>OW388264.2:12500-5012500 GCA_936450705.2 Protodeltote pygarga | reverse complement strand
CGCCTAACGGGGTTAAAAAGGGGTAGAAAGTTATTTTGGGGGTGATTTGCATCGAAGTTGATATCAATACTCCTTAGTGCTTTTGATTTAAACTGGCTTGTGCAATATATTACCCTTTAAAATTGGAATGTCAAATATAAATCGGATTAGAATTCGATATTTCAATTTTATTTGTTCTTTTATATTTGAAAGAAAAACTTACCTTCTTATAAGTACAGCTTGGCAAAAAAGAGTCTGAGGCGGTGACAGCTAGAACTAAAACTAAAAATCTTAAAAACTAAGTTTGTGAGTACTAAAATAGCCATAAAGTGATTCATTACATAATAATTGATGACAAAAAATTAGTTTTAGTAATACGTAAGCACCAAATAACTTAAAATTTTGAATTGTAGTATGAAATGTGCACCAGTGGCGCCTCTAATTTTTACAGACTCTTTTTTGCCAAAGTGTACCTTGATTTTCCTTTGAAAATTCCTTGGAAATCTTTTAGAATTAGATTTTTATTATAGGCGACTATTTGTGATTGCTATACCGACATTATAATCGACAGTCATTCGCCCTGTACCTAATTCTGCTTATACAATGACACTAAAAGTAGTGGCATCGAAGCTGTACAAATTGTTCTCATGGGCCTAGATTATATTAATTCGATTTAAAAAAAATAATTCTATTCAAAATATTCTATAGTCTACGTGAGCGAAGCCACGCGGGAAAGGCTAGTCAATTACATACTGCTTCGGCAATGACGACCAGCAAGCAACCAGGCATTATTAGAACCCCCTTTTTCTTCTCTTAATCGGTCTTCTAGTGCTGGAAATCTATTTTACTTATCATAGCTTATTCTTAAATGTCTTGGGCCATTCCCACCACCTCGTGAAGGGAAAATCCCAACACATCCGTCCACCATTATGGTCGCTTATTGCTTGGTATATTCCCTTTTAACTTCGAAAGCTTATGTAAAGTACGTCTTGATATAGCTTGTACCTATACAATGTGTTTCTGGATGTACGACATTAAATTAAAACGATCATAGTACTAGTCTATCTAAACATTTTAAAACCTAAAGATCAGTAGCTAACAGAAGATTAAAAATTGAAATTTTCGAACAAAATAAATAACAGAATCAACTGCATAAAACGTAAACACGCTTAGGGCGCGACAGAGTAGAATTGAATGACGCTTTTCTCTGTCTTTCAATCAGCTTAATTGCAGTTTCTTGACCTTACAACGTTTACGTTAATATTATGAACATCAGATCTACATCATGTTAAAAAATACAAAAATAAAAAATAATTTTCTGTGACTAAAGTATTTGTTGGATTTGATTGACTTTTTGTATAAGGTATAAGGTAAAAATAATGTAAAAAACATGATATTCTTTACGTGGTTTACAGGAATTTCAATCGTTCTGTAACACATTGTATATGGTTTACTTAGAGTCTAGGTCAGCAAAGGGAAAAAGTACATTTTCTTTTACAATTTAAAGTTGACAGCTAACGGCCTGCCCATTGTACGAAGTACTAGCTTATCAACAAAATTGAATTCACACAGACGAATAGTTTTTCATCTGGCTCCTTTGAGACCCAATGAGCTTTATCTATCGAAGCTTGCAGACAAAAAGACGGCTACAAAAGGTCAAATTAAAAACACATTGTAATTCCGTTCGCTTTTCAATAAATAACGTTGTCGGCGACCCCATCTAAGTGTGGAATTGTAACCGCGTTAAATTCTCATTAGCCTGATCAATTCACTTAAATTGTTTCCAATGTCTTTTATAAGTGAAATCCCTATTTTAATCAAACAAGTAACTTTTAGGTTTCGATTCAATTATAATTCTTGATTTTGTCATTGATGGTTAGCGCTATAAGGGGATTTACGCATTTGAATATTAATTCTGGACTTACGCGATCTTTTCGCAAAACCTTTTCAAATTAAGTGTTCTTCTTAATTGTGTGTTGCATTTATTTTTTTATTTTAACCCTAGTTTTTTTTATGGTTGCTTTACGACGTAGCTCATTGGTATTATTCTTGGTCCATTTTTGAAATGATATAATATTTATTATCTTAATGAGATTGGGTTAAGAATTAACTAAATATACCCTGAATTTGAAGACTGTATTTTTACGACGTTAATGTAATCTTTGAGGTCGAGTCGAAATATCTATATACATATTAGCATTCTCTTTTCTTGTGGATCTAAGAAAAAACTAAAAAAAGCCATAAAATATGATCAAAAATATTGGAGAAAATACATTAATCAAAATAATTGGTCCAGTCATTTTTTAAAAAATCTATCTGTGCCAATTCTTATACTCTGTATACATTATCTAGTTTCAATCAATTTCTAACATTATCTTCATAAGCAATTAAAACTATTTAACTTTTAAATCTGCTCATTTTTTATTCTATGTTACTTATAAGTTATTGTAACGTAGGTATAAGCAGTTGATTTCTTACTAGTACACACGGCTATACATACATAGGTACATCAAGCTATAGTTTTCCAGTATAAGCTGACATCTTGATTGTACGAATAACCTATACAATACGAGGTCAGTTCCTACTGGTTTTGTATAGCTTGATGTGTACCTACCCGTGTGTACATTGAAACATATTATGTACAAAAACATATTATGTAAATAAATGTACTCCAGTTATTTGTGTAAACTTATGATTTTTTTACTTTCAAACTGAAACAACCTATCATGTAAAATGTATTTGCTGTTGGTAAACTAATTAAATAAATATCAAAACATTTTCGTAATAACGAACCAAATATTAATTTAAAACTAAATCAGAACAGTGTACACGCAAAACATATTTGTGGTCTTGTTTGTGTAGTAATTACTTGTTAATTCAAGCAAATTGAACACGACGTCACGCTCGGAAATTGTCGTTTACACGTGCCAAAGTTTAACAAACGTGATCATTTGGATATAAAATGATGCAAAATAGTTATTATGCATATTTAACGTGCAATAGAAATGATCAGCCGTTAAAGCCATATTTTAGGAGTTAATCAGGGAGTCGATGTTTTAATTGTCGGATATATAAGGGAGTAGTCATCTTTTTCACTATTTTTAAACCATTCCAAACTATGTTCCTAACAGTATCAAACAAAAAAAAATAAAAATTCATTTCACGAAGAAAACATTTTTTTCCAGTTTTTTACTTCCTACCAATTGGTAGGGAATGAAAAACTGGTAATGTACCGTAACGTGAAACGGATCGTAAAATGCATGAATTATCACCGTTTACGTGTACCTACATGTGACATTTTTCATCGGTAGAAATTAAATTCGTATGTTAAGCCCAACTCGTAAATTAAGACATCAATGAATTTAAAAAAAATGCGAAATTAGAAAATCGTAGGCATACTCTTTAACATTTTTTTGTATGAAATCAAAACTCAACAAATTTCTCCAAGAAACAGATTAGCATCCAAAAATTTTAATCCAACTTTTCATACAAAGACACGTGACTCTAGATTCTAAGGAATGTAGCGTTTTATTTTTCAGATTTCAACCTATGTGCAATGTGGAAAATTCTTCAGTTTCATGGATTTTATCCTTAACTGCTATTTTTTATTTTACACTGTATAATGTCGCTCCATGTAAAACACTGGTATTCAGCTGCATCCGGTAAGACTGGAAGCCGACCCCAACATAGTTGGGAAAAGGCTAGGCAGATGATGATGATAATGCAATTTGGAAATTTTTCGTTTTTTTTTATAAAAATCTTTTATAGTGATTAAAAAAAGTTGGTAAGGGAAATGTTTAAGCAACTTTTAATAAGGCTGGAAATGATCTAGTTTATATATAAAATTAATACCTTCATAAAAATATTCCACAAGTTATGTTTAAATAAAGCATACTTAATAAAATTCACTTTGAAGAAAAATAAAAACTTTATTAAAAGCTTTTACTTTGAACTCAATATAAACTAAAGTTTAAGAGTAACTTTAAAAAAATAACATCCTATTCAAAACTAAAGGAGTTTAAATCCAAACTTAACTACAAAAGTCAAGTAGAAACATCGTAAAATCAGTTTGTTAAATCGCAGCCATTTTGATCTCTTACTCCGATTGGATTTAATTGAAAAACTTCGTCAAGGGTCGTCTATACTGCAGAGTTAAAGTTCGCAAATGTCCAAACGGTGAAAAGACGAGTTTGAATTAATCTTTAGCTGTCTATAATCCAAATATATGGCATACATAAGATAATTCATTTGGTTTTAGATGTATACGGGGTATTGTCTATACTTATAATAAATCTGTAGAGATGCCAATTCTGTACATTAAATATATTTGAAAAATAACTATCAGGGGGTGATTAGGGATCGATACTGATGCCAAAAATGCAATCAGTAAAATTTTTGTCTGTCTGTCTGTCTGTCGGTCTGTCGGTCTGTATGTTCGTTATAGAAACAAAAACTACTCGACGGATTTTAACGAAATTTGGCACAATTATTCTTCATAGTCCTGAGCAGGTTATTGTATACTTTTCATTACGCTACGATCAATAGGAGCAGAGCAGTGAAGAAAACGGGAGAAGTTACTCCATTTTTTAAGCTTCCGTCGCGTGTGCAGCCTTAATGGTTAAAGCTACATAGAAATCATGTATGACGGAAATGTTCACCTTAAAATTATATAAATATATTTTTTAACAGCATATGTCTATCTTTTATGGTTGACTCACAATAACACCTGAAACTCCCGATAGCTTAGCAATTCGGAGCTTTCAGATTATATTTGTCTACTCTTACGTTGACAACACTCTCACTCATTGCTAATTTAAAAAAGTTAACATTATTACCTATTCAATAAAAAAAGAATCATATAAATCGGTGTAGAAAGATCAAAGTTATACATGAAATACGGTAATAAGTCATCGCGCGTGAATACAGAATCATGCAATAAGGATTATTTTTGTGTATCGGTTGCCGCGCTCGACGTGCTTCGAGGCGGGGTAACCCAGTTGCAACAAAATATAATCGAGGCTCAAATTTTAACAAGTTGCGGTGCAGGAGAAACCGTCTTTATTCCCAGAATACCAATAATACCAAATAATTTTCCATTCCAATTTAAAAGGACGCAATTCCCAGTATCGGTGTGTTATGCAATGACAATTAATCAGGCTCAAGGGCAGACTTTTCGTGTTGCCGGAGTAGATCTCGGTGTCAGTTGTTTCTCGCATGGTCAGTTATACGTTGCTCTTTCCCGTGTTAGCAGTTCTAGAAATCTTTATGTTCACGTGCCGGACGGGTCAACTTTCAATATAGTTTACCCGGAAGCTTTGCGCTGAAGTATTTTCGTTCTATAGGTACTTAAGCCTCATGTGAACGTGATCTAAACAATATTACCAAAACATTAAGTTAATAACACACAAGGAGTTACACGCTGACGGAGTCGCGGGCACAGCTATCTATACTTTTCTGCCGGAAGTCACTATTCCACGCGGACGAAGTCGCAGGCAAAAGCTAGTTGAATAATAATATAGTCTCAAACTTTCGCGAACATTTAACACAATGAAACAACTTTTTAACGGATATAACTCGCGTTTTTTATTTTGATAAAACACCTAAGAGTAGATCAAAAATAATTTTAAATAACTGTTTAGACGCTTGTCACCTCAGTCTGCCTGCGACCACAAGTACTGCAAAGCACTCGAAACGTCAGGTGTTTTATCAAAATAAAAAACGCGAGTTATATCCGTTAAAAAGTTGTTTCATTACTATTAATAATTCATCAGATTTTAATTCATTAGACTTTCATACATAAATATAAATATTTAAATTCAAATGTATGTTCCGTACTTTGTAGCAAAAGAAGCGTAGGTAGTTATGTTTATTCGAGTGACAGTACACGGGAGGCGTAGGTACAACAAAATACAGAATTTAAAATTTGATGGCGTAATGAATTAGATAAGTTAAACGATGAATGGTCCAATAGCTTGAAAGGGAGGGAGAAGCATAATAGAAATCATAGGGATATTCAAACTAACACAGTAACATTCATCATCAGCCTGTATTAGTCCATTGCTGAATTACTGCCTCTCTCAAGGCGCCACTATTATGCACTCATTGCAGGTATTGGCCCATAATCACCACGCTGGGCAAGCGGGTTGACGATCGCAGTAGCATTTGATTGCTCTTACATAGAAAGAAGCTGCTGCCCATCCTCCGGATCTTTTCTTTTATCGCTTCTTACGATACTCGCGGGACGATTAGGGATGGTTCTATTCTTAGGCCGAAAACCACATGGCACACAGTAACAAGGGTCCATCATTTCAACTGATAGATCAAGCGTTCTAAGTCATTATCAAATAAAATCAAAATATTTTTATTGATGTAGACCATTTTAGGCACTTACGAATAGTCAGAATTCTAATATTATTATAAGAGTGACTCTAGTTGCCAGTTCCAAAGGCAGCCTACCCCTCATGGAAAAGAATATGGCAAGAAACTCGATGGTTGCTCTTTTAAATAAATGGCTTACAATATTTTTGGATAACAACAATAACAATTTTTATAACAACCTAGAATTAAACTGATATGCACCATTTATTCCAGGATCACAGTTTGAAACAAACATTGAAAGGGGAACTTGGATTGCACTTTTGCAAACTACCACTTCTTCCTAGCCATCTTATACCTTATATTATACCTACTTAGTTCGTCTATGTATAAGAATGTAGAAGAACGAATGTAACGTCAAGTAAAAGTGCGCTTACTTTATTTAGTTTTGGAAATAAACTTATTACTTTGGGCGCTTTTTAACACCCGACGCAAAAAAAGGGGTATTATAAGTTTGACGTGTCTATGTGTATGTGGCATCATAGCTCCCAAATGGATGAACCGATTTTGATTTCATTTTTTTATTTGAGAGGTAATTGAATCGAGTGTCCGTAGCTAAAAAGTTGAGTTTTTTTTATCGGTTTTTTTTTATTTATAGTCATTAACATACTTTTTCTACCGGTACAAAACGTCTTTCTCTTCTATTGATTTCTACTCTTTTCATTTCATTTCTATTTATTTTATTGCCACTAAAGTTTAAATAAATTTGCGGAAAGAAAATTTTTATTGCAAGCAATATTTGGGCATGCGTACAGCAATACAAACACATGCTTTATTCAATAAAAAAAAATGTAATAATGTTCCTTTAACGTTGAAATTGACCTCTATTGCCGAAATTTGGTTTCGACTAACGAGTCGGTAGAAACTAGTTCAAACCATGAACTAGTCCGTTCTCTATGAACAAAGTTAATGTTACATTATACCTGAAGCTACCAGTTCACTTAGTAACCAAATCTACTAGTAAAACTTAAATTGGAGACTTAAAGTTATATTCGGTCTGTTTAGTAATTTTAGTAGTTACCAATACCATACCTACTAAGTAGGTATGTAAGTAAATGTTTAAGTACTTAGTAGATTCGGTTTAAATTGGATAAGTTAGAACATTAAACGGTTTACTTGAAATATGGTTTTAAACTACAGTTTATATTAGATTAAGTATATAAATTTATATAATGTACATAAAGTTTTGTGATTAATGTTATTTATATCAACGACACGATGGGCGTAGCGGTTAACTTTTACGGGTTTGAATCCCACACAGACTATTTGATAATCATTGAACTAATACTTATAGATACTTATAGCCTTATGGCTGTTATCAGCAGATACATGCTTATAGCTATGGTTATAGCTTTGCTGTACTATATAGGCTGTAATATTATATAGCCTGTAACTGGTGGCGCATTGGTAACGGACTCGCTTTGCAAGTCATGTATCAGTGTGACTTTTAAAATGTCATATTATGTACTTAGTTAATCTAAGACACCACTGACTAACGGTGAAAGAAATCATCTTAAGGAAACCTGAACTTAATAAGTCTGAAATTGCCAACACGCAGTGAGCTAGCGTGGTGATTAATGCTTGATTCTTCTCTGTATGAGAAGAGGCCTTTGCCCTGCAGTGGGACAGTTACAGGCTGATTTATTTATTTATTTGGCTGAGGTGCATGAGCCGTGGTCACGAGGCGACTGGGCTATATTTAATAAATCTTTCTCTTCTCAAATAGCGTAAATTTTGAATTCTCTTAGCACCTATTTAACTTTGTCCTTTCATA
Organism: Protodeltote pygarga; assembly: GCA_936450705.2. Taxonomy (NCBI): domain Eukaryota; kingdom Metazoa; phylum Arthropoda; class Insecta; order Lepidoptera; family Noctuidae; genus Protodeltote; species Protodeltote pygarga. The sequence goes on along the minus strand of OW388264.2, from coordinate 5,004,372 downwards.
TTGCATACATAATAAGTTTTGCCATGCCTGGGCATCTGACTTAATACTGAAGTCCTTTTGAACATAAGTAAAATGACTTTTCCTTTGAAGTTTCCTGAAAATGAACGTCAAAATCGCAAAGTACAAAATGTTTCTAAAGAGTACCTATCATTAATTTATGGACTAAAAGGTGCAATTTGTATTGTCAAGCGTCGTAGTAATAAATAATGAAATATAATGGATTTTATAATGTTCTTCTAAGAACTAAGCTTCTCTTCTATACGCAAGACATTTTAAAATAGTTTTAAGTTGAGAAAACTCATTTAAGGGTACATTTTACAGAAGGTCAAATGCGAGTCTGACTCGTGCACTGAAGACTCCGTACAGTGCCCATTTATGAAATTATTATTACACTAAAAACTGTATTACAAAAAAAAACGCCTAAGAAACACAAAAAAAAAATACTTGTAACTTACAAAAAATTTTGTTTCAGAGTCAGTGCCGTTAGAGTGTTCATGGCGAGCTGCTGCGAGCATGCGAGAGGTATAAAGTTTTTAATGTAAGCAACAATTTTAAACATGTTAATTATTAGTCCTTATTATACAACCTGTTGCTTTGAAGACCTGCCAAATTTTAGGAGGTAATAAGGTCCATGAAACTGAACAACTTTCGCCATGAAACATCTGGTCGAAGAAGGTCGTCTGGAGGTCGAAATCTGAGAATCCAAAATTGATTTTTCATACAAAGTGACTGGTCACGTGACTCACGTTTGTATGAAAAGTAAAGTTTTCGTTTTCAGATTTCGACCTATGTTCCTAGGGGAAAATAGTTCAGTTTCATGGACCTTATTACCTCCTAAAATTTCGCTTGTCTTTAAAATAACACGTTGTATAAATCGGTCTTGACCTTTTATAGCCAAAACTCTTAAAAAAAAGTCCCAACCCTAATCAATTCCCAAGTACATAAAAAAAGTATTCCATAAAAATCGAAATTTAACCTTCACTTTCAGCTTTCAAGAATATATAGGCGTATAGAGCATTAATGGCCCATAAGAGAAAATACGACCATAATGGCGTAATTTAATAAAGGTCTACATAGCATAAAGCTTAATTACTTGTACAGAATTTGGTTTCGTTTTTTACCTTTTGAAATGGACTGGAATCATTATTGTTTGAATTTTAACAATGGCGAAATATAAGTGGGGTTTCAACAGTATTTTTTTTAAATAAAAATATGTGTATGGATGTGGATAATACTACGTAACCTGGTTTTAATAAAAGGTTTTTGAAGTATACTTATTATGGCCATATTTGGCATATTCACAAAAGAGCTAGGCAGTGTGGCAGGCAAGGCATTATATTGTTGAAAATCCAGTTTCCTTATTTTTGAAGTAAGCGCTCATAATTTTAATTTATATTATTTTTACTAGACGTATTTTCCAATTTTTTTTTAAATATTGTCGCACATAGTTTACAGATCCGCTATGTAAGCACGTGGGTGTAGGTTTGAACCTGGTATGTATAAATATGACTTTTTAAATGTCATATATTATGTACTTCTAAGACATTTTTGGCGAAGGAAAACATCGTGAGGAAACCTGGACTTAGTTAACACTTTGACTGCCAGATAGCAGACACAATACAAACTCTGTTACTTGACATTTAATGAATTAAGTCTGAAATCGCCAACATGCAGTGACCATACAATTTCCCGAAGCCCGTTGTAGAATTGTAGTAATAAAACGATATTAAACAATATTTTTTTTACTTCAAAGTAGGTAACCATAGAAATATTTCCAATACTTATCTTTGTAGGTAACCTTTTAAAAGGTTGTTAGGCTTGCACAGCTGTTAGAAACTAGGCACGCTACTGCGCATTGCATTTAGGTTACTTCGAATCAACATGGCCGTCATTAAAGTTGCAGTTCTACAGGAGTGAACTCTCCTGTATATACAAATGTACTCTGTGACGCCGACAAGTACAAATTGGATCCCTGTATTTGCAATATGGCCGCCGCCATAAGTTACTAGGATTTGTATCAGTGTAGCCGACTCGGCGGTACAAAACAGATCAATCGATTGGCTTGTTGCGACATGGTTTTAGTGGATAACCAATGTTTACGAGCTGGAATAGCTAAACGACCTTCCCACGCTCCTAGGACTAATGAATATGTACAGTTGGACTATTGGACTTATTTGAAGACTAGCTACCGCCCGCGATGACGCCCGTGTGGTGTGTTGATAAATTCTAGTTCATTTGTTTATTAAACGGTGAAGAAAAACATCGTAAGGAAAACTGGACTTTAATACTTTGGATAAATCTGAAATCGCCAACCCACAATAAGCTAGTCGTGATTAATACTCGATCCTTCTCTATATGAAAACAGGTCTTTACGCAGGGCAAAGGCCTCTGGGACAATTGCCAAATGGGACAGTTACAGGCTGATTTATTATTTGTTTATTATTGTAAAGTTTTATCGAAATCCGTGCAGTACGTTTTGCGTGACAGAGGAACAATCATCACTCACAAACTTTCACATTTAAACCTATATCAGCCATCTGCTAGGCAAAGGCAGAAATCTGGAAGCCTGAAAGAAGAGGGATGAATATAGGTATCTTTAATTTCCACGTCATTCGATCCAGAGCCAGTGTGAACCAGTCGCTATTGGTTCTGTACATTAATTAAAGGTCATCTATTGTAATTAAACAGGCCATTCATTGCAAGATCCCAATTTGTGCATTATTGATGGAGTGAGGTAAAGTGCACGGGCTGAATGACAATAAAAGCTTATTTAAAGTTATCTCTCGGTCCCTCTGACCGAGTTTTCGGTCACAGCGGTCAATCAACGGAGATAAACCAACTACGCAGGAGATACTTTAGCGCACAAAAATGTGTGCGCAAACACGGGTGCACTCTCTATTCCCTCACTTTCGTAATCTGATGGGACGGCAATCCGACACGATTGGAGAGAGATCAGACGCAGAGCACGGCTTTACGTGCTTTCCGAGGCACGGAAAAAGTGAAAATTAACTTATAATACGTTATGTGCGTCTAAGAGGTCTCAGGTTTAAACCTGAGACTTTGCCAGTTAACGATCATACTACTACGCTAACACGACTCTACATAACATAATATAAAACCAATGGCCATTTTTTCATTTTTTCAAAAATTGGATACTGTGAAAAAAGGTAAAATAATGAAATGGAATTATAATCCAAAATCCACTCTCAATATTGGCCTGAAAATTAATTACATTCATGACGAATATATTATATGCATATCCGTTAAAATGTAAAAGTTAAAATCATGAAAACTTTCTCGGAGAGTTATTCTGAAAAAAAAAACACTATTTGGCATGAGCGTTTATGAATTTCTGGATTTGCCTCCTTTAAGATAATATATTTAGGATCATTAAAATATTTTTCGCCACGCCAAAAAGTCAAATCTTAATTATAAGTATTAGTGACAGAAACTAATCTTCATCATAGTATGAAATTAGCTATACATGTGCCGCCAGAAGCACTCAGTCCTGCAACTTATAAAGGGCGGACACATGAGAGAAGGGTCCAACTCGACATTACACTTTACTCAACAAAACATAGCATACCGCCCCCATTCATCTAAATTCTAAAGGGTAAGAAAAAACTTTTTATACCCTCAAATGATACAGATGACGTTACAAAATTGCAGTGATAGCCTAATGGTATGACTGTTGGACTGCCAAGTCAAAAGTCGTAAGTTTAAAACCCAGGCACGCACTCTGACTTTTCGGATTCATGTGCGTATTAGAAATTAATTATCACTTGTTAATACGGTGAAGGAAAATGTCGTGAGAAAACCAGCACACCTGAGAGATTTTTCAACGGTGTGTAAAGCCATGTCAGAGGCTTACGGGCGGTTTAAACTCTGACACCAGGTTGTTCATCAACCATACGACAAAAAAAGAAAACCTAGAGCTAAGCTATCAATAAATTTTGTATATTTAAATAGTCAAATTTAATGTTTTTCTGACAAACGCAAAAAAAATCTAAACTATTTCTACTAAAACAACACCTCGTGGTTACTTTAACTTTGCAACAATAGACGCTTTTTCTCTTTTAAACTGTATTTATTTTCTAAAACAATCTACATTGGCTTCGAACATACGATCTAAGAATAGTATAGAAAATGTCTGTATACGACGCAAATGCAATTTCCCTGCTGCCAATCCGTTACACTGGAGGCCGTAGAAAATATTCCTTGGTGCAAATTTAATTTACTACAGAGTTTAATAGATCTAATTTTAAAATCAGTTCGTGTTCGATAGACTCCACAAATTAAAAATAATAAATGTAAATTTTAATGGCGTAAGTATAAATAAGCAAGATTACTTATTATAAATGTTATAAAAATTTATAATATCCACCGTCTAAAATTTAAGAATTTCGGGAAAGCTGCTTTCCGAAAAAAATTCGACATTTTATGAAGACAAAATATACAGAATTACACCGTTTTATTTTAATATTCCTTGGACGTGCTGAAATTCCGACTAAATAAAAACTAATGAAGGTCGCGAAAGTAGACTTATCATTCATTATTTAAGTAAAACAGCCATACGGCCCCAGTCTCAGAGTAAGATTAATAACACGAAACAAATAAAATAAATTATTCAAAGGGAAACGACCGTAACTAAATACTTACTTAGCGATGATTATTCAGAAATACAGAAATTTCTGAATATTAGTTCGGTATTACATCATTTCTTAAGCCTCTTAACATTTATTCCTTATTATTTATTCAAAATAAAGGCATGAATTTTCTTGTTGCCTAAGTAGGTATTACTTCAAAATCATGTTTATTTATAAAACTACTGATTAATACTGATTTGTATTGCGTAAATAAATTCTCTTATGAAAAATATGAGTTTATAAATATGAGTCAAATGAATGAGTTTTAAGAAGTTCTAGGGACGAATTTAATATGCACTACAGTAGAAATCATGGCATATGATTTCTACTATTTATGGCCTTTATTTAGCCACCAAAAACGCTGTCACGCAAAATAACTCTGCATGAGAAGAGGCCTTTGCAGTGGGCTGTCAGTTACAGGCTTATTTATTATTATCAGTAGGTATTAAGTAATTAGATTTGTAGGATCGAGCATTAATCACCACGCTAGCTCACTATGGGTTGGCGATATCAGATTTGTTAAGTCCAGGTTTCCGTATGATGTTTTTTTTTTTCACCGTTACTCAGGGGTGTCTTAGATTAACTAGGAAAGTACATAATTATGACATTAAAAAAGTCACATTGGTACATGCCAGGTTGGAATGCACATTTGCGTGCTTGCAAAGCAGGTACTTAACCAATAGGCCACCACGACATCTACTGATACTAATGAATTATAATGCATCTGCCAAAATGTGAAAAACATCTCTGCCCAACCCTTCAAGTAAATAAAAGCGTGGTGTCGTTTTATGAAAAAATTGTTCGCATTTACTTTTTTGCTGACTCTACACTTTGACCGACGAAAATAGCTTCACATTTTAAAGAGCTTTTCGCTCTACTTGTGCCATACAAAAGCCCATTAAAGTAGTTAGTGATAGCGCACTGAACATAATTTTGTTGACGGTACCAACCTGAGGATAAAGGCTTTCCCAACATTACCATAATTTCGGGTCAGGTAAAATTGTTATTGTGAAATTTATAGAGCTTGTTACTTGGTGATTGATGATGATGAGGACGGTAATGTACTTATGAGAGTTTTCAGGTGGTGGATTTTATGAATGTGAATATTTAGGTGGCTCACCTAGATGTGCTCATATGTAAAGATCGCAATAAATAACTTTTTAGGGTAAGTAAACTAGAAACCCTTTCATGTCCGTCTGTCTGCCACCAGCCATTTAATTCTCGAATTATAATTGCTAAAGTACTATACAGCTTGTTAAGAAAACCCTGTCCGACCCGAAAGGGGCACATAGGTACTTCAATAATATAACCAAATATGAATAAACAATTTACATTATTGATAAGGATAACGTTGTAATATTTTTTTTAAATGTGTGATTTTTACACAAATTAACTTAAAATTTGGTAAAATTCCAAAAACTGACAACACTATATGACTTCGCTACGCTACCCGAAAACTGACGAGTGCGCCGACCGTCGCCCGCCTGTGTTGTCATGTAAGTTTCCTCATTTTTTAATCATTTTTATTCGGGGTAATTTTTTTTACTTATTATGTGAAAAAAATTACACAAATAGAATCACATCCCGATACCTACTAATACCTTCACGGATCGGACAGGGTTTTCTTAACATATTGTATAACTTTGTCAGCATAGGTAATCGATAAAATGAACATACATTTTATCGATTTAATCGACAAAATTATAAAATAATATTAATTTAATAAAATTTAGGTACAGTCGGCATAGGAGTTAGGTTGACAGATTCGCTTGTTAAGGATGAAGTTTTTTATGGAAGCTTGAATGTGGTTGTGTAAAATTGTTTAGTTTTGTATAGGTTACAGTCATACCTTTTCAGAAAATATGTTGAAATTTAATTATATTGATGACATCTTGAAAAAATTACTACCTTAACTGGCGCCTTTGTCAACTCAACTCCTTTGCCGACTATACAAGGTGTAGATATTTTTATAGTGGAAAAAATTAGTACCAAAGCAGCAAAGCTTTGTAAAATTAGGAAGGCAAATTACAATGTCAATTACAAAATTAGTTTATTTCTAGGTGTATAAATAAGTACATAAAATTGTGCTTAGCATGTCATCGGAAATAAAAGAAACGCGAATTTTATCAGCAGACCCCTAACCGTAACTGTAAAATCAATTCGTTGCTCCATTGCAGAGTGAAACAAAGACGAACCAAAAACGGAACACCATGCATTTAACGTCCTCCTGACCGAATTTCGGTCACAGCGACCAATCTCAACGGAGAATAGCCAATAACACAAATATTAATTTGGTGGACATGGGTGTGTGCAAACAGAGGTGCAATCAGGTGCTCTCAATTCCGTCACTCTCATAGTCTGATGGGACGATAATTCAACACGACGACCGGAGAGAAATCAGGTATTAATTTTAATTAATTTATAATAAGCACATGATTTACAAAAAATCAGAGATGCCTTGGATTGGAACCTTAAGTCAAAAGTAATTAATTTTTTAATTTTAATTAAATTTAATTTTTTAATTTAATTTAATTAATTTTTTTAATTTAATTTTCAAATTTAATTCTATTCGGTTGTTTTGACCATGTGACATAACGATAATCCTATACATTTCTTTCATTTTTTATAGCGTTAGTGATTGTAATAATCAACTCTGCTAAGCCCCCTGATACCTTTGACTTGCCAGTCAGTCGGTCTACCACTAGGCTATCACTTTCTGCATTTATAATATAGTTTTACATACTAATTAACTCATAACATTACTTGAATACAGTAAAAAAGTTCTTTTATTTAAGTTTAAACTTGTATTTCGCTATAAAAACACAGAAACAATACTCCTTAACCAAACTCATAAAATATCAAGAAGACTAACAATTACTTCCTCCATAAAACTGTATAAGAAATTAATTTAAAAACTGCAACAACACATTTTCTGTTGTTTTAGTACTCAAATTAATTAAAACCTAGAGTTAGTTGGTAGCATTTTGCAACATTGTTTAATTGCAGGTCTATTCTCATTTTATTTAAAAGAATAATATTTTTCACAACAATAATTATATGTATGTATCAAGCTTGTTTTTTCTTTAAGAGTTCAGCAGGGTTATTTATCTATGTCTATTACCATAAATATAATTATGAATAAGGTATAGTTTCAGGATCTATGTCGCTACTGAGAATTTTCACATTGAAAAACGCAATAACTGCTCGACCTGGGATTTGAACCTGAAACCACACACTCAGCAGGCACTTTCGCGATTTCAACGCAATAAATATATGATCTTAAATATATCTTAATGCTGCTAACCTAGCCCAAAAGCTGAGTACTTAGCTATTCAGCAAGGCAATGCAGCCAGCATTTTGGGAACGTTGCCTACTGGTAGCAGTTTTTTAGATTAAGGTTTTTTTTCTTTATTTATTTGTAAGGTCTAACTTTTTAGGATCGAAAGACGTGGCAATCAGAGGGAGAGGCCTTTGCCCAGCAGTGGGATGATATGGGCTGACAGTAACAGTAACAGTAATTTGTAAGGTAGTTAGTTTTGTGTATAGATAGTTTTATTTAATTTTGTTTTGTAATATTATGTAAATAAATGGAACAGCGTTAAGAACGCTTAAATATTAAGGTAGAAATATTAAATATTAGTCAAAACTAGTAAGTTTGGATGAACCTAACGCCTTGTTCGACGGAGTTAGACCACACAAAAGCCTTTGAGTGCCCAGTCCATTATCTTCTTGTAGTCTATTCAAGTCTAACTTCTTAGGTAATTAATTGGAAGTTTATGAGAATAATTAACGTTATATGAAATTCTCATTAAGTTTTATATCATAGTAAACTTAGGCGTAGGGACGTGATGTTGGCTTTATAAAGTTAGAATAACTGAAGCCAATGAGAGTTAAAAATCTTTTATTTTTAATCTAGGGATAATTTTATTTTTTTTTACATTTAGTATTAAGCTAAATTTTTGTTTGTACTTAAACATTTTACATCAATTTTATATTAATTGACAATTAATTCAATAAAGATTAGAAATGAGTCACAATAGGAAACGTTTTTATATGCCGCCGAGATGTTAAAGAATTTTCAAAGGATCAACAAGTATTTTATCCAAAAATCAAATCTATATAAAAAAGTCAAATATCTATTTTATTTACTTACCTTGTATTTTTATTCACTTATCAATTTCACACACATACTTAATTAAAGTTGATTAAAATGTTTCAAAGTTTTTAAATATTAACACTAACACGATATTCTACCATAAATTTAAATAGTTTACACAGAACAAAGTTTTTACACTATTAACAAACTATGAACCTACACTAAACTATTCACACAAGTTATTTTGAAAGTAGCAAATAACATTTTAAATTATTTCCGCTTAAAATGTTATAATCACTGCTCCCCAAAATCACTGTTCCATATATTTTAAAATCAGAATTCCGTTATATCCGTGTTCCGAGTTCAAACATCATCCCGAGACGACAGGTCGGTAGCGCGGTCGCCGGGCGACTAACGTTGTCATCTCTCTACAATGGACGAGAAAATGCCTACTGTTGCACTATAGATACGCACGTTAGTTGCAACTGGAAACGGGAATCTGGGTTGCTTCAAATTAGTGCGAAATGTAAAAGATGAAACGGATTACCTCAGAAAAGAGTATGTTTCATAAACGGCGCTGTAATTAGATTCAGTTGCTTAATTTGCATAAACACGCGTACTTTACAGACGCAAGCTTTTTAAACTTCAGGACATGCTTTAATCGTTTTTCGTTAACGTTTCAAAAAAGTTTTCGGTAAAGTTTTAGAAAAAAACATTCTTTTTTATATTCTTAAGTGAGTACTAAATTTTTACGATTCAATAAACTATGAATACACCATTTGATAATACTCGTATCAAATTTAATTACACAATAACTTATTATTTAAGTTTAGTGGATGGAATTAAGTGTTGTTTTGAATGGATTTGGATTTATGGTCATCTTAAACACAATGGATGGGTCGCCGGAGCAAAATGATCAACGACGTTCTCGAACAAAGGATTGCAATTTTAGAATAGCCCTTTTCATTCCGCGCTGTGACGTTGAGTAATTCAAGAGGAAACTTAAATGACTTTAACAGGCATTGTTTTTGAGGGGTTTATTGGTATAACGGTAATAGATTTATTGCCTGACATTTTAAATTTTAGGGAGCTTGTAATTTTAAAACAGATTAGTTAGCAAAACATTTTTATAGGTACTTGTAGGTGCAATGTAATGTATAGCGAGGTGAAGCAGTGATAGCTTAGTAGTAGTAGTAGAGGTCTCAGGTTTCGAATATCCCAAGACACAGGGAGCCTACTCCGAAATTTTAACAACAGAACTTCGATGGTCGGATTGCGTGTTTGTTCGTTAAATTACCTTCTAATAGATTGTTTTTTTTTATGGATTTGTAACGAAACGACAGATGGAAGCACTAAGTACAATTAAACAGTGGTAATTTGGTGGTAAGGATTATGTTTGATGGTATTCATTATTACGTTCCGATTCGAAACATCGTTGTTCGATTTTCGGAGTAGAGCTCCAGATCTCTGCCTTTTTCAAAAAGCACCATAATCGGTTGGCCTCGGCTATCATGAAAATCTTTTTCAATCGATATAGAGAGTCAGGACCTTCATAAAATCCTAACAACTAATCTAACTTTACAGATTTTTGGTTACATATGGTTGGTGCATTTATCGTGTCATGGTTTGGAGCGTTGCCGATAAATTCAGATTTAGTTAGGGTTGGGCCAAAAACCAAATTTTTACATTAACTAGTGAATTTGAAAGTTGAAATATTTGTTTCTAAATCACGCATACAGCTAACACGCATACATAAGCTGAACAGTTTAAGATGAAATTTTACACTGGGATAGATTGACATCTGTATTGAATAAAACATTGAATAATAAATATTATGTAAGTGATTCTAAACGCCAGCTAGTCACTTGATGATATTTTACTATTAAATAAAATAAAGTTTAGTCATAATATTATATTAAATTACTATTATATTTGAAAAGTTTTAAATTAGTTTCTTTTTACTAAAAAGAAACTAAAAAGTAATAAAAAAAATAAAGATAAGTTTGTGAAAGTAGCTCTTATTCTATTACTCTAGCTGAAATAATAACTTTACCTATACTATTTATTTGATCAAAAAGTTTATGCATAAGTAGAATTTCTTGATATTCTCCGCCATGACCGTGTGACCTGTCAAGGACAGCAACCAGGGTAGGGGTAGTACCACCCTATTACAGAATATCGACGTGAAATAATAGCTTACGTACTGTTTGGTTTTGTACGTTCAGTGAGAATCCCTATCCCCCCCCCCCCCCCTTCCGTCTGTAAACCTGCGAAGAGTCGACATAAAATCATGACCAGTAAAACAATTTCCAATATTCGACATGATCAATTTATGTATAGCTGATCGCTTTGTGGTACTTTTATGCTTTGAAAGGATGTAAAGTGGTTGATCCCGGTCGCCACTTACGGTAGTCATTAAGTCAAGTTGAAAACATAATGGGCTTAGAGTTTGAAAGTATTTCAACATCATCTGAATTGCTCTTGGAAATTGTTCCCTATCGATTGAAATTAAATTTCTGTTAAGCCGATTATATGTATATTATTGAATTAAAACGTGCTAGCTTACCTATAACAATACTAGCAGCCTTGTGCGATTTCGTACACGTGATTATCCTACTTCAACGCCTATTCTACCCCTACCCTACCCTACCCCTACCCCTACCCTACTGCCCAGCAGTGGGATGATACAAGCTAACAGTAACAGTATAATTTTGATAATATTTAATAAGATTAACAATCTGTAACTCTGTCTAACTAAAAAATTCAAAGGTATGTTTCGGTTTTGGCTGAAACTAACATACAAGCTGAATTTGGTTTCGGCTAAAATCCTTGTTTCGGCCGGTCATTTATTTTTACTGCTTGCTCCAGATAGCTTTATAATCATTTTAAATACTAAGTGCAAAACATCAAAAGTGCAAGCTCTCGAGAAATCTTCAAACATTTCAACTGAAAACATTTTCTCATAATTATAACCACGTTCCAAGTACGGCACGTCCCAATTCAGTCTATCATTTGAAAAGACCGAGTAACTCGCATGAAGTCGTATGCAAACATATATCAGAATTTTCTCTAAATAGTTGACTGTAACATGATGAAATAAGGAATGGAGTGCTAATTATTGTGTAGGGTACATTCCGTATAATTTTATTGTCTTGATGCACTGTAATTGATAGGTTTCACTACACATGGTCACGGGTCGACTCTAATTCGGTTCATACGGGTGATGATCTAGTTGTCCTTCTCAAGACCATTTATGTATAAAGAGAACTTGAAATTTTATAGGTGCGAGCAGCGCGCTGCCCCTATGAAATTTCAAGTTAGCGATACGATAGCTCAGTTGGTTAGAGCCCTGCAACGGTATGGCAAATGTCGCGGGTTCAAGTCCCGCTCATATACTATCTCTTTCCCAATTTCCTCAAAATTTTATAAGGCTAACATGTATTAACAATTAATTTATGATTAACCTAGTTGTTGTCTTTATCTTATCCAACATTAATCAAATCAATCATCAATTATCCGCATTGATTTTAGCAAACAGGATCTTGATTTCGCTACTTTGCATCAGGTTTACATCCTACCAGTTGAAAAAAAAATTGAATCCTCCTTGTTTATACTAGTTAAATTTTAACTCATTGTGGCGAAGACCTTTGTACTACAGTGGACGTCTTCCAGCAGATGATGATGATGATGAAATTATAAACCAGCCATAGAAATTTGACCTAACATTTCACTAATTATTTACTCTGTGGTTAAAACATAATACGTGAGATTCATCCCGCATATTTTCATACTCCATTGTTAAAACATGAATAAAGGGTTACCTAAGGAATACATGAATATGTAATTAGTTAACCACATGTTGTGGGGGATTTTAAAGTTTGAAACTATTTTATGTGGTCGTACGGTGATAGAGATTTTAAGCTTATGACTAATGTTGGGGTAGAGGATTGGGTGAGGAATTTTGTCGGCTCATAAAATATTGTTTAATACTCTTTTGTTTTTTAATCTGCGTCGTTGGTCTAGTGGTGGCAAGCGCAACTGCTGAGCACGAGGTCCTGGAATCGATCCCCATGAAAAGTGTTATTGGGTTTTTCCATTAGGAAACTCGCAGTAGCAGCACGGAGTTAAGAATTGTGCCCGATTAATGGCACGTTACCCCTAACATAGCCGGCGAAACGTGGGTGTACTGCATAGACCACTGCCTACGTCCTCTGGGGAATACAAGCGTCTATTAAGAAAAATTAAAGAGATCAGAGAAAAAAAGATATGTTATTTATTTATTGTGACTTAGATTAATAATTAACCCTTTCTAATGACCTGTCAGTGTGTTAATTTATCGAATCTATCTCCAAACGTACCGATCTCCAATCAAGACAGCTCTCCTACCGATGCCAATCAACTGATTGATGTTTCTAATAATCTGGTATGACGTATTGTAATAATAGGAGAACTGGAGCTAACAGATATATAGGAATAATATAGTTATCAGTCAAAAATAAGCTCCCCAGAACTCAATTTGAGACTCAAAAGACTCGAATTGTTTTTTGAAGTCAAGGCAAGTCTTTCGTTGTAAATATAGTCAGTGTACTGAAATATTTCTTAAGTAAAAAATTACGTGATCATTACATAAGCACTGAAGGAAGACTGAAGCACCTCTTATATTCCAGAATGGTACTCGATGCAAGCGAGCAAAATAATTGTTTAAAATCTCGACGCTTTTTTTTCTTTTTTCGAGGAATCTAAAATATCTAAATATGTTTCACGTCATATTATTTATTTCGGGCTCTACATCGGAACTATGATTAGTCATTCATGGAATAAACAAACGAGGCTAACGCAAATCTGAATATCCGATTAACTTGGAAAAATCCATGCGAATCCGATTTTGTATTAAATCCTACATAAATAGTATTGACGTCAGCTTGCACAATAAATCCTGATAACTACTGATATTAGAAATGTTAAACTTTGTAGGTATGTTTGGATATTAATTGTCTTTTCATTTATATTTGTTTTTGACTGCCACTTTTCTTGATTGCCAAAAAAATGCAAATTACGTAGCGGGCAGAAGCTTCTTCTTTTCTTTATCGTGTGGTTGATGAACAACCTGGTGTCAGAGTCTAAACCACCCACAGGCCTCTAACATGGGCTTACACATCGTCGAAAAATCTCTCAGATGTTGTAGTTTCTTTACGATGTTTTTTCTCACCGTTATAGCAAGTGACAATTAATTTCTAATACGCCCATGAATTCGAAAAGTCAGAGGCGTGCCTGGGTTTCGAAGCTACGACCTTTGACTTGGCTGTCCAACGGTCATACCACTAGGCTATACTGCTGGTAAAAGGCAGAAGCTAAATTGAACCCATGATAAATCAAAAAAATATAGTGTTGGGCTACGTTTTTTAATGATTGAGATATCCGGGAACATTCAGTGTGCCTAAACCTACATTATCTGAATTTCATAAAAATAATTTAGTTTCAATTTTACATACCCATGTTATAATGTTCAAATAGTTTATTCGTAATATTTTAAGCGGTACTAATGGAAATGTACTAAACGATAAATATTGTAACTTAATTTAATTTCAGTCTAGTTTCTAGTAGTTAGTAATACCTAGTATTTCTAGTTTATTTCAGTTTTCAGTAATTTAATTTTAAACCAAACTTTCCTATTAAAATGATGTTTGAGTTTTTATATATTTTTCTTCTTTTAAAAATCAATTAACCGTAAGGCTTTTTAAAATGTGCAAAAGCATTATCCTCGCTTATAATACTTACTAGAGTAAAACATTAATTCAATACAGGCAGCTGACGTGCCTGCCCCAACTTTTAATGATGAGGGTCGAACCGAGAACAATTTTTACCCGACTACAAAAAAAGGAGGGTTATGATTTTAGCAGTCTATGTATGTATGTATGTATGTATGTATGTATGTAAGTTTGTTCATCTGTTCCCTCGTAGCTCCTAAACTATTTGTTGTAATTCAATAAATAAGGTGTCTATCGATGCGTCTTAATGGTCTGCGGGTTATAGGATTTATGAAATTTCGTTAAATCAAATAAGGTGGATTTTAAAAATAAATTAGTCAGCTCGAAAAAAATAAAGTTAAGGTAAATTTATCGTGTTTGATATCAAATGGAAGGTCTTGATGAGCACATTCAGAATATGTATATATTATCTATATATTCTGGACCACTTCTTAGAATATCAGGCTTCTAACTACCCGTTACGACTATCATAAATATATGTGATTATAACACTGCATACAATGTGAAAACGTCATAACAATAAATATTTACTAATTAAATTAAAGTTTCTACACATCACTGCCTATTAAATTATGATTATATTTTAAAATAATGTTAATTAAATTGAGATTTCTTTTTCGTAACTAGATGGCGTTGGTTTGCGGTTTAGTGGAAGTAAGTAACATAGAGTTAAAAATACCTCCTCAAAAATCCCGGAATCTCAAACATAACAATTAAATCCCGGGATTTTATTAATATGGACTGGATTTTGACCTATAGTTTTTATTAGAATTAATTTTGTATGTAAAATAAAACTCATTAATTTAACAGTTTTAGTACCGAACTACTTAAGTATTACATTATCTGTTACCGATGTCTAAAAACATAATAAAGACTTTTTATTATAATAATTTAGTTCATATGTATTTAAAACGTTAAATTAATATTTTGGAGAATTTATTACATGTTTTAACACATGTTTGCTTATTATTATTATTATTATTGTTTTTTGGTTATATTTCTCAGGACCCTGAGGTCCTGGGCCTTTTAGAGGCGTACGAGGTACGTATTATTATTATTATAACTAGCCCAAACTGTCCCACACTGTTTGCTTATTAAATATAATAAATTATTTAATAAGAAATTTGAAAAACAACTGATACGGAAGGGATTCGAACCCACTTTCTCCGACGTACCGTGCCGACGCTCTAACCGTTGAGCCACCGTATCCCATCAAAATCAGTCGAAATTTCAAATCTCTTTCTACGCCTAGGGCGTGTGGTAATATCTATCGGTGCCTTCTAAAAACTGCAAAGTTTAGAACACTGAGTCGGATAATTAATGTATTCCATTCGATATTACCACACGCCTAAGGCGTAGAAAGAGATTTGAAATTTCGACTGATTCTGATGGGATACGGTAGCTTAGCGGTTAGAGCGTCGGCACGGTACACTGGAGATCGTGGATTCGAATCCCATCCGTATCAGTTGTTTTTTCAAATTTCTTATTAAATAATTATACGTAAAATTAATTTCTTATTTCCCGGGAATTAATTGTAATGTTTATGATTTCGGGATTTTAGAGCAGGTATTATAAACTCCATGTTACTTACTTCCTCGAACTTTAGGTAAATGTACTCTATATAAGATGATATCCCACAAAAAAGGTTTCATGTGTACTTATACAGCTTGGCAAAAAAGAGTCTGAGGCGATGACAGCTGGAACTAAAAATAAAAATCTTAAATAACTACGTTTGTGAGTACTAAAATAACATAAAAATGATTCATTTGATTATAATTAATGACAAAAAACTCGTCATAGAAATATGTAAGCACTTAATAACTTGTAATTTTGAATTGTAGTGTGAAAAGTGCGACAGCGGCGCCCCCAATTTTTCCAGACTCTTTTTTGCCAAGCTGTACTTCTTACTACTTTTCATGTATAATTCTAAGAAATATATGAGGCCATGTTTTAATAGCTCGAAGTCGCGGACGACACCTTTGAAATAAATTTAATTTAAAAAATACATGACATTGACTAAAGGTTTGAACCGAAGTTAACAGTTAAAGAAATCTACCTATTTATGAACTACCACATTCTAAAAAATTGTGATTAAAATGAATTTTATTGGTTTCTTTACCACTAAAAATCATTGAAAAAAAATATAGTATAAAAACTAAAACCCGACTACTTAAAATCTAAAAACAAGCTACTTAGATTTGAAATAAAATTCTGTAGTCGGAGGCCTTAATGTATTATAGGTAAATAGGTACTAGATAATCTTCCAAGGGTAAACACTTTGTAATTTGGTGGCCTCCGACTACAGAATTTTATTTCAAATCTAAGTAGCTTGTTTTTAGATTTTAAGTAGTCGGGTTTTAGTTTTTATACTATATTTTTTGAGACATGGTTTGCTGTTAATTCAGACTTTTGTCCAAGTAAAAAATTGCGGCTTGAGGCGCTCGTGTTTCTATGAAATTGAGCCGTGATAGCCTAGTGGTATAGACGTTGACTGGTAAGTCTGAGGTCTGAGGTTCAAACCCAATGTTAGCATCTCCTACGCAAAAAAATACAAATATTTTTAGTGTACTTACAAATATTTTTAAAGTATTTGTGTTGTGGGTCGGGAAAAGGCTAGGCAGATGATAATGTGTCGTGGTGGCACATTGGTTACGGACCCGCTTTTCAAGCACGTGTGTGGGTTCGAACCTAACTTATACCAATATGACATTTTCTATGTCATATGTAGGTACAGCTTGGCAAAAAAGAGTCTGAGGCGGTGACAGCTGGAACTAAAAATAAAAATCTTAAATGCTAAGTTTGTGAGTACTAAAATAACTTAAAAGTGATTCATTACATTATATTTGATGACAAAAAAGTCATCATATAAATATGTAAGTACCAAATAACTTGTAATTCTGAATTTTAGTATGAGAATTGCGGAAGTGGCGCCCCCAATTTTTCCAGACTCTTTTTTGCCAAACTGTACTTTCTCTATCTTTATCTATAATCTAATAATAATAATGTCCTCCTGACCGAATTTCGGTCACAGCGGCCAATCTCAACGGAGATTAGCCATCGACGCGGGAGATATTATAGTGCTCAAATGCTTGCGCAAACACAGGTGCACTCTCTATTCCCTCACTCTCATAGTCCGATGGGACGGTAATCCGACACGACCGGAGAGAGATCAGGCGCAGGGCCAACAGCTTTACGTGCTTTCCGAGGCACGGAGTACGGACGGAGTGATAATTAATTTATAAAACGCACATAACTTACGAAAAGTCAGAGGTGCGCGCCTTGGGTTCGAACCTGAGACCTTTGACTTACCAGTCAACGGTCAACACCACTAGGCTATCACGACTCCTAAATCTATATCTATAATCTAAGACACCACTGACTAACGGTCAAGGAAATCGTACTGAACATAGTCATCGTAAAAAAACCTGGACATAGTCTGAAATCGCCAACACGCAGTGAGCTAGCGGAGTGATTAATGCTCAATCCTTCTCTGTATGAGAAGAGGCCTTTGCCCTGCAGTGGGACACTTACAAGCTGATTTATTATATACATAAGACGAGTAAGGTTACGAATAGCTTAGTGACAGATCGATTGGGGGCTTTACCCAGAAGATTGCGGGTTCAAATCCCGCTTGTAATCAATTATTTCTTTCTGCAATATCCCAATTTTTATTCGCACATAAGTTCCCAAAGGTCGGAAGTGCGTGGGGTCGAACCTGAGACCTCTGAATTGCGAGTCAACGGTTATACCACTAGGCTAGCACTGCTCAAGTAAAAACATGTCTTTGAATAAATTATGAAATAATAAAATTAACGTCACCGCGCCGTCTGAGTCATTAATTTCAATGTGAATAAAGTTTATAATGTGCAAATCTTCGCAAGCAAAATCATTCTAAATTTTTTATCAAATTATACGTCTGAAGTTAGACATTGTTCCATTCTAAATAACAAAGTTAGGTACTTTTAAACTTTTGTATGTTCATCATGATAATGCAGTTTGCCTTATAATCTGATATATTTTTTCCCTAACTTACAATGGAACATTTTAATAAATCATCGAGATTGCATGATGGAGTATCTGTAGAGCTTTGGGGAATGTATTTAAACTGGTTAGGTATTAATTTCTGGCAACGTTCTTGCTTAAAAACAATCTTTATTTATTTATTAGAGGTTCTTATCCATGAGAATAATATATTAATCATATCACCATTCCTATTTTATTTCCTACTAATATATCAATGTAAAAATTTGTGAGGATATAATATGGATTGATGGATGTTTTCCAAATTCAAACTCAAATTTTGACCTTTGACCCCGAATAACTTTTGTAGCACACAATATAGGCTCGATGAAGATTTTTAAAACTTTATTTGTGATGGTAAACCCCAGCTCTCCACCAATATTTGGCTTTCCGGGAATTATTGTTATTTGACCACTATTTTTGTCTAAATTAACCGGACTATAAACCAACAAATACTGTAAGTGTTTAATTATATTTAGGTTCACACTATGAGTTATACTTTGTTTATATTTATATGGACCTATAATTGACTTCGGGTAACTTATTCTTTTTATATAAGCTTTATGTTATAATATGCTGTTGGTCTTCCAAAGATAAATAAATAAACAAGCTTTATACAAAACTATGTTAGGAACCTTGCTTAATTCATACTGTTTTAATCTTATAATTACTTACCTTAGTAAGCGGCTTTGCAACTTCAGAAGCAAGTTGGATTTCATTCATTTATCATCCAACATTTTCGTTTCGGAACGACTTATTCCAACTTTTTTTAGACGACGAAATCTCTGGGGTGTTCTTTTTCTTTACTTTTTTATTGGAATTTTAGCGATAAATAAGAAAATCGTTCGTAATGGAATTATTTTATCCGTCAGGATAATTAGTCGATAAGAAAAAAATCAGGTACCTACTTTGATCAAGTTTTCGCGATAAATATAAATTAAAGGGGCAGTCTCGTTACCTAGATTTGAGACAAGAATTTAATGGTTTGCTAAACAACGATAATATTCTACTGACCGAATTTCGGTCACAGCGGCCAATCTTAACGGAGACTAGCCAACTAGCCTACTACGCAGGAGATATTATAGTGCACAAGTGTGTGCGCAAACACAGGTGCACTCTCTATTCCCTCACTCTCATAGTCCGATGGGATGGCCTTCCGACATGATCGGAGAGAGATCAAGCACAGGACCAACGGCTTTACGTGCTCTCCGAGGCACGGAGTAAGTGATAATTAATTTATAAAACGCACATAACTTACGAAAAGTCAAAGGTGCGCCTTGGGTTCGAACCCGAGACCTCTGACTTGCCAGTCAACGGTCACTACCACTAGGCTATCACGACTCACAAAAACAACGATAATATTAAATTAAAGGAACAACTGTATTCTGTGATTTGTGTGGAAATAATGATTCTGTATAATTTTGACTTCGTCGTATAGGTTATTATAATTGGCGTAAGCTGCTTATGTATGGCTGATCACAAGTAAATATCTTCTAAAAACAACGTCTTTGTTTTATTCTTGTTGAAAGCTATTTTGTTTGGCCACACATTTTAATGAGGGTTTTATCCTTTGATTATTTATCTACTAGCTATCTGTACGACTTCTTTTATAGACACGCCTGTATTCCCCAGAGGGAGTAGGTAGAGGTGTATGCAGTACACCCACGTTTTGCCGACTATGTTATAAGTCCCATGTAACAGGGGGCGAGCCTATTGCCATTAACCGGGCACAATTCCAGACTCCGTGCTGCTACTGACAATTTCCTAAAGGAAAAGTTGTAGACGTTGTCTTTATATACGAGTACCCATATTTTATTTTAAATATGTACCTACTTAAAAGACTAACTTTCGCTCAATAAAATCAAACTAACTTCATTGATTGTAGAATATTAAATTCTTGAAGATTTCTTGAAGGAGAGATTTTAACGAATTTATTAGTTTTATTTCTTTATGCGAGCGATATTACTTTGCTTAATACTGATTTTTGGGTCGTGATAAAAATATATTTAAATAAGTTTTTATTAACACTTTATGCGTGATGCCACAGACAATAGAAAATATAGGTATTGGTAATCTGTGATCCATACGGTATCAAAAAGTAAAAGACGTATTTGTGTAGGTATTTAAAAAAAAATAGAGACCCCAACCTAAAATTGCAATAATGTAACCAAAAATATCAAAAATTAAAGAAATAGATAGACTTTTACGGAATAAACAGGAAAATTCAATTTCACGTAGATAAAGTCGCGAGCGATATCTAGTTACGTAAACGCCAGAATTTCCTCAAATGTTAGGCAGAGATATTAAAAACCTACATATCGCCAAAAGTACCGTGTGAATCACCAGATGAAAAATCCCAAATAACATTTTTAAAATTTTGATTGTACGAATAAGAGAAATTGTGGGATAATTAATAATTGTATTCTGTAAAAATATTGGATGGATAAAATGGATATTGTGTAATGTCTTATTCTTCTATCTTATTTAAGAAAAATAATAAAAACGAAGTATCATCATCATCATCAGCCTGTATTAGTCCACTGCTGAACATAGGCCTCTCCCAATGCGCGCCACTTTTGTGCGCTCATTGGGTATATTTGCCCATAATAGTCACGCTGGGCAAGCGGGTTGACAATCGCAGTAGCAGATGATTGCTGTTACACTGAAGGATGCTGCTGCCCATTCTCTGGATCTTTCCCTTTGTCGCTTCTTACAACTCCCGCGGGACGAGTAGGGGTGGTTCTATTCTTAGGCCGGAAATCATACGGCATGACACAGCGCAGTATAAACTATCATTGCTACAATATTATTACTTTTGTTTAATTGACTATACAAATATGTAGCAAAAAGGTTCGAAGTTATAAACATACCTATTCGAAAACATTTAAAAAAATGCATCTGGCCACTTAGAACAGAATCTTCTTCAAAAGCTATCGTAAAGAAAAAATCAAAAACACAATATCGAAGGCCGTATTGTATCAGCGCACTGTATCTTCGCTACGTAATCGCTCCGAGCCTATCTGTCAGACAGCGGTACAAGAAAAATCTCGGGAATGTAGGTCATGTTAAACGAACCCCAGATAAACCCTTGCGAGTATGGATACCACATATTGAGACGAAGTTGGGATTTAAGGATATGTGTGGTATCTTGTATGGAAATAAATTGGTTTTCTATTTTGCATACATCTTGACTCGGTGAGCTATCCGTTACTTGATATTAGCTAAATACACACATCAAAAGTGTCTAGGGATATTTCAATTAAACCTAAATAACTAAAACTCTATTAACTTTTTGTTAAGACACCTACACATTAAAATAAACCTTGTTTAATAGCCTATCTAATCTGATGATAAACTTTTAGATAAAGTCAAATTTTAAAAAAAACTTAGAAGAAAAGGAAAAAATCGAACAAAATTTCAATCTTAACTTTATTTTTGAAACATCAAAACCTAAACAAAACAACTACTTTTTTAAAAAATTTGTTAAAAATTTTAAATTAATAATTCGTGAATCCACCTAAGACTCTCCTGACACATCTGCAGAGCGGTTCTGCATACTCAAAACAAGGGTGTCAATATCCTGTTGTGGAATACTGCCCCAAGTCCTGCTTAGATTCAAGAAAAGCTGGTTTTCATGCACAATATCTTCAGGGAAATTCCTAAGAGCTGTTCTCTGAAGCATATTCCATGCACGCTCAATAGGATTTAAGTCAGAGGATTGTGCAGACCAGTCTAAAGCTTGGATATCATGCTGTTGTAACCAACTTGCAACGATACGCGCCGTATGCGGACGGGCAATGTCGTGCTTTAGCTGGAAATTTTGTCCCATTTGCTGTCTGTGGGGCAAGATTACAGGCTCTAGCACCTCATCTCGGTATTATAGAGCAGTCATATTGCCTTGTATCCAAACGAGGTCCGTTCTACCGCCGAGACGAATTCCTGCCCAAACCATAATCGTGTCACCTTGATATGCATGAACTTGTTGTGGGTGCTGCAGTCGATTCCAACGTCCAGGTTCTCTCCAAAGGCGTACTCTTCGCGAATCAAGATGAAATCCAAACCTGGATTCATCAGAGAAAAGCACAAGTGACCATTGAGAAAGGTTCCAGTTTTCGTGTGCAATAGCCCATTGTAATCTTCTTCCTCGATTGCTTCTCTTTAGCGCTGGTACCCGAAGTGGCCTACGAGCACGTAGGTTGACTTCATGCAGTCGTTTTCTCAAACTTTGACCGCTTACCAGCAAACCATACTCTCTCTGTAGCCTTTGAACCAATTGCATCGCCGTTACATTTGGTTGACTTCGTGCAGTATTTACTATGAATCGGTCCTGTACATGTGTTGTAATGCGTTGAGGTCCTCGGTGCCGTTCCACCACTTCCCCCGTGACACGATAACATGACCAAAGCCTGGATATAACGCTCTGACTGGTCCTCATAGCTTCAGAAACCGTAATTTGGTTAGCGCCAGCTTGAATCATGCCCACTGCTCTTAACATTTCGTTCCTGGTCAAGTGTCTACGTGGCATGATTAAATAAACACCGGAGATGCGTTTTAAAAAAAAAAATGTTGTTTTGTTTAGGTTTTGATGTTTCAAAAATAAAGTTAAGATTGAAATTTTGTCTGAGATTTTCCTCTTCTTCTAAGTTTTTTTAAAAATTTAAATTTATCTAAAAGTTTATTATCAGATTAGATAGGCTATTAAACAAGGTTTATTTTAATGTGTAGGTGTCTTAACAAAAAGTTAATAGAATTTTATTTATTTCGGTTTAATTGAAATATCCCTAGACACTTTTGATGTGTGTATTTTCAACGTTTTTAGGGTTACATAAATATTTTTCGAGATTTTATGCATTCTATGCGAACATTACAGTTCGAAATTTGTAAAAAATCATAATCATGTTTTGAATCAATCTACTGGCGCTGCCAGTCGCTCTGCCATTAAACTATTAATGATCCCGACCGCGTTATCGTTTTTAGGGTTCCTTACCCTAAATGGAAAAACTAAAACGTAATGTCACTAGATTGACTCACTGTATTGCGCAGCCTTTTTGATATTATCAAGTTGAAATTAATATCAAATCCATTATTGGTAAGGCTTCCAATTGGTACAAAAAAAGTTTTTAGCTTAACACAATAAAAAATTATGAGCCTTGAAAGCGTATTGTCGTAATAAAAGTGTTCATCAAAACCCGTATGGTACTTTTTGTAGACCTATAATCTTGTAAATGGCGCGAATGAACATGTCTTTAGGTAAAAAAAGGATTGGAAGCCTTTTTTATGTTTCCTGCAAAGCTAGTTAAGTCTAAAATTTAATCATTGATAAACAGCCCGTTAGCTATTAGATATGTTCCATAAACTCCAATGAGAATTTTGTAATAAGAAAATTTTAACAGTTTTACTTGACCAGGAAATAAAAACAAAACTTTTATTCAGCAGCTCAGTTCCCTCGAGCACTATTACAATATATTACTCGCAGAACAGACTAATCCTACAAAAAATATGGCCACACTACACTACATATAAGGACCAGATCTTCACGACGATGTACAGATGGCTTCCTATAGGACATAAATTGTTTCGCTTCGTAAAAGAATCAATGTCTGTGCGGCAGCATAGTGCCAATAAAACCTATACTAGAAGACAGTCAGAACCTAAAGTAAATGGAAATATGACGTCACTCCTTCAGGTAGTTCTGTACTTTCATTATTTTATTTTGCATAATTTCTTGTTTATTTTAACTAATTCCACCTTTTGATCTTATTGTCGCTCTAACATAAGACAAATTATGTATTTGTGCGATCTACAGAATTCGCTGTCCCCGGAGAATAAAATGATAATTACAAAAAAATGGCCAAGTGCGAGCCGGACTCGCAGAAAAAAGAAAAAAAACAGGTTTTTTGTATGGAGAGCCCTTTTAATTATTAACTTTATATTATTTGTTCTCTCTCCCTGGCGACGCTCTTAGGACACATAATTACAATTCTCATCATCTATATTCTCCAATCAAACCATCCTAAGGTCCGTCCCGCTATAAACACAAATACCAAGTACTAATCTTTACTTCGGCAACTTAAGCCCAACAGGGATAGACGTCGTTATAAGTGGTACATATCAAAACTTTGCCCATTTAGACTTATGGCCTAAACTAACAACATTCAAGATTTACTGAAGGAGATTTACTTCTAAATTAATTCTTTAGCGCGAGGAAAATATTTCTTTATCGTATGGTTGATGAACAACCTGGTGTCAAAACCCGGTGTTTGAACCGCCCTAAGGCCTCTGACATGGATGTGACTCACGATTAAAAATCTCTCTTGTCTGCTGGTTCCCTCACGATGTTTTCACTCATCGTTTAAGCAAGTGTTAATTACGCTCATGAATTCGAAAAGTCAGAGAGGCGTGCCTGGGTTTTGAACTTACGACCTTTGATTTGGCAGTCCATTCAAATTTTTTCCGACATTCCAACAAATATCATCATATTTTAGCCAATGTACACAAATTATATATACTAAAACTACTGTACCTACCGATTTTTTGAGTTTATCGCGAACAGACAGACAGACTCGGCGGAGGACTTTGTTTTATAATATATATATATATGCAGTTATAATATGTAGTAATATAGTATATATTTTTATGGAAAATTTAGTTCTATTCATTCATTACTTCAAACCAAAAAAAAATTACAATGAATAACAGTCTGATTCTGAATTAATTCCAGAAGTTGGATCGTCCAATTAATTCTTAGTTCTCAAAGTTATTAAACAAAATGTTGACTGAATAGAACAAAGTTAATAAATCTGAAAATGAATAAATTCAAGTAATTATTTTGTAAATAAGCTTAGTTGAATTGAAGGACTAGTTCAAAAGTTTCAGTTGCTTTGAACTCTAACAATTTTGGGCCCTATTGATATTTGAACAGAACAATAGGATGGACAATACCCTGAACTTCAAAATTGCAGACAATATTAAACTCTATTATTTTCAAAGTCGGATCAGACCTATAACAGGTAATCTTTCAATTACCAGTTTATTACTCACTATATTATTAGATACCCGAATCACGAATAAATAAATTCACCTATCAATTATTACGACAAAAAACTAGTAAATGTGTAACCATTCATACCATTTATCTGTTTGTTGATTCGTAGTGCAGTAAATTAATCAAGCATACAACCAAGCATGCAAGCATACAATCAAGCATGTAAGCAAGCATATAACTAAGAATGAAAGTGGCTTTTAGAATAGCTGAACTAACCGGAGTCTAGAGTGAAAATTCTAGTAATGGTAAATAGTAGTACTATTTTAATAGCAATTTTACATAATTTAAATACAGTTATTCGTCTTCAACGAATTTTAATGTTTTCTCGTAATTCTATAGCAATAGTAGCTTCGATCTTTCAAAGCTTCAAACAAAAGGTTTTATTGTATAAATAATTAATAATACAAGTTAGTACTGATAGTCTGACAATAGTACCTACTGCTGGTATATGATAGGTATTTATTCTATGACGGTGTAGGTACAGTCGGCAAGGGAGTTAGGCTAGCAGGGCGGCGAGTTAGGGATGACGTTTTTTGTAGAAATGTACATGTAGTTGTGTAAAATTGTCGAGTTTTCTTTAGGTTTCAGTCATACCTTTTCAGAAAATATGGTGAAATAAAATTATGTTGATTAAATCTTGAAAAAATGACAACCTTAACTAGCGCCCCTGCCAACCCAAGTACTTTGCCGACTGCACTTACGAAAAAAAAAACTGGGAAAACTGGTACTTAATAATTGTAACAACGGCTTTTGGGCATTTAAAATTAGAACTTAAAAAAATGATAGTAGAACGAAAGTATGCTATGTTACCTAAACTATCTCTGTCTACCTCTACGGGAAATACTATAATAGTAAAATGTAGGTTAACAATCAAAAGCACTTTAAAACAAACAAAAAGCGAGCCAGTTTAATTAGTTCCCACAACAAACTACTTAGTAAGTACGGAACGCTGCGCTGGTAATTATGTTGCAACCTTATTTGCTGGCAGGGTAAAATAATTGACTCAAACTACCAAGAATACTACCCCAATTCTCCAGCCGACCTATTTGCTAAAGTCTTTACTCTTTCTTCTAACACAGTGTCCTACATGATAGAAACTATAAGACTGGCAGCGAAACGGTGCTATAAAAAAAAATAAAAAAAAACAGTCGACTAAAAACTTAGACTTAAAACTAACATTCGTTATGGAGTTGCTGTTAGGCTTTAGGAGTATTTATTAGAACTGAAACTCTCTTGGCTTGGCACCCACTCTAAAACAAACATTTGGGTGTTATTTATAGGTTTTTCTTGTTTTAAAGTCGGTTATCAACAAACCATAATCACAAAGCAAAATAAGAGGTTTGCTTTAATTTAGTGTTGTGTCTGTCTTCATTAGTGCATTACCTATCGAAAATGATGACAAATATGTCGAATATGAAGATCTTTTAAACGAAACAAAACTCAAAACTGCCTGCTAATCACGGAGCAGTGTACTTATAAAAAAAACTACTATTTCATGCTTATCTTTCTTCGACTTTTCTGAAGTCAGTTAAATATCGTGCCACTCTACATAGCCATTCTGCTTATCTCTATGAATGGAGTTCATGATCTTTGCAGTAGGATCATGAAGAATCAAAATTGGACCATTGCCCAAGTTAGTTCGTAGATAGTGATTGCGCATAGTATCGCTAGCGTCGCTTTGATCGCCCACGTAAAACAACGAGTAAACATATGTACACATTTGTATCTTCGGGTATGTTCGTAAGCAATCGTGCCCCGAAAGGTCAGGGGAATAAATTACGAGTTTTCTCTTTTTATTTTTCATTCGACGCGGAACAAAATAAATTATCAAGAAGTTTCCCTATTTATCTCATTAAATGTAAGAAATGGTTTTGTTAAGAACAACGATAATGAGTCAATAATGTTTTGCTGAAGTTTTTACGGTTTTGAAAGTTTTTTTTTTATAAGACAGAGTAGACTAATGAGCTTTTTTTGTAAAAAGGTTATATCAATCGTTTTGATAATAATAATCGTAGGCATACTGTCAGTTGAAAGCTTTTCTTTGTACTAAATTATTAACGTTTTGTGCTTGTTATTTTTTAAATTAAATATCCACAGCTTATTACTATTGACTTAATGTAACTTTTCAACTATGCAACTAAGAAAAAATTATATTTACCTAGTTAAGTTTAAAATTAGGTAATGATAGTCAAGATTTTAAAAAATGCACGAGTTAAAAAATTAACGAGTCTGTAACTGTTCCACTGCAGTGCTAAAGACCTCTTCTTATACAGAGAAGGATTGAATATTAATCACCACGCTAGCTCTTTATTGGCTATTTCAGACTATTAAGTCATCCTCACGAAGATATTTTGAGGTAAATTTAAATTTAACTACAAAACCTAACCTCATTTTTGGACCAAAATATTGCAATGTATTTGCAAATACGCGTGTTGACTCATTGTTTCATGAGTAATTGTGAAATTTGTAGCTTTTGTACTTATAATAAAAATTAAATTAAGATTCGTAGTTCAAGAATAAGTTCCAGAAGATTTTATAAGGTACTAAATAACCAGTGAACCTCAAGTAACATTTTTAAATCAAAACAAAATATAAACTTTCAACTTTGCCTCACCTAATAACATAAGAAAATCCATTTCACAGCTCTAGAAGTCGCAAATTGCAGAGCTTCTTCAAATGGTAATAATGAATCGTGATTGTGCAAGTGCAGTCAAAGGCAAGATGAAGAATAGAAATGTTACAGATAGGAATATTTCGTTGACTCTCAAAGAATTGTGTTCCATTAAAATTTTGTACTGGGTCTTTTAATCAAAATTTTATATCGAATGTTATTTTATTACGATTTTTTATTAAAGAGTACATTTCTCTTTATAACGTAAGGTTAGGTATTGGTGCAGATGTATCTCTAGATAAATTACACGTGGGCAACGTTTTAGTAAAAAAAACTGGCTGATAACAATTATAAAGAAATAAAAAAATATATAAATCAGCCTGTAACTGTTCCACAGCAGGACAAAGGCCTCTTTTCATACAAAGAAGGATCGAGCATTAATTACCACGTCACTGCGTGTTGGCGATTTCTGACTATCAGGTCCAGGTTTCCTTACGAAGTTTTACTTCACCGTTAGTCAGTATTGTCTTAGATTCATGAAAGTACATTTTTAACATTAAAAAGTCACGTAGGTACATGCTAGTTTCGAACCCACACTCATATGTTTGCAAAGCGGGTCCATAATTATTGCTCTAACACACCTAACTATATACATAAGATAATAATTGTTATTTAAGGAAAATCAACAGCTATACTAAAGTGGATAGTCTTATATCACGATACTTATCTTGTTTTGTGTTATCCGTAACTTCTAGAAGTTTGTTTCTTAACGGTTTTACCTGAAACGAAACAAGATTAAAATTAAAATTATGGATCATGATAACAACTTTTTGAAGTATAGACAGAAAAATATCGAAGTTAAATAAATTACCCTCTCTCAATAGAAATGGTAATTTATTTAACTTCGATATTTTTAATTATCTTTTTTTTTTTTTTTTTTTTATTTATTTAAGAGCTTTGCTCTTGTCGGTGGAGCTCCCTCCAAGTTTCTCTATTCTCAGCCAATTCTTTAACTTCTTGATACGACATGACATTCACTTTTTCCTGAATTTGTTTGAAATATGTTCTTCTTGGTCTACCTCTTCCTCTCTTTCCCTCTATTTTGCCTTCTAATTATCTTTTTAGATAAGAAATTTAAAGATTAAGAAATGAGATGATTGTGTCAATTTTCTAAAACATCGAATTTCTAAAACACCGCAGACTCCCGAAGTCTCGGCTTGAGTATTCCAATTCAAACTCTATTTACTTTATATTGTATCTATAAATATTTTTGACAGGTAAATAGGTTAATTCCACAACGAAATGTTTCGAAAACTGTAACATTAATGTATACATGTAAACATAGAACAAAAATTCGCACAAAATCGAACTAAAATCCATATACATAGTATAGAAAAATCCCTTCTAACAAAGCTTCCATTGTCTGGCTTGAAAAGAATCTGCAATATCATAAGCGAAGTACCTTTTATGACGCAAAGTGTAGAATTTTCTAGCTTCACAAGTCACCCGGTGAGCGTGTGAAATTGTTAAACCGGGTCAAATATCACAGCGTAGTCAAAATGGCCGCTGTACCCGGATACAATCTTAAATACCTGGATTTGTATCTACAATTTTATATTTTGCTTTTGTAATTTTGTTGTCTTTGAATACATAATACTTCCATCTAAAGTCGTAGCACAGTATATTAACCATACAGTACGGAAACAACGTACAAACGCTCGAAACGGCACACTCACACAAACATGCGTAATATTGCGTAACGACGAGACTCCTAAGCGAACGTCGCGGCGGTACTCGCAGTATCAATAACGCGTCATTACACATGTTTGGGTGTGTGTGTTATTCTGATATATAAGGTGCTTCTAAATTATCTGCCACGGCTGCAATGGGAGATAATATTGGTTATTTATATTACAATAGTGAAGTATTTTTTTTATCTAACGTCATAATTTTTTTTCTTTTGCCCGCGTTTTATTGCGTAGGTCTAATTCTGCTCCATGTTCCAATTTTTTTTTATTGTTCCGGGGTACGAAATTTCTTCACTATTGTAATCTATATACGCAATACTTTCTCCCATTGCAACCGTGGCAGATAATTTAGAAGCACATTATATAAGCTGATATTACTGTAAAGTTTCATCAAAATCTGTTCTGTAGTTTTTGCGTGAAAAACAAACACAAACTCTAAAATATACGTTTGGAAATAAAGCAAAAAATAACGTTACGTTAACGATAGCGAATAGAAACCAGTTACTTATATATCTGCGATTATAGCCAATCTTATAGCAGCGGTTATAACCGTTTATATTATACTTGTATCTACCGTTAATAATATTAATGGTTCATAACCGGTTTTACTATTTTACTGCGTTTAAAGCAATTAGAAATTGATTATCACTAACTCAAAACAATTAAAGAAAATATTGTGAGAAAACCAGTGCACCAATAATATTCAACTAACTTTGAATAAAATAATATTAAATCCACGTCAAAAGCCTACGGGCGATTTAATCTTTGGCTCTCGTAGATTCGTTAACCAATCAGAACAAACTAATAAGATATTTTAGATCTTAATTGAAAGGTCAATGGTTGAATCTTTAATGAACTGAATAAAAAAGTTCGCAACATCATGTCGGAATATTTTATTAAAAAACAAAAACAACATCAAAGAAATAATTTTACAAAAAGAAACAAGTTTTTTACATGTAAAACAAAAACAACTGAAACGGATGATTTAATTTTTTTATTAAATATTTAAATTAATTATGCTAACATGTTTTACATGTAAAAAACTTACAAAAAATAATTTAAAAATTGGTAATATGGGTGCCTTCTAAAAATGTATTCCGATAGACATAGGCGCCACACGCCCTAGGTGTAGATTTGAAATTTCGACTGATATTGGTAGGATACGGTGGCTTAGCGGTCAGAGCGTTGACACGGTACGTCGAAGATCGTGGGTTCAAATCCCATCCATATCAGTGGTTTTTAAAATTATTTTATTTAATCATTATCAGAACAAGATAGATACTCAAAGTTCGCCTTAGCTAACAAACAATTAAACGATACAATACAATACAATACAAATCCTCTTTATTGCACACCAAAAAATACATTTAAAATATACATTTAAAAATAGAGAAGAGTACAATTGGCGGTCTCATCGCAGCATGGCGATCTCTTCCAGACAACCTTGAATAGACTGGAGTGTGTAGAAATCACAAGGGGCCGTCTGTGGTGCGCATAAAATTATTTAATTAACTTATGAAATAATACATAATTATATAAGATATATACACACAATTTAAAACACAAAAATATTAAAAATACTAACTACCTTTTTGCGATAAATTCAACTTCCAGAAGTTTTTTAAATACAGTTGAATTTATCGAAGTCAACACGGAACAAGTGGGCTTTGTTTTAACTGAAGCAAACAGGCAAAGTACACAAGCCAGCCATTGCATTGAGTTGAATATAAAAATGATTGTGAATTTCGAAGCGCCATTTGTCTGAACTTTTTATTTAAAACTAAAAGTTTTAGAAGAAAAAAGATTAATCAACGTATTGTTTTGAAAATTTCTAATATGCAAAAATATTCTTATATCTATAATATCCTAATGACAAAACGTCTAACTCAAAGTCCATTGTCAACAGGAGTCTATTCATATTAAGCATGTATACATTATTTTTGAGGGGGCCTACAGGCAGGCAATGGATGGGGCTGCAACGCGCGCTAGCAGTACCCGGCCCCGTCCGATACAGTGCGAGAAACACGCAGGGGGGAGATGTTTTTAGTGGTAACAGTAGTAGTAACAGTTTTTACTCCCCCGGCCACAAAAAAAGGATTTTCCTTTTATCCAGCCTAAAAAATCCCTAGAATACACGTGTTCTTTTATCTAGAGAAGGCATGAAAGAAAGGATACTAGCAAAGCTTGTATCCTTGACACTTGCCGTAACATGGCAACGCTTTTACGAATTGAGCTACCGTATCGTTGCCTGCACCTATCAAATTTATTTACTGTTTACTATCCGGCAATACACTCATCATCTGCCTAACCTTTTCCCAACTATGTTGGGGTCGGCTTCCAGTCTTACCGGATGCAGCCGAATACCAGTGTTTTACATGGAGCGACTGCCCATCGGACCTCCACAACCCAGACACTGGGTTACACGATAACCCTTGGTAAGACTGGTTGTCAGACTTTTGAGCTTCTGACTACCCGTAACGATTGTCAAAGATCTACAATTGACAGCCGGGGCCAACAGCTTAACGTGCTATCTGAGGCACGGAGAGTGATAATTAATTTATAAAACGCACATAACTTACGACTCGCCTTGGGATCGAACCCGAGACCTCTGACTTGCCTGTCAACGGTCACCACCACTAGGCTATCACGACTCCGGCAATACACTGATAGAGTAAATTATAATTATGTTCCACGTTGTCAGTTATTCTAAAATCTGGGACGCACCACAACCATAGACAACGAGGGCTGCGGTTTGGTGCCGCAGTATAATTATGTACCATTTAATAGTTACTTGGTTATTAATTTAGGGGTAATGAGTCAACATGATTTGCTTAGCAAATATTTTCTTTTTTATATAATGTTGAATTGTTTGTGTAAGCAACAGTGATAGCCTAGTGATATGACCGTTGGACTGCCAAGTCAAAGGTACCAGGTTCGAACCCAAGGCGCGCACCTCTGACTTTTCGCAAGAATGCTGCTGCCCGTCCTCCGGATCTTTTCTTTAGTCGCTTCTTACGACACCCGCGGGACGAGTAGGGGTGGTTCTATTCTTAGACTGGAAACCACACGGCAAATGTATAAAACTAAATAAAAGTCACAACCAGAATACAAATAGGACCATAAAAACTAATACAAAGATACGTGCCCTTAATTTCTTACCCCTAATTAAAGACAACCTTCGACTTTTAGAAGTAAAAGGGTGCGAAACTCCAGACGAAATTTCGGGTAAGAATAAATTGAGCATCATACAACTGCTAAAAATACCTTCTGCCCCAAATTGGTGTTTCGAACTGGCGTAACATTGTTACGTTTGTCCTTTTCACACTAATACGTGTGTCTTGTTCACACGTTCTAGTCCCAAAAGGTTTCGTTATTTTGATATGGATAGAAGTTTATATAGATTAAATTATGTGAGTTAAATAAATCGGGTGGAAATATTTTGCATTATATTTATTTCATATGTGGCGCATTGGTCGTGGACCCGCTTTGTAAGCACGTAGGTGTGGGTTTGAACCTGGCATGTACTTATGTGACTTATTACGTAATTCATTTAAATTCACACACATTTACACGTCTTCTTCATTTATTCCATATACGAATGTGCACCCGTGTTTTGAAAATGACTAGGTTTTGCACTGCTAAAGCAAAATTACTTGCGTGTGTAGCACATCGTAGCAGTTCGTAGCGGCAGTTGTAGCGTAGCTGTAGCAAAGGCGTAGACATTGTCGCTTGTACACCGAAATAAATTTAAAAAGTGGAAAAGCGCTTTAAGTGTCTTAAGGCGCTTAAATTATGTAACTTGTAATGCCACTGACATTTAACTTAAGAGTAGTAAAGCAATAAAAATCTTTGTATTATCCATCGAAATTTTATTGCGCGCCGTACACTGAAGAGCACAAATTTGTATTATTATTACAAGCCCGTAATTTCTCACTGCTGGGCAAACCTCCCTACGCTTCTTCCACTTCTCTCTGTTTATAGCTGCTGAGGACCTTTATGAAAGGAATCAATTTCATCCAGCCATTTGCATCTCTCTACAAATACGTAGGTAATACACTTGCATTTTTTAAATCGCCAATAAATGATTGTAATTTGAATTGTATAGAAATTATAAATCTTCAGTAAGTAATAAATCTATTGTAGGACTGAAATGTCCTACTATCTTTGTTACATAACTGTTTTAGTAACAAAGGCTCAATTTTCGGTAGTGTAATATTCGAAAAAATCATAATTCGAATATTTTCCATAAGTTTGTATTGACATTTTTGTGCTGTCGACTGTACGCTTTAAAATAATTAAGTAAACTATACGCGATAGAATTAGTTTCAAAGTTGTTTTGTTATGTAAAGTTTTTTGAAAGTAAAGTTGAGCAGTGATAGCCTAGTGGTATGACCATCTGATTTATGTGCGTATTAGAAATTAATTAAGTTATTTAATTACAAGTTCTAGCCTCTTTAACCTTCTCATTAAGAACTTGACTTGGAACCGACTCCAAAACGTTTTAAGTTATTTCAAGCTTTTTAGTTCCTTTGAAGTAGGTTTTAATTTTTATTAAAAAAAATTTTTTTCATGATTTTTAGTGGTGCCTAAAGTTAATCCCAGACTTTTGTGAGGAAAATATTTGAAATCCTTTTGAAAAGCCCATTCAAAAGATACCTTACAAGATATTTTTAATCTTGGATGATTACAGGAGGGGGGGGTGACCACGTATCCCCCCTCTTCCTTTGTACTCGTCAGCCATTGACTGCACGTATTAACAAAGCAATATTACTTGTTACGACATTTCTGCTATTATCCTACGAGAAGTTCCGTTCCATATCTCGTAAGTCTATGGTCAGATCACGATAATATTTCTATGGGACCACCTCGGGAGTATCATCATCATCATATCTTTTCGATTACAAAAAGAATTTTGAAAATCGGCCCACAATTGAAGGAGTAATCGCGTAACAAACTTACAAAAAAAACATAGTCAAATTGAGAACCTCCTCCTTTTTTGAAGTCGGTTAAAAAGCAGTGAAAACCTAGTGGTATGACCGTGGACTGCTGAGTCAAAGATCGTAGGTTCGAAATCCAAGCACGCACCTCTGACTTTTCGGAAGTTAAGTTAGAAGTGTTTATTATAAATTACTTATCACCTGCTCCGTACCTTGGAAAGCAGATAAAAACCGTTGGCCCCGGCTGTCTCGATGGACTTTGTAAGTCGATGAATCAGTAGCCTCATACAATACTGATAATTGATCGAACTTTAGAACGTTGTATCCCTTTGGGCTGCGGAGGTCAGATAGGCAGTCGTTACGTAGAGAACTGATAATTCGCTGCATCTGGTTACATTAGGAGCCCAACAAAGTTTTGGAATAATTAGGCTAAGAAGATGTTAATTTTTTTTATAAGTTGTCAATTTTAGTATCGCCATTCTATTTTCAAGGAATATTTAGATCGATAGCTATATCAATTTAAGTAAAGTATTCTCTGTGGCACATGATTGAGTCGACAGCTTTATTTTTTGATTCACCTCAAAACCCCGTTGATTTAATAACAAAACAAGCTTTTCAAGCATTAATTTAGACATGACATTAATTAAAACTGTCAAACAACTTTTAATTCGTGTGTGAAGCGGGTTAATTAACAATGGGGAGACAATAGACGAAAATAATGTAGGGCTGAAGTTACTAAAAGGTCGTCAGAGACTTAAAGGACTTAAATAAGGTCAAATTAAATTAAACTAAGCTTAACTTAGCTTTACTTAAAAATCTTTCATTCTTTCACGTATGGTTGATGAACATCTGGTGTCAGTGTTTAAACCAGTGCCTCTGATATAACTTTACACACCGTTGAAATATCTTTCAGTAAGCTGATATCCTCACGATATTTTCCTTCACTATTTTAGCAAATTATTAATCATAAAAAAAAACTTCAAATCGAAGTTTTTCAGATCAAGAGGCTTAGCCAAGTTGACTATCTACAATCGCTAACGCTATAGAAAACGAAAGAAATGTATAAGATTATCGTTATTTCACGTGGTCAAAACAAACGAATAGAATCTAATCCTATGCATTTCTTTCGTTTTCTATAGCGTTAGCGATTGTAGATAGTCAACTTGGCTAAGCCCCCAGCTGGGGTAGCCAGCACAGATTAAAAAATATTTTACTTATATAAAAATTACAATCCTTACCCACATAACCAAAGAACATCATATTTTATCTTTACCAAACGTCACATCAATCCGAAATATCGTTAGATGTTCAAACGTTTTCAAATAAAAAGAAAG
Organism: Protodeltote pygarga; assembly: GCA_936450705.2. Lineage (NCBI taxonomy): Eukaryota > Metazoa > Arthropoda > Insecta > Lepidoptera > Noctuidae > Protodeltote > Protodeltote pygarga. Next base: position 4,968,167 of record OW388264.2, on the reverse strand, counting down.
AAATCCAGAGACTATTCTCTGGCCATCGACATCAGACAGATCAATGAATGGTGACGTCACCAGTCTTGCAAACTCAGAACACACTCAGAGGTGATCAAAGAGTAGAGCAGAGAGATACGACATGAAACATACAAATGCCTAACTTGCACATATAACGTAACGCAAAAAAAGTTCAATTGTTTATTAAAGCCAGCCTGCATAATTGATTTAAATTATCGTAATAAGTTTAAATTTTAATTTATTTTTCAAACTTTTAAAATATTTCATTCATCCTGACGGCATTACCAAGCAGAACATTATATTGAGCTATCAAAAGAAACGTACTTTTTCATTCGTTTAATAAAAAGGTACAAAAAATTTTCATCTATTAACTATTAACCGTTGAAGAGTTCCCTCGTTAAAAGAGCTGCTTCTAGCTGTAGCATTAAGACAGTCATGACGTCATACCTATCACATAAATGTATTAGCATCACAACTGAATATGTGTGTAACATTTCAGATAAACTGATTCAGGGAAACGTTGGTTTCTAATTTAGCTATACCTACTAGTAAAATTAAACTAAACTTATATAAAATAAAAACTTATAAAAAAGTATGGTTTTTCTTTAAAAAATTGCTGATTGAAGAAAGAAATGCCGTTGGTATGTATCTTATAACAAAAATCAGACGACTGTTTAACTCCTTCTTTAAAAAAAAAAACGTTTTACTGAGAACACTAAACTGATAATATATCAGGAGACGGCAGCCGCAGCAACAGTACTCTTTTCGATTAAAAAAACAACATCTCTCTAATCTTCACGGTAGATAGGCAAAATACGTTTTAATTTGCACTTCTCTCACTTTTTTAATCTATGGTACCATGCACACTTGTACGTACAAGCAAACGTGACGTGCTTTGTATGAAGAATCAGCGCAAGTTAAATCTTTTCTTTATTTTTTGGCAGCAAAAGCATTCTATTTTCGTATTTTTTATAGACTCACGCCTGTATTCCCCAGAGGGGGTAGGCAGAGGTGTACACCCACGTTTCGACGGCTATGTTATAAGTCCCATGTAAAAGGGGCAAGTCTATTGCCATTTATCGGGTACAATTGCAGATTCCGTGCTGCTACTGAGAATTTACTAATGGAAAAACCCAATAACACTTAGTTTTTTCTATTTTCATAGTTATTCGTTATTCTAAAAGTTGTGGTAAGGAACTAAATAAAACAAAATTGTATTGTATTTCTATTGAACTGTTTTCAGTAGAATCTAGTAAGTTTACCAAGTTATAAAATATTATCTATTTAGTAAAATACATTGCACTTAGAAATCGAAAATAATAGATCCCAATCGATACTCGCAAAAGCCACTAACGATGCAATTACTCAATACCAATATCGCCGACAACACAGTCCAATAAATCCAATCTTAGGATCCAATAGTTGGATTCTAGAGAACTACGGCTAGTTGTTGATTGTTGTTTAAAATTAGTTTAAACTAGATCTAGGTAAATTGTAAGCTCTGTGCTAATATTGTCTAACAGCCTATTAATACATGGTCGCCTTTTTAGTACATAAAAACTTTCAAAAGTACATAGGTTTAGTATGCAAACACTTAATCAAACATTATTATTTGATAAGAAATTTGAAAAAATAACTTATACGGGTGGGATTCGAACCCCCGATCTTTGACGTATCGTGTCTACGCTCTGATCGCTAAGCCACCGTATCCCACCGGAATCAGTTGGGGCGTGTAGTAATATTTTGTCGTACATTACGTATCCGACTCAGTACTCAAAAGTTTACAGTTTAGAAGGCACCAAAGCGATATTACCAATTTTAAATATTGTGAATTTTTACATTTTTTATGCACATGTTAGCCTAATAAAGAAATTTAAAAACAAATATTTAAAATGAATTTCGAAAATTACATAAAAAAACTCTGCCAATAAACAAACAAAAGACTACCTAGATAAAAAAAAAGTAATAGATTCCTTTTTTAAATGTCCTACCTTCATTCAAAAGAAGTAAAAAGTTAAGCAATAAGGCTTTATTCAAACGAACAGATTTTACATTCAAATTCGAATTTATTTCAGTTAAATCAAAATTACTGTGAGTTGAACAAATCTTTTGTCGAACCGTTAAGTGCAGAGAAAGAGATAGGAGATGAATAAAAGGATGTTTTTCCGCTTCGAAAATAGCAGGTACCTATGGAAGTTTGCCTTCAGAATATTTTTCATCAAACTTAAAAAGACATAAAGATTAGGATAATTTCATAATCTTTACTAACCTTCAAATACCGAGAAATGAGACACTAAAGGAAACCAATTGTTACTGGGCGCCGGCATCCTTGTGGGAGACAAAGGTTACAACTTTCATGTTGCATATTTACGAGTATAACAAGGAATGAATGAAATGCGTATGACTAAAAGGGTGATGAATATAAGTGTTAATGGATAGCAGGGGAAAGGGAGAACAAAGAAAAGATGGCTCGATTGTGTGAGGGCTGATATGAATGAAAAAGAAGTAAATGCTCAGATGACTGTTGATAAAGAAGAATGGAAGAAGAAGACATTTAGAACCGACCCCAAGTAACATGAGACTAATGGAGGTTAAAAAAATAGAGTGTAAAAACGAAATTAACCTGCACAACCTTATTATCTGTGACACGACAACCTGCTCGTAACGTTGGGACAATGAAATATTTGTCTTTTTTAAATTTTAATGCAGGTTGCTTCCAACCGGCCGATCTTGAAGTCATTGGGGGAGGCCTATGTTCAGCAGTGGACGTCTTATGGCTGAAATGATGATGATGATGATGAAATTTTAATCAGTCATTAATAATAAATTGAACACTTTTTTCTAAATTTGAATCTTTTTATAATATCTGTAATTAAATGCTGATCAGACTGATCAGGGTGATAGAAATTCCTTAAAGTGGGTCAAATTATTTTAAAAAACGTGACACTTTTAAATTGAATTGATAGCATTCGTTTTCTATTTTATCTGACTTTACGAAAAACCAAGTTTTAAATAAGTACATAGGTAAACATTTTTATTAAGTATTTATGGATACTATGTGAACAACAACAACATTTAGAAGAAAGAAAAAAATATTGTTATAACGATTTATTCTTTCTACAAAATTTCAAACTTAAACCAAGTTCTATTTATCTTTCTGGAAAAAAAATACCATAGACATTTCAGCGACACCATTTTGCAAGAAACCCGAATGAAGTAACATGCATATTCAACATGGTTAGAATTCGGGTCGGTGGTTAATGAGATACATAAATTTTACCTTGTCATTCCCACCGTTTCTTGTTCATCACTTAAGTAAAAGCTAGGACATTAACCTTGCCCTCAATATCTATCTCTATCTATACCTATCTCAATATCTACACTTAGTACTTTCATGAGGCTAGAATAAGCGAATAAAATATGCCTATACATTTATTTTTTTATTTAATCTTTATGCACAGAAACAGTGTACACACTACATAAAGGCGTATTCAGAAAGGCGGACTTAATGCCATAGAAACAGAGATAGAAACATGGTAGATGCACAAAAGGAGAAAAGAAGAAAATTATAAGTAGAAACTAATATAAAATTATTTAGTTATTAGTTAATACATTGAATCTTCTAAACAGCTGTATTGATTTTGATGACACTTTCACTAACAGGTCGCTGACTTTATAAGGCCTAACATGACTAATTTAATTTAAAAATAATTTGGATTCCACGCTAAATAAAAACCTTTAAGATTAAAGACAAAATCCGATTTGAGGGGCATTTTTACCGGTAATTAATTGATTTTGTATAAAATTTATAGCCCGCACCAAAAAGAATGCTACACCTATCGTGTCATCTAATACAGGCGAAACAGGATAAACGGGATCATTAAATTAAACGCGAAAAAAGTCGCGAGTGACAGCTAGTTCAAAAATAAAATAAAAACCACCCTGAAAGTCAAAAGACAAATTTGCATGCCAATTCGTAGTATACCCCTGGTCCTATATATTAATCAGAGAGCTGAGCCAAACGTCTGCACATAAATATTGATATGTCAGTTGCAGCGATATAGGTCACAGAGTCAGTAGCGTATTCGATATTTGAACTTCAAATTGATTTTTTGATTGATAAAAAGTAAAAAAGCTTCAAATCTGGGGGGTTACTCTTTAACTACGAACCTAATCCGAAGTCCTCGCTCAAAATCCGATGGGACGGCAATCCGACATGACTGGAGAGAGACCAGGCGTAAGATCGATAGCTTTACGTGCTCACCAAGGCACGTAAAGCCAGAGGTGCGTGCCTGAGTTTCGAACCTACGATCTTTGACTTGGCAGTTCAAAGGTCTATTACTCTTACAAAGGATAAAAGATCTTTTAAAAACAATAACATGCAGTGAATAAGAAATATCTTTGTCAAAAGGGTCGGGGAGGGACAAATCTTAAAAGGTATTTTGTATGCAAAGCGCAGCTGAAATGAGGTCATTATTAAAGTACGCGAAGCGATAGACTTTACAAGTATTCTGTAATACCTCAAACGAATGAATTCACGTTCATTTATAATAATATCTTTAGTCGAAGCTCGTATTTTATTATTTCTAACAGCACCTTATTTAGGTGTGACTATCACACCTAAATTATACAGATAGAAAGTTTTAAACTACCACGAATTGGAATTATTTCGGGTCTATTCACGCAAAGGTAATTCAAAATTTCATTCTTGCATTAAGCCTGTTATATACTGAGGCGATCTGCCCGGCGGGCGACCGGCTATCTGCAATTTGCACATAACGCCATCTGATATCCCCGAGTGTGTCCTTTCAGTCTTCTACAAAACAACCAGCCACTGGTCGCCCGCCGGGCTGATCGCGTCGGTCTATGACAGGCTTTACCAACGTCGACATTTCGTGCACAATGTATTTTTCCTATTTTTTCGTAAAAATATGTTGTTATCATATTTTATACCACACACACAGCTCTTAATTCCGGGCAGCTAATGAGGATAAAAAAAACACTAACCCTGGAATAACTCTAATGGTCTTTTTGAGCAAAAAAAAACCATTTTATGCAGTTTTATAGTTTGAGGTATACAAATTGAAATAAACTGAACAATTTTATTATCTCTACAACCCATCAATCACAATAACTGCTAGCTTCTATTCGAATGATAAACTGAAGGTTTGAATATCGACAATTCATCATGCCGGTTGGCATTTTCTATTACCGTGAAATATTACAATGAAAAAATAAATAGACCATCTTTAAATAAGCTTTTTGCTACCTAATTAATGCCGGGAATTGCAATGTGCAACGCTGTTTATGAATTTGTAAGTTTGTGAGTTTGTAAGTTTATGAATTTGTAAGAATTGGTGAATTAGTGAGTTCGTTATATACTTCTTTCAATTACGACCAAACTGCGCAAGGGATAAGGATGAAACTTGGCACGTAGGGAATTTATGATTCGGATTCAAACAAGCTTATTTACCCCGAAATAATGGCGATGTAGTTGCTAGCCGATGCTTATCTTATAATAAGTTAAAAACATTTTAGAACTTGTTGAACCCGACATTTATCTTACAAAACAAAAGACTCAGAAACAAAAGGTAAGGAGAAACATTTTGCCGTTATTTCAAAGTTTCTTATCCCTTTTAAGGCAGTGTAATGGTCTAAAATGTTTATTGTGTTGAGTCTAGACCTGATTTAGATCTCAATTTAGATGTCTATAAAAAGGAAAATGGGTAATCTGAGTCTGCCTTTGCTTATTGTTGCGTTCAGAATTTTATATTATGCTTAGTCATAGTAAAAAACAGGATGTTTTTGCTGACAAAACCACGTATCCTATAATTATTAAATAAGAAAATTTGAAAAAACAACTGATACGGATGGGATAGATGTAGATGTTTTTTCAAATTTTCTTATTAAATAATTATATTTAATAAGCTATCATGTGCTATAACATGTAAAAAATTAACAAAAATACCACGTACCCTGCCTGGAGAGGAATCAGGCAAAAAACTCCATGGTTGCTCTTTTTCAAGAAGATTTAACATGGGTATTCGCTTAAAATATAATAAAATCAGTGTTACTTGAATAAATTTAAGTATAATTATTCATTTTTTTTCTTAGCCTACTGTGTCCCACTGTTGAGCAAAGGCCTCCCTCATATCCTTCCAAGTACTCTTTTCCTGTGCCACCTCGAACTAACCCTCGCGGTAGGCGTCTAAGTCATCCCGTCTCCGTCCGTCGTCAGGTACCCGTATTGTGGCAACTTTTGCCCAGCGGTCATCATACATACGGCTCACGTGACCAGCCTAAGCCCATTTGAGTCTGGCAGCCTTTTTACCTACAGCTTCTATACCCATTTTGGTGCGCGCAGTATATTCTTTAATTCATTAAAATTGTGACGACTACGTATCTTTACTTAATCTTTAGACAGAATTCTAACTCAAAGAGAAAACTTTATAAAAATTTGCACACCAGTGATTCTGAAGCACGTACGAGACGCCTTGAGAGCGCCATTACGCGTCATTTTGCTAATGTCCCCCATTACTCCGTATACCTCTTTATTTCTACTTATATCTGCTGTAATCATAAGAAAAGGCTTTAATTTAACATGTGAGGAAAGTTGGAATTCTCGCGAGTGTTTTTTTTTTCACTTGAATTTTGTTTTAGGAGAAAAAGAAAAGACTATTTTTTTGTTACTTAGCTTTTTACATAATGGCGACGACATTTACTTACGTACTCACAGTGGCGTGCCTAGTACTTAACAACAGTGTAAGTCTAATACCCTTTTAAGTGTAACATTGAAAAAAAAATTACGTAATATTGTTTTATTATTACAACTTTGTAGGACAGGTTTCGGAAAAAATGATGGTAGGCACGCTCCTGCATACTTACTCATACATACTTTCACATCTCGCCTTTTTTAGATACAGCAGCAGAAATCGCATTACCTACTTGCTAAAAACCTAAAAAGACCTGTAGGAGATGCGCGCCTACCTGTTCAACTGCACTTCGAAGAGCGGCAAGACGACTTCAACTACATGCTTATTATGTCATGTCTACTAATATACAGCGTGTAACAGAAGTCCGAAATAATACTTAAGGGCATGTATGTATATCATGAAGAGAATCACCTGTGAAAATATTGAATGGAAAAGAAGCATTTTTTTTTTCATACAAAATAATTCTTTCGATTTCATTTTCTTCAATAATGACAGATTTTATTATCCTATGCGTGCCTAGCGCTTACTTAAAGAATTTATTGACGGTAAATAACCGGATTCGTGTTGATTTACCTTTCAACTGATGCCTAGGGCCGAATTTAAAAGATTTTGGTAAAAACTTTGACCGTGGTTTACTCGAGTATTGTTTGGGGTTCGGTTCCAAAACCCATGCTCAAGGATTGTGTATAGGGTACCTTATACGCCCTTAATGTATTATTTCGGACTTCTGTTACACGCTGTATATACTTGTGTTTTTACTTCTACTTTATACTGCTAAATGCCAAGGTTACAAAAAACAGAACAAAATTTTCAAACAGTGGTCTTTCCTAGAGTGTAAGATAGACAGAATATACTTAACTTTAGATAAAAATTTCATCAGAGGAATGCTCGCATCGTTTTTGTTTGGCAATGTTTGTCTCAAGAGTCTAGAGTAGTTTTTGTGTACCCGCTTTTGTTGATAAAAAAGTAGGAGGTGAAAATATTTTAATAAAAATCTCGCAAAAACAACTGACTTGGGCGGGAATTAAGCCCGCGATCTCTGGCGCACGATGCCATCGCTTTACCAACTAAGCCACTGAGTTCCACACGCTTCAGTTTAAATTACGAATAATATTAATAATAATATGAATACCCTGTTTCCGATACCGGTGGGCTACTATATTTTATATTTTTAAATGTATATTTTTATTTTTTATTTACATTTAATAATTTAAAAAAAAATATTTTATATACAATGTCAAACATTAATAATGCAAAATATTTTACGGGGTAGATCTATAGGTTACTAAGATGCTTTGTAGCTAAAAAAATCTTAACATTAACCAAATATTTTTCATAATGTTTAAAATTAATAACTGAAGTCACGTGACACACAGACTACGAGTAGGTACCTGAACATGGTGTCTTGTATTCCTGATAACGGGGAGAATTTACAAATAGCACAAATCGTCTTCCTGGATCGTTTTTGCACCATCCCTGTGTGCATTAATCATGAAAATCACCGCACGCCTTTCTTTTCTATGAAAACATTATTGTATTACTATCGTATTATTGATACATTTGTTTGCGTAGATCATGAACACCAGTCTCGCCATCTGTGCAGCAACAATGAGAGTCAGAACATTTAGATTGGATCACTACCAGTAGACGTGAGCATCCATGAGTTTTGATATTTATTCACATGACTAGCGCAGCAGTAATCACGAACACGCATGAGCGTGAACACTACGAGCTACTAATAATAACTTCAGTGTGCATTATTAAACACTTACCTACCTAGATTACAATTTATTACTGCACTTGATTTTACAAATACCAAAATAACACTGGAACAGTTGACACATGCCATTTTAAAAAAGTTACTCGCAATCTACTCATTACATTATGTTTTAGCGCAAGTAGGTAGGTCCCGAGGATATACGACTTCATTTGTTAAAAACTTAACATAAGTGCCTTTCCCGTAAAAGTATGATAGGTACCTAATTAATCTAAGTCCTTTACTTAATACGGCTAGCATAGGTAGGTGCAACTGTAGCACCTACCTATGCAGTGATTGTTCTAAAAGTAGGTTTTTACTATTGCATTTGCAAGCGGCTGAAAAGTGGCAAAAAAAGCTAGGTAAGTGTACAAAAAAACACGTAAGTAGCACCAAATTGAGATTATTGTGTCAACTTACGTGTGGAAGTCATGATAAAGTGTGTGAATCTGAATTTGATGAATCTTAGCTTAGGCATATTGAAATAAGGTAATAAATTTAATAATGATTAGTCGGTCATTCAGTCTACCTTTATGAATGATCGACGTAAGAGAGTAGGTAGTTGTAAGAGCTGCTAGCATTTAATTATAATTCAGACTACGTACTACTACGTAGTACAGTTTGGCAAAAAAAGATAATTGAGGGCGCCACTAGCGCACTTCACATACTACAACTTAAAATTACAAAGTTATTTGAGGTGACCAAATTTACCTACACATTTCTGTAACGAATTTTTTGTCATCAATTTAATCCAATGTTTCACTTTTAAGTTATTTTAGTTATTTTTCTTAAAGATTTTTATTTTTGGTTTCAGCTGTTACCGCCTCAGACTCCTTTTTGCCATACCTACATTAAAAAGTTCTTGTTGATAAATGATATTGTGTAATCCATGGAGATTAGAGGAAAAAAATTCCCTTTGATAGGTGTCAATGTTTATTTACAACTCGTGCAAGTTTATTTACTTTTGTAATTAATTTGGGGCTTTCACACGCCATTCAAAAGAAGTGAAGTGAATAATTAATAGGTATTTATTTATCATTATTTAAACTAGTATCACTGCTAGAAATGACCATGATCTACGTGAATGAACAAATGTATTAATAATACGATGGTAATACAATAATGTTTTCATCGAAAAGAAAGGCGTGCGGTGATTGTCATGATGAATGCACACAGGGATGGTGCAAAAACGACCCAGGAAGACGATTTGTGCTATTTGTAAGTTCTCCCCGTTGTCAGGAATACAAGACACCATGTTCAGGTACCTACTCGTAGTCTGTGTATCCGTAGATTGGTATTTTCTATGCAAGCTTTAACCATACGTCGCGTCCGCGTGCAAAATTAGTTTGTTGTATAACTACTTATGTAGTTATGTGTACATAGTATCAGGTAGTGGTTTGTGTATCCAGTGTTGTTGTCACGTGACTTCAGTGATTAATTTTAAACATTATGAAAAATATTTGGTTAATGTTAAGATTTTTTTAGCTACAAGGCATCTTAATAACCTATAGATCTACCCCGTTAAATATTTTGCATTATTAAAGTTAAACCTTATATATATTACATTTAAAAATGTATTATATATGTTTAAAAATGAATAAAAGAACCTACCTATAAAAAAAATTACGTGCGGTAATCAAACCCGCAACGCCAATTGTGTCAAAGTCGTTTATTAAAAGCGCTACTGGTAGTCCATATGGATACAAGTTTACTAGGGGTTAAGTTTAAATCAGGGTATGGACAAGACAGAGTATCCATCACAGGTCACTGCATAATAACAAACATCTCCACTGAATAGACCTGATACTGAATCCCGTCGTCATATAATTATTCATAGAATTGATCCCTTCCTCCATAAACATCACAAAAAAAAACAAATCACCTAAATAAATAATTCATTTCTATCAATCAAAACAGCCATTGAGAAATTGCTCTATTTCTATCGACACGTGATATAAAAAACCGGCCAAAGACCAGTTGAATTTGCGCGTAATGGGTTGCGTAGTTTATTGGGTATTCAACACGGCAAAAAAAAACTCTATCTTTATAATATTATCTATATCTGGATCTTTGATCAAAAGTGTATCAAGCCTGCTGTTTTTTTTTTTTAATTTAAGTAACATTTTTCTGAAAAAATGTTTTGACCTTGTTAATATTATGTATATTTTTTCTATGAAATTTCCTACTTTTTCTATGATAAATTTAAAAAAAAATCGACTGAAGAGCTCGGAAAACTATGTTTGCGCGATCGCTGACACTATATAAAATTACCTTTAAAAGAATTACCTAATTCTAAAGATTTTCAGAAATTTTACTTTACTTGCACCGAAAAACCTTTAAAATATATGCCAAATCACAAGGTTTAAGGTCAACGATAAGTACTCTAAAGATTTTATGACCTGCTATTATGAAAATGGGCTTTGAAGGGCTATATCTTTTTATTACGTCAAACTTAAATTTTTAACACCAAAAAAGCGAAACTACAAGGGTTTTGTTTTTCGTTTTAAGGTACGGAACCCTAAAATTAGAGAGACCCATCCACCAAACTTACATTTAATCCCGATCCCGCATAAATATAATAGGCACTGATTCCCGAAGCTAATATCGTATTACAAAGCCCAAAAGTAGTACGAGCCAAAATTTCTCGATTATTCAAATTTTTATGTATCTAGTCCTGAATTTTGTTAGGAAAAGGTCAAAGGATGGTAACCAATGCTTCTTTTGTGGAAACCCTTAATTCATATCCATTGTTGCGTAAACGTTCTTTTATTTACGTTCGTTTTCGTTTTCAGTTAAGTTAAGTTTATTGAAACACTTAGAAATATATTGTGAACAAGAAGAAAATTTTATAATCCCGCATTACCGCATTACTACATCACCACGAGCTCTATAACTTTTTATAGTGACCTTTCATCGGAATTTGGTTTTGTACAGAGAGAGATGACAATGGATTTAGAATAAAAAAATAGAAAATTGATGCATGATTCTTCTTCTCTTTCTTTACGTATAGCAAGTCAACATGAAGCCAAATTTTAGCCTGTATCCAGTTGACAGTCAACAAAATATCTTGTCGATTGCTTTTAACGTACTATCGCGGACACGAACGGTACCACTTTGCGATCAAAATGCTTTGAACGTTCCTACGTGCGTAGGGGTGGGGCTAGAGTACGTTTGGTTTAAGAGTGGTGCACCGGCTTTGTCCACGATAGTACGTAAACGTTCGTCTTTTGTCTTCTGAGGCTCTCAAAATAGAACGTCTGTGTTTCAGATCGAAACCTAATAACGAAAACGATCAAACGCAAACCTCCGCCTTATTACTACTGTTTAATTTAAAGTTACTATTGATTTGGTTAAACTCTGAATTTCGGAGTAGGGTTAACCGTTGTTTCGTTAAATTTCACGTTTATATGAATGCCAACCGCTTTGCTAATATATCAATCAAGTTCATAGCAATTGAGTATTGGACTGAATTATTAAAGAAAAAGATCAATTTTATTTATTTTTACGGGGGGAAACCTTCAAACGGCACCCTGCCTCCGGGGAAGAGACAGGGTAGTGTGGGATTCTTGCCTTACTAAAACCACCCCGGTGATCACCATCAGCACATGGAGGGAGGTCCCGGGTTCACAATCCGGTATCCGACTTCTTCATTAAACTGGCAATTTAATACATTTTTTTTTAGTTTCTAAGATTAGTTCAAACCATACACGTTTTAGCCTTTCTGATATGTAGACTTCTTAATAAGTATAGATTTATTTCTTGCATTCGTTTCCTGGTCAATAACTGTATACGATTTTTTAAAACGACCATCCCAATCCCATTTCCATTACAACGCCACCTCATATTTCAAAATAAGGCGTCTACCACACGTCATTTACAATAACCGCGCGTTCAAGCCTCAATATGAACGATCCCTTATTCCATTCAAAGAAGTCAGCTGAATTCGACAGGCGGCAAAGCGAAACGAAAGTCTTTGTAATATTTCACGACAAAAATAAAACTTTTTTTCTTTTATTTATGACTCGACCAGGAAAATAAAGTGTCTGAATATATGGAACCCGAAAGGTTGGCCAGGAGTTATGGTGATTGGATATTTTTAAAAGATTTTTTTTTTATTTTGGCAGGTAACATTTTCGGTCTGTTTTGTGTCCATTCTTCTTTTTCTCGTATCATTGACTCTTGCAACCTTGACAGCTTTTGCGTTGCCTCGTCCAAGTCCTGTGCACGTAGTTAGACAGGATGGGCATGAAAGTAGGTGCGCCATGTCCTGTATTCAACTCCCCAGTCACATGGCACCTGAGTTGCGTGAATACCCTATTTTAATAAATGGCTGTTGCGTGGACCACCGTTCGTCCGGAGACATGACTCTCTTAATAAGTTGGTTTTTCGAAATGAGATTTACAATTTAGCTTGTAATACAGCCGATGCTTGCGTCGGCATTCCATTGTGTTGGCTTAAAGACTATGGAAGTATTTACATTATTATTTACACTGTAATGACACGATCAGTTACCTGCATAAATATTTATCCAATGTGAAAACGAACAAACAGAAAACGGTTGAAAAAAGAGAGACCGTAAAATGAAATCTACCATATCATCATCTGTCTAGCCTTTTCTCAACTATGTTGGGGTCGGCTTCCAGTCTTACCGGATGCAGCTGAAAACCATGCTTTACATGAAGCGACTGCCTATCAGACCTCCACAACCCAGATACTGGGTTACACGATACCCCTTGGTAAGACTGGTTGTCAGACTTTCGGGCTTCTGACTACCCGTAACGATTGTCAAAGATTTATAATTGACAGCCGGGGCCAACAGCTTATCGTGCTACCCGATGCACAGAGAGTGATAATTAATTTATGAAACGCACATAACTTACGAAAAGTCAGAGGTGCCTTGGGTTCGAACCCGAGACCTCTGACTTGCCAGTCAACGGTCACCACAACTAGGCTATCACGACTCTTCACTCAAATTACTCTGATGCTATGAAATCTACCATATAAAGTATATAAATATAGTTTATCTGTGATTTCAACAATCGATATTAAACTTGGCTGATCAGCCGCTTTACTTTTTTTAAACCAGTGCATTCCTGATGTTAATATTACCTGATTGATTCCCTCGCAAATGCATTCACCAAACCGATATCCGCTTGACTGATTATTCTACCGCAGAATGTATTAGGTTAACCGCATGTGACTGATTTAACAAGCCTTACTTGCTTGTCGATTTGTGTATCTGTGTGTTTAAGGACGTTAGGAGACTAAACTTGTGTAAATTTTACTAGTTAGTTCTATTTATTTATATTTTTATTTTAGTTAAATTTATTTATACACATGCATTCGCTTTATTATAATAGAACTAGTTTATACGACGTAGGTATACATGTATATTATCATTATTGTTATTTTTTTAACTTATAATATACTAGCGATTTTGCACGGGTGCAATATACATAATTATAAACCTTCCTCTTCAATCACTCTATCTATTAAAAAAAACCGCATCAAAATCCAATGCGTAGTTTAAGCATACATAGGGGTATAGGGACAGAGAAAGCGACTTTGTTTTATATACTATGTAGTGAAGTGATAACTGTATTCGTATTATGTTTGTTTCTAGTTTCTATTTTGTCATTTATTCAACATTTTTAACCTAACTGTGGAGGCTATCTGTGTTATTAGCAACTGGTTTACCTAAATAATTAACTACTATCATGTAATTAGTCTATAAGCCTTCTTAAAACCAATATAATAACAATAAATTGTTGTAAACTAGCTCCCGCTGCTGCTTCGTCTGCGTGGTTTGTTGATAAAAAGTACCTTCCCCAGGCTTTAGACCAACTTTAGTCTATCTACATCAAATTTCATAATTAATTAAATTCACATCAATTAAATTTCAAATTCAAGTATGATTCGAAAGACACATATCGTCATCTATTAAAGTAACTGTTGTCGAATAGTCCTTTTTTTCGATATGAAAGGTACCCAAGGTAGGTAGGTATGTCTTTTACTGTACACCTGACAACATAATATGCAATTTCAGGACGATTGGTTCAGTAATTTAGGCGTGAAAACCAAGCAAACAAACAAACTTACTTTCGCATTTATAATATTAGTAAGGATGATACAGAGAAACGATTATTTTCATAAAACATGTTTATGTAAAACGAGCGTTATTCACTATTATGCAAACCTTATCACAAAATTTAATTTACAATCAGCCAAATATGCGTTATTTATCGTATGATGCATGCAAATGACTACTATACTAAATTACTGTAACGGTTTAATACATTTATCAAACAATCCCAGAGGAATCGAAACAGGGATAGCAAACGTACGTACGTGTGCTAAAAAAGTTTTCATAAAACATTTTCAGCACAATTATTTTTTTTAATTCATCATTAATATCGTTTATTCATTTCCATTACATATAAAATACATTTTTTAAATATATACAGAACATAAAAATATACATTAATTATTACTATAAATTTAAGCTTTATCTAAACATACTTTTTGTGAAATATTAAATATTTACATTTATCTAAACATATTTTTTCAAATAAAGAAATGGGATGAAATAACAATTCATTAAAAGCTATTTTTTATTTGAAACATGTTTCGATCACGCTGAAATTATTACTGAAACTTTGTAATGTTGTTCTGTTTGTTTAATTCGATTTTTTATTGATTTTATATTTTTTATTGTGCAAGCGGGATAGCATTTTAACGCAAAAAGGTGCCTCAATAAACGAAAATGTTTGCAAACCGCTGACTTCAAACATTATTATCGTATAAACTAATATTATCATAATTCTAGTTTGTTGAGTTTCAAATAGTATTTACTTAAAGAGCTTATATGTATCTATAACTTTGCAGATTACTCAAGAAAACTTAGAACGACCAAAACTTGTAATATGTAAGTGTAAGGCAACGCCTACTAATAACTGTGTATAAGTGATAACATTTCAGATGTCTATATACAATAATCTATATATATAAAAAAATATAGTATAAAAACTAAAACCCGACTACTTAAAATCTAAAAACAAGCTTCTTAGATTTGAAATAAAATTCTGTAGTCGGAGGCCACCAAATTACAAAGTATTTACCCTTGGAAGATTATCTAGTACCTATTTACCTATAATACATTAAGGCCTCCGACTACAGAATTTTATTTCAAATCTAAGAAGCTTGTTTTTAGATTTTAAGTAGTCGGGTTTTAGTTTTTATACTATATTTTTTTTCAATGATTTTTAGTGGTAAAGAAACCAATAAAATTCATTTTAATCACAATTTTTTAGAATGTGGTAGTTCATAAATAGGTAGATTTCTTTTTTGGGGTGTAGTGGGAAGTTTAGTAGTCAATCTAAAATCAAATAGTTGTAGATCGACCTGTTTTCTAACTTGTTACAATTACTGGTTTACTCTACTAATCTGCCCATAATCTCTTCATTAGTGGCTCCACGTAGCTGCAGTGTACGCAGCGGCCACACCCCGGTAACCACGTCGATCCGTGGGCTAAACCTAATGGAGGGGGCTATGGATATTCTTTCTCCGTAGCTAATTTCGGTTAACCCCCCGAAACGTACACAAAGTCTACTTCGGCACAGCAGGCGAACAACGTCGATAGGCATATGTTTTCGGCTTCTGTGGCGATGTAGCATGGTGAGGTGATACGCCATTAAGGGCGCCAGCAGGGGTTTTTCAACAGTTGGCGGTTAATCACTGCATCTTGCCTATCACCGGTCGTACCGGGTAACCGGTCCATCGGGTCTTGATAGTGCAGGACGAGAGAGTGGGTTTGCACCAGCGCAACTGCTTACTCACTTAAAACAACTCACGCGCAGATGAACCTAGGCTAGACTTTGGATTTACGAGCACAAGCCCTGTGGCGATGGAGCGATGGTGGTGGGAATTCGGATCACGGTGTATCTGGTTCTTAGCTGTCTCTCTGCACACAGGCGGTCAGATGAGAGTGGTCGCTCCTGGAATCGACTGAGGCGGGAGGACGGGTTCGGCAGCACATCTGACGACTAAGCAGCCCTATTTAGGATCGCTCTGCTTACCCCTGCATAGGGGAGGGGTCTAGAAAAGGTGGCCCAAACATAGTCCGTCTCACACCCTACCCCGATGGCAAACCGCGGTCGTCGGGCACCGAATAATCGCGGTCGAAAACATACAGTAAAAATGACACCAAAAACTTCTTTGAACCTTGCCGCATGGAATGTCCGCACTCTTCTGGACAATCCTACCAACTTATGTCCCGAGCGAAAAACTGCTCTTATTGCTAGGGAACTGCTTAAATATAAGATAGATATTGCAGCCATAAGCGAAACTCATTTAGCGGATAGTGGTGAGCTTTGTGAGGATCGCGGAGGTTATATCTACTACTGGATTGGAAAACCAGCTAAGGAAAGAGCAAGCAGTGGAGTAGGTTTTGCTATTAAAACCAATATTGCTAGGTCACTTACTGAAAAACCTAAGGGCATTAATGACAGGCTCATGACTCTTAGACTGCACACAAGTAGAAACAAGTACCTACATCTAATAAGTGTCTACGCTCCAACTATGACCTACTCTGACGATGATAAACTGCAGTTTTATGACGATCTTAGAAATGTTTTGCGAAGTATACCCCCCAACGACAAAATTGTCATTATGGGCGATTTTAATGCTCGAGTTGGCTCTGACTACCACATCTGGAAGAACACTCTTGGTCATCATGGAATTGGTAGGTGTAACTCAAATGGTGAACTGCTCCTATCTTTGTGTGCAGAATTTAACCTCTGTGTTACAAATACCTTCTTTCGGATGGCCGACAAATTCAAAACATCTTGGATGCACCCACGTTCTGGGCATTGGCATCTAATTGACTATGTGATTGTGCGTAGGACAGATCTGAAGGATGTGCTTATCACTAGAGCAATGCGGGGCGCAGAAGGTTGGACCGATCACCGGATGATAAGGTCGAAAGTTCGCCTCTGCTATAAACCTCCTCGCCGAGCAATACATAAGATACCAGCCCGGCTGGCTTTCGCAAAACTTATTAACTCAAGCGAAACACAACAACTTATAAATCGCGATTTTAAGAAGGTATCACTTGATACAGCGGCTCCGACGATGAACATTGGCGCTCCTTGGCGCAATCACTTCATGAAGTTGCGGAACGAGTAGTCGGAAAACCGGAGAAGAAGAATCAAGATTGGTTTGACGACTCTGATACCGAAATCATGATGCTCGTTAGTAACTATAGACGCCTGCTGAGAGACTCTCCAAATGCTGCGCAAAGAAGAATTGCTCAACGTCAGTTAAAATCAAAAGTCCGGGATCTTAAAAACCGTTGGTGGAAGATGAAAGCGTTGGAGCTACAACATCTTGCTAATATAAAGCAAACGGGCAAGTTCTTTGAGTCCCTTAGAACCATTTTTGGGCCTCGGCTTAAAAAGACTGCACCAATCTACTCCAGCGATAAATCAAAAAGACTGACAGAACATGACGAGGTGCTGGATCGCTGGGCTGAACATTTTGGCGAGGTCCTTAATCCAGCTAGCCACGGCGCAGACCTAAGTTACGTTAACTCCCTTCAAGCACTACCAACATCTCCGGGGCTTGCAGACCTGCCGACTTTTGATGAATTTCTGAAAGCTGTTAATCGCCTCAAGAACGGTAAAGCTTCGGGCTCAGACAGTCTTCCAGCTGAACTGTACAAATACGGTGGACCTAATGTTCAAAATAGTCTGTTTGAGCTCGTTACGCGAGTATGGGAGTCGGAGGTAATACCTCAGGACTGGAAGGATGCTTCTATCTGCAAGCTCTATAAGGGAAAGGGAGATACCTCAGATTGTGGGTCTTATAGAGGTATTTCGTTGCTTAGTGCGGCTGGCAAGGTATTGGCCCATATTTTAAATCGTCGGCTAGGGGAGCTAGCTGAACAAATTCTGCCAGAAAGTCAGTATGGTTTCCGGCCAAGCAGGGGTACGGTTGATGCTATTTTCATCGTAAAACAAGTGCAAGAAAAATGCCTTGAACAACATCGTGGCCTGTATATGTGTTTTGTCGATCTGGAAAAAGCCTTCGACCGAGTACCGAGATCTGCACTTTGGACTGTTCTTGAGAAAGCTGGCTGTCCTGTGAAGTTTGTTAATCTTGTGCGCCAATTTCACGAGGGCATGATGGCCAAGGTTCAACATGAAAACGACTTCACAGAACAATTCACTGTAACCAGCGGAGTCAAGCAAGGGTGCGTGATGGCTCCCACTCTCTTTGCAGTTTATTTTGCTGCCATTCTGAGGGATGCATATACAGGCTGCACTGGACAAATCCGTTTGCAAGTGAGAACAGACAGGGGTGTATTTGACTTGTCACGTTTTAGATCTAAACGCATGGTGCACGAACTATCTGTTATCGACGCTCTATATGCAGATGATGTTTGTTTGATGGCCGACAACATTTGCCATTTGCAACAATTTCTGGACCGCCTAGATAAATCGTGCAAAAAGTTCGGATTAGTTATAAGTGTCTCCAAAACACAGGTGTTAAAACAACCTGCACGTGGTACCACGGCTGACACCACGCCGATATTTCTAGGTGGCAAGGCTCTTGAGGAAGTATCATCATTTCGGTATCTGGGCAGTTACATCCGTGATGACAACCGGCTAGAGACCGAAATCTCCTCACGGATTGCTAAAGCGGCGGCATCGTTCGGAAAACTTCGGTCAAGAGTTTGGGACTCGCATGACTTACAGCTACAAACTAAAATCGCAGTGTATAAGGCTATCGTTTTACCAATTTTACTGTACGCCACCGAGACATGGTGTCTATACAAAGGTGACATTAGGCGTCTCGACACCTTTCACATGAAATGTCTGCGTGCTATTCTTAGAGTGAAATGGCAGGATCGCGTCTCAAACTCAGAAATTCTGAAACGAACTAAGCTGAACGGTATAGAGTCTATGCTTATTAAAGGCCAGCTGAGGTGGTGTGGGCATGTCGTGCGTATGAATGACTCCAGACTGCCTAAATCTGTGTTTTATTCACAGCTGAAGGAGGGAAAGCGCAGACCCGGGGGTCAATTTCTGCGCTACAGGGATGTACTCAAGCGTCATCTTACTGCATGTGACATTCCTCCAGAGGGTTGGGAAAGACTGGCGCAACAGAGATTTGCATGGCGCAACACAGTTAAAAAGGCTGTAGTAACATTTGAAGAGCATCGACTAAAAGATCTCAATGCAAAACGCCTTCTGCGAAAGAATCGCCCAAAGCCTTCCTACACTTATACCTACGACACTGCTGGCCAACTGCACTGTGTGCCCTGCAACAGGGCCTTTAAAACTAAATTTGGCTTCGCCAGCCACATTCGTGCTAATCATCAAAGCTAACTAGGTTCGCCGTTGACGGAACACGTCGAGGAGGACATCATCAGATTTCTTTAACTGTTAACTTCGGTTCAAACCTTTAGTCAATGTCATGTATTTTTTAAATTAAATTTATTTCAAAGGTGTCGTCCGCGACTTCGAGCTATTAAAACATGGCCTCATATATTTCTTAGAAGTATACATGAAAAGTAGTAAGAAGTACAGCTTGGCAAAAAAGAGTCTGGAAAAATTGGGGGCGCCGCTGTCGCACTTTTCACACTACAATTCAAAATTACAAGTTATTAAGTGCTTACATATTTCTATGACGAGTTTTTTGTTATTAATTATAATCAAATGAATCATTTTTATGTTATTTTAGTACTCACAAACGTAGTTATTTAAGATTTTTATTTTTAGTTCCAGCTGTCACCGCCTCAGACTCTTTTTTGCCAAGCTGTATAAGTACACATGAAACCTTTTTTGTGGGATATCATCTTATATAGAGTACATTTACCTAAAGTTCGAGGAAGTAAGTAACATGGAGTTGATAATACCTGCTCTAAAATCCCGAAATCATAAACATTACAATGAATTCCCGGGAAATAAGAAATTAATTTTACGTATAATTATTTAATAAGAAATTTGAAAAAACAACTGATACGGATGGGATTCGAATCCACGATCTCCGGTGTACCGTGCCGACGCTCTAACCGCTAAGCTACCGTATCCCATCAGAATCAGTCGAAATTTCAAATCTCTTTCTACGCCTTAGGCGTGTGGTAATATCGAACGGAATACATTAATTATCCGACTCAGTGTTCTAAACTTTGCAGTTTTTAGAAGGCACCGATAGATATTACCACACGCCCTAGGCGTAGAAAGAGATTTGAAATTTCGACTGATTTTGATGGGATACGGTGGCTCAGCGGTTAGAGCGTCGGAGAAAGTGGGTTCGAATCCCTTCCGTATCAGTTGTTTTTCAAATTTCTTATTAAATAATTTATTATATTTAATAAGCAAACATGTGTTAAAACATGTAATAAATTCTCCAAAATATTAATTTAACGTTTTAAATACATATGAACTAAATTATTATAATAAAAAGTCTTTATTATGTTTTTAGACATCGGTAACAGATAATGTAATACTTAAGTAGTTCGGTACTAAAACTGTTAAATTAATGAGTTTTATTTTACATACAAAATTAATTCTAATAAAAACTATAGGTCAAAATCCAGTCCATATTAATAAAATCCCGGGATTTAATTGTTATGTTTACGATTCCGGGATTTTTGAGGAGGTATTTTTAACTCTATGTTACTTACTTCCACAAAACCGCAAACCAACGCCATCTAGTTACGAAAAAGAAATCTCAATTTAATTAACATTATTTTAAAATATAATCATAATTTAATAGGCAGTGATGTGTAGAAACTTTAATTTAATTAGTAAATATTTATTGTTATCACGTTTTCACATTGTATGCAGTGTTATAATCACATATATTTATGATAGTCGTAACGGGTAGTTAGAAGCCTGATATTCTAAGAAGTGGTCCAGAATATGTAGATAATATATACATATTCTAAATGTGCTCATCAAGACCTTCCATTTGATATCAAACACGATAAATTTACCTTAACTTTATTTTTTTCGAGCTGACTAATTTATTTTTAAAATCCACCTTATTTGATTTTACGAAATTTCATAAATCCTATAACCCGCAGACCATTAAGACGCATCGATAGACACCTTATTTATTGAATAACAACAAATAGTTTAGGAGCTACGAGGGAACAGATGAACAAACTTACATACATACATACATACATACATAGACTGCTAAAATCATAACCCTCCTTTTTTTTGTAGTCGGGTAAAAATGAAACCCGTTTTCCGTTGTCACGACATAGCATGAAAACGGCTAGACCGATTTGGCTGATTTTGGTCTTGAATTATTTGTGGAGATCCAGAGAAGGTTTAAAGGTGAGAAAAAGGGGTAGAGTAGGGTAGGGTAGGGGTAGAGTAGGGTAGGGTAGCGGTATAGTAGGATAGGGTAACGGCATAGTAGGGTAGGGGTAGTGTAGGGTAGGGTAGGGGTAGGGTAGGGTAGGGGTAGGGTAGGGGTAGTGTAGGGTAGGGTAGGGGTAGTGTAGGGTAGGTTAGGGGTAGGGTAGTGGGTAAAGTAGGGTAGGGGTAGAGTAGGTTAGGGGTAGAGTAGGGTAGGGGTTGAGTAGGTTAGGGGTAGAATAGGGTAGTGGGTAGAGTAGGGTAGGGGTAGAATAGGCTTTGAAGTAGGATAATCACGCGTACGAAGTCGCGCGGGGCAGGTAGTAAAACATAAAATATACCTACCTACATAAAAGAAATTCATGTTATTTACACCATTAATAACTCGAGAACAGAATAGCAAAATAGAAAAAATAAATTGAGTTATTACTAGGGTATGGTAGAGTAGGGGTAGAGTAGGGTAGGGTAGGGTATGGTCACAGAATAACATGGTAGAGGTAATTTAATAATACAAATAAAATTTTAATTAGGGTTGAACAAGTATTTTTCACATATTTATTAAAATTTGACAGTGTTTGTAATCTGTATACCGAAAAATGTATATAAACTCAAAATCTAATAATTTAAATTAACTATTAACAATGTTCAGCTCATAATCTAATAGGTACTTTCACTCGAAAATAGTCATTAGTGTTTTATTACACACTTTGTAAAGATATTAAGGGAGCATTAGCTTCTAGACTCATTTAAGCTTCAGAGTATCAATTTTGAGATTAAAATTTAAGCGCTTAATTTGTAGGCATTAATTTTGATATCAAAGCACACTCAGCTATTCATTACCAGAATTAACTGAATAGGCATTGCAATATTACTGGCATTGTATAGGCTCTTTGTATAACTAGATGCCAGCTTATACTGAATGTAGACGTGTGTACATAATAATATGTGAAAACTATTTTTAGAATACATGCAAACATATAATACATGCATATAAGCATGTATGAAGGACGTGATGAGAGTGAATGAGGCAAAAGAGGTATGCAAGGATCGTAGCAAGTGGAAATCCGTTGTCTCTGCCTACCCCTCTGGGAAACAGGCGTGAGTCTATGTATGTATGTATTTTTAGAATATAGTGCCCTTTTGGGTTGCGGAGGTTAGATAACTAATCGCTTGAAAACTAATATCTAGCTGAATGTGGTTAGATAAGAAGCCGACCCCAACAAAGTTTGAGAATAATAAAACTAGGAGGATGATAATGACATAGTTTAATAAACATACAGAACGGAAACTACGTACAAATGCTCGAAACGGCACACTCACACAAATATGCGTAATGTTGCGTTACGACGAGACTCCTAAGCGAACGTCACGGTACTTGCAGTATCGACGAACGCGTAGTTGCGAGTGAGTGTGCCGTTTTCCGTACTGTATGTTTATTATACTATGATAATGACTTACTTTAGTTGACTCTGCAATGGATGGACTATTTCTAATTCTTTATTTATGTAAAATATACAAGAAAGTTAAAATTATACATACTTAGTAATCTCACAGCGCAATAAACATTAAAGTAATGTAAGGTTTAATGGTTCAAGATTACGAGAGTCGTAAAAATACACGTCTAACAATTGCGTTGGAAATATGCTCTGTATGCCAGTTACTAGGTCATAATAATTTTATGCCATTAGTTACCTACTTAAGAGTTTTATAGAATTTCATAAAAAAATGTACCATAAATGTATAACCCTTACGTAAATAAATATTTTCTATTTACTAGCTGACCTGACTGCCGGTTTAGTGGTAGCGAGCGCGACTGCTGAGCAGGAGCTCCTGAGTTCGAACTCCGGGCCGGCAAAATGCTATCGGGTTTTTCCATTAGGGATTCTAAAATTGCACTGCATTGGGGGCGAGCCTATTGCTCTTAACCGGATACAATTCCGGATTCCGTGCTTGCTACTGAGGATTTTCTAATGGAAAAACCAAATAACACATTGCCCGACCCGGGATTGAACCCAGGACCTCGAGCTCAGCAGTCGCGCTTGCTACCATTAGACCAACAAAGCAGTCAACTATATTCAAGTAATTCAGAATTACACTACTTACTTACATAGTACTTAAGTCATAACTTGTTTTATGCAAATTGAAATAATTTTCCATAAAATTTATTGAGATAACACAAAATTATACAAAATCTAAGACACAGACGTAAACAAATCTTCATCTCAAATCCTAATTTCAATAAAGATACCTAAATTTTAATGCTTAAGATTTATTTTTACTTATTCAAATATAATTTAACATTTACAAACGTACCTTATGAACGTTACAAAGTTGCAAACATTTTAACTTATGTTTTAATAAAGTACAGTACCTCTTTTAAAGATGCTAGTGTTTCACAAGTAACCCTGGGGGGTTAGCCAAGTTGACTATCTACAATCGCTAACGAATAGAAAACGAAAGAAATGTATAGGATGACATTACCTTCGATCGATATGTCACGTGACATTACGATAAAGGTAATGTCATCCTATACTTTTCTTTCGTTTTCTATAGCGTTAGCGATTGTAGATAGTCAACTTGGCTAAGCC
Organism: Protodeltote pygarga; assembly: GCA_936450705.2. NCBI lineage: Eukaryota > Metazoa > Arthropoda > Insecta > Lepidoptera > Noctuidae > Protodeltote > Protodeltote pygarga. The sequence continues at coordinate 4,943,737 of OW388264.2, read as the reverse complement.
CCCTGTATACTTTTACTACGCCAAGTTTCACAGTCCTCCGTGCGCGCAATATTCTTAAAAAGGGATCTACAGTCTTCGCTCCACGTATTAATAAATAGATAACATAAACTTTCTTTATTACATTCACTTTAATTTGCATACATAATGACACATAAAAGTAACGTAAAATAAACTCTCTCTAAGGAGACCTATCTTAGAATTAATTCTATCGATGCGCACAATATTAAGTTCGATTGTGCTTGTTATTGCGTTGTCCGAAATACCCTTGCAGGTCATAAGAGGTCATTTCAGACGTCCTATTCGAAAACATATTCTATTTTCTTGTAGTAATTCGAAAGTTGTGCTGAGCAATGTAGACTTTTTGTACTTAATTTGCAGTTTTTACAAGGTTTTATTTAAATTGCAATATGTGGTATGTTAGGGTCAAATATTACAACTGAATTTTCTGAACCGATTAAAATGAAATTTTGCATGCTTATTCATCATGCATGAGTCATGAGGCATGATGACAATCATCAGAACTGTCTGATGACAATACAATAAAATGATAGAAATAACCTGATGCTACGGCCAGGATTATTTTCTCACGAATACTTCAACTAAATGAATAAATAATTATTTTTTTATATTATGTACGTTAATTTTGGTATTCTAATGTAAAAACTTGGTTTAAAAACGTTTACAAAACCTTAAATTTTTAAATATACTTCACAAATATCAAACAACAAATATACTTTTAAAAAATTCGACTCAGTTTAATTGACAACCGCACAGAGCACTCAATTGTATCATTCCCTGAAAGATAAAATTGAGATAAAGTAGCGAATTTGTTTCTGCGCATAAATAAAACAAAATTACATCGACTTTCCCAATTTACTAAAACAACTAGAACAAACCCACACCACTCTATGTAACCAAGCGATAACAACATTTACACCCAGTTTACCGAACTTTATACCCATTCAGCACCCGATATACGTCTATAAACCCCGATATAACCCATTCGTAATCAGTTACAGTTGCCTAGGGATTTGGTTACTTTACGCTCTCATAAAATAAGCATTCTCTAGCCGAAATATGTTGTCTGTTGTCAACACAGGTCTCTTGTTGACTCTAATAGAGTTTTATATCTGTTCTTGGTTAGTTTTCAACGGTAATAGCTTAGTGGTATGACCGTTGGACTGCCAAAGCAAAGGTCATAGGTTCAAAACCATATTTGTGCAAATTAGAAATTAACTATCACTTGCTAAAACAGTAAGAGAAAACATCATAGGAAAACCAGCACACCTGAGAAATTTTCTAAAGTGTGTCACAATGTTTTCCTTTACCGTTTTAGATAGAAGAAAATAATTTCTAATACGCACATGAATTCAAAAGTCAATGGTGCGTGCCTGAGTTCTAACCTACGACCTTTCACTTGTCACCAACGATTTTCAACAACTTCAGCGGCCATACTTATACCACTAAACTACAACATTTAAATTAGCCGTGGGTACAAAAAGATTTAGGCTAAGTATTTATATTTTTGAGTTTAAACTTTTTTTAACTTACCTACTTATACAAAATTATTATCTTGAATTACGAATACTACTACAAATCGTTCACTGTAAGTTGTCCCCTAGCCATAATGTTGGCACTAAGCTTCTTGGCATATACAGAGTTATTTGTAAAACACTAGCATCCTTAAAAAAATCAGCTGCTCCAAACATTTATGTTCACATTATTCAACAAAATGTATGGAACAGCTGATTTTGTTTGCGATTTCAGTGTTGGTCCCATAGTAAAAGTGGTTCATAATGATAAGTTTAATGACCCCTTTTAAGGATGCTTGTGTTTTACAAATAACCCTGTATAATGAACAATTTTGTAGGCAAAGAAGCATAGCGCCAACATTAAGCCTAGGGGACAACTTATAGTGAACCAACTAGACGAATATTACTACATACTGATCACTGTAAGTTGCCCCCTAGCCATAATATTGGCATACATAATATACAATTTTGTAGGCAAAGAAGCATAGCGCCAACACTAAGCCTAGGGGACAACTTATAATGAACGGAGTATAATAGCTTTCTAAAACCATCCGTGAAATCTGTAACCCCAAAATGGACGTCAATCACTGCCCCGATTAACCAATGTTACAAAACAAACATACCCAATCATCAAAGAGGTTGAAATCAAACAGTCCTAACATAAATAGACCCCCAAACTCAAATTTTACTCACTTTAGTGTTGTACTAATGTTGAACAAAATCAGTGACATTTACGCTTAACCTAACGTCAACATTGTAAATGTGACAAGTAAATATGAAGGTAAGTTCAAAAGTAGGTACTTCCTATTCAGAAAAAATAAAAGGATAGAAAATCAACAACAACACTTTTTTGTTTTTAAGCTATTGCATAGCTTTTATCGCAGGCTTTGAACGCAGCGACCGAATCAAGAAATTCCGTAACGAAAATAAAACCTAACACCCTTTATTGCAGAATAATCTAATTGAGTGTTTAGAATCTTATTAACTAACAAATGAGGTATATTTTTTGTTGACATTAAAAAACAAAACATTTAGAAATATAAACATTCGAATTTCGAAAACTAATTATTTGCTTATGACGTGATTTTGTATTAAGTTTTTAAGCAATTGACTGTATAAATAAAAAACAAAAAATAATGAATTGCATAAGTTGATAAAAAAATGCTATGCAATAGCTTTACCGCGGCAGTCCCCGAGTGCCACACGTTTTTTTTTTCATATCACCTTCCACCGAATTTCCGTTACTACTGTTCTCTCTCTCCCTGCAAATTATTGTCTCTGTCTTGAAAAATCTAAGCCAATAATTAGTTTTCGAAATTCGAATGTTTATATTTCTAAATGTTTTGTTTTTTAATGTCTCAACATAAAATATACCTGATTTGTTAGTTAATTGGTAAGGTTTTAAACACTCAATTAGATTATTCTGCAATAAAGGGTGTTAGGTTTTATTATCGTTACGGAATTTCTTGATTCGGTCGCCGCGCTCAGAGCCTGAGATAAAAACTATGCAATAGGTTAATAATTAAAAATACATTATTTTATATTATCACATGTTTCACTGGTACTTTCTCATCTTCTCTGTAAAGTGGTATTAACTTATCGTGTTTAAGTTTTAGCAGTCTATGTTTGGCAAGTCATGCCGATAGGGTCAAACTTCCAGGTTGACCAAAGTTATATTGACTTGAAAAGTTTGAATTTAATTTATTTACAGCCTTTCACAGTTTCACTTCGTGTTTTTGGTATGTAAAATCTATTATACATAAAAATGATTGCTGTTCGTTAGTCTCGCTAAAACTCGAGAACGGCTTGACCGATTTAGATAATTTTGATTTTGAAATATACATGTGTGAAAGGGAAAGGGACCAGGGAAGGTTTAAAAGATGAGAAAAAGGGGTAGGATAGGGTATGGGTAGAGTAGGGTCCCTGGTAGAGTAGGGCAGGGGTAGAATAGGTGTTGAAGTACGAATCAATCACGAATCACGCGTACGAAATACCATTGTATGTAGTCTTGGTACAACAAGATGTCAGCTTATACTGGAAATGTATGGCTGAATTTGAAGCTAGTTAGTTAGTACCTAATTTTGTTATCTGGTGGCTAAAAAAAATTGAAAATATAGGATAGGTACTCTCTAACCCATTGCTTCCCAAATTTATTTGTACTGCGACGCCAGATTACCATTTCTTCACGGCTTTCTTTTCATTGATGGGCAGACATAGCACAAAGATTTGTATAGATGATTATTAAATTAGCAATTGAACTTAACCATCAGAAGGTTAGTAAGGGACTAACTGTCCCTAACCTCAATTAGTATTTGTATCGTAGGATAATAATACAATTCTACGGGCAACATTGGCACCAGTCCATTAAATTATCTTTCAACCCCTTGTACCGCTAAAGCACGTTAAGCCAACTAATACCAAAATGTCCCAATTTTCACAGGACACCCTAATTTTCCGGGATTCCGTGATCTGTCTCTCTTGGGACGCTACATTTCCGAAATTTCAATCCTTACAGAATATACCAAGTTGGGTAGGTATTTTGTTCCAGTAGCCCTAATCAACATAAAATTAAGAGTACTGTGGCGGAAAATCAGTGTCTCATTGTCTCATGGGGTTACGAACCCAAACAAAGATGGACTCAATTTAAATGTATATAAATTGTGTATTCCTAGAGCAATTTTACGTAACCTATATAGTACCTAACCTAAGATTTGAAATGTTCTGTTATTTTATTTATTTCCATTTAGGATTTATTAAGTACTAACGACCCGCCCCGGCTTCGCACGGGTGCAATATACATATAAACCTTCCTTGTCAATTATACTATGTATTAAAAAAAACCGCATCAAAATCCGTTGCGTAGTTTTAAAGATTTAAGCATACATAGGGACAGAGAAAGCGACTTTATACTATGTAGTGACTAGCTGTGCCCGCGACTTTATCCGCGTGGAAGTTAAAAAATTACATGGAGAGGGAATTATTTAATTAGTGAACGGGTATACTCGGCTCCAATCGGTCGGCGAGGCGTATTTCACGACAAGTGAGTCAGACCCCTGCGTTCTAAGAAACTGCTTCTATTGAAAGGTAAAGCTGCATCTCATCAGTTGATGACTTGACCGATTTTGATGAAACAAAATTGTATCCTAAGTGTTATTCTGATGTATAAGCTAATTACTGTAAAGTTTCATCAATATCCATTCAGTAGTTTTTGAGTGATCATCATCATACATCCTTAAATATTTTCACATTTATACCATAAATAAGATTTCAAAATCTACCAAATAAGTATGAAAAATTTGCTTAATACAAAACCTGTCATACATAACTCAAAGTGTTGGCTGTTTTCAGTTTTCCGGTCAATATGGAAGTTGACTAAATAGGTCAATGGTCGGTCAAAGGACGCCCGTAACAGGCTAACAGGCGATAATGTGATTGACCTCTTTGATATAACCGATACAGTTGAAAGTGTTTGTGTGTTCATATTGTGCGTATTATTTGGCTTTTACATTGGTATTTCTACATTGGTATTAAAGTACTGCTAGTAGTAGTTGTTATATCAAAATGAAAACTGTTTTATTCAGAATATAGGTGAATTGCAACAAATAACAAGTGGCATAAGGCTGCAAAAAAACATGGAAATGGAAAAAAAAATATTTTGTCTTGTATACTTAATGTATTTAAACTAAGATTCAAGAGACAAGCTCAAATACATTCTTTCAGTATTATTCTTTATTCTTTAACTATTTTGTATGCAAATTTCGAGCACTTTTACAGCCGAATGTACCTGCAACCAAAATGCAGTTTTTTTTATCTTTCTGTCTATTTATTACGGGTGAGAGCTTAACAGCTTAGACCGCCTAGACTTAGTGTGCCAACTGGTTTACGGCCTAAGAAAAGAATACATCCCATCCCTACTCGTCCCGCAGGTGTCATAAGAAGCGACAAAGGGAAAAATCCAGAGGATGGGCAGCAGCATCCTTCTGTGTAACAGTAATTATCTGCTACTGCGATCGCCAACCCGCTTGCCCAGCGTGGCGGGCAAATACCTCCAATGAGCGCACAATAGTGGCACGCATTGGGAGAGGCTTATGTTCAGTAGTGGACTAATACTGATAATGATTAACAGAGTATGTCCTAATATAGCCATATCTAATATCGATACAGTAGCTAATAATTGCTTAAATTCCTGTAAAAAATTCAGGATAAAAATAACAAAAAATAATTACAAATAACAACATACAAAAAACGTTTTGTTTTTAGCAACAGGCTTGCTAAAAACATGGAAATACAACAACTCTACTTAACTCTTTAGGGAAATTTAAGCGACATGTTATGCGATGTTGTTTTAATGAAATTGAATCCTTTATTAGTCAATGCCAATTGTGGCAACCGATTTATTCGAAACCACGTTGCCGTATTTAATTCACATTTGGGTTTTGTGGAAACGGAAATCTGACGAAACTGTGTCGTTATTTTAGTAAATAATCCATTCAAACTCGATACGGATGACCTATTTCCACAAACAATATTAATTGAATACACGTGTCGTATGAGTTTATGAAAATCGTAACCAATTTTCAATTATTTTTTAAATATTCGTTTTCAATTACGCTTTTAAAATTGCAAAAAGAAATTGTGTAGTGTTAATGCATCCATGCATGCATGCAATCCATGCATCTATAAATGCGTCTATTTTGTGAAGTCATGTCATAACTGTTAATATAAATAGTTTTTTTTGTTTTTCTATCATATTGATAGCTATGACGTTACAAAATGGCGATTTGAGATTTTACATTATTGTTTTTATTACTTAAAATATTATGGATTTCCCTAACATCCCTGTACATGAACATGAACGCATATAATCCAAAACCTTTGATTCAAATATTCAAACTACTGTCCATGTCGTCCCAACATGAAAACAACGACATCTAGTGAAATTTACTGGAACTATTAGGAACGGAATGTTGGAAAGTTATTTCGTAAAACGCGCTTCCGGAATGCAGTGTCCGAATTACAGACACTTTTCTGCTATACAAAAATCCTTGTCAATGGTGGGACAAAACAGACTGCTTCGCTTTAGGTTAATTTCATCCCTAGTCATGAACTTCTTACTCTTCTCTACTCTGCCTAGGCTTTTCCCAACTATGTTGAGGTCAGCTTCCAGTCTAACCGGATGCAGCTGAATACCAGTGTTTTACATGAAGCGACTGCCTATCAGACCTCTACAACCCAGATACTGGGTTACACGATACCCCTTGGTAAGACTGGTTGTCAGACTTTCGACTTCTGACTACCCGTAACGATTGTCAAAGATCTACAATTAACAGCCGGGGCCAACAGCTTAACGTGCTATCCGAGGCACGGAGAGTGATAATTAATTTATAAAACGCGCCTTGGGTTCGGACCCGAGACCTCTGACTTGCTACTCAACGGGAACCTCCACTAGGCTATCACGACTCTTCTTACACTTCATACGCTTCTTAATGAAAACCTAAAACTCCCCAAGTGATTTCAACGTTAAGTTCATGTTGAGATTACTAGGAAGTCACGAACAAGTCGTAAACAAGGTAAGAACCTGTATACAGCCACAAAAGTTAGGGAACTTGGGCCATAAACCACAGGAACTTGTACTATACTTGGATGGGTAAAGTCTAACTACTGTAAAGGCTGTTACACATACCGTCGATGCTAGTCGGCAAGCGGTCGGTAATGATTAAAGACAGCATCTGAGATTGTTACAAAAACATAAATAAAATAATATAAAAAAAAACAAAGAAGAAAAGAAATTTCTTTCGTTCTTAATATAAAAAAAAACAGTTATAACATTAATATTGTCATCCCCATTTTAAATACTGAATTTCAATTACATAAGATTTAAAAAATACTAAAATTGAATTATACAGGGTGGGCGGAGAATAGAGGTTCAAAAATTTTTTTTAGATGCCCCTCTCCAATAGCTATTCGAATAACCCCCATGTATGTTCAGCGATTATTTATAGTTTAAGAGCTAGATTTTTTTTACCAATTTTTGGGAAAGTATCACCTGACTTTAGTTTTTATATTTCTTCTTCTTCTGCATTGTAATTCTTGAAAATTATTTTTTTTATATTAAGTCCTTATAGTATGTTCTATGATCCTTAAAAAATCTGTCTGTCTAATCATCTCATAAGGTGCCTAAAACTTTGCTCAAAATGAAAAAAAGTGCAAAATAAAATTTGTTCCAGATTTTCATTTAATCAAAAAAAAATCAAAAAATGGTGGCAATGACCCCAAAGTAGTTTTAAAAACTCCCTCGGACTTTCAGCATTTCAAAATAATAAAAATATTTCCTACTTTTCGGGACATTATTTTGTGCAATCATAGTTCAAAGATGGTAAAGAGAAAAAATCTCAATTAATTTTTTCATTTACTTGATAGTTCAAAAGATTGTTTTAATACATTTTTATCATGAAAAGTTCATTGAGTTGTGATAGCTTAGTGGTAGTAATCGTTGACTGGCAAGTCAAAGGTCTCAGGGTCAAACCCAAGGCGCGCACCTCTGACTTTTCATAAGTTATGTGCCATAAATTAATTATCACTTACTCCGCGCCTCGGAAAGCACGTAAAGCCGTTGGCCCTGAGCCTGATCTCTCTCCGGTCTCGTGTCGGATTGCCGTCCCATTGGTGTATGAGAGTAAGGGAATAGAAAGTACCCTTGTGTTTGCGCACACACTTGTGCAATATAATATCTCCTGGCTAATCTCCGTTGAGATTGGCCGCTGTGACCAAAATCGGTCCGGAGGATATTATTATCACGAAAATAATGTATTGAAACAACTTTTTATCACTTTCAAAAGGAAAATTGGCTTTGTTTTTTTTTTAATTTGCGCCAAACAAATCGGAATCCATAAATTTTGGCATTTTAACTAGCTACATTATTGCAATCAAAAAGATACAACTCGGTGGTAGACATACGGAGAGGTAGTTGAAGGCAGAAAAAAAATCTACAACAAATTAAACCATTTTAATAAAGTTCTATTTAAAAGTTCAGAATATTTTTTTTAAGCACAGATTATGCTAAAATTTTGTATTATTATTGTATTATATCTAATGTAAACTGTATTCCATTAGAATTAAGTGCTATCAAATAATAAAATTTTGGGAAGAAAATAATTAAATTAATTGAGATTTTTTCTCTTTACCATCTTTGAACTATGATTGCACAAAATAATGTCCCGAAAAGTAGGAAATATTTTTATTATTTTGAAATGTTGAATGTTCGAGGGAGTTTTTAAATTTACTTTGGGGTCATTGCCACCATTTTTTGATTTTTTTTTGATTAAATGAAAATCTGGAACAAATTTTATTTTGCACTTTTTTTCATTTTGAGCAAAGTTTTAGGCACCTTATGAGATGATTAGACAGACAGATTTTTTAAGGATCATAGAACATACTATAAGGACTTAATATAACAAAAAATATTTTCAAGAATTACAATGCAGAAGAAGAAAAAAAATAAAATCTAAAGTCAGGTGATACTTTCCCAAAAATTGGTAAAAAAAATCTAGCTCTTAAACTATAAATAATCGCTGAACATACATGGGGGTTATTCGAATAGCTATTGGAGAGGAGCATCTAAAAAAAATTTTTGAACCTCTATTCTCCGCCCACCCTGTATTACAATTGAAATTGGTAGCAGTGTCACAGATTACTAAAGTTACTACGTAAGCAGTGTATAAAAGCTATGCATATATCATATACCTACGTATCTATGGGTTCTCTACATAGAAATAAATTTCAAGCTATCTAGCTAAACCTTATGATCGTTTTTACACAAATACGCAGTTAAGTTACGATATCGCAGTATTTTTTTTTTGTGAGTGACTGTCTATCGTACGATCGCCAAGGTCAACCTATAAGAAGTTCTATAAAACAGGTGCATAAAACAACATTCAAGGAAGGCCATTCTACAAAAAAAAAGTCTTGCCAATACTTAACACACATTGGCCTTCAAAAATTAGTACCACACTTTTAAAATTGTAATTTCTCTTACACTAAAGCAGTAAGGGTTTAGAAATAAAAAACGTTTTATAGCGAATTTCATCAACTTTCTATGAAGTTTTTATAGAAAAAAATAATTAAATAGTTATAATTCTTGTTTACTTTAAAAGTTATTGCAATTTTAAAAGTGTGGTATTAAGTTAGGTAGGCCAGTGTATCTTCATGTATATAGAACCAGTGCTTTGACTGCGAATACATCGTGATATTCAAACTGTTTCGTCTCTAACTCCGAAACTAATCACAGCTCCACCTGCCATTCAGTTGTCATGAAGTTAAAATGAAATTCTAGTTGCAGGCTAAATTTGCATCTGCCTTGGTGTTGGAAAATGGAAACCAACCTAGCTGTATACCCAAGCTATGTCAAAATTTATTGTAGTTTCATAAAAGATCTCGTCTGGGTTTTGAATGGCTTTAATAAGGCCTGGGTCACAAAATACAGGTTAACAATACTACATTTTTAAACGATTTTATTTAGCTTGACCTGTTTATTGTTTGGTTCAAATTTAGTAATCGATATTTCATCCCTTTCCTGTTGATAGATTGATCTGATATTTGGTACACAGCTTTAGTCTTGATGACAAAACCGTTTTATGTGAAAAAAAAATACTTTTATTATTTTCAATTTGCTTAGGAATGGAGTACTGTGTTAATATTTATTATGGCTAAAATTTGTTTCGAATAACTTGTGTTTAGCTGGCTAAACTTAGATTTTAAGTTTATTAAAATTCAATGCTGCAAGCTGTAATGCTGTATCATTAAGGATGAAAGCGAAAAAAATACTCTCCGGTCATAACTCTTGTTGTATAATGTAAAAATATTACGGTAAAAGTCATCATAAATTAACCGAATAACGAAATAATATGAGCAAATATTGATTTTTTTTTTGTACATTGAAAGATTTTTTTTTACTATTTGTCATCAAGCGTGCTTATTCTTTATGATATTTTTTTCTGTTGGACTTCACAGAACATGTCTTACATGGCCAGTCATCGCCATATATAATTGTTATAAATAATATCTTAAAATACCCAGACCAAAAATATCTAAAAATAAACTAGTCCAAAAATTTACGGTAGCAAAGTCATCCTACGATATTTACACCAAAGTAACACCCGAGCCCAAACGTTAATTCGTTTCAATTCGTAAAAGTGGACAAATGTTCCCTCGTTTTGTTACTCGTTTGCCTAGAACTGGACAGTGTAAAACGTCAGAGTATTGATTATACGAAGACCATGTAAAACACAAACTAACAGAATGTGCCAGTACCTAATATTAATTTTTTTTATAAAAAAGTATTGATTATGAGCAGGATGTACTTGATAAACGGGAAGGTATAAAGAAGAAAAACATTATACCGTACCATTGTAAGATTATATTTGAGAGAAAATGATTTCCTTGACCTGTAAAATGTTGAAAACATAAGAAGCATCCCAGCAGAAGCTGAAACTGAAGTTCTAAAAGCCTTGAAATTCTCGAAATCAATGAAAAGGTCGAATATTTGTAGCGATTCATTTTTAAATGACATCGTTTCATTAAACAGTTAGTCGTCCATTTAAATGGTTCATAAAGAAAATTGGTAAGCTTGTCTTATTCATACTCTTGGAAAATTTCGAACCTTTTTTCCTCATAGTAAATTACAGCAAGAAACTGTTACAGAAAGTTTTATAGTTTTCCATAAAATGTATTGGACTTTATGAGGTGTTAACTCAACGTCACGTTCTGAATTTACATTATTTTATTAGAACTTACATGAATGAGAGGATCTCAAATTTTATTTATTTTTACTTCTTTTTATTGAATGGTTGATAAACAACCTGGTGTTAGAATTGATACTGCCTATAGACCTCTGACATGGATTTACACACCGTAGAAAAATCTCTTAGATGTGATGGTTGTATGCAACAAATGTTCTTCTGCAGCTTATTGTACGCTCATCGGCAGAATAATTAACTCAAACGTAATATTAATACATTAGATAGCAGCTATAGCCCAGTGGGATGAGCGTTTACTGGCAAGTCAGAGGTTTCAGGTTCGAACCCAAGGCCTCCAACTCCAACACCTCTGATTTTTCGTGAGTTACGTGCATATTATTAACTAATTATATCATATGCTCCGTGTTTTGGCAAGCACTTTAAGCTGTTGGCCCCGGCTTTCATAAAGATCTTTGATAGTCGGTAAAGAGTCAGTCAGTCAGTACCCTCATAAAATCTTAAAAACGAACTTTAGAACTCTTTGGGTTGCGGAGGTCAAATAGGCAGTGGCTCCGTAGAAAACTGATATTCAGCTGCATCCAGTTAGATTAGAAGCCGACCCCAACTAATTTAGGGAATAATAAGGCTATGAGGACGATGAATATTAATACATTCTACTTGACATTTATTAACAGAAGTAAAATACAGTCGAGATTTGTTGCGCAAATTTTCATATTCATATTAGATTTTAGAGTCACTGACCGTGGAGATAGGTGCAGTTTCGGGTGCGATGAACTGGAAATAACTTAATAATATTATGATTTTACTATTTTAGATGTGAACTGTTTGCTTTTGCAGTAAAATATGCAGTAGAGTTGTGAATAATGAATATTAGTTAGACGAACCAATTTGCAATGATGAAAAAATATTTTTTACCTTATTTTTATTTACACTCTAAATCTAGTTTCTATAAATATACTACACCTAATAAATAGAAAAAAAATATTAAAATAAGTAATAATTTTAATTTTTTTTACCTTTTTTCTGTAAGATTTGCGCGTTTGTTGTATTGACTTTATTGGTATTACCTGAAACAAAAATAGTAAAAAAAAATATTATTATAATATACACGTAAATGTGAAACTTAGTGACACATACATGGATGGATGTTCGTTACTTTCACGCAAAAACTACTAAACGGATTTTGATGAAACTTTACAGTTATAGATTTCTTTATACATTAAAATAGGCTACTAATAATTAACATACCACATGGGCGAAGCCACAGGCGGAAGCTAGTTTCAAATAAAGGGAAAACTACTTATTACAGCAGACTAGGTACGAGTATATTTATTGCACATCAAAATATATCGGACCTTTTATTAATATTTTGAGAAAAAAATAATTTTCCAAATCGGATTAGTAGTTCCTAAGATTCGTGTGTTTAAACATAAAAACTATTCAGCTTTACTATGTAGCATAGATTGAAATAAAACTAATTACCTCGTCTAAATAGTCTACGCACAGCCTTATATTTCGAAACAAACAAATAACGCTTATAATACAACCTATTTTTTTTTACTTTTTACACGTTTACTGAAGGAGGCCGCATTGTTAGTGAGATGACCTTTTCTTGTAAAAGATATCTGAAAAAGTACGAAAAATACAATTCAACCTTGGAACCTTTTAAATCCTTTTGGTGGCTATTGAGATAGATGTGAACAAAGCCGATTTTGTGAAATAATACTGATCTAAAGGCTTCAGATGTATTATGTACGTTTAAAGAGGGATTAAGGCTATCTTTGGAGACCATCAGGTGGATTTACTGGACTAGATAGATGTAAGGTATAACATTAATAATGCAAAATATTTTAAGATGTAGAATGTAGATCTTTAGTCATTAAGATGTGCCGTATAAAAAAAACTTTTTTTTAATAAGTTTAAATAAATTACATACATATTGTTTTTGATTGTATAAAGCAATAATTTCTGCCTCTTTGGTCTAGTGGTAGCAAGCGCGACTGCTAGGCACGAGGTCCTGGGTTCGATTCCCGGGTCGAGCAAAGTGTTATTGGGTTTTTTCAGTAAGAAATTCTCAGTAGCACGGAGTCTGGAATTGTGCCCGGTTAATGGCAATAGGCTCGCCCCCTATTGGACTTATAACATAAATCTATGTTGTTATGTTTTACTTTTTTATAACATGAACATAGATAGGTCTTCTTCTTATATTTAAGAGCTAGGCTCTTGTCGGTGGAGCAATCGCCACCTCTCTCTATCCTCCGCTTGTCTTTGGACTTCCTGATACGTCATGACTCCTACTTTCTCCTTCACTTGATGAACAAAAGTCTTTCTCGGTCGTCCTCTACCTCTTCTTCCTTCAATTTTTCCTTCTAATACTGTCTTAAAGAAATTATCATGATGCATCAAGTGTACATAGATAGGTACATGACATATAATTAATACATGACATATTATAATTATTTTCTTTTCCTCAACTTTTGACTGTGCACTACACAAAAGTACAAAACATTTATTGACTATTAAATACAACAAATAAAAAAGGTAAATATGGTTTACCGAAAAAGAAAAGGTAAAATTGGATAGGGGTAAAAAAGAGCTTATGAACATAAAAGGTTTCAGTTGACCGCGCTAACTACTCAAAGCCTTACGTCTGATATCAGAGCTTACGTATCGCCATCTGCGGCTTACCCTCCCTTCAGGACAATAGCGATATCTTAAATCCCATACGATTGTGGAAAACCCTTTAAATCGCCGGATAATACAGACATATGAAATAAACGCTATCTACAATTGGAACTGAGTTAGTATCGTCGTTGAATTAATAATAATAAAAAATATCTAGACTTGGCCCGCGAGGTTGTCGACATGTGGGATGTGGACTCAGCTGTCATTGTGCCGATAGTCGTTTCAGTCCATGGTTTAATACCCAAGAGCCTCGATCAACACCTTAAGAGGCTCTCGTTAGATGGCTGGATAAAGGGCTTGATGCAGAGGGCGGTACTCCTGGACCAGTAGCTTGGACCCTGTTCCCGATACCGGTGGGCTACTATATTTTATATTTTTAAATGTATATTTTTATATATATTTAAAAATGTATTTTATATGTTTAAAAATGAATAAAAGAAATAATAATAATATTTTCCTGACCTAATTTCGGTCACAGCGGCCAATCTCAACGGAGACTAGCCAATTACGCAGGAGATATTATAGTGCACAAGTGTGTGCGCAAACACAGGTGCACTCTCTATACCCTCACTCTCATAGTCCGATGGGACGGCCTTCCGACACGATCGGAGAGAGATCAGGCGCAGGGCCAACAGCTTTACGTGCTTTCCGAGGCACGGAGAGTGATAATTAATTTATAAAACGCACATAACTTACGAAAAGTAAGAGGTGCGCGCCTTGGGTTCGAACCCGAGACCACTGACTTGCCAGTCAACGGTCACCACCAATAGGCTATCACGACTCTTCGAGAGAGAGAAGAAATCTCTTTTAACAGACCTAAGAATAATTTAAAAAAGTTAAAATTTTCTTAAAACTAATTTGTTTACTAAATAATATTAAAAATTTATTTATTTATTTAATCTTTATGCAACATGTACATTGGCGGACTTAATGCCTTGGGCATTCTCTACCAGTCAACCATAGGGTGGTGAAGAGATGAAGAAGCAGGTGCTTAAGATTAAAACATAAAAAGAAAATATAGATAAATAAAATTATAAGCAAACATTTAGATACATAGCTTAATAAAATATACTTACTTAAATGTAAACATATAAATATTATAACATATATACATATATATACATACCTATAAATATATACAAAATCTATACATACTATTATAGTAAGATCTTATTGAGATGATTCTGCCAAAGTTTTATCAAGTAAAAACTTTCGAAGTTTCTTTTTAAATGACTCTCTACTGGTAGCCATCCTGAGCTCGAGAGGAAGCTCATTCCAAAGAAGAATGGATTGAATATGAAAGGAAGAATGAACAAAATCAGAACTATGGGACGGACAAGTAAGAAGAAGATTGTTTGAAGAACGTAGATTTTTGGAGTGAGTGGAACAGAGGTATTGAAAGTTAGGAATCAGGTAGGAAGGAGGTGATGAGGAATTGAGAAAAGAGAAAAGCGTAGTTAATGCTCGCAGACTTCTACGTTGTCGAATGGGCATCCATTGGAGTTCAGACCTGTACTTGGAGACATGGTCATATTTTCTAAGGTTGTAAACAAAACGGATACAATTGTTTAATAGCCTATCCAGCTTGTTAAGTAAATCAGCATTAAGCTCATAGTAGCACACGTCACCATAGTCAATTATAGGAAATATCAAAGTCTGCATGAGCATTACTTTCGTCTTGGATGGTAAAAAATTCTTGAAACGATATAACGACCTTAAAGTACAGTTGACCTTTTGGCTAACACTAGCGACTTGAGTTTGCCAACTAAATGTTGAGTCAAGGTGTAAGCCAAGATCCTTAATATTGGAGCTAATTGGGATGACAGATCCATTAAAAATAATTTGTGGAAGGGATGTAGTGGTAACTTTGCCTACCATTCGCGAGCTACCAATAAGAATTGCCTGACACATTGCTGGGTTCACAGATATACCAAATCTACTGGACCAGTCCTGAATGGCTTTTAAATCCCTGTTTAACCCGACAATAGCATCAGGCAATTTGTCTACACAAGTATGAGTGTAAAGTTGAAGGTCATCGGCATACAGATGATACGCACACTGAAGGCAATGAGTTATAGAATTTATAAAGATAGAAAACAGCAAAGGAGAAAGAATACCGCCTTGAGGTACGCCAGCATCAATATTACACCAATCAGACAAAGCCTCATCAGTTCGTACTGACTGCTGACGTCCTCGAAGATAAGAGGAAAACCATTCAAGTACCTCAGGGGAAACCATGAGATGGGTGAGGATAGACAGGAGGATATCATGACTGACGGCATTAAAGGCATTAGAGAAGTCAATAAGAACCAAAATGGTAACTTTAGTCTCCTCCATGGCCTGTCTAATGTCGCCAGTCACTTTAAGGAGTGCGGAAACTGTACTGTGCCCGGGTCTGAATCCAGATTGGAAAGGACTAATGAGATGATTGTGGAGAACAAACCCGGAAAACTGCTTGTGGACGCAGGCTTCAAGCACTTTAGACAGAAAAGGAAGGATCGAGATGGGACGAAAGTGACTTGGAAGAGAAGGATTGGAAATCTTGGGTAGGGGACTGACATAGGCCTTACGCCATAGGGAAGGAAACTGACCGGAATAAAGGGAAAAGTTTATGATATGTGTGATCGGAGGTAATATGGAATCTAAAATTGGGATAACCATACTACGACTGACATCGTCATATCCCACAGCCTTAGAATTAATGGATAGGATGATCTTTCTGATTTCCCCCAAGGTGACTGGAGAGAAGTGAAAAGGACAAATATCCGGACGAGATAGGCCTGCAATGTAGTCTACCGTCCCACAAATGATTGAACGATCCAAACTATCGGTAGTGGTGAAATGGCGATTGATATCGTCCAAACTAATTGTGTTAGGCAGAACCACACTACGTGACTTACCGATACCTAGGGTTCCTAAGAACTTCCAGATATCAGCAGAGGACGAGGAGGAGATGTTATCAAATATGTGGCGGCGTTTAGCGTTACGTATCATCTGGTTACACCGATTCCTTGCACCTTTGTATGCAGACCAATGCTCATCAGTCCGTTCCTTTCGGAATTTTCGGAAAGCACGGTCCCTACGCCTCATCGCCATCTGTATACCTCTTGTCATCCAAGGAGCAGGTGGACGCCTAAGTTTCACTTTCTTGACAGGAGCATGAACGTCATAGAGCGAAATAACCTTCTGATTAAGGATACTTACCTTATTGTCGACAGTAGTAGCCCCCATCATGTCTTCCCAGTTAATCCTAGATGCATCCTTGCGCAACCTTTCACCATCCATACGTGCAAAACAACGCACATGCAGTACTTTGGGGACAGGTTTTGGAGGTTTAAGGACGTATGAGAGGAAAATAAGATCATGTCGGGAAAAACCGGGAGCAGGAGTTTGACCGTGTGAGGAAACTAGAGATGGAGAGGACGTTAGAATGAGGTCAATCCAAGTATCCTCACCTGCAATGTTACAGTGAGTAGCTTGGAGTGGAAGGACATGGAGGCCAGTGGAATCTACGATGTGTAGGAGTTTACGGGAACGAGGAGATTGGCGAATGAGGTCTGTGTTAAAATCACCCATGATGACGTGATGCTGATAAGCTGGACCAACTAATTCGAACGCTAGTTCAAGATTTGGGAAATAATCGACCGCTGGAGGACAATACACAACCCCTAGGAGGGTTTTAACCCCCTTGACGGACACCTCCAAGAACAGGTACTCAGCGGAGCCACAATAATTAGAGGTTGAAGATGCAAGAGTTTTAAAAGGAAAATCACAGCGGAGATAGATGGCAACCCCACCCCCTCCCTTTCCAATTCTGTCATTACGGACAAGAATGAAACCAGAAAGAGGGTAGGTAGTAGAGAGAAGGTGAGGTTTGAGCCAACTCTCAGAAACCAGGATGGCGTGAACATTGGCATCAGAGAAGGCCTCCAAAAAGTCACCATAATGGCTAGGCAGACTTTGTGCGTTTATATGACATACATTGAAACTATTCTTATTGCAAGAATGTTGGTTAAATCTTTGACGCACAAAGTCACCCAAGGTGTCCGTTAAAGAGCAAAAACTCGAGTTTGAACTTCGGTCAGTATCATTGGCAGAATGAAAAGAATCATCATCAGATAACATAAATAATAGATAATTATATATATAAAATAAATAAATAAAAAACAGATTAAACTAAGTTAAATCTAAAAACAAAATATCTAAGCAACTAGTGCGCAACGCAGCACCACCCGCCAGCTGTACCTTACAAAAATAAAGATAAGAAAAAAATACTTTGGAAAAAGAAATCCATATTCTAACGTATACAACAACTATTAAAAAGAAAAAAAAAGGCAAACAGTATTTGAACGACACTCAGTCAACACATAAAGAAATTGCCATGCAATATTATATTCTATAACCAAGACGGTATAGTCTATAGCATCAACAACTATACGAACAAGATAAAAAAAAAAAAAAACAAAACAGATTTTGACGCTGTCAGTTTGACAAATGACATGACAATGACTAATTATTGACAATGATTTGTAAAATGAGGTTATTTAGAAATGTGCAGGTGAATTTAAATTTATAAAAGTTTGCAAAGTTACTGAGGGATAAGATGATAGGAGGTAGACCGCCTTACAATTACAGGAGAAGCCACGTACCCTCAAAACATCACTACATAGGTAAGTTATAATGCGGTACCTGTTAGTTGTTGTTATGTACACAACATTAGATAGGTAGAATATAATTATGCACTCCGCTTTTCAGATTTGTTCCTGGCTGCAACTGTTGATTCCACCGACTTCTTTGGATACTTCGCCAACAAAGGATCAAGTTCGTCCAAGGACACGATTTTATGACGACTTCCATCAGGGGATTTAACGATGACAATCCCATCTTGAGTCCAGCATTCACGCATCCCGAAGTGAAGTCGAGCCTTGACGAAAACAGCCTGCCTGGTCCTAGTCAGGAACTCCTTGACGGTCACAGAGGATCCCTTTAAGGCTACCTTAGCCTTCCAAACAGAGGATCTTAACTCGGTTCCTGTGAATCTTACCAAGATTGGTCTATGATGATCCGCCCTGGATACACCAAGCCTATGACACGCTGCGATGGAAGAATCTGTGATACCTTTTAGTGACAACTTCTTGTTGAGTGTATCTATGATGAGGGCCTTGGGATCCTCATGTTGTGTTTCAGGAATCCCAATGAAAATCAATGATTTACGCCGGCTCCTGGTCTCCATTTCATCTACAGCTCGAGTGTAAAATGTGTGTAGCAAAATGTAAGTTTGCGAAGATGTATGGAATGATAGATGAAATAAAACCGTTAATTCGCTTACAAATCACACAAAGATTAGCAAAACCATCTGTCACAATATACCAAGAAACATTACACGAAAACAACAACGACAAAATAACACCAATAAATAAAACCTAGGTATTGGCATTTAATCTGGGTCAAACCGATATTTGGGGATTCGCAGCCGATTTCATATTTGGACCGTACCGAGTATACGAAGAGAGAATTATTTTATTTATACCTATTACTGTTGATGTCGTGGTGGCGAATTGGTTTTTATTTTTTATCGTGTCGTTGGTGAACAACCTTATCTGAGTTTAAACCTCCTGTAGGCCTCTGATATGGCTTTTTACACCGTTGAAAAATCTCTAAGAAATGCTGGTTTCCTCACGATGTTTTTCCTATCGCCATTTTAGCTAGTGATAATTCATTTCTAATATGCACATGAATCTGAACAGTCAGAGGTGCGTGCCTGGGTTTTAAACCGACCTTTGACTTGGTAGTCCACGGTCATATCATAAGGCGATTACTGTACTAATATTCAGCTGCATCCAGTTAGATTAGTAGCCCACCCCAACAAAGTTTGGCAATAATAATACGAGTACTAGGACGATGATGATTTTTACTATCTTAGCACCTTATAAGAGGGGAACAATTTAAATTTTCATAATGATAATTAGCAAAATAATTGATCATGTAATTGTATTGATTTTTAATAACCTTAGAAAAATAAGAGGAAATTGAAAAAGAGATAAAACACGAACGATACTTTGAACCCGCGATACTTGACGTATCGTGGCAATGCTTTAACCAACTTTACTATCGTTTCACTGCCTGTACCTATCTACAATTATTATTGATTCCAATCTTAATAACTTTTAGTAATGCTTAATTTGTAGATATTTGCAAAGAATAGCCCAAGTGCTGACAGACGGAGTTAAAACCACCGATAAATAGCTGTCTGACCCAAATCACAAGATTAAACATGTGACTATAAATAGTAAGGCAAGCCGTTCTTTACATGGAGACGTATCTGTTTTACCTTTACTTTGATTTATTCATTCACATCAATTTGTGTGTCTTCTTCTGTTACACCTTCGAACAAATATCTCAAGTGTGCTGGTTTCTTCATCTTTTTAGCAAGTGATAATTAATTTATAAAATGCACATGAATCCAAAAAGTAGAGGTACGTTCCTAGGTTTCGAATTTATGACCTTTGACTTGGCAATCCAACGGTCACAGCACTTGGCACTTGGCACAGTTAAGTTGTGCTGGGCTAGTTTAAAAAAAATGTTTTACAATGTTGGTACCTACGTAAATGTGTTGTTGCTGAGAGAAAATCTTAAGATTGCCTGGACCGATTTTGATATTCTTTTTGTGTTGTTAAGTAGGTCTATAAATAATTTATATTCACAATTAGACCTAGTAGGTGGCGCTGCAATCGAGTTAAATTAGAAACACGGGTGTGAAACCGCGTGAAAAAGTTAGTTACAAAATATTAATGATTGTTACGGTTCAAACACGTCATAGAGACAAAAAAGAAAATGTAACAAAAAATACAATTCACCTGTCAAGTACCGTTCTTCACACACGGATGTCCGGACAGTAACCGTAAAATGGGTCGCACCGTGTCCGTTTTCAGACACGGTGAAAAAACCGGGCGTCCGGTTTCAAGTGGTTCGGCCACTTAGTTCTTACGTTTGACAGTGATAAAGGGGTTAAAGTGGGTAAATGGATGGATTGTTGTTCCATTTGGGAACTTAACGAAAATAACTAAGGATCTTTTTAACCCCCAATGAAAACAGAGGGGTGTTATAAGGTCAAAGTTTGTAAGTTTGTGTTTGTCTTTGGCATCGTAGTTCCCAAACGGATGAATCGATTTTTATTTAAAACTAGCGACCCGCCCTGGCTTCACACGGTTACGCTAATATGCATGTATTATACATAAAACCTTCCTCTTGAATCACTTTATCTATTAAAAAAAAACGCATCAAAATCCGTTGCGTAGTTTTAAATATCTAAGCATACATAGGGACAGACAGACGCGGGAAGCAACTTTGTTTTATACTATGTAGTGAAGTTACTTGATCGAGTGTTCTCGAAAAAAAGTACATTTTAGAATTTGGAGATTAATTAATTTTAAGAAAAAACAATGACGAGCAAAATTAAAACCTGCAACCTGCAGGTTTAAGCCACTAACTAGCTATTTCGAATCGATTTTTTTTAATGAGCGATTTATTTTTCTCTGATGATTGATAATCGGACTGGTAGTTTTTGAGAACAGCAAACAAACCAACTCATTCATAATATTAGTACAGAATAAAGAACTCGTCCCTATATTAGTATGGATTAACTTGAGCAACAAACCATTTTATTAATATTCACCTGATTTATTTATCTTATTTTTCTTATACATTTTCCTCCAACTAATAATTACCCTCTTAATAATACAAGGTAATTCTCCTAACTACCTTTATTAAGAAGAAAATTATTATTACGTTATAACGAAATACATTAACGTCAAAGTCAAACGAAACAACAAGAAAATGTATTTCGATTTCGCGTGCATTTGTTTTACCGTAGCACGTAGCACTACGCAGCTACGGTGCTACGGTGCTACGCTCCACTGGCCAGGTGCAATTAATAACGCTACGAGCGTCTGGACACGGAACCATTTATGCTACACGCTATTTTTACGTCACATTTTGTTTAATGGGTATGGGAGAGTAATTAGTAGGGCAAGGGCAGTTACGGATGGGGGTTAGGGGTTAAAAAAGCCTATGGAATACCAAAATCCGGACACCTACTAAGTATTTTGTAATCTTAATTATACGAGGCGGTGACAACAATACTTTAATAAATTATAATAATATCCTCAATATTTTTTGGTGCTTGGCATAACATTTGAACATTGTTTATATTAACACGAGTTAATTAAATGAGCTATTACGAGTAATTGTTTGTAATGGACCAAATAAAATTACGTATAATATTAAATAAATATAATTTGTCTTCAATTTAATATTGTTTTAGCCCCCGACGAAAAAAGAAGGGTGTTATTAAACGTGTTTACCCGTGTGCCTGTGGCATACAATATTTTGATTTAGTATTTTTAAAAAAGGTGACTTACTTTAAAGTTCGTGGTTTAGAGTTAGAATTTACGTATTTTCCGAGGCACGGAGTAAGTGACAGTTAATTTATAATACGAACTTAACTTACGAAATGTCAGAGGTACCTTTGGTACCTGAACCTGAGACCTCTGACTTGCCAGTCAACGGTCACACCACTAGGCTATATGACTCAATAAATATTATTTAAATATGCTTCCATGTAACGTAACAGAATTTCAAACTTTCTTGCTTCTAGTTTAACTTTGAGGTTTTAACTTAAAGTTAAGTCGTATCTAACTTTAATTACTTGCAACATGCACCATACTAACTTTTAACTTTAATGACGTATTAAAAGAGGTTTACTATGTTCCCAGTTATAAACTCGCTGTAAAATGAAGAAAAGCTAAGAATGTAACGATGTTCTATATCAGTTTATGGTAGATCATTTTCTTTCACGTGTCAGAGCTCTGACTGCTAAGCGTATCACCAGAATCAATTCCGCTCTGAGCGTCGACACGTCGAAGATCGTGGGTTCGAATCCCATCCGTATCAGTTGTTTTTTCAAATGTTCTTATTAAATAATTATAGCTATAAATTTACAAATACCTCTATTTTGAAAACTCTCTCAATAAAGTCATCTTTCAAATAAAAACAACTAAATCAAAATCAGTCATTCGTTTAGGAGCTACAATGTCACAGACAGACATAGATACCCAGATATACAGACACGTCAAAACGATGTCACAGACAATATAGACACAGGTACACAGACACATCAAACACCCCTCATTTTGCGTCGGGAATTAATGAAAATAATAATTTATTTAATTTTAAGCAATAATGACTCACTTGGGTAAGTATTATAAACCCATACATTAATACAAGTACAATAAATATTTTATTTTATTTTTTTACTTTTATTTATAGACTCACGCCTGTATTCCAGAGGGGGTAGGCAGAGGTGTGCAGTACACCCACGTTTTGCCGGCTTTGTTATAAGTCCCATGTAATAGGGGGCGAGCCTATTGCCATTAACCGAGCACAATTCCAGACTCCGTGCTGCTACTGAGAACTTCCAGATGGAAAAACCCAATAACACTTTACCCGACCCGGGGATCGAACCCAGGACCTCGTGCTCAGCATTCGCGCTTGCTACCACTAGTCAACGAGGCAGTCAAGTACAATAAATAAACATAAATATAATACACATCTAAACTCACTGCTACAGGTGCAGCTGAGACCGTGCAGCAGTAGTTTAAAAACACACAATCTAATCTATTAGCTATCTTTAAATAATCTAGTTTCCCTAAAGGATGGTAAAATCAATATACTCGTAAGTCACGTTCCAATAAAAAAAAACAGGCTAATAACTAACTAGAAATATTGACTTGCTTTTCATTATAAAAAAGGCTTTCTTGAACCTCATCTCATTTCACTTTATTCCCTCTAAGGCTTCTCAACAAAACGAAAAATAATTACGTTCTAGTTGACGAGAAAATAAAAAAAAAATTGAAACATTGCTGGTCGCAATTTGTAGGGAAACGTCTCTTTTGTATGTACTTAAGTGAGTCCTCCACAGCCTCCTTGTAATATTTTGTACAATTTCTTAAATTGAAAGACACGGAAAATGAATATTGGATTAGACGATGTAATTGACACAGAAGATTGCTTTTCACTGTGATTGAAAACTGAAAAGGAAATGGGAGGTTGGAGGTACTGAGTTTCTAGGGCATATTTCGTTTAATTGAGTAGGTATCCCAAAAAAATATGTTTAAAAGACCTGTCACCTACAGCCTCAATCATCGGAGGATTAACTTACGCCATTTTTACTAAATTAAAAAATGAGGTTATGAAAAAAATATGTAGTTTAAAGAGTATACTTTTTACTTACTTACTTTTTACTTTACTTTTTATTTTTATTTGATTCGTTTTAACTCCTCTATAAATTGTTATGATCTTCAGAGATACAAAACTTTACTCTTAGACGGAGATACGGAACAGACAATGCCTTTTGTAAATGCAAGCGATGACGATACCTCATGAAACATCTAGAGGGGGCGATAATGTTTTAAATATATTTTTTTACTACTAAGGTGGCAAATATGTATAATGTATACCACCTATCTGATGGCCAGCAGTTTCTGTAGGTAACTTATTTATCTGTTATCTCTTGCACGTTGTTGACTTTTGCGAGATTATGGAAGGAGGCGATTATGTTTCCGTTGCTCTCACTGACTGTATGAAACACAACTGCACGAATACTGTTATTTCACGCTAGTATTCTTTAAAAGGGTGGTACTACCCCGGTCGAGCCTGTCCATTCTTTCTGATGCCTCTACCGTCACTAAACTTATATAATGGGCGCTAGTATATACCTATCATACACTACCACGCACTGTTGCTATGTACTAGGCACTGGGTTGGCGTATTGTAACGTATAACTGCTATTAGGATATATATTCACATAAGACATGACCAAGTTAATAACATTACCTGTGTAGCCAACATTAACCCTGTCATTAACATGCTACTTGCATTACCGGACTGCAATCTCGGGGTATAAATTACCAATGCCTTTATACCATTGACTTATAGCATCTGGATTTACAACGTGGCTTGACACAATGAGCGATGTCAGTTAGTATTATGGCGATATTGGTGTAGTGGCGCTTCTCTGCGCTTTTATTGTTGTTTTTATCGTATGGTTGATGAACAACCTGGTAGGTATGACCGTCGACTGACAAGTCAGAGGTCTCCAGTTCGATCCCAAGGCGCGCACTTCTGACTTTTCGTAAGTTATGTGCGTATTATAAATCACTTTCCGTACCTCAGATAGCACGTTAAGCTGTTGTCAATTGTAGATCTTTGACAATCGTTACGGGTAGTCAGAAGACCGAATGTCTGACAACCAGTCTTACCAAGGGGTATAGTGTAACCCAGTATCTGGGTTGTGGAGGTCTGATAGGCAGTCGCTCCATGTAAAACACTGGTATTCAGCTGCATCCGGTAAGACTGGAAGCAATCTTCTAATGGATCTCATATCGATCTTATAATAATCAAACTAGCTGGTGCTAGTGTCGACACTCGATTGACTGAAAATGGCTATAAAATAAGGGCGGCTATTTATAGCCGATGCGGACGAGGTTGCGATAAAATAGCTTTTAGCTAAATAACTATTCAATCGATGACATAGGACGGAGCTATTTATACTCGATACCTCTTACAAGAGGATACAACTGGGGTTTCAGCTCCGGAACTCCGGTATATAACTCCAGACTTTCAAAAGATTATAGAATGGTTTGTAACTATGAAGTTATGAACGTATCCGAAGTTTCGATATTTAGAATTTAAGAAATTGTTAAACTGGTTGTCAGACTTTCGGGTTTCTGACTACCCGTAACGACTGTCAAAGATCTGCAATTGACACCCGGGGCCAACAGCTTAACGTGCTATCCGAGGCACGGAGAGTGATAATTAATTAATAAAACGCACATAACTTAGGAAAAGTCCGAAGTGCGCGCCTTGGGTTCGAATCCAAGACCTCTGAGTTGCCAGTCAACGGTCACCACAAATCTCAAAAAAAAATAAGAACAAGAAATAATCAAATCAACTAATTACTAGGTCAGTATTAATCACAGCTTTTCAACCTCCAAAACTCCGAAAAGAGTCCAAATTTTGAGAACGTCACAACGCAACGGCTCAAATTATAACGTTTCTTCAAACCTTTAAAATTACCAAGCCAAAAGTATCCCTTTAAACACGATGCCAAGTTTTAAGTTACATAAACAAAGACTTTGAAACCAACAAGTGACAACCGCTTTTAAAAATGAACGCAACTTTTTTTCAAGCGAACGAATTTCTAGTTCCTTACTTTGCCTTTTAAAGTCGGAAAAGGTGTCAAGCATGTGACACACTGAGCGACTTTGATGCGCACCCCGACTTTAAAATGGGAACCTGGCTTATAAATATTGTAGTAGTAATTCTGTGTCAGGATAACGTTTGCGCTGAAACTTTTGTTAGGAACATCAGATGAAGCAAAAGGATTTTTAAATAGCTGAAATTAAAGAAAAGTGTTTATAACAAGCAGTGATAGTTTAGTGGTATGAGTTATGACCGTTGACTTGCAAGTCAGAGGTCTCAGGTTCAAACCTAAGGCTTTTAAGGAAGTAATGTGCGTAAATAAGATAATTATCACCTGCTCCGTGCCTCGGAAAGCACGATAAACCGTTGGTCCCCGCTGTCATGAAGATCTTTGAATTGATTGCAGTCGATAAAAGGAGTCAGTACCCACACAAAATCCTGACTACTGATCTAACTTTAGAATATCGTTACCCTTTGGGTTGCGTCAAATAGGACGTGCCCAGGAGGTAACCAGGACTTCGATCAAACGAGACTAAAACCTCAGCGATATTTAGGTTGTTTGTTTTATGAAAATCTGAGTTTTTTTCTATAAATATAATTGATAATTTGTTCTGCATTCGATACTACAAGCAAATAAAAAAAGTACCTATAAATTCCTTTTTTTTATAAACCAATAAAGTCTAACAAGGATAATAAAAGAAGAAAACTTTTGTACCAACCAGACAATGAAAATGGTTGAAGCAATGAAAACATGAAAACCTATTATTTTAATGAATGACTGAATTGTTTTGGTTCGGTTCTCTGAATAAACAGTTGAATAAACAAACTTCAATCATATATGGAAATAATTTATCAGGTATTTTAAACCAGGAATAATGATTGTTAATTCTACAATAAATTAAAGTATTTTTAGTATTTACGGTTTCAGTAATACCATTTAAAATTATTAAAATTGGTCTGTCAAATATGCTATTGAGAGTTTTAAAAAGATATACCTGATCAGCTAACTAACCGGCCAATTTGGAAGTCATTGGGGGAACTACTAGTTCAACGTCTAGTAGTTGTCAACAAAATTTATACATCAAACATTTTCCTGTTTCTGCTTCGTGCTTCCTGTTTACATTTTTGCAATAAAGAAATTGCCATTAAAATAAAAAAAAATACAAGAATTTATTCCGACATAAAATCATTCAAGAAGAACCCTCTCTCATAAAAAAAATAATTCAATTCTCGAATCAAAATATAAGTCGTTTATATCTAAGATTCTTTTAAACCTCATTTAGTCGTAAAGGGAGAGTATAAAATATTTTTTCTTATGGTCATAATTTCTCACGCCTGTATTCCCTAGAGGGAGTAGACAGAGGTGTATGCAGTACACCCACGTTTCGCCGGCTGTGTTATAAGTCCCTTGTGATAGCTGCTTGAGATCCAGGCGCATAATTCCCTAGCCTAGACCAACTGCCCTAATACTGTCATAGTCCAAGTTAAGTGCGAATGCTTGATTATTTTATTATTTTTCCCACATAACGACAAGAGCCTACACTTCCCTTCTTCCATCCGTCTCGGTCTAGTGCCGCAACGAGCTAATCCCCTAAATGAGATTTCAACTCCTCCAGCCAGCGGATAAGCTATGGACTTTTATTTAGTATCAGCTATATCTTACTAAAAATATTATATTTTAACGATAAGTTTGGTGATAGTTTCGTTCCTATTCAAATAATCATAAATCTATTTCATTGATACTATAAATTCATTTCCAAAACAAATCTGTAATCCGCTTATAAAATTTATTTTAACACAAAATAATTAAATGTTTTACACGCAGGTAGCTTAAATAATTCCACAAACCTCGAGTTACCATTACCCGATACCACAAGGGTTCTAATGAAGCTATCTCAACTCATAAAATTGGCCGAAATGTAGGTAATATAATAACATATTCCGAACGCGTATAGAAAAAGCGAACACGTTAAATAATGTTTGCGAAAACCGCATTTTATTTTACCTACCCTTGACCATGTTTTTTGTAAATTTTTCTTAGGTCAACGAAAACATTTTGAAGAATTAAACAGCTTAAAAGAGACCTATTTAATCAAAATACTATAACGGTTAAATGATATAGGTTCAAGTGTCGCAATTTGATCTTATATTATTTACTAGCGACCCGCCCCGGCTTCGGATGGTTACGCTAATATGCATGTATTATACATATAAACCTTCCTCTTGAATCACTCTATCTATTAAAATAACCGCATCAAAATCCGTTGCGTAGTTTTAAAGATCTAAGCATACATAGGGACAGACAGACGCGGGAAGCGACTTTGTTTTATACTATGTAGTGACTAATCTAAAGAAGCATATAGCTACATACTTGGCTTTGTTTTTACAAAATACAGATTATGCGAAAGCAGGGAGTGTAAAATTAATGATGTCATAATTTCCGGCTCGCCGGTCACCCTAGGCCGTGAATACGTCGGACCATTGCAGAGAAAATGACGTCAAGAGCCTGTTAAAAAAGTTGACGCATTGTTCCCTATTGGCTTTGATGAGATTATTCAGCATTTTTGACGAATTACTTGTTTTTAGAGTTGGCATTTTAAAAAAAACTAGCTGCCCCGCGCGACTTTGTACGCGTGATTATTCTACCTCTACGCTTTTTCTAGCCTACCTTCCACTACCCTACACTACCCTACCCTCCTCTACCCTACCTTACCCTAACCTACTCTACCTCTACCCTACCCTATTATCCATATCCTAGGGGTATAAATTCATATTTTTTTTATTTTTCCATAGTCAATATTTTTGATTAATTTCATAGGTAGATTGTGTTCATAGGTACACGTTGTTTTGCTTCCATGGTTATGGTGTTATGTTTTCAAAAAATAAAACATGCGTTATTTAAAATTATTTGCTCTAATCTAGGCACACGCGAACAATAGTCACGCTCGTAACCACTAGATAAAATGCAATCTACTAACTTACAAATAAATTCTTCCTAACACCAAGTAAATGAAGTATGAAGAATATTTCCTCTGAACCCGATAAAATATGCGTGTCATGTCTACTCAAGGGGGAATATCGTAAAAATATATAGATGTTTTTTGTTTCAATAAATAAAGACGTTTCCGCAATAGACAAAAAATGCTCGAATTATACGTAATCTGGGATTATATTCTGGTGTCGTACGATATTCTGCAGCAGTAGTTAGAAAAATGTTGTATAATTATATTCAATGTCATCTTTAATCTTTAGACTTAATAATAACACGACATGTAAAAAAAATGTTGCTCAATGCCTTAGGCATTAAGCACCTATTTTTTTTTGCTTAGGCCCTAAGTAAGCTTTAGAATCATAAGCTTCCCCCAAAATAAAGACATGTATGGAGAATCAGTTATCCTTGACCGAAGTCATAATTATGATGTCATTAGTTCTTATATCGAAATATAAGAACTAATGACTACATATTATGTATCATGTGCCGTCACTGTCTTGTAAAGGGGAAACGCCTAAATTTCCATTAATTAATTATCAGTAAGAATTCATTCTTACCACAATACGTTGGTAAGAATTTAGTGGAACTGGCCATTTCTTCTCTGACTAATTAACAAAAATCTGCGTGAAGTAACGACAAATCAACAAAAGAAAGACGGGAGTACACGGTATGCCAATAATATTTTTTTTAAAAATGGTTCTAACATTCTTAACTAGACACAGACTACGATCTTTTTGGTGTTTCTTTTTTCAAATGTATGGTTTTTGGTGCGTTAAATGGAATTACCGCGGTACACCCGTTGTAATTACATTCACGAATGACACTGTCTTTGTTCGTATACGTGGGTTGTAATATTATCCTAAAAGAAAATGTTTATTTATAATTAATTATTTCATCAATGAAATATTGAAGTATTTCGCAAGAATACTTTTGAATTAACAACAAAAATAATTTTGTATCTTAATCATTTCACACAGATTTAAACTTAATGATTTACAGATTTTTCCCTTGTTTGTACTAAAAGACCTTTTTTTTTTGTCTCAAAATTCAAGATTCTTGGTCACCATGAAGTACCCATTAGGTTTTATGACGGAACGTTTTATAATGAAAATACGCTTGGGGATCATATCTTTTTATAGCTTTAAGCTTGAATCCTACATTTTTACAGCCATTTGCAATAGTAAACCTAATTATTCGTTAAGAATTTAACTTGATACCTCAAGCCGTTTCTAAAAGCTGTTTTAAGACACACTGTCAAATAGACAGATAAACAGCGATCATAGAGTTCCTTTTTTCCAAATTTGAATCCTAACTTCCAATTAGAATATGAATTTAGATTACAGTTGTTAGTTTTTGATAAGACACTTTGATTTAATTTATTTATAATTAATATTAGAAACTCACAAAAACAATTGACTCGGCCGGGACTTGCACCCACGATCTTTGGCATGCCGTGCCTAATTATGGCAAATCGTAATTTCAACTAGAGCGGGTAAGATTCTGTAGCTTAGTTGGTAAAGCGATGGCACGGCACGCCAAACATCCCGGGTCCAAGTGTCCAAGACAGTTGTGTTTGCGAGTTTCTTATTGAATATTTTAATTGAATATACTCGTAGATAATTATAATCTAGCAAACTAGGCAATATAAATCGAGTGTTTCAATAATAGACCTCCTTTTCATAAACAGACTCATAACTCAGATATACTATATGGGCAGATAATTTATTCGAGACCCTCATATATGTCGCTTCCGTATCGGAATTGATCTCATTATTTACGGAGCTTAGAAATTCTTGTGAAGCTTTGTATGACGAGAAATGAAATAACAACACATTTCCTTTCACTTTTGATAAGTGTGACGTTTTAGGCGAAGCTATGATATTGTATAAGTTTAAATTTTAATATTCTTGTATAAATAGACAAAGTACAATTTTTTCCTAACGCTTGAGAATAATTATTAATTTTCTTTTGTTTAGTAAAACCTATTTACGATCTTTAGTGTAAAAATAAAATACGATCGAATTTTGACTTATATATTTTTTTTATTTTTTAATACGATTAACGCACTAGTGTAAGTAGTAGAGTCATTATGAATGTTCCTTCTAGCCCTTGTTAGCTCAGTGGCCTCTGCCACTAGGCTAGCTTAAATCAGTCATACTCTTTCGATTTTTTGCTTCTACAAAAATTCAATTTCAGACGAGTGTCGTATTTACCCCAAGTACGGCGTACTATAGGGTTGACGTGCTAACTTTACATTAAGAATACAATACCTAGGTAGGCAGGTAACTAGGTAGTGTTATTTTAATATTATTTTCGAATATTCGAACTCCATGCTGCAGCTGCGACTCAACATTTTCAGACGGAAAAAACCGCCAAACGTACCCAATCAACCTAACAGCTATAAACATGTCTGCTGTATTCCCTTTGGAATCACAACATACCAACAAACACCTTATTACGTAACAACCATAGCGTATTTTTTCGGCATCAATATATTTAAGGGGATTTTCCGTGTTATTGTACCCGTAATGTACGATTTAGGCGACTGCTCAAATAAAAGCCATGCGCGAGAGTAAATGGGCATTTTATTTTTTCATCTCCTAACGCGGTTTCAAAAGGGGGTTCTTTTAAAAGGACACCCGTGTTTTTCATTCACAGCTACAACACATTTTACTTAGCCAAAATTACTGTCACATGTGGAAGATTTTCGGCACTCTCTTTAAAAAAAATGCTTTAATTAAAGTTTGATTAATTATTCGAGTTTTAAGCGGATTTTACGGTGAATTTAGTAAGTAGAACGCTGCTGTCAAAATGTTTTTATCTATCAATAAAATAACATTATGGAAAGTATGCGGTATTACCCCGTGTGGTAAGATAGAGTGGCTTTATATTCAGATTCCACCATCTAAAATATTTTATTACCTAATAAAATATTGTAATAATTGGTTAGGTAGGTTAAGACCTGGCGGGAGGGCGGTGAATACACAAGTGAACCCCGTTCTCCCGTCCAGAGGTCCGTCGAGGAACACCGTGTGGTTTTTAGTCCGTGCGAGTCGGACATAACTCCATCACTGGCCCTTTGGTGGTGGAGTACCCATAAGAGGTTTTCCATATGAAACAAAAAAAAAAGGTTAAGCGACATTTATGTGACATTAAAATAACTTGTGCAAGCAGGATTGTGAATAGCATCGTGGCAGAGTGGCTAGTGCGTGTAACGCAGATCGCAGGCTCAAATTCTGCTCGCAGTAGATATTTTTCTTTTAAATGTTCCGTTCGAGCGTTCGTACGTAGTTACCATACTGTATGATTATTATACTGTGCATGTAGGTAGCTACCTATAGTCTTAATCCTCATACAAAATTCGGGCTTTGAAGGTAGAATCTTTAGAAAAAGGTTCTCGTGTAATATAACAAAATTGAGGTTGAGTTAACTTGAAGTCGTTTTCAAGAGGCAATCTCCCTATATTACGTATTTTCTTTGGCCCAGATGTTGATTCAACAAATAGGGTCCCAAGGTTTTCGTGACTTAGAGGAGTGCGGTCACCGGCAAAGATGATAAAAGTACCTAGGTATATACTAAAGCTGTTTCGCGCAATGTAGAAAAAAAACTTTTATAGATACCTCTATCCGTTACTATGGAACCTATTTACCCAAGAGGCAAAACATAGCGCCTTATTTGTAAACATTTTAAGGTCCTATAATATGTATCTATGTTCGACAAAAGTAAAACGGTAAGACTGAAAGCCGACCCCAACATAGTTGGAAAAAGGCTAGGTAGACGATGTTTGACAAGAATAAATGATTTGATTTGATTTGTATTGCCCAAGTTTTTAGACCAGCTGTTGTGTATAGGTATATAAATATTCTATTGTTTAGTTAAAAATTAGTTTTAGTTCAATATCGTTACAGCTTCACTATAAAATTGTATTATTTATTAAGTTTATTTAAGCATTCCAAAACTGCGTTAACCTGTAAAAATCGTCTGAGAAATGCTAGTTTTTTTTTAAACGGCAGAGTGCGCGGATTTTATAATAGAAGTAACAGGTACAATAATATAGGTATAATACATTGTTAGTAGTAGCCAGAATTGAAAATGTATTTACCTAATATAATTATTAAATTTAATAAGCTAACATGTAAAACATTCACAAAAAATATTTTATTATCTGTTTTAATGTATTTGGTTTTTAAAGTCGTAGGTAAATATAAAGGTAAATTTGCGTAAATATAATTAAGAGATTAATTTTTTTACAGCTTTAAAACAATTTTCTTCTAGTTGTTTACAATCATACTAAAGGATGATCTTGTTATTTTATGCTCCGTACCTATCAATTAAAGTTCGGCGACTTCTTGTTTTATTTTAAAAGAAAATACTTGTTTTGTTTCGTAACTTTTCCAGATTATTCCAATGAAAACAAAGAAAAAGTTAAATTGAAAATTTGGTAATGATAAATAATTGCAATTTGAAGAAACTTTTTCAGTTTCGCCATATCCGTCTGTGCGTCTGTCCGAGCCATTTTATTTAAAGCTGAAGTTCGGTATGAATATACATATTTATTACGCCAATAAAGTTCTAAAATAAAAAATATTTTTAATGCTTCTGATACTTGTGAAGTGGGGATGATATTTTTTTCAAGTATTGTGAACTGTTATTGAACTACTGATTTGGCAAATGACCGAGAGGAGTGGCGAAAAGGAAAGGAGGTCTTTGCTCATTGTTGGGATACCGTGCTAATTATAGTTAGCTAATTATAATAATAATAAACTATATAAATGTATTTTTTTTATATACTACCTATTTAAAAATGTAATCCAATTGAATAAATAAGAATAAACTATCATGGGTTTAGGTATTAATGTTAGTTTATATAGAACGCAACCATTTTTATTAGTTCTGTATTTTATCTGTGGCGCTCGCGCTGACTTAATTTTTACTTCCTTCCGTTCTCTCTGATGTATCGATCAAGTTGTGAATTAAACTGTGAGTTGATTAATATTAACTAATCTTTTATTTATCACGCCCACGCAACTTTTCCTACATGGTAGCAGAGCGTGGTTGGTAAAATAAAAAGATCAGAAAAGTTAAAATACAACTCCAGTCAGGGAAATTCGCGTTAAGTTTAGATTGAGGTTAGAATTGCAGCGTGGCCGTTACAACATTCGCAAGCAAAAAGACCAAAATCTGGTGAAAGCTAGTCAAAATGGGGCCGAATATGTTTAATTTGGAAAAACTGACCGGAAGAGACAACTTCGCCACTTGGAAATTCAGTTTAAAAACATATTTGGAGCATGAAGATTTGTGGTG
The DNA here is from genome assembly GCA_936450705.2 of Protodeltote pygarga. Lineage (NCBI taxonomy): Eukaryota > Metazoa > Arthropoda > Insecta > Lepidoptera > Noctuidae > Protodeltote > Protodeltote pygarga. Next base: position 4,909,208 of record OW388264.2, on the reverse strand, counting down.
CTGTGTTGAATCAACTGAGAACAAAACTTTTGATGCTAGCAAGGATGTGAAGGCAAAGGCTAAGCTGATTTTACTGTTGGATCCACAAATCTATGTTCATGTTCAGGATTGCACAACTGCCAAAGAGGTATGGGACAACTTACACAAAGCTTTTGATGATAATGGGCTTACAAGAAGAGTGGGCTTGCTTAAAGACCTAATAAACACAACACTAGAATCAAGTAATAGTGTCGAAGACTACGTGAGCAAGTTGATGTCCACAGCCCATAAATTAAGGAATATTGGATTTGATGTGAAAGATGAATGGCTCGGCACATTGATGTTGGCCGGCTTACCTGATGAATACAAGCCTATGATCATGGGGCTGGAGAGCTCAGGCATTAAAATCAGTGCAGATTCAGTAAAATCCAAACTCATACAAGAAGTCAACACATCAAAGTCCACTGCGTTATATTCTAAATCCCAAAAGCCTAAAAATAATTCACAGTCATTGAAACCGAAGGGGCCAAGATGTTTTAATTGCAATAAGCATGGACATTATGCTAAATTTTGTAAGCAGTCTAAGAAAGCAACGGGTAATAAAGGAGAAAGCTCTAGTTTTGTTGCAGCCTTTTTAACAAACATCAGAGAAAATAGTGATAAATGGTTTGTAGACTCCGGTGCATCCATGCACATGACGAGTAGAAGTGATTGGTTGTACAGTGTGACGAAGCCATCGGTGAAGTTTATTACTGTGGCTAACAGGGAGCCACTAGCTGTAAAAGGAGTTGGGTGTGTAGACATTCATATAAATAAGGAAAATAAAATTCAGGTAAAGAATGTTTTATTTGTTCCTGGGTTGGCCGCCAATCTTCTTTCAGTCAGCACTATTGTAAAAAGTGGATATAAGGTTACATTTAATAATAAGGGATGTGAAATAAAAAATGCCACTGGGGACTTAATATGCTCTGCAACATTAAGTAACAATTTGTACATCATGGACACTGTAATAGAAATGGCCCACCTCACCTCAAATGGTGTTAATTGTAATAATACTTACCTGTGGCATCTTAGGATGGCCCATCTAAATGTTTCAGATGTAAAGAAATTACCTGGTTGTGCTGAAGGAGTGACTCTGACTCAGGATAAAAGTAATGTCATCAGCTGTACACATTGTCTAGAGGGTAAGCAGGCCAGATTGCCTTTTAAAAATGTTGGTTCCAGAGCGACCAGACCGCTAGAACTAATTCATTCCGACTTATGTGGCCCTATGGAGAATGAGTCTTATGGAGGTATGAAATACTTTATTACTTACATCGATGACAACACACGAATGGTTCATGTGTATTTTCTTAAAGATAAAATGAGTGTTCTAGAGACCTTTAAGGATTATAAATTGAAAGTAGAAAATGAACTTGATCTTAAAATTAAAAGTATCCGCACTGATAATGGGACAGAGTACTGTAATCGAAATTTTGAGAAGTTCTTATCTAATCATGGTATTATTCATCAGACCTCCACTCCATACACTCCCCAGCACAACGGCCTGGCTGAAAGAATGAACAGGACTTTGGTTGAACGAGCCAGGTGCATGTTATTTTATGCAAATATGGAGAAGCGCTTGTGGGCTGAAGCTTTGGCAACTGCTGTGTATATTGTAAACCGTTCCCCGACAAAGGCATTGGAAAGTAAAACACCTTATGAGAAATGGAAAGGTAAGAAGCCTAATTTATTACATCTAAAGATATTTGGCTCCGTAGCTATGGTTCATGTACCTAAAGAAAAACGCCAAAAATGGGATAAAAAATCAGTAAAAATGATATTAGTGGGCTATTGTGAAAACTCAAAGGGCTATCGCCTAATGGACCCTGGATCTCATAAAATAATAAAAAGCAGAGATGTTTCTTTCATGGAAAATTATGATAATAGTGCCAGTGTACCCATGTCAAGTGATATTAATGCTTCAGTAAAGGACAACCAGACAGCTAGTGCCAGCACCACTCCACCAGAGAAGTTGGACAGTACCTGTGCCAGTCAAAAACAAGAAATACACACTCAGGAGTCTGTCATATCTACACCTATTATATCCTATGAAGACTTAGGTACACAAGAGAGTGATACTGAAGACTCAAGTGAGTATAATACTGATACCGGAGAATTAGATGAAACTTATTGTCCTCCCTATTCAATGCGGCAGGATTATACTAGCAATGTTACAAGAAGGGCGTTGCGGTCACAGAAGAAACAAAATGAGAATAATATAAAAGATGTTCAGAGTGACAAAAAGGGATTATTTTGTTTGTTTACTGATTTGACTGATCCACAGACTGCTGAGGAGGCTTTATCTTCACCAAAAGCTGCAGAATGGAAGAGAGCCATGGATGAGGAATACAATTCCTTGATGAAGAATAAAACTTGGAGTTTGACAGATCTCCCTCCTGGTAAAAGGGCTCTACCTAACAAGTGGGTATTTAAAACAAAGACTGACCACAGTGGGAATGTCGTCCGCTACAAGGCAAGGCTTGTGATAAAAGGCTATGCTCAGAAAAGGGGAATAGATTATGAAGAAATATACTCACCAGTTGTCAGGTACACAACTGTCCGTTATTTATTTGCTCTGGCAGCCAAATATGGATTAGAAATAGATCAAATGGATGCAGTATCAGCTTTTCTTCAAGGAGAGATTGATAAAAATATCTATATGCAGCAGCCAGAACAGTATAAACAAGGATCTCAGGTATGCATATTACATAAATCTATATATGGCTTAAAGCAAGCCAGCAGGCTTTGGAATATCAAGCTAAATAATGTTCTACTTGAATTAGGAATGTACCAATCGAAAACGGATCCTTGTGTTTATTATAATGCAGAGAAGAACACATTTATAGCTGTCTGGGTTGACGATTTGATGCTGTTTACTGCTCATCAGTCTTCGAAAAATGCTTTGAAGGAAAAGTTAAAGCAACACTTTGAAATGAAAGATCTCGGCCCGGCTAGCCAGTGTGTGGGTCTACACATTGCCAGAGAAGGTGACAAAGTAATGATAGACCAAGAAAAATATATAAACGAAATATTGGTAAGATTTAGAATGTCCGATTGTAAGCCTGTGAAAACTCCAATCGAAGTTGGTATCAAATTTAATGAAAACATAGAAGAAGAAAAACTAACTGACTGTCCTTATCAACAAGCTATTGGCTCCTTACTGTATGTGGCTCAAGGTACCCGACCTGATATTTCCTTTGCTGTGAACACGCTGAGCAGATTCAATAAAAATCCTAAGACAGCACATTGGTCTGCAGTGAAGAGACTATTCAGATATCTGCAGGGCACTAAAGATTTGAAATTAGTTTACACCAAGAATGGTAATGAGAAAATCACAGGATATTGTGATGCAGACTGGGCGAGCGATGTGCGATCGTAAGTCGTGCACGGGCTATACTTTTATGTTACAGGGAGGTGCTATTTCCTGGCGGTCTCATAAGCAACAGACTGTCGCACTGTCAACGGCCGAGGCCGAATATATGGCGATGTCTTCCGCGGCGCAAGAGGCATTGTGGCTGCAACAACTGCATGGAGAACTTGGTCAACAGCAGAGCAACCCACTCACTATCTTCAGTGACAACCAGAGTGCTATAAAACTTTCTGTTAGTGACTGTTATTTACCTAGATCGAAGCACATAGACATTCGTTATCATTTTTTAAAGGATCATGTTAATAACTTAAAGATAAAGTTTTGTTATATTAAGGGTGAAGAAATGATTGCTGATAATTTAACTAAAGGCACCACAGCCGATAAGCATTTGTATTGTGTAAGAAAAATGGGGTTGCATTCCAAGGGAGGGTGTTAGTTTATATAGAACGCAACCATTTTTATTAGTTCTGTATTTTATCTGTGGCGCTCGCGCTGACTTAATTTTTACTTCCTTCCGTTCTCTCTGATGTATCGATCAAGTTGTGAATTAAACTGTGAGTTGATCAATATTAACTAATCTTTTATTTATCACGCCCACGCAACTTTTCCTACAATTAAGTATTTTAAAGAGCTTTCTAAAAGAATTCTTTTTACACATTTTTGGCTTATTAGATACCTACTATTTGACTTATAGGCCTCAATCAGACTCCTTAAATGGATCCAGAGGATATAAGAATGTTTTCGCTCCTTTCAAAACTGGACCTGAGATTTCCCAAATTGTATTTTTTACATATTGCCATCATCATCATTGCGTATGGCATTCATCCTGCGTGGATCAGATCTCATAAAATAAAGTACTCGTACCTACAACATTCACAAATGCATCATTTAAATTTGAAATATATCAAACTACTAACACTAATCTAAACTACAAAAAAGTAATTGAAAATCAATAAATAAGTACTTAATTCAAATCTTTATCAATATTTTAAAAATATTAAACTTTAACCAACTTAAAATTAGTTTATAATTCGTCCCCTTAATAACACAAAAACATTTTTTAAATTGATCAAAACGTTATTGTATTAAGGGAACAAATTTTAATAAAACTTTTTACTCAAATAAAGTAACTACGATCAGTTTTAACAAAGAAAATCTAGAAGTTCAGATAAAGATTCAAATTTCTATCTAAAATTGAGATAAGAAAGTTAAAAGGCTAATTAGGCAAAAAAAAATACAGGCAGTCTTTTAAAAAGCAACACAAAAAAGGTAAATTAGCCTTATTTTTAAACTTAATCTATTTTAGTTCATTCAGGGCTTAATGATTTAGATGTAAATTTTGATACTAAATGTAGTTAAGCCTTATTTTAATTAGAATCTAGAACAACTGACTTCATTAGACTCCTAAGTTTTTTTTATTTTACTATCGGTGTATGTTGATAAATTTACCTATAACTTATAGTACACCCACGTTTAGCCGGCTATGTTATAAGTCCCATGTCATAGGGGGCGAGCCTATTGCCATTAACTGGGCACAATTCCAGACTCCGTGCTGGTACTGATAATTTCCTAATGGAAAAACCCAATAACACTTTGCCCGACCCGGGGATCGAACCCAGGACCTCGAAATTGTATTATAATATTATACGGAACCTTTTGTGCCCGATTTGCACTTCGCACTTGCCCATTTTAATGTATTTACTGCCAAGTGTTGTAGTTCTAACCTTATCAAAATAAAATAAATTAAACTCTCAAATAATGGCAACTAATAACATAATGAAACAACTTTTTAACCAGATAACTTTTGTGTATTTGTAGAAAGTTGTGTATTTGTATAGGTACCTAGAGTTGTGTATTGTTAAAACTTTAAGCTAAAACTTTAAACAAATACACGAAAGTTATCCGGTTAAAATGTTTCGTTAAACTTGCAAGTCGACATTCTTCACTCAAGCAAGATTTTTCCTAGGACCATTCTCATTTTCATATTTATTGATATAGTTAATTTTTAATTTTTATTTTACAGTTATTATATTTCGATTAAAATATAGTAACCGTATAGTTGTATTTCTATTAGGTTGAAGGAGAAACACGTAAACACCAAAGGACAGGACTTCGATCGAAAGATTCTTAAACTTAAACTTCAACGACAGGTTGTTCCTTTTTTATGGAAAAAAGGGAGTAAACTAATAGGCGGGGGTCATCAGATGGTAAGTGATCACCGCCGCCAATTTTCTTTTTTTTTCAGCCATTATCGTCCCACTGCAGGGCAAAGGCCTCCCTACCCTACCACCGCCAATATAGGCATCCAAAACACCAAAAGCATTGCAGTTACATTGCCGGCCTTTGAGGCGGATTGGGCCTCTGGTTCTAATCTCTAACCGTTCGTAATACATTTTTACATGTAGACGTATAATTATGTTCAATTGACTTGACAAAATGTGTGGAACAACTGAATTGGTTTTCGCGATTTTAGGGTTGGTTCCATAGTAAAAGTAGTTTATAATGATGAGTTCAATGACCTCTTTTAGGAATGCTCATGATATCAATTTCACTCTTACCTTTTTACTTTTATATTTCTCTTTTTTTTTCTGAACTATTTACATTAACATATGATGTAGTAATGAAAAAAAAATACAAGCAGCATAAAATTCATAATTTACATATTATTCGGCATAGATCTAAATTTATTACATACTAGCGACCCGCCCCGGCTTCGCACGGTCACGCTAATATGCATGTATTATACATATAAACCTTTCTCTTGAATCACAATTTATTTAAAAAAAACCGCATCAAAATCCGTTGCGTAGTTTTAAAGATCTAAGCATACATAGGGACAGACAGACGCGGGAAGCGACTTTGTTTTATACTATGTAGTGATTTAATAATACAATTAAACGCTACAACAAACTTTTATTATTAAGTTTAAAAATATACGTACCCGCAAAAAGGTCACATAGATACAAAATGTCTAAAAAACGCCTATAAAATAATGTGTTAACTTTTGTTTCACAAACTTAATTACGAAACAAAGTTACGTTACGGTGTGACAGCAACCGAGGCCTCTATAATCAAATTACAAGACCCGTCAACACGCTATCGTAGGCGACAAATTAGTTCCCGAGTATAATGTTTGCAAACTTAAGCAGAGGCGTAATTAGTAAGTCCCTAAATTATGTTAAAATTGACACGATTTAGAACTTTTTTGGGCTTTGCGGTGATAAAGTCAGTTTTTTTCCTAATTATTCCAATTAAAGTGTTGTCTAAAGTGTATTAAAAATGCCAGTATTTATAAGGACAAAACGAGTTAGTTCCTTAGATTAAAACAAATGCTACATTTGTTTACTAAGATTATGATTACTAATACAGGTTTTATATTATTTACAATTTTAATTTCTAAGACTGCCTCATTGCATGGTCTAGTGGTAGCAAATAAGACTGCTGATCACGAGGTCCTGGGCTCAATCCTTGGGTCGGGCAAAGTGTTATTGGATTTTTCCATTAAGAAATTCTTAGTAGCAGCAAGAAGTCTGGAATGGGTAGAATTGGAACTGGTTAATGGCAATAGGCTCGCCCCCTATAACATGTGACTTATAACATAGCCGGCAAAACGTGGGTGTACTGCATACACCTCTGCCTACCCACTCTGGAGAATACAGGCGTGAGTCTATGTTATGTTACGTAATTTATATAAGATTTTAAAAAATGTTGTGGGTATCTATAATGCCAAAAATAATATTTGTGAGAGAAACGATGATACAGTTTTAAATTTGAAATTAAATCTAAACTAAGTAAGAAACCTTTTGTAAGCGATAATATTAGCGGTTTGTATCATAGGAAATCTCGCCACAAACCATACAACATCTCAACACCCCAACCATAGCCTATATTCGCTCGCGTTAATAACACGTTATAATTGCTCCTTCCTGAACGGTGTGAGTGGTTTCCGTGACGTTTAATTAATTAAGGAAGTATATTCTGTTGCAACTTGTTACAAATGTTAAACATTGTTATAACATGTTATATGCCGAGGGAAAATAGTGATGAAACAAAGTTGTTTGAAGCATAATGAAACAACTTATAAACGGATAAACTCGCGTATATTGTATTTTTCAAAAAAATTCAGGTTTTATTATCTTAAATGTTCGCTAAAGTATGAGACTATATTATTGTTTGAAGCAACCGAGTAATGTGACGTCACGGATATATTGTCTTAAGGTTTGGTTTTTTTTCTGAAAAGCTACGCATAGATGTGCTGTAGTATTTCTTTTTAATGGATGTCTTTGACTCATCAATTTTTCTTAAATTTTTGACAACAGCTGTCAAAGTCCATAATATAGTATTGGATACTCATACATACGAGTACATAGTCGTATCACAGTGTAAATATCATAAAGAGAAGAGTTCTGTATTCTGTGGTAGAATAGTAGTAGTTTTATAGTAGTGATAGCCTAGTACTATGACCGTGGTTACCAAGCCAAAGGTCGTAGGTAGGTTCGAACTCAGGCACACACCTGTGACTTTTTGGATTCATGTGCGTTTTAGTAATTTATTATCACTTGCTAAAACGGTAAGGGAAAACATCGTGTGGAAACTAGCACACCTAAGAGATTTTTCTGCGCTATGTAAAGCCATATCAGAGGCTTACGGGCGGTTTAAACTCTGACACCAGGTTGTTCATCAACCATACGATAATGATAGACTCCATTAATATAACTGCATGTATTATTTAGAACCCTGTATGCGCGAGTCAGACGTGCCGTATGGTTTTCGGCCTAAAAATAGAACCACCCCTACTCATTCCGCGGGTGTTGTAAGAAGCGACAAAGGGAAAAATCTGGAGGATGAGCAGCAGCATCCTACTGTGTAATAGCATTCATCTGCTACTGCGATCGCCAACGCGCTTGCCCAGCGCAGTGATTAAGGTCAAATACCTTCAAATGAGCGCACAAAATAAGTGATGTGTTGGAGAAGATGCCTATATCCAGCACTGGACTGATACAGGCTTTGTAGGTAGGTAGTTAAGTAGGTATGCGCGAGTTAAATTTGCACTGGAAATAATAAGTTAATCCTAATTCCAAAGTTTAACTTTTACACAATCCACTTATATTTTATTTGGTCTAACGCTAATGGCAATTGTTACATTTATAATTTCATATTCTAACAACATTTTACTCTTTCTCCAAAACTCCTTGACGAGCTAAGTTAATTATAAAATTAATCAAGTGAAATGTCTTGAAGATGTTTTTGCCACCATTTCTAGAGCCTTAAACATAAAATGTGTAACATTTACATTACTTGAATGAGGTATCGTCGGTAACAAAAGTTTAATAATAATAATAATTTTTATTCCAAGTATCCAAGACTCATAGTGTTAGTAACAAAATTTACTTAAAGCTATGTTAGTAATGTGTTTAGAATTTAAGTTTTGTATAATTAATTAATTATGAATCATTGCTTCAGAATTCCAGCTGAAATTCTGGAGCAACGATTCACAATAATACAATCTAGCCTATCGGCAATCATGCCCAGGATGCTATTGGAGCTGGCCCTCACACGACGCACCAAGGATGCACATCTTTTTCGCATTACTGCAAAAAAGCAATCAACTTGCATCTCTGCAAACATCCCCGATGCGCTACAGAAGCGAGGCAGCCCCATCAGCACCCTGAAAGCATTATTGTACTGGACGCGGAGGGCGCTATACGATTTCCGCGTGAAATGCACCCACAAGCTACAGGTGTAAAACGACGTACAGTACGCTCTGAAGAGTGTTTTTTTAACATCTTCAGAGGCTCGCGCGAACCTCCGGGCAACCATATTCGCCCTCACCGACAGCGCCCTCCGCTCCCGCTCAATATCGTCATCATCCCTAAGGCTAGTGGTCAACACGTGTCCAAGGTACTTGAAGTGATAAACTCTCACTAAGGGTACATTGCTAAGCCTGATAGGTGGCACCGTCTCAGTGTATTTTTTACCAGCCTCAAACACCATAACGACACTTTTTGTACTATTATACAAAAGTCCGTGCTCTCTCGCATAGGTTTCGCATGCTTTCACCAGCTTCCTCAATCCACATACTGATGCACTGTGTAGCACCATGTCGTCTGCATAGCTTAGGTTGTTGACACATATGCCGTCAATATAACATCCAACTTTGGTGCCACTCAGCTCTCGAATCAATTCGTCAATGTACAGATTGAAAAGTGTAGGGGAACTTATTCCCCCCTGTCTCACACCACACTCCAGCCCGTACGGACTAGAGTAAGCTCCATCCCACCGAATGCTGTTGATCTGGTTCCCATACCAATATTTAAAAATATTGATAACTTCAGGTGGTACGTTAGCATCAGTAAGTTTCTTCCAAAGAATGTCGTAGGAAACCAGATCAAAAGCACTCGACAAGTCGAGGAAACAAGTGAAAACAGGCGTTCTGCGGTCTGTATAATATCTAACAGCGTGCTTAAAGCCTAATATCGCACTTTCAGTGGACAAACCAGGTCGGAATCCAAACTGATTGTCATGCAATTCAATATGCCTATTTAATTGTGCATTCAGCACGCTGTCTAATACTCTAGAGACCACAGTAGCCAGTGATATGGGCCTATAATTATTCCTATCAGTTAGGATACCAGTCTTATTTTTAACTACAGGCACTACTATCGTTTTTAACATTTCGAGTGGTAAATAAGAGTGACTCATACACAGATTGTAGAATAATGCCAAGACACGAGGCAAGTGGGGGCCCGCATACCGAAGATGCTCAATGCTGAGTCCGTCGTGGCCTGGAGACTTACCTCTTGACATGGACTGTACGATAGAATTGATTTCTTTCGCAGAGATTTTAACTCCTACTACCTCTTTAGGCTCAACATTGAGCATCGATTGCGATGGACCCAACGGAGACTTAACTACAAATTTTTCTTTAAATTTTTCCGCTATATCCTGAGCATTACTCACGCCATCGATGCACACAGGTAGGCTAGGTTTACAATTAGAACTATTGGTACATTTCCAAAATCCACGAAAATCCTTGCTTAGATGTTTAGAAGCCAGGATATCCATTTTTATCTTCTCTTCCCTATCCTGGCACCATTTTAGCCGAGATTTAAAAATTCTTTTCGATTCACACATTTCTTCATAATACTGACCAGAAGAAGGGCTACCATACCATGACCAAATTTTAAATTTATTTCTAGCAGCCCTGTGCGCATCGGCAACGTGTTTGTTCCACCCAGTGACCACTTTTTGTTTACATTTTGTAGTCCTATCTCGGCCCTCCACCGAAGACTCGCATAAAGCCTGAACGATTTCATTATACATTCTATCAATAAGATGTTGATGATTCGAATCGGTACATACGTGGTCACAACAATATTGGAACTCGACTGGAAAATCTATTAACCGAAGCCGTTTATGACATTCCGTATTATACAATCTAATTTGTGCCATGTCTCTGTCACCCCAAATAACACTGTTTTTAACACTTAGACTAGATTTCTTAGGTATAACAACATCAAGATTACATTCCATAACCACCGGAAAATGGTCAGACCAAACCACATCGTATTTCACAAATATATTTTTAACAGTTTGTGCAGCAGCCTTGGTTACTACACAGTGGTCAAGCCATCTTGTCGACCCGTGAGCCTGACTTATAAATGTATACGTATTAGATGTAATACCCAAGTGATCAGTGTCAATACACAACCAGTCTTGTTCACTACAGAAATCCAACAGCTCAATGAAAAAACGCTCTGTTGGATGGGCATTAAAATCCCCCAGTATATAAACACAATCAGTACTGTGACAGTCAATAATTGCACTCACCGCACTGAGGATGTCCGTGAAGTCCGCTAAATTACATACCATGTCCGTCGGCATATAAATGCTAAACACTAACACTGTTTTATCCTGCAGCACTATTTTAATTGCACTTATTCGCTGGTTGTTACACGGAATAACAGACACGTTTCTATAAATATTCCGCCTCCACATCAACGCCACTCCCCCATGAGGCCTTCCTCGCAGCATTCCATCTGAACAGTCCACCGCTGATGTTCCTGTACAGCTAAATTCATCACTGATCGAGTTTAGGAACGACATTTCATGAGGCAATAGCCAGGTTTCTTGCAAAGCTATGATGTCCGTAAATTTACACAAGTATCGTATATTATCAATAGAACGTTTTACGTTTTTACAATTAAATGTTGTAAATCTGTGCAGTTTACTATCCATTAGTAGCTGTTATAAAAGGGCCATCTGAGGAGCCTGCATTAGGTCCTTTCGTAGGTTTTTGTCGGAAATGCACGAATCTTCTGAAAATAATTCCCTGCGGCCACATTTCATTGTTTAAGAAAACATGCTCATTATGTTTTAATACAAAGAACTTGTATGCGTTATAGTTAGTTGATTTTTTAAAATTGATCTTTTCCAGCTTAACATGTAAAGACGTTTTCCTTTGTATATAATTACTAATGTCTTCTTCCGTAGTGTTTGTATTGACATTAGTAATAAATATAGGTACCTTTCGGTCTGCTGCTCTAAACTTTTCATCAGTATCAACAACATTTTGGCCCATTTTGCCCATAAAACGTTCCTTAAAACGTTGTTTTCGACTCTGCACTAAGGTCCATTCGCTATTTTGACATAATTGCCCTTCACTTTCTGCAGGAAATTGCTGCCTGACCTTATCCGCAAAAGTTTGTTTACTTTGCGCTTGCATCGTGTCGCATAAGGGATCATTATCATTTACAGATATTGCCTGCGATGAGTATGACTCATTCGTAGCAACGCTACGGCTAGTATCAGCGCACCGCTGCGAACTCGGTAACGGGTTTTTATTCTCGCCGGTTACATCGTTATTTCTACCCACATCATGAAATTTATTAAAGTTCAATTCGCTATTATTACTCAGCATTAACAGTGAACTATCAGGATTTTCGTAGTGTATTAAGACTTCGTTCTTCTCAAAATGAAGAAAGTCTTACCTAATGTTAACTCCAAAAACAAAACGAGCTCGACTAATTTTCTTGTACTATTTTAAATAGACGAATGTTATGATTAAACAAAATGTTAATGTGTTACGAGATTAAATTATCAGATATAAGTATTGCTACTACTGAACTTCCAATGCTCGCTTCAATTTAACATGTTTTTTTTTTGGATTTCTTTCGTGTCATAAATGTACCTAAACCGCCCAATAAGCCTCTGATATGTCTTTATGCACCATTGATATCTATTGTGTCATATCAAGCCCGCTATTAAGAGATTTTCAAAGTCGAAAAGTAATAAGCCTAAAACAGCAGTAATAGTTTAGTGATTTTTTCACTGGACATTGCGTATCTTTTACGCACCACAGATTTTTTGAAATGATAAGAATATTAAAAATTAATCACTTTAAAATTACGGTGCGGTGAAGGAAACCAGTGCAAACCAAGCACACCAAAAATCTTTGGTGCGTAAAAGACATGCATCTGCGACCAATGATTTTTCAGTCCAATAGAAAAATCACTTGACTATTGCTACTGTTTTAGGCTTATTACTTTTTGACGGCGCGACGACGTGAGTCCAACTCGCACCTAGCTGGTTTGATAACACTATTTTTTCTTTAAAGCGATAACATTACAAAAAAAATTATCATAAGTTTATTTTAAAATTTAAGTTTGCATTCTATGACTTTTCCTGCCGACTGTACTCGAATGTGTAATTGTTCCTTTAGAAACCATTTGGTATCGAAATTGGTTTTCAGGTCAAATGGTTGTTTGTTTCTCGTTTCCTATTGTACCTACGGTTAGGCAAAACGATTGGTTTATTTGTTTGTGAACATTCCGACATTCTTTTCAGTAGGAATACGCTCTTTGCTACTAAAGGGTAGATGAATCAACAGTAAATAAGTTGCTACAATATTGAGTACATTTCTAAGCTTATACATTATTGTGTATACATACCTCACCACAACGCATTAATAACATTATTAAAAAAAAACATTAAAAAAGGAAAAATCCCTCACTCTCATAGTCCGATGGGACGACAATTCGACATGACCGGAGAGAGATCAGGCGCAGGGCCAACGGCTTTACGTGCTTTCCGAGGCATGAAGTAAGTGATAATTAATTTGATCTGATATATTAGTTTTGATGACAAAACCGTTTAACGTAAAAAAATATTTTTACTTATATTATTTTAAATTTTGTCATCCCAAAATTCTGCTACGCGTACTGCGTCTTTAGATGCAATCGTTACCTAAGTCATCTGAGTATTGAATACGGTTTTATTTCTATGTCAATAAAAGGGTCAACAATAAAACTGAGTATATTTATTATTACGTAACGTTTACATAACTTGATCGGCAACAAAAACAGAAAATAAAACATCACAAACAGTAATGTTTACATCCACTCTCAGCACAAGGTCATGTGTTGTTAGTTCACTGAGTGAAATACAACACGTTAAGGTCGTTTTTATATTAGTTCACAAACATACAGGCTGTATTTTGATGTATTGATGCTTGTTAGTCTCTAGCAATGTTCAAGAAACTTGATCTTCGTACTGAGTGGCGGACACTGTCGCAAAATGATGCAAGGCCGGATGCTCCAACGTAGATTACGGACCCAACCACTGTACAACCTGGTTTTAAGGAGGATCGTACACTGTGGTCCATGACTAACAGTATCCGTAGGCGTAGCCAAGTGCAACTACCATCTCCACAAATGGGGGATCATAGATTCTCCTAATTGCGATGGTGGCCCTCACCTTCAAACCGTCAAGCACATTGTAGATGAATGTCCCCTGAGGAGATTCTCAGGAGGACTAGAAGACATTCTTCAACTCACTTCAGAGGCTAAAACCTGGCTTATGTTAATATGGCTTTGTTTTTTAATGTGTTTACATATACCTTATTTGTTAGTAATAAGGTTTTAAATAGATTATTCTGCAATAAAGGATGTTAGGTTTTTATTATCGTTATGGAATTTCTTGATTCGATCGCCGCAAATCTATGCAATAGCTTAAAAACAGTGTCATAATTATCTTGTATACATAAACTCACCAAGTACCCAAAGAAAATAAAAGAGCAACACAAAAAACAGCTATAACGCTGTACTTAATAATAAAAGAAGGAACGATTATAAGAAATATAAGATCCTCTGGAATTCCCATAAAAACTATAGCCAGCAATATAAAAGTTAACGGCTTGAAGTTACTGAGGGGAAGGGAGAAATAAAATCAAGTGCCTTCCAAGGTCATCGGACGGCGGACCCTCCATTATTAGACAGGCAAGTTAGATGGAGACGTGACTTTCAAAACAGAGGCATAAAACATCCGTGTCAGGGGCAGAAAAATGTGGCGATTTGAGAGGTTTTTAAGACGATAAAGGATATAAAGGATAATCAGACAACGAGATGACAGACGGATTTTTTTCAGGAATATTATTTTCCCATATAATTTTGTGTTTTTTAAGATTAGTAGTGTACTGTAAAACTTCTAATCTAACCAGATGCAGCTGAATTTGTTTTCTACCGATAGCCTAGCCCATCGGACCCCAAAACTAAAGAGATACGATATTTTAAAGTTAGATCAAGTGCCGACGCCTTAACGTGCTTTTCGGGGCCGAATTCATAATACTCACATAGCTATCGAAAATTCAAAGGTGCCTTGCGTCCGAATCTGACTCGCCAGTCAACGGTCATGTCATTAGAAAATCACTGTTTGTCCCTATAATATACTTATATTTACTTATTAAAAACCCCTTTTTTTCCCCGTTAGGACCTTATACAAGTGGGCCGTTTAATAATAAAACTCGAACCAGCAAACAACGTGTAATTTCAGTTTGTTGCTCTGAGATTTTCTAACTTTTTAGATAGAAGGGGAAGAACAATTTAATTTGACTTGCTTGAGGAAAAGGCTCATTGACCCACTTCCTAAAGTTTCAACCCGTTATTTTTGTTTGTGAGTCGTTCTTATTCTTAAGCCAAAACTCGATAAAGTTACGCTTTTGCGGAATGTAATCGATTCTCAAAAGCTTAGATGTTATGTTGAACATGGAAATCCCGCAAGAAAAAACTCGGAACCCTCATCTGTTTGCTAAGTAATCTGGGTAATACTACAGTTTACAAATATTAACTTATCTCTTTAAATATTTTACTTATCGAATTGAATAAAGATGATTAATATCAAATTGCGCGATTGAAGGAATCGAGTTTTTTTCAATTCGAGTCAACCAAGATGCTCGAGTCAATCGCTCAGAGCTGCTCGGGCGCGTACGACGTACGTCGACCGAGTCCAATCGAGTTTATAGAGAAGCAACTCGAGTCATATAAGTCGATTCGCCCATTACTACATCAATACATGCTTAAACCTTCAAAAACCGAAAAATGAGGCACAAAAGGAAATCAATTGATACTCGACGCCGGCGTCCACGCTGGAGTCAAAGGTTTAAGTTAGTTCAAGCATTTTTATTCGAGTATTTCCGAGCAATTTCCATCTAGACTCCTCTCACGCTAACGCCAGTGTAGGTAATAGACACCTTCACATAATGAGAAAAGAAAAAAGAAAATTCATCGCAGCTACACGTGCCAGTAAATTAACACTTTCCCATATATGGAGGGGTGTAATAGATGTACCAGTATTTGCGCTAGATAAATTTCTGACACTAATGTAAAGCTACTATATTTATTATCTTTACAATACTTAAACAATATTACAAAGAGAATGAGTAGAGTTTTTGTATGCAGAATTGTAATGGATAAATTTAAAAACGAATTAACCAATTTAAAAAATTCTGTCGCCTTTATAAAGCTAGATTATTAGCAAGAAATATGGGCAGTATTTTTTTTTAAATTAGAGATCCATACAAATATTGCAAGAATGTAACCCAAGGTGTCAATTTAAGGAATAGATTTCTATATCCGGATATACAGGAGTATTTTATTTTACGCGGACGCAGTGGCCTTGTGGGTCTTTAACCCACTAACTAGATTAGACCAATTTCTTAGTTATATTTTATCTCTACCATTTAGGTACTATTATATTACTTTCATATCCCTCTTACGAGTAGTAATAGGACATAACAACTAATATGTACGCTTTGAATAATAACATATAGAAGTGCAATCCGCGCACCGAAAATGTAGCACTTCAATTGGTGGAGTACTGGTGGAGGACCGCTCTGCGCGGTGACGCCGTCTCAGTGCTTGGTGACGTAAGTTATAGAACACAGCTCCGCAAAAAAAAAAAAAATGCCGCCTTGCGCAGTGAAATTTTGCCCAAACGAATCAAAAAATATTAAAAAATGTGATAATGTATCATACCACAGGTAAGTGTTACGTTTTACTAAAATATTTGTACTTAAATCTTTAATCAAAACAAATTATTTCAAACACAATTTAAAAAGACGCCATGATGTTGTAATGTTGCCAAGTAGGGAAAAATAGTTTACCAAAATTATTACCCAATAATTGTGGTAATTTTTGAAACTCATTATATAATATTAGTTTTAGTATGTATACAACATTAATATGAGTAGGTATTCTAAAATATAGCAAACTTGCATAATAATATTGTAAAAAATGTAAAGTAAAACCAAATGGCTAAAGCACATGTATTGCATGTTTTTGCATAAAAAAACATTTAAAAATAAAATTATTCATATAAAAAGATTACCATCATACTAATATTTACAATAAAAACCCTTGCTATTTTATTTTCCAAGTAAATATAAATTGAAATTTGGGGAAAAATTCCTACTGTTGCAACACTATACGTCACGTACTATACGTCACCGAAACGTCAACGCTGTTTCTATGTGTGCGTGATTGAGACACTTTTAAAACGTCACTTTACAAGGAACTTACTGTCTATATGTTATTAGTTTAAGTATGTACGTTATCCTCCCGTTGGTGAATTCATCGACAATATGGCGCGCGCAGCTTGGACGTTTTCAGACGTTGCGTCCTCGTGTTTATGAATAACAAAACATCACGTCTATAATCTATACTTATAAAACAGTACCGTGACTGACTGACTGACAGACAACGCACAGCCTAAACCAGTGGACCTAGAGACTTGCAATTTTGAGACAATATTCTTTAAGTACCCTAGGGGTGCACTAAGGAAGGATTTTTGGAAATTCTACCCCTAAGTAGGTAAAAAAGGGGATAAGAGATTGTACGAAAGTCCGTCGTTTTTAAAGTTAAATGTACTTGGTATTTAGCTTTTCGGTGGTAAGTTGAGGTGATAATAAACACCCAGGTTTTTACAGGATCCTATGTCAAAATGCGACTTTTGCTTTTAATTTCAAAATTGTCGTAAGTAAAATAGAATACTATTGAAATTTCAACCCTTCATCTGAAATTCAGCCAAATACTGATATTCGGATAGCAAAAAAACGGTAGGTATTATACGGTAAAACCGACTGCTGTCGAATCAATTATTGATTCGACAGCAGTCGGTTTTACCGTATAATACCTACCGTTTTTAATGTTCAACAACAAAGTTATTAGTAGTAGAGCAATGATAGCCTAGTGGTGGTGATCGTTGACTGGCAAGTCAGTGGTCTCGGGTTCGAACTCAAGGCGCGCACCTCTGACTTTTCGTAAGTTATGTGCGTTTTATAAATTAATTATCCACTCTCCGGGCCTCGGATAGCACGTTAAGCTGTTGGCCCTGGCTGTCAATTGTAAATCTTTGACAGTCGTTACGGGTAGTCAGAAACTCAGAAGCTCGAAAGTCTGACAACCAGTCTTACCAAGGGTTATCGTGTAACCCAATATCTGGGTTGTGGAGGTCTGATAGGCAGTCGCTCCATGTAAAACACTGGTATTCAGTTGCATCCGGTAAGACTGGAAGCCAACCCCAACATAGTTGGGAAAAAGGCTAGGCAGATGAACAAACAAAGTTATTGTTATTAATCATGTTAGTTTAAAAAACTTAAATCTTCATTCATTTATTCATTCATTCTTCTACCAATCTATCTATCTACCCTGTAGGTACAAGCAAACTATCGCACACCACATTGCCACTGAATGACGTGCTTGACACGACACGTGCGTTAAACTACCGGGCTCAAATGTAATGTGAAATCGTGTGTGACAGACACGTCACTGTGTTTTTCCTGTTAAAATATCAGGCCTTGTTTACTTTGTGATATTATGAAATTGTTGGAAAAGTTTCTGGGAAGCTGCTGAAAAAATGTGTGAAATAATATGCGGAATTGTTTTTAATTACCGACGCAAAAAGAGGGGTGTTATAAGTTTGATGAGGGTGTGTATCTGTGTGTCTGTCTGTAGCATCGTAGCTCCTAAATGAATGGACCGATTGTGATTTAGTTTCTTTTTTTAAAGGTGACCTGATTGAGAGTGTGAGAATTTTTTATAGTTATTTTATTATACAAGTATTTACATACAATAACGGTATGTGTTTATAAGATATTGCACAATCAGGCACCTATAATTTTGAAAATCAATATTAATCATATTATTAAGTTTGAGCTTAAAATTGCTTTTGATTTAACTTCATTGTATTTCTACTATTGTGGGGGCTACAAATTTATTTTAATTGTGTCTCCTTTATCGGCTCTTAACAGGTCATACTGACTGAAAACAGCGAAGCATCGTGAGGAAACATGACTGACAAATTTATAACACGAGTGACTTACGTCACGTACTTATATATAACACTGCTGTCATCAATGAAATCAATAGTTTATGCTCTGTTGAATAAGGTACACATTTCAAAGAACCTTCCTAATAAAGGTACTTATTACTTCTTTTATGTCGAAATTGGTTCTAACAAATACACAAGTGGGATCTTCACGAATTTCAAAGAAAACTTTTCTTGGCAAATAGATAAAGCTTCGGTAGTGATTCGCTTTTCTGGGTTTGTCTTGCGGCACTCCTGTGTCCCCTGACAAAACATATAAGTTTTAGCTCAAAATTCGCATCTAATATTAAAACAATAGGGTATAAATTCCTACTGAATTATTAGTATTAACAAGAAGTTTGGACTAAAAGCAATAACTCTCTTTTTTTATACACAGAAGCAGTTTTAAATTGATTTTATTTAAGTCAGGTGCGAAAAAAATGGATTATCTCAGTATCTGATATTAGCTTACTTAGGACAATAAATATTAAGTCTTTAAAGGTACCTACTAGTGTTACCGTCGTCTTAAAAACTTGTAGCGGTAAAAATACTTGTAAATGTAAACAAGACAAGGGATCAATTTTGAAATTAGGAACAAAAAAAAACTAAACTAACTAAATCTTTATCGACAAAAAAAAGGAGGAGGTTTTTGATTCGTCATTACATATTATTACTTATCTTTTTTAATTGTTGTATTTTGTTATTTATAAAATTAAAATAGTTCTAGTACAATCAAAAATTTGCAAAATATAACAGCAAAAATAATAGTTTTATTACCTTTTCGAAAATCTTAAATAAAATAAAAAACATTTATTTAACGCTTAGGATTTTATTAAACTGTTCTGAACTTCTTAGTCATCTTCGATCATTTCACAATATTACTCAGTGGGTTTCGATTGTGTAAAACTTGTCATCCGCAACATACACCCATGTCCAAAACTGTCCGGCTTACCAACACAACATTCAACCTGCCAATCCGTGTCCATTAAATTTTCCGTATCTTCGACCGCCCTAGCAATATTGAAAGAAAATAGTTTTTCTTCATCTGTGGATTGAGGAAAACCAGAAGGAAAACGGGGGTTTTGCTGACGGCTTGTCGGTTAATGTGTTGAAAATAAAAAGGTTTTGTCAAATACATTGTGAAAGTTTAAGTGTATACAAATAAAAGAAGGAAATCTTACTAGAACAGAAAAAATATTCGCAAAAATATTATATTATATTTTTTTTAAATATTTTTAAAAAATATTCGCAACGTGGCGCTGTGTCAGCGTAGTGAAGTGTAACATAATCTCTCTCACCTCGATTTGCGAGGGAAGACCTTTGTCTATCAGTGAGACAATATTTAAGCTGTTGTATATTTTTATATTTATTCGCAAAATACAAAGAACAATAATATTCAAAATCAGG
The DNA here is from genome assembly GCA_936450705.2 of Protodeltote pygarga. Lineage (NCBI taxonomy): Eukaryota > Metazoa > Arthropoda > Insecta > Lepidoptera > Noctuidae > Protodeltote > Protodeltote pygarga. The sequence goes on along the minus strand of OW388264.2, from coordinate 4,888,771 downwards.
ATCAATTTTAAACTTCTATCACAAAAACGCCGACGTCACATAACAATTGATTTCCTTTTGTGTCTCATTTTTTAATGTTTGACGGATTAAATTACATTTATAATTTCAGTGGTCCTTTTACTAGGCATGTCTGGATCGCGAGCGCTGAGAATATTCTCGGTACCTACGACACAAATTCTAACATGTTGAAAAGGAATGTTGCACTGGGGACGGGTACGAAGCTCCGTATTGGAAAAAATATCGACAATCAATATCTACAAACGTTTTCCTTGAACAGCGATAGCTGCCTTTAGTGACCTAGGGGCCGACAAACGAGACATAATAGAAAATTAATCAGGGTGTTCCGGTCGTTTCCCGTCACCTCGATTTTAGAAGAACGTAATGCTGCATCCACACGCTTGGCCAACGCGCTTGACCAACACGCTTGTACAAACGCTTGGCAAATGAAAGCAAACCATATGCTACGTCCACATGCTGGAGTTTGTGAAGGTTTGTTGGAGCTTGGCAAGCGTATGGATGCACCATAATACTCGTATGTAAGAAATAATACTTTAGATCACAACTAATTTATTTTGTGGAATTTTTTACAAAAATCAGCGGTGTCTAAAGCCATGTCAGAGGCAAACGAGCGGTTTAAACTCTGACACCAGATTGTTCAAAAACCTTACGATAAATAATCCTACTGCTGGGCAAAAACCTTCCCTTTATTATTTCTATAACTTTCTGTTTAAAGCTATTGTGGACTATTGATCATTAATCTTATTTAATTCATCAAACTATCTTTCTTCAACGTGATCTGCTGCAACGACATCTCCCTATCCCAAGCATATGACAGACATGGAATGGCCAACCAAATTCCAATTTAATTTTGTGGCTTTGTGAGCTACGATAGTGATTTGTGTTTTAGATCGCAGTGTAGTGTTTCGAACATGATCTGTTAATTTAACACATAAATTACTGCTGTATACTATGAATGTATGTCTATATTTTCTAGTGATTAACCATTTACAACATCAGAATTGCAAAATTTGAGACTGTTTAGGACCACACAAACTACCACCACCGGTCGCGTCATTTTCGACCAATACGCGCGATGAAAAATGACGTGATATAGTGTACGGATTGGTTACCTAGGTATTGTTCCCACGCCCCTCTTCCTTGACCGCTGTATTAGAAATATGATTATACACTCGGTTTGAATTTCAACCTAGAACATTGCATTTTTATTTATATCAAGATCTCCTCAAATAGGTTCAACAATTTTTACATGTTTTAGCACATGTTAGCTTATTAAATATAAATATTTAATAAGAAATTTGAAAAAACAAATGATACGGATGGGATTCGAACCCACGATCTATCCTACATGTAGCTAGATCACGCCGCTACAGAGACTATATTCCTATTTGTTGAATACAAACAAACAACTTATGGAATGACATGTCTTTAACAAAAGCCGCTAGATAAAATCCTCGACATTTATTTACGCTAGCCACCCATTACTCTTGAAACAAAATGTTAGGTTCCAACTTCCTAAAATCAACCGGTACTATCGAAACCAAAAGAAAAACATCCAATTTATCCAGACGTGATGTTATACAGTCAACAACAAAAGTGATTGACTGAAGGTTTCATACATAAAGGACCTTTTAAGATACAGAATGGAACTCTTCATCGGACGATAGGAAAACTCCCGTAATATTACACCGACTCCAAAACGAAAGTTTTTGTATTTCTATCTGTTTAGAATCAGAATTATTTCTTATTGCAAGAATGCAGTTTTTTTTTTCTTTTTTTTAATACACTCGCATTTCCTTAATTAAAAATTGAATTGAATCTTTTCAATAGCGCTATAACATTATTATCTTCAGCATGAGTCATGTAACAGTTATCTATATTTATAATTGGAACTATGTAATTGAAGCTGATCGTTAGTTATTTAACCATACATTAAATAGTTTGAACAGTGGCGCAGACTGTACCTTACATTCGTGCAAAAAATACAACTAAATATGTATAAGCAAGTGACTTTTTACATCTACAGAAACATCGGACATTCGGACCTAATGCAAGTCAAGTAAGTTCATTTACACGGAAAAATCCTTAATCATGGCGGGTTTACCGTACTCTGATAAATCGTTGCGCTTGACGGACACTGTTGTGGTGTAAAAAATACAGGAATAACGTGATAACATTTTCTATTGTTTTGTTACAATTTGCTTGCATAACATTTTGTTATAAAATGAATTGTATAACAATGTTATACTCGTAGCTACAATATTATTTCTTTCAAATGCAAAATATTTTAGAAGATAGATGTAATGTTTTGTAGCAAAAAAAAAAACAATACAATTTTTTTTGGAACTTTTAAAAATTAATTTAAATAATTGTTATTTCCGTATGCATGAGTTCATGACTGTCCACTGCCTATTCATAGAGAAACTGTAAAATGAAAAAATGATCCATTTTTAGGAATTACATCTTTTTTTTTCTATAAACTTATTTTGTGCTAAAAGACAGAACCCGTAAAAAATATCGATTTTCTGCTTCCTGATTTGAATATAAGAGTAAAATTTGTATACCTACCTACTCTAGTATTTACGCTAAGCTCTTTAAGGTATGAGTTGTTTCACTAGCCATTTGATCAAAGACATCCATATATCATCAAGTGCCCTCTCTGGACATATGAATGCCGCCGTCTCCTACATTTCTCATAAGTAATAAGAAGGGTTTTCCATTCAGAGTACATATCTAAGAACTCTCGGCCGAGCGCGACTTAGTAGGGAATGTTTGACAGTAAAATCGACAAAGTATAGAAATATTTCAGGTAATTTAACAAGTTGGAGACATGAAACTTGATATTTAGCTAAAATGGTATGTGTTGAAAATAAAGAAGTGCCTAAATGTTCAGCTTTTTAAACAATTTTTCCTAAAAAGGGGGTAAAAAGAGAGATAAAAGTTTGTATTTAGCTTGTCTTTGAATTTTAGATTTTAGGGTATGCTAAATCCAAAATACACTCGTACGAAGTCGCGGGCGAAGCTCTAATTGAATAACACAAAAAAGGTTCTGAATAAAAGCATGATTAGCATAACCCAATTTGGGTCCTATTCAATATCATATGCCTATATGCCAAAATGTGGGTATTACACAAAAGAAAGTAGGCAGAAAATTTTAATAGAAAACTTGCCATGCAAACGTTTTTGAAAATGGAATTAAGTTACTCCTTACCCCAGAGTGTGTCGCAAACTTACGGCGTAATCGTTGAGACTAGTTTTCTACTAATAAATAATACAAAAGTGAAACTTATAGAAACTCAATACATATCACGCTCTAGCTAAGAGGCCGTACAATGAGTTGTACATAAAGCTGGTCGTCATGTCGAAACGATGTTAAGTACCTACGCTACGAATTTCTGTAAAGGGCTGGGCTGGAAAAGGGATTGGGATACTACTCAAATATGTATCGCAGTGTGATTCGTCATCGCGTCCATCTTGAATTAGCTCAGCGTTACGAATGGCGCATGGCGGTATGACAACGTTACCTGGTAGACGTGTAGTTTGCCGCATCTTGATAGTATGCGATTAAAATTACAGCCACGCCTGACAGATCTATGAGATATGACTATAAAAAATACAAACGACGATTTTTCTCTGGATTAGCTGACCCTTCGCCACTGTATGCTCTTATGTTCATCAATCATACATTAAAGAATAACGATTCAAATAAAAATGTTTTATTAAACCTACGGGTCCCTAAAACGAAAAGTCCTGTAAAATGGGTCGCCAGCTTATGTCATAAGGTCTGATGTTGGACCATTCTCAACTCGAGGTCGCTAAGCTCCGGCATTTATATTCGCCTGGTACAAGAGGGAAACTGCAAGGAGAAAAATGTTTGTAAATTTAATTAATTAGGTTAATTGTTGACCCGTTTAAATATGGTTGTTTAAGACTTAGATTGTAATGAAAATGGGTTAATAAATATATAATTATATAATATAAAAAATATATAATTATTTGTACAATTTTGTTTTACAGCGAATAATAGCAATACAATAAATAAAACCTTTGTTTATTTGTCACGTCACGGGATTTTTCTTTCCGGTAGATTTTCCAAAAACAATTTTTTTGTGTTGAAGGCCTGCGATGATGTTATATGATACTAGCTTTTCCCGCGTGGCGTCGCTCACGTAGATTATAGAATTTGTACAGATTTTATTTATTTAAATTGAATTAACATAATCTAGGTAGGTACCTAGGCTAGGTGCTCATGAGAAAAGGTAACCTCCCTTGAGTCGATGCCACTACTTTTAGTGTCATTGTATAAGCAGACTTATGGCGAATGACAGTCAATTAAATTGTCGGTACAGCTATCGCAAATATTCGCTAATAAATAAATAATAATAATCTAAGAGATGTCGAAGAAAAATCAAGGTATAAGGTAAGTTTTTCTTTCAAATAAAATTTAAATTTATAATTCTAATCTGATTATTCTTTTATATTTGACATTCCAATTTTAAAGTATTGATATTGATTGAATAAAAACCAGACAGAAGGGCGTGCCTTGGATTTCGACCCTGAGACTTCAGACTTGCTAGTCAACGGTCATACAAAAAGCATAGTATGTAGTATGCAAAGTTATTGGAAAGAAGGTAGCATGGATATGAATTGAACAGAGGACGTGAAACGGAAAGTAAAACCGATTCAATATGTGTAACAACTTCAACAGAGTGGTTTTACAAGTAAAATCAGACTCAGAATCATTAAGATACAATTTATTTAAGAGCCCATACGTTCCACGCTGGCCTAGAACCACTCGGTTACGACCTTGCTGTCATCTACAGAATGTTGGAACATCGCCAAGTAGGCATTACTAACATGTAACTAAACAAAATTATATGTTCGATCAAATACCTATTGTGTCTAACTAATATTATTTTACAATGATGAGAAGACTGTCGAAGCAAAATCTTGGTGGTTAAGTCTTGTTGTCACGAATTTGATTCCCGCACGGGACAAATTTTTGTGTGATTGATAGATATTTTCGGACTAGGTGTTTGTGCAATGTAAAATGCGAGTCGGACATAAACCAATCAATCCCCTGATAATGGGACACCAATAAAGGGTTTTCTTTATTATTTATCACTTGCTAAAGGTAAAGAAAACCGTCGTGAGGAATCCAGCACTTAGACATAGACATAGACTAGACATATTTATTTGGTAATTGTTACATTACAAGCCATTGAATTACATTTTGAAATTAAAATCATATTACAGAATTGTCAATTTTGGTACTTAATTAATTACCTATACAATTTCGCCAATTTTATTAAAATTACAATTTTTTGAACCATTCTTTGTAGTCATAGGGTCGTTGCTCGATAAGCCATAACTTTAACCTCTTACTAAATATATTTCAAAATTCTTAAGAAAGATGGTGTTGAAAAATCTCTTAGATGTGCTGAATTCGCCTTCGGGCGCGGGCAGTATATACTCTAAGAATCATTATCATTTAAGAACCATTATTATGGTAAAGAGAGACGGTCTGGAAGTGGAAGGCTAGAGATTAGGTATTGTTATGTAACATAGGTATGTCGAGCAGAGGACAGGGGGCCTACTCCGAAATTTTAACAACGAAGCTTCGATTGTCGGATCGCATGTTTGTTCGTTAAATTACCTTCTAATAGATTGTTTTTTTTTTTATGGATTTGTAACGAAACGACAGATGAAAGCACTAAGTACAATTAAACAGTGGTAATTTTGTGGTAAGGATTGTGTTTGATGGTCTTTATTATTACATTCCGATGCGAAACATCGTTATCTGATTTTCGGAGTTGAGCCCCTGCAGCTGACTTAATTTTTATGTACTCACCATACTTGTTGGTGTGCTAACCATGTGCTAAGAGACCATTGCCACTGACGATAGTATCGCATGATGGTCTCGCCATGCTCTTAAATTCAATTTAACTCTACGTTTCGGGTTTCACGCCGGCGCGATATCATCGCGACAATACGAGTGGCGTTGATAAGCAAAATGCCCCAATTCATTCGCCTATTGTCTCTTGGTGTACACTGATTTTAATCCAAGCAAAAAGAGGAGTGTTATAAATTTGACGAGTCTGTCTGTCTGTCTGTAGCATCGAAAATGGATTAACCGATTTTTATTTTCGAATAAAAAACGATATACTTGATTGAGAGTGTTCTTAGCAACAAAAATAGATGTCGGGGGTTTTTAAAATTTTTAATTTAAATACTGTAAGCCAATCCCAAATATTGAAAATAATGAGACCAGAAGAATGTTCCCTCTTATTTGAATGCCTTTTAATTTAAAAAATGATATACTTAATTGAGTGTTCCTAGCAAAAAAATCGGTGTTTTTTAATTTATATACTGTTAGCCGATCCCAAGTATTTTTTTTTTAACCCTTCTTTTAACTACACGTTAGTGTTGAAAATATATTATCGTCACCACCATTTTAACCTCCAAAAATAAAATACGATAGAATTGGTTATGACAACTAAACGGACACTTTGAAGTGTCGCGTTTCTCCAAATTCCACATGGAGCGTTAAAATTGGACACACATTTATGCTGCTGACATTGCAATATCTTTCATTTTCTTTGAAGTGAACTCCTATTGTATTCTGAAGACTGTTTACTTCATAACATTTCGATATTTGAAGCTCGTTAACAAGAAAATGTTTCGGAAATATAAAAAATAAAAAGTAAACTATCTATGGGCGTTTGGTTTTGAAAGACTGACGGAAGTTACAGCTGTTTATTTCTTACAATTTAGGGTAGTTGTATAAAAAATAATATATTGCAAAAATAATGTAACACTATTTTTATTTTCATAACAATAAGGGTCGAAAAGAAAAGAAAGAATCGTGAGTCACAATTATAATAGCTGTATATTTTTAAATAATAATAATATAATATATTTAGCTAACAGTTTGATAGAAAACCTGTAATGACCAATTACTTCACACATTGACACACAAAAAGAAATCATTTTCTAGAAATAGTAAGCTAAGATTTACGGCCTACGGCACAGATAAATAATTTGAAATTTTTCAATAAATAGTTTGTTCTTAACTTAAGCCGATTTCTAGTAAAGGACGATGAACAAAAATGTATGAAACTTAGCCCTTCAAGTTTTTAATTAGGTTAAATTAAGCTTTCATTAATTTAAGCTTGACTTGGATACGAGATACGAATGATATAAATATACCACGCGAACAATGCAATGGGATTCAGCTAGTTTTAAATAACTCTATAAATCTTTGTTCTCTAAAACCTTTGAATTTATATTACAGCTAGTTTGTCTGTGGCAATTTGGGATCAGCTGAAACCTATTGCTTTATCGGGCACGACTCCAAATCCCGACCTGATTGGATGACTATCCAGAATTTTTGTACCGAAAAATTCCAATTACATTTTTGGTTGACTTTGGAACTGTCAATAAATCACCGAGGTCGATGACAGTTAAATTGTTAAGAAAAAATGTTTTTTTTTCTTTGGACCTTTAATTTTTATATCTTTTGCCAAAAAAAAACTGAGTCAGAAGCATACATTTCTGCGAAATAGTATTAGTTTCGTATTTGTTTTGTTATTGAATAACTTAGAGCCCGTCCAGAAAGCGCGATTTACGCGCGTGTCTTACTATCGTATTGTTACTATCGTGTGAGGTTACGCGCGAGAGCATCTGGACGGGATGTATGTAGCTCTAGTATCTCGAGAACGCGTGAGTGCCTACGCGCGAGTGGACACGCGCGTAAATCGCGCTTTCTGGACGGGCTCTTAGTATTGGGCATTTACTAGCGTCGCGGTCGCTTGTGTTTATTGAACTAAGTTTCAATAAATTAGCACATCAAACGAACGTCAAACAACAACCAACAAAGTTACCTGTTCAGGCGGACAAAATTTGAACTAACCGATTTCCATAATAAATTCTTAAAAATGAAAATACTATACTCCCACTAGCGACGTTCTCAGCTAAAAAAATAAGTTTGCGGCACTGTATTGACATTTTCAAACGATTTGATTTTAGTCTGAAATTAATGACACTATTATTTACCCTAATTCACAAAGATGCACGATATAATGAAACAACTTTTAACGGATATAACTCGCGTTTTTATTTTGATAAAATAATCCTAACGTTTCGTAAAAATTCACATAATATGAGCAAAAAACTAAATAAAGTTGACGGTAGATCAAAAATAATTTTAAATAACTTTTCAGATGCTTGTCACCTCAGTCTGCCTGCGACCACGAGTGCTGCAAAGCACTCGAAACGTCAGGATTATTTTATCAAAATAAAAACGCGAGTTATATCCGTTAAAAGTTGTTTCATTATGTTAAGTGTTCGCGAAAGTTTGAGACTATATTATGCACGATATAGTTTTGTCATTTACTTTTCAATAACACAAACGATAAGCAAGCAATTATGAATCCTAACATTCCAAACTTCATATTACTAAAGCCAAAATAATAATACAAGTAAAAATTTTCAAAGTATATCGGTAATAATCAAAGTAAATCGGTTTAGTCATCAAAACTAAAGCTGTGTACCAAATATCACATCAATCTGTCAACAGGAAGGTGAAATATCGATTACTAAATTTTTCACCAAACAATAAACAGGTCATGCTAAGTAAAACCGTTTAAAAAACACACATACTGGTCTCCACTGGTCTACAGACTCACTGGACAACTACAATTAAATTTTAAAACCACAACTTCATCCAACCCAACTACATAATTCAGAAACCGCACAAAAAAACAAAATTTAATTTGCATACCCAACATACGAACTGCCTCTCCGAATAACTTTTCGCATCAAAAGCCAGATGTGAAGCAAAAATTCCTTCAGAAAAGCATTCTTCAGACATTTTCAAGGCTGAATACACGTACCAGTTGAATTGTGAGAAAACCTCTCGCATGCATAGTTGGGTCAACTAACTCAGAAATTGTTTTTCCGAGTACTTAGCGGGGCGGAAATATACAAAGTTGATACGGGCGCACTTTAGCACTTAGCGTGTTGGGACGAGATTTTAATTATAATGGTTTAGACTAATTTTTTTAATTATAGATTTTAATTATAATGATTTAGACTTATTACTGTGAAGCTTGCAAATTACCGTTGTATCACGATCGAGCTACTAATTCCAGTTAATGTTAAATATCACTTTAAATATCTCAGATTTAATTAAAAAGGTCGTATTAATACTGGCAAAACCAGTCCCCACGTTGTCATCAGCCACCTAGCTTTATTATTCCCAAACTTTGTTCGGCTTCAAATCTTACTGAATGCAGCTGAATATCAGTTTTCTAAAGAGCGACTATTTGACCTTCTATCTGACCCCCACAACACAAAGGTATATGATATTCTAAAGTTGGATCAGTAGGATATCTCACCATCTTGAACTGGGTGTCCACTATGTTCGTAAACATCTTGCGCTCCACGCTCTTGCCTCCACATAGTGGAAAGTTAGTGAAATAGTGGAAATGTTCACGCTCCAGGAGCGCTAACGTATCCTACGTAAGTATCGTAAGTGGAGCATGAGGTTTGCGAACATAGTGAATACCCAGCTTAATAGATATTTATGTTGTCCCAATCATACTGAAAAGGCTAAGCTCATGAATACATAAGCGGCATTTCGCAATTCGCTTCAACTTGATATAGCCCCTTAATTCAATCTATTGACGAAACGGTAAGAGGAGATCTGTTCACGAACGGACAACAAGAATCACTCTACATTTTACATGAGCGACTCCCGTTGCTGACAGTTTTATGATTTTAGAATTTAAGTTGTAGAAAATATACCTTATAAACACCGCATTGTACATAGAGAATATAGACTTCATAATCGCCTCATAAACCCCTCAAAATCGCGCTTTGTTAAAAAAAACTTGCAGAGACACAAATTATATAAGGTTCTATTCTACAAGTTGTTACGTTTGTCACAACACTAGGCTATCGCTGCTAAAGGAGAATCCATACCAAAGGCCTCTTCTCATAAGAGAGGGATCGAATATTTAATCCCACGCTAGCTGATTACGGGTTAACGATTTCAAACTATTAAGTCCAGGTTTACTAGATTAACTAAAAAAGTACAAAATTATGACATTGAAAAAGTCACATTAGTACATGGCCAAGTTGGAAGCGACACCCACGTACTTGTAACAAATAAAGTAAAATAGTTTTTTTTTAGTTCCAAAGAGTTTACTCTCAGATTGGTCCCGTATAAATATTGTCATGACCTGATGACGAACTTCGAAGATACAGAACGGAACTATTCATCGAATGATAGTAAACATCTCGTAGCAAATAATTTCACATTGTTTGTACGATACATTTCTTCTAATTCTTTATTTATGTCTACCCGAAACTAAATGAATACCGTTGTGTGAAGGTACTATATTCTTACCGACTAGCTTGAAAATTATCACGAGAATTTTTGCTACCTACATTTTCTTAGAAATATTTTATGATTCCTATCAGTTTTCTTATTCTAGAATAAATATTAACCCTAGATATGTGTAGGTTTCAGTGACAAGTGACATATAATTATATTTATTGTGTTGTATTTGTTATTTTGGACGGTAAAAAATACAAAAACAGCACATAACAAAGAACTGACAATGAAATAGATAAATAGATAAACAAAGAACTTGATCTTAGAATATATTTTTTTAGCTGCGAAAACAGATAGGGTTAAGACACAAAGAAACGTACATACATTACTATTTTACTATAATGAAACAACTTTTAACAGATTAGTTTCTTAAAAATATTTATTTATTCGTCAAGTCCTGACGTTTTGATGTTTTGAAAAAAGTGCTTTGCTTTCTACTGCCTGCGACCACGAGAGCTGCAAAGCACTCGAAACGTCAGGACTTAACAAATAAATAAATATTTTACGCAACTAATCAGTTAAAAGTTGTTCACGAAAGTTTGAGACAATATTATACTATTTAACTGAAAAAAATACTATAGAATCTAATTGTGAAGAAAAGCATAAACGATTAGTTATGCACTTTACTTGCACCCTTTCAAAAAGAACAGAGAAAAATTTATTTCCAGAGGCAATTTTAACTTATTAGCTTAAACGAAGCATGACCGCATGGGCTTTGTAATTAATTCTGCGCGTATAATGCCTTGAACGGCGATCTGCCAGCTGTCATTTGGATAAATAGGGATATAACGCTGACAGTGAGGCCTTTGGTTGCGAAATTCGAGATAATGACTGAACCCAACTGACTAAAAGGGGCGCTGGCCAAAATCGGACTCTCGAATATTGTAATTGTAATCCTAACCCTGTCCTCAGTTTGAGAATGGTGTATAATTTGTGCGGAAGATTTAAAATTATCAATAGCTTAGCTTCGTGGGTTTACTTTAAATAAAGTCACGGATTGATTTTGGGAATGCCCGACTAGTTTCGGACTCAAACAGAGTCCATTTTCAAGAGCAAGTGTGTGACTCCGTTTGAGTCCGAAACTAATCGGGCATTCACGAAATCAATTCGTGAGTATAGCCGTTGTTAGTATTTAATAATATATTAGTACAGTACGACTCATAAAAGTTATTATTCCATATTGTACATACTCGTAAGTATATTTTTACAACATAAATCTACCTAACAATCTATAGCAATAGCTAAACCATCTGATACTGCAGACTTTTATCAATCTAGGTCGGACAGCTTTCATTTACTTCAATCAAAATTACGTAACAGTTTGATTAAGTCTAGAAGAATGTTGTAATTAATTGCTTGTCTTAATCAGACCTATTTATTCCAGGTCTTAGGCATTTTGGGTCGATTTTAATAGACGTAAAGACGAGGTATTCTAGATACCCAATTACTTAGCGAGTTATTGCTTATGTTGAATGAATCTTAAATTTTCATCTTAATATCCCCACTTGCCTGATGAACTGAGGGCTAAAGTATCCACTAAGTGGAGCCCTGATACAGCAAGATGGCGACGCGGCAGACCACGCATGAGATGGCGAGACGAATTCGACAAAACAAATAGCGAAGAACACACTGGCTCTGGATCGAAAGATGTGGCAATTAGGAGGAGAGGCCTTTGCCCAGCAGTGGGATGATATGGGCTGATAGTAACAGTAACATGGGGCTTAGCCAAGTTGACTATCTACAACTACAATCGCTAACGCTATAGAAAACGAAAGAAATGATAGGAAAAGATAGGATTAGATTCTATTCGTTTGTTTTGACCACGTGACATAACGATAAATCCTGTACATTTCTTTCGTTTTCTATAGCGTTAAGCCCGATTTACACTTCAATAAGTACAGTAGCGAGTTAACTTGCGTCATCGGCGAGTTAAGTTGTTAATGTTGTTTGAACGGCAAAAGTGAGTCAAGTAGTAAGTTGTTTGAGTTGAATAGATCGCGATCCTATTTTTTGGCGAGTTCAGTGCGAAGTAGCCCCCTCTCTCGCGATTGTAGATAGTCAACTTGGCTAAGCCCCCAGTAGTAACTATCACCGCTTAAACCTACTGCAGTGAACTGAAAGAATTTTAAATAAACAAACATAACATTTCCATTAAAACAAAAAGATGAAAGAATTCGCCTTCGCGAAAAAAATGTCTGTTGCGACAACTTTGCGCCCAAATTTCTTGGTACAAAATAAACAAAGGGAAATGGAAGGAAAACAAAAAGTCTATCTGTGCCGTTCCCGTTTCGTTCGACGGTAACTTTGAAAACATCATTCTATATTACCAGTCAGTTTGGAAGACAGATTTTTATAGAACTACATATTTATTAAGAACTCTTCATGGTATTAGAGCTATGCTGTATTTAGCATACGTTTTCATATTTATAAAAAGAATATAAATAAATTAGCATGTAACTGTCCCAATGTAGGGCAAAGGCCTCTTCTCATACAGAGAAGGATTGAGCATTAATCACCGCGCTAGCTCACTGCGTGTTGGCGATTTCAGACTATTAAAGTCCAAGTTTCCTTACGATATTTTCCTTCACCGTTAGTCAGTGGTAGCTTAGATTAACTAAGAAAGTACATATGACATTGAAAAAGTCACATTGGTACATGCCAGGTTCGAACCCACACCCACGCGCTTGCAAAGCGTAAACCGTAACTAATGCGCCACCACGACGATAAAAATTATATCAGATTAAATAATAATACGCTGCGCTTGCTGGTACGGTTGCGCAGGACATCCACCCACAAGATGGACAGACAACCTAATACAGGTCGCAGGAAGCCGCTGGATGCAGGTTGCTTCCAACCGGCCAATCTCGAAGTCAATGGAGGAGGCCTATGTTCAGCAGTGGACGTCTTATGGCTGAAAAGATGATGGTGATGATGATGAAATAATAATAACAGAGAAAAAAACTATTAAAACCGAATCCCATTAGCACTGTGTACAGTCAACAGCAAAAGTAGATGATCAAAATCAGAAATTCAATACTAATGAACGGAGTTCGCGCCAAAACTGTGTGGCGTCGAAATGATTCAAAAGTATGTGATTGTAAATTATACCAAACATACATAAATAATAAACATAAACAACTACTAGTACAGCTGCCAAATATTTTGCGAACTCCTTTCATTAGTATTGAATTTCTGATTTTGATCATCTACTTTTGCTGTTGACTGTACTAATAAATCATTTTATTTTCATTTTCCTTGTTGTGTATGGAACAGGGAACAACGCTTGGCTTATTGTGTAGCGCACAAATTAGAGCTTGCTACGCTTTTCGTATGTGATTGTTATAGTCTAGGAGATAGGAAACTCAGATTATTTGTTTGTTACTGGATATGTGTTTGATATCCAACTATTATTGTAAATAAGCCTTTTAATTATCATACAACAATATTAGATTACAACAGTGCTAGCCTAGTGGTATGGCCGTTGGACTGCCAAATCAAAGGACGTAGGTTTGAATCCCAGGCATTCTCCGACTCACTTGCTAAAACGGTGAGATAAAACATCGTGAGGAAACCAGCACGACTGAAAGATTTTCAACGGTGTGTAAAGTTTAAAGATTTACGCAGTATGTAGGTATATAACTACTTCTTTATTTAATAAACTGGATAAAGTTACCCTAAAATTGAACTTAGAGATAAGAAAGAAAATCTTTAGCAATTTTAAATTGCTCAGAATACTTTCTAAAATAATTTCTGTATCTAGTCTTTGCGGTTTTTCCTAACGAGTGTCTCTCATTAATTAAAAAGTTGGCTAGAATAAATTGGTACACGAACCTGACCGCTAGCTAAGATCATAATTGTATAGCTGCAGCTAATGAAGCAATTGATTTCAAGACAATATATATAAATTATAGATTTCTCACTCGACGCGAATACTCGCTTACTCGTGAATTTTTTTTTATCAGTCTTAAACCAATCATTTTCTACCTAATTCCTAGCTCATTTCTGTACAAATGTTTACTAAATTTGAGTTTAAGCAATATTTTGCTTATTTTTTTTAATAAAATAAAAAATATCTTTATTCACGTAGACCATGTTTTGGAATTTTCGAATAGTCGTAGTTCTATTGTGACTGACACTAGTTGCCAGTTCCAAGGGCAGCCTTTCGTTTATGGAGAAGAATCCGACAAGAAATTCCATGATTACTCTTTAGGAAAAGATGTCCCAGTTCTACTAACTGTTCAAAAAGTATACATATATATCACCATAATGAAGGATAAAAAATATATAAAAGCATCCGTGAAGGATGCTCTTAAATAGAAGGCTTACAAAGTTTTTGGTTACATTGTTGTCCTAATGTCTTATGTGTAAACAATATTATATTTCCTAAACTATAAACCAAGTTAGTTGCTTATTTCAGAATAATTTAAAATGTTTTATTATTCAAGAACTAACTCACCTGAAACCGACTCTTAGACTACAAAGGTGAAATATTATTACGTAACTTTACGTATTACCTAGCAAAGTTAAGTAGGTCATATAAACAAATGCAAACCACCGTGATGACGTACTTATACTTTTCTTACTACGTACTTTGTACTTGGTTGCATTTTGAATAAGCCTTAAGACGCCTATCTTGCTAAACATATCTCTCGCACATATATCCCTAACTACAAACACTGATAGCCTGAAAAATCTCTCAGGTGTGCTGGTATTACATAATTAATTTTTAATACGCTCTTACAAAAGTTAGAGGTGCGCGCCTTGGTTTCGAACTTGAGACCTCTACTTCTGTCAGACCACTTGGCTATCACTGCTTCTGTCAGTCTTTGTATATAAGTACATCTAATTATGAATTAAGATTGTTATCGGTTCGTAGTTTAAAAATAACAACAAAAGATGGCAGTTTAAAACTGAGTTTTATTTTAGCGGCACAAACAATTTCACCAATACTAAAGAGAACTAAATTTATGGAAATCAGATAGGCTTACTAATTCAGAGCACATAATAAGGCAATCACATTCAGGCAATATTGTAGGGGAGAACGGGGCTACAATTAACACGGGTACATTTTAACAAGCGTTTTTCCGTAGTACTATGCATATTACATGATTATACTACAGTAGTGGCATTTGCTACGTAGTCCAAGTTGCATCGATCTAGACTTGCGCTAGTAATTACACTGAGGCCAATTTTGAGGATCTATAGAGCATACTTTAACTTTGCGTAGACTCAACTTACGTAAAACTTGTGAAAAAAACAATAATATGTAAAAAGTTTGTAGAAAAAAAAATTCAACCCGCAACCTACTGGGTAAAGCCCCTCAGTCGCTTTGCCAGTAAGCTATTCGTAACCCCATACGTAATCCTTGTAACTCCGCCTTTTCGTCGAATGGTTATTTTTATTTCGTGCTGCATAAGATTTATGCCGATTACACAAATGACAAAATTTCTTACTTTGTGTGGTAACAAGAATAGCACCAAAACGTGTCGTAAATATCGACTAATGGTTGGCAAAGGTCACCAACTAACAGCAATCAACACCTAAGCTGTTTCTGGTGAAAGGCTTCAGCCGTGGCTAGTTACCATCCACCAGGCAAAGCCTTGCTGCCAAGTGACTTTGTCGTATCCCGGTATGATATTATTCGGTGAAACCTATAATATGAGAGGACGGGTCTAGATGACACTGTGCAACTACCGTACTCCTTTAAAAGGCAGGTGTGCCCCATTGTAGACCACTACGTTTACAATTATCAAGTACATACAAGTGAAACTAATAAAAGTTGTAATAATGAAAAACGTAAATTGTAACCCCAGTCTCCCCTAACACTAAAATATACTTATGTCCCAAAAATATTGTATTACGAACTTGAATCAGTATTCATACCACGTGCCAATATAATAAGTAGAAAAGGTAGAAAATAAAAACTGTGCGAGCGAAACAAATATCTACCTTTTAGGTACTTTACAATCAGTCTACAGAGTAACATTCTAGATTCGTATTACCACTTAGCTTAGATCAGGGATGGCAAACCTATGGCATGAGAATCACGTACCACTTATAGCAGGCGTCCGTGACTAAAATATGATATACACGGCTGCAGTTAAAAGAACAAGACAATGCGATAATGGCCTAAGTGGTATACCGTTGACTGGCAAGTCAAAGACTTCAGGATTGAATCTTAAACACGCCACCTGATTAATTCACAGGTTAGAAGCGCGTACTTTACGCTTTTGGACCCGCGCCTAATCTCTTTTTAGTCTAGTCAAATTGCCGTCCCATCAGACTATGAGAGTAAAAGAAAAGAGATGCACATGGGTTCGCCTTCTTTAACATAGGTCCATGTTTTTATAGGTGTGGAAAACCCTATATGTATGGGTACCCCGCCATTAGCTGAGGGGGTTACGTACCCCGCTATTCCTTGACGAACCTCTGAATAGGAGAACGGGATTTACTTGCGTATTCACAATGGGACCTATTAGCAAAATATGGGTTTTATCCTATCGCTGCCTTATCCATGGGGAATTAGGAACGTGATGTTGTGTTGATGCAGAATAAAAATAGGTTTAGTAAAAGCAAATTATTTATGAAAGAAAAAACAATAGCAGTCATGGATTCTCGGACAGTTCGATTTTTTCTCTTATAAATTTTTAAAAGGTTCAAAAAGGTTTGCCGTCCCTGACTTTAGACTAATCCGCCTGAATTGGAGAGCCAAGTTTATTTCGTTAGTATTGTTCTGTAATATAGGAAATGTGAATTTAGGTCTACAACATCCTAAGGACGCTTTTTAATTTTAAATATACCTATTTAAAGTCTAATTACAAACTGTATAATTTAAAAATAACTAAGTATCTATACACAATATTATGTAAAAGTACTAAAATAATATACCTACACTATTCTTTCTATCTGATCCCAAGTTTGAGACAATCTTGGCACTTTTAAACGAATTTTTTTTGTAAAAAGTAGACGTATAATTTTTTTTTTTTTAAAAGCAGTTGTGCCGTTGTACGTATGACAGGTTAGGAAAAAGTCAAGTTGTCGTATTCAAAATGTCGTAAAAATATTGTACAATAATAATAATCTATACATATAATAAAATCGTAACGAAGTATGTATGTAATTGATTGGCGCGAAAACTACTGGACAGATTTAGTTGAAATTCGGCAAATATACTTTTTAAATTCTTGGTCAACTTATAGGGTATAAATTATTACGTTTATAATTATGGGGGATGAGCAGTATTGTAGTAAGCAGCGTATTTCAAGAATTTGCTGCAGAATTGTTGTTGTTGTTGGGAAAAATATTATTAAATTTCAATTTACAAAATATTATCACGCTATATCCACAAGGAGCTAAACATTACATAACATAACATAATAATATCTTTTAGGAACGATTATTTTGTCAAAATGTCAACAGACTTCATAGCCTTCCGGTCGGGCGAATGCCTTGGAAGTGTAAAGCTTTGGGTTCGATCCCCAGTTCCGCAAACATTTTGTGGATTCTTTTGTATTTTTTTTTGTCATTGAAATTAATATGTATTTTTGTGGTATTTCATTCTTAATGACTTTTATTACTTACCGGCTGAAACCCGAAGGAAACATGCTTTTTAATAATTTTTCAACTTATAAAAAACGTATATGCAACGAGGTATGCAAGGATCGTAGCAAGTGGAAATCCGTTGTCTCTGCCTACCCCTCTGGGAAACAGGCGTGAGTCTATGTATGTAGGTACGTATGTAAAAAACGTCACCACTTTAATTTGAAACATTTATAAAATTTATATTATTTAAAACATAGTGTTCTAGATGGCGTTAGAGTCTATTTAGATCAGCGGAATTCTTTTTTAAATATTTCAATTTGAAACCCGAAGGAAGCAACGCGCATCGTGTGGG
The DNA here is from genome assembly GCA_936450705.2 of Protodeltote pygarga. NCBI lineage: Eukaryota > Metazoa > Arthropoda > Insecta > Lepidoptera > Noctuidae > Protodeltote > Protodeltote pygarga. The sequence continues at coordinate 4,870,460 of OW388264.2, read as the reverse complement.
ATTATACTTTTAAAAATTTCAGCTTATAAAAAAAATCCGCTTTAATTTGAAGCATTAAAATTATTATTATTTAAAACATAATGTTTCCTTTTTCTTAACTAGATGGCGTTAGGAGTCGATTTAAATCTGAAGAAAAATAATTTTCTTGGATACTCCTGATGGGACAGGAAAAATATTTATAACCACTGGCATCCTTGCAGGGAGGCAGGGCAAAATTACAATTGCAGTAGCGTCTTCGGTGATTACTGCCACGTTGTTTTCTGGTGACAAAACAGCGCACACCATGTTTAGGATTCCCATCAATTTACAGAGCAACGAAACACCTGTTTGTGATGTGTCCCGAAATAGTGACAAGGCAGGCATTTGCTTAAGAATTGTTCTTTAATCGTATGATGGGATGAATGTATAATGGCAAACAGAAAAGCAGTTGATGCGGTACACAGAACTCTAAAAGACATCCGTAGGAACCAACACATAATGGGTGGTGTCACAGTTATGTTCAGCGGCAATTTCCACTGAACGCTGCCTGTGGTGACGCGAGGAACTGGGGCTGATGAGGTGAATGGTTCTTTGAAACGATTATTTTTATGATCCTGTATTCATAAGTTGAGCTTGACAATAATTATGGGCGGCTGAGTAGGAATCCACATGCTCAAGAATTTTCCAACTCAAAACGCCCAAAAATAATCAAGCTGCAGCAATCAACGAATGCATTCTTTTATAAATGAAAGGGAATGAAGTGTTTTACACATTTATAAACACTGTTGTCAATCAAGATGACGCCACTCATTATTCTGTAAAATTCCTGAATTCCCTCACTGCAAGTGGACTTCCGACGGACGTCATTAAGCTGAAGGTCGGTGTCCCGATTATGCTTCTTCGGAACTTAACGCCTTTGAAATTGTGTAAAGGGACCCAGAAAATGATGGACTGATGGCTTAATGTAAATTATCTGCAAATCATCAAGGCGCAAATTCTAACGGGTTTCGGTATTGGCGAGACAGTGTTTACACCATGTACCACTAATTCTCCACATTTATCCCTTTCAATTTAAGCGAGTGTAGTTTCCTGTGGGCGTTTGTTTCGCCATGAGAAGTCTGCGAGTGTCGATCTCAGGACCAGCTTCTCCTCACATAGACTGTATGTCGCTTGCTCTCGGGTCACCAGTCCTGACTCTCTGTACATTTTAGCTCCCGAGAGCAAAACTACAAACAAAGTAATCTGTATGTTTTTCTACATATCCTGGTTCGGATTTGATATTGATACGAAACTTTTGTTCTTTTACATAGGTTTTTCGCTTTATTAGGTCAGAAATTATGCAATAAAATATGCGAAGCACACTTATAACTTTTTCTTTTGCCCTATACATTAGTAAGACTTAAATATAAAACTAATCTTTGTTGGAATAATTGCTCTCAAATGTGCAAAACATATACAATAGGTATATTTTAAAAAATCTCTCATTCTCTCCTGTGCAATAATTATTCCCACATGATAGTGGGGTCTGCTTTTCGGGTTTTTCGCTTCCCCTTCGCTCTATCCATTGCATCGTCCTGGATAATGTTTAATGGCAATATATAATGTTTTCAATAATAAATATTTTGGATAATTTAAATGTTTATGCACATGTTTTGCTTAATAAGAAACTCGCAAAAACAACTGACTTGGGCGGACTTGAACTGTCATATCATAACATTACTAATCTGCACTAATAAAAGTTTGTGAAGATGTTTGTTACCTAAACACTTTTGATTTGAATAGAACTCGGTAAACATAAAAACCATATTTCCTGGATTAACAAAAAATATAAATTTTATCCTGGTTCAACATCCACGCGGGCGAAGCTGCGGGCAAAAGCTAGTTAAGTAATACTTGTGACTTGTGCCGTGTGGTTTCCGGCCTAAGTATATAACCACCCCTATACATCCCGCGGGTGTCGTAAGGAGCGACAAAGGGGGAAAATGTAGAGGATAGGCAGCAGCATCCTACTGTGTAATAACAACCATCTGCTACTGCAATCGCCAACCCGCTTGCCTAGCGTAGCGATTAAGGGAAAACACCTTCTAATGAGCGCACAAAATAAGTATGAAAAGACGCCTTGGCCAGCAGTGGAATGATATAGCCAGTGTCTGTACATATAGGTACTAAATACTATTTGTGAAATACTTGTGGAATATAAGCCTCGTTCTCGAATTCCCTTCGCAATTATATCAATAAAAGCAAAGATCTGGCATCGGAACTGATGACGTAATGTCTAACATTTCAGCGTCGTGCTCAACGATATTAATGTAACGGCTGGGTAAAGATGGGTAACATAAAAATTATTTGTATTGCACACAATTATTCAGAAAAGAGGGATGTTATATGTTTAACGAGTAATAAAGTTCTCCTGGCCGAATTTCGGTCATAGCGGCCAATCACAACGGAGATAAGCCAACTACGCCAAAGATATTATAGCGCACAAGTGTGCGCAAACACAGGTGCACTCTTTATTCCATCCGGCAATCCGATACGACCGCAGATGGATCAGGCGTAGGACCAACGGCTTTACGTGCTTTCCAAGGCACGGAGTAAGTGATAAATATGCACATAACTTACGAAAGTTCGAAACTTCCACGTGTAAAAACTCGATCCGTTGCTCCGTTACTGCGTGACAGAAGAATACTCCATGAAACTCAAACTTTTCCCACCACGCGGCTTTATGTTCACAATAACGATCCCGCAGCAAATTGTAGAAAAACCCTACTCATTACAATAGTGCTCATCCCCCATAATGAATAGCGTGATAATATACAGGGTTATTTGTAAAACACCAGCATCCTTAAAAGGGATCATTATGAACAATTTATACTATGGGACCAATCCTGAAATCGCGAAAAAAAATTAGTTGTTCCATTCATTTATGTTCACATGACTCAACAAAATGTATGGAACAGCTGTTTTTTTTTTTGCGAATTCAGGGTTGGTCCCATAGCATAGTAAAAGTTGTTCATAATGATGAGTTTAATGACCCCTTTTAAGGATGTTGGTGTTTTACAAATAACCCTGTATACCTTGAATAAGACTTAGTATTTTTAACAAATATATTTTTGCTGAATTTCAACTAAGGGCGCTTTCAATTTAGACGGTTGGTGCCGGACTGCTGCCGCACGGTTGTTACGACCATGAGCCGTACTGCTGCCGGACGACAGCAGTACAACGTAAATCGTCTTATTTGAAGAGATACGCGGCTGCAGTCCGATCGAATTTTAGTGATTTCCATCGAAACCCAACTTTAGTCGGTGCCATGGACTCTGACGAGGAAGTGTTATTGTTAGTTCTCTTGCTTCGGCAGAAACATAAACGACGCCGTACTAGGGCGTCGCCAATGTTTTCTTTAAAAATAAAACTGGTGATTTTAATACACTTTACTCTAGATGAAAAGAAAGCTCAACTGATTTTTTGAACTATTTTAGAATGTCTAGAGAATGTTTCTATGAACTCTATTTCATTTATAAAATCTTCTGTATTTAAATCATCCATAATTAGGTAGGTATGCACGAAAACGTCTAAGAAACACGATGCGTTCACAGCACTAGCGAACAACGACTGAGACAGGTTGTTGCCGTTCCGCCAACGGACGTGCGCCGCACTGCTGTCGCACGACTTTGCGTCGAGACATTTTGTATGAAAAATCATAACCGCCCGTGCGCAGTACGATACCCGGACTGCAGCAGTCCGGCACCAATCGTCTAAATTGAAAGCGCCCTAAATCTAATCTGTTCAGTAGTTTTCGCGTCAATCTCTACAGACATACAGACAGACAAAGTCTTATACAACTAAAAATTCGGCTTCAGTGTCATTCTTACAACACGTAGCATTTACTTTTCTCCAAAAATATTTAATGTACAGTTTTTACTTCGTTATGATTTTATTATATGTAGGATAGATATTTGCCGGTATCTTGTACACGGCTTTACCACCAAAAATTGTGTTAAATACCTCCCCTGGATATACACGACTAAAACAGATATTTTTACCATCAGCAATTTTTGAGAGCACTTACGTGTGATAGGCCTTTAAAACATAAGTGTACTTCAGCCTAAAATAATGAAGGCTTCTATTTTTTTGACGATGACGTTAATGTTTTTTTTTTGGTAAGGAAATATAACGGTTATCTTAAAATAGACTAGATAAGAGATTGTTTATTGAATTTGGTAAATTACTTAATTAATGGGCGGAGTTATGAATAGCTTAGTGGCAAAGTGACTGGGGACTATCCCGCTCGTAATTGATTTTTTTTTTCAAAAAAAAAAAAAAATTTTAGTATTCGTATAGTAAGGTATGCATAAAAACGTTTAAAATATTAAAGTATTTTGTAGAGTATAATTAGTAAAAAAATAACAATGTCAAATTTGTGTCGGCTTAACTTAGAAGGTTGTTGGTTCAAATCCTGCTCGTAATCGATTTTTTCTTTCAAATGACTTTATTGTTCGCATAGTATGCTGAAGAATTTTGCTTGGAAGAATGCATAGGCCAAATTTTTCCTCTAAGGTATTTAGTGATTTTTAGTAAGAAAATGTCAATATCTTAGAGTATTTATGTAGAATTCTATAAATACTCTATAAAAAAATTAAAAAATATTCTATAAATACTCTAAGGTCAATATCAAACTTGTCTAAGATGTGCCTTATCTTGGACTGTCAAAATTCACTTGACTGACGTTAAAATCCCCTTACCCATTAACTTCCATTACCTCCTGTCCTATTTCTCTCCCAAATTAATCCCACTTCTAACTAAGTTCATTAATGAAAATAATATTAAATTATAAATCAATATCTACTAACGCACTTACCACAAAAGTAGGTATTTGAAAGTCCGACGGGTTGCAAGTCTTTATTGCTGCCATCCCCACTTGACACTGGCAGAGTAGTTGACAAGATTAACCAAAGAAGAAGAAAAAAATGAGAAGTTTCTATTTAAGGTATTCAGCCAGTCTTAGAACTGATTTTAGTGTGAATATAACCTCCTCAAAAGTAGGTACTATAACCCTGAAACTACCCGCTGAAACTAAAACTACCCGCTTACTAGCTTCCTCTTTCTGACAAATCCATCAAAAGGTTGTCTGTAAGAGATCGTTTTTAGCAATAAGACCGCCCGTTGTACCTACCTGTTATTCTGTACTTATTTCCCTACATATTTGTTGAATGGTGTACAATAAAAATGATTTTACATATCTATAACAACGTTCTATTAGGTGGTTAAAGTGTAGTCCTATTATGCACCTTGTTGAGCTCAGGGAGATGTAAGAATCTGAAATTTACCGGTGTACTTATGTATAAACAAAAAAAAACATAATACTTACTTACTTAGATAAAAATCTATATAAAACCTCACATAAAGCTAATCTAAGCCTGTAATATACCATCAAACTATCTTACTAAAATCATCCAGCATTCCATTACATCTCACAAATAGGGGCGGCTTCCCCTAAAGGTCGTATTTCAGGGGAAAGATTTGATAAAATATCGTATCTCCCAATTTATATTTCCCATCTATTGGAAAAACCGAGTTCCCGCAAACGGCCATATCGCTTGATATCGCGACAAGAATATTTTGATTTAAATACATTTTTCCCTTTAGCACTTTGATGTGGTCAATGATAAGGGACCTTTAGAAATAATTTAGGACTGTTCCCGGTATCTGCAAATTTCTATCACGGTGGAATATCGAAAACAAACAATATCGATAGAAATCGGTTCTGTTAATTAAATGTCAAGAGATCACAAACATACACATTTCATTGGCCTCATTAGGCAATCGTCTTCATCTTTTTAAACGGTTTTATTTAGCTTGACCTGTTTATTACTAAACGGTTTTACTTAGCTTGACCTGTTTATTATTTGGATCAAATTTAGATCGATATTTCACCCCCTTCCTGTTAACAGATTGATCTGATATTTGGCACACAGCTTTAGTTTTGATGACAAAACCGTTTTACATAAAAAAATTAGTTATATTATTTAGGGATCAATTTCAAAACCCTTGCTCCCGTTCAACGGTATAAAAAAAAAACTGAAATCAGATAAAACATATTATTGATCAATTCAGTCTACCGTTGAACAAAAACCTCTTCAAGTAGCATCACTATACAACAGTACAAAATCAAGTTTCAAGTTACCAGAATTATTTACAATGTTGCCGTCCAAAGTTTTCTACCATCTAAAAACATTTTTTCTCAATCTAGGAGTCGCGATCTGATGTAGAGGATCTAAATCTATTCCAAGAGACATGTAACCAAAATTCCTTTTATTATCAAATGTTACATAATATTTATTACCTACCAAGAGTCACAACAACAATGTTGTTTGAAATAATGCGACGGTTTAATTTACTAAATTTTATGACTTTTTTAGGGAGTCGAGAGCGAAAACCTTTTTTTTAGGAGTCCCGCGACACAAAGAACGTTGAGAAACGCTGCCCTAAAGAAATGCTCAAAGCCGCAAATAGCATTCACTACGTCACTGTTGCGTAAACAGTCGCCATAACTGACGTATCATTTGGAGGGAACCATTACAGCTGAGACATGATGGTTTCTGCCGTCTTTAGATGCCATCTCTTTAGGGTCTTTCAAGCTGAAATATAATGTTTTGAGATTATAGCGATGTGAAAGATTTTGAGGGTTGGATGGCTAAGGATATTGGGCTGCAAAATTATATTGTAATAGTTACAGCTGAGACTTTATGGTTTCTGCCGTCTGTGTTTAGATTTCATCTCTGGGGTCTTCCAAGATAAAATATAATGTTTAAAATAACGTGATGTGAAAGATTTTGAGCATTGGATGGCTAGTATAGGGATATTGGAATGCAAAAATGAACTTAATTATTGTTATTACAAGTTATTCAGCAAATTGGCGCATATACAACAAAACGGATTGATATCTGACAGAATACTTAAAGCGCCTCTTCACGCTATCTGCTATCTCACTCGCACATTGAAGATATAAAATCAATTAATATAGTTATGAAAAATCGAACTAAACCATTTGAAAGAGAATAACATTACAAAGTTTCAGCAAAAAATTCAGCTTTATTGAAACATGTTTCCAAATAAAAAAATAGCTTTAAATTAATTTTATGCCAATTTTATGTATGGGTGCGGCACGCCCGAATTAGGAGCAAACAAACCTAATCTAGAAAAAGCAACGAGCGAAGAGTTCAGTGTTACAAAATTCATTATTTATTTTCACCAGTAAGTTTAAATATATCTGTGTGTATTGGCGATTTTAAATATTCTGTGATCGCAACCCTTACATCCCGGAATTGTGTACACAATAGAAAACTTAATAAATTGATAATCTTGTCTATGAATCCCAAATCTACAACTTATATTCAAAATAAAATATAAAGTAGGTACATGCACGCCACAAAACGATGCCATATAAACTTTGAGTCCGTAAAGATAAGTACTTATACCTAAAGAATATAAATCACAAAATAATATGAGCAAGAACATATTTCTCACCAATAAATATTAGGCAGGCGGTTCTGCCCATTGTAAAGAAGAATGAACCTAATTGACCAACTTTCTTAGAGAAAATCATTCACAAAGTTAAGATATTGGCTAATCTATACATATAAAATGCTTTGTCCTGAATGACTGACTGACTGACGGATCAACGCAGAGCCTAAACCGCTGATCGTAGAGACCTGAAACTTGGAGGGTGTGTTCTTTGTATGACGTAGGGATCCGATAAGAAAGGATTTTTCGAAATTCCACCTCTAAGAGAGAGAAAAACGGGGGCAAAGTTTGTATGGGACAACGTGATTCCTTGGTTCAATCTACTTCAAATTTTGCATAAACATTCTTTTACAAAATTGATGGAACACGTGTTTCGTATTTTCTTTAAACTCATCGCATAACGGGGTTAAAAAGGGGTAGAAAGTTATTTTGGGGGTGATTTGCATCGAAGTTGATATCAATACTCCTTAGTGCTTTTGATTTAAACTGGCTTGGTGCAATATATTACCCTTTAAAATTGGAATGTCAAATATAAATCGGATTAGAATTCGATATTTCAATTTTATTTGTTTTTTTATATTTGAAAGAAAAACTTACCTTATACAGCTTGGCAAAAAAGAGTCTGAGGCGGTGACAGCTGGATGGAACTAAAAATAAAAATCTTAAAAACTAAGTTTGTGAGTACTAAAATAGCCATAAAGTGAGTCATTACATAATAATTGATGACAAAAAATTCGTTTTAGTAATACGTAAGCACCAAATAACTTGAAATTTTGAATTGTAGTATGAAAAGTGCACCAGTGGCGCCTCCAATTTTTACAGACTCTTTTTTGCCAAAGTGTACCTTGATTTTCCTTTGAAAATTCCTTGAAATCTTTTAGAATTAGATTATTATTAAAGGCATTTGTGATTGCTATACAGACATTATAATTGACTGTTATTCGCCCTGTACCTAATTCTGCTTATACAAGGACACTAAAAGTAGTGACTCAAAGCTGTACAAGTTGTTCTCATGAGCAGTACTACCTAGATTATATTAATTCGATTTTAATAAATAAATTCTATTCAAAATATTCTATAGTCTACGTGAGCGAAGCCACGCGGGAAAAACTAGTTGCTTATAAAAAATCTTATTATCACTTCGAGAAGTTTAACAAATCGTGATGTTGAAGGGTTCAATGGGGCCTTCAATGGTTTCGTTAAAGTATTTGGAACTTTTAGGCTTACGGCTTTACTCACGGATTGATTTCGGGAATGCCCGACTTACCCAAACGGAGTCAAACAGCCGCGACTACACTCGCTCTTGAAAATGGACTCCGTAATGAAAAAACTATAAATTAATAATATTAAAAACGCCAAACACCTTTTTAAAAAAAAAACACAAAATTCTTAATTTTTTTTTAGCTAAGAATCGAGGATTGAGGATCGAGTTTAGTAATTACCTTTTAAAATAAAAAAACCAAAATCAAAATCATCCAAACCACAGACAAACACAGATACACAGACGTATCAAAGAACGATTAAAAATAACGTTAAATATATTTGAACATAAGTTGATTGGTTATAACATTGAAGTTAATACAACAATAAACATTTAAATGAAAGCCTCCAATATCTCCAGACTTAATAAAGGAACTTCTATCACAATATACAATAAATCGAGACGATATCCAACTAATTTATGAGTTCCATTGTCTGCTTTAACGATTAGTAATTTCATATTTGAAGGGTTTAAACTCACAAATATTATGCCTACTATAATATTTATTGGGGCTGACAATGATCGGAGATATTGTAACTTATTTATGGAAATCTGATAAATTATTCGGGGTAAATTTAGAGATCTGCATTTAGGTTCTTTGGTATTTTGATTGTGAGGTGGACTATTTAGCGTGCTATTTGTACTGTTCTCTTTTTATTAACCCCTGACATTGACGTGACTGTGTGTCTGTGTATCTGTATCTTCATTTTTCTGTCTGTGGTATCATAGCTCATAAACGAATGGACCGATTTTGATTTCGTTTTTTATTTGAAAGGTTACTTGATCGAGGAAGTTCATAGCTAATAAAAATTGAGGTTAACCTTATTTTCTCGTGGGATTTTGCTTGCAATCTTTCTTATTATATTTGTAGCTAAATCTTGTATTAGAACTCAAACCACCCATAGATAATGAATTGTTTTTAAGTATTGAGACTGACTATGGACAAGTCTCGCATAAATATATAAGACTCTGCAGAAGACATAGAGCAGTAATGGTAAGAATGCTATTATAAAATATTTACCTATCACCTGCTTTGTGTCTCGGAGAGCACGTATAAGCCGTCAATTCGCGCGTCTGATCTCTCTCTGGTCGTATCAAATTGCGGTTCCATTGCTACTGTGTTTGCGCACATATCTACTTGTACACTATAATATCTTCTGCATATTGGCTATTTTCTGTTGAGATTGTCGCTGTGACCGAAATTTGATTAAGAAGATACCTATATCAATATTACTATTATTAAATTTGTCGTACCAAAATCAAATTGTTACCAACATATTCTCCCAAGATAATCCTTTGTCCACAATATAATCTGATTGGTAGCCAAGAATATTGTGCATATTATGCATTCGAATTTATATTCCCTCAAACTAATATGTTATTCAGGCTCGTATATCTTCAAATGTCTTGAAACAGTTATAACAAAGTTAGAATATAACTTTAGCTGAATATAAGCTTTAAGCTGTTCTTAATCATTATAAGTTTCTAGGATTGGATTGAGTCAAATTACCATTTCATTGTCATTTTCATCTAAAACCTCTTCATTTAAAGGATTAAAAAGCTTTAAAATTGAGTTTCAAAGCCGATTTTAAAGTTTATAGACTTGGTTTGAGTTTGAGACACTTATTTTTATACTCTTGACCTGCTAATGTTATCAAGATTTTAAAGAAGTAATTAAATCTAAATCATTAATAAATTTAATCAAAATGCAGAGAACAGATGAACTAGAAACAAGTATGGATAAATCAATAAATGAATACTTATTTCTATTAGAGGAAGTTTAAAAGTAGCACATTAAGTGGTGGATAAGTTGAAGGTTAACGTTTGTCTTGGTGTGATTAGGTTCGATAAAACGCATGTGTCTAAAAGGGTAATGAATATGAATGTTGACGGATATAGGGGGAGAAGGAGACCAAAGAAAAGATGGTTGAACAAAGTTAAAAACAAAAGGAGTTGTTTGATTGAATAATATTATGTTTGCGTCTAATGAGGTTGTCAATCTACAAGAATTTTCTAACAATCCTACAAGTATTGAGTATAGAGTATAGCACAGTATTATTTTTTGAACATAAACTACAATAATGTGACATGTACGATGTTTTCAGTATATGAGATCATTGGCCCTTTGTCCTGCAGCAGCTGGCTGAGAAAATAATGATGACAATAAAAAAAATGTTGATATTTAAAATTTAATCTCGCTCATACCAATCCTTCTTAAGCATTCTACCAAAATTATCTATTATTTAGCACACTGATAGCCTAGTGGTATGACCGTCGACTGACAAGTCAGATGTCTCGAGTTCGATCCCAAGGCGCTCATCCCTGACTTTTAGTATTTTATATGCGTATTATAAATTAATTATCAGTTGCTAAAAAGGTGAGGGAAAACATCGTGATGAAACCTGCACACTTGAGAGATTTTTCGAGAGAGGGCGGTTTAAACTCTGACACCAGGTTGTTCATCAACCATACGATAAGAAGAAGAAGATCTACTATTTAGGTATACTAAAGTGAATAGCATTTTTTAGATTCCTTCAAACCATTACTTTAAAGAATAAAAGAGCTCCACCGTCTATAAAACTAGAGGATTTTAAAAAATTGCATTAAGTACGTAGTGGGTGTAATGACGGTTCTTTTGACCTAGTTCCCCAACTGGGATTTAGTCTTGCCTTGCTCTTATTAAATTTGTACTCTGGATAATTGATCCTTCTTGTTTTTAATGCAATCTTGAAAGTTGGGAATTGAGAGGTTACAGTGCACTTACGATATTATAACTCGCCGAGAAGTTGGAAACTTTTTTTTTTTTTTTAATCTTTATTTATGTTTAGGGGCTTTTATCCGATAGATATGTCAACCCCAAACTTGTATTATTAACATTTAGATGCAAAAATGTTCGCAAAAGTCGAAAGTATGGCTTACCTCTTAAGTAAAGGAGGCTCATTTTATGCAGGCATAGTCAACTAAAGCATTGCCCTAAGAAAGAACCCTAACAAATTCATGCTTTAAAACTCCCACCAAGCTTGGATGCAATCCTCGGGACCTGGGCATAATTCTTTAAAAAATACTAATAAGAGCCTACGACAATAAGTACAGTAACAAGCTCTTAGTATAAAAACAAATTGTGATAAGAGCCTTGGAAGGACATTGTTGCATAAAAAGGAGATTGTTGCCTTAAATTGAGATTGTTGCCTCAAAACGAGATTGTTGCCTTAAAATGAGATTGTTGCCTTAAAAGAAAATTGTTGCTTTAAAAGGAGATTGTTGGCTTAAAAGGAAATTGTTGCCTTAAAAGGAGACTTTTGCTTTTAAATGATATTATTGCTTAAATAAGTACATGTTCAATCTGAGGCTATGCTGCATGCGAACCTGGACCTTTAATCTACAAAATAATGCAGTGTTCATAGGAAAACTTGTAAGTCCAGATGAAATATAAAATGGTGGACTAACAATTTTTCTACAATAGACCGACTGCCGTCACATTGCGTGTTTATTATAGTTTGTTGAAAAAGGTAAATCTAGTAAATACAAAAAAAAAACCTACGAATGAAGCAAATTCCTTGGGGTACCACAATTTAAAACCTTTTAACCTTAAATTTAAAACCAAATCCACAGCTGTTGACAACCCTAAAGAATTAAAACTATAATTCTCAGATACCTTTGTACCTACATACCTACTCATGCAGCAGAATATATCTACCCATTACGGTTTGCTTTAAATTCAAACCAAATACGTATAAGAAAACATAAACACTATTAACAATTCAAATTATTGTAGTGATTGCGAACCATGAATAAACACGTGCACACAGACAATAAACATTCAACTCTAAAATCATACGCATAAGAACTAATTTCTAAGCACCGATAACTCGAACCCTTTTGAAACCCAAACGTATAGTAAAAATAATGGCTCCAAAAAATACGATTTTATTTTTTCTTTCTGAAACATTATCTGACAAATACCTGGTCTAGTTACCCGAAGATCCTGCAATAAAGCTGTTTCGAATATAAAAAGGACAAGAGAGGTCTGGAGCCCTGAAAATCCCTAAGGACATCCCTAAAAAAATCTCCCTTGTATATTCAGGGTTGAAACCTCAAAGAGAATTACATAACGTTGTTATAGTAGTTTAATAATGAAAAACAGTGGGTTTTCTGAAACTGGGTCATCCCTGATTGGATGATTGTTAATTGGGTAATGTTAGAATTACTTTTGTTGTGGACACCTCGTTGTAGTTTAGGTAAACAGTTAACAGTGTCATTAAAGGTCGTTAATGTTGGCTGGAGTTCAATTAAATGCTGTATGAGTTATCGTAACAAAAGCGTTAAATTTTAATTAAATATTTACGTAACCTTGCTCTTATCAGTAATAAAAACCCATACCTAAACAAGGTATGGGTTTTTATTACTACCACGTGGCTAAAGGCATTTGTAAAAGAATTCCAATCTTTTTTACAGACACCACAGTTTATTAAAGTCAAACTATGCCGCAAAACTTTCATTTTCACTTACATCCAGCATTTTTATTAAAATTGTACAATCCTGAAAGCCTTAACTAGTACACGGAACACACGAAAATCGTTCTTAAAGAACTGACGTTTGCGCCTGAATTGCCTGAAAAGCTCACCTGATCTCATTTCGAAAGGCATGATCAAGCGTGAAAAGCGCCCCTCCCGTGCAGCTGCCCCGGTCACAGACACGTCCCACCACCCCTCAACATTGCACGCCAACTATTGCATCGCACACACACTCACACACTCAAACGCACGTGGAACAACACTAGTTTCGTTGTAAATAAAGCACAACAACGCAGCTTACTTGTCAAATATGTGTGTCATTACGCACGGTGTTTTCCCGTTTCGTGAAAAAACGTTTTCGGACGGTTGACGCGACGCGGCGAGCGCGGCGAACGCGAGGTCACTTCTGCCGCTTTGCCGCGGCGCGCGCCGACAGCGCCCCCCGTTACTATGACTACAGTCCCGGGCGATATCTGCCCCGGTCCTCTTTTGTGAACAAAAACAAAAATAGCAAATTAATTGCGTAATCGTGTGCCTTAAACATTTTTGCTAAGGTTAATTAGTAGGTACATCAAAGGGTTGTAAGTTAAAAATGGATGCAGCCGATCACCCGTAGCCAGGTACGTTCTCGATTTATTCGCTTCACCTTTAAAGGGCGTTTGTGCACCAAAATTTTACTAAAAATATACTTCATAATCCATACTACACTGTGACGTATTTTGGCTTTATTCGACGTCAAAGCAAAACACATTGACATCATTCATTGTTACAACAATTAATTTTAAAAAATGTAACCTAGCTGCAGATGCTTTCAGAATCAGAATATGGAATTTTCTAATACTACAGTTATGACGTAAAGAACTGCAATTCAATCTTGCAGGTATTCTGCGAATAAATTGATTGAGGATTATTTTTCAATAAGTTTTTCTCAATGTTCAGTTCTTTTCAATTTTTATACGGATTTTTCTTCAGAGTTCATTAGCTACCTTTCTTCATGCTTTATCTTTTTTTTTCTATCTTTGAACACTCATCGGAGTCTTTTAATCTGTGATCTTTTGTAGTAAGACACACTAATAAAACTCTAGCAAGTAATAAATTGTTCTTCTTAATTAGGTTTTTAAATCTATACTCTTATACGTACTTGTAAATAAATGCGTAGGTGTTTGTGATGTTTGGTTTAAGCCTCGGATAAGCTCCTTGAGATTTTCCAGACAACAGTTAATACATTAATCTTACTTGATATTTTGAAATTGTTTATCCCTTCTGTGTGTCTTCTATGAGTCTTTTGTTAGTCTGATTGGATACTTAATAATGCTAGCAATTAGCTAATGTAGCTGTAAATTTAGTTTTTCAATTCTAAGTGGCACTTTCTAAATTCTTTAAAAGAGGAGGCCAACCTCCCCCCTCCTTTTTTTAATCATCCAATAAAGAGTTACGTTCTATATCTCCAAAGTTCAAAATCAAATCAAAATCAAAATATTTTTATTTATATAGACCATTTTAGGCACGGTCTATGAATAGTCATAATTCTAATATTATTATAAGTGTGACTTTTGCTTTTGTAGTCCTTAGGGCGGCCTATTCCTCATGGAGAAGAATCTGGCAACAGACTCTATGGTTCATCATCAGATCATAATTGGAGAGTATGGAAACTCTTTCGAACTAATCACGGGATAATCGGTTTACAAAAATAAAACAATGCATCGAATTGACAACCCCCACTTTTTGCAAGTCGGTTAAAAATACTCTATATACTCACCTCTATAATTTATAATAAATCTTTTATTTTTTTTTTAAATCTGCGTTCTGAATTTTTGTAACGAATTATACGAAATAGTAATTACCTTAGAAACTGAGCTTTCGGTGGTTAACCCTTTCCATCCTCAACCTTTGACACAGCGAAAGCTTTGATATACAGACACCTTCCTCATCATCTGCCTAGCCTTTTCCCAACTATGTTGGGGTCGGCTTCCAGTCTTACCGGATGCAGCTGAATACCAGTGTTTTACATGGAGCGACTGCCTATCAGACCTACACAACCCACATACTGGGTTACACGATACCCCTTGGTAAGACTGGTTGTCAGACTTTCGGGCTTCTGACTACCCGTAACGACTGTCAAAGATCTACAATTGACAGCCGGGGCCAACAGCTTAACGTGCTATCCGAGGCACGGAGAATGATAATTAATTTATAAATTTATAATATTTATAAATTTATATATAAATACAGACACCTTCCTACATTTTAATAAATGAACTCATCTTTTAAATAAAACCATAATCCAACCGCTATTACTTTTTCTACCGAACGCTATTTCAAAGGAAGAATTTTTCCTGTGATATTCTCATCAATACGGATCTATTGGATTCCGAGATATTCAGGCTTCGGGGACAAATGAAAAATGTACCCTAACGTACAATAGGAGATGAACTGCAGATCTATGATTGCGACCCTAAAATATCTTGGACCCATTTCGCTCGTAATAAACTATTGAAATACATTTTGGGAAGAAATTCTAATATTTGGCAGGTATTTGTGAAATGATATTCTGACTCTTGACTTGCTAGTCAGGGGTTTTGGGTTCGAATTCACATTGACTTTTCGTCAGTACTTAAATTAATTATGACGTCATGTCATTGCTTTGGAGAACACTTAATTTCGTGCGCTTGCATAAATAAATAAAATAAATAATAACGTTCATTTACTTCAGCCCACCAAGTAAGTTTGCGCCTACTGTAACTAATACATTTCACTTGTCTGGACCCGGCATTACGCGTGATTAATTAACAAACTTTCAACTTTCTATTTATAATATTAGTAGGATGCCACCAATCTTAAAGCTCCCATGCGTTTTAATCTAACCTGGGGTGCGAGCATGGATATTTTTGTCGACTTTTTATCAAACATTTATCGAATTTAAACGTCAAAGTTGACGTAAAGTTTATTAAATTGTGTCAAAATTGACGTTTAATATTGATATATTTTTGATAAGAATTCGATAAAAAGATCCATGCTCGCGCTACTAGGTGTTAATTACTAAGCGACGATTTTATACACAAGCCTTAATTCCCCAAACGTGGCTGGCATTGTCCTTTAGTTATACATCGCCACACAACTGCCATCGGCCTATCTCACCCTTTGTACTGCATTTAATGAAGTTGATTACTTGGCAGTGTCACCTTCTGTGTGGCAGGATATACAGTAATAACACGAGCCTCTTGAGACATGTGAGACACGGCTAGAACTCGGCTATTATACATATAAGATATTACTTTAATAATGCGAAATATTTTAGGAAAATATATATATTTTTTTTTTTTTACCTTGAAGGAGATGGTGGGATGAGATACCTACATAGTTTTTGTAAAGATTGACAAAGCATAGAACTGCAAAGAATGGAGGAAATGAAGGAAGGCCTTTGCTCAAAAATGGGTCAGTGTGGGCTAGTATTAATAATAATTCAAACATAAATAGGCGAGTAAACTTATAGTTCTAATATGAAACTCTTTTAAGAGAAAGATAGAAAAATAGTAGTAGAGTTTATTGCGTTTCATTCAAAAGATAACAAAAAGAATTAATTCTCGAGCACGTTCGAGCAGTTTTCCGCCTAGTCTAATCTCACGCTTAGTTGTATATTAGGTTCGTTCCTCGTGTAAACAACCTCTGGAAAGTTCCACCGGCTTTTCATAAAGTCTCTTTTGTGCGGAACTTCGAAATTACTTAAGAACTTTTCAAAGTTATTAATTAGAGACTCCATACAGTCAGGGGTTCTGCATTGTATGAATTACACGTTGGGATAATCTTTAATAAGTAAGATTTTGTTTTGAATACATATTATCTTTACATTTTGGGAGATTCAATCTTAGTTTGCTGATGGCCAAAATTAATGAATATAGAAAGAAATCATTCATTTTCACGCAGAAAATTGAGCACATACAGAAAATATAAAGAGAAAACATAACTAAACTTCGGCAAAAAGACAAATTTTCACACTTGGAATAAAAAAAATTGAGATTGGTCAGTAGGATAATAATATTATGTTAATAACAATAAAATAGAAGTTAAATAAGTGATCGAATACATTTTGTTCTTAGAGCATTTAACACAATCATCACAGACAGACAAATATTACCAGACTAATGTAGGTAAGGATATGGATATTATGTTGAGACATTACCTCAGGCGTCGAATTTACCTTCGGAGGATTGGTCAGCGCAGTGGAATATGACCTATCTCTCCGACCTCGATTTAATTAGGTTGACCTTTTTCCAGTAGTTACACAGTATATATAAGGTCTAACTTTATTAATGCAATTATATTTTAAGAGGTATGTCTACAGGTTTTTAAGATTCTTTGTTACAAAAGGTGATATTTTAATGGCATAATTTAATTTTTTACTGTCAAAATCTTATTGAGCAATATTATTAACCGTGTATTTTTATCATTGTGAAGTTTGCACAATGATTTTAAAAGTAAAAATAAAATTGTGCAATAAAACTGTACCCACCTTTGGAATAAAAAAAACCAGTTATAAAAAAAGGTGTGTGGGCGCTTTACAAAGCATCATAGTGACCCTTAGATCTTCCTCTTACATATTTCGCATTATTAATTTTAGGCCTTATATTTACAACATTTCTAAACTAAATTAGAAGCAGTTTGTTAGGGTTTCAGCTGTCAAAATGTCAATTGAGACGTCTAGGTCTAAAGTGATTTGTAACTACGTACGCGTGACCGCAAAGTTCTGCCATCTTGAAGCCGCTTAGTGGCCACCTTGATCCGCTACATAGGTGTTCCTTAAAGCTCATTACTCTGAAATATTTTCTTGTTTATATATATATTTCCGCATTAAGTTGTATGTGAGGGTTTAGAGCATTTATCAGAACGCTCTAACCGCTTTTAATACCAACAATTTTGAACGTAAAGTTTTAAAATTTAGCGCTTAAATTTTATTCACAACATTGAAATATTTTATTTTAAAAACAAAAGTTGGAAATAAACAATTTTAACAAAAAAAAAATCTAGTTCCAACTAAAGCGAAACTCGAATTCTGCCAAAAAATGTGTGGATGCAGTACACTGCGGTTTTAACTAACTAAGCTTATATAAATGGCACGTATCGCTAATAAAATAACATTGCACTGGCAGAACTCGAAAAGTACAAGTTTTTACCCGACTACAAAAAACGGAGGGTTATGATTTTAGCATTCTATGTATGTAGGTATGTATGTATGTATGTAAGTTTGTTCATCTGTTTCCTCGTAACTCCTAAACTATTTATTGTGATTCAAAATTATTTATTATTATTTATTTATTGGTTCCTTTACCACTAAAAATCATTAAAATAAAATAAAGTTTAAAAACTAAAACCCGACCACTAAAAATCTAAAAACAAGCTTCTTAGATTTGAAATAAAATTCTGTAGTCGATAGGTAAACACTTTGTCTCCAACTACAGAATTTTATTTCAAATCTAAGAAGCTTGTTTTTAGATTTTAAGTAGTCGGGTTTTAGTTTTTATACTATATTTTTTGTGCCCTATGTTTATACTTAAACACACAAAAGGTTTATTTGCATATCAATATTCAATGACATATCCAATCAAATAGTTCTGGTTCGTTATCGAAAAGGTCTTTGGACCGTAGATTTTGCACTTTTGCTTTCCGATTTCGGTATCCGCTACCCAATTACTGGGAACTGTTAGATCCAAAAGTTAGATTGTTAGATATTTGGGTATGCGCATGACAGCCATGATTGGCAACAGAGAACAGTCTGTTCAGCGCGTATATTCTGTATAACCCCAAAATAATTTTGAAACTCACTTCAAATTCATATCACTCACACACATACACATCAAATAAGACGGTCTTATAAATTAACACGATTTAAAATTGTAGCAACGCGACGGTCTGTCCGTTCCTGTAATTTCAAATTGTGTTAATGTGTAAGATGAATGTTTGTTTCATTTTTAGTACAGTAATCAAGATAATTGTGTTACGATTGCAGTCTCCAAAATGAAGAGAAGTATTCCTTTAATTTTCAAATAAAACTAAATCTTTATTTAGATATTGCCAAATCAGAAACATTAATTTCAACAAAGACTGTTTCTATAAGCCATTTTCTAAGACTGACGCCCTATGAGCATATATTTTAAAATTTATAAATTGCATTCGTCTTGAAGCGTTTTTGAGCTAAACTACCGAAAATGTGTGTCTGAAGCGGGTTCACGCACGTAGGTATTTTATTTAATTAATAGTTAATTAACCTGTTTGACATTCTCTTGCTGCGATAATGATAAACAAAGGAAACTGTCGGACTATTATTTTTGTTTAAGAGTCAACACTTTTCTTGCTCGCAAATTGTGATCGAAATTATTCTCTTTTTGAACTTCAGCGTAAGTGTGGCTGTGGAAAATGTGACTAAACATTATCCTCAGTCACATAGTACCTATGCCATTTAGTAAGAGGTGCACAGATGCGGTAAAAGTAAAAAGTTATAAAAACCAACTTCATAACATAAGCGCCCATTATTTTTGTCCCTACTCACACGAAGCGGTACCTACAGAAAATTTTTAAACTTTTGTGTAGGTAGGTATGTGAGAATTCTATTTTGATAAAATTCCGCGGCGCAACCGCGTAACTCACAAAAATAGTTAGGCTTTAAATTGCCTTTCCGCGAACTTATTTCTAATTAAAGGATGCATTTGTCGTTTAGTTAACGAACTGAAGCGCGAGATTTTTAGTCCGTGTTGATTAATTCTACTATTCCTAAATCATGGTACTTACATGTATGACGATAGTCAAGTTTTTTTTTAAAAATTGTCAGAACCTGAGAAAAAATGACATCATTATTTTTATCATTAGGTATTATTTTATTCAATTTCTTTGCTGCGAATGTTTAGGTATACTGTCAAGGCGCGCACAACCCACGGCAGTAGCAAACAATATAATTTGTAGGTAATGTTTGTAATACCTAGTCTTTTTTCCGCTATAACGTTTTGTAGGTACTTGAACAGCCGTTGCAAGCAAAATCGTATTAAGAAGGGTGCTAGTGACGTTCATCAGTCAAAATGATCTCCATTGCTATAGTATCTACCCATTGTGCACCGTCGGCCCTCAGACAAAGAATGGAATACCTACTACGTCCTCAGATGCGCGGGACGCGAATTACTACACTTAAAGCGAGTCATCTGGTAGAAATAAGATAACTAAAGATGTTTTCTCTATTCTAAGTCTCAGCTAGACATTAACTAACGGTTACCCTTTCACTAGAGAGCACTATCGACCCTCCAAAGCGTGTCTACTTGCGTCTAGACGTCGGTATTCGAAAAACGTTCGCACAGCGCGCAGCGGGCTCTGGCCGTCTGCGTATATGAATGATCAGTCATCAGAATCTGACTACATTAGCTTAGGACTTCTCGAACGTATGTATGGCAAAACCAATGAAACCGACTTTACCTGCCTTATTACTTTTGACTTAGACCAAATTTTAAAAAAATATGCACCCACTCTTTTTCCGAAGTCGCCATAAAATCGCAATTATAATAGGTACCTATCTAATAATAGTTTTCATTTTTTATAAAAATAAAACTTAACCTAAATTAGACTAAGGAAACCTTTACCACAGTAAAATAAAGTATTATACTGTGCCTTTACTGCGCAAGTCCTACTTGCACTTGGTCGGTTTTTTTAAATAGTGAATTAGGATAACTGAGAGCTATAGAAGTTTAAAGTAAATACAACATCTAAAAAACAAAAAAAAGAACCCTAAAAATGAAAAACATTATTTTATTGGTTACCAGCCCCAGTAATTTTGGATGCCTTCACAAAAATTAGTTTCGCTACAAAGTTATAATACAAACCTTTGTTTTCTTGAGCATTCCATGTGAATAAATAATAACTCAGACGCTTTTTTATGATCAAAGTATAAAGAATTTTCTTCTGTGTAATAAACAATGGAGCGCCGATGGTAACAATATGCATAAATACATATTTTACTCATTATTTTCGCTTTTGCGAAAGAGAAATGCGCCTACACTTTACTACTGAGCAATAGAGTAAAATATGTTTGCTATGATATTTCTTTCAGGCGAATTTCTTAAAATATCAAACAAAAATCTTTTCAACTCTTTTTTACAGAATTTATATATGTATAAAACCTTATAAATTAATTAGTTATTATAAAAATATATTTTTAAATGGCAATTTAGGTAAGTATGTTTATTTTATATTGTCACTTGCTAATGGCCGCGGCTTTGCTCGGGTGGATGTCGGTTATCACAACCAAAAGTAATCATGAAATTTTGATCCCGTTTCCGCAACCCATTTTAACCTATTCCAGGGATAAAAAGTAGCCTAAGTCTTAAACCAAGCTATGTTCCCTGTGCCAAATTTCAGCCAGATCCAGATAAAATGATAAGACTTAATACGCATATAAATCAGAAAAGTCAGAGATGCGTGCTTGGAACCTACGACCTTTAACTTGGCAGTCCAACGGTCATACCACTAAGCTATCACTGGAAATGTTAGTTTTGCTTAGTGACATTTTTGTCACAGCCAGTGCTGTAACTAGTCGATTTACGCCCGGTGCAAGCTTAAATAGGTACTGCGCTCATACATGACCCAAAACTTAATCCCGGTTTGGTAGTTTTTGCGCCTCCCTCCAGAGTCTGTACCCTGCGCCTGGGCACGGCCTGGTCGCAAGTTGCTATGCTTATTGAAATCTCTAAAAATTAACCTCATATCCTGTCCAATAGGCAAAGAATCAAGCTAATAAAGTAGTACAAAACCTTGCATTTTAAAATGTTGGTCCTTCTCTATGGTTCCGTCGTTTCCATCAATCCGTCAAACAAAATGATGCGGATACGCAGCAGGGCACCGGACATCTTTGTGTGGTATTATTGTCTGTGTGTTCAAAGACACTCTTTGTAATAAGGCCTTTTACAAGTGCCTTCTTGCTGTTCCGCAATTCGCTTGAAACTAGCAGTTACAGTCGGTTTTACTTGCTAGGAGTTTAATATCAGAATTTTAAAGATCTGGGTAACGAATTTACGTACTGTTGATTCTCAAAATGATTTGTTCGCGCAGACCTAAGACTTCATTAGGATTTGTTCGTCTTAATATTTTGTCTTTTAAAATCAATCAATGCAACTGACAGCACAATCGTAGCGATTAAGCTATGTGCTCTAATGTCTTAGCTTCGATTCCGGAATGACACCAAATATCGGGTGTGCAAACTCATCCAACCACGTCACTGCCTGCGACCACGAGTGCTGCAAAGTACTCGAAATGTCAGGATTGTATTATCAAAATAAAAACGCGAATTATATCCGTTAAAAAGTTGTTTCACTATCTCATCCAAGGGGTTCTAAAAACCGGTTCCCCTTAGCTTATTAGGTATGCCAATTCGATTAGTCAACAATTTTCAGTTAGGTACTTAAATACCAAAGATATTTAGTTTAATATTTCTATGATACATACCTACATAAACTATTGTACTTACCACTTTTATGCGGTTATCGTAACCTATAGACGATTAAAATTGCAACACTAGAAATAGGCTTATTCCATTTCTTACCGTACCATACCGACCCTGTGCGGGATTATGAAGGACGGATTTGAAACGGGAGGCGGATTGGGCCTACGGTATTCTCACTGACCTTTTAAATTCTGAACATTAAAACTCCGGTTATGCGGCGACAACTCCGGTTGGGCGGCGACAATTCCGGTTTTACAAAACGGTCCTGCAATCTTCCAAAATCCCGGATTTGCATCAAAACCGGACTGACGGAACTCAAGCTCTACTTCTTAGTACTAAATTATATAAATTGGGTACTACATTTACAGGAAAAGCCCACACTTCAATTAGAACATTTTAGACAATAAAATAGCAATTACCTCTTAATTCGCATTATTTTGCGTAGTACCTACACAACACCGAGTCACTCAAATGATTCACTGTTCACATAATGACTGACCCGCACGTAGGCAAATTGAGTCATAACATTATCAGAGACACAAGTCTAATTAATTATTGCAACCAAAATTATTTAATCAAATTTACGAAATTTAGAAGATTCATCATTTCAGCCATAAGACGTCCACTGCTGAACATAGGCCTCCCCCAATGACTTCCAAATCGGCCGGTTGGAAGCAACCTGCATCCAGCAGCTTCCTGCGACCTTTATTAGGTCGTCTGTCCACCTTGTGGGTGGACGTCCTACGCTGCGCTTGCCGGTACGTGGCCTCCATTCCAGAACCTTTCTGCCCCATCGGCTGTCAGTTCTGCGTGCTATGTGCCCCGCCCACTGCCACTTCAGCTTGCTAATCCGTTGGGCTATGTCAGCGACTTTAGTTCGTTTGCGGATCTCCTCATTTCTGATTCGATCTCGCAAAGAAACACCGAGCATAGCCCTTTCCATAGCGCGCTGAGTGACACCGAGCTTTCTTATGAGGCCCATAGTGAGAGGCCACGTTTCGGTTCCGTATGTTAGATTAAATTTTTTTAGAAGATTAAATAATAATAAAACACGCAAATAAATCGACTAATTTGACAGATCAAGAAATGTAGGTAGAGGTCGCTAATTGGTCGAGATTCGAGCGTAGGTATTTTTTTTTCACATTTTTTTATAAAACTCGACTAATTTCAATTTCACGTATCAGTTGGTTACCAAAAAAGTACGGCTATCTCATATTCCAGTATAAACTGACATCTTGTTGTACGAAGAGCCAGTACAATGCTAGATCAGTAAATACTGGTTTGTTTAGCTTGATGTGTAGCCGATTGTACGTTGATCCTCGTACTGTAGTCGCGATCCTCAGAATTAAGGGAACGAGGAACAAGACCTAGACATAGTACATAGACTAATTTGTTTTTTTTTAATTAAATTTTTGGTAACTTTTCTACAGTATTAGAAGTAAAAGATACTTACACTATTTCATTAAAATTAGTAGAAACTCTATTCCCAGAACAATTATCATCTTCAACCAGAGATATTGGAAAGGAGTTTGTTGTTGTATTTATATTTCTACGTCATGAACTCATACGTACTACAATACCTACATACAATCATCATAATCACCTCGAATCCTACCGGTACAAGCTAGATAACCTAAAAATTCTGAAACGTGCTACAAAAATTTCTGGAAATGGCGCAGATATTTGGCTCATGTGAGAGGAATTTTTCAATTCACCAGAAACCAATTTAAGGGGATTCTTGAAGGCAAACAGAATAGTGATAGTTTTGGCCTTCGTGTTAGGAGTTTCTTGAAAAATTGTCAGAGCATGACAAAATGTTTGTTGTCTCTGGTTTGTTTGAGACTCGGGTTAGCAACATTTTTAGGGTTCCTTACCCATATTGGAAAGATGATATTTAACCCATAGATGGTTACCTAATGATTTTTTTTAAACTGCCGCTTTTTTTAAACTATGTGTTACTATGGCATATTACTTAGTTGATAGTTTTATTCAAGGTTTGTTGAAAAATTGTCGGAGTATGACAAAATGTTTTATTTTCCTGAATTATTTATAAATGCTTGGGCTCGGGGTTATCAACATTTTTTTTTAATCTCAAACACTAAAAAGAATAAAAATTGTATTAAGTATTATAAAAGAAAGTAAATAGTACCAACCTGTTGATAAGCTGAACACGCCGTCCGTTTATCCGTCTGTCTGTTTTTATCTGTAAAAAGACCGCCCGGTCTAATGGCCTTTGTAATTCATTTTTTTTTGCATAATTATGGTGTAGGCAGCGTCAAATACCTTAAACTTTTGGACAATATTTTGTCCAAAAGTTTAAGGTATTTGTCGCAACAGAATCAGTCAAATTGCATGAACTTTAACAAATTTTAAACAAAACAAAAACAATAATGGAGTTAAAGAAAGCCATAAATTACAATCACAACTAATCACAAGTATCATAGAGTGCCCGGTTTTGTATCACAATACTACTTAGCACTTGAATTGAATAACTTCTTTGTTGTAAAAGCCTTTTGTCTGTAGTATTTTGAATGGCTTTACGGTGTGAGTAGTTACGGTCTTAACAAGAATTGATAGATGTCGCGCTTTTCGGCCCTCACAGGACTACACAGCTACGTCCCGTCAGCACCCTGAGCGGGATGCCTAACATCCCGCTATTTCATTCTAAGCAGCAGAATGAAATAGCGGGACGTTAATTGACCTAAGCAGACAACGTGCGTTGTGAATGGATATAACAGAACAGCTAGGAAAATAAACGTATGACAATTTATGACAAACAATGTCACTTTGACAAAAAATTCCGTCATAAGTCGTTTGAATTTGAAGTCAGTCAGTTAAAAAAATATCCAATCGATGTGTTAGATCGCAAATATTCCTGTGCTATCTGTGCACGAAACTTGTTCATATAACTCTAGTCTCTATCTAACTAAGAATACAGGATGAAGTGGCTTGAGGTACACCGACTCGCATGGGTCAGTCACAGTTTCGCTGAACGGGCGCGCAGTACCCATGGAGCAGATACTAAGATACCTATCCAGTTCACTCGTAGCTAATCTATACTTCTATACTAATATTATAAAGAGGTAAAGTTTGTATTTATGTAAAATAATGTATGTATGTTAGGGGTAATCTCTGGAACTACCGATCCGATCCTAAAAATTCTTTCACCAATAGGAAGCTACTTTATCCCTGAGTGCTATAGGCTATTTTTTATTCTAAAAAAAAAAAAACAGTTCAGTTTTCAGTAAAAAAAACAATATCTGTGATTCACGTAAGAAAAAAAAACAGGCAATCTGGCTACTTTATAAACGTGTGTTTATGGGAAAATTTAATTTAACGCGGACAAAGTCGCGGGGAACAGCTATTTGTAAAACACGAAAAAAGAATCAGCTGTTCCATACATTTTTATGTTCACATGGCTTAACAAAATGTGTGGAACAGCTATTTTTTTTTCGATTTTAGCGTAGGTTCCATAGTAAAAGTTGTTCATAATGATGAGTTTTTAATGACCTTAGGATGCTGGTGTTTTACAAATAACCCTGTATAAAAAAGGTTTTATAGCAGTTTTTAGTAGGTATAATACTAGACTCCAAATACTTCTAAGACCTATCTTCAGTTCCAAATCTTTACGATACCTATCTTTAGATCGTTGATATAAAGGTTTAGTACATTTATTGGCCGTTATTTTTCTCGTGTTTGTCCCTGAGCGAACGTTCGTGTGCCTTAAATCTTTGGTTGCCATCTTCACTTAGCTCCCTAGAGCCAAATCCGTCCTAGCAAGCTTACGAAGCACGAAGCAAACTGATAGTACCTAAGTATGTTTCATAGGCGAAAAGCTGACAATTTATTTTGAACAAATAGGATTTTATTATTATTCATTTGAGCCATATAGGTACATATTCATTGAGAGTCATATAGTTACTATCGCGGACACGAACGGTGCACCACTTTGCTATCAAAATGCTTTGAACGATGTTACGTGCGTAGGGGCGGGGTTAGCGCTACGTTCGGACGCCCGGTGCATACGATTCTAACCTTAAGAGTGGTGCACCGGCTTTGTCCACGATAGTACATATTATTTGAGCCACTGTAGAAATTGAAGATACAGTACAGATACCAGTATCTATGATGATCTAAACATCTTGACAAATGTGAAATAGTCCGAATAGTCCTGTGACCGAAATTCGGTCGACATTTTGTATTTGTGGTCATAATAAGGATCTTACTAATTGTATAAACAGCTTCAGTCCCAGTCCCACGATACTGTCACCTTCCAGATACTGATTAATCATTTCACAGTAACCAACAATATCCTCTGCGTCACTGATAAACGTCATTCGTACCTACATCAATGAAACTGTGTTTATACGTTTAGTTTGCGGAAAACCACGACCTAATGTTATTACGACTAGCCAGTAGCCATATCTCCTACGCTACTAGACTCAGTGTCAGTCAGATTTAGGGCGCTTTCAATTTAGACGATTGGTGCCGGACTGCTGCAGTCCGGGTATCGTACTGCGCACGGGCGGTTATGATTTTTCATACAAAATGTCTCGACGCAAAGTCGTGCGACAGCAGTGCGGCGCACGTCCGTTGGCGGAACGGCAACAACCTGTCTCAGTCGTTGTTCGCTAGTGCTGTGAACGCATCGTGTTTCTAGACGTTTTCGTGCATACCTACCTAATTATGGATGATTTAAATACAGAAGATTTTATAAATGAAATAGAGTTCATAGAAACATTCTCTAGACATTCTAAAATAGTTCAAAAAATCAGCTGAGCTCTCTTTTAATCTAGGGTAAAGTGTATAAAAATCACCAGTTTTATATTTTAAAGAAAACATTGGCGACGCCCTAGTACGGCGTCGTTTATGTTTCTGCCGAAGCAAGAGAACTAACAATAACACTTCCTCGTCAGAGTCCATGGCACCGACTAAAGTTGGGTTTCGATGGAAATCACTAAAATTCGATCGGACTGCAGCCGCGTATCTCTTCAAATAAGACGATTTACGTCGTACTGCTGTCGTCCGGCAGCAGTACGGCTCATGGTCGTAACAACCGTGCGGCAGCAGTCCGGCACCAACCGTGTAAATTGAAAGCGCCCTTAATCACATAAGTTTTGGGGGGGGGGGGGTTAATAAATCCGTTACGTCACATAAATTAATTTGTCAAATCCTTACGTTTCCAGAGCTTTGCAGCCTTGTTATGACGCTTGCCTTCAGTTTTTCTGCAACCATGACGCAAATCAAGGTTTTACCCAGTAGGTCGTGAGTTCAAATCCCGCTCCTAATCGATTTTTTCTTTCTTAAAAAAAATTTAACTTTCTGAGACTCTTCGGTAGACTTTCAGACTAGTTTCTGGTTTCAGGCAGATGATGGTAAAAGAAATTTTAACTTTAAAAAACAATTTTCAAAATTTTTATTTAGGTCTAGTTTAGGCACTTTAAACAACAAAGATGTTTAGGGTTCCGCGTAAATAATTACAATAAAATACACACGATGACATGATGTAGACGTTTAAGATATAGGTACCTAGGTATATTTAAGATTACATATAATGATAGGTGAAATGATAAGAGAAAATCAAATTGCATAAATAATAAAAACCGCTAGTTATAAATAAACCTGCCTTGTACGATTACTATAGGTACTTACCTACAACTGTTAGGGGGAGGCTAAATACTTAAACGGGTTTCATAAAAGGGAGAAGAGGGTTTCACAACCACAGGAATCTTCAAGAGGCATTCTTTCCAATGACCCTTTAGATGAAAGCCTTGCGCTTACTCAGTTCACTCTCAAAAATTATGAACTAACATTATTACTTAAATTATCAACGGACGATCAACAACAAGTTTGTGAAACAAACTCATAGAGCCAGCGTGAATTAGATTGAGATTTAGCACTCTCAGCACTCTAGAGTACTCAATATTTATAATAATTATCATTTTTGTCTATGGCTGGTCGATAGCAAATAGTTAAGTCTGGCCCCCTATCTATGATTCAATTAGTGAACTAACTTACGCATTACACTCACTCAATGTTAGATTGTAGCCCCAAGCCGAAGCACAATAAAATATTATTACTGAGTGGCCGAAGGCAGAAAGGCGAAGGAAGTAGGTATGATGTGATTTGTGATGAGTTGATGACTAATTTAATGCTCATTTTCATTCGATATATTCATCGCCTATTACATAATTATTTACATTAAGTACGACTATTTTCAACACAGGCAAGGGAAAAAATCTCGCTCGCACATTGAAGGTATAAATAAAATCATTGAATATGGGTGCCTACTTAAATATACATGTGCAAAATCCATAGTTATGGAGAATGAAATTACTAACAGAGGTTCAGCAAAAATATCAGTTTGATTGAAACAGGTTTTGATACATGAAAACTTGCTAAACAAAAATTATTTTTAGGCATTTTTCGCGTCATCAAAGAGTCACCAGAACTTTACCACACGATAATGATTGTAGTCTTACCACTCATGATAATTCCTATATTACTCAATGGTCACAATACCTCTACAATTTAATTCCATAGACATCGGAGGGAAACTTCCAAGAAATTCGCGCCTGACCTTCCGACAAGGAATTTGTGAATGAAGGGTGAGAAACCAAGATGGCGACGAGAGGCAGGTAAATACTTTTACAATAGTACTACTACAAATAGCAAAGCGCAATGAGTTTTTATATCACATCTTTGTGCACTGATTCGAATATTTACATGCAAAAAATTCAGAAGGATTTTTGGTAAGCTTTATATTTTTTTGATAGATTGATAGATATTCTGTTTTCTACGCATTATGCAACGATGAGGCTACGATATTTATTAATTATAATGTAATTAATTATGACGTCTTTTTTAATTTTTTCCAAAAACTGAACTGCTAGACTACTTAGGAACCTACTTAAAACAAAGTTGTCATTGTTGACAACTTGGAGTTGAATTTAAATTTATAAAAGTCATAAATAAAATAAAATTGTATTGTTAATAAAAGTTTTAAAGTACCTACAGCGTTATATTAAGTTAACTTTGTTCTATTCTTGTCGCTAGTTTGCTTTGGTATATACAGGGTTATTTGTAAAACACCAGCATCCTTAAAGGGGGTGATTTCAGGATTGGTCCCATAGTAAAAGTAGTTCATAATGATAAGTTAAATGTCCCCTTTTAAGGATGCTGGTGTTTTACAAATAACCTTGTATAGCTATATTGTACCTAGCAAACTTTTCGTGATTTCGTCTATGGCTTCAGACTAAAATGTTTCATGGTCAATGTTCTCGCACTCCACAGACAACTTATTTTGAATATGGAATTACAAACTCTATTCTCGCAGAGCCATGATTAATTAAGCACACCGCAACGTTGAACAATCTTCGTTTCGTAGATGCTTTAGTTAAACAAAAACATTTGCAGAAATTGAGTACAACACAATTTAATAATATTCCTCTGGGCGTTCCATTCCGCGGAATATCTGATTAAGCTGAACTAACAAATTGTTTGTCATTAATTTCTATCTTGTTATGTTCTTTGCGTAATATTCAAGACTCATCTTGGGTGAGGAACAAGTTACTTAATTAGAAATTTAAATCTGTTTGCTTGTTTTGTTTGAAGAAATTAATTTTAGTAGGTATTTATAAGTAGATCTTATGTTGGTTTAGTAGTTGTAGTTTTTTTGTATCTTAATAATTATTTTTAAGTAGATGTATGTAGGTATGAAATCAAAAACTGAAATGATAACACAATTCAATTCAATTCATTTGTACAAATAAATCATGGTAAAATAATAAATCAAAGAAGCCGCGCACTGCATGTCATACGTCACTTTCCGGTCTATGAAATATCTCTGTATGAAAAAAAATGATAAGAATTTTAAAAAAAAATAAAGTTTTAAGCCACTAGCTCATCGTTAGTTTATATTTAGTTTGAAATGGATTACAATTTTTTATCGAACAGACAAACAAACTGACAAGAAAGCTACAAACGTGGTAAAATCACGTAGATCCGTTTGGTTCTGTTGCGTGAAAGGAGGACCAACAAACACAATTTTTCATAATATTGTATACATATAGCTTTAGCTCTCCCTCTAATATTGTTAGAATTACTTTAGAATCTTATTTTATCTGTGAGACTGACTTACAAGTTTATCTAAATCCGTAGTTTTGTCTTTAAATCAGTATCTTCAGTTTTATCAGTTTTAAATCAGAGCACCTAAATGGCAGAACTCCTGCCATTTACCAAACTTTAATCTATAATAGGATATATATAGTAGGACGAGTTTTTATAACACCCTTTTGCTTCAACGATGTCTGTCTGACCTACCTACACAATATTTTTAGAACGATGAAACATTAATTTCGACTTGTTAGTACATTCTAATATTAGTTGTAAGTGTAAAATGCCATTCACCCGTAGGTCTAATTGTCTATTTCAATTTACATAATTCGCGACCACAAAGCGGTACAATAATTCGGCTAACCTTGACAAGTTCATTTACTTACACCAGTGCGATGACAGTAGTCAGTAGTAATGAGATAATGTGACCATTTGTCTCCATAAGGGGTGAAGTTTTTATAGCAACACCCACGGAACTCATAATAACGAGATAAAGTAGGAAACTTGAACGATTATTTTGATAAAATGGCGAATTTGCTCTAATATTTTATGACACGTTTCTATAGTTAGAACACTTAGAACGAAGTAAAAATAAAGTATGGCGCATGAAGGTAAGTAAAGTAAAAAAATACGTAGGTATCAGCTGCTTTTATACGCACCTGGTGCGTCTTGTAGAGTCAACTGAAGAAAAACAATTTATTATGACGTGTGGAGCTAAAAGTTACAGCTTGCAACATTCTGTCTAATAAATTATACATTGTACATCCGATCCAAATTATAGGACCTATAATTTAGATAGGATGTATAATTTATAATCTTTTAATTAATTCAAAAAGGATCGAAAACTGAGACCCATTCGGAAATTCATCTGAAGGTACTCAACCTATATCAGGTCTTCATAGCGTAAGCCCCTATAGGTATGACTCGCTAGACCGCACTTTCGCAGCTGTACCTACTACCTACTACAATAAGTTCTTTTTCTTGGGTCGCCGTCATTGAAATTGATGAGGAGAACAGGTATAATCACAGAGTACTAAATAGTTACTACGTAATGTACAATTATAAATATTACTAATTACTAGGCTATACCTAGTAATTAGTGCCTACTAGTTGCCTACACATGGATTTCCGATTGCGATTTGGTCTCATTTCTCGATCCTTTTTAAATTAAACATCGGATATTTCAAGAATAATCTATTTGCATATAAGTATTATGGTTTTCATTTTGATATTGGTAGGTAGGTATGTACTACAATAACTAAAATACTTGTAATTATTTAATAAGAAAATTTAAAAAAGCAACTGATACGGATGTTTTTTCAAATTTTCTTATTAAATAATTACATTTAATAAGCTATCATGTGCTATTACATGTAAAAAATTCACAAAAAAATACTAAAATACTTAGTTAATAATGAACAGGAAGTCTTCTCATTGATCAAAAAATCCTAAAATTCTGTAATTTGATTACAATCCACAATATCATAGAAGTAGGTACTACCTACATAATTGGTTTAAACATTTTGAATACTCAGTAGCTTCTTGAAAAAAAAAAAGTAGATACTCACAAATGAAATTAAAAAACAAACAGATAATTGTGTTTCAAGTAGTCAGACCCAAGGGTTGCCTTTTTTGTGAAACAATTTTGAGTGGGTGTAGAATCTCTTTGTTTACACACTCGAGATATAAGAGCCATTTTCTACTGAAGGACGATTTGTTTGTGATTGGAGTGGGATTCTTAGGATTCTATTGATTTGTCACTTGCGGATAGAGAAATATTTTTTCTCATTTTATCGTAATATTGTTACTATAACAACCTTTCCCATTTAAAGGTGAGATAAAGTTCAAGCTGCAGGATTAAGTAAGTATAAAGGTATTCTTAGGTTGAGTTCTGTATACACTCTAGTGTTGAAAGAATGCACTGTGGTGCTATGAATAGAAAAGTATAGTCAAAGTTAGCCTTTTTTGTTAAGCAATAGATTCTCTACCGAAAGCATCCAAGGGTGTAAGCAATATTTCGTCGCCTTAGAGTGAAAACTAATATGCAAAATAGTTAACTTTACAGGAGGAAGAAAAAACCGTTTCCTAAAAGATTTTACTATCACATATAATTATTTAGTATGAAAATTTGAAAAAACAACTGATACGGATGAGATTTGAACCCACGATCTTCGACGTACCGTGTCGACGCTCTAACCGCTGAGCCACCGTATCCTACTAGCACCAGTCGAAATTTCAAATCTCTTTTACACGCCTAGGGCGTGTGGCGACATCTATCGGAATACATTACGTATCCCGACTCAGTGCTCCAAACTTTGCAGTTTCAGTATCAGTTGTTTTTTCAAATTTTCTTATTAAATAATTATATTTAATAAGCTATCATGTGCTTTAACATGTAAAAAAATTCACAAAAATATTTACTATCACAGTTTTTTATTATGTTATGACTTTTAAATGAATGAAACTTGGCTACGTTTTCAGATCAATAATAGTCAGAACTTATATTCTTATTAATTTAACCAGCACGTCGCGTTGCGCACCCTCAAGTTTATCTAAGACTGACACTCGCGTATTTCTCTTTAACCGTCATAGATGGCATTATAGATTAAAATGTTTTCTTTTTGTGACACTAGGGCTGCGTTACGATGTTTTCTTTTAGAAAATTAATAATATAAAATGACCAAGATTGCATTTCCGAGGTTTTCACTCTAAGGCGACGATTTATGAATAACAAAGAAACAAAAACTGATAACAAAGCGGACGTCACTATTCAGTCAAAGACTGAGCAATGCAAAAGAGATTTCCGCAATAGAACAACGGCTTAGCACTTGCACGAGAACAACCACCAATCTACTGTAAAGCTACTAAACTTCAAAAAACTCCGCTCAATTCACGGAGGTTTTATGCATCATAATACCCACCGCTGTTTTTGTTTTTCAACCCCACTTGCCACGTGCTACTAGCTTTTTTATAGAGCCGTCACTCCTTAATGAACCGTATGCTCGGAAACGGCCGCCAGGACGCCCTAGCCAGGATATCCTGTTTAAAAAATAAAAGAGCTTCCCTCACACCTTTGCAAAAGCCCATAAGACTGAAATAATAGACGATTTTGACAACTAAGTACAAGGAGTAAGGTTGAAAATAGAATTAAGGGTTCTAAAGGGTTTAAATGCCAAGGAGAATGTCTGTGTGCATGTGTGTGAGCAGCCGCTCCCAAATTGCAAGCGCTTTGTGCTAACCATGCGTTTTGAAGTTATACTTAGTTTTATTTTTCATTTGGTAGCGAAAAGCTATTATTTTTAATGTGTCGTTATTTCCTTTCGCTGGCTCCGTAGTGCTTTAGTACTTATTTTCATTTGATGTTCAACTGTCTACGAGTTTCTAATGCACTTTAGTAAATTAGAATAAAAATAAAACACAAGTTAGGTAGGTAGGTACAATCAATAAAAAAACTCTGTAAAATAATTTTAATGTAGGTACGTAGGTAGAGGTACTACGTTAATTAAATTAGGTACCTACCTAATTAGATTCTAGATAGGTACTACCCACTGGTATGCATAATGCAATTACCTGCCTATTAAATTAACTTATTAATATCTTTCAATAAAAGTAATTCCAATACCTAATCTTTTTGCACAGCCGAGCCTTTACTATCTACCTAAATAATTATCTAGAGTTTTATAATTATTTAATAAGAAAATTTGAAAAAACAACTGATACGGATGGGATTCGAACGAATCAGTGTTGTTTTTTCAAATTTTCTTATTAAATATTTATATTTAATAAGCTATCATGTAAAAAAATTCACAAAAATATCTAAGTAGTTTTTTTTTTATTATTTTATATTTTTTTTTATTTTATATAGGTACTTAAATATTTTATAATTATTTTAATTTGGAGATTAAGTTAGGTAGGTACCGATGTTACAAATTAAATTAATATTAACCACTATTTACTATTACACAGTAAAACCAATTTTGCGTTGCGGGATTGTTTTTTTTTTAATACAGACGGACGGAACCACCCCGAGAATTAAAATCTACTCTCATCTACCGAGATCCGAAAACACCGCCGCGATCGTCTACCCCTTGCTTGTCCGACGGTAGTATTCTTTCGTCCGTCTAGTCAATGACGCTCTCTCGTTCGCACTAACATTCTCTAACATAACGCTTTCTCTTTCTTCACGCGTCAAGAGAACAGCGTTCGTTCGTATTTCGTTCGTTCATCAGTCAGTTTGCGCCGGCAGCCGAGGTAGGGAGTGTCGCACTGCGCATGCGTTACAACCTCGACGATTGTCAAATTTCGAACGAACGTAAATAAACAAGTGATTTTTTATACGTGCCAAACAGTAAAACAATATTGTTTTAATATTTTTACAGACATTATTAAGTGACATTTTGTTGTGAGGTATTGTGCAACGAATTTGCGAGTGAGTACCTATTCTTTTTGTTTTTTTTTTCGCATGCCCGTTTGGAGTCGGCAACCGGCACTGATTTTATCCAGGAGGAGAGGAATTGTATAAATTCTTGTGTTGATAATGATCTGTGTTTGTACTGGGTGCCTTGACAATCGTGAACCCGTGAGAGAATAATGTGGTTTTGTCATTCTTTGAAAATATTGTTTGACAAAAGAGATGAGATGAAAAAGATGCAACACAAAACAGTGTGTAATAATATTAATATCTTATGTATAGGTAGGTACTTTTGATACCAAACGACCAAGAATAAAATAGCTTTCAAAATATAATAGATTTAGAAACTTTTTAATAACTAAATCACAGTCTTATTACCTACTATTTATTTCCGCTTTACTTACTTCATACTGAATTAACTTTACGCGCTTATTATCTCTGTTATTACTTCTGCAATTGTTTATAAACGTAGGTACCTATTAACTTTCGAATGTCGAATTGATGTTATTCAATCTTCGTTTGTTTTGTTTATTTTTTTTTTGTTATTTTCCGAAGCGACTTTTAAACTAAAATAATCATTACCCTTGAGATTCTAAGGTCATTGAACTGTTATATAAATATTATTTAGTTTATGTTTATCCTGAAGCTTGTAGTCATTAAATAATTTAGTAGTGGTAAGGTAAGTAGGTCTCATATGCGCATTATCTGCTCTAATACAATTTTACGACTCAAATTGCTTGTCGATGACGATAAAGTGTGAATTAAGGACCTTAATTAAAAAGTTCCATTCAGTGCTGGTACCTATGCACCCGGTTAATGCGAGCTCCATCCATAACCAAAACTTGGTTCTTGTCTGTGGTGTGGTGTCATTTCTTGCACCTTTCCAGGGTTTGCACCCTGCGCCTGGGCACCGTCATCCTAGTAAAGGCACTAGTCTCATTTAAATACCTAATTTAGATTTTTGGATAGCTGCTGTCAATACATATACCTACCTACCTACCTATTTTTTTTTTCGTGTGGAAATCCCCTTATGGGTAGGTAGGGTAGTAGGTATTATGGGGCCAGTTATAGAGAACTTATGACCGACTCGCACGGCCTATTCCCTATCGGATTACATACTTTGATTATTTATATGTATATAATCAAAGATTACATATTTATTATTCCCAATTAATTTACCTGTATGATTCACCACACGATTCATTTCTCTAATCTGGTGCTGATTCAATCGCGTGCGCATCGGGAAATAATGTTCGTAGTTTCCTACCTAGGTAGGTATTACAAGTGCGTGTCGTGTAGTACAGTCAGCAGCAAACGAACCCAAAGACTTTGCCGGACTTTTAATTTAAATTAAACCGAGTTTAATTTCAATTACATTTTCTTGTTAATAAAATAAATTTTGATAGTCAATAGGTAGGTAGGGCGATTTTAAATGTTGTATGTTGCTATAGTAGGTAGGTACCTAGGTACCTACTATAGCAACATACTTAGGTACCTACCTACCCCAAGTAACATGGAGCTTTTTGTTGAAACTTTACGTACCTAATTGTTATTGTCTTAAACTTGTTTTTTTTTGCCATTTTTCATAACTATATGGTAGGTAAATTCAATTTGCGAGCTCAGACAGCGGTTTAGCTCGGATTCTCTCATCTTTCTTATTATGTAGGTAAGTCAGCTCAATTCCCATTCATCCCTGATACCTAACTTCCATCTTTTTACTCACTCCCTTCTCAAAGTTATTTATTTATTCGCACATTAAAGTACTTATCTGGACAGGGCGGTACAAGGGACGTTGCAAAGGGACGTTGGTTGATCCCAAAAGTTTCTTTCAGAGTTACTTCCCAAGGGTAGTGGGGTAAAACCGGCTACCGGAATGAGATTATTTAAGTAGATAGGTACTACAAAACCCCTGAGCAGTCTTAAACTTTCTCCTAAGTTGGTGATTAGAATAATTTAACTAACCAGAACCGAAACATTGTTTTCTTAATGACTCTAGACAAAACAATAGGAAAACCGGCTCAAGTACCTACCTAGGTATTTTTCGAATATTTTGTGTGTACCTACAGCATTGGTCCTGAATCTCATACATCTTAGTCTAACTACCTACCTATATCTTTTTCAAATATTAAACTATTGAAAAAGGACAGCAAATGAACTAGGTATCAAATTAGAGCTGTCAAATTAATTAGTCTTCGTCCTTGCGAAAGACGTAAAATTAGACGAGACCTCTATAGCTATGACATGCCGACTAAATTTTCGTAGATATCACGCAAATGGACTAGCTTGACAGCTCTAAAAATCTTTTATCCTTTTCTCTTTTTCTCTGTTAGAAAGACAAATGGCGAGTCTAAATCAGTTTAAAACTTTAGAGCGTGTAAAAGAATTAGCACCATTGGCAGCATTTAATGTTGCTAACTGTAGTTAAGAGTACCTATTTGTAGGTCTGCAATGTTTGGTTTACTTTAAAAAATAGTCTAGTCTCTTGAAGAAATGAGTCATATTCATAGTGTGATCTTCAATTTACTGGAAACGCAACGACCGTGACGCCACGCCGCCGCTAAATGCCAAATGTTTGTGGAATAGGATATGCAAGATATAATTATTCGCTAATTATCATCATGTTTTGTACCTACTAGGGCACAGAAGCAGAAGCAGTGATTGCCTAGTGGTATTACCGTTGACTGGTAAGTCAAAGGTTCGAATGCAAGGCGCTATTAGTACAAACAATAATTTTTTAACATACTGAATTTAATGACAGCTACAATTTACCTATTTATTATTAAGTTGTACCTATGGATACAGGGTTATTTGTAAAACACCAGCATCCTTAAAAGGGGTAATTACTCATCATTATGAACAACTTTTACTATGGGACCAACTCTGAAATCGCAAAAAAAGTGTAGGTATTTAATATCTTAGCAGCTTAAAAGTCTAGTAGGTAGATACCTACCTACTTATCTAAAAAGTTGAATGTTGGCGGGCCGTATCCGTATCTTGGCTACCCATAAGCTAGAATGATTACATGAATCCCGATCTGTCCGTTTCGTAATTTCCAACATAAAAAACCAATAGTCCTATTTCTTACTATTAGCTCTGTCTGGGCTCATTACTATAATATAAAATCTCATTGGTTTATTGAACCGGTGCCAAAGATAGAACACCAGCTGATATGTTCTACAGATTCGTGTTAATCGAAGCTACGTACTTAAAGGTATTTAAATTACGTTTCGAGGCGAAAATCTGATACGTTTGGAGCAGTAGCTGCGCCTGGGCAATTGGCTTGCACGCCAAGTGTCGTGTTTGATGCCCGCTCGGGATAAATATTGGTGTGATCCACAGATATGGTAGTGCTTGTGCATTGTGACTGCACGTAACTCCACCATGGTCCACGATACAGGAGGAAATCCTAGTATGTTTTATAAAAAAAGTAAAATTAATTAGTAATAAAATCAATCAATAATAAAAACATTTAAAAAAATCAGAAAAAAAAACAATTATTGAACAGTTGTTTTTTTGTGATTTTTTCCAAAAATTTATGATTTTTTCCAAAAGAACTAACTTTAATCCGTCCTCCTGCAAGTTTTACAAAATGTCGCTTAGATCAATTAGCCTTTCAACCATCGCACATCGATGTAGGTAATATATTATGTATACTAGCTACCCGCCTTGCCTTCGCACGAGTGCAATATACCTACCTACATATAAACCTTCCTCTTCAATCACTCTATCTATTAAAAAAAACCTAAAGTAGTTTTAAAGATTTAAGCATACATAGGGATATAGGGACAGAGAAAACGACTTTGTTTTATACTATGTAGTGATGTACATGCGTCCGTCTTTTTGAATCGAAAATTAGGGTAACCATGAAGTATGCTCATTAAAGTTTGCGTCCAACCAAACTGTTAAACCAGGTAAACGAGCCTCGAAAAGTCGACGCGCTATGCCATCCAGATAAGCTAAACAGCGACTTCCTGTACGGTAGAGTGACCATATGTACACAATAATAAATATACAGGACCGTCTATTTTATATTCCGACGTTATTGTCGTTTTTATTAAACTACTTAATTTTAGAAAGCTATAAGTACTGTTTTTTAAAACCTAGACATTTTTTTTTGATTGGTAGGTATTTTTATTCTTTTATTTTATCTAATCTTAGAAAACTTTGGTAATAATTTAAAAAAACTTAAGCAAATATTTTGGCAGTCGGTAAAACTGATATTCAGCTACATCCAATTAGATTAAAAGTAAGAAGCTGACCGCAACAAGGTTTGGGAAATAGGGCTAGGAGAATGCTAATGATGAGTCATTAACTAATAGAGCCATTTTTGATTGCGCTGTTAAAGATATGCAAATTGTAAACTCGGATTTCCTGTCATTGAATTTTGACCTCTGCCGCTTGATACCACATTGTTTATACGTCAGAAACGTATACAAAAAGGGTTAAAAGATATCGCTTCCGACATTCTGCTCAACCGTGACGTATAAAAACGCCCCTATGGAAATAAATGAAGTAGGTAATTATTGGTGTTGATTTTCTTGCACATTAGAAACTAATTTTAGTCTCATTTCTTATATCTCTTTCCATTTTATTAAATACAATAAAAATTACAGACAATTTAACTCCCAATTTAGAGCAGTCAAATTCGTCAAATTAGTCTATGCCCTTGTATGTAGCTGGCACGTAAAGATGGAATCTATATAACGCGACGACTTATAGTCTTGTTGATTATCACACAAATGGACTAATTTGACAGCTCTAAAAAATGACGATGTGACTGCCTTAGCAGTTAGCAGCCTCAGTTTGCCAATTCATCGCGACTTATCATAGCCGGTAATTAAACTATGAGGCATAAACATAGTCACCTATTCAATGCGTGGGGAACATCAAAACTCAGTCTTGCCAAATTAGCTTAGACTAGATAACAAATATTTCAGAGTATGAATATAATTTTAGTTTTTACGACCAGTCTGAAGCGTGAGAATAGTTTTTTTTGAATAATTTAATCATAACAAAGAAATAGGTATTGTAAAAATTCACCTCCACCTCTACACAGTTACGTGAATGGTTAAGTTTTTATGAATTAGATATTATCTATTAACTTAGTGGTTGGCAGTGAAGTGTTTTAAAATCTGGTTTAAAATTAAGATCTAGACACTCAGCAGTGTGTCAAGCCAAGTTCACGCGACGAAACGGCTGCGGTGGTGTGTTTTAATAACATAATTAATACGAACTATTTAGAGCTACTTTTGATCCTCCGTAGACAATAACACAAGAACTATTTGGTTAACCAAAAAGTTTTGCGACCAGTTTCTTATTAGGTAAGATGTAATTTTTGTCAACCGCTTACAAACTAATCAATAACCTAAACTATTTTTATTTACCTAATTTATTTTATTTAATCTATTTTTTTATTTTACGTACCTTCTGTTATTTTACTTAGTGTTGATTTTTTTTGGTAATGTTTTTTTTTGTGTTCAAGGCACAACAATCGTTTGGTATGTAGTGCCGTTGACTCGTGGCTTGGCCTCGACCCTACGAGTCTTAAAATATTTTTAGTTTTCATTGCATACCTAACGAAACACGAGAGGTGAGTCAGTACGGTTTTATTATGTGCGGAAAATTTACGTGTTAACACCGGTTAAGTACCTAGTAACATTTTTTTATTTAAAAGATTAGGGCATTCATTTATTGTTTGTCGTAATTGTAACTGGCTGGAATGTCTTGTAATAAAACTGCTTGTTCTGTTTATACATGAATTTTGTTAATACAAAAAAAAATGTTAGTTTTACTTACAACATTTTGTAAAACCGTTTCGAAATTAAATTTTTAGAAATTGTTATACTGATTTCTTATTTATTAAGAAAATACCTACTTTTATTAAATTATTTTTAATTTTATTAAGATAGCAAACTGACTTTTTTTTGTTGATATTCAATTGACTTAAGTAGTCATTAAAAATATTACTTTATACCTACGTCATTTAAAAAAAGAGAAAATATCGCAACTATACAAAAAAAAACAAAGTTAAAGAAAAACAATTTTAATGTAAATTGTTTCTAAGCTATAGAATTTTATTTTTCTATCAGTCTGAATATTGAATTATCAATTTATAATTCCATTAAATGAGATGCATGCGTCTATGTAGATTAAAATCGAGTCAGCTAATTAAAAGACACAATCTTAATTACTCTCACTAAATCTAAATAAACACAAATTCATGAGTCATGACTTCATGAGCCATCAATAAATAACCAACCAAGTTTTCGCTACTCATAAATACCCAGAATCGTACAGCCGCATTTCAGCGGTAAGCCTTATACACCTTGTCTTATTAGCCATAAGATCGTTTTTCGAATATCAACATTGAGATACTGTCGATTGTACAGTATTTCATTTTGTACTTACTAAAACGAATTTCCGTTGCGAAACCGGCGGATCAAAGAGGTTATAAGTGCAAACAGAAAACATTCTCGTTTCGTTTGTTGGTCGTGTTTGTCATTTGTTTCTGTGGCGATCCTTAGTTCGGGACCCTTTCCTTGGTAAAATATGGCACAGTTTGTTGACTGAAGTCGTTCGCTGATTCCTTTTTGGTCAACTAACCTAATAAATACTTTTAGTACTTAAATATTTAAAAAATGATTCCATGCTCATGTTTCCACTTCTGAAGATCTGTTCCCCTAGTCTTAGTAAGGCCGCAACAGTTTTCCTGAGGTGTTTCTGTAAAACTAACTTACACCTACTCCCAGTACGGTTACTGCCCGTCTCTGTCCTTCCCGTGGTGTATAAACGAGACAGGTAGTTATTACAAGGGTTACAGAAAGGACAAAACGTTATCCGTCTCAGAACTTTCGTTGTCTTAGTTTATAAATTCGTACTATATATAGACTGATTGATACTAATCGGAAGGACACAACAAAACACACAGTGTAGGATAATGTATTCCTTTTAGATAATAACTTATTCGTCTCTAACGACACCCACAGGAAATGATGAGTACGATAATATTAAATAATCAATAAGTACAAATGCATTATGCTCTATCAGTGATCTGTGAATCAATTACTAATGGGCGTAGTTCCTGTGAACGGATAGGTTTTATTTTTCAGAACTAGATAGGTTTATCCATTAGTTCAGAGTTCAGACTGCATGTTGATAGGAAAATATGGGTCTAAAAGACTTCTATAATGTTTTTTATCCATGTTTCGGCCATTTACTGCTCATAATAATTTTTATATAGTAATTAATAAATACTCGCCGAATCGTGACAATGGTCTAACCAACTGAACTATCGTAACTTTCGATTAACAATGTTCTAACCAACTGAATGTTCGATAAGCGATCAGTTCGTTGTCTCAGATGGTAAAAGCATTGCCA
This sequence comes from Protodeltote pygarga, assembly GCA_936450705.2. NCBI lineage: Eukaryota > Metazoa > Arthropoda > Insecta > Lepidoptera > Noctuidae > Protodeltote > Protodeltote pygarga. The sequence goes on along the minus strand of OW388264.2, from coordinate 4,827,807 downwards.
ATGTAATGCGAGTGCCGAGGGTTTAAGTTTTCTCGTAAATCAATCTCTTTTTTTCCGCTGATTATTATTTTTTATTTACCTACTTCAACAACTTCACAAACTGGCAATGGACAATTTTTTTTTATATTCTTGAATGTCTACCTACTGAACCATGCAATATAATCGCGAAAACCTACAAAACAGGACATGCGCTTAAAAATATAATTCGAAGTTGTTGTTCGGGTCTCAAATTACACTAAAAAAATCCAAGTCTTGATACATAAGTAGGTACGCATCAACATCCTTACTTAACTTTTTAAATAAAAAATTGTAAACCTACTCCACAATCCAGTCACTAAACACGGCTTTTAAAAAAATATTTACAGGTTTATTTTTAAATTAACCTCAGCGTAGCGGTCAGCTGCGCGAGCGCAAGGGTTGCCTTCCGACAGCTTCGTTTCCGTTGTTAAAACTAACTAAATTGTAATTTAAAAGTTCTTAAAATAAAAGAAAATTTTCACTAAAAAATACGCCATACGCACTTTTCTATAAGGTTGAAAATTGAAAGAGTGAATAATACCGATGTAGTAATAGCAAGTAGGTCGGTAGGAAACATTAATTTTATTAGTTTGAGTCATCATAACTATCAGAATAAAGTAGTTTTTGTATTGATACCAACCATATTTGGACTGTAAATTACCATGTTTAGTCGGACTCGGAACAGTCTCGCATTATTTTAAAGTTATTAAATTATGGTCACCCTAATCAATTGATTGGCTTGACTTCTACTAGATGTCAAAAATAGTGTTGTATCGAAATTAAATTAGAAGATTCAGATATTTATAAATCGATTTTTTGTCCCGCTCTTCAGCCCTTAATAGTTTACGTCCGCCGCCATCGCCAGCACCCGAGTGGAACGCCTAAAGGTACCTAATTGGGTATAGCGACCTCATCTAATTTTGTGACACTCTTAATTTGGTAGCTTTACTTTTTTACTACATGAATTCCACTTCCAAAAATTTATAGTAGGTAGATCTCAAAGTTAATATTACCAAATTGGGAGAGTCACAGAATTAGATAAGGTAACCCTACCTAGTAGGATTGATCTCAATAAAGTCTAAGATTTTGAATAAAAAGATTTTAGCGGTATTTTTTCAGTTCCGATTTTTCCATCTCTGTCCCGCTTTTTTTTCATTATTTATTTATTTATCTTATCTACATAGCATCTTAACTGATTATGGAAAAACAGATCTCAAATCTCAGATCTTGCAATACTATTGCCAATTGTTGGTCATACGGGTTCACTAGTCACTAGTTATTTTGGGACGTTATGTTTCATCTTCATTATTTACATAGAATATAGGTTTACAGAGCAACGGTCTATGTGACAAAGAGACGATTGTTTTGTCTACAGTCTGCGCACAGCCTTTCACGCAGGTCACGTCACGCCCTTCCTTAGCAAATAGTTTCGCGTCGTCTTGTTCACCAACGCATATAGCAAACTTATCTAATTCCGTGATACTCTTAATTTGGTAGCATTACATTTTTTAGTACTTAATTCCACTTACTGAAATTTATAGTAGGTCTCAAAGTTAATACTATCAAATTACGAAAGTCACAGAATTAGATGAGCCTATCCTATAACTTTGTTGATAGGTATGCGAAGCCGAATCCAATCTGCCCTTTTTAACCAAATTCCAAAAAGGAGGACGTTTTCAAGTCGATGCATAATTTTTTTTCTTTTTGTTCAAAATCTCCGATTAGTCCTACCCAAATATTGTCATGATGAATGATCTGATGAAGAACTTTGGAGATAGGTACCTACAGAACGGAACTCCTCGTCAGACGAAAGCAAACCTCTCATAATAACTAATTTCACTAAGTTTTGTATGTGTTGTTGATAACTGACTTCCGAAAAAGTTTAAATTAATGTGCCAGTCATAATTGAAAAAAAATTATCAAAAAGATGCGAATTGAGAACCTTCTCCTTTTTCGAAGTCGGTTAAAAAGTAATACCGATTTCTGCGAATTGAGAACCTTCTCCTTTTTCGAAGTCAGTTAAAAAGTAATACCGATTTCTGCGAATTGAGAACCTTCTCCTTTTTCGAAGTCGGTTAAAAAGTAATACCGATTTCAAAGTACCTACCTAAAAAGTTCCATAAGTCGATCGTTATGGAGTCGGTGCCAAGCTAAGCGACCTGACATCCTAAGCCTTGGTATTAGCACCGACTCTAAAACAAGACTTCGAGTTATTTCTAGCTTTTTAATGCTTTGAAGTCCAATTATTTTTGTAAAAAAAAAAATTCAACCCTAAATTCCTTCCATACATCACAAAATCGGCACCTAACGTATTTGAAACTAGGAGATCAAACAAAACGTTGAAATAACATTTCCCATACATATTTGGTAACGTGGGAGTGCCGAGGTGCTAATGATAACAAGGTTGATGTGCGTACGAGTTCGACTGACCCTTTTCTACGTTTTATGAATGAACGAACCAGTTTTAAGATTTTTTGGGGATTTCGGTCTTTTTTAGGTTAGAATGTTGTAGTGACAGGTTGAAGGACGGTTTTTTTTTCAAAATTGGAATTATGTTTTTTTTTGTTTTTTTTTCTTCGGAATTCTTAAACTTTTTGCACGTTTTATTCCTTGATCGATTTTCTCAACTGTTAAAATGCAACCGTTTGTTTCAGAATAGACCATACCTGCTTTCACAGAATAAATAATATCTTAGTATAAGTGCTACTTACTTAATATTAGAATGAATATAAAATGCGAAAATAACTGTGTTAATAAAAATGCGAAATGTCTGTCTATTACTTACCATTTCACAGTTAAATACTGTCGTACAAAATATCGTAGGTAATCCATCTATTTAAAAGAGCAACCATAGAGTTTCTTGCCAGATTCTTCTCCATGAAGGGTAGGTTACCCTTGGAACTGCCAACTAGAGTCACTGTTATAAGAATATTAGAATTATGACTATTCATAAATGCTTAATGATCTACATTAATAAAAATATCATGATTTAGATGTTGTAGCGAACAAGCGATATAGACGAAAAGCGACTGCGACACGATTCTACGAAAAAATAATAACAATTGCTAAGAAACTCGGCGAAGGACATAAAATACATTTTATCGACATTTCGCTTGAACAAATCGGCAAGCACTAGCTAGTTTACTAAATTAAGGTCTTGAACGAAACTTTTCTCTAAAAAGTAAAGAAATTGAACTAAAAAAAAGTCTCAAGAATCTTGAGAGACAAACTCGTCCTAGGAACGTTTCTATTAAGAATTCTACGAACAAGAAACGATACCTCGAAGTTAGCACTGAGACTGGAAGAAATATTTCAGCTTTATTATTATTTTAATAGTATTTCAAGACGAGACGGTGATAATAAAATAACGGAATGAAACTCGCGAAATTACTTGCAGCGTAGGTTATATTTATTAAGATGAGCAATAATAACACATCTGGGTATTGTCCTTAATTAAAATTAGTTAAATTAAGAGAGAGAGCAGAGCTCTGCTCAAACTAATTTTCCCAGAAATTAGACTTAGGAAGATCGATTTCGCCCCTGTAAAGCCCCATATTGTAGGTATATTATCGAAATCGTTCGAGTCTTTTTCGAAATTCGAGTTCTGCTTAGGGTTGCCATACGTCCGGGGAGCCCCGGATTATTCCAAATTTAGAGGGCGTTTGGTGGATTTCCGGGAGGGTTTTTTAGAAAGTGCTCAGGCGATACCAGGACACTTTTTGACCCCGGCAAACGCCACAACTGCCGATCACTCACTCGCTTTTCTCAAAGGTGTCCCGGAAAAATGAAAATTGTCCAGGATTTTAGATTTTTGTCCGGCGTCGGCATTTGATAGGGATGGCGGCTCTAGTTCTGCTCGTATTATAGGTTTAGGCTAGCTTGCCTATATGATAAAAATATTGTCGCTGTCATCTTTATGAATTAATAAACAGCTCTGGAAAGCCGTAACACAGAAAACTTCATTGATTAAGTCCGCAAATGTGAATTAAAAAGTTTCCAGCGAGCCAGACAAGGTCAAAATGGCGAAATTGCAACCGTTCCCGACCTCCGTTAGGTTAAGCCAGACGTTAATGTTGAGGGGTCATCCTTTTAATGTTTTGGCCTTTTCATTTTTGTAATACTGACGTGAATTCTAATACTGCATTAACTACGAAAAGTACATTTTTTATTTTTTTTTGGCCAAAGCACATTCGGGTTTAGTAATGTAAAATTTGTTTCTTAAATTAAATTCTGCGTACATAATGAGGTGGACTAATTTATTTTTAATCTTTCGTTAATAACTTTTTGATTCGAAACTTTTTACGATGCCTCATTTGTTTTTTGTTGTGCCGTTTTTAATTTGCACGCCGAAATTCTAATTCTAAATTTAAATTTTTAGTAACTTAACCGACTTTTCAGTTGAATTTTGTAAATGTAATTGCTTCTCAGTATTCTAATAAGGTAGGTACTTAGAAAATAATGAACTCCGGAGCAAAAATTAAGTAAAAGATGCTTTTAATTGCTTTTTGGGAGTTAAAAGCTTTAGGAGAGATTTATTTTAATTCTTCATTATTCGGGAGGAAGTATAAGAAGTAGAGTAATTTACCTATGGATTAACGTCTCGGCGAGTTAAAAGAGTCGAGGAAACGGGTTATTAAATGGGTGTCGGCTGCGGACCAATAACCTGTCACAGCTTATTGCAAAGTTTAATTCCAACAAGTTTTTTTTAATGTAAGGTGTGTTAATTAAATAACACTCACTGTAAGATACGAAGCGCATTTATGGTAGCCGTGCTGGTTTCATGAATCGGCTGGGCAAGCTCGGCTGGGGTAGATAGTGGATTCTCAAAGTATCGGCGTAAAGTGATAGTAAGATTAGTAAGTATCCGTACAGCTTGGCAAAAAAGAGTCTGGAAAAATTGGGGGCGCCGCTGGCGCACTTTTCACACTACAATTCAAAATTACAAGTTATTTAGTGCTTACATATTTCTATGACGAGTATTTTGTCATTAATTATAATCAAATGAATCATTTTTATGTTACTTTAGTACTCACAAACTTAGTTTTTAAGATTTTTATTTTTAGTTCCTGCTGTCACCGCCTCAGACTCTTTTTTGCCAAGCTGTACTATTGTTTCGTACGTTTGTTGGTTTGTTCAACATAGCAAATAGACTATTAGGATAATTATTTTACCTATTATAAACAGGAAAGTAAGTTTGTTTATTTGTTACTTTTCACGCCCTAATTCACGGAATATTTTGGAGTTTTAACATTAAGATTTAAATATTTTAGACTGTACTGGAAAATCTGGAAAAAATGTTAGTTAGTGCTTTTACAATAATAAATTATAGTAGGGTTGCCCCCTGATTTGTAGCGTGCGGAAAACCCTTTATAGGTGCTCCATCACCAAGGGCTGGCGAGGGAATTAGGTATGTCCGATTCACGGTGTTCCTCCACGAACCTCTGGGTGTAACTACAGGTTTCACTTCTTGTGCATTTACTGACGGAAGGCTGGCAACCCTTAGTCACATAGACTTTTACAACCGAAATAGGTAACTTGTTCGTAGTTACCTTAAAGTTTTTAGGTATACAGTTATTTAATTTATAAAGACGGACATTCTTTGTAACTATCAGTCTGTCGGCAATGCGGCATTCAAACAGCAGTATAAGCATCTGCTGAGTATGCCCTACATTTAGGGTTGCCACTTGCCAGGTCCAAAAACAGAAAAGCCGGACACAGACTCATATTTAGCCGGACATTTTGCCATGAAAGCCGGACACATTAGTTTTGAAAAAATTTGGCTGCGGTTGCGAAAACGCTAGACTCGCGTTTGCTTGAGTCGCTCGCGGGCTTTCGTTTCGTTCGGCATCTTTTGACCAAAAGCCTAATAAAAGCCGGACAGGCCGGACTTGTATGTATTTAGCCGGACACGATTGTAAACAGCCGGACATGTCCGGCTAAAGCCTGGCACCTGGCAACCCTAATACATTAGAGCGAACTCAATTCATAAATTCAGTACTAATGCTTCTTCATTACTGTCTATGACTCATGTATGTTTATTTCATAACGTCTTGTTCGAACATGTCGTGACTAGTTGAGACGTGTCGTGAACTTGACTAATCTTTTGTCCTTTCTATCGCATTGTATGGATTAAAGTAATTACTTAATTAAACGTTGACAAAAGTGTGAAGTGATATCTATGATGCAATATGAAGCGTGTGAATGTTGTGTTTTGTTTTTAAAACTATTTATTTTTTTAATTTAAGGTTTGTAAAATTGATTGTTTTTAATTAGGATAAGTTTTATAATTAAAAGTTGATAATTTTGGAATAATTAATTACTTATCTAACATTTTTCCTTTTTTGTTAAATGTAGCGGACTTTAATAGAAGTTGATAACATTGGAATACCTAGTTATCTAAACTTTTTTTTTTCTTTTTAGTTACATGTTACATTTTGTCATGTGTAGTGGCCTTAGTTATCAACTATTATTTGTCCCTGCGATAATCGAACCTGCGACACTAAGCTCATAAGGTGAATAGCTTAACCACTGCACCAATCTTTTTTCTACAAAGTCTTTGACGTTTTTTGATAGGATATGAGGTAGTACTTTAGTCTCAGAGCTAGAGTTTCATAAGTTTGTAATTTTATTTTATCTTTATTGTATTTTGTTTCGATTAAAAGTAATTTTCTCACGAATTTGTTTACTGTTACTGTTTATTTTTATTAGCCCATCATCATCGAAATGTTAAATACTGGTACTCATTTCCCACATTTGACGGTTAGTGAGTTAAGATAAGCAGCTGACACATTCACTATTTAATCGTTCCCATAAACTCATGGAAATATTACTTACATTGATTTAAAGTCAGAAGTCGTTGACAGCTAAAAATCTTGTTTCTTTAATGTATCCAGTTTCGAAATTATTCGAACCAATTACTTGTTTTGTACGTGTTTAATCTTTTTCTGAGGAAGTCGCTGATTAACAGGTTTATTTATCTTTATGAGTGGCCCCAGATTCAATTTACCAACTGAACTTGAGTGAAACAAATTTTTACTGTGTTTGTTTTTTCGTTTCTATTGATACTAAAGCCAAGACTGGTTTAAGTTCTTGTTGGATAACAAAATTAATAAATAAAACTAACTTCGAAGATAATGTTGACCGTTGAAATTGTTTGTGACACGAATCGTCAAGCTGTATAAAAAATATAGATTATTTTCTCGATTGAATAGTCGTAATACTTAGCTCTAACAAATTCTACGTATTTGTCTACATCTAATAAGAGTTACTTTTTATGAAAAAGATTAGGTAAGTATTTTTTTGTATGAAAAATGATACCTACGATTTAAGAGTGTTTATAGTAAATAAATAATCCCTGTCGCCTGCGCGAGGTATTAGTAGTGTTGCAGAAATCAGTGTACGTTCTCTAACTAGGCACTATGGAAATTAGAATACCATTAATCATTGGGAACCTAACCTATGCTTAAGCTTAAACATATGTACATAATTTAAGATTAAATTTATCACCTGCGAAGGGAAGGCAATAGAAGCCCACTCGTTTAATAATATATATTCTGAACGTGCGTAATGCCCTGAGAACTAGAACGCCATCTGCTATGTTAGGCATATTATATTATACGCAAAGCCAATCACCATGACGATTGACGTCGTTTTATATCAGGCTACCACGCAACGATAGTTCTACAAATTTAAGTTATTTTCTCGTAGGTACACAATCATGTTTACTTAAGTCTATAATTTGGAATAATTGTTGCAAATTTTGATGGTCTGATTTTAGACGGGTAATTTGGGCTTCAAAAATTTTCGTATGATGTCAAATGTCCCATCAAATTAAAAAAATCTTACGTCAAAACAAGATAAATGTTTTGTCTACACATGATTTCTTTTCTATCAATTGTCGTTTTAGTTTGACGTTGCGGGCTCTTGCACTAACTGAATCGTATGACGAAACAATACGATCAAACTATCATTTTCTCCATCCTATATAACCTAGAGCTCGTTTTTTCAGCGCACTTGATAATTTAACGATGGAGTAAACATTTTTATGTTCATAAAACGATGCAAACAAAAAATATAGATTGCTTACATGTAATGACCCCTTACGGACTCGGCGGATATCCTTTACATATGAAGATGTATGTGTTTTAGAGAATACAAAGAGCGATTCAGGTCTTACAGCTACCGTTTTCGTATTCCTTTCTTTTTTGCCCCAAAGCCGTTTGCGTGCCGAAAATCATTTACGGAAATTAAGACGAGAGTAAAATTTTCATAATAATGGGGCGATTTGTTATGTAAATTAAGCTTAGCTGCTTATTTACGATGAAACAAAACGGAATGAAAGGAATTAAGGTAAATGGTTTAAAAGGTGCTGTTAATATGAGGGATCGGAAGTTTGCCTGATAGACTCCCAAAATGCAGGAAGCAAAAGAAGTGGGTTCTCTACCGGTGCACGATGGTGCTTCCTTTAGCCGCATTCACGTAGTGAATTCTCATTAAAATTTTATTAAGATTAAATTCAGAAACATTTCAAAACACTCCCATATTTAAAAGTTAGGTAAAGCTGACTAAGACATACCAACTTTGAACAAACAAAATCAATATTCTTAGAAAACTGAGCTCGTTATTAAAGGCATCAGAATTTGTAACCTCTTTTTTGCTCTCAATGACTACCTTGGGAGCTCTGCCTCTGGCGGGTTAACCGCTAGTCAAATCGCCGTTGATGATGAATGATTACTGAGATTTCGTTTAATGATGGTCTCGGACACCGGCTTCCAACTGACAATACAAAAAGACAGCTTCAAAATGTCCGAACAATTTTTTATACACTTTGTTCTTTGTAATGAAATGTGTAATCTCTCTTCTTAGAGTAATGATGGATGGCCCTATTACAATATATTGAAGTTACGCTTTAGTTTTGATAGGTTCAATTTAGTAAATAAATGCTACCAAATGATTGATTTTTTAAACCGGTTTGTTAGACGCATTGCGGTGTGAAATTGTGCTTTAAATATTTGAGAATTCCATATGATAAATGGTAGTCTCTAGGTATTCATTTTTGCGGACTTAATATAAGTTTTATGTTTCGATTTAGTGAATCTTATTTGCTACTACAAATAGTTCGAATAATCTGGCCAACACATTAAATTTTAAAAACATTTCGTCAAGAATATCGTAGGTATCTAATACTCATTTGTGAGGTTCCTCGTAGTATATTGAATTCGTATTCAAGACGTTCATAGGTAATCCAAAAACTCGTAATAAGGTAGAACGCTGATTATAGATTCCTACCTCCTCCCCTTAGGTAAGCCTTATGCAAATAATATGATGCTTCGGATGTATTCGGAATACTGGAGACCATATTAGAGGTTTCGTTTGTGGATCAATTTGTGTTAAGTAATCTTGTCAGGTATCAAGTTGTGTGAACTTCGGTGTAATGGGAGCTTTTAAACGATTTTCTATGGTTTGATAGATTTGTTATTTAACGTTGCTTGTATATACAAGACCTTTTTTGTTATTTTTGAAATGGAAATTGATAATGAAATCATCCAATCTAATAAACTATTTAGAAAACACTGATAAAGCACATTTTGATTTTACTGGTACTAAATTTTATTTTACCGGTAATGATGATAGATCTTACTTCTAATGGATTTATTTCGTTCACATTTCTCTTATAAGTTTTTATGTGTTGGTCTATGAAGTTCATACTTTATTTATTTTATTTTATTTATAGACTCACGCCTGTATTCCCCAGAGGGGGTAGGCAGAGGTATGCAGTACACCCAGGTTTCTCCGGCTATTTTATAAGTCCCATGTAATAGGGGGCGAGCCTATTGCCATTAACCAGGCACAATTCCAGACTCCGTGCTGCTACTGAGAATTTCCTAATGGAAAAACCCAATAACACTTTTGCCCGACCCGGGGATCGAACCCAGGACCTCGTGCTCAGCAGTCGCGCTTGCTACCACTAGACCAACGAGGCAGTTCATACTGGGGTTGTATGTTAAATTTCCGACACCTACAAAGCTTTAGGTGACCTAATAAAGAGAAAACATTAACAATTATTAAGCATCATTTCGATAGAAAAAATATTATTTAACCAAACACGATTATAATAACACGTCATTCGAATTATGTAAATACAGAATATATTTATGATAATCGACCAATTTTCGATCATCAAGGTGTACCCGAACATCCATCCTGACATGTGTATGTGATTAGGATCCTCATTGTTCAAACTGCATTGTTCCATCATATTTTGATTAAGCATGACTGATGAAAAAACAATAGGTTTTATCTTAGCACTTTGTATGATGAAATGTTTGTTAATGTTCTTGATTACTGGGTCACGTAAGATTTATTGTTCTGTTTAATAGAAGGTGAAATATTCCTTAGAAGGACATTGACCGTCTTGGGGATGTTCTTCAAAAAGGTCGGTTGGCGGGCTTGCTTGTACATAGTATATTGAATATTCTTGAAATGATTTAACTTGTTACTTGATTGTAACCTTTTCCCACTGTTTATTATCGGGAATATGATCAAGATCATTATGTATGGAAATCTTTGAAGCACTTAGATAGTTAGATACTATAAACAGGTCATGAGCATTAGATTTTTATTTAGATTTAAGTCGACTTTAATTACTTTGCCTGCAATTATTCTACGTTATTTTGTATTGTTGAAGACGTCTAGAGTAAGCTTGTTATTTTGTCTACAATTTAAGTTAAATGTTAGTTGTCTTTTGACCTCGCTATTGTTAGTTTAGTCAGCACTGAGATGATCTTTTATGAGGATATGATAATGTTAAAATTTATTGTAATGGCCACCTCTCAGCTTGGAGAACTATAAAACCGAAATGTTAAAGTTATTTTGCGCATATTTGCAGATTCTGATAATTTGATTTGATTTTTTAAGTGCATCATTTTAAGTGTACTAATGTAGGTAGAATCTAAATAAGATCAAAATTTTAATTAAAATGCTTACAAAATAAAAAGCTGACCAAACTAACAAAAGCGTGGTTAAGTAGTGTTGGTATTCAACTACCGGATCTAACAATTGTATAACAACTCGGAAATGTAGCTTTAAAATCCATAATTTCTAAATCCAAAATGTTAAAGTCATTCAAGTTAGGAACGCAGTCGTGGGCGAATGAATGGTGCGCAGGAGTTTGTTGACTGATCTGTCACTGGACGAGTTATGATGTAACTTTATGTTGGGAACTAGGCGGTTCTGTGTGGTATTTTAACTTAATAGGCTATTTCTAGTTTGCCCAGATTCAATGCAGCTATTAATGTTATTCAATTTCGCGGTATTGCCACATCTTCGAAGGATTGCGAGAGAAACAGTCTTATAAGGTCTTTAACTTTTAACTTTAAATGGTAGTAAGTTAAATACATTTTAGGCTAAACACTAAAAGCAAACTTTTGTATAGCATTGTTTAAATTTTGGACCGTAGTCCGTAACTATTTCCTTAATAGTACCTAACTGCTTCTTGACTCATTACTCCATTAATGTAGTCAAATGACTATATATAGACTGATTTTAATCTTGAATTTACTTAGTAATTAGCTACATCCTTTTTATTTTGAATAAAGATTTGTGGTAGTCGAACCGCTTAAGCAATAAACAGTCTATCAAAAATAATGCTCATTTCGCGATCTGACATGAATGAGGTTGATAACAACCAACCTATCCAGATTTAAAAATCTGATGTCATTGTATCTATAGTCGCCATTCACTCACTGGTTCTCATCAAAAACTGGCAACACCGCAGACAGGTGTGTTCCCGTCGTGCCCCTTTTTTTTTCAACGTCCGTTCCCGTATGAAATTCCTCAAACAAAGACTTAAGTGGCACTACAATCATAAACGAAATTTATATCTTATTCTAAATACAATACAGCTTAAAATCCTCTGAGGATAATGTTGAAGCTGTACAAGAGTTACAGTGAATGGATCGTTTCCCTTACAATGTGCTGCAACGGTTAAAATTTGGGGTCATCGAAAAATCTGATTTAAGTATGGGGAATAAGATTTAAATTAAGTTGATACGGCAGAAGTATCGCATATCCTTTATAATTGTGTTATTTTTTAATTTATTTTTGGATTCTCTAAATCAGGGCGCTTATTTATTGTTATACAAGGGCTAATCAAATTTGTTTAAAATATCGGTGTTGTGCTACTTCTGTAATAATACGTCGGGTCACTAACCACGAGAATCTCTCAGAAAATATGTGTAAAACTAAAACTAGTTCTAGAAAAATATTCTTATTCAAAGATGCAATTCTTAGGAAAAAGTATGAAAACAAGAATCTAGACGACATTAAAGAAAGCGTGTCCCGTGTCTCGATCTTGTGGATTGTATGTAAGTGTGAATATTATCATAGCAACAAAAGAACTGAGATTATCATCAGAACATCGATTCAAGATTTCTAACTATAGACGTTTTTCACGGCGAAATCCGTTAACGATATCAATTTCTATGCTTCACACACGTTAATTAATTACCATCTTCCGCGTGATTGGTAAATTCTCACGATTCAAGGTAAAAGCCGCTTTGTTAGATGCAGTACTTAACATGGGGATAATACATGCGACCTCTACTCTACAGAAAAAGTAAGAAAATCATCTACAAGTTATCATCATATACTTAAGGAAAGTTACGAGAATAATAATGCACCTACAGGTAATCCAATTTTTTAATAAAATGGAACTAATGAAGCAACAGATATGAGAGCTAATGAGGCCGAATATGATGAGAAAATTTCTAATTATAAATTTAGTCAAGAAAACCTGTCGACAGCTACTTTGTGTGTTTACACTGTGTGTGATATAAATACGGCTACTTCATTGACTACTGATTGATTTTCTGGATTAGACTAAATTAAAAGTTGATTCATATTTTTAATTTTATACTCCTTCACAAATACAAATTACGAAGATCATTGAATTATGTATCTATTATTAACGTGGGATGAATAGACCGCATTTGCATTAGTTATGCGCACAAAAAAAGAAAGGATGTAAAACCTCGATAAAGATGAATCTCGCATGACTCAAATAAAAACCAGTCATCGATTCGCAAAAATAAAAAGTAACTGCTATAAGATAATAAAAATAACTGATGTTATAAATCCAATGGTAATGTAGATGAAGAGGTTTCTGCACTTCCTAATATAAATAATAGTTTCGCAGATATTCCAAAATTTACGGTCTTGCCAAAAGATTGACGATATCTCTACCCACATACATCACTTGGAACTGTGATCGCTGCCTAGGCAAATAAGTTATCTTTCATTTTTGATAATGTTAAACTTGAGAGCAAAAAGTCATGAATTTTTTGTCCGTCTGACTGTTTTAAATTAAGTGTAGTTTGTCTATCTACGATGATGAATTATCTTCAAATAGTAATTAATATTTTTGACGTCTAAGTTTTAATTCAAATGCATGCAAAAAACGGTTAAAAATAGTTAAAATTGTGTTTTATGTGTTTATTCCATTCACGATTTCATTTTATTATTTTAGGATCATTGAAATAAGGATCCTAAAACGACTTTGAGGTTGAAATCATTTTAGATTAAACAAATATGAGTGTAGCACAATCTCAATTTGGGTTATTTCGTAGAAATTCCCTTTAGGTTCTAAAGCAAATTTAGTACCGTTATAAATTATGTCTTTGAATATTTCCGGTTACTTGTGAGTATCGTGTTGGTGCTACTTCCGTTATTACACTTGAAAGGGTTGAGTGTATTTGTTGTTTAAATATTACCTTCATTGTCATCTGAAGTGGTTTACTACCTTATTATTTATGGGCTCTTTAGTGCCCTTTACAATAAGGGAATACGGGTTTAAGTTCTATTGTAAAAGGGGTTTTGAAATAATAACTTTACAAGTACTGTAGATTATTAGCATAAAAATGATGTATCGAACTTTCGACAAAATACCTTTATAAAAGCAAATTATTCTTGATGCCTCTAAATTATTTCTTCTAGAAATGCTAAACCGTACACTTTATGAAAATATCAAAGTCCTCGCTGTAAAAGGGCTCCGATAAAATAAAATTCTCCATTCGTTTGAAACGAAAAAACATTAGAAAAATCTGTACAACATTCAGTCTCACCTGTCCATTAACCCTTAGAATAATTTCTGTGATGCGATAAACGATTTACGATAGCGTAGCAAGTCGAATTGAAAACAAGGCCGCTTTGGAAGAGTGGCGTGCTCCGAATAGTATTAATTACGGAATCATTGTGGTCGTTTTGCCACGGAACCTCCGTGTCGGCCATTAACGGTTTCGGCGTGAACGAAGAGAGGGATTAGAAGCATGCGCCAACGCAGCTGCCGCACGCACGGACTACTTATTTCGTAAAAACGATCAATATAATCTCTTTATAAGTGTCATCGGCTCCGGAACTTGACAATGTGCTCGTGACCATTGCTTGCCAAATTAATCTTTTTCGCATTCGGAAGTCTGTTACGACCACTTTTTTGTTAGTGAAACTTACACGAGAAGTCCAAATTAGATGGACCACCTGACGCTTCAGAATTCAGTAGAATCTATTTAGCATAGTTTTGCCCCTAGGCTTTGATCAATTGGTTATTGTCAATTCACAATTGTATTTGTGTAATTAACGTAATGATGATAATGGAAATTAATGTCTCCTAGATCGTTGGTTGGTAAATAAAACGAAGCCTTTTCAAATAACGCTATTTTTATCCTGAATTTTTTAAATTGTAATCTCCAACTTTCTCGACAATCCCCCATGTTTTAAATTCCTGTTACTCTGATAAAAGTATGGCGTTGGTGTTTTTGTCTGTTCCAGTTCGCTCATGCTCAGTGGCCGGTGGAATGTTCACGGTCCGTGGCTTCTTTCGAAACAGTCTTGGGCGTGTTAGTGCAAATGTTTTTATATGGACATGGTTTAATGGATTTTTACCGCCGACAACGTGTTTGATCGCATGCTTCTCATCTATTTTTGTTTACAACCTTAGATTTGCAACTTTTAAAAAAGAAAGTAGACCACCTGTTTCTGTATCATTTACACTCTCACTTACGAGTAGTGTGAATTAACAAGTGGACCATGATTAGCACGTGTTTACACCAAATGACTCATGATGGATTTAGTTTTTAAGACAGTCTGTTCCAAATTAGTGTGTTTACCTTTTTTGTCTGTATCTTAATTTTCATCGCAATTAAACTGAGTTTTATTTAAACGCGCACGCGATTTCAATAATTCGACTGTAGGTCCAGTCTTCAGGAATGTCAGTTCGTGATAGTGCAGGTGCAGGGGCGTTGCTCTCTTCACGGTGCTCGTGCCGACTTCGGGGGCATTCGGTCGCACCCGTGACTCTCGAATTAAGGATAAACTCCGACTGGTCGTCATTATCGACGATTCATTCAGTGTAATTTAAGGATTGTTTTCAGGTTTTTAGAATTTAATATTTGCATCTAAAGATTCATTTTAATATTAGATATTTATGTTGAAATACACATGTGACTTTAATTATTTCCGCTATTACTGAGAAGCTTCCACGGCCATTATCGTAACTCCAAACTCTATTATCCTGGATACTACCATACTACTGGAAGCCGTCACTCAGTGCAATTTAGCATAATTTTATCCCTTAATTATATATGAAATGCCTTACATCTAAGTCGACTTGCAAGTGCTTTAACTATTTAATTGAAAACAAAGTGCCTCAGAATTTCTGATCAAAGTTAAGCTAATGGTTTTGAAGGGTAATCTATTGCAATTTCCATTGTTATACGTTTTCTCACAGTTTCATTATTCTCGTGTATAATTACACTTGTGTTACTTGAGCTTTTGAGCAGATTCCCATTGTATCCTAAGTTTCCGCGGTGTCAGCGACAGAAGTGATGTAATATTATATTTAGCGTCCATAGATGGTGAGTCATTGTCTTAGGAGCTTTGTTATACTTTAACGACCCGTGTGTTGTTGCTGTAAGTACGTCGTTTTATGTTTAGGACTTCATTGCTAAAAGCTGGAAACAGTATTTCATCGTCTACTTAACAATTTTGTTTGACTTAAAAGGAAGGGAAAGTAAGTTAACATTTATAAGCAGACTATTTTAAGGCTGATTTTGATTTACATTTTAGGTTACTTTAAATTAAAACTAGCACTTATCTAGACAAAAAAAGCTTTAAGTTTATCATGACTAGTCTGTAGGCATTACATTATTATAACTTGAAATTCTTGTAACGTACGGAATTCTGATTACGGTTCCACTAAATCCTACAAGAAGGTCGCGAACATAATTGAACTAGTTTAGAATCAGTAAACTAAAACTAAAATTTTGACTGAAATTGAGAACTGAAATTAAGCTTTCGGAATAAAGTTTTGAGATAATATTTTGTACTAATAAATGGTTTTTGGTAGAACTGCCTTGACGCAATCTTGATCAAACATTATTTGATTTAAGTAAAGGAAAGCTTATTAAAAAGTTGGTAGCATTACCGCATCAAGCTTACTAATTCAAAGACTAAGCACATTTTCGTATCAAAAATTACTTCAATCGAGTAATACTTTTAAGAAATTTAGTCTCTCTTCATCTGCAGATTCAAATGTGACTTTTCCATGTTAAAACAATTTTTCTTGTTCTTTATCGTATGGTTGATGAACAACTTGGTGTCAGAGTTTAACTGGTCCGAAGGCCTATGACATGGCTTTACACCGTTGAAAAACCTGTCAGGCGTGCTGGTTTCCTCACGATGTTGTTACAAGAAATGTCATCCCATAGCTTTACCTAATTAAATGTCCAAGTTTGACAAACACTATTAATGTTATGCTTTCTTACATAAACTACTCAGGAAATAGAAGAGACTAGCAAACTAGCAACGATCTCCAACATGGTGTAGGGATCTAGCTTGGATCGAACCACAATATTAATATGCGTAAAGGATTTTTGTAACATACAAAGTAAGAATCTTTCTTTGAAGATTTCATATGCAAGTTTTCATTCCACGTAGTCGCATATAATATGCAGTACCTCATAGTATATACTTATGCAATTCTGTGCTAGAGTTAGTCGTCTTGTCTATTTATGTTTTCTTTGTTTGTTGAAGAAATTCTTAGTGTAATTGCTTAATTCTGCATTTCGTTTGCAGTGGAACTGTTATGTAATTGTTCTGCACTCAAAGCTCGTACACTTTGTATATGTATTTATCAAGTACTAGATTATGCATGCGGTTTTGCTTACTTGTTATATACCTATACTTGTAAAATAATTCCATGATATTTTCCGGTTAATGTTTAATAAATAACATCCTCCTAGAGGAAACTTCAGCCTCGCTAACAGCGGCTAATCTCAACGGATCTAACCTAGTATTATGCAAGAGATACCAGGATACCAGGGGCACACTCTTTTTCCTTACTCTCATGATATTTTGATGAGACAGTAATCTGACACTTCCGGAGCAGGACAAATTTCGTAAAAGTTCAGTAGTTGAAGCACCAATAGTATCAAACAAAGAAACGGATATTCTTTTGAATTAAAGATGTATAGATTTTTATGGATATCTTATGTATTAATTACGAAAAAAACTGACTGGCTTTGGAAGTTTGGACCTATATTGTTCATCTACGAATTTTAACCGAATGACCTTTATATTAAAGAAGTTGGTTCTTTGTGTCGTCAATGCCTCTGAATACAGGTATTTTGATTGTCTAAAAAAACAAACAATTGTCTACACTGCTATCAAATGGAAGTTTGCTTTTCTGTATAACCATTACTAATTTACAATTTGTGTCTATTAAATAAATCTGCAGCTCGAATTAAAAATTAGCTCCGTGTATCATCGCCGTGAGAGCGTATTTTTTTGTAAAGTTTTTCTGTATTGGAATTGATTGCATTCGATATAACGGTGTAGTATTTGTTCTCTCACGGGTTTTTCGATTTTGAGTACAATAGGTAGATATTGATCTCACGTCTAGTTCTTAGGTAGACACAGAAATCGTTAACGTTCTGTTTCTTGCGATATTGGCAGCATGTAAAAAACTTATCAAATTCTTAGCCAAAATATTTTCCAATGCAGTTAAATCGAATGTCAAGTAAAAAATAATAAAGAATGTAAATTGAAAATTGGATACAACAATAATATTTAATGATACGGTCAAATCTCTTCTCGGTCAAGTAGTTTTGCTAAATCTTTTTATGGAGTATTAGAAATAACAAGCAATTGCTACCGATACACGAATTAATGAAAAATATACGAAAAGAGATAGTAAGGCAAACATGATACTAGATGTAAGTAATAAATTATTCTGTAATTCGGTGAAGCATTTACTGATCCGACCAAAGTAATTAAAACTCGACAGACCCGAAATAGCAACAAAGGTAGTTACAATTAAACGCGTCTAGTCTCATTCGAAACTGACGCAACATTAATCAAGAAGGCTTTATGTGCCCCCAAAGGATCCCGTGTTAAGTGCAAATTGATTGGTTATTCATTTGTAGGGGACATGTCGTAAACACCGGTAATCCTAGTATTATTGGGACGAAATAGCGTATGTTCTCATTTCTTACTATACGTTTTATAACTAGAGCAAAATTTTGTGACAACGCTTGCCTATGTAAGGCTGTCAAGAAGATCAAAAGAAAATCAATACTGATCTAACTTTAAAATCAGTATATTTCGATTTCAATTGCACAGACAATGCCTATTTTCCTTTGTGTCCATGATAAGATACCCACTTTTCTATCCATTTTACGCAATATTTGCAATGTATTATTATATAACAGCACACAGGTCACATAAACTAAAGTCTTTTAGTCAGCAAAACGAATGATCAAACAGATATCTTTCTCTTTCTGTCTACTTGATTTCTTTAACAGTAAATACGTTTCCTAATCAGAACAATAACATCATATAGAATCTGTAACGAACTAATTTCTCGCGTTAACTGCAAGCAATTTTAGCAGAGCCATAATGGAAGCAATTTACTTCGTATTGCACCATTACTGGAGAAACACTGTATCATCTATCTATAATGTTTATTGTATATCGATTATTATATCCTGTGTCTAATGACGTAAGCTATAAAAATATAGAAGGCTCAATCTGTAAACTGTAGTCGATGAAGAAAGAATAATGTTTTATAAAGATGTATTGAAGGTTATGTTTAATTATTGAATTGAATGAGTTCGTATTATAATATTCTGAGCTGGTGAAATCAATAGCGTCACAGCCATTTGTTTAGCTTCATCTGATCAGTGCACAATTATTAATTTATCAAAGATCGAGACATGAGACGCACTAGATTGAATCCCTGCTGGATTGCAAATATTCTATAAAATGTATTTTAGGAATTATTTCATCCTTTAAGCTGACAATTTAAGATTTAAAGTAAATCTATTCATATTGTAACAAGAACGTATTATGTGATTCAAGATAATGAGAACGTTCAACAAATCTGGGTTGTTTTTTTTAAATGTAGATCAACTGTAAGACTTTCTATTGTATCGTAGATTCGTAGATGCAGTGTATGTATTGTTAGAAATTCATATTTCGTCATGTCGTAAATCAAAATTCAAAAACATATTTTATTCCATGGAGTCTAAACCTTTTGTTATTATTCCCTATGTCGTGTATAATGGTCTTCTATTCCCTAGCCGATCACTCTTTATGTAGCCCCATTCTCGTTTTCCCCCAATGACCCTGTTTTGGGATCAATCCAATGGAATTAGGTGCTTACTACTTAGCTTCAGAGTTCATTTATTCTTTGATTTATTACCGTCTCAGAAGGTGTAATAAAAAGGTTACTAAGTCTTTTGTTAGCTGTGTTACGGGCATTGAAATTCAAAGTGTATTTAATGAATATTGTACTCTTTAAGAGTTAAAGCTTTGAGGACTATTTGTCATTTCCATTATTGATTGTTCGTTGATATCTCAAAGCATCAATGAGGTGTGTCTCGCAATTGACATTGAAGATTGCTAGTTCTGATTGGTTGTTGCAAACTTAAACAATTTTGTTTTCTGCCTTCTCTTTCCTTCTTTCTTGGAACCTCTTACTTAATTTCCTACCTAATCACTCATAACATCACTGATAGCCTAGTGGTATGACCGTCGACTGACAAGTCAGAGGTCTCGAGTTCAATCCCAAGGCGCGCACCTCTGACTTTTCGTAAGTTATGTGCGTATTATAAATTAATTATCAGTTGCTAAAACGGTGAGGGAAAACATCGTGATGAAACCAGCACACCTGAGAGATTTTTCAATGGTGTGTACAGCCATATGTCAGAGACTTACGGGCGGTTTAAACTCTGACACCAGGTTGTTCATCAACCACATGATAAGAAGAAGAAGAACTCTTAGATTTCTTATTTTCTCATTGTTTTACTTCTCTAATACATATAACACAGTGTAATTAATACCACTGTCGATTGTAAACATTTGTCAAACCGAAATCTACACAAGATCGATCGGTTATAAATTAGTATAGGTACCTACTAAGAATATTGAATGTCAGACATAGTGGCTTTATCTTACAAAAACAACGATATGTTTTGATAAGTGTCTATCGTTTTCTTTGTATTACCAACGAAAATATTGTGGTTGAATGCGTTTTGTTTTTTTTTCTTTAATTATTTTTTTTGTTTGCGTTGCTTTGGTGTTTTTATAGAAATAATGGGATTGATCTAGAGTGGTCTGTTCCAGTTGTTAGTCAAATGTCACTTGTTTATGTTGAAAGATGGTAAAGAATAAATATTTTGTTTGGTCTGAATAACTAATGAGGTTGTTTGATAGTTGTGTTGTATGTTCCTTTTGGATTTTATTTTGTTGCTATCATGAAGACTATAAAGGTTATCTGAGTTTTTTTTTGTTGACAAGATGAATCTTGTAAATGAATAACTAAGTAACGGAAGATAAATAAATCTAAATCTAAAAGACACTAATAAAGTCCTACCAAATAGTTTTAATGAATAAAAAAACGGGTAGTGCTTAAACTCAGTTGAATTGGACTCCAGTGGCAACGAAACAATTGTTTTTCTATTGTGTCTCATTTAGGGCTTTGACAGACTGACCCCTTTCTAAAACGTTAGCATAGTTCTAGCTTGTTTCTTATTTAATTAAGTAAGTATTATATACCATGTCAAAGAACGGTTTTTTCTTGAACTCTTCAGACTTAGGTTTGTTTTTTTTTTTTATTCTATAACTTGGCTACAATAATCATTAAAGTTTTTACCAGGTGCGTACTCCAGCAAAAGATGAACACTTTTTCTAAGAGCAAAACACAATTTACGTCATGCTCAGCCATCCGACGCTTGCATTTTATGCAAACGGCAAACGGTCGAGGAGATTAATAGCGGTAATGTTTTTGCCTATCTTTGTTGCTCGCGTTGCTTTTAATGGAGAACGTGGTTTTAATATTATATTATTACAGAGATAAACTGTTTGGGTCTTTTTAGGACTAATAGGATATGGAAGACCAAATTATCTCGAGTAGGTATAGATTCTTTTGGAATGATAGGTAAGATTATTATTATACGGTGCAACGGTTCCAACATCATTATTTCTACAGTTGTTAGTGCAAGTTTTTATAAAGGGTTTACGTCTCTCCAGGGTCTGCGGACTATGCCTCCCCTGAACAGCACTGGCACCACCTTAGTTACAGTTTAAGCTGATCTTCACTTCTTCTTCTTCTTATCGTGTCGATGGCAATCTAAATTGTGTCAGCCCAGAACTGGGCTACGAGATTGGCGCCTCCAGTAGCGTCCATCAGTTCCTGTAAAGAACAAACGACAGGGCATGCAGGGCAAGATATTAAGTGCCCCATCGTTTGTGGGACAGCACCACATTTACACTCCATGGCAGAGTCATCAATAAACCTCCACCTGAGCAGGTTTTCTTTGCTTCGACCAACCTGGGTCCGGAGTCTATTTAAAGACTTCCAGGTCAGCCATGGCAACTCATGACCAGGCGGAAGACTTTCAGCAGGTGAAATAAATGGGCTTGGTAGGGATGCACTGTCTCGCCACAGCCTTAGCCGTTCCTTAGATCCCTCGCCAGTAAGTGGGGTAACACACTTTAAAAAGCTGTTTCGGCTTTTCAGCCTTTGCGGTACTAAGGTGTTACTGTGCATGGGGTGTCGTGTGTCTGAAGCTATGTGTGTCTGATCTTCACTCTAATTCATATAAACAATGTTATTTTACATAGGGCATTTTTAAAAACTGTCTGACTGATATCATGAATCTTACAAAAACAGATGAATATAATGTAAGTAGGCAGATATAAGCTAGACGCGAACAACATTTTTTTACGATTCTATTATAACGTTCTGTGAACATTTTCTTTTTAATCATTGTCTACGTTTTAATTCTAAAAGCATGTAATCTTAGTTAATTGCAAACCTAACGGATTAATCACAATGCTTTAATATTATTTCAGTTCACAGGCTGCAATTAGTAAATACATAATTATGTATAGTTAACAAGCCTGGATTTTCCCGCAGAATTCTCCAAGGGAACATTCACATTCCTCAGTTTTATGTAGCAAAGCTCCTAAAAATAGAACTAAGCTGGAACTTAAGCATAATTAGCTGGAACTTAGCATAATTAGCTGGAACTTAA
Organism: Protodeltote pygarga; assembly: GCA_936450705.2. Lineage (NCBI taxonomy): Eukaryota > Metazoa > Arthropoda > Insecta > Lepidoptera > Noctuidae > Protodeltote > Protodeltote pygarga. Next base: position 4,805,200 of record OW388264.2, on the reverse strand, counting down.
GCATAATTAGCTGGAACTTAAGCATAATTAGCTGGAACTTAAGCATAATTAGCTGGAACTTAAGCATAATTAGCTGGAACTTAAGCATAATTAGCTAGAACTTAAGCATAATTAGCTCGAACTTAAATAGTAACTTACAAATGGAAATATTAGACATAGAAGCCCCTCTTGAGGTAGCTCGATTTGTCGTTTGTGTTGAAATGAAACAGATCACTCCGCTCCTCTGCGATTTGGTATAAAGTAAAGGCAAAAATAGAACTTAGCTGAACTCAGTTAAGTTCTATTTTTATATTGAAAGAGCTTACACCTGTTAGCTCACACCTAGAGCAAGAGCTCATCAAGAGCTTAACCTATATCTATCTATGTCTATCTTATCTTTATCTATATCTATATAGGTGTAAGCTCTTTCAATATGAATTGACTCGTAGTCCCAGTTTCCACCAAAGCGGACAGGAGAAGTGTTTGTTTGTTTCTTGTGTTGAACAAATGGCGAAATATCACAAAAACATTCATTTTGTAGTCGTATCCAAGTCGTACCAAGGCGACACCACGCGACCTAGAGAGAGTACCTAGATATATTCACATGCTATTTAAAAATTGTTCCATGCCAAATTGACAGCCCATTTTACGAGAAATTAGTACGAGTATGTTTATGGTGAACTTTAGCGAATGTTTTCCATCTACACTTCATCGATCATTCACCAACACTATCTGCGTAATGTACAAAAACGTAATTCATTTTCTGGCCTTCGTCAACTTGACGTATAGGGACAGTCCTTACTCTTAGAAATTCGTTCATACTTTTGGTCATCGGTATCACCTCACGAGAAATAAAACTCAAGCACCTTATTTCTGTGGAAATAAGTACGTTTTTCCTACCACTGATTTGCTTACTATTAATCAGTAAACACTTAAAAACGTTGAAAATACGACATTTAAGTTGAAAATTTCGCGGTGACGAAAGCAAAATATATCATTTCAAGGTTAGTTAGTTTTCTTTTGGGCATTGGCTTACTCTTGAACTTATCTCAGACCCAATTTATACAAACTCATAGCAACGCTGCAGCCAGCGCCTGCCAATGCAGGAATTTTCAACTTTTTTAGTAAAAATACGATTGAAAAAATACGATATTGGATCGAGGAAGTGCAGCTTTTTATGTTGCGGTACCGTTTTTGAATCGGAAATCCCAATGAATTTTGAATTAATTTAGATATCGGTTTATGAGAAGTGATCTTTTATTTACCGAAATTGCTTGTCGATTGTCCCGTTGATTGATCGGTAGCGCGCACCGATCGATCAATTTGACGTTTGTCGTATTCGCTGCTGTGGATTACAGCGGCACATCAGGATTCAGTTCAGCACACCTGAGATATTTTTCAATGGTGTGTAAAGCCTAAGGCCTACGGGCGGTTTAAACTCTGACACCAGGTTGTTCATCAACCATACGATAAGAAGGATGAGTTAAGTCCTCCGAGCGCAAGGAGAATTCGTGTTAGTGGTTTGGCAAATTTCCATTATAATATTTAATTTTTCTCAAAATTTTAATAAAATATATTATTTTATCAAATCTAAAAACCACAGACAGTCTCTCAAACTTGTTTACAAAATTTCATAGATTTGAATTAGGTAATATTTAAACGTCCTATATGGACGAGGCTTCTGACTACCCGTAACGACTGTCAAATATCTACAATTGATAGCCGGAGGCAACAGCTTAACGTGCAATCCGAGGCACGGAGAGTGATAATTTATTTATAATACGCACATAACTTACGAAAAGTCAGAGGTGCGCTCTTGGGTTCGAGGTTTCGAACCCGAGACTTCTGACTTGCCAGAACGGTCACCACCACTAGGCTATCACGACTCTTACTAACCAATAACAATGTATGGATGGGTGTACATTCTTATGTGTAATATTTTTTTCTTTGTTAACCGGAACCAATACACCCGCTTGTTATCGTTAATCAGAAGGTTATTAAATCAGATAACTGCTAATTATACGGTCGCGCTAATTAACTGCACGCTTATGTTGTTAATTATTACAAGATAAATATAGTTGTTAGGTTTATTTGTTTTACTAAAACACTATGAAAAGTAATGATGTAATAGAACTTCGGAATAACAGTTTTGTTTCATGTATCTTAATCACTATGTAGGTGCAGGCACAGTATAATAAGGTCACTATTTAATTTATTTTTCTGTGGTACAGGTACAAGCATAGAGTATTAAAGAAAATATTAGAGTGATAACGTCAACCACATTGCCTTGTGCGGAGCGAAAGCAGGTCTCGCCATACAAATGGTAAAATGTCATTTTTTCAAATTAAGTTTTCTAGACGTTTTTCAAAATTTTACTCAACAGTTAACCATGATATAAGCTAAAATGTAACTTTTTCGCTCGTGGAGCCTAGTTGAACCGCAGTCGAACGAGGTATATCGCAAACGGAGCTCGTGTCGCGGCCGCGTTGTTCATACCCGTGCTCACGGTTCATACTTCTATAGGGTTGCTCTATTTTTTTCTTATATACTCTAAGGGTACAAGCAATACGACTTTGATCTAAACTAGTGTCAGAAAGGGGTAAATTGTGTTTTTGTGTAGAAGGTAATCTCAGGAACTACTTACTGACCCGATTTAAAAAAAATCCTCCATTAATATGGAATAATTGTAAATACACGCTGACTAAATCGCTGGAATTATGATTGATTAGTATACAAGGGTCGGGGCTATGCAGCATTACAACCATACTCACGTGCGTCGACTCAACCATTATTTAATATTTAAATTAATTTCCATATAATCTAGCAACTTAATAAGGGAAGCTAAATTTTAACTTAACTACAGGATATAAATAAGTAAAAGATATTGTTTAGGATCATGATCAGAGTCATCTTTCAAAACATGCGTAGATACTCCTTAAACAGAACTCAAATATTTATTGTATTCCACAATGTGAAACTATGAGATCATCATCTTAATATCTTGTATACAGTACCTATAGTGTTCCAGGAGGATGTTTTGTCTGTATATGAATGTATTTCTATCGATGAGGTCTTTTGTAGGTTACTTATTGCGAATCAAATCTTGGATAAAGGCCCCAAAAAAAACCTTTGTACTCTATATTTCGGGAAATTTTCTAGCTACTTCTATTCAATTGGATAATCGCCTACCCGCTGTCAACGATTGAAACTCTAATCGAATCGATAACAGCCATTCAAGTATAACCTGTTTCCAACTCATTTATAAATCAAACGATGGGGACTACTCCAATGAGCTCCTTAAATGTAAACATAGATTTCTAGATCAATGAATTGCTTACCAAGTTTAAACTTGAATGAATCCACACTTCCACATGTTTTTTAATGAAAGCCACTGTTGTCAAACCTGACCATTTCTTATCACTACTTCTTAGATACGGAAGTAGAAGAAATCTAGGGCTACCTTCAATGTTGTTTAAGCTTCGTTTACGCCCATTGACAAAGCTGATTGATTTGACAAAGCTGAGATTGATGCAGCAAAGGGTTAAAGATTCGAAATTCAAAATACAAAAAATAGTTTTTAAAAATTCAGTCTTACGGCCAGTTTCACAACTGATAAGTTCCTGTAACCTTAGCTTACACAAAATTTCATATAAAATTCTGCTCCATTTTTTAATTTGCCTAATAGGTCTACTTACCTATTCTAACCATACCAACCATAGTCTGTTTAGAAAATGTATTATTGATTTTTAGAAACTACGGAAAATTATAGGGATTTTTAATTTAATTTTAACCTCATTCCACATCTACCTGAATTACTACTACATGAATAAAAATATTTTGATTGATTGAAAGCTAAATTATCAGTTACATTGGTTGTATTTTTCTTTAATCGAGATCCCTACGAAATTGCAATACCTAACCCAAGTCCAAGGTATCAAAAATTTCAATTTTTTTTTAATGATTTAAGATACATAGGAAAAAGCTATTTCAATCGAACAAAGTCGCAGGCGATATACAGCGTGTAACAGAAGTCCGAAATAATACTTAAGGGCATGTATGTATATCATGAAGAGAATCACCTGTGAAAATATTGAATGCAAAAGAGGCATTTTTTTTTTCATACAAAATAATTCTTTTGATTTCATTTTCTTCAATAATGACAGATTTCATTATCCTACGCGTGCCTAGTGCATGCTCAAAGAATTTATTGAAAGTAAATAACCAGATTCGTGTTGATTCGCCTTTCAGCTGATGTCTAGGGCTGCATTTGAAAGATTTTGGTGAAAACTTTGACCGTGGTTTACTCGAGTATTGTTTGGGGTTCGGTTCTAAAACCTAGGCTCAAGGATTGTTTATAGGGTACCTTATATGCCCTTAATGTATTATTTCGGACTTCTGTTACACACTGTATAGGCAACTATATAAAATTTCACAGCAGTTTGGGCGATATAAATCAGTAAAATACTCCAGAGAGTATCGTAATGTACGTCGTGGGGACCATTTATAATGCCAATATTTATCAGGGCATTGGCAGGAAAAATAGCTTCATATTTTATTAATTTTATCTTTTCTTTTAAAACATCTACATCTATCTATGGGGATATTATCTAGATATTGTTTTAACATATCGAGTTTTCGAAGATCTAGTCATAACCAGCAAAATTGAATCCTCCAAACTCCATCCCAAACTGCTTCCATTCTCAACGTATATATAAAACAATTCAGTTGTTAAAAATACTTCATATTTTGTTAAACAACGGCTTTTCATCTGCACGACACTCGCACGACAAGTTGGAACAATAAATTCTGCTGTGTGGAAGTGCAACAAAATGGATCATTGCCGGCACACGCTGCAACTCAGCTTGTTATAAACTACAAACCATGAAGTATGGATGGGACAAGCTTATAGAAATATTGTCCTCTTCGCGGTGATGTTTATTACTCGTGAGTTATTTAGGTGTTTAGTAACTACTTTTTAGTTTAATAACAACAAACCCATTTGTTTTACTTGCAAGCTTGAGTATTTATTGGAATTTTACTTTTCGGGTTAGTCTTGAAATACTACAATACTATAATCACTTGCAAAGTTCAGAAAATGCTTCTTTAGTAAAGTTTGCGACTTTGGTCCTTAAATTTTTAAGAACAAAATGTGCATTGTCGGAGCAGATCGCTCATGAAAAATTTTTTGTATACAGGTGACACAAATAATATTGGATTAAAGGTCCGTTTCACATTCTCAATTATTCAAAAATTAAATTCAAAAATAGAACAGATGAGATTATCTATCAGGTTACAAAATGTCACTTTATCAGTGAACGGTAAAACAGTGCTTTACTATTATTTCTATTTCCTAAACCTTTGCCGAATGAACTCCGATATTCATATTCATACTTACTCTTTCCTTCACAGAGACCTTTTGATACATAACTCATAAACTTTTTTATGCCATTATGTGAACCATCAAGTTTCTCAGGATTATCTGTAGTCTTGGTCTCTGTGTGAGTGTGACTCGCAATTTTTTGTCCATATTTTGAGATCACTGATTTCGATGCAGTATTTTGTTCGCGGTGGGTATTATGTTACCTGATTTTAAATTAAGCGCCTCTTGTTTTGTTGTAGATTTTTTTATTTTCTTATTATTATTTTGTTGGTAGTTGTCTTTTTGCAGTCTTTTGTGCTTTTTTCTTTCTTAATCGTATGATTGATTAACAACCTGGTGTCAGAGTTTTAACCGCCCGTAGACCTCTGACATAGCTTCACACACCCTTAAAAATCTCTCAGTTGTGCTGGTTTCTTCATTATGTTTTCCTTCATCGTTTTTAGCAAGTATATTTAATTAGTTTCTAAAACGCACTTGAATCTTCAAAGTCAGAGGTGCGTGCCTGGGTTTTGACCGTGGCAAACGAACAGTTATACCACTAGGTTATCACTGCTAATCTTCTTTATGCTAGAACTCTTCTTTTCTGTTACTATATGTATAGTAATAGCAGATTTCATAACACTATAGACACTACAGTCCTTATGTTAGAATTAAGGGTTACCTACTATGCATATAGTAACAGTAGATTACAAAACAGTTCTTTAGAATCTAGAATTTAATTTAAATACTTGACTAGCATACAGCAGATTGGACATTTTCTTATTTTGCATCTCTTTGCAAATTCACAACCTTTATTATAGGTTTCTTCATAATGAACGTAATTATTATTCACTGACCCAAAGTATTTTTGGAATCCAATGTGAACAAATGAGACCTGTTTGCAAACGTTTTTGTATCATGTTAAAATTAAGTGTTCTCACAATCGAATGTATTAAATTCAGAAAGTGCGAAATTCTCATAAACGCACGGCAGTCGGCGTCGTAAAATTCCGTTAAAACAATTAAAAGTTCCGGTATTGTATTGATATGCAGTAAAAACATTTTGCATTTCCTCTCGACTTATCCATGTTTGCTCGTTAACCCACCAAGGTCCACTTAGCGGTTGATAACATTGAGATATTTCAGTAATAAGAAGTAAACCGTAGAATCCTCTTGTCACTTTGCCATTGTGATTAAATAATTTTGCACATTGAACTTCATCCAAGAAGTCTTTAATCAAAGCTAGGTTATCTTTCTTTCAATCAACCCTTCTTTCTTCTAAACAGGATGCATGTAGAGCATCAACTAGATTAGATAAAAATATCAAGCTTGTGCTGTGGTTACTTAAGTACTACTGGTGTTACCAACAAAAATATCTGTCCATTTGTTTATAACGACTATAGACAAAGCGGTTTTGACTTCCTTTCAATAAGTGGATAATGATCTGATATCTCGTTTAGCTTGAACACCGCAATTGGTAGTTTTTTGTTCTGGTTGCCTTTCCGTTCTGTTTCATAGTTAGCAAGAAAAATAGAAAATTAGATTTTTATAACTGGTATTCCAGTTTCTTTATGTGGCAAGGCCGTAATTTAATTGAAGACATTTAAAGTCGTGGCAACACTAAAACTATGTGTAACTTTTGATTAGTTTAATGATATCAGACATAAGATGTCATATTAAAGAGTTATTGCTTCCTTCAATAAGAAATTTATATGCAACAGTCTTATAATCAAACTTAATTGCATATTATGTTCATCTAATGACTTGTATTATGTGCGATTAAATCTAGAAGGCGTCGATATATTTACATCTAAGGTTCATTGACCAACGATTGTCTGAATCTTTCAAGGCGTTCAATGTCGCCTTCTCCTAAAGAAACTCTGCATTAGACTTTTATTACCTTTTATCTGACAACGCTATTGATTTTGTCCAAAAAACATTCTAGCACTATTTTATTTGATTTCGGGCAATGTTCTTGTTATAGCCACTTGGGTCGTTTAAATGTTTGCTTAGGGTAGTCGCATTTATTAACTTCTATGTAATTTGTTTTACTATACCTCCCAAACTCGTGCCAAATAATTTAAGGCAATAACCATTCATAGACTACTTTATTAACAAACACTCTTTGAATAACTTTTTGTCATTACCGATATTACACATTTTCGGTCACTAATGAGATTCTAAATACCGGTCGGTATTCTTCATCCTTTTTCATTTCTGTTTCAGCCATAACTAATTCTTGATAATTTCCTATGTTTTTGTTTGTAGAGGACTAACCAAGTCCCTTTTAAAATACTTTACTGCTCCGAATTTTGGCGGCTTCTGTTACCATTTAACCTTTGCTTTGACCTTAAATCCTTTAGTACTCAACTATTTAGTCTAGATAGAGGAATGGGACTCCCAACAATGTTAACCTCATTCAAAGTGGGTATCATTATCTTAAATCCAAAAGATTTGGAGACATCGTGACGTCGTTGCTATTAAGAAATTCTTAATTAATGAGTTCCTGTGTTCTAGTCACGTTTGCAATTAATGTTGTTAAACTTTGTGGATGACATCAAGTAAAATGAGAATGTTAAATCAGTTAAACCCTTTCCTTGCGTATTAAACTTTGTCTGTATTCGTATTACGTACCTTATATCCGTATTCCTAATGTGATTTACGTCATACGAACAATGTGTTCCCATCATTTATTCACAGATTTGCTCATAAACGATTCGGGACACCTCGGCTAACAGATGGCACATCCGAGTTTTTGCTGCTTACTTGTGGATTTCTCACGACAATTTTTTTTGTGCTCCGAATTTTTTGTAGCGAGGAAGTCGATTTGTATTTTGATTGCATTGTTAATTAAAGCCAAAAGCCTTGGTCTTAGTATTCTTCTATACGCTTTAATTTTTAACAACCTAAGAAAAAAGTGTTGCAAAACGGTAATTAAATGTATAGGAACGAATTTAATTTGTTCGTGTTTTGCATCTTCTATTATGAATTTAAGTTCTCAAAACAATTTTTTGCTGCTATTATGTGGGCTTACATGATATTACCAAATATGGTCCCAAAATGATTGACCTTGACCCTAAGTCTATGCAAACTGACTAAATCGATTACGACGGCGCCCGTCTTCATAAGATATTCAGTAATTAATTGACGAATTAGCATAGACATTTTTTCTTTCTTATTTACTTTGTCCTCGTTGTCCCCTATATTATATCGATTTGTTTTTGTTTATTGCTAACCGATTTACTCGTATTTTCCACTTTCTGACGTTAGGGTCATCCCTAGAAGTTTGCCTGTAGATTCTTCTATGCGTACTAAAATTATAAATAGTTGCAATGAGACAAACGTCTTTACTTAAACAATATTTATCTTGAACTGTATTTTCCAGGACGTCTTAGTTGTACTTTAGACTTCCTCGGCACTTTTCAATAGGATCTAGTTAGTCCTCAAGCGATTGCTAATATTTAAACACTTCACGCTCACAAACGCCCGAGTTCTACGACCGTTTAAAACTTAGCGTCCTCTTAATTGCATTTCTTTAGTAACGTGAGCTTTTACTGAAGTATGTATTGTATTGACTTTTTAAAGGAGAGCGTTTAAATTCTACACGAAGTTTTAATGTTACAAATACATTTGTGAAGGAATTCCTAATTTCTTTTTTACTTTTTTAATGTCGAAATTAACTGAATACCCGTTTTTTGACGGTATCGTTTAATCTTTTACCAATGTACTAGATAGAACTGATGGTACAATGCAATTATGCAAATTGAAGCTACCGCTTGAACCTCACGCGCCTATAATACCTTCTTTATATAGACTCCTACGCACTTTTATTAGGTTAAAGTTCAAATCTAAAAACATACAGTTACGCAACTCGGTTTACTTAGCAATTCAAATCTACTAACCCCACAATCAACACCAGCTATAAATCGAATTATCTTCATTAACACTAAATTCCGCTTCACTAATTTCAGTACCCGATATGTGTAAGCGTACCGAATCGAACACCGAAAACGGATTCAATTGATTAAATGTAGATCGAAAATTCGCATCAAATATAATTTCTAGGTGTTTGTTAATACCACCTAATAGGGTAATTTTATTAATAGCTCGATTTTATGCGACTGTTGACTCATTCGCCGGCGCCAAACGACTAGGTATGTTAATAAGGTGAATACCACTACTATTTGTTCACGTGACTTTCCGAAATACCGGAACGGGTTTATTACGTCCACCTTGTTATCTTGCCATGTTTTTGTTACAACGAGCGGTTATTACACCGGAAATCGTACCTGTTTATTGGCCGCATCCTTGTTACGACATCTTTGTGTTTTACGTATTGATTTTTTAAGACGGCATCTTGAATGGATTACTAATTACATTTCCTTTCTTGTTTCAGATTTTTTAAAGTGATGCACCAACGACACTGATCAAAAATGCATCTCCAATTAGTCTTAGCATTAAGCGCGATCCTTCTCTGTGATGCCAAACTGCCAAGGTTTAAACCTCACTCACAACAAAACGAGTTACCATCGAACCCTTCACATTCGAACGCCTTAGGAAAATTGCAAGCTCAATCAAAAACTGAAAAGACTAGTCGAATAGTTGACCAATACCGGAATAGGCATCGGAGAGAGATATTCGATTCTAAGTCGTACGAATCGAGTTTGACATGGGCGCATTCAGAGACGTTGGACCAGAATGGTGATGTGATTCTACGGTGGGTGAATACTGATTCGAGTATAACGTTCAGATTGGAAGCGAAGACTCGTGGTTACGTTGGTTTGGGTTTCAATTCAGCGCGGAACATGAGAGGCGCCGATTTGGTAGTCGCTTGGGTGGATGACAGGAACGGCAACGCACAAGTTTTGGTAAGTTTTTTTTACCTAGGCTTAATTTTAATTTGTATTTTGAACATAATAATTTTATTTCTGACTCCGTTATATGACTTTTTCAAGGAACGTTTGAATAAAATGTAGTGTAAGAGCATTTAATATTCACTATTATAGCGATATTAAAACTTCTAACAAGAAGGATGAATTTGAGTCCAATTTCAGCTTAATTCCAATTGTAACCAGCTGTGTGTGTCATCAATCAATGAAAAATCAGTCTTACACAGTCTGCTTAGTGTTTAGTTTACCATCACAGCATTTTCTTCAGCTCAATCATTTCAAAAATCCAGACTAAAGGTCTCGAAAGGCACCAAAATTCATACTCTTTGAACATGAATTGAGATAAATTTTTCAACATTTCCAACAGCTGTTGATCTTTTCTCACGATGCAGGGTGGCCATGTTTTAAAAACACGGGAGTTATGTTGCGGTGACGTGTGAATTAATTAATTCTGAAGAATTTGATGACTTTGTAAGATTATGGAACATTCGTTTGACAAGTCCCATACATACACTTGTACGCAAACCTCTCGAATATTTAGATTATTATGTCATGATTTGCAGCAGTAAAAAAGGTAGTAGCTTTGTAGAAAATAGATCTTTAGCTTTATTGTGGTAAACTAAGCCTACCCTAACCATTGAAACTAGACTCACTAGAAGGATTTGACGTCACTGTTTTGGTCATCTTTGACCCTAACAGAAAAACAGCGCTGCTCCATATAAATGGGGTAGCGTTGCGCTAAGTTAGAGTAATTATTTGTCTCGCACAATATGTAATTTTTTTTCAATTTATTGTTAAGTTAATTAAAGTTCCTATGTTAATTTTTATCCGACTACAAAAATGGAGGGTTATGATTTTCTTTTTCTTTTTAATCTTTTATTTTGTCAAGATAAATACTTTTTCCTTCTTTCTTTCTTATTATTTTTGAATTTTCATTAAACTTTCGCCGTTGCCGTGTGGTTTAGTTCCTAGTTGTTATTAATCGGGTCACTGATTTTAAACTTATAGTACCCTCAAAGTTAGGACATTAGTTCCCACGTTACATCAGAAACTAGAAATTCAAATAGTATTGGGTAAAACTTTACCCGATGAAATTGAATCTCATTTCATGAAGCCCCTATGTCTGGGATCGTTGAAGTGTATGAACTGAAAAGGTTTTTCAGAAACAATGAAATTATTACATTATTTTATGTAGTAGAAGAATTATGAGATAAGGAGTAAAGTTGTATAATGACTATTAAGGAATAAAGGAAGGGGGTATAAGAAAAAAGGGGGGATAAGGAGTAAGGGGTATAAAGAGTAAGGGGGTGTAAGGAGTAAGGGATATAATGAATAAGGGGTAAGGGGGTATAAGAAATAGCCGGGTTTGAGGAGTAAGGGTACCTATATAAAAGGTAAGGGGGTGTAAGAACTGGTGTATGTGTAAGATCTACATATAACGATCGTTTCTTTTCTGTGGAAAAGTGTATTAAATTATCCATAAAGTCAACAGTTTAGTCACGGCAGCCATGCTAATCTATTTGCAAAAGCTGGTAATTCACTTTATCTTAATTACTACGGTCGGAATAGTTGATTCAAATGAATAAAGATATAACACTATTTATAGTATTAAGGTAAATGTTACCAAGTATGTTTATAAAATGTATTACCGGAGACCTCACCTTTTTTATTCTCGAACACGTGTAGATGTTTTATTACTTGGTTAGTCTATTACTTTACGACAATCTTTTGCACAATAGAAGCAGTAATCCACTTATTTCTAGTTATAACATAACTGTCATTTAATGTTTAGAAACCGTATGATGATAGCATGTTCTGAAATAATTTATTTGAGTTACAGTGTCTTGGTTGTCATGGATTTTATAACGGTTTTCGTATTTAGATTTGCATGAAACTGGTACTTTTACCTACCACGTTTTGGTATTACCTAACGAGGTCAGTTTGTATGATATTACCTACCCAGTTATTTGGAAAAAAAATCAACATTTGAAATTATAAAGGAAACACAAGGTGTAATCGTGATGTCGTTGAACATATGGCAGGATTCAATCGGTGTTGTTCTTAGCCAAAATTTAAAATGTTATTAGGTAGGTATATCCTCACAGTCCCATTTATGCTTGGGTTTACGATTTCGTATTTTAGTAGTTATTGATATACTATGATAAAACTTAACTAGCGCTGCAGCATATATTTACAGAATTTTTGGGAAAGTCTGAATTGATTCAAATATTTGCCAAAGTAACCTGGGCCTGAAGAAGGTCAAAGGTCTTCAATCAAAGGTCAATTGAGATATACGGAAAAGACTCGATGATAATGAAAATTGTCAAAGAGGCAGCTTGGGGGCTGGAGGAAGGACAGAAGCTTCTTTTTCAGGATATACTGGAAATACTGGAATGATATTTGACAAAGAGGTTTGGGACCTAGGACTGAAAAAAGACCTGAGACTTGGAGACGCGGACAAAGTCGCGGGTGACAGCTAGTATGATAATAAAAAGCTAAAAAGCTAAGCACGTAGTACATAAACGCTCAATTACCACAATGTTACGCGAAACCAAATCGCAAAATAGATACGTTTTTCTGCAGAGACAATGGTTTGTGGTTACCACGAACGTGTCAACGTCCTGCCCACCAACCATGACGAACGCCACTTCACCATCAAACGTGAGATGATTTGCTAATCTAATGATCACGAATTGACCCAAAATTTACAATAACACAACAAGCTTCAGGTGGATTTGTTGTAAGACACATGCCAAAATTATTATGAAAAGATCACCTAGCTAGGTAATTTTAAATAAAGTTTTTGGCTTCACATTTTGCCAGTTAATAATAGGTAATAGAAATGATTTATTTTCTCACCACAACATTGTTTAGGTACATAATATATTTAACATGTTATCGGAAACAATACATATAGTTAGTTACGAAGGACGAGTCTGCACCCAAATTCCAGTCTGCTGCTAAAACTAAAAAATCCAGAACAGTTCCCGAAAATCCCAATAACAATTTCCAAAAACTCCAATAACAGTTCCCAAAAATTCCAATAACAAATCCCGGAAAACTTTGAAATAATTTCCAACCAGATAATCAGACCGGGTACTTCATGCTTCGTAACTGCGCTGCGACTAACTACACAGTTTAACAATTTAGGAAAGCTTTTAACCTTCCGCCATCACTTAGCCTTATTAGCTCTGGGAGTGAGATTTGAGGTTGGATTGTGAATAATTAAAACGATACTGACACAGGAGTCGGGATTGATATAATTGATGAAATTGGTTCTGATATTTGAGCTATTAATATCTTTTTATGAAAAAGTGGAAATACTTGTTATTTTTTTTTCTGATTAATTTTGTTGCGGGACCTAAGGGCAGTTAAAATTGAATATATAATTAGAGATAAGATAGATAAATACATAAGACAGAGATAGAGATAAGATCCTAGCTTGCAGAAGTTGCAATGACACAGCAAAGGATGATAGGATCTCTCTTTATAATAACCAAAATCATAATGTAGTGCTGTCTCAAAACACACGCTCTGAACTAATTAAGAGTCTCTATCTCTCCTAAATAGGGAACACGAGAAAAGGATAAAAGATTTTTAGACTTGTCAAGTTCACTTTCGTAATTTCAATGAATATAAAATATCTATCGTCTTATCCATGTCTCGTCTAATTACGTAGACTAATTTGACAGCTCTAATCTGACAGTTTAATTTTTTTAAATCAATAATTCGATTTTATGTATGTGATTCAATAAGAAAAATCTACTTTCTCACACAGTTAAACTTATTCAACTGATGCACTGATGAATTTTTCATGTACGTGAGTCGGAGAGCCAAGTTCCTTGCTTTGTGTACATTTACTTTATAGAATATTTTGTAGCAACAATGCGTTTTAACCGCAAACATCAATTTGCATATAGATGCAGGGATTTACTTTTCTGTTAGTTATTTGTACTACACAATTTTAGTCGTTTCGGAAACAATAGGCCATAAGTAAACTTGAATTGATTAAACTTTTACCAGATAATAAAAAGAAGCGATTAGAAACTTAAATAAGTAATGTAAACTGTTTAGTTTTGGATGCGATTATATCTAACTATATATATTGGTATGTTAAAAATTGTAGCCTATGTTTTATTCTAATGTATATTGCTATATTAGTCTAAAGTTTTATCAAAAGTCGTTCAGTAGTTTTTGCGTGAAAGAATAACAAACATCTATCCATCTTCAAAAATTTTCACATTTATAATATTAGTAGGATTTATGGCACACACTTTTACACTTTTACTTTGACATTTGTCATTCGAGAATTAGCCTTAATGCAATATACCTATAAGATTAATTTGAGTTATCATACGAATATTAGTATTTCTCGTTGGCGATACGTAAATTTACAAACGATGTGTTCCCTGTGGATGGAGTGACAAACCTATAGGTATCAATCGTAAGATATTAATTTATTTTTATTTTATCGCTCATTGACTATTACGCACTTGATTCTTCTTTAATAGGTACTTCTACAATAGATCCTTTCTATGAAAACAAATAATGTTTTCACACATTCTACCTACAGCACTGGCATAAAACCATAGGGCCTATTGTTCTTTGAACACAGGGACAATCGTCTCCCCTCTTCCCTTTGTTTCGCAATAGGATAGCATATAAATGGAATATCTGTATTAATTACATAAATGTAGCTTTGTCTGGCTGTTCTCTGTTATTGTTTTGACGTACGATGTTTGGCATCTTTTGATATCGGTTTTGTTGTAAATTGTTTGAAAGAACAGTGAGTGACAGGTTGAGGAGTTATTATTTATTGTGGTAAGACATGTGATGTAGAATGAAGAATACCTACATATGTGAGAATTTATTTTTCGTGTGACTATGGAAGTCATAATATGGAAGTGATACACGTTACCCTTTACAACTTGTGAAAAAACCCTGCTAAATATAACTGGCATTGACAAGCAGAAGAACGATGGACCTAGACGGGGCCGGCTTCATCATCATCATAACCAACCTGTATTAGTCCACTGCTGAACATAAGCAAAGGCCTCTCCCAATGCGCGCTACTATTATTATTACAGTATTTGCCTAATTGTATTGCATGCTGGGCTGGCGATCGCAGTAGCTGTTACGTAGAAGAATGCTGCTGCCCATCCTCCGGATCTTTCCCTTTGTAGCTTACGACACCCGTGGAACGATTAGGGGTGGTTCTATTCTTAGGCCGGAAACCACACGGCATGGATCGGCTTACTAATAGCTAATAGGGTTCCAATTTGCACTTTTAGTAACCCCAATAACCATTAATCTCGTACTTAGATACTTTGTAGAAAAAATCGTTTTCCTAATTTTCACATTCTCATCATCATTATGGACATTTTATCTGGGGCTTTTTTAAACCCATACAAGCTTCCCCTAAGGGTAACGTAACGTAACAAATGGTTAACCACTGCTTCGTCCGATCCCCGCTTACCTGTACATTCACGTACAAAAGCACATAAATTGGAAAGTATCGAAAATGTGTTTTAAATAGCGAATTTTTTTGCAACGTTATTCTACATATTTTGTTTTAAAAGTTATTTTAAATTTAACATTTTGGCCCTGTCAATTGCAGACACTAATGAAATATTGTAATCGTAGTTGATCAGCTCTTATGCATCTCATTTATTCAAATATTTCTGAAATGTATTTTTAATGGAGACTGGTCTTCCCCTCTGTTACAATGTTATTCCTTGGAGCCAATTTCTAAATAGGTACGTATCTTCAATCCTTTTTTTGCCGATTAAACACCAGATTTAATATATCTAATTAGGAAGGTATTTTCAATGTATTTTGATACAAGAAAACTACACTACCTAGTTTACTTTTTGTATGTCAATTTTGCAGAACACAACGAATAACAACAAAAGCCATATAATAAAATGTATATTTTACGCAAAATAATCCTGTGAAACGTGACTAGGAACAACATTGAATATTCAACATATTGTGTCATGTGATAAAACATTGGATAACTTGATTTAGACACCCAAAGTAACATAAACTACTTAAAATATTCCATAGGGGTCTAATCAAATGACATGACTACTTATTCTCATTCAAAAGGAATTCTATTTTGAATGACTATCATACATACAAAATCTGTCTTCAAGTTATCTAATAATAAAAACATAAACTTCAGAAGATGAAGCAGTTTCACTTCAGTTTAATGTATAAATTTAATTTTAATAGGAACATGCCTAAGAATTTGCCATTGAATTTTAAAGCCTAAGTATAAATTAAAAAATAATATAGGTATTTCATTCTCAATTTGCTTAGTGGAACCAAAAACTAAACCCTTTATTGAAATTCTTGAAGTTGCCAAACAATACATCACTTAAACCCAGAGCGAATCGGCAGAAAAAAACTAGTGCTAAATAAAATAATTATTCCATAAATCAAGGCAGTTATTCTAATTTTGGGAATCCCATAAATCGATTTCGTGCGCGAATGTACAAAGACTGTCACACGCATTGCAGATTAGCTGGTTAATACGAAGTACAGTCACGTACAGTGAGTCACCTGATTCATATGAGCGTATGTATGGCTTTATTTCCTGAAATAGGTGATAATGAGTTTTAAATGCACTATTAATATCAACTTTAAAATAATTTTTATAAAATTTGGTATTCAAGAATTAAACTAGGTATGCCTTATAGAATTTATAGAATAGAACGGTAGGAAATTAAAATTAACCCCTTTTATCTTACTAATATATACTAATATTACACCTAAATGTAAAAATTTGGATGTTTGTTAATCAATCACGACCTACGGCGTAAGCCGTTGAACGCATTTAGAATTAACTTGGAACATAGATAGACCCGCTTATTACCCTTGGTACTACTAGTAGGACAACTGGTAGTACCACGGACATAAACGACGACATCCATGCAAAGCTGCAAGGCAAAGGCTAGTCCTCATCTTTCTAGCCTTATTATTCCCAAACTTTGTTAGGGTCGGCTTCTAATCTAACCAGATGCAGCTGAATATCAGTTTTCTGAGGCTCGGAGCAGGTGATAATTAATTTATAAAACTCAAAACTTACGAAAAGTCAGAGGTGCAAAAACCTGAGACCTTTGACTTGGCAGTCCAACGGTGATACCACTAGGCTATCACTGCTGCGGCAAGGCTAGTATATTATAATAATTACGTATTACATAATAAATAAATTAATTAAAATATAACAAAGTTTAAATATAAGAAATTACCTATAACGTTGAAATTGTAGCAATTATTTACTTCAACTTTAAGGAAATTAATCAAGTTTGCCTGTTAGCACCGGTGTAATTTGATTTTATGAGAAAGTCTCTTAGAACTTAATTAAATAAATTGACTTTTAATTTTATGTTTTATTTTATTAAGTCTGGCTTTGATACAAATGGTTTATACAACTTTATATTTCTAAGAGGGCGAAACAAACACAAAGTTTCAGACATGTTTATCATTACATAGTATAAAACTAAGTCGCTTCCCGCGTCTGTCTGTCCCTATGTATGCTTAGATCTTTAAAACTACGCAACGGATTTTTTTAATAGATAGAGTGATTCAAGAGGAAGGTTTATATGTATAATACATGCATATTATCGTAACCGAGCGAAGCCGGGGCGGGTCGCTAGTACACAATAAATTAATTATTTAAAGACCTTTTGTCTCATAGCGAGATCTTTTTCTTCATCGTATGATTGATGAACAACCTGGTGTCAGAATTTAAACCGTCCACTGACATGGCTTTACAAATCTCTCAGGTGTGCTGGATTCCTCACAATGTTTTCCTTCACCGTTTTAGCAAGTGATAATTAATTTCTGAAACGCACATGAATCCGAAAAGTCAGAGGTCAGATCGAAATGAGTAGGTATATGTCACATGCTGATCGTGTGCGGGTTGATTTGCCACCCATTTTGGAAAGTATCAAACCGCTTATAAGGCCCATATTGGAGGCTTGAAGAGGCAACTGACGCTTACTATTTAAAGCACCTATCGCTTTAACTAACTCGCATATTACTGATATAAAATTACTGAATATAGTTAAGAAAAATCACAAAAACACAATTGAAAGAGAATAACATTACAAAGTCTCAACAAAAATTTCAGTTTGGTCCAAACAAGATTTCATACATAAAAATTGTTTTAAAAGAATTTTTGTTGAGGTTAAAATGTTTACATCGTCAATGTGCGAGTGAGATAGCATTAAAACGATAGCTGCCTTATCATGTCAATGAAAATGTTCATAAAGATTCATTCATTAAGATTCGTTCATTAATTGTATTTTCAACGTATTGTTTGAAATACTGCACCTTATAAGGAAGTGAATTGGCAAACCTTACCCTCTTTTGAATTCAATAGCAATACTTCACATACTTTGTCCACCGATTTGATTCTTGGCATTGCAAAGTGTACACATGCTACACATCAAGCTATAGAAACCAGTATGAACTGACCTCGCATTGTATAGGCTCTTAGTACAACAACATGTCAGCTTATACTGGAAATATATAGCTTGAGGGAAGCCGTGTGTACCATTCGCTTTCAATTAAGACACATGAACTCAGAACAAAGACTGCCAGTCTCGAGTAATCAGCACCAATATTCTGCGTTTATCTTTTTAAGTATTTAACCCACTCGCACCCTAAAATTTAATACCAAATTGGGACAGAAATGACACTTAATTGAATCAAAGTCTTCTAATTGGTGAATCAGTTTATTTTGCAAAATCAACCCGTCAAATGTGTGAATTTTAGGGTTGCCAGATCGAAATATCTAAATGTCTAGACAAAGTGTCAAATTGTCGGGATTTTAGGGCGACTGTCGGGAGAAATAACAAAATTAAAATATTGCTTTTTATTTTTAATCAGTATAAACATCAATATTTTGAGCTGTTAACTAACGTTGCCACATGTACCTGCTGTATTATTTTTTAGCGGCGACCACTATCAGATCCTTGAGATACCTCTCACTACTAAGGAAAAAAGAAGGAACTAAGACAAGATTTAAAACTTGAGCAACCACTGTAGGTAGTACAAGAAGTTGTCGGGAGATTCTTGTACCTACTTCGTCGGGAGATCGTTTGAAATGTCGGGAGAATCCAGACGAATCCCAATCATCTGGCAACCCTAGTGGATTTTTAAATTGGAGTAATCACGTCTTACTTGGAGTCGTATTGTTAGTCATCTAGATTGATCTGTTCTTCCACAATGTCGGTAATCATTGCGTAATAACTTCTATGAATCATATATTCTTAAGTGTTGATTAAGTTCCGAGTTTACTTTTAGATCTTTAACTGACATACAGCAGGGTCTTATCTGTATAATATTTTTTCTGTTTTTTGTACGCTCCAAATTGAAAATTATAAATTTCAAAAACCCGTGATACAGACCCGTGATAAAAAATCCTTATTTTTTTTTGCTAAGAACACTCGATCTAGTTACCTTTTAAATAAAAAAAAAAACAAAATCAAAATCGGTTCTTCCGTCTGGGAGCTGTAATGCCACAAACAGACACATAAAGAAACTTCAAACTTATAACACCACTCTTTTTGAGACGGGGGTTAATAAAATATGCGATCAAACTTTTCCGAAAATACGAGTACTTTTGTGACAAACTGTACTATTTTCACATCGTTTCTATTCATTAGTCCAATACAAGAAACACAGGGGTCGGTTTTTGAATGACATACGTGTACGAAAGTCATAAAAGCGTGTACCTACACATTTCCCCCTTCATTCATATGAACCATAGACTAATCCTATGTTATTGAAGCCTCATTATAGTGAATCCAATCGTTAATCGGAGCAACCCTAAAGGTGATTATACCTGGTGATCTTTTTAATTTAGTTAAAACCCTCTGGGTGTAATCATAGGCTATCAGCCATCCAATGTAATGGGTTACCGAAATTCCTTTAACACCATTCGTCATACAAATGAGATTTATTACTCTGCTTAAATATAAGGGTCTTGTTTTATGGCGGGTAGAAGATTAGGGTTGGCAATTGAATTTAGAGTTTTCATATTAGAGTTTGGTGGCGTGTTATTAATGAAATTTTGATTAGTGACGGCTTGGTTGGTTTTGTGGCCGGGAGAGGAGATACTGCGAATGTGCCTTGTGTTAAATCTTGTAGCACGATGTTTATTGTGTCCTTGACGCCTTATTTACTAAATACAGATGTGAACATGTTGTATAAAAATATCTCCTAAACGAATAGACCGATTTTGATTTAATTTTTTATTTGAATAGTGACTTGATTGAGAGTATTTTTAGCTAAAAAGTTGAGGTTTACCTAATTGTGTAGCGGGTTTTTAAATTTATAGGTTAGGTAAATATAGGTGAGGAGGTGTGTTTGTTTGTCCTTCTTTCACATAGCAAGTAGCAACAGCAACGTGCGACATGAATTTTAGCAATAAGATATTTTATGGGCCGGAGAGTGACATAATATCATACTCTTTATTCCGGAAAAATTAGAAACACGGAAGCGCAGCCACTGGGAAAAGTTAGTATTAAATATATTATTACTATCTCATTGTTCTAAACTTAGCTTAACTACTAATAGTTAGACGTATAAGTTAGACTTTACCTGTGCCCCAAGAGACAACTCCAATAGCCAGGGCTTAAAGTTACAAAACCTCGTGCCAACTTCTTCCCTATATACTTAGTTTATTTTGTTACAAAAAATGCAGTAAAAGTAAAAATGACTTTGGGAATAAAAATCTCTTTACAAAATTGTGTGTGCCAACCCTAGCAAATAAGTCTTCATTCACACTGATTGAAAAAGTTTAGCTTCCTTACAGAAGGCAAATACATTTGGGAAATCAGTAGTTACCTATCTACTTGTGAATTCGTAAAATATTCAAACACTATACCTAAAAGAAAGGAGTTCTTAATAATAAATGTTCCGAACGAGAAAGATTAAAAAAACTGGCCAAGTGCGAGTCAGATTTGCACACGAAGGGTTCCGTACAAAAACCCCGAAAACACATTTCTTCTATGGTTGTATAAACTTGTATAGGTAGTACCTATTTGTAGTTACAGAGCGCCCATAGTTAAACGTAGAGTACCTACTCAGTTACTTTGAAAAGATGACCGACTACTTTTCGAGACAGAATAGCAGCAGGGACAGACGGCGATGGTGACTAAAAGGGTGATGAATATAAGTGTTGATGGATGGAGGGGAGAGGGAGATCAGAGAAAAAATGGATTGAGTGTGTAAGCATAGATATGAATGAAACAGGAATGAATGCTCAAATGACGGCTGATAGAGAGAAAAGGAAGAAGACATTTTGCGACGACCTACCTACCTACCTAATATGGGACTAGGGCTGGCAAAACAAGATGTCATAAATAGATATTATTACGCGAATACGTCTTAAAGGCGTCAGCGTCACCCCGTCGCGTCTCGCCTTAATCATATTCAATAATACTCATCAGAATTATTACAGTAATCGTATTATCTCGATGAAACATAATATTCAAGTTATTCACACTCGGATTGCTTGTATTCAAATGTTTGAGATATTTAATCATTACAAGCAACAATGATTATAAACATTACAAACAAGATGATACAAAATACGAGTAGGTACTTACAAAAATTTAACACTATAAGTATTTATCATTTGTGGTTGGAGTAAAAGAGACTATTTAGAATAGTCTATTTGGATTGGTCGCTGCTGTGACCAATTAAGAGAATTTATCAACCTCCTCTCCTCTCCTTTTTCCGGTCACTTTATTGTATGTTTCGATCGGTAAATCCTGACACAAGCCAAATAGCCTAGTCTCAAGTCGAACTGGGCTGGTGAAAACAGCGTTCGGATGAGCTATGTGCAAAAACAACCACGCAGTAGGTCCCAAACGCCAGAAAACGACTTCGCGGAAGACCCAGAAGACTAACATTTGAAGGACTGGTTTTAAATAGCATTTAGAGATGAAGTGTTAGGAGGGAAGTGAGGCTTTTACGGTACCATTACCAGACGACTGGAATTTTCCTAGCATACCTACCTATCTGGAATTTTTGCTCTCTGTCAGGGGAAACAGGGAAAATGTAAAATTGTCAGGATTATTTTTAACTGAACAATATTAAAATGCCAGGAAATTAACTAAAAAGTAAGGGATTTTGTCAGGAAATCTAATTTTCGAATATAGTATCCGTGAAAGACATTAGATTCGTAATTGCAGAGACGCTATATGCTAAATATATAAACAAATTGTTCGCGCACCAACATGACCGTCTTTCCGGATATATCCTCCTGACCGAATTTCGGTCACAGCGGCCAATCTCAACGGAGATTAGCCAATTACGCAGGAGATATTATAGTGCACAAGTGTGTGCGCAAACACAGGTGCACTCTCTATTCGCTTACTCTCATGGTCCGATGGGACGGCCTTCCGACACGATCGGTGAGAGATCAGGCGAAGGCCAACGGCTTTACGTGCTTTCCGAGGCACGGAGTAAGTGATAATTAATTTATAAAACGCACATAACTTATGAAAAGTCAGAGGTGCGTGCCTTGGGTTCCAACCCGATACCTCTGACTTGCCAGTCAACGGTCACAACCACTAGGCTATCACGACTTCCGGATATAATCCGTTAATAAATAAACCAAATTTATTAATGACAAAAGGTTGAACACCGCTGACTAAGGTGACCTAAAGGCCAAAACACCGAACTGTCATTTACTTACACTCGTCAACCACCTCACGTTCCGTTCGGTCGACTTACTTAAAATTCCCTTACTGATGCAGCATTCTAAATGAAGGCACAGAACGAACACCTTGGACAACTTTGAATATAAATGTCACACATTTAGTATGTGTTTTGAATAATAATTATGTAATGGTTAGCACTAATCGTTTAAGCTTTTCGTTAATTAGAGTTGTTATGCGGCTTGTAAATGTTGGTTACACCTGCTAGCTTAAGTCCGGATGGAATGTAGCTTTGGAGACCCTTTGTATCTCTCTCTCTGTCTCTCTTGGCTATTTTAAGATCGTTATGGAGCTAAATTTAATAGGTACCTACTTTGTGTTGGTAGCCTATAGTTTAGAAACTTCTTCCTGATTTAGAGATGGTACCTAACTTACGTCGTTCATTTATTAAGTTTTATAATTCATACATACAAATATCTTAGTCGTAATACCAATTTTTTTTATTGAATTTCGGTCATGGCAGCCATTCTGCCATTCTCAACAAAGACTAGCCGAGCGTAAATATTGTCATAGTGCACAAGTGTGTGCTAAAACATTGTGTGCATTCTCTTTTCGATCAGAGAGGGATCAGGCGCAGAACTGCATCTTTACGTGCGTTTAGTCAACATTTGATAAGATTCTACTTTTGACATCATAGCTTTCCATTGACAGATTATACATAATGACGGATTTTACATTTGAAAGAAACTATATTTGACAGATTCTATATTTGACAGATTCTGTACTTGACAGATTCTACATTTTTACTTAATTTATACGCTAGGATAACTTACAAAAAGTTAAAGGTGATAGCGTGTATTTGAGCTTGAGGACTCTGACTTGCCAGTCAATGCTCATTCGTCGCTGCAATAAAAAAAATACACTACAGTACATAATATTCCAACAGACAGTCAAACATACCCTTTTTGACATGATAAAATATTTCTTTTCATTAAATACTCATAAGAGCACGGGTAGACGGACCGAATCGTGACCGCAGTTGGCACGTGACGAGTTTTGACATAATAATATCAAACCTGTCACGTGTACGTCGACAATCAACTACAAGCAGGAATACATCAATTATGTGGATGGCTCCCGAAATAAAATGAGTTGTTTGAGCCTTTTAAAATGTTTTGAAAAATACTTACATTGTTACATACATTTAGTTAGTAGAGCCTTACTGGTTTCAGTAGTACAATAACAGTAATTGTAATAGTATTAGTACTGTCAGTGGAACCGGACACCAAATCCTCCTGACACTAGTCAAAGGCAATGCATCGGTTACGAATGCCTATGGGTGGGTTGGTGATCACTTACCATTACTTGATCCACCCGCTTGTGTGCCCTCTTTTTCAATAAAAAACGAACATTGATACGTCATAGGAACGGAAAGAAGAGTGTTCAACAGCGATCTTGTTTTGTTAGCTACGTAATCAATTTTTAACTTATCAGTTTCTTAGGAACCTTACTCTTAAACTAGGAAACCAATCCTAAACCTATTTGCATTATTAGAAAAGTTCCAAATTCTATAATCAGCGCGTTCACGGACGAACTTTTGCACCAACATAGATGTATCATTTGGTACCTATACAATTAGAGTTTGTAGTTCAAGAGACAGTAATTCTTGAACTACAAACTCGAATTCCCCAAATTCTTAGATATTTTGTCTTTTTTGTTATTATAAATGCGCTGTTAGCTAAAAGAAGACGTACCTAAGTACATTCGTTTACTCATTTTCTGTAATTTTTCAATTTGTACGTTTTTCCTGTTTTCTTTCATCACAAATCTTTTCTGTATGTTGATTCGCTTGAGTAACATAAATTTTAATCTTTTCCTCTTTACGCGTGAGAAATCGAAAACAGAATTTACATTTTTCCATTTTGTATATTTATTTATGTAAGTACATCATCTACATATACTTAATAATGTGAAGAGAATATTAATTCTTATACTTTCATAATTATTAGCTTTTAACTGTTAATCGATTAAAATCTACGGAAATAGCTTGTATAATATTTATATCACAGAGGAAAAATTTTGGGGTCTTCGTATTCTTGTTAGCAAGCAATAGAAAAATTAATGGGTTCATGGAACTATTGCTATTGAACAAAATAATAGTTAACTACGTAGGTAGTCTAAAGCTGTCTTAGCCTTTTTTTGTCGTGGAAAGCTCTTTTCGAGTAGCCCATCACCAAGGGCTGGCGCTGGGGTTATGTCCGAGTCGCACGGACAAAAAACCACACGGTGTTCCCCTACGAAACTCTGGTCGGAAACACTGCTTTCGTTTGCGCTTTGATTAGCCTAGTGTTTAACCGATGGACTGTCAAGTTAAAAGTAGCAGGTTCGTTATTTCTCACTTGCTTAACCTTTAACAACTCCTGAGAGATTTTTTGCAGTATGAAAACCCATAATTGAAAACCGGCACTAGATTCTTTAACAATCATACCATACCATAGAGAAAGAAAAATACTATTTGCTGCGGTATTGGTATTACGTCTAAAAAGTAGATTCTCATATATTTAAACTACTATCCGAACCTGTTACCAAATTCTAATAACACAATCTTAAAAAATAAAAAGACGGAACCCATAGACAATTTAAATGAAAATTAATGCATACTATCCGACACTTCTCTTACAATTCCGAAGTGTTTAGATAATTATCACGACAAAATCAAAACAGTTAACACGCCGATAAACGAAGTGCCTACGAAATAGGCCTCTAATCTTTATAAACGATCTGTGTGTATGGACCTTTATCTTAGAAGCTCCAAAACTCCGACCAAATGGTAATAATTACCAAACAGATTTCAACCACAGTATAAATATCACACAGTATGGTAACTACGTTACCATAGTCGATGAGAGTCGTGAAGTGACCGTTGACTGGCAAGCCAGAGGTCTCGGGTTCGAACCCAACCTCTGACTTTTCGTAAGTTATGTGCGTTCTATAAATTAATTATCACTCTCCGTGCCTCGGATAGCACGTTAAGCTGTTGGCCTCGGCTGTTAATTGTAGATCTTTGACAGTCGTTACTGGTAGTCAGAAGCCCGAAAGTCTGACAACCAGTCTTACTAAGGGGTATCGTGAAACCCAGTATCTGGGTTGTGGAGGTCTGATAGGCAGTCGCTCCATGTAAAACACTAATATTCAGCTGCATCCGGTAAGACTGGAAGCCGACCTCAACATAGTTGGGAAAAGGCTAGGCAGATGAGTATGGTAATTACATACAAACGCTCCAAAACGACACACTCACGCAAACATGCGCAACGACGCGTTGTTGATACTGCGAGTACCGCGACGTCGGCTTAGGAGTTTCGTCATTACGCAATATTACGCATGTTTGTGCGAGTGTCTCATTTCAAGCGTTTGTAAGTAGTTACCATACTGTATGATTATTATACTGTGTTTCAACTTAGTATGGTAATTTAAGTTTTAAAGTGTTTCTAAGTAAACAAACTAAGTGTTTTTTTTTAAATCAATTAATGTAATTGAACTGTGAAGTGTCGAATTACATGTGATTTTAATGTTCTCGCTTCTCACGAAACACGTTTTCTATCTAATTATTGATTCGTTGACACTTAAAGATCGTAATGAAGACTAATTTGTAAGGCTGAGTAGCAACTTAAATGTTTTTACGTGTGAGGTCGTTAGGTTGAGGATGCATGATGATAAGGCTGCTTTTCAGTGGCGGAGGCTACATACAATTCGATTTCTATTTGGGTCCCATTGAAAAATGGCAGTCAATAAAGCCTACTGACTGTGCGATTCGTTTTTCTATAGGTTGGCTTCGGCTTACCTTTTACAAAATTTACCCTCCGCCACTGCTTAATATAATTGTTATGGACGAATTCTGCTTTTGCATTCTCAATATAATTTTTCTTTTTCTGGAAGAATTCTGCTTTCAAAAGGCGGACTTGAAAGCACACATTATTAGACAGTATTAAAATATTTTTAACAGCTGCAGGATCAGTCTATAAAAGTTACGATTACCTAAATTTTGAAGTAAACTTTCTCCTATAACCTACGAAATGCAAATCAATTCAAAATACTTACTTTATTTGTAACAATATAGTACTTTTATGATCTTAAAATAATAATATAAAGTTGAACGCAAATTCGGCCACAATGGCGTTCAAAAATCTTCCTACAATGTTGACATGACTTAAACATTGACAGTTTTAATCACGTTTAAAACTATAGGTTTTGAATTTGAATTGAGAAACTTTCCCACTTGAGTTACTTCTTCACTTCCCACAAAAGCAATTTGATTACTACGGCCTAATCACACACCGTAGCAATGAAAACACTCGCAGGTACTGAAGAATTAATTAAATTTGAAATACAAAACGTTTATGACTGTCATTACTTTTCTTACTGCATGCCTCGGCATATTCTAGACTTGATAGCCTAACCCTGGGTCTTGCCATTAGGTTTATGAGCATACTGTGGCGGGACAAATCCTAGATTTAAATTTTGGTGCATTTTAAAGCAATTTATGTAGATATAAATGAGGTATTGGGTATGATAATATTTGTAAAATGCGTAAATACTTGCCCCCAAACATGTAAGTTTACATAATTATATGGACAAATAATATTTTCGGAAAACATTACGGATATTTGCATATTACATAAACATGTTTGGGAGCAGCTTTACGGAAAAACAGGCAGCGCATATATAATCTAAAGGTGAGCAGGTGAAATAAAATAAAAGGTGTCCACACGCGGCTCGTAACGACAGTTCTCTCAAATTAAACGCGGCGTTAACTTAAGCTCATATCGTCAGTGGACACTTAACCCTAAAACATGTAATGCTAATTTAAATCAAGAACCAGTGCAAACCCTTTAACGACGACGCGGACGTGAGCGCAATTACATTCTTTCAAAACATAAGTTACGCGGGGCAAGGTGCGTGAGCACCTGCAAGTAATGTTTACGCACGAGAGAAGAATTAATGCGTTTAAGAATAAAATACAATAATAGCCTCAGTAAAATGAACTTCGGACCTCAATGTTTTGCCAGACAGCCTGTTATGGTAGTTATGTCATTGATGTATAGCTAAAGAATGGCTGAAACAAAAGGCGTGCGCGCATTCCGGTTTTTAATTCACCTGACTCACTTGGAATTTTATTTTTCTAGAGGGATTCCCAGTTATTTTTTTAGCAGTCCAATAAACAGAAAGGGGAGATAATTTTTACGAAATTAAAACCGGCTATGCACACACCTGCCCCGGGGGCAAGCTAAGATATTGGGGTGGATGACCCTTAATGCCTTATAAGTTGTGATGTGTGTAGGCAAGCAGGGGCAATTTCTTGAATCAGTCCCAGGAAGCAATAAATGGTCATACACACCCCTTCACCCTAGATTGCCCCATCGGCATGCATGTATAAAAGTGAGTAGCCGACTTGAGCCTGTTCACAAAGCAAGCCGAGCCAAGCCTGTTAAAGCTATACAAGCGGTAAAATATCTTTACTATTTTACACATGGCTGCTAGTATCTAAATCCGAAAAATAGAATGGTATCAAATATGAATAGGCATTGAACAAAACATTTACAGGTACCGAGAATTGCA
Organism: Protodeltote pygarga; assembly: GCA_936450705.2. Lineage (NCBI taxonomy): Eukaryota > Metazoa > Arthropoda > Insecta > Lepidoptera > Noctuidae > Protodeltote > Protodeltote pygarga. The sequence goes on along the minus strand of OW388264.2, from coordinate 4,776,678 downwards.
AATTCTTCCCACAAAGATTCTTATCAAAACCAGTCATAGATGCAATTCTATCGTATTGCGCAAAACCTGGCATGCCGAAATCACATTCCAGCCAGGTAGTTAGCTTTGATGGAGTATTTAACCCTTATTGCTATTGCAGTAAGTCGATAATCAATTGGCAGATCGATTTACAATGAGATTTGCGAATGTACATTTTGTCGTTGACATTTTAAATAAGGTTGTCATGAGAATTTTAAACAGGGATGCGGAATTTCATATAACTTTATTAATAAAATCATATTTTGGGTTCGTTTTCGTAATTTTGGTCAGTTACCTACGTAAACAGGTTAACATTCTCGTAAATTAAAGTATTTAATGAATAAAATTTGTCAATTAGAGTACCTACCTTCATAATATTTAAAATAATAGTATTCTGATCAATCGAGAAAAATGATTAGGCCCTGTGCAAGCCGCCAAGCTGAAATTGTACATTTGTCGCATGCAGGACAAAAATAAAAATAGCTGTGGGCTAAATTCTCCACACTCGATTCGATGGCAAAAACGCCATAGCGATAGGTCGAGAAAAGAGGGCGGAATGAGCTGGACTCTGATACGACTAGACAGAGACATGTTGAAGAAAAAAAGGAGGCCTTTGCCCTGCTGTAGGACATAATTAGCTGATAATAATAATTAGGATTTGTGATAAACATGTTTACAGAAAGCTAATCTAATTTTGCACTGCTGGTTGTACAAATGCACATTGCCCTGAAGGCACAAGCTACAGTACATTATCTACTTGAAAGGTTTAAGTGCTTCATTCAGGTTTAGTTGCGAAAAGGTTCTATGAATGAAAGTTCCGACAGGGTAAGCGTATACAACCGGTAACGTCCTCCAAAAAGGTCGTGTCGGTTGAGTTCTCAATAGTTGTGTATGAAAGCGACAGCGTGTATGTATTCTATTTGTTGTAAAAGAATAAAAAGATATTTTGTTTGTGAATTTTGGGAAAAGATCGTCATTTATTTACGACAGCTGTCTAAGTGAATGATTACACGTTTCATACGTATAGCTGGAAGGCAGCCCTGTGATGCTCCTATTGTGTTTCCATTCTCATGCGCGAACATCAGGTCGATTCTCAAAACTTATTCTTTTGTGTGAACGTAGAAAGAATTTTAATGCTTCCGTTTGAACTTGGTATAAAATCTCACAATAGAATGGCGCTTTATTGCGTAATGCGGTCCCATTTGATAGTCGGCTATCATTTTCTTGGCTCATTTAAGTTTCTGTTCATGAAGCGTTGTTTGTCGTGTTATTCGAATTTGCATATAGCGTCAAAGTGCTGTCAGCTGTCACGTTATGTTTGGAAAAAGCACAATTCTAGGAACGGTGTTATTGTATAAAGAACGGCTAGCTAATAAATTTATTTCACTGTTACAACGCAAGAGACTTCATTACTTTTGTCAGTCTCATCATTAGGTACTACAAATTAAACGGAAAAGCTGGGTACTGATTCATTTGCCTTACTAATTGAATCTGATGTTTGTAACTAGCTAGGTACACTATATGCCTAGATGGTGACTCATCATCGTCTGAGATAACCTTTAGAAGTAGGTACCTACAGTAGTAGTAGGTAGACGTCATTATTGAGTCAATTGAGTCAAGGTGCATTATTTATAGGCACCATTATAGTTTTTTATATTACGTAGGGTTCTACTTTTTAAATTCGAAATGTTTGAAGCTTTCAATAGGTTGCATAGTAGCAAAACAAAACATATTATCTTACCGTATTATTTAAAAAAAAAAACTATATTAATTCAAATATTTCGGTCGCAAATGTGGTCATGAACTAATTCACCGCCTACTAACCGTAATTCGTAAAGAAAAAAGTATTTATGCAAATGAAAACAACAATAATTTCAACTAAATTAAAAAAGTCGTAAAAATAGTTTGACGATTGTATTGTTATTTTTTTTACTTCTAATTGCCTTCTAAAATGTTTTGCATTATTAAATGAAGACCTTATATTACAAAACCAGATCCGTAAGTAATGAATGAAATCACATGAATGGAATTGTTATTTGCTGGTCACGTTCGAGAACCAGTCAATGTAACATTTCATTGACTTTCTTGTCCGCGATCGATAGTCAAGTCATCTACGGCATGTTTAGTTAGAAGAATTTCTTACTTATCATTCAGCCTCAGTAAAACAGCAACGCATAGAGCATAACTATAAATTAAAAATTTTAAAACCCCCGATACAGAATAACATCAATTTTTTTTTTGCTATGAACACTTGATAAGAATTTCACTTCTTTCAAATAAAAATAAACGAAATCAAAATCGGTTCGTTCATTTGGGAGCTACAATGCCACAGACAGACTCATTCGCACGTCAAACTTACAACACCCCGCTTTTTGCGTCGGGGGGGTTAAAAACTATGCTCAAAACTCATACTGATATAAAATGACTTTTAAAAAAAGTTTAAGTATTCATACTTTTTATGAAAATTGCATTCATTTTTAGGCAATTTTTTTGGATAAAAACTTGTTCCCAAAAAAAATTATTTTGCTGAAGCCTTATAATATTATTTTCCTTTACTTGTTTTTTTTTTGCGATTTTTATTCACCATAATTATTCAGTGGTTTTATATACATATACAATGTGCGAGCGAGATAGAGATTTACCGAGGTAGGCGCGTTAATCGGCGTTAAACTTCGTTTTGAAGTTGGGCGGTGCCAAGCTAAGACTTAGGATTAAGTAGACGGTTTATTCAAATTTGGAACACAGTGTTTGCAGCGTTGACACCGATTCCAAAAACAAACATTTGTTATTTTTAAGTTTTTAGTGGTAAAAGTCGGTGTATTTTTTTGTTCATGCAATTTGACAGCAGAAAGGTTATCCCCCGTTTCCTTTCTGCTATAAAAGCGTCAATTCAGTCGTATAAAAATCTCTGCAATTAAACGCGTGTATGTACTCGGACCGTGGGAATGTACCGGTGAGTCCAATCCATGCAGAATCCTGTTTCGCTCAACATTCACTACCTGTTGTAAAATAGGATAGCGAGAGCCACTTTACGCAGCGCAGGCGCTATAAAACTTTTATTTTCGTATGTAACCTTTGAATGTGGTGCTATAGTGGGAATTTTTAAATTTGAATTTGGATTCTTTGTACCGTGGAATATAACGTTAGCATTAAGTGTTTTTACAAGCTTTTATTTAACTTGCCATGTTTGTATGTTATACCTACATGTAGGTCAAATGTAAGTCATGTGTAGGTCAAATCTTGCAAGTTGAAGTAATCTCTCAGGCAGGCGTAACTAACCTCATTTGAAAACTGTGTCAACGTATCGACAAACTAATATCGTCGGTACCGATGTATCAGAAGACTAAAATATCGCCGATATGGGTACCTATCGGTATCGGATGCATTCCTAATCTTATCTTGTTTTACGGCACAAAATAATGGTGCCTTCGTGCTTTCGTTTTCAGTTCGCATGCGCGAGTAATGGCCGCCAAATTACCATAGAAGACAGGGCTATAAAAAGTTCCATTATACTTTAAATTACAAATGACATTAAACTTTTAATTAATACACTTGTACGAGGGGCCATAAACAGCTTTATGTCATGCCATTAAACTTTAAAACGCACTGTTTAGGCTGCTTACGCTTTTTAAGCGCTAAATAGATGCTAAACTAAACCTTTACGCTAAAGCTTGCTCAGCAGCAGTGGCGGACTGAACCCGTCAGGGGCCCGGGGCGACAAAATTAAATGGGGTCCCCTAGTGTCCTAAAAATTAACTTTTTGAATAACTTTTTAAAAATAATACCTCGGTTAATTTACGCTCGCAGGGGGGAACTTATGGATATTTGGGGGGCTTCTAGGTTCGGGGGCCCGGGGCGGACCGCCCGAATGAAAGATAGACAACTAGAGCTAAATCTCGTCAAGCATTATTTTGTAAAAAGAATTGTACAATATTTTTAAGAAAATAATTTATAATTATTTTAGAGCCGATTATGTATGCACGAAGAGATTATGCAAATTAAGAATTTACTACCAAATATTCGCTTGCCCAGCGCGGCGATTGCCTCCAAATACCTCCAATGAGCGCACAATATAGTGGCGCACATTGGGAGAGGTCTATGTTCAGCAGTGGACTAATACAGGCTGATGATTATGATGATGATGCTGATTCATTACCCTTCGCATACAATTAAAATACAAATATTGGTCAAAGATTGCCTATTATTTTCGCAAACCACACAATTCGCACCATATCGATGCAAAACCCAAAGCTGGGTACAAAAGGTCATATCGTAAAAAAAATTGTAGGGTGCATTTCTGACATTTGGGTCCGTCCCCCTATCATTACATGAAGCCAGGTGCTCAAACACCAGGCATGGCACGTGCATGCGACATCTGCCGGTTTAAAAAAAGAATTGTAATATCTACCTTTATGTCTCACACATCTGTTCTATTTTATATTGTGCGCATACGCAGGCATAGCTTAAGATTAAGGGATGTTAAGCGCCGCGTTGCAGAATAGATAATAAACGGAAAGACACTTCAGTGATAACTGCTTTTTCGGAAAGTGGTGCTTATTACTATAAAAACAAGGTTGATAATACCACGCTGACATAGAAAGTAGTATTAAGTACTTTTTTTTTAATTAAAGGCGATACAGCTGGTACAGCTGATCAGATCAGCTGTTTTAAGTTAAAACATTGAGAGGATCTTTATTTTACGGCTCTTAATTTTTAAAAAAATTTAAATTGTCTGTTGCACTTTTCACGTTATTCATTTTATAAATATTAGCAGTTGCCACAAATGTCACTTATTAAAAATAACTGTTTCAAATAATAGGTACCTAACAGCAGATGCTGCTAAGCTTCGAAAAATAGTTTAATCTGGCGTTCGCTTGTGTTATTAATAGATTATTACAAAATAGATAATTACTTACTACCCTTGAATAGAGGGGAAATAGTTATATTAATAGCGCGAACATTTTTAGCACCAGGTGATATTCTGAAACTTGAACCCAAGTAGTGTGGGTTAACGGATTACACGCTTAAAACCGCTATTTTTAAACAAGTTTTAATACATCAAAATTGTCTAAAATAAATTTTTGTTTAGGCAAATACCTACCTATTTTATATGAGAAAACTTGTTACGATCAAAATGATATTTTTGATGAAACTTTTTAATGTTTGTTTTTAACTTCTTCACTTGTTTTTTTATGCGATTTGTGTTTTTATATATTTAATGTGCAAGCGAGATAGGCGAATTACTTCAGTGGAATAATATGCATAATATTTGCTGTCTCACTTTATTTTACCTCAAATACCAGTTACAGATTATAATATATTTTTTTAAACTAAATTTATATAATTTACCCACCCTTGTCGTATACATAATTTAACGATTTAGTTAAACATTTTAGTCATCATTATGCAAACTGACAAAACAACAATTAATCTAGATTCTAAATTGTCTTAACTTTTCATTAGTTTTATGATAAAAGTTTAAGCTATTCAGCTGCTGTTAAACGACTTTTGCCCAAATGGTACCTATTTTATTTAATTATTCTCAAACGTTTAATAAGGACCATAAAATCTTATGCTGTAGCAACTCCTTTTACGTTTAATAGCATGCTTTAAAACCACTATAAACTGTTAAAGATCGCGACAGTTATTTAAAAATCAATGTCAAGAAAAAAAATATAAATAAACACAGCTAGATATCAAGCAATACATATCCAGTATAAGGTGACATCTTGTTGTACGAAGAGCTTATACAAAGCGAGGTCAGTTCATACTGGATTTATATAACTTTATGTGTAGCCGTGTGTAGCTGGTTCAGACTTTAGCTCGTTTTTTGTTTCTTTTTTTTATATTATTTTATAGGTACGAACATCTAACCACCAATAACGCATAACCCTTCTTTCCGGGTCATTATGTAGAATTACGCCAGTACCGCACTGTATCAACGGGATGACCCAATATCTTTCAACTCGATTTGCCAAGCATTGGGATGTATAGACTGATTTATATTCAGAATTTACTGACAGGACCTGACAACCCTGAATTCAAACGAAACCTGACGCAAGCAACTTTTAGGAATAGCCGATAACTAGATAGCCAATTCTCGAAATTCCCATAGGTATTTACATTTCCTATTCCTTTTGTATGCCGTGTGGTTTCCGGCCTAAGAATAGAACAACCTCTACTCGTCCCACGGGTGTCGTAAGAAGCGACAAAGGGAACGATCCGGAGGATGGACAGCAGCATCCTTCTGTGTAACAGTAATCATCTGTTACTGCGATCGCTAACCCGCTTGCCCAGCGTGGCGATTATGGGCAAATACCTCCAATGAGCGCACAATAGTGGCGCGCATTAGGAGAGGCCTAAATTCAGCATTGGACTAATACAGGCTGATGATGATTATGATGATGATTCTTTTTTTAAAATAAACAAAATTACTTATAATTTATTTTTTTGTTTCAGGACTGTTACGGATCAGAATTCGAAGACCGAGCGATTGCCGACGATGTGAAGAACTACGAGCTGATATCTGGCTATCAGAATGACACGCACACTACTGTAGAGTTTAGAAGACAGCTCGATACTTGTGATAAACAGGACTTTGTTATTGGGGTAAGATTTATTTCTTTTCGAAAAGTTTTTGTGCTGTTGAGGATAGCTTGTTTAAAACAGCATGTTTTTTGGAGGGGTAATCACGTACATAACCTACCTAAGGTACCTACATACGTCATACGTTTCGCGATAATCTGCTATCTCGCTCGCACATAAAAGTTGTTTGAATAAAAATCGAGTGATGATCAAGCTAGAATTTTTGCTGAAACTTTGTAATGTTGTTGTTCTTCAATTGGTTTAGTTAGATTTTTCATAACTATATATCTTCGATGTGCGAGCGAGATAGCAGAATAACGCGAAGAGGCGTCCGCGAACTTTCTCCCACTACGCCGCTTTAGGTGTTTAACGTCGGTATCAGTACTGGTGTTTCGTACGGTCAGAGAAAAGAACCGTACCTACGTCCAATCCCGTAGGTCTTTCCCGTTCTCCATTCTTCTAAAATTGCTATAGTTAACCAAAAATATTCTGCAACTTTTTCTTCTCTTTTTACAGGATGATACAACCCAAATTCTCTGGGCGTTGGGTCCCGATGGCTCTGATGGTCAGCTGCCGAAGCACGTCAAAAGTGGAGCCAGGCCCTTACGGCTACTTCAGCCCGTATCCAAGCCGGAATCGATACCTCTGAATCATTGGGATGTCAGATTGACGAATGTAAGTAGCCAAGATTTTGACGATATGGTGGCGCAATTATGTAGGAATTGGCTTTCCACGCTCATTAACGCGGGTTTGATTCCCTTCATCATCATCATCATCATTTCAGCCATAAGACGTCCACTGCTGAACCTAGGCCTCCCCCAATGACTTGATTCCCTTATAGAGCAAATATTCGTTTGATGCATACCTATTTGTTTGGGTTTTCCTTTATATTTCAACGACAATATATTTTTATTTTTAATCAATTTTCTTTAATTCCAGCTAACAATTCCCCACGTGATGGCAACTCTATTCTGGTGCAAGATTTTCAAAGTCCCCGAACTACCTAAAAAGCACCACATTGTGGGCTACGAGCCTTTAATAGACAGCCGACCAATTAAGAACAATATCCCAGTTTTGGAACCTAACAGCAAATCTCCTGTCCATCATATGGTGCTGTTTGAATGTGCTGAGGATGATGACAAGCATTTGTGGAATACTTGGGCAGAGGGCAATGGGTACTTTGGACCGAATAAGCCAAGCGCTTGGGCTACTTGTGCTACTCCTATCGCGGCTTGGGCGATTGGGTCTAAAGGTATGTGTAATATCATTAACTCTTTATCTTAATGAATATAAGTTTATTTGAAAAGAACACAAACATATTAAACAGAAAGAAACATTAACGTTTGAAGGCTACGTATAGAAAACAAAGATTTTTTTACAAAATGCGCCTTTAGAAATAGGCAGTATTACAAAGGCGTTGCCGAGGGGTGGCTGCCCCTTAAAGAATTACAAGTATTTGTCCTAAAATAATTTGTTGAAAGTTTAATTGCTATTATATATAATACATTATATACCAAACGTGTTTCCCTCCACTTATGGGTCCTCCTGGGTCCTTTAAGCGGAGCGTGAAAAAGCTTTTCTGAAGGCCGTCAAGGCGAGAGCCATCTTGTCACATTGCTAGGCTGCTGGGATGATGGACATCTCTATGGGACTCTACTGACTGCTTTCCATCAGGAAGCATGGAGTCAATTTGTGCGGCAGTAATAAAAAAATACTTATATACAAATTGCACACAATTTTTGATATCGCTTCACAAAACCGTTGGCCATGCAACCGGATTACCGGAGATATTGCCGTACACTGGGCATATTTTAGGCTCTAACTGCTATTAGATTTAGCTTTTTTGTTGGAGTAAACGCAATAACACTAGGTACAACTCGGGAATTGATATTGAGACCTCGTATTTTACAGTCACACCAGGCAATGAGGCAGTCATATTCCTTTAAAGAAAATATTTTGCTTTTAGTAGAAATGTGTTGTCATTTTCATTTGACATTTAATTTCCTTACGAGAAATAACTATGTTATGGTAAATTAATCAAATCTGTTTCCTGTTACCTGTCCTTTACTCCTCTCAGTGTTCATAACTAATTGGTCGTGTTAATTAATTGTCTTAATAATTCCAGGCGAATTCCTTCCCGAGAACGTCGGCATACCTCTAGGCGAGAAAGGGGGCGTGTCATATTACATGCTTGAAGTTCATTACGACAACCAGGCGTTGCATAATGGTGAGGTTATTTAACATTATGTAGTTTGAGGTGTCTGTGTAAGGTTGTAGTAGGAAATTTAAAAAGAAATGTAGCTTTTTAGCCTTGGCCACCACAGAGCCAGGAGGCCTACCTACTCCAAAATTTTTACAACGAAGCTTCGATTGTCGGATCGCATGCTTGTTCGTTAAATTACCTTCTAATAAATTGCTTTTTTTATGTATTTGTAACGTAACGACAGATGAAAGCACTAAGTACAATTAAACAGTGGTAAGAATTGTTTGATTGTCTTCATTATTATGTTCCGATCCGAAATATCGTTGTTCGATTTTCGGAGTAGAGCCCCAGGTTCGGACAGTGCATGGGTTCTACTCCTAAAATCGAATTTCGATGTTTCGAATCGAAACGTAATAACGAAGACCATTAAACGCAAACCTTACCACCAAGTTAATACTGTTTAATTGGGACTTAATGATTTCGCTTGTCGTTTCGTTTCAAATCCATAAAAAGAAATGTTGAAATCGGAAAACGAAAATGTAACTTTTGAATTCAATTCAATTTTTATTTATGGCAACTGAGTCTCGGTGATTTGAACCAGACGATTCTGCCAATGTCAGAGGTGATGGAGAAGCGTTAACAATGAAAAAAAAAAACTTAAATGATTATTAGTAGAACATAATGTGAAACAACAGAGAGGTACTTGACCTGTCACTGTATGAAAAGTCAATTTTCGATTTCGACCTAATGTTCCTTTTGCAATTTCAAGTATTCAAGTCCGTTGAAAACTATAGACTATGTTGTAATTAATTATTATGAATAAATATATAGACAGACTAAAACTCTGATAGGTACTAAAACATTTACGTCATTAATTAATTATTTTTTTCTTCTAGTGCTAGACAGCTCAGGTATTCGTGTCCACTACACTTCATCTCTGAGGGAACACGATGCAGCCCTCCTTGGAGCAGGTATCGGGGTCTCAGCGTTACATGTGATCCCGCCGAAACAGAAGGAGTATAGGACCGTTGGGATCTGTAGCACTGAGTGTACTGAAGAGGTTTGTAGTATATTTTATTTAGTAGTGATAGCCTAGTGGTATGACCGTTGGACTGCGAAGTCAAAGGTCGTAGGACTCATGTGCGTACTAGAAATTAGTTATCACCTGCTAAAACGGTGAAGGAAAACATCGCGAGGAAACCAGCGCACATGAGAGATTTTTAGAGGTGTATAAAGCCATGTCAGAGGTTGAGGACCCTGACACCAGGTTGTTCATCAACCATACGATAAAAAAAGAAAGAAAGTGAATAAAAAACAAAATATTTTATTATGCTTTAATAGGTAGATACACTAATGCTTAAGTACCAACGTATTATTATAATTTCAGACTTTACCAGTGGAAGGAGTTAATATAGTATCAGTACTATTACACGCTCACGGAACTGCAAGAAAGATTTCACTGAAACATATCAGAGGAACACAGGAATTACCAAGAATATCTGAGGTAATATAATTACAAAATTAATTTAAACGCCATCTAGTTTCGAAATTATAAAGTAACTTCAACGCCTTGTTCTTGTTCGTCTGCATTTTCATTCACTTATTAGTTTACATTAATTCTACTAGATGGCGGTACTGTGCTTACCTAGCTATGTAGCAAAATGATTCTGGCTGCGTATAAAAGATGGCGCTACAATTAATTATGAAATATTTTCAGGAAAATTACTACGATTCTCATTATCAACAATCCCGCATCGTTCCCCGTGGCAGAAAATTTATGAAAGGAGATACTTTGATCACTGAATGTACTTATGATAGTACTTCAAGAGATAAACCTATTTTGGGAGGCTACTCCGCTAAACAGGTAAAAAATACCTACATAAATTAAGTTTTTCATTCCATACTTCTTTACTATAATAATATTATTTTAATCAATCTTGGGCCAAATACTAGTTGAAACCAGGGTTTCGACTGTTTTTATTTTTACTAAAAAAAATAATTTTAAAAAATCCAGTCAAAAATAGAACATTAATTTTGCAAAAATTACAAAGTTGTAAGTTTTAAAAACTCTACGAGACAGAGATGACACTATTGTGTAATGACGTCATAAACTATGTCAAATGGTATTGCCGATGCCGCGGGAGGGTCAGCAACTTTATTATAACAAAAACTCAAAGGGGATTTTGATTTCAGGAAATGTGCCTATCCTTCATCTTATACTACCCTCGAACTGAACTAGCTGGCTGCTATTCTATGACGCCCGTCAAAGAGTTCTTCGAGACGTTTGGAGTCAAAGAGTTTTATGGTCTGAACTTCATGCAAGTCGAGAATATCTTTCTCTCTTCTGGGTAAGTGTGACTATTATCATTATTAGAATTGTATGGCTTTTCCTGCTTGTAGGTATGGAAATTAGATGTTATGTAATAATAATAATTTTCTCCTAACCGAATTTCGGTCACAGCGGCCAATCTCAACGGAGATTAACCAACTAAGCAGGAGATATTATAGCGCACAATCAAGCGCAGCAGCAGGACCATCGGTTTTACTTGCTTTCCGAGGTACGGAGCAAGTGATAATTAATTTATAATACGCACATAACTAAAAAATTCAGAGGAGTGCGCGCTTCGGGTTCGAACCTGAGACCTCTGCCTTGCTAGTCAACAGTTATACCTGTATCACGTCATCATCATCATCATAATTAATTCAGTACTGACTGCCATACAACTTTTTACCTATAATATTTGTTATAATTTTACCGTTATTTACTTACAGGAGTTTCGAGAATCTGCCGCCACAGCCAATGATGGAGCTTGAAGCACAGAAGCACATTAATGAGACCGGAGAACAAGGCATGCAGGGCGATGATCAAGGCGTTGGACTCATGAGTAAGCCTGATATAGTTCTTGGAAATTTATTAATGGTGTTAATCATAAATAATTCTCAATGAGGAAGACCTTAATAAGGAAACAGACAGGGCTATCGATACATTTTGGTCGAGTCACATTGGAATTGGATCTTGATTCTACACGAAGAAGATCGTAGAATACTTTCAAGATACGACTGACTGATGACTATTTTAAATTTTATAATAAATCGTATGGCATACGGATTATTAAACAATCTAATAACTCTAAAATTATTCTACATGACGCTGTATTTACACAGGTTCAAACAGCAAATCTATTATGTTGGCAGGTCGCTAGATAAGGTTGTGATTTTTTTCAAGATGTCATTAAATTTCAATTTACCATATTTTCTGAAAAGGTAACGTCTATAATCACATTCAAACTTCTATCTAGATAGGCAGGGCCGCTAGTTAAGAATAGTTAAAGATTTAACTATTCTTAACTAGCGGCCCTGCCAACCTATTAGCTTTGCTCTGTATTCATGTGATGATTAATTCATTGTGTCATTCCTTCAAAATTTTTATCAACTGATAATTAATTTCTTATACGCACATAAGTTATTCCAAGCACATCAAGATCGGTCGGTTCCGGCTGTCATAAATATCTTTTACAGGCGATATAGGGAGTCAGTACCCTCAATCTCAGTATCCTCAAAATCTTGACAACTGATCTAACTTTATCATGTCGTAACCCTTTGAGTTTCGGGGTCAGATAGGCAGTCGCTCCGTAGAAAACTGATATTCAGCTGCATCTATTTAGAATAGAAGCCGACCCCAAAAAAAGTTTGGGAACAATAGAGCTAGGAGGATGTTGATGTCAACTTAATCCAACAATAACTTTCAGAGGAGCTTGTAATCTGGGAGCCTCCGGAGTTCCGCAACAAATCGTTCATGGCTCATTTGAACGAGATGCCTTGGGCTGAGCCGCTGCTAACCGAACAGATCGAGAAGACCTTGTATAAAGGGATGCACATGACCTTCTGTAAGAAGAGGGATGATTCTTGGGGTGTTGTGAGTATTTTTCATTTATGTTAATTTATTTAAAAACCCCACACTAGAATTTTGTTTTGTATTGTCCAAAGAGACCGAAACAAAAGCCAATCAAAGGTTTTTGTATATCAATGTGTCGGTCAGACAAATATTTGCCCCGGGGCGAGAATCGAATCCGCCACGCGTCAAATGTTGTCGTTATTATATTAACTTGTATCTCATCTATAAAGTGGTTTTTGGTTGTTTCTAAAAAAGCATAATTTTTAATGCAGGCCACACACAATACACAAATTTAAATTTGCGCAAATTATCTTAACATATAATATGTTTCATTACTTAATGCTAACCGCGTAGAATAAGTTTCATTACTTAATGCTAACCACATAATACAATTTTGCACAAATAAATTCGTTGGCGCTGTAAAATATACATACATAAATGTTTATTAATATTCATTACCTATTTCTCTTTTCCAGCCGATCCAAATCCAAAGTTACCCGAATTACACAGAGCTCATAAGCAACGAAACCGCTGAAAAGTCTTGCCACTACAAAAGTGTCAGATTGCCATCTGTAACCAAAACCTCTGGGGCACCTATCAGCACTTCCAGTTGGACCATCATCGCCTTTTGTTTGACACTCATCATTGCACGGTAATAAAGTCAAAGTTGTTTAGTGGGTACAGATGTGCGATTATCGTTTCTAAGAGCAATACAGTTTGTTTTGGCGGAAATCGATAAAATCTGGTTCTTGTTCTCGTCGAGAATGGGGCACTAATTGCAAAACTTTATTAACCTTAGATGCTACAAACCTCTATTGTCACTAAAATCTGGTCGATAAAAAAATCACAGACGGAATATTAAAGTGCCCCATGCTATTAGGGCATAATTGAAAATACTGAGAAGTACTGATTATTTTTTATTGTTTTTTTAAAGTCTAACTTTTTTAATTCTTGTTACTTTCTGTTTCTACCTATCCAGTTTTAAGCGTTGTAATATAAGGACTTCTTCTACATTTTTAATCACTTACTTCTTATTGTGGTATGATGGGCAATAATGTAGTGCCTTAGAATTTCATGTGCCTTAACATCTTTTTAAACGAAAGCCTTTTTCTAGAACTAATGTGTGCGTCAACCAAATGTGAAGAAAATTACAATCTTTTTTCTATCTGTCTTTAGTTGCTAAACAAATATTACATAGACATAGCTTTTACAAATCTAAAATTGAAGTACTTGCATGTCTGTACCCTCTTTAATCTAGAGCCAATGATTTCGTTGTTTTTCGTTTTTATATTATTACTTTTAAATGTTTTCGACCGACAAATAAAATAGTATTATTCAGCCAAATTATGTATCATAATTTGCGAATATAATGTACAGTTAATTTTATGTATGTTTTTAGGGCGTCAAACTGTATAACGGTTTCATTTATGTACTTTTGAGTGAATGTTTTTATGTGATTATTGTACTTATGAATGCTCATAATTTGAGGTACCTAATGGTATATATTTTTTGTAATTAATTATAATTTTCCTATTATAACCCAGTGTTTTAGAGTTTTGCATGTGAAAATGTAAGAAAAAACAAGGGGCATTTATACTAATAGGTGGGGCATTTTTGCATAACCGGGGCATCTTCACAAAAAATTTGGCAATGTCATAAAAAACATGCTTTTCTCTTTCTTTTAAAATCGTCATAATTGTTTTTACCTTAGAGGAAAAAATTTGTCTATTCTTCCAAGGTTTTTACAAATTTTCGAAATATTGTCATGATGATTTTCACTTTGACGTTTTCAGACGAAATTTCGTGTATGCGGGTCATGATTCCATTTTCTCGGCCGTACAATTTAAATATTTTCGTTTACGGTGACATTGCTAAATTTGCGTGAAAGCCTATATTTAAAATGCTATTATCCAGTCGGCTGGATACCTACATATATAAAATTTACTGGATCAAAATCGAGCTGAGGCTCAAAGTATATCAATTTACATAATAATTATGTATATTCCTATTATAAAATAAAATAAAAGTGTATGAATAGTGATTTCAACGGTGTATGAAATCTGCAATGCAATTGTAAAGTCTGAGTGTTGGTGGCAGTTAGATAATCTTGAAGGAAAATACGTTTCGTATAAGAAGCGTACAAGTATGTTAGCATTTTGGTGAGTATAACTGATCAGCTGTAGTGCTTTCACTATGAGCAATAGCTCAAAGGCTAGGTTGACCCTTTGATGTGTTTTATAGGACAAGTAACATGTTAAATCTGCCAGATGAATAACAATTTTTTTTTAAAAAAAACCTAACCTACATGTGTGTTTATTCAAAGGAGGTTCTTTTGAATTTTATTGTCAAGTCTATTATTTTTGCTTCCAAAACAGAAATAGAAAATACATCAAGAAAATAGAAATATTTTTATTTCCTCAAATTAATATTAAATTTTTCGTTCCTGTAGTGCGAGTAGGATCTTTATATTGAATTTTTAATGAGTAGGTAGTTATTATATTTATCAATTTTAAACTTCAAAGTTTGATATACCTAGACTAATAGATTTGTGTCAAATTTGACATACACTAAATGGATATGTGTCAAATTTGACATACTTACACAAAAAGGATGTGTCAAATTTGTCATACACTAAATGGATATGTGTCAAATTTGACGTGTAAATATGAAAAATATTTGATAAAAAGATCTTATCTGAAAGATCTATCTTGTGAAGTTACTGGTCGGTTATACCCACCAAAAAGTAATGAGTGAATCTCAAGTTCCAATGCAGTTAACGCTAGTTTTGTTACTGATAATTAAGCCTAATAATTATTTCGAGAAAGAAAACAAGGTTATATCATCAAACAAAAAAAAAACTACATCAATAATTTGTACGAGCTATAATTAATATCAAAATTCAGATTTATGTCAAAATTTTAATATTTTGTTGACAATTTTAATTTAAAAATTTCAGTGTAACTATTTTAAAAGCTTACATTTTTAACACATTTAGGGCTGTGCTTGTTTTAGCCTGTAGTGCCTTTGTCTACAAACCTAGCAAGTTATTTGGAAAGTGTCTGGAAAAGGTACTTTCGTTAGTTAAGTGTTACTAGGAAAACGCTTTGGAAACGTCTAGAAAATATCAAATGAGTAATCTAATAATTGACGTGTAGAATAAACAGCGCGTCCATTGATATTCCAAATAAATTGTTAGGTTTATATCAGTCAGTCTTTAAATAAGAGGTGCATATTTTCTTGCATGTCGCACAAAACAATTTAAGCCTTACTCTTCCTATTTTCGAAAAAAATAGAAAATGTAACTGTCAAATTAGGGCTGTCAAATTAGTATTTGATCTAGTAAAGTTCTTTGAAAATATCGTTAACAAGTTTATAACCTGTTGGCTGTTACTGAAATTTAAATATGGGAACAATTTGCTAATTTTATTATTATAAAAAAATATACTGCATCCCTGTTGTAAAATCGAAAGTCGAATTTATCAAGAAATTGTTCGTTTTTCAAAGAATGACTCTAAATTAAAACTATTTTTAATTACGGGATCTTGTCTAAATTAATGTCATAATTTGGTGAATTAAATTTTCAGTGGTGTTACAGAGTCGGCCCAATTTGATAGCTCTATTTTATCTTCTATCTTTTCTCATTATCTTGGACAGAAAGAGTAGAAATGGCTGGTCTAAATTAAGAAAGCAAGTGCAAGAAAACCAACACCTATGAAAAAATATGTTATAGTCATTGGACAATATCAATTTGCAAAAGTAAACTTAAAAATATCATACTATATTTTCATTACGATATTTTTGTACAATATACTTTTGTAAAAATATTTTTTTGCAATGAAACCTTCATACGAAGGTATTTTCGAGTCAAATATGAACAATGATTGCATTTTACTATTAATTTTATTTATATTCAATCTTATAAGGTTTAGTTTTAAGAATACGCTTAGTAATTAAGTTTTATTTATTTAAAAAGTCAATAAAATGTTTTATTAAATTAATTTATTCTCTTTTATTAACTTACGAACTAATATCTAAAATATTCCTGGTTGTATGGACGTTGGTTGCCGTCTTGTTGAGGATAGTAATATGGAGGCTGCCTATTCTCATTTCTGATATTTTGACCCACAACTGGATAAGTGGTTTCTTCAAAACCATTTCTGTTTTCTAGTCTCTGATTAGTATTTGTATTAGGTCGGTTATTAACATTGGTATTTATATTAGGTTGGTGATTATTGGTATTTGTATTAGGACGAAAATTAGTTATAGTTGTTGTTTCATTCCAGGCGTAAGTGTTATAAGCTTGGTGAGCGTATGAATTATTGAAAGAGGTTATAAATGAACCATTGGGTGCCGTTACTGTGTTTACATGGGATTGTTTTTGAAAGTTAGCACCATTAGCGAACGCTACATTTGTTTGTACGTTGGGGGCAATAACTGGGACTCCGGTATTAGGATTTATGCTAAGGGGCTGACTGTTTTGGAAACCGGTATTGGTATTTACGGGTTTGATACTTTGGAATCCGCTACTGGTATAAACAGTGTTGGGGTATCCGGTATTAAGAATCCCAGTATTGGGGTACCCAGAGTTTGTATTTATATTATTTGAAAATCCGGTATTGGGATTCGGGTTATTTGAAAATCCAGGATTGGAATTTACGTTATTTGAAAATCCGGGATTGGGATTTAGGTTATTGGAAAATCCAGGATTGGGGTTCAGGTTATTTGAAAATCCGGGATTGCTATTAAAGTTATTTGAAAATCCGGTATTGCTATTCACGTTATTTGAAAATCCGGAAATGGGGTTCACGTTAGAAAATCCGGAATTCGGGCTTTCGGTATTTGAAAATCTGTTGTTGAGGTCCCCCGAAAACCTGGAGGTTGTGGTGGCTACTGGGTCAACAAAGCTATTGGGCCTCTGTGGGTACGTCTGTGGGTTCTTCCTGTTTGCTTCGAGAGCCTGCCAGTTGATAAACCAGAATGGTTGTTTATCTAGCGGTAGCTTGCTTAGTCTGTCGACCAGCTCTCGGTCCCCATTCGCTTCGATTGGTAGCCTTTGTGTAGTGATTTCGCCAAATCTGTAAAGGAATAATGTATCTTATAGTTTTCTTTTATGCTACTCATTGTTGTTTTGTTTCCTTTGGACGTGTCAGAATGCCGTTCCATTTTACTATAAGAGTGGGGAGTAAACAGGGGCCTAGTAAAAGTTTACAAATACAATCAATGCAAATACCGACACACAGTATACTATATTGTCTTAAAATGCACGTAACATGTTCTTTTTCAGTCATTAATCGACGGTCATTGTGATAACAAATGCAAGAGTAGAACACCCGTGTGTCAATTTTGATGAGACAATACCTGATATATTTTTCAATCCTTTTGTTGGTATTGACTATTTAGATTATATTTTTTTATAATATTCTTTTTTTTTCTGCGGAGCCCATAGAAGTAGGGAAGCAGCTGATTTTTCTACGTAATAAATAATAATAATAAATTAGCCTGTAACTTTCCCTATGTAGGGCAAAGGCCTCTTCACATACAGAAAAGGATTGAGCATTAATCACCGCGCTAGCTCACTGCGTGTTGGCAATTTCAGACTATTAAGCCCAGGTTTCCTTACGATGTTTTCCTTCGCCGTTAGTCAGTGGTGTCTTAGAATATCTAAGAAAGTACATATGACATTGAAAAAGTCACATTGGTACATGCCAGGTTCGAACCCACACCCACTCGCTTGTAAAGCGGGTCCGTAACCAATACTTTTTTTATGCACTCAAAAAAAAACAGCTACTTTCAACAGGACAATTAGGACAACAGTCAGTACCCACATGGATTGCAAATTCGTGAAAGTAATTCAGCTAGGAGAATATTATTTGATTGCTAATTGACCCACTGACCTTGGTAAGACATGTAGATAGAATTAATTACCACAATTTTAACGATAAAAAAAAATACCGTTGAACGATTTATGTTTTGACGTCTTTCGTTTTGCCACCTTCTAAAAGTTTTTTTTTTGAAAAATAAACATTCACGCGAGTTATCCGTTAAAAGTTGTTTTATTATGTTAAACGTTCGCGAAAGTTTGAGACTGCGAAGTTATTGCTTTATTGAACTTATTTGGCAGCTTAATTGCAAGCTTTTATTTAACTTGCAATGTTTATATGTTAGGTAAAATCTTGCAAGCTGAATTAGAACCATTTCATCTTATACAGAGTTGAATTTTTACATATTACACTATTATAATTTTTACAATTGTAATGCACTTTTGTAGCAAGCAAGACCTCTAAGACTAACCAGATAAAGAAACTCTTCAACGGTCAACAGCACAGATAAAATTATGCATAAGTAACAACTTATAAGTACCTACGTTTAGTTTTGACATTCTAAGTAATATAAAAGCTGGGTTTGGTGGTTAGGTTAGGTACCTTACCTAACTGTTGCTTAGCTAAAATTGACCTGGCATCGAAATTAAATTCTGGGCATAATCATAACCTCAAGTACACATACAATATACAATATACATACAGTAGCGCAAAAAAGTATACAGCGTGTAACAGAAGTCCGAAATAATACTTAAGGGGATGTATGTATATCATGAAGAGAATCACCTGTGAAAATATTGAATGGAAAAGAGGCTTTTTTTTTTCATACAAAATAATTCTTTCGATTTCATTTTCTTCAATAATGACAGATTTTATTATCCTATGCGTGCCTAGTGCTTACTTAAAGAATTTATTGACGGTAAATAACCGGATTCGTGTTGATTTACCTTTCAACTGATGCCTAGGGCCGAATTTGAAAGATTTTGGTAAAAACTTTGACCGTGGATTACTCGAGTATTATTTGGGGTTCGGTTCCAAAACCCATGCTCAAGAATTGTGTATAGGGTACCTTATACGCCCTTAATGTATTATTTCGGACTTCTGTTACACGCTGTATAATATAAGTATTAGGGCATGCAATTCCGGAGTTCCGGAATTTCGTAATTCCGGAATTCTGGATCTTCGTACTGATTTTCCAGTTCCGGAATTGATTGGAAAAATTCCGGAATTCCGACCGAGGTGTATATTTGACACAAGCTTATACGTATATTTTATCCGTCCCACCCACGAGTGTGGAGAGTGAGAGAGTATTTTCGAGTGCTGGTTACTTTTGTAACCGAATAAGAAGCTCTCTATCTGATAAGATGTTAGACGCTTTATTATTCTTGAGAACACATTATCAAGACCAATGGTTCCTATCAAAAAAATCATCATCTGCCTAGCCTTTTCCCAACTATGTTGGGGTCGGCTTCCAGTCTTACCGGATGCAGCTGAATACCAGTGTTTTACATGGAGCGACTGCCATCAGACCTCCACAACCCAGGTACTGGGTTACACGATACCCGTTGGTAAGACTGGTTGTCAGACTGGGGCTTCTGACTACCCGTAACGACTGTCAAAGATCTACAATTAACAGCCGGGGCCAACAGCTTAACGTGCTATCCGAGGCACGGAGAGTGATAATTAATTTATAAAACGCACATAACTTATGAAAAGTCAGAGGTGCGCGCCTTGGGTTCGAACCCGAGACCACTGACTTGCCAGTCAACGGTCACCACCACTAGGCTATCACGACAAAAAATCTATCTATCTATCAAAGAAATAATATCATATAATATATAATAATAATATAATAAGCTATCAAAAAAATAATTCTTTATAATACATAATTTAATTGATCTCGAATAATCACAATCAATAAGTCTCTTAACTCTTTACATTATATTGTTTAATGTTAATTCTATTTTCTTTTAAGTATATCAACTTGGTTGATTTTATTACTATTGTGAGAAACTGAGAATATGTAATTAGAGTAATAATGATATTATTTGATGACCAAATATATTTAATTTGTAACTCAAAATGATTAAAAAGACTGTTTCACAATAATGTGAAATAGGTTGGAGAGTGGAGACTATTTCGAGAATATTTTTTATGATTTCGTTACTGTTACATTTACATTACATTGTTTTGTTTTATATAAACTTTGTTGATTTTGACTTGCGAAAATGTCTAATTAGAGTAATAATTATTAAGATATAATTAGAGTAATTAGAGAAAATAATCAAAATGATTAAAAAAATGATTAATTATAACTTTTTTTGATTTGACACATTTTATTTTGTATTTTCCTAGATAAAGAAGAGAAAATGAAACAATTATAAAGAAAAATAAAAAAATATTAAAATAAATATCAATTCCGGAACCAGTTCCGGAATTCCGGAATTATCTCTCCAGTATTGGATTTCAGTTCCGGAGTTGAGAACCTTCCGATATTGCACGCCCTAATAAGTATGTACTCGCGATACAATTGAGGGGAAAGCTTTTTGCGTGGCCGCACATCCAACAATCTCAAAAGAGTTTGTCGCATCGAGACAAACTCCTTAGATATTGACTACAGATTTACTCTATGGTTTGTTATTTTGTTAAATTGTGTCTGAATAACATTCAACAGGTTTCCAAAAAGATACGGAAAAATAACACCAAACGCATTTGGGTAAAACCCAAAATTGCAATCGGATCTCCGGGTATTTCCATGTGCGAAGGGAGCGGAATAAAGTAGTTTTAAATTTATAATTTCGACTTAATCCTTTGTCAAACCTAAGGTGAAGCAATGGCCGATTTGCCACTTCATTTTATTATATTTTTGCCAGTTTATCTTTTGTCCTTATTATTGCCTGTTTGCACGTTTACCAGTAGGTATCTATAGACAACCTAAAAAGACAGTATAATAAGCATACAGTATGGTAACTCGTAACTTCAAGACTCCTAAGCGAACATCGCCGTACTCGCAGTATCAACGACGCGTCGTTGATACTGCGAGTACCGCGACGTTCGCTTAGGAGTTTTGTCGTTACGCAATATTACGCATGTTTGTGTGAGTGTGCCGTTTCGAGCGTTTGTACGTAGTTACCATTCTGTATGATTATTATACTGTGGTAAAGATAATGCTTATTTATTTTTCACAAATCTTCCCAAAAACCTAGCTCTAGGGCCCAATTTCACCATTCACTTTAAAAACTGCGTTTAATAAAACTAAGTTCAGCCCTACGCAAATTGCAGTTCTGAACTCAGTTTTAAAACGCTTGAACCGAGTTTAATTTGAATTGATCGCGTTTAATCTCAGTGGTGAAATCGGCTCTTAAACGTCTAAAAAACTTGATTTGCAATAAGGAAATATTTTTAATATTTCGTAATGTATCAAAATAATCGTACCGGTTTCCTAAGGGGTCTGGTGTCGTGGTAGTTCTGTTTGGAGTATCAGGATATCCAATGGGCCTGGACCCGGCAAACGAAGGTCGTTGACCCGCCACCAAAATTGACGTCAGCAAAAAGAATGCTGACAGTAATATCTGTGGATTTTAAACACATGCTTTTTAATAAAAAATACTGCTTTGAGTTCTGATCATATTATAGTGCACAACTGTGTGCGCAAACACAGGTGCACTCTCTATTCCCTCACTCTCATAGTCTGATGGGACGGCCGTCCTACACGACCGGAGACAGATCAGGCGCAGGCCAACTGCTTTACGTGCTTTCCGAAGCACGGAGTAAATGCAATAATAATTAACTTATGATAGAAAACTTTCGAAAAGTCAAAGGTTTTGCGTTCGAACCTGAGACCTCTGACTTCCCAGATTATAGGTACATAAATTTACAATACATAACTACCTACTTAAACATGTTTGACAATACATAACTACCTGTACCTACTTAAACATGTTTAGGTTAGGATAGGTTAGGTTACTGCAGATTGCTGCAGCAACTAGGTACTTAATAGGTGTTTGTCGATGATACAAATATTTTATCCTTCGAGTGTGCACAGCATGGAACAAATACTCAATGGTGCAGAGTTTCTATAGACAGGTAGGTACTTTGCCAGCATGATTTAAGACCAATTAAAACATTTACAATTTAATTACTTACAAAAGTTATTTGAACCAAAGTAACATGTTTTCCTTATTCATAATAATTATTAATTTATTTTAATCGGTGATTATGGAAAAAAAACGTATAAATATCTATTCAAATTCGTGAGTTACCTATCGTATTTTTTTATTACATAGGTAGATGGATTTTCAAAGTTTTGTTACTTCCTAATATTAGATAAGTACCTACTAGATTCTGTCCGTGATTTCGTGCGCAGCAAAAGTATTTTAACTTTTTCAAATATACCTACATAGTGTAGCTTTCTATATTTTTTTAAAACTTCCTTATATATTTTTAAATACAGTTTTCGCGGCAAGATAACCTGAAATTAATAACTAAAAGCTTACGAAGATTAAAATGCAGCATAACTACAAACGCCCAATGATAATTTTTGTTCTTTAGGTTGAACTACCTATAGTTAGTACCTAAGTTGAAGTAGGTACCTACAACAAAAATATAAATAAAGGGCGAACGCCTTGACTTGCCTTGATCGTGACTTTTTAGATGTTAATCAATATTATAGGTAACTTAATATAATAATTATTGTAATTTAATCAATAGTTAAGATTATGCACGATCACAATTTATGAAAAAAGTAGAATTATGTGGGTACAGGCTGTATTAAGCTTTGGACCAAAGAGTTTATAAGATGGAGGCCCGCAAAATGAATAAATGAATGTTATACCGGCGCGCATTGATGTGTGACCGACAGTTATACACAAGGAGTTTAATTTCATTAACAATTTGATCAACAATGACTGTCAAATAAATGACAATACAATCTTAATGTAATTCAGAATCATCCTTTGTTAAAAAAGTTATTACACGCACATTCAATACAGATTATAAACTTTTTTAAAATAAGAAACGAAGTACGAAACACCAAAAGTCAATGAAAACACACTCACCAACATGTTTCTGGAATTTTAATTTTAAATCTTCGCAAATTTATTTAAATTTCAAATCACGAACACTTCGTTCCACGGTACATAAGCAACTGGTTTTATCGTCAATTCACGTACGAAAAAAAAAACAAAAACTTGCTTGAGGAAAACCTTAGTCTGCCTACAAGATATATGCAGCTGTGTTCACACCGGTTTAGAAGATTAATGTTTATGTTTATTAGATGTTATTTACCGTTTATTAATTAAATTACCCACTTTTTATACAAGTTCATCAATATTTACGTCACTTTTGCGCACTTTCTTAATTGGGGTAATTTTGTATTAACTATAAACTTGATGAAGCTTTTTAGTGTTGACAGCCGACTACTTTTTTTTTCTTTTTCTTGCAAGTTTAATACCAGATGACACTACATATAAGTACAGAGTCGAGACAAGTTAGTGGAAGGAGGGGTAGGGGGAGGTCTTTGCCCTGCAGTAGGACATGACACTATCCTCGCGCGTTTCAAGATGGGATGGAACCTTGTCGAAGCGAATTGAAAATTGCCTTTACATCTTTTTTTTCATCTTTTATTAATATTTTTTTTTTTTTTTTTAATGACTCACGCCTGTATTCCCCAGAGGGGGTAGGCAGAGGTGTGTAGTACACCCACGTTTCGCCGGCTATGTAATAAGTCCCATGTAATAGGGGGCGAGCCTATTGCCATTAACCGGGCACAATTCCAGACTCCGTGCTGCTACTGAGAATTTCCTAATGGAAAAACCCAATAACACTTTGCCCGACCCGGGGATCGAACCCAGGACCTCGTGCTCAGCAGTCGCGCTTGCTACCACTAGACCAACGAGGAAGTTTATTAATATATTTATTAATAAAATGTACTGACCACGAAGCAATAGACAAAAAAAAATAACATCTTTTTAGAAAACCCTATATACGGCCCCTTGGGTGCTCCATCAACAGGGGGCTGGTGAGGAGGTTATGTCCGACTCGCACGAACTTTTTTAGTTACCCTAACGGTTACCATACGGTGTTCCTCCACGAACCTCTGTGCGGTACCACTTCTGCTTTTCAAGAAAACATGCCACAGACACATGATCAGAGCCGTTTTTGCTTTTATTGTACTTTTTTATTGTATTGTTTTTTACTTTTAGTGTAAGTACCTACTTTTTTACTTTCATTGTAGGTCCTCTTTTAAATCATTATCTTATAGGTACAAAAACGAAACTATTTTAGTAGATCGCCTCGTAGCAGTAATAAAAAATCAGATTAATTATTAGATTTAGATTATCCTTCTCTTGTGACTCTTCTCATACATGCCGTTGCCCTGCAGTGGGACAGTTCAGGCTGGTTAATTAATTTATTTAAGCCTTGTAGTAAACAAACCACGTAACGGTATAAACTGAGAATCGAGCAGAGTTTAACGCACTCTGTAATGAAGGAATTTTAACGTAATCTTAAAAAAGTAAATACAAATTCAGATAGGCATTTTTTTACATTTATTTTATTAAAACATTTTCATGCGAAACTTCTTTTACTTTCCCAAATAAGTTAGGTTAGTTACAATGCTAAGTAAAATTAATTAATAAGTTAGTTGCTATGACAGGATTAAAAAAGATTTTAACCCTGTCCTTACAAACTAGGTAAATAACTAGATAAATAAAAAAAATGTTCCAGAATACCTAAAAGTTATCTACCAGATTAATTATTCAGAACTTTGTAGTAACCTTCTAATTCTAAACGTGATCTTTGATGGACTACTCGTATATTTAATAAAACGTTGAGCGCAGCTTAAGCATAGCGCAGCTTAGCTTGTTACTGAAATCAAGGTGATCCTCTCAGAGACCCAGTCATCATAGTATCTACCTGTGATTTCTATAGGCATCTACCCCCCTGCCCCCCCAACACCGTCACCAATACAAACGGTGTGCTTGTGCCAACATTGTGGTAAATTCACTGAACAGGTAAAATGTGACGTGTGAGGGGGAATCCTGTTATATTTTACCTAAAGTATGCATCATTATTTGCCAAGTGTTGAATGTCTCAGTGGCATAATGATTAGAACTAGCGAATGCTGAGCTTGAAGTTCCGGGTTTCATAAATTTATCCCCACTTCTCATGTAGGCGAGCTACACTTAAAAAAATATTTTCCAAAATTTGCTTTACTACTTTGTCGGCGTAATTGATTTACAGTATACACACTCCTAAAAAATTACAGCTTTCTAGTACTAACGGTTTCTTAGGAAAACCTCGGACAGACAGACAGATGGACATGACGAAACTATAAGGGTTCCTTATACATAGTTTGACAGGACTATAGAATCCTAAAAAGGAAAGGAATATTGTTACATCTAGGCCCAATGTTGTCTCCCGGCCCCGTCCGATATTGTGCAAGGGGGAGACGTTTTTGTGGGTTCCGAGCCCCAGATAACCGTACGTCCACGGACGTGCGGTATGCGATAGGCATTTTTGACTACCCTGGCCACAAAAAACAGGCCCAATGTTTTCTGAAATAAATTAATAAATAAAATTAAAGATAAGAACTCCATCTCTTGATCAAATGGCATATTTTATTCTTGGTCATTCCCTCAAACCTGATGAACTTGTACTGCAACTTTGCTAGTAAATTTATATACCAGTTTTTATGTTTTAATTAATTATGAGGTCTTGTTCACGGTCTCAATATCAATAACCTATGATTTCAAATCAAATTGCTAATGAATACAAACAACAAAATATTATAAAGTTTTTATTATTTTTTTTATAACGCGGTCACCTTAGATTATCACGTCGTCAACCTACATTTAAACAAGTTATGATGTTTTTTTTTTTGCCGTGTGGTTTCCTGCCTAAGAATAGAACCACCCCTACTCGTCCCGCGGGTGTCGTAAGAAGCGACAAAGGGAAAGATCCGGATGATGGGCAGCAACATCCTTCTGTGTAACAGCAATCATCTGTTACTGCGATCGCCAACCCGTTTGCCCAGCGTGACGATTATGGGCAAATACCTCCAATGAGCGCACAATAGTAGCAATATTGGTTGAGTCCTTATGTTCGGCAGTAGACTAATACAGGCTAATGATGATGATGTCTTTTTTCTTTGGATCATAATAAAAAAAACGGCTGTGCGATTTTGACTCGGGGTTTCCAGGGTCCGCAAAAGGTTCCATAGTCTGCGTAATTGGCTGTCTGGAGGTCCTTATTACTATGTGGTCTGTCTTATTAATCATGACGTCTGTAGGGCCTATATTATGCCGCGCCGCTACTTAGAAGTCTATTAATTGTAATTGAAAACCTATCAATCAAGTGTTTTTCCTTTGATGACTCAAATCCCAAGTTATACAGTCATAAATGCAATTTGATGTAAAAAATTTAATTAAGTTACTATAGGTATTAAATGAAAAAACTTACTGGGCCCAAAGATTCTGTTTTATTTCCCTTCTAAGCTATAAGCTGGGAAGGTCTATTATTAGGCGCAGTGCTTAACGGTGGAATGAGGACCCAAATTAAATAGGTCTTGCCAGCTGAGGTGAATGCGCTGAACAGCTGAACATCATATTATTTATCTTTATGTAGAGTGATGGCCGGCCGCATCAGGGTATAGTCTTCCCCAAAACCGACCAAAACGAATTTCTATTATATTATATTTGTATCTTTCTTTTTGGTTTACGAGGGGAAACCTTCAAAAGGCAACCGGTCTTCGGGAGGAGAGACCAGGGAGTTGGGATTCTTACCTCATAAAAAAAACACCCCGATGATCACCATCAGCCTATAGAGGGAGATCAGATGTTATATACGTACTAACGCGGACACGAACGGTGCACCACTTTGCGATCAAAATGCTTTGAACGATGCTACGTGCGTAGGGACGGAACTAGTGCTACGTTCGGACGCCGGGTGCAAGCAATTCTAACCTTAAGAGTGTTGCACCGGCTTTGTCCACGATAGTATCTACTGCTGTTTTTCGTACGGGCACTGAAGGCCCAATACCCTTCCATCCATAATCTACCACTTTCATAATCTGCCTCCGTGTAGCAAGAGTCTATAGGTTACGGCAACCGCTTATCATCAGCCTGGCCGTATTGTATATGTCACCTTAGTGATATTATAAAAAACCTTGTCTCATTGTTGAAATCTCAGAAGTCATTAATTTGTTTAGCAACTATTCTCGTAGTAGGTATAAGGAAAATTTGGAATCCAAAGCTTCCAAGTACGCGTACCTATGTCAATCATTTGAAATTGTAAATTTAAAGGCCATTGATGAAATATTTGACGTTGAGCACAAATGACTTTCATATTTAGGTTTGTTTTTCAGCTTAATTGATAATAATAAAAATCATTTATCGTCCAGAATAATAAATCAGTTAATTACTAATTTCTTTTACAATACTCTTTCATTAGCTGGGAACAATCTAGGACTACATTCCTAATGCAGCAGTGGGAGTTCCCGGCGCGCGGCAGGTGACCCATCTGAATTTTAGGCTAGATTAAACTTTTGAAAGAGGACCTTGTGTGTTAAATTAGTATATCCCGGCAAGCCTTTCGCAAAAAAAAAAACTGTATGAAAAGACAACAAAAATATATAAATAGATATTTAAACAAACAGAGAGCACCGCGCAGTGATTGTTGATATCACCATCCCACATGACGAAGACCTCGTAAAGGTCGAGAAAGATAAACAGATCAAATATCAAGATTGAGCCCGACATTATCTAAGTTTGGACAAATAATGCCCGGAGACATAATAACCGATAAACATATTGAATTAAACAAAGTTGTATTAGTATATCTAAACTTGCAAGGATAAAGCACTTACATTATATATTATTGACTTTCCATTGACTTAAGTTCATTTGGCCGCCGTGTCTTAAGATTATGTTCGTAACATTTAACATAATTACAAAAACTGACATCCTTAACCAATTTAAAACATCTAAAACGCAGATGCTCATTGAAATTTTATTTAATTTAAATCACTAACAGAACAATCAATTCCAATCCTACTAACATTATAAATGCGAAAGTTTGTGAGAATGGATGGATATTTGTTACTCTTTGACGTAAAAAATACTGAACAGAATTTGATGATACTTTACAATAATATACAGGGTTATTTGAAAAACAACAGCATCCTTAAAAGGGGTCATTAAACTCATCATTATGAACAACTTTTAACTACTATGGGACCAAACCTGAAATTGCAAAAAAAAATCAGCTGTTTCATACATTTTGTTCAGTCATGTGAAAATAACTGCTTTTAACTACTATGGGACCAACCCTGAAATCGCAAAAAAAAAATCAGCTGTTCCATACATTTTGTTGAGTCATGTGAAAATAAATGTATGGAACAGCTGATTTTTTTTTGCGATATCAGGGTTGGTCCCATAGTAAAAGTTTTTCATAATGATGAGTTTAATAACCCCTTTAAATGATGCTGGTGTTTTACAAATAACCCTGTAGAACACCACTTAGGCTACAATTTATCCACATAACACGTGAGTCGCAGGCGGAAGTTAGTATTGCATATTAAGGTTCCCGAGATTCCCGAATCGTAACAAATCATCTGAATCCATCCTCAAAACATTTGAACATTGCGTAAACTATGTCTTTAGAACTAATACTAGTAATGCTTGTACATCTATGTAATATTTTTTCTGCATCAGCATTCTTCATGCCCGTCAAAGCTAGTATAGCTGCTGCTGCATCCACATTCAAAGAGCCACTCGGTTTCAGTATACCTGCTTTTACGAAGAAGCAATGTGTAATTTTTTTTGTTTCATCATCTTCATCTTTATCAACTATAGTACTGTCTTTGTTTTCATCTTCAGGTTTTCCAACTTCTTCAATACATTTGGAAACTATTTGGCTAATGTTTTTTGATAATTTATCTATTTCTTTTATATCTGCCAGCTAGAAAAGAAAAAATAAATTGGTTAGCAATGGAATAATTATCTAATGATGGTTGAATATGGGAGATAATATCGATTACACGGGATTCGCGAGATATGCGTCATGGTTGAAGTCCTGCGGATTTGATGAGTACTAAAATAAAAGAAATATAAATGTTTGACGTGAATAGTCTAACATTTTATAAACAGCGCTGGGTCTAGAACGACATCGACTTTAGTCGTTGCATATAGCTGGCAGTTGGCAAAAGTAGACAGAGTGACTGGCAGAATCGATATTTTTATTTGAAAAAATTTTGTTCTTTCTTAATAAACCAGCCTATAACTATCCCACTGTAGCTCACTGCGTGTTGGCAATTTCAGAACATTATGTGTAGGTTTCCTTTACCGTTAGTCAGTGCTGTCTTAGATTAACTAAAAAGTATACAAACGTCATAGACAAAGTCACACTAATGCTCCACAATGACATCCAAACTTTTTTACTTAATTTTAATTTTAGAATACTTACTCTTCTATATGCGTTTATCCCACCGATGGCCAGCACTAAATACACGCACAAAAATAATTTCATTGTAATCCTAGTTACTGATATTTTTTATGTATTAGAAACGCGTTGGTCTCCAAGCAATATCCCACAGTAATCTGATATTTGTATGATTCACAGAAAGTGATCGTATTTATTATCTAGTCCGTTGAATTCGGAATCACTTGATGCTTGAAGGCTGACAAGCGATTCCGTATAAAAAAGAACATTCAAATATACGTGTGTGAATAATGCCTGTTCAAAAATTTTATGGGACCTGGTGTCAGTCAAAGTGTGAAGTGGTGGGTCAGTCAAAGGCGCAGTCCCTGAAAGTGAAACCAAAATTCGTAATTAACGTTCTTGTTCTGCGGTCTGCCTTTCAGGTGTAAAGTTCCAAGCGTTTTTGCACAAGATTCAATAAGCTCTATGATCGTGGCGAAATTGATCAGCCACTGCCACACGTTTGCCCAACGCTTTATAACTGTCATAAACTGTTATACTTAGCCTTTGCACCAACCAAGCAGTAAACTCATCATCATCCATGCAGTCATCTTCATCTTTATCTATCTAATCGAAAAAATCTATTAAATGTTACAAAATGTCGTACATTGTTCTTTATCACATACCATGTTGTGACGATTTGTATGTAGATGATATATTGATATGGAAATACTACTTAAATCTGATATAGTGCATTCCAGAGGTTGTGGAGACTTTTTACCCGACTGCCAGGAAGAGTTATGTCTTTCGCGCGTATCTTGTTATGTATATTTATTTATTTGTTTCTTGTAAGTTTCTTTATTACTTCGTATCTACCAAATGGGTGGATGGATTTCGACGGCAAGGGTATCGTTACATTCGTCTTAACAACCCGAGTGTCCTTAGATAGGCGGATTTGGTGCGAAATAGTAATACGTTAATAAAAAAAACCAACCAAACCTATCCTAGGTATCAAAATCAAGGGAATTAAAAGCATATTACAAAAATATATACAACTTAATAAATTGGCATGAAAAGTTTTTCTTTGTATGCAGTCGGGTTTTTTGTTTTTTAATAATTATAGTTTTTGTTACCTTGCCTAAATTAGAATTAAATATATGTTGTGAGGCGGAACTGCGCTGATTGTCACAATCACCATCACATCAATATGGTTAAGCAGAGCTTGCTGCAGGATAAGCAAGGTAACTTGTGGCATTTCTTTTTTCCTTTTTCTTCTTTTCAGTGTCTCCTTACTTACCTCTTACCTCTACTTAGTCAAAACGTGAAATCTATATTTTGGAGTGATTTTGGTGCTTCACTTTTTTCCAACTTGACGGGTTCTGATTTTTTTCTGTATCTATATATATATCTGTGTCTGTATCTGTATAAATAGCTATCTAAAAAAATACTTTGATCCGTTGATGTGTGAAAGAAGGACAAAATCAGCGAACACACTTTTGCAACGTCAGTTAAGATTTTTTCCTGCTTCGCTTCCGTGCTTCTAATTATTATTCAGATGTCAGCATACTTAAGTTTTTTTTAGTATTCATGTATAATATAATATTATTAAACAAAGTCAAATCATTCCCTCAATTAAAACAAGCACATAATTATCAAAATCCATTAATTTACTTTTCCCAAGACTAATGGAGTGCAGAAATATTTGCCAAACGTTCTGTTTCGCTGTTTATCGCAACCAACAGTTGACGTTTGAACCTTCGTAAGTTTTCTGACTAATGTTTTCTAAGCACGAAAACGATTGTTAAAATAGGTTATGTACTTACAGTTTATTTTTCAAATAAAATTTAAGTTTGGTATTTTATTTTACTGGAAAAGTGCCATAGAATCGATGAGGTATGCATTGGCTTGGGTTTGAAAATACCATTTTAAAGTTTCAAAAGTTCAATTGTAGTTCTAAGTGATCGAAAACTTAATCACATAAAATCTATTAGGATAAATACGCTTGATGCAGTTCATTGAGTAGAGTTTTAAGTGATCAAAACTTGGCCATTAAAATGTATTATACTTACTTTAACTATTAGCATAAACATGTTCGATGCCAATAAATAATAATCAAAATAAAAATTATTGCCACAATGTTTGTCTGTGGACCGTGAATCACTTCAAAGTGTCTGGGTCAACTTTGTTACAATTTTTCGTGTGTGTTTGAGCGGGAGTTATATTCATATTTGGACCTGGTAGGTTGCACTGCGATCATGAAATGTGTCATGATGAAATTAAAACCATGTGTCGCCGCCGCGCTTATGATTAGATTGTTTAATGAAATCTGGAAACTTCTTGGCTTGGCACCAACTCTAAAACTAATGATTATGTGTTATTTCTTTCCGTGCTTTGAAGTTTGTTTGTACAGACGCCAGCACATCAAGCTACTACAATTTTCAACTTTATGGCTACAGCATAATGTTCAAGGTTGATTGGTAAAATTTGACAGTTTCGGGTAGGTTGACCTGCTGGCGTCTGTACATCCTACTTTTCTAAGGATACTTTCTAAGGATTATTTAATTTAAAAATTTAATAAACTTATAAGCCTTAAACTTAATTAAGTTTAATAAAAAAATTCGATACTCTACTTTATATTGAAGAAATATAACCATTTCCGCAGTCTCAAGAGATTCGATGGCTTGAAAAGTAATCAATTTGCGGACAAGGCTCAATATGAGACAAAAAGGAAACTGGTTTGTTGTCACACCCTTATGATTGATAGCTATAGGTAGTCGATAGAACGTATTTCGATACCATAGCCAATCCAATTATAGACGAGTTCCCAATTCCGTGTCAGTTTATATTTCTACCCTCTCTTTTCATAAACACTATGGTGGCTATGTTATAAGTCTCATGTAATAGAGGCAGAGCCTATCGCCATTAACCACAATTCCAGACTACGTGCTGCTACTGAGAATCTAATGGAAAAATCCAATAACACTTCGCCCGACCCGAGGATCGAACCCAGCACCTCGTGCTCAGCAGTCGCGCTTGCTACTGCTAGACCAACGAGACAGTTAAATTTTGTAAGTTTTAATATTTTTAATAATTATTGATAGGTATCTCAATAAATGATTGATTTGCTTAAAAGCCGGTCGACCTTGAAATCAATGGATTTTTATTGTATAAGAACATGTTTCTCATCCCTTCAACATTTATATCCAAACACAGCTTTAGATTAAATAAGGCAAGTATAATCTTGTTTATTTCTAAGTTGGCTGCATGTAGCTTGTCTAAATCAGTGACTCGGAATCTCGCGTGTTGCCTGTCGACCATAAAATGCTACCATCATGCTGTGTCAACGTCAAATGTAAAGCGTGACCTATCCACCTTAAGGATTACAGCCATATGTCTGATTGTTTCATAGACATATATTTTTATAAACTTGTAATAATTTTTTAAATTAATGGGTTGCTGCTGGAGAGTTTGTTTCGCCGTTTCTTCTCTTTTCAGCCAAAAGCACTAGGAAACGGTTGTAAAAATCTTAATAATAGCATTTAAATTTATTAAATTAAACGAAATTTTTAAATAATATGGGCAAAAGTAAATAAAGTTGACAGTAGATCAAAAATAATTTTAAATAACTGTTCAGACGCTTGCCACCACAGTCTGCCTGCGACCACGAGAACTGCAAAGCACTAGAAGCGTCAGGTTTTTGACAAATAAATAAATCTTTTACGCGACTCCTCCGTTAAAAAGTTGTTTCATTATTTCATGTATATTGAAACAAATAAAGGCCTCGAGTCAAAATAAAAACAACACCAACATTTTAAAGAACTTTATTTGCACGAATACTTCTCTGGAAGGTAAATATTTCATTTGGTATTAAAGAAATATTGTACTTAAAATACATCTTTCAATAGACTTTACAAAAATAACCATGATCTAACAGCTGCCTTTTAGTTATGTCAGTAAAATTAAAGTTAAATACACTATTAATATACTATGTATAATTCTTCGGGAGAAAATGGAATTCGCTCCGGAATCATCTAAAACTTCTTTGCAACACTTTGTGCCAATTTCTACAACTTTTGGATAAAAGTCTGTCCAAAACTCGAAAGCTTTGTAATTAACAGTCGCTGGAGTGCTCATTGTAAAATTTGCTCTGTCCATTATCAAATAACCCGGTCGCTCGATTTCAAATGCCTGCCAATCTATAATAACTCCAGAATTCGTAGGATTAGAATACCAGGCGAAATTTGACCACATCCTCATTATAATTTCTGAAATGCTTTTGTCTCTATAATCCCATTTACTTAAATCTTCGGGCATTGCTAAATAAGGCATACCGAAGGTGAATATCAAATCGAAGTTGTGGGGGACGCCTATCCATTCCGGAAGACCTTCGTTAGCTATGTCTGAGAACGGTTTCAAATCGAACCTATAAAGATAAACAGGTGCATGCGGACTTACATACTTCGCCAAATGATACGTTGTAGCGCCGTGTGTCTTGTCAGTGTAAAAATCTACAAAAAGTTTCCTTAAAACCGTCTCATTTGTTGTTGGAGGGATCGGCTTATAGAAGAAAGAGACGGCATCTTGTATATGATGCTGGTTTGTGAAACACGAGCTGTTATCAACGGTGATATCAGCAAGGATGATTTCTTCTCTCATAGAATCGAATTCTCTTTGACTTATACCGGTATCGCCATTCTCATCTTTCTCTAGAAGAAGTCCATCTTCCATGTTCGTGTACCCTGCTAGAAGAGGGACTGGTGAAAAAATTTCATCTTGAAATAATTTGCTTGGCAGTTCTGGTAGAAATGGGGTGGTAATATTGTTAAAACTGCCATCCACAATTGGTTTCCACTCAGCCACAGGTCCAGCGATATCTAACAGTGCCTGTTCGGGGACTCTTCTTAAACAGTCCAGTAATTGGTAAGTGGGTTTCCTAAAGCAACTAAAGGCTCCAGCAACTTTGTCAACTGTTGTGATTTCTTTCTTTGCTATGTTAACAGATTCTGGTGATAATGCATTTCCGCTCATTGCTATCGCTTTTTGAAAGAGTCCAGCGGAGTATGAAGATAATAAATGAAGAGTGACGCTGATAGCTCCAGCATCATGGCCGATGATGCAGACATTGTCGGGATCCCCACCGAAGCTTTCAATGTTGTTTTTAACCCATTTTAAAGCTGCTACTTGGTCGTGTAGGCCGAAGTTGCCGGATGCTTCGCTGTCTAATGTCGAGAAGAATCCGAATATACTTAGTCGATATCCGACTGATACGAATATTATCTACAACAAAAGAAATGATATTCATTATATTTAGTTGGCTTTTGTCATTATATAATGATGCAACTGCAGAATAAAACCATTTGAATTAAAAGATCTTCAATATTTTTTTACCTAAGAATACTAGATCAAGTCATCTTTTAAATTAAAAAAAATCTAAACCATATAATCGGTTTATCCGTTTGGGAGCTACTATGTCACAGTTGTATGTGACACACACAAATACACACATTAAACTTATACAACCTTATTGTTTTCGTCACTTGATAACCTATAAGAATTTTAATACGACCCCCTCTTGGTTGCTAAGAACCTAGTAAGTTAGATCTATTTATTACTATTTATTTACCTACTTAAAACTAATAAAATTATAACACTAGGGATTAATATTGCAAGAGCAAGACGCGACATTAAACTAAAGATATATAGCAATCAATTTCATCTCTGCATTCGTTTGCTTTTCATCAAAATAAGTAGGTATGTAGAACACAAAGCAATCGTCATTCAAAGGAACAATTCCTTGTAAGTCTTGTGGTTACAAGTGCGACTACTGAGCTCAAAGTCCACGGTTTGTTTTCCGGTCGGACAAAGTGCTATTGGGTTTTTTCACCTGGATATACTCAGTAGCAGCAAGTTGTATTGTGGCTAGTTAAAAGCCGTATTAAATTCGATTCTGCTTAACCCTTTGAGGATTTACAGTCGCCATATAATGTATGATGAGTAGGTATTATTAACAGGTTATAATTAATAGTATAATAATAATGTACCCTGACCGAATTTCGGTCACAGCGGCGAATGTCAAATGAGCCATCTTCGCAGGAGATACTATTCTGCCTCACTCTTATAGTTCGATGGGACGGCAATCTGACATGACCCGACCAATCAACAGGCAGAAGAACCGGCTTTGTAATGTTTAATTTATAATATGCACATAACTTTCAAAAAAATAAGAGGTGCGCGCCTTGGGTTTCAACCAGTGACCTCTGACTTGCCAGTCGATGTTCGTTCGTTATGATGGTCTCTAAGATATCACTGATATTAGTAATAGGTAAAACCATAATATCTAATTATAACTATAAAACCTACACCACAAATCAACATAATGGTTTCATCACCGTTCTACTTTTAGGTCGAAACTATGTCATCTCTTCAATCAAATCAATTCAGGTAAGCTTATAAAGCTAGGTCAAACTCATTGAAACTTGAAAGAACGGTGAAGAAAAACATCGCGAAGAAACCAGTACACCTGAATTACTATTTTCAGGTGATTTAAGAAAGAAAATAATTGTTTATGCAGGTAATTATCAAAAAATGTGCATAAAAACATACCTACATAAAAATATATTAATTAAAAATTGGTGATATCGTTTCTATGCTTTCTAAGCTGAAAAGTTAGGAACATGGGATCGGCATTACGTAAGTGATCTGAGGGCTTAGTCAAGTTGACTATCTACAATCGCTAACGCTATACAAAACGAAATAAATGTATAGGATGACATTACCTTTATCGTTATGTCACGTGGTCAAAACAAACCAATAGAATCTAATCCTATACATTTCTTTCGTTTTGTATAGCGTTAGCGATTGTAGATAGTCAACTTGGCTAAGCCCCCTGGTAGTAGTCACCACATGCTGAATGAATCTCCTAATTTCAAAAATACGTAAAAAAATCCTATATCCTATATATATATACACTCGTTTGTGCTGCGGCGCTTGAGTTTGAGTGTGCGAGGTAGAGTTTCACGTGGTAGTAAGCTTCAAGATAAGCTTGTTCATAAACCTTACGAAATGAAGAAGTTAATCTAAGAAAGACCTACCCTCTGTTTTAACACCAGATGGAATGGGTTGACGCTATTAGGGCTGCCTCGCACGAAATCTCCACCGTGGAACCAGACGAACACCGGGTATCCTTCCACTTTGAAATCTGTGAAAGATAAATATAGTCCAAATTATTAAGATTCCTTTATCATGGAAGGCATATCTTAGTAGAAGAGTTAAGAGTTATCTTTTAAAAACTTTTACTATGGGACCAAACCTGAAATCGCAAAAAAACATCAGCTGTTCCTTACATTTTGTTGAGTCATGTGACATAAATGTATGGAACAGCAGATTTTTTTTGCGATTCCAGGGGGGTTAGCCAAGTTGACTATCTACAATCGCTAACGAATAGAAAACGAAAGAAATGTATAGGATGACATTACCTTCGATCGATATGTCACGTGAGATTAGGATAAAGGTAATGTCATCCTATACATTTCTTTCGTTTTCTATAGCGTTAGCGATTGTAGATAGTCAACTTGGCTAAGTCCCCAGGGTTGGTCCCATAGTAAAAATTGTTCACAATGATGAGTTTAATGACCCCTTATAAGGATGCTGGTGTTTTACAAATAACCCTTATGATTTTTACAATCAGGAAATAATTTTCAAATAAATCTAATATAGTACCTACTTAATCAAACTACACAAAGCGCGCACGGCATCCATTCAAAATCAATTACTGATCCAAAAACTAATAAACAAACATTATTAGTTGAAATTCCGTACTTTATTGTTATTCAGGTCAGCAATAAGATTAAGGTTAGGTCAACCAAGGGTCTTACAACGTCTATTGGCACGGAAAACTTGCATTAATGGCTACTTAACTACTTATAGACGTAATGACTTGCCTATGTGTTAATTTTCTTCACATGATGTAAATTGTGGTGAAAAAGGGGTCGTTCATATTTAATTGTGGTCACTATAAAGCTATTTACTACACAAAAAAAAATGTCCTGGTCAAGTTTCGGTCATGCTCAGCCCACACCTGCGTCTTAACGCGACAACATTACGCTATCACTGTTTCTCAAGCTACACCTGCGTTTTAACGCGATAAATAACGCGCTAATTGTGTTTCTGTTTTTATCAACCCAATAGTATTATGAGCAAATGAAAATTAAATTCAAAAACGCACCTCAATTTGAAAAGTCGTTTGAACTTACACCCTTTAACTTGATAGTCCAACGGCCATATCACTAGGCTATCACGTTGCAATAAAAATAAATTTATATTTTTTCATTTTTTTTATTACTTATTTATTTTGGTCTAGTGGTAGCAAGCGCGACTGCTGAGCACGAGGTCCTGGGTTCGATCCCCGGGTCGGGCAAAGTGTTATTGGGTTTTTCCATTAGGAAATTCTCAGTAGCAGCACGGAGTCTGGAATAGTGCCCGGTTAATGGCAATAGGCTCGCCCCCTATTACATGGGACTTATAACATAGCCAGCAAAACGTGGGTGTACTGCACACCTCTGCCTACCTCCTCTGGGGAATACAGGCGTGAGTCTATATAAAAAAAATAAAATTGTATTTATTATAATTTATAACTCAACAGATATTATAATTACCTTTAGTTTACAAAAAGTAAATCTAACGAGATTAAAAATTTAAAAAGACAACATTACTATAAAACTAGAACCGGTAGTTATTATTTATTGACACATGGGTACTATACTATTAACAATGAGTCAAATGTTGGTCAATCGGTGTGTCACAAACATACCAACATTGGCTGCCTATACTTTGATTATACATAAGCCTATAACTTCGTTGCATTGTTATGATTCATTGATTTATACCTTGTGTCACGGTGAGTAATAGGTCACTTCAAGCATAATTTATTACTCACAATAAAACTTTTAATTACTTTCCTGATAAACTTTACACGGTGCCGACTTTACAAAAGTAAAAGTTGTTATTTTTTTATGATTTATATCGGGAAATGTCAGGAAAATGTGCGGCGAGTATCGTGAGTCAACAGCTTTTTTTATTAAATTTAATTGTGATTTAAAAATGGAACTAGTAATATGAGCTATGTTACTGGCACATTGCATGCGGTGTTGCAATATAAAAAAAATATATTATTGTAGAAAATTTTATGGAACGTCGTATGTTATTTTTTATTTTTTTATATAATGTCTTATGATGTCTTTGCTACTAATGTCCTAGCTGACCTAATTGCTCGATTACTTATATCCCATTAACTGTGCTTTACGATAATAGTCTTAAGAAACCATAGGGGTCTTCCTAACAAAGGCTATAAAATAAGAAAAACATTTTTGTAATTTCAGAAAATTAATGAAACCTTTGCATTCTTTAACTAAAAATATTGTTGCTTTTCTCATTTTAAACATCAATTAAACATTAATATTCTATTTTAACATACGCAATATACCGTTATTCAATGCGAGCAATGCCGTATCCAAACGTCAGTATGAAAATAAGTTTCTGTGTTTATATTGGGCAACAGATTGTGGCTACGTATGCGCAGCGCTTTTAATGCATTCTTCGTCTTATCGTATGGTTGATGGACAACCTGGTGTCAGAGTTTAAACCGCCCGTAGGCCTCTGACATGGCTTTACACACCATTGAAAAATCTCTTAGTTGTGGCGGTTTTATCACCATGTTTTCCCTCACCGTTTTAGCAATTGATAATTAATTTATAATACGCACATAACTTACGAAGAGGTGCGCGCCTTGATCGAACTTGAGACCTCTGACTTGTCAGTCGACGGTCATACCACTAGGCTATCAGTGCTATCACAATGCATAAATGTTTTTTTTTATAATGTTTTATCATCTTTCCCGAATGTTTATATTCTAGCAATTTCAAAACATTCATTACTACTAAGCCTCCATCTAGTGATACCAAGGGAAATTAATTAAAATCGAAGCTGGGCTTAGGTCGGCTTCGGTAAAAATGTGAAGACGCAATTAACCTCGATTCGAAATACTAATGATCGACTTATTCTTAATTACGGAAATAGAAAATTATGGTTAATGATTATCTTGACATACAGAGTAAGTTCAAAAAAATCCAATATACCTTAGAATTATTGCTTTAATTGTTATTATTCACTGCCATAAAAATCTATACTAATATTATAAAGAGGTAAAGTTTGTATGTATGTCTGTATGTCAGTTGTAATCTCTGGAACTACCAATTCGATCCTTATTCCTAATTCTTAGGTTGCTAGGAGTGCTATAGGCTATTTTATTTATCTAACGTTGAGTTTTCAGTAAAAAATAACAATATCTATGATTCAAGTCAGAAAAAACAGGCAATCTGACTGCTTTATCAACTTGTGTTTACAGTAAAATTAAATTCAACGCGGACAAAGTCGCGGGGAACAGCTAGTGTTCTATAAAATACTTAATCAGAAATGTTCTTCCGACGAAATTTCGCTCAAAGCGATCAATTTCGACTGGGATAGGCCATCGACACACGAGATATTATATATGTATAGTCCACAAGTGTGCAGGCAAACATAACAGGTGCATTCTCTATTCCCTCGCTCTTATTGTGCGATGGAACGGCAATCTGACAGCTTATTTATACAGGGTTATTTGTAAAACACCAGCATCCTTAAAAAGGGTCATTAAACTCATCATTATGAACAACTTTTAATATGGGACAAACCCTGAAATCGTGAGTTTAATGACCCCTTTTAAGGATGCTGGTGTTTTACAAATAACCCTGTATACACAGGATGAATTTTAAATCATGAGCATCCCAAAAAGGGGTTATTTTGTTGAGTTATGTGAACAAAAATGTATTGAAACAGCTGATTTGTTTTTATTATTTCAGGGTTTGTCCCATAGTAAAAGTTGTTCATAATGATGAGTTTAATGACCTCTTTTAGGGATGCTCATGATAATAATTTCACCCTGTATAGGGGCACGAAAATTTATATCTTAAAAAGAATTTTTAAGGTTTATTTTGACTAATTCCAGAAAATAGTTCATAATTTGTACATCAAGAAAAAATATTATCCAAGTGTAAAAGATTAACCAAAAAAACCTTTTCAAGAAATTCCTATTTTTTTAAACACATTTTCACGCATGTAGTATGTTTAGATTAATAAGGCTGCCTAGTAAAGCTTAATTAATGATCGCCCTATTTTCTGAGATTACCATGCAAATGAGAAGCGTGGGTAATCCAGCGTATAGATACATAATATTTTACTGAGTATAAACCTTTATTAAGAATGAGGAAATTTCTTTTTTTTTCTTATAGGTACATATCGCGTTTTTCCGTAGAGGTCGGTAAAGTTTCGTGGTCTGACGAGATACGGAGCCTATATACCTCTCCTTTAATCTAAATATGTAAAATCTAAATACCTAATACAAAACCTTCTTTTTCGAGCAGAGATAGCGACCGTTGACTGGTGAGTCAGAGGTCTCAAGTTCAAACCCAGGGGGCGCACCTCTGACTTTTCGTAAGTTATGTGTGTATTATAAATTAATTATCACTAGCCTCGAAAAGTACGTAATGCGCCTGATCTCTCTCCAGTCGTGTTGGATTGCAGCTCCATCGGATTATAGGAGTGAGGGAATAGAGAGTGCACCTGTGTTTGCATACCCTCCCGTGGCGAATGATATCTCTTGCGTATTTTGCTAATCTTCATTGAGATTGGCCACTGTGACCGACATTCGGTCAGGAAGACATTATTATTTACTAGCTGCCCCGAGCGACTTTGTACGCGTGATTATTCTACCTCTACGCTTTTCTACTCTACCCTACACTAATTTACGCTACTCTACCCAACCCTACTCTACCCTACCCTACACTAATTTACGCTACTCTACCCAACCCTACTCTACTCTACCCTACCAGCCTTTACCTCTACCCTACACAACCCCTACTCTACCCCTTAAGTAACTTTTCTGGTTGATTTTTTACACCTTGTGTCCGAAAAACCTAAATATCTTACGGAACCCTATTTTTTTCCAAAATAAAATTTAGCCTATATTACTTGTGGATAATGTAGCTTTTGAATGGTGAAAGAATTTTTAGAAACGGTCCAATAGTTTTTAAGCCTATTCATTACAACCAAACAAACAAAGATTTCCTCTTTATAATATTAGAGTAGATTACATTACCAACCTCCTTTACTAATAAATTAAGATTTTGCTAACAATAAATAGCGTACTGTCCTATAATACGATCTCATTTTATTAATTATGCTTTATTACATTAGAAATTCTCGGAAGAAAATAATAGCGTCCATTGAAATTTAATGGAACAAATCTATTAGTATGAATTTCTATAGAAGCTCTCTGAGAAATGTGAGCCCGCATCAAATAGTGGTCGCTGAAATGCTCGATCACTTGTTTTTGTCATAGTGATTTGAAATATGGAGTAGACTTTTTAAACGCTTTTATATTATTTAGCTTGCCCTGTTTGTTATTTATTTGTTTGGTTCAAATTTTGTAATTGAAATTTACCCCCTTCTTGCTGACAGATTGGTCTGATATTTGGTCCATACCTTGTTCTGATGACAAAACTGTTTTACGTAAAAAAATATGTTTACTTTAACTTTTAGTTGTGAGTCACGTCTAGTAGAATTCCCTACCATTGATGAGTTCCTTTCTACGTATAATCTGTCAACCTTCGAGGCAAAAGTAAATAGGCCTTAAATAGAGGAAATAGGCAGATCATGCCTATTTACTTTAACGATGTAACGAGCTTACGCAAAAGATTCTGGATACACTCGTTGCATCGTAGACCTCATCTATCGCTTTCCATTATACAAAATCGAGGTCAAGGGCGGACCCATTAAATAATAAAAAATAAAAAAAGCTTACGAATACCAAATCGATTTAAATTAATTTTAAAACAAAACAAAGGTTAGGCCGTAGGCTAGTTAGTTAACAAATACAGAAGAATTTTATAGATTTTATAGTGTGAGGTTGATAAAAAAAAGACTTAAAATACTTTTTTTCCGAAAATTAGCAAATGCAAGCTCCATTGAACCTAAAATTTCAAGTGACTTC
Organism: Protodeltote pygarga; assembly: GCA_936450705.2. Classification (NCBI taxonomy): domain Eukaryota; kingdom Metazoa; phylum Arthropoda; class Insecta; order Lepidoptera; family Noctuidae; genus Protodeltote; species Protodeltote pygarga. Next base: position 4,733,656 of record OW388264.2, on the reverse strand, counting down.
GAAAGTGTTCATACTTATTCTATTTACAGAAATATAAAGGGCTGAATGAAAGTAAGCGTAAGTTAGTAAAAAATATATCGATAAACCATAAAAGCCCAAGCATAAAAAGCCCACTCCATAGATGCTGACGTTTTAGGTATAATGTAGCAATCTATTAGACGAATAGTGGTGACATCCGATACTTTCACAGAACATAGAGAGGAATCATTTTGATATTTATTATACATACAATATATTTGTTTTCGTGATTTGTTACAATATTGTACTTTGGTCAATCTAGACTAGTGATTCTCAAAGTGGTGTAAATCGACCCCCAGGGGTCGATACCGAACTACAAGGGGTTGAAGCCGATAAAAATTGAAGGTGTATCATCTCATGCACTAGGTATATGGAGGACTACGAAATAAGATCTCATTTAGGCAGACTATCACAAAAAATAGCAAAGAGAGAAGAGGTAATTCTGTCAGTGGACAAAATTGTCCATCGTCTGCTAAACCTCTAACAGGTACTGAAATAAAATTAAAACTTGGGTGTCTACACAAATCATATTACTAAGACAGTGGTCTACGAGACAAGAAAGTTTGGGGACCTCTGGTCTACACTCTTGACAAATCGTTGCGGTTCAAATAATAAAGGAAAAAAAATCACTTCAAATGTAATCACACTGTTACAATTCAGTCTCAGGACAAAAACGATGATCGCTAGTGATTGCTGGATTGAAAAAATAAAAGACGCAAGACGCGAGCCCCGTTTATGCATCAATTTATTCTTTTTTAATATTATTATTTTGTTTTATTGTCACCAGTAAGCATGAATAAGATCAACCGCAGTTATTTGGTTCTTAAATAATAAATTTATCATACATTTTTTCATACATACAGGGGCAGATTTAATACTCTGCTGCTCTCGACCTTTGGAAGATTGCCTCCCCAGATTTGACGATTTCGAACTAGGTATTATAAAATATCCAGGTTACCTCACGATATTTTTCTTCACCGTTACTCACTGTCTTAGATTAACTAAGAAAGTACATACTCAATACTCAATTATTTATTGCATTCCACAATGTAATACTTTAGGTGGTAACTGAAAATAATATATGACATTGAAAAAGTCACATTGGTACATGCCAGTACGAACCCTTACTTAAGTGCTTGCAAAGCGGGTCCGTAACCATGACACCATGACTTTAACGACGAAAATTTTTAATAACACCTAATTAAGAGTTCCACGGAATTAGAAGAATTCCCATTAGTTCCCCCGTTAGCCGTATTAGTAGTAAAAAACACACATTTCCTCCACATGCCACCACACGCCTTAAAGCGAAAGAGATTCGTAATTTCAACTGAAGCGGGCAGGACTCGGTAGCTTAATTGGTAAAGCGATGGCACGGTACGCCAGGGATCGTGGGTACAAGTCCCGTCCGAGCCAGTTGTTTTTGCGAGTTTCTTACTAAATAAGCAAATCATGTGCATAAACATGTAAAAAACATACATAAAAACACATTTTTAAACTTTCGCGAATTAGAATCATAATTTAAATATTATTTCGGGTCTATTCGCGTACAGATAATTCAAAATAGTCATTATTGAACTAACCTCGACGTTTCGGTCAAGTTGCATTGACCGTGGTCACGAGAAGACTGCTATATGCGGGTTTCATCGTCTGGAGCTGCGGAGAGTTTTCTCAACTACCCGCGTTTGATTTTGTGAAACGTAACTGTCCCAATGTTATCTGTACGCGAATAGACCCGAAATAATATTTAAATTATAAAAACACATTTCCTGCTTGCGTCACCAAACGTCAAAAGTTCAGTACTCATATTTATAAGTCTTCAAAGTCCAATTAAATGCGTATCACGAGTACACCAGTTTACAACGTCTATTTATAAATTCTATTGATCGTTCGAGTTTCTAAGGTAACTGACAGGAACACGTGTCTTTTCTCAGGACTACGCGGGTAAAAGTTCCTATAAATATTTGATTGGCTCTGAAAGCCGATGATTGGAGAAGAAACAATTTTAGGTGTGAAGTAGGGTTGCTAACAAAAAAGTATACTTGATATTACCATAAAGAAAGTTTAAAAATAACATGTGAAAAAAAAAATTACTATCAGTCCCTTAGTGTTAAGTTTTCTAAAATCCTGGAGTAGGTTATCTTCTTCCAGTATAATTAGGACAGTTTTTTGACTTCGCAATTTGACGGCATTTGAACAAATGGGACAAATGACGTCATGTATTACGTCATTTGTTCTATTTGTTCAATGTCGGTCTGTTTCACAAAGAATGCGCAAATTCTTTTCTTAGAAAATTTTTGGAATATTTAATTTAAGTAGTTTTTTTTTGTTTTTAGAAGATTTAGATAGTACCTTAACAAAAATATAGGACATCCTTATTCACCTCTCATACCTGTTAAAATTTTAAACTTTTTTTTTTCATGAAAAGAAAGGCAAACGTTTGACCACGAACCTTTTTGATATTAAATGACGTTGCGGTCTACAGTGGAGCTCACTTTTCCGAAAATGGCGGACAAGATGGACGATAGCTTGTTGTATGACCGATGGCTATCAAGTTAGAGGTCTCAGGTTTGACCTCTGACTTTTCGTAAGTTACCTATGTGCATTATAGATTATATTTTATGTCGGTATGTTTCTTACATGTTTATACAAATGTTTTCCTTATTAAATAAAATTATTTAATAAGAAACCTCGCAAAAAACAACTAACTCGGACGGGACTTGAACCCGCGATCCCGGGCGTGCTGTGCCATCGGTTTACCAACTAAGCTACCGCGTCCTGCTGCATGCATGATTTCTTAAAGTCAGAGGTCAGTGCCTTCTATCGACCTTACCGCGTTCGATATCTGACTTGATCAATGGCACTGAGTTATCGCTTCTACCCACATTGTAATAAGTACGAGATTTTAAACTACCTTATAGTATTCAGAATTATATTTTTTTTTCAAGAAAAACCTACTATGCACACATTTGCTATAAAAGGTATGTGGAAAAGCAAGAAAATTACATGAAAACTGTGTTTTTCTTGAAATAATTATTTTTTATTTTTAAAACCTAGTGTTAAAGTATACGAGTCACGTAAGTTACATAGTTAAGCTCAAATAACTAGCTACTACAATAATTGTTTGCTTTCCATTGCATGCAAGCGCGGCCATTTTATATTGACACAAGTTAGCGATATTGACTAAGAATGTAGTAGTAGGTACAGCTTGCAAAAAACTTTTTAAATGCATTTTGCTACGTAAATAATTATACGAGGAATAAAATACATGTTTGTTATAGAATTCAAAAGTGTAAGTAACTTTAAATAAATTCCTTTTTATAGACTCGTTGATACTGCACGTGATCAGAGGGCTGATTTATACTTTGGGCAAAGAATTAGTGTTTCCATCTAAGGTGGCAATGTTGCTAGTCTTCTGGGCATGCTACCCGAGAACGGCAAATAGGAGGAGTTTTTTGACGCCTAATTTTTTTAAAATATAATTATTCAATTAATGGTTTTTTTTCTGTATATAATTTTAAGCTTTTAAAGTTTTAAAATTTACAAAAATACACTTGGTATAAAAAGTTTACAATGTTTTTAAACGCACATGGTTACTGTCACTAACTTTAATAGGTAATACTAATACACATACGGGATGTTGACAACGTTATTTATATTGTTGGAGATTCCGATATTTGGGCTCTGTTACAAACGCCATAATTATGCTTGTACGATTATAAAATAATATACTTAAGCTTTTAAATATCGTAAATTCAAACAATATCAAAAAATGGTACAAATCTCGATATTTGTACTAAACTTAATACCGGCCGTGTAATTATTAAATCAGTTGTTTTTTGATACTTAGTTGGGTTTACGTAGTAACTATTTAGTAATCTATGGTACCTACCCTACCACACTAGCTGGTATTTTGCATAAACAAAAAACACAATATCAGAATTTAGTGGCACTTATGTAAAAAAAGCATTTATTACATGTTGTAAATGGACGTATAAAACAAGTAATCGGTGTTATATCGGCATCCAAATGCCTATTATACATTTCATATAGCACTTTTTAGCGCTGTTACTGCTTCGAGAATAGTACAGCGGGCCTTTAGTATGCATTAGGGCATTGTCTACGCAAGGCTTCAAGACGTCAATTCTTTAAATTTAAACTTTTATGATTCTGAAAGTACTTAATTAATAAAATTGACATTGAATTTGAATAATTCTACTAATATTACACTTGTGACAGTTTGTGAGCATGGAAGGATGGATGTTTGTTTCTCTTTCACGCAAAAACTACGTAACGAATTTTGATGAAACTTTACAGTAAATATAGCTTATACATCAGAATAACACATAGGCTACAATTTATCATCATACCATGCGGGTGAAGTCGCGGGCAGAGGCTAATTTACTTATATTTGTATGAAGACAGTTTCAAAAATAACCCTCAGTTTTTATGGCCAGCAAGTATCAAGTTATAACGGTCAGTATAACAAGAAATGTTTGAAGCATGTTGGCATTTCACAGAAAAATTGTTTGTAAGCCGGGAATATGATGTAGTTAAAAGAAAGGCAATTTTCTTGCTATTGCTATTACTTGTTCAATCGCAATTCTTAATCCCAGTCCAGTTTAATTTAGAGCCTTTTTAATCGCAATATCCAAAGTTTATTAGACAATCTGGGACTGAAATTCAGTTAGAAGGACATAATTGACGTCATTTATGTCATAATAAGGCTCGTTGATGCATTTGTTCGCGAGTTTATTTAGGTAATCACAGCGGGTAACACTCTTATTGCAGAGATCTCTAAGAGTACGCTCTTATAGTTATAGGTGAGGGCAATCCCACACGGCCGAAAATATATCAATGCAGCCCCGAAATGATTTTTTTAGTAACACAGAACTTATGAAAAGTCAGACGCGCCATGGCCTTTGACTGTTGAGTCATCTATTTGGAAGTATTTTTCTCGATTGCTCGCTCCATAGAAATTCGAAAAGATATCTTTGGTATCACAAATCAAACCGTCATACCTTGAATTTCCAAATCCATATTTGAACTCCGTTGCGTTTCTAGGCTGCGTTCATGAGTACCAGCAAACCCCTGCGTTTAAATAAGAAATCGTATCGATTCTTTTTAAACCTAACTCTAATTTTAAACACATGCCGTCCCTTTCTGAACGTTAGTGTTGAATAAGGATCGAGCTACTTAATTTTACGTTCGTGCTTCAAGATAGCGATTGACATGTAATAAAAAGTTTAATAAGTTTGTATGTATACCTATAGTAATCATTATATTTACAGCTAACTATTTTAATTTTATGTTTGACAAAAAAACCACAAAAGAATTATAATTAAAATAATATCTGTTCATTATAAGTTACTTAAATATAGGTTAATTATAATTATTTACATTCTAAATCTACTTACTATAAATACAATAAACCTAATAAATACCTAAAAGTAAAAAAAATAAGTAATTATATACAAAAGTCACGCGAAAGCGTCAAACAATTATTAACCGACTTCTAAAAGGAAAAAGTTATCAATTCGAAATTTAAAAAAAAAAGTGTTTTAATATCAACGAAGACGCAGATATTTTAAGTTTAAGTTTATATACAACTTTAGGTAAGTATATGATAATGATATCGTTTCTCCAGATATGACCGTCAAAATGACCAGCAATTTCTTTAATTTATGCATGGTGGAATAAATTATCCATATGCCCTAAGCGTTGGATTTGAGGTGCGTGATAGGGCTGTCAAAATTTTAATACATTAACTTATACATTTTTTAATCGCATAAGAAAAACGATCACTATTTCTTGAAACAACTTTTTTACCCGACTGCGCAAGAAGGAGGTTATAGGTACTTATATCTTAACTAGACTTTGTAAGGCTCAGGAATTATTTATTTATTTTCTTTGATTAACACGGTTTAAAAAAAATTTTCTTTGTATGACGTAAGAATTCGATTAGAAAGGATTTTCCGCTGATTGCGGTCAATTTAGTCCGAAGATTTAGTATCTTGTTCAAAAACTACTTCTATGCAAAAAAAAACATAATTATGTCACTCCGTTGTTGCGTGGCAACTGCTACGTGAAAGAAGGATAAATCAACATACTTACTTTTGCATTTATAATAGAAAGAGATAAAATCTCATATTACAAATTTGAGTAGGTCGTACCCTTAGATTATATAAGAAAATATAGAGCAACCCTATAGAAGTATGAACTGTGAGCACGAGTATGAACAACGCGGCCGCGATACGACGGCGACGGCTCCGTTTGCGATCATACCTCGATCGACTGCGGTTCAACTAGGCTCCACGAGCGAAAAAGTTACATTTTAGCATATATCATGGTTAACTGCTGAGTTCAATTTTGAAAAACGTCTAGAAAACATAATTTGAAAAAATGACATTTTAACATTTCTATGGCGAGACCTGCTTTCGCTCCGCACAAGACAATGTGGTTGACGTTATCACTCTATATTTTCTTGAATACTCTATGGTCGTACCTCTATTAAAATATGCTTCATAAAAAAAAATCCGTTCACATTAAAATTATAAAAATGTTTTATAAGATAATAAGGCCATTTCTATACAGTCTAAATGGGTTTTTAATCTGTTAACCCTCCATGTTTAACGCAAACCGCAAAAAATTTAATGCCGGTCTCGTACGGAGACGGGAAAGTAAATAAACCCCTTTGTTTCTTTTTATTGTTTTAAGACGAAAAAGAATGTGTGTAATGTGAGGGAAAATGGGTGTAAATTACCTACCCTTCAAAATAGCATTCCACGGGTTAGCTTAATAAAAGTGCCCTTGAAGTGTAATTCAATTTTCTAATCATTAATTTGGGTGAATAAAACGAAATCCGTTTTAGTTACTTTTCGATTCGAAAGAAAACTGTTACGATTTTTGAAGTAATTCTTTGTCCTAAATTTGAGAATTTGCATATATTTTGCCATTTATGGAAGTTAGCCTATTGCCTAGTGAGCATTTTCCACGATGATGACCACGGAAGATTTCAAGATGGAAAACACAGGACTAACTTGCCTAAGCTGAAATTATACTTGGTACCTCACAATGGCCTCTCTTGCGACAGTTACATTATGCGTTTAGCTTACGTTTCTTTTTTTTTTTAAACTACTACTTTACTTTTTAAACCTAAAAATATCTATTTTCTGATATCTCCAATGTCTACAAGTCAAAAATCTGAACCGACTTGATAATCGTGATACTTACCTATACAATTGAAATGAAGTTTCTATATTAACAGTTTACGTAAAAAAAAAACCCTTGATTACCTTTCATTGCGCGAGTCCAACGCGCACCCAAACGGTTTTTGTGTTTATGAAACGACTATGAAAATTTATTTCAAAGATAAGTCGGCAGTATTCAGCTTTAAGCTGAATACATGCTATTTGACAGTACATTTGTTTGAGACGCAAACCGGACACACTCGCAACAAGACTAAGAACCATGTCGCGTACAAAGGAAATTAAGCTATTTGTTCTAGCAAGGCGTTATATTAGAGTCTTTAAATTATTTCAGCAATAAAGGGGAATTTGGCTGTTGTGTTTTACACTTACACTTGTGTAGGACAACGACAATGAAACGATTTGTTTTCTAAAATTTTCTCACTCAAGAAATTAACATTCCCGATATAATTAAGTTAGTATTCGTACTGATATGTTTCGTACGGTCAGTGAAGAGAACCGGAACTCTTATCCCTCTCAAAGGTCAACAACGCCTCTGCAATGCTTTTGGTGTTGCCTAAGGGTACGCACTGACCATCAGTTGGGTGACAACTTAATTTTTTGTCTAATTTTGGTGGCACTTTTTCTTGATCATTCAAATTTGTTAATTTTGGTGGCTGTATTTTTCTCTAAATTGTAAAAAATTCTAATCGCTTGGGTAGTTTTTGATGGAACCTTACATAGATTTGAAGAGCGTACTTTAAAGTTTAATATAGGTGTATCCATTGCCATAAATACTCAAAAAAAAGTGCCACCAAAATTTGGCAAATATTTGTGGAATTTGATCCAAGTGACTCGCATTTTCGTTTGCCCTACTAATTCATAAAGAAAACAATTGAAATTATAAACAAACGCTTCTTTCTTATTTACTAGCTGATCCGACAACGTAACACTTATTTTCTCAAAAAATATCTACTTTTAGCGCCATCTATGTACTTAAGTAGACATTCAAATACTATTCAGAGTCACTATGATTGGATAGTCATAGGTACAGCGAGCTATTCAAAGTTTGTTGCTAACGTTCTAAAGATAAAACTTAACGCTTTGAGTTAATCAGAAGACAAGATCTGGTGCCGGTGCCAACCTGCCAAGTATTTCACGAGATTAGTGTCAAGATAAAAAAGTTTTGAAGACAATGGTGCTGATTCTGTTGTACGTCCCGCTAAATTAATTTTGGTCTAACTATATCTCTTTCTAAAACACCATTGAAAAAGGATTAAATAGCAAATTGAACTATCAAAATTAGAGCTGTCAAATTAGTCTACATCCTTGCAATTTTCGTGAAATTAGACGAGACTCTATGACGTGCTGAATACATTCTCGTTGATATCACGCAAATGGAAGATAATTGTCATAAGAATTTCAAGTGTTCCGACTGAGAATCCGATCCTACTTTCTACTAATAAGTATTAAAAATGTGAAAATTTGCAAGGACGTGTGTGTCACTCTTTCACGCAAAAACTACTGAACGGATTTTGTTGATTCTTTACAGTAATACCTATAGCTTAATATTAAAGCGCAACCGCTTTGAAGTTATGCGCGTATCTTTTGGCGATTCAATTTGTACCTATATACATTTAAAAAGTTAAATCATTGTTATTATTATATTAAATCATTGATTGCTTTTTTGCGACCATGAGAAAAAGGTGTGCATCCTTGGTGCGCAGGGTGCGGGCTAGCTCTAACGGCATCCTGGGCATGATTGCAGATAGGCTGGACTGCTGTATTTTGAATCGTTGCTCCAGAATTTCTGCTGGAATCTGAAGCAATGATTCAAACCAAAAGTCAATTTTATGTGTGTAAATCTGTATACTAACAAAGTTTTAAGTAAATATTGTTACTAACCCTTTGAGTCCTTGTTACTCGTACAATAAATATTTTAAATTATCACACAAACGTTTGTTTCGGTTTTGGTGTCACGGACCACAGACTAACAATAACAATAGGTGTCTATAGGCATCTTGTTACGATTATATGAAAAATTAATATTCGAGAGTGGTGCAGTAATGGATAGCGAAAAGATTACCAATAAGTGTTCACGTTCAAGATTCTTGCGGTGTTTTTATGACTCGAATAAAACTTTGGCATCGGGTCGTATTTATTGGTCTATAAAACGAAATAGATACGTAATTTTATCTGTTATTTCACTTTGTTAGAAACATCGCAAAAAGTTTTTTTTTGAGATTTGTTGCGAGGCATGGAGGTTAACATACTAACATTTGTTCTAGCCACGCTATAAAAACAGTAGGTATTATAATTCTAATGTTTTGTAATTTTATTATCTAATTCGCACACACAACCCCCCCCCCCCTCCTAATAAGTTACTGAAAGTTCTATTACTTTCATAATGTTTTTATTTAACTTTTAAAATAGGGGGACCTAGTGTCCTAAAATATAGGTACCTGCATACCGCACATCCGAGGACGTACGGTTATGTGTACGGTTACGGTACTAAAACATTCCCCCTGCGTATTCCTCGCACTGAATCGGACAGGACCGGGTACTGCTAGTGCGCTTCGCAGCCACGTCCAGTGCCTGCCTGTAGACAACCTCAAATTTTCACGCAGGGGGTACATCGGCCCAACACGTTCTTTGGCTTCCGCCATTACTTTGGTTGTTGGTTGATGTTGTATTAAATGATATAAAGGAAACCTTTCAAAGCTTAATATTGAAACCTATTATTACTAAAACTTGTAACTGAAAGATTTAAGAACTTATTACATTTTAAAAAGTTCTAAAGATTCATTCATTTATGAAAAATTGGTTAAAAGCTGTTTCTAATGAAATTTTAGGACAGAATTTTCGAATAAATTACTCAATTACCTATTGAATCTTTAGGAGAAATTAATTTTTTTGACAACCATTCTTAATGCATTGATGTCGTTTTATTGAATTGTGAAATGAAAGAGATCAAGTATCATATTTAGTTTTTAATAAATTTGGTTAAAAAAAGTTAAAGCACTTTCCATAAAAAAAGAATTTATGTAATTTATTAATTATACGTGAAGCAAAAACTTCAGAAGAATATGTCTAAGAATATTGCGCGCATGGAGAAGTGTGAGATTTGACCCCCCCCACTTCCCCCATGCTTCGCCACTGTGTGCTATATTAGTCTTGTTAGTCTTTGATCTTGTGTTTCTTCTGAATTTACATATGTTATAATAAAAGGGCTCACTTGACTCACATCTGAGGGTCTGGTCTGAGGATAGTAGATGGAGGTCTGGTCTTAGGATGGATGGGAGACTTTTTTTCCTTGTTTGTAAGTAATCTCTAGAATTTCCGAACTGTTTCTAAAAAATCCTTTACTAATCGAGGAGTACTTTGCCTCTGCTATTTAAGTAGTAAAAAAATCCACGTGGTTGAATTAAAACAAAACAGTAATAAATTCGCAAGTACTATAAAAATTGTCACAAACACAAATTTGTTTGTGACAATGCTGCTTGATTTTATTGTACACCGTTAAATGGCTAATGGGAGTAATAAGGATAATATATGTAAATGAAATTTAATACGTTTCAGAATTAATGCGAATTTAAAATTAAAATGCTTAATGTTTTGACCACGTTTCACCGATCCCATGATCGATTTATTACCACATTTCAGCTTGTGACCACATTTCAAGCAGATAAATTCACGTTCATTCCGAATTCGTATTTTATTATTATCATGAAATGAGAAAATTTATCTATCCACTTTGATTATTGATAACTGTTCTATTAATAATCGAAGATGATATAAATACATTAAAATACATAATATATATTTATAGTCGAGTCAAAGCTTAAATGTCTATATTTAATTAAAGTAAATTAATTAGATTTTTTTAGTACGCACAATACACTCATCGGATTCTCAATTTTATTTAAAAAAAAAAATATATATATTGTAATTTACACTAAAAGTATGTGTGGTTTGTCCGTCTTTCACACAAAAACGGAACAAGGATTGACAAGATTTTTTGCATAGAGATTATTAAATAGTTTTGGAGCTAGAGAGGACCAATAATCATAGATTTTACTCCGGTATACCTATATCTTCTTCTTCTTTGGTAAATGGCCCACGAGCTGACTTTTGTCAACAACTCTGCCAGTGTCAAGTGGGGACGGCAGCAATAAAGACTTCAGCCCGTCGGACTTTCCAATGCTTTTTGTGGTAAGTGCGATATAAGATATTAATTTATAATTATAAAACAGCGAGAATTAAATTCAGGTGGTTTCTGTGTATCTAAGAAAGAGATCGAAAATGACATCGACATAATAGGGCAAAAAAAATAGATACTAGTAGCACACCTTAGTCTTATTACCTAAACTAATATTTGTGGGGAAATACAGGACAAATTATTAAAATTTTTTAAAATAATTATTATTCGCCATCCTATGATCATAATCATTTCTAAGACGGTAAATAATTGGATAAAAATTATAATCTCTTTGTCCAACCGAACCCAAATAAACATAGAAAAGGGCCTACTTAATAATAAAACTTTACTGTCATCCCTATTTGATTTATAACCGGAATAATCTAGAATTTAGCGGAATCCAGCAAATAGTAGGGCGGTACCACACGTTGCTTCGAACCCTTATCAGATCGTAGGGGAACTCCGTGGATCAAAGTGGGTTAATGAAGGACGTTTTTATGCTTTTTTGTAAATACCGTATTTAGATGTAAGCGGGTCATAAAAATACGATATTTTGTTGGATTTAGCAAAATGTTGCGCGTCACTAGTGATATGAGTTTTGAAAAAAATTTGAGTGTAGGTATCTGTTTAAAAGATTGAGTACTAAGTAATTTTTTTAAAGTTAAAATAATGTACGTAATAAAAATCTACTATTTAATAATAAATATATGCCAGAATCAGGAAGCTAGAAGAAATAATACGCAATTACGCATTCCCCAAATAAAAATTGTCTGATAATGAAATTTTATTATTATATTTACATATTTTTGACTTTTTTTTAACGATGACGATTGGACATTATGTACTTATTCGAATATATACCTACTTATTTGAAAATGCTGCTGATTACAATACGTATACATATAAATCGTTCATTTGTCAGTACTATTTCTCTACAACTGAAAAAAATAGTTTTCAGTTACGGTTGCTTTATTACATAAAATACTTTGAATATTACTTGGCATTTCAGCAAACTCCGATCGAAGGAGGTTGTAAAGTCGATATGATTATAGTCTACGATAATTACAGACAATGAACTAACCTTGGCCTTTATAATTATCGACTGTCACTGTAGATAATATCAATTTAACCGATTTCAAAAAGGGAGTTCTATATAAATCAAATCCAAATCGCTCATTAAATGCAACACCTTTCATGAGGTGTCCCAACCCATTAAACTATGCAACATTTTTTTTCACAAAAAAGCAAATTCGGAAACTCGTAGAACAAAAATATTGTCGTTCATTTTTTTGTGATTTTTTTTTGTTTTTTTTTTCAAATTTTCTTATTAAATAATTATATTGTCGTTTAGTTTCATGGGCTACGTTAAGTACGGGCGGATGCGCTTGTACGAGTTAGTCAGTTTAGCCCAGATTTTTTACGATTTTTCATCTGTTGGGTGATGCTGGTGATGCATGATTAAGTAAGTACCTATATGATGTAGGCATGTAAGTACCTATAATAATATCATAGTCTAAACAAGAAGACCTCTTTATACTGTGATAATATGATGAACGCTTGTAACTTTTCTGCAATTTCAAAAACTCGACCAATAAAAACTTGGCAAATATTCCGCGATACTAAGTAATAATTTCTTACCAATTTTTTTTGTAAGTTTCAATGTTTTTGGCTTCGAACCCAAAGTATCTCTCTTGGCAGTCTTTTTTATGACACCAAGCATTCGTTTCTACAGCGATACGTTTGTTAAAAAGTTTTCTTAAGTAGGGATATAAAAATTACTTAAAAAAAATTCTTTTGAAGCAATTCTTATGTATCAAATCTTGTTCCGATCAAACTGAGGTTTTAGTTAAAACTTTGTAATGTTGATAATAAATTTTCTTTTTACGATGTTTCACAACTATATTCAGTGATTATCTATCTTTAATGTGTGAGCGAGATAGCGGCTTAGCGTGATAGGCGCCCTGGCAAAAAAAAATCGTATAAAAAGGACGCAGAAACGTAGAAATGATTGGTGGAGTATAATTAATCACAGCTTATCCCCTCTTGTCTTAAGGTATTGAAGAAGGAAATCTGTCGCCATATTTTTTTTTTCATCATGGCAACACCGCAAATTTGTTAATATCATATTGAAGATTCCAAAATGTCTTTTAAAGAAATATTAACGAATATAGTCGATAGCAATTGGACACTAATTTATTTATGCATACAATATAATACACTTATGTATTATACCTACAATACAATATGTATTTTAATGACATTATTGCATTTTTAAATAAACAAATTTTTAAAAAAGTACATGAATTTGTAATAGGAAACAAATATTGTAGGCATAAAATAGTAGGAATCAAATTGCGTTCACCGCTTTCATTTAATTTAATGCTTGCAACACGAAATGAAACTGTCAAGAACTTACCATCAGGCACATACACGTTCAAGTAAAGACAATCCTCAGAATACTCCTTCTTCCTCTTGTCTTCCATTTGGGATTCCAAGAGCTTCATAAACAAATCATCATGTTTTTTCAACGGATTCTGCACATCTTCTTTCTTCGGGTCACTTTGCATACAATCCGGGGCGAAAATTGTCGCATTCCTTACCCCATCCCATTGAGGCAAATCGGTGAATTCAGGAGGCATAAACCTTCTAAAGTCTATTGGAGGCTGCGCATAAGGTATTCCAACATAGGCTGCTATTCTTTTCGTGCGGAATCTCGTAATATACATTCCAGATACCATCCCTTGGTTCGCTAAAGATATTTGGCGCGGTTCCCTCGCCGACAGAACTGAAGTCATTTTAAGTAACACCACTAATAAACGAATCATTTTTATTTTATTTTAGACGATTAAATTTTTAAAAACTGGCAGCACAGAATTTTTAGATTTGAATTTCATTTTATTTTTAAAATGGAACGCGTTCGTTTGTTATAATGAAAGTCCATTTCGATATTTGAAAATTTGAATTGAACGTTTTCCAGTTATTTTTGATTAGTTTCGTTAAGTTTTCTATGATTTTATTACTGGCAGTTCACAATATCGGTGGGTGTTCGTGTTCGAAGGTGGTGCGTTACTGTTTCTCGTGCAGACTTCGGCTCGTAAACAGTGGGGTTGTTCGTCGTTATAGCGACCAAGGAACTGCTATTGTGAACTTTGTTTGTTTTAGAATTGGCATTGAGGACACATTTGTATGTAAAAGGCATATCGCTAATTTGATGGATGATTTTCTAAAAGTTCTGTAGGTAAGTGACCCTTTTCCTCGATGTCGTAATTAAAGGTAGATTTATATTGTTTATCTACCATAATTCTAGATTAATTGGTTTAAAGTCGAGATGGCTGGAAAGGTTACAAAAGAAAATCTGTTTTGTAGCCTTTCCAGCAACTTCACAGATCCAATCAGCCCCTGGAAGCAGTGGCGTGCCTTCCACACTTAAAAAAAATGGTTGGTGATTAGTTCATTCATGAACCAAAACCAGGTTACTTACAAAGGTTGGAAAGCTACATATTTTTTTGATAAAGGCTCTCAAAATAAGAAGTCTAGTTTTAAGTCAACTAATTATAAAGTTCATTGAACTCTCAGAACATTAGTTCCACTTTAAATTCAAACAAAATTCAAATTTAGAACTCCTTCAAAGTCAGTTGAAAACTTTTATTTCTATTACTGCCACGTCTAAATATTCCTAGTGTCACAAATACCTGACGGTAAGCTTGCGACGCGACGGATCGCGTGACGCCAGAAGCCAGGAGTCATTGCATTTGGCCACCGTTGGGTTGTTTTCGCCTCATCTCCCCCTATGTGGGTCATTGCGACTGAAATATTGATCGATATTGTGTATTTGTGTTGTGTTTTATGTTCAATATTAAGTTCCTATCCTTTTTTACAATATCACAAACGTTTGCACGGGAATTTTTAAGGTTTTGTACATAGGCTGGGAAGGTTTCAAGGCAGTGGCGTGCCTAGCACAAAATACATTGCAATGCTAAATGCATTGTCATCGGAACTGAACCAACAAAAAATTCAACTCCGTGGAATAAAACAAAGTAGTTCAAATATTTCAGTAGATACGACAGGTGAAGTCTCTATTCTTTCATTCTTATAATCTAATGACGTCAGTCTAACACGACCGGAGAGAGATCAGGTGCAGGACCAACGGCTTTACGTGCTTTCCGAGGCTAGGGGCAAAGAACTTATGAAACGTCAGAGGGCGCACCTCTCCCCCTCGCGCCTTGGGTTCATACTTTTTTTTTTCCAAGACCTCTAAACTGCCAGTCAGCGGTCATACCACGAATACATTCCTGACTATAGAAATAAAATTATATTAATCAAAATCGAAAACACAGTTTACTGTCTGAAAATATGTAATAATGAATATTATATGCTAAAAATAATAACAACACAATATTTTTATATTAGTTTTGATACTCTGTACTCTGATTGGGTATTCATACGGGACTGGTTTAATAAAAATACCGTATTTTCAAATAAAACGTCACTTCGTTTTAAAAAACGAACAAAAATATAATTAGAAAATGTATTAATAAAAAGAGTAGTTACTATACTTTTTTAGATAAAACTTTTTTATACACCGTATTTTTAAATAAAACGTCACTTTGTTTTAAAAAACAAACAAAAATAGAATTACAAAATGTGATAAAAAGTGTAGTAGATCCATTTGCATCTGAAACTAAAATTTGCATAGATCACAATCGAGCTAGTCCCACTTGAGGTTAGGGTCGCCACTAACCGCACGGATTTATCGGACTTTCCTGAATTCACTAAGTAGAAGACATTTGAAATCAAATATAAGTATTTATTAATAAACTCTGCTACTACTATTAAATTGACTTTTCGTTGTCCGAGTCATCTCTAGTGGGACTGCTGTCGAGGTTACAGGATTGATTCCCAAGTCGTGCTGCTGTGTTTTCCCAAAACATCTTAATAGAAGCATGGAGCCTGGAAATGTGCCCGGTACACAGCAATAGCTTCATCCACTATTACATTTCTGGCAAAGCATTGTTGTTGAACATGAGAGAACATTTCTTTAAAGATATGCAGAGGAGATTAGAAATCAGTTTGAGAATTTCTAGGCGACACCTGACCTGAAAAGAGAATGTGAATTTTCTCTTGAATCCCCAAAAACATTAAAAGAAGAGTGACTTAGTATTTGTCGGAAGCATATTAATTTAGTTGTTTAAAATATTAGGTCTTAATAATAAATTATGTTCCCCGACATAAAGTTTGGGTTGCCAAGAATGTTGAATAAATTCGTTGCGAATGCCATAAAACGATAACTGGCGAATTTTCTGATTCAAACCGAAATTTAAAGTCACCGTAATAAAATAATAGTCTTGCAACCACACAATCTACAAACTCATATTAAAAAAATAAATTCAGCAGCTCGATTATGAGATAAATATTAATTATAAATGCCACGGAATCAACGATTAACTTCATTTCATGCGCTCTTATTTAAAAAAAAATTGACAGCATTGTTAATTTTTTTATATACGTTTAATTATGTATTAAAAAAATGTATTTAGTGATGCACCTCTACCCACTATTTAGGTACTCCGCGACCGTTCGTTTCCAAAATTTTAAATTTAACGAATTTTGTCTCATTATTTTCAGTGTATTAGTTCATGCATATCCATATAGATAAAGTTATCTTAGTTTTATATGGATAAACACGATAACTGTGCAACCCTGTCTACCTTTTTAAAGGTTAATTGAAGTTAAAAAAGAAGTACCTATTTCGTAATATTGTTTTATTACTACATTTTGTATGACAGACTTCGGGCGGGCTTCGAAAAAATATCCGGCAGGATTATTTATGGACATCTATCCCAGAACCATGGTGATCCTACTAACAACGCACAGCGTGGCGAGAAGGGCGTGCTTTCAATATTGTTCAATTTTACTGCGACCGGTCACGTGATCATATACAGTCGACATTAAGTCTATAGCTACAATTTTATTCGAAAATCATTCTTAAAGTTATTGTAATAAAGTGCATGAAGACCTCTGATTCGTTGACCATACATTTTGTGTCCTGCACTACATGAGTTCACGACATTGTTCTAGCATTTCAGTATTTCATACGACCGCAGTACACGTATCACAGCGGTAGTTTTAGTCAGATAGCGGCAGTGGTTACGATTGCGATCTGTACCATCGTCGGTCGTAGAAAGACCGAAAATAACATTATTTAGGACAGCTTGTAGAATTCCTTTGTATATCACGACGTAATTGGAAATTGTCTGAACTTGAACAATATAAATAACAATTATTTATATGTCAGCGTGAATAATATTATCTAAAGTTCGATTTTTTTAAAAAGAAAAATCTATTACGAGCGGGATATGAACTCGCGACTTAACCTAACACGGGAGGATTTACGAATAGCTTAGTGGTAGGGCAAATATTGGGGGTTTATTCAGTCGTAGGTTCAAATCCTGTTAGTAATTAATTTTTCTTTCTACAAAATTTCGAAAGTTAATATTCGCAAAATGATTTGGTTCTGATTCGTCAGGTCTAAAAAATGTTTCAACTAGTCAGGTCTATAAACCTATGCAATTCTTTGAAAATGTTTTAAAAGTAAAACATTTTACTTACAAATTACTTATGTATTGTGAATGTAATCTACTTATTTGATTTTTTATAGTTAAAAATTACTGAAACTGTCGATGCAACTGCCTTTGTTCTGAATAACATTTTTAGCTACCAAGCTAAATGTCATCTAGTTTCACGGGAGACATGGTTATAGTGACTCACCACCTCACTACGAAGCAAAACTGTCACTGATATTTTTATCCTGAATGTCATGTATTGTTGTTGCATAAGAAAAATTAAAAAAAATATTATTAAGAAACAAAAAACCCGACTGCTAACTAAAAAGATAGAAACAAGTTGGTTATAGATAGATCATACTTTATACAGTGTTCACAAACGCAGTCGGAGGCATTCTTTAGGTAATATTCCGCCTAATATGCCTCCGACTGCGTTTGTGAACTCTGTGTAAAGTATGATCTATCTATAACCAACTTGTTTCTATCTTTTTAGTTAGCAGTCGGGTTTTTTGTTTTTTAATAATATTTTTTTTCCCAAGAGATAGTTTAAGAACTATATTATAATATAGTCGTTAAACTATGTATGTACTATATATATTATGGCAATCTTTTATCACGAAAAAATGCATAGTTCCTGTACCTCTCACGGACGAAATCGCGGGCTATATCAAGTTTAAACATATAAGTTGTATATATTTTTGTAATCACTTTTTAAAACTCTTTATTTTGATACCCCTCACGATCGGTTTAGGGGTTTTTTTTTTATTAATCATACCTTTTGGCGCCAAAAATCTGCCATATCGATTTTTTAAAATTTGTATATACCCAGTGACACTCGCGCAATAAAGACGAGTCCAACGACATATCATTCATCAAAATCGCTTCAGCCGTTTAGTAGTTACGAGGGAACATAGACATGGACATACATACATACAGGTCAAACACATAACCCTCCTTTTTGGCTTCGCCGCAGTCGGGTAAAAATAAATTAACAATAATAGAAATCTTTATTTCCATAAAAAATTCCAAAGTTGAAGATTTTTGTACAATAAAAATATTGAACTTTCTTCATTCTTTATCGTATGGTTAATGAGCAACCTGGTGTCAGAGTTTAAACCACCCCGTAGGCCTCTGACATGGCTTTATACACCGTTGAAAAATCTCTCATAAGTTCTGGGTTCCTCACGATGTTTTCCTTTTTAACAAGTGATAAATAATTTCGAAAACGCACGTAATTCCGAAAAGTCAGAGGTGCGTACTTGGGTTTCGAACTTACGACCTTTAACTTGGCAGTCCAACGGTCATACCACTAGGCTATCACTGCTTAATGTTGAACTGCTGAGGCTGAACTAAGCTGCGCTTGTGTCAGGTCACAGCATTTCCCTTATGTTTCAAGCATTTCAACGAGAATTAGCATTGAAGCGAAACAGTTATGGTTCTTGGAAAATTTCCAATACCATTGCTATTTATTATACTACATACATTACTCTTGCCTGCAATCCCATAATCCATACAGTTCCCTATTATTATTACCGATTACGTTAGCGTTTTAACGCGGTTATGGTCCAAATGACCTTGGCTTCTGACAGCATGAGAGGTATATATTAATATTGATTAAAATATTTAAGTGGTAGCAGTTCCACGCGAACTGGATTTCTTAGTTGAAAATAATAGGTTGTTTTACGAGGGTTAAGAGACCTCGGCCTTGGTTATAAGTACTGCTATAGGGAGAAAATGTTATTCAAAATGGATTGGCAAATTGTGTGGTATACCTCGCATAATACCTACTTCAGAGAAAATAATGGTCAGTAGAAATAATCGTTAAGAAAAAGTTTTGACTTAATAAAAGCCCAGAAATTGTCGCTCGTGGATAAGATGGATAGCAAGCAATACGGATGTAAAATTCAAATAAGCATTTGCAAATAGCCGAAAGAAAATAGATTCTTACACTTACAGGGCTATCTTTCTCTAACGTATGGTTGATGAACAACGTGATGTCTGAGTTTAAACCACTTTACTTAACTTTTACTTACCGTTGAAAAATCTCTCACGTGTGCTGGTTTCCTTACGATATTTTTCTTTACCGTTTGCAAGTGATAATTAATTTCTAATGCGCTCATGAATCTGAAAAGACGGAGGTGCGTGCCTGGGTTTAGAACTTATGAACTTTGACTTAGCAGTCTGCTATCACTGCTTAAAGGGCACTTGCTTACACTTACAGGGCAAACTCACTGAATAGTTTCTTAACCAGAAAATCTAATTTAGCTTGTATCTACTAAAGGATATTGATCGAAAGTTTGCGCTCGTATGTATCAATTTGAGACCGAAAAGCTGAAGATCTACTCTTGTTGGAGTTTGTAGTACGCGGGAAAGTAGTATTAACACCTTTTTTTTTCGCAGAAGGGGAAATGCGCCTTATGCATACCGTCCTGCTTAGTATTAACACCTCCTGAGAGCATGCACTAGATACTGAACTACACATAAGACATTGTTTTATGGTCTTTCAAGTACATAAAAGTGCGTATGGTATGGTGTGTCGGTTATTAGACACGGAAAAAAATGTTTATATGGGATATATGGTACGAGATAGGGGTATGTATGTAACTATTTAATAATTAAGAACTACTGCACTACAATGTGTATAGTTATTAGTTATATCAACCACAATATCAATTACCATCAAGAGGGTACGTATTCTAAAACTTTTCATAAGATTAAACTGATTTTTTTTAAATATTATCTTTTTTTAAACTGAAAACGGTTTATTCAAATCACCTTTCAAATAAAATAAAAAAACTAAATCAGTTCGTCCGTTTGGGAGCTACGATATCACAGACATAGATTTTGCAGGATAAACGGTGAACCGATTTTTTACCTTTTCACAATAAACAATCAAACTTACTGTCGCATTTATAATATTAGTTAGAAAGTTGGGACTAGTTACGATTATCTGCCAGGTTAGGTACTAAATATCAATAATTTACCAGTAGGCGGAGAAACAAGACCAAAAACTATTGCACAGTGGTTGATATTAATAAAGTTCTCCGCAATAGTTGCCGACTATTTTGCGCAAAATAGCCACAAAAACAAATTTCAAGTTTCTCGCAATTCTTTTAGGACTATTAAATCATGCTAAATCTAACCTTCGTTTTGGGGCAGCGAGTGACCGGCAGCCAGCTTACGATACGAACGGTTCAAGGGTAAATTTGGTTATTCATGAGCCTAAATAGAAGTTTATCTGATTGCCTGTAATATATACTTTCAGTCGAACCACTGTTTCATTGGCTTTAAAATGGCTTCGAAACTTGTTTGTAGATTAAAAAATGACTTCGATACTTTGTGAAGGATTTTTTTACTTCGTCTTAATTGTCTTTACAGTGTCCCATACACTCTTGTACTTGTGAAAGTATTTATCGATATTTCTATGAAATTTGAAAATGTAAAAACCTTCGACTCAGAGTAAATGATAATTAATTTATAATATTATGAAAAGTCAGAGGTACGCGCCTTGGAGCCGAATCTGAGACCTCTGATTTGCTAGTTAATGGTCTTACCACTAGGCTATCACGGCTTGGAAAACACGGCTCTTTATTACTGAGTGTCTTAAAGATTTAAATGCAACATTTGAATCAAAATTTTCTTCCTTAAATTATGAAAACCTTAATATATCACTCACTGTATTTCAATGGGTTCACAGTTTTTCACTGTTCCGAACAAAAGGAACGCGTATATAAAGATTATCAGATATCACGCAATGGGAACACGCACAATCATAGCGTTGCCCGCTGCGTAAATACCTTCGCAGTACTTACATGCTAATTTTAATAGTTTTAGGGGTAACGAACTCTTAACCTTTCTTTGTTTGTTTCTTAAGGAAATGTGTGCAGTATAATAACTGACTAATTATTATAAAAAAAAATCTTAAAAAAAAATTTATAGGTAGGTATATTCCAAAAAATAACAGAGTGATGATTTAAATTTTGCAATGACGGCAATTCGAACAGATGACGTGATACGAGTATGTTTTAATGTCGAAGACAAAAAACCGTTATACAGGGTTATTTCTAAAACACCAGCATCCTTAAAAGGGGTCATTAAACACATTAAAAAAATCAGCTGTTCCATACATTTTTTTGAGGCATGTGAACATAAATGTATGGAACAGCTGGTGTACAAATAACCCTGTATACCTACATAATCCTATTTTGCGGAAAAAGATTACCACCTCCAGAATTAAAAAAAAAATATAAAATCAACAATATTTTTTAAATTAGTTTTTTTAAACAGTTGGAAATTACCACATTTCATAGTTGGAAATTTCATTAATAAATGTCTGTGGAAATTACCCTATTGTTGTAATTGCCTGCGTAGTTGTCTATTCTTTGGTGAGATTCACCGCTGTAACCGAAATGCTTAACAAAAAACTTGAATTTGCACTTCAAGTGTAAACTTAAGTTTTAAGTTTTTAAGTCATTGTTCAAGTTTGAAACCTATATTAAATATCAAAGACCTTTTGAGTCCAGTATGAAAGTACCAACATTCATAAATCACTGTAGGCGCTATAATTACTAACTAGGTGGCCTAACTAACAATTAGGGAACTTTGATGCTACTGTAAGTGCTTAAAACCGTATTTATTAGATGTTCGAACTTGGTACTTAAGACTTTATATTCTTATGAGACGTTATCAGAATAGAAACAGACTATTTAAAAGACTTTTATAAGTATCAACTTAATATATATTTAGACGTATAATAATATTGATATAATTTCCTTAATTTAAATATAACTCTTCTAAAATATTATGCTGTTCAGCAAGGCAATGCAGCCAGCATTTTGGGAACGTTGCCTACTGGTAGCAGTCTTTTAGATTAAGGGTTTTATTTTTCTTTATTTATTTTTAAGGTACTTAGTTAGATAGATTTGTATATATAAGTAGATAGTTTTAATTGGTTTTGTTTATTTACCGCTATACTCATATATAACAAGAAATAGACGTTTAAAAATATATATAGAGTACCCGCCGGTATTGGAAACAGGGTCCATCCAAGCTACCGGTGGCTCTAAGAGAGAGAAACTTCCTGATAGATCAAGATCAAGATCCTTAATAGATCAAGGCTCTTGGATCTATATAGGTGTATTATATTAGTGAACGTCATGAGTTGTAGTAAAAATATCTAACAAAGTATTCCCCACGAAAATGTTGTCTAGACGGTATTTTTAAAGATCCATTACGAACGCCGACAAAACTCAGGATGTAATTTGTGTTCTGCTAAAACCACAGTTATGTTGTTAAAACTTTGGTATTATCTTTAAAATACTCTACACCTTTTACTACTAAACGGTTTTTAAGCCTAATGGCTTTAAAAGCTAGTATTCATTATCTAATATTAACACAGAGATTGAAAACGTTCAAACAACAGCATTCAAGTGAAAATTTACCTTTCCATACAAACCGTACCGTTCTAAGTTGCTAAATTGTATGGAAAGGTGAATTTCCAACTTGATTATAGGATTGAAATAAGTAAAAGATATTTTTTAGGATCGTGGTCAGTTGTCCTTCAACATTTCCGGAAAATTTACCTGTATATATAGATAATTTGTCTAAATTTATGTCTTTTTCTTAATATATATTTTAGAAAATTAATCGTGATGCTAGTGAATTAATACTTTATTATATAAGTAGGTGTTAATAATAATTGTAAATATGTTAATAAAATTTAATGTTTAATTTACGTTAAATCAAGTAGACAATTTTTTCATATAAATCTTTGTTTTAAGCTTTAAAAAAAAGGGCAAAAAAATAAAAATAAATATAAAGTGTCGCTTGTTTATGTCATATCTAACTTTTTGGTGCTGCATAATAATTTTTTATCTTAAATTTTAAATTTTTAATTTAAATTTTAATCTTTAATCTTTATCGAACAGAAAAGAACCAACAAAATTAATTTAACCAAATTCAGAGTCAAAAAATGTTATTAAGATTTTTTTATTATTATTAATATTATATTATAAAAATAATAAGCTTAAATATAATCACTGAATCTGCTGTAAACTGCTACAATGACTTTTTCAATCGAAAAGAAAAGAACCGAGAGAGAACCAAGCAATCAAATTCATGTTCCAGGGAATTAAATTAACTGTCTACAACAGATTGCCGTCCATTTACAGAACGGGCAATCTTTACAAGAACGAATATAGTATAATAAAAAAAAAAGAATTTTGAAATTCAAAGGAATATCCATTGAAATGCTGATTTGATTCGCACTGTAAAATTCATTGGGTTATAATAATACAGCCTTATTATAATAGGTCGGGAAGAAAGTCTTTTCGTATTTTCTATTCTACAACTGACTTGGACGGGACTGAACCCGCCATCTCTGGCGTGCCCTGCCATGCCATCGCTTTACTAAGCCACCGAGGCCCACCGTTGTTTTTGCGAGTTTCTTATTAAATATTTTCATTTAATAAGCAAAATACATAAACAAACAATACATTAAATTTTGATACGGCTTTACTCACATATAGATTTCGGGGAATGCCCTACCTTACTGAGGTCCGCGTGTTAAAGCTATCAATTGCACCTCACTAGCTGAACCGCAGCTGGCAACCCTACAGCGGAAGGACGCCGCGCCGGCGCCATCTTGATTTGACATTTTACTTTTCGACGCCACCGACAAGCTATCGGCTATCCTCATATAATTTAAAAACTCAAGAAATAGTCATTATTTTGTATACGCAATTACGTTGTATTATCCTGAAGACATCTCAACTGTATAACATCCGAAGAATTTTATTTCACTCCAACACCGCGACGCCGCGCGCCGCCGCGTATATACCCGCTCTAGAAAATGGACTCCATTTGAGTTCGAAACTAGTCGGGCATTCCCCGAAATCTATACGTGAGTAAAGCCGTATCTATCAATATTTAATGTATAACAAGCAATACATTAATAAATATCAAGACTATTTTTTTTTTAAGTTTATTTACATTGACTGACTTGGCAGTCAACGGTCATAGTGATAGCCGGGATCACTACTTAATTCCTTCCTTCCTGAAAATGTAATTTTTGAATTTGGAAACCGAAAACCTAAAAACTGTACCTTATAAAGTTTCTCAGACAGGAAGAAAAATATTCTTCAAAATAAGCAATCTAATTTCACGCTTATGAAAATACCCTAGAGCCAATATTACTTCCTGGCATCTAAGCCTTGCTATAAATGAATGATTTAAATAAATTGAGTTCAGGAAAGCCGCCATCTTAGAAGATAAAATATTATTGATAATATTGATCATATTAATGGAAGTTATAAACAAATATTTTTACAGTTTGAGTTGTGGGAAAAAATACATATTCGGGGTATAGAGAGAGTTGCCCGCAGCTTTATCATCCTCCATCCGTCTTTTTTTTTAACGAGCGGAAACATTACGGTTATCCCATCACCAAGGGATAGGGTTATGCACGATTTGCACGAACTAAAAATTGCTCGGTGTTCCTCGATGGATGGATGGCTCCCTGTACAACTAAACCGGAATGGGATTCTCTTAAGTAATCACAGCGCTCCTGATAGATCCTTTCCCATTCTAACTTTGCATGACACAATTCATATAATTTTTCTGACACATATATGCGAGTAATTAGTTTAGCTTATTTTGAAATTGGGAATGAAGCTAGTTAGTTCTATTTAAAAAAATAGTTTTGACTTAATAATGCTGTAATGAATTAAGTGTAAAAAAAAACCATAAAGATAGACAAAGGAACTAGATACTTATAAGTAGGGGCGTGCTTGCCATACATTTTTCCGAAGCCCGTTAAGTATTCAACATGTAGTAAGTAATACATCAATATTAAGTAGGTCACACTTTTTATTTACCTCAATGAAACTTTTAAAAAGGTTATTGGGCTTGCACTCTTGTTAGGCACTAAGCACGCCACCGCAGTTATTAGCTACCTACAGTTTTAAGATAGGTACAGCTGTTTCCAAATTCACAAAATTACAACATGATCTATTGTAGATATAAATTAGACACGACAACTTTTAACATAAATCTGTAAATATACCTATTAATCATGATTCAGATTTTGATATGAAAGTAAGATAAATAAGTTTTGAAGAAAAGTTGAAGGTTTTTGGTACCTACGAACTTCAAACTTTTTAGGGTACCGTGCGTAATAGGTACTAATTGGACCCTTTTTACTAAGCTACTAAAATTGGACTCGCAAGACCCGATCGGCCAGGAAAATAATAGACACAATATTTTGAATTGATTTACCGTCAGAGAAAACAGATTCGAACACACTACATTTTCATTATTACTACACGCACGATTTTAGAAATTATATAAATAGTAGTTTAAAAAAATGTGCATACCTATCGGAAAGACAAACTTAACAATTCCACTCAGTTCCTAACGTTGGTTCCTAAAGAAACATAGCGACCTCTATAATCAGTGACAGAATACAACAGTTTCGTTTGAATTGAACTAGATGGCGCTAGAATGCTTATATTATTTTGAACACGAATTAGCTCAGTTGGCAGAGAGGCTAGTTTATTTAACAAGAAGGTCACTGGTTTAAATCCTGTTCGTCATTGATTTATTTTTTCTATAAAATTAGTAAATAGGTAAGGTGAACCGGGGCTTTTGTGACTATGGGGTGTATGCGACTAATCGATTTTTCTATTAAACTAACAGTTGTTGATGAGCATGCCATCTATTGCTGAACAGGGAATTTAGTATTTTCCCAAATAATAACAGGTGTCGCTAGTACCTGTGAAACTGTTTGATCTACAGCGTTTTTTCTGATAGTCGCCATTTTCAAATAAAGTAAGTTGACATCCCGCGCACAAGTTTTTGGCCAAAAAAATAGAAAAAGTGGTTTTTGTGCAGTTTTGGAAGAAGGAAAGAAGAAATGTGAATCGGAAGTTTTTTTTGCTATACTATTTATAATCCTATGTCGTATATTTCGTATGATACTCTTATAGTTACTTTCGCCTCATTTTTCTGTATTGAGGGGTGTTTGTAACTATTTTGAAATATTTGTGGTAGTTGCATTAGCCCATTGGTTTTTATATGGACAATGTGAATCGCTAGTGATGTTCAGAATCGATGTTTAGTGTTGATAGAAAAGCATGTCGATATTTTATCATTAAAATTAAGCATTTTGATGGAGGCAGCCAATACATAAGATGCAATTTAAAGTACTTAAGTACTATTTAAATTAAGTAAGTAAGTACCACTAATTTAGCCCAAAGTTATGTGGGTTCACAAAAAAATTTTAGTTAGTTTTATACAGACTTTTATATTTTTTGAATAGTTTTTAGTTAAATTTTTAATATTATTTAAAATATATAAAAAAATGTGCTAAGTATGTTTTATTTTTTATGCTCATCACAACCGGTTCATCAGGCACATAGGAAAAGTTATCGATGAATTCAGTCCCAACACTAACACTAAGAGGCGTAGTTGCATTCACCCCAAAAAAAACTAAATGCATTTTTTTAGGTTATAGAACTGTGTTTTAGAACTTTTCGAAATCATTTATGCGTAAATAATTGTTCAAAGTAAGTGCTATGCAAATATAAGCTATAAACCAATAAGAGCAAACAAGTTATACTATAAAGTCACATTCACCCCAAAGTGAGGCTAATGTAACTTTTTCGTTCTTACAATGATTATATTAATTATTTTATTCTAAGTTTACAATTATTCAACGTTATTTTAAAGTGAAAACATCATAGATATATGCTTAACCATGTGAGATTATTAGAATGTCAATTTAGACTAAGTGGACGGTTATGGCAAAAGATAAAGTTTAAATTTCAAAATTGATAGTCACAATAGCCTCGGTTCACCTTATATTTAATATTTCGCTTCGCATGCGTTATTATTATTATTATTATTAGCCAAAATTTTCCCACTGCAGGGCAAAGGCCTCCCTTCCCTCATGCATGCGTTAATGCGATTTAAAATATTATTAAAAAAATACCTTTATTAATTCCGTACATGCAGTGCTAGGATATTTAGACCTACTTATGTTTAAATAAGCACATTACTTATGTGTATATTGCAGGACGCTGAGCAGCATCTGAACTCCTACACTAAATTAAAACAGTGTTTAGATAAGTTATTACTATTCTTTCAAAATCATTTTACACATTTCTTTTCACATATATTTTCTTGAACCAATTCAGATAGAATTGACAATTTTTTTTTTTTATAATACAACCACTTTTAAAAAGTCACTACAAGTTGTCTTCTCCCATGGATATCGCCATCAAAAGTAGGCCGGTAAGGCCTACAGTACATATACAATTAAAAAATCAAATAAATAATTGAAACATAATTTCACAATGTTTGGTTTATAACAAAAATCTGATGTTCCTGACATAACTATCTAGTACCTATTATAAGCAGATTAATTTTCACTTATGTTCAGATGATAACAATATGAAATTAATATGCTTCACACAGCACACGCTCATTATAATTTTAACTGCAATTTCCTGCAAATTTCACATGATTTCCGTTAACAAGCTTGCGTCGGAACCATAATATTGAAACTTGTGCATAATAATATTCGCGTGAACATTTTATTGTTAAAATTTGTTAAATTTGTTTCAATCTTTCTTTTTCTTTATCGTATAGTTGATGGACAACCTGGTGTCAGAGTCTAAACCGCCCTTTACATGTAGGCTTTTGACATGTTTTACACACCTTTTACTATGCTTGTAACTTGCTGGACTGCCAAATGTCTGCCTCTGACTTTTCAAATTCATGTGCGTATTAGAAATTAATTATCACTTGCTAAAACGGTGAAGGTTGACCGGAACGGTTGACTTGGCAGTCTAACGGTCATACCACTAGGCTATTACGTTACAATTTTTTTTTTACCTAATGCCGTAATTCCGTAACGCAACTAACTAAATCATATCAAAATCTTCGGTATACATGTTTTTGACACTTCGATTTTCATTTTCGATATTATACGGTTTCGTTAGTTGAGATGGCATTGATCTGACAAGACCGAAGAGAGATCGACTGAGCTTAGTGTGCTCTTCGAGGCAGGGAGCAAGTGATAAATAATTCAATAATTCGCACATAACTTACGAAAAATCAGAAGTAAGTACATGTCTTGGGTTCGGATCTGAGATCTCTAACTTACTTGCAACTCAAAATAACAAGATATCAAAACAAGTACAACACAAACTGTTTCGCAAGAGAAGGCAAAATATTTCCAGAACTAAATTTAATAAACGTCTTTTAACAAAACGCGGTAATGACACTAAAACTTTATACTCAGTCTTAAACTGTTAAAAACTTAATATACTCGGGGTGAAGAAAATGTACACCGCTAGGGCACTCTTACATTGGATTTGGTCATCATACAAGCGGATAGCGGATACTAAAAAAAAGTCTTGTTGATTTTTTCTCTTTCTCTATTTTGTGAAATTTTTGCATGTTAGCTTAATCGTTCGGCACGGTACGCCGAAGATCGTGGGTTCGAATCCCATCCGTATCGGTTGTTTTTTTTCAAATTTCTTATTAAATATTTATATTTTTCTCTTTCATAAAGCAAAGCCCAAAAAGCGCTTCTCCCACGACTCTGTCCGCGTAAATTTGAATATTTTACCACTTAGGGGTGGAATTTCTGAAAACCCTTTTTTAGTGTCTAGGATATTCAAAGAATATTTCCATCAAATTTCAAATCTCTAGGACCAACGGTTTAGGCTGAATGAATGAATGAATGAAAATTTATTTGCTGTACGTTGTCTGACAGTCAGACACGGTATTGTTTTATAAGCATAGATTATATCAAGTGATAAACATTTAAAAGGTTATTATCAAAATTTTACAAGTGGGATCCGCGCTGTAATGGTAATTTAAAACCCCAAGGGTGGTATTTATTTATTTATTTAATATTTCATACAGAATATAGGTGGACTTAATGCCGTAGGCATTCTCTAGCAGTCAACCATTGGGTGATGCAGAGATAATTATATTGTGGTAGATGCACTAAAAAAATTAAATTTAGTAAGACAACACGCTCACGTATGACCACGGTACAAATGAGTGACCTTGAGCGAAATCCAACTAAGTTTAAAGAAGTAAGGAAGAAAGTAAATTGAAACTTATATTAAATGTTATCTAAGTCGGGACCCTCGCCAGAAGGAATTTATGACGCAATCGTCGTGAAAACTTGGAAATTAATTAAATATTTTTGTAACATATTATAAGCTTTTAGACGTTCCGTTATGAACTGCTAGCATCAGTTTTGACGGTCGAAAAAAAATTGTAAGGGTTTTTTTTAATAAAAGAAAGAAAGAAAACAGTTTATTAGGGACTTGCACAGGTAAATACATGAGAACACAGAAATACAGAACTATGGTACCTATACAAGGCTGAAAAAGATACCCATTTCAGCATTATTTTGCAGCATTTTTGGAGTGTAAAAATGAAATGTTTTATCACTAAAAATAATTAGTATATTCGTTATTATGGGCACGAAAGAAAGTACACTTAACACACGATTTAAATTTTTTTTTTTTGTTTTTGAAAATCTTTAACGTGAATCACGTGAAGACTTATAAGTATAATTTGATTAATTATTAAAGTTTTAAAGCTTTTAGTGTTATCAAATTATCCAAACTAGATTAAAGAAAACCGACCAAATGCGAGTGCACTTAGTTCTCTTGTATACGATCCTAATGTAAGTTTATAAGTAATCG
Organism: Protodeltote pygarga; assembly: GCA_936450705.2. Taxonomy (NCBI): domain Eukaryota; kingdom Metazoa; phylum Arthropoda; class Insecta; order Lepidoptera; family Noctuidae; genus Protodeltote; species Protodeltote pygarga. The sequence continues at coordinate 4,702,965 of OW388264.2, read as the reverse complement.
TCTACCTTTAGTAGAAACTAAAGCTATTATCGATTAATATTTATGTATTTATAGTAAAAAATGATAACTAATTTCGCCCACGTTTAGCCGGCTGATATAAGTCCCATATAGGGCGCGTGCCATTAAACCGGAACAATCCCAGACTCTGTGCGGCTACTGAGAATAACCCAATACCTAACAGTAAGAAAGAAAGAAAGAAAGCAACATTTATTAGACATAACAAAACCACACCTATAAATACGTAATAAAAAATAAAATTACAAATCCACATAACATAACATAACAGTTCGCCCGACCAGAGGAACGAACCCTGTATGTGTACCCTGTGTACGTAACCCGAATGTATATAGATTAATATAATTATTTAATAAGAAAATTTGAAAAAAACAAAAAAATTCACAAAAAAAAAGTAGATTATTTTCAACTTAAAACATAATTTGCAACACACACACATTCACACACAATTTTGCTTTCGTATCGTCTCGTCTCCAGATAATCGAATCTCTTAGTATCGGCTCTTAAATATTAAGAAAAGGGGTTGATGTAGAAGGGTTGAATGAGAAAACTTTGGACAAGTGCATTAACTCTGCAACCTTAGAAGATAAAGTTATTTCTAAGTCATTGTGAATTATAAATATCTAAAGAAAGCTTGTGTTAGAAGTTTATTTATGTAAAAGGTGTTTAAATCTACTATTTTTACTATTTAAATCGATTATTTTTCAAGAATATCGCGCGCACGGCAGAATGAAACTTGGTATAGTACATTTGTTTAAGAAGAAATGCATTAAGCTAAAATTAAAAAAAAACTACGTTCGAATTTCGACCACTGACTCGAGCACTTATATTTTTAAATACGCATAAAAAACACTCTATATAAAAAGTAAGAGACCACTGGAATTAGAAACAGGGTCGAAGCTACCGATGCACAGAGCTCCAGTAAGAGCAACCTCCTCAAATGCGTGCCATGTCAAGGAGGTACCACTAGACTATTTATTACTGTTTAACAAATAATAAAATTCTAGAAGGAGATTTTTTTATCAGTTTAGTTGAAAATAAAACTTCCAATTATTAATAAGGATAATTATCTAGGTACTACCTACACATTTTATTCATAATAACATTCAAATATTATTTTGAATCTAAGAAATGTTACCATTTTAAGGTGAATAGTACCTATATTCAGAGGCGTGGGTTTGTATTTCACAAAAATGTTTAATTACCTAAAGGTTGCCACCCAACATGTTGTAACAATCAATATTTTTTAACGTAACAAAGAATGGTCTCAAGAACTCTTACCGTTTAAAACACTTCTGAGCCTCTGTGCGCAAGCGCCTATAGTTCTTCGAAGAAGTTTTAATAGCTTTCATTTTCCTTTAACTCATGCATCGAGAAGTAACTTCGTTATAAAAACTTATAATGAGATTGTGAGATAAGTTTTAAAATAAAATCTTGAGGTGCGAAATAAAATAGATACAGGCATTTTGATAGTAAGTAAGAAAGAAATTAACAATTCTACGGATTCTACCATTTCTTAATTATTTCGATTAACAATTAATAGAATCAACTTCAAAGTATTTAATTTTTAATTGATTAAAAATATAGTGTCAGAATTTAAGTGGTTCTCAAACTTCTTGGTGGTCATTTTTGATCTTTTTTCTAATAAACAATTGGCAAGTCTTTGACCAGGAACTTGAGGGTTAGTGCCATTGTAGTCTACGATGGGGCCCAACTGCCTTTAACGCTGGACTAATATGACGGAAGTTAGACGGTATCGTCTAGGCCAGTATTTCCCAGACTTAGTTCTACCATGGCCAAGTAATTTTTATACTGCCCTTTCGACTTTTAATCCACTCAGTAGATTTAAGTTTTTGCTTTTCATGTAAAAAATCGTACAGCCTTCGGTTATTAGCGGTCGGTATTAGGTTGACAGGGCCGCTAGTTAAGGATGAAGTTTTTTATGGAAGCTTGCATGTCATCCTTCTAGCCCTATTTTTCCCAAACTTTGTTGGGGTCGGCTTCTGATCTAACCAGATGCAGCTGAATATCAGTTTTCTACGAAGCGACTGCTATCTGACCCCGCAACCCAAAGGGATACGATATTCTAGGGTTCGATATTTATGGAAGTTTGCATGTGGTTGTGTAAAATTGTTTAGTTTTGTATAGGTTTCGGTCATACCTTTTCAAAAAATATAGTAAAACTAATTTATATTGCTGACATCTTGAAAAAATTATAACCTTCACTAGCGCCCCTGCCTACCCAAATCCTTTGCCGACTGTACGTATTATCTACTATTAGTTTCAACTAATTATGTTCGTGAAACCGACCGTAAGTATCAAGAAATTAAAAATTATCCTTCACAATTTGCTCCACATAAAATATATGACAACTTCCCAAGTACTGAATCACCATGATTAATGATATCCAGACGTTAGGACGAAACGTTTCGCGCATACAAATAAGTTGTTTTACATTGCTTAATTTTAAATACGAGTGCGTGTAGGCCATTAAATGGGTGTTATAATGTGCATACAAATTTTATTGTGGTAAAGGGTATTTACCCGAAGAGTTAGAATATTAGACCGCCTGTTTAGTGCCATCTGTTTGGAGTTTGGACAGCTCATACCGTTATAATAATTTTATCATTAGTAAAAATATCAATGTTCTACTAACATAGCTATAAGTAATCCTGTAATACTAACCAATAGAGGACGTAGTTCGTAATAAAAGATTTTTATTTTTGATTTTTATTTATACAGGGTTATTTGTAAAACACCAGCATCCTAAAAAAAATCAGCTGTTCCAAACATTTATGTTCACATGACTCAACAAAATGTATAGAACAACTGATTTTTTTTGCGATTTCAGGGTTGGTCCCATAGTAAAAGTTGTTCATAATGATGAGTTTAATGACCCCTTTTAAGGATGCTAGTGTTTTACAAATAACCCTGTATATATTTTATTTACTCGCATTGTTCTCATGTAACACCACAGAACAATGTAACCAAAAATGTTGTAAGCCTTTTATTTAAAAGAGCAACCATGGAGTTTCTTGCCAGATTATTCTCTATGAAGGAAAGGCTGCCCTTGGAACTGGCAACTAGAGTCACTTTTACAATAAAATTAGAATTATGACATCATAAGTACCTAAAATGGTTTACATGATTAAAAATATTTTCATTTTAGACTTGATTCTTGATTAAATTCTTCAGATATTTAATAATTGAGTGCAGTATGCTGTAATGGAGTGACAGCCGAGTGGTATAGACCATTGACTGTCATGATCATGACTGGCATTATATGCGTAAGTATTTATTTATACAGTACAATAACAGCATATTATACCTACATTTTCAAATCAAAACATCACCTATTACACACACAAACCTATTTTTATTATTTTATTTAGAAGTTTGCCTCTAGCTTTTACCTATTTAAAAGTACCAGTAAAGAATAAAATTAAAACGAAATCCACAATCTAAAACGACCAAAAAATATGTTTCAGAGATATCTAATATTAATACAGTAATATCTTCACGCCTACGTTGAAAATCTGAGGTATTTCAAAGATTCTCATTAAGTGAATGTCATTAATTCTTGTCCCTAGATTATACGGCGGCAAATAGCTATATTTTAGACTAGCTGATCCCCGCGACTTTGTCCGCGTTAAATTAAATTTTCCCGTAAACACACGTTTATAAAGCAGCCAGGTTGCCTGTTTTATTTTTTACTTGAATCACAGATATTTTTATTTTTTACTGAAAACAGAACTTTTTTTTTAGAATAAAAAATCGCCTATAGCACTCAGGGATAAAGTAGCTTCCTATTGGTGAAAGAATTTTTAGGATCGGATCGGTAGTTCCAGAGATTACCCCTAACATACGTACATTATCACATACATACAAACTTTACCTCTTTATAATATTAGTATTAGTATACATAGATGTTATTTAAGCGATGTGATGAAATTAAAAAAACAAAAGTTCTTTTAGATTATGTTGCATTTCATTTTCATATTTCACACATATGATATTCAACTTTATCTTCAATATGATGTTCTTTTACAGCCTTCAGGAACTACAAATAGGCATAGCGGCGGCGTTAGGGCCACTGACACCCTGGGCAAAACTATTTTTGCAGCCACATACGAGTGAGTGAGAGTGTTAATTTTTTGCTGGCGTAACATAGTATTGAGGGTATGGAGCACGGGGGGGTATTGGCACCCTAGACCGTCGCCCCACCGCCCCACCCCCCCAGTCTATCTAACGCCAGTACTGATAACTGAGCAGGCAACTAAAGATTATTTACCTATTTTTTATTGCAGTTACTCCCCAAAATGTCATTCATACACGATTCTGTCAATTCTACCATTCTTCCATATTTGTTTCTTGTTTTATTTTGGAGTTTCTTTTATTTCTATATTTTTTGTCGAGGGTTTGTGCTAGTCTAATAAATGATTTTTCTTTCTTTCTACTAAAGTAATTAAATTCTTATCGTAGTTTTTTGCATAATATTCAGTCAATTAATAAAAATCTCTTTTTAATAAAATTCTTTTAAATCGTCTAAAAAGGTTATTCTATATACACACCAGAATGATCACAAACAAATCCCTTATATCTTTCACACTATGAATAATATGTCATCGTAAAAAGGGATAACAAAGGTGGTTTGTCTTCTCCCTCGCTCCGTATAAACAATAGGTATTATTCATTGTTTTTTTTTTGATGAAAATATAGTTGGAAACATGAAGTTAGAAATATGAAGTTGAAAATATGAAGTCGGAAATATGAAGTTGAAAATATGAAGTTGGAAATATGAAGTAGGAAATATGAAGTGGGAAATATGAAGTTGGTCCAATATGAATTTAGAAATATGAAGTTGGAAATATGAATTTAGAAATATGAAGTTGAATTTATTTAAAAGGTGAATTGATCGAGTGTTCTTAGCTATAACTTTGGTATTTGTGTCGAGGGTTTTTATATTTTTAATGGTAGCTTTAAGCGAACGCACCGGGCACTATCATAGGGGCACATGATATAAGTTTCAAAGAATATAAATATTTAATAAGAAATTTGAAAAAAACAACTGATACGGATGGGATTCGAACCCACGATCTTCGGCGTTCCGTGCCGACGCTCTAACCGCTGAGCCACCGTATCCCATCAGAATCACTCGAAATTTCAAATCTCTTTATACGCCTAGGGCGTGTGGTAATATCTATCGGAATACATTACGTATCCGACTCAGTGTTCCAAACTTTGCAGTTTTAGAAGGCACCGATGCGATATTACCAATTGTCTTAATATTTTTGTGAAATTTTGACATGTTTTAGCACATGTTAGCTTATTAAATATAAATATTTAATAAGAAATTTGAAAAAACAACTGATACGGATGGGATTCGAACCCACGATCTTCGGCGTACCGTGCCGACGCTCTAACCGCTGAGCTACCGTATCCCATCACAATCAGTCGAAATTTCAAATCTCTTTATACGCCTAGGGCGTGTTTTTTCAAATTTCTTATTAAATATTTATATTTAATAAGCTAAAACATGTCAAAATTTCACAAAAAAAATTTCAAAGAATAGTTCGTCCGAAAAATGGCACAACTAAAAAAAATGTTCTAGGGCCGCTACTACCACATGCAGCTGTACGTATTATTAAAAAGATTCTCGGAAGTTGAGTTTTGCGTAATGTTGTGTATGACGAGGAGACACAACACATCACGTCACTGCATTCGTGGTCACGTTTGGCCTTCGTACACATCAATATTCGACCTATTTCCTCAAATTTGAATAAAGGGTCTTTATTGCCATACCTGTCGTGTTCAGGGTTTTAGTCGTAATTTAAGAAATAAACCTTTGAATTATAGAATAGTGTCGTAAGGAGTTTTCAGGGCTATTAATTCTTCTAATTATTATTTAGTTTATTTTGTACCTTTTGATGGAAAATTTGATAACAAAGTTCTAGTCAACAGCAGCCTTAGACTTATCTAAATTGCTCTGTTTAATTTACATGTTTAATAGGGGTGTCAGACATAGTTATTAGGTACCAATTTTCAGCTGCGAATTGAAACTCCATGGTACCTATTCAATAGGGAAGATGCACTATTTTTATTTTTGTTTTCATTTTAAAGAATTCCATGTAGAATAGACCACAAATATATTTAAAAAATTAAAACATTGCAATTTATCCGAAAAAATGCTGTTTTAAATTGACAGTTTGACAGTTCGCGGGAAAACGGACTTATGGTGCTGATGACGTCACTCTTGTCTTTTACTGGTTCGCCGTTGGCTTTCATACTTTTGCATATTTATTTAAATCGAATAAAAAATAGTATTTACAAAGCATAGAATTTTATTTTATAAATTTACAAAAAATAATAACTTAAATATAATATAGTAGTACATTTTAATTTTGGAAATACAGCATCGATCCAGAATTTCTATGCAGCATTCATAACAGATAAAATGCTTTTATCGTATATACAAATATACTTCTTTTAATTTTTCAAAGTTTGTGTGTGCTATACAGAAAAGTGATATTTTCTTTATGCTGAAAAACATTTGAAGTTGTACTTGTGCCCAATATTTTGGTGTTATTTTATTGTCTTTCACATAGGAAAGTATGGTAGGTAGCTTCTGTTAAGGATATTTCACCTCTACTGTGTAATTTTCAGCCGTCAGGTGTTGCACCAAAAAAGGGTACTTACTCGGCATTACGAAGAAATCCAGCTTCTTCAATTTTAATCTAAAATGCTGATTAAAATAATATAAACAATATTTATTACTACAAAGGCCTGGAACTAAACATACCTAACTAATTATTTTATTCAAAATATTTAAACTAGAGAAAAACTAATGATGTTATGTCAATACTAACTCTAGGTAAACACCTGGAGTCTGCTTTGATAAACCCAACTCCCATTTTTATTGAAAAAATGCAATTAATATTCCCATAAAATAATATTCACCTTTACAACCATAACGTCAAATAAGTTGTCAAAACAAGTGTGACGTCACGAAACGCTAATTCGTGTTTTAAAATACGTGTTGTTTCAAGTCATTTTTAAATCGTAATTATTGTAAAAAAACAACAATATGTAAAATAAAAACGTTGCAGTGGCCTTTCTTTTATATTTTTTTAACGTTTTAATCATACAAATTCCATAAATATTACATCTGCATCTTCCCTATTGACAAGAAAGCTACTCGTGCGATCTAAAATTACATAGTTCGCCTACAAGTAAAGAGAGCTACCGCCTACATTTCTGCGAAGTATAGTAATGTAGGTTGAAGCTTAAATGCACGCGCTACGCCCTAGCACTCTGTGTTATGTGCTACTGCACCAAGAATAAATTTAAACACCTAACATTTTTTTTTTAATGAACGCACCAACGGGAAAGATTCTATAATAAGCTAATGCGTATAAAAGAAAGAAAATTTGGGAAGAGATTGAGGATTTAATTGCAGGCTTTCTTTCTTTTTTCTTCAATAGGTTCATTGTTGGAACAAGAGTTATTGACGCTGAACTATCCCTAGTTAAGTAGAAATAAAACTAAAACTACTGATATGGTTTAACAGAACATTATTTTAATACTCTAGAAATATATCTATAATATTTCAAATTATGTTGATCTTCTTTTGCGGGAAGCGGGAAGTTCAATAGTAAACCCCCAGATATCTACTGCATCACTCGCTAGATAATGGTCTTCTTACAAGTGATATTCCACGAAGGTGATAATTTCTTGAGGGACTCCGTTGTACCCTACTGAATTTGTAATATCAAGTCACGTTTAAAAATAGGATTTTTACTCTAGGATCCGCAACGCGCAAGTAATACTCCTTGTTTCGCAAGAGTTTATATCTTACGATAACTGCTTACCATCAGGCAGGCTGTTTCTTTGTTTACCACCTTAATGGTATAAAAAAAACTAAAGGCCCTTGTAGTATCAGATTACACATTTATCGTTCCTGAACCTTATTAAAATCTAATTTGCATGCGTACATGCCAATGAACGCTATGCCTGTATTTCCCCAAGGAATATATTATATATAGGTACCTATAATGTTTGTCGTTAACTTTATTAGACACCCCTAAGGAGTAAGCGACACGGGCTGCTATTGAGAATTCTAAATGTGTAACCTAACGCAAATATTGAAAGCATTTATTTATTTAACAATGTTTTGAATATGGTTTTAGGGACACTGTAATTTAAGAAAATAATCGTGATACTTGTCTACCTGTACTTCTCTTCTTCTTCTGTACCTACATGTCTGTTTGTCTTTTTGTTGTTTTGTTCCAGGTAACCTTCTAAACGGCTGTACCAATTTAGATAGGAGTTTCACTTCAGGAAGTTGCCGTAAAGCTTAACATGGGCTACTTTTCAATTCAGATCTACTTTGGATAACACGCAAAAAAAAATAGAATTCAAATCAGCGATTGCTCTAATTTGATTTAATTTCTCAAATCAAGATTTGAGGGTAGATAACTTTTACTTGTAAGTATTTTATTTTGAATATATGGCTCGCAAATTTGTGCATATCAGAAATACGCACCATATACAAATTATCTACCTTGATTTTGAGTTTACTCAACTGTTTGAAACGAACAATATTGATTACCTACCAATTTACCATAGACTTAATGTGCCTCTATGTTGCGGCAATTTAGGGACAGTTCAAACAGTATATTGGCCACACTAGTTGACATGATGGGACATTTATTAAACTCTGGGCCAGTAGGCACGTGCAAGAAAGGGTTCATGTACCCAATTAACTTTTAATTTTATTTATGTATTTAATAGTGACGTAGTTAATAGTGAGTAGGTTAAGTTTATGCTAACACTAATAGTTGTTGTATCTGATAATAAATAATTATTATTTTTATTAATATTATTAACTAGCGACTCGCCCCGGCTTCGCACGGGTGCAATATACATAATATAAACATTCCTTTTCAATCACTGTCCATTAAAAAAAACCGCATCAAAATCCGTTGCGTAGTTTTAAAGATTTCAGCATACATAGGGATTAGGAACAGAGAAAGCGACTTTGTTTTATACTATTTAAAAAAATGTCTTTTCTAACTTGCCCTTTACGGCTGCATGTCATCCATCCATCATTTGCTTTTAAATAATACTGCATGTTTACGCATAATTTCAGCTAGATTGCGGTTAGACTAACGTTGGGCCTTGGGCGTAAATATTAATCTTACACTTGCCCTTGTAATTGTATTTTGAATAGATGTGTTACATTTTGCATAATTTTGTTAGCATTGTTCAATTGTCTAATTAATCCTGAGCTAATTTAAATGACTCTGTACATAAAATGTTATGATATTTAAATTAAGGGTCATCCATCAAGACTCAAGGGTTTCTGCTGCTATAACGGTTAATCACCATAGCCTATGGTAGTTTACGGCCAGTCGGGTCACTCGTAAGCAGTCGATTCTCAGGCTTCCTTATTAATCGACTTAATCTATGGGGGTTTACTTAGGCAAGCAATCCATCGGTATCGGTTCACAACTCATGGTTATATTCATATTATTATGTTACATTCGCATGCCGCGGCGGCCACGCTGACGACTTATCCCGGGTATTTCTCTACTCTCTTCAACAAACAAGGGTAATCGATTTTTATTAAATCATTCTAAAAATTATTTTCAAAAACTCTTTCTAACAATCCACGTGACCGCTTTATACTTATAATGCAACAGAATGCATACACAAGCTTTCTAATCACAACTTCATCATCATCATCATCATTTCAACATGGCCATAGAATGAACATAGGCCTCCCCCAATGATTTTCAGATCGGCCGGTTGGAAGCAACCTGCATCCAGCAGCTTCCTGCGACCTTTATTAGGTCGTCTATTAGGTTTATTAGGTTTTTAATCACAACTTAGGGCACCTTTATTCGTGATACTACATTAGAATCAGCATTGATATACGATCAGAACTAATAAGTACGTAGGTACCGCACAGAAGCATGAAAATTCATATTCAGTGCCAGAAATGATTCGTACTTTTTTAAGTTATTCTGTGGTATAGTATTAGAGTAAACAAATAAAACTATATTTTTGTAAGACCATTTTTTTTTATTTGTTGTAATATTAATGAAGAAAAAAGGGATAGAACGATGTTTTCGCTCCAGCTTTTGGGGAAACCGAGCGATCGCTCATATCTGATACGTAAAGTCGAACCAAACCGAACGTATTAAATAAGCAACCCCGGAAAACATTTTGACGAAGGAAAATATTTTTTTGCTGAAGGAAAATATAATTTCTATTGGCGTTCATACTTTATTACTTTTCACAGATTAGGGGGTCCTAATTGTTTCAAACGAGGGTGCTGAAACAAAAACGTCATGAAAATATTTTTTGCACGAAATGTGTCACCGATTTAGATCGAGGGTTGTCACTTTCAAGTTATTTTCGCTGCAGTAATTTCAATTAAATCCTCGTCAATATTTACTTATATTATGAAGAAAATATTTACAGGTTGTACTGAGCAAGACAAAATGGAATACCAATACCTACAAAACAAAAGCTTCGTCACCACACGATTAGCGTAGCGGTTGGGTGATCCACCTTCTGTACTTGGTGTTGCTATTTCGATTCCTGCACAGGTAATACTTGCCTTATCCTCTGATATTTGATTCAGTCTGATTGTATGTAACTTGTGGAGCTACGTTTAAATTATATGTATACTAACTTCACAGACTTAAAGAACCATTTGCGCATGCTCTGTGCGGATTAGGAAAGGAAAGGGTGATTTTGTAAGAGAGGATTTAGCCTTCCCGGTGCTTTCACGATCTCACTGACCGTGATAATAAAATTACGATGCATTATTATAACTTTGTGTGTCATGTCATACTCCCTGCTCCATTTCACTTGCGAGGGACTAGACGCAGGCTTAGGTACCATCCTTTTGTTGTGGATATTCCGATTATCCGCACGATGCGTTTTGCTTCCTCTTTTATTATGCGGACAGCGAAGGAGTGGAACTCTTTGCCGGCGTCAGTTTTTCCCGATTCTTATAATCTAGGAGTTTCAAGGCAAGAGTGAATAGGCATTACTTGAGTTCGTGTGTACCATCTTAGACTGCATCGTCACTTCCCATCAGGTGAGATCCAGTCAAATGCGCTCAAGTTTTTAGTAAAAAAAAAAAATGTAATTCCATGTCTTACTATTCTGTGACAACCGCTAAGTACAGGCTAGCCGGGGGGAGATTTTTTGTTTTGATTAACTTCTTCAAATTGTTTATTTTGAGGGTTTACGTCAGTTGTTTGTTATCAATCAGTCCATTCGAAAGGTTTTATATTCCATGGAATTTGTTTTATTTCTGACAGCTCTAAGCTTTGTTGATTTCATTTTCAGTTTTTGTTTTTTTTTTTAAATTTTCTTTTAAGAATTGAAGAAGATAAGAATGGTATATTTAGTATTTCTTCTTGATAGAATGCATAGCCATGATTTGACATGGTTTTATTACCATCGATAGGCCCACAGACACCGACTTGGCCTGGTATAAATGCTTACGTGTTAGTAATTAAAATAGTAATATAAGTTTAATCAAAATTACTTCTTAGTCTTAAGAATAGAACGTATTTATAGAATAGAAGGGGAAAGGAAGGCAAAACGGACCACTTAACAAAAAATAAGATAGAAAAGAAACGAATCATTTTATCACTATCAAGGTGGATCGTTTTACCTACAGGGTCCGTTTTGCCTTCCTTTCCCCTATTTATGAGTCATTAATGGGAAATAAATAGGGGAAAATTAATAGGGGAATATGACCCAGCGCGGGTCATTAATGATCATAACACAAGGTCTATGACTAGCGGTAAATTAATTGTTCCTAGAACGCATAATTATTATGGCGATAGAACAATTAAGAAAATACTGCCGTATTTGCTTAATAGTATTCCTAAAGAAATTTTACTGGAGAAGACAGAAGAAGACTATGTTTAAACGTAAGTTAACCAAATACTACTTCAGTATTTGCGATCAATGATAATTTAGAACTTCAGGCGAATTGAATTCCTGTAACTATTTTTATCACTTTAATTTTATTCTAGTTTTATACCTATACTATTTTAAAGAGACTCTATACCCACAGTCAAACCGATTGCACGGTTTTGTGGGGCTATGTATAATTACTGAAAATTTTATAAATAAAAAAATAAATAAAGGAAGGCAAAACGGACATAAATTCTAAAAACATAAAAATTAGATGTCATACATTATGACATCTAATTCTTTACAAAAATAAAAATAAAATAGATCGTCCGTTAAAAAGGACAAGTATGAAATTCCTACTCAGATAAGAAAAGTTTTTAAAAAAACATCAAGTTGACTTGGACTAAATTCAAGAAAATGTTTGATTTCCACATAATTTGTTCTGTCTTTTTATAACTTTGTTGAAATGTCGATGTAGTATCATTAAAACTTAATAAACGATTCATAGAACAATAATAGTTTCGACTTATCACAATTAAAGGCTTTTATAAAGTAAAAAACTTTAAATAACAGAAACTTTATATAACGTTAAGGCGTGACCAGGCCTTAACACTAGATGAGTAGTTATTTATAGATATAGATTTGGCGAATTCAGCATATTTGGACTTAATACCATTTGTTTAAGTAGTACAAACTATGTTAGTCTTAGATACCTAATCCAAAACTTCCTTGTCTGTAACCAGATCTAATGGATATTGGATTTAGATTGTCCAATGAATTCAAACTAATTAATCAAACGTAGGGACCGGAACGATACACCCTCATAAGGTCACATCTTAGTAATTTTAGTTCGTCAATAGTTGATTAAGTTTCCTATTATTTGAAGGCTTGGACATAGGTGGAATGGTCCAGTGGTATTGACTCGGAAGAGTTAATCATTCAGTCATATTTTGCGATCGAAATGTGTAAAGTCGCACAAAAGGCCGTCATTAATTGATGACCCCGGCCTAATATAACCTCCTTCAAATCTTAGATCCTATACTACTTTTGTGGAATAATAAGTTTCGTGAGTCATACTATAAATAAATTCGGCCTGATTTCAGAAATGCCCGACTAGTTTCTCGCGACTACATTTGCTCTTGAGAATGGACTCCGTTTGAGTCCGAAACTAGTCGGGCATTCCCGAAATCAGTTCGTGAGTAAAGCCGTTAGTGTTAAATAATGTATTAATTTTTGTATTGTATAAAAGTCAACTCATACCTATTCTATCGATGAGCAACAATATCTAAAAATAAACATTAAAAAACGAGCTAGTTCACCCAGCGTCATTAATTTGGCCCCTTAGTCACTAATTGGTGGTATTGAGGGGTCACCAATTAATAACGCCACGCACATTGTCATCATTAAACTTAAATTTTGGCAAACATGTTCCCTTTGTATATTATAAGATGCTCGAAACATACCAGGTTTCCAAGTAAATCACTGTTTCATTAGGATTAGGTACTAGTACCTAAATTGATGTGAACTGAATAATTGTTACCTATAAGAAGACTTAATCTTGTGATAAAATCACAATTAGTATTTTACTTGACTAATTATAATGATCTACCAGTGAATCTACATTATTCTGTATTATTGGCTGGTTTTTGCATTCATTTGAGAATCAGTATTGCGTATAATATTTGATTAATTTTGAAGAATATGGAGTAATGTAATTACCTGGATAACCTACAGAGGTACCGCGCAAGGTACATAACGTTAAAATCCTTACTTCTTATATCCTTTATTTCATTATGGTTAATAAACAACCTAGTTACAGAGTTTAAACCGTATTAGGCCTCTGACATGGCTTTACGCACCGTTGAAAAATCTGTTTTTTTTTCGATGTCTTCCCTCATTGTTTAAACAAGTAATAATTTCTAATACGCACCTGAATTTGAAAAGTCAGAGGTGCGTGTCTGGAATTCTAACCTACGACCTTTTATTTGGCAGTCCAATAGTCATACACAAGGCTATCGCTTCTTAAAAATCACTACTAATATTATCACTGTGTAGTATTGGCTGTGCCATATTTTTTCGCCCACTTTAATGTAGCACGTGGTAACACTGTAATAAATCATAGAATGTGAATTCAGTCAGCATTCTTCTTCTTCTTCTTATCGTGTGGTTGATGAACAACCTGGTGTCATAGTTTAAACCGCCCGTAGGCCTCTGACATGGCTTTACACCCCATTGAAAAATCTCTCAGGTATGCCGGTTTCATCACGATGTTTTCCTTCACCGTTTTAGCAACTGATAATTAATTTATAATACGCACATAACTTACGAAAAGTCAGAGGTGCCGCCTTGGGATTGAACTCTAGACCTCTGACTTGTCAGTCGACGGTCATACCACTAGGCTATCAGTGATTTAGCATTTATGTAGCTAGTGTTTCATTAAAGATACGTTGACAAAATGACACGCCACGGCCGATGAGTTTACGCTCCAGTGTTCAAAAGGATAATGACTGCGCCTGTATGTAATGGCTATCTACAACATTTGATAAAACTCTAGGCCGTTTAATAGTATCATTGTAAGTGGTTATAGAACTGTTCTCAAAGATGCTGTTTTTAGATTTTTTTTAACCAAATTATAGCTTCATAATTAAGTGAATTCATTAAGATAGGACCGGCTTTACGTGTTTTCCGGGGCACGGTGCAGGTAATAAGTAATTTATAATAATGCCCATAACATACGTAAAGTCAGAGTTGCACGCCATCAAATAAATCTGAGATCTCTGGCTTTGCAGTCGACTAGGCTATCACAATACTCAATAATATAATTTTATGACACCGTCGTTATTCTTTTGGGTATTTCAGATATTAAGCTACTATATACTAGCTAGCATCCCTCGCCATTACGTAACAACTTCGATATAAACGTAAACGATGATTTATTAAGAGAAACTTTAAAAAATAATAATTATGTACAACATTTTCTTTCGCACTATTAAATTTATTTAATAAATGCATTGAAAATCTTTTTTTATCGGACGTTTTTCCACGATTTCAGATCATTAAGTCAATATGGTGTCTTAGATATGAATTTGGAAAAGTTACACTGGTTTATGCCAGGTTCTAACCCACACCTACTTTAAAGCTAACCGACAAGATCATTAAATAGTAGAAAATAAAATTAAAAAAAAACGTACCTACGCATATTTTTTTTGTGAGAAATATTCAAATTTTATTTTCGTGAAAGGTAAACCTTAAAAAATATTGTTGTGTTCTAGATAACAAACTATGTCTTAAAATAAATAATATTGTTTTATTACAAATTGTGAACGCAACTGTACCGTTAATAAATTGTTAGGGTTGTTACATTTTTTTGGAACAAAAAATAAAATACACTACCTATGTAAAAAAAAAATTGATACCGTTGATTTTTTATTTCTTAATACCTACATGTTTCGCTCAAAAATGTTCGAATTCATCATTCACATCATTGAAGACCACATTCAAGGATTTTAGAGTAGGTACCTATAAATAAAGACTAAATGAAGTTTTATCAAGTGATCAATTTTTAATACGCACATTTAACTCTAAAAATCAATTTTAAAATGTACCAATCAGTTTCAAATCTACGACCTTTGACATGGCAATACAACGGCCATGATTATATAGGTACCAAATAAGTTCTCGCTGCTTCAAAAGTAGAAAAATCATAAAAATACTTGTGATACTTTATACAAAATACACGAAAGTTGAAAAGTTGTTGTAAAAACATAAGACATTGGTTATTTGTGGCAACTCTGACTGTCACGCTTATATTCTATTTACATAAATATTACCCGCACATACTGAGTAAGCACTGAATCATACTAATATGGGAAAATTATAATGATTAACGGTTCCAAATGTTAGATAAAGCCCGTATAAACCCTTCTTTAAGCAATATCATTTTTGTCTGACATCTCTATATGGGTTGAAGGCATCCAGATATGAAGTGAATATACTTAGACAGATATTTTATGGATATATAAACATTTTTGTTAAAAAAATATGCATGCTATGCGAACTATTAGGACGTGGATCCCTTTCGTATCAATCCATTCTTTAAAAAAAAAACGAATTTAAGATATTACTTTTTTATCAGACTACCAAGGAAGGGTTATGTTTTTCGCGCGTATCTTGTAATTGCATAACTAAACCATAGTTATTAGTTACATTTAGTTACCTGGGTACACATACAAAACTATTTTTTTTTCAAACAAAATATCAAAACATAGTAAAGCAAACTTTTTAATTATTACTTTTTAAATTATAATTTTCACTTTTCAATATTATCGTTTTGCCCATGTTGGAATTAAATTTGGAACCATTGATCCTGCGCCGAATCTCTTTTCAGTTGTGACCGATTAGTCCCATCGGAGTATGTTGATTGAGTTTTCAGTGTACTTGTGTTGGCGTGCACTGTAATATCTCTTGCGTAGGTAAACTGCATAGTCTCAAGTATAAAACAAAGTCGCTTTCTCTGTCCCTATATCCTTAAAATGTTTTATCCTACTACTATTATAAAGGCGAAAGTTTGTAAGTATGGATGTATGGATGTATGGATGTATGGATGTATGGATGTTTGTTACTCTTTCACGTAAAAACTACTGAATGGATTTGAATGAAACTTCACCACAATATAGCTTATACATCAGAATAACACATAGGCTACAATTTATCAACATATCATGCGGGCGAAGCCGCGGGCGGAAGCTAGTATAAAATATATTATATGTACGCTTAAATCTTCAAAACTACGCAACGGATTTTGATGCGGTTTTTTAAAATAGAAAGAGTGATTTAAGAGGAAGGTTTATATGTATATTGCACCAATGCGAAGCCGGGGCGGGTCGCTAGTTAGCTATATAATAGTCTCCATTAAGAAGGCCTTGAATGCTTGCAGGCTAATATATTTTTTGGGGCATAAAGTACCTAGAATAATCCTGAATAAATTACAAGCGTTTGCAAGACAGCTTACATGAAAGTTGAAAGACTCATAAGTCTACTCAATAACATACAAATTCATTGAAATTTTTCAATTGTGTTCGTAAAATCTAGAAAGTTACCAAATCCTCTATTATCTCTTTAAAAGCCTTTGAATTTGAAAAGCTTAGGAAAGCTTCGAAAGAAATATCTTTGGAATAATCCGGTCAGATTTACTTTTATTTATTGACAGTAATACTATTGGTGTTGAACTGAAAACTTTTTGTATCAACGCAGTGAAGTTTAATTTTGTTTTATTTAATAGCTTTTAGAATAGAATGGTTTTCAGTCTTACCAAGGGGTATCGTGTAACCCAGTATGTGGGTTGTGGAGGTCTGATGGCCGTCGCTCCATGTAAAACACTGGTATTCAGCTGCATCCGGTAAGACTGGAAGCCGACCCCAACATAGTTGGGAAAAGGCTGGGCAGATGGTGAGAATAGAATGGTTTTCAGAGTATTTAGTATTCAAGGTAAGGGGTATATCACATTTAAAGTTAATAGTTGTTTACGTATTAAAGGATACTGTAACTGTTAGCTTGTATCATTCCACTACTAAGCAATGATATCCAGCTAAACCCAGGCACGCACCTCTGACTCTTAATATATGTGTGCGTATTAGAAATTAATTATCACTTGCTAAAACATTGAAGGAAAACATCGTAAGGAAACTAGCACACCTGAAAGATTTTTCAACAGTCTGTAAAACAATGTCAGAGGCCTAAGGGCGACTAAAACTTTGACACCAAATTGTTCATCAACAAAACGATAAAGATATCTGTCAAGGATTATTGGCTGAGTAATTATTAACCTTAGATTAATGTCGTACTGTTGACAACCGCCAGCTTTTTAAAAATTATATTATAGTATAGTATAATTTAATATAATATTTCCCAGCAGTTGTATAATATTATATTATTATTATATTACAAAAAAATCAGCTGTTCCATACATTTATGTTCACACGACTCAACAAAATGTATGGAACAGCTGATTTTTTTTCGCGATTTCAGGGTTGGTCCCATAGTAAAAGTTGTTCTTAATGATGAGTTTAATGACCCCTTTTAAGGATGCTGGTGTTTTACAAATAACCCTGTATAATATTAGTCAATAAAAGAAAAACATTTGAAATGAAAAGAATAAACAAATAGACGTCAAAAATCACTTCCACATTGCTGTCCTAAGATAGAATTCTCTGAAGACTAACAGAATTAATGCCCCGTTTAACAGCTATCCTGATTCTTTGACACAAAAATGTGTATTTATTCTATCTTCATGGAAGTCATAACAAAATGGATAGCAAGAAAAACATCCATCTTAACAGAAAGTAAATATAAAACAATAAATCCTTGTTATTCATGTTTCAAGTAACTTATTTGCGTCGAAAGAAAATTTATGAGCTTACCTTAAAATGTTATACGGTTGGAAGGGTCGAAGTCGAACGTTTTAGGTGATACCAATTTAATGGTTCTCCGAATACCGCAGACATTTTGCGGTGAAGGACGAATTCTATAAATTCTCTTGAAATTAATAACATCAGTGATAGGCTAATAACATAAATATATAACAGCGGTCAAAGGTCACAAGTTCAAATCCATGACACGTACAGAGTTCAATTTTTTTTTAATAGTTCAGCAATTTACTTTCTTTTGCTTAAAAGTGAAGAAAAGCTGTAAGGAAAAAGTCTGCGTGCATAAATAAATAATATGTATGTGTATTAATGTGGGTATGTGAGTGAGGATGTGTGTGTTTGTGAGAGGGAGAGGGTGTGTGCTGTCTTCCCCGACCCTTGCTTATAATAGCCCAGCCGAGGCCCGAGTCCCATTAGGGGGCACCTTTAGCTCCTGTTGCTTCATCATCATTAGTCTGTATTAGTCCACTGCTGAACATAGGCCTCTCCCAATGCGCGCCACTTTTGTGCGTTCATTGTAGTTATTTTCCCATAATCGCCACGCTGGGCAAGCGGGTTGGCAATCGCAGTAGCAGATGATTGCTGTTACACCGAAGGGTGCTGCTGCCCACCATCCGGATTTTTCCCTTTGTCGCTTCTTACGACACTCGCGGGACGAGTAGGAGTATGAATGAATGAATGAATAATATTTTATTCGAGACAGCACATGAAAACACAAACAAACAATAATAAAACAAACAAACAAAATAAGAGAAATAAAAACAAAAATAAAAAAACATGAAATAAAAGAAAAATATATCATGAGGTTTGTGTCCCACGGCTGCACCAAATAGGTCTCCAGATCAGCTTAATGTCTATTCTTAGACCGGAAACCACACAGCTTAAGGTTGGTCAATTGCCTTATCTTAGGTTAATAAGTCTGTCTCCCTAGAAAGATCACGAAAAATGTGTAGGTATGTGTGAGTGTAGTTATAAATTTAATATTTAGTTTCAAAAATAGCTTTCATATTGTTGATAGAAACTGAAACAACTATTTATTACAAATTCCATGTAAATGATAAAAGGAGATGAATTTTGAATTTTAAACCAGATACGGTGTGAATGAAAATCCTATTACTCTTCATAAAGGAATGTTTTCAGCGACTAATAATTAGAAAAGTTAGATTCGTGGCTGCCTGCGTGGTAACGTTTGAACACGGGGAGGTTCCATCAAAGTTCGAGAACTTTCGATTGTATGTTACTTTATTTAAAACTATTATTTTGAGAACTAAGCAGGGTTTAAATATAGCAAAAACATCGAAAGACAAAAAGACATCATAGGTCATTATCACCATCAGACCTGAATAGAGGTAAGAAACTAGTAGAACATTGAAAATTTAAGCATCTACGCTAGGTATATGAGCAATATTATGATCCTCTCTTAAAATATTGGTTGAGTAAACATCTTCTGATACCAAAAATTCATTATTTTTACGTTTTAGCTAATGAAATATTTTTGCGATGCCGATGCCGCCGGCATATAATGATAGATTCATCGTATTGTGTCTTATTTCTCAAACTTTGATAAATAAATTAATTAAATATCATATTAATATATTATTAAATACAGCTTTACTCATAGATTGATTTCAGGAATGCCCGACAAGAGCGAGTGAGGTCCACGACACGCGCCGCCGCAACAATACTCGCTCTTGAAAATGGACTCCGTTTGAGTCCGAAATTAGTCGGGCATTCCCGAAATCAATACGTGAGTAAAGCCGTTATAGTATTTAATAATAATATATAAGTATGAGTTCGTCTAGAATTGGCCTTTGAAAAATTCTACTACGTTACACGATTTTCTCTATTATGTAACATTTCTCGAACTTAAATAAATTATTACTACGACTTTTTCTAGAATTGATTTTTGAAAAATTCTTCAATAGTTACTTAAGTACTTTTGCTTGTTACTGTACTCTTGTCATTTTAAATTTTTACTTGGAATCAGCGTATTTTATAATGTGTAAGTTTTTTCTTTATTGTACATTTGCCATGGTAGGCAATTTATGTGCTTTGTCCAAATATCAACCATCCTAGGGCTATAAGATACAGGTGCAAAGACCCCAAGATATCGAAGGATTTTTCCCATAAAACAAATTCACACACAATAGAATATATCCCATAAAATTCGATGAAACAGTTTGCCCCTCGACGTCGGCTGCTTCCAAATGTTGTCATAACATTTTATATAGGGTCTCTTTTATGAAGTTTTAGCTTGATCAGCCGTTCCTGATTTTTTTCTTTTTTTTGTTAAAGTAATAATCTGTTCTTATGAACGAAGCTTTCCTTATTTGAGTAGGTACGTGTTGAGACTTAATTAATATAGCTTTTGCCTCCAACTTTGCCTGTGTGAAAAAAAAAGCTTAGACTGGGATAAAAAATAACATTAATGTTATAGTTCTGGACACGGTCTATCTGCGTGCCAAGTTTCATCAAAATACGCTTAACAGTTTATGATTGAATGCCAAATATCCAAACACTACCTTTCAGAATTGTAATTAATAATTTTTTTAGGAAGTAGGATTTGTATAATCTACGGTAAAAATATATATTGTGTGACAAAAGATACATAATTACTTTTTATACACCTGTTAAATTCTGGAAAATGGAAGCATCTAAATATTATGGCGCTCTTCAATATTGTCAATGTTTTCTTAAAGCTAATAATTTAAGCTGTCTTGTTGATGTTTCAACTTAAAACAATAACTTATTATGCGAGATTAAGGTCAACAACCCATCATCAATCTATATTGAATAATTAAATCTTCTTGGTTTTACCAGTCATCTTCGCAGTCTGTCAAGCGACCGTCGTCATAGGCACTTAAAACCTTATTAATATAAAAGTTATGCACTCAGCGATGGCCTTATAAATTAAAATCTTCAAGTCGAAGTTAGAAACTATGCTAAAACATTTTCCATGTAAAACTTCGAAGTTAGAACCAAAGTCGCAAAAAGTTGTTGTTAAATTTTCGTTCAACTGCAAAATTGGGAGGGAAATATTCAATTACTTTTTTACTCTGTATTTTAAGGCAAAGTTTTATAGCGCGACCTATGAGGTCCCGTAAGAAACTGCTTAATTGAATGAGGAACGAGATTCCGTTTTTTATGAGCTTTGGAAGCCGAGGAAAAGGGCAGGTAGACATTGTTTACGAAGGTGCTTAATGTTAATTTAAAGGGGCGAAAATGGTTGGTTTATTTCAGTTCATTCTGTAATTAAGTTTTATGATATTTTTGATAACTAATTTAATTACTACGATGTTTAACTTAGCACAAAAATGTATTTGTGATAAAATTTATTTATTTAGCAAGTAAGATACTTGGATACAAGGTCGGACACAATAATAATAACTAACTTTTATATACACCATGCCGTGTGGTTTCTGGCCTAAGAATAGAACCACCCCTACTCGTCCCGCGGGTGTCGTAAGAAGCGACTAAGGGAATGAACCAGAGGATGGGCAACAGCATCCTTCTGTGTATTAACAGTAATCGTCTGCTATTGCGATCGCCAACCCGCTCCATGGGCAAATACCTGTAATAAGCGCACAATAGTGACGCGCATTGGGAGAGGCCTGTGTTCAGCAGTAGACTAATATAGGCTGATGATGATGATATATAAATATAATATACACCTAGAAAAAACTATTAATTGTATTCACTGGCTACACTTAGAAAACGTATTTGTAAAATATTTGAAAATGCACCAATTTTATAACATCTTTAAGAGTCAAACCCTAAAATATTGAGAGTAAGATAATAAAGATGGAATGAAAGATGGAAAATGAATTCCATAAAAAGATATCGCCAGAAAATTACTGAATTCTCCTCAAATAAGTTTTAAATCAAATTTTGTTCTATGGGTTCCTATCCCAAGGTGATATTGAATGGCGCAATAGAGTAAAAGTAAAGTCCCCTGGGTTTTGTTCAATAATAGAAAATTGGATAAGTTTCTTCGTACTTTTAAATTGTTTCGGGACTTCTTCCGGCTGGTGAATTGATGACCACAAAGCGGCTGTGGATACGTGGATTATAAGGTAACCTGTTATAAGGTAAAACCACCGCCGAGCCTAAAAAAAATTTGGACAAGGGCAGGAAGATGGCGATGATGAAATATTGCAGTACAGTAAAAATAACCTTCTCACATTATTCTTTAATTAATTACTTGCAAATGTTTTAAATTATGTCAAAAGTACTTAAACTAAATTATTAATAACCAACTATAAATTATTAACGATTAAAATAAAGTAATAAATACAAAATATAGAAAAACATAAATATTAAACATAGACTCACTCTTTTATTCCCCAAAGGGGGTAGGCAGTGGTGTATGCAGTACACCCACATTTCGCCGCCTATATTATAAGTCCCATGTAATAGGGGGCGAGCCTATTGCCATTAACCGGGTACAATTACAGACTCCGTGTTGCTACTGAGAATTTCCTACGGAAAGAACCCAATAACACATAGCGCATAATGCGCGACCTGGGGATAGAACCCACGACTGGAGAGGATCTAAGACAGAATTATGAATAAAACGAGAAAAAAATGGATGACCACCGAGAGAAAAATAGGTATGGTGTAGAAGTTAATAATGACCGAATCTTGACCTTATTCCACATAGCTGTTTGTCGGTAAATAAACTACCGAAGTATTTTCGGTAGAACTTGTAGTATTTTAATGCGATGTAGGCGGACCGAGAATGTCGTGAAATGTGTCTGAGTTTTGCGAATTTTGGTCTCAGAAATTTACTTATTAAGTGGGTGCCTTTTATAAAGATAGGTTGAATTTATTGAACCAACAAGACTTTCTAAAAAAACAAGTTCGACTTCGCAATTGTTTTTAAAAGAAATTGTTTGCTTTTTGGTTGGAAAGTACTTACTTTAAAGTATAATATTGGAAAGGTTTTTTATTCAGGGATTGAAAAATACCCCGAAACCTCTTAGTACATACTGTAGTGTTTGTCCTCTTGTGCTACTTACTTACATACTTATTGTCATTAATCGTGCACAATTCCAGACTCCGTGCTGCTAATGAGAATTTCCTAATAGAAAAACGCAACGCGCGGCCTGTCGCCTGGCGGGCCGAGGGACCCCAGCTTAAGAAAAAATAAAACCAGATGACTGTTTTACATCATCATCTTTTAAATACTGAAACAGAATCTGAATACATTTATTCGACATTGTCTTTCTTAAAAAAATTAGGTAAGTACTGAAGTTTTCTTGTAAAACGATCGTTTCGTGTAAGCGTCCTCAGCCCTGTGGATAACCGGACTCCATAGTACCTACCAACTTCGTATCATAATCTTAAAATTCATCAATAATTTTAATTTAAAGTGTGTAAAATTTGCATATACTTATCTAGAACGAGTCACCCGCTTGCCCTGAATTTAGATATCTTTAGTTAGACGAACGCTCGCTGTGTAAAAAATTAAGCACCTATTTTGGTAGGACCTTATTGTCTGTGAGTGCGTGTAGTATATTTGAAATAACAATATTGACGAAACAAATGAACTACAGGAAAATTAACCAAGCCAAGCCAAACCAAGCCAATACAGCCAAATACCTAACCCTTTATTCTTCGAAAACTGTGCGACACATATGACCTCTAGTGAGAAGAATGAATAAGTAAACAATGCTGAACGACCTACCTACCCTTGAGACATAACCTTTTTTAGGGTTCCGTAGTAAATTCCGCATAACAGTCCAAGGAGTTACGGTTATGTGGGGCTCGCACCCACTAAAAACGTCTCCCCCCTGCGTGTTCCTCGCACTGTATCGGACGGGGCCGGGTAATGTTAGCGCTCTTCGCAGCCCCGTCCAGTGCCTGCCTGTAGGCTCCAATTCTCTCTCCGATCGTGTCGGATTGCCTTTTTCATCGGACAATGGATATTTGCACCTATATTTGCACACAAACGCGCTATCTCTGGCAGCTGAGACCGAAATTTGGTCAGAACGACATTATTATAGGTAATCTACAGCATAAAATATAGTGTACAGTTGTATCGTATCGCATCGCGGCCTTTAGCTTTATCAGTCACCTCCCACCATGCGCTGTAATCTATTGAATATCTGAAACAAGTGAATGTGAACAAGTGACGAATAAAGTATTTGTTTTAGATTTCGAAACTGAAACAATAAATAAAAATAATTAGGTATACTTATTATCTCAACTGTTCTGAATTGACATAAACTGTTTAATATAACAAAATAATCTTTTTCGGTCAAGGTTATAAGGTTTTTCCATTATGTACCAATGTACCTACATTATTTTCCTTCAGTTTCACGGTCAAACTGATCAAATTAGATTTTTTTATCTGATTTGACTGTTTTGATGCCTTGATATAACTGTTGCAAGTGACGTTAACATGCCCATAATAGGCTGTGCGATTAGGTTTTTCTGAGATGAAAATTTGAAGTCCCACAACCCGGAATTTCGAACTTTAATGACATGTTTTCATCAGGGACGTACTAGGATGCATAGAGCACCAATAAGATTACTTCACTTTATTTATTTCTAGCCTAATACATCGCAGCTTTCTTATTGGTAGATTTTTTCCTAAGTTAATCATCATAAAGAAAATACAAATCTATTACAACGTCAAAAGAAATCATTTAAATTGGTCAATTAAAGGGGGGATAGGTACGTGGTCACCCCCCCCCCCTCCTATAATCATCCAAGATAAAAAATATCGTGTGAGGTATCGTTTGAATGGGCTTTTCATAAGTCTAAAATGAATCCCCCATTTTAGGCACCACTAAAAATCGTGAAAAAAAATTTTTTTAATAAAAAATAAGATGAATACAAACAGACATTTCAATTTTATATATTTGTAGGTACAGATTTTCCTCATAATTTTTAAATTTGGAACTGCCTGTCTTCTAGGACAACAGAAACTAAGGATTTTTTGGTTTTCCTTGTTCCCGTCTCGTCTCGTATATGAAGTTAGGCTCTATTGTCCTGATGCTGATGCAGTCATACGCATTAACCGCAATTGGTTTTGAATCCGATTAATGCCACCAATCGTGACATTTTTAAATCTTGATAAAAACAAATCTTAAGAATTTTTTATGAGTCAGTGATGGAAATGAAGGGCATGATGCGTCCGCACAGTTTCAAGTAATGCGCTTTGAATCGTGCGCAAGAGCTTTAGCTATAGCTCGAAGAAGATTTAGACTAGACAATATCTAAGATTTATTTTTAAATTATTTTTGTAGTGTTTAATGAACTTAGTTTCTTTCATAACTAACTTTCTAATAGTAAGTAAACACTAAAAGTAAAAAAAATTAGGAGAAAAATTTTATACAAAATAACTCTACCAGTGGGCAACGTGCCCAAAACGCTGGCTGCATTACCACGTTGGGTGGCAATACTAAGCCTTTGAGCTAGAGATTTCCACACAAAAAAAAAGTATAAGCTAGTATTTTGATCTCGATCTTAGTAGTTTCGACCAAAACGCTCGCTGACTCTTTAAATTATTTATTTATTATGTTAAAATGATTTATTATTTTTTAAAAAACCTAACCTAACCTAACCTAGTTCACTTAATTATTTTTTTCTATA
Source organism: Protodeltote pygarga (assembly GCA_936450705.2). Taxonomy (NCBI): domain Eukaryota; kingdom Metazoa; phylum Arthropoda; class Insecta; order Lepidoptera; family Noctuidae; genus Protodeltote; species Protodeltote pygarga. The sequence goes on along the minus strand of OW388264.2, from coordinate 4,676,983 downwards.
TTTCTTTCTTTTCTTTCTACTGTGCGTGTTTTATAATTACTGTATTAAGTAAAATCTGTACAAATGAGTTCTAAATACCTATAATAAATAATAAAAAAAAATACTAAAAGATTTTTTTTATACTTATATTTCTTTATTTCAACTTGAATAAAAGGAATTGGTCATGCTAATTAACGCATTTTATAAACAAATGATAGTTGTTGCACTGATGTTGATGTAATCTGCACTCTACCAGTATACAATTAGGGGTTATTCTTATAGGACCGATGTGAAACGGGACAGGGTACTAACGGAAAGCATCATAAAAACCCGTTCTGAGTCTTTAGACAGATTTACTTGAATCTTAAATGGGTTTAACCCGTGGGAGGCATCAGCAGCATAGCGAAAATAACTAACGTGTTCTAGCTGCTATGGGTAAACTTAATGTGTTCCTGTTTACGATCGCTTACACAAAGCATGCTCGACTGGTCCAGTGGTCACTGGTCATCAACCCGTTGGCCTCCGCACCACAGAGGTATAAAACATTTTTGTAGGTATATAATGGTGCTAATTCTCTTGCACACGCTCTGAACTAATTTAGACTCGCCATTTCTCTTTCTAACAGGGATCATTAGAAAAGGATAGCAGATTTTTAGAGCCGTCAAACTAGTCCATTTGCGTGAAATCAACGAGAATTTAGTCGGCATGTTATAGGTCTCGTCTAATTTCACGTCAATTGCAAGGACGTAGACTAATTTGACAGCTCTAATTTGATAGTTCAATTTGCTGTCCTTTTTTGATGGTGTTTATTAGAAAGAGATAAAATTAGTTTAGCAGGATGTACAAGAGAATCAGCACCAATGGTCTACTTATTGAAGCAACACTGAAAAGAAAGAGTAAATATTCCATCATAAAACACTATTTTTAGCAAATCAAAATAATTGTAAAAAACGTGTAATTTATGAAGCATTTACAGTAGTTAAAAAATTTTGTAGTATTGTAGTTACAGTCTCAATTAAAATTAGCGTGTTAAATTTTACGGTTACATTTACAAGTTGAACTTGAGTTGAGCTGAACATTAAAACAGTGAAGGAAGAGATAAAACAGTCTGCTTCTAATTACAGAGGCCGGCTCCAAACTCACCCTAATGACCTGGCCAACGAGCTCACAAAAATAACATATACCAAACGCCTTAAGCACCATGACATCCAAAATCTGGAAGCACGGTGGTGAAAATGAAAGGGAGCTCCCGCTGGGGAGTGTCCTATAAAAAAGAGCTCATCTGAACACATCTGCTCATAGTCTCAAGACTGATCGCAGATAGGCCCAAAAAAAAAAAAAAAAAACATTTACAAGTGTATACCATAAAAATAATTATATTTTCCGTTTATCTAAAGGATGATTTGTAAAGCCAAACCTACAGGTGGACGGGCAGTAGCATCCTTCTGTGTAACAGCAATCATCCGCTACTGCGATCGCCAACCCGCTTGCCCAGCGAGGCGATTATGGGGAACCTCCAATGAGCGCACAAAAAAGGCACGCATTGGGAGAGCCCTATGTACAGCAGTCGAAATATGAGAGGTAGCATACCACTCATATTTCAACAGTTAGGTTAGGTTACTAAGCCATGTTTTTCTAATCAAAATAGTAAAGCAAAGTAATTGTCGAAGCTAATGCTTCATCAATGTCACAATGAATTGGACACAATCAATCTAAACCCAGTATTAAAGGTTTGGCAAACAATCGATTAAGATTCTTAGCCTCGAGAACTTAATAAAATTTTTCTGGCTATACAATTCCCGAAAGAATGTGTTTCAAAATTACACATAAGGACCTACAAATAGATGAAAAACTGAAACAGGAAAGTTTCGTATTGATTGGATACGATTGGATGGAATATAATGGTTTCTTTTTTATAAATTGACTGCCTCGTTGGTGTAGTGATCTTGGGTTTAATCCCCGGGTCGGGCAAAGTTGAAAACATTGGATTTCTTCCATTAGGAAATTTTCAGTAGCAGAAAGAAGTCTGAAATAGTGCCCGGTTAATGGTTATAGGCTCGGCCCCTATTACATGGGACTTATAGCGTGCGAAACGTGGGTGTACTGGATACACGTCTGCCTACCTCCTCTGGGGAATACAAGCGTGAGTCTATGTTAATGTATGTTTAGCTTTTTTAAGAAATAATTCTATTAAAAATATATTTGACATTTGATTATTGAAAAACATAACCCTTCCTGGCAGTCGGGTAAAAATAGATTGATTTGGTTATAAAAATAATTTATGAAAATCGAGAATTGAGACTCTATACCTACCAAACCCATTGTTACGTGCCGCCGATATTCAAAAGGCCGCTCAATTTAAAATCAATAAAAACGATAAAGAAAAAAAGTTTTGTCATTGATTACTATGTAACATAAATATATTATTAAATACTAACAGCTTTGCTCACGATTGATTCCGACACCGCCGCGACTACACTCGCTCTTGAAAATAGACTCCGTTTGGGTCCGAAACTAGTCGGGCGTTCCCGAAATAAATCCGTGAGTATTATATAGCCATATACCTATGTATATAATAATAATAAATATATTAGTATTTAATAATATATTAGTATGGTTCACGAAAGTTATTAATACATAAATTATAAATTCCATAAATGTTTTATTGTATCACAAATAAGATAAGTATTTTTTTTTACCCAAAACGGTTTTGTCATCAAAACTAAAGCTGTGTACCAAATATCAGATCAATCTGTCAACAGGACGGGGGTGAAATATCGATTACTAAATTTGTACCAAATAAGGTCAAGCTAAGTAGAACCGTTTAGTAATAATAAAACAAAAGCACTTTCCATTACAATATGGGTAAATTCAGGCAACAAATTTTACTGCTCGAAATTGTCCTCCTGCGTGGGAAAAACCCACCGAATACGTAGCATATCTTCCTAACTCTATGGAATTCTGTAGGTACGTGAGGGCATGAACTAAAGTACTATATATTGTACTGCAATAATACTGTTAAACATTCCAGTTGAGATAGCGGTCTCATTCAGTTGTGCCCAGTGTTAATTATAACAGGTAATTGTTAACGAATTTTTTAAAAAAGTGATAATTACGTAATCAGTGCAGCCCTTTAAACTATAAATAGAGCGATACGATCATTGATCAGTGATAGAAAAGGAAAATATTAAATAACCGATCGGTAAAATTTGATGTTTAAAAAAAATATATTTTTGAGATTTTTTTAACCTACTTATATTTTTTGGGAAAAAAAATTGTTTGTTGAAAAAAAAAACAAAAAGCAAATGAAAAATTGAATAAAATCATTTATTAAGCAATTTGAAAAAGCAACTGATACGGATGGGATTCGAACCCACGATCTCCGGCGTACTTACCGTGCCGACGCGCTATTAATAAGCTAATATATTATGTAAAAAAATCCACAAAAATATTGAAAAATTGGACTTTAAAAAAATCTTTCCAAAGTATGGAGAAGAATGTTCTAAATATTTTATTACGATTACGATCAAATTACTAATTTTAATATTATCCATTTGTCATAAATGTTATGGTTTAATTTCTCAAAACCCATATAAGATCAATTTCGTGTCTGTATATCCGTCTATCACAGCTTATTATTATAATTTTTTTTTAAAGATAAAAGTTTGTGAAATTTAGACCAAGAGGACAATTATCTGTAGGTACAAAGTGTTCTTTTTAAAACGTGAATCAAGAAATGATTTGTGTGTAATGATTCAAAGCAGTACGTAATTTTAATATATAATATTATTATAATACTATAGCAACAATAAATAAATTCAATCCCCAAACAGTTTATAAAATACCCTCGACTTTCTAGATCCTATTTAAACAAATTTTCACTTTACAACTTTCACATACGGTCACTTTAAAGTTTAACGCAAACATTTTAGGCATAACTTAAATAAAATGTTTTTGAAGAATTATGGTATAAATCTCAATCGTGCGACATCTGTGCAAAGAAAATTTTAAAAATAACATTTTAGGGTTAAGAGTACTTTTGTCTCTAGAGTTTTAGGGTTAAAAAAGTAGTGAAGCATTGAAGTGTCAAATTCATACGATTCACTTGTGACTTGTGACTACTTTCCCATTTAAAAAACTAGGCCAAAACCTAATCATTGTAAATAATATCACCTCTCTTAAATTGGGGCTTCGTTTTTGTATTCTCTTCTTCTAAGCAATACGACTGCCTCGTTGGTCTAGTGATAGCATACGTGACTGCTGAGCTCAAGGTCTTGGGTTCGATTCCCGGGTCGGGCAAAGTGTTATTGGGTTTTTCCATTAGGGAATTCTCAGTAGCAGCACGGAATCTGGAATTGTGTCCGGTTAAGGGCAATAGGCTCGCCACCTAGTACTTGGGACTTATAACATAGCCGGCGAAACGTGGGTGTACTGCACACATTTGCCTGCCCTCTCTCGGGAATACAGGCTATAATATATTTTTAAAAATACGACATAAAAAAAATATACGATACGACTGCTTCATCGATCTAATATTGGATTGATTATCTAAATCATTTCACAAAGTTACAGCCTCACGTATGGGGTTATTGTATTATCCTCCTTACTCTGGTCTAGGCTAAACTTTAGTACAATTTGTTATAGCTCCCAGTCACGTAATACGTCACTTATTATCTATGAAAAAAATGTATACCTTATCTTTTGAAGAAACCAGGTCATTAAATATATTTTTTTAATTTTACAGATAACAATGTCAGCAACAACTCTCATCCTCCTCCTAGCCATCGTGCCCTGTTTCTGTCAGCGACCTTCCTACGCTGGAATCCGGCCAATAGGATACCCAGATATTCCAGCACCTTCAGGAATCGAAGACCGGTTCTCCAACTCACCTATACCAGCATATCTAAACGGGGATAAAAACTACGCTAACATGCTCAATAATTTGCCATTGGAAAACCAACCCTTTGCTTTCATTAATAGAGATGAAATTGCATACAACCTTCAAAATCCTCAAACGTACCCCCAAAGACCGAGTGGTTTCAATGATAATTTCAGTAATAATCGTAATAGGATTTAGAATTTTAGATGATAATGTTTGAAAAATATTGTTGAATTAATGTTAAATTGATAATTTATTTAAATAAAATTTGTATATGTAAAATTTTCTAGATTTTTTATCATCTTAACCAAACATTTTCTTCTTCTTTAGCGTATAATACACAACCTGGTGTCAGAGTTTAAACCGCCCATGGGACTCCGACATGGCTTTACACACCGTTGAAAAATCTCAGGTGTGCTGGTTTCCTCACGATGTTTTCCCCTACGTTTTAGGAAGTGATTATAATTAAATAATAACCAAACATTATGCCTAGGTCAGTTACAAAGGTTAGGCAAATATTCTCTTACCCTTACAGGTCATTACAAGAACCGGTCCTTATCATTGCCTACACACATAATACAAAAAAAAATTTACCCCCGACACAAAAAGGGGAGTGTTATAATTTTGACGTGTCTGTGTGTTATATCTGTGCCTGTGTGACTATCGCAGCTCCCAAATGGACAAACCAATTTTGATTCAGTTTAATTTGATAGGTAAATTGATTGAGTACCTATCCTTTAAAATTAATAAATTAAAAGTGAATAAATAAATAATAAATCAGCCTGTAACTGTCCCAATGTAGGGCAAAGGCCTCTTCTCATACAGAGAAGGACTGAGCATTAATCACCACGCTAGCTCACTGCGGGTTGGCGATTTCAGACTATTAAAGTCCAGGTTTCCTTACGACGTTTTCCATCACCGTTAGTCAGTGGTGACTTAGATTAACTAGAAACGTACATATGACATTGAAAAAGTCACATTGGTACATGCCAGGTTCGAACTCACATAAAATAAATAAATAAAAAATCGAGGATTTTCTATATCGGGGTTTTTTAAATTTAAATTTATAGTTACATGCAAACACAATATAATTCAGTACAATTTTCTCTTCTGTTTGTTATGACGAGCATTACAGTTATAAAAAAATAAAAAAATCGGTTACACCGGCCTATCTCAACGGAGATTAACTGACTAAGACTGGACTAGCAAACACAGATGCACTCTCTATTGCGATAAAACTGTAATATACGAACATCTCTTCCCAGCTCAGGGTAATCTACAACGTCTGGCGCTCATTGCACATGGTCCTCGAAATGGTCACGGTGGGTGGGTGTATATCACTCCACCCCGAGGAGGGTCCGGCGACGGACGTCCGCGGCGGGTTGCGGAAGTAGTACTTTTTGGGATACCGCGTTCCCGTCACTATGCGGATGAGTAGGTGACACAGAAGGGGTTTTAGTCGGTATGCCGGCCGCTTACCATCTCTAGGCCGGAGAGCCCGACATAACCGTCTCGCATCCCCGAGCGGGACGGTATGCATAAGGCGCATTTCCCCTTCTACAAAAAAAAAAAAGGGTAATCTACAAGCATTCTACAGAATTTACAAGTTAATTATTCAACTTTAAACCCATGTTTACAAAAACAAATTGATTGATTCAAATGTTTAACAGGTTACATTGAAAGAGAAATTACAGTCGACTGCACATCAGCGGTAACAATTTGACATTGACAGCACCCTTATTGCGAAGAAGTAAAGGTGCTTTTCGTATTGCAAGTGTTACCACAGTCATGCGGTCGACTGTACCATAAGATTAAGTACTGTGTGTTAAGATTACGAAGTACATTCTTTGGTACGTGGATAATCAATTTGATTACACACTTACAGTTATTGTATCGGTTGTGTCGTGTACGATTTCAGTTGTGTTATATCGTGAAAAAGGTGAATATAAAATATAATTAAAAATAGTAAAGAAGGTATTAAAATACTTACCATGAGCGTCAGACTTGGGGTCGTCTGGCGTTGTTTGTCTGGTGGGTGGGTGTCAATCACCCCACCCCGAGTCCGGTGACGGACGTCCGCGGCGGGTTCGCGGAAGTAATACTTTTGGGATACCGCGTTCCCGTCACTATGCGGATGAGAGGTGACACAGAGGGGTTTTAGTCGGTATGCCGGCCACTAACATCTCTAGGCCGGAGAGCCCGACATAACCGTCTCGCATCCCCGAGCGGGACGGTATGCATAAGGCGCATTTCCCCTACTGCGAAACAAGATTATATAAGACATTTAAAGAGGCTCTCGTTAGGCAACTAGATTAGGAGCCTGGCGCAGTAGACAGTCACTGCGACCAATCTCAGCGAAGATTAGCCAATTACGCATAAAATATAATAGTGTACGAGTGTGTTTTCAAACACAGGTGCATTCTCTATTCCCTTTACGTGCTCTACCAAACTGGTGTCAGAGTTTAAGCCACCCGTAGGCCTCTGACATAGCTTTGAACACCAGAAAAATCTCTTAGGTGTGCTGGTTTTACGATGTTCTCCCACGTCGCTTTTAGCAAGCGATATATAATTTCTAAAATGCACATGAATCTGAAAAGTCAGAAGTGCATGCCTAAGTTTCGAACATACGACCTTTCACTTGGTATTCTAACAATCATACCACTAGGCTGTCACTGCTAATAATGATGATTAATTTATAATACGCTAATAACTTACGAAAAGTCGGAGGTGCGTTCCTTGGGTTCGAACCTGAGACCATTGTCTTGCCAGTCAACAGCTGTCATACTCGAATAATTCGTGTATGGATCAAACGGCCGTGGTTGAGTCGAGCTGGTATCAACACAATTCGGCAAACATATAGGACAACATCATACCTTATAGATATAAAACTTTTCTCCTACGGCTTTGCTTCCGTAGTTATATTTTTTCCGGGGTAAAAAGTTATATTTCCTTCCTTATGTTTCTTACCAATCCATAAGCATTTCTTTACGAAAAAAATACGTCAATCCGTTGCTGTTCCTGCGTGAAAAAAAAATAATAATAATAGGAGAAATAAAACCAACAAACATACTTTCGCTTTTGTTATATTAGAATGGATAGGATAATATTAGGATGGATTGGCAAGTCTGAAATCTCGGGTTTGAACCCAAGGCGCCACCTTTGACTTTTCGTAAGTTATGTGCTTTTTATAAATTAATTATCACTTACTCCGTGCATTGGAAAGCACGTTAAGCTGTTGGCCCTACGCCTGATCTCTCCGGTCTTGTCGGATTGTCCTATCGGACTATGAGAGTGAGGGAATAGAAAGTGCACCTGTGTTTGCGCACACACTTGAGCACTATAATATCTCCCGCGTAGTTGGCTAATCTCTGAGACTGGCCGCTGTGACCGAAATTCGGTCAGGAGGATATTCCTATTAGTATGGATAAGGACCTTTACCTTTCAAATTAATATTTCTTATAACCCGTTATCTAAGAAGCTGATTGTGCTTACAATAATAGGATCAGAAATTCTTTTCTTTTGTGGATTCGCTCAAGGGTCTAGTTAGCTTCACATTTTGGAGTAAAAGGTCCCTTTAAGTGGGTATTCATGTAAATCATTATACCTGTTTAGGCGGTAGTTTTATGAAAAGAAAAATCCCGTTTAAAAAGGTCAACTGCGCGCATGTGTACCGAGGGGTCTTCGCGTGACGATTTTGTAGTCTCTTCCTTTTGTGATTGTGAAGGTATTTTAATATTTCTGTAGGTAGTAGTAGGTGATATTAAGTGCTTTATTTATCCATTTTTGCTATTTTAATGTCTGTAAAATAAAATATGTCAATAAAGAAATTGATTTTAATGTCTGTAAAGTAAAGTATGTCGTTTTAGGATAGAAAAAAACCATAGATTTAGTTTTTAAAAGAAATCGGATTTTAGTTGGTATTTAAATTAGAACCATTTAATATAGGCCATTTATCTTAGAGTATATTCACATACACAAATATTAGTATAATGATCTAAGCCATTTATGTTAACTGTTTTTTTCTTGTTACTTCGAGTTTTTTCATCAAATAGTAGGAGGATCTTTGTCAAATAACATTTCAACCTAAATAAAAATGATTTTATTAGAATTTTTTAAAGTAAATTGAGGGTTAATCCACATTGATTTACGGGGCTTGGGGGGTTAGCCAAGTTGACTATCTACAATCACTAACGAATAGAAAACGAAAGAAATGTATAGGATGACATTATCTTCGATTGATATGTCACGTGACTCGATAAAGGTAATGTCATCCTATACATTTCTTTCGTTTTCTATAGCGTTAGCGATTGTAGATAATCAACTTGGCTAAGCCCCCTGCTCTATTTAGAATTTAGAATAATTTTATAATATTATCACAATAGAGATACATTGTTTTCTTCTGTTTTCAGATTACCAACAATGTCGACAACAGCATTTTTCTTCATCATAGCCATCGCGTCCTGCAATTGTTTCCGATCATTTTACGCTGGACAGCGCGGCATCGGCTACCCTGATATTGTGGATCATGAAGAAAAACCCTTGTCTTTGCCAAAGAAGGAGAAAATACAAAGCAGTCCGACCATTCAAACATATCCTCAGAGACCAAGTGGATTTAATGATTTCTACCGAGAGAAACCAATAGATAAATAATTGTGTCACAATTCTTTTGTAAGGTTATTATTCTTTTATTAATCTTCGAAGCGCTTTTATGATTTTGACATAATTATTTTGTTATTGTGACATTTATATTCTTAAAATTAAACTTGGTTTGAAATAAAATTAACATATATAATAATTATGGAAGCACCTTAACAATAATTCTAACATATTAAAAAATACACACACCTATTAAAAATGTAATCTTAAAGACAGTTTAAGAAATAAAAATAAAGATTCTTAACTATTTAAACAAACATTTAAATTTTGTTATTGCATTTTTATTTATATTGTTTTTTCATAACTTTCTGGCTGTCTTTTTTTCATGTTGAACACACTTTATGGATATCCTACTCCATCGCCAAGGCTTTCCGGTTTCAATGGATTCCGAGGTGCGCGCCTTGGAATTGAACTCGAGACCACTGACTTGTCAGTCGATGATCATACCACTAGGCTATCAGTACTTTTGGCTAGAGTTATGACTGTTAGACTGCCAAGTTTAAGGTTGTAGGTTGGAAACGTAGGTTTCGGATTCATATGCGAATTAGAAATTAATTATAACTGCTAAAATGGTAAAGGAAAACATCGTGAGGAAAACAGCACACCTGAGAGATTTTTCAACGGTGTGTAAAGCCATGTCAGAAGCTTACGGGCGGTGTGATGTCATGGGGTTTTGGGTTAACCCAGGGGGTTTAAATGAAACACAAGTATCACCTTCTCATGGCGTGTGCGACGCGTCCGTTTGCTTTAACGTCTGTCAAAGTAATGTCCGTAAGAGGGCGGGGCGGGTCGCAAGCGCATAATATTTAATTATATTTATTAGTACGTCACAGGCGGTTAAAACTCTGACACTAATTTGTTTATCAACCATACGATAAAGAAAGAGGAAACTATAGACGTTTGCGTTGCTAACATTATGCGTTTTGCTGCAGATGTTTCATAATATAAAGTAAAGCGACGCTACAGAATCACTGCGGCTGGTATACAAATATATGCGGATATAACCGTTCAGGCGCTGCATCTTGAAAAGCATATAATAAAGCGCTATATCGACTGTTATGTTTCAAACTCGCGCTTCGGCGGTTAGCGTTTTCGTAGTTTAGCAGTTTGCATTGTTTACTCTAAGCGTGCATTCGGTTAATACAAACTCAATATTTGTCGATTTCGTGAAACAACAGATATATCTAGTTTATTTAGCCGAGTTTCCGGTAATAGTCGACCTGGACCATGTGTGTATTGACAAACAATGTATCTATGTTTTATTCATAACTGGTTATTCGTATGAAATTGTTTGGTCAGGTGGTCTATGAAATCTTGAAGCACTTTTATAGGTACTGTAGGGCCTGGTTCTGATCTCCTTTAGAGCAGACAATAAAAGGTGAGAGCCTCTTTTGAAGGTGAATATAATGAATACGCAAGCGAAAGCCGTATTTCCGCCTAGAGGTTCATGGAGGAACACCGTGTGGTTTTTAGTCCGTGCGAGTCGGACATAACCCCATCGCCAGCCCTTAGTGGTGGAGTACTCATAAAGAGTTTTCCACACGACAAAAAAAAGGAATATAATAATTATGATAATAAAAAAAAATAATGACATTCAATCGGAATCGATTTTTTTTCAATGTAATCCATTTTTTGGCTAGCTATAGACGCCAGTTTTAGAGTGTTTGTCTACGCGAATAGCGGCGTCTAATCAGCTCAGATTAATTTATGTATCTAGTGTTCTTATTACCAACAATAAATCTTTTAGAAATTACCAGATATTCCTAACCTAGTTCAGTAAATAAGGGCTCATAGATCTGATTTTCTAAGTCTGAGCTACGGCTTTTAACCTTTCGCCCTTCCAGCCTTTCCCAAATGAGGATATTTATCACGTCGTTAAGGCATCCTTGGAAACGAAAATACAGTTCCTTCTGTTCTTGTCGAAGCTGAAGTTTTTAAAACTTAAATTATGTAGGCGTGTCCAGAAACTGATCACTGCTGAATGTAACTGTGTCTAACCCACTTAAAGACAAACGGAAAACATCATCAAAATCGGTCCAGCCGTTTTAAAGTTAGGCGCTACCAAACATTTGTGGAAAATAATTTTTATTTAATTAAATATTAATTTGAATTGTAATTAAGGATTCCGTAATTGTCACCCTTAATCTACTGATCTCATTTTAACAATGTTGTATCATTCATCATCTTAATGAGGTATTAATACGGAGCAATATTGATTAATTAATGGCCCTTTCAATATTCTTTATCGGAATTGAATCATATATAATTTATTGAGAATACATTAAGGTGATTATTTATCAATTAATTCGGCACTAACGATTCTAGAATATGTATGGAAAACAACAGATGTTGCAGAATTTTTCTACTCACTTAATCTTAATATTATTCTCATTTATTCAATTAAATTAAAAATAAAATGCATTTTTAAATATACATATATAAAACATAAAAATATTATACATTTTAATGTAAAATAAAATATAGTAGCCCACCGGTATCGGGAACAGTGTCCAAGCTACCGGTGCACAGACGTAGATTTCAATGATTTAGGCGGCCAAAAGCCCATTTACCGAAAAACAATCTAATGATAAATTAACCATTTACGCGGATAGTACATAGATTTAGGAATACAATGGTACCCATTTTAACTTTCTACTATGCGCAAGAGATTATCCTCAAGTATTGTAAAGTTCAATAATCGCTTAACGTGTACATGTATTTTCTCGACGCTCCTAAACTTGCTACTTTTGTAAAGGGCATATTTGTTTAAAAAATGACTGTTTCCGTGTGAAAGTAATGGATTACAATAATTTAGGTAAGTAGCTATGTTTTCCAATAGTTATTTACTTAGTTTTCATTTTCCTTGATACACTTTTTCATTGTCAAAGATAGGTCTATCAAAAATGAGTTTTTTTTTGTATTTTTAATTTTAATGAGGTCTTTTAACTACCTTCCGGGTCCGTCCGAGCAATAATTTCTTTATTTTTCAATACTTTACATATTGTGCTATAAAACGGCAAGAAAATTAGCCGCGGAAACCCGCGCTTTTGAAAATCAAGAGCATTTGAATATTTTAGTCAAAATTCAGCAAAATAGAATGTTAGTGCTATTTTGTATTTAATCAATTTACTTTTCGTTTTAGGTCTGTTTGGTGCTTTGAGTACTAAAGTACTGACTCGGGACTACTTGTTTGACCAGATACAAAGGCAAATTTTACCAATTTTCAGTGGAAACCCCGAATATTATGAAATTTTCTTTTGAAGCGTTATGGTGACATAGAAAATGGTAAAAACTCTTTTAAAGCAAATGTTTTCTTATATGAAAACCGAATCCAAGAAAAGATTGACGAAAATCAGTAAACACGAAGAAGTTTTTTTAATAAAACAACAGAGATTGGTTAGAAGGAACATTCGTGATTCCATTAAAGTTGTTCTCTTCTCAAGGTAGACCACGTAAATCGTATAAAGATTTAGGTGAGCGCATTAAAAGAAGAAAAACGGAAGAAGTCCGTAGAACTTTAGGCCATGACATCATTATTCACGATGCACCAACGGTTTTTACAAAATACTGGACATAGAGATGCTTCAGTTTTCAAAGAAATGACTAATTCATAATATAGGCTAGGAATTTGTACGTGGAGCTGTATGGATGGCATCCAATGTCTCCGACAATGCATTAAATATTGATGCATGGTGGACAAATTATAAGCAATTCGCTGCTTCCTATTAATCAGTTATCTGAGGAGGCAGCAGAAGCTCGGTACAAGCATTTCCAGTCATACCGGCTTAACTTTGCTAGAAAGTTTTCTAGAAAGGAATGCAATTTAGATGTATTTAATAAGCTTTTATTAATATCGGACCCTTTGATCAGCTCCAGGAGAAAAAATAAGATAGCTTCTCGCAAAGCTTTCCTTCCTGAAACAATAGAACTGTTGATGTCTGCCAAACCAAATAGAGAGAAGGAATGCTCTCAAAGTGACGATGATATTATATAAATAGATTTACAGTAGTTTATTTTACTAGAATACTTAGATTTTTTTTAAATATTAAAAATTTAATTAGAAAAAAAAAAATTATGAAACTTTTTTATATATTTTTGAAAAAAATATGCAATTTTTATGTATAAAAATGTTGTTTATTAATGAAAAATATTTTTTTGGATCAAACAAGGCTTATTTTAATTTCATTTTGTAATTTATAGCAAAAAATATTTTTGGCCGCCTAAATCATTGAAATCTACGTATGTGCGGTGGTCATGGCTCCAGAGAAAGGAACCTCCTGACTATGCGAGCCGTGTCCAGGAGTACCGCTTTCTGCATCAAGCCTTTTATCCAGCCATCTAACGAGAGCCTCTTTAGGTGTTGATCGAGGCTCTTGGGTATTAAACCATGGACTGAAACGACTATCGGCACAATGACAGCTTATTAATTAATTAATTATTAATTATTGTTATCGGTTTAATTTAATAGATATAAGTCGATTTTAGTGTATGCTGCTTTAATAGTAAATTAATGTTTTAAAAATGCCTTTGCTCTGCAGTGGGAATTTACGGGCTTGTAATTATAATAATAAAGATAACTAACTGTATATTTTTATGTTTTATACCTATATATTTAAAAACTATGTTACATGTATTGTAAATGAATAAAAGATAATAAAGATAACTAAATAAATTTTTGGTGTGAATAAAGTTAGAGGCATAAAAATAGGTATAAAAAATACATAAGTACATTATAATACATTTGATACAAGTCTGTTCACGCGTTTTACGAAAACTATTAACTAAATTTCACGAAAACAATAATTGCTCTACAATATGCGGCGCAGGCGCGCAATGCAATAAAAAACATCAAAGTACTTTACGTCACTTACGCGTATTTTTACGAAGATGTCACAATTTTTTTACGCGCCCTTTTTTCTCATATAAATGTCACTTTGTGAGATATCCTTCCTGAATTGTCTGGTATTTGGTAAATTGGTAGAATTTATAGGTCGTAGTAGAAATTGATATGAATTGCTTGCAGGTAAGCTATAAGAGTTTGGAATGTCTCATCCTATTTACATTTTTTTTTCTCGATTTCTCTACCTAAATATAATACCAATATATATTATACTATATTTATGTTTAGTGGCGTAATGAAAGAATGGCAGCCAGCTTTTGGTGAATGGTGATGGGTTAAATAAAGAGTTTTCCACATGTCAAAAAAATGGGTAAAATGCTGGAGGGTCGGAAGAGACAAACATAAATTAGTTAAGTAACTTATTTTTAAGTTTTAATTAGTTAAGTAACTTATCTTCAATTTGTGTGTTGCTATAAACGAGATTTAAAAAAATGGAGACAGTCAGATTTATTAAATAAATGATGTTCAGTCAATTTTTGTCTAAGTGATGTGAAAGTTATGTAAAATGGTGAATGTCACACTCGTACTTAATACTGTGAGAAAATATGTAAGCGTGAATTAATTTTTCTACCATTCAAAAAAATATATCAACAAATCATTAAGTCCGTGATAATTTACGAACTTTAATAAACACTTACCAGGAACTTCAAACAGAATTAATTAAATCCATTAATTACTTTAGAGTATAATTTTGTTTTGTCAAACAATTTACGGCACTTAAATGCTTAACTTGAGGAAATATTGCTCAGAAACAAATTGTAAGGGACCATTATAACGAATAATTTTGGTATAAAATCATGAACACCCTTATTTCGTGAAAAACGCTCAATTAACAACACTCTGGCTTTGTAACTTTGTTTGTGGGTTGTGAAATTATGGCTAGTCTAAGTCGTACCTTTATTACAGTAGAAAAACCTTGTGTAGAGCAACATTTTTTTTTGTAAACAGGGGGGGTTAGGTACTCTTCAACTACGAAACCAGTCCTAATCTCAATTTAGGTATATACAAACTCATTGCATGTTATCAGACAAAATGAAGAACTGCGAGAACTGTTTCGAGGACAAGGGCGCAGCACACACTGAATGAGTGCCAAGTGGCGCTGTGCGCGGTACCTTATGTAGGATTAGCAGAACAAATGGTTTTATATTTTATTGGACGTAAATAATAATTGTAAATCAAATACTTATTTAAGATTTTTTTCCTCTCCAAGTAGAAGCTTACTTGGAGAGGAAAAAAATCTTAAATAAATGATGCATCGTTATCCTTGTCGAAGACTTAAGTGTTTAAGCAATATGTTAAGCAAAACACTGATTTAAAATTACTTTGGATTTTATTGCTCATTTAATGTTTTGTAAAGAAATAAAACACCACCTCATGCGAGAAATATTTAAAATTTAAAAATAAACAGGTAGGGTATTACTTAACATTTTGTGAGTAGGTAATATAAATTTTATCTATTCTTGTAACTTACAACAATGTAATAAATACGCCTTAATTATAATTCCACTTAACTCCTAATTACTTAATGCAGACTCATTTTAAAACAATTTGTCATGCTATTAAAACACATTCTTTGGAACCTATTTGAACTTAAAATTCCCAGATAATGATGTTTAAAATTCAAATTCGAAATTTCTCGAATTTATTTGAGCCTTTTGGGGTCGAGACGCTAGGATCGTTGGGGCCGGCCTGAAATTTTTTAGAGACCTATCTGGGTGTCTGTTTGAAGCTACTCGGGATCAAAATGCTAGCCTATACTTAGCTCAAAGGCTTAGCCACGCGCGTCGTCTGATGGTAATACATCCGACGACGCGCGTGGCAATGCAGCCTGCGTTTTGGGGATTGCATTGCATTGCATTGGCATTGCACACTGGAAACAGCCTTTTAGATTAAGTTTTTAATTTATAATTAGTTTTAGTGTATAGTTTTTAAATTAGTTGTAGTTAGTTCGTAAATGGTTGTAATTAAAACTTGCAGACGAAATTTTTTTTATACTTTGTCATAATTAGCACACCTTATAACTTTTGATGACAATAAAAACTTGGTTTGTGTATAGAAAAATTATATTTTTATTATTTCGTTACCAGTTTTCAGTATTTGGGTTGTCAAGGAAACCGTTGCCCCTTGATGGATAGTTATGGGGGTGATGCATGGCCTCTTCTTCTTTCTTCCAATTAATGAACCAAAAAGGTTGGTGTTCGATGGGTAACTTGTTCAGCCTATTGAAGTAATCTATGTTACCTCCGACTTCAATAGGCAATCTCATTGTTGTTGTAGTAACGCCTGTTTCCCCTAATCTGGAAATAGAAATAAAATTTTGACTAGCAATTCTTTTTAAAGATTATAGATCGATGAGCAAGGGATCGAAAATTATTTGGGTTCATTCGTAAAGCTCTTCCTAAGAAAAAGCTCTGCTCTGTTTAAATTTGAGGTTTTAATTTAATTAACTATGGTACCAAAAATTATAGTATTCATATAGTATTTATATACAGTAATAAATTTAGTATTTATACATATATTTATAGTATTAAGTTATAGTATAGTATTTGGGATATGGTGCTTGGCAGAATTTTACAATACACCCAGAACGATAAAAAATTGTGGATAACACAGGAATCAAAACGGGATACCATGCAATGGTGGAAAGCGAATGGTTCGCTACTGGTTTATGAAAACGAGATGATATAAAAAAGATATGAGAATTTTGACAAATCCAAATGTTTTCAGACAAATTGGAGAACTGCAAGGACTGTTCCGAGGACACGGCGCAGCACACACTGGAGCAGTGATTCTTCCTCTCCAAGTAGATTTAGAGGAAGAATTTCTTGGAAAATTGACGCACTTTTACTTCAAAGTTACCTGTTTCCCACTACGCTGGGTGTTGGAGGCGGTGTGCTGGTTATGATAACTGGGTATCCAAAGCCGGTACGGTCTGCATAAAAAGGCATTTGAGCGAAACTGGTTGCGATGACAACTGATAATACTATTATGGCCTTCATTATCTGAAATAACAAAATTAAATACTTAAATAAATAAATTAAATTAAAAAAATAGGTTATACTTCTATTTTATGCTTTATATAGAAAAACCAGTGTTTATGTAGTAAATAAGATTGGAGTTAAAAATGGACACTGACTTTATTAGACAAATATTCGGGTAATATTATAGAAATTACTATTTTAATTATTATTTATTTAACAAATTACAATAAATTAATAATCAAAGAAATAATTTGCGTCTTGTTGTGCACCTGCACAAACCCTAATGAACAAAAAAAGAAAATAATTCAAGTAAAATTATTAAATATTGAGTTGATAAAGTTGTACCAAGTTTTTCTTTATTATATTTTTATTTTAAAAACAAAATTTATTTAATACATTTTATAATTTATTTAACTTACCTACCTTAAATATGTTCACTTGAATAAATAAATTACAATAATTATTAAATTTTAAGTATGGTAACTTCCACTTTTGGATTGTCCTCACACATCAATCGTCAATATAATAATGAGAATGATTTCAAAAACTTGTTATATAAACATTTATTAATGAGTACAATAATTTAGTTAGGTAAAGCCCAATGACTGCGTAAACGAGACAGTTAATTTACTATGACGAGGACTTTATTTGATTTTGTTGGCAATTTAATATTAATATTAATTTACAACAAGTTTTAAAATTGTAACGATGCAAAAATTGCTAATTTCTTAGGGTGGGTACACTCATTAATTTGCTGTCTCGCTCGCACATTGAAAATATCCGCTCGATTGCTTCAATTTTTTAAAAATAGCAAAATCTTGCGCTCGGTTCTTTCATAATCAATTAATATAGGTATGAAAAAGCGCAACAAATTAAGTTATGGAGAGTGATCATTACAAAGATTCAGTTGATCAAAATAAGTTTTTATACAAAATAAGTAAGGTTTACTTAAATGATATTTTTAATGCAATTTTTATGTATGTAAACTTATTCAGATAAAGCTGAAATTTTGTAATTTTTTTGTTGTCTCTAGATATTGTTAATTTTTTTTTGATTTTATGTTTGTCTGTAAATTGCACCACGATACAATAGATTTTTTTTTAATTGTGATTACTTGTTCCAGGGATGTACTGAATAAAAATAAGTCGTATAATAAAAGGTATTTAATTATTGTAATAAAAATCGTTGGTACATTATAGCTGCATTTCTATAGCACTAATTTATAGTAATGGCGAAGGTTAAATTTTCGTAAGAAATAATTGTTTGTGCCAAGCCGGTAGGTATCGAGTTGTATGGACACTCAATTCTCAATTCTTTATTGCATTCCATAATGTTACTTAAGTTGATAGACATAAGATAAAATATCAATTATGGACTCTGTCGGGCACAGCATAGTTAGTTAGGAGAGAAGAGGAAGAGCGCAAAATGTTTCCAATACAAATTTCAGTTATAATTCAATTTAATGGTAATTCAATTTAATTGTAATTCAATTCAATTACACAGTTTAGAGAATATTGCACTACGCCACTGCAGTAGGTATTGGTGTCGATTCTCTTGTACATCCCGCTAAACTAATTTTAGTCTAACTATATCTCTTTCTAATAAATGCTATTGAAAAAAGATTGCAAATTGAGCTATACAATTAGAGCCGTCAAATTAGTCTACGTCCTTGCAACTTACATTTTAAACAAACAACATTTTAAAGCAATTTAAATTTATTATTAGTTTTAGTGTTTAGTTTTTAATATTAGTTGTAGTCAATTCGTAAATGGTTGTAATTATAACTTGCAAACGAAATTGTTTTATACTTTGTCATAATTAGCAGACCTATTAATTCTTGATGGCAATAAAAACTTGGTTTGTGTATAGAAAAATTATATTTTTATTATTTCGTTACCAGTTTTCAGTATTTGGGTTGTCAAGGAAACCGTTGCCCCTTGATGGATAGTTATGGGGGTGATGCATGGCCTCTTCTTCTTGCTTCCAATTAATGAACCAAAAAGGTTGGTCGTCGATGGGTAACTTGTTCAGCCTATTGAAGTAATCTATGTCACCTTCGACTTCAGCAGGCAATCTCATTGTAGTTGTAGTAACACCTGTTTCCCCTAATCTGGAAAAAAATGACATATGGTAGTCTGTTTTAATGTTTATGGATCGATGAGCTAACTAATGTGATCGGAAATTATTAGGGATCTTTATAAAAAAAAACCCTACAATAAAGCTATTTAATTTCAAGGTTTTAATTTAATAAACAAAAATACCAAAAATTAGCCTATTTGGAATATGTTGTTTGAACCTGAGTTTTTTTTTATCGTGAGCAGAATTTTACAATACACCCAGAACGATACCGGGAATCAAAACGTGACACCAAGCATAGAAAACGAATTATTCCCCACTACGCTGGGTGCATAAAAACGAGATGATAAAACAGAGATGAGAGTTTTGACAAATCCAAATGTTATTAGACAAATTAGAGAACTGAGAGGACTGTTCCGAGGACACGTTGAGCACACACAGAAGGAGTGATTTTTTCTTTCCAAGTTGATTTAGCCTAAGAGGAAGGATTTCTTGAATATTGACGCACTTTCACTTCAAAATTACCTGTTCCCCACTACGCTAGGTGTTGGAGGCGGTGTGCTGGTTATGATAACTGGGTATCCATAGCCGTTATGGTCTGCAAAAGAAGGCATTTGAGCGAAGCTGGTCGCGATGACAATTGATAATACTATTATGGCCTTCATTGTCTGAAATAACCAAATTAAAAAAAATAAGTAAATTAAAATATTATATTTATAATTATTTTTAATAAATAAAAAAATGGGAAATCCAATATTATAATATATATTTTATTGCTTTTGATAGAAAAACTGTCTAGTGTTTATGTAAATAAGATTGGACTTAAACACACTGGACACTGGCTTTATTATTATAATATTTATAAAACCAATAATTTACTAATAAAAAAATTAACAAATTATAATAAATAAATTATTAAAAATAAAATTTACAATTTATTATTGTACACAAACCCTCACTCACCGACAAAAACGAGAAAATAAATCAAGTAAAAATTATTAAATCTTAAGTAGGTAGCTCTAAAGTCGTAAATACCAAGTTTTTCTTTATTTTATTTTCGTTTTAGAAACAAAATTAATTATATACCTATTTATTTTAAAATTTATTTAACTTACCGTAATTTTTTTTTATCACAATTGAATAAATAAATCACAATAATTATTGAATTTTAGTAATGGTAACTTCCACTTTTTAATTGTCCTCACACAGCAATCGTCAATAAATAATGAGAATGACGTATACAAGAACTTGATTTATAAACATTTATTAACGAGTGAAATAATTAAGTTAAACGAGACAGCTAATGTACCCTGACGAGAACTGTATTTGATTTGTTTGGCACTTTAATATTAATATTAATTTAAAACAAGTTTTAGAATTGTAATTATGCAAAAGCTGCAAATTTGTTAGGATGGGGACACTCATTAATTTGCTATTTCGCTCGCACATTGAAAATATCCGCTCGATTGCTTCAATTCTTTCAAAATCGCAAAATCTTGCGCTCGGTTCTTTCATAATCAATGAATATAGTTATGAAAAATCACAACAAATTAGGTTTTGGACCAGAATAAGTTTTCATACAAAAGGTTTAAGGTTTTTTTATGCAATTTTTATGCATGTAAACTCATTCCGATCAAGCTGAAACTTTATAAAGTTGTTTTCCATAACTTAGTTTGTTGCTATTTTGTTGTGTCTAGATACTGTAATTTTTTTTAAATTGTATGTTTGTCTGTAAATTGCACCCATGATACAGTAGACTACAGTAGATATAGAGTTTTTTTTAAATTAAATATTGTGAGTCCTTGTACCAGGGATGGACTGAATAAAAATAAGTCATATAAAAAAATATATTTAATTATTTTAATAAAAATCGTTGGTACATTATATATTATATGGCATTTCTATAGTACTATTATATTTATAGTAATGGCGAAATGCCAATTTTGGTAAGAAATTATCGTATAAGCCATTATTTAATGGACAGCCGGAAGCTATACAGGAGTTGTATGGACTCTCAATTCTCAATACTTTATTGCATTCCATAATATTACATAATATAGTTGATAGACATAAGATAAGATATATCTATGTTATTATGAACCTTGTCATGCACAGTATAGTTAAGAGAGAGGAGGAAGATCGTAGAATGTTTACAATGCAAATTTCAGTTATAATTCAATTAAATTGTAAAAAAAATTTAGTTGTAATTAAATTCAATTACACAGTTCAGAGAATATTGCACTTCGCCCCTGCAGTAGGTATCAAAGAGGTATAGACAAATTAATATTTCTGATGAAAATAAAAAAAAATGTTCACTATAATACATTATAACAGATAACATTTATTTACTAAATTTTAATAACAATTATTTCTCATAACAATTAATATTTACTTGTAATACATTCATTGAAAAAATATAACAGGTGAAAGTGTGAGTCGGACCTTCCGTTCCGTATCCTTGTGTTTTGACTTTTTTTTTTATGATTTGTCATGATAGAGGTCATAGCAATACGTATTTCTTGATAATATAGGTACTGGTTATGCTGCGGTAAAAGGCTGCAAAACCTTTGGATACGAAATTCTCAAATTAAAACATAACTGCATAACTGGTATATTTATCTTTTACTTAGAATCGAACGAAGGAAATATTAAGGTACCTATAGATAGTAACTACATAATTTAGAAATAAAAAAAATGAAAAACATGTTCACATTCTTAAAAACGATTTTTTGGAAGCAGTCTTTGTGTTGCCTGTTGCCTGTGTTGCCATTCCTTACGTATGAGATTACGTTTTCCTTAAAAAAAAGTATACCAATGCTTAGGGGGTTAACTTTTGAACTACGAACCATAACCAAATCTTAAGAAATAAAGGAAAAAATGTTTTTTTCTAATTTTCACTTTTTGCTTCTGTATTAACATTGCAATGACTTCAGATTATGCAATAAATTGGGACTAGTTTTAAGTTCGTAGTTCAGGAGTAACCCCCCAAAACCGAATTCTGTCGAAATCTATTGTTGTCACTGTATCTAACAATACGAGAACCTTAGGAGAGACAGAGAGATCATCATCCTCGCAATATTTTTATTCGTTTTTAAATATTATTTCGGACCTATTCATCATCATCATTTCAGCCGGAAGACGCGCACTGCAGCTGCTGGGCATGGGCCTCCCCCAAGGTTTTTCATGGATTTCGGATTTGTTCACGCACAGATAATAAGAGATACCTACTAGACTTCACTCGCGACTTCGTTCACGTGGATTACAATTATCTCATACCCTATAGCTTTTGCTTGACTTTGCCCGTGTGGATAACAAAATAAAGAAAAGGATAAAAAGATTTTCTGTCTTCTTCTTCTTAGCGTGTCAATGGCAATCTAAATTGTGTCAGCCCAGAACTGGGCTACGAGATTGGAGATTGGCAGATAAATTCAAATATGTGTATATTTATCACTTTTTTCACACTTTTCTTTGGACTCTTTATGCTATTTTAATCGTATCTTTCTGTGTACAAAAATAAATATTATTTGAATGATCTGTGCGTAAATAAAACCGAATCAATTAAACCCAATTTAAATTCTCGAAAGTTTAAAAACTTTTAGGTGTACAATGTTTACTTAGACAAAATTATTGTTGCTTTCAACAAAGCTATTGCCTCTTTGCGGGTACGTTTGTGGGTTCTTCCTGTTATCTTCGAGAGCCTTCCAGTTGATCAACCAGAAAGGTTGTTGGTCGATGGGTAGTTTACTCAGCCTATTGTATAAGTTGACGTCACCACCCGCTTCAAGAGGTAACCTTATTGTAGTTGTGCTGATGTCACCGTCACCAAATCTGAAATTCAAAGATATTCATATATGTATTTTACACAAACGAAACCTCAATTTCTTAATCAAACAAACACACTCAAAACCTCCATTTCTTAAGACAAAAATCACTCTGCCTCGTTGGTCTAGTGGTAGCAAGCGCGACTGCTGAGAACGAGGTCCTGGGTTCAATCCCCAGGTCGGGCAAAGTGTTATTGGGTTTTTCCATTAGGAAACTCTCAGTAGCAGTAGGAAGTCTGGAATTGTGTCCGGTTAATGGCAATAGGCTCGCCTACTATTACATGGGACTTAAAACATAGCCAGTGAAATGTGGGTGTACAGTGTACTGTATACATCTCTGCCTACCTCCTCTGGGCAATGCAGGCGTGAGTCTAAGTTTTTATGTAAAAACACTCTCAATCAAGTCAAGTCAATTATTTCTTTCAATAGGGAAGATGCACTATTTTTATTTTTGTTTTCATTTTAAAGAATTCCATGTAGAATAGACCACAAATATATTAAAACAATTAAAATATTGTAATTTATCGGAAAAAATGCTGTTTTAAATTGACAGTTTGACAGTTCGCGCGAAAACGGACCTATGGTACTGATGACGTCACTCTTGTCTGTCAACAACTTTCAATTTACATTTACTTTTCATTTTAACTTTTGCTTTTTCGAGATTATTTGTAAAAAATTAAAATGGACTATCCATCGACGTCAGGTGATTGTAACAATACCATTAATATTCAGATAAAAAGCCGTGTTGACTCATGTTTTGTGCCAATGTGTCCATCTACCTCAACAAAGTTTGCAAATAAATTATTTTTGAGTGGACCTTCTGACCCAAAGCTGAGAAAAAAGTGGTTTCAAGCTGTGAAGACAAATGGTGCACACCCTTTGCTACACTCCGACCAAGCGTTGCGTTTCATTAATAATGGCTGTAACCCGATAACCTTCTTTACGTTCTTTGTGCTCCGGAGTAACTCTACTTTTTATTGTACATAATTCTCCTCCATCTCTTTTAATTTGGACATGGCCGATTGCGTTATCGCCGTAAGATTCTCTTGTCGAGCTGAAATAACTGCTATATGTAGAAGCCGCTGAATAAAATACAAAGTTTAACAACTATGAATGACTATGATGTATACATACCGTAGTAATTTAGCCCCTTTCATTTCTACACCTGAAAACTCTGCACTTTCGATAAAAAAAGTTACAACCATGTCAACACTAACTTTCGGTAAATTCCTGGAGTCTGCTTTTATAAATCCAACTTCCATTTTTATTTAAAAAACGCAATTAATATTCTCCTAAAAAAGTAATCACTTTACAACCATAACCTCAAATAAGTTGTCATAACAAGAGTGACGTCACTAAACGCTGATTGGTGTTTTGAAATTCGTTTTGTTGCAAGTCATTTTTAATTCGTAATTATTGTTTAAAAACAACATTATGTAAAATAAAAACGTTGCAGTAGCATTTCTTTTATATGTTTTTAACATTTTAACCATGAAAATTTCATAAATATTACATTTGCATCTTCCCTATTGTTTGTTTTCAATTGTTCTGTCAATTGTTGATTATTTCTATGATTTCGGTTCATCCGTTTGAGAGCTACGATAAGCTAATTATTTTATCGATAAGTTTTATTTCGTAAAATATCTCCTGCCGCGTGCCAGAAGATTCTTGACCTTGACTTATTGGATAGACAGAATAAATCGATTGATAGACGGTTCGAGGAATATCTTGGTTACTAAAGTTCGAAAACTTGGGTGCTATTTACTCAGGTGCTATTTGACTGAGTGTTGTTTGAGGAATACTTTTTCTACTTATGCGAGATGTGACTTGCAATGTTATTAATAGCTCGATTTTTAATCCATTGAACTGGTAAGTCATAAGTCGCATTTGAGACCAAAAAAGCGTCACTGATTTTTTGTATGTAGGTATGTATTTTATTATGTTTTTTGGTGTAATGTACCACTTATTGCACCCAAAAGTGAAAATCTTAGTGTAGCGCCTTTCAAAAACAAGAGGACTAAAATCAATCTTATTACTTTAAACCTTAAAAACTAAAGTTTAAAAGAATAATAAGTTGATCCCCTTATTTAATTTTATTAATTTAAGGGGATCAACTTACTTATTATTTTTTAAAAGGGGGCTAAAATTTTTTAATTATTTATCATCGTTATTTTATTAGTTATCGTCTATTATGTTTGCGTTCCAAAATTCTAGCATTATTAGCATTTTCAAATCGTAAATCTTGTTGTTTTCCAGATT
The DNA here is from genome assembly GCA_936450705.2 of Protodeltote pygarga. Lineage (NCBI taxonomy): Eukaryota > Metazoa > Arthropoda > Insecta > Lepidoptera > Noctuidae > Protodeltote > Protodeltote pygarga. Next base: position 4,651,432 of record OW388264.2, on the reverse strand, counting down.
TTTTAAATACATATTTGGAAGCAAAATAAATTTTATGAGGGTTTCGTTTCACCATTGGGGTACGAAACCCTAAATATAGATTTATATTTTAAATAAATATTAAATATATTTTTTTTTTAAGTTTAAGAATCGAAATTTACATTCGCTCGATCGATATATAGTTTATTTTTAACAATTTATGAGAAAGAAATGCTTGTTAATTACCTGTTTCCTAATTCACTTGGAGCAACGGTTGGGGGTTCAACGTAAGGGAATCCGATGGGTAATCTGCCAGCGTACGAAGGTCTTTGAGCGAAGCAGCTGATGATGAATGCTGAGAATACTATGATGGTCTTCATTGTCTGAAACGAAATATTTTATGTTGAGTTTTAATTCATATTATCATTGAGGTAGATTCCAAAAAACGAAAATTTTAGTTGATATAATATAATAATAATAACTTTATACCTTGTTCTCGATACCGAAAGGCTCCTAATTTTATATTTTTAACTGTTTTTATTTAATTGTAATAAATTTAAGCAAGTATTTGAAAATATAAAATTGTATGTAGAAAAATTAATAAATGAAACAAATTTCATAATAGTCATTATAATTTTATTATAGCTATTATGTATAATAATAATAATATATATAAATTTGTGAATAATATTTTTTAAATATTTGTTATTAAATAATAATATATTGTATTTATATTATTTTAATATTAATGTAGTAAGTTGATCCTAATTTTCTAACCAAAATAATAATATACTCAACCTTCCGACGCGGTCAAAACAATAAAACTTCTATTGTTTGTTTTTGTCGGTTAAACTAGTTTTGACAATGTTAATTGGACTATAAAATAAAATAAATTACATGCGCGATGAATAAACCAAATAATAATATGAGTAAGTACCTAATGTGAGTAAAATATTGCGGGGGTTGCGGTATTAACTTTTTTTTCAAAACCTTAAAACTTTCTTATTAAAAAATCTTAATTATTTATTAATTCTTAACATTTTTATTATTTTCGTGAAGTTAAGCATAAAATTAAATAATAATATACTTTACTATAGGAAATTAATACCACAATTTTTGTATCCTAATAAATAGGTACTTTTATAGCAGTTAATTACTAAACATTATAATTAATCTTATTGCAATCTATGAAAGATGTTTGGCATTAAATGCAATGATTAATGAATGAGTTGAATGAGTAATCCTATAATTAAAGTGTAATCCCAAAAACCCCGTTATATAAGTAATACATACTATTAAACAGTACCTATCAAACAAAATCGTTGATTCTAAAAATAACTAAAAACCTTCTAAAAATTAGCAAAAACTGTCCGAAAATATTTCCCACACATTATACTTCATAAATAGGTACCTACAGATATATATTTATATTTATCGCAAGGTCCTTTAACCGCAATAAAATCACGTGATAGCATTTGACCTCTGGTTGTGACTACGATTACAAAGATAAACACAAAATATGTATTTATATCTATACAGGCTAACGAGAATCGGGTACTGAGTACCCCTCCTTCAGTATCGTTAGTGTCTCACCAGTCAGCCTGTATAATCACTAACGCTTCGTCCACAACTTCGTCCTGGTGAATTCGATTTTTTTTATTTTACCACTACAAAAATCCTACCTCTTATTTTACCTGCACAAGATAAGAATTTCCAAAACATTCTCCTTAAGTGCACCTATTATCAACTCCTCTACTCAAGAAATATTTTCTATATCCGCGGGTTTGAAATTCAATTTGTCTGTCACGGTAATGTTATACAGGTAAAGATATAATAATAATATCCTCCTGACCGAATTTCGTTCACAGCGGCCAATCTCAACGGAGATTAGCCAATTACGCAGGAGATATTATAGTGCACAAGTGTGTGCGCAAACACAGGTGCACTCTCTATTCCCTCACTCTCATGGTCCGATGGGACGGCCTTCCGACACGATCGGAGAGAGATCAGGCGCAAGGCCAACGGCTTTACGTGCTTTCCGAGGCACGGAGTTAGTGATAATTAATTTATAAAGGTATAAAAGGTAAAGATATACTATACTTATAATACCTTTAAATATGTTTTATTTAATGTATCCGGAAAATTAACATTTATTTTATTTATGCACAATGTTATCGCAGTAGGTAATCTATATTATACTATTAAGTGATTGTAAATGCTAGACCTTGAACATAATTAACTTATTGCTAATGTTACTGGGATATATATGTATCCAAAAATATTGTAAGCCATTATTTAAAAGAGCAACCATGGAGTTTCTTGCCAGATTCTTCTCCATGAGGGGTAGGCTGCCCTTGGAACTGGCAACTAGAGTCACTCCTATTAATACTCATAATAATATTAGAATTATGACTAATTCATAAGTGCCTAAAATGGTCAACATGAATAAAAATATGCTGATTTTGATATTATGTCCCATTGGACTATGAAAGAGAGAAAATAGATAATGCACCTGAGTTTGCGCATAATGTACACTATAATAATCTTCTGCATCGATGGCTAATCTCCGTAGAGATTTAATATTAGGTATACCTATAATAGATATTTTCATAATAAATTATATTTTACCTATATTGTTTAAGACATCCGGAGAGTACCTACTTACTCCACTTATTACTTACTTATTATCTACTCCACCTAGTCGTAACAATATTTGTTTTGTTTATGTACGAGTATGTATTAGTTATCTGTATAAATATTGCATTAACGATGATGTTTGCTTTTAATGCATTTAAATTTATTGTTATAATTCTTTCGTCATCCTTCTAATGATGAAGTCAATACCTACTTAATTTAATTAAGTTTAAAGTATTTATATTTTAAGATATTATCTAACTAGACAATGGTAACTATAACTTAATGTTTTTCCGGGTTCCGTAAACAACTAACTACTATGGTGACAGAACTTTGAAAAAAGATTAAGTACCTTATATTTGAATAGGAGGACATTAGGCATGAGAAAAACAAACTAATTTTTAAGCGTAAATTAAAGAAGTATTATCTGAATGAGTGTTGCCCATGATATTATGTGGACTAATATTGTACGGACAATTTACTAATATTGGAATATTGTGGGACTAAATCCCACAGTCAAACCGATGACACGGTTTTGTGGGGCCATGTATTATTTATATAATATATTTGTAGTTAAACCTCTTTTTATATAAATAAATAAATAACCTTCGCGTTGTCTGACCCTCCTTTTAAACAGATATATTTTTTAACCGCAATAAATACATTGTTGCAATTTTTACTGAGTATAAACTTTACTGTGGTCTCTTAAAAAATAGCAAAAAATTAAAAAAAAGTCAAAACTCAAGGTTAGTAATTAAGTACGGAATACTTAATGCGCAAGTCTGGGTCCTGTCTGGCCCCATTTTACCGGTTTTGTAATATTAGATTTCTACTAATTCCAAACCTAAAAAATAATATAATTTATCTATAAAATTTCGACGACTCACCTTAATTTATATAATCACTGTGCACACAATCAAAAGAAAGAAATTTATATTAATTTATTATTAATAAGTTAAAAATAGATATTAATTTTAATATATTTTGTCCGTGCTAACTTAATGAACGTAAACAAACTAATGAATACAAATTCCACTAACATTTTATATTATACAAAATGTTTGGAACTAGCAGTCGTGCGAGAAAGTGACAGCGTATTTAAATTTGCGACTAAGCGACAAGGACAAAACATTTTACAACCGGTACGTAACGTGTGACGCATAGTGCAACGATGGATTTATTTCTTTTTAGGAAAACCCCATCTGAGACGGTTTTAAGAACTGTATTTTCTCTGGAATATTGCGAGTTTTAATGACTCGGCATTTTTCAAACATGGGAATTTGGGATGTATTCCCAATTTACATTCTTAATAATGGCAAATGTACTTCATTTTTTTTATACGCCTAGAGGCCCAGAGGGGGTAGGCAGAGGTGAAAGCAGTACACCCACATTTCGCCGACTATGTTATAAGTCCCTTGTAGTAGGGGCGATGTACTTCATACCCAATTAAAAGTTTTTATATTACTCGTATATTACTTAGATGTTGATATCCTAACTAAGATTACAAATGTAAAAGTAAGTTAATTTGTTACCTTTTTTCGCCTAAAACACTGAATCGATCAGCCTGAAATCTTGCATATACGTTGTCAGATGTACAAAAACGGACATAGCGTATTCATCCCGAAAAAAAGTATTGTACCTGAGGAAAACAACAATAGCTTTCTTATGATTATAGTAGATGGCGCTACGTGTTTTAAATTAATGCAAGCGAAGCTTCGGGCAAAAACTAGTCAATTATAATTTATGGACCCTGTCAACCACAGCACAGTTACGTAAGAGAGCAAAGAAAATGCAACGGAATATTCTAGATAAAATTTAATACCTAAGCGTCTTTATTAATTGATTTATTTAAAAAAAACATCACACCTGTATTTCCATTTTTTTTTATTATAGGTATTTTTGTGTTATCTGTTTTATATTATAGATGTCATGTAACAGGAAGGAAGATGCGGAGTTCACCGAGGACATTAATTTCAAACTTCGTACTGAGGTGAAGATTTCCGGAATGATCTTTTTCAAAATAAAGAATATGGAAAAACCCGACAAGGATGGAAAAACCCGACAAATACGGAAAAAACTCGACAAAAACGTAAAAGCCCAATATTGAAATCAAATTCGGGACAAAGTTTTGACATAACAGAACAGCCACTAGACCAAGATGTCTAACATCAATTTTAATACATTTTACTTTTAATAGCGCTTAATTTTTTGGCGTAGGTAGTAGGTACTCTATACTTAGATTTTAAAGTAGGTAGTGACTCAACATTCATGTTTAATTAAAAGGCAATTGGTTAATAGTTTATAGAGGACAATAAAATGTCTATCAAAAACTTTTAAGTGTTTATTTGTCTGTTTTATCAAGTTTAGATGAAGGAATTCTTTAGAAACTGTACCGCAAAACATTTTATGTTAAAATGTAGCCAAGTCACGTTTTCTTTTCACTCAAAAAAAATGGACAAGAGGTTGATTGGTGACAGCTACCACTTCATATTGTGTACGCCCAGCACGCATGCACTAATTTCTTCCCCAGTTAAGGCGCCTCAAGAGGTCTTCTTCGACTTTCTCCTCTTCAAGAAGTTGCTTTAAATTAATTTTAGTTTAACCAATTTTTATGTATTAAAATTTGTCCCGATGAAACTTTTATTTTCTTAAATTTATTTGTGGTTTTGCCCGTAGGTATGTCACAGAAGAAGATTATGTAAATATTACAGGAAAAAATAAACAATGTCTACTATACCATACTAGTACGTTGTTACCAACAAACTTAGTAATGCGGTCGATTAATTAAACTCAATACCTACCTACTTTATTAAGATTGATTGGGCTGGATTTCATACAATAACGTTAAACATAGGGTTCTTGTTAGCAGTGAGCAAATTCGCGGGAAAAAGTCAGTAATTAAATATTTTAACAAAACCTTTTTATCATCTGCGAACAAATTAAAACTTCAAGTAAATTTCAGCTTTCTAGGACTTCATGAAGTAAACAATGTGATGATCATCAGTGAGTGAGTTAGTGACACAAAATTTATAGTACACGAGCTACGCAATTGAAACTTTGTGTACTTAATAAGTCCACTATTAACATCATATTCCAAGAATTTTATTTATCTAGTATAATTAAAACCTAAGTTATGAGGGTTCAAAAATACGACGAAGCGCTTCGAGAAAAGGTAGGTTCGCTTTGTCTGGCTCGTCTTGGCGGGGGCACTGCCGTGCTCCCACATAATTATTACTATGTAAAGAAGCGACACTCCCCTCCCCCCGCCAATTAATCATCCCCCGCATCGAAATAGTAAGCGGTAGTAATGCAACACGCGTCAATGCAGGCAGTTGTAATACTAATATTACTCAGAGTGACACATTTAATTTGCATAGGTACTTAATTATTTCCGCAATGAGTTAACTACTTCAGGATTACAGAATATTTATGAGTACTTGAACGAATGGAAAATTATCTTTAAGGCAAGCGCAAATAATATTCTCCTGACCTAAATTCGGTCACAGAGGCTAATCTAAACGAAGATTAGCCAACTACGCAGGAGATATTATAGTGCATTCTCTATTCCCTCACTCTCAGCCCGATGTCAAGTCTAGTCCGATGGGACGGCAATCCGACACGACTGGAGAGAGATCAAGCGCAGAACCAACGGCTTTACGTGCTTTCCGAGGCACAGAGCCTAGAGAATAATTTATAAACCCATTATATAACCGACATAGTAGAATCTCCACTTAGTGACAATAAGTCGGAAAATAATTAGTTTAAATTAACATTATAAACTTTATTGCAACTATTCCATTTATTTAAATACAATACATAATTATATACTTAATACATTTTTAAATATGTATAAAAAATAAAGATATACACTTAAAAATACAATAAAATATAGTAGCCCAGTAATATCGGGAACAGGGTCCAAGCTATCGGTGGTCAGGTCTCCTGAGAGAGGAACCTCCTGACTATGCGAGCCGTATCCAGAAGTTCTGCATCAATAATTATTATGGATGCTTTTCGAGGAATATCTCATTCATCATCATCATAATCATTTCAGCCATAAGACGTCCACTGCTGAACATAGGCCTAATATCTCATTATATTTACTTAATTCTAGTTAAGTTGTTATTTTATTTTCCAGTACGCTATTTATAAAGTTCTATGAATAAATAACTAGTTGCATGTTATTAATGTGATTTCCGCTCCAAACCGCAAATACCTACTATTAAATAAATGTCCAATAAATAAATACTTTTATAAAGTAGGTACCATAATCCTAGCCTACCTACCTAATAAAATAAACCTAGTAGGTATATTTAATAAAATAAACCTACTAAGAAAATAATCATTTTTATAAAGTAAGTACCTAGATATTATTATTGCGTATGGCATTTATCCTGCGTGAATCAAATCTCTGTAGGTATCTGCGGCGGCAGGTGTGAGTATGTGGAGTTCCGAAATTCACCGACCGAAAAAACAGCAAAGTAACCTCAAATAATAGTCCCTCAAATAGTACTCAAGTAACAGTAAAGTAAGATTGCGGAGCACCTAACCAGACCTTTTCCCATGAGGTAAACTAAAGCCCATTTTAAAACACACAAGTTTTAAATTTTAGTAGAAAGATTTTTTTTTTAAATCAATACCAACGAGTTCTGTATAACACAATCATCTTGTGGGTCTCTGTAATTCCCAATATTTTTTTATTGACTTAAGTTAATGCGCATGATATTTGCTGTGTCTACCTGCTTATATAAATAGTCTAATGTAATATAGAGATAATATTCTGCACCAATCTACAATATATACCTTCAAAAGTTAGTAAGTCGGTATTATACTATTGAAATTGCAATTTCTTTTAACCTTATAAGTAAGAGTTTTGAAATAAATAATAATAATAAGTAAAAATTTTTTTTATATAAAATGATCAAATTAATGTGTCAACAGGAAGAGGGTAAGATTTCAAATACTAAACTTGAACCACACAAATAAATAAAAAACAGGGCAAGCTAAATAAAACCGTTTAAAACCGTTTTTTATCAAATTATAAATAACAACTCTCTTTTTTGAATGTTTATATTTAAAAAAACCTTGCCTAATCCTTTATATTTCGGAAATACATCTTGTGTTTTTTAAAAGTTATTGTAATTTTAAAAGTGTAATACTTAGTTTTGAAAACCGTATATTATAATAAATTAGTAGCTCTAGATATGAGATTTGAACCTGCGATCCCTAGCGTACCGTATTATAATTGTTAAATTAAAATTGGATTGGACTCAAAGAAATTATTTTTTGCAATTAAACGACTAATTAACTATTGTTTTTATAACTTTTGTAAAATCTGTTCAGTTGTATGATTTGTTAAGGTGTGCAATAACGAATAAATAAAATATAAATAAATAACTACTAAATTTAATACATTCCAATATATATTATATTGAAGCCAGACCAATTGAACAAATAATAATTGGTCTGGGACGAAAAGTCCCTCAGATAATTTCACAACGAACCGTATCTCTTCATTTTTCATTTAATGGTCGATGACATAGGGAATGTCGCAAGAAACTTAAACTTTGGGAACCCCTTTTAACATTTTGAACGCCAAGCTGACCACGACCAAACCCCAGACGCCACGCTAAAATTTCTAACGAGTAAAAGCAGTCTTTATAATATAAAGTCGTGGACCTCTAGGCACAAATTCATTTGGCTTCTATAGATCTCCGTTGTAGCCAAAAGGTGTATCGGAAGACCGCAAAGAAGATGGTTTTACGAAATCTTTAAATTTTGTTTTTAACTGGCCTGATTTATCACACGTTTTTCATGAAAAATGGAAAGAGCCCTGAGGATAGTGTAATAACTTCCCCGGCCTAACGGTCTTCCTGAACGGATTCCGGTCACAGCGGCCGATTATTTAACTAGCAAACTACGCAGCAGATATAGTGCTCAAGTGTGTGCACGGCAATCAAACATGACCGGAGAGAGACAACAAATTTATGACATAGGTAACTTACGAAAAGTCAGAGGTGAGTTCCTTGGGTTCGAACCTGGAACACCATACCATTAGGCTATTTCTGCATTAATGGGTGCAGTGACAAACCTACACTATCATTTCACAATGCACAAACATTCTTATCCAATTATCGTAATAAGATGTAATAATATAATGTACCTACCTATTATATTTAACTGAATTACGTTTTTCTTGTACATTCTGTACAAGAAAAACGTAATTTAAATATAGCTAGAGTCAATACTTCTAAAGAATAAGTACTTATCAATTCTGTCAATCCTATTAGGGAAAACGATCGCTCAAGAGGAAAAGTAAATAAATAAACTTCTGCGAAACTTAGTGACCTCATAGAATAATTTATTAGAATTTTGTTGTTTGGTACTCGTAACGGTAATGCAAAATTCAAATCTTGTTATCGTATGGTTGATGAACCTGCTGTTAGAGTTTAGATGCGATAGGCTTCGGACATGGCTTGATACTCCATTAAAAAATCTCTCAGTTGTGCTGGTTTTCTCTCGATGTTTTCCCTCACTGTTTTAACAAGTGATAATTTATTTTTTATACGCATTGGAATCCTAAAAGACAGATACCAATGCCTGGGTATCGAACCTACGACCTTTGACTAAGCAGTCTAATGGTCATACCACTAGGCTATCACTCATCATCATCATCAGTCTTATTAGTCCACTGCTGAACATAGGCCTCTCATTAAAATCACACACACACACACACCTTCATTATACCCCGCACAATTTGCTCCTGAATAATACACTTAATACACCTTCGGCAAAGAGCTAATTTAATTAAATTAATTTACACAATTATTTGCAAACAATATTTAAGATCGAGGAGGGTAGTGTAATTAATATATTGTGACAAATTTTAATGTAAGACAAGAGAAAATCTAATTTAGTACACAGTCTAATTAAATTAATTAAAAACGATGTCACATTTACATTACATGATGTTGTAAGAGACATTTTGTTTGTAATAAATAAATTATTTTGAATGAAATCGAGCAATGAATGTCTGTAGCTCTGTATTAGAGCGAGCAGCTGTCTTACTGATAATATCAACATGAAAGTTTTTAAAGTTGTTTGTTACTCAATCTCGTGTTAACTGTTGACAGAACAGAACAGGCACATAGACTAAATTCTGGATTACTTAATACGTATATAGGGTTATTTGTAAAACACCAGCATCCTTTAAAGGGGTCAGTATACTCATCAATATGAACAACTTTTACTATGGGACCAACCCTGAAATCGCAAAAAAGGATGCTGGTGTTTTACAATTAATAACCCTGTATACTTTTTATCCTCCATCCGCGGGCAAAACTAGTGTTTTATAAATTTTATATTATATATATTATATATTATATTATTCAAATATTTTAAAAATCGAACTGAATTTTAAAAACCTTAACATAAAACCGAAGAGTACCTTCTTTTCGATTCCTTCGATACGACGCGTGACGTTGGCGTTGCTTAAGAATGTTGACGAACCCTAAATGACGTCATCACGTGGGATTGAATCGCTCAATGTCTCGGACACTCAATAGTTATGTCGTCACTTCTCCATACATTTGAGAAAACCTATTTTTACTATGTGAAGGCTTACCTATCGACCGCTATTTCCGCTCCAGTCAAGTTATTGCTATAGACATTAGTACACGTTTGCGTAATCCATTTATTTGTGACTTCAAAAAATATATAATTAAATTGGCGCATTGGTTACGGACCCGCTTTGCAAGCACGTGGGTATGGGTTCGAACCTGGCATGTACCAATGTTACTTTTTCAATGTCATATGTAGCTACTTTCTTAGTTAATCTAAGACACCACTGACTAACGGTGAAAGAAAACATCGCGCGTAAGGAAACCTGAACTTTAATAGTCTGAAATCGCCAACACGCAGTAAGCTATCGTGCTCAATCCTTCTCTGTATGAGAAGAGGCCTTTACCCTACATTTGGACAGTTACAGGCTGATTTATTATTTATTATATAATGAATTCATTAAATAAATAATAACTCTGCCTCGTTGATATAGCGGTTACGGATATGATAAAGTTTTATTGGGTTTCCCTATCTGAAAATTGTATTGTCTGTAGCAGCACGCAGTCTGGAACGGTGGTCGGTAAATGGCAATAGACTCGCCCTTTGTTACTTGGGACTGCCTAACGAGGTACGACACAAACCAATCATATTTCTCCAACTCTACAAATAACATCTCTCGCTACTGTATAGTTTTTGGAGACCTCTACAGATTTGCGAACTAGGCTTATAGATAAATAAGGTAAATAAGTAGATATAATAAAAATAAAGTAAAATAATTAATGTTCATCCCTAAACCTTTTAATATAAATTAAATTATTATTAGTATTTTAAAAGAATATTTCCCCCAAATTTCAAACTATTTGGTCCACCAGTTTAGAATGTGCGTTGTCTGTCAGTCAATCAATCGCGGTACTGTTTAAGAGGTTTAAATAGAAGAAAAATATAAGATGTGACTTACTTACGTAAGAAAGAAAATAAAAATCAAGCCAATCTTTTTAGTATGGAGCGAAGAACAAAAATATTCAGTTGCCTTTAGTTAAACTATACATAGAAAACTTCTTAGCTTCATTGTTTATTTAGAGAAACATCGATTTTTAAAAGTTCGATCAAAGTGAGCTGAACTCTTTTGCGCTTTATCCGATGTCTAGTGGAAGCGTAACTTCGTAAGTTTATTATTAGAGAGCTCTTTGAAATATATTTTCAACTTTTCAAGTATGTAGATAATATTGTCTCAAACTTTTGCGATCGTTTATCATATTGAAACAACCTTATTAATGGATTCGTCGCATAAAAACATTTATTTACTTGACGTTTCGAGTGCTTTGCAGCTTTCGTGATCGCAGGCGCTTAATTCCTCAGCCTGCCTGCGATCACGAGAAGGAAACATCGTAAGGAAACCTGTACTTAGTATTTGTTCGAAATCGCGTGGTGATTAATGCTCAATCCTTCTCTGTATGAGAAGAGGCCTTTGCCTTGCAGTGGAGCAGTTACAGGCTTACTTATTTACTAGCTTCAGCCCACGACTACGTCCGCGTGGATTTTGGTAACCTGACTTATTATAATACTCCTCATCCCCATAACTACTGCGATAATTTGTACCATAAAACCTGACTTGGTATTTAAAAAATATTTTTGCTGAATTTCAACTAAATCTGTCCAGTAGTTTTTGCGCCAATCGTTAACAAATAAACCGACAAACAGACAGACAAAGTCTCTTAAAACAAAAAATTCGGCTTTAGTATCGTTCTTACAACACGTAGCACTTATCTACTTTTTCCAGAAATATTCAATGTACAGTTTTTACTTCGCTACGATTTTTTTGTGTATAGATTAATGCATATTATGAGATTATCTTTAGTAGATACCTATATCTACCAAAGATCAAAATTTTGTAAAAAGAAAAAAATTGTGATTGAGTGTTTAAAGTATCTTTGAGTATGGATGCAGGGAAGTGGTAGACAACGTATTTTATTTATAGAACAGGGGCGGCAAACCTTTTTACATCAAGATGTCAATTTTTCCTAAACACCGTTTGACGTGGCCGTAACGTAACGGGTCAACATGCGACGAAAAAAGATTTTCACTTGAATACATCCACACACGTCATCACACCTGAAAGGTGTCCATTGACCGTTTGCAGACGAAGATTTAGGTAATAATGTAAAAGGGAGCCAATATTTTATTATACCCATGTAGTTAAGTACTTGAAATTGCCTAATACGAAGAAAATCTATTTGCTTGCCTATCTAATTATGTTACTACCAGGCCTGGCGCACTTTAGATGTGCAGGTACTAGTACCTACATTGGCAGTTGGAAAAAGCCGGATCAGAAAGATAAGAGGGGCACCTCAATAAAGGCGAATAGGTATGCCTAATGTAAGGCGTTGTGAAAGCGCTATCTATTGGTAATACAGTTTTCTATTCAAATCAGTATTCTAATACTTTACTTATATAGTATTAGTAACTTTTCTGAGTCGTGATAGCCTAGTAGTATGACCGTTGACTGGCAAGTCAAAGGTCACGCACCTCTGACTTTTTGTAAGTTAAGTGCATACATTAATCATCACTTACTCGCCTCGGAAACCACGGAAAGCTGTTGGACCAGCGCCTGATCTCTCTCCGAACGTGTTGGATTGCCGCCCCATCGGACTGATAGTGAGGGCATAGATGCACCTGTATTAGTGCACACTTGTGCACTATAGTACCTCCTAATTAGTTGACTAATCTCCGTCGAGATTGGCCACTGTGACCGAAAATTCGGTCAGGACAAATAGTGACTTTTCGGTTTCAGTTTCGATTGGGATAAAATTTGTCCATTGTGTTCTACGGGTCATGTCATTATAATCGGCACTGTAATTAAACTAAATCACACTTAACTAAAAACAACAACTACTACTAACCTATAAACAATTACTTACCTAACAAGAATAATAACAAGAATTAGGTAACTACCTAACAAGAATAATAAAACAGATAAAACAACTTCAGGAAATAAAATATTTTCATGGATATAAAAATAAAAATGTACGGCAGAGAAACGAAACATATCATTTCGCGAATAATAGACTCCGATATTATAAAAGAGTTCTTTGTTGCTCTAAGGGGCGAAGGGGAGAAAACTTATACACAAGACTGTCATGACATACATCATATTTCCAATAGCGTTATAATAGCTGTATTTTTACGCTAAGAGTTTAGGAATTTTCTATTTTCCTCTTCCGTTTATCATTACCTTTGACAGTAAACATTGATTGATTGAGCCAGTCATGTGTATGACCTAATTTATTTTTACAGGAAGATTTTTCAAAACAGCTTAAGCACATAATTATTATCAGCATTTTCTTGCACTTATTTAGTTATTCTATATGGAAAAGTGATAACATTCATAATCATCATCATCATCATCAGCCTGTATTAGTCCACTGTTGAATATAGGCTTCTTCCAATGCGCGCCACTATCGTGCGTTCATTTGAGGTATTAGCCCATAATCACTACGCTGGGCAAGCGGATTGTCGATCGCAGTAGCAGATGATTGCTGTTACACAGAAGGATACTGCAATCCATCCGCCGTATCTTTCCCTTTGTCGCTTCTTACGACACGCGCGGGATGAGTAGGGGTTCTATTCTTGGGCCGGAAACCACACGGCACATAACATTAAAATACATATGAAAATATTTCTGAATCCTAACACTGAGCCCTTTTAAATGAATCTCTTCATAGATTAGGTATTAAATACTTTAAATAAAATCATCTCCACTTCCTCATCAATTATCGATAATAGGGTTCAATTTTTTCTCGGAAATCTACACGAGTTTTCTACACGATTAAAAAGATCCAGTGGTTTAGGCAGTCAGTAAGCTTCTTAGATATTGACTAAATCACAATAACGGCGCGGCACGACAATTTCTTCAAACAATTTGATCCTTTATTAACAAACTTTAATCGTCAATTTGAAATTATTTAATAAATATAAACATTTCAAACAGTAGTCAACGCTTAAGTATTTGCGATCCTTTAAAAGTTTATAAATAAACGATACAAGTTTGATGGAATTGAACAAAACACTTTGTACAGGGATTTCATTTAAGCTTAGCTTATTAATGTTCATTTAAAATTTTAAAGTAAACAATACTGCAAATAAATAATTGCTTTCGATAATTATTAAAGTTAATGGTTAAAAGTTTTCTTTGAAACAATTAATTTTAAAATTGATTTAAGGCAGGCTTCGGGTTCTCCTGCCTTAGGGCGTCAGACTAGGGGCAGTCCGTCGCCTAATCGGTAACAGCCTCGGCCTGAGATTGGTAGCGCGTGTGTACCACGCGTGCCTCTCAAAGATGATTTCGCCAGAGCGACCAGGTGCCAACAAGTACCTGCTTACTTTGGCGGGTCAAGACCTGACGGGAAAATGGTGAATACACTACTGAATCCCATATGGGTGTAAAATATTGTCTGTAGATGATTTTTGTCAACTTACAGTCTGTATTCGGAATATACTCGTACAAGTTACAAATGTCTTAAGAAGCACATTTTTTAGAAATCAGCAAAAATCGTCAGAATCAAACTGTTTTGTTAATACCTTTATAAACACTTAATTCTTATTACTAAGTTACTATTCTCTCATTCCTTATTACCAATCCCTATTGTATAATACTAAGTTCCTATTCTCTAAATCCTATTACTAATCCCTATTACCAATTACTATTATTAATTCCTATTACTATTATCAATAATCCCATAACTATTATCAATTCCTAATACCATAATTAATTCCTATTACTATTAGGAATTTTTGTTACTAATTAATATTTAATTCCTTCACTCCTTTCTAAATTCTAAACTCTCGATGCGCAAGTCTGACTCGCGTTAGGCTGGTTTTTTGCCTAACTTCATTCGACTTACAATATAAACATCCCGTGGCCTCTTCATTACATCCCTCCCTTGTTTTCGTTTGGTGCAGCAAACAAAAGATATTGCTTCAGTCTGGAAACCGTCCAGGAATTGTGGTCAATTTCAATTATTACATTCTACGTAGGACATATTCCATTTTGCCGCATCCATTTAGTGGTTGACGTTTTAATGAAGACTGATGTAATATATACCAACATAACTTCTGTTATTTTATTTTAGGTATGGCTAGCTTTTCCTGCGTGGCTTCGCTCACGTAGACTATATAATTTGTACAGATTTTACTTACTTAAATCGAATTAATATAATCTAGGTATTAGGTTATTATATGTATAGATGTGGAGCTACTTAAAATTATTATAAAGTTTATTTTATTTTATAAAGTTTTAATTGTCGTGGTGGGTTATAATTGGTTACGGATCCGCTATGGGGTGGCAATCCGACATGACCGGAGAGAGATCATCGGCTTTACGTACTTTCCGCGGCACGGTGCAAGTGATGATTAATTTATGCTACGCATCTTAATAACTTGTGAAAAGTCAGAGGTTTGCGCGTGAGGATCCTAAGGCCTCTGACTTCCAATCCAAGGGTCATACCACTAAGCTTCAAGGCTTTAAAACTCGACCATCTCTTTTATTATATTTAGAGCAAAAATCTCATTTCCCGTAAACATGAGAAACGAGGTTTCATCTTCCTGCCCTTTTCTCATTTTAGCTCATCAGTTCAGTACATTTTCTTCTTCCATTCATCTCTATTAGCGATAATCTTATTATGCACTCCGTTTCTGGGGATATCAGCTTTCAAACAAGCTTTACATAAATATTTTTTTCGGTATTTTATAGATAGGTAGCCATTTTATTTATTACAACGGTATAAAATTTCCCTTATTTTTTTGCATCTCACGTTTACGAGGGTTACGAGAAAAACGTACTTATTTATAGTAGAACCTACTTTAAAAAGGTTAATGTAATTTTTTTGTGGTTTGAAAAAATAACATTTTAGAACACACGTAACAATAATCATTACAATTTTCTTCTGAATTAGTGAAAGTTAGGCTTATTATAAATTAATCATCTGCCCTGTGCATCCAAAAGCACTCGGACAGGGCCCAGCACGTAGCAGCAAATAGGTCGCCAAGCAATTGTAAAATAAAATGAGGGTAATTTGTTTGACTACTGTCCCACTCCTGGGCACTGCTCTCTGGGTAGTCTGGGTAGTCGAGGAAGAAGCGCCATTCGCCCACGCGTAGTACAGGAGTACCTACTCCTGTACTACGCGTGGGCGAATGGCGCTTCTTCTTCGAACCTCCCTAGTGGGACTTTAAAAATCAATGCTCTAAATCAAAACTTACCATTTTGTCGTTTGGTTTCATTTTTATGTTCTTTATGATGTCTATGATGAAGTCTATGATGACTGCCTCGTTGGTCTAGTGGTAGCAAGCGCGACTGCTGAGCACGAGGTCCTGGGTTCGATCTCCGGGTCGGGCAAAGTGTTATTTGGTTTTTCCATTAGGAAATTCTCAGTAGCAGCACGGAGTCTGGAATTGTGCCCGGTTAATGGCAATAGGCTCGCCCCTATTACATGGGACTTATTACATAGCCGGCGAAATGTGGGTGTACTACACACCTCTGCCTACCCCCTCTGGGAAATACAGGCGTGAGTCTATAAAAAAAAATTATGATGTCTATATAATGACAAGATTATTTCACAAAAGATAATATCTTGCCTACTAATGGCTGCAATATAGCAGAGACATGTTTGGCTTCGTCTGCGTCGTACGTTTGTAAAAATTTGACTCAGGATGCAACTGAGCCGAAACGTCAGAAAAAACAATAGCTAAGTATGACTCGAATAATACCCGTTATAACAGTTTAAACCTTCAAATACCAAGAAATGAGACACAAAAGGATTTAGTTTAACATATTACACAAAAGGTTTATTATGACAATTTTTTCTTAATCGTCAATCCCTTTAAAAAATAAGTCTTCAATTTTTATTGTTACTATTGATATTTATTAGGATAACATGATATTCCCACAATGTGATCACAGTATAATAACCATACAGTATGGTTACTACGTACAAACGCTCGAAAACCGCACACACACAAACATGCGCAACAACGCGTCGTTGATACTGCGAGTACCGCGACGATCGCTTAGGAGTCTCGTCGCTACGCAATATTACGCATGTTTGTGTGAGTGTGCCCGTTTCGAGCGTTTGTACGTAGTTACCATACTGTATGATTATTATACTGTGGTGTAAGTAAATTAGCCTGTTCCAACAAACTGCATGGAACTGGCGACAGATATCAAACGCTGAAGGGGTAAAAACCCCTCAGGGCAAGGGGTTAAGTACGAAACTGTCTAAAGACGGTTTGCTGATAGAGTACTGATAATGCGGTTTAGGGTTAGTTTTGTACGAGTTCGATATCATCATTTCTCACGTAAAGTTTGGACTCTTGATCTCGTGGTCGCTAGCGGGGTTGCTGTGGGTTTAACCCCGCTGGCGACCAAATGTCTTTGAGGGTCAAGGATTCATGTCGATGGCCCCGTCGAATAAACGTGCAAGTGAAAAACGTCAACTTTACAGGAGAAAATAAAAACGTTTAATCCTTTTTATAGAAATCCTTAATAAATAAAAGAAATCAAGTACGATTGCAGACGTATTTTTGGACTAAAATTTATAAAAAAAATTGGGGCTAAGGAATAAAAAAAAAGAAAAAAAAATCGTGTAAAGACCTCTTGCACGTATAGTCGATGCGGCCATCGATGTGTAGAGCGTACCTACAAAAAATATACCCGACAAATTAAATATTTTCGTCGGTTAAATACATAGACAATTATTTTTTTAAAGTTTCTTACGTTTTTCTTCATGGCAACAAAAAAAAAAACAAAGACAAAAATATTATTATTTTAGTATTCATTATTATCTCCGTAGTCATGTATATTTGTGGCAACAACTTGTTCTTTGAATATGTTCTTCATTAGATGCCGCTGGCAGAAATCTAAAGGTACTTCAACGTAGCCTGAAATGTGATATAAGTTGAAATACAGGTAGTCCGTTTCACGCAAGAAGATCCGTAATGTGGCGCTAGTGTCTACGAAATGTTTACTAAACTTTTCAAATCTCATACTTCTAATTATAGTTCCAAAAACATCCACGGAACTTCTTGAGTGAAATGCATTTTACTTAAAGCTATTGTTTGCGACTAGTGAAATTTAAGTATTATTTGACAGGAAACATAAAATATTTTTTTGATATCGAATCAAAACTTTGTATGCATGATATGAAACTAACTTTAAATTATAATATACATAAACAATAGTTTATAATATAATTAAACATTATTTAACATCTAATTTTAGAATATCGTATCCCTTTGTTTTGCGGAAGTTAGATAGGAAGTCGCTCCGTAGAAAACTAATATTCAGCTGCATCCAACTAGATTAGACAACCAATAATGTTTCGGAATAAGGCTAGGAGGATGATGGTATTGATTAAACAATAAAAATATACGCCTAATGAAAGAAGAAAACCTATTGCGCTGACCTAAATAAAATTAGGACTAGGGCAGAAGATGATGATGAAAATGAAGAGATATCATTTCTAATCCATGCAGAAACGGACGACTTTTTAATTTTTTTAACTCGTTTTTACTAAAAGAAAATAGGAAATTAAAACGTTTTATTTGTGAGGACACGAGCGGAGCTTGACCCGTACTTCCCGCACTTTGGCCATTGGCAATGCTATAGGTAATATCTAGCTATTCGTATTAATTATATTAGCTACGATTGTCGCTGCCTACAGTGCTGCATTTAATTTTAAGTTCCTTTCATTTTTATCTTCTAGGAAACGCCTGGCAATGTCTGTTAGCAATCTCATACAAATTGTCAATTCGCTCGTGGTTTTCCAATTTCCTAAAACTCTTCTAAGGTTACGGCCGTAAAATGTTTTAAAAATCATTACCATAATTAATTTCCTTTTTAAAAAAATCTCTGGAAACTAAAAGCAATATTGAAGCTAGGCGGATAGAAGATCTTCAGTTTCTACCTTTAGTTCTGTTAGCACGAAAAGTTAGAGGTGCGTGTCTTGGGTTTAAACCTTAGACCTCTGACTTGCCAGTCAAACTGTCATACCACTAAGCTAATACTGCACTGCACTGATGAGAGTACCTAAATATATGAGTGTAGGTATACATAATGCTTCTTGCGATGCGATCTTAATATATAATTGTTCTATTGTGTCGGAACAGTCTCTGTCAAATAATAGTTTGTCGAAGTTAAATTTTTGAAAGAAGAAAACGTCTGAACAGAACATTACCGCTAAAGTCATCGCCTCTACAGTTTAACATATCGAAGAAACAGCCATTATTGAAGGTCTTGTATATATAGCTTCTCATTTTGGAAGCACCACAGACTGGCCTGTAGTGTTCTGGGCAGAAACTAGGGCAGGATTCACCGTACGTTCTTCTACTTTGGTAAATTAGGCTGTTGATACAATACTTGAGACCGGTTTTTATGAACTCTGAAAGAAAGCAGATAAAAAATAAGAAATATCTGAATCCGAGCTTTTGCTCGCGGCGTCGCTCGCGTTAATTTAGACTTTAAAATTTATCATCGTGATCTGAAAGATACGTGGCGCCATCTATTATTGTAAAAACATTATTGTTGTTTTGTTAGGGAACAGTACTTTTTTCGAGATGTAAGGTCCACCGAGGATCCACCCTGAGTAAACGGAAAAAAGCGTCAATCCCTTACTCTGCTGTTGTGTCAAAGAAGGACAAACCAACAAACACATTTACATTTATAATATTAGTATGACAACCATTTAAATGCAAGTTCACGTTCAATCCCAAACTGAATTGAAAAGCTGAATTGACTTTTCAAAGAAAAACGGTCTCAGTGTATTGTGTATATTTTATTCAAATTCTGAGTGAAATTACAAAGGCCAAACGTAATGTATGTAAATGGTACCTTGATTTCGCTTCTCAGTGCTGTCTTTTAGGGCCAAAACAGACTAGAGACTACTTATAGCATCAGCGATCAGCAATCGGCCATTTTGCGATTGCTTCGATGCTGTATCGCGTTTGGTTTACAAAAAAAACTCCATTGAGCTTCCTAAACGGAATTCGATCGCCGTGACTGACATTGTGTGTGGATAGACTTGTTTGGACGTGGCATCAAGTTTACGGAAAGCGACTTAATATCACCGATGTTTCAAGCAAGTCTGTTTTGGTCCTTAGTTAACACAAACGAAGCCGAAGTTTCAGAATTCAAATTGTATTAGTAAGCGACCAGAATAATAATTATGCAATTAACTGCGGTATGGTCAACCGGAAAATTTATGGTAGACCTGTCATGCCACAAGCGGCTCAAGATGCCAATAAAATCCTCTTAACCGAATTTTGGTCACGGTGGCCAATCTCACTAGGATTAGCCAACTACGCTGGAGATATTTTAGTGCATAAGCACTTTCATTCTCGACGATGGGACGCGACAATCCGATACGATCGGAGAGAGATAAGGCACAAAACCAACGGCTTTACATGCTTACTGAGGGACGACGCGACGGAGAAAATGATAATATATAAATATGCACACAACTTATGAAAAGTCAGAGCGGTCAGTCAAAATTTATACCAAGGTTAAGCAGCGCTTAATACGGTCAGTCAGTCCGTGGATGGGTAACCATTTTTATCATGCAATTCCGAACGCCTTTGTGCTTTGGATGGCAATTCATGAGATGGTCATTAGTTGAATAACCTCCAACTCATTTTAAGTTGGCGGACTGAAGGACGGCTGGAAGATAAAACAGCGGGTGGCCACAAAACTGTTTCACAAACACGTAAATATACATTTTATTTTGCCAGAAAAATATGTTTTCTTCTTTAGAATTTTAGGGGATATTTTTTATATCTTAAATTTTATTGCACTTTTGGGTTAAGTTTCAAAGAAATTAATTTTCAAAATATATATTTTTACACTTTTTTCTTATTTCATGCACCTTGGTGTTTCAGTGCACTCCAAGTAGTTACCCTCCAACCAATAGCTAGGTATTTTTTTGGTATTCAGAAGTACCTAACAGGTTTCAATTACTTGTTTTGTCTGCAAGTAATTGGCAATTCATGCCATCTGCAAGCTAATTAATCGCTCTACTAACCTCATAGACGTTTGATGGCAGCTGTAATTGACAATCACGCCAGTGCCAAGCAAGATACGTAATTAACCGATAATTACAAAAACCACTCACAAATTAAATCCCTTCCCACAGTTTAGAGCGTTTATTGGTTACATTTTTATAAGAAAATCATACTTATTTCTATTGATACAAGGTGCATGATCCTACAAATCATAATTATGAGATAATATTTAGTTGCTTTCAAATTTATTTGAATTTGGATGTTTGTGAACCTTAACGGTTTGGTACGTTCACGTATTTGAATGAAATATCTCATACAGCTAGACCATAACCTAGATTAAGACTGAGTAATGTTTATCTTAGTCTAATATTCACGCAAGCAAAGCTAGGGCATTTTATTAATTACCTTGGCAAAAGCCAAGGTAATTAATATTAATAAAATTAATCAGCCTATATTTTCCCACTCTTAGGTTATCTCTTACAAATCAAATACCTCTATATTTTTTTACCCCTATTTTGCCAAAAATGTGTGCCGTTAAAAAAATGATCCTGAAGGTATTTGATTATGATTATGTTCGTAGTTCAAGAGTAAGCCCATAATTGACCCCCTAGTTGTTAATATAAGTGATTACTTACGAGTATTGTGGCAAACAGAGTAAGTAGCAAGGGCACATTTGCTAGGAAACATGTGGTATGATCTTTGTTTCGGTTCAAACCCGCACTGCATTGAACCCTTTACTCGAGGGCAGGAGACATTGCACTCTTTGCAAATAGCTACATTCAGTAATGCTGAAACAAAAAGTAATTTTACAAATAATAAAGAAAATATTTACTATGGGCATGTTATTTAATCAGGGTATTTTATTTAATAACTGTATTTTATTTAATCAGGGTATTTTATTTAATAACGGTATTTTATTTAATCGGGATATTTTTTTTAATAACGGTATTTTATTTAATCAGGGTATTTTATTTAATCGGGGTATTTTATTTAATCAGAGTATTTTATTTAACAGGGCTTTTTTATAAGGGAATTTTATTTCATAAGGGTTAGTATTTTATTTAATAAAGGTATATTCTGTAATCGGAATATTTAATTTAATTTGGGGTAGTTTGTTTAATTGTGTTTTCCAGATTCAGTTGCTTTTGGTTGTTCTTGTTGATTTTTAAGTCACATAATTAAGGTATGTAATTTATCGGTATAGAGACGAATATAACAAAGAGAAAACCACGATACAATTCCATCTACTGTAAATACATCTTAAGACATCTCACTACTACTAAAAATAATATATTTTTCCTACAAACTAAGACCAATTTACTCTCTCAGTCGTTCTCCAACTAAAGAATCCAATTAAATGTGTACGATTATTGGCTGAGTATAAAGCAGTAAGAAACTGACGTATTTTCGCTTTTCTTGAGTCGGATAAGAGTGCATAGACTACTTTACCTTTGCCATACCTTATCACAATTCTCAATCCTGTTCATTTTGACACAGAGTTCATTTTCAAATAGAACAAAGATTTTAGATGTGCTCTTTTAATATGGGATACATCAGTGGCGTAGGTACCAACCATACAAGCCTTAAGCCCGGCTTGTAATAAAATAATGAATGAAAATGAATCAGCCTATAACTGTCCCAATATAGGGCAAAGGCCTCTTCTCATACAGAGAAGGATTGAGCATTAAGCACATAAAATAATACTTTTAAATAATATATGATATTAATTAATAAGAAACTCGCAAAAACAACTGACTCAGGCGGAACTTGAACCCGCGATCCCTGGCGTGCCGTGCCATCGCTTTACCAACTAAGTTACCGAGTCCTGCCCGCTTCAGTTGAATTACGAATCTCTTTCTTAATGCCTTAAAGGCGTGTGGTGACATCTAACGGAGTACTGCCGCACTGCCGGCCCCATGTTCCAAACTTTTCAGCTTAGAAAGTACAGAAACGATACCACCAATTTTTAAAAATATATTTTGCGAGATTTTTATTAAATAATATTATTTAATAAGCAAAACATGTGCATTAACATGTCAAAAATATACACAAAAAAAAATTATTTAATAAGTACCTATTTTTACCCGACTGCGGCGAAGCCAAAAAGGAGGGTTATGTGTTTGACCTGTATGTATGTATGTCCGTCCCTATGTTCCCTCGTAACTACTAAACGGCTGAAGCGATTTTGATGAATGATATATCGTTGGATTCGTCTTTTATTTAATTTTTTAAGTTCATTCATTCATTTTTTCAAGAGATACACACAACTTTACTTTTCATAACATTTCAATTTTGTGTGAGTTATTTATTAACTTATAGCCATGTTATAAGGTGCCATGCACGCCACTAAGTTACAGTATGATTGACACTAGTCTCAACAG
The DNA here is from genome assembly GCA_936450705.2 of Protodeltote pygarga. NCBI lineage: Eukaryota > Metazoa > Arthropoda > Insecta > Lepidoptera > Noctuidae > Protodeltote > Protodeltote pygarga. The sequence goes on along the minus strand of OW388264.2, from coordinate 4,627,850 downwards.
AACCTACTCTGTCTTGAAGTTAAGCTGACAAATTCATTTTCTCGAGTAACAGAGACACAATGAATGCAATTTAGTTTTAAATTAGAGAAAGCAAGATATATTGCTTTACATTATTTACTTCAGCCACACTCGTACACACAGCGGAAAAGACTTTGTTTTTTAGGTTAAGCTTTTTAGTGCAATCGTGCTTTTAATTACTTACACGATTTATCTTGACGAGTATGTGCTTGCGTTTATTTTGGTCTCTTGGTAAGTCAATTTAAACCACTTTTATTTTATGTATATTTTTTACATGTTTATGCACATGATTTACTTCATCATCATCTGCCTAGCCTTTTCCCAACTATATTGGGGTCGGCTTCCAATCTTACCCGATGCAGCTGAATACCATGTTTTACATGGAGCGACTGTCATCAGACCTCCACAACCCAGATACTGGGTTCCACGATACCCGTTGGTAAGACTGGTTGTCAGACTGGGGCTTCTGACTATCCGTAACTACTGTCAAAGATCTACAATTGAGAGCCGGGGCCAACAGCTTAACGTGCTATCCGAGGCACGGAGAGTGATAATTAATTTATAAAACGCACATAACTTACGAAAAGTCAGAGGTGCGCGCCTTGGGTTCGAACCCGAGACCTGACTTGCCAGTCAACGGTCACCACCACTAGGCTATCACGACTCATGCACATGATTTACTTATTAAATGAAATTATTTTAATAAGAAACTCGCAAAAACAACTAATCATGCAGCCCGAGTGCGCGTGTCCTGTACAGGGAAATTGCTCGGAGACTAGTCGACAGCACACGTGATCAGAAGGCTGACTATTTCTTTGCTCAAAGAATCAGCATTGCCATTCAGCGTGGCAATGCTGCCAGCCTCCTGGGCACGCTGCCTGCAGGACAGTGACGGGGAGCAATTCCCGTGACTTTTGTATATAATTCCTAAATTTTATTTCTTTTATTTATTAAGTTTAGTGTAATTATAGTACCTAAGTAGATTTAATTTATAATTAATTGTAATGTAGTTCTAAATTTTATTAAGTATTTTTTAAATGTAATTGAAATAAATTATATGTCTAGTTATTGAATAATAATAAAATAAAAAAATAAAAAAAAATTAAGATCAGTTAATCGGTAGCTGTCAGTGAAAATCATTCTTGGCCCTAACAGATTAATAGCTCTATGTAAATGGGGTAGCATTATGCTGAGCCTGAGTTAGGGTCCGTTTTTGCATCGCACAATTTTTATATTTATTTTTATTTAAGCTAGCTTTTAAGCTATCTTTTGTTTTTCTTTTGTCTTTTGTTAATATGATACAAAATAAATGTTTTTCTTTCTTTCTTTAATTCAATAATTTGCTTGTGCAATAATCACATTAAAAAAACACTACTCACAACTCAATACGAAACATGTCAACCACACGTAATTCATTTTCTTACAAACCATTATCTGAAATCAAAATGGAAATGAGTCGAAAAACAATTTTATTTCAAGCACTTTTCATTAAAATTCAATTATGATAACCGTTCAATATATATTTTTTGTTTGAATGTATTGTTGTGTGGCTAGGTGCAAGCAAGTGACAAAACAGTGTTTTTGACAACCACCACAGATAAAAAAAGATTGGAATAAATGTAAGCGTGGTAGGAGGGCTGCTTAGTATGTTTATATGATTGTATTTCAACTTCAAGTCATGTTAGCCTAGTGATATGACCGTTTACTAGCAAGTCAGAGGTCTCAGGTTCGATGCTCAGACTTTTCTTAAGTTAGTGCGTATGATAAATTTATTACCTAATTATCACTTGCTCCGTGCCTCGGAAAGCACGTAAAGCCGTTGGCCCTGCGCCTGATCTCTCTCCGGTCGCGTCGGATTGCCGTCCCATCGGCCTGTGAGAGTGAGTGAATATATAGCGATTGCACCTGTGTTTGCGCACACATTTGTGCACTATAATCATCCATTCTAATAGATCTATTGGTTTTATGATTATAAAGGTTGTTTGCAATAGTTATACATCTACCAGCGACAATCCACGAATCATAGTACAGCAGTGTGGACCCTGGTGTATTTTTTGCAGAGCATTAATCTCCAAAATAATTGAATCCATAATTTTTTTTTAATTAGGTTCTTTTAATAATCTATTGTTATTTAGTATCACGAAGTAGATACAATAGATGTCCTGTCTTACCTATTGTGTGTAACTTATTCACTTATAATTAACTGAAAACCAAATAAAAATTACTTAATTTTATTTTTTTCCCTATGAGGCCGTGAGTCATAGTCGGGTTTTCCTCAAATTTAACCAATTGGTCGCAAAAATGAAAACTAAGAGAAAAGCTCCTTATTTAATTAATTAAATTACGGAAAATTATCGTCAAGTCAGCAAGCCACCCTTGTCTTGCTTGTCAAACTTCAAATTTTCTAAAGGCGCGTAGATGTCACAAAAATGTCTTTGAGACTTACTCTTGAGTTAACACAATCTCAATTCTATTTTTATACGCAGAAGCTGCAAATTCCATAATCAGTCAGGAAACAGTGCACACCTGCAGGCGCTTTTGGACTAACGTTGCAATGAGTTTATGTATAAATTGGAATTAGGTTCGTAGTTTAATAGTAACCCTTTTTTCTGGCATCAGCATTAGCAGTGCCGTAAGTAGCCCGGCGGTGCCTGGATTGCCCAGGCATAAACACTGTAGGTGCTCAGAAGTATCGTTGGAAAGTTCCTTTATCTGGAGCAAATATTCATTGGATGTCGATAAAAATGTCCTCCAAACTTAGGCGTGCAAAGCAAAATTTCATCTTAATCGGTTGAGGATAATTATTTAAAATTCAGTTACAAGATTTGACCCGAACATATATACGTAATAATTATTATTACATATATACTTACGTACACACATTGCTAATCAAATAAAAGCTTTTAAAATACCTATCAACTACCTACACAATCATTTGTCCCGTGCAGAACCTATGACACAAAACTCAGAAGTTGTATCGTTATAATAAACCCCTACGCCAATTTTATTGTCAAATGTTTGTTACATTGTTCTAACTTTATTTGTATATTTAATTTTTTTGTATTTAATATTTGACGATTTTATATACAACGTATTTTATTATGTTATAAAACAAAATAAAGTAGGTATTAGAGGTTATTTGGTCCCAAAGGGTCTCTGTGTCCCTTCCTATTATTTAAGCGTACCCGCTTTTTGGTAAACCAAAAATTTATCCCTTTTACACAATGTAAAATGTAATATTATGTTTAAAAACCAATATTTGTGTTCATAAACGTACGGTTTTTTAAATTATATACCCATTTCTAATTTGTGTGCTTTATTAAGGACATGATTTTGTAAGTAATGGTATACTAGTGTGCGTATACTACTCATACAACCATTTGCACGATGTGTCGGAACTGTTACCTTATTGGTTGTGGTAACAGTTCCTACACGTGACCAAAATAGATATATACCCACCTTCACAATGTAAAAACTTTTGTACAAAAAAAAACCGTTTTCAAAACACTTAATTCCTGGAAATAACACAAAAACGTTCGATTTGGAGCCGTTGCCAAACCAAGTGGATTTCAGGTATAATTAAACCGCTTTATTTTAAGCCTTCATCTTTACTAATTGGAGGGTATAGTTACCTATTCTTTCAAACAAATAAAGAATTACTCCAATCGGCCCACTAGTTACGAAAAGAATTTACTTAGGTGAAGTTAAGAGCACACAGTATATACTTGCATTTTTTAATTCGCAATTAAATTTATATCAGATTGGTATAGCAGTATAAAGGTGCGCGTACACCAGCTCCGCACCGCGCCGAAGCGGTCAATGCGGTTAACAGTAATGCACAACAAACGCTCGATAAATATTTTCGTTGTGCTAAAAGTTTGTTTTTTCTTTATATTTATTTATGCTTCAGATACATAGACAAACAAAAAAAAACTCATCAAATTGAGCACTTTCATCTTTTTTGAAGACGGTTAAAACAATACAAAACATCACCAAGGAGTTTCAAATCCCATAAGATAAGACATGACACCCTAAGAGCGTGACAGCGTGATACAAATAAACTTGGGTGTAAACAACAAAACAAGTAAAACTCTTTCAAACAAAGGGATTTAAGTTTAATCCCTTGTTATGGGATTTTGTAAGATACACGCAGGTTCTTAATGGTGTTGAGAACGTAGGTAGGTACTTAATATTATGGTTTGGGGGTGCGTGCTTATGAAGATTTTATAGTGCACAAGTGTATGCGCAAACACAGATGCATCACTCTCGTCCGATGGGACGGCATTCCGACACGACCGGTGAGAGATCAGGCGCAGGTCCAACGGCTTTACGTGCTTGCCGAGGCACGGAGTAAGTGATCATTAATTTATTAAAACGCACATAACTTACGAAAAGTTGGAGGTGCCTAGGGTTCGAACCCGAGAAACTTGCTAGTCAATGGTCACCACCACTAGGCTATTACGACTTAGGAGAGGAAATAGGTTTTTATAGTGAGAGAGAATTCAGGAGATTTTATAATGCACAAGTGTATACGCAAACACATGTGTTCTATATTCCCGTACTCTTATAATCCGATGGGACGGTAATCCGAGAAAACCGGAGAGAGTTCAGGCGCAGCCTAGCCTAGAGGTAGGTATGAACCATTAGGCTATTATTTTGCGTCTACTCCTTTTAAAATTTAAATGTTTAATGAACTTTCGAATTTTTCTAATTTGTTAAAATACATTTTAATCAAAAAACTCTTAGTTACAGTTGTTTCAAAAATAAATGCACTGTGACTTGTGAGATGCTTTGTAAATTTTCGCACTGTCCACTTTCTCTGATGCCTTATATCGATTTGTACTATCGTGGACAAAGCCGGTGCATCTTATTAGAATCGCTTGCACCTGACGTCCGAACGTAGCGCTAGTTTCGCCTCTACGCACGTAGCATCGTTCAAAGCATTTTGATCGCAAAGTGGTGCACCGTTCGTGTCCGCGATAGTACATGGAGTTTAGTATAGTGTACTTTCACGAAGCATAGGCTCTTAATGGTTAAGACGTGACTTGGGTCTTTGAGGTCGATAAATTAATTATGCAAATGTTTTGGATGGCGATGCGGTTATGAATATCCATAAGCTTTTTCAGTAGCAAAAATAAAAGTTTATTAATGTTTTTTTTATATCTATAAACAATTACTTTACAATAATAAAGTAATATTATTGTTAAATATTTTATAAGGTCGCATAATATGTAACGTTAAATCTTACTTAAGTAATAAAAAAAAACAAAAATGTTTTTTTAACTTTTCTTAGTTATTGTGGTTTTCGTGTCATAAAATCTTTATTCTTCTGTAAAGTACGTACTACGGGGTCATTGACTCATGATTACGTTATCCAAATTGAATGAATTCATTTCGGAAGTTATAAAAATATTTTGCTGATTTAATTTGTGTTTTACGCGTCTTTGAAACCTAAAGAAGTTACTCTCTAAAATAGATTCCATTATTGAAGTAAGACCTTATTTATCGTCGTCTGTTATACAAAATAGTGTTAAGTATTCAATAACAATAAACTGGAGCACAAAAAGGAGTCGATATATTATTATGATTTGCTAAATATCTCAAGGGGATAGGCAGAAAGAGCATACGAGTGTAAAGAAAAATCTTTTGTCTCGATAGAGTCATGAATTTTCATAGAAATATAAAGCAGTTCTCTGTATTACTACGTCAACACTTAGCAGCTCGACACTATTGTGAAGAAAAGTCTGTAAACAGTTTATTTTTCTCATATTTCTTGGTAATTTTATTTAGGATTCCCAGACGATTCGAATTTCCCTGTCGTAAGCTTAACAAAATTGACATGAAATTGAAAAGAAAAACGAAATAATTAACACTTTGACTGCCAGACAGCAGACACAATGCAAATTCTATTGTTTGTCGGACACCATGTGTCCGTCATGGCGTTTAATGAATTAAATATAGTTAAATAAATAATTATTAAATTGCTAATATAAATATAAGCATAAACCTATAGTTATTAGTAACATATATTGCCAGTATATAAATTGAAAATTTTAATGAAATTGTTTACCTTTATTTGTTAATTTTATTTAACTTTAGTTCTTCTATTGAGTCAAATTTATCTATTTTTTAATTTAAATAGTTGTATTTTAATTTTAATATATTTAATATTCATTAACTTCAATTCAATTGTTACGATTATGTGTTTTAAATGTATTTATGAAATTAATTAATGGACCTATGGAACCTATGGATGTTATCTGAATTAAATGATTTTTTTTTTTTTTTTTTTAGAGCATATTGGTTATTAAAAAATGCCAGGTTACTGACTGTAAATTAACCCTCTCTTACTTCACCTTCTTTTCTCTTAATTAATAATGTACTCTTGACCGAATTTCAGTCACAGCAGCGGTCAATCTTAATAGAAATTAGCCAACTACACAGGAAACATTATAGTGCACAAGTGGCTGCGTAAACACAGATGCACTCCTTATCCCTCACTCTAGAAGTCCGATGGGACGTTAATCCGAGACGACCGAGAGAGATCAGGTGAAGGTCCAACGGCTTTACGTGCTTTCTGAGGCACGGAGTAACTGATTATAATTAATTTATAATACGCACATAACTAACGAAAAGTCAGTGTTCGAAACTGACCCTGAATCACTAATAATCACCATACAAAATTAGAACAGGGGCAGGAAGAAGATAATGACAATGATGGCGTTTTAGTACACTGTTATATTAGCCATAATATCTAATATGGAATACCAGCCATTACCAATGCCAGGCCATTTGACTGTAAATGACAGCAATGAACTAACTGCGATATTATTCCATTTCCAATTTTGAAAGGGAATAGAGTTAGTAATAACAATTACAAGTAAAGTATCTTAACATTCTGGAGCCTGGATTGCGGCATTAGGTGTTAATTGTTATTTTAAATGTTATATTGTAATAAGGTGGAGTGTTACGTGCGTATTGTTTGATACAAACAATATCTTTTTGTTTATAAACTTTAAAAATATATATTTATTCATACTATACATTTATATGAAAATGTTTTTATGAAACGAATGAGAGTTTTAAGTCTTATTAAATAAATAAAAATCAAATAAATAAAATACTAAATATCTTAAATGGTTAAATGAGCTGGGGTATTCCCACACGACTACTCCAACCCCATTGAACCATTTATATTTTATTCCTACACGAATACTCTAACCTCATTGAACCATTTATATTTCATTCCCACACAAATACTCCAACCCCATTGAACCATTTAAGATTTTTTGCTGTCTTTTACTTAGGTATTTGATTGTAAACAATTTTTTTATTAGAACTTACTACTCTCATTAATTTTGGTTTGGCCATAAATTTCGTTTTTTTCTTTCATATTTTGGCGAAAACTCCAAACAAAACGTATGTTCATCTGTGGTATGATATTGCGTTATCACATTTGGCAATCACTCAAAATACTAGTTTAGCACCTAATATAATATATCAAGCAAATGTTTATAAAAATAACAGTTCTTTAAATAGAAAACAAGGAAAACAAAATTACAATACCCAAACAAATATTTTGTGCTATAATTTCTTTTGAGTAAATCTTCACAAAAGGTATTCAGTGGGAACATTATATTATGATTGATGGGCCTGTAAGTACCCAAGCGTGCAATTTCAAAATATTTGAAGATCATTAATTGAACAAAGGACCGCGCAATTGATGACATTTAACAGAAAAGTTCAGAAGAGATAATCACTTTTCTTATGGTTGATGAACAAACTGGTGCCAAAATTTAAACTGCTCGTCGTAGGCCTCTAACATGGTTTTACACACCATTGAAAAAATGTCTCAGATGTGCTGGTGATGAAACCTCTCGGACCGTACCGGTAACCGTAACATAAACCAACCGTACGTTTACTCCCCCCGGCCACAAAAAAAGGGTTAGGACGTAAGAAAAAAAATTACGTAAGGACAAAGATAACGAATACTACTCGACCTTTAGATTTGAATTTATTCAAACGTATGTCATTCGAAATAAAATATCGGATTTCCGATTTAAAATATGTATAATCTAAATTTGGTACTTTTGATACATCGATCTCGTTACTAACTATTTAGCAGTTGATGTCGATTTTCTACAAAATGAGATATTTTAGATCTATGCTATATTTTGGATATAATATATGTAACTAACTGCCTATAATTACGCATACAAAAAAAGACAACAATTTTAATTAAATATTTTAGTTATTCTTTTTTAAATTTTGTATTATTTAAGCGTAATAAAATTTATTAAAATATTTTAATTGTTCAACAAAGTAATCAGTGACGTATCAAAATTCGTGTAATAATTAAAGGATAATAATGTATGTAGAACATTATAATGATGTGTAATTAATACCATTATTTTTAATTAAAAACTTTTTGTGTTTCGGTATCCATCTTTTTTTTTTTCAAAAACTATTTTTTTAAAAAATTTGAGTGTCATAAACAAAATGTATGAAAACTTCCTGAGTACAGCTCGGACTCCTTCAAGATATATCATACGATACATTTCATTGATCTTCAAGCACAAAATAAAAGGGGGAGATTATTAACAAAAATAGATTAATATTACGATGCTTTCATTTATTGACTTGTTATATTCTGCATATTCGAAATACATGCACAGCCATGCATAATGGACAGCTTCATCCGTTTTTGAAAAATTGGAAAATATAATCATTTGGACTTAGATATGAACAGAAGTGGGCCTTCTCTATTCCTTTTTTGAATAACTAAACCTCTGAATTACATCTAAATTTAATGTAATGGACGACCTATGAAAGAATTAAATGTTAAACAGCCATTGTGTAAAATATTCTTAGAATATTTGTGGAATAAGAATTCATGTTTCTATTTATTCAAATCGCATCAATGAATTTCTTCGTACGATTTCATTTGAATACTTAATATGTGGGAAGCATTGAATAATAACAGTAAGGTGGGAAAGGTTTATTTGCTTGGAATTTTATGTATTTTTGTTTCATATTTTGTGGGTTTGGTAACATTATACATATTTATAATATTATGATAGGTAATAGTAGTTAAGAGGAGAGTCCCTAGAGCGTGCTAGTCGCAAATAAAGTAAATCTTATTTGGATATTTCTTAATTAAAATCAAGGAAAAATTGGATAGAAGATCTAGAGTCTAAGTATTTATTTCTGTGGTTTTCCAGATGACTTCAACTGTAAGTATTCCAGTGCCAAAAGAGGCATATTTAAATTGACTTATACATATAGAGTGATCCCCAAAGTTAGACATAAGGTATAGGTTATAGGAAGCGAAATAATTTTAAATAGAAAATAAAGAAAAATATTTATTTTAATCTAGGACAAATGGACATTGCAGAACAATACGAAACTATTTATAAAACTAGAATCAACTAGAGTCTACATGGATAAAAACATTTTGATTTTGAAAAAAAGAGAAAAGCCTCGGGGAAAAAAAGAAAAAAAAGAAAAGCATTTAGGTACAAAAGAACCTAAAAAAAAGTCCAGAAGGACTCAAGTGCTCTTTAAAGTACGAGACTTGGCTCAAAAAGATCCTCTCAGATGGCTGAGTCAGTAAAACTGTAGTATTTTAATAGTAGGTAGTCGCCACTGAAACATTACGTAAGGGTCCTTGTTTCCGAACTGAAAAGCTCGCGCGAGGGTAGCTGCGGAAAATTGATAGCTGGAATGAAATTACCATTTTTGTTTAAGCTACCGCATGTTCTTTATTTAAAAAGCTATTATCCTACCCTCAATAGAATTTCAAATAAGGTAATAACAAAATACTTTTTGAATTGTTCTTCGATAAGCGATTTTACTTAGTTCTGCAATTTCACGTTTTCTTAAATTTAATGTAAAGTTCTCCTGACTGACTCCAGACCTGACCAGAATTTCGTACGAAGCTCAAATGGTTGCCAATTCGCTTTCACCTTAATGCTCACATTCTTTTACTCTTAAATAGTATTTTTTTCAATCCTAAGACCCGTTTATATCTTAAAAACGAGGTGAGAATAAGGTTCTCGAGATCGTCGGAGACTCTGGAACTAAAATACCATCGCAGTTCACCAAGTTTCTGGATAAATGTTTTATTGTAATGCGTTACCGATCAGAATTAAACGTGCACAATCATGTTTGGAAGAAATTGCCTTGTTGCGAACATTATCATTCATTATCATCATCAGCCTGTATATTAATCCACTGCTAAATAGGCTTCTCCTAATAAGTGTCCAAATTGTATCTTTTTGTAGGTAATAATAGTAATAAAAATAATATTATTTGGAATCTATGTTTTTTCCATGTTCTATGGACATGGACTTTCTATGTTCTATGGATCTATGTTCATAAGATCTATGTCTTTTCTATTGCAGAAGTAGCCCTATGTTAGTTATGAATTTTAATGAACGAGGGCATTACCAATATCACAAAAAAACCGCTGTGTATATTTTATATAGTGGCAATATTTTAACTCTAAGTTGGCGTCACTGCTAGTAATGGTGCGTGTAGACATTTCGGCGCCATCTGACTTAAATAAGTGCTCTAAATCGTAATATTTGGTTGTAAAAGAAACCCTATTTTTATTTTTCTCATGAGACTAATATTTTGTTGCCTGAAGCGAAATCATATGTAAGAAATAATGTATTATAAGTCATAGTAAGTATTATCATTAGATATTATGTGAAATAATAATATGTTTTAGAATTATAACTTTTAAGGATGAATAAAAAGCGCTTCGCTTCGTTCACCAATGCGAATCGCTTTCTGCACTTGTGCGCAAACACTGGTGCACTCTCTATTCCCTCACTCTCATAGTCCCATGGGACGGCAATCAGGCACAGGGTTAACGGCTTTACGTGCTTTCCTAGACACGGAGTAAGTGATAATTAATATAATTATGTAGGTATATAAATATATTATGCATATAACTTACGACAAAACAGAGGTTCTGACTTTCCAGTCAACGGTCACCACCACTAGGCTATCACGACTTTTAAAACAACCAACCTCTCTTATAATATAATTATTTATTTGCATCCTCGGCACGATTTCCCCGGGCAGCAACCTAAATTAAGTTTTTTATTTATAGTTTAGTCGTTATTTTATTTCTAAGTTATTAAGGTTTTTCGTTTTATCATTAATATCTTTTAAATACATGAATACCCATACCATACCATACCATATACATAATCTGAATACAATGACTTCTGAGTAAATCTTATAATTCTTTAAATAAATACATTATTTAATAATATAATTATTTATTGTGTTATAACATGTAAAAAAATCACAAAAATACTTTCTTAATAAAATTATAATCTTCAAAAAAACCTTTCTCATAGTTTGCAACTGCCCTATTCATAGCATAAATCGATGCATTGTCATCTAAATTAGTTTAGTATCTTAGCTGAACCCGTCAGTACAAACAAAGCCAACCAATTAACTTGGAACCGCATCAACACGTACTAATTAGACGTTCCGTAGCTCGTTGTTTAATGAAATTGAGATTAAATTGTAATTTAATATTTGAGTCTTTGGGTAATTGGCTGTAGAGCCTACTGTAATCTTGTTGTACCTGTATTACAGCAACGGGGAAATTTCTATTAATTACAAGCTTTTATTTAACTTGCAATGTAGATATTATATTCCGAATGGAATCTTGCAAGCTGAATTAGAATCACTTCCTTTTATCCCATGGAGTTGAATTTTTGTATGGTTAGTTCAGTTCCGATGACAATGTATTTTTATAGAAGTTCTTAAACTTTCGCGAATTGGAATCATGTTTTAAATATTATTTCGAGTCTTCTCGTGACCACGGTCAATGCAACTTGACCGAAACGTCGAGGTTAGTTAAATAATGACTATTTTGAATTATCTGTGCGCGAATAGACCCGAAATAAAATTTAAAAAATGTATTTTTATGGTAAGCATGACCTGAATCGACATCCAGGATTAGTTCCAGATAAAGGAACTTTTCAACAGTCAACAGCACAGAAACAAAATTTTTGTATATACGTTTAGTTTTGATATTTCAACATTTAAAAAGCTTGGTTAAAAACTTTTTTTTTTCATAAAAAAAACACATTTCAATAACATATCCAGATTTCACTAAATTCTTTATTTGAATGAAACGTAAGTTGTGATTAGCAAATCACAACTCTTACTGTTTGACAATTACTAATCTTAATGCCTTAATGTTTTTAGCACTCGATAGAATGCCTAGGTATTGTATAGAATGCCGTGTTGTATAGATTGCCTGTAACATCAATATAATATGTCTAGGCGGCAATACAAACTATACACAAAGCCAGTCAATTTACTCCACGACGCGGACGTGTCACGGTTTACTTACACAGAAATAATAATTTGGCTCACATGTAGAGTATAACGCAATTAAGAATCTTCTTCGTTTATTTTTGATATGTCAATGAGGCTTTTATTTTTAACAACTCTACTAGAATCAAGTAGTGAATAATTCATAAAACCCATCCTTTAATTGCATTGTTTTTAAATTATGCATGTTTTTTTTCTATGTGTTGTGTTCTTGATTTTAATAAATGTTTTGTTTTTCTTTCTATTTGCAATTTTCTGTGCCAAATTACAAGATTATATGGCAACGGGAAGTACCATATATTTAAATTGCGATAAGCTAGATATTTTAATTTTTACAGCGATTGGAGGACATATTTTTGATATTAATTTAAACTCGATACCTTAAGCCCGTTTTTGAGAAAATGTTTTATGACATAATAACAACAAAATAATACTATGAGAGTTTCCCTCTTTTTATCTTGAGGAAAAAGGTATGGAACCCTAAAAAACACAAAATATTTACAAAAATGTCAGTCTGTTCGACAGCAAGGAAATAGAAATGAGCATGTCATCGTACACGTCATTGCAGGTACACACTTATATTCTTAAAGCTTCTCTCGAGTGTGTCGTACTACGATAGTAAAATTGAGATAAATTAGTTAAGTGTTTGTCATTTTAGCAAATATTAGTTAGCTATAGTTGAAAACCATAGGGTTACTGGTTATTGATGTACACTTCATAATTGTGCGGTTGAATTGTTGACTAGAAATAATACCTATATATTAGGTAATAGTACCTATATTGTATATTAGGTAATATATTAGGTAGTAGTAGTAGGTAAATTAATAGTAATTTACCAACAATAATTAAAGAATAATATGCTGGTGGTGATATCATATCTAGATGAGTCGTGATAGCCAAGTGGTGGTGACCGTTGACTGGCAAGTCAGAGGTCTTAGGTTCGAACCCAAGGCGCACCTCTGACTTTTCGTAAGTTATGTGCGTATTATAAATTAATTATCACTTACTCCGAGCCTCGGAAAGCACGTAAATTGGTTGGTCCTGTGGCTGATTTCTCCTGTCGTGCCGGATTGCCGTCCCATCGGACTATGAGAGTGAGGGAATAGAGAGTGCACCTGTGTTTGCGCACACACTTGTGCACTATAATATCTCGTGAGCAATAGGCTAATCTACGTTTAGCCGCTGTGACCGAAAATCATGAGGACATTCATATCTAGATTTAAAGGTCATAATATCTAATAATATTATCAGACATTAATATCTAGATTTAAAGGTCTAACGAAAACTCATCATCTAACTAGCAAAAGGATCGCTTCTAAAGTAAACTACACTACAATATCTAGGTTTTTAGTCGCCTTTACAGCGTTTACATCGTTTGAAACTGTTTACAAGGCTTTTATGAGATTACGAGTTTTATTGAGGTTGTAAACGCAACGCGTACCTATCTAGCAATTGTCTGAACTAAGTTATATCAGACTTGGTTTGAATAAAACATCCAGCATTCTTTTGTTTACATTTTTACGTGAAATATTGCGTTTATGCTCAATGGTAACACAAGAAGGTTATAATAGTCGTCTTCTTTCATGTCGATTGACTGAATTTTTCTACATTATACATATTTTGTATATCTTGGAGTCGTGATAGCCTAATGGTTTGACCGTTTGACTGGCAAGTCAGAGGTCTCGGGTTCGAACCCAAGGCGCACACCTCTGAGTTTTCGTAAGGTATGTGCGTATTATAAATTCATTATCACTCTCCGTGCCTCGGATAGCATGTTAAGCTGTTGGCCCCGGCTTTCAATTTTATTGTAGATCTTTGATAGTCGTTACTGGTAGTCAGAAGCCCGAAAGTCTGACTACCAGTCTTACCAAGGGGTATCGTGTAACCCAGTATCTGGGTTGTGGAGGTCTGATAGGCAGTCGCTCCATGTAAAACACTGGTATTCAGCTGCATCCGGTAAGACTGGATGCCAACCCCAATATAGTTGGGAAAAGGCTAGGCAGATGATGATATATCTTGCACAGATACGGGCCAATAGTAATTGACGCGTTCATAATACTAATTGGCTTAAGGGTTTATAGTAAAGACTTGATTTGAAAACCTGATGGAGAATTAATTAGTAATTTATTATTTATTGGAGGAAATTGAAAACGGAATGGGGTACGAGTGTGATCAGAACTCCAGCTATCGTATCGCTGCCTTTGTTAGTTACCTTTTTTTTTTTTTTTTTTCGATTGTGTGATAAATAAAACCGGGCAATTGCGAGTCCGAGTCGCGTACGATGGGTTCTGGATGGTTTTAATTGTTTTATTTTTTTAAATAGAATTTGATACGAGTAAAATGGCTCAGACAGTCAGACGGACGAGTTCCGTTTTTACCATTTGGCTTCGGAATTTAAAAAAAATGCAAACAAGATAATAATAATTCATTGTAAAATCAAAATGATTGATATAAATGCCAAGTACCTTGAAGGAACCGTCTCTCCTCATTGGATCCTTTACTAAATAGATGCCGCTAATGCACCGTCGCACCGCACTCCTTAAAAGCATTTTGATGTGATTATCTAGTGCGAATGAACTATACGATATGTATTTTGCGTGTATTGGTAGGCACTTAGTACATTAAAGGTACGTGATTTTTGACGAAGATAAATGTTTATCTTTGATATTAAGCCTTGGTACTTAGGACAATGCCCGTAGCGTGCATATTAACTATATCTACAGAATATTAATAACATTAAACAACATAAAATAACGATATTATTAGCGTTTTAATGCAATAATAAGCAGTGATAGCATAGTGGTATGACCGTTAGACTGCCAAGTCAAAGATATTAAGTAAAAAACCCAGGCACGCACCTGACTTCCAATTTATGTGCGTATTAGAAATTAATTAACACTGACTTCTAAAACGGTGAGAAAAAACATCGTGACAAAATCTGCTCAACTGAGAATTTTCAACGGTGTTTGAAGCTATGTCAGAGGCTTACAGGCGGTTTAAACTCTGACATCAGGTTGTTTATCAACCCTACTATAAAGAAAAAAAGAAGAACAAAATAATTGTGGTATCTATATTATTACTAAACAATATACCTACCTAACTCTGACCCGGAACAAGATAAAAAATATTTTTATTGCAAAAATTGCTTTGTTCTTTGAAAGAGCTACGAGCTATCCACAGGACCCAATTTGCGTGCAAAAGCTTATTGTTACACAAAGAAAAAACAGATTTTTCATGTTTTCCTGTAATCATAATACAAAAACAATGTACCTACTATTTTTGAAGAATGATATTTTCGCGCCATCCACCGCGACCCAAACCGCGTCGTGCGATATTTTGGCATCGCTGCCACCCATTGTGTGCATTGTGAAAGCTGTCACATGCCCCGACACAATGTTTATACAAGCATGAAGCAACGACGTGTAGGTACTCGAGGTTTTTTAACTTTTCCATTTTTATCCAAATCAGTACAATGGGTTTAGTTAAAAGTAATTGAGTAACAAACGTTGGGACAAAGTTTCACATTTTTACTAGGAAACGTAGGAAATAGTATAATTATTGATAGGTTAAGTTTAAAATTGAATAAATTAACAAAAAAGAAGATAACTTAAAAACCATTTTTTTATTTTATGAAAACATATTTTTTTGTTCGCTAAAAGATTAAAAACATTAATAATAATCATCTAATTTTGAGTTGAAAATATCTATTGATAGATGGCGTTGCCGTTGAAGTGATTGAAAGTCACATAGTTTTTCAAATACCTACTACAAAAACAAAAGAAGGATCTATTTATTATTGTTACTCGTATCAATGTTTCCAAATCCCTCTTCAGCAAGTGGAGTACACATATAAAACCAAGAGCACCATGAACCATAAGTCATAACACAAGTACTAAAACGCTTACAAGGTATCATAAAATCCATTGCCTATATAGCGATATCGCCACAAATAAGACAAGGAAATATAAAAGAAAGTTAGAGTAAGTATTTTGTTTTATTATTGTATAAAAAGGATAGCGTGATTGATTTCTTGCTTGAATATAAAGGACGATTGCACAGCGATGCATATTCTTGATATTTATTTTATTAGGCAATATAATGGCATGCTGCATGCAATGCATGGAGGAGAATGAGGTGCTAAAAACTGCCAGGTCACCACATACAGGGCTAAGTACTTCGGAAACCCAGGTACTCTCCAGTACTCCAGTAATCCAGGCGAGATGGCTAGGTGACCAAAAAGCTGAGCATTTCTAAATGAATTGGGGTGGTCTGGATAAGTTTTGATCTTACCCTCATGCCTATTTTCCATATTTTCCTCTTTACATATTTTGCTCTTTGACTTTATTATATTTTGACTATGAGAATTACAAATTTAGTAGACAACAATTCAACATTAAAATTAATCCATTACATTCGTATAATATCGATCCCTCGATCGTCATTTCTTTGTCGATTCAATCACAACGACTTTGTAACATGCATGAGGATTGGGAATGTGATATGGGCGAACTGATAGCGAACAAAATGTTTATTGCTTGTATGTTTTACAAACGAAATGTACTCAAATTTTTAATTACCAGTGGGTTTTTTCGTTAGAAAATTCTTAGTAGGTACTCGAAATTGGGAATCTAACTCTGCCCGACGACGCAACCTCGAGGAACAAACTATTAAAATTGAACCGGTTTTTTTTTCATGAAAATTTTCCACTTTTAAGTAAAGGTATCAAATTGTTATTTAGGGGGGAAATTATAAATCCATTGTCTGCCTCGTTGGTCTAGTGGTAGCAAGATCGACTGTTGAGCACCAGGTCCTTTGTTTGATCCTCAAGTCCGGCAAAGTGTTATTGGATTTTTCCATTTGGAAGTTCTCAGTAGCGTAGAGTCTGGAATTGTGCCCGGTTAATGACTCGCCCCTTACATGAGATTTATAATATTGCCGGGAAAACGTGCATTGCATACACCTCCGCCTACCCTCTCTGGGAAATACAGGCGTGAGTCTGTTATGTTTATCTTTGTTATAAATCCATACAAAAAATCCTGGAAGTCATTCCCTCCTTCCTTGATCCTCCATTAATCTTTCCGCTCACAATGTGACGTCCGCGTAGTGACACGTGGACTATCTCATGCAGTATTCATCCACAGTTGCCCGAGCCCACGTATAAAAAAGTATTTTGCTTACAAATAGGCACTCAGTAGCAGACGCGAATATTACTCATGAGAGTACTTAAGTTCAAGCCCTTTGACCTGTGACGATGTGTAAATAGTTCATAATATATTGCATGCATACATGCAAAATTGTGGAGAAATTTTACGTGAGATTTTTGCAAATAGTTTTTGTATTGTGTGAAGGGAAGTAGAGACATTATTTTCTTTTCGTGTCATTATTCATGTCAATAGATGTGTGTTGTATGTATGTGCTTGTGGTATGACCGTTGGACTGACAAGACGATTTCCCTGGGATCCCATCATGAAATCCTGACTTGGTGATAATGGTGCCACAAAAAAAAAATCGGTCAACAGTTGGCGGAGAAATCGCACATACATAAAAAAACTTACATAAAAAAAATATACAATGTAACATAGAACCTCCTTTTTTGAAGTCGGTTAAAAACTTAACCAAGCAAGAAATATCAACCTTTGTTTTTAATAAACTCAAGCAAAATGACTATATATGTTGACAACACAAGGATCGTGAAATTAATTTAATCCGTCTAGACAAAATATAATGCTTCAGTGGTCTTGTCCCTTTGTTGTAATTTCAGATGCAGTAGCAGTCAAGTGTGAAATATAGCTCGTATCATACAGCTGTCGGCAACAGTGTATCAGCGAAGCTATTTTGTAAGACAAATTCACATCGCACTCAAGAATCTGCAAGTAAAATGTGTGTGTTATATTAATAAATAAAATCACCCTGTATTGTTTAACTGCTGGGCAAAGACAAATTGAGGTGAGAGATTATGTCGTATTAAAGGGTGTGTTGGTTGAAATAAATAGTGTCAATTACATTGTATCAATAACATTATATCAATTAAATTGTGTCAATTAAAATGATGTCAATTAAATTGTGTCGATTAAAACAATGTCGATTATATTGTGTCAATTATATCGTGTCAAATAAATTGCAATAAAAGTTGAGTAATTTTTTAAAGCTTTGATGATCAATTTTAAAAATAATGACAGAATTCAAAGCGAGCTGACAGATGAGATTATGTTAATCTTCTAGTTGTCACAAACGTGGCTATTAAACTTGAGGTCCCAAATTTGATTTCCCAGTCAAGCAGATAAAAATAATGAAGGTAAAATAATAAATTTGCTCTGGGAGCGCCACAATGATATTGTTGCTTGTTTGCTAATGGATATACTCAAAATCTACCTAATTTAAAAAAAAATCACCTATTGAGAGCTACTTACATTATTAGCAAGTAACATGGACTGTTTTTTATTTTCAAAAAAATTGGAGATCGCTACGAAAATTCCAAAAATTAAAGTAATAGTCGAATAAATTAAAATAGACTTTTACGATAACAGGAAATCTACAGGAATCAGGAATCAATTTCACCGGCCGAATCGGAGTTTGTAGTAGGATTCCTGAAATCAGAAACTTTGGGTACCTACATAAAAGCTGAATCACCACAACATTACAATAACTCACTAAGTTTCAGGGCTCCCTAAACTTTGTACATAGCATACGTTTGTTAAACAATAGTAATTAACGGCACCTAATGTGTTCTGCTTAGTCCCCGATTGTACTTTCATCGTATCCGTTCCAAACTTTTTGACCCCTCAGAGGGTTTACTCTTAAAACTTCAAACACCGAGAAATGAGGCACAAAAGGAAATCAATAATTGTTACTCGATGCCGATGTCTACGCTCGTCAAAGGTACATACGTATCCAATCTCAATCCTCATTTGTATATGCTTTTGCATCCCGGGGGACGTAACATTAGATTTTCATTATGTCTATGACTTTAAAAAAATAATTTAAATCGTGTAAGCATTAACCGAAATTGATGACGTGTGAAAGAAGACAGTAAACATTATTTTCAAATGGGAAAAGGTAGGACACCTCCGTGCCTCGGATAGCACGTTAAGCTGTTGGCCCCGGCTGTCAATTCTAGATCTTTGACAGTCGTTACGGGTAGTCAGAAGCCCGAAATCTGACAACTAGTCTTACCAAGGGGTATCGTGTAACGCAATATCTGGGTTGTGGAGGTCTGATAGGCAGTCGCTCCATGTAAAACATTGGTATTCAGCTGCATCCGGTAAGACTGGAAGCCGACCCCAACATAGTTGGGAAAAGGCTGGGCAGATGATGATGGGAAAGGGTAGGACACCTCAGCCAGATGCCTTCGTAAAGATAGGCAAGCACCGCTACAACTTGGGTGCCCAAGCGAAGTAGGGGTCGGCCGCGAAAGCGATGGCGAGATGATCTTGATACTTTCAAGAACGACTGGTGGGACTGCCACGGAAAGAAAAAGAAGGATTTGGGGAGGAAACCTTTGCCCAGCGGTGGAACAATATAGGTTAAAAAAATATAGTATAAAAACTAAAACCCGACTACTTAAAATCTAAAAACAAGCTTCTTAGATTTGAAATAAAATTCTTTAGTCGGAGGCCACCAAATTACAAAGTATTTACCCTTGGAAGATTATCAAGTACCTATTTACCTATAATACATTAAGGCCTCCGACTACAGAATTTTATTTCAAATCTAAGAAGCTTGTTTTTAGATTTTAAGTAGTCGGGTTTTAGTTTTTATACTATATTTTTTTTCAATGATTTTTAGTGGTAAAGAAACCAATAAAATTCATTTTAATCACAATTTTTTAGAATGTGGTAGTTCTTAAATAGGTAGATTTCTTTAACTGTCAACTTCGGTTCAAACCTTTAGTCAATGTCATGTATTTTTTAAATTAAATTTATTTCAAAGGTGTCGTCCGCGACTTCGAGCTATTAAAACATGGCCTCATATATTTCTTAGAAGTATACATGAAAAGTAGTAAGAAGTACAGCTTGGCAAAAAAGAGTCTGGAAAAATTGGGGGCGCCGCTGTCGCACTTTTCACACTACAATTCAAATTACAAGTTATTAAGTGCTTACATATTTCTATGACGAGTTTTTTGTCATTAATTATAATCAAATGAATCATTTTTATGTTATTTTAGTACTCACAAACGTAGTTATTTAAGATTTTTATTTTTAGTTCCAGCTGTCACCGCCTCAGACTCTTTTTTGCCAAGCTGTATAAGTACACATGAAACCTTTTTTGTGGGATATCATCATAGATAGAGTACATTTACCTAAAGTTCGAGGAAGTAAGTAACATGGAGTTGATAATACCTGCTCTAAAATCCCGAAATCATAAACATTACAATTAATTCCCGGGAAATTAGAAATTAATTTTACGTATAATTATTTAATAAGAAATTTGAAAAAACAACTGATACGGATGGGATTCGAATCCACGATCTCCGGTGTACCTTGCCGACGCTCTAACCGCTAAGCAACCGTATCCCATCAGAATCAGTCGAAATTTCAAATCTCTTTCTACGCCTTAGGCGTGTGGTAATATCGAACGGAATACATTAATTATCCGACTCAGTGTTCTAAACTTTGCAGTTTTTAGAAGGCACCGATAGATATTACCACACGCCCTAGGCGTAGAAAGAGATTTGAAATTTCGACTGATTTTGATGGGATACGGTGGCTCAGTGGTTAGAGCGTCGGCACGGTACGTCGAAGATCGTGGGTTCGAATCCCTTCCGTATCAGTTGTTTTTCAAATTTCTTATTAAATAATTTATTATATTTAATAAGCAAACATGTGTTAAAACATGTAATAAATTCTCCAAAATATTAATTTAACGTTTTAAATACATATGAACTAAATTATTATAATAAAAAGTCTTTATTATGTTTTTAGACATCGGTAACAGATAATGTAATACTTAAGTAGTTCGGTACTAAAACTGTTAGATTAATGAGTTTTATTTTACATACAAAATTAATTCTAATAAAAACTATAGGTCAAAATCCAGTCCATATTAATAAAATCCCGAGATTTAATTGTTATGTTTACGATTCCGGGATTTTTGAGGAGGTATTTTTAACTCTATGTTACTTACTTCCACAAAACCGCAAACCAACGCCATCTAGTTACGAAGAAGAAATCTCAATTTAATTAACATTATTTTAAAATATAATCATAATTTAATAGGCAGTGATGTGTAGAAACTTTAATTTAATTAGTAAATATTTATTGTTATCACGTTTTCACATTGTATGCAGTGTTATAATCACATATATTTATGATAGTCGTAACGGGTAGTTAGAAGCCTGATATTCTAAGAAGTGGTCCAGAATATATAGATAATATATACATATTCTGAATGTGCTCATCAAGACCTTCCATTTGATATCAAACACGATAAATTTACCTTAACTTTATTTTTTTCGAGCTGACTAATTTATTTTTAAAATCCACCTTATTTGATTTTACGAAATTTTATAAATCCTATAACCCGCAGACCATTAAGACGCATCGATAGACACCTTATTTATTGAATTACAACAAATAGTTTAGGAGCTAGGAGGGAACAGATGAACAAACTTACATACATACATACATACATACATACATACATACATACATACATACATAGACTGCTAAAATCATAACCCTCCTTTTTTTTGTAGTCGGGTAAAAATGGCTGTGATAAACAGTAATTGTATATCAGTGATTCAGGATTTCTTATTTCATTGATTTAGGATTTGAAACCAGCACACCTGAGAGATTTTTCAAGGGTGTGTAAAGCCATGTCAAAGCCCTACGGATGGTTTAAATTTTGACACCAGTGTTTATCAACAATACGATAAAGAGAAAGAGGATTTCTTAGTTTCTTTTTTTACATTAACAGCAAAAATAAATCTTATTAAATTCGTACCTGAAATTATAGCTACATACGTAGCGATAATCAACGAATATTGTTGGAACTAGGAGTGCTAGACTAATAAATATTAGGAGAAATAAACACGCGAACTAGAATAACAGAAAATAAATAACCTCTAATGATGTTTACCTCCGCCCTTGTAGGTTATGTTACACGTTCTGGTATAACTTGGGAAAATAAGCAATCACATTTTATTGTGAGCTATGATCATCTTGATTTACAGTGTCTAAAAATATCGAGATTGTTAGATACTTGAATCATTTTGACAGAAGTAATTTATATTTTTAGGCAATTTCAACCGGTAACAATCATGTAGAGCTAAGATTAAATATATAGGGTTTGTAAAACTTAAAACTATCTATATATACAAATCTATCTATCTATCTAAATTAATCAAATCTATCTATTTATATCAATTTAGTTATTAGATCCGACAACAAAAACTAAATAAATAAATGCCGACCCCAAATAAGGGCAGGGCAGGGATAAGGGCAGGAAGATGATGAACAAAAAACTATAGAATCTAAAATTTCAAGTAAGTACCTATCCTATAGAAATCCTACAAGATTCAGAACCTACAGCAGGTTTGGTTATTTGGTTTGTTAAAAAAAAATAGCAACATTTCATCCACGCTTGTGATAAACGTTTAGTTTTTTTTTAAACTGTCAGCCGGTTTGATTTATTATTCGACTAGTTTTTGCCCAAGGCTTCGCTCACGTTAATATAAAATTCAATCATGATTTGAAAGACATGTGGTGCCGTCTATTATTAAGAAAGTTATTGTTGTTTTCCTCGGGAACAGTACTTTTTTTCAGGATTAATGGTATCAGGATGATCAGTTCAGTGGTTTAGGCGTGAAAAGGAAACAAACAAACTTACTTTCGCATTTATAATATTTAGTTTTAAGATATTCAAATTATGATTAAACTTCGTTTGTGTTTAGCGCGCTCGCGCTCCATGTATCGAGGGATACTACTCATAATAGAAAAGATAGGAAGAAGAATGACAACATTGCATTAAGTTACTATGATAAATACCACAGTATAATAAACACACAGTATAGAAACTACGTACAATCGCTTAAAAACAGCACTCTCACACAAACATGTGCAACGAAGCATCGGTTGGCGTCGTTGATTCTGCGATGATACTGCGAGTACCGCAACATTCGCTTAAGAGTCTCGTCGTAACGCAATATTACGCATGTTTGTGTGAGTGTGCCGTTTCGAGCGTTTGTACGTCGTTACCGTACTGTATGATTATTATACTGTGACAATACTGTCAAATTAGGTCAATGATATGATAGCGACGTTGCCATTATTACGATTAGGGTTTATGTTGTTGGACGTCTTACGGATTTTGTTTTCTCATTTTGGTTAAGTCAAAGTAGGTGCTTGTTTTTTATCTGGAGCGGTAATGCGCAGTTCAAAAGACATTTTGAATATGGAATAATTTTGACATTATTAAAATGTTGAGCCTACCATAAGTACTTATTATGAATGGGAGGGATTAGCCTGTAGTAGACATTATTATTAAAATTGATTACTAATTTTTTTGTAAAACTGGCTTCGACTGGACTTCGGAAAAATGTATGGTAGACCTATTCCCCTTGTTACCATGCTAAGGTAGTGTAGGTGGTAAGACTTCCAAGAACACGAAGGTAAATAAATATACAGCCTAATGGCTATGAAGCCTGTCACACACAGCCGCAGTAGTCAACTTCGATTGACACTATTTTAATTCAAGATTTTATTTCTGAAGTCTTTATTTTGTAGTCCTTAGTGACGTGTGTTAATAAAAGTAGTTATTAATTGTAACCCCTACCCTACTCTACCTTTCTTTATCCCTATCCAACCCTACTCCTTTTTCTCACCTTTTAAACCTTCTCTGGACTTTCACACATATATTAAAACCAAAATTATCCAAATCGGTCAAGCCGTTCTTGAGTTTTAGCGAGACTAACGAACAGCAATTCGTTTTTATAATATAGATTGCTGTGTAAAATTTAAATGGCCGTGGCAAGACGTTGCACAAACGCACCTAAATAAAAAAGTTAAATAGAAATTATTAAGGCTCAAAATACACTTCCGATTCCTGTTCCGTTTGTCTAATCTGACAGTCGGGTCGGATTCACTGGATACGCGTCCAATTCTTTCTTCAGATATTTTGTAAATTCTATCATTCCCGAGCGTTTAATTGCGTACGGAGCTGAGCTGAGGTGGCCAGTGGTTTTGGGGGGTACCTAGTTTATGTTCAAAACAAATGGCGCGAACGCGTTCATGCGGTTAGTTCAGAATATCGGATCACAATATCGTACGGAAAACGGAACGTGTATAGTGAGACTAATTGTAAAGTTTTATCAATAAAATTTACTTAAACTTTATCCAAAACAAATTACTCGTTTCGAATTAAGCCAATTGTTTACTTAAATGTTGTTTACAGTTTACTTTGTCCAAACAATTTACAATGAAAAAAAAAAGTTGCAACTTATCGTTTCCATTTTGTAACCCAGATCCAATTAGAGATATTCCCAAAGGCGACCCTTTAGAGCATTAGATATTGAAACAGATATTTATAGAAGCCAAATTCAATAGTAACAAACAACTTTGTTTCTTGTTTACTTCTTAGATTAAGTATTGGCACAGTATAATAATCATACAGTATGGTAACTACGTACAAACGCTCGAAAACGGCACACTCACACAAACATATAACATTAACATATAACGTAATATTGCGTAACCAACCGGAACAAAAATTGCTAAAAAAACAGCTGTTCCATACATGATTCAACAAAATGTATGGAACAGCTGATTTTTTTTGCGATTTAAGGGTTGGCCCCATAGTAAAAGTTGTTCATAATGATGAGTTTAATGACCCCTTTTAAGGATGCTGGTGTTTTACAAATAACCCTGTATATGTAGTTACATCAACGTTATGGTGTATTAAAATTACACGGGTTAATAATTTTACTAAACTTCACATGCTCAGCTTCTGGGAATGAATGAAAACAAATTACATAAAGCATTGCTCTTCAGTACGACCGCATCCATGACATGTAGACGCTAAGTGGTTTTAAGCGTGCTATATATTGTGTGAAGTTGAGGAGCTCTCGGCTTCACAAATTCAAAATATGAGTAAATTTTGCTTATGTAGAACTATAGAATATACACAATTATTATAACACAATTATTTGACTAATATTAATTAATAGCTCTGATAGCCTAGTGGTATGACCGTGCGACTGACAAGTTTAAGGTAACGAGTTCGATCCTAAGGCGCGCGCACCTCTGACTTTTCGTAAGTTATGTGCGTATTATAAATTAATTATCAGTTGCTAAAACGCTGAGGGAAAACATCGTGATGAAACCAGCACACCTGAGAGATTTTTCGATGGTGTGTAAATCCATGTCAGAGGCCTACGAGCGGTTTAAACTCTGATACCAGGTTATCCATAAGAAGAAGAAGAATTATTTGACTGCCTCGTTGGTCTAGTGGTAACAAGCGCGACTGCTGAGCACGAGGTCCTAGGTTCGATCCCCGGGTCGGGCAACATGTTATTGGGTTTTTCCATTAGGAAATTCTCAGTAGCAGCACGGAGTCTGGAATTGTGCCCGATTAATGGCAATAGGCTCGCCCCCTATTAATCGGACTTATAACATGCGAAACGTGGGTGTACTGCACACCTCTGCTTACCTCCTCTGGGGAATACAGGCGTGATATAAATAAAATAAATAAACAATTATTTACGTAACACAACATAACATAGACTAACGCTTGTATTCCCTTGAAGAGGTAGACATTAGACAGATGTGTATATCCACGTTTCACCGGCTTCCTATGTTATAATTCCCATAGTAGGAGAGTAATGGAACGAAGCCTATTGCCATTAACCAGGTACAATAGGCTCCAACCTGACACTAAAAATTACGCTGCAGTACTTTTAAAGTTACACTATGTAAGGCATGCTATGCAGTACATTTAAAGTTAAGCATGCTACGCCGTAGCACTTTAAAAGTTACACGATGTAAGGTGAGGTACGAACTCATAGTATGTGTTAAGTGCTGAGATGTACTACGTGAACTTACTCTGCTAAGCCAGACAGTAAAATGTTGAACATGCTTGGCTTGTGTTTCACGTCACGTTCTCGATAGTTCAATAAAAGTACTCTGATTCAGCTATAAAATCATAGCGCTAAGCTATAAATTCATTTCGATCTAGTTCATACTCTATGTAACCATTACCTTTTTAGTAAAAAGTTTTCTTTTACAAAAATAGCGTTCTAACAAAACAAATGAACCGACAAAGCAACAAATAAAATTTACTTAGTGTTGACTCATAATCTATGTTGTCTTACCAATTTCGACTGGACATCAAATAAGCAACGTATATTCACAATATAAAATTTAAAATATTTTTAATATTTCCAATAATCTGCTTTTTTGGAGTCGGTTAAAAAATTACGCTTTTATAGCCCTTCTGAATTTATTCAAATGGGCTACGGTAAGAGATCAGGCGCAAGGCCAACAAGTTTAAGAGCTTTCATAGGCACGGAGTAAGTGATAATTAATTTTATAAAACGCACATAACTTTCGAAAAGTCAGAGGCATGCCTTGGGTTCGAACCTGAGACTTCTGACTTGCCAATCAAGGGTCATACCACTAGGCTATCACGACTAAATCCTCAGATTATTCCTAACGAAACCCCAGTTACGAAAAAAATGAAACAATTTTACTTCATCGTAGAATGAACTGCAGAATTAAAAACCCTTGTAAAGTAATAACGAAGGTGCTTCACAAAACACGGACGGACGAACATTTTTTTAATTAGTTAAAAAATCCACAGCTTATGTAAAATGAATTTCTGCGTCCGAGGTTTGTGAAAATATGTTGTTATTTTAGCTTTTTAGCAGCTATTTTAGCTGCATTTATTAAACGCACGTTAAGACCAGAGAGCGTGGTAGATATTTATATTTTTTTCTTACCACGGATTAATAATTAACACTTTTTTGTAGAATGTCGAAAAACTTATATTCAACAGATACTGTTCCGACATTATGACAATTGGATAATACGCTTCTCCAATTAAGGACTTTAATCTACCCAACGATATTTCATTAATTAACGAAGGAACGATGACACTATTTTACCAAAACAATACGCTACTCTGCCATATTCTTCAACATCGACAAACCCAAACAATCTAAAGCAATCCAACAATATTATGGAAATTTGAATCTATTCTACTTCTTCTCCGAGTCCTGCCTCCATTCTTTGATAATATAAGAATTCGTTGTGTACAGGGTGGTAAAGAACAGCCATAATTGCAGGGAAAGTATCCTAAATTAATATTTCATCAGAAGGTAAGTAGAAATGTTAATATTTGTGTTAAAATTATTATTTCAAGACTCAATTTCCTTTAAACTTAGTGAAAATTATCTTTAAATTGTTGTATTTTCTGTAATAACTTTGGGGAAAGTAAGCAGAAGCTTAAATATTGGTAGAAAATATTATTCCGTCGTTTTCCTAGACACTTTGTAATATACAACTTAGCAAAAAAAAGTCTGAAGCGGTTACAGCCGGAACTAAAAATAAAAATCTTAAAAACTAAGTTTGTAAGTGCTAAAATAACTTAAAAATGATTCATTTCATTGTATGTCATAGAACTAAGTAAATACGAAATAACTTGTAATTTTGTAGTAGGTATGTGAAGTGCGCTAGTGGCGCCCTCAATTTTTGTAACCTCTTTTTGGTGAAACTCTTCAAGATGCTAAATTTTATTTATTGATAAATTATAATATGTGAAGACATAAATTGAAGACATTTTATAATATTTGTAAAGAATATAGTGCACGGATAGTATCAAAAGTCATTTTAAAAGATTTAGTACAGTTTCCGATAGATATAGATGGCTCCTAGCCACGAATGCAATGCTTTATAAATAGCCATCTCAAGGAGACATCTACAATTCATACTCGATTTCTATGAAGATGTAGCGAAGCGTTTTGGAAGAAATTTATAATATTCATAATAATTTTAAAATTTTGAGAAATTTTTCCTTTAAAATTCACAGAGTGACACAGGCTTGCTTGGTGGTAAATAGTGCGTGAAATTGAAGTTTTATGATACCTATATAAGTTGTAGTATTTTCTAAATGCAAAGAAAATTCAATCTTATATGAGTGGGATTTGAATGCTCGACTTACTGGGTAAAGCCCCTAATCGCTCTACCACTATGATACCTATATTTATTTTTTTCCCACAAAAAACCTTAATGTTGGCTTATTATACCTACCTAAAAACTTTAAAACTGTTAAACACAATACCTTTCAACATTATTCAATATCATCCTTTCTAAAATGTCAGAATAGAATTGCTTTGAATTTTAAAATAAAAATAAATAATACAAAGTAAATATTATTCTGTTCCTGTTTTTAAGCAAATATCACTTAGAAACTTTTTGCCGTTTTGTTTATTCACGTGCCTTTGAGGTCGAAGTTGTCCCGTACGTATTTGAATAAGACTTCATAAATTTAAAGAAAATAGAATAATAATGTGGAAATATTTTTATTTTTAGGATCCTGTTCAGTGGGCAAACTTAGTCAATTTGAAAAAACAACTCAATCCCATCCGTATCAGTTGTTTTTTCAAATTTCTTATTAAATATTTATAATGAAAAAAAGTTAATTATTTTTAAATGATTTCTAAAAAAAATTAATCCGCGAACAAATAAGAGTGATTCTGACTGATTGATTTGATAAAAAACAGGAATTATTGATACCATAAACTTGTGACACAACTTATTATTTTATTGATTCTGCCTATGGGCATTCTCTTTTAGTATCAGTTGCTTGATGCATCGGAAAGGACGTTGGACTTTTGGTTCTGCGCCTGATCTCTTCGGTCGGATTGCCGCCCCATTAGATTATGAGAGTGAGGGAATAGAACCTATGTTTGCGCTAACATTTGTGCACGCTTTCCTGCGTAGTCGACTCTGTAATCTCCGTTGAGATTGGCCACTGTAACTATTAAGTTACAGTGGCCAATCTTCATACAGTGGCCAATACAAAGCCTGCGCTAATTATAGCGCAGGCTTTGTATTGTAAACTTTTTTATCTGTTTATCTACGTCTTAAATGCAAGGGCTAATAATAACCAATGATGCTTAATTAACATAAGTAAACAGGGAAAAAGTTTGGGTTAAACCCAGATTGTCAACAATATAAGAACTGGTTTTATGTTGTGTGAACTTTAAAGGACGTGTATGTTATTTTTAGATACAGTAATAAGATCTGGATTAATTCTAAGTAAACAACTTGTAATTAAAAGTGAAGTTTGTAATCTATTTATTTATGTACACACACAAAAATACATAAAGGAAACATGTACGATAAAGGTACTTACTGCTTATTTCTAAAGAAATTTCTGCCAGCAGACCTGTGATGTGGGAGATGATTAATAAAATAGACAAGTGTGTAAAAATTTAATATTAGGTAATATGATGTGAACAATATGGTTTAAAATGTTATGCTAACATGACATAGACTCACGCCTATATTCCTCGGAGGGGGTAGGCAGAGGTGTATGCAGTACACCCACGTTTCGCTGTCTATGAAAAATTTTGGGCATATCATTAATTTATTGAGGAATTTATGCAGGTCTAATCAATTCTTTTTTTTTTTTTTTTTATTAAAACTTGAGCGCATTTGACTGGATCTCACCTGATGGGAAGTGACGATGCAGTCTAAGATGGTACACACGAACTCAAGTAATGCCTATTCACTCTTGCCTTGAATACTCCTAGATTATAAGAATCGGGAAAATCGGAACCGAAACAATAATTTTTTTTGTCAATCATTTAACCAATATTTTAAAAATGTTTAGCAATCAATTAAACGTTTAATAGACATTTTTTATCATTGCAAGATAGGCGCGTCATTGCCACATTATTTTAATTATTGTTGTTATAATGGCTTGTAAACATATAAATGTTGGCTATTCCTGGCCACGGCTGGACTTATGAATTGTCAACTTAGGCCGGAAACCACACGGCAAAAAAAAAGTTTTTTTTTTTTCTAAATTATTAGATAAGAAAAAAAATTAAGACCCTTTATGCGAAACAACGCCTTAGAACGTTAGAAAACATTATGAATAAAAAAATAGGCTGAATACTTTTTAAATTGAGCCCTTGACGGACCTATGTACGTGCTGCGGCGTAACTTAACCCTGCTAACAACCTATCTAGAAATGTAATTACTCGTTGTAAATTTTATACGATTCGTGAGGGAATTGTTTAGGGTTGTCTAATAGAGGAACTAATTACTTTTATACTTTGTCTTGAATAAATTTGTATTTGTTTGAGTCGTGATAGCCTAGTGGTTTGACCGTTGACTGACAAGTCGGAGTTTTTAAGTTCGAACCCAAGGCTCACAGCTCTAGCTTTTCATAAGTTATGCGGGTATCATAAATTAGTTATCACTAACTCCGTGCCTCAGTTAGCACGTTAAGCTGTTGGCCCTGCGCTTGATCCCTCTCCGATCGTATCGAATTACCATCCCATCTTTTTCTGAAATCACACTCGTCTACAATGACGTATCATCGAGCCTAAAGATATATAAAAGGTTTCCTAATGATCCCCTTCACGGGAACCGTCATAGCCATACAAATCATGACCAATACAATCTAAATCTCAACAAATAAAATGTTTGCTATTCTACTGAAAATTTATCCAACACAAGGAAACTCTCTACGGAGATTATATATCGGCTGTCGCTCAGCTATTGTGAACGGGGTCGTCAATTTATATGGGTTCAAAATAGCCCGAAGCGTCTATTGTCGAAGGTATTTGGAAGAGTAGGGGTATTTGAACCTTCCTTATGAGTTTTATTTATATGTTACATAGTAAAGCTATAAAAGCTATAATATGCAAAGCTTGTAGTTGTGAAACTTGTTTACAAAGTCTACTGATTTATATCACGATGTCTTTATCTAACAAAGATTACGGGATAAGGATAGAAGATATTTACAAAATATCAATGAGAGTTTAGTAGCGTCGATAGCCGCTACTAAATTCTCTTACGTAGAAAAATATAGACGAGAATTATTTATTTTTGTCCTTTTCCGACTGTCAAGGACGGGTTATGTTTTTGTATTATTTGTATGAGGTGTTGAAGTAAATTGCTATTTAAATTCTATAAGCATTCTCATTTTTTCGTGTGTAGTCAAGTCAGAACCGGGAGAAAGAGTGAGAGAAAATACCTAGTCTTTTGACAACTCTGAAATACGTCTGAAATTAATCAAATTGTTCCAAAAAGAACTGGGTCCTACTATGAAAATCACGCTGATGTTGCAAATCGAAACGCAATAACGCAAACCTTACCACCAAAATACTACTACTAAACTACTAAATAAGTACTACTACAAGAAAGTGCAGTGCAAAGTTGCAAACAGTACGTCAACAATGACACTTTCGGTAAACCAAAGTCAAACATTACCGAAAAGTGTTTTCGAAAAGAGGCTAGTGTTGTAGAATAACCATCAAATTACGTTATTCATAAAAAAAATCGGTTCTATCGATTGAAGAGGTTTGCTTACTGCCAATAAGTTCGTACAAGACAAAGAAAAAATCAAGAACCAAGGTAACATTAAAACAAATAACAATTTGTTACTCGTAATCCGGGCTCTAACTGTCGCAAATGTCATAACCGTTTTACCTCTGTTTCTCTTATGAAAGTAATAACTTGGCCAATAACGGTTTTTGCCATCTTTGCCCGGATTACAGTCATTGACATGTCGACGCGTGTTAATTTGGACGCGAATCGAATATCTTCTTATTTTTTTGGGTATCGTGCTGTATTGGGATTTCACGAAACCTTTCTATTTCCTTGTCCATAAAAAAATATAATTCGAATACCAACGTTTTTGACGGTATTGAAATTTTGAATATTTATTGAAATTTTGTGACGTAAACAAAAAAAGATGTTGGTTGGTATCGAGTTTTTTTTTAAACATCCTCCTTCCTTCCTTGGTAGAGTCACCTCATAATATGAGCAGTAGTCAAGATTGGGCACAGCTAGTTGCTGTCTGCCTGGCAATGTATTAATTCCTGTTAAAATTTAATTTCCCACAACCGAACCTGGGGTGCGAGCATGGATCTTTTTATCGAACGTTTATCAATTTTAAATGTCAAGTTTGACATAAATATCATTTTCGATGAGAATTCGATAAAAATCCATGCTCGCGCTACTAGATTTTTGTATTAGCGGCAGCCATACTTCAATCTAGTTAGTCACAAGAGTCTATCAACACTTTTAAAAAGAAGTAATTATATTAAATATTTTTAATTTTCAAAGCTGACATCCCTAAAATTTAATATATTCGTTAGGATTTAATTATTCTGTAATTCGCGTGTCTGATTGCTGAGGCGTCTTGTTTCGTATATTTCTATATCAATCTTCGTAAATGTTAATTCATTTTGCAACATTGCCTACATGTTTGAATGTGTTTGTTGTCATTATTAATTGTTTAATTTACGAAAATATTGTGAAATTAATTAAGAAATGTTTATAAGTAGGTGTAGTCACATTATTTTTATTTCATAGTGCTGACTGTTGACTTGTATAAATAGATCCGAAAAAAAAATCGTAAAAACTACTATGGATCCATCCATCCATATGTCCATAATTCCATAAATCCACCTTGACCTTATTGGATATATGGATTAGTACTTATGGATTACATATGAATTACTCTATAGTACTTATTACAATTTTTTTTCAACTTTTTTTAAAATTTTTAACGAGATAACGTTACATTAATTTTTAAAGAAAAACGAGTATTAAAACAATGTTGGTGTAAATCAGTTGACAAGTTTTATTTTGTTCCTAGCTCGGAATATCACAACGTCATGCGTACCTAGCTAAATATCGTCTGCAGGCGATTCCTTATTTCAGAGAAAAGTGGTGGACCTGATAGACACTGCAGTACCTACCACAGATGACTAAATAGTTACTACGGAAACAGAACTACGAGTAGGTACATACTAAAGTTACATGCTAATATATTTTAGGCTACTATTAAAAAACATAAATATTAAATAATAGTAAATTTTCAAGAACGTTTCTTTTTTTTTCGAGTCGATACTCGGTTTTATCCGCACTCCCGCCCTGAGACCCTTAAGGAAAAGAAGGGTCCAGATCCCTTGGTAATTATTATTGTGCACAAAAATGGTGTCTCCTAAAATGGTTAGGTACTGTGTAAATAATGTTAAATAATATATTATATTTTTAAATATTATTTAAAGATTTTTGTGAAATTTTTACATGTTTTTAGCACATGTTACCTTATTAAATATAAATATTTAATAAGAAATTTGAATTAGAAAATATTACCACACGCCCTAGGCGTATAAAGAGATTTGAAATTTTGACTGATTCTGATGGGATACGGTGGCTCAGCGGTTAGAGCGTCGGCACGGTAAGCCGAAGATCGTGGGTTCGAATCCCATCCGTATCAGTTGTTTTTTCAAATTTCTTATTAAATATTTATATTATTCAAAGTTTATTATATTATTAAATAATATACCTAATGAACTTTTTTATACATACCCTCACAATAAGATTCTCGCCTGTATTGCAAGCTACAATATTTCATTATTTAATCTAGACGTAAAAGATTTACGTCTCATAACTCTTACGCAACTAATCTTCTTCCCACTCGCAGAGTACTGTGTAGAATGAATGACGTATTTAGAGATATTCAGCTACAATTTTTGTACGGTAAGTAAGAAAAAAGAAAAAAATATTAAGTGGAATTTTAGGGGGTAGAGGTACAAGAAAGACTGATACAATTATAGTTAAATTTGTCAAAGAGATAACCTGGGAGACGAAGGACTTTATGGGTATCAACGGGATTTATAGTTAAAAGCCGTGCCTTCTTTTTTTTATCTTATTATGATTATCAACCGACGAAATACTTATTACGCTTAAAATTGTTAGCTAGTCAATTATGTTGATTGATTTTAAATAAGAATGAAAAATTATTTATAAGTGTCGAATTTGTTATAAGTTTTTACGGAATAAACGACTGAAAGAATAATCCGTGAAATACATAAGAAAATGCTATTCATCATCATTATCACCGTCAGCCTGTATTAATCCACTATTGAACATAGGCCTCTCCCAATGCGCGCCATGGTATTTGTCCATAATCGCCACGCTGCTGCTGGACAAGCGGGTTAGCGATCGCAGTAGCAGATGGTTGCTGTCACACAGTAGGATGCTACTGCCCATCTTTCGAATCTTTTCCTTCGTCGCTTCTTACGACACCCGCGGGACGAGTAGGGGTAGTTCTATTCTTAGGCCGGAAATCACACGGCATACGGAAAAGCTATTAGGCAGTTCCTATTATATTGAATAGAATTTTGGACTTTCGGCCTTAGCCAAGTTGACTATCTACAATCGCTAACGCTATAGAAAACGAAAGAAATGTATAGGATTAGATTCTATTCGTTTGTTTTGATCACGTGACACAACGATAATCCTATAAATTTCTTTCATTTCTATAGCGTTAGCGATTATAGATAGTCAACTTGGCTAAGCTTCCTTACCTTCCAAGCTTTAATCTAGGTAAATAATTATATAGTAACCATGTAATTACCTATCTTAAATGTAGTGTACAAGCAGTTTGCACATGATATTACATTTAAGTTTAAGTTACACCCACAACGTTAAGTAAATTCACTAGATTAGAACTTGGTTTGC
Organism: Protodeltote pygarga; assembly: GCA_936450705.2. NCBI lineage: Eukaryota > Metazoa > Arthropoda > Insecta > Lepidoptera > Noctuidae > Protodeltote > Protodeltote pygarga. The sequence continues at coordinate 4,592,763 of OW388264.2, read as the reverse complement.
TTCTAACACAAACTTACGTAATACATAATCTCTTGGAACGTTATTTGAAATATGAACAAGGATGTAGGCGCGAGGTGCTTACTTGATGTATTTTAAATGCCCTAAACTGGCATATTATACAATATATGTTTCATTTTACGAGAGCGGATAAAAGCGTTCCTATAAAAACGAAACAATGGACTTATTTGACAGCCGTTCGAATAGTAGGTACCTAAGTCAACATATTTTCCAATCACAAAAAGGCCAATAACGACTCTTAAATTGTTACTTTATCATCGGTCTGTATTAGTCCACTGCTGAATAATATAGGCCTCTCCCAATGCGCGCCATTATTGTGCGCTCATTAGAGGTAAGTATTTGTCCATAATCGCCATGCTGGGCAAGCGGGTTGGCGATCGCTGTAGCAGATGATTACTGTTACATAGAAGGAAACTCCCAGCCTCCAGATCTTTCTCTTTGTCGCTTCTTACGACACAGGCGGGACTAGTAGTGATGGTTCTATTCTAAGACCGGAAACCACACGGCACTTGTCACTTACGGGTTGAACTAACCTACAATTATAGCAATTGCAACAGTGTCTAATCATTGGGAGCGAATTTCAAACTAAATGGGGTATATCCCATAAATTACAATTATGTGTGGTTCAAATACGTGAAAGTTTAACACAAATAATTAATTGTATGACTCCGATGACACATTTTGTGTACATGGTTAAACAATTACCATTCTCCGCTACGTGTTTACAATGTTTGTAACAGTACCCACGGTAAAGGTGAAAAGCTTTGTAAGGGGACGCGTTTTAACAAAAAAAAAAACTGCAAATATGCATGTTTGACCTTTTATTTTGTGCCTGCTTCTTTTCAATGTGTGCAGGGTTACACTGGTTACACATAAAAACGTTTCATAGAAAGTTGTGATTATATAAATATGATAGGTAATTGGTATGAAATGAAGAATCTGTGTTAAAGGGCACCCAGGTAGCTCAAAAGCTATAAAGGAATAAATGAATTTTTAAAAAAACAACGTTTTTAACCAACCATTTATATTGGAATATCAAAACTATGCACAAATTTGTATTTGTGCTATTCACCGTTAAAGAGTTCCTATATTTAGAGCGTATCCTGATGTTAATTCAGGTCTTGCGTACCATAAAAATGCATTATCATTGGAACTAAACCAACATGTAAAAATCCAACTCTACAGGATAAGAGGAAGTGGTTCTAATTCAGCTTGAAAGATTTGACCCGAACATACATCGTATAAATTGCAAGTTAAAACTGTTATATGCAAGTCAAATAATATAAAAGCCATTTAGATGTTAACAGCACCATTATAATGCATAATCATACTGCTGCCTTTTTTCAACCATTTTGTGCTACTTACCATAACAACACTATTGTTCCAAAATTAGAATGGGAACAAGCGACACTTAAAGGGATGCTCAGCAGTTTTCTAAGCAAATACAAATACCTACACATGAGAAAATGGCCGGCATTTTCCTTTTCCAACAAAAATATTCAGAAATACTGTCCTAAGTGTCTTAAAACTGAGATAACCGTCGCGTTTTCAGGTTGATAACCTGCATTATCTCCAATATCCCAAGTTCCGACGTTCAACGACGTACTCAAAGACTCAGTTTTAACGTCTGCTATCGAAACGAAAATTTATGGAAATACCGATGTATCCTTTCTTGATTCTTTGTTCCGTGGTTGATCTATGTGTAAACGAGATAATGTTCGAAGTCAAGAGTTATGGAAATTACTGAACGTCCCTTTACGCGTCGTTTAACCCATTTTTGTTAGTTTGTTACGGCTTTAGCACGTCTAGAAGTTGACAATTTAGTGGGGGTTGACTGTAATTTTTGTATTTGTTTGGTTCACAACAATTTCGTCCTTATTTTTTTGAATATTTTTTCCATCCATTCCAACAATTTTTCCATCCATCATGTATCATATATGTCATCAGTATGAGTAGTTTAAAAAAGATTTTCTTTTTTCATTTCTTATTAAATAATTATAATTTCGTCCGTACTTTTTCTAAGTACCAGCGTGCTGGGAAGTCTCTTGTATTTCGTCTTTTCACTTCTCAACAAAAATCTCTTAGGATGGAACGGATGGCATAAAAAGTGTCCCCTTTTTCCAGCACCTACTTAAAAAAAAAACTTATTAAATGAATATAATTTCGTTCATACTTTTTCTAAATACCAGCGTGCTGCTGAGGAGTTTTTTACACTTCTCGACAAAAATCTCGTAGGATGGGACAGATACAAAGTGTCCCATATTCCAAATTTGGTATGGAACGCAAACAAAATATTTGCACATAATCTATGATGTATCACGTCATGATATCGCTTGCAATATTTCCCCTTCATTTCCGATATTTATAGACGGCGTCTGTTCGCTTGGCTATAGATAACGTATGATATCGCCCTTCAGTTAAACGCAATGGCTTTCTCGTAAATCTTTGTCTTGAATATCAGCTGTTTATGGGTTCAGTTTTCATTGAAACGGAATTTATGCTTTTGCAACATATTTATTTTATAATACAAAATTATATGATGCAGAGTAGGTACTTTTTTTAAATTATGAACGAGGCATATTTTATCCAAGAACGCACGGTATGCGGTGGAAGGTACTACCTACCTGCTACTAACCTACGATTTAAAATAATTACTTTTTAAACTTTCTTAAACTAATTCCAATAATTATATTAGGTAGGTATGTTTTTTTTCTACAACACAACAAAATTTCTCTACAATAGATCTAAATTCAAATTAATTTGATTAAAAAAAGAAAGACCGTAAACTTTATCATCAATTAAAATATCACTGGTATTTAATACTGCTACTGTTCAAATAGATTTATTTGCTCACATACTACAAACATTTACGTAAGATACATCACAAATTTATATCACGACACTGTCTCGAGCAATTTGTCAAACGGTACACACATGAAAGATACTCGATCGATGTTCAGAAGCAAACATAGAAGCGTAGAGACTGTGAATAATATTCTGTGTAGGGTCAGTCGGTCGGAAAAGGTGCCTATTCTATAAGACAGTGGCACTATCAATATGAGTCATGATCCTTTGATGAAATTCATGAATGAAATGACATTAACATCATTAAGCGACTCGTGACGACGCTTCTCATGAACCAAGGGCTGGTTTAAGACGCGGATACTCGCTAATCTGCTATTTCGCTCGCACATTGAAGATATAAAATCAATGAATATAGTTGTGAAATATCGCAACAAACCAAGTTAAGGAGAACAACATTACAAAGTTTTAGTAAAAAATTTCAGCTAGATCGCATCAAGTTTTCATACATCAAAATTGCATATAAATAAAAATGAATACTTACCTATATTTTTTTTCATGTGTATAAAAACTTATTCAAACTGATATTTTTGGTGAATCTTTGTAATGTCTTCACAAATTGGTTTGTTGCGATTTTTCACTATTTACCTATTGATTTTATATCTTCAATTTGCGAGCGAGATAGCGGATTAGCGCACGTCCTCGCCTTAATGGGCAAAGAATTAGCATTGTCATTCAGGCACGCTACCCAAGAATAGGGATCTGTAGGTATTTAAACGTCTAAATTTGTTAACCCTTTTTAAGGTTCCGTAGTAAAACTAGTTAATTTATGGTGATAATGATACAAAACAACTCATCAGGCTTCAAACATTACAGGTACAATTAATGGGAAAACCCGTCTCTTAAGTGGATTTAAATTGCGACTAATAAAATGTTCGACTAATAAAATCTTAGTTTATAATAAAAACCTAAGCTTTGAAGTTCAAAGAATGAATAGAAAAATAGATTTAATATAAGTATTTTTTTTAATATTTTATTAAAGTCTTTAAAAAATGAGTAAAAAAATTATGAAAATATTAACTTTGACAGTTTTACAACTTTAAAAGTGACAGCAGTGATAAAAAGGTTGAGAAGTTATGATTGTGGTACGGATACCGAGATGTGGAAGAATGAGAAACACGTTGTTAGAAAAGTTGTAATCCTACTAAAATAATATAGGTACCTAAATGTAAAAGTTTTTAAGGATATATGGATTATAATTGTTATTCTTTCACGCAAATGCTGCTGAAACTTTGTAGTAATATAGCTTATGCATTAGATTATCACATACGTTACGATTTATCAAGATACCATGCGGGCCACGGATAGCAAGTATATATGTACCTATAGATTAACAGGTTGTCAATACAACCTGTTACTTTATAAACCAGCTATCTAATCGCGAAGATCCAATGATCTTCGCACCAAAATAATGAAGGCGTGGCTGCTTTGTCGAGCTTCATTATGTCAATTTATGACCAATCAATATCTATATATTAATTACTAAGCCATGACTTGCAATATTATAGGTTTTACCCAATAATATTTATAGCTTTCCTTGTCCTGTGGTTATAGATCAATTAAATTGGCGCTTAAGTTACGATGACAATAGAATGACTCATAGGTAATCAAAATACTAGTGACTAGTACTAAATAGTCACTAGTATTTTGATTACCCAAGAGTCACACACGACATTTGTTCCTTAATACTTTTACACATATATATATTAAATTAAATTAAAAACCCATTGCTGTACATTAAGGTAACGCTTAATTAAATTTTAAGGTAATTAAACCTCATACTAGAATATTTTAGTTTTGAGATTATATTTTTTAATTTCACCCAAGTATCTTGGCGAAAGTCGTTGAAATTTTTGCGTCATGAAAGGGCTTTTCAAAAGTACATTTGGATACAAAATTGTCTTTTTAGGCTTAAAGCGTTACTTTTATAAGGCATTACATGGGCCGTAACATGTAGGTATAAAAAATCAATATAATTATGCTTAAAAACCTTTTTACTTTTAGGTATAACTGTCTCGCATACCCCGAGCGGGACGGTATGCAAAAGGCGCATTTCCCCAATTTCCCCAAAGATAAATGATACCATTTCCTCTCTACACAAAAAAAGGTTAGGTATAAAACCATAAAAATTATGTACTTTATATTTTTGTAGCTTATTAAATAGAACCCACGATCTTCGACGTACCGTGTCGAGGCTCTAACCGCTGAGAGCTCAGCGGTTAGAGCGTCGACACGTAGGTTCGAATCCCACCCGTATCAGTTATTTTTTCAAATTTTCTTATTAAATAATTATATTATGTACTTTTTTAATTCTGAAGACTTGTCGTATTCCGAGGTTAGAAGCATCAGTTGAATCTTGATTTTTGCAAGTCAGAAGCGCTGAGGTTTAAAAATGAGACTCTAGTTTGCAATTCACTATGAAATCAGAGGTTTCAGGTTTATTAAAATCACCGATAACTCCCAAACCGCGGTAGAATTGCCATTGTGTCTACTACGTGGTGTTCAAATTAATAATGACGTTGCAATTATCATAAGTTCTAATGAACTGTTCAAATAACTAAATGACGCACAACAATTCATTAAAAACAATTTCAATGCGACAATTACGTTAAGTTAGCTATTATTAGAAATAATTTATCTTACTACAGAGCAGCTAATGTACAATGGCGGAAAAAGTTTATAATTCAATATTGTTTCATTGTTGTAGGAAACTACGAAGGTAGGGTACTAATTTTACTAGGCTAAATTGCGTAGGAATGATAATTTAAAATGTCAAATGAAAAATCTAATGGGTAGTTATACAATACTAAATATTTTTAAGAAAAAAACGATTGACTGAATTTTTTTGTACGTAGGAAAAATTGACTACTATTTGAGATGGTGGATGGTAGAAGATATTTTCGATAACATAGGAGTGCTGTATAGCTTAGTGGCAGAGCGATTAGGTAGCTTTACTTTCTGTATGTAGTAGTGTCGTACAAGCGTATCTAAGGTTCCAGGCTCTACCTAGAAGATTGCGAGTTCAGATAGCGCTAGAAATTGATTGTTTCTTTCCAGAAAAAAATCGATCTATAGGTACATAATTGTTCATTGGAGTTAAATTACTTATGACGTTATTCATCTGTCATTTATTTTCATTTTGCATGGTTTACATTAGATCGTCAGTTTCTTCATGTTTATTCATACAGTGACGTAGTTAATCTTTCTTAAAAATTTCATTGCAACATTTTGTGGAAATGGGCGTGCTGTGATTAATCCGTCAAAAATTGACAAATGAAATTGTCATTAAACTGAGAAATCAATTTACTCTACCACTGTACTGAAAACCACATATGGATTAGTTGTATGATTCACTGTTGGTTTGCGATGTCTAATTAAAATAATAGGATTTTATGAGTTAATTAGTATTATATTTTACTGCGTATACTATACACAATTACACACCTAATTAATGACGCATGATAAATGATTGGACAAACATTTGTGGCAATTGATTTTTATTTAATATCTATAGATTACTTCCCACACTTCATCTATTCTTCACATAAGGTCTATGACGGGGATAAGAAGCTGAGACGTACTGTTGCGTAAGACAACACTGTAAGTCACCGGTCAGTCAGAAGAAGAAGCCTAGCTCCTATGACCTACAATGTAACGACTTCACTTGATACGTAATACTTTCTATAATGTATAACGCCATCTTCTACACCTACGAGTGGTTTAAACTCTAACATTAGAATAATCATTGACTATACAATAAAAAAGAAAAGCATATTGCACTATCCAATGACAAATTGTACGGAAAGCCTACGCTGCTAATCTCAGGGGGTTGTCATCCAGCGAGCTGAGTAATTAGTCAGATGCGAACCTATTTTACGGCTAGCTGATCATCAACATTGCGTAATGTTCTACTTACCTACAGTACAGTAGAACAATACTATAAACAGGGTTATGTTATGTGAACATGAATGTATGGAACAGCTGTTTTTTTTTTGCTACATATTTCAGGGTTGGTCCCATAGTAAAAGTTATTTATAATGATGAATTAAATGACCCCTTTTCAGGTTGCCAGTGTTTTTAAAAGAACCCTGTATACTAATGATATATACGAACGGATACTACATAGATACATATTCAATATGACAATATAGATATATGTATAAACATGAAACTATAAATGCATCTGAAAATGTAGGGTTCCTTTAGGAATAATCAGTTTTTTATTCTTGATCCTCCCAAGGTCACAGCGGCCAATCTCAAGTTCTTAACGAAGTAGGTATAGCCGACTACGAAAGATATAATATGCAGGATATAATGCACAAATGTATGCGTGAGCACAGGTATACACTCCGTTCCCTCACTCTCATAGTCCGATGGAACGACAATCCGACACGACCAGAGAGAGATCAGATGCAAGACGAACGGGTTCGCGTGCTTTTACGCAAGTATAATAAATTTCTTATTCTCACATGAATTCGCAAAATTGGATTGTTGAAGTTGAAAATGCGCAAATTAGATGTGTCCCTGGATTCGAACCTACGACCTTTGCTACGTACTTGCCAGTACAACGATCTTGCTACAAGACTATCACTGCTTTATTCAAATGCAATTACCTACCTACCTATATTAACCTGAATGCCTCCCTATTGATGCGTACCATCCTAAACAGACAACTAAAACTTAAAACCGCCATTTTAAGCATTCAAATCATTGTATAAAACTCAATCAAAAAAGTTAAATTACCTATAAAGCAATTTAACTAAGAAAAATCGGGATAAAAACGATTTTTCGTTTTTAGGGTGAATTCAAAGGCTTTTATTATGTTTATAAAAAGCTTTGGATCACGTTTGACGGGGATTATTGTGTGGTCACTAGTAATGATGAACGATCTTATTAATAAAGTGACATTTAATATATCTAGAGGCCCGCGAGGTTGTCGACATGTGGGATGTGGACTCAGCGGTCATTGTGCCGATAATCGTTTCAGTCTATGGTTTAATACCTAAGAGCCTTGATCAACACCTTAAGAGGCTCTCGTTAGATGGCTGGATAAAGGGCTTGATGCAGAAGGCGGTACTCCTGGACACGGCTCGCATAGTCAGGAGGTTCCTTTCTCTGAAGTCCTGACCCCCGGTAGCTTGGATCCTGTTCCCGATACCGATGGGCTACTATATTTTATACTAGCTTCCGCCCGCGGCTTCGCCCGCATGATATGTTGATAAATTGTAGCCTATGTGTTATTCTGATGTATAAGCTATATTGTGGTGAAGTTTCATTCAAATCCATTCAGTAGTTTTTACGTGAAAGAGTAACAAACATCCATACATCCATACATCCATACTTACAAACTTTCGCCTTTATAATAGTAGTAGGATTTTTAAATGGATATTTGAATTTTTTTTAATATATAAAAATGTATTTTATATGTACCTATTAAAAATAATAATTAAGTTACATTTAAATTCAATTTTGTGCTAGAAGAATTAAATAGATTACTTTTTTTAGAAAAAAAAAAGTTATCATAACTTTATTTAATAAATATTTACTTTACCTATATACCTACTTAGTTATTTTGCAGTACGTTAATTTTGCTGTAAACATGATCGTCGTGAGTTTACATAATTCACATCGTTATCTTGGCCAATCGAATACCATGATTTTACAAAACTTTGGGTGCTAAACATGGAATAAATTATTGAAGGCATCTCAAATTTATTATTAATTCCTTTATTTAAAAATATTTTTCAAATATAATAATGTCCTCTTGACCGCATTTCGGTCACAGCGGGATTAGCCAACTACCCAGATGTGCGCGCGCAAACACACAAACACAAGGATGCAAACACAAGTGTGTGCGCAAACACAGGTGCACTCTCTATTCCCTCACTCTCGTAATCCAATGGGGCGGGCAATCCGACATGACCGGAGAGAGGTCAGGTGCAGGGCCAACGGCTTTACGTGCTTTCTGAGGCACGGAGCAAATGATAATTAATTTATAAACGCTATATATTTTAAGTTATGTACTTACGAAAAGTCAGGGGTGCGCGCCTTGGCTTCGAACTAGGCTATCACGACTCGTTTTTACCCGACTGCGCCAGAAGGAGGGTTACTAAATATACCTATTACCTATAGTATCGTACCTGGAACAGTCAGGAGGACTCCAGAAAAAGGAAGCTCCTGACAATGCATGCCGTGTCTAAGACTGCCGCCTTCTACTTACATCAATCTCTATCCAGCCATCTAACCTCTTGAAATGATGATCGAGGCTCTTGGCCGGTATTTATTAATCCATAGACAATGTCGACTATCTTCACAATGACAGCCGAGTCTACATTGTATTTGCCTCGTGGTCCATATGATGATCGAGGCTCTGGGATATTAATTAATCCATAGACTATGCTGTGACGCTATCGGCACAATGACAGCTAAGTCCACATTGTACTTGATTCGTGGCCCGTATCCATATCGGTCGGTATTTGTAAACAAAGTATTGTAAGGGTGATTTTTTTTTTTACATGTCATATGGTTTTCGCAAATCTTAACGAAATAAAAAAAAACATAGACACGAGCGGGACTTGAACCTACGATATTTACCTTTTTAGGCAATGATGCTTATTTTTAATTTGTATACATCAGTTTGGTCTTACAATTGCTGCATAATCATTTCAGTTAGTAGAAGAGCTTCATAAAAAAATCTATGACATCATTTTCTAGTATAAGCGCTTAAAAAAATCTCAAAATAAGATTTTACTATGTTAGCTATTCACATGAATGCAATAGGTACTAGTCCTTTGTAAATGAATTGGCAAATTAAGCTCTGAATGAGCACATTTTAAGCTTAGAACATTCAGGCGAAATTGATTTACAAGACGGTGTAATTTGATCGTGTGTCTAGTCCTTTACGTCTTTGAACAATATTTTTTTTAATTAGTGATGCCTCTAAAGTTTTATTTGTTTTTTTAATTAGTGTTACAAAGTTTTTCTTTTGCATTTTTGGTGAAAAGCTTTAATTTGAGGTTTACGAGACAAGTTATATATTTTGCAGTATTAGGTTAGGTGACTTATTACTCGTAATTTAAATATTATTTCGGGTCTATTCGCGCACAGATTATTCAAAATAGTCATTATTGAACTAACCTCGACGAATCTTATTACTCGTATTATAAAAATTTTAAAAACAGCTTTCATTTCGGTAATTGACTTCCCCAGCGGATAAACTTCGTGTCTAATGGTGCAAATAAAACCTAGGTAAAGACTTAATACGCTCCGTTGATCTGTCAACTTGAGGCTTTTTCGTTTGTATCTTTACTAAGCTTTTCCTCAACTTTACTAAAATAAGTACCTTATATCACTCTGCTCTAGAAAAAGATGGATGGATTGAATCAAACATTACATGGGTAGAAAGAAAGTAGTGTCATGTCGGCTAGTAGAAATTAATGGTAGAAGAAAACTATATTATAGAGCACAAGTGTGTGCGCAAATACAGGTGCACTCTCTATTCCCTTATAGTCCGATCGGACGGCAATACGGCAAGACCGCAAAGAGATCAGACGCAAGGCTAACTGCTTAACATGCTTTCCGAGGCATAGAGTTAATGATAATTAGTTTATAAGTCGTACATAACACATAAAAAGTCAGAAGGGCGCGAACCCGAGACCTCTGATTTGCCAGTCAACGGTCATACCACTAAGCTAACACGACTCGATTAGAACACAAGTATTGAAGTATACATAACGAGCCAAATAGCTGGCTTTCTTCTCTATATGCATGCATTTTTATATAGCCTAGCCTTACTCATACTTTCTAATTGTTCAAACGTATATGTCTTTTTTATTTCCATATCTGATAAAATAGATATTTAGATATTATATTGCCTAATTAAGATGACAAAAACAAAAAAAGTTTTTAAAATCCATTTCGTAATAGTAAAAGTACTTTCTAATTGCTTGAATTTTGCTTGAAGAGAACGTTAGTTGACAGGAAATTACAAGTTATTTATTTAAGTGTTATTGCCCTACTGAGGTTTGAAAATAATAACGACTTAAATAACTGGGTTAATGACCTATAAATTGGTACCTTTGCAATACCGCCGGCATTCCGGTTAACTGTGCCGGCGGCACGAGAGCAGCTACTCTGCGCATGTGCGCACCGCCAAGCTCTGCTCACGCCAAGCTGGGGTCTAGATAAGGCCGGTGCAGGCGGCCTAATGTGGGGTACGGTCTAATGTGGGGTGCGGCCTAATCTAGGGTGTGGCCTAGTCCGATTTGGTGTGTGTAGACACCCTTACGAAACAACCACGACTTCATCTGACATTGTAGTCAAACATTCAATACGTGTATTCAACTCGTACCATATTATAAGTCCGCCGCGCCGTTCCGATTTAAGTTTTCTCTCCAAAATTATTTTTTTAAATTAATCTTGTCCTACACTTCCTACAAAGCAAAGCCATGGATAATAGCTGGTAATAACAATATTTTACAAAAGTGCAGCGTCGTTTCAGTTCCAAAGTAGAATTTCTTGTTCCTTTAGTGCCAAGGGGCATAATATTGAAAGAAGTGGGAACTTTCTTAAGCTCTTTGTACTGTAAGATGCATTGTTACGACACATTGGGGTCGTGTTAAAAATAAATAAATCAGCCTGTAACTGTCCCACTGCAGGGCAAAGGCTTCTTCTCATAGAGAAGTATAGAGCATTAATCAGCACGCTAGCTCACTGTATGTTGGCGGGCAGACTATTAAGTCTAAGTTTCCTCACGATGTTTTCGATCACTGTCAACTATTGGTAACATTGAAAAAGTTACATTTAATCATTTATTGCAATGTAGGTACGTGTATCTATATGTACTATCGCGGACACGAACGGTGCACCACTTTGCGATCAAAATGCTTTAAACGATGCGATGCCGATGCTACGTGGCTAGCGTTACGTTCGGACGCCGGATGCAAGCTATTCTAACCTTAAAAGTGGTGCACCGGTTTTGTCCACGATAGTACTTACACAAGAGTTCTTAAATTTAGTTGTACGGAGTGAAACAAACATACCTATGACCCTATCAGGGTGTAGCAATGTAACATTGGTACATGCTAGGTTCGAACGCGCACCCACGTACTTGCAAAGCGGGTTCAAACGTAAGCAATGCGCTACCACGACATTAGTGACGGGGTCATGAAAAAAAATATAGGTTTTTGGTATGCTTGGTTTAGGTTTCGGTAGTTCTGCAGTGTTTTTAGGGTTTATTTCTTACCTAAAGCTTAAAGGTTTAGCGCTTAGGGCCCTTAAGATTTTAGTCATGAAAGAATTACATGAACAGTTTAAAATGTTTGTACATTTGGTTGTTATTTACTTAACTATATATGTGGTAGGTAAGTTGCCTTACCTTATTAGAATCTGCAAATAGCAGGTTGGTGCTAATTATCTTTGAAAATCAGGCGCACGACACATGAAACGTGATGTGGTTGGAAATAATAATTTATATTACCTATATAAAAAATTATAATCATCATCTGCCTAGCCTTTTGGCTTCCAGATTTACCGGATGCAGCTGAATACCAGTGTTTTACATGGAGCGACTGCCTATCAGACCTCCACAATACTGATACTGGGTTACACGATACCCCTTGGTAAGACTGGTTGTCAGACTTTCGAGCTTCTGACTACCTGTAACGACTGTCAAAGATCTACAATTACAGCCGGGGTCACCTGCTTAACGTGCTATCCGAGGCACGGAGAGTGATAATTAATTTAAATTACGCACACAACTTATGAAAAGTCAGAAGTGCGCGCCTTGGGTTCGAACCCGAGACCTCTGACTTGCCAGTCAAACCTATCTATCACGACTCTAAAAGCAAAAAAAAAAAAAATAGTAAAAATTGGTAGGTTGGTAGGATACCTAAAAAGATCCAACCTTTTAGTCATGGTTGACCCGTTTTATTTGTATACGCTACCTAATTATTTACGATGTAATTAAAAGTTTGTGGCAGTAATTAATCAAATTAGTTATGAATAGATTACGCTTACCTAATTAGGATTTTGTCAAGATTATTCCTAATTTAATTAAAATTCTTTACCGGCAATTAATATAATTAAAAGTTAGAGTTAACTTATTTTTAATAAATGATGTTTAAAATCTTAAATATCATGTTTAAAATGAGTTTAAATGAGGCCATTAAGATAGGACATGAAGGTCAGAGAATAGTTTCCAAGAGTTGTTATAAAAATACCTTCTGCCTGATGATAACCGGTTACCGTAACCTATAGAGCAGACCTAGGTACGCGCGGACGGAGGTCCGGAACCGGACCGAATCGGACGTAAATAATTATCAATAATAACTGGCATTAAAGCTAACCTTTCAAGGAAATTTTAATCGTAGCTTCAGACATTTACAATTTTAATGAAAAAAAAGCAGTACTGTACTTATAGTACAGTAAAATTTATATCTCTGCCTTTTTACTTATAAATCATATCATAATATTAGAATCTTACGTGAGCAAGATCGATTCGCACTTGCCCGGTTTTTTAGTTGTGTTTACTTTTTAAAATCCTAACTACCTAATGATAAGGAGGCTTAGCCAAATTGACTATCTACAATCGCTAACGCTATAGAAAACGAAATAAATGTATAGGATTAGATTCTATTCGTTTGTTTTGACAACGTGACATAACGATACATATCCTATATATTTCCTTCGTTTTCTATAGCGTTAGCGATTGTAGATAGTCAACTTGGCTAAGCCCCAAGCTGTGTTGTGGTGTACGGTTGTAGTTTACAAATACGCACTTACTCGTGGTGTAAATAATAATTAAGAACAGGAAATATGACATATTATGAAATTAATGAAATAAAAAGGAAACACAAAAACAATATCTTTTTAACATTATGTATATTTTAATAAAAAATAGTAAATGCAAACACTAGTTTGATTGATAATAAGTTAATTACACTAGCACATTATTATTCTAATTTACATGACAATATGTGATGATGACGTAATAATTTATTAAATGGTCTCATGATAAAAATGTTTATGAAGTCTTAAAATTTACTTTCCAGTCTTAAAACTCATTTTGAACAGCCTGTATTGACGTTCAAAAATCGAATTACTACTGTTTAAATTTAGAATCATAGGCGGATCTTCCAAAACTAAACATAACTTTTAGAAATCAGCATTTCGATTCAAATGCATTCGATTTAAAAAATCGAAAATCCTAATTCCAGTTACGTGTTTTCATTTTACCAAGCACATTCAATATTTTTTTATTTGGTTCCGATGAAAGAGTTTGGTCTTTGCGGCCAGTTCTGTGGATTACGTCTGAAATTATCGTATTGCCTCCAATTTAGGTACCAAAAAGGTTGGTTGTCAACTGGCAATTCGTTCAATCGGTTTATCAGATTCCTGTCACCTCGTGCATCAATTGGGTAAGGCTCGTCTTCTCCGAATCTATTTGATATTAAATCCGTTTCAACAGCTGGATATCCAATTGGACTCAGTCCTGCGTAGAATGGCCGTTGAGCCTTCACGACGGCAATTAAGATTGTGAGCGCTAGAGCGATTTTGTAAGCAGCCATTGTCTGTAATACGAAGAAATAAAAATTAAATAAAATTGCAACTCGATAAGTGGACTAGTGAACCTGTTGATCAAACCGGTTGCTGGTAATTTTGCTATGGATGTTACGACGTGTTCTTAGGAATACGAGGATTTTTTAGAGTGAATCCTTTTTTAAATAATCTACAATTTATTATCGTAGTAATAAAAAAAATGTTTTTATCGTTTATTCATTTTCTTTCATATAATTTGTATTTTTTTTAATGAAAAAAAAATCATAGGTCATCTCCCTGCCCTTTTCCCAATTTATTTGGGGTCGGCGCAGTATGTCTTCTTTTTCCATACATCTCTATCACCCGTCATCTCAGTATTTACTTCCTTTCTCGCCATATCACCCTTCACACAATCCATCCATCTCTTCCTAGGTCTGCCTCTTTTCTTGTATCCATCCACATCCAATCCTAATACTCTTCGCACTACATGATTTTCCTCTCTTCTCATCACATGCCCATACCAGGACAGCCGGTTACCTTCCAATTTCTCAGTAACCGGTGCCACTTTCAGACTCCCTCTTATATACTCATTTCTAATCTTATCCATTCTGGTCACACCACACATACCTCTTAACATTCTCATCTCAGCTGCATGCAATTGTCTTTCATTCATCGCTTTTATTGCCCAACACTCTGATCCATACATGACGGCAGGTCGAATCATGGTCTTATAGATTTTACCCTTTAATCTTAGGGGTAATTGTGGATCACAAATTGTCCCCGTGACCTGCCGCCATTTCATCCACCCTGTGTTAATTCGGTGCTTTACTGTTCGATCTATTTCACCATCATTTTGTACGAGTGAACCGAGGTACCGAAAGTCGGAGCAGACCGGTAGTGCCACGCCATCCAGCGTAACGGCGTTAAACCTAGAGAGACCGCCGAAATCGCAGAACATGTATTCGGTTTTGGTTCTGCTGATTTTCAGGCCAACGTTCTCTAGGTTTTGTTGCCACCTATCCAGTCTGATCTGGACCTCGTGCTCACTTTCACTTATCAATACAATGTCGTCGGCAAAAAGCATACACCAGGGTGCCTCTTCCTGCAGGTCCGATGTCAAGGCATCCATTATAAGAAAAATTATAAGCAAAAAAAAATCATAGGTAAGTATTTAAAAATATAAAAAGTAGGAGCCCACCGGTAGGTATCTATTTTTATTATTATTTGAATAATAAATATGTTTTTAATGATTTGTCTAGATATATTTTAAAAATACCAAATAATGACAAAATAAGAATAATGAAATATTAATTACTTTTTTTTACATAATAATAATTATTTTTTTATCGATTACTATTTGATTATGATTTTAAATTTATAGATAAGTTTTTAAATTTATTTTTTTAAATACAAAAACAAAAGCTTATCTATTTTAATTTTGCTTTTTCATATTTTGCAGATCATTGTGGAAAAAAAAAATCAATACAAATTGAAAATCATAATAAAACTCTCTAAACTCATCATAAAACGCATAAATAGATGACAGAAAACAACAAAATATTTACCTTAGTAGTATTTCCACACACAATCAAACACTAGGCAGGTGAATGTACCAATGATTGTCACGGTCTCTCTCGGTTCGTAAATCAAACTGTGACTTGATACAAACGAACTCTCTATAAATATGAACGCGTCCCCCGGTTTATCGAGAACATTGTTGTTGCATAGACTCTTAAATAACTAGACTGGCCACCACAACTTTTGAATTTAAAAATAACGTAGAATAAAAATGTAAAAATAAAATTCAAAACAGCATTCCTTTTTTAAATAACTAGTTTCTTGTTTTCTATTTTAAAGGCAATGAACTAATTTCGTTTTAGATTTTTATTGTTCAAGTTGCTGTTGATTTTGAAAACTGGTAATTTTATTAGCAATTTGTTTAAATTATGCTAATTTGTGGCTGATCAAGTTTTTTTTAAATACTATGGATATGATAAGATAGATTCTTGTCAATTAAACTTTTACTTTAAAACTCTAACCATTACTTAATGTTTTATTTATGTCAATATCTAAGTATTTTATGTATTAACATAGACTATACTAATAAAAAAACTAGGTATAATAAACCACATGAATATCTTTAAATATAAAACCGCGACAATTCTATGAACTGATACTACTAATTATTTGCACAAAAGAACTTCTAACACATTCTGAAGTGCGCGTAAAAACCAAAACAACGCGTCACGCGGGAATCGTCTCGCAGACTGACGTCACAGACCAAGTTCGTCCAATGACCAATCAGCGACGATCTCTTTAATACACTTAATCACCGTCTTTACGTCCATTTATGTTTGAACAAAGAGAGGGCTGGGAGTTCTTGTTTAATTGGTGATGTGTTTTGACTCATTCGTAAATCGTGAGGTAACGAACTTTTTGCTTGTCACCGTCACACACCCCCAATCTTAACAGTGGGTTTTTCTGATTCGAAAAGCTATTATTACGTAACAGAAGCTGTTCAGTTCACTTACCAAAGTTTTTTAGACTTTTTTTAAATATGTTTACTTACTTGCGGTTAACGTACTTACTGGTGACCTAGTTTCGGTGCATCTAACTGTACTTACAATTGAACAATGAGATGGGTTTTTTAGGAAAGCAAAGAGAGAAGGTTTCGCTAAAACGCATTTGAAAAATGTAAAATAGATGAAATTTAAAATAAGCTAAATTAAGGTTGGGGTCGCACCTGGTAAAGTACGAACGGAATAATTATTTTTGGTATAATATACATATAGGATAGATATTATTAGCATTTAATAATACAAAGAATGATAATTAAATTTGATCATTCAAAGTAGAATAATTTTATATATTTACGTTTTTGGTAAGTTATCAATGAGATATAGTAAACCTTTCTTTATTAGCTTATCTAAAAAACCCGTCATATTCTTCAAGTGAAAGTACAGTCGCAGGCATTAAAACTAGGTCATCAGTATCTAAGTAAGTATGTAAATCGCAAAAGTAAACAAATGAAAAAAAAAGTCTATAAAATTTGTGTAAGTAGGTTTAAACTTAAAGACGGCCGGCTACTTACGCAACAATAATAAGCTTTCCGTAATGTAAAAACCCAGCGATGAATTTCTAATTATAATTGGTTGAATTTCTAATTATAATATTAGTAAAAATGTTTTAAAGTTTCACACATTACATAATGATTATGTCGTTT
Source organism: Protodeltote pygarga (assembly GCA_936450705.2). Lineage (NCBI taxonomy): Eukaryota > Metazoa > Arthropoda > Insecta > Lepidoptera > Noctuidae > Protodeltote > Protodeltote pygarga. The sequence goes on along the minus strand of OW388264.2, from coordinate 4,575,122 downwards.
GTCTTTTATTTTACCGCTCATTTGTATAACACGAGAAAAATGTTAAAAATTTACATTCAAGAAAAAAGTTTTTTATTTTATTTATAAGTAAGTACCTCCTTTTTTTAATTCAGCTAGTTGACCAATTTTCTAATTATTTTTTTTAATAACCCTGCTCAGAGTACAGGCAGCAGGTATAATTACTCGAGTACTGTGAATGCGCAATTGATTTTTGATTTTGATTTTTGAGTGCAACCGCTACCGGGAAAAGGCTCCTGTCACTATGCCTATTCGTAACCCCGCTTGTGTTACCGAATTTCTCTTATACATTCTATCTATTATCTCAGATGGTAGTAACATCCACCCCTAGTACGGAGTAACTTTGCAGTTATGGATAATATGCAATCACAAAATTTTGTAATTTTTAACAAAGACTCACGACTCACATAAGTACATACGAGCATAGACTCACGCCTGTATTTCCGAGGATAGGCAGAGGTGTATGCAGTACACCCACGTTTTGCCGGCTACGTTATAGGTCCCATGTAATACATAGGAGGCGTATTATAATTTTTAATATTCATAATTTAATATTTAATTTTTTTGCAACCACGAGTTTTCCCAAATGATTTATATTCATAAATTTGAATATTGATTCTGATTATGAAGCTTACGGGAATAATAGGATACCAACAAACGTACATTTGGTAACATTTTTTAAATTTAATTTTTTAATTCGTGATCATGGCGCTTATAACAGTGCTTCAATATCAGAAACTCAAGCAACATCAAAAACACGGTAAATATCCCAATAATTGTATTAAAGTTAGCATTAGGTAACAAACACATTGTCATAACAATTATCTTTCTCGACAATATTAATAAGGTAATATCTAGGCCTCTAGATTGGCTGTAAATCAGACACAGATGGTCTGAATGAGTACTAAGGCATCATAATTTGTAATATATTGTTGTAAGATTTTGGTTTTAACCATAATGGGAAATAAAACTGATATGGTAGACGAGACCATTAGGTACCTAACAATTATACAACTGGTGCGAAATTTAGGAACAGTAAAAATGTTTCAAGGTATCTAAAATAAAAATAATGACCTCCTGACCGAATTTCGGTCACAGCGGCAATCTCAACGGAGACTAGCCAACTACGCAGGAGATATTATAGTGCACAAGTGTGTGCGCAAACACAGGTGCACTTTCTATTCCCTCACTCTCATAGTCCGATGGGACGGCCTTCCGACACGATCAGAGAGAGATCAGGCGCAGGGCCAACAGCTTTACGTGCTTTCCGAGGCACGAAGTAAATGATAATTAATTTATTAAACGCACATAACTTACGAAAAGTCAGAGGTACGCGCCTTGGGTTCGAACTCGAGACCTCTGACTTGCCAGTCAACGGTCACCACCACTAGGCTATCACGACTAAATACCAAATAGGAATAACAAATACCTACAATACAAAACCATACATCCGCTTGTAAATTGTAATAAAGCAATTTTAAATTGTATGGGATTTGCGAAGGTTAATAAAAGGTTAACAAAGCAACTTCATACATGCTGCGCATGAGTTGGGACAACTACAGCAGCGAATTTTGCTAAATTACAGTAACAAAAAAATGACGTGGCGCATTGGTTATGGACCCGATTTGCAAGCACGTGGATGTGGGTTTGAAACTGGCTTAAACCAATGTGACTTTTTCGATGTTTTATGTACTAAGATACCACTAATGTTGAAGTAAAACTTCGTGAGGAAAATGATATGAAATCAGGAACCTGCAGTGAGCAATAATCCGCCTTAGCAACAATCAATAATCCTTTGCCCTGCAGTGAGACAGTTACAAGCATGGTTTATTTATTATTATACTGATCACTTTAGTTTTTTTTCTAGTAAAAGATGTGCTGCTAATATTATAAACTGCAATAAAAATAATTATCATATAAAATAACAATGTCGTGGTGGCGCATTGGTTACGGACCCGCTTTGCAAGCGCGTGGGTGTGGGTCCGAACCTGGCATGTACCAATGTGACTTTTTCAATGTCATATGTACTTTCTTAGTTAATCTAAGACACCACTGACTAACGGTGAAGGAAAACATCGTAAGGAAACCTGGACTTTAATAGTCTGAAATCGCCAACCCGCAGTGAGCTAGCGTGGTGATTAATGCTCAATCCTTCTCTGTATGAGAAGAGGCCTTTGCCCTATATTGGGACAGTTACAGGCTGATTTATTTATTTAGGTATTATAAAATAACATTGCAGAATAGTACAGTGGAAAAAATTGCATCCTATATTAAATTGGTTGAGTGATTCATTGCGTTTTAAATGTCATAACAAGATTATAGTTGTATCGATGCGCGCATTTTTTCCTGTTTGCTATGCGGAAGGTCTGCATGACCTACTTCCTTGATCATTTATGTATAAATAATGTAGAAATAGATAGTGTAGTTTCAAAACAATGGAAGTTTACAGCTTACAATTACGTCATTTAATTGTGTAAGAAAAATAACAAATTTTTACATCGTTAAGTTATCATTGAACTGCTTAAACCTAATCAAAGTTCGTCTGGCGCGCGGTGAATACGCAAAAGTGATACTAGTAGTCATAGTCGTATAGTCGTAGTGCCAAGAGGTCCGAAGAGGACCATCATATGGTTTTAGGTCCGTGTCAGTGGGCTGTAATCCCTTCTCCTACCTTTGGTGGCCCCAACACCACCAGAAGGGTATAAAAGTTTTTCCATACTAAAACGGGACGTAAGTACAACTGACTGTACGGTTCGGCCTCTTTTGAGCGCGGGCCTGAAGACCATTACGATAACGTCATTGCTGTAATCAATATAACAATATAATTGTGTATAATTTATGAACTAATTTATGTTATATATTGAGCTAACATTGTAATGACCGATGCTAACATAATATTGTGTGCTTAATTACTCTAATTAAATAAACCAACTTATCTATGTTGTGTTGCGATATTATTATGAATTATTTGTACAAACCGTGTGGAATAATTTCAGACCTGAGCACGGATGACGTCAGAATCAATTTACGATCCTATTTGAATATGAATATAACGATATTAGATTATTATCGTCTATGGACGCACACAGATCTCAAGTTATCGCCCACGGGTAGTAAGTATTTTTTTTATTGGGCCATGTTGGCTTCGTCTTTCTCGTGATTGCTGACCACGAGGTACTAGTTTCAACTGCATGTTAGACAAACAAACAGTTTTTTGTTTATCTATCTAGATTTTTCAGTAACAGTTTCCGCACTGTTACTGAAAAATTTAGATGGATTGATAGAATGACAACAGTTTTATCCGCATAAAAAAAATATTTACGAGTATGATTGACCGTGCTAGGGCCGAGTCGGGGCACAAACGAAGCACGGATGAGGGAAAAATTGGAATAAAAATTTTGTGAACATTTTACATGTAACGTTCATGCTTCAACGTACGGGGCGTACGTTTCTCTTCAGAGACTCAATTGTGCCTCGGGCCTACAAATAAACCTCGGGTCAGCCTCGACACGGATTCTTTAATTAACGATTCCTAAACTAGTATTCGACTACAATTTTTTTTTAAAACTATAAAAGCTGTAGGTATTGACATCGGTAAAACTGATACTAAGCCTCAATTTATTTAGCTGCGGAGCGGAATAGAAGGCAATGAAATTGTACATAGCATAATGATTTTTATGTCAATCGTGTAATGCACAAACTAACTCCGCCGACGCCGACGGCGGCTGTGAAAATTCCCGAGAATGCTCGAGAATTCCCTGGAAAACGCGCGCCTTATTTATCTATTCTGTTTCGTTGCTGTATTGACTTAAAGTTCATTATGCTTTGGCAAATTCTGTTCGCTTTCATTCCGTTCCGCAACAATGTAAATTAAGCTAAACAGATTTGTAAAATCCCGACTTAATTATCATTTGCAATTATCTTCTGTACAAAGAGCAACAGTTCTTCGCAGTCCAAACTACGTATTTCTGCGACGTATATGATACAAACAATAATATGTCACATTCATATTCTACAGATAACGCAAATAATTAATGACTAAGCTTATCGCGGTCGTAAATTATCTTGTAGACATAATATTATGCATGGCACCTCTTAAAGATTATTTATAGGGACTTTCAACCACGAAAAAGTACTTAAATTGGCGGTACATTTTTAAGGAAATCTTTTCCTCCGAAAGGGTTTTGAAGATTCCTTCCGAAATAAATAAAAAAGTATAAACCTTTTTTTTTATTTCGGAGTTAACCCTTAGTCACCCGGAAGCCACTTAGTCACTTAGTCTGAGGAAGTGATCGACTCCCACCGCTCACCATCAAGCGGGTCATATTGCTAGTTTACCATGAAATAAGAAAGTTTCACTAGCTGAAATGCCACTAAAATTGTTGACTGCAACTAATATTATCACTTTCTATTCCTTTAACTCTTTTCGTCCGATATGACGTCGTTTTTATGGGGCTAGTACCTCAGCAACAGTTCGGATCTCTGAGTTTGTATGAATATGAATGACAATTGGACGTTTTACCCTACGGGGACTTTGATTCCATACGTCATACTTTAGATAAGATCTTAAGAGCTAATAAAATCGTTTTTTTTTATAATAAAGTTCGCGCTAAAAGGTCGGCGTCAGTATCTGTTTATAGGTCTATTTTTTGTTATTGTTGAATACCAATACGAAGTCGTGGTGTCTCATTGATTACGTGAGTGTGGGTACGAACCTGGGTATATGCAAGGCTCGAACTTACACTTAATAATTATGACTTTTTCAAAGATATTTATTGTACCTTTTAGTTAATCTAAGACACTGACTAACAGTAAAGGAAAACATCGTAGGAAACTTGGATGTAATGGTCTGGAATCACCACCACGCAGTGAGCTGGCATGGTTATTAATGCTCGATCTTTGTCGGTATGAGAAAAGGCTTATTTTCCATTTCATTTGCTTTGCAGTAGGACTGATACTGACACTACTGCTTAATCATCATCATCAGACGGAAGACGTCCACTGTTTAACAAAGGCCTCCCTCATAGAATATCACAATGAACGGCAACTTCTGCTTCTATCCACTGCTTAATAACAGTACTAAAAAAAAAGACATATTGAATATTATGTGTCATAGGTCTTATTAAACGTCTAATCCAAAGGCTGGGTTATTTAAACTATACTATATAGATTACTTACTTTAAACTTAAGTGGTATTAGTAACATTCGTGATTTAGTTTTTTGTTGGGATATTCCGATGTAATGAATGGCTGGTTATAATTGGATCTAAAACAGATTCAATATTCTTTTAATTTTATAATCTTATTTAGATCTACCTACACAGATAACAAAAACTCCTAAAGAGGTTAGAACGTCATATAACCTTTTTTAGGGTTTTTCTAATCTGTTTTGGAGTTACGTGGGCAATATTTTAATAGCTGGAAGGCATAATTCTCGTTTACGAAGAAAACGATGCCAACAAATCGAGCTATAACATTGAACAAAAGACAGATAAATAAAGTTTAAATTATTTATTACCAGCAGAATTAGAAACTGTCACCTTCTGGATAATTAAATAAGCCACTCTGCCTACTGACCTACTCGTTAACCCATTCGCACTTGCACTTATACTATGCAAAGTTTCAGGCTCCGATCTAAGAATTTTCGTAAGTAAAAAAACCCAATATAAAAAAAAAATCTTGGGAATCGTACTCAGCAGCAGCATGATATAGTTAAAAAAAAAACTCTTGATGGAAACAGCGTTGAACAGAACGATGTAAGAGAAAATTACCAAACATTTCTTACAAACCCCAACCTGGCTTTTTGCCAAGGTATGTTCCAAAGTATGACTGCCTCGTTGGTCTAGTGGTAGCAAGTACGACTGCTGAGCACGAGGTCCTGGGTTCGATCCCGGGGTAAGGCAAAGTGTTATTGGGTTTTTCCATTAGGAAACTCTCAGTAGCAGCACGGAGTCTGGAATTGTGCCCGGTTAATGGCAATAGGCTCGCCCCCTATTAGGTACATGGGACTTATAACATAGCCGGCGAAACGTGGGTGTACTGCTCACCTCTGCCTACCCCCTCTGGGGAATACAGGCGTGAGTCTATAAAAAAAAATGTTCCAATTACACTATTTCTCCATACTAACACTCATTCAATTTATCGATATTTCATACGCCGCGGAAGGATGTTCTTTTATTACAACAATATTGTATCAAATATCGTCCAGAACTTCTAAAATACTTTCCAGCTGTTGTCAGATGTTGTTAAAGTATGTGGAAATAAATTAATAAAGTTGTAGCACATGTTTAAAATGTGTTTTGTTTGTTGTTGTGGGGCAAAGGTTTTGGACTTAAATAGCACAAAACTTAACAAATAAACAAGAAAATAAAACTATTTATTTTTCACAAAAGAAAGTTAAAATTTATGTGAGTAATATGACAAAAAAAAACTAATTAAAAAAAAAGGTTTAAAACACAGAATACAGAACAAACCAGAAGCCAATCGCAAAAAAAGTGAATCACCATAAATCACTCTGAAATAGAGTGATTTCACGTTTTGATAGTTAGGTAGCCAGTTGCGCACGTCGAAGACATCGCCTACACCGACATGAATTAGGACAGTGTGGTGGATTATGACTATAGGTATCACAGAAATCTAAATAATATATTATTTAGATTTCGATGATAGGTATATAGTACATCTGTAAAAAAGTTTCCCTAAGATTATTTTCAATTAAAATTAAATTAAGGAAATAGATAATATATCATTGGAATGTTGGTATACATTTTTTATCATTATCATAATCCGGTAGACGATAATTTGACAAGACTAAACGCAGGACCAATGGCTTTAAAGTAAATGAATAAACAAGAAACATACATAATAGTAGGAACGGAAAATGAAAGACCTTTTACGGTCCTCAACTCCCTTTTTATTTCGAGTATTGCTTTGTGGGTGAAACAATTTACCGTCTCCCCGTGGAACACAGCGAAGTATTGCAAACCTTTGTTGATTTTGTGCCAAGGAGGACAAACATTTGGGCGAGTTTTCGAGTGTCTTTATTATTTTCTTTTAGCAGATTGGTTTTATGGAATGTTTTATACATATTGTCTAAATAGATTAAATATTCTTCAATAATACATAAATATTTTTAGAAATTATTTATGTTATGCGAACACTGGACAGACGACCTAATGAAGGTCGCAGGAAGCTGCTGGATGCAGGTTGCTTCCAACCGGCCGATCTGGAAATCATTGGGGGAGGCCTATGTTCAGCAGTGGACGTCTTATGGCTGAAATGATGATGATGATGATGCGAACACTAAAGTTCTATATTTTGTAAAAATAAAACAATTACGGGATTTGTCGTAAAATAAAATATTTTGCATTATTAATGTTAGACCTTATATCGTCATAATTATATAGGTAGATATTATTATCAAAAAAGGCAAATTAGGATTAAAAACATTTATACTAAGTAGGTACTGCAAAAACTCAAAACATTACATTATATAAAAAAACCCAGATTTTTAGGAAAATCCTACTTATGAAATATATTGTAGTACTTATCTGTGTTACTCACGTCATGTTTTGGTATTGGTCCAAATTATCACTACAACTAATCTTTTGCGTTTTGGCTCAGGGGATTCCTTTGTCTTCCTCGAACTTATTATTCTGTGAAAATATAGTGCATATGTTTTAAGAAATATTGGTTTTATTTTAGAAGTTAATACCCTATTTTTATCCTTATGATAAAGACCTAGTAGCATGAGAATAGTTAGCCTCTTTTCCTTGTTTCAAATACCTTAAAAAAACTGAAATAGGTATAAGAATAATAATCATAATCTCATTTTATCATCCCGAGGATACAATCATTTGACATAAAAATATAACAAAAGAATAATAGGTATTAATTTAGACAATATTCAATTTAAATTATTTTATTTCACCTAGCTCAGAATACAGAAAAAACCAGAACCCGCGTTTAATCGTGAATTTAGAAGGCTTAAGGCGTGACAAACATCTATACGATGCGTGCGATTAGTAGATTAATCGTCAAAATGTTTTAACTCATTTTAGGGCTTCAACCGGTTTCAAAAATAATCATAATATTTATTAAATCATTAGATCGGGGAGTGGGAGACCAAAGAAATATTACTCCATACTACGGATAGAGTGTGTAATGAATGATATGAAAAAGGAGTCATTGCTCAGAGGACGTTTGATAGAAAAAATAAAAGTAACATGGGCGGTCCCATGTTACATGGGGTGACGCAGGCGAAAGATAGAACACGTGAATAGGTTAATTTTTGTTTCAGCGTCAACCTATAGCAGTCCACTGCTGGACATAGGTATTTCCCATTGCACGCCATTGAGAACGATTTTTGGCTACTCTCATCCAGTTTGTGCCAGCCACCTTGCGAAGATCGTAATTTTTGTTTAATATATTAAAATACAATAAATCTACAATCGTCGCTTATATTTTTGGAGTCAACTGCATTTTTCGGTTGGTTTATTCGATTACTCTGTAGACGAAAATAGATCGACTACTTATTTATGTCGTTTTAAATTTTGTAAGACTTACACCACGATATTAAAAAAAATATCGAAGGCGAAGAATCGCTAAACCAACAAAGCTGCAACATTGTGACGCGGATGTTCAATGGGAAAATCCAATCCAATAAGATTATTAATATCAAACTAAATATACATTTTAACGATACATCTTCCACGATCAGATGAAATGCATGCAAATGCAGGTAGTAAAACGTGCTGCAGTTTGACTAATCAATGTCCTACCGTGTGTGGCTATGAAACCGTCGAAAAATTCGACAAAACTTTGGGGATCTTCGAATCAAGAGTGGTTAACCATTTTAAAGGCATGTACGATCCATTGTAGACCAAAAAACCACATACTCTCAGATAAACTCACTCTTTATTAAACTACCGGTTAAACAATGACAAACAAAATGAAGTGTTTTTTTTAAACTACGAATCCAATCTTAGTCCTATTTTTATATTCAAATGTTCTCCACAGATGGAGTGTCTTGACTCTCTCTTGACTGCTATTGTGGTCCTTACCTACAAATAATCCAGTAGAGATTTTCATGAGGACAAGAAGATATTTACCAACTCAGCGAAAGTAGGTACATACATTTTGTAGTGGGGATGACACTACGTCACACCTCTTTAATAGGTTCGCTTTCTTGCTCAATGCCCTGCATCCACTCACCCTCAGAATGTGCAATGGGCGTCGACCAATTAATGTTGTTGCGCCAAAATGTAGATATTGCATTACCTCCTAAGTAGTAGGCAAATAGGGGCAATTTTCCAAATCAATTTTGAAGGCAATTAAGGGTAACCCACCCTACATCTGGGACTGCGGCTTGCACGTGATATTTTTAGGCCCAAATCTTTAAACGCAAATTCAATAACGCTATCAAACGTTCCGTTGTTTTCAATACCACAATATGACACACAGTTCAGCAGCCCGATATTGAGCGGATATTGCATGCGGTTACTGCATTCGGATCCGACCAGAAACCACAAAACGTGACTTATTGGTTTGCACCAGTTAGACGGCTGCGTTCACTACCCGCCAGGTTGTGGTCTTAGGTGAAAAAGTTTAAGTTCAGATCTTCTTCTACAGGTAAGGTACCTAAGGCAAGGTAAAAAAGTGCCGTGCGTGGCAGACTTGCTGACAGACTCTACTACATCTTCGGTGGATCTAGAAATGTTGAATTTAGAGGACATTCCTTAACGACTAGTAGAGGTGCACTAAGAAAGGATTTTTGTAAATTCCCCCTTAAACGGGTAAAATAGGGGATATTTTTTTAAAAATCTACGCGGACAAAATTGCGGTCTAAGCGCTATGTAAATATAAATGATTAATTATTTACTTACTTCATATTTCTAGAAAAATAGAAGGCGTGGTTTATATTCTTCTTCTTCTTCTTATCGTATGGTTGATGAACAACCTGGTGTGAGAGTTTAAACCGCCCGTAGGCCTCTGACATGACTTAACACCATTGAAAAATATCTCAGGTGTGCTGGTTTCATCACGATGTTTTCCGTCACCGTTTTAGCAACTGATAATTAATTTATAATACGCACATAACTTACGAAAAGGCAGAGGTGCGCGCCTTTGGATCGAACTCGAGACCTCTGACTTGTCAGTCGACGGTCATACCACTAGGCTATCAGTGCTATGGTTTATATTAATGATACTTTCATAAAGAAGCGTTTACTTTGAATCTAAGTTTACATTATTTCCCCTAAATGTTCCTCAATTTATAGTCTGTTAAAATTTAGTAAAGCGATCCCATTCAATTTCATACTTTGGTGTACATCGTAAAATTATTTGCCAATAAAGTTTATTTATTCTGATATAACCGCGTTCGTAAATCTTGCATCAAACGATGTACTAACTAGAATGTTTGCAAGGATATTCAAAGGTTCTTTGATGGAAAATATCATTTTGATATAGTGGTTTTACGCCTTGTTATAGACGCATTAAGGTTATTAATAGCTTTTTGTTGCCTTGTTATAATATTTCATTAATCATTGTAGTACAAAAATAGAATAAGAGATTTTCTTTCAGTTTTTGTCCTGAATCGGGTGTAGCAGCTATGTTAAACAGTCTTTGACTAGCCATCTCTGCTTGGTGATCTATTAGCAAGCCAAATAATCCACTTTAATTCAGGCGTAATACATAAATAACTTCAGTTGGAGCTACGGTACATTTTTAATATACCCTAAGGCAGGCTTTTCACACGCCTGCCGCAAGGGCTATCTAGTTTGTAGGGGTAAAGATGATCCTTAATTGCCTCCTAAAATCATTCAAAACATTGCCCCTTCGTGCTTACACACATCACAACTCAATCTTTCATACCCATACCTACGCCCATAGAAATATTATTCCAATATCTTTGCGTATGCCAAGCTAAAATTTATAAAAAAAAATACATTCGAATTTCGACCACTGACTGGACTACTAGTACTTAATTAAGGAGTAGGTAAAATGGAAGTCTAAAGGCTGATCCATTGTCTATAGTCTTCATAGTCATCAAATAAACAGAACTCAAAACCCATCACTTCCTCGATCGCCATCACCCTCCAGGGCCGCCACGATCCTCTGCGCCCTCCATGAGCCTTAACCCTCCGCGGCTGTGTAAAAAGATTTTACATTAACAGTCTAAACATAAATCAGTACAAAATAAATTACACATTACATATTTTTCATCAAGTTTAATTATATTAATTATAATGCGGTAGATGTTAAGAGACATTAATTACTTTTGGCCCTTACACGCGCGCAAAATCACGACATTCATGACACGGATTCATGTGACAGATACATTAAAATTCACAGCGTATAATTTGTCTTTAACGGTCAGACATGGGGTAAATATGTACCTACATCTTTCTGACCACGAAGGAAATATGAAGGTGAAATGCGTCCCAAAGTCGGTATTTTGACGTGTTTTGACTAAGCGGCCATAAAAAACTTGGCAATTTACTTATTTTATATTATAAAACCTGCACAACCACGATACTATTTCGCCTTAAGGTTCCGACAAATAATATTCTGTCCAATGTTACTACAAGAAATGGTTAAAAACGTATATATTCTATAGTTCGAATAAACCAACCCAAAACCACTTCCGAACTCGGAATAAACGAGATAATAAATTCAGATTTCACTCTTTGCTGTGCAGAGGAAAATTTACTCTTTTGAATTCATAAGGTTCTGAATATTTAATCGGAAATAAGAGTAGCTCTCTCACCAGGGAGCATTGAATTCTATGCGGTACGGTCGTACAGAATCACAATGAAACTAATCTTGAACTTAGAAGTAATTTCGAGTCGACGACTTTTAAGGATGTTAGAGTAATTTGAAGATGAATGAACTTAAATGATAAGTAGATAAGATTCTACTTTAAAAAACAATTGTGAATTGAGATGGTTGCCTATTGTTAAAAAAAAACATTTAAATAAATAAATTAGCCCGTAACTGTCCCTATGTAGGGCAAAGGCCTCTTCTCATATAATAGAGAAGGATTGAGCATTAATCACCACGCTAGCTCACTGCGTGTTGGCAATTTCAGACTATTAAGTCCAGGTTTCCTTACGATGTTTTCCTTCACTGTTAGTCATTGGTGTCAGAATATCTAAGAAAGTACATAATATGAAATTGAAAAAGTCACATTGATACATGCCAGGTTCGAACCCACACCCACTCGCTTGTAAAGCGGGTCCGTAACCAATGCGCCACCACGACGATGAAAAAAAAACATTTATAATATTTATAAATTTAATAAAAAAAAAATTAAAAAAATAATAAACTAACAAGTGCTTTAACATGTAAAAAAATCACAAAAAAGCATTTAGGTATATTTGATAACACTATAAACAAAAATAACACAATATAATTATGACAATTAACGCTGAAGTTAACTTTTTAAAATTCTGAAAAGACAATAATTACATGTAGCAATTAATTGTCCGATATAATTCATTGTAGTTACAAAAGTATCGGTTGATGTCACTGTAGTGTACTTACCGTTATTTTACGGGTTTATTAACTGTCACAGCGCACAGCTGAATAATACCTTAAATGTTGTTGTTAAATTTAATTATAACAACAATATGTTCCGGGGAATTAAACGGAACTTTACAAGACTTGTCAACTGCAACGTTGTCAGCGTTGCACTTGCAGATGTAAAGAGGATAGTATGTAACTAGGTGGTATTCGTGAAAACTGGATGCAAAGAGAATTTACAATGAAGCAGACTTTGTATTAAATGACAAGCTTTTCTTGCGGGCTTAGCTTCTGTGGTTTGACCTTTTTTCTGTCCGATTTTAAAACTATCTTTATGCAAAAAAACATGTTGATCTGTAGCTCTGTTGCTGGCTGAAATAAAATAAACCTATTAATTCAACAGCACAAATTTGCAGTTTCGTTTAAAAAAAATCTGTCCTTTCATTGTTATGTCTGTCATTCATTGTTAACCAGAAAGTTTTATCATCTCCGTGTTTATCTCTCTGTCATAGATTGCAGACCTTGAGAGCTAGAAAGCAAAATTTTAGCATGGTTTGATCGGCGGAAAGATAAGGTCAGTGGGGAAGGGGGGAATCATTCAATTCCTGTTGGTATTATTATAAACCTGATAAATATTAGGTATTTAGCAACACCAATTAGGATGTTCAGTCACGAGCAAAAACATGTAAACATGTAGAGTTTATCAAAAGCCATTCTAGAAAAACGCGTACCTATTTAAAATGTAAAAATATTGCAGTAAGCATCAGTAGATATTTACCAATACTTAGGTTCTATATTTTTTAACAAATTAATACTGTACTTGAAAAAATAATCATTTGAATTCCTCTACATGTTTACATAATTTTGCTCTTGACTGTTCACCTGTTCACCAATTAGGATGTTTATTTTTTTTTAATGTTTGACAAACATAAAATTAAAGGAATTTGAACATTCTTTATTAAACATGAAGATGACTTTATGTGGAAGTTAAGGAACTGTCACTCTATACAAATCCTATTTAGCGAGAAGATAGCATTAATGAAACCCTTCAGAATTTTAGTAAGCTTGTAACTTCGGAATTAATCAACCGATTGTTTTTATTTTCACCTGTCGTGATATTTTAAACCTCTTTTCAGCCTGTATTAGTCCACTGCTTAATATAGGCCTCTTCCAATGCGCGCTACTTTTGTGCGCTCATTGGAGGTAATTGCCTATAATCGCTACTCTGGGGAAGCGGGTTGGCGATCGCAGTTAAGTAGCAGACGATTGCTGTTACACAGACGAGTAGGGGTGATTTTATTCTTAGGCCGCATACCACACGGCAACTTTTTTAACAGTTGGCAAGAATTCTATGATAAGATGATTAGAATTGCAGATCAAATGACACGACTCCGTCATCTCCATTTGGATAGTGGCCAGCTAAGTGTAAGATTTTTTCTAGTCGTATAACGTTATTATCATAAAGCTGTCCAATCGTATCACATATCCGATTAACTTTGTGATTTTTGGAATCGGAGAGCTATGCTGATTCCAGCATGAACGGTTGGCCGATTAGTATTCGTCATTCATATAGCTAGTAAGAGGATCGGATAGCCGGTCAAGGGCCTTCAATTGCGATAGGGATACATGTTCTTCTTTTTGAATACATATAGTATTTTTTGTGATTTTTCTACACGATATAGCACATGCTAGCTTAATAAATATAATTATTTAATAAAATAAATTATAAAAAAAAAACAACCACAAAAAAATCTTTCCCGTATCGGATGTTTTTCCAAATTTTCTTATTAAATAATTATTTTTAATTAATTATTGTAACTGTATTACTTACTTATAAAAAACATGTCAATCTTAATCACTGATTAAATTATACCTGTCCTTGTCATTTGCATGCCGATAAATTGAGATGGCAATTGACTTAAGTCGTTTATAATTAAGGGGACTAATTAATTAATTAATTAATTATAGAAATTGGAACTTATTTGTAGACGCTTCACGTTGACTTGTAAAGTCTACACAAGAATTAAAACCAGTTTTGTATGGAAGCTGGCATAGCTACCCGCCGCTTTTTTTTTTCAAAGTGGCGGCTCAGGATTAGATTAGTATATATGGATAGAGGGCACTTAAACTATGGCTATGCTACAAACGTTCAAACCCCTTTTTAATCTATACATAAAATCCCCTGGATTTGCACCTGACCGTTGATGATCGCTCTGTGAATCCGTCCGTCCTCCGTCTAGAAAACTGAGTATTGTATTGCCCCTTTCTTAAAAAACACTGTTAATAGAGGTACTTATAGATAATAAGAATATCCTCGTAATCCTTTTTTCGGTTACAGCGGCAAATCATCAAAATGTTTCGCTCTACAATCTCAAGAGCTGAAATGAGATAGTTCAAATTTATTTCTACTAACAAAGAACTGTATTAATATAATTATTTCAGAAGTAGGTCTTCATTGAACGCTTAGAGAACTAAATTAGATTTGCGAGCTAATTTACTTTAGCATATTGAGCTTCGCAAAAGATTTTTAGCAAATAACTTCGTAATTTGATTTTGAATCTTGGGCTCTATTTTAGAAACAGTCAGAAATGATTTATCTTATTTTTTTAATCAAAGAGTATTTACTATTAGGTACTACGTTCAGAAATAAGCAGTGGTAAGATGGTCAATAGAGATGAATGAAAGAAAAAAATCTCAATTCTTTTTTTAAGTGTAGTAATGTAATATTCAGAATCGTATTTTAAGATTCAGCACCCTGGGCCTATAAGGTTTGCCGCCCCATATAGCCTCACGTCTTGATGTTTAACAAACTTAAATGGTTGTCAGTTAGTTTTTAGTAAGTTTTAGTTTTTGCTTTTCTAATAAAAATCTTTTTTTTTTGTATTGAGTTTTTTTATTCGTTTTATTGAACACGAATTTTAACATAAAATTAACTGCTTGATCTTTAGTTTTTAATCAATCAAATCAATCAATCATTTATTTGCCATAAAATTAGAGGTTTTTAATGCCTAGATATTAACCAAAACGTTTGGCAACCCTGTATAAAAGCAATTTTTTTTCCCAGTTATTAAACTCGATCGAAAGGCCAATATAAAAATTGTACCAATAATTATTGAAAATACAATATCACGTTAATTAAAATTCTAGCGAATACGATCAGGGCGTAATTATTGTAATCAAAAGCAAACTGACGTATATTCGATATCTATACGAAACATAATAAATAAGTTTCATATCAAAAATACGTCAGATTTTAATTACATACGGTACAATAACATAATTAATATGTTATGAAAACATTCGAGTCGACTTTAATGATGTACTGTAGATGTCCTCTTTTATTTTTATTTTAAATCGGTTATCAGGAGTGGTAATTTTTGTTGTATTTTGATTTGTATCAACCCTTGGCATAGCTTTACAGAACATAGAAAAATCTCTCAGGAGTGCTGGTTTCTTCAAAATGTTTTTCTTCACCGATTAAGCAAGTGATAATTAATTTCTAAAACGCACATGAATCCATCCATGTATTAAGATTGAATGTAGATGGATACAAGAAAAGATGCAGACCTAGGAAGAGATGGTATGGCAAGAAAGGAAGTGACTACTGAGATGACAGGTGATAGAGATGTGTGGAGAAAGAGGACATTACTGCACCGACCCCAAATAAATTGGGAAAAGGGCAGGAAGATGAGGACATAAATCCAAAAAGACAGAGGTGCCTGGGTTTCGAAACTATGACCTTTGACTTTGCAGTCTAACGGTCATACCACTAGGCTATTACTGCTTCAAAATAATGAAAATAGGGGATAAAAAATGGTACGCCTCCGTAGCCTCCGGCTGTGTGTGACAGGACCAAAAAATAAATAGACGATATTTTTACACCAGTTACGACATTGAGGGGTCGTGACGTTTGATTTTTATCAAATTCATAGATATTTATGTCACGTATTTACGCTGACACATTTGTTAATATTCTTCATTACACTTCGGTTATTTGAAGTAATTTAAGTAAGTAACACACTTCGTTTACTTTAGTTTATTAACTATATTTATATGTATTTCATGCAAATAAACTTTTGATTGATTGATTGAAAATTGCTGAGAATAAATAAATTGGCGTTCTACTGGCAACATGACAGTACACTTAAATACATTTAATCGTATTTAAGTGAAACATCGAGAAATGAGACGCAAAAGAAAGTCTATTTTGATACAATTATGACTCCGGCGCGGCGTGCCCTTGATAAATTGTAGTGTGTTAAAGTGGTTAAATAAATAATGTTCTTTATTTATTTCAGTCGGCCGCAGCAAAGACAACCTCTCCACATGGGGGTTCTTGGACAATGCCGAGCTTCGATGTGAGTGCGGCGTCTTCCCGCAGACAATAACCCACCTTTTGTCCTGTGTCGCATGCCATCTGCACGTTAGATAACCTAATGACTGCATCCGGGGACGCGGTCCGCGTGGCGTAGTTTTGGGGTGAATTTAAAAAAAAAATGCCATCGATTCGCAAAGGAGTACGGACAAGCCATACATTTTTTTAAATGGTCAGGGAGAGTCAGGGTCCACTTCACCATCCAATTTTTTAATTAACCATTTAAGTATATTAGGTGCAACTCCGCTGGTCTGAAGTTAGGCTCTCCGATTGTTCGCACAATATGCGTATTCGTACACTAGCTTAGTTACAACTTTCCCACCCACCTTATCTTGTCACTATTTAGCCACTAAAATGTGTACTGGTTCGCCGCGCCATTCGTGACTAACTTAAGTCCGGCCATGTAATTTTGCGCCTACTGTACTTAATGCAGTGACTAATTATTTTAATACTAAATAGAAAAAACTTGGACATAGATTAAACCTTTGCCAAGTACAATACAAGTATTTTTGTAAGTGCCTTGAATTTTGCTAAACAAATAAGAATTGTAAGGAGTCTGACGAACTAAACTGAAACCATAGGGAGTGGTTTATGTCAATGGTGAAGGTTGTCAGATTCTTACGTGCTCCACCCGAGATTGGTGGTATTACCATATTTTACCATTTTTAGGGTTCCGTACCTCAAAAGGTAAAAACGGAACCTTATAGGATCACTTTGTTGTCCGTCTGTCTGTCTGTCTGTCTGTCTGTCTGTCTGTCAAGACCTTTTTTCTCAGGAACGCGTGGAGGTATCAAGCTGAAATTCATATCAAATACTCAAGTCTATGGTCTCTTGGAGCTGTGAAAAAATCAAACTTCTAAGTCAACGCGATCAAAAGATACTCCCGTTTATGCCGCAAATTTTCGACACTCGCAAGGGAATCAAAACCTACAGGGTACTTCCCGTGAACTCAGAATCTTGAAATTTGGTACGAAGCAACGTCTTATAACACAGATAAAGGAAAAATTGCGAAAAGCATAAATTTTTAGTTACATCATATAATAAAAATATTTTTAATAATTTTAAACTTATTACCCCTTTACTCATGAACGCGTAGTGGTATTATATTGAAATTCTTAACAAATACTCAAGTCTATAATATCTTTAAGCTGTAACAAAATCAAACTTCTACGTCAACGCATATACCTACAGGTTTGTACGGAACCCTCGGTGCGCGAGTCTGACTCGCACTTGGCCGGTTTTTTCTTGTGTATCATCGATCCTCATTGGCGCCCAACGCGGGGCGCCAATGTAAGGGTTGATGATTCTTATTTTCTTAAGCTTGCCAAAACTTTGACTGCTGCCAAAGAAATCAACCCTTACAGAATTTGGTTTTATGTATTTTCATTGTAGTTTTTTTTATCTAGACTCTAATAACCAATAAATAAAATAAAACAACATTAATACAGACGCCTATTTATTTCAAAAAAATATTTATTACACTGGTTCACTATAGTAATTAAAACATCTTGTCTTCACTTATATTTAAATTGGTACAAATCTTTGGAATATAACTTAGCTTATACAAAAGCGACTTAACATTATTTACATTTAAACATTTACTTTATTTATTCCAACGAATTATTCTACAACATTTTTTATTTATAATTTCGTATTGAATAACAAATATACTCTTTGGTCTTTTAGAACCTAATATCGTATAATTTACAATCGAAAAGTTTTTCTTATTTATAATTTGAGGCTCCATTCAATTGATTTTTTAAGCGTTTATGGAACGTCATTTAACGGCCCAAAAACAGACTGTCAGACAGTCTGTTTTTTGTGTGTTAGTAGCCTTTATTAGTAGTTGTCTAACATGGTATGAGTAGGTACCATGTTAGACAAATTATAAAGGCTTAAATTTAGCTTCACAAGCCACAGATTTTACGAATAGACATTAGTTACGTTCCAAGACTGGGCAAAGAAGCAAATGAAATTGCTAAATATATAGATTTTAATTGGAAATGTGGTTTCAAAATGCAATTTAAGCAACAGATCATTCTATAGTCAACATTTTACAACAAACAAATAACGTACCGTTTAATAATACAAATACGCTAATATTAAATGAAGCCTCGGTGCATTTACAATGTACAACCGGAATACCAAATTTTAGTATTCGTTACACATAAATAAGATATCAAATATACAGGTTACCGGTAGAAAAAAAAAGATGAATTGATTGTGTTAACAACGACATTTAAACACGACAAATAATAGAGATGAATGGAATCCTATTGCAACGACACTACCTTACGCTAAGGGCAGGAGATTATGACTGATATTATATATCTAATATCCACAGATTGACACCAATCTGCCACACAGATAGACGTCAAGAATAAGTAATCCTATATTCTGCAGTTCTTACTTTATTTAAAAATGTGATAGCATAAATACATATGTACGCTAGCGAATTGAAGAAACAAGTTGCGTTTTCAGATAGACTAGATATTTCAGACTATAAAGATTGATAGCAGCTGCAGCAACTAAAAAAATTTACGAGTACCATACCAGTATAGGTAGACTTCTTCTTATCGTATGGTTAATGAACAACCTGGTGTCAGAGTTTAACCGCCCGTAGGCCTCTGACATGGCTTTACACACCATTGAAAAATCTCGCAAGTGTGCTGGTTTCGTTTTAGCAACTGATAATTAATTTATTTATAGGTAGTTGCGGACTGCAAGTAAGACTAGTTTTTCCAGAAGCTGCAACTGCAGTAGAATGGTCAAACAGTAAATTTAAACGGGGTTTGAGTAGCCGGCACATTTTCCTCATACTTTAATCCAAGATTGGCAGGTTTTTGTATTCAAATAAAAAGTTTTAAAATAAATCAATATCAATAAATAAATCGACAAACAGGTTGAAAAATTCTACTACCGTGTAATATTTTAATAAATGCGTTGTACCTTTAGAATATATAAAAAATAATTTTAACATTTCAATGGTGAGACCTGCTTACGCTTCGCACAAAAGGCAATGTTGTTGACGTTATCACTCTATATTTTTTTATATACTCTAAGGTTATACCCAATTAACGAAGCTGTGTATACACAAAAACATGGTGGTTTACATAAAATATTTACAGTATATAATAATTCAAGAATTAGCCAATACAAAAATAGATAGTAATTCACATTTTTCTAAATGCATATATAGTACGAAGACCATAATTACCTACAAATATATCTAAGTTACTAAGACTAGAGCTTGCCTCGAGTTTTTTAAACCAAATTTGCATCTTTATGACGTTTAGTTTTTCGCTCCAATAGTATACAATAATGTTAAATCTAGTGCACATCACTCTAAACTTATCAAGCCTCATCTCTTTCTAACAAAAAATATAAGAGAAGGATGGAAGATATTTCCTGTAAAATTAGTCCACACGATTCTTGTTATCAATGTAAATTTAGTCTCTATCTAATTGTCAAATTTGATAAAAAAAAGTCGTAAGGGTCAGACGCTAAAGCGATGGCAAGACGATCTCGATACTATTAAAAATGACTGGTGAGAGACAACTAAGGAAAGAAAAAAGATTTGGGGGAGACCTTTGCCCAATAGTGGGACAATGTAAAATAACAATTTAAATATTCCTGTCCTGCTGTTCCTGTTTTGCTGTTTTTTAATTTACCATGCTTTAACGAACTAATAACAACGAAACATCATAATTTATTTGTCTAAGTATTTAATTCGCTTCCATCTAAATCTTTCAGCATTAACTCTACCTATATCTGCTAATAAAGTTTGTATAGATTGATGTGCAACAGAATAAATACAATTTTATATTAAACACAAAACAATAAAACATACTACTAAATATTTAAATCGATACTGAATCCACGTCATCACCTCCCAAACAAATCATAAATGAAAACACAGATTAAAATTTAACATGGCGGCCGCATTCATATGCATTGGAAATGTCCCGATAGTCCGCAATGAAATTATTCACTGGCTTGTATACTGTGGGTTGTGTCGACAACCTTATCTATTGATACACTTTTGATCTAAATCTCCTGTAAGGAAATCATTAGTGTCCCGAATGGTCATGATGGTGACGCCATCAGCACTGTTCCTGGATATAATGTTGCTCTTCTTTTTAGTACTTCCGTAGTCGTAGTTTGATATCACAACGCTCTCTGTCGGATTCCTGCAAAAGTTGATAGAACAATCACCGTTGAAGTTGATAGATTTGTTGGGTTAGTGGTTAGGTACACCATAAAATTGCTTTACCACCCTTAGAGTTAATGTTGTTTGCATATCTCAAAACAACAAAGTCTATTTTTGCTTACAATACCAGGTGACAGATAACGCTGTCATTTGAACAGTGAGTCTTAGCGACATTTAATTTTGATGGAACTTTTTGTCAAAAGTGGTAAAGCAATTATATAGTCGACTATACATAAAAGACAAAATTAAAACATTATAATAATAATTATCTACTTATACTGTCCCAATTTCGGTCACAGCAACTAATTTCAACGGAGATTAGGAAACTATATAAGATAATTATATTTGTAGTCGAAAGTGTGTGCACAAACACAACATCACTCCTTATTTTCTTACTCATATAGACCGAGGGGAAGACGATCAGCACAGGACTGACTGCTTTGCACTTCAGGGCTAAGCACCAAGTCATAATTAATTTATATAAGCTAATTTTTCATAGTTTGAAACCCGTTTTGTATTCATATCCGTCAATGGAATTTGAACGTCACCGATTTCAAAGTTCTTTCATCTTATTTAATTGAAATCCTGTCCTGATCAAGGAACATAAAAATACCAAATTTGGGTAGATCTTATAACTTCTGCAATATTTGGACTGTATTTAAATCGACCTCCAGTAGAAGTTTCTTAATAATGTAATCTAAATACGAACTAAAACCCGACTAACGGTCTAAGTGTGACAACCCTTATAATAGATGGTTAAACTCTTTACTCTTATTTCAGCTCTGTAGTCTTCAAAAATATCTAAAACTAAAGTCAGCTCTAACTACATGTTGAAAAACGTTTAGAAGCATGAATTCCATAATTTCTCTTTACATAATAATTTTATTACATACCAATGTATCTCAACGAAACCAATTTGCATGAAAATTAAGTTGTAGGCTACAGAAATCGGGTACAATCAGCAATAAAAATTGTTTTACATAAGTAACATTAATTCATTTTAATCGCTATTAAAAGATAAACAAATTCACATCAAAAATCAATTGCCACAAAGGTTTGTCTACGCATCACTTCAGACCAATTTTGATGTTTTTTTTTTTGGTTGTATTTGAGTGGGTTTCTGAATGGTTAATATTTATTTCTAATGGGCAAAGCTGCGTGAGTCAGCTAGTTTGTATTATTATAGAAGAAGTACTCATACGAGCTTGCCTTTCACCAGATGGTAAACTACCAACGTCGCAAATAATGTATGTAGCAAGGATGTCACTGATACGTTGCCGACTGATTGCAGTATCTATATTTAGGGCCGACTTTTTTAATATAATACCTAAAAGCTTGTCTATCACCAGATTTTAAGCATACAAAAATACCTAAACATCCACAGTATCAAGACTATCTCCGATGCGTTGCCGACTTTTGTTTCCAGAACACGTAACGTAGTTTGTCTACTGGTTGTTAACCAACTTTTGTATCCGACCGTACCTAATTCTACTTGAAACGGAATTTCATATTAAACTATTATACGTAATACAAGACACTTTGAAAATAAACTGCTTAATGATGAGATAATTAATTCGGTTACATAGTTGATTAATCGATGCCGTCAAATTTAACGTATTAATACAGATTTGGGTATAATTAACTGGATAATTAGTTACAATAGTTTGTAAGCAGTTGTTGTCGTTTGATGATCTATCAAAGTGTTGGATATCAGTTAAGTAACTTTGATTTGGTAATTATGGAGTTCTAACAGCAGATAATTGAGTATGTTTCAGGAAAATTCACAATATAACTTTGCATATTTCTGTCTGTGTCGCTCCCTATCCTTTGTGCTTACAATGAGCGCAAACCTACTCGGCCGGGCCGAAGTAAAGCTCTTGGATTTTTCTTTTTCACTAGCTCAGTTGCCTCTCCATCCACCTCGCCTCTTGTCACCATTTAGTCCTTATAATGCGCAGTGATAGCCTAGTGGTTACACCATTGGACTGCCAAGTCAAAAGTCGAAGGTTTGAAAGCTAGGCACGCACCTCTGGCTTTTCTTTCGGATTTATGCATATTAGAAACTAATTATCATTTGCTAAAACGGTGAAGGAAAATATAGTGAGGGAACCAGCTTACCTAAGAGATTTTTTGACGTTGTGTTGAGCCTATCACCAGGTTTTTTCATTAACCATACGATGAAGAAGTCCCTACAATGTGTAATATCGTGGACAAAGCCGGTGCACTAATCTTAAGGTTAGAATCGCTTGCACCCCGCGTCCGAACGTAGCGCTAGCCCCGCCCCTACGCACGTAACATCGTTCAAAGCATTTTGATCGCAAAATGGTGCACCGTTCGTGTCCGCGATAGATACCTACTGCGACGCCGTTCGTGACTAACTTCAGCCAAGACGACTCAGTATTTTTATTTTATTTTGGTCCCCGATAGTAATTTTGCATTGGATTTTGAATTGAAAAAATACATAAATTACAAACATTACAAATATTAAATACAGTCCTGTATGGCTACGTTACTGTTTCACTTCGTAACCCCCTCCACTGCCTAACTTGGAAAAGTTTCAGCTGTACAAAGCGCTATAATTTACTATAATAACAATCGGATGCATTGTTTGGTGTATGATTTATTTCATAGTCGAACGCCACACAACGCCGCATATTCAAATTGTTTTGCAATTTACAATACTGTTCAGAACAGTTCTGATTGTCATAAATTGTTTGGTATTCAAAATTAAAAGTTGTGTAGGTAATACAGTCATGAAATATTTTTATTCTTATTCTTTTTTTTTATTGCATGGTTGATGAACAACCTAGTGCAACAACCGCCCAAGCCTCTGACATGGTTTTATACACCGTTGAAAAATCTCTCAAATGTGCTGGTTTCCTCACAATGCTTTCGTTCACCATTTTAACAAGTCATAATTAATTTCTAATACGCACATGAATTTGAAAAGTCGAATTAGTCATTCGAGTTCTCCGACCTGTCAGACAACGGTCATACTAAAAACCCGAGACGTGTGCTTTGATCACTTCTATACTTTTATATAAAAATATCCTTATTAAATATAATAATTTAATAAGAAATTTGAAAAAAGCAACTGATACGTATGGGAATCGAACCCACGATCTTCGGCGTACCATGCCGACGCTCTAACCGCTGAGCTACCGTATCCCATCTGAATCAGTCGAAATTTCAACATGTGCTAACATGTAAAAAACATTCAAAAAAATATTTTTATTGTTCCAAAAAGTATCTACAATTAGTTTAAATTGAATCCCAAACCCCACACTAAGATTGCCTGTGTCGTGCGTAGGATACGTTGAGCTGCAGTGAGATAATATGACTTGTCAATAATAGTATTTCGGTATGGCACTCCACTCTAACCGATGCGGGCGTCTAATAAAACCATTCCGAACCGCAAACGAAAGCATTTGAACACACATTTGAAAAGCCTAGCGGCAATTTATTCAATTGCTAGCACGTTTGCAGTTCCTGTATGGTTCTGTTCCGACAATCAAATGGATTCCATGTGTCGCAGTTGTTTGAAACACATGTAGATTGATTTTATTAATTAAAGACACAATTTTTGTGGAAAAAAGACTACAAACAAGAAGAGTTAGATGTCGGCTAAATCATACGCCTGCCGCAGGGGCAATCTAGATTGTAAGATTGGAGATGATCGTATAAAATGTCTCCCACGTTCATTCAGGAAATTGCCCCGGCTTGCCTGTTCACATCACAACTTAGTTAAGAAGCAATTCCCGCCCCTACGAGGTACTACAACCCTCCAGTACTCCTTGCCACCTCCAGGTCGAGACGAAACTGCCATCTAAAATGGTTGAACGTAGAAAAGAATTTCAATAGTTGCCAAGCGGCGCGGGCGACTTTAACAAGTAGGTCGTGGCTTTAAATCCAGCTCGTAATATTATTTCATTCTACAAAAATTTTGAACATCTTGCATGCATGCATAAATTTATCTAGCAGATTAATTCATAAAAGGTTGAGAAATGGGACACAATAGGAAATTTATCCAATTGAGCTCAGCCTGTCGGGAAGTAAATTAATAGGCGTCAGAAGACGACTATTTTTTGTCTTTTTGCAGTTCTAAAGCGTTCTTAAACGCATACTTACAAAGCTTTCAATTTTCTACCCAAAAACGTTTCTTACATACCTCGTATGCGAACTTAATTGAAATTCAAATGAAACAAATTAATAAACAGCAAACAAAGGTAATTACCTAAATAGTAACATAAAGTGCTGTTACCTTGTTCTAAGTAACGATTTACCAACACTACGTCACTTTGCAGACTACGCTACGAATACGTAAGTACGCATTCTCAAAGGTAACAAGAGAATATTGCTTAGGTAATCACAATTTTGGTTACGACTAACAAAAGGCCTTTTACACAATAAGTTATGTTAAAAATATCTTCTATTTTCGGTCCCTAGAATGATTCTTTATTTAGAACATCAAATTTTTGTTACATAATGGCGTTTGCAGAGTTCATAACAGTCTTGAAATAGACGGACATTATGTAAACAATAATAAATTACGTAAAGAAGCGACACCGGCCCCCGCCAATTTATCGTCCCTCGCATGGAAGTAGTAAGCGAGATAGTAATACAGTACGGACCGTTACGTTAGTTGCCAATTATACGAGTTCGTTTTATGGATTATCAGGGTTGTGCTATAAGTACTAATGGAGTTTTAATTTAAAGATGCAAAAGTTATCATTGTAATGTCTATCGAAAAATATAAGGAAATTGAAAAAGAAAAAATTGATTATAGACAATAGTGATATACCCATGATATTTTTAATACCTTTTTATTTGATATTTTTAATATTTTAATAATTCTATTTTTAATGCTCTTATTAACTGAACTATCGTGTCGGTCCCTCTAATTTGTCAAGATAACTTTCTTTGTGTTTTTTATTGATTTTCTTCAACGATCATTACGTTTTTTTATTTTTTTATTTGTTTGTTGTGGCAAAAATAAATTTATTTTATTTCTTTTCTTCTTTCATATATTGTGACCTACCTACTTAAATTAAAAAGGTAGACTGCTAGCTCTGATCTTATAGTCATCTTTTATCTTCAATTACTTTGCCCTCTTTGTACCAAAATTGAGTTATTCAACCAAGTATGAGTATTCTGAGTAGTAAAATATTTTTTTCTAAAACTAAATATTTTCTATTGTGTCTGAAGCATGACGTTTAACGTGTTAACCCTCTGCCAGAGTCAATCCATTTTGAACTGTGTACCCAAGTCTTTCTTATAAGAACTCAATTCTATCTTATTTATAAAATACACCTAAAGATTTAAGGTGCTTATTCGCACTCGTATTTCAAATTGAATGGCGCATGTAATCTAGTGTACGAAGAAAAATTGGCTGATTTACAAAAGAAAGCAACATTTTCGCTAGGTTTTAACAAAATTTAGTTTTTACAAAAACACTTTTCGAAATAGGTTTTTTTTTCACGCGTCTTTGAACTTGAGCGAAGGCCAAGCCGAGTGGTATGACCGTTAAACTGCCAAGTTAGAGGGCAATTTATACCTCGCAAATTGTATTAATCATCATTTTTTAATCAGGGCCGTCTTAGAAATCTTCGAAATAACAATTTCTTAAAGCATAATCTATAAGATGACGAAGCATGATTGCATGGAGCTGTGACACCAACGTAAATAGGTATTATAATTGCTAAGAAAAGCTTATTTAGTCCATGGATAGGTAACCATTTGTGGCATTTTATTTCACAAGTCTCCGAGCTTTCGAAGACACGCTGTCATTCAGCTATCAATTAGGCTGGTCGTCGTTAATCTATGTTGAATTGAGTCTTGAAAGCCTAGTGGTATGACCGTCGACTGGCAAGTCAAAGATCTTAGATTCGAATCCAAGGCGCGACCTCTGAATGAATTAATTACCTATCACTTCCTCTGTACCTCGGAAAACACGTAAAGCCATTGGTCCTGTGCCTGATCTCTTTCTGATCGTGTCGGATTGCCGTCCCATCGGACTATGAGAGTGTAGGAATAGAGAGTGCATCTGTGTTTGCGCACACACTGGTGCACAGCAATATCTCCTGCATCGATTGTCAATCTCTGTTGAGATTGAGCGCTGAGATCGAAATTTGGTCAGGAGTACGAAGCAAATGCTTCGTGGTCAGGAGGACAATTATTTGTAAGACGTCTAAAAAGTTTTCTACCATAATCTATAATTGGAAAATAATTCTTAGAATCTAACTAACTAAAACCCTTGTTAACCCAACCTGTTGCATCGATGGCGATGTGTACTTCTGAAAGAGGTCTCGCACACCGCAGTTCTGGACAGTCGGGAACTGCAGGTCGGGTGCAAGGTCCCTCGCCGGCAGCACAGGTAGCGGTTGAAATGAGACCTGAACACTCCGCTCACGCAGTACAGGGCTACCGGATTCACGCAGGAGTTCAGGAAACTAGACAGGAATAAAATATATAATTATGTATATTTAAATCAGCTGCTGAATCTTATAAGTGTACGTACAGGTCCGCTTAAAGCACTTAATTTATATAATTTAAATATATTTAAATCAGCTGCTGAATCTTATAAGTGTACGTACAGGTCCGCTTAAAGCACTTAATTTATATAATTTAAATGATTGATGATCGTGATTCGCGTACTTCCGCAAACGAGATTTTATCCTGGACAAAATATTCATTCATTAGCCTAAAAGTAGACTAAGACTGAAAAATAAGATATAAAATATCACAAATCTACGCCGCCATTGTGCGAAGCGCTAGTACCTAACTTAGAGTATTTAAATACTCTAAGGCTAGTAAATAAAAATATTTATAAAACAACACTTTGTTCAATGTGTTCTTCAAATGGTGCCTTTATACAAATCAATTTCTTAAATAATAAAAATGATAAAACATCCAAAACCATTTCTGTAACAAAAAAATACCTAATCTTCAGAAAAATTTAATCTGAGAGGTGCGGAAAAAATATATAAAAAAAGCCTAAGCCTGTACAATATTTTATATCCCTGACGTCGACCTTACGACAGCTTTACACCCTGACCTTTAGCATCAATAGGATGGAAGCAGTTATAATTCAAACAGATTGTTCGACCTGTCTCATAAATAACGTGAAAGTTCCATAATATCGAGCCTTTTCAGGAAAAAAACGTGCTGAATAGGCTACTTAATGTGGGCTAATGCTCCATTAACTAAGTACTGGCTTATTTGTTATAACGTACTTTATCCTAAAAATAATTTTATTTATAGTCCACTGACGTAGGTATCTACTCAGAACAATGTATTTTAAAGGGGCCTACTATGGAGTTTCTTACTCGATTGTTCTTTATGAATGAAGATAAAATACCTTCGGAACTGGCGAATTGAACAATGGTTAATGCCAGTTAATGATCTTCATGAATTTTGTTTCAAGTTTTTACTTTATAAGAAAATTTGATTATATGATGTTTCCTCACGTTTTAACAGGTATATAGTACATCCATTGTACGTTTACTAGTTATATTATAAGTCCCATGTAATTAACCGTGCAGATTTCCAAACTCCGGGGTTCTACTAAGAATTTTCTAATGGAATAATCCAATAACACCCTCCCAGGGATCAAATCCAGAACCTCGCGCTTGGCGGTCGCCTTTGTGATTGATAGTCTAACGAGGCACGTTGAAGAAACATTTAACTATTTAAATACGTAAAGGAGCGGCACTCACCGGTCCCCGCCAATTTATCGTCTCCCGCATCGCTTTTGTACTTTGCAATTAGTTCGTATAAAAATAGGGAATTGAGACAAAATTTACAGTTCAAAAGTAACCCCCCTATGTGATTACAAAAGAGTCTAATTATACTGACTTATTTTCTGAACATTTCCTAAACTTTCTAATTGTGAATTTTGAATTGTCAATCTGGATAATGAATTTGAATAACTTAATTTCGGCCTTAATATAAAAAGCAACAGAAGAATGTCGGTAAAACCACAGTTTCAACGCTCGATTTAAAAAAAAATTGGTATCATTATAATGCTCGTTTAACACTGTTTTTAAAGTAAAACCAAGTATGTTTACTCAATTACTTACCTTAATGAGATTTTCACGAAAATATTGATGAAAATCGTGATTGGAATCGAAATAGACGAAATTAATTTTGTTAATATTTCAGTTTTGTTCAATGTCTGACATCAAAATTCAGAGGAGGTGTTCCCAGAAGTACTGTTAATACTAACAATGCTAGTTAATGATACAAAATTAGATCACGTACCTAAGACAAAAGCCCATTATCCTGAGGGCGTGAGTCCAATCGTTGTAATCGGTTTGCGCTGTGGGTGAGAGATGGAACCACATCTCGAATGCGTGGTACGGCAAGAAGCAGATGAAGAATACTGAAACAAGAATTTTATTTAGCACATGTGATGAGGAAATTAAGGGATTTGTGTTTGGGTTGGATTTTATGATGAGATGAAAACCACTGTCTAAAGGTGACGGAAAACATCGAAAGAAAATCTGGATTTAATCGTCTGAAATTGCCAAAACGCAGTAAGCTAGTGTGGTTATATAACGCTCGATCCTTCTCTGTATGAGAAGAGGCCTAGGCTTTGCACTACAGTATATTATTCTCTAAGTGTATTATTTATAAAAGATATAGCAGAAGGTCTTATAGTAGAAATATTGATGCATAGCATTAAAATGTGTTAGCAAAATACTCATCAAATGTATACCTATACCAAAAACAATTACTTCACACTTAGAAGTTGAGATTACCTGCTTCCCAAACCTTGAAAATTTATAGATGGGTTTAACCAAACCGCTTTAAACTTGGTAGCAAGTTTGGCTCGGCTACTATGTAAATTTTACACCAACCAGTTAAAAGTCTGCTGTACCGTCAATATGAAAATGGATTACCTCTTCATCCATTATGTTTGGATCAGATTAAATATTAATGGTTTTAATAATTCATTATTTTGAAGATTAACATTTTGGTGGAAACAAAAATTTATTACGAGCTATTCTCTTCGGTAGTGACATCTATACCTACCTACAGGGTTCGTGTATTTTAATCTGAGCAGCACAAAATTAACTCTTACAAATTTGTTGTTAGAGCGCCGGCGCAGCGCGGGCGTCCGCAACGCTGCTCTACAAGCAATATGACCATGGAGTGCTCCATGTATATGACTGACTCTTCTAAGGCCGCCATTACACTTGTACCTAAGTCGTTTCCGTTAAAAATATATTTGTGTTATTGTAAGTTAATTATACGATGAAAACTTACAAGTGAAAAAGGCGAAACAGCATCGCAGAAAAACATTGTATTGCTTACATAAAATAGCCTTTTACAGTTATGTTCGAGCAAATAAATTTCTACTTTCTTCAGTGGACAGGACGAAATAGGAAATAGGAATGGGTTTTCGTCGCGTCGTTCTTAACTTTTGACATTTGGCACAATGATCCAAGTTTTGCTTTTAAACTTGGATCATTTTGTTTTCGCAGCTGTCATGCCGTCATGCGACTCAAACTTTGTAAACGGAAGTTGCACTGATTGTTACGAATATATCTCTAGAAAGTAGGTATAAGTACATAAAGTACTTGGAGTCTCTAAACACCGACTGCATTTAATAACTTGCACGAAACAGAATATGGCACAGATGCAGCTTGGTATAGCAGAAATCGATGGTGAGTGGGGGCCATAACAAGAAAGTACCTACTCTAAATGCATTCGTATAATGGAACAAGTGAAACAACTTAGGAACAATGGTTTAAAAATTCTAAACTAAACGCTATCCAAGTTTTGGATCTAGAAAATAAAGAGTGCACCTGTTTTTATTTTTTTTGTCATGTCATGAGGCCCGAGTGCACGTCTCCTATACAAGGAAGTTGCTCGGAGACTAGTCGACAACACGCATGACCAAAAAGCTGGCTATTTCTTTGCTTAAAGAATCAGCATTGCCATCCAGCGTGGCAGATGGCAAGATGGGGAAGAATTCTTTAACGTTTTCGCGTGACTTTTGTATATGTATAACTACTTAATTTTTCTTTTATTTATTAAGTTTAGTGTATTTATAGACAGTACAGTTAGAGTGTACCTAAATAATTATAATTAATTTGTACCTTATGAATTTAAATGAAAAAATTAATGAGATGGTCATAGGAATAGTTTTCAATTTAATACCAATTTGGAATCATAAAATCAGAACTACGGAAGCAAAACCACAGGTAAAAGTTAGAAGATCATAAACCCATAACATTGTTAGTTGGGCTGTAGCCAAGTTTTATTTACTAAGTTTCATCAGTTTCCTAATCTGAAGCGAGGTATTCTATGGTAAATTCCACGTCAGGTCAAAGACCGTTTAGCTATAAATTGCCAGAGTCCTCTTTGAATTTGAAGTGTAACTTACAGATCTTGCTTGGTTAAAATTAAATTAGGTGTCGGCACGTAAGTACATTCTACTAAGTAAAAGTACCTACCGATAAATTTGAGAGAGCAACTGTAAAATTAGTTTAGTGTTCGATTGCTTCCAAACTAAGTGAATTTTAGATCAAGAATCAAGTAGATATTGTTAATTAGAATGTATCTCTAATGCACAGAATGTTCCTGAGTAAATGCAGTGATAGCCTAATGGTATAACCGTTGACTGACAAGTCAGAGGTTTGAAGTTCGAACCCACTTTTCGTATGTTTTAAAGGAATTATCACTTGCTTCGTTCCTCATACAAGAACGTTAAGCTGTAGCTCTAGCTGTCATGAAGAACTTTGATAGTCGTTTAAGGGAGTCAGAACCCTCATAAAATCCTGACAACTAAGCTGACTTTAGAATATTTTTATTTGAGTCGCTACTGTTTTATTCTTATTAGAATAATAAAACGTTCGCGAATTAGATACAATTTTCGAATTTTTTCAGAATATTGTCATGTTACCCTCATTAGATACACATTCTTTATACAATATTCTAAAGCTTCAAAATGTATAGGGATTAATATAATTCATGATTAAGATTTCAGACTAATGGCATCAATCACAAAGATTTCAAGTATTTAATCAATTTATGGAATATTGCACTTCAAATCAAATAAATTATTTGAAGATTACTCAAAATCTAATTAGACGTTCAAATTTAAATTTGGAATCAGTCATCAATTTAAGTTTTAGAATTGTGCCAGGGTTTAATACAGAATTTAGGAAAAGCTTATAATACTTATAGAATTATAAAAGTGATAAATTTTAGTACAAATTTTAATAAAATCACAGTTCTACTTAATATTACAAAAAAAATATGTTTGTTTATTTATGGGTTTGTTTGTTAAACGAAGCCAATCCTACGTTCAAAACCCAGGCACGCACTTGTAACTTTTCAAATTATTCATGTGCGTATTAGAATTTAAAATATCGTGAGGAAACCAGCTTAACCAGCACACCTGAGAAATTTTTCAACGGTGTGTAGAGCCATGCTATGTGTAAAATAAATGGAGGATGAGCAGTATTCTTATAACTACTCCGCGTGGACGATGTTGCGGGCGGAAGCTAATACCAAATAAATTCACCATAACTTCAAAGTAGCATCATTTAATCCCATAAATATCAGATATTATTATGAGATGTTCTGTTTAATACAAACACCTCAAACAACTAGCTGTTTCAAACAACCTGTTGAATCTAATTGATGTTAAATACAATTATTTAGTTGATCGTGAGAACTTAAACCACAGTAAACTCATGAATAACTCAGTAGACAAGAAATGGGTAGCTGATAATAAAGTAGATGAGGGTTTTACTACTCGGGAGCTTTAGTAGTGAAAGTTTTGGAACAAATATTAATTTAACACTAAGGCTAAGTGCGCATTGCAGTGGGATTTTTATTTGGCATGCTTTTGCGCAGTACTGATTCTAATTTAGTCAGCCAATATTATACCCAATAGTAATGTCGTAATGGACCACTAGTCACTCGCTTTGAAAGCATTTGGGTATGGGTTCGAAGCTTACATGTGCCAATGTGACATTTTCAGTGTCATAATTATGTACTTCGTTCTGTGAACTACAGAAAAAAAAATCATAATAAAATTCCTTCGTGCGCAGGCCGAGACACGGTGGCCCGTTCGCGAATCTTCGGCCGGCAAGAAAATGCTTATAACAACCAAATTAGACTACCTAACTTCTTAGTTAATCTAAGACACCACTGACTAACGGTGAAGGTAAACATCGTAAGAAAATCTGAACTTAATAATCTGAAATCGCCAACAAGTATGAAGCTAGCTTCTTCTCTTAGATCTAGCTAGATCTTTCTCTGTATGAGAAAAGGTCCTTGCTCTGCAATGGAATAGTTACAGGCTGGTTTATTTATACCGCCATGGAACTGAGACGAACATTTAAAAAAATATTATAAACTTAGGTTCTCTGATATAAGCACTCTGATTTTCATTTAAGCTTAGTTAAACATGTTGATGGCCTCCTAAATAGGTATAAATAAATAAAATACGATCACACTTACCTATAACAAATACCAGTACCATACAAGCGACGGATTTCCTAGCCTGTGCTTGGGCTTCTCCCTGACCAGCGTGCAACGCTCCCGGCATCTCTCTAGTACTGGCCAGCAATCGCTGCGCCATTAGCGAGTAAAAAAAAGCAATCACTATCAAAGGTAGCCCGTAGTAAACTAGCGCTTTTGCTAGAGTCATCCATCTGAAACCAAAATGGCCGCTTTATTTAGAGTAAAGAAATTTAAAATTAGTTGTTTTAAGAAGAACGTTTTTAACCAAGCTACTCGTATATTGGAATATCAACTAAACGTTTATGAAAAAAACTGTGTCTGTGCTTAGAATTAGCTTCAGATAAGAAAACTTTTCAACGGTCAACAGCACAGGTAAAAAATGTAGTAAAAGTATTTGGTTTAGTTTAAAAAGTTGTTTTACTACAAACTTTTTTTATACTTAATAATTTAAAAAAAAGTTCAAAACTAGTCAAAATAACCCAGAAAGTTCAAGTTTCTTCTAAGGAAAAG
The DNA here is from genome assembly GCA_936450705.2 of Protodeltote pygarga. NCBI lineage: Eukaryota > Metazoa > Arthropoda > Insecta > Lepidoptera > Noctuidae > Protodeltote > Protodeltote pygarga. Next base: position 4,541,008 of record OW388264.2, on the reverse strand, counting down.
CAGATGTTTCTAAAATAACGTTAGATGAACCTATTCTGAGTTCTCAAATAAAATTTTCATAGCAATAAAATAAAAATAAACGTTCACCTAATTCCATTACCTACCAAGTTCACGTGGCTCGTAATATTGCCTGAATAGCTCTATCAGGCGCTCGAATCAGCGCGGTAAGAACCAATCACATTACTCCTCGTGTAATTTTCAGCCTTATTTACATAGCAATAAACGTTACTATGCTATTTACGTGCTCATAACATTTATATCTGTTCAAATACTTTGCTAGACTTAAATGTTCTGATACGATTTTAGTACTATCGCTTGTGAAGAAATATTGTATTATACCTATTGCAAAGTTCTTTTTTAGAGCTCGTGACTATAATTATGTAGGTACTGTAGGCCGTTCAGCAGCATCTGAGCTCCTACTTCAAATAAAAAACACTGTATCAGATAAATCAATTAAATATAATATTATTATGTTTTTAAATCATTTTTATCTCATATTTTCATAATCGATTTCGATTGAATGTCCTTCTTCTATTGTTTATAACATTTTAAATAGCCTGTCACCACAAATGGCCTGCTTCCAAGAAGATCGCCATCAAATAAGCCAATAAGCTCTACATCAGCTACGCCATAAGAGTAAAGTAGGGTGAAGATTTGTCTTTACAACATGTGACAATACTTGGAACATGGAAAATGTATCTACTTATGTAAATGGACTTGCTAGTTTGTTAGGAGCTACTTGTACTATTGTACTACTAGACTAAATAAACGCTACCTATTATAATACTCTTATTACACCTATTGGAGAGCTAACAGTGTTAAAAGAAAAAATAACAGTTTATAGGATAATATTTTTTTTAACTGTTGCGGAAATTTTTAAGGATGACCGATCATGATTCTGAGTAGTATCTTTTACTTATTTCAATCCTATAATCAAGTTCGAAAAAATCACTTTTCCATACAATTTTGCAACTTAAAACTGTACGGACTCTACCAGCATCAACGATACACTCAAAAATATTACTTAATATTTATAAAGCAAAGTTCGAATTACTTTGGATAGCTGTCCCATCCTGGAGGAAACGGAGTACAGTACACTATAGTGACGTTAGGCCTTATCTGAAGTGTGACGGTGGTTGAAAAAACAGCTGCTGGCGTCGCGAAGATAAGTGCCGCTGCCCATATGAAAGTAGCACAAACCAGGGGTAGTTTTCGAAGCTGTAACAAAGTTTTAGGTAAGTCTCGGAGATAGTGCTAAATTAATTAGGAGTTCCCACGTGTTAATGTTTGTGTTAATATTAAATTGTGTTGAATGTTTAAGTTTTGTAGCAGGATGGATGTTACCTAAGTTTTTCACATAACAATTTCAGCTACTTTCAAAACCAACACTAAGAAAAATTTATATAAACAAGTTTTCTGATTCTTATTTCCCATAGAAACCTCAAAAACTAACATCAATCCTTAAAGCGTCGAAATCTATCACTACTGATCCATCTATTTTGAATCTAACATAGACTCACACCTGTATTCCCCAAAGGAGGTAGGCAGAGGTGTATGCCGTACACCTGTACACCTGTGTACATGTTTCGCCAGCTATGTTATATATCCCATATAATATGGGGCGAACCTATTGCGATTAACCGGGCGCAATTCCAGACTCCGTGCTGCTACTGAGAATTTGTTAATGGGAAAACCCAATAACACTTTACCCGACCCAGGTATCAAACCCAGGACCAAAGAGGCAGTTATTTTTTTTTTATTTATTTATAGACCCACGCCTGTATTCCCCAGAGAGGGTAGGCAGAACTGTTCAGTACACCCACGTTTCGCCGGCTATATTATAAGTCCCATGTAATAGGGTGCGAGCTTATTGCCATTAACCGAGCGCAATTCCAGACTCCGTGCTGCTACTGAGAATTTCCTAATGGAAAAACCCAAAAACACTTTGCCCGACCCGGGTATCCAACCCAGGACCAAAGAGGCAGTCAATAGAATAAAAATCGAATTTACTCACCTGTAGCCGTCGAAACGGATTCACAATAGCACAATATCGTTCAGCCGAGAGTGCTGTCAGAGTAAAGACTGATACTCCTATACTTATGTCCTTGCCAGTCTCGGAGATACGGCATATTAGCTCTCCCCAAGGCCATGACTCCAGTGTGTATATCGTTGAGACAAATGGAACGCAGATCAGAATAACTAGGAGATCTGCTAGGGCTAATGAGAATATGTACCTGGGAACAATGATATCATTTTTGTTAATAATACAATCTAACTTTTATTTTAAGGTCATTAAAACAGAGCTTAGTTTTGCTTGCAGTCATTAATCAGCTTACCTACCTACGAATGTTGGTCGACTGCTCATTAGTGCGTATAGTAATCCATACGAATGACGTGATTAGATGTTTTGGTCTCTTTCTAACTACGGCTCATGTATTGTGTAAGAAAATATCTTGGATTGGACATTTCTAGTAAGGATCTGACATCAAGTTTTTTTTTAAATCATTGTTTGGCGAAAAAAGGTAATGGCCGAAATTGGTAGGGACCTGTACCCCAGAGATGATTATGTGTGTACAGAGGTAAAATCTATGTCATTCAAAGCTACAGATCTTCTATAAAAATAATTTAAAAAATTGCTTAAGCTATGCCGTCGTGGGTCAGAATTGTAATCGTTTAAAAATATTGATTTTGTCACTTTTACCTTAGAGGAATTAAATAAGACAGTTACTAATCGCGGAAATTCTTTTATTTTAATGATTCAGCAATTGTTATGAAATATAATTAGATAGTTTTTTAAGTTTTTTTTTAATACATATAAATAGAAAGTCGTTTTATTTTTGTACAGCTTGGGGCAGATTTCGGCCATCACTTTTGGCTCCAGCTTGCCTCTTACAAAAATAAACCAATCACTACTGCAGCTAATCTAATAAGAGATACACGATATAAAGGTCAAACTATTGCCAGACCATTGTACATCAATTCCCACAATAGCGCAGATGAGGCAAAAGTTATACTGTTTCCTAACATCGGGTAAGTGATGTGTGTGCTAATTTCTTACTCGCTAAGAGAGATTTCTTCAGAATTGGACTAATAAGGGAAATGAACTTGGTGAGATAAGCTTGTTAGGAAAAGTTAGCAAGTGACTTTTTCGAAAGTGCATCAAAAGGAGAAATTTAGAGAGACTCGAACTGATAACGTCAGTATATAAGCGATGAAAAAATTTAAGCATTTTTCTCATTGTATTTATGATGCTTGCAATTGCCAGTTTAACCGCTTAGTAACCTGGCAGATAATTTCATTATGAATTCTATTCTATAGATACTTAATGTACCTATTTAGTAGTTAGTGTATCTGTGGAATGTGAAACAGGCTCTGAGAGTATATTTTCACCCAAAAGCGTTTTAATAATATTTAGGTACACATCTGGTTATTCTTGTCGACTCTACTAAGTTTGAATTAATCAATTTGGCCTGTATCAATCCAATGCTGAATAAAGACCTCTCCCAATTAGCGGCACAATAGTCCCTAGTTTTTCGCATACAGTCTACCCAAGCTGCTTTATTCAAATCATCAGTCCACCAGAAAGCAACATATAAGCGAAATTAGCCGGTTAATTTTTGCAATAAAATTGTCTATTAAGAAGCAATTTGAAAGTGGATTAAAAGAGAGTTATTAAAGTTAAGAGAGTCCAGTGGTCTAGACATCCATGTGGGTAAAGCTAGCTTAGAAGAAAACTAGTTCAGATAGAAAACTAAGTATCTATACATATAATAAAATCGTAACGAAGTAAAAACTGTACATTGAAAATTTTTGGAAAAAAGTAAATGCTACGTGTTCGGGGAACGATACTGAAGCCGAATATGAAGAAAAAAAAAACTTTGTCTGTCTGTTTGTATGTAAAGGGTTGGCGCGAAAACTACTGGGCAGATTTAGTTGAAATTCGGCAAATATACTTTTTAAATTCTTGGTCAACTTATAGGGTATAAATTATCACGTTTATAATTATGGGGGATGAGCAGTATTGTAGTAAGCAGCGTATTTCTAGAATTTGCTGCGGAATTGTGGTTGTTGTTGAGAAAAATGTTATTAAATTGCAATTTACAAAATATTATCACGCTATATCCACAAGGAGCTAAACATTACATAACATAACATAATAATATCTTTTAGGAACGATTATTTTGACTACATGTCAACAGACTTCATAGCCTTCCGGTCGGGCGTACGCCTAGGAAGTGTAAGGCTTTGGGTTCGATCCTCAGTTCCGCAAACTTTTTATGGGTTCTTTAGTATTTTTTTTGTCATTAAAATTATGTATTTTTGTGGTTTTTCATTCATAATGACTTTTATTACTTACCGGCTGAAACCCGAAGGGAACAAGCTTTTTAATATTTTTTCAACTTATAAAAAACGTTACCACTTTAATTTGAAACATTTATAATTATATTATTTAAAACATAGTAGGGTTCTAGATGGCGTTATAGTCAATTTAGATCAGCAGAATTCTTTTTTAAATATTTCAATTTGAAACCCGAAGGAAACAACGCGCATCGTGTGGAATTATACTTTTTAAAATTTCAGCTTATAAAAAAATACCGCTTTAATTTGAAGCATTAAAATTATTGTTATTTAAAACATAATGTTTCCTTTTTCTTAACTAGATGGCGTTAGGAGTCGATTTACAGGAAAAATATTTATAACCACTGGCATCCTTGCAGTGATCAGGAGGCAGGGCAAAAATACAATGGTAGTAGCGTCTTCGGGGATTACTGCCACGTTGTTTTCTGGTGACAAAACAGCGCATACCATGTTTAGGATTCCCATTAATTTACAGAGCAACGAAACACCTGATTGTGATGTGTCACGGAATAGTGACAAGGCAGGCACTTGCTCAAGGATTTTTCTTTGATCGTATGATGGGATGAATGTAGGTATAATGGCAAACAGAAAGCAGTTGATGCGGTACACAGAACTCTACAAGACATCCGTAGGAACCAACACATAATGGGTGGTGTCACAGTTGTGTTCAGCGGCAATTTCCGCTGAACGCTGCCTGTGGTGACGCGAAGAACTGGGGCTGATGAGGTGAATGGTTCGTTGAAACGATTATTTTTATGATTCTGTATTCACAAGTTGAGCTTGACAATAATTATGGGTGGCTGAGTAGGAATCCACATGCTCAAGAATTTTCCAACTCAAAACGCCCAAAAATAATGAAGCTGCAGCAATCAATGAATGCATTATTTTATAAATGAAAGGGAATGAAGTGTTTTACACATTTATAAACACTGTTGTCAATCAAGATGACGCCACTTATTATCCTGTAAGATTTCTCAATTCCCTCACTGCAAGTGGACTTCCGATGGACGTCATCAAGTTGAAGGTCGGTGTCCCGATTATGCTTCTTCGGAACTTAACGCCTTCGAAATTGTGTAAAGGGACCCGGCTTAATGTAATTTATCTGCAGAGAAACATCATCAAGGCGCAAATTCTAACGGGTTTCGGTACTGGTGTGACAGTATTGTTTATACCACGTACCACTAATTCTCCACAATTACCCCTTTCAATTTAAGCGAGTGTAGTTTCCTGTGGGCGTTTGTTTCGCCACGATAATCAATAAGTCGCAGAGGTAGACACTGAAGTCTGCGGGTGTCGATCTCAGGACCAGCTTCTCCTCACATAGACAACTGTATGTCGCTTGCTCTCGGGTCACCAGTCCTGACTCTCTGTAGGCATTTTAGCTACCGAGAGCAAAACTACAAACAAAATAGTTGGTATGTTTTTCTAAATATCCTGGTTCGGGTTTGAAATTGATGCGAAACTTTTGTTCTTTTACATAGGTTTTTCGCTTTATTTGGTCAGACATTATGCAATAAAATATGCGAAGCGCACTCTTAACTTTTGCCCTATAAATTAGTTAGACTTAAATGTAAAACTAATCTTTGTTGGAATAATTGCTCTCAAATGTGCATAACGATATATTTAAAAAAATACCTCATAATATTACAAGTTTACTATGGTACACAGTTAGATATATAGAACTTTCCTACATTTTTGTCATAACATTAGCTGACAGAGAATACATAATGTAAGTAAATTTTTAAATGAAAGCTAAATAATGAAAGGAAAAATTAATATATTTGATTAATTGTAATTATAGGGAATAACGAGTAAATGTAACGGCAATATATAATGTTTTCAATAATAAATATTTTGGATAATTTAAATGTTTATGCACATGTTTTTCTTAATAAATGAAAATAATTAATAAGAAACTCGCAAAAACATCTGACTTGGGCGGGACTTGAACTGTCATATCATGTCATTACTAATCTGCACTAATAAAAGTTTGTGAAGATGTTTGTTACCTAAGCACTTTTGATTTGAATAAAACTCGGTAAACATAAAAACCATATATCCTGGATTAACAAAAAATATAAATTTTATCCTGGTTCGACATCCACGCAGGCGAAGCTGCGGGCAAAAGCTAGTATATAATAGACCTTCCCAAATATGATAGCGGTTACACTTTAATAAACTTCGTATAGTAAACACAGGCCTTAATAAACATAAATATTAGAACAACTATTACATTAACAAACGCTGTAGATGAAACCAAGTGTAATTAGTGTGAATAATAGATAATTAATCTACTTACGTATTCGGTGCATTTCTCATGCCTCTGTGTCTGACGTAGACAATGACAAGGGTTCCGTTGCCCAGTACTCCGACTATAAATATGATAGCGAACAGTACTGGTACCAGATATGTCTCCAACCGTTCTCCATAAGGCGTATATTCGCTTTCTGTAGAGTTGTCTTCTGGGTTGTATATTAGAACTGTGGTATTCGGTGGTGTGGTGAACATCGTGGATCTGTGGAAGACGAAAATTGGTACATATTATTTACTAGCTTCCGCCCGCGGCTTCGCCCGCATGATATGTTGATAAATTGTAGCCTATGTGTTATTCTGATGTATAAGCTATATTGTGGTGAAGTTTCATTCAAATCCATTCAGTAGTTTTTACGTGAAAGAGTAACAAACATCCATACATCCATACATCCATACATCCATACATCCATACTTACAAACTTTCGCCTTTATAATAGTAGTAGGATTGATAAAAGGAGGTTTTCAAAATGGCTCCACAAAATAGTTTTGTCAGTTTGACGTGGGATCTAGTCTCCGTACAATATTAGGTAAAATATTTACCTAATATGGAAAAAATTGGTAAAATATTTACCCACTATCTAGATACGTGTTGATCATGTTTGTCATATCATTAGTAACACTTATCCAGGTAATAATTTCTGCTTTAGCTTACTAGGGCTTAGGTTTATAGAATACAATCAATTCTACTGGTAAAAAAATTATTAACACATAAATTTTATTCACATAAAATGCATGCAATAATTCTCACGCGCTGCAGACTACACACTTCATTCCTACAAATTTTAATTAAACTAAAAATACTAAAGCTAGGGAACAAACCATTAGTATCTAGACTACATTTTCATTGTGCATTTAAATTAATTTGCAGAGCTTGTTATGCACGTACAGGACCTCAGTAAGTACCCTGTGGTATCCCAAACATTTTCCGTGGCATAGTACGGTCGGCCAAGAAAGTGGTGTATCAGTTTTGATTTAGTATCCTAGTCATCGAAAATGACAACAAGGTTCATATCTACTAAAAAGATATCACTGAAACAGATGCAAAATAATGACATAACCTTGAAAAGTATTCATACGTCATAAGTCATTTTAACCTTTATTATAAGTGGATAAGACATTAATTTCTACAAAGAAAATTTAAATGTTTCTAAATTTAAAAGTATAAAAACTATTTAACAAGATGGCAATAGAAGTGTCACATCGTTATGCAAGTGAAACTAATCTTTATAACCTTTTTTTTTTTTTTTTTTTCGGGGGGAAACCTTCAAAAGGCACCCTGCCTCCGGGGAAGAGACAGGATAGTGTGGGATTCTTACCCACTAAAACCACCCCGGTGATCACCATCAGCGCATGGAGGGAGGTCCCGGGTCCTAGGCATTCAACATTGGGTGATACACCACTTTTTTGGCCAACTGTACCTACTATTGTTTATGTAAATAAATTTAACAAACGCTGTAGATTCATTATACAGACCCCTACATTGTGTTTTCGAGTGTGAATGCAGATTTTCGAAGAGACAGCGCTCTCATTTAAAAAAATGTGCTACGTGATAGACCTTAGTTGTAAAACAACTTTTAATGAGAGTAAGAAATTTTGCAAAAAGGTTCACAGGCAGCGCAATCGAAATGCTTTTTATACAACGTTAGCATTTTGTGACTTGAAAGCCGAAACACCCCAACTTGAATTTAAGTCTGTCAAGTCAAAGCTCGTAGGTTCAAAATCCAAGCATGCACCAGTGCACCTCTAACTTTTTTACATTCATTCATGTGCCTATTAGAATAAAATAATTATTAATTTATAATAATGTGTGACTCTTGTCGATATTTAAAGTAAATAACCAGCCAAAGTCTCTTATTAAAATAGGTCTACAAAATGATACATTACAACAAAAGGTGTTTACTTCTTACAAGTAGGTACCTACATAATTTCTGACCAATACATTCAACGAAATAAAAGAATACTACATCTACTATATTCGGTATTGACCTTCTTAGGAGAGGTCAAGTGTAAGTCCGCTACACAATGTAATCGCTTTCATCCATCAAACATGTTTCCACAACCCACAAAAGTGTCAAAAATGTAAAAAGCAGTATATAACAGAGTACCTATATACGGTTCTTGATATTTCTAACACCTCAATATGGTTTGAAAAAGTCGGAAGAATTGACGTCACTATTTGGGTGACGTTTCTTTTCTTTTGAGCAAAACAATTGTTTGTTAGCAGAGAATTGTCCTAATCCTTCGTGTAGACATATAGGATTAAGAGGATATTAAGAGTATGTAGGTATACGTCTATAGGCACATCTATTGCATTTTCGCCTACAAACGTAGGTATACACGTCTATCTTTAAAACTCCAAAACCCATCTCGAAAATTGTTTAGTTTTCTTTTTATTATTTTTAAACCAAACATGGCTGCGTGCTTGAAACATCTGGGATAATAAAATAATAAGATAAGTGCGCTGAATCCCCGATCTATATCTTTATAATAATCACGCAACTTGAAAATTTAAAAGCTAAAGACATTTTATTTGCAATATTTCGTAAGAGCGGTGTAGGTAATATCCAAAGATTGGAATTAATATTTCTATAATGGTAATATCGGTGTTCTGATAAATAGTTTTCTGATGATCACTACTATTAAACAGCGTGAGTCAATAACAAATGCATGTAACAAAGGTCACGGAGCAACAATTCCGACTACCGCAGCTAATTGCGGTCGAACGGACAATTTTTATTTCCCTTAGACTCATCGGACATCTTGACACATGGCACCGCAATTACACGAATCAGACATCGAGCGGTCAATGCTCGATGTCAGTCAATAGTATGTTCCCTCTTCCGAGTTATAAAATAAAAAAAAACCAGTCTGTAACTTTCCCTTTGCTGGGTAAAGGCCTTTTCTCATACAAAGAATTCAGGATTGAGCATTATTACCACGCTAGTTCACTGTGTGTTGGCGATTTCAGACAAAAAAGAAAAATATAAAACGACCACACAGGCAACAACGACGACGGTAGACGCCTGGGGCTCTACTCCGAAAATCGAATAATGATATTTCGGATCGGAATGTAATAATAAATAAATAAATAAAATAAAATAAAATAAGTTTATTTCAGGTAACAAATTACATTAATTAATTATCAATTACAATTATTATTATTATTATATTATTATTATTTTGTAATCATTTTTATTAACCCATATTATATTATATTATTATTATTAATTATATTTTATAAATTGTATTATTTATCCGACACTGTTGCAACAGATATGTGTCTACTGCAACAGTGACGAATGTAATGACAGTCGAGCCTACTTGCAACCATCGCCAGGACGGTATTGGAGCTGGCCCACACCCTACGCACCAGGGATGTAGCCCGTTTACGCATGCTCGCGTGAAAACAATTGGTGCGCGCTTCGGCAAACATACCCGATGCGCTACAGAAGCGGGGCAGCCCCACCACCGCTCTGAATGCGTTATTGTACTGGACCCGGAGGGCACTGTAACTCCTCCTCGAGTAGTCAGCCCACAGGCTGCACGTGTATAGGGTAGTACAGTAAGCTCTAAAAAGCGTTATTTTTACGTTAGTGGAACAACGTGCAAACCTGCGAGCTATCATGTTCGCTCTCTTAGACAGCGCCCTCCGCTCCCGTTCTATGTCTGCATGATCCCTTAAGTCAGTTGTCACAACATGCCCTAGGTATTTGAACTGATTTACCCATTGAAGTGCAACCCCATTAAGGAAAACAGGTGGTATATTTTGTGGACATCTTGTACCAACCGAAAAGACCATGCAGTTACTTTTTGTAACATTATATTGCAAACCATGTTTAACCGCAAACTCCTCACAGATCTGCAATAGCTTCCTAAGCCCACAAATCGACGCGCTCAGCAGCACCATGTCGTCTGCATAGCTCAGATTATTAACACAGACTCCATCAATATGACAGCCGACATGCCGACTGCTGAGCCCGACGATCAATGCGTTTATGTATAAATTAAACAATGTGGGCGATGTCAATCCCCCCTGTCTCACACCACATTGCATTCGATACTCATCCGACATTGTCCCCGCCCATCTGACGCTGTTGACCTGGTGTGTATACCAATATCTGAAGATGTTAACTAATTCAGAAGGTAAGTTAATGCTTTTGAGTTTTTCCCACAAGATATCATACGACACCATATCAAAGGCCCTGGACAAGTCAAGGAAACACGAATAAATAGGTGTTTTACGATCAGTATAGTATTTGACGGTATGCTTAAGACACAGTATCGCACTTTCTGTGGACAATTGGGGTCTAAAACCAAATTGATTGTCATGAAGAGTTGCATACTTTTCTAACTGGGTATTAAGCATACCGTCAAAGACCTTAGCTACAACCGTTGCAAGGGAAATGGGCCTGTAGTTGTTCTTATCGGCAAGATTACCTGTTTTATTCTTGACCACAGGCACCACTACAGTCTTCATAAGATCAACAGGAAGGTATGAGTGGCTCACGCACAGCGAATAAAACATGGCCAAAACTCTATATACATGTGGGCCGGCATTCTGCAGGTGTTCAACGCTGAGCCCATCATGGCCCGGGGATTTTCCCTTTGTCATACCTTTAACGACTTTAGCTACATCTCTAGCTTTGATACATGATTCAACCACCCCTCCGGGTATCACAGCGTTGAACACCCCAGTCGCCTTGCCTAAAGGAGACTCAACAGTGAAATGGTTCCTAAACATATTAGCAATGGCCTCATGGTCGCTCACACCATCGACGCTCGCAGGAAGACTAGGTCGAGTATTCACTTTATTCGTACTTTTCCAGAAGCCTCGAAAGTCTCCTTTCATGTGCAACTCTGCTAGAGTGTCCATTCTCAACTGATCCTGATGATCTGTGAATGTGTGTGAATGAAGACCATCAAACACAATCCTAATCACCAAATTACCACATTTTAATTGTACTTAGTGCTTCATCTGTCGTTTTGTTACAAATCCATAAAAAAAACAATCTATTGGCAGGTAATTTAACGAACAAACACGCGATCCGACAATCGAAGCTTCGTTGTTAAAATTTCGGAGTAGGCCCCCTGGCACCGCGCCGCCTCTTACAGCCAATATCAGAATTACTTGCCAAGTTACGTCTATTTAACAGCTAGGAACTTTTAAAAGTTTCTTTCGATGCCAAGATCCTTCTATCCGCAGCACTTCTTTTGGCAAAGTCGAAGACTTGGTTTTTTTTCAACATTTATGTTTGGTACGACATATTTCACTGCCTTCAGCATTCACAAAACTATGCAAATTGAAAATAACAACTACGATAGTTTTTAGAAAAGCAGTAAAAAGTGTTTACTTAAGTACCTAGTTGTAGCTATAGGTACAATACTACAAGCATAGTTGTAGCTATCTGGCTACCCAATTAATCATATTATTACTTTAGTTTTACTACGTAGCATATTATTTCTAATTAACTAATCTAATATTTACTGACCTATAGCTGCTACCTATCCTAATTTCAACATTCACGCTTGTTATTTGTTTATGATTGGACCAAAATTCTGTGACCTTTACTAGTTCAAAAAGCGTGGGTAGTCGGGATTACAGGCGCGTAACGTAACGTATAGCAGATCTAATTTATAGTTTTCTGTGAATAATTTGTGTTTGAATAATTATTATGAACTTATAATTAAAGGCCACGACACTAATCGTAGCTTTGTTATTAATATAATAACAAGCTCTGAATCATGTGTAGTATTATGCTAGATTTTAATAAATTGATTTTTAATTATTGTTTGATCACAAATGGTAAGTAATATTTGTGGTCTATGGTGAAGAACACCTATTTTTAAGATGTCAATTTACTTTTGAAATACAGACACTGAAAAGGTAATTCACTTTTAGCTGCATGCTTGAGGTAAGTAGATGCGAACCCTTTTTAAGAGAGGAAATATTTATTAGATAAAGATGGTAGCAAGTGACGTATTTTAAGATTCAGGGTCCGGCCTATATGGTTTGCCACCCTACATAATCCTAGCGTCTTGATGTCTTTCGAAGTGACAATCAAATGAGTTTAGTTTGGTTAATTAGGTAGGCTTTTAAGATCTCTATCCTACAAAAATAGTAGAAAAAGAGAAGTGTTGGAGCTTTCTACCTCTTTGCCAGTCGAGTAAAATAGAAAGAAAGAAATAAACCGAAGTAGAAGAAGAAGCCGAGAAAAAGAAGAAAAGATGGTCTATTAAAATTGGCAAAAAAATATGACAAGAAAACCAGTTTTAGTTTGAAAAATAAAACAATAATCATCTACCCAATGTGACGTTTATTGTGAGACATAACCCAACCAACTAGAACTGTTTATTTTACCGAAATTTTTTAAAAAGTCAACAAACAAAGCTCGCGCCACGAAATAAATAATAGCCCTGCTCATGTTTTACGTCATAAGGTCAAGCACCTGACCCGTGTTAGACAAAAATTCCACACGCCAAGCGACATAACGATTAGTCTTCATAAAAGACAACATTTTCACGATACAAGCACTTCTCTTACAACTGAAATTGGGACACACATTATTTCACTACTAAAGTCACAATGCAATGGAAAGAGAGTGAAGTGTGCAATGGAAAGGGTTATCTGGGAGTTTCTTTGTAGGATCGAGTCTGGAACGAAGTAATTCGACAGAGAACTAAAGTGATTGACATAACCCTCTGGATTAGCAAGCTAAAGTAGCAGTAGGCTGGCCATATAAGCCGCAGAACAGATTATAAGAATAAGAATAATTTATTAAAAACTTTTACAGTATACATTACATAAAGTTCATTTACATTATAAGTATATTTACAGTAGTGGTAAAGGCTAATTAAAACAAATATAAGACTAAAAGATTACCGGTGGAGTAAACTCAAAACTAGTTCTTGAGTGGAGACCATGGATCGGCAAACTTAGTGCAAAACGCCCTAAGGCTAGAAAGGGTAACATTATTTTGACTAAGGTATGAAGTTTGTGAAGTTAGGGCTTGTAGAGTTAGGGCGTAGTATAATTGATTAACAAACAACTAAATTCATAAACATGCGAACTTAGCATTTATATAATACTAGCGACCCGCCTTGGCTTTGCACGGTTACGCTAATATGCATGTATTATACATATAAACCTTCCTCTTGAATCACTCTATCTATTAAAAAACCCGCATCAAAATCCGTTGCGTAGTTTTAAAGATCTAAGCATACATAGGGACAGACAGACGCGGGAAGCGACTTTGTTTTATACTATGTAGTGATATAATTTACCAAAAGCCAATTCAAGAAAGATCCTAATTAAAATGTACATATTAATGCATTAATGGTAATAGTAGATATGATACAACATTTGAGTTGTGTATTAATTTATAAAACCTGCATTTAAGAAAAGAATCGATTGAATTCTGCTACACCTCTACACTCTACATTCTGCTACCTCTACTGTTACACTAATAGTAACAGTAACACCTCTACACGTATATAAATTTGTACAATTTTTTGTACGAAAAAAGTCATTAATGAAGTTGATAAATAAATCAAATGATTCCCAATCAGATATGTCGAATGGTGACAAATTAAATCGAATGACACCCTTATTGAAACCCTATTCCTGTGGGTAAATTGGATTAAATGCTACTTTGTGAAAAGCTGATAATTTCCCATTTCAATTTAGAGGCCGCGTCTGTTGTGACTTTGTGAGTTGTAAAATCCAGCGCCTATTTATGAAGAGTGTTCTGCCAGCGCATGAAGCGCTTTATGCATACTAAGTTTGAGCTTAATTTGAATATTACTAAATCTTCTTAATTGTATGGTTGATGAACAACCTGGTGTCAGAGTTTAAACCACCCATAGGCCTCTGAAATGATCTGACACACCGTTACAAAATCTCTCAGGTGTGATGGTTTCCTCACGATGATTTTCCCGATAGAAGTTTTCCAGATATTGACCAATATTATTAGGGTAAAATTACCGATGTTTAAAAAGCAGAATGAAACAGCGGGCTTTTTTCGAAATTATAGCGTTTTTTTTCAGCCAGAATTAGTTTAAATACTATTATTTTTATTATTATTTTTAATTGATAACACTAAAACTCGTAAACAAATTCATTTACAAAAAATAATTTAGAAATAAGATTTACAAACTGAAGAAAAAAATGGTACTTACCTAATTATTTGGTGTTTGTCTATTCATAAAAAATATGAAACTCAAAAACAACTGTCACTTCAGTTAACTCACAATAGAATTATTCACGTATACAGGGTTCTTGTCAAAAACAAAAATATTACGTAGATTGTCCACTGAACTGCCAGTAAAACAACAGTGTTACGGACGAGTGAACATGTCGAAAACATTACAACAGCCTGTACGCGACAGATATGAGGATTCTACACTAATACGATGTGGGCCATTTCTCGTAATTATTGGGGCTGCACAATTTGATATGAACATCACAGATATGAAAGAGTTGACAGGATATTTTTCTAAATAGTTTAACATTTTGGTAGTTACTCTGTGGTTGTACGAATTTATTAATTTATTTTACTATGGGACCAACCCTGAAAACGCAAAAAAAAACAGCTGTTTCATACATTTTGTTGAGTTATGTGAACATAAATGTATGGAACAGCTGATTTTTTTTTGCGATTTCAGGGTTGGTCCCATAGTAAAAGTTGTTCATAATGATGAGTTTAATGACCCCTTTTCAGGTTGCGGATGTTTTACAAATAACCCTGTATAAATTAAATAAAAAAAATCTCTCATATAACATAGTTGTAAAAAAGTCTTTTGTTTTAAGACATTGCTAAGCTTTTACACATTGTATTTTTTAAGTAATAGTTTATTTTCAATCTAACTCCTGCGGTGTTTCCAAATTATTTAGGTTCTACTTAGTAACTACAAATTGTTTTAGAATTTTGTGTTTTTTCGAGCGTAAAATGCCTAAATGTATTTTCGTCACTTTCTTTATTTTAATGTAAATTGTATTCATGATTTTTTTAATGGTTAGTAAATTGGACGACTTTCTATTTAGATTAAACGTGTCTGAAGGTAAAATAAAATACAATTGAATAAGTTGCCGTTAAGTTAAGACTCGTGAAAGTACTTACTGAAAAACACGATACAAGTACTTTACGAATTTTTTTTCCTTTCAATTATATTTCGCAAAAATCCTGACTTGTTCCTAATCCTAACTAATATTATAAATGTGAAATTAAGTTTGTTTATTTGTTACCTTTTAACGCTTAAACTACTGAATGGACCATCTTGAAATTTTGCCTACAGAAACGGCTCTCCGGGAGTGCCTGACACAGTGCGCAGGGTAAATTCCGGGGCTGGTTTCTTAAGAGGACCTGGGACCTCCCTCCATGTGCTGATGATCACCGGTGTGATTTTAGTGAGGTAAGAATCCCACACTACCCTAGGTCTCTTCCCCGGAGGCAGGGGAGCCTTTTGAAGGTTTCCCCTCGTAGAAAAAAGGTGTTCAGAAACGGATATGTACCTTGTATCACAAAAAAAGTAGGTACTGTTCGCGAGGAAAAAAAACAATAACGCTAGAGCCACACGATGCTGATGTGAATACTTACTTAACTTTTGGTTATTATTAGACTTAAAATGTTACTAAAAACCCTTAAATAGAGTTTATAAAAGCAATTTAATTTTGGACGGCATTTTAGCCAGTTGTTTATAATGACTACAACGGGCTTGTATACTGTGACAGAATTCACGGAACAAACGGGATTCGGAGAGTGTAAATATAGGTCTGAATGAGACTAAAAGCGCTTCTGTACTGCAGTGTAATGAAGTGTCATATTAAATTCTTTTGGCAGCTGTTGGTGTTGGGTTTCGACAGTTTTGGATGAGATTTGTTTTATATGGTTGTTTAAACTTTGAATGATGTTTGTATGCACTTTGGGCAGTCATTTTTTGTTTTTATTTTAACCTAGCCCGCTTTTATTTTTTATACAGAGTTACATTAAATCTGAAGAGGGGTAATAAAACTGAAGATTTTTTTCTATGGGACCAACCCTGTAATCGAGAAAAAAAATTATCTGTTTCATATTGAGATAATTATGTAATTAAAAATGTACCTATGACGCAGTTCATTTTTATTGTTCACTAGCTGCCCCGAGCGACTTCGTACGCGTGATTACTATCCTACTTCAAGGCCTATTCTACCCCTACCCTACTCTACCCCTAACCTACACTACCCCTACCCTACTTTACCCACTACCCTATCCCTAACCTACCCTAATCTACCCCTACCCTACCCTACACTACCCCTACCCTACCCTACACTACCCCTACCCTACCCTACCCTACACTACCCCTACCCTACCCTACTCTACCCCTACCCTACTCTACCCCTACCCTACTCTACCCCTACCCTTCTCTACCCCTACCCTACTCTACCCCTACCCTACTCTACCCCTACCCTACTCTACCGCTACCCTATCCTACTCTACCCCTACCCTACTCTACCCCTTTTTCTCACCTTTAAACCTTCCCTGGATCTCCACAAATAATTCAAGACCAAAATCAGCCAAATCGGTCAAGCCGTTTTCATGCTATGTCGTGACAACGGAAAACGGGTTTCATTTTTATATAGGGTGGCCCATTTATAGTGGTCCAAAAATTTTTTTTACATCTAGGACATCCCAATGATTAATCTAAACGCAACATATGTTCCGCAAAAATCAGTAGTTTAGAAGTTATGATTTTTTAAATTTAATTTCTTAAAATTTCTACTTTAGTCATGTAAACCTCTTTAGATTGAAAGTGATTGCACTAAACCGAATCAAATTTGGTGTGTAAGTACTATAGACATGTAGCAAGCAAGCAATAAGCTATTTTTAAGGTTAACCTTAAATCGTAACATGGTTTTAGACCTTTCGGTGAATTATTTGTAATTTTCGATTGATTAAGCACGTTTTTCAAAAAATTCTAAAGACAAAAAAATGTACTACACGAATTTTGCTTATGGTTGTAAAAACTACCTTGAAGTGTGAGGATAACATAAATAAAAAAATACTGCGGTGTAACTACAGTAAGCTCTTCAGAAATCAACATTGTATGCACTAGGTCATTAAAAACTTAAAATTTTAATTTTGCCTAAAACATCATTTGAATAAATCCAACTTTATTATGAAAATAAAAACACTGGAATTAGTTAAATAAAGGATATTTATTTAAAATAACAACCCACAATGACAAAATAAACGCTATAACAATAAGTTTTCGAAATGTCTGCCTCTATTTTCAATGCATAAACATTAAACAGCAACGTCGCAAAAAAATCCTTTTATGCCTGTTGAAAAGGTGTCTATTTGCTTTAATTTTTGTAATTCAGCCATCATCATCATCTGCCTAGCCGTTTTCCAATTATGTTGGGGTCCGCTTCCAGTCTTACCGGATGCTGAATACCAGTGTTTTACATGGAGCGACTGCCTACCAGACCTCCACAACCCAGATACTGGGTTACACGACACCCCTTGGTAAGACAGGTTGTCAGACTTTCGGGCTTCTGACTACCCGTAATGATTGTCAAAGATCTACAATTGACAGCTGGGGCCAACAGCTTAACGTGCTATCCGAGGTACGGAGAGTGATAATTAATTTATAAAACGCACAGACCTTATGAAAAGTCAGAGGTGCGCGCCTTGGGTTCGAACCCGAGACCTCTGATTTGCCTGTCAACGGTCACCACCACTAGGCTATCACGACGAAAGCAAATGAACAGCTTTTCAACAGGCATAAAAGGATTTTTTTGCGACGTTGCTGTTTAATGTTTATGCATTGAAAATAGAGGCAGACATTTCGAAAACTTATTGTAATAGCGTTTATTTTGTCATTGTGGGTTGTTATTTTAAATAAATATCCTTTATTTAACTAATTCCAGTGTTTTTATTTTCATAATAAAGTTGGATTTATTCAAATGATGTTTTAGGAAAAAATTAAAATTTTAAGTTTTTAATGACCTAGTGCATACAATGTTGATTTCTAAAGAGTTTACTGTAGTTACACCGCAGTATTTTTTTATTTATGTTATCCTCACACTTCAAGGTAGTTTTTACAACCATAAGCAAAATTCGTGTAGTACATTTTTTTATCTTTAGAATTTTTTGAAAAATGTGCTTAATCAATCGAAAATTACAAATAATTCACCGAAAGGTCTAAAACCATGTTACGATTTAAGGTTAACCTTAAAAATAGCTCATTGCTTGCTTGCTACATGTCTATAGTACTTACACACCAAATTTGATTCGTTTTAGTGCAATCACTTTCAATCTAAAGAGGTTTACATGACTAAAGTAGAAATTTTAAGAAATTAAATTTAAAAAATCATAACTTCTAAACTACTAATTTTCGCGGAACATATGCTGTGTTTAGATTAATCATTGGGATGTCCTAGATGTAAAAAAAATTTTTGGACCACTATAAACGGGCCACCCTGTATATATAGATAATGATGAGTTTAATGACCCCTTTTCGGGTTGTCGGTGTATGTAATTTAACCCTGTTAATACAGGTGCAAAGTTATGTAGCGCCGATCAAAAATAAAAAAGGTCGAGACGTATAAGCAGGTCAAGGAATTGACTCTTGATAGAGAGAGCTGGAAGAAGCTGCATAATTAGCTCTTAAATTAATGATGATGATACAGATGTAAATGAACTTGTGGGTCATCTGATCCTATGCCAGTAACCTAGAGCATCACAGATGCATATTTTATCTTTTAGTAAAACATGTTTCCACTTCAGCCATAACTTTGGTACAGAATAATTATTCACGGGAGCCGGTTGTACTGCTATCTAGAAATAAAGTTAGCGGCAGCTTTAGTTTCAAATCTGGAGTCGAGTTCAGTCTGGAGAAAATGTTGGAGTCGGTACTCCAACATTAACGTTTTTGTTATTGCTAGCTTTTTAGTATTTGAAATTGGTTGTACTTTCTTTTTTAAAAGACCGTCACTTCAATAGCTTTATAAAAATACCCGGTTGAACTGCTATGCAACCTCTTACATGAAGGAAATCACAAACAAAGATATACACGCTAGAGGTGACACGGTAACAATAGAAGACAATATACTGAGAATGTACACAGCACAAGGCTTTGTCTTGTCTTACAGAAAGGTTCCGAAAAATTATTTGTGCGATAGAAGTTGCAAGCAGCCATTGATAGCCATTGACTTAAAGGGTTCTTTGGCTTGTATGTGCTCAGTGCCAAGATAAATGGCACCCTTATGTGATCACTTTGTTGTCCATCTGTCTGTCGGTTTGTTTGCCCGTGTGTCTGTCTGACAAGACCCTTTATCTATCTTTATTTATCTATCTTTATCTATCTTTATCTATCTTTATCTATCTTTATCTATCTTTATCTATCTTTATCTATCTTTATCTATCTTTATCTATCTTTATCTATCTTTATCTATCTTTATCTATCTTTATCTATCTTTATCTATCTTTATCTATATCTTGGGAATGCTTGGAGATATCAATTTAAAATTAACCATATACTATATACAGTCTCTTAAAGCTATGAAAAAAACAAACTTCTAAGTTAACGTAAAAAAAAGATACGGCCGTTACCACAAAAAACGTATATATTTCGACACTCAAGGGAATCAAAATGTATAGGGTACTTCCCGTTGACCTAGAACTATGAAATTTCGCAAGTAATATCGTCTTGTACTACAAGTACAGGGAAAAGTTATTAAATGTACATTATACGGGTACAATAAGTCGTTATTAATCTTTATTGGATCATTTAAGGATTGGGACTTAATATAAATTACCTGATCTTTTACCTGTAATGAATTTGGGATTGTGTCTTTATGTCATATGTATTTAAATTACATATGAAATCAATATTATGCAATACAATGATTTAAATTAAAACCAAGACGCAAGAAACAAGACCAAATAAATTCTTTCCTGTATTTTTGCAGCTTCCAACTGTCTCTAAACATAATTTTAAAAAGATAACTATAAATCGTGATCGCAGAAACCAAAATGCCACCAGTTCCATAAGTTTATAAAGAGGGTTTTAAATTCATGAACTGGGATGAGTCGAAACTCACAGTGACGTTGAAACAAAAGAGCGAGAAAACAATGCTGTGTGATATATTTGAGACAAGTTTATTTATAGTTAGGGAACAAGAACAGCATTGTATCCTCACTCCTATGAACAAAATATTTGTTTGTTTTCTTAGAATTTGACTTCACTATCACTACATAGTATAAAAATATAGTATAAAAACTAAAACCCGACTACTTAAAATCTAAAAACAAGCTTCTTAGATTTGAAATAAAATTCTGTAGTCGGAGGCCACCAAATTACAAAGTATTTACCCTTGGAAGATTATCTAGTACCTATTTACCTATAATACATTAAGGCCTCCGACTACAGAATTTTATTTCAAATCTAAGAAGCTTGTTTTTAGATTTTAAGTAGTCGGGTTTTAGTTTTTATACTATATTTTTTTTCAATGATTTTTAGTGGTAATGAAACCAATAAAATTTATTTTAATCACAATTTTTTAGAATGTGGTAGTTCTTAAATAGGTAGATTTCTTTAACTGTCAACTTCGGTTCAAACCTTTAGTCAATGTCATGTATTTTTTAAATTAAATTTATTTCAAAGGTGTCGTCCGCGACTTCGAGCTATTAAAACATGGCCTCATATATTTCTTAGAAGTATACATGAAAAGTAGTAAGAAGTACAGCTTGGCAAAAAAGAGTCTGGAAAAATTGGGGGCGCCGCTGTCGCACTTTTCACACTACAATTCAAATTACAAGTTATTAAGTGCTTACATATTTCTATGACGAGTTTTTTGTCATTAATTTTAATCAAATGAATCATTTTTATGTTATTTTAGTACTCAAAAACGTAGTTATTTAAGATTTTTATTTTTAGTTCCAGCTGTCACCGCCTCAGACTCTTTTTTTTGCCAAGCTGTATAAGTACACATGAAACCTTTTTTGTGGGATATCATCATAGATAGAGTACATTTACCTAAAGTTCGAGGAAGTAAGTAACATGGAGTTGATAATACCTGCTCTAAAATCCCGAAATCATAAACATTACAATTAATTCCCGGGAAATTAGAAATTAATTTTACGTATAATTATTTAATAAGAAATTTGAAAAAACAACTGATACGGATGGGATTCGAATCCACGATCTCCGGTGTACCGTGCCGACGCTCTAACCGCTAAGCTACCGTATCCCATCAGAATCAGTCGAAATTTCAAATCTCTTTCTACGCCTTAGGCGTGTGGTAATATCGAACGGAATACATTAATTATCCGTCTCAGTGTTCTAAACTTTGCAGTTTTTAGAAGGCACCGATAGATATTACCACACGCCCTATGCGTAGAAAGAGATTTGAAATTTCGACTGATTTTGATGGGATACGGTGGCTCAGCGGTTAGAGCGTCGCCGCGTCGGCACGGTACGTCGGAGATCGTGGGTTCGAATCCCTTCCGTATCAGTTGTTTTTCAAATTTCTTATTAAATAATTTATTATATTTAATAAGCAAACATGTGTTAAAACATGTAATAAATTCTCCAAAATATTAATTTAACGTTTTAAATACATATGAACTAAATTATTATAATAAAAAGTCTTTATTATGTTTTTAGACATCGGTAACAGATAATGTAATACTTAAGTAGTTCGGTACTAAAACTGTTAAATTAATGAGTTTTATTTTACACACAAAATTAATTCTAATAAAAATTATAGGTCAAAATCCAGTCCATATTAATAAAATCCCGAGATTTAATTGTTATGTTTACGATTCCGGGATTTTTGAGGAGGTATTTTTAACTCTATGTTACTTACTTCCACAAAACTGCAAACCAACGCCATCTAGTTACGAAAAAGAAATCTCAATTTAATTAACATTATTTTAAAATATAATCATAATTTAATAGGCAGTGATGTGTAGAAACTTTAATTTAATTAGTAAATATTTATTGTTATCACGTTTTCACATTGTATGCAGTGTTATAATCACATATATTTATGCAGCTTTTAAGCTTTTAAGCTTCTTCTTAACGGAAAGTCGTCAGGCCGACTTGCAAAGGTCCCAAAACTGAATGATGGTGCAAGCACAAGCGACCAAATTTGTAAGCCATTTAGCCTGACTGATATTATCACATCTATAAAGTGCCTTAAAACCGGCAAAGCTTCAGGAGTGGATAATATATCTGTAGAGCAAATAAAATACCTCGGCCCTGCTGCTGTGTCATGGTTGCTGGTCTTTTTCAACCGCTGTCTGGAATCCGCCTCTATACCTCGACTTTGGAGAAAGTCAAAGGTAGTAGCGATACTAAAACCGGGAAAATCAGCAGACAATCCAAAAAACTTTCGGCCTATATCACTCTTGTGCCATACTTATAAATTATTTGAACGATTGCTGTTGACCAGGTTGACAAACGCTATTGACCCAGTTTTGATTCCGGAACAGGCGGGTTTCAGACCGGTGAAGTCGTGCTGCAACCAGACGCTGAAACTCACACAGCATATAGAGAACGGTTTTGAGATGGGGCAGGTGACTGGAGCTGTATTCGTGGATCTTTCTGCGGCATATGACACGGTGAACATTAGGCGGCTATTGTGGAAAGTGGGATCTATAACCGGTGATCATAAATTTGTTATGATCCTCCGAGAGCTTCTCCATAATAGACGTTTTCAGGTCCATCTTCTCTCAGACCAAAGTCGTTGGAGATCACAAAAAAACGGCCTGCCGCAAGGCAGCGTCCTAGCCCCGCTCCTTTTCAATATATACACCAACGACCAACCTTCCAGCCCAAACACGTCCCGTTTCATTTACGCAGATGACCTAGCACTAACTTCCCAAGCTACCAACTTCGAGGAAGTAGAGACTAATCTCACCATGGCTCTTAACACCTTGAGTGGTTATTACAAACAGAATTGCCTGAAGCCTAACCCTTCCAAAACAGAGTCTTGCGTATTCCATCTTCGCAATAACCAAGCGGATCGTAAACTTCAAGTTATGTGGCGGGATGTGCCCATATCTCACAATAGCCATCCTAGGTATCTGGGTATCGTTTTAGACCGTTCTCTAACATATGGGAAACATTGCGAAGTGGTGAAAAAAAAGGTACATGCCCGCAACAACCTACTCCGTCGTCTCACTACCACAAAATGGGGCGCCTCGCCGCATGTTCTGCGGACTTCTGGGATAGCGTTAGCGTTCTCAGCTGGCGAATACGCATGCCCTGTGTGGGGCCGATCTGCGCACGCAAAGCTAGTGGATACTGCACTAAATGAAACCTGCCGGATCATCACGGGTTGTCTTAAACCGACACCGGTAGGCCTACTGTACCCACTAGCTGGAATCGCTCCCCCAGATGTTCGCAGAGCTGTAGCGAGCTCCGTGGAGAGAACAAAAATGGAGAACGACACACGGCACCCAATGCACGGATACATTCCAGTACAACAAAGACTGAAGAGCCGTAAACACTTCATCAAGTGTGTCGATCCATTAACCGTAGAGCCACAAAAAGCGAGGTGTCTCCTGGAAAAAAAATGTGTCCCTTCCTTCGCCATTCGTGCCCCTTGCTGAGAGTCTCCCGGCTGGACATAAATTGCCATGGCCAGTCTGGAAATCTTTAAATAGACTTCGGACTCAGGTTGGCCGGAGTAAAGAAAACATGTCCAGGTGGGGATTCACAGACGGCACAAACCTGGGCTGCCCATGCGGTGAGGTAACGCAAACGATGTCTCACTTATCATCGTGCCCTGCGTGCCCTAAAACCTGCACGCAGGAGAATTTAATGGCTGCTTCTGATAACGCAGTCAGCGTCGCTACTTTCTGGGCCGCTTCAATATAAAAATAATAATAAAAAAAGTTTGCAATCGAAACGATAAGAAGAAGATATATTTATGATAGTCGTAACGGGTAGTTAGAAGCCTGATATTCTAAGAAGTGGTCCAGAATATATAGATAATATATACATATTCTGAATGTGCTCATCAAGACCTTCCATTTGATATCAAACACGATAAATTTACCTTAACTTTATTTTTTTCGAGCTGACTAATTTATTTTTAAAATCCACCTTATTTGATTTAACGAAATTTCATAAATCCTATAACCCGCAGACCATTAAGACGCATCGATAGACACCTTATTTATTGAATTACAACAAATAGTTTAGGAGCTAGGAGGGAACAGATGAACAAACTTACATACATACATACATACATACATAGACTGCTAAAATCATAACCCTCCTTTTTTTGTAGTCGGGTAAAAACAAAGTCGCTTCCCGCGTCTGTCTGTGCCTATGTATGCTTAGATCTTTAAAACTACGCAACGAATTTTGATGCGGTTTTTTTTAATAGATAGAGTGATTCAAGAGGAAGTTTTGTATGTATAGTACATGTTTATTAGCGTAACCGTGCGAAGCCGGGACGGGTCACTAGTTGCTCAATAAATATTGGAAGGGAGCAGATGAATCTAAAACTAGCAATGAACTATCTGAGTCAGCTAGGAAATTGTTAGTAAAATTTATATTATTTATTTTTATTAATTAACAATTTTTTTATTACTTTAGCACCTGATCCATCATTTTTATTTTGGAAGTAATATAAACACCAAGTAGCCAATACATTTAATTTGACATTATGACTGAAAATTGGATTTGAAATTTATTAAGTGACAGTACTGACATGATGGCTAGATTTAAAAATGTAGTAGCTAAAAAATGAACAAGCGAACTAGTCATCTATTTTGAACAGTGGTTCGAGATTGGCTCAATCTAGATGTTTACAATCAATCGACACTTGAGACTGCTTATTATTATCGTTAACAATCAAACGCATTTCACAGTTAATATTTAATAATATGTTGCAATCGATGTTTTCTTCCACAAAATATGTTGCAAGTTTACGTGTGGTAATAATCATTGTCATAAACAATTACAAAGTTTTGAGCTGGTTTTTATCTTGGATAACTCCAAGGAACAAAGTGAAACATTTCGTGCGTACAATCTTCTGAACTTGGATCGTAGTTATTAAAAAGTTGTTAATAGGTATCGATATTTTTAACTTTTTATGCCGTATTTTTTTATGACACAAAAAAAGTTAAAGCAGGTATACAGCCTGCTTAATGATTTTTATAATACCATCAATATAAGCAGTTACCGTAACTTTCTATACGAACAACATTGTGCTTAGAAGCATTTCATGGGAAGGGAAATTTTCTTCAAAAACTTCAATAGAGGATTGAAATACGCCTAAATTGTAGTTTAGGATCACAAACATAGTCAGGCCTCAATGTTTTACACGTTATTTGATAATCTTCCCGTAAAAGTAATAAAAAATATGCGAAAAATTCTTAGTCATATCAGTTGTTACATTAAATGATAATTATGCAATTGAGCTTAGGTGGGCCGCAAATATAAATAAAATAATTATAAAAACACGCAATTTTCTGTAGACATATTTTCAAATTTCTGCACCATCACGAGACGAGAAATCCAACTAATGATATTATTACTTTAAGCTTTAAAGCCCCATTTCTCGATCTACGGATAGGTTATAAATACTTGGTAAATTAAAAAATGGAACAGAATTTGCAAGCGATCTGTCAGGTAAGATCAGTCTCTCAGATCTGTGAGCAGTGGAACAGGGGCTACGAAGGCCATTATACA
Source organism: Protodeltote pygarga (assembly GCA_936450705.2). Classification (NCBI taxonomy): domain Eukaryota; kingdom Metazoa; phylum Arthropoda; class Insecta; order Lepidoptera; family Noctuidae; genus Protodeltote; species Protodeltote pygarga. Next base: position 4,514,647 of record OW388264.2, on the reverse strand, counting down.
AAGAAGAAGAAGAAAGAGGGGCTAAGAATGCAAAACAAATAAAGTTGCCAGTGACATATATTATGCAGATGTGACCATAACCAGCACTACCGTGGATGTCAATAAGAATAATAAACAGTTAATATTTCGCTAATTAGATTTCAAAGGCCAAGATACACTTTGGATCGCTGAACCAACAGAGTAACGAGAAGAGATGAATGATGATGGAATGAAAGATGATTTATTCTCAATTTGGAAGTTAACGTCAAACCTTATTTTGTAGTATAAGTTTTTATTCCTTTTCAGTTTAACATCTGCGATGTAGAATAACTTCCACCTGTCGTGAGTCGTGACACGTGACTTATACTCAAATTCTAAGAAAAGTTTGAAGATTCTGCAATTCGGGTCACAGTGAATTCTGAATATAAAGTTTAGTTTTCCTTTGAACTAGTTCCATGAGAAAATCTCAACTATCTGTCGTTGGAAATTTGCTTTCGATTCTTTGCGCTGCGCTGCACTAGAGCAAAACTATTTTTGGAAATTAATCTTGAACATTTAAGGTGCGCGTGCACCGGGTCGTCATCGCAGCGGTCGCAGCGGACGGATTTGTAAGCATGTACTGAATCCTATGGAACTGCGTGCACTGCATCAGCAAATCCGAATAGGGAGTGAAAAAAATGGCCCGTGACGTCACCCGGAATGAACGTGGGACTCAGAGTTGCCACTTTAACGATTTAGCTGCTAGATATGGTGTCTTTTTTTATTATTGTAATGAGTTGTAGTTTGTAGTACCTATCAAAAGTGCGCTAGTGGCGCCCTCAATTTTGCAAATTCTTTGTAGTCAAACTGTAAAATATTATTTTCTTTATTTAAAAACTATACTTTTACTTTAAATAATTCATTGATGAATTCTTAAAAATATTTATGTAAATTTACATATTATTTGCTTTGTAAAATATTGAATTTAGGCTTATATATTAATTTATTCTAATACGGCAATTTTAAGCCATCCATTATTGGAGTTATCTACTGTATTCTTGGTCTTAGATGACAACACTTTTGTTAACGGTCATTCGTATTCAGATTGCTGCGACCGCGGTCGCCACGGTTTAGCTGGACTTTGTTTAAAAAGAGGTAAAAAAAAAACTAGAAAAAAGAGATAAAAAGAGGTAAAAACTATAAATATATACATCTATAATATATATCCTTTAATAATAATAATAGACTTAACAATTAGGCGTATTGTACGGGGCTTAAAAAATGATTATTTAAGTTTTAGATTTTTTTTCTTGGAAGCAATAGGTTTGATGGTGGTACGACCGTTGGACTGCCAAGTCAAACCCAGGCACTTTCAAACTCTGATTTTTCTACGCTGTGTAAAGCCGTATCAGAGACCTAAAGCCGATTTAAACTCTGTCTTCAACCATACGATAAAGAGAGAAGAAGAAAGAAAGAAGACCTGTAAAAGACCATAAGTACCAGCTTATTGGCTATAACAAAACGTAACTTGTATCGGGCAAGGAAAATAAACCTGGTCAAGCCTTGGAGGAAAGGTTTTGGCCTTCGTAATTTTATCAAGGGTCAAGCTCAGGGAAATAATTATAAACTTCTTGGTCAAATGTCACTTTAGACTTAATTAAAAAATCCGAGCATAATGCATTCTGAACTAATATTATCCATACTGTTCTAGACCTTCAGGGCTTCTTATTACATTTTATAAGCTGAGTAGGTATATGTTTTCTTATATTGTTACTATTTTGTGGGTGACCTACAACCTGACCTACAATTTTTAGATACCTAAAGGTATATTTAAAAAAATTAAAACCCGCGACAAAAGGTAAACCTCAATTTTGTTTTTTTTTTTTTTTTTTTTTTGTAAAATCTGTTTATCGGTCGGTAGGTACTATCCGAAACATAAATTACGCACTTTGAAATATAAAAACGTTTAAAAATAATTATGTTAGGTATATAAATCGCAATTATTTTACACAAATAGGTCGTGTAGGTACCATAAAGTGATGACATAAAAAAAGTAAAGAATGCAATGTCATAGTAACAATTTTGACAAATTAAACAAGTTGAAGAATCACTCGCCATTCAAAAGAAGTGAAGTGATTACTTTCTGATCTTCCTTTACTCTATGTTTACTTCAACCTTGACATTGGCAGAATCATCGTGTAATTGCGATGGAGCCAGTTTACTAAAATTGGAATTGGATTGGAAGTGAAGTCAAGTTGAAGAATTGGAATCAAACTGGAAGAATTTGTTGGTAAAATTATCATTTGCGAGTTTGAATATTAAGTAAATAACTATTATATCAAAAATGAGAAATATGTGGTGAAATGTCTTTGATAACTGGTATAAGCTACATCATTTTTGATACTCGCTAGAGCGAGTAGACCTTATAAGGTATAATTGTTTTTTCCAAGTTAGCTTCCTTATCGTATGGTTGGTGACCTGGTGTTCGAGTTTAAACCTACTAATAGTATGATTTATTTACAGGAGTGTCTAGTCGTAACTGAATACATGTGAACCACGGTTAATTTTTCGCGCCTGGTTAGAGAAGGAACTAGGATAAAAGAAAATCCATTTGGAGAGTTTTGTGATTTATTTGTGAAAATATGTGATTCGAAATACTATTACCTAAACCTCCTTTCTTCCTCCAATCCTCTTCATCCGATGAGGAGCAAGAAATAGAGACAGAGTTTTTAGAATCATTTTCTAGCTTTGCATAATAAAATACATGACTGGTACATTATTGTTTTATTTTTGTAATAGAAGCCACCAGCTGTAACTCTTTTAACTGGTACTTATTTTTATTATTAGAAGCCACCACCTTAAGCTGTGTGCACTCTTTCAACAGTAACTGTCTGAGTAAAAAAAATGAACAATGCGCAATTGGTCAATAACACAATAAAATTATGATTTTGAAGACAGTCTAAAACACTATTGCAAATGGTTATTTTAAGGTCGGTATGTAGAATTAGAATAAGTAAAGCGAAGTCGCAAACAGGTAAATAATAATCGTTTATTTATTTAATTCAGGTAACAAAATCATAATTATAAACATTATGCTAATTAATGATATAGCGTAACCTTTCACAAAATGGAAATCCTCCGGCTAGAACTCTTGGTTAAGGAGAGTTTTCAGATAGTACATGAAACACAAACGACTGTTGCGGTTCTAGAAACATAATACAGCTGTGTCACAAGTGTTGCAGGACACAGCAGCGTGTTGGGTGAATACGGCAAGGCTTCCTCTTCTTCTTGTGGTCTACTTTAACGAATCTCTTTGCATCGAGCTGTTCTAAGCGTGATGCCGTTGTAGGCATTGCGTTATGAACAGGTTTAGAGAACATTGGTCTTTTTTCGGAAATCATTATTCTTACTTGCTGTTGTTACACGATGGGAGACGGATAGATAGATGGAAGCTGCGTAAACACGATTTAGTTAATATCTATATTAGAAAAATCGGCAATCCACTTCGGAGCTGATTTATTATTTATCCAACACTGTCAATTTGACAATAATCATAGTCATCCCGTCATCTAAGTCTGAGATATAATTACACATAGTGGCAACACATAAGTACCAATCTCATTCACAGTTTACGCTGACATTCGTTTGTACCGCTCATACGTATAGCGCTATTTCACTTAACGTACTGTGGTTCCCAAATATAACATTCCGTTCAGCAAAATCACATTATTATTTTCATTTTTTTACGGCTAAGTTGAATTTTGGAACATAACATAAAACTTGAAGTTAATGATCTGAGTTATAAATCTAAGTCTAAACCGGTAACAATTGATGGTAGAATTGATTAAATTTTCGCTGAATATTTACAAATATAATGAATCAATGTCATAGCGAGGGTTCCACTCTTGCCTAGCATATTCGAGCACGCTACGTACGAATGTGCAGTAATATTTACATGACTTAATTTGAAAACTTTACTTTTCACCACTATTATTGAACTGACATTTTCGATCTTCTTGCAATTTGAACATTCGAACAAGATTTTATGCAAATGGGTCCCAAATTAAAGTTCATGACTGTACAATCTTATAAAATTTGGATTTCAATAGAATCAACTTTGCTTTTGTTTATTTAATAATAAACAAAAGCAAAGTTGCCTATTGGCTACATACTTATTATTATGCTTATTATTACTAATTTACGATTTGTGAGCATTCCTGCATCTTCTTGCATCTTCTAAAATCCAGAGATGACAACTGCATCGTAGCGAATCTACTTTTATGTCTATCTGCTTTACAGTTAACTAAGTGAGACGAAAAATTGGTTGAAAAAATAGCACTGCCCGCTTTATGCTGAACATGAACTTAAAGTACAAAATTATTTCAGACCGTGCGTAAAGACAAAATACTATAAATGAATCAATATTTTTATTTTATAAGAATAATGTGTTTGCTTTGAACAACTGAGCAATTTTGAGAAACAACCAACCAAACCAAACCAACTTTGGCTTTGGTGCCTTACTAATGAAAAATAATAAATAAGAATATAAAAAATTATTTGTACATTTTTAGCTGATGGAATGTTTGGGAACCACAGTAGGGGAAGATGGGTGTCTTCGGACAATATTTACTCCTCATCCTTGTAAAATTAAAACTAACAGCACTTTATCAACTTTATTTTTTTCTTCTTGCTCTTGTTTCTTTATCTCTTCTGCTATTTTTAGATTTTTTTAAGTTTTGAATTTTTGAATATTATTTTTTAATTTTCAAGATTATAATTTCTTAAAACCTTATATAGGTTCTTTTAGAAATATTTTAAGGTGATATTTTTGAAGCCATCAAATCTGACTGGTTAGGTTAGAAGTGGTTATTTATTTACAAATCACCCAGAAGTAGGAGCGAGCGAAGTTTTTGGTGGTAATTTCGAATATTTTAATTGAAAAAAAGGGGATTTAAAGTTAAAGTATTAAATACCACCCCAAAATAAAAGCTAATAATATCTAAGCTTCTGTATGAAAACCTGAAAACATCAATGAGATTTTATAGGTTTTTATGTTTTTATGATTTTTTTTTAGGTTTTAATGCCATGTCAGAGGCCTACGGGTGGTTTAAATTCTGACACCAGGTTGGTTATCAACCATACGATTAAGAAATAATGAAGAAGATGTAAGATAAGATCTAGGTATCTTAACTACACCGCCGCTTTATCTTAAAGTTACTTTCGTCATTTTTTTATCTATCTCTTCTGACCTAATCCCTTTTTATAATAAATACACGCGGAATTTCTCTGAAATAATATTACTATAGGTAAACCAACCATTACTTACAAGGGGTACATTCGTACACAGTACAAACATATTTTAACATAAGTATGTGTAAGAATAAGCCCTAATAATCCAAATAATTAACAATAGTCTAGAGCTGCGGGCGAGGAATATACTGGCCCGACGCGTCGGGACGTTAGTGATTGTTGTCTTATTTTTTATTTTTCACATTTACACTTTATAATACAGACTGCCTCTTGCATAAATTTTAGTAGCTCTTTCAATATAAAAATGTTATGAAAGAGCCTAAATTCTCATTTTTTTAAACTGAATATTTTGTTGATATTTTTATAGTGTTTGAGGTTTTTTATATATATATTTTTATTACCTCCTTTAAAATTAAAATAAATAATAAATGAAGAGATAAAAACATCATTTCTTTCATTAAAAGTACCTAAATATATTTTTTTTTGCTCCGTTTAGTAAACTGGCTCTTTCATGCCACCTCTCCCCTAATACCGATGTCAATTGAAAAAGCGAATAGGGACCCAAAGTGAATGAACCAAACCTATCCAAAACCGCATGCGGCCGGTGCGTCCGGTGCGATGCGACTGATGTGCACGCTAACCTTTAAGGCGCAGATGATGCAGATAGTAAATGTTAATGTAGTTCATATAATTAAGATTAATGTTTTATTAGTTGTTTGTGTTTATTACTGTTTGTTATTAAATATATATTATGGTAAAAAACCGTCGCAGCCGTCAGAATTGGCAAGCAAGAAATCATCATCATCATGATATGTATTAAATAGTAATACAACCGATTGTTACTTAAATAACTAATAATTTTCATCAATTCTATGATTTACTTTCCGTGGCACATTGTAACGTGGTTAATAAGGAAAACAGATAATAATTATACATATATAGTACATTTGTAATTATTACTATATTATTTATAAATTATTTTTCATTTGTCATGCAACTACTTAAAACCTTAGTTATTTCATAATTTTATTCTTTGTTATGAACATGAAATAGCCTTAATTTGGATTTAACATTATATTTGAATTATTTACATTGTTTTAGCATATTGGCTATTTCTTTTCATTTTTTATTTTAAATAATTATTATTATTAACCTATAACTTATTTTAAAATAATATACTTATACCTAATATTTACATAAAATATATCTTACTCAGGCTTAAGGATATTAAAGTGGATAATATGCAATGTGGTAGTATGAATGAAAGGATTTTATGTTTTGCTACAATACAGTACTATATTATGAATGTCTTTGTTGTGCTGTAAAATTGGCCTAGTTTAAAATATAATAATATTCCTTCTTACTTATAAACATTACTTAAATCTATTGTCAAGTCAACAAACAATATTAGAATTATGACTATTCATAAGTGCCTAATGATCTACATGAATAAAAATATTTTTATTTTGATTGGTCTTTTCATTGGCATACAAATAACAAGGGCAGGGATCATATTATATGGAATGACAAGTTTTTATAAGTAAGAGTAATTGTGTCTTTTACATGAATCTTACTAAAGTTTTAAATTGTATTCATTTTTAAAAATTGTCATAAAACATCAAATTATAAGTAACTTTAATGATTAGGCTAAATAGGCAACAAAACTTTAAAATAAAAACAATATAATGCATATTTATATCCATTTAACCTTAACAGTTATGGGAAAAACATTAAATACATTTGACTACATTACACATAATTTTTGATAAAACATATTATATCTTTATAATTTTAAATCGCAGAAATATTATTAATAAGCGATTTATCAATTTTCAGTTCATATTGTTTATAAATATAATTTGTTATCTTCTACGTCGAATGGTGAGATACTCTTCTGGCATTTATGTAACCTGAATCTAATTGTTCCATTGAAAGTGGCAATAAGTACTGGCTATCGTTGTCCATCTGGACCACCCTACTGGGTCCTTCATAACTCCTTCTGGGCGGAAGGTCATAGATATTGTCAATGTCGAAATCGTCGGATCCGACACCGGAAGGTCTAAATCTTATAGGATTAGGGACGGTATCATATTCAGTTTCTGCATCGCTGTCTTCTGTCATAAGACTTGCGTCTTCTACATTGTTTACTTTGATCTTTACTTCACTACATACATCGTATGTTACTTCATTATCAATTTCATTTATTGTTTCCGTTTTTACTCCTGGTTTTGTTTCAGATTTCAATTCATGTTTTGTTTCTGTTTTCACTTCTGGTTTTGATTCAATTTTTGTCTCAGTTTTCCCTTCAAGTTTTGTATCAGTTATCACTTCTGGTTTCAATTCAAGTTTTATTTCAGTTTTCACTTCTGGTTTTGATTCAAGTTTCAATTCAGATTTTTCTTCAATTTTACATTCTGACATTAGATTAGATGTTGGTCCCAATTTCAGATTCGGTTTTGGTTCAACTTTTGGACCAATTTTCTTTACCGGTTTTGGGGAATTTTTTTGTTCAGATTTCAAATCAGTTATTTCTTCAGAGTTTAAATAAAGTGATGTTTCAGCTACTTTGTCGTATGTTGGTTCTTCTTGCACTTCTTTCTTGTCTGTCTTTTTCTTAAGTTGTTCAATTTTATTGAGTAATTCTAAGTTTGATTCTTGTTTTTCTTCATTCTTTACTTTTATAAAATCATTCAGTTCTCTAAAGCTTGCAGAATCACTTTTTTTTACTTTGTTTAATACTGCTGTACAAATTTCCTCCATTTGTCCCCGAGTTATAGCAACAGGCGTCCTAAAAGGTTTTTTGGCAAAAATTATTTTAGAATTATCTATGCGAGTTGGTGTCTCTGGTTCACTTATTCTGTTTATTTCTAAACTATCACTGTTAACTGTGAGGGTGCTTCCATTGTTTATATTTTCAGCATAATCACTACTATTACTACACGGCAGCAAATGTGTTACCACTGCTGATTCTTGCCTTACATATTCCTTATTGTTTACTTGATTAATATGAAATATCCATTTTTTCTTGATTGCCATATACAATGCAATTGCAAGACATATTATAGCTATCAGCATAATCAGCATTGTAATTGCTATAAGATAAATTCCATACTTTTTCACTTCGAAGACATCTCGATTGTAAGGTGAATATTCTCGTTTATTCCTTACGAGATTTGGACCTGAAATACAAAAACAGTTAATAAATTAATTCAATTGTTATTTTTTAAAATTTTATTATTATTTCAGACCAGTTTACAACTGTACAATATTCATGTTACACATAATGTTAATTATTTATGTAACTATATTAGATTTTCCCTATATTTCATAAAATTTATAGTAACTAGAGTAAATAAGGGCTTAGAATAATGTGAGACATAATATTTGTATAACTTAAAATACCTTAGATTGATGTCTATTTATGATAATACCTAGTCCATTCGATCTCTTGAGAGGCTTATATCGTGTTAGACGTATAAGACTTACATCAATTATGCCTACTACTGACGATATACAAAGATTTGTAAGGCATCATTTATCTATTTCAAATAATTTCAGTAATCAACACAATATCGTCTGGTCGAAACTGCCTAAGGTATTCAAGATGCAAAAGAAAATCAATACAATACAAGAAAAATATAATATTTATAAAATAGGTATGTTAGTGTACCTAAATAATACAATATTTATGAAAAAAGTTCAACAGAAGTAGGTCAAAAAGAGAATGCTTCTCTAATCGTAGACCTGCACTGATGCAATGTCTGCTCTGAACTAAAATAACTTTTCATTAAAAAAAAACTAGCAGGTTTCGTCAAAAACATTGAGAAATTAAATGAAAGAGGACTTCCATATCCAACATTAAGTTACGTCAGTCATAACATTTTAAGTCGTTTATTTATTTTCTTTCATGCAGTCTATATTTAAAAATATAAAAAGTAGGATCCCACCGGTATCGGAAATAGGGTCCAAGCTACCGGTGACTCTAAAGAAAGGAATCTCCTGACTATGCGAGCCGTGTCTAGGAGTACCGCCTTGTGCATCAAGCCCTTGATCCAGCCATCCAACGAGAGCCTTTTAAGGTGTTGATCGAGGCTCTTGGATAATAATAGACATGGACTGGGATCCATCCATCCAATTTAAATAATTGTCGCTGAATGTAAATATTTTGAATGAATTTTACCTTTACTTTCTTCAGCTGTAGTCGTATTAACCAATTTTAAAACGTAACCATCACAAAAAGCACAAGTTAAAAGACAAATAACCGTAAACAAATAATGCGACTCCATTTTGTTGAATTGGAGTCAATGACGTGCAAATCCGAGCATAATTACAAGTAAAATACTGGCCAGTCCCACAATAGGTTGATTAAGGAAAAAATATTATTAACAATAATAGCTTCGAAAATTATTCATAAATTAAACTTTATGTAGTGGATATGTGGTCGAGATTCCTGTATAACTTTATTGTTGTGGAAGTTAAGGAATTTCGATATCTATTAGAGTTATATACGTGACGTAGCTTCAACCTACGTATGTTTATAATAATTAATTTCTATGTTAAATTTATTACAACTGTAATAAATATATAGCACTGATAGCCTAGTGGTATGACCATCGACTGACAAGTCAGAGGTCTCGAGTTCGATCCCAAGGCGCGCACCTCTGACTTTTCGTAAGTTATGTGCCTATTATAAATTAATTATCAGTTGCTAAAACGGTGAGGGAAAACATCGTGATGAAACCAGCACACCTGAGATATTTTTCAATGGTGTGTAAAGCCATGTCAGAGGCCTACGGGCGGTTTAAATTCTGACACCAGGTTGTTCATCAACCATACGATAAGAAAGAAGATTACAACTGTAATATGACAAGGGCCGTCACTACCGTGACATTGCCTTTTTTTTCGGGGGGAAACCTTCAAAAGGCACCCTGCCTCCGGGGAAGAGACAGGGTGCATTACCGACCGCATCGAAAAATACAAGAAAAACCAATTGGTTTTACCCTAATTTTCAACATTAAATAACGTAGAGTCGAGGGAAATTGTTTGTTAAAATATATGTATTAATAACTAAGTTAAGTTAAGTAACCAACCATTTATGTCGAAATAAATAAAACAGCGTGATTGCAAATACTAAAATAAATAAGTTATTTACATAATAAAATTATGCGTCATTATTCTAATTATAATATTTTGCAAAGAGCAGAAACTAATGCCCTGAAATACCTAGGTACATCATAATATGAGCTGATTGGCAATAAAAAAGCAAATTTTTCACCCAACGGTTGCTGAATATGCGGTCGCCGATAGTAAACGTATTCAAAATTTACGTAAAAAGGGAAGGAACTATATTTTTTGGGCTTGTACATTGTATTAATTGGGAAAAAATTAATTGATCCCTAATTATTTCACTAAGGGTAGTTACACACATAGTCGATTCGGCACATTTGTTTCGGTATTTTAAAAGAAATTTCATCGGGACTTCTTCGAAAATACCAAACCGAATGTGCCGAATCGACTATGTGTGTAATTACCCTTATAGAAAGCTCATGGATCGTTGAGTTAAAGCGAACAAAGTTGCGGGCAAGCGTTAGTATCAACATGAACCCAATGTTCAACCTAAATTAAGCACAAAGTAGGTACAGTTGGCCAAAAAAGTGGTGTATCACCCTAAGGTTGAATGCCGCTTACAGGTTCATAGGTTATAAAGATTAGTTTCGCTTGCATATCGATGTGACACTTCTATTGCCATCTTTTTAAATAGTTTTTATACTTTTAAATTTAGATACATTTAAATTTTCTTTGTAGAAATTAATATCTTATCCACTTATAATATAGGTTAAAATGTAAATATTTAATAAGAAATTTGAATTTTTTTTTATTAAATATTTATATTTAATAAGCTAACATGTGCTAAAACATGTAAAAATTTCACAAAAATATAAAGGTTAAAATGTCCTACACTTATAAGTGACTTATGACGTATGAATACTTTTCAGTGATATCTTTTATGTAGATATGAACCTTGTTGTCATTTTCGATGACTAGGATACTAAATCAAAACTGATACACCACTTTCTTGGCCGACCGTACATATGCCTTAAATACCGTTTACATAATATTAAAGATTTTTCCTCCGTTAAGAAAAAAAATCTTCGCTCGTTTATCTTTAAAACAATAAGGTGAAGTTTTTCAAAGTTGTTAAAACAAGTACTTGATATTAATAACAGAGGCCTTTCCTCGGCTAAGTGGAATCGGATATGTTAATAATTTTTGGAAAAGCTAAACTTTCGGCTTTTGGGGTCTAACAAAAATTTAAAAGTTTTTGGTAATAGAGTTTTGACTGAGGAGACATAATTACGCCGTGTGGTTTCCGGCCTAAGAATAGAACCACCCCTACTTGTCCCGCGGGTGTCGTAAGAAGCGATAAGGGGTGATTTGGAAGATGAGCAGCAGCAATCTTCTGTGTAACAGTAATTATCTGCTACTGCGATGGCCAACCCGCTTGCCCAGCGTGGCGATTATGAGCAAATACCTCCAATGAGTACACAATAGTGGCGCGCATTGGGAGAGGCCTATGTTCAGCAGTGGACTAATACAGGCTGATGATGATGATAAAGAGACATAATTGTAATTATCTTTAACTAATCTAATCAGACACCTTACTCTTGAATCACAAGTCCAGTCTAGGTCTCAAATTTATGTATAAACTCGTTGTAAAGTTTGTGCTGCAGCGCATGCCAGGCCGCGCTGTTTGAATGTTCCCCGAGCGCGCTTCACACAAACAAAGTTTGATCTCAATTTGAATGTTATCCATTTAAAATCAACAGAATTCTGTAAATCAGATCTAGGAAACTAATATTTGAATTTTACCGAAAATTACGTGAAGTATTGAATTTCGCCAGGGTAATTTTACCGGTTTACATCGATATTAGCGATTCAAGAGTACCTACCTAAGCTTTCAGTGACCATTTAAAAGCATTTGACTTTTTATGATCAAAAAAGTCCTCAATAGAAAAGAGGTTGCTTTGTTCGTAAGTTTCAGATGAAGCCACCTGCCATTATGTTTTTACCTGCGATTTGCGAAACATTAGTTGTAATTACAGCATGGTCAGATATTTATGGAAAAAGCTGTAAACTCAATTGATAATTCGTGCCAAGTATTGGATATTTATAAATATTATATATCCCCAAAAGTAACTCAGTCTTTCGATTAAAACATACACAGATTAATACTTATTTCCCAGAGGAGTAGGCAGAGACAACGGATTTCCACTTGCTACGATCCTTGCATACCTCTTTTGCCTCAACATAATTTAATTTTAGTTTCGATTAATGTCTATTAAAATTGTCCACTATAAAATGGTAGCGAACTAATTATAATAATTGTAGCAAATTTTTTTTTTTCATTTCCAAAGCAGAGATAGCCTAGTGGTATGACCATCGGACTGCTAAATCAAAGGTCGTAGTCTCGAAACCCAGACACGCACCTCCAATTTTTGGATTTATGTGCAAAGGTATAACGTGCCTGAGTTTCAAACCTACGACCTTTAATTTAGTAGTCCAATGGTCATACCACTAAGCTATTATTGCTGAAGTCTGAGCTCTGAGAGTTGATATGAGATAATTGAAAGAGGCCACGCAGAAAATAGAATTTATTTACGCCGGATTCAAATAATTATTATATTACCAACCTATTACCCCTACACCCTAAAAAAACGTAAAAAAAAAAGTTTAATATTTCAAGTACGCACAGCTGTTGATTGTAGGTATTGCGCTAATAAGTCAGCTAGTACAAATATGATAATATATTAGTTCTATAAAAAGACCTACCTAAAACAAAATAATAATAAATATTTTCCTTTACACAACATACAATATTTTTCAATTATGTCGGACGTATTTTCAATTACCACCACGACAGAAAAGGGATAAATACACATAGCTTATTGAAAGGAACGTAATAGAGCTGACAGGCCTATTACCGTTCGACGTTTGGTCTTTCCAATTATGATAATACATTGGGAGAATTTTTCTTGTTACGTCTCTTTTCTTTCAGCTAAACGTGTTACGTCTTTATTCATCACAAATTGCCTAATATTATGAAGTGTAGATTGTTTTTCTAGTAATACATAGAAATGTTAATATATAAACTTTTTTATAAAGTCTTCTTGCGTGTCAACGGTTTTCACTTCTTCGCACTAAGTTCCTATAGTATTTGGCTAATCTAATAGCGTTGTCTGTAGCCTGGAAAGGCACAAAGGCTGCCAGCAGATGTAACATGGACTGAACCGACTCTGAATGATAAAGTATTTATACTAAAGTAAAGTATTTATCAACAGCGATAAGCAATCTCTATTCCCTAACCAATCCGAAACTATCGGAGGGAAATCAGGTGCAAGATCGATTTTTTTTTAAGATTCTATTTGCTCTCCTCGCAAGCCGGTGAAGATTAAATGTGACATATCGATCGAAGGTAATGTCATCCTATACATTTCTTTCGTTTTCTATTCGTTAGCGATTGTAGATAGTCAACTTGGCTAAGCCCGAAGCTCGAACCAGAAAATTCTGTTTGCCAAAGTATGTTTACTGCATTGAAAACCTTGGCTTCGAACTTAGACTTCACGGTCAACAGTCACCAATCCATCACTGCTGTCTTATCCTAGTATTTTCTTAAATTCGCACTCAATCAAGCATCAGTAACAACCACTCAATGATTCGTAAGAAGATAAACGATTAATCTTCATCTCTCAAATCATTATGTCTTAAGCCGAACATTTTGGCTTCAATGTTATCTAGCCAACCTGTCATTAGAAATGTTAGTTCTTATTCGATTTTCGTAATCGAGTGGATGACTCGAATCGATTGTCGGATGAAAGTTCAAAATTCGCTTGTCCATTCCAATTCGATTCATTCTTGTCTTTTACATCGTATTATCGATTAAGTACCGAGCGTTAGAATTGATTATCACTACATAGTATAAAACAAAGTCGCTTCCCGCGTCTGCCTGTCCCTATTTATGCTTAGATCTTTAAAACTATGCAAAGGATTTTGATGCGGTTTTTTTTAATAGGTAGAATTATTCAAGAGGAAGGTTATTAAGAAGCATATTAGCGTAACCGTGCGAAGCCGGGGCGGGTCGCTAGTATTCCATATATTTAGAAGTGGAAAATAATTTTAAGTTACTATTTTCTTAATCTTTAGAGCAAGCCTTTTTAAATGATACTCATCTACCCACCCATTTTTTTTATAGAAAAGAAACAAAATGTTTTAGATTTCTATTATAAATAAAATCTGCAAATAAAATGGCTATGACAGACAGAAAGGCATGTTGTAACTGGAGTTCTTTGGTTTGCTACGGAATCCTGGACGGAGTCTGGAATTGTGCCCCGTTAAGAATGGTCATACTAATGTCTGATGTGAATTGGAGCACAATATTCTCTAATTTTACCTAATCTTATTTTCTTTATAAAAGAGGGCTGTTGTGTTTGTCGTAATGGTTACTTTACTCATGTACTTACCTGTAATGTAATGTACTTTAGTAACGTGTTAGAATAAATTACTAGTCATTCAACAAAAGGGTACAAAAATGTTTATTACTGGACATTTTTAATTCTATTATTTACTTTCACACAATTAAACTGAAACTTCTTGCTAATTCTATGCACATGCCAGGTCTGTTTTTTGTAGTCTGTATTATTTTGCTTTAATTTGTCTATGGTCGGTCGACAGCAATAATTTAGAATCTTCCCCCCCTCCTCTGCCTAATAAAAAACATTAATACGACCTTAGAATAATTGGCTAGTTGTCCACATTCATGAATACATTCATCCTTACAAGTTTTTAAGATGTCTAAAATTCCATGGTGTATTATCAACAAACTATAGATATAAATTATGTAGATAATGTAGCTAGTACCACAATGTTTACATGTTACGTCAATAGCTGGATTAAGTCCATCATTCATGAATGTTCAAGACTTTTGTTTACGATAAAATTACTACCAAAGCAAATTGTAATTAATTTTGTAGACTAAACTGAGCTCCATACTCTTTGACCTAGCAAAAAATTATAATGATAAAGTAGTACCGGATCTACTTGCTCAATACTAAGTTCTAAGTTAAATACGGTCATACAACTGTAGTATTATTATTATCTGTGTGTTAGGTTAGTTGGTAGCCACGAATAATGTGGGCCGATCCCGGCGGCACTGCAATGCCGGGCCGACCCGTGACGGGAGCGAAGCGAGCCCCGAACATCCCGTCGTTTTACAAAAATCAGTTTAATATACTGGTCCCTCAGTGAGGGAACTTTCAGATATTAAGCTGAAAAGAACAGATACTACACTTTGATCTTAGCCAAAAGGCCGAGAAGCGATACCGCAGTGATGTAACCCCGCGATAGTCATTCAATCGCGGAGAATCTTAACATCGCGATTCAGAAATATGACGTAAAAGTACAGCGCCATCTATTGAATATGGTGGGAACTATATTCAATTGAGTCACCTTCTTATTACAATCGATAAAAATAAATACGAATTGGGTTATATATTGATATTATTGGTAATTAATCTAATCGATACCCAGTACGACAATTTTGTCCAAGATTATATCGGTACTAACGACAAAGAAGTAGGTAATAGAAGTGATATAAATAAATAAATTACGAGCCGTAATATGAAAATCGTATTCAAACACTATTTACTGGCTGATTTTTGTAGGCATCGCCAATGCATGAATATCAATAGAGGTACTATAAAAGAGACCGCAATAAGCTTTGTGTTTTGTGAATGCAAGGTAAATTGTTTAATCTAATAAAATATTTGTATAAAATTATAGAAGAAGAAGAAGAGATAGGCCAAGACGTTACGTAGCGCGAAAAAGTAAAGGTCGAGGCGTAAAAGGAGTTTAAGGAATTGGCTTTTGACAGGGATAGCTAGAAGAAGCTGCATCGAAAAGAGCATAGCTTTTAAATTGATGATGATATTGTTAGCAAAATAAATTATTTTCCAACTATACTAATGAACCTAGTAGATGCCCCATGGGTGGCACCAGCTGAACCTAAGATTTAATTTTAAAGCGATCCTATATTGGTGTTTACTGAATCTCTGAATTTTCTGTGCTTTTATTTACCTAATGTGCATGCTATGCTCTCTTATAAGCGATGAGACATCTAAACTGTGTAGGTATATTGTTATTGTAGTCATACTGTAGAACATAAGTTTATGTTCATTATGTTGTTATTTATTTGTTCAGTTCTCTTACAACGAGTAAAATAACATTAATAAGTAAGGATTAGTCAGACTGTGAAACTAGTTCTTACATAATATTTACTATTTAAAACATTTTTAGAACTTCAAAAGAAGCTGCTTTCAAATAGTTACACAAAAATAAATAAAAACAAAAAAAAACTAAGCAATCCTATTCAAGCAATAGCTTGCTTCTATAGTAATTGAATGTTTCCGGTAAAATCTGGAAGCGAAACATTCTTGGAAATCTGAATACCAGAAAATAATGAGGGTCTCAGGAAATTCCATTAACATTATTGCACTTGTAATAATAACGCCATCGTTGCAAACAATCGCTTCTAAGATCCAAAGTTAATTTTTAATAAAGTGCTGTTGAAGAACAATAAAAATTATGAAAATTAAAATCTGTGGCATTTAAAATGAAATGATTCTCAAACTTCAACTCAAAGACAAAACGATTATAAAATTTTTGCTTAATTAAATATTCATAATCGTTTTAAAAAGAAACACCTCAGTGGTGTTAAGTGTTTTATCCCGGTTTCCTGTCAAGACAGAATCTGTGCTGACAATTTCCTTTGAGGTGAGCTCTAAACGTTTAAGTTTTTTCAGTAAAATGTCAATCAACTCATGTCATATTAGGTAAAGCTTCACGTCGATGACATCGAATGGCTTTACGACAGCCGTTTATGTTGTAGCCGTAGTATGTTTCCATTCGGTTTAAATAAAACCACTTTAATTCTGCTTTAATAAAAATGTTGACAACATTTTCCTCCATGAAAGTATCTACTTCTATAAATAGTGAAGGTCAATCAATGTCCTATGTCAACAGTTTTAAGGTTTCTTTTTAATCAACAACTTTAAACTTGACCTACTGATATTGACCAACGAACGATTTTGTAAAGCTTCATCTGTTTTTAATACTTTTATTGCAAAGTTTGACGCACGATCTACATTTATACCCTAGAAAAACTAATGTATTCTGTTCTTCTAACAGTTTTATTTTTTATATCCAGTGGTATATTTCCTATAAAGAAACTATAAAAATAAAACTCCTTGTCTGTGTACAGCAAAGACACAGACAACTTGTGTGTGTTCAAAGATTCTGAGTCGGGTCATGCCACAATAATTTTTCCAAAAAATAAATTACGTGCCGTTAGAAGCATGGTGTCATTTGAAGAGGAAACCACTATAATAACTTCTTTTAGAAAGAAAATAAAGAAAGATATCTTTTATTTAACTCAAAGAGAGGTACAATACATAACACAAAACCAAATGATTAAAAACATTAATGAAAACAAACAGGACATGAAGAACTACGCAAATTATCAACTGTTGTTCTAAAAAGGTATCTAAATCAGAGTGTGTTTTGGGTTTGAACTTGACAACGGTCATACCACTAGGCTATCACTGCTGCTTCAATGATCAATAATATTGTGCAATCATGACATATATATTATAATGTTATTATTGATTGAATGTTATTATTGATGATTGAATATTATGTATTGATCGCGTTTATTTTTACATACTACATAAATGAAAATAAATATCTTAACTCGGACAACGAAAACGGTCACCAAGGACGATTTTTGTTGCTTAGATGTCACTTTATTGACATCTTATACAATATTTGTCCCTTCTTTGAACCTAGAGCTTTGAATCGGACACGGTTTGGAGTGTGACGCTTTTATCCGACGTATCTTAAATGTATAGTTTGTATGTTTATAATGCTGTGTATTGTCTCCACATTGAATAAAAGTAACAACCATTTTTTTTTTCTTTCTTGTCGATTAACGGATTGTGATTTAAAATATTCTTTGCCCAGAAACTAGCCACGGTAGAGCAAGGGCACAAGCAGAACCGACGCTAAATGGCTTAAAGGCTTAATTAATGGACGCTTCTGAAAGCGCTAATCTAATAGCCCAGTTCTGTGCTGTCACAAAGATTGTCATCGACACGCTAAGAAGGAGCAGAACCCACATAACCAAATTGATAGACCAGTAGGTGAGACATTGTATGAGCATACCCACCGCAAATCACACACCACAAATATACTACCGCAAATGTCTCTTGCATGTCTCACCATATAAATAGGTTAGGTAGCTAAAAAGTTTGCAGTCTCTTCAAAAATTTCTATATTGTGCAGGAATTATGATGACCGGGAGGCAATTCTTCTAAGGTGCAAAACCATACTGACCATAATATTATAAGCACATAGAAATTAGCTTCTGACATTTAAAAATATTGTTACTTATACATTTATATACATTTCTTTCGTTTTCTATAGCGTTAGCGATTGTAGATAGTCAAATTGGCTAAGCCCCCTGGTCTGCGTCTGTCCACAAAATTACGCACTGTAGTCTAGTGTCCGTGTCCGGTCTAATGTAGTCCGCATATGGCTGTTTGTGAAGTTACATACGGATACATTTTGCGCGCAGAATATAAAACGCGTCGGCTGTCTATCGGTCTCTTTATTTGATCTCGGTTAAAAAACAATTCATTGTAAACGCGACAATTTGATGAGAATATCCATTTGCAGCTAACTTCATAGAGAATAATCGTAAGCGGTAAGTATATACTATATAAGTCAAAGCTTTTCAATCAAAGGAAACGTTGAAAGCATTTTCATGTAATCCAAATTCTATTCTATGTTCAGACTTGAGTGCATTTAAGAGAGATTATCCGGATTGGATAATCCCGAAGAAATGCATCCGTTTCGGATCTGACTTACTTCACGATTCTACTTTTACTACCTACCTACAACGATCTATCCGATATTTTAACTAAATATCCGATCGTAATATGACTAGCCTAATGGTATGACCGTTGGACTGACAAGTCAAAGGTCGTAGATTCAAAACCCAGGCATGCACCTTTGACTTTTCATTGTGTTTTAGAAATTAATTATCATTTGTTTAAGCCACACCAGTCTCCCAAAAATATAATTGTTATTAGTTTACATATGCAAAAACTTGCTGTTACTTCGTATTTTACTTGTGAAAGAAAATTAACAAATTTTTGTTTGTTATGTGTTTATATTATTACTAGCGACCCGCCCCGGCTACGCACGGTTACGCTAATATGCATGTATTATACATATAAACCTTCCTCTTGAATCACTCTATCTATTAAAAAAAATCACATCAAAATCCGTTGCGTAGTTTTAAAGATCTAAGCATACATAGGGACAGACAGACGCGGGAAGCGACTTTGTTTTATACTATGTAGTGATAATATTATAATCAAGTAATACCTCTGGTATTCCAAGCGTAATAATTGAAGATAATAAAAAAAGAATATTAACTATTACTACGTAAAGCAGAATGCAATAAAGGTTGCCTTTTAATTCTAGAATCTTTGCTTTACTTAGAAAATCTTATAAAAATGTTAGTCTACTTGTATATTAAATTTAAATTGCTATCAAGAAAAAGCTAGTTTGTAGCTTTTTATTTAAATTAGATTGAATTATGTACTACTAGCTTTTTCCTGTGACTACACTCACTCTTAGCAGGTCTTGCAGCACTCGTGGTCGCACGAGAGCGATAGCGTCTCCTAATCTCCTGCGTAGTTGGTTAATCTTCATTGAGATTGGCCCGCTGTGACCGAAATTGACAAACAAATTGAAGCTTATTGTTACGAGAAGTTCCGTTTTGTATCTTTAAAGTTCATCATCAGATCGTAACAATATTATAAAGAGACCAATCGGAGACAACACTCTTTCGAACAAAAAAAAATTACTCAATTCGGCCCACAAATCACGGAGTAATAGATATACTTGCATTAAAATACGTATTGAATTAAGAATCCCCTCCTATTTGGAAATCGGTTCAAATTATTTCTTCCACATTTAACAGCTGCGCTTATGTCATTTGGGCAATATAACAATTAACAGTTTAGTTGATTATACCACTTCCTTCCTCATTTAATATACTACTGTCAAATAGGAAAATTAGGACAACCATATTTATTTTTAGCCACAGATGAGAGATACAGTTTAATAGATGGAATGTTTATTTTAGTTTTAAATTTAATATAAACATAACAAAGCTTACGCCTGTATTCCCCAGACGGGGTAAGCAGAGTTGTATGCTGTACACCAACGATTCGCCGGCTATGGCGGCTATGTTATGAGATCGGCATAATAGGGGCGAGCCTATTGCATTAACCGAGCACCGATTCCAGACTCTGCTGCTAAGAAAAACCCGAAAACATTTTGCCCAATCCGGGGATCAAAACTTCACCAGTCACGCTTGCTACCACTAGACCAAAAAGGCAGTCGAGCTAAATTTAATATTTTTTTTATCAATTACACTAGAATTTTGTCAAAATAGATCTAGACAAACTTTAGTCACTCGTTTAACCTTCAGAACTCTACATAACCCAATGATATTGATGGAAATTTATTAAAATATTCTGAATATTTAGAATTAATATTTGAATTTTAGAAATATTTAGAATTTATTGAAATATTCTGTCTAAAATTATGTTTTACTTTTTATGCTGGCATGGCGCTAGCTGGTGGCCGCGCCGCCGCCGATTTTTTTCCATAATAGGTATTACCAAATTGTCTAATGTGTAAGGGAATCTTAAAAAAAGAAACAAAATATCGCATTGACATCATATTTTATTACTTACACGTACGTTTGTACATACCTATTGGTACTAATTCTCTTTATCTCTCTTTGTAACAAAGATAATTAGAATAGGATAGAAGATTTTCAGCTGTCAAACTAGTCATTGCGTGATACCAACGAGAATTTAGTCAGCATGTCATAGAAGTCTAGTCTAATTTTTCACGTAGGTACGTATTTCAAGGACGTAGACTAATTTGACATCTCTAATTCGCTGCTTTTTTCGATGGTGTTTATTAGAAAGAGATATAGTTAGACTAAAATTATTGATTCATTATTATCAGCCGTTATATCCTATTTCAGGACAAAGTCCACCATACCCTGTTTTCGTTTCCTATAATGCACAAAGACTTCAACGCAACTGAATGACAGGAAAACTTCCAATTATTCGTATAAATTAAATTTATTAATTGGAAATTTATACCGAAAAGACAATTTCATATCAATATTATTATTAGTTAAAAAAAATGGTCCGAAACAAATAATATTAGTAAACATTTTTTTTACGTAAAACGGTTTTGTCATAAGAACTAAAGCTGTGTACTAAATCCCATCAAAAACATAAATGTAAAATGAGAACCAAGTTCAATATATGCCTTGGTTGATGACTTCAACGACAAAAGGAGTGATATCTAAATGGGTGCCAATTTCAATGGTCAGTCCTGAAATTTATTTACAACATAAAATATTTTATAATAACTTAAAATAATATTGCTTCTTATAACTTAGGATAATATATTGTAGCTTAAGGTCTGACCTGACTAGTTTTCGTATACGATTTTTTCTATATAATATATTCTACTATATATCTATCTGTATCTATATGTTCTGCAATGTTCCGACTAACTGCCTGACTCATCAGCTTCACCGCCCAGCCCAAACCACTTAAGCTAGAAAGTTGAAATTTTGAAATGTTGTTAAACTTATAAGGTAGAAGTAGTTTAAGAAAGGGTTTTCCGAACTTTAACCCCCAAGAGTAGTTTAACAAAAAATCGTATATGAAAACTAGCCAAGTCAGACTTTAAGCTACAATATATTATCCTAAGTTATAAGAAGCAATATTATTTTAAGTTATTATAAAATATTTTATGTTGTAAATAAATTTCAGGACTGACCATTGAAATTGGCACCCATTTAGATATCACTCCTTTTGTCGTTGAAGTCATCAACCAAGGCATATATTGAACTTGGCTCTCATTTTACATTTATGTTTTTGATGGGATATCATAACTTTTTGTAAAGAAAACTACACTTATTTCATCGTTGAGAAAGAAGCATGATGAATATAAATAATTATAATAAAACAATAAATACTACACTGAATCGGTATTCGTAAGCGTTGCCTTTGTTTATTATGTGTTGCTCGGGAGAGTTTTTATATAGATTTACTTCTGTTCTGTGTATAATTGTTGTTTTGCCCGTATTACAAGTTTTTTGTATGGGGACACCACTTATTTTTTTTTTTTTTGATTTTTTTCTATTTTTTGATTTTTTCCTTCGCTTACACGCAATTTCCAAGCTGGATTCCAAATTTCATCCTTCTAGGTCATCTGGAAGTAGGTTACAATTAGGTACTATAAGTCAGTCATTACTAAAATTTACGATTTTTGGACCTTCATATTTTTGTAACCGTTGGAGCTAGCTTTATGAAATTTGAGCTTCTACATATCCTTATGGATATAATTAAACACACGTAGTTTTATGTGTTTACGTTAAAGAGGTTTTGAGTTATAGAAGGGTCAAAAGTGGCACCAAATGGTTCGTGTAATATTACACTCGGCGCTGGCTAGCCAATGCTTGAACTTGGCTTGACACGCTGCCGCGTGTCTAGATATCAGATCAATCTGTCAACAGAAAGGGGGTGAAATATTGATTACTAAATTTAAACCAAATAATAAACAGGTCAGGCCAAATAAAACCGTTTAAAAACAAAGAAAAATAGCAAGATTTTGCCTTAAAAAATACAGTAACTAGGGCATTACACATCCTTTGATCTCAACATTCATATTGACTGTCTGCACTTACACAGAGAAATTGAAACATCAACTCCGTCTATAACATTTTAAATAAAGCATTGAAAATTTGGCGTGCGTCATACAACACTTGAGACAGCTAGTGTCCTAATAAAATATGAAACTCTTTATGGTTACTGACGTAAGGATAAATTTATGGTTTTGTTATAAATTGCTTTAAATCAATATACTACGTCAACTAGGTAGTTTTATGAGAATTTGTCTGGGGAGATAGCGAATAAAATGTTTGTTTTGTGTTTGAAATATAGTTATCCCACCACACATATTTTCATGTAAAATGTTGCCAAGACATCACCATATGGCTGCACTGTAAAAAAGTTATCAGATCTCATGTAGAGCCAAGCTTCTAACACTACACGGGCTAACTCTACAAGCCCTAACTTCAAAAATTTCACACCTTAGTCAAAATATGTGGCTTAGCTATTTCGTTACATTCACATGGGCGTAAGATGAAAAATGTATTCACTGTTCATTACTTTTTTGTTATAATATTAGGTATTTCATGAAGTAACAAGCGGCCAAGCCACATATTTTGACTAAGGTGTGAAGTTTGTGAAGTTAGGGCTTGTAGAGTTAGGGCGTGTAGTGTTACAAGCTTGGCTCTACATGAGATCTGATAACTTTTTTACAGTGCGAGCCATATGGTGATGTCCAGGCCAGAGTTGGATCTGTTTGTTGACGAACGGAAGACAAATAATGTTATAGTGTCTGAGGTTGCGTGAGAAGATTGAGTGATTACTTATATTTAAGAATTATTGATTTATTTTGCTATTTGGTGTCAATGGCAAACTGCTGGACTAAATAGGTAAATAAATAATTCATTTGCTAATAACCAATCTTGATATTTTCATCTTGACATGAAGGGTAGGCTGCCCTTGGCAACTAGAGTAAATTTTACAACAAACAATATTATAATTATGACTATTCAAATTCATAAGTGCCTAATGGTCTACATGAATAAAAATATTTTGATTTTGATTTTAAACCATAGGTACAAGCATCACTCACTATTTTTATCCACAGAAATAATTTTAGAGCTGACCAAACCCTAAATATTTTATGTTGACAGGCCAATTGTATAGCGTTTTAAACATTGTTAACGTTATATATAATTTATTTTACGATCACAATGTTTAAAGTGCCTAATATTATAATGATTTTTTATAATCATGTGCCAATTCGTGAGAGGTTATTGCCTCGTCATATATTTTAATAATTTCCTCTACAGACAACATTTAATAAGAACTCTATTTTTGTATCTATTTTTATACACATCAAAGGGCTTTCTTTGGTATCGGGGCTGACAAAATAAACATCACATGCGCAGAACTCAAGAACAAGCATGAAGCACGTCTATACGATAATTATGTTGCGAGAATTAAAAATAATTCGGGTAATAAATGAGGTTTTTTGTTATTTGAACCTCTTTATAAGGAAGGATTATATTATAAGCAAGAGGTGTATTACAAAGTAACGGGTTTTTTTTAAATTTTGCGGTCTGATTTGTACGACTTTTTAGTTTTTGTGTTAGTAAACATGTTGGAAAAGAATCTGTATGTATTTGTGATTTTATATGTATCTATTTAAATCAAGAGACAAGGCAATACACTGTTTCCATGCACTATTTCAGTCGTACATACCTATTGAATAGGAGAACAGAAGCATTTGGCGTAAGTGTAAAAAATGTCTGCCTTAAAAGGGATAACTTGCATTGATATATTAGAATAATATTATTGTAAAATTCTACCTTATAAACTAAACTTTCAATTTATTTTTTGTATGACACAAGTAAGTTAGTTTTATGACACAAATTCTGAAGGTGCAAAATGACATTTTTTGTAAACGTATTCTGTTTCTTTAAAACTTGCCCAGCGCACTACAGAGCGCTGAGACAAAAATAAATGGTTTGCAATTAAAGAAAAAAATCACTCAACAAAAAAAAAATTTGCAAGCACTAAAAAAAAATATTTGTAACAACTATGACATCATGAGAACAGTGGGATAATTATAGTTCTCGAGTACTCTGCCAAGACAGTCAGTAAATAATATTAATGAAATGTACCGGAAAACAGGCGACATAATTTAATCTTTGAAAATATTTATGAATATGTTGTAAGTATTAATTTATCAAACGAAATAGTATAAATTTGGCACACACTTGGAAATTGCACAAGCTAGTGTTCAACTTTGCTCTTCGGTGGAGCTTCCTCCAAGTTTCTCTATTCTCTGAAATATTGATACGGCTTTACTCACGTAATGTTTTCGGGAAATGCCCGACTAGTTTCGAACTCAAACGGAGTCCATTTTCAAAAGCGGGTGTATACGCGGCGGCGTCGCGGAGCTCAGTGAGGTCTTGCGTATCAGTATTTCATAATATATATTAGTATGACTCACGAAAGTTATCATTCTCTATTCTCAGCCAATTTTTTGACTTCGTGGTAACACATTGCATTCCCTTTTTCCTTAGTAAGAAAGACAATGAGAATACTCTTAGTTAAAAAAAAAGTGTTTAATTAACGCCTTTTTTTCAGTGTTCCGTACTCAAAGGATCCAAATGAAGCTATTGTTGTCACTTACGTGACCGTCTGTACGTCGCGGCGTCGTCTGTCATACTCAAGTTTTACAGCCAAACGATTGGAGATACAGTCTTCAAACTTTTACTTGCATAAGTATCTTGTTGAACTAAAGCCATACGAATTGCCAGTCAAAATATATTTTTAAGGGCGCGAAAAAGTTTTCCTGCCCCATTGAGTGGGGTAAGTACCATTGTTTAGAAAAATACTGCATTTTTATTTTAACTCGCTGTTGACATTTATGAACTTAAAACATTACGTATATATTATTAACAAATACCAATTAGGATTGATAAATCAGATTGGACGGCTTAAATTACATTTGGTAAAGAACCACGTAATTCCTAAAACCCTAAATGTACTCGTACGAAGTCCGACACGCACTTGGCCGGTTTTTTTGTGTATAAGCTACAAACATTTCTTCGCATGAAAACATGCACCTTGTACCAAGATATTTGAAAACAAATAAAAACTAATTATTGATGATTTATTTAACAAAAATCCAGTTCGGTTGCTTTTTGCTATCTTTTATTAGTATACCCGCAAAAAGTAAAACATGTTCACATTCATTTTTGTTTAATACTGTTGGGACCCGTTATCTGAAAATTTATATCTTCCATTACTCGGGTCAACAACTCGTGTGCTTTAAAATGTATGTCCCTATTCACCATTTTTAATTTTTCGCTTAAAATTATTATTTAGGTATACTTACTCCGTTGGCTCAGCAACCAAAAGACAAGTGTAGACTGCCTCCGATACAAAATACTTTCATTCTTTGCTATTATTCGCGGTTTCTCGGTAGTAACACTATTTATACTAATTAAATAAATTTTAAAATACGACTATTTGTTTGCCTCAACTATAAAAACTAGTTGTCCAATCAATGGTCAGGAAATTCTACCGCTTTTTTTTTAGAAATTAATTTTAGCTTTCTGCACTTTTTCTCCTTATAAACTTTTACTACGGCAAGTTTCACACTCCCCCATGTCACAAAACACCGAGAGTACAGAAGTAAAGCTCATGTATGTACTGCGTTTTTTATGCCTACTCTCGGCGGTCGCGCTAGGGATGCCGCGCTCGCCGCTCCATCATCTTTCCGTGGCGAGCGGGTCGAGCGTAGGTAGGTATATTATTATTTAGATTGATTGTAGGTACATATAATATTGTAAAACTGATATCATCGAGTATACATATTGAGCAAACGGTTTATTGGTTCACTAGCGTAAGAGTAATTTGCACTAAATACCTAAGTAGATAGTAGATACGAGTACCTAGGTACATTATTTCCTAGCGACCCACCCAAAAAAGCTAAATAGTTACGTAAAAAGATGTGCGACTCTTTCTCGATAACAGTACCTATTATGATAAACACTTCTTTTCATTTTGTAGATACCTAATACAATACAATGCAAATAGATTATAGGCAAATAGGTAGGTACCCACCTATAAAAATCATAAACACTTAACCTACCGTGTTTTGTGTTACTCACGTATCTAATCATAAAATTACAAACCTACTAACGTCTCTAAAACAACTGGTACTTTAAAAAACGAAAATTGACTATTTAAAGTCGAATTTAAACATTTCAACACACAACAATTGTAATAACTTTTTTTTCGGTGCTCCATTTTTGCACAAAAAATATTACGATGCGTATAGTGCAGCGCGTGCCAAGTTTTGGCGCAGAACTCCGAATCAGTCTGAGTTTTCGTGTCCGTGAACGATGTCTATGTGTGCGTGGCTCGCGCGCCCTATGTACGTAGCTTTACTTCTGTACTCTCGGTGTTTTGTGCCCATGTGCACAATATTCATAAAAAGGGATCCACAATTTTCGCTTCACGTAGTAGGTATAAAAGCAGTTTTCGCATCACGTATATTATACATATATGTATTTCGTATATATGTATATATAACGTAAATGATCTATATACGTATGTATATAGATAATTTCAAACATTAAAACAAAAATTGGAGTTCTATCAATTGGTGATTTTGTCATCCTCATAAATTGCAAACGAAAAAATATTGGATTGTCCAAATATACAACGCGAATAAATTTACTGACTTACTTTTACATAAATAATTTCCATTGAATATCCGCGCAATACAGTACGTGTTTATAAAACTTTTTATCGGATTTCCAACACGTCACTTTTATTAGTTTAACAAATCCGAAAGCTTTGCAGCTCTCGTGATCGCAGGAACTCTATCTATGTGTCAGGGGCGTGAACAGACATTTTTGACAGGGTAGGCAGTACGTATAAATCCTACTTAGTTTCACTAATTTGTCGCTAGCGTCGCGTGTCGTATCTGTCAGGGTAGGCAGTGCCTTTTTGCCTATATGAACTGCACGCCCGCGCTCCTGCTAGATGTATTGTTTGAGAAATATGAATACGCCAAAAGAGCTTCTTCTTCCTCCCCTTTTCCCAATTTATTTGGGGTCGGCGCAGTATGTCCTTTTTTTCCACACATCTTTATCACCCGTCATCTCAGTAGTCACTTCCTTTCTTGCCCTATCATCCTTCACACAATCCAACCATCTCTTCCTAAGTCTGCCTCTTTTCTTATATCCATCTACATCCATACTCTGCGCACAACATGATTTTCCTCTCTTCTCATCACATGCCCATACCAAGACAGCCGTTTATTTTTTAAATTTTCAGTAACCGGTGCCACTTTTACACTCACTCTTATATACTCATTTCTAATCTTATCCATTCTGGTCACATACCTCTTAACATTTTCATCTCAGTTGCTATGCAATTGTCTTTCATTCAAGACGCCAAAAGAGCTTATAGGTATAAAATAATCTACAATGTAATAAAAAGATTTTCTATTCACTGCTTTTCCGGTCGTTATCAGATTCTTTAAAATTGTCTGCAAAGGTTACAGCTATTTACATACTCGTTAGGCTTACGCCTGTAGCATCATCAAGAAGAAGCTAAGCGGCTTAAATAAGTCTTGGGAGGGACCTCCTTCTTTGAAGCATTACCGAATTTAAATAACGATGTTGGTTTAGGCCCTTTTTTTAACCGTTGAATTTTAAGGTTATATTTGATTAAAAATAGCAGCTTAAATCCAGACAAGGCCATAACAAACTAAAAAAATATTTTTTTAATCGTCAATAATTAAACGTTTCTAAAAGGTAAATATAAAGGTTTGTAAAAAGCAAAATTGGACCAAATACATGCCAATATTATCGTTTTATAGTCATGTAGAGGTTTTCAATCACGCAACAGAAGCATCGTAAAATAAACCTCTAAATAACGACTTATTTAGCTAAATGCCGCTATATAACATGACGTCAATTATTAGACAGGAATGATACAATGTTTTTGTTTTTGTTTGTTTTGTTTTGGGTTATGATTCTTGTTTCATATCCTAAAAAAAACAACCATTTTCTAAAAGAATCAAGAACTGTAATTTAATAAACGGCCATTCTTTTTATAAACCACAAATCATCTAATCTCTCTCTCTATCTTTTATCTCTCTTCATCTCGATCGTATTAATCATCGGTAAATGCAATTTTTTAAATGTAAGATAATAAATGTTTCTGTTCTTTTTATTTGCGCGTGCGTCATTACAAAAGCACATGTAATTTTTCTTTTGGGATTTTCTTTTTTTTGCAATATCGGGTCTAACGTCTTTCTTTAGTTGATTCTTTCTTTAGCAAATGATAATTAATTTCTAATACGCACATAAATCCGAAAATTCAGTGATGCGTGCCTGGGTCTCATAACCACAACCTTTGAATTGGCAGTCCAACGGTCATACCACTAGGCTATCACTACTTCACTTCTTGTAAGTAAGTGATAATTAATTTATAGCATGGATTTTCCGCTACCAACTTGTAAGCAAAAACACAAACAGGAAACTGAGGATTGTGTTATGCACTTAGAGTCAGTACCAGCTTCTAGTTGTAGGTTCATAAACGTTATTGCCTTTTTGATTTACTATATTTTTCCCGCGGTTTCTCCTGCGTGGAGGCCGACAAGGTAGTCGGAATTGCAAGGTAAGTCGGAGAAAAAACGGTCGAATGGAAACGTTTCTTACGAACGCTGCTTTAACGATGAGAGATATATGTTTGAGTTTTAGAAGAAATTTGTAGATCTTGATAATGCCTACAAAAATTCAGCGACAGCAAATATGATATTTCTAACAGACGGTTTTTTTTTTCATATACCTACAACACGTCAGTCTATTTAGAAATAATAATCATTTCTTTCACTCATTTGAAACCAGGTAATATTTACCTACAGCCCAATTGGCAGGCACATACAAGCATACTTAAGCAATAAATATAACCCTCTTTTTGGCAATCAAGAAATAAATCATAGCTCTCATTCTAACTGAACCACTCCATAAATTCATCACAAGCAAATATGTTTACCGCCCAACGAAGTAGGCACAGGTCATATTGTGTTATATTACAGTTAACAGCAGAAAATTGCCAAAATTAGTCCTTGAAGTTTGACATAGCCAGCGACTTAAGTCACATTGAATGAAATATGGTTAAAATTGGGTAAGTACTTAATGTTTTTGGTAAATCGTAATGAAACTATAGCGTGCTTGAAGAAATTGTATTATTATGTTATGACCTCATGAATACATGTAACTAAAACATGTTTAACATAACGTCTTCGTAAGATTAATGGAAACATGTTTTTTTTTCTTTGTTAATTACTAGCGACCCGCCCCGGCTCGCACGGATGCAATATACATAGAAACCTTCCTCTTCAATCACTCCATCTATTAAAAAAAAACGCATCAAAATCCGTTGCGTAGTTTTAAAGATTTAAACATACATAGGGATATAGGGACAGAGAAAGCGACTTTGTTTTATACTATGTAGTGATAGAGGATTTTAAATGATATATCACCTCATCGTGATACTCATGAACACCATCCCTTCCAAAAACAAAAATATAAAAACAACTAAACTACCTTATTACTAATTCCTAAACTAACAACACTAGAAAAATGTTATTAAAATTTTAAGCACTTAGGCTTACTACAATAATAAATATGACAAATTCACGTAGCAGTTTTCGACGCGTACGCAAGAACACAACATCTACACATTGACCTACGAATAAAGTCGCATTCACAAAATGATGACTTGCGTTTGATAGCTTTTTTCAAATTGCGAAATAGTTATTCCTAAATTTATATAAGTTCTACTAAAATCATTCAAGGTTTTTTTTTATTGTTATCTAACAAACTTTTTTCCATCACCTCTGACATTGGCAGAATCGTCCGGTTCAAATCACCGAGACCCAGTTGTCATTAATAAAAATTGAATTAAAATGTTTAATAAGAAACTCGCATAAGCAACTGACTTGGGCGGGATTGAACCCGCGATCCTTGGCGTACTGTGTCATCGCTTTATCTACTAAGGCTATGGCATAGCATGCCAAGTATCGCTAGTTCAAGTCCCCCCAGTTGTTTTTGCGACTTTTTTATTCAATAATTTATAAGTAAAGTTTGTTTAAATTTAGTATTCAATCGTTGAATGTAAAATCATCTGTTTTGGTCTTTGTTTAGTCCATCCTAGACCAACTGAAAGGAGACAGATAAGCCGATTTTGGGTCATCCCAACTTGGTTAGGTTTAGTCTGATATAGATGACCGCGTTAATCCCTTCGTGCTTTTATAGTTTGATTTTGAAGTCTTAATTAAAACGACCCACGAAGCAATGACCTGAATAAGTAATGAATGACTCATATAATCTGCCTAGCCTTTTCCCAACTATGTTGGGGTCGGCTTCCAGTCTTACCGGATGCAGCTGAATACCAGTGTTTTACATGGAGCGACTGCCTATCAGACCTCCACAACCCACATACTGGGTTACACGATACCCCTTGGTAAGACTGGTTGTCAGACATTCGGGCTTACAGGCGACAGTCGTTATGGGTAGTCACCCATAACGACTGTCAAAGGTCTACAATTGACAGCCGGGGCCAACAGCTTAACGTGCTATCCGAGGCACGGAGAGTGATAATTAATTTTTAAAACGCACATAACGTACGAAAAGTGCCTTGGGTTCGAACCCGAGACCTCTGACTTGCCAGTCAACGGTCACCACCACTAGGCTATCACGACTCATCATTATCATCATTCATCATCAAGTAATGAATGACTCATTGGGAAAAAATATCTTTAAACATTATCTAAGAGCTATTTTTAAACCTAAGGATTAATAAGTCATCAATCATTATCAGCATTAAATTATCAAAGGTTCTAAACCCAATCATGCATCTCTGTCTTTTCAAAATAAAAATCTTGTCAAATATCTGTCTTGTCAAATAGCTAAAACGGTGAAGGAAAACATCGTGAGGTGACCAGCACACCTAAGAGATTTTTCAACGGTGTATAAAGACATGTCTGAGGCCTAAAGGCGTTTTAAACTCTGACACCAGATTGTTGATTAACGGTACGAAAGAAAAAAAAGAAACCTATTACATACCTACTTATTTGTAGGTCGAGAATTTATTTTATTATTGCAAATTATGTATGTTTGGACATTTTTATGAATTCGTATATTTCTGAATGAACGGAATTCTAACTGGGCATTATTTATTTACTTAATCTTTAGGTACAGAAACAGTGTACAAAGGCGGAATTATTCCATTGGCATTCTCTACCAGTCGACCTTAGGGTGATGCAGAGATAGAAACATGGTAGATGAAGAAAAGAAGAAGATTATAAGTAAAAGCTAACATTATTCTAGCTGGATTTTAGTCACTTTGGACATTAATATAATTGGACACTGGATAGGTAAGGTAGGTAAAAGAGATCCGTACCTACACATAAGACTTAAATTCGTCTAATTCTAGATGTCTCTGTTACTCTGTTTGTCGTCTGTTTTGTATACTTAGTGTTTTTTTTTTCTTTTTTTGTTTTTGTGTATAATTATATGTTTTTTATTTTTTTTTGTTGGTATTTATAATTATGTGGTTTTTGTGTCTTTTAATAAAAGTATTTCTATTCTATTCTATTCTAAATTGCCATCTTTGTATAAGAATTTATCAGCAAAATGTTTGTAAAGTGAGAACAAACCAAAACTAGTACACAGTTAATTAAATTCATATCATAATTAAGTAAATAGAAAGTCAAACACAAAATAATCCGTCAATATTTGATTGTTTTGGAATAAAATAAACAAACTAGGTTTATTTAATTGAATTATGTAGATACTAAATATTAATTTCTTAATCAAATTTACAAAGTAATACCTACATTTTATCAAACTAATAATATTAAAATCTCTAAGTAAATAAAATATGGTGAATCGGTGATGTGCTCGAATATGTATCAGGCAAATAACTTACTATAAATGTTGGTAATAAATAAACCAGTCTCTTGGTAATTAAGCACCCATAAAGGATATTCTACACGTTAAAAAAAAATTACACAGCCCAAAAATCGAATCCATAATTATATCTAAAAGCCTACCTCTAAAATCATAATATTACTTTCTTCTAACATAAGTACCACTTAGTAAATTCTATTGAAATAAACAACATTTATTTAACAATCAATAAATGTTCCCCGAAGGCTTGTTTACATAATACATTGACTTTTACGAGTTACGTAGGTACATTCTATTCCGGTTATAATTCATTCAATAAAATTGCTCTCGCTAGCCGAGTGGGAGATGTATTAGCGTCAAATATTTCTTACCGTTTGTTTTCTTCAAAGAATTGAGCACACCTGTTACTGGATTTATTATAAAGGGCAACGAGGGTACTAATAAAGGGTAACAGGATTCTCAAAGAAAAACTTTTAAACAGATTGATTGATTGTTTACTATTTTGTCGTACTGGTAAATATTTAAAACTTGTTCTAAAAAACTAGTAGCGCTTATAGCCTAGTGGTATGACCGTTGGACTGCCAAGTCAAAAGGTCGTCAAAAGCCCAGGCACGCATCTTTGACTTTTCGGATTCATGTGTGTTTTAGAAATAAATTATCACTTATTATCATGAAAAAACCAGCACATCTGACAGATTTTTCAACGGTGTGTAAAGCCGTATCAGAGAGCTACGGGCGGTTTAAACTCTGGCACTAGGTTGTTCATTAGCTACACTATAAAAAAGAAAGCGTCGGTTAACAATTCTTCGAGTGATATGGTCTGTCTATTACCGCTTCAATTTGTATACTCTAAGAGCTTGGTTTTTCGGCGGATTTCCTAGTTTCAGATTTAATCGCGCAAGGAAAGGCTTGTTACCATTAAACTCCCTGAAATGTATATTAAAACCCTGTTGTTCATCACAAGCTTCAGTCCAGCCTATTAGGTTTGCGAGTACTGGTACTCCAGATTACACAGTTTAGGTACCATTTGTAATCAATTCTTATTTTCGAGTTTGGGTTACATCCGGGTTCAACTAGCCCATATGTTCGTAACTACCGATAAAAACTATTTCTGATCAAGAAACATTTGGCTATAGTTTACTTTCAATATTAAACGTTTATTCATACTGTAGCCATTCCATTCCGATGTGCTCGAGCTTACTCTTAAATAGGTACTTATAAATCTTATCTTATTTTTAGTGATAGGTTAGTGGTGTGACAGTTGAGTGGCCAATCAGTGGTCTCTCCGCTTCTTTATGATGTTTTCTTTCGCCGTTTGTCAGTGGTGTCTTAAATTAACTAAAAAAGTACATAATATGACATACAAATGGTCACTTTGAAGAAGTGGGTACTTGCAAAGCGTGTCCATAACCAATGCGTCACCACGACTGTAATAAGTATTTATTTAAAGCAGTTTAGGATAGATACTACCCTGATATAGGTTAGCAGTGGCAGCCTAGTGGTATGACCACTGGACTGCAAAGTCAGTGGTCTCAGTTGCGAACCCAAGGCGCGCAGTTCTGACTTTTCGTAAGATACAAGCGTGATAAATTAATTATCACCTGCTCCGTGCCTCGAAAATCACGCTAAGCCGTTGGCCCCGATTGTCATGAAGATTTTTGACAGTTGATATAAGGAGTCAGTACCCTCATAAAATCCTGACAACGAATCTAATCTTAGAATATCGTATATTCTTATCCCTTTGGGTTGCGGGGGTCAGATTGGCTGTTGGTCCGTAGAAAACTGATATTCAGCTGCATCTGGTTAGATTAGAAGCCAACCCCAACAAAGTTTGAGGATAACAAGGCTAGGAGGATTATAAGTTTAGAATAAATACTGCACATTTTACAATAGTATCTAACTGTGCAAAGATGACTATGAAAGCTAAATGAAGGATCGATTTAAGCTCCTTCAGAGGGATTACAAAGGCCACACCATACAGCCAAAGTGATTACTTTGCCTGTAAGGATTGGCCTGTCAGGTAACTTTGGTAGTTCCTTGCCTCTAAAGCACTCAAAGGTGTGAACAAAGGAAGTCTTAACCATATTCCGCTTTTCGATTTTTAGGGTTCCGTACCCAAACAATGGCTACGGGACCCCATTGTTAATTTATATCTTCTTTATCAAGCTACAAACGCTAAGAGATAAATAGGTACCTTAACCTAAACACACATAGGTATCCAGTTAATTAGAGTTATGTTAGTAAAATTATTATAATAAGATAAAATTATGTGCTTAAAATAATATTAGTAGCACTTCACTTCACATTATATTGTCTTAATGCTGTCCGATGGTACATGTCCACGGAAGCGACGGAATACCAAGCCCTAGTGTGGCCAAAAGTTTTTTTCCATGAAGAGGGGCAGAAAACAATTAATTACTCGCCTTGAACGCCTTGAAGTTAACATCATGATTAAGAGTTATAATTGCTTGGTTTAGGTTAAGCTGGTTAATAACTTAAACCTATTTACATTTAATTACCTTAAGTGTGTCCAGTTGTTTTAAACTGCGTATCCTGTAACAAACATAAAGTCCACATTTAATGAAATATTCTTGTACAATGTTACTGAGAAAGCAGTTTAGCGATTAGCCTTTTGCAGTTGATGTCGCAGATTTGATTCTCGCAGAGGCATGCGTGCCATAATTTTTTCCAAAGCACGTCTTACACCCGACTCCTTTATTTATATCTTTAGGTACTGATAGCCTAGTGGTATAACCGCTAACTGGCAAGTCAGGATTCTCAAGTTCAAACACAAGGCGCGCATCTCTGACTTTTCGTAAGTTATGTGCGTATTATAAATTAATTATCACCAGCTCCGTGCCTCAGAAAGCAAGTTAAGCCCTTGGGCCTGGCTGTAATGAAGATTTTTGACATTTGATAAGAAAGAAAACTCACGATACAGGCATCGTAGTTGGTTCAATTGAGAGAAGAGAGGAGCATTGGTTACGGACCCGTTTGGCAAGCGCGTGGTTGTGATTTCGAACCTGGCATGTCACTTCATACCATGTTCAATGTCATGTGTACTTTCTTAGTTAATCTAAGACACCACTGACTAATGGTGAAGGAAAAACAGCATAAGGAAACCTGGACATAATTGCCTGAAATCGCCAACACGCAGTGAGCTAGCGTGGTTATTAATGCTCAATCTTTCTCTGTATGAGAAGAGGTCTTTGTCCTGCAGTGGAACGGTTACAGGGTGATTTATTATTTTATTTTTTTGTCTTATTCGAATCCCATAAAAATAGTTTTATTTAATTAAAAACAAGATAAATAGCTTCAAGAACGTCCATTAACATCGATATTAACCCGTATACTTAACCCATCACGTATGTTATTGTCAGAGGGTACGCAGCTACGTCTACGTGACATGATTTTGGTTATCTCATAACGTTAACGGGTTGATCGATAGCATCTTTCAATATGAACGGGATTTTATTTGTTGGGGTTGAAACAAACTTCCTTATTAAGTTTGGCTTTTGGCCACGAATTCGCTTGCGTGTTTGGTCAGACCAGGTTAAAAAGTATACTATTTGATAATCTAGCTAGAGCATGATCAGATGTGTGCCAAATTTTCAAAGCAAAGTATACGATAATATATATACTACTTTAAATGTACCACTGTATAAAACAGTAGTATAAATAAAAATAGTATGTAGTACGTTATGCTACTAATCATCATCAGCCTTTTCCCAACTATGTTGGGGTCGGCTTCTAGTCTTACCGGTTACAGCTGAATACCAGTGTTTTACATGGAGCGACTGCCTCAGACCTCCACAACCCAGATACTGGGTAACAAGATACCCCTTGGTAAGACTGGTTGTCAGACTTTCGGCTTACCTTATGCTACTAATAATGTTTTTAATTAAGTAGGTATTTTTATTTATATAATTATGTACATTATATCGTAATACGCTCTTCATAATTGCATTAATTGATTTTTTACAAATAAATATAGGTCTCCGTGCAGACGAATTAATACATAATAGGTTAATACCTAAATGGTCAGTTTTATTAATTTTTTTAAAGAATATGACAATTATAATACCTAGTATTTCAGTGAATTCTAATATTCTTTCCACGGGCAAAGTTACCTCCGCAATATGCCACAATTGACAAGTAATAAAATTGTTCCGAAGTGGATACGTATTCCACGAAAGCACCAATAAATGTTACAAATATAATACTTACCTAATATTTAATTAATTTTAATACAAGATTAGTATCTATAATTTTATACCTTTCGTGGGCAAAGTTACCTCCGCAATATGCCACAGATGGCAAGTAATAAAATTGTTCCGAAATGGATACGTATTTCACGAAAGCACCAATAAATTAATGTTACAAATATAATATCTAGTATTTAATTAGTTTTAATACAAGATTAGTATCTATTATTTTATACTTTCCATGGGCAAAGTTACCTTCGCAATATGCCACAGTTGACAGGCACTAAAATTGTTCCAAAGTACTTATCTCAAGAAACCTATAAGAAAAAGTATAAAAGTGTAAAGTGGATCTATTAAGATGAGCGTACTCGCCAGATGTGTGCGCTGATTTAATTTCCTTTCCTCTCCTACTCTATAGTTAAAATAGTTATATGACAGGATATCAAAACTTCAGTGGCCGGATATTGACTTTAATACTCCTTGTAGTGGCGTGACTACCTTACAAGTCTAAAAGCCCACTCAATAGCACGTCATAGTAACATATTAAATGTGATATGTCGAGTTATGAGTAGATTATTATTTAATTAGAAAGAAAATTAAAATACAAAAATAAATAGATAGGTACAACCGAACATAAAACCTCCTCCTTTTTGAAGTCGGTTAAAAAGAAGAAAATTTGAAAATTAAATAGTACAACGACATAATTATTATCAGTTCTCATTTATTTAGTGATATCAATATTGTTTTCTCCGAATAAACGTTCGGATATTTTCATTAATAAAAATATTATTAGTTATATTATTTCGAAAGAGAAATGTTTTCTTATACCTACAATGAATAGGTCTAAGATTGATTTCTTATTTAGCTTAAGGATATTGACGGTTTATTTGTTATTGTATTTGATATAATAATATTCTCATTTCCTTTATCATCCTAATAATAAATGCGAAAGCGTGTTGGTTGGTTTATCTTATTTACTTTTTAACCAACTAAGGAGGAGGTTACCAATTCGTAAACTGGCTCGTCGTAAATCGGTCGTAGTAAATGGGTTAACCACGAGTATTTTTCCATTCTTCGGATTTGAAAAAAGAGGAATATCATACAAAATTTTAAGTCTGTAAAATATTTCGTTATAAATGTAAGAAACGAAATTTGTCATTTCGTTTTACTGATTTTTTTTAATTGAACATGTTTTTTTTTACTTTATTTTAAATTAAGAGTTTTTATATTTGCCTTATGTAAAATATGAATGTAGTTTATCGTTTTTATATCAATATATTACAAACCGTATTCACGACCAAGACCTTGTTAAAAAGACTTTTTTACGACCGTAATTATACCAGTAATAGCAACATCAGCAATCATATATTTTATTGCCAGCGTCACGCGAACAATCTGCTATACTCTGTTAAATGAAAACTGGCAATCCTTTTCTTTATTTTTAAAATTTCGCGTTACATAATTTATTATTATAACCAAGAGTTAATACTCAAGAGGCTCTCATTGAATTGCTGGATCAACGGCGCATAATCTGGGAGTCCGAAAAGGAAAATGTCGATGAGCCATTCTTTGAAAATATTGGTTCAAAATTAATCATTACATTACAAATTAAGCATCTCACTTCCATCTATAAGTTAAGAATGGAATCAAATAATATATTGTTATTATAATAACCTATAGTGCGTAAAATAAGTGCGCACGCTGTTGTACGGTGCTGTGCTGAGATGAAAAAAAGTCAATTAAAATAAATATTTATTTTAATCCTGTAATATATCAGGTAAATGACGATAATGATTTATAATTGCAGTGGCGAAGCATCAAATTTTGTAAAAAAAAAGCCGGAGCCACACCACAGAAAAACCCATGGTACAGTCACTAAACAATACAAACTATGCCAATTTTCAATAGGAAACCGGTAGGAATCGAATTGTATGAGACCGTGCGTCGCCAGCGTATAATTGAGAAAATGCTAATGTTTTACAAAAAAAAGACTGCGCCGCTAAAAATCGCCAGTATTACATATCAAGACTATAATATTCCCAGATGTTTTGTCACATTATATTTTCTTTGCAACGCCTTTACTGTGTAGTTTGTAAAGATACCGTATTTATATTTTAATATAAGCAGTACCTAACACTAAAAAAATGGAATTCACAATGAGAATTAAATTAATAAAAGGGTTATAAGGTACGTACTACACATAATACTTACGTATTTTAAACTATAACGTAAATAATAACAGATCTTGATAAAACATTTTCATTGATTTTAAATGGTTTTCAAATTTAAAATAAACTTTGCGGTAAAAATTTAGGTATTTTGTGTCGAGGGTTTTTAAATTTATAGTTATTTGCTTTTATCTAAATTTTATAATATAAGTATATAAGAATAATGTATTGTATATAATATAATAATTATTATGTCAATAAGTGTGTTTAGTAGCAATATTTGTATAAAAGATTGGCCCAAATAAAATCTTATTACTTACTAAAATAATCCAATAATACCTAGGATTACATTACCCTAACTATTCCTATTTTCTTTTAGTAAGCTTACGTTAAACATAGTGATTAAATACGTACTGATTGATTAGGTTTTTCTAAAGAAAAGAAAAATAGGACTAGAAAAATATTTGTTGAGTAAACCTAAAGAAACAAAATAGTTCATTAATTGACAAAAACATTAATTTCTTACTATTTTAACGAAATTATTTATTTTGATCGTTTTTAGATAATGTACCTTACATTATTAATACAAAATTTACACACTGGGGGCGTATGCGAAGCTTTTATCTTATCTGAGCGATCCAAGTGCGATCCAAAAGTAGATAACGTTCTTTTCTTAGAAATAAAAAAAAACACATAATTTTGGTTGCCGATGGTATCTACACTAAGCTCTAGGCTTTTGGCGTAGAGGCCACTTTACTCGTAATATTCTAATTTAGACGCATGTGATTTTAATTGGGTAATATTTAAATTAAGATCAAAGTTCGTACTCTTGAGGCTATACTTTCCATACTGCCCTCTCATATTGGCCATTATAAATAATCCCTCATTAATTAGTTGTTCCATTATATTTTCACTTACAATATTAGTTCCTACAAACCCATTTATACTTATTAATACCAGCTGTGATAGATGTAGGAAATAGTGTCAGTATACCAGCTATCGTCGATTAAGGGCTTATTCTCACATAAATCAAATGGAACCCGTATATATCGAGACTCTTGTAAGTACATGATTAGCGTTGAAATACAACTACGTATATGTAAGTAATCTTAACCCTGTTTTATGTGAAATTGAGTAGGAATTTGAAGTGCGCAAAAGTGATCCAATTATCAAATTAGAAATCGTGTAAATCGAATAATATGAACCTTAATTTTTGCGAAGCTATTTATATGATATACCTAAAATAAATAAATCAATCAACCTGTAACTGTCCCACTGCAGGGAAAAGGCCTCTTCTCATAGAGAAGGATTGAGGATTAATCACTACGCTAGCTAACTGCGGGTTGGCGATTTCAAACTATTACTCCAGGTTTCCTCACGATGTTTTCCTTCACCGTTAGTCAGTGGTGTCTTAGATTAACTAAGAAAATGTAATGACATTGAAAAAATCACATGCCAGGTTCGAATCCACACCTACGCGCTTGCAAAGTGGGTCCGTAACCAATGCGCCACCACGACTATACAATGCTATTTAGTTCAATAAAATTATTTTTATTTATGTAGCAAACTGGTCCTAGGTTACCAGCCCTAGCTAAGCTTATAGAAACAAAAAACCAGGGCTATACATCTTTAACGCATTATAATATTTTGCGTTAACGTCTAGGTGCGTTAAATTGTAATAAAACAGTAGCAGGATTCATAGGAAACAAGCATATCAAAATACACTGAATCAATGAACGTGAAAATGTCATTGTGCGCTAGGGAATTCTAGTTATTTGGAAAATTCCTGGAATGAATACGGTCAAGTATCAATACGAATTC
This sequence comes from Protodeltote pygarga, assembly GCA_936450705.2. Classification (NCBI taxonomy): domain Eukaryota; kingdom Metazoa; phylum Arthropoda; class Insecta; order Lepidoptera; family Noctuidae; genus Protodeltote; species Protodeltote pygarga. Next base: position 4,473,449 of record OW388264.2, on the reverse strand, counting down.
CCATAGCAATTAGTGTAGGTACTGTTCTACCATGGATTTTTATATAATTTTTAATTTCTCAAGGGAAAAGTTTCTATATTAAAAATTTCATCTCTACAATTATGTTTAGAGGGGATTTTTTTAAGAAGTGGATATTATTTTTATCGTATGGCTTTTCCTGCTTGTTTGTATTAGGTATGTATTGTTCTCTTCTTATATTTTAATAGTTATCTAGATTGGTTAGCCAGGTTTTAGCCTCTAAGGTGAGTTTAAAATTACGAAAACAATTAACTCAAGATAAATAATCAACATTTGTAAGTGCCTTGTAATAGTATTGTAAGTAAGTATTGTGTCAAACAAATTCATTCAAGCATTTGTTTGGCGATGGTTTTCAACTAGAGCGTAAAATCTTATAATAATAATTTATTTTTTGTTTATTTATCTTTATTTATAATGTATACCAAATAAAGTAAAAGTAAGTACCTAATAAAATAAAGTAATACTAACTAAATAACTAAAAGTTAAGGGCAGTTTTTCACATAAGGTTTGTAGTTTAATCCTCTAGTCGCTTTTTCAAAATAGACTGATAAAGCAGTTAGTCTAGTTTAGTTCAGACCAAAGAGTATACATTACAGTTACGTCAATAAAGCGGCGCCAACTCGGACGTGAAGCCTGAACTTGTACAGTCTGCAACAACCGGTACCTTCTTTTGTGTACCGTTGCCCCCACACTATTGTATTTTCTTGTACCTTGAATACGATGTATGTACTTAAAACTGTAGCTAGATATACTGATGATAGATAGATAGATAGATGCCCTGACACTAGGTAGTTATTTTTCACATGATCCTTTGAAATCATATCATTCGTAATTTTATCCAGGGGTGGATTTGAGTAGGCCTACGGAAAATTGATAAGTTTATACTTTAAGGAGCCTATCTCGCACGCACAATGAAGATAAAATCACTGAATATAGTTATAAAAACTCGGAAAAAAATAATTTAAAGAGAATAACATAATAAAGTTTCAACGAAAATAACAAGTTTTCACATTAAAATTGCCGAAACAAAAATTTATTTTAGGTATTTTTTGTAATTTTTCATAATATTCTATGTATATTTCTATATTCAGTGATCTTTTATCTATATTGTGCGAGCAAGATAGCAGTTTAGCGAGATACTACGCTTCTCGGTTATCATAATTAGTATGTATGAGATGTTAAAAAGTATTTCTCCGAAGTTTTGTTGAAATATTTTTACAGCTTGGTACAAAATAATAGACTAATTTTGCGGGTCACTGTTGTTCTTCCTCGTTTTCCATTGTAGAATTAAATTGAATATTATTTTCAGCACAAAATTTAGAGTTAAATGTACATGTAAGTACTTGATGTTTTTAAACAATTACATTTTTTAAGCTTGGCAGTTAGTTGCCCGACTAGTTTCGAAGTCAAACGAAGTCCATTTTCAAGAGCGGGTGTAGTCACGAGGCGGCGTCGCAGACCTCACTCGAGACCTTTTTCAATTTTGCTTATTAGTCCATTTTGTTTATCTATTTTTGGAGACGACCGCACTTATTCAGCGGTATTTTCTACCTTTGAAAGAAAAATGGATACTCTTTTAAAGAAATATTTTCTTCAGACGCAAAATCTTTGCAATTTAAAAATGGAGTAAATCCATAACAATTAAGTACTCGCCTGTATGATATGAGGCATACATTAATGACATGATTGTGTTCATCGACTTTTGCAGCCGACGATCCCTTACAAACAATGGCATAGCATGTGTGAGGAGCAATTTGCAGCTTACGTCAGCAGGCATTGATGGTGCCTGCTGTGTGCTTTTTTAATAGGCAAATAAGATAGTAAGCTCTTTCACTATGCTTGCCCTAGTTGCCTTCTTATAAAATACCTTCAATTAGGGACTGAAGTGCCAATTTATTTTAAAACATTGTTCTAGGGTCGCAAATGAAGCTTGATTTTATTTTGAATATTACCAATGATCAATCAAAATCAATGAAATGTTAGTTGGAAACAATATCTAGGTATCTACTAATAATTCAGTGTCTATGGTTTGTCAGATTTCCGTTATATCATTTAAAAAAAAACATTATTGTGAATTTTTTACATGATATAGCACATGTTAGCCTTATTAAATAATTATAAAAAAATACTCCAGATATTCGTCTCTAGATCAAAATATACAAAATCTTTAAAAGTCTTTCAAATTCCATCGATTTTAATTTGGTAATACTTAAATATAGAGCTAGCTCGGAGGACACTTCTATTTCTCTATACAAACAAAGTTAAATTAGAACCATCTAGAGTTTTCTGCATCTTGTTTGCCGCGTGAAACAGCGGAAATAGACAATACGAGAATTCTTTACGAAGCAATTGACACTACAAAAACGTAGGTGATATATCTATTGCGATCCATTCTGTGCTGATTGACCGACGTCGGTAAAAGAATAGGACATTTGTTATAGAAACGACGGCCATTTTTCAATGACCTTAATGTAGGTTAACAACGGCATAGATGAAAAATGATGGATCTTTATTGGTGTTGGGTTGTCGAAATGTCGACATTACAACTTGTGCTATATTTTTTCCTGAAAATATTACAGATTACACGAATATACTTGACTTACTACGCGCATGCGTATTGCTATATATTATGATCTACAAGACGCTAGATAAAAGTTGTGCCCTTTTCTTGCATAGCGTCTAGTAAGCAGTCATAGCGTCGACACGGTACGTCGAAGATCGTGGATTCGAATCGGCTAGAAAAGCTGTGCCCTTTTCTTGCCTAGCGTCTTGTAGAGCAGAAAATAAAGAGATTTTTAGTAAACCAGGAACTCTATGGGGTTTAGTCCACTCTCGACCCCTCGACCCCCAATAAATAATGTGTCCACTGGACCCCTAACTATAGTTTCTTCTCAACCCTTGGGGGTCGAGAGTGACTTTTATTTTTCACCTAATTTTTAGTTTCAATAATGACCAACAAAAATAGGTATTACTATAATATCCCAAGTCGAAAGATGTATTAACAATAATTTACGCATGCTTTATATTGTAATGCTATTCTGAACATATAATCCATTATACTTTCACTTTAGGTTTATTTATGGTACATTAATATTTTACCATCTTATATCAAAAATACAGAAACATGATAAATTACAAGACTTGACTTTGATAAAGTAATAAGAAAATATACTAAAGTTTATTCCCAAAGTACTTATATATATATATCTCCTTGCCGGTTTCGGCTACGGCGATTGGGCTTCTAATTTTTAAGAGCTAGGATGTTTAGCTCGCATGTGGCTGATGTACCCTATTTTTATTTTACCAAAGTACTTAGTAAAGTATCAAACTTATTATTTACTTAAAAGTTTGTCAGATCCCAAAAAAGTAACTGAAATTGGTCACATCTATTTAAATAATATAAAGAACCTTATAGACTAAAATAATATAATATATTTCTAACTTTATTATATATAATATTATACTATATAATATTGTAAATGCAAAAGTAAGTTTGTTTGTTTGTAACCATTGTTAACCATTGTTATACGTTGTGAGGTGTACAGAAACGGACATAAGGGTAGGTACTTTTTATCCCGAAAAAAGTATTGCTCCCGGAGAACGCGTAAATAATTAAAATACTTTTTATATTTCAATTTAGAGTACCATGGATAATTGACAAACACTTTTTTTTTCATAAGTCGGTTAAAAATAAAATAAATCCACATCGAATATAACCTCCTCTGTTGTCAAGTCGATTGTCAAGAAACACCGAGAAAATTAAGCTCAGCTTAACTTAAATTATGAAGTCGATAAAAAAACTGAGCAAATGAAGATTGGCTTAACCTAAATGAAATGGCGTGAACCAACATCAAAATTAATCTAATAAGGAAACTAAGAGCAGTAAGAAATAAGAAAGAAAATACCTAATGGCACACCTACAAACCTCTCAATATGGTATATTAAGTAACAAACGTAAGAGGTACCCCAACTAATTGTGGTAGTTGTTTGAATCGGTCATGAATTAGTGTGTAGAGTGGCCATATGTTATCCGGAGTAAGTCACTTGTAATGGCACGAAGAGCTGCCATTAAAAATGACTGGCTTAAGTAACGCCAGTACGGGAATGTAGTTATGGCCTTGCCTCGTTGGCTCTCACGCTAAGAATGAAAAGCAGGAGAGTAGACGGACTCTTCAACGCGTCATATTGCATAAACTCGTTGAACCTAACCTCACCAAGCCTCGATAAGAGTGAAGTGTGGCCGAAAGATCAACCTACAGATGATCAGACCTCATGCTCAACCATGGAGCAGTTACCTACTAAGTCTTTACTCTATGTGCTCAATTGACTATTTAAACGACGATACGACTGATGCACGGCTACTAACTTGCTACGCTATGTGCAGCGCTACATGCGACTAATTTATTATTTTTTGTGATGTGTATGTTTTTTTTTAAGGCCGAAATTGCATAATACGTACTTCTAAATTTAAATTCTTTACAAGGAAATGTAGAATAAAGTTTCTTAGTGGCCAATTCTAATTTCACAAAATCATAAATTGATGCTCTAATTTCTTTAGCCGTCTTTTATTTTAAAGAACAATTAATTTAGTACTATTATTAATTGAAGCCGATGTAATATAATACTAACAGACGTAGGCTGAGTAATACAGGACCCTAAAAAGCTACTAAACCAGCGAAGCAGACAAACATTTTTACGCCATAAATATCATAAGGAGTATCGTTTTTCTATTACAATATTTATACGATCGTTAACCGTGAGATATCAAAGAAATACGTGATCTTTCGGATTACGAGCTTAATAAAATAAAACACGTCGTTAACTAATTTATTGGACATTGTAATAAAAATTGTTGGCGGATAGAATTGGAACACGCTTTTGTTGGGTTATTGTAGTGTGATTCATATGTATAATAATTTATTTTCTCTGTACGTAAATTTATTTTAATTTTAAAAATACCCTTTTGTTTTAGGTAGGTTAGCAATGATTCCATAAAACAGAAAACTTTCTAGAATATATTTATTTCTAAGAAAATATTACGGCTATTACTCACGATTGAATTCGGGGTTGCCCGATTTGTTTTGGACTCAAAAGGAGTAAATCTTTAAGAGCGTGCTTGCGTATTCGCGGGTTTTAGTAAGTCACAATTATAGTATTCAAGATTATTGAAATTCCACTGTATTGGGTTTTAGTAAGTCACATTTTAGTGTTCAAAATCAGTGAAAACCGTCTGTAATTTTTGAGGTTACCCTGAACAGAGATAAAACAGACTGCAGAAAAAGACGGCGGGAGACTTTAAAAATATTTAATGACGATAATATTACTCAGGGATAGTGTAGCTTTCTACAAGTGGATCATTATTTAGAATAGATTCAGATTAGAGATTATCCAAATATATCCTAGATTTTACTATATTATAGCGTGTCTACTCTCACCTCCTACGCCTACTACTTCTACTAATATGTTGAATATCGGAAACTAATTAATCGTATGAATATTTTCACTCACTTGACTCTAGAGTAACGATTAAAGGAAAAGTTTTTGTTTGTCAAAATTATTCCAAATTAGTTTCGTAGTTATGTTGTGTTCGTGTTGGCTTCAACCGACCGTAAGTAAATAAGGTACAATGATTTATCATACAATTCGGAATTTCGGATCTAATTTCACAAAGTTCTTGATATCGGTTCACGTGTGACCGCATAGAGTTGGGATGAATCGTGGATGGAATATAGACTGTGTGTTTCCACGTCACTGATCACTTTTATATGGTTTATTTACTGCTGTCAGCCTATTGTGGTTTCTTTATCGACCTTATAATAATAATGAACCAGCCAGCATTCCGTAGGTAAAAGCCTCTTCTCATACAGAGAGGATAGAGCATTAATCACCATGCTCGCTCTCCTATTAAGTTCAAATTTCATTACGATGTTTTCCTTCACAGTTAATCAGTCGATACGATACTCTGTTGCCACGGTACTTACGGGAAGTGTCACGGGTTTGAACCCCACTCCTATCCTATCTCTTTTTTATTTTCTCTGCTTTTTCTATTACAGTTGATTACAGGATCGTAACATTTATTTAAAATCGATATATGATTACACTCAATTCTTGCCCAAAACTAGACAATTAATGTCTTCAGTCGATTAAATTATTACGATTAAAATGTTCTTCTTATTAGAGCAACTAAGCCTTCTAAATTTTATTTTATTAAAAGTTTAATTTAAGATTTCAGTTCAGATATAAATAGAAGACACCAATCAAGAATAATTAGAGAACATTAAATTTAACGTTTCAAAGAGATATCCGCTTTCGTCTGTTGTTAACAAAGGAAGAAAAATTAAGATTCTCAATCATGTTCCGGACGACTTTACGGAATTAAGAGTCCTGAATTCCGATTTAATTTTTCAACATAGATTTGCTGCGTAGAAAAATTAAAATGGACAAATGAATAAAGTTTAAAAGTTGGTGAAACAAAAGTTGGTAGACCAAAGAAAAGATGGATAGATTGTAGTTATAAAAATCGACATGGATATAAAGGCAGTAAGCAGTGAGTCATAACGGCTAATATTAATGGAAGAAGAAAATCTATTGCACCGGCCCTAAATAAAATTAGGAGAAGTTCAGAAGATGATGATGATCAAATTAATATAGTCACATAACATAGACTCACGCCTGTATTCCCCAGAGGGGGTAGGTAGGGTTGTATGCTGCACACCCATGTTTCGCCGCTAGATTATAAGCCCCATGTAATGGGGGCGAGCCTATTGACATAAACCAGGCACAATTCCAGACTCCAGATTTCAATTTTGTTTCTGAACTGAACCAACATGTAAAAATACTACTCCGTAGGATAAAAGGCAGTAATTCAGCTTGCAAGATTTGACCTGAACATACCATATAAATTGCAAGATAAATTAAAGCTTGTGAAAACCATGGAAACGTAGTTACGAATAGTAACAACCGGAACCAATGGTGAATACTCCTACAAAAGCAGGAACCGCTCAAAATAACGTGAAATTGTCTTTCATGACAAACGGTACTTAATCTCGGTTTTACAACAATCCTTAAGTTAAATAGCAATACTTACTTTAATTAAAGTGATTAGGTACGTTTATTTTTGCCAAAATAGTACAGTATCCAGCCAAAGTATTAGCAAGGCCCTTGATCTGAACCAACACCAGCCTACGGTGCCTACAAAAGCTAATAAATAGTAATTACCTACTAAATGTCCTCAGAAATAGCAACCGTTAAACACCAATGGGTCGAGAGTACGGACGATAAAATGGAATAAAGCACTTGATATAGATACACAATAACGTATTTTATCTGTTATATGACGACCTTCTCAGTATCGACGATAGATTTGAAGAGCAAAAGCAATATTTGTATACAAGTCTTTTTTTTTAATTCTACTCGGTGGCAAATAAGCACCGAATGACAATGCTACATGTATAATTGTATAATAACGAAGTGCCTAGTCCCTAACAATAGTGCAAACCTAAAAACCTTTTTAAAGTAAAATTATAGGTACTATCGTGGACAAAGCCGATGCACCACTCTTAAGGTTAGAATCGCTTGCACCCGGCATCCGAACGTAGCGCTAGCCCCGCCCCTACGCATGTAGCATCGTTCGCAAAGTGGTGCACCGCTCGTGTCTGCGATAGTACGAGTACCTTACATTTGTACGATGGGCTTCAAAAAAATGTATAGTAAGTATGCCCTTTTTTTTTGGCCGGGAGAGTCTTGTGTTCTTAAGGTTCAAAATCAAAATATTTTTATTCATTAAGACAATTTTAAGCACTTATGAATATTTTTGTGAATTTTTTACATGTTATTATAGCACATGATTTATTTTATTGAAATTTCGACTAATGCAGGTGGGATACGGTGGCGCAGCGGTTAGAGCGTCGACACGGTACGTCGAAGATCGTGAGTTCGAATCCCATCCGCATCAGTTGTTTTTTCAAATTTTCTTATTAAATAATTACACTTATGAATAGTCCGAATTCTAGTATTATTAAAAGAATCCGCGTAGCAGAGTTTTGGAGTGGAAAAATTTAAAATTCCATCGATTCGCAAAGAAGAAGAAAAGAATGACTCTAGTTGCACAGTTCCAAGGGTCAACGCTAAATTTTAGTACCCTGTCATTCAAGACTTAGATGACGCGTCCCTTTGGCAGTCTAATAAATCTCAAAAACGTTAAATTGTCAATCGTAAGTCGTCTAATCTCGTCCCGCGGTCGCCTAAAGCCCTTGAATGTAATTGAAGACGATTGAGAAAACAGTATTCAACTGTTTAAACAAAACTGTTTCTAGTTAAGAAGCTTCCACTGGATTTCTAATCTCCTGGCATTTGACCCACTTCCGCATTTCCCTTCATTCTTATTTTACGTAAATGTTTGGTGGATAGAATCTGAATGGAATCAATTTCAGACTATACAGTGTGAATTTTATTATGATTTAGTTTCATCTGGGATTGAATAGCTTTAATCGAGGAAAAAATCTACTAAATAGAATAGCTGCATTTTCCTAGCTTTGAACGGAGCAGTTCAAAAGTAGGTATAACTCAAAACTAGATACTTACTGTTCACTGAACGCATCATTTCAAATACACCGCCGCTGGTTGGCTTCGATAAATCATTTCGTACGTCAATCAATCTAGTACCGAGAGTATCACTTCACGAATCAATCTATCAATGAACATGCTATCTGTGGCTTTGACGAATGTTTTATTTGAAAATAGCACATATTGCTATTGAGTTTAAGATTGATTTCACTGACGTGCTGACAAATAGTGAATAGTCAATGGGAGTGATACCAATCAACTACGCACTACTAGACAGGTACTGAGAGAAATGTTGGTAGCAGTAGATCTAATTTGCCAGTTCGATTTTGTACCATATGTTCTATTTTGTGATTTCACTGTCCTCTTTCTATGGTGTTGAATTTAAAGGGATATAAAATTTTAGCTGTTTTGTTTTTACAAAAATAATACTACATTCAAAGAAACTAAAAAGCTAGAAATAACACAAAATCGTTCGTTTTGGAATCGTCCTTTTCTGCACAGTCCAATACAACAATGCACAGCATCCTGAATGCATTGTTATATTGGACCTTAAGAGCAATGATTGCCTTCTGCATACAGCTAGTCCATTGTAAATCATCTGGCAACAGGCTTTAAAAAACATTAGTTTTACTTCAGAATCTCAGGATCAGCAGATAAGATTAGAAAATCGCCAACGCTCTCCGTTCCCGTTCTACGTCAAAATCATAAAGTTAAAACAAACCTGGTATTTTTTTTCAATCTAGACAACAAACCCGGAGCTTCGTCAAAGAATATTATCTATTATATCGCGCTAGCAAATACCAGACTACCTAAACAATATGCATTAATTAAATTATTATCAATAGTGTTATCAAAGCTTCCATCCAGCCGTCGATATAGTACCTAATTGGTTATATCAGCGACTCGTGCTGCTAGTATTGATATTAGTATCTCGATATAATCATGAAGAGTTCACGTCACGTACAGTCAACAGCAAAAGTAGATGATCAAAATCAGAAATTCAATACTAATGAACGGAGTTTACGCAACAGTAGCGGAGGCTAAAGAGTCGTGATAGCCTAGTGGTGGTGACCGTTGACTGGCAAGTCAGTGGTCTCGGGTTCGAACCCAAGGCACGCACCTCTGACTTTTCGTAAGTTATGTGCGTTTTATAAATTAATTATCACTCTCCGTGCCTCGGATAGCACGTTAAGCTGTTGGCCCCGGCTGTCAATTGTAGATCTTTGACAGTCGTTACGGGTAGTCAGAAGCCCGAAAGTCTGACAACCAGTCTTACCAAGGGGTATCGTGTAACCCAGTATCTGGGTTGTGGAGGTCTGATAGGCAGTCGCTCCATGTAATACAATGGTATTCAGCTGCATCCGGTAAGACTGGAAGCCGACCCCAACATAGTTGGGAAAAGGCTAGGCAGATGATGAGTAGCAGAGGCTCCATGCAACTCAATTCCTACCGGCTTCCCATTAAAAAATGGCACAGTCACTAATGCCAACTGACTGTGCCTTTTTTTGCTTCCCAGCAGCAGCAGTTTTTTTTGCTTCCCAATTTCTACTTTTCTGTCCCACTTTTTTCATCTATCGATATTTGAAAAACACATCTGGCAACACTGGTCGTGATTATCAATAAGCTTCTTTAGTGGTCCACACAGCAATGACGACCTTTCCTATGCACAGCGAATTATTAAATAAAAACCGTAGTTTATCACGGCAAAAAAATGTGTAACACAGCCCTAGTGATTTGGCAGATACGCATCACAAATGTCAGGGGGTACCCAAGTGTTAAGTGAAATAAAATCCTTGCACAATATTTTATATGCAGAACTGTTTTTGTTGATTTATCCTTTTACATGGCAATAAAACAACGGATCGGCGTTAATTTTTTTATAAAGATTTTTTTTTAGAGCTCAAGAATGACAGCTATTGATATAGGTACATTTCATCACAAAATAATGCGAAAAAATCTCTAGTTAAGCTAGTTATTTATCGTAAACCCTTTTCGTAAATTTATCGTTTTCACGAGTACCTCAACATTTTTGCTAATCAAGATGATTTTGACGAATTTATGGAGCGGATATTGACAAAATCCAATTTTGTCGTCGTCTGAGGGTTATTTAACCCTCTTTGATTGAATATTGTCACTTTAGGCTTCACGCATACTGACAAGACACTCTTGTTGACGTACAGTATTTGTAAAAATATAATGAGGACAAAAACGTTTTTTGACGGCTTAGAATTTTAATAAATCAATGTAATTTGTCTGAATGAGCCTTTAACTGTCCCGCTATAAGGCAAAAGCCTCTTACAGAAAAGGATCGAACATTAATCACCACGATAGCTTGCACGGTGATTTCAGACAAATCTACTCTCTAGCTCTATTTTCCAGTACATGTATTAGGAAAATCTTTAAAACGTATACGGCGGTAATACGAATTTCTAATTTCCCTATTTTTCAAATTCATAATGATGACTAATTTAACGAGTGGTCCGTACCACTTAAATTTAATTTCTACTGATATAAAATGTCACAACACAATATGTTAAAAACGGTGATTACTTTTACTATAGAATAGTTCGTTATACATTCTGTATTATGTTGCGATTCATTACCGGTTTTTAATTTCCTACCGGTTTTTTGCGTTAAATTCTTAAAGTATTTTTTAGTTGATTTTGTTGGAAACATAGTTTTTATTGGTTCAAAAATATAGTAAGACGTGATGATATGCTATTTATTAGCATATCAGCATATCATGTGAGAAAATTTGCGTATGCGAATATAATCAGAATCACTAAAATTCCAAAATCGACTCCCAAAATTCCCTCACGATGTTTTCCATCACCGTTAGACAGCGGTATTTTAGATTATCTCATTCAAATTAAGTATCACATTTCAATGTTTGAAGAACGGCCTCGAGCGCTCTCAACGCATTTCAAGCTCATTCTTTGAGCAATCAAAAATACACTTTATTTCGATATAACTAAGCATAAAATTAACTACGATGATTGAATTTAAAATCCTCAGTCGTGCCCTTCGTCGGTTTGCGATGGCTTTATAGAAACATTCTTGGTAACACTTTTATTTTTTATCATTAGTCTATGCTAACCTTTAAGTGTACAGGCTTAGAGATTTACCGTTATCACAAAAGGAAAAGAACATCTTTCGCCTGCCCTGGTCCTATGTTATTTGGGGTCGGCGCAAAATGTTTTCTTCTTCCATCCCTTTCTAGCAGCTATCATCTGAGCATTTACTCATTTTTCATTCATATCAATGCTTGCACACTCCATCCATCTTTTTTTTGGTCGCCCCCTCCCCTTCCATCCATCAACTTTCTTATATTCATCACCCTTTCGCCACTCCTCATCACATGCCCATACCAAGACAAACGATTTTCTTTCAACTTATCTGTCACTGGCACCACTTTTATACTTCCCCTAATATACTCATTTTTTACTTTATCCCTTCTTGTCAAGAGAGACATCTATCTAAAAAAGATGAAATAGGGTACGTATTATTTATCTAGACATCTAGGCATATCCATCACCGACTTCAACCCAACAAAAGCTAATAGCGGTGGCCGGAATCTCTACTTTCCTTTCATACCGTAAAAAATGTCTTCCCGTTGACGGATCTGTGACATAGTTAGTTCTCTACTCTATGAAATTATTCTTTTGTTCAATACCATTACTCTCATAGACATGGTAAAGATTTTTTTAATAGCTTTTTTTTTGCACATGATAGCTTATTTTTTTTGTATGTTTTTTCAAATTTTCTTATTAAATAATTATAGCTTTTAAATCACTTGTATATTTAGGTCAAATCTTACAAGCTGAATTAGAACAACTTTCTATTATCCTACGGTGAATTTTCACAAGTTGGTTCAATTCCGATGACAATGCATTTTTATTGTAATCATGACCTGAATCGACATCCAGGTTTAGATTCAGATAAAGGAATTATTTTAAGGGTCAACAGCACAGATACAAAATTTTATCATATAGGTAGGTACGTTTCATCATCATCATCATCATCATTTCAGCCATAAGACGTCCACTGCTGAACATAGGCCTCCCCCAATGACTTCGTACGTTTAGTTTTGGTTAAAAACGTTATTTTAAGGTAAAAACGTATTTATTACTTTTATTTATTCATAGAGGATTTTAAAATGTCATCCTTATCGTGGCTCTCCAATACGGTGGTATTGGAGAGCCACGATAAGGATGGATAGGTGGTGGTGGTGGTGGTGGTGGTGGTGGTGGTGGATAGGATTGGTGGTGACCAATCTAATCATAAAATAATAAAAAATACGAATCTACTGGAAGACTAGACTATATAGAATGATTATTTTATGAAAATTGTCGAAAAATTTATTTAGAGGGTCTCGTAAAAAAATCAAATTAACCGTCTTGAAATCCGCAAAATAAAATTATTATGAAATACCATTACAACTATATTTCCCTATAAGTAATTTTGCAAAAGAAGAAAGACTTTGTGACTATGAATCGAACCTGCAACCTTTTGGTTAGATTAACCAGCAGATCTATCATCAGAGCAACTTTCAATCCTGGCTGCTGTATCGAAAATTACCTCTAAGTACATTCACCGCCATCTTACCAGCAACTTGTGAGTTGCATTCCACTACGATTTACGTCTAAATGTCATGTCACGTATACCTAAATCATAGGTATTCGTATAAAATACATATTATAAATTTGACATAATAAATAATCAGGTCGCTTATCAATACTAGAACTTTATAGCACTGATATCCTAGTGGTATGACCGTTGACTGAAGAGTCAGTGGTCTCGAGTTTGATCCCAAGTCAGAGGTGCGCCCTCTGACTTTTTGCAAGTTTTGTGCGTATTATAAATTAATTATCAGTTGCTAAAGTAAGGGAAAAACATCGTGATGAAACCTGCACACCTGAGAGATTTTTCAATTGTGTGTAAAGCCATGCCAGAGGCCTACAGAGGTTTAAACTCTGACACCAGGTTGTTCATCAACCATACGATAAGCAGCAGCACTAGAACTGGCTGGACTTTTGTTGACATTTGAAGTTAACTTTTTGCAAATGTAATGGTACAGGACTTCCCAAGTTCGCAATTAATGTATTACTAATTGTCCATTACCGTGGCCTTACAAATCGATGTGATGTCATCAAGAACCTAAAAACAATAGTATAATTATGTCTAGTCTAAGTGATAGGCTATAAATAAGTCTTAGTATAGTCATGAAACGTGTTACGAATACACAGTACGATATCTCTCCATAAAGGATACATTTTGGATATTATACAGTTCCTAAACATGATGTCCTAATATATAGTTTACGATGTTAATTAAGTGATCGTCACCATCTTAAAATAGAATTATTATTGTTAACTGCTGAATGTTATGAATTAACACCATAATGTACATTATACCTACGTATGCAAATGAGATAATTTAGACGAAATATGTGTGTGTATGAAAGATAAGATGTGTTAAGCTAATCCTCTGTTGCAGATAGGGTTGCCATTCGAAACCTAATAGCCGGACAGACCTGCTAGTTTGGCCGGACATTTGGGTAAAAAGCCGGACACTACATTATTTAGGATTATGTGTTTCAGTATTAATAGGTATGACAAAAAAATTGGTTGTATATTCAAGCTTTTTTTATTTTTTGAGTCTATTGAAATTTAAATGGCTTATGCCTGCGCTCGGCCACCGCTAGGCGTTCGCTCGTTTACGAAATGTAAAAAATCCAACGAAAGCCGGCACCGTTTATATTGGCCGGACACGCAATCAAAAAGCCTATGTCCGGCTTTATCCGGACGCCTGGCAACGCAATTTGCAAATAATATAGGCTTTGTAACATGTGTTTTATATTAATTTATTATATTTTATATAATTTATTATATTAATTTACTATTAAGCCGCCTATCCAGCTAAATTACTACCTCGCTTTCACATTGAAGATATAAAATCATTGTAGTACCCTATATAAATATGAAAAATCACAAAAAATCAGATTAAAGAGATACCTTTGTATTAAGTTTCAGGAAAAATATCAGTCTGATCAGAACAAGTTTTCTTACATAAAAATTGCAAAAAGAATAACTCATTTTTAGTAATTTTGGTGGATTTACGCATTAATTTAATAGATACTCGACCTAATAATAATATTGTATGACGGAACCTATTTTTTCGTAACAATACCATAGAAATTCTTTTCAATAAAATATATAAAAGAAAAAACATTAATCACTTAGAAGAGAAAGGCTTTTAGAAAACCATACTGCTAATAAAACTCATAAAGAAAAAAACCATTCGAATGATGAAAAATCAGTCTTGGTGTATCGAACAACATCATTAATTTAGGTTAACAAAGATTCTGTCCGTAAAAAATGAGTAACCATTGTTAAAAGAACTCATAAATCACTCATTGAAAACGCATTAAGACGCATTATTTAGAACGCATCCCCTGAGCGCATGGAACGCGCTAAACGCTAACAAAAGATCTTATTATGATCTTAATTTGAATATTATCCAATTACCTACAATCAATGAAATTTTGTAAATAAGATCTAGAGACTTAATCTACATATGTCTGTGGTTTAAATTCCATTATGTTATTTTTTTTTTCTAAGTCTGACATACCATAGGCATAGATAAAAGTATCACTTGTGTACAAACACTAAATAAAGCAGCCTGTAACTGTCCCACTGCAGGGCAAATGCCTCAGCTAGCTCACTGTGTGTTAGCCTCTTCAGACTATTAAGTTCAGGTTTCCTCACGATGTTTTCCTTCGTGGTGTCTTAGATTAACTAAGAAAGTTCATAATGACATTGAAAAAGTCACACTGGTACATGCCAGGTTCGAAACTACACCCACGCGCTTGAAAAGCGGGTCCGTAACCAATGTGCCACCACGACACTAAATTTAAGAAATACAAATGGGTAAGTAAAGATATGGTCAACTTCGTTTTGCCCACACAACGTCGATGGTTAAAGCAAGGCTTGTATACAGAACCCCTTTAATCTCTAGAGGGATTAAGTTCCCAGCAATGGAAGGCCATCACCACTCTCATACATAATCTGAATAACATTGAAAGTTCCACGTGCAATGCATTTAAATTTTAAGTGGAACGTTAGAGATTTATCTTTCTGTTTGAACTTTTATATATGGAAGGATAGCAGTGATAGCCTAGTGGTATGACCGTTAACTGACAAGTCAGAGGTCTCGAGTTCTATCCCATGGCGCGCACCTCTTTTCGTAAGTTATGTGCGTATTATAAATTAATTATCAGTTGCTAAAACGGTGAGGGTAAACATCGTGATGAAACCAGTACACCTGAGAGATTTTTCAATGGTGTGTAAAGCCATGTCAGAGGCCTACGGGCGGTTTAAACTCTGATAAATAAATAAATAAATAAATTAATTAATAAATAACAGGTTGTTCATCAACCACACGATTAGAAGAATGGGTCAGAATTTCATTATGAGATGAAAATAAAAAAAATAGTGAGGTAGTGGTTTCTAGGTGCTGTGTGGTTTCCGGTCTAAGAAAAGAACCACCCCTACTCGTCCCGCGGGTGTCGTAAGAAACGACTAAGTAAAAGATCTGGAGGATGGGCAGCAGCACCTTTTGTGTGCCAGTAATCATCTGCCACTGCGATCGGCAACCCGCTTGCTCAGCGTGGCGATTATGGCTAAATACCTCCAATGAGCGCACAATAGTGACGAGCTTGGGAGAGGCGAAGGAGGCGAAGGAGGAGAAGATTAATATAGGCTGGTAGTAACATTGTCCCAACTCGCTTTTCATTTGTTAAATGTTAAGAGGAGGAGAGAAATAACAGAATCAAATCACCAAATATGGTGATTGTGACAAAGTTTGTATAAAAAAAATGTCAGAAAAGTCAGTCAAGAACTCAGAAAGATTGTATCAAAATTGCGTCATGCAACAAATCATTGTTTTAATGCTCTTTAAAACTGACATTTTATTTATATTGAAGTTTCTATTGATGGAAATGATATGACCATCTGGCCTTGCCATAAGTTGCTAGGCGTAACAGCTATAGCATATCTTAGATTCTAAGTCCCGTAATTCTGAATTTTCGTAGGCTTAGGTATTATAATTATAATCTAATCGTCATCTATTTTAGAATAATAACTTTCGTGAGTCATACTTTTATATAAATATTGATACGGCTTTACTCACGTATTGTTTTCGGGGAATGCCGACTAGTTTCGAACTCAAACGGAGTCCATTTTCAAGAGCGGGTGTATACGCGGCGGCGTCGCCGACCTCACTGGCATTCCCCGAAAACAATACGTGAGTAAAGCCGTATCAATATTTATATAATCGTCATCTAATAAAACGACCTTTTAAAAGGATTTTTGTCGTGTAAAACTTTGTATAGGTACTTGTCAAGTCCTAACTTTTCGAGTAGGTACTTTGCAGCTCTCATGATCGCAAACTAATTAAATCCGCACTTGCTCCTTGCTTCGGAAAACCGTTGGTCCCGGCTGTCATGAAGATCTTTGACAGTCGTAACAGCGATTCAATACCCTCATAAAATCCTGACAACTATTTATTATTTATTCATTCGTTTTAATATAATTAAGATATAATATAATAATAAGCACTGACGAGGAACAAGGCTCCCACCTCTCTCTTGCCTTTATTGGCTGGTTTGAGTGGAGATTCGCTAGAGCAAACGTGCTCGGGGGAAGGAAGTATTCCAGTAAGATGCTGGTAGGGATCTTGACCGTACTTCCGGGATTGTCCTGATAGCCGTGGAATACCGCTCCACTCCTCAAGCACCTCAAAATATGTTGCCCCTTTGTCGCTATGTCACTATGTGCTAGCGGCCGTTTTCGGGGGCCCATTTACTGAGTGTGCAAGTCACCCCCTGCCAATTTTATCCGTGTTTACAACCATTGGACAGGCAGGGGCCATAGTTATTCTATAGTCTCTGGTACCTAGCCCACGCAAACAACCAAAACCCATAGTCCAACATTTTTATTTTTTTAAATTCCATAACCAACAATAGTTCTACACCAACCGGGGGTTGTCCTTGGGTGCGCTTGCCTAGTGCATATAGGGATAATCGCCGGTTGGTGTCTCATTTCATATTAAAAAGTTTTGTTTAAAGGGCCTCTGCGAGTTGGCTTCGGCCCCTCGTACGCCTCTAAAAGGCCCAGGACCTCAGGGTCCTGAGAAATATAAACAAAAATAAAAATAATAATAATAATAAAAACCTTTATTTTCAGGCTGCATAGGCCCATAGATATATACCTTATTCTAGCATACATATTATATAATAAAGTGGGTTAGTAATATAAAACTTAAATCTATGTTAGTAGCACTTCACTACTTGCACTGTTTCACTGTGCGTTCTTGTGGAACTTGTCCGCGAAAGCGACGGAACACCACTCCCTTCGGCCAAAAGTCCTCGTCCATGACGTTGGGTATGAGGCATGTAGGGACTCTCACCACAAACGCCTTGAAATTGACGTTGCGTCGAGATTCCAGCAGCTGCACTCTCGTCCTGTACTTAGTCTTCAGGCACACGTACTCCACGATGTCCTCCGCCGTAGTGGTGTAATGTAGGCGAGAGATGTACACCGGAGTGTTAGGCTGTGCGGCACGCACCTTTACTTTAGGCTCCACAGGACCTTTGCCGCAGTAGTTTCTGATGGTTCTTTGTCGGCGCTTCCTCCTACTAACCGTCACGAATCCATCTCCGTCAGCCCGCGTCGGTGCCTTCTCAGGCTCAGGCTTCTTAATAGGAGCAATTGCTTTGCTCGCAGCGACACTAGCGAAATCTTTTCGAATATGTAAAGACTTCGCTGATACTGCAGTAACGGGCAGTGAGTCGGTGTGTCTCGTAGCAGCAGGTGAAGGACCCCGTGAAACAGTAGCCGGGCCGCGGGGCGCGCGAGGTGCGCACTCTGCAGGCTCAGCAATTTGCGACGAAGGCGACGACAAAACTGCTGACGCGAAACTTGCCGCCGATGTATCGAGGCACGCTCCGCGACGCATGTTTACGTTCGATGCACCCGGTGGTGACCCAGTTACCGTTGCCGTTTTACGCAACTCATTGAGTTCATTGCGCAAATCGGCAACGGCACTTTGGGATGCAGCTAACTTCTTTTGAACATCCCCTAGGCTTGCCTTTAGAAGAACGATATCCTTCAACAGGCTAGATACGTCGACGTGATCGAATGTGACGGGCGGGAGCTTGTTTAAGTCCTTCGCCACAAACGTCGGCACGTCGTCTGGATCGGTCTCTTTGAGCAGCGTGATGATGTCTTGTAGACTTGCTCTTGTCCCGTCACGCCGGCGGGACACCATCTTGTCGCTCTTATTGAGCAACCGAAACAACATATGCTTCGACGAAGCGATGTCTTCCTCACTGAAGCTCGATGCGCAGATCTGGATTGCAGACACCTCGTCCATCACATCCAGTTTCTGCTGCAGGAACGCCAGCAGTTCATTCGCCACAAGTTGATCACACAACATGGCGATTAAAATTCCGAGCAAACGGCTTACGCCGCCGCTATGACAATTACGAAAAAACTAGCGTCAGCAACACGTCCGTATCGGAACGCCGCTACTGTGAGATATGACTCACACTAATATCGTTTTATACTATTACCACTGTATAAAGAACTTCTTCCCTACTACTTTATTGATTTATTTTATATTCATAGGTACGTGAAAAAAAAAATTATTTCAACTTTTTTTTTTTCTTTTTTTTTTGTAGCAATCTGCACATTTGGATTACAGCTGAAAGTAAATTTAAAAAAATATTGTCTATGTCAAATAAACCTTTCTTTCTTTCTAAATAAATCATCATTCTACTCTTGTCCTATATTATTTAGGTTCGGCGCAATAAGTAAAATACCCATTATATAGGTATATCTAATAGCAGGCTTTACAGTTATTATTTGAACCGTGGGTTAGATTAATCAATCTAATTTGTCTATCAGTCAGGAAACCACAGTCCGCAATTAATGACGATGATTGATTATGTTGTATGTTACGTACAATTTTAACATTTAGACATTGTTTGAATTTCCTAGACGTATCAATCAATCAATCAACTCTTCTTTTCGCATTCCACAGTAAAAATGTTCTCTAATTTACTACAGAACACAGATATATATTATACTCGTAAGTAAAGGCGCTTGTGCGTGGTTCTTTGTCACATTAAGCTGTAGACCCCAGTTACCACTTTTTAGGATAGGAGGGCCTATGAACCACTTGATAAATAACAGCCGGTGGTGTACCAAACCTCTTTTATGAACCAAGATATGTATTTGCCCAGCAATAAAGCAGTAAAGACTAGGTAATTTATAATTTTACATAATTTTCTCGAAAATTATTATTCTTGAAAGCAACTAGAGAGTAGGTTAACGTAAAATCGCTTCCATAAATAAAAATTACTCTCTCTCAATGCCAAGGGCAAGATTTCATGAGTGCATGAAGGCCAGATATTTTTATGTAGAAATTGACGTCTATGATCAGTAAAACTGAATGTTGAAAGACGGATATTTATACTCAGCTTACGCACAATGTGTCATTATGTCACGTGTGGTCACAGGCGCGGTACAATTAACGCCTTACCTGATGAATATGCTCTTTGGTGATTACATGCACTATATTCTATGTACCTACGTATTTTTTAAAGAAATCACTGTTTCCTAAATTAGGGAGCCAAGAGACCTTTGATTACGTAATGAGTGTCGATTTGTCAACATTTTTTAAAATAATTATTAATTAATAATTATTAAATGTGTGATGTATAAATAAAGCATAATAATTATTTCTTATATTTTTAATCTTTTATATGTTGCTGATTTTCTAATTAATTACTGTTATAGGTGTCCTAGTACTTAGTACTTTACATATACTAGTAATTTAATCTTATTACTTTTTTATGTCAACTGGGAATTGTAAAGTTTTCCCGAATTGCAAAGAATGTCGGTAGCAACGATTGAAATGTGCGTGATCATTGAATGCTATTATATCCGTAGGGAAATTAACGGGAATTATCAGCACATTTAGGCGCGTATCGCGGTAAACCACTATCTCGCTCGCACATTGAAGATATTAAATCACAGAATATAGTTATGCAAAATTGCAATAAACGAAGTGGAGAGGAACATTATAAAGTTTTAACAAAAAAAAGACTTACGCCTGTATTCCTCAGAGTAGGGTGCTAGGCAGAGGTGTATGCAATACACCCACGTTTCACCGGCTGTGTTATAAGTCCTATGGCCATTAGTTAAGCACCTTTTCAGACTCCGTGCCGCTACTTTGAATTTCCTAATGGAAAAAATACTTTGCTCGACCCAAGGATCGATACAACCTCGTGCTCAGTAGTTGCGCTTGCTACGACAAGACCAACGGGCAACGAGGCAGTCAATATTTTTAATGTGTGAACAATATAGCGACTCCTACAGCAAGGTAGGCGCTTTATCGAGTCTATAGTGCGAGCATGGATCTATTTATCGAATTCTTACTTATCAATATCGACGTCTAATTTGACACAAATTACAATTTATGTCAAACTTGAGTTTAAAATTGATAAACATCCGATAAAAAGTTGATAAAAAAATCCGTGCTCGCACTTTTGGTAGACATAAAAATATGATAAGGTACATACAAATTCGAATAATATAATATGTAAGTTAGCGATCGTGAGTAGAACATGACACTAACCGCCATTGTCGGTAAGCACTGCTAACTTATATTAAGCTCAAGTCACCGTCAAGTTGGAAATGGACACCTTTTTTTTTGTGGCCGGGGGAGTTAAAAATGCCTTCCGCATACCGCACGCAAATGGATTGACACCTGTGCTGTGTGTGTGTCGTGTCTGACACGTTCGGTGTCTGTAGATTCTATGTGAGTCGAGCTTTATCTTGCTGGCATTGTGACATTGCAGGGTACGACTGCACAAACTTCTTAGAATCAGAAGTAAAGCCTATATTGCCCTAGGCGTAGAAAGAGATTTGAAATTTCAACTGATCGTGGGTTTGAATCCCATCTGTATCGGTTGTTTTAGATAGCAGATTAGCAACTATCCTCGCCTTAAGCACGTAACCCGAAAACCATCCAATTTTAAAATTTAAATGTGGAATTGAAAATGCTGCTTTTATTCAATTAACCCTTCACGTGCGAGTCCGACTCGCAGTTGGCTAGTTTTTTTGCACACAGCAACGAAGCAGTGGGTGTGGTTTTTTGCAAAGAAATTGCTTAAGTGACTTAGAATACTTTTATCCCAAAAAATTTAGAACACCAAGATCGAAAGCGGAGAAAAAGCTTATTTACTTCTAAAAAGCTTAGTTAGAGTTACAGTTAAATCTTAGTTGCATTAAAAAAAACATTTAAATAAAAATTTTTTTTTATTAATTTAAATTAATTTAAATTGTTGCCTAAGTTCACCTAACTTTATTCTACTTTAAAAAAATGCCATTTCTTAATACGTAGGTACCTATTCACTATTTACCTTTTGCGCGGCAAATAAACGCTGTAAATAGGCCAAGTGCAAGGCCATAGAGAAAAGCTTAGTAAGAAAAAAAAAGTTTCATGCTAGTGTTGTGAATTGCGAAAAACAACGACGTTCTATTTATTCTGCATCTCATTCGTTTTTAGACATGTTTATGCTAAAATTAAAATATTGAGGATATAATCGTGATTCAACCAGAGATAAACCAGGAGGCTTTTTTATTTGGAATAGATACATTCTAAATTTAAGCAAAAATGTTTCTCTGTTTCATGTGTTTGCCGGTATAAATAAACTTGTGTGGGTATTTGAATGTCTTAAATTATTATTTTTAGAAGATAGATAGGTAAGTTTATTTAAAAAATACACTTTTTAGTTTATGATTAGATTGTTTTGTTAATACCTAAAAATATTTAAGAATTATTTTTTTAAAGAATTTGAAAAATAAAAAGCAAACAAGTATAGTCTTACTTACCAAATGATACGTCAATTATGAATCATTAAAATTTTCTGAACCGCCAACCCAAATGTCGTCTGCATCATAAATCATCTAAAGCTAACAAACTTTCAGCACTTCAACCAAAATAGCATTAAAAGTACCTACACTTATATTAATTTACGAATTATTAATTTTATTACCTAGTACTTAATATGCAGTTATAAGAACAATAATTTTAGAAAAAGTTTACTTGCACTCCACTCACTCAACACGTATGCACAACACTATTAAAATTTATTTTTAAAATGGTTTTTCAAAAATCGAACTCCACCGATTAAATTTCAAACTTCTTCTATTACTCTAAGGAACATAATTCAAAAAACATTCGATGATCAAATTCAAAAAAGTAGAGTCGCGCTGCGTTCAAAGTTGCGAACATTCTGACGTGTAAAGAGGCGGCCACGCGGGCGAGTCTCACAGAATAGACTGGAGTTACTAACTCGTAGTCGGTACGAAATGGGAGTAATGCGCATGGTTCGGGACTAAGATGATTCAGGGTAAAAACCGAAGATGAACGGTAAAAGCCCTTCACTGTGAATGCATCTTTTCTATTGTGCCAGTGCAGTGGCAAGGCGAATGATTTGCAGCATAGAGGTTTGTTCTAAAAAAAATTACTTATTTTTTTTGGCAGTCTTAATTAAAGTACGTCACATACGATGCAACGCCGGACGTTTAGCTAAATATTTAGACAATCGACCGTTGACTGAGATTATGGCGAACCGTAAAATATGTTTGTGATTTTTACGCGAATCTAGGTATGATGTATAGCATTATTAGAAGTAAAATGTAATTAAACTGTCATGCAAAGATATAAAAATGTTTTATCGGGCCACATGTTTTCCACGTACATACCTAATGTACGTACACCTCTCCAAAAGATTAACGTTTTCTTACCGACTTCCTAAAATAAGCAGGTTATCAATTCGAAGCGTAGGTACATTTTTTTAATTTTTTTTAATTTAAATTTTAAATAATACACCGATTAAGCATTTAAGCACACAGTTTTCGTATGCTAATAAATAAAATTAAAAATAACGGTTTGTGACACCAAAATAATATCTGTTTTCTTAATTCATAATTATTGTTATCTCAAAGCATTTTTTTTCATATTTTTAATCTAAAAAATAGGTTTTGGGTAATTTTTTTAATGGCTGGACCATTTTTAAAGGGACTCTCGCTTTTTGCTTTAGGGCAGAAAATATGAAGAACCCCGGTTATTAACAAAGCAAAAAATGTAGCCAAGCTGTATTGGTAGTGCGCGGGGCACATTTCTTGTAGAGTTGACGAACGATGGGGCACAAAGGTCTTAAAATGGCGACCACGCAAGATGCAGGGTGGACCGATGACCTCGTAAGAGTCATGAAAAGTCACTGGATGCGATGGGCCCATCTCATGGTAAGTGGTTACCTTTAATATAATCCAGGCGTTTGGATCACTAGGAGAATCAGGTATATATTTATGTTTAGACAGTCATAAACTTTTAAATAATATGGCGCAGTGAGTCATCTGCTTGATAAAAATACCAAATCACCTGAGAAAAATCACGCTATAAAAATCGTGGGCTAATTTTATTGTCGCTTTCCCCGTGTTTTCGTCCACGTTGATTTCGGATCAACTCAATATTTCTCATAGATACTATAGCTTTCTATTAGTGAAAGAATTTTTAGAATCAGTTCAGTAATCGCAGAAAATACCACCGATATACAAACATCTTTAATATTCTCCTGACCGAATTTCTGTCACAGCGGCCAATCTCAACGGAGACTAGCCAATTACGCAGGAGATATTATAGTGCACAAGTGTGTGCGCAAACACAGGTGCACTCTCTATTCCCTCACTCTCATAGTCCGATGGGACGGCCTTCCGACACGATCGGAGAGAGTTCAGGCGCAGGGCCAACAGCTTTACGTGCTTTCCGAGGCACGGAGTAAGTGATAATTAATTTATAAAACGCACATAACTTACGAAAAGTCAGAGGTGCGCGCTTTGGGTTCGAACCCGAGACCACTGACTTACCAGTCAACGGTCACAACCATTAGGCTATCACGACTCTACAAACAAACATCAAGATGTTTGGTGAAACAAACATCTTTATAATAGTAGTGTAGATAGACAAGCTTATATCCGCGGCTTCGTGGCGAGCTGCCTGGCGCAACTTTGTAAGTGTGATTATCCTACTACGCCTATTCTACTCTACCCTACATTACCCTACCCTACTCTACCCCTACAGTACGAAATAGAAGCGATCATATTAATGATAACTAATTTGAATGCCAAAATTTAAGAGTTTAGTTCTAGCGTTAACGCCAAGTGGTTTGACCGTTGACTGGCAAGTCAGTCTCAGAGTCTCAGTTCGCATCCAATGCGCACCTCTGACTTTTCTTAAGTTATGTGCGTATTATAAATTAAGTAGTGTACTTGCTCCATGAATCGAAAAGTACGAAGCTATGGATCCTGTGTCTATTCTCTCTATCGTGTCAGATTGCCGTCTCATCCGACTAAGAGAATAAGGGAATAAAGAGTGCACCTGCATTTATGCATACACTCTCTATAATATATATTGCATATTTGGCTAATCTCTGTTCAGATTGGCGGCTGTGACCGAAATTCGATCAGAAGGACATTATGATCCCCATTAAAAGTTCATAACAATCTTATCTGATGTACGCAACATCATATCTTTAGCATAATAATGTATCCAGTAGGTGCTGATTACCTAAATGTCGTTTAAGCTTAACACCAGGTGTACCTAATTACTTACAACTTGAATTATGAAACCAAGTTTAAGACGGTTATTATACGATGCCGCACACCGACGCGGAGGGCGGTAAAGCGGACTTTACGTAGCATTGGCTTATATGAATTCCGCTGATGCCTTAAGCTCTAGACAGATAGACTGCAATAAATTCAACTGACCTCTGTACTAACTGCAAATTTGCAGAGGGTGTGCAGTTGAAATGCTAGAGCCGAGTCCATCTGTCTAGAACTACACCGCGCGGCAAGGCGGCGCTTGGCACACGAAAAACTGTATTACAGCGCGTAAAAATTCCAAGTGATCCCATGGAATTTTTATGAATGTGTTGCACTTTTTTAGAAATGGATTTTGACTGATCGAAGCCCCTTCGCAGCAGTGAGTGCGAAAAAATAGTGTTAAATAAATACCGTCTAAAGCTACGGTGATTTTAGATTAGCTTTATTTTAAATCTTCTAAGATTTCGCCTAAGATACAATAATTGCTTTTATAGTTTTTTAAGCTTTTTGCATGATTTCAGGCTTAAAACTTATTTACAAGTAAAATTCTGTTGACAGGTGATTAAATGAAAGTATTAGAGCCTTTTGATAAGTTTCACTGAAGCATTTTGTTTCAAATAATTTTATCTGGTAGACATTACCTATAGACATTATCTAGTTGACAATGAAGCAGTTATAAAGTTATAGAGATTTTTATTCAATTACCACGATGCTCTTCTTCTTCTTCTTATTGTGTGGTTGATGAACAACCTGGTGTCAGAGTTTAAACCGCCCGTAGGCCACGAATCGAAAAATCTCAGGTGTGCTGGTTTCATCACGATGTTTTCCCTCACCGTTTTTAGCAACTGATAATTAATTAAAATACGCACATAACTTACGAAAAGTCAGAGGTGCGCGCCTTGGGATCAAACTCGAGACCTCTGACTTGTCACTTGTCAGTCGAACGGTCATACCACTAGGCAATCAGAGCAGTTAAGTAATTCATGATGCTAAGTAATTCCTTTATTAATATAGAGGAAACAGAAGAGATAAATACGAACGAGGCTTGAATAGAGTAGATGACTACACTGATTAATTGATACATTTTGGATACCACTTTACCTAAAGAAGATTTGCAAACATCTAAAAAGTCATCTATAAAGTGGCCAATAAATGAAAATTTTGAAAACTGTTGGCTAATCAGAAATGACTCAGCAAGTCATTCATCAACCATATGACAGAGAAAGAAAGCCAAATTTAAGCTCTCCCTCTATCTTTAATCTTAAAGAAGATGCCTAAGTGATATCTGTTAACCATATTTTGTGTTAATGTTATTTTTTCATAAATGCTCGTAAAAAGAGATTTCGTAAAAGTGTCTCGTAAATCTAAAATACCACCCTAGAGCGTAATAGATTTTTTTAAATCCGTACCGTAATATGCAACTTTAAGCAAACTCGCAGGTTATAAATTGCATACGTACTGCGTTTATAACATAATGTACCTACTGGTTAATTATTTAGGATTAAAGTCCCACTTTCAACAAATTATTTTTTAACTTCCTCTAAATTTACTTGGAAGCAGGTCAACAAGCCTAAATGATATCTCTTAGCAGGAAAACGTGGATTGAATATTCAGGAGCTAGATGGAACGATGATATCAAGTCAAACGTTTTTTGCAAAGTTTGTAAAGAACTCCGGGAATTGAAAATCGAATAGGAAAAACTGAATTAAGGTACCTACACACATTTCAGTCACGTCACCGCACTGTGGGGCTGGACCAAGCACCGTCAAGTAACGTGATAACATAATGGTATGACCGTTAGACTGCGAAGTCAAAGGCCGTCCAATTTCTCGAATTAAAAAGTAGATAATTATTACTTGCTAAAACGGTGAGGGTAAATACATCGTATGTAAAGCACACCTGAGTGATTTTTCAACGGCGTATAAAGCCATGTCAGAGGCCGGGTGGTTTAAACCTTTGACTCCCGCATGGTCCGCCAGCGTCGAGTAACGTAAATTGATTTCCTTTTGTGTCTTCTTTTTCGGTGTTTGAAGGTTTAAACGAAAATTAAAAATTTAAAAAAAAAAATCCATCGATTCGCAGAGAAGAAGAATGGAAATTATTCCTTTCTAATATAAATATTTAAGATAAAAAGTCGGGCACAATAATAAGGTTTAAACTGATACTAGGTTCAAACCATACCAAACGATTAAGAAAAAATATAGTATAAAAACTAAAACCCGACTACTTAAAATCTAAAAACAAGCTTCTTAGATTTGAAATAAAATTCTGTAGTCGGAGGCCACCAAATTACAAAGTATTTACCCTTGGAAGATTATCTAGTACCTATTTACCTATAATACATTAAGGCCTCCGACTACAGAATTTTATTTCAAATCTAAGAAGCTTGTTTTTAGATTTTAAGTAGTCGGGTTTTAGTTTTTATACTATATTTTTTTTCAATGATTTTTAGTGGTAAAGAAACCAATAAAATTCATTTTAATCACAATTTTTTAGAATGTGGTAGTTCTTAAATAGGTAGATTTCTTTAACTGTAAACTTCAGTTCAAACCTTCAGTCAATGTCATGTATTGTTTAAATTAAATTTATTTCAAAGGTGTCGTCCGTGACTTCGAGCTATTAAAACATGGCCTCATATATTTCTTAGAAGTATACATGAAAAGTAGTAAGAAGTACAGCTTGGCAAAAAAGAGTCTGGAAAAATTGGGGGCGCCGCTGTCGCACTTTTCACACAACAATTCAAAATTACAAGTTATTAAGTGCTTACATATTTCTATGACGAGTTTTTTGTCATTAATTATAATCAAATTAATCGTTTTTATGTTATTTTAGTACTCACAAACGTAGTTATTTAAGATTTTTATTTTTAGTTCCAGCTGTCAACCACCTCAGACTCTTTTTTGCCAAGCTGTATAAGTACACATGAAACCTTTTTTGTGGGATATCATCATAGATAGAGTACATTTACCTAAAGTTCGAGGAAGTAAGTAACATGGAGTTGATAATACCTGCTCTAAAATCCCGAAATCATAAACATTACAATTAATTCCCGGGAAATAAGAAATTAATTTTGAAAAAACAACTGATACGGATGGGATTCGAATCCACGATCTCCGGTGTACCGTGCCAACGCTCTAACCGCTAAGCTACTTCTTTATTATGTTTTTAGACATTGGTAACAGATAATGTAATACTTAAGTAGTTCGGTACTAAAACTGTTAAATTAATGAGTTTTATTTTACATACAAAATTAATTCTAATAAAAACTATAGTATAAATATTTAATAAGAAATTTGAAAAAACAACTGATACGGATGAGATTCGAACCCACGATCTTCGGCTTACCGTGCCGACGTTCTAACCGCTGAGCCACCGTATCCTAAACTATAGGTCAAAATCCAGTCCATATTAATAAAATCCCGGGATTTAATTGTTATGTTTACGATCCCGGGATTTTTGAGGAGGTATTTTTAACTCTATGTTACTTACTTCCACAAAACTGCAAACCAACGCCATCTAGTTACGAAAAAGAAATCTCAATTTAATTAACATTATTTTAAAATATAATCATAATTTAATAGGCAGTGATGTGTAGAAACTTTAATTTAATTAGTAAATATTTATTGTTATCACGTTTTCACATTGTATGCAGTGTTATAATCACATATATTTATGATAGTCGTAACGGGTAGTTAGAAGCCTGATATTCTAAGAAGTGGTCCAGAATATATAGATAATATATACATATTCTGAATGTGCTCATCAAGACCTTCCATTTGATATCAAACACGATAAATTTACCTTAACTTTATTTTTTTCGAGCTGACTAATTTATTTTTAAAATCCACCTTATTTGATTTTACAAAATTTCATATATCCTATAACCCGCAGACCATTAAGACGCATCGATAGACACCTTATTTATTGAATTACAACAAATAGTTTAGGGGCTACGAGGGAACAGATGAACAAACTTACATACATACATACATACATACATACATACATACATACATAGACTGCTAAAATCATAACCCTCCTTTTTTTTGTAGTCGGGTAAAAAGATACCGTCAATTCGCCAATCAGTCACGACAAAAAATATATTTCAGTAGAACTCATAGGACATCGGCTCCACAAGTCAGTCACGTCAGGACTACCTATTCACATACACAGAAACTGATCAGCGATTTGACGGTGACGTGACCGATATGTCTGCATGAACCCTAATAAAGCAACCGGTCACGTCATGATGACGTTGCACAACTTTGGCGATTTTAAATTTGATTTCTTTGTGATTATTTTACCATTTGTTACCATTATCAAAGGTGTTTGATCAATTTGTTTTGGGACAATTACTAGTACTAATGTGAAAATGGTGTGATTTCTTATAAAGTAAGGTTGAATTGAGGTGATTATTGCTTAGTTACAAAGCTTATAAACAAAAAACTGATTGCGTAGCAGGTAAGATGCAGCCCTGATAACTCTTTGAGTATTTTAATCATAGAGCACTTTTTTTTCCTTTTCAGTGTTGAGGTCGTAACAACCGTTTTTTATTAAACATACGCCTTCGTCGTATCTGGCGCGGATTTGATCCTTCCAATGAGTTAGATTCCTACCTCGTGGGCTCCTACCTTGTGGTAACCTAGATCGTGATCTCCTATCTCGTGGGATCCTATTACTTCGTGGTATCCTACCTTGTGATCTCCTACTTCGTGATCTCCTATCTGGTGGGATCCTAATACTTCGTAGGATCCTTTCCGTGATTTATACCTCATGGTATCCTACCTCTTACTACCGAAATACTACTACTATCTATCCTATCTCTTACCTCATCGTTAGTTGTGCCCAAAGTACTGTTATAACTTTGTTTTAAAAGCAGAGAGTTTGAACTGTCCAATGTCTTCGCAGGTCTGACAAGTAGATACTTTTTACTGGCCTTGCAGATAAAGACATACCTATATAGCAAAATTTTATTGATTGTGTCGCCGCGATACCTACTTATCTATCTACTAAAAATTATTATTAACAAAATGTCATAATTTCAGAGAATGACTGTCTTGACTCTGTCTCATAATTCTATATTATTTCTCACTAAAAGATTTTATTGACAGCAGTTGCGTGTTTCATACGCATTAACCTAGAATTAGTATTTCATATTATGATCTTATATACGTTTAATTAATAAAATCTTACAGTGCAAGTTTATTTGTTCTGTTTAGTCGTAATAGGCTAGCACTGATAGTCTAGTGGTATGACCGTCGACTGACAACTCAGAGGTCTCGAGTTCGATCCCAAGGCGCGCACAAGTCACATACTATGATGGGTCACGCACGATTCTAAGCATCTATGAACTAACTAGAAAGATGAAGACATACACCATCAAAACCATCCATTTCTTAAACAAGTTTTTGAAAATAATAAACAAAACTAAACGTATATGCTTTGTTGTTGACCGTTGAAGAGATTTTTTATCTGGAGCTTATCCTGAAGGTTGGTTCAGGACATACCAATAAAAATGCATTGTCATCGAACCTGAACCAACATGTAAAAATTCAACTCCCGTAGGATTAGAGGAATTGGTTCTAATTCAGCTTGCAAGATTTGACCCGAACATACACACATACATACATTGCAAGTTTACTAAAAGCTTGTAAAAAGGTTCCTTAAAACATTAAGGTTTCTATTAAAAAACACCATGGGCGTAGGTGAAAAAGTAGTAAGTTCAAATAAGTTTTTATAGATCTTAATACGGCGATTACTATGGCAATATAGTGACTTAATAGCGTAATTCCGTTGATACTGCACGCAAGTAATTTGCATACTAATGTTGGAAATATCGCCTTTTATTGAAGCGGTTTATTGGGTAGCTGGGGGGTTACTCTAGAATTACGAACCAAATCCCATTTATACAGGGTTATTTGTAAAACACCAGCATCCTTAAAAGGGGTCATTCAATTCATCATTATGAACAACTTTTACTATGGGGCCAACCCTGAAATCGCAAAAAAATAATCAACTGTTCCATACATTTATGTTCACATGACTCATCAAAATGTATGGAACAGCTGTTTTTTTTTTGCGATTTCAAGGTTGGCCTCATAGTAATAATTGTTCGTAATGATGAGTTCAATGACCCCTTTTAAGGATGCTGGTGTTTTACAAATAACCCTGTATACGAACTCCTTTATCCAAAAGACCTAAAAGCTTAATTGCGAAATACAACAACCAGGTTAAAGCTGGGTCACAACAGCAACTTTGATCGACGGCAACTCGCTAGCGATGTTGAAGTTGACGCGTGGTTGTGAATATTAATTAGTACTTATTAAGGTGTTGTTATAATGGGCTGATTTCTACAGATCCACGTCGTATAGCGCGTTTTAAAATTGCTATCAATTCAGCAATGATATTTTCGCCAGGCGCCAGTGCGCCGCCGAACATAGCCGCTAGCATGGAAGCCCAGCAGACAGAAAGCAGTTAGCTTTTACTGTTCCATTGCAGTGAGAAAACCATCTCTTACTAATAAGGGTAACAAAAAACATCCACTTATTTCTTTAAATCTAAACATAACGATGAAAATTAACACGACAAAGTCCACAATATTCCAAAGCCCATAATTTGAACCAGATTAGAAGGAAATCGGAGAAGAAAACGATAACAAAAAAGATAATCTCGACTTTGAAATTCGAGTGCTTACGAAAAATGTGTAATCATGTTCTGGAATCGACGAGGGGAAATCAATAAGTTTAATTCTCGCGTCGCTAAATATTTGATAGACACCTCATTTATTCATTTTATTCTCTGATTTTGCTCAATTCATTTCCGATTCCCTTTCCGCTAAGGTAAAACTTTTCTTACTTAGGCTTAGGCAGGTTAAACCCCTCGTGCCTGTCAGGGGGTTGCTTCGCCAAATCAAATCTCCAAAAAAATGGTTAATGGGTTTAACCATTTTTTCGTGCGCGAATGACATTTAGTGACTCAACCTTATTTAATCATTTTATTACAAAAACACTCAATCAAAGAAAAAAGCCACTCACGGGTATCTCCTGTACGCTTATCTGCTATATGCATTATTTTATGCACAGATTATGCGATCAAACACACACATTCAGATATAAGTAACGTAAGGTGATTATTAGGTATCGATATAGCAATTTTATTTAGTCAACATTTGGTAAAGACTTGGAGAATACAATAACTAGGTCATATTATAACGTTAATGCAGTACTTCTTTGTTGAAATCAACTGAAATGCTACGAGTTTTCTCTCCAAGCATTGAATGTTTGATAGGTGAATTGAGTTGTCGATGGTTTTTTTTTTTTCAAAAATCTAAATGCAGAAAGAATAAATTTTTAAAATATTGCAAGCTAGGTTTGAGCTTGCATTATTTCCACTCCAAGCATGTTTTGCCGCGCCGAAAGCTGCCGCAAGATTGAAGCGACTACCATAGCTCTAGGGAGCCCAGATTGATTAACTGAACTTCCAGAGAGACCTAAAGGTCATCAGCTAAAGCAATTAAACTAAATCAACAGCAGCTAAAGACGTCCCTGATGAGACTCGGGCCCCGGCTGCAAATATATCTATCGAATGATCCGTACTAGTGAAATTAAGAACGAAAGTTTTGCTAATATATAAAGCGCAAAGCATATAGCATTTCAAAAACTCTGTATTACTCTAGAGTACTCTAAATAATAATAATGTCTTTTCCTTTTGTGAACTTTAGGCACCATGTTGTAACTTTTGCGTCAAAACGCAAATTGGAGTGTCGCATTTGGAACAAGCTGTTGCATGGAAATAACTTGCAATGTGTGTTGTAGTAGGTAGTAATGTGTTGGGTTTAGTACGCTGCCACTGAAATGCATGTCTTAAACGAGAACATAACAGAATTTAAATATAAATTTAGAGGGAAATACTATTAGGATGACGTTTTTAACTCACTTCCAAAATAGAAGGAGGATGTTTTTAAACGGTTTTACTTAGCTTGATCTGTTTATTATTTGGTTCAAATTTAGTAATCGATATTTTACCCCCTTCCTGTTGACAGATTGATCTGATATTTGGTACACAGCTTTAGTTTTGATGACAAAACCGTTTAACGTAAAAAAATAAATACTTATATTATTAATTCAGTGAGTTGATATTTGTTGACAGATTTTTCAACGATGTGTAAAGCCAGAGGCCAACAGGTGGTTCTGGGCTCTGACACCAGGTTGTTCATCATACCATAATATAATTAAGAAAGAAGTTTACAAAAATGAAATTGATTTTAATTGGATAATATTAAAGTTAATATGATTAAACTTCGTTGATTGCCTCGTTGGTCTAGTGGCAAGCGCGACTGCTGAGCTCGAGATCCTGGGCTCGATCCCCGGGAAAAGTGTTATTCGGTTTTTCCATTAGGAAATTCTCAGTAGCAGCACGGAGTCTGGATTGTGCCTGGTTAATGGGAATAGGCTTGCCCCCTATTACATGGGACTTATAACATAGCCGGCGAAACGTGGGTGGACTGCACACCTCTGCCTACCCCCTGTGGGGAATATAGGCGGTCTATAAAAAAATAAAAAACTTCGTTTGCATTCAGCGCGCCACATGATCCCGAGAAACTCCTCTTGAATTCTCGCAGTGTTTATAAAACGCTTCTTAAAATTCAGGCGTAAATTTCTGTAATTCATAAACTTAACTGGATTTATTAAACAAGGTGTAAATTATAAAGTAGTCCATTGAGTTATAGCTTGAAAGTTAGAAGCCTGTTACTTAATAAATAACTTCTAATGACAGTTGAACTCTGCTTGCCAAGTTTATTTCGCTTAATCCTGTAACTCACCGATTCTGGAAAGATTAATGAGTGATGTTTAGAAAAGAGACATTCTTGTGCAATGATCAAAGGTTAAAATGCTTGTGCCACGGTGAGTCTGTTGACGGGTGGTCGCTTGAAGTAGCTAAAACTGCAGACTTTGAGGTAAGAAGATCAGAAATTTGATATGTTAAACAACGTTTATAACCATTTTTTATATTGGAACTAGCAACCCGCCCCGGCTTCGCACGGTTACGCTAATATGCATGTATTATACACACAAACCTTCCTCTTGAATCTATCTATTAAAAAAAACCGCATCAAAATCCGTTGCGTAGTTTTAAAGATCTAAGCATACATAGGGACAGACAGACGCGGGAAGAGACTTTGTTTTATACTATGTAGTGATAGTGATATAAAAACTATATACGGTCAACAGCACTGGACGTAGGTATATGCAAAAAATTGTATCTTTGCAACAGACCATTGAAAAATTCCTTTATCTGGAGCTAATCCTGTACAATATACAAAAATTCAACTCAATAAGATAAGAGGAAGTGGTTTTAATTCAGCTTGCTAGATTCCATCCAAACAAACATACATTACATAGTTAAATAAAAGCTTGTAATATTAAAAGTAATCTTCTGGCTAATCTGTTATCTCGCTTGCACATTTAATTTGATGAAGATATAAAATCAAAGAATATAGTTATGAAAAATCGATCTAAATCATTTGAAGGAGAACAACATTACAAAGTTTCAGCAAAAATTTCAGCTTGATGTAAAATTATACAATAGAGATTCCAATTTCTATTGCCATACGTAATACATCACTCTAATGATTATAGCACATATTGAATCAGCTACCAATGCGCTTATCAAACGACAGCGTAATGAATCTACGAGTGTTTAAACAATGTGTGGGCGATAATTAATTTAAATGGACTCCATAGCCTCTGGAAACCTTCATCATATTACTCAAACATGTAGTCTTAATAGCTAATTTCCTTTGTAATTTCGGGAGATAATTGTTTGTCAAATTATTCTTGTGGGAGAGGCAGTTTCTGTAAGGATTTTAAACGTAAGGCCTACGAATGTCAAATGACAAATCATCATTCTCCTAGCCTTGTTATTCCTGAACTTTTGGTTGGCTTCTAATCTAACTGGATTCAATTGGCAAATGTCAGTTTAGTACCCACGGAGCAATCTGCCTATCTGACTTCCAGCTCCGTCCCGCAATCCAAAAGGGATACGATATTCTAAAGTTAGATCAGTTGTTAGGATTTTAGAGGGTACTGCCTCCTTATATCGACTGTTACAGATTTTTCCCTGGCTGTCCGACTGTTTTCCCCGTAGGCTATCACTGACATAAACTATTAAATATTTATATTTTAAATGTCGTCGTAGTTTTTTTTTCTTCTGGGTTACACATAGTTAATAATCCGGCTCATAATGCAAAAAGGAAAGTCGATTTCGTTGCATAAGGGCATTCTTCTTTCCAATATTTGTTTGAGTACATTAAAAATATAGAAAAATAACAAATAAGTTTTTCCATTCCTTTCATACCATGACTGATTCATCAAATTTTAATATGTACTCCTATAAAATGTAAACTAATAACACGGCTATTTATAAACTGCTTCCGCCTAATTTCCGATGTAAATTTTCCATTCCTTCCTCAATCTTTTAGATTGGTAATTTTATTTGTAACCAGCTAATAATCCCTTACGTTGTATTCTGGCACTCAGCCCACCTACACAGAAATCTAAATATAGCATAATAATATAGCAATCTAAATAATCTATAGCAGAACCACCTGTATAAATCTTTTTAGCACTAGCACTTTCCTCAAAAGGCTATATTTCCTATAGGTAGGTTAGGTTATTTCGCACTTAAATTATTTTTTAAATATTTTTATAGAAATTTAAAAAGATGTTGATTTTTGAGTTTGTTTCGGCGCTCTTTCGGCAAAAATGCTGTGAGCCTCATTCAATAAAATAAGAGTCTTAAAATTTTCCAGAAAAAAATATCAGAAATTAGTAAACATAATATTCCATCATCATTAAATTTCATTTTCAAATAAACATCCTATGCTTATATAAATTATATCAGCTAATTTATTTAGGATTGAGTCAAAAAGGACTAAGAGCTCAGTTTATATTAGCGATTTAATGATAAGTTAAATGTCTTATATAAGCTGACCTTTGAAATAAAGGACCTTAATAAAGATTACAGTGCCTATTAATTGTAAAGTAGGACAAAAGTTTTTGGGCAATCTAGAATTAATGGTGAAACAGTCGGAACATATTAATTTACACTTTATGATTTTAATAGGGCTTTTGAAATTGTTCGACCTTATTTTGAAGGCTCGCCCCTCTAAAGCTTAGATGGTATAACATTGAAACGATTTAAAATTAAGACTTAGTATGATACTTAAAATAATATGGCTGAGTCCGGCCCAGAAAGAGGTGGTGCTGTGGCGGAATGACTTAGACGCCTATCGTGAGGGCTTGTTCGAGGTGGCGCGGGAAAAGAATACTTGGAAGGAAATGGGGGGGACACATTTGCTCAGCAGTGGGTCATAATAATTATGCTAACAAAAAAAATTATACTTATTTTTTTTTTGTAGAGCCTTCCTGGATTCAGCCCGAATGGGCCGTCTTAGGTTTTTGCGAGAACTAATCTAAATAATTATTAATACGTGAAGCGAGAACTGTGGATCCCCTTTTAAGAATATTGCGAGCGCGGAGTGTGAAACGTGGCATAATAAAAGTTTATATGGAGAAAAAGTGCAAAAAGCTAAAATTGAATTTAAGGGGACTATGGGCATCGGTTACTAGAACAACTTGCAGTAGGCGCAGACTTTCTAGACAGGGGCTGAAGTTAGCCACAAATAGTGTTGCAGTAATAATCATAATGCGGCATAAAAGTAAGTTTAAGAGTAAGTTTTACGTCTACCGTACTAATCAGATAATCTTTATTTTTGTTTACGGGGGGAAATCTTCAAAAGGCAGCTGGCCTCTAGGGGAAAAGTCCAGGGAGTGTGAGATTCTTACCTCACTCAAAACCACCCCGGTGCAATCAGATGACCTAGAACCAGATTTCTGAAAATATTCGAGTGAACTGGCATTGTATCCTTTTTTATTATGTTATAATTAGGTATCTACATTTTATGAAGATTAACAACCCTTTAAAGCTTTCAAAATTAGTTCACATTTCAGCCCTAAAATTCATGCCTCGCTTTGCGGCTAAGGGTTAACCACAAACCGAACAAGCGAACAGTGATGGAAATGTTCAAACAAATTTTAATGTAATTAAGCAATTTTTAAGAACATTACAACCATTATAAAATCAATTTTCATTATTGTAACAACTTGTGCTTCATTAGAGTCTTCGTCAGCGTAAATTGCTATGCCCTTATTAACCCCCAAAAGAGAAAAATAACTTATGTTAATCGTAGTTGAATAAAAATATTTTGATTTTACACTGCACTGCACAAATTTTTCATAATTATAACGTTTAATTTTTTGATATTTCAGTATAAAAGCTTGGTTTAAAACCAGTTTATCATTATATCAATTTTCAGCTACCTACGCTTTTGTCATTGCAGCTTCTTCCAGTTCTCACTAGATACCTACCGTTGTTTATTAAAAAAAAACTCCTTCCTTCAAAAACGCATTCTTTATACAATATCTTTCATACAAATTCGTGTTCAAACCTCTACTCCACGACTTAAGATAGTTTTCCTTGATATAAATTTTAACTTAATGTCTGGGAAGCTACTTTGCTTTGCATAGCTTGACGTTCCGAAAGTTAACATGAGAGCGCGGCGATAGAGAAGCTACCACGAGGCAGCAGCACAAAAAAAAAAATTACGTTGTTTGTCCACAGCCTTAGTAAATTAACAAAGTAAAGGCGCACTAGATCAAACACGAGGAAGTAAACCCACTCAAGTTTAGGACTCAGCATAATTAACCCCTCGTTCAATTAGCTGTCTGTTTGTAATAACAACTAATTGCTATGACGTAATTGTTTAGTAAGTTTAACCCCTTGTCAGCGGATGGTTTCCTGTGTGTCAGTTAGGAATAAACGCGCGCGATTACTACGCTTTGTACTATCGTGGACAAAGGCGGTGCACCACTCTTAAGGTTATAATCGCTTGCACCCGGCCTCCGAACCTAGCGCTAGCCCCGCCTCTACGTACGTAGCATCGTTCAAAGCATTTTAATCGCAAAGTGGTGCACCGTTCGTGTCCGCAATAGTACATAAAGTCTGATTGGCCATTAAACAATTGATTTAAAGCAATTGGCTGTAAATTGGTAGCAAGCATTTCTCTTTTACAGCATTCGTTAAGTTTTTATTTTTTATGTGATTTAGAAGGCACAATAATACTTTGATTTGATTTTCTACTGCTTTTCATAGGGATTTTCTTCTATAAACCCTTGTAGATGGGTAATTCTTAGAAAAATGTTAACATTTTCTTAATGAATAGATAATTTTTTTCCCAGACATTTAAAACACAAAATTACTTTCGGAAGGTTTTTATACTACCTCAATACCTGACAACAGGGGTGTAATTTATGTTTTAATAATAATAATAATAAGCAATATAATTATTTCCATTCTTAACTTTGAGTGGAAGACAATGATACGCTTAATTTTTTACTAATTGATTGTAAGAATCACCCATTAATTATTAGACGATGATAAAACACTTATTGACAAGAAGTTAACCTACTTATACTATGCTATAAACATTTATGCTCGTCTAAAGTAGCGGTAGTCCAAAAACGCGATCAGCGATTTAACGAATATATTAAAGATTTTTATAACTCTTTTACGACCCTCAGAGGTTGATCGCTGTATCATTAGCGCGCGTGCATCCTTAGGCTACAACTCTTATCTACACCAAGCTTCAACTCCACACCAAGCTTCAAATCTACACCAAGCTTCAAATCTACACCAAGCTTCAATTCTACACCAAGCTTAAATTCTACACCAAGCTTCAAATCTACACCAAGCTTCAAATCTACACCAAGCTTCAAATCTACACCAAGCTTCAAATCTAGACCAAGCTTCAAATCTACACCAAGCTTCAAATCTACACCAAGCTTCAACTCTACACCAAGCTTCAACTCTACACCAAGCTTCAACTCTACACCAAGCTTCAACTCTACACCAAGCTTCAACTCTACACCAAGCTTCAACTCTACACCAAGCTTCAACTCTACACCAAGCTTCAACTCTACACCAAGCTTCAACTCTACACCAAGATTCAACTCTACACCAAGCTTCAACTCTACACCAAGCTTCTAAGATAAATTATTTCTTTTCAGGTACTTTAGAGTTCGCTTAGTAAGCATAAATAAGTTTATATTATGTTATAATTATAGAAAGATTATAAAGGTAAATATTAATACATTTATAATATTAAGTTAACTAGATACATAGTTATAAATAAGTAAAATTTGTATGCCCATAGCACAATGTAGCGAACTACCTAATATTAATACCACCTATTGTAATGCATACCTACATTGACGAATAAATATATTTGTATTTGTATTAAAAACTTTGGAAACAGCAAAACATGAAATGTAAAGAAAATTGTTGGTAAAAGTAAAAACAAGTAAAATATTTCAAGAAAAATAAAGCGATATCTCTAACTAGCACTGTTTCTCAGAAACCAGTGAAAATCTTTATAATGGATTTTTACTGAACTTACAGCAAACTTAGTTATCTGTTTGGTGTTGTTTAAATTACTTTTTAAACGTTTTCTTTTAAGGTACGGAATTTTCGGTGTGCGTAGTCGGGCACGCGAAGCACGCTATTCATTAATTACATAAAATATCTTTTCATGAATAATTTGCAAGATATATTTAAGAATAATTTTGCTTGAACTACACTTGCCATCAGTGGCGGAGGCTCCATACAACTCGAACTCGGTTTTTCTCCGGGTTGGCTCCAGCTTACGTTTTGGAAAAATCACCCTCCGCCACTGCTTGCCATGGATTTGTGAAGTCGGTTGCGTGGCATTGGCACATAGAATATTTGCGTCAAACTTGTCCTAAAACTAAAACTTGTCCTAAAAAGCTTGAGATGCTTATAGATTTCTTTGTTTGAACTCGGTAAATTAACGCAATACGTTTGTAAAGCGGCTTTTTCATTAGTCAAAAAAATCGTGGCATTAGTTGCTTGCACTGTTCACTCGTGACCAGGGGCGTGCTTACCGGCTGAAGCCTGTCATACAAATAGAAATAGAAATAAAACAATATTATTAGGTAATACTTTTTTTTTCTTTATATTCCTTTTTTTTGCTTCCATGTAAACTTTAAAAAGGTTGTTGGACTAGCTCTGTTGTTAGGTACTCAGCACGCTACTGCTTGTGACGTCATATTTTATTGTCTCTTGTTCCTATTTATGCGTAACATGATGTTTGCTTGCGCGCGCCGATTCCACGTGACGCGCAACATGTATCCGCAAACAAACACGAAACAATGACAACTTTGCGAAACAAAAGTTGTAAGCAGCCGGTCCAGATGTTGCACTGTGAATAGGTACCTTTAGGCTTTACAGTTATACCAAAGTACAGAGGCGTGTAGGATTTGGCAAAGTTCTTTTTAGCGTGTCGATGACATTCTAAATTGTGTCAGCCCAGAACTGGGCTACGAGATTGGAGCCTCCAGTAGCGTCCATCAGTTCCTGTAATGAACAAACAATATGCAGGACACGATATAAAGTGCCCCATTGTTTGTGGGACAGCACCACATTTACACTCCAGGGCAGAGTCATCAATAAACATCCACTTGAGCAGGTTTTCTAAAGTTAAAGGTTTTTGGCAAAGTTAATGTTTGTATACAGAAAAAAAAATGGTCGATTTTCTACCACAGATTGGACCATTATTGTATTTATAATAATAACACCTATACCTGTACCTATACATGTACCTGGCTCCTAAGTAATTCTTCGACATCGTGTTTTTCGTGTGATTCTTCTGGCGTAAAATTTTAGTCGCTTCTGATAAGTACATTACTTGAAACTTGTGTAAGTCTGACTCAGAAACTTAACTACAACACGGTTTTATAAAGTAGGTACCCAGAAACTTGTGTATGACTCAGAAACTAGTTTATTTTTTTTACAATGTGTCAGACATTTTTATATTTTCAGAAAAATCGGATAATCGAAATATAACCTACTTGCAAAATAAAACCTACAGTATCACCTACGGCCATGTCTTGCAGTATCTCCATCTTCTCTTCTTCTTTATCAGCCTGTATTAGTCCACTGCTGAACTTCTGCCTCTCCCAATGTGCGCCACTATTGTGCGCTCATTTTTCGATTGTGGCGATCGCAGTAGCAGATGATTACTATTACACAGAAGGATGCCTTTGCCTTTCCTCTGGATCTTTCCCTTAGTCGCTTCTTATGACACCGCGGGACGAGTAGAGGTAGTTCTATTCTTAGACCGGAATCTACTCGGCACTGCCGTGTGTATCTCCATTAAAACAATACACGACAATAATGTACTTTTTCTAAGTATTTCGTCTTTAGCAGCGCGTATCTAGTAAGTAGTAATAAACTTTATTGCTTCACACCTTGCGTCAAGTTTACAACTTAAAAGCCTTATATCAAGTCAAACCTGCGTCATCTCTAATTGATGCTCCTTATACCCTGAAATTGAAGTACCAAAAACCGCCACGTAACACGTTAAAGCCTTTAATTTAAGCTTTTACAACTGAGACATGGTTTTATGTTACAATCATTATCATATTATGACGTCATCCTGTCATGCTTGAAATGTTAGGGTTCCGTACATCCTTCCGAGCTGTAGGTATAACTACTAACAAGTAGGTTTAAGTAATTTTACTAACAATTTGGATCATATAATCTTATTTTAAATAAATATTATTATTATTATAACGCAGTAAGTCAATTATACAAATTAATTTAAGCAAGATTGAGAGATGAGTCACAATAGAAAATCGCGAAATAAGGACTCTTGTTTACGATCATTTTTTCATCAGATACCAGGCCAATGAATGGTTTGGTAGGGTAGGGTAAGGATAGAGTAAGTGTAGTAGGGGTAGAGTAGGGTAGGGTAGGGGTAAAGTATTCAGGGTAGGCTAGAAAAGGCGTAGAGGTAGGATAAGACGTATAGGATAAGTGTGTGTACGACCGTTGCTGCCAATTCAAAGGTTGTAGGTTCAATCCTAGACACATTTTTTTAAAACTGCAGACAATGGTGCTAATTCTTGCACACGCTCTATCCTAATTTAGACTCACTATCTCTCTTTCTTACTGAGATCATTAGAAAAAGATAGAAGATTTTTAGAGCTATCAAACTAGTCCATTTGCGTGATATCAACGAGAATTTAGTCGGCATGTCATAGAGGTCTCGTCTTATTTTACGTCAATTGCAAGGACGTAGACTAATTCGACAGCTCTAATTTTATAGTTAAATTTTCTGTCCTTTTTTATGGTGTTTATTAGAAAGAGATATAGATAGACTAAAATTAGTTTAAGCGGGATGTACAAGAGAATCAGCACCAATATTCTCTTTTCTGGGTTTCCAAGCGGGTAGCGCTTACAATCGCTTTCTCATTATAGCAGTCACAGCCTGCAATCAACTGTTTTGGTTTTTAAACTATGGGAGTACAAAGGCGTGGTCATGATGTGGCCTATACACCACACACACAGGTAGTAATGGCTCATAAGAAACAAAAAGGGATCGCTCCCTTGAAATGGTTGTGTTAATGTCGCAGTTCAGCAAAACGTTCTCAGATGACGAGCGGTAATTGACAAGCACCATTACACAACCTGATATTTTTTGTGTACATTAATTAACCTATGTTTACATCCAAAGATTGATTTTTTTTATCGTAGGATTGATGAACTACCTAGTAAAGAGTCGTGATAGCCTAGTGGTGTGACCGTTGACTCGCAAGTCAGAGGCACCTCTGAGTTTTCGTAAGTTATGTGCGTTTTATAAATTAATTATCACTCTCCGTGCCTCGGATAGCACGTTAATTGTAGGCTGTCAATTGTAGATCTTTGACAATCGTTACGGGTAGTCAGAAGCCCGTAAGTCTGACAA
Source organism: Protodeltote pygarga (assembly GCA_936450705.2). NCBI lineage: Eukaryota > Metazoa > Arthropoda > Insecta > Lepidoptera > Noctuidae > Protodeltote > Protodeltote pygarga. The sequence continues at coordinate 4,430,246 of OW388264.2, read as the reverse complement.
CCAGTCTTACCAAGGGGTATCGTGTAACCCAGTATCTGGGTTGTGGAGGTGTGATAGGCAGTCGCTCCATGTAAAACACTGGTATTCAGCTGCATCCGGTAAGACTGGAAGCCGACCCCAACATAGTTGGGAAAAGGCTAGGCAGATGATGATGATGAACTATCTAGTGTCATAACAGGTGTGCCGGTTGCTCACGATGTTTTCCCTTACCGATAAGAATTTCTAATACGCACAGGAATTTAAAAATTTAGAGGTGCTTGCCTTGGTTTCGAACCTACGACCTTTGACTTGGCAGTCTAAAGGTACTTAACTCATTTATTAACTCATTACGTGCTGTGATAGCCTAGTGGCATGACCGTCGGACTGTCAAATCGAATCAATCAAAATTCAAAGCGGACCACGAAGCAAAGCGGACCGACATTTATAAAAAGATTTCTATAGTAGCCAATTAACTCTTTTGTTCACCTTTCAACGTATTGACCGCGTCAAGCGCTCTTTGCCCTTAAGATCGTAAATACCTATACACAAAAAAGCCGACTAAGACTTCACAGCAACATTTAGGTTTACACACAAAACAGTTGAGTATATAACCTAGAAATGTAGGCAATATTATGTACAGTATAGTTTAGGTAGGATTCATAAAGTCACACTTTAGTCAGGGGTTCATGATTTAAGAAGTATATTTGACCATTTACCTTCATAGTGAGTTGGAAACCGTAATATTTTAGGTCTAATTTGGGATTATAGGGATGTTACTCGTTTCGGATAAGCCTACGGATATTTTTTATCGGATACTAAAATTTTGACAAGGTACTTACTCTCAGCTCTTATTATCCCAGAGTGGATCAGTCACTATTTGTGTTTTCGTGGTCCGCCGCTACGCCGCCCGTCTTGCTGTATCAGGGCTTTACTTAGTAGGTACTTATTTGGCAATTCTTGAAATATAAATAAATAATACTAATAATCCTCCTAAAAATGATAAAAATAAAATATAAGAAAATCAATAAGTTTTATTATGCATAGCTCATCAGGCAGGCGACCGACGCCTAGCCCACTTTCATTGCAGTTTTGTCTTTTAAGCTGTGTCACAAAATGTTATATGTCATGTATACTGCTAAATTCTCATTAGATTAGGATTTTAAATTAAATATCCCCTGGATTGGAAATTCGGACAAATTGTTTAAACAAGTTTAAATAGTAGTGAGTAACATCTGAATGTATTTATAATATACCTACTTATGAGGATTTATTTTTACAATTGGTCAAATCAGTTGTCAAAATTGGATCTTAATTCTTCTTTTGTTCCGAAGTTTTCACTTCACTTATTAATAGTGATTACATTATTCTAATTTTTTGTAGAAAATAAAAATTTGTAGACCAAAAACATTATATTTTAATTATTTCGGATATTTGAGTTTCAGATATCCCATAGTTTCGGATATAGAGCTGCTAATTTGAACCTCAATCTACACTTATTTTGTATACTTACTTACTTGAAGCATAAAGTAGAATTAAACATGCTTTAGGTCCTACTAAAGGTCTAGTTTGTGAGTTGCCTAATACGATTCAGGTATCAGGGACAAGGAATTTGTCTCATTATTTATTTGAGTCATGTGTATAATATGCATATATATAGTTACGAAAGTGTTAACTTAAAATATGGAGTGATAGCCTAGTGGTATGACCGTTGACTGGCAAGTCTGAGGTCTCAAGTTCAAATCCAAGGGGCGCACCTCTTACGGCTCTTAATATTCGTAAGTTATGTGCGTTAGTAATAGTTAGTAGTAGTTACTATTCGTAAGTTAAGTTATAATTATCACCTGCTTTGGAATCGTGAAACGTTAAGCCATAGGCCCGGCTGTCGTGAAGATCTTTGACAGTCGATATAGGGAGTCAGTACCTTCATAAAATCCTGATAACTGATGTAATTTTAGAACATCGTATCCCTTTGGATTGTGGGGGTCAGATAGGCAGTCGCTTCGTAGAAAACTGATATTCAGCTGCATCGGTTCATAACAGAAGCCGACCCGAACAAAGATTCAAAATAATAGGTAAGGCTAAGAGCTTGATAAGTGCTAAATTAAAAGCTTAATAAAACAACGTCAGTAAAGGTAAGTATTAATTACTTTACTTTCAAACACTAAAGAAGAGTCAGTAACTTTTTTCTTAAGAAAAGTTCTACTAAAACCTTTAAATGAGTTAGTTAAATTACCGTAGGAAAAATAAGAAGCTGACGTACACTAAGTAATTCCACACTTTGTGAGTCGTGATAGCCTAGTGGTGTTGACCGTTGACTGACAAGTCAGAGGTATCAGGTTCGAACCCAAGGCGCGCACCTCTAACTTTTCGTAAGTTATGTGCGTTTTATAAATTAATTATCACTTACTCCGTGCCTCGGAAAGCACGTAAAAGCCGTTGGCCCTGCGCCCGATCTCTCTCTGGTCGTGTCGGATTGCCGTCCCATCGGACTATGAGAGTGAGGGAATAGAGAGTGCACCTGTGTTTGCGCACACTCTTGTGCACTATAATATCTCCATCGATGGCTAATCTCCGTTGAGATTGGCCGCTGTGACCGAAATCCGGTCAGGAGGACATTAATTACACACTAAGTATAATAAATTATACACAAAGTAATTCTTATCAAGAACTAAATTACTTAGTTCACGACTTTTCTACTAGATTAATTATGAAAGCCATTTTTTTATACTTAAGTGTACACACGGTTTTATATCAAGCTATACATTTCCAGTATAAGCTGACATCTTGTTATACGAAACGCCTTTACAATGCGAGGTCAGTTTATACTGGTTTTGTATAGTTTGATGTGTAGTCGGGTGTACCTATCTCTTGGTTTCACTTCGAATAAAACAAATTCTGAGTACTAATGCACGTTTCAAAGCCACTCGGAAAATTACATTAACATGCGCAGCATTAAATTTTTAATACGTGAATCTTCTACAAACTACTGTTTTAAAGAAAGTCTAGGAAATACTTAGCAAAAGAAGAACGACAGAATTTGTAATTAAAGTTTAATAATCCTCATAAACATTTTCTTTTCAAAAAATTCATTTTCAACCAAAACCTAAAATCTAAAACCTTAAAAATAAATAAAGATATAAAACCCTTAATCTAAAAGACCGCTACCAGTAGGCAAACGTTCCCAAAATGCTGGCTGCATTGCCTCGCTGAATACCTACACTCAGCCTTTGGGCCAGGTACAGACCTGCATTTCGGTCACGAGTTGCCTCGACCAGACGCCCAGATAGGTCTTTGTAAATATTCCGGGCTCCCGGTACATAGTAATATTAATAGGGTAGTTAGAGTATGGAACAAGCTCCCTAAAGACGCTATCTCAGCACAGAATGTCAATCAATTCAAAATCCTACTTGACCCTCAGAAAGTTACACTGATGACCTGGGTAAAATAACCGGGAAAGACTAGATGCAGAATAGAAACTGGGTGATGTGGGGCAGAATGGGAAAGGCCTATGTCCATCTTGCGGGAGAATGCTAGTTCCCGCGACTCTCGACTATTTAAATGACTAAGTGAGTACACAGGGTTGATTTTAGCATAATTATAAGAGTTCTGTCTACCTTAGAGCAGAGGAAGTGCATAAGGTACTTACCTAAAAAAAGCTAAAAATTTAGCTTAAAAAAATATATCTACATTTAAAAGGCTTGCAACTTTAATTCCATTACCCCCGAATTTCCGTTTAAAATTCACAACGTCTCTCCGCTAAGCTGTTTCGAAGGGTCCTTCCGACCTTTAAGTCCGAATCAAATTTACTTAGGATCTGCAACCGGTTAGAGCAAACTTTAGCTTTGACAGTTCAAGGTATGTCAAAGAGAAGTATTGAATCAAAATAACGTTATTTCAATGAATTAATTTGCATCACAAATGAGTCTTCAATGCAAAGGGAAAAGGGTCGTAGATTCGGTCGTCGCTGATTTTCGCTCTAACAATCTTTGAATAAGTTTTGTATGTTTGTTTATGTACGAACTAGATATGAACTCTGCAGTAGATATTGCCTACACCTTTTTTCTCTACCAATTATTTTGTTTCAAACTTTTGCTAATTTTCAAAAGAGTTCGGCTTTCTTACAAAAAAAAAACAGTTGTTCCATACATTTATGTTCACATAACTCAACAAAATGTATGGAACAGCTGATTTGTTTTGCAATTTCATAATAAAAGTTGTTCATAATGATGAGTTTAATGACCACTTTACAGGTTGTCCGAGGTTTCCAAATAACCCTGTATAATTATATAAGTATATAATGTGCTTCTAAATTATCTGCCACGGTTGCAATGGGAGAAAGTATTGGGTATATAGATTACAATAGTGAAGAAATTTCGTACCCCGGAACAGTAAAAAAAAAAATTGGAGCATGGAGCAGAATTAGACTTACGCAATAAAACGCAGGCAAAAGAAAAAAATTATGACGTTAAATAAAAAAAATATTTTTCTATTGTAATATCAATAACCAATATTATCTCCCATTGCAGCCGTGGCAGATAATTTAGAAGCACCTTATATATAGTACATGTAATATATACATCTATAACAAATACAGCGTGTTTCGCAACTATAACAATCACAACTTGAAAAAAGCAATTCCCATTTACGAGACCCAGTTTTCAGCAATAACAGTCACATAAAAATAACATTACAGGTAATCTCAAAAGTGCGTGACAATCTGTTGTACAATAAGTTCTGTCGCTTGAGATCGTTACAACTAACCACCAGTTAAAACTGACCCTTTATCTTTAACCAAATGAATGGGAAAAGAACATTTATTTAACTGGTCGAAGTAAATTAGCCATCAAGTTTATGGTGCGCCTGCTAAGGAGTTAAACTGAATAGATAACGTGTTATGTAGCGTCAGATAAGTTCTGGATTTTGTTAAGTTGTTTCAGGGTGAAAAAGAAATATTTACTGGACATGATTTTGGAGATAACATTTATTTATGAGTAGAAATTGAGTTGACGGTAAATCGACTGGAATAAGGTCACATGCATAATTATGCAAAATTGTGGGTGCCGTGTGCGTTAGTGGCAGAGCGACTGCGGGCATTACCCAGTAGGTCGCGGATTCAAATCCCGCTCGTGATCGATTTTTCTTTCTACAAATTTCGAACTTTATATTTCAACAGTCTTAAAATAAAGTTTTTAGTGTAGCGAGAACTTTATTCTGGATAGAAACAAGTATTTGTGTCATCCAAAGATATCTCCATACAGTCATATTATAAAAGCGAACACTTTTTTTAATAAAAAAATATTATATAAAAAAAACAAAAACGCAGTCGGCAGTTAACTTAAAATTAACTTTAATAATTAATAAAGATGCTAACTAAAACGATAGAAACAAGTTATAGATAGATCATAGTTCACACAGGGATCACAAACGCAGTCGGAAGCACCCTTTAATACTCTTCTATAATTAGAGAGAGAGAGTGAACTGCGATGAACTATGATCTCTCCACAACTTTTTTCTATCTTTTTTTCATGTACCCAGTGTCATTCTCACAATTAAGACGAACCTAACGACACCTCTCAAGTTAAAATGCAAGTCGTTTAAGCTCTAGGCCGTGCCAAAGAAATATACATACATACATACATAGGTACATTTAAAAAACAAAATCCTTAGGTACACTCGAAAACTTAACCCTCCTCGCAGTCCGGCGCAGTCAAATAAAAAAGAAAATACGAAGCGTATCCATCCATTCCTAGCCGTAACGACTTCAAGTGATATAAGTTCTAAAGCGCAACTCCACAGATTTTTTGTCATTACCAGTGTAGAGTGTCGTAGATTCAGTCATGGCGTTTTTATTCGCTACTTCATTTTATCTGCTCGCGATTCTGTTTTATTCAATATCACATTGTCTTCCTATTGTCAAAGCTCCAGGTTGGTATTTTTTTTATTACTTTTTAATTTCGAACAATAAGAGAAAGGCTACGATAGAAACTCTACTCTATCTCCCTGTTATTAAAGATTAATTTATTCTTCGCGACTGAAATTCTAATTTCCACATTCGGTTTATACATATAGGATGTGTAGGGATGCAAAATCTTAGTGAGTAGCTGTTCTTAGTCACATGTTTAATAAATATTACAAATTTCGACAATTTAAATCGCCAATCTAAACGGAAGTTAGCCATACTCGCAGGAGACGCAGCAGATATCATTTGTGTGGCAAGAGCAAGTGATAATCAATTTATAATACGCACATAACTTACAAAAAGTCGAAAGTGCGCGCATTGGGTTCGGACCTAAAAGAGACCTTTGAGTTGCCCATCGACGGTCATAGCATTAGGCTTGCACATTCTAGTATTTCATTCACATCGCGTACGCACATCATTTATAAAAAGTATTTTTGAGGGCCAGAAGCTTTGGATTCGAACAACTTAAGCTAGCCTATCACTGCATGACGTCAAATAGTAGATTATTAACCAAGGGGATAAAGCAGTGTCTTCTGTCACGGGTGACGATTTAAATCGCGAGCGTAACGAAGGACTCGAGGTTTACTCCCGAGCGTAGCGAGGGTGTTAATAACTTAAATCACCAGCGAAGCGAGGGATTTAAGACGAGTCCTGAGTGTAGCGAGGGATTTAAGTTCACCCAAGACTAAGACAGCTTTATCACCTAGGAAAATACTCTACTTTTCGTACCATTTGCGAAAAAATTAACACAATAATACGTACTGTTTCTGAAATTGATAGACCTTTCGCACTTCTCCACGTTGAAAATTCTTCATAAGTTTTAAAATAATTTTCCTTAGATTTTGTTGGAAGCAAATTTTTAATAATTGCGGCAGCATTTGCACTGATGGAATCCGACAATTCACTGTCACTGTCGCTTTGATTTAACATCGTAACGTATTTTTAGAACATTAACTTATTTATCAAAATAAATTAAAATAAACTTTTTGAGTATTTGAAGAAAACAAAAACGCGGCAAATTCCTAGACCAATATTTTTTTGTCGGAAATGCAAAGGCATCAAGCTCATACGGCCTCGTCGGTTCTCGTAATTTTATTTAATAATCAAAACTGCATAATAAATGCGTATTCCTTTTTCAAAAAGATGTGTAATGCTTTATACAAACTCAATGGTGTAAACTTACACAGATGTAGTTCGGTATAAGTTTCGGTGAGTATTCCAAATTTAAATCACATTCTCTCCCTAGAGCATGAATGAAATTCACTTTTTTGAGCAAGTGGTACGAAAATAAATTTTTCGTACTACTTGCTCAAAAAAGTGACATTCTATGCCTCAAAAAGAGAACATAACAATAGTCATTATTAATCTGTCAAAAACAGGGAAAGAAAATTGTACTGAATTTCATTCATGTTCTAGGGAGAGAATGTGATTTAAATTTGGAATACTTACCGACATATACTGAACTACATCTTTACCATTGAGTTTGTATGTAAAGCATTACACATCTTTTTGAAAAAGGAATACGCATTTATTATGCAGTTATTAAATAGATTATTAAATAAAATTACGAAAACCGACGAGGCCGTATGAGCTTGATGCCTTTGCTTTTCCGACAAAAAAATATTGGTCTAAGAATTTGCCGCGTTTTTGTTTTCTTCAAATACCTACATAAAGTTTATTTTAATTTATTTTTATAAATAAGTTAATGTTCTAAAAATGCGTTACGAACTTACGATGCGACAGTGACAGTGGATTGTCGGATTCCATCAGTGCAAATGCTGCCGCAATTAAAAAAAAATTTGCTTCCAACAAAATCCAAAGAAAATTATTTTAAAACTTATGAAGAATTTTCAACGTGGAGAAGTGCGAAAGGTCTATCAATTTCAGAATCAGTACGTATTATTGTGTTAATTTTTTCGCAAATGGTACGAAAAGTAGAGTATTTTCCTAGGTGATAAAGCTGTCTTAGTCTTGGGTGAACTTAAATCCCTCGCTACACTCAGGACTCGTCTTAAATCCCTCGCTTCGCTCGTGATTTAAGTTTTTAACACCCTCGCTACGCTCGGGAGTAAACCTCGAGTCCTTCGTTACGCTCGCGATTTAAATCGTCACCCGGGACAGAAGACACTGCTTTATCCCCTTGGTTAATAATCTACTATTATGTTATCATTTTTCACGAACTTTAAAATATAATGGCATTTTTTAATTGTTATGTTAAATAATATTAATTATTTAAACAAATCAGTAAACCATTATTTAAACTAAGCTTTAATTAAACTATCCAAATAAGGTATCATTCTAAATCTTGTTACTAAGCATAGAAGTCTAAATAAATATCATTCGAGCCATTATTGAATTTTGTTTAACGTCTACTTCTTAACGAGATGTAATTAAACACTGTTTGGGTTTCTAACGGAGGTTTAATGGAAGCCCATTTTATCCCTACCAATGGATTAAACTTGGACAATAATAACATCCGATTAGGATAAAATTGCCATGGTAATTGAAGGATTAGGTTAATTACAATCTGATCTATACAATTGAGAATAAAGTTTAGAAAATCTGTCTCGTGGTACGGTGAGACTATTGCTCTAAGAGGCACTTACAGTCCCTTAGGGCGCGGATATTCGCTCATCTGCGTGAAGATATCGCACATTGAAGATATCAATAAATATAGTTATGAAAAATCGTACTAAACCAATTAAAATTGATTGAAATCAATCAATGAATATGGTTACATTACAAAGTTTCAGCAAAAATTTCAACTTCATCGTTGAAAATAAAAAATATGGCATAAAACAAAAATTCATATAACGCTATATTTTTATTTGAAAGTATACAAACGAAATTTGCAAGTCGTAACTAACTTTGTTTTCCTTTCAGGATTAAAAGCCGCTGCGCCTACCTTCGAATTTTGTCAGAGATTCCGACAGACACGCGGTCATACGGTTTGTCTACTTCTTAATTTCATCCAATCTGTAAAATTAGATAACAGAAAGCTATCTGAAGAAGAGCTGCTGTCCACCCATATTTTTCTAATTAACAAAGACTCAAGCCTGTATTCCCTAGAGGGGGTAGACAGAGGTGTATGCAGTACACCCACGTTCCACGTTTTGCCGGCTATGTTTTTAGTCCCATGTAATAGAGGACGAGTCTCCATTAACCGGGCATAATTTTGCTAATTATATCATAGAATAGCGATGTTTCCGTCACGCGTAACAATCGTTTTTTTTTTGGAGCTATTCTTGGCTAAGGTACCTTTGAAGACGTAAGCAGAAAAACCAACCAAAGATTCATCAAAATCGGATCAATGGTTTAGGAAATCCTACATAGAGAATAAAAAAACCAACATTATTTTTTATTTACAGAGTATACAATAAATAATCTATATATAAAATATTTTCATAGGCACGCAAGGCCAGTTATTAAGACAGTCTACTATACTAGTATAGTATGACAGTGTAATTAAATATTAAAATCGAGTTATTTTGCTTATAATTTTTTTCAGTTAATATGCTTCATCTGTAAAGGATTCGACCCAACATGTCTTGTATCAACAACTACAACTTCTACATCTACTACTCCTTTACCTACTACTACTTCTACATCAACTGCTACTACGACTACAACGACTTCTACTACTACACAAGCTCCAGGTGAAAAATAAAGGTGATTTTCCTGGATTACGATCTTATTATATAGTTTTACTTATAGGTATAGTTTTTCAATAATTGTAGATTAAAATAACATATTTTTTTAACAGTTTGTGTATGGCAAAATAAAAATATTTCATTCCCCGATTATTTTTCCTATAACTTTAGATTTATTAGCTCTAACATGAATAAGTTATGATTTTATAGATCTCACAGTATCGACAAAAACTTAAAATAATTTTTTATTTATACTTTATTTTTACCCATGTGCGGCCACTACACGACACTGGCAGAAATTGCTGAAGTCATCAGCAGATTGCCATAAACAAGAAAAAAAAAACTTGAGATTTTCCTAAGCCAACTATCTTTTGACATTTGCTTGACAAATATTCAGCTTGAGATGTTGTAAATTGTTTTAATTGATACTCCTTTGATTTTTAAAATTAAAACAAATCCATACGATGGCAGCTGCAAAAGACTGGAAATGCAAGGTTGAAGACCAAATTTAATGGTACAATACATAAGAAAACATGACTTATACAGCAAAAGCCATATCACGGGCAATTTAATTCAATTCACCAATGGATTTCTAACACTCGGTAAGGCATACGTATGTATAATACAGGTACGTCCCTAACATATCAGCATTATACACTCTCCCTTTAAGTATTTTGAACACGTATGAAGCAAGTACAAATTCTCTTCTAACACAAACTCAAAATATATTTTATCCCACAAACCTAAGCTCTTTTGTAACACAATGAAAATAAGTAGGTTGTTATACCAAGTTAATTATCCCGTTATATCAACCGAAGCAACCCGTCAGGCTTGCACACATCGGGCTTGATCACGGTCATATTATTGACATCACTGGCGTTCGCCCACGAAATTCCTTTGACATCTTGTTAGTATGAATTACGTGGGTGGAAGGCAAAATTATCGGATGGGTTTTAACATAGATTTTAGTTAAAGGTTTATAAGTATTACCATAATATTATTCTTGGAAATATAAAGATTAGAAAGTCCTAGTCCGTTGGCTGAATTTAGATTGGATATTCACCAAATGGGAAAAAAATAGAGATGCTAAAATCAGCTCATTAATGTAATAAAATCGTCGTCAGGTTTATATATCGCTGTCACATCACTTCCATAAGCAGATCTTAATATTTATCTGACATATGTCAGTATTTTTGTCTCTGCTTTACTCCACATCGAAAACTGGCAGAGTCACTGTTTAACGTGGTAACGTGGTGGTAATGGTTCAATCTAGCAATGTAATCCCGTTGAATATTTTTATTTTTATTTTAAACGACCTAGTCATCTTATTTCTTTCTTTATTTCTTATGACATGTATAAAACAGATTGTACAAACATATTATGTACAAAAGTAACATTAATTTACAAGTATAACATACAATTTTGTAAATTACGTAAACTACGTCACATAACGTGACGTATCTATTATTCTTTCACTCATAATCTTAGCGTCCGTACAAATATTTTTTGGTATTTAAAAGATGATAAACATAATATTATTCACGCACTCTTTTACTTGTATCACAAAAAAGAAACTAGCAAATTAAAAAAGAAAGACCAAAGACAAGATAAAAACATAGCATGAATGGAAACTTTTTTTAGTGTACATCGTAAATTACCAAAACAAGGATTGTTTACACTCACAAACAATATTTTATTATTTTTCCTGTTACATACTTTTTCACAGAAACTTTTTGTACCCAATAAATGTTTCTACTCTGTTGTAACTTTCTTTGAACATTTCAAACCAGTTACAAAACATGACACAACCCTTGTTGTGTTTAAAGTGGATTTTATTGTTATCATCTACAAATAAAATGCTCATACTGTTTCCGATGAAACCGGTAAGTAACCGGCTGTCTTGGTATGGGCATGTGATGAGAAGAGAGGAAAATCATGTTGTGCGAAGAGTATTAGGATTGGATGTAGATGAACAAGAAAAGAGGCAGACCTAGGAAGAGATGGATGGATTGTGTGAAGGATGATATGGCAAGAAAGGAAGTGACTATTGAGATGACGAGTGATAGAGATGTGTGGAAAAAGAGGACATACTGCGCCGACCCCAAATAAATTGGGAAAAAGGCAGGAAGATGATGATGTCTCCGATGAAACTTATTTGGAAAAAATACTGACAACTTTGGGTACACCTAAAAACAACAATAGGTAGTTACAGAGACTGTTTATTTGTTTTGCTTTTGTCTTGTTTTAGAAAATCCCAACATTTTAAGTAGATAAGTATTTCTTTCAGAGGAAAGCAAATTAGGTTTGACTCATTGTATTCGAAAACATCGTGAGTTAGGTTGGTCTCATTGGAAAATATCGTGAGAAAAACCAATACTTTCGAGAAATGTTTGCATAATCTATTTCAGAGGACAAGTGTTGGTAAGTACAAATTTAACTTTTTAAGTTAAGTTTAAGTTTTTTTTTTCTTTTTTTATTATAGAGAGATTTAAATGCTATTCCACCCTCATCGTGACTCTCATGAACACCAACTCTTCCAAAAACCAAAATATAAAAACAACTAAACTACCTAACTAGTTCCTAAACTAACAACACTATATAATTTTTTAGCTTTGTCTGAATCCGGAGAGGCCAAGATACTATTCATCACACTAACTTGACAGTTTGATCTTGTGCATCTATCATAGGTACATACAATATGAAGAAAAATATAAGAAACCTAGAAATAAAAACCAACAGCAATTGAAATACAGATTATATTAGGCACTGTTTACTGTTTATTATATATAATACTAACAAGATTTCATTAGACATTCATTTTCCGTTTAACAATGCAAGTGTCGAATTCCATATTTCTCGTAAAGGTGTCTAATGGGAATTGGCCTTGTGTTTCGATTTTCCATGCTGCTTTTCTGGTATTGACTGCAATAGAAATAACAAAAAAATGAGCATTATAAAATTCTTCCTAATTCTGTCCCACTACGTTTACGCAACAGACTTCTCTCGTAAATCAAGGCCATAGAGAAATAGTTTTTAGTGGTGTCAATTTTAAATATATTAAGAAATCTATAAATTGTGAGGAAATTGAAAAAGAGAGAACTGAACCGTGGCTATTCTTAAACCAACTGCCAACTAACAACTAACGTATCGCTGCCCGCATCCATTCAATTTCATGTTCCCTTTATAAGACGCCTTGATAATTATTATTTACTTGACAATTATTAGCCTTTAAGGTCACCGAAAGTAGTAAATACAATTGGCAATTTTACCACGTGTCAAAACCAAAGACTCAAGCTCAGTAGAAAGTCATCTTTACACAGAATCCTTATTAATATCCTTTTCAGTAGAACGCTGATGTCAGGACCCGTACTACCTACCTATAACTGTAATATTTTTATTTGTTCCATCATTATTTATTTCTTGGTCGTGTAAATCTTCATCCCCTTTATTCGATTAGAGCAAAACTTCCATAAGTCATATTGCCGCCCCCACAGTAAAGAATAAAATTATATATATTTATAAGAAATACCTCTGCATTACGACTGTGAATGCTTCCAAGTAAAAAAATCTCAGGAACACTGAAGTTAAGAATACGTTCCGGTTCAGGCCACTCGAAGTCTATGTCATCATCACCGGGTTCTGCATCATCCTTCGTGTTAGATGCTTTGTGTTTCCTGTGATGACTTGCTGAAAATATAATAAGATAATATTAAGTTATCTTAGGAATTATTGGCCATCACCTCCATGGTTATGACTTAGTCGTCAGATAACCGCCGCTAAGTTGCCAGATTTTTTATATTCTACGGACACTTCGAAACGATGCAAAGGGACTTTATTATCTCAACCCTGAAGTTCCATTCTTCTACCAGACATTGACTACTATTTGGGGATCGTCAAAACGAGAGTGTAAAAGAATTATAAAAGATAGGTGTGCAAAATAATGAATAGTAGGTACTTATTAGGACAAATCTCTAATAAATAAATCACACACCACCCCAGCAGCATTCGAGTTTCTTAACAAAAGTTCTTTTGTTCTAAGCGCTTAACATTTTCATCAAATTGTCACTAAGAATGTGTCTCATCTCGTAAAAAGTTAGATAATTAGCACCCTAACGCCGAACGAAGTTTGGGGCGATGCTCTTTGGTGACGATTTTCCTTCTACAGACAAGATTTATCGACTTTATTAAGCAAGTTGCTTATTACAGGTCTTTTAATTTATCAATCTGTAATGTACAAGCGCGCTAGCAGTACCCGACCCCATCCGATAGATGGGGTCGGGTACTGCTAGCGCGCTTCGCAGCCGTCCAGTGCCTGCTTTTAGGCTCCCTCAAATTTGCACTCAGGGGGCGATGTCCTGGCGTCCAGGTTCCTAGACACCGCAGTTTATACGTACCAACATAAATATAATCTAGTCAAGTAGATATATAGGACGCTGACTGCGTACAGCGTAGTAATTAACTAACTAAGCTGTGAGTTGTGCTTCCTCTGGGATTGTGTTGGCCAAAAGTACTTACTCAAGATCTTACGTAACAATAAGCAAACTCAAAAGTAATTAAATAATTAATAAGTTAATTGGGTATGGATACTATACATGATATTGTATATTGTATTGGAGATGTGGTACTGAAGGAGGACGTTACTACAATCTGTCAAATTTCTGTAATAGATTTTCAACTTTCTTGCTAAAGCATTAGGTTCAAAACTGATTGCGAAAGTTTGACAGTTTCGGGTAGTTAGATGTGCTGGCGTCTGTACAGACAGACTCGCAGCAACGATTCTAAACAGAATCCTTGAGTACTTCGGTCACATAGCTAGTCCAGGTATTGACTTTCAAAAAACGTATTAGCGTTCAAATTTAGAATCATAGGCGGCATTCCAAAACTAAATTCAAATTTTTGAAAATCGAATCTCTTATTTCCATTTACGTATTTTTATTTTTAAGCATTTTCACATTCAATTCTTTTTTTATTTGGTTCTGATGAAAGAGCTTTTTTTCTTCGTTTCTTTCCGATGAAAGGTCTTTGCGGTCAGTTTTGTGGTCATTACGTCTTTCGTCTGAAGTTATCGTATTACATCCACTTGTTGCAAGGTGCTAAGTTAGAATAGTAGAAATAATAATTAAAATAAATTAAAATCCTAATATCTCTATGAAGGAATTATTATAAAAAATTTAAAGTTTTTCTAAGAATGACCAGCTTAGGCTTATTTGCGTCGTTCCAGATAGGAAAACTGTTAAAAAGTAAACAGTATTGGAAGAGTATTATGTATGAGTGTGTTGAATGATTTAAAAGTTAAATGAATCCGCGTGGGACGAAGGACCAATCTCAATTGTACATATACTATACTCATGTCTGAAAATGATTGAGCGGAGCGCACGAGTTGTCGTTTACTTAGGACCACATCGTATGAATTATTTAAAATCCCGTTTAAGCTTCTAGATTGTATTTTAAATTACTTTTTTAATCATTCCATTGGAGATGTGCCCTGATTGGGCCAGCAATTTATGTATACCCTTGTTTATTTCCCATATATTATAACAATTACCGTTATCGTATAAGTTAGAGTTATATCTAACCTAACCATAACCACTAAGGGATGTCGTTTATTAAAAATTAACAATCTACAATTTAAAATCAAAATTCTTAACTTAACGAAATTATAGCAAATATAAAACCAAGACTAGAGGGAAAACATTGTGATGGCGCATTGGTTACGAACCCCTTTACAAGCACGCGGGAGTGGGTTTGAACCTGGCATGTACCAATGTGACTTTTTCAATCTTTATTGTACGCCATTTTTTATTTGAAAACATGTTTTGATCAATCTCAAATTTTTGCTTAAACTTTGTAATGTTGTTCTCCTTCAATGTTCGATTTTTCATAACTATATTCATTGATTTTATATATCTTCAATCAACTTCAATGTGCGAGCGAGATAGCAGATTAGCGCGAAGAGGTGCCTTAAAGCAACCTTTCTATAATACCAAAGTTTCTAAAGATATTACACAAATGTTGGCAATTCATAGAAAAATTACTCATATTGCCTGACTTGTGAACATTACCTACCGCTTTAGTACCATCCCAAACGAAATGACTTGATTAGTTTTTGTACTTTTCTCATTAACTTTATAGGAACTATTGTGAACTGTGTAACATGTGGTACTATCGTGACTGCAGATATTTTAGTGATTTATGAAAGACTAGCTTTTGGCGCGACATCGTGCGGAGGTCAGTCCAGGATAATAAGTAGGTACTGTAACTGTGGTACTCTGAATTTCTGTGTGGTCCGGAGTTTCCACACTATTTTTCTACAAAATAAAGCACCCTTCTTGGCTAAACGTTAGCTAACTATTGCTAATTTTTTTTCAGTATTAACTCACATCTGAACCACAATATGGACTCAAATAATATTTTTTAAAAAAAAGATGACGCACGTCACAAATAAAAAATATAAAACAATGCCGCTCACTGCACTATGATTTGCGCAAATAAGTCCGTAGCCGATAAGAAGGTTGAATACCTAGTTACTTCAGTACCTTAAGACCCAATCCAGGTCATTTTCTGTCTTTAAGCTAAACTTCATTCTTGACATAAAGGACTGAAGAACATTTTCTATTTCACTCAAAAGCATCATTATCAGCCTGTATTAGTCCACTGCTGGACTTAGGCCTCTACCAATGCGCGCCACTATTGTACGCTCATTGGAGGTATTTGCTCATAATCGCCACGCTGCGCAAATGGGTTGGCGATCGCAGTAGCAGATGATTACTGTAACACAGCAGAGTGCTGCTGCCCATCTTCCGGATCTTTCCCTTTGTTTCTTCTTACGACACCTGCGGGACGAGTAAGGGTGGTTCTATTCTTAGGCCGGAAACCACACGGCAATAATTATGACATACGTCAAGAGGAATAATACTACTTTGTATAACAACTTCTTCAAGAACTTTTTAAACGTCATCATACATAATTTTTATAATACACAAAATTGTTATTACCAAGGAACGTAAAATTTAGGGATATTATCTTTTAAATGAACACCGAAGTATGTAGCTGTTGAATATTCAAGTTTATACGTCCTTGTTATCAAGGTGAGATAAATGAGCCGTCAGCTCTTATTAATTTATTTATTACACACGTAGAATAAAGGGGATGTTATTATGGTATTCGGTATTTCATGAGATTTTTCTTATCTATACATCAGAATGACAGTTTTCTACGGAGCGGAGATTAACTGCCTATCTGAACCCCGCAACCCAAAAAGATACGATATTTTGAAGTTACATCAGTTGTCAGGATTTTATGAAGGCACTGACTCCCTATAGGTAACTGTCAACGGTCTACATAACAGAATAAAAGTTACTGTTACTGTTACTGTTACTGTCAGCCCATATCATCCCACTGCTGGGCAAAGGCCTCTCATCAGAATAAAAGTATTCATTGAAAAATAGAAATCTAAAAAATAAATCTGACTTAAGATCACTAAAAAGCTGTAATTAATATAAACGTTCCTTTTAAAGTCGGTTCAGATATATTATTTTAATTGAATAATTTACTTGAATAATTTACATTAATTTTATTATAAGCTTATTCTTGTAGTGCGTCTAATTGCCAGATTCAAACCCACACCCACGTGCTAGTAAAGTGGGCCCGTAAAAAATGCGACACCACGACTCATATACAGCGTGTAACAGAAGTCCGAAATAATACTTAAGGGCATGTATGTATATCATGAAGAGAATCACCTGTGAAAATATTGAATGGAAAAGAGGCATTTTTTTTTTCATACAAAATATTTCTTTCGATTTCATTTTCTTCAATAATGACAGATTTTATTATCTTATGCGTGCCTAGTGCTTACTTAAGAATTTATTGACGGTAAAAAACCGGATTCGTGTTGATTTACCTTTCAACTGATGCCTAGGGCCGAATTTAAATGATTTTGGTAAAAACTTTGACCGTGGTTTACTCGAGTATTGTTTGGGGTTCGGTTCCAAAACCCATGCTCAAGGATTGTGTATAGGGTACCTTATACGCCCTTAATGTATTATTTCGGACTTCTGTTACACGCTGTATAAAATGATTTTATCAAATCTTAATCACTTTTTCTAAAGGAACTTCAAAATTTTCCACAATCCAATCAAATCTTCCATCAAGTTTTTTCAAATGTTAATAAAACACCACTCTCGGTTGGATGCTCTTCAAAAACTTCGTAAAACAAACGAAAATTATATTAAACAATGTTTTTTCATAATAATGGTCTCAAAAAGACAGTGGGTAGCGCCCACTTGAACTAAAATTATTTTTGTGAACTTTTTTTATAAATAATTCATGTCGTTTTATGAGAATGACAAAACTTCAATTCTTTCATCTAATATTTTGTAAACGAGATTTTTTGAGGAGCCTTGTTTTTGTGTATTTAAAACCTCTTGGTAGTACATACCTGTATAGTGTGTATACCTGTGTAGACATACGCCGACCAAGTCAGGACTCATGTTATGACGTCAGTGACTCAATTTAAATCCTTACTAATATTTATAAACTTGCAAAAATACGTTCGCTTGTTTGCTTGCTTTTCACGTTTAAACTACTAAACCAATCGTCCTAAAATTTTGCATATGTTATGAATCAAGTGATAAATGCTTGACGTGCATAGAATAAATTCGGTCAGTAAAACATTATAGTATAATATTTTTACTAACACTGCGATAAAAGCATTAAAATTAACATTTCAAACATGTCATGTTTCTGCTAATATAAATATAAACTTATTTGGAATTGGGATTCCTAAATCTCGCTCCACTTAAAACGGTACGCCAGGTTTACAAAACCGCAAATCTGAAACTGGTAATGAACAAAATGACAACCTTACACATCGCTCGTTACCATCTCCTATATTTTCCGCTCGAGGAATCAGCATGTCAATTTTATTTAGATTTAACTTGTATTAGGTAACGATATTTTTTTCTTTTCTTTGGTTTATCTGTCAAATATATTTATCGTTATGTGAGTATTGAACATATAATTATTTTTTATTTTTTTTACTTTTTCGATCTTAGACATCGATCGGTTTGTGTCTGTGGGCAATGTTGGGCATAGATTTAGTTTTGTTTTTTAGTTTTTTTTTTGTGTATTTATTTTATTTCTTTTATTTAACAATGTGAGATCAGCTCGTACTGGTTGTTGCCGTGTGTACACCCACAGGAATATTTGGACGTGGAGTTATAGTGGTAAGCAGTCCGCAGTACGGATATGGACAGTCCGTCGGCGTCGCCCAATTGGCAACAGGCCCAAGACAGGGGGCCTACTCCGAAATTTTAACAACGAAACTTCGATTGTCGGATCGCATGTTTGTTCGTTAAATTACCTTCTAATAGATGGTTTTTTTATGGATTTGTAACGAAACTACAGATGAAAGCACTAAGTACAATTAAACAGTGTTAATTTGGTGGTAAGAATTGTGTTTCATGGTCTTCATTATTACGTTCCGATCCGAAACATCGTTGTTCGATTTTCAGAGTAGAGCCCAGCGCACCATGTTTCACGCGCGCCTTTCACGAAGGATAGGGTGTATGTGTGTGTGTGAGTTGTGTTCAAGCTTTGACGAAAAGGGTCAAAATGATCCTTTTTCTGTTATCAACTTAATATTGTATTTCCGGCCAGGTGCGAGATGGTTTCGCTCACTGGGTCATGAAATGAAGGGTTCATTGTGAGTAGTAACTCACATTTTGAAAAAAAAAAATCTGGTTACCTATTAAAGAATTCATACGAATATTTATACACTGTGGCTAATTGTTATTTTATGCCTCCTCTCTCAGATCTGTTGAAAGAAATTTCTCAAATAAATATGTCTTTGTACTTTCAAATTCTTTAAAAAAAAATTGTATTTAACTGTATCTATGTGGACAAAAAAGCGGCTCTTTTTAATAAGCCATTTCATCCTTTGAAATTCTTCAATACCCACTATCACATAATACAGTATTTGAACTTTAAAGTTTCAAAAAGACTAGTCAATAGAGATACCGCAGACTTTTTTAATTACCTACTACGTCAATATCAAAGGACTATACTCTTACAAAGCTTTGACAAAAAGGGTCCAAAAGGTCCTTCTTTATTCTTCTAAAAGAAGCTGGCCAAGAGCCATTATATTTATATTTAAAGTACATTCCATCCTAAGGTTGTCTGTAAGAAATTGCCATGTGCGATAAGACCGCCCATTGTACAAATTTTTATAAAAATCGTTATTGTAATATTGTGTTTATATTAAGTATATAGACTCACGCCTGTATTCCCCAGAGGGGGTAGGCAGAGGTGTATGTAGTACACCCACGTTTCGCCGGATATGTAATAAGTCCCATGTAATAGGGGGCGAGCCTATTGCTATTAACCGGGCACAATTCCAGACTCCGTGCTGCTACTGAGAATTTCCTAATGGAAAAACCCAATAACACTTTGCCCGACCCGGGGATCGAACCCAGGACCTCGTGCTCAGCACTCGCGCTTGCTACCACTAGACCAACGAGGCAGTCCAGAGAGCAGGTTTATATTAAGTGATGTACAATAAAGAATATAATAAATAAATAAATAAATAAGAGCGAGTCGAACTCGCTTACTAAAGCCCAATTTCACCATTAACTTTAAAAACCGAGTTCAATAAAACTAAGTTCAGCTCTATGCAAATTGCAGTTTTCATCTGCCTAAGCCTTTTCCCAACTATGTTGGGGTCGGCTTCCAGTCTCTTACCGGATGCAACTGAATACCAGTGTTTTACATAGAGCGACTGCCTATCAGACCTCCACAACCCAGATACTGGGTTACACGATACCCCTTGGTAAGACTGGTTGTCAGACTTTCGGGCTTCTGACTACCCGTAACGACTGTTAAAGATTGTTAATTGACAGCCATAGTAACACGTACCTATTCTGTAAAATGGCCCTATTAAGGTTTTAAAGCCCTATTAAGGTTTTAAGGCCCTTTTTTTAAAAACATTCCAACCTTTGAATCTCCTCAATACCTCCTATCCTATCCTGTAATACAGTATTTGAAGTAACAAAAGAATTAGTCAATAGAGATTCAGCAGACCTTTATAATTACCTCCTTTCACGATGTCAAAGCAATAGCAATGTACATTCACGGGCAAAATTATGTATGTATGTAATGTGAGAAGCACATATTGCATATTTTTGCATAAGTATTCAAATACTTATGTGTTTTTCCTAAATTGAAATTTTAAAAATGATCATGTTAGATAACTAAATTATGCTCCTGACTGTAGGTACCTTTGAAGGCTTTGACGAAAAGGGTCAAAATGCTCCTTTTATATTCTGTTATCTATCTTTCCAAACACAGTAGGTACTATGACGTAAGGTAGACGCATAACTGAAGGAAGGGTCCTGGGTGCGGTCGGGCAAAGTGATATTGGGTTTTTCCATCAGGAAATTCTCAGTAGCAGCACGGAGGCTGGAATTGTGCCCGGTTAATGGCAATAGGCTCGCTCCTTATTACATTAGACTTATAATATAGCCAGTTAGACGTGGGTGTACTGCATACACCTCTGCCTAGCCCCTCTGGGGAATACAGGCGTGAGTCTATAAATAAATAAAAAAAAAATAGTTATATCTGTATAGCATTGTTCTAATGATGGGGTGGAACCTTTATAATTTTGTACGGACTTTACACAAAAGGTCGCGGGTACAATTCCTGCTCGTAATAAATTTTCTTTTAATAAAAATTTGAAACTTACACCATTTTAGATTACCGACTTACATCTTTTATCAAGTACCTCCTTCAAATCAACGCCGGCTCTTGAGACATATTGCCAGTCAGCCGTATTAGGTACTTCCCAAGTCTAAGTCTCGACCAGAAGTTGTTTTACATCGAGGTGTTTTACAGTCCTACCCACAGACTGTTACAATAAATTGTGATTCTTTATAGTAATAGTTTATTTTTAGGTTTTATCTTAAAATCACGTGACTTAACAAAATGTATGGAACAGCTGATTTTTTTTGCGATTTCAGGGTTGGTCCCATAGTAAAAGTTGTTCATAATGATGAGTTTGATGACCCCTTTTAAGGATGCTGGTGTTTTACAAATAACCCTGTATATTATCCAAAGCAGTTATACAGATACAGTAAATGGCGGTGCCTCTGAGACACAGTTGGGAACAGCTGGCAAGTATAGAGATCGCAAGAGAAAAAAGGGCGAAATCAAGGCAGAATGACAAACGTCAAATCGATTTGACAACTGACAGTTGCGTTCGGAATCGCGTTCAAAGATCCAAGCAAAGCAATAAATTATAGTGATGACCTTGGAAGAAGTAGTGATGATCATGGAGGAACAATTGATATGATACTTCTTCTAAGGTGATGACAGTAGTCTATGTTGCTATAGTGTGTTTGTATGTTTGTTTGTCTTTCTTTGAAGCAGCAATGGAAGAACGGATTGACGTCTTTTTGCATAAATAGATATACATAGTTTATGAATCGAAAAGTCCCAGAAAAATTAGAATAACGGAAGAATCAATTTAATATAATATTCTAATAGAAGAACTAAATGTTGATATAATAATAAAACTTTGAGCCCAAAAAAGGGCAAAAGCAACTCGCGGAATTTGAGAGTTCAATTGGTTTCTGTGTTCATCAAAAATCTCTTGGGGCCTCACCTCATCTAACGAATGAGATTCTTACGAACTTCGAGGTCAGTTACCCACAGGTATCGAGAAAATGGTCAGAATAAATTTCCGAATTTTCGAGAAACGACCGAATTTTGTGGAAGGAGATATTATAGTGCACAAGTGTTTGCGCAAACACAGACGCACACTTCTATCTTACTAGTACATATTATAAATAATCAAAGATTATAAATGTGAAATTTCGTATGATTGGAATTTGGATGACCGTTTCTCAATCAAGCACGGTAAAATATTTGCACACGGACCGTATTACATTACTTTTAATCCCAAAATCCAAAATTATACTTTAGAAAGGATTATGAAATTATTGTTCCTTTAAGGGCCGTACTAATAGGTCGGCGGCGCGGGCGGTCCGGTTTTAGACCACAATCCTCTATTTGATGACCCTTGGCTATAATAAATAAATATATAAGTAATTGGGATGATTCTTAGTTCAACAGCGACCCCCGGGGCTTAACTTCTCAATGCTTAGTCAATTATTAATCTTTGATTCAATTCAAAGCCTTGAATTGTACAAAGTTTCGATGTTACAGAGGAAGCTTTATTTACTCTGCTAACTTTTCAAAATTCTCTCTCCAGAATATTAATAGTATAAAACTTTCAATTGTTGTTTAAGTTTAAAGTTTTTGAGGATATTGTGTTGGTTAGAAAATTTAGGGCGATTTTGATGTTCCTAAATTTATGAAGAGAAATATAAAGCGTAACTTAAGTACATTCGTTCTAATTATTATCTTAATTTAGAAAGAGTTCGGCCCAATGCGAGTAGGCCTTCATTAAAATTTGTTTTTGAACAAATTAAGCAGTCCTATCAGACTATGAGAGTGAGGAAGTTATAGAGAGTTAACCTGTGTTTGCGCATACACTTATGCACTACACCTATCTACAGGGTGTTTTACAAATAACCCTGTATGTGTAGTTGGAATTAATCCGTTGAGATTGACCGCTGTGACCGAAATTCGTCCAGGAGGACGTCATGACATGCATATACTGCACACCCGTGCAAAGCCTAGTAAATTTGAATCCAAAATCTAATATATCTTATTCGAATTTTGGCCTTTGTTAACAATTCACTTTTGATTTATAAATCTGGCCACACTAAACTAATAAGGCAACTTATAATTTGATATTGGGATTAGATAAAACAGAATATGGTATGTGTAAGATAAATTGCTTATTGTAAACGCCAAATAACTTATTTAGCTAACAAACACAATTATTTTTATCCTTCAGATTATATTTACATGCCAAATTTATAATTATTTGCGAGTAAAATTACTGTGACAGACAGACGAACGAAGAACACACGCTTTTATATAAATAAAGTATGGTAATATTGTATTTGTCAAAATGGTGTAAGTACAATAAAGAGTATAGGTAAATTATAAAAAATAAACAAACACTGTCAGTAAGTTGGACATACCGACAGACGGATATGAGGATACTATAAAGGTTACTGATTTTATATGGAACTCAAAAAAATACCAAATTTTTTAAATTAACTTTTGGTCCCACAGATGTATAAATTTTGATACATCTAAGATATAGATATAGATGTAGATATAAAAATAAGGACTGAGTAAGTAACTTGAGCAATAACAGTTTTCATCAAAACTTCAACGCAAGTAGGTAATGAGGACAAAGATAGGGTTTTCATTCTTCACATGTATCTGTAACTAAATGACATTAAGCTCCATCTGTTATTATAAATGCAAACTAAATTATGCAGCTGCTATGCAACTAGTGTCAACATTTTCCACCGTCAAGCAATAGAATTGCTTAGAGTTTCATTACTACAGAGGTATCATTAATCCAGAACTAGGTATATATAAAGCTACCAAACCACCACATTTATTATAATGTTGGTGGTTACAAAAGCTACCAAACCACTACATTATACCTAATGTTTATAATAAAAAATAATAATAATACTAACGATGTTTAGTACAAATAAGTGGAAACCAAATGCCATAATAACCTCCCACATAGCATTGTCAGATGACCCGCTTTTCAGCTTGCTCAGGATGGCTCAGGAGCCAGACACCCATAATCCCACTTTTTACATGTAGGATGTTGCAAAAAGCTTTTAAATATTTTTTCATAGTTATAAAGACCGACCAGCTGCCCGGTGCGACTTAATACGCGTGATTATCTTACCTCTACGCCTATTCTACTCTACCCTACCCTACACTACCCTACCCCTACTCTACCCCTACCCTATCCTACCCCAGAAGTATAATTCCATTGTTTTTAATATTTATTCTGCTATTCCGAACGAAGACAAATACAAAAAATCAAAAACTATGAACTCGGCCCAGCCGTTCTCGAGTTATAAGTCTTCGAACAAACCCGACTTTGTTTTCTATATTACGACCCGCCCCGGCTTCGCACGGGTGCAATATACATATAATATACCTTCATCTTCAATCATTCTATCTATTAAAAAACCACATCAAAATTCGTTGCGTTATTTTAAAGATTGAAGCATACATAGGGATATAGGGACAGAGAAAGCGACTTTGTTTTATTCTATGTAGTGATAGTGAAGATTACGTTCTAAAATATGGCTGGCCTTTAAAACATTAGCTTTTAAAAGAACATAATTTCAAGAATTAAAAACCAACTTACCAGCTTCTACTGATAATAACAAGAATCCAGCAACCAGAGCTAATACTACAAACTTCATTGTTGTTCCAGTTCTTCCTCGAAACAATAACCTTTGAACAAGTTTCCACTCTTTATATACCTATCTCAAAGAAAAAGAATACTGATAAATGTACAGCAATTTTATTATAATTTGTACAAGTTAAAGATAAGATGGTTGTTGTAAATGCTTCAGTAATCATTGTGTACTTATCCGTATCTTAATGAGCTAAGATTGTTTCTAAGTCGTTTAGATTTAAGCCGCTTTTGACATAGTCAATACTTAGATAGTTGCTGTAATAGGCATTGAATGCTAGATCTAAAGAATTCAAATATAAATTTAAATTATGTACAACTATATTATTCTAACTTACTATTATTATTATGTGAGAGTTTAAAATATTCTAATGAGAAACTCGCAAAAAAACTGACTCGGGCGGGACTTGAACCTGCGATCCGTGGCGCGCGCGACGGGGCGTCCCGGACCTCACTCTCAATCTGTGAGTAAAGCCGTTTTTTTAAAAGCTTCTTTATTATCTCACCATCTGACAACCGAGGTGTAGTTTATGATAATCAGGCTGATGATGATGAAGATTACAATATAAGTAATTACACAATAAGTAGCTCATGTAAAACACCATTTTTTGGTATTATTTACTACAACCTCGTAACTCGTAAGACCTTACGTGGGAGTAATCCCCAAATCGTATTCTCGCTGTAATTCACGCGGGTAACGGTTTTTACAACCCCGTTGCTAGGCGACGGTATTTCATTAGGGACGCCCACTGACTTTCGTAGAACGAATATATGGGCATTGTTATAGGTATACAAGAGTGTTATAGTCCCATAGTGATAAGTTGGTGAAAGCAGAGATAAAAGATGTAGAGGCCTTCAATTTGAACTTAAGAGGCTTTTGGTTCCATAACCAAACACCAAAAATGGAAACTTAAGGGTTCATGCAAATATATCAAGTATGACCGTTGACTAAAAAGTATTTTCAGGAATTGACTTCTAGGCTTCTAACTTTTTGTCTAACTGAATTCGCCGGTGTTTTTACATTAGTCAAAGGCTTAAGTACTATAATATAGTCTAAAACTATGTCTTTGCTAAAACTTTTCAGCTTTTTAAATCATAAAATCACTTGGCGTAAAATGAACACAAGTAATCGAGTATACCTAACAAAATACCAGCAAAGATTGTTCTTATTTCAAAATTCTGTACACAAACCTGGAAAATAAGACCTTTTTTTTACAGATTTAATGCCGTTAGCCTACAAACACTGGCCACTACGGCTCGCTGGTGACGGTTTAAAATCTTTTTCTTTTTTATTGCAAGCGGTAACACGTTTCTTGTTGATGTACGAATTTTCTCTCCGTTCAAATAGTGTGTAAAAATTGTTAAACATTATTGACCTTAGATTTTCTTTATGGGGTATTTCTTTACTTTTATCAACACAATTATAGGTAAATACATTTATATACATAAATATGAATCTAGACCAGAGATCTGCAACTTTTTTATTTACTGTCTTAAGCCGGAACCCACAGAAATCTAAATAATATGCCTTATTATTTAGATTTCTGTGCCGGAACCGTTTTACCTGTGATTTCTGTGGGCCGCAACTCAATAAACATTTATTATTATTATTACGAGCCTGTTGTCGCATTTATTTTTGCAGGTCATTTCGTATAAGTATTAAAACCTCTTTGGATCGAGCAATTTAATTTTATATTCATTCATAATGTACCAATGTGACTTTTGCAATGTCATATGTACTTTCTTAGTTAATCTAAGACACCACTGACTAACGGTGAAGGAAAACATCGTAAGGAAACCTGGACTTTTAATAGTCTGAAATCGCCAACCCGCAGGGAGCTAGCGTGGTGATTAATGCTCAATCCTTCTCTGTATGAGAAGAGGCCTTTGCCCTACAGTGGGACAGTTACAGGCTGATTTATTATTATTATGGAGTTAGCTAGATCTTTTCAGTATTTT
Organism: Protodeltote pygarga; assembly: GCA_936450705.2. NCBI lineage: Eukaryota > Metazoa > Arthropoda > Insecta > Lepidoptera > Noctuidae > Protodeltote > Protodeltote pygarga. The sequence goes on along the minus strand of OW388264.2, from coordinate 4,403,335 downwards.
CCTTTTTTGACTGCCTCGTTGGTCTAGTGGTAGCAAATGCAACTGCTAACCACGAGGTCCTGGGTTCGATCTCCGGGTCGGACAGTGTTATTGCGATTTTTCATTAGGAAATTCTCAGTAGCAACAAGGAGTCCGGAATTGTGCCCGGTTAATGGCAATAGGCTCGCCTCCTATTACATGGGACTTATAACGTAGCCGGCAAAACGTGGGGTACTGCACACCTCTGCCTACCCCCTCTGAGGGATACAGGCGTGAGTCCATGTATATATAGTCTATGTATGTATGACTTCAATGTTTTACAAAAAATCCTACAGAACATTCTATAGCAATATAGGGAATCACCTCCCAATTTGTCCCTTTACATAGCGACCACAACTGTTTGCAGTGCACTTGAGGACAAATTGACGTTGCTCACACTTCACCAAAACTAACGATGGACAAACAGAGTGATGACAAATACTATGAGTGATAGTAAGTAATAAGATTTTGTGGCTTCAAGCAAACATTGTTTTTGGTCGGATAATGGTGGGGTAAGCCGTTAACGAGTTTGGGACAAATAGTTTGCATAATGATCTGTTTTGGAAATGAGATTCTTGGTAAGTTGAAGGTTGGGCTTGAATAGTGCCCTTGGAAGAAGACAACTCTTTGGTTATTTACCGTTATACTATTTCTAACCAAGCTACCGAGTCTAAAGTCCGAGTCAAAGCGATGGCACGGCGCGTCGCCGCGTCGCAAATACTTCTTGTACTAATAGGTCTTGAAAAAGGATTCCGTTTAGGTCTGAAACTAGTCGGGCGTTCCCGAAATCAATCCGTGAGTAAACCCGTTAGTATTTAATAATTGATTTTATTGATGTTTCGTTTATCTAACGTTTCGTAAGCTTATTTGCTGCGCAGGAAATCTATGGCTGCAGTATTAGGCGGTAAAATGTCATCTACGTAGTACCTTAAACTATTTCTTTAAAAAAAACCGTGACATAAACAGTCAGACAGACAAACAGACGAACACAAAAGTATCCCGAAGGTTCCGATTTTCTATTTTAAGATACGGAACTTTAAAACAACGGTATCAGATTAAATAACAATCGTGTTAATTAATTGTCTGTTTGAACTTCGAGCAATCAGAAAGAGCTGAGTTCGTAGATAGTCTGCAGCTAATTAGTACTACACTGAACCAAATCACAATTAGACGTGTTAATTGTGATGAGTTGTCTCAGAAACTGGGCTTAATGTTTTTTTTAAATCTTTATTTGTTTAAGGGATTTAAGTACGCATTTAGGACTTAATATACGAGTAGGTAGGTTAATCCCATCGTACCTACTTATAATATGAAATTATACACTCTTGAAATAATTTTGTTTGTGCTATGTTTTCTTTTCTTTTTTTTCTTTTTTTTTCTGACAAACGGTGAAGAAATACATCGTAAAAAAGACCTAATGGTCTGAAATCGCCAACCCGCAGTGAGCTAGCGTGGTGATTAATTCTCGCTCCTAATTACTTGGTATGAGAAGATGCCTTTGCCCTGCAGTGGGCTTTTTTTTAACAAGTAGATATTATCTCAGAACCCACAATACAAACCTCAATTTTTATTTTTCAATCTAAGAACACCCTTGATGACGTCATCAATATATGCACAATACACACGTTAAACTTAATAACACCCCTCTTTTTTTGTCGAGGGTTTAACCCTGATACATGATGACAATGTAAGGTTTTATTTAAAACAAACCTCGAAACTAGGATTTTCTCCTCTATGTATCGTGTAAGCAACTACATAAAGGTATTTATTTCACAATGTAGAAACATAGTTTCGTTGATTAATTGTATCAATTTTGTCGCCACTTTGTCGCTTCAAAGAACAGAAAAAACGGCAAAGCACATTGAATTCAGAGAAAAGAAGATAGGCAAAGAAAAATCTGAGGGGAAGAAAAACTACCTACATTTTCAATTTGAAAAGAAAATATTTTTCTTTGTAACAAACTGTTTCTAGAACAAGTTTGCAAACTCGAAAAAAGTGTTTTCTCTTCATGTCTGTCTTATTTACACAGATTTTTAGGGTTCAGTAAACTTAAAATGTCGTAGTAAAAAGAATAAAACCTCTGTATTTTGCACTGATAACCTAGTGGTATGACCGTCGACTTATAAGTCAGAGCTCTCGATTTCGATCCCAAGGCGCGCACCTCTGACTTTTCGTAAGTTATGTGCGTATTATAAATTGATTCGGTAGTTCCAAAGATTACCCCTAACATACATACATTATCACATACATACAAACTTTACCTCTTTATAATATTAGTATAGGTATAGATAAGCTTGAGACAAATCACAAATCAATATTAACTAATAACTATAATAAAGATCCTTTTTGTTATATTAGTTAGAGTTAATTCTGTAATAAGGTACGATGGGGTTGACATATCTATCGGATAAAAGCCCTTAAACATAAATAAAGATTTAAAAAAAAAATCCTTAGAGCAATATCAATATACCCTGTTTTCTAAATGAACTTTTACAACTTACTGTTCTGATTGCTATATATTCTTAACATAAAGACAGGGGTGGATTTCTCTATAGGCCGAGTAAACCCGGGGCTTTCTTTTGTCGTGTGGAAAACCCATCACCAAGGACTGGCGAGGGCAAAATTTCGGCGGCGCGGGTAGAACTTGGCTTTTTCTAAAATAATTTTAAAATATGTCCATAATACCATGCAAAATAAAATACACGTATGGAGATTACGATTATTTTTTGTTTGGACCATTGAACTGGAGATTTGCCTACTAGTCAATTAGTATGTCAAAGTACAGTAGTCCAATTTAAACATATCATAAAGGCGACACCATTTTATAAGCCTAGGGCAGCCAGTATATGAAATCCGTCCCTGCGTATAGAACTATTTACTACATAAATATATCACAAGTAAGATGTCAACCGCGCATTGATGCGTAAGTACGCGGGGATCAGCTAAGATTTGGAGCCGTGATCAACGATGCGTGAGGCGTTGTCAACTATAAGCCCTGTGTAATAAATGAAAGAACTTTAACAATAAAGTATCGATACTTACAGATTTTTTTTTTGTACTGAACTGTGTTGAGCTGAATTGATGTATAGTGCAACTGGAATGAGTCAGTCGAACTTAAGGTTTTAAATTGCTTACATTCAAGGTTAATCCTGAATCCAAACCGCGTACTCTGCATGTAACTTGTATTGAAAATAATTGAGAGAATCATTACTACAAAGTGTATTGAAATATAACTATATTAATAAAAAGTATTAAAGGAAATAGATCAAATTTTACTTAATGAATAAAAAACATTTTGGGAGGTAGATATTTTAATGATTAGGTCATTAAAATACTTCGTAACAATTTTTTTTTAATAATTTGATCAAATTGTGCAAATTGATCAAGTGCGCGAAATTCGTAGTAAAATTACGATTTTTAACAACATATTTGTATTATTTAAGAAAATTTATAAATATATTTACCTCTACTACTTCCTTACCTTTTTCTGTGGGTCCGATCAACGTGGGTCACCCGCCAAAAATATTATCAATCTGACTAGAGATCAATGTTTGATAGAGTTTCGCTTCTGAAAGCGAGAGGCACCTTTAATTTAGCGACAGCCAAGCGTGGATTTCCGCTTCAGGAATTGTTTAAGAACTCTTTATCTTGTGGACGTACACATGTGAATGTGTACGTATATAGTAGACTTATGTTTGTTATCCTCTTAATGTAATATTATGTCCATAACCCGAACACTTCTCATCGTCTACGGTTAAATACATCTTTATGTAATGTGGTAAGTTCATTCCTTAAACTTTATATGAATTCACAGTAACATGAATAAGTTTTTAACAAAGTTTGAAGCGGTTGTTACGTTTGATTCCAAAATATAATACGGGTGAAGCCGCAGGCAGAAGCTTGTAAGAAAATAAGTAATATGGGAATGATGAATAAGTTGTATTTTGTATGTGATAGTAGGGATATGATGTGTTGATGTTATAGTAATGATGATGATGATGATAATAATGATGTTATATTGTACCTGTAGGAAATTATGTTTTATTTACAACGGAAATGATAAACGTTAGTCCTTCCAATCGTGTCAGATTGCTGTCCAATCAGACTATAATAATGAAGAAATATAGAATTCAACTATGTTTGGCTTGCACACTGTGTTTATTATCTCCTGCGTAGTTGGCTGGTCTCTGTTGAGATTGGTCGGTATGATCGAAATTCGGTTAAGAAAATATTAACAAAACTATCAATAAATTGTAACTAGATTCTAGAGAAATGCTTTTAGCATTTATAGATCGCTCCTTCCTCTATGTATGTTGATCTTTGACAACTCAAACAAAATAGCCACAAAACAACTTGGAACTATCAGAATCCACCAACGCGGCAACAGGGTCAACTAAGGTGGTCTTCAAACTTTAATTCTTTACCCTTTCAGCAAAAAGTATTTAGGTCCGGATAAACAAGAATTTTGTCCTGAAGCTTCTAGTTCAAATACTTCATGTATTATTAGACAGTATTGTTCGGTATTAAACAAATATAAACAACATACAACAATGTTTATAAATAAAATACAAAAATGGCGAGTTCCATACCGTTAAGCACCTTGCTCTTTCTACGTGTAATAAGCACAGTTTACGAACAAGTAAGATAATAAAAAATAACGTCCAGGATCAGAATGTTTAATTCTCAAAATATCCAACGGTGTCAAAATGCCCCATTTCCAAAATGTCCAATTCCCAAAATATCTAATTTCCAAAATGTTCATTTCCCAAAAACGGCCAATTCCCAAAATGTCCTATTCACAGAAGGAAGCCGTCACCTTACAAGCATAAAAAAAGAATAGTTCATACGTTCGTAGAATATCTTGTGAAACACATAGCTTTCCCGTATTCGGGCAGTGACATAATCACCCCTGCAGTAGAATTTAAATTGCACAAGAGTCCTAATAATACCTCTAAGTCTTCTTCTTATCGTATGGTTGATTAACAACCTGGTGTCAGAGTTTAAACCTCTGACATGGCTTTACACACCATTGAAAAATCTCTCAGGTGTGCTGGTTTCATCACGATGTTTTCCTTCACCGTTTTAGCAACTGATAATTAATTTATAATACGCACATAACTTACGAAAAGTGAGAGGTGCGCGCCTTGGGATCGAAGTCGAGACCACTGACTTATCAGTCGACGGTCATACCACTAGGCTATCAGTGCAGTGATACCTCTAAGTATGTAACCTCGAACCGCAAAAGACATTTAACTCAATTACAAGCTTTTACAACTTGAAGTCTTCCATCGTCTTACATAAAAACCTGTTCAAAGGAATCAGTTTCGCTTACATCAAGATTATCTAGAAGTTATCCGCAAAAATGCATAATACTGCGGTAATAACCCGTTTTGACTAGTATCCTGTGCCACTGGTTTGTTAGAGAGAGTTGGATTTACATGTTTAAATAGATTTTAATAAGCTACTTTTAAAATTAATCGTGAGGAAACCAGCACACCTGAGAGATTTTTTAACGGTATGTAAAACCATGTCAGAGGCTACGGGCGATTTAAACTCTGACACCAGGTTCTTCATCAACCTAGATAAAGAAAAATATGACATTATCTGTGAATTTAGACAACAAAAGAAGCGTATCAGAAGTAATTACGATTATTATTATTATTTTAAATAGCCTGCTGAGCAAAGGCCTCCCCCTTCTTGTTTCAAACCTCTCAAGACTGCGCCGCAGCGTCTCGGCAGGTCACGCACAAGATGGCGGGATGAATTGGACAGAACCAATAGTGACTGGTCCACACTGGCCGAAAGATGTAGAAATCAGAGGAAGAGGCCATTGCCCAGCAGTGGGCTAATATGGGCTGACAATAACAGTAACCATTGACGAAACTTATTCATAGGCCGTATTGAACGATATGAATATTTTGATACATCATCAAAGTTCCCATTCATGTTGGTACCATAATCAGGTTTGTAGATCGGGCAATACAGATAAATGAAACAATTTAATGACATTATTTGATTTATCCATCTTAGATAGCGTATCAAGACGTATTTTCCGTACATTTGCCCTCATCATATTTCTATTACGTTTCTAGATTGCAAACTGCCGTCGCCGTCGTCACGTAGGCGGGGGTAAGTGAATAGTAAAGCACTGAACTGAACCCTTTACGCAAATAAAATTGAACGGTTTCAATTGTTCAACCCTATGTGAAAAACTAAGTTTGTATTTATAGTCTCAAACTTTCGCGAACATTTATTATAATGAAACAACTTTTAAACGAATAACTCGCGTTATTATTATTATTTTTCAAAACATCTGACGTTTCTTTCTAGCCAAAGCACTAGTAAACGGTAGTAAAAATCTTAATAAATTAACTAAAATTTTCACATAATATGGGCAAAAATACTAAATAAAGTCGACGGTAGATCAAAAATAGTTTTTAATAACTGTTCAGACGCTTGTCACCTCAGTCTGCCTGCGAGCTTTGCAGCTCTAGAAACGTCAGGTGTTTTGAAAAATAAACAATATACCTATACGCGAGTTATCCGTTTAAAAGTTGTTTCATTAAACGGAGTTTGCATAATGATGTCAGATTTTTTTTTATCTGTTTAATTTTTTCAGGGCTTCAATTACCTACTATACCAGCCCCATGGAAGGCACAGATTAAAATTACTCCCCAACTTAGGATAGAGTCTCGATGTACCATCGAAACGAAAAGAAGAAGAACGTGTATCTTATAATAACCTCCTTCTTATTTTTATCACCATTCCTTAGCTCTTACTACTGCCGAATAATGATCTGAACGATGGCAACACCCATGAGGAAGCTGTGGTTTCCTCAACAAAGGAAATTGTCATAACTAAAATAGTCTTCCAAACTTTAGAACAAAGGATAGTTTATCATATTACATGCAAACTGAAAAGCAACAGTACTAAATAATAACAACTTTCTCGTGTTGACAGTTTGATTGATATGTTGTCCGACGCGACGTTTAAATTTTAAGTTACCTCTTACTTTGTATGTAGTGTTTCGTCAACATCTATGCATAGTTTAGTGTTGACCATTTGTTTTAATTCATGTTGATCAAAGGATTTATGATTTATAATTACTATATGCTTCTAACCACTTTTGATGTTATACATCCTACCTTCTAAATCCTGATCACACCTCTCCTAAAATCTTGAATTTTATGTTTTTTAATCATCATAATGAAATAAATCAAGGTATCGATTCCATTAGCAACTTTAATCTTGAAAAACAAAGTCCATGGATGACTTGAGGTACAAAAAATATCAGCGCGTAACACTTATTTTCTCTAAAAATACTTTTAGCGCCATCTATGAACTTAAATGGACATTAAAATAAATTAAGACATGGCCACTCTACGTATAGAAATTTAAGATGGCAGTGTAATACTCATGAATAGATTGTTAATCACGTTTTTTTACTCAAAATACTGAAAAACAATCAAATTCTACCAATATAAAAAAATATTAGTCAAGAACATTTTTATCTTGATTATTTTGTATGATTATTGTATGTACCTATATCTATTGTATTGTATTGTATGTTTATTTGTGAGACCTACATTTTATATGAGTGCGAACGCACAGTCGTAGCCGGTTGTAGTCGGTCATTCCACGTAAGTATTTATGGAGACCAAGAATCTTCTTCTGGAGCTGGTCGCTTCATTCATAAAAGATGTCAAAGTTCACAATGTCTTACGTTTTCACGATCACTGTCGGCAACATATACCTATTATCAAGGGAAGCTTCACATTTCCATTATGAACTGACAACACATTATATAGGCTTTTCGTACAACAAGAGGTCAGCTTGTACTGGACATGTATAGCTTGGTATGTTGCCGTGTGTACATAATGAAATTTTTTTTAGCCGGATATTTCAAAGACTTTGAAGTCTTCTTCTTTCCTTGAGACCATGGGTCGCTGGGCAACTTACCCAGCATATACCTACAGATACACGAAAGTTATCCGGTTAAAAAGTTGTTTCATTAGGTGTCATAAAATTATGTACAACAACCAAAGATCATCATTACATCATTGAAACACTCACATAATCCCGGGTTTAGTCCACAATGAAAACAATAATTAAAAACTAGAAATCACAATTTTATTAAGATAAAAAGAAACAATAACCCTTTTTTTGCTGTCGGGTAAAAACTAAAACACAAAACAAAAACTTTGAATATATCGAACACAATATCATAATTGAATTAAATTAAAACGTCATGAAAATACATATATTATAATGTTACGGTAATAACGCGATTTATTCGTTTTAGTTTAATTTAATCATAGGTATATTTAAATATTGGCACTAATTAGATTACGAAAATAGTTAACGACAATATTACCCTAAAAATAATAAACAAAAATTGACCAAACTAACTCTTTGGGTAATCACATTTCTTCTTACAAACCTCACAGATAAAAGTCGGTTCTGCAGTCGTAGTCATCATTGTAGTTGTTTTAGGTGTAGTTGTAGTTGTCGTGGTAAAGGGCTTACAGAATATGTAGTGGCCATAATGGTGGTGATGGTAGTGGTGTGGATCATCTTCGACCCAAACGTCGGGTCCGAAAGAATATGGGTCGTCTTCTAAGTAGATTAGGGATGATGCGTCTGGAAATCAAGAATATTAACGATATAAATAACTTTATCTGTGAGATATATCTAAATCAGCTGTTCCATACATTTTGTTGAGTCGTGTGAAGATAAATGTATGGAACAGCAGATTTTGTTTTGCGATTTCAGGGTTAAAAGTTGTTCATAATGATGAGTATAATGACCCCTTTTAAGGATGCTGGTGTTTTACAAATAACCCTGTATATTAACGAAAGAAAGAAATAATTTATTGTCTTAAAAAAAATATTTACTCAAAAGAAATTACAATAATTTTTCATACTGTGACAAAATGAGCTGATTCACATAGTGGCATAGGACATAGGTACTATCGCGGACACGAACGGTGCACCACTTTGCGATTAAAATGCTTTGAACGATGCTACGTGCGTAGGGGCGAGGCTAGCGTTACGTTCGGACGCCGGGTGCAAGCGATTCTAACCTGAATAGTGGTGCACCAGCTTTGTCCACGATAGTACAATATGATGTTGTCCTTCTTGACGTATTCCGTCAACGGCGAACCTTGATGATGAGCGTGGTTGATGGTGAGCGAGAATGCCGCTAGCGAAGGCGAATTTAGTTTTAAAAGGCATGTTGCAAGGCATACAGTGTAGCTAGCCAAAAGTGTCGTAGGTATAGGAAGGCTTTGGCTTTGGTACAATATATGCGATCATCATCATCATGGATGACTACACTTTAGTATAAAACATAGCCCGCTAGTGTACTGAAACTTGCATTTATAACATAAAGCCACATGCTCCTCGAGGGAGTACTAAGATTTCTAGAATATAACTCCGGTAGCATCATTCTACGAACTCTGAAAGCGTTATATCTGTGAATAATTAACTGCTAAACCGACAATTCAATTAGGTTGTGGTGAATTGTGAATTCTGGATTTTGTCGACATTGACTGCTTTACAGTGGTCAGAAACACGGCTAGTGACTACTCTTGGGCTTCAAATTTTGTAGAGAATAAAGCAAATAAGCGGTTTCAAATCCTGCTCGCAATTGTTTTTTTTTTCTACGAATGAAGGAAAGAAAAAGAAGAGACAAAGAAAGAGACTTTCTGCATTTTTTTTTAACTTTAGTGTATTCGCTTCGCATGCTCGTTTTAAAAAAATGTTTAATACGTTATTAGAATTCTCAGTAACATCCTAGAGTGCGGAACTATATTGAAATTGTCATAAATCACTATCTCACCAGAGGGATTTCCTTGAACTATAAACCCAATCTCAAACCGGTTTTTATTATGCAAAAGCTACAAAATTCTTAATTACCCAGGTACCCACGAATTGACACACATTTGCGCTAACATTGCAATGAGTTTTCGGGTTAACCCCCTGATCTGAAGCGATGATGTGATCGAAGATGGTGCAAGCTTGTATAAATAAGTATAATAGATTTCTTCTCCGATATTCTGGATTTAATTTGTCACTTTACTGGAGGAGTGAGAAACCCTTTTCATCAAGCAGGCGCTACACTCACACTTGAGAGATTTTACTTAATACCTACTTAACAATATAACTATTTTGAATATCAAGAACTTGTTTTTTGGGAATTAGGAAGCCTTCAAAATTTATAATTTAAATAAAATATTTAAAAATATATAATAATTTATAAGAGGAGGATTGAAATTCATCGCAAAGATATAGTGTATGCATTTGCGCATGCCTACAAATGGATGAGTTCTCATTTAAACGACTGACGCTGACGAAAAGCCGTCAAAGCGTGAAGTAGTGTGATAATGTAGCTATTATAGTGATACCTACTTCGTAATTAGAGCCTCGTAATTAGAGAGCGTAATTAGAACTAGCTTCAACCAAATACAAGCGAGATGTTAGGATTAAGGCCTAGATAAATTATCTAATATCTTAGTCTATTTTTACCAAACAATAGTATGATATAATAATGTCCTAATCGAATTTCGGAAGCAGCGGTCAATCTCAGTGGAGATTAGCCAACTACGCAGGAGATATTATAATGCTCAAGTGTGTGCGCAAACACAGGTGTACTCTCTATTCCATTACGGCCAATACCTCCAATGAGCGCACAATAGTGGCGCGCATTGGAAGAGGCCTATGTTCAGCAGTGGACTTATACAGGCTGATGATGATGATGAATTTACAATACCATATAACTTGCGAAAAGTCAGAGGTCGCCTTGGGTTCGGACCTGAGACCACTGACATGCCACTAGCATATCACGGCTCAATAGTATGCTTACTACGGACGCTCAAACTACATATTACTTACCAGCATCGCTTCGCCGTGGCGAACAGTACAGCGGACAGACTTTGAAGCAAAAGAATATCGGTTTATCTGTAAAGATAAAGTAGCTTTTAACATCTGACTTGCATGAGATCCCATCGGTCCACCGATGTCTGGAAATTGACAGCTAAAGTTTAAAGTCAGTGGGATTAGTATTGAGATAACATGGCAGGGGTTACGAATAGCTAAGGGGCAGAGCGATAAAGACTTTACCTAGTAGGTCCCATTTGTAATTGATTTTTCTACAAGAATTTCGAATTCGAAGTTCGCATAGTATGCATAAATACTTTGTAAAAATGTTTGTGTATTTAAATTCAGTATTACTTGTCGCTCTATAACTTACTGAAACCGTATAGATAACCTTATTTTGTATGTCCCTAAAAAATGCTAAGTGCTAAAGTCATTTTCATTTAATTTCAAAAGATTTTATTTAATAAATTTAAAAAACACTAAACATCTCACACATGCACCTCTTACTTAATTTACTGACTCAGTGACAGAAAATAAGAGCTCAATAAGCTCTGACGTCATCAAAGCTGATATTCGTCATACCACCACAAACTGATCAAAATCATCACCGATTATGAAGCTTACTGGGTCAAATCTTTACCAAAAACCCGAAAAAAATTTGCCTCTCTAAGCCAAATTGTAATTCAAGTTTCAACAATCTTGCTACTGAAGAGAACTCACTGAGTCAAAAATTCAGACTGGCCATGGAAATCATAGATTTAATTTTGTCTGCTTAATAGCACTGATAGCTTAGTAGCCCACAACAGTTGAACTACCAAGTCAAAGTTCACGAAGGTTTGAACTCAAACACGCACTAATTTTAAAAAAAAGTAAGTATTATAAATTAATTATAACTTGGGTTTTTTGTGAAGAAAAAATATCGTGAGGAAACCAGCACACCTAAGTTTTCTTTACATCAATAATCTCTAGGTATTAAATAAATCAATTATTCTACAGTGTAAAGCAAAGAGATTTAAGAGGGTCTATTAATTTCAATGTCTTTGGTGTAAAGCCATGTTAGAAGCCTACGGGTGGTTTACTCGACACTAGGTTGTTCGTCAACCATACGCTTAAGACAGAATTTAGTCTGCATTTAAACAGCTCACAAGATCAAATCAAAAACTCAAAATATTTTTATTCATGTAGACCATTTTAGGCACTTATGAATAGTCATAATTCTAATATTATTATAGGAGTGACTCTAGTTGCCAAGGAATTCTTATCATCAAAATCACAATAAATATTTACCCAAAAGAAAAAACGCATCACTCAAAGCACTGCTGAGAACCACAGAGTAAATAAAATAATGAAAATACATTTCTAATTGTCAACACTGAATATGTATGTACTGCCTTTCACTACGCTATAGACACAAGTTTTCTTCAAAACCATGCGTTCTTTATATCAACTCGGTGAAACTGGTCGATTACGTATTTTAATGGAAATCGTCAACAATGTTTAAGTTGAATATCTAGAAATATTTGAATTTCTGATTTGTCTGGTTATCAAAAAGCTTCGTCTATATCATCATCTACGTCTTATTCAGAAATAAATAAGCATTTTAATTCTATACTATCATTAAGTATCTACTAATTTAACTAAATTCTAAATAACTTTACATAAATTAGTACCTAATGTATACATATATTAATTTTTCCTGTACAAAAAATCTTAAAAACTACCATAAAGCGTACTTTTCAGAATTTGGTTACTAATATCACATTAAAACATGGAAAAAAATAATTGTTACGAGAGGTATGCTTATTATCGATCTCTGATCTGTAGCTCAAAAGTTCAACATCAGAACAGCTTAAAATAACACACAAATCCTCAATTAGTGGTTTCTAGATTTCCGACATTTTGAAGTCAAATCAATAAATTTGTAGTTGACATTTTTAGGATTAGGTTTCACAGTTTTATTGGCATAAAATAAGTGATGGAAGCTTTGTTAGAAATTTGTTATTTTTAAAGTTAAAAATTTGTATCTAAGTCTATGGGCCGGAAAGTAACATAATAATATAATATGCTATACTCAGGGTACTTATTAGGACGCGGGCTTCGCATGTAATCGATTTTTTCTTTCTATTGTAAATTCGAGCTTTAGTGTTTACTTATTAATTATTATACACAAATACATAATAGAAAGTTTGTGTAATTATACGCTATCTTTATATATAGGGATATATAATTATATATAGAGATACCTTTATCCCGGAAAAATATGTTTTAATATTAAAGAACACTCGATCCGGAACAAATACCAACTACATAAATATTTATTCAATGGGGGGTTTGAACCCACGATATCTAAAAAGGTCACTCGACCAACCTTCGCCATTATGTCGTCAATAGTTATCAAGTACAGCTAAAACCATGGTAGAAAACTTTTGATTCTTCCAAGGCTAAAACCTACGATAACTACGCCAGAGATTCATGTCGAAATATTCAAACGAAAGGAATTTTCTTGATCTCATTAACACAAAACAGCCCTGAGTTACGTCAAAGTTGTAAGTTTGAGGAAAGATAATTATTTCATAATATTCTATTTAAAACCAGAAAATCTACTACATTGATCAGACTTGTTTAAGTGACTCAACTTGTAACAAAACACTACTTTTTTGCAATCGTGTAAAAGGATTAATACATCAAAGGCTAACGATAAAATTGACTTATTTAATGTGCTTCTAAATTATCTGCCACGGTTGCAATGGGAGAAAGTATTGGGTATATAGATTACAATAATGAAGAAATTTCGTACCCCCGAAAAGTAAAAAAAAAAATTGGAGCCTGGAGCAGAATTAGACCTACGCAATAAAACGCAGGCAAAAGAAAAAAAAATATGACGTTAGATAAAAAAATGACTTCATTGTAATATAAATAACCAATATTATCTCCCATTGCAGCCGTGGCAGATAATTTAGAAGCACCTTATATGTAGTCTTATCTTTTACTTTACCCATATAAGTATAGCTTTCAGGCTTGCAACCGCGGGTAAGGACTAGTTGAAAATCAGCGCCAGGCACCCGTGCCGGGCACAAGCTGAACTAGTTCCTGTTTTAGCACAAACGTGAGGAACTCACACTATTGTCTCTGTTATTTAGGATGTTTATTTTTTTCTTTTTGCGTGTTTTGTTTTAAATTAAATTAATTTAAGCATAATGTTTACTTACTCTAAGCTAATTCTTACTTTTCTGTCGGAATGACTGTCTCACATTTTTGCTAAATGCTCTCTTTCTTTATCTTCGTCAGAATAACTACTCTAAAGTTATTACCATTTTCCTGCCTTTGACCTAATTTTGTTTAAGGTTGGCGCAATAAGGTTGACTGCCTCGTTGGTCTAGTGGTAGCAAGCGCGACTGCTGAGCACGAAGTCCTGGGTTCGATCCCCGGGTCGGGCAAAAGTGTTATTGGGTTTTTCCATTAGGAAATTCTCAGTAGCAGCACGGAGTCTGGAATTGTGCCCGGTTAATGGCAATAGGCGAAACGTGGGTGTACTGCACACCTCTGCCTACCCCCTCTGGGGAATACAGGCGTGAGTCTATAAATAAATAAATAAATATTGGCGCAATAGGTTTTCTTCTTCCATTCGTCTTTTTAACCGTCATCAAGTCACTGCTTACTTCCTTTCTATCCATATCGTTTTTGATACAATCCATCCATCTTTCCTTTGGTCTACCTCTACCCTTATGACCATCTACATTCATACTTAAAACCTATCTCACAACATGTCTTTCATCCCTCCGCATCACATATCCTTACGATAAACGATTATTTCGATTACAATTAAAGGCTACTCTTTGCTGTAACATTACAGTAGAGTACGATACGGGTAGAATAAGGGACGAGTTTGTTACGTCATTCCAAGCAATTATAAGACTCTTAGCTGCTTCTGATACCGCATTTAAGTACTCACCCGACCACATACCCTCTTTTTCCGCATATAAAATCATTGAATAGGCACACATACGAGTATGTAAACAACTTATTTGAGTGTATTTGCTTCTTGCCATTAATACTTGACGGTTCTCAAGACGATGTCGTATTTTGGCGTAAATCATTGGATTATTTGTGTGTAACCTTGACACGTGTTTACATGTTTGTCAATATTGAGTAGACTCGGAAACGACAGTCAGGTGATTGCTTTTTTAACAATCTCACCAAGTTGTGTCGTTCATGTTTGAAAGATCTTTGTTGGCTGAAATTATATTCGAATACAAATTATGTGGGCAAGTTATTTGTCTATTTAATTGTTCAAGAATGTAAATGCGATATTCTTTATATATATTTTACAGAAGCAAAAACCCTTGACATTTTGCTCGATTATAAATCAAGGCAGTCTTCGTTTTACTACAGTGGTAAACCTCAAGACAAAGTTGGATGGATTTCTCTCACCCACACACCTATGTCCTATTTTGATTCCATTCAAATTACTACATAAAAAGACGAGTTACTTTAAAGAGCTAATGCTTCAATGTATTTAGGTTCATAGTAATGCTACATTTATATTACCTTGATTCAGGCATACGGCGGACAACATCGAGGCAGACCATGCAGATGTGAGGTGAACTTAACAATTGCAAATTTTATCTCATTTATTTATTAAAATTACATAATATAAAATACATTTTTAAATATATATAAAAAAATAAAATATAGTAACCCACCGGTATTGGGAACAGGGTCCAAGCTACCGATGGTTAGGGGTAATTAATTTTATCTTATTATTAGGGTCTATATTAACTGAGTTTCACAGTGGGATGATTCAGGTCAACTGTAATACCTTCAGCCTCATAAATTTAGAGCTCTAATATAATCTGGTTCAAGATCTAATTGATTAAACATATACCTGGAATTTATCGCACAGAACTAACTCAGCAATACAAATTTCATTCTGTTATATTGATTGAACTAAGTAAAATTTGAGCAATTTTTTCCGTCTGGTTCTACATGTCAAACGAGGCGGTATTTATTCCGTTTTTTCCGTTCTGTCCTATTCGTAGAACTAGATTAGTAAAAGAGAATGAGAAAAGACCTTTTTCTTTCGTCACAGCAATAACAATCTGTTGATAACGTAAGAATAAATCTTTACTATATTCCCACTACCTCAGATAAATTTTATCTTAAAAGCAAAACTAATAGAGCTCATTTTCACTCCTCTGCCTAACATCATAATGGTGGAACCATTCATGCGAACTGATTTCTTTGATTCATTACGACAGCACTGCCGAACTTAACGGAAAAACATCTTACTTTTGATACAAATGAAATGCGAATTTTAAATCTTCGGTGCGTGTTACTGTTACTGTTAGCTTACATCATCCCAGTGCTGGGCAAAAGCCTTTTACCATGATTTTTACAAATGGACGCCTTACTTCATAAAGGGCAGTTTTTCCAACCTGAAGTACACAAGAATACCCTTCACCAACAAATCAGTTTAAAAAAAATCCACAATTCAAAGAGAAATCTGTCGTTACCAGCAAACGTACTAGACGTTCTATATTTGAATTTCTAAGAAAGCTGATTGATTGTGGTAACCACGAGACACGTCGCCGAAGAAATATTAAGGTTTGTATGAAAAAGACATCCCGTCGTTCGGTATAAGGCGACAATTCTTCACTGAATTGTTTACGAAAGTGCTTGACTGAGTGCAGTTGTCTCTTTATAAATCCATTTTGTATTCAAACTTTTTGGCAATTTAATATTATTTAGTGGTTTTTGTTTTTATTGTACATTTTCTTGTATATAATTTTAAATGTATATATTTTGAGGAATATAGCAAACTCATCTTATTCCGTAACATGTAATTTAGTAGCATTAACTTTTTTACTACCTGCGCTGCGTTCCACTTACAGAAATTTGTAGTTGGTCTCAAAGCTAATACTACCAAATTACGAAATGTTTTTTTATTTCAAAACCCTAACTTTTAAGAGAAATTGCAATTTCAATAGTGTGGTCGGTACTAAGTATTGAAAGCCAGTGTAGTTTACTACTGATATATCTCTTTTTTATCGTCTTAAAGGAGACTTATATACTTACATGTCATACTAGAAAAAAAGTAACGTTCTACGTTTATCTACACATACGATTCTCGTCTCGTACGTTTTTTCAGCCACCCGTATCCTATCCTTTCTCCAAATATAAAGGAGGTATCAATTCTACAAACTATCTCTGTAGAATATATAAATCCATAATAATGATATATTATCCGTCTGTAAGTAGTATTTGAATACACGTTCTATGTAATTTGTCTACTTACTTTATTTAAACAGTATTTTGTACAATAATTTTTTAAATTATTTTTTTAGGTGGTAAATAAGTGTGGTCAACTTGATGGTTATTAATTATATATTTTTTTATAATTTACTAGCGACCCGCCGCGGTTTCGCACGGGTGCAATATACATTTATAAACCTTCCTCTTCAATCACTCTATCTATTAAAAAAAAACCGCAACAAAATCCGTTGCGTAGGTAGTTTTAAAGATTTAAGCATCGATGGGTAGAGAGACAGAGAAAGCGACTTTGTTTTATATACTATGTAGTGATAATTTTTCAGCTTTCATAATTAGCTTATTTTGACTTATCTTTTAACCCAAGTACTAATTGATAATACCAATTTTACATTACACAATTTACTCCCCTTTACCTCAATAGGTATTACCATTATAATCTAGATCACCATTCAACCCCACTAAGTGTACCAGGAGAGTAAATTGTATAAATAACGGTCCCTCATCTACGATGCATCAGCATTCAATGAACGTGACCTATTTAGAAGGATACTTATTTATATACTCTATCGCTATCCCTTGAGAGAAGTAGGGTAGCAAGTATCACGACTCTACCATAAAGTAACCAACGGATTGAAGACCTCTAGTCGGTTAAATAATCTACGTACTGTAATAGTCACTCTAGGACTATGTATACTAATCCAGGAATAATTACGTTAGGACTTTTTTATTTAAAATAAAACGAGTGATTCATCTGCGAGCTGATTGTAGACTGAATTATATTTATTAGTTATTATAAAATTTTACAACAGAACACACACTTTTGATTTAAAAAAGATGACGTCACTTGAATAAAACAGAAATGAAGCTGCTCATCGCACTATGTCTTAGCGCAAGCAGGTTCGTAGCTCTTCATGAAGGTCGTATAGGCTTCCCATAGTACTTACTTATAAAAGTATCTAAAATCGTGTGTTCGATATTGTTTCAAAGTATCTTCGAAGTTAAGTTCGTCACAGAAGATAAAGATACTATAATATTTTATATTTAGATAAAATATCTTATGATATCATATGATGAGGGAACATGAAATATTTATATCGTCGTCGTGGGGTACTTCATTCAAATGTATGGCTGCCGATATGCGAAATGTAGCTTAAGATAGTTTATCTGTATTTTCATCGTTCGTAATGGGCTTTAAGGTGAAAGACAAAGTTACATGTTACGCGTGAATGCAAGAGATAACGTCAATATATATTTAATTTTGCTTATCAATTTTATACTTATTACTTGTAAAACCTAATAATTATACGAAATGTTTTCTGTTTAAATTTTGAAAAAATAAAAAATATCATAGTTCTACTTCATCTTTATTGTTTTATTAAACGGTTTTACTTAGACCTGTTTATTATTTGGTTAAAATTTAGAAATCGATATTTTACCCCCTTCCTGTTGACAATATGATCTGATATTTGGTACACAGCTTTAGTTTTGATGACAAAGCCGTTTTACGTAAAAAAAAAATACTTATATTATTTTTGTTGTATTTACAAAACCCGAACAGTGACATGTTTGACCTAAAAATCTACCTTTTTTCAGCCCAACCCAAACTCAATATACACTTAGCACTCAAAACTGGATGTAACAACACGTCCGAAGCACTTAAGATATTCTTTATCAGACAGATATCTCACTTAAACCCCGTCATACTTGCCATTATACCGCAAGACAGCCCGAACAACTACATTAGAGCCTTTTGGTAGAAAACGATTTTCGACAAAAGGGTTGAATGTTATCTCGTAAACGTCAGTTATTTGATACCTATTCTGACCCGGAGTGTATTCGACAATGCCCAGTCGTGTGTAACGGCGAAGAAAATTACTGTTTTATGTTCAAGACACAAAACGTCTTTGAGTGAAGCCTAATCTCTAAGCTTCAGAATAAAAGTTTGGATCGGTCTCAGATTTTGAGACGGCTTTTGTTGTCATCGGGTTTGACCTTTTGTACGTGTTATATTTTTTAATCTGTGTATCAGAGGCAAACGGTCCTAAGTCACATTTAACTAATTATTCAATACGTCACGTTGAAAGTCTCAGTTTCACATTATTTATATAGGTCACTGGACTACACAATATTGAGTGAAATTCTAACTTAAGTTTTATTTAAAGTAGGATAACTGGTAATTTTTTATCCCGAATATGTTATTAAAAATAAATAAAGAAAATACACCGAAAAATTTATAAAAAAACTTGACTTAGTATACTTTACCTCTGATAGACATTTATACTGGTAGACATTTTACAATAAGGTGTGTGTTTTGTACTTTTTGTTACAAAAATGAGTACTTTCCTACATTTTTAACGTCGCTCTTAAATTAAAATTCGAGTTTAAATTAATTTGTGCAATTTTTACTTTACTTACTAGATATAACGTTACTTCCTTTGTTTGTTACACAATGTATTCATTTATTTTAATTACTTGCATATTTTACTAATTGCAAAATAATATAACTAAGAACGTTATAAAATATTGTTTAATGTGTGTAATCTCATTTTGCTGCTAGTATTAATCAAACAACTAATTAAAATCAAGACATTTTTGTACTTTTGGTACAAAAAAACATTTGCTAAAGAGCTTGGCTACATTAGATCTAATAACCTTTTTTACAGTGCGAGCTATATGGTGACGTCTTGGCAACATTTTACATGAAAATATGTTTAGTAAGATCTAATGTTTATCTTCTGATCCGTTTTGTGAAAATTGACATTTAATTACCCAAAAAAGAATATTGATAAACTACGAAACAGCCAGCATTATTAAATGAAACCTCCATTGAATATATACCGAAGATATAAAATCACTGAATATAGTTTTAAAAAATTGCACAAAACAAAACAAGTTAAGGAGAACAACATAATAAAGTTTCAGCAAAAACAGCTTAATCGGAACAAGTTGTCATACATAAAAATTGCATGTTTTATTTTCCATGACTAGGTTTGACCAATAAATATAGGTATATATACTAAAGCAAGTCCAACTCCGCCCGCGCTGATGTCAGTTATAGCGTAGCGTAGAGAAGTAGCTTATGTCTTTTCTCATATTTTAAGCTATATCCCTGCCAAATTTCGTTCGAATCGGTTCAGTAGTTTAGGCGCTATTAACTAACAAACAGACAGAGTTACTTTCGCTTTTATAATATTAGTTAGGGTACTATAGACTATAGATATCGGACACTCAGTCTAGAAAAAGCCTATAAATAAAGTTTTATTGACAGAAATCCAAACAAAATACCTGTCGAGACTTCCCAGACTCATAAATCCTCTTTATCCGTTCCGGAGGATGTAGGGAGAGGCGGAGGGAGGAGTGAACGGAAGGATATAATATTGTAACATCTGCCCGATTACCCTTCAACTTACAGTCTGTTTACTTGTGACTTGTAAACAACGTGCGGGTTTTCTATATAATATTGTATTCTATCGCTTTTTAACCGACTTCAAATAAGGAGGAGATTCTTAATTCGACTGTATTTTTTTTGTATGTTTGTTACGCGATTACTCCTTCAATTGTGAGTCGATTTTCTAAATTCTTTTTGTAATCGAAAGGATACCCTTTCGATTAAGTCAAGTTCTTAATGAGAAGGTTAAAGAGGCTAGAACTTGACTTGGAACCGACTCTAAAACGTTTTAAAGTTATTTCAAGCTTTTTAGTTCCTTTTATTTTTTATTAAAAAATAATTTGCGTTACGTAATTATGTTTGGAATACAATCAAATTTCGATTTCTTGGTGTACTGTAATCACTACATAGTATAAAACAAAGTCGCTTCTCGCGTCTGTCTGTCCCTATGTATGCTTAGATCTTTAAAACTACGCAACGGATTTTGATGCGGTTTTTTTTGAATAGATAGATTGATTCAAGAGGAAGGCTTATATGTATAATACATGCATAATTATTAGCGTAACCGTGCGAAGCCGGGGCGGGTCACTAGTATTCTATATTTTATTAAAATTATTTCTTTATCGTATGGTTGATGAACCACCGTGTCAGAGTTTAAACAGCCCGTAGGCTTCTGAGACACGGATTTACACACCGTTGAAAAATCTCTTAGGTAAGCTGGTTGTCTCACGATGTTTTCCTTCACCGTTTAAGGATAACGTGAAAATTAGTTTCCGATACACACAATACATGAATCAAGTCAGAGGTGCGTGCCAGGGATTCGGATCTACGACTTTTGACTTGGCAGTCCACTGATCTAGGCTATTACTGCTATATTTAGATACCTACTTAAATTGTTTAGAAATCGATTATTTTACTATTAAATAAAAGCTATTTTTTTATTTGAAAACATGTTTCGATCAAGCTGAAATTTTTGCTGAAACTTTGTAATGTTGTTCTCCTTTAATTGGTTTATATCAATTTCTCATAACTATATTCATTTATTTTATATCTTCAATCAACGTCAATGTGTGAGCGAGACAGCAGATTGGCACGAAGAGGCGCTTTAAGGCCTTGTCACACTTAAGTATGCGTCTGTAACGAGGGCTTGCTGAGACAGGAAGACACATGCTTAGGAATGCGCGATTACCTGCCACCTACGACTGGGGTGACCAGATTTCCTGTTTCGGAATGTTCCATTTTCCTTGAATTTGGTCGTGTTCATTTTTGACTTACGGGACGCTGAATTGTATTTTAAGCAATTCTCGCACGAAACGGTGTTCCCTGAGCATTTACCTTACTGAACAGAGACTATGTCTAATAAAAAGATTGACTTATTTATCGTAAGTCAAAAATTCGTTTGTATGTTAGGTCGCTTGAAAAAAAAAAGTTTACGGGTCATTTTTGTTTTAACTTTAAATCGCGCGTTTTTTGCTGTTGTCTCTTAAAATAATAAATTTATTCTGGTTACCCTACTTTTGACACAAATCTTGAAATGGCCTATTTTCTCCTACTATTTTCTAGGAGTAGTAGAAAATAGGCCACCGTAAAAGTGTTTGGATAGTTATGTTACAGTCATGTTTTATTTAGTCATAAAAGATAGGTTGGTGTTTTGATGACATGATTGACATAGCGGTTAGGCGATTTGCCTTCTGCACATAGTGTAGCGGGTTCAATTCTCGAAGGGGACTAAAATATTTGTGTGATCGACAGATTTTTCCTCCTTCGACCTAGGTGTTTGTGCATTATGAAATTGTATATCTATAAATGCACCAACGGTTGAAGAAAATCTTAGTTTTCAGTTCTCTATTCGTCTGTTTTTTTTTTAGTTTTGTATCTATGTTTATTAGTTACACAAAAACTTTTATTTTTAATGTAGTTCATTTGTTTTTCTTTTTTTTTCTAGCGATCACATCTATTTTTTTATATGTGGCCAACATCTATACGGCCCACTTGATTATTTCATAGACACTTTAAAGGTAGCTTTGTTGTGTAACTAAGTTTTCATTAAAATGTTATAAAATACTGCATCTGATCTTATGGTTCAAGCCTAGTAGAATAGGTGCTCAAGAATAGTCAAAGTTCATCAATATTTTAATATATTCTGTAGAAACTGAACATCTCAATTAAAAAATTGAAAGTTACTTTCATGAAAGCTGCTGTGTGAAAGTGATGACAAACGTGTGTCTAAATAAATTAAACAATATCTGAGTTTTGTTATTTTGTTACCGCACTTACGCAGTGATTTTTATTTAAGAAGTGTCCCTGGAACGCGCTCCATACAAACGAATAATGGTCTACATTAAAAATAACCTAATTAAAATTAATGAACCAGAGTTTTAACCGTAGGTCTCTGACATGGCTTGACACACCGTAAAAAATCTTTCAAAATCAAAATCAAAATATTTTTATTCATGTAGACCATTAGGCACTTATGAATAGTCATAATTCTAACATTGTTTGTTGTAAGAGTGACTCTAGTTGCCAGTTCCAAGGGCAGGTGTGCTGGTTTACTCACGATGTTTTCGTTCATCAAAATAAATTCATAAATTTTTATTACGCACATAAACCCGAAAAGTCAAAGGCGCGTGCCTAGGTTTCGAACCTTTGACTTGGCAGTCCAACGGTCACACCACTAGGATATCGCTGCTACCAATGGAATTGATAAACAAACTTTTACTCGTCTTCCACAGCATCTTAATACAGAGAAGACTGGCGGAGGTAGTAACACTTTAAAATGCTATTTTCTCAAACTTAAGCATCCAAGCGTCGTAAAATGTAAATACAGTATGAAAAGAAAAATAAGGTATGACGTTAACTTGACGATTTTACAGCACTGATAGCCTAATGGTATGACCGTCGACTGATAAGTCAGAGGTCTCGAGTTCGATCCCAAGGCGCGCACCTCTGACTTTTCGTAAGTTATGTGCGTATTATAAAAATAATTATCAGTTGCTAAAACGGTGAAGGAAAACATCGTGATGAAACCAGCACACCTGAGAGATTTTTCAATGGTGTGTAAAGCCATGTCAGAGGCCTACGGGTGGTTTAAACTCTGACACCAGGTCGTTCATCAACCACACGATAAGAAGAAGAACTTGACGATACGACACTTGTGCAGGTGAATGGCTTCGACGTTCTAATACTGTTTCGTAAAATAGAATAAGAAAGTTTCAAAATAAGTAGGTAGGTACTAAAAAAAGAATGAATGAAGAATTGTCCTCCTAGCGTAATCAAACCAGACGCAGATCTGTTCCCACAGACAAACTGTGAAAACAGTTTTGTGGGGCATTTCATTGCATACATTGTTCTTATACCTAACTAAAACAAAGGTTTTATTTACTACTTTACTCGAAGAGTTTTAAAAAACGATAATAATTCATTTATAATACTTACGCTCATGAATTTAAAAAATTCAGAGATGCGTGCCCAGGTTTTAAACCTTTAGCTGGGCAGCCCAACGTTCATACCACTAGGCTATCAATGCTTACTGAGATATACTGTGAACCCCTCAAAGAGAAAATTGTTTGCCAAGAGCTCCTGAAAAATAAAAAATAAAAAGTAGAGAATCACTCTCGCTAAATTAAAAGTTAATCGCTTGGATGACTGGATTATTTATTAGCTCTTATAGTCTTGTAATTAAAAGATGTTATGTAATTAGAATTTTTCGACACCTTGTTATATTCTTAAGCAGAATGTTTTTGGATAATATAATATTTGCTTTGGAATATAATGAATTAAGGATAGTAAGTTTAATTACTTTATCTGCCTAGCCTTTTCCCAACTATGTTGGGGTCGGCTTCCAGTCTTACCGGATGCAGCTGAATACCAGTGTTTTACATGGAGCGACTGCCTATCAGACCTCCACAACCCAGATACTGGGTTACACGATACCCCTTGGTAAAACTGGTTGTCAGACTTTCGGGCTTCTGATTACCCGTAACGACTGTCAAAGATCTACAATTGACAGCTGGGGCCAACAGCTTAACGTGCTATCCGAGGCACGGAGAGGGATATTTAATTTATAAAACGCACATAACTTACGAAAAGTCAGAGGTGCGCGCCTTGGGTTCGAACCCGAGACCTCTGACTTGCCAGTCAACGGTGACCACCACTAGGCTATCACGAGTAAGTTTAATTACTATCCACATTGGATTTTACGTGCTAGTGTTGTAGAATAGAAGTGAATTAAATAAATCAGTCTGTAACTGAACCACTGCAGATCAAAGGCCTCGTCTCATACAGAGTAGAATCGAGCCGAAAAGAAAATCGATTTTCGCTTTTCATAAACCCACACATAGACAACGCAAGTGATACCTTTAGTATTGCAAGCGTCTTTAGGTTACGATAACTGCTTACCATCAAATAAACATAAACTCATTTGCCACTTACTTGTAATTGTAAAATTCTTTCAAAGATCACATATACTTGAAGTAATATCATCTACAACAAGCAATAAAGTAAACACAAGTAAACATTAATAAGACTAACTTGTTGAAGTACAATTACGTACACAAACTTTGGAATGAGGAGTTTCATTGGCTTGTAAAGAGCAATAACCTAAGAAATGCTGGAATAAAAATACGGTTGTTATGAAAATTCAGAATAAGATAACATAGGAATGAAAACTTATTACAATAAAGAGAAAAAAATAAGTAATCATGTATTGTTTATCTTTACTTAATAAAATAAAGCTGAAGATTTTTATTAATGTTTCAACACGCTAATCTCAGGAAGTACGAATCCGATTTCGAAAAAATATTTTTTTGCGTTACACAGACCGTCTATTGAGGAGGATACTAAGTCCCAAGCATTACAGCATAGCACTACACTGATATCATTACGCAGATTCAAAAAGACAATTCTTTAATTCAGTTTTCCTAGAGTTTAGTATTGATATCATAAAAATGAGAATAGAAAAAAATACTCTATAACAGTTTTGCATCTAAGAAAAAAATATTACGAGATCTAACCCCACATCAGAAGAGTAATATTGACACTTCATGAAACTATACTACCCTTCCGATGTGCTAAGGACCTAAAAATTTCGGTCAGAAGGACCCAATCAATGGCTGAAAAAAGATTAGTCACACAAAATATCCTCTTAATTATGTTCAGGCGACAAAAAAATGTTCCTTATAATAAATACCTATAATGTGCTGACATTGAATAGAAAAGGCTCTTTTGTTTCTCAAGAGAAAAAGGATCGCTGATTGTACAACCACGAACGGACCATTAGCCAAAGAACACACAGCATACACAACTATACTCCTTTGTAATAAGAACCAGAGTAGTTTGCTACATATTTTAATCCATCCGAGCATTATGGAAAGCTGTAAGTGGCTTTTAAAAGATAGGTATGCTGTATAGGCTATTATCGCGTCATTTTAAGTTTGATAAAAGTCTCAAGATTTTTATTAAGACAAGACTAGTTGATATCAAGAGTTTTTGAGATAGAAACGAGTGTCAAAAGAACAACAGGTAAATTCTTTAAGAAAAGTTTCAGTTGTAGTAAATGTTGACAAATCCAGTAACAGATAGTGACTAATTTTTAGTCACAATATCTTCAATTACAAATCAATTTAAAGGAGACGGAAATAATCTATCACGACGTCAATGGAAGTGACGAATTCTTGGTATATAGGATATATCCGTGTCACGCCAGTAATTTGCGCGGAGCACTGAGCGTGAGCTGACGCCATCTTACATTGACATTAAGATTTATAGTCAAGTTAGATTTTTTTTTGTTGTTATTTTTGTTATTATGTTATTCCAAGATGTGCCTATTGCCTATATACCATATTAAATTTAATACTGCCCATCTTATTACCGCGTGGTTAATGAAAACGTGATGACAGAGGCCTGAAAGACTTTCAGGCATGCTGGTTTCTTCACGATCATGTTTTCCTTCAGCGTTTATTCAAGTGATAGGTAATTATTTTATAATAATAAATTAAATTTATAATATTTGGCGGGTAGAAGATAATATGATAATGTGGAGTTATTATTTATATAATTGCATATTCTCCAGCATTGTATAAACGAATAATAGAAAAATGAAAAAGATTTTTATAAAAAAAATGTGTTATAAAATTTAAGAAAAAGAAAACACTTTTCCCGGTAACAATAATTCTGATTTACGATACATAATGGTCATATAATGGCGGAAAGTTACAGGAGAAAAGACCCAAGAGAATAAAGAGATGGGCATCAATCAATGTTCGTTGGATGTTAATAAAAAAAAGAATAATACCAATGGGGACTTGAGTAATGTGTCGTAATGCGGTTGGTCGTTTGGAAATACACTAAATGAATGCCCCAGGGTATTTTTAGGTTGAATCAAAGATATTGGGGTTGAATTGAAGATAGGAGTGAGGTTTTTTTATTTTATTTATATATCTTAAGGATCGCCGGATCAAAGCAGGTTAAGCCGGGTCCAGACGGCTGTAACGTGTAATGTCATCGACCGTGTAATCTGACACGAGTTCTAGGTGTGGACGGCACTACGAGCATTACATGAAACGATCCATCGGCTATCGGTTTTTAGCGCGAACACAAAGGCGTTCGCAGTGCAGTGCACGCTATTCGCCTATTTGATCGCGTTGATTTCGTGTGCCGTCCACACCATGTGATGCTATTTACACGTATCTTACATTACACGTTACGCCTGTTGGACCCAGCTTTAGATAAAACTGATGGCCAAAGTTTACAAATCCATTAACAGACCTGGGGGCTTAGCCAAGTTGACTATCTACAATCGCTAACGCTATAGAAAACGAAAGAAATGTATAGGATTATCGTTATGTCACGTGGTCAAAACAAACGAATAGAATCGAATCCTATACATTTCTTTCGTTTTCTATAGCGTTAGCGATTGTAGATAGTCAACTTGGCTAAACCCCCTGAAGCTGTGGGCCAAGTGCGAGTTTTTCTACCTATTCGATTGCGTTAACATTAACGTCGATTAGTATGTAATGGAAAAGACGCCATCTAGTAACAATAATGGGAAATTCAATTTGTGATTGCAAGTTTTTTACGTCTTCGAATTTGCGAACGTTAGCACATGAGATTGGTTGTTTAAAACTTTTTGATTGCTTGTTTGTTTACGCCCAATGCGTTTGACGTAAACATTCGAATCACTCTCCCTGGGGAACTCCCACTAGGTACTCCTTAGTGCCTAGTGAATTTTGGGCCGTAAAAAAGATTTCTTGTAGCTGAGATGAGAATGTTGAGATGTGTGAAGTGACAAGCATGTAAAGAAAGAAATGAATGGTTCATAAGACTTAAGAGTTAAATAAAAGTGACGTCAGAGACAGATAAGTAGAAAAGAATTCGTTTGTCTTGGTATTGGTATGAAATGAACGGGGATGTAACGCATGTAACAGAAAAGCGATGAATGTAAGTGATGAGGAAGTGTAAAAAGAGAACAAAGCAAAGATATGGGTTGTGCAAACGTAGTCAATCATAAAAATCAAATTACCTTACCTGTCAGAAAATCATAGACAAAATTTACGAGTTCCTAATTCAAGTGGTCCTAACCTTTGATTAATACCACAGTATATAAATATGATTTATATACTGTGTTAATACTGGGCCCATGTTTCTCAATGTTCTTACATAACGACATCGACCAAGAACAGCTTGTCCTTTTATACCCTGTGACCCAGATCAACCCTTATTTATCTTGGTCTAAAGTGTATAATACTGTTAAGTATTGACGCGGCTAGTTAGGACAGACCGTGGTTTTGGGGACATTGTCGCACATTCTATTAGGATGATGAGATAGATTAATCTCCAGCAAGTTTTTATAGCTACCAATTTATTTGTGGTTTTGTCTTATAAATTAGACTTATGTCGTGGAAAATATTACTTTATACAACCTAACTAAATTAATTGACCAAAGGTAGGTATTATTATGTGTCTACGCAAACAGTTACTTATATTATTTTGATTAAATTTATAAGTTACTAGCTGCCCGCGCGCGACTTCATACGCGTGATTATCCTACTTCAATGCCTATTCTATCCCTACCCTACTCTACCCGTACCCTACTCTACCCCTACCCTACTCTACCCTTACCCTAATCTACCTCTACTCTACCCTACCCCTTTTTCTCATCTTTTAAATCTTCTCTGGACTTTCACACATATTTCAAAACCAAAATTATCCAAATCGGTCAAGCCGTTCTCGAGTTTTACCGAGACTAATGAACAGCAATTCATTTTTACATATATCTAGATTAGATAAAGACCTCTGGACGGAATCCCGTACTTTTATGTTTAGAGGTATGTCGAGGAACGTGTTGTTTTTAGTCTGTGCGAGACAGACATTCACATAACCTCAAATTTTTTAACCCTTCAATAATTAACGTTATTTTATTTTTTTATTTGTTGTTATGGGCAATAGAAATACATCATCTGTGAAAATTTAAACGGTCTAGCTGTCATGGTTTATGAGATACAGCCTGGTGATAGATGGACAGCGGAGTCTCGTTGTACCCTTTGGGTAAAAAACCCTAAAAATTGGTATCGACATTATCAAATTAAAATATCTAATAATAAGAAACAATTTAGTCGAATTCACTTTCCTCTTCTTTGCGGTTTAATAAAAACAGAATAAAAATTTTCAAAGGTACCTCTCCTTGATTATTCCCTTAGCCCTGAGCTGACAAATAAATATTACATTGAAATGACATTGTTATGGAGGGAACGCGTCTTAACGAGATTCCACGCCGAACTTTTCATCTCGTCACGGTGATTGAAAAGTGATTTTATTAAAACGACTTCTTACGAAATCACTGAAGACTTTTTGGGTTCTTTTTTTAAATTTTATCTTTTTAATTTTAAACGTACTTTAGACGTGTTCATTTAATTTTGGAAAATGAAACGGTTTTATAAGAAAGTTAGGTACTTAAGTGCCTAATTGGAATGTTTGGATTTTTAATTGAATATGTGGTAAAAAATGTGTAAGTATTACTAATAAACCAAAAAATCTTAATACCTGGATATAAACAGCGAAAAAATGTACGCATCTATTAGAGAACCACCTCGTTTGTTTGTGGCTTTTAGGTTGAAATTTCATGATGTCTTGCGATGGAAACGCGGAGATGATATGCGTATCATCTGTCTTGTTGGAATACGCCAGAGGAGACAGAGGTGGACTGATGGAGAGGATTCGGTGGGAGCGGCCCCGATAACAGCGGTGCATAGCGCTAAGAAATCAGTTTGTGTAAGAAAATTTTTACATACATTATAGACCTATCAGCGCCGACGATCAGCTTAAGGAGAAAACCAGATCAATTCTGTCAAACCAAGATGCAAAATTAGCTGGTCAGTGAAGCCTATAACGGCTCCATAGATACACCAACAGAAACAATATTGTATTGTTAACAAAATACCAATACCTTACGACAAACAACTAACAAGTGGACCAATACATAAATAGATACGGATCAACTCGACCCGGATTATTTGCTTAGGTTACGGATACATTGAACATTTAATTAGGTCAGTACTAATGAGTGTTACATCAACACTTGTACCTATGCTAGCTGACACCCACTGCGCCACCCTTGGCCGGTTTTTATTATTTTTTATTTTACCATAGAGTTTTTTACTAGTCGTTCCAAGTTTGAAACTTGTTTATTTACGATACTGCAAAAACAAAACATATTTCGAACATAATATTCAAAAATATTTTTTTTTTATATTATTTATTGTTGCGATAAAGGTTGTAATGGATAAATTCTCCTTTGACGTGTTCTGAAAAACATGATTCCTATGCAAATAGGTACATTTAACCCGAAAACTTATAAAAATAAAACAAAAATAGCTAACTTTAACCTTTTCTTTTACTTGCTTTTCTTAATTTTTATTAGGATTTCGTACCTAAAAGGTGCAAACCTTTTAACAAACCGATGCCTTTTGTCCGCCTGTATGACTTTATGTGTGAATAAAAAAAGTTTAAACCTAATTATACTAATTACCAGAGACAGACCGCAGCGAAGGTGATGTGACTATCTGGATTTATTTGCGGGACCGACGTGGTATGAAATTGTAAAAGATAGGGATAGGGTTTGGAAAAAGGGGGAGGCTTTTGCCCAGCTGTGGGACATTACCTAGGCTATGAAAAAAAATAATTATACCAACATTTTACAGATTCCTCTCTATTCAATACTTTTTATTTGGTTCACTTTAGGGTTCCAACTTGAAAGGGCAAGTCGGACTTGTAACTTCCAAGTGTGCAAGTCTGACTTGCCCTTGGCCGGTTTTATATACTTAAATTTCACTTGGCTATATCTAAAATGATGTAACTCAATTTTCATCATTGGCAAACATCAAAGTTATTGGTATGTATGGCACGCACGATGTATCTCATTCTCGGTACACGATACTCTCGAAAATTCTTTTATATAATAAAAAATATGCTCAGAGCCTAAAAAAGTAAATTGTAGTTTTTTATCGCATTTATATTTTGAAGTAATACGAGTATTTGGTAGGTAATAACTTTAATAACGGAATTCTTGAATAGCTCGAAATTTCAATTTTATTCATTTTTGCTGAGTTGCTTTTTACAGCCAGTGCTTAATTTACTGACTGCCTCGTTGGTCTAGTGGTAGCATCCGCGACTGCTAAGCACGGGGTTTTGCATTCGATCCCTGGGTCGGGCAAAGTGATATTGGGTTTTTTCATTAGGAAATTCTCAAAATCTTTCGATTTGATTCGAAGGAACAGATTTCCTCCTAAATACTCTATCCCGTTAGCAGACATTATGACAATATGTGGCCTTTATTGTGATTTTAATTACAATATTTAGGTCTACAAACAAAACAGTTCAGATAAAAATAGACGTTTAAAAAAATGCTTTAAAAAAATGTTATAAAGTTTTGATTTAATTAGTTTGAAACGTGTTTACATAATAAATATAATAATTAATATTTATCAACAGGTAACAAAGTGTGACCTAGACAACAGCGGGCGTTGACACACTTTTTTAAAATGTCTGCTACGGAACAAATTATAAAATGAGTAAATTTCTTCGTAAGAAATTCTTTAAGCATTCTTTTTTCAAGATGCAGCCACATGCAGCACTGTCTTCTCTCCATACATAATTTTTAAAAACTTACGGAAAAAGGAACAACATTTAAATGTTCTTGATGGTATGTTAGACGTCAGCGGGTGTCTGGAAATCCACATAATATTTTTTTTTATTCTTCTTCTTCATCGTATGGTTGATGAACAACCTGGTTTCAGAGTTTAAACTTTTTGCCTTTAAAGGTAAACGATAACCATCAGGCGGGACGTATGTTTTTTGCTACTTTAGAATTAATAACCGCCAGATTAAAGGTTGTAGGTTTAAAACGCAGGCCTCTGACATTTCGAATTCATGAGCGTTTTAAAAATTAATTATCAATTGCTAAAACGGTGAAGGAAAACATCGTGAGGAATCCAGCACACCTAAGAGATTTTTTATAGGCGTGTAAAGCCAAGTCAAAGGCCTACGGGTGGTTTAATCTCTGACATTAGGTCATTCATCAACCATAAAGAAAGAAAGAAGAAGACGGCTTTACTCAATTTCGGAAAGTCCCGCCTAGTTTCGAATTCAAAACGGAATCCAATTTCTAGAGCGAGTGTAGTCACGCCGCGGCATCGGGTCTCACTCCAATAGTCAAATTTCAAATCTGTATAATGTAGACGTATAGTTTCAAATTTTGTGTTCAATCAGTCAGATTCGATTGTGGAATCATATTATGTAGATTGATGGAAGTTGGTAACTTAATTTATTCTCACAATGTATGGCGGAGACGCGAAATGTTCAAACAACCTTTCGCTCTCATATGAAGCGACAAGTCTTACAAGTTCGTTACCTTAGTTCAATTTTCAGCTGAGTGAATTACCATTGAATTTTAGATGTTTGTACTGCGAATATTTATTAAAATTTCTTACTTTATTTTCTTTCTTATCGTATGGTTAATAAACAACCTGGTGTCAGAGTTTAAACCGCCCGTAGGCCTCTGACATGGCTTTACACACCATTGAAAAATCTCTCAGGTGTGCTGGTTTCATCACGATGTTTTCCTTCACCGTTTTAGCAACTGATAATTAATTAATAAAACGCACATAACTTATGAAAAGTCAGAGGTGCGTGCCTTGAAATCGAACTCGAGACCACTGACTTGTCAGTCGATGGTCATACCACTAGGCTATCAGTGCTTATGCTTCTTTATTCGTCTTTCCTACCTCTTTATCGAAAAGCGGTTAATTCGCTTGTGGTATAAAAGTCAGAGAGAGGGCGTCGCCAGCCGTTCTTTCAGGAGGCAAGATAAGATAAGTAATGGGAAATGTAAGAACAAAAGATAAATTCATAGTAAATTGGCTCTAGCAACGCCTACCGCAACTCCGCAAGAGAGTAGTCCCCTTTACTTATAACTACTTTCACAAAAGAAATTACAAGTCATTTTTTCCGTAAGAAGCAAAGCTATACAGGATGAATTTTAAATCATGAGCATCGCGAAAAGGGGTCATTAAACTTATCATTATGAACAACTGTACTGCACTAAAACAAAAGCTTCTTGCAGACTTTAACAGTAAAAACAAGAATACTTTTAAAACGAAAGGTGCCATAAATCAAAGTTTATTTTAACAAAAAGTTTTACAATACTTTTAAACCAGATTCTGACATGTCATTATAATGTCAGACAACTTTTTACAATGTTTGAAAAGACGCGTTTTTGTTGACTCTTCTAATAAACTCTTATTTTCTTTAAGTCATTGGCATTTGGTTGGGTTTATATTATTAAATCTAATTACTAGTTCGTTGGATTTATATTACTACATTAGTTGCTAAAACGGTGAGGGAAAACATCGTAATGAAACCAGCACACCTAAGAGATTTCAAAGGTGTGTAAAGCCATATCAGAGGCCTACGGGCGGCTTAAACTTTGACACCAGGTTTTTCATCAATTATACGATAAGAAAAAGAACATCTAATAAGCGTGAATCATAAATCAAGTGATGTAACTAGTTCATAAATCTTCACAAAAGTAACACTCGTAATCTAGTAAGTTCAAAACTTTTTAATCGTTGTCTTTGCTATAAGTTGCCATGATAATATTTAGGATTTCTTACATCAAACCTGAAATGAATAGACTTCTTGATTAATTAAAAAATTACGCAATGAGATCTGACGCCAAGCAAAATGGCCAAGGCATATATTTTGACTCAGTTATGGAGTTTGTGAAGTTAGGGCTTGTAGAGTTAGAAGCTTGGCGCTACATGAGATCTGATTAC
The DNA here is from genome assembly GCA_936450705.2 of Protodeltote pygarga. Taxonomy (NCBI): domain Eukaryota; kingdom Metazoa; phylum Arthropoda; class Insecta; order Lepidoptera; family Noctuidae; genus Protodeltote; species Protodeltote pygarga. The sequence goes on along the minus strand of OW388264.2, from coordinate 4,369,454 downwards.
TTTTTTACAGTGCGAGCCATATGGTCTCGTATTGGCAACATTTTACATGAAAATGTGTTTGGTGGGATTGTATTTTCTGGTATATTATTTGTAATTTTTATAAAATTCAACGCTGACTCAGTAATGATTATCGGTTAAAGTATTATATGTTGTCATATATTTTATGTGCCTTTCAAAGCACTGAAACTTTCACTGTTAAAGTTCATTTAATAAACGGTAAAGCCTACACAGTGTCTGCATCATGGACCGCTTTGCCAAAATGTAGCGCGAACGGTCCTAACATATAGCTAACGTATTTTCATCATCTCGGGATGCTCTTTTCCCAATTTATTTGGGGTCGGTGCAGTATGTCCTCTTTTTCCACACATCTCTATCACCCGTCATCTCAGTAGTTACTTCCTTTCTCGCCATATCATCCTTCACACAATCCAACCATCTCTTCCTAGCTAACGTATAAGTACCTTTCATAAGGCATGTATTTCAACGATCTTTTACATTTTTTGAAAGTAGCGTTTAAAAAAGATTTAACAGATAACTTTTACACTTTTACTTTTATCTTTTTTCTGAGACGTAAAATAGGCACCTTTAACTAAAAAGTCAACAAATTTTGCAAGATATTTAATCTTCTTTCTTTGTTCTACACTGAAAACCTTTTGACGTTTGACGGAAAGTAAAATAAAAATAATGTATTTTGTATGTGTTTTTGTTTACTTTTCACCACCTTAATGAATGCCTGAGTTGAACTCAAGCCAAATGTATTTTCCTAAAAGCCCCAAGAGGTGTCAATAAGATAAAACACACACATCTTAAGACAGAATAAATAACTTGACTCCGAGAATACAAATTTAAATTACTTACTAACAAAATAAAGCTCTTATCTTTTCGCAAAAGAGAGGAACTTTTTAGGTTTATAGTGACATCTATTAGACTTTGCTGGAACTTCGGCAAGAATACGATGGTTAAAACTAGATGGCAGTAGTTGTATGATTTTGACTCATGTAATCATTTTGAAACTCGCTTTAAATATCAATTTGTATTAATTAGTTCTCTTTTCTAAATGAATGTCAAATAGCAGTATACAGTTCTTTCCGACGAATCTTGAGTCTTAGACCTCGAACACATACTAGCCACAGTTGCAATCACTAGAGATTAGGTACTAGGTACCTACTGATAACTACTTACAAAAATGACTACTAAATATAAGTCTGTTATGTCAGAATGAATCCCGATATGATCACTTTGCTTGAATGTTAAAATAATCCTGAATCCCTTCGCAACATGCATTGAAACCCACCTCCGAATATTGTATGGAATTGTGATAGGTACCTACTCAATAATTCGAGTATTTCACATTTATTCCAACATTCCTTCTACGCCGTATACCTAATCCAAACTAATAAATCATAATCTTTTTTTACGTAATTTTTGCAGAACCTTTTGCTACTTGAACTTTCCGGAAAATTTCGACAGATGGCACTACGTGCCGCTTTTTGTAAGTAGGTACGGCAGATACCTACTCATTGTTTTTCAGAGCATATTCTTAAAGTGTTATAAAATGTAATGAATCAGAGTAAAAAGAGAAAATAATTATAATAATATATAATAGGTATATATATTTTCATCTGTAAATGGGTATCGTGGATCAGTGGGCAGTTACAGATATTGAATCCGTTAGAAAATGTCTTCAGTCGGTGTCAGAATAACTATATCTTAACAGGCTAAGTTTTTTTGCATTTTTATGAAAATGCAAATCCAAAAGCCTACCCAAAAATAAGCTATAAGCAACGCATAGGTATATGCGTCAATAAATATGCACCAATTCATTCCCACAACTTTTTATCAGCAACGCCGAAAGTAACGTAGTTAAACTGACCACCGAACTGCATAATGGACGGCTAGAAATTGTGTTATAGAACCGTTGTAGGTTGTCAGCCATTTTCACCGGACTGAACCATTAGCTCACGGCAAAATCTTTGCCCTTTAAAAAAAAATAACAAGCTACAGCTGACAACAACGTTTCGTAACGTTTAACCCCTGAGCCGCGATTAGTGAAACGTAACGTGAAATGTAACATGCAATGAAAGTATTTGCCGTCCACATTGCTGCAACCCTATCCTTATCCTAACTCATCTGTCTAGCCTTTTCCCAACTTTGTTGGGGTCGGCTTCCAGTCTTACCGGATGCAGCAGAATACCAGTGTTTTACATGGAGCGACTGCCTATCAGACCTCCACAACCCAGATACTGGGTTAATTCTATTAAGTATAGCAAGTCCGGCAAGTCTAGTAAAGTAACACACTCTGTAACAAAATTTTATAATACGGACTCCTTGAGTCGTGATAGCCTAATGGTATGACCGTTTGACTGGCAAGTCTGAGGTCTCAGTTTCGATCCCAAGGCGCGCATGTTATGTTCACATGACTCATCAAAATGTATGGAACAGCTGATTTTTTTTTTGCGATTTCAGGGTTGGTCCCATAGTAAAAGTTGTTCATAATAATGAGTTTAATGACCCCTTTTAAGGATGCTGTTGTTTTACAAATAACCCTGTATATTAAAGCGAATACGAACACCTTACAATTAATAGAGTAGGCTAATCGTAATAGATCTCTTAGGTCGACGTGAGTACGCCTGTAAAGCTACATAGCCCCGTCAATAAAATAATACGAACGTAGTTCAACTTGAATTTGCGGACAAACGATTCGCCTATTGAAACGACACCATTCGAAACAAATCGATGGCTCACACGATTCTCGGAAGAATGTTGAATGTTGTTCGAAAAATGTTGCATCAAATTTTTCCGAGCACCTTTCACTGCCTCCCACACAGATCAGCGAAAATGGATCGACACGAATCGCCACGAACATTGATGTGTAACAAAACTATACTTTTCTGCACTACATTTTTGTACCGAATTATATATTACGAGCCATACAAAACAAATATCCTCCCACCAAGAAATAAGCAAAATGAAAAAGTGACTGCAAAGAAACAAACACTAAATCTAACACTTCTCCTTAAAATAAAAAAAAACCCTGTAACTGTTCCATTGCAGGCCAAAAACCTCTTCTCATACAGAGAAAGGTCGAACATTAACTTACTGCGGGTTGGCGATTTCAGACTATTAAGTCCAGGTTTCCTTACGATGTTTTCCTTCACCGTTAGTCAGTGGTATCTTAGATTAACTAAGAAAGTACATAACGACACCTACGTACACTAATACAAGTGCAAAATCGCAACTTTAGAGGAGTGTGGTTTAAAGATTCTAAAGCTTGTAACTTTGACATATTTAATCAGAAATCTTTTAAATTTGGGGATGTACTTAAACATCCCCTCATCTTAAACATAAGGATAAGGATCCGTCACAAAAAAAAGTCACATTAGTACATGCCAGGTTCGGACCCACACCCACATTCCCACTTTATATACCATTAAAGTGGGAAAAAGTATTTCCATTTTATTCTTCTTCATCCCTATTAAGTCTTGGCTTTCTGTTTCCATCTCTGCTTTCTCAGTTTCCATGACAACGTATCTAAAGAAATACATTTTCACAGAAATGCGTTCCAAATACGACGACTGCGCAAACACGGTAACGGAACTAGCAGAATGAAGGATCACGGAGTCACGTACGCAATCTTACTGAGATTGATGCGTCGTCTGCGTCGCGATTATGTCAGGAATGCCTTGTGATCTGTGTCCCTGAGGTAGACATGTTGCATGAAATTCGCGGACTTTGAACAATTTTCTTTAATAAATTGTAAGGTATTTGAAAGATTGTAACTTGGGCTGTCTATTTATTTTTTTCTCAAGCTGTTCTTCGCATTATCATAAGTCAATAAAAAAAACTTTCTTTTTGAGTCTGTTATATTTTAATGCCTATTGTCTGCTTGTTGTTATCGAAAAATAACCAAAAACTGACTAAGTTTGACAAAGTTTCTTAAAGTGAAACGTATACATTGGATTTATTAGTTCAACTGTTACAAAAAGAAATCCCTCTCTTTAAATTCTGATACTGTACTCTAAATGGATTCAACTAGTAATAAACACATAATAACAGTTTTTAAACTTGACACGTTAACCAATTATGTCAATCATCTATTAAATTAGCGTTGTATTAAACGCACTCAGTTTCACTCTATATTTTCGAAAAGTATCAATAATGTCAATTACACTATAATTCCCTGTGATATGACATGACAGATAAATACTAATTTAAATTTAATGATTGGCTGATAAGGCTTCGTACCAATGAAATCCAAAATTCAGAGGGATAAAGTCTGATTAATTGTCAAGCTTTTATGAATCTTCTAGATCTTCATGACAACCAGGGCCAACGGCTTAACGTGCATTTCGAAGCACGGAGCAGGTGATAATTAATTTATAATACGCACATAACTTCCAAAAAGTCAGTAGTGCAAGCCTCGGGTTTGCACCTGAGGTCATGACTCTAGGCTTCGGCTTCCATTGGTAATACGAACATGATTATAAATAGATAAACGTATACATAATATAGGTGGGTTTTTATAGGTTTCGATTGGTAGGGTTCATCATTCATTCATTCATTCATACATCTATTATATTCATACATTAAATTTGAGTTGGATGGAAATCACTCCATCTGTAGAAATCTATAATTACAAAATGGGTGGTCTCCAGGGTACTATTTTATGCCCTTTTTTTTGTCAAACTCTTTATGAGTACCCCATCACCAAGGGCTGGCAATGGGGTTAGTCCGACTCACACGATGTTCCTCTACGAACCTCTGGGCGGAAATATGGTTTTCGCTTGCGCATTCACCGTACCCGCTACTATTTTATGACCTATTTAAGTTACTTAAAAGGTATGGAGTATTTTAAGTTATGGAATATTTTTCTTTTTTTTATAGTAAAACAAATAATATATTCTTGTATTCATTATAATGAATAATAAAATGTCCGTAAAAACAAAGGATCCGTCTATATAAGCAACATTCAACAACAATAATAACTTATGATTTTCTTCTACGATATTAAGTTTTATAATGTTACTTAATAAGTATAAAAATAATTTGCTTCTTCGGAAAATTTCTAATCAGGATTTTTTTTGTTTAAAAATTAAAACAAAGGATTAATAATGTCTACATCTAATTATAAGCATCTGAAACTAACAAAAACAAAAGTAAAACAAAATGAATTTGCAATGAAAAATAAAATGCAGTCGTCCATATAAAATATTTTTCCATTTTATAAAATTTCTCTTCATTTCATCACGAGTACGGTATTAAAATATAGCGAGCTTCATTTGTTAAAGGATTACATTCATACAAAGGCATACAATAGCACGCACCCGGTTTAAAACCACGATCAATACTCAATACACAGTGTTATTTTTGCTGATATGAATATTAATTTCACGTTTTCAGGAAATATTTAATTAAAACTTTGTGAACTGCTATAAAATGTAAATTTAAAATACAGAGGACGCATCAAATGCTTCATGATTTTAAAAATCGAAGTTTAAATTGCACACTACAATGTTTAATATAGAAACTGACGTTTTACTAGGCACTTGTTCAAAAATTTCAAATCATGGAAACACTACACTTCGGATTCGATTCCTATTATTCTTTTGCCAACGAAATTTCAATCGTATTTCCAGCTAGTAGAGTCTATTCTGCTGTCGCCAAACAAGATTGATGGCACATAGCTTCGTACAGTAAGGTCTTCCTGTAATGAAATTCTTTAAGTTCATTCACAGAATACACACTTACTTGTAACTTTATTAAATTCCGTAAAACGAACTCCAATTAATGTAATGAATCTTTGAGATTAAATCGTAAACTAGGTATTAAAGAGAATTTTATGAAACTGAAAATGATAAACTTACATCATAAAGGGCTGATTTTTTTCTAGAAATTTATTATACAGTATCTCTAGAGCAAAATTTCAATGAAATAAAAGCCTTTGACTTATAAAATAAAGTTGTGTAGGTATACCATTTTTTAGATTAAGCCGTTGACTGGCAAGTCAGAGGTTCAGACAGTATTAAAAAATAATATTAAGGCTTAATGCATCGGAAAGCACGAAAAACCTTTGGTCCTGCACCTAATCTCTCTTTCTCTTAAGGCGCAGACACACTCGCTAATCTGCTATCTTCATCGCACATTGAAGATATAAAATCAATGAATATAATGAAAAATTGCAACAAACCAAGTTAAAAAGATAAACATTTTTTTTATTTATTATAAGTACTTATTGATTTTTTCTTTTATTATTTTTTTATTTTAACATTAAAAAGTTTCGGAAAAAATTGCTACAAAACAAAAACAAAAATATCAGTTCGATCGGAGTAAGTTAAAATAAAAATACATTTCATTTTTGCTGAACCTTATCCATCCAGTCCATAACTTGGTTTGTTCCGATTTTTCATACAAATTTTACGTAACAGAATTTATTTATCTATGCAAATAAAGACGAGGCGTATGGAGTAGTAGAGTATGGAACTATGGAGTAGGTACGAAAATTTTTGACTTGAACTGTAGAAGACTGTCTTTCAAAAGGTTCTGAATTTGTTGTAGCAAACTTTTCTTCAACCCAGATTTTTGTAATAGTAGTTTCATTTAATAAATTATAAATGGCTTAGATCTGAATTTTTTTTACTTCTATTTCATTACTGTAGCTCACAATTTACTTCTGTTTAACCGTATGGTAAAGATACGATACGAACTTTTATCTCCGGGAACTTACCCTTGAACTACGAACCCAAAGCCAATTTTGTACTATGCAAAAATGCAAATTTCTTAATCAGTCATGAAACCACGCGCATTGCGCAAGGGCTTTAGTTCGTATTAAATTGGGATTGAGTGCGTAGATCAGAAGTAACAACCCTGAATTCAATTTTGTTAATAATACCACAAAATTCAGGCGGATGATTGCCTTGATTGGCTACGAGTAGAAAGTAGGGGCTCACCTAATTCTGTGACTTTCGTAATTTGGTGGTATTATCTTTGAGACCTACTATAAATTTCTGTAAATTTAGTCCTGAAATTCAGGTAGTAAAAAAAGTTATATAATATATAAACTAGCCTGTAACTGTCCCATGTAGGGCAAAGGCCTCTTCTCATACAGAGAAGGATTGAGCATTAATTACCACGCTAGCTCAATGCGTGTTGGCGATTTCAGACTATTAAAGTCCAGTATTAAGTAAAAAAGTTAATGCTACTAAATTAAAAGTGTCACGGAATTAAATGAGTTTACTATTTATCTTCGTAACATTGTCATTCATCAAACTTGGCTTCTATCTGTGACTGAACTTGTGTAGCTCACATTGATCATATAGTGCTCGTTACACGGTGGTCGAGTTAATTGATTGATGCGCTTGTAATGGCGTGTTGTCGCATGTTGATAATTGATACTGCGTATTAATTCAAGTAGGTTGAATTCCATGGCCGTATAGTCATTAATAAATGATTGAGAACCCTCTGTTTTTAATAAAAATACGCAGAAATTGACAAAGTATCAGGAAACCATTTCAACGAGAATTCACGAAAGGTATTCTGTAAATGAAAATTTAAAATGCCTGAAGTTTGATGTAAATATGCCAAATAAATAAATATTTAACTAGCGTTTTCATTATACTTGCTAGAAAAAGTTCTATTACATGTAAAATAAGCGGGCGGTAATGCGCGGCACGAATCTGCGATACATTTATTATAGGTACTGTAGTGTGTGTAGCATCTCCTCCTTATATGTATGCATGTAGCTTGTAAGATTAGACATTATACGTTCATACTCCAACCTAAAGACACGTCTTTTATTATACTTTTAACGCCCGTCACCGCATGGCGACCCTGCCAGAGCTGCCACGTCGGCAGCACTGGGCATCGGATTTATAAAGTGAAATAGATCATATTTGGGCTTGGCCTTGGAACGCGAGGCAAAATGGATTTTTTTATAAGAAGAAATTTTAAGAGACGTGTATAAACGAGATGCGATGTGGCCCGCCTGGTTAAGACTTTGGCGCCGGGACCCACGCTCAAAATGCTGGTGCTGGTGCTGGATCGCCGCCCGTAGCAAATGTGATGACCCCTACCCGATCTGCGTAACGTTTGGTTTAATGCTCTAAGGCGTAACGTGATGTGGCCTGTGATGTGTTTTGTTATGTGGTCCTACAATTTTATGCGATGTGATGACTATGTGCTTTCTTTTCTTTTTTTTCCATAAATAACTATGGACTAGGTATATTTTATGTAGCCTTAAAGTAATTATATTTGATAAGGTAGGTTTCCGATAACTTAAAAAAAAATTCCAATGCATTATTTTATTACATTCTATCCGAGTTATGTAAACATAATCTAAATAAGTAGTGTTACCGAGAAGTATGCATAACATGATAATATGCTCAGGTGCTAATGTTTCTTTCTTTGCAAGTATGATGAAAAACATTGTACCTATGTCAATAGGGCGCGGGCGGTACAACAATTGCTAACAACGGGCTATTATATTTCAGACCTGCGGCTCGGGCTTTGAATGTCCTTTTGATAGTGTGTTAATTGTGTACTTACCGTCCTCATAACACAATATACTATTACTTTTCCTATGTCACTCTCCAGCCCATATAAAGTAAATAAACTACTTCACAATCACAACCATACTTTTATCATAATTCGCTTTCATTTGAGTTTCAATTCAATCAGTTCCAAGCGAGGCAGACTCTGGAGTTTAAGCAACATCGCCGTCTTTGTCTCTAGCTGCAATTCAGCAAAACCACAGTATAATAATCATACAGTATGGAAACTACGTACAAACGCTCTAAACGGCTCACTCACACAAATATGCGTTATATTGTGTGATGATGCGACTCCTAAGCGAACATCACGGTGCTCGCAGTATCGACGACGCACGGCGTCGTTGCACATGTTTGTATGTGTGTGCTGTTTTCGAGCGTTTGTACGTAGTTTCCGTACTGTCTGTTTATTATACTGTGGCAAAACGCTGATACCTATACCTACTAGTTTAGATTGTAAGCGTAAGTTTGCAACTGAATTCAACTTAGCTAGTAGGTTCTGAGTAGAGTATTAACTAGCTCAAAGGGAGTTTGAAAGATGGTTTTTTGAGACATCAATTTTATAGTTTTTAAAGACTTTTTTTTTTCTTTAGTGTATACAGGATGGTGGTGGTGACTGATAGCCTAGTGGTATGACCATCGACTGACAAGTCAGAGGTCTCGAGTTCGATCCCAAGGCACACCTATGACTTTTTGGAAGTTATGTGCGTATTATAAATTAATTATCATTATTGCTAAAACTAAAACGGTGAGAGTAAACTAAAACATCGTGATGACACCAGCACACTGAGAGATTTTTCAATGGTGTGTAAAGCGATGTTAGAGGCCCATGAGCGGTTTAAACTCTGACACCAAGTAGTTCATCAACCACACGATAAGAAGAAGAAACAAAGGGTCCTGAAGGGAAACCACTTCAAATTCCTCTCAAAACATTCCTCTATTTTTGTAAAGAAACAAAACTGCATTCACATATTTTTCGACAAACTTACCTAAATCGGGAATCGACAAATAATGGCAGGAGCCTTCGTGATTTTTTTTTATAACCACCCAGAAATAGAAGCCTGGCGAAACAAGGCTCCGTTGGCAGATGGTAATTAGTTACTAGGTCTATCTATTCAGGTTGGTAACTTCAGACTTAAGGTTTTATGTCTTTTGAGAGTTATATCAATCGCTTATTATATTAACTGATCTATGCTAACCTATACTAATATTATAAAGAGGTAAAGTTTGTATGTATGTGAGGGGTAATCTCTGAAGCTACCCATCCGATCCTAAAAATTCTTTCACCAATAGGAAGCTACTTTATCTCTGAGTGCTACAGGCTATTTTTTATTCTGAAAAAGTTGAGTTTTCAGTAAAAAATAACAATATCTGTGATTCAAGTCAGAAAAAACAGGCAATCTGACTGCTTTATCAACGTGTGTTTACGGGAAAAATTAATTTAACGTGGACAAAGTCGCGGGGAACAGCTAGTATTAAATAATATTATAAACTCAGTTGTTACATCTTGTTTTTTCTATTGTAAATATTAGAGATTTTGTAATAATATCATATACTTCCCTCTTCAATGTACCAATTAACACGGGATTGCCAGTAATCAAAATCATTCTAACGTCAGTTGGTATAACTGAGAATAGGTAACATTTAAAAAAGGTTGTTAGAGATTTTTGCGTTTTTGTGGAGTGATTTGTGTAGACTTCAAACGTAAAGCTACATCAAAGGTATTACGATACACAATAGGCATTTAAGTACAGTAGGTATTTAAGGACAGTACCTACTACACTAATTACAGCAAGTGGACTTTAATGAAGCCCTCTTTGTCTGCTTGCCCCTTTGTCGAGGCATGTGCGCTACAGATAGCCTGTTGTCCCCGACTGTTAGATCCGATCCTCAGTTTCGTTCTGTAGTTATGGTTGATAGCCTAGTGGTGTTGGCCGTTGACTGGCAAGTCAGAGGTCTCAGGTTCGAACCCAAGACAGATATGTGCGTTTTATAAATTCATTATCACTTACTCCGTGCCTCGGACAGCACGTAAAGCCGTTGGCCCTGCGCCTGATCTCTCTCCGGTCGTGTCTCAATGTCGTCCCATCGGACTATGAGAGTGAGGGAATAGAGAGTGAATCTGTGTCTGCGCACACACTTGTGCACTATAATATCTCCCGCGTCGATGGCTTATCTCCGTTGAGATTTACCGCTGTGACCGAAATTCGGTCAGGAGGACATTATTGCTGAATCTTCAAGACGAGAAGTTTCCCAGCTACAGCTGAGTAAGCATGACGTGTCCGAAAACGTCATCGTTTCGACGGAACTCAATATCCCTGACTCGAATCTAGACAGCGGTGCTTTGTCAACCCGGCGGTTGAATCTTCAAATTTGACGCATACTCGGGCGACATAAATGCCGCTACTGTGGTGTGTAATTTCACAATAGCGGCACCCAACTCTTTGACCATGTAATGAGACTCATCCAGCCGTCATCTTGGCCAGACTTGCCTTGAACCATTTATCACAAAACACCGAGAGTATCTCGGTGTTTTGTGATTTTTACACTTATTATTATCACACGATGGTTGGACTTCCAAGTCAAAGGTCGAGGTTCGAAACCCTCCTCTGACTTTTTGGATTCATGTGTGTATTAGAAATTAACTATCACTTGCTAAAACGGTGAAGGAAAATATCGTGAGAAAACTAGCACACCTGAAAGATTTTTCAACGGTGTGTAAAGCCATGTCAAAAGCCTACGGGCGGATAAAAACTGACACCAGGTTGTTCATCAACCATACGACAATAAAAGAAAAAATACTATTTTATTATTATTATTTCCTACACTTATTGAGTACTTGCTAATGAATTCGTCCCCTAAAAAAATATCGATTCATTAACCCTGTCAACGCTGACCTACCACAACATTTAACCCTCTAAATGTGACCAAACACAATTTGAATCCCAAATCGTACATTTATCTTTCTGCGCATTGATAAAAACGGCATATAAAAGGGGACTCAATGGACGTTTTATCTCACATTCACAGAATACATCGCGCATTCGTATAACTGACAAAATGTCCAATCCTTTTGTGTGTCTTTTACGTTTTCATTCTTTCAACAGTTTATAGAGGTTGACAGATACGGCTTGGTTTGAGATACGGACAGCCGGACAGATTTCACTTTGATATTCGTTTTGTTGTTGGAGTAGATTTTCGTACGGATAGTGGGTTATGCAAAACGAATAGTGTAAGGGTTGTTTAGATTGAAGAAATATGTATGAAATAAAGATGAGCTTCTAGGTCAAAGTTTCTACCAAAAATATAACTTTTGACAGCCGACTGGGCAGTCAATCTAAGGTTTTGAGTTTTTTTTTTCTTTATTCCCCATATCTATCCTATCTATATCTTAACTTTACTCTTACGCAAGACATCTTTATTTTACTCGAACGCAGGACCTCTTTACTTTACTTTTACGCAGGAGTCTTCATTTTACTCGTACGCAGGACATCTTAACTTTACATCCACCCAGGATATCTTTACTAAACTCCCACGCTGGACATTTTTACCCCCACGCAGGACATGTTGTGTGTATTTTTTTTAAAGACTTGTAAATTAAATATTTACTATAGACATCGAAAAGCTCTCCAATTAAAATCACATAATTATAGGACAATTAGGTTACTTAGGTACTATTATATTACAATAATTCTTGGGAATCGGTGAACAAGAAAAAAGTAGCAGCTAATAATGTGTAGACGAAATCACGTCAAATATGCTATAATTTTTAAGATATTTAAATAGTTATAGGCATATAATGAGCCTATAACTTTAACTTTAAATATCTAAAAAATGTGACTATTATATTATCCTCATAATTTTGTTCGAAGTCTTCAGAGACTTCAACGAAACTTTTCAAAAGTCGTAGTAAATAATCACAGCAGTTTCCTACTCGACTTAAAAATGAAGTCTTACAAGTAAGTAAGTAAGTACCTATCTTGAGAAATTTTCCTTCTAACTTTTAAAAGGAATTCCAATGAAGGTAATTGGATTCGGAATTTAGTTACGACCAAGGGCGTCGCCAGCCGATGATCAAGGGGGGGGAGCTAGTATAAGTATAGAGGATGGGTAGCTAGAAGTCCGGTTAATCAGTCTGAGCTCCCTAGAGTTATAACTGAGAGGGACTACTTTTTTTGGATTCTCTAGGGGGGGGGGCAACAGCCCCTTCCTGCCCCCCCTTGGCGACGCCCTTGGTTACGACCACGGTAATCTGCGTAATTAGTGTCTTGAGGCTTATTGAGTTGTCTGATCCATTCTCCTTTGAAATTACATAATTGCCAGATCTATGATACTCGAAGCAGATCCTTGGAATATTCGATAATAGTATTCGATATTATCTTAGACGAAAACTGTAATTGTTATTAATTACTTTATTATTATGTAACTGACAACAAGAAAGGAAAACAGACTCAGTACACTGTAGAGTTGATATACAGTCGACTTAAGCCCGATCGGCCAAGATTTTTATTTCATCTGCAAATTGAAAGCATATTGTAATAAGGTATTGGTATAGGTATTAATGTGTCTCGTGGCATCGTATCTCCCAAACGGATAAACTGATTTTCGATCAATTAACGCCACAGTCAGTAGCCGCTTCTTTTCCTGGCACTTCATTCATTCCTCGCTGACAACGCTTTTCGCGAAGACCCAGTTATTGCCCTTTCCAACCCTTGCAACCCCGGCCCCGGCTACGTCCCTCCCGTTCCTTCACCATTTAAACCTGGCAGTCAAGCGGATTACCTATATATACTCGTGCTGCACATAGATCGATAACATTTTTCATTACGAAGCTCCCATCGTGATTGAAAATTACAGCATCAAAGTTTTGGAAGCTCCCGAAATTAGCTCGGGAACTTCAGCACAAGCATTCCTGACATGCTCCTGTTTTTTGGTAATGCGTCTACAAATGCATTTGTTCTACAAACTGCAGAATTTTTAACGAGGTTTACTCAGCTTACAAACCCTGTAGAGTTTAGTATACCATTAAGCTTTGAAACTAGGATAGGAAAAGTTTTATTGGCTCTTGCTGGCTTCGGTAACTGTAATGTACAAAAATTTACATCGCCAACTGATGGTATGATCGATACCAGTGATACCAGCCTTGTACTAGTGATGTTTATAAAAAAAAATTATGTTAGCTTATTTTTTGTCTGCTAGGAAGTGACTAGGTAATGTGGAATAGTTACCTTACTAATGGTTTATGGCGGTAGGTCCCGAGCCATGAAAACAATTCCGGAACTCCTCCTTAGCAATGGCTGTTAGGGGCAACCCTAAAGATATCTTTTACTGTCTAAACACTACACGAGAAAAACTAATGAAGAAAATAGTTAATAAATTAACTGTTAGTTTGTGCTATTTGTTCCATCATTAGTCGACTTTTACGATATTCAGATGGAAAAGCGTTCGAATACTCTCCATAGACACCATTATCCTCATCCTCCTAGCCATATTATTCCCTAACTTTGATAGGGTTGGTTTCTAATCTAACTGGATGCAGCTGAATATCAGTTTTCTACGGAGCGGCTGCATATCTGACCTCCGCAACCCAAAGGGGTACGATATTCTGAAGTTAGATTAGTTATCAGGATTTTATGAGGGTACTGACTCCCTTTAACAACTGTCAAAGATCTTCGGCTCAAAAATCAAAATCAAAATATCTTTACTCATGTAGACACTTATGAATAGTCATAATTCTAATATTGTTTGTTGTAAGAGTGACTCTAGTTGCCGTTCCAAGCAGCTTACCCTTCATGGAGAAGAATCTTGCAAGAAACTCCATGGTTGCTATTTTAAATAATGGCTTAACTACAATATTTTAGGTCTATTGTTCTGAGGTCTTATGTGAGAACAATAACAAGGCTTAACGTACTTTCCGAGGCATGGAGCAGGTGATAATTAATTTATAATACGGACAAAACTTACGAAAAGTCAGAGGCCTTGGGTCCGAACCTGAAGTTTCTAACTTGCTAGTCAACGATCATACCACTAGGCTATCACAACTCTTCATAGACACCACAAAGTTGAAAAATGTTTCGTTACATTTTAAAAATTCAAGTCCTAATACGACAATAATATCTACATTTCTTTCCAACGTTCGTTTGTCACTGCATCGCACAGTTTGCGCTGACATTAAGAACAGCCGGATCGATTTCAATGGGATTAGCAGCTGAATAGTTGGTATTGACGTTTCTTCTCGACGGTATTCTAGGAAATGTCGATTTTGCCAGATGAAAAAAAAAACAATAGATCTACAGTTATGACTAGTATCAATATACAGGGTTATTTGTAAAACACGAGCATCGTTAAAAGGGGTCATTAAACTCATCATTATGAACAACTTTTACTACGGGACTAACGCTGAAATCGCAAAAAAAAACAGCTGTTCCATACATTTTACTCAGTCATGTGCAACAGCTGATTTTTTTTTTGAGATTTCAGGAGAACCCTGTATACTAGGTGCCCCGGAAATGGTATATCATACCAAAGCCCTCAAATAGAGAGTAATGTTTACTTTCATTTTATGCTTAGTGAATGTACTATCGAAAACAAAGCCGGTGCACCACTCTTAAGGTTAGAATCGCTTGCACCCGGCGTCCAAACGTAGCGCTAGCCTCGCCCCTACGCACGTAGTATCGTTCAAAGCATTTTGAGCGCAAAGTGGTGCACCGTTCTGTCCGCGATAGTACAATGCACAAGGTACTAACGATTTTTTTTAAATTAAATAGTAGCACATATTGTTTGTAACCAACTGGCCATAAAACTGCTGATAGATCAAGTTAAGTTCGACGACTCGAGGCAGAAACGAATAAGTATTGAAATATTTTTCACAATTTACAGCACCCAGTTTTTCACCAGTAGGGCTGCCAAAAGTGCAAAGCGAGTGATATTTTCATTAAATTTATATAATGAAAAAAGTACTTACCTATATGATTTTCAATTCTATAAAGGTAAGTTTGTTTGTTTGTTAGATTTTTACGACTAAACCACTGAACTAATCATCCTGAAGTTTTGCAATACACGTTGTCAGAACAAAAACGGACCTTTCATCTCGAACAAAAAAATTACTGTTCCCGAGGAAAACAAATAGAATAGAATAGAATAAGAATAGAATTATTTATTTGTATAGAATGTAGGTATTTACAGTTAGATGTTTACAATTATATAAGTGACCTTGTACATTCTGCCGTATCGGCATACAAAATTTTACAAAAAATACAAGTAAATAAAATAAAACTCAACTATGACAACAGGACAAAAATATTACTTTTAAATATCAACATTTTCGTTTAAAAAGTCTTCAATTGAATAATAACATTTTTTTAACAATATCGACGTTAAATGTTTTTTAAATTGTCTTAATGGTTGCTTTTTTAAAACATTAGGTAATTTGTTATAAATTAAAGGTGCCATGTTCAATACATTTTTATGTAGTAAAGCCGTATTGTATCCACCAGTACATAATAAATGATGATACTGAGATCTTAATTCAGTAGTTCGTTTTCTTGCATCTGCCAGAGCTGGGAATAGATATCTATTAACTTTAACAAAAATGGCGACTTCTAAAATATAAATACATGGAAAAGTTAGCAAGTTTTGGGCTTTAAAAATAGGAACACAACTGTCAGTTACTTTTAATTTAAAAATTGCTCTTACGCAGCGTTTTTGGGCTTTAAAAATGCTTTCTTTTTCGCTGCAATTGCCCCAAAAAATCACACCAAATCTTAAAATAGAGGCGACTAGTCCATGATAGGCTATAAGACAAGTTCCAGTGTTTACTTTTTTAGATAGGTTGTATAACGCATATGCAGATGCGCTTAATTTTGTACAAATATCGTCAGCCTGCGGTTTCCAGGTTAATTTACTGTCTATCAGTATGCCTAAAAATTTTGCCACGTTAACACTATCAATGGAATGTTCATTATAATTAATATGTAGGTCACGAGGGAGGATTCTTTGATAAAAATGCATTATTTTAGTTTTTTGTAGGTTTATTAGAAGATTATTGTTATTGAGCCAGTTAATCATAGTTTTTAGTGTACTATTAATGTCATTTTCATAATTATTGCAATCGAGACCATTAATTAGCGCTGTACTGTCATCAGCAAATAAAACAACTGGATGGTGAATTTGACGTGGCAGATCATTAATATAAAGTAAAAACAACAAAGGCCCGAGGACGCTTCCTTGCGGTACGCCATATTTAATTACTTTCTGACCTGACATATACTTAACTTCGCGTTTAGTTTTGACGCATACTCTAGATATCTCAGTATATTGAAGACGACCTTTCAAATATGATTTTATGAGTTCTAATATATTTCCGCGAATGCCGTAAGCGTTTAATTTGGACAAAAGTGTATCATGATTCACATAATCAAAAGCTTTAGACATATCTGTGAAAATAGCACATACGGGTATTTTATAGTCTACACTTAACATTATTGTTTGCAGTAGGTCGTATACAGCCATATTTATATTCTTATTTTTACGAAAACCCTTTTGTTCATTACAAAGTATATTAAATTTGGTTAAGAAATTATAGATTGATTCATAAATAATTTTTTCTATTACTTTAGAGAACACGGAAATCAGAGCTATCGGTCTGTAGTTAGTCATAGATTCCCTATCATTTTTTTTAAATAGTGGTTTAACTATAACAGTTTTGAGGCTCTTAGGGAATATTCCAGCAGTTATACTAATATTAATAATATGACATAGTGGTTCAGCAATTATATTAGATACAAATTTTATAACATTTGTTGAGATGCCGTCGTAGCCAAAACTTTTTTTATTTTTTAATGCTTTTATTGTTCTTACTATATCTTGAGGGATCACAGGGGTCATAAACATTGAATTTGGATTATGTTGTATTGGTATAACACTTTCTAATGTATTTAATAATGGTGAATCTGTGATTTGGTCAATGAAAAAGTTGTTAAATGATTCGGCTATTTCTTTAGGGTGTGATATTATTACTTCATTTTTTCTTATCTGAGAAATGGGTTCACAAGTGGTTTTGCTATTGTTTATTATTTGCCAAGATGTCTTTGATTTATTATTGGAGGTTTGAATTAAGTAGTTATTTTGTGCTTTCTGAGTTAATTTAATTATATTCTTAAATCTGCGGGAATATGTTAAAAATCTCTCTTTATTTTCAGTTGTCGGGTTAAGCCTTTGTTGCCAGAGTAATTTTCGTTGCTTTTTGCTACAAATCCGGATGCCGCGTGACACCCACTTAATTTTTTTCTCAGAACTTATAGTGACTAATTTGAATGGAAAACACAAATCGTACAGAAGGAGAAATATGTCTATGAAAGAATCATATGCTTCATTAGGATTCTCTGCATTGTATACATCTGAAAATGATAAACTTGAAAGATAATTTTTAAATTTTATAAGATTATCTTTAGACGTATCTCGTATTGGTTTTTTCCAAGTTTTTATTTTACATGTCTTTTTAACTTTTATTTTTAATACCTGAGCTGTATGATCAGATAATGCTAAGTCTATCACTTCGTACTTATATTTATTTTTAAAATTTAAGGCAAAGTTATCTATACAAGTTTTACTTTTAAGTCTTGTAGGTTGATTTATAACTAGTTTTAGATTATAGCTAAAGAGAAAGCGTTCAAAATCATTAGATAATGTATTTCTTTTCAATATATCTATATTGAAGTCTCCACATATTATTATTTTCGTATTGGGCTTAGCACTTATATTTCTTAAAATTAAATCTAAATTCTCATAAAATTTTGTAATAAATAATGGCTTTGGAGGTCAAAAAGAACGTTCTTATGATAATAGATGGCGCCACGTGTCGTACATTTATCTAAACCTTATTTATGTTTATTAATATACATATAATAAAATATTATTATATCAATATGGGCAAGCATATTTTAATTATTTCACTTACACGCATGAGTAATAGGTTGTACTTATATCTGTGTTATAAATAAATATGCCGTAAATGTGATTATGGATTAGTTGTGATTATAATCTTATTGTACCCATATACTCATATTCTACAAATAAATAAATCAATCTATGTCCCTATATTTATCTACCTATCCATGTGTTTACCTGTTTATGCTTGCTTACCTATTAGAGCGGTTATCAACGCAAGCTCTCCATGAAATCAAATTGATCTATTAGCGAATTACCTAAGTTAGTCAATACGCGTTACCTATCTTCTGCACTATGTAATATAAGTATAGTAAAGGACTTTGCACTGACATTAACAGTATTACAAGTTAGCACTTTAGACTTTGGCACATATCCCATAGGTATCTTATGAGATCTGGTGTCAAAGTTTAAACCGCCCGCAGTCCTCTGACATGGCTTTATACACCGTTAAAAAATCTCTCAGGTTTGCTGGTTTTCTCACTATGTTTTCCCTCGCCGTTTTAGCAAGTGATAATTAATTTCTAAGGGTTTAAACACACAAACATGTCACGACGACGTGTACGTAACGTGCCATTGCACGGCACCGTGACGTGGATGTTTTACCTACGTCACGTCGTCATTCGTGCCCCAATACGCACATGATTTTGAAAAGTCAAAGGCGCGTGCATAGATTTCGGACTTACGACTTACTTTCACTTGGTAGTCAAATACTGCAATGCTATTTTAGAATAATAACTTTCGTGAGTCATACTAATATATAAATATTGATACGGCTTTACTCACGTATTGTATTCGGGGTATGCCCGACTAGTTTCGAACTCAAACGGAGTCCATTTTCAAGAGCGGGTGTACGCGGCGGCGTCGCGGACCTCACTAGTCGGGCATACCCCGAATACAATACGTGAGTAAAGCCGTTTCAATATTTATATACTGCAATGCTATTATTACATGTATCAGGTGGTGACAACCCTACACACTACATGAAAATGCTCTGAACTGACCAAATCAGGCGTCAGATCATATTATCGTCTATTGGACATTGAAGTCAATGCAATTTGCAATGACGACTTTGCGTCAGGGCGCGGCGCGGATGATAGCTTTCGAAAAATTAGCATTTCGCATTAAAAGCTTACCATTTTGCAAACAACAAAAAACTATTGATTTTAATTACTCTATGTGATTTAATACAATTTTAAAACTTCTTCTTTCTATATGGTATGGTTAATGAACAACCTGGTGTCAGAGTTTAAACCGCCCGTAGGCCTCTGACATGTCTTTTACACTCCGTTGAAAAATCTCTCAGGTGTGCTGGTTTGACGATGTTTTCCTTCAAGTGATAATTAATTTCCAAAACGCTAATAACTCCGAACAGTCAACGGTGCGTGCCTGGGTTTCGTTCGAACCTACGACCTTAAATTTGGCATTCCAACGGTCATAATATCACTAGGCTATCACTGCTTTTTATCACCTATATGAGAATCGTATCACTTCTCAAACTAACTAACTTTAAAACAAATGAACTAACTTAACGTACCTACCTAAGTTTTGAAGAAAAAATATTCTTTGATCGACGCAAAGTCTGCTTAAAAATTGTTAGCATAGTTTCTTGCGACACCCGTCTACTAGGCGAGGTACAGCAAGTGCACACGGTTGGCATCCACTCAAGTCTCTATTGTGTATGATGCCAGTGCATCGCAACTTGCAAGCATACACAATAGAACCTCGGCTTTATTTTGAGACGACGACGAAGCCTGGATTTTGAGGCAGATTATCGGAAATCTCATTAATGTACCTGGTATATAGTAGACAGCACACAGCCACATACTCAGCTACTAGTTAATACATACAACGCAGACAGCTTTTCCGGTAGTACATAAACCTGAGTATTGATTTTTACATTTTACATAGATCTATGTATTTACAGTCGAGCCAGAACTGTCCGTAAAACGATGAGCCTCGAAACTGTTTCATTTTTCAGTCCCATTTACGTCACTCTCTATTATTTCAGTGTTTTTGTTCGGATGAAGCCCACATTATTACCGAGGATTTAAGTCGAGAGTACGTATGTTAGTAGAATGTAGTTATACCTAATTTGTTATTATATTAAGTTTATCTACTATATTTTACCTCTTTAATCGGATTCCATTGTCCTCAATTTCTTTGTTATCTACATCTCGCTAACATACACACATACACAGTTTGTGTACAGGTGTAATTAGAAACTAAGACGTACCTACATACCGCTATCTATGTAATACAACATGAATTTGATACAATGGCCTACAGGACATTGATTACGCGAGTTAGACGTCTATTGTTTTGTTTACGTTTGAGTCGATCTGAAGCTTAATTACACGTCGTCGGCGGCACCTTGAGACGAGGCATGTAGCTCACCTGAGCGGCAGATGCGTCGCAGCTGCCGGCCGGGCTGGTCCTCTCGCCCGCGCGCCCCGCACCCCGCCGGTCCGCGCAATCGCGGCTAACAGTTTTATTTCCCCGAATAAACTTTATCAAACAAAGCGTGCGTGCCCCGCGCCCTGCATCTGCTCGCCCAGCTGTTCCCGCTGCAGCTGACCTCCCTGTCTCACTCCCGCGCGCGCTCCGCCCCGCCGCCAGACAAGGACGACAAGTCGCTCTGTAATTGCGGGGCCCTTCAATTCCCTGTGCATAGCCCATTCGTAGTTTGTATCTCGATGCCGTCGGGCCAACTGAAAATGTCCAGCAAACGTAAGAAGGACGAAACCGTTGAACGCCGCGCTAAGCGACAGCGTATTCGCAAACGTTCTCGCAGTGAACCGCTAATGAATGATTCGTCTGCAATGAGTGCTGAAAAAAGGCAAGCATTGAAGCGGCTTTTTGGGCGGATTACCTCTGTTGAGATGGAGAATAATCAGCAACGCGTTCCGGACGAGGAGGAGGACTTCGAGTACCCGAGCTACAGCGACGAGAACGACGATCCACTGCTGGATTCTGTGCCTGTGGACATGGACCCGGAGCAGCTTGGATTTTTGGTGTGTGCTCAGGAGACTCTTCGTTTCCTACACGGACGTGGCATCGCGACTCAGGACCCAGTTTTCGCTCGGCTGCGCTCGCGGCTGCTTCAGGGGATCGACGAAATAGCGATGGCCTGAGCATTGCTGGGCCCAGAGCCCACCCGACACTAAAGACCTACTTGACCACTTCGTTTTGGAGCACTACTTTCGGACCACTTCTATGTGTTTGTTTATCCCTGTGAACCTGTGAACCCGTACGATTGTTTCTCGAAGTTGTATTGTTGTATCTTCCTATGGGCTCTGGTGTTTATAAGACTATAAACTCAATACATTGTGGCGTTTAAAAGCAACAGGTGGCCCGCTAAGGGTATCTAGTCAGTATCTAGTCAAATTTTACGGATTATAAATGTTAAAAAATGTATTCTATTGATGTAACGACGATTTAAATAAATCGTATGTCTGTGTAAATGCTGTGTCGAATTATTTCATTCCTTTTTATTTTTATCATTTAATTTTTACTCATATTTGACGTAATTATACCTAATAAGTATGACGTAATATTGAATACCGGTCAGTGATAATCACTACATAGTATAAAACAAAGTCGCTTCCCGCTCTGTCTGTCCCTATGTATGCTTAGATCTTTAAAACTACGCAACGGATTTTGATGCGGTTTTTTTTAAATAGATAGAGTGATTCAAGAGGAAGGTTTATATGTATAATAGGACATGCATATTAGTGTAACCGTGCGAAGCCGGGGCGGGTCACTAGTTTGTAAATAAATTCATATCTAGCTAAGTTCACATTAATATACATTATTATCTGTTTCAAAATTGCGAATGAGCGTAACTTTTTCCTTTTATGAGAGTCCTTTGTTTCGTAGTAAGTACTAAAAATAAAATTATCTGAGCTCCATGAAGCGGAGTCCGAATGAGGTTCATTTGGTTCCTAGAAATTCATTAATGTACTTGCAAGCTTCGTTCACTATTCACTAAATGAATAGTTCAAAGCAGCTGAGCGTTGAGCAAATGAAAGGTACTCACCTCATATCTACCTACTTATAATGTAAATCTGCTGACTTTCTAGCCTTTTTTATTGTTTCTTTATTAGGTGAATTTCACGAAAATTTACCAAAAAGTTAAGGATTTCATTCGTATCACAATAATAATAATAATGTCCTCCTGACCGAATATCGGTCACAGTGGCCAATCTCAACCGAGATTAGTCACCGTCGCGGGAGATATTATATTGCACAAGTGTGTGCACAAACACAGGTGCACTCTCTATTCCTTCACTCTCATAGTCCAATAGGACGAAAGTGATAATTAATTTATAAAACGAACATAACTTACGAAAAGTCAGAGGTGCGCTCATTGGGTTCGAACCTGAGACCTCTGACTTGCCAGTGTCAACACCACTAGGCTATCACGACTCAGAATCTGAATTCGTATCACCATGTAATTAAGACAGGAAGCCTATTCGTTTAAGGTTAGATGTATAAAATACTACCTAAATATTATCACGGCAACTTATACAAAGACAACTTAAAAGTGACCGACCTTTCTGGTATGTTAACAACGTGTTACACTAATGAAGAGTTAAGATCATAGAGTATTCAAGAAAATATAGAGTGATAACGTCAACCACATTGCCTTGTGCGGAGCGAAAGCAAGTCTCACCATAGAAATGTTAAAATGTCATGTTTTCAAATTTTGTTTTCTAGACGTTTTTCAAAATTTAACTCAGCAGTTAACCATGATATGAGCTAAAATGTAACTTTTTCGCTCATGGAGCCAAGTTGAACCGCAGTCGATTGAGGTATGATCGCAAACGAAGCTCGTGTCGCGGCCGCGTTGTTCATACCCGTGCTCACAGTTCATACTTCTATAGGGTTGCTCTATATACTCTAAGGTTAAGATATTGAAATTCACGCTATGGATGGAGGATATTTTCTTTCTGTTATCGGTTATGAACAATCTGGTGTCACAGCTTAAACCTTACCTTAGGCCTCTGACATGGCTTTACACACGGTTGCAATTCTCTCAGGTGCGCTGGTTCCCTCATGATATTTTCCTTCAACGTTTCACCAAGTGATAATTAATTTCTAAAACAGAGGAGCCTCGGTTTCGAACCTTTGAAATTTATAGTAGGTCTCAAAGTTAATGCAACCCAATTAAGAAATTCACAGAATTAGATGAGCCTACCTGAAAATATTTATAGTTTTGTTGCAAACAGCTATATCAGTTTGACGTTAACAATACATTTGTACATTTAAATGGCAATTGCATAAATGTTAATTCTAGTCAAACAGCTGCTATTAGCCGATGAGATTACAATCGCAACTCGGAAACTGTTGTAATTATTGAGCTAGATAGCTGTACCTAAATGTAAACGATAGAGAGGTACTGGTACCTAATTATTTTTGTAGGTAATAAATAATATTAATTTTAACCACTGCACTGTGTCGTGGTGGGCGGTGGCGCATTGGTTACGGACCCGCTTTCCAAACACGAACCTGGCAGGTACCAATGTGACATTGGTGCTAATTCTCTTGCACACGCTCTAAACTAATTTAGACTCGCCTTTTTCGGCCTTTGCCCTGCAGTGGGACAGTTACAGGCAGATTTATTTATTTATTTTAACCACTAACCAAACTCACTAATTAAATATGTTTTAACTATGTTTTGCGTAGCGTTGACAACAATCGGACAATGATGCTGATTCTCTTGTACAACCTGCTAAACTAATTTTAGTTTAACTATATCTCTTTCTAATAAACATCATAAAAAAAAGGGAGCATATCGAAATATAAAATTAGAGCTGTCAAATTAGTCTACGTCCTTGCAATTGACACAAAATTAGACGAGACCTCTATGACATGCCGACTAAATTCTCGTTGATGTCACGCAAATGAACTAGTTTGACAGCTCTAAAAATCTTCTATCCTTTTCTAATGATCTGTTAGAAAGAGAGATAGTGAGTCTAAATTAGTTTAGAGCGTGTGCAAGAGAATTGGCACCACTATCGAATACCGTTGCAGTAACGCGCTTCGCATGCGGGGAACCAACCACATTAGATGATTAGGCGCCTAGAGTCACTCTTATAATAATATTAACACAATAATATTAACTATTACTATTAATGTGCCTAAAATGGTCTACTTAAATAAAAATATTTTGATTTTGAGTTTGAGAGAGTAGAGTATCTACGATGTTATGATGTTAGTTTTTTTAACTACCTTCTTAAGCGCGGATACTCGCTAATCTGTTATCTCGATCGCACATTGAAGATAAAAAACCAATTTAATTTAATTTATTTATTTGTTTTTTTTTCTAGTTTTCGTTCGACTAAACTAGTTTAAAGTAATGCTTAAGTTAGGTTCGGTAATACGACCCTATGATTCCTTTTTTTCCAAATTGTAGTAATTTAATGAACTATTCAAACTATAAAAAAAGTGATTAAACAACACAAACTACAAACTAACATTGCTAATTGTAGATATCGCTAGTGGAAAATGTGAAAATGATCCTTCTGAATTTAGTCTGCAAATAATTGGCCGTCCAATTACAATTTCAAAACTAAATCCTCTAAAGCCTTTGTGATTTTACACAAAACGGCACTCGCTTTCCTGCATGAGAATTATTCGGGTTTCGACTAAAATAATATTGAAGTAACATTTTAAGCATATAATCCTAGTTTCAGCCGAATTTTAGATAATAGGTAGACAAAACATGAGGAAGGTACTGGAGATAGAATTCTATTTTGAGCCGAATCGAGTAAGCTCTACACAGTGCCGGATTTATATCGTTTATGAGTGTAGGCCACTTTATTTCCGCCGGCCCATGTACACACGGGTACAGATCAAGCTACAAAAATCCAGTATGAACTGACCTCGCGTTGTATAGGCTCTTCGTACAACAAGATGTCAGCTTATACTGGAAATGTATAGCTTTATGTACGTATTCTAATGTTAGATCAGTTGTCAGGATTTTATGAGGGTACTGACTCCCTATATCAACTGTCAAAGATCTTCATGACGACTGGGGCCAACGGCTTAACATGCTGGCATTTTCATTTTTGAAAAAACCCCCTAAATCAATAAAGAAAAAAAAACACTCATGCAAAAAGCTTGTCTATATATTTTTCCGATAAGTACCAGTCGGTCGCTTAGGTAACAAGAATAATCCTCAAATTTTTCCGTTAAAAGTAAAATATTCGTTTTCCAACGGGAATTAGGAAGCTTTTTAAAGATAACATTTTTTATTTTGTTTTTTAAATGAACGTTTTTAGCTGTTGCTACGCCAGATGAAGTCCTTATAAACTTGTATTTTCGAAGAATTTTCTCCCTTCTAGGAAGGGTACTTAAGTTGAAACTGTACTTCTATAATAATATAGTTGTATATTTTTCTAAGCCTGGGAAGCGTCTCACGTGGCTTCTCCATGGTTCTAGTTTTACCCGATTGCAGCGCAACCCACCGGGTCAAATTGTCAACTAGGGAGGGACAAAAACACACACACGCAGACACAGACAAAAAAATCATAAAAGTCGCTCCAGCCACTTTGAAGTGATGCGCGGACAAACATTAGTGACAATTTAATTAATTTTATACAACTAAGCATAAATCTATAGTTTTAAGCGCCAAATTATGAGCATAAGGTCCCAGTATGGTTTCAGATTTGGCAATATATTTTTTTTTTATAGACTCACGCCTGTATTCCCCAGAGAGGGTAAGCAGAGGTGTATTCAATACACCCACGTTTCACCGGCTATGTTACAAGTCCCATGAAATACGGGGCGAGCCCATTGCAGTTAGCCAAGCACAATTCCAGACTCCGTGCTGCTACTGAGAATTTCATAATGGAAAAACCCAATAACACATTGCCCGACCCGAGGAACCCAAGACCTCGTGCTCAGCAGTCACGCTTGCTACCACTAGACCAACGAGGCCTAATTTAATCTAT
This sequence comes from Protodeltote pygarga, assembly GCA_936450705.2. Lineage (NCBI taxonomy): Eukaryota > Metazoa > Arthropoda > Insecta > Lepidoptera > Noctuidae > Protodeltote > Protodeltote pygarga. The sequence continues at coordinate 4,343,008 of OW388264.2, read as the reverse complement.
TGAATAATATTCATAAGATCATACTACAGTTTTACAAAAAAATAATTCTAACCTTTGGCGTTTTTCGTCACAAATAATTACGAATTCACAATTCCAAACTTTCCGTGTCGAATATCCGTGCTTCCGACTTCGTAGAAAGCCTTTATTTTTATTCGTCAGCTAAAACCCTTGATACTGATATCGGAATGCTTTGTGCATCCAAACAACAACAGCGTACAGCAAATATAAAGAAGAATTGAAACGTAAAAAATGCTCTATTAAAAGAGTAAAAACAATCCTACCAACCTTTTAACTCAAATCTAACACAGCTTACTTTATACCCTACGTTCAGAATACAGCCATTTTCCTAGAATGCCTCGGAGAATTTTCCGATAGCTGTTGCCTAGCAACGAGAGCTCAGCTTTCCACTCGGGTAAATTACCGATAAAAATATTTTTACTTCCATGTAGCGACTATAAATAGCTGTAGTTTTATGAGGAACTGATGTTGCTAGCTTCTATGTTCTGATTCCAAAATATATCATATTAAATTTAAAATTTAAAAAGCTCTGATACCTACAGAAAAACGATCAATAATTTTGAAGGTGTTTATTTTTTTGCGGGTAGGTAACCCTAAATATTTTCGAAAAAAATAATTATACTATAGTGTATATTTTATAGTGAAAGTTCTATCTAAATTGGTCTAACTGATGAAATTGGAGTTAGAAGATTACCCTGAACAAACAGACAGAAAGACATAGTAGGTAGTTTTTTGTACATACCTACATAGGTTGATATTTTTTACTGTAAGAAGCTTAATCAACTTTTTCGGTATATTCAAGGCTTAGTAACAAAATGATATTAGGCTCGCCCCCTATAACATATGGGACTTGAAACATAGGCAGCAAAACGTGGGTGTACTGCACACCTCTGCCTACCTCCTTTGGGGAATACCTATAAGCGTGAGTCTATAAAAAAAATAGTAACAAAATGTGTAGGTAGGTTGTATTCTAAAGAATTAAATAAAAATAGACCACATTATTTAAATTATAATTTATTTTGAATTTGTAAATAAATGAGTATTCAATGTCTTTAGTTATCTTATTTTCTACTTAATAGATAATATTCTAAAAGTATAGATATGTCACTAAAATTATGTGATATTTCGGTTTAGTTGAGTGTGAGTAAAAGAGATAAAGATAAACGGCGCACGGCATGGCACACTTTCAGACTCCATGCTGCGACTGAGAATTACCCAATGGAAAAACCCAATAACACTTTGCCCGACACGGAGATTGAACTCAGGACCTCGTGCTCAACGTTTGACCAACGAACCAGGCAGACAATCATGAGAGTTATATGCTTTTTAAATTTCTGAATCGCAATACTCTTCATTAAGTTATGTATGTAGTTAGTCTGACATTACGTCTGGCTCAGGAGTGGCTGTCTAGCCATCATCATCCATCATTTTTTACAGAACCGCATTGTTAATATCTAAACTTAAATAGTAAATAAATATAAAATGGCTAAATATTTTGGTGTCGTTTAAAATACTTTAGATTGCACTTGCAACTTTGTTTATGATAAACAAAAATTATGTTAATTAAGTGTCGAAAGCGTTTACAATTACAAAATATAGATCTAAGTACTTAATGTCCATAACAAGGAATACATTTTAATTGTCTGCAAATTGTAATATATGATATACAGGGAGTTGCTTTAAAGACCTGCCAAATTTTAGAAGGTAATTAAGGCCCATAAAACTGAACAACTTTCCCCAAGGAACATAGGACGAAATTTTAAAAATCTAATATTGACTTTTTAAAAAAAGTGACTAGTCACGTGATTAACTTTTGTGTGAGAAGTTACATTTTCGTTTTTAGATTTTGACCTACACTCCTTGAGCCTTATTACCTCCTAAAATTTGGCAGGGGTTTAAAACAACAGTTTATATTTCTTTAGAAACTATTATTAAAGAAACGAATGTTTTGAAGAAAGAATAAATCAATTAGGAGTAGGATTTGAACTTGCTACCTTCTGGTTAGATAAACTAGACAATCTGCTATTCGTATCTCATTAAAAGTTCGCCATTTCATTTCCAGCTCGTGTGCGGTTTTTTCTTTGAACAATAATAATTGCAGGACTCAACTTTCTAAATCTCCTCTCATACAAATAACTAACAATTTTCCTTTAAAACATTTATAACTTTGCAATTTTACAACTTAAATATCCTTAAACACTGTATTTGGATTTTATTTTAAACGCTCCCGACAACTTAAATTTAAAAAAAAAATACCATTTAAACTATGCTTAGTAAAATAAAGGTATTTCAGCTCTCAGAAGCTCCTTTATACCTAATATTAGCGCCTCTATACGCGTACTCTTTGAGTAATCGGTTCATTTCATCTTCAGACATATATCCGGAAAGCCGACTGGCTCGGTACACATTTTGGATGACTTTGAGAAACTCGTGAGCGGCCATCTTTGGAGGTTTCGGCAGAACTTCGCCTTTGTACATGCTGCTGGCCTCGGGTATCATTCTGCAATCAAATACACCGACCAATTTAGTAACTGTCGATCTGTTGGAGTACTGGAACAAATAGGAAAGAGGTTTTATTGTTTTGTGTATGCAACAACGCCTGTATTTCTAAAAGGTAAGGCAGAGCGGTAGTTAACACAAATTTTGCCTATACTTATACATACTTGTATACCTATATGATGTTATTGATGATTATAAGACTAGTTTTTTCCCGCGGTTTTGCTTCAGATGTGCAATTTTTTTGGAATAAAAAAATAGCCTTTGTCAAAGTGGTCTTAACTTCATACAAATGTCCCAAAGAAAAAATCTCTTGGAATCACGAATCCTGAAAGTTTTACTTTTCTTGAAAGGCTTAATCCGACTAGACAGCACATTTAAAAAAAAACCAAGTCAGTCCAACCGTTCTCAAGTAATGAAATGAAACCTCATGCATGTGTTTACTTATTTTTAAAACATGACAACTAGGCAAAACAACTGACTGTACCAATAAAGTAGGTACTAAAATAATATTAAGCATGTGGGCGGTAAACTCTTCAATGAAAAATAACCTTATGCAACCGTTATAAAGCTTATAATGACCTGTTACATCACAAATAACTGCAGCAAAAACATATCGCATCCATTTAAAAGACCTAAATGAATTTGAACCTTATTTACCCATCGTAAGACTTGAGATACACTGACATAACTACATAAATCTTTTTAAATGTACTCTTGAAGCGCTGCATCAAGCGTAGGTATAAATATATCCGACTAAGTGGTAACAGAAAACCGATGGAAAACCGTGCGGTACCGTACTTTAAAGCAATTAACGAGAATCCTCTTCCCTCCTTACGTGAGGAACCTAACAAGGTTACATACAAAGAAATTACATCGTGGTTCCAGGAAATGCAAATAAGAAGCTTTAATATTACTTGAATCTTTATAGAGTAATTTATAATAGGTACTGCCTACCTAAATGATTTAAAATTTGTTTACTAACTCTATTTGAAACTTTATGCAAGTTGAAAATCAGCGCTAGTCACGTCTAGCTTACGTTGAACTGGACACCTATTCAGCATAAATGTAAGGGAATTGCACACCTTATTACTATTAAGCAGTGATAGCCTAGTAATATGACCGTTGGGCTGCAAAGTCAAAGGTCGTAGATTCGAAACCCAGGCACGCACTTCTAAATTTACGGATTTATGTGCGTTTAAAAACTAACTGTCACTTGCTTAAAACGGTGAAGGAAAACATTGTGAGGAAACCACCACATCTGAAGATATTTCAAAGGTTTATAAAGCTATGTTAGATGGCCTACGGGCGGTTTAAACTCTGATACCAGGTTCTTCATTAACTAGACGATGAAGAAGAAGAAGAACGTTATTACTTAATCTGTTTTAAATGTGTATTTTTTTATGATGTATATTGTATATGTACAATGCACGACGCATTCATAAATAACATTATAGAAGGAAAAGCCAATGGAAAGAGAGGAAGAGGTAGGCCAAGACAAAATTATGTAGCGCAGATCAAAGAGAAAGTAAAGGTCGAGACGTATAAGGAGGTCAAGGAATTGGCTCTTGATAGGGAGAGCTGGAAGAAGCCGCATCGACAAGACATAGCTCTTAAATAAATGATGATGTACAATGCTGCTAGAACTATCGTTTTTTGTTTTTTTTTTAATAATCATTACATAAGAAGTATAGAACAATAAAAAAAGAATGTAAAAAAAATTATGTATTATGTAGGGTGTAAAAACAGAATTTGAAATGAAATCGGCTATTACGAAAACTAATAACAATACAGCAAACATTTTCATACTCCAGTAATACGTTTCAGACCACAGGCAAATAAACTTTAGAGCGTATCAGGAAACATTTAAACTACAGGCAATTAAGTTGCCTTTTGCCTGTCGCCTGCAGCAGAGTTTATCTCCGGTCTCTGGTAACATAGGAAAGTTTCGACAATTTTATTCTGTTATGATTTTGGAAATAAGTAGGTAGGTAATAAGATAATTAAAACGTGCGAGATTGATTAACAACATCCAAATTCTCAGACATCCAAAATTTAACATTTTAAGATAGGATATAATCATTATTGGTAAGTACGTGAATTTGCATCTGATAGTGTAGTGTAGGGCGGATAATAATTAATTGACATAATTGCAGAGAATTCGACTCTTTTTTTTCAGTTCAGAAAGTTTCAGTTCAATAAAATATAATAATAATAAATAAATAGCCTGTAGATATCTAAAACAATTTAGTAGGTAAAATTACGACCGTTGCAAAACATCCTATAGTACACACAGTACACTTTGTGGATAATATGAACTAGTTCATATTCGCGTACATGATGTATAAAAGTGTAAATACACCTTTATGTGTTTTGTATCAACAGCAAATTTTTCGCTCATGAGTTGACTGAACGCAAACTGCCGGCTATGCAGAAATGTTCGTTTCATATTTGAACACAACACGGTTTATAAAATTGATCTATATTTGGCTTTGAATAACGATGAATATCGAATAACGATAATATCACTGTCTGTAACTAACACAGCAAATACTAAAGCGCACTAGAACTAAAATCCCAATAATAATTTACAAAGGGGAATACACACATCAAAGTTAATTAAGGCCCAAAGCTAATTTTCAACAAGCTTTGAAAATATTTCGAGGTTTTACTAATTTGTACTTCAATTTTGTATTTAACTGACAAATTGTTGTGACTATCCGTGAACTGTTCACAAGCCCAAGGTAACCTGTAAACGTGAACAATTATATAAGAATGACTCACTTGTCGAAAACGCAGCAGGGGGATCCAAAGAAAAAAAGCACCTTGCCACCGGCCGCGCCCCTCAATATCTTACGCGATTACGATTACACCTTTAAATTTACAAGAAAAAACACAAACTACACGGAGCTTTCAATCCCACACGAACTGTCGACAAAATGCCGGGGAAAGACCCACCGAGTCATTCAAGACCACCTTTTTTTTTCAAATTATCCAGGGTGGCAGCCTACACTAAAACATGCATCTTAAATTCTTCATATTAAGGTCCATATTTGCCTGGCGGTTGTTTTGTAGGGGTGCATCTGGTTGCCGGCTGGCCCCATTTGTGTGATTTACCCCGACATGTGGCGAGCCCGATACGTTCTAAACTGGAATGAAACGTACCCGAGCTTCAAAAATGAATGATATTGCAATGGATTTTATAAAAGAGAGGGAACCATTCAGTTTTTTGAATCCTGTAGCGGAGAGTAAAAAGTTCTAAGCTTGGCTTGCAAATTGATTAGTTGGGTAAAGTTTGTAAAATGCCGGATATATCAATGGTCAATAGTAGATAGTTACAAAATGTATAGGATTTTTTTTATTGACTACTTTCTGCTTTTGCAATTTCTGTTCATTCTGTGGCGTAGTAAAATGGATTTTTTATGATCAAAGCGTGATATTCAAACGCGTTTTGAGAGGGACTTATGAATTTCATAGTTTGGAGACGGAATATGCAGACAACTGACCAAAGTTGCCTAAAAAAACCCTATCTGTGGATCTAGTATAAGCTTTTAATAAGGGTGAGTGTACCACTATGCATACGGTTATACGTAATTATAGTTTTTCTTTCTAATGGGGCTAAATTTTTTCAATACACGTTTGTCGGTTATCATATACAAGCACAAAATAAGTGGGTATATCAGTGGTACTATTTTTTTTTTGCATATAGCAATACCTTATTTTAGTTCCATTGAATTTATTTTATGGTTGATATTTACTCTGCCTTTGCAAACGTGAATAATTAAAGGGAATCAATATAATCATTCTCGTTGATTGTAAGCGCGTAGATTTCCCTTCACATTACCTTTGAGTTGTTATTTTAGAGAGTATTTTGCAAAAATGAACCATATTATAATAACTAATTTCACATAATAATAATTTACATAGAAATAACTAATTTCAAAAGGGTTCAAATATTTGTATAATTTACAGGGTAGGGTACTTCATGAGACATTTAAAAAAGAAAATGAAAATGATTTATTTAAATGATTGAATTTTAAAATCATGGTTAGATTGAATTGAAAATTAATTTATTTATGTGTGCAATTAAATTACTGTAGATAAAATAATTAAAAAAAAGTATGAATTACAAAATTATTATCGAAAATATCGTATCACTGTCCGATAAAACTTCATGACGACCGCGACGCGCCTTAGTAATATCTATTAGCAATTTTTACAAATTACTCAGCTCAGTACTATAACAATTGCAGCTATAAGGTTCCCGAAACGATATCACAAACCCTTATGTAATTTTTTTATTTATATTTTTTTTTTATAGACTCGCGCCTGTATTCCCCAGAAGAGGTAGGCAGAGGTGTGCAGTACACCCACGTTTCGCCGGCTATTTTATAAGTCCCATGTAATAGGGGGCGAGCCTATTGCCATTAACCGGGCACAATTCCAGACTCCGTGCTGCTACTGAGAATTTCCTAATGGAAAAACCCAATAACACTTTTGCCCGACCCGGGGATCGAACCCAAGACCTCGTACTCAGCAGTCGCGCTTGCTACCACTAGACCAACGAGGCAGTCATACCCTTATGTAATCTTATTTAAATTATGAATTTTAAGACATAATATTTTTTTTTGTACTTATTACGGCCAAGTATACTGTATACTATTTTCAGATTAATATAGTATACAATTTGACACTTACAAATAACGTGACTTTCTACTCGTGAAAGAATTTTCAAAATCAGTTCAGTAGATACTAGATCCAGAGATTACCTCAACGTCACAAATTCACAAACTTTACCTCTTTATATTGTAGATTAATGTGTTGTAAACTATAGTCTTCCAAAAAGTGAGAGTGGGTCTGCTTCCCCTCGCAGATTAAAAAAAAAGTGTATATGCTATTTCTTCCACAAACATGAAAATTTTAAAACTGTACCCTCCAGTTATCACGTACGTGGGATAAAAATGTAAACAGGAGCACGTGGTCAGAATACGCATATAAGGATCTGTCAAACGATTTACATAACACGTCGATAGAGCGTAGCTGTATATAAGTCGCTATATAGCGTAGCTGTACGTAAGAGTCGTGATAGCCTAATGGTGGTGACGGTTGACTGGCAAGTCAGGTCTCGGGTTCGAACCCAAGGCGCACACCTCTGACTTTTCGTAAGTTATGTGCGTTTTATAAATTAATTATCACTCTCCATGCCTCGGATAGCACGTTAAGCTGTTGGCCCCGGCTGTCAATTGTAGAACTTTGACAGTCGTTACGGGTAGTCAGAAGCCCGAAAGTCTAACAACCACATACACCAAGGGGTATCGTGTAACCCAATATCTGGGTTGTGGAAGTCTGATAGGCAGTCGCTCCATGTAAAACTCTGGTATACAGCTGCATCCGGTAAGACTGGAAGCCGACCCCAACTTAGTTGGGAAAAGGTTAGGCAGATGATGAAGCGTAGCTATATATACCTACTACATCGGTGAAATGTGTAGTAAACCTTTTTGTGTAGTAAATAAAGTCTTATATCATATCGCAAATTCGTTAAAAAGTGAGCGCCGCACACTGTTTCCGTTTCAGCTCAAAATGACAACTTCTTAAAATGACAACCGGACGCAAAACGTCCACTTCTCAAAATGACAACTTCTCTAAACGTCCACTTCTTACAATGACAACTTCTTAAAATGTCCACTTCTTAAAATGACAACTTCCTAAAATGACAAATTAGCAAAATGACAAATTCGTATAATGACAACTTCTCATTATGACATCTTTTTATATGATGAATTCGCATAATGACAACTCTTCGCAATTTCTACTTTAACGAATATTTTTTTTTTAAATAAGACATAGGCAGGTATCTGAAGGTGAGGAAAATAAAATAACAAATTTTTTTATCAATCAACTCTGTAATGATAATCATAAAAAATCATAAAAACATAACATAATACCTACAGAAACTAGACTCTGTAATAAAAGAAGTCGCAACAATAATTAACACAATATCAATAATTAAGACAATAATCAACTTGCTATTTGCAATACATAATACCTCTACGAAGAAACTAGGCTGTTTCTACTTCCAAAAAAAAAACTAAATTACATAACAAAGATTAAGTTTTCATTTAAACAAGGAAAGTCGCAATAATATATTTTTTTTTAAAAATGATGAGATATTCATATTTTGATTTTGCAGTTTAATTAAATATTTACTATATTTTCTATCAAAAATAATATCACGCCGTCTTCTCCTATTTCTTAAAGCTTTAAAAATACTATTCGTAATCCTTTGATCCCAATATTTTGATTCTTTTTTTAATTGATACAGAAAGTAATACAAATTTGGGTTCTTTTGAATGCGTCCATTTAGACGTCGATGCCAACCTTCTAACGAATTAGTGGTACGGTGGCGTTGACCTGCACAACTTAAAATACTGGGGGATAACTTAGGATACCATTGTCTCTCAAAATACCGACGAAAACGGTTCATTTCATCAGTGCGAGGAGCTTTATTTAATATATGATGCCATGCACTGGGTATAAAATTTTCTGGTACTAACGGAATTATTGCAGCCATCCTTATGACGTTACGACCCTCGGAATACCTATTCAATTTGATTTTTTTTGCATACTTCCACACTGCCTCATTGAAATGATGGTAACATCCACTTATTTTGGCGTTGGGGAAAATGGTTGAAACTGCATTGATCTGGGCGATTTCGTAGTCGCACTTAAAAGATTCAATTAGAATGTTAAAATGCTGTTTTAAAAGTTCAAATAACCTGGTATAGGTCTGTTCCGTCTTATTGGGTAACAACGCGTAGATAACCGGGACAACGTTAGTAGAACTCACATCAGATTCAATATCTATATGCAAAACATATAACTGGTAAAATGGCTTCGGTGCCGATTTAAAAGTGCCATCAGCGAAGTAAGCTCCCGACTTACAATTTATAATCCGCCGAGCTATTTTAGTTGAAAATACAATAATTTTATCTTGACCACCATCTTCAAATGCAAAAAAATTTTTCATCAATGTTTCTGGGATCGAAATGGTTTCTAAATTGCTGTGAGTAAGTAAAGCTGTATTTAAAAATTTCTTTCTAGCTCTGTAAAGGCTATCTTTTATTGAATGAAAACTGGGTATTAAATCACTGTCAGTTGGATTCTCTCTTCTCATGTCGCTAAAACCATCTTCCACTATTTTCTGCACTGGACCAAGATCTTCACAAACTGCGACCTTTAAATCTTCTTTTTTCTTTTTTACTTTATTCTGCAATACGGTTGGTTCGCAAATATGGTTAACTTCTCGTAAAATTCTTATATTGTCTTTATCAAGTGTGATGGAAGCACTGCAAACATTACGAAAAACACACCGCCATAGTGTAGTTCCATTTGCGTTTTTTTTATTCTGACTATAACGATGTCCATCATTACGAAGTAATATCTGACCACCTTTTTGACTTTTAATAAACTGGAACTCGCTAGTCATTGCTTCAAAACACACTTTTAATACTAATTTTCATCAATTAGAGATATAAGTGTAATATTAAATGCACACAAAGTCTACCTGTTCCTCTTAATAATAATATTTTCCTTTAACTTCGCTCAGATATGTATGACAGGACAAAATTATATCGAAGTACCCTCATGTTTTACGATTATTAATATTATGCACCGACGACGTTTAGTTGCTTCAACCATAACCTTAATATTTTACTATATAGGTAAATGTTATTTATTTTTTATTATATATGTTTATTGTTATAAGTATTTTATTTTCTTAATTTTAAATTATATATATTATAGTAAAATGTTTAACCAACAGTTTGTTTTAACACGCCATCTGTAATTAGTAAACATTATTCATGTTTCACCGCATTAAGGACAGATGGCGCTAGAAGAAATGAGATAACAAACATGTTAAATCATATTTTACAGTACAGAGTCTAGTTTCTAAAGTTTCTTAATAGGTATTATGTTATGTTTTTATGATTTTTTTGTATTATGTTATGTTTTATGACTACAGTTGATTGAATAGCTACATTATTGCGACTTTCTTTGTTCAAATGAAAAATTAATCTTTTTAGGTATAGTTTATCTTTCTTTTTTAAGTATTATAGCAGATGAAACAGAGATATTTAAGTAATAGGTATTATGTTATGTTTTTATGACATTGTTTGTGTATTTTTATTAGTTGATTGATAAAAAAATTTGATATTTTATTTTCCTCACCTTCAGATACCTGCCTATGTCTTATTTTTAAAAAAAAATATTCCTTAAAGTAGAAATTGAAAAGAGTTGTCATTATGCGAATTCATCATATAAAAAGATGTCATAATGAGAAGTTGTCATTATACGAATTTGTCATTTTGCTAATTTGTCATTTTAGGAAGTTGTCATTTTAAGAAGTGGACATTTTAAGAAGTTGTCATTGTAAGAAGTGGACGTTTAGAGAAGTTGTCATTTTGAGAAGTGGACGTTTTGCGTCCGGTTGTCATTTTAAGAAGTTGTCATTTTGAGCTGAAACGACTGTTTCGCGTCTCGGTGTGAGCTGACCCTTATAAAAAATATTTTTTTAATAGATTTGATGGGTGACACCATAGTTAAATTCACCGAAACTGAAAAGAAACGAAAAAATTTTCAAAATTGTTATGTCAGTTTCGCAGTCGACTGATTGGATCCTGCCTGCAATTAAACGACAACGCGGCAACCCTATCGGAAAGAGGCGACACGAGCTTGTTTCCTACCGGAAAGTCTGGCCTATATTAGCACTGAACTGAACTGAGTGGCAAAAGGAAGCTTATAACTGAAGGTTATATAGGCTATATTAATAACGGTCATTAAGGTAAGGTTTAGTATTAAAATCTGGGGCAGGAATCAAAAAATATCACTCGTATTACACCCTGTTTCTTTAAAGACCTGCCAAACCTTAGCAGGTAATATGGCCCATATTAGAACAACTTTCCCTAAGGAACATAGGTCGAAATTTTCATACAAAGTGACAGGCACGTGCCTTTTATAAGTACCTATTATGAGAAATTAAATTTTTGTATTCAGATTTTGACCTATGTTGCTCGGGAAAAGTTGTTCAGTTTCATAGACCTTTTTAACCTCCTAAAATTTGGCAGGTCAGCAACAGGGTGTATCGATAATTATAAATAATTAATCTCGTAGCCAAGTTCTGGGCTGACACAATTTAGATTGTTATCGACACGCTACTGCCCTCTCCACTAAAGCGGAGAGATTTGTGTTTATTGAGAATGACGGTTCAAGCGGCGCCGCTCGATCGAGTTTATCCGAGTTGTCATTTGTATGGAAACAGATCTCCTCTCCGCTCTTCTCTGCTTTGGTGGAGTCCCGGCCAAAGAAGAAGAATGATTACGAGTTGATAGTTTTACCACATTTTTTAAACTTTTTGTAGCTATTGTCATTTTGATTGTAAAAATTGTGTCAATTGCAAAGTTTCCAATTAAATGTTGACATTAATATAAATCACTACATGGTATAAAACAAAGTCGCTTTCTCTGTCCCTATATGGATGCTTAAATCTTTAAAAATACGCAACGTTTTGATGCGGTTTTTTTAAATAGATAGAGTGATTGAAGAGGAAGGTTTATATGGTACCTACATTATACCCACCCGTGCGAAGCCGGGGCGGGTCGCTAGTTTATAATAATTCTTGAATTATGACATTTTTAACCAAGAAGTACGTTTTCTCAAGACGATGTAGAAGTTGAAGGTGCGAGCAGAGATATAAGATAGTTCAGTTTGGTTAGAGTGCTGCCATGCTACGGCAAACTTCGGATTCAAGTCCCGCTCGTATCCTCTCATCTTTTTTAGCCGACTTCCAAAGAAAAGGTTATCATTTCAATGCGTATATTTTTTTCTGCATTTATGATGTTGCGTATTTTCTCTGTTTAGTTAACAGCTTGTAATTAAAGTAAATGATAAGAAAATTGTATTTATCTTAGCTAACAATACTATCAGTTTAGTAGGAGAATCTAATCTCAATTCTATTCATTACTTATTTAACGGCATAAAACAATATACTTCTTATCACTAAACGTAATAAATATTTACTTTACGATTTAAACTGTACGCTATTATAGCTCTTACTGCTTTGACATACAACCTAGAATAGCTTGTAACCCATCAAACGATATTATACAACCTGTTTCCTTAAAACTCAAAGAAATACACGTAATGGTTATAAGAAATAGTGTACGCCATTTAATACGGTACGACCTTGTAGTAAGAACGAAATTGGCGTGAAATATTTTGATAAGGCTTACAGTTTAGCTGTGCGGTGTACATGACAATGGGCGCTCGTTGCGAGCGCCATACGTATACAAACTAAGACAAGTGACAGTCGCGTACGCATCGTCACTTCAGTGAAACAGCTGAGAACATAAATTTGTGAAAAAAAAATATTCGAACGGATGTGATAACATGAGAATAGTTTTCAAAAAGGTTTCGCATCGAAAAAGTGAAGTTATAGTGTTTTGGATAACTTAAATGTGAGCTTATTTTTTTTTTGTTTAGTTTTAAAATTTGAACGTAGAATACTAACCATAGTCTGTAGTATAAACACTTTCTAACCAGCAGCATTTTACAATAGTTTTTCTATTCAGCACCTCATTCTTTTAGAAAGAGGGTAGGGTAATAGTTTACGATTAGTGTAATTTCCCTGTTTATCGGGGAGCAAATTATGATTGTAAACTTTTATAATATCGCTGACCAAGAAGTCACCAATTTTTTTTGTTTTTTTTTTAATAAGAAACGCAAACGATCCAAATCCATTTGATATTATTGATGTTATGATCTACGATGTTCATGTTGGTTCGTCTGGCTAATTTACGAAAAACTGGCCGGTCTAGCATCTACCATACCTACTAGTGTGTGAGTCGTGATAGGCTAGTGGTATTACCGTTGACTGGCAAGTCAGAGGTCTCAGTCGAACCCAAAACGCACCTCTGACTTTCGTAAGTTACGTGCGTAATATAAATTAGTTATCACTTACTCCGTGCCTTGGAAAGCACTTTAAGCTGTTGGCTCTGCGCCTGATCTCACCGGTCGCGGACGTGTCGCATTGCCGTCCCATATTTGCGCGTGTATTTGCGCGTGCACCACAATATCGCCTGCATACCTAGTTGGCTAATCTCCGCTGAGATTGGCCGCTGTGACCGGAATTCGGTCAGGAGAACATTACCTACTAGTGAAGGCATGTTTATATTTAAAGGTCGATTGCCTTTTTCGGTGAACGGCCTTAAATCATCAATATGTGCTTCCGATTGACTTCCTGTATCCTCTCTCCGTTCCCTCTAGTAAGGAAATTAATTAACAGCATGATCCTTAAGATACATTTTCAATTAAAACGACTTCTGCACGCCAGACGCACCTCACTCGTAGCTGTTTCATTAGAAAATCGACCTCATGGACGTAGATTCAAGTTCCATAATACTTCATCTCTGATTTGACCTTCGTACAAACTGAGCTAGGTAGAAATCATAGGTAACAATAGTATATTTGATAAGCTTAGGCTTTTTAACGATCGTACAATTATTGTAACATAAGATGATAAGCAAAAAACGGAAACTAATTTAATTTCAAGTTATACCAATCTTAGCTTAGTAGGTAGGTACTAACAACGAGATCAAAGGCAGCTAAAAAATTCAATTATAATATTCACTGATCCATTTCATTATTTTTTATTACTCATTTTTGTTTACTTTACTGCTTAGTTTTAACTGCTGAACTAGTTATTAAACGTGCCATTTATTATGTTTAACTTACCAAAACCGTTATTTACAACGTGCCAAAAACTATATCATTCGGTAATGATCGATCAGTAGTGATTCGTCTTAAATTAAGTAATTAACTAGGTATAATTTTTTTTTTGTTATATTAGAAGTTAATTTTGTAATAAGGTACAGACGCCAGCCCATCAAGCTACTACAATCTGTCAGATTTCTTTAATAGATTTTCAACTTTATAGTTACAGCATAATGTTCAAGGTTGATTGGGAAAATTTGACAGTTTCGGGTAGCTTGACCTGCTGGCGTCTGTGCGATGGGGTTGACATATCTATTGGATTAAAACTCCTAAATATAAATAAAGATTAAAAAAAAAGTACTAACTACCTGCTTAGGTTATTTCAAACCCAAGGTTTGAAATAAGGGAGGTTTATTTTACACTATTTAGGTCCTTTAACAAGAATCAACTTTTTATACTCTGTCAGAGTCCCAGCACTTTCAACTAGTATTTGAATGTGTTAACGGTGACCGATTGCTTTCATACTTATTGGAGGCCCATGGGATATTATAATAGAGATGATGTATAATAAAAAAAAAGGAAAAAGTCCTATAAATATTTTTAAAGTGGCGCGAAAATTTGAAACACGGGATTGTGGTGAAGTATTGGTCCTTTAGAGAGACTTCCGACGTTTATTCGTGACTAGGAGTTCGAGTTAATAATAACTAAGTATCTGTTTATACATATAATAAAACAAATTTACAATTATGTTGGTGCGGTTCTAACGTGTCCAAAGTGTGCTCAAACTTTTGTTAGCAAGATTGGGTATGCGAGTCACCAGAGGGCGCATCAACGGGTAGAACAGCTAGCTACACCTTAACTCCCAAAGTTACTAGCCTGCAGTAAAAACAGTCGCTGTGGCCGAAACCGGCCAGGAAGACATCATCATCATCATCAAAATAAATTTGATTATCAGATAGAACCTAGATAGACCCCCAACAAAGTTTGGCAATAATAACGCAAGGAGGATGGTGATTTATTATAGCATAGAGTCATAAATATTGTGCTGATAAACCTTAAAAAATGTTGTCGTAGATCTACTCCATGAAATTTGTTATGAATCGTGTCGTTCAAGTTGACGTGATCACGTGACAAGGTGATAAATGCAATAATATGAACACCGCTTCATTGTAACATCATAATATTATTAATTAAACCTTTAGTAGTTGAGGTGAAACTGAAAACACATACAGGTTGTTGGAAACTCGACGTATTTCTGGAAATATGTGATAACTATGGGGAGCCAAAATTGAAAAATAAATAAACAGATTTTTCATATTATAGAAAGTTTTTTTACCTATACAATGAGTTTCATTTTAAATTTTCATAGCTTATTCTTCTAAGTTAACACAGTCATAAAGAATAGGTATTTATTTACCAGCCTTAATTTAATATTCATTAGTTTATTTATAACGATAGTTTCAATTTTGCTTAAACCGTTTGCAAAAGAATGTAAATGGTCGTCTCTTTTACTACTGTGATACCTATACGTCTAAATATAATCTATATTTTGTTTTATTTGCTACGCTATAGAGTTATAGAATAAACAAGAATAAGATTTTTGTTTGAATATGTTTTGCCAGGCTCAAAAAATTAAAAAAATACCTACTTGGTACCTAAAGTATTTCGAATAATTCTCCCCCGATATCAATCGATGATAATTGATTGATAATGATGATTGATTAGGAACGTGTCGCAAAGTCTACCGGTTTTTAACTGCTCAACTGTATATCTCAGAAAGCTTTCTGAGTGATTGCTGACTTGCTGTTGTTTACTGACTGTCAGTAGACAATAGACATGTCGTGTCGGATCACCCAAACTGTCCGTTTCGATTCCTCGCCGCGCAAGCACGTGTTGTTGTTTTCTTGCTAATACCAAAACTTTCATTGCATTAATTCGCCTATCCATGATTATTGTGTATTCATCATTGTTATAGCTTTGTATTCTAACTCTGTATACACCGATATCATAAACAGACTTTGCCCTAATGTCTCCCATTTCTCTTTCACTCAAAGGTTTACTGGGAGAGACCTCATTATTGAGTTAAGCTCGCCTTTGTACTTACATTGTAAGTACCTACTTTTGTCCGTATGATTTTTTTTTTGTATAAATTTTTGTGTACAATAAAGTAATAACTAAGTACCTATATTAGCGAATGACAACGCGACTAAGGCTCGCAGTAAGTATCAACGTTGGTTCCCAACAGCTGGCTCCCACATGTTAGTGTTTTCGGTGGTACCTATCGACGATTATCTGAAACAGGATGTGTTTAATTAAAAGAATACCAATAGACACTGCTAGACCACGGCGCGGCGGTACTCGGCTAAGGATGAAGAAACGAAAACAATTCCCGCGCATCAATTAAACCGGAATGATGACTAAAATATTATGGGTTTAATCCATACCTCCCTCTAAAGGCTCGCTCTAAATTTTTACGGTTCCGAACCTGAAGCCTGTAAACATAAGTCTACGTCGCGTCGTCCGTTTGTCTGACTTTCAATGTGCTGCATCTTTTTATAGTTACTGTTACTGTTACTGTCAGCCCATATCATCCCACTGCTGCAATCTTTTTATAGTATTTTTGTATAATACCTACGTATCTCTAAGGCTGCTTGCTAACCAAAAAACGGTAAAGGCATGGAACTGACCCACACAACGGCTTTACATCTTTCGCACGAGTCATTCGCGCGAGATTCTTTCGCCCGGGAGTGTTTCGCGCGAAAGTCGTTTGAGCGAAAGTCTTTCGCGCAGGAGTTCTTCGCGCGAAAGTCGTTTGAGTGAAAGTTTTTCGCGCGAGAGTATTTCGCGCGGGAGTCTTTCACGCAGGAGTCTTTCGCGTGGAAGTCTTTCGCGCAGAAGTCTTTTGCGCGAGAGTCTTTTGCACAAAAATGTATATTCTTGTAACAATTATCCTGCTATCCGAGTCGAACACATGGCTTGCCTTTTTCTCTTTACATTTTAATTACTTATGAGAGTTTTTGATATGAATCGTTAAGTAAATACAATTTCATCTTTCTGATTACTTGTTAAAGTCTGACTACCGGCTCGTTTACCTTGTACCTAAATCGGAATGAATTACCTATCGCGTTAATTACTCGAGAAAACACAATTAAGACATGTGCAGACAAGCGATTTTTGTCGCACTTAGGTACATTAGCTTTATTCTTATCGAGTTTTAAACCAAATTTTGGCTGTGTAGCAAATTAAATAAATGCACTTGCACTATACTGGTAGACTATCGCATGACATTCCGATGCCCTAACCTTTTAACCAAATTTCGCTTGAGCGCGGCCAATTTCAACGGAGACTAGCCAACTACGTAGAAGAATTTATAGCACACACACAATCAGTGTCTGAGCAAACACAGGTGCACTCTTCATTCCCTCACTCTCGTAGTCCAATCACAGACTATAAAGTGTCGATAGTCTGATGGGACGGTGAACGATCCGTGCGATGGGACAATCACGTAATACATAAAATCGTCAGTCCGAGCCTTGAGTTTGAACTACTAGGACATTATAGAATGTCACTGTACATAGTACAACAAGCACTTGTAAACACACCAGACTTAGACTACGGACAAGACTGTTTTGCGACAGTTCTGTCCGTAGTCTACGCTCAGACTTACAAAATAAAACTGCATAATATGGGATCAGTATCCACAAAATGGATAGTATCCACAATACTTATGTACTATCGCATGTCGAGACTCGAAAACTATGTCAACGTTGAATTAATTAACCAATAGCGGCAGCGTATCATTAAAATATCTTTTAACGAGCAAGCGAAACCAATTAAATTAATTATTTTTATTGATTTTGAATGAATTTCGCGTGAAATGCAATGGCAATTATTCTCAA
This sequence comes from Protodeltote pygarga, assembly GCA_936450705.2. Classification (NCBI taxonomy): domain Eukaryota; kingdom Metazoa; phylum Arthropoda; class Insecta; order Lepidoptera; family Noctuidae; genus Protodeltote; species Protodeltote pygarga. The sequence goes on along the minus strand of OW388264.2, from coordinate 4,324,826 downwards.
AATGAAAATGATCTTACAACTTCAATTAGATTGGTGGTTTCCTATCTTCTGGGTGGTATAAAATGCGCTCTTAATTATTTATTAGTTAACTAGCGCCCACCCGCGGCTTCGCGTTAGTAGTATTCTAATAAATTGTAGCCTACATATTATTCTGATGTAATAAACATGAATACTGTAGTTTCATCAAAATCAATAAGAACAAAATCAAAATCATCAAAAGAGAAACAATCATGCATCCATAAACAACAACAGATATTAGAGGGAATTAGACAACGGGGCAACGGACAGTGGGGCCAACGGTTTAACGGAGTAGGGCTAAAAAGCTAAATTAAATGCTAATTAGTTTATAATACCTACGTCCATAACTTACAAAAAGTCAGAGGTGCCTCGGATTTGAATCCGAGGCACCTCTGACTTTTTCGAACCTGAGACCTCTGACTTGCCAGTCAACGGTCATACTCTAGGCTATCTAAGGATATATTATAAGCACTACCGTACTTTTACAATTTCCTCTAAATAATATTATTATTTTATATGGTCACAAAATCATTAAAAAAATTATTGTTTCAGGATTGAACCCTGTGCCAATGTGGACTTATTCAAGTGTAAACGTCTCAGGGAACCAAATAAGTCGTACAGATAGGATCAAAATATATCTGTCAGAATGTGTGGTGTGTTTCTGCATAGTATTCTTCATCCTTTGTGTAGGACTTCTCCTATATCTGTTTTTCCACCTTTATAGTACTGTGACTACTGCCGGGAAACTTGCCGGTAGTTTAGCAGAGAGCTGATTACACTCAGTATTACGATGAAGACTGAGAGTCTAGTGTATGTCAACAAAATGTACCTTTGTGATAATTTAGTTGTAATAATTAATAGATTCTTGCTATCAACAGTGGCGTGCTTATCATCTAACAACGTGGCAAGCTCAATTTCCTTTTAAGTTTTTAAATACCAAGCTATCCACGACCAATCAAGCTCCAAAACCAGGTTTAAAAGGTAGGCACGCCACAAATGTTGATCAATAAGTAATACTTTGAGGTGATAAAACTTCAGAAAACTGTGAATTGTATACATATAAGGTGCTTCTAAATTATCTGCCACGGTTGCAATGGGAGAAAGTATTGGGTATATAGATTAGAATAGTGAAGAAATTTCGTACCCCGGAACAGTAAAAAAAATATGGAGCAAGAATTTGACCTACGCAATAAAATGCAGGCAAAAGAAAAAAAATATGACGTCAGATTAAAAAAATTACTTCACTATTGTAATATAAATAACCAATATTATCTCCCATTGCAGCCGTGGCAGATAATTTAGAAGCACCTTATATACAGGCTGAAACTTTAATCATGAGTATCCCGAAAAGGAGTCTTTGAACTCATTATTATAAACAACTTTTATTATGGGGCAAACCCTGAAATCGCGAAAAAATATCAGCCATTTCATACATTTATGTTCACATAGCTCAACAAAATGTATGGAGCAGCTGTTTTTTTTTGCGATTTCAGGGTAAGTCCCATAGTAAAAGTTGTTCAGAATGATGAGTTTAATTACCCCTTTTCGGCATGCTCATTGTTTAAATTCCACCTTGTATAATGTAGGTAAATGAATTAAAAAACTAATCAGCACCTTGTGACTAGCCATCAGAAACTTGCCACAAATTACTACCAACTAGATTAATAGGGTCCATTTGTGGTCTTATTTCATTGGTAGACAGCTTTTGTGGTCGTGTCAATACAGTACGGGCAGCTGACAGCACTTCAATAGAAACAGTTTTACTGGATAATCGCACTTAATGCCATGGTATTAAGGCTTACGCTAGTTGATCTGACCACAACATAAATGTCGCTTTGTAAGCTATTTTGCAAACCACAATTTTGTAGCCCGTTTTTCTATTTCCTCTGATAGGGATTAACCATTTTAGGTCTCAATTTGCAGAAAATTCGAAATCTATTATACTAGAACCGTGATCGTTCTTGTACGGAACCCTTTCTACGCGAGTTCGACTCGCAATTGGTTGGTTTATTCAAAACTTTTCTTAAGTAATTCAAATATACTAGTTCAAATATATTTTTGTTTTCGTTGTATAAAATTAAATCATTCTTTTACGAATTACGGGCACTGAGCGGTCATGAATTGACACTGTTTAAAATAATTATCTAATGTCAAGTTATAAAACAAAAATTAAATATTTTTTTGTTATAAAAATCTGAAATATTTTGCTTGTATAAAATTAGAACTTATACAACTTGTAAAATAAATAGTGCAAAGAGCGTCAGCTGATCGGCAAGATTTTATGGAAAGTAATTTTTTTTTTCGTATATTGTGCAAACTGGTCTTCTACAAGTTGTTCAATTTCGTGAACAGATTGACCTCATATAGGGTCCCACATTATTTAAGTTACACGTTGTATAATTTTTTTATTAGTCATTCCAAGTGATGAGGCGGTACTACATAATTACATTCCTATAGGTATTGTCTGTTTGTCACTATATTTAAATAGCATGAATAGTAAGATAACATGCCAACACAACAACAACAGACTGTTCTCGAAGAAATTAATATAATATCATTAAGTTTATAGTGCATAGGTATTAATAATAATAACGTTACTTAAATAGTTCTAAGTTAAATTTTTGTATGAGCTAGTGTACACGGGTGTTTTTTTTTTCTTAGAACGAGAAGCAACGAAAATTTTTAAGATAATAAGTAGGTTATGTTATGTCAACTGTTATGCGACGCCGGCGTCTTTGTGATAGGTAGTTAAAAGTTTAATGACGCTATCTCTACAAGCCAAAAAAAAATATCGTTGCTCCTCTTTTATTAATTGTTGATTTGATCTTTATAATTTGATTTTGTTTTTTTCATAGACTAGTGAAATACAAAAATGTCGCCCGTTCTAGCTTAAGCCATCCAAAGTTCCTTTGGCTGTTAAAACATGTTGTGAATCTAATAAATAATATTTGTTTTGTTTTAGTTTTTGTGTCATTTATTTTGTGTTCTACATTTACACTAACCCGGTTAGCTTTTATCAACAACTGCTCAACTGTGCTTCCATTTACTTTTTTTTAACGTTTTTATTTAAATAGGTACCTCTACTTTTATCCCCCACCGCTAACAGAGAGACGGTATAAGTTGACTGACGTGTCTAATGTCTGTGTATCCCAAACCGATGAACCGATGTTGATTTAGTTTATTTTATTTGAAAGGTAATGTCATCGAGTGTCCTTAGCTAAAAAAAGTCATAAGAACTAGAAGATTTACAATTAACTAATGAGATTTACTTCCACTCATAGGTAAGTAATATATGGACATAAATTAACTTTACGTCAGTCATCCGTTTAAATTGAGCAAATAAGCATGAAGTGACATTCTACATAATTTGACATTCTAGATAACATCTGTGTAACGTGCTATCTGGATTTGACCATGAAAATATAGAGTCATTGACTCTTATTAACTTAATGTAGGTAGTACTCAAAAGAAAAAGTATAAAATATTTATTAGACACGATTCAATGACCATGTTACACTAACATGAAGTTTCAGTACTTAATAACTAACTATAGATGGCACTAATTTACGGGTAAGGACTATAATAAGAATTTTTCATTTATACAGTACGACAGTAGAAAGGTAAAATAGCTTAACCACTTTGGGCGAAAATGAGTTATGTATAATTATGTATAAGTAAGTATCACAAGAATTAGCATAATTATTTTTCGGCGTCGATCTGTTTAGGTTTCGTGTAAATCGGACTGATTTATGGCGCTTAAGTGGACCAATTTTTTTCTGTTTTTTGAAGTTTCATATCGCTGAACCGACGACGACCAATTTCCGTGATTTTTGAACCAACTACGCTTAAGGCTCTAAATTTGAAGTCAAGTTCTCTATATTTTTTGTGAATTTTTTACATGTTATAGCACATGATAGCTTATTAAATATAATTATTTAATAAGAAAATTTGAAAAAACAACTGATACGGATGGGATTCGAACCCACGATCTTCGACATACCGTGTCGACGCGTCAAGTTCTCTACGTGTCAAGTTCTCTATCAACTCTCTATTATTTCTATTAAAAACGAGTGATTTTCGCTTAAGCGACACCTAATTTGGAAAATAAAGGCACTACATAACTTTTAAATATAAGGTGTTTTAGATAATTTATTTTCAGAAATACATTTTTATATTTATCTTTATACGCCCCATAGGAATCGAGATATGATTTTTTTTATTAAAAAAAAGACTTCGATCGTCGTTTTAAGCGATTTTACTTTTCTGCTGTCGAGTATATTAACTAATAGAGGGCGTTCCCGTTAACCCGAAATTATATAGCGTCCATGTATTAATATTACCTACCTAACTTATTTCATTTTGCCTTGGCAATTTCCATATTTCTATTACAAGTACTAAAAAATATATGATAATATTAGTACTGTAGGTAGAGCACATTCGACCTACGTGGTTACGATCCTCATTACATTATAGATGGCTACTTTTCATGACAGCATCTTTTAGTTTTATTAAAGTAGTAATATCTACGGAATTTCTACATGAATCGTCTAGGGAATACGAAATATACGTAATTATATAAATAAAATAAATAAATCAGCCTGTAATCCCAATGTAGGGCAAAAGCCATACAGAGACGGATTGAGCATTAATCACCACGCTAGGTCACTGCGGGTTGGCGATTTCAGACTATTAAAGTCCAGGTTTTCTTACGATGTTCTCCTTCACCGTTAGTCAGTGGTGTCTTAGATTAACTCAGAAAGTACATATTATGGCATTGAAAAAGTCACATTGGTACATGCCAGGTTCGAACTCTCACCCACCACCACGACACTTCGTACGTAATAAGTAAGTGATAAATGTTTTATTCGTCTTATTACGTTATTAAACTAGTCAAAACAAAACCGATCAAACATTGTTTAGCCGCCAACACCAATATCTATGATAACAGTGAGAGCAGTTCTCGAGATAGCAACCCGACACATTTAAACAACATTTTGACGCTTTTATCATCTCCGGTAAAAATGTCAATGCCCTTAATTGTTAACTCAGTTCATTGCATCTTCTAAATTGAGACAAATAACAAATATTTGTGATATTCTAGTGGTATGACCGTTAATTAGAAGTCAGAGGTCTCAGGTTCGAACCTAAGGCACGCACCTCTGACTTTTCGTAAGTTATGTGCGTATTATAAATTAATTATCACCTGCTCCGTGCCTTGGACATCAAGGTAAGCCGATGGCCCCTGTCATGAAGATCATTGACAACCGATAAAGGGAGTCAGTATATAGCTATATGTATATAGGCAAAAAATTATGACAACTAATCTAACTTTAGAATATTATCGTATCTCTTTTGGTTGCAGGGGTTAGATAGGCAGTCGTTCTGTAAAAAACTGATATTCAACTGCATCCGGTTAGATAAGAAGCCACCCTAACAAAGTTTATTCTTGTTATGTCTTCATCATCATCATTTCAACCGAAAGACGCCCACTGCTGGGCATAGGCCTCCCCCAAGATTCTCCATACAGGTCGGTCCTGCGCTGTTCTCATCCAGCGACTTCCCACTACTTTCTCGAGGTCATCGGTCCACCTTCCAGGAGGTCAGCCAACACCTTTAGTAATCCTTATCCTTATAGTAATCTATACATATAAAATGCTTTGTTCTGAATGACTGACTGATTGACGGATCAACGCACAGCCTAAACGGCTTATAGTAGAGACCTGAAACTTAGAGGGTGTGTTCTTTGTATGACGTAGCCCTCCGATAGATTCCTTAGAAATCTCTTAGATTATTATTATACAATATCGAATATTTGCGATTGCTGTACCGACAATTTAATTGACTGTCATTAGCCTTGTACCTAAGTCTGCTTATACAATGACACAAAAAGTAGAGGCATATCGACTCAAGGGAGGTTTGCTTTTCTCATGGGCAGTACAATTTGTTGATTTATCATGTCTAGATTATATTAATTCGTTTTAAATTACAAATTCTATAGTCTACGTGAGCGAAGCCACGCAGGAAAAGCTAGTAATTATACAAGAGTACACAAAAAATCATAAAAAATATTATACAATGAGTTGTCACTGTCGCTACTCTAGAATCGACCTAACTGTTTAAACAAAGGTGCTCATAATACAATAATATATTAACATACCAAACAAATCATCTTATGACATATTATTTGCACAAACCACATTGTCTGATTATATAGCGTTGTAAACAAAACAGAATTAAAACTATTAACATTAAAGATAATATGCTTAGATGACGTAAATTAATGACTGTTCAGATTTTCTTTTATTTTTAGAGCAAGGTGGTTGACTTTGTTCACCTCTTTTTTTAACTTTTTTTAATCTATGGGTTTAACTGGTGATGCATAGCTTATCATGTCATGTTCAGAGAAATGTGAGAAAATATTTACATGGTGACGAAAGTTACACGTGTGTTACTGAACTGTTACAGAGTCATTGTTTGAACATCACCATTTTCTTAATAAATTCCTTTTTAGGTTTTTATAATAATATATTAGATTCCTTTCTCAACTTTCAGTGACCAGACTACATCAGTAAAATCTACTTGAGTGAAATTCATATTTTTATCAGATGTTATATATAGTATGTAAATAAGTTGTGGCCTATGTGTTATTCTGATGTTATGTGTTATTACTATTATTACTGAAAGAGTAACAAACATCTATCCATGCTCACTCTTAGTTTCACATTTAAATGAAAGATTGAAAGCTTTTTAAACCCAATAGCCATAACTGGATATGATAAAAACTGCACTCAATCGAAATGCTACTTAGTAACTTTTTTTTTTATTATATTATTTGCTCATTGATAAACTTTATTTGTCTTCCGTCTCTCCGAAAATATTTGGTCTGCAGTCTTTCCTTACATGTAGAATACTGCGCGGTAGGTAATAGTAATATCAGCTTCATTCCCGATTCCAACAATCGACAGTATATACAAGATCGGTACAGTCATATAGATAGGTATATAAATACTACATAGTTATTTGCTTTGCAGTCAAATAGGTCTAGGTTGGCAGTCCCTGTGTCGCAGCGATATTTACGTAAACAAACAGACGGAACAGATATCTAGGGACTGCACTAATTGGTTACATACATACAATACATGTTCTTAAGCATTGTGTCCAAGAAAAAACCGACTTCCGAAAAAGTTTGGGTTTAACCTCCTCCTTAGTAAATGTGCCACTCAAAATTAAAAAATAAAAGGTTTGGAACAAAAAAATAAAACCGACTTCAAAATACAAAAAAAAACTAGAAGTAGGAGTTAATTCCAAAACTAAGGATGAAGTGGTTTAATCTAGAATCCGCTTAGCTTGGGACTGACGACATAAAAAATAAAAAATATTTTTTTTTTTTATTTATAGCTTTTTAATGTCTTAAAGTCGGTTTTATTATTGTTGGAGGGGTGCCGGACGGGGCCCACATCGGTCTCAGGGATTGTGAAAGGATGCCAGTACCCGCAATCCTCGACTAAAGGTTAGGTTCCTATGAAAAATAAAACTCAAGTGATTATTTCACTGTTTTTTTTTTTGTTATCGTTGTAATAAATCGTCGATATAAATAAGAAATAGAGTTGGTCCTAGATACTGCCATGAGGTACACGAATTTCAATGGACTCTTCTAAAAACAAGCAATTTTTAACCGTAATCACTTGTTTCTGTTAGATAGATAGTCAGTAATTAACTTCAGGGGTAACACCTGAGTGGTTTTAATTAGTAAGAGTTCAGCATACGATCCCTTGCACCTCAGGATGAAGTCTATGTGGATTTCACTTCAAAAAAAAAGTCTTGTGCCGAACTCTTGCAAGCTAATTGAAGCTTGTGAAGTAGGTGCCACGGTAGCGGCCGAGAAGTGCCAGAATACCTACCAACAACATTTAACACTAGAAGTACCTAACTGTCCGAAAAATACATTGTTGAACAACTTTTTAACGGATATAATTCGCGTTTTTATTTTGATAATACAGGCAGACTGCCTGCGACCACGAGTGCTGCAAAGTACTCGAAACGTCAGGATTGTATTATCAAAATAAAAACGCGAATTATATCCGTTAAAAAGTTGTTTCATTATGCTGAGTGTTCGCGAAAGGTTAAGACTATATTACATTGTTGAAGTTCCATAATTGTCTCAGTAGCGTAATGTTTGAGTCACATTATGCAGCAGTGGCTGTCGAAGTTAAATTTCGAGTTCCTGCGTCCATCGGATTTAATTTCAAGTGTAGCAACGATCCGTCCTAGATAGTCCTCAAACTTTAAGTTGGACCAGGAGTTGTGTAGAAGTTGGAACTTGCCAATTGCATTTGCGCTCAGAATGCATTCACTTGTCAAGTGGAGAGGTGGATAGATTTGAGTTGATTTTTCAGCATAATTTATCAGTTAATTTTCTGTCAAAAGAAGGTTGGGTTATTTACGCCATTTATAACTCGAGAACTGCTGGACCGATTTTCATGGTTTTTGATTTTGTTGGATTTGTCTCTACCTAGAATAGCAGAATAGCACCAAAAAAATGGAATTACTCCCCTAAGGTATGGTAAAGTAGGGGTAGAGTAGGTTAAGGTAGGGTAGGGTAGGGGTAGAGTAGGAGTAGGGCAGGGTAGGATAGGGGTAAAAGTAGAATGATCACGCGTAGCAAGTCGCGCTGGGCCGCTAGTGACAACTAAATTAGTGTCACTAGTTCTTCGGAATATATATTTTATTATTGTGATTTGATAAGCTGGCTCAGATAATAATGTGGCCTACTAACGGTCATCGACTCGACCTAGAGCAACCGATAAGGTACTGTGAGTCTGTGACTGATATTTATAGGTATTATAATTATATAAATCTGCTGAGGTTTACCTCTAAGATAAATGTATCAATCTTTAAATATGTTTCTCAATTAATTCCCACAATTTTCAACACTTTTGAAAAAGGATTTTAATTTTGTGTGTAATTTTTTGTTCGGTTTTGGATTTTTGCTTCTTAGACCCTATTATGAAACCCATATTATAGACGGTCTTATTACAGTCCAAGATCATACCAGTAAACTGTCACTGCTTGTTTAAGGATACCATAAAAGAGCAGCATTCATGAATAAAAATAAGTTCTATCAATACATTTCAATAAAATAAATTCTTTCACTGCCATTGGAAGTGCCGAGACTCAAATAACTGATAGAGAATGCTTTAATGAATAGCCAAAATTGATGGATACATATCATACATATTACATATATTGCAATTAAGATTTTATCAGGCATTCTTCTATATAATGTGCTTCTAAATCTAAATTATCTGCCACGGTTGCAATGGGTATTGGGTATATAGATTACATTAATGAAGAAATTTCGTACCCCGGAACAGTAAAAAAAAAATTGGAGCATGGAGCAGAATTAGACCTGCGCAATAAAACGTAGGCAAAAGAATAAAAAATATGACGTTAGATAAAAAAAATATTTCATAAATATATAAATAACCAATATTAACTCCCATTGCAGCCGTGGCAGATAATTTAGAAGCACCTTATACATATAATGCGCTTTTTTATAGAGACTAGAGAGAGAGCGCTTTTATTAATACAGCTTGAAATAATTTTAGCCATAGTTTAGGTCTTCTTCTTCATCGAATGGTTGATGAACAACCTGGTGTCAGAGTTTAAACCGGTAGGTCTTTGACATGAAAAATTTCTCAGGTGTGCTGCTTTCCTTAGATATTTTCCCTCAGCGTTGCAGTTGTAACAAGTGTCACCAAGTCACCATTTTACAAGCTTTAATTTAACTTGCAATGTATGTTTGTTCGGGTGGAATCTTGCAAGCTGAATTAAAACCACTTCCTCATACCCTACGGAGGTGAATTTTTGCATGTTAGTTGAGTTCTGATGACAAAGCATTTTTATGGTAAGCATGACCTGAATCGATATCCAGGATTAGCTCCAGATAAAGGAACTCTTTAGCGCTCAACAGCACAGATATAATTTTTTGCATAAACATTTACTTTACATTACTTTTACACACGTGAATTTATATGTAACTATTACAAATTAGGACAGAATTTCTATCAAATGAAAAGAAAACTTACATAGAAACTTTTTAGAGAGAATAAAAATATTCATGTCTTTACTTTAGTGTATAGTGATACTTAATTAAAAACTAAAAAGCAACGTCCTGTAGTTACTTACAAGACCTGCTTACACTGAGTACTTACTTTTCTTTTTAAGCCTTTTTCTTTTTGCTGTCCTCACTTGGAGAACGCAGGCTTTTTCATATTTATTTTATTTAGCTCTTTGATTAAATAAGCCACAATTTTATACCAGCATTTTTTTTTTATATTTACGTCATTGTGACTTAGTGTATTGTTGGGGCAGGACTGAAGCTCTTGAATAATTGTTTTTTATTTCGGATTTTTTTTTCTGTTTTTTATATAGTAAATAATTTTTTTATTAATTACTTGATTTATAAAATTAACAACTATTAACAACTTCTTCTTCTTCTTCTTTTCGTTTCGATGGTACCATACATCATCTGCCTAGCCTTTTCCCAACTATGTTGGGGTCGGCTTCCAGTCTTACCGGATGCAGCTGAATACCAGTGTTTTACATGGAGCGACTGCCATCAGACCTCCACAACCCAGATATTGGGTTACACGGTACCCCTTGGTAAGACTGGTTGTCAGACTGGAGCTTCTGACTACCCGTAACGACTGTCAAAGATCTACAATTGACAGCCGGGGCCAACAGCTTAACGTGCTATCCGAGGCACGGAGAGTGATAATTAATTTATAAAACGCACATAACTTACGAAAAGTCAGAGGTGCGCGCCTTGGGTTCGAACCCGAGACCACTGACTTGCCAGTCAACGGTCACCACCACTAGGCTATCACGACTCGATGGTACCATACGTCTATCCTAAATAGTTTGCGCCCAGTAGGTTGCCACTTTGATCGCGGTTTCAGTGGCAGACATCAGGTCGTACAAAGTGCAGGCATTTGGACACTTGGGGCACTTCAGCAAGTGGGACATAGTTTAACAACAACATTAACAACTTAAATAATTTTTCGCATTTTTTGGGACAAAAATATAACATATAAAAATCATTGCATTGCAATCGATTCTGTTACTGATTCTGAACAAACTACTTTTGGCTTTCGGATTATTAAATTCTGACGTTTTATATTATATTTCCATAATAAACTTTTATTATTAAGTATTACGTGTGTAGGAGGTAAATTCGGTCAAGAGAACATTATTATAAATAAATATGCACCAAGTGAATTCTATATGGAATTAAATCAAAATTAGACACACCAAGTTAACTATTATTTTAAAACTACCCTTCTAGAAAGGTACTCACTAAGAATTGATTTCCACAACTTTCCAAGGGCTCAGAAAAACCACGTCAACGGCTTTAAGGAAAACAGCTAGTTTTAATATTTTTATCTCACACATGCAAAGCTAATCCGATTTTTTTTTACCTACTAAGGACCTCAACGTTCCCGTCCACGCGTAAACTAAGTAAGTATTCTAATTGGATTATTCATCCGAGCATGTCGAGTTTACGAGGAGGTACAGATAATTTTATTAAAAGTAATAACGTCGTTATTTTTTAAGAAGAAAAAAATATCTGGGCTTGGTTATTTTATTCTCCCTTATTAAGGCTTCTATAAAGGTCGACGACCTAATAAAGGTCGCAGGTAGCTGCTGGATGCAGGTTGCTTCCAACCGGCTAATCTGGAAGTCATTGGGGAGGCCTATGTTCAGCAGTGGACGTCTTATGACTGAAATGATGATGATGATGATGAAGGCTTCTATCGCTCTAAACTGTTATCTCGCTCGCACATTGACGATAATGTCCTCCTGACCAAATTTCGGTCACAGCGGCCAATCTCAACGGAGATAAGACTACAACGCCGGAGATGCTATAGTTCACAAGGGTTTGCGCTAACACGGGTGCATTTTCATAGTCCGATGGGACGGCAATCCGACAGATGGAGAGAGATCAGGCGCAGGGCCAACGGCTTTACGTGCTTTTGCAAAGCATTAAATTGCAGTAATTATAAAACTGAACAGAAAACTTCAGTTTAATTGTACAATTTTCAAAAAAAAATAGCAACATGCTTTCTTCTACTTTACCTATAACACAGATAATAATATAATACTAGTAGGTACTATCGTGGACAAAGCCGGTGCACCATTCTTAAGGTTAGAATCGCTTGCAGCCGGTCCGTACGTAGCGCTAATCCCGCCTCTACGCACGTAGCATCGTTCAAAACATTTTGATCGCAAAGTGGTGCGCCGTTCGTGTCCGCGATAGTACCTATCATAATACTTTCAAGGTAGCCTGAAGCTTCATTCGGTTTATTTCCAACATTTCAGGGAAATTGTACAACACGAATATGGCAACCCAGAATTCAAGCTATGCAGTAACCCTACCTCCCGTTACCTCGGAATCCCTACACATAAAGTTTAAATTTAGAAAGTTTTAGATTGACGTCAGAAGCTGGTACAGTGTTGACGCCAGTTAACCTGAGCGAACTTCTGTTGAATGTCATTGCTTTCAAATGGAAACTACTTCTACAGCGTGTAACAGAAGTCCGAAATAATACTTAAGGGCGTGTATGTATATCATGAAGAGAATCACCTGTGAAAATATTGAATGCAAAAGAGGCATTTTTTTTTCACACAAAATAATTCTTTTGATTTTATTTTCTTCAATAATGACAGATATCAATATCATACGCGTGCCTAGTGCTTACTTAAAGAATTTATTGAAGGTAAATAACCGGATTCGTGTTGATTCACCTTTCAGCTGATGTCTAGGGCTGTATTTGAAAGATTTTGGTGAAAACTTTGACCGTGGTTTACTCGAGTTTTGTTTGGGGTTCGGTTCCAAAACCTATGCTCAAGGATTATAGGTACCTTATACCTTATTAGGTACCTTATACGCCCTTAATGTATTATTTCGGACTTCTGTTACACGCTGTATAGTGAGGATCAACTTTGGTTCAATTTAGTTTCAGTTCAACTTATGTAACGCAACAAGTAAATTAACTCCTCTATAGTCATATTCTGTATGCTTTATGTATTCTACATAATATCCTCCTGACCGAATTTCGGTCACAGCGGCCAATCTCAACAGAGATGAGCCAATTACGCAGGAGATATTATATGCACAAGTGTGTGCGCAAACACAGGTGCACTCTCTATTTCCTCACTCTCATAGTCCGATGGGACGGCAATCCGACACGACTGGAGAGAGATTAGGCGCAAGGCCAACGGCTTTACGTGCTTTCCGAGGCACGGAGCAAGTGATAATTAATTTATGCAGTGAGTTAGCGTAGCGATTAATGCTCGATCCTTCTCTGTATGAGAAGAGCCTTTACCCTGCAGTGGGACAGTTACAAGCTGGTTATTTATTTTTTTTATCTTACTAAAACTAATATAATTATTCAATAAGAAATTTGAATAAACAACTGTTATTTGCTAACATACATAAAAAATTCGTCAATAATTATAAGACATTCTTCTTCAAAAAATATATCTTCGAAAAATAACACTTCACGCTTGACGCAATATTCCAGAAATCTTAGAAAAACTGTCAACAAGAGTAAGTAAAACTTTTCCTCCAAAAGTCCAAACTTAGCTAGAAACCATAAAATTGACATTGAGAATAATAATTTTGTAACCGCGCCTGCTAAAATGAAACTTCAAGATGTTTTTTTAGTATTTGCTAACAAATTTCTATCAGGCGTTCGAATTATGTTGTTACCTTTGGATGTAGAACAGAATGCGTGTTAGCTAACGGCAAATATATAATTAACAGCTTTTGGATATGTGTATTAAATAAATGCTTTTTCTCAATATAATAAATATACTATATCGATACAGTATAGTATTGAAAAATTAGAAATTAAAAGAATGCGTGTTAGCAGACAATAATTGACAGTTTTCGGATATGCGTATTAAATAAATGCTTTTTCTGAATATCTTCTTTTATCGTATGGTTGATAAACAACCTAGTGTCAGAGTTTATACCGCCCGTAGGCCTCTGACATAATAAATATACTATATCGATACAGTATTAAAAAATTGAAATTAAAACCTACTGATATTTATAAATGGTTTTGAAAGTGTATTCGGTCAATACGAGAGTAGAGGAATGCATTAAATAAGTAAATTAACGCGTGTTTTATTATACTCTGTATGCTTTATCTTTTCTACATAATATCCTTCTGACCGAATTTCGATCACAGCGGCCAATCTCAACAGAGATTAGACAACTATGCAGGAGATATTATAGTACACAAGTGTGTGCGCAAACACAGGTGCACTCTCTATTCCCTCATCCTCATAGTCCGGTAGGATAGCAACGCCACAAAACCGGAGAGAGGACCGACGGTTTTAAGCACAAAACCAATTTCTACGTGTCTATTCTCTGAGGCAAGGAGCAGGTGATAATTAATTTATAACACGCACAAAGCTTACGAAAAATCAGAGGTCTTGGGTTCGAACTCATCAATATGGAAATCATAACACATGTGCAATAACAAACTAAAAAATATTGGAATCTTGACCATGTGACCAAGGTTCAACTGGTTTGCAATATTATGGTCAAGGTACATCACCTTGATATACACAGTATTATAGAAGAAATTGAGGTCAGGTTTTATGTAAATAATCCTAATACATTTTAAATGCTATTTTAGAATAACAACTTTCGCGAGTCATACTAATATTACCTACATAATATATTATTAAATACTATAACAGCTTTACTCGCGCGCGAATTGATTTGGGGAATACCGACTAGTTTCGAATTTAAACGGAGTCCATTTTCTAAAGCGAGTGTAGTCGCGCGGTGGCGTTGCGGACCTCACTCGCTCTTGAAAATGGACTCCGTTTGAGTTCGAAACTAGTCGGGCATTCCCGAAACCAATCCGTAAGTAAAGCCGTTATTCTAATGCTTCTTAACAGTAGTTTATGAAACTGTCACTTAATAGCGGTTATTAAAAACAATAGAGTTAGTTTAAAATTAACAGTAATATAACACAAAACACGAAAGATGTACAGAATTTAATTTAGGGCTTTAGGCGGTTTATAAAATTCTGAAATTTTCTTCATTCAGATCGGGCCTACGTCACAAAATAACTACGAGATTTATTATACTGTAAGTAAAGTGGTGAAATGTGAATGAAATAATATAACAGGTACAGAAAGTAAAACAATTCCTGGAATAAGAAAATTTGGTCAAATTAGACCTTAAGTGTGGTTTTTAATAGTATCAATACCTATAGTTGTCAATTTCTTTTTCTTTTTACAAAAAAGAACTTCACAAAACATTAAATCGGGTTGGTACCATGCATAACTCACTATCCATCCACATGAAAAAACTATTAAAAAACTGCCGAAGTACCGAAAAAATCAAGCCATCAAACCTCGTCCCGTAGAACACGTTCCATGTTTCGTCAGCTTTTTTGCGTACTGCCCGATCATTCACCCGAGAAATGTGTGGATTGACAGGACAGAAATAGTTGTCTACGCCTATTACCTACGCCTCTAGACGCTAGAACAGAAATTACAGACAAGATCCTAATCTTAACCAATAATAAATGCGAAAGTTTTACCTTTTCACGCTTAAATCACTTAAACAATTATCCTGAAATTTTGTATACACGTTGTCAAAAAAAAATTGAACAGAAACGGACATAGAGTACCTTTCCAGAAATAAAGTGAGGAAAATTACAATAACGTTTTTATATTATCAGATGGCACAACGAATTTTTTCAATCATGGTTGAAAAAATAAATTTCACGTGAGCATAATCGCGGGCTACTACTAGTAATTACATAATTATAATAACTGAGTCAGCATTTAAACTTAGTAGTTAACTAATTCGTATCTAATGTTGATATTTTTGTTTATATTTGGCAAGGTCCAACCTCGGCAACTTGCTGCAACCAGTGACCACTACAAGGAAGCGTTCAGTCAATATTTTTTCTCCAAGATATGATATTATTTTTAAATTTAATATTTGGCGAATTGACAACCTTGGAAAATGAATAACTAGGTACGTAATTCGCTGTACTCCTGCCAAGAGGGCAGACAATTAAAAGTAGAACTTAATTACTAGACGTAGAGTCCATATTTCTGTTCAGGTATACTGTAAATGAATCATTAAAGTTTTAGTTAGGTATGTGAATTTTTGGGTACTTACCTACTGAAGAAATTCGTCACTTCAACGTTATAAAAATTGTAATAAAAAAAAATCTACAAGAATAGTACACAGGAAGATTTTATAACATACCTAAAAAGTAAATAAATATCATTTACTCAATTAGGGTTGGTTATTTTTAAGTTGCTACCGCATGCCAAATCGGCAGCTTTGATGAAAAAGCGGGACTTGAGGCGTCCCTCTCAGGGTGCCGGCGGGACGTGTCCTGAGGAGGTTGAAAAGGGAGATCCAAAAACCAAAAAAGACTATATTTCAATTTGTAGTTATGTAATTTACCTTCACCTTGCCTCACCTGATGCCTTGCCTGCCTGATGTTGTTTGCAGTTAGATTAATATTATTATCGATGTAGAATTACATGTAGCATTCATCACAAACCTTAGTGGTTCACAAATGCTATTTTACTTGTATTTTTTTTTCTGTACTTTTAATATAAATATTTAATAAGAAATTTGAAAACAATTTGAAAAAAACAACTGATACGGATGGGATTGTTTTTTCAAATTTCTTATTAAATATTTATATTTAATAAGCTAACATGTGCTAAAACATGTAAAAATTTCACAAAAATACTTTTAATATGATAAATAAAAAATAAAAAACTCTAAGTCAAGAGTATAGACGGACCCTTTTCACGTCGCCTCGTGTTACTCCACCTCGCATAAACCTCGACTCCTAGCCTCGGCGATAGTGAAGTGCTAGCATTAAACGTGGGTGACCGTAATTGGAAACCTTAATGATATTATTGTTGTCAAGGAAGATTTACTAATTATCCTAAATAACCGAAAAACAACAATCAGTATTTACTTGATACCCCGCGCAGATATCTCATTGACCTTATGATTTAAAAAAAATATCTCTTAGCAAGAATTTAGGTAGTTATAGAATACTTTTTGTGAATTTTTTACATGTTTTAGCACATGTTAGCTTAAGAAATTTGAAAAAACAACTGATACGGATGGGATTCTAACCCACGATCTTCGTATCGGTGGCTCAGCGGTTAGAGCGTCGGCACGGTACGCCGAAGATCGTGGGTTCGAATCCCATCCGTATCAGTTGTTTTTTCAAATTTCTTATTAAATAGTAGGGGTATAATTTCATTATTTTTAATAATATTTTGATATTCGTGGCGAAGACAAATCAAACTAATCAAAAACCATGAAAATCGGCTCAGCAGTTCTAACTCAAGTCCAGACTATTTGCTCGTTCGTGCTCCACGCACATTTAGTTTGAGTTAAAGACGTATTGACCTTAACATTTTAAAATCTAATTGTGTACTATACTAAACGCATGTGGCGGCTAGGGCTGTCAACAAATTGAACAGAATTTAATTTAATTTAAAGTCACTATTTATGCTGTAGTAGGGTGGATGGATAAGTACTTATAATCTTAGTGTGAATATAGCTAACAAATATATAGTTTAAAAAGAACGTGCTTCCACAGATAGATTATTTAATTGACTATTACATTTTTGCTTAATTAGTTCAGATTTATAAGTCACATTTTTATGAAGTTTATAAAATATGTATTTGGGTACTCCACATATAATTATATCAACCTATTGCGGTTGCTGCTCATAGGCCTCCCCCAAAGCAACCATCCCGGTCGTTGGCAGCCAGCATCCACTTGCTGCCATCTGCTTTCTTCAAATCCAACCATAGCCAAATCCATGTTTGCCCAAATGCGGTCTGTCCTTCTGCAGACATAGCCGGCCTACTTCCACTAAAACGTGATGATTCTACGCACTATGCGAATTCTATCTACCAGAGAAACCTCGAGCATTGCTCTCTTCATTGCTCATTGAGCAACCAGCCCACAGTGTGTCTATGTTTCGGCTTCATAACTTCATAAGTCATAATGGGTAGGACAAAAAAGTTGCCTGGTTTCGACTCAGACCGTAAATCATGGAACCGACTAAATCGATTCCGTTCTAACCACGGGAAAACTAATCACCGCCTCCATAAATGGGGATTAAGGGAGTCACCACAGTGTGATTGCAGATTACTTTACCAGACCCTTTCCCATGTGGTAAACGAATGGACATTCCCTGTTTTCCCGATGGAATGTCGGAAGTCCACAAATTTACACCTGCCGCCACAGGCTGGCTAAAAAACTTGGATATAAAAATTTGATCCACGCAGGATGAATGTCATTCGCAATGATGATGGTAGGATGCAATAGCTAAAGACTCCAATCGTTAGGGATTGTGGTATTCAAAGATATCACTCAGCTTCCCAAATACCACCTAGCCCAAAAGTAAAGTAGTAGAAGGGTCTTGCTTCCTTCTCGAAGAGTACTCTTCTTCAATTCTTTTTAAAGTACGTAAGCACCATAATCGTGTTTATACGCCAATTGTCAAACAACTTTTTTTAAACCAGAGAGTATAAACGTGGTAGTTAAGGTTTTTATTACGTATCACTTTACTGTAAATAAGCTAAAATCGATCTGTAGCTATAATTAGCCCTGTAGGATGTTGTTGCCCACACTTTGACTTTCAGAACACCCACGCAAGTATGCGATACTCAAAGCTATGCGAATACTATTAAAACAATATTTGTACCTAATATTAATACCTTTTTTTTTTTGGGGGGGGAAACCTTCAAAAGGCACCCTGCCTCCGGGGAAGAGACAGGATAGTGTGGGACTCTTACCTCACTAAAACCACCCCGGTGATCACCATCAGCGCATGGAGGGAGGTCCCGGGTCCTCTTAAGAGACCAGCTCCGGAACACCTAATATTAATACCTAAGAAGTATACAATACCTGAGAAGTAATCGTTTATTGTGGTATGGACATGTGATGCGGAGGGATGAAGGATATGTTGTAAGAAAAGTTTTAAGTATGAATGTGGATGGTTGTAAGGGTAGAGGTAGACCAAAGAAAAGATGGAACGAGTGTATCAAAGGTGACATGGATGGAAAGGAAATAAGCAGTCTTTCTTCTTTCTTTCTTATCGTATGGTTGATGAACAACCTGGTGTCGAGTTTAAACCGCCCGTAAGCCTCTGACATGGCTTTACACACCATTGAAAAATATCTCAGGTGTGCTGGTTTCATCACGATGTTTTCCCTCACCGTTTTAGCAACTGATAATTAATTTATAATAGGCACACTTACAAAAAGTCAGAGGTGCGCGCCTTGGGATCGAACTCGAGACCTCTGACTTGTCAGTCGACGGTCATACCATCTGATTGTGCCGATCCTAAATAAAATTAGGACTTGAGCAGAAAGATGATGATGATTTGTATCTAATAATTATCTACTAACAAACCATGTATCCATGGGACCAAGATAGGCCAAGGACTCAAGGAAAATCTCTCGTTATTCTGATAATTCATAAGGAAAAACTCTGTTATAATCTGTAGAGTCAGCGCCATGGAAAACTGGCGTTATACTTTTTTTAGCATTATATCGGCTATGTTTGCAAATAGCAACTAAAAGTTAAATATAGACGTAAGTGGGTGTCTCTTGTCTAAATATCCATTATGATTTGAAACAAGATATTAAGATATCACAGGAGTATGATGATATTAATGTTATTGTTCATTTTCACCATAATGTAAAAAAATGTTTTGTTGATTATATCCTATATGCTACAATTAAAATCTCATCGAAAAAATCTTGTAAGACATGAGAAATTTACTGTAAATTGACAGTCTAAAACAGTGTACTGTGTGCTACAACCCTAATTAATAATTGTGTCTTGCAGATTTTATGCAGTAAGTAGGTACTACTACCGATCCAATACGAATGTACCTGGGTATCCACAAAAGTAGCCACTAAAGTCTTATTGGACAGTACAGGGTCTAATTTGATAGTTTTTTAGTCTACGGACTACCAATTAGGCAATTTTAAAAATGAACAGATTTTTTATGAAATTTTAACAGGAACTTACTAGTAAACTGTGAAACCATAAGGCCATAAGTAGTGTATTACTTCTTTTTATAATATCAAATTCTCGAAAACATGCACGATTATCTCAGAATTTATTTCTGGCAACCCTAGCTAAACTTTAGATTCGTGGCAGTCGTCGTATGCGCGCGATCTTCTCTCAGATAATGCGGCTTCATTTCAAGTGAAACTGTTCGAAATTCAAGAGATTGATTAATTCTAAACCAGCCAATGATTAGTCGTTATTTTGACTTTTTTTTTGAGTCGTGATAGCCTATAGTGGTATGACCGTTTGACTGGCATGTCAGAAGTCTCGGGTTCGGACCCAAGGCGCGCACCTCTGACTTTTATAAGTTATGTGCGTATTATAAATTAATTATCACTCTCCGTGCCTCGGATAGCACGTTAAGCTGTTGGCCCCGGCTGTCAAATGTAGATCTTTGACAGTCGTTACAAGTAGTCAGAAGCCCGGAAGTCTGACAACCAGTCTTACGATGGGGTATCGTGTAACCCAGTACCTGGGTTGTGGAGGTCTGATGGGCAGTCGCTCCATTTAAAACACTGGTATTCAGCTGCATACGGTAAGACTGGAAGCCGACCCCAACATAGTTGGGAAAAGGCTAGGCAGATGATATATTTTTGACGTTTTATTAGAGAAAAAAAATATTTAAAAAGAAGGAAATTGATTCTCTTTTTCTAATTTTCTTTCATTTTTCTCTCTTTTTTTAATTGCTCTGTAATAAATTTTAATTTTTTACTCTTACTTTGTCTGTCTACTGTCTGTGTTTTTTACCAGTCTTATCTTTCAGGCTTGGGGTCCATACTTTGCCTCGCGATATTTCTTGCCTAGCTATTTGTATTTGAGGCATTTTATACCAATAGGCTATTATAAAAACCAAAAAATCCTACCCCATTTAGTCCTCCACTTTATCTCTTTCTATGGTGTCTTCTCCTCATCTTCTCAATTCCGATAATTTATAATCCAACGATACGATACTCAAACGAAAGATCCTAGACCACTTTTAATGCATTTTCTAGCTCAATTAAACAGTCATCTGATTTCAATGTGTGAATGTAAGTAATAATGTTATAATAACATTGTAAGTAGGTACATAGACGTTATAATACGACAAAATATTTTAATTGTTTCAAGTTCATGTCTAATCTTCAAATGAATTCTTATCTTTCATCTAAAACGGAGCTTTTTAATTATTTTAATTGTTTTTTTTTATCGTACGATAGATACGAAGAATTCAGTCAACGACATCAATTAACGTCAATTCAACAGTTCCAGACACTTATTATTATAAACATAAACAAGTTTAAAACAAATACCTATCGAATTGATAAGTTTGAGCCTCCAAATATTTGAGCCAAAACAGGCCAAAGGTAATAATAATAATAATTAGGTCACGTTTACAGCTAAAACTAGATATTCAAAAGGAGAAAAGACGTTACTAGGGCTGACCTTTGCCAAGTTTACAATGGAAATGGATAGATATTTTTAAATATTTAAATATTTTATATTGGTGATGACCTTCGTAATCTATGGACGTAATAATTATATGACCATGATCACCATAGTGTATACAGGTAACAGACACATTATGCATTACAAATACGATGCCTTAATTTCAAACCAAACAAAACCAAACTTAATTTAAAATAAACAAACCAGCCTGCAACTATCCTACTGCAGGGCAAAGGCACTCACTCACTCATTGCGTGTTGGCGATTTCAGATTTCAGACTATTAATACCAAGTTTCCTTACGATGTTTACTTTTACCGTTAGTCTGTGGTGTCTTATAATGACTAAGAAAGTACAAATGACATTGACAGTCACATTGGGGTACAAGCCAGGTGCGAATCCACACCTTGCAAAGCGATCTCCGCTTGCAAAGTCCCGTATTCAATGCCTACGACGGCACTCCTAAAATAAATAAAAAAATATTGGTTATTTTAAAATTAATAACATTGATAAATTAATAAAAATAACAAGAGCCTATTTAGAGATACAAAACTGATTTCCTCATCGTTTGAAAGCAATAATTTCGTAACCATCAACTAATTTCACTTTATTTGTTGCAACTTAGTACGCGTGATTATTCTACCCCTACCCTACCTCTAGGTTCACTACTCTACCCCTATTCTACCTCTACACTATATTACCATACTCTACCCCTATCCTATCCTACCCTACCCAACCCTTCGTCGTGTCAATGAATTTTTATCTTGGTGTTTACTAAATACGCTCCCAGAATTTAACCATGGCGTTTTCGTAGACTGCAAACATCGTTCAAGTGCAGCTGTTAGGGCACAGTGGGTCGACCAGCAACTGTAGCTTAACAATAAGATCAACTGACCTTGGTGTAAAAGCAGACACATTCAGTATGCAATTATGCACTACTTAAGTAGGTGTGTGGCAACAATGTGATTCCTCCATTGTACTTGCATTCTTTATTTTTACTTTGATCCTCAATGGATGTTGACATTAAAACTTGCATGCTATTATTTGTAATTTCACTTCACCTACTTCTACGGAAATTTTACAGCTATGCGTCAATTTTCCTGTTATCAATTAATAGAACGAACAGCGACGCATTATAATTTCTTACGCTTACAAATTAAGTTCTTACTGCTTTGGTAGCTATAACTAAGAAAGAAATTCCACATAAAAAAATACTTAGTAAAAAATATACAGAGATAAGTATAGTAACTCAAATTACACGGCTGTTATCTTAACATTTATTATCAATGAATTGGCGCGGGCGCATTTTATTCGCAGAATGAGGTACTTCTTTAGTTGCGTTTCAACCGTCGCGTGAGGCGTACGTCTTTACGCGCCCCCGTTTTAAGAAAACGTGGATCGACCGCGTGTAACAATCATGATGGTGAGTGTTTTAGTGATTTATCTATGACTTCGCGTGTAATTACCTATAAGGCCGTGAATAGTTAATTTTATTGCAGTAAACGATTAAGTACAAATAATTTTTTTTTACCACAAAAATTATCGTTTTACGTTGGAAACGGAAAAAACGCTAATGATGTTAATTTTCCACAGCTGTATCTTACATACAACACCTTTTAAAAAAACTGACGGAATGGTTTATTAATAGTTTTTTTTTTCAAATTTACCATTTACAAATTTGTAAATGTTTATTTCTATTTTTTGTAAAAACTAGTGGTATCAAAAATGTGTATAATTATTGCATAAGAATGAAGTGGTATGAAAAATAAGTGTTTGCAGAATTACACATTATGATCCCTGCACAGTAAGTAAATATGCAAATAAAGCCTTTGGTACGGATGCAAAATATGCAAAAATATTTGCATACTGTTATCACATGTACCTACATGACTTACATGACATAAATATTATTTTAATACTACGTCAAATATAACTAAAAATAATATAAGATTTTTTTTTACGTAAAACGGTTTTGTCATCAAAAGTAAAGCTGTGTACCAAATATCAGATCAATCTGTCAACAGGAAGGGAGTGAAATATCGATTACTAAATTTGAACCAAATAATAAATAGGTCAAGCTAAGTAAAACCGTTTTAAAAGAATACAAAATATTAAACAATACTTTTGGAAACGTTTTGTACCGTATCTATATACCTATTGTGTTTTTTTTTAATGGAAATAGTGATTATCATTCTTTTATTACCGACTGTACATTCGTGGCGCACGTCAATAACAGTTTCAATGGAAAATCGCACTAATTATTCAATTAACATTATTTGTGTCAAGGAAGACGATACAATTCGCGAGATAACTCGAGACGAATATATAAAAAAATTTCGGCAAAAATGCGATAATTTAATAGTAAAATATTACAGGATTTTTTTCATAATATATTTGGATAAGCGAAAATGATCCAAACCACATTGAATCATTTTGTTTGAGACATAGCTCTTAAAAGTTTTGATAAAATTATGAATGATGATTGATGAATATGATGAATGATTGTTTTCCATAATATATTTGAATGTAGTTAAGCGAAAAGGATCCAAGCCACGTTGAATCATTTTGAGACATAGCTCTAAAAAGTTTTGATAAAGTATGAGCATGGGCTCATACTTTATCAAAACTTTTTACTTTAACATTGTGATTATGGTATTCTAGAGTCAAAAAAGTAGGGATATTGGTTTGGTTTTTTGTTCTGGAGTGTTTTCACTCATAGCAAAAGTCTTACTTTAGGAACACTTCGAATATTTTTTTTTTTGTAAATTTCGTAGACTGGATCCTTTTTGCTTAACTACTACGTCCGTTTGTTATTTTATTAAAAATGGGTGCATACAGGATGGTGTTTGTTGTCGATCTATGCTATCAAATAAATTGCCAAAATATTTTTGTTATTTCTATAACGTTATCTTTTGTGTGCCAGTAAAAACAACAAATATTTTGTGCCCCATATGACCACATGCCTTGCCTTAATGGAATATATTCTGTGCCCACATGCTTTACATTTAAGTACATTATTTGAATGTACAAAAGAGCATGAAAACGTCTGTCTTTTATAGCAGGCTCTAGCGTTTAAAAGGTATAAGTAGACTGATAAATTTTTTTTTTAGTAGAAATCAGATTTCAGAAAAGCTGTACCATGTTGATTTTTAACAGTGTGCAATACTTTTTTGTGTAACCTAATCTTCTTCTTATCGTATGGTTGATGAACAACCTGGTGTCAGAGTTTAAACCACCCGTAGGCCTCTGACATGGCTTTACACACTATTGAAAAAAATCTCAGTTGAGCTGGTTTTATCACGATGTTTTCCCTCACCGTTTTAGCAACTGATAATTAATTTTTAAACGCACATAACTTACTAAAATTCAAAGGTCGAACTCGATCTCGACTCGGCCTTGGGATCGAACTCGAGACCTCTGAATTGTCAGTCGACGGTCATACCACTAGGCTCTATCAGAGCTATAACCTAATAACCCTAGTAGACCACCAGGCAGCTATAATCATTATAAATCATTAGCTTGGTATTTACCTATAATAATAAATTACATACCTACCTCTGCACAAAGACTACAGACCAATAGGAAAATAGTGGTTTACACTGCAATTTTATTTTTAATTTACGAATAAATAGGTAGGTACGAAGATTATAGTACAATTACGTTTACCGCATTTCAAAGATGCAAAATGAATCTCAAATTATCCATGAGTGTCGGAATGCACGTGTTTTAACGCGCTTGCGCAACAAAAAATACAGCACTAATTGTTTTGCATACTACAACTTATCAATTCGTCACATGAATCAAACGTGACATTAATTTTTATGTTTAAACTTTACCTAGATTATTCATATTTATTGTTACGTTTAGTTCACGGTATCAAAATATAAAATGCATTGTTCGGAACTGAATAAAATAAAAAGGTATGGAAATTCGACATAGTCATGAACTTCATCTTTGAGCCTTCAAATTCGTTTTTTTTATCTAAGGGTTTTTTTCCGAAAAACTATTGAATAATTAAAAACTGGGTAAGTGCGAGTTAGACGAAGTTGTACGAAGGGTTCCGTATGAACGTATAATAGCATTCTAATTTTAAATTTTCAAATTTCAGCTGTCTAACAAAGATAATAATCTGTGAGTAAAATAGCTCTGACATACAAACATACGGACATGTCGGAACTATGAGGGTTAGGTTAGGTTAAGTTAAACTATTGTACATATATGTATAAGGTGCTTCTAAATTATCTGCCACGCTTGCAATGGGAGAAAGTATTAGGTATAAATAGATTACAATAGTGAAGAAATTTCGTACCCCGGAACAATAAAAAAAAATTGGAGCATGGAGCAGAATTAGACTTACGCAATAAAATGCAGGTAAAAGAAAAAAAATTATGACCTATATAAAAAAAATTACTTCACTATTGTAATATAAATAACCAATATTATCTCCCATTGCAGCCGTGGCAGATAATTTAGAAGCACCTTATATATATATACATTTTGGATACCAGAAAATATATAAAATAACATAAAGTAACTTAGCTTTAGGTACCTAAATAACTTCTTTGGTTGATTTGTAAAACTATCTTTTCTTTTACGACTTGCGCGTGATAATAAGCGGACAATGAAATCCCTGATAAAAATAATGACGTAGATTATAGCTGAATATATTATAGCTGAAGTGTGGGTATATTGAGAAAGGCAGAGAAGAGATAGGACAGTAGAGACGATTGATGTGCAATATAATTTTACACTAATTTTATAAGGAGGTAAAAATAGGTTGGGTTATTGTTTAAAGGTAAACCATTTTAAGTAGAGCGACATACCAACAAAAAAACATATTTTGTTGTAGGTATATCTACTAACTCGAAACTATAGAACGGATTCAAAAAAATTATGGCACTAAATCTACACAATATACTTAGGTATAAAAAAATCACTGAAGTTCAAAATTATTGTTGAAACACTTGTTAGATGTTACTTTTTTGTGCCAAGGCGCACACCTCTAACTTTTCGTAAGTTACATGCGTATTATAAAATAATTATTATCACTTACTCTGTGCCTCGGAAAGCACGTTAAGCTGTTTGCCCTGCGCCTGATCTCTCTCCGGTCGTGTCGGAATGCCGTCCCATCGGGCTATGAAACTGAAGGAATAGAGAGTGCACCTGTGTTTGCGCACACACTTGCGCACTATAATATCTCCTGCGTGGTTGGCTAGTCTCCGTTGAGATTAGCCGCTGTGACCGAAATCCGGTCAGGAGAACATTGTTATTATTCTGATAAACATTCTGTTATAGATATAGTTTTTCAGTCAAATAACAATATTTTAGTGCTATCTCAAATTTGTTTATTTACTTTTTTGTGCCAAAATACCTAAATGCTCTTTTCTTTCTTTCTATAAGTTCGTGATCAAAAAGTCCGTGATCAAATCGTCCCACTTAGTCTGTCACTTTTTATCCGAGATATGGTATCTTAGAGGAAAAAGATTTTCTTTGTCAATATGGTATACTGTCTTATATTAACCAGTTGTAAACTTCACCGTTCATTAGTAGCTAGTTCATATCTCATTGTTTGACGGTCTCTAGCGTAGCTACCACGCATTCAGAGGCGAGCAAAATTGGTTATCTTATCTAGTACATTTCAATAGCATCTTTCAGTTGAAAATAGGATTTAGGACAGCCATTACATTAATAAAAGATGATTCAACATGGGTTTTAAAGAATCAGAATCAATCAAATCAAAAATGAAAGAATTTTTATTGGTGTAGTTTTAGGTAGTATCATAAAGTAAGCATGCACAATGCACATAAGTACATACTTTTTGACTCTCCTAAATCTGCCAGGTGGCTTAAACACAACGATGAAGGTAAAGCCACCTGAGGTTCAGCAAGTATGTTATAGAATAAAGTGTCTTGACTACACGATTGGCGATGTCATTGGCCATTTAAGCGGGTTCAATCCCAGAAAAATAAATTGTAATACCAACAGACTTATGCTATTAGCTAATCTAAAAGTCACAAGTATAAGGTAGCGTCTGTTTTGACCTCTTACATCACTACAATATATTTAATACTGGCTATATATCAATTTCATCAGACATTATGTAACAATACCTATACATGGTATTGGTATATGACCTTATATTAGCTGTCATTATCATCATAAATCATAAATATTGTCATGCGATGCGACACTGTAACTGAACCATGATTGAAACGTTTCCTGAAGTACAATCGGCAACAAAAGTTTATTAACATATTTAACGTTATTCGCTAAACATCTGTACCTACCCCTAATTCGGGTGAACGACAGTTTTCTTGAAACGTAATGTGCACAGTGGAATTTTTGCCATGCTCCAAAAAAGGAGGAGGTTATCAATTTGATATGTGTCTTTTGTATATTACAGATTACGTATTACACATATTATTTCTCCACATCCACATCTCTACTGCATGCCACCGTCTTTCATGCGTTCCCATCTTACATACATACATACATACATCATCAGCCTGTATTAGTCCACTGCTGAACATAGGGCTCTCCCAATGCGCGCCACTATTGTGCGCTCATTGGAGGTATTTGTATTTGCCCATAATCACGCTGGGCTGGGCAAGCGGGTTGGCGATCGCAATAGCAGATGATTGTTGTTACACAGAAGGATGCTGCTACCCATCCTCCGGATCTTTCCCTTTTTCGCTTCTTACGACACCCGCGGGTGGTTCTATTCTTCGTCGGAAACCATCTTGCCAGGCTAAAATTGCATATTTACAAAAAAAATACCTACACCAAGAAGCAAGCGAGTCACGTTTTACTACTTACTTTTTATCAATATAGAATCTGTGTAACTGCGCATACAAATTATAACTCACGATTCCATAAAATTACAATCATTTTTATTGTTCATCAATATAATATGACTGAGTGATTAGCCAATGCCTTCAGTTATCCGTTAAAAAAAAAACTAAAAAAAACCTTGCAAGTAGTTGCTAGTAAATTCAAGGATAACATATACTTCGTTTGAAATAAGATTAGATAAATAACGGCCGAATAACTATAGTTAACAATAAAATAAGTGTAATTTTTTGTAAAGTTATGGTTATCAAAGTACACAGCTTTGTATTTAATATAAAATAATAGAGTTTTTTCTGCGCTTTCATGGAAATAACGACGTCGTTATAACGTTATTTTACTAATGTTATTTTCAACAGAGTATAGGGAGATTTGTACAAGTCGAATAATGACATTTGGGTTTATTTCGCTCACTATAATTTATGTTAAAATATTTTTAAGGCACATTATTCATCATACCTACAGAGGTTTTAAATTAATTTAAAAGATTGCAATCGTAATTAGAAAAAATAATTTGATGAGTGATCCAAAGATATAAGTCATCCAAATATGAGTGATCCAAAGAAGTGATCCAAAAGTATAAAACTATCCAATATTTAGATTATTTTTCTCCTGACCGAATTTCGGTCACAGCGGCCAATTTCAACGAAGACTAGCCAATTACGCAGGAGATATTATCGTGCACAAAAGTGTTTGCGCAAACACAGTTGCACTCTCTATTCCTTCACTCTCATAGTCCGATGGGACGGCCTTCCGACACGATCGGAGAGAGATCAGGCGCAGGGCCAACAGCTTTACGTGCTTTCCGAGGCACGGAGTAAGTGATAATTAATTTATAAAACGCACATAACTTACGAAAAGTCAGAGGTGCGCGCCTTGGGTTCGAACCCGAGTCTTATCTCACGTATGTGAGTCTCCCAAATATGAGTGATCCAAAGATTATAGAGTGATCCAAAGGTATATATAACTATCCAATCTCATAGGAATATAACTATCCAATACCAACTTCTTCGATTCCTATGTTTTGGTAATGTAGGAATAAACAATACGTACACGGAACAAATATAACAGAAGTCATCCAATTAAAGTGGTACTATGTCAGGGTATTTCATAATCACCAGTATGGCCGTCACAGTCATTTAACTTTGAGAATTAAACTGTAATCAATTCTATCAGTAATCTTTCCAATCTTGTTCAACTGTTTTATTCACGAAATATACAATGTCAAGTCATATTCAATAGAATCTTACAAATATGAAGATATAAGAAGAAACATATCGGAGTATTTGTTTTTCTTTTGCATACATATAATTTATGGAGTGGAGAGTGACATGGTCTTTTTTATATCAAAAAAATTGGAGTCACAAAAGTTACAGTAAGCGCAAACTTGGCTGGGCTGAAGTTAGTCACTAACGGCGTCGCAATACACATAATTATCAATATTACAATATTATGAATCATAACGGTATGGTCAGTAAAATGTATCGTAGGTCAGATCAGGATCAGGCCGGCAACGCATTTGTAATACTTCTGGGGTTACAGATGCTAGCGTGGGTGGTATCTGGGTGACTATGGGTGGCGAACGTCACCATAAGGTACTACTAGTACGTTTGCCCACTTTTATTTCTTAAAAAATATAGTTTCCTTTGCTAATTCTGAAATGTGACTTCTGAATTGCATTCTTTTTGGGTTTTGATCTCGTTAAGGAAAGTCAAACCAATTGTTACACGGTGTTAAACGGTGTACAACAATACGATACTAATTTAGCATGACTAACACAACCGCAATTAATACCAATAATAATATAACATAACATAACCTGTAACTAATTTTAGTGTTATTCCACACATCGGAAAAAAGATAATAATTATTTTGCCAATGGTACTAATTCTCTTGCACACGCTCTTAAACTAATTAAGACTCGCCATCTCTTTCTAAAAGAGATCATTAGAAAAAGATAGAATAGATTTTTAGAGCTTTTGACATTTGACAATTTGACAGCTCTAATTTGATAGTTTAATTAGGTGTCCTTTTTCGATAAAAAATAATTAAGTAAATCAAACTGTTAATTTATACTTCGAACCCTCATATACAATTATTTAAATACAAATTGCTGTTTTTATTTAGCTACCATGTTACCGGAATACCTTGAACTTGATAACAAGACTTCGAAGTATTATTGGCAATGAATATTATTGCCAAGTACCGGTAACACAAGAAGCGATCGTTAACAACGTGTTACAAATAACTGTCAAATGTTTATGAGTAAGATGTAAAGGTCATTTGATATTTTTTCAACTAACTCGCTTGGATTATTTTTGGGTTTAAGACGCCTCTTCGCGCTTAACTGCTATCTCGCTCGAACATTGAAATTGATTGAATACAGTAATATAAATAATATAATAAAAAAAAAATGAATATAGTTAGTTAGTTACTTTATTACTGTAAAGTTCCATCATAGTCTGTTCAGTAGTTCAAGAGTCATCATCTATCCATACATTCTCACGAGCTTTTACATTTATAATATTAGGTAATAAGAGAATTAAAAATTCCCGACTTTTTGCTTTTTAAGTTTAATTTACATTGATGTAGCACTTCCTATGAACTAATAAGTACATTGTCGGTCAATTGGACTAATCGGATCACAAAGAAGAATTCTGTTGCGCATGCCCATGCGCAGCGGCCCAAACGTAGCAGTTATCACTTTAGGCGCGGTACACACGGACAATAATAATAATAAAAAATATTTTTAGATATAAACCCAATGTGGAAGGTGTAGGTATAGAATTCCCTGGCTCTTGCGGTAGTTCTATCTGTTCCTGGGACCGAAGGAAGAGTAGCTAGAAGGGATCGCCAGAGAAGAGATTCGATGACGTCACGATGTTCGAGTTCGTCATCATCATCCTCATCCTAGCCTTATTATTCCCAAACTTTGTTGTGGTCAGCTTCTAATCTAGTGTCAAAAAAAACTTCCCCATCTCGTAAACAATTTTTCTATTTTGCGATATAAAAAGAATTTTCTATTAGAAATTAATATAATAGAACGTTATTACACGTAGTTTAAAAGTAGCTTGAAAGAGGAGTGGCTTTGACATCCTTCATCCAGTTGCTAGGTAACTGTGGGTTGGATGACGTCACGTTTAAGAGGGAGGGGGACCTCCCTATATCTACCGTTCCGTACGTTATTGTATCGACAGCCTTTACAGGCGGTTGAACTAAGAAATACTGAAGGTACTATCGGTGCACGAGTAAAGATACATGAATAAAACTGAAAGGATGAACTAAAATGTAACTAGAAATGTTCATGGTGAATTAAAGGAGAAAATGAAGGACAAAATGTATCTACGAAACTAAGTGGCAAAGAGCAACATTTGGAGTTGCAACAAGAGTTGCATTTGGTTGCATTCCCTTCTAAATTTACGTCAGATAAATTTGAGAGCTTTAATTTGACAGGTTTCCTTTTTAAATGGTGTTTAAAAGAAAGAGATAGCTATAGATAAAAAAGAAGTGTCAAAAGAAAGATAGAAGACTATAATTTGTTACTTGCAATGTGTAATGAAATCAGCGCCATTGGAATAAGAAATAACAAAGCAAACTCATCTACCTAATTCCGTGACACTCTTCATTTGGCAGCATTAACTTTTTTGCTACCTGAATTCCACTTACAGATATTTATAGTAGGTCTCACACTTAATACTACTAATTTCAAAAGTCACAGAATTAGATGAGCCTACCCTATGCTATATTTCTTACAGTATTTAACTAATATTAGGAGTGTGATCGATGCATCTAAGATAGGTACTATAGGTACAGGTACCTCAAGTTACCTTGCTCGTAGACTGACCTAGATATCAGCAACTTTGCGAAACTTGTCACTCGACTTCAAACTGGCAACCTAATGCAACTTCAAATCGATTTTAAATTGAAATCTGTTGAGATTGAGTTTAATATAACACAGTTGCCAACATTTTCAATTTGAAGAAGGTATCAAAATAATATTGCTGTGTAGGTAACGTTATTTTTCTTAAGAATTGGAAATGGAATGGTTGTTCCTAAGATAAGCTTGTTCAAACATACAAATCTCAAATAAAACCAACCATCGATCCTCCTTTTTCCTAGCCTTATTATTCCCGAACTTTTTTGGAGTCCGCTTCTAATCTAACTAGATGCAAAAAAACAACCGTTTAAAATAGATAGTCGATAGTCGTTCCAGGTTTTCCAAAAAAAAAAAAACAATTTTTTATCATAATTGAAGAAATAGTTATATAAATGATCCTCAGGCATTTATGCAATCTCAATGAACGGACATTATAATATACTTGGATTGATGAGACATTCCAAATTTCGAATTTTAAAAAGAAGCTTACACCCTCTAATAACAAAGCAGTTGATTTTGTAAAAGAAATTATGAAATTGGTAGTAAAATATTTGATATAGATATCAATTTGAAAGTGAACCTGACTCTAAACATCTGAATTGAAAGGCCATCTAGAATTCGCGAAGTAATAGATTGATGAATATTATTCGAATTTTAATATCATTTGGTAGTAATTTAAAGATTAAGAAACCATTCTTATATTGATATATTTTTTTATATACATATTTTACTACAAATACCAGAATATAACCTGCAAAATATGGGTGCGAACCTCCTTTTAAAAGTAACCTGAAGTGGCTCCTCTATCCATAGAGATCATAATTATCTCAATGTTTAAAATATAAATGCACAAAAACCAATATTGTTATAACTTATATTATTATCAACCAACCTTGTTTGTAAATCCAATTAATTAAAAACCTACAAAGTAAAGCGAATGATAATAATTATATTCTACCTATTTGAACTTACAAACATTAATTTAAAAGTAATTTAATAAAGATCAAAAGGGAAATGGAGCGAACAGTATTGAAAATGTCTGTTTAATGATAAAAACATCTGCCTACACCTGTGTGTGGGATATAGCCGTCGATTTTAATGAACTTAACAACGGATAATTGAACTGTAGGTACTTTAATTATAAAAATGCTTCTCTGGCATCGTATTTTCAGTTTATTCCAGCGAAGGTACTCGTAAGCTTCAGGGAAAATGGAATTATAAATATACTGTATTATCTACGTCCGTAGAAAGCGATGTTTTTATGTTTTCGCCATACAATGTAAAATCATCTCATCATCTGCTTAGCCTTTTCCCAACTATATTGGGGTCGGCTTCCAGTCTTACCGGATGCAGCTAAATACCAGTGTTTTACATGGAGCGACTGCCTATCAGACCTCCACAACCCAGATACTGGGTTTCACGATACCCCTTGGTAAGACTGGTTGTCAGACTTTCAGGCTTCTGACTACCCGTAACGACTGTCAAAGATCTACAATTGGCCCTGGCTGTCATGAATATCTTTGACAATCGATATAGGGAGTCGGAACCCTCATAAAATCCTGACAACTGATCTAACTTTTAAATATCTTATTCCTTTGGTTGCGGGGTTACTTTAGCAGTCGCTCTAATAATCAGCTGCATCTGGTTAGATTAGAAGCCGACTCCAACAAAGATGAGGAATAATAAGGCTAAAAAGATGAGAGTTTTCCCTTTAATTATCTTAATATTATAATCTTATTATCTATCCTCTCCAAAATGGTGTATGGAGTAAAAAGCTAGTGTATCCACCTTAATGAAAAGGTTTTAATAAACCAAGCACGGCTATCGACAGTTTCAGACGTATCATTCCGATTTCAGGTTCGGCTCAAAATCAAACAAATATTGGAGAGTGGAATTTCATGGCTTATGTACTGCACGCAATGTGAAAAACTTTATATACTCTATGTAGCATATAAATTACATTCTGTTTTGAACACAAAGGCTCAATATACTGGTATCCTTTTGTGTTTTATACTGATTTGATGGCGTTGGGAAATGAAGTGGTATTTCCGATTATTATTTTGTGATATAGCTACACTGCACGCAGTTAGTTATGTAATGTACGCTTTGTTTTTGAGTTTTTAAGCTATTGCATAGATTTTCATCGTGAGCTTTGAGCGCGGTGGCAATAAAAAACCTAACACCCTTTATTGCAGAAGTGTTTAAAACCTTATTTACTAACCGATAAGGTATATTTTTGTATTCATATGCACCTCGGAAGAAGTATCATACCAGACATGATATTTCCTCCATGATATGCATGGCTTATAATTATCACAGTATATAAATATACCTAACAGATAATCGTAAACTGTGTACAAAAAAAAACAAAAAAAAAAGACGCAACGTTTTATAATTACAAATTGGCTACGATGGAATCATGTAGCAAAAACTGCATCAGATTTTTTGTGACGTAAAAAAGCGTAATGTTCGTCGATAAAACCTGTACTCGTATGATCGTTTATCACAAAATTGTTAATGACAGAAGGTCCTAATGGAAAGTTTATAAATAGTTATGCAAATTTAGATTAAGCCCATACAATGTGCTTACCGGCGCGGCGCGGCAGTCTGGAAACAGTCAATTTCAATAAGGGATATTACTGCATTGCATGGCATAAAAGGATAAGCCGGTCCGCGTCACTCGTTCAATGATGGTTGGCAGTAATCCCTGACACGCCGTCAAACAGATTTTATAGGGTTGCGTTCATAGATAGGTTTAGAAATTATTTTATTAACTACCAAATCTGTCGAAATGTGCATTCAGCTAGATTAGGAACGACAAACTGTTTTTTTTTACAACTAGCAGACTTCCCAGACGTTGGCTATTGCAGCTACTCTTACCTGGTCCAATTGTCCAACTGAGAATCTAAACTATCCAGGCACCAACTCAAACATACATAAAAAAAATCTTTAAAATCGATACAGCTGTTTAGGAGGAGTTCAATGTTATCAGTTATACATACCTACGTACCTACAGAAGAATATAAGCTTTATACATTATTGTTGTTAACATTTGCATTCCAGTATACCTACTAAAATTTAGGCATCAAAATGACATGATCAAAATGGAATGGAATGAATGTATGATGAGAAACCTATTTGTAATAGGTTTCTAAAAGGCAACAACAACACTACATTACTGCTTACCACCATCAGGTGGGTTTACGATCAACCACGTACCAATAAAGTGCTTTCTGAAGCTCGGAAATCAATCCGATCCAATTAATTTATAACACGCACTCCACATACCATACCACAAAAAAAAGGCTATCACTGCTTCTTTGCTGTAAATAAATCGGAACAACGAAATACCAAACCTAGTGAAAAGCAATGTTTAAAGAGGAAATCTGAACATTCTCCCGCCATTTTCCACGTTATTCATTGTCGCACACCCTATATTCTACCAAAAAGCATCATTTTTGCAACTGTAACTGTGCCAAAACACCTTAACCGTAAAAATTGGAGAGATAAAAGCTGCCAAGTTATTTCAGAGCTTGTCTACGGATTTCTAAAAATAGGATTCTATGTTAAAACCGACGAGGAAACCAAGTGCTGTATTTGTTACATTTTTATTTTATTATTGGTGATGTTCCTACATTAGATGTAGAGTTATTCTGGTCTTGTGCGGTAGAGTCTACTAAGTATTTGTTTTTTTGATTTGATTTTCTTCTCTAACCTCGTGGCCCGTGGGTTCAGTAGGTAATACACTTACATAATTAATTTTACAACACACCGAAACAAAAGTCGGTCATAAGACAAATATTTGTCAATGTGTGCATTGACAGTGGTATGACCGTTGACTGGCAAGTCAGAGATCTCAATTCGAACCCAAGGCGGTAACACATAGTAACATACAAAATATGTAGTTAAGTGAGCTACTAACAATGGTTAGGTTTCATTAAGCAATAATAGCGGTATGACCGTTGGACTGCCAAATCAGGTTCAAAACGTAGGCTACTGACTTTTCGGATTCATCTGCGTTTTAAAAATTAATAAATTATCATTTGGTAAGCTAAAACGGTAAAGGAAAATATCGTGAAGAAACCAGCACACCTGAGAGATTTTTCAACGGTGTACAGCCATGTCAAAGGCCTACGCGCGGTATAAATTCTTACATTCGGTTCTTCATTAACCATTTGATAAAGAGAAAGAAAGACCTGTACCATATCATCATAAGCAGGAATTGCAAGTCTATCACAAATTATAAATAGGTACATTACTTTCCAATTTCTTCATCATGATATTTCCGGAGTGGCATTTCTGTGTTCTCCCTGTATCGATGTAGTGCAATGTCTTTGACTTGTAGGCAGTAAACATAGGTAGAGATAGATACATCTAGACGCCCGGGCAAAGCTAGTGCCGGGTTGTCTCGGAGATTAAATTTTGCTAAATCGATTTTTCGAACTGTTAGCGCTCGACTTGGAAAATAAAATGGTTTAAGATGAACGTGGGAGAAGATTTAAGAGAGGGAATAATGTCTGTTAAAAAAGTGAGACCACAGATTTTTAAAGGACCGCGATTTGGTCCGATTTTCGATTCCCTATTTTACCCTCTTAGGGGTGGAATTTTCCAAAATTCTTTACTACATACACAGCCAATATAGTCTACTGTTGGACATAGGCATCTCATACGCGTCACATAATTTGTTGTGCGCTCATTAGAAGGTGTTTGCCCTTAATCGTCACGCTGAGTAAGCGGGTTGGCGATCGCAGTACCATATGGTTGCTATTACACAGTAGGATGCTGCTGCTCATCCTCCAGATTTTTCCCTTTGTCGCTTCTTACGACACCCTCGGGTTTTTTTTTTCTTTTTTAATTATAGAGGGTTTGAGTAGTGGTTCTATTCTTAGGTCGGAAACCACACGTTAATCTTCCAAAATTCTTCCCTAGTGCACCTCTAAAGGCACGCAATAGTGCTGTCACTGTAGTACTAGGCAACAGTGTTGCCTGCCGCGCTGATTCCGAGCAAGGAAAGACACTGCCGGGCAACATTGCTGCCGCTGCATTGCTGCCGCGACATTGCTGCGGATCTCGGAATGTAATCTCATATAAACCTATAAAGAATACATGGGGACCAGTACTTGTGGTACCCGAAGAATATTTCCTCGTCATTTCCTGAAATAGCCATTAAACCGTAACAGATAGACAAAGTTAAATATTAAATAATGTGGATTCATTCTAACGACAACAATTTTGTATGACGTAAAATATAAGTATCCATATTAGTAATTTGGTGCATAGCTGTAGCCACAATGGCAACTTTAAATAATTTATTTCAAATTATATTTTTAAACGTAATGATAACATTTTTGTATTATTATGTGTAGCTATTGAATGGAATTGGAAAAAAATAATCATTTCGTATTATTCCGGTTCGTAAAACCCAAAAATCGATGGAGTTGTTTGTGTCGTTCCTTGATTAGATACATAATAACAAACACTACTCGCGAATATTACTAAGACAGTTGTTTTAATAATCATTTTGTAATTTTTTATCGATTACAAGCAGATGTCAACCATCTAACGAAATTCTTATAAAGTAGGTACATATTTACCAAAAGTTGAAGAGTAGGTGCATAAAGGTTAAAAAGTAGGTAGAGTCCCTACTCTACACTATTTTTGGGGTCCAATTTATTATCTGACTCCCAAAATGTAAAGGGATATGATATTAGACTACAATTAGACCAGTTTTCACTTCAGAATTTAAAGAACTTTGAATTTTGATTTAAAAGGAAAACTTGTTTTTTTTTAATTGAAAAGATTGCTACAAGCACCTTCAGTAGGATTTTCTCTTGTATCCTGCGTGCTATTACATACATATAATTTCACAACGCACGTATAAGGTGCTTCTAAATTATCTGCCACGGCTGCAATGGGAGATAATATTGGTTATTTATATTACAATAGTGAAGTAATTTTTTTTATTTATCGTCATAATTTTTTTTCTTTTGCGTACGTTTTATTGCGTAGGTCTAATTCTGCTCCATGCTCCAATTTTTTTTTTACTGTTCCGGTGTACGAAATTTTTTCACTATGGTAATCTATATACCCAATAGTTTTTCCCATTGCAACCGTGGCAGATAATTTAGAAACACATTATATAGGTACCTTAGCCCGCAACAAATAGGTACCTATCTGTCAATGTTATTACAATAATGTTATCTTCAATATAACAACAATATGCGCCAAAATCTTAGACATACATTGATAAGTCACCGAACTGAGACAAATACATAACTAACACACT
This sequence comes from Protodeltote pygarga, assembly GCA_936450705.2. Lineage (NCBI taxonomy): Eukaryota > Metazoa > Arthropoda > Insecta > Lepidoptera > Noctuidae > Protodeltote > Protodeltote pygarga. The sequence goes on along the minus strand of OW388264.2, from coordinate 4,286,205 downwards.
ATACGGTGTACGTTGAAATATGGACTGTCCAAATAGGACCATTACAATTTCGATGACGTATGAGGTTCCTTGTGCCAGTGAGAAATCGATATGACCACGTCGTTGTCTTGCAGTAAGCTTTGCATAGAAGGTTGTCTTACCTCAAAACGTACACGATATATATGCTTGCACTATATGCTTGCAGCGCAAAAAGAAAATGCCATTTGACTAGGTTGAAACGGGTATGATTTTGTTGCGGCTAATTCTATTCTTCAAAGAATAATTGCAACAGAAAATGACCCTATTTTAACTTTACTCTTGCAATTGCGTACTATACTCTATCTCATGCAATTTGATACAATATGTATCTCGTGACTTCTATCCATTCTTTATTAATGTGTAGTTTCTTCGACTACATTTTTTTCTTATACACAATTTGCAAATCAATTAAACTAATATTTCGTAGTATCATTTTAATAGACCATAATTGGCAATTAGCAGCGTTCGTCATCCATGTAGCGATTTCGCGTTAATCATTTTAATAAGGACTAATTATAGACATGCCAAATATAATGACCTTTAAAAGCCAGATTGTAGGCTACTACAGCTTACTATAGTGGTAAACATAGAAATATGAAACAATATCTCCCTTCCAATATCTTTGGTGGGAACTACCTTGAATCCTGACTCTATAATCACAAAAACGATGATCTAATAATGTCACTATACTGTCAGTATAATAAATAATTAATAAATGCCAGTAAAATTGTGAGTAAAGAAGGAAAGGCGGTCCCTAAGCAAGAAAAAAATACAAGACAAATATACGTAAATCTTTTTTTACACAAGTAAACTTGAGCCCGTATCGAGGCAAGTAAAAATCTCGCTCGACTCAAAACAATATTTTTTTCCAGCCAACATATTCATTTAAATAATAATCCAAAATGAATTCGCACGTGTCTGCTGTAATATTTTTTTTATAGTTAATTTCGGTATTTCGCATCGCATAGCATTGCTAGTATCGTAAATATCGTGATGCGCGTCCAAATCCTTTACTAAATATATCCATGACATGACATGGCAATGAAGTATAAATCCTTTTTAACACAGCATTTAACATAAATAATTCAAAATCGATACTTATACGTTAAATAATAAACACGAGATACTATACCAATCTCAATATTCGACTCATCTTTCGTTATCGTGTTTTACTTTATCTGTAAACCTGACCACCCTAGAACCGTACCCATATTAGACTTTAAGTAACAGTACCCTGGGGTACTGGAGTACCCCTGTAAATAAAACATCATTTTTACGTATGAATAAACATTTTTTAATAATCAACTTACTTAGACTTTTGTGGGGCTTATTTTAGTCTCACTTATTACGATTAAGCATAAATTAAAGGAACTTTTCTTAACAATTTTGGCAAATCTTTGTTTTAGGCTCTAAAATTTATTTGAGTTTTACCTTTATCACAACGAGTGCGTGATTTGCGATTTTTTTGTCCTGAGACAAAATGATCATCTTCCAGAATTTGATTTAGAAGATTTTGGAGTATCAGAAGACCGCTTTTTTTCTATGATGCCGGCAATACTTTTCTGGAGATGCATGGGCAAAGTTGTATATTGAAATCGGTCCTCCAAGTGAGGTTTAACAAGGTCAAAAACTAGAGTCTTTAGATAAGTTAGTCAATTCTTGAAAACTTGGTTACCGGTGGCAATAGATAAATGAAATAGTATCTTAGAATTGATTCCGACAGTATTCAAAATGCCGTAGAAGACACAAAGGCTCTAACGACGAGTTCAAACAACAAATATCAACAAAAAGTGATAAATATATTAAATAACTCCACAATTTTTTTTTAAAAAAGTTATGTTTAAACATATTATGCAATTAAAAAACATTCAAATAAAAAACATGTATTAAATATCTTAATAACATGTATTATTTCGAAAATTATAATAATGAATATATTTACTTTAACAGTACCCAGGGGTACTGGAGTACCCCACACTCAAGTTTTACCATGATATCACACTAACAGGAGTTTTGCCCTGTTGATGATTCGACGCAACCCCCCGCCCCGTGTAAATACATGGAAGCGCGAAAAAATCCGTTGAGTAAAAAAAAAGTTATCGCAAATTTACTATTTTATTTTTGATTTGTACCCCAGGGTACGGTTCTAGGGTTAAGTGCAAAACACACTACACATTATAAATTAGTCTTAAGACAAACCTATATTGAACTGACAACTGGACATAGCCTTATCTCGATATTAAAAGCGATATTGGAAGCAAGCTTCTATTGGAATTGGTCACTCAAGCCTGTAGGATATATTTTCTTATCTTGTTATCTTAAATGGCGATGTATAGACAGATTGGCGATCTGGTTTCAATGGCGATGTCATCTGGTTTATAATATTAACTTCAGTTTGAACGGCTTTGCTCCTGAATTTGTGTGTTATGTAAACTTGGATGGATTTATTTGCAGTCTTATTTTTTTCTTGTGTAATACTTTCTGTATTTCCATGCACAGCTGAAAAGCAAACACATTAATTAATATTTATTGTAACTTATAACCCCATAATTAAAACTCAAAGAAATGATTTGATTGTATAGGTAATCCATAATGAGATACACATATATAATGAAATATTAGTATACACATTTAGTATCTCACATGTAAAGTATAAGTGCCCATATTGTTTTAATTAGGTACCTACTACAATTAATATGCGATACAATTAACACAAACAGAATAAATTAAATTAAATTAACATTTTAAACAGGTTTTTTCTTTCTAGTTCTTTTAGTTGTTGTTATGCTTATACATTACAAAGAAACTACAAAGAAGCATACATATAAAAATTGATTGGTAGGTACTTACCTGAACTTCTAAATGATGTCTCTTCAAACTCTAAAGGTTTTTTTATAATACTTTTAACTTCCAGGTCTTTTATAGATTCTTCAATTAATTCCTGTCTTTGTTTTTTTAGAGTATATGGTCGTTCGGTGATATCAGATGCTCGTTTTCTCCTATCTGCTTGGCATTCAAATTTAGTGGGTTTACAACCCGGTTTCATACGAATTTTCGACACAGAACCCATGATATGATATTCCATGTAATTATCCATATCATTTGGCAACTGGAAAATGAATAAAGTAATCAATAATCAATGGTGAATATAGAGTCGATAAACAAGTTCTATTCATTTTGAGGTTAGATTTACTACCGAAAAACTTGTTATTAATTTGTAGTATGTAAAACTAAGTCGCAGAATATTATGAATATATGGAATAACGTTACAACTTACGTCAAAGTGATCTTCACAGAAATAAATAGAAGTATCAAGACTAACAGCTTTAGGATCTCGCCGTGCCAGAGTTAGCCACATATATCGCATCGTTTTGTCGTTTGGTACGTAAATAAACACTTTGTTAGGGGTTTTTAATGATGTATTAGTGCACTGAGGGACCGCACACCACTTATATCCTTTAGAATTCATATTTAAATAATATTTAATAAGTTTTATTTGTTTCTTTGACTCAACACAACTTAGGTACAAGTTTAGTGTTTACTGAGGGTTGACGTCACAGCAAATGTCAACGCCGGTGACTGCGTTTTGGCGCGAATTTATGAACGTTTCATTAAAATTTCATTTTTTTCAATAATAAGATTATAAATTACAGAAATATTATATTTTTTAGAAATAGTAGATACTTAAGAATATTTTAAAACATATTTTCAAAAATTGTCATCTTGCCCATTATCAATGTAGCAATGTGTACTAAGAACTTCATAGGAAAATAGACTAACATCTCGCCTCACAAAAAGACGTGTGGAAAATTCTATCGTAATTTGTGCCTTAGATACGAAGACTGATACATACATCGTACTGACCTACGGTATGAAAACTCACAACTATATCTTTATTAGCCCACTGAGATGTAATCACGTAGTCGTACAGTCTGTAATGAACGGTTCATTTACGGACGACATACTTTGCCCTTCTAAAATGCGCTAGAAGCGTATCGCTGTCTCTGTCGCTTGCTATCGTCCTGTTCATTTTGTGGAAGTCTCGTTAGAGACAAAGTTTTAGCTATCGGACTGATCAAGACGGCGATTTAATCACCTGCAGGCTGCAGCATTATAAAGAACCTAAAGGCAAATTTATATTTAAAAAATTGTAGCAAGTGTAAGAGTACTTAAATGCAAAAAAGAAAGGTGTTTCACATGTTAATACTCACACACACAATAATCATTAAGTCTAACACAGCGTCAAGCATTCGTGAGAATAATAAATTACATGATATAACTAGCATTTTTTTCTCTTACTATAAGGGTTTAAAATATATTCTAGAAGAGTTCTTAACTCTGCGGGCATTTACAACATTTTATTATTATTATAACTAGCCCAAACTGTCCCACTGCTGGGCAAAGGCCTCCCTACTCTCATTCCACTCTTCTCGATCGAGCGCAATGCACATCCAGTCCTCCCGGAAAAAATCCAGCTCGTCCCGCCATCTCCGTCTGGGTCTGCCGCGAGGTCTTCTGCCATTTGGAGGAACCCATTTAGTTATACAAAACTTTTGATCTCGTGCGTCACTATATGCGAGGTCACGTGAGGGCGTAATTTTGATAGACGAGTGGTCGACAGCAGACTTATTACCAGTGGTAAACTGAAAACTAAGTTGTCATTTACCACTAAGTAAATAGTATTCAGTTTTGCATCACTTTTTTGATCGCTTGTATAAATTTGAGTATCTTTGATATGCCCCTAATTTCCATAAAAGAAGATCTTTTTTTATTCACTTTTAGTTGTATTGTACCGTTCGTAAATCTATAAGATATTTTTGAGCGAGACTTTCAATACATTTCAAATAGTTTCCAGCAATTTCGTCCTTATTGAAAAGAAACTGCGGAAACTGCTTTCCTTTCCCCGTTTTCTAAGCTACTAATACCTACGTCACAGCTGTCAACCTGTCTTCCTACCGTTATCCTTTTAAAGTAAAGGAATGTCAATATGAACGCTCAGACGTCGGAAAGGATCTCTTTAGCATATTTAGTCCTGGTTTGTGGTGTTTGCATTGCTGTCACGTAATCTAATAGGATATGAAATAGTCTGCACTGCCAGTTGGAACACTATACCCTATACCACTATACACTATACCTACTAATAATTTGCTTTTAGATTTATTGGTTTAGGTTTATATCTCAACGTAATATCCAATGTCTACAAGTGTCATCATCATCAGCCTATATTAGTCCACCGTTAAAGATAGGCCTCTTTGGTGATTGGAGGTATTTGCCCGTAATCATCACGCTAGCAAGCGGGTTGGTGATAGCAGTATCAGATGATTGCTGTTACGCAAAGAGATGCTGCTGCCCATCCTCCGGATCTTTCCCTTTGTCGCTTCATACGCCCTCAATAATTATAACAACAATAATTATAAGAATTTAAATCAATAGACCTTACAAAATTAAGGCCAAGAGAAAAGTTTCCAAGGCAACGCGATCCCTCGGGCGGTGAGCAATATCGATTGTAGGGATTAGATACTCCATTGAGTAGTGTTTTGCTTGTTATTTGGATTAAAAGTTTGTTGAACCTAATCGTGAACTAAATTATTATTATGCTTGAAGCCCTGAAAACAGAAATATTTATTTACATTTTGATACAATAATATGTACAAATATTAAGAAACTATATAACTATATTTACAATTTAGAATTACACAAAAGTCACGCGAAGGCGTCAAAAAATTCCTCCCCATCACCGTCGTCTGCAGTCAGAGCGTGCCCAGGAGGCTGGCAGCATTGCCATCCAGCAGCAAAGGCATTCCTTGAGCAAAGAAATAGCCAGCCTTCTGATCACGTGTGCTGTCGACTAGTCTCCGAGCAATTTCCTTGTACAGGAGACGCGCACTCGGACCCCATGACCCTAGGTACAACACATAGTACAATCAACTACAAAATTATCTTCGTATCGAACACAGTACAATCAGGGGCGTGCATAGACATTGTCGACAGGGTAGGAATACATACAAATCCTACTTAGTTTCACTGTCGTTATCTGGGTCGAATCTATACAAATAGTTTTCAGGAAAGGCAGTGCCTTTTTGCCTGTATGAGCTGCACACTGTACTCAGGGTACAATCAACTACAAAAGTGATAGTAAGTAAAATAACTAACTATAAAAGTAACAATAAGTATCTATCTGATAAGTAGATATGTAGATATTAAAACAATCACATTGCTAAACATGACACCGTCATCTATCTTATTTTTCCTTCATCAACTTAAAGATTCTCTTAATCCTTACTTAATATTTTAATTTAATAACTTAATATTATAAATTTGAAAGTAAGTTTGTTACCTTTTCACGCCTAAACCACTGAACCGAGAATCCTAAAATTTTGCATATACGTTGTCAGGTGTACAGAAACGAACATAGGGTACCTTACATTCCGAAAATAAGTACTATTCATTGAATAATAGATGGCGCCACGTGTCTTTCAAATCATAATTGAATGTTCTTAATTAACGCGTGCAAAGCCGTGGACAAAAGCTAGTTTGATTTAATTATGAAGGTCAAACTTGAAGTCTATAATTTCTACAACAGTCTTAAATATCACATAAAGATTTGCTATAAGAACATTATCTTACTCAAACAGATGTTATCTAATTCTACAGATAAAGTCATAATACCGTCTGACGTAATGAACAATCTCAGCATCCGATACAGATACAAAAAATAAAATCACGTACAACAATAAGCTGGGATGAAAAGGAACAGCTACCTGATTTTGCAGCGCCACAGACTAAGGAAATAGCTTCGACGCCTTCGACTGCTGTTGGTAAATAGGAAATGGACTTCAGACATACTTAAAGAAATTGCGTATTGTTTGTACACTGTGGTGTGAAAATGAAATTGGAAAGATTCAACCGACTTTCTTTGGGAAAAATATTTAAAATGTATTTATTTATTTAGTTCAACCAACTGCAAACTGTGAATTTTACCAGTAGGTAATCGTTTTATATTTATTATTATTACCTATTATTTGTTATTTTACATTACAGGGTTTTACCCAAACAACAACAACACAATTACAACAACAACAATACAATTATACACTTCCATAGCTTATGCAACAGTAGAGATAAAAATAAAATTAACTGTTTTTATCTATATATACATAATATATATAAATGAATTGCTGTTCGTTAGTCTCGCTAAAACTCGAGAACGGCCTGACTGATTAAGATAATATTGGTTTTGAAATATGTGTGAAAGTCAAGGAAAGGTTTAAAAGGTGAGAAAAAGGGGTAGGGTAGGGCAGGGGTAGAGTAGGGTAGGGTAGAATAGGCGTTGAAGTAGGATAATCATGCGTAAGAAGTCGCGCCGGGAAGCTAGTTTTAAAATAAAATAGGTCTTAGTCAGTCAAATTACCGAACCCGTACAAAGTGCTTTTACGTTATCAATGGTGAGTAAAGTCATGTTTGCGGCCTACAGGCGGTTTAAACTCTATCTCTAGACTGAAACTCTATCGCTACAATGTGGAATTTAAGTTTCGCTTCCTTTGCTTTTTTATTGAACTCATAGTTTCTCCAATAAACTCGTAGAAACTTGAAGTCAATAAACTCTTAGTAACTTGAAGTCTATCATGAATCTATAGATACTATTAAATGAGTGAATGGTACATTATTTGCTTCACCAGACAATCTAACAAATTATAATTGTATACAATAATTTTATCTTGAAATATTATCGTACTTATCACAACGTCTAGATAATTATATTGCTATTTGATTGCCAGAGACATACGATTTAGTAAATATATAGGTACTGTAGGTAATGAATGTCATGTTTTGCAATTATTAGAAACGAGAACGATATTATCGTTTAACCATACACGATTATTTTTTGAGGGATTACATCTACAGATCTACTGTGGAACTACTGCCACCAACTATTTATTTTTAACCGATTTACCGATAAAAAGATGCAAGAGGTTATTAATCTGATACCTACGTACCTATTTTTTTTATACCTATCATCGTTTATTAATAATTTTCTTCTTTTTTTTAAAATCCTATGAGTATTAAAAATTAATTATCAGTTGCTAAATCGGTGAGGGAAAACATCGTGATGAAACCGCACACCTGAGAGATTTTTCAAAGGTGTGTAAAGCCATGTCAGGCCTATGGGCGGTTTAAACTCTGACACCAGGTTGTTCATTCACCATACGATAAGAAGAATTCAGTTAACTTTTTTTTAAGTTAGTTGCCTTAGCTGCCAGCCTTAGCTGGAGGCCATTAGGTCTCGCTAGAAATCCGATTAATCAGTCTGAGCTTCCTTTGAGCTGTCTCTGAAAGAGACCGCGTATAAAAAAACTGTAAAGAAAAAAAATGTCGTTGTCGCTTACAAGATTAGCTCCTTGGTTAATAAATACCCTTATAATTTTTTTTTTAAAGAAAGTCGTGTTTCAATATTATCATAACCTGCGAAATATGTTATAAAAAATCTGTCAATTTACTACTTTTGGCTAATGGAGTTCTGATCAGCCAGAAAAATCATTAATCTTCAAGAGTTATTGTAACCAAAACTGAGAAAATAATTGACAACCTGAGATTATTATAGTGCCACAGTATAATAATCATACAGTATGGAAACTACGTACAAACGCTCGAAATGGCACACTTACACAAACATGCGTAATATTGCGTAAAGACGAAACTCGCATTATCAACGACGCGTCGTTGCGCATGTTTGTATAAGTGTGCCGTTTTCGAGTATTTGTACGTAGTTTCCATACTGTATGTTTATTATACTGTGATAGTACGATGATGAGTTTTCACACGGCTACACAACAAGCAATACAAAACCAGTATTAACTGACCTCGCATTTCAAAGACTCTTTGTTCAACTCGATGTCAACTTATACTAGAAATTTATAGCCTTGATGAGCTTTTTGTACCAACATTAATCTTCAACACCAATTAAATTCTCAATCATATTTTACCTTATTCGTAAGTTAGTTTGTATTACTACTTCTAACTTGGCCTAAGATTAAGCTTGCAAAATTCAACGGTTTCGGAATTAAGTGGAGTATTTTGCAAGGTTTTGAGGCTAGGTATAGACTACAGGTACCTAACACCAAAGTAGTATCCAAAGTAGTAACAAAAAAAAATCAGCTGTTCCATACATTTTGTTGAGTCATGTGAACTTAAATGTATGGAACAGCTGATTTTTTTTGCGATTTTAGGGTTGGTCCTATAGTAAAAGTTGTTCATAATGATGAGTTTAATGACCCCTTTTAAAGATTCTGGTGTTTTACAAATAACCTTGTATATGTACACTAACTAAACTATACACATAAGCGATTCACTCACTGAAACATAATGTTATCTGCCGCTAGATCGCTCGTTCCGAAATAATTAGTAATTCAGGAAGCATCACATTGATATCTCTCGGATCACTCAAACGAATTACCGATTGAGACATCGATCAGATGGATAAAAATATAGCTTAAGTATAAGTCAATTAGGACAATGTTACTCTAAAGCAAGTTCACTTGTAAAATGTAATCAAATTGTAACAATATTGCAACTTTTGTAAAATAAAAATAGGATCGAGATTGAGTTCGCAGTTCAAGAGTAGGCCCCTGTTTCACTAATTATCTACACAATTATAATTATTATTACAGATTTAATAAACTATCTATGCATCGTATCTTTAATTTATTGATAACGGTTTATCACGGTCCTGATCTTAAATAAATATGATTAGTTATCATTGATTACATTGGTGAACGCTGTCACATTACCGTTTCATGATTTTCACATCGCGATAAAAAAAATTGTGAATATTTCAGGGACAGCCTCTCTTACAAAACCCTTACTTTTTATTTTAACGCGAGTTATAATTCATGCAGTAAATACACAATTACTATCGAAGAAACATTCAAAGTAATTACGTCAGTACCGCCCGAGTGACGTACAATGCTTTTTATCATTTCTGCAAGTAAATAAATTTAATAACAAAACAACTAGTAGGTACAGCAATGTAAGAAAATTTAAAAACAAAAATGGCGGGTTCGTACCGCGCAAGCGCCCACTTTTCTTTCTACATGCAAGTAATACTTATCACGGTTTAAGAACAAAATACGATGAATAGATAACTATATAATGATGGCTCCTACGCATAAATTCGGAACATATTTTTTGAGGTACTAACGTACTAAAATGAGTTATTTTTATATAATATATATTTTTTATTACATCCAGTCTGGTATTATGTTCTTAAGGTAATTATTTCAGTTCGCATAGAGTACAAACATCGGTTAAAAATATACTGAATTTACAAATGAACTAGGTATATCAGTAATCTTTACAAAAATGGCTCTCCTAAAAAAACATTTTTTTGTGTTACGTCTTTATGCGTTGGAGCCATCGTAATTTTGTATGTGCATAAATATGTGAAGTAAAACAGAGATTATTATTATCTCTATCTACGTATTATTCGGCAATCTACGAGCCTTATCGCGGGCAGTAATATTAAGATTACTATACTTACTTCTTAACTACAAAATTAAGTAAATAAGCCGCTACCACTTTATTGCACTATTTTTTATTTTATTAACGATATAAGATAGATTACCTTATAAAAATTGGGGACATAATTGATTTTTCGTACCACTTGCTCAAAAAAGTGACATTCTATGCCTCAAAAAGAGAACATAACAATAGTCATTATTAATCTGTCAAAAACAGGGAAAGAAAATTGTACTGAATTTCATTCATGCTCTAGGGAGAGAATGTAATTTAAATTTGGAATACTTACCGAAACTTATACTGAACTACATCTGTGTTTGCATCATTGAGTTTGTATATCATTACATATCTTTTTGAAAAAGGAATACGCATTTATTATGCAGTTATGATTATTAAATAAAATTACGAAAACCGACGAGGCCGTATGAGCTTGATGCCTTTGCATTTCCGACAAAAAAATATTGGTCTAGGAATTTGCCGCGTTTTTGTTTTCTTCAAATACTCAAAGTTTATTTTTATTTATTTTTATAAATAAGTTAATGTTCTAAAAATACGTTACGATGTTAAATCAAAGCGACAGTGACAGTGAATTGTCGGATTCCATCAGTGCAAATGCTGCCGCAATTATAAAAAATTTGCTTCCAACAAAATCCAAGGAAAATTATTTTAAAACTTATGAAGAATTTTCAACGTGGAGAAGTGCGAAAGGTCTATCAATTTTAGAATCAGTACGTATTATTGTGTTAATTTTTTACGCAAATGGTACGAAAAGTAGAGTATTTTCCTAGGTGATAAAGCTGTCTTAGTCTTGGGTGAACTTAAATCCCTCGCTACACTCAGGACTCGTCTAAAATCCCTCGCTTCGCTCGTGATTTAAGTTATTAACACCCTCGCTACGCTCGGGAGTAAACCTCGAGTCCTTCGTTACGCTCACGATTTAAATCGTCACCCGTGACAGAAGACACTGCTTTATCCCCTTGGTTAATAATCTACTATAAATGATCATGGAACCAGCCTAGCACATCTGAGAGATTTTTCAAATTTAAAAATCGGCGGTTTAAATTCTGACACTGTTATTCGTCGACTATACAATACAGAATATACGTTTTAATAAATTAATTACATAATTAATTTCTAAAACGCAATTCATAAATCCGAAAAGTCAGAGGATTTTCCTGGGTTTCGAAGTTACGACTTACAACCTTTAACTTGGCAGTCCTCTAATGATATTCTATGTTTTATTGAATGTTGTTTTGCATAGGTACTTTCTTCTGTGCCATGTCAAATTTAAACATAGAAGAACGAATTCATTATATGGTTGTCTAATTTTGTATGAACATATTTTTGATAAATTAAAAAACAATGTTAAATCCATATCATTCTTATTTATTACTAGCGACCCGCCCCGGCTTCGCACGGTTACGCTAATATGCATGTATGATACATATAAACCTTCCTCTTGAATCACTCTATCTATTTAAAAAAAACCGCATCGAAATCCGTTGCGTAGTTTTAAAGATCTAAGCATACATAGGGACAGACAGACGCGGGAAGCGACTTTGTTTTTACCCGACTACAAAAAAAAGGAGGGTTATGATTTTAGCAGTCTATGTATGTATGTATGTATGTATGTATGTATGTTTGTATGTATGTAAGTTTGTTCATCTGTTCCCTCGTAGCTCCTAAACTATTTGTTGTAATTCAATAAATAAGGTGTCTATCGATGCGTCTTAATGGTCTGCGGGTTATAGGATTTATGAAATTTCGTAAAATCAAATAAGGTGGATTTTAAAAATAAATTAGTCAGCTCGAAAAAAATAAAGTTAAGGTAAATTTATCGTGTTTGATATCAAATGGAAGGTCTTGATGAGCACATTCAGAATATGTATATATTATCTATATATTCTGGACCACTTCTTAGAATATCAGGCTTCTAACTACCCGTTACGACTATCATAAATATATGTGATTATAACACTGCATACAATGTGAAAACGTGATAACAATAAATATTTACTAATTAAATTAAAATTTCTACACATCACTGCCTATTAAATTATGATTATATTTTAAAATAATGTTAATTAAATTGAGATTTCTTTTTCGTAACTAGATGGCGTTGGTTTGCGGTTTTGTGGAAGTAAGTAACATAGAGTTAAAAATACCTCCTCAATAATCCCGGAATCGTAAACATAACAATTAAATCCCGGGATTTTATTAATATGGACTGGATTTTGACCTATAGTTTTTATTAGATTAATTTTGTATGTAAAATAAAACTCATTAATTTAACAGTTTTAGTACCGAACTACTTAAGTATTACATTATCTGTTACCGATGTCTAAAAACATAATAAAGACTTTTTATTGTAATAATTTAGTCCATATGTAGTTATTTAAAACGTTAAATTAATATTTTGGAGAATTTATTACATGTTTTAACACATGTTTGCTTATTAAATATAATAAATTATTTAATAAGAAATTTGAAAAACAACTGATACGGAAGGGATTCGAACCCACGATCTCCGACGTACCGTGCCGACGCTCTAACCGCTGAGCCACCGTATCCCATCAAAATCAGTCGAAATTTCAAATCTCTTTCTACGCCTAGAGCGTGTGGTAATATCTATCGGTGCCTTCTAAAAACTGCAAAGTTTAGAACACTGAGTCGGATAATTAATGTATTCCGTTCAATATTACCACACGCCTAAGGCGTAGAAAGAGATTTGAAATTTCGACTGATTCTGATGGGATACGGTAGCTTAGCGGTTAGAGCGTCGGCACGGTACACCGGAGATCGTGGATTCCAATCCCATCCGTATCAGTTGTTTTTTCAAATTTCTTATTAAATAATTATACGTAAAATTAATTTCTTATTTCCCGGGAATTAATTGTAATGTTTATGATTTCGGGATTTTAGAGCAGGTATTATCAACTCCATGTTACTTACTTCCTCGAACTTTAGGTAAATGTACTCTATCTATGATGATATCCCACAAAAAAGGTTTCATGTGTACTTATACAGCTTGGCAAAAAAGAGTCTGAGGCGGTGACAGCTGGAACTAAAAATAAAAATCTTAAATAACTACGTTTGTGAGTACTAAAATAACATAAAAATGATTAATTTGATTAAAATTAATGACAAAAAACTCGTCATAGAAATATGTAAGCACTTAATAACTTGTAATTTGAATTGTAGTGTGTAAAGTGCGACAGCGGCGCCCCCAATTTTTCCAGACTCTTTTTTGCCAAGCTGTACTTCTTACTACTTTTCATGTATACTTCTAAGAAATATATGAGGCCATGTTTTAATAGCTCGAAGTCGCGGACGACACCTTTGAAATAAATTTAATTTAAAAAATACATGACATTGACTAAAGGTTTGAACCGAAGTTGACAGTTAAAGAAATCTACCTATTTAAGAACTACCACATTCTAAAAAATTGTGATTAAAATGAATTTTATTGGTTTCTTTACCACTAAAAATCATTGAAAAAAAATATAGTATAAAAACTAAAACCCGACTACTTAAAATCTAAAAACAAGCTTCTTAGATTTTAAATAAAATTCTGTAGTCGGAGGCCTTAATGTATTATAGGTAAATAGGTAAGTACTAGATAATCTTCCAAGGGTAAATACTTTGTAATTTGGTGGCCTCCGACTACAGAATTTTATTTAAAATCTAAGAAGCTTGTTTTTAGATTTTAAGTAGTCGGGTTTTAGTTTTTATACTATATTTTTTATACTATGTAGTGATGATTCATTCGTCAAGGCGCCTCTTCGCACAGATAACCTAGTGGTATCAACGGTCATCAGTCATCTGACAAGTCATAGGTCTCGACTTTTCGTAAGTTATGTGCGTATTATGAATTAATTATCAGTTGCTAAAACGGTGAAGGAAAACATCGTGATGAAACCAGCACACCTAAGAGATTTTTCGATGGTGTGTAAAGTCATGTCAGAGGCCTACGGGCGGTTTAAACTCAGACACCAGATTGTTCAATAACCACACGATAAATAGAAGAACAGATATTACAAGTACTTAAATAAAGTATTTAGGAAATGTACAAGGCGGTCTTATCGCTTTAAGTGATCTCTTCCAGACAACCTTTGGATGGACTGGAATATAAGATATTGAAAGCAATAGCTATAGCTTCAAATATCTTCTATTTCAATAGCTTCTTCTTCTTATGGTATAGTTGGTGAAGAACCTAGAGTCAGAATTTAAACCGCCCGTATGCCTCTGACATGGCTTTACACATCATCGAGAGTATCTCTAAGTATGCTGGTTTCCTCACGATATTTTACTTCACCATTTTCACCTTCACCAATACGCACATGAATTCGTAAAGTCAGTGGTACGAGCTTGGGTTCGAAGCTGAAACATGAATACCCATAGCATATAGCTAGTCATATGATTAATTTCACTACTCTGTAGTCCATTATTACCTATGTTTACAATGTTCATCTGCCTAGCCTTTTCCCAACTATGTTGGGCTTCCAGTCTTACCGGATGCAGCTGAATACCACTGTTTTACATGGAGCGGCTGACAATATGACATAACATTAAAACTATGAGATAAGTAAACTTTAAAAAATTATCGTGTATTTATAATGATGTCATCATCATTTAAACAAACCTTGACGCATATATTTTAAGTGTTTCCTCTTCTTTATCGTATTGTTAATGAACAACCTGCGTCAGAGTTTAAACCATTTGCGGGTAACCTCCGGCCTTGGCGGATATGGATGCGGCCCGCCCTGGAATTAGATCCGCCCCGCGAAACATTTCAAAATCACATGTGAAAAAAATAGTAGGTATTCTTTTTTCACTCCTGCATAAAGAGACAGTAGCTGAAAAGCACTCAGCTGTTGCTGGCAGTTTTGCCAGCAATCCTTTTTGATATTTATGTATGTTTTTTTTTACTTTTTTATTGAGATTGTTTTGGGTTTTTTAAAAGTTGAAAAGGGTGCTTGTCCCTACAAACATGACTATTGACTATATAAAGCGCAATATTCAGAAATAAACATGTAAAAAATAAAATACTCTCAAGCCATCCCTCTTTGTACTCAGTCAGTCATCAGTTTCGATTCACAAATGCACATAAACATAAATTAAAAGAGCGGGCGGCGCGAGACGAGTCAATTTCATACAAAAAAGTCGTTCGCCGTTCAATGAACTGCCGAATTTCGTCTCTGTATAGTTAATTGTAAGGGATTCCTTCACGCAGCCCTACCTGAGATTCTGAGAAACTTATTAACTCCAGAGTTTTGTAAAAAATTGGTCCAGAAAGTAGAAAAAAGTACAAAAAGGCTAATAAATACAAATTTAATGTAGTATGTAACAATGCTTTCAACGACAACAACGAAATTCTAACATGATCCATAGATTCAGATCATATTATTGTCCTAAATTTTTTTTTAAACTATTTGAGGTAAATGAGTAAAAACAATACCTACGCTTATAAACCTCTGAATATTACCAGACCCTTTAATACATTTGGAGCTGATACGTGATAATTGTTTAACTTGGTATCAATAAGACCATACATGGTCTACAGACATCATGGTCATGGTCAAACTTTGTAAATTTCCAGATAAATCTTCCATATTTTTAATAGGCTCGTCTACCGTGCCCCAAGATACTTGGTAGAGTGCAAATAAAACGGCTTACAGGCAGTTTAAACTCTCTCTAGGTTGTTGCTGAAACTTACTTTAAAACTGACAAAGTGCGATTCGGACTCGCGCTCACTCAAAGGGAGATATACTTATTACATAAACGACACTTTTCTTATTTGGGGACCCCCTTAATTATTTTTTTACTTTATTTTATTATATAGCGGCTATAATACACGCACTCATTGAATCTTTAAAGTGTATAACTGTTACGGTTCAAAAGATATAACTTTGGGACTGACGAACGAACGGATGGACACCGGTGACTTATTAACAGGGTCTCGTTGAAACCTTTTGGGCTCGGACTCTAAGAACCCATTGCGACTCGTAATTACGACTACTCTATTCTGTGTAATCTTGTTAGTGTAATATTATTCGAATACAGAACTCATTACGGTAGCGGTAGAGAAAAAAAATCGAGTTCTCGTTCACTAGAGCGACAGAGGGGTGGTCTATGATTTCTTAGAAATTGCAAGGAGTTCGGTGCGGAGTACGCAACGTTCTCGCATTCTTTTGCTGTGCCTTCTTAGAATCAAACAGTACCTTTATTTACTGCAACATTCATTTGAAATTTATTAATATTAAATTGTAGCTTTTCTGTATCCCTTAAGTAAAAAGATCGGCTGGTGGTTAATAAGAGGTCGTAGAAAAACCTACTCATAATGTAATTTTTCTTTCTACGAAATTCGTAACTTTAGTATTTCGTTTCGCATGCTTCAATGCCTTTTATTTTTTTTTAATATGAGGAATCTGCTTATAATGAATAAATCTTTGAATAAATAAAAAATATATTGACATCATAGAGTATTCAAGAAAATATTAGAGTGATAACGTCAACCACATTGCCTTGTGCGGAGCGAAAGCAGGTCTCGCCATACAAATGTTAAAATGTCATTTTTTCAAATTAAGTTATCTAGACGTTTTTCAAAATTTTACTTAGCAGTTAACCATGATATAAGCTAAAATGTAACTTTTTCGCTCGTGGAGCCTAGTTGAACCGCAGTCGAACGAGGTATGATCGCAAACGGAGCTCGTGTCGCGGCCGCGTTGTTCATACCCGTGCTCACGGTTCATACTTCTATAGGGTTGCTCTATTTTTTTCTTATATACTCTAAGATTGACATGAAACAAATGCACAGAGATTAAAGAATACGACGATATGTTTTAAAGTTATTGCGTAAGCAAGGATGATATTTAAATTTCGAACTTCATTAAAAACCGGACGTTGACAATATTCCAACATTTAATTATGAATAGAGAAACCAAATATCGGAGTTCGTTTCGAATGTAGGCCAAATACCGATTCATCTTCCTGACTATTACATACATTTATAAATTCACGCCTTTTTCCTATGGGGGTAGGCAGAAACTACAGAACGCCACCTGCTACGGTTCCTACATACTCCTTTTGCCTCGTCCACATACATCTAGTCATATGTACATCATTACTTCGGTTTAAAAGCACTAGGTACTCTAACAATCAAACAAGCACTACTCCACCGATTAAACATTTTGTCACTGAGATGTAATGTTTGCTATTCTGAAGTTCATTATTTACAGATTTTCACACGATTTTTACAGGATTACCTACACATTTTTTCTGTTCTTAGAATGTCAGAACAGAAAAAATCTATATTTACGAACCCCAGAATACAAAACAAACCAGAAGCCAGAAAAAAATACCCACATCGCAAAGAAATGCATCACCTTATATAATATTTTTGTGATTTTTTTACATGTTAGCTTATTAAGTAATTACACCATAAATAATTCTAAAATAGCGTCATTTCACGTTTTGACAGTTAGCAACAACAACTCGCGCTTTGTTACGCTTGTTGTTGTTACGCTGTAAATCTTAATTTGTTTTTAATCAGCGAAGATAAAATTATTTAATTACGATTTTCTTTTCTGTGTGGGAATCGTTTTATTTTTGTTATTTAGTAGTTATTGACGAGCTGAGTAATCCATATTTTTATAATTATTACCGGTAGGCGACATCTAGTTATTAGATATAATTAATACCAGGGCGAGGCCACCTCTTAATAGCTTAATCGTAACTTAGCAATATAACAAGTTTACGAATATGACTTTTACGAATAAATTTGCATACTAAAGTCGAAGTCTTGTCGAATGAGTTTGATTAATTGGTATAAAAAATTCTAAGACTTGAAATGTCGTTGTACCAATTACGTAAGTACTAGCAATGGCATCTCAGGTCTCTAATATTTTTAAACATTCAAGTAGACTAATGATGATATAATAGTAATTAAATTATATGTTTTAAATTAGTTCTTAATAAATTATATTACTAACCCGATTCTATATTATTTTGTTAGTATTAAGTCATAAGTCGCTTCTGAGAAAAAAATTGCATTCATCCAATGAAAATGACGTTTTGCGAAAGTGACATTGTGGGGAAATGACGTTTTGTGAAAGTGAGATTATGCGAAAGTGACCAAATGTTTCACGATAACATTTTGCTAAAGTGACATTGTGCGAAAATTATGTTTTGCGAAAGTGACATTATGCGAAAATGACGTTTTGCGAAAGTGATATCATGCGAAAGTGACGTTATGTGTCAAGACCATTTTTTAATATAAATCAGATTTAATTCCTAAGAATAAACAGACGATAAAGTACAATAGGTCGCTTAATGGAAAGCATAACTTCTTAAAGGAAAAGTTATAGCGACTGTATTGTACTCCATAGTGTCAGTATGGTAGTATTGTATGGCGCTCCTTTTTTGGCTACAGTTATTCTTTCTTAGCATAATTGTCACATCACAACCAATGTGCAACCAATTTGAAACAGCCATTTGTGCAATAGTGGGAAGAGTCAATAGTATTACATTCATGTTTATAAAGCTGTTGCCAGACATGCGCAATGCAAATAGGAAGACCTTTGAACTTTTATAAATATTTTTGACTGCTGTGTTTATTTGCCTTTTTTGGTAATGTTGTAGTACCTACAGTATCAGTCTGTAAAGCGCTTTATGAACTATGTCACAGTCAATAAAACTGCATTAAAAAATACCATTACCACCTAACAAAAATTGTACTAAGAATAACTGTAAAACTGTTGACATTTGAAGTTTGAACCCCTTAAATACTTTTTTCATCGGTCAGCTGTATAACGCTGAATCCGTAAAATGAAGAAAAAGAGAAAGGAAGGATAAAGAGAGATCTTATCTCCGCATAGAACTGCCAGTTTTTAAAGATACTTAATTAAAATCATAGATTTAATATCTAGCTATAAATTGTTTTTATATACAAATCTAATCTAGCCAAGTGATATTACGAAACATGTTTGTTCAGCAGTGGAATATACAGTAGGTACAACTTTATTGTTGATCGAAGCCACTCTGTTGTCGATAGATAATAAATTAAATAATAGTATAATAATAATAATTTTAGACTTACTTTTATAAAACAACACATATTATAATAGCTTAAAAAAACGAAGTATTGTCATTAAAGAAATTATTTTTTTTATTTTATTTAATTTCATGCCTCGTGTTATTTCGTTGAACCTTGCCTCGCCTCACGTCGACGAAAATGACGAGCTACCATTAAGCATGCCAGTTGCTAAGTGCGTCTGATCGCATTGTACAAACAATTTCTAAAACTGTAGGTGCTAATTTACACTGTAGCAAGGTCATTTGACAAATGAGGCGTTTAACGCGACACGAATTCATAATTTAAGGAATCTGGAATGTATTCAATTAGACGTTTGTACATTTAATTGCTCGTTTTATGGTTATTAGCACGCCTCGTTTTGCAGAACATACGTTTATTTATTGTCTTGCATTTTAATAAATAGAATAATAATTAAATTATTGTAGTGTATTGTAGCGCCTTGTCGGTGACAGGTGACGCGCACGGGTGTGCTTGTAGTAGTGTACCTGCGCACGTCGTTTAGTACCAATGAAGCTTTCATTCTGGTTTTTTTTTAATCTAGTGCAGCTACTACCCAAAGAAAGCATCTCGAGTAGTAAGTCGAGGCTTCTAGGTATTTATTGCTCTACTAAACATTGTGATGTTGGCCTATGTAACAGTGTTTTGGTCTATCCGCTGTAGGATAAAGCCAAGGCATTTTACAAATGAGCTCAAGTAGGTTTAAAGAGATAAGTGCATTTTGTTGATTTGAATCATAACACGAAAATGTTCTCGACGCAAATCCATTTTTTAATGAGACAAGACAATTTGAATTGGCTCTCAAAAAAATGTGGAGGAAAATTTGAAAATTGAACAGTGGTATTTTTACTTTTAAATAATCGAAGTTTTTAAAATAATATTACAAGTGGCCAGTGTCTTATACATAAAAACTATTTTTCGCAAAACTTTCTGTGTGGCCTGGTATGTAGGTATGTATGTTCGGGTTAAATCTTGCAAGATACATTAGAACCACTCCTCTTATCCCACTTAATTGAATTTTTACATGTAAGTTCAGTTCCAATGACGATACGGTTTTATGGTGGATAAGCATGACCAGTAGCACGAGCATGGATCTTTTTATCGAAAATTTATCAAAATTAATCGTTATTTCGACATAATTTAGTGAATTTTATGTCAAACTCGACGTTTAAAATTGATTAATGTTGGATAAAAACGACAAAAAGATCTATGCGCACCCCTGAATCGACATACAGGATTAGCTGCATATAAAGGAACTCTTCAACGGTCTAGCATAGACAATTTTTTTGCTTATACCTTAACATTTAGATATGATATTCCAATATAAAAGATTGGTTAAATACGTTGTTTTTATATCAAAACATACATTCACAATGAATTCGCTGCAGCGGTCATTTGAACATTGAATTTTTACATTGAAGTTACGCATACACAATCACAAAGGTACACAGTTACCTATATAAGCCCTGCACAGTTCAATATCAATTAGTGCCAAACTACTCGCGGAGCTTTTAGCGCGAATGGAGCGGATTAAAACTAAAATAATTGAAGTTTTTATTTACTAGCCAGTAAACGTGAATAGCAAATCAGTGGAACTATCATGAACCTTGAGTCTATAGACGTAAGTACGATTTTTCTATGATACTGATGATACCAATGTGTTTTGAACTGTTGGTTTCAGTTGGTACAACAGTTACCTCTCATTAAATGGATTCGAAATGATTTTATACATATGTATATGTTTTCAGATGGTAGATACATATATGAATGGGCCGGCTTGACCGGGGTATTGCCACCTTCTTATAAAATATAGGCATTAAATAACAGCATTTATTTATGTTTAGGACGGTCAGTGACGTCAGCCATAACATACATAACATGAGTAGGTAAATCTATTCTTCCAAGACTAGACCAAACTCAACAAAAGAGATTTGAAATTTGGACTGATTCTGATGGGATAGCGGTTTTGATGGGCTCAGTGGTTAGAGCATCGGCACGATACGCCGAAGATCGTGGGTTAGAATCCCATCCGTATCAGTTGCTTTTTCAAGTTTCTTATTAAATTTAAATAAGCTTGGCTGCTTACATTCAAGCTGCCATTCGCTTGTAGGTATGCCATTTTAATAGTTTAAAAAACAATAAAAAATGTTTCGAGGGTCAGCATGATTAGCACTACCTTGCACATATCCTCTTTTCTGGGCAGAGTTCGCAAATACTTTAAACACGTAGGGTTAAGTTAGAAAATAATGGGGGTGGGCTTTTGATCGAGCGAACTGTGCCCGACATTCCCTTCTGATTAGTAGAAGTTTGATTATTTGTATATCTCAATTGAAAAAAACTCCGATCCTAGGAACTGCGAACTCTATCCAATCCCATCCCTTTTCTCTGCAAAAATTTGCAAATTCCGAAATGAGTTCGTAGATAAATTGGGACTACACTTAAACTAGTCACTTGTTTCTATGTTTATGTCACACAAAATAGAAGTAAATAACGTGTAGAAGTTTGTTTATTTGTATATCTCAATTGAAAAAACTCCGATCCAGGGAATTACTCTTAAACTCCGAACTCTATCCAATCCTATCCATTTTCTCTGCAAAAATTACAAATTCCGAAATGAGTTCGTAGATAAATTGGGACTACACACTAGTCACTTGTTTCTAAGTATATGTCACACAAAATAGTAGTAAATAACGTTGTTAACTATTTGTTCTTTAGCAGGAAATAGTTCATTACAGTTTGCAGGATGGGGAGCGAGCGACTCAACTGCAATGCTTAGGTCACTTACGCCTTGAGATCTTAAAATAGATTTGAGAAAACAAACCATAATTGCTCACAGCTCAATCGAAATCAAATTGCCAAATACCTTTTTTAACGCTCGCTAAATTACCGACTAGCGACCCGCCCCGGCTTCGCACGGTTCCGCTTAATATGCATGTATTATAAATATAAACCTTCCTCTTGAATCACTTTATCTATTTAAAAAAACCGCATCAAAATCCGTTGCGTAGTTTTAAAGATCTAAGCATACATAGGGACAGACAGATAGTTATACTATGTAAGTATGTAGTGGTAGTGATAATATGCTTACTTGCTTTGCGCTCACTCACTAAAAATGCTTACTCTGAGAAGCTGTTACACTATGTACCTAAATGGTTTAAATTAGGTGTAAGCTTTTTTTTAATTATACTTTTATGACTTTGCATTTCATTGTAAATACGAGTACTTACCTTATGAATTGCGTATTTTTGCTAATCTTTGCAGCTTCGTCGTCGTCGTAGAACTCTTAATACTTATTTTTTATTTTATCACTACATAGTATAAAACAAAGTCGCTATCCGCCGTCTGTCTGTCTCTATGTATGCTTAGATCTTTAAAACTACGCAACGGATTTTGATGCGGTTTTTTTTTAATAGATAGAGTGATTCTTAAGGAAGGTTTATATGTATATTGCACCCGTGCGAAGCCGGGGCGGGTCGCTAGTATTCGATAAACAAACGACAGTCTGTTTTGTCGTTATGTAAGTGCTTAGCGCGTCTCGTAGGCACACACAGCACTAAGTTAACCTATCAACATAATGTCGAGCCATATGCCTGGCATATAAATAACACGGTCCTGATAGACCAAACTACCGATTACGGACTCATCCCTGACATGTTATAACTGACATGAGACCACAGATATTAATAGATATCTGTGCATGAGACAGAAAAATTTGTTACCAAAATATCCTACGCACGCTTTTTGCCAGAGGCATAAATTTAAATGCAATTAAGTACTAAAAATTCGATTGAACTAAATTTGAATTTTGCGAAAATAATTGACTGTTATCAATATGCTTTGAGTATGTATCCAACCCAAAATGTGATGATATTGATCGAAGACTGATATTCGACAAACATATTTATCGAAAATTTATATATTTATAAAGGGGTATTTCTATGGTTGTAATGGTGGAACTTTAGGAAGGTACTAAATTGGATGAAGATAGATAGGTACAATCGAATGGATTTATAAAGAGATTTGTAGAGAGAGACATATAAGCAGAAACTTTTAACTTACGCCTATGGCTATGATATCTATTCAAATGAGTGATTAATGACTCATTGGTAACTCAAAAACTTATGCTTAATTTCACCATTCACTTTAAAAACCGAGTTAATAAAACTAAGTTCAACCCTACACAAATTTCAGTTCTGAACTCAGTTAAACGCTTGAACCGAGTTTAACTTGATTGATCGCGTTTAGTGTCAGTGGTGAAATCGGCTCTTAAGGCCAAATTAATTTAATAACCAAAATTGTTTCTACCGAATCCGAAGATTGGTCCCTCAAATCCCATGTCAGTACACTTAGCTTGCATGACCTACATTATCTATTTCCATTCAATAACTGCACATCAGCAAAAGTGGCATCTTTCTTTCTTTGCCTCCGATCAACGATCGCTTATTGGCAATCTATGAAACTGGTACCTACTTAATCATCTATTGAACCGTTCAATCATTCATTCAAAGAGCATTAGCATTATGAGCAATTGAACGAATTGAGTTTCAATGGCTAAGTTTTTATGTATTACTTGTTGTGTTTATGATGTTGTTAAGTACATAAAGCTGTTTCTTTTATTAGATTTATGACAGCGCTAGCGAAATTGTTCGTTCAATAGCACGTACATCGTGTCATGCACCATAATAATATAGAAATAAGCACGATTTTCCAATGAAACTGTTACAACGACGACGTGTTGTCGACAGTAAGTACCTACCATTCACTACAAACTTTATTATTCATAGATGCGTATGTACACATACACAACAGTATACAGCTGCGTTTTAGGTCTTTAAAACC
The DNA here is from genome assembly GCA_936450705.2 of Protodeltote pygarga. NCBI lineage: Eukaryota > Metazoa > Arthropoda > Insecta > Lepidoptera > Noctuidae > Protodeltote > Protodeltote pygarga. The sequence goes on along the minus strand of OW388264.2, from coordinate 4,261,742 downwards.
GCTATCAATTATTGACATTCAATTAGTCTTGTTTGGTAGTGTATTGTAAAACACCCACGCTTATAAATTCACGGTATGTAGCAAATTCGCGTGAAGTTTCGTTTGAAAGACAATGTGTTGCGATAAAAATGTTTTCGTCACTCTATAGAGTTCTTGTGGATAATTTTAAATTAATTTTCTTTTCATTTTAACCCTGAACTTAAAGATAGCAGCGATATTAAAGTAAATAAACAATGCGCTTTTTTTAATTGCTGGAACAAGCGAGTTTTTGCTTTTTCCAGCAGTTTTACTCTTACTTATAATTTTTTCGTAAAAGCATATCCTATTTCGGGCCGGAACTTTTTATCTCTATTAAAAAAACCATTGATGCGTCAAAGTAGAACAAAAACACTTTGATTAATAGCATATAAATAGAATAGAAAAACATCTATTCGATACCTGACCGTCGCGCAGCTTCGTCCCCGTAGTTCCAAGAACCCACCCCGGTTCCAATTGTAGGTATGTATAAACTTTCCTCTTGATTCACTCCGTCTATTGATAACTATTTAAAATCCGTAACACATTAAAATCCGTAGCGCAGTTTAAATAACCTAAGCGTACTTACAGAGAGACAGACGACGGTAAACGACTTCATTGAACGGTTTGGTTTTACTTAGCTTGACCTGTTTATTATTTGGTTCAAATTTAGTAATCGATATTTTCCCCCCTTTTCCTGTTTTCTCTTTCCTGTTGACAGATTGGTCTGATATTTAGTACACAGGCTTTAGTTTTGATGACAAACGTTTTACTAAAAAAAAATACTTATATTATTTTATACTATGTAAAGATAACAGTGACAACAAAAAAAAACTATAGTAATAAACCAACGCATATTTAGCCAAAAAAAAACTAAACAATAAAAGAATAATATTTTAAAAAAGTTTTTTCAAAACATTCGAAAAACAAACAAATAAAAGGGCAAAATACTGTAAATATTAGCTCAATTCCAAATCAATCCATTCGCTTAATATAGCATCGGAACCATATTACCTTTTCAAATTATGACATACGAGTAAGTATGTCAGCACCAAACCGTTGGCGTCGCCCGATACACGAATATTATTTCCGTTGCATCTATTGATTTTTCGATGAAATGATTGCCAATAAAACCCGCTAGGTATTTGCGCGGAATACAAATAAACTGCAAACTAAAAATATATAACAAAAACATATCACACCCGGATATTCGTTGTGGTCATGCTAATTTTGAAGGATGTCATGGTATCACCGTCGCCTGACAAGTCAGAGGTCTCGAGTTCGATCCCAAGGCACGCACCTCGTAAATTATGTGCTTATTAAAAATTAATTATCACTCTCCGTGCCTCGGATAGCACGTTAAGCTGTTGGCCCCGGCTGTCAATTGTAGATCTTTGACAGTCGTTACGGGTAGTCAAAAGCCCGAAAGTCTGACATCCAGTCTTACCAAGGGGTATCGCGTAACCCAGTATCTGGGTTGTGAAGGTCTGATAGGCAGTCGCTCCATGTAAAACACTGGTACTCAGCTGCATCCGGTAAGACTGGAAGCCGACCCCTACATAGTCGGGAAAAGGCTAGGCAGATGATGATGTTTCTTCCTTAGTTAATCTAAGACACCACTGAGTAACAAACAAAACTAACGGTGAAAGAAAACTTTTTGGGGAAAGCTAAGATAAGAAGCTATTTAACAATAATAAAATATGCTATAACGAGAGTTCTTGTAACGTATAGCTCGAAATCTCTGACGAACATGGACAGCGCTTGCGTTGTGGACTTTTTTTTCTATAGAATGATGGCCAACTTGGTTACAGACTTCAAACTGCTTATGAGCAGCAACGTTTTTAAAACGTCTCATATTTGAACTAGACTAACTTAGTTACAACCCCCGTGCCCGTGTGTTGTGTGGTTTCCAGCCTAAGAATACCTAGAACCACCCCTACACGTCCCGAGGGTGTCGTAAAAATTGACTAAGGGAAAACTCTGGACAATGGGCAGCATTCTACTGTGTAATAGCAACCATCTACTACTGCGATCGCCAACCCGCTTGCTCAGCGTGGTGATTAAGGGCAAATACCTTTTAATGAACGCATGCACAATAAGTTATGCGTATGAGAAGGATGCTATGTCCAGCAGTGGACTGATACAAGCTGTGTTGATAGGTTGGTTAGTCACAACCCCATTTTGTCTACAAATAAAACTCGTATAAAATTTCAGTTTACGCTTCGAGGTCGTACTCGTAGCGGTTCAAAAAAAAATTAAAATATTATCCATGAAACCCACCCAAAAGCCTACAGCCACTGATAACTAGATCGTTTATTCAGTTCATGTTCGCGGAAAAACCAGCACATAACTAGAGTACGTTGTACCTATATACTGACAGGTCGACCGCTAACTACGTCATCGCATATGTACTAGGGTTGGTAGACTGGTAGTTACAGTGCGGCTTATGTACAGATTTCGTACATAAACATGGATGTGGTAATGAATGTAGGAATTGGATATGCTATTCATTATTATAGACTCACGCCTGTATTCCCCAGATGGGTTGGCAGAGGTGTGCAGTACCCACGTTTCGCCGGCTACGTTAAAAGTCCCATGTAATAGGGGGCGAGTCTATTGCTATTAACCGGGCACAATTCCAGACTCCGTGCCCGAGAATTTCCTAATGGAAAAACCCAATAACACTTAGACCGACCCGGGGATCGAATACAGGACCTCGTGCTCAGCAGTAGCGCTTGCTACCACTAGACCAACGAGGCAGTATGCTATTCATTAGTAAGAACTAAATATGCTTTATGAGTACGTAGAACTACATAAATACGCCTTTCCCTTTGAATTTATTCACATAGCCCCCATCTTTTTTTTCGACAATTTGGTTGGTTAACATTGGTTTTTCGACAATTTGGTTGGTTAACATTGGTTGTATTCATACCTTAGTCGGGCTCGTACTTAGGATATGTTTTCCATCAATGGATATGGAATTTTCTTACGTTTTTTTTTATAACTTATAAGACGTGTTGACGATGCAGGTTGCTTCCAACCGGCCAATCTGGAAGTCATTGGGGTAGGCCTATGTTCAGCTGTGGAGTCTTATGGTCGATGATGATGATGATGATGACGTTTTTATAATTTAATTGAATTAATGATTATGTTACTGACGGCGTGTAACTAATTAAAGAATAAGGCGCTGGAATTGATAACCACAGTTTATTTTGAAATACTCTTAAAAATGATCTTAATACAAAGGTGAACCCGTATGAACCCCTAGTTTCACCGTTGTCATTACTTTTTGATTTTAGAATACAAAATAGAAATCCAAAAAGGTGAAGTGCAAATGAGTTTGTAACAGATTACTTTAATAACGATTATAACAAGAAAATTCGCTCACTGGCTATAAAACTAAACACTGGTGTTGGCATGGCAGAGTTTCAAAAGAAAATTGATAATGACCACTTGAAACTAAAAATTTGCCCTGAAAGGCGAAGGTTCTCAATTCGATTGTATTTTTTTAAATAATATGTAACAAAACAGTTTGATTACCTTCTATTTATCAAAAGTAGTGGCAACATAACTGTACTGCTTTAAATAGTCAAATGAAATTGTATATAAAATATTTTTCTTTGAAAATAATCAAAGTTTAGCTATTTTCACAATAAATTTTGTTATCCTGTTTTTTCGTTACCAGTAAAGACGCTGTGAAGTCTCATATAATAATTATACTACTTCAACTTCTGAGGGAATATGGACCGCTAATTAGTTCCGTAATAGGGACCAGGCATAGGGCGTAGTCCCTGGAGAGGCGCAAAAATGTCCAAACCAAGTTTTAGCTCTTTCATGAGCGCAATTATAAAAGCTCGCACCGAGCGCATAAAAGGCTGGTCACGGCACTGAGCCCGAATGAATAGGACTAGGAATAGTTCAACCTAAAGAAGTCCTGCAGTTCACCACAGCTGCAGTGTTTCGTAGTAAACTTTACTCGTAACATGACGATCATAATAGATTGATTACGGTCACAACGACATTGTAGCCGCTATACCTTTTAAAAAGTAAGTTTATGTTTTCGGTTTCGCACTTTTCTTCTTTATTTCTTTCTTTGTTACGTTGATGAACACCCTGGTGTCAAAGTTTAAACCACCCGTAGGCTTTTGACATGAGATACACACCGTTGGAAAATCTCTCAGCTGGTTTTCTCAAGATTTTTTCCTTCACCGTTTTTAGTAAGTGTTCATTAGTTTCTAATTCGCACATGAATCCGAAAAGTCAGATGTGCAGTCCGACGGTCATACCACTAGTTACCACTAGGCTATCACTGCTTTACAACTACTCTATTATTACTTTTTTTTACTTTAATGTACAAATAGTAGATAGGTAGGTACCTTCATGGTAATATATTGTAAAACGGATGATTAATTTAATAATGAACTGTGGCAATGTTCAATGTTCATGTGAACCGTGGCAACAATTCGGAATTTAGTTTAATGGCAATACAAGTACCCTAAAAACATTTTGTACCCTCAAACATATACGTCACGTCCTTAAGTTTAATATTCGTTTTGAGGTAGAGGCATGACGACTTCTGTTAGCAACCAGTGATCAATGTTGCTGCTGTAAAAGCCGTATTTTTTGGTTTTTAAAGTTCACAATTCGACATAAATTTTACAAAAAGTAACGAGCTTGCCTACGTACGCATTGACGCAGTTCAATCGATTGACTCCCGCGGCATCCGCGACTGACAATACCTACGTACATTTAACACAAATTGGCTGATAGTAAGAGAAATTTGATAGCCTAGTGGTATAAAACATGGGGTTAGGGCCAAAAACGAATTGGATACGCTAAGTGAATTCGTAATGCGTACAACTGTGACGCGACAAGATTTTGCGCCGCAAAACTTTAATCTAATTTTAAACCTTTGACTCCCGCAAGGACGCCGGCGTCGAGTAACAATTGATTCCCTTTTGTGTTTCATTACGGTGTTTGAAGGTTTAAAGGATTTTTTTTTATGAAATCGTCTACTTATACCTAACTTAAACTTGGATCTTGAAAAGAGTGTCAGTAGCTGTTAGATACCTTCTAAAAAAGTTAGAGTCGTGTTAGAACGGTGGTGACCGTTGACTGGCATATCAGAGGTCTCAGGTTCGAACCCAAAGAAAATAACTTGATTTATCATCATAGGTTTTTTATGTGAATGCGCGACACGAATCAAAATCGTAATTAGGTTCGTTCGCAGAATTTGGCGTATCAACGCACGTCGCGTCGTGTTACGGAATTGAATTTCGGCCAATACACATGATCGGGTGGACCCCGAGGGCAGTTTAAACTCTAACAGCATGTTACTAGCAATAAATCTAAATTGTTCATTACTGGTCATATTTATATAGGTCGCTATTAAACGCCGCAGCCGAACGAACTTCAAGTCACTCCGTCGAAACCGCTGTGAGTGTGAGTGTCTTCCTATGAAGAAAGCGAAGACGCACGACGAAGCACGAAGGCGAAGACCTAATTTGAGCCATATTGTGAATGAAATGTAATAGCATATTAAATGTAATGCACACGACTTCCCCGAGTGGAAATCGAACAGGGAATAACTGTCCTGCGTGTTAATCCAGAACATAATCTATGTTTTTGCCAAGTTTCATCCGAAATTAATTAAATCCACCACTCTGTGCCAGTCCATCGCTTACTCCGTGCCTCGGAAAGCACGTAAAACTGTTGGTCCTGCGCCTGATCTCTCTCCGGTCGTGTTGGGTTCCCGTCCCATCGGACTAGAGTGAGGGAATACAGAGTGCACCAGTCTTTGAGCATAGACTTATGCACTATAATACCTCCTGCGTAGTAGGTTGATCACTGTTGTGATTGGCCGCTGTAACCGAAATTCGGTCAGAAGAACATTATTATTATATCAAAACCTTTTTTTTTGTTTACGGGGGGAAACCTTCAAAAGGCACCCGGCCTCCAGGGGAAGAGACCGGGGAGTGTGGGATTCTTACCTCACTAAAACCACCCCGGTGATCACCATCAGCACATGAGGGGAGATCCCGGGTCCTCTTTAGAGACCAGCTCCGGAACCTCCCCTGCGCAACGCCTGTTAGGCACATCCCCGGAGAGACTGTAAAGGGGTCTCTTCTGAGCCTCGTTGTGCACGGTAGCATGTGACCACTTTGCCACCGTCTTCTCTTAACCTTTCAAACCTATAAATGAGTATCTATATCTACTAATTTTACTCTTTTGTCATTTCAGATTTTTTTACTGGCTGTTGTACTGTCTGTAGCAGCCTTGTCATCAGGTAGCGTAGTGAAGGCTCCCGGGGAAACCTTCCAGCTTGTCATCCTTCACAACAATGATATGCACGCGAGGTTCGAGCAGACATCGCAGGGGGGAGGCCGCTGCTCAATCGAAGATAGAGATGCTGGAAAGTGCTACGGTGGTTTCCCGAGAGTAGCTCATGTGTAAGTTAAGTATTTAACATTTATTCATACGAAACGACATGGCATAAGGAGTGTAGAACTGTAGATAGGAATATACCTAGATATTTTATGGGAATTGTGCCATGTGGTTTCTGGCCCAAGAATAGAATAATATTTTTCTCAAGATCAAAAGTAATATTTTTGTGTTTTTTTACATGTTAGCTTATTAAATATAATTATTTAATAAGAATTTTGAAAAAACAACTGATACGGATGGGATTCGAACCCACGATCTCCGGCGTACTGATGAGATGGCTCAGCGGTTAGAGCGTCGGCACGGTACGCCGGAGATCGTGGGTTCGAATCCCATGCGTATGAGATGTTTTTTCAAATTTCTTATTAAATAATTATATCAAAAGTAATATTTCAGTAATCACATCAAAAATTTCGCACCATTTTCAGGGTGAAAGAAGCACGACAAGCAGCCGCCTCCGGGAAAGGTCCCCCAGTTCTTTACCTCAACGCAGGAGATACTTACACCGGAACACCCTGGTTCACCTTGTACAAATGGAAGATTGCCGCAGAATTCATCAATGCATTACAACCGGATGCTGTTGTGAGTACCTAAAAAGCCTATGAGGCAATATTTCGTTTATTTTGTTTGTCCACTGATGTAAACGTGTTCTTTCGTCCGTAATTTTCCGCTGATGTGTCCGTTACCTTTATGAAATGTTGATCAACGTCAGTTTCAGCACTCATTACCTTGTAGTCATTATTTTAAGGTACTCGTACGTGTAATTTGCTTTTGTTTGTGAAAAGAAACGTTTTCGTCATTAAAATTTCGACGTTATGTAGTTACTGAATCAGTCAGACAGGTAAAGTTTACAACTCTAACAAGCTTGTTTCCAAACAGCTGACAAAGCGGAGCCACGTTGTAACTCGCGACTGAAAGTGCAATTTGTACGATGATAACGGAAGGTACTAAAAAATCTGCCTACACATGGGCGCCGACAGAATTTTTATAAGAGGCACCTATATTCTCGGGGGTGTGTCTACGCAACTCAAAAAATACCTAAGCAAACGTTACTAATCTTACAGAAGCTTAAAGTTTTTATTCATTATAATATGACGTTCCTAGAGTTTACACTGAAATAAATATGTGAAATACCTACTATTAATTATATATTTTTGTATTTTAAAGTCATAGAGATGAAAGTGCCAACCCTGTGCACCACCCTCCGGGCGCCCATGTACCTTCTACTTACCTGTAATCGTATTTAATTAAAATTTGACAATATTAATAAATATTGGAACGTGAACATCATTAAAGATAAAATGCACAAAAATTATTTAACTCATCACCATCTCACAAGCAAATCATTATTGTTGTTGAACACTTTTTATTAAGTTTTGTTTATCAAAATGCACATTTTCAAATCATCTGCGTCATAATTTGTTTGACTTATCAAGTCGTCCGGAAATATCACGAAATTATGAAATTGCGTGTTGTTGAAAACACCAAGTAATTAACGAACGATAGTTACAATGTTTTAAAGTTTTTAATTTTTTAAATAACTAACACATTAACGCGCTCGAAGTCGTTTTCACGTTTTTGTTGGTAGTAAAAACCGATACCAGGTTTCAGAATTGCTACCTCAGTTGGCAGAACGGCTAGTGTATCAGAAGGTCGCTTTAAAAATCTCTCTTATTTCAGAGATCTTGTTGCTATCTGACAGATAAAAGCAAAAATCGTGGGCAATACATATTGCTTACAAAAGAACAATTCCACACTATATTGTTATTTTGTACAAAACAAGAATAAAGTAAGTCGTTTGATAGTTACTTGGGTTGTTAAACTAAGGTGCAAGCCACACAGAAGTGACGTAGAGCGAGGCCAAGGCACGGACGCGCGTTTACTCCTTACATTTCCGATCGCGGCCGCGTCTGAAGCTTTGGAAATGTATGAAGAAATCCGCGTCTGCGCCACACCTTACGTCACTTCTGTGGGGCTTGTGCTTTAGGCAACCGACCGAGCTACAAAATAACCCGACATGACTTGGTAGGTCTTTATGAAAAAAAGAGTTTTTTTGCGCAAAAGGTGACAGGTATCACGCCAACACTTTGATTCGAAAAAAGTGAACAGTGAACCAGGACCACAGAATATTCAATATTCAACTCAAAAGAAAAATTGTCGTTTTATATTTTGTGTTATCAACCGGACGTGGTGTATCTGTTTCTTATGACGTGTATATGTATCTTCTTATGTTATAACTGTGTGTTCGTTTATTCATATTTTCATTTTCATTACTATATTTGTAAGTGAAAACCACGGCACGGTGTAACGGCACCTTTTTGAATATTAGTTATGAATTCATTTTTACAAAGGATGTAAAATTTGTTGTTTCTTCTCGCCGTGGCAGTGCAGCAGCGTGCTACCGTGCTGATTTCAAATAAATTAAAAATAAAACAAATAACTAACCATAAATTTAATAAAGCAAGATAAATAAATCTTAATTGACTCTAAACAACTTAACTACATTAAACAATTATAAGGAGATGAAAAAAACTTGAGATACAAAAAAAACTTAAGTTTCCAAACCGTTGTAAGTATTTTTTTAAAATCAATAAGTAATAAAATGACTAACAAAGCGTATTGACTTAAGTACCTAATCAATTAAAGATTAAAAAACACACTAACCAACCCTAATAAAAAATTAAATTTTACTAAAAATAACATTATGGATTTGTGTTGTATTATTTATTGCTTTCTGGTGGCAGTTGGTGGTAGAACTTATTATGACTTAATTGGTCAAGTTAATTATTCCAGTTATATGACTTTTATCATAGGAACTGACTGAATCAATTAAATTTAATAATTATTTCTCATAACATTAGTAAAAACATATTTCAAAATAATAACATTAAATTAATAACTAATGTAAATAACAAACGACATTAATATTTACTAACAAAGTAAGATAATAACTTAGGATAACATAATAACAATTTATTATTTATTTTTCAGTCTCTCGGAAACAACGAAGTAGAGGCCGGATCTCAGAAGCTATCACCATTCCTAGAAAACTTAGAAACTTATATACTCGCCAGCAATGTAATAATAAAATCTGCCAATCAAAAAACGAATATAAAAAAATCTATTATATTTGATATAAAAGGAGTTAAAGTTGGAGTTGTAGGATACTTGACACCTGACAATAACATGTTAGATAGCTTCGGTGATGTTGAATATATCGACGAAGTTTTAGCTGTATCTGAAGAAGTTGCGCAGCTCCAAGCTCAAGAGGTTAACATCATTATAGCTTTAGGCCACTCTACTCTTGCGAAAGAGAGAGAAATAGCCAAAGAAGTTGTTGGTATTGATATAGTTATCGCTGGTAATAAAAATATATTCTACTGGAACGGTACCACTGTTTCAGAAGAACATCAGCCTATCGTTGTAACCCAAGATTCAGGGAAACAAGTACCAATCTTTCCATCAACAGCTTATAATAAATACCTTGGTAGCTTGAGAGCTACATTTGATAATAATGGAGAACTAGTGACCTTTAGTAACGATCCTATTCTTCTTGATTCATCAATCTCCCAAGATCAAGAGGCTATGGAAATGGTTAAAAGTCACTATGCCGAACTTGTGTCTAGCAATTCGGAAGTTATTGGTAAAACTGCAGTCGTCCTTGATGGTGAATCTTGCTCTATAGAGGAATGTAATTTCGGAAATCTCATCACTGATGCTATGATGTATTACTACGCTACCAGGTTTAACGGAGAAAATTGGACGGATGCTCCAATAGCTATAATCCAAGGTGGTTCAATTTCTGGGTCTATCGCACCCTCAAATCGACCTGCTGATATCACGAGAGGGGAGCTACTAGCTGCTTTACCTTTAGAAAGCAATCTTGTAGTAGTCGTTATGACCGGAGCAGTTCTCACTCAGGTTTTGGAACATTCCGTTAAAGATTATGACCCCAAGAATCCTTCTGGTAGATTCCTGCAGTTTTCTGGGATACGTGCTGTTTATGATCTGGAAAAAGAACCTGGTTTTCGATTGGTAGAGGCAGTAGTTCGCTGCTGGTCTTGTCATGTACCTGAGTTTTATAAAATTGATGACTGGAGGGATTACAAAGTTATAATGCCTGCGTCCCTGGCTCATGGAGCGTTTGGATATAATATGCTGACTAGACAATCTAAAGTAGCCCTTACATATGATGAAGTGTTGTGCACAGCTGATTTCTTCCAATTGAGAAGTCCAGTCTATCCAGAAGTAGCCGGTCGCATAATTCTTCGCAATATTCCTGGCTCTGCGACAGCTTTTAGCTCTTCCTTGCTTTTTATTGTCCTTATATTATTTGGAACGCAATTATTAAACTGATATTACGTTACAGTAGGTATATTTATATTTAATAATTGGTTTGGAAATACGCACAATTGGTGCGTTCTAGATAATTTTATGTAAGTGTTTTTTTATAAATTGTTTTTTTTTTAAATAAACCAGTTTATTCATTTTCCTTTTTATTTTTAAAGGTACTGTCGAAAATGAAATGTTACAAAAGAAAATAATCTACTCCATTTCACTTTTTTTTACTGCTCTCAATGGATTCTTGTATTAAGTGATCAGGTTCACGTTATTAAAGTTCAAGATACTGGATTTTATTCGTAATTAGTAAGTATTTTAGAAGGCAAAACATAAAGATGCATGAAAAACATGCATGCACAAAATGATTAATCAGTAAATAATAATTGTACGTTTAAAAACTTGGGATTATTGCATGAGCTGGTTACAAACTCAATTGGAAAAAGTTTTTACCTCAGGTAAAAAGATAAGTTTTATCACAAAGAATTTTGATTTTCAATAATTTTCATTAACAAAGGTGCATCCATTTCATTATTCTGCTAACATTTGATTTGCTAACAAGCCTAAAAACGCATCATAATAACAGCCTTCAATTAGAACCAAATTAGTGTTTTGGAAAGCACATTTAGCAACGGCTGATGTGCTGTGTGTGTGTGTCCTAGAACCAATTAGTTACAACTAAATGTAGTAGTTACCTATTGAAACCAGTTGGAGGAAATGTTGATAGTTGAATAAGTTCCAATAACAAATCTAATACAATAATTCAGAAATTTTAAATGAAATCCAATTTTTCTCCCAATGTAACAAAGTCATCATCATCTCCCTGCCCTTTTCCCAATTTATTTGGGGTCGGCGCAGTATGTCCTCTTTTTCCATACATCTCTATCACCCGTCATCTCAGTAGTTACTTCCTTTCTCGCCATATCACCCTTCACACAATCCATCCATCTCTTCCTAGGTCTGCCTCTTTTCTTGTATCCATCCACATCCAAAAATAAGTAAATATAAGTTTCTTTTCTTAATATTGATACAGAGGCTTTACCTACCTTCCCTTTAATTTTAAATGTTTTGATTTCCATCACTCTGTGCATGAAGCACGAGCAAAATAACGGAATAGTTAGGTACATCATCTAATAATCATAAATGTGGTATAATTAACTAAATTAATATACATTATTTCTGTATGTTTGTGCAATTTTTTCCAATTATGTACGCACTGCATTTACCCGTTCTTTGTTTCAGTGCTTGGGAAACCACGAATTCGATAAAGGCATACCGGGACTTATCCCTTTCATCAAAAATCTTAGTTGTCCAGTTTTAGCTGCCAATCTTATTCTAACTAAAGAGCCAGAATTGCAAGCTGAACAAAATCTAAAAAAATCAGTAATAATTGACATAAATGGTACAAAGATTGGTATCATCGGTTACTTAACGCCCGAAACTAAGATCGTGGCTCTGAAAAACTATGTGGAATACGAAGATGAAATAACAGTTTTGCGACGAGAAGTAGCTAAACTTAAGAATAATGGCGTTAAAATAATTATCGCTCTTGGCCACTCAGGTTTTAAAAAAGATTTAGAAATCGCCAAAGAAGTAGAAGATATTGATCTAATTATAGGCGGACACACTCATACATTTTTATGGAACGGTGTCAAGCCCGACGTGGAAAAACCTGAAGCACCATATCCAACTGTAGTGAAAACAGAATCTGGCAGACGGGTTCTTGTCGTACAATCCTATGCATTCACAAAATATATTGGCAAATTACGAATTTTGTTTGATTCAGATGGTGAAATAATACAATACAATGGAAAACCTATACTACTTAATAATTCAATACCGGAAGATCCAGTAGTATTACAAATCGTAAATCGTTATCGTGAAAACATTAATGAACTTACAGAGCAAGTTATTGGTAACACTTCTGTGGTTGTAGATGGCCATTCCTGTAGATTAAAAGAATGTAATATGGGAAATTTGATAACAGATGCCATAATTCATACGTATGCTACTAATTACCGTGGACACGGATGGACTGACGCCCCTATTGCTATTGTTCACGGAGGTGAAATAAGATCTTCATTTGACAAAATAAATCCTTCAGGCAATATCACCAACGAAGATCTAATAAGGGTCATGCCTTTTGATGGAACCGTAGTAAAATTGACGATCAATAGCAGTGCAATATTGGATATGCTGGAACATTCCGTACTCAATTACGACCCATTGTCCGCAACTGGTCAATTTTTACAAATGTCAGGAATGAGAGTAAAATATGATTTACGCCGTCCTCCAAAACAGAGAGTGATAAAGGTTTACGTAAGATGTGGTGAATGTAAATATCCGGTATACTCAGCTCTAAATGATAAAAGAGAGTACAAGATATTGGTGCCTGCATTTTTAGCAAAAGGTGGTGACGGCTACTCAATGTTCAATGACCTACCCATGGTTTGTTTAAGTTTAAGTGAAATTGAAAGTACAGAGGCTTATATTAAAAGTCATAGTCCTTTGTATCCTGGTGTTGAAGGCAGGATTATTTTGCAAGGAGCTATAAAAACAAATAAGACTTAACTCTACTCTGAAGGAAGATAATTAGGTTCTTATCCTATAATTCTTCTCGGTCGATATAATCAGGCTTTCTTTCAGCTGTTCTAAGAGAAGTTCTAAAAGAAAAGACATAATGACCGTCTCATACAGTAATTTGGAAGTTACGATTAAGACAAAAAAAAAACAAACCTGGTTCGGTCAAAACTTCAGGCAAGTGAAGACAATCGAAAACTAGAATATGTTTTGGGATTAGAAGAAGTGTTAATTGATATTTTTTAACTTATAGATGAGAATTGATTTTAAAGATCAGTCGATTTTTTGTAGAAACTGCTATGAAATAATTTACTTTATAGTTGGTTCAAAGAACAATGAAGTCTAATTATGAACAATATATCATACTAACGAAATAATAATTAGTAGTTTAGTTGGTGTATTATGGGAATTTTTGGGCTCTTTTTCTGCCTTTCCTATCTTTATAATTTGTATCTTTGTAATTTTATAATAAATCTAAAGAATTAAACTTCGTGTATTTACTATTTTTACATCTATTACTACTACAATAGGAACTACTACAATCATTATTTACTTTCGAATTGTAATAATTACGCAACCTTAATTTTACGTTCATTTCATCTTCCTTTAAAAAAGTTTAACTGAAATTATTGACAGATAACCAAAAAAATATTTTTAAATGAAACCTTTTTGTAAGTACCACAGAATCTATTAAGCATGTTAGATTTACATGAAACGACTCGTTACGAAATTTGTAATAAAAAAAAATTAAATGTATCCATCCTCCTAAGTCTCTACCATCCTAAGTATATTTGGCTTGGTCTAACCTATAGTGCTATCTCATTTTTTCAGAAACTTACAATACCGCAAACTGGTTTAACAAATAATAATTAAAATGGGCCAAATAACACCGGAATTATGTTTGTTTGCTATGTTGTAACCGTGTTTCTTACATTGGGTACTAACCATTTTAATAAGTAGATATTAACATCTATAGTTATTATAGTAAATGCACGTTCATTAATACATTATATAACTTTAAAAATCTTGCATGTACCTATTTATATAGAATTGCATGAGTCGAAAATTAATTAATTAAGCTTAATTAATTTCTTTATCTTTTGTTTCAGTCTTTGGGCAACCACGAATTTGATAACGGAGTATCAGGCCTCACGCCATTTATTAAGGCAGTAACATGTCCAAATCTTGCGGCCAACCTTATCCTCACTAAAGTACCAGAGTTACAAGCTCTGCCTAACTTGATGAAATCTGTTGTATTTGATATTAATGGGACTAAAATTGGCGTTATTGGTTACTTGACTCCAGATACAAAATTCCTTGCTATAAGAAATGACGTCGAATACATTGAAGAAGTAACAGCAGTCAGAAAAGAAGCAGCCAACCTTAAAAGTTTAGGAGTTAATATTCTTATTGCACTTGGTCATTCTGGTTTCACTAAAGACTTAGAGATAGCCGAAAAAGTGGAAAACATCGATTTAGTAATTGGTGGCCACACAAATACGTTTTTATGGAACGGTGTCAATCCTGATATCGAGCAACCTGAAGGACCTTATCCAACTTTACTTAAACAAAAATCTGGTAGAATAGTTCCCGCGGTACAGGCTTATGCGTACACAAAATATATGGGCAAACTAGACATCTTGTTTGATTCAAACGGTGAAATAATTGCTTCAGATGGAAATCCCATACTTTTAGATAAATCCGTTCAACAAGATCCAACAGTATTAGCAATTGTAGATCGTTATCGTGAAAGTGTGAACGTGATAAATGAATACGTAGTTGGTAACACTTCTGTGATTTTAGAAGGCCATACCTGTCGCTTACAAGAATGTAACTTAGGGAATTTGATAACTGATGCGATGGTACATAAATACGCTTCTAATTATAAAGGATACGGCTGGACTGACGCTCCTATAGCAATTATGCAAGGTGGTGGTATAAGAACATCTGTTGCTCATATTGGCTCACCAGCTAATATTACAAAGGGAGACTTGTTAAGCGTATTGCCATTTGATGGAAACACAGTAAAAGTAACAGTAAATGGGAGTGATGTATGGAAAATGCTTGAACATTCCGTCAGCAAATACAATAAGTGGCGAGCTCCGGGACAATTCCTGCAAATGTCAGGAATGATGGTGCGATATGATTTCCGTCACCCACCTGGAAAGAGAGTCGCCGAAGTTAACATTCGTTGTGGGAAATGTCTCAACCCTGAATATTTTGTTCTGAATAAAACAGAGCAGTACGAAATATTGATGCCAGCCTTTTTATCAATGGGAGGCGATGGTTACTCAATACTCGACGGCCTACCCTCAACTTCGTTAAGTTATGGGGAGTTAGAGGCCACAACTGAATATATTCAATCTCATAGTCCAGTGTATCCCGCTGTTGAAGGAAGAATAATTATAAAAAATCTCGAAAAGTTGAATAACTCCGCACCATGTTTGAATCTTTCAGTAGCAGTTATATTATTGTTTGCTTATTCTTTGTTTTTATAAAAAAAAACCGGCCAAGTGCGAGTCAGACTCGCGCACCGAGGGTTCCGTACAAACCTGTAGGTATATAAGTAAAAGTTTAACGTTGTGTAACGTTGTGTGTGTTTAACGTGTACTTTATAACGTTGCTTCATGCCAAATTTCAAGATTCCAGGTCGTCTGGAAGTATCCTTTAGGTTTTGATTCCCTTGCGAGTAGTTGCGAGTTTCAAAATATGCGGCTTTAATTGCTGTATCTTTTGATTGCGTTGACGTAGAAGTTTGATTTTGTTACAGCTTAAAGATATTATAGACTTGAGTATTTGTTAAGAATTTCAATATAATACCACTACGCGTTCATGAGTAAAGGGGTAATAAGTTTAAAATTATTAAAAATATTTTTATTATATGATGTAACTAAAAATTTATGCTTTTCGCAATTTTTCCTTTATCTGTGTTATAAGACGTTGCTTCGTACCAAATTTCAAGATTCTGAGTTCACGGGAAGTACCCTGTAGGTTTTGATTCCCTTGCGAGTGTCGAAAATTTGCGGCATAAACGGGAGTATCTTTTGATCGCGTTGACTTAGAAGTTTGATTTTTTCACAGCTCCAAGAGACCATAGACTTGAGTATTTGATATGAATTTCAGCTTGATACCTCCACGCGTTCCTGAGAAAAAAGGTCTTGACAGACAGACAGACAGACAGACAGACAGACAGACGGACAACAAAGTGATCCTATAAGGTTCCGTTTTTACCTTTTGAGGTACGGAACCCTAAAAACGAACAAATATAGGTAGTATATACAAACGTAGGTAAATTACAAGTAGGTAGTTAACGTGTTGAATTGAACAAATCTTATTTTGCAGAAATTAGGGGAATTATAATTCAATAATCTATATCTCTTAAATGAAAATATTTAATAAAAAAAAAACTAGCAAAAACAACTGACAACTGACTGATGAATTGCCTATAATGCTAGCAAGCTTATTAGCATTATTTTATATCTTTTTGTCGATCTGAAACCTATCAGTATTACCTAAAGCTTAATAATGCAATATTAGTTTTATACACATTTTATTTAAGAATTATTTTTGTTGAAATTAATTCGTTTTTATTTAATTAATAGGTATTTATATCGAAATGTAAACAAATAATAGTTTATTGTAATTTATTCTCCTTATGTATACAAATAAATAAAGTTTTGTTGTGTTTTTAATATCAAAATAACAACTGTTTTCTAAATTCATCTGCATGGTACCATAACTAAAATGCAGTTTTTATTTGCCTTTCTGTCTGTTTGTTTCGGTTAATCTTCTAAACGGCTGTTCCAATTTCAATGAGGCTTTCAATAGCAGGTAGTTGATTCGTAAGGCGTAATATAAGTTACTTTTAACTTTGAAAATACTTTTGATATTGCACAAAATAAAGAAAATCTCAAATATTTTGGACAAAATCAGATTTGAGAGGCACTTTTACTGGTAAGTATTTGATTTTCTAAGAAATAAATTAGGCTTCTAAAATTTACGGCACGCACGAAACAAAAATTGGTTTCTAAAAAGCTACTAAAGTGTATCTACTGAATAATAGGGATCATTCAATTTCACGCAATGACGCGAATGAAGTTGTGGGTAACACCTAGTGGACTTATACACAACTTATATAAAAAGGAAATCCTTTTCAAAGATCTATTAGATATTAGAACCTGTTTGTAAAGAAAGAAACCTAAACGTCAATCTTACTAAAATACAACCAAATATTGCAAAATTGTTCATCAGAACTTTAATTACCGATCCGAAAATTTAATTGCGTGACACAAACTATATAGTTGAAACACCAAACTATTTTTTTATACACTATCCATGGATGCCTTAAAAATTGCAGACACGCAGTACTACATACGTAGCTATAGTCCAGTATACCGCATTACACAATCAATAAAACCCACCAAATACTTAGGGAAACTATGAATATAGTAATCAATTCTAACGACCTAACAACCAATTCTAACCTCAATCAAAACGGTTAAAATTGAATCATGATTCGAAAGGTATGCGGACACTTGCGCGAATCCACTTGCGCGAAAGACATTTGCGCGAAAGACTTTTGCGCGAATGGACACTTGCGCGAATGGACATTTGCGCGAATGGACAATTGCGCGACAGACACTTGCGCGAAGGACACTTGCGCGAATGGACATTTGCGCGAATGGACACATGCGCGAATGGACATTTGCGCGAATAGACATTTGCGCGAATGGGTGTGCACATAATTTAATCAATATTATAGTCTCCGTTATCCGATGCACCGCAAATTATTAATATCAGCTCAAAGTGTCCCACTGCTGGGCAACGGTCTCCTTACTCTTTTTCCACTTCTCTCTGTCTCTGTTCTTTTCGAAAGAATCCAGCTCGTCAACGAAAATTTATTTTAATTAAGTACCTACCTAAGTACTTTGTTTCTGAAATTCAAGATGGCTGAATACGAATATCATTTTTGAAATCCAAGACGGCCGACACGAAATTTGGACTTGGGTATCGTTCCGTGGTTTTTATGTTCTAAATACGAATATAAAGAACTTTTTAAATCCAAGATGGCTGACACGATATTTTGACATGGGCATCGTTTTCGTGGTTTTCGTATGTTATATATACGAATACTTATGAAGTCGTTTTTCAAATCCAGGATGGTCAACACGATATTTCGACATGGGTATCGTTTCCGTAGTTTTCGTATGTTCTATACACAGATATAGATCTGTGGTTCTATACGAATGTGAAATCAATTTTGAAATCCAAGATAGCTGAAATATAAATTCCGACATGGGTATCGTTTCCATTGTTTTTGTATATCTTAAACTAGTGACCCGCCCCGGCTTCGCACGGGTGCAATATACATATAAACCTTCCTCTTCAATCACTCTATCTATTAAAAAAACTGCATCAAATTCCGTTGCGTAGTTTTAACATAAAC
Organism: Protodeltote pygarga; assembly: GCA_936450705.2. NCBI lineage: Eukaryota > Metazoa > Arthropoda > Insecta > Lepidoptera > Noctuidae > Protodeltote > Protodeltote pygarga. The sequence continues at coordinate 4,242,922 of OW388264.2, read as the reverse complement.
ATTTAACAAGTTGATATAGGGACAGAGAAAGCGAATTTGTTTTATACTATATAGTGATACGATTATGGAGGCGATTTAGAAATCCAAGATGGTATCCGGATGAGGATGATGATGGTATCCAGACACTTGCGCAAAAAGCCATTTGAGCAAAAGACACTTGCGAAAATTGCACGAATGGGTGCACAAATGTATTTAAAAAAGTCTCAATAAATAGTCCGTTAGCCGTTAAAACGTTTCCACCGGGCACCGCGTGGAGGTGGACTAGCTCCCGGCTCTGTTTTTTCTAGATTAAATTTTACATAACTTATATTATAATATTTATACAGTTACAAATAGTTAGTATTTTGAATATTTGTTTAATAATTAAATTTTATAGTGTAGATACTAGGTAGGCACATGTAATCTTAATATTATAATATATATTTTTTAATATTGACAATATTAATATTTTTCCAATAAATAAAGATCTTTTCTGTATTTTTAATTATTATTTTATGCTAATAATTACGGTTACATTTTAATATATATTTTTGTATTTTTAATGTTTTTAAGGTATTTTGTTTGTTTTATTTATATTTAAGTACCTATGTACCTACCTACCTATATATAATATTTATAGCAAATAAAGAATATGAATACTTATGAATATATTTTATATAATAATATATATTTTTTAAAACGTAGCCACGTCGTGAGTGCAGTTACGAACTTATGTTCGTATCTGCACTCACGACGTGGCTACGTTACGCTATCACAGGACATAGGTAATCACCAAGACCGAAACAAATATTTGTGGATCATACAAATATTTGTCCCTAGCGGAAATCGAACCCGCGACATCGAGCGCAGAACCCCTACGACAATATGACGTCCAGTCATTATTATTTAAAATAATAAAATATTACCTTATTTACTTTTATTCCCAAATTTCATCAAATGTTTTTTTTATGCTAATTTAGGCACATTGTATTAAACATTTTTGGTGTTTCTTTTTTGGATTATATTTTTAATATTTTTGGGGTATTTTATTTGTTTTTTTTTAATATATTTTTGGTTTTTTTTTTTAAATTCTGATCAATAATTTTTAATATTTTTGGGGTATTTTATTCGTTTTTTTTATATATTTTTGGTTTTTTTTTTAATTCTGATCAATAATTTTTAATATTTTTGGGGTATTTTATTCGTTTTTTTTATATATTTTTGGTTTTTTTTTTAAATTCTGATCAATAATTTTTAATATTTTTGGGGTATTTTATTCGTTTTTTTTATATATTTTTGGTATTTTTTTTTAATTCTATTCAATTATTTCGTCCAGTCATTATTATTTAAAATAATAAAATAAACTTAGGTAAGTAATTAATTTTTTCCCAAATTCAAATGTTTTTCTTTTTTGGTTATTATTATTAATAAAATATTAATGGTGTTTCTTTTTTTGATTATATTTTTAATATTTTTGGGGTAAGTACCTATTTTATTTGTTTTATTTTTATTTATGTTTTTGGTATTTTTTTTTAATTCACCTTTTGCAAGTCTGACAACGGGTATGTACTCGGAGACCATGCGGACTCTCAGATATCGATTTTGAAAGCAATCGGTCCAGTAAATAAAAAGTTCAAAATGGCGGCCACCTTTTCCAATTCTGACAACGAGTATGTACTCGGAGACCATGCGGACTCTCAGATATCGATTTTGAAAGCAATCGGTCCAGTAAATAAAAAGTTCAAAATGGCGGCCACCTTTTCCAATTCTGACAACGAGTATGTACTCGGAGACCATGCGGACTCTCAGATATCGATTTTGAAAGCAATCGGTCCAGTAAATAAAAAGTTCAAAATGGCGGCCACCTTTTGCAAGTCTGACAACGGGTATATACTCGGAGACCATGCGGACTCTCAGATATCGATTTTGAAAGCAATTGGTTCAGTAAATAAAAAGTTCTAAATGGCGGCCACCTTTTGCAAGTCTGACAACGGGTATGTACTCGGAGACTATGCGGACTCTCAGATATCGATTTTGAAAGCAATCGGTACAGTAAATAAAAAGTTCAAAATGGCGGCCACCTTTTGCAAGTCTGACAACGGGTATGTACTCGGAGACCATGCGGACTCTCAGATATCGATTTTGAAAGCAATCAGACTAGTAAATAAAAAGTTAAAAATGGCGGCCACCTTTTCCCATAAAAAACATACTACATGATCATATTTATCCTACATAAAAAAGTTAATTCATTTTAAAAAAAATCTTACAAGTGTCGCGACAGTTTTGGTCTTAATTTTTTCCCCTTTCGCAACTCGCGATAAGGAACTTCGTTTCAAAAATGACTTCATATTCGTATTTTGAATAAACAAAAACCACGAACTCACACTACTAAACTCTCCTTGAAAATTAGTGTCAGCCTACTTGAATTTCTAAAGCAACTCTGCATTTGTATTAAGCTTATTCGAAAATGTACCTAATGCAGTTCCTTATTATTCCATAAAATAAAGTCGCTTGAGGGGGGGGGTGGGATATCATTGGTTTATCAACATCTGATGATTTCTACTTGTCAACTCCTACCATTAGTCACGTTAAAGAGCTTCGTTCTAAAAAATTAGGGAAATATTCGCGCAAATGTCTATTCGCGCAAGTGTCCATTCGCGCAAGTGTCTGTCGCGCAACTGTCCATTCGCGCAAATGTCCATTCGCGCAAGTGTCCATTCGCGCAAGTGTCTGTCGCGCAACTGTCCATTCGCGCAAAAGTCCATTCGCGCAAGTGGATTCGCGCAAATGTCCTTCGCGCAAATGTCTTTCGCGCAAATGTCCCAGATCCGATTCGAAAGACACATGGCGCCATCCATTATTATAAGAACGTTACAGTTGTTTTCCTCGGGAACAATACTATGAACGTTTCTGTACACCTGACAACGTATATGCAAAATTTCAGGATGATCGCTTCAGTGGTTTAGGCGTGAAAAGATAACAAACAAACTTACTTTCGCATTTATATTATTATAAAAATATTATAAAAATAAAAATATAGGTAAGTAAGTTATTAGAATAGGAATATAACAGGAAAGTAATCTGATAGATTGCCGTTGTTCTCAATGGTTTATCAAACGAATGCAGTAACAGGTAACTTAGGCGGTCTTCACACTGCCCCGCATCATGCTGCATATTGCGTGTCGACGCACCTACGCGCGTTCCTGCGAGAGTGCAGATCTGCATCATCGTGCGGGTTTTATGCGCACTCGCGCGCGTAGGTGCGTTTTGTAGATTCACGCACGCCGGCACTCATTTATTCGCCGTTCTCTGTGGTGGTCGTGCAGTACTGAGCATCACGATTCAAAATCACGCGCGGCACTGCGGGATTCGGTGTGCCATACCTTGCGTCTCGCCCCGCACCTACGCGCGGGGGTGCATGTTTCTCCGCGTGTATGCGCGTGATCCGTATGAACGCGCGTGGATGCATTTTCGGTGTGTTGGACTGTGCGTGTTTTCCATACAAACAGAGATACTTACAAGCAACGGAAGAACACGCATCCACGCGCTACGCTGCATCATGCGGGGCAGTGTGAGAATCGCCTTACTCACCGATGCAGCTATATGGGGGATAGATGATAATATTATATTGTTTCTAAAAATACGTCTAACGCCATCTATGAACTTAAGTGGGCATTAAAATAAGACAGCACCATTCTACGTATAGAAATTATTGATGGCAGTGTAATGCTCATGAAGATTATAAAAAAAAAATTGAATATTTTTTCTCGGCTCGTGATGATAACCCGGACTGACAAGCTGATAAATAGGATCCATAAAGAAATAGATTGTTTAAATAATGCGCAATCAGCGCTTAGATACCTAGGTATATTGTAACTATTTTGCGATATGATCATGTTTGGTCATGTTATGAAATAGCCATGCGTTTAGTTGACCATACGATTTCTACTCATTGATCGGGCCAGACTACATCCTGAAGTGGCCAATAGACAATTTAATGTTTTAAGAAACGGTGGCATATCATAAAATGGTAGCATATATAATCAAATGGTCGACCAATTCATCAAAAATATACCATAGTAATCGTATCTGTCTGGTATGGAGGCATAGTAGCCGTGGTGTTATAGGTAATTCTTCTGTACGTTTGTATTTGTCACTGACTCCTCCTGACTAGACCGATGTCGACTAATTTTTTGGTATGTGTTTAAGTGGGTTAACAGTTTAGATTTTCAATTGAATCCGGTAGGTGGCGCTGCAATAGCCAAGAAAATTTAATTATGAAAATATGTGTCCTAAAATATAAAATAAATATTTTTGCCTTTTCTTTTAGTAAATTTTATTAAGTATTTGTTTAAATTAAAACATTGCTTTTTCACAATCACTTCTCATTATTTATGGATCCTCTAACGAGCCTCTAGACTAGCTCTCCTTAAGCGATCCTCTAGACCACTTTTAAATTATTGTATATTTGTATAACTGTACTTATACAACGTGTCAAATAGCATAATCGTACATTTTTTCTTCCAGTCACTTGGCAACCACGAATTTGATCAGGCTGTGGATGGAGTAAGACCATTTATTAGGAACCTAAGCTCACCTGTAGTAGCGGCTAACCTTATCTTGGATAAAGTGCCTGAATTACAAGAAGAGAAAATCTTACATAAATCAATTATCATAGAAATAGGAAACAAAAAAATTGGCATAATCGGCTACCTAACTCCAGACACAAAGTATCTAGCACCAAAAAACGATGTTGAATACGAAGACGAAGTAATCGCATTAAATAGAGAAGTAAAAAAACTAAAAGAACTAGATGTTAATATTTTAATAGCTTTAGGCCATTCTGGATATGCGCAAGATCGGATTATTGCGGAAAAAGTTAAAGACCTTGACTTAGTTGTCGGAGGACATTCGCATACATACCTTTCAAATTATAATACCACTTCAGAAAATCCTGAGGGACCATACCCAACAGAAGTAGTACAAGCCGACGGTAGAATTGTGCGGGTTGTACAAGCTTTCTGTTACACTAAATATATGGGAAAACTACGCTTACTTTTTGACTTGGAAGGGGAAATAATAGCTTGCGATGGTGAACCAATCCTGTTGGATGAAAAAATACCACAAGATCCTGAACTCTTGGAATCAGTAGAAAAATATAGTAAAGACATAGATATTTTATTCAATAAGGTTGTTGGGAATTCATCTGTTTACTTGGATGGAGATTGTCGTTATAGAGAATGTAATTTAGGTGATTTGATCACCGACGCCATGTTAAACCATACCAGGGAAAAGCATTATGAACAATATCCCAACTTGAATATTGCAATTCTGCAAGGAGGAGCGATTCGAGCATCGATCAATCATATTGGAACACCGTATAACTTGACTAAAGGCGACTGGATAACTACGTTACCGTTTGGTCTCCCTTTGACAATAGTTACTATAAATGGTACAATATTTAGACAAAGCCTTGAAAATTCAGTCTCAGCGTGGCATGAAAAGAAAGGAAGATTCTTGCAAGTTTCAGGAGTAGAAGTGACTTACGATTTGGCCAAACCACCTGGTTCTCGCATTGTAAGGGCTCAAGCAGTTTGCCCTAACTGTATTTCTAAATCATTGGAGGATATAAGAGATGATTATGAATATCAAGTTTTAATGTCTAGTTTTACTGCAGAAGGTGGAGATAATTATATTATGTTTAAAAATCTTCCAAAAGTAGCAAAAATCAAAACTGATTACAGTGAATTCGATAGTATTTTATATTATTTGAGTAAATATAGCCCTGTCCATCAATTAACAGAAGGACGCGTAACATTACTAAATCAAGCCTAGTAATACACTAATGGCAATGACTAAAGAAGAAAGAAGAATTTGAAGAATAGGTTTTTAGTACTTACTTATGTTTTAAGATCATTATTTTTAAATACTCGTTTAAATAGCTGGTATAAAAGCACTATTTGTTCTAATGCAAAGCTAGCGTTGAATTATAGTGTTGTTTCGTTAGTGTTAATATTAAGTAGGTACATAACAGTTTGGTACATTATCCAGTGTGATTATTTTTGCCAAAGAATATCAGCTACCTATTATATTATCAATTTTCCGTTCTTGAGAAGGCACGTTAAAGTTTATAGTACCTATAATTAATTATATTAGATCTGTTAAGTAGTCACAAACCTGTATACACCAAAGAGACTTTGTAGGGTAACTAGTGAGTATGACTCAAATAGCTCTTTTTCTTCTTATCATAAGGTTGATGAACAACCTGGTGTCAGAGTTTAAACCGCCCGTAGGCTTCTGACATGGCTTTACACACCGTTGAAAAATCTTTCAGATGCTCTCTTCTGCACAAATACTCCTTTTACTGGGGTTGCAAACCCCGCATAGAATATACCCCTAAAGTTTTCTATTGGTAGGTACTTATTTTTACCCACTTTCATACTTTCTCCATTCTTCCTATGACTATCCGAAGAAATGATCCTGACTGAAGCATCAGTTATCAGAGAAAATCTTTAACTATCTGAATCAAACGTGGATGCAAAGTATCGTCTCAGTTGTATCATTTTGCTGTGGTATCGTGTACACGCTACTCTTCATGAGTAGACTATCCTAGCCGAAGTACGAGTTTGTATCTATCGTAAATATAAATGTATGTAGACAAACCCTTTTGGATTTTTGAATGTTGTCAAACATCTTATGGCCACTATTTTGTGATACAACTGAACTGGTTTCAGCATGAATATAATACAAATATCATACTATCTACCTCTAGTTACCTCATTCACAAATCTAGAATAGATTTTAGCTTTATTAAACTGCATTTATATTTGTTTACTTAATTAAGTTAAGCTAAAACCGAAATGTTTTAAATATTTCATGTTAAAGTGATGTTTTTACATCATAGATAGACTATTGTTATGTTAAGATACATAAAAGTGAAACATTCCAAAGATTATGTCAGAGATATCGTGGAAAGCTCGCCATATCTATAATTCTGTGACAAAAAGCTGACTAGCGAGCGCCTAATATTTTTGTAACGAGACTTTTCTTGGAACTGGTACCAAAGATATTGAAAGTAAGGATATACATACTAACTCTATATTAGCTGTCTTGGACACAGGGAATGGTGCAATAACCTATCCTTACCTTACCTTACCTTTTCTAATGATCTCTATTAGAAAGAGAAATGGCGAGTCTAAATTAGTTTAGAGCATGTGCAAGAGAATTAATACCAATCTGTTGTAGACATCAAAGTTATTGTATTCGTTTATTGAATGTTACAATTAATATTAGATTATGTTTTTAACGTTATGACAATAAAATGGTTATTTTATTTCGTGTTGTTTAATTTTCCCTACAAAAACAAGAGACTACGATAGGTACTCATAATCCCTATTTGGCATTAATTCATAAAACTTCCTTGATTTATCTGGGCAAATCGAAAGACATAAGTAATTTCACGCCTTGTAAGGAAATCTGGAACTTGATTTCAGGTAGAAGTTAGTAATATAAGACTACATTACTTTGAATGTCATTGTAAAATAAGACTAAGATTATTTAAACGAAATGAGTGAGCCCTATATTCTAAAACCTGGGACTGCAAAAGGCTGAGTAGTCTTGCAATAAGTAGTCTCTGTTTTAAGTAAAGTAGCTCGTAAATATGAAAAAAGTCCTTTAAAGGTAGGTGAAGAGACCTTTTTAAGAGACTTTAAAGTCACCTTGCAGCTTTAAAGCGCTTTACAAGGCACACTTGGTCAATCTGTATACTATCCTGCACAAATATATTGCAAAATAAAATTTAAGCACAACATTACAAAATGCCTAAGCCTATAATGCGTTATATCTAGGTTACAACAACAATTTGTATCTATCCCAATCAAAAATAAACTGAAACATAACACTGTGGACACAACAAAATGTTCTCATTTGAACTTAATTTACGAGGCATCGAACAAATACGTAGGCACGCACACATCGAAACTATTTATGAATACACTGCCCATGGATGCCTAACAAAAATCGTTAACAGACAGTACACTGTCTATACATGCGTATATAGTACAGTTATTACTGTACCTACTACATACGCGTGTATTCATCGCACTACCCCAATCAATAAAACTGCAATTGAGCGCCGACACAAAATATGTCCGAACAAAGTAATCACGATGATTGAATGATGTTGCACGATATACATACACGTACGCGAATGATGCAGGTTACGCACCTAGCGTTCCGAACTTTCAATGCATTCAAAACGGGTTTTTTCCCTTTGAAGTTCGACATTTTATGCATGTATATAATATGTACCTGTATTATGGCGTTGGTGCGGATTCAAACAATGAGTGAACGGAAAAATATACGCAAGCTTATTACCCTACGAATAATACTTTTATTATTCGTAGTTATTACCTTTATAAACCTTTCATACAAAGGGTTGATCCATAAAACGCGACTGTAAAAATCTACAACATTGACCTTTTTGTTTCAGTCGCTGGGAAATCATGAGTTCGACAATGGAGTAAGCGGTCTCACCCCTTTCATAGAAAACCTAACGTGCCCAGTTTTAGCTGCGAATCTTGTCTTAACTAAAGTGCCAGAACTTGCTAGGGAGGCTAATCTTAAGAATTCTATAGTGCTCGATGTAGACGGCCACAAAGTCGGCATAATTGGCTACTTAACCCCAGAAACCAAAATTTTAGCAGTGCCAAATGATGTGGAATACGTCGATGAAATTAAAGCCCTGAATGTGGAAGTGAAAAAACTGCAAAATGAGGGAATCAATATTATCATCGCATTAGGACACTCGGGTTACCTCAAGGATCTGCAGATAGCCAAAGAAGTAGAAGGGGTGGATTTAGTTATCGGTGGACATACTAACACTTTCCTATGGAATGGCACGAGTCCTGATTCAGAAAAGGCACAAGGCTACTATCCAACTTACGTGAAGCAGGCTTCAGGAAGAAGTGTTCCTGTTGTTCAAGCATATGCTTACACTAAATATTTAGGGAAACTCCATTTGGTATTTAACTCTAACGGTGAACTAATTAATGTAGATGGTATTCCAATTCTTTTGGATAAAACGATACCTCAAGATGAAGATGTCGTCAAAATCATTAACAAATATCGAAGTAAAGTCCTTAATATAACTGATGAAGTTATCGGACATACTGGCGTAGTGATCGATGGCTTGTCATGTCAACTAAACGAATGCAATGCAGGCAATTTAATCACTGATGCGATGGTATATAAGTACGCGTCAGATTACCCTGGCGAGCATTGGACTGATGCCCCAATTGCTATAATTCAAGGAGGCGGATTAAGATCATCCGTAATACATGCACAAATGCCAACAAATTTGACTAAAGGTGACCTTCTCCAAATAATGCCTTTTCATGGAAGTGCAGTAACTGTGACAGTAAACGGTAGTGTCCTTTTACAAATGATAGAACACTCAGTGTCTAATTATAATCCTCTAGAGCCTCCTGGGCAATTTCTTCAGTACTCTGGTATCAAAGTTGTATATGATCTCAAGAAGCCTGTTGGTTCCAGGACTGTGAGTGCCGAAGCTAGATGTTGGGCTTGCAATATACCAAAGTTTTCTAAAATAGTAGAAAAAGACGTTTATAAAGTAATAATGCCAAGTTTCGTGGCTATGGGTGGGGACGGATTTTGGATGTTTCAAAGTTTGCCTACAAAAGTCTTAGATTATAATGAATTATTGTGTACTGAATATTATGTATCTCGTCATAGTCCGGTATACCCTACCGTCGAAGGACGAATTACTTTTTTGGATGAAAAAGAGAGTAGTGCAGCATCTAATTTACAGCTATCGTGTTTGTTAATTTTGTTTAGTACACTTACATTTTTTATAGCACAATAGTACAAGTTCCTAGCTTTTCAATATTTATTATCACCAGAAATGTTTTGAGTATTATTCCTATAAATCAGTAATGACTGCTGAGTTAGGAAACCAGGCTAAAACAAAACCTGTGAAGTATTCATTTAGTTCCTATGATTTGATTTCGTTCGCCTTCTAGGTATTCGTAATGGTACTAAATCGTATGAAACCTTTCCTTTTAGAAAAGGGTTTAGTAGATTAGGTTAGAACAAGTCTGAGACTTCATATTATTAGTTCCTTTTTTATTATAATTACTAAAATTAAGTGCGATAAATAAGGTACATAGTTAGATATAGGTGTTGTTAAGCTTTTAGGCTAAACTTAATTTAGTCTTTCGCACATTTGAACTAAACTTTTTTTGTGACATAATTTATGTATTCATTTCAGTATTAATTTTAACGAAGTGACTGATGTGACCATTTATATGATTTTGTAAAATAAATCGTTTTTTAATTTTTTTAGTGTTTTATTTTCATATCTAACAAAAAATATTGCATTCACCCAAACATCTCACTCATCCATGAATTAATGTTGATTTTGAGCAGTGCGGAAGATTATCTAACGCTTTTAATTTTAATACCTATTAACAGCAGTTATAGCCTAGTAGTTTGACCGTTAACTGGCATGTCAGAGGTCTCCGCTTTGAACCTAAAGCATGCACCTCGGACTTTTCGGAGTTATGTGCGTTTTATAAATTATCACCTGCCTCGTACCTTAGAAAACACGTTAAGCTAATGAAGATCTTTGACAGTCGATATAGGGAGTCAATAGCCTCATTAAATTCTTACAACAAATCTAATTTTATAATATAGTATTCCTTTGGGTACGGGAGTCAGACAGCACTCCGTAGAAAACTGATATTCAGCTGCATCTGGTCAGATTAAAAGGGGGCTCCAACAAGATACAGGAATAATAAGGCTAAGATGATTATTATTTTAATACCCAAAACAGATAAAGTTAGGTTAGGTAAGTGTCTAACATTGCACGTACCTAACATAAAAAATTTCTTTCAGTCACTCGGAAACCACGAATTCGACGAAGACGTAGATGGAGTCATACCATTTATTAAGAACTTAAACTCACCTGTAGTAGCGGCTAACCTTATTTTGGAAAAAGTACCTGAACTGCAAGAAGAAAAAAACTTATACAAATCAATCGTACTAGAAGTAGGAAAAGTGAAAATTGGTATAATCGGCTACTTGACTCCAGAGACAAAGTATCTAGCAGTAAATAATGATGTTGAGTACGAAGATGAAGTAATCGCATTGAAAAAAGAAGTAAAAAAACTAAAAAAACTGGGTATTAATATCTTAATAGCTTTAGGTCATTCTGGATTTGCGAGGGACAGAATTATTGCGGAAAAAGTTGAAGACCTTGACTTAGTTGTCGGAGGACATTCGCATACGTACCTTTCAAACTATAATACCACGTTGGAAAAACCTGAAGTCCCGATAGCATCATACCCAGCAGAAGTAGTACAAGCCGACGGTAGAATTGTGCGGGTTGTACAAGCCTACGCTCATACTAAATATATGGGAAAACTACACTTAATTTTTGATTCAGAAGGGGAAATAATAAATAGTGATGGTGAACCCCTATTATTGAATCATAAAATACCAGGAGATCCTGAACTTTTGGAAATAATAGAAAAATATCGTAAAGACATAGATCGTATAAACAATGAAGTTGTTGGTAGTTCTTTTATTTATCTTAATGGAGAATGTCGTTTAAAAGAATGCAATTTAGGTGATTTGATTGCCGACGCAATGTTAATCTATACCAGGGAAAAACATTATGAACAATATCCCAATGTGCACATAGCAATGATACAAGGAGGAGCAATTCGAGCATCGATGAATAAAACCGATTATCCACATTATATGACTAGAGGCGACTGGATAACCGTGTTACCGTTCACTCTCCCGTTAACTATAGTTACCATGAACGGAACAATACTTAGACGTAGCCTGGAACATTCTGTTTCTAACTGGAATAATGTTGATAGCAGTGGACAATTCCTACAAGTTTCAGGAATAGAAGTGACTTACGACTTAGCTAAACCACCTGGGTCTCGCGTCGTTAAAGCTAAAGCAGTATGTTCTCATCGGTGTCATGAAAAACTGCGTAATATAAGGAATCATTATAAATATCAAGCTATAATGCCTAGTTTTATTGCGGAAGGTGGAGATAATTTTGTTATGTTTAAAAATCTCTCTAGAAAGACGCCTTCTAACAATGTATTAGATAGTGTATTATATTACTTGAATAATTATAGTCCTGTAGATAAACAAACAGATGGACGAATAGCAGTACTTAATGAAAAGTTGTTTCAAAATATGCATATTTATTCTGATGGCAAAGATGAAGGAAGTAAGATGAACTCGAATGTAGGCTCAATGAATTTTAATTGGTCTTTATCATTTTGCGTTTTGGCGAAACCTTGACTTTGACGTAATAAAAGAACTTTGTATGTAACAAAAATCATTTTTCATCATCCAAACATCTCACCCATTTATTAATAAATGTTAATTTTAGGCAGTGCATGATATTAACGCTTTTTTTTATTGTAAGACCTAAACTAGTTAAATTAAGAATACGTGCCGAATATAACATAACCGTAAAATTTTCCTTTCAGTCACTCGGCAACCACGAATTCGACGACGGTGTGGATGGAGTAATACCATTTATTAGGAACTTGAGCTCACCTATAGTAGCTGCTAACCTCATCTTGGATAAAGTACCTGAATTGCAAGATAAAAACTTGCACAAATCAATTGTAATAGAAATAGAAAATGTAAAAATTGGCATAATCGGCTACTTGACTCCAGAGACAAAGTATCTAGCACCAAAAAACGATGTAGAATATGAAGATGAAGTAATATCATTAAAAAAGGAAGTAAAAAAACTAAAGGAACAGGGTATTAATATCTTGATAGCTTTAGGTCATTCTGGATTTATGAAAGACCTAATTATTGCGGAAAATGTTGAAGACCTCGACTTAGTAGTCGGAGGACATTCAAATACATACCTTTCAAATTATAATACCACATTGGAAATACCTGAAGTCCCGATAACACCATACCCAACAGAAGTAGTACAAGCCGACGGTAGAATTGTGCGGGTTGTACAAGCTTACGCTCACACTAAATATATGGGAAAAATACACTTACTTTTCGACTCAGAAGGAGAAATAATAAGTAGCGATGGCGAACCCATATTGTTAAATCAAATAATTCCAGAAGATCCTGAACTCTTGGAAATAATAGAAAAATATCGCAGAGACATAGATCGAATAAACAATGAAGTAGTTGGTAGTTCGTTCGTTGACCTAAATGGAGAATGTCGTTTAAGAGAATGTAATTTAGGTGATTTGATTGCCGACGCAATGTTAAACTACACTAGGGAAAAACATTATGAACAATATCCCAATGTGCACGTAGCATTGATGCAAGGAGGAGGGATTCGAGCATCGATCAGTCATATGGGAAATTCACATAATTTGACTAAAGGCGACTGGATAACAGTGTTACCTTATGCTCTTCCATCAACAGTAATTACTATGAACGGAACAATACTTAGACGTAGCCTGGAACATTCTGTAGCAAACTGGCAAGTTGTAGATAGCAGTGGACAATTCCTACAAGTTTCAGGAATAGAAGTGACTTACGACTTAGCTAAACCACCTGGGTCTCGCGTCGTTAAAGCTAAAGCAGTATGTTCTCATCGGTGTCATGGAACACTGCATGATATAATGGATGATTATGAATATCAAGTTATTATGCCTAGTTTTATTGCGGAAGGCGGAGATAATTTTGTTATGTTTGAAAATCTCCCTCAAGTAATACCTTACTACAGTGAATTGGATAGTGTTTTATATTACTTGAGTAAATATAGTCCTGTAGCTAAACAAACAGATGGACGCATAACAGTACTTAATGAAAACTTGGTTCCAAATATGCATATTTATTCTGATGGCAAAGATGAAGCAAGAAACTTGAATTCGAGTGTAGGCTCACTGAATTATAATTTTAGTTGGTTGTACGTACTTATGTTTTTACATTTTTTATAAATAATCATAAAAATGGCTGTAATAATAGAATGGGATTGTTTTATACGCAAAAATAGTTTAAATATGCAATAGTAAAGTATGACCACGGCGATACGCTTGTTTAAATAAGTACAACAGTTTAGTACATTATTCAGTGCGATTTTCTTATGACTAGGAATTTAAGTTTTTTTTTTAATATGGGTATTTTCGTGCTCTAAAGGGCACGTTAAATTAGATTAGAAAGTGGCTTGATAATAGCGGGTAGTCACAAAATCCCTTCCGTTAATACGTACAGTAAACTCATCGAATTCCATGACACTCTTAATTTGGTAGCATTAACTTTTTTACTGCCTACCTGAATTCCACTTACAGAAATTTACAGTAGGTCTCAAAGTTGACACTACCAAATTACGAAAGTCACAGAATTAGATGACCTAGCCCTACAAATCACATGAGTAAATATTACTCATGTGCTACAAATACAGTACTGTCATAGTGATCTTCGATTTTAATTAGTTCTTGTGAGTAGGTACCTACCTATTTGATTTAATATTATACATCGGTTATCTATACATACTTATTATATAGAAGTAAAAAATGTACTTATAGTGCAACAGATGGCACATTTAGCTATAGAATAGTGATTTAGGTAGATGATATTATGTAGGTAATTAGGGATATTATGGTTCTTAATTTTTGGGTAGGTATGTGGTTTATAAGATAATTAAAAATATTTGTAGGTATGTGGTTTATAAGATAAATAAAAATATTTGTAGGTATGTAGTTTATAAGATAAATAAAAATATTTGTAGGTAGCAGTAAGTGACTCATTCCGCCATTACATTGCCATAAAATTGTAAATTTAATGTTCAGGTTAGCTGACCTAAGTTTCCATCAATATTATTTTAATATAGGTATACTTACCTTTTATATAAGTATATTATATACCTATTTATGGGTATTTCATTGTAATAACATAAGTATTGTAATTGTATTAACTAATAATTTGGTTAAGTATGCTTTTATAAAATTAATTACTTAAATAAATTTAGAAACAGGCCTCGTCCGAGAATGCTTTCTTGAGCAACTCCTAAGTTGTGATTTATTAAATAGTATTTTGATTTATTATTGAATTGAGTGCTCTCTACAGACGTGTACTTACATACATACAGCTTGGCAAAAAAGAGTCTGAGGCGGTGACAGCTGGAACTAAAAATAAAAATCTTAAAAACTAAGTTTGTGAGAACTAAATTATCATAAAAATGATTCATTTGATTATAATTAACGACAAAAAACTCTACATAGAAATATGTAAGCACTAAATAACTTGTAATTATGAATTGTAGTGTGAAAAGTGTGCCCCCAATTTTTCCAGACTCTTTTTTGCCAAGCTGTACCTACCTAGTACTTTTCTTTTAATTCTATCAGGTATATAATGTCGCAGTATGATAGATAAAGCCTTATAGTTAGGTATATCCTTAGGGATCGTCATCCGACAAACGACCTCCGGCCTCCTTGAGTTGCCGGCCTGTGGACGTCGCCAAACCAATCTAAAAAACTAAACTACGATATTTCGACGTGGCAAACTCTCTTTCATAAAAAAAACTTAGACTATGGCTATTTTTCATTTTCATAGACTTTGATAAAACTTTGGTAACGTAATTTATTTTATTTAGACATTTTCTATCTATTTTTTTCTTTCCATTATACTTAGCATTTATATTACAGTTGGGAACATGGTGGTAGTTAAGTGTTTATAGCTAATAATGTCCCACCACAGGACCAACTCTGGCCAACTACTTAGCGTTAATGGATCTAGAACTGTTAATTTCCGTTCATCGACTTGATGCGGTCAATCAAATCGTGGGTTATCTGTAGTTGCTTATGCCAATACATCACAATACAATTTCTTAAAATCTCATTAATGTAACACATTGTTAACATTCCAGGATGGTCAGAACTTTTAATATCTTTCTGTTATTTTGAAAATATTTAGGATTTCAGGACAAATCCGGGAGTTACCGGTAATACGGTAACTCCCGGATTTGTTCGGACATGCCCGAATGAAGGCTTTGGTCTACTGCCCGGATTTTGTCGGACTTTGCATTTGTCTCAACTTTTCATTTAGAAGTCTGAGAATTATCAGAATCTTGACTTTAATTCTCATCACTTCTTTTGAATGTTGCCAATGGCTACAAAATTGGCGCAATTATTTATTTTGAAATTTTACTCAGTTAGGTACTTAGTAAAATGCCCGGACTTTTTTTGCAAATTTCAGGCTTTTTGCTCAGGACTTTTTAAATTTCGAAATGGTAACCCTATACATGACTGACCATTGCCCACAAACACACAAGCTTGTAACATCGTACCCTACCTCTTATGTTGGTTAGTTATAGGTACTTATATCAGAATAACGAGTGATGTTATCTGTTTGTGAATGTAATAATAGTATTATTATCTGTGTTATTATTATTAAAACCGTGACAGTACCTACATTTTTGTTGTATTTTATATGTATAAGACAAGTTAATATAAATTTGTTATAGGTATTTTATTCAGTAAAACTGAAATGTCATACTTACGTATTTTTTGTGTTATGTTTGTTTAACGATATATTTATGTTAACGATACCGAATAGAAACACCATTGTTATGTTGCACACATTTAATCAAAAAATGTAATTAGACACATAAATCTACGTACTAGTAAGTTATAGAAAACAGGGATGATTGGTGGAAACAAGTATGGCGTACGAAATATTTATGGCTCCTTACCATGCACTATCCAGCGTGAACGGCAGAAAGAGCAAACGATATCTCTCGCGTTACCACAGTATAAATAATCTTCGCGTCTGCCACAGTATAATAAAATAAAGTAATACAATAATACATCTTCATACAAACGGCCAAATAGATGCGGTATATAATATGCAGTCGCGAATGCGCGGCAGTTATGTATTTACGTAAAACATGGCACAGTTTTTGACTGTATTGTTTTACCAACTTGTTGTATGAAAGTGACAGCTGAAATACATATTATATTAAAATTTTAAACAATAGCATGAGCTTGATACAAAATAATCACTTTTCAAACTAGAAATAAAACCCAAGTAGAAATAATTCAAGTTAAAACTTACAAAATTTCCAGTAAGTACCTACTTAATAATATATTTTAATATCAAATACGTAACCCAAGAGTCAGTGAGCGGCTTTTGTGCGTGAGCGAGCGGCTGTAGACCGCTAACGAATCCAAGAATACTGCGGAGATGAAATACTGTATTACTTTATTATACTAAGACTGTTAGACTGCTAATGCAATGCTTGGTATCCGCGCTGGTTAATGTATGCTATGGGCTTTAAGTACATAATGTAAGAAAAGTATTGATAATTACGTCATAATCATGATCTAAATTAGAAAAATATTATTAATCAGAGTATTTGACTTATGTTTATTTCTATTTTAACCGTTAAAAATAATAATAAAACTTACAAGTACAAAAAGGAACTTTTATCTTAGATAACTAAAAAATTAGCAGGACGAAGCAAAATGATTTTGTCAGTTATTCCATTTAGCCACCCCAAATAATCCATCCTGAAGTGGATACGTGAAAATTTATGTCCGAGAATGAATCCTAAGCTAGGGTGGACAGAGGGAATTATATTATTTATCTTCCCGGTTTTTTATCCTAGGAAATAAATAGTTACAGATTACTATAAAACACATGTTGTGGCGTTTATTTAAATGCAGCTATTTAAGGACAAAAATCTAACATCTGTTAAATAAAACATATTCATCAAACATTTCGATGGAAATGATTTACAAAAATTTGTTGAAATTTATAAGGGATGATACGGAATAAAAATAACAAATAAATTGCGTTTGTTCTGGCTTATACGTTTCCGTGTATCCACATTGGGGTGGATTATTTGGGGTGGATTATTTGAGGTAGATTATTTGGGGTGGATAAATGGAATAAGTTTTTTTATAAAATGCAAATCGCTAGCTTATCTTAAAGTACATTTGTGAATCTTAATTTAATAATGATTTTATCATGTTTAATCTAAAAATATATCATAAGACTTTTCAATCTCTAATGGAAGGAGTGGCGCTTAAGCTTATATGTAAAAAGCCAAATACTCTGTCAATAGCAAAACATCAAAACTGACAATATTACATATAGGTTGCCCCAAAATTATTAGTCTAGCAGGATACCGGAACAAACTATTATAATCTTCATTGCCTGTCCTGTATCCACAAAATCTAAAATTTTTGGACACCTTATGTCTCTTACATTTAAATTACTTACAATCTAATTAAACACACAGACAAAAACTACAGTTTTTATTGGCAAAATATTATCAACACTGCGGACATTGACATAAGATCTAAAATGCTCAAACTATTGTCTTTGAGAGCGTCTAAAAAGATTGTTAAAGCTAGATTCTATTTTCGAACTTACAACGCCGTCACTGTTGATATGTATTTAGCATAAAAAAATCAAAAAGACACGCTTAACATCAATTGTTTTTTTAATACTATGGTTATGCATGTTATATTCTAAAGTGTATGTTATTTGACATTAAAGAGGTCATTATTTTATGTGTCCATTTATTTTTAATATCATAAATAGCAAAAATAAAAAATCTACGATCCTCAATACCCTTATTTTGTCATTCATTCTTACAACTTCCTTGATTTAACTTGACACCTTGCTGAAATGAGAGACGTAAGGATAAAAATCTGGATAAGATTCGAGCAGCGAATCTTATATTACTGAATCTTATTCAACGATTCACACGAACATCAAGAGACTATCGGACAAAATGCAGATAGATCGCTGCCCTCCGCCGTTGAATCAACCGAATAGATTTGTACAACCTAACCCAGATGGGCAGTAGTCCGTTTCTTAGCGAAGCACGACGGACGTTCTCTTCACAACTACGTCGCGATTAGATTGATTTCGTGGGGATCCTGCCCGCGGGCAACAACGGGCATAAGCAGCATTTTATACTGCGCACACGACCTAAAACTTGGTCTGGTAATTTCTATGCCCCTCCAGTCTGCGCCTTGTGAACCGCTAACAGCCTAGTTACGACACTGGTTATAAGCGACTGGGCCTATGTCCAACAGTGGTGCTAAAGGCCGAATTGATGAATTACAGCCTCTATTTGAAGCAAGATGGCTCGTAAGAAAGTTGACTTTATTTAATCAGCACCCTCAGAGCACTCTACAGACTACGGAAAACCGACATTAAAGATGTTACCTCGACAATATCTTTCCAATATAAAATTAGTCACACTTCTACAAAATTGAGATAGGCCTATTAGAAAAAACGCATTTTATGCTAAATTGTAACCTGTATATATCTGTTTTTTACGAATATTAGAGAATATTTCCTTAAAAGTTTCCAAAAGTTTGATACAACTGTCTCTAGAACTACCTATTTTATCATTTCCAACTCTTTTTAGGACTTGCAACACTTGCAAGTCCATCGCACCAACTTTACCAACATTATACAGGGTTAAATTAAATACACCGACAACCTGAAAAGGTGTCATTGAACTCATCATTATGAACAACTTTTACTATGGGACCAACCCTGAAATCGCGAAAAAAAAATTAGCTGTTCCATACATTTTGTTGAGTTATGTGAACATAAATGTATGAAACAGCTGATTTTTTTTCGCGATTTCAGGGTTGGTCCCATAGTAAAAGTTGTTCATAATGATGAGTTCTATGACCTCTTTTAGGGATGCTCATGATTACAAATTCACTCTGTATAATCATAATTTCCTTTACCTCTATTGCATCACAGAAAATTCCTCGTAAAGAAATCACACCTCGTTATTTTTAAACTAATTTAAACCCTGTTAGTAGTTTATATTTTTCAAATAACACACACCTCCATAAATACTAGATTATACTTATCCATTAAACATAAATAGAAACGTTATATAAATATTTGTTCACTACAAATTTGTTAAGAGTTAAGGTATTATGTAATACGAAAAGTATTTCAAATCACGAAACCAGCCGCAAAATATATTTGGTATGCTAGTATAGTATAATATTCTATATTAATATATATAGACCAAATTCTAAGTCTCCATTTATCAAAATCATATTAAATTAATATCTACGTATTTACTACACTTATATCGCGGACTAAAAACCAGACGAACGTAACTACATACAACATTATCGCTGCAACCTTTAAAGTTTTACAAATAAATAAATAGGCATACATCCTAATATACAATCAATACAATATAATCCTAAGTATACATTTTTTATTATTGTATAAATATTTTTAACAAAAATAGTATTAGGTACCTTACGTCCCTAAATAAGCAATTGATACGAGAACATAGTATACCCGTATGTTAGAGCGAGATAGATATGCAGGACCATTTAAGATACGTTTTTAAAGAAGTTAGATTGACTTGTTATTATGGTTTTGGTTCGATAAAGACAACTAATCAGAAAAATTATTATCAACTACACTGGCCGCCAAAACTAAGTAGTACACTTTTAAAATTGCAATTTCTCCTAAACTATAGCAGTTAGAGTATTAAAATAATAGAACGTTTAATAGCTAATTTTATCAGCTTTCTTTGAAGCTATAGTTTATTATACATTAATAACGTTATTATCTTAAAAAAAGAACAAAACCAAAAATATAGCAATTGTTTACTTACTGGCAAAAAACTTAAACAACATTTATAAGTATGTTTTACACCTTATTTACATTTTAATACATGATATTGCCTCTTCGGGCTCTGGTGTCAGCTCCAAACCGGTTTGACATACTGAATACGAGGTTTTGGAGGCGATATTGGAGAATATTCTCCCATTTTTCCAATAGGGCTTGTTTTAGGGTCCTGAGGGTGATAAGAGGTGGCTTGCTGCTTTTGACTATCCTCCTGAGTTCCTCTTAGGTATGCTCCATCGGGTTGAGATCAGGACTTCTTAATGGCCAAGTCATAAAGCTGATAACAACCTCATAAATGCATGTCTTGTACGATCCGAGCGATGTGTGGCGGGGCTTTATCCTGCATCAGCATCGATCCATCAACCATTTTTATTAAATACTACTACATACTCATTTAAGGACCTCTTGAGCATATCTCTCCCCAGTCAGGGTGCCATTATCTATAGCCACTAACTCTGTGTGATCATCTGAAAAGTTGTCAGCCCATACGTGTACAGAGCTTTCATCGTATTGGGCTCTTTCTGTAAAGAAGGCTTAAATGTATTGCTCACCAGGTCACCTGTAGACTCTTCACCTTTAATTGGAAGTGAATAGTGAGAATTAAGACTCATCAGTGAACAAAAATCTTGCCTTTTCTTAGTCACACCCCTGTATGTTTTACGTGCGTAGCGTAGTCTTGCTACTCGATGCCCCCTGTGGAATTTGGGGCAACCTGCTGGCCTTTTGGGTTTCAGGTTTGCTTTAGCAAGTCTTCTTCTCACTACACTATCACTGATGTAGTCTCTTCGCGTCTGAAGAACCTGTTGCCGAACTTTAACTGCATTGAGGTGGCGATTTCTCAACACAGTGGAAACAATATAGCGGTTTCTCGAGTACTAGTGTACCTGCGTCTGCCATAACAAGATCTTTTCAGATGGTTTTCAGTTTCTTCGAACCTTTCCTTTACCTCTCGGACCGTTTTTAATGTTACACCCACAATTTTTACACTCCGACATACTGATGCCTAGTTTTAGAAAAGTTTCATGATTTTTGCACATCCTTAAGGTCAAAGAGGCATGAGAAATAAAGTTTAAGGACTGTAGTTACCTAGGCTTTTGAATCCAAATTCATAGATCAAGAAATAAATGTAAAAAAAATCACAAAACAAAAAGTTAAAAGTAAGAGAGCAATTTGAAAAGGAGTGTTTTTGTTTTTTTAAGTTTTTTTTAGCCATTCCTTAATTTTTTTTATCAACTATGAACTTTATAAATAAAAAAAAGAATTCTTTTTCTAATCCTTTTTATTTCGAAAATATATCTTGTGTACTTTTAAAGTTATTGCAATTTTAAAAGTGTACTACTTAGTTTTGGCGGCCAGTGTAGTTTTTTTTTTAATAATATTTTTGTTATAGTTATTATAGGTCTTTTTATTATTAGGTTTTTTGTAGATACGTTTCGTCTGGTTCTTATACTGCGATGATTTATATATTACTTGTAGGTTAAATACTGTAATGTTTTAAAACATTTATCAAGTTAAAGAAAACAAAGTCAAGTATAGTACAATATACACAGTAGTATAAGCACAATATACAGGGTTATCTGTAAAACACCAGCATTCGTAAAGTTGTTCGTAATGATGAGTTTAATGACCCCTTTTAAGGATGCTGGTGTTTTACAAATAACCCTGTAGGTATAATATACAAGAAAAGAAAAATATTTATAAAATTAATATTTAAGGCGACACTTTGCGGCGCTAAAATATTCACCGCCTAAGCAGAACGCAGGCTGGGTTAATTTTCTAGGTCCTTTATTCCGTCTCCGTTATAGTAGCAAGCAGTGATAAGACTAGGTAATGGCCCATCAGCGCACCATGGCGCAATCTTGCTGTAACCATTGGAGATCACACCGCCGAATATAACGAGACACTGTTTCAATATCTCTTGACAATTAGCTGCCTCTTTACAAGGAATATATGGATCTAAAGCCGTAGCCAGCTCACATAAAGGCCTAAATAATTTCAGTGCTTTCTTCTTACTGGCCCTCTGCAGGGATTCTATAGCGTCCTCATCTAAAATTTTTAGTTTTTCAACGATATCTTGAGGTAAATTTGGGACAAAACTCAAGTTGTAGTATAGTGGCCAGTCACCTGTGCAAGCTTCGCATAGACAAGTGAATTTGTACTGCGATTTAAGGATTTTTTGACGTTCCTCTTTCGTGCTAACTGCATGATGAGCTCTGTAATTAAATGGGCCATAGATTTAGGTAGGTTTATATACTTTGTTATTTTTAAAAAAATATTAAGAAAAAAAAAGGTTCTTAATAAATAAATGTTTTTTTACCTGTTTACTGTTCTAAATAATCTTGGCGCATGTTTTTTTTATATTTTTGCTTAAAATTGCTTTTGTTATACCTATATCCAAATTGTATTTCTTTATACTTTTTCGTTTAAAGATATAACAAGATTGTTTACAACTTAAGACAGGTAATAAAAAACGAGATATATTTATATTGTTTCAACTTTTATTTATTTATTTATTTAATCTTTATGCAACATGTACATTGGCGGACTTAATGCCTTGGGCATTCTCTAACAGTCAACCATAGGGTGGTGAAGAGATGAAGAAGCAGGTGCTTAAGATTAAAACGTAAAAAGAAATTTTATAGTACTTTTATAATAATTAAACTATTTAAGGCGCGGACACTCGCTAATCTGCTATCTCGCTCGCACATAATACTACACCTATTAGTTACTACCTACTAGTTACCAGCGTAATTTATGTAAATTATTTAAAAGAGCATTTTTATTAAATAATTCGGTACCCTATGATTTCGCCATTACTAGGCATAGCGTAAAGCACTTAGGCTTATGTAGCTTCCTATAAGTGAAATCAATTGTTAAAATCGGAGTGAATTGTTAGAATCGGATCAGTAGTTTCGAGATTACCTAATACCTACAAACTTTAACCCTTTTTAATTGAATATGTAATTTCGAAAAGGGCACATGTCCAAACATTTAAAATCTTTAAATAACTCTAATTACTTCTAACGTAGTGAAAAATTTATAAAATCATTGCTTGAGATACATTTTAGGGTAAAACGATACAGTCTTTGGAAAATTACAAAAGTATTTCATGTTAATCCTTATAATTATGTATTAAGTATGATTATGTATTAATCTAGGTACATTTTTAGCAGGGGCGTGCAGCTCATATAGGCAAAAAAGCACTGCCTACCCTGACAGATGCGACGCAGACGACGAATTAGTAAAACTAAGTAGGATTTGTATGTGATGGTGCTAATTCTCTTGCTCACGCTCTAAACTAACTCCTTTCTAACAGAGATCATTAGAAAAGGATAGAAGATTTTTAGAGCTGTCAAATTAGTCCATTTGAGTGATATCAACGAGAATTTAGTCGGCATGTCATAGAGGTCTCGTCTAATTTCACGTAAATTGCAAGGACGTGAAATTTGACAGCTCATAGTTAAATTTGCTGTCCTTTTTCTATGGTGTTTATTAGAAAGAGATATAGTTAGACTTAAATTCATTTATCTGGATGTACAAGAGAAATAGCACCACTGCCTACCCTGTCGAAAATGTCTGTGCACACCCCTGATTTGTAGGTATTTTGTGTTTATGAGATGTGTGCCTCTTTCGAAATTTATTTTTTTGAGTACCTACACAAGGCTTGCGCACATTGCAGTTGCAACGGGCCGCAGTGCAACGCAAAAATACACCTGACGAAGTTGCGACTAATCCGCTGCGCCTGCGGCCCGCCTGCGTCTACTAGATTGAAAGCGAAGAGATTTTTGCAATGCAATGCATTGCGGCGCGGCCCACTCTCATGTGTGCTAGACTTAAGGCGTGGATAGATGTGAATTGGGTTTTATTAGGGGTACTTTAAAACCTTTTTTTCCGTAATCTTTATTGATAAAATTATTTTAAAAAAAAATATTTTGTTATAAAAATAATCTACACTATTTGGAGCATACCTCCTTTAAATTAGTTTTTTTTTTCGTTTTTTAAATATCAGAAATAAATATGAAAAGTTCCCTCTTTTAACGTTATAAAAATAAGTCAGTTAAATACGGTAATACTTAGTTCCATTCATTCTGAAGTATAAAGGGTAGGCTCAACTAATTCTGTGACTTACGTAATTTGGTAGTATTAACTTTGAGCTACTACAAATTTCTGTAAGTGGAATTATTCAGGTAGTAAAAAAGTTAATGATGAAGTAAATTAAGAGTGTCACGGAATTAGAAGAGTTTGCAATAATCTTAATATCTGCTGAGCTGGCCATGCATTTTTAAATGAATCAAAACATGCTTTAGGTTAGTAAATGTGGGTATTTACTGTTTGCCGGGTTGCCAATCTGTGGTCAAAGAGATAATCCCCTTCCTTCTCTTGCTTCGTTCGGTGAAGGTGATTTGTGGAACTGACATCTGATTCTCATCACGTATCTCTTCAGCGTATCTACATTAATTATAAGATCCGAATGTTAGTAAATGTTAATAGTGTCAATGATAAAAACTTTTGGGAAGCAGGGAAGCATACACTTGGGTCGTTTTTGGTTACACTAGCGCATGCAACTATTAATCTAAAAAGCAACAAACAAAGGAACTCTTCATAAACTGTGACGGAGGGTGCATCGGATATTTTCTATGTGAATATTTTCTATTTAAGCACTTGAATTGAAGTATGAAAATACAGGGTTATTTGTAAAATACCAGTATCCTTAAACTCATCATTATGAACCACTTTTACTATAGGACCTCGCAAAAAAAAATCAGCTGTTCCTTACATTTTGTTGAGTCATTGTGTGAATGTAAATGTATGGAACAGCTGATTTCTTTTTTGCGATTTCAGGGTTGGTCCCATAGTAAAAGTTGTTCATAATGATGTTGTTTTACAAATAACCCTGTATAATAGATGACTAATAATTTTTGAGGTTAGAATTCGTAATAAATTAAAAATGATAAAACCTCCGATACAGAAAAGCTCTAACTTTTAGCTAAGAATACTCTCGACCAAATTACCTTTAAAAAAATTAAATCAAAATCGGTTCATCTGTTTGGGAGCTACGATGCCACAGACTGACACACACACACATACACACAGACACGTCAACGTCGTTTTTGCGTCCGGGGTTACAAATTAATTCTCAAGTTAATCCTCTCGAAATACGAAAATTGCTATGATAATATGTTGGACTTACTTAGGCGTTACTATTGCGATTAATTACCACTCTCCGTGCCTCGGATAGCAACTTACGTTGGCCCCGGTTGTCAATTGTAGATCTTTGACAGTCGTTACGGGTAGTCAGAAGCCCGAAAGTCTGACAACCAGTCTTACCAAGGGGTATCGTGTAACCCAGTATCTGGGTTGTGGAGGTCTGATAGGCAGTCGCTCCATGTAAAACACTGGTATTCAGCTGCATCCGGTAAGACTGGGAGCCGACCCCAACATAGTTAGGAAAAGGCTAGGCAGATGATGATTTAGGTGTTAATAAATAATGACAGTTAGTCTAGTGCCGACTGCCGTCTCTGTTTCGTAAACTACACAATTACACTGAGTTAAGAATTTTTTTTTTCGAGAAGATTGAATGACCTTCTCTTTCGTGATTTTGTTTAACTTGATTGTAAACTGCTGTTTTAGTTTTAATAGTGTTATTAATTTCTTTTTTTATACTCATGTTTCGTGTTTCCCTTTTTCTTTGGCGCGTGGAAAACTCTTTATGTTTTGTACCCCTGCTTCTACGATATTATTACACTAGTAAAGAAAGGTTCTATTGGCTGGGTCAGTGTGTGATGACGAACTAATGCAAGGCGAATAAATAACTTAAATAAAATATAACATAAATGTTGTTATTTTACTAAACTTTCGTTTTTTATTTTTATTTTCTTTATTTTTATTTTTACTTTATTTTACTAAAAAAAAAATTTAATACTTATTAATATTTCGTATTTTATTTAAGTTTTATGTACAGTCAGCGTCACTAATTGTTGACGTGACGTTTTAAAATATTGCTATAACATTGGACTAACTGTAAAAACTATTTATTCTATTTACGTTATATTATTACTCTATTAGATATTGTTACTCTTCGATAATCGGGCTGTATAATAGGTACAATACAAAAATTTGTTATAGTACCTCAGATTTGAAGTAGATTCGGCAGGGGTCGCCAAATAATGACGTTGACTGTACACTAATAAAAGTGTATGCAACTAAAATTATCGTATTTCACTGACAGCCGTGACTGACAGCTGTTGCAGCCAATTGATCTAAAATTAATCCCTTTTGTTGCTACATGTACATCCGTCCGCGTAGTCGTACGCTGCAGCTGTCTTTTTGCCTCCCCTTCCATTTCGCACCCCGCAAATTTTGCGCGATGCAATGCAAAGCAATGCGATGCTAAGCTTTTTTTTTAACCATTATCAGAAAAAATATATACCTACCTATACCTACATACAAACTACTGTCATGCAAAATATCCGAGCATTTCTCAAAATAATCATGTATAGACCCCGTCTCACTTTTTAAAATATTTTTTCTGTTATAAATGTTATAATAGAACATTATTACCTACTATTGATTACTAGCACCATTACTACTCTAAATTTAAAAAAAAAACCCGGGCAAGTGTAAGTCGAAATCGCGCAAGTAGGGTTCCGTATGATATTGTAGGCAATACAATTTTAATCAAAACATCCTGCTTGAAATTTTACAGTTATTTCACGGAAACTGTAAATATCTGAAACTTCTTTTTAATTTTCTTTAAAAATTTTGATAGCCAGCTATTATTGAGAATTAGGTATTTCAGATTGTTTTGGCCCGCAAACTTCGGAAACAGAGGGTTATCGGATTTTATTTGCTCATTTTTGGGTATAAGTCAAAAAGTCTTAAAAATGTATAAAAAGTATTTTCTTTACCCTTAGAGCAAGCCATTTTAAATTATACACAAAATGGTTTAAAATATATCATACCCATTTCAAATTCATCCATCCATCCATCCATTTAATCGTTTATAATATATTTCATAATTTTGTAGGCGTTTTAGTTATTTGTATATTGATAGTCTGCAAGTAATATTCCTATGACAGACAAACGGCGATGACGATCTAAATAAGACGAAACTAACTTAATACAGTTCCTGATTTTATTATGGAACCCTAAAAATTAACAAAACAAAAACACAATAAACATTTCTTCTGAACCGTGATAGCCTAGCCTAGCCGTGCTAGTAGTGCGTGATACCCTATCAAGCACTATACTAGCACACGCTACTAGGTTAGTGAATCAGTCAGACGCCTCAGGTAAGGAACTAAGGCGCGCACCTCCAACTTTAATAAATTCACATCAACCACATAAAGTAAGATAAGTTCATGATCAGATCATGACAATATTTCTATGGGACCAACTTGGGAATAATTATGTTCTTTCAAATGAAAAAAGAATTTTCAAAATCGGGCCACAATTGACTGAAATCTATGAACATAAAAAAAACAAATGCATAGGTACAGCCAAACATGGAACCTCCTCCTTTTTGAAGTCGGTTAAAAATACTAAGAAGTACTAACATACTAATAGATTCATAAACTAACACTACTAAAGCATTTGAAATGTAAAATGTAGATGTAAAATAAATGCATTTGAAATTTAAAATGTAGATGTGAAATAAATGAGCTTTATTATAATAAAATTTATTATATAAGTAACTAAAGATCTTCAATCAATCAATTTTACTTCAACATTTTTATTTTGTACCAACATTTTTTTGAGAAATGCTTGTCTACTAATAACTACTACACCACATACAAACTACAGTCAAACATTATTTTAACTTACCCATAGTTATCCAGAATCTGCATCCCTTTTTTAATGGGTCTAAGAGCAACTAGGGTCATCACTCCAGACCCCAATTTGCTAACTCTTACTACATTAGGAGAGCAAGAGTGATTAATTAAACTCAAAAATGCATATGGGGCACATCCTATATCATATTCATCTATGTAGTTCCCCTCATCATTTTCCACATTTGTAGATATCCCATGCATGTTAGTTGGGGCTGCCATGATAAGATTTAATATAGCTGAAGCTGCAACCTCCTTAATTTCTTGTTTTAAGCTTAAATCATCAGTGTGTAAGAAACACACGTTTGATAAGATATATAAAAGTACGGCAGAACTAACACACTTCTGGAACATATCTGATACATCTCTTTTAGCAGCATTTGTTTCCAGTGTATGAATAGAGGAGTAATACTGCGAATCATAGACCCATTCACCATTGACATTCTCATGGCCTCGATTACTAGTATTTATTGATACTTCAGCACTCTTTATAACTCGAATCAAATTAGCCCAGTCTTTATGGATCCGTCTCGCTTTAAGAAGGTTCCTTAGAGCCAGCAGTTCCAATTTGGTGAAATTCATTTTTATCAAACACGCCATTATGTTGCACTCATAACAATGGTACTCCACCCAAGCCTTCTGAGAGCATGAACTACCGCAATACATAGAAAAGCAACATAATGGACATGGGTACAGATTCGGATTCCTAGAGAAACAATAGCTACAGGCGAAAAAGTATTGAGATTTCAAAAGCTGCATCACAAATGGCTTTTCTTGAACAATTACTTCACCAACTTCTATATCCGTATTAGCAACCACGTGTCTTCCTTGTTCTTCACTATAAACAACTGACAGTTTTGAGCTTGAGTTCACATATGTGTCATGTTTGGGGCCTTTTAATGTTAATATATCATCAATCTCTTTATTTTTATTATCAGTAGGACATACTCTTTCGTTATCTAAAGCTGCTTTACACAACCCCATTCTGTTCATAAGCTTATTATGTATCCTTTTAGGGCAGTTTTTAGAAAATGCTGTAAACATATCTTTCATACTCTCATCATATTTTTTTAAATTAGCAAATACTGCAGATCGATTTGACAAAGCGATTGCATAATTTTCTGATGGTATAGGAGCAAAACACATTGCCAAATTGTAGTATTGCCATGCTAAATAATACTCTCTTTCTTCATAATACCCGTTGCCAAGGTTACGGTAGGTAACAGACAAATCGTCTGATTTGTCTACCTTTATTATTAGTGGTAGAAGGTGATATTCTTTAAGCAGTCTATAAGTATATAAAACCTTCTCATGATTCTGTGAAAGGCCTGGAAGCTGAGCAGAAATTTCATTGATTCTCTGGTCTTCCTTTAATTTATTTATTATTTCCTGGTAAATAGTATCAATCGTAAAGTTTAGCTGATCAAACATATTGACCATTTTACTGAGTTGTGAATGATGTCACACTTTGCGACACCCTTTATAGTTGTTAATTTAGGTTGTGAGATGGTGTTTGTAATAGAGCAGAGGCTAAAAGCCCAGAATATTACATTGGATAAATCTGAAAGAGGTGAGTTATTATTAATAATGATTTTTTTTTTGTTTTGAATAAAAAAACTGACAGGGCAAAAAGCAAATTCCATTATGCTTGATTTAAAATATTTTTTCATGAGAATCAAATCAATTTAATAATGGAAAAAGTAATTAATATTTCATAAATATTATTTTACAGTGCTTACCGATATAGTGACAGTATTACTACATCCCAAACTGCTGGACGAGCTATTTATACCACAGCCGGTGGCCACACACAAAGTTATCAAAGAATTACTTCAAGATATATCCACCACTTCAATTATGAAACTGGACGACTATTCCATGAACAAATTATGGGATTTGATGACAATGATCTTCAAATGGCAATTATCTGTAGCGACGAATCAAAATATTTTTGACATCAGCCGCCGCCACCTGAGAAATGTTGCCATGCTAATGCCACAATTTTTTCCTAAATGTATGATTGAACAAGCTATGAAAAGATTTGAAAGTTTAGCTCATAGATTCACTGATGATGATTACACATGTCTTAGCAATATCTTAATTCTATGGTTTTCAGAATATCATACAAAAATATCTGTGTTATTAAGGTTAGGACTTCAGAAAAAAGATGGAACTTTTAATTTGCCTTCTACTATAAGTACAAACATTTTACACAATCTTGGAGAAAATATTTATACGTATGTTAGTAAGAAGAATCCAATAGAAGAGTATGAAAGTCGATGTAGCGCTGACACGAACGAAATAAATTGTCTTTTGGCGTCAATTGAAAAAGGACAATCAAACAACAAAGTTGAGTTGCAATTGCCAATAGAACTCGGAGATAAAAGATCTAAAAAGAAGACTTTAGAAATAACAAGGGACATTCAATTTGAAACAATAGACACCAATGTCAAGATAAAAAATAGTGATTTAACTTTTGTTCCGAATATTCCGAAATCACCCCAGGAAGATTTATTACAAATGTTAGGAGCCGTAGGTGACTCTATGTAGATGGCTCTATCTTATAATATCAAATTCTATTTTGACATACCTACTCGACATTTAATTTTTTAATAGAAAGCACCAGTATTTATCAGTTTTTCGAAAATAGGTAGGTATGTGATTTTCTTTCATAATTTCAACTTTGAAATTCGATATGTTTTAAAAATGATGTGATGAAAAGCGCCAAATGACGTCGTAAATGTACGGTGGAATTGCGATTTAACTTTCTTTCCTAAGTTTCTTATGACCCGACAAAGTCTCAAAATGTGCTATACCTGTTATATTATATCACTCGGTTTACATTAATGTTTTTAAGTAAAACATTGGAATGCATAAGCAAAAAGCTACAAACTATCTCATTCCCCGTATAAGTGACGTCATCACAATGTTTGTTTATTTTATTTTTTCACATACTTAATATTAATATTTATAAATAATTATAAAAAAAAATATTTGCACTCAGGATTTCAGGATATGAAACTAAAGAAATAGGTATTATTTTTGTTATAGAGCCGTGTCGATTTTAAAATGTTATCAATTACAAACATTAATTCACGTATTGCCTAATTTTTGGGAAAACACTCAACTTTGGCAACACTATAACTATCGACTTTCCTAAAATTGATTACTTAATACTTATATTGAAACAGAAAATTTGAAAAAACATCGATTTAAAAATCGATCTTTTTCAGATAGAATCGCCATCCCTTGATCACCCCATTATTTGATTTAGGTACATAAGACATATACTTGGTACTATACTCTTGGTGATATAATCTACTTGTTTGATGTATCAATTCAACCAATTCAATCGTTTTAAAATAACACACTACTTACATGAAAAAAATCCTCGCGCATTTTCAAGAATTCTCCGGTGCCGACTTATTTAGGTATCTGTTTTGTTTCGTTGCTGAATTGACTTAAAGTTCATTATTGCTTAAGCCAATAATTCTGTTCGGTTATATTCCGTTTCGCGGCAATGTAAATTGAACATTTAATTTTGGTCCGTCGAGAAATAAATAGGGAGTTCAAGTCCTTTCAGTAAATATTTATAAACAAATACAGATCTTAAATCCTATGTAAATTTTTCATCATAATATTATGAAAAAAAAATCTCGTTTCTAAAATTGAAAGGCCGCATGTAGATCTAAGCATTGTCCTTTAAAATAAAATAATATTTAGATTTACAAAAATACTTTATTTCACACATCACAAGTTCTGACCTCGTACCGCGTACAGATTACAAACACAACTTTTTATTTTTTTAAACAAACATTGACTTCTAAAAAAATGACTTGAGACTTAAATAAAAAAGTTAATTGCACCGAAATGCGAATACAATCATATAAAACATCTAATTCTAGTTCTTTGAGATCTTATTTACAAATTGTATTTACATTTCACTTAATTATCACTAACAAGCAGGAGAAATGCCAAATCATAAATATTGACATTTTATTTTTATACTCATTTTTTTCTTACCTGCCAGTCTTAAATCGTAAACAATCTAAGTACAAATTTTACATAATTATTGTAGTAAAAAATAAATTATAGGTTTCTTGAAAAGCATTTCAATAGCTTTGAATACAAGTTATGCTAAGATACAAGATACTACAACATAAGGCAAGTAAGAAAAAGTTAAGTATAATATCTATTGTTATCATCGTCATTTTATATTTGTAATTCAACCTCGTCAAATAACTACATAATTACAACTTAACAGAAGCTTAACTGTAACAAAATTAATTAGTTCCCTCACAATTCTTAAATAAAGTGAATAAACCATTAATATCCTACAACCTTTTATTTCTACAAAAAAAAAATCGAATTGAGAACCTCCTTCTTTTTTGAAGACGGTTAACAATTAATAACCAATGATCCACAGCATTCATCAATGATAGGTACTTATGTACCGATATTAATTTAATAAATATTTAAAATTACGAAAACAATTTGAATGTAGTGTTAAAATGATTTTTTCGCGGTATTAATACTAGTTATAGTAGTTATAATTTGTTTTCGTACTTTTAAATATGGATTTCCGCAAAAACTCATGTTTCTGACTTTCATTCGGCTCGCGATAGACAAAACCACCCGGGTTATTTCTAATTCTGAATACGCTTGTCTTACCTCTATATCGAAGCTTATCGCTTCGCCAGTAGTCCTCTTTATATTACAGAGGGTTCCCACCCCATGGTCCACGGTCCAAACGGGGAAAGCGAAAGAGACGAATAAGGAACGCGGGGACGGAGAGAAAGAGGGTGCAGCTTATGCCAATTAGTCACTTAGCAACCAACCTTGGGGTCCCTGCACCGGGTATCTCATTATTACTATAGAAATAAAAAATGGAAATTGTGAGACGCGTCTATTCCTAATTATATCCCATTATTTCCATGACGACAAATCACGAATGGTAAGGGCGTTTTTTCAGCACATAATTATGGTACGCTAAGAGAAAAACGCATAATAATTTATATTTGTTATTCCTTTTTCCTTGGCTGTCGTCCATACGTACCCCGACTAACTACCCCACCTTGCCTATAGCCAATAATTTAACAAACCGCAGAAGTTCCATACATATCGTTTTCAACTGTTTATTGTTATTCATTCTATACTTTTAAATACTTATTACACTTGTGGCGACCACCGCCACCTATTCACTGCGTCGCACATTACGCAGACATGAAGAGACTAACTATAATATACGAAGACCCAACTACCACCGTTGGGCAAGTGCCCGCCAGGCAGAACACCCGCCTGGTCGGAGGAACCTCCCTTTTAAATGGAGGAACGCCTCAACCTGTTCCTCCATACACTAAATGCTTGCAATAAACATGGGCCATATTTATTGCAAGCATTGCATGCAAAAAGGACCTATTTCACAGTCTAATAATAGGCAATAACTACTAGAATTCAAAAATAGAACACAGAATCTACTTACTTAAAATTATAATATTAATGCTAGGTAAGGTGTAAGCAGTAAAATAGGGCCTAAAATAAAATAAAATAAAAATAAAAATAAAATACTTATTGAGTACTTACTCGTACGAGTAGAACGTCTAATTTACTAGTATTTATCAACATGTTCTCTATATGAGAAGAGGCCTTTGCCCTGCAGTGGGACAGTTACAGGCTGGTTCACTATTATATTATAATCAACATGTAGACCATTGCAATCCGACCCCAGTTGTGTGGCTAACTGCTTAACGTGCTTTCCGAGGCTCGGAGCAAGTGGTAATTTATAATATGTACATAACTTACTAAGTCAGAGGTGTGTCGAGATATCTGACTTGCCAGTCAACGGTCACATACGACTATCACTGTTTCCTTTTCTTTGAAGAAATATGCATTCACACTATGTCAAGAAGCAGAGGTTGCCCTGCATAATTATTTCATAACTGAACGAATGTTTGTCCTAAAGTTTGCTGAAAAAGAGCTTTTCACATTATGCTTTTTTTTTGTAATAAAATTGAGTATAAAAATGTAATTATTGCGTATTTTTAGTGTGGTGTATATTTATACAGCTTTTACGACTACGTCACTTATGTACTATTTAATATAATACACCGATACGGCGGAACACTACGTTTTTGTTGCCAGATATAAAAACATCGTCCAAAATTAACTTCCAACAAGTTTGAAAATTCACAAAGTATATTTTATATAGTTTCCTTATAATTGAAATTAATTGTCTGTAAATTCAAACACATTAAGTTTTTTTTATAGACTCGCGCCTGTATTCCCCAGAGGGGGTAGGAAGAGGTGCGCAGTACACCCACGTTTCGCCAGCTATGTTATAAGTCCCATGTAATAGGGGGCAAGCCTATTGCCATTAACCGCGCACAATTCTAGACTCCGTGCTGCTACTGAGAATTTCCTAATGGAAAAACCCAATAACACTTTGCCCGACCCTAGGATCGAACCCATAACCTCGTGCTCAGCAGTCGCACTTGCTACCACTAGACCAACGAGGCAGATAAATAACAGTAACTATAAAAAATGTCATTTCACAATTCATCAACTTTAAATAAGGTTTCAAAAGAATGGTCCAGAAATACCTTAGTTTCAAATATACAAATTCAATTATTCATACTGTAATGAGCAACTGAAACATAGTTCAGGACGTATCAGACAGACAAAGGCTTAAAATTAAAAATCTTCACGCGACAGGCGAAATTGTCTCTGGCAACTTTATTCCTTTCCATCTGCTATAGAAACATTGAGTTCCTCGTCGTGTTTGGTGAGAAACTTTGTTCGGGCAACATACTTGCGTCGCCGTACACGGGCGCGGTCGGACCGCTGGACGCGAAGGGGCTTCGAGACCAAGTGCGAGATCGATTCATGACGGTCGGCGAAGATTCCGGTAAAACTGTCTGATTCGGATCTATTGGCATCCGGACCTGAACCTTGCGTTGCATTCTTGATTGTACTGTGGGAGAGAAATATGTTAAATTTTAATCAATTGTAAGCGGTCTACGGCCGGTTTAACTATAGAATTTTAACAAGCAGTCGCAAAGTAGTTGAAATTCTCTAAAAGCTCGTCAAAGCCCACTAATCGTTAAAAAAAAATCAATTAACACATTCTGTCTGATTCTTCTAGACTCTAGTATTAGTAGTCTTTAGCTATTCAGCCATTTTTTCAGGGCTACTACTTCACGTTTAATATATAAAAAAAAAACCATAACACGATTTCCTATTACCAACCCTTAAATTAATTATCACTGCGCCAGCTCTCTTTGGTTCTTTCGGATTGCCAACCCATCGGATTGCAAATTCAATTGTTCTGGAAATATCACCAAATCTCCACCAATGACTAAAATATCACTTACTATATACAAATGAAGCAGCGACCGCAGTGAGGGTGATCAACATTGACATGTACGGCTTCAGCAAAGAGAACAAAGCTCCCAGCAGTGTCCCACAGGCCACGTCGCACTCCCTCTGCACGTCCACGCGCAGCTCCTGGTCGGTCAGCTTGGAGCGCACCGTGACCCAGCCGAGCCCGCACGATGACACTTCGCTGGTGATAGTAACGATCATTTCTCCTGGAAAAGTATTTTAAATAAGTCTTGATAGTACTGTCTTGGCGGTTGTAAGCATGGTAATCGGTAACTCAGTGCTAATTATATTAAAAAGTAAATACTTTGCGCCAACTAAACGTCAATAACACTATGATAAAGATAACACACGACTATTTTTTTTTATAGACTAACGCCTGTATTCCCCAGAGGGGGTAGGCAGAGGTGTGCAGTACACCCACGTTTCGCCAGCTATGTTATAAGTCCCATGTGATTGGGGGCGAGCCTATTGACAATAAACGGGCACAATCCCAGACTCCGTGCTGCTACTGAGAATTTCCTAATGGAAAAACCCAATAACACTTTGCCCGACCCGGGGATATAACCCAGGACCTCGTGCTCAGCAGTCGCGCTTGCTACCACTAGACCAACGAGGCTGACTATTTTTTACATTATCAATCAATCAATCAATCAATCAAATCCTCTTTATTGTACACCAACATAAAAGCATTTACAATTTTAATTATTACACAGAAAAGTACAATTGGCGGTCTTATTGCAACAAGGCAATCTCTTCCAGACAACCGTGAATGGATTGGAATGCCACGAATTACACAAGGGGCAGTCTGAGGTGTACACACACAACTAATTGAATATTAAAATATACTAGCTATATATAATATATATATAAACTATAATATATACAATAAATATATACAAATAATAGGTACATACAATATATACAAATACTGGAGAGGGAGTAGAGAAAGAAAAGTGGAAAAGGAAATCAAATAATACTATAATGATAGATAGTGATCCTTTAAAAGATTTTTAAATGAATAAAGGGTTTGCGCACGTCTTATAGAAATAGGTAACGCATTCCACAAACGTACAGCTTGCACAGTAAAAGATTTGTCGAGGAACTTTGAAGAATGCAACGGCATCTTAAGTTCCAGATTCTCCGATGATCTCAAGAATCTGGAATTATGTAAATATAATCTAATATATAAATATAAAATATAATATAATCGAAACCGCAACACCAAGCATAGAAAGCGAATCACTTAACGATACACCAATCGTGTCATCAAATGGAGCATCTAAAAGTCTGGATGACTTACCATTATCAACATCACTTTCAATCTTCAACCCTGGAGACGGAATTAACCTCACATATTTCAATGCAAGCGGATAACCACTTACAGTGAACAAAGCAGGAGGGTTCAGTAACGACACTTTATTCGTCGATAATCTTATCTGAGGTAGCAATAATACTTTGGTACAAGCTCGGTAAGCCTCCCATTCGGCACATAGCTCCACTTCCGAAGCTTCGATGACTGGGGACGAGGGTATTACCTTGCAGCCCACTTGTCCTGCAAAGTTTATAAACATTGTTAAATAATAATATAAGTATTTTTTTTACGTCAAACGGTTTTGTCATCAGAACTAAAGGTATGTACCAAATATCGGATCAATCTCTCAACAGGAAGGGGGTAAAATTTCAATGACTTTTGAACCAAATAACAAACAGGGCAAGCTAAGTAAAACCGTTTAAAAAACATTATCATGCTCATGTTTTTGTACAGTGGCAGGAACCTGACTACGTACGAATTAAAATATGTATATTACTGCTTTTTAGACGTTAAATTACACATTTTATACACATTAGGCGTCTCACTAGGTATGTAAGCTGACTGATATCCGTGAAGTACAGGGGTTCCAGATGAAAATCAGCGTCAGGCACGTAACCTGACATGGACCTGATCTGGACACCCGTTTGGTCCAGCCGTGAGGCAATTGTCCACGTTCACATACTGTGTTAGTCTAATTTCCTTAATTTTAAGTTTAGATTTTTAGTTTCTTATATTATTTTGTTTGTGTCACTAAATGCTGAGTCCAAATAAACGTCTTTTCTTTCTTTCTTTTACTATAGAACAAAAACAAAAAACTATGAAAAAAAAAATTACGAAGGTTAATTTACCTTGAATAACATCCAGCACCGGCACAGCAATATGCGGCGCTTTAGTCCTGCAGCTGAACGGCAGCTCCACCGGGGCGCCCTCGAGCGCGTACCGCTGCTCTTCCGAACACAACAGCGGGCCCGAGCTGAGCCCGCTCGCGGTGAATGAAAGCGGAACTAAAGTGGAAGGCCATTCGCCATGGAGGAACTCCATCTAGAGAAGAAAAATGCAGATATGTTGAACACTACTCGCTTTTAACTTAAACTATATCTGATCGGTTTGCGTCGCGGTGAGTTTGACCGCCTCGAAACGGCGTCGGTAGGCGCAGCAGCAACTTTAAATACTTTACAAACGATTTTGTTAACTATTAATTTGAGGACACCGTTTAAGAACGAGAATTTCCTATACCGTATGTATTTAGTTCCGCCGTGTTACGACACAGGCCGTTCGGTGTAAATCGTGCTTTATTCTCTCCTTAACCTGTGAAAAGCTTAACTTCAAAAAGGTAATGTTATTATGTTGAAAGTTTAAACCTCCTGGAGAGATATAGGGTCACTGGTTACAGCGGCAGCCCACGCCCAGCTGCTGTTACCTTGTCCAGCTGTATCTGGTGCAGCGTGAACACGTTGTGCGGGCGGTCCAGGCGCAGCACGTGCGTGGCGGGCGCGCCCCGCTGCGGCACGGCCAGCGACACGCCGCTGCCCGCGAACACGGCCACGCCGGCCGGAGCGCGCCAGCCCACGCCCTCCAGGCACACGCCGCAGCTGCCCGTCACTGCCCACCACAACATTCACCATTTATTTTTCCTACCCTTAGACTATACAGCGTGTAACAGAAGTCCGAAATAATACTTAAGTATGTATGTATGTATATCATGAAGAGAATCACAGGCATTTTTTTTTTCATACAAAATAATTCTTTCGATTTCATTTTCTTCAATAATGACAGATTTTATTATCCTATGCGTGCCTAGTGCTTACTTAAAAAAATTATTGACGGTAAATAACCGGAATCGTGTTGATTTACCTTTCAACTGATGCTAGGGCTAGGGCCGAATTTGAAAGATTTTGGTAAAAACTTTGACCGTGGTTTACTCGAGTATTGTTTGGGCTTCGGTTCCAAAACCCATGCTCAAGGATTGTGTATAGGGTACCTTATACGCCCTTCATGTATTATTTCGGACTTCTGTTACACGTTGTATAAGAAAATATAGAGCAACCCTATAGAAGTATGAACTGTGAGCACGGGTATGAACAACGCGGCCGCGACGCGAGCTCCGTTTGCGATCATACCTCAATCGACTGCGGTTCATCTAGGCTCCACGAGCGAAAAAGTTACATTTTAGCTCATATCATGGTTAACTGCTGAGTTAAATTTTGAAAAACGTCTAGAAAACATAATTT
This sequence comes from Protodeltote pygarga, assembly GCA_936450705.2. Classification (NCBI taxonomy): domain Eukaryota; kingdom Metazoa; phylum Arthropoda; class Insecta; order Lepidoptera; family Noctuidae; genus Protodeltote; species Protodeltote pygarga. The sequence continues at coordinate 4,203,530 of OW388264.2, read as the reverse complement.
GAAAAAATGACATTTTAACATTTCTATGGTGAGACCTGCTTTCGCTCCGCACAAGGCAATGTGGTTGACGTTATCACTCTATATTTTCTTGAATACTCTATGTTCCTACCCCTTTCGCTTTGGTTCGTCTTGGCGGGGGCACTACCGTGCTCCCAAATAACAAACTTCAAATCAGTAATCAGTGAGACAAAAAAATACCCATCACATTGATAATATCGTCCTTGTTGCTAGTCGGTTAAAAACGTTGCCCTACACTATAATTTTCTCTTATACCGTGTGTTTACTAACGAGTGTTCAAACCCTTTTTTTTCAAACTTTTCAGTTCAAACAATATTGAAATAATTTTTTCACCTAATGTTATAAAACATTAGGTGAAAAAACGTATAAACGTAACCTAAAAAATATAGTTAAAATTACTCAATCTTTAATTTCTACCTAATCACCTACTCAATAAAACAGTAAATAGTACAAACCTACTACTCTGTCAGACCGCAAATCGCTTCCGGTGACCCAAACTTCGTCTTTAACGGTGACGCCGCTGACGGCCCCTTGAAAGGTCATAAATGTGCCAGCTGTATCCAAACCAGGTATCAGTAACTCGGAACCTAGGATACTAGAACAATAAGATAACCTATGTATACTCCATTTTTTTTTCTCAAGTCTACATACACAACAGATACACTATGATACAAAACACATACACACTATACACTACGATACATAAATAACACATATACAGGGTTATTTTTAAAACACCAGAATCCTTAAAAGGGGTCATTAAACTCATCATTATGAACAACTTTTACTATGGGACCAACCCTGAAATCGCAATTAAAATCAGCCATACATTTTGTTGAGTCATGTGGGCCCGTGTAATGTGTATGTGGTGGGTTCGTGGTCAACGCTTCCCGCACGCGTCCCTCACCTGTGGGAGTGGCGGGGCGGGCGCACATGCGCAGCGAGCGGCGCGGCCGCGGACACGTTAGCGTGCGGCGCCAGCAGCGCGCGGCCCAGGCCGTTGCGCATGACCAGGCGCACGCTGCTCTCGTGCGGCTCCCCGGCCGGCTCGGCCGTGCAGTACGACGGCACGGCTACTTCTACGTGGATCGCCTGGTAACATTATTGGACATAGATTTACGTTTGTTTTTTTCTATTTTTGTGTATTTTTTTTATATAAATTAAGTAGCGCCTTGAGCAATATTGCGTGGGAATAAATGATTTCTTTCTTTCTTTAACAAACAAATAATATCATCATCGAGGCTCATTTTGTTTCAAACCGACCCTTTGATGTCTCAATGGCCATAAAATGACAACGTGAAAATCTACATTTATATAATTTTGACTTCTAGGTACAAAATGTAGAATGTAATTACTTTTTAATGACTTCAAAAAAGAGGAGTTTCTCAATTTGTAAATTTCTGTAATTGTTTTAAAATGTTTTTGTTATAAATCGCTGGAAATAATCTCTTATAATAGATATTATAATTAAGCATGGCCGACGAAATTGATTATTCTAAAATCCACAAACTATAAAAATACTCACAGTCTCCCTATAAATATTATTCCTGTCATCCTTATGTTGGGCCACAATCACTCCATAGCCAGGTTTCACAGCAGTAAGTTCACCAGCCGCGCTCAGAGAGATGGCGCCATCATCATAGGCCTTCCAAGTTCCTCTGGGTAACGACTTGAGTTTGATGACTGAGCTCACGGCGAGGGCGAGGCGGTCGCCAGAAGACAAATCCTTAGAGAGACCGTCGACTGATGTTTTGATTTCGGATATTCCGAGGATCTCTATTGTGCTGTCCCAAGAACGGGTGTCTGCTACCTAAATATAAAATTTATTTCGAATTGTAAAATTATACATACATACATAGACTCACGCCTGTTTCCCAGAGGGGTAGGCAGAGACAACGGATTTCGGATTTTGTAAAATTATATTCGGGTTCATCCTAATACTATAAATAAGCTTAATATTATAAATGCGAAAGTAAGTTTTTTTGTTGTTGTTGTTTTTACCTTTTCACGCCTAAACCACTGAACTGATTATCGTGAAATTTTGTATATACGTTGTCAGGTGTACAAAAACGGACATTGGGGTCCTTTCGTTCCGAAAACAAATACTACTCCAGGGGAACCAAAATAACTTATTCTTATGATAATAGATGGCGCCACGTGTCTTTCGAATCATGATTGAATTTTAAATTTCGATCAGAAGGACATAACAGTATTTTAGGTCCAAAACCATTTTTATATAATTACCTGTCCCATATTCCTGACTCTAACGTCGATGGTGATGACTCCTGGTTTGAGCGGCACCACTCGCACGGACAGACCTTCGGCAACAGATCTCTCGAGCATGTCTGTGAATAGAGATCGTAAATAAAATTAGTCTTAGCCTTATTATTCTTAATCTTTGTGGCATCCCGCAACCCCCACGTGACGCGCGGCGCGGGCTGCAGTATAGTTAGTGCTATGTTACCGTCAGCGTGTGTCGTGTACAGTCGCGCAGCGGCGGCGTCCCGCAGCCCCCACGTGACGCGCGGCGCGGGCTGCAGTATAGTTAGTGCTATGTTACCGTCAGCGTGTGTCGTGTACAGTCGCGCAGCGGCGGCGTCCCGCAGCCCCCACGTGACGCGCGGCGCGGGCTGCAGTATAGTTAGTGCTATGTTACCGTCAGCGTGTGTCGTGTACAGTCGCGCAGCGGCGGCGTCCCGCAGCCCCCACGTGACGCGCGGCGCGGGCTGCAGGGCGGACAATGCTCCGGCACTGAGTCCGCCCGCCTCCACCCACACGGGCGTAGGACAGCCCACTAGTAGATTTTGAGTAGCTGCCTTCACGCGGACACCTGATATCTGTATAACCTGGAACAATATAATGCGCACGAAATGATTTTATAAAACTGAAACAGTTCATAAAAAAGATCGAGATAATGAAGAGACAAAGGGAGGCATCCACACTCCACAGTGGGATATTTCCTCGAAATTGTGTGTTACCTCAACTTCAGATTCAGCGCTCGCCATCTCGACGTTAGAAATGTCGGTAGCAACGAGCTGAATCCGAGCCGTGCCAATGGACAAACCGTGGACAGAGCCTAATGGTGACACCTGGAAATAGAAAAAAAAAATGTTGGTACAACCGACTTTAAACCACGAATGTTGATTATCTAAGTAAATCACTTTTGTGTACTACAAGTGCGGATAAAGAATGGGAATGAAAATGGCGTCTCCTCATATAACCTGTAGGTGCGAGTAGGAACGACAAAGTTCGCGAGCGAGAAGCAAATAGTTCTGGTGCTGTTTTCAATCCAATTTTTATCCGCACAGGTATGAGGTAGTACATAAAATGACGTATGTGAGTTACCTCGACGTGCGCTTGTCCGGCGGCGGCGCGGTAGTGCAGCGCGGCCAGGTGCGGCGGCGGCCCGCCCTCGTGGCGCAGCTGCAGGCGCGCGCCCGGCGGCACGCGCGCGCGCCCCGGCAGCACGCGCAGCGGCGGGAACACCAGCACCTGCCAAGGGTGCACGACTACGTCACTACGTACCCAGGCGCTACTCTCCCACTCGTTTTACGTGACGACAACTAGTTTATTACTATTGGTTTAGTACATTGCAAATAATTGTTACGACTTAATAGATTCCAAGATGAACAAGCGTTTATTGATTGAAGCAATGCCTCTTGCCTATAGGAAATGCACGCCACTAATTGCGTATACATTGTAATACAATGACAAAAAAAATAGTAAATAACATCCCTGAAAAATTCTTTGAAGTAATTTTGTACGTTTGTTAAACGGAACCATTTAATCAGGGAAATAGCAAACATCCCTCACCTCAACTTCAGAGCTCCAAATGCCTCCAAACAGCGCCCGAACCTTCCCTGCCCCCTCTTTGAGCCCGCACATGCTGGTGTCGCTGACGCGCACGTCGCCGGCGGCCCGCCACTCGGGCGCGCGGCCGGCGGACAGGTAGCGGTGCGACACGCCCTTCACCAGCGCGGAGAGTGGCACGCAGGCGCCCACGCCCACCGCTCGGGACGTCGATACTTCAACGCTTAGGACTTCTTCTATTGTAACCTGATAAACAAATTATCATGACAAGTAACTTTTGGGAGCTCATTCATTAGACACCGAGTCCGACTATGATCTTTTAAAATGTAAAAAAAGAATATCTACAATTTTTTTTAATTCTCTTTGTTCTTTTTTGCAAATAACTCAAAGCTAAAGTAAATAAGTAGCACTAAAACTAACCTCTACAAGTTTTTTTTCACCCGGTATACACAGGTCAGTGACCAACAGGTCGTAGGTGCCAGGGCCGGGCACGGTGGCGGCCAGGACGCCGTCGTCCACCACGGCCGACACTCCCTTTGGGGACTCCACAGCATATCGCCCGCTGCCGCCCGTTACAAAAGATATGTTGCTCACTGTCTCACTCTCCCAAGCTATGTTTACCTGTAAGTCCATCACAATGTCTTTAGGCGAACTATACGATTGAATAAAATGTACTAAATATCTTCGCGCGATTATTGTATTACCTTTAGCGGGTTACATTTCAACGGGGCGACAACCCTAGCTTGTATGGACGCAGTTGCATCAGGAATGCTTGCTTTCAACGCGCCAGTCCATCCAATGGCGAGGTCATCGGCTTGTACTATCTGTAAAATTATAAGTTTATTACTGCCGTTACTTGTAAGTTTATTTTTAATCGGACAATAATAAAACATAAAAACAGCGAATTTTAAAAATCGTTTTGACAGTCATGACTAAAAATGGCATTTTTTAAATTTTCTTAGAAATTCACTCTGACACATAAAATTTTGTGCCATCGATTTCTACGCATACCGTAGAAGAATTAATAACTGGGACTGACACCTGTATTACCTTGTTTCATTTGATTCACTATTTACAGGGCGACCCTGTACAATAAACACTTTCGCGTCGTTTAACTGCACGTCATTGTACTATTTCACTTACTTGGTAATATTTGTACGGCACAGGTACAGGCAGAAATTCAGGATGTGGTTCCACGAACAGTCTGTCAGAAGATTTGTACAGTAAGCCTGGGTGATGAGGTTCAATTTCCCATGTCATCTTGGGACCATGTTCATCAAGAAGTTCGCGTCCTATCGCATCTAAAAGGGTCACTTTTACCGACACTTCTTGACCGGGACGAAGCCAGATTCTGTAACAAAAAAATGGTTGTCTGTAAAGTCGGTTTACTGATGATAGTTGAACGTGACGTCATAAGAAAATACTGATGGAACGCCTCAGAGCGAGGTAACGCCGCAAGAGTCATGTTTTTTCGTGCGTGCAGCCGGCTCCATCGAATTTTAAGACGTAGTCACGTCAAAAATCTTTGTTTAAAAACATAACCCTTCCTGGCAGTCGGGTAAAAATGGCCGAAAAGTGAATTTAAATATTTGGTATTTTTTGTTGAGCATTATTAGTGAAATGTAGTATATGCGATGCTTACTGACTCTAGTTATGTACTATTCGTGCGGATAAAGAATGGGATTAAAAATGGCGCCAGAACTATTTACTTCTCGCTCGCACACTATGTATTTGACAGCTTATATGAGGAGGAGACGCCATTTTTAATCCCATTTTTTATCCGCATGGTAGAAATGTAGTGAAGAGAAATTACCTAGGTGGTGTGGAGCAGTTGCCGGGACTGTCAGGCGGCTCGAGTCGTACGCGCGACACGTGCGGCGCGCACCGAGCGTCGATTACTACGGACTCTAGTTCTTCGTCTGATTGCGATGATAGTTCGAGACGAGTCTCACCTTTCTGTAGTAAACCATTTGGTCAATTATTACGGAGATTATCAAAAACAAAAATCTTTCTGTCCATTCGGTAATTTTATCGCATGAGCAAACAATATGGAAAACGATGTCTGTACACAAAACTAAGACGTCAGTTTTTTAAAAATTTTATATAGAATCTGCGATCGGATTTTTGACATAATCTGGCTTTAAATTCAAAATAAAAAATTTCATATAAATAAAAAATTCAAAATAAATTTGCCATCTAAAAGCGAAATAAAAAAAAACTATTTTTATCAGCTTTTAAAATGTTCTCTCTTTCTTAAAATATTTTGTCCAGCCCAATATTTAAAAAAAACATTAATTCTAGACTACAATACGTACTCTACGACATTTGTAAGTGAACAGTTGTGCGTCAGGGTAGCGGTGCGGCGGAGGTCCGTCCCGTGGTAATAGTTGCGCCACGCGAGTATCATGGGAATGCGGCACCAGCGCTTCACCTTCTGCTATTATCTGCGGGAAATGATTGATGAATGAAGACATTACAATATGAGATAGAGAGGAGAGTACTAACCGTGCGGATAAAGGATGGTTTGAAAATGGCGTCTCCTCTTCACAACCTGTAGGTGCGAGTAGGTACAAGATACATCAAAGACAGTGTGCGAGTGAGAAGCAAATAGTTCCGGCGCCATTTTAAATCCTATTCTTTAAGCTGCTATTACATTATTCTCTTTTTAGAAAATCTATTTAGAAACAGTTATAGAAAATCGAAAGTGAGATTACACTACTACTAAATAGAATCTTAAATAGGACAGACATCTTGCAGTCGTAGTAGAATTACATAAGGTTGCAAATTGCGTAGCAGTGCGACTACACTTTTCTAAATCGTATATAACCTACAATTTACTAAGAGCCGATTTCACCACTGACACTAAACGCGATCAATCGAGTTAAACTCGGTTCAAGCGCTTAACTGAGTTCAGAACTGCAATTTTTGTAGGGCTGAACTTAGTTTAATTAAACTCAGTTATGAAAGTGAATGGTGAAATTGGGCCTAAGTAGAGCGGTCGGGACCATCTAATCGCTCTAAATCGGAATCTAACTGCTCTTTCTTCAATGACATCTTCCTTTTTTCTAAATAGATTTCGTAAAAAGACCATAGTGTGGCACACGTACGGGCAGCGTGGCGCCGGGCAAGGCGGCGGCGTGCGGCGGCCACAGCAGGCGGGGCGCGGCGCGCACGGCCACGCGCGTGGTGTCGCCGATGCGGCCGCGAGATACGCGCACTGTGGATACGCCGCGCGCGCTCCATGCGCATTCCAACACGCAACACGCTCCATCTAAAATACAAAAAAAATCTCGGGCACTCGGCAACTGTCTCAAGCTATCCTGATGTTTGAAACAGCTATTTTGGTCTGTCTGATATCCGCTTATTTATTCTAGAGCATGCAACGGATTTCGATACAGTACTATCATTTTGATAATTTCAGATAATTCCGGAAGGTTTATATGTACGTGTACTATTCTTATCGTATTCTTTTTTCTTTATTAACCTAATCAGAATTTAGAATTAATGACATTTAAATCTCGGAAAGCGTCCTCTAGCGATGCCGAGACGAGTCGAATCGAATCGCATTTCTTCTTATCATAGACGAGCCGAATCGAATCAGATTTCAACCAAAGAGTATACAATCATATTCACAACGATCTATTTTACTCACAGATAGATCGTCATCAAAGAAGGTCGTGTCATCGTTCGGGATAGACAACAGACGAACGATGTTTATTTTCCAAATTCGTAAAAAACAACGAGCGCACAAATATTAGATACACAGTATACCTAAACAGGAAGAAAAATATCGCACTCCATAAAAACAAAACAGTAAATAAAACTTAATTAGTTAGTTTTTTTTAATCTTTATTTATTTAAAGGATTAAAGTACGCATTTGCGACTATGTCAATTCCATCGTACTAATATAAAATTCTTCATCAATAATTTAAGTTTTTGGGAATAAAAGACTTATTTTTGCCGCTTCACAAGTGGGACTGGCTAAAATTCTATGGGACACACCTACATCCATTGTCGATAATTTCAAATACTTTAGGAGCGCACTCCTCTTGGCATTATAGTGTGTCCGATAGACTTACCAACACATACTGTACGTCTTCTTGCAATCAACACACCTCACAGTTGGTAAAATTGTGATGGGATGATCAAGCTTACCTGCAGGTTCCATCCAATGAGCTACTGTAACATTATGTGGCTCAGGACCCTCCAATAACGTGACAGCGAATGATCCGCAGTTACATCTGCAAAAATAAAACTTGCATTTTTACTGCAGCGCTTAACGCACACGATTGCGACGAACTAAAATTGGTGCAAACTAAAAATTAATTTGTATGCAAAATGCATTGCAGTCTATTCACCTCTCTCGTCTAAACTGGTCTTTATAAATCAATAGAAATAATAGAATTCTTTATTTGAATGTAGGTACAGAAGCCAGCACATCAAGCTACCCGAAACTGTCAAATTTTCACAATCAACTTTGAACCTAATGCTTTAGCGAGAAAGTTGAAAATCTATTAAAGAAATTTGACAGATTGTAGTAGCTTGATGTGCAGGTGTCTGTACATAATACAATAATATTGCAATTATAATCCTAGTACATTCTGCCGTACGGCACACAATCATTATGGGTACCTAGTTCAACACAATCAAAACAATTTTTTAAAACGTTTAAGTTTTAGAAATTATCATTTAAAAAGTCTTTTACAGAATAATATATCAAAAAGATAGGTATTGTTTTAGACTCCCAAAAAAAAGCTACTAATTTAATTATAAGTCCTATTATAAGGGACTTACGTATGAAAGTTATACAGTTCGCCGGTATTGGGATGCGTAGCCGTCAGCGCTATGTGCAAATGATGAGGTTTTCCGACGCGCGCATATCCTGTACTTGCTACTTGCAGCATTTCAAATGGCGATGACCATACTCTGAAAGATAAATATTGTAGTAAGAAATTTTATAACGATAACAATCTAAATAGCAAATGACCAAAATCGTCAAATTCACAGTTTCATAAGAAGATACAGACAAATATAAAATACTTATAAATGGATCAAAATCATTATTATTTTATTAAATGAGTCGTGATATGAAATGTTATGAGTCGTGATAGCCTAGTGGTTGTGACCGTTGACTGGCAAGTCAGAGGTATCGGGTTCGAACCCAAGGCGCGCACTTCTGACTTTTCGTAAGTTATGTGCGTTTTATAAATTAATTATCACTTACTCCGTGCCCCGGAAAGCACGTAAAGCCGTTGGCCCTACGCCTGATCTCTCTCCGATCGTGTCGGAAGGCCGTCCCATCAGACCATGAGAGTGAGGGAATAGAGAGTGCACCTGTGTTTGCGCACACACTTGTGCACTATAATATCTCCTGCGTAGTTGGCTAATCTCCGTTGAGATTGGCCGCTGTGACCGAAATCGGTCAGGAGGATATTATTATTTTATTAAAACAACTGTACTATAATATAAATAGGATACCGATAAAAGAATAAAGATTACTAAATTATAAGAATAAAATATATTTTACACTAGCTGATCCGTGCCCACTTCGTTGGGCGGTACATATATGCCTATCCCTATGACACTCGCAAATAACGTGGCTTTCTATTAGTAATTTTTTTTCAAAATCGGTTCAGTAGATCGAGATCACCCCCTACAACCTCACAAACTTTACCTCTTTACAATATTATCATACTTTAGATTTACTTTCGACGTTTTAGAGTTCTACAGTAGTAGATTGTTAAATATTTTACATAAGACAGCACAAAACGTTAACACTTTGCTTACGACCGATGTAATACCGACGCGCGACGATATGTTCTAGAAAGATCGTCCGATAAAATTCTCTTACCTTCCAATAGCCTTAACATGTGGGTATTTCTTTAACTGCACTCGTACACCGATGTCGCCGGGGCCTCGTATTGTCACTATACCATCGTCTGTTAGAGTGAAAGGGCCTGGTACTGTCTCACTCTCGATCTCCGACCAAACAACTGGTTCGTCACCACCTCCGATGTGGTTTAGAGTTAATTGTCTGAAATGACAATTGTTAAGAATAATGAGTAGACATTTAGGAAAAAATTGCTAAATAATAAGCACTAATTCTAACGAAAACTTGTCCTAGTACCAGTAGGGCTAGTATTTCATGTGACCGCTTAGCACGAGGATTAATTAGTCCCCGAGGTAGGCACATATGTTATTTTATATTAGAAAATTATCATTGAACTGTGCTCGGTATGTGGCAACAGGTTTGTCCCCTATAGTGAAATATGTGACAAATGGGGGTGAAAAGTACTATGCTTAACCTTAGACAGGCTTTATGTTATTTTCTAGCAAATAAATATGTTTGAGAAAGTCAACTATATAGAAAGGGATAAAAGATAGAGAATAAGAGACAAAAGATAGAGTACTGTAACTTATACATATAAAGAGACATAGAGGGCGTAAAAACGGTAACTTTGTTTTTAAATTGACGCACCTTAGTTTAAAGAAAGATAATTTTACATACCAAAACTACAATTGTTATACATTATACAAAATGTATAAAATGTTGTACAACATTTTTTTGTGATAACCCTAAGAATAAATATGTATACACAGTCAGTTACGTTTTATTGCAGTGCAAAGACCGTAAACTACTTACTGCGTAGCGTCTGTCCATGCTACAAAAATTTGTGGTGGTACTATTTCCAAGGGATCTACTGCTATAGCCGACACTTGGCCTTCCACCTAAAAGAAAAATAACATTTCTAAGTAACATCATAAAGGCGCGCGCACATTACAGCCGCAACGGGACACGCTTAAACAATGCGTGAGTTCATACTACATGTGTAAAATTTATGTAGGAGGATTTCATTTACTTTCTCTAAGACACCACTGACTAACGGTGAAGGAAAACATCGTAAGGAAACCTGGACTTAACAGTCTGAAATTGCCAACCCGCCACTGCGGGGCATTAATCACCACGCTAGCTCACTAGCTAGCGTGGTGATTAATGCTCAATCCTTCTCTGTATGAGAAGAGGCCTTTGCCCTGCAGTGGGACAGTTACAGGCTGATTTATTTATTTATGTGATATAATAAATATTATATTGTTAGTTCATATTACAAGTTTCAGCAAACATTAAATTTTTTTAATCACACAATTTTTATGTACTGCTACTTGTTCCGATCAAACTGATATTTTGTTGAACCTTTGTAAAGTTATCCTCCAAAACAACAAACCAAAAAAAAACTTGAACATCTTACTTTCCGCCACAAACTCTTCCCAGCGATAGAATATAGCTTTGCAGTTATAGTGAAGGAGCCAGCATACTGTGTGACCGCGTCAGTCAATGTTCCATTCTCCGTCGACCGCAAAAGGTCTACATTGGCCTCTCCTGTAGCCGTTAGCCTTATCAAAATATTATCACCAGCCGTCAACATATGCCCTTTATCATCTAATATAGTGCAGTGCACAATAAAAGGTTCCCCTCGTATAAGGAAGTTTGAGGGGCGTAATGTGACCCGTATACTGTGTGCTTCAGCAACAGTTAACGTTGCTGATGCTACTTCTGTTGCTCCAGAATTTAGGTAGACGGTTGTGGTGCCTATTTTTGAGCCTTTAACTAAACTGATGGAGTCTTCAAGTTGGGCTATGCTGGTGTCTGGTAGTTTTAGGTAGTAGACTGTATCTGCGATGTCTTGGATTGTAAGACGGCCAGCGCGTGCTCGGACAACCCTGGAAGAAATATTATTTTATTGTATTACATTTTTAGGTTTTAGAATTTTTTAGAGATTGACTATGAAAACTGCCTTTACAATAGGCAATTTTGACAAGTATTCACGTAAATCATTCTCAGAGTACATTTACAGAACAAATCTAGTCATTTCTCTTTAACATTAACTAAAAAAGTGAAGTCAGTCTGCCTGCGATCACGAGTGCTGCAAAGTACTCGAAACGTCAGGATTGTATTATCAAAATAAAAACGCGAGTTATATCCGTTAAAAAGTTGTTTCATTAAATAAGTGAAGTTATAGTTTTTTCTTAAAAAGTTTGGTAGTTTTTTCTTAAAAAGTTTGGTTTTGAAGAAATGTGTGCTATCTGATGTTTTCTTCTTATCGTTTCGATATCTGATGTCAAAAGGTGTTATGGTCTACAATGGAGTATAGCTGCCTAAAATGGCGAATGAACTGCAATAGGTATGCGCCAAAGTGAAGTTTTAATTCTTCAGCCTGACATGTCGTGCCTGATACATGCATGTAAATTTTTTTTAGGCCTATTGTTGCGCGGTCTTTGAACCACGCGCCGCTTGTAGTTAGGATACCTAACTTCATAACCTACATTAATTTAAAAATTATAAATTAACCACTTACTTATACCGCAGCGTATCTCCTGGCACAATAGTAGCAGTAGCTGGCATCAGCACAACACTGGCAATGACTTGCAAGTTGAAATCCGTACAGATGTCACCAAGACATACAATTACACGAGACTCGCCCATGGCCTGGCCATACAGAAGGACAGAGTGAGAGTGAAGACCTCTGTCTTCGAGTTCTGTGATACCGCGGGTCGCTTCGTAGTCTGTATCTCGCCATCTCACTAGCCTGGAAGATTTAATATTCCTGATTATACTGTTCGTTTGCCCATTTTTCGCATAAAAATCGAGAATTAATGGAAGAAGAAACAAAAGTCGAGAATTAAAAAGCACTTGAGAAGTCAGTCTGTGGGTACCAAGCGTTCTTATGCTTTGGAATCGAAAGTCGTGTCTTAGATTATCTTAGAAAGTAGGTACATATGACATAGAAATAGTTACATTGGTACATGCCAGATTCGAACCCACATGCTTCTTGAAAGGCGCCACGATTTTGCTATTATTGTATTTTTTTACTTTTCTTGCAGCATTATTTTAAGATCTTAGTGCAAGTGTCTGAGATAATAGTTAAAATGTGTACTAAAATACAGGCTGTGTATACATTGGCATTGAGTAAATCAAGATAAGACTGATCATGTCATGTTACCGTAACCATAATATGTGTAAATTATCCAAGAAACTATTTTTTTTAATCTATTTTTTTTAACAGAGCTTCAATCACACTGGGTGATTATGCCAGCCCCATGGGTAACATCAATTTATTTAGGTTTTACAAAAATACATTTCTTCCTCATCCTCATGATTAATTTGACATTCTTTCTTTCATACATAACCTTATAAAACTAAATATCTGCTGACAGGACATGGATGTTGGCTCCCCTAAACTAATATTTAAACCACCATTGTTTAAAGTTACATTGGACATCAGCTGACTTCTCAAGGCAGTATACTGGTCACATTCCACCAATATCGAAGAAACTACAAGAAGAATTGTAAAAAGTATAATTTACTTAAAAACTTACGTAACCAAGGGATCTTCTCCAACATTACTGCCAAGATTTTGTATAGTCCATGTGAAGCTTATGCCTTCAAGAGTTGAGAATTTGTTGCCTAGAAAATAAATTAATAAATTAGCTTGGACCATTTCAGACTTGCTACAGCCCTATATTACAAAATTAGCTTCTGCCTGAAACTTCTTCTACATTAAATTGTAATAAAAAGTATACACAGTTTATATATCTAACATCATGTATGATGTATAGCAGGGGTGGCCAACTGGTTGATCATGATCAACCTATTGTGGTTATTAGTCCTGGTGATGTGGCTGGGGTAGTGTTAGACTCTTACCGACTAAAACCACCTCCTGCCATGCGGTACCCCCTAACATGGTCAGGGACCTTGTCTGTTGTTGCTTTTATTTGCTGAGCCGGCTAAGGTCATAGTATATAACCTAGCCGGCTTTGTTGCGTTTGACGACGACTTTACAGACGTCGTCTATATACGCCAGCAGCAGATGTTGCGTGCCCTTCCCGGATAGGCACGCCCCCAAGGTCCCTGCAGTCAGCTCTTTGTCGGCCTCTATCTCGGAACTGCCTTCGTCTTCCAACGTGCACTGGGCAGTCGAAGAGCATATGGGGTACGGTTTCCAGGACTTCGGGATCACAAATGCACAATGGGTTCTCCTTACACCGTAGTGTAGGGTTGGGTAGGGTAGTGTAGGGGTAGAATAGGGTAGTGGGTAGAGTAGGGTAGGGGTAGAATAGGCCTTGAAGTAGGATAATAACACGTACGAAGTCTCACGGGGCAGCTAATATAATATTAATTAGTTGACTGGCCAAGAATGCATAATGCATAATCCTATCTTACTACTAACTACTTTTTCATTTTTCATATTAGGCCAAATATAGGCATGATATTATTTAATTTTAATTTCCAATTTTGATTGAAATCTACAAATTAAGTAGATCAGCAATAAGTATATAGATCATACCTTGGTCATCATAAGCAACCACTTCAAAGGCTTCCGGTGCTTCCTCCAGAAACAGGTTCCATGTTGTGCTCATCACTTTCAAAGACCTTATCATGTCTATGTCCACATCTCCGCGGAGTATCTGGATATTGGAACAATACAATATTATTATACTTAATAAACAAGCTAAGCCTGTAACTGTGCTACTGTTAGGCAAAGGCCTCTTAAACATAGAAGGAATATGTAATACATATACTAAAATAATGGAAAAACTCAATAACACTTAGACCGACTCGGGGATAGAACCCAGGACCTAGAGCTCAGCAATCGCGCTTCCTACCATTAGACCAACAAGGCAGTTTATTACAGACAATAAATTTAAAAAACCAAAGCATTGCTTAAGAACATGTAAGTTGTGAAATAATTCGAATTTTATGTGAGGAGAGGCCTATGTTTAGCAATGGTGTGATAGTCAATTGACGAATGCTGTGAAAGCTTATATAAAGTAATGTTTTATACAAATGTTTACAATGTAAATAGAGTACAGTTCCCGCCTTTTTGTGTGAATGTTCATACCTCGCCTGTATTTACTTCCTCGGCAAGAATGATTACAGAGCCAGGCGGTACACATGTCTTGGATACCGAGACTCGCGCTGCTCGCGAACAATGGCCTGTAGCATCATCGTACAGAGGCTCCAAATCAATGATGTCATCGCGAGACAAACTCCTACAAAAAACCAACTTTATGTAATCTTACTGGAAAAATAACAATTACTAAAGATTATTTGCGATACTTACCATGTGTAACAACCTCCTTCAATGATTTCAAAGGTGAAATTCACAAACAAATCCTCAAACCAAGGTAGCAACACCCTTGGAGTGTTAATTTTAGCACTATCACATGTGCACCCCAATAAACACAGTACTGTTAGAAATACAGCAGTCTTTTGGGTCGCCATGATATTATATTACTTTGGCAAATACATCAATACAAACAAAATACAAACTTGTATTTTGAAAATCTAACCTAATTCGGCGAATCGCGCATTTCAAACTTTTGACAGTTTATGGCACAGCCACAGCAGTAGCACAGATTACTATTCTATTTAATGGTATAGTTTATGGTACAGCTTGGCAAAAAAGAGTCTGGATAAATTGAGGGCGCCTTTATCTTTTAGATTGCCACCCCATATACCACGACTAAAACTGACAAGATACTTGATCATTTTAGTCTTCAATATTTATCAAATTAAAAAAGTAAATTGAACATAATTAAAATTAAGAAAGATTTAAACTTTATTTGTAATAGTCATGGTCTGGTAGTAGTTATTGTACAAAACAGATATCATCCAAATTATATTTAGGAAGATTGTACATTGGCGGCAATAACTACTTATATGTAATATAAAGCTTGGTGGCATGCTCTGTGGGAGATCTAAGTAGAATAAGAAAAATCTGACAACGCAATGCATAGTCCCATTATGTAAGTACAGCTTGGCAAAAAAGAGTCTGAGGCGGTGACAGTTGGAACTAAAAAATTATAATAATGACAACACTGTTTTGTTTGTCAACTGCAAGTAGCTTCCTTGTCATCTTTACGTAGTGCAAGTAATTTTCTTTAAAATTTAAAAGATTTGTGTAATTTGCGTGTGATATTCTTACATAATACTAGTTGATATAGTTGTTCGTAATGAATAAAACCGTTTGCAGTAGTGGAAGATCTGTTATATATCAAGTTTTCTTGAGATGTTTGGCCGAAAGCAAAGCCGGACAAATTTTGTCTGAAATTGACAATGTTTACCTGAGAACTGCTCGAATGACAGGTATAGTCCATGCAATTTTTCTTCTAGAATGTAATTAAGTCGTTATATTTACTTTCTGATAGCTGTACCACCAGTTTTTGTCGTCTTGTGTACAAATAATTATTGAGGTTATGTTTGGTAATTCGACGAATCGCGTGTAGTTAAACTGTTTAAATTGATACTTGAAACTTAAGAATAGAGTTAATACAGAGTTATTATTGTTTATTTCAGGAAAATCTGAAAATACAATCAGAGCAATTGTCGATGAAGGTGAAAAAAGTAAGAGTATTTTTTCGACACCTGGAAAACACCGAAAAGGTCGCCCGAAGAAAGAACTTGATGATTTTGATTTATGTTGCAAGTTGCCGTTCGTTGTGGCGTTCAATGCCTTTGTTCAACAGTGGATGTTTTCCGGCTGATGATGATGACATTTATTTTTTTGTATTTTAATAAAATCTAAAATGAAACATGTTATTTAATTTCCCTTGTTGATAATGATGATTTATTATCATACTCCACAATCCATAAATGACTCTCTGATAGGCTCGCTATAATTCTAACTCTTGAGATGACCATTCTCAAGAGTCTGAATGATAGCGATTACTTACTTACATTATGGGACCATGCATTGCGTTGTCAGATTTTTCTTATTCTCCTTAGATCTCCCACAGAGTAAGCCACCAAGCTTTATATTACATATACGTAGTTATTGCCGCCAATGTTACAATCTTCCTAAATATAATTTGGATGATATCTGTTTTGTACAATAACTACTACCAGACCATGACTATTACAAATAAAGTTTAAATCTTTCTTAATTTTAATCATGTTCAATTTACTTTTTTAACTTGATAAATATTGAAGACAAAAATGATCAAGTATCTTGTCACTTTTAGTCGTGGTATATGGGGTGGCGATCTAAAAGATAAAGGCGCCCTCAATTTATCCAGACTCTTTTTTGCCAAGCTGTACGTAATCGCTATTATTCAGACTCTTGAGAATGGTCATCTCAAGAATTAGAATTATAGCGAGCCTTTAAGCGAGTAATTTATGGTTGTGGATTATGATAATAAATCATCATTATCAACAAGGGAAATTAAATAACTTGTTTCATTTTAAATTTTATTAAAATAAAAAAAATTCAACGTCATCATCATCAGCCGGAAAACGTCCACTGTTGAACAAAGGCCTCTCCTATTGAACGCCATAACGAACGGCAACTTGCAACATTAATTAAAATCATCAAGTTCTTTCTTTGGGCGACCTATTCGGTGTTTTTCAGGTGTCGAAAAAATACTCTTACTTTTTTCACCTTCATAGACAAATGCTCTGATTGTATTTTCAGATTCACCTGAAATAAACAATAATAACTCTGTTTAAATTCTATTCATATGTTTCAAGTATCAATTTAAACATTTCAACTACACGTGATTCGTCGAATTACAAAACATAACCTCAATAATGATTTGTACACAAGACGACAAAAACTGGTGGAATAGCTATCAGAAAGTAAATATGACGACTTAATTACATTCTAGAAGAAAAAATGCATGGACTATACCTGTCATTCGAGCAGTTCACAGGTAAACATTGTCAATTTCAGACAAACTTTGTCCGTCTTTGCTTTCGGCCAAACATCTCAAGAAAACTTGATATTTAACAGATCTTCCACTACTGCGAACGGTTTTATTCATTACGAATAACTATATCAACTATTATTATGTAAGAATATCACACGCAATTCACACGAATCTTTTAAATTTTAAAGAAAATTACTCGCAATACGTAAAGATGACAAGGAAGCTACTTGCAGTTGACAAACAAAACAGTGTTGTCATTATTATAATTTTTTAGTTCCAACTGTCACCGCCTCAGACTCTTTTTTGCCAAGCTGTACTTACAGCTTGAAAAAAAAGAGTCCGAAGTGGTGACAGCTGGAACTAAAAATAAAAATCTTTAAAGACTAAAAGTGATTGATTTGATTACATTGATAATGACAAAAAATCGTCTTATAAATATGTAAGTACCAAATAACTTGAGTAACAGGGTCCATGATGATCTCGTACAGCTTGGCAAAAAAGAGTCTGAGGCGGTGACAGCTGGAACTAAAAATAAAAATCTTAAAAACTAAATTCGTGAGTACTAAAATAATATAAAAATGATTCATTTGATTATAATTAATGACAAAAAACTCGTCATAGAAATATTTAAGCACTAAATAACTTGTAATTTTGAATTGTAGTGTGAAAAGTGCGCCAGCGGCGCCCCCAATTTTTCCAGACTCTTTTTTGCCAAGCTGTAGTTAATAAGTTACCATCTAAGACTCATTTGAATTTGTATGAGAAGTGCGCCAGTGGCGCTCCCAAATGCTTCCAATATTTCCAGATTCTTTTTTGATATACTATCTTAAATTAATTAGTTAAATAATTGGTTTATCGCTATTGTATGTGTTAAACCAAACAAATAGATACGCATACTTGCACGAATAAAAATATATACGAAAAACCGAATAGTTGAGATCGATACTACTCAAAAAAAAAATTGAATATTGATTGTTATGTCAAAATGTTAAATATGGCTTCTGTGTATTCGTCATGTTTTGTGTCGTATTTTACATGAAATTTATTAATGTAGGGCAACATGTATGCGATTTGTAGTTAATGTGAGACAATATCAACGCTCTGAAACAATAAAAAACTGTTAGAATAGCGCTCAAGTGTCAGAAACAATCATGTCTTTAGACAAGGCTATAGAATTAAAAGGCAACGAGATCGATAAAAGCAAACGTCGTCATAAAACTGACGACACTAATATTGCGACAGCGGCAACAAACATAGTTGAAGATACATCGCAATACGCGAAGATGGAGATCGCGGACGAAAGCGCGGGCAAGCCCATGGATCTGTGTCTTCAAGGCAACACTCACTTGATTTCTAGTACAACGAGTAGTTTGGCCGATACGCCTGGTGATTCTGGTGTTTTGTGTTTAGATAGTGAAGCGTCGGAGGCTACAAGCCAAGCGCTGATGTCGCACAGTCTGATAGGGGCCGAAGAATTAGCGTGTGACAGTGTGTATGACGCACCACCGTCGTGCTCACAGGACATGATCAAAAGCACCACCAGTAGTATTATGACACGCAGTGATATCGACAACCAAAATACTGGCGTGCCTGACGACATTGTACCTGAGCTCTTGATTGAGGCACATAAAAAGCCGACATATGAAAACTTGCCAGATTTGGTTTTAAAAGCATTGGAAAGTGAGAAAGTGATTGAAGACACTCGGAAACCTGCTTTGAGAAATGAACCCAAGAAATCTCTGTCAGAAGATATTGTTTACCGACGAAGGTGTAGAAAAAAGTCTCAAAGTGGACCAAGTTCTCAAAAGAAAAGGGTTTCATTCCATGAAGATATACTGAATAATACTAAAACAGATAACATTCACATTGAAAGAGGGTTTATATCATATGGACCAGATAGTTCATATTGTGACAGGTTTAGGCAAAAAAATAACATAGTGACTGACAGGTTCTCATGGTGTGGATCTGGAGATAGAACACCAAAGTATGCCGCAGATGTTGCTCAACAGACAATGTCTGATATCCTCACCTACAGTGATTCTAAAAATGACCGAAGTGGTATATTTGAATACTGTCAAGAGTTTGAAAGAGTGCACCGGGACATGAATAATGATAAAGATAATAATAATGACCCCATTCCAAATGGCAAGCTTTATGGATGTGACTCAAACAGTTCAGATTCTAACTTTAGCTGTGATTCTGAGACATCATCAAGTGAATCATCTTCATCACATTCTAATAAAACGGAAACTTCAATGCTGCACAGAAAATGTGATAAAGCTCAAAAATCATACTCATGTGATGCTTTTGAAAACAATGGTCACGTAGCCTTTATGAGAAAAACATATTTTTCCGAGGCCGACATTGATCAGTCTACTGACCGTATGAAGAAACCTCTAGAAGTCTCACAAAGTCCTAACAGAGTTAAATCTGTACTAAAGAAGAAACGCTACATCACTACCAGCGTTGTTGAAGAAAGAAAATCTCATAACAAAGTATTAAATCTTTTGGATGCAAACAACATCATTGACTCCTTGAAGAACTTTTATAAAAACTTCAATTTCAATTTTGCTCCAGAAAAAGGTTTACCTGAAAATAGCTTAGAACTGAATAATGTTGTTGAAGCATTGCCATGTGATGTTAATCAAAACAAAAACCTATCTAAAAGTTTAGACTCTGGTTTCCAGGCAGAAGATGAAGATGATTTTGTCGAAATAAATCTAAATGGCCAGCCATTAGAGGCTGAAAAACCTAAAGAACTTACAACACCATCAAAAACAACTGTTGCAGGAGATCGAACACCTAATGAAGGATCACCAAGGCATAAACTGACATTAAACATGAAGGCACAGTTAGATAAGAAACATAATAAAGCTGATTTCCCACCACTCAGCAAATATGTTGTTAACTGTGAAAGTACTGTCTATGAACACAAAGGAGTGTCCTACAGTTATGTCCATGATACATTCCAAACTGCTTTTGATGCACCTAAAGAGACTTTCGTCCCTATACCTGAATCAACACCTGTCCAAGAGCTAGTCACTAGTACAAGTAAAGTAGACCTCACCAAGACTACTGATACTGACTCCTCTAGCAAAACATCAACACCCAAGAGACAATTCAATAAAAATATCCAAGATGAGACTGAACAGAGAAATGGCATTTCCAAGCATTTGTCTTCACCTAAGAAGCAGAATGTAAACAGATACAGTCGGAAATCGGCCTCAATGATACAGAAAGTGAATGATGAACCAGCACAAGTGAACAGCGATAATTGTTCTAACACAGATAATTCGACCTTGAAAGGGGCTGAAGACTTTATCGACGAATTTTTCGACAGTCCTGCGAATCAAAAATTACAATCGAACAAATCGGCACTATTGAACCGATATTTGAAAAATGTATGCCAAAGGAAAGACCTTGAACTTAAAATAAAGAATAATAAGTTCTTCCAATTCAAGCTTCGAATGGAGAAACATTTTCCATGTATAATATTTCCTTTGAAAGAGGTGTCTGATACATTCCACGTGTCGGCGGAGCGGATGTCCCGTCTTATTGACAAAGAGGTGATTGAGAACAAAAGGTTGTCAGTGAGGCTGCTCACGGCCGACGAGCCGTCCTACTTTGACAGTTTCGAAGATAATGTAGCCATAGAATGCAATGAAAAGCTAAGGCTACAAATATTCTCGTATCCAAACGAAACTTTAAATAGGGTAATTATGTTTGATTACTAAATCGCACGGTACTTTCGTTCGCCGTAACACGACCTTGATTGCTTGTTGCTTTGTTCAAGGTACTAATTTGGCGAAAAAGTAAAAATGGTTAAAAGGTTAATCCCCTCACACCGTTGCAATTTTCTTTAATTCTTTAGCATAAGCACAATCATTATGATATTGCAATAATTGAAACTTTAAACCTAGATAATTAGAACTGGATTTACAATAGTATTAGAATTTACTAAGATGAATGCTTTACTTAGTCAAAAAATTCTTTCAGATGATGAAAGTGAAGTCCCCATACAACATGGAAGATGGATCTTGGATACCTCTGCTAGTATTCATCACGGACTACGCACTGTATGTCGCCAGCGTGAAACCTGGAGGCACAGAGTACGAGATACTGTGCCGTTTGCCCCATAATGAACTGGATGCTATAGTGGTAAGTGCTTATAAAAAGTAGCTTGACGAGAAGAAACATTATTTTGCTGTCTTATAAAGATTTGGAAAGAATACTCTTGCAATAATGGGGAAGAATAGCCCTAATGCCTTTGCCTAATAGCAACTATGCAAATTTATTTTCTATACACCATAATTATATCATAAATGTGCCAACAAGTCGTAATATTATCATCGCAACATTTTAAATTTAATAACAATCATTTGCAAGAACTTAAATAAGAAAACAAAGTTCAATAAACATTTAATTGAAGTGAATAAAAAACAAAACGATTCTAATTTAAATTAAGTATTTAATAAAAGTCAAGTCAATGATTCTTTATTGATTCCAACATTAAAAAACACAGTTCAGTAATATTCTGTACTATTAGCTCATAGTTGATAATAATATTGAATGACCCAAGTCTTGTTTATGTATTTAAATGAATGCGCCTCATTATACAGATTACGTATTAATTAGGATTGTCTGCTGTCTTAAATGTCTATTATGATGACATGCACAAACAGAAACTTTAATACACCATTCTTATATACAGGTTGAACCAATTTTTTTTGGGTCTAGGATTTCCCAAGGATTTATCTAAACTTCCTGCGAAAGTCCTTTATGTCTTTAAAACCTATCTCAATTGAAAGCTAATTCACTAAATTGATAGCTATTACCTAGATCAAATTGAATTAATTTATTTGGACTCCAAGGTACCTCTGACTTTTCGTAAGTTATGTGCATTTTATAAATAAAAAATTTCGTCGTAGAACACCTGTGAACATAGTACCTTTGGCTCTACATGGGTCTTCTCTTTTAGCCTTTCGCGGTGACGGTAATGATTTTTTTATGATCAAAAAGTTATAATTTTCTTTTAACCACCAGGTTGGTGCAGAAGCCCAATACATCCAAGTCCTCGACATCGGCGGCAACATTGCTTGTTCTCTCGTAACTGGGGAGTCAACACTAGGCGCCCGACTGGCATCATCTTTAGAATGGAGTGCTCGAACATCGCCGCTCCGAATCCAGCGGCCGCCGGCCATGATACCGCTTGGGTGCCGAGAAGTGGCCTTCGCAGTCTCCAGAGAGAAGCATGACAGGAGGGTATGTAACCATAGATTATTTTCCAAATATAATATTTTATAACTATCAATTATATTCTGTATTATTATGTTGAAAGTTCAAAGACAATATCACATTAGATGGATGGCCTCTTACTTATACCAGGACGAGAACCTAACCATTAGAAGATCCATCTCTAAATACTATTAAGAAAAATTGCTGTTTTCGTTTGTTTTTTTCTCCACTTCTTTTATTTCTACATTCGTTATTTAAAATAGTCTCATGAGGTTATTGAACTGATAATCTTATAAACCCTCTGACCTCGTACGAGATAAGTAATAATTGTGGATATCATGTAATTGCTGTGACTTTATTGTTTTCAATTAATGATTCGTGAATGTGTTATGATCCGCAATTTATTGTTTCTATGCCAATCAGTTGAAAGATATTTGGTTGGTTGCTATGTAAAGTTTTGGTGATCTATGTAGTAGATTAATCCACAGGAAATCTATTGTAAAATAACTCTTTCCTATCTTCTCTTTTGTAAGATTAAAAAAAAACCTTATTATGAAATTTAAAAATCTTCTAAACACGTCATAGCTTTTTTGAGTTTCTCTAATTTCTGAGATTAAAGAAGAAACGAATCGTACTAAAAGTCTATTATTGCATTAAAAATGTATACAATATCAAGTTTAGGTAGAATGCCTAGAACTATTGGAAAGGTCTTGAACATAATGAAATTTGTAGAGAAAACTGAACTGTGTTTGCAACGCTTTTAAGTTCCTTTTCCAAAGTCACATAAATCCTATTAAATAAACTTAATAAACAAATCTTTCAGATACCGGATATCCTGTTTTACGGTCAAGTATGTTCGGGAGACGCGGGCGATCGCTTGATACAGGCGCCTGGGGCGTTCGCTCCGCCACTAGAGGGGTACCTCATGTGCAGGACTGATAGGAGTCGGCGGTTCGAGCCCTGTTACTTCTTACTGAGGTAAGACAAGGCATTTGAAACTCGACTTTATTAACATACAGTTACGTTCGTAAATACGAAATAGCATAATCGCCATTCGAAGTTAGACTTCCTATATGGTCAATGTTTTAAAGGTTGCATTTGTACATATTTCGTTACGTTAATAATATCTGTGTTTCTGTATATAGACACCGTTTAAAACAAAACTAAAGCGTACATTTCAACTGTTCTTACTTTTCTAGCCAATACTAGGTACTTACTGTACTCATGAAAACATGATTCCGTCTCTGTCTTGCAATTTATGGATTTGTAACGAAACGACAGATGAAAGCACAAAGTACTATTAAACAGTTGTAATTTAGTGGTAAGAATTGTATTTGATGGTCTTCATTATTACGCGCGTTCCGATCCGAAACATCGTTGTTTGATTATATATAACGTCTATTTATCTCGGCCCTAGTATCATTTGAAACATTACTAAAAACACATATTCCCCACAGGGCCGGAGTCCTCCACTGGGGCACACATTCCCCAGATGGCACATCGCCCCTGCCCCACAACATCGCTCTCCGTTCGGTCCTAGGAGTTCGGAGACATCTAGACTCTTCACGGAGGCCGCATTGCTTCGAGATCGCGTTAGCTGATAACAGCAGACTACTGTTAGCCGCCCCTGATGATGCTACTGCGTCATCGTGGCTGCAAAGCTTGCTGTTACATGCGGCACAGGTGAGAAGATAATATCAGAACACTATTACTACAATAGGTAATAGTGTTATTAGTACAATCTTAAAATATGTGCGTGATGGTTTGCGAGGTTCATAATTATATCAGTATGTTATGTTCAACAGGCTGATGATGATGAGAGTAGGTTTCCTTGCTTAATAAAAACATAAAGCCAAAATCACAAATAGAAAAGTAATATCGAAACCGACAAATATTTTTGATCTTCTTCTTATCGTGTGGTTGATAAACCGCCCGTAGGCCTCTGACATGGCTTTACACACCATCGAAAAATCTCTTAGGAATATTTTTGATAAAATCCGATCTTTTAAATTTATAGTTCTAAATGAAAATCATTTTAAATTCAAAGGCTCTCGAAGAAAAGGACGGCGCCAAAAAGTCATCGGAGCGCTCCGGTCCACCGCCGGCGTGTACAGTGTTGGTAACCCCACATGAGGTCATCAGTGTGCGCGACACCTTAGACCTGGCCTTTGTGGCCGGGGCCTCTCCCTATCTGAAGGATAGGGGGTCCGATGCTCTGTTGAAAGGTACCACAAAACATTTTTCATACCCTTATGCTAATTTTATTTAGGATCGGCGAAATATAATATTTTCTTAATAAAATCATTGTCACTGCTCCCTTTCTATCCATGTCATTTTCACAGAATCATCGATTTTGTCTCTCTTCCTTAAAACCTTTATCCTAAACCTTGGTCTAGGTGTTTCTGTATTGTAAAATTGTATTTCTGTAAGTGCAACCACGATTAGGAAGAACATCCCAGTGTAGTATTTAAGAAAGAAAATGAAACTTATGATATTTATTTTTATTTTACAGAATACATAAGGGATATGCGGACAGATATCGAGATTCTTGCATGCGGTTCCATCAAAAACTTAACAGCATTCAAAATTCCGGACACCGACGAAAATTGGTGTTGTTTGGTAAGATCATAAAACATTCCTTCAAAGTACTATAAGCACACGATCGGTGCACCACTCTGCGATCAAAATGCTTTGAACGATGCTACTTGCGTAGGGGCGCGGCTAGCGCTACGTTCGTTTCGGGTGCAAGCGATTCTAACCTTAAGAGTGGTGCACCGGCTTTGTCCACCATAGTACAACACAAGGCGACCTTGATTGAGTCAACCAAACTGTATTTAATTTTTTTTTAATCCTGATACAAAAAAAGTGTTGCTATAAGTTTGACGCGTCTGTGTGTCTGGCTGTAGCATCACAGCTCCCAAACGGAAGAACTGATTTTGATTTATATTTATTAGAAAAAGTTCTTAACTAAAAAATAAATAGGTTTCTCTGTCAGGGGCTTTTTAATTTAAAAAAAAATGAATACATTAAAATTTAATCTTTTTTAAATTTATAGTTATTCATATTATTATATTTATCAGGAGTGGAGTGTATGTGAAGCTCGCGAGCGCGGCGCGGGGTTGGCACTAGTGTTCGCGAGCGGAGCTGAGCTCGAGAGGTTTATTGCTGCCGTGGAGGACGCTTACTGCGCACTTACTGTGAGTTACATTTTTTTTGTTTGTAGGTATCATGCTATCAGTCCAGTGCCTATGAGCAGATGTGTTTAATAGACAAATAGCCTGTAGAGTTGGTTCCCTATCGTAGGCATAGAATTTATAATTTATCTGTTTCTTTAGGAAGGAAGGACAAGGCTGTAATAATATTTATTGTGTCTTTCAGTGCGAGCCTTTCCCTCTAAGCGTGGTGGACGGTACGACGTCTGCGTGCGGATCAGCCCACGCTAAGTATGAAGCTGCTTGGTCTCATATGTTACCTCAGCAATAAAGTGGAAGATATTGTAGAATATAATTAGTGGTAAGACTTATACTACGGAATTATTACACAAAATAAGACTGCAAAGTTCGTATTAGCTGCACGACCCCGCCCATTTTGTTTAAAGTAATCTCATTGGTCAAGGGGCGTGGCTAAAGTATTCGGAGATCTCTTCATTGGTATTACAAAAGTAGGATATCACTTTTTTTTAGGTCTGCCCTTATTTTCTCAACGTTATTTCATTAGCCAAAGATCGCTGCCTAAAAGAACTGCCTATTTTATTATTAATAATTAAATATTAAACTGATTTTAACTCGAATATTTATTTAGGCGTCAGTACTTATTTATATACCTGAAAATACTTAAACTTCCTAATTTGAATCTTAAATATGAGAGGTTGAAGTATAAAATTGGACAAAGAAAATAATTCCTAGTACAATCTTACTACTAATTAGGGTTGGACTTAAACAATAATAGGAAATGTGAATTTTTAGTTATAATTAAGCGCTTTTTCCCTCAATACATAGAGGGTAGAATAGGGCTTTAGTAAATACACAATAGATAACTGTTATTCCAAATTCAAATACTCAGTTTTAGCTTAACATGTTATTTTCTCTGTGAAACAGGGAGAGTTGATTGCACAATTTAGTTTAATTGTATAATAGAAATACGCTTCCACGTAAAAAATTCGCTGGTGTATTTATAGGTAATTTTGTGTGAGTTTTGAAGCAGATGCTGATGGTTTTTTTTTAATTGATTGAGCTGGTTTGGATATGAGCCTTATTACTACGTACTTGTTTTATTATTAACACTTCATATACAATTTACGTACGTTGATTTATGCCAACAATTGTTACTACAGTATTGTTTTTTTTAAAATTGGATCAAAAGACCAGTTTTTCTAAATTTGATTACGGCTATTATTATTTTATATGCTGTAAAATACAGCCGATCCATATAAATTATTATTCTTTTACGTATACCATACACTGGTGGCAAGTTAGTTTTTATTTTTAACCGACTTCAAAATAGCAAGAGGTTTTCAATTCGATTGTATGTTTTCTTGTGCGTATTAAATGAAATATTTGACCAGCTGAAAACAGCGCAGTGCATTTTGCACGGCAAATACTGACTTGGATGCCTTTGTAAATATTTTTTTATGTTGTATATGCAGCTGTGTAGCATTATATATAATATATGGTTAAAATGGTAAAAATAATAAACACGAGTAAGTTATGGATTTAAAAAAACAAAATTGAAACCATCATTATCTGCTTCAAAGTTCGGTACGTTGTAAGTATTATTTACAGTTGTCGTTTGATATTATTCTTATTATATATTTAAATGGTAATATTATAAAATATCGATTCCAGTTGTATACTGCTATATTATAGTTAAATGTTCTCAATTTTCATAGGACTACACTCCACTAATATTGTTGTCGTGATTATATTAATGTTATTATAGCATTTCTGAACTAATATAAAAAAATAAAATAATAACTTCAAAATCAAATTTAAAATTTAAAAAAATTAATTATTTTTTATTAATGTAAAGCTATTTTTTTTTCTAACAGTCTATAAATGTTATTCCTTTTACATTTTTGAATCACGTTGCTGTCCATTTTAGAAAAAGCCAATTCTACGATAACATTAATATAAACACAATTAAATAAATAAATCAAATATCTACATTTAAACATTTATCATAAGTACTTAGATCTAAAA
The DNA here is from genome assembly GCA_936450705.2 of Protodeltote pygarga. Lineage (NCBI taxonomy): Eukaryota > Metazoa > Arthropoda > Insecta > Lepidoptera > Noctuidae > Protodeltote > Protodeltote pygarga. The sequence goes on along the minus strand of OW388264.2, from coordinate 4,175,564 downwards.
CGAATATTATAGTAATCATTAAACATATTTTAAAATCAGCAAAATTTATCGTTATAGCGCTGATACTTGAAAAATTTGTAAAAAAAATATTATTTAATTCATAATATTTTATTCAGTCTGGTCACATTTCCCAAATCTATATTAATAATATATTTTGTATAATATATATTTCTTGTATACTTGTTTGGAAAAGACACTAAAATGTTTAAAAAGGCCCCACTTACTATCCAGAACCGGACGCCCAGTAGACAGCATTCTACTAGTAAGCGAGAGTTCCAAGTTTTCTTTTTGAACTTATGTAGATTATTGTACATGGCCTTTAAGTGTGGTTTCCGAATAAAGTGTAAACTTATTTAGTATTATAAAGGGAACAGTAATATGAGGTGTGAGCTTTAGCTGAATGTAAATTGAATGCGCTATTCTGAAACTTGGCCCACAAAGAATCCTTATCGATGATCGAATATTCGATAAAAATAAAGGATATTAATTTACAAGTTTACAGAATAAGTATGCTTCGTGTGACGGCTTAGTAGATTTTGTATTTGGAAAAAAGTTTTTTTAACAACAAACCTTTGGTAGCTTTACTATTTTTAAAGCTAATTTTAACGGTTTTGTTTAAAAAATTGATTTGTTTTGTTTGAAATTGTAACGTTCCCGAGCGGTGAGATTGGAAAGCTTTAATATTTCATTCACTAAAGGGTCTCAAAAGTTATTTTATTTTTAGAAAAATTTCCAGACGTTTGTCCTCTCGTTACCAAATATATCAATCGTATATCATTTCCTGTGTAATGTGTATATTAGGCCGCTGTAAGGCCGTGTGATATTAATGTATATTTAGGGTAGGTATTAGCGCATCTTGGACTGTGAGTCGTGTATTTTTCATCTATTTTAGACGTACTGTACTTTATATCACGTCATTTAAAGAACATTCATTATTAATACAACTATATTATAATAATAACTATTCTAGCAATAAAATCCTCCAACAATAAAGAAATCCATGTAGAAAATGATAAAATAATGTGCTTATTAAAATAAATCGATAATTTTCTTAAACCAGTGTAGTGCCTCTCTTATAGATAAAACTACGCGACAAATGAAAACATAATAATGTAACTGAATATTTAATAAATCATAATAATTACTCTTTTACCTAATTATGAGTCCAAATACATGAATAATAACTATTTATATAACTATTCTTCGATACATCTGCACTTTTTTTTTTGTTATAATAATATTATTGTAATAATTATTTCTATGGATTTGTGTTCGAATTAATTTATTTCTTGTATCGTATTTTATAGCTTTTTTTATATTACGATATTTGTCTCGATATATAAACTTTTTTCAGAATATTTATTGTGTATGTGATTGCGCTTATACTGCAGGCTATTTTCACTTAAAATGACGAAATATTAATATTTTTAAGTGCTCATTAATACGACTTATACACCCTGTTGCTTTAAAAATCTGGCACATTTTAGGAGATAATAAGGTCCATGAAACTGAACAACTTTCCCCAAGAAACATAAGTCGAAATCTGAAAATCGAAAATAGACTTTTCATACAAAGTATGATTGATGTATTTCATACTGGTCACGTGACTCACTTTTGTATGAGAAGTTAAATTGTCATTTAGTTAGTTAAGTTGTTCAGTTTTATGGACCTTATTACCTGATAAATTTAGCATGTCTTTAAAGCAAGGGTGTACAGCAATTTATCGATGTTGTATAATTAATAATATGTATAATTATGTCCAACCGTGTAATGTAGAAAAACATTGCGATAGCACGAGCGACACGGGATTACAAATGGCTCAATTAGTACAGTTAATGTATTTAGCCAGAAGGTTGTAGGTTCAAATCCTGTTCGTAATGGATTTTTTTCAACAACAATTAGCTTTTCTGTTAATAAGCACCATTTTATTGTGAAAATAGTCTAACTCTGCTACGTAACTGTGATTTGTGTTGTTAACCATTAAGTTTGTTGTTTACGCATAATATTAGATCAATGTTTTAGCTTTAGTATTAGTTTATTAATAATTATTAAAGTTTTACATTAATGAAAGAATAATCAATAGAATTTCGCAATACTTCAATACAATAAAATTACTCATAATTCTTCCATCATTCTTCTGTTTTGTAAAAAGTGTTGAAAATTAAGTTTTCATTTGTATTTTTTTTCAATACTTATATTGATTTTAAAAATCATCCTTTTTTTGAGAAAAACTTAAATACAATATTATAATAACTACCTACATAATAAAATTTACAAAATTTTATTACTTTTTGTTATACCTACTATTATTACTGTGAAATTTACTTGTTTATTACGCAATTTGTTTAAAAAAATTGGCTATGATTATTTATTATTAATAATTCATTTTGTTAAACATTTTTGTATAGAAACAACTATCTTCCGTCATTTTATAATAAAGTATTCTCTGATATCTGGTCTTTGTGGCGTTACCAATACGCGAATGGGAGGACCAGTTTTTGAAAGAGTAAAAAAGTATGAAAATAGAATAAATTACTCCTTTTCTCCAATAAATACTTTTTCATTAAGATTCAATTATTATTTGTTTATCTAGTTGAAGATTGAAGTCTATTTATTACAGGTTTTTTTAATACTTTATTTTATTCAGGTATATTTCGTTGCGTATCACAAAGACCAGATGCAGTGTATACTATTCCTTATCATATAATAGCTCATACCTTTCTGATAACTACACTAAGTATTATTAAGAACAATAATAATGTTAACGCTGTATAATGTAGAAGCTATTTGACTATAGTTACGTAATTAAAATTTGTATTACCTACCTTTATTGTAATAGGTAAGTGTCTCTTTAATATTAGCCTCTCTTGCCAAATTTGTTACTTACCAAAATTTATATTAATTCGTTTTATTATAACATACAAAATTAATAAAATTATACATTAAAAAATTATACCGTTGAACTGCTAAATTAAAGGTCGAAAGGTCAGATCGAACACAAGCACATACATATTATTTGAATTCATGTGCGTATTAAAAATATTAATTTTAAATTTTATTAAAAATATCACTTGGCTAAAACGGGCGTGGAAAAAACATCGTAAGGAAAAGACACAACTGAGAGATTTTTTCAACTGTGTGTAGGTAAAGCTTTGTTAGAGGCCTACGTGTGGTTTAAACTTTAAACACTGAACAGTAAGCATTCGATAAAGAAAGACGAATAACTCAGGCTTAATCTCGCAACTCTCCTTTCGACTGTTATTATCTAAATACTGCTTTAGCCGAGCATCATTTTTATCGGGATCCGTATTTTGTTTTTTCCTATAATTATTTGCAAAGACCCATCTTGAGATATCGCTGGCGATAAATAAAAAGTGTGATGGGCATCTTTTACGTGATCTTTAAAAAAATTGTACAGATTTTTTAAATTATTTGGAGAATAACCAATTTTCTATGTATGTAATCGTTAAAGAGACACTTTTCAACATAACCGTTGTAGTAAATCAGCATTCCTTCACTCATGATTCGATAAAAATAGGCAATTCGAATTTAATATCGCTTGACATTATTGTTCGTGTAAACAATATAATAAATATTTGCGGAAGTATATTTTGTTTTATTTTTATTGTATTGATCGTGTGATCCTAATATAGTTTTTGAATTAGCGGTTCTTCTGAAAGTTCTATACTTCTATTACAATCAGATCGGATCAGCGGCAATTTTGTCGCTGTAACTTGTAAATGTCCTAATGACCAAAACCAGTAAGTTAAGGGACAAATAATAATATATAATATGTTATCCGGGGTAGCCCGATGGACCGATAACGCAGATGGCAGGTATATTTTTGTGGCGCTACTCTGGAGAGCAAAACGGTATTTTGGTAAACTGTGATGGGTCCAGTGACTAGTTACCTATTATTATGGCCTATTCCGTTCTGTCTTAGCTTCGCTGAGGGATGTTCTTGTTTGTAGGGGTATCTAAGTACCTACATGTATATCTACCTACCTACCTACATTTCATAAATCGCAATAAGTTTATTTAATTACGCCATATTGAGCAATAGGTACCTATAATCCTATATATGTATGAAATGTTTTTCTCGGTTCCACAAAACGGGACAAGCAAGTCTAATAACGAAGTAAAACCAGTTATTATTATCATACCGGTGCGCACACCTCCCTGACTGGGCCGATATTACTAAAGCACTCGACAGCTATTAACACATTCTTGAGTGACGCAGTTATTAAAGAATATTGGCGTAGTAATGGCAGGCTTTGGGAGGCTGGCGGGAGTACGGTGAATGCGTAAGTGAAACCTGTAGTACTTCCGCCCAGACGCTCGTGGAGGAAATCCGTAGCTGTTTTATTTTGAGCGAGTCAGACGAAACTCCCTAACCCTGGTGATTGAGTACCAATAAAGGCTTTTCCACACGAAAAAAAAGAGTAGCAAGCCAACCACCAACTTGCCTCTAAAAAAATTCATTGGGCCTGATAGAATATGTAGCATCTTACCTCAATTTGTGAGAGAAAGAAGTGTGACCCAGCTCGCGGTCAGACTTCACCGATAAAAATCATGATTTCAGCACTAAACGTAATCGTTCTATTGATTTAAGAATAGTGTACCTACCTACCTAGGCTACACTGAATTTCTTGTTTACTGTTTACGCGGATAGACGCTTGTTTTTATTAGGTACTGCGTATTATAGGTAGTCGTTTACTATTAAAATATTATTATTATAACACTACTAGACTCATAATTCGCGGTAGATACCTACTCTATTATGACTTGTTTCCATAGATGCACTGGAGAAACTTAAAACACAATAATATTTACACGACTTCAGGTAGGTATACAAATACTACTTAGTTTCATGTAGATTGTTAGGGAAGGCAGTGCCTTTGGGTCTATATGAACTGCACGCCTCTGCCCGACTTGGGGATCAAATGTGATATTTTAAATTATGCTCAACAGTGCGCCTGAAAGAACAGATCAATGAGTTTCGAATCTTCACTAATAAAATACGTAGGTAAAGCAAGATTACAAATTATCATATAACATATACTTTCCAAGTTATCAGTATTATAAATACCAATCTTAATCGTACACAAATAAACCTGCCGCATTTGCATAGCAGTCTTGTAGTAAACATCTTGACATATTCATAGTTACCAGTCCGATCTTATACTTCAGACAAACAACTTGTATTCATCCGTGATTGAAAATGGGAGAGCTTAAGGTAAGGTTGTTGTTTTTCTAATAGTGTATGACATCAAATTAACATTTCAAAGTCATTGTAAGTAGGTAGGTAGCTTAATGCACGATATGATAAAAATTAATATCTACATCAATAAAAACTAAAACCAGTTTCTTACGAAAGATCTACTTTTATATAAACTTCAAGTTACTATTTTCATTCTATTCTGAGTTTTAACATTCATAAGTACTCATGCCTCTGATTTATGGACAAGGAAAATAAAGGCTCAGTTCTCACAGAGGACGGCAGCGAGAACGGCCGTGAGCGGGTTCTGTTACGTAGCATTAAACTTATTCTTTTTCGCTAAAATCGAAACCCAAGGAAACCCACATTATTACCCATATCAACACATGTCCCTTGTGTCAATTTTTTCTAGAAAGCGCAAATCTTATCTAACTATGGTCTTTTCCCATGAATGCCACTAGGTAGGTATATCGTCGACCCATTGTAATTATGGCTACTGATAGTCTGCTGACACATAGGTTTGCACGTTTGCTGACCATAACTCATTCGCTCCACACATAGGTACTATGAGTCAAAGCAGCGGTGGGGATTGGGCTTAAGGTAGTTTTAAACAAACAAAAGTTGTCTACTTTTACCTTTTCATAAACAGTACCTCTGTGGTTTCGGTTCTGAGTTTACTTCGGAAGATCCCCGCAGGCCGGGCTCCCTTCCCGAAGGTCAGAACAATCCCCAGCGTTGTCCCTACGGACTGTACGCTGAGCAGCTCTCCGGGACTGCGTTTACAGCGCCCAGGCATGACAACAAACGGTCTTGGTTGTACAGGTATTTGATCAGTGTCTTATAATGACTAGTTATTGTAAGGAAAAGGGCTCTAAAGTGAAAGTAAATTATAATATAGTCTCAAACTTTCGCGAACACTCAACATAATGAAACAACTTTTTAACGGATATAGGTAGGTAATTCTGTCTGCCTGCGACCACGAGTGCTGCAAAGTACTCGAAACGTCAGGATTGTACTTATTATCAAAATAAAAACGCGAATTATATCCGTTAAAAAGTTGTTTCATTATGAAAGTAAATTATTACAGCTTTTCTGATGTTGGGTTTGCATTAATATTACTTATACCTATTGCGATAGTCTCTGTAAGTATATCTAGTTGTCGTCTGTCTGTTAGATAGTTACCACAGGCGCTTTTCGAAACGAGTCTGAAAGTTGAGTCAATGAAAGAAAGAATAATCTTCTAAAGCCTCGAATAATTCCTATTCCAGAATCCGCCCTTCGGTCATTCATAAGCCATTCCAGAAGTTGGATGTTGCCAAGCATTTAACTCATAAATGGGACGAACAGGATCCAGATCCTAATCAGGTGAGACCAAGTTTATTAGTTAAACCATGCAGTTAGGTCCACCTTCCAATCAATGTAATCTACATCGCCCACTGCTGGGAAAGAGAATAGCCTATAGTGGCTATAGCCTTAGAGGCCTACTTCTGCTAGGTACTACTGCTTTTTTCTACTTCCTAGGTAGCATTTTATCTCTTAAGCCTCCTTTTATCTTTAGGAATTTTAACACAATGTGCTTAAATTATTCTCAGTCCCGCTGGCTCCCGTTTGACATTCCGTCAGATCAATCCGTAGACTTTGTGGCTGGACTTCACACGGTCTGCGGAGCTGGTGACCCTCGCTCACGCCATGGACTCGCTATACACGTCTTTTTGTGCAACACTTCCATGGACAAAAGTGCTTTCTACAGCAGCGATGGTGATCTACTTATTGGTAAGAAAGATTTTTAATATTTGCATAGGTTTCGAAGTCACACAATGCTTACGTAGTGCTAGCATCAATCGTCGTTTAATTCATAGTATGTGTGAGTGTGAGAGACCAAATTTTAATCATGAAAACGGTGACTGCACCCGGGTGCGCAACACAGGAAGAGTGGAAAAGGCAAAATTAAAGTCGCTCGGTCATTGATATACAAATGCGCTCGCATTAATATTTTAGGATTGCCACTAATAGGCAAAAAAAGTGCCTTAGTGCTTGCTCTTCGAATTGACAATATCTGAGGCGCTACGAGGCGTGCTCTCACCACTAAAAAAATATTCTTGGGCGCCTACGTAGTCACCAACTACACAATAAGAAGTCTTAAACTATGAACAGGCACTTATTTCCGTATTTTTTTTCAGTTCCTCAGCAAGGCTCATTGAAAATCACAACCGAATTCGGCGTGATGAATGTGGCTCCCAACGAGATCGCTGTGATTCAACTCGGCATGAGGTTTGCAGTTGCTGTTGATGGACCTACTCGGTAATTATTTAGTTAAAACCTTGCCTTTTTGATAGTTACGATAGACGATTGGAAGGAAGTCACAGATGATTGTGAAGTAGCGACGTGGTAAATACCTTCTATATAAACTGACTGAATTATTTAGTATATAAAAAATATACTAAATAATTCCAACCAAGACCAAATAATAAGCAATAACATTCTAACTTATAATATCTTGCTTTTAATTTGTCTCAACTATAATCTTGACTATTTTAAATAATAAATTTATTTATCACAGAGGATATATTCTCGAAGTTTTTGACGGTCATTTCAAGCTACCAGATCTGGGTCCTATCGGAGCGAATGGACTCGCCAATCCCAGAGATTTCCTTACACCGGTAGCACACTACATCGACGAGGAGATTCCAGGTAAAATATGTACCAACGCGATCGTTTAATAAGGACCAACATCATATAGGTACCTACCTACTTAGGCTCCTATCAACAGTACCTATCATTATTTATAACATTGTTTAAAAAAAAACATACCTATAGGTACCTACTTAGTGGCCTCGTTTGGGTTTAATTTAATCCATGTAAGAGGAGACTTAAACCATCATAATCCCCTTCCACAAGGTTGAATTCGTCTTTTTACGTTACGATAACCGAATTCGTACTAGGTACCTATCTATAAAATGTAATTAGGAAAACGAGGCATTCGGAAAATTAAGAATTTTCTTACAAAGAATTTGTAACGATAATAATTCACACACTCTGCCTCGTTGGTCTAGTGCAGGGCTGTCCAAACCAAGGCCCGCGGGCCGCATGCGGCCCGCGGCTTGTTTTCATGCGGCCCGCGACACACATTTTAATCTAAAAATAGTTTTGGACACAAATAGTTTGGATAATATTATTCGTTGTCAAAACATGTACTCAATACTTGGTATAATTATTTATCTTCAGTCTTGCAACTGAAAATATTTTTCTGGCCCTCCAGCTTTTGTATGAAATTTAATTAGCCCGCGAAGGTGTATAGTTTGGACAGCCCTGGTCTAGTGGTAGCAAGCGCGACTGCTGAGCACGAGGTCCTGGGTTCGATCCCCGGGTCGGGCAAAGTGTTATTGGGTTTTTCCATTAGGGAATTCTCAGTAGCAGCACGGAGTCTGGAATTGTGCCCGGTTAATGGCAATAGGCTCGCCCCCTATTACATGGGACTTATTACATAGCCGGCGAAACGTGGGTGTACTACACACCTCTGCCTACCCCCTCTGGGGAATACAGGCGTGAGTCTATAATTCACACAATATTTTACACGAGATTAATTGCACCTAATTAGGTGGCAAACCTAAGTATAAAAAAATACTTGCCTTTTTACTCCAAAATCTAATTTAATTAAAAATATTGCAGGATTCAAAATAGTGAGTAAGTACCAAGGCGCCCTATTCGTGGCTGAACAGAATCACTCACCGTTTGACGTGGTAGCGTGGCACGGCAACTACGTGCCCTACAAGTATGACTTGAGCAAGTTTATGGTCATCAACGCAGTCCTGTACGACCACTGTGTAAGTTAATGTTTTCGTATTACAGTCAATTCTCTCCTTCACACCACTGCACTAGTCACGAATTCAAATTTAGAATTTAATTCTCAGAAGTCATACTACCTACCCGTGCGGTTAAAGATTGGGATTTACGGGCACGGGTAGTACGTAAATAAATCATAATAAGTACCTACTTATTTTAAAAAAAAAGCATGCACTCGGTTTTTTTTATAAATACAGACCCAAACTAATACCAGAGAAAAATATTTTGCTCGTATTGTTGCGTGGGAATTGATCCCGCGATACTTAGCGTGGCATGCCAATTGTTTAGCCACTGCGCTAAACGTAGGTAAACATCTCATCAGGTGTTAGGTACATCTTTGATCTTACAATAATTTCCCATCCTTATGCCAGAAATTATATAATATCAGTTTTAGTGTAACCTGTAACCAGAAAGTTAAATACGCATGCGCCAACGGGCTGCGTCTAATGAATAATAAAAAAAAATTAAAAAAATGTCATGACACTAAATAATATGATAATTTGTGATTAGGTACTGATAAGTAAGTCTTATTGTTACATTACAGGATCCATCTATCTTCACGGTACTAACATGTCCGTCAACAAAGCCTGGCGTAGCCATCGCAGACTTCGTCATCTTCCCGCCAAGATGGTCCGTTCAAGAACACACATTTAGGCCACCCTATTATCATAGTACGTAATAATAGTAATGTCCTTCTTTCTGAATTTCGGTCACAGCAGCCCATCTCAACGGAGATGTGCAGTCTATTACCCCACTTTCATAAGCCGATGGGATAGCAATCCGAAAAGGCCGATCGCACAATAACTAACGAAAAGTGAGAGGTGCGTGCCTTGGCTTCGATTTGCCAGTCAATGGTTATGTAAACCACTAGGATAGGATCTAGTATAGAAAATAGAAGAGGCAATATTCATGAATAACATTATAAAAATAAAAAACAATGGAAGGAGAGGAAGAGGTAGGCTAAAACAAAGTTATGTAGCACAGATCAAAAGAGAAAGTAAAGGTCGAGACGTGTATACTAAATAATATGTCCAGTAATTTTCGCGCCAATCTCTGGCAGACAAACAGACAGACAAAGTTTCTAAAAACTACATATACGGCTTCTTCTTCTTTGCGAATCGATGGCATTTTTTTTTTATTAAATTTTTCCACTCCAAAACTCTGCTACGCGGACCGCGTCCCCAGATGCAGTCATTAGGTCATCTAACGTGCAGGTGGCAGGGCATGCAACGCAGGACAAAAGGTGGGCCATTGTCTGCGGGGAGACGCCGCTTAGCCATGGTAACTCTTTCCCAGGTGGAAGGTTATACGGCTTGAGTGTCGTTCCTTGAACATGTAGCACTTGCTTTTTTCCGAAAAAAATCAGTGTAGTTTTTACTTTGTTACGATTTTATTATATGTAGGTACCTATAGATACATAGTAACACAAGTTTATTTATTCAACCCTGAAACAACTCGTAATCAATGTTTTATTGTTCATGTGCGCAAACACGTTCACTCTTCATCTTTATTGAACGTAATTTTCAATAGCTATAACGTAGCTGAGGTGTCCGAGTGGTTAAGGAGTTGGACTTGAAATCCAATGGGTTATACCCGCGCAGGTTCGAATCCTGTCCTCAGCGAAAACTTTTTTATGCATTTTATACTTTTTTTAGAAATATTTATTGTAAAAATATTATAATATTTCAAAGAAAAAGTGCGAATAAATTAATAAATAAGTATAAAAACCTTCTGATTAAAAATATTTCCAGGGAACTGTATGAGCGAGTTTATGGGACTAATATTAGGCTCATATGAAGCGAAGGAGGGTGGTTTTCTTCCTGGAGGAGCCTCCCTCCATTCCATAATGACTCCCCACGGACCTGATGACAAATGCTTCAATGGTGCTTCTAACGGCGAGCTTGTTCCACAGAAGATTGCTGTTGGAACTCAGGTGAAACTTCTATATAATTATTTTATATAAGAACTATTATTTCTTTTTGAGTTAAGTACATGTTGTTAAACTTCAACATTCTTGAATTAATTGATAACAATAATAAAATAATTAGTAGTGTCATATTAATCAAAATAGAACACAATGCATCTAATCTTTTTTATTATTTCGATGTCTGTTTTATTATTTAAATTGGTGTTCATTACAGGCATTCATGTTTGAGTCCTCGTTAAGCATGGCGATCACGAAGTGGGGCGCAGAAACCTGCCAGAAACTTGACGCCAAATATTACGAGTGCTGGCAAACCTTGCCCAAACTTTTCTCAGAAAATATCAACGTTTAATTACTGGTATTCCTATAACTTGTAACCTTTTATAGTCACATGCATATTTCCATTTTTGTATATTGATTGATTTATCTTTGTTTTTTATTACATGAAGTATCTATAGATATTATTCTATATTTTTTACTTATTTAGTAACACTCAACGATATATTTTTTTAAAAACACTGCAAAATGTAGGTAATCTTAGTTAACATTAATTGCCGAGAAACATGTAAAATTAATTTCAAACTATTTGATTGGTACATTCTTGCATTGTACCGTTGCAAGTTTCTTGGTACAACTTAGCAAGTCACGCTAACGAACGCTACTATCTGCCGTCTAGTAGTTATAGTAATCTAGCTAGTTTCAGTTCATAGAATTAATACCTATTAATTTCTTCAATTCATAGAAGAAACAAAAGGTTTTAACAAAACACTTGTTTAAATAAAAGTAGATAAAGATAAAACTTATGTGTGAAAGGTATCTACTATTTCAACACAATTTCCGTAGCTGAGGTGTCCGAGTGGTTAAGGAGTTGGACTTGAAATCCAATGGGTTATACCCGCGCAGGTTCGAATCCTGTCCTCAGCGAATTTTATTTTTGCAATTATTTGAAAATTATTATTTTTTTATTGTGAATTTAAATCATTTAGTACCTAAATAACAACAACAAAAATAAAGTAGATATACAACAAATATCGTGCGTCCATACTTGCGTGTCATATATAAATATAAAATATAAATTAGCAAAGGCCTCTTGTGTCATATAACTTCGTTTATTTGGTAATTAAGTTTTAGTGCAGTTAGGGTGGAACAGGTGATTTTCAAGAGTGGAGCTGCGGATCCCTCACTAGGTAAGCAACCATTATTGTATTATGTTACCTCTTATTAAGTGGCGCTTTGAAATAAACACTAAAAATGGGATGACTTAAGTGTCTATCTCAAGTTGTTAACAAATTGCTATAAATTTAGGCTACTAAAACCTGATTTCACAATTCAAAATTAAATGTGTTATACAACTAAATAAAACCGCCATAAGGGGCTGTAAATTTTTTGAACTGTTACGATAAAATGAACTTCGAGCGTACTCCTGCAAAAGTCCACAATCCACAGATTTTCGCATAGTAGTTGTATCTCTGTAAATTCTTATCATAAAACATGTCATGCCGGGAGTCACAGAGATAGAGGGACCTTTAGCTTTTAAAGCATCCACAGTCTCGCTTTTTACTATTGTAGTAAGTGAAGAATTATTTGTTCCATTTCCGTTTGTAACTTGTGTTATTACCGTTGTGTTTTTAGTTATAACATGTTGCTCGTTATGAGTTGAGGTTCCGCTATCCATAATAAAACTTGACATCAGCCTGCATTCAATGCGAGTCTCTTCATAGTCGCCCGTACTTTTACTTATGCCCAATTTACATATCTCGCCCGGATGACTGCTGTACTCTCTATCAGAATTGTAGTGGTGATGACTGCTACTACGACCTAGATTGTACAACGCTAGTCCAGTCAGCAAAGTATCGAATCTGCTGCCGGAGTCCCGATACTCATACACATAGACTGGTGGCTGTCCTTGATAAACTGGGTGGTAAGTAGACCCGTAGGTTATCTGCTGCGGGTAACTGTAATGGTGGTGTACCTCAGTCTTGTGGCTGTTATACTGGACATTGTTATGTTGCTGATAGGTATTCCTGGGGTTATTATACTGAACATTATGTTGCTGATAGGTATTCTGACGCATGTAGCCACTGTTTGATGAGCCGGATAGTCCATTCGAGGCAGGGTACGAGTGAGCAGTGTGAGAACCACTTCCAGAAAGACCATTAGTGTGATGTGGATAGGAGTGCGAGGTTCCACGTCCGAAACTTTGGCGTCCGGAAACTACTACCGACGTTAACACAAGTAAAACGAATAGTCTCATGTTGACAGTGCGCGGGCTTGTATACAACTAAATTGTAGTCTAGTTCGACCACTCCCCGTCACGCAATTCCATTAGATGACGTAATGGACGCAGTTTATACTGTCAACAGACAGGGTAGCGGCCCACGGGACGTCTATAGAACAACATAGCCACCTCATTCGCAGAAAACTATCAGGGAACACGCAATTCACATCCAGACGCATTAATCTAATGAAGAAAAGACATTGAATCAAATAGTGTTGACTTTTAGTTGTTATAAAAACGAAAATTTATTACGATACTTTTAATCATAATAGGTAATTAGCAGAGCTTAAAATTATTCCATTACTGCATTAACATTATAAAATACCGTCGGTCAGTCGCGTCACCAGTGTCGGACCAATTTCACATTGTGCTTTTAGTGTATACCAGACATAGAACATGCATTATGAAAATACTACAATTCGATAGCTTAGCCTATCACCATTCATAAAAAAGTAATCAGTTTACGTATCGCGTACTGTAATAGCTAAGCTATCAAATGCTACACTACATTATTATAATGGAAATCTTGTATCAGTTACATTTAAAATGGAATATTTTTATTTTGGTGTGAAAGAGGCCCTTTTTTATCATAAATGACAGTTACAACAGAAACACATTCTTGTGACTTATCTGATAAGAAATAATAAATTAAAATGGAATTTACATCTCACGGCTATCGGCTAGCGAAGTGTTTCTAAGTTGTGAATTGTGGTTGGATTACAGGATTCTGGATTACCAGTTAGTCGCTGTGGTTTGCACGCAAGACTATTTTTAGAAAAAACTCAATGAGAAAAATAAAATGTAGTTTAGTTTTTTAAAAATTCATTAATCAACTGAAATTATTTTCTTTGAGATTCTTGTGCGTACAAACCACAAATATTGGACCCTTTCCATTCTGACCAGTCCAGCGGCAGGAAGGTTTTATAACTAAATTTACAGCTTACTTAGCTTATCAGTTGATAGTTCAGTAAATAACCCTCTAGATATGTCTTATTTTGGTATTGCATCTGCATGTATCGCTCTGAAGTACGCTCGCTACAAGTTATCGATACAAAATCCTTGTTCGCGTAAGAATTCAAACCGATATAAGCAGTTGCCCACGGTAGCAATCACCGCGAGATCAAAATGAGATCTTTGATCTTTTTTAGAAAATTATTTGTATTTATCTTCGCCAGTGTGATTGGTGCACGGTGTAATCGACATCGTAACGAAAACTTTAACCGTGGACTTAGTAACATAATTCTTCGTCAGGGTTTTCTCGTTTTTTTTTCTGTTTGTCTATTGCTATCTATCTCAACGCGATTTTGAATCAAAATTATGAATTAACTATTTTCCTTTGTAAATCAAATTCAAAAATAGCTTCTGATCAGCTGATCAGCTTATCAGAAAAAAATACGGGTAGGGACATCAGCGTACAGCTAACAACCCTTCCACTGTGACACCAACGATTTTATTGCTATTTCCCTCATTTAAAGAAACCGAAGTGTTGTTTCTTTGAGTAAAAAATAACAATAAAAAAAGAAATTTTAACATTTGGGAGAAGTTTTTGACTGTCTCTTACACCGTTTTTAAAATCATGCATCAGTCAATCAATTTTTGTTCCTTATGTTATGATTTTAATTTCTCGCTTCAAAAGCGTTTCTATATTGAGAATTTCTTATTCTATGTTAGTCGAGATCTTGTCGAAATGACGACACAGACATACAGAAGGTTATTAATACTTTATATTAATTTTACTTACACTAATTTCCTACCGGTGGACTTCAACGCACATGAGCAACTAAACTGAATAAAGTACAAAACATGGACACAAAAATAATTTTCACATTATGCAAAAATATTACATTTTTTTTTTCGATCAATAACAAAGTCACCGCAATAAATGCTTGCAGTATTTTTTTTTCTTAACTTCTAATATCGTACAAATTCTGTACTTGTTGACCATTCCAATTAATTTTTACATCTATGTTATACGCCATAAATTTCAAATTACAATGAATTTAGAGCTCTGTCATTTTCTGCGAGTTTATCACTGTTGCGTTAAGGACTTTAGACTAATTAACTAACAGGAATGTTGCCTACATATTAAATATCACCTTTAAGAATGTAGCGACAATTGTAAAAGAAATTCAAATAAGTAAGCTATTCAGCAAATAGAATATCACTCCAAATTGAAAAGAACGTTACTGGCTTATGACGTCATTGGCTATAATAGTGCCATTTCCCTCTAGTAAAGAATGTTTTGTTAAAACTTTTTAATTTTATAATTTCGATAAGATTTGAATATGAACTAGGACTAACCTAATAAAAAAACTAGTAGAAGGACTCTTTTTTATTAAGGTTGCTTTAGCTCACTGTATTTCAATTTAAAACTAAATACGTTCCTTCATAAACCACTTACACTGTTTCCAAAAATATTATGTGTAATTATAACAGTAGGTAAATTTATAAGTACACAACTTTTATTTAACAATTTTGCCTAGAAATTAACGAGAATACAAACAAAATCATGATAAATAAATCACAACCAGATAAATATAATTAATGCAATGTGAAATCAACCTTAACACAAGAGGATAAGCTCGAAAATGCTAGAGCTCATTGAAAACGTCCATAATTTTGACCTGAAACATAAGCTGTTAGTGACATGTCGTGTCACTGGGTACTGATACAATACTATCGTTACTACTTCACCCCTCTGAAGTGCGCTACAAGCGTACAGAACGCACCACGCATCTGTGCCTATGAACTTAGCGTAATAGTACTTATTCCATGGAATACTCACGTTTAAATGTTCTTATAATATTAAAATAAGGGCTTGATGTAGAGGGCGGTACTTTAGGACGCGGCTCGCATGGTCAGGTTTCCTCTCTCATGAGCCCTGACCACCGGTAGCTTGGACCCTATACCCGATACTGGTGGACTATTATATTTTATTATATTTTTATGTTTTATGTATGTTTTAAAATGTATTTTATGTGTATTGTAAATGAATTAATGAAATAATAAACCAGCCTGAAACTGCCCACGCAGTGCAAAGGCCTCTTCTCATACAGAGAAGGATCGAGCATTAATCACCGCGCTAGCTCACTGCGGGTTGGCGATTTCACACTATTAAGTCCAGGTTTCCTCACGATGTTTTCCTTCACCGTTAATAAGTGGTGTCTTAGATTGACTAAGAAAGTACATATTACATTAAAAATCTCAAATTAGGTACATGCCAGGCTCGAACCCATACTTACGACTTGCAAATCGGGTCCGTAACCAATGCCATCACGACATTAAATGTCCTCATATGCATAAAAACGCGTGTTATGGTTATTGGCCTTATTTTCGATCACGCGTAATATATAATGCGTAATAAACATGACTATTCCATAAGAAAATTTACTAACAGCTAATTTCACAGATGCAAAGATCCGAGGCGCGTAAAGTACCTCTCTCTGTTCTTCACACTTAGTGGAATGCCTTCAGAGAGATGTTATAGCGATAGTACGGTAGATCAGGGCGCTGAGGGCCCGGGGCTCGGAGAGCGCGAGGCCGGTGACAGCTAGCCGTGGTTCACGTTAACCCCGGACTCGAGCTCCGACGCTGGGGTTTCTGGCTCTTCATCGTTGTAGATGTTCTCAGCCATTTGCCATACCTAAATAAGAGATAAAATTAGTACAGCTAAATAAATATGGGTACACTTGCGATTTGAAATTGATATCTGATTTAATTATTTTTTTTTTTTGCATTTTGGGAACGTTGCCTCCAGGTAGCGGTCTTTTAGATTAAGTTTATCTTTTTAATTAGTTTATATAGATAGTTTATTTCTAGGTGTATATATAGTTAGTTATTATTCTTGTGCTCAACCTTTTATCTATTTCAATAAAATTTCTAATATTGCTTATTAATTATAAATCTAAGTAAATATAAAATTATTATATATAAGATATTTCTTTAAATGTAATGACAAATAAGATCAATAATAAACCAAGCTTTAATAAGCTTAAGCGTCTAATGACATAAATATTATAATTCTCCAATTACTACCCAATCTTAAACTTCCATTTAAAATAATATTAGCCTACCTGCATAATGTTATCTTCTGAGACAGAGCAGATGACCCACGGTTCGTTAGGATTCCATGAGAAGTCTGATATCTTGGCGGTGTGACCTCCGTGTATAAACAATAGCTCTGGGGGTCCATCCTCTGCGTCTTCAGCCGTCTGCTCCTCGCCTATCTTCGATAGATCCCACACGTGCAGCCTGCAACAATATCAATTGTTATCAAATTTCAGTTTGCCAATTTATTTGTACAACGAATTGTGTTTTCTTACGAGTGACTGAAGGCTTTACCTAGTGGTCGCAGGTTCAAATCCCGCTTGTAATCGATTTTGCTTTTTACAAGTGTCGACGAGAATTTCGATAGCACTGGCGGGGTTAAGTATCAACTTTCAGTACAACTGTGGATGGCTAATCAAATGGTAGTCTAGTCAAATATCCACCCCTGCTTTTGTAGTCAAGTATAATAAAATAATTCATTGTTTATTTTCTTACAATACTTATGACACTTATTATATTATAAAATAAAGTCCTCCGCCGCGTCTGTCTGTTCGCGATAAACTCAAAAACGTCTTCACCTATTTGTATGCTGTTTTCACCACTAGGTAGCGATTCTCGAGGAAGTTTTTAGTATAATATTTGTCAAGTTTGTATAAATTGGCTAAAAGATAATGATATTTGTTGGTGTCGGAAAAAATTAAGCCAGTTGCGGGAAAGGGATCAAAATTTTAGATTACTTTTGGTAACAATAACCGATATTCACGAGGACGAAGCCGCGGGCATTAGCTAGTGTTATTATAAAGTAAGTTAGAGTTTAAGTTAGTGTCATATTTGGTAGATCGTTTCGTGTAATACCTCCTGTCAGTTCCGCTGCTGGCGAGGATGGTCTCGTTGTGCGGCGACCACTGCACCTGGAAGATCTCGTCTTTGTGCGACTCGAATGAATGCAGTTTTAGCTTCAGGTTTCGAAGGTCCCATAGCGCTACCTGAAACACAAGTTTAGAGTATGAGCCAAATCAGTATCGGTAATTATCAGACGCGGTTTAAACTCATACATAAGTAAGTAAAAAAAAAATCATAAACAGCTGTCCCACGGCTGGACAAAAGTCTAGTCTCTCTGAACAATAGGTAATATCAACTCTACAAAAGCATAAATAAAGTGTGTTGTGCACGGCATATTACAAGCAAATGCCTTACTGTTACAAAGGGCTCATCAACTATCAAAATTTGAGTGTTGAACTCTACTCACTCTACAAAGAAAATCAAATATGGTTATACATATTGTCATTACCGTTTTGTCAGCACTGCCGGTAGCCAGTATGAACTCGGAGTAGGGGTTAAAGCTGAGGCAGTTGACTTCAGCGGTGTGCGCGTCCACAGTGTGAGAGGGCTTTGATGTGTTGTTACATCTATAAGATAAGGTAGATAAATTAAATTTCTTATTTAATGAGCCCGCTTTTAACTTCAATCATGCTCAATGAAAAGCGATAGATCAGGTCTGTACACATAATAAATGTGATGTTCTTACCTAGTATCCCAAATCATGAGTTTCTGGTCGTCAGCAACAGATCCAAACAGCGATTCATGAAGGAGATGCCATGCGACATCTTCAACGACTGCCGTGTGCCCGGTGAACACCGACTTGGCCTCGATTACGCGCCCTTCCTTGGGAGTGGCGTTTATATCCCACAAACAGATTGTGTGGTCATCACTGTGGAGTAGGTACATATTTACTTATAAAAGGAGATAAAATTAAAATTTTTTGGAGTGGCAATAAAACAAAATCTAATTGCCAGCTTCAGATACTGTTTACTCTTTACACCCACCTTGCTGATAGAAGATAACCATTGAGGTTGGGATTCCAGGATAAACCATAACCTTCTTTTTGATGACCACGCAATCTGAAAAAATATGTGTTAATTCATAATTAAACCAAAATAAATTGATGTTACCCATGGGGCTGACATAATCACCTTGCGTGATTGAAGCTCTATTAATAATAATAAAAAAAAACTAATTAGTTACAAATATCAATTCTAGCAACAACACCAATTTTAGACATACCTGAGGTCAGGGTGACATTCACCGGAGGGTTCAGGTTTTGACGGATGCTTGGTGTAGTCAAAGACCAGCACATCAGAGGATGGGGTCTTGGTGGCGATGACGCAGGGGTTCTGGGGCATGTAGCGAGCCCTGTTCACTTCACCCTCATGGTTGATTTTTATCTCAATGTCAATTTTACCTGACACCGAGCCGAAACCACCAAATTCTGAAAAACGCAAATGCAAAAATTGCAATGCCTGATGCACAAAGAAGGTCAAGAAAGGTCATAAGTTTGAGGTTTGTGTGATATTTTTACATCATATTTTCTTGATATTTTACTATAATGGGTAGCGAAATCGATCAGAGCATTTATCTGTTCACTTTCTGCGATTTTATTTGGAGGCACACAGGCTCGCCTGTCTAACAAAGCTATTTGATCGGAGTGTGCTAACCCAGAGCTACTAAGCCACAGCTATACAGACAAATACACAAAATAGAGATAGGTATTTATGTTGAGAGTTTTTAAATTTTGAGCATCCAGAGGTATATCTTTGTCGTTTTATGAGATTCTCTAAATATTTTTGCTCAGTGGCACTTTGCACACACATATTGGAAGGCTAAAGTATAATGGCACCACCTTGGAAGAGGCTTTGCCAACAAGTTTGCCAAAGTGTTTGCAAGTAATTTTTTTTTTAAATACATTTTAGAGTATATGGCCGCTTACCATAAACAAATGTATATCATAGAAACCTCCAGTTGGATTATGGAGCGTCACTAACCCAATCTAGTATGACCGTTGACTAGTAATTCAGAGGCCCTAAGTTCGAACCCAAAACATACTGCTGACTTTTCAGAAGTTACATGCATATTATATTAATTATCACTTATATACTCTGTGCCTCAGATAGCATGTTAAGCTGTTGGCCCCAGCTGTCATAAAGATCTTTTGACAATTTATTAGGTATATGTATAAGGACTCATTACCCTCATAAAATCCTGATAAGTAATCTAACTTTTGATTATCCCTTTAGGTTGCAGGGGTCAGATAGGCAGTTGCTCCATAGAAAACTGATAGTCAGCTGCATCAGGTTTGATTAACACTTTGACTGCCACGCCGCGAAAACAATGCAATTTTTATTGTTCATCGGAGTCAATGGTGACCAACGTGGCATTCAAAGACAACCCCAATGTTTAGGAATAATAAGGCTAGAAGGACAACGATTTCCATGGATGGTTGAGATCAAAATACAAAAAAAAAGTAAACTTCTTGCAACATACCTCCTTTGTCATTATCATAGTGGCTGGCATCAAACTGTGCATCTTCATTAGGAAGCTGAACACTAGCAATCAATAGATGATTCTGCTCATCGGATGTGTGTGTGCCCAAGATTAATCTACACAAACACAAAAGTACCTACTTTAGCTTATGTAAAAAGGTTTTGATTCAACGATAGATTTGACTTAGTACACAGACTTGTATAAATTTTTAAAAGTATATAAATTTGATGGAAGTTTAGTTAGTATAGATATTTTACTCACACATTCAATTTTAGTGTGTGTGGACTGTGCAGTGTATAATAGAGAATATCTCCAATAGACTTGTTGATTTTTATTGATGATCAAATTGATAACACAATGAAGTTTAGACTTACTACAAGATATAACAAAAGAAGTTGAAAACCATTGTTATTCCACCATATGGCCTATGATTTTTTCACATGAATTTGCATATCTAAACTGTAAATTACTACCTAACAATAAGTAATAACGCAACAAGAAACTTAATCATTGAAATTATATACATTAAAAACAAAAAATAACAAAATTTGCTATTCAGCATAAAATGTGAACTCTCTTACCTGTGAACAGAGTAATCCTTTCCTTCAGGCCTAGTCACGTCTGGAAGCCACTGGGCAGTCAACGATGGCCACTCCAGAGCGTGTGTCATTACCAAATCATATAAAAATGGAGTGTTCTTTTTCCATATTTTGTATTCTTCGTTGATCACTCTCTCCTCAACCGCATCATCGAAGGTTTCTACAAACGACAAGTGAATTTACAACGAAGTCTTTTTTGATAACCAAAAAATCACTGGCTGTCAAGCGTCAGCAGAGAACATCAGCTAGAGGCGATAACACATGGATTCTATATATAATTACCTCCGTCTCCTTTATCACCCATTTTTATTTACTACAAATTGTATTTATATGAAAGAATGTTGTAAATTTATCAGTAAAAACCGACCGGCCCCATAAAGGCGCCAAACAAAAGTCCTTAGCGATTGGCG
The DNA here is from genome assembly GCA_936450705.2 of Protodeltote pygarga. Taxonomy (NCBI): domain Eukaryota; kingdom Metazoa; phylum Arthropoda; class Insecta; order Lepidoptera; family Noctuidae; genus Protodeltote; species Protodeltote pygarga. The sequence goes on along the minus strand of OW388264.2, from coordinate 4,153,924 downwards.
TTACTGGTAACAGACAACACACAAACTTCCGGTTGCCAAAATAAAATGGTGTTTTGTTTGAGGAAGCCTGAGGCAGGAAGGAACGCAAGTGCTATTCATTTTATTCAATTAACCATTTTACGAATACAAATTTTATATTAGATGTTCTTGTGCCTTGAAGAATCGGTCTAAAAACTGAAAACTTGGATTTGTTTGAAAAGATTATACTGATATTCACGTATGTCTGAATGACATTCTGACCTCAGTGATTTTTCAGTGTTTGGGGCATTTGGAAGCAAGACCAACGAAGTTACCATGAAAAGCGTAACATGTAGTAAAATATCATTGCTTTATTTTTAACCAAATAATAACTAAAGATAGATAAATAAATATATTCATTATTTCAGTTTTTTAAATATTATCGGTTATCAGCATTTTATTGTAGTTTATTTTTAGTTTATAACTCATGCAGTCTAGTTTAGGAAGAACCTTATTTCAACGGAGTAAGGTTTTTTTTTAGTTTTATTGCTTATTACACCGAAAGCAGTCTAGTTTAAATTTAAGCACGATTGTCATTTTACGAATACGATTCACGCGTTATAGCGTGTTTGTGAGAAGCAGGCTGAAAATGAAACTTTGGCAACACTGTTGAGAGCAAAAATGTTATCTGTGGAACGAAATGTCATAATTCGACTTCTGTCTGTCACTGAAATATAATTATTGTCAATTGTCAACATGGCTGAAGCTGCAGCAGCTCGTCGAGAAGCTCGTAGAAGGAGAATATTAGAAAATTCTCACAATAGACTTCAGCTTATATCTGGTAAATGTGGCGATGAGGGTTCCAGAGGTATTGGATATAATTACACGTAACTTAACTCATAGTTTAGCTTTACTTTACTTACCTATCACTTTGTTATGCTTCCAGAATCTCCAGTCAGAATCGTAACTCCTGAGCAAATTCACGAGATTCCGCATTCCTCGGACAATAGCAGTTGCAGCAAGACTTCTCTGAATAATGGTGTGATCATTACCGAACCAGATTCATATGAGTTTTTGGCATCCAATCATGACATCGCGGCAGGCGATGGAGATGTACAACCAAATGATTTGGCATCTATTGCATCAGCGTCGTTGGACCTCGCGTCAAAACCTTCTCTCTGGGAGAAAGCCGCTAATTACAAATATGACATAGTTTTGTTATCACTTTTAATACAGTTGCTGTACAGTTTGTCAATGGTCACATTTGATGGTACTTACTTTTTCTTGCCTGTAATAATTTATGTTATAACAAAATTGATATGGTTTCCCTCAAAAAGTAATTCTAAACTGTCCAATGCATTGCAACTCCTACAAGTAATGTCTTCACCAAGAGTGCAGAAAATGATTGGCATGACACAGTGCATAGGTGTGATTTCATGTGACATCAGTATATTTCTGTTTACTACAATTTGCATACAATCATTATTGATTACTTTGAAGGATGGTTTAATTACATAGTTATTACTTCGTTTACACCCATGTAGAGGGCATTACATTGACTGAGCAGTTTCTGACAATAGCTGGCTAGAATAAATTGGTATAACATTAATAATTCAATGCAATTGTTTGAAATCTTCAAGGTTGATCAGCTCCGCATTTGAATTTTAAATGTACTTACCAATTTTCCATAGTTTTGATTGCTTGTGCCTTTTTACATAAGTGAGGAGTCGTGACATGTGTGCGTTTTAGTCACATATTGCCATTTTTAGTTTTAAATTAAAATCAATTTTGTATATAGCTATGGAGACAAAAATTTTAGTTATATTTGTGATAATATATTTATTTTTGCTCAACATATTCACAATTTAATTTTCTTTTCATAACTGTTTTGCATTTAAATTATGTAAGTGTATAATACTTTAGTGAATCCAAAATGCATTGAATATTCAATAACATGCCAAATTAGGTAACTATTTTCATGCTTTATATTTAAAATACATACATATAGATAATTTTGATAAAGGAGTATGGTCCTTATGTATTTAATAGGCCTGTATAATCTAATTCCTGGCCTGGACTTGTCTAGTATATTTTGTATTCTTGTTCAAAACTAAATATATCCAAATACATTTAAATGAAGTATATAACCACTTAGTATGGCAGTCTGTGACTTGTAGACCCTATTTATATTGTATTTTTTTTTATTTGTTGTATATTCTTTTGTTAAAATACGTTAACCATTTAAATTCTAACACTGCCTTATTCTTTTTAGAATAATTATCAATAATTTATCAATTACCTAAAACCGTATGGTTTTTAGGCACCAGCCTAATTGAGTAAATAATGTTAAATCTTAAATGTCCCCAAATAGCCTAATTTACCTCTAAGTACTTATTTGGTATTGAAATAGGTATTTTTACTACAATTCAGAATTAAGCTGGTATAAATGTTGCTTCATCTATCTGCCAGAGGTCACATACTACGCTTTTATTAGATATATTAAGCCTATAAACAAAGACAGGCTAACCTCTATAAAACGCTTTTCGCTTTTATAGTACTCTAACACAAGATATTTGTTTTTCTACACATTTGCTACATTAATTTTCTTTTTTTTAAAACTAATCTTGGGTATGGAAACACGAGAATTCGCCTTTATCGTAACATGAGATTGGTAATCTATGTTAAATTACATATGGTTTTTATGACCTTGTAATTAGAAATTTTACGCCATAACATAATATACAATTTGTGAAAAAAAGTTCACTACATTTAACATTATTGCAAAACTTTTTGTATAACAAAATCTAACAGACAAAATATTTTAATGAATCAATATTTATCTTCAATTTCTTCTTACAATATTATGTGGCTTATGAAATCTGAAAATTTAATGTATCAGCTTAATTCATAGTGTAAATAATGTTGGAAAACTAAAATTAATTAAAAAAGATTTATTTTAATTATATTTTGTAACATCTTTGAAATAAAAAATGGTTATGAATGGTCTTAGTTGTTTTATTTGAATATCATTTTGTTCCAGAGGTGCCGATTGTATGCTGGAATTGAAAATCATTCCATTATTTATTGAAATAACAAAATCAGAAAATATTTGAATAGTTGATTGTATAAACCATAAATAAAATTGTTTATATTGATGAAGACAAGTAACAAACTGCTAAATGGGATGGAAAAAATGGAGAATAAAAAAAAACACTAGGATAAGTCATAAACAGTATTATTTTATGAAACTATAATACACTGAAAATAAAAATCAAATAACAAATGCATGATGTTAATGAACTAAATCTACACTTAACGATTAAAGAAGTTTTTAATACTACTGAAGAAATTCTTACTCTGTTTTGGTTGGTCATTTTGAGTTGACTCCTGTGGGGTGTCCATGTTACCCATAGATTCTATAGGTGGTGTGTCTTTGTCACCCGTGCTCCGACTACCCGACTCTTGACTAACAGAAGCAGTCTGAGGAACTACACTTTTATTTGAATTCAACATGTCAGGACTAATGGCTGGTTGCTTATAACTACTTTGTACAATGTTTTGTGAAAAGTCAGTTGGTATGTCGGAGCACCCGAGTTCCTATTGTTTGTTTGATACTGCCTTTGCCTTTTTCTCTCTTATGGGCTTGTTGCGGACAAGGTCTGAGCGTCCAATTGATATCATTTTAAGTTCCCAGGCCTCTAATTCTTTCCTAAAATAAAAACAAAAGTTTTTGAAAACATAAATACATGCCCAAATGAGAAGGGAGATGGGGGAGAGTAACATTCACATTTACAACAGTCTGCCATTGATGTCAATCGTGCCCTCCCCTGTTTTAGCGCTAACATACCTCAGGTGTGAATAGCACTTGCATGCAGACTTTAGTGCTTAATGTACACTATCCCTGAGAAATATAAAATAATATGCAATCCAATCAGATTATGTTGCAGGCAAACAGCTAGTGTAACATTTTAGATTAATAACTTTTGTTAGTCTGTTGTACTTATATTATTATGGCGTTACTCATGGATTAATATCTTAGATCAGGGCTGTCCAAACCAAGGCCCGCGGGCCGCATGCGGCCCGCGGCTTGTTTTCATGCGGCCCGCGACACACATTTTAATCTAAAAATAGTTTTGGACACAAATAGTTTGGATAATATTATTCGTTGTCAAAACATGTACTCAATACTTGGTATAATTATTTATCTTCAGTCTTGCAACTGAAAATATTTTTCTGGCCCTCCAGCTTTTGTATGAAATTTAATTAGCCCGCGAAGGTGTATAGTTTGGACAGCCCTGTCTTAGATAACACTCACTCTTTTGAAAATAGATCTATTTTGAGTTCGAAACTAGTTGGGCATTTCTGAAATTAATCAGCGAGGTAAGACACTCACTGATTAATTTCGATGATTTTACTATGTACCTATATTATTACTTTATTACTAATATATTATAAGCTACTATAATATAAAAGAAATATTGCACTTACTTGTATTTAGTCATGAGGTCGGTGGCTTCTTTATCAAATTTAGCTTTTTCACTAGTGGATATTTTCATCCAGTCTTTCTTCATTTGTTCCTGATATTCTTTTATATCTTTTCCTTTAAAGTTTGCATTTTTAGATTTTACAAAGAGAAAATAGGAAGACATTGGCTTTTTAGGACGTCCAAGTTCTTTGTATTCCTGAAAATTAACATAAAATATTGAGATGATTGTTAAAGATAATTATTTAGCATGTATTATTAAACTAAATTTTGGTTGGTTGTTAAATTGTATGTAGCTAAAAATTACTATAATTTAAAAACCCCTTCCAATACTCTCAAATTTTTTTTTTGCTAAGATCAAGTCTTGATCAAAGTACCTTTCAAATAAAAAAATTAAATTGGTTCATCCGTTTGGGAGCTATAATACCACAGAGAGACAGACATGTCAAACTTATAACACACCTCTTTTAGTGTTGGGGTTAAAAAAGAGAAATAATCACATGTTTCCAGAGTCCACATACAATAATAAATCAATATAATTATTCAAAAGTAACTTACAGCTCTTAATTTCCTTTTCTCTTTTGCAACAGCCAGTTCTTCTTTTACTCTCTTTATGTCATCTTTTTGTTCATCTGTGAGTGAGGATTCATACATTGTCTTAATCTTTTTATAGTCTTCTAAATCTTTCTCATATTCCTTGGCCATTTGATTTTTTGTCTACAAATTAAAAAAATAATATAAATCATTTAATTCTTGATAGAAATGTTATTTAATTCAGAATAATCAATCAGATGGTCGTTTTATCTAGACATATAATAAATAGTGACCTCTTTATCCAATTGCTGCCAGTGTTTAGATGACCAGGATATAGCTTCTTTGGAAGAAATGCCTGGATTTTTGGCAAGAAGTGCTGGCCTCATCTGTGTCATAAACTTAAAGAAAGGAGTAAGCGGTCGTTTTGGCTTGTCTAAGCCAAGCCTTTCTTCGGCAGACTTTTTTGAATAGGTGCATACTTGTATAGGGGTCACCCAATTTCTGTAATAAAATGTGGTATTTATAAGTATAGTAGTAGACAAACAGAAATTAAACAAAACCTACATTAATTTTGAGGAGTCCACCGGTTTAAAGTTCATTATTTTTTATATTAATATTAGCACATAAAGTTTCTAAAATAAACAATAGCTAGCGTCATAACCTCAATCTTACCTCCCGTGTAGAACACTTTTGTAGCTTCCTACGAAGTTATTACTCAAACGACACAACTGACTTAAGGAGGACATTATAAAAATATGGATTTGTCCAATCAACCATAGAAATATTACTGAATTATCTCAAAAAACACCAGTTTTACGTTTTATGAACTGCAACAACCAGTATAAAAAAATGTTTGACATTTGACTCTTGACAGTGACGTTAATCCCATAGATAATATCGATACAGACCTCAATACAGACATAGATTATACAGATAAAACAATTTGATATAGATTATACAAAAGTAGAACTTTGAATCGGAACGACCCGATAATTTTATATAGGGACAATTTACTTTCAAAGGACATGGAATTTTACTTTTCAGATATGAAAAATTCAGGCGACGGCAAATTTATAAAATCTTCTTACCCGGGGTACCGCGCACCAGCTCAACTTAACTAAATTTAAACACCCATTTTTGAGTCCGTCCCGGGCCCCCAATTTCGGGGGGCCCCTAAATCTTGATAAGTCCTCCCCGGCGAGGATAATAACTTTTTTAAATAAAATCTATTTAATGTATGTATATAATGTAATGTATTTAATATAATAATTTTATAAGAAATTTGCAAAAAACAACTGATACGGATGGGATTCGAACCCACGATCTTCGGCGTACCGTGCCGACGCTCTAACCACGTGGCGACGATATTACCACACGCCCTAGGCGTAGAAAGAGATTTGAAATTTCGACTGATTTTAATGAAATACCTACGTTGGCTCAGCGGTTTTGCCGGCCCGGGCCTCTGACAGACTTAGTCCGCCAATGTATAGTTTTTCCCCGCTATGTGTATCGAAGGAAGCCAATCCTATACCCACAGCGCCTTAGTGTAAGTAAGCTTTTAACAACAGGGATTGAGGAATAGGTGATAAGGTGAAGGCTTACTCATAGAACAAAAACAGTAAAATAATATTTTTAATGATTTATTTAATACCTAAGATCATAAAAATAATTATATTTACAACTAAATACTTATACTAAGCAGTAAATTATTATTTACAATTATATTTTCAGTCATTATTTACATTATTAAATAATTTGGCAGTAAGGAGGTGGGCTTTCTGCTGTTTTAATTATTATTTAAAAGTTTCTAATCAGAAAGAATGAATAATATTAAAAAATTATAAAAAAGAGGAAAATTTCTACCAATTTCAAGATACAATACTGAGTAGCGTTATGCAACCCTGTAACACCCTTGTGATACATATTTTATTATAATTAGTGTGTCTTAACTCAAGTTTGACCTAGGGAAGACGTATCATAAAAATTTTCCTCCAAGAGTTTGACTCAAGACGAAACGGCTGAACGGATTTGGATAAAACTTAGCACATAGGTAGTTTTATTCAGGCCTACCACATAAGCTTTTCTTTTCATGGCTGACGCTAGTAGTGAAGCTAGTAATTATTTACTTACTTATGTTTATTACATAGGTATTCATAATATTTACCTACTTCTATAATCTTCGTCACACTCATAGAGTCCCAATCTTATTTTTATATAACAGAAAACAAGACAGTATTATTAGCCATTTTAATTGATTTTGAGGGGAAACCTTTAACGGTATTACAACATTATTTACAATCCATAGATATACTTAGGTAATACTGAGGAAACGTAGGATGTCGCTATTTCATAATCATGAATTAATTATTATTTACAATATTTAGACACTTAAGACTATTAACTAATTATTTACAATTTTAGTTTTATTTATATACAAGTAAAATATTTTTTTAGCAGGTGGCAAGTATTTCTTATAATCATCATAGGCTTCATTGTCGACTACTTGGTGTAGGTATACATCGTCGCCCCATTAGTAGGTATTAAACGTATTACGTACCTTTTCTTTATGAGTTACGGCTAAAAGTAGGTACTTACTACTGGAAATACCTACGAATCAACTTGAATCAATTATCAAGAGCTTAAGTAAGAATGCGGGCTTACGCCTAGGTCTAATCGGATAAAGTTATGATGTAGCAGATAGCGGATAGATAGATCTATTGTCTGAAACCTATAATAAACATAGGTAACGCAATATCTAATAACTTTTTTCATAGATTTAAAAAAAAAAAGTTAAAGCTTTGTCTAGGTACTGATCACAAATTAACTAAGTAGGTACCTAAAAGAAAAACATTTTTTTTAATATTCGGTTTTTTCTAGCTCCAGCCAGTTAGACCAGCCTATTTGTGCGTTTTAGCCGTAACTTATGTAGGTAGGTACCTACATACGAGTGAGCGAGACAGTACGATAACGAGCGACAAAGACAACGCTACGCTTCTAACTCCCTTTAAAGTGGCAAAAATATATTTTAAATAGTGTATCTACCACCATAGGTAAGTTTAGTCTATTACGTAGCCTGATGTAAATTAAATCAATTTAAGATGTAACGATCATCGACATTTGCGAGGCTCGTATTAATATAAATGAGGCCAATCTTAATTTATTATGCATCATTCAGTTTAATTACAATATAAATAGGCTCTATATTATTATTTAAGGCATCATGGCCTTATAAGTTACAGAACTGATGGCACTTGAATATTAATTCTTTCATTCACACGTCATACAATCTAAATGCGTTAACAGAGGTCTCAAACTGTCTTTGAATGTAACTTGGGAATGCGAACCAACTACATATGCTCGTCAGAGAATAGTTTCACCAGCTGAGTAATGATAGTGTCTTGGTTTTCTATATGAATGCGTCTGTGGAGGTCTGTAAGTCGCATACTTGTGTGGATGTCGCGTCAGCGTGTGGGGATGTGCTGCGTAACAGTGCAGCGTCAGTGGAGTGGGCGCCGGAACCGACTGACACTTCGCTAGCGGCGGCTTCCTCGGCCCAGCGATTCTTCTCCACAAAGCTTTCAGCCGTGGTGTCGCAATCCAAACCGCCACCATGACTCCTAGAATCTGCGTCGCGAATATTCGGAACAAAAACACCCAAAATGCTGGTTTCGGATGCGTTGAAGGTTCAGTTGAAGGAACTGGTGCAGCTAGCCACTCATCTCTCCATGCATACTCGTACACCCAAGTGGCAAGTATGCATGCTGATGGCACTGCATACAGTGCGGCAAATGCTCCTAATCTTAACACACTTTGATCTTGATGCGGTTGGGGCGGTGAGTTCAGCAGCACTGAGGGCGCTGGCGCTGGTGTTGGACGGCGGAGAACAGCACGGAATCCCGACGACAGGAACACGGAGCCCAGCAATAGACAGATTGCTTCAGGAACTATAACCAGAGCCAGTAACGACTTACTGGATTGGTTACCCACGAAGCAAGTCCCTGTAACAAAAAGGAAAACAACATAAATCAACATCCCAATGGCGTTCAGGTTAGCGGATACCGGATTTTTTTCCTCGAGTGCTCTTTATAGATGTGAATAACATTCCAATTTCCACTAAAGCTGTTCTCAAAGCGGACACCTACACAAACATACGGCGAGAAAAAAGGCTTGCATTAATAAGGCGGTTAAAAGGGCCGATTTAAAATTGAAATACGAGCGTGCGAGGAGGAAAGGTGTCGTATTTAACGGCTCGAATAATGGTCGAGCATTTCTTTCGGCCGCCATAATGGAAATAATAAAATAAAAGCACAATACTCGTGGCATGATTGAAACTGCAATATGCCTGAGAATCGGGCCGCGTGGCACTTCGCTCGCACTTCGCATAATGCTGATAAAAATAAAATGTTAAAGCATTAATATATCCACAAGGCGAGATAAACAGATATCAGACAAACATAGGAAAACATACATCAGATAGACGCTCGCTAGAAGACAATAAATTGTATTCACAAATGAGAAACTTGCAGGAATATTATAGGATGTTATGAAATAGATAGATGAACACAATAATGTTTCTGATAAACAAATATAAAAAAAAAAGACGAGACCAATTTCTTTTTAATGTCATGAAATCTTATTAAAATAAATATCGTTACAAAATGCTGGGCTCAATGTGAGAAATAACGACAGTGCATTAACATGAGATGATAAACCTTCCATTTTTTACTGATCATGAATTTATGTCTTCTGACAAGCCAGACAGGGACAAATGATTTACGTCAGAAAGTTTATATAAATAAACAGAGGCACTTAAATATTTTTAAATATGCCCCCATAACTTAGCTTGATAAGACATGATGATTGGCTTCTCATTGTTCTTCAACTGATAAAACGGTTCTTGGAATTATTACTTTAAATGAACCTTCAGTTACATCAGATTTTAGAAAAAGAGTTTTAACAGGTGCATTAATTTATAATAGATCTAGCGAAAAAGTTTCAAAATTTTGGGAAGGTACAAATGATTACCTGAAAATAGGTAAGTAATTTATTATTAGGTTCTTATAGAACGTTCCAAATAGGGCTTCAAGTCTTGTTACCTTTACGAACAGGTAAGAAAAAGTCTCGATAAGGTCTTGTAGGCAGGGCGACTCTTTGTCGGCAGTCGGCACCATGTTTGTGTTACGCAAAACCACAAAAGCTAAGACTTTGTGATCCAAGTATTACCGAGCTCCCGATTACGATAATACATTTTTTACCCAACGTTATCATTGCGGTACCGTTTATGAAATGGTAGCTAGTTCGAATTAATTTGTCATCCCTAGCTTAAATGATAAGAACAGTTTTTGATAGCGTGTTATTTTGGGCGTTTACTGAAGTTACTGAAGCTACTGGTTGCTTGTTTCAGTCTTTCATGTAACCGCTGTGACCGCTTGGTTTATCGTGGAGATAGTCCAAATGTAACTACTTAGGTACGCTTACCATACTTTTTTAAGAAGCCGCTTAGAGCGGCGTTATTGTAGAGCTCAAAAGCGGCATGTTATGATTTCATGTAGGTGTTTCTTGGGCAAGAGAATTTTACGTTCATCGTATATGTATATTTCTACACACCGCCCTAATCCAGCCACTAAATAAGAATCAGAGGCAGCACTAAGTAGACAAGTTAAGCAGACTTTGTCAAACAGTCATCTCCACACATTCTCTAATGGCACAGAACGACTCGTTTAGCCACCGACAACATTACAATAAGCCGGTACTTCCATACAAACCACTCAATACATTACAGCATGAATACGTGCTCCCGCGCACTCGTAGCAGATTTAATCGCTTTGAAAAATGCCGCCGATCAAACAAGAAAGGACTATTAAAACCAGAACGTTTCTTGCATTTCTGTTGTTTCGTCACGGACGTGTATTAGGACTTATTGATTGATTCAGAAACAACAATGGGTCTTGATTTCTTTGAAATGGAAATATTGTTCGGGGGCTATGAAGATTTAAGTTCATTTATGCAAGATATAGGTACCTAAAATGTTGTAAATTAAGGAAGTATGTTAAGCCTACAAGTTATAACAGCTTTTAATTATAAATACAAATTAAAAGGGTTAGGATCAACAAAAAGAGTTTCTATAGTAATTTTTTTGCGTTCTGGTGGTTTGCGAATTAGGGATAAACGATAAAAACTTTCAATGCAGACCAAACCTTTTAAAGACTTCTAAGAATATATACAGTTAATGACTACTCGTTACAGGTGACAGGTTCGCTATAACATCGAATTATTTTACTGTGACATTTATCATACAAATTAAATACAATTAATTATGTGCAAGTGGACATCCCTTTCTGTATGTCATGACCAAATCAATTAGGCTTTGCAAGAGTCGATTAGTAACGTAAATGCTCCTATTACCGCCAGTTTTAGCTGTCTTAGGATTCACTCTAAAAAAATAGATATATGCTGTTATGTTAGGAAAGATGTTATAATTTATAATTAATCTCCACGAAGTATTCTTTGCGATTCAGTACTTAAATTCAATATTCAATAACACAGTAATTACTAAATAATTATTTAATCCAAAAGAGTAGTTGATTCTATTACCGACCCATAGAATGCGGCAAGATTCTATTACCGATTTTTCTGCTTCTTTTACCGACCGCTCCGACGTCCTCACTACTTCTATATTAAATTTAAAAAAAAAGTTTTAAAGGTATTTATTATATTTATTAACAATAGTTAAGAGATTAACTAATTATTTATTGCAACGCTTAGAGCACTCATTTTTTGTTATTTTAATTAATAAAAAGTATAATCAGTCTCAGAAAACAGTCTTCAAATAATTATTATTTCTCTTGTCACGCAGAGTTGTTCTCGGAATGCCATACCTAGGTTTTTGAAGCTTCGTATATGAGCTGGTCCCTTCATTTATAGCTAAAAGCGCAGCTTCTAGTTGAGCAGAGGCATACTGCTTGCGATTCTGCGGTTCCATGATTCTATAAAAGAACTCAATCTTTAAAGAGATATAGAATTTAATTCTTCGAAAGAAGCTTTAAAAAGTTACATATCCCCCATTCCGTCCCGCCATTTTTATTTTAATTTAAAAACTTAAGAAATATAGCCAATTCCATGAAGCCATGAATGAAACTGGATAGCAAATATTATTTTACATTAATATATTATCATGACAAAATCTCTCGAAACGTCACGTATGCAAGAAATAAACCAATTTGTTCAAAAATATACATTTTGTTTTTTTTTTACCTACCAAAAATATCGTCATAGCTGTGAGTCGGTAATAGAATCAAGTATAAAGGTTACAATATTCTATTAGCGACCAATAAAATTTATAATAAACAGATAAAATATCTGCTTTGTGGAATACTGTTAAATTCGATCTCATTGCTATATTATTTATTTTAATGTCAGTTAGTAATAGGGATATTGTCTAACGTTGAATCGAGTTTTACACAAAAACTTTAAAAAATAGCTTTGTCGTTAATAGATCTAACGAAGTAAAATAATTTTAAGAATTGAACAAGAAAAAAATAAAATTTAAAGAGGTAGTTTATAATAGATATTATTTTAAAATAACAAAATGTTCTCAAAATTTAACAACGCCATGGGTCGTTATTAGAATCAAGTTTTGAAATTTGGATTCTATTACCGCCTAAAATTAAAACATGATTTTATAACACAAAAACCCATAAATAGTATTATATTAAGAGTTAGTTTAAAAAACGAATATATAAGTTACAGTTGTAATGTGATAGCAAGAATACAAATCCATTTTTAGTGTGTTATTTTCCTTAAGTAATATTTAGGTGTACTTACGTGGCTGGAGACGCGACACTATGAAATGTGCGTCCGCTTCGGGCGTGTCCCACTCATTGTCAAATTATTTCTTTCACTGGCTATTTAAACACACAAACTTTACTCTGTTTGTTGTCCAACAAAAATACCTAACTAATTTTTAAGGTATTATTTTTCTGGAACCCTAAATTATGTCTAATATGAGTGATTAAAAAATTAGATCGTTAATAGAGTACACATTTTAGGGGGTCGTTAATAGGAGCTTTTACGTTACTATTACATTCTGAAAAAGTGACATTTATTTGTTTACTAAACAACAAATAATGTTTGTCAAATATAAGTAACGAGTAGGTACCTACAGTGTTTTGTTTTTTCAATTTTAATTTACGATTTACAATTCCATTATACGACTTTTATACACCATCAGTGAACTCTATCATGTTTTTATTACACCTCGTTTCTTAGTAACTGGGCCTGCTACCAACTATAGCTATGGTACCTATTTAGGGACCGGTTCCATGGTTAGCGAGCTGTGGTCCAAAGCACGTATGTCGTGACAGAAGGCGAAATAATATGGTGTCGGACAAATGTCACGAATTCACGATGTAATAGTCAATTTGAAGTCTATTTTACTTTGTTCCTTTAATAGGACTGAAACCTTGAAGATGGAAGTTAGTCGATTGCAAATCGTCGTCAATGTTGTAACAAAGTCACTTATCAGCATAGAATAATATGATGCTACAAATTATAATAGTAGGTAAACATGGTACCTATAAATTCATCACAATTAGCCAATACTGTACCTACCTAATAATCATCATAATATTTAGAGAAATACTGTAAGTACGAAATCATTCAAGATTTTTTATAATATAGAATGTAATTAATTTGATGACATCTTTGCGTGAATTTTTCCGGATTTTTATTAAGATTCACGGAAAAAGGACATTACTAAAAACTGGCAAAAGCCCTTTATGTTTTTTCACGCAACAACTAACTACTAAACTAAAATTTAAAGATACCTGTCTCCAGAAATTGCCAATACACTTATCGACAATAATTATGGTCCGTCGGTATCAGTCTGGGCCACAGAACACTTTTTCTCTTCCTTTACCTGACCATGTCAAATAGACGGACATTTGCGAAGGCGCGTTTCCCATCGATTGGTCATCTTTATATGGTCATATAACAAGTTCGACGTTTCTAAAGAATTGTGCGCTATTAAATGTAACCACGCCATTTTTATGATTATTGAACTGCATATTATATTTCTCAGTACTTATTTACAACATATACTTAGGTATATTTGATTTAAGAGCATTTCGACTTCGAAAACAAATTTAAATATTTTGATTTTCACTGAATTTTTACCAGTAATCTGTGCTATGGCGGTGCCAGGGTGCAGAAATGACCACAGCATCAACCTTTGAAGTGCGCGCAGTTATGGAAGCTGGCACTGGGCGTAGGTAAGTCTATCCCTACACATTTTAAAATGCAAACGAGCCTATCATTCTAAGCAGACGAAATTAGACGGCTGACTCTAGATTACGATCCGAGTATCTGACAGAATTAGATTATCAATAGATTTTGATGTCTGGCAAAGTGCAAATTGACCTTTCAACTGCATCTTACCTTGGCCGACAGAACCAGATGAAGAGTAAACGCCCCGTGGAATCTTGTTTCTGCGTTTGATTGAGTAATGAGTGCTTACCGGTAAGTTCATCAGCATCGACATCTCTTGTGACGAGCACAGCTGCGGCGAGAGCAGCGGGCACGCCCCACGCTGCCAGTTGCAGAAGTGAGGAGTGTCGGTTGCTTCGAGCACTCGCCGCTGGTGCTGGAGGACGCAGCACACTTGCACGCCAAGCACCTGCTACTACTACCCACCTGAAATGGAGAAGAAAAGATGAGGTTAGCATAAATAATAGGTACTTTGGTTTATAATGTCATAAGTATTTTGGACGGTAAACTGAGTGGTTTTATGGGTTTTTCCATATATATTGAAATCTTTATAACAATAGATTTCATGAATGCTACAATTAATACGATTCATTAGTTTTCTTGCTATGGCTTGATATATCATCTCTTTTCTCACATCCTGAGAGGAGGCACGTGCGTTTTAGAAGTGGAAAAATATGTTAAACACTTAGAGTATTTATATAGAATACTCTAAGGTTAAGGAACGGTTTTTTTTTCAATTGAATAAAGTTAAACTTTTCTTGTCTTTTCGTGTTGTAGATTGACTGAGAACTAAAAATTTTAAAAAATATCAATTTTGTTTCTCGGATATGCGCACCATTCCGTCACGATTTTGCGTGTCCGAATTCAATTACAGAACCTATTTATTATTTTGTTATGGTAAAACCATAAATAGTATTATTATTTGGCGAAGAAGAATAAACCGTTTACATATTTTTTTAATAATATTACTAAGTAGTACTTAGATGTTGAGCATAGGCTATGGACCAGAGCAATTTGCTTTTGTACCTAGGGGAAACTTCTATGAAGCCATATGGTTTTACTTAGTTTTCAGCTAGTTTCGGCTAGCTATAGTCGAAACTTGCAGGCATATATCTACCTAATTGTGTAAATTAAAAGCGACAGCTGTGCGACGATAAATCAGAATTTACGAGCTTTTGAGTAAAATCAATTTGAATTTGCTCTCAGGCCAATTCAAACGACTTTCCTTACCAAAAGATCTACTTTTATAAAAAACAAAAGGTCTTGGAAGGTCCTGGAACACGTATAGCAAGATCAATGATGGCTCGCGAAGTAATTAAGATAATTAAACAGTCAATGGGCAAGGTACAAACAGCTGTGTAGTGGGCAGGTGCCTTCGATAAACGACCTACTCCGATAACGGCAGAATTACTATCGATAACTTTTAGCATGATGACGACGATTTGCTTGTAAAGTATAGATTGTGTCGGATTAACGATAATTCTGTGATATCCATTCCATATTCTACTTTTACTTTTATGTTGGCAGCTGTGTGGTAGCATGCAAGATAGTTGGCATGTAGGTAAAGGTCTTTTTTTCCTTTTAACTTTTTATACATATTTGATATCGATTGTAGACCGAGTAACGGCCAACTAAAAACGACGAATTGCATCTGATCTTGCTATATTCCATGGTGTTTTATCTGATGATGGTATGGGTACTAAAGTAAGTACTGTAGATATTTCTAAACGAGTTCTGCAAACAATACGTAAACCTGTATGTATAAAATTATGCGTATCGAAATATTAATGTTCGCACAAAAAAGAGCAATTAAAAATTTTAAACCTGACACCGGTTTTTATTGGTAATGTTGCCATGCGCGCTTTTGGCAAAGAAAAAGAATTCATCTCTCTTTTTAAAAATAAAGTCTTGATAGTAATTTGATCTATTTGTTAAAACCAAAGTAATATTACACCAGACTTGACGTGCCGCTGATATAAACAAAAAAGTGGTTGTAACTTGTAATCAAGATGACAGTGTTATACGAGATCGCTGTGACTCGTAGTATAATAAAAAATAACTCTTTACTTTTATCTTTTAAAACTCATAAATTAAAATTTTACGATCACGGCCGTTGATCGATAAATCGCGTTATTTTCCCAACCCTAATTGTCTGATGTTTTCCTAGTTTTATTTTAGAACTTTTAAAGCTGCGATCTCGAACCCTCGTAAACTCTCTTGTTGAACTTCACTTCGAGTAAATTATAGCCTTTGTCAACCCTTACTTAGCTCGTTAAAACATCTGACAGGTAAATCCTTCCCACTAGGGCCGAGAAAGGTGTCGCCTTGTTTTGATCCGTCACCACTGTAACTAGAGCTCCTCCGAGTCTAGTTGCATTCGTGAGATGTATGATAAAAGATGGTATTAAAGAGAACTTCAAGGTATTATTTAACTGGACAAAGATCTCCGCAGTGGCGTGTCACTGGCACTTGAACAAACAACGTCCCTATTTGTACAGAACCGAAAGTGGCGATAGTCCAAACACCGGTGTTTGTTCGTCTGCTCGAATGTTTGATCCGGCCTCTGCCGCCGCGCCCGAGAACTTACATGTTGGCTCACATTTTATTATGTTTATACGATTTTCATTGTGATAATTAGGCTCATTTCTCTGTAGTTCTTTCGGATGCAATCTGTTTAGGAATTAAGCCGCATAGAGCATGAAGTTTCTTTATATATTGGGAAGATTTAATAATAAATGTTTATTTTCAAATCACAGTAGGTATAACTAGAATTAATAACTAGGTAATTAATTATTATTATTGCTATTTATTTTGCTAATTTTATTTGCAATCTTGCTAATGGAGACTTTTGTGGTACCTAGTTACAAACTAGACACGCCTAATATCTTGAGGCCTAATTTGATTTACAACATTTTCAAAAAGAAGACTCGAGCATAGAGTCCTTGTGTTGTTCACACAATGCACGCTTAAACTAAAGTTTAATACTTTTGATGTAATGGAATTTGTAAATGTTATGACAGACAATCAGTTTAACAATAAAACAAAAACCTTTTAGCATATTAGCACAAAGTACTTGGAGTGCGATTTATGACTCAATAAAGTATTGGGATCTATCGAGCATGCGCGGTAGAGGCCAGCGGCCGAGTCATTGAATCTGTCAGCGTCGCGGCGAGAATGCAACGAAATGCAAATGTTATTACACTATGGCGCGAACGAATGTGGACGCTTTTAAGAACATTTTTTTTCCTTTAGTATTTATGTGGCGTCGTTTCGTGGCTCAAGTGGTCATTAAACGATAACGCTATCTACACAACGATTGGTTTCACGCCGTAAAGAAATATATTTATTTGACAACATCAAGATGCAACGCGATGCAATATTTTATAATGTTATGGTTCATGAATATGTATTGGGAATATTGAGATGAGGTAATGAGGTGCTCCGGCACCATACTCGTACATTCTGTGCGTAATGATGTTACGTCAATATTATCAACATAAGAATGTAACTGTATGTTTATTACAATGAATAACAATTTGTATGTTACAAATAATGTCTGTGTCAAAGTCATGAGGATAAACAAATTGTAAGTAAGTAATTGTAACATGTAATTGTAAGTAATATTTGGTTGTGTTATTCTAACAGAATGCAGTTTCATCACACTTGAAGAGCTGGGCAAATTATTGGTTGAATATAATTATGTATAATATGTGTATAATATAATTTGCCCAGCATTTCCCAACCTAAATAGACTTTAAACAGAATCACTGAACTGAACTGAATTTAAGTATAGTGAAACAAACTTTTATTAAAGCAAGGTTATTTTTTTCGTACCAATCCGTAATAATTATATAGGACCTGTTACAAACTCATTTGCACATCACCTTTTTGGATCACCTTTTTGGATTTCTATTTTGTATTCTAAATTCAAAAAGTAATGACAACGGGAAAACTAGGAGTTCATGCTGGTTCACCTTTGTATTAGTTGGTTATAAGAGTATTTTAAAATAAACTATGGCGCCTAATTCTTTCTTTCGTCACACGCCGTCAGTAACAGGACCTATGTAAGTATTTGCATATGCAACGAGCAAAAAATATTGTAACAAAAAGTAGGAACTTGAAAGTTTTCTTGATTCCATGATTTACACACCAGCTATACCTAGTTCGGAATTAGTATCGAGATTCCATTGCTAGCTGTCTTATTGTCAATCTACATCAAAGTCACTAATTATAGGAACTTAATTTAAGTGCTCAGTGTTATTGGGGTGTCATATTATTCTGGAGACTGCTGGCACGAAGCTTTAATTAAATCGAAAACTCTGTTCCTACTAATTCTGTGAGCTATAGGTAATACGATATTTAAATATTAAAATTTTGTTAATAACTTTGTGGGGGTGAGCTGGCAAGTTTACGAGGCCACACATGCGGCCATTACATTTGTGTTCTTATTTCAAATGTCGGCTGTCGTAAATGTCGACATGACAGATGTCGGTTGCGTCCCGATGCGCCTGCGACTTGTACCTCGGTTCTCAGACACCTATGTCAGGTAAACATGATTGACGGTGTGTCTACAGATATGTGTAATGCACGACTACTTATAGTGGAGTGCCGTAAGACATAAAAATGGTAAAACCTCGGAATCCAGGGCCAGTCGATGAATCTTTATAAAACCTTTGGAAATGTGTTTTTAATAGTGTCCAGAGAAAAGTTAAAAAAAAAAATTTCACCGATCTCGATTACAACAATTATTTTTAACCAATTTTAAAAAGGAGGAGGTTCTATGTTCAGCTCTAAGTATTTTGTTTTGTATGTTCACCGATTTCTCAGTCAATTGTGAACCGATTTTGAAAATTCTTTTTTTCTTTGAAAGAGTATATTCCCAAGTTAGTCCCATAGAAATATTGTCATGATCTGATCATGGACTTAGGAGATATGGAACGGAACTCCTCGTAAGATAATAGCAGAATGGTCGTAACAAGTAATATTGGTTAGTTAATAAGCGCAGTCGATGGCTGCTGACAAGTAATGAGTAAGAGGGGGGAGACGTGGTAACCCCCCCCCCACCTTACCTATATCACTATCGAAGATTAAAAATATCGCGTGAGGTACCGTTTGAAAAGTCTTCTCATAAGGATTTCAAATATGAGCCGCTCTGGGGGGGGGGGGGGTAAATTACGAGGGGTAAACACCACTAAATATCGTGATATCGTGAAAAAAAAAATATTATATATATATTTAATACCTACTTTCAAAAAATAAACCGACGTGGAGTCGGTTCCAAGGCAAGTTCTTAATGAAAAGGTAAAAGAAGTTAGAACTTGACTTGGAACTGACTCCAAAACTTTTTAAAGTTATTTCAAGCTTTTTAGTTCCTTTCGATGTCATTTGTGAGGCTAATATTTGAAATCCTTATGAAAACCCTTTAAACGATATCTTTTTTCTTTTTTTGTGGCCTATGCCTTACCGGAAGTCCACACACGTAAGACCGTAACGCACGTACGGTACGAGACGACCTCCTCGCTATCGGCTACAGCTTGCATTACTGCCGACAGCGAGATGCTCTGTTGGTGGATTGTCGCGCCAAGGGCACGCCGTTGCACCTTCCAAGCCGGACACTGCTCGAGAGTGTGCTATGCCGTGTCTACAGCGAATCCACAGTGGTGGCAAACAGGGTTCTCTACCTTTTCAAACGATACCTCACGCGATATTTTTAATCTTCGATAGTGATATAATGACGGGAGGGGGGTTACCACGTCTCCCCCCTCTTCCTCATTACTTGTCAGCCATCGACTGCGCTTATTAACTAACCAATATTACTTGTTACGACCATTCTGCTATTATCCTACGAGGAGTTCCTTTCCATGTCTCCTAAGCCCATGATCAGATCATGACAATATTTCTATGGGACTAACTTGGGAATATACTCTTTCAAAGAAAAAAAGAATTTTCAAAATCGGTTCACAATTGACTGAGAAATCGGTGAACATACAAAACAAAATACTTAGAGCTGAACTTAGAACCTCCTCCTTTTTAAAATTGGTTAAAAATAATTGTTGTAATCGAGATCGGTGAAATTTTTTTTTTTTACTTCTTTCTGGACACTATTAAAAACATATTTCCAAAGGTTTTATAAAGATTCATCGACTGGCCCTGGATTCCAAGGTTTTACTATTTTTATTTCTTACGGCACTCCACTAAATATAAATGGAAATTCCAAAGGAAAATTCCGAAAAAAAAAAATTGAGATCGGTGAAGTATTTTTTTTTAACTTTAATCTGTAGACTATTAAAAACACATTCCCAAAGTTTTTATAAAGATTCATTGACTGGCCCTGGATTCCGAGGTATAAAGCTTACGGCACTCCACTATTAGTAGAATCTACGACTTTGTTATATACGACGCGATGTGACAAGGAAGTTACAGAAAAAACAGTTCTCAGTTCTGTTGTTCTAATAATAATTTAGAGAGAGGGTATTTGTCTAACGTTATTTGATACTAGAGCTCGGGGGACCTAAAAGTGGGGGGACCTCTAGTCTGGTCCCTACGTCGACGAAACTTAGTACAGGCTTGTAAAATGTACATTTATTTGTAGATACTTATAGAACCACTTCCTCTTATCCTACGGATTTGAATTTTTACATGTTGATTCAGTTTCGTTGACAATGTTAGCTTGACCTGAATCGACATCCAGGATTACTACCAGATAATGGAACTCTTCAACTTTTAGTAACGCGTATACGTTTAGTTTGATATTCCGATATAAAAGCTTGGTTAAAAATGTTATTTTTATAAAAACTTTCAACAGTCGTCGTCGTCGTAAGTTTGTTATTTTAACCTCTACAATAAAAACTAATATTAGTAATCTACGAAGCACCATTAAATGTGAGTGTAAACGTTCATTTGATATGTTGAACCGCAACAATACAAACAAACTATTTTCGATCACCCGGAAAAAACAGAAAAGTAATTCGTATGGGATCGTTTACGTGATTCTGTAGATAGAAGAGATAAACTTATAATGCTATGGGGGTACATTCCGGTGCTGGCTCGTTAACCCGCTCGTAACAATAAAACACAACACCCACAACACTATTTGGGTGAACGCACCCATTTATTGCCTTAGACGGGACCCTATTCTGCTGTACCGTATTCTAATAAGTCGCATTATAGTTTCCCTTATTTGTGTTTATTAAAATGCGTTCTTAAATGACTTCGCCCACGTTCAAGTTAATCTAATACTAGTTCTCTATAGCCACTTGCTAGTTAAGTTGGTAATAAAAGGCTGCCCGATATTTTGATTAGATTCATGAACTGGTCTGAAAATGATGTCATCTTTTATCATTTATGATCAATAAAAAAAACTTCGATTTTGGTACCAGTGCAGTCAGTGCGCGTGTTTCTTTAACAACATGTGGACGTTGTACGTTTCCTTGAATTAAAAAAACAACACAAGCTGGGTGCAGAATGTGACCGGCGATGATGCATGTTGTGCCGAAGGGACTCGGGTTATTTCGGGAGCTCGTAAAATCGATTATCCGTCCGATTCCAGCGCAGTCGGCTCGACACTCGGGCGCAGAGCTCAGCGCGCGTCGTCAGCGGCACGCTCACGAAACAGGATGCACTATTTCTGTTGCCTCTGACAGAGATATGTGTACGATATTACTTAGAGCGATTCAAATGTATTATGAGGTTATTTATAAGGAGAACCACTGGCTGATATAAATACCTATACAATGAGCTTTTGATTGCTTTATAGCATTTTGGAGCGAGGTGGTCATTGAGGCAAATTGCTTCAGCAGGAATCAACTGCGTCACAGAGAAATAAATGGTTATATTTTTTAGGATTCTTTTTAACCCTTACTAGCTTTAGATCTACTTACGGTCACATTGGTAACCGTTTTAACTTTGTGGCAAGCAAGAACCTTTGAACTCCACACTCAACCACCTAAAATGGCGAACAAGCTCACAGCAGGTGGCTAAATATGGCGGCGAGAGTTGAACGCACCACCATAACCACCAGGCAACTTTACGTGGACCCTCCTCGGACTTATAACTGGGTGTCAGCTTTCGAGATTAATGACCTCCCCCAGAGGTCTAATTAAACTGGTTATGTTGTGATGTGGAATGGATATTCGATCAAGTGTTGAGATCGCGTATGATTGATGTTTTACGAAAGGAAAATAAATGATGGAACACTTTATACAACGTGCTGGGAATTCAAATAAGGAAATATTGCAATTTTATCATGCATGCATTGTCATGCAATTTTATGCTTTATTTTGATGTTTTACTGGCTTAATTTGCATGTGATGAAGTAAACTGGCATACAGTTAGCCGTTGCCAAATGGAATTAAATTCAAATTGATGGGGGTGTCATTGAATGGCAAGGATGTAAAGCGTGTTATTCAAGCTAATTAGTGCAATTAATTACTTGTTATTTATGTCTCCTGGTTTCATGCGGTGTACGATTATAAATGCTTTTTAACCAGAAGGTCAGAATATATTAGTGTTTCATTCATTTGATAACTGTGTCCTTAGCGCGGATATCGAACATAACAGAAATTATTTAAGAAACATTTTCTGTATTTAGTTAGTAAATCCGTATAAGAATACCATCTGCCTAGGAAGACTATCTACCTACTTAATTAGAGTAGGAGTGGTCTGGAATCTGGTTCACTTGGAAATGTTGCTGATAAGATGACAGATGTGTTATGACGGTTATGTTATTGCCTCAAATATTATTAGTCTGTTGATGCTAGTTCTATCTCAAATTAAATCTTTGGGCTGCGTAATGGCAACACCACTACGCAGCTCAAAGATTCAATTTGAGATAAAGATAGGCACTAACACATTTGAGCACTAATTCTTCTATCTAATTAAAAAATATTTCTTATGTAACGTGTGCTAAAAAGTAAAATCAATCATTAAAACACGCGCGAAACAATATGAAACTGATAATAGGTTTACCCATTTAGTTTTGTACAACAAGTCATCGGATCTTATAAATATTGATTGATTACTTGAAAACCAATATGGCGTCGGACCAGTCTTGAGTCTTGTTAGGAAACGACAACTTGACAAGTCTTTTATGGTTGTTAATTAAGTTTGTTTTATGATGGCAAATTGCAAGCACGCCGAGAAAATGGGAGCATAATTTCTTGATAACATAATGAGTGGTTTCGCTCTAGTATGTCGAAATTACCTTTTCAGTTTTCTGTAAGCGGATGTTGAGGTATGTTGTATAATTTTATCAATTATTTTAAACGCAACATTTGATGCCAGCATCTATTGACAATCTAATATCTAATGAAATTACAAGAATGTTCCTTAGACTCAGCAAAATCAACCTCTCAAATAGGTTGCCAGACCGTTTTTCCAAATATCGGGAACGGGATGAAATAAAAGCGGGACAGGGACGAAAATATCGGGACACAAGTCGCAGGTAAAATCTATAACATGGTAACAATCCTTTTATTCAGAATCACAGACTCTACTGAGATAAATTTCACTACTCAATTAGGGTTGGTTTTTAGTCATTATAAACTAAGTCAAATTATGTAATTAATCTACTAGTTCTCATGGGGGCTATACAACAAAATGACTATGGTCACAATTATTATCGTGGACATTTATCTCCGAGACTGTTGTTAAAAATTGTCATACCAATATCTACGGAAGGGCAGCTCTCCTTGAACCTCACAGTATTACAAAAGCAGTTCGTAACTCCAAGTAACTCGTATATTCCATGTTTCCTAGTCTCGTGACAGTCATATTTACATAATGGGCACTGAGCACGGTTAACGAAACAGGCTTGCGCAGGCGCATACAAAATACTTGTATTTACATTTTCTTTCTCTTAAAAAGACGCGCTGATTGGCGACTCCACTCTTCGTACTGAATAGTAAGCGGTGATCGTTATAGCTGTGTTTCCAGTTCTGTGGAAATTGCTTTTTTTTTGTGTGCGTACTGCGCCTGCGTAGCAAAAGCTTTCTTTTCAATAAGTCTAACAACCCGTTTGAGGGTAACAACCCTAAACTTACTTGGAATAATGTCGGAGTATTCGTAAGTATTTTGTTTTATCCAATTTCGGAAACTGCTACAGAATTGTATCATAGATTAATGTATTATTAATAGAGTAGAATAATTTAGGATATTAGTATAAGGTGTTTAAGGGGCTGGCATAGTCATTGTACGACTTAAAATAAATTAATAAAATAAAACCTATAATTTTAATTCTTAAATCGGAATTTCTCTGATAGCTTTACATTAAACGGGTATAACCTGACAATTAGACCACCATGGAGTATCACAACTTGCGTGTTGCCATCCCTGTGCGGATTTATAGGTATAATATTTTAGGGTACCTATATTAGGGAAGGTAAGTGGAATTCTCTATGGAAGGGAGAATTGGCTTCCGGTGCTCTCATTGGCATACATACTTTACTGCATTTTTTACCGAAATTCTGTGAGAGGGTACTACCCCGATAGAGCCGGCCTATTCGTGCAAAACCTGTTACACAATAAACAATTAAATTCTTGTAATTTCCAGGTGATAGCGGTTCTGAACCAGATACTTATAACTATGAAGATTGATTATGCTACTTGGTAGACATGTTGAATTATCTCAGCTGGACACCGTAATGGCTAATTTTCTAACATGATACATAGGCTTGTCAAGGAATAATAATGAGATACAGGTTACTTCTCAGTATAAGTTTTTTATTTAAAACTAGTTGTCGCCTGCGGGTTTGCGTTGACTTTCTCGTTGTATTTTGTCCTAAGTGCAAGGCACGCACCATAGGTTTTTAGGTGAGATTAGCCTACCTTTACGCCTATTCTATCCTACCTTACTCTACCTCTACCCTATGGTATGGGTATGGAGTTATGGGGTATAATTCCATTCTTTTTTAATATTTACTCTGCTATTCTTGGAGGAGATGAATCCAAAAAATCAGAGACAATTGAAATCGATGCATTTTTTTCTGAATGTAATTCGTAGGATATAAGTTAATAATATTTAATTAGAGTCAATATTAATTAGTTTTACCGACTTTTCCAAAATAATGTTTAACGATCTAATCTTATCTCAAATAGACAATCATAAAACCATGATGAAGCAGGAGGAGTTCCATAGATCTTTTAAAGCTCATTATAAATTTAGATTTACCAATTAACTTTAAATTTAACATTTTTTATAGTGGCAACATGGAACCGGCGTCCAAAATGTTGACAAATTAAGTCGTTGACAGCAGGATATCCGCTGTTAATTAACTATCAAGGAAATTATATCCATTTAGAATAACTAGATTAGTTTTACAACGTATAAAATGATTGACACGCCAAATAAAGAAATGAATTTAATTGGGACGTAATGGTATTTATTGTGATGAAAAACATTTTGTAGAAACGTCTCTACTTACTGACCAAACAAAGCATTAAAATTAAAAACTCAAGCAGTCAAATAAAAATAACATTCTAAATCCAATTTCTATTATTATAATAGGGGCATAATGTTTTATTTATTTATTGTGATGAAAAACATTGTGAAGAAACGTCTCTACTTACTGACCAAACAAAGCATTAAAATTAAAAACCCAAACAGTCAAATGAAAATAACATTCTAAATTCAATTTCTATTATTATAATAGGGGCATAATTGTTTATTTATTGTGATGTAAAATATTGTAAAGAAACGTCTCTACTTACTGACCAAACAAAGCATTAAAATTAAAAACTCAAACAGTCAAGTAAAAATAACATTCTAAATCCAATTTCTATTATTATAATTGGGGCATAACGGTTTATTTATTTATTTATCGTGATGTAAAATAATGTAAAGAAACGTCTCTACTTACTGACCAAACAAAGCATTAAAATTAAAAACACAAACTGTCAAATAAAAATAACATTCCAAATCCAATTTCTATTCCAATCCAATGTTATTTAACAAGGGCATTGGCAGGAGGCACTCCAGTCTTCGTTAATTCGTCAATAATAACAAGATTTAAGCTTTTAAAGTCCCGAATTGAATGACAGACAATTCCTCCGACTGGTGGATGACTACGCTAGTTTGATTGTGGAATGGACGGAGATTTCAAAAGGTTTTAATGCCCTGCGCGTACGCATCTCGTTCGTAAGTTCGTAACTATTACGGCATACTAAAGCTGATTACACGTGGGCTGTTAGGACTCTTGCGCGTGCTGCTTTCAAATGGGTTTCCAAATAGAACTTAAATGGTTTTTTTTACTGCCACCAAATTGAGAACTTCACACCACAGAGTATTAAACGGCGGACTAGCATCACAGATTAATAGTATTTATTTGTATGGCTGACCGGCCACGAAAGTTTTCTAAGACACTAAATGGTACTGACAGTTCTTAACAAGAGTTCACACTCACAGTAGAATATTGCGTATATATTTATCGCATAAATATCACAAAGGAGTACCTAATGCGCTAATGTGAAGTTGAAATATGACGCGAACATTCGCACAGTAGACCTCATTCATCTCTGTTGTCCTGCATTATAAATAACACACAGAAGTGACATTACTTTGCAGTTTAGACAGTTGGTCTTTACACTGCATTTCATTTATTCATATCACTAGAAATGAAATATTTACTGATTCATCTCTGATGATTTTGATGGATGTAATTCTACTTTTACTGTATGACTTCAGAATGCCGTCTTAAAATTGTTTCACGTAGTAAAAAATAGGTTTGGTATACACTTGAGGATTTAATGTAAGGTACCTATACTAATCTAATAAGCTGAAGTTAGGGTATGTTCTTTTCGATTTGAGAAAATATTATTGAGTTATCCCGGTTATTATTATACGGGATATACCAATACGGATAAATTTCTTGTGGACAACAGTACCTAAGTGCAAATAAAACTTCTTGCTTTTGTGGTGTTGCCAGATTAGTTTTTCTTAATATTGGACGGAAAAACCGGGACGCAGGAAAAAATATTCTAACATAGTTGCAATACATACAGATTACACTATTATAAATTGAGATTAATCTCCCTACTCGGGTTGTTTTTTTTTTAAGTAGGTACCACTGAGTAGGTATTGACTGCTGATATGAAAAAGCGGGACTTTAGGCGTCTTGGTCAGTGGAACGTTCCGCCAATAGCGGGACGTTCCGCCAAAAGCGGGACTTCTTGCAACACGCCTAATGTTGAAATTTATTAAAATATTGGAGTTAATTGCTTTTTGTCTACCAGTCTACCTGATAAAGGGTTCCCACAAACATGTGAGGAATATATTGAACGCGTTAAAAAATGACAGTTGTATCTCAATTTTATTATTCATTTTATGAATGTTTATTTCTTTTTTTAAACGCGCCATCCATGTGCACACCGCTTAATTCCACCAAATAGTTTTTCGGCACGGTGATTAACTCTTTGACTGATCGAAAAGTAGACACGAGGTAATCTTCTAAATTGTTATAATGGCCGACCGTTCGACCACAACCAATATAAACGATTATGTTCCAGTAAAGTTGGAATGCTGTGGTAAGTAAAGCCTTGGTTAAGCAGGCATTAGCTTAGTTGTTGAATATTAATTTCTTTACAACTAAAATATCTTTCGTACTTGTTGAAAGCACAACCGATGTTTTATACATTATTTGTGCAAACGCAAGACTTGAACAAAATACTTACACCACTTTAGGTAGGATGTATAGGATGTAAACCTCGCACGTAAATATAAAATAAAAACACGTCAAAACCCATTCAGACTTAACTCGATAATAAGCCGGTCGGTCCAAAGCGGTTCGCCTTTCCAGCAGATTTTTATGTGTCTGGCAAATTTAAGAAATAAGTACGTGAAGGTATAAAATCGGTCATAACACTTATACAAGTATTGGAACCAACTTTATACCTCTCGAACGGATACAAATACGAAGGTATACCTAATAAGTATCGATTGGAAGCCTCAACAAGGCGATCGCTCGGTTCGTTTTCCACAGAAATACCACTTTTTTTTCTTATTTTCTGTCCGGGACGGCGCGGCCGCGGCCCAGGAGCGTTGCCTCTGCTATAATAAACAAGTACGTTACTGTAGCCATCATTTCAAGAATGTTTTTCAGGATATGTATAACGTTTTGAAAATAGCGTAGGAGACGTGTAAATATCTTGGTGCCGCCACCACAGGAAAGTCGTAAAACACCGGCGCTAGTTCATTTGCAAGTCTATTATCTTTTTATTTTTCAGCGTATTTTTATTATTTTTTGCTTATCCAATTAGGTTTGTGAAGTCATACGCTCAATAAATTATGATGATAATTTTACACTCATAAAAACATAACAAGATGCCAATTAAATCCTGTCAAACTACTTTAGACCGCTCATTAAGACACCGGCAAAAAATCACACTGGCGCGAGAATAATATAATATAGTACTGATTACTGTCATAATACATTATTATAACAAGAATTTGATGAAATTTTATTAAATTCAGTCAAATATAACACTGTCATAATACAGTGCTTGGATAAGAATTTATAATTTAAATGTTTTAACGGTAATTTAGCAAAGAATGTATAGTAAAATTAACTTAGTTTCTCAAGTAATAATCATACGTATCAAAACCAAAAAATAAATAATTGAGTAAGAAAAATGATACATTTTTCTTTTTCTTTTCATAATAAGAAGTGGTATAGTCTAAACCATTGGGGACTTAGTTTATATCGATTCAACGAACAGATAAGAAAGTGTGTTAATAAAAATGTACTTACTAGGTTTACTTATTATTAATTTAATTGCATACAACAGCTGACCGACTTAAAACATTGTTAACATACTAAACATTAAAATGTTAAAGAATTTAAATTAATTGCAAAGTCCGGAACTTAGTCCGGACCCGGAGATAAATGTAAGGTGTTTTCTTCAGACGATTATCCTGAGTGGCGTGACGGGATGGTGTCAGTACGCGAGCGAGATAGCGCCGTATTCGAGTGAGATAGTTAGATGCGCACGATTCAGGTGTGAACGGGACACGCGCGGAACATACCTTGCAAGCCTACGACTGAGGCTGTCAAAGTTTCGTGTGAATTCATCAATTGACTTTGGATTTTTGAAGTCTTAAAGCTTGTAGCGATTGACTCAAAATGATCGATGTGTTCAAATACACAAATCTGTCACAGACTACTGAAGATTTGGCACTTAATGACGTAGGTTAATTCCAAAACTATTTAAATATTTCAAATATTTTAAATTTCAAAGCCTTGATTTTCTTTTTAACCTCTCACAAAATGTAAGATGACGTTCTTATTTAACAATAATACCTTACAATACCTGTAATGTAAGAAATTAAATGTTTCACAAGAAAATGTTAAGAAAATAACTAATAATAACTAACTATTTATGTATACACCTAGAAATAAACTAACTAAAAAGATAAACTTAATACCTTTAATCTATTCCGCTTCTTCTGCTTTGTGACGTCAGATTATCAAGTTTTTGAACGTTTTGAAAAAAATATTATTTGGAAACAATAATGACACATTATAAATATAGATACTACAAAGCTAAAAACAATTCAATTCTTTGTGTATCTAAGTACATGCCTTCACGAGTTACATGAACACGACATGACAAAAAAAAAACACAACTTTGAGAGCCGCGGCTAAGACTCGTGCTTTTCCTTCGCTTCTCGTTAAGAGCTTTTAACGAGCCGACCTTGCCGTAACGATTAGAAAGAGAAGGCAGCACCCACGCGCACCCAATCACGTGCTAGACAAGGACGGAAGTCTGCACCGGTAACAATAAGCTTACTAACAAGACGGACTCACTCACTGAAAAATGTCGTAACCACCGTAATTACACATTGAATTATGCAACCTATTTTTATTTAGTTAAAGTGTGATTTTAAATAAACAAACATCGCCACTTATTAAAGAGGTGCCGCGGCACCTCGTCTGACTAACGAGAATGACTCAGGCGCAGGTTTTTTGTCGTTTTTCCGATATAAACCTTTCAGTCAAACAGGAGGGTTTAAATTAGATTGGTGTGGAGGCTCGCTATGGGGTTTTCTCATAAATGGCTTTTTGAAATTTATTTAAATTGGTTTTTCGTTGCGCAGAGCTAATCGTAGCTATAAAGTATGTTACAAGCGCGTTTTTATGAGATGCTATCGTTTCATAATTATTAGCTAGCGGTCATCGTGGGACATGTTATTATACGTAACACTAATCATGTTTTTTAGTAGATTCATATTAGATAAATACGACATAGGTTGAAAATACTCATAAATATTGGTCGTTAGAATGTTAAATAATGCTAGAAATTTATTTTAACAATAAACTTAAATATGAACTTGGGTCTTACAACCTCCTTGCGTCTCAGCGTGAGGTCCCCTACAAAAGACATCAACGCGTTAAAAATAAAAATAATGTTTTAATTTGAATATGGAAGTATTCTATAAATACTTTTTTAAACAATGAATATTATGTAAGTACCGTCTGAATAAAAAAAAAGGACAGTTTGGCAAAAAAGAGTCTGGAAGAATTGGGGGCGCCACTGGCGCACTTCTCATACTACAATTCAAAATTCAAAACATAGTTTTTAAGATTTTTATTTTTAGTTCTAGCTGTCACCGCCTCAGACTCTTTTTTCCCAAGCTATAACTTCAAAACTGACCATGTTAAAGCATCCAACCGTTGGAAATTTTTGGCTTCCTACCATTAAAATGTCTCGACTCATCAAAAATAATCATGAGTTGAAATCACCTGTCTCACAACATACACTATTTATAATTTAAAACTAAAACCCCGCTGAGTTTGTTTAACAGCTAACAAAATCCCTTTATCAGTTTATTTATCAAAGTGATTAAGTCGAAGCCGCCATGTTGGATAGAAACTCAGGCGCACAACGAGACGTCACTCAAAATTTGAAAAGCGAACATTAACAGCACTTGAAAGGGTAAAGGTTGGAAAGAAAGGAATTTATATTATAACTGTTGGGTATAAAAGTATTTTTGTAATCTTTTGACTGTTGAACAAAACTAGAATACAAAACTAAATACAAAATTTGATGGACTTTCATTAAACTTAAGTTTAAAAAAAAAACAAGTCATTTTTTTTTAGTTTTTTAATATTTTTAAAATACATTAACGCGTGCGAAGCGAACTTCCGAAGTTTTTTTGAAGATAGAAATATTCCATTACGACCAGGATTTGAATTTGCTGGTTAAAAGCATCTGCCGCTCTACCAACTGAGCTATTCGTAATCCTACCCGTGTTACAGAGTCGCAAAAGCTGTTATTGTATTTTGACTAGATTTAAGTTGCTTTAGTTTAAACTTATGTGTGTAAATGGACAAGATAAGGAATATTTCTAAGAAAAAGTTTGAAAGTGGCGCCAGTGGTGCTAATTCTCTTGCACACCCTCCAAACTAATTTGGACTCGCCATCTCTCTTTCCAACAGGGATCATTAGAAAAGGATAGCAGATTTTTAGAGCTGTCAAACTAGTCCATTTGCGTAATATCAACGAGAATTTAGTCGGCATTTAATAGGTCTCGTCTAATTTTACGTCAATTGCAAAGACGTAGACTAATTTGACAGCTCTAATTTGATAGTTCAATTTGCTGTCCTTTTTGATGGTGTTCATTAGTAAGAGATATAGTTAGAGAAATAATTAAGAAGTAATTTCGTTTATTGGGGTTCGTGGTATAGACATGTGATGCGGAGAGATGAAGACATGTTGTGAGAATGCTTCTAAGTAGGAATATGGATAAAAGGTAAGGGTAAAGGGAAACAAAAGAAAAGATGGATGGATTGTAAGAAAAACGATATGGATAGAGGGAGTAATTAGTGACATGACGGCAAATGGAGATAAATGGAAGAAGAAAACTTATTGCGCTGACCCTAAATCTAATTAGGACAAGGGCAGGACGATGAACAATGTTAAATTATACCGTTAACTCGCATAACGTCCGATTGTCCAGAAAAACAACAGATTTTATTGTTTGTTTAAGAATTGATCGCTTATAAGGATAGGTACTCAAGAGTTTTGCGCAAATCGATTACTCTAAAAATCGATCAGTTCTTTTAAAACCCTCGTTAAAGTTCTTCTTAAATACATGGTGTGTTTAAGTAGGTATCGCATATCTGAAAACTTAAACAAAATTGAACCAATATTTTAAAACATTGCGTTCCTTAACCCTTTACAAAAAAAAAACGCACTTTTTCTTCACATACAGGTTTACCAACACCTTATTATGTTGGTACACAATTTCTCGTCGACCAATTAACTGCCTATAAAAAAAACGTCGACCATCGCTCGGTAAATATTGTTGGTGTATGTGTCGGCGCTAGCGCACCGCGCCTTCGATCATGTCCAAACTTATTACATCACGCCTCGTTGAGATACGAACGTAGTGTCGTAAAAAATGCACGGTAATATGGCGCTCGATTATTTGATTGGATCGATACTTGTGGAGGTTTCACGCTTTATATTTTTATGGATCAAATCAGAAATGTTCTGCTCAATTCTTTGGATTAAGAATAGGTTTACAACAGTTGTGTAGCACTTAGAAAGAAAGAAAATTGAATGAAATAAATATTAAAGAGATTTAAACTTAGATTTACTTTAATTTAAGTTTAAATATCTAACTCCTATATATATTATCATAATTTCTTAAAACCTTTTTGAACCGCTCTGACTTAACAGTTAGCTACGTAGTCCTTTAAGGGTCTTCTATTCTAGAGTAGGTGACAGAAAACTTTAAAATTGCTACTCTTGAACCCTTCTTGAACCAATTAGAGCCAGGTCTAATTTTGCACTAGGTGTATAGAAATACTATGACACTACTCAATTATCTTGAGCAGTGATCAAATATCCACGACAGTCCGCACATAGCCAATCGCTCAGCCACTGAAACAATTAAGTTGTCAAAATTCACACACTTTTTGTAAAGAATTGAAATTTCAGAATTTTTATGGATGCCTTAAATATATTGACTACCGAAGCTAAATAATAAACAAGTACAACAAAAAAAGTCTATCTAACTAGTTGTATTTCCAAATCGGGCGTCAGAAAGCAACATTTTACCGCCCACAGACCGAGTATCGGAGGGCGATTACTTTGATGTGCCGCCTTAGAGATGCAAAATAGAGTTCAAACTAGCCGCTCAGCCGCCTCCGATGTGATGGTTATCATCCTATTTTATCACTTCCACAACGGACTATTATAATGATTATGGTCTTGTTGTTAGTAGGTGTGTTTTAAAATGGTGGTGTTAAGTATGTGTTGTAATTGTAAGTGAAGCTGGTAATTAAATGTGTCAAGTTGGTCTCGTTTGCGTTTGCTGCCGTGTGGTCTCCGGCCTAAGAATAGAACCACCTCTACTCGGCCCGCGGGTGTCGTAAGGTGACAAAGGGAAAAATCCGGAGGAGGCAGTAGCATCCCACTGTGTAACAGCAATCATCTGGTACTGCGATGCGCCCAGCGTGGCGATTATGAGCAAATACCTCCAATGAGCACACAATGAATGTAATTGAGATGTGTTCCCAAACGGTCCTGAAAAAGAGTGAATGAGTGATCGGCATTTGTAGCAGACACAATCCTAAAACTCCTTTCGAGAGTCTTTTGGACGCTCTCTAAACTAGGACAAATCCGGGGAATCACGGACGGACGGAAGCCCTACATGAGACTGAAGTGTTGTGCAGGATACATTGCTCAATGCCACTTAACGAAGTAATGGAAAGTGGACTAAAACTATATCAGAATAGACACCCGGAGAAGCAAGATAGTGGTGATCGCAAGAAAGTCCGGGATGAGATCTGCGCAGTCCAGAGAAGGTTGGTACAAAGGAGAGGAGGTTTAGATCTTCCATAGTTTAAAGATAAAAGACCACGACATATTAGGTAAAGCCTCCAGTAGCTCTGCCATATAAGATAAAACAGTATTGGATCAATGAATTAATTTCTTAGATTTTAATCGATTGAGCCCAAAGCCCTACAATATTATACTACAAGCAGTATTTATAAATAATTAATACTAAAAACGCGCTACAAACAACATTAATTACTACAGCAAAGATTCAAAATCATTACATTTAATTAAAAAACGCTGTAACGACACGCACGTAAAGAAAACCTACCATAACAAAACACTAACTTACACTCGCAATAATTTTATTAACTTAGGGATAATAATAGCTAATTACAATGCACAGACAACAAACAGGTAAACCATACATGTGTGATATACACCGTTATAGGACACACATGTCGCACACGCCTATTTTACAGTATTTGCAGTCTATTCAGAATGAATTTCTCGTAAACATATACTAGTACAGCTATAAGCGTGGAAAATTAAAAGAATGGGTTTCCTGAACATTCTTGTTGTAATAATTTTCATTTTACATTTATGCCTTACTCATTTTCATAACTCTTGGAAGTAACCTAAGAATGCTTTGTTATTAAAATGCAACACTAATTGATATCCGTTACCCAAATAGGTTTTCTTAGAGTTCTTTGCAAAAACTATGAGGTAGATGCTGTTGAACTTCTGTTTATTTTTTAACTAAACAAATATTAATCTAACTAAACACATTGAGGAAAAATGTCAAGTGTCACTTACCAACTGACTGATTCGTAAAGAAATTGTTGAAACCTGTTGAAACTTACAACTAACATATTTGAAGTTTAGTTTAAGATATTTAAACGAGAAATATGGAGAAAACTAATTCCACGCAAACAAAGTCGTGAGAAACAGTTAGTCAAAAACAAAACAGTGAAAAACCTATGTCTACTGACCCGAAAGAGATCAAATTCTAGATTGTCTCGATATTTTTAGATTACTATCAGAACAACTTGGCTATTTATTTAAGTTAATCACTAATTAACATAGTTAATGAATCGTTAAGTTTAGAACGATATTAATCTAAAGTTTATATTTTGTGAAAGCAACATAACTGTTTTTTCTAGTCATCCGTGTTAGAATAGAATAGAATAGAAAATAGTTTATTGGACAACACACATACAACATAACAAACAGAAAATAAAAATAATTCCTACACTACATAAAAATGTTACTAATATGTTACTTGGGGTATCCAAAAGACCATATTAATATGATTCAAAATAGAGCTCTCTTTTAGTGCCGTAACTAGGCGGGACCCTGGAGGGGCCAGTCTCGGATCTAAGGGGGGGCAGCAAATTCAACCTTGGCAAACGAATGCATAAGGTAGGTACTCAGATTATACAGCGCTGAACGGACCGGTCGTTGTAGTGTTCTTTGCGAGAGGCCTATGACCATCATAGACTGTATGGCTGAAATGATGATGATGATGATGAAGTAAAAATATTGGCGGTAGGGGCAACATTTATCAGTTTTTACCCCGCATCGGAAAAATTCAAGATCCCGGACTAAGGCGGGCAGAAATGACCACACCAGGACCAAGTCTTGTCACAGGCAAAGGGCATAGTTAACAAAGCCCGCAAGCCGCACCGGGCACATAAAAGGCTAGTTACAGCACTGCTCTCCAGTAGCGGAAGCTCCATACAACTCGATTCCTAGCGGCTTCCCATTAAAAAATTGCACAGTCTATAATACCTACTCTGGTGGCATTGGTTTTTATCACCCTCCGCCACCGCTGCACACTTTACTACAAGCTTATAAAATATTACGCCCTCAGAGGCACAAGGAAGCGTTAAAATTAATAAATCTAACTCATAAATGCCGTGAGCTCGCATCACCATTCGTCATGCATCGTCTTAAGCTCGCTACACACTATTTCAGTTTTACACTCCATTGTAATAGAACCACTCAGGCAGTAAGTGAATTACTTTAACTGCGGGCACGGGCAGAGCTGATTTGCCCTCAAGCTACTATGATAACCGCTTACATTTTATTCGTAAAATAGGTAGAATATTTTACATTTAGAAATTTGAATTTGCAGATAAACTTAAAGATTTCGGGAAGTTTGTTCAGTAAGAAGTAAGGTACAAAACAAAAATTAGCAGGTAGCTATGATTCATCTAGCGTAATAAATTAATATAAATTTAATTGATTAGATGTGGTACAAACAATAAGATTTGTCATGCAACATGCTACCTATTTCATGCGAATGTATTGTATTGTACATAATTACCAAAAACGTTGCCCACTTGTAATACGCACGAATACTAATTACTTAAATGTTTTTAAGATTGAGCAAAAAACGGTAAAAAAAAACATTTAAAAATACAATAACCTCGAAAGGTAAGAAAATAATCTTTGGGGAGTAAAACGTGTCGATGTTTCAGTGTAAAATTAAGATTTGAGATAAAAATCATTCGATTTGTGCATCGATCGGTATAAATGAATGTGGTGCGGCGCGGTTGTTTCGGGTTGCGCCTGCGCAGGGCACGCGGCCGAGAAGGCTCGTTATAATAAACTTTATGGACCGTTTACAACGCTTGTTTTACATACAATCGAACCTTTTCTTATACTTGCGATGTAAATAAACTGGTTATCTCGTTCTTTGTTAGGAGAAGCGTGATCCAGCGTTATCGAGGATATGTACTAACAACATGCTTATGAGATCTTTAGATTTGAAATTTAAATTATTGTCTACTGAATATTTTGTCGTATAAATTATTTTTTCTGGAGTATCGGATATATTCTGAAGTTTGCCGACAAAATATATGCAGAAATATACAACTAATAAAAAGGGTTTATTATTTATTGAAAGGTACATAGATATAAGTTAATTAAAATTATATACATTTTGAATCTACTCACTATAAGTACACTAAACCTAATAAATAAAATAAATAAAATTAGGGAATTAAAATTATGTAGGTATATGCATACAAAAGTCACGCGAATAAATAATATAGTTAAGTAAGTACTTAACAATTTTTTTTATGTAAAACGGTTTTGTCATCAAAACTAAAGCTGTGTACCGGTGAAATATCTATTACCTACTAAAGAACCAAATAATAAACAGGTCAAGTTAAGTAAAACCGTTTAAAAATGAGATAACTGCAAAGCGAAAAAAATAACTTATTCAAGGATAAGGACAAGTTATGGATGCTCACTATTTCATTGCATTTTCTTTCCCAGATTCAGAATACTACAAAAAAAACCATAATTCGTCCACAAATCCATAAACGATGCGTACTCTACGAACGGAACTATAAAAGTTCCATATT
Source organism: Protodeltote pygarga (assembly GCA_936450705.2). Taxonomy (NCBI): domain Eukaryota; kingdom Metazoa; phylum Arthropoda; class Insecta; order Lepidoptera; family Noctuidae; genus Protodeltote; species Protodeltote pygarga. The sequence continues at coordinate 4,116,535 of OW388264.2, read as the reverse complement.
TGATTACGTAACTCCAAAAAAAAGTAATATCGTTAGTCTTATAGTAAAAGTATAATTTGTAAAGCTTTTATGTGTTATCTCTTTCTATAAAAGCGGAGATGTTTATGGTGTGAAGGGATCGGCGATGGTAGTTAAAGGATAGATAGCGGAGGGATGCAGGTATCCTTGAGTAGACATGTGTGCATCTGCTTAGCGAGAAATTGGAACAGAGTGCAATGGAGTATTCCTAGTCTTATAACTTTTAGATGAACTAGGTTTTTTTTATTTTTCTTCTTCTTATCGTATGGTTGATGTACCACCTGGTGTCAGAGTTTAAACCGTCCGTAGGCCTCTGACATGGTTTTAACACACCATTAAAAAATTTCTCAAGTGTGCTAGTTTCATCACGATGTTTTTCCTCACCGTTTTTGCAACTGATAATTAATTTATAATACGCACATAACTTACGAAAAGTCAGAGGTGCGCGCCTTGGGATCGAGACCTCTGACTTGTCAGTCGATGGTCATACCACTAGGCTATCAGTGCTACAAGTGTTTTGTTTTATTTGAAAATGGGATGTTTAATAATTCTTCCAGTTCTGTTTATTTAATCACAGATTTACGGCTGCTTGGTCAAAAAAAAACTATTGTAGTTTACAGGCTACTCTAAAGATATTGGAAAGAAGTATTTCTATGGCCTACTCAGTCACGATCTCCGCTTAAAGCCTTCTACATAAGTTTATGTATCAAAATTTGTTGAATATTTGCGGATTTTTCTAACAAATATCCTGAAAAACTTTCACATTTATAAACATTTCCCTGTTATTTTCAGCTATATTTAAAAAGGATGTGTCATATTACATTTTATTTTAAAAAAATGTATTTACCATAGAGTACAGCATTTCATTTTTATTTTATAGATGTGAATGAATGTTTGTATGTTTGTTTTTATATAGACTTATATAAAAAAATATTGGATTTTTTTCCTCCCATAAAAAATATAGGTAGGTACATAAAAACGTTAACAGCATTAAACAAATACAATAACATGAATAGATCGAATTAAATATTGTGTAAACATAGATATGGCGCGCACACGCACCGAGGTATTTTTATTTTATCATAAACACGTCTAAACATTGCGCTGTCCATTCCCAAAACATTCAGCCGGCATTTTGGTTGCCCGTTTAAATTACGACCGTCGGGATTTCTCCTTACGATCAATAAATCAATAAATATATACGGCTAAGCCTGTCCGTCTGTCGGACATTAATGGAAGTTTGTGTTTGTTTAGGATGCGCATGCGATCCTTGGACTAACGTTTGTTATTAAACGGAAGCTATATCGTTTAACTTCCTGCAAGCTGTTCGCTATTTTAGATATTGTGATTTACTTGTAACGACAATTTGTTTAATAGTTTAAATAGGTTTGTAACTAATTTGGCTGGAAGCAACATTGTAACGATCAGTATAACATTAATATAAATTTATTTGTTTATATAATTTGTTCTTTTTGAACAGAAATTCTAACATGCATTGATCAGAGTGCAAATATCCCAAAATCATGAAATATGGATGTCAAATTACTTCTCAGGTACCTCCACTTATTGTTTCAATATTTGCTACCCAAATCTAAACCTGTTTCACCAAATTTGCAGAGAAAAGATGTTGCGACTGAATTTTTACAATAACTGTCCACAGCACACCCAACTACTGTTCAAAACAGCCGGCACTAATAAATTACTTATTTTTTTCACCGCCAGTACTGTGGTAAGGGCAGCAAAAAAATCTACCTGCTCTCCCGAATCCACACAATGGTTCCCTCGATCATTTATTTGTAGCATTCGTAACATTTCAAGTTTATAAATTCGGAAAAAGAACGACCGAACTGCAGACAAAGATATCTTTGCATTTTCTTAGAATGAACTTAGAAATATAAATACGATAACGAGACTTAGGTAAATATATAAAAAAAAAAAATAAGAAATGTTAATTTAACATTATGGTATCATCTAAGAGAAGCAATTTCTATAACAAGAACATAGCCCAACACAGCACAGCACAGCTCAATTTTGATAAGTCACCTATACATAATAATAGTTTCTTTGTAAACATAGAATTTAATAAACTTTAAAAAGGCTAGTTAGGTTGCTTATTAATTATAAAATTACCAAAAGTAGTATTATTTTTCTATCGACTAATATAAATCATTTATGATATTATTACAAACCCGTTCGCATCTAAAGGTACTAATTAACATTGTGGTGGTCTAATGTATCTGAGTGGAAGTTTTAGTTGTAAACGCAACGTGAAAATGAGCCGTGAAAGCTTTTAAAGATGTAGGTACTTACAAGACAACGCGTACGCATCTCGTTTAGAAGAGCAGGCGCTAAACGACGCGCACGCATCCGTTGTAGTGACCACGAATCTTAGATCAATGAATGATCTATGCTTTGAATAGATTTGTAAAGATATAACAAGTATATAAAATCAACATCGATTTAACATTTACTAGCGACCCGCCCCGGCTGCGCACGTGTGCAATAAACATATAAACCTTCCTCTTCAATCACTCAATCTATTAAAAAAACCGCATCAAAATCCCTTGCGTTGTTTCAAAGATTTAACCATTCATAAGGATATAGGGACAGAGAAAGTGACTTTGTTTTATACTATGTAGTGATTTAAAATAAATTAATCAATCTCACTATCCCACTACGTGGTAAAGTCTCTCTTTCTCAAATTGCAATCAGGTGAGAGAGATTAGGTCATACTCCAATGTCGCTGACATAATGCGTTTTAGTAGAGGCAGGTTTGAGGCCAGAAAAAAAGGCCATCAGCTACATGAATTTTTCAAGGTTTCGCCCAAGAAGTGGGTCCACTGTTTAACGCGCTTTCCAAAGCATGTGATTAACTAATGGGTGTATCCCAATAATTAATTACCTTTTCTTTCATGGGACCCCACAAACAATTCTGCGCATATAAAATGCGTTGGATTTGGACGGGAGCTGCTTCATGTAAATGATCGTGCTGTTGATTTGGACGCATATACTAATTACTTTTTCATGGTACCTATTTCAGGAATCACTTCTTTACAGTGTTAAAATGAAAATATCTTTAATCGACGAAGCTAAACAATCGAGAAACACAACGAAGATAATTTTCAAAAAAGTCCATCGCTCAATACTAACCACATGACTCATAATTTCATGAAGTCATGATCATAGTACAGTTGCACTTCAGTGATGCAATCTTTTTCGAAAATAGAATTTATTACTATTGTAATAAGGTGTAAGATTTACCACTGTTACAGTACTCGATGAATTTCCAGAAAGTTGGTCACATTACGCCTGACCGCTGACCGTGCAGAATGTGTTATTGTTATGAGATCGGTTGAGTCAGCGGCCACCGTGACCCGTTCCCCAGAGAAGAAACTGATGAGCATAAAGTATGATAAGATACAACACACATGCACAAAATGTATGCGGATTACGAGACAATATGTGGGTTCAGTAAATAGGTAAATGTGGGAAATTAATTTGATCAAAGCAAAACGCTGTGATGCTGATTTAAGGGTGCAAAAGAATTCAACGCTTCTAATTTTGTTCCACGCGGGCTATTTTTAGTGATATTCTGTAATTAGTAGTAAACTTAAGTAAGCTCTTAAAACTGTACCACTAACATTTATTATTCAAAATCGGTTAAATACAAAAATTCTTAGTTTTAATAACCGCAAGTGATTACATTTTTTTTATGCAAGTGTAGTACGGATACCAGCAGAACAGCTATCGATAATAAGCTTATTATCATAACCGACTTCAACAATTTTAAAATTCCAACCGAGAAGTAGTTCCCCGAGGCGGGTAGACAGATAATCGCCCTTAATTACATGGCAATCCATCATCAAAAACCAACAAACGAGGTGGGTTACAGAAACTTTCGGCCACCCACTGCACAGTTCGATCAGTCTGACCTAAGCTGAACAACCTTCATGGTAAAAACAGACATAAAAAAAATGAAGTTTGAATGATATTCGAAAGCATCGTGGATCTATGAATGTACGATTTGTCGCAAACAACAAACGTCATGTTGAATGAGCTATGAGAGTGTTTATGAGTAGAAAGTTAATGCATGACACACTTTTAGGACGATTATTTTACCTATAAATTATTCGACTTCAAACATTTCAACACAGTTTGATATTTCATTTGTATTAATACTCTGTGCCATATTGTCTACAAGAAAAAGTCGTAAAGCTTTCATGAAAATCTGAAATAGCCGCTGTAAAAATACTTTGTGTAACACCCACATAACACGCGATGTAAAAATAGAAAGTGACACTCATTCATGTTAGTGGCGGTGAACAATGGGCGGCGATATGATCGTAGCAGGCGAACCCGGGACCAGTTTCTTGTATATCTAAGCCGTGCATCGCGGCTAACAAGCCCGCTTGTGCCCACTTGGTGCACCAACAAAGATAACAGAATATTCTTGTAAAATAAAATAACTCCTGCTTTAGGTAACCAACCAGCATTTCTTAAGCCATGTTAAGATAATGTTTCTACAATAACATTCCTGTTTAATCAGACGTTTTGTTAGATACGTAAAGATGTAGGTACTTATCTATAACCGGTAAGTATTTATATTATGGCTTTCAGAAATCCCATCAACCCCGGTATGCAATTCAACTATGCGAAGCTCTTCGTCGTATCATCGTATGGCATTAACAATGTGATAATGTTTCAACCGCCAATAATGTTAACGGCTATCATTTCCCTCATACAACAAACATGAGATTATTGATGCTTGAAGCAATAAACTAGATAATTGGAGTAATAGAAATTATCATTCAAAAGAAATTGGTCTACGGGTCTACGCATCAAATTTTCTTGTTACTTTTTTTTTGGAGCACATAGCTCCTCTCACAATTCCGTGTATACTATTTGTATCCAACAAAGCGTGTTCCAATAATGAGGATCGCTCGATACGATCTCGGTTGTGCTGCGCCCGCGCCGATCAGAGAGCCAGATATGCAGAATCCTCGCTCCTCGGCTCCTTTGTAATGTGGCCAGGGTAAACACCGCTTTGTTATTCCGATGTGAGACGATTGAGACGATCGAACTCCACGTTTAGGTAATGTTTTTCTACTTTAACATTAAGTATGAATGATCTCGTCTCACAACTCAATAAACGATTTTGCATCGGAACCATCAAAGAGTCTGTAATAGAATTTATAGCCCATCTATAAAAAGACAAGTGACTTCTCAAAAATGCGTTTTTTACAGCCGTGATTCTCGAAATGATTTTATGGCTCGCTATAGCGGCTCTACTTAAATATAAGCTTGTTACAATATTACATATAACATTTTAACTACTCTGCAAATTACGGCAAATTGTTAGGTACTTTAAAAACAAAAACAACTATCGGATCCATCTCGTCATACCATAATGTTGGTGTGTTGGGTTGGTAGGTTGTTAAAAATGAAAATTATTCTGCCAGCGCAAACTACGGTGATTACATATCAGGCGGGCCGAAGCCCGAGGGAAGCGTCTCTCTCGCTTATTGCCAGATGATTGAAGACCCCGCCGCCTACGACGTAGTCCTTTCTGGCGCACGACCGAGACGGCACGAAGTCCTGCGAGAGAGAGAACAGGATGGCAAGAGCTCAACATCTGATTAGCATCCCAATTACGGTGCGGGCGCGCAGTGGGATCGAATCTTCCAACATAGTGTTGTACCATTTCAGTTGAATATTTATCGATATCTCATGTAAGTTTAAGAAAAGCTAATAATACATTGTTAAAGCTTTAAATAAGTTATAGAGACAGTAACTTTAAAATATCTTTAAATCTAAAATGTTGTGTATTGTATACTAATAAAATACAATATACCAAAATATAGCATGTAATAATATTTACAATACCTTGTAGCTTAGCCACGCTGTCGGCTGTCAATGTTATCTCTAACAACAATCACAGCTGGTTTATTGATCGATAATAAATGTAATAACGAGTGGCAGCCCTATTAACAAGAATGGCGGCGGCGTGAGGCGGGGCGCGCTCGTGTTGAGATTACATCAACGGACCAAGGAAATTTTAAATAAACAAGGAATTATGAACCGACCCCAGATTATACACCTTCGTATTGACCGGACGACGACGGTGGTAACTAGAGAAAATTACAGATTCAATTACATTAAAACCTGTTTGGAGCTGTACTTCTTACTTTTATTAGATTGCGGAAATTCCGCAACTATTGAGGAAAACTATAGATTGCTGGTAATAAGTTAATAGCATGTATTGGCTATCAAAGGCCACTTTCTATTCCGCAAAGACAAGCTATTAAAGGGATCGCAATACATAATTAGAGAGTAAATTACAAGAACACAATGCAACGAAAGCGCAGTGCCATGTCAGAGAAAACCTAACATCAACTTCGTGAAACATCCGTGGTAAGTATGATATCTAATTGAAAATAAAATTACTGCTATTTTAATGACTGAATGAGCTATTTATTATATAGAAGCATTGAGTTTAAGGAATAGTAGGTTCATGAATAACTTTTGAAAAGTACTTTATCCATATTTAAAATTAAATTGATATTTTTTCTAGTTAACAAGACAGGAACAATTACAAATTGTAAATTACCTAATTAATGAATTATAATATGCAGGATGTACCAATGAAGTTATCGAGATAAAAACAATGTTTAAACGGTCAGGATGTGATTATATGAACCACTGCGTCTAAAGAGTAAATTTCGTAGACGGCTTCACAAAATCACGACTGCTCTGCAACAACAGTTTTCTATTGTTGTCTCTCCCTATTTCTGAGATAAAGAGAAGGGCAGAGCGAGAAAACGACCTACACTAGAGATACAAATGATAACAGACGCGAAGCTGCGAGCGCGTCCGTAAGCATTCCCTCAGCGCATGAATACAAAACCAATTTGACGTTTCTCATTACACAGCGACCACAATATGCGCTCGGCTAACTAGTTCCGCGCTCAGCTATCTGTTATTATGTTAATAGAGCTAGTTTAGAGCCTTAACATAGCCTCCGCACGTACGATGAAAACAATTAAACCGGCTTCTTTCATGTGTCAATAAAACGCGATAACTGCTTGTAATTGATGCTATAACTGGTGCTGGGACTGGTTACGCACATTGTTATTGGACTGTGAAGCCAGCGAAACGATCGCGATTGTAATTATCGACTGGAGGCGCTTTTGATACTAGGTCATTGAGATCATTGCGAATTAAAGGAAGCTTAATTACATACACATCGGGCGCTAAAATGCTGGATTTGTTTGATAGACGATGTTTGAAATATTTTTCCTGTCACCCAACCCTCTGTATGACCTTTAAGCTCCTTTAACTTAAAATTTTAAGTCATGATTAAAATTGATTGTTCTCCAGGTACTTTGGACATATTGAACTACCTATAACACAAGCGTGTCAGTCAGTCTCCCAATGTCGTGGAGCATCAAAATCTGGCTTTATGCAAAACAATAAAACATGAGATTTTTCAACTAGTTTTTCTCTTGTCCTTGTCGTTTATTGTGTTCTATAAATTGTATTATTGTCATGATTAGTCATTGTAACATTTAGATGTCCATGGTATTATCAGTATGAATGGATATGACGCACTTTACGTCCAAGTAATCGATTTCATTAAAACTATCCGATAATAAACGCGGTTTCAATAAACACTATTACTAATATCAGTGCTTAGATCTAATCACATGATAATATTAATCTGCTTATTAACTAGCAGTAGAATCTACATCTATTTCTGTGTTTCAGATTACGTAGTATCAATATTTTTTACCAAAGTTTCCAGGATTAACATTAAACACATTTAAAAGCACACCGACGTCGTATAAATCAACGGGAAATTATCATAACGAGTCAGTTTTGTAACAAAATGGTGGCTTTCTAAGAAATTAATAATGTCCGCTATAAACAGAGATTTACAGCCGACCGTTACGCCCGTGTCCTCCTTGGATTAGGTGTGACTATACCGACTTGGATATGATGAAATTGGAATACCTATCGATGACATACGTTCTATACCTTGAGATTTGGCGAGGCAGGTTTACTTTTACACATGGCTGGCTATGATTTCCACGTAACTGGAGGTAATTGAAGATTTACTTGCATCGAAGTATATACCTAGTTTAAGTATAAAATGTACTGGCGACCAGCATGGCTATCCAACGATTAATTCTCGTGTCAAGTTAAGTTTCAATACTCAATACTTTATGGCATTCCATAGCTAACAAAAGATGGCCTTAAAATAATAAAGGTCACTATGTTTAATTGGGAGCATTGCTGTTATATTCTTAAAAGCCCAGAGTTCGGATTTAGGCGATAAAAATAGAAATGGGCTCGCTCCCTTACTTCAAAACATTACCAAGTTAGAATTAAAATTCCTTTACGCGGCATAGACAATCAACAACTTCCGGGACAATTTTCTTAAGTTAGCAATTTTGGTATGTCTGTATAGTTGTAAAGGTGTGGACTCTGGACACTATAGCTTTGAAGGAAGTCTAACTGAAATTTGGCAAAATTATTTACTACTAGCCCTAGGTATACTTAATGCTTAAATATTTCCATCGACTAAATTAACTTATGAAGAATTTAGAGTCTAAAATCTTAACTAGCGTTCTTGAAGAAATAACGCGGCATCAATGTAGGACATGGGGAAGCTTTTGCTCTGCCGGAGACAAAGTACCTAGTCTAATAAAAAAAAATGTTACCAGTTACCGGAACGTAAATATTCGCAAGGTTAAGTTACAAGTTTAATAACCTTAAACACGACGCGAATTAGCACGTTAAACAGATAACTACTTTAAATTGCAGATTAATTACAACTTCTCATTATGCTGATGAATAGTCTCATATCTTAATGTCAAAGCGAGTCTTGATAACGTCTACAGTTTATCATAAGCAGTGTTTTAGCTGCATCTACTCGGTTGAAACACTGGATCAACGAACTCTCAAAAGCTTTCAAACGCTAATGCACCTTGTCAGACTGGGAATTATGGGCTTGGAGAACCATGCATCCTTTTTCACATGCCGAAGTAAAGCTATTTGTCTTAAGTTAATGTTTTATGTATTTTAACAAACATTCGTGTTAACTCTTGGGTTACCGGTCAAATAAGCATATTAATAAATATATTGAATATTCCCCAGAGTATAAAATACAAGTACGTACTTAGAACCCTTACAGGAATCAGTACACATGGCCAATTAATAGCACTTGAATGTCAACCCTTCAAAATGTCAGACTCTTTTAATTACTACAGTAAAACCGTTGGTACAAATTAAGCTCTCACATACTTAATTGGTAAACAAACTTCATTATAAAAACAGGCCTATCCATAATTCATTATAATTTCCCCATTTGTCGATAATGTCAAGTAAAATGATGTGGAGTAACAGGTATTAAAATAATATGAGTAAATAATAAGGTACAAATTTTATTTTCAAACACCAATCGATAAAGCAGATGATGATTATTTTAATGTTTGTAAAAGTTATGGATTCTAGCGTTTAATATATCGCAATTAAAAGATAACTGGCGTGTATAAAGCTATTAGTAAACTATTCAAAGAATCAGGTTTAACTTTCTTAAAACGTGTTATGATTTCAAAAAATGTCTTCATTAGTGCATTGGTTTCGCGAGCAAGAACAAAACGCATTTCTGGAATGGCGGGAATATGTACCGCGACTGGCATTTCTTTTTTAATTGGTAAATCTGGGACCAGAGTAAATTTTTCATTTACAAACTTATCAGTAAACTCGGTAAAGTAACTAAGCCTAAGTTTTTGTAGCTTTTTTGTAGATTAATTGCTGTTGCCGTATCTAAGGATTTTAATGAACAGTTTTTACTGCAATACAAATAATTAATGGTCTGTGATTATATGGATAGCTTTGTTAACAAAAACTTAGCAGCACAAAGAAATGGTATCGCTGATATTTCTCAGATACCAATCATTAGATCGCAACTGCTGTAGTTAAAACAATATTTATGTAGAAATGCAAGACGGCGAGTTTTTACTACACAACCATGTCGTTTCAGATTTACCAGCCGTTTATTACGATCGTATTGTATCTTACTGATGCCAAACAAGATATATATTTGAAAATCAACAGGCCTGGTTTGCAGACTATACAGGCCTAGTTTTTGTGTCCTCGACAACAAAGTGTATTTTGTTACAGCCAACGTGAACTTTTACAGCTGCGTCTTATTATTTTTTGTGGAAGACGACCATAACTCATTTCCTATGCAGTAAAAATGTCACTTATACGACAAAATTAATGAGCAAGACATTCTTAGAACTAATTGTCTCATAGGCTGGAATATAAAGTAGGTATACTCTGGTTTTCTAATTATTAGGTAGGTATTTAGTTTATTTGGGCTCTGGATTGAATGACGTGGAAATCAAAGGGAGAGGCCTTTTCTCAGCAGTGGAATGATATGATGATGATGTCCTCCACGACGTGTTCCGTCAACGGCGTACCTAGTTAGCTCTGATGATGAGCGCGAATGTGGTTGGCGAAGCCGAATTTAGTTTTAAAGGCCCTGTTGCAGGGCACACATGATATGAGGTATGATATGGGCTGACAGTAACAGTAACAGGTATTTAGTAAGTTTGAAATGTATAAACTTTTAGATATGCCGTCTATTAGTTGGTTACAATTTTTAACCCCCGATACAAAAAAAGGGGTGTTATAAGTTTGACGTGTCTGTCTATGTCATCGTAGCTCCTCACGAATGGAACAATTTGGATTTCGTTTTTTTCATTTGAAAGGTGTATCTTAGGTGGTTCTTAGCTAAAAATAATTGAGGTTTACCTACTTGTATCGCGTGGTGGGTTTAATTTTTTTAAATGTATAGTTAATTGATACGTGTTCAATAAGGTCAGTTTAAATTAACTGAAGAGTTATGCGCGTATAATAACATGACACACGTTCCGTCGCTCTCGAAGTCGACCCGCAGTCCCGCACCAAGTCTTCGCCTCCACATGATTTATAGGTCCTCGTTTATTTTATTCCCCAATTCGTTTCAGTTTACAACCTCGATGTTTCTATATCGTTATTTTAGAAGAGCTTCACAAAGAAACGAGGGTCATTTATACTCGTAATGTTATTTGAAATTGAAAAATTAAATTTCTCCGTAAAGATATTTTATTTAAATTTATTTTAAGCGGTGATAGATTTTGTTGAAACTAGACCTGATCTGTATGTGACTTATGAATGTGTAATAAATGGTTTAACTTATGAATGCAGAAGAAAAATTTGATAGCACAGGCAAATTACGAATAGATTATTAGTAGAGCGGCTGAGGGCTTTACCTAGTAGGTTGCGGACTCAAATCCTATTACAAAAAAGAACTTTGGCGTTCGTATCGAATGCATAAATCTTTTTTCATTCTTTCGTCTGACCTGGTCTCATGTTACTTGGGATGCAAATGTCTTCTTCTTCCGTTCCTTTGTATCACCCGTCGTCTGAACATTTACTCCTTTTTCATTCACTTCTCTAAGTACCTTTCTTCTGTCTAAGACTAAAAGATGATTTCGTAACTCCAGCATCTATTAGCTGAACTTGACAATGACTAGGTACGTTCCATTTGTTTCTAACAGTTTCAAATCATGACATATTGCTAAGAAAACAATAAATACGACAAGTAAAGGAATTTGAACTCTCTTAACTCCATTCAAGTCAATGTATTCAAGTTTAAATATCTTTGTGTAAGCTTCCCGGCTCTGACTACACACAATGACAATAATTTCAGATTTTGTATTACAAAGCAAGCACTGTGACAAAGTTTAAGCATATTTCATTGCCACTTTGACAATAGAGAAAGTCGATCTACTTATGTAAGTTTCTACCTGAAACTTTATTGAAAAAAACGCTTTGTTGTAGCTTATTGTATAGACGTAATGTTGTCGTAAACCCAGAGCAACGGATTAAAGGACATTATAACGCGACAAGTGACAAAACATAATTGATTGTAGACAAAGTTAACGTTTGGGACGAGTCTTAACAATATGAGCAGGTTTATCCAAAAGAAATTCAAATCCATTGTTAACTTTGCTCCTTAAATAGGCGTCAATTGTCGCCAATTTTTTGCTGAACCGTATTGCTTGCTGTTTATTTTGCACAGGTAAGTTTTTTTACGCTCAAGGCACCATCTATTTCAGGGTCTAACAAGGCAATATCAATAAAGTAGGTATTGAGATTGAGACTGCCATAAATGAAATGATGTAAGTACGACTTATAACATAACAAATAAATACACTAACAGTCAGTTCCCATAGGTACATGTACCGTTAGTGTAGTTAGAAGGTAAGTATAGTAAAAACACTTACCAAACCGACGCAGCAAGGCCGAAGTAGTACAGGAGTAGGAAGACAACAGCGCAATTAGGGTTCGCCAATCCATCGTGTGCCAATAACATTCGTGTAGGAGAGGTGGAATCCTTGGCGCAGCCGGCAGCCGCCCGGCCAGCGGCGGCGCGCACGCCCCAGCCAGCCGCCGCGGCGCAGCGGCACAGCGCCACCAGCACCAGCGCGCGCTCGCCGGCGCCGCCCCGCCCGCCGCACGCCAGCTGCGCGCCCACAGCCGCCAGCGTACACGCGAACGACAAGGCTGCCCATGTCGCTAGCCACACTTCTGCTGCTTTTCGCTCTCCACCGTCCCAAAGAACTTCTGCATCACAATATTGTGCACAGCGTGCCGATCCTCGCACCCAGACCCAGTTATTAGGTTTGATGAGCCTTCGACACGCTCCTCTGCCTCCAGAGTTAGCCATATCAAGAGGAACTGTCCCCACTGGCGGGGCGCGTTCTCCAGGCCCTTCCATACACATATGTTCATGGTTATTCTCTGCCGGGAATAAAGAACAGTCCAACTCAGGTGGCCAAAGAAACCCGAACCCATGAAGCACAGGATAACATCTGGCGTACACACTCTCACATAAACCTCTACACGGACCGATGGGCAACGCGACTTTGTCAGTACACATCGGCACATATACGGAGCAGAGGAACAGGTGCAGCTGGGAGGAGCATCCGTACTGGACCAGGGGACTAAACGTCTGCAGAGTCACATCAGCGTCAGCTTGGAGGGTATGCCGCGCCAAGTTGGGCATTCCGGTCTGGTTATATCCAATGTTCTTACACATCGCCACTTTAATAGGTTCACATGTCCGCACGGAGGCCTCGGAGGCTACTCCGGCCACTAGGGTCACAGTAAAAACAACAGCCACGAAGCACTTCATGTTCAGAGAGGATGTATCCGGCGCGTCACATCAAAGATCTCATTGTAGTCGTGAATGTTTACGCGCGAGCGTCGCGGGTGCGCTGGGTACATGCGTGCGTCTCGGGTCGCGTCTCAACACGGTTTATGGGTGAACGAGCGGAGACGGCCGCGAGCCGCGGGGGGAACACCATTACAAAAAAAGGTCCGCAGGTATGCGCCACACTGTAGCGGCGGGAAAGGGAAAGAAATGGGTAAGGAGCCACGGTCCGGTCGTGTCACTATCCGGCTCGTGACGGCAAGTGTCCGGTGTCCGGGCCCGCTCGCGTGCGACTGTCCGCAATCTTATCACGGCCGCACATTATCACTGAGGGTAGATTTGGAATTGATGCGGTCTCATCAGTATCGATTTTTCGATATGATATCGCTAGTTGATAAGAAACTTGATTAAAATAGATACCTACTCTAAATTTAGAGTTTTTTGTAAAGATAATAGAATTGTTTGTAAGTAGCTGTTTAATATTTAATGTGTTATCAATTTACTATAAAAATATGTATATTGTTAAAAAAATGATTGTTTCTTAGTAATATCTAGTAAAAATTCATTTAATTAGAACATCTCTATTTCTGACTAGTCATCTGTGCGTCTAGACATCGTGCATCTCATAAAAATACAAATACTAATAAAATTTTGAAATAAATTTATTGTACATAATTTTTACTACATTGTATTTAAGCATTACTGTATAAATTTTTATGAAACATAAATAGGTAAATAGGTATAAGGGTGAACATTATTAGAAGTACAAAAGTTGGACCAAAATGTAGATCAGTGGGGTTATAAAGCGTTCAACAGACGTTTCTCTGAGAAATTAAAATATTTACACTGCAATGAGGCGATATCCGAGGACCATATACTTAAAGTTACGACTAAAATGAAAGATAAATACTTTTACAATAATCTTATTATAATACAAGTTTTATTTTAACACATATTCAGTTGCTAATATTGTAATTTGATAGTTTATAACATCTGAGGGCGGAGGCCGGCGGCGCGCGGCGGCCGGGGCCCGCTATGCGTCGATACCTACTTACAAATAACAATCTTATGTACTCTTCATACTTCACAAGTCTTGTACATCGGCTTTCCCTTTAGTTCTTACATCTTGACATTTTTACATTCGCTAAGCTAATGTATAATACAACATTCACAAAATTTTAACAAATACACCCTCCTTCTGGTGGAATTTTACACTTAATACGATGACGAAGCAAATTATATTAAGGAATGCTAGTCAAGCAACACAGCGCCACCCTGCGGTATCATTCAGGTATTACCACTAATTTCTAATATTGTACAAAAGTATACTATGACGTAAATGCGACGGTACGAATTATAACGAATAACATAATTTAGGAAAACTATAATGAATCTTAGAGATTCTAAGGTTTGGCCTCTAATAACGAATATTAGTTTGTTTTTATTTTAATTACAAAATATATCGTGAACGGATACGATAATTTATATTACTTAGTCTTATTATATTAGCCTTTCGCCGATTTCGATTTTAAAAAACATATTTTATTAAAACCAATAGAAAAAATATATAGGAATTACTAAAGTCCTTAAACTTTTTTTGTAAATTAAGAAGAACCCAAATAGTTGACGATCCGTCAAGATATTTAGCCGGTATAAAAATATGTACACAAGTTCAGCAAGCACAACCACAGGATAATACAATGCTTTATAACAATAATAAGTTTAGAAAAAAAAAACACTAGAATTAGCAACAATTTCAAAACAACGTCAGAATCAAAATATTTTTTGGTACTTATCAATTGACTTGAACATTGATCAGAAGTATAATGAGATGATTTAAAAATCAGAGGGGAAACCTAACATTATTTTTTCCAAAGACTCAATGTTTTGGCACAGTATAATAATCACACAGTATGGTAACTACGTACAAACATGCGCAACGACGCGTCGTTGATACTGCGAGTACCGCAACGTTCTTAGGAGTCTCGTCGTTACGCAAAATTACGCATGTTTGTGTGTGTGCCGCTTCGAGCGTTTGTACGTAGTTACCATACTGTATGATTCTTATACTGTGGTTTTGGCGTAATGGCGTTCCTTATTTTTCTATAAAATTTCCTTTACAATTTTCTTGTTCTTAGCAATCCTAAAGCCCAAAATCGCTTGCTCTATTGTCTAACACTAATAAGTCTTTAACACTGCTAACTCTGGAAATGTACTGGAGTGACGTCATTTACAAATTTATATACAATCATAAAATAAACTAAATGTATACAATAATATATTGTGACCAAACCATGACAAATGCTACTGAGACTACGACAATTAATATAATGACGTTAAATACTGTGGCTTTGTAGTAAATAATATAGTTTCAATATAGCCTCTACAAATAATATGTAAATGGACCCCTTAAAAGGCACAAAAATATAATGCACAAAGCTATAAGCTAACGTCAATTATTTCACCAAACATATGTTTACAACAACTGCCTCAGAGCATTACACCGTTAAGCTGAAATTCATAAGTCCTGAAGGCAGGTCGAGGCCGAGCAAATTCAGCAACATTGCATTGGGGTGACTTTCAGCGAGGGTCGAATCAAAAATACATCAAGACATACATAATAAAGTATCACCGAATATATGATAACAATACTACATAATAAACAATTCACATCTCATGAGATTACATAAATCAAATAACAATAACGTGACAAGGGTGTTACGTGTTAGTGCAGTGCGCATGCGCGGGGGGGACTAGAGGTGCGTGGCGTGGTCCAGGCGCACGCGCAGCGCCTCGCGGTCGCGCGTGACGTCAGCCAGCTCGGCGCACAGCGCGCGGCACACGCGGTGCAGCACGGCGTTCTGCTCCTGCAGCGCCTTCACGTCCGGCTCCGGCGACCCCGCCGAGCGCTCGCGGGGCTTGCGGTACACCTCGAAGGCGCCGTGCATCTTGGGCCCGTCCTCGCGCACGTAGCCGAAGCCCTCCTCCAGGTCACGCGGCGCGAAGGCGTCTGGCGGGAAGGCGGGTTCACCTTCGCTGCGCTGGTTCACGAGGCGCCGCGGCTCGGCCGAGCTGGGGGAGGCGCGCGGGGGCGGCGCGGGGGGCGCGGCGGGTCCCTTCAGTCGGTTGAGGTCGAGCGACGAGGAGCGCGCGTGGTTGCGCAGGGGGCGCGGCGGCGGCGGCGGCGGGGGCTCCTTCTTGGGCGCATAGGTGAGCGAGGCGGGCCCATCGTCGGCGTGTACGGAGGCCTCGCGCGTGGGCGGCGGCGGCAGCACGCCGGCGGGCTTGACGGGCTTGCGCGGCTGCGGGCGCTGGATGGACTTGATCTCGGCGCCGTTGGGCGGCGGCTCGGCGGGCGGCTGCGAGTGCAGGCGCTTGGGGCTGGCCAGCTCGAAGGCGTGCGCGAAGTCGTCGCGGCGCGGCGACGTGCTGGCGCGCGGGGACTCGTGCGGCGGCAGCGCGCTGGCGTCCGGCGTCACGCGCACGGCCACCGGGTGGAAGATCTTGGGGTCGCGCTCCACGGCCGACTTGTGGAAGTCGAAGTTCACAGGCTTGGGGCCGGGGCTCGACACGCTCGACGTGGGCGAGTCAACGAACTTGGTCCATTCTTTGTTATTTACTTGCGCTTCAGTTTTCGGCGGAGATAGAGATGGTTGTCGTTCTTCGGGTTTCTTGGTCGCCTTGGTGGCGTCGTAGGGGTCGTGCGGTTCGGGTTTCGGTGCAAAATTGAAATCGGCTGAAGTACCGGAGCTGAACATGTCCGCTCCGAGGTCAACGAGGTCCGTGGTGACAGCCTGCTTGGAGTACCGCGAGTCGACCTTGGGCACGAGGCAAACGGGCAGCGCGTCGGGCACGGGGATGTTGCTCCGCCTCAGCACGATGAGATGCATGGCTATGCTAAACTCTTCCAGTGTTAACATGCCGTCTTTGTTGATGTCGGACAGCTGCCATATTTTCCGGAGATCGGGGACAGGGAGGTGTGACTTTTCAAAAAATAACCTGAGGAGACAGAAAATAGATTTTTATTATTTCTTTCTAAAAATTTACAAAACACAATTATATAATTCTTGTTTAGCGGCTTTCAATGACGATTGATCTAAGCCACATTGCCTACCTAGCAGTTTGTCCAGATAGCATGCCTCGCTCGGGCCGCAACTGCGCAAACTGTCCGGCGTAGTGTCGCGCCTGCGCGTCGCTAATAGCCCAGATGTCGCCACCCTCGCCTTCGCCCTCCTCCTCTGAAGAATGCCGATCCGAAGACTCTTCTTCGGTTCCTGTACATTTAGTACGAAAAGTCTTAGAATGGTACAAAAATAATTGTCATTCTTATCAATAAGGTATTAATTGTATACTAGCTGTTATATGCGCGAAATTTGATTGAATTTGATTTTCTCGTACATCACGTAAAAGAGCCCTTTCAAAATCCCTGACCTCCGTACTTCTTTGTCAAATTTCATTAGGATCGTTTTAGTCTTTCCCATATATCCCATAGAAATAAGATTTGTCCTACTCCAGATCCCAGGCTACCTCTTTTTCAAACATTACGATCGCTTTTGTCTTTCCCGCGAAGAGATTTATATTTGGCCTTATAAAGCTACATCTCACCAAGTAGTCTCGTGTGCTCCTCGCCGGTGTTGGCGGGCCACACTCCTCGCCCGGTGGCGCTGTGTTCCCACACAGGATGAACGCGCTCAGCCACGCTATTCGTCGGTGTGGGACTTTCGCTTGCTGTACTCCAAGGTGATCCTGTCTTGCCTCTCCGCTGTGGAAGGATTTAAAATTTATTGTTAATTGAGTACATAAAAAGTGTAGATGTACTAAAGATATTTAGTGCCTCACACCTTCAGACACCGAGAAATGAGACACAAAAGAAAATCAATTGTTACTCGACGCCGGCGGACCACGCGGGAGTCTAAGTTTTAAAGTAGCTAACGGCTAGTTTGTCAGTAAAAAAAACATTATTTTGTGAAGTTTACTATACTTAACCAAACTATACTGTACTATAAATATGTTTAGTATGTGTACTATGTATATGTCTGCAAAATAATGTTGCCTCACTTCAAAGGCATGTGAACTCGTTCAACTTTGAATGTGAATGAGTCAAATGAATGAATAGATTGTACTTTTTATTTTAGATTTAGCTAACTCAAGCAAAGCTAAGATATCACTGTAAACCAATTCTTCTTTCTTATCGTATGGTTGATGAACAACCTGGTGTCAGACTTTAAACCGCCCGTAGGCCTCTGACATGGCTTTACACACCATTGAAAAAACCAGTTAATAATGTATTACAAACATTTAATAATTCCAGTTAAAATGATAAGATAATAATATATATTATCTTATCATTTTAACTTGTTATAGATCCTCAGAAGTGGCAGTGCTTATCATTAATAATTAATGAATCACTATTTATTTCTTTAAATATTACCTGAAAACTTGATAATATCCATATTACAAGAAGCTCTAATCTTTACCAATATAAATTAAATCCTATTTAAAGATCATTCACTAAGTCTCATTCATCGTCGTATTGAATGAATAGTGATTGATTCATGTCGTTCATTTGTCAATTCACTATTTATTTTTTCCAAAAACTGACCACACAGGAAACAACAATTTACTTCGCCTTATTCTGTATTTCAATAAGCACATAGACCAAAATGGTCTGTTTTTTGTAGACTAATTATAACAAACTTAAACGCGCAATTTGCATACCTACAAATTAACAAAATTAAAAAACCCTTCGTCCGCGAGTCCGACTCGCACTGGCCGGTGCGAGTCGGACTCGCGGACGAAGGGTTCCGTACCAATCTTTGTACAACATTAGACACTCAAGCTTCTACCTGTTCCGTTATTAATATCGAGCAAATAACGGCAAAAACACAGGTTTTTTGTGTGGGAACCCCACCTAAATATTTATTTTAATTGTTTTTAGTATTTGTTGTTATAGCGGCAACAGAAATACATCATCTGTGAAAATTTTAACTGTCTAGCTATCACGGTTCATGAGATACAGACTGGTGGTAGACAGATAGCGGAGTCTTAGTAATAGGGTCCCGTTTTTACCCATTGGGTACGGAACCCTAAAAACAAGTACTGTATCATGTACATGTGTGTTTAATGTTTATGTATTAGTAAATTAAGAGCACTACACCTGCAAGGCCAAGTGCTCTATAAACTGTACACGATTACACGTATGGCATTCAATACGTCATTTTTTTTTTGTTTCTTGGTATAAACAAACATAGGGTGGTCCTTGATCTTACTTTTTTTTTCACATCGAAAAGCGAGAGTGACCGAATTCAATACGGTTTTTTAAAGTTGAAACCTAACTAACTTTGAACCATCTCAATGAAACATTAGGGTTTCTTAGCTGCATTTGTTAAAAAAATATTTAGGTGTTTAAAATCTAAGACCTCTTTTCTGTATTGTTATGAGGATTTAAAAGTCAATTACATAATACATTACACACATTCATGTCCAAAAAAGTCTAGAAGCACAGTTCTTGACAAGTGTCACATCACAGAGTGTCCTTGATAAAACCAACTAAAAAATAACCAAATGTCACGAGTTTTGAATAACTAAACATAAATTCAATTTTAAAACTACGACATAATGTCGTTTTTTTAAATAAAAAAAAAGAAAAAGGGCGCAAAATTTTAAATTGTGTGCTCTTTTTTGTCGACCTCTTTGAGCTGTATCTTTGGTTTTTGTTACCAACACATAAAAAAAAATTACACTTTATACAATTTGTTATTTTTTTTTTTTTGTCATTACTAGTAAACATTTTTGCTATCGTATTCTAGATATTTTTACAAAAAATTAAAAATACTCATAAAAACATTTCTTTGTCCATATTGTTTCCATTTTTGAGACAAACAGTTTTTTTTTGTAGGAATAAACTGATGTTTACGTAAATATGAGGCCGATCCAATCTATATCTACTTATAAGACACTAATATTTACAAGTTACAAACATACTAGATAAGATAAATCAACGATTTCTCAAGGACCTGATTGTGAATTGATGACAATATAGTTAGGCTCACTGTGTAACGATACTATTTAATGATTATCTCGATCAATTCTATGAATAAATAAGGTATTCATTATACCTACTTGTTTTCATTAGGTAACATAGTAGTCTTATTAATATTAATAAATTATGATTACATTATACTCCTTTGCTGCATCGCTGTTAATATTTCTAATGACCAAGCACACACAGAGACACATATACACTTAGTTAGAAAATTGTATGAACTATCAGTTTATAATTTAACAGAGTAAGGCCCTGTTTCACAGCCTACAGACCAGTATTTATTTACATGGTAAATTAAAAAATCCAACAGAGGTGTGCACCTTGGGTTCGAACCTGAGACCTCTGACCTGCCAGTCAACGGTTACCACTAGGCTATCAAGACTTATATCAACGAAATACAGGGTTATTTGTAAAACACCAGCATCCTTAAAAGGGGTCATTAAACTCATCATTATGAACAACTTTTACTATGAGACCAACCCTGAAGTCGCAAAAAAAAAGTCAGCTGTTCCATACATTTATGTTCACATATCTCAACAAAATGTATGGAACAGCTGATTTCAAATTTCTTATTAAATAATTATAGTGACAGAGTACTTTTTATCCTGGAAAACCACAAACTACGAGAGCACAACCGCCGGTAAAAGCTAGTAAATAAATGAAAAGGCCTAATAATCATCAATACAGTTAAGTACTGTACCTAACAATGAGTACATTGTTCTGTTATCAAACCTGTGCTCTTTGCAATAAGCAGGCTATTAACCTACCTGATAAAAATGTCACCACAAAATAACTCATTATCTTGTTGTCAAAGCTTAATTTGTCAATCAAATGCTTTTATATTTAAAAAAATATTTGGAGATGGTTTTTTTTTCTTGGAGTAGAATGTTGACAATCCGAATGCTGTAGTGTTAAACTTGGAATTGGAAGAAAGGCCTATGTTCTGAAGGTTAATTAATTAATATTAGATGTCCTAGTAGTCGAAAGTTGACTGTAAGTTAAAGTTAACTATGCCTAATCTCCAGGCAGAGACATTTTCGACAAATCCTATATAGTTTTACTAATTGGTCGCCTACGTCGTATCTGTTATGTATAACTATGTTGTTTGTTCAATTTTGCTTTTCTTCAGTGGATATTCTGACTCTACTACAAGGG
The DNA here is from genome assembly GCA_936450705.2 of Protodeltote pygarga. Lineage (NCBI taxonomy): Eukaryota > Metazoa > Arthropoda > Insecta > Lepidoptera > Noctuidae > Protodeltote > Protodeltote pygarga. The sequence continues at coordinate 4,095,050 of OW388264.2, read as the reverse complement.
GTTAATTACCATCAGCGATGGTTGAATGTGGAATTTCAGTAGCTTAGACATAAAAGTTTGGTTGGCAGAACAGCTTTTTTTTACCAGTATACAAGTATTTTTTTAAATTAACTTTTTAATTATAATTATGTTATATTATATTAAACATTTCAGGCTGACTTAATAGTCTGAAATTGCCAACACGCAGTGAGCTAGCATGGTGACTAATGCTCCTTCCATCTCTATATGAGCATACGTATTTGCCATGCAATGAGACAGGTATAAGCTGTTTTATTTTATTAAACATTTATTGATTTCATTTGTATTATTATTCAGTTGTAGTACTTGTAGCTGATCAATTAGGTTAATGGTACTTATGGCAATGTCCTGAAATGACAATCATCTTGTCAACATTTGTTTCATACCAAGTATTTTTATAGTTATCAGAGAACACTGGTCTACTTGTTTAATGAGGACATAATAATTAATTATTTAACTCATAAAAATGTTTAATGGATCTTCCGATCAAATAATAAAACAAAAGGCTATAATTGTGCCTATACTCCATATTAGCCAACATATTGTTGGCTTATACTATACTTCTTATAAAACAGTACCATGACAGACAATACACAGTCTAAACTGTTGATCTAAGAGACTTGAAATTTAAAGGAAATCTTCTTTAAGTACCCTAGAGGTGCACTATAGAAAGAGTTTTCGGAAATTTCACCCCTAAGCGGGTAAAATAGGTGATAAAAAATCTACAGGGACAAAGTCGCGAGCGCAGCTCTATTTAAATATAAAACAAAGGTTTTTAAGAAGTAATGTTAATCATAACTTTGCTTTTAAAATTGCTTTTGATTTAATTTATACACTTATAAATAAAAACTGTGCTAAGATTGATATTGAAGACAAGGACAAGACTTAGGACAAGAAATAAAAAAATTAAGTATTCAAATTAACCAATCAAGTGATCAATTTTGGGAAGGCCTTTTAGACATGTCCTTGCGGGAGTCAAAGGTTTAAAGTTTAAGAAATACCAGAGCCAAATAACAATTGATTTTCTTGTGTCTCATTTCTCACTGTTTGTAGGTTTAAAATTGATGTTTAATGTTGATGTTGATTTGTGATAGGATATTCAAACCAGATTATCTTCTTCTTTTGAGCAAATAATGTAAAATAAAAAAGTACAGTGCATGAAAAAAAAAATTAGACCATACTTTTTTTTGTAGCTTCAAGCAATACCTAAAAAACTTGATAATTAACAATTGATTTGCTTTTGTCTCATTTCTCAATATTTAACGGATTTAAGTTAACACAAATAAAAGAATTTTCACATACTTTATTTTATGAGAACAATTTATTGTTCTTATAAAGTTTGCTTAAGATAAAGTACAATACTATATCATAAAGTACTAGGGTTGTTAACTAACCCTATTTCAAACCCAGGTATATACCACAAACTTTTCATAAGTATGTCTAAATTAGAAATTAAACCTAATGTTAACCTAAATTAAAACTTTAAAAAAATTAATACTTATATTATGTTGATAATAGATTGTTTATCAACCTCACAGTAAAAATAATAATCACCAAAATTGGTAACTTACCCCTCGGGAGCCAGATTGTTGTGATAACGTTTCCGACTCAATTTCAGAATCTGTACTTAATCCTTCTGTTGTATCGTGAGACAGTGCTTGTGGGATATCACTGTCTGATAGGTTAGATGACAGCCTGATAGGCTCATATGCACTGAGAGTTCCACCAAAATTCCTTTCTCTTTTACTCAAGTGATGTTGATGTTCATGTGGTGAATTAGATAATTGTATCAAATCAGCATTTGCTTCAGAGTTAAGAGCCCACGTAAACCTCGGCAAAGGTAAGTCCAAAGGAGTTGATATAAGCTCAGGTTGTATTACCAAATTTGTCTGATGGGCTGCTATTAATTTCAGTGCTGAATAAAATTGTTTTCTGTTCATGTGACTCAGTGACGCACAGTTATTAGGAGCAACGCTTATATCCATGATCTGTAACATATATAATTAGTAGTCATAATCACTCATTTACGAATCTGTTATCATACTCCTAACCTATACTATTATTTACCTGTTTTAAAACATCATTGTGTACATTAGACGACCTAAACAATTCTGTTGCCTTTAAAATCGGTATTTTCCCATTGGATTCCTCGTCACAACATAAAAACAAATCACCGAAATATCTCGTTTCAGTTTCTGTCAAATTGAGATCCTCCATTATAGTAATAAAATAATAATAATATGGACTTTTACACAGTGTTTTTAGTTTATTATTAAATAGGCAACATAAACAACCATTATCTATTAATGTACACCATATTCATTGATAAATAGACGGACTCGAAACTTGTACATCACAAAATTTACACGAAGCAAACCAAATGTCACTGACAGACAGCTGCCTGATGCGGCCATTAGAATAATTAGAGCTCACCTTACGTTTAGAAACCGATTTTAGAGTAACCTCCAATCGGTAATTCTTTTACAAAAAAAAATATAAATGCAAAGATTTAAAATCTCTTTGTAAAAGGTTTTAAAATTAAGGAGTTCCGTATGTTTTTGTTAAAAATATTGAGGTGTTCATAATTATGCCACGTGGCAGGGTGATCAAAGAGTATATAATCATGTCCATCAATCGTGATATTATGAGCCATTTATAATTATAACAATAATTTTTTCTAGGAAGTGCTTAGCCTGTCACAACAACACCAACAGCCCTTTTAAAGCTTGGCAAAAAAGTTTGAAGCGGTAACAGTTGGAACTAAAAATTATCTCTAAAAATGAAGTTTGTGAATACTAAAATAGCAAAGTGATTCATTTGATTATACTTGTGACAAAAAATTGTCGTAGAAACATAATTTTAAATACCAATTACCTTGTAATTTTCAATTGTTGCATAAGAAGTGCGCCAGTGGCGCCCCCAATTTTTGCACACTCTTTTAAAATAATACATGTCATAGATAAAATTAGATTTTTGATCAAAAACCTAGAAAAATAAAGAACCGGAAAAAGAAAATCTAGTGTTTTGATCAAAAACCTGAATTTGTTTAGGTTTATAATAACTTCAGGGAGGGTAAAAATAACCACGAAGGCTAAGCCCACAGAGTACAGTAATATATTACGAAAGCTAAGCCTCTGCTAAGCTCCTACCCTAGCCTTTTAAATCTAACCTAACCTATCCGAGTGGAATCGTCGAAAATAGGTTTATTCATTCCATTCCGTATTCATACCATTACCGTTCGCTCTCAAATTCTCGATAGATTTTGTATCAATTTACAAAACATTACCTAGTGTAAAATAGTAATAATTATTAGAATAGCTTAGGTACAGTCAACACGTAGTTCGCGAAATATATGGCAGCTGTACTGCTTGGTATAATTTACAATCGCATACTTTTAAATCATTTCGATGCCACACATAGTTCTGACGCGAACTCCGTTCATTAGTATTGAATTTCTGATTTTGATCATCTACTTTTGCTGTTGACTGTACCACCGGTAGCTTGGCTACTATATTTTATATTTTTAAATGTATATTTTTGTTTTATATATTATATAAAAAAAATGTATTTTCAATGTCAGAGCCTAAGAGGTAAAATTAACGAACACTATCGGTTTTGTCAATCACTCTAATGTACATGTAACTTATCTAGTAATAAAATCATAATTATCTCATTCGGAATATATTATTGATGTTTGCTCAGGGACACAAAACAAAGTTGGTCATTCCCGCTCGGTTACACGGTACACCCCCTGTTCATACTGTTGACGAGTGGAATTTTTGTTCAGTGTTAGATCACTCATGCAATAAAAAAAAATTGTCATTTTGATATTTGGCGTTTGGCGCAGTTAGTAACGATTGTCACAGTTAGCGCAACTCATGATTGTGATTGCTTTTTCACATTCGGATACTTCACATCTTTAATTTATGTGCAGTAGGAGCTTAGTTTCCTATTGAATTTCCTAATGAACATGTTACATAAAATAAAACTCATTATAATTTTGTTATTTTTAATATTTATGTTGTGTTCAGATTTTATTCGCAATACTGCATTATACATAAATATGATAAATTATACTTGCTTAACACTACTATCAAAGTAGTTGAATAATTTAGATTTGACTGCTATACTTAAGCTTAATTTATAAAAGTCGGTAATGTCGACAAACCATATTCTTAACATCCATAACAACATTTAATTCTACATTCATTCAAACATTTAATCTCTGGTCTGGATGTACTTGATGAGATCAATCACACGGTTGGAGTAGCCGTACTCATTGTCGTACCAGCTGATGAGCTTCACAAAGTTGTCATTTAGAGAGATACCGGCAGCAGCATCAAAGATGGAAGAATGACAGTCACCAATGAAATCTGAGGAGACGACTTGTTCCTCAGTGTAGTCCAGGATACCTTTCAATGGGCCCTGAGCCGCCTCCTTGACCTTCTGTTTGATAGCATCATAGCTAGCAGGCTTACCAAGGCGGACTGTGAGATCGACCACTGACACGTTGGCAACGGGTACACGGAAAGCCATACCAGTAAGTTTTCCGTTCAAAGCAGGAATGACCTTGCCGACGGCCTTGGCAGCTCCGGTGGAGGCGGGAATGATATTCTGTTGAGCACCACGGCCATCACGCCACAATTTTCCAGAGGGTCCATCGACAGTCTTTTGGGTCGCAGTGGTCGCGTGTACAGTGGTCATGAGACCTTCAACAATCTCGAAGTTGTCGTGGATGACTTTAGCGAGTGGCGCAAGACAGTTGGTTGTGCAGGATGCGTTAGAGATGACCTTGTGCGAGGGGTCGTAAGATTCGTGGTTGACGCCGACGACGAACATAGGTGCGTCAGCACTGGGCGCAGAAATGATGACTTTCTTGGCACCACCGTCCAAGTGAGCGGATGCTTTGTCGATAGTTGTGAATACACCGGTGGATTCTACGATGTATTCAGCGCCAGCCTTGCCCCATGGGATAGCCTTGGGGTCTCTTTCGCAGAAAACTGCGATTTTATTTCCATTGACAACAAGTTGGCCATCTTGAACATCAACGGTGCCCTTGAAACGACCGTGGGTGGAGTCGTACTTGAAGAGGTAGACCATGTAGTCTAGTCCAATGAAGGGGTCGTTGATGGCAACGACCTGAGCGCCTTTCTCGACGGCCGCGCGGAGCACTAAACGACCAATGCGGCCGAAACCATTGATACCGATTTTGGACATGTCTGTAATAGAAAAAAAAAACTGTTAATAAAATGCCATAAAGTAAGTTACACGTTTTTTCTTAGTTTCAGAAACGAATAGCTTAAGTACCGAATATTTTTGAAATCAAAGTTTTATACCTATCGTCGTTAAGTATTAATAAATAATTATCATGAATCTGTCTGCCGTCGTTTAGTTTATACTGATAAAATGTACCTATGTCATCCGATTCCGTCACAACCGATAAACAAAAGCTTAATAACTATTGAATACTGGCGTGTATACATAGATTGTACAGTTAGGATAGCCATAAATACGAATAATGGCGTATTTATATGCTTTTCTACGCAATTTTAGGTATATAATTAGCTGAACGACAATGCATACTTTATGGGGTTTTATCTGATACTTTCGCGAACTTGCATACTACATCTCACCTAAAATTACAACCATGCTATAGAAACTAGGAACACTGAAAGTACTTAAACGACTTACAATATATTTGGTGTTTGTTTGAACTGTTAGTCAAAAACTAAGCATAATATTATCATTATCCTTCACTAAAAGTTAGGAATGGAGTCACAGTTATATTGCCTAATATTATTATTAAAATAATTATTAACTACCCTCTGTTGTCAGGTGTCGAGATATTTTAAAAACCTTTGGAAAGTACTTGTACTTCAGAAAGTAAAATGATTTTATAATTAATTTCTTACGTTACCTAGGCAGGTAGGTACTTTTATGAAATTATTTTACAAAATCCTTTAGTTCAAATTATCCATTTTAGGCATATTTTGTAAATTGAATAATAGGAATTTATTAAACAAATAATATCTTCGTAACAAATATCAGTTGCACATGCACTTACTATCCTACGGATCATGGGCATTCCGCGTTGGTAGGTACCTACCTACGTAAGGAAAAAACAAATGAAGATCTCATGACGCAATGTCTAAGTAGGTAGGTACTACGCAATCATTATTATTTTATTAACGCTATCATTTTATTAAGTATTTATAGTTAAATAACAGTCTTCTTATTACACAAACAAAGTGCGTTTATCGACCCCTGTGCAGTTTCAAGGTCATAGAATAGGAAGGTATAGGATACCTACTTTTTTTAGAGTTGAATAACAATTATGTTTAGATCGTCACTTAGTAATTTATCGCTGCTAGGTAGTAAGAATTAAAATAATTTTATAGCGGGCCAACATCATTATTACTTTAAAACCGGAAAACTTAAAAAAAAAGCTAAATAGGTAGACTAAATAATCTTAGCAAAGGAATGTAGATTTTAGAGTACCTACCTACTAAAATAATGTCAACTACTAGTTGTACAAAAGACTATCTCCATAGCGACGTAACTACTAAATTCCATGAACGCTAACTGACATGGCTGTTTGCACGTAGGTCAGTTACCGAAGTATAAATAGCGAATTCCGGAAGCCAGCGAAGTCATAAAATTCGCGACGGCTTGATTCTAAACGCACCAGACCAGTGCATTCGTATAAACAATTTTGAGATCCACCCTAATATTGTAGAATACATCTCTATACCGGCCGGTAGTAATGGAGGTCATGTAGAGGTCACTCTTATTAGGCACTGATAAAAAATATTTTAGAAGAACAAAAATTTAAAAAGGAATTAGAATTATGATGACAATGAAACACAAAAAAAACCTAGTTAAATGTGTAACATTATTAATAAATACGAAATCTGTAACACAATTTGCTACGTGGAACGAATGAAATAAGTGCCGCAACTGACTGATGCAATATTCAATTCATAAATGAATTTAAAGCCCGCTAAAACAATAGATGTGAAATTAATTAACATTTAATTGTTTGTGAACACTTACCGGAATAAATTTATATGGAATTATGTAAAGATGTAACACCACGTACGCTCTCCACGAGATGGAGTTTTAAAATGTCAGCTGAAGGACAAGGTGGGGTGGGACCGCGGGACGGGCATTTAATAATAGACAACTTACAGAAGATCAATGAATCAAAGAGCAACTGCATACCAGTTATGACTACAGAATAGTACCTACAGAAGTGATTGTAAATTGAATGTAAAAAAAATACGCTGGTCATTGCGCTGGTGTCTACTGAGCTATACGATTGATCTCAGTTAATAAACAATGTTTTAAAAGGTGGGATCGTGGACAAACACGTGCTTTTTTCGTTCTAAAAAATATTTACAGTTCCACTATTATTATGAGAAAAATCATCACGCTATTACAGAGATCCATGGCGCATACTTTATGTAATCATAATCAGTCAAATGACCCAATTCACGAATTGACTGCCTGATAACCATATAATATTAGTATGTATTATCATTTGTATAACCCAGAACAGTTAATAGTCAGTCTTTTTAATTTTAAACCTAGTATTTTTATTTGTTAAATGTTATAGGTATATTTTCAGCTGATCAACGGGTGCTGTTTTTCATTTTAGGGTGTGGCTAGTGACTGGTCCATGTTTGATGGTGAATTGATAAATAATTTTTAACACGTTTTTACCTACTTTACATTCTGTTAGATTCATATTCTATGGTAACCTCTATCATCTCCTGATAGTCTATGACCCCTAGTGGTTACACGTTAATACGATTTACCGAAAAACGAAAATTAAAATTACCGGTTTTCTCATTACACGAAAACATAAACGAAAATCTATGATTGTTAGTTTTAATTCGTTTTAATTAGATACTCAGTCAACGGTTTTAATGAATATTATGCTTGATTTTAGATACTGAAAGTATTTACCGGAAAACAGACAAAAACTATTTATTTAAATTATTATGTAAGTACCTAACAATAATTTTTTTATACATATGCTATAAGTGATTTTGCTATTTATTTATTTTGATAATTAATCGGATCAATAGTTATCCAAAGATAAAGTCTCAGAATAATTTATGCCAATGACGTATTGTAAGCGCTCATCTGGCTCATTGACTGACGCGGGGAATTCAAAATGTCATTGGTATAGTGAAATAAATATTTAAAATATATTCAAAATCTATTAAATGGTTCAGTCCAAGTACATCGGGAATGGTTATAAGAGTGGGAATAAATGGTTTCGGCCGAATCGGCAGAGTTATATTTAGAACGTGTCTTCAGAATCCTGAAATTGAGGTAAATCATTGCCACGCCTTCTACGACTTCGATTTTGGCTACAATTTTAAATGTATTATTGGGATACTAGTTTCGGGAATATATTTTCAATACTTTGGTTCGTTTATATGTGCGTAATTATTGTTAAATACAGCTAAATATATTGGTAGGTACCTACTTGCTTGGTACATAATTATTGATATATTACGAAGTTCAGTTTCTGGGTGAAGGAAAGCCTTTGTATTTAATTACAGGGGGGAAGTTGTACCTACAACAGGTATTTTTTATACAATGCACGCACCTTGATGTTCAAAATGACTCTAAAACGAGTTTACACGTTTGTAATACTTGTAATGTATACTTTCTATTTATTGCCAGTTATCTGCGATTAATGACCCGGCCATCGACATCGACTATATCTGCTATTTAATAAAATTTGATTCAACCCATGGAAAATTCAAAGGAACAGTTACACATACAGAAAATGAAATTAAAATCGATGGTAATTATGACTTATTTATTTAGAAAATAACATAATTATGATATAAAGTTCCTATTATTACTACCTGGCTAATGATTTCTTCACGATATTATCATAATTATTCAGTCAAGTAATAATTAAAGACTTATTAATCGGCCTAAACAATATTTGGTTAAAATTGATTAAACATTTTTTTTAAATGTCCTGTTTCGTTTAAAAGATATGTAAGATCAGGAACCGAATTACCGGTATTTTTTGATAACGATACCAGTTATCATTAGGTATATTAACGCTTCCTGGCTTGCATTCAGGGAATGGCAAGGCAAGTCGCACGATTCACAAATGATCGCTTGAAGAGTATAACCATTACAAGTACCTACTTAACGATATTTTATAGGCGGTAAATCATACAGTAATAGGGGTAGTTAATTTAACTATTTAACAAAAAGTAATGGTATACCTACTTTGTTATAAAATTATTAGGGAACTGAATTTTTAATACTAAATTTTTAAATTAACAGAATAAATTATCCTAAATAAGTACTTGAAACCGAACAGATTATACCTTCTGTAAAACCTTCGGTAAATTCATTGTTCCTAGAACGCATAATTATTATGGCGATAGAACAATTAAAAAAATACTGCCGTATTTGCTTAATAGTATTCCTAAAGAAATTTTACTGGAGGATAAGCAGACTATGTTTAAACGTAAGTTAACCAAATACTACTTCAGTATTTGTGATCAATGATAGTTTAGAACTTCAGGCAAATTGAATTCCTGTAACTATCTTTATCACTTTAATTTTATTCTAGTTTTATACAAATATTAATATACCTATACTATTTTAAAGAGACTCTATACCCACAGTCAAACCGATTGCACGGTTTTGTGGGGCTATGTATAATTACTGTAAATTTTATTGTTTAATGAATAAATAAATAATAAAATAATAAACGAAAGTTAAACATAAATTAATTGTTATCTGGAAATGTCGGCGAAAGAAGTTGCAAATAAGATAATTATATGAAATTACAAGTAGCAAATATAAGTTCTTAGTCGTCGTCCATGTTGCACCGCATTTGCGTACTTAAGTACGTATAAATGTCGTCTACATTGGCTGGATTCAAGTTCCAATGATTGTTCGTTAACCCAATGAAGATTAACGAACGTGCGTCAGCCAACCACGAAATAATGTGGTGTCGGTTGGTGTGTACGCAGCATTACAATTGATTAAAATCGTTGATAAATGATAATGCCTGTGTTGCCACCCAACAAAAAATAAAGACCCTAAAATTACTAGATGATGGATTCCTTAAATCAACAGAAAGGGTCAAATTTACCTGAAATCGCACCAGTGCCAGCAGCTTATTCGGACAAAATTGGTGGCGCTCTAGATGCGCTCAGATCGCAGTCCAAACAATATTTCTATGCATACAAATTATTTTATAATTTACAATACATAAGTACTTACCTATAATATTATTACTTAAATAGTACCTATATTAGAAGAAAAATATAGCATTTTATAAACTTATTAACGATATTTCCCCAAAGAGGTAGAGCTCCTGCCAGAAATCACCAGATCTAACTAACAGAAACGCTAAGGTTGCAACACTGAATGACGTGTTATTTGCGGATGACGTCTGTTTTTATCTATGCCTCTCTGAAGTGCGCTGCGAATGGCTAGCAGCAGAGCAGCATCAATGCCAGTGACAGCAGTTGTCAAATAATTGAGAAGTCATGAGCATGCGCGGAAATGGGTGGGGAAAATAAAAGCCTCGTTTAACCATATTTCTGTCCATCTCAGTCATTCTCAGTCGTCGGCTCGTCTCGACTCGCGACAGTCCCTCGATAACGGTCGATGCATAGTTGCGTCCGCTGTCTTGGAGCATATGGTGCCAAGTGTTTCACGTTGTTGTTAATTTTAATTATTGTTATTCTGTATTGCTTCCTTGTTATTGTTATTGTGTTTTGATAGTTTTGTCTTAAAAATGTCTAAACGACAAAACTCTGTTTTACGCAGTCAGACGAGAAAGATAGTTTACAATGTTGTGAACTATATGCAAAAACAAAAGGATGAAGGCGCGTGGAAAGCCAAGCAGAATGTCGCGCAACCGCATCTGCGAACAGCTGAAGCGACTGGCATGTCAATAGAAATGGTTCGCAAAGTTGCCGAAAACAAGAAGACTGGAATTATCCGTTCTCCAGGTAATAAACGAATAAAGCTGGAGCCTGCATCAGGACATGACGTTGACTTGACTAAAGGCCAAATTAAACGCATGATAAACAATTTTATTGTGTCAGAGAAGGAAATGCCGACTGTAAAAAAAATACACGTCAAGCTGCAAGCAGACATTAATTATCAAGGCAATACCTCAAGCCTCGGTAAAATGATAAAAGATATGGGTTTTAAATGGCGGAGAACGGAGAATAAAGGAAAAATTTTGATTGAAAAGCATAATATTCGGTTTCGAAGAATTCAGTACTTACAAAAAATTAAGCAATATAGAGAAGAGGGTAGACCTATAGTCTACATCGGCGCGTATTCCTGTCAAACCAAAACCAAGACAACGTCAGATAAGACTAATAGAGTTGTACTTGTCCATGCAGGTTCCGAAGAAGGTTTTGTTCCAAATGCATTAATAATGTTTAAATTGGAGGCAAAGTCCAAATATTGTTTTAATGACGACGTTATGAATTTCGAAAATTATGAAGTATGGCTAAGAAGCAAACTCATTCCCAACTTGAAACCAAACTCTGTCGTAGTGATAGATAATGCATACAATCACAACAAATTGAGGGACACCCCCGCGCCCACTACATTTTCAAAAAGGAAGGACATGGAGTTATGGTTGACCGAAAAAGGTATATCATTTAGCAAACAGATGTTGAAGCCCGAATTATATAATTTAGTCTCTCAAAATAAAAGCGCTCCGAAGTTCGTGGTTGATGACATTTTTGCAGCGCACAATCACGTTGTTTTACGTTTGCCATCTTCCTATCCGGATCTTAACCCTATGGAAACGGCGTGGGCGGCTATTAAGAGCTACGTAGCCGAAAAAAACGTTAACTTTAAAATCTCCCAGATTATGAAACTCGTTGAGGAAAAAGCAAATCAAATGGGGCAAGAATACTGGGCGGAATTAAGCAACACAATAAAAAATGTAGAATATGATTATAGAATCACTGATCGGATTGTAGATGAAATGATGGACAATATCATCTTAAGCACTGGATACAGCTCGGAACCCGAGAGCGATTCCGAGGGGGCTGAGGATTCGGATTCATCAGATTCGGATGAGACAGACTTTGAACTCTGTATCCCCAAAACTGAACCGATGTCCTATGAAAGCGATGAAATAAATCCGTTGGAAGGCATCCCGGATACATTAACGGACATGCTAAGTGAGAATACATAAATAAGCTGCATTTCTTAGCTTTGCAGCTAAAACACTAGGAAATGGTGAAGGGTAGGCGTTTGTGAGTGCTGTCTTTTATAAAGAATTGAAGATCAGAGAACATGAATTTTACTACTCTAACCCAATAAATGCGGCTACAAAAGTTATCATTAATCGACAAAATGCCGATCGGCCCGGGCTGCACTTCGCTGACGATGTAGGTACGGCGATTGGCTTTTCCGCACCCATTTATGATTTTGACCTTTAATTAGACATAATTAAAGGTCAAAATTTGATATTTGACTAGACCTCTTCTTAAATCACTACAAAACAAAGTCGCTTTCTCTGTCCCTATATCCCTATGTATGCTTAAATCTTTAAAACCTGTACCTAGGTAAGAAAGAAAGAAGAAAGAAAAACGTTTCTTAATTAGGATCCTTCTATAAAATGAGAAGACAAAAAAATATTTTTCTGTGATTTTTTAACTGTCTATAAATATACCGATGTGTCAATGAAAATATTTTTATTTTATTTATTAATCCTCACGCGGCTTCGCACCCGTAGTTATTATGTTGACAGGTAGGAAGTTTATATGAAAATAAAATTGTTGTATTTACTATTTTCTTCGCAATTTTTCCATATTTTCTCACCATTTAATTTTCATGGACTTCAAATATTTCAAAATCAAAATTATCCAAATCGGTCCAGTCGTTCTCGAATTTTGGCTAGACGTAATTAACAGCAATTTATTTATATTATTTTCATTCATTAGGTCATTTTATTATTAAATTAGCAAAACACCGTTATTAATATACTTACCTATTTATTTATATGGTCGGTCAACGCGCCACTGGACTGGACTTTTCAGATTCATGTGCGTACGAGAAATTAATTATCTCTAATTGCTAAAACGGTGAAGGAAAAATATCGTGAGGAAACCAGAACACCAGTTTTTCAACGGTGTCTAAACCCATGTCTTGGCCATGTGAGGCCTATGGATGGTTTTAACTCTGACACCAGGTTGTGTAGCATTATATTAAAGAAAGAGAAAGATGGACTTAAATGTATTCTGACTAATGTTTCTTTCTTAAAGATCGAACAATCAAAGTATTTCGAGAGAAACTCCCACCTACTGTACCGTGGCAGACTGCGGGCGTACAGTACGTCGTCGAAGCTTCTGGAATGTTCACCGGTCTTGATAAAGCCTCGGTAGGTTCAACACTATAATATAGTATACACACTACAGTACCTATAGTTTTAAATAATTTACTGACTAGATAGGTAGGCAGTGACTAAGCCGGTCAGGGGCCGCATACGCCACCAGGGGCCTGATTTAGTTTTGCCGGTCTTACGATTCTTCTTCTGTAGTGAAGTGATTTTTGTAGTATAGTTTCCACTTGCTTTCTCCTCGCCAAACGCGTGTCCCAGTTCCATTTCAAACTATTTTCAATCTCCGATGTTTTGAACTTGACAAGTGATAATAAATAAAATCAATTAAAACCAGTCTACGTGTTCAAACGAGAGTGGATCGATCGTCATAGGTAATTCTATTATTTTAAACTATCGCGGTAAAATAGCAGTGAGATTAGCTCATAAAAGCACAGTTTTTATTTGCAAAAGCGAAACTATCGCAGCTAATATTGAGATTTAAAATCGTTATGGTAAACTATAATGAGTTGTGTAGGTAGGTAAGGTTTGTACGCGTTTTAATTCTATTCAAATATTATCTATTATTTACATAGAGTATAAGTATGTATTTCTATTCAAATTATATGCCTATTTTTAGGATTTACATAAACCCTACACGAAGGCGAGCCTTTTTTTGAGAACTGATTTTAATAATATTTCTGAAATACATGCGTGTCAAGTATTTTCTGCCGGCCTATCGCATGCCATCTGTGGCACGCCCTACACCCTTTAGCCCTTTACCTCACCGCCATTTCTACCCAGCAAGATCAATAGACTTAGATACTGTTTTAAACTTTCACGGTTTCTAATTAAACTGAAATAGTCACACGCAATGTATATTCTCCGTGATTACCTAAATATGGATCCAGTCAACAAGCGCCATGCTTACAACAGTGTCGAAATATCGGGAGCTTAATTCCACATTTAATCACGGAGGTAATTATCGTAATAAGTGACAATTTCAGTGTAAAGACCTAATTTTATAAAATTGAAATGAATTTTTCCTTCCTTGTTCTTGTTAAGTGAGAATATAATTACAACTGCATCTTCAGGGTCATCTGGCAAGTGATGGTGTCAAGCGCGTGATAGTGACTGCGCCGAGCGTTGATGTGCCCATGGTCATATTGGGCGTCAATGATAATATGCTGAATATAGGTAATTATCATTAAACGAAGTTACATACCTACAGCTTGGCAAAAGAGACTGAGGCGCTAACAGCTGAAACTGAAAATAAAAATCTTAAATGCTAAGTTTGGGATGGGAGCATTAAAATAACTAAAAAGAGAATCATTTGATTATATTTGATGACAAATAATTCATCTTAAAAATATGTAAGTATCGTAAAACTTGTAATTTTAAGTTGTAGTATGTGAAGTGCGCTAGTGGCGCCCTCAACTTTTGCGGACTCTTTTTTGCAAACTGTACTCTTCACTATGTAACTAGAACTATATGTAATGTTCCTTTATGCATGAAAACACGTGGAATACTTATCGGGCTTTTTATTTGATCTACAGGAAAAACCATCCCACAGTAACAGTTAACAGACACAGAGATTCATGTTGAGTGAGTGTGACGACACGATTCCAATCCCTTTGTACACTTGTGTCGCGGGTTCCTGGGTTCCCACTCAGAACAAATTTATGTGTGATCCACCAATATTTGTTTCGGTCTGGATGAATGTGCATTGCAAAATTATATCTGTAAATTGTACCCACGATACAGGAGAAAACCCGAGTGCAGGGCAACATTTTTTAACGTTATCCATCCGGTTTTGTTCTTTTTCTTGTGTCTATTGTCGAGGCAGCGAATGTACCTACCTAATGTATGTGTGTATAGATGGCCTTCAGTTAACAATTTGATTTTAAAATCAGCACTTAATCCACATCATCTTTATAGTATCGTATTAAAAATTCTATCTTATAGATCAGAAAGTCCTATCATGTGCATCCAGTACGCTGTACTGCTTGGCGCCGATGGTGAAGATTCTAGAAGATACCTACGGGGTGACGGAGGGATTTATTACCAGTATCCACGCGATGACACCTTCGCTTAAACCTTTGGATGGCCTGTGCTTGAGAGGAAAGGTAACTATTGTTACATTATAGGTCGTATTACAGAGCTTAAATAAAACTCAAACATTAATTTATTCTAGTTTTTGTTCGACTGAACTAGTTTCAAGTAATGCTTGAGTTTGGAGTTAGGTTCTATAATACGACCCAAAGGGCACTAGTCTCTTAATCTCTTTCCCTATCATAAGCATTGAAGTTTTTCCTACTGGAACCGGTGTGAGTTTCTTCTTCCTTTTTTTAGGACGCGTGCAAATTTTGGAAGATAACTAAATAAATATGTTTAGGTTATATAAGTATGTTTATGTAATGGGTATATGTATTATATTTTGTATATATTTGTATCATGTGCACCTCAGACTACCCTAAATTTTTCAAATCTCTCTTGTCCATCCAAAGGTTGTCTGGAAGATATCGCTTTTAGCGATAAGACCGCCCATTGTACCTCTAATCGTAATGATAAGACTCCTTATGTAATTTCAATGGTGTACAATAAAGAATATTCTATTCTATTCTATTCTCTTCCCGTGATTTCGAACAAATAAAAATAACGTTAAATCTTCTAGTTAAATTTTTTTTCTCTTCAATTAAATTTTTCTTTATTTTTCTATAAATATACAGTGCTAAGCCTGTCACCTCAGGGCGGCAAAAATAAATAGGGTCCCGGGACTCGTCAAAAATTGTACATTTTGTAAAATAAAGGAGGGGGGGGGGGTGTTAAAGAGATTTGGGGCCCCCTTGGATCGTGGACCATACCATCAGGCTTGCTTGTTTGCCACTTTAGTAGAATAAACAAAAATATCTGTGATATATGGTCAAAAGGATTTCGCTATCACGATTATATATTTAAGAATGTTTTTAATAATAATATTTGCGACTCACAAGACCAGTCAGGATTACCTTAGTCATCTCAAATGGACAGTTATAGTAGAAAACTGTAAAAAAATCTACTACTTGGTAATATATACTTAGTAGAAAAAGATACGATTTCATTTCAGATATCTCCTTTGTTAGGCAGATCGCGATGGTCGAGCCGTCATTTTTGATTTTAAAAAAATGGAGGAAACATAAAAAGAAATATGATTAGGTATTGAAAAACTTTTTTTTTACAATTACCAATTAGTTTTTAGCAGTCTGTGTTGTAGAAGTCTTTAAGCACAATGTGTTTTAATAGTTAAAAATGGACTATGGCTGCTACACGGATTTCATTTCTTATTACTATTATATCTTGGCCGGTTTCTGCTTTGCGCTGTTGTTCATACGATTCTTCGACCGAAGTGGCCAAGGTAAAGTATCAGCCTGTTTATCCACATTTTTCTACATCTTTTTTGTTGTAAACAATCTTAACATTATAATTATTTAATAATATAATTTGAAGAAAAAAACTACTGATACGGACGGGATTCGCACCCACGAACTTCGACGTACCGTCTCGTGTCGTATATTTATATAGCTAACATGTGCTATAACATGTACAAAATCCCAAAAAACATCTTAACATTATTTTTGATCGAAAACTTTATTGTAAAAATACGACCAACCTAGCAATAAGTTTATTTTAACATAACATAGACTCACTCCTGTGTGCAGTACACATTACACCCACGTTTCGCGCGCCATGTTACAAGTCCCATGTAATAGGGGGCGAGCCTATTTCCATTAACAGGGCACGATTCTAGAGTCCGCTGGCCTACTGTTTAACGTGCTTTCTGAACCACGATGTAGCTCTAAATTAACTGCCACTAATGGTTATCAAGTTGCTGCGATACCATGTATACACCTAGATCGAGTGTGTAAACCACACAGAAACTGACAGTTTTAGTTTTAGTGAATTATATTAATATACCCGTCTCTGTCCTACCCGAGGAGTAAAAACGAGATAGGTATAATTATGACTTCTTACTTACAAAAAACTCGTACGAGGAGTACTTATACGTTATTTTTTTAATCTGCATCAGCACTGGCGCGACCACAGGAGCATCCATCAGAACATAATCCCGGCGAGTACTGGAGCCTGCAAAGCTCTAGCCAAGATCATTCCTCAAGTGAAGGATAAGATGTCTGGACTGGCGTTTAGAGTCCCCATAGTGAACGTATCTGTGCTCGATCTCACGATAAGGTATTTTAGTTTCCGTTTGATGGTATGTAGTGATGTGGCCCAGAAGTAACGGGAATATCGATAGGATTATCTATAGTGTCGATACTATCGATTGCATAAAAATGTTAATAATATCGATTAGGACTTTTAAGTCCTAGGACTTGACAAGTAAATAAATATTATTACGCGACGGAAATTCGTTAAAAGGTTGTTTCATTATACCTACTGAGAATTTCCTAACGGAAAATCTCAATAACACTGCCCGACCCGGGGATCGAATCCAGGGCCTCGTGCGCAGCAGTCACACTTATTCCCACTAGACTAACAAGACAGTGTCTTTAAAATATACACTAATATTTTTGTCAAGTAGGGTATCAAAGTTTATTTTTTTTTCTTCTCGCAGACTAAGTGCAAACACAACTATGCAAGATATACTCAAAAACGTAGAAAAAGCAAGCAATACATATTTGCACAACATAGTAAAAATATCAAACGATGAAGCTGTATCGTCAGACTTCATAGGAGACAGTCATTCATGTATCCTCGATGCAGATTCCAGTCTTCAGCTGAAACCCGACTTTTATAAACTCATCTGTTGGTACGAAAACGAATATTCTTATGCTTGTAGAGCTATAGATTCCATATTTTTCTCTGAAAAACAATTTAGTCGGCCAATGAGACTTCCATGCAAAATGACGTACGTTCGTGCAAAGTTTACGAAAAAACACGATGAAGTGCAACAGACAGAACGAAACATCAAAGAGATGTCAATAGAATGTAATTATAATACTGATGTACCCAAAGTATTATGTAGCACGTCTCAAGATACTACACTGAAACAAACTAAGCTGAATCGACCATTAATTCTGAGGAAACCTACAAATAACTCTGGCACAAATGCTACAATTTCTACAAATAATCGCGATAATAATAAAAAGAAAAATGAGATATTTAAAATATGGAATGACAACACTGAAACGCCCAACAATGCTGCGAGACAGAACAGAAGCTCCTTTTTCACCAGTTGCTTAGCATTCTCAACCCAAACAAACGAAAAACCAGATAATGTAAAAACTCAAGAACGTCTGGAGAACGTTAAGAAGGAATTCTCTAAAATGGTGAACATTACCGAAGATTTGCTGAAAAAGTCAATTAGTAATAAATTAGAACTTGAGTCGACAAATATTTCTTCAGAAGCAGTGAAAGCTAAAAGCCAAAGCAATGGAGGATTAATTGCTGGTCCTTACGAAGGACCTCAAACGACAAGTAAGGAAAAACCGTGTAATAAACTACCATCAAATAATCCTATATTTAAAATATGTGGCGATTTTAAAAATAGAAATGTGATAAGCCCTACAAATCAATCCAGTATAGAGGAAGTGGTAAATTATGACAGGAATGAAAATATGTCCAACTACAGTGTGGTCACAGCTGAATTAAGAAATGATAACAGTCCTGAAAGAAAAAAACCGTCAAAAAGTAGTCCGGAAGAAACGAGCATGAGAAAACAGAATTTCAACATCACCTCCACTAGTCCATCTAAGAATACCACTACACAGATAAATGAAACGACAAAGAAAACTACCAAATCGTCAAATGCAACCCTCGGTGTTAAGAATCCAGTAAAGAAAAAGGTCACTTTAGTAGAAGGTACTAGTAATAGTAATTTACACGTTCAATGTATTATGGCCGACAAGAAAGATTTGAACCAGAGTCCTCCAAATAGGGTTAAAACAAGGGTGAGTGATACTGAAAATGAGGAAGTTGAAATTAAAATTATAGAAGCTAGTATCAGCGGAGAAGTGTGTGCATGTGAAACAAGGGAATGCGAGACTCAATCATCAAAATGTAAACTAAACAAAGAAGAGAAACAAAAAATTATAAACATGAAAGATTTTAGTAAATATTTACTTAATAAAGATTATAACATGCAGGTCATTGACGAAGAACTTAAAAAACGTAATATAGTATTGGTAAACACTCAAAAAGAACAGAATTCTGACACAAATTTAAACTCTTGTAGTTTTGAAAGCGCACGTTCCAGCGGAGACAATGAAGATATGCGAAAAAATACGAATTTGAACAGACAAATATTAGACAACTTCAACCGATATAGACCCGAGTCGATGTTGATACTCGCGGACGACATCTCGCAATACAGCCCCGAGAACACGATAACTACTATTAGCAATGGGGACGGAAAAATAAGAAAACCCGACCTTTACGATAAATTAGATAGTGCTAGTGCAACGGATTCAAATAACTCATTCGAAATTAATGAGAGGAAGTCTCAAGTAATTCATATCACAGACCTGACTAACTCCTTAGAAGACTTGGCTCGTTTGGACAAAATTTGCAGAATAATAGAAATCTCTGACGAGTTATCAGATAAACTTTTTTCACCGTTAGATAAGTCTGATACTTTGACAAACACTCAACAGAAAAAATGGTCGTTCAAAGATTTATGTGAAAGGATACAATTAGATGAATTTTGTAACAAAGTGTTCGGTAAAAATGTTTGATTACGTATTTCTATAGTAATGTGTGAAAATTAAAACAATTCATGTAATTTATGAAATAAATCTATCTTTATTTGAGGCACTTGATCAATAAGTTTTAATTATATTATTATAATTGTATACAACAGATCATTAAAATTGAAGCAATATCGAAGTGTAAAAATATGATTTGAGTATCACAGTAAAATATATTAAATTGTATACACTTAAAAAACTTCAGGTACGTTCGTAAATAAATGACACAAAAGCCTCGGAGGCAAGGCGAAAATGACAAAAACCATAAAAATAATAAAGCCTATGGACCGGTGCAAAGCTTGCGAAAAGCAGGTTTAACTCCAAAAATGAAATTATCATCGCCAGATTTGCACTGGTAGTTCGTAAAATATAAATGCTCCTTACCCGTTAACATGATGTACAATATCCGTGTGTCTTAATAATTTCATATTCAAGTTTATGATGGTTCTGGGGAAGATGGCGTCATTCATGTCTACGAAATCGGCGATGACGACGTTAACGGGCGCGCGGGCGCCGGTTGTGAAGCTCGGTACGGGCGGACCGGGAGAGAATTCGGCTAATTCAGGTAGCACCTCCTTTAAAACTGGCACAGCGCATTTCTCGCGCAAGCTTGATATCCACCTGAAAAAGAATATAAATAATTTAAAAAAAAATTACCTTAAAAAATTATAAACTTAAACTTATTAAACTTTGATTTCTTAAATCAGATGAACGTGTGACATCAAGAGCTAAATGCAGTCGAGCAACACTGAGTATTGTGTTACCTAATGTTACTATAGTTTTTAGTAAGATACCGTAATGTCGTGTAAATTTAAAAATTAGAATAATTATGAATTCATCAGGGTGAAAAAAATGTTATGAACCAAAATTCATCAGTCCAAATAAATAATCACAAAATATAAAACATACATCAGCCTGTAATTGTCTCACTGCGGGGCAAAAAGAGAAGGAATAATCACAAATAGAAAAAAAATATTACCCTTTTTTTGCCATTTCCAGGAGTACAAAAGTATGGAGCTGATTTCATCTGCCTAGTTACTAGGCTAAAGTTTAGGGTCTGTTAATACATAAGTATTTATGCCTTCTATGCAAACAATAAAGTTTGAAATTTTGTATAAAAAAAAAATTGTTACGAGCGGGATTTGAACCCGCGACCTATTGGGTAGAGCCCCCAGTCCCTCTGCCACTAAGCTATTCGTAACCCCACCCGTATTATTACCGGAATTCTCTTCCACATTAATCCATCTCAAATGATAGTTACATCCACCCCTTGTATAAAGTACTAGAGGACTAGCATGTGTAAACTTTGCAGTTAGATAATAATGCTATCCAGATGTATAGCAACGGTTTGTAGTAGGGGTGTGTTATCCTCTGATAGAAGATCCGATAGAGCGAAATCGGGGTTTTATTTAAGCAAATTCATAACAATTGTTAGGATGGTTACCAATTTATATTGAGTACCTACACTCACAGAAATAATAATATTCTGACTTGTTATAAGATATTTCATTTTAATTAAGCACTTACACAAATGATATTGTATGGACGACATGACAGAGAGACAGATAGTGTTGCCAGCGTGCAAAGTGTGGCCAAATATAAAATTACTTATTATCTAACAACAATACTCTCTGAATATAAAAAGTCATTCTTACAAACCTTAGCACAATGAACGTGGGTGTGGGAGTGAGCACGGCTTGATGCACGAACCCTGTGCTGGGATGTCGCCTTACATTGTTAATGAATGACAGTAGGCCTCTGATGGTGTCCTGTTGAGGCCACGGCGACGGCAACATCTGTGGCTGCCAGAACTCGCTGGTGGCGTATACTGACTCGTTACGGTATACTACGATCACCTAAAATACCAGTAAAGGACCATGCGTCATTTTGGGCCCATTTTGCTTTCTAACATTGTTGAACAGCGATGAGGCCGATGTCAAATGAAAGCTCTTGCGGTGTACTTAATTTCATTCTATGACAGCTAAGGTCGAATTCAGTGTTCATCTCAAATGTTTAACAATGATGAAAAAAGGGGTTCAGCGTTCACGTGTCTCTGTCTCTCTCTATAAGAGTGACAAAATGACAGTTCGTATAATATCGGGGTTAGGCAGGATGATTAACACTACGTTCGCCAGATTTTAAGTAACAGGGGCACAAATCTGCTGCCATATACTTATCGGGCGCAGTTCAACTGTTTCTGACACCGTGCTGCTGTTGAGATTAGTCTAATGGAAAACCTTAATAACACTATAATTGTTGGAAATTTGATAAAACAACTGATACGGATGGGATTCGAACCCACGATGACTAACTTGGCAAATAATTATATTTAATACTAACATGTGCTATAACATGTATAAAAAATTATAATACATAATAACACTGACCGATACATAACGTATAGTTTTCCATGTTCGCAGAACGAGATCGGAAAATCCGCAGGAAGCGGAGCTTTATGTTTTTTCCTTAAACTGCTATCGTACCTGTGTGGTACCTACTGTTATTTAATGATATTTACTCGGATTATAAATTACCCGATTATATGACTACATACTTCCTCAACGTCATAAACATAATCCTTTACCTCTCTGAGAAATATTGATGTTTCTATAATTCCATTATATTACATTTCCAGTATAAGCTGACATCTTGTTGTACGAAGAGCATATACAATGTGAGGTCAGTTCATTCTGGTTTTGTATAGCTTGATGTGTAGCCGTGTGTATAGATATCGGCAAACATCTTGACAATTGCTGGCGGGAGAAGGGTGAATACGCAAGTGAAGCCTGTACTACCGCCCAAAGGTTCGTTGGGGTACACAATGTGGTTTTTATTCAGTGCGAGTCAGACATAACCTCCTCACCAGTCTCTG
Organism: Protodeltote pygarga; assembly: GCA_936450705.2. Taxonomy (NCBI): domain Eukaryota; kingdom Metazoa; phylum Arthropoda; class Insecta; order Lepidoptera; family Noctuidae; genus Protodeltote; species Protodeltote pygarga. Next base: position 4,072,075 of record OW388264.2, on the reverse strand, counting down.
GTGATGGGGCACCCAAAAGGGGGGTTTAAAAAAATAAGTATTTTCGGTGGACAAAAGGAGGGGCGAGGAAGTTCCTACCGCGCAGGTGCACTCGATTACCTATATATTATCATCATTGCGTGTATTTATCCTTCGTGGATCAAATGTCTACATCCAAGTTTCTCAGCCAGTCTGCGGCCGCAGGTGTGAGTTTACCTACTTACATGGGCGTACGGCTAAAGCATTAATAGCATACGGCTAAAATAAAAATCTTGAATATTAGACGCAAACGCAACTACAAGCAATAGTAAGTACGCGCATACAGTGTATCCCCCACCCTTTACCCGCGCACCGCATATTATGAAATTATCTGTGTGAAGCTCGGGCAAAAGTGTCTTCCTATCCAGCACGATCACGGATGATTACCTTAATTTCAATGCGGTACATATTCATGAAAAAAGTGTACTTAGTGTACCTACTTAATAAAAATTATCTTGATACATTTTTGGATCCTCGGACCCCCATGTGAAAGCTATAGCTACGCCCATGCCTACTTATTACGTTTTTAGATATCTGTAGGTACTAAGTATTTATCAAAAATATACGTTTTATACCTGCATCTTCAATCTATTCAAAGAGTTAAGCGTGATAGCTTGCAAGTCTGTCTGCCGCGGAACAAGTCGCGCTCCGTATAGATTCAGGAGGTACCGCATCAGTCTTAGATGGTCGTCGCGAGTGAAGCCGTAGAAATGTTGGCAATCTAGGATTACCACCTGGAAATTGAATTTAAAACAAGTGATAATATAAATGTCAAGATGGCGGGATAAATGCTTACTTATTGAAAATATTAATGCCAGTATTTAGATCCTAATTGGTACTATTCGGTACTTTTATTTTAAAAATGGGTACCTCAATGTGTTAAAAGATATTTGACAAAAATATCCCGCCATTTTGATATCAAGATCGTAGGTTCTATGCTGTAAGTCCAAAATTATAACACATATTTTAAAATATCGATTGCACAAGCATTTAGTAACTGAATTGGTACTATCGAGGACACGAACGGTGCACCACTTTGCGATCAAAATGCTTTGTACGATGCTGCGTGCGTAGAGGCGGGGTTAGCGCTACGTTAGGACGCCGGGTGCAAGCGATTCTAACCTTAAGAGTGGTGCACGGGTTTTACCCACGATAGTACCTCCAAAAAACTATCACTTCGCAGTTAGTACTAGTACAGTCTCTTTTAATCATTTTTACTCGCTTAACGCCTGAACAAAACATGCAAATGACAAATGTATGCAATACATTGCGAATTTATTTCAAGAAGGCGATAAATCCGTTTTCGTTATTAAAATCTATTTATTTTATATTTCTAAATAAATTATTAAAAATTTAAAAACCCGCGAAACAATTATGTAAACTTCAAATTTTTTATTAGCTTATCATTTACTTACTCTAAAGAAATAATAATATACATATATATAATAATAAATATCCTAACAGAAAAACAAATACTTATATAAGAAAATTAAATATGATGATGATAGGTAATATTTAAGTTGAACATCAAATAGACTTACCTCTCCAGGATGGGAGTCAGTAAACTCCTTGACTTCGGTCAAAGCTCTAGATATTTCATCACCATAAAGGCCATGTGTGAAGTAGAAGTTCTCGTCATTAGGTTTCGTAGCTAGCCTCAAGTCAAAATATCTGAAAAGTCACAAAGATTGGCAGTAACAACAAATAGTATTGATTGTACACAAAATTTGCATGTATTTGGGCCAGTGTTCTGTTCACCAATGTGGAGTATTATGTGGTGTACCTATTATAATGCGTGATTTTTACTTTTTTGTCGGTTCTAAAAAATCTTGGTACACTTTTACACAAAATAAAACAAAGTTTTTTATAATAAAACAATTTCAACCAAAAAAATTTATATAATTAATAATTATTTAATAAGAAAATTTGAAAAAACAAAAAGTTTAAGCTTGAAATTTATAGCTTTATGTATATGTTCATTGTATTTTTTACATTACACTTTGTGCTAAAGAAAAAGTTTTAGTTTAGTTTTAGTTTTAATTGTATTTTAATAGTTTTATGTTTGTGTTTTTGTTCTATAATAATAAATTAATATAAAAGAAAAATAAAATTATAAATTTTATGTAACTCCAGACCCAAAAAAATCTCATTATTGGTACCCAAGATTGTTTATAATTTAGGACATAAAAGAAAAAAGGCAGATGAATCAATAACCTGAGGAAGTCATTTGAGGTATTATACCGGATGGGAAAAGCAGAGGAATGGGTGTTGTGGCTCTTATGAGACTACTATCTAGCATTGGACTGGGATAGGCTGATTGGATTGGCTCATCATCTTCCTACCAATATACTTCTCATGTACTTTTGATGGTAAATCCTATTTCCTTCCTGCATTCTCCTTTGTTTTTACAATTTAGCTTTATAGTATTATTTGTGTTAAGAATTTAGTCAATTGTTTTGAAGCTCTGTTTTCTGAGATAGTGTACTGTGTAAGCCATGAAAAGTGTTAGAAAATTATTTGCTGTAGAAGTGCGGTACATGCTAATTGTTACTTCAAAGATACCTAATGCCAATGAGAAGTTGGTGCCAAGTGTCACTGGCCTGCGTTATGGTCCATCGTAAAATCGTACCTCGGAATAAAGGGTACAGTCTGTGAAGGATTGGTTCGGCATCTGGGGCTACTGTACTAGACCGGGTTATACCATAGGTCATGGAGTCATGGCTGCCTGAAACATAGTTATTACTGAATGAAGAAGAATACCTTTTTTCTCAAGAATTAAGGCCATTTTAAGTATAAGTTGATTGTACACTGATTTCAAGAGCTGTCACATTACAAACACATTTTTTTTATACATTAACATTGTTAGGCTTGCATTTTATAACTTTCTCAAGCCAGTGTGGCCTCGTGGTTTATTGCAAATCAGCTGTAGAAAAGTATTTATTATTTTTTTCTTTTTGTAAGTATTTAATTTTTGGTGGCCAAGAATTTTATGATTTGGTCAGTATTTTGTTTATGAGAGAAGTTCTATAAATAATATTATCAAGAAGTATGAGTTTTTACATTAAGTAGGTACCTAATTCCCTTCATTTAGTTTAATTATGTTTAATATCAATATATTAATTTCATTGAATAACACCAAGTAGGTAGTTCACTTGTTATTTTCCTTTACATAACATAATATTACAGTTATTTGATATTTATAGCATTACCCTTTGGCCAGATAGCTTACACACAACACATAGGTAGGTAAACTAGTTTAATGGGTCAAGGAGCATTCACTTATAAATTTAATTAATTAATTTTCAAGTTTTTGAATGAAAGATTCACTATTATTACCTGGAATAGCTAGATAAATCAGTGGCAGCTCTTTTATCTGATCAGGCAGGTTACCCATCCAATTTTCTAAGTTAAGCTTTTGAGCCGAAATATCCTGATCACTCATTATTGCAGCTGAAACCAAGAAACAAAGAAAAATAAACAACAAGCATCAACTAAATGTAATATATCAATTATGAACTATTAACGAAATGGAATGAATAGTAATTATATCGCGATGAAACAAAAGATTACCTTACTACCTTGAACAGTATCTAAAATAACGATTAGGATTACAAATACAAAGGAATCACGTCATCTTAACAAAGTACACACTAACTATGCTTACAATTTTTATAGGCCCCTTGAAACTACTTCCAGAAATTGAAATATACGTGTATTGTAGTCATTTTCAGTCATGAAATCGAAAATTAATTTTTTTGGTGCTTATTATCCTTGCATTTTTGATTTTTTGGTAAACATTATTAAACGTTGCATTGCAAATGCACAATGACACACAGGGTTAATTACGATTATGCTTACTCCCAAATTTAGCTGGATAATGATTGTGATGTATCTCAGTATCTATCAAAACGTTGGTGACATTGATGTCATGTCATGAATGACATTTGTGTTATCTACGTTTAGTTTAGTGGGAAGCAATTTAATAACACGTTTAGTTTCTTACATGATTTTCAGGTTTTGGCACTAAACTTGAAAAGTAGAATACCTAAGTACCTATTTTATTTCGTTAGTTTCCACGACTACAACATACTTTAACATATTAAAAATATCGTAAAAGTATTGTTGATACCTGTATAGTATGTCAATTAATAAAATAAATTACAAATAAAATAGGTAGGTTTAAACAACAATCATTACAGGCCACAACCTGGTTCCAGGCAGGAACAAAGACAGATCGTTTATAAACATTATCCTTTAGGAAGGCTATCGAATCTGTACGGGAGTTTGTCGAACGTTTCAGAATAGCTATCCAGATTAGAAGCAGATTAAGATGACACTGATGCTACTGATTGTTATGTACTAGGTACGTACATCGCATCGACTCAAATTATAATGAGCGCAATAACCTAAAGTTACATTGGTCATTACCTACATAGCGTGAGCACAATATGTATCTAATCAATTTGTGACGTGCACATAGATCAATGATCACTGATCAGTATCATCAGCTGTAGCTAGACCATCAAAGTGTACCTACTCGAGCTGATGTTTTAGTAATTAGGTACCTACAAAATTTAATTTGCCTGCTACCTACTCCTAGCACGAGTTTGCAAACTATGCACATACCGACAGATTTAGTGAAGTAAAATACCTGTCTCGCTTTTACTTCCCGCAAAGGTCAGAGATGTCCCACTTAACACTGTCAACTGTCAGTATGGTTTTCACACCCCTACTGGAAGTAGGTGCTAATTTCCTTTAATTCTATTTAAATAATTTATATATAACACTTATTTACATACCTAGTAAAAACAAACTGAATCCAAACTTCATTTTAACACCACGAGAGTCTTAAGTAGCACGTGGGTACCGGGAAATTCGCAGTACCTACCTACTTTAATTATTTTAAATAAAAAATGATGGCACTGCACAACAAACAACCGTTAGGTATTATACGTTTAAAACGAGGTTTAGCACATGTGTTCCTTCGAACATGTAAATGTACTCTGGCCAAGATTAAACTCAAACGAACTTATCATGCACTTCAATGAGAATGCAGAAGTTAATAAATGCAAAAAGTAGGTAATAACAGTTGTTATTAAACCGGTGCTCTGATCACTCTGTGTACTCTTAGCTAGATGTCCACGAGAGTGATTAGGTGAAAGGAGTCGGATTTTTTGTCTTGGTGCTCCAATATTAGATTTGACCTTGATTTTCCATAGTACTGATTGTAAAGGAAACGGGCAATACTGCAACGATGTTTATAAATAACAAAAACGGCGGGTCTCTAACATTGTTCAGGTATTTCCAAAATAATTCCGATAAACAGGTAAGTAACTCGACACGCGACAGCTTAAGAGGAAGAAAAATACCGAATACGTTAGAAACAAGTTCACTTGAATATTATCCTTAAACAGAGATACATAATCATAATAATACCTATAGTAACAAAACCTGTTACGATTTAGAGATTAAACGCCAATTTTTTTACACTATTGACTTATTATAATTATAATGTAAAGTTAAAAGTTAATTTTAATAAACCTACAAATTATAAAATACTTACTTACTCAATTTTACAGACTTTTGGAGCCAGCAACGGTCAAGCTAAAATTGCAACTGTGAATCCAACATTTAGGCCGTTGGTAGTTATATTTTAAACCGGTAGAACAGATAAAATCAACTCGGCAGAGCCGGACCTACACATAAAAAAGTTAACGTCAACTTATGTACGTATTACATCATGTACGTGAGTATATACATTCTTACTATAATCATTATCAACGCCGTATTATCATTAATATTGCCCCGAACGAATAGGCCGAGGTATTCTACGTCCACATTAGTAGCCGCGAACCTGAAGCCATATTTTTTGGGAACACGTATCTACTATTTTCTGTATCCTTGGCGCAATATCACTCACATTCTCAACGCCCAAACAAAATATATTTTGTGGATGACACAAATATTTGTACCCATGCAGAGTTCGAACAGGTGATGCTGAGTGTGATAGGCCAATAGCGCAAACTAGTGCCATCGATGTCTTTACCTTAGCTTTGCTTTTATTTTACTGCCATATATGCTTGTACGCGTGAATGTTTTTTGAATCCGTATCTCCGTAGGGCGTGCTGAGTTGCTGACTCTATTTCGCTGACTCATGTAATTTGTGTATTTTCCACTTTAATCGGTACCGATAAAACGCCTGAATGAAATGCAATGACTTCTAGGATCACATGTAACGATGGATACTGCTAAAATAAACAAAAATAGGTACTGAACATTGGTATATTAAATTTAGTTAATAAAATACAAGGTTATAATGTAGTAAACTTGATATTTTAGTAAATAGACATAGGAAGCGGAGGTGAATGGTGACGTAATTTTTTATTAGAAGCTTTTTATAAGGTCATTGATTTGTTACGCTCTATTAAATGACACAACTTCTAATTTATTAGAAACGAGAGTCTCTTTTGGACCGCATCGGGTGTATCTACTGATTTAGACGGATATTTATTTTTAAGGAAGATTTTTAGACCCGAGCATATATATCAATTAAAATAATAAATCTTTAAATCGTCAGCAGAATTTAAAATATGGTTTTCTAAAACAGATATATCAGATATTTATAAAGGACCGACAGAGGTCCAAGCAAAGAGCCCTGCGGTACACCACTTTTAGAACAGTCATCCACTTAAATACAACAGCTTGACTTCTGTTGTCAATGTATGATGTAAACCATCTCAATTAATAGCCCCTGATTCCTGCACTTTTTGCCTAAAAAAAATGGTTACTCCGATCAAAGGCCTCGTTATAGTCTATGTAAACACACTACAAAGTTTCAGCAAAAATTTCAGCTTGATCGAAACATGTTTTCAAATAAAAAAATGACATTAAATAAAAATTCATTTAAAGCTAAGAATAATAGACCTAAGAATAAAACCACTCCTACTCATCCTGCGGGTGTCGTAAGAAGCTACAAAGGGAAAAATCTGGAGGATGGGTAACAGCATCCTACTGTGCAACCATCTGCTACTGCGATCGCCAACCCGCTTGCCCAGCACCTTCTAATGAGCGCACAAAATAAGTGATGCGTATAAGAAGAGGCTATGTCCAGCCGTGGACTGATACAGGCTTTGTATGAATATATACATGTACAAGTTAGTGACGCGAAATAAGTACATGAGTAGAATAATTATTCTGTTTCTTGTTGTATTGTAGATCCGGGTTCGTTCTTGTAAAAACTTTGAATCACTTAGGTACAGACTGTTTACATGTTCACTGATTACTGATTAGGATTGTATTACCTTTTCTTTAGCCAGTACCTACCAATGTGGGAGCTAATGACTGCATGGGTTACTTGATGGAAATCAGTTTGATGATAGCCGTAGAGATAGCGCCTGTTTAGAGTTTCGCACCCAAAGTTTGTCAACGGTACCCTATTAGCCTACCCGAAATATCTATCATATGAAAGGTCTTACCTTTAAAAGACTCGATCTCTTAAACCGTATTTTTGAGATTTTTTTTACATGTTATTAAATATTGTTGGTAAATATTATTATTATTTATTATTAGCCAAAATTTTCCCACTGCAGGGCAAAGGCCTCCCTTCCCTCTTTCCACTCCTCTCTGTTCGCAACTGATACGGATGGGATTGGAACCCACACGCCCTAGGCGTAGTAAAGAGAAATCCCATCCGTATCAGTTGTTTTTTCAAATTTTCTTATTAAATAATTACCTGTATTTTAAACCGTAATTGGTTGGTAATTACAAAATCATAAAATATGAGTTGTTATGGCGGATATCCTAACACAAAAAATGATAATACAAATGATAGTATAAATACTTTTTGTAAGGGTGTGCCCATATGAAATGTTTCGCGATATTTTCCTTTACCGTTTTAGCAAGTGATAATTAATTTCTAAAACACACATGAATCCGAAAAGTCAGTGCGTGCCTGGTATACGAATCTACGAACCTTTGACTTGGCAGTCCAACGGTCCTACCATACTACTAGGCTATCATAATTATTAAAAAAATATATTAGTAGGTATGCAGTTATATGCATAACTGCCCCAGTAATAAATGTTGGTATCTGCATCAATCATTTTTGTGTTAAGGTTACTACTGGTAAATGCGATCAGCAATTATTAATGCAAGGCCTTTATGATTACCTAAGTACTTGAATAATAATATATTATGCTGTTATGTGCAATCGCAGACACGAACGGTGCACCACTGTGCCATCAAAATGCTTTGAACGATGCTACGTGCGTAGGGGCGGAGCTAGCTCTACGTTCGGACGCTGGGTGCAAGCGATTCTAACCTTAAGAGTGGTGCACCGGCATTGTCCACGATAATACACACGGCTAAACATCAAGCTATACAAAACCAGTATGAACTGACTTCGCATTGTATAGGCTCTTCGTACAACAAAATGCCAGCTTATAAGTACTGGAAATTTATAACTTGATGTGTAACCGTGTGTATCTATACATATAAATTTTGTTTATAAATAAGACAAACAATAAACATGATGTATCATTGGTTTTCTTCATATTTCTTGATTACGTACCTAATAAATATTCGATAAAGTCCGAGACAAGATGTAGGTAGGTAATAAACAAACTATCTGAGATAGCCTAGTGGTATGACCGCTGACTGACGAGTCAAAAGTTTCAGGTTCGAATCCAAACCATGCGCTTTTGACTTTTTGTAAGTTATGTTATGTTATCACGAAGCTTGGCAAAGCATGTGAAGCCGTTGGTCCTGCGCCTGATCTCTCTCCGGTCTTGGGAATTTTCCTACAGGCCGATCAAGCTTATTATTCGCGCCCTCTGTGAATAAAAGCGGTATGCATCAGTATCTTAAGACACTGATTGATAAAATTTTAACATTTACAGGCAATGGGCATTTAAAAAAAAAAAAATTAAAACTTTTCGTGCTTTACAGGGGTGAGAATTTCCCATAGGCCTAGCAGGGCTGGCTAACTAGCCTGAAAGAGCGTAACCAATCGTCACCTGAATGTATCGTATTCATCCAAAATATGATTCAGTTAAAGGTCGATAGGCATTTGTTTAAGTAAAATAAGCACGAGGTTTTATTTTATTTTGTTTTATTGTTTAGGTATACCAACAGTTGTTAGAATGTTAGTAACAGGTTTCAAATTGAATCTCCATTATGAGTATCTAGAAACCACTTTAATGAGATCCTGAAGGCATTAGCTGGAGGCCTTTAGGTCTCGCTAGAAGACCGGTTAATCAGTCTGAGCTCCCTAGAGCTATAACTGAGAGAGACCACGTAGAAAAAAAAAACCTGAAGGGATGAAATTTAATCATTTACATCTGAAGCGTTGAGTAGATTAGTATTACCTTACGTTAAGAAATAGATTCTGTAGAGGATATAGACGACATAGGAAGTCAAAAGACAAGCGGAGGATATAGAGAGGTGGCGATTGCTCCACCGACAAGAGCCAGAAGAAGAGAAATATAGAGCTTGATATTTTAATTACAGTTGCTTGATAAGTAAATAACAATAAAATAATAAAACTGTTATCATTATCTTATTATGGAACAATGTTGTTTACTTACCCAAACAATGCGTTGACAATAATTTACAGGTCGTTCACACTACAAAAAAATAAATGTACCTAATACAGTGTAATGTCAAACGAGTATTTTATGACACAACAAAATTTTTCCTCTAAGATTTTGTTACTTACTTAACTTTTTTCTTGTATGTACTTACCTTCATCAAAGAATTATTTTTGTGATTAGTTTACTCGCTTCGAGTAAACTAATCACGAAAATAATCCATCAAACGAAGAGGGTACTTACCTTCTTTTGTCTGATATAGTTTGATTTTATAGACAACGAATTTCTCTAAGTACACAAAGAATTATGATATAACGAGCAAAGATATATGTCTTTCGAAAAAGTTATGGAGCCGGAAATTTAAACATTGAAGATAGTAATTTTTGATAAATATCAATTCCCTAACATTTTTTTTTACTTCAGATAAAAGTTCTGTATGATTTGAATCAGTAAAGATTAAATCTTTAATCTCAGAAATTACCACTGCGATTTTAATAATTATATACTGATATTTAAAGGAAAATGTGAAGATTTTGACTCGTACCTTTTCTTGAATTTGAAAATATATTCTAAGTATTATAATTTGCCGAGTGTTCAACACGAAACTTAGTAGCACAATGTTGCAGCTAAAGTTTTCGCTTTATCTTCTTCTTTATAATATAATAAGTAAGTACTTAGTTTAATATTATCAAAAGATAGTTACTTAGCTTCCCAATGTTTGCATAATTTCCTCCAACATTTCCTCTTACTATAAAAGAGTATTTTAAATTGTTTTATATTATGATTATGAAGCGATAACTTATGATCTCATTCATAATTCCATTGAATTTTTTAAATAATTCTATATAATATACCATAACAATATTTTACAATATTGTAACAAAGGGTAGGATTTTTGTTATGAATTATATCTATTGGCTATTGCTTATAGAAACTAAAATAACTTTGGATTAGTCCACTAGGTACTATTAGGACTACTTTTAATTAGTGATAGCCTAGTGCTATGACCGTTGGACTGCCAAGGCAAAGGTCGTAGGTTCGAACCAAAGATATTGGAAAGATAATATTTCTATGGTTCGAACGTTCGAAACCTGATCACGCACCTCTGGACTTCGGATTTATATGTGTATTAATCATAATTAAAAACGGAAAACATCGTGAGGAAATCTCCGAAACCAGCACACCTGAGAGATTCTTCTATGGTGTTTAAAGCCATGTCAGAGTTCTACGGGCGGTTTAAACCTGACTCCAGGTTGTTCATCAATCTTACAAAGAGATTAGGACTACAAATACATAAGTATATTCTATCAAATACGAAGTCCTGCATCGGACTGATCTAAATGAACAAAATGGATAAAGAAAGGAAGAACCATTTATTTCGGCCGCAAAAAGAGAGAAAGAGCACTACAACCAGGAAATTAAAATAATGAAGAGAAAAATAAGACTAAAATCCTGTCAAGTGCGAGTTAGTCTCTTGCATCGAACGTTTCATACTTTGTATATAATAATATATGCTCCATGGTTTCATACAATAAATGCATGCAATATGGTTTAAAAATGAAGGTGTTCTAGGTGTCATTTTTAGATGAACCATCCAAAACAGTTTCTTCTATAAAATGTAATAGGCCTGCTTTTATGATAATATTTTGAATTTCTAGCTGGTCTGCCGTTTGTCTAGTAATAACTTCATAGATTTTCTGAATTTTTCCTTAGCTTGTACCAAAAGATCTTTGTGCAAAGTGGCAAGGCCAACTGAGAGTGTCCTTTAGGGATTATAATTATATTCATGCTAAGTATGGCGGGACTGTCATTATGAAAATACAGTCATAACTTATGTTGCGTTAATGGCCGGCACAGGAGGGACTATTGTCCCTCTGTGGTATTTACCTTTTGTGGTACTTTTTGTCCTTTGTGAGCGTAAGTTGCTATAGTTTATAAGGGATCTATTTTGGTGGACAAAAATGGACTCCGAGGACTGTTCCTCTTACAGTCTTAAGCTAGAAACCGTTATTAGAATCCTCCGTTTACCTTTAGTATTGGATATTAAATACCTTAAGCCGTTTTTGACGCACGCACTTGACAGATTTTGAAGTAATTTCAGGAAACCAGTCATTCTGGTCACACTATCTCGATTTAAAAATCTCTGCTTTAGGTGATCTCTGGTCATTATCTCGTTATAAAAAGCTTTCTGCTTCAGGTGATCTTCAAGCGTTTCTAGTTCATCAAGCGTCTGCAAGAATTTTGATAAACTAGGAACTCTTTGGCATAATTTCCAACTGTAAAGCATGACGATAAGTCGACATTATGGGTCAAGGTTCGGGTGACCCCACCTTGACTGGATAATGTCCTGCTCAATTCCTTCTGGCAAATTATCCAATCTCGGTCTTTTTGACCTTTATCCGTTGAAGAATGTCGGGTTTCGAGGACTCGTTGTAAGCATGGTGCATATAAGAATTGACTAAGTGATCCATTCCTGATTAATTTTGAGCGTGTGTAATTTTGCAAATAGCAGTCTCCTTTAATTTTCCCAGACCTTTTCGTAAGTTCCTCAAAAAGTTCTATGAAAGGTGTGAGAAAATTAATTTCAAATTTCCAGAGGTTTCGATTGAAGTGCCACGTGGTCTTTTTGCGTTGAAAAATAAATAAATTCCAGTTAAACTTCTAGATAACTTGACTGTTATGTTTAAAAATGTGGCTGGTCGAAGTAACTCTGCTGGGATAGTAAATGTTACCAGGGAATTGAGACTTGATCTTAAGACGTTTATAGAAATGTTATTGTATTATGACTAGCATGCAGTACACAGTGATCGGATACTTCCACTAAATAAACATTTCCAATGACCGTTGAACTTGTTCATGACTTTACTGAATGTACGCTTCAGATGTCAGTGTTGCTGAGATAAGACACAACTTGGCTATTTATTTCACAGGCCATATTGTTTTCAACTACCTATATCTTGTTAATATTAAAGTCTGCCCCAATGTGTACCCGACTAATGAATACTTGAATAGTTGTGTAGTGTAGGTACCTATACATCAACCAGAAAAGTACAGCATACCAAACAAAACACACCCTCTCACTCACCGCCCGTCACCCGAACATATCCGAGCGAGAATCGATGTCACACGAAGCCAGTTAGTTCACTTGCAGTCCGGCTGACGGCTCCCTTCCATTTTATACTTGCCTCGCTTTCGCCACGCTGCGACCAACGCCAGTCAACACTCCACGTTATCACACTGTGCGGCTACGTAAACATTTCAATTGTGCGCTAAAATATTAGAAACCCAGTATTTTACCTGTTATTGGAAGCTTCAAATCGAGTTACAATGAGTAAAATAAGGTCTGGTGTCAAATAGAGACGGGACGAGGTAACGCAACTGACAATTTATTTTGGAACGCTGGACTGAAGATTCGAAACTGTATAATTACTGTGCTACGTTTCCTGTGCGATGTTGGGGGAGAGTTTTAGTTAAAAAGTTGACATTGGACGTTTTTTGGGACTTATTGCGAATGTGTATTGAAACGTTCATCGCTATTCACGGGCGCACTGCTATGCGCCACGATTTGGTTCATTTTATACGACACACATCTTCAGATCACTACTGCGAAGGAAGAATTTAGTTACCGAAGCAGGTAAGACCAAATACATTTATATAAGAAGTCATGTTACATGCGATGTGCTCATTCTAGAACTTGTCGATATTAGTATGCAATGTTGTAGAATTAACATAAAGCATTGACAAAACATTAGATGTCGACATCAATCGAGCTACGTTGCGCGATGTTGAGTGTTTACGCATAATTCTAAAAAAACGCACACACTAATAGACTGCATTGCAGATTTCTAGGGAGCAGATGCGGTGGAGTGCAAAAATTGGCATGTGTTGTGACTGGAGGAAGCTTAACACCAATTAGATATTAATTAAGAACAATGGCCGTTTAATGATGCTGGTCAGACTTAACTACATGGATTATGTAAATATAAACAAACAACAGCCCTCTGTACACACAAAGGAGTAATATTATTCTTAACTCGTCAACCTTGTAACTTTATGCTCCGTTTCACTTCTGAAGAAATACCTAGACATAAGCATAAAGTTAAAATAAATGACATTCACATAATTAAACACGCATTGCGCATTGTTTTTATTGAAAACAGGTGCAGGAAAGTAATAAATCGTTTTATGGAAACAATAAATATCGCATAACAATAACTTGAAGGAAAATCATAACAGAACGTATTCTCTGTATACCTTATACTTACTAATAATCCATATAGCCATAGACTTTATAGACTATAACGTCTTTGTTTACTGGTTATTGAATAGAATTATCGAAAAAGTTGATTTTCTTAATAATATAGATAAAAAATAAACACAAGCAGTTCCTATACAAAATGAGGTACCTAAGCGATGTTTATAAATCCATAATAAAAGCGGCTATTCTAATCACGCAGGTACAACCAATTTTAATTATATTCTCCATGTTCACAATACCATACCCTTTCGATTTTATTTTCGAATACAGGGACTCAAAAGCATTTTATATTCAGAGGTCGTTGAAATAGCTCAACTGAATAAGAAATAACGAAACTCTGCGAGTACCTTCAATGCATAAGTTATTTTACATTGTGGATTGAATTATTCCTTCTTCCAGATTGAAAAGCTTTGTGACTTAAATAATACATTGAGAGACTTCCAGAGACAATTGAAATCTAGAGTTTTCTGACCGAAAGCGAGTCATTTATACTTATTTAACATGGAAATTATAATCATCCACATCACATTGAAAGTCACCTAGAATCCAGTTGAATAAAAAACTGGTATAAAATGACGTAAAATTAATAATCGACACATAAAATAAAAAAGCACATTTTGTGCAATACAAAATTGTGTTTGGGCTTCTAAGAATATATCTGCTTATCAACAAGCTCGGCCACCTCTTACTACCAGTCAATAAGGTTAGACAGATAAGTTAAAATATTACCTTTTTTTATCTAACGGGCGACGACGACGGCCTAAAAAAAACGGGTCGGATTGGCGACCATAAAGTTATGCTATAAACACGAGTTAGTTTTAAAACTGGCAATGTTTTACTATTTGGGTGTTCGGGATTACGCATACAATATCCTCCAGACGACCTAGTCAGTTTAGATGATCGTTATTTAAAAAAAAAGTTTTTCTTTTGCACAACGAGATTTTTTGTGGCTCAAGTGTCCTATCATCTTTCGTCTTCTGTGTTTTCTATAGCTTTTAATAAACATCTCATTCATCTACTAAAGTCTAAAACTTCTTCTTAGGCATAATAGAGGGAAGGAGAGGAAGAGATAGACCAAGGAGAACATATTTTAAACAAATTCAGGAAAAAATGAATGTCATGTCGTATCAGAAGATAAGGAATTGACTGAGAATAGAGAAACTTGGAGGAAGCTCCACTGACAAGAGCGAAACTCATAAAAAAATGACTCAACTATGTAGGTAGAGAGCGTACCTCTACCTACAATCAATCCAAATTTGTAAAGGTAGACCATTTCTTGCCAGATTCTTCTCTATGAAGGGTAGGCTGCCTTTGGAACTGGCAACTAGAGTCACTAAACAATATTAGAATTATGACTATTCATAAGTGCCTACCTACTGGTCTACATGAATAAAAATATTTTGATTTTTTTTTGGTTTAAAACGCTTCAATAGCCAAAATAGGTACGAATAGAAGTAATTTTTGAAAGCTACTAAATACAATCATGTAATACCTATATCGAATAATGAATATCATTAAATGCTTTACTAACAATGAGGAAAATAACGATCGTCAACGTTTTTGTAATAACAATAACTATACCTACCACAACGGATACCTATGCAAAATACTATGATGAATGTACGTGTCGTGTCACATATACGTCATAACACGTCTGAAAAGAATATCGTAGATCACAACGCCGTTTACCATCAGGTGGGTTCGTGGAAGAAGTCAGTGGGTCAGTAGAAGTCGCCGTCTTCGTCAGGTAATTTTTTTTTGTAGGTATTTGTACATAATACCGGTGGACTTAGAGACTTAAAGTTTGGAAGAACTTCACTAAGGAAGATTTTATTAAAATTCCACCTCTAAGCGGTTAAAATAGAGGATGGGGATGACAAAAATGAAATTCAGGCAGAAGAAGTCACGGGCAAAACATCCTTTTATGCCCTACGTTTACATTGTAACATGCTTAGTCAATCAAACGCTTCTGATAGAATCTACCTAGCGCCGAAAAATAGTAATGTCAAAGTACGAGTAATAACAAAAAAGTTATTTAATAGTAAAATAAGGCCGAGGAGAATAATATGTAATTGACCAAACTCAAACTCAAAGCGCAAATTCCATTGGACCAGAGGGTTTTAAATGTTATGTAATACTTTTTGGTATATTGATTGCCTGCCCCTATGTAGCCTTAATCAAAATATTTTTAATTCCGTAGGTTAGATACCTACTTGATTGAAATTTTGCGAGTAGGTACCAACTAAAAGTAATGACGACAAATTTTAATATACGCACAAAGTTTCACTAGGTACCTACAGAGTTATCATTAAAATGTCAGTTTATTACGATAATAAATTGCTTGGTTCGAATGATGTTAAAAATTCAAGAGTCATCCGACTTGACGTAAGTAGTGACACTAGTTGCCTTTCAAATCAACTCGTAGGCATGTCCCATCCCAAGATGGGGACTGGTGATGGGGCCATGCATGCATAATGTATGTCTGCCTTTAAAACAAAGTTTTTTTAACTCACGAAATCAAATTTTTGAAGCATCTTCAAAGATTATGGATAAATAGAGATTTTGTGTATCTTCATTACAATTTTAGAATAGATACAAGAAAAGCGCAAAACGTAAGGTCGGGCACAATAATACAATTAGCTATATAGGCCTAAAAAACGAACTTACAAGATAAACAGACCGTTACCTGTACGCAACGTTCCCAAAATGCTGGTTGCATTGCCTCGCTGCATGGCTATACTTAGTCATTGGGGAAGATAGTGACCAGCAGACAAGATGCCTCGACGTCCCGATAAATCTTTGTAAATTTTACAAGCCCCTGACCCCCGCTAGCGTCTTGACATAATAATTATGTATCCGCTGTCTATATTTGCGCCCTTTAAGGGTCTCAGCAGAATCTAGAATCTTATAGTAATGTTTATAATCTTAACAAAGGTATAAAATAGTTTTAAATTAAAACTTTAATGAAAGCGGGTAACAATGACTATTTCTAATATAAGTTTTCTGATTCAACCACTGTTTATAGAAATGAACTATATTCTAATTACAAAGAAATCGAAAGTCTAGTTGCACGAGTATAAATTAATTGGATGTTTTCTTGATAAATATAATGAGGTGGAAGTATTAATGCGGATATTATTAATGGAAAATAATTGTGAGAAGTGTTGCAAATACAAAGATAACGACTATTTAATTATGGAAATATTATTTATACAAATGAAAAGAGCTACGAAATTTCATCATCACATAACAAGTTTCTTAAGTGTTTGAATGTTGTTTAACTACTTACCGATCTGGTGACAAAAAATATGATTGCTATCATCTACGTATTAAAAATGGAAACAACCTTCAAAAATTGCTTGAGTAGATAATAATTTAAAAATCAATTCAAATAAAACTTTTCTAAAGTTTGGACAAACAACTATGAAATTGACAGTCCCTCCCAAATTGTTTAACGTAATACCTAATGATTAGAAACAAATCATTACAATGTACAAGAAAAATCTTCGGAATTAGATTAGTAAGAAAGATTATAGAAAGCTTCCTAAAGATCCAATATACAGTTTAATAATAACTTAGATATTATTACTAATATTAATAATTTAATTTAGTAATGTTAACATTGTATTGTAGCGACATCGGCGATCTTTTATTCATCCACAACACCATCAAATATTAGAATACAGAGAGATCATAGTATATCTTTTTAAATTTTAACATTTGAATTGACTAATTCTTTTTTACGCTCCTTCTATACATTATTCCTCTCTAAACTTCAATGCGTATTACATGTAGCACTATTTTAATGGCTGACAACTTTGTTTACTTTCATAATTCCATTATTAATTGTGCACTTGGCACCGTCTTCATCGTCTACGTTTTCACTAGCTTTTTTTATTTACCTACCTATTAGTTTTTATACAAAACTGCTGCTAAAAATCTATTCAAATAGAAACTAGTTTTGGGTTGACTTTTTATATTCTGATGATATTCTAAGTGACCAAATGAAGCACAAGTGATCATGTAAACAATTATCGAGTTGCAAATGGTAGATTTACAAATATATCCATTTTATATTAACATTTTATTATTATCGATATATTATTTGACGCTGATTATTTAGATAATGTTTACCTTTTGGTTGTAAATCTCTAAACCGAAAACAATCTGATATTAAAGCGATAATTAATTTCCAAAACTACATATTAGGTAATATACAATACATAAATTCATGCCATTTACCCACAGGGGTAGGCAGAATCTACAGTAATGTAGTAATGTATGTAAAATTGAGCTTATATTGATAATGTGTATAAATCAAGCTTTCCTTTTGTTTCAGGCCATTATTGATGGCGTTACTCAGCATTCGAGGCGACTGGTATTTGTATTTTTGGTTAATTTACTGCAAAATTTATTCATCTATTATATGGTTGTTCGGCAATCACTGCCACGGAGCTGATAAGGTTCGCTCAGTGATAACGACTGGAGTTAGCGGACAGTCGCCTGGAGGCCTTCAGAGAGTGCGCACGCGACGTCGAAGAGCTCCACAGCAGCACCGCGTTAAACACATCGTTGCTTTAGCAAGAAGACCGTCTCTTAGAAGAATCGTGATGGCACCAGGAGCTAGCACCGCCCACACCATGATGGAGGACAAAGAGAAAGCACTCCACGGGGCATTGGCAACCGGTGAGTTCATTGTTTGTAATTTGCAAATCTTCACGATTTTCGATACGTGTAGTGTTTTGTGAAAGATTCTTTTGTACAAAACAAAAGAATATCTTACTTAATATCTTAATATCTTAAAAAATCGTGAAGTATTAGATAATTTAGAACTATTGAAATTGATTTAAATTTATGAAGCAAAAAATATTGCTTCTGAACATTGAAATAGCCTTCAAGTCTGTAAACTTGCAGTTGGGTCTTCCGCATTTTTTATTTCGAAACTTTTAAATACCAGTTCCGTAAAAACATCTTTAAATTTATTCTCGTATTGTTCTTAGTATTGTTCTAATGTGCTGAATTAGGACTTATCTTTGGGTCGAAGTAAACATTGTTAATGCTAAAAACATGAAAGGCTTGGCTGCATACCAAGAAATTTAAGAAAACAATGAAGTTAAATTCGCGATACTTAAGGCTAAATTATACGCAAGGTAACCGTTTAATATTTGCATTGTTCTGAACTCGTAACCAATTCTGCCGCATAGTCAGCTGGCTACTCTTAAATTTATCAAAATCTTTCGTATACTTGGCATATAGTTTAAGGGCTACCTTGTTAAATGTATGCCCGTTCATGACTTCATGGCAATTAGCCGAAAAACCGGTGCAGATCTCGATGGCAACACGCCAGGACCATACGGTCTGGTCTGACAAACTTTTCAGAGAAACCATTAGACGGGTAGGTATATACATGTCTCTCCACGTTTATTCTGCGTGATGAGGCTTCAATTAGGTACTTATAAACTTTTCTATGTACAGATTATCTGATATGCGAGAGTGGATAATTGCAATCGATAGTCCATTTATCCATTAGACATCCATTTCACGATGTGTTCTTTTATCTTTTTGAAACGTCATAAGTACCTTTTGCTTCCATCCAGCTTAGCAACAGTTCAAAACCATTCCAGAAACGATAGCGTTTAGAAAGTAAACAATATTAAAGAAAATAATTCAAAATCTTTCAACAATAAGTATGTAACTACCTAAGTTGTAAATGCTAACCACAGTTGAAAGCATTCATTCATATACAATAGACAATAACCACAAATTTCCCAGTCTGTAAAAATATCAATAGTAGACTTACCTTGAGTGATTCATTGCTTTTAGTTTGCTACAAATAGTACCTATTACTATTCTAGATAATGTTACAATGATGTCAGGAGCAACGATGACCTGTTTGGCGCAAACACACATACATCAGCCATCGTCCAATGACTCTGTTAAAAATGGATCACCTAGATTTGTTGAATTTTCTTTATTCCAAAAGTTCTCAGAAGTTGTTTAAATGTATATTGGTATTCCAGTTAAAAAACTCAATGAAATCCTCGCTGTAAAGTGACACCGGTCAATTGCCTCCGGCCATCGTGTAGTTGCCAGAGGAGCGTAACAAGAAAAGATCTTATTGAACTTTGTACTTACTGAAATAACACTGCATACAATATAAGATGCAATCAGTTATGTTGTTATAAAACGTGTTGCATGTGAATTGTTTGTTTTGGTCTTGTCTGTGGGAACTCCAAAATCGGAAATTGTCTTGGCAAATATAACCTAAAACTTCAGATTACCATAGGTATAATTCTACTTATAATATAGCGTACCTACCTATGTATAATATATTTAATGAAGCCTTATAATATAATACTAAGTATAACATAAAAAACATGACATAAATTGATTCGAAGAACATCTTCTACTATCTCTAGTTCCATAATAATAAGAAATTTGAAGATGAGTTGGAATTTACTTGACTGAATAGATGGATTCATTGAGCCAAATATAATCATGACTCGTGATACAATCTCACCGTGATACGACACGTGAAAGCAAAATGATGGGAGCAGTAATAAATCAGTAATGTCATACCTATCGAAAGGCGTAACGTAAATTTTAAACAATGTTACGTGTGATGAGTTCCCGACCTCTGAAAGATTGCCTTAAAACAAGCTAGGTACATATCTGATTGAAACAAGAAATAATATAAAATAAAATAAAATTGTAGATAAGAACAATGAAAAAGAACGAATTATGTTTTCTAATTTTCGGTTCCGTTTATAAATATATTTTTTCAATGACATTTGACATCGTTGTTAATAATATTGTTGCTAAAGAATGCGTCAGTTTAAAAAAAAGCGGCTAATCGCGCCACATGTGACGTCAGTGCCACGCCTCCGATTAGGACAGTGGAGCCAACAGTAAATGAATCTCTACAATCGGCAATAAATTTTACTTAAGTAAACGTTTAATTAAAATTTACATTGCTTGTTAATATTTTATGTTTTGTGATGACGTAAATACTGATTGCTTCCTCTATTATCGCAATTTTTTGTTTGTTGACGATTTCTTATTTTAAAATGATAAATCTTATACTTACCGTGCATTTCATTTGGTCAAAATGCAAAAACTTTTAGGTTGACAAGGTAAATAAAGGAAAAACGTTATTACATAATTAATAGATAGATATAAAGTTTGATTTAATTGCATTCGGCTGTTAAAGATAAGCGGCTTTTGTTTCTTAGAAAAGGGAGTTGTTATCAAATCTAATAAACCTATTGCGAAATTGACATTCACAAACAGTTTTGACATATTAGATTTATGAGATTGCGTGTTTTTCGTCGTTATCAGTTGTGCCCCCAGCGAATTTATCAGTGGGTGTGTTGCTATGTTAATTATCAAACCAAATTTACAATAAATGTTTATAAATCACAGAACAAAGACTTTAATGAAATAGTTATGTTTAATACATAACTTTAAGGAGATAAACTTGTTTTTCAACACACAACACATTTATCTTCTCTATATGGCAATAAGAATAAGTCGCCGTATAAATTATTTTCCAATGGGTGATTCGTCGCAAATTCTTTCGCAAATTCATATTTCTAAAAGCTTCCTGATATTTCTGCCTTTTGCAGCGTTTTTTTCAATCTCAGAGCAATTTTAATACCTAGAAGATAATATCTTTAAGTTATTAATCGAAATAAAACCTCCACAATCTATAATATTTATAAATACATTATTGAACATTGATTGCTCAAGATATCACGATGTTTTGAGGGCATGTTCATTGATACAATCGTAATATGCCTACTATTTCGAAACAGACGAATCTATTTAATTATGGGCGTGGGCTGATAGTCTGGGTAGTAACACTATATTAACTACACACCTACTGATGACGACGGAATACGATGTTGTACTTTATGATTGAAGTTTATTTTTATCTTAGTTTTATTCGTATTTTATGAATCAAGTTACTGTAACATAAGACTGAATCTTCATTACATTTATGACATTTATAACGCGTCTAGTGTTTTAGTGTTTAATCTTTAAGATTATTATCATGACAATATTTAAAGTTTTTCACTTTATCTTGGGTTTTTCTACAATATCGAATTATTCATATTTATCTACATTTCAAGTTTTACCTTTTCGTACATAAAGACCAATTTTTGTGTAACACCAGTTGTTTTCTATACCACCTGAATCTACAGATGAACTAGTATGAAGCAGATATTCAATATATTTTAGAAAATAAGTGTTGTAAATTATATTTAATAAAATATTATTGAATATATAAATTTTATTGCTATATTACAATAAATCTATAAAATTTTGCTGTCCGTTTTTGTAATTAGACAATAATATTGTATATCTACCTACATTTATAACAGATACATCTGTTTCAATAATTATTATAATATCGTTAGATATTTTCTTAGAGTACAACTTGTAAAGAGAAATAGATTATCTTGTTATTTTCAACATTTAATCTGAATGAGTGTTTATGAGGGGTCAGTTCTTAGAAGATACGTCAGTTGACCTATTGGAAATCAATAAATATTTTATTATTTCACGCAACTAGCGCATGAGAAATCACGTCATCCATTCAATGAGGTGTACTGGCACATAATACTGGATTCTATGACATCTATTTAAAACCAAGCCAACTCTGCATCGGCATTTTAATAGCAAAACTGAAAGACCAACTGAAATCTTTACAATATTATCCTTTTCCATTCAAAGTTAGCTTTGCCGGGCTACGAATGTAGGTGTGTATGGAGGCAAAGAGGTCTCATTGAAACAATGACGACACTACAAAGATTTTTACAGTTATCGTTTGCAGTGTTGCCACCTACCTTTGCAAATTTCGGGCTATAAGTGCGTGCTTTGATCTAAACTTCTGAGTAAATACCATACCAGTAATAAATCTTAAAGTATTAAGAAAGATATTCGACATTGGGGCGCAAAGTTATTTTCCTCATGGACATCTCATTATTTACTAGAGAAACCTAACGTTTGTTGGAAAGAAGCCATTAGAAATGACTGTTAGCTATGTCGTATTTGTATGAGATACGGTGAAAATAATACAAAGTATAAAATGGAAAATTACAAGAAAGCAGCAATGGCATTCACAAATTCAAACCCATGAAGCAAATACAAATGCTTCATGTTCAAACCATACCATTATAATGTGCAAATGAATGTTGCTATGGTAACTTTTGCTGTCAACAATTCAACATTGACTCTTCTATTATTCAATGAAACAGCTGGGATTTAAACCCTATTAAAATGGAAAAGAAAGTAAAACATTTTGTACTAAACAGGCTGGAAAATCAAATAGGTACAACTTTGGATATGCTGATCTGCAAAACAATACAATAAGATTGGAATATCCTTCTGATTATTATGTTAGTAAAAGAGGTTAAGAAAAACATTAATAAATACCTAGATAGAACTACAGTTTGTTGTAAAAACCATAATTAATTAAATACTACCGTAGATATCTTTGGAGTAGTCGTTCCCGTTTCCACATGCATGCGTTATGCAACGTGACTCGTCACCTAGGAAAACTACACTGATATCTAATCGTTTGCACGTTATAAATACCTATTATTCCTTTTTTTGCCGACGTGGCAACTAGAAACTCTATGACTTTTTAGACGCAAAAAAAAACATTAGATTTTAATTTGGATTGTTTTTTTCTTAAAGTTTGCTTTTGCATAACGTCGATTTTTTTTTGTTAAGTAAACTTTTTTATTTGTATAACGTAAAAGCTCCTATTACCGCCAGTTTTAGCTGTCTTAGGATTCACTCTAAAAAAATAGATATAAGCTGTTATGTTAGGAAAGATGTTATAATTTATAATTAATCTCCACGAAGTATTCTTTGCGATTCAGTACTTAAATTCAATATTCAATAACACAGTAATTACTAAATAATTATTTAATCCAAAAGAGTAGTTGATTCTATTACCGACCCATAGAATGCGGCAAGATTCTATTACCGATTTTTCTACTTCTTTTACCGACCGCTCCGACGTTCTCACTACTTCTATATTAATTTTTTTTTTTAAAGTTTTAAAGGTATTTATTATAATTTATTAACAATAGTTAAGAGATCAACACTATTACAATACGAACACAATTATTTATTGCAACGCTTAGAGCACTCATTTTTTGTTATTTTAATTAATAAAAAGTATAATCAGCCTCAGAAAACAGTCTTCAAATAATAATTATTTCTCTTGTCACGCAGAGTTGTCCTCGGAATGCCATACCTAGGTTTTTGAAGCTTCGTATATGAGCTGGTCCCTTCATTTATAGCTAAAAGCGCAGCTTCTAGTTGAGCAAAGGCATACTGCTTGCGATTCTGCGGTTCCATGATTCTATAAAAGAACACAATCTTTAAAGAGATATAGAATTTAATTTTTCGAAAGAAGCTTTAAAAAGTTACATGTCCTCCATTCCGTCCCGCCATTTTTATTTGATTTAAAAACTTAAGAAATATAGCCAATTCCATGAAGCCATGAATGAAACTGGATAGCAAATATTATTTTACATTAATATATTATTATGACAAAATCTCTCGAAACGTTACGTATGCAAGAAATAAACCAATTTGTTCAAAAATATACATTTTGTTTTTTTTTTACCTACCAAAAATATCGTCATAGCTGTGAGTCGGTAATAGAATCCAGTATAAAGGTTACAATATTCTATTAGCGACCAATAAAATTTATAATAAACAGATAAAATATCTGCTTTATGGAATACTGTTAAATTCGATCTCATTGCTATATTATTTATTTTAATGTCAGTTAGTCTTTAATTAAGATAATAAAGGTTATTTACAGTACAATATCATTATAATAATAGGGATATTGTCTAACGTTGAATCGAGTTTTACACAAAAACTTTAAGAAATAGCTTTGTCGTTAATAGATCTAACGAAGTAAAATAATTTTAAGAATTGAACAAGAAAAAAATAAAATTTAATGAGGTACTTTATAACAGATATTATTTTAAAATAACAAAATGTTCTCAAAATTTAACAACGCCATGGGTCGTTATTAGAATCAAGTTTTGAAATTTGGATTCTATTACCGCCTAAAATTAAAACATGATTTTATAACACAAAAACCAATAAAAAGTATTATATTAAGAATTAGTTTAAAAAACGAATATATAAGTTACAGTTGTAATGTGATAGCAAGAATACAAATCCATTTTTAGTGTGTTATTTTCCTTAAGTAATATTTAGGTGTACTTACGTGGCTGGAGACGCGACACTATGAAATGTGCGTCCGCTTCGGGCGTGTCCCACTCATTGTCAAATTATTTCTTTCACTGGCTATTTAAACACACAAACTTTACTCTGTTTGTTGTCCAACAAAAATACCTAACTAATTTTTAAGGTATTATTTTCTGGAACCCTAAATTATGTCTAATATGAGTGATTAAAAAATTAGATCGTTAATAGAGTACACATTTTAGGGGGTCGTTAATAGGAGCTTTTACGTTACCTTTGTGTGGTGTAAAAAGTTATCCTTTTGACGCTTTGTGTTCGTTGTCCTCTTTTCGGATTATAACCTATAGAACATAAAACTGGTATTTCGGTGAGTAAACGAGCTTAATAAAATGCCCGTTCCGCGAATTCGTTTATTACGTACTTGTCGCTTTTGAGATCATGCTACCAAAAATACCAAATTCATTTGGAGCTTCCAAGATATTTTATATCAAGACAAGACAGATCTATTACTAAAGTCTTAATAGGCTTGAGAAAATTCTTACTAGGCCACGTGCTTGCCTTTTGTTTGTAATTGATTTGAGTCAATTGTAACGATGAGGTCAAACCACTTTGTTCGAGCGGGGAAATAATCGAGACAGTTCACACGGTGTGTCATAAACAGTCATTATACCATGTAAAGGTCAATGAGTGGATACAGAAACCACAATATTAGGTAATATTTTGTGGTCATGAGACATCAATTTCATTCAATTTGATTCATTATCGAAATTCCCAACTGGTATAAATTTTAACTTGGTACCTATCCAATATCCATTGTTCGGTGCTTCGTAAGTCCCAAATAAACGAGGTAAACATAGGTATGGTGTGATCACTCTTTTAAAAAAAATCTATTTATTATAAATTGCAGAGAAATTTAAATGCAAATAGAGATCATTAAGCTGCTTTGGTATCAAGTAGGCACAGTTAGTACGAGTTTGCAATCCGTGTTTCGTTCACGTTTTTACACCCGGAAAGAAAGAAGACAAACGTCTCATGAAAAATGTCGCCATTTGCGCGGTCTTCAACCTCGAACTATAGATTCTGACAGATTCTTATGACCAGTTACTTGACTAAACAGATTCAATTCAAACAAGAAAAACAAAAAAAAAAACAAATCTAATAAGTTGTTCCTAGGAAAAGGATAACTAAACTTGTTTAAAGTAGTGGACTTGTAAAACAAGTTAGCTCAGCGTCCGCCTTAGCTTAGCAAACAAATATAAAATTAAATGTACACTTCTTAAATGAGAGCTATATTAAGCTCGCAAGGATCATTGGCTTTTGTCGAAGAATTTTGGTACGCCGTGCCCTACGCCAAGCCAGTTGAAATAAGGGACTTTTGGTAACTTATACGATGCAAAACTTTGTTTTTTTTGGGGTCTCTGGGAAGTAAATAAACTTGTTTTGTATGTAAACTGGAGAAAGGCGTTTTTCCTGTTTCTTCAATGTCGTCTTGATAAAATAAGAAAATTGCTGGCTTTGTCTTTCTGCTTTATGTTAAATTTTTTAAGCGTCCACATTTTGAAAAGAAATGGTAATTTTTATAACATTATTATTGATTCTTAGTGAAATGTTTATTGTCGTGTATTTTTGCAATACCTACTGAATCTTATTAGTCGGACTGTTTTTATAAAAAGTAACGCACATAGAGCATGCAAACGACGGAATTGTTTATAAAATATTACTGTTCCATGGTATAAATATAAAAGATATAAGTACTAATAAGAGACACACCTCCATCGTAAATTCAAATTCTAAATATATCGTCAGTCTACGAGTCGGTTAGGTCGACCGTTTGTCGGTACAAAGTCCGCGCTCTAGCTGGAGCGCCCGCGCCGTATTTGAATGCGCCGCAGCCCGCATGCCACTATATTATAGGGCCTTGATAACTGTATTGAAACGACAATTTCTTTTCCGCTATAGGTACTCCTACTATTAAACTATTTGGCCAACGAAGTAATTTGAAAAATAGAACGCACTTATTTAGTAAAAAATCTTCAATAAAACAATAGTGAGACATGTTAATTAGTTTCACATTACACGCCTTCCTGTGGCAGCTGCATTGAAAATATGTGGAACAAATACACAACACAATTTGACTGCGTAATGCGTAGAAAATCGATTATTTGATTTGATATCAATCATTCACATTCTCCCGATAAGACGAAACAAGAGAAGTCAATTTTACTCATATTTGGATTGCGCTGATAATTTTAAATACAACCATAACTTACACAAAGAACATTAATAAATCAGACAAAACCTTAATATCTTAAGTTGTCATCATTAATCAACTTTTACAAGACATTAATAGGTTAGGTAAAGTCATAAACAAGGAAAAAAAACTACTCGTTTCTCTGCGTTTCTCTATTTGACTATTTCGGTATGACGTAATTCATGTTTGCATTAAGACAAAGGCGAGGTTGAAGGCGTGCCGGCCGTCCGACGATTTCATTGGTCCTTTTGTGGCATATCAACAATCATAAATGCCACTTGTACAAACCACTCAGGTGTAATGACACAGCTTGTTTTTTTAAAGATAATACTTTAACGATAATTCCTGCCGCTCTCTCTTTGGTGATATCATTTTGTGGTCTTTAGGGTACGCACGTAATCTAGAGATATCTTACAAGGAAGATTAATAACTCTACCGGGTTTAATAAAAATCTTCGTTAGACCTTGATCTAGTCAGCTAAAGTTCTTTAAAATCTTATCAATTGATGTCAACGAGTAACCGGTGTAAGGCAACGAATTTGGGCAAATATTTTAAGATATATTATTTTCTTGGCAAGTGACGGGATACTGAGAAAATTCTAAGAAACTTCAAAAAGTAGAACAACACAATCATGAAAACGCAAATCGGTTTTTTCTAGAATGCCGTTGAAATATAGAGAAATTTTCTATTTATGTTTTAGAGAAAATGTTAATCCCCAAACGTGTCAGTCTGTAGATAGCATAGGATGACTTCCATAATTATTAGACTGACCCGGATTCACTAAGGTTAATGTTACCGATAAATAAATAATTGATCAATGTCTGTGGTAATCTAATAAATATTCTAGACAAATCTTACGAATAGCTGCTATTATTGGAATGCATTGAGAATTTAATTGAACACGCCCACGGTTTAAATTGATGTAACATTTATGCCTTAAATAACTTGAATACTAATTGATTGTTTGATTCAGTCTCTGATATTGACTTTATTTGGTTGCGGCTGCTAGGTATAATAAATGTATTTTTATGATTCACAACAATCCCAACTTAGTATTAGGTAAGTATATTCTAATAAAACACGAAAGATATCTATAAGATATAAGACACTTAATACAAAAGACCTCCTAATAAAACAATAAACCTACAAGAAATCTACAAACAAACAACTAGGTACTTATTGAAATAATTCCTCCTTTTGATAAAATGGTGATGAAGTCTAATTTTTCTCCGTTTACTTAAGTTTGATTTAATTGGAACTAAATGTCTTATTTAAGTTATAAGTGTGTGTTATCAAAATGTGGTAACATCCAAAAGTTGAAAGTGGCCTAATTTCCTACATCTTTTAAAATGTTGGTCCTTTTGTCCTTATCGATGATTGATTATATACACAAACTAGCTTTCGCGCGCAACGTTGTACGCGTGATTATTCTACCTCCACGCTTTTTCTACCCTACCCTACACTACCCTACGCTACTCTACCCTACCCCTACCATACCCAAGCCCTACTCTACCCTACCCTATCCTACCCCTACCCCTACCATACCCAACCCCTACTCTACCCTACCCTACCCTACCCTACCCCTACCATACCCAACCCCTACTCTACCCTACCCTACCCCTACCATACCCAACCTCTACTCTACCCCTATCCTACTCTACATCCACCCTACCCTACCCGACACTATCCTACGCTACTCTACCCTACCCCTATCCTACCCAACTCCTACTCCACCCCACTTAACACCTATTTCTATTCACATTATGCCACTTTGATGTCTCTTACTAATACTGAATTTTCTACATAAACTTTTACCCCCCCTCCCTTTCCCCCCTAATAGGTAGAGTTTTCAAAAAGCTGAAACACGTCTTATTTGTTAACCGAAAAGCTAATTATCAAGCTTAATAACGGATTTTCATAACTACAAACTTAAGTCCCCTTTTATATCTCCTTAGGGGGAAAAAATCCAAATTTTTTTTTTTTTGATACACGTCTTTTTTATTTTTAACGAATAAGATTAATACTATTTTTTACATCTATAACTTAAAAAATAACGAATCTTCCATACAAACTTTCACCCCCTTTTTTATCCACTCAAGGGTAGATTTGAAAAAAAAAACCTATGCTCGTCTTTCATTCATCAACCAAAAAGCTGAATACCAAGTTTCGTACATTTAACTTTAAAAACGACGGACTTTCATACAAACTCTTTTCCCCTTTTTTACCCACTTAGGGGTGGAGTTTCCAAAAATCCTTCCTTAGTGCTCCCCTAGGGTACTTAAAGAATGTTGTCTCAAAATTTCAAGTCTCTAGGTCCACCGGTTTAGGCTGTGCGTTGTCTGTCAGTCAGTCAGTCACGGTACTGTTTTATAAGTATAGATAAATGATTTTGAATTTCGAATTTAAATTTGTTTTTTTTTTGTTTTAGTATCTATCCGTTCGCGGCGCATCAGCCAGTTCGCGCCTCTGTTGATCGCACTAGTTGGTCTACCGGCACGAGGCAAGAGTCAGGTGGCACATAGACTTTCCCGACATCTCAACTGGAATGGGGAGAGTTCTAAAGGTAAATAATAATTATACTGCTTTTGATAAAGCTAGGCTGAAGTTCAATTAAAGGCAAGGTAGGATCCTGGCTTCAAATATATGTATAATACCATAACAAAGAAAATTTTACATGACTAAGAAAACGTGTTATGAAAGAAGTAGGTAACGAGTTTATTTTGGTCTTGTAAGTCCAAAAATTCTATAACTGTAGGTACTTAGTTAACGTTTATTGTTAAGTTTAGATTTTATTTTAGTTCAAGGATAACCGATTCAATTTTTTTTGTCAATAATTGATAATTTCTAATCATAATCATATTGTACTGAGGCATTCTTTTGGATTAATAGAGGGACTACCTAGTTTACATCATTTATGAAATATATGAAAGCCTTGCCGGCAAAGAGTAGTTTACAATGATGTATAATTGACATCAGTCTTTAACAATAAATTAATGATGTTGTATCGTAATTGTTGCTTTGACGTCAGATGAATTGACTTCTAGTTTATGTAGATCATAAATATAAGATTAACAAGACTTAAACAATGTGTTGTCTCACTCACTTATTATTGCTATTACTAATATGAATAAATATTTTTCAATGACGACGTAACAACATTCTTTATGTACATTATTTCCATCAATGTTTAATAAGATAATATAATTATAATAAGATAATATAAGATAGAATGATAAACTGACTTAATCAATGCAATATTTTATGTAATTACAACACATTACAAACTTATATCAATTGATCGGTGTAGGTAATTACCAAATTGTAGGAGCAAAGAATGGGTTTTTCATGTAATAAACATAATTCAATGAGTTGAAGAGAAAGTGTCGTCATTGCTTTTGATATCATATCTCCTAATTGTTATAATAGAGATAAGATAAACTTAAAGTACAAAGTAATGCATAAATTAAAACATTTTGTACTTGACATGAATGCACGATTTCCCCCACTGAATTCAGCTTTTAATTTGTAGTTTAGTTGTTAATTATTTATAAGTTATTTAGGTTTTAGTTTTATTCATTTATGCTGTATATTTATAATTTCATTTCAGCTAATTATTGCGTGTCATTATCAATTAAAAGCTTGTACATTTATGTTATTCATAATATTTTGAACGTAATAAATACCCAATTTTAATTTGAACAATTAAGTATCCTATAGTATTTAATTTGAATCAAGTCAATAAATTATAATTATAAATACCTAGTCATAACAAAGTCTAGCCAGTACAATTCCTAACGCAGCTATTTATGTTGCCAGATTAAATTACAGAGCCGTGTTGTTTAGCAATGTCTCTGAAGAAGGATGTTTACTCGTCAGTTAACACCGATAAATCACGAAGGCGTGATTTGTGTCTATTTGTACACGAGACTGAAGCCCTGACCTAGATGTATTGTCTTGTCTCTCTTTCACACAGTTGCCCGTAAGACTTGGCCATCTTATGATTAGATATGTCGTCTTCAACAAGATAAAAACTGGCCTGATTGACTGACAATTCCATTTACTAATAAAATGACATAGTTTGTCTGTTGCTACGACTTGCTCTAGATATAAATTTAAAATTTGTTGCGTAAACATTATGAAATACAGTCATGGTCAAATCTGAATAATAATAAATATTTGAGATACTAATAGATGAGATAACTGTAACTGTTGTGGGAGTGTCACGTAGGGAACATAATACAATCTAACACATTTTTATAAAAATCTGAAACACGAAGATGTAAACGACAAATGAACATCAATAAATTTGTAATTACCATGCATGTAGTATAACTCAAGAAATTGAAAACCAAATCTCAGTTACCTAAACAGTAGCTGATATGAGAATAATACATTTGAAATCCAACCCTAACAGCTTGCGTAAACACTATTGTACAATAAGTTATGCAATCGATAATCATGCACTAAGCTTTCAACCTCGCTAAGGTATTTTCCTTGGTTGATCAAACAAAGGAACGTTTGTAATAAAATCAATGCAGCAAATGTTAATAAAATAGATATTCTGTAACAAATGGAAATTTTCTTCAAAACATTTACGACACGTGTGCAATACCGCAAAGCATTGTAAACATGGACAAATTTAGCGTCCCAAGGGTTACAAATTACTTCGGTGATAGAACATTAAATAAACGTGTGCCATATCTTTTGAACAGCTTACCAGCGGACATCAGACATGAAAATGACAAAATAAAATTTAAGAGGAAACTTAAAAAAGACTTGTTTAATATATAAATAATTTAGGTTTATATCACAGAAATATTATCCAATATCTTTGGTTTATATAAATTAATTGCGACTTATCCACAGTCAAACCGCTAAACCGGTTTTGTGGAGCATTATCTTACTATGTACCTACTGTAAACTGTAATAAATAAATAAAAAAAAAAAAAAAAAAAACATAATGAGCAATACTATCATCACTGGATTCATTGGATGACTTTAATTATTGACAGGAAAATCTTCTCAGCCGTGCATGAGCAAATTATATTTTTTGGTCTCTTAGGACAATGGCACCGTTGATTATATCATCCATATATTCTGTCATAATACTTTGTTATCCCAGATGTAGGTACTATCGTGGACAAAGCCCGAGAGCTTGCATCCAGCGTCCGAACGTAGCGCGTTCGTTCTAAACATTTTGATCGCAAAGTGGAGCACCGTTCGTGTCCGCGATAGTACACCTCACTAAAACCATGTGATGTTCAGCGTATGAAAGGAGGTCCCGGGTCCTCTTAAGAGACCAGCTCCGGAACCTCCCCTGCGCAAAGCCCATCAGGCACGCACCCGGGGAGACCATAAAGCCAGAAGTCTCTGCGAAGCCCCGCTGTAAACTATTAATGGTAGAAGTAACACCTATCATTAATACTTCACTTGAACACTTAGTGCTAATATTGGTGATGGAAGGTACACTAATATTACAAGTTTAAGTTCTCTCTCTCAGAGATAAAGAAAAAAAGGGAATAAGAACAAAAGAAGAATCACGCTTGCAACAGTAGTACTTGTCATCTGTCAAACCCACACTTCTGTAAACTAAGTTTCTACTTTATAGGTATTTAACAAAGCTCTTTGTTTCCAGTTTTCGACTGCAGTGAGTACCGTCGCCGGCACATGGCCCTGTACGGCAGCCATGACATCTTCCGCGCAGACAACGCGCAGGGCTCTGCGATCCGTCGCCAGAGCGCCCGCGAGGCCGTTCAAGATGCTGTGCTGTGGCTGAAAGATGGAAACAGTGTTGCTGTAAGTAAACCTAAGAAGTTAATGATTCTGTCGCCGTTTTTTAATAAAAGACATAAACTGACACCTATACATAATAATATATTAGATATGTCTATCTAAGTAAAGAAACAGTACTAAATTATCAATGACAGTTTGAACAGTCTAATCAGATTACGTAAAGCCCGGAAGTCATAAAAACTTTAAAAGAACAAACATTACGTAATTAGGGATCACATCCGGAATCTTGAGGTTAGCCATCAAGGATAGCGATGTCATAATTGTCGTTAGTTATATAATTATTTATAAGAATGTGTCGAACTGTCGACTATAGAATGTAATGTCAAGAAACAACAAAGATATTGACATTGCTCTCGGATACAATTGTAAAGGTTTCATAATAGCTTTTAAAGTTATGAACATAATCATCATTTGTCATCGCTTGTCGGCACTAATAACGTAATATTAGCCATGTTGTGCGATTAGACTATTCTAGGGTATCAGTCTGCAAGAATCTTGCACTAAATCTAAGATAAATGACCTAATGTGATGGTTACTTACAGTAATTGCCTAGAAATAAATAAATAAGATTCAGTACCTAACTCATAATTTTGTAACATGTTTATCCGCAAGAATTGGTGATCTTATCGATAAACGTAGGATCAATTAGGAATTAGGTAGTTGTTTAGTTTAGGAACTTTCCTAAACCTGGCTTAGTCGTAGAAATCTACATACTTATTTGATTATTATATTATCGATATTAGCGATCTAAATGAAATTTCATTGGACCGTTATGCATAATTAATTGTTAGCATATTCCGTTATATTACCTACGGCTTATTTTTAAAACGTTATGTCTGTAACAGATTATATTTTTTATCCACGCCTACAAGTGTAGCGAAAAAACACATTTTTATACCATGATTAATAAGACTGCTTGGCGACAGTAAAAGATAAAAAGCAATAAGATAAGTGTCATTGTGCAACTTACATGAGTTTGAATAATCTCAGACATATCATAAAATTTTATTTCCTGTGAATCAACTGAAGTAGAAATGATAATGACATAATTTGATATTAATATATATAATTTGATATCGGCCTATCGCAGTCTTTTTTCTAACCTCTCTCAGGCCTCCCCAGGTGAATAATTTACTCATTATTGTTACCTAAAACGCTTATCATATTATTAAGCACAAAGATTAATTATTGTCGTTATCAATAAAAGAGTTTTGAATATTGCATTTTTTTTGTACTTTCTTCAGCATTTTATAAAAACCTTCGAATAATTGTTTTTGGTCCTTTTGGTCCCCATTATGTTATTTTGCATTGCGTTTATCTGCTTTACTATATTTTCCTTCGTGGTTTTTACAAGTTTTCCTGCTATTTGTTTACAAATTAGATCCTAATTAGCAAGACTAATTAAATAATTAATCTATTAATAAACCTTGTCTGCAAAAGATAAATCGTGAACACAAGTTTTAGTCATATAATATATTCTTACCTAGAATTGTCTAATTAAAACCACCTTTTAAACAGTTTCAAATCATTTTTAATTATTTTGTTCTAGATATTTGATGGCACAAGTATTACTCGGGAGCAACGTCGCGAGCTGAGCGAGTACTGCCACTCCGACATGGGCTTCAGGATTCTATTCATAGAATGCGTATGCGAGGACCAAGAATTGCTTGAAAAGAATATTATCGAGATCCTTCACTACTCTGCGGATTATAAGACCATGAGTGAAGAGGAGGCTGTCGATGATTTGAGGAAGAAGTTGGAGCATTACATGAGGCAGTATGAGCCTATCGATTCTGAGTTGGAGACGATAAGCTTCGTCCGGGTGGAGAACATGGGGGAGACTGTTACAGCGCACAGGGTTGCTGGACAGAAGGAAGCCGGTATTCTGGGATATCTGTCTGGAATGAGAGGGCTGCCGCAGACCTTGTATTTTACTAGGGTGAGTCTCTCTTAAATTTACAAACACTACATAATATTCTTATCGAAAGATATCCCTCGCCAGCAATTCCGACTCGACTATAGTTTACGTAACTACCTAAGTATCGATTTCTCAGGAAATTATCAATTTTACCGAGTCATGGTTGCGTGGAAAATGCTGATAGAATACCTAAACTATTCTAGATATCATTTCAAGAAAACATGTTTTTCAAAGTCCGGGTTTATTTTGAGCTTGAAGTCGCCATTTGCACGTGACGTTAATCAATAAACAACTCTATGTCTAGATATTAGAAGGTGTACCTATTTGTTTATAAAAAATAAAATGGGGTCATGGTCCATGGTAAAGGTCCATGTTTTATAAAAAAGTATCTATATGTTTGGCAACTCTAAATGGATGAAGCAGTATACCCACAATTCTTCAATGTTATCTAAATACACTCTAAAAAACCGTTATTAGAAGTCAATGTTTATGAACAAGTTTGCAGGATATTTGTTAAATCATAAATTTGCTAGTTTATGGAAATTGTGCAGGAACATTTTAGATTTTACTACAGATTTATCATCTCCAATAATAAATCATTGACATTAACGAATCCTAAATGTGCTTTAAAATTTATGTAAGATATTTTAAGTTTAGAACGCTCTGTGGTACGTCATAGAGCAAACGTCCAACCATTTATAATGTCGCCAGAAATCCTTTGAATTTACTAACTGCGTCAGACGGTCTATTGCATCGATATTTTAATAACAACACTTATTTTATTCCGGATATTTAGAAGCTATGGTATTTAGAATCCAATTTGTGTAGACAAATTATAGGTACGCTCACAATTCCGCCTACCTATTCATACTTTATAGAGTTTAAAAAAATATCAGGGCGATCGGCAGACGGCAGTTCTACTGCGTTTAAATGTCTAATTTCATTATTTTTCTTCTATTTATTTTTTTATTAATTTCTATTTTTTTATTGCGCATTAAAATTAGCGAGTTGTTAGCCCCTCCTGTTTGGACTTTGTTAAATTATATATTTTAAACACCGCGAGTATCTAGGATTACGTATACTTGGTGATGGATGATTGGCAGAATCGTTGATGGTTCCTACTTAGAAGGTTACAGGGTCGCATCATGTTCGCAGTCCATCTTCTCTTTTAAACAATTATATACATAGTACTCACAATACTAATTTATCTATTCTCCCACCAGCACGGCGAGAGCGAATACAACGTGGTCGGGCGCATCGGTGGCGACGCGTCTCTATCTCCTCGCGGCCTGCAGTATGCGCAAGCGCTGGCTGACCACATCAACTCGCTAGGCTGCCGCGACAATATGAGCGTCTGGACTTCCGAAAGATGGCGCACCAAGCAAACTGCTGCTGATATCAGAGCACCCAAGAGGGTTGTGAGGGCATTGAACGAGTTGGATGCTGTAAGTACCTAACCTGTCTTTGACATCTAGAAGTCTATTACAACTGAATTAAAAAATTTTGTTACTTAGAAAAAGATACTTTCATTGCACAAACACAAAGTTTAATTTCGTCTGCTACGGTAAATTTTTAATAACATTTTCAATACTTAGTCTTAATTTCCTCACCAATAGAGTTGATATTTGTGAAAATCAAAAAGGATTTATTTCTAAATTGATTAATTAAAATCAAATCAGACTTTTCAAATCTCACTTCACAATGGCATGGTTGTTAATTTTAGCTGGCAATACCACTATCTTGTGTATCAGAGGCATAACAACCAAATGAACGGAAATGACGTCATAATTAGGAACCTAATGATTATTATTTATTATCATTAATAAAAAGAAAATAACAAAGGTAATAATAATTCGATGAGATTGCTATCTTGGTTGATTATCTAAAGCTTTCATGTAAAACTAATTACCCTTCCTATTAGTGACGTGTATTGTAAAATTTTGAACAACGAACGAAAAATGAAATTGAAAGATAGTCATAGATTAAATGGTTACTTCGTTATTTGCATAAGTACATAATAATATTGTGTCTCTTCCATTATTTTTTATTTATTGTAACATATTTTATATTTAGAACGTAGGTACTAGGTACCATTTGTCTGGTCAGGAATGGCATAACTAACCTGCTATTTCTACAGCAAAATAAACTCAAGAACGGTTTGGGCTAAATATTTTTAATATTAAAATATCGACAGCCTTATATGACATACGTGCTTATTAAAAATTATCTTGACAAAATAAACAGCGCCATCTATTACTCAAATTTAGTACTGATGATTCTAACACCATTGGCCGTGATTAGCATAGGTATATTACTTTTATGATGCGTGACGTCATTAATAATTAATTATACTATGATTGTTATCATTGTATTGATTAATGTCAAAGCAAAGTGGCGCGATCGACGCCATATTTAAATAAGTGTTTATTATAGATTCAAGTTCCTGTCCATGTTTACACCGTACTTAAAGATAAAAGCAGTGATTAAAATAGAATATTATTATTATATTAAACCACGTTACGTGATAACGCAATTATTGGAGAGGTTAGTTAATGGCCGGGCTCAACAATATCAAATATGCAAAATGCTGATTTTAAGTGTTATGAAAGTTACCTTTATTAAGTATAATTTATTGACACAATGCACAAACGTTCAGACCGAAACAAATATTTGTGTAATACATAATATTTGTGTAACACGTAATATTTGTGTAACACATAATATTCGTGTAACACGTAATATTTGTGTAACACGTAATATTTGTGTAAAACACAAGTATTAGCCTCATGTGAGACGGTTGGCACGGTAAGCCAATCGCCAAGCCACTAGTTAATTAATACTTTAATTATGTATTTCTGAACGAATAGATTCGCAATGTTTTTTCACCGTCAATGCTGTATCATGGAGCCAAAAGTTTTATCTATCATGCTTAGTTGCAAATAATATAACACGCAAAAAATATATAGCGCTAATCCTATATCGATAAAAATAAAATAAGATATTAGACAGCGATAAATATTATCTCTAAAATCTATTAATAGAAGAGACACTTAATACTATCTAAAAAATAACTAGAAATCAGTAATTCATTTTTTTTACGTAACAGTACCAAGCCTGTATTTATAAATAAAATGCTTAAAATATTTAGAAAGAATTTAGAAAACACTTAACCGCTAACATAAACATACATAGTCTCCAACCTACCTAAAAAGTTAACTGCAGTAATTATTTTCTTCATAGTGACCTACACCTAATCCGTCCAACTCGTCCCATCCACTGACGTCACATGACGTCATTTGATAGTCGTAGTATTTTTTTTTCTTGTTTATGGCAATCTGCTGATGTCATTGGAAAAGTACCATCGTTTGATATTTTCAAGTAGCGAATTTTTTTTTTTTTTTTTTTTTTTTTTTTTTTTTTTTTAATGGCCCACACGTTTTGTGTATTAGCCAATGACGGTAGAATGGTAGGATTTTCGGATAGGTTAGGATTATTAAAAGTTAGGGAAACATGCTTGTTAGAAATAGGAATCGGGACAAATTTGGAAAAAAATAATTAGTGGAGTTGTAAAGTTATTAACATATTTTACAAATGAATATAATAATACTCTAATTAAAAGAAATAGAATTATGAAAGTATATCTACAGCTTAATATTATTAAAAGATATAAAATTAGCAATACATTTATAAACTAAAAGGTTATTGGAACATAGTAGTGAAAGAATAGAAGTAGGGAAAGGAGAAGAGAGGGAAATGAGACTATTTATAAAAGAGGAGCGGTCATACAGAGGACAACAAAACAAGATGTGATTCAAATCGCCGTTCTCTGAACCACAACTGCACGTTGAACTATTAATAATATGAAGCTTGGCAAGGTGAGCAGGAGTACAGGTATGACCCAGTCTGAAACGAATTAACGTTGATGTTTCTGCCTTGCCAAACTTAGCCCTCGAGAACCATGGCCGAATCGGTACATCTGGCTGAATTAGAGAAAAATAGAAACCCTTAGTTTTACTGCTTTCTTTCCAAGCCTCACTCCAGTTGTCCCGAAGGAAGGCTCGCGGAAGAGAAAGTAAATCTGAGGAATAATTCTTATATGGGAATACATCCCCACACTGCACCGCTTCATTCGCTAGTTTGTCAGCCATTTCATTGCCTAGTATCCCAGTATGGCTGGGAACCCAGAAGAACTCTAATGAGTAACCTTTTTGAGACGCACTAAATACAGACTCTCTTATGTTGAAAATTAATGGCGAGAAAGACTTTAATTTGAATGGAAATTTATCTATTGCTTGAAGAGCGCTCATAGAATCAGAAAAAATAATGGCTTTTTTGAGTTTGAATATATGAATAAATTCTAGGGCTTTAAGAATACCAAAACATTCGCCCGTATATACAGATGTCTCCGGAGGAAGTTTTATTTTTTGGACAATTTTGGACTGATGATGGAAAATTCCCACACCAACACAACCCAGAGGAGAATGCTTGGAAGCATCTGTATACAAATACTGAAAATCATTGTAATTCTCAGTAAGAAAAAAGTTCAAATTTGAATTATTATTAGGGAATGACTTCGAAATACAGTTATATCTAATGATAGGAGAAATAATTAAACTGTCATAACTATTGCTAAATAAAGGGAGACTATTGGAGCGATGAGTAGGTGATGAAAGAGAAAGATAGTTTTGGTAACTTTTTATTAAACAGGGAACTGATTTATGATGCCAGTAAGAAGATGTGTTAGTATGGAATAAAAGAGATTTTAGTTTTGGAATGAGAGGATGATCTGAGAACTGGATAATTCGAAATAAATATTTATCTGACAAAAATTGTCTTCTAAATTTCAGTGGAGGCTCTCCAACCTCTACTTGAAGAGCATTAATTGGGCTGGATTTCATAGCTCCTGAAATTATGCGTAATGCTTTTGACTGAATTAAGTCCAGCTTTTTGAAAGCTCCAACATTGCCAGGTTCTAGCAAAAAAAGGCCATAATCAAATACACTTCTCACAATGGCATTATAAATCAATTTTAAAGAGTATGGGTGGGCACCCCACCACACACCAGATAGGCATCTTAAAATATTTAAATGACGTTCACACTTGGTGACTACAAAATCACAATGGGGTGCACCGGTGAGTTTGTTATCTAAAATTATACCTAAATACTTATGATTATCTTTCAGTGGAATCTGGATACCATTGTAAAGGATATTAACAGGTGGGATTAATCTTTTACGAGAAAATAAAACAGCTGCACTTTTTAAAGGAGATAGGTCTAAACCGTTATCATTTAGCCAGAATGATAGAGAATTTAAAGAAGATGAAAGAACAGAACAAGCATGTTCAACTGAGTTACTAGAATAATATATTATTAAATCGTCAGCATACTGAAGTATTTTAACACCTTCATTGCTCAAAGCAGAATCTAAGTCATGTGTATAAATATTATAAAGAAGAGGACTGAGGACTGATCCCTGAGGAAGACCTCGCCATACAAGACGGGAGACCTCTTGATTTGGTAAAGATATGTTAACTGAACGTTCAGATAATATATTTAAAATAAAATTGGAGAGAATAGCCGGAACTTGAAGACAATGTAACTTATTTTTTAAAATTGGTAACCGGACATTATCATATGCAGCGTTAATATCTAAAAATACAGCTAAAAGGGAATCATTAATGGAAAATGCTAAACGAATATCAGTAGAAAATATACTAAGACAGTCTATTGTACTTTTGCCTTTTCTAAAACCAAATTGTGAAGAAGATAATAAACCTTTACTTTCAACATACCATTCTAGGCGATTTTTTATTAAGTGTTCAGTTAATTTAAGTAATACGGATGATAAAACTATTGGACGGTATGAAGAAGCATCGGATGGTACTTTATGGGGTTTCAGAATTGGCAACACTATTTGACGTTTCCACTCATGTGGAACATTACCTGTTTTCATAATAGAATTTATCAAATTTAAATAATAAAGTAATATAGAATCATTTACGTTTGAAAAAAAAGAGTAAGGAATACCATCAAAGCCAGGAGCAGAATCCACTGTATTATGAATAATACCTTTCAATTCAGAAAGAGAAAAAGGAAGACTTAAGCAGTTATATTTTTCATTAACTAGGTTATCAAAATATTGTGTTGATCCTGTAGTACCCTGAGGAACCCACGGAGGAGCCAAATTATCTAAAAATTCATTAGCTAATGAATCTGGAATATATGAACTAGAATAATTACTATAAATAGACCTAAATTTTCTAATGTTTTGCCAAACAATAGAAGGGTGTGTATTAGGCGAAATCGAGGAACAAAATTTCTTCCAACCTAGAAATTTCTTTGTTTTAAATAATTTACGAGTATCATTAATTAAAAAAGATAAAATTTTAAAATTGTCATCAGACATATTAAACTTGTAATTTTTTTCAGCTTGTTTCCTTTTTTTTACAGCATCTGAACATTCAGAATCCCACCATGGTGGACTTGGAATTTTGCTAATTTTGTTATTTTTTTCAGGGAAAACTTCATCTGCAGCTGCTATCATAACATGTGCTAGTGCCTTAGCACACAAATGTTCATTGCCTTCAGATAGAACAGGGAGGGAAGAAATCTTACTTTCAACATTATTTTTATATTTTAACCAGTCATTATTATTATTATCATTGGCACTTTTAGGAAGTCTGTGTTTAAGATGCGGTTTTTTAATTGCAGTATTTTGTTTAGGAGAAGGAAATGTAATGATGATAGGGAAATGGTCACTGCCGAAAGAGGAGGAAAGAGTATTCCATGTTAACAAAGAAGCAAAATTTGGAGTACATATAGATAAATCAATGGCACTTGCACCCTGGCCGGGATCTGTACGACGAGTTGGGGATCCTGTGTTTAAAGTGCAAAGGTTAAGTGAATCTAGAATCTCTAGAAGATCTTCACCATGAGATTTAGATAATGAGCTTCCCCAAGATCGATGGTGACAATTGAAATCCCCCAGGACCAAGAAGGGTCTAGGAAGAGAAGAGAAGAGATGAGAGATTTCTTGTAGAACAGAAGATGTAGGTTGAGGGATATATACAGAAACTATACAAATATTATTTACACTTATAGCTACAATTGAAAAATCACTTGAATGAACAGGTAATGAGATGATAGAGAAGGGGAAGGTATCTTTGATGAGAATGGCAACTCCTCCATACCCATCAAATCTATCTTCTCTTATTGATTGATAGCCATGTATTTTTAATACATGACTAGGTTTGAGCCATGTCTCTGACAAAGCAAAAACAAATGGCTCATACTTATTAAGTAAATATATTAAATCACTTTTTTTACTGATTATGCTGCGACAGTTCCATTGTAAAATGTTTTCTTGGTTGTACATTATGGACAGATGAAGGAGAGAGAGAATGAATCATTGGGGCAACGTTGGACGGTGAAATATTAAAATGAGATAAAAGACTAAGTAAAGCTGTAATAAAATCATCATTACATTTAGTCTGAGGTTCCTTGGACAGAGCACATCCATTGGCAGGCTCTGGAATGACAAATTCATTTAATATAGCATTATGAGCAGTTCTGTCATATCCTTGAGAAGGATTACGTGGAGAATGAGGTTTAAAAAATACAGTTTTTTTATAACTGGAAGAAGGTTTATTGTTTGGAGATATTTTACTTTGTATAGAAATGGGGCAGTTATCTGAAATGTTCTTATTGGGAGAAGATAATAGGGTGTCCACAAAAGATTTAGAGATTGGGGGGTGTAATTTTAAAGCCTCTATATAAGAAACAGAATTTTGGGCCATATATGTTTTAATTTGTTTCTGTCTGGAATGTTCAGGGCAAGATTGATTATTAGCAAAGTGGAATCCATTGCAAAGACAACAAGATGCATTATCCTCTTCCCTATTACATGTATCTCCAGTATGGTTTTGACCACATTTAAAGCAACGAGGCTTGGACCTACATTGTAGTTTGGTGTGTCCAAAGCGGCAACAATTAAAACATTGAATTGTTGGATATATGTATAAGTCTACAGGAAGAGCATTATAGCACATGAATATGCGTTTGGGAAGAACTTGACCATCAAAAGTACACACAATTGTTTGAGAAGGTTTCCATATAACTTGACCGTCAATAAAAGATTTAAAATTTAATCTTCTTACTTTAATTATTGCCCCACACCCTATTGGAACCGATATATTATCAATTACTTCCTCTGGAGACCAATCCGCAGGTACACCTCTGACTAATCCCATTCTAGTGACATTAAAAGTAGGAATAAAAGCCTTTAAATTTTGAGATTCAAGACTTTTATTGGAAATAAAAGCATTTGCATCATCATATGACGAAAATGACATAGCCATTTTATTTCGACCTATTCTTTTAACACTTCCATTGATAATATTATTAAAACCATTCTTTTTTAAAAATTTCCCAAATGAAAGTGGATGCAATATAGATCCCTGATCCTCTCCTTCAAGCTTTTGTACGTGAATAATATAAGGGGCACTATCAGTTTTTTCATATATTTTACGACCTACTACTGCACTAGAGGGAGGAGGAATAGGAAGTGGTACGGAAAACGTTTTGCTGGAAACTGAATTTGTCGTTTCTGGTTGCACTTGTATTGATTGTAGTGCGTCTGTACAACTGCAACCAGATGTACTAGACTCGGACCCATGGTGCCTACGGCGTTTTTTTTTGTGACAATGTTTGCACACTAGCAAACGATTGCTGCGTTTTAAAGAACGAGCAGATGTTGAACCATCTGTGTCCATAC
Source organism: Protodeltote pygarga (assembly GCA_936450705.2). NCBI lineage: Eukaryota > Metazoa > Arthropoda > Insecta > Lepidoptera > Noctuidae > Protodeltote > Protodeltote pygarga. The sequence continues at coordinate 4,028,235 of OW388264.2, read as the reverse complement.
CTGACTCAGAGTTAATAGTAACAAAATTACCTGCCGGGGGGACAAAGCCCCCCGGATCAGGCGGGTCGTTCATCCTCTTCAAACTGCGATAAAAGAAATAAAAAACTTACCAAGAGATAACACTAACACTAATTACTTAAAATAATTACATAAAAAATACTAAAAACTCCTCTAATCTAAATAAAATATTTTTAAAAATTAGCAAGAAAAAAACACGCGCGCCCTGTTAAGTTTCCCGCTCTTTTTCCAAGTAGCGAATTCTATTTAAATGTCGTTACAATGACTCAAAGAGAATAAAATCGCAACTTTGACATTGAACGCGGTATAAATAGGCTAAAACGTTTCATTCACATTGAACGCGTTCTGAAATTATTTGAACGATGTTTGGGCCTTGAAAGTAATTTGGCATTGTTACGTTAGAGTTAGAAATAGACCCAGGCCAAAGACCTCCTTAATTTTCAAACACGTAATCCAATTTGTTGCAATATTTCTTTAACAAACAACTAATTTTATACAAAAAGTATTAATTTAAAATATAAGTGTACTCTGAGCCAATTACAGAGCTACTAGTGCCAAATATTCGCCGAATTGATTTATTACAAAATTTCCATTTATTCCTCACGTGTATTTTCACGAGGTAGCTGAACAATATTTTGTCATATCTGAATTATATATAAATAAAACTTAACTAATGTGTTAATAGTCAAACAAGTTTTCCGGACTGCTTAATAGTCCCAATAATTCCAAGATAATATTTTTACGGCAAAGGCATAATTAATTAATTTCAAATCTATCGTTCATAAGGAATCGAAAAGGCCTTTTTTTAAAACATCTTCACCATCTTGATATCGTGATGTCGTCTGACTGTATCTATCAGGGTTTGGCTCACACAAAAAAAATCTCGATTTAACGACATAAACGCACCATAAACGATATTTAATTTTTCTTTGTGGTACAAATTCTTTTCTTTTTTAAACTGCGAAACACTGTACACAGTTATTACGCCAACCAAAGGATGAAAAAATATAATTTTACCCTTTCTTTTCATCATCAGGGCATCTGCGAGGGTCTAACCTACGAGGAGATGCAGGAGCGTTTCCCTCAAGAGTTTGCATGGCGCGACCAAGACAAGCTGCGCTACCGGTACCCCTGGGGCGAGTCCTACATCGACATCATGACGCGCCTGCGCCCTGTGCTCTCCGCTTTGGAGGACGAGCACAATGTTGTGGTAGTCGGACACCAGGCCGTACTCAGGTGCATGCTAGGGTACTTCTTGGATGCTAAGCTTGGTAAGAACCTTTTTTAAAGTGATTTGTATTTTTAAGTTTCATGTGACCTTTAGTTTATTTTTCGTGTGCTCTTGTTGTTGTTTATGATGAACACCTACGCCACCTACGCAATAATTAATACTAGCAGAATCCGTAGTATGACGTATTAATGCGCTCAATCTAACGTTGACAAAGCTGGGAGAGTTGCTACGTTGTTAGAAGTCTTCGGACAGAAATACCTATCTTTTATACAGTCGGCAAAGGAGTTAAGTTGGCAGGGACGCTATAGCTAAAGTCATTTTTTCAAGAAGTTATTAATATAATTTCATTTCATTTTATTTTATGAAAAAGTATGACTGAAACCTATACAAAACTAAACAATTTTACACAACCACGTGCAAATTTCTGTGAATAACTTCATCCCAAACTAACCCTGCCAACCTAATTCCTTTGCCGACTGTACCTACTTAAAACTTTAAGGTTTACTGGCTGTTTTGAAAGATTTATTTATGTATTTTATTCGATACTCGTAATCGGTCACGTTGGTATAAGCCAAGCTACAAGCTAATTCATCATACTTCATCGATTTATTACCGTGGCTTACATCTCAATCAATCAACTCAAAACAATCTTCGTTGGAGATAGGACTCGTCTCAAAAACTGCGTCACAAAATGCATCCGTCATTTTAGGAAACATCCATCAGCTAAACATATTTCTTTGTCATTTCTTGACGTCTGAAAGCAATTTCAATATTTGGCACAGAGTACACGATTGAAAGAAGTATACCTAAATACCAAACCACGCAAGAAGTTATGCTGACGTCATTTTGTATTCTTGTATGCAAAAACTAGACCTTCTTAGACAAACAAAACCAAAAAATCCCCAAATTTAAGGAGTACACAACACATTTGAAGGCCCAAAAATCTCCAACGTTAATGACTAGTCCACAATACATAAGGCCCAAAAACCCCCAACTGTAAGGACTAGTACACAACACATAAGGCCTAAAAATCCCCAATGTTAAGGACTAGTCCACAATGCATAAGGCCCAAAACTCCCCAACGTTAAGGACTAGTACACTAGTGCATAAGACCCAAAAAATGGTCATCTTTTCTAACCATATTTTTTTTTCATTCCAGATGAGTTGCCGTACATGAACGTGCCGCTCCATACGATAGTGAAGCTGACGTCATACGGCTACAAATACAAGGTGGAGATGATAAAGTTGCCCGTCGACTGCGTGGATACTCACCGCATGCAGCCGAAGGTAATTTTAGTCATAAATACATGACTTATATAATTCAATACTACAATACACTACACTACTAATATATTGCATAACATAATTATAATACATAGAACATACAAGACAACTTTTTAAACCAGGTTACCTTCAGTCATTCTTCATATTATATCGTATGGTTGAAGTTTGAGATATGTATAAGCTGATATAAGTTAACTAACTATCAAAAACATCTCTCAGCCTCTCAGGTGTACTATTCATTGCGACCTTTGCCTTTAGCAATAAATTTCTAATATGTACATAAACATGTTCACAATTAAATTGTGGTACATCTTCAATTGTCTTACAATAAGACTGCTAGTTTCACTGCGAAGCTACGCTAGGTTAGGCTACGGAGCTACGTTAGGTTAAGCTACGGAGCTACGTTAGATTAAGCTGCGGAGCTACGCTAGGTTAAGCTACGCAACTACGCTAGGTTAAGCTACGGCGCTACGCTAGTTTTTGCTACGCGGTTAAGCTACGAAGCTACTACGCTACGGAGCTACATTGAGCTACGCTACTCTACGGAGAAAGAATATATCGAATATCGATATAGTGGACTATCCGCCTTTACGTTAATCAAGTTTTATTAGAATATTTCCGAGTATTTAAAGGACATGGCTGCAATGATATTATATAATATAAATTGTCAAATGAAATGAAATAGATAAAATCAATCGAAGGTTGTCAAAGTTAACTATAGTTGACGAGACCTTAGCGTGTCCACACGTTTTCATTGACAGATTTTTTAGAATTACTGCCAAAACTCTAAGGTATGACATAATGTACCGTTCAATAGCAATTTTGTCTGTCATCACTTATCATTGTTCACAAGACACAAAAATACAAACTAACAGTGTAAAAATAAAAATTATTTGGTCAAACTTAATGGTTTATGAATACTCTGGCCTTCAAAACGTAGTACACATGGCTTCACATCAAGCTATACAAAACCCGTATAAGCTGATATCTTGTTGTACGAAGAGCCTATACAATGCGAGGTCAGTTCATACTGGTTTTGTATAGCTTGTTTTGTAGCCATGTGTACCACACTTTTGAAATTACAATTTCTTTTCAACTGTAGAAGTTACAGTTTTAAAATAAAAAACGTTTCATAGCAAATTTTATTAATTTTCTTTGAAGTTTTTATATTTAAAAAAAATATATCTAATTCTTTTTACTTCGAAAATATCGATATGGTTATGTTCTTCTATTACTAATTATAACCAAGGAGGGTGACGTACCTACTAGATATTTTTTAAGAAGTGCGCAGATTTCTCCGGATGGCTCCCCGTGATTCTAAACACGACTTTTGCTGATTGCAATCTGATAGTCATGTTGACAATTTACTTTCCCATACAAACCACATTCGTTCTTAGTTGTCTAATTGTATGGGAAGGTGGATGATCATACCAGTCGCCCCTAGTTAGCTTACTGTAAAGATCCTATACTACACATACAGTTCAGAAAATATCAGTTGGCAAGCTCTTACGAACACGTTTTTCTTAATACACGTGACTCTATTCTGTGTAATTTCATCTATTCCCTTGTACAGTCAACGGCTATTCATTAGAAATATCGTACACCTTCACATAATAGAAATAAGTACGATTTTACAATGAAAAGTTTACCATTGACGGCATTTGCGTTTGCTCATGACATCGTTAAAACGTGAACGTCGGAAAAACACCTCGACCTATGTTTTTAAGGCACAACATAAATGGAAATCAATGGAAAATTTGGTTTTTTTTCGTGTATATTAACAATAAAAATGTCAATATATTTATTATTTAATCCTTACATTTGGACAAAATAAAATACTTACCTACTCTTTTGGAAATAATAATATAGGTACTTACGTCATGATAGGACGTTTTATATTATTTATGGTACTATAGATAATTTCGTTCTTATAACACAAAACAAGTGGGCGACTTCATTGCTTAATCTCAAGGTTCTTTGTAGGAGATCTCAACAGGTCACTTTGAAAAAATGAACTCCGTTATGTTATGATAAATTGATAACGTTTGAAGTCATTGATTTATTTATCTACGTAGTTTTCTCAGAAACTATAACAAATCTGTTATCAGTATAGTTTACCTATAATATATGGCCCTTATTTATGTTATGTCATATAATAACAAACCGCTATAATTCGTTCTTATTATTGTTTCAGAATTGCTCAATAAACAGGACAGCATCAGATGCATTGGTCACAGTTCCATCTCACTACGACACCCTCCCATCCAATCTCTGGCAGACTCAGACTGAGGCGCAGCTTTAGGCACTAGGCCTGGGCTAGCGATTATCGCCGCCCATCATACCGTAGCAGCATTATCTGGGCAATAAGCCTGCGGACCCAAGGTCTGACAGTCCACGGCCGTGAAAAACCATGGACTATGAGAGGATGCCACGCCAAGATGTTCCGGGAGTCATCTAGCGATCTCTGTAAGAAAGACTGGTGTGAGTGACCTTCACCGATGTTTGGAAATTTAAATTTTGAATATAGTATGCACGCCATACAATAGCCAATTTTAATTTTAAGCATAGATTAATTTTATTTCTTTTTAATTTATAAGCCAGTGTTGCCAGACACTAAATGGATCTGTTAAGCTCAATTGAATTCGTACAAAATAAATTTAAAAAATGATGAAGCACGCTGTGTGTGAATCTTCCAATGTTTTACTAATAAGACTGATCAAGTGGAACTTTCGAAATCAATTTCATCATTACATAATATTTTGTGTTCTTTTTATTACTTAGTTGTTATTAAGCTTCCTAGAAATTTAAATTGTCACTCCTTTATTCATAAAAATGTTTAAAAAAATATCTTTCTCACTAAGTTGAAGATAAAACTGTCACAATGCGTTTATGAATAAAGGACCAATATAAGTAGTAAATTAGTAATACGTAAATAAATAAATAAGTTTTAAAAACTACGTATAGTTTCATTATCTCTACGGACATTCAGTTTACTCTATATTCCTTTATTCTAGCTCTAATTAAGATTAAGTACGATATGACAGTTACATCTTAGTTGAAATACTGTAAGTAATAATTATGTCATTTTAATATAACATTGTGTGAATCATTTTAGCTACTCGTAAGCCGGGAATTGTTTCGCAATCTTACGTTTATGAAGGTTTTGTGCTATCTTGCTTACCTAAGCCCTAATTATACGGTGAAAGTAATTATAAAGTAGCTACTTTAAACTTAATTAAGAATAAACTCGGAAGTACTTAGTGGGATAGTTAAATATTACGTAAGCCAGACGTATCCTTAGAAAATTGTTAGTAATATGAGTCAATTAGTATAGACTGACCCATTTTGGATTGTAACGGTCTATTAGGAATGACACGAAATCATTTCCAATTGTCTCTGCATGTATTTTTTATAATAAATAGAATAACTACATGATTTATATTATTTTATTTTCTACATCTCTAGAACTGCACAGTTTTTTGTACCTACATAACTCTTGCCCGTCATTTGCTTTTTTCTAAAGTCTAATTACTTACCTCTGCCCATGTTTCATTAATGTTCCATTTCGACCTGGAACACGTTTAAATTATCTTGCTATCCCTGTTGGACATTTTAGCGTTGACAAAGACAGGAACACAATTAACGCGTACCTCAGAGTCCCTAGCTTTTTTAACAAAAGATGATATAGCAACCTGTCATTATTCAATGTATAAGTGCCCTAGTATATTCTTTAGGGGTTGCGGGCAGAGGTAGTGCAGGCAGTTGGGCGTCAAGTAATGCGATCCACCAATACGGTACCCCTGGCCGTATGATTCTGCAATACTACTAAGAGCCAATTTCACCACTAAACGCGATCAATCGAGTTTAACTCGGTTCAAGCGTTTAACTGAGTTCAAAACTGCAATTTGTGTATGGCTGAACTTAGTTTAATTAAACTACTTAGGCCCAATTTCATTGAAATTAGGCCTAAGTGTGGACGTGGCTAGGTCATGCTGATGGCTGAAATTGGCAGAAATCCTTTAAAAAAGACAAGAACTAAATCTTTTATAAGTACCTGCGTAACATTACACCGTCTACAATAGTTTATATCAAACTAAAACCCTGTTCTACAATGTTTGTCCATCTCAATGGATAAATCACAATGGATCAACATCGTGACAGTGCAATGTGACCTTTATCCGCGTGACAAAATACTGTTCACAATTTTTGCAATACTGACACGCGTTGTGGACGATCACGAAGACATGACACGATAATAACCATAATAAATTAAATTATTCTGAATTAAATTTAATGATTCATTCGATGTTATTGACCCCCGACGAAAAAAGATGGATGTTATACTTATAACGTATATTCTGTGTGTCTCTGGAATCGTAGCTCCCAAACAGATGAACTGATTTTCATTTAGTTTTTTTAAATCTGACAGTTGCTGATCGAGGGTACAGTAGGTAGCTAAAAACATTTTATGAGGGTTTTGTATAAGAGGTTTTACGTTTCTTTAATTTATACTGTTCAGAATCTAGTGGTGAAAAATGTCCCATTGTACCCACCTTTAGGTACCTTGTATCGCATGAATTATATTTTAGACGTAAATCAAGATAGCTTATATATCCCTCCTGACCGAATTTCGGTCACAGCGGCCAATCTCAACGGAGACTAGCCAATTACGCAGGAGATATTATAGTGCACAAGTGTGTGCGCAAACACAGGTGCACTCTCTATTCCCTCACTCTCATGGTCCGATGGGACGGCCTTCCAACACGATCGGAGAGAGATCAGGCGCAGGGCCAACGGCTTTACGTGCTTTCCGAGGCACGGAGTAAGTGATAATTAATTCATAAAACGCACATAACTTACGAAAAGTCAGAGGTGCGCCTCGAGACCACTGACTTGCCAGTCAACGGTCACCACCACTAGGCTATCACGACTCTAAATATTAATAATGATATTAATAATTTGCAGTGCATCGGATAACGGAGACTATAATATTGATTAATTAAATTATGTGCACACCCATTCGCGCAAATGTCTATTCGCGCAAATGTCCATTCGCGCATGTGTCCATTCGCGCAAATGTCCATTCGCGCAAGTGCCCTTCGCGCAAGTGTCTTTCGCGCAACTGTCCATTCGCGCAAATGTCCATTCGCGCAAGTGTCCATTCGCGCAAAGGTCTTTCGCGCAAATGTCTTTCGCGCAAGTGGATTCGCGCAAGTGTCCGGATACCTTCAGAATCTAGTGGTGAAAAATGTCCCATTGTACCTTTAGGTACCTTGTATCGCATTAATTATATTTTAGACGTAATTCAAGATAGCTTAGACAGGTACTCAATCATTATTTTCACTGCTCCATTAAATTCAGCCACGGATTGCAATATCCCTTTTAGAAAGTGACATTATTTATGTGAACCGGTATTGTCGGGTCATTACTTTTAAACGACTGAAGGTTAAAGTCGAGAGTGATTAACATCTATTGGGCAATCTAACCCACAATTACTGCTTATCCCGTTTGCGAAGCTGGTTTATGGAGCTTCGATTAATCATATATTATCTTAAAGCGTTGGCATGATCAGAGCTGTTGCGAAAAGACGAACGTTCTGCGTTATTGATAGTTGGTACTCCAGTATTCAAAGTGTTAATATTTGCCATTGTGACCGAAGCTGTCGACAGCTTCACTACAGGTATGTTTTTCTACCAAAGATGTGTGAGATAGCTTTATGAGCTATAGAAAAATCCACCAATGAGATTACTTCATTCTCCTAGCCTCGCATAGCGCGGTTCTCTTATTGGTGAGTTTCAATGTGAATCAGTTTCCATCAGAACCTTCCTGATGGAAACTGATCCTGATCAGTTTACGGGTAAAAATGCCATTTGTTTGTTGTTTATTGGCATTTTGACTACTCACCTGTATTTTATTTACATTTTGTTTATTTGAACATTCATTCATTCTTTTCTGAATATGACATTAGCCCTACACTAAAAATTTTCTGGTATATTTATTGTATACAATTACAGACATAATTTCAGTATGGACCGGCTGAAATATCTTTCATTTGTACACATATTTGTCCCATGCGGAAATCGAATACGCGACACTAAGCGCAGAAGGCGGATGGCTCAATCGTTCCGTTACTTATTATGAGTTTGTTTTTATATGATGATGATAATGATGTCTGTAATAAGAAAATAAACTGTTGAAACACAATGGACCATTATGTCTAACGAAAAATAATACATAGTTGGAGTAACGAAAAATAATATGGAAAAAAAACAACACGTATACTTAATAATTAAACTTTAATTTTTACGTGAAACCTTGAAGTTTTTCGAATGGACAAAAGCGTTTAGTATAATAATTACTATTTTTTACTTATTTTTAGACAAAAAATATTCAAACTTCACGCTTTACCTCCTACATACCTAATTAATGATAAATACATTAATTAGCTCTTAAATGCTCATAATAGCTGTTATCATCAAATCAAACGGCGCTATTCAATTAATTTTTTTAAAGTAATATAATTACATAACTACTCCTAAAATGATAGATTACTTTTATGAAGCTATAGTAACCATAGATTTAGAAATTTGGTAGCGTACCTAATACTCGGGCCTCCGTGAGTTACCGGCTTGTAGCTATAGGCGTCGGACATAAGGGCAGTCTGACGCCCCCAGTTACAAGCCTGATAGGGCGGCGCACGCCTCTCAAGAGGATTCGGCGGCGGTCGGGCTGCCGCCAGCGGCAATGGCGGGACAAGATCTGGCGGGAGGGCGGTAAATACAGAACTGAACCCTCCGTAACCGAGAAACGTACTCCAGTCCAAAGATCCGTCGAGGAACACCAGGTGGTTTTTAGTCCGTGCGAATCGGACATAACCCCATCACTAGCCCTTGGTGGTGAAATAGCCATAAAGGGTTCTCCACATGACAAAAAAGGGTAGCAATTTAAATATTTTCATTGAACATTAAAAATTAGTTTTGATTGCAGGCACGTGGTATATGTCAATAATTCTTAGGAATTCACAACCTAACGTGATTTAAGATATTAGGTATACCTATTGATTAAGATTTTTAAGTTATAATCTATCTTAACAAAAATTTTACGCAAAAAAAAAATTAAGTAAAAATAAATGACCGATCCGGCCAGGTATGCAATATTTTGTTTATGATGTTTAGTATCTAAGATAGAGCGATAATAGCATGTTAATAATATAATCTCCATAACTTTCCTCCTCTTTAGATTTTCATTGATTTCAAAATTATGTTTAAAAATGCTTGTTTTCCTTATCCCATTCATGCATCGCTGTGATAATATACATCCCATTGATCGAGACGGAATCAAGTGAGAGGTTCTTACAATACGGCCGTGGCTTACTTCATTGACAGATGGTGTTCGCAGCCTACGACACGGCTCGACCCCACAGCAAAAATACACGCGCATTGTCATACAAATGTTTTAGACGCGCACACGCATATGTGAAGTGGTTTTGAATAATTTGTGTGTTTCAAAAATTAAAAGTGATTATTATTATGTGGATTTAAGTGAAACTTAAACTCTACTTAAAGTGAGTATTGAATGTTTACATTTTGTTCATCAAATTCAAAATGTAGGTAGATAGATATTATCAAGATGTTATTGATAAGGCCAGTTTATTATGAAAGTTGTTTGAGCTAATACCGAAAAGCAAGTGTTATTTATATCACTTTCAATTGATCGATGTTGTTATCCTCGATTTTCAATGCTCTTTGAATACCAAAACTAAATCGTATTAAAGATATATAACAATAGGTTATTATCAAACTTGATAGGTTTATAGCTTCATTATTGGTTGATATTATATATGTACCTCACGTGCGTGCAAATATGAGAAAAAATATAATTATTATTAACTAGCCTTTTCCCGCGGTTACTCCCCCGTGTTTTCATTTTCCAGAATATACCTAGTTTTGAATTTTTTGTACAAGATGGTAATATATGTATATTCAAGATTCTTTATATAAGGACGGAATTTATAAGAAAATAACCAGAATTTTGAAAGAGAATAATGGTATATTTCGTAGTGATTCTCGCTTTAAGTTACGCGAGATGAAAATCAACCTAAACAGTGTTTTGTACAGAGTAAAAAGGATCAGTGAAAAACGGTCCTATAGTTAATATACTGTTTTTAACGGTTAAGTTAATGAGTCGTGATAGCCTAGTGGTGGTGACCGTTGACTGGCAAGTCAGAGGTCTCGGGTTCGAGCCCAAGGCGCGCATCTATGACTTTTCGTGAGTTATGTGCGTTTTATAAATTAATTATCACTCTCCGTGCCTCGGATAGCACGTTAAGCTGTTGGCCCCGGCTGTCAATTGTAGATCTTTGACAGTCGTTACGGGTAGTCAGAAACCCGAAAGTCTGACAACCAGTCTTGCCAAGGGGTATCGTGTAACCCAGTAACTGGGTTGTGGAGGTCTGATAGGCAGTCGCTCCATGTAAAACACTGGTATTCAGCTGCACCCGGTAAGACTGGAAGCCGACCCCAACATAGTTGGGAAAAGGCTAGGCAGATGATGATTATTTATGGTATTGCCTGTCACTCTTCGGCTTTAACTCAAAAAATCTCGTCCGTCCGTTGCTTCGTTGCTACATGAAATAAGGAGGAACGAAAAAACCATTTTCACCATGGAGTCACATTAAAAGTGCGCATGGTAGTCAATGGGGGGCAACTACCCCCCTGGACTCGACTTACCTAACCGTTTAGCTAGTTATGACCCTGTTCCACTGTTCCCTGGTAATTACTTATTTATAACTGAAGACCGGCTGAACCGATTTGGCTGAAAATTGGTGGGGAGGTAGCTTAGAACTAGGGGAAGGACATAAGATTTTTGTATTTTTTTTTTACGGCGGGACTGATTTTCATGGTTTTTGATATGTAAAGGTAGCGTAGGGTAAGGTAGGGGTAGAGTAGGGTAGGGGTAGTGTAGGATAAAATAGAGTAGGGAAGAATAGGCGTTGAAGTAGGATAATCACGCGTACGATGTCGCGCCGCCCGGGAAGCTAGTTTTATATAAATTCTGTTCTATTTTTGAATTTACCTAGTAGTTACCTAGTTAATACCTATCTGTAGCCTGAAACCATAAATATAATATACCTATTTAGTTACTAACAGGAAATTTCTGGTTTGTCCCCAAGCTAGGCAAATTAATTAGAACACTATTTAGATTATACAGCGCTAGACCGGTCGTTGTGATGTTCTTTGCCCATCAATGGGCGTCTTATGGCTAAAATAATGAAGGTAAAATATATAATAAAAAGGTAATGGCGGACGGGGGCGGCATTTTTCAGTTTTTGCCCCACCTCAAAAAAATATAAGATCCGAGGCTGACATCAGCTTACTTTTATTTAAATTGCATGCAATATTTTTCTTTAGAGTATTTAAGTTGTACACAAAGATTATTGTGTTGAACACCTACAATGTAATATATTAATATTAAGTAAGTAGATGGGGTATATGAAAGGTTATCTGGACCACCTTTTTAAGGAAATAATCATAAAGTTTTGAGTGGGTAATGATGGCCAAGCAAGTACGGAATAAATGTATACTCCATTTTTGCACGCAGTACGCGCCATAAAAACACATTATTATATTTATTGTCTGTGGCACACAACAATATGTGTGTGTCACACAAGTTATTATATCTGTGAAGTTAGCTGAGAATCGGATTTTTTTTTTGAAAACATACAGTCGAATTGAGAACCTCCTCCTTTTTGGAAGTCGGTTAAAAAGTCTCGTTTAATTTGAAAACGGGCTATTTACCGATAGTAGATCCCACGCATTTTAAGCATTTATGCATTAAAAAGAGTATCTACCTAGAATCTATTCCTTACGCAAATGCCATCCGCAGCTAACTTCATAATCAGAAAAATCCGTGGGCAAGTATTCTTTCTTGGCACATAACACGGAAAATAATATTGAAAATAGGCAATGAAGTTAAACTCTATTTAGGTGGCCAAGGGTACCTAGTAACGGCTCAGAAAAATGGTCAACCTATGAAAAGTAAATAATTGCATAAAATAGCTGGTTAACATAGGTATGTTTATGGTAGGTACCATAAATATTTTTTCTAAGATGATTTCATCGTCAACCATTTGTAGACAAACATCGAAATTATTAGTATGTTCGTCAAAGAGTTAACAACTCATAAAATACTAGTTAGACAAAACAAACACATAACTATACCTACACAATACATCGTAATAAGTGTACAACCGTGTAAATATCCACTATGAACAGTAACTGATGTCGTAACGATAATGAAAGGCTTATGCCTGCTACACACGTAACGATATATAGTATAGCGATTAATCTGTGCAAACCGATTTGCGCAGATTTATCGATAGTGTGTATGATAAATCGTTGCAGATTATCGTTCATCGGTGGCAGTTGCAATTTTCGATTTATCTGCAAAGTCTGAAATCGCTACGATATATCGTTACGTGTGTAGCAGGCATAAGGCTGCGTTTCCGGTAGACTCTTGTTCTATGTCTATGGTGGTAAGGGTACCTATAGGCGGTGAGCAAGAAAAAAATCCCCCAATAAATAGGTGACAAATTAAAATTAAAATATTTTTTGCATTCCACAATGTGATACTTAGATGGTAAATAAAGTATGAGATCATCGTGGAACCTGTCGAGCACAGCAAAAGTAAAAGAGAGGAAGAGGGCTTAAAATTAATACTATGAACTGATGTCGTAACGATAATGAAAGATTTAGGCTGCGTTTCCACTAGGTGACTCTTCTTTCATATAATATCTGTGGTGACTAAGGTAGGAACCTGGCGGTAAGCGAAAACAAACCTCAATAGGTGACAATGATGGGTGACCAGGACATGTGGCATTATGTCCCCGTATCCCGGTTTGCAGCCTCGAGTACACAGACATATAAGAGTAGCAGACCATACATTAATCACTAGTTATATTTATATAGATGGGTATAATCTTTTTTCCTTTTCTTACAAAAGGACAACTCAATATATGTATCTCGTTCTTTCACCTATTGCAACACTCACACACACATAGACAAAATATGAGGCGTAGTCTATTTTGTGACGCCGCCATATTAGTTAAGCTACATAAGCTACATCGATTCGAATTATTATCATCAGGTTTTCGTAAAAAATATTGCTCGGTTGAGAATTAAATGGTAAAATAATAATTTTATAAAATGGTAAAGTGCAGTGCCTATCAGTGTGATAGTGCTAGCTATAACAATACACCTGGATTGACCTTTCATCGGTAAGTTTTATGTTGCTTTGTTAAGATTAAAAGCTATTCGGTTCTCTCTGATGAAGAGTTCAAATAATTAGTTATTGTTTAATAGCTTATTACATAGATTTTTAAATTTGCAGCTTAATCGTATATAATTTTGACCTATAACAACAGAAATAAAAGCATTTATGAGTTAGTTTGTTGTAAAGTTGCAAATATTGACAGCTCAAGTACTACAATATTATCGAGGGACGGATTTGGGAACAATTCAAATGATTTTTTGTAGATATGGTACCTATACCTAGATTGTTAAATATTTACGACATCATATCCATAATAATGCAGAGCACAGATTGTCAGCTGTTATAATAATAATCTACAAAAAATAGTCGCAGAAGTCTTAATTATTTTCATTAATACCTATGTCGATCATTCACATTTTTGTAATTTCAGGTAATTCAGATCAAAATTAAACAGTATTAATAAATCTACCAGGTTGTTCATCAACCACACGATAAGAAGAAGAATAAATATATCTATTTTTATTATGTCGTGATTATGTCTTATTCACCATGTCCTAAATGCGGCCCTGGCATAAATAGTTGTTCAATGTGTGCGTTTTGCCTACGCTGTTTAAACTTTATATTAGGTCTGCTACTCTTATATGTCTGTGCTCGAGTAGCCGATTTAATTCTGTGAAAGGTGAAAATTACTTAGAAAAACCAGAAATTCCGTTTGTTTATCCCGTGTTTCTCTCACTCACACATTCTCGCACATCCCTAGTGGAAAAGCAGTCTTATGAGGTGAAGTCATAGTTATTGGTTATGATGACTGTATACTTGAATGTTTTTTCCGAGGTACGGAGCAGGTGATAATAAATTACAATACGCACATAACTTACGAAAAGTCAGAGGTGCGTGCCTTGGGTTCGGACTCGAGACCTGACTCGCCAGCCAACGGTCATACCAACTAGGCTAATCACTGCTACGTAAAACCAAAATTATTCGAAACCTAAACGAGTGGGGACATGATATAGTTAGCTGACATGATAGTAAGTTCGCTGTAATTACTACAACGACTCGATCACGACGCGTTCACCTTGGCCAAAGAACAGGATCCCAATTTATTCGCTAACTGTGACTCGTGGACTGTCTTGATTTATTTTGTTTACTGGTTTGGGATTATTTCGCTTCAGGGTCGCGATCGTTTGCGCCACTTGCTTATGAGAGAACGCCCTTTAGACGCCGATGATCTATTAATTTAATACGAATTTATAAATAGTGTGTTTTATTGATAACAATATTAAATGTTGTTATCAAGGGTATTGCGAAAATTTCTTCTTCTTTCATACTTATGATCAGTGGTAAACCGTTGTGCTGAGTAATAAAATGCTTTCTGGGCGTTACCAATTTACAATATTAAGAATTTGTAACCTTTGAGGTAGCGAAACTCAACTAATTGTTTACGTCAAACCTCCTTTCTGTTATGACTATTTTTTTTTAAAAAACAATGATTCTTTAATCTAACCTAATCTAGTAGGTGCCCCAAACAACGGTAGATATTGGGGCGTGTCGACTGAGTTAGTTATTCGTTTAAATGGCTCTTCTAACATTCCATAGCTAACGTTGGGGAAAACATAGGTACAGGGTCATTTACTATTGGAAATATAACTATTTTAGCTACGGACTTTACTAAAAGGACTTGGGTATGCCATGTTTACCTGGTTAAACCAGGGTTTTACCGTTGCTCTTGCATTATCCGTAGTACAATATCTTCAGTCAGATGTAAGTCAGTAGTGCGTAGGTATATTCTGCTCTTCGCATTCTGCTCTTTACATTTGCGGCATGATCTTGATTGAGAGAAGCATGTAGATTCCATATTATTACCATCAAATTCTGTAAGACATTCGCGCAAGCTATTTATGTGGTTGGCGTTTGGGCGATTTATAAAAATGATGAATTCGGAGTGAGATAATAGATGAGGTACATTCATAAATTCACACCTTTTTCCCATAGGGGTAGGCAAAAACTATAGAACGCCATCTGCTACGGTTCCTCCATTTCAGATGATAGAGCCGACGCTAACAAGTTTTGGGAATAATAGGTAAGGCTCGGAAGGGTTACAGGGTATCATGTAGAATTGACTATTGTATTGAGCATTTGATTATAAAATTAAATAGCTTATAAACTAAGATTGTGGCAAATGAAAACGTGAGGGACTTTAATCAATGCTTACCTCCTACTCAATATACCTAGCAAAACACTGAATGACAAAATGCTAAACACATTGCAAGTAGGTACCTAACACAAAATAAAATAGTAAACCACCGTATCATCGGAAAACACTCTTTATGTTCACGTAAATTATTACTTTTTATTAGTCCAGCCACATATATCTTTAACTATATCTGATATGTGAGTCCAGTTATATAGTTTTTTTTAGTTTGGCATTGTTAATATAATTACAGCCATTTTTCTTCAATAAATAAATAAGTAACGACCTCAATTCCTATTGTTCCATAATTATGCATAATTCCATCATGGTTTCACTAATAATGCTTTGATATTTTTATTACCTTACTCAATCGCATTGTTCAACGTTTGGTTCAGACTTATGACCAAATAGAGAAGACTGACGTCATAGATGGGGTTAGGGTTCAAGTCAGGTCGGCACGCGCGAGTGACTCGTCACTAATCTATAGATTTATCCTAAGCATATATCTATAGATATATATATAGATACCATCTCTGAGCCTATAGAAGTCTGGGTAAACTTCAAATAGTGCTGAGCGATTCGATTAAGGCTATTTCTAGAAATCCGAAATACGTTTATTTTCAAATTGAAGTTATACTTTTTCTTGTTCCTCATGATTGGTGCCCAACGTGGTGCCAAAATATAAGCCATCCTTGAACTATTAAAAAGTAAAACAATTAAAATATAAAACAATTCCTCTTTAATGTAGTCCACACCAAAATAAGTATAGTGGAGTCTAATTAAAACAGTAGGTACGTCACGTAAAATAGATGAGTAGGTAAAGATTCTAGGTATATCTCATATACACTCTTGTTAGTTAGTAGGTATCTAGTTGCGAAGTTTATACGCTACTAGATGATCTACTAGGTATACCTATTGATTTTTCACGTACCTACGACGACACGTGTCTTATTTCTGACTTTCATAAATGTAGAACTCCTTTTTTTCCTTCCTTCCTAGTCTTATGGATGTATTTTTACATTTAGCTGGCTCACTGTCACAGACTAATGAGGGGATATTACGTAGGTATTTTACTGTAGAATCGCGTCGTGTGCGGGAAACACGGTCAACGTCCAACCAACGTTATTCTCACGCACGTCGCACAGCGAGTAAGTGAGACTTTACAACTGCAGTTATCTAATAAATAGCTACAGTAGGTACTTACAATAGACCAACGCGACTTGTGTACATACCTACATAACCAAAACCTTATTTGTTACTTAGCTTGGACATCCACACTTCCTTTAGAACTCCCCCTTAAGAACACAGAAGTAAGCAAATTTTTTTTTAAACGGTTTTACTTAGCTTGCCCTATTTGTTATTTGGTTCAAATTTAGTACCTAATTGAAATTTTATTTTTACCCTCAGATATCAGATCAATCTCTCAACAGTCTCTGATATTCTCTGATAGTCTCTGATATTTAGTAGATACTTACATAACTTTAGTTATGATGACAAAACCGTTTTACGTAAAAAAAAAATTACTTAGGTACTTATATTATTTACTGCCTAATTAAGGAAATTAAAACGTTCCCTTTCTAATAATTAATAAATAATCATACTTTTTTACAGGATGAACGAGCAAGATCTAATGGTTGCGCGCGCATTAGCCGCTGAGTCCAAGGAGAGTTCACCAGGCGGATCACCAGTCCCTCTCAGAAAAACTATCCTCACCAACCTCGCTGATAAACTTAATACATTCAGGTACTGATAATAATAGCTTCTTGATCTATTTCAAAGGGTTCAAGGAGTTCACGGTCACGTACTAATTTGTATTCCTTACTACCTAACCTACTTAAATAAATAAATGTTTATTTATAAAGGTTTATTGCGGCTGTTCCACTTGCACCCTATTATGCACTATGAATTTCACCAAAATTATGGTCTTATATTATTATAGTAAGTAGATTTAATTTGTAATTTTAATGTAGTTCTTAATTTTATTTTATTTTAAAATATTTAATTGTTAATTTGTTTTAGCCAAAATTATAAATACACAAACGACACCATAGAATTCTCCCGTGTCAGCAAGTGTCAATGTCATTGTGACTGTCAAAAATGACACCGTAAATCTCACAGGCGCATAACCTAAAAAAAGTATTTTAATACAAAAATACGGATTTAATCTATTATTTTATCATAATATGACATGCTATAGACATTTTCGTTATCATGTTATTAAATAAGATTATGCGAAATGAGTAATTACGACAATATTGTGGCGAATATTACAAAAAGTGTTTTGAACATGGAAAGCAAAATACCTAAAACGACTTCGATTAAAATTCGGCCAACCCCAACTACTAGTGTAACTGATGCTGCTGAAGATGAAGACAGGTGTGTACTCTTGTACGTATAAATGTTTTTATTATTCTGTGTCGTGTAGAATGGTCATAATTTTGAACTACATTTCAATATGAAACCTGATTCTGTTTTTCACGAGTAACCGAATCATTAAAACAATTTTATATTTACAAGCCATTTGAGTATTCTTATGGCTATAATTTATGAAGGTTCAATTTGTACTATGATTTTTTGTTCAAAAACCCATAGTAGAAATTGTATAAAATAAATGTAATAAAAAGTATTAGATGTACTACTTAATTACGTAGTTGTATTTAATTGATATATTTTCTGTAAAATTGTTGTCTCATTTGTTACACCTTTACACATGTTTCAGCATAAACTAATTATTATATCGGCTAAACAAAAACAAAGTACCTAATTATAGCTATCTTACAATCTTTAATAATTTATTAGGAGTTTTTACTCCACGGATTACATATTTAAAATTATCTTGTCAGCCTGATTCTAGCTTGGGCTAGAATCAGACCTATCTGAGCCTATCAGGCCTATCTGAGCTCTAATAATCTGAACCCAATATATCTAATATCTAATAGATTAAAAAAAATAAGAAAGTTTTTTTTTTCTAAGCTGCACCATAGCTATGCAGAAAATGGCAGACACTTAGCATTAATCTGTGGTCAAACAATAAAATTCATAACAACCATGCTGACATAGTGCCACTGCTATGTATTAATATTATATTAAATATACCTCCCTACTCTAATATTCTTACTTTTATATGTGAATTTGATGAACTCAGTTACAATTTATTAAAATTGAATTAGTGTAAAATATTAATATTCCAGAATATTCTATACTTATTAATTTTTGTCTTATCTATGAGTTGCCTTGATATTTTTTTAGGATTAAATACATCTAATCTGAAATGAAAAGGCTTCCTGTTATAATCATGCAGTGACATTAATGAGATCTTTAACTTTTTGGTTCAACATGTATTTTTTTATAAATGAAGTGCCAAGATTGTTTAGGCTTGGAAAAAAAATTGAAGTAAAATTAATATCATGACTGATCAAACTAATATTTATTGTGGGTTACATATTATGACATGTTCATGGGAAATGATAATCTCCTGACCGAATTTAGGTAGTATCCAATCTCAACGGAGATTAGCCATCCATGCAGGAGATATTATAGAGCACAAATTTTAAACACAGGTGCACTCTCTATTCCCTCACTCTCATAGTCCGATGGGACGGCAATCCGACACGACCGGAGAGAGATCAGGCGCAGGGCCAACGTGCTTACATACACATACAGCTTAACGTGCTTTCCGAGACACGGAGTAAGTGATAATTAATTTATAATACGCACATAACTTACGAAAAGTTAGAGGTGCGTGCCTTGGGTTCGGACTCAACGGTCATACCAACTAGGCTATCACAACTCATAGGAAATTATACAATGCATGCCTAGTGCGTTGCTTACACTTCCTAGTGTCATACTTACTCTCAAGAAAAGCAGATTGCACAGTTATATTGACTAAAGCAGGGCTGTCCAAACCAAGGCCCGCGGGCCGCATGCGGCCCGCGGCTTGTTTTCATGCGGCCCGCGACACACATTTTAATCTAAAAATAGTTTTGGACACAAATAGTTTGGATAATATTATTCGTTGTCAAAACATGTACTCAATACTTGGTATAATTATTTATCTTCAGTCTTGCAACTGAAAATATTTTTCTGGCCCTCCAGCTTTTGTATGAAATTTAATTAGCCCGCGAAGGTGTATAGTTTGGACAGCCCTGGACTAAAGTATTACAAACTTTCTACAATAGATGGCGCTGTCGATCCTGTTGTTGACAACAGCTGTTGATTTTTATCATATCTCGCCACCAGATCTTAGATCAATATCTCAGAAGAATTTAAGTACCTTATATTGTTACTAATTAAAAAGGCCAGTCCAGACGAGGTTACTGCCGCGGGGTATACCTACCGATTTAAAAAACTAAACTACCTAGAAACTTAATTTTTTTTCATTTGGAACAATCTAAGGCGTTTTTGTTCGGTACAGGGGCTCTAAGATTTATAAATAAAGGATGTAAAAGGTCTCTCTTAGCTCCCGCGTTTCCTACCTTTGCACATAACTTATTTTCGTGGACCTAAATTTATTTCTCGAAAACCCCGCAGACTATCGGTTGGGATATTTAAAAAAATACTATTCCTAAAGATAACAACAATAAAGTTCTCATGATAATAGATGGCGCCACATGTTTTGAATGCGTGCGTGTTCGAATCATTACTAAATTTTAAATTAACACGAACGAAACCGCGAGAAATAGCTACCTAGTACACAATATAAATATCTATTTATCGGATTCTCGTCGCGTCACTTTTATTATGTAGATAGGTAGGTATGTCAAATCCTAACGTTTTGCGAGTTCTGTCACAATAGAACTCACATAGATTTTTATCTGAGCATTAGAAATACAATCGCAACTTACAAGCAGAATTTTAATCGCATCATTAAAATTCTGCTAACTTAGATTTAAGACTTGATGATACGTGGAAATAAAGATTAATATCTCCAACGTCCAACGTCCCCGGGCATTATTAAACCCCACAGGGATCTATGACACGGTTCGGACTACAAAACGACTTCTGTTTCAACTTTTCGAGGCTGACTGTCTGACTCACACACGCCTGACCCGCCAGGAATGTACCAGTTTCAGGACATTGACTGTTGACCTACTGAAATTAGATTCACACTACACGGCAGGAATATGCTATAGAATTTATGTGTGAGTTTTACGAGAATTTCATGGCTACGTCTGTTTGTATTTGTAATTCAAGCACCATTCAAAGTGTACGCTGATATCCATACGTTCTCGTTCCGAGAAAATTTACGAATCGATTCTTCTGTTACAATTGTTTATTTCAATTGTATTTTTTTTTACCTCAAAGGTGACAAGCGGGCAAAGAACCCTCCTGATGGTACACGCCATTCATTATACTCCACTTATATCAAACTCGCTTAAACAACTGACTCGGGCGGGACTTAATATTTTAAATAATATATTTTCATCGCGACTAATAGGTCAGAATTTCTATTCGATTTTCGGTCTTGTAGCTAATTTCACAGTCTTTGAAGTTTTGCTGACTAGCGCGTTGGCAATCCTATGCGGGATTATCGCAGGAGAGGATAATTGGGGTTCGATCACGAAGCAAATACTAAGAGGAGATGGCATAAGGGAATTTTGCAACGATAAAATGCGTGACAGTTTGCGGGGTGAGGGGGACGTTACACTCCGCTAACTCCACCCACCAACACCCACGCACCTAGCGGTATTTAGCTAAACTATCTCGTATAACAAATGTCCAAACTGCATAATGTTTTTGCTATTTGCCGCTAGTGTCACTAGTGTGTCTAGCATAGGTTACGAACTCCAGGCCGTAATTAGAATTGTGCAAGCCTACGGCAAAATTATAGTAAAATAGTAATATTTACAAATAAATGTACCTGCAACATGGTACTTAGAAGTCAAATTAAACGGTAACAACGTCAACGTAATGAATGAAATCATTTATTTTTACACGCATTAGCGATAGATGTCGCTTTTACAAGTTTTTCATGTTTTTAAATACAAATTAAAACCATAATTACGATATTTTTATTAACTAAAAAAGGTTTATATTATTACAAAATCTATTTTAATACGTTAATAGGTAAAGATTTAAATTATATTTAGTATTTTACAGCTATTTGTCTTCATATATGAAGGCCATCTTTTGTCGGGTGGAAAAACTAAAAGCAACAGGAAACTACTGAAAAAATTCGAGAAATGTTCTAGAAGTCTATTCATAAATTACGTTTAAAAATACTTACCTATGAAATGAGACGACATTCTTTGTATCAGGACGTCTATCCGTGTAATTCTTACAGTCTAATACACAACACTTCATGTTTTTCTTTCTTTAACTTAAGAAAACGATAAATGTTTATGAGAACTTTGGTTAGTGACGCTAGTAGTACTCGTAGAACGACTGCAGTTCGATTGATAAGCCACACCCACTACCTGGGGGCGTGTTGTGCGCCAATGTAGTATGGTTGGTATCAGTGCGCCGATGCTTATGCCATCTCCTCTTAGTATTTGCTTCGTGGGTTCGATGCTCTCGACCATACGAAACAGCAACTTTCTTTTCCCGATATTCTGAGCGAGCTGACTCATTTGTACTAAAAACAAACATGGCAACTATTCTACCATGGCTCTTGATTTTAAAAATAACGTACCGAAGGACCGTTTTTCCTCTACTTGATTAGATCTTATACGAGTACCTACCTACGGCTGATTAGCTGTGAAAACAATAGATTTTATTGTGATTGCAAAATGTAATCTAAAAACCGATTAGCACCTAATAACCTAAATATTTGCCGGGTCCAGACGAGTGCATCGTTTAATGTAATATTGATAGATAGGTAAAAATATCTTTATTGTACACCATATAGAAACAACCACGTAATCAGCTTAAGCTAGTCTAAAAATAAAAGTACCTAATTACAGTGATTAAATATTATATGCTATTCACGTCGTTTTATGATACACGGAACAAAAATTATAATGGACCATAATTAGTAATATTTCTACACTGTCATATTAAAAGTAATTTAGTTAATATGTTTTATAACTGCTCCAAAACCTTGGCTTTGTCTCATAAGGACATTCCATAATTGTTTTAAGTGACACAAGTAAGATAATATCACAATACCTAAGGTCATTCCGTATTATAATCTAGTTAGACTGAGATTAACTGGGCCTATCGAAGATAAACTGATAAAGAACTATAAAAACAAATAGGTATTTAGTAAAAAAAACAAGTCATCTCTTATTTAGTTGAATGTCAAAAAAAATGAGACAAAACACATCCGCATTAAAAATAAATAAATTTCAGTTTAGAAAACTAAAAAACTCCTTTGTAATTTGTGGGACTCGTCAAAACAAATGAAATGAGTCCAAGCTCGAAGGATTTACTGATAGCATTTGAGGATTGCCTTTATCTTCCTCCTGGCTCCATCATCAGACTTGTCACCAAGTGTAATGAATACGATTCGTTAAAATGGTAGGTAAATCAAATAAGCCCTAACTCGAGGAGTTTACAAGTAGCTATTGAGACTCTTGGACTCCTGGCTTATTTCTTTTTGGCGTTTTTCGCATGATGTCAATGAATATGAAGAGTAATAACGATAAAGAGATTGAGATCTAAAACCATTGCATTTGATTTTGTAACCTTTCATGCAGAGGCCTACGGGCAGTTTATAGCTGTCAGTTTTCTTCTCTTCACATTAAACCTTCGCAACAGGGTAAATTCCTCTTCGCAGTTGCACCATCCACCAGTGAATACAAAAAAAGTAAAATTTAATACACTGATTACACAAATGATGAATAATTCAACGTTATTGAGAAAATATTAACATAAAATCAGCTTCTTTATTTTTTTTAGAATAAAAAAACATTATAGGTATGTAAATAAGTTTTTTATTCTGTCAACTTTTTTTAAGTCTTATGAAATTTAATTCTAATGAATGAAAACAAAAAAAAGAATGGTGTATTGGTGTAATCTATTGCGTATTTTTACACATAATAACTTATTACAATTGTGCTCTATTGCTAATATGTACGCATCGTTGTCTGTATGTGTTAGTCAGACAGAGGCTTCAAACATATAAAAACCGCGTAACTGCAAGTTGTTAAACTAACTTAACAAATGCATCTAAATTAGAAAGACCAAAATTAATCGTCATTAATATCAACTATAATGGACATGTATAATGGGCACGTAGCAACTATAATCATGTATAATGAATAATGATATCTTTGTAACAAGACCTTAATTATCAAGAATTTCAATTTGCACAATGAACTAATTTATATAATCATTTCAAAGTAAATGTTCGTGCACAACCGTTGTTAATTAGAAACACTTTCATTATTTACCAGATCGCTAGAAACAGACAATAATCTTTGCACATTATGCTTTCTTAATTATTTTGCAACAAAAATGGAGATTGCACACGAACACTAACCACTAATTAATTTATTCTAAACAACTTCACTGGATTATTAATTTCTTCACCCAGAATAACTAGTAATATTTTGTAGAAAGAACCAGAAATAAATAAAGAAAAACAAGGCATTATTTATCGCGATCATACTATATTAAATAGGTGTCAAGCGATTAGATTATCGAGTAGCAATAAAAACATGTTTGGGTGGCATGCGATGAAGTGCATGACCGAGGAGCATCAGAAGGTTTATTACCGATGTAAGAGAAGGAATTTCTACCAAAAATTGTGATTAATGCTGAAAAGTTATACATTTCAGAAGCGAAAAATGCAATCATTAAGACAAAAACACCGAAAAATATATTTGTTGAGCTATATTGTTCGAGAATTTAGAGTCATAAAAATTGTCTTTTCTATTCCTCTATTTCCTTTACATACCTTTGAAAATTTCCAGAACTGACTTTTAGCGCTGTCACATCTTTGTCGGGATAACTTGAAAGTATACGGGACCTATGACATAGCGGATTGGCGACCTAAATTCTCGTTACTCAAAAATATATCCAAATAAACTAGCACCATTGTCGGAGAGCTTATTTCTTTCATCGTTGAAACTAAGAGAAGTTGAATAGATCTTCTGGAGATTCCATTTATCAGCATATTGCACGCGATGCGCATGCGCTGTCGCAGTCGGTGCGACCACTGTGACATGGCAAATGGACGACAGTTCCGCACAAGCATGACGAGTGGCGCCTTTAACATTATACTCCTGATAGCTAACTAATTTTAAAAAAAAAGTTAATATCAACTGCTCAAATAAAATTAAAATCTTGTTTTTCTGTCTGTTGGCTACCCTGTTCTAATATGCAGAGTGGCGTCGTTTGTGCCTGAAATGTTCTTGACCTTACTATGCTTTGAATGAATTTTATTCCTATTCTTGACCCAACGTTTCCCTTGATTTGCTTTTGAGTTCCTCAAAACTTGGTCTTTTGGACACTTCATGACATTATTGCAATGGATCAATATTAATTAAACTTAACTGGCTTAACCAATAACCAGGTAGACTTGCTGCGTGTTGGATCTCTAATGAATTTCTTTTGATGTACTTAACTTGGTAACTTTTAAAAAAAATTACACGTAGATCACGAAGATCTGGCGTGGTCAAAACGCAAACTTTAGATCAATAGATCATCGCATATCTTCTTTCGTGTACAACAATATCGACATGATGCCCTCCTTGAGGCCTTTCGAAATTATCTCTGCGATAACGGCGCGGCGCGTCCAGACATCTTTTGTTTGCAATTTTGAACATTTGGCGGTATCGTGGTCATGGCTGGCGGGAGGGTTCGCCGGTCGCGGCACTGGCGCTCTCAGTCGACAGTCGGCCGCACCACGCCGCCACGGCTCCCGCGCTCGCACGCACTCGCTCGTGACTCGCGAACTTAAAAACCGCTACGCCCGATACCTGACTCCAAACATTTCCGGACACTGATAACAATAATTCATAATTAGCTTCTCTCAGCCAACCTTGCAACATACCACCATCCAGTCTAACAAGCCTCACGTGTACTAATTTTGCAATACGATTTCGCGCGCCGATTCCACAGAAGAAGGTTGCCGCACCAAAACAGCTGATTGCAACATTTTACACAACTTTTTGGAAATAAAACACTTAAAAATTTCATCAAATTTGAAGACGCACTACGGTAACTTATAATTTGTCGGATTGAATTAAATTGTGGTTGCATCAGTGCAGATTCCAAGGTTGCTCGTGAGAAAACTTTACAAAAATATTTTTTATTTAGTGATGTGTTAAATAAAACTAAATTAAACAATGTTGTCGATGGATTCATTGTGGTGTGGTTCAGAGAGTGAGTTGTCGACGTTGAGGTTGTGTAAAAGTGCAGCTGACAGGCCGGAGTACCGGCTGACGAGACGCAAGCCATCCAAAAGTCTAATCCCTCAAGCACTACTCCACGCGGTAGACCCGCAGCCCAGGACACACCGCCGACGAAGGTCTGGCACTTGGCCGTAAGTGTATACCAAACACTGGCATACTCCACTTGCAGATAGTATAGAAATAATATTTGTTGACTCGAATAGGCCATCAGACTATATCAGCTAATTGATAAAGTTATTGATACAAAGTTGTTCTAAATGCCAGAAACTTCTATTAAGCCATTAACAATAAATTTAATAACAACATTTAAACCATTTGTAACATGACCACTATATGCAGAAACATAGAATAACTAAATGACCTAGTTAACTCACATGTTCAAAGGTGCCTACTTATTAAATTGTGTGACTGAAACTTGCTTACTATTTATCTCTCAACGTGCATAATGTTATATTTTTATTGCTGATGCTTTAAATTCTAATGCTGATGATTGATGAACATCTGAAGTTTTTTGGATTAACTTTATTTTTAAGAATTGTTACAAGGTATTTTTGATTTAATTGTAGAAAACATTGTTTAAAAAACTACCTCGACCTAAAGTTCAGGTACTCCTGTGTCTACAATTTGCAAGCAATTATAATAGTACACATATCGAATGCCGTTACATTCTAGACTCTGGGCCAACACGGTTGGAGCAATGTTCCAGAAATACCTGTTTAACATGTCTTTCAAATAGCATGTACAAGTTTATACCACACAAACTAATATTACTCATATTGACCAATTTACAACCTTTCTCTTTAATTAAAACTATATCACTTAATTCAAGTTTCCATAGAACAACAATGTCTAACCAAGTAGGTCCTATGGTTTCACTCGGTACCTTATGTTTTACATCCGTTCCGACCCAGATAACAGTTGATGCGTTGCGGCTTCAACCTTCGGTAACTTGGTCAATATTTTCCAAGTAGTGTTCAGAATTATTATCTGCAAATGTTATGGTAATAGTTGTTGTGGTAATTAAAATTGTTATAACAATTTTATGTATTCTAAATACGTGCATTTCGACCTAGATTTTTTGATCACGTTTTCAGGCTGTGAATTGTGATGTAAAAATATTTTAGCTTAAGTGAAAATACCCAAGTAGTATTGTATCAAAGCCGTTCGACAAACCAACGCAGGCCACCAAGTTCTAAGTGGCTTGCCACTCAAAAGAACAATAAAAGGGAAGGCTAGGAATAATATACCTAATTAACTAATCTCTACACCAAGAAAATGAATCGCGCGCATTTAGATTCCAAATGCAAATTTACAAATTATGCACGATGACCTACACTGCATTTATGCATATTAACTTCATTGAATGCCAAGAAAGATAAAATGCATAGACACTTAATTGTAAGCAAAACCATTCAGTTTACATCAGTCGAGGTTATGGTTTGTAGAAAGTCGATCCCGTTTCAAACAGGCTTTCCCGCTCAAATATGCATAGGGAAACAGCATCATTAACAAGTACATTGACAACTTATATTATACTTTTTCTATAATGTTTCTAAACTATTATGTCATTAACTAGCCAAAGAATGTTAACGAATTCGCAAATTAAGTCGGTAGACTCGGCTTGTTGAATCAAGTGTTCATTTACATAATTAAGATACAATGATCGCTTCATTGCTTTTGTGTTTTCTTCAAATCCAATTGTTTGCACTTTCACTGCATGCTTATTTTAGTGAAAACTAAATCAATTGGAACAATACTTATTTTAATTCTTGCATCTCAAAAGATCAGTCAATATTTACCTACTTCTCGGCTTGTTTTATTTATTCTTATTTGTTGTAGATATGTAGATCATATTAACTATGATTATGTAGGAAAGTATAATAACATAAAGGAAATCCTATCTGTTCATATGTCGGAATGGCGCCCGTCAGTTAAGCAATATTTGCTTTCCTGTAGTAAGCAAAGTTTCATATCCGCGGCGATGCAACAATCGCGTAATCGAACTAAAACCAAACCACTATTGTTACACTTTACGTAATAGTTTGTTTGTGGTTTTTCTTTAATAATTCTATTGTGTAAAATCTTAGAAAAGATTAGATCACGGAGAAAGAATTTTGCATTTACAGAAATTTGAATGATGTTTTAAAACATAACGCCTGCGTCTCTATTGTAACTGTGGTCCGAATCGAAATACGACCGTATTTTTTTTGTAAACTTTAACTTTGCCAAATCTTACACTCCTCCGTGCGATTAATATTCTTAAAAAGGAATTCGAAGTTTTCGCTTTACATATTAATTTATAGATCGTTATTTCGTGTAGTAACATCTGCTTTTATTTTAACATACATAGTTCCCCAAAAAAAATTCCTGGATATATTATGTCATCTTATTAAACTATCTACTTATATTATATTTACTAAATTAAACGAACTTACCTTAAGTGAAGTTCTATTGTAATTATATGAAATGATTAGTCTTCGAGCTCTTGATATAATTTACTATGTAGTCCCACTACTTTTACTGTATGACACGCGAATTTCAGAGGATTCAATCCTGAAAATAAAAAAGGTTGCGCTGGCAACACTACCCAGCTTACGTCATTCTATTTAGAGCAATTCTGGAATAAATACTAAATATATACACATATATATCATGTATGGTCATATATTTAGGATACAAAATACTTTTTCAACTTCAATTCCAGGGTAAAACAAACTTCAATTGTTTTAGGGCTTGGGAGGGTTGTTAGTCTCGAAGACTAATCATTTCATATAATTACAATAGAACTTCACTTAAGGTAAGTTCGTTTAATTTAGTAATTATATTCATGATTAGTCTTCGAGCTCTTGATATAATTTACTATGTAGATGTTTAGAGAAGAAGTTGAAAAAGAAAATAATTGAATAGGTACAATCCTTCCTATGACAAGAAAACATTTCAATTAAGTACCTACATGAATCTTTTTTATGAAAATTAAAATAATACTGAATAATTATATCAGTGTTTTCAAACCCCCTTTAAACATCACAATCCTCATTAACAAACAGTACTGAACAATCATTTGTGTTATTATTAAATAATCACATTAATCAGTCTGAACATTTCAAACAGCCTTTGCAAATAAATAGTAGGTAGGTAATTATCAGTTTCCCTAGCTAAAGGTTTATTATAATGATTAGCAAAAGAAAACTTAAGATCCCACTGAGAGTAACCAGCAGTTTTTTAAAAATTGCACCTCTAATTGCTTATGAGGTGGATGAGTGTCACATTATAAATGAGGTGTGAATCTTTTAATTTTTATTAATGTATACCCCCTGTTCAACATTACTTGTTTTAGCTAACGACTTGTTTGCCTACTGACATAATTATAACTAAACAATATAA
This sequence comes from Protodeltote pygarga, assembly GCA_936450705.2. Classification (NCBI taxonomy): domain Eukaryota; kingdom Metazoa; phylum Arthropoda; class Insecta; order Lepidoptera; family Noctuidae; genus Protodeltote; species Protodeltote pygarga. Next base: position 3,998,558 of record OW388264.2, on the reverse strand, counting down.
TCTTTCAGTGTTTAATTCAAGCTTTTTAAATGATTAATTATCATTTATACAATATAGCAGAGTAAGTAATCACAGGACAAATAGAAGATTTTTTGAAAAATTAAGGAAGTATAATTTCTTATTTTTACTGTTTTGATGTCCTAATTAAATCAATAATTATCATCTTTACAAATGAATCACTGAATTCTATGTTTATGCATCTCATTATATAGATTCCCGTATTCTCTGTGTACTTGTAAACGCTAACAGAATTTTTTGAGTATAACTCTTGTTCATTTATTAATTACCTTATATAAAATTACCTTTTTTAAAGTTCATTACCAGCGACAGATCCTAAGTATCATTAGGATGAGCCGCTCTTTATTTGAAAATTCCTTCAAAATCTTTTTATCTGTGAATCTGTGCCTATATCATAACTTATGATCAATGATATACTTAGCTTATTTAATAGTAATAAAGGAAGTGTATGTTGAACTATATATTATAAAAATGCTTTGTGAGAAATTCTACTATCTTTTGAAACAAATAATTCAAATTTGTTTTCATCCTTACAGAGAAAACCTACCACTTTTTTAATGTCACTGTATATTGTATTGTGAATGCGATAATGAGGATATCATAACCTGAATAAAGTCATCTTATATCAGTAGTCTCTTAATGCTTCCCTGGTAATACACCTGCCCAAAAGAAAGACTGCTGTCAAAAGGATGTGGTTTTTTGGGAGGTGACAATAATAATTGTCTTGACTAGTCAAATGCCAAAAGCATTATCTACTTTAATTTTAACTCTTGAAATTATGCAAACAGTAGTGCATAAAACAATGGGTAATTTTTTCAGTTAACTGTAAAAAGTATCCCTATATTCCGCATAATTATAGATCTTTAACCAAAGACTGATATTATGACATTTGTGCTGGCTCTAGAAACAAATAAATCTGTGGGAGGTTTTTTAAATCTTAGGTACTACCTCAGATAAAACAGAAAGCCTTTACCCAGCAGTGGGATGATATGGGCTGACAGTACCAAATTGTAACTATCTCACATAAAACCATAGAATAGTTCTCACTCATAATCAACACCTCTATTTCTAGACTAAGATAGCTTTTTTGTCTTTAGACTTTACATAAGATGCAAATATACAAATATTGCGAGCCTTACACCATTAAGATACCACAAACTATTAAAATTCATGAAATGAATACCATCTATCCTATTAATATATAAGCGTTGCTGTGGCAAGAATTAATTTCTTTGACAAAACATTGTGAACCCACATAATGATTGCAGCTAAAAGTTCTAAATATTCATGTGATCTTTCTTATCCTCCTCAGTCCAAAAACCATTAATCAGGTAGGTACTTGATCATTATAAAATATTCAACAATACAAGATGCACTTGAATATTTTTTACTATTTTTCCATATTTATGCAAAGAACAAGATACCTATTTTAACAGGAACATAGTCTAACTACCATTTTCTAACCATTCATTAAATGGTGTTTCTGTAAATTCATTAAAATACAAATACTGTCACCATGATAACTGATTTAAATATCCCTACTCTGAAGATAGGATATTACTAATTTTAGTAGGTAAGTATCTTAGTGAAAGTCAGTGGATCAATACATAAGCTAAAACACATGCAATTGAACTCACAAATAATATTATGATAGTAAAAACCAAAGTATACCTGTATACTGTCAATAGGTATTAAAAATATACCTACACCTTTCCAATCTATGGTAATGTGATCAAGATTATCAAGATTCAATCTTAAGATTAGTTTACAAGGCGTTTGTATGTCATTTAAAATGTTCAAAATTAATAAACTTATTAAGGCACTTTAAATTTAATACTAATATAAGTCTCATACTGCCAATAGGAGTCACTGTAATGTTTTTTAACAAGAAAGGAAAGGAACACCAATCCAGGACCTCAGGCAAGCGGACAGGCACATCATCACAGGTCTGTGAGACAGACTTAAAGGTAAAGGCTTTTACAGGCCGCCTTATATATTATTATTCTTGTTGGCAAAAAATTACACAGGATAAAGTTATCCTATCATAGCAACAAGGTTATCATAAAAACTATTCCATAATATTTTACATGTTCAGTCTTAACTGAAAATATGGACTTTTTAAACAAATAGATAGACTATTGAGTTTAAGTGTTTTTAGCTTACCAAGCTGTTCAGAGTACTTAAATTGTTAAAAAACATTACAGTGACTCCTATTGGCAGTATGAGACTTATATTAGTATTAAATTTAAAGTGCCTTAATAAGTTTATTAATTTTGAACATTTTAAATGACATACAAACGCCTTGTAAACTAATCTTAAGATTGAATCTTGATAATCTTGATCACATCACCATAGATTGGAAAGGTGTAGGTATATTTTTAATACCTATTGACAGTATACAGGTATACTTTGGTTTTTACATATTCATTCTTTACCTTCCGCGTCGTGTCTCTTCAGTGTCCCAAGGTATAAAATATGACGCATCACTTCTCAAGTTTTTGTATCGGATCTAATGAAGTAATCACGTGCATAGAGTTATGTAAAGAAATCAAGATGTAGCTTATCTTGTATCCACGTTCGCGTCGCGCATCTTTATTGTCATGTTCGCAAATATAATCTACAGATACTTTCAGAAGTCTAAACTATAAAATAACAACATCAAAAATGTGCTTATATACTGTTAGACTACTGCATAAAAGGCAATTTAAGTAGTAGTGGTATACATATAATTGAAATGCCTGGGTAATATTATACCTTTTGATAGAAATTGAAGAATTAAGACTACATCAATATTTTAAAAAGTCATGGTGAGTCAAGTAAATTTTCGCCGAAAACGTGACCAATGACCATTGTTGCGTGTGGTAAATGCGAACGAATTAACGTTTAATTAAATTAAAACGAACGATGATGATGACAATTTTATGATGTAAATTAGCCGTCTGAAAGTAATTCAATAATTGAGAACCGGCGAACATTCTCGTAAGTCATACAAACCTCAAGCTTGCCCACAAATCATAATAATTCAATCAAATCGATTTATCTTACGAAAGGCCTAATAAAAGCCTCGTAAAATAAGTTCTCTAATACTGTTTCGCAATATATTCAATACTTGTATGAAATTGAATTTGGCAAGATAAATGTCATTAAAAGCAATTAATGTAGGACTATAGCTTAATTAATTCCATGTTAGTATAACCGCGTTCACTTTCATAACATATTTACTGTTCAATACATGAATCGGGTCGTATCATCCTTCAAACTTAAATGCCTTGTATGCTGAGCATATAGTGATTATGAAACTTAGTGACTTACGTAATGGTGGAAACAATCATTAGGTGCGCAGAATCACAAGCAGGTCCAATGGGCTTTGTCTAGATAGAATTTGGACTATACATGATGTATTGCCTATTGAATTTAAGTACTGAATAATTAAATGCATTTCGTCTTATCCCCTTTTTTGTCCCGCGAATTACATGATTTTGATCACAGCCATTGGTTTACTATTGTATCTTATAAGTCTGGACAACAAATCTGTTAAGAAAGCACTATAGCCCGCATATTTTTGAAGCATAATGGAATAGAGAAAACATAGAATACTGACAACACTTACACGCACGACAAAAAGGCAGAGGTGCGTGCCCGTGCAGTACCTTATATCTCTCCAGTTAACGGTCATACAACTTGGCTTACTTACTACTTACTGCGAAAATTACTCATAGGTATTTATAAACATTTTATTTGCATCTTGTATCACGTGCGTGGGAGGATCTGATTCACTGCTTCCTTTAATCGCTCCTCATGGATTGTTATAATAATTACCTATAAAGTGGTCAGTAAATTAGTAGACAACTTCCGGTCAATTAAAAACCTATTTGAATCTATTTGTGCAGTAATTTTTTAGTACATTTTATTATCATGCGATGTCGGTTTTAATTTATCAGAATTTGTAGAATGTGATGTTCTCTAAAGGACCCAAAACTCTACCCTGTGGGATTCTTTCGAGTGAACGCAAACGCTGATTTGCAACATTATCTTTATCACCTATTCGCTTGATTCTTTCGACTTGTTCGAAGGTATTTGAGATTATGGCGTCATCGTGTCTGTTAAGCTGCCAATGTTCAACTTCTATCGTAACTAGCAACTAATCGATGCCCTTAAGGTCGGACCCGTCGGACGCATTCGATATCGATTATTTAATTCCCATATCTACTGTTCCAATTTCACTACCAGTTATAAGTAATCCGATTGCCACACCTTTGTTCTTTTGATAAATCTTTAAATTGTTTTTAAAATAATGCATTCATAATTGATAATAATTATCTGGTATCAAAACGACTTTATTTAAAAATATATTGTTCCAAATTTTCCCGTTTTTGAAACTTTATACCCCTTTTGTTGTCATATATTTTTGCATTAATTAAAATCTGGCTAGCTTAGTCAAAATAATTATTTCTAGCCAATCGTTTCTTTACCTAGACCGACTTCTACAGACCGTGACCACCTGAATAGCTATTTGTGTATATTAGTAAACTCTTTGTTTCAGTCTACAAGTTTTTGCTTTCACAAAAAATACAATTACTTATTTTTACCTAGGTATATTTTTTCTGAGACTAGCCTTTCTTATTCACTTCGTTCCGTTCACTTTATTGTTATTTTTAGTAATTACCGCTAGATATCCTGCTTTCAAAAGTTTTAAAAATACAACGTTAGTTTTCCTTTACCTAATCATGGTCGTGGCTGCTCGATTTCTAATGATTAAATGTTTGATTTATTTATAACTAGCGACCCGCCCCAGCTTCGCACGGGTGCAATCTATACATATAAACCATCCTTAAGAATCACTCTTTCTATTTAAAAAAACCGCATCAAAATCCGTTGCGTAGTTTTAAAGATCTAAGCATAAATAGGGACAGACAGACGGCGGATAGCGACTTTGTTTTATACTTTGTAGTGATAGTGATGTATAAGATCGAAAATACCAAATTTCACCGAACAGTCACAGTGTTACTGTTACTTTTAGTTAATAAGTCTTAAGGACCACATTCTTACATAGAAATAGGGTTTTCAGGAATTCCCAAACCTTTGAAATATCGAAAAACCCTATCGGGCTCGATGAAAAACCAAAGAGTATCAGGCTATGCCATCTGTCCCCAAATGTTTAGATTTTATTATAATCAGAATTTGGTCCTTCGTGCTTATCAATCTTTATTTCCTTAACACGGAAACCTTTTGCGGTTAGCCTAGTCATGGTTTTCTACAGACTACAATAGTAAAGCAATCTTCCTCATGAATTGAAGTACTGAAGGTATTGTAGTCCACAAATTATTTACGTCCGTTCCATTTATGGTAGGTATCAATACGCTGTCATGCGTAGACGCAGGTACCATAATTTTATTGTTCTAACAAAAGGCCACCTGTCAACTTATGCCACGTAATCACGTATGCTGCAATATCGTAACTATAGCAAGCCATAATTATAACAGCGCGTCACCAGCTGGCGCCACCGCTCGGATCATTCAATCCTCGCCACCGATGCGTCGTTCGGCTCGCCTTCGTGCTCGGGTCGCGGGTTCCCCGCGCCCCGCCAGTCACTAAACAACACGGTACCGAGTGCACGTATGCGCGTGCGAGGCCGCCGCCCGACGCGGCGATAGCGAGTTTTTTCTGTTATTATTATATTGTTTAAATTGTTTGTACCTCAGCTATTCTTTGTAACTACGAATGTTTAATTCCAATAAAGAACTAATTTTGAAACACTATAACTGGCAGCCTAACGTGGTGCAGAACAACAATAATTCATCTAGAACATTCGTTATTTCGAACCATCGTGCGTGGACGCGTGGTACATAACTAGGTTTTGTTCCAGGTAACCAATACCTGAACCTAAGTTATCGTGTGGACCCGTAGTGAGTGATTTATTTCGAACAATCGTGCGTGGTACATAACTAGGTTTTGTTCCAGGTAACTAATACCTGAACCTAAGTTATCGTGTGGACCCGTTGTGAGTGATGTGATTCGGACAATCGCGCTTAGTAGTTAACTAGGTTTTGCTCCAGGTGACTAATACCTGAACCTATGTTACAATACCTACGGATAAGTAGTGATAGTGAGTGATTCGTTCCGGACATTCGCGTCTTGATATCTAGGTTTTGCTCTGGGTAATACCTGAACCTAGGTATATACAATAAGGACTGTACTATACATATACTTACCTACGAACTACCTATTGTGTTATTTGGATAATAACTTTATATAAAACTCGTAATACTTTGACTCGTACTCAAAACTAAATTGTGTTAGTGACATACGTGAACTGTGAACAGTTTTATAGTGCTTGTGTAAAACCTAAAACATACCTAAGTGTGCGTTTGCATTAGGTTTCGTACGTATTGCGAATTGTTGTAGGTAACTGGTGACTATTTTGCCGCGTATGTTTTATGTACCTAACTGTGGACAGTTGTTGTAGGTACTCGTATATAACTTAGTGTTTGCGTAAAACCTAAAACAATTTTGTGCTAGTTTGTATTAGGTTTCATACCTACGTATCGCGAACTGTGTTTGTGACTGTTTTTAACGCGTTTATACGTGAACAGTTGTTAGGTATAGTACATATTGGAGTGAAACTTAAAGTACACATAAGTGTGTTTCATTTAGGTTGTGTACCTAGTTATTACAGACTGTTGTGACTATTGTATTGTGTGATTGCGAACAGTTTTAGTGCTCAGGTTATACCTAAAGTATCTAACTGCGTTTTTATTCGTTTTATTGCGTATCGTGGGCTATTTTATTTACGATGGTGCTAACAAGATCGCGTACTGCGAGCCCGGCTTCTGCCGGCGCCCCGTCTTTGGATGTGGCGCCGCCCCTAGCGCCCGCGCCGGACTTAGCTCTGCGTGGCGACGCCGACGACACCCATGCCGAGGGGACGGCTAGGGTGGCTCCGCAGCCAGCTGCTGGTGCTGCAGCAGCTCCGGTCACTATGTCGACCGACCAACTACTGTTGCTGATAAACAGGTTAAGTCGCAGCGATCCTGTAAGTACACCAGTACCATCTTTTTCTGGACATTTTGCCAAGTGTACATCACGCTTCGACGGTGAAAAGTCAAGCAACGTCCTGGCTTTCATCGATGCCATAGAAACGTATAAAGAATGTGTTCGAGTTGACGATAACAACGCGCTGCGTGGGTTACCTATGCTTTTGACGGGGCTTGCAGCTACGTGGTGGCAAGGTGTAAAGGATACCACCATGACCTGGCAAGCCGCTGTAGAGTCGTTAAAGCAGACGTTCGGACCTCGATTACCGCCGCACAAAATATATAGAAAAATATTCGAACGAGAACAAAAAGTAGACGAAGCGACGGATTTGTTTTTATGTCATGTTAGAGCGCTCATAGCTCAGCTCCCACCTTACTCGCTTTCGGACGTGGTTCAGTTAGATATGGCATATGGTTTGCTGCACCGGCGTATTCGTGAAAAGGTTCCGCGCACTGGTTTCGCCACCTTTGCGGACCTTATATCTCAGGCACGCCGCGTTGAAGAAATTTTGGACGAAAGCCGACCACGCGCCACAGCGGATATTAAACCAACGACGTCCTCCACTCCGCCGATTCCGCGGTCGCCGACCGTGGCCGGTCAAACCAAGTCTCGGCCCCATTGTAACTATTGCAAACAGTACGGTCACCTGAAAGAGGCCTGTCAGCGACTTGCTAAACAGAAGACTACTGTTAAGGATAACCCAAAGGAGGGGGAGCCGCTTACGTCTGCGAGTGTGGTTACGTGTTTCGGGTGCGGTGCGCCCGGGGTAATTAGATCAAACTGTCCTACCTGCAAGGACAAGAAGACTGTAGTGTCTTCCGTATTCCAGTCAGTTTCCGCGTGTGAAAATAGTGATAAAATAGATTCGCGTGTGCGCCCTATAATTAATATAGAAATTTATAACGAAGTTGGTAGGGTATTATTAGATACGGGTGCGAAGCATTGTATAGGAAGTGTATCTTTAAGAGCTCATTTAGCTAAGAATGGTCATTTTTTCGATACTGTTTTTACTGAATTAAAATATGCGGACGGGCGCAAGTGTGCGCAAAATGTTGAAATAGCTCATGTTAATGTAACGGTGCGAGCGGTGACGCTAGCGGTAAGTTTTATTATGTTGCCGAACGCAACCGAAAGTTTATTGGGAATGAACTTTATACAGGACATTGGCATGGTGTTGGATCTTGACCGTGGGGTATGGTTTGTGAGGCATGATAAGACACCTCAACCGATTATTTACGAGTCTAGACCAATAAAATCGATTGCTTGTTCGTCTGTGGGTCTTCGTGAGGACGAGGGATCCCATCTTGTTTCGGACGATCGAGAGCGGCTGTCCGACCTACTGAATGTCCACGAGGATATTTTTACTCCAGGGGGAGGACCGACCCAGTTCGCTGTTCATCGAATCGACACAGGTGATGCCGCACCGATTGCAAGTCCGCCATACAGAGTTTCTCCTGCCAAGAAAGAAATTATTAAAAAGGAGATTGAGAAAATGCTTGAAGACGAGATCATCGAAGATGCCGAGTCGGCATGGGCCTCACCAGTGGTATTGATACCAAAGAAAAACGGTGAAATCAGATTCTGTGTCGACTACCGCAAACTCAACAGCGTTACCCGAACGGATAAGTACCCGCTGCCGGTGATTGACGAGCTGTTGCAGAGTACAAAGCCTAATTGCGTCATGTCTACAATCGACCTTAAAGCAGGATACTGGCAGACGATTGTAGCTGAAGAAGATCGGCATAAAACGGCGTTTACGACCCCTTTCGGAACGTTCCAGTTCCGTCGTATGCCGTTCGGCCTAAAGAACGCCCCGGCCACATTTCAGCGTCTGATTGATCGGATGAGATCTGGCCTCAAAGACGTCTGCGTCCTGGCATATCTTGACGATATTCTTGTCATATCTCCGAACCTAGATCAGCACCTGAAGGATCTTCAGCTGGTCTTCGAGCGCCTTCGCCTGTTTAACCTGAGGGCAAATAGAAATAAGTGTGTCTTTGCTAGAGATAGGGTTACTTACCTGGGACACGTTGTTTCTTCTCGGGGCATCGAGCCTGATCCCACGAAGGTTGAATCGGTGATGAATATGACGCCGCCAACGAACCTAAAAGAACTTAAGACATTTTTACAAACCTGCTCGTGGTTCCGTAAATTTATTCCGCAATTTTCGGACGTAGCGCGTCCTTTAACGAACATGACGAAGAAGGACCGACGCTGGCAATGGGGGGAGAGTGAGCAAAGAGCCTTTGAAGAGCTCAAGTCGCGGCTCGCCACTAGCCCCATTCTTCGACAGCCCAACTTCGATGAGATATTTATCCTACGTACCGATGCAAGTGCATACGCCCTAGGCGCCGTGTTAATGCAGGGTGAGACTCACAATGAGGAGAGACCTATTGAATACGCCAGTAGGTTGTTGACCACTGCAGAGCGCAACTACCATACCACAGAGCGTGAAGCTCTAGCGGTCGTTTGGGCCTTAGACAAATTTAGAGGATACATCGAAGGAGCACAGGTTCGTGTAGCTACTGATCACCAGCCATTGAAATGGCTCTTATCACTCAACACCTCTAGTGGTCGGTTAGCCCGTTGGGCAATGAAAATTCAGTCGTACAATTTGAACATCGAATATACACCGGGTAAAGTGAATGTGGTCGCGGATACGCTCAGCCGCCCAGTGGTCACCGAATCTGAGGAACCCAGTTCAAGCCCTTGCAGCCTTTGTCCGGTAGTGGTCGATTTACCCCAACGAACGCCAGAAGATATTCGTAAAGCTCAATTGAACGATCCTGACGTTAGTAAAATCATAATAGACTTTGAAGATTCTAATAATCCAGATGCAGCTGTACGCTGGACTGATAGAGGATATTATCTTTCGCAAGGTGTGTTGTTTCGCTGTGATCCGGATGGACATTCCGAAGAACCTCAGTTAGTGGTTCCAGAGTCTTTACAGGCAGAACTCATGAAGGAGTTTCACGACGCGCCTACTGCTGGACACTTGGGTTTGGAGCGAACTTTGCGGAAGATCAAGGAAAGATATTATTTTAAGAACATGAAGACTTATGTGGCTCAATATCTAAAGTCGTGTGATCTTTGCCAGAAATATAAAGCCACCAATATGAAGCCTGCAGGACTGCTCCGTACCCCAGTGCCTCAGCAGAGATTCGAGGTGCTCGCAATGGACCTGTTCGGCCCATTACCCGAAGGGGATAAGGGAGAGAGATGGATTCTTCTCGTCGAGGACACCGCCAGTCGGTGGGTCGAGCTTTTTGCACTTTGTGATGCGACTGCGGAGTCGTGTGCAAAAGCCCTCATTGAGGAAGTTTTCCTGCGGTATGGGTTGCCTCGTCGTGTTATCTCTGACAACGGCAGTCAGTTTGTTTCGGCAGTAATGCAGAAGGCTATGTTTGTACTTGGGGTACACCAATCATTGATTCCAGTATACCATCCGGAGGCCAATCCTGCTGAACGCAAAAATCGCGAGTTGAAGAAACAGCTTGCCATCTTAGTTGGACCTGAGCATCGCCGATGGCCTTTCGCTCTGCCAATGGTGCGGTTCGCCCTCAATAGTGCGTACAATCAAGGTACGGGCCAATCAGCAGCATACCTCACTTTTGCTCGGGAAATGCGTTCTCCTCTAGCAGTTCAAACAGATATTCGAGCTATTGTCTCTCAGCAGAATTACGTGCCCCAGTTTACTCCATATTTGAAGGAGTTTGCGCGCGTCCTTCACGACGTGAAGCAGCGAGTGGAAGAGCAGCAAGATCTCAGAAAGGATTCGGGAGATCAGAGTCGACGGGACGTTCCGCCTTATAAGGAGGGAGATCTGGTTCTCGTGGAGACCCACTTGGCGAGCAACGCAGCCAAAGGTTTCACAAGCAAGTTTGCACCAAAACGGGAAGGCCCGTATCGCGTCTCGGAAATCGTCAGTCCCACATCGTTTGTAGTTGTCGATAGCGAAGGGACGGTTAAAGGAAAGTACCATGCCAGTGCTCTGTTTCCTTATGTGGGGTCCACTCCAGCTATCATCCATCAGCGCCGACGTGGCAGACCAGCCAAGTCACAGTCGGGTCGTTCTTGTGACTTGGAGGGGGAGGCTATAGCAAGCCATAATTATAACAGCGCGTCACCAGCTGGCGCCACCGCTCGGATCATTCAATCCTCGCCACCGATGCGTCGTTCGGCTCGCCTTCGTGCTCGGGTCGCGGGTTCCCCGCGCCCCGCCAGTCACTAAACAACACGGTACCGAGTGCACGTATGCGCGTGCGAGGCCGCCGCCCGACGCGGCGATAGCGAGTTTTTTCTGTTATTATTATATTGTTTAAATTGTTTGTACCTCAGCTATTCTTTGTAACTACGAATGTTTAATTCCAATAAAGAACTAATTTTGAAACACTATATAACATGGTTTTTCCGATGCTCCATAAAGCATTGATAAGTTACTGCCAACTGATTGTTGAATCAGATACGTTAGTTTATGCATCAGTTCTGTTACTACTCTACATATAATTAATACTTCTACTTAAAACTTTAAAAATACTATATTCTTTTATAATACACACATCAAAAGTGTCTAGGGATCAACATATATTTTTGCAATAACTTTTCTCCTGATTGATATTAATTAAAATTTTCTTTAAGGATTCATCAAATAAAGTGTTTTCGTTTGTCACAGTAACGATAAACCAAGTCACCTTTGCATTAATAAAGAAATTTGCCATTTTCCTAATAAAGGGATTTTTGACATTTGAACCACTAACATTAAAGTTCAAAAAAAAGACTGAAATAACAGTTTTCTTTAAAATTTTATTGGGTAACTTAAACAATTAATAATCCGTGTTTCTACCGCGAACACTAACAACACAAGAACATCGGTTTGGCATACTCAAAATGAGTTCATCCAAATCACGCTGTGGAATGGCCGCCCATGTTCGTTGCAACAACAAAAAAAGGTCTTCTTGCGACGGGATACCCTCCATATTCGGCAGAGCTCTTCTCTGTAGCATATCCCATGCATGCTCAATCGGGTTCAAGTCTGGCGACTGAGCAGGCCAGGGCAGGACATTGATGTTAGCTGCGGCGAGAGTATGTCTTACAACTCTTGCGGTGTGCGGTCGTGCATTATCATGCATTAACTGAAATAAGGGACCGATTTGCACTTGTAGAGGAACGATGACGTCTGATACAATCGTCTCAGCATAAATTTGAGCGTTGAGGTTGCCTCTGATCCAAATCAACTCAGTTCTTCCGCCGATCCAAATACCCGCCCATACCATGATGGTTCCACCACTATAAGGATGGACTTCCTGGCAGGATTTTAATCGCTGTTGGCGTCCAGGGGTTCTCCAGTGTCGTATACGTCTTGTATCCGGTCTCATACCAAAACGAGACTCATCAGAAAAGCACACGAAACGCCATTGTTCTTCTGCCCAATTTCTGTGTTCAAGAGCCCATTGATATCGAATCCTACGATTGTGCATTGCTATAGGTGGTACCCGTAGCGGTCTTCGGGAATGAAGGTTCACTTCATGCAAGCGGTTTCTGACTGTTTGGTCGCTAATTAAGTTCCCTGAAGAGTGATGAAGCCTCACGGCTAACATCATGGCGGTTATTGTTGGAGCTCTTCGAGTTAAGATTTGAATGTATCGGTCTTGTCTCCGTGTGGTGCAGCGATACCGTCCTCCATGGCGCTCAGCCACGGTACCAGTGCTTCGGTAACGTGTCCAAAGTCGACTGATAACACTCTGACTTGTATTCAGAGCTAAAGCCACAGTACGTTGCCGGGAACCAGCTTCTATCATTCCCACGGCTCTGAGCATTTCTTCCCTGCTTAAATGACGTCGCCGCTCCATAATAACGTTGGTTTTAATCAGTAGTAGGGAAACAGTAGCACTAATAATGTCTTCAATGCGTTGTATGTTTTTATAGGGAAAATATTGACAGCTGATTTTCATCTTTTACTCGAATTTGATTCACAGTTCCTGATTCAAATTATGAAATGCACCAAAAAGGATCCATATAAATTTATAAAATCATAAATTTATTACAAAGCCACATCTCAATCTCAAGAAATCCGCATAAAAATGCTTGATCCCTAGACACTTTTGATGTGTGTAGTTCCAAAAACTTAAGTGTATGGAAGATTTTCATGTTAGTACGATGGGATTGGCAAAGTCGCAAATGTGTAAATAAAATCCTTAAATCCTTTAAATAAATAAAGCAAGAAAGGGACCTACCGCAATAAACAGCTATCTCGCTTGCACATTGAGGATATTATTTATAATCACTGCATATAGTTTTAAAAAATCGCAAAAACCAAATTGAGGAGAATAGCATTACAAAGTTTCTATAAAAATTCTAGTTTGATGATTTTGATTTTGAACCAAATAATAAACCGGTAAATAAAAAGCTAAATAAAACCGTTTAAAAATCGATTCTTAAACAGAAAAGAAAATGGTACTGAACTATTTTGTGTTTGCCTGTTGTGTTTTGTAAACACAACAGTCAATGTGTTCAATACAGTCAAATATTCTAATAATACGTTGTTTCGCTTGAACCCAAAATTCAGAGCATCACTCGAATAAATTGTCATATTGTGAATGTGATTGAAATTGTGCCATTGACACGGAAGGAATTCATTTGTTTGTCTGCGTACGCTTGTATTATACTTTAGGTTACGTCTTTCATTTGCTATAGAATTATTTACATTGTTCACGCTACTGTCCTATTTAGCGAAAAGTAATATTTCTATTATGGAAAACTACACAAATGGTATAAAGTAATCCTTCATTTCGCAAAACCATTTCGTTTGACAAAAATGTGGCTTTGTTACCAAAATTTGTAATATGAATTAATAATTTTTTTTGTCTACTGTATTATATTAAGCAAAAGCAGGGAGGCGGAGAGTGGGGGAGAGCGGGAGGCTTTTGCTCAATATAAGCAAGTCCTGTCATGTCAGAGGCCTACGGGCGGTTTAAACTCTGACACCAGGTTATTCATCAACCATACGATAAGAAGAAGAAGAAGCAAGTCCTTCCATATCGACTTTTCCCGCGTCACCTCGAAAGGCTAGTTTCTTCTTTTTTTTTTACCAGACTGCCAAGGAAGGGTTATGTTTTTGACATTTGCTGTTGTGTTGTGTGTGTGATGTGTTTTTAATACAAAATATTTGTAAATTGTTTCCGTCCTTATTTTTATCTAATTGTTAACAGTAGCTAGCGGCCAGCTAGCATTTTTTCACGACTTGAAACAATTAAATAAAGCTTGTCAATATTTAGGTACTAAACTACAAGACTCGCTTCGGAAACTGAAGGGAAAATAGCATTAAACAATTTTGTGTTTGATAAGAAGGGGTGTCTCTCTCTCTCTTTTCAGAAACTCTTACATATTGTAACTTTGTATCATTGTCATTATTACTAATGATTTTTTAACAGCATTTTATTTAGTATTCTAGCCTTTTGGCATTCAAACGCCCTGACATTTAAAATACCAACTCAACCAATAAAATTACCATACACAACTCCATGTTTATTTGCTGCGTCCACTGTTTGTATGTCAGTTACCATGGTGAAGTCATAGTTATTATGTTTTAATAATTTCTACGATAGCATTTCGTTTTCATAATTTATTACTTGTGGATTTTAGTTATGTAAAATTAATTTTCACACCACGTTTTTATGACTGCTGTGAAATTGATAGGAAAGTCCTATCTATTTCAAATATGAGAGGACCTTTATCTAAGATTTAGTATCAGCATAACATACTCCGATTTTCAATGTCTTCCAATTTTCGGAAAATAAAAGTTCTTTTCTTTCCAAAAGAAATTTGGAATTGAAGCGCTCGCTGTGCATGAATAAAAATGCATAAACATTTGTCCAAGTCGGTGGAAAATTTTTCCTCTAAGGTCCAGCCGCTTTTAAGTGATACGCCAACATTTCTGCCAATAGAATAATTTTTGTTCTCTGAACTTATTTCTATAAAAATATTTATATATTTATAAATTAATTCCAATCTTTAATTTAATTTTGGCTTGCTTAGAAAAAAATATGTTTTAATTCAACTGTTCGAAAAAATACAACTTAACCTCGCTATTATAGGTGTCTTATCTGACAACAAAATAGAACAAAAAAAATAAGATGAAACGAAAAGTATTCACCTTAACCCATCTGATACCTAATCATAATTAATTAGTACAAAATAAAACAATATCATGACTTTGTTATAAAGGTCGTTGATAAAGTTTCTAGCACAAGCCAATCCGGTACAAGAAGTACCTACTTATGATATAGATTTTTATACCTAATTCTGTAATTATCTGTATTCTGAATAAAATGTAAATATTCTGATATATTATATAATTATGTTAATTAAACCAAATACAAGATAAACTCTTTAAAGCATTCGGTATCTATTTTTTTAAAAGTTGGTTAATAAGTTAAGTAGGTAGGTACCTATTAGGGTATTTGCAAACTGTTAAAAAAGTATATGTATTCAATACTATGACCGTAATTATGTTTATTAGCTTAACTTGTCCCACGGGTAGGCAAAAGACTCCCTTCCCTCTTTCCAGTCATCTTTGTCCTGTGCCATAAGAGGCCAATCCCTGAAAAATAAATAAATCATATATCTGGACTCTTTTTGACTCCTGGACTCTACTTGCAAAATAAAATAGTATGTATGAATGATACGATACATTTTTATATACATATCGTTTTTTTACGTCTTGTTACATTAAACAGACATTGAAAAGCTAAAAAGTCTTCGTATAGACGAAGACTTTTTAGCTTTTAAATTTCTAATAGTCATAATTTCATATTTCCTTTGTTAAAAATAATATAGCTCAAGATTTCTATTTTCTAGCAAGAGAAGAATCTTAGTCAAGGAAATACTTGACATATTATTTATAAATTATAATCCTTCGCTATGATACGACTCTTTGCTATGACGATATGACTTTCTGAATTAATCATTGTTTTATAAGAGGTAGCTACCGATCTGATGACGTTTGTCGTTAAAAGTGAAAGTTAGTACTGCGCCTGCGCCCAGCCCCGTATCATAGTAACGAATACCGGTCTTTCCCTAGGAACAAACATGATTAAGTATCAATGCACAAAAAGTATAATGCTGTTACTACAATTCTAAATTATAATTTTTTATATCGCGGATATAAATATGTATATAGAAATGTACAGGCTAAAAATATGTAAGGAACATTGTAATATTAACTATGAAAATAAATGCTTAAACTTTAAATCAAAAGTGCAGGCCTTAAATTGCCTACATAAGACTAAAAAACTGCCATATTTTATAGCAATTCTGTAATACACATTCAATAGAAAAAAAAAATGAATAAGACCTCCGTGATGCTCCATAATTAAACAGAAGGACAGATATTATCGGACAGTATCGCCCAGCCCGATTTTTTTTCAAAGAAAAACAATTTTTTTCCGCACGATATTTTTCCGAGCGTTTATTTTTCGCAGTCTGACCTCAGCCTAAACTCCAAAAAAATTATGGCTCTTCCCGAAACGAAATTTTACTAATGAACTGATTTAAAACATCTTCTGTAACTTAGTAACTTACAATAAAACTAAACAAATTAATATATCGATTGTGTTATCTGCATAGCAGCCATAAATGATGAACTCGAATGCTTGTGATTGTGACCTAAGGCATCTGAGTTTGTAGATAACGGCACGTGGGTCGGCCATTGCTCAAAGGGCATCACGGCATCGTAATGCGATGACTTTAGAAAAAATAAAATTCTATGTCACCTTCTTTTGTTATAATACTTTCAGGGCGTTGATTTTTTTTTTAAATGTATATACGTATGTCTATGAACTATACGTGTACGAAAATCGTAAACAGATCTTATTTTAATATTATTTTGAATAGTTTTGTTTGAATTCCTATTTCTGCCAATGCCAAATAAATACTGGGGTTGCTTTAAAGGCGTGCCAAATTTTTGTAATAAATTCCACGTGACTCTCCTTTGTATGAGAAGTTAAATATTCGTATAATTATTTAATAAGAAAATTTTGAAAAAACAACTGATACGGATGGGATGGGTCAGTTGTTTTTTTTTCAAATTTTCTTATTAAATAATTATATTTAATAAGCTATCATGTGCTACACATGATAGCTTAGTATAAATACAACATGTAAAAAATTCACAAAAATATTAAATATTCGTTTTCAGATTTCACCTATGTTCCTTGGGGAAAGTTGTTTAGTTTTATGGACCTTAGGACTTTCTGAATTTTTGCAGGTCATTAAAGCAACAGGGTGCATAAAAGGTAAAAATAGGTTATTTTGGTTTTGATAAAAAGCATTTTTTTTTTGGCGTAATTTAATAATCGACTCCATGTTCATGTGAACCAGTCGATTAATGAAAAACTATAACTACTGAAATATAACTACTGTTTCCTCATTTAAAGTGACCCCAGCACACGGCACATTTATTTGGCTTCAAGGGAAGGACCTAAAACTTTCTAAAAGTCATCAATAACATAATAAGAGTTTTTACAAAGTTTTTATTATAGATAATGATAGGTAATTAACAAGTTTAGTCGTATCAAGTTTATCAGAATTAATTTTAATGTACCGCTTGGAAAATTGATTAAAATTATTTTCTTTTCGCTTTTGTTCTATTAGCAAACAATTATTACCTAATTATTTAAACGTGGTGTCTACCGTAATATAAATATCTATAGGTATATATTGGACAATCTTTATTAAACATCAAAAAACCGGTCCAATCTGTCGCACCAAAATGCATATTTTCGAAATTCGAAAACAGCGTAATTTTTTTCTTTTGACGTAATGAAGGGCACCCCACGCCACGGTAATCACCTGCGCGGTGATGAAATATCGTACGATGGTCTATGTCGGTCAATGTTGCCAGGCCATGTTGACATCTAACTCGTATACCAGCTATAGCTGCCTTGGCCGGAGTGTTATTGGCCAGGAAAATGAATTCCATAACCCACATACAGCCTTCATGTAATGTAGGCCGAAGGACAATTGTGACGTAATTCAGCACTTGGCTAATAACATCGAACATAATAGAAATCTAGCTATTTTGATTAGATTTGAATACATTGGATTGGTACAGAAATAACAGGTCAAGTGCGAGTCAGACTCGCGCGTTCAGGGTTCCGAACCACCACCCTCTTGGGTTTTGACTATTTATTGTCCTGGTAGCTGTCCAAATGACACGTGTTTTACAAAAAGAAGTCTAGATTTTTTCAAGCCACGAGCTAAAATATGTGAACATGTACCTATCGTTTTTCAAAGGCCCATTCAAAATTCAAAAAGCCAATGCAAAATTTTTGCATTTATGGTACTTATCAATAAATATTTACCAATATTTGAGTTGTATATTTTTCTATAAACTGAACCTGTAGATCAGAAGACAATCACTAGAATTCCACCAAAAAATGTATATTTTGGTCGTGACTATACTACTATTTACAGGCTATTTAATTTGCTGTGTTTAACCCAAATATTCATTGAATAATTAAGTGATTTTATGTCATTATTCGCCGTTAATTAAATTTTTATGGTCGTCCGAAAGATAAGATGTTTTACAAGCCATGTTATTTGAATTTTTAAGGTAGTTTACATAATAATTATCACATTTGATTTTTTGTTTTTTGCTAGTAATGTGAGAGGGTTCTTTTATATTTAGAGTCTTAATACGAAACAACATTTAAAAAAATTAAAAAGTAAAACCGGCTAAGTGCAAGTAGGGCTCGCCCTTCGAGGGTTCCGTACCACCACACACGCAATATATTTTCTCTTCTATTTCTCTTTTTTAAAAACCTAGTCCCTCTAGGATTTTCTCCTGTATCGTGGATGGTAAAGTAAAACATAGACGGGACGTAGACCTAAACATAAGATCCCGTTGGCACTCTTTCGATAAGGATACGGGACCTTAAAAAGATATGAAAACTTTTTACTAGAATGAATACTTTTTCTTCGCCGCTTCCCCATCGTGAACTAGGTCAATCAGTGATCCAGCCACCAAGTATATCGGTCATTGTCGACCCGACGTAGATTAACATTGCTGACTCATACACTTTCCGGCGAACAATATGCTAAGTATGAAAAAACATGCATCATATTGATCAATTATTTTTTAAATTTAGCTTAAATGTAACCTTAACATTAGGTGCGTATCTAAATACTTTGAACAAACTTAAGTAAAGAAACGCCTATGGCTATCTTGTCAATTTTTTTGTTCTTTTTTTTTACTTCTTTTATGAGTAGGTCATCACAAATCCTAAATCATATAATCAAAGCATGCTGCTGTAGTTGTAAATAATGTACCTTTCCTCGCTGGTAGTATTAGTCATTAGTATGTTTTAAATTTTGCTCTGCGAATGAACTCGGACAAGCAGACGCTTCCGAGTGATAAGATCAGGTTTAGAGGAATGGTTCGTGAACCGACGCTCACGATAATCGCGCGAGAACACACCAAGGTCAGTACTGTCACTTGGACGAGCAAAGCCTGCGCGCGAACTCCTGCGCACCGCCAGTCGCCATCCGCGCACGCGCCTCTGCGCGACCACCGCGTTACTTATTAACATTCCAAAGTTTTAAACATGTTTTGCTCAGTGGAATATTTTAATTAACACCTTAATTCTTCCGGTAAACGTAAATATTTCAATAATAAGGTTGACAATGTGAAATTTAACTGGATTTTGAAGTGATTTGTGTTATAATGTTACGGAGACAGTTCTCGCACGAGTCGGGAAAAACGGAACTGGTCAGAGCGCGGGAAGAATATTTCGATAGAAGGTAGGCTACAAATTATATGCACATAACAAATAAATAAGGTAGTTCGTTTTGCGCTTTCGTTTGCACGCAAGTTTATTTACTTTTAATTGCTGATTTATGACTGCAATGCGCACACGCAATCATTTTGTAATTATACCTAGTGGTTTTATAAGAATGCTTGTAATTAAGGGTGGATTATTATAGTTAAAATAGCACATAAACTGTCAATAAATGTCAAATGTATAGAAACAACTAAATACAATTAGTCGTCCATGTGACGATTGTTATCAGTTATAGGTACTTGTAATGGTTATATTTTGATATTTTCTCTTATCTTTTTGATATGATCGCAGAGTGTTTTTGAATTATTACTATTCACTAATAATTTCCTAGTTTGGATACTACACTTATGTGCCATTATAATAATAATATACTTATGTGCCAATTGTAGATCTTTGACAGTCGTTACGGGTAGTCAGAAGCCCGAAAGTCTGACAACCAGTCTTTCCAAGGGGTATCGTGTAACCCAGTATCTGGGTTGTGAAGGTCTGATAGGCAGTCGCTCCATGTAAAACACTGGTATTCAGCTGCATCCGGTAAGACGGAAGCCGACCCCAACATAGTTGGGAAAAGGCTAGGCAGATGATGACTTATGTGCCATTTTAAAAGTTCATGTTTAATATTTCAAATATATTGACTTAACTCTTGTAAGGGCGGCTCTTGTCACTCTTGTGGTCTTCACAATAATTTATTTATTTATATTTAAAAAAGGAATGTCGTGGTAGCGCATTGGTTACGGACACGCTTTGAAAGCGCGTGAGTGTGGGTTCGAACCTAGCATGTAGGTGCCAATGTGATATGTAAAGTCATATGTACTTTCTTAGTTAATCTAAGACACCACTGACTAACGGTGAAGGAAAACATCGTAAGGAAACCTGGACTTAATAGTCTGAAATCGCTTACCCGCAGTGAGCTAGCGTGGTGATTTTATTATAGATATTACGGGATCAAATGAAATTAAATTAAATAAATCAACGAAGTCGTAAGCGACAGCTAGTCAAATATATTATTGAACATTGACTCTGGTTGAACAAAAAAAAACATACATACAAAAAAAATTATGGCACGAAAAATTCTAAATTAAAATCAAGTTGTTTTGCCTGCCCTTATATGCAGAAAGCCATAGACTTTATGGGGTTATTGATCGCTGTCGTAATCATCGCGAATGTCCATGTACAGTCGACCATTAAACTCCATCAAAATTAAATTTCTAAGACTCACAAGTTCACAACGCTGTCTGTCACTTGGTCTTGTAAGCAAAAATAGACTTCGATTCGAACGATAGTCGCTCTAAGGGTGGTAAAGCTATTTTATGGTCGTGCATATAATCACCTGTAAATGTCCCTGACAGTATACCTACTGCAACAATGTGTTCGATCTTGTTTCGTGTGATATGCGTGCGTGTCATCTACTAATCTCTATCTAATCATAATTATTTAATAAGAAAATTTGAAAAAACGACTGATTCGGATGGGATTCGAACCCACGATTTTCGACGTACCGTGCCGACGCTCTAACCGCTGAGCCACCGTATCCTATCTTATCTCTCTCTATTTTAGGTAGGATACCTAATTATATATTTAAACCAACACAAAAAACAAAGACCAAAATACATTATTTTATACTGACTAGGACTTTTAGAGATGATTGTACCCATGAGTTATGAAACCTAGCGTACTTAATGGGAGAACTATTCTGACTATTATCTCTTTCGGGATGTCTACGAGCTACGAGAGCGCTACGTTACGGGAGTGCTACGTCGGGGATGCTACGGGGGTGCTACAGCGGGGATGCTATGACAAATATTCCGGTGAAGGAAAGTCTCCATTTTATACTGTAATTTACGAATTCCAAAATATTTATACACACAATAATAAGTTGGAATACATAAGGCATAAACTTCACATTTGAGATTTTATTAAGTATCTAATTTACACAATTTACGAATCATCTAAAATTAAGTTTCTAAAAATTTAAAAAAAACCGTCACAGATTGTTAATCAGCAATTATTTTATTAACAGCATTTTTTTATTGCAGAAATTATAATTAACCCAAACATGATGTCATCCAATTAGCAATTAATGTACCTATTATGAAGAAAGATTTCATATGGAGATAATTGCAAAAAGTATTTCCTCAACACTTTACAAATTACACTTTGTTTGGTTATAATTTCGTAAACCAAATTGGCAATAGAAGCTTAGGGTCTCCGGCGACCGATTTTGTGACCGACACAACGCATACGGCCGTCATGTCGTTGTAAATCGATCTTCCTCTGCAAACTCATAAAGGTCACTCCCTTGATAGTCACCAGAAAAATTCGGCAATGTATACTATCGTGGACAAAGCCGGTACACCACTCTTAAGGTTAGAATCGCTTGCACCCGGCGTCTGAACGTAGCGCTAGTCCTGCCCTTACGCACGTAGCATTGTTCAAAGCATTTTGATGCAAAGTGGTACTCCGTTCGTGTCCGCGATAGTAGTGTCAGTCACAAAATCGGTGATAAAAAGTCGGGTAAATTTTTTTTAATAAAAAATAAAACCGACTTCAAAAGGAACTAAAAAGCTTGAAATAACTTTAAAACGTTTTGGAGTCGGTTCCAAGTCAAGTTCTAGCCTCTTTAACCTTCTCATTAAGAACTTGACTTGGAACCGACTCCAAAACGTTTTAAAGTTATTTCAAGCTTTTTAGTTCCTTTTGAAGTCGGTTTTATTTTTTATTAAAATTTTTTTTTTCACGATTTTTAGTGGTGCCTAAAATTAATCCCCCTCCCAGACTTTTGTGAGGCTAATATTTGAAATCCTTATGAAAAGCCCATTCAAACGATACCTCACACGATATTTTTTATCTTGGATGATTATAGGAGGGGGGGGGGCTGACCACGTTTCCCCCCTCTTCCTCTTTACTCGTCAGCCATCGACCGCACGTATAAACAAAGCAATATTACTTGTTACGACATTTCTGCTATTATCCTACGAGCAGTTCCGTTCCATATCTCGTAAGTCTATGATCAGATCACGATAATATTTTTATGGGACCACCTCGGGAGTATACCCTTTCGATTACAAAAAGCATTTTGAAAATCGGCCCACAACTGAAGGAGTAACCGCGTAACAAACATACATAAAAAAAAAAAAAAAAAAACATACAGTCGAATTGAGAACCTCCTCCTTTTTGGAAGTCGGTCAAAAATCGGTCGTAGGCGGAGACATTTAATAAATCCCATTACAAGTATAATAATTTCCAACTACTATCAGTAAAGACCAAACAAAAACAAATGGCTTATTACAATAGTAAACGTATGACAGCTCAATAATTATTCATCACGAGCGATAGTACTCGGCACGTGCAAGTACTTCATTATTTATTACCTACATGTATTTTTTTAATATTGCGGAATAACATGCCATAGAAAAGTTAGAACAATCTACGCTTTATGGGGTTCGGACGATATGTTACAATGGAGCCTTGCACTCTAATATCTGTTATGTTCCGCCATTCTAACGTCAATATGTCGGAACCACTCCAGTTTATGTTACGTGTTATGTTACGCAAGGGCGCCAGCAGATCATTAAGGGGGGGGGGGGGCTAATAGATATATTATATAGAATAGGACAGTATGTACAGTCGAAAGTTTATTAAAAGCAAGTGAAAACTTAAACGTGCGTGACTGTACAATAAATAAAACTTGTTTTTAACAAATTATTTTAGGACAAATAATTGTAGGGTTTTAATAAATAATTTAAAAAAAATAATTAAATAATTGTAGAATTGTAGGGCAGTCCCTTTCTGCTCCCCCTTGGCGACGCCCTTAACGTGAAGACGATTTAATGATCTCAGAAGTTATTATATTAATTGCAAGTTTAAAACCAGTGTTTAAAACCAATAATTTTAAAAAACATAGGTACTGTTGTAATTAGGTACCAACTAATAATATGCTATTCAACATTCGAATTTTTAAACGCCATCCGCCTCGGAGCAACTGCTTATGACCACCGCAACCCAAACAGATATGATATTCTGCAGCTAACTGCAGAATTAGACAACTGACAACCAATCTAAATTGGTTGTCAGGATTTTATGTGGGTCTGACTCCCTATAACGACTGTCAAAGATGACAGCCATGGCAAACTGCAACGGCTTAACGAGTTTTCCGAAGCACTGACCAGGTGGTAATTAGTTTATAATACGCATATGACTTAAGAAAGGTCAGAGGTGCGTGCCTTGGGATCGAACCGGAGACCTCTGACTTGCCAGTCAAGGTCATACCACTAGGCTATCATTACCGATTCTATTGTAGTACAAAGTCAAAATATTTCCTATCATAACAATGTCCTGCTATCATATTTACCTACCACTACCAGGATATTGTTGCGGTTTCTACTAAGTTATCAAAACTGTGTTAAGGCGCTGTGCACAGTCAAGTTTGGTATTACAAAGGGGGTGAAGCAGGATGAAGTGGGAACGAGCCGCCCCGCCCATGGGTCCCGCCCCTTCCGTCTATTGCAAGCTTGAAGCAAAATAATAGATTGCGAGGCATCGCGCAAAACTCGCCATTGCGTAACGTCCATTATAAATAAAAGCGTAATTTCGTCAGTAATATCACAAGTGCATTTGACCTATCGTGGCAATGACCCGCTTAAATGAGCGTGCCCGCGGCAACCTCTAGGTTCGAACCCTATCAAACATCGTATATTTTTGAATTTTTATAATACGCAATATAATAATTAGTAATTACCTACATATCTTCTTTTTGTTATTTTTTAAAATATTTATGTTCATAATTTTGTTTTCTTATTTTTAAAATAATGAAACAATAATTGTTATTTTCTAGAAAAGATTACATCAAAAATGTGCAAAATTGAAAAAAAAAACTGTAAAATTTTAAAAATAATTATTTATGTACATATATTATATTTATATCAAACAAAAAAATAGACAAAAAGTAAAAAAACAATTTATTTAAAAAAGAAATCTTTTTACTCCAAAGAAAAACCATTAAAATTGCATTATAATTGTTTAAAAAATAAGAAAATCAACAAAAATAAAAATAAATAAATAAAAAAAAGTGAAATAACAAATAAGAAAATCAGCAAAAAGTAATGCTCGATGCAGGATCGAACTCTACTCATACACTATAGTGGTTGACTACATCAACATTCTAGTCCGCTAAACCATTTAGACAGTAATGGTAGTGACCAAATTACATTTCTCCTTGATGGTCAGAAGCTTGAATAAGGTAGATGTCTGATTTAGATGTCAGACATCGTACATTTTTGTATTTTTATAATACACAATATAATAATAAGTTGGTACTTACACCTACATATTTTCTTTTTGTTATTTTTTAAAATATTTATGTTAATTTTTTTTTTCTTATTTTTAAAATAATGAAACAATAATTGTTATTTTCTAGAAAAGATTATATCAAAATTGTGCAAAATTAAAAAAAATGTAAAATTGTATAAACAATCATTTTATGTACCTATATTATATTTATCAAACAAAATAGACAAAAAGTAAAAAACTATTTATTTAAAAAAAAACTTTTTAGGTACTCTAAAGAAAAGCCATTAAAATTGCATTATAATTGTTTAAAAATAAGAAAATCAACAAAAATAAATACTGAACATTTATTTCAGACAAGAAAATAGAAAAAAAAGTAAAATAATAATTAATAACAATTATTTCAAATAAGATAATCAACAAAAAGCATCACTCGATGCGGGGATGGAACTCCCAACCGGTCGCTCTCGTAGGTCACATGTGCAACGTTCAAGACCACTAAACCAATTGGACGGTATTGGTGGTGATGAAATTACATTTCCCAATATACAGCTTTCAACAACAAACAAGATACGTAAATAATTTCTGAGCGGGGGCGGAACAAAATGACATAGGTCCATCTAGCAGCGCGCCTCAGCGGTCACTGTCGCTCCGCGTAGAAATGAAAGAGAAGGGATAATGGCGTGACGTTTGGTTCGACTCGTCCGAATTATTTATCAGTAAATATATTAATTCCTACTAATATCTTATTTCAATCGATAAATACAAGTGAGGGCTCCCTTTATTATTATTTATTACGTAACTGTTATAAATTTCATCAAGATTGGTTTATAAATAATAGAGATAAAATTGCAGGAATGTTAATTTTAATGGTTGTTTTATGATTTTTTTTTATCGAAAAAAAATACCAAAAACGTGTTTTGAAGCCGTGAGTTCTCTCATAAATATGATCGAGAATAACATATATTTTTTTTGCTACTCTAAAATGTATACATTAGGCTAAAAAACTGTTTAATTAAGCCTATTTTGACTGTGCACAGCGCCTTAACTATATTTACCCTGAAATATTATGTGGCTACGATCACTAATAAAAAAACTAGATACCTACGTATCTACACACTACTAAGTTTGTGACTACTCACTTGTTTATATTATAAGGTTACCCTTTACTGGTATAGTGATATATTTAGAAACCTGATGGTAACTAAATAATTTCGTATAAATTCTGTTCTATTTTGTTTATAATTTGTTCTTTTTTTTTAATTTACCTAATGCCTATCTGTACATTTTGAAATAGGCCCTAAATGTATTTTTTTAAATATAGCTTAATCTAAAATTTTTACACTGGTTTGCCTATTTAATCCAACCTCATACTGATTGCAAAGTGCACTTGGGTGCACTTTCTTGTACTTTCTTGAGGGTACATTGGTATTGGATTAGATTATTTTTTGTCGCTAGTTTTTTTATTTATTTATTTAATTTATTTGTACACACACAACAAAATATATAACAAAATAAGGCATTAGGTAAGGCGATGTACAAGATTTTATTTTTTTATTAAAACGTATCGATCTTTAACGAACGTGTCGAAATAAAAAGTTATCGAAAAGCCGAAAGTTAAGGAAACGTCAGGACTTAAACAAATAAATAAATGTTTTTACGTGACGAATCCGTTAAAACGGTTGTTTTATTATCGAAAAGCCTCAGTTATACGTCTATGTTTGAAACCATACGGAATTACGGACCTTATTATAATCAACTACAGAAAATTAAGCTCCTAAAGAACAACAAAAAGACATACCTAGTTAAAAATAACAACTTGGTTCGTAAATTAATGTTTTTGTGTAGTTTTTTTTGTACACTTGTGTAGAAGACGTTTCGTGCTGACTCGCATGTTTTGCTCATTAGCAATGTCAATGAGGTTAACACTAAAGTTCTTGTGCATAATGTTTTATATTATTGTCATTAACATTCCATACAGTGTGTTGTAAGAACGGATTTTACGTTTACAAAATAACATTCAAGGTCTGTTTGTGGACGTGGAAAATGTTTAAATCTATGTAATAGGTACGTTGTTGTGTAAATTATTTAAATTGAATGTTTTTAGTAAAAAAATGTTTATTACTAAGTATATTACTTATTAAATTTAAGTAATTTTTTTGGCGTACTTCGTATTATTTTATTGCAAGAATTGCATCCTTTGAAACGTTCTTAACATTTTATATTTAGAACATTCTGCGTAGGTACCTACTTACTTAGGTATGTATTATATAGCAAACTCGTCTAATTTCGTGGCAATCTTAATTTAGTAGCATTAACTTTCTTACTACCTGAATTCCACTTACAGAAATTTATAGTAGGTGTCAAAGTTAATACTACCAAATTACGAAAGCCACAGAATTAGATGAGCCTACATCGTACGAAAGTACTCAATAGATGAATATCAAGCAATATTTAGTACATCATACAACCAGTATTTTCCAAGTAAGAAAAAAGGTCGTATCTATCTAAATTTTTAATAATCATTTACATTAAAATGTTATAGATTTCCGCGCCTAATTTATTATTTATTATTCGTTTTGCCCAGGTTTTGCACGAGGTAGAAACATGTACTTAAAACAAAGGCGCGACCAATCGGTCGACAACTCAACATAATATGAAAAATACTTACCGACATGTAAATATTTTTCTGATTACCATAGTCGAAGCCGTGACATGCTTCTTTACAATTTACAAAAATACAATTTACTCTAGATGACCACCAGATAAGAAAAATGGCTTCCGCGTTACTCCTTTTTTATTAATTTTACTATAATGCGTGACACACGCACGATACGGGGCAGCAACACTATAAAATTTGCGTGTGCCCCGCATCAAATTTCACGCATGCAGCACCACACAAGCTTTAATAAGCCTCAAATTTTATACTAATCAAACTTCTATCGGCCTATCAGCCTAGAATATCCCATTTCTGAGCAAAGGCCTTCTTCCTTTTTCTCCACTCCTCCCAACCTCCTGTTATTTCCTGTCAATTAGGAAGGAAATGATTCAGTACGTCCCGACTTAGATCTCTTAAGTCTGCCGTGACTGCGTGCGCTAGTTTTTTGACCACCCACAGTTCGACGGCATGCGGCACAGTCCTGCCCAGTCCCATTTAAGCCTTTTGAGTCTCCTTAAAAACTTGTGTTTACTTATAATATAAAAATAATAAACAGGTTGTAATACGAGAAATAAATTAATATAACCAGCCTGTATATTAGGTATGTATGAATAAAATAAATTAACACATAGCTCGCTTTGGTTTTGTGATACTAGTGCTGTATTTAGTTCGTTATTTTGTCTCTGTTGTGACAAACGTACAGCTCTTCAATGGAATTGTTATAACACGTTCAGGTAATTAAGTTCTAGGTTTATCTATTTGTGTTTTGAGCTGTGTTTTAATTTTAATAATTAACGATTTTGTTTTGATATTCTCAATAGAAGCTAAAAAGAGTAAAAGTTTTATTTATAATCAGATATCTATCTATGTTGTAATGTTTTTTTTTTGGGCAAAAGCTTTAATTCTCTTATCTTATTATTTTATAAAGTCTACTAAGTGGAAGTGGGTGAAGCGAAGCCCTTATCTTGCAATACAACAATCAATAAATTGAATCGTTCTTTTCTCGTAAACATTTTTAAATATCTAGGTGACGACATTTTTTAAATATTAAAAAAAAAAACAGATGCCTCATCGAAGTACAACTGGTTACATTCCATTACGACTTGCGGATCTTATGGGCCAGACGTTATTATAAAGATTTGCTGTTATAAAAACCAGATTGGTCTTTTTATCAGCAATTTTACAGTATTATAATGTAATTATTATAAACAGTTAAAGCTATTTTTCAATTTGTGTAATAAATGTGTATTCTAAAATCAATTTTATAGCTAAATAGAAGTAAAAGAGATTTGTAGTATGCATAATTTAGGTACTTCTACGTCACCAAGTTAAATTTCACGTAAAAAACAGTAATGTAAATTCTTCAGTGGGAACTTGATCATGAAAGCATTAACCTCAATGTTGAATATTCAGATTTAATTTCGTAAGCCAGGTTAGTGACACTACAGCTCAATTAATATCTCCATATCATCCCATATAATTATACATATAAGGTGCTTCTAAATTATCTGCCACGGCTGCAATGGGAGAAAGTATTGGGTATATACTTAGAGCATTCAACCATTTAATGCTCTAAGGGTATATAGATTACAATAGTGAAGAAATTTTGTGCCCCAGATTAGTAAAAAAAAATTGGATCATGGAGCAGAATTAGACCTACGCAATAAAACCCAGGCAAAAGAAAAAATAATTATGACGTTAGATAAAAAAAATTACTTCACTATTGTAATATAAATAACCAATATTATCTCCCATTGCACCCGTGGCAGATAATTTAGAAGCACCTTATACAAATATCAAAATATAATTATGAAAAATGAAACATAAATTGAATATAAATAATAATAAAGACAATCAATTTTCAGTTATTCCAGTCTTTTGTACTAACTGACGAGTATATACCTAAAGTGCATATTAATGAATGCACTGTAGTGTAAACAGTGTATAATTTAGCACACATTATGTATATGATTGTTGTGTTTATTTACAGGAGGACAAGGTCCCTGAACGCCCCGTCACCGATCCAGCAGTTTGGACCATGCGGAAGAATAATGAAAAATTCGGCTATGGTTATGTGAGTATTATCATAAATCTCCTTATACATATATTATTGTACCTATAATACAGTACAAGGTAAACTGATAGACCGACAACACACAATCTAAACCGGTAGACCGCTTAGATATTTGAAAAGGGTTAGAACTTTTTTGTACGGAAGCTGGCATAGCTACCCGCCGCCATTTTTTTTTCAATCAATTTGTTTTTAATACAGCGCCTGGTAGCCAGCTTAGATATTTGAAAGGGGTTTGAACTTTTTTGTACGGAAGCTGGCATAGCTACCCGCCGCCATTTTGTTTTTTTTTTTTCAATAAATTTGTTTTCAATAAAGCGCGCTGCTTGATGCACGTTGCAGTCTTCTTCTCTTATATAGCTAATCTCTCTCTATACTCCTGATAACTTCTTTTAGACAGTTTTAGAAGGAAAAAGAGGTAGAAGACGGCCGAGAAAGACTTTTTTTTATTTATTTAACGCCAGTAGCGGACTAAGCCTGTCAGAGGCCCGGGCCGGCAAAACTAAATAGGGTCCCTGGTCTCCTCATAAATTGTTATTTTTGTAGTGTAGTGTAGAAAAAAAACTTAATACGCTCGGCGGGGGCATTATCGAGATTGACGCCACGATTAAAAAAACAAGTGGCAGTCAGGATCAGTTCACTTTATAGTGATTTGTGTAGAAAAACTTTTCCAAAGGGTGATTTTTTGCCTGTGATAATATGAAACGGCATTGGCACTCATTTTTGACCTCCGTGAAAATAACCTTCATGCAAATTACATTGTTTATGTAAATAAATGTATTTTTTTTATTACGGTTCCAGTCTAGGAGTCAAGGTAATTTTTTTATTAATTAAGTACGCACCTATAAAGTATTTTGCAGAATAATAAATCGATAAATGCGCATGCGCCTATATTTTATAAGGTTGGCATTAATTTTGATAAAGTATAAATTTTATCTTACATATTATTTTGATCATGGCAGTTCACACGTAACACGTTATTTGCGAGTTCAAAGCTTTCCTTCCTTGTTTTGTATTTAAATTAAATCAAAAACATCATACATTTGTTTCCATAATATTATTGTGGAATTTTAGTCTTCTTAAAAACTACAGGGATGAAAGTACTTGTGAACTTTTATGGGAACTCCGAAATAATAAAATGCTCGCTCCATACATTTTGACACTTGGAATCCATCCGAAATTTAAAACCAACACCCGTGCCTTAATCTTTATAGAAAGTAGGTTATAGAAGTAAAGCGATTCGCCTTCTGCGCTTGGTGTCGCGGCTTCGATTCCCGCACGGGACTAATATTTCTTTGAACGAGGCGACAGATATTTATTCCGAGCTGTACATAATATGTCTGTAACTATTGGTGTATTCCGGCTTGTCCCACCACTGATCGTCCCTCTGGTAGGACGATCGGGAATGCAATAAAATATTTACAATTTATTCCCGATTGTCCCACTGAAATTATTGGTGGGACGAATGGAAATAACTTTGCCGTGTATTCCCGATCGTCCCACTACTTTGTGTTACTGGTAGGAGGAACGAGAACAGAATTGTTTTTTCCCCGTTCGTCCCCCTAATGTAAGCATGTAGGAGAAGCCTACAGGAGAAAATCCCACGTTTAAAAAAAAGTTATTGAAAGAAAGAAAGCATTTAATTCACACGCAATATTGCACAATATATTAATATTTATATTGGTATATTATATGTGATTCAGAACATTTGTTAATATTGCAGGCAGATCCAGGACCCGGCGTCGCAGCGGCTAACGTGGTACAAGCCGCCGCTGACGGTGCTGGTCATCAAGAAGGTGCACGACGCCACCATCCTCGTGCCCTTCGTGCAGCTTGTACACTGGTTGGTTCATGTAAGTCTAGTCTATTTAGGAATTAACATAGACTAACTGTGGGTGTGGAAACGATACAACGTTAGATGACGTGCGGTGACGCAACAGGGGGGCCTGCTCCGAAATTTTAACAACGAAGCTTCGATTGTCGGATCGCATTATTGTTCGTTAAATTACCTTCTAATAGATTGATTTTTTTCTATGGATTTGTAACGAAACGACAGATGAAAGCCAAGTACAATTAAACAGTGGTAATTTGGTGGTAAGGATTGTATTTGATGGTCTTTATTATTATGTTCCGATCCGAAACATCGTTGTTCGATTTTCAGGTAGAGCCCCAGGCACGAATCGAGATAGTGAGACGAGTGTTGAAAGAATTGGTCACAGAAAGTAAAATCCATCCATACATAAATTTCTGTAGGAATCGTGATATCCTAGTGGTATGACCGTTGACTGGCAAGTCAACAAGTTTCAGGTTCGAACCCAGCGTATTATAAATTAATTATCACTTGCTTGAAAAGCACGTTAAACCGTTGGCCCCTATTGTCATGAAGATCTTGACACTCGTTGAAGGGAGTCAGTACCCTCAGAAAATCCTGACAACTAATCTACCTTCAGAATATCGTATCCCTTTGGGTTGCGGGGGTCAGATAGACAGTCGCTCCATAGAAAACTAATATTCAGCTGCATCCGGTTAGATTAGAAGCCGACCTAAGACTAGGAGGATGGTGACATAAATATCTGTGTCAAGTGTGAAATGTTAATGGTACGTGAGAGCCACGGTTCGAACCTGCTACCGTTAACATGGTAGGTTCACACCCATCGGTCATATCACTAGGTTATCTCTGCTATTGACTCTGGGGTGCTAGTATGGATCTTTTTGTCGACTTTTTATCGAAAATTTATCAATATTAAACGTCAATTTTGACACATTTTAATGAGCTTTATGTCAAACTTGACGTATAGAATCGATAAACGTTCGATAAAAAGACGACAAAAAGATCCATGCTCGCACCCCAGAGCCTAGTAACTCAGTATAATAATCATACAGTATGGTAACTACGTACAAACGCTCGAAAACGGCAACTCACACAAACGTACGTAATAATGCGTAACGACGAGACTCCTAAGCGAACGCCGCGGTACTCACAGTATCAATGTTATGGACCAAGTAATAAATTTAGCATTATCATAATGCCCGGTCATTATGATAATGCTCTGCTCTGCATGGACTTAGTACACCCCTTAGACTTAGACGATATTATGGCAAACCGACTCAGAGTACCCCGACTCGGAAAGGTTTCTTTTTTCGATATTCTAATATGTACCCCATAATGACCAGGCATTGTAAATAATGCCCAATTTATCACTTGGTCCATAACATCAACAACGCGTCGTTGCGCATGTTTGTGTGAGTTGCCGTTTTCGAGCGTTTATACAGTTAACGTACAGTATGATTTTTATACTGTGCTAGTAATCACGTACAAATATCAACAAACAAATTAATTTTCTTTTACTGTTTATCACGGTATGTATGTACCGTCCGCCACGCCAGTTTCCCTTACGCAAAGAGCGGAACTTTGTGCAGTTTAAAACGGAATTGTCATTGTAGGTAATTGATTCAATTATGGTTTTTCTATCTATCGACGAGATTCCATTGAGGTATTGGTAATACATTTTGCACAAATATCATAGTTTTATTTATTTTTATACATAAATTTAAAGACTGCCTCGTTAGTCTAGTGGTAGCAAGCGAGACTGCAGAGCACGAGGTCCTGGGTTCGATCCCCGAGTCGGGCAATGTGTTATTGGGTATTTCCATTAGGAGATTCTCAGTAGCAGCACGAAATCTGGAATTGAGCCCGGATAATAGCAATAGGCTCGATAATCGATATTCCACCCCCTTCCTGTTGACAGATTGATCTGATATTTGGTACACAGCTTTAGTTTTGATGACAAAACCGTTTTACGTAAAAAAAAATTTTACTCATATTATTATTGATACAATTTCGTTATCAATGACATGACTTAAACATAATCAAGTAAAGTGACATTTAAATTACTATTTCACGGTACACTAGTTAGATCAAATGGAGTTATAAAAGCAAGTTACCTTTTAGTTCGACGGTGATACAGCGTTTATCGATCGTTCATACAATGTTAATGAGTTGCCGGCCATTGTTTGAACCAAGGGGAGCGACGAACTATAGTCACTATGTAACTTGTGATATATGGAACAGTTTTGATCAGACAAACATTATACCCAAAAGGCCCAAAATAAGGCCACTGCCCTGTACTAATCAGGTATTTTTATTTTTTTCGACACCTCCAACAAATATATATATATGTCGGAGCGACGCCGGGCTCACAATCGTCATCAGAAGGGTAATTGTCGATTAAACGGTCCATTATGTAATCTGTCTATCAACTTGTGTGGGCAAGGAAAACGCGCGAGGCAAATACAATAACTATAATCACTAATTACTTAAACTTATTTAACAATGTTGTTCACTTATTATTAAAGTCTACAAATAACTAATAATCTACGTCTTTCTTAAATTAATTAGAAGGGCGCAACGAGTCCGCGGGTCGCGCCCAGTCAATCTCGTGGTCTCAATATGACTGACTGCCTGATCCAGGCTACTCTGAAACTAAACTCTTAATGTCCTTAAGACGTTCCCACGAGAAAACCAAACCGACCACCGGCCACGTTCGACGGGATAAGGTCCACGTCGTCGCCTTTCTAAGTAGAAACAATTATAAATTATTTATTAACAATAAATATTGCGTGGTAACAAATACCACCATGATCTTAAGAGTTCGAAGAGGTGTACTTGACACTTTCGTCTCACGCTGATAAGAGTTGGGCGCCGTGAGAGTTGACATCATCGTCTCGCGCCGACACGGCGATCCTGACTCTCACACGTCCTCGTGTGCTGCAGAATTGTTGTTGTCACCTGCAAGAATGACGACCTTTCATGTAGGAACCGTTCGGCTGTCCTACCAACTACCTCAACCATAGAATGTCGCGTCTCTACAGTTCAGAGCATAAACAAAGCTATGAACTAAATTCAACAAAGAACAGTCTAGTAGTGTTAAACATTTTAAACACTCCAACTTATAATTCAAACAGAATTAACGTGATATATTTTCCAACAAGCGTCATCATGATTTTCATAACAATACCATAAACCATGGCAACACCACAGCGACAATGACTAGGAATACAATCCCTCAGTCACAGCCAAACTCACTACGGAGCTCACTACCACACTCACGCACCCTCAACCCATCACCGCCGCGCAGTCTCCGACCAGCTAAACTGGGTTAGGAATATGACCTACGATCGGATAACAGGCATAGGTCGTGAACACAACAAATCACGTTACTCATAATCATTAATTTCGCTTGCACCTCCCGTTACCGCCGCACAGCCTCCGACCAGCTAAACTGGGTTAGGAATATGACCTACGACCGGATAACAGGAATTGGTCATACACAAAACAAATCACGTAACTCATAATTAATTAATCATTAATTTCGCTCTCGCCGACAATGGCTACACCTGACTGTTCCTCGTTATCATCCTCATTATCTGAACTAATCTCAAATTCTGTGGGGACGTAACATTCTGGCATCGCTCGTAAACGTTCGTGAGCGTACTTGTAAGTTCTATTGCTATCTAAAGATTTTAAAAGGTATCGATCACCGTCCAGTAATTCAATAACTTTAAATGGACCACGAAACTTTGGGTCTAATTTAGTTTGATTTCTTTCGTGATTTTCTAATAAGACAAAATCACCAACAACAAATCTTTTAAGATTCGCTTTAGATTTATCAAATCTATGTTTGTCTTGTACAGCGTTTTTACTGATCGAGGTTACTGCACGTTCTCTGATTTCATTAATGTTTACTTCGATTTGGTCTTGGAACTTGACTAAAAATCTGATTAATACTCTGTAAATCGCTATTTCCATAAGGTGACCACAGACATTTTACGCTTGCCTGAAAACTTATTAGCAATATTTTCTTTAATCAGAGAACATTCAGCACCCGAATAAAAATAATACGACCGACCGTTATGGACGAGATGAGACGCGCCGATAGAGCAGAGACTAACACGACGCTGTTACTCTGCAGCCGATGATTCTCCACCAGCAGCGGTCTTCACTTGACACATTGGAGAAATGTGGCCTGTTCGCCCACATTTGTAGCACTGAACTGGCTTCTTACTTTGTTCTTCTTTCTCATTTTCTTTTCTTGTATTTTGTATGTGTTGTATCAGCTTTTCTTTATGGCAATCTTCAAATTTATGGCCAATCCTTCCACAACTATAGCATTTCAAATCGGAAATTTTAATACGTTTCGAGACTGCTACAGTTTCTATGTCTTCATTTTTACGTTTTAAAAGACTAAACGCTTGTAACTCCTTTTGTAGTTGATGGCGAGTCTTAATATCGGTCGTGAAGGCTAAACGGCGCAGTCTTGAGTCGTGATGAGTTAAGCTTGCTAACACTGTAGAGACTGCAAGTTGTTCGATATCCACTGCCTTCCATCGACTTAGTAGATAGGTTACCTGTCGACTCGCATAGGCGCCAATATTTTCATTTTCTTTAGGTTTTTCAGTATACAAATGCATAAGAATACTCGCTTGAGTTTCAACTGTAGCAAATCTGTTCACTAACAACGTGGTGAACTCTTTCCATGTGATTCCAGCGTAAGTGGCTTGAGGTAGCCAAGAAGATGCACTTCCTTTCATTGCTTTACTCAATGCGACGATAAGTTGTCCTGCTTTGGGTGGGTTTTCCCCAAAGCATAGCTCTG
This sequence comes from Protodeltote pygarga, assembly GCA_936450705.2. NCBI lineage: Eukaryota > Metazoa > Arthropoda > Insecta > Lepidoptera > Noctuidae > Protodeltote > Protodeltote pygarga. The sequence continues at coordinate 3,961,994 of OW388264.2, read as the reverse complement.
CAGTAGTACACCACGCTCGTGCGTCAACATCTGGTTTTTCTGGGTCAAATTCTGGCAACAGTACACTGGAACTCGTTGTTGAAGGTTGAATTGCTTGTATGAGCGCACGCAAATGTTCGTTCTGCGCCTCAAACAATTTCTTCCAATGCAAGTCTTCTTTAGAACTTGAATAATCTTGTGGGTATTCTTCAGGTTGCACTCGCGACGCGTATCCCACTTCTGATGTCGGAGCGACGCCGGGCTCACAATCGTCATCAGAAGGGTAATTGTCGATTAAACGGTCCATTATGTAATCTGTCTATCAACTTGTGTGGGCAAGGAAAACGCGCGAGGCAAATACAATAACTATAATCACTAATTACTTAAACTTATTTAACAATGTTGTTCACTTATTATTAAAGTCTACAAATAACTAATAATCTACGTCTTTCTTAAATTAATTAGAAGGGCGCAACGAGTCCGCGGGTCGCGCCCAGTCAATCTCGTGGTCTCAATATGACTGACTGCCTGATCCAGGCTACTCTGAAACTAAACTCTTAATGTCCTTAAGACGTTCCCACGAGAAAACCAAACCGACCACCGGCCACGTTCGACGGGATAAGGTCCACGTCGTCGCCTTTCTAAGTAGAAACAATTATAAATTATTTATTAACAATAAATATTGCGTGGTAACAAATACCACCATGATCTTAAGAGTTCGAAGAGGTGTACTTGACACTTTCGTCTCACGCTGATAAGAGTTGGGCGCCGTGAGAGTTGACATCATCGTCTCGCGCCGACATATATATATATTTATCATTATATTTTATACACAAACTTGACAAAGAATATACTAAAACCTTCTTCAAGAACCAACCTGCACTATCCATTGATGAAAACAGCATGAAATTCAGTGCAATTGTTTTTGAGTTTATCCCGAACATACAGACAGACGCGGCGGAGGACTTTGTTTTATAATATGTAGTGATAGTGATATACTCTGTATCACATTGCGAAATATAGTAAGTTCTTATGAGAAAATAAGTACTTTAAACCTAATCTGACCTGAGCCTCGACTCTCCCAGGATCTCAGAGGAGACACAAGTTTTGTGGACGCACGGTACCTAGAGCGTATCATGGGTTAAACATAGAATTTAATATTTTTCTAAAAAGATTACGGGTATTTCCATCTTAAAATTATAATTCTTAAGTTTTAAGAAGTCATGTGGCTAAAGTGCTTTTATTATCACGGGAAAATCCAAGTACAAAAAGTTATATAAAATTAATGGCTCTTTATGTCCTTTTATAAATTCGTTTCTTATTATTATGATAATCGTTTTTTTGTTGCTTGAACGTAAACAATCTTGGCATATCATTATAGTATTTTTTTTATCAGTTAATAGCATTATGTAAAGATTTGTCGGAATTTATACATCTGCCTTACTACTTGTAAACCCGAGATATAAATTTTACAGTTTTTTTTTTCTCGAAAAGTGTCCATATCCGAAACTTCTGAAGACGCAGTCCGCGTAGCGGAATTTTGGGATGCCTTTGATTCGCTAATAAGAATAACTCTTCATTTAAATTTTCTTGGAAATATAAATATTTAAAAAGAAAATTTGAATTTCTTGGAAAGTTTAAGCCTATTATTGAACGCTATTATTAAGAATTATTTATAAAACTATAAGCGTTCCATTTTTGACATTTTGTTCGTAAAGCCAAAAAATTTTTTGAAAAGTACCTACATACAAAAATTTTTTAAGAAGAAATTTTGTTTATATTGAAATTTTGAAGAAGTTCAAAGCCAAGATTAAATACAATTACGCTTAAATACAATTTGTAACCAAAATTTGGTCAAGAGGATATTATTATTTACTGTTATAGACCTTTTTCAAGATAGATTAGTTAATTCTATACCTACTATATGCAAGATAAATACTTCAGTCCATTTATCACGCAGATTCACGCATTTAGCGATAAAACAAAGATAAACTACGTTTAATAATGGACTTCATAATGATAAGATTGTACTCAGATTTAATTAAGTACAGTCAAGAGCATTCTGCATTAGATCTTCGTTAAATTGTTGATGTAGTAATAAAATGTATTCTTAGTACCTAAGCCCAAGTTGATAGTTTTAAAAATATAATTTCTAGAATAGTAACTGCACCAATCTGACATTAATTTATTAATTATTTTACTTTTGACATTTTGATTAATTAGTGGTACAGTCAGTGGTCTAAATGCGACCGTATTTTTTTATAAATTTTAGCTTTCTGTGCTTCTTTTCCATATAAATATTTACTTAGTATCTGTTTTGAAGCCCTGGCTTGAGTTTTCAAAACAAGCGAATAGCGGTTTCAGTGTGACTTCCGTATTATATCCGTCTCGCTTCTTTTCTTGAATTTTAAACATACCTAAGGGCCTAAAAACTTAGGAATCGAAGTTCGGTAAATAGGTACTTGATGAGTACTTATCTGTGTCCATCGACACCGTACAATACATACATATAATATGAATAGTCTTTTGTTTATTTAAATTCTATAAGTTTCAAGTACAGTTGTTGGAGTGGCCTCTTCAAGAATCTACGCTTGACAGTATTTAATTACTTATATACACTAACTTCTGCTCGCTACTTTGCTATCATATTTTTCAAGTTGTCCTCTTGACCAATGGTCACAGCAGCCAATCTAATCGGGGATTATTGCACATGTACTATTATAGTGTACAAATAAATACCAAAATGAATTTGTGTGCGTAAAGTTATGTGCACTCCCTATTCCTTCCATCCCATAGTCCAATTATGGAATGGCAAATCGACACGATCAGAGAGAGATCAGACATTAGTTTCAACAGATAAGTCTATCAGACTATAGAAGGTAGAATTTAATCCAACTAATGTTATGAAGCAACCTGCATCGGCACCGGCTAATCTAGAAGTCATTGGGGGAGGCCTATGTTCAGCAGTGGACGTCTTATGGCTGAAATGATGATGATGACTGTTATGAACGTGAAAGTTTGTGAGGATGATATTTTGTTACTCTTTTACGTTCAAACTACTGAACGGATTTTGATGATAATATACATATAGGCTACCCGCTACAGTTTATTAATATACTATGCGGCCAAAGCCTTGGGTTGGGTTGGGAAGCTGTAAAAGTACCTAAAGTTTGAGTCCAGTCTCAGAATCTCGCTCTTAAAGATTACTCTTTTATTAGATCCCTATAAAACTGCACCTATCAACACATACCTACTTAACCTCACCATTTATATTCTTTCAGTGGACCAATTTATGATGGCTTACAAAATTTTACATGGGCTTACTGATGCTTCGGAATTCGGATCTGCACACAAAACTGTGTCGATTATTTGTACCCGATACATACATAGTTCTTTGAGCCATATTGCAAAACTGTGGCAAGATCCGAGTCTCCTATCACCACGCATGCTAGCAATGCTTAACGCGCTCGTGACCACCAGGCCAGAGTTAGATCTGTTTGTTGACGAACGGAAGACAATAATGTTAGAGTGTCTGAGGTTCCGTGAAAAGATTGAGTGATTTCTTATATTTAAATACTATTGTTTACTAGCGACCCGCCCCGGCTTCGCACGGGTGCAATATACATATAAACCTTCCTCTTCAATCACTCTATCTATTTAAAAAAAACACATTAAAATCCGTTGCTTAGTTTTAAAGATTTAAGCATACATAGAGATATAGGGATAGAGATATAGGGACAGAGAAAGCGACTTTGTTTTATACTATGTAGCGATTTAGTATCAATGGCAAACTGCTGTACTAAGTAGATAAGTAATAATAAATAAATAAAATAAATAATTTCCTTCTCCAGGACAAGAGCATGGTAGTATTCGTGGAAGCAGCGGTACTGGACGACAGATTACTGGCAGAGTACGGAGACTTCACATCGGTGAAGGAAAGGCTAATGACGTTCAGAGCCGGCACCGATGACTTGACGGATAAAATTGACTTCATCATCTGTCTGGGTGGAGATGGCACGCTGTTACATGCTAGCTCGCTGTTTCAGGTTAGTTTTCATAGAGATATAGAAATCCTTGAAATATTTTTTTCAAGTGAATGATAGGTTCAAAATTCCTAACTTTAATGTTCGCATAATATGCATAAATACTTGATAAATTATATAAACAATAAGTTACACCTGTATAGCATATATCTCATTGCAAAGTTAGACGTGCTAGCCCTCTAATACTCCATGGCTAATACTCTAATACAGGGCTGTCCAAACCAAGGCCCGCGGGCCGCATGCGGCCCGCGGCTTTTTTTCATGCGGCCCGCGACACACATTTTAATCTAAAAATAGTTTTGGACACAAATAGTTTGGATAATATTATTCGTTGTAAAAACATGTACTCAATACTTGGTATAATTATTTATCTTCAGTCTTGCAACTGAAAATATTTTTCTGGCCCTCCAGCTTTTGTATGAAATTTAATTAGCCCGCGAAGGTGTATAGTTTGGACAGCCCTGCTCTAATACAAGGCGTGGATGTAACTACCATCTTGAGATGGTTGAATGTAGAAGAGAGTTTCCATAATATGAGATTACGAATAGCCTGTGAATAGCAGTAGATCGCGGATTTAATTATCGCTTGTAATTAATTTTTCTAAATATTTTTTGATTAGGTTTGAGGTCCCATAGGTCCCATAAAGTCATAAAGGACCGCTAGGGTGGGACCTGTTTTGTAAATGGGACCAAGTTTATTATCTCAAGCATAAAGTATACGTGCTGGCACTCATTGGGGCGATGCTCGATAGAGTTTTTTAGCTTATTCAAATTGCTTTTCATTTTACCTATTATATTTTTTTTAAATTTCAGCAATCAGTACCTCCCGTGATGGCATTCCACTTAGGCTCGTTAGGGTTCCTAACGCCGTTTGAGTTCAACAACTTCCAGGACCAAGTCATGAACGTGTTAGAAGGTAATACAAGTACACCATGTTATTTTACTCGTCTTAAGACTTGCAGGGGTACTACAACTTTAACTATAGGCAGTGCCGGCGTTAGAGGGGGGGGGGGGGGAGTGAGCGACGTGACGGCCCAGGGCGCCAAATTTGCGGAAGTGGCATAGTCTGGAGTCTCCTGCCCTCCGTGATCCATAACCTCAATACTGTGCTACGCCAATAAAACATTAATACTTGATATTGATTTCCTTAAGTGGGTTCCACATTTTGTCCGGGGTCTCAGTGGCCCTAACGCCGACGCTGACTATAGAATCAACTCCGAAATCCAAAATAAAATTTGTACCACTCTATACATTTCCGATAGTTTCTAAGAATAATAATGTCTCATTGACCTAATTTCGGCCAATCTCAACGGAGATTAGCTATCTACGCAAGAGATATTATAGTGCACAAGTGCGTGCGCTAACACAGGTACACTCTCTACTCCCTCACTGGCCCTCACTCACGTATATAAATAATACAATAAAATAACATTCGTAGGACACGCCGCCTTAACGTTACGATCACGTCTCCAATGCGTGGTGCTGCGCAAGAGTCGCGATGACAAAGACGGCAAGGAGAAGAAGAAGCCCACCACTATACTGGTGCTAAACGAAGTGGTGGTAGACCGAGGACCCTCGCCATACCTTTCTAATATTGATCTGTTCCTGGACGGGAAGCATATCACTTCGGTGCAAGGAGACGGTGAGTTTTATACCTTATACCATTATATAAGGCTGTCACACATTTTAATAACTATTTTAACTCTTTTCACATATTTACATATTTGCAGTGATAGCCTAGTGGTATGACCGTTGGACTGCCAATTCAAAGATTGTAGGTTTGAAACCCAGGCACGCACTTTTCGGATGTATGTGCGTATTAGAAATATGGCGCGTAATCGATTTGACAGAACGATAATATTATATTTAAAATGTTAAAAAATCTGGGGGATGCAATTGTTCAGAAATGTTTTTGTAAGAGTACTTTAAGTAACAACAAGCATTTTAAAAAATACGTTTTTCGTACTGCCCGCTAAAGGGTTAAAGTAAAAAACACTCAATCAAGTTACCTTTCAAATAAATAAAAAAACCGTTTGGGAGCTACGATGCCACAGACAGACACACAGATACATCAAACTTGACCACAACATGTATTAAAAATCAATATAGAATTAAAATCATCATTCGCACATCTCAGTCAGAATTCATTTCGATATTTTCTATGAATTTGCAGGCCTAATAGTATCAACCCCTACGGGTAGCACGGCGTACGCGGTGGCCGCGGGGGCCAGTATGATTCACCCCTCAGTGCCCGCCATCATGGTGACGCCTATCTGCCCTCACTCGCTCTCCTTCAGGCCTATTGTGGTCCCTGCTGGCGTTGAGTTGAAGGTAAAGTTTTAACTATTAAAATTAGAAATACTTATTGAAGTTACAATTATAATTAATACTAAAGCTATACAAGTTACTATAAATCTATTAAATAATATATTTATAGTAATATTATATCTATAATTATGTCGTAGTAGGATCGCGTACATTGTGTTTTTACTAGCGATTTCGCGAAAAATAGTATTATAGGTTCCTAGTACGAGTTCGCAAACCATGCGAATACACACTATTCTAGTAAGACGTAAAATATGGTATACCCGTCCTTCTTCTTCTGGAGGAGTAAAAAAGAGATACATATATTACTTCTAACTAAAACTATTGGGATTTGAGTAATGTAAAGGCTTTACACGATCGCGATCGTACTACGACATATAAATATTTAAAAATGCAAAATCGGTTAATACCATTAAATGGTAACAATTTATAGTTACATGTGTAATAGGCTCAGTATTCCTAGACTATAGTATTTAATTATGAAAAACAGTTATTTAATTCATAAATAAATAAAATACAGTCAGTATTTCTTACTTGTCTAAGTCTTAAATAATTTTGGATTCTTTAAAAAAAATACATTTAAAATTACAATTAGGTTATATAAAAAAAAGCTTAAAACTCTATGATTGGCAACGGTTTTATAAAAGTTTTTTAACTTACACTTTGATTTTTTTTCCATTCGAACATTCGTATAAAAGATTAGTTTCAGAAATCTTTTTTCAATCCAATTTATAGGTTGCCAAAATTGTCTACAAGAAACAGGTAAGATGAAATGGAGTATACACAATCAAATTTATTAAAATGGCAACACAGACGACACTAATTACGTAACTGTTTTTCAGAAAATGTATTATTTAAAAACACTCACAGACTTTTATACCTAAACACTTATCAATATGGTATTTAATAGATTTTTTTACAATTAAATTTAGTATTCACCGTACTACATCGCATCCAGAACTTATATTATAGCTATATTCTAGATCGCACTTTCTCCGGAGGCGAGAAACGCGATGTGGGTATCATTCGACGGTCGGAGCCGACAAGCGTTACAACACGGAGATAGGTACAGCCTGGCTCTCTGCCCTACACTACGCCTGCACGCCGCTCTAATACCTTCGCATAGAAAACCTTTAATAATGATACGTTATAAATAACGAGCGAATTACTCACATTCAAATCAAACTATGCATATTATTTAATACTTTTTGCTACTATTTGCTATCTATAATATAATATTTAGTGGCGTAGAGGACGCTCACGAAAATATTAAAAAATAAAGTCATAACGCCACTTTTAGTTTTTCATGGTTCTAACCTTGTATAATTTATGTTTTTGATGTCGTTATATACTACCTAATAGCTACCCAAACATACGTTTGTAAAGTTTGGAAAGCTCCTATAAAAAGTTTTTAATTATACTTAATATAAAGAATGTAGCATTTGGCGCCACTGAAATACGTTTAAAAGAAATAAGAGTGCCATATTTACAGACATGTATGGAATAAAAAACAACGGTGAGTGTTGCCGTCTAGTAAATTTAAAATAAAACCTATCAATTAAAATAATGTGAGTGATTCGCTTGTGTTACTTAGTATTGCGTCTTGACACTTTGAAAGTTGTTTGGGTCACTGGTAGAGTTGCCAGATGTCCGGATAAATTCGGACATTTCAGACGTTTTGTACTTCGGCTTCGACTAAGTCGATTGTGTTTCGACTTGTCCGGCTAAATAAAACTGTGTCCGACCTGTCCAGCTTCTGTTGTAGTGAAATTCAGCTTCACACAAACCGGAGACAGGATATTTGCTTTGATTATTCAAAAGAGAAATTTTTAGCAAAATGATGTTGTTATCTTTGTTAATATTATTAAACGTTCGGCTTTTTTTTTAAAGTAAGGCCTTTATGGCGTCCTGTGGTTTTGTCTAAAAGTCCGGCTTTCTGAATTATTAGACCTGGGGGCTTAGCCAAGTTGACTAGCTACAATCGCTAACGCTATAGAAAACGAAAGAAATGTATAGGATGACATTTTATGTCACGTGACATATCGATCGAAGGTAATGTCATCCTATACATTTCTTTCGTATTCTATTCGTTAGCGATTGTAGATAATCAACTTGGCTAACCCCCCTGGCAACTCTAGTTACCGGTGGATGACACTAAACAACGTTCAAAGTTTCAACCCAGCATGTTCTGTATAATATGTAGAGCGTATTCTTGTTCATTCTTGTGTTGATGTTAGGCTATGTACTACTTTGTAGACATTTCTAACCTCTAGATTGTTGTTGTAGGCTAATCTGTATATCGTTCTTGCTCGTCATGACGTCGTACTTTAACTGTGATATCAGAAACTCTTGTTTATCGAAAGCCTCCGCGCATCTTTTACACACACTACACAAAAACATTAATTTAAAACAATTACAAAATGTCATACATGAATGTCAATCATATGACATAATGAGCTGTCACTTTCTAGAATTCCTATTGGACGAAATAGTATTTTACTGATCGTATTCGTATTAGAAGAATCGTAAGCCTTCTCGGCCCAATTTTTCTTAGAATTGGCTCTTAGGCGGGGGGGCCTGAGAGCCAATTTTAGTGAAAGGGGTTTCACTAAAATTCTTAATCTAATTTAAACTTCTTTATGATTAGATGTCAAACATAGTGTGATTCGCTAATCATAATTAGATGTTTAATTCAAATTAAGAATTTAGGGTGACATTGAATTGATTTAAATATCTTAATTATAATTAATAGATGTCAAACAAACCAATTGTGATTTATTAATCATAATTAGACGTTTAATTCAAATTAAAAATGGCCTTTAATGTCAAAAAAAGTAGGTACTCAATATCAAAAACTATAATTTTTTTATTATTAATATTTTTATGAGGTGTTTAAGAAAGTTAGCTCAATGGTGATCTGTAACTCATAATATAACTATACCTACTTCTATAGGTATATTTACAATTTCTTCGTGTACCTACATGTAAACATCAATGGGAATAAAAAATTATGAGTAGTATTCAGTTGAGATCTCCGGGCTTGTTTCAGATAATGCCCACATTCGAAGCCCGTAGCGCGGCTTGTGTGTCGTTCGACGGCCGGTCGCAGGTGACCCTCAGGCCCGGCGATAGGTAACTTTTATTAGGAGGAACATTGTCACTGCACAGAGCACGTAGATTGAAGACGACATTGTATCATGGGATAGTATAATGGCGGCTAAACCACATAGAGTCAGAGTTTAAACCGCTATAGGCCTCTAAAATGCCTCTACCTGCACACAATTAAGAAATATCAAGTGTGCTAGTTTTCTACATCATTCAAAGCGATGTTAATTAATTTCGAAATACTGTCACGATTTTAAAGGTGTATTTTCACCGACGAGGCGAGACGAGAATTAGATGAGAGTGAATTGAAATATCCCTGTCCTATTTACACCAAAAAAATACTGAAATAGTTTGGAATGGGGCCATATAATATTGAATCACTCTAGATCTTGGCCCTAGGTCGCTCTAGAATTGTGTTTTCATTGCAGAGTTAATAAACTCCTTCTGTGCGAGGCAATAGGGTTCAATATTAAACGAATGAATATTTTAATTCACTTATTATTGGTTTATACAATATTGAACCGAATTGTTTTTAGATTAGAATTTAATTTTATCACAATTTAAACTTAAATTTCTCTGCCATCCCATTTACAACTCGCCTTGCCGGCCCGGTGGAAAATTACTTTAAAAGTCAGTAGGGTAAAGGGTTATATAAGTCCTTGGATTTGAACTAGTGACTGTTTTTTAACGTAACCAAGCCTTACATCTTCTCTTTTGACCACTCGCAACAGTCATACTACTAAGTTATCGATACTTTGCTTAGGGTGATGAAAACAATATAAATTTAAATACCCTAAATCTTATGTTAGAAGAAGGAACTATTCTCCACAACAATTTTATTGATGCATTTACGATTAATAATTAGACTTTTTTTTTATTTAGACCGGCTAATGGCGTTCTATGATAAATTCTAAAAGAAATTAATACCTAAATCTATGAACACCGTGACCAAACACTAAAATATATACGTCACTGCGATGCAATGTGTAAATTACATTATAAATAGGGTTTCTATTAAACCCCTGGAAGGCAATTAGTCGTCTACTATTTATATTGCTCCATTCGTATCATCCGACTAAAGGCCATGGGCTCATACTACACATTCCATAAATATAAGGCCTGACTTTATTAATGCGTAATATTTTAGGAAGTAGATCTTAGTTCATTAAGATACTTTTTACAAAAAAAAAAAAAACAATTTTCTTTATTATTGGTTAATATTGATTAAAATACCAAAATGTTGTTTTTATTTGCATAAATCTGTAATTTCGGCCGCCAGGTCATCTGGTAATGGGCTTATCACACAGCTCAGTTCCCGTAAAATTAGGAATTAAGGTTTTATGCAACTAAATCAAAAAATATTTGAATAACTTAGAAGAGTTATAAAACAAGTTTGAGTTTTTATGCTTTTTTTATGGTACAAAGCATCTTATTGACTTTCTAGTCTACTTACAAAAATATTTTTGCATTATTAATGTTGGGCCTTATTTACATAGGTCTCTGTACAAGCAGGATGGTTGTTGAGATTCCTTTCTTTCTGGTGAAGGCTTAAAAAAATTAAAATTAATAATTGTGTCTGTACTGTAGATGTATTTAATTATTTGTTTTAAATTAATTTGCTTATCGCTTCCGCTTCGCATGTTGACTAACCGTAATTTGTCATTAACTCATGTAGATGTAATTGTGTTTTTTTTATTTGCATGTGATCTATAGAATTACTGACTTGTACCACAGTATAATAATCATACAGTATGGTAACTCCGTACAAACGCTCGAAAACGACACACTCACCAAACATGCGCAACGACGCGTCGTTGATACTGCGAGTACCGCGACGTTCGCTTAAGAATCTCGTCGTTACGCAATATTACGCGTGTTTATGTGAGTGTGGCCGTTTCGAGCGTTTGTACATAGTTACCATACTGTATGATTATTATACTGTGCTTGTACTTAATAGTTGACGTTACCGACACGATACGATACGTGTACGACGATAACGTCAGCTATTGGGCACAAATTGTGCCCAGATTAAAAATTTTGTGTGCCAAATATAAGTCTACCTTTACTTTAATAAATAATGGTGCTAATTCTCTTGCACACGCTCTAAACTAATTTAGACTCGCCATCTCTCTTTGTAACAGATATCATTAGAAAAGGATAAAAGATATTTAGACCTGTCAAACTAACCCATGGCGTGATATCATCTAAATCATCGTGAATTTAGTCGGCATGTCATAGAGGTCTCGTCTAATTTCACGTCAATTGCAAGGACGTAGACTAATTTGACAGATCTAATTTGACAGTTAAATTTGATGTCCTTTTTCGATGATGTTTATTAGAAAGAGATATAGTAAAAATAAGCTTAGCTTAAATTAGTTTAGCGGGTCAAAAACAAGAGAATCAGCACCAATGTCTATGGGATTAAATTAACGCCGTTGTATCAAATTTTAATCCAGTTGAATTTTGAGATATCTATATTTTATTCTAGAAAAGTTAAAAGATCACTTTTTAGAACAAGATCTTAACAAAAATAATCCAAGACGTACATTCTACTGCTCATAAAAAGTAAATAAATAAATAAAAAATAAAAGTAATAAATAAAAAAAGTAAATGAAATGTAATAAAATAAATATTCTAATTCACAGCCTCTACGTGACAACATCAGTCTACCCTGTCCCTTCAATATGTGCGCAAGACCAAATCTCCGATTGGTTCGATTCCCTAGCCGAATGTCTGCACTGGAACGTTCGCAAAAAACAAAAACAGATCGATGAACTCAGCGACTTGACGCATTCATCCAGCGATACTCTTGAGGAGTTAGATAACAACCATCACGATGAGAGACCAGCAGACACATGACCGACAAAGAGGTCGCGTGTCCAAAAGTGTACTACCTCCATGGTATAGACATATTTAGTGATCGGATGTGTACGGTGACGTGTAACATGTAATGTAATTAGTAACCAAATCTTAAGCAACATGCAACAGTAAATTTTGTGTTGTTGTGTTTGCAGTTCAAAATTGCATTGCATGTTCCACCAGTTATATTAAAGGACTGTTTAGATAACATTCTTGCTGTGTAATAGAAATGACAATGTTTGTTGTATTTGTATATGGAAATGATGTTTGAGAAGCGTTTAGAGTAGTAGGCCGAAGCCTAAATGCTCTTGTATCGGAATTATTAATCTATGTAAGATGAAAAGTGTTCCAAAGGCCTGAATTTTTCGATATTTGAAAAAGTTAACAGATAAGACAAGGTATTTGCTACTAATGTCCTAACCAAGACGATGTAGGACATAGTGTTTAAAAAAAAATAGAGTTAACCATAGAGTAAACAACGAAAAATTTTGAAAGTTTCGGTAAATGAGTGCGAAAAGAAAAATAAAGGTTTTTGTGTAACTTGTCAGATAATATCATTATTGTGATCACAGATTGTGATACTGATTTCGTTAAACATTGTCTTTGACATTCCCTTGGACAATAAAAATTAACGTGTTATGTCTTTCTCGGGTATGTTCGGATTTCTCTACTTTCTGTCTAAACTTAAATAAGTTTTTATTTTACATTGGATAGATTATGAAAATGTTAATAAAGGTTGAAAACACTCCGAATACCATTTTGGAGTAATGCCCATGGTTTGCTTTTTATATTATCATATAATTAATATATTATTAGATAGACGTTTATATACATACTCAATGCACATTATTTAATAATAAAATATATAACCTACCCACTGGTACCTTGGACCCTGTTCCCGATACCGGTGGGCTACTATAATTTATATTTTTAAATGTATATTTTTATTTTTTATAAATATTTAAAAATGTAATTTATATGTATTGTATCTGAATAAAAGAAATATATAAAAGCATACGAGCAATCCCAACCAGAAATACCGAATGCCATTAACTTGTATCCAATGGGACACGACCAGCATAGCTTCAGAAAAGTATTCGGATTGTATCTTCCATCTTTAAGTACATTTCATGGTATCAACTACTCAAATATTTAAAACAAGAGTTTTAAAAGTTACTAATAATGAATGATGAAATAGTATTAGTTTTGCAATAAAATACAATATCATGCTTAAACGTAAGTTTTATGATATTTGAACAACTTATCGAGGTGCTAACTGAAATAACACAGTGCCAATGTTAACATAAGGGTGAAATAGTGACGTAGGACGGTATAAAAATTTGTTAATATTATTAAATGTATGCCTGTAATTACTTATTTCACCCAAAAACCAGTGGTACTCAATCGTTATACAGTATGGCAAAAAGGAATAAAAAATTGAGGGCGCCACTAGCGCATTTCACTTTTACAACTCAAAATTACAAGTTGGTGCTTACATATTTCTATTATTTTTATTTTTTGTCATCAAATATAATCCAATTATTCACTTTATTTCAGTTGTTTTAAGTACTCACAAACTTAGCTTAAAAGATTTTTATTTTTAGTTCCAGCTGTCACCGAGTCGGCACGACTGGCATTGACGTTTTACAAGATATTTTTTTATAAGACGTTTGCTCAAAAAAAAACATGCTTTAGCAAAAAGATTGAGTACCATTGCCCTTGTATACTGCTAGTGTTCAATAGCGAGCACAAAATGTTTGTAGTTGATAGTTTTTTTTTACTCTCAGCTATTTTTTATGTATAGGGATTGAATGTAAAGTGTACAAAAGAAATCGCGATATTAATTTTATTTAATGTGACATCACAGCAATAAAGTTCCTTTGTTTGTTTGTTTGTAAAATAAATATTGTCGATGGGTTAAAATGGACCGTATTTCGAACGATATACTGGGCGTACATTTTGTTCTGATAATGGTAAATACCATAATTATAGCAAAATAAAAGCTTGAAAATAATAAAATTGTTTTTAACTTGTGAACACGTCTTTCCACTTCACTTGTAAATTGTACCCGAATTTTAAGATATCTCCTGTCGTCCGATAGAGTTGAATAAATAGTACGGTATCGTCACCACAGATATCTGTGAAGTTAACTGCCGGATATTTTTTTTTCATGGAATTGCCTTTAATTAAAATAACCGAGAAAAGCTAACTTTACAGATAGCTTCGTGGCGAGTTCTGCCACGTGTCACGGGTCTCTGGAGTTAGTTGCGAGTGACATTTTCACATCGAATTCCCACATTTAAATCTATGATCATGAAAAGATGTTTGAAGCTTATTGGACTATTTTTTTTATCTTTTCTCGGTTAATAAACAATATTTTAGAATAATAACTTTCGTGAGTCGTGAACCGCCGCGGAACGGAATGGAAGCATAATGAACTTTAAGTCAATTCAGCAACGAAACAAAATAGATACATAAGTTCTCGGGAATTTCCACAGCTGCCGTCGGCGGAGTTAGTTTACGTTACACGGTTGACTTATAAATCATTATCGTTTCCATTCCGTTCCGCGGCGGTGCAAATTGAGCTTATACTACACGGCTTTACTCACGGATTGAATTCGGGAATAATAAACAGAATACTCCAAGAGAAATTCATCCTGCAGTCATCATCACAAACAGAAATCCGTGGCAAAAAGGAACCGTGAATACACAATAATGAGCCGGCTATAAAATCTGAAATAAGTATTTTTTAGAAATTAAAATTTCACATCGCATATTATAATACAAACATCCTTCAATATATTGTTTTTTGTATGTACTTCTATTGGTGTTCCATGAGTATAATAGAAAGATAATTATTATGTATATAGTTATTTAATAAGAAAATTTGAAAAAACAATTGATACGGATGGGATTGAATTGTTTGGGATTCAATTGTTTTTTCAAATTTTCTTATTAAATAATTATATTTAATAAGCTATCATGTGCTATAACATGTAAAAAATTCACAAAAATATTATGTATATAGGTTAACTATAAATTATATAAATTCGAATTTATATTTTGTTTTAATAAATTCACCTGTTATTCATCAAAATATGGCGCTTTATTAATAGAAATAGTATATGGCCGAGGTTAACGAAGGGTTAAGCCCCGTAAATAAATTAATTAATCAGCCTGTAACTGTTCCACTATAATATGTATAGGGACAAAGGCAAGAGGCCTTCATACAGAGAAGGATCGAGTATTAATCACCACGCTAGTTCCCTGCGGTGATTTCAAAATATGAAGTCCAGAGTTGACTAGTGAAACCTCAGCGACTCCGCAACATGTTAATTCAAATTTGTTTTTAATCAAATGTTTACCATGAATACGCTTTACAACATAAAGGCAATAAAGATTCGCTACGATTAACTGTATCGAAATCTAGACATAGTCTGGAAAATTGGGGGCGCCACTGGAGCAAATCTCACTCCTGGCCTCTAACTTTTCACAAGTTATGTGCGGTGCGTACTTTGCGAAGACACTGTGTCAACTGTAAAGCCAAAGCCTCTGGATGGCACTCCGAGTCTAGGTTGTTGAATACTCGTCTCGTTTTTAAAATGACGATAAATCGATATATTCCACAACACCCAATACCGGTTTCTACTCTACTAACCCTAAGTATTCTTTTTGGTCCATATTATGATTGGAGATGTCAAATAAATGTCATTAAAATGTAAATGACATTTAAACTAACCTAAAACATAATTTTCAATTTCAAAAAGAAATATTTTCGTTGAGATAATGTCTAAGATTTCTAATTTAATTAATTTCGTATCAAAAAGGAGTATTTCCTTAACAACTCCACGGGAAGGCAAAAGGAATTTCAGAAAGTTCGTGCTACCAAACAAAAGGGGCTCTCGCTTACATCGTAAACAGCAGATGACTGAAAACAGGGAGTTAGAGGTCGATAAGCGAGGAGTTCGTGATGTGGGCTATTATATGAACGGGCGGTTCGTGACAGTGCCAGAAATGATTCCGGAATTAATAGTCCCGGACTTAAAAAACTTCAATTTAAAGCCGTACGTCTCGTACAAAGCTGCCAATGTTATACAGAGTGAATTCACGCCTCAGCAGCTCTTTGACGCCGTGTACAGCAAGAAGATTGTCACTGATTTCAAAGAAAACAAATTGGATGAAGAAGGTTTCCCTATAGAGCCATCAGAAGAGGAGAAATTGCAACCTGAAGAAGCTGTCAACAGAGCTAAGAGAACAGGCTCTGATATATTTTAATGTGTTAATAAATTTATGTAGTTTAGCTGTAAATAGATAAGATTATCAAATACACACCTTTAATTTATATTTTTTGTTATTGGTCCTCATTGAAATCACTCATTCAATATCTGTTATTTACATGGTATTTTCTGTAGATGCATTGATTGTACTATTGAGTATGTGTAGCAGGAAGTAATAAGCAAAATACAGTAGCCTAACAGTAGGAAAGCTTATTTGAACAGGCTTAAGTTAGTCATGAACAGCTTTGCAATAAAAATTGGAGGAAGAAGACCAAGAGGCGAGGTGGGTACGGGGATGTAACTGAACTAGTGAAGAGAAATGAAATGTGAATATGAGAAGTAACACATCTCCACCGGATTGCCCTCATATCATCCCTTCATCCCTCATCATGCAAAAAAAAAATATATACTCTAGAATAAAAATTTGTGATTTCGATGGAATGGATTTTATTTTGATGGAAAATGGTAGTACCACAAAATAAATAACTAAGTAAGAAAAAGTAAAGTAAGTAAGTTACACATAATTATTTAATAAGAAATTTGAAAAAACAACTGGTATGGATGGAATGTGCTATAAAATATTCACAAAAAAAAAATAACTACACATTTTGGCGCAACTATCTTTTAGGATCTCTTTGGCTAAACAGGCTATTCTTACTAACTTTTTAAAATCATTGTGGATATTTCCTGACCAGATTATATGTCGATATTTCAGGAAACATATTTAATTCAAAATCGGTGTTGCGTTACTTAAGTTACTTACCCAGTGTTTGCAATTACCTAGTAGGTACATACCTATCAACTCTAAATGTAAGTAATGTGCGATAAGCTAGCATAAACTATTGGTATTTAAGGCGCGTAAATCCACGAGTCACGACATTTAATCACAGGTCAGACATTGATAAACTTATCAGTAGGTACTCTACTTACCTACTATATTTTCAAATAGTAAATACAAACAATCTCTCTGTAAGGTTTTTTAAAGAAGCTAGGTATTAGTCTTCTTAATATATGATGAACAACCTGGTATCAGAGTTTAAACCGTCAGACAGAGTAGGCCTCTGACATGGCTTTACACACCATTGAAAAATCTCTCAAGTGTGCTGGTTTCATCACGATGTTTTCCCTTACCGTTTTAGCAACTGATTATTAATTTATAATATATATACGCACATAACCGACGAAAGTCAGAGGTGCGTGCCTTGGGATCGAACTCGAGTCCTCTGACTTGTCAGTCGACGGTCATACCACTAGGCTATCAGTGGTAATACTAATTAAATATACCAATAGAGCAGCTGGTGCCAAAAGGTCGCTAGCTGGTTCATGTTATCCTCAATATAATCATAATCAAACTTCCAACTTTCTTCTTACTATTTCAAACTGGTTACATTACATAATCATAGGAATCCTCATTAACAAGAGGCTGCGATAAGGTGCCACGGTATGATGGTAGACACAAAGCCTTTGTGCTTGCATAGATACAGTGGTTTCAATTTAAATAGGTACTTCACACAAGTTCGTTTTTCCACTGAATGGGTCGAGCAAAGTAAGCTAAAATAAGTACCTAATAACATAAGAACCCTCCTTTTTTAAAGTCGGTTAAAAAGCGAGCGATAGGTACCTAAGTATAGGTACTTAATCAGCGCTTAAATCTAGACTGAAATGTGTTTACATTGGTCTAGTAGGATAGAACCTAATGCTGCAACGCAATGCAAACCGCGCGCCCAATGTTGCTCGTGCCGACCTCAAGTTACATGGAGGATGGAGCCAAGGCAAGCGAAAGAAGAAAAAAGGAGTCACTTGGTAAAATTTCTACTGCGAATAAGTTCGCGAATTTTTTAGCGCTCTTATTTTGATCTGGAACAACATTGCGACCCATCAATATGATCGTACACCTTTTATGTGATTTTTAGGATAAGTGGGTGAATCTCATTCGTGTTACCTACAGGCTACACCGCGTAGGTACCTACTGGAAGCCGGACTCTTTCGCTCAAATGTCTTTTCACGCAAGTGGATTCGCGCAAAGGTCTTTCGCGCGAATGGATTCGCACAAGGTGTCCGGATACCTTGAAGGCGTATTCATTTTAGGTATTACTAGCGACCCGCCCCGCCTTCGCACGGTTACGCTAATATGCATGTATTATACATATAAACCTTCCTCTTGAATCACTCTATCTATTAAAAAAAACCGCATCAAAATCCGTTGCGTAGTTTTAAAGATCTAAGCATAGTACATAGGGACAGACAGACGCGGGAAGCGACTTTGTTTTATACTATGTAAGTAGTGATTAGAATTATAAAAAACAATTTAAAAGTTTTGACCACCCGTTACCTACACTAATGAAATTCTAAGAAAGTGATAACTTTATTTTCATACTTAATTCATGAAATTCACCTAGGAAGTCCACCAAGCTAATGATAGGTTACTATGTCGGGTGAAATCAGATTTAGCTCAGAGCTGCTATAAGAATTTAATTTATTTAATGTCGGTTTAAAGATTTAGGCATTTTTGAGTTTTAAATCCTTCCATATTATATGTAGGGTAGTACCAACAGTTAAGTAAGTACCTAAGTAGGTATTAGTAGATACACCTACACAAATTATTATCGATTGGTAGGTACTAGAATAAAGTAGGTAGGTACCTACCTACCTACCTAGGATTTATAAGAATTTTATCATAATCTAACGTGTTAAGTATCTAAATATAGTGATGCAAACAAAAAGCTGATTGAATTTATTACGTGTTGTGAGTTTGTGACGCAACGTGACTATCACGACGACCGTGAATGTTTTTTTAAAGGGGTAAGTAAGTAGATGATTTTTTTTTACGCAAATGACCGTCTCAACCGACATAACTTAAATAAAATAAAACAGTCTGAAGCGGTACAGATGACCCGAACTTTATCTAAATTGTACCATCTCTATGTAGTTCACATTAATTGAACATCGTTTTATCATTTAAACTAGAGATATCGTTTCGCGCGGTTGTGAGGCGCCTGCGCAGTTCGTACCGGTTTAGCGAATACAGACTCTACAGACAATATGGGAGGTAACTATTCAGCTATGGACCCGATGGAAGTACCCGTGCCCGACATAGCTATTTTATTCGAACGCGATGGTTATTTGAAGCCCTATGAACGGGAAATTCGACGCAGGTAAGTCATAAGTGCTTTATCTAATATTTTAAGTATAATTTTAGTTATTTATCGTTGAAAACAGCGGTTTAATGTTATATTTTGCCTTAATTTTAGGTTAAGTGTGCTGTGTTTACGAATTGTTATCAATACAGCGTTAAAGCGCTTTATATTTGTAGGCGTTCAGTTACAGTAAAATATAGTATTTTTACCAAACTCAGGAATACACCTGACTATTTTTAGATATTCCAATGTAACCAGGTACTTTTCCTCCTTCGAATCATTAGCATATATGAGTATCGTCATTTATTTACTGTGATATTGTACGCTTGCTTATTTAGCGCTGCATGCGCTCGACATGTGCTGTGACGTTTCCAATGTCAAATTTAAAGGTCAATTGATTTGATAGCCGAGCCGCACTATGCACTTCAGAACTTTAGTCAGTCTAGTAAAACTTCATTATTATTATTTACCCAGATAGTTACCAGCCTAAAATGAATGCGTAGTAACGTATTAATACTTTATTTATACGTATTATGCTTACCGTAACAACAAATAATATCTTAAAATATATAAACATGACCAAGCGTAGCAATATAATTGAAATGCAAATTTATGGCTCTTAGGTAATAGAATGCAAATAGTTAGCAACTACATACCTACCTACTGCGTGCAAAACATAGGTACCTACCTACCTACTTATCGTAAACAGTGTTTGTATGTGAATCCTACGTATAAGTTCTAGATTTGTCTAGATCTATTTTTAATTAAGTTTTTAGATACCGATCATCCGATCAAATTCTTGCGGTTGTATTTCCAGTTTCTAGTTTGAAGTAGTTATGACTATCTATTTGAAAATCTCAATGTTTTTATTTTCACCTCGCGTAAAGCGCAAAAAGTCAGAGGTCGCAGGTTCGAACCTTAGGCGCGCTCCTCTGACTTTTCGTAAGTTAGGCGTACGTATTATAAATTAATTACCACCTGCTCCGTGCCTCGGAAAGCACATTAAGCAGTTGGCTTCGGCTGTCGTGAAGATCTTTGACAGTCGTTATAGGCGTTCCACCCTCATAAAATCCTAACAACTGATCTAACTTTAGAATATCGTATCCCTTTGAGTTGTAGGGGTCAGATAGGCAGTCGCTCCGTAGACAAGCGATATTCAGCTGCATCTAGTTAGATTAGAAGCCGACGCCAACAAAATGTGAGAATAATTTCCCACCGGTATTTACCTCCATGGTATTTACCCAACGTAATGTACGATTTTCCAATAAACCGATAATAACTGATGTGCCTGCCTGACCATAGGTATATCTGAATTCAAATAATCCTATTATTTTTATTTAATTTCAGATATGGTTGCTTCAAAGACCTGTGGGATCGCATCGAATCTTGGGAGGGGGGCGTGGATGGGTTCACCAAGGGTTACAAATACTTTGGGCCACAGTTCAACTCCAATGGATCGGTGACGTGGCGAGAATGGGCTCCAGGAGCACACAGTTTGCACTTACAAGGAGATTTCAGTACGTTTACATTTATTCTACTAGCTTCTTCATTCCAAAACGCTAGGCCCGAACTGTGTCCGAGATTTGCCTTTCTAGATGCATAAAGTTCCGACACTGTCTAGAATCTAGACTCAAAATAGAAGAACATTTATTGGATCTTGCATCGCGATATTTTCTTCGTGTGCGCATCTGTCTATCAACCTCCCGCGTTCAAACATATACTCCTTAAACTCCTTTGGTCCAAAAGTTTGCGTGGTAGGCGGACTTTTCCGTGATGGGAGCGGACGACCGGAAGGTTCTGCTGGACTCCACACGCGACATCTTCAATCGCCTTTTTTTCTTCGGCTGTAAATACTCCAGATTATTTATGTATTATTTTATATTTGCAGATGGCTGGAATCCAAAAAGTCATGCCTTCAAGAAGTTAGAATACGGCAAATGGGAATTGCAGATACCAGCGAACCCGGATGGCTCGTGTCCCTTGAAACACGAGGGCCGTGTGCAGATGATAGTCAATGACAATTTGTACAGGCTGTCTCCTTGGGCTAGTTACGTGAAGCCTTTTGAAGGGTTCACATTCCAACAGTTTATTTACAAACCGGATCAGGTAAGTTGTACCTACATTTTTACAAGTTTAAAGGTCCAATAGGAATAAACCATTTCAAGACAATAGGTTATCAAACCTATCGCCATTAGGTTCCGTTGTCTCTGGATTTCTTCAGTGCTTTGATGATCTGAGCGTGTTGCGCCAAGCTTGTAATGGCCAGATTTCTCATAAGAAAACCATGGCGTTCCGCTAAAATGGATATAGTTACTTACCTAAGTAATTCTGATACTCTGTGTCCGTGATTCTACATAACATTAAACTAATAATCACGAGCATGGTTTTTCAATATGGGAATTCTTACTAGCAGCGCGGAGTCTGAAACTGTATGATAATGGACGACACCTACCTATATGGCAACTGAAAACCTGTATTTTAACATTCCGAGAAAAATTATAAAGCTGCGTAAAGCTGTGATTTAAGATTATATTTGAATTTCCAGCCCTACCAGTTCAAACACCGTAAAGTAGACCGGCCAAAGTCTCTTCGTATCTACGAATGCCACGTGGGTATTGCAACCGCAGAGGGAAAAGTCGGAACATACAACGAATTTAGAGATAATGTTTTGCTTAGGATTAAAAATCAAGGTAATTTTATTAAATCTTTTTGCAATCGATCAGGTGCCCAAGTCTACCAGTTTACCAAAGCTGGCAATGGTAAAACCAATGGAGTTTAGACATAGTTTTCGCAATTTTACATTGTAGCAGAATGCCAAATAACGCATGCTTTGACTCACCATTGAAATTAGCAGAATACGGCACCAGTTTCAATGAAAATTGCATTTAGTTGTAGCTAGACGTGGATTCATTCGACTTAGAACGTCAATATCATCGTCATCTTTGCCAAAAAACTTCTACTGCTGGAAAAAAGCCTCACCAGAGGTCTACACAACGACCAGTCATAAAGCTGTCGCATCCAGTGGTTTTCCATGACTTTTACCAGATAGTTAATGATCTACGTATGTCTCTCTACACTCACACTACGTCTTCTAGTGCGCGTTCGCCCTTTTTAGAAGAGAGCTATGTGGCCTGCCGATTGCCACTTAACTTTGGACATTTTTTGAACTTTGATTCTCCTGCAAATCTCTTTGTTCCTGATTCGATCACGCAGGATAACTCCGAGTACCTACTTAAAGCTGTGTGGATATTGATAATAATATTAAGTCATTGGTATCACTTAGGACATGGTCCATTAACTGTGTAATTGTTTATTTCAGGTTACAATGCGATTCAGCTCATGGCCATTATGGAGCATGCGTACTATGCATCTTTTGGATACCAGGTCACAAGCTTCTTTGCAGCGAGCAGGTATTTCCTAAACTTATCAGCTAATCTTTCACACAATATCCCAAGTTATATTTCATGCTACTAAGAGTTAATCATAAATGTTTCAAATAATATCGTAATGTTATGGAACGTTTAAAACCGACCAGAAAAGACCATAAAAAAGTAACTCAACTTTTATTTATTTTTCATGAGG
Organism: Protodeltote pygarga; assembly: GCA_936450705.2. Taxonomy (NCBI): domain Eukaryota; kingdom Metazoa; phylum Arthropoda; class Insecta; order Lepidoptera; family Noctuidae; genus Protodeltote; species Protodeltote pygarga. The sequence continues at coordinate 3,938,688 of OW388264.2, read as the reverse complement.
TACTTAATGGTTTGAACAAGGTAAATACGAACGTGCCTGTGTCTAAACTTACTGCCCATGCCTCTGCAGCATCGGAACTAGCTTTTGCATGACTCAAAATTGGTTTTGTTCTGGTCAATTTTGTGTCCCTCCAGGAACTGCACTCTGTGCCTGGCCACTGCTGGCACTGCCCTAGTTACAGTACTGAGTCTCTGAAATAACTTTTACATCGTGTAAAAGGCCAGATGATGCCATCGATCGATGCCAAACTTATTGCTAGATTTCTCATGATATTTTTCTTGGCAGTTTTAGTGGTACTTAATCTAATATGTAGTTTTCTAATACGCACATAATGTTACGGTTAATAAAGTCAATGGTACATGTCAGCACACTGCGACTTTTGACTAGCCCAACGGTCATATCCTTTGGCTATCTCTGTAACTTCTAAAAACGACTAACATCAATTTTTAATTCCCCAGTCGTTACGGCACTCCTTGTGAACTCAAACAACTGATTGACCGAGCGCACGAGCTCGGTCTGTACGTGCTACTCGACGTGGTTCACTCGCACGCCTCCAAGAACACGCTGGATGGACTCAACGAGTTTGACGGCACCAACTCCTGCTTCTTCCATGATGGAGCCAGAGGCACTCATCAGCTGTGGGACAGCAGGCTGTTTAATTACTCAGAGTAAGTTATGGTATGCTAAAAAAGCCTGTTAAAGTTAATTACTTAATAGTTGGGTAGACGAAAATAATTTTTACTTATTTATTATGTAGGTAGTTGTAGAAGATACGAATCTGTGGGTATACATTTTTTTTTTTTTGGTAGCTATTAGGTACCTACACTCTATATTTTTGAGGAATAATATTTTTTTTTCTCTATTTTATTTTCAGGACTGAAGTATTGAGGTTCCTGCTGTCAAACCTGAGGTGGTACCAAGAGGAATACCAGTTCGATGGTTTTAGGTAAGAAAATTCTTTTTGACCTACCAAAACCTATTCAAAGATTTGTGGAAAACAATAGAAAGCGGTAATTAACTTTTTTTGCTTTACCTAGATTCGACGGTGTGACCTCAATGTTGTACCACAGCCGCGGCATCGGCGAAGGTTTCTCCGGCCACTACGACGAGTACTACGGACTGAATGTTGACACCGAGGCCTTGGTCTACCTCATGTTAGCTAACGAAATGGTGCACAAGATCGACAGCAGAGCTATTACCATTGCTGAGGTGAGTGTGACAGCAATTGTAACTGTAGGTGGTACTTTGGTATAGCGATATACTTAGTCTATATAATATCGACTCGATATCGTTCGTGTTTCTATACCTCCGGTATTCTCAGAGGAAAGACTATTAGAAGAAAAAATGTTATATAATGTAACGAAAACGACTGTACCAAATGTTGGTCATGCCTTTCTGTCATGCTTCGAAAAATACGTTGAACCGTATAAATACTAATTGGAAGAATTATGGAGAGCACACTAAATTTTATGTGCTAAGTGTAAAGTATGACCATTCTTTTAGATCGTTAATAATTGAATCTTAAATTTCTTCTTTCGGTCTGGCTGTAAAATTATAGAAGGTATGTCTGTACGACTGTTACTTCATCCATGATATAGAAAAAAATCGTAGCATATTTTAAGTTTTTATAAAAAAAAAAGAAAGATCGTTAATTTGGACTCAGCATTTAGAGACACAAACAAGTAGGTATAAAAAACTAAACAAACTATTACAGTAATAAAAAATAATGTAATACAGTACCTACTTACCTTCTTACAGTTTTAAGGAAAACAAACCCTCTTCTTCTATAAGTAGTCCATCAGTAAGTTATCTTCATGACATTCCAGGACGTATCAGGCATGCCAGCATCATGCCGTCCAGTCAACGAAGGCGGCACCGGCTTTGACTACCGACTCGCTATGGCTCTCCCTGACATGTGGATCAAACTCCTCAAAGAGGAAAAGGATGAAGACTGGAAGATGGGCCACATAGTCCACACGCTCACCAATAGACGCTGGATGGAAGGCACTGTGGCTTATGCCGAGAGCCATGACCAGGTAAATTAGGGAAATATATTTTTATAATACGATCATGCATCATCATCAGCCTGTATTAGTCCACTGCTGATCATAGGCCTCTCCCAATGCGTGCCACTATTGTGCGCTGTTTTATTTTATTGTACCTAGGTATTTCCTCATAATTACCAAGCTAGGCAAGCGGGTTGGCAATCGCAATAGCAGATGATTGCTGTTACACGGAAGGATGCTGCTGCCCATCCTCCGAATCTTTCCCTTTGTCGCTTCTATTCTTACCTCAGAAACCACACGGTACTCCACCCCACACACGAAAATACCAATGTATTTAATTACGAACCCACCTCTTTTGTGAGTGTTGTTAACCCACTTCCACTTTTATCTCCATCCTTTACTTTTTCAGGCCTTAGTAGGAGACAAAACAATAGCATTCTGGCTTATGGACGCTGCCATGTACACGCACATGTCAACGCTAAGCGAGCCGAGCGCAGTCGTGGAGCGTGGCCTAGCGCTGCACTGCATGATACGACTCATCACACACGTGCTCGGAGGAGAGGCATACCTCAACTTTATAGGTCTGTCTCCCTCTTCTTTATGCTATAACTATACTCCTGATTTTTTTATACTTGGTTAAGTTGTAAACAATCTTAGCACGACTTTTATACGAAAAATGGTTGTAAAAAATTAAACAAAATTGTCATTTTAAAAAGCAGTGGTAACCAAATTAAGTTTAAGATTAAAACTGCTTTTGGTAAAACTCAGTTGTACTTTTTAAATGCTTTTTCCGATTAAAAGATGTGCTAAGATTATTTACAACTGACAAGTAAAAAAAAGGGTACTAGAATACTTTTTTGAGAAAGGCTTGTGTTAGATCACGAATCCCTTTTTTCATCCAATTTTTCAAAAACGTACCTAATAAGTAATTATATCCAGGAAACGAATTTGGTCACCCCGAGTGGCTGGACTTCCCCCGCGCCGGCAACAACTCCTCGTACCACTACGCAAGACGTCAGTGGAACCTGGTGGACGACCCACTCCTCAAGTACAAGTTCTTGAATCAGTTCGATAAGGACATGAATGATTTGGAGGAAAAATACGGCTGGCTCAGCTCTTCACCGGTAAGTGTAAAAAAGAATCTTATGGAACCATAATCAATCAGTGATAATTGATTGAGCTTTGTGCAAAATATTTATAGGATATTACTAGTTGTTCTTATATCAATAGGGTCGCTGCCACTTGTACCTACATAATATATCATACCTACATATGTCATATAAGTAGGTTTTCTTGTACGCGAACTTTAAGCTACTATTACTTTACTAGAGGACTCTGTTCGGAATTATTTATTTAAAGATCGATTTATACAAAAAAAGCCAGCAAAATGACGGCAGTGTATCAGTCGATAACAAAATCGGTGGAAAAAACGGTCGTGGGCAGAAAGCTGGATAATTTCAATCCTATAATTATTATACTTAATCATATTCTAGTTTTTCACTTCACTGTACACTAAAATTCATTTTCAAATTTTTTTTTATACAATTCGGCAACTAAGAACAAAGTACATATTCAACCCATAGATTTAGTTAAGGGTACCTGATACCTACTTATCTATGTATTAAATAAACCCCCATGTTTCCAGGCGTACGTATCCTGCAAGCACGAAGGTGACAAGCTAATAGCGGGCGAGCGCGCGGGACTGCTGTTCGTGTTCAACTTCCATCCCTACCAGAGCTTCACAGACTACAGGGTCGGCGTCGACGTGCCTGGCAATTACAAAGTAAGGCATACTTCGTGCAATACTTCTTCTTTAGTACTTATATACCTACCCACATATTATTATTTTTTTCAAAAGTAAAGTTTTCAATGGTTTCTTAAGATGTAAGAGGCCTACAGAGTTTACACTAAAACTAGATTGTAGGATATAATAGGAGGTAAATGTAAATATGATTTGACAAGACGACGCGATTGGTGTAACGGGCGTTTTCGCAGATTTATTCCCGCACGGGACCAATCTGTCGATACCACAAATATTGTTCCGTCAGATCGATATAGGTATTGGTGTATTGTGAAATTATTATATATCTATTACTGTACCCACGTTACAGGAGCAGAAAGTGTGTAGCTCTTTTTTTTTAGGAAAAAAGTACATTTTGTTAATTTAATCTCAATTGTAATAAAAAAGTTTCTCACTTTTTTACTCAATGCCAGTAACATAACGATTTAATATTATTTTCAGGCAGTACTATGTTCAGATAGCAAGAAATACGGCGGCTTCGGCCGTGTAGAACCAGATGGTGAATATCACGTCACACAAGGAGTACCATGGGGCAACAGGAACGATTCTGTACAGGTAATAATAACAACTCAATTATATTTATGGTGTTTATTTTGTAATACCCACAACTTCCAAGTCTAGATTTTATACATCAATAGTAGGAGATTATTTTACTGGTAATTTGATTACACAGCAAAGTCTACTATACATATTATATATATACTACCTATATAATATTCTATAGGATGTAGACTAGGAACCTAATTGATATCTGATGGATGCTAAAAAATTTCTACGCCTAAGGCGTGGTACGTCGAAATTGTGGGATCGAATCCCGTCCAAATGTTTCAATATCCGTTTTTTTAAATTTTCTCATTAAATTTATTAATAAGCTAACATGTACTACTTATAACATGTAAAAAAAATTCACAAAAAATAAAAAATAAAATTTTAATGTTAAAAAAGTAGGCTGTTTGGCAAAAAAGAGTCCGCAAAAATTGAGGGCGCCACTAGCGCACTTCACACACTACAACTCAAAATTCTAAGACGAATTGTTTCTCATCAAATAAGCTTATAAGTTATTTTAGTACATACAAACCTAGTTTTTAAGATTTTTATTTTTAATTCCAGCTGTCACTGCCTTAGACTATTTTTTGCCAAGCTGTACCTACATAAATATTTATAAAAAATATTTATTCTTCACATAAATGCTTAATATCTAAATACACTTTATTCTTTGCAGTTATACATCCCGTGTCGCACTGCCATCGTCTACGCTCGCGTTGACTAACATCCCCAAAACAAACTTTTACCATTTAAAAAACATTATTATAATAATGATGCCTATGATTGTGCTTTAAATTAAGTTAAACTAATGTCTGTTTCGATTCATTATAAAAATACATGTTATTTCTTGCAAGTAATTTCTTGAGCGTCACTTGCCGCAGGGCGGCAAGCTGCACAGGCCGCCCGGCGCCCGATAATGGAAACGTCACTATATCGACTGTACACTAATGTTTAATTAAGTTGATAAAATGACTAGAACTCTATTGATAAGATCATAATACCTAAATAATATATAATTTTACAGAGTTAACTAAAGTGTACACAATTTTTTGCAAGTTTCTATTCTATTGAATCAGACAGCGGATCGGTCAGCGCACACATGGATGACATCAATGAAGTTTTATTTAATTGCAATTAAATACATATTTTAGTGTCGTCTGCCGGAGTGCGCCGACATATAATGTTCAGTAGTTTTAAAAATTCCTTCATTTTGGAGTTATTATTGGGATGGATAAATTAAGATTCTTAAGTACAAATTCTATATTTTTTTAAATTGTTAAAACAATAAAATATGATCTGTTATGAATATTGACTTTTATTTATAGGTACTGTTGAATATTATTTCCGGAAATTGGTTTCTAGGCTAGTCTCACATTGGTGTAATAAAACTGTACTTATTATACCTACTATAATTAATTGAAGGATGATTTGGAAAAACACAACCAAGTTGGGGTTTTATTACAACAAATCTAAGGAGGAGGTCAAATTCCAATGGACATTTGTTGTTTTTGATCATAATTTAATATACCAAGATTAGTATAATTAAAATAAAGAGAATCCATAGAGCAAAAGAATACAACTTTAAAAAAAATATACATGCTTATTTTAAATATGACCTAAACCTGAAAATGGTTTGTTCAGAATCAGTAACTGCATCGATAAAGCGAGCGACAGAGCGTGCGTCGCCCCGCGCTGCCCGCGCGGCTGCGTCAGTCGCCCGAAAGCTAGAGAGTACTGCGCATGTGTCGCTTGCGCCCGCGTTCCAGCCAAATCACGTGTTTCGATTGAGTTGATTATTGTTTTGTTTCTTTTGGGAGTGAAAATGGCGTTTTAATTTTCTAACTAAAACTAAGTAGGAATTTACGAAAGCGCGCCCGACTGTGCATTTGACAAAGAGGCAGACACTTTGAACAAATGTAACGTTATGTTTAAGTGTAATTAGTGTACAGTGATTACCTTCGTCAAGGCTAACACTCTACTGGTCTGGTGTCGCGCACGACCTACCCTGCTAAGCAGGCCGGGCCGCCCGCGCCTGCCGCCTCGCAGTGACCATGTTTACGCGAGGACAATGATGCACCACAACATGTTTATAACTTTGTAAGTTTTTATTATACATTTTTTAATTTTACTTATAAAGATTCTATATATGAAAATATTTGACACGTGTTTTGGTTTTCGGTTATACTCAAAATAAGCTTGTATAGTAGTTTTTCCTAAACACCCTTCAATTATTAACTTAAACTTTTTACTTAATTGTACATCATATTATAATTTATGCAGGAACTCCTATTAGTAAATTGTTTTTGGGAGTACATGAAGGAGGTTTAAGCTTTAACAGAGTAACTTTGTACCCACACTCTTCAGCTAAACGCCCCCTATCGGAGTCTATAACAACCATACACCTTGAGCCTCTCACAGCTAAAGGATGCTCATTATGAGTTTGGTCAGCAGTATGACCAATGCACAAATATTGGTCAATTGGCACACTTCGAAATATGCTGCTTCTTGGATATACTATTCTGTCAGTAGCATGTATAGATCCATAACAACATGGGCACAGGACAAACTTAGCATTGGCCTTTAAACATTTGTCCAACACTAAATCACTTGCAGTACCACAAGCGTGCAGTCCAATTCCTACATCAAACTTTCCTATGAAGAAGTCTAGATTACATTGATAGAACAATATATTTTTTAAATTCATTGCATGAACCCTGGTCCTAGCACGTGAAAGAGACTGTTCTTTGTTCTCCAACAATATTATGGTGCAATTAGGTAAAAGATGAGCTAGGAGGATGCCTAGATGTCCACTACCACAGCAAAAGTCTACAATCAAATCCCCATCTTTCGCTACACTTAGTACAGCCAAAGCTAAGTTTTCTAATTGCTGTGACTTCCTCGTGATCCTCTGGTCTGGAAGGTGACCAGCGTTAGGATTGGCGCCTTCAGGTATATCATCCCAATTAAAAGAAGATTCCAACTCATTGGTACACACCATAAGTTCCATGCCTTCTGTAACCATACACAGAGCTTTCTCTATATCATCCTCTTTTGTAAATAATCTCTTTTTAGGATTGTGTCTCTTTGGATCACATTTATACAAGCTCACATCTTCAGTGTTAGGTAAAACAATGTTATTCAATGATAGCAAATTAAAACTTAGTTTTTTCATAGCATTTATGTAAATGTCCATGCGTGGCAAGGATATAATATTTTTGTACCATTTGTATGAGAGTGGTAGTAATGATTCGAAGATGGGCTCTGTAAATGTTTGTATTATCATATGATAAGAAGGCAGCAGTACTAGATCTGCTAGTGTTAAAAATGGGCCTTCAGCAAACTTGTGGCTGATATCAAGATCTTCAATTTTAGTAGAACAATTTATTTCCAATTCTTTCTTCTTATGTGATTTCCATTTTCTTGCTTTTGGTGTCCGTGATGTTTCTCCAGAATCTTTTTCTTCTGGTTTAGTTTCTTTTTCACTTTCCTCAACATTTTCTTCAGCGGTTAAGTTATCTTTTTTAATTTCCCTTGCAATTTTATAGACATTGTGAACTCTCACTGGCTTTTTTAAATGATTTTCAAACCGTATCAAGTTTACAGGTACTTCTTTCAAATCAAAAGTTGATGATACTTCCTTAGTAGTGTTTATAATATCTACTTCACAGAATTTTGTCCAAATTGAAACCTCATTTGGTGCTTGGAGGCAACTTTGTCGAAAGCCGAGCAATCCATCTTCATGTTCATTTAAAGTAGGAGGGCAATTCTTGTACTTACAAATGTGTCTAGCCACCGCGCAGAGGCCTGTTATAATAACATCATCATTCATTACAACAGGTAAAATACATGACTTTACTTGCCATGGAAGTTCATCAGTACTACTTAAAATGTTAAGATTCTCATCAAACAAGGTAACAGCTGTTTCATTCCCAACATTTCTGTCAACACAAACAAATTTTATAGCCACATGAGGAGTGGAGCAAAACTTAAATATGCAGTATGTTATCAAGGATTCTAAAGACACTTCAGCTTCATGATTCTTCTGGTACTCTTCATAAGATGTATACGCCTCCAGAAATACAACATTCTCCAATTTTCTGTCATTACTTATACCAACCATGATGATAACTATAATCTTCCGAGTTTCAGTATTTATTTATATATCTAGCTCAGTTAGGATATAATAAAGTACATAAATGCCCATCAAGGCCCCGAAAGTAAGACAGATTACGAAATAAATTGGGTCTTGAGCTGGGAAGGGCATTTTGCGCCTAGACCTCCGTTTCAATGTTTATTGACATAAGAGAGTAAGAGGGCCTCTAGTAGCCATGCACTCATAGCAGACAATATCAATAATTAAAACACACGCAATCCACTCACTATTATCTATCTTCTTGACACAAACACAACGCACACGCATAGTATGTACAGTCGCACATGCTGTCCGCCTTCCCAATAGAAGCCTTCCAACATGTATTACTTTAGTGACTCTACACTCAAATCTATGTATTATTCTTTAATATTTCTATGATTTTATCAATGCCCCCGCCGCGCCGCAGCCGCAGTCAGCCGCACGCACAGGCACACATGCGTAGTCATCCCTAGTAAGTCTATGCACGTCACACAACTGGACGCGATAGACACCATCAAGCAAGACACTATCCTCTAACTTAGCAAGACACCGACAATCATGAATCAATGTCACTGTACATTGACATTTGACAAACAATTACTGACAGCCAGTGTCAGTGTCAGTTATCATCTTGTCTAGTGAGTATCTACAGCTTGGCAAAAAAGAGTCTGGAAAAATTGGGGGCGCCGCCGGCGCACTTTTCATACTACAATTCCAAATTACAAGTTATTTGGTGCTTACATATTTCTTTGACGAGTTTTTTGTCATTAATTATAATAATCATAATCAAATGAATCACATAAAAGTTATTTTAGTACCCACAAACTTAGTCTTTAAGATTTTTATTTTTAGTTCCAGTTGTCACCGCCTCAGACTCTTTTTTGCCAAGCTGTACTTCACTTCTTTTGAATGGCGAGTGAATTCATTCGATTCGGATGAATTTGATGTCAGAACGACCTTTTTTTTTTAGATATTTCGATAGAAAAACAGCCTTTAGTAGGTTTTGTTACGTTGTGTTGCAGGATTTCGTATTTGAAGTTGGTTACCCCTGTGTTGCTGTCCAATGGTTGTCCCAATGGACCGGGTTGACCACGGGTTGACCCGACCGGTGTTGACACTGTTGACAAAATAATGACAATGACATGACACTCTGGTCACTGACAGAAGTGACAAATGTTAAGCCATTCTATAATAAACATTTGGGGAAATTAACAGAACGAAATTATTTCATTTTTGTTTTATTGACATTGTTGTTACGGACTTGATAACTATTTTGCTCAAACAACAGAAGTTGACCTAATATTCAGAGTACAAAATGTTAGAGGTTATAAATGGTTTCCTCTTGGTATACTTCGTTTTTATAAGTACGATCAATGTTTTGATTCCTCAATTAGTGAAACCGGTAAGTAAAGATACATGGTATATATATTTACGTCTTTTAACCTATTTATATAACTGTACGGTTTATTGTAGATAGCAGCTTGTTTTGGTAGGCCTTCTAACGAAGAGCGAACAATATGGGCTCAAATAATGAAACTTAAAGTGGAACAGAAAGCCATATCTATGAAAGATGAGTTCGCCGCGTACTCAAAGTTGCAGCGTAAAATTAATAAACTTGAAAATCAATTAAAAGACGACTCACAGACGCGTATAGGGAAGAATTTGGCTGTAAAAAGTACTGTGCAAGTGGTTCTTCAAGTAATGGTGGCATTTGTGACAGTAATATCTGTAATTTGGTTTAGACGGGAGCCTATTGTAACCTTGAAGGGGGACTTGTTTCCTCTGACTACTATGTTGAGATACCCCAGTGATATGCCAAATGCTATCTCTACACATATGTGGGTTCTCATTTCAAATGTTTCTATTCGAACTCTTTTGAAACCAATTCTTCCTTAACTTTTAGTAATTCATTTAACATGTATTTATTTGTATTGGTATTGAAATAAAGTATTTTACAATTTGGTATTGGGAAGTTTATTATATTTCTCATTATGTATATTTTCATTATTTACCCTATATAATTTTTCCAAAATGCCAATATCTCAAATATTTAGTCATAATCACACCAGAAAACCTCAAGGAAATAAATAAAACACAAGATAATTATATTTATTTAAATAATTTTATTTATTAAACAAATAATAGTACTTTATACTCAGTCCGACAGAAGTCCAAATGTGTCCTCTAAATTAACATATCCATCAAAGATCTACCTGTCTATGTCTGGAAACCTTATTATGCTTAATTTATAAATCACTCTCAACTTGGATATAATTAAAATATATAACAAACATTATAGCAATCATAAAAATATGACGGACATCATCCCACACAATTAGTGTTCCCAGACTGAATAAAAATCTATATAAAAATTAACACGATTTTCAAACAATGGCCTATTCATACTAGTTGTTCTAATTGACACTAATAAAGAAGTCAACACTTGCTGGTCATTTTTAAAAAAGAATTTAAAAACAATATTTATTATATACTTTTTTTTAAGAACAGTATAAAACAAAGACTCATCATAATAAGAAACTTGGATGTCCTTCACCTGAGGTACTTTATTTTTACCCGACTGTCAGGAAGGGTTAAGATTTTAGAGGTTGTAGTGTTTACGTACAGGTTAATAACAAGTATAAATAGACCACTATGTACACATGATTTATGCAAGATAGAAACAAAGCGAAAAAGTTAAATTTATTCTCTCCATAACTAATATTTACAAGCTCTATATCACAGCTTACGTTTAAAAATTTGTGTGCTGAGACTACAGAAGTTTGAGTTTTGTGAATAAAAATAAACTTATGCTTAAATATTAAGGTGTCAATAGATTTTCAATTCAACATAAGGAATCTTGGACAAAGACCGACTAGTCCATATTAAAAAAAATAACAATAGGATTCACAAACTACACATGCTATTGTAAAAAACCTATTTTGACACTGTAAGGTCTCACTTAAACACCAATAAAGTTCCCAAAACAACATTTTTAATTTATAACATTGGCACGAATTACATCAATTTAAATGTGCTTCATGACCAGCAAAACTTATCTTAATAATCATTGGATACCAGTGAAATGATTAGGTACAAATTGTGGTTCAAACATCTAATGAGACTAGAAACTAATGACTAAATGAATTCAGATTGCTGGTATGATTATAGAAAGATGATAATATAATAAAAAGAATTTATCCTTTAAAATAATCAATAAACTGATAAGTATATAGAATGAATAATCAAAGTAACTATTATGTTTAAAAATCTTTCATGAAAATATGTAATTTTTTGTTCGTTTTGTGAATCTTATGAATACAATTATTTGTGTAATGTACATACCGGCTATTATTTGGATTTTTATATAATCTCAAATTAGCTCAATCTAAATTGGAACAGTTCCCATTACATTGTTTAATCAATGAGAATATTTTCAGTCATACTAACACTACAATACTAAATAATAATTTTATTAATGACAAAAACAGGAAAAATTGCACCAATTACACTACAAATAGTTAGCGCTTGTTTATAATATGATTAGTTAGTGGACTCACATTTTATGCAAATAAGATCCACTAATACACCTTTCATGGATAGATTAAGATCCACCAATAGACTATTCATGGATGGATATTAAGATCCACCAATTAACTTTTCATGGATGGATATTAAGATCCACCAATTAACTTTTCATGGATGGATATTAAGATCCACCAATAAACTTTTTATGGATGGATATTAAATTCACCAATACACTTTTCATGGATGGATTTTAAGATCCATACTTCTCATGGATGGATATTAAGAAGAACCTTAATATTACATACTCTGGTTCGAAAGGAAAATATAAATGAATAATTGCGGACATGCTACTCTTATCTTATCTGCATAAATATCACTTTGTAAGTACACTTCAAATCCCTTACATAATTTTTAAATGATTATTGTTTGATTTCTATAAAGCTGACCAATCAATAGTAAATTAGCTCAATTTATATGGATCTCTCTACAATGAGATATAAAATTTATTAAGTATATTTAATAGCTTTAAAATTAATTACTTATATAGCCATTTTTTTACTGTATCACTTCCAAGTAGATCTGATTACTGGCTTTTAAAATGTTTCCTCAATAAGAACATAGTATTACACTTTTTACCAAAGAGATTGGTTTGGTAAAGGTTTCGTAATTTCTCAGCCCCAACATCTATGCGCAATGTCTCAACCTACCTAGATGGACATTTGAGAACTTTGTCATCAAAATGTTGGCCTACGAAACTAACGTTATGGCGCTCTACGCGGCTCGGACTCTACTAACAACACCTGATTCAGTTGCTAAGTATTCTCATAGAAGGAACTATTGAAATGTGTCGTGAGGAGGTACACCACGGCTTCGTACGTCGACATCATGATTGCGGTGTTTGGTATCTGACGTACTAACTGTGTGCCTAAGCCCCTGCAACGTCAAAAGAGTTATTAATAAAAAGTTGGCACATTTATCGGATAGTTTGACTTTTGATATGAACTGCTTACCTATAGACTCCTCGGTATCCCTCTTCTTTTAAGACGGTGTGAAGCGTTTGCCAGAACTTTCGGTATTTGTCACCTTCCTCTCTCAGTCGTGTTCTTGCCACCTCTGAAAGGTGAATATGATTAATGAATAATTGTAATAGGAAGATACAATTTTTATTTACCTAAGGTTTTATTGCCCTTCACCATATCTTAGCATAGCTCATAATAAAATCTAGTCCCACTCGGCCCATAGCAGCCCATAAAAATGCCAACGGAAAATATCCTAGATAAGTTGATTAGTTTACATAACCGTATGTTAACGACCCATTGCTATTTGTTATCATAACTAATCTCTTTCAAAGAATGATTGATCTTTCGAGATCCGTTTACACATATGACGTATCAACCTAGTATTAAATTTGTAATCAGTTATTGTTCCATACAGGAGAAAATTGTTCATAGAGTATAGATAATCGAGGTTGTTCATTCTTTCAATATTCTTAAGGAGTTAGATTCAATCTTTTGTCTAACAAATCACAAGATATTGTATTATAATTTTATACGTCCTTACCATGTGGATAAGCAATGCAAGAAGCGACAGTCTTTGAGAAAGCTCCAGCTCCCATGAACTCGAGGAAGTCTCTAGGAGATCGCTGATCACTTGGCACACCGTCCACGCTCCTCGCAGCCATCAACCTTGCCTTTACCCCCTCATACAGCACAAAGTGGACCACAGTCTCACTGATGCCCATGTACGAAGCCGTTATGCCTTTGTAGAAACCCCTTATACCCTGAAATTATTCAAACATGTTACCTTTTATGGGTTACAACACAAAAAACTTGTTTTTATCTCGACGGACGAGTGCTATCCAAACAAAAATATTCAAGTACCGTTTTAGCGTATATCCTCTTAATACACTGCAGTGCTGTCACATTTTGTCCATCCAACTGCAATCGCGTTTTTACAAACCATATCGGATTAGTCATCGTACAAGACACAAACCCTGAAACAGTTCATTGCTTGAAACTAGTGTTTGATAAACTAGACGTAATTTATTCTAACCGAATGAATAACTAACTGGGGAATGAGAGAAAGACAATGCGATAACAAATAATGTTTATTATAGTCTATATTTCCTTGACTCATTATAATTAAAGGAAACAATGTTTGATGACACAGGATCGTGAGTAAATACTTCATGAACAGCGAAAAACGTGCGTTACCTGCAGCACTGGCTGCGGATAGGTGGACGATCGGAGTATCCGGTGATATATTTTGATTCAATATCGCCTTAGCTTGGGAATATGTGCAGAAGTATATGGCCCTAGATGGTGCTACGCCAACTATGTTCGGTCCTAGACCTTTGAACAATGCTTTAGGACCCTCAGTCTGAACTATGTGTCTGGAAAAAATAAACTCTTGTCAATATATCACCTTTGCGCCTCACGCTGCAGATAATAAATTTATCGAGCTAGTTTGTGACGTACATGGATATCTCGTCCATTGAGATAAAACTAAAGTCAACATACAAGCTATAAATACCAAGTTCTGGTAAGGTCATATGGCAACCTCGAGAAAGTGTAAGTATAAATCATTTCAACTTGTAATGTTTTACTAAGTACGAGGTAGCCTTTACATTTGAGATAGGTTTAATATAAAAAGCAAACCGATAAGAGATCGGTATTGGCAAGTGACGGCTAATCTGCAAACAGTGCGCACCAATGGGGTCGCGATCGCGAATCCGGCCCACGTTCAGTTCTCGTGACACTTGGGCATCATATTCGTTATCTATTAACATATAAGTGATAACAGCGCTAGTTGAAAGCGGTTCGAACTTCTTCTGCCTTGCTGGTGCTTCATTATAATTATTTTTTTTATCTCCATTACGATAAGTGGGGATTGTATATTTTTCACTAACATTACACGAGTTGTATATTGTTGTTACATCAGCTCTATTAAGTAAACATCCAAAATTTAAGTTAACACGTTTGTTACAGGGGTACACTTTAAAAGCGCAGAAGCCACAATCAATCACAAAGTGGCTGCAAGCCAAAACGACAATGCACACAAAACAACACATAGTAAACACTTCACACTGAACTACAACATACTTATGTTGGATATCGAATAATAAGTCTAAGAATAGGCGGCACGCTAACGCAATATGTGGGAAGAAAATAAAATTGCGCTGCGTTTAATGGTCGAATAGTATTAAATCTTGATAATGAACATAAAATTTTATTATCAAACGCGGCTCTACGTAACTGGATATTGTGAACAAACAAAATAATTACAATCGGTCTTACCTGATGCAGTGTATAAGGCTCATCCGTGACGGTGTCCTGGCGTGCCCTGCCCTCGCACACTGCTGAACCTGACAATTGTACGACATCAGCATACGATCTGCTTGCTTGCTGTATGCGAACATCGCGCCCATCGTACGTCTGTAGCCCCATTTGGCCTCCTGTATTACATGGCCTTTATTACGATAACCATCGCTTGTGTCAAGCATTCATGCAGGGATAAATGGGTTAGGTATGTTATAAATAAAGCTTGATCTGGGGGTAAAATGAATGCATGATGGGCAATTCAGTTAAACACATCTAAATAGTTATGTAAGTCCTTAAGTACAAGGACTTTTATTTAAACGAAAAGCTGACAAAAATGTGTATGACCTTCGTTCAACGTAAATATCTTTATCCGTAAATGAAACATAAAATGAAGTATATTTAAGACTGCCGTCTATTCTACATAAACATAGAAAAAGCAAATAAGTAGGTGCGCTTTACACAAGTGATGGAAACAATGGGACCCGTGCAAATGTTAGGGCCAAATGTTTCCATACTGCCAGCTCCCAAGTTTAAATATTTACGTTTCATATCATAGATCAAACGTTACAAAATTATAAAGAATGACGTTACCTACTTTCAGTGGTCTATAAAGAAAGAATAGAAAAACTCATAAAAAATATTTATTTTTATTTTAACTTAATTCAAAGTCAAAAGTGACAGAATTTTTAAAAACGTCAGGAAGTGTTTTTGGTAAAATATACCAGAAATTGTTTTCACCCATGACTTTACCCGCGTAGATCTACATTTTTATCGCTTTCCCTGGACACATTTTTTTTGGGATTAAACGTACTTAACTCATTATTATTTTATTTTATATCTTTTAAACGAAACAGTAAAAGTAACAGTCCCTCCATGTAAAACACTGGTATTCAGCTGCATCCGGTAAAACTAGAAACCGACCCCAACATCGTTGGGAAAAGGCTAGGCAGATGATGATGATGCAACGAAACGGCTTTTTTTATACGGCATGATTGGAATTAATCCCTTTTTTAATTTCGTTCATTCTCAAAAACTATCCCATTTAAATATTAGGAAGATTTTAGAAGGACTTAATAATTGGATCAGAAACAACATTCGTGTAACAATAATTTAGCATTTAATTATTTAACTTTCCTTTAGTAAGAAGTTTCCTTCAAAACAATGCTTAAAAATGAATGCGCAATACCGTGGCACGGTACCATACCGTATCCTTGGAGTAGATAATCTCAAATAATGATGATGATATAGATGAAGAACTACGAAATTTTAAATTGAAACGATCCGAAGGAATATCCATATTGAATCCTAAAATCTAGTTTTAAATTGAGCATCATTCTAGAATACGAGTAATCGTCTTTATGTTGACAACGTTGATGCTGATTCCATTGAAAACAATTTTATTAAAGTGCGACGTTATTATCTTAAAAAAAAACTATAAATAAAAAATACACCAGACAAGAGAACTTTCTAGGCGTTTGTATTATGTCTGATAGCGGTAATTGAAAATGACTGCTAAAAATATCCCCCTATCGCGCAAAATACATAGGTACCTTCCCATATCAATCAAATTGCGGAAAATAACAAAGTAATCATCTTCGAAGCCATGTGTATGTTGTTTCATTATAACTCAGAACATACGAATACGACACCGCTTTCGTTATTTTTCGACATAACAGTATTGAAATTACATTTGATACTAATATCCATTTCCGTGTCCCAAAATAACAGTCAGATAAAGAAAGTTTGCAGCATATCTGAGCAGTTTAAGTAAAATATCGACCATTGTTAGCGAAAGTGCATCGCTAAGTAGGTATGCACAGCGTAGCCAATGAATGTTTATTATAATTTCAACTTGGTATGCATAATTCTACTTATAGAACAGCCTTGAGCGCCGTTAGCTTCAATATTATGTCTAGTGACATTGCCCAAGGTCAAGTGATTGAACATGATTGAACTGCACCATAACATTTAACAAAATTTATCTTTCTTTGTTAACAGACGTTTTTTGCACGCAACAGTCAATTAAGACGATTAATCCCTAAACACTCCTATATTAAATTGTTTGGATCGAAATGGTAGAAAACAAACGGCAAGAAGAATAAATAACATAACATGTATCGTCAAGAAAAATGTTTGGCTTACTTTTCGTTAGCTATTTTAGAATACTTTTAGTATCTGGGAAACTAATTAAGACGACAGTAATGTTTTTTTACGACTTAGGCGTTAAAATATCTATTGTAGATATTATATCTATTGTTCTTACAATACCTATCGTTTAAGACTTTTCAAATAGGTAACAGTCACTGCACTTGGGCATATTTATAGACATCCTTGGTATATTTTGCGTAATAATTTGGACTGCGTAGCGTGGCAACTCCGTGGCAAACTGTTTAAACATTTCTGAAGGCGTGTTATCGAGATCGATTTAGACACAAACTGATTTCAGTACTAAAAATAACGGTTCAAGATTCAATACTAAATCATTTAACAGTCTCGGGGACTCATGTGGTAGGTACGGAAGTTGTTAACGACCCGGCCCTTGAGGGTTGGGTCTGGTAATCGAAATAATGCCTACTGCTGAATCGGACAATCGGTAGAGTACCGATGTATTTATTTGGACCAATGCCAATGCCAGTTCACTAGCATAATCATTTCTCTTTGATTCGTACACATAGTAATTAATAATAGGTAAATTATTACCTTGCTTGCTTGTTCGTTATTAGATAACATTATGATGTTTTGATAGAAGGTAACGTTTTTCATTTTGATATTTTCGTACGAAGTGACGTCATTGTATATCATATTTGGGGAACGAGGGGGGATCCTAATACCAAATTCGATTTTCGTTTATTTTGTCTTTACGATTAATAAGATTTTATCTCCGTCAACTTGTTAATAAATAACATGAGTAGGCATAATGGACCGGTTTATAAGTACCTAAATTGTTTTTGAGCAAAAAGTTCGACACACTGATATTATATTGCGTACATTATGTACATTACATTAGCAACAAAATATGCAAGACATTTTGTCGCGCACAAAAACCGCTTCAATTCGTTCCGACTTCGAGTAAGTAGTAATGCGTCATCTAGTTACATAACTTAATGTCAATAATTTATTTATTACTACCAACAATGTTAAAGGAAGATCATTTTCCATACATTATTGGGAGAAACTGATTTTTTTTTAAAGATATCATTTTACGAAATGAAACTGGTTTAAGATCTTGTTTTCACCCAGGAGCCATTACAACATGACAGTTTATTTGAAAAGTAAAATTTATACAAGTGTCTTGCACACATCGTTGTTACCGTGCAATACAAATAATTCTTTGGTTGGATTATGAATCGCCATGTTTTGTTTTAATAGCTAGCAGAAGCCATGTTTGCCTCGTAGTTTCCTGTAATTATGCTCGATAGTTATTATCTCAACTGTCATAATAATAACTAATAACTGCAGTTATGTGAGCAACAATATTTTCTTGTGATTAAATTCTATATTTAGAAAACGATAGTACCTAATTTAATTAACTAACATCGCGCATTAATATGTAAACTGTCGACGAAATATAAATAATGCGTAGTAAATGTTTTATCGTTCTAAATGATAATTGACAACGTGAATATTTTGCGGTTAGCAAGATAATCTGTAGACTTTGATTATTTATTACTTTAATTATCAAAGTCTGTAGATAAATTAATGATTAATGGAATAGAATACTGAGCAGTGAGAGACATCAAGGTATGAGGTCCGAATGCAAGGCACGAATCCCTAACTAAGCTATCCCTAAGCTTGCTACGTCTCTTGGAGAGCACATTTAGTCATCTTGAAACTCGATACAGGAAGTCACTAAAATCCAGACACAACACATCAAACCTTAGCATATTGTATCGGGTTACGGGGATTAGATAGGCATCGTTATATGTATAGAAAACTGATATTAAGCCAAGCTACTTCGGGTCACATAATTTAGATTAGATACAGACCTTAACAAAATTAAGAAATAATAAAGAGGATTAAAAATGTAACACTCCTCTGAAAAATGTAGTATTGCTATCAATCATAAGCCAATTTTCACTGTTGGTTCACGTGGCTTTGCAAACGATAAGCTGTATTTAACAGAGAAAAGTCAACACGCCACATTTGGTACAAATGTAATTTTACCTAACTTTTACGCATACAATCGTGTACGTATGGCAAAGTACACAATGCAAGGCTGGGAAGCTTTGCCAATTTGTGGAATAAGAAAACAGTACTATTCAAATGATGATATCAATGAAAGAGGATAATGGTAGCGGCGTAGTATTGTCCACAGTAAACGCAAGCGTTAAATTACTAAAAACATTGATAGCGGTCAATGAATTTAAATATTGTATTAAATTCTTTGAAATGTTTTCGTAATAATTATAATCGATGAAATTAATCATGAAGCAACAAGATTTTGCCTTCCGCAATTTTTGTCGCTAACTTTGGTACCTACGCTAATGCATTTTGGTTTTTTAAGCACATTTAATTATTAAAAAATCAATAACATTATTTTGGTTTAATTTTTTTTTGTTTAGTGTTGCTCATTTATATTATATTTAAATTATATAATGCAATCTGTATTTTTTTTCTATTCTAGCAACAGCGGCGCGCGGTGTTATCATTTCAGCAGGTAGTGACTAAATGTGCGCGCAATTTTATTATTTATCGTATTAATTAAGTATCAAGACCCTCTGAAAATGATAGGAAATCGATTACCTAGCTAATACATACTGATTAAAAACTTTGGGGGTTAATTATATACCTATAATTGACATAAATCACCAATTAATAATGATTCAATAAGTACCTTTTATTTGCACCTACCTAAATATTAAAAATGTTTTAAATAAGTAATTCTGTGATTTAGAATGATGATGTTATTGTTTGTGTTTATATTGAAAGTGTAGAAATGTTATTAAATATTACATAATTAACTGATAACTTAGAAGATAAGAATGATAATAACAGTTTATTTGATATTGGTATTGATAAATTGATTCCTAATTTTAAACACAATGTTTTATAGGTACCACATGCATTATAACAACCGATCAATACCCTCAAAATGACGCAATGGGCATGTTTATTTGGGTCTATTTAGGGCTTTATCTTATCAAGATTATATTTCAAATGCTGCAAAAAAGCTCAAAAAACATGTTTTGATCTGACTTGCATGGCAACAACACTTAAACATCAGACGTAATGATGGTATCACCACAGTATCACATCGTGTTTATGTGTTGTGAAAAATATTTTGTCAGACTGATACCAAATTATCTCTCTTTTACAGTAGGTACAAATTCCAATAATAATTATGACGGAACTGATAGCAATCGAAATGCAAACAAGATGGCATCAACGTCTAAGTCTTTTTGAGAAGGAAAAGTGTCTCAACTCTCAATATAAGAACAAAACATAAATCTGACGAAGATACTTGAAATAAAATTTTAAAATTCTGAAATACGGAAAATATCCTGCAATCCCTGAAATCTATACTTATAAAATGGTAACGTGACTGACTGACAGACAACGCACAGCTTAAACCGGTGGACCTAGGGACTTGAAATTTTGAGACAATATTCTTTAAGTACCGTAGGGGTGCACTAAGGAAGGATTTTCTGAAATTCCCCCCCTAAGTAGGTAAAAAAGGGGGTAACAGTTTGTATGTAAATCCGTCGATCTTAACGTTAAATGAACGAAACTTGGTAATCAGCTTTTCGGTTGATAAATGAAAGGACGAGCATTGATATTTTTTTTAAATCTACCCTTGAGTGGATAAAAAAGGGGGTGAAAGTTTGTATAGAAGATTCGTTATTTTTTAAGTTACAGATGTAAAAATGAGTATTAAGCTTATTCGCTAAAAGTAAGAAAGACGTGTATCAAAAAATTTGGATTTTTTCCCCCTAAGGAGATATAAAAGGGGACTAAAGTTTGTAGTTATGAAAATCCGTCATTAAACTTGATAATTAGCTTTTCGGTTAACAAATAAGACGTGTTTCAGCTTTTTGAAAACTCTACCTATTAGGGGGGAAAGGGGGAGGGGTGAAAGTTTGTGTAGAAAATTCGGTATTAGTAAGTGACATCAAAGTGGCATAACTAATGCAGGTATATCTCGATATTCAATGACTATGGGGAGAAAATATAGAAGATAAAAGTTTGAATGAAATTTTGCCATTTTTAAAGTTGAAGTCATGAAAATTAGTAGGTATACTCGAGAACTGCTGGACCGATTGTCATGGTTTTTGATTTGTTGGATTAGTCTCCGCCTATAATATTATAGAAGAATCGAAGAAAAATAAAATGGAATTATACCCCTTGGGTATGGTAGGGTATGGGGTAGGGTAGGGTAGGGTAGGGTAGAGGTAGAGTAGAGTAGGAATAGAGCGGTAGGATAGAGGTAGAGTAGGGTAGGGTAGATGTGAAGTAGGGTAGAGTAGGAGTTGGGTAGGGTAGAGTAGCGTAGGATAGTGTAGGGTAGAGTAGGACAGGGGTAGAGTAGAGTTTGGGTATGGTAGGGGTAGGGTAGAGTAGGGGTTGGGTATGGTAGGGGTAGGGTAGGGTAGGGTAGGGTAGAGTAGCGTAGGGTAGTGTAGGGTAAGGTAGAAAAAGCGTAGAGGTAGAATAATCACGCGTACAACGTCGCGCGGGACAGCTAGTAGATTATAATACATTATCATTTCCAGATTTTTCCGAAACGTTTTGCAGACATATCTTGTAAGAAATATGGTGATAATAGATATGATAAGATAGATTTCTACTTGAGTATTTGTCTATGAAAACTTCTAAAATACAATGCGTTATACATTGATTGAAGTATGATATTTAATAATATGAATGGATTTCCAAATAAACTTTCGGGTGGACAAGAGATGTAAAGAATATAGGTAGGATCTAATTCTAAACTAAATAAGAAATGTCTCAAAAAAGTTATTCATTAAGATTTGATTTAAAAATATCCGGATAGTAAGTACGACGAATTAAGTGTTGTTGCCCAATTTGAAAAGCATTAGAGGACTGGCAGTCTTGTTGTATCTGTGGACTGCTTGCTAAATACATGCTCTGTTAGCTCTTGGTAGGAGCTTGAATAACAGTTTCATAAGTTAATTTTGATTTCTTTGTTTGGAAGGTTGCCAATAAAAGATCGATGTTAATTGCAGTATGTTAAGCTAATACTATCTTTATTGGTTATGAAAGGTACCATAGTACTATTGTATTTTTTTAAATAAATGTTCAGAGCATAACCAATTATACTCAAACAAAGGTAGTTTCCACGTTGGTCATTATTTATGGAGCAAAAATCAAACAGTTGATCTTTTATCGATCTAACTGCAGTTAACTTTGGTAAACATGAATGATGCATCGGGTCATCGATCGACAGTATCGTTGTTGTATTAGTGGACATAGCCACCTTTATTGATCAATTTATTTATTCAAATATACATAATGTAGGTACATTACAATGGATACCAATACGTAGCACAGTTCAAACAATTATATTTATTATATAATTATTTATTGTACCTACTGATATTATTATTATTTATTTTATTATAGACGAGCAGCACAATGCTGATATGTTAGTCTATATCACACAGTGTTGAAAGTCATTTCACGTAATTGTACTAAAGTTTGTTTATGTGTAGCCAGTTATCAAGTTGATTTTTAAATGAGTTTAATGAGGTGGCAGTAACTACTTCTTCAGGTAATCTATTTCAATTGTAGACAACTCTATTACTGAGAAAATGATATTATAATACTTATATCATATAAATTTTATACAATCACGCGTAAACCGTTGAACGTATTTGAATGAAATATTGCACACAGATAGACCATGTCTTGAATTAAAACCTTCACGTAAAATAAAGAGACTAAAACAAAGGTAAAATAGAGCATTAAAACGATTTCAAAACACATTACAAAAATGTTCATTTTGGAGTCCTTGCTAACTTGCCAAGCCAAGAGGGTCAAGAGAGCCACCATCACAGATATAGTGGCCACCATTAAATGTCCAAAACCTATGTTTTTGTGTTACTTCTATCTTTTTGGAATACTTAGTTTTTTTTTAGAAAGTTTTTATTAATTTTTGTTTTTAAAGCATATTGTAGGTATGTATGGCATACAAACAAAATGAAATTAGTTGTTGAGAGGTTTGTTATCGTCCGATAAGGAGTTCCGTTCTGTAGGTATGTATCTCTAAAGTTTATCGTCAAATCAAATCGACAATATTTATAAGGGACAATTGAAAGTGTACTCTTTCAAACACAAGAAGAATTGGGTGCCACTAATCACGTTCACGGAGTAATCGGTGTACAAACATTAAAAAAGAATTAACACATATCGAATTAAAAACCTCATCCTTTCGGAAGTCAATTAAAAATAGCTAGGTGCTAGCACCTAAAGTTTTAACTCAGATTCTAGAATCTGAGTTAAAACTTTAGACTTCTAATAACGATTCCCAAGGAATATAAACTAGGTATTGCTTACGTATAATGCTTATAACTATTTTTAATTAACCTTTGATCTATTTCGTTACAAAATCTCAAGCATCCATTACACGCATTTGTATCTCATTGTAAACACTTTACTCTGGTGAATGTCAGAACAGCATTTAGCATCGTAAGAGCACGAGACCAGACCCAGAATTGAATAGGCACTAGCATGAGACATATTGCGTGCTTCTGGCACAGCACTGAGCACAGCCAGTAACTGGTGTTTCTGCGGACTTAACTGGTCTAAAACGAAGATCCGGTGAGAAATTAACACCGTACATCAAACAAGATCGTAAATTGCCTTTTTTTCTGGATCCTCGAGGAGCGGGTTTTTGTTTGCCGTTTTTAAATACCAGTTACCGGTTTCTTATTATAAAACATATGATGCGTTAATACTTGAACAATGCATAAAGGTGGCTTCCCACGGCCTGCGATTTCACGAGCCGCGCCGCGGCAGATGGCGCCGACGCGCCGCGGGAAGAGTGTCGCCCGTGCTGGCGATGGCGTGGACTCGCCCGTTAAGGCCCGTCGGATCGGCAATGTGTCGGTAACTTCAAAGTTGCGGCGCGAGAGCGTGCGTGTTAGCGCGAGCAGGCTCGGAGAGCTCCGGGCGGACGCGTGCGTCTGGCGATCATTCGTTATTTGACATCACCATGCGCATGAGTATACCACGGCAGGCAGCGGGCCCGCGAATTCAAATACCGCTACCGTCACGGTGTCTTGTGTAAAGGCACTAGTCGATTCCGTATCCGTTTACAACATTTCGTCCGCTTATATTGCGCATATAAACATTTTAAGCACGGGAAAAGTCCCGATAAATAAAATTCTAAGCATTTCACAATTTGACGGATATGCTTGAGTTAAATTCATACGTCAGAAAAACTAGAACCTCATTCATCATTAATTTAAGACCTACGCTAGCTTCAATCCTAAAAACCAGAACCTACCTACAAGAAGTGAATGACGGGTCATCATCCCGTCGGGGGTCTTTTTTCGATAGTATATAGACAAGCTGTTTACAATATTCTGATGACATACAATAACGAATAGAACATCAACTGCCTTGTGTTTAAAAGGGGTAACCATACGTTTCTAGTAATGAGAAAGATAGGCTTCTAAAGACTAATAAGCCAATGAACAGATTTGGCGTATAGCAATATGTAAGCGGCTGATAGGGGCGCATAATTTATGTTTGTTTCTAGTGTTTAAACTTTAAGTGATAAACGGCATTATTTTTTGAGTACAAATTAATATTTTGTCAAATTAAATAATATTTTGTGTTACATAGACTATAATGATGATACTGTGATGCAACAGTTAGTATAGTATACTAATTTCTTTAAAACTTCTCAAGCACACGAACATCTCTTAGTAGTATGAAAATATTTTAAAATCTGGCGATCTGCCCCAAAACAGACTTGAAAAATTGAAAGTAACTTAAGTAAGTCGCCTAACATTCCTGACAGTGTAAGCACTGGAGCTTAATCTTTCCGCGAGACCCAACACATGCGCGCCGCATTGAAACTTATTCACTAGCACTAGATCTAAAAATACAGTGAAGTTGTCAGTCTAGTTCTTCCCGAGATCCGACACAATTAACGTTTGGAAAGGTATATTTGTTTATTCACATTTAAAACTTTCGCTAAAACCAATTAGTTACGTAAGTCTATTATCCCGATTCCTATTTACTTTAAAAATAAGTGAAGTATCAAATAAAATGCACACAGTACAAATCATAAATCTTTTAGATAATAAGGTAGGTCATTAATATAAACTAGAAAGAGGAAAGGACCTAAAATTGACCCTTGTGGTATACTCCACTGTAAAGGAAAACGGGGAGAAGTCGCGTCATTGACCGCTACTCTTGGTACTTGATATCCAAGTAAAGATGTAATTAATTACGTTAAGCGACTTATCTTTATTACAGTAGTACCTAAGTTTGCCGAATGCGGGTAGTGTGAAGTAGTCGAAGGCCTTAGTAAGAATTTATTTTCATATACCATATAGAATTTTGCTATTCGTCTACTATCAGAACTTAAATCATTTACCTATAACTAACATAAAAGCATCACAGCTGCCCCTCAGGTCACCAGAGTTCTATCGCGCAAAGGTTTAAAAATAAAATATTCGTATGAGATGGCAAAAATGCATAGATAATGAGGGTTTTTAATGAGGTTTGAATTTTTTTGATTAATTGTATACCTTTTCAAAGTAATATTTCTATTGAAGATATAAAATTTCCGTTTTATAATCAGGTATTCGAAATCTTCGAAAATATTAGGTACATACAGTGTAGGTACCTATTTAATACAACAAAAAAATATTAATTTAACTGAATACTTATTTAACCATAGTATTCAGTTAAAACAACATTAAGATTTTTATGAATGAATATAGTATTTATGATTATATTCTCTGATTATAGTATTTATGATTACTTATATTTTTTTATTACAGTATTTATGATTAAAGCAGATTGAAGTAAAATACTTAATATTTGTTAATTTATAAATAATAATATGTTCAATGCATACCTGATGTTTAGGGATTTTCGAGCAGATTTTTCTAGCATTGTTAGTGCTGTCTGAAGGTGGGGGTTGAGAGGGGGGTGATATTCCAACACCTTTTGAAGACTGTAGACGAGTTTTAACTACTTCTAAAGGACATGTCACCACAGCTCCAGCTGTGCCAGCCACTCTGTAAAAGAAGAGCAACTGGTTTACTTTTTTATTTTATTACAACCCCACACATCCACACAACACATCCTCTGATTTTTTAAATAAAAAAGGAATAAATTCTTTGATGCAGTTACAACTTGCTTTATTTTCTTTTAAAATTCATTGGTATCTCTGAATTTTGGGATGAAAGTTCAACTAAGTATTACATTTAGACAATTTGTTTTTTAAACACTTTACCTAAAATGGGTAAAAAAAGGCTATGTTGCGTTTTTTATGTCTGCAAAACTATTTTGTAAGCCTAAGTATATCTTACATAGTCAATTAGTCACATGTAAACCCGCAAGTGAAATCTCAAATTGTGTTAAATTCCAATTTTAGTAGGCATTTTGGCTCCATCAGAAGCAGGATGATTCTGCTAAAGTTGAGTAGAACAAGGTAAGAAGATACTTTTGAGCATGATTGGTGAGGATAAAAATTCCCATGCCTGGGAAATAAATTGAAATATGTGATATATATCAACAGACAAAAGTTATGGACTAGGTAAATAAAGCATGAACAAGCATGAATAGTAAGATTTACAGAATAAAGATCATCATCTGCCTAGCCTTTTCCCAACTATGTTGGGGTCGGCTTCCAGTCTTACCGGATGCAGCTGAATACCAGTGTTTTACATGGAGCAACTGCCTATCAGACCTCCACAACCCAGTTACTGGGTTACACGATACCCCTTGGTAAGACTGGTTGTCAGACTTTCGGGCTTCTGACTACCCGTAACGACTGTCAAAGATCTACAATAGACAGCCGGGGCCAACAGCTTAACATGCTATCCGAGGCACGGAGAGTGATAATTTATTTATAAAACGCACATAACTTACGAAAAGTCAGAGGTGCGCGCCTTGGGTTCGAACCCGAGACCACTGACTTGCCAGTCAACGGTCACCACCACTAGGCTATCACGATTTACAGAATAAAGATGATGATAAAAAATATATATACTACCTCCAAAATGATACAGGTACATGGCTCGCATGATGGTAAGCAATTACTGTGGTCTAAGGACACCTGCACCTGTATTATCACGTGTGCATTGCCAACCCTGATAATGATGTTATGATGCAAATAATAATTATTATCACAGAATAATAATGATAATGATTATCAACCTATATTATCCCACTACATTATAAAAACAAATTTTTAACAATTTTTTTTTGTGAATTTTTTTACATGATAGCTTATTATTTAATAATAATAATTTAATTTTCTTATTAAATAATTATAAATTTTAAACCAAATAATTACCTATATGTATAATGAAGATTTTATAATAATAAGTCAGCCTATAACTGTCCCAATGTAGGGCAAAGGCGTCTTGTCATACAGAGAAGGATTGAGCATTAATCACCACGCAAGCTCACTGCGTGTTGGTGTCCAGGTTTCCTTACGATGTTTTCCTTCACCGTTAGTCAGAGGTGTCTTAGATTAACTAAGAAAGTAGGTACATATGACATTGAAAAAGTCACATTTGTACATACCAGGTTCGAACCCACACCCACGCGCTTGCAAAGTGGGTCCGTAACCAATGCGCTACCACAACACTTGATTGACAATGAATTAAATAATTAATAGTTATGAAAATAACAAACAAAATTAAAGTAATACTAAAATATTAAGTTTACAACGGGATCTGTTACTGAAAATCTGTATTTAAATCATTAAAATTAATGTTGAACTATCTAACAGCTGTCATTGAGCCTAAACTGATACCTAATCAGGCAAGGTTCTGCACCAGCCTAATTCTTTATTCTAACCCAATATTTAGAGGACAGGAACGAGGCTAATAGAATCACAGATAGAGTTGACCTTTCAGCAGCTAACAATACCCTAAACATCGAAAATCTCCTTTTTTAATGAATTAGACGTTAGACGTAGACTTATTAATAATTAAGATTTCAAAAGGATGAAAATGGCTACCTACTGGGATCAAAAACTTTAGGATAGCTATATTGAAGTCTGAAAGTACGATGAATACAAAAGAAATGCAAATAAAAATTAATGTTAGTCCTTGACTCTATGCGTTTCTAAAACCATTGATCAAATTGTGATGTAACTTTGGTAGGTTGTTTGATGTATTGTGGCAAAGGTTCCTAGCCTAAAAAAAGCACCTAACATAAATAACACAAACAGTACAAACAGTAAAATATAAGAATAATATTTTTTTGAGATTACTGAATATATTAATTCAGGTTTTTTGTAATAATTCCTCTAGATTCAAGTTAAGATACAAGTTGAAACAACAGTTTATTTACTGATATCTATATTTGCTGGTTATCTGTTAATATGTTCAAGGATTTTAACACCTGCCTGAACATTAATTAACATTACAGTACAAAGCACAAATGTTAGTGAACAATCATGATGTGTACTCTAGTATAAGGAGCCTGCAAACAAATGACTAGCTTGCATTTTCATGAGTAATTTGATCAAATACTTATTTTAAAATAAAGATGTGTGCCACGCGTAGGCACAGTGAAAACGCTGGCGTAAACAACGTCTCACCACACGTGCCAATACTTCTGTAGCCATCAAGATTATGATGATTTAGGTGTCATGATAACGCATTACAACATTTGGTATGTTACGTATACCTCCCGCGGTTCAAAACTTACCCTCCAGCAACTAAATGTATCGCAGTATCCTTCTGAGACATTTTAGCGCCACAGGAATAATTACATGACTGCAAATTGCGACTGTCTATAAATAAACAAATGCACCGCTTATTTATGTTCACACTATAATCAAACTGAAGACACTTGTTAACCGTCTAATTATTTGATTGTACACATCTTACAACTAATTAAGAATTAAAGTCTTATTTTTGATAAAATTGTAATGTAATCAAAATAATATATCGGCGAAAACTACACAGCACTGTCGACTATCGTTCATTCGTCGTCCGTTCCGTCTCGTAACAATATTATATTACGCACACGAATACAATTTGAGCTCACGTGCACACGGCTCAATTACACACACTAATAAAATAAAATTTAGCCGAGTAGGACTACGTGACGTTTCGTCCGTCGACAAGTCGACATCGGCAACTCAGCGCACAACACTCACGGTCACGGCACTTACTTAGCCGGCATTGGTTATAAGTTGTTTAGTGCCGGCTCCTGCACGTTGCTGTTGCATAGACTGTGGCGGGAAAATTTAAATTAAATGTAATTTTATTTATTGAATAGTAAAATTTCATTGGTAATATTTACATATACTTAATAAATCAAGCAAATGGAAATGTTGTGTAATGTGTGAATCAAATGGATACATATTTGGTCCAAAAATGTGGCGTTACGTTTGTTAACGTTAATTTGTTATTAAATAAATGTTCTAAATAAGTACAGAAAAACACATATTTTTTAAAGCAGGAAACGCCAAAATAATGACGGCTATCTAGCAGTTTCGGTTACTTGTCAACTATCACTTGAAAAGTGTAAGTTTAAGATTGGAAGAAGAAGTTTCGGTTACTTGTCAACTATCACTTGAAAAGTGTAAGTTTAAGATTGGAAGAAGAATAAATAACGAAGTATCGTTTTTTTAAATATTAAAAGATTAAAGATTTTGGTTGTATAAATTTATTAATGTATTACTTCATCACAATCACCACAAAGAAGCACTGTCTATAATTAAGGGGAAAATAAAAAATGTGACTGGCAATACTTTTACTTACTAGCAAGCACATAATGCCAACCGAATGAATTACCCGTTCACATAAACATCGATAGCAATAATTTTCCTCCAAAGACTTTTTATAGCACTGATAGCCTAGTGAGTATGATCGTCGACTGACAAGTCAATGGTCTCGAGTTCTCTGACTTTTCGTAAGGCATGTGCGTATTATAAATTAATAATTATCAGTTGCTATTATGGTGAGGGAAAACATCGTGATGAAACTGCACACTGACACATTTTTCAATGGCGTGTAAAGCCATGTCAGAGGTCTAAGGACGGTTTAAACTCTGACCACATCAACCATACGATAAGAACGCTGACCCTATTCCTATAAGGTTATGAAGTTATGAAAGAACTAAAAAGTCTTTGGGATTCTTAGTTATAAATATCCTTAGTTAGGAAGTATCCAAACCACAGTCCAAACTCAGTCAACGTTCTTATAATAGTCAGGGTTGGATTTTGTACGATAATTATCGTATTTGTACTATAATTTCAGGCTTGGTACGATATACGATCCATAAGTAAGGATCGTACGCAAATGTACGATAATTTCAAGTAGTCCAAATAATTACCAAAAAAGGTGCAAAAATGCGAAACGTAGCAGTTGACGACCTTTTTTTTTTTTTTTTGGTCCTCGATGCTATGATTCGGATTGATTTCAGTATCTATGTGACGACCTTTTTTTTTTTTTTTTTAGGTCATTCCTTATGCTGGATCGTTCCATTCATTCGATTTGAATGATTGTACGATAATTTCTGACAAATACTATCTTTTTAACCTTTTTATGCTATCCTTTTCAACGTACCCAAATCCAACCCTGATAATAGTCAACGTATTTGACTTTGAAAGTCTTTCTTTGAGAGTCAATCAGACTGTCAAAGACCAAATTTTTTCTCCATGGTGTCAACGAATCTTTGTTTTGAAAAAGAAAAATTAAAAAAAGAAGAATGGGTGTATGAATGACATCTGTCTGACACTGACTTCTTATGTCATTGAGTCCAGCAGTCATATGACAGGTAGACAGAAAGAAATTCTAAAGTATATATTGCATAATTTTGCTGTTTGATATATTCTTATCGGACGTTAGTTTGCCGGTTTAAAAGTAGATTTATAATTGTGTTTAGATTGCATTTAATAATGTTTGCTCGGCGCAGGTTTGGATCCATGATGTAAGTAACTTAGCAATAAGAAAATATTTTTTTTCTCTTGATACTTAGTTGTATTTATTTATCGCTTAGCGCCTGTCTCATGGCTGCAGAATTTTTATTTTAGTTGTAGGTAATTATTTACTTACCCGTCAAATGGACTTTGACCGAACATACCGACTTTGAATGTATACCTACATATTACCTACTTATTTAAAAAGTTATAAATCTATATTGTCAGTTTGTCTGCGGGCGTCGCTCGCCAGAAGCACACTCTTCCAGAGCTGCCTTATGAATACAATGCCTTGGAGCCTGTGATCACCCGTGAGATTATGGCTTTGCATCACAGCAAGCATCATGCCGCATATGTTAACAACTTGAATGCTGCTGAGGAGAAGTTGGCACAGGCACAATCTAAAGGTAAGGTGGCTATACGCTAATGTTAAGATAATTTGAGAATATAATACAACCTACATACTTCATTTTTCATATCTGTCTGTTTAAAACAATCTTGGCTTAACTTTTAATGAATAGTGCATTTAAAAAATACAACTTAGTACTTAAATGAAAATTTGGTTATAGCTTTATAAAAAAAACCTTTGTATTTTATTTTTGTTTAAAAGATTGTTTACAACTTACAGGTAAGAAAATACTTAGTATCTAATTGTCCTTTCATTGCGTAGGTACATAACTATATTTTAACTTATTTTGTTTCATTAATAAATAATTACGACCAAGTAGAAGATGGCTAGATGAATTAGATAATGTAAACAATCAATGGTCCACAATAGCCTTGGACAGAAAGGTATGAAAATCATCGAAAGAGGCTTTTGCCCAGCAGTGGGATGATATAAGCTAACAGTAAATAAAATAATAATAACCTTATTATATTTAATGATCCTTGACAGCAGCAGATACCAACACAGTATTAAGCGTTCTAGGTGCCATTAAGTTTAATGGCGGAGGTCACATAAACCATTCTATCTTATGGTGTAACCTAACTCCATGCAAGTCAGAAGCTAGTGAGTGTTTCACGGAAGCTGTACGAAAGTAATTTTCTAGTTCATTTATAATAATTATTATGTTAATTATTGTAATTTTTTAGAGTATTATTAGGTACTTAGATTGTGAGAATATTATGTAGCCTAGTCCTTTTATATTTCGTATAGCATAATTATTACAGCTCACATAATCATATTTTTTTATACCAATAAGGTGACAAACATCTTTACTTACATCTTTTGTAAGAAAAAGCTGGGCCTGTTAAGATAAAATTTCTGAAAGATTTAATATAGCAGGTAAATCTCTAAAGAATCACTGATTACTTTCAATATTGTGAATGAATGTTAGTTGAGTGTTTTTTACCGTGTCACTTAAATAAAAAAGATTTAAAATAAAATTATGTTCCTGATTCTTATCTTCAGGTGACATTGAGACAGTCATCAGTTTAGCTCCAGGGCTCAAGTTTAATGGTGGTGGTCACATCAACCACTCCATTTTCTGGCAGAATCTCTCCCCCAATGGTGGGAAACCATCTGAAGCTCTCACCAAAGCCGTTGAGAAGTAATCTAACTTACTTGTAAATGTTTTTTGCATGCATTCAGATTGTATTTCTGCTACATTGCATTTATTTTTACATTTTTTGGTTAGTAATGTCACAAAATGACTACCCTCACTTTAATTTAAAATGTCTTTTCTCAAAATAACCCTTTTTCAGAAAGAGGAATATTCTAAGAAAATTACATTTTGGCAAGCTTGGCAAGTATATTAATAGTATTGGTGAAAATGGCTGTTACATTGCTAGTAAGTTAATCCCATCCAACTAATCTGCTAAACATTATACACAACCTTTAGAAAGTATGAACACTAAATTTTATTTTTTTTAAATATTACTAAGTATTTAAAATACCAGTAATAAAAAAGTTTTATCTATTTGTAACTAGTAAAAATTTAAAAAATAAATAAAATCTTTAAGTTAGTTTTAAGAATAAAAATATAATCAGAAAAAAATATACTTAAATACTTAATTTTTCTTACATTTACATGACCTTTGGTACACACTATCATCACCTATTGTAAATTAATTATATTTGAATATTAATATCCTAGTTTCTTAGTTTACCATAGTGTCTATTGCAGTTTGATTTTATTCGTACTCATGGCTTTTCAGTACTTACAGATTTTGGCAAACATCTTGACAAATGCGCACAGAGGCGGACTAAGCCAGTCAGGGGCCCGGGGCGGCAAAACTAAATAGATCCCCCGGTCTCCTCAAAAATTGACATTTTTTTGAAGTGTACATTTTGTCAATAAAAAGGTATTACGCCCGGCGGGGTAGACTTGTCGAGATTTGGGGGCCCTCTACGATCGAGGGCCCGGGGCGGATCGCCCCACTCACAAATCTGTGGGACTTTTAGTCCTCTAGAGAATGCTCAATAGTGGTTTTTTCCTTTCTATGATGGACCGCATCGTCGCATGCGATTGGTTGGGTTGGGCGCTCGTGAACCTGCGCGAACATTCTCCCACTACGCCGCTTTTTGCTCAAGATGTTTGCTGGGTCATTCCTTTGCATTAATCATTCGTTAGTGTTCAGTAAATCTTAGTTGTGTTTGTTAACAAATAGTCTGCTTGTTTTAATACTTTACATTATTGCTTACTTATACTAATTACTGACTGCTTAGCTGGTCTAGTGGTAGCAAGCGCGACTGTTGAGCACGAGGTCCTGGGTTTGATCCCCGGGTCGGGCAGTGCTATTGGGTTTTTACATAAGGAAATTCTCAATCGATACACAAAGAAAGGAAAAAAATGGTATTTAACTATTTTGTCTTTGCCCAGTGTTGACCACCTTCAACAATTCAGACATCAATCTGCCAAGATCTAAACGGATGTTCCAACGACATTCCATCGTGTACATTGGAGACGGTACTTATAGAAGCAGCAAGACTGATACTGCTACCGGAATTACCTGACTTTATTCTGTATCTCCACAGATCCTCCGCAAATTAGAAAAAAAAGCATAATAATGATTTTTCTTGTTAACTATAATAGTCGACAACAAAGAAAATTATTAACGTATCCATAATTACAAGACACCATAGACCTAAAAATATATTATGTCTTGACTCTTGCTTGACTGAAGAACAAGATAACTCTTTACTGTTTACTGTAGGGAAGTAGTCTACTATAGAGATTTTAAAAAGTTATCAAGAGTAGCTTTTTATAATTCCCTAAAATCCTTTCGTCTTTTTTTTTACGCTAATAATGAAAGGTATTGTTACATGACCTAATACAGGTCGCAGGAAGCTGCTGGATGCAGGTTGCTTCCAACCAGCCAATCTGGAAGTCATTGAGGGACGCCTATGTTCAACAGTGGACGTTATGGCTGAAATGATGATGATGATGATTGATACATGTAGTGTAAAAAAAACTTTTTTAAATTTTCAGAGACTTTGGCTCATGGGATAACATGAAGAATCAGCTAGCAACGTCGGCGGTGGGCGTGCAGGGTTCGGGCTGGGGCTGGCTGGGCTACAACAAACAAATGAAGAAACTGCAGATCGCCACATGCCAGAACCAGGACCCTCTGCAAGCTACCACTGGTAAGGCTGGTGTGATAAGAGATTGATAGAAACAGAAAAAATGGTCAGGCTTTAGTTAGCGGAACTAGTAGTTCGTACAAAGGCAGATGTTATTACACGTCTAAGGGTCTAATGGAGTCGTATGCTTTTCGCCGCGATGCTATCGATACCCTCCGCGATGCCGATGTTATAGAAGCTCGCAACGGGCACATTATGCTACATAAATATCTAAGACACGCTTTTGCGGGTACATCATACATGGCCATCAGCGGTACGCATCTTCATTTGTAGGTGCTATCGCGTACACGAACGGTGCTCCACCTTGCGATCAAAATGCTTTGAACGATCTTACGTGCGTAGGGGCGGGGCTAGCGCTACGTTCGGATGCAGGGTGCAAGTGATTCTAACCTTAAAAGCACCGGCTTTGTCCACGATAGTACATTTTTGCATTGTACGTCGAGGAAGATTTCAAAATGGATTAATCTGTTTAGTTTTATTATTCGAAAACCCGTATTAAGGGAAGTTCGTTAACTGTCGACCTTCTTGCAATAGCTGATAGTTGAATGTTTGTGAAATATGTTACAGGACTCGTGCCTTTATTCGGTATCGACGTGTGGGAGCACGCGTACTACCTTCAGTACAAGAACGTACGAGCTGACTACGTAAAGGCGATATTCGATGTCGCCAATTGGACTGATGTCTCCTGCAGATATGAAAAGGCAATTTGCAAGTAGACATCACAATGCTTTGATCAAGATATTAGATTTAAAAGCTTTAAATTATGTTTTTCACTTGGTGAAACCCTGCAATTGTAGGTCGATGATGATATTTGATGATGCTTAAAATAATAAGTTTATAAAACTTTTACCAAACCATAAATTATTGTTGTTTTATTAATTTAATAAGTTCGAATTTTATAATCCTGTGATTCGTTCTGGTATCGCTGAGAAACCGCTCTCTACCGAGGTCAAGCCTCTTCTTGCCCTCCTTATAAAACATTTTGATTGAGCATTGACCTCTCTCTAGGCAAAGAAATACAAAACATAATCTAGAATCAGCCCCTTATATAATCATCCAAAAGGCTTTTCCTTCAAGTTTTATGAGATTCTGTAACGCATTAGGTACTTCGATAAAAGCGATTTTAAACCATGGCGGCAACGTAAAAATAACCCGCTCCATTCAAAAGTCGGGTTAAAATCAATTTTCTAGGTTTTGACTCTTGTACAATGTCACGTGGGGTGTGAACGATCGGGAAGGATTGTCACCATTTAAAAAAAAATCCCACTCGTCAACAGTGTGGACGACGGGGGTGGTGTTACCGAACGGGAATGACTGCACACATTCACCTATAGTGTGTGTGCACTACTATAATTATGGAAATAAAGAGAATATAATAATCGAGATCACAAACCAGAAAAAAAACTTGTAATATTGATCAAATATCGTAATAATAAGTAGTAAGAGAAGTGCGCCAGAGGCGCCCCCAATTGTTGCATATATATCTTTTTTCTTAACTATAATATAATATAATTCGAGAATTCTAAAAGTTGGCAGTCCTATTCCGAATTTGAAAGCTCTGTTCTGGATCACTTGCATTTTATTGTAAGATGTAAATAAAAATACTTTATTACGGCAACAGTAAAATACAGAAGATGGAGCAAAAAATATCACTTGAAATGGAACGTAACAACTCCACTTTCTATTTCTATCGTGCAACGAAACGCAAATGTCAAAGTTTTCGCAAATCAGATGTGATTGTCACATTTGTCACTGCGCTTTGTTGTACCGTCCTGTGGTGGAACATAAATAAATAAAAATACTTTTCTGAATCATTATCAGTTATTCACTCAAGTTTCAAGTTCGAGAAGATCTTCTCTTCAGATCTGTGGAGAGGTAAGTTATCAGATTGTGTTTATTAGCCGTAAGTTTCATGAAAAACACGGGCATGAAAGCTTGTGTCAGTGTTATTGATTTTTCAGGCTGTAGATGTTACCTACATACAATTCATGTCTTAAAGTTCTACTAGTATTGAGAAAGCTAATATTATACTCTGTGAGTGGACGCATTCTACAAACACAAAACAGGTAGGCGTTAGAATAATATTTAGTTTTTATTGCGGAATTCCGTCCGAAGGTCGATATTTAAGTATTTTGAAAGTGACCAGCAGTTATGGTTGATGCTTAACTAGGTTTTACATTTATTTGCAGTATCTAACATTATTTCATGTCGTTCGCGTTCTTATATTATTTGATTCTTATACTTACCTAAATTGTCATTTCATAGAGGTTTATTGAATTTGTATTAGCATTGAAACATGAATGAGAATTAAATTTAAAAACAGCAAATACTGTTTAACTGTGTATTCATTTAGATAAAAATATAACCATGATTGGTACATTGACATAGGTTTAATACAACATTTTTATTGCTAAATAAATAAAAACATTATTACCTAACAACTTTGACAATTATATCAAGTGTTTTAGTTGTACAATAGATTTTTAAATTGTTAAGTAGTGAAAATCCATCAGCCACTCCAAACAACTAGATGTCTGTGGTGTCTACAAATTAACAGTTCCAAGAGTTTGTTTGTCACCAGTATTTTTAAGGTTGAGAAGTTATTGATTTTTGTGGTACAGATATGTCTTCTCATCGTGTTGTTCTTGAACCACCTTTGATCTTATTTGAACCAGCTAACATGCCTTTTCACTATACTATTTTGAACATGGCTTTACATTCCAAAGAAATTTTAATTAACATCATTCATCATCATCATATAATTAACATTATTTTTATTTTTTTTTTTTTTTTTTTTTGTCACTATTAAAAATATTTAACACACTCTAGCCACATTTATATTTCACCTTTCCCATCGCAGGTCTGCTGGCAGAAATTCCTAAATGGAAAAAGCAGTACTTTTGTACATAATTTTTAAGTATCATGTTACTGTAACTTTTTTTTTTGTGTGTACATTAAATAAATAAATAAAAATAACATCTTATATGCACACACTTACGGTGTATGCCAGGGTACAAACCTGCTACTTATAGCTTACCTCTCTTTAAAACCATTAGACTTGCTATGTGATGTGATGCAGAGGGATGTAAGAAATTTGGTAAGAAAGATTCTAACGGTAGAGGTTGACCATAAAAAATATGGATGAAACCATAATATTTATAAACAGAGAAGCCGTAATAGACGAAAAACAATGGGAAGATGTGAGATAATAATTTACTGTTAATAAGGAAAAGAAATTAATGATTTGGATCAATCCATACTACAATCATCGCTTAAAATTATTTGTAAATATAATTTCATTCATTACACTTTATTGTATTCTCTTTATGTATAAGATTGTTGTGCTAAGCATGCCTATTCATTGAAATATTTATGCTATTCTAGGCTTGTCATAAAGTGAGTCATTCAAGGCATCTCATATATTAATTAATTCCCTGTTGTAAAAGAATGTATTATAAAAAGAATTTCTTAAGTCATAGTTGTGCTATTATGTTAAAGATATTATAATTATGTTATTAGGAAACTTGTAAGTTTACAAAATAATAGAACTACAACCTAAATGTAATTAATAATAATGTCTTCCTGACCTAATTTAGGGCACACTGGCACAGAAGATAATATTATTATAGTGCATAAGATAGTGTGTGTGCGGCAAACACTGGTGCGCTCCTTATTCCCTCATTTTCATTGTTCGGTGGGATGGCTCTCCGACCAGAGATCAGGATCTACCGGCGGGGGGGGAGGCTCCACTCTAATCTCCACATACGCATAATTATGAATGTCTGTCAACGAATGTCTGAAACCGTTTCAGATTCCGAATCTAAAGGAAGAGGTCTTCCTACACTTTTTCAGAAGTCGCTTATTAACAATACTTACAAAGTTTAAATGTTTTTTCTAAACATTCTTATGATAAAAGATGGCGCCACGTGTCTTTCTATGATGGTTAAATTTTAAATTAACGCGCGCGAAGCCGCGGACAAAAGTTAGTGGGTATTTATAATTATGAACAAAGCAAACATTACACAACTGTTTAATTTGTTTGTAGGAAAATTTCATCACATATGCAATGCTTTCTATCCTCATCCAATTTTGAGTATTTAACCTACCTAAATATGAGGTCTTCCTCAATATGATAATGTTACGAGCCGGGGTTCGATAATTTAAAACAATTACATATTTAAATTAAAAGAGAACATATTCTGGACTAATACAACTTTCACAGTTTCTTAAAATTTCTTCAACCAATCGAGAACTGGGGGCTTAATTATTTTCCATGAGTTTTTGATGTTCAACATGAATTTTACCTACGCGAAACGCGCTTTCCTTATGGTGAATCACATGATCACATCATATCAAATCATCCAGGATACGAGTAACCCTACCTTATTAAGAGTTTTGTACAAGTAGGTACCTATGTTTACATTTTTATGAAAAGGCCTTCATAGAAAATTTGCTATATCTACATACAATATTTTTATACCCCACCACTACGTGGGATTTGGCTAAATTTCCTGAATTAAGTTAACAATTTATTAAATTTCTATTAGTGTAACGCATCTCACAAGTACAAAATAATAAACCTTTATTAAAATCATTTTGTAGCTGTTCAATTCATACTTTTTGGAATTTGGCTTCATAATTTTGCATAACATTGCACTGTCTTTAAAACTTGTTGGAGGTTTATGGGGCGCCTACTGCAGTGATGGTTTATCAGGATCGGCGCCACACGCGATCCCGCCGACGGTGAATGCACTCCCAAGTGTAGAGAGTCGTAGAGGCTATTCTATCGAGTATCAATTCATTCAAACATAGAATAAAAGCGATAAGAATGCTTTATTGTTTTGTCTTATTCTATCTGATAATTATTCACTGGTGAACCTCCCGAAGGCGGACATAGTTTCTAGGGCGATCAACCAGCTGTAGTACTAAATCAAAATATTTTTATTCCTGTAGACCATTTTAGGCACTTATGAAGAGTCATAAGTCATACATATAGGATATATTATATTATATGGTTTTATTATTTTATCTTATTCTATCGGATAACTATTCAATGATGAACCGCCCGTAGCACTCTGACATAGAGTCTAAAGAGTCTATAACTAGAGTCACTCTTATAATAAAAAATTAAATATTAGAATTACGACTATTCATAAGTGTCTAATGGTCTACATGAATAAAAATATTTTGATTTTGATAGTTTCTAAGACAATTAACCAACCGTCAACCAGCTAGCATACAAAAAAAAACAAACAAAAAAGCAAAAAAAAATTACCTTTTTATTTAATTATTAGCGTAGGTGTAGAATGACATCGAACCCAGCGACCTATGATTTGCTAGAAAACGGTTTACTTCGGCTATCTCGGGCTCTTATACTTTATTGGGTGATTAAATTAATGTATAACAAAACAAATGTTTGCATAAATAATGCAATCGGTGTTCTTATCGTTGCTATGTCTTCCAGACAACCTTTGGAATTTTGGATAGGAGTCGCGTGGAAAATATTTGATACTGTGAGTGTGTAGCATACATTTAGGTACATGATTCCCACGCGTGCGACTTAAAATAACAGCGTTATATTTTTTGGGTAATAGCGAAGTTGGCTACTCTCCGTTAAGATTGGCTGCTGTGACCGAAATTCGGTCAGGAGCGAGAAATCAGCGTTTTTCTTCTTTCCTTTCGAGAGCTAACTTTACGCGGCTTAACAGGCTAGGTATAAAACAAAATTCTTTATTGACTTGTTAAATTAAATCACGCCGTAGACTATGACGTCATTAAAGTGACGACTATGCTATGTAGTTTTATGATGTGGAACGTGGATTGAAAGTAAAGCTTTTAATAATAATTTCATCGCAAGTCGTAAAAGTATGCTTACGTAAGGCGCGGCTAGTGTTTAATCTCGATGCTTTGGTCGATCTACTATATCAGTAGTACTAGTTAGTACCTATAGCACTATAGTTAGGAGTACCTATAGGACTATAGGTGTAGGAGTACCTACCTAAAGTACTATAGCTGTAGGAGTGATTGCGTAGATGTGATTGCCAATATACAGGACACGTGTTAGAATCAAGGATCTCACTGACATTCGAATGTGCATTTAAAACATA
This sequence comes from Protodeltote pygarga, assembly GCA_936450705.2. NCBI lineage: Eukaryota > Metazoa > Arthropoda > Insecta > Lepidoptera > Noctuidae > Protodeltote > Protodeltote pygarga. The sequence goes on along the minus strand of OW388264.2, from coordinate 3,897,581 downwards.
ATTATCACTTGCATCAGTGAAGAGACCTTTGACCAGCTGCAGATGATATAGGCTGCCAGTAAAAGTAATATAGCACCCATACGGAAGATCCGATTTTTTTATTTTATTGGAAAGTAGACTTGACCGTGGGTATTCTTAGCTAATAGAAAAAAAATTGTAGTACCTATTAGGGGTTTTTTAAATTTTAAATATACTATATTTGAATATACTTGGATATCATATTATGGCTTTACTCACAGGGCCTCAAGAGACTATTAATCATTAGAGCTTATGATTAAATACTAATTGGAATATCAGATTTTCAAGACGTTTTCGGCCTCTAAATTCCTCTTATCTTTAATATTAAAGAAAATAAAGCCATTTTTGCCCTGTCTTGTCACCAGATCAATGATCGAACTAATATTATTTGCTGAAAGCCAACAGACAGGGTCGACGGTGAATGAACCTTCAATTAACTTCGAACATAATCTGTCCCCATCTCAGGAGATTGACAGTTTAATATTGTGGCTTCCTCATAGACAGTTTGGATGTTCAAGTTTCACGGTTCAATAAATTCAAAATTATTTTCTTCCAGTCAGAAAGAGGCTATGTATTTTAAATTCAATATCGTGTCGATATCGGTATCGATAAATATTATTGTGTAATTGTTACGCGTAATTTCCTAGCCAAACCTAGACAAACCAATTTGGTCAGTTTATACAATAGTTTTCTGTCTATTCCTTCGTCAATGACGCCCAGGCTATTGTATAAGCTAGTAAATTTAGGTGTTAAGCGTAGATAGTAAGTTAAGAAAGCCCAATGAGGGTGGCATGGCCGTGTTGATCAAATCCTCTATACAAAATAAAGTAACAAAAAATATAAAAAAATATTCAGATCGGAAATTGTAACAAAATGGTTATTTACAATAACTATAAATTATGTAATTTAGACTTGAGCACGGTAAATTATAAATTAGGCTTCCTCATACTAACCTATGTCACTTATTTCTATTAGTAGCCTAATTTTCCTATTTTTTTAACAGTATTCTGTTAGATAGAGAATTAACAACTATGATAATAAATTAAATAACCATTGTGCCTCTAATTTTAGTGATAAGATTCCATATGTAATTTCAATGGTGTACAATAAAGAATATTCTATTCTAAATAAGTTATTGCGGGTAATTCAAATACATTGATTAATGTGCGTAATATGTAGTGTGTATTTATTTAGATCCAATTATAAGTTATCAATTTATTTTTATTATAGTAGGTAATAGAATGTTGTTAAGACTGAAACAGGGCTCGAATCTTATTATGCTTTCCTAATGTCAATACTTTGAAGAATTTCTTAAATATTGGGCTGGAGAACGCCTGAAGTTTACGCATTATATGTTTGATAATAACCTCTCGGGCGATAAAGCGCGCTTTTAACAATTTAGACGTTTTATGGCAATCAAAACTTCTCCTCAAAAGTATTAAGTTTGGTTTTATTGAGTTTTTCTTTTGTCAGTTACAAACGGTCTTCTAGTGGTCAACGGTAACCGTAACCTATAGATCTTGCACTTGCACCTTCAGGGGTATCGCTTACGGTTGCGCGTTGTCAACATTGTAAAAGATAATGCAATAAGAGGAGCTATTTTCGGTTCTCTACTGTTCGAACAACAGTATGAATCATGGAGCAGATACTAAAGTATCTGCTTAAAGTAGCTGCTTCCGTTATGAATAAGTACTGTTATTTCACGCCGATATTCTGTGAGAGGGTGATACGGTACTAACCATTCCAGGGCCATTTATGCTGATGTCTCTTATTAACCACGTGTAGTTCTCTGTTCTGTGGCGATACTGACGTTCATAGTAAACTTATTTGGAACTATAAAATCTCCACAACTAGTCAATGGTATATTTTCGCCATAAAAAAATGTTTTTGTTATCACCATTTTAAAGTTGGATGCTTTGTTGCGGTGTTCAGTGCAGAATAAATGAGTTCTCACATATTCTCTAACATATCTACGTATGTCGACGTCGTATCGCGTGACAATACGAATGTTGTGAGGAATATTTTCACAATGTCTGTGTCATAGAGCAGACGGGTACAGAAGGTGAACTTTTTACAAAACAGGATTTTAGACATAGTAGGAAATCTGAACAGAGAACTACGCAGGAAATATTAAAGTGCACAAGTTTGTGAGCAAATATCATATCTCACTCTTATAGGAGACGATAATCTGACATGTCAGGAGAGAGGTGATCAGGCACCACAACGATGGCTTTACGTGCTCTCCGAGACACAAAGCAGTTTTTTCTATTTATATATGTAATCGGCATGAGATTAATGTCCGAGTGTTCTGACTTCTGTTTAAGATTATCATTGTATTAGAAAATAAAATCAATATTTTGGTAAAATACTAAAATACATTTTTTTTATTGATTCGGGTATAGTATGTATTCTGCAGGTGATTAAACCTGATTGCCACCCAGTTTAATAATACAAAAAAGTAAAGCAAACCAGCCTGTGTCTCACCCACTGGTGCATGACGGGCCAAAGGCCTCTTCTCATACAGAGAAGGATCGAACGACTATAAAGGAATAGATTAATCATGCATTATGACTGAGTCTTCTATGCTTTCTTGCTTTGTGAAATGTACGAAAGATATTAATTATTTAGCGAACGAGTGCAGTAATGCCTGTAAAATACGCCCCCTAGTGAGTTATGGTACACGTTTTTACGTTGTTATCTTTTGTGAGTGTCTGGGATTCATTTAACATAATATCTACCATATCTACATAGAATGTTCTAGGTATTGTCAAAGATTATTAAAAGCAGAAAGCAGAAACAGCCCGAGGCTTTTAATTCCCATTTTATTAACATATCATAGAAATATAGAATGCATATATAGGTATATACAGGGTGGGCGGAGAATAGAGGTTCAAAAATTTTTTTTAGATGCCCCTCTCCAATAGCTATTCGAATAACCCCCATGTATGTTCAGCGATTATTTATAGTTTAAGAGCTAGATTTTTTTAACCAATTTTTGGGAAAATATCACCTGACTTTAGATTTTATTTTTTTTCTTCTTCTGCATTGTAATTCTTGAAAATATTTTTTGTTCTACTAAGTCCTTATAGTATGTTCTATGATCCATAAAAAATCTGTCTGTCTAATCATCTCATAAGGTGCCTAAAACTTTGCTCAAAATGAAAAAAAGTGCAAAATAAAATTTGTTCCAGATTTTCATTTAATCAAAAAAAAATAAAAAAATGGTGGCAATGACCCCAAAGTAGTTTTAAAAACTCCCTCGGACTTTCAGCATTTCAAAATAATAAAAATATTTCCTACTTTTCGGGACATTATTTTGTGCAATCATAGTTCAAAGATGGTAAAGAGAAAAAATCTCAATTAATTTTTTCATTTACTTGATAGTTCAAAAGATTGTTTTAATACATTTTTATCATGAAAAGTTCATTGAGTTGTGATAGCTTAGTAGTAGTAATCGTTGACTGGCAAATCAAAGGTCTCAGGTTCAAACCCAAGGCGCGCACCTCTGACTTTTCATAAGTTATGTGCCATAAATTAAGTATCACTTACTCCGTGCCTCGGAAAGCACATAAAGCCGTTGGCCCTGAGCCTGATCTCTCTCCGATTTCGTGTCGTCCCATTGGTGTATGAGATTGAGAGTAAGGGAATAGAAAGTACCCTTGTGTTTGCGCACACACTTGTGCTATCTCTTGTGATATCTCCTGGCTAATCTCCGTTGAGATTGGCCGCTGTACCAAAATCGGTCCGGAGGATATTATTATCACAAAAATAATGTATTGAAACAACCTTTTATCACTTTCAAAAGGAGAATTGGCTTTTTTTTTTTAATTTGCGCTAAATAAATCGGAATCCATAAATTTTGGCATTTTAACTAGGCACATTATTACAATCAAAAAGATGATGATGATGAAGACAACCCGGTGGTAGGACATACAGAGAGGCAGTTGAAGGCAGAAAAAATATTTACAACAAATTAAACCATTTCAATAAAGTTCTATTTAAAAGTTCAGAATTTTTTTTTTAAGCACGGATTTTGCTAAAATTTTGTATTGTTATTGTATTATATCTAATGTAAACTGTATTCCATTAGAATTAAGTGCTATCAAATAATAAAAATTTGGGAAGAAAATAATTAAATTAATTGAGATTTTTTCTCTTTACCATCTTTGAACTATGATTGCACAAAATAATGTCCCGAAAAGTAGGAAATATTTTTATTATTTTGAAATGCTGAAAGTCCGAGGGAGTTTTTAAAACTACTTTGGGGTCATTGCCACCATTTTTTTATTTTTTTTTGATTAAATGAAAATCTGGAACAAATTTTATTTTGCACTTTTTTTCATTTTGAGCAAAGTTTTAGGCACCTTATGAGATGATTAGACAGACAGATTTTTTATGGATCATAGAACATACTATAAGGACTTAGTAGAACAAAAAATATTTTCAAGAATTACAATGCAGAAGAAGAAAAAAAATAAAATCTAAAGTCAGGTGATATTTTCCCAAAAATTGGTTAAAAAAATCTAGCTCTTAAACTATAAATAATCGCTGAACATACATGGGGGTTATTCGAATAGCTATTGGAGAGGGGCATCTAAAAAAAATTTTTGAACCTCTATTCTCCGCCCACCCTGTATAATATAACATATCATAGAATCTACATAGAAGGTATTGTCAAAGATCATTGAAAGCAAAAACTGCCCGAAGTTTTTAAATACCATTTTTAATCAATTGGTGAATTTTATACACGGTTATTCCTGTTGACAGATTGATCTGATATTTGGTACATAACTTTAGTTCTGACAACAAAACCGTTAGTAAAAAAAAATGTACTAATATTATCTTGTTTTTAATGGGAAGCCGGTAGGACTTGAGTTGTATGGAGGCTTCGCCACTGAAGTCTAGCAGTATAAATTAAACGTTGAGTATACATTCCATGAATCATGGTCCTCCACTATGGCATGTTTTTGCTCCATTGTTACTGAATGAATAGACTTTCTCCGGGCTCTTTGTAACTCATATCGCTCGCCTGAATGTGCTTCATTGAACAATACAGGGTTTTTGAAAAGGGATCTCAATGGCAAATAGGTACCCATCTACTTGCGGATAATCAAGGTCATAAAGTTTTCTTTGGTCCTTGGTTTGGTTATTATTTCTCTTTTAGTCAAGTTGTATAAAAAACAAAATGTAATACCCTGGTAAAATGTTCGCCGCTTTTCCATGGTAATTTGGGGTGTTAAACACTAAATCAACCTAACCTAACCTTGCGGGGAAATACAGGTGCAATGAGCAACGTGGAAAGGTTAGGCAGTGACGTTTAAGACCGAAATGACCATGTAACTAGGAAGAGCCTGAATGTTATGATTATGAGATCTGATCATGTATATTACATTACAGCATATTGTACAACCAAGTTTATAATTATTAGGTCTTACTTTTATATAGCTAAATATTTTGGTAGATAGATAGTTTAGATTTTTAGACTCAAATAATCATATAATTGTTTTCGGTTGTTTCAAACGCTTATTCCAGCCATGTTGCGTAGTTTTTAAGTCATTACCTTCCAGTGCCTGTAATTCATAGATGGATAGAGATTTCATGCGAACGAAAACAATATTATTTAGATTAATTTAAAGTTATAAATATGTAGTACAAAATATCTAACACCCTATACATCATTCTTTTCGCGTTAAAAAAGTAACATCTAATATGTATACTTCTAATTCAAAAACAACAGATCCAAAGGTTTTAATTTCCAATGTACATAAACTACAGTTAGGTATAAATCTAGTTTATAAATTAATTATTTAAAGATTGTAGTTTAGAGTTATAAAAGGGAGGGAAAAACAAAGTTAATTAATTTCTTAAAGCGTTACTCCCGTTTCACATAACATACTTCTACATAAAGACTGGCGCCGAACCAGCTTTAATTCAATACGAATCCATATTCCTTTTGCATTCGCAGAAGGAAAATATTAATTGAATCCTTAAGTAAAGCAATAAAACATAAGGTACGTTTACAGATGGGGGTTTGGGAGGGGGTGGTAGGATCTTGAAGGCTAGTGCACCTCGTAAAACGAGTTCGAAAGAGTGCAGCCGTGTTCAAACGACCCTCCCGTCCGCGGCTCGATTCTACCTGAATTATTTCTTGTACACAACTGGTGTACAAACTAGGAACTGAAATGTTTTGGACTATATGTTACGTTAAAAGGACTAGGTGAACTTTTTAAAAGCGTTGAGTTCTTTGTGTTCGATGTGGATTAATTTGTTTTTTGTTAGTGGTTGGGTTTAAAATGCATACTGTATATTGTATGATCGGCAAAAATAATTGTTTTTAACAGATTAATAGGCATAAATGTTATTCGCAATTCTTACTAGAGTTTTTCATTATTAATTATTTATTACATTTATTAAAATAATTACTGGTTTGAAGAGAAACATCTTTGTTTCTCCTAAAGCCTCTTGTTTCCGTGGTTATGTTTCAGATTTAATAAAATAATAACGTAATCTTCGTCAGAGAAATGAAATATTTTCTTATTCGAGTTTTATTTAATTCATGTAGAAAGCTTGTATTAAGGGGAGGTTTATGTTATTGTAAGAAATGGGTCTCTCTTCTTTGTACGTCTATATTTACGAAAATGTAAAAGGTCAGATGTGATTGTTGTCAAAGAGATTTAATAAAGCAATATATGATATGTCTTGACTATCTGGTTTAGTGATAGCAAGCGCGACTACTGAGCACGAAGTCCTGGGTTCGATCCCCGGGTCGGGCAATTTAATCACAAAATGAATGAATGACTGACGGATCAACGCACAGCCTAAACCGCTGATCGTAGCGACCTGAAACTTGGGGGGTGTGACAACGTCTGTCGGGTCAGCTACGACGTATTAATGAACATGTTATATGTATACAAATACTTTATCCTGATATTTCGATGTTTAGAAAAATTTAACAGGGCTATCAAAAGGGCGTACTTCATTATAATATTAGCCATTAAACTCTCGTGACAAGCTTGCGGCGAGAGCCGTCTGCGTCGCCGACACTTGATGCAAATTTAATTATCTACCGACTACAGTTCAGAATTCACTTCATTAAAACAAGTATGTTTCTGTATAAACAATTTGTCGTTTCACATCCTATATTACTACATAATAATTTGGATAATTATTTATTAATGTAGTTTCAGCTTTAAACCGTCCCACTGCAGGGCAAAGGCCTCTTATACGTAGGTTGGGTGTTGGCAATTACATACCCTTAAGTCCGGGTTTCCTCACGATGTTTTCCTTTATCTACGAAGTATTAGTTAATAGACTTTCTGCGTTAGTGGTATCCTAGATTAACAAAGAAAGTAAAATAATTATGTCACATTAGTAAATGTCAAGTTCAAACTTACATCGAAATGCTTGCAAATCTGGTTACTAACCAATGATATGAATATTATAATTAGAATTGAATTCGAATAAAAAGTAAAAAAAAATTTTTTGCTACTAATAGAATGAAGCCTCAAATATTTTGCATTAATTAAGAAAGACCTTATACAAGCAAAACGTTTTAGTTCCACTTCTCTCCTGAAATTTATGAGCACATTTTACTTAATGTATAGTTAAATAGTGCACCTACACCTAGGTAGAGGTGTCGCCATTAGCATATTTACTGTAGCGACAATTTGCACGCCCTCTCGCATCCTTGTAATACCGGACTTAATAATTCGGTCCGTTAAAGCCTAATTGAGGTAATCCAAAAGTGGCCTAGTAAGAGGTCTCAGGTTCGAACCCAAAGCGCACGCCAGACTTTTCATAAGTGAATAATTAATATTCTCCTGACCGAATTTCGGTCACAGTGGCCAATCTCAACAGAGATTACCAACTATGAAGGAGATTTATAGATAGTGCACATGTGTGCGTAAACATAGGTGGACTAATAGAGTCGGGGAGCAATCAGGCGTAGGATTTGCTTTATGTGCTCTCTGAAGCACGAGACACGTGATAATAAATTTTTAATGCGCTAGTACTAGAGTCGGATTTAAGTCCCATCTTCTTCTTCTTCTTATCGTATGGTTGATGAACAACCTGGTGTAGGATAGGGTAAAAAGCGTAGCGTAGGGTAGGGTAGAAAAAGCGTAGAGGTACGATAATCACGCGTAAGAAGTCGCGCGGGGCAGCTACTCGTAGTTAATTTATAATACGCACATAACTTACGAAAAGTCAGAGGTGCGCGCCTTGAGATCGAACTCGAGACCTTTGACTTGTCAGTCGACGGTCATACCACTAGGCTATCAGTGTTGTCCCTTTCAAAGTCCCATCGAAATTTGAGATTGAGGAAATAGAGAGTGCACATATGTTTGCGTAACTTGTGTTGTGCACTATAATAAATCCTGCGTAGTTCACTAATTTTTGTTTTGATTGACCGCTGTGACCGAAATCCAGTGATATCATTATTGAACAAGCTTCGTTTTAATTTGGTTCCAGCTCCTAATATTTAACGGAAAAATTCTCGTCTAAAACAAGACATAAAATGTCTTGAATAGCGTCATTAATGTAAAATATTGCAGTTGTACGTAATATTAGAGCTAAGCGGATTGCTGAGGGATTATGAGATTATTTAATTAATTCCTTCCCGGTCTATTTAATTCAAGGTCTGCACGCGTCATTTTGCTGCGAGTAAGTAGGGCACTCTACCTTTTTTTTTTATTACGAGCCGAAACTTTCTAAAGGCAACCTTCTGGGGAAGAGACCGGGAGTCCGCCAGATTCTCAGAAAAGCTTCGGATTTAAGTCCCACCGGACTATGAGACTGAGGAAATAGAGAGCTGAGCTGCACATATGAGCTGAAGGCATCAGAGGTGGCAGATTTTTCTACGGTGTGTAAAGCCATGTCAAGGGTCTACGGGTGGTTTAAACTCTGACACCATGTTGTTCATCAACCATACGATGAAGAAGACGGCGTAATATACGGTTAACATGTGTAACAATGCTGAGCGACTAGCTTAAACCATTAGTTCACATGTGAAAATCCTACTCTTGATAAAAAAAATCTTTTTTGAAACTTTTAAAAGGTTTTAATTTTTTTAATAATTATAATCTAGACTTTTTTAAAGGACCTGATTCACAATAAAGGAAGCGATAATGTTGTACTACTTACTACTATCTAGGCTTTTGTTACAGCATTGGTTCTTAGTATAAAGCCATCTTAGAATCTCAATTTCAATTTAATTCTGAACAGGTATGATTGGATTTCGTGCCATCCAATTCGGATTTCATTTCCATTTCACCTTGACAATATTATTGTACCAGGTTTGTAAGAATGCTAATAATCGTAATGCCGAAACCGATGTGTAGAATTTTTCAATAAATATTTATTCCACCAAACTACTTACTGAAAAAAATCGATGTGTAAACATGACAAAAATACGCATTTAATTGGTAACCTGCTCCTTTTGGAGGTAGGTTAATATAGTATTCTATTCTTTACTAATAATTTTAGATTAATATTAAAAAAACCCTCGCTACAGACAATTTTTTCCAACATCCTCACAAATCTTCACATAATACATCACATAATTATAATTAGTATGGATACTTTTTATCCCATAATATTGGCGATTGTACAATAATGTAATCTATACTTATAATAAATCTGTAGAGAGACCAATTCTGTACATGAAATATATTTAAAAAATAACTATCAGGGGGTGATTAGGGATCGATACTGATGCCAAAAATGCAATCAGTAAACTTTTTGTCTGTCTGTCTGTCTGTCTGTCTGTCTGTCGGTCTGTATATTCGTTATAGAAACCAAAACTACTCGACGGATTTTAACGAAATTTGGCACAATTATTCTTCATACTCCTGGGCAGGTTATAGTATACTTTTCATCACGCTATGATCAATAGGAGCAGAGCAGTGAAGGGAAATATTGGGAAAACGGGAGAAGTTACTCCATTTTTTAAGCTTCCGTCGCGTGTGCAGCCTTAATGGCTAAAGCTACATAGAAATCATGTATGACGGAAATGTTCTCCTTAAAATTATCTGTACATATAAAATGCTTTGTCCTGAATGACTGACTGACTGATTGACTGACTGACGGATCAACGCACAGCCTAAACCGCTGATCGTAGAGACCTGAAACTTGGAAGGTGTGTTCTTTATATGACGTAATTATCCGATAAGAAAGGGTTTTTCGAAATTCTACCTCTAAGGAGGTGAAAAATAGGGGCAAAGTTTGTATGGGACAACGGGATTCCTTGGTCCAATCTACTTCATATTTTGCATAAACATTTTTTTTCAGAATTGATCAAAAAAAAAAAAAAATCAAAAAATCAAAATATTTTTATTCATGTAGACCATTAGGCACTTATGAATAGTCATAATTCTAATATTGTTTGTTATAAGAGTGACTCTAGTTGCCAGTTCCTAGGGCAGCCTACCCTTCATGGAGAAGAACCTGGCAAGAAACTCCATGGTTGCTCTTTTAAATAAATGGCTTATAATATTTTAGGTTACATTGTTCTGAGGTCTTATGTGAGAACAATGTCAGTCGACTAAACACAAGTACATCTTAAATATATTTATGCTTTTGATAGAATTACCGTAACAGCTATGAGCTGACCAGTCCCAACAGACGGCACCCGTTCACGAGTATGACGCATGCATCAGCCATCGCCTAACTCAACCATATTGTAGGGAATCAAACGACCCGACACACAACGCCACCGCTATCAGAACATTTCTGTGAGCATGACATACCCAAGCCGTACAGCAATCATCACGTTAATAAAAACTAAGTTGGAAGGACTACATGGTGCTCACATAATTACAAACATACTTACATAGTAAGCAATACAAATACATGTCGGAGTATTCAAAAATATTAAGTACCTATTCTATAATAAGTATTCAATATGATGTCAAAGCACAATAAAATTGATTTTGAATATTAGTAAAGTTCAATCAGCGCTAGTGGGTCGCAGTGTGCAGGAGGGAGTAGTATGCCACACATCTTTATCTTCAATGTAATCCTTCAACTTATAGTAAGCCTTTGATATTAGGATACCTTTAATAACTGTTTTAAACCTAGCATCCGGTAGATCCTTAATTATAGAGGGTATTTTGTTGTAAAACTTAATGCAGTTACCCATGAATGAGTTTTTAGTTTTAGAAAGTCTATAACCAGGTACCACAAGATTGTCCTTATGACGAGTGTTATGTTTGTGAATATCACTCTTTTTTTGGAAGGAAGTTATATTTTTGCGAGTGTATAAGATGTTTTGAAATATATACAAGGATGGGAATGTAAGTATATTTATCTTCTTAAAAAATTCACGAAGTGAATCCCTTGGGCCTAAGTTGTAAATTGCTCGGATAGCTCTTTTTTGTAATATAAAAATGGTGTCGACATCCGCTGCCGATCCCCATAGTAAAATACCATACGACATAATACTATGAAAGTATGCAAAATATACTAGCCTAGCCGTTGCCTCATCTGTCACCTGTCGTATTTTCCGTACAGCAAACGCAGCCGAACTCAGTTTACCTGCAAGTGCCTCTATATGAGGTCCCCATTGCAGCTTACAGTCTACAGTGACACCGAGAAATACGGTAGAGGGAACTAGGCTTAACATTTTCCCATCTAGTTTTATATTTGTACCTATTTGGGTTACGTTAGGTGCCGAGAATCTGATACATTTAGTTTTTCCGGCATTAAGTAAAAGATTATTAGCAGAGAACCAATCTGATAATGCATTAAGTGTAATATTTGGTTCAACAATATTCCTATCTTTCCTATTAATTTTAAATATGAGTGATGTATCATCAGCAAACAGGACTATATTTGTCATGGTATCATTAATCATGTGAGGGAGATCATTTATATATACGAGAAATAGAAATGGACCTAAAATTGATCCCTGGGGCACTCCCATTTTAACAAATGAGCCAGTAGAGGTAACGTTGTCGATTGTCACCCTTTGTTCCCGATTCGACAGGTAAGAATTTACGAGATCAATAGATTTACCCTGGATACCGTAATATTTTAGTTTCAAAATAAGAGTGCGGTGATCCACGCAATCAAAGGCCTTTGAAAGATCGCAGAATACTCCTAAAGCATCCCGCTCTTCTTCCCAGGCTTCTAAGATAGTTTTGATTAGAGTTGAACCGGCATCTTCAGTAGATCGACCTCTAGTAAATCCAAACTGTTTACTGTGCAAGATTTCATTTTTATTAAAGTGCGTTAGCATTTGGCTAAGTATTAATTTTTCAAATATTTTGCTTAAGGCAGGTAGCACAGATATTGGCCTATAATTAGACGCGTCATTTTGACACCCTGCTTTAAAAATGGGTACGAGTTTACTGTGCTTCATAAGGTCGGGAAAGATACCGTCTGTGATGCACTTGTTAAAAATAAATGCCAGTATTGGCGCAATATTTTCTATTATGGGCGTAATGGCTTTAATTGATAATCCCCACAAGTCCTCTGTACTTTTAACAGCTATAGTTTTAAATGCCTTTATAATGTCAATATATGTAACAGAACTAAATTCGAAACTAGTTGTGCTATTAAACTTAAAGTTTTTCTTTAAAAGTAGTTCAGCAGCTACTGGACACGACTGAAGACATTTAGTAGTCTTAGTGGGTATGTTTGTAAAAAATTGCTCAAAATAGTCAGCAACCACCGATTTATTAGAAACTAGTTTATCGTTAATTTTTAATACAGGTATACTATCAGTGGCCCTACGATTACCAGTTTCGGTGTTTATTACTTTCCACGTTGCTTTTACCTTATTTTTTGATTTTTTAATTTGTTGACTTATGAAAGTAGCTTTAGCTTGTTGACATACTTTTTTGAAAATTCTAGAATAGTTCCGTAAGTAAATATGAAAGTCATTGTTAGGGGTATAGGATTTTTTATCGTATAGGTCGTACATAATGTCTCTACTGCGCCTGATACCTGGGGTTGCCCAGGCACTAAAAGGGACCTTATTTTTAATATTTATTATTTTGACTTTACATGCTTTCTGGAATTCTTTATTTATAGCATCAAATAAAGAACTGTACATCATATTAGGATCGTCATAGTGTGGTTCTAATGTATGTAGCTGTACCTCAAAATTTTTCTTAAATTTTTCTAGACATTTATTTGTTAGTGACCTACATTGTATCGCCTTGTGCTTATTGACTATTTTATGATTTAATTTAATAATCTGGCACTTATGATCAGAGCGAACCCCTGATATAAGGTTTTTACCTTTTATTTTAAAGTTGGTTAAGACATTGTCTATACATGTAGCAGAATCTTTTGTCACCCTAGTTGGCTCAAAGAAATTAAAATTAAAATTAAATGATTTACATAAAGATATAAAGTCTAGTTTTGCGGTGGTATCTACTAAAAGATCAATATTAAAATCACCACATACTATAATGTTTTTGTTCATTTTTATCCTCCGGAGGGCATCCTCCATAACTTCCAAAAAATGTGAGGTTTTAGAATTAGGAGGCCTGTATACACACAAGATAATGTACTCCTCCGTCTCTGCACATGCGAGCTCGCAGATTCGTTCAACAGAGAGGTCGCAAATATCTCGTCGCTCTCTATGAACATATTTGTTATTTAACAAAATCATAGTGCCTCCGCCTTCTGCTGACACTCTCTGGAACGAACTAGCGACATGATAGTCATTAATATTAAACAACATTGTGTCTGGCGTAAGCCATGTTTCAGTAAAACATAAAATGTCGACATTAAATTTTTCAATAAATAATTCTACATCTAAAATTTTGCCAGAGAAGTGATTAATATTTTGATGTGACAGTAGTAAAAACTTAGTTTTCTTCTCTGTTGTCGAACAAGTCAGTTTAAATTACAATTGACCACATCATTATTAGTATCACTACTAACTACAGTGGAGGAAGAAGGGAACTTCGTCATATTACCTATGACTGTGTAAATAGTATATGCTAGTAATCTAGCTGTTTCACGCTTATATCTATTGGGCAGGTATTCATTACCCCTTGTCATTTTCAAGTTTCCAACAAAACTGTTGGTGTCAAAAAAATAAAAATTTATCACTGTGGTGATTAGCTAAAAACAGCATATGATTATTCATCATATGAATATAGTTATTTTGGGTATCTGATAGATGGTCATAATAGGGTAAGGCACACAATACTATTCTATTACATTCAAGGCTCAACATTTGAGATATTGATTTTGTGATGTCTTTTTTTTTTACATTCAAACTATTACCTACAAATACAATGGATGGAATAGAATATGATGGAACACGTGTTTCGTATTTTATTAAAACTCATCACCTAACAGGGTTAAAAAGGGGTAGAAGGTTATTTTGGGGGTGATTTGCATCGAAGTTGATATCAATACTCCTTAGTGCTTTTGATTTAAACTGGCTTGGTGCAATGTAATTACCTTTTAAAATTGGAATGTCAAATATAAATCGGATTAGAATTCGAAAGGACATTGCCAATCTTTATATGGAAGTTGGACCAAGTGCTACCCAGAATGAACACATAGTACAATTTGTTCCTTAGGCCAATAGTTATCAAAATCTATCCCAGGAGTCAAGAGAAAAACAGGGTTTTGTTATGCATTTTTTATATGAAAGAAACAATCTTAAGAATTATTTTCAATGTAACTGTGAGTGTATTAATTGTACTTTTTATGTTACAATAATAATGTAATTTATCAGCAAGTGTACATTAATGAACATTAAAAAATATACATTATTTTTGACATAAATATAATCAAGAAATCAAAGCATTACAAGAACAAGCATTAGACTGAAATGTTGCTCCAAAAAATTAACTTGAATAGGAATGCAACATAACGCCACCTCACTATTTGTACTGACTACTCTCAACTACCATATTAGAATACTGGAATTGGTGCCCAATACAAGTTTAAATAAACAACGCACCAATATACATAATGGCATGGTGCAAACGAGACAATAGAACAGCTTTTTGTGTTTTGCGTGCTACGTAATATTGCCAGATGTCCCGATTTGGCGGGATATCCCGCTTTTCAGCCCTACTGAAAAAAAAACCAACCCCAATTAATTAATGAGATTGATCCCAATTAAATCTGTGATTTTGAATAAAAGGGTTAGGCATATTTCTGTCCCGATTTTTCCATTCCTGTACCGCTTTTGGTGCTACAGGACAATGTTATAAAATATATTAGATGTAGATTTATGTATTTTGGAGGAAAAAACATCCCATACTCATAATTTAATGAAAAATAATTATTAACAACAAAACTTTTTTTTCCTGGGACGAATTTTTTTTAAATATTTGTTTTGGATGTAAATTAATGCCACGATACCACTGGAGCTACTTTCATTCCTGGGCAGCACTTGGTCCAAACCCTGTCAATGTCCTTTCAAATTTATTTGTTCTCTTATACTGGAAAGAAAAACTTACCAGCCTTATAAGTACCTATCTTGATTTTCCTTTGAAAATTCCTTAGAAATCTCTTAGATTATATTATTATATAATAGCGAATATTTGCAATTGCTATACCGACGATATTATTGACTGTCATTCGCCCTGTACCTAAGTCTGCTTATACAATGACGCTAAAAGTAGTGGCATCGGCTTAAAGTAGTACAATTTGTTCTCATGGTCAGTACAGTTTGTTGATTTATCATTTTTCTAGGTATCTATAATACTAATTCGATTTAAATAAATAAATTATGTTCAAAATATTCTATAGTCTACGTGAGCAAAGCCACGCGGGAAAAGCTAGTTAATAAATAATTGAATGAAGTAACGGAGTTTGTTGCTATGGTAACGCTACCTAGCGAAGACGTAATATTATTTTGTCCTTGTTGTTAATCAAATTATTTATATTCACAGCGGAGGGTAGGCGTGTAATTCCTCTCGACACGTGTTATCAAATTTCCATTACTTGTACCTCACCTAATATTCTACCTACGTCGTCTTCTCTTAAAACTTCACCGGACGTGCGGTTCTGTTTTTGTATTTATTACTGAGCGTTGACTTTTCGATGTAATTTCGACTTTGTGCCTGAAAAATAAGGTTGGTTTTAACTTGAGGGCGCGTCGGAAAGTCTGAGGTGTCGTTTTGGGAGCTTACTCGGGTCGCGTTATTAGAGTCTTGTCCTTCTTTATTGGAATATACGAGGGGTTCGAAGCACCCCGCACCACCCTTGTCATTGAGAAGCTGTGGTCTGGCTACGTTGACGCTTGCGAGGGATGTGTTGTGTACTCTTAAATTCGATTAAGTATTGTTTTGTATTGGTTTTTTACCCATGATGACGTAACTCCCTTGAAATTAATGGAAAATTTAGCTGTTATACTCTACATAAGTATTTTGGGTTGCTAATGTGTTGATTAAGATTTCCATTATTAATATATTCCGTATTAAATATGTATAGACGTGTCAGTTTGATCAAGTCGTAGAGGATTTACTTTTAATATATATATTCCATAGTCATTTGCTTTTATATTAATATTTTTATTAGTCTATAAACATAAAATTTTACATCTCTGTGGTGTACAATAAATTGTTTGATTAAAATCACTTGATATTTTACTTCGATATAAGCAACATAAAATTTTAGTTTATATCATGTTTTGATGCAATTTTTACTGTATCTCTGAGTTTATTTAGCGCAAGTTTTATTTTTAAATGGCAACTCAAGTGAATTCGTAGCACGTAGCGGCTTATGTGAAAAGCTGTCGTAGCGTCTACGGAGACTACGTAGCGCTGCTACGAGGCGGCTACGCCTGCGGGTACACTGATTCAGCTTTGTTTCACATGACGAGTTTTATGGAATTACATTCATGTGCTAAGAGGAAGGAAGGCGGTAAAAGAACGTATACTTAGTTAATAATAATAATTAATACAGAGCAAAAAAATACTTGAAAAATTCTTGTATGTTACCTGTATGTATGTTGACCCTTCATAATTATATCTGTAATCTGTATGTTAATAAATCTATATCGATAATACTTGTTACTTGTATCCATATAGGTATTAATAAAAGTACGTCACGCAAAAAGCTGCTAAATAAAAATGAGGCTGATAGTCTGTGGGCCTCAAAAACAACAAAGTGCGTCCCCATAAATGGCAGAAGAAATCGTGCGGCAAGACGAAGATGGTGGGATCAGTTGGAGTCATATTTAAAAGACTGGTCTATAATGGTCTTAGACCGGAATAAGTAAAAAGGGAGTAATTAATAAAGGCGTTGCTTGATATACCATCCATATTATAAGTGTAGTTAATCTATATAATAATCGAGTTGATATTGATAATCGGTGATATCTGTTGACTCGATTATCATAACAGATAAGGTATTACGTAAATTACACCTAATATTATTGATGTTATATTAAGCAACTTCTTTATTAATTACTAGCTTTTGCTCGCGGCTTCGCTCGAGTTAATTTAGAATTAGACAACCATAGACTCTCAAAATGTATTAGGTACTTAAATTTAAAATTCAATTATGATTTGATAGATACGTGATGCCATCGTGAATGTTATTGTGGATTTCCTCGGGAACAATTCTTTTTTCGGGATGAAATACTAGGTATACATAGTATACTAGGTATACTATGAATACTAGGTATGTCCTTTCTGTACATCTGTCAACATATAAGCAAAATGTCAGAATGATCGGTTCAGTGAAGTGAGTTGGCGTGAAAAGCTAACAAACAAACTTAATTTCACATTTATAATATTAGTAAGGATTTTATCAGCCTGTACTTTCCAACTCACACATAAACCGTCTGCAATGGACTGCAATAGTCGTAAAGGCCTTATACACTTTTTCACTGCAGGGCAAAGGCCTCTCTACTCCTCTTCCGCTTGTCCAGGTCCTATTTTATATATCTTGTAATATACAGCATAATATGCTTTATATAATAATAATAGGCAGGTTATATCCGTTCTCAACAAACTATCGAAACCATCCAACGCAAAAATATTGTTTCTAATCGGACTAGTAGTTTCTGAGATTAACGCCTTCAAACTTCCTATCTTTTCACCTTTATAATATCATAGATTGTCCGCGTCATGTAGTATATGTTGCAAGGTGCTTAAAACTGCGGCTTTTCATTCGCTTAGTTGTACGTTGCTTTACACGTTTACACACTGTTGCAGTTTATGTTGCAAGATAAAGATTTTTCTTATTACATTTTATGGAGTTTTCCTTGCTGTAACTGTTTGAACTTGGTTTTTAAGTGAAAAGAATAGGTTTAGGAGTGTTGGTTTATTGTGTTTGTTGAGTAAAACTTACTTTGAAATAGGTTGTGGCATTTATTTGATCTCGCTAATGGTATGTGTGTGTGTGTAATATGTGTACTTTTCTTTAAGAGTTTCGTTCTAAGTTAAAACGAAACTCTTAGAAGTATGTTTTGCACCTATTTTCTAGTGTAAAAAAATATAAAAAAACCTGGCAAGTGCGAGTCGAACTCGCGTACTTAGGGTTCCTTAAGACATTATATTCGAATTTAAATCTATTAATAGAAGTAAAATTTGAAAAAACAACTGATACGGATGGGATTCGAACCCACGATTTTCGATTTACCGTGTCGACGCTCTGACCGCTAGTTTTTTCAATTTTTTTTTGTAAATTATATTTAATAAGCTAACATATAAAAAAATCACAAAAATATTGAGTATTCACTTTTAAATAATACGCTATGTACTATTAAGGTATTATTAATTATTAAATTCTTGTTTCAGATGACTGCAGCTTAGTAAGGCGGGTCTACACAAGGTAGGAAAATTTAATCAATTTACGATATGAATAATTTCTTCTGAAAATGAAAACTCGTTCGTAAAAGGAGATTATTCAAAAAGTTTTTAACAAACCGGTGACGTGATAGGCCATTTCGGCTTGGCCCTAAATCCTGTTAGGCTATCACCGTGCCATAATGCCTTTTAGGTCTATAAAGTTGATTAATGTTTCATTATGTCGAGTGAAGCCTAAGTTTATATGGTAATTTTTATGGTCCCGTTTATTAGCTCTTACATTTTTTATTATGAATAAGGAATGTGTGGTAAATGGTTTGTGATCTATGGTGGAACACCTGCGTATCATCTAGAGATGCTTTTTTAACCTGGAGACTTTAAGTAATCACACATCAAGCAAGCAATACATAGCAATTCCTCGAGTGCGAATTTTTTAGGATAGAAATCAAGGAACATGTCTACGTGCTACAATTCTCAAGTATATTTTAGCGGATATTTTCTGTAGTTACGTATAATAACGGTCTAATACGTTACTAATTTAAGTATGATAAATATATATTATGAAGTCGAATAACATGCAGAAATTGTGAGTGTAGTATAGTATTAATGATTTTAAAATATGGAGTGTATTGTTGGATGGAACTTTCGAAGCACACCAGCACCTGTAGCATGGCCGGAGACATTTTATCCACGGGGAGAGGATAAAATACTATTCCCCTTTTTCAATTTTGTCCACCCTCCGAGCATGGCGACATGGGTGGAAAAACTAGTCACGGTGGACAAACCAGGGGAAACGCTTGTCCCTGAAATTATTGTCATTATAAGAAAACTTTTATTCAATTACAAAATAGTCGAGAATATCGTCGTAAACCAAAGTACTTTCTTCGTTTTATTACATCTGTGCTGGATATTCATTTTGTTTTTTGTTTTGTTGTCAATGTCTCTGAGTATATTTCCACTAGTCGCCATGCTATAGGCGGGGGGTGAGTATCCACGTCTAATGTTAAAAAGTGATATAATTATCTTTCCCCCTGTTGCCGTGCTTTGGCAGGTGGATAAAATAATTTAATCTTTTGCCAGTGGAAATAACCGGTGGACAAAAGTTTTATCTCCAGCCCATGCTAGCCCTGCTGGAGCGAAAGTGCTCTAAATACAACTGCCTCACCCGAGAATAGAATCGAATTTAACAGTCCGTTGTTGTCAACAAACATTCTTAGTATAATTGCAATATTATGTGTAATGTCTAATTTTCCTATACCCACATTTTCTCAGTTATTTTATAAGGGCATTTCTCGAAAAATCCTATGCAGTACTCATTACTGTATCTGAAAGTGCGACAAACTAACAATGAAGTTGCCTTTGTTTGGCACTGAATTGTTCTGGAACCTCGTTACGTTACGCACTGAGGCATTATTTAATTACGTCGATTGTTTCAATCACAATGAGACTAAACGAAACACTGTTAATTTGTATAAGTTTGTATACACAACAATAAATTAATTGTCTCTGCCTTCAAATTGTTTGGTGAACGGCATTCATTTTAGTTTAGGAACGCGTTGCATTTTATTTTTAAACAATAATTATGTATTTAAGTTAAGTACTGATGGCCTAGTGGTATGACCGTCGACTGAAAAGACAGAGGTCTCGAGTTAAATCCCAAGGCGCGCACTTCTGTCTTTTCGTAAGTTATGTGTGTATTAAAAATTAATTACCAGTTGCTAAAATACTAAATAGTGAGGGAAAACATCGTGATGAAACCAGCACACCTGAGAGATTTTTCAATGGTGTGCAAGCCATGTCAGAGGTCTAAGAGCAATTTAAACTCTGACACCTGGTTGTTCATCAACCACAATATAAAAAAATGTATTTAAATTTACAAAGACTTCAAATTACGGCCTATCACAAGAATAGCATAACTCTATTAATTCGATGCCTTTTCTTTCGAGAATTGACCTTTCAAAGACGACATTCATATCACTTTAGCTACGTAAGCGTTCTTTAGACGACTTAATTGCATTGTATATGTTTTTATTAGAAATTGTAGGTAATACCGAAGTCTTTACCTTTGCAGTATCACTAGTTCATTGTGTTGTCGGTCTTTTCTTATGTGTTTCTGAATTGCGTATGCGTATTAGACCTTTAGTCTTCTATCGACTCAGCATCTGCAAGGGACCTCGCTTGTACAACTGGGTCAAGGAATTCCTTATATCCAATGTAGTCCTGCGGTTTACGTCTTCGTATTTCTGAATCAGAAATGAACTTTAAGCGCATTTGAACAGTGTTTATTTTAAAATGGAGAATGTCGTAATCGTATTTCAGATGCATTTGAAACTGGACTGTTTTATTGACTTTACGGTTTTTAATAGCAGAAGTGTTTATTCAATTTAAAAAGGTACCTTATGTTGTACCTTTTTACAATAACAGCAAAGCTGTTTGTTAAAAAGCCACTGTCGCAGGGTTTGTAGAATTAGGTAAATGGCTTACGTGAGGCTTTTCAGACTTGCGTAGTTTTGTCTTGAAAATAGGGAAAAGAAAAACATTTTTGCAAAAAGACAACTTTTCTTTGAAATAAGCGAACGTTTCGTAACAATATAAATTCAATGAATTCTATTATACATAGGTACATGTTCGTTTAACAATCTTGCTTTCACTCTTACCATGGTAAATAAATAATGTTGTGACATACTAATTAGCGTTTACTAAGTACCTTCTGTCGGGAACTAATTGGTTTTATATTACGGTGTAAGATAGACTTCGTGGCCCACCTGCGCTTTTAAATTATGAATGCTTTTGTTCTTTGTTATTAACGGCTTGTGGACTTTAAAAATGAGTCGAGTATTGTGAGCTGACTGCTTCTGTTATTAAAGCTGGACGGATGATTATTAAAAATGTATCAGGTCACTGTTGCTGCAGAATACTTATAACTTAACCGGAGACTAACCTAAAACAGTCATCATGCAATTTAATTTAGTTTATCACGAGCACAACATTTAAGATCATCACAGCAACATCACAAAAAACAACTTAAAAAGATATTAAAACCTTTAAATTAAAGAAATTACGAGAGATCGCAACCAGCAGGTAACGTTCCCAAAATGCTGGACGCATTGCCTTGCTGAATAGACTCAGCCTTTGAGCTAGGTATAGCATTTTGGTCACGAGTTGCCTCGAATATATATATTAAACATATGCCCAGTTAAGTCTTTGTAAATTTAAATAACCCAACCATCATCATCATCATCCAAGTTTTTATGGTATTAAATAATACTACTTCCGTTCATACCACCCGTATTTAAACAGCAATTTGCACTTATATATTATATCGACTAATCCTTTTAACCACCCAATATTATAAGTATCGGAAATTCTACCAATCGTCTTCCTTCTATTAATTGTATTTACCGGCCATCCGGCCCGTACGGTTAGTTTACGACCGCACCCGTAGCGTCTGGGGATGTAACTTACTGACCGGTAGTTGGCCGGGTGAGTTACAACTTGCCGTTTGGAACGTTTCTATAAAACACCATGTTTGACGACTTTTATCGAAGAATGTACTCATAGACAAGCATTCTTAACGATTATTTGAAGAAGTCTATACTTTCATTGAAATACCCCGGGACAAATATTAGTTTGAACCTATCGGAACTGGGTAACGACCGTTTAATGTGATTTCATGAATGAACCCTATATTAGAACATCTAGGCCATCTTTTTTGCGATGTCTAGTACCTGAATATAGCCGAAATTGCCCCAAGATTTATGTCGAGTTCAAGCTATTATTTACTTATAACAAACATTCCGTGTCAGTTAGTGTTTTGACACAGCAGTTTAAACCATTAATTAAAATCCATTAAAGTAGTGACAGCCTAGTGGTAAACCGTTAAACTGCGTTGGTAGATTCCAACCCAGACACTCATCTCTGACTTTTCGGATACATGTGCATTTTAGAAATTAATTATCACTTGCTGAAACGCTGAAGGAAAACATGGTGAAAAAACCAGCAGACCTGAAAGATTTTTCAGTTTTTTTTTGGTTTGGGTGTTCCAAATTTACAAGCGAAATTGAAAAACTGTTACATCCCGTTCGGATATTACAATTACTGCTGAGTTTTGAAGTGAATTTCCCTTGCAGACAATTCGATTGGTTGAGTCAGGGTGAATCAGGAACTCTGTCTGCGCCGTGGATTTAGTAACTGGTGCTTCGTTAATGGAAGTTGTCGGTACTCTCGTCTGTCTATTTTGTGTGCTGCGAATACAGATTGAGTAGTACCTACGTGCAGTCTATAAATATTTATTTAATATCGCTATTACTAAAACACTCGGATAAAGTTTTGCCACCAAGTGACTTTGTTGTGTAGTTCGAAATTTTTGTGAGAAGAAAATATCGATTACGGGCAGTATTAAACCCGCGACCTACTGAATAAAGCCCCGTTGCTCTGCCACTAAACTATTTGTAATTTCGCCCATGTTATCGAAGTTCTCTGACTTCTATATTCAACCATCTCAGATGATAGTTTGACTTGGTCATGTTCGGTGAAACCTATCTGGGGGACGGGTCTGTACGATATCATCATTCGTCTTCCTGTTTTAAACAGTCTTACATACATACATAGACTCACGCCTGTTTCCCAGAGGGGTAGGCAGAGACAACGGATTTCCACTTGCTACGATCCTTGCATACCTCTTTTGCCTCATTCACTCTCATCACGTTCTTCATACATGCTCGTCGGTTTAGGGTACTGCTGACCTGACCTTTCTCAAGGACATCCCTGACTTGGTCATAGAATGTTCGTCTAGGTCTTCCCCTTCCAACTGTACCATTCACCCTTCCCAGTCTTCCAGTCTTACGGTTGGTTTAATTATCATATCATAGAAATAAAAATCGATTAAGTTTTATTTACTTACGATTTTCTCGGTGTTTGAGGGTTTAAGCGGCGAACTGACACAGGGTCAGGTGTCCGAAAACTAAAGATGTGTTCAGTAAAGTTTGTTGCTGACTGTTCAGTATTCATTAGAATAGAAGACAAAAGGTAAACAAACTTCTACGCTCTTTTCAGATAGCTCCTTTGTTAGGGGTGTCAAATACGAGTACAATGGAGGTGATTGAATAGTGGATTGTTTAATATCTTTTGTTAATTATGTTTATTTTTAATTTACTTCTTTATGAAAATATTTAATAAGAAACTCGAAAAAACAACTGACTTGGGCGGGACTTAACCTGCAATATTTGGCGTGCCGTGCCATAGCTTTACCAACTAAGCTACCAAGTCCGACTCTTCAGTTGGCGTGTTGGCAAATTTCATATACCTTATACTTAGTCATTTGTTTTGAAAGGACTTAATTATAATTAACTTTCAGATACTATCCTCAGATTTCAATCTTTTTATTTGATTTATTTTTAACGACCACCAGGCTATCATTTCCTCATAAATAACGTAAACACGAGGATGTTAATTACGCGGCTCTACCAACCGTATTTTCCAGTTCAATCCGTGGAATTCATATTGCATTTCGTGAAAGTTAAGCGCGTATGCAAAACTACTAGGAAATCTATTAATTTAAAAAGTTTTAAGCGGAACACGTCATGTTGTATGTGGGTGTTAACAACTACCGTTCTTAATCTTAATTATGAAAATTAACTCTACTAGTAAATACACCTGACGAATCATAACTTATATTAGACTTGACGAGTTGAAACATTTTTTAGACATGACCAATCAGAACCAAATCGAGCGGTTAAAAACGCCTTGACGAATTAGAACTTATATCAGGCCTGACGAATCAGTTACTTAATCAAGACTTTTTAGATGGAATGTTTCTAGTTTAGGTGCTCTTGTTGTGTCTTGATTATAGTTTTGTATTTTGCGCCGACCCCAAGTAACATGGGACTTATGGCAGGCGAACGAAGAAGATTTGGATAGTTTTGGATTTATGCCAAATAAGAGGTCAAATAACAATCGGAGAATAGAGAATAGTGGTGACTGCTTCGCCAATAAGAGCTTAGTTTCATATTTGAAAAAAGAATGGTCCTGAATTCCTGATTCATTTTTGGAGGTAAAGTCAAATCTATGTCAATAAATCAAAGTCGGGTTATAAACACCATCTATAACCGAGAACCGCTCTGGACCGATTTTCATGATTTTTGATTTGTTGGAGTTTGGAGATGTCTCCGTCTAGAATAACAGAATAAACAAAAAAAATAAAGAAATTATGGTATGGTGGAAAAAATTTAGGGTAGGATAAGGGTAGAGTAGGTTCGAGTAGAGTAAAGTTCGGAGTTTAGTAATAAAAATAAAATTTTAAATAGTTTGAATTACCTTTTTTTCACATATTCACGAGAACGTAGCTAGTTCATCATAAATTGGTTGGTTTTCCTAATATAGATAAATAAATAAATAAAAAACCTGGCTGGAAAATCTTATGACGATAAATGTTTTCCCAAAATAAATCGGTAGTGAATGCGAATGTCGATAGTGATTCATCTTCCTCAATCAGTAAATATTGTCGGGAAATTGTCCCGGCTGTCTCATAAACGATTCACTGTAGGTGGTCTGATATATTCTTTGAGCTTATTTAGTTGTCTGTCTCCGTCTTTATTCAATCATACTCAAAAGTCGAAAGGAAGTTTTACATAATTTCGCTTTTGTAAAATAAATCAAGTACATAGCTTGAACTTCAGGAATATTGTGTTATCTTTTATTCAGTAAAATGTATCTCAATTTGCTTATCTTCATACAAGATGTATTCCCACATTTCAAAATATTAGTGGTCCAGTCCGTTGATCGAAATTCGAACGTATTTAAAAAAAAATGTAGCTTCCTGCACGTCTTCTTCATATAAACTTTTACTTTGCCAAGTTTCACACTCTTCCGTGCGAGCAATATTCTTGAAAAAGGAGCCACAGTTTTCGCTTCACGTTAATAGATTTTAGTATGTAAAAATGTTTCATACAAAATCGTTTACTGTATTAAATTAACATAAGTTACTTGATAAGTCTAAATTTAATGCCGTACCGTAGCCAAAATTGCTTCCAATAGATAAACCTCCCTACAAAGTCACCTTGACTTTGTAGGGAAGACGTTTTCCCATAGTTTTGTAAGTGGTTGGCAGACATTGGTTAATCTTTTTAATCTGAAGATGGGTGCGTCACAGGCGCGACGGTTCGGCGCCGCGCCTTGTATGAGTGGGCTGCATGTGCTCCACTTATTATTAAAATAATTAGTCAGCTTCATTGTACTTTACGACTTTGGTGACTTTTAACACTTAATTAACAACAATGACGCCATTGTGAATCCCATATAGATCAATAGCTGTCGCCCGCGATTTCATCAGCGTGAAATTTAATTTTCGATCACGTTTCGAAAGATACGTGGCGCCATCTATTATTATAAGAACCTTATTTTTGTTTTTCTTGGGAACCGTAGTTTTTTCAGGATGCAAGATACCCTGTATCAGTTTCTGTACACCTGACAACGTATATGCAAATTTTCAGGATGATCGGTTGAGTAGTTTAGGCGTGAAAAGGTAACAAACTAACATACTTTTACATTTATAATGTTAGGATTAGGAGCAGAATTATTGCGGTCAAGCAGCTCATTAAAAGTAGATCTAGCATCGTCTCAGACTAGTTTTTCAACGTTTCCAAAGATTTTCTTTATAAGAAAAATAAAATGGCCAAGTTCATTTACTTTGATTAATCTACCAATTAGGCGGTGTACATTTCGTTTACTTGATGCTTTAGGGACCCTAATTAGGGATACCCTAATTTGTTTTAATTATTCAACTTTTGCTGATTTTGGTATTACAAGCGATAGCATCTTACACATTATATGGTTTGAAATAGAGGGAAGAGGTCTAACCAAGGAGAATATATTTTCAACAAATTCAGGAAAAAGTTAATGTCATGTCGTATAAGAAGTTAAAGAATTGGCTGAGAACCCTGCCCGTGTTATCCACCACCTAAGATGTTTGGATGTAAAAGAATTACGATAATAGTTTTTGTATTTCTATAATGTTTCGTAAGGTCGGTAAGAGTCCTACTTCTCCCTCCTCTTTTAAAGGCAGCAATTCCCCTGTTGTTGCAATTGCCTAAAGGCGGCGGTTATCATTTACCCTCAGGTGGTACTTGTTTGTTTGCTTGTATATTTTTTTAAATTCACAGTCCCCAATTAGAGACTACATACGTCCTTTTTATCCATGGTCACACTTGCTTACATGAAATGAGGCTGTTAGAGTTTCCTCTACAAATATGTGTACTAGTTACACAAACTACAAATGGCTTACTTAAAAGCGTAGCCTACAACCCTTAGAGTATATAAGAAAATATAGAGCAACCCTATAGAAGTATGAACCGTGAGCACGGGTATGAACAACGCGGCCGCGACACGAGCTCCGTCCGCGATCATACCTCGATCGATTGCGGTTCAACTAGGCTCCACGAGCGAAAAAGTTACATTTTAGTTTATTTTTATATCATGGTTAACTGCTGAGTTAAATTTTGAAAAACGTCTTGAAAACATAATTTGAAAAAATGTCATTTTAACATTTCTATGGTGAGACCTGCTTTCGCTCCGCACAAGGCAATGTGGTTGACGTTATCACTCTATATTTTCTTAAATACTCTATGCTACAACCGTTTATTAATTACATAGAAGAAATAGTTCAGGGCCGGCTCGTGTTAGATTTTCTAATAAATTTACAGCGATCCAACCCTCGGTTCAGCTTTCATTAACTTGGGTTTAAACTCCCTCGAGAAGATTGATTTCATCAGTTATTGTTTGCACATCGAAGTTAAATAGAAAACTTTGTTATTGGAAAGTAATACACAATGTAATATTGTGGTGTATGGACTTCTAGTTCTTGGATTTTCTATGCAGGGGTAGGAATAGTTTTCTATAGGTATTTTGTCGTTCAAGACCCTGAAAAAAGTGCTGTGGTGCAATGAAAATGAAATAAATTTAGAGTAAAAGGCTAAGTTCATTAACGGTTGAGCTAATATGATTGTACATGCACATTAACACTCGTTCAAGCGATTGAAGCTTAGTGACGCAGGTTCGATTCATGCACGGGAGAATTATTTGTGTCTACGAACAATAATTCTTGTCTGGATTTTAGATTGCGCGTTGTGTAATGAAATCTATCTCGTTAACTATACATAAAGACAAACACCTTCTAATGAGCGCAAAATAAGTGATGCGTATGAGAAGAGGCTTATGCCCAGCAGTGGACTGATACAGGCTGGGTAGGTCTTATTTTTTTTGGAATACTTGCGCATAAAAACTTATGTCTAAGTAATCCTTTGGAGAAAAACAAGCATAGTGCAAAGTTCTGGTGAGAAATATTATTAACGTACCTGCTGTAACTGCATTGAAGGCTTCCTTTGAAATAATAGCCTTGCGTGTTTGTAAACCCTAGGGTTTGAGTCAATTGCTTGCTGATTGGCAGCCGTTCGCGACACTCCGGCGCCGCGGTATCGTCTAAAACATTACAATTCAAATTATTATCAGCCGATATTTTTTTAGTCTTAAACCCTTTTTTTTATTTGGTACAGATGTTTTGCGTAGTTTGGTTGCGTTCAGGAATTATATACAGAGCGGATTAAAGGTGCAAATTATATTGTAACCCACTAAAATTTTGTGTAAAAAAAATATAATCACTTCAAAACAGTAAAAAGTTACAAATAAGACACAAACTTTCAATTGGAGTCGGAGTTTCGGATTCAATATTCAAAAGACATTAAAAATGTAAAAGTTTTTATTATCTAGTTCTTCCAGTTTATAGGTTTTGTAACAATTACTGTGTTTTTGTTTGTTGAATTAAAAAATAGAAAACTATAAAGAAAGTTTTAGTGTACGGCCTGGGTGCACGCTCTATTCGAGCGTCGGGCGGGGAGGGGCGTGCAGCGTTCATGTTAAACACGTGCTACCCGTAGTGGCCGTCCTGAGTGCCGGCCAAGCGGAGCGTGGGCAGCAGCGGACTTGTTTGCGTCGAGCGGGGCGTCGCGTGCAAGTTCAAACCAGTTTGTGTTTTGCAGCGGTGATACGAGCGTTCTTGAAGTTCTTTAACTCTCCAAATTGTTTTCTTTGCTTCACAATGTTACTAGGACCTTGTCTTGACTCATAATTAAATTTTAGCCACAAATTTTCTTCTAAATACATATCAATAATTTCGAACGACGCAGACGCCATGATCGACACAAACGACCGCCACCACAAACGCTGAGCGTGCACTGAGGCCACTTAAAGAACGCGCTTTCGACCGCTCTTCTCCGCTCCGCCCGACGCTCGAATAGAGCGTGCACTCAGGCCGTACACTTAGGTTTATCTTTTCATACAATATACTATGCAAAAATTTAACTTAAGGCTACATTATCAGTATCTCACAATAAACAATTATTTGAGTTAGTCCGACCTTCTTTCACGAAGCAACGGAACGTCGGAACGACGTGATTTTTTGCATAGAGATAGTTTATAGATGGGAGAGTGATATCTATAGGACTTTTTATTTATTTTTTACGTCAGAAAATTAGAAACTGGGAATGAAATCGCGAGTAACAGCTAGTTCGTAAATAAATTCTTAACTTGTACACCGACTGCAGTATTTTATAAAACATTTGAGCTCCCAGTTACAAAGAGACATCAGTATTCAGAAGCGGTTCGACCTATTTTTGAGACCAAAAGCCACCGTGGAAATGTGCAAATACAAAAGTTATAGAACTTTCTTGAAGTCATTTGTCATTCCAGAAGTTTCTGACTTGTAAAAACATTTTTACATCTTACCTAAGAAATTGAAATTGATTAACTGGCTAAAATAAATGCAAAGAGGTACAGGCAACATTTTATTAAATAATGAAATGTCTACTTATATCTAAGAATTAAGCTCGATTAACATCTACAGACACCTTTATTTCTTTATCGTATGGTTGATGAACTGTTGTCAGTGTTTAAACTGCCTTTTCTGACATGGCTTAATACACCATTGTTTCCGCACCGTTTTAAAAAATCATAAGGTAAATTCGCGAAACTAAATGGTTTATTCACCGCAGATTGTTAATTCTAAATAACTTTTGTCGAAATATATTTGTTAAAATTGACAGAATAATTTCAGATAACATATACCTATGTAGGTTCTAAAATATGAATACTTAGGTTAATAAGGCAAAAAACTTCGAATTGTAATAGTACGTAGGAAAGGTAATGACCTCTACTTGTCAACTGTCACTTGAAAAGTACACTTTACAAGAATTAGAAGAAAAATATTTTCCATACATAACGTTTTATTTTAAATATTTAAATAATGTTATAATGATTTAATAAGCTAACATGTGCTATAACATGTAAAAAATTCACAAATAATATTAACTAATGTTACCTTAATATTGAAACCTTATTACAAAATTTATGAAAGTTTTAATTGGTTAAAAAAATATCAATGTTTTTTAACAAAATGGCGAAAAGACAGTTCTATTCTTATTTCAAACGCAGTTACAAAAGGTAATAATAAAAGAAAGGCCTTTAATTCGAACTCGACCTTGACACGGAGTAAGGAGTTATCTCGAAATTGTAAGAATGCTTCCCTCTTTTAACTGGGAAGAGGTTCCGGAAGAAGCCGTTAAAATAATGTCGCATCATTCTTTGGTTTTTACGGTTTGTTTTCATGGGGAACCATCATGGTTTTGGAAGATTTTAAATTATATTTTTAACTTAATACTGCGACGCAGAGGCGCGACGTCGCTAGTACTATACATTTCTCCGAAGTGCGTCATACAAATGTAGTAATAAAACAATATTACGTAACACATTTATTTTACTTTATAGATCCTTTAAAAAGGTAGTTAGGCTTGCACTGTTCTTAGGTACTAGGCACGCTACTACTGAGACGTGTTATAAGACACTTCTTATAACACACGTCTACTACTGAGACGTGTTATAAGACACTTCTTATAACACACGTCTCAGTAGTAGCGTGCACAGCTTTATTTATATCCATAACAGACATTTTTTTTTTCAAAATTTCATTAAAATATTTTTTGTTTAATCTAAAAACCACATACACAGATATTAACTCTAGTTCTTGTTTACATAACTTAATTGATTTTAGTTAAAGTAACATTCAAATTAAGAACAAATTTCGTTGCGTTTAGCGCTCTTCATGCGCTCCTCTACTTCAGATAATAATAATGAAGTAGGTATTATACGTTTCTAGTAAATGTTTGAAAACAAAAAAACAAATGCTTACCTACCCTGATCCCCTTTCCAGTTTCCTCAATGAATATTGCAAGATCTTATAACAGATAAGAAATGCAACAGACAAGAGTTCCACAGATTGCCTCGAGACCTACTGCGTTATTTATAGTACCGCCCAGGGAATAAAGCATATCTTCGTAAGGTTTTCACATAACATAGCACCATGGTTATTTGATTCAGAAGCCTCTTTGTTTTACAAATTTTTAATTAAACAGAGTTGTGATTAGGTAATCGAGTTTTGTGAAGTTTCTTAATTGCCTCGTGGGCGGTTTTCGAAGTTCGACTGTTGTGTTTTTATTTTACTTTAGAAAGTAATTTTTGTGATTTATTAATTATCCCTTACTGGTCCTTAGCAGCTCTAGATAGAGAAATATGAAAAGTTAAGTTAAGTTACCCTTAAACACTTGAGATATTCTTTATTACAGCAGCATATTATTGTATGTTTACATATTCCAACATGCTTGTAATATTACTACTCGAGACGAGACATTTTCTTACAAAAGAATTTGTAGACACGCATTATATTTTCATAAGAACATTTTAAGAACATGTTTGATGCTTTTTCTAGACAACTGCTTTAGTGTATGAAATAAATATATGTTGAGCAATTTGGAATAGAAGTGATACGCTGTTTGTGTCAAAGAAAATATAAGTTATGAAGTTGTTTATAAATATTCCTATCTTGATAGTGATATAGTGCTTTTCTAGCTTTTGGAAAAATGCTATGGTCATATTTAGGAATCTATATATTAATACGTGAAGCGAAAACTGTCGATCCCTTTTTAAGAATATTGCGCGCACGGAGTAGTGTGAAACTTGGAATAGTAAATGATTATATGAAGAAGAAGTGCAGAAAGCTAAAATTTATGAAAAAAAAAAACGGTTGAATTTCGACCACTGAGTAAACCACTAGTAGATTTAATTCTTTCAAGAGGTTTCTGTCGTTACTGTGGAATAGAGGGCCGATTAATAATGTCAATACGTATCCAAAAAAATTTCTCCTTGTTATTTAAATTCAAATTGATCGAAGACTAAAATAACGAGTAGTCCTTACCATTCTAGTTCTGGTGAACATGTCTACTCGCACAAAACTTAGGTCTGAAAATGTTATGTATTCGAATTTGAAAAGTCATCGGTGATGTTCAAAAATCGACTACCAAGTCTCACAGTTACCTTATATTTATTATGATACTCTTGTACTTCTTCTCTGAGCACTATCGTTTACTTCGGCACCGGATTTGCATGAAACGCATCTAAACAACCCAACGAGATAAAATGATGCTCTTCACATGGAAAAATACCGTTCGAAATTTGAAGTAATTCAATGTGCGTGAGAAGAATACGTGTGGGATGCGAACATTTCGCTCGATTTATAGACGTTATTCCCAAATTTGTGCCCCTTCCCGCGGACCCCTGACTTGTTTATTTGGCGTCCTTTGGGAGGCTAACTAGGAAAATGTATACAAATGTTCAATCAACAAAGAGGTTAGAATGTGTTAATATTTAGTGATGTTGGATTAGTTTTATTTGTCTAGCCGCCATTTTCCTGCTGGAGGCTTATTGGTTCAAGCTGTTTATTTAATTCGTGAGTTTTCGTAACACGATAATTATGTGGGTTATTTATTTATTGATTTGTATAACTTTTTTTTAGAGTAAATTCCATTGCCCTTTATTATTTACCAGTAGAAAAATATGAGTGATATGTATATTAATCCACCTAGTACATATTATTTTTACTTTTCTTTACAAATTGGAGACTAATAAAGTCAACAGAACTAGTTTATTCAAAATGAAAATGTTTTTATAAAAACGGGGTCAGCGAAGCATCGAGAATTGAGTTAACGGAACGAGAAGTCGGAACTTTACCTGCAACCCGGGCAAAATGAAAAACAAAATTAACCATCAATTTATAACATACATCTCAGCTTTCGCGTAGACTTTGTAAAGAGAGTTACGAATAAAGTGTTTTGCTTTTAGTAAGCAAGTACACACGGCTACACATCAAGCTATACAAAACCAGTATGAACTGACCTCGTATTATATAGGCTCTTCGTACAATGTGCCTTCCTTGATGAGCAGCCGTGTGTACCTACTATTCTTGTTTAGTTTTTTTTTAACAAGCTGAACAGTATTCCATATTTGTGTTTCAGATTTTTTAATGAGTTAAATGTATGTTGGTGATTTTTCTGTTTGCGTCGTCGTGTCGTAAACATGGCGACATTTGCCGAGTTCATATTTTTGTCTGACTTTTAGTGGTACACCTATTTTTATTTCGGTTCGCAAAATAAGTTTCAATTCCTTTTTTCTGTCTGACGAATTTAAGCAAAAGTTTTGGAGGTATACCCTTGTATACTCGTCGTATCAAGACGTTAAAGAATTGGTTAAAAATAGAGAAACGTGGAGGAAGATCTACTGACAAGAGAATAGCTCTTAAATAAAAAAATAAAAAAAACCCTTGCTAGTTTGAAAGCTCGAATGGGCCGGCTCGAATGGGGTATTACCCTCCCACAGAATATTGGCGTGAAACAGTATTCGTACTGTTAGGTTTTGTACGGTTATGGTAAAGAGAACCGGAGGCTTAATCCC
This sequence comes from Protodeltote pygarga, assembly GCA_936450705.2. Lineage (NCBI taxonomy): Eukaryota > Metazoa > Arthropoda > Insecta > Lepidoptera > Noctuidae > Protodeltote > Protodeltote pygarga. The sequence continues at coordinate 3,864,000 of OW388264.2, read as the reverse complement.
CTTCAAAGGCCGGCAACGCATCTGCAATGCTCTGGTGTTGCGATTGCCGAAGGATGGCGGTGATCACTTACCATCAGGTAGCCCGCCTGGAAAAATTCAGCCATATCATTTATGCTGCAATTTGGATTTAGGTTTCTCATATTCATTTATTATTTTGCCTTCATAACGATAGTATACATAATATATTATGTTCTCGCAACAGTTATGAAAAGGCTCATCTATCATCCGTAACACGTGGTGCCAAGATACTTAAATGATGTTTTCCTACGCTACCCTCATTATTTTTATATAAATATTATGACGTAATTTAAGAGTGCAAAAAAATCTTTGCTTGAACTTTTGCGGTATTTTTAATAAGCAATTAGAGAATAATTATGAACGTATTATGACTGGAAATAATGACGTCATAGTTTCCGAAAGCTTATAAAAGACGAGATTTTATTGCAAAACTTCTGAAGTTTTAAACATTGGGAGACGATTTTTTTTTGCTATTATTCTACTTCTTAATTCCGAAATGCAGTTTTCCGACTAGCATTATGAAATTTACTAATTTTATAAGGGTAGTGTTCTGTGTTCCGAAAAAATATTTTAGCCTACGCTTTATTAATTCCAATTACACCTCAAAGTGATTTTCTTGGTTTAAGTTCAAAAGGTACCGAAAAGATTCTTTAAGAAATTACTTATCAGGCCCTTCAGGACCCACAAACGCCCTTGAATCGAGGCAACCTATTGAGCTAAAAGGAAAATTCCCTAACGACCGGGCAGACTTCCACCCCAAACGTTAATAGATTACCATCAGACGTCACTCCAAATAATTCGGTAATTAAAATTCCAAAAGATCAGCGTATTTTGGATCAATGCGGGTTATGTATACATTTGACTGCCATCAGACAGATCTACCCTTGAATACGGTTTTGAATCCCATTTATTCAACGTTTCCCATTGTTTTGGTCTACAATACTCACGATGTGCAGACCTTTTGTTTGTTATGGTGTCTGGATTATGGGTAGGCTTTGATGATGTACCTTCAGGCTTATAGCTCGGTTTTATAGACAATTTATGGTATTTTGTGTTTACGTTTATTAAAGCGAGTCATATACTTTCCATATGTGTTCAGAACGACACTAATTTCGATAATATTGAGTACGCTCAATGTTCATATGGTAAAATAATAGATAGAAATAAGTTCTTTGCTGACGTTTACATACAATTCTATCGGAATTATAGAAGAACTTTAATATTTACTGCTGTTAAAGGGTTGATTAAAGTACAGAATTAATAAATAACAAGGTTCCAATCCAAGGACCAGGTATTCGTCTGTTGTGATTGGCTATTTTGTCACTTATTTCGATATGAGTTAACGATTAGGAATTTAGAAAAAAGAAATACTTAGTTACATAAATATTTTGAGATGAAGTTGCAGTCAAGCGTCAGATGAACTTCTTGTCAAGTGGATAAGTGAGAACCAAGCGCAAACCATAGCGCGGTAAATTATGTATAATATTATAAGTGAATCCTGTATACGCCAGACTCCAGAGGACTTTCGAGAAAAAACTTTGTGGTTTTTAGCCCTTGCGTGTCGGACATAACACTTCCACCAACGCTTAGTGGTGGGGTTTTCCTCACATAAAAAAAGTGCAATCCATAAATTAATAAAAACATAGGCCCCTTAAATATCTCAGTCCATACTGTCCATAGGATGACAACGCATTTGTAACTTAGGTAATGTGTAAGTGCCCTAAAAGGTACTGATCTAATGGGTAGAGTTTTATAAAAAGGTTGGATGCATAGTTTGTAACCGGCGCTCATGTATGACGAGACACCGTCATATATGCGCCGTTACCCATCATTTGTTAAAATGTTTTCTAATTTACCGCTCTATACCAAAAAATACACAAAGTTAGTAAGGAAATGAGGCCGTTAACAGATGTCACGTATCTCTGTGGGTGTTATGTTCCAGTCTGTCTGACACTCGTCTGCCTGTAGGCCTTGCCCTTGGGGCTTAGAGACGAATCGATCATTTGTGTCGTTTGCATGATAATCTGTATCGAGAAAAGTAATACTTACTTATTTTTATCTGTTAAAAGAATTCTTTGATAATATCTTTGCAGGTAAATAGGTGCTTCCTCTGTTTCCAGTGGTGCTCAGTTTAAAAGAATAGGTTTCATGATTTTTAATTTTAAAATACTCTAATTTAGATTTGAAATCCTCCCTTTCTATCACGCATATCATAACATTAAAAAAACCCCGTCAAAATGTCAGTTGAAAAAGTTATGCGCGTTCTAAAATTCATTTGAATTTAATTCTTTTAATACATTTTGTCCGTCAATCCGGCGACAGGTCTGTCGACCAATCGCGTTTGAGTTTTCTTTCTTGACGCATGCGCGTCCGTGGGCGTCGGGTCGATACCGCCTGTGACGTCACGAACGCTGACCAATGGCGCCGACCCGTCGCACGTCAATCGATGTGAACGATTCTGATATTTCCTCGGTTCCTTTTTGTTCCTTCTTACTCCATTGTGTGTATTGAAATGCGTCTTTGTTTTGTATTTTCACGGCCAACCAGGTCCCTTGATTTACGACCAATAAAGTCGTTAGATTAGTCGCTTTGATTAAATAGATGATCAAAGGTTAGTCGTTAATTTTTGGTTATTGTAACTGCGTAGATAGGGGCTTTGTTTGACTAATTTAGTTGCACTCACAAGATCAAAATTTAAAAAAAATGTTTGAGTCACAGAATAAATAGGAATATTTTTTTAAGTCTACTAGAATGTATCACTTTAATGTTACTCTCTCAGTTTTGTAAATAAACAATTCGATTTGAATTACATTTAAAATTGTGAATGTTTCTTTCTTCTTTAATATTGCTTGGTATTTATTTTATCTATGGCCAAATTGGATACATTTTTAAAAGTGTAATAAACGTAAAAAAAACATCTAGAAACTTATTTCAAAATGGTCGTTTAAATAGCAAATGTAAAGAAAGGCACTCGGGAATGTAATGAAATGCTTACAAACAGTGCAGATGTATGTTTTTATCTCATGAATTGTAATGTATCGCATAATAACGACCCGGCTCGAGGGTGCTTGGGTTTTTCAAGCCTTGAGGGCAGATATTGTCCTGAAAAACCCTTTTACTGACGGAAACATTAAATAAAATCACTATGCAGACGGATAACATTGTACATATTGGGTAAAAATGGTTAGGATAACAAGGGAAATCGTGTGAAATCGTTGCCGGGGGCTATCTCATTGCCTATTACTGAAGAGCATGTGAAAAGTTTCCATTTACAATCCTTTTATTCGTGAGTGTTCGAAATCTGGGTTTAAATCCTTTCGCAATATTACTATTCATCGTTTCTTATACAGAACCACGATGTTTATTTTCTTTTTAAATGGTATAGCGTCTGCAACTGTCTGTAATCAAGAATTTTAAATGAATCTTAATACAATAGCGATTTGGTTTGTTTTGGCTGAAAACTGGTGGAGCAAGATCAATAATCTTGGTTTTAGGATTTACATAAGTTATTATAAAGCAAGCACAATGATGTGAAGGGATAAAAGATCTTCTTCTTCTTTCTTCTTTCGCTTGTCCTGGTCCCATGTTATTTGGGGTCTGCGCAAGAATGTCTTCTTCCATTCCTTTCTATCAGCCGTCATCTGAGCATTTAGTCCTTTTTGATTCATATCAATGCTTACAAACTTTATCCATCTTTGATCTCCTTCTCCCCCTTCATCTATCAACACTTATATACATCACATCATCATTCATCATCATCAAAAGATGTTGTGAGAAAAGTTTTAAGGATGAATGTGGATAGTTATAACTCTTAAGGGTAGACCAAAGAAACGGTAGATGGATTGTCAGAAAAATGACATTGGTTTAAACGGCAGATAGATATGAATAGAATATCAAAAAATATAATAATAATAAATCATAGATATATTTAAGGACAAGGGCAGGAAGGTGATGATTACAATAAGTAGTTTTAATATTCATTCTGAGATTATCAATTATTGCTATCACCACTATTTAGACTTAGTTTAATAAAAAGCTATAATTTCAAAAGTTGTTGTAGGCTAAAAAAGAATTAAAATATAGCCATACTTATGCTATAGTCTAGATATTATATAAATACCGATTATTCTCAAAGTTAAAGCATTGGATCGCAAAATATGAACGCTTCGAATTGAATCGAGTTGGGAATGAACGTAAAATTACAAAGTTGTGGGAGGCAGTATTGATTTACAGAGCTGTAAGCTAGTGCAGGCTTTTGATAGTGATGTGTTTAACGCTCAGCTCTCGACTGCTCAACTCTAGTACTAACTAACGCTTGACTGAATGTTCTGATTTCAAATTTTCAAGTATCTAGCTTTGAAGGGAATTTAAAGCAGGGTTCGAAACCTAGGCACCTCTGACTTTTCGGATTCATGTACATATTAACAATTAATGATCATTTGCTTAAACGGTGAAGGAAAACATCGTCAGGAAACCAGCACACCTGAGGGATTTTAACGGTTTGTAAAACCATGTCAGTGGTCTACAGGCGCTTTAAACTCTGACGTCAGATTGTTCAACAACCATACGATGAGGAATAAAGAGGTTCTTTTGTGCTTCAAAAAAGGAAAATGACTTGATAAAACCTCTAAAAGATTTACACATAGTTAACCAGTTTTTTATTATTGAGCATTAGTTAATTCTAGTTTTAAACAAAACCATTTAGTAACAAAATTGTTCTAAGTAGGGAAAACATGGTTTTAACTATGACTGTCTTTAACACGTACATAAACAAATTCATTTATACTTGAAAGGAAAACTTTCTATTTCATAAAAAGATTTTGTTTGACTTTCAAATTATTTGCTAATTCTCAACTTTGACATCAACGCAAGTCCCGTAGCCTTTTCCATTTCGCAAGAATCTTTCGGAATTTCAATACGATTTTACTGAAAATGATATTGAAATTTTCAAGAATTCTAGTCGGTGAAACTTACCCGATTTGAAAATCAACGAGATAACTTGAATCAAATGGAATTCTTAGTATCATTAATTAAACTTTATCTAATTAGTCGTTTGTTGAAGAAAATTTAATTTACTTAGAGCGCATTAACCTTACGATATCAAGGCGTGTTTTTTTTTCTGTGTGTATTTCAGTCTTTTTACGTAGTACTTTGAAGCAGTGATAGCCTAGTGGTTCACCGTTGGACTGCCAAGTCAAAGGTCGTAGGTTCGAAACTTAAGCACGCACCTCTAACTTTTCGAATTCATGTGCGTTTTAGAAATTAATTATCACTTGCTAAAATGGTAAAGGAAACTAACACACCTGAGAGATTTTTCAACGGTGTGCAAGTCCATGTCAGAGCCCTACGGGTAGTTTAAACTCTGATACCAGGTTGTTCATCAACCATACGATGAAGAAGAAGTCCTTTTACGACGTTAAAACTTCAAACAAAATCCAATTACTAATAGTATTTATCAATGTCAGAATCCCATAAAAACATAAGTTACGGTGAAAAACGATTCGATAAGGTTTTTCTACCATGGAACCTGTATGATGGTAATTTTTCACTGCGTTTCCGTATAGATTAAGATTCATATCACTATTTAGATTCGCCTTGAACTACTTCCTGACGAATATGGCATGCATACAAGAGCTTCAGCCTAAATGGGTTGGTCTTTCGAGCCAATATTCTTTCGATTGCACGCCGCTGTATAAATATTTCGTTTGTATATACTAGAGGTTGCCTATTGGTCAAAATTCGACCGTAATTTTTTTTTATTGATAACACAAAAACTCGTCAATGGTACTGATTCTCTTTTATTTTTAATCGACTTCAAAAAAGAAGGAGGGTCTCTATAGATTGTAACTATATCTCCTTTAATAACACACGCAAATTGAACTGGTAAATTAGAGAATTTCCTCGGATTTTCTTCTTTGAGTGCCAAAGTGGCACTAAAGAAAATACCAATGAAAATTTTACGAAACGAAAGTTTCTAGACACCGGTGACCAAAAGAACTTGATTGGAAGTCAACTTAAGTGCTTTATCCTTTGAGGTCTAGATTCGAGAATTATGATTATGAGCATTGATAGTTATGATTCTAGATTTAAATTTAAATTCAAGGTTAAATTTTCATTATCATGTCCTACACTTTCTATAAACACAAGCATAAATTGGGTAACTCTCACACACTGAATTACGGACAATGTCGCTAGGCCGAGCATAACATTATGGAATTATACATTCAATGTCAGGACAGTGGAAGAGAACTGTCCTTTAATCCTTCCATTAACTTCAGCCTTAATTGTTCACATAATTATGCCATAGGATTACCGTGATCCACTCCTGTAAGCGGTTTATTAAGGTGTCTTGATGAATTAATATACTTGACCTGTCAGGGCCGGCTTTCAGCTTGTCACGAAGTATTAATCTTCGCTTTATTGTGTTTTCAGCTGAAAGATGTTAAGTTCAAACTCACGGTCGGATACTGTGTAGCCTTCGCCGCACTTACAAAAAAAAAACTCATAAATCATATTGGTAAATCTTCAAACCACAGTTGTATTCATGTTTTTCGATTTTTTAAAACAATACTACTTAATTAAAACAGTTTTTGCTGCCGTCCCCGCTTGACACTGGCAGAGTTGTTGAATAGAGTCAGCACGTGGGCCATTAACCAAAAAAGAAGAACTTTTTAACGGTTTTTGGTCGCGTCACTTTTATTTTATTTTGTCAAATTCTTACGTTTCGAGAGCTTTGCAACTCTGTGGTCGTAGGACGACATGGTGTCGTGCGTCATAAAAGATTTTAAAATTATTTTTACCGTCAACTTGTCGAAATGTTGTTTATAATGTTTCACGAAAACCTAAGACATTAGAGCTAAAAGGAACTATACAAAAAATATAACAAAAAAAAAACATTATTGAAAAAAATTTAGTTGAGAATGATGACGATTGATGACGTCACGAAAACGATGTCATTGGTTCTAGCGTTCGCGTCGAAGACAAAGAACCTGACATTTCAAAAGTAATAAATATCTTTTTTTTGCGGAAAGAGGATATTCTAGAAAAAAAAAAATGGTACGAACTTACGAAAAGTCCGAGCCTTAGGTTTGAAACTATGACCTCTGACTTGCTAGTCAACGGTCATATCATACCTCTAGGCTATCACTACACAAATCTCAATGTACATAAAATGATGTGTCCGTCTGATGGATCGTATCCATTGGAGGGTGGAAGATCGATCGGTTTGTTAAACTTGTACTCCATTAGCTGTCCGCACGTGTAAGCCGGGCTGGTTTATTTACTTGTATTGCTACTAAGTGTTTTTAAAATAGCCTTTGATTGCTGCAAACAACTGTAGCTACTTTGATTTCTCTTGAGAATTTCCCTAATTTAAAAATAATCTATACATAGTATAAAATCGATAGGCGCAAAAACTACTACTACTACTAGGACAGATTTAGTTGAAATTCGGCAAAAATATTTGTTAAATACCACAAAGTCAAGTCTTAAGGTACAAATACTCACTATAATTATGGGGGACGAGCAGTATTGTAATAGGTAGGGTTACCGAAATACACGCGGACGTAGTCGCGACCGGAAGCTAAAGTTTTCAAATATTTTTATACTGTTCGAATCGTTTAATTAATTGTGTTTAAGGTGTTATTGGGTTTTTCCATTAGGAAATTCTCAGTAGCAGCACGGAGTCTGGTATTGTGACCGGTTAATAGCAATAGGCTCGCAATATTACATGGGACTTATAACATAGCCGGCGAAACGTGGGTGTAGGTACTGCATACACCTCTGCCTACCCCCTCTGGGGAATACAGGCGTGAGTCTATATTATATCGTTTAATTAATCAGTCCTATCAAATCCAGATTGCAATTGTAGAATTTAAGTTAATTACTTGTCCGTAAATTACTTGAAGAGGTTTCACATGATTTATGGTTATTTCAACGGGAACGAGTTTAGTTTTAATTACTGAAGTTTATCAAGGGAACCATTAACTTCATTTGGGCCTCTTCGATACGTATTTTAGTTTACAATTTTACGTTGGAAGGGAACAGTTTGTGTTAAAGAAATTCCTTTTACAGGCTTTCCAGACTATTAATATTTCGGTGTGGGTGGATTCTGGAACTCAATTGTATTGTCATTATGATCTATAGATTAGAATTTGGGTCAAAATGAACTGCCTTCATGAATTCATTCAACAGACAAAATTTGTTAATTATTACGAATTTATATTTTTCCATGAATATCATAAAAGGAGACTTATACCTATATTGTATTCTGACAGTAATTTATGGAATTTCAGATCGATAATACCGTTGTAATGAATGGAGTTTTTTATCTATGGGATCACATACCACATGACGGAAACTAATTGTTGCTTGTATGAATCTATAGACAATACGTGGCTAATATTATCTGTAACTTAAACATAACGCTGGTATGCAACAAAAGAGGTGACAGACTTGTATACTCAATTGAGTATTAAGTGGAATATGAACCATAATTCATAATCCTCTGAAATATTTTTTTCCTAATTCTTGGAGTCGCGCGTCTTCGGCTTCGGTGTCAAAATAAAACATAAAACCGTGTCAGAATATTACTGTATTCAGAATGTAGCGTTGATGTGGTTATGCCAATATCGGCTCACGACTGCGATATGACAGCGTACTCCGGGCGTTTTTATGGCGTCCCAAATTCAACGCGTAATGTGAGGAACGCATTACTCTTAATCTTTACGAACTTGCCCTCATTTTCAGGTCTTTCTGCTAGTTTGATCTAATTCTATTCTGTGTTTGCTATAAGATTAAACAAATATGCCTTAACACGGTACGAATACTTTTTTTTAACCCTTTAGTAATTTATTCTAGATCCACGTCATTTATATCAATACATTTTTTAACAGAATTGGCAGTTATTCGCCTAAAGTTATAAAACTTTGGGCAAAGGTATTTCTTTGAATAAAATATTCTAAGATCAAGCATCAGTCCCGATGATAAATTGAAATGACAAAATATTGTAAATAATTGTATAGGATAATAAAAGGACGATGGTAAAAAAATGTGGCTTAAGAGAGGGATAAATATAAAACAACGCTTACTACACGTATAGTAGCAATACTCTTCTTTTTCATACTTTAACAGCATGTTTCATATTCATATTTGAATTTAAAATCCTATAGAGGACTATCCACGTAGTTTTACCTAGTTAACTTTGGGAAATATATTATACGAAGATACGCGTGGGTGTTCAGTTCGCAATGCTTCACAACTGATATACTGCCGTTATGTCATTCCGATTCTATGAAGTGAGTACGAGATGAGTACGACTCTATTCATATCTACAGACACCGTACATTGCGGACACGTAACGTGTTAGGCATAAAACATCTATCATTAACAGGTACTTGAAGCGAAAACTGTAAATCCCTTTTAAGAATACTAGTGGTCCAGTCTGTGGTCGAAATACGACCGTATTTCTTTTTCTTTTTTGTTATAAATTTTAACTTTCTGCACTTCTTCTCCGTATAAACTTGTACTCAAGTTTCACACTCCGTAAGCGCAATATTCTTAAAAAGGAATCCACAAGAATTATAAAAAGAAAATCTGACTGAGTGACTGACTGATTGCTTTACTATCTTATCAACGCTTTTGGTGTGTATTTGACAATCGCTGATCCATAAACTGGGAATTTGGAATATAGGTATAGGTACCTCTTATACTTATAACGTAGGCATTCATGTCGGTGAGCCGAGATAAGTTACTTGGTAGTTTGCCACTTTCAGCCGAAGCTGGGTGTGGGCGGCAATTTCTTGTGTATCCATGTGTTATCTTCATAAGGGAATCCCAGAGAAAGTAAAGATACTTCCTCAATAACTACCAATTCGTCTAATGTCTCTCGTTTTATTGATCTAAAATGACCGCCTGACACGTTCCACTGTGTTTCCGAGTGCTTCTGTGCGCTCCAATGTACAATTTCAATTCAATACGTTATTTCATTTCGCCTTTACGAAGATGCACTGCAGAAATACTACGGGAAAAGATCCGACGATTGATATAAAAGGAATTATATCGTTCTAAAAAAGACTTCTTTGAAAGAAAATTTCATCTAAGTTTTATAGCTTCTATTTTAATATAACTACTGAAGTTTATGATATGAAATATCTTTCATTTTCGCCGTTTCGTTACTACAGGAACTAATGTATAACAGAAAAGTGATCAACAGTGAATACATTTTTCATCTTACGCCCATGTGAATGTAGCGAAATGGCCAAGCCACATATTTTGACTAAGGTGTGAAGTTTGTGAAGTTAGGGCTTATTGAGTTAGGGCGTGTAGAGTTAGAAGCTTGGCTCTACATGAGATCTGATAACTTTTTTACAGTGCGAGCCATATGGTCTCGTATTGGCAACATTTTACATGAAAATGTCTTTAGTGGGATTATATTTTCTAAATTATTTTGATATCGGCAATCGTTTTAAGTTTGGCTATAATTGTTATGAATCATTGCTTGTACCATTATTTATTGTGTTGTTTTAGTTATGAGTTAAACGTAATTATTATGACGGATTATGAAACCGGCTTTAAACTTAAATAACATTTTGTAGTAATTTACGGTAGTAAGTTTTCTTTACATAAAGAATATGGGTCGGTCTTCCAAGTTGTTTATATTACGTCAGCAAACATCAATCGTATAGGATATGACTCCTACACAATATTCAAATATACCGCCCACTAAAGTCAAATCAAGTAAGTTAAGCACATATTATAAGTACATTTAATCTTATAGGTATATACTTATATTTGGCTAAATACTTAGCTATTCATTCTCGTTAAATAACTTACCTAACGAAAATTATTTGATACGATTTCTCGCGTAGGCGGCATAATGTTAATATTCATTTCTAATTTCGCCTATTTACTTAAAGTATGTATTTCTTTTTTGGTCCAGCAGACGCCAGCGCCTTAATTTACGTTTCCAAGACAGGTTTCTTGTAGGATTACGTAATTTTTATTAACAGTTTTTAAACAGGATTTAATTAGGGTCGGAACTAGGCGTAGTCCCTCTAGTATCACTATCGCCTGGGATGGTTAAATGCAGAAGAGATATCGAAATAGATAGTTTGAGCGGGATTACGAAGAGCTCATTTGGCAGAGCGGATGGTAGTTAATAAGAAGGTTGCAGGTCGATTTTTCTTTGTATTAATTTGAAACTTTTGAATTAGACCTTTATATGTGTATCTTATTTAAACTGAATGTGTTTGACTGATTTATAATGACTATAATGATGTATGAAAGAATAATCTGTTAGGGGTAGCCCTAACAGATTCTTCTTTCATCGATATCTTCGTTCCTTATGAGTTTAAGGACTCGTCAGGTTCAGGATTCACCTTTCCATACAACCTATACCAACTGCATTGTTACCGAAATACAATTAGGCTCATTTTTCACAGATTGCACATAAATTTTTAAATCTATGAAGTCCGTCCACGCTATCTCTGTATCAGAACTGTAATTGCAACACTGCAAAGAACAATTAAAACCTTTACAATATAAAGTGACAAAGTCAACTCAGATTAGAATAATTACGACACTACAAAGATTTTTACAGTAATTGTTTTCAGTGTTGCCACAATACTTTTGCAGATTTAGCTCGGTCGGGCTATAGTGACGTAGAATACCACGTCACGTTGCGTCCCACGCTACAATGGCGGTAGATTAACTTTAAATGGATTTCATTTTCGCATTACGTAAGCCGGTGTGTCTTTGTCATTTATTGGGGTGCTAGAACGAGAACTACAAGATTTTTTTATAGTATTTTCGTATAAATTGATTGAAAGGTTTACTCGTCATGCTGAGATATTGATTTATGCGAAACAATGTATTATTGTGTTTGGTTCTCTGGTACTTATTGTCGCATTTATTTTTTAAATAAAATGTGTGTATGTTTATTTACTGTATGAGGACTGGAATTACAATGCACTTCACTAGAAAAGTGGAAAGAGAGTCCACTGTAGACAGTATCATCTGGCTCCAAGTAGTCTATAAAGAAGGTCTTTCAAGTCGCGGTCATGACTCTCATTGGGGAAACTGACGCGAGGAAAAATACAGAATAAGCAAATTTATGCATATATGGATCAAGCAAAAGGTTTGTAAGACCTTAAAAGTAAGAGGTTCTGAATATAAGAATAATGTTTCTTACCAGGGAAAATAAGGTGAAAGGTTATGTAGATCTACATAAATTATGTCTGTCTACATCCATAGGTATAGCTGTCATTGCCCGATCGTAGATTTGATTACATCATTAAGTGGTCTGCCATTTCATAATATGTGGGCATTTTATTATAGCCTAGCAGGCAAGGTCAAGATACGTAGTTTGTTTTGAAAATAATACATTTATTCAGATTCGATTCTACATGACACGTTTCTGTTTATTGGATTTTCCGCATTGTAACATAACTATATAGTTTTACATTATTGAGTATTACTGAAAATAGAGTGAACATTATTTCGTTGTTTTGTGTCAAGATTTTAGCGGGCTACGTGCGGGACGAATATAACCCAGATATTATTGTCACGATTTATCTCAGCAGAGACTGAATTCTGCTGAGATAAAACGAAATTGCGTTTAATTTTTTTAACTTATTTTTGTACTACGAAAGTGACCTTGAACCAAATCGTTATAAAGATGTATCTTATCATATCCTACTAATATTATAAACTAGCTTTTCGTGTCCGGTGATGTCCGGGAATTTTATGTCTATCAACTCCAGATTTTATACTTTTGAGTACATATACCTTGTTCTGTTAATTTCGAACACAACAAAAAAGTGCCATATCGATCCAGCCGTTCTCAAGTTATACATTGATGAAATTTGGCAATCAGGTAGACTATGACCTGAATTAACAATTAACACAAGTCCGACATCCACGTAGGCGAAGCCGTGGGTAAAAGCTAGTTTTTTGTAAGTCCTTAATGCATTGGTTCTTTGTAGTGTAACTGGAAATGAACCCATTACTTGTTGTTACTGTGTATTTATTGTTTTCATTTAAACCCGTAGAGGGAGAGAATTAAGCTGTTTGAGATAAGGTAAGTCGTCTATTCAACGGGTGGCTTAGCGTCAAGTTGTGGTCCTCTCTGACCATGTTGCTCAGAGGGAAATGTCATTGTATTGAAAGTTACTAACCTTTAGCGATCAAATAACAATTTTACCGTGTTTGAAATCTCGACGTAAATTCAGCATAGATTCGATATTATAGCGCTTAGATGACTTGCACAACCCCGATCGGCCATGAAGACATAGATTTTAATTTTTTTAAATATATTTTGAGCACCGATATTGTGGCTCTACCAAAATCATAGCTTACAAAGCTACATACTCTATACATAATACTTTTTTGAAAGGTTAAAAAAAATGTCATATAGCTGGGAATTTTATAAAAAAAAAAGTGTGAATTGTGAATTGGTATGATCCACGATTTACGTCCCCTGTCGCCGTTTTTCGTGCTCCACCGGGTCTCGGCTGAAATCTGTGAAATGTCAGAGTTCACCAACATTTCGTCAAAAAACTCGCTTAAATTGTGACAGAGTTATTTATGTGTTCTTGCGTAAACCATTAGCGGTAGCTATGTTTACTGGAGGCCTTTCAAAGTTACATTTAAGTTTTAACTTATGTAAGTTGATTTTGTGTTAGCAACGCCTATTTCTAATTTTTTAGATATGTGAGATTATTCTAGACTTAGAATTTTAATGAAAAATAGATCTTTGAATATTATGTTGGAATATGATTTCAAATAGCCTTTTACATAAGGAAAAAAAACTAATCAGAATTGAAATAGGCAAGGTACTGAATTATTCCGTTACACAATTATGTAGACCAAATTATCTCAAATTAATTATGCTGCTGAGAAACAATGTTTTTTTTTAATGTACAATTTAGAAAGTAGAACAGTAATATTATTCTATTATCTTGTTCTCATTATAAAATTCAAGACTAAAGCCATTAAAAATATGAAAGAACATTTCGAACAACGAAAACTTATTAATTTCTAAATTAAACAATAGGTACATTGTTTGGTTTTATGAACAAAATTTAACAATACAAGAAAACTCCTGAAGTATATGCCTATTACAAACTTTTAATGGTCTCGAGAATAGCTTCTCCAGAACTCTCTAGACCTTTCAAAAAAGTCTATAGATCGGTAAAAGCTTGTACTTACGCCCACAGACTTCTAGCGTTAATAGAGTTTTATTTCTCAGCTTAAAAATGCGAACAATGGCGTGCAACACTGATGATGTCACAGGCCACGCCTGTGCTAACGGCGTAGCAAAAGTCTACGAAGTGCGTAGATGTGCTACGCGTTAGCGTAGACATTCGCTCAATTATATTTTACAAGCTTTTATTTAACTTGCAATGTATGTTCGTTCGGGTGGAATCTTGCAAGCTGAATTTGAAACACTTCCTCTTATCCTACGGAGTTGATTTTTTGCATGTTAGTTCAGTGATGACAATGCATTTTTATGGTAAGCATGGCCTGAATCGACATCCAGAATTAGCTCTAGATAAAGGAACTCTTCAACGGTCGACAGCACAGATACAACTTTTAGCATAAACGTTTAGTTTGTAACAGCTTGGTTAAAAACGTTGGTTTTATAAAAACTTATTATCGTTTAATTTTGAACATTTGAAAAATAATACAACGATTAAAAAACACTAGGAAATTAGAAATAAATAAATTTATCAGCGAGATCTCTATATAATATACCTACATCAATTTATAAGGTCTTTCAACAAATCTGTGATATCGGAAAGTCTTTGAAGCCATCTTTGTGGCGGAATAATTTGATTCCGACCCATCCCTAGTTGAAACGATGGCTCGTATCGATTGTGCGATGCTGTGACCTTTGTCCCACGCTTGCCTACATAGCAGACTGTTGTGTAACCTTATTACATAGTGTTCACTTGTATATGTTTGTGCTGGATAAACTCTACTCTGTTAAGATAGTTGTGTTTGTGATAAGTAAATAAATTAATATATAGGTATTTAACATGAAATTAGACGTAACATACGTAATATTAGGTAAAAGTGAAAACATTATTAAAGATTAAATAAGTTTCACCGAAAATCAAGCAGGATTACAAACTATAATTTCTAAGATAGTTATAATTCTTCTGTACGTGTATTTGTCACCTAAGTCCTCCTAAACGTCAAGACCGATTTGGATGAAATTGTTAAAATTGAAATGTGTGTATTTTCAATGAGTTTCTGAATGGTTTAAAACACAATTGGGCCCGGTAGGTGGCGCTGTGATAGCCAACGCCCGAGCAGAACAACGTCTGGCAGGTCCCTTAGTTTAGGTTTATGACTAGTTTAAGTTTGGGTTTAAAGTAAATATTAAGCAAGTCAAGTCAATATCAAGTCAAGTAAACAAATTATAAGCTAAGTCCTTCTATGCAAGACGACCCGATTTTAATTAACTTATTTAATGGAAAAGTTTAAAAAAAGTATACCTGTAGGTACTCCCCTAGTGTTTTGAGTTATAAACACTAAAGGAGTATAAGTACGAGTACGAGTATAGGTACTACGAGTAGTTACTGTATTCCAGAACATATTTTATCCGTAAATATTATTCTCACGTGAGACCTTATTATACATACTCTCTTGTTGTGTTAAAGAAAGGTTGTAAATGTTTCTTTTTATTAAGATTTATGTTTTTATGCGAAACGAATGTTTCTTCAGTGAAGAATAACATAAAATTCCTATTCAAAAGAATAAAAAAACATCCTACTCCTAGTGTGACATATTTATTTGGTAATTGTTACGTTAAGTCATTAAAATTGAAAAAATATTACAAAAAAAGTTACTTTAGGTACTTAATTATAAAACTATCTTCTACGTAAGTATAAAAGTCTAACAGATACAGATAACAGTTGTAGGTCAGACATGGTCAAAGAAAAGGATAATAAATAAATAAACCAGCCTGTAACTGTCCCAATATAGGGTAAAGGCCTCTTTCTCATACAGAGAAAGATCGAGCATAATCACCACGCTAGCTCACTGCGTGTTGGCGATTTCAAAATATTAAAGTCCAGGTTTCTTTACGATGTTTTCCTTCACCGTTAGTCAGTGGTGTCTTAGATTAACTAAGAAAGTACATGACGTTGAAAAAGTTACATTGGTACATGCCAGGTTCGAACCCACGCCCAGGCGCTTGCAAAGCGGGTCGGTAACCAATGCGTCACCACGACACTAATTTTGATCCAAATCCATTCAGTCGTTAACGTGTGATTGATTAACAAAAATACAAACTACTATTTAAATTGATTGTTTATCGGTTATGATAACTACAGGTTATGTAATGAAACAGTCCATTAAAAGCTTTCAGATAAGCCTTAGATCCTATCTTCCCACCACTAATACAAACTAATCGCCCGCAAATGACTGACACATGGCTCGTAAACGTCAGTGGGACATGTGGCCAATGCTCTGTGGTACAACGCTCCCCTATCCAAAGGGGACTGACACTACGTCTTTGGTAACTGGAGACTTGTCCCATGTATATTTTTATAGCGAGTACAATTGGCGTTGGATGTTATAGTACGAGAATTTATTGGTCCTTTGGTTCTGTAGTAGTGGTAAAGGACCAGATATTTTAAAGATGTTTCGGTGAGAGGTTCACAATGTTCAGTAATCATTTATAGTTTATGGAATGGTTTCTTGTGTTGCTTTTTTTAATAGATATTTTTTGATTATTTTGTTGCTTAATCTGACATTTCGGAAATCAAGAAAAACAAATTATTTGAAGTTCATTCGATTCGTGCGTATTACTTGATTTAAAAATTTCAAATACACCTAAGTACCTATTCATACGTAATAATCTCACCCAGAAGTTAGAGTTCAATTAAATCCAAGAGATAATAAATACAAACTCAAACTTTTTAAAGATTTAATAAAGATTATTGTCATTCAAAAAGCGCTTTTTCTGTACAAAATGTACCAGCCAAAAATTATGAATAAAATGAATTGTGGTAGGTATTATCTGCTCGTTATATTATTTTCGTCTCATCCTGCTTGGGTGAATGAACTTTGGTAAACAGATTCAGATTATCTCCTTTTAATGCCCGAAAATTTCCTTCCGATGTCATGTTACAAACTTGCTAGCACTGCGGGTCGTTGAACTGTTATGTTTTCCATCTTAATTAATCTCCGACAAATTATTTAGTGACGGTAATGATGAGGTTATTTAGACATAATCAGTGAAGTAAATAAACACAGTATTTTAGATTTGATTTAGTATAGTTTAATTTTTTATCAGGATTTTAAATTTGTTTTTTTGCTGATTAAACCTAGTTTAATAAGAATAAATGAGTGCGTAAGTAAGATCCAAGATTAAATATAATGTTTCCACATAATATTGAAGATGGTTTGATATATCAAAATAGTTTTTTGTTTTATAGTCATTGACAAAAAGACATATATCCCGCCTGATGGTAAACGTTCCCTGTAACCTATCTCAATTGGGCGTTATCTACTCTATCTTGGGATTATGGAAGGGGGTGGGGAGAATTATGGAAGGGGGAGATTTATGAATGATTGCACTTCCGGTTCTCGTCACTGACCGTTCGAAATACAACAGTACAAATACTGTTATTTCACGCCGATATATATATTCTGTGAGAGGCTAGCCTGGTACTACTCTGATCGAGCCGGCTTCTTGCTGATGGCTTTACCACCATTATGTTATTATTTTAAGGGGTTCTATCACTCTTTGTAGAAGCGCAATGTATAGTAATTACTTAGCCATCACTCCCGCATTTTGGTAGTTTTGTCGTTCAAACATGATTCAGCATATTTATGTCAACGCGGATCTAATATTTGGTCGCTTAGATTGTACCGATAACTCCGGTATTTAGATTAGACCGACCCCAGCTACTTCAGTTTACCCTGGTCACTTTAACGTTTATTTTGTATTATTAAGGGCAAAGGGTTATTTGCCTTCGTGTTGTTTATTTTTGTAATGATCATGTTCTATTTTGTGAGTACGAGGCGAACAATATCAATCAGCCCCTGACAAAATTTTCTGGGCGATCACTGCCGATCAGTCAGAGCAAAATATTATATCTACCTTATTTTTATTCGCCTTTTTGCGACTCGCTGTCACCTTAATGGATACACACCATTTATTAGAAATACGTCATATATTAGCGGTTTTCGTTGATAGGTAATTTAGGTAGAAAAAGATTTATGTAACGAAAATTGCTATCTTGCAAATATTTCACAAGTATGACGAGCGGTAAACATTAAAACAAGATCAGTCAGCTCGCGACAGCTGACGTCATCGGACTTGTCGTCCTTTGACATGTAGTGTAGCCCAAACACCTCACCCTTTGACTTCACTATCCTCAGCGTTAAATATTCAAATATTCATGAGGTAGGCTCAAGACGTCTGCCAACTCAAGTCAAGATATCCGAGTAAAGAACTGAAAATATGACTTGTTATTAGGTTTAGAATTTCAGCTAAGAAATTGAACTTAGAAAGGAATTCAGAATGCTCGATAATATGTTACAAGTGTAAATACTCTTGGGATTGTACGTCTCTTCAAATATTTTTTATATGTCATATTAATACGTATATTATTAAATATTAACTCTGCTATGCCGCCGCGACTACACTCGCTCTTGAAAATGGACTCCGTTTGAGTCCGAAACTAGTCGGGCATTCCCGAAATCATATCAATATATCTCTCTCTCTCTCTCGTTTATTCAAGTAAGTATAATGTTGTATCTTAGTGATAATAAGACATCTTAAATAGTGTGTCTGGGACCAAATACCTTAACTAGAGAACATATTAAACAAAGTTTAAGTGAGTACATACTCAACACATGCTGAGAACTGCAAGAATCCTTTTAGATCCCTCTGGATCGTAGTTCTACTGCTCGCTCACTTAGTGCTCCTATTCTTAAGTAATTAAAGCAATTTATGTACAATGTTTTAACAAGTTTCCCGTATACCACTTACAGACTTGTAGTTTAATAAAGTCCTTTAGTCGACGTGGCCCACAAATTTAATTTCGCGTATAATTTCCTTTGTGGGCTTCCATGTCAGTACCCAGAAATTATGACTTTAATAACCAACGATACAATGTTTAAATATTTAGAAGACCGCGACAAAAGTAGGGCCAAATTAATTTACATTCTGATGCCCTCTTGAGACTTAAAACCTTGTAATAGTTATGTCGGGGTCTTAAACATTTTGCTCCGATGTTTACTAAGATCCTTAGGTACATAAGCGCCACCCCACGACGACAGAAGGAACAACAAAATTAGTCCTTAATTGAGGCAACAAAGTCATTTGTATCTAATTAAGGCTGTATTTGCAAATTGGGCTGACATTGCTACGTTTACACAATACACCAAGAAAATCTTGAATTTGTTTTTTCTATAGACCTTTTCTAGTCGTACCGCAATTTGTTTTTGTCAATCTTGCAAAAATGAAAAAGGAAAATGTATTGATCTCATTAAAATATATCCTTGGGGACATTGATCTTCAATTTTTGCTGAATTTGAAAGTGATAAATACTGTAGATGAATTTTTATGTCTGATACTATCGTGTAGTGTTTTACATAAGACATGCAAACTTCTAGAACTGGATAGTAAATTTGCAAGCAAAACAAAGCAGATCTAACGATCTTCTTCCAGACAAGATCTTATGGGGTATGTCTTCGGGAGCATATAAACCAAGGTAAAGTTTTGAAACAAACTGAATTGCTAGAAAACACCGCGATTCTCTGTAGACGTAAAGTTCACAATTTAGTGCAACTGTAGTCTGATTAGATTTAGTGTTTGTGCAGTTTGGTGGATTAAGCCACCGTCTCGAAGGACCAAAACGTAGTTTGATTACTGTGTATTTATTTTATTGTTTAGTCAAGAGTTTAGAATTCTAATTTTCCTCAAATTATTTTGTTTAAATTACTTCTTTACGGTTTTAGGGTGGTTTTGCGGAACAGACGAATTTAATTT
Source organism: Protodeltote pygarga (assembly GCA_936450705.2). Classification (NCBI taxonomy): domain Eukaryota; kingdom Metazoa; phylum Arthropoda; class Insecta; order Lepidoptera; family Noctuidae; genus Protodeltote; species Protodeltote pygarga. The sequence goes on along the minus strand of OW388264.2, from coordinate 3,843,971 downwards.
GTGAACACTTAGACTGCCACGCCGTGGCCGGCAGACACAATACAATTTTTATTGTTTGTCGGTGACCGCCGTGGCGTTCAAAGGCTTAAAAAATGTTTTTTACGGCAGTTTGGGATCGGTGTACGGAAGTACGGCCTATTCATGTAATTTCCTAATTAATAAGAATAAAGTATAATGAGTTGTTACAAAACACCTCTGTCACATCCTTCGGGAATTACAAGTTACGTGGATAGGTAACCACGCTATACCGCTGTTATAAAACCCAATCGTTTCTGAAAAATATTTAAATAAAATATCTTCGACATGAAACGAAAAAAATATCTGAAGGTACGGCACGTTAATAATAAATTGTAGACGTGGGCGATGCCTCGAGGCAGTTGGTTATGTCATGAAGATGTCACGTTGAAAACTTTTAGTAGATACGTGGAATTGCGAGCTAGAATGACATTTAATTAAGCATATTTTTGTTCATAATTAATATAACAAGGCAAAAAGATAAAAAGAAATAAAAAATCTTTTATCCTGGACTCGCGCACGTAAAAAGACGACTAATAACACAGAGAAATTAAGAAAGACAAGTAAATAGCTGTATAAGGCCAAAAATGGGCCCTATCTAAGCATGATGCTGCAGCAGAAATGTTATGTTGGCTTAACGTGCTTTCCGAGGCACGGAGCAGGTGACAATTCATTTATAATATGAACATATCTTCTGAAAAGTCAGAGGTGCATGCCTTTGGTTTGGATCTGAGCCCCTAACTTTTTAGTCGACGGTCATACCACTAGGCTATCACATTGTAATGAAAAACGTAAACAAACAATAATTTATTAGTATTAAGTTCAGTAGATCAAAGTTTTACGTATATTTAAGTTAAAGATGAATTTACACGACAATTACTTTGGACTTTGTTTTAATTGCTTTAGCCACTGTAATGGACTTTCAACATGCGAAGGCGTGACTACACAAGTTAAATTTTAATTGCATTTTCGTTTTATAATTTTTAAAACCGATTGTTTAAAATGCCTATTGTAATCAAATTGTAATTAATACGGAGCTGTCTAATAAGTGATGCTACTGTATAGCGAAGTTAGCAGCAGTAGAGGGTAGGACAATTAATTACTTACCAGATTATTGGGAATTAACATTTAAATTTAAAATGGCATGTTTTGAGGAATGGAAAAAAGAATTTGAAACCAAATCTTTAGATAAAGGCATATGGTATAAAACAATCCAGGGTGAGCTTCCTCGAGGTCCCTGGTTTGATGGCGCTAACTTATGTAGAAATTATATTAAACTGGCTCTTAGACTTAGATCCGATCACTATCCATCGGCAAAGTTTGCATACTTAATTAAAAAAGCTGACTCGCCTAACTGTGTCGTTTGCAATAAAATGAAGATGTGCAACATTTGCTGATGGAATGTGTCCGAAATAAGAATGAACGCGACTCGGTTCTGAACGAATTAAAACTAAATAAATTGGATATAGGTTTAATTCAAAGCGTCTTATCAAAGCCGAGATCAGAGGCAGCTAAAAAATTATGTCGTTTGGTAATGATTGTTCAGTAGTGATTCGTCTTAAATTAAGTAATTAATTATAATGAATTTTGTTGTATTAGTTAAGAGTTAATTCTGTTATAAGGTACGATGGGGTTGACATATCTATCAGATAAAAGCCCCTAAACATAAATAAAGATTCAAAAAAAAAAAAAGTGATGCTATAGGTAATAAACACTCTTTGGAGATTTTATTAAGCAAAACTGGCACATTAGAAAAAAATACTCCCTATTTCTTTTTTTTGGGAGGCTTATTCTAAATTCAAATTCACATCATCAAATATTAAGAATATCGAATGTCTCGATCGAATGAAAACGTTTTACGTTTCTTTTTCCCTAAAACGAAGGTATTCCTCCTTCATGGGCCTGAATCCCATTGAGAATTGAAAGGGAGGGCGTCGTGTCTGCCGGTACTTCAATTTCAAACCAATATTTGTTCCACAACCCCTCAGGGTAGTGCAACGACGCAATCAGACATCGGAAATCTGATCTTGTAGTCTTTTGATGCAGGAAAACTGAAGATTACAAATCAATAATGGTTTTTTAAATTCCTTTCTATTTAAAATGAGATTGCATAGACAGACAAATTAGACTTTGCGATGATATTAACATACGTTGTAAGTTATTTCGTGTATATTGAAAAAAATAATCTTGCAAGAATTTATCATCATCAAACGACCGATACGACTTTAGTAAAAAATGTAACAATCTTGTTTAAAACACAAAAGATTTTTTAATTAAGTTTTTGTTTGAGATAGGTTTAAAAAAAATGGAATAAAAAAAATACGATTAAACCAATACATGCGCGACCTCTATTAACCATACACAAAATAGTTCAATACCATTTTCTGTCTTTTTACGATACGATAAGATATTTTATTCATAAATAATTACAAAATTATACAATACATCATAGATTTACAGTCAAAAACATAATTTTAGATCGATTCGATAATTATGATTCGATTTTTCTTTTGTTTAGTAGTTATCGACGAGGTTTAATGAATGGTTAATGTATTAAAATAGAATTAGAAAAAGAAACACTCGGATTTCATCTAATAGACAACCTCTAGTCTACGTTAATGGCTCAACAACTGATCGATTTTTATCGAAATTCAGTACAAACCATATGACCCTGACAATGACATAGTATTTTAGCAAAATAGCTTAAGAATTCCGGAGAGAATTGAGAACTATAAAGGAGAGGCCGCGAGTGGAAGCTAGTCAGAATAATGTCGAATGATGATAGCTTTTCATATGAGTTTTATATCTACGCCATTGAGCCATGACAGCTTAGTGGTATGACCGTTGACTGGCAAGTCAGAGGTCATACTTGGGCACTATAATATCTCCTGCGTTGTTGGATAATCCGTTGAGATTAGCCGTTGTGAATGTATTTCAGGAATTGTATCTACGCTATTAAACCAACTATCCAACCTATTTCGCCATCTCTTTCGTGGTCCACGCGACCATATGTTACTCAGAGCGCCATTTTTTATCCCGCTCAGTCCCGCTTTAGCTAGGCTACGCTTTAAATAGGCTTTTGAGTCACGTCAGAAACTCAAACAAAAACTTGAAATTCTTACAAATACCACAAGCGTCGAATGTATTTGCCACATAGCGTAGGAAAAGGGTCAAATATCGTAAAATAGATGATTGGTAAGCAACCACGACAGATGCGTGTTACGACGCAATTCACCTATAATTTTATTAGACAGCCTTATATGTACGGAATGTGAATATTTATCTACAATTTTTACAAGTACTGTATTGACGTTAGATTAAGATTACAAAATCTACTTACCAGTCAAGGTTGTCATTTAAATTAGAAAAGTACCTATTCGTATTTGCGAAAATAATAAGTTCATAAAAAATAGTCTACTTTATCTATGAGATTTACCTTTGAGACTCAAGCCAATCAAGTCTCATAGGTAAATCAAATCAATATTATAAAATGTTCTTTATTAAAATCCTATTCCAGCGCAAAAAAGCGCACTATTTCCCCAGCAGGGCTGGGAAAGGGACATTTTGGGAAAAGGACATTATAGGAAAGGGACATTTCCGGAAAAGAGCCTCTTAAAACCAAGGGACATTTTGGGAAAAGAACATTATGGGAAAGGGACATTTCGGGAAAATAGCCTCTTAAAACCAAGGGACATTTTGGGAAAGAGACATTCTGAGCCTGAACGGGCTTAATAATTAGTATTGTATATTGTGTATTGTATATTTAATAATAGCTTGAATAATTGAATAATTTAATTTTCTTTAAATAAGGAATTAAATTACACTACTGTTCTAGAACAGTGTCTGGCCTTAGTAGTGTGCGCTCTAAGAACCGTTAGTATTTTGTAGAACGCCTTAAATACCTCTTTAAACTTTGATAAAACTTAATTATCGTTTAGAGAGCCCTTTATCAAATGTAATGGATATTTACGTAGACTTTAACTAACCTTAACTAACCGTAATGCTAATTTATTGTTCACAATACAAGACTTCAAGTGCCTTGTAAATGAGTTATAAAAAATACAACTACTTTCTTGGAATATATTTGAAAACTTTGGCTATTACTTCGTGGTTCATACAAATTTCACGTTTTATTCTAGTTTTATATCGATTAAAATACTCATGGTAATCGCCCTTTGTCATTATAAATCGTATTTTAGGATTAACATAGCTAGTAAAAAGTGGCTGTATAAAAACGTCTGCCTCTGCTTGTCTTACTCTCCTTCTATCTTAATTCATTATAAGAAGTAAAGAAATTAGAAAAAGAAATAAATTGGGCATAGAAAACACGATCACGAAAAAAAAAACAAAAAAAGGGACACAAAATTTTAACATAGGTAAAGTGAATAAAATATTCATGTTAATGTTTATAATAAAGATTGTCTATACAATATATTCCTTTATCGTTGCCCTTATATTCTTCAGCAAACAGTTCTCGCGTGATAGAACAGCTTAGCCTACGTCAGATTAAGATTGAAGGTTCGCATTAACCCCATTCACGATCTTCACATCTTTACCTCGTTTTTTTTACGTATGTACATACTATGGTTAATATTTCTATTGTTATCTTTATTGTGATTTAAAATTATGTTTCAAATACTCGTGTAACCTGATATTGTTTTTTTTTTGTTATATTGTTTTTTGGCACAACATTGTCTTTGGTCGAGATATAATTTATTATACTCTGTACGACATTGCAAAATATAAATGTAAATTATTAAAAATTAAATTTTTAATTTCTGATTGCATAAGCGTTGATTAAGATTGATAGAAAATAAATCAGCCTTTAACTGTCGCCGGGCGGTTTGAAACTCTGACACCAGATTATTCATCAACCACAAGATAAAAAAAAGAATAAGATGATACAGGAGAAAATTCAAGTATGTGGAAACGTTTTTTTTTAAGATTAATCAGATAATAACTAATAATTAAAACTTTATAAAACCCCCCAAAATAAAATACAAAACTAAATCAAAGTCGGTTCATCCATCTGGGAGCTACAATGCCACAGATAGACACATTAAACTTATAACACCCCTCTTTTTGTGTGGGGGATTAACAACACCCCTCTTTTTGCAGGGGGGGAAAAAAACCCCTCTTTTTGCGTCGAGGGTTAAAAATCAAACGCACAATGTAAGTAGATTGGTAAACAAAACTGCTTGATTATCATGATGAAAAGGCGAAGAACCTTGATGTTGTATTAACTAACCCCTTGGTCCATTAAGGCGACATAAAACGGAGTTATTTTCCTCATTTTGACATTGAAAAGCCGCGGTTGTTTGGGAATTCGAAGGTTTATTTGATGTACTCGTAAAATAGTCTAAGGCCCGTACTCCACCAAAGCGGAGAGGAGATGTGTTTCCATACAAATGACGGATCAAGCGGCGCCGCTGAGTTCATTCGAGCTGTCATTTGTATGGAAACACATCTTCTCTCCGCTCTTCTCCGTTTTGGACACATAGTCGATTCTGCACATTCGATTCGGTATTTTAGAAGAAATTTCATCGGGACTTCTTCAAAAATACCGAACCGAATGTGCCGAATTGACTGTGTGTAGCTAACCTTACGCTTATCCACGCATCAGATTCAACTAACCCTTGGAAAGGTGACCGTGATATTGAGAAAGGTTCACTCCCTTTTAATATTTGAAATACCATAGCTAGCCCTCTGTTTTATTCAAATCTTGAATCCAATTTAGGTGCATTAGAATTGTTTTATAAGGTGGAGGAAGTTTTGTTGTGATGTGGAGAATCCAAAATGAGATATGGAGGGTTAATGTGTAAATATTAGAAAAAAAAAGTGCAATAACAACTGTCAGGTAGCGGGTAGGACTCTGTAGCTAGAGCATGGCACGGCACACCCAAGATCGCGGGTTTAAGTTCCGCCCGAGTCAGTTGTTTTTGCGAGATTTTTATCAAATACTTTCGTTTAATAAACAAACCATGTAAAAAATTAAAAATACGAGTATCTTACAAATTAAAGGAATCAGCCAAAGACAACACCGCATAGCCTCGAAGAAATATATGTAACATCTTTTAAAAAAAATCTTAGGCCAATTTGTTTATACAATTTTGTCTGGACGATCAAGATTAGTCCCTAAATTTATTATTAAGATCTACAATATCTAGAACAGGGAATATGTTTCGTAATAAAGACATCCATAGCGTTGATATTTCACAAAACCAATATCGTGAAAAATGTAAAAAGGTTCTTCAAAGAAGGTGGGTGACCCGTGGCGTTTGGGGTCTCTTCATGAACATATTTTATAGCGAAGCAGCGTTACAGTGAAATGCGTGTCCAAAAGGTATTTTACTGAATATCGAAGTATTAATATTAATCGATTATATTGCTTTTCATTAATTCTAATATTACTAGCTGGTTTTTATAAATATTTCACGTAAAAAGAATGTAAATCAAATTGTTGTTGGAATCTGTATACAAAGACCAATCTTATTCATCATGATCAATTTAAGAGCTACGCTCTTGATGATGCAGCTTCTTTCAGCTCTCCTTATCAAAGGCCAACTCGACGTCGTTATACATCTTACTTTTTTTCTAATCTTACGACTCATACCAATCATATTTGGTTTTGAGTGTAGTTTGTGTTATAGTGCATGCAGGTCCATACATAAATTGTTTTGCCCCAACCGTGCGTCATCTTTCTAGAACGCAAGCGTGCGTCTAGTAACATACCTATATCATGACACCATTCTACTTTTCCTTTAATTGAATATAGTCTTAAAAACATATCAGACACTATTGAAGCATGGGTCCAGATATCGGTATGAGCCCCAATCGATACGTTCCAATTGCGTCACCGTTCAGCCTCACAGTGTAAGTGCGTAGTTTGTCTGGTCCTTTGACCCAAGATTCGCCAAAGCAATGATTTATGGTGTCTACTGCCGTCACTCGTCAGTGAATTGTTTCAAGGGGAGGGGCTCTGGGGTTTAAATAACTTAGGTTTGCGCGTTCCGTTTTCATTGCGAAACTTGATTAATTTTCTGAGAAGTCATGCCGTTGTTTATGTAAGAAGAATAAAAACTTCATCGAAATCGGTCTTTCTGTTTCTCTAATGCTTCTTCTGTGTAACGCAATTTATTTGTGCTGTATTTACTCGCATTATTCAGCGTCTTATTATTAATTGCTTATATCAAAATTCTAAATAGGTCACCGATCAAGTTGATCTAAAGCGCTGGAATCAGCGCACGTGCCTTGAATGATTACAACGGCTTCTATTCCAGATTAGATTCACAATCACTAGTAAGCCCTTTGCGCTTGATTGCATTTTCAATTAGGCACCCGACACCTGCTAACCCTTAATTTAATACACTTTGTCAATATTAAATGTTTATTTTGAATCTATACGACGCGACGTTGCCATTATTCATCACGCCCTAAGCTTTTGAGCAAATAACTTCATATGTGGGAGTGTAGGGGAGGCGGAGACTGCGACGTACGCCATCTAATACGATTGCGACGCAAAAGAACCCTCTCGATGTCGGGTCGTTCCCATAATATGTAAATTGTAAGTCCATGACGTGTGAGCATTTTAAATAGTAATTAGTCTCAATTGGAACATGCTTGGGCAGTTATCGGGCAGTTGAAATGGTCAGGTTAGTGAGGTTTGTGTTATTTGCGGTGTCGGATGCGCGGTAGCATTGTCGCGCATCGAACAGTTAGATCGAAGGCGCGGGGGCGCGTGGTGCGCATGCTCCGCCGCGACCTCTCCGGCGAGGCGGCCGGCAGGCCGCAGTCGCACCGCGGAACCGCACGCGACGCGCCATGTCGGCCGGCGCTGCTACCTGACCGAGCAACCAGCTCTTGGGAAAACAAACGTTGTGAAAACGCGATTCGGATCATCGCCATCGGTCGCAACCGCACGGGGATTCGGGTAAGTCCGTAGCGGATCCGTTCACGCCTCACCTGATCGCGCCGAGTGCAGTGCCCAAGGTTAAAGGCTTCCGATGTGCTTTTCCCGGATACCGATCTGCGATCTCGGGGTTGTAGGTGGCGCTAGTGTGCGCGGTGAGTCATCTCTGCGACACGTTTTTCATGGCCGCCCCTTCGATCTCGCGTACGATGTAAGGCTAGCTGGAGGTTTCGGAAGATGTCGGTTGCAGTGGATGTTACGTAAGTGCGTTGGTAGTGCAGTGGCCGTGGTCGGCGACGCTTTCGATACGTCGGTGCGCACTCGACCGCGGCCAATTACCGCACGCGAGGATCGTTTTCAGGAAAACATTCACCATTTTGTTCACGGCGCTCGCGGGAGCAACTGTAAGTTCAGTGATCAACGTCATGACTTCGTACGTTAGTGTGGCTAACATCGTTATACCGACGGGACATTTAAGTGAAATCGTTCCATTGTGCAAGTGAATTTAATTGGCTCTTTAAAATCATTGTTTGTGTTGCGTTTTAAATTACATAATAACGGACATACCAAAAGAGTAGGTATCGGTGTTATTTATTTACTTGTTATTATACATTGTGCAAATATAATGTAATAATGTTTTATTCTGTAAATCTGTTTTGTATTATATTTAATAACGAAAATTTATAAAACATATTTTAAGTATGAATTGTTTATAATGAAAAAAATAATTGTTTCTGCTTTATTGTTTCTTAATATTTCAAAGATTGATGTTTTTATGTAATTAGAAAAGAAACTAATTTAATTCAATCTGAGATACAATGTAAGTTACAATGGATGCGCTGTTTCTTAATTATTTCGTAAAATAACAGCTTTCTTTAAAATTATTTTTATTAGTCAAGATTATAAAATCGTTTCGAAATACGAATAACCTAACATTCGTAATACTAACACAATACCCCACTTTAAACTCCTCAATAGGGCAAAAAACAGATCAGCTGAGAACGCACGCGCACGGTACGGGGCGCATGCGCGAACCGTGACGTTCTTTAATTTAACGGCAGTTAGATTTGAACGTTGTACACGCAAAAAATAAGCCGAAATGAGAGAAAACAAATATCATCAAAAACGTAATATGGCTATCTCAGTCAGTAAAGCGATGGTATCATCAAAATATCATTAAAGGCATGAAATGGCAATCACTCTAAACAGGTTTTTAAGAGGTTTGTTGATAAAATCAGTAATGCATAAACAATATTTTTAAAATTTTAATTTTTGTTTGTTTTCTTTGCTCTACTTAAGTAAGTCATATCTAGCAAAATAAGTACTTAAATAATAAGATTAAACAACAGTTAAAAGTAACTAACTTAATTTAAAATATAGAGAATCTTACAGTAATTAAAAACTCTCTTAAATTGGCTAGTACAGTTGCTTTTTTCTAATTTTCAAATTAGAATTAATTCTTTAAATTTAGTTTAAACTGTCACTTGATTTAGTGACAGTTTGACTTTCAAGATTAAAAGTATAGTGACAAAAACATGTACCTAACTCTCTATATCAACTAATAATTAACGATAAAACTATGTTTTTAGTGTGGACATTTCGCCTAGCAATTATTTCTTCTTAAACCTTCAAATACGGAGAAATGAGACACAAAAGTTACTGGACGCCGGCGGTCCTTGCGGGAGTCAAAGCTTTAACATTTACACCAGCTACGAAAATATTTTTATTATGAAATTAAAATAATGTCAATTTGACAACATTAAATACCAAAAAAAGAAAAAAAAACACGATTGTTGTTGATTATGTTAAAAGAGAAACTTAAATCAACTAGGAATCACATAGAAACATTATTATTTATTCAAGAACCAGATATATTTCCACAGTCATGCAATTATAATCATCTGCGACCATAAACTAAAAATGTAAATCGTATCTGCTAATTTCACACCCTTAATACAGTTATGAATCTCAAAAGCCGAAGGCAGCGTCTCAATGACGTCACGGAAACATTTCCAGTAATTCCAGAACGTCGGATAATTGTTATTGCCTGTGAAATCGCCTGGAGAACTTAGCATTTGCTTTTGAATGGCCCTTCTAAGCGACAACCTCATTATGCTTCCACTTTTATTCTTCAGGCCGCTTTGAGCGAACTTCTCGTCTTTGAGCTCTATTTATTCTTTCTTTGGTCTTTAAACCGTATCCTAGGACCATTAAACTCGTAATTCTTGGTGCTTTGTTAACAGCATTCAATTCTTGTTTGCTTTTGGTCCTTTAGATAATTGGATTAAACCATTGCAATAAGAGAAAAGCATACAATGTAGAAAATCTATGTCAATCCTTGTGACCAAGATTTGTTTTAAAAATGTTGTTGAATTTTAGAATAATAAACGGGTTTACTCACGTATTGATTTCGGGGAATGCTCGACTAGTTTCTAAAAAGAAATCCATTTTCAAGAGCGAGTGATACGCGGCGGCGACGCGGACCTCACTCTGAGAGTGATATATTATGTTGTTGAATTGTCATAGTTTATTTATTCTTATGCGTTTCTTAAAAAGTCTTACTATACTATTGACTCCATAGCGATGAGTTTGAACTTCAAATACTGTTATTTATGATTCTTAATCTTCACATAAGTAGTAATTTAATCTCTAGAAAATCTAGCTTTAATGTCCTAGATTTCAAAATATACTAAAACAGCATGATTAAACAACTACGCTGTTGCTCTACTTTATACTAAAAGCTGGTCTCTTGGGCAAATTTGTTCGGTCATTCTTACAAAAAAACAAATCGGTACGCCATTGCTCTGCGTGTTTCCATTTACTTTTACTTATTTGACGACCTGATTAAAAGCTATTGCTTTCTGCAATGGGTCACGATTTGATGCCAGCATGAGTCAAATTTTATTCAAATACCTGCTAATGTAGGTACGTATTCTAATGTCTTTAAAACTTAAATGTGCAATAGTGTCTAGAAAGTATCATTCTTTAAAACCATTTGTATTAATAAGTAATAATATCCATTTAAACTTATTTAAATAATGCAGTTGGGATTATGCTAGTCAATAGAAGCCTAGACGTTGCTCGGGTCGATGACTTGCCTTGGGAGGGCGCTGTAGGTTAAATTCGAAATAAAAATAAATTATTTGTGGTAAGCTACCATGGTTTCGACTGCAACCTAATTGCTAGGGAATTAATAGGTAGGTGAAGTTATTTTTATTAAGTTAGGTCAGGAACAAATCCATTATACAGAAGGTTGTTAGTTAGTCTTTTAGTATTTTAAAACTTTTTTTTTTTCTGTGGCGGTAGGTTTATTTATTTGTATGTTGAAGTAGCTCGTAATATGCCGTTTAACTTAAATTTACTTAGGTACGTTTATTTTTTTAAATTAAATTTAAGTTTTTATATTTGAAGCAATTGGACAAAGATGGCCGGCTTTAACCTAACTAAAGGTCATTAGGTGTCCGACCTTACACTTACACTAGATTTAAAATATCTCCCAATCTATTGAGCTTTAGTGTTATAATAAAATAAAATGAATAAAATCTTAACATAGATTGTTGTTGGAAATTTATTTTATAGTTTATTTAACTCACCATTTAACATTTCAAATTTTATGATCCTTATTTTTTAAATTGTTATTGTAGTCCCACTGATAAATATTTGCATTTTTGACCGTATAACAAAATGTTCATGAGCTCTAAATGTTAATTTGAGTAATGGCGTAGCACAAGCTACAATTAATTATGCCGTGAAAGCATTTTAAGCAATTAAAGCGTGCGTTCTATTTAATCTTTCAACTGTTATTCTGTCTTCGAAATATCTTACAACGAAATTGTTTTTACTCTTACAATTATTTTCTATTATTTTTTAGAGGTATGCAAGGATCGTAGCAAGTGAAAATCCGTTGTTTCTGCCTACCCCTCTGGGAAACAGGCGTGAGTCTATGTATGTATGTATATTTATGTTACATTTTTGTTTCAGTTGTAAATCCGGCCCCGTACCGATGCACTAGTGGTTGAAACGAGCGATTCAAAAGCCGCAGCCGCGATGTCGTCGGTAAAGGTGGCTGTGAGGGTTCGCCCCTTCAACTCCAGGGAGATAGCCAGGGACTGCAAATGCATTATAGACATGTCCGGGAACACTACGGGTAAGTTATCTTTATGAATTTATATTATAGTTATTATATGTCATGGTTTCAGTAATAGTTAAGAACACAATATAAACTGTCATTGACAGTCAAAATCCTATATAGTTTTCAAACAAGCATTCGATAACCTATATTATAATAAAAATAGCTATTGCTCGTTAATTTCCTACCGATACCACGTAGGAAAGAATTTTAATAAAAATAGATAATTAACATTATTTTTGTGTTTTGTACTCCAACAGTGAAATAAAATTGCTTCTTCACAATATATCGTTGTACCACAAGGAACTAGCTTAGGCCCACTAGTTTACACCAAAACAAATACTATCGATCTTATTGTTATGTATATTATAGTTAAGAATACAAACAATAGTAAGTCATAATCCTAAATAACCGTAATAACTATTTTAAGAAACAAAATCTCGTTTACTATTTTCACTTCTAACATAACTCAAAACAAAAGCGATTCTATCATAACATTATCTTTGTTCCTCAAGGAGCTATCTTCGGTCCACTTGTGTACCAAAATACAAATCTATTGATCTTATGAATCAATACTATGACATATTTATATTGTAGAGTGCTCACTTGAAGTATGTTTAATGAACTAATAATACTTATTAGCAGTGATTTAGACAGTAACAAGCTTTTGTGGTCATGCGTGCACATGATTATCACATGACGTAGGTATTGTAATATTTTAAAAGGGGAAATGTTAACATAGCGCCAAGATAACCATTTACAAACTAAATAAGGTTACTACAAGTATGTGAAAATGTCTATGCCTACTTATAATTACCTACAATTAAATTAACGGTTGTAAGTGTAAAACGTACTGATAATATTGAATCAATGGAAAGAGCGCGTGTCTCAATAAAACCTCTTATCGTATTAGTTACTAATAAAAGATCTAAAAATACTTTCTACATTAAGCTATCAACACTTAAATCTTCATGGTCGTATTTGCTAAGTCACCTTGAAAGCCCTATCAAATTACGTAGACCACAGATAACGAAGATTGACTTTTACAATGCAGTAAAACCTCGCCCTTTTCCTAAGTTACCAAGTAGTAAATATAAGCTGTGAAAATGACCATTACTCCAATGAAAATTGATACAGGGTGAAGAGGGTAAAGTTCCATCGTTAAAAAATCTTTGAAGATTTTTAAGAAAGTACAGTGCCATCAACTTGTGTACTGTTGAGAGCGTCGTTAGTGCTAAACATTGTTATTTTAAGAAAATTTATTACGTAAATCGGTTAGTTACAATTTTATCAGTCTAAGTAGATAAGTGTCACTGTAATTAGTGTTATTACTTTTGAGACAGTAATACTCTAATAGTACTCGTATGTCCGTTGGAATAGCAAGGTTGAGTTCGCAAGACTTTTAGAAATCATGTGCGTATTAGAAATTAATTTTCATTGTTGGAACGGTGAAGGAAAAGATCGTTAGGACACTAACATACTTGAGAGATATTCTCCATAGTGTTTAAAGCCACGTCAGAGGCCTAAAGGCGGTTCAAACACTGACAATAGTAAATGCGAGTAAGTAATAAATAAAAATGAAACTATAAATACTCTCTCCCTGACTTCTTAACTATATTAATATTGTCTATTGAGAAACACAAAATAGTTTAGAAACAATTTTTTTCTGTTTGTGGTTTTTTTATTTTTTTTATTTAGTTGCTATTGACGAGACTTAGTGTTACCAATAAAAAAAACTTGGAAAAAAGTATAAAAAAATACGGTCGAATTACTACTAACAGACGACCTCTAAGAATAGTTTTAATTAAAAGGCTAGACTCTCCAGACTAAAATGTTAATTCAAATGAATATAATTTTCTTTATGAGATGGAATTACCTTTTATGAATTTTAGCTCGTTACATGAATTATTTAAAGTAATTCTTAGACTCATTAGAGAGTTAAGAATAGCTATTATTGTATATAATTTAATATTTTTGGCTGGCTAGTAGCACGTTAGGTCGATGACATAAGGTAAGTATCAGGGAATATGTGGATGCAATTAGCACAGGATCGAGGTCTAGTGACAGAGTTTGAACTGCCCGTAGACCTCTGACATGGCTTTTACACACCATTGAAAAATCTCTCGGGCGTGCTAGTTTCCTCACGATGTTTTCTTACGAGGTGCGTGTCTAGGTTTTGAACCTATTGAAGGCTATCACTGCTATTAATACAAGCTATGGATGATGATAATGATAATCTATCATTTATTTTATTTAGTAATACTCTTAAATCGATTATATGTCTTTTGTATTGGCTAAATAAATATTTACGATCCATACAAAGTTTTAGATACAAGATACTAAATAAATCTTAATATAAAACTCAATGTTCTTTGTGCTGGTGAGATTACAAAAGTTCTTTCATAGTTTTTTTTCGTTACTAAAGTAGATTTAGAAAGGTTATTGAACATAATTCGGTGTTTCAACTGCGCAATACACTGCGTGCTTGAAGTACTGTTGGAAGGTCGCGAACGAAACCTTATAAGGCAACAATGTCAGCAGAAATCAATCGAGCTGTTTACTAATAGGGATGTCGTATGTACACTAATACTTATAGTAAGTGGAAGAATTTTCCCAGAAATACAACCTGACTAGATAGATTTGAAATTGCGTTACAATAGTTTCCGTAACCGCAATTACAAATACTGCTAGTATAAATTCGTATTATAGTATAGGGTATGAACGTTTTATATATACATCAAAGGTTTGGTATTGTTTTACCAAGGCTTCTTTGTAGTATTCAGGATTAATTAAAATTCCTGAAAGTAAAGATCACTGAAGTTTGGTTTTGCTTTGAATTTTCGGAATTTTTTACAAAATTGGGTTACAAAAATTGCCCCGACATTGTGGTGTAGTTCACTACACTTCGTGGTATTTCTCTTTAACTTAAAAACATGTCTACTTATTAGTGGATAGTGTACTTACATGTTCTTTGTTACAAAATAACGTATAATTTTCGAGGGCTCTAGAAAATTCTCGAGGGAAAGCCACGAAGTCACGTGAAGAGCTCCGTACTTGAACTGTGGCAATTTTTAAGTTTATTACCTCACACAATTTAATACGTTTTAGTAATTGGATTCTCGACTTTAGTATTTAGATGTTAGAGGTGGTTTTACTTTGAAGCTGGGATTATTTTGCTTGTAATAAATAATTTACGCAATATAGTTTGCTAGGCTTAAGTCTCCCGCGGCCATGTTTTTGTTAGAAATGTTGTGCTCACATGAGGTAAAGGTGGATACTACCACTGCGTGTGATTGGAAGGAGGGTGGGAGCTTGTGTTAGTTAGCTAGCTATATGAACTCGAAACTATATTTTTTGCTCACATGAAGTTAGGCTTAGGCTATAAACAATAAAAGTAAATCTGGGAGCATTACCCTTTCCAATTTGTAGGAGCTCTGCAATTCACAATGTTAATTAGACACAGTTAACAAATCAAAGAACATTAGGTTATTGAACCTAGCTAAAACACTGATAAAGTTATTGGTATAGTTGAGCAGTAATTTTAGATGTCTCCGATATTCGCAAGTTTGACAACCAATGAGTTTTAAAATGATATCGATGTTACTTTTAAAACTCTCGTAGAACCTAAATCAAACAGAGATAATTTCTTAACTTTGACGTTGTCCTAGTCATTCAGGCCTTTGAGCCTTGGCCTTATGAATCATACTTTTATTAAACTTGTTGGAATCTTTAGTTTTTATTTATTGTCCTTATTATTAAGTAAATAGATCAACTCAAGTAAATATATCAACTACTGGCCTATCTTTATTTACAACTTCAAATACCTACATTGTTCTTATTGACGACTATTTCAACCCATAAAGTTTTCTTTGTTTCGATTACTTCTTAGGCAGTTTCTTGTACCAAAGAGATGTGAACGTTGGTACCAATTACGGCTATTACCAGGTTGAAAAGTGAACTAAATTGAGTCACTCGGGGTAGCTGACAGTTCTCTGCGACTTGTCTAACGAGCTTTACCCTCGTTAGTGGTAAATATGGCTTACGTTCATATTTTATGTCCGTCTATCTCTTGTAAAATATTTTATCAAGCATTTATGTATGTTGATGAGTGACTTCGCAGATTTCTAGGGTTCCGGATTCTTAAGATATTCCTATTACTAGAAGGAAGTTTTATATGACGTTTTATGCGAAGTTATAGATAAAGGAGTATGTAAGAATCGTAGCACGTGGCGTTCTGTAGTTTCTGTCTACCCGCTTGGGAAAAAAGGCGAGAATTTATGTATGTAAGTATGTTGTATGAAGAAAGTTCCTTATGCAATTTAACAACAAATCAAATAGGTATTACATCGTTTTTCAGGTTTATGTCGATTAATATCCGATCTTTAATTGAATGTGCTTTTTGGAGTTCAGAACATGTGTTTGAAGAGAAATTTTTGCATTAGATTTTGCTAAAAGCGGAAGCGAAAAATGACGCTATTTAAACAGTAGGTTTTACTAAAAACTGGTTAGTTAGAATGTATTTGTCTGTCAAATATTAGTGAGTTATTGTTCACCCAACTTCTACTACCATCGAGATACTCGTTTGAGCAAAGTGATAAACTTCTTTACACCAACAATAATCCCACATTATCAGCTATTTCAAGTTCATTGCCGCTCTACAAGAGTATATTAAAGGGGCAGCATAAAGGGCAAGTCGTCTTCATGACGTCATTCTATGCGTCATACTCAAGTATGAAGCTTGAATTCCATTAATATGCATTAGAGTAGAAATTGTTAAAGCTAACACACCCTTCCAATGACGCGGTTCATGACTGCTTTACTTTAGTGACTTGTGATTTTGCCATAAACATATCCATTAAGTGATAAATGATTATATATTAACCGCCTTTATATGCTTGCCATTATCATTTCAAAGAAGTGAAACTACACTAATTCAGCGTACAAGAAAAATGCAAGACTCATTTTTATTTCCAAAAAGCTACCCTTCTCACTTGAGTAATTCTCAAATCCTTCCGAAATTACATTTTCGCGGTCAGGTGTTCAAAATCTGGGAGTCAATCAGCACCTACGCTCGGGCGGTTTTCTCCCCAGCAATGCGCTTCAATGGCCTATAAACCCCATAATGCCCCATAAACCTTGTCCATGGACCGCTCCATGCTTGTCGTAAATTCGCCGCAGTTTCGCTTCCTGCTTTTAAATGATTCTCGTGCCTTCATTTCGTTTACTTCGGAATGCTTTTGATTGGATGAACGTTTGAAGGTAGATGTTTTTGCTGATTTCAAAGTGACCTTGCTTGTGCAACTTTTATTTACTTAATAGTACTGAATAGTAGAGTTATTGTTGTTTCAAGTTTCAATCAACGGATGTTTTTTCGAAATATATTCAAGTAAAACAAAAATGTACCAGAGTCATAAGTCTAGTATTTCTTGGGTTACCATCAATAATACGACCAAAACAAACAAAAATGTAGCGTAATAAAAAGAATGCTTTCTATAAGTACAGAAACATTTTGACTAATGTAAAAGGTTCTCGTCTGAAGGCCATTGAAATTCCCATACTTCAAATGTAATGTTTCACCATACCTCTTGTAATTCACTATATGAAATACATGTTTAGCATTGAACGTGTTCACAAATAAGACCTTATTGTCCATAAAGTTTTATGTTTTCTAGTTATTTTTTCCACGAGTTACATCCGAAACGTGTTGGAGTTCTGTTATTTTGTGGTGCTCGTTAAAATTGTTAACAATATTGCTACTACCCTCACACGTGTCGATGTTGTACAAGTTGTTAACGAAATGCTGAAACTTTGTCGTTTTGTCAATTGGGAGATTGTTTTATAGAACAAGCTGGAATTCTATTTATTGGCTTTGTTTACATTTTTATCGAAGCTGAGGAGTATGTATGTTTGGACGCTTTCGATTTGACATAATATTCTTATGCTTTAGGCATTCCGATGAATGAGGAAGATTGTAGAGTAATATGGGTTACCAGAAAGTTAAAATTTACGCGAACGAGGTCTTGGGCTATATTTTAAAATTCTGCTGAGGGATGATAGTTGAATGTTGGTTGATAAAAATATTCTAAATTCCAAATGTTATACAATTTCAAAGGTATCATCCAATTATACTTGTCTTGTATTTTCTGTGTTTAAAACCAAAAATATACCACAATTTTCTTACATAAGTAAAGAAGACGATAACAATACATTATAAAACGTAAAAATTGGAGTATATATTACTACAGTTTACGGCACACAACATGTTATGCTAAGTATGCAGCCACACGCAACCCTGTTCTTGCCTAGAATTAATGCTGAAATGAACATTTAGGTTGAATATTGATCAAGGTCTGAAGTGTATGTGTTAGTTTTTTGTACCTACTGATTTTGTATCTCGTGATGTTTTAGTCATTGATGTTTAAGGGCATTGAAATTCAATATTCGTATTTGTACAGTCGGCAGGGCAGTTAGTTAATGATGAAGGTATTTGTAGGAGTTTGTGTAAAATAGGTGGTAGTTGAGTAAAATAAAATAAAAAAAAACCTTTTCAGTTAATATGGTAAAATTTTATATATTATTTAAATATCATATCGGCTCCACTCACGGATTAATTTCGGGAATGCCCCATTAGTTTCAAACCCACTTGGAGTCCATTTTCAAAATCAAGTAAGTAGTAAGTGTAGCAGTGAGGTCTGCGACGCGTTGAGAACCTCACTGCTACGGCGCCCTCTCGAACCCAGCGCTAGTGCTACGTTTAATGCTCAGGTGTTGGCGTTGTATGGCAGTTGAATGAAAAAATAAGTTGATATACTGCAGTTCCAATCACGTTAACAGTATTTAAGAAATTTCTTAGGCAATTAAAAAAAAAAACGTTGAATTTTTCCTTTTAAACTGACGTAATTTTCCCGCCTCTAAAAACTCTTGAAGCGTCAAAGCAATTAGTCTCCGTTAATTACGTTTCGTTCTCAAATTCTCGGGAGTGAGCGATCATTTATGTAGTGAGCCTTTTTTGATGGAGAAAACAAAGGCCTTCACATTTTCATTATAATATTTTGCTTTTGTTAGTGCAAAAAAGGACTCTGTGTATAATAAATTACTGATGAGCGTTTCTGTACCACATAATAATTAATTGGTACTTTTGTAAATTTTTTTTTCATTTTCGATTTATAAAATTTAATATTAGCATTTTATTTAATCAGTACTAAGCCTTACCTGGGAAATTATAGAGCTTTTGCTCCCCCTTTTAAATATAAATAATTATTTATTTATTTATCCTATGTCGTCCTACTGTAGGGCAAATTTATCATTGTGAGTCCATCCATCAAGTGCACACATGGAATATATATATTAAAAAAATCTTGGATTTATACACGTTAACTTTTTCCATGAGCAACAGTGGACTCTTTATAAAGAAAATGCTGTAAGTTTTGAGTCAATTGTATATCGCGTCAACAAAAACTGTAATGATTATAAATTTTAATATTTGTGACTATTAAAGTAAATTGAAGGTACCTATTTCATTGTCATTGCCTGTTGTTTATAATCATTATTGTTTTTCTTTTACCAATTCACCACTTGGGTCCAAAATTACAGCACTTTCTTTACAAAAGGTCCACTGTCCATGAAAAAGTTTTTTTTGCATTTTTCCCGTCGACAAATTGATGTCTACTTCACTCAATTTCATATGTGCATTTAAAAGAGAATCACACTATGTAGTTTAAAATTATTTGCATCAAGCAATTTCTGAACGTCCATTCAACCCCATATAATAATATACCTCAGAGAAAACAACTTTACTTAAGAAATGTGGCGTAAGGTCCCTCGTGAAAGTTTTCCACGTCATTAAACCACAATCACTACCCTTATTGCTAAATCACTTTCCTAACGTACTACTTTGACCTTTACAATTTTCGGCTTCATTCGCTTTTACAACCGTTTTTCAATGAAAACTACGGGCAATTGCGTATTAGTGGCATGTGCTCTTAATTCATTTTTTTTATAATACTAAGACGGTTAACATGCATTTACGCTTGCTAGCTTGCAACATCAGGGGTATAATTAATTACCCTTAGTGGTGTTATGGAGGGAGGGGGAGGCTCCGGTGCTCACACTGACCGTCCTAAACACAAGTTCGAACGACGAATACTGTTACTTCTCGCCGATTCGATATTCTGTCTTCTTCTTTCGTATGGTTCATTTCAAACCATTCAAACTTTTTTTGAAACATTTCTTCTCTTCAGTCAAACCATCGACAATTTCTCTTAGGCAGTCTTAGGTGCGCTGGTTTCCTTAAGATGTTTGCCTTCACCGATATGTGCGGAAATTCCGGATCCGGGGATAGTAATACCCTAGTCCAACAAGCCCGTGTTTGCTGCACCACGTACGGCGTACCATCGTACTCTAGATCTGGTTTACTAAATGTCATTTATTTTAATTGGATAATATTAAAATTAAACCTTCAAACACCGAGAAATGAGACACAAAGGAAATCAATTGTTAATTGTTAGTTGAAGCAAAATAAAATTGTTCATCCAATTACTGACGGTTGCGTTGTTCATGACACTTGTTTTTCCGCAGTTCAGTGGCTTTGATGTCGTTTAATATATTTTATTATAATACTAGCTTCCGCCCGCGGCTTCTCCCACTTGGTATGTTGATAAATTGTAGCCTATGTGTTATTCTGATGTATAAACTGTACTGTAAAGTTTCATCTAAATCCGTTCAGTAATTTTTGCGCTAAAGAGTAACAAATATCCTTCCATCCATACGGATGTATGTCACAAATCTTTACATTTACAATATTAAGTTGGATTAGTAGGATCTATCTAAATCTAAACTAATATTGCAAAGAGAAAAGATTTGATTTTTTGTTTGTATGTTTGCAATAGATTAAGTGCAATACATTTTAAAAATTCTTTTACCTATAGAAAGCGGATTATTAGAAATAAGTACTTTATTTTGTACCTTTTTCAAAGGCCTTTCTATTGACCGAAAGGTTGACTGGTAGATAATGCCTCAAGGCATTAAGTCCGCCTTATGTACCTGCTTTGTACATGAAGTATAAATAAATAAAATAAAGTATTGATTTAGATATCAATTCCAAAAGTGCTCAAAACTGTTCCACTACCTAGCTATTCTTTGTGTTATCTGTTTGAGTGTGTATCAAGGCCGAGCCGAGATCGCTTCTGTTTGATAAACTCTGCTTTTAGAAAATATTCCTGATCTCAGAATCTTTGTTTTGAAACTCTCTTTCACCGTTTTCTGTTTGTTTAGGATGAACTGGATGTTTGAAAAGCATTTAGACGATGTTTTTGATTGTGTACTTACGTATGTAGACGAGAACGTAGACGAGGAGACAATGTTTTTGATTGTGTACGAATGTATGTACACAATCAAAAACATCGTCTCCTCGTCTATCCTCATCTAACATATATTTCAGCTTATTAAGCTTATTTAGATTGATTGTATCAATCTACTATGAAACTTGTTAGGCGGTGTAAACTCTAGATTTTAGAATAATAACTTTCGTGAGTCACACTATTATTAAATATTTACGTCTTTACTCAGGGATCAATTTCGGCCCGGGAATGCCCTAGACTAGTTTCGAACTCAAAACGGAGGCCATTTTCAAGTCGAGTGTAGTTAGAGTGAGTTGGTCTAGGCTCGGCGTCGTCGATATAGACTCTTGGAGATTATTTGAAAAATAAAAAAAATAGGGATCCCTACGAAAATTGCAATAATTTAACCCTTTAAACTAAACATTTAAGGAATAGATGTAGAGTTTTACTTAATATACCTACAGGAAAATTTAATTCCACGCGGGCGAAATCAAGTATTAGTTTCAAAAGCTTGCGCCTACGACTTTCTGCGATATTTAGTTAAAAAGAAGCATATGCCACTCTCCTATACCTAAATCTCCTATATGTATAAAAATCTCCTTGGTGCTTTACCTCGATTAAAACGTAAAGAAGGACAAACAAATAAGTATGAATGCACTTCACAGCCAGTACGTATTAGGTTTGTTTGTTTCAACCTTGCACTACCGATGCGGGCTGGCATCCGATGGCGGAAGTCACTCTTGTTCCGACAACATGGATGTTTTATACTTGAACGCAGCTACGTAGATAGAAACACCGGTTCATATAACTTGTTAAATGTAACAGACTAGACTCGTAGTTTATTCACTCTTGATAAAGTGGTGAGATCTCATGTGGAGCCAAGCCCTTGGCCAGTCCACATATTGACCAAAAAAAAAATGCGCTGAAATGCTTTCTTGTGGCTATAGGTAGATAGTGCCTAATTCACTTGGATCTTTTTGCGGGGACACTCACGTGTCTCCAGATAGGTCTGTATGCAATAATAGTGCTAATTCTCTTGCACACGCTCTAAACTAATTTAGACTCACTATCTCTCTATCTAACAGAGATCATTAGAAAAGGATAGAACATGTTTAGAGCTGTCAAACTAGTCCATTTGCGTGATATCAACGAGAATTTAGCTGCTGTCCTTTTTCGATGGTGTTTATTAGAAAGAGATATAGTTAAACTAAAATTAGTTTAGCGGGATGTATAAGAGAATCAGCACCAATGACTACACAATTACATAAAACTACATACTTTTTTTAAAAGTTAAAATAAAAATCTCCAAAACGCACTCACCGTTCTGGTTCATCGAACATGAGAAAATAAAATACATACACTGTTAATACATTGCTTTCAGTTTGATTACTCACCCCGTGAAGAGGGGGTTGTAACCCCCGGATTCCCGGGGTGTATAAAACAACTGTATATCTTGTCATATGGCACTGCAACGATGCATTTCGTGTAGTTGTATGAGTCATCTAAGGGTGGGTATCCAAGAGAAGTGAAGAGACGGCGCTGTTGACTCATTTAATTACAGTTTTTTATTTTTTAAATATAAATTAAACTTAGAAAAAATGCTTTGTATAAGAAGAGGTTTTTGCCGCGCAGTAAGACAGGTACAGGCTGTTATTATTTGTATAATATTCATAGTATCTTGGTAGATTTATCAAATAAAATGTCAAAATGATTGACTCTTTGATCGTATTGTGATTGCATAGAGCACAAATTCTCTCTTTTGTGAGGTTGGTAAACAATCTAGTGTCAAAAATAAATACCACCCATAAGCTTTTTTCATGGCTTTACATCCCCATCGAGAAAGTATTAATATTATTATTTTTGGAAGGTTTGTATTTGTGTATTCAATGGATTTTCTGTTGTGATTCATTTCTCAACGTTTGCTGAACGTTTGTTCGAAGATCATACCACTAGCAAAGGATATAAAAATACTATTGTTGTTGTAAATTTATACAAAATTTTTTACAAAATAAGGCATAACAGTAATTTTATCCAGACAATTTAATATAATAAAACATTAAAATTCAACATAAAACGCGGTCTGAGACAAAGGATGTAATAACATTGCCTTTCTGTCTGATTGCTTTCTTCTCCGGGGAGTAAGACAAACGTATTTCCTGGCACCGAGTGTCTCGTTGTCGTGTTGACTCATAGTTGAAAGGCAATGATGCAGCGCGGTCGATTTGTTCGATTGGGGCGTTGTTTGTTGTTCAAAATTAAGTCTGTAATTCTTTATTGTACACCCAATTAAAAATGCAACAAACAAAAGTAACAAAATAAAAACAATGTACAAAGGCGAGCTTAACTCAACACTGAGTTTTCTTCTAGCAAACCTTAAAATTAAAATAATAAAAAATAATAAAATATTGACATTGACTATTAATATAAATTTCGAATTAATTTAAGATCAGTGTGATGTTTTATTTTGTTTAATGCTGCAATATAAAATATCAATAATGAATTTATTACAAAGAGATTGAATCTGAGAGCATGTGATGAAGTGTAATTAAGGTATTAATAATCTTAATTTCTTAGTAGTTGGCCGTGTCAATATTTACGTCTATTTTAGCACTGCAGATCTGCAATGTGAGACATAATAAAATTATAAAGCCGTGTAGGTGTATAGGAGAGCAGGCGTTGCAGCGCGACATGTGGCAAACGCGCTACATCTAAACACATTACATCAAATCAAATAACGTACTAACGATATTAGATTTTACGATTTAAGTTATGAAACTAGGAATAGTTTTATAAATTAGATATTGTGGGGAATGGTTTTGATGTTTTGTCACACGAGGAATGAAAGACATGTTGTGAAAAATGTTTCAAGATGGTTGGATTGTATCAAAAACGTCATGGATAGAAAAGGATGGAAATGAGACATAGATAGTAAGCAATGACGCGATGACTAATAATGATGAATGGAAAAATAAAACCTATTGCGCCGACCCTAAATAAAATTGGGATAAGGGCAGGAAGATGAAGATGGTTTTGATGTTTTGCTATCTACAGACTATTCTTAAGATTAATTAGGATACGTACTCATTTGGCTATGGTATCAGTTTTGTTAAGCTGGTTGATACATACTTTTTTAATTTATACTTATGTATGTGTGAAAAATGCGCTTTTTGCACAAATGCTTAATAACATTAAGTTGGAACGCGTCTAAAGTATTTTTGTATGGACATTTATGGTTAATAGCTCTTTATAGGTTATCTTAATAGGAGTACATTTAACAACAAATAATTATTTGCTGGAGTTCAATTTACTAATACTAAATACTACATCAAGCACTAAAGTTTATTTAAGTATAACCTCAAATGCTAAACTAGTATTCTGTGAACTTATCTGTAACGTCTGATCCAATTGCTTCTAACTTTCAACCCTAAGGAACTCGCAAGTGATCCCAAGTTTAGATTAAGTGAAGAGATAGGCGGTATTACTAGTTTAAGCTGTTTAGAATATTGTAGTAGGTATTAATCTGTTTTTAGCTTTATGTAACTTAGGAGACTCTACAAAATCGATTACTGAATCGACAAGCCAAGTTTTTAGATTCAAGGTTGAGTAACTAATAATTTATAGATTAAGCGTGGATCATATTTAGAACAGAATTTTTTGAACTTTGTACGGGTACCTGCCTGATAAATTATCTGCATTGTAAAGAAAAATGTAACCCTTAAACCTTTTATAAAAATATCCTGACCGAATTTCGGTCAGCGGCCAATCTCAACCGAGATTAGCCAACTACGCAGGAGATATATATATAATTCTACTAGTCTGTATTAAAGTTATTATTATTCAAAGAAAACTCGTTTTCCCCTAGCACAAAAACAAAATAAACTTACTTATAAGAAAAACTCCAATTTACCAATATATAGCAGTAACTAAGTGCCCAAGCTTTGAACTTTCAAACGCTGTTCTTGCGCTCATGTAAACAAGTCCTTAGTGAATGCAGTTGACTGGCGCCGCGTCGGTCGATACGTCGCGACGCCTTGGTACTCACATTGTGGCAAATGCACTGAAATAGTGGTTGACGACGAGGAGAGTCCTGTCTAGTGGTTGACTACATAATGAGGAAACGTTGCAACGTTTGAGAAAATACTGGAAAGTTCTCATTTTCCAGTATGAACGTGAAATGTTAATGAAGTCTACCAGATGCATTTGATTGCGTTATTTCTAAGATTGCTAATTATTACATTATGTGAAAGTTAGCAATGAAATTTTGGAAAAGCGTGATTAAGTCATTCACGATTTATCGCTCCACATCATCATCTTCCTGTCCTTGCCCTTATTTTTGTTGCCGTTTGTTGTGGCGGGCGTTCGATGGGAGAGGCCTTTGTTTAACACCTTCCGGCTGATGATGATGATGATGTGTACATAAATATCTGATTAAAATAGAATTAATACACGATCGTCAAGAATGAAGGAAATGGACGGAAGCCTTTGCTTAGGATTACGTGGAACAGTGAAGGCTAATAATAAAAATGCGCTTAATAGTCTGTTACAATAATGTATTTTCTGTTTTGTTACAGTGATCACAAACCCGAAGGCACCTCCCGGCAGCAAGGATGGCGCAAAAAGCTTCAATTTTGATTTTTCATACTGGTCACACAATGTAAGTATTTTAAATCTTTTTCTTAAATCACACCAGCCTCTAGTTAAAGAACTTCATGATGATCACAACCGGTCTGACAAGAGTGCTACGAAGAGAAGGTGATTGATGATGAATAGGATAGATGTATCTGAAAATAACTTGTAGTTCTCAAAGAACTGTTATCAAGTGTTTAAGTGATATCATCATAATAAGTTTATATCGTGATATCAGAATTTAAATATTTATGTTTTGTATTCGTTGCATCACTAATAATATATGCAAAATCATGGTTATTAATTAAAACAATAATAATATGCAAAAATTTGAAAGTTTGCAAATAGTACGCGTTACATAATCTGAAGTCGTCAATTAACATAAAATTGTATTTAATAAAGTCGTGGAAAAATTTTATCTGATTTTTTAGTAGCTAAACAAATGCTTTAGTAGTAAAAATATGATAATTCGATTGTACAACAAATAACGAATATTTCCGTAGGTACTAGACGAATCACGTAATGTGATCAACAAAAGGCACAGTTATATTGAAATCGGTTTGAATTAATCAACAAAATGGTATAATTTGGATAAATTTACGCAGGGCTACAGAACTTCAACGACTACATTTTTCTTGTCAGTTAGGAAGAAAATTATCCAGTTCGTCCTGCCATTCGGAGATTTACGAGTCATGGAGATGACGCGACGGTCTCAGGACGCCAGATTTGTGATTTGCCAGCCCACAGCTCAACGAGCATGCGGCATCGCACCGTCCAATTTAAGCTTTTACAGAAAACTAAAATCATAACCCAAAAGGACCCTTTATTCGCGATAATTATCCTCCATTACACATAACACGGCAAGCGCAGCGTAGGACGTCCACCCACAAGGTGGACAGACGACCTTATAAAGGTCGCAGGCAGCTGCTGGATGCAGGTTGCTTCCAACCGGCCAATCTGGAAGTCATTGGGGGAGGCCTATATTCAGCAGTGGAGTCTTATGGCTGAAATGATGATGATGATGAAACATAACACTAGAATGTTTTACTTAAACTAAAATAACACTAAGTAACATTATAATTATTTCCTTTTATGAGTATATAATATACCCGTATTGCATAACCCGTGTTCCATCATCGAAGTAATCGATCAATTTTCATAATAATGGCTTGAAACCAGATTAGCCGTCATAACGGTATGTTCGATTTTGGACGGCAGCCATATCGAAAGCAGCTGCGCTGTTATTGGATTTCTATCCGTATTAGTGCTTCATTAATTTTCGTATTTAGTCATTTGAAAGGAGTTCATTAATATTATAAAATCTGTAGAAAATACGAGTTGCTTTGTTTAAGAAGGCAGATTATTCTCTCTCCCAAAACAGCACATTTGAGTTAAAATGTTTTTTGTGGCTCTTCGTGATTATAATCAATTTAAGCAATGAATAAACGACTAGAAGTTGCCCCAATTAAAACAAACAGAAAATAAAACAAATCTTTTCTCTTTAACACTTTGACTGCCACGCCGGAGACACAATGCATTTTTATTGTTCGCGGTCACCGGTGACCGCGATGGCGTACAAAGGCTTGAAATATTAGTCTGACCTCCCCTTTAAAAGATGGGACTTTAAAAATACTAGTGACGTTTAGGAATTAAATTTGAGCAAGTAAAATCTAATTATTATGTGTGTAGGTAGGGACCTCCCTCTATGCGCTGATGATGATCACCGGGGTGGTTTTAGTGAGGTAAGAATCCCACACTATCCTGTCTCTTCCCTGGAGGCAGGGTGCCTTTTACAGGTTTCCCCCCGAAAAAAAAAAGGTACTTATCATAAAATACCATTTCTGTAGCAATCAAATTTTTCGGAAATTGCCTCTGACCGCAACCACACATCCAATCTCACAGAGATTGCGCCGTGATGATTAATTTGCGACTAATCGTCGACACGTTTGTGGCTTCATCCCACAAATACCCGCATATTGTCGTTATTGTTGTGTTAAAGGACCGGACCAATGGAATGGATAGAGAGCGGTTAACGTATTAGGTATAATGCTGAATGGTTTAATAGACCAGCTCAACGAAGTAGTTTAGGCGTATGAACGAACGATCAAGGAAAATTTACTTGCTCCTATAACATAGACCTATAATGTACTCCTGACTATTCCTGACCGAATTCCGGTCACAGCGACCAATCAAATGTACTATTAATATATTTCCTCACATAGTCTGATACTCTGATGGATCGGTAATCCGACTGGAGAGATATAGCACAGGATCTTTTTCAAAATAAAATTAAAATTGCAAAGGAAAATTCTAAACGTAATCCATTAAACGAATGTATCCATAAAACTTTTACATAATTTACAATTTCAACAAGATGATTCGGGGGAACCTTTAATAATTATAATTCATGCAAATGAATGCGTCGACACTCTAGCCACGCCGCGTGGGCGC
Source organism: Protodeltote pygarga (assembly GCA_936450705.2). Taxonomy (NCBI): domain Eukaryota; kingdom Metazoa; phylum Arthropoda; class Insecta; order Lepidoptera; family Noctuidae; genus Protodeltote; species Protodeltote pygarga. The sequence goes on along the minus strand of OW388264.2, from coordinate 3,815,503 downwards.
AGATATTATTAAGATAATTTACTTTTTTTAGCTAAATATGATCTGAATATATGCTATTTTTGGCTTCGCTAGCCACATTTGCGCTCATCATCAAAGGTTCGCCGTTGACGGAATACGTCAAGGAGGATATCATCATTATTCAACAAACTTTTAGTTATCAATTAATTAATCAAACCAATATATTCTTAGGGTTTAGAGGCAATAAAAGGCCTGAGCTACCATTTACGACCCCAATATCACTGGGAGATAGAATTACCAAAAACAACGCGTCACGTCACCACAACTTTTTTTATTAACTCTTGTTGTTTTCTTTGCAGCCAAGCGATCCGGAGTTTTCGTCGCAAATTATGGTTTACAAAGACATCGGTGAAGAGATGTTGCAACACGCTTTCGACGGTAATGACCACATACTTTCCATCCTCACTTTCTCTCACTGAGACTTAACAATTACACTCTCTTTTCGCCAATTGCCATATCTGTGCATCTCGGTTATCGTATGAATCTCAGTGATATATGCTTTGATTCTAAATTAGCATTTTGTGCATACCAAACTACATACGTGATGAGAGTGAATGAGGCAAAAGAGGTATGCAAGGATCGTAGCAAGTGGAAATCCCTTGTCTCTGCCTACCCCTCTGGGAAACTACATACGATTCAGTAGTTTTTTTTACAAAAATAAACAATAAAATAACAAAAATCATTAGATATCTTACAGACAGTTTGTCACTAGAACACGGCTGCACATCAAGCTATACATTTCCAGTACAAGCTGACATCTTGTTGTACAAAGAACCTATATAATGCTAGGTCAGTTCATACTGGTTTTGTTTAGCGTGTGTACGTTGTCGTGTCTAAAATCATGAAAATAAATCAAAGAACATATTTTTTGTCTGAATCAAAGTGTAATGAAGACACTGAGCGGGGCAAAAAGATCTGTTACTAAAGCAGTAGCCAAATGGGTCAACAATATATGCCAATCTTCGCTGGATTACTCCTACTCTAAAAAAGGTTGGCATAACTAGTGGGTCGATACGCGCTGATGATAATGATGCTACGTATTGTATACATAAATGCAAGAAAATACCACCAAACTAAAATAACGTTAATTACAACAGCGATCGGAATATCTAATCCGATATTTATCTGATAATTCTTTACTGAAATTATTACTCTTTTTACTAAATAAATGTGTTCCCTCAGGCTACAACATATGCATATTCGCGTACGGGCAGACCGGCGCGGGCAAATCCTACACTATGATGGGGTGCGGAAAAGAAGGGCAAGAGGGTATCATCCCTCAGATCTGTAAGGACCTCTTCAGACGCATAAGGCAGACCACTAGTGATGATCTTAAATATTCGGTAAGCATGAGGTTGAAAAAGGGATTTTAAGTAAGACAGTTCCTTATAAAATATATTTTTTATTGTACCTTCAGCGAAGAAAACTATACAAAGAAAATGTTTAAAAAAGCAAATGACAAATAGGCAACCTTAATGACAATGATTTCTTTGAGAAAACCTTTGCTTTACGTAAATCATACCTACATTTCAGATACTTAATAGGTTCGTCGCATCATTGAACAAAATGCATTGTATTACTTTTGTTGGCTTGAGTAAATTCAAGGTTTTTAATCCAATTCAATTCAATTTCTAAGTATCATTTATTTTCCAAGTCTGATATTAAGGTTTATTATTATATCTTTACTTTTATAGATATATGTATAGAGATAATCAACTTTGGCTTTTATATTTGGGTAGTATAGATCGTTATAGCCTAAAATTTACATTTTGATTAAACAACAGATGTTGCAAGTTGTTCCAAATATTGTTTCATCTTTCGGGATGCTCTCGTGCAGCATTGAGGGTCCTTGTATAAATATTCATATTTATTCTAATAAGGAATCAAATCTCGTGCATAAAAATGCCAAGCCAAAATTCTAAGAAAATTATATTTTGGTCCTTGAAGTCGCGAGTTTACTATAGCGGGTTTTAAAGTAAAAAAAAAAAAGAATGAAACGTTAAAGTTTTTTAAACTCACATGGTCATTAATACTTACTTAAACTAAACTTAACTTAACTTAAAAATTAATTTGAAACTTTTAATTTTTATGTATGAAACCTTGTTCTGATCAAACTGATTTTTTTGTCGAAGCTTTATAATGTTATACTCCTTAACTTGGTTTTATTACGATTTTGCACAACTATATAAAGTGATTTTTTTTATATCGATAGCGGTCTAAAGCGGTAGGGGCCATAATATACTCGACGACATGTTAGTTTGTAATATTTTCATTAGAATTGTGCCGTTAAAGGGGCAAACAATCTATACCTTTTTACTCTCTCAGGTGGAAGTATCGTACATGGAGATTTACTGCGAGCGTGTCCGTGATCTCCTGAACCCTAAGAACAAGGGTAACTTGCGTGTACGTGAACACCCGGCCCTCGGGCCTTACGTCGAGGACCTTAGCAAACTCGCCGTCACCTCCTATCAGGACATATACGACCTCATTGATGAGGGAAACAAGGCCAGGTAAGATATTTTTTAACCGACTTTTAGAAAGAAGGAGGTTATATATCAGCCGAGTGTAGGTTTTTAAAATTAATTATCACTTGCTTTAAGAAGAGTTTCTCTATAACGCGCTGCATAGGCACGAAGTTTTTATGAAAAGATCTAGACTAATATCTGAGTCTATGGATTGTCAGATTTCCATTAGGATATGAAGTTTCCTTTAAAAAATTTTTCGAAACGAAGTCCTTTTTACCTGACTGCGGTATACGTAAGCCAAAAAAGGAGGGATATTACTAATTAAATTCGTTTCAACAGGACTGTGGCAGCCACAAACATGAACGAGACCTCATCTCGTTCACACGCTGTCTTCACCATATTCTTCACACAGCAGAAACATGATCAAACCACCAACCTTATGTCTGAGAAGGTAAGAAATATTACAGTTGTCTTATATTTCCTACTGTTGATGGAATATCATCAACATCAGCCTATATTAGTCCACCGCTGCACATAGGCCTGGCCTCTCTCAATGCACGCCACTATTGTGCGCTCATTGAAGGTATTTGCCCATAATCGCTACGCTGGGTAAAGCGGGTTGGCGATCGCAGTAGCAGATGATTACTGTTAAACAGAAGCATGCTGCTGCCCATCCTCCGAATCTTTCACTTTGTCGCTTTTTTTTGACGAGTAGGGGTGGTTCTATTCTTAGGCCGGAACCACACGGCACTGATGGAATATGACATTCATAAATTCCTTTCTTTTCAGGTGTCAAAAATCTCCCTAGTTGATCTAGCGGGGTCTGAAAGAGCCGACTCGACAGGAGCTAAAGGCACGCGTTTGAAGGAAGGCGCAAACATTAACAAATCCCTGACTACCCTCGGCAAAGTCATATCTGCGCTCGCTGAAATTGTAAGTCAATTTGTTCCTTGTTTTTGTAATATGTGTAAATAAAGTAGGCTAAATGGTGTATAGTTTGGTGTTTATGCCGAGACTTTTTGCAGCGATACAGTTGTCATTCAGATAGTTGTTTTACGCGATTAAATTTATTGTGGTCATACTTCTATTTTACTTTACAAATTTAGATAGCAGTACATCAATTTACCCGAAACTATCAAATTTCCCAATCAACTTTGAACCTAATGCTTTAGCGAGAACGTCTATTAAAGAAATTTGACAGATTTTAGTGCATAGCTTGATGAGCTGGCGTCTGAACCTATTATCGTACAGTACCTCTAGAAGGGATGCGTCTGTCTCTTATCTTACCGGTATGCTAAAACGAGACGGGTATATTAAGCTACACTAAGAAGTTGTCGTTCGTGCATTAAGTAAACACTAGTATTAGCAGGGATACTCATACTATTAATAGTGACACTAGGTCTTACGTATGTTTCGATACAAAGTGTGGAAGCTTGATCGCAACTTGAAATAGCAACGAAACAGTTGCGCCACTGTGTCGCTACAAAAAGTCGTCATGAGTAGAGACCGTTATATGTTGTTTAATAAATGAAAATAGTTGTGATGAGTGTTTCGAACTGTTTCTGTGATCATTCATCAAGTAGATTCATTTATTTATATTATTCATGATCAGAACTGTCGTTCTCAACTAACGTTTGACCAAAAAATAACTAAAGAAAGAAGGCATACTCATTTCTAGCTACTGTACAGCCAATATAACCTTGTCCCTCTGAACTAAAGCTACTCTCTCTCTATCGTATGGTTGATGAACAACCTTGTGTCAGAGTTTAAACCGCCCGTAGGCCTCTGACATGGCTTTACACACCATTGAAAAAAAAGCTCTGCTGTAAAGCTACTCACCTAATGCCTGCTACACACGTAACGATAACAAGTTATAATTTAACTGTGCCATCCGACTGCACAGATGAAAAGTTGAAATTATTTATCCTACCTTAGACCATCGATTAATTCGCGTAGATCGGCTTGCAAAGTTATATCGTTACGATATATCGTTATTTGTTTAGGGGGCATAAGCTTGAACAGTAGCAGCAAACAAACGATACGGTTGTTTGGAGAATGTTTGTAACCCACTTTGGAGATGCAAACTTATATTGACTGTATTTTCATTGATATATTATGTAGATACACATTTCCATTGACGTTGAATCTATTGCACACTGTCTCTTTCTAACTTAGATCATGAGAAAAAAATAGAAGATTTATAGACTAGTCGAATTTGAAGACTTGATTGGCGCAACGCGTTAAGTGATTCGCTTTCACCGCGTGGCGTCACGGGTTAGATTCACGGGACCAATATTTGTGCGATTCACAGATATTTTTTTCGGCCTGGATGTTTGTGCATTGTATATTATATATCTTATATCGTACCCATGATACTTCAGAAAATCCTAGTGTGGGGTAACGTTAAAAAAAAGCGTTAAAAAAATACATTGAGACAAAAATTGTATGTGCTTCAGAATCAGTGCCATTGTGATTTGTGTCAGGACAAAATCTTCAATGGCTAAAGAAATAGAATACATGAATTAAATTTTAAGAGTTGATATGGTATGTAACGATAAAATGCATTGAGGTTACTTTTTCCCTGTTCCGAGAATCACAGATTCATGCTATTGTTTTTTTTTTTTGTCGGTTATTAGAGCATTGAATCTGGGTACCTGACGCTGAAGTGTATTGATTTGATATCTCAAGTAAAACAGCGTGATAATGTTAGCTATTTCGCAATATATTTCACATTCAGATTACTCTATTCCTTCCACTTCTCGATTCCATTGTAATGTATTTTTGATGTAGTCTATTCCCGAGCGATCGAAGATAATTAAATATTATTTTGGGGGGTATTTGTAGATTAAGCTAATTATTAACAAATGATTGGTTTGTTTTACTGCACCGTTTCCCCGTGGAAATTATAATATAGTCGGTAAGTTTGAGTTTCATAATAGAATACTAGCAATGTTTGGCACATTACTATTATTTTGTTAAGGGCCACACACACTGGCGAACCTGCCGCGAGTATTTTGCATGCATATACTGTATACCTGCATAACTTACGCTGATAGTGAGAGGTGTGTTTACCTGCATGCGTGCATTACGTTGTCTACTCTCTAGTAACTGTGGTGCGGTTGCACCTAGGTAACACCCTTGCGTAATCTGCAACTAGCATACTCTCAGGCTCCGCGCACGTACCCACAGCCTTTTTGAGTTGTTAAAAGGGGCATACTGCACTCTCTACGCGCATTACCAATAACAGTTAAACCATAACATACATGCATGCAGCACACTCGTGGCCTATTTGCTAGTGTGGGTGCGCCCTAACATGATTAAGCTAAATATGCTTGTTTTAAAGTCATATCACTATACATAATTAGAAAATATCTTCAAATTTACCTACTTCAAAAAATCTTTGGTCCTTTAATTCGAATTAATTCTTGGACTATTAGTTCGATTTCATAGTCTTAATTAATATTTCTACCATTAATTTACTTGCAATATTTAGCTTTTTAAAATTAAAATTAATGGTTGTGCGATGTTTTGTGTCTTTGTGATTGCACGGCATGAAATTCTGATTATTTTGTGTGCTCTGATTATTAATTGAGTGATTTACAAAACAAACAAAACTTTGATTGATGAAAGATTGAGAACAAGTACAGTCAGGTTCGAAAGTTGGTAAACTCAAGTAATACAAAACACTTATTCACATGGCTAGCAATTGTATTGCCCGTCTGGATATTACAATTGTTGGCTATGTATGTAAGGACCAAAACGATTTCTAAAGACCAGGATTATACCTATATTTAAGAGTCTAGTCAGAAATTTTATACAGTTTAAGCATTGTGTTGTTTTGCGGATTGGGACATACGTTTATATTTTTTTGTTGCTGACTGTACCATCGCACTATGTGAATGGTTTACCCATGCTTAAATAAGTGTTTCTTTGTGGCCTAGAGCTTATTGCCTGGTCTAAATCATATAACTAAAACCACGCCAATTTCTCAGAAGGCTTTTTCTTTTTGAACTAAATAAACATCGATTACGAGACACAATAGATTTTTATTCATATCACTGCTACTGGCAACACTGACATGTCGATCAAAGAGTTCTATTTGCTTATAATTCAAATAAAATCCATAGTTATCCTGGCCGATCAGAATTATGCAAGTTAACAGTTTAAAAGCTTATATTATTTTTTTAATCACTGCAGATCTTATGGCTTTTTCAAAATCCTTTTTAAATTATAACCAGCATTAATACAATTATTTTTTTCAGGCATCAAAGAGTAAGAAGTCTAAGAAGGCGGACTTCATTCCGTACCGTGACTCCGTGTTGACGTGGCTGTTGCGTGAGAACCTTGGCGGCAACTCCAAGACGGCTATGATAGCGGCTATATCACCCGCCGATATCAACTTTGATGAAACCCTAAGCACGCTCAGGTAATTAAATAACATAAACATAACATATCATGACATGACATGATATCATGACGCCTGTGACACAAGTTTTTCATACGACGCCTGTGACACAAGACATAGGAGGCGAGCCTATTGCCATTAATCAGCCACAATTCCAGACTCTGTGCTGCTACTGAGAATTTCTTAATGGAAAAACCTTATAACACTTTGCCCGACCCGGGGATCAAACCCATGGTCACATGCTCAGCAGTCGGGTTTGCTACCACTAGAGCAAAGAGGCAGTGCAATGGACTAGGGAGGCATTGTCATTAAACTTCATTAAAATTAGAATTGGATTCTCATAGCTACCTTTTTGCATTTTTTATTTTCTGATACGATAACGCTACGTAACAGCCTTCTTAAATACTCTACAACATATGTTATCACACAACAGATACGCGGATCGCGCTAAACAGATCGTCTGCAAGGCTGTCGTCAACGAAGACGCTAATGCTAAACTCATCCGCGAGCTCAAGGAGGAAATACTCAAGTTACGCGAACTGCTCAAGGCTGAAGGCATCGATGTTGAAGAAGGTAGGTCCTTGAATGTCTTGATGTGTGGCCTAGCGGTACCTTTGTTGATAGACGGTAGATAAACTGATCGGGAACGCGGTAATATATGTGTATGCGAAAACTGTGGATCCCTTTTTAAGAATATTGTGGGCTCGGAGGAGTGTGATACATGGCATACTAAAAGTTTATATGAAGAAGAAGTGCAGAAAGCTAAAATGTAGAAAAAATAAGGTCTAATTTCGACGTCTTCGCAAGTATTTAACTTGCAAAATGTATGAAAAACTAATGTTCATACGAAGTAATATTTTCATTTATTTTACTTTTTTAAATTAAGTACCTATGTCTTTTAATTTAGGTTCAAGTGGCAACTAATTTCATATTTCTAGAGTACGACCAATTCTTTTTTTAAGATATTCAACCACAAAATTTAATCTTAATTATTGGGTTACAAAAAAACATAACTATCAGTTTATCTACCGTCCTTGATGAAAGCTTATTCTAGGCCTTGTGATTGAGTAAGGATGTTTAGACGTCATGTGATCGGATAGACCGTGTTGTGTGATTGTTTCATAGCGAACAAACCACGCCAGTGTTACCAGTAACGCCACAAAGTTATTACCATTGAATTTAGTATTATATTCTTGATACTAAAACTTGATTCTGTTTCCAAAACCCTCACGAACTAGGACCAGATGGTAGAGTCCTTTATGAAAAGAAAGAACAACCTACCAGTAAGTAACAACGATAAAGAGGCTTGCGCATTTTTGCATCTGTACACCCCACCTGTACGCTTGGCCTCCATCTTGAATCGGGGTTGCCAGACACGAAAAATATGCAAACTTTTTTGATTAAATTTTCGGAAAAATCTGGCAGCCTGACACAGAAACAAAAGCAATTTATTTTGCACCCTTGTCCAGAGCTTGTGGCGTTTGTAGGCATACATAAATATAGTATATCACTTCACGTCTTATGAGTATTATATAAAATATGGTGTGGGTCATACCATAAGTATATATAGTATAGATATATGCGCTTATCTATAAGTATATTCAGTTGGTGTTGGTTATGGAACACTATTATAAAGATGGTTATATTGTTAGTGTATGTATGTATGTAGTAAATAATTGGTGTGCTGTTATGTATTTTATTACTGAGCGTTTTAATCGTATATAAAATGTATGTATTAATAGTTATTATATAAAATGCTCAGACCCGCATTGTGAAGACAATCGATTTTGATTGATTATAAATTACATGAAACAGAATAATATATGTACCTACTAAATGCTACTACTATATAGCATGTGAAACACTTCAAACGATTTTATATCGTATTTTTAAACGAAATAAGTATCAATTTAGTTTTAACTTTTTAACGTAGTCGGTAGTTTTAACGTGGAAACGTCATATCCAAATAAAATAAGGACTTTCATCGGCTACTAATTCCTTCGTCTTTTAATCTACGATTTCAAAATCGATTGTACAATCGAGTGGGTATCAAAATTTATCCGTTGGCGGCCATATCACAAACATTGGCATTGAAGTTATTTAAAGTGTGATATCGTCCAAATTCCCTTTGGTCGCAAACGGCATATTTATGTGAATATTGCATAGCTACGACAAAGCTTTCTAGCTTCAAAGGCCTTGCATGTTTTCTCAATCTTTGTGTCGTTAGAGGATAATTTTGGTGTCTATAAATTATTTTGTGAGTAGAATTATAATTACAATATTTTTTATGTAGACTTTTTGTCTACCTGTGCAATAGATTGCATAGTTAATATGTGCACATTTATGTGATTTGCACATACCCACATTTGTGCAACATTCAGGTGTCTTAGACTATTTATTTGTCTTAGTGTCAACATAATCGTTACCTACAATTTGAACTAAAGTGCTGTGCCAAGATCCGTCAAAATAATATTTGAACTTTCGACTCTTTACTGTAATATTAAATAAAATGTCCGAGTGCCCATTTTGGTAACATTTACTAGAGTCAAAATCGATAGATGCACTACTATTAGCACTCACCAAGGCACGATAGTTACCAACAAGATTGAAATCTAGTGTCAAAAAAACCAATGGCGCACCATTGCATCGAATTCGGCACAGAATTATTCAAAAGCACTTGAAGACCGTTACATTGGAATCGAGAAAATTCCTGAAGTAGGAAATACTCTATTCCAACCTTTTTAAGTACCATATTTTCTGATACATCAGGAGAAGAAAATGCTTCGCCTCAGCGCAAGAAGAGCGAGGCAGAGGTGCTTTCACCGAAGTTATCCCGAGCAGCCACGACCATTGCCGAAGAGGCGGTGGACCAACTGCAGGCCTCCGAAAAACTTATTGCTGGTAAGTTCATGAGAATCTCGTGTAAATAAATCTTGGAAATGCAAGAGATTACATAGTTTATACTATCTCCGGTACCTACATCTACAAGAATTAGTACTAATTGTATTTGATTTTTAATGGTTTTCGTTAAAATTAAGTGTTATTTTCGTAACTCGCAATTTTCGTGATAAACTTACTGAGAATACTACTTTTCCTAGTTTGTTTTATAGATTCTGTTTCTCTCTTGATGTTAATAAGAAAAAAAACCGTCATGTATGTTTTGAATGTTTCGAAAACTAATTTTTGCACCAAGCTTAAACAAGAATTTTAAAACAAATCGTGTCCAACAGAACTAAATGAGACCTGGGAGGAGAAGTTGAAGCGTACTGAACAGATCCGTGTCCAGCGTGAAGCCGTGTTCGCTGAGATGGGGCTCGCAGTCAAGGAGGGAGGTATCACTGTGGGCATCTACTCGCCGAAGAAAACACCGCATCTCGTCAACTTGAACGAAGACCCTAATCTGTCTGAATGTCTCATCTATTACATTAAAAATGGTAAGTTTTTTTGGTAATAATAAAATTGGGGTATAACCAATTTATAATTGTTAACTTTGCTGCCCCTAATCCCGGATTGTGTAACCCTAATTCTAAAACCCGAAACGGTACGCGCTAACTTACTCGGCCGGGCTGAAGCTGGTCACGAACAAGGACGAAATGGAGACAAGAAGCGGAGTGTACCCGGGTACCTACTGAAAAGACAGATCAGGTACTTTTGTGGCTGACTGTACTTGTGACTGCCAATATGGGATCCAATCTCGAAATTTTAAAAAATTGCCGCGTAAAATACACATTTCAGATAAAATATATGAAACCTTCACCCCTGCAAGTTTTTAAGATGTTAAAATATTATCGTCGTAATATTTTTTGTGAAATTTTTACATGTTTTAGCACATGTTAGCTTATTAAAAATGAAAAATGAAATGTAATTTTTCAAATTTCTTATTAAATATTTATATTATCATCGTAATTCATCAGTTGCTAGATCACTGTTTCCCGCTTTCCGGTAAAGCGGCATTTATTAACTGACAGAAAAAATCATACAAATTCTATTCTATTTTTGTATTTACCTAGTAGTTAATCACAGTAGTAATTACCTAATACCTATCCTAGACTGTGAAACAGGCCCTTAATTCTGTGTTTACCCAGGTGTGACCCGCGTTGGTACTTCGGAAGCGAACGTGCCCCAAGACATCCAGCTATCAGGCTCGCACATCCTCAGCGAACATTGCATCTTTGAGAACACTGATGGCGTCATACTGCTCATACCGCACCGTGATGCTCTCATCTATGTTAACGGACGAGAGGTACCTAAATAATATATATATTTTTACTTTAATTAATAGTTATTAGATAAAGTTTTTGAGTTTTTTTTAACCCATTTTGTGTCAAAAATGTCGAGAATGTTATGGGGAATATTAAATTGTAATGGAGAAACTCCTATACGCGATAGATATAATTCTGTAACTGGAATGCGAGCATGGATCTTTTTGTCGAATTCTTATCAAAAATATATCAATATTCAACGTCAATTTTGACACAATTTAATGAACTTTATGTCAAACTTGACGTTCAGAATCGATAAACGTTCGATAAAAAGTCGACAAAAAGATCCATGCTCGCACCCCTGGTCAGTAAAGACACTTGTCAAACAGCAGCTTTAAACAAAGTGAAGTTACTTGTAACGAGATGTTTGCTGTCAACCGATGGGAGTTCCATTGTATGGCTACGAAAGTCTTCTTCATATCTTCACCAAATTTAAACGGGACTGTTATAATAAACAAGGTCCAATAATATCGGAATTATGTTCAAACAAAAATAAAAAACATATTCTGACGAATAATAAACCTCCTCTTTTTTTAATCGGTTAAAAATAAACATGTACTATGGCTATTCAAATAACAGTTTGCCTCTTTAATCGGCATTTTGTGACATCTTAGTCAAAAGGAACATTACAGTTTTAGATGACTGTTCCCATTGACCATATCCAATGACACATTCTTATTTGAACATAATACAGAACTTCTTTATTTAATTTCAAACTAGTCATAGTAAATTTTGCTGATAATTTTTGTTTTTTAATTTAATTTATTTGACTCTGGTAAAACCAATATTATTGTTAGTAGAAGCTTAAGACTATGTTAGTATCATTCTATAACTCTAATTCTAAGAATTAACCTTCGTTCCTCTAGCTAACCGAGCCAGTGATCCTAAAGTCCGGGTCCCGTGTGATCCTGGGTAAAAACCACGTGTTCCGCTTCACGCACCCCGGCCAGCCGCGCGAGGAACCCGTCAATAACAACAAGGAACTCAAAGATACTCCCGACAACGATGCCGAGACTGATTGTAAGTATTTTCAATCAGATTTTCTTTTTATTTCGGGTTAGAATGCCCATAGAGTAGATATCCGAGATGCCAAACTGAATTCGCCTAATCTGCCTATTTGGTTGTTGTGTCCGAAAATTAGAATGAATTATTTATTTCTCTCACAATGTTTAAATATCGTTTATAATATCAGTAAGATGCTAGATTACATAATTTGTGAATTGTGAGAACTGTTGTTTTTGGTAAGTTTGTTTGCTTCCGAAATCTAGAGATAAATGACGTAGATCTTAATGGAAATGAATGAAAAAAAAATCGATCTTAAATAAATAGTAAATGGGTAGGTAGATTAATTTCTGTAGGTTCTTACTCTATAACGTTTCTCAGGAATTTACGTCCAAATAGTAATTTATCATAATTCTAGCCAAATTCTTAAAATCCCTTCCTACCTTCTGGAAAAGTTCTATTTGTGAATCTACCAACTTAATACTCCTATCTTCATTTTCCCCAGCGTCCACAGATACGGACGGTAAAACAGTGGACTGGGACTACGCGCAGTGCGAACTCTTGGAGAAGCAGGGCATCGATCTGAAGGCAGAGATGCAGAAGAGACTGCTCGCCCTGGAGGAGCAGTTCCGCAGGGAGAAGGAACATGCTGATCAGCAGTTTGAGGAGCAACGCAAGGTGGGAAATTACAAATTTTTCATTAAGTTCTTCTTATCGTATGGTTGATGCACAACCTGGTGTCAGAGTTTAAACCACCCGTAGGCCTCTGATATGGCTTTACACACCTTTGAAAAATCTCTCAGGTGTGCTGGTTTCATCACGGTATTCACGATGTCTGATAAATCATTACGTTAAGAGCTCTAGTTAGTTATTTCATTTTAGCTATGGTAGATAATTCTGAGATCTATGATAGTTTTGGTTTTTTTTGTGAATTGATAGGCAAAATTACTAAATAAAGTTGACGGTAGATCAAAAATAATTTTAAATAACTGTTCAGACGCTTGTCACCTCAGTCTGCCTGCGACCACAAAAGCTGCAAAGCTCTCGAAACGTCAGGTGTTTTGAAAAATAAACATTTACGCGAGTTATCCGCTAAAAGTTGTTTAATTATGTTTATGACTATATAACATCTTGTGAATATTATATCGAAAAATATTAAGATTAGAAAAATACGAAGAATATTAAGATACTATTAAGACGTTGCTGAATTCTGACTTAACTTAAACATTCAATATTTGTGTTGTAGAACTACGAAGCCCGTATTGATGCTCTGCAGCGTCAGGTGGAGGAACAGAGCGTTACTATGTCTATGTACAGCTCTTACACACCGGAAGACTTCCACAACGATGAGGATATATTCGGTGAGTAAATGTACGACAAGTTTGAACCTTATTGGTGATGGAGAGGGCGGTCTTCTGACGCTGATTACTGGCTGTGTGTGTGGGTAGACAATTTTCAATTATTTTAAATTAAATACAGTTAATTTGATTTTTGTCCCTAGTCCCTACAAGTGCATAAGCTATGTAGTATGTACTATAGTAGACAAAGCCGGCGCACCGTTCTTAAGGTTAGAATCGCTTGCACCCGGCGTCCGAACGTAGCGCTAGCCCCGCTCCTACGCACGTAACATCGCATCGTTCAAATCAAAGCATTTTGATGACAAAGTGGTGCACCATTCGTGTCCGCGATAGTACACCTGTAATCTGAAGTAATCTAAAAAGTAAATCCTAACTCTATGTTCATAAGGTTTCATTTCCAACAGTGAACCCGTTGTTCGAGACAGAGTGCTGGTCGGCGCGCGAGGTGGGGCTGGCGGCGTGGGCCTTCCGCAAGTGGAAGTACCACCAGTTCACGTCGCTCAGGGACGATCTGTGGGGAAACGCTATATTCCTCAAGGTTAGTTTGATGGTGTAGAATTATGCAAACCTAAATTACCATAAGACTGTTAATAAACTTTTGTAAAACCTACTACATTTAATTTATAATTTAAAGTTAAACTTTCAAAGTCCAAGTAAAGATAAACAACCTGATGTCAGTTTAAACCCGTTTAAGCCCGTAGGCCTCTGACATGGCTTTACACACCGTAGAAAAATCTCTCAGGTGTGCTGCTTTCATCACGATGTTTTCCCTGACCATTTTACCAACTGATAATTAATTTTTAATACGCACATAACGTACGAAAAGTCAGAGGTGCGCGCCTTGAGATCGAACTCGAGCTCTTTGACTAGTCAATCGACGGTAATACTAATAGACTATCAGTACTGACCTGTACAGTACAGTTTCCATAAAAATATCTTAACTTATCATCTTCTCTAAGTCTGAAAATGAGTCCTTTTTTTCATTTTTCCACTATCCTGAACTATAGTTAAGTAGGGTATATCCTCTCCATCTCTCATTATCTCTTTCTAAACCTCACAATAAAAAAAAACACATTTCTGAACGATTCACAAACTTTCCCTCCAACAGGAAGCCAACGCAATCTCAGTGGAACTTCGCAAGAAGGTCCAATTCCAGTTTACCTTACTAACCGACACCCCGTACTCGCCGCTGCCGGCTGAGCTGGCTCCCCGCGACGATGCTGATGATGAGTATCGACCCTCGGCACCTACCGTCGTCGCTGTAGAGGTTACTGACACCAAGAATGGTGCCACGCATTATTGGACCCTCGAGAAGTTACGGTAAGTGAAGTGCGATTCAAATTTTGAATTGAGAATGTTTTCGTGGGTAGGTAGAAACGTTAGTAATAGAAACTAAATTTGAATTTTGTTTTCTTTTTTAATCGTTTTTAGGCACTGTAGTTGCCAGACTTAGACAAAATTAAGGAATGCGTTCTTTGAGATAGGACTATTTAAAAATAAAAGTGAATCTTTCATGTAGTTCAGTTCAAATGTTCAAATCATCATTAAGAAGCCAGCCAAGATGTTTGGAAGTAGGCAGATGATATCGAAAAGATTATTTCTTGTTAGGCAGGAAAAGTATCTATACTACTATACTATAAATACTTCAATGTTTATATTTTTTTATCGTATTTTTTCTTATTTCTCCTTTCATTTGTCATAAATATGACACATCCTTTTTTATTGTGTTGCATTTTGTTTCGGTCTTCCGGTACAATGTTTTATTTTCAATATTTTAATCCTTGGAGATATAAAAATCCCCTTTTTGCTGGTGCCATGTGGTAAACCTTAAATGTATGAAAAATACTTCGGTCGGTTATGTGCTATAGACATTGTATATAATTAGACATGACGGGTAAGTACAATTTCTTATTCTAGGTCTAAATGTATAGCTGCAATGTCTATTCCATTTAATAGCGCTTGTTTTATTTGCTGCTTTTTATTTTTCATTTTTAACATGCTATTTATATATAATGTTACGATAGATTCCATGCTACATTCTGTTTACAATAGAACTCAGCTTGGATTTCAATAAAAGCACAGTTAAGCGTAAAAGGACCAAAACACAATTTGTACTTTTTTAAGTAGAGATATGAATTATGTACTATATTCTTCCATTTATATATTTAAATAAAATAGGGCTATATAAGTTATCAAGAAGAAGTTAAATATGTGGGTAGAGGCATATTCTACCATATTCCAAAAAAATGGTAAAATTAGGAGGTAAAGTTAGCGGGCAGCGGGGGGCCCAGTGGGTACAGTGCGCTGTATTGTCCGTAGCCATCGGCTGGAGCTCATGCGACAGATATACAACATGAACGAGAGCGTATGCGCCGAGGAGGACGAGGCCCCGCCCCTCATGCTGGCCCCGCCCCCGGCCTCGGCAGTGCCGGGCCAGCCGCCGCCCACAGCGGACATACTGCACTGTATCTCTGCGTGCGCGCAACAGACGCGCCTCTCTCTAGCCAACCTGCTGCCGTCGAGGTTTGTGGACCAGACCTAAGCCACGCTTGAGCCCCTATGTAGTTGTAACTATTCAACTGTGCACTGATATTTTGTGTTTATTAAACAGCCGAAAAATTAGTGATCAACAACTCCAAAAAATAAAAAATTATAAGGAGCGTTTACAAATAAATAAATAATATCAATAAAAGTGCTCAAACAGATCAGTAGCACAGTTAAATCGCTATGATATACCAAGCGCAGCGGGCTTCAGAGACTGACCGGGGACGCGGACACAAGCTTAGGACTACTTAGGCTGCGCACGAGTGTTGAAGGGCACCGACTCGCCTGTCATGTCATACGCACTGTTAGCTTGCAAAATGTATACGATTGTCATTTATAATCTATCAACGTGGCTGTTGTGCTGTGAATGGCGAAATATGTGTAAAATAATGATGATAATAATCATAAATATAGTCATGGCTTCTTCAATCATGGACGTAGTTATCATTTTGCCATTAAAATTTGTGTAATTTAAGGCTTAAAAGTTTGAGGACTGGCAACATTGATGTTTCACAACGCTTGTCACCTTAGCTTTGAGTTTGTTGCGCTTAACGTAAAAAAAAAATTACACATAGATGCTTCCATGCCGCAGTTACTTAATGTTAAGGAGTCTTAGAACATTGGGAATAGTTTAAATTGTAGAAGTGTCTAGGTAAAATCTTATTGGTGAGCTAATTCCTCACGGACGTTTTTTTAAGACTTTACATCAAGTATCTATAAGTTATCGTTACCGTCTACATCTACGTTATGCGTGATCATACAAAAAAAACATATGTCGAATTGATAACCTCCTTCGGTGTTTTTTTCGTCGGTAAAAAAATGTGTACCATTTTCAAAAAGACGATGAAAGTACTGCTCGCTCTTGTGAAAAAAAAAGATTCTCTATTGTGGAAGAAAGAGACAACTACTTGAATTTTAATTGTCACCAAGATGGTTGAATAAAGAAAACTCAGTTCAGGTTCTGTCTTTGATTTAAATCCAGACGATATTCATTATCTTTACAGATAATACAATACTAATACAATTACTGTATCTCAAAACAATGGCGTTAAATTTTGGTAAAGTCTTAATACTCTCAATTAGTTAGAAGGTGTCAATCAGATAGTATGCTTGCGCCCACGTCTTTTATTTAATAGATTTTAACAAATTATAACATATGCTTCTGTTGTAGGTATTTTATAAACGAGATAAATGTAAATCCATGCTTTTTTGTTAACCTAAAACTGTTATAATAAACTTCTTTTCCATACAAGTGAAAATATAATAAAACCTTAAACGTATTTTATATTTTGCATTTTCATTGAGCTTGCAATGTAATAATGCCTATAAGTGTATCGATGTGAATATGTTGCATGATAAGTACCTGATAGTATCTATAGTATCGATTTAAAAGTATCCTTGTTTTGAACGAATATGTTTTTAAATTCGAAAAATTAAACTAAAAAAAATCTGAAAACTTTTATCCATTAGATTTTTACCAAAAGACGATGATACTTTTATTATAAATATTCCTAATATCCATACTGCAGTCTAGTATAAACCTTTTTAAATTATATATAATTACTAAACATTCCCAATCCATTGCAATCTCGTATCCTAACTCTTTTTTAATTAATGTCTTCTAATTTTTCATAACGTTTTTAAAATCACGATTGCAATCTGTTAAGCAAATTAAGAATTTGTCTTACTGTATTAAGAGCTTGTATTTATTTACAGACAAAATACTGACATCATCTGACGCTTAAGAAACCATTGGACAATACCTTAATATCTCACACAATTCTGGCTGTTATTTTCAATACAGTAAAGGTTAATATCGTATTTATTCTCCAGACAACGGCTGGAGCTGATGCGAGAGATGTACCACAACGAGGCTGAACTGTCTCCCACCTCCCCTGATCACAACATTGAGTCGGTCACCGGCGGTGATCCTTTCTACGATCGATTCCCCTGGTTCCGTCTAGTGGGAAGGTAAGTTCATATACAGGGTTATTTGTAAAACACCGGCATCCTTGAAAGGGCTCATTAAACTCATCATTGGTTGAGTCATGTGAACATAAATGTATGGAACAGCAGCAACAGGGTTGGTCCCATAGTAAAAGTTGTTCATAATGATGATTTTAATGACCCCTTTTAATGATGCTGGTGTTTTACAAATAACCCTGTATATTAATGACGTTGTATGTATATTATTAGAAATTCAATAAAGGTTTAAGCAGCTCTAGTAGCTGCATAAACCTTCAGGAGTATCAGGAAAGTTCGGAAATAGGATACTTTGTTTCTATAGACATACATTTTTTAAATTCATTAATTATTTTTATAAAGTTATGTCAATTTGGTTATGTATTATTTGTTTTTTTGTAAATTCCGATTGTAATTTTATTGGTCTTTTAGTTCGGACTGAACACGGTTCTGACGTCCATTTGTTGATGAATATGGCTTGTTTTATGTACAGGAGCTTCGTATACTTATCGAGCCTGCTGTACCCAGTTCCACTCATTCACAAAGTGGCGATCGTGAATGAGAAAGGAGACGTCAAAGGCTACCTTCGAGTGGCCGTACAGGCTGTTATCGACGCTGAAAAGAGTAAGTATCCTTACTATATTTTTACTACTTATATTTATAAGTATTCAAGTGTGGCTAAGAAATTTTAACAAAGTTATAAAGTTAAATATTCATTCAAAACCAATGCACAAACATCAAAACCGAACAAATATCTGCCAATTACACAAATATTTGTCCCGAATGGGAATTGAATTCACGGTGAAGTGTGGAAGGCGAATCACTTACGCGCTACGCCAATCGTGCCGTCAATTGTTTAAATATTTTAATTATTGCATTTTAAATCCGTTTATTGCGGATCAAAGGACCAAAATCTATTTAGTAGTAGCATTACATATAAAAAACGTAGAAATCCCCCTTTTATTCCTTCTTTCATTCTTCACCCCCCAAAATCTAAAATTAATCAAAAAATCTATTGGTCCTTCCTTCCCTCTTTCAATCTTTATCCTACCTATAACTCATTTTGTAGACAACGCAGAATTCGCAGCGGGCGTGAAGCAGTCGGCGAAGATATCGTTCGACGACGACGTAGTGCCGGCGCGACGCAACAAACTGTCCGTTGTAGACAAGAACAATGCCATCAACGCACTCGACGAACGCATCAGTGATATGCCCGACTCTAACATTAAGATCGAAGGTTAGTTTTGCACTCCATCTGCCTAGCCTTTTTCCCAACTATGTTGGGGTCGGCTTCCAGTCTTACCGGATGCAGCTGAATACCAGTGTTTGACATGGAGCGACTGCCTATTAGACCTCCACAACCAAAAAACTGGGTTACACGATACCCCTTGGTAAGACTGGTTGTCAGACTTTCGAGCTTCTGACTACCCGTAACGACTGTCAAAGATCTACAATTGACAGCCGGGGCCAACAGCTTAACGTGCTATCCGAGGCACGGAGAGTGATATTTAATTTATAAAACGCACATAACTTACGAAAAGTCATAGGTGCGCGCCTTGGGTTCGAACCCGAGACCTCTGACTTGCCAGGCAACGGTTACCACCACTAGGCTATCACGACTCTTTGAAGGTTAGCTTTGCACTAAATAAATAAATCAGCCTGTAACTGTCCCACTGCAGGGCGAAGGCCTCTTCTGATCCAGAAGCATTGAGCATTAATTACTACGCTAGCTTACTGCGGGTTGGCAATTTCAGACTATTAAGTCCAGGTTTCCTCACGATGTTTTTCTTCACCGTTTGTCAGTGGTGTCTTAAATTATCTAAGAAAGTACAAATGACATAGAAAAAAGCCACGTTTTATACTAATTAGGCTTTAATATAATATTATATCACAAGTTTTAACCCAAATATTTTAGCTGTGGTCCTTTATACAGCTATATCCTGATAGTTTTTGTTCTTTGAACCCCACATTACACAATTAATTCATAAGTACAAATCAAGACTATCGTGGACAAAGCTGGTGCACCACTCTTAAGGTTAGAATCGCTTGCACTCGGTGTCCGTACGTAGCGCTAGCCCCGCCTCTACGCACGTAGCATCGTTCAAAGCATTTTGATCGCAAAGTGGTGCAACGTTCGTGTCCGCGTAGTACCTTGCGAGTTAAAAGTTCCACTTTGTAGGGATGTAATAATAAATGATTTTATAATACACAGAATTGGCAATGGGTGAGTGTGACGCCGACAGCGGTCGCGGGGACAGCTCGTTAGCTTCAGAGCTGAAGGATGAAGACCTTCCTGAACACCTGACCCTCGGCAAGGAGTTCACCTTCCGCGTCACTGTGCTGCAAGCGCATAGCGTGTCTACTGACTACGCTGATGTGTTCTGCCAATTCAAGTAAGACTCTTATGTCTATCGGTTTAAAATTTAATTTACTTAAGAAAGACTAGCTACTAGACTGGTTCTAACTTGAACTGGTAGATACTTGTATTTTTTTGAATTTTTTACATGTTTTAGCACATGTTAGCTTATTAAATATAATTATTTAATAAGAAATTTGAAAAAAATAATTTAAAACAACTGATACGAATGGGATCACAAACTTTTCAAATTTCTTATTAAATAATTAGGACCTTGTGTTTTTTGAGAAAAGATTCCAATTTGCTTATCAAAAAAAAACTATTCATTATATGCTTAGTCCTTGGTCCTTGGTCCTTGTTCCTGTACTATGTTAAACATAATATTATACTAGGTATATTGTTGTTACAGCTTCCTACACCGCAACGAAGACGCATTTTCTACGGAACCAGTCAAGAATGCAGGGAAGAACACACCACTTGGATTCTACCATGTTCAAAATGTAAGATAAAACTTAGATACACACAAAACAAATTAAAACATAAATATATCTCATATTTCTCTAAGAATAGACAGAAGTCCAATGTAATGATTTATCATGATTCTCCGATTGATAATTAATACTTGAAAAATTAATAAATAAGAAAAATAAATTTGTTTTTGGATTTGGGAATCATAAGTAGCCACACTGAACTGTGTGTGAACTGAAATTCTTTGTTCATTACATCAATAAAGAATTTTAACAGTAAATTATTCTGTCTCTAACGATATTATTATTGTTTTCAGATCACAGTACCCATTACGAAATCCTTCGTGGAGTATATAAAGACTCAGCCGATAGTTTTCGAAGTGTTCGGTCACTACCAACAACACCCGCTTCACAAGGTAAGCTTGATTAAGTTTATTATTTGATAATTTCCAAGATTAAACTTGCACTTTTCACCCATTTTTTCTATGGTAAATTAATTTTAGACTAACATTTGAAGAAGCGTTTAACTTAAGTTTTTTTTTAAATTAAAAAAAGTACGTTGATAAATATTTTAAACACACCTTTATGGATTCAGACTCTAGGAGAAATATATTTGATGTTAATGAAAATTCGATTTTAAATGTAACAGTCTTTCTACCATTCTCAATTTATTGGTCCTTCGAGACGAATCTAAAAATATCAAGCCCAAATGTTTATAAACACTATAGCTAGGAGCCGAAGACCACTACCCGTACAGAGAGACGACAAACTATAGCCGCGGTGGTTGTCCGCAGGACGCCAAGCAGGACGGCGGCGTGGGGGGCCGCACCCCCCCGCGCCGCATGCTGCCCCCCTCCATCCCCATCTCTGCGCCCGTGCGCTCCCCCAAGTGGGGCGCGGCGGCCGTGGCCCAGCCGTGCTGCAGCTCGCACCTGCACTCCAAGCACGACCTGCTCGTGTGGTTCGAGATCTGCGAGCTGGCGCCCAGCGGCGAGTACGTGCCGGCTGTGAGTACCCACACTGGTTACTGAACTTACGGGCTCTGACAAATACTCATTCTTCATTAATTTTGATCAACTCTATAGAGTTGTAACACGGTGTAATAGACAGTGTAACATAAACTTAAAACCATGATTTATTTTCTTAATTGTTCCTTGTAAATCTGTACAAAAGCGTTCTAATTAGATTGCTACCAGTCTTAACGCAATATAGAATAAAAATATTTTTTTAACGCTCGATTCTACAAAAAAAACTTAGTACTATTTATACATGTATCCAATCAAAAATAGGTGGTAGAACATAGTGACGAGCTCCCGTGCCGTGGCCTGTTCCTGCTGCACCAGGGCATCCAGCGTCGCATCCGTATCACCATCCTGCACGAGCCCTCGCAGGACCTGCAGTGGACCGACGTCAGGGAACTTGTTGTCGGTATGTTATATCATCATTAATTTTTTTAACATTTTTCATACATATCATAGTATATATTATACTAATATATCAATATGAAATCTAAAGATTACTGTTACTGTTAGCTTGCATCATCCCACTGCTGGGCAAAAGCCTCCCCCCATGATTTCCACACCTTTCTAAAGATTATCTTAATTTAATGTACTAATCAATATACAGCTATAACACACACCGTGACTGACTGACTGACTCTTAGAGACTTGAAATTTGAGTACCCTAGAGGTGAACTAAGGAAGGATTTTTGGAAATTCCTTCTCTACGTGGGCAAAATAAGTCCGAAATCCGTGGACACAGTCGCAGCCGAAACGCTAGTTTAAATATAATATACGTTATGTTGGCGCAGGTCGTATCCGCAACTCACCGGAAGCCAATGAGGACACGACAGACGGCGATGAAGACGGTGCTTTATCTCTGGGACTGTTCCCGGGAGAGAGACCCACTCTCGACGACAGAGCAGTCTTCAGGTATGTTGCAAAAACTAATTCTATCCTAAGCAGTGCCCTAACTAGGACTGTGCCAGCGACCAGGTCCAGGTCATGCGTGGGCGCAGTTATAGAACCTAGCACTGAGTGCTTAAAAGACTGGTTACGGTATTGGTCTAGGTAAGGACTCATTCTATGTTTCGGGTTATAAGCAAAAAAAAAACTTTGATCAGCTAGAAAATCGAAACCAAAACCTCTAATTCAACAGATCTTTGTCTAATTGTCTCCATGTGGTCCCAGGTTCGAAGCTGCGTGGGACAGCAGTCTGCACGGGTCGCCGCTACTCAACAGGGTGAGCGCTAACGGTGAAGTCGTGTACATCACACTCAGCGCTTACTTGGAGGTTAGTACACATTGGGACCGTTATATTATACATATAATGTTACAATGTATACAGCAATACATTGTACAACCGATATTGTATTTTAACATAAATAACATTTCAATCTGCATAAAATATTTAATCGATCTAGAGGTACCCATTGGTCGTAATTCGATCCTAATTTTTTATTTCCATAATTTTTTATTGAATTTCTACAGCACGTTAAATTAAAATTTTAAAATTGATAATGTATTGGATTATCGAATGATAAATTGTCTATCTGTTAACATAGCGACGTTCGTGATATCTATGATCGTTGATCATGGTCGGAAATGTAAAAAAAAGTCCAAATAAAAAATAATCAGCCCCAAGTTTTTTAAAAAAATGTGTGGTTGGCCATTGCTCTGATTGTGTTTGATTTAAAAGAGAATATCCATCCTTCTGTCACACAACATTGAATTCTATGTACTGTCTACAGGTGGACAACTGCAGTCGCCCAGCTATCATCACGAAGGACTTGTCTCTGGTGGTGGTTGGTCGCGAGGCTCGCACCGGCCGGTCACTGCGCCGAGCACTGTTCGGTTCCCGAGCCGCGCGCGCTGACCACATCACTGGGGTCTATGAGCTTAGCCTGCATCGTGCTTTGGAGCCAGGTATGTGTTACTTTGACATAAATGCACTGCTATGTGCTTTAGGTTTTTTCGATAAATTTCGCTGTGGGGTCCAAGATAGTTGAAATAATTTTCTACTGCATAGAAATGAGAATTTACATGGTTTTTTTTACTCCGTATTTCTTACAATTATTATTCTTATTAACATCTAAAGTTTAGTTTACTGTATTAACAACTAAAGTTTAGTTTACCGTATTAACAACTAAAGTTTAGTTTACTCTATTAACAACTAGAGTTTAGTTTATTAACAACTAAAGTTTACTCTATTAACAACTAAAGTTTATTTATTAATGGAAGGCACCTTAGGCATTATGGTAGTACCGATTAACAAAGTGACGTTGTGCGCAGGTGTGCAGCGTCGTCAGCGACGCGTGTTAGACACGAGCGGTACGTACGTGCGCGGGGAAGAGAACCTGCACGGCTGGAGGCCGCGCGGAGACTCGCTCATATTCGACCATCAGGTAATTATTAACTTGTTTTACCGTATTTTATCCTAATGCAAGGCAAAAGCCTCTGTTCCAACCTACAGTTTTCAGACGAAAAAGAGGGGGTATATTTTATTTGAAAAGTGACTTAATCAAGAGTGTTCTTAGCTTAAAAAAATAATTATAATTTTTAATTTATTATTTGGAACAAACATTTCCGAACCTGTAAGGGGTTGTGAAAGGGAGGGGGGGACATTTTGGTACTGATCGTGTGAATCATAATAGTACGAATACTGTTATTCACGCCAATATTCTGTGAGAACCTGGTAGTACCCCTATTGAGTCTGCCTATCTTTGATGGCTTTACAGCCTTTAAAAGTCTTTCACTCTACTAGGCTGCCCTAGGAACTGGCAACTAGAGTCACTCTTTTATTAAAAATATTAGAATTACGACTATTCATAAGTGCCTAATGGTCTACATGAATAGAAATATTTTGATTTTGACTCTTCTTCTTTCTAACTCATCTTCCGTCCGCAGTGGGAGTTAGAGAAGATGACTCGCCTGGAGCAGGTGGGCCGCACGCGACATCTGCTGGCGTTGCGCGAACGACTGCGACACGGACACGAGAATACTGTCGCGCCTAACGACTTCACTAAAACTGAGAAGGTATGTGGTATTTTTTTTAAATATCTAAATAGTTTTTTAAATCTTTTTGTAGCAAGGATCTTCATGTTTATAAAATCAAAAATGATGATGTATTATTCGATGTTTGTTTATTATTAATAATTGACAGTAATTAGCATCAACATAGATTTTGGATGTCTATCCGATAGATAACACGACTTATCTTCTATTACTTTCTAAGGTCCGACTTTACTGAAGAATTTCGGATGATACGGTACTTAGAAAATCATTTGAAATTGACATGTGCGCAGTTTTTAATTTGCAATTTTTATTAGCAAAGTAAATTTTAGGAAGAGTAAACGTAAATGAAGAGGGTAAATTCGGTCAGAAGGACATAATAATTATGGTGTGTATGGTCAACTTAGAAAGACCGATTTACGCAATGTTTTTGAACAGGGCTAAAGAATATTTCTTGTATTTGTTGTCACAGGAGGTTTGCAACATGGCGGCTAAGGCTGCGGCGGAATGTGGCCGCGACGAGTCGGTGTACGAGCCGTGGGACATGAGTGTACGGGAGAAGGAACTCGCCACCAAGTACATCAAACTAATACAGGGTGAGTATACTTACTTACTAGTTTGAAATATGTATCATCACGACAATCTCCTAGATTTGTGCCTTTTATGTGGAGTTTTGTGATGGGGGTAATTTGCAGGGGGATGATTTTTCTCATGAAATAGTGGCGTTTAAGGCGTCTATTGCGCTAAACTACTATCCCGCTCGCACACTCTGGATTTAGCTATTATTATATGTATTTTCCAAAAAACCAAATTATAGATAATGTTCTCATTACAAATTTTCAGCGAAAATATAAATTTGATCAGAAAAATATTTCATAATTAAAACTTCTAAAATGAAATACATTTAATTTCTGTTTAGGCTATTTCTATGTATGAAATGTGTTCCAATCAAACTGATATTTTCTTTGACATTTCTGCAAAACTTTCAAAACTGTCAGCAAAGTCGCGGTACTCGCATAGTTTGCAACTCGTGCTCCCAAAATTTTGGCTTGAATGTGGCAGTGACATCGGAAAAAACTTGAAAAAATACATAATTAAGTCGACAATGTTTATTTCTAGGTCGGATAGGAGCTCCTAGCAAGGAGGTCCCAGCGGCATCGTCGCCAGTGTCTCCGGTAGACGAGGGCGTCTCCGCAGACATCTCCACGCCAAGTCTGCTCTCCTCCATACATTCTGCCAGCAGCTTCGAGTTAGTATCATTATTTAAAATATAAATCTTTGTTTCAAAGTCTTTATATTAATTCCTGAAAGCAAAGCAAGTCTTTCAAAGATCCTAAAATGATCCATATAAATCGAATACATCTTGTACATTTAATTCTTACAAATTAAATGTTAAATTAATATTAAAATGTAATACAGCACTAGTAAATTAAAATGTCACTTTGACGTTTGTAAACGTCAAAAATGTTCAATCATTATGGTCATTCTAAATTGATTGACGTTTCAATATTCGAGGTTGAGTTCATCAAATCTGATTAACTTACTTACAGCTAAAAAAATTTTTATTTTAAATTATAATCGATCTTTTTGATCTGTTTAAATTTAAATACAATCTCTTTGTTTTATAGATTATGCTCACCCGAACGCGGACTCCTAGAGAAGTCAATGTCAGGCTGGGCAGGCACGCACGGTGCGTCCCTGGGCGTGGGCGCACTGGTGGGCCACGCGGGCCACGTGGGCCACGTGGGCGCCGCGCTGTACGTGCCCGACTGCGAGGAGGTGCGCGTGTCGGCTGCCGTGGCGCGGCGCGGACATCTCAACGTGCTGCAGCATGGCACGCACGGCTGGAAGAAGCGCTGGCTGGTAAGTAACCACTCATGTGTTAATAGTGTTCAAATTCTAGCATTCTAAAAAGATTTTTTTTTAAATAGAAACTACTCAGGAAAATCACCCTTTATTTAATCTGAAATCCTACAAATTGGAAGCTTAGAAGGCTTGCAAGATATAGAAAATGAACTAAAGCAACTGAGTACTCGCTAATTTAAATCATATTCGCAGGTGGTCCGTCGACCATACGTGTTCATCTACCGCGACGAGCGCGACCCCATCGAGCGCGCCGTCATCAACCTCGCCAACGCTCACGTGGAGTACTCCGAGGATCAGGAACAGATGGTCCGCATGCCCAACACATTCAGGTCAGTAGAGCGCGACCCCATCGACTCTCGACTGCATCCGAACACATAATATTATTTATTTTAAGTTGAAATTTGATTCCGATACCGGAAATCGAACCCGAGCCTCGTGGGTGAGATCAACTTTATCATTTGCCTAAACCTAATTTACTTTTGTTGTAGCGTTGTAAGCAAGGAGCGCGGCTACTTGCTACAGACTCTCGGCGACAAGGAGGTCCACGACTGGCTGTATGCTATCAACCCGTTGCTTGCGGGACAAATCAGGTGAGTTATAACACTTAACTTTACCCCTGACTCTTCTTCCTCAAGTACTAAATTTATGTTAATTTTATTTTTTTTATTTATTAGAGTTGACTTCAATGTTCAAATGGTTAGTATAACTGGAACTAGTTATGCAGAAAGCAGCCATGTAGCCATTATATGTATACATGGCCATGTGGCTGCTTTTTGCATAACCAGGTCCAACTTATGACTATGGCTTCTTTATTAACTCTATATAGTTAAATGTGAGGGGGTAGGGTGCCCCGAGCTGGTATAGTACAACTCGGGACTATTTTAGCCAGTACGTTAAGCAATTTAAATAAGTTGATCTATTGGATGGAGTATAGTTAGTTTTCTGTAATTACTGGCAAGAAAAATACAAGTTCAATGAAGAACAACGAATGCATGTATGTTTGTTTGATACGATTTAAATATTTATGCGTATTTAACTGACACTCAAAGCATGTTTTGTTAATTTCGTTTGCAAATTGAACTAGATTTTTCTTTATCTTTAATATTTTATTTCAAACCAAAAAGCACTATTATGAAATAATCATATTTTGCTTATCTCTCCATTTTTGGGCTAAGACGCCAAGACATTCTGCCACTGAGGCAAAAGCACCAGCCCCTACAGCCAAAGGTAAAACCTTTACAGTCAATTTAAGGCTAAGGTATTAAACCTTTCAGCCACTACTGTCATACTAAGTGCCATTAAGGCAAAACTTTCAATTCAATCTAAATTCCCCCAATCTTATTTAAGCCTGACCAGATATTTAAAAAAAAACTCGTGGTTTTCATTGTCATTGTTTTTAAATTAAAATATCGAAAAGGAATCTTTAAATAAGGTATACGTGTGGTATTGTGCATAAGCGCATAGCATAAAAAAATTTAAACTATATTATTTGATCGATCATATGGGACTATAAATCACGAGGCTTTTTAATGATATCTGGTAAAGCTTTACACAAGCGAGCTAGTCAGCTCGGCTCCGTCAATATACACGCGTGAAGGTGTGGGTCGACAGGTCCCGCTCGGCGCGTCGCGGCGACAAAGTGCAGGCGGCCGCGCCCTGAGACAACCTCACCATGGAGTCTATCCTCGTTTTTTAAGTGCGTCTCCGATGGGGCGCTCGCCCATCGCGCCATGCAAAGGTATTGAAACAGCTCGGACGCTCGGCATTTGGAATTAAACTTAGAAAAATGGAATAAAGATCTGATTTAATTGTAAGGAATAACTCCGAAGTTGTAAAGAATTTTGAGTCAAAGAGATTTAATATATCTATCGGAAATGTAACTTTATTATTAGGTAAAACGCGACGCGCGTCGTCCGTAAAACAAGATATATTCTTTAACTTTTTGAGGGCTAGTCTTCTATAGAAGACAAAAAGAATTGCGCCCCACACGCCAAGTCATTATTTGAATTGATAAATTGTAGCATGCGGGGCACAAAAGTATTTGTGACCCATAGAAGACTTTGGCGCTCAAAAGGTTACTGATAAAGCAACTTATTCGGTTTGAGGTACCAATGAAGCGAAAATACCCATAAAATTGCGTAATTTATTGAGGAATTCACTCTGATTCAAAATTCTTAATGATTCTAAGAAAAATAGATTTGCATATTATATATTTTAAAGAGATAAAATTCAGACTGACTACACTAGCGAACTGTTAGTATAGGATTCAGAGTACAATGTACTTAGACTGCAATTTTAGCTCATGCATTGTCTGCCAACTCAGCACTGTCAGCAGTTGCAAAAACATAATGTATATTAAAATATATGATATGCATATTAACATTCCCAACATGACATGTGTGGTTTGTAAAGTTTATTCCAAAAACCGAGTGGAGTTAAATCGTGATAATAATAAAATTATATATTATCTGTGGCTGGTTTGGTGGGGCATAGACAATCTATAGCCAGTGCTCATTGGAGCTTTTATTTACTGTGGTCCATTGTTCAACATAATGGGAGTAGTTTATTTCGTATAACCACTATAGTGATGTCCTTAGTCGATAATCGATTATCGATCGCCAAGAGTTAACTGACCACCACAGCTTAAAAGGAAAATTTTTCGTACTTTTATACGAACTAAACTATATTCTATATAATATTTTCGTGTCGTAACTCTGGGACCACATGGTAATACGAATAGTCAGAGGACAGCAAGCGAATCAATTATTTTAGCATATCTAAGTTTTATTATCAGTATTATATAAAGCAGCTGCATTTAATGCGATATACGATATATACGTAAATAGATATATATATGTATATTAATTTACATTTGCTGATAGAATGAAATAACCAGTTGTTGGCAATTACATTGGTTTTGAAATGTTTTTGATTAAATTAAAAAGTGTCTTTGATAATATATAATATAACATTGATATAGCTTAATTATTATTTATATTACAAAGTAATAGTAATAATACACTAACGGAAAATTTGTTTTTAATCTAAAATATTCTAGTGCCAAATATCTAGCCAGTGACTGGTGAATTTATTCTAATGATTAGAATTTTATATTTAGTGCGAGGTCAAAGAGACGGGACCAAACCGGTGCACTGATCATAACAGAATCGGGGTAAAGATAATATTTACACTGATATAAACACGCACTAAAATGTGCGTTTAGTTGAAATAACGAGCTGTTTCAAATCCTTACAAGGCCTACAAGCTCTTTTTTATTAGTGTCTTTGGACCACGATACAACCTAACACATTATAATATAGTAAAGTTACCAATGATGACCCATTAGAGTATAATACCAGCATTTATGTAACCAATCGTGGTCCATAGACTCATTTGTAAAAAATGTTACTGTCTGCGTACAACTTTGTGCAATAAAAAAAATAATTATGTGTTGCGCACAAATAATATCGACAATGTGTGATAGACTCCATTTTGTAACAGGACTATACCTAAGAATTTATTGAAAATGTACTTGTGAAAAGAAAAATTACTGAACTATATAAATTTTCTTCTAATGTTGGATACATTATTAATGTAATTTACCTTGTATATACGTATGACCCGAACGGTAGTATAAAATTATATTTTGAGGCTCAAAAAGCCGTGGTGGCGTAGTCCGTACTCGTATGACGTCATACGTAATCGTTTCACATTTTAGTATCGATTGTAAATACATTAAAATATTTGTAGTTAAATGTAGACTATGCATTAATTCATTTTACGCTACTTTTTGTAGTTGATCATTTAATTTACCGTGGTATTGTTTTGTGTACGTTTTCTTTCAAATTCTTTATATGGGATGTATAAAGTAGGATAATGTGATGTTACTCAGATATAGCGTCTCGATGATTTCTCGATTACAGATTATTCCGTTCGGAGCATTCCGTACGTTCTAGTCATATACCATGTAGGTACATGTTTGTGATAGAGTAGCCCCATACAGTGCTGCGAACAATCACAAAGTAGTGTGTTATTACGTGTTCAGTGTTATGTTGTCCATCCCCCCCTCCCACTCCCCGACCCCGTACCCCGTCGTTGTCGTCTCACAGTCCATAGCTACATATTTATACAGATACGACATTTATATCATCGTAGTTAGATAATGAATGTGACTGTAGTTTTATATGGAAGATTCTTTATATTACTTTCTCTCAACACTGTTGTAAGCCCGAGCAATTGTTTAATCTTGCTGCTTCGATAAATGTGGAATAAAATATTATAATAAATGTCACTATTCTATCGCTTCTAGGTGACTATCTCTCATTCAAATCGAGCATACATAGTTATAGAAGAACATTGTAAGCTTAAGACTTATTAGTCGTTGTAAATATTTTACTTCGTTTGGTACTTACATGGGTTACAGAAAAATAAAAAAATAGCTTTCTCCTGTTAAAAGTCCAGTCACACCGGCTTACACACTCAACTGTAGACATAAATATTCGGCTAACACTAGAGAATATCCTGATAATAATTTAGCGTATAATAACGTAGCTATAAGAACAAAAAGTATTATCCAAAAATTTAGACATGCTGTGTGTTATAGGTAATATTTCTTAAAATTGAAATTAATACAATTGTCGTCGAGATTATTAAATTATTGTGTATCTAACGTTTCTGTTCGTACAGCACAACGTCAAATGCTACGAAATTATTTTTCATTTGTGTACCAGTTCTATTTGGCGATGTGCTTTATTTACAAATGAAACGCTCTTAAAGTTATAAGTATCTTTCAACAGATTACTATGTCCAATTACTTCTTCACCAAAATTAATATTTGTGTAACTCCTTCAATAGGTGTGTTTATTATAAAGAATGAACGAGATCTCAAGTTGAATGGCGTTTGTTAAAACCTTTTTTTCTAGTCATTTTTTTTTGTATTTACATTCCAAAGTTTGTATATTACTTATTTCCTTTTTTCGAAATAAATAGGGTAATGTATTTTGCATAGCAAAATGGTGTTTACGTAGTTAAATAGTGAACAGAATGATAAAACCACGGGTGTGTTGAGACGGCTGTAAAATATATTTTATAGCTTTTTATTTCCTTTGACGTTTCGTTTGCTAATTCGCGTTTAGTTGTTATATTATTGTAATTCTACGGAAACAAGATATTTTAAATTAGAGATAACAGCTGACGCTGGATTATATTTTTTTATAGAGTATACTGTTTAAGCTATACTGCTATTTTTATAGAACTAGCCGTTGTTTTGATTACGTTTGTTTGTTTGTCATGTAATTTATTTGGTATGCGTCGTTGTTCTGCGCAGGCGTGTGTTGCGTTCGATGCTTGTGTCGTGTGGGCATCGGCGAGCGTCTTGTGATTACGATAGTGATTGTTGATTGTTGGGCGAGAATGATATTGAAAAATTATATATTCTATAATTTATGAATTTCATTCAATTTATGAAATTAAGAACAATGTAATGATTGGTAATATTACTCATTGCTCTAAATGTACTATCAAAATATATTATACACAGTGTTAAAGGTCATAAATAAAATGCTTTGAAAATTTCCACATTGTTGTTTCCTTTACCAACGGATCATCATCATCTTCATAGACTGATCGTGATCCAGTCTTAGATAAAGGCCTCTTCCTTTCTCCTACATACCTGTCGATCTTGTCAACACTGGCCTATTATACTAGCTAATTATTGCACTAGCCACCTACCACTAATAAAAAACTAAGTCAGCGTCAGAAGTGTCTAATCGATTCGATTCGATTCCTATATCGTAAGGTTACGAGTAATTTATTCGCATTTAATAAACCGCATGTAACTTTTTACAACTATACAGCGTCTAACAGAAATGCCTGGTCATATTTACCTAAGGATGATATTCAGAATCTCATTCATGTTTTTTTGCTTCATCAATAACATCGATAATATTAAAATCAAAACAAAAGTGTTACACCACTAACAAGTACGATAACCCTACTTTACTTACCTCCTCTAAACTGCTGCGCTCCTAGTATCTAGTACGTCGGCGCCATGCGGCACCGCGTCAAAGGGACCGACAATGCGATTCACGACTTTCGACATTTTTTGCGGCATCCATGACATTTTTATGCACACATTGGTAAATTGAGTCGCTCAGTGAATATCTCTTACATTATCCTGCAATCCTAGTACTTTTAAACAGAATTTCCATAATAATTTCGTGAACTGTGTCCATTTTTTAAATTATTTTTTATTTTCTTTTGTGGGTAGTTCTTTCTGTTTTTGAACGCAAATAAAAACACCTCTTTCAACAATCTACGATCCTAGTGCCGCATAGTTAAAATTTCACGTTCGCTGGTAGAACTTGAACTTGTTAAAAAAAATAAAAACATGACAGGCGACAGCAAATACCTCTTGAGGGTATCTGAAATCCTGGTGCCTTCAATTGAATTTCCTTATTGTTGTTAAAGTAGTGTGTGAACTGCAACTCTACGGAGTTCTGTTTATTAAAAACATGTCTAATATCTCTTATGAAATTCTGAAATCTTAGTACCTTGAACTGAATTTTCTTAATTTTTATTCGAAACCATTGTCATTATTACACGGCTTGTTGCCTACCAGTTTACAACCTACCAGTTGTACCGCCTTTTATCTTTTTTTACTTTACTCCTGGTACAAATTAAAATGAAAGGGGTTGAGATAGCAGTAGCTTTCTTACTCTTCTGGTTACAAATGAGAAAGACTGTGAGAGAGAGAGCAAACGCTTTCTAGTTTATTCAAATGAAAGAGATAGCTATCATAGGGTCAAACGGTCAATGAGGTCAATATCCGAAACATCTGATAGCCTGAAGAGATGTTACTAGTATCGACAAATTTAGAAATCGATATGGATTGTCGATAGAAATAACAATCAATATTTTTATAATAGATCTGAATTATCTGAATTGAATTCATTTTAAATTTATTATTAATTAGGTAATCGTTACGATTTTTAAATATGACCACGCATTTCTGTTACACGCTGTTTTATGTAGTAAGGACTTTTAAGTTGCTATAAATAAGAAGAATATTAGTAACTTACGTTATACATTTATTATCACATAGAATCATGATACAAAATGGATATAGCTTACAAAACAATACATGTTCCACTTTTTACAAGTAAATGTAATGATAATTTATTTAAATATTATATGAGGAATGTTTAAATATTTTGCAATACATCTTGCGTTGTGTATACAATGACAATTATTATTTATGAATTTTTCCTCTGACTAGGCTGCATGATTTCTCAGAAAATGACTTGGTACTACATCTTGTTCCCACTATAACGGTCTGATTGCTTCGCTGAGAATAAACTTTTACCGAATCCTTCGATCAACAATACTAGGTACAAATTGCAAAAAATTGCTCTTTTTAGCCTGTCCAATTGCGCCTTTCAAAAAACAAGATGGCAACACTGCTACGGATAGGCAAATTCAAATACTAGGTAAATTTAAAAATAGAACAGAATTTGTATGAAATTATCTGCCAGTTTACTAAATGTCACCGGTGAAACAAAAACTCATCACTTATGTGGCAAGATTGCATAAACATACTTCTAAATTTGAATTCATTACAACGAAATTTAAAAGTGACCAATTCTAATTTCAAATAGAACCACCTGCTCTAATTTCTCTATCAGTTTTAGGTATAAATGCTGATCGAAAATCTACTATTATCTTCAACAGCGTAAACAGCTTTATATAAATTGTTTTATATCTATAATCTTCCGTGTGTTTCGGTGACGGTCCGGCGAAACGACCAAACTGCGACAAAAAGGGTCATAAGGGAACACAGCAGTGCCCTCACCAAGAATATCAAGCATGACCTTATTTAATTCGAATTATTAACATAAAAATCATAATAGATATATTTCTAAAAAAATCAGACCTATCTTTTAAATAAAATTCATTTAGATATAATATATAAAACAATATTCTAATGTGAGACACCAATATCCACTTGCGGGCTGCGCATGGCTTAATTGATTACCAATTTTATGATTCTTTTAGAGGTATCAATATTAATGATAAAAAAAAATGATACTGGTAGGTATTTAAAGTTTTCAACTAAGAATAGAAATGACCTTTTACCATATTTGATGTTGTAAAAAAAAAGAAACTCTGACCAATGAAAACTTCCATAGACTTTGTAATGCTTAGCAAAATAGAAAAAAAAACTATTACATATTGCGATGTCTGCAGCACGAAATTTAACGGCATTGACAGACACATTTCATAAAGGAGATCGGCAGGTTTCCTTTGGAAGTCAGACTTAGAAATGAAAATTTATTTACATGTAAAAACACGACATTTTAAACTATGACTGATGGCAACTGTACAAGATGGTATGTTTTAAATTAATATAAAGGATCTAGGAAAAAAATATGGCAACAACAGAACAAGTTTTGGCTAAAAAGGTTGAAAATTAGATAACAATTTATCGAACATAACAAATTTAACGACAGGTTTATGACAAATTTGAAGTTAAAATTCTAGAAAGAATGTTTTATAACAGAAAAGTAAGGGAAAAATATATAATAATTATTTTCCCTATACCATATTTTATTCCGGTGGGAGTCTTAGCCACAACCCGCCAGACTCCTTTAGAGCCCGTCCAGAAAGCGCGATTTACGCGCGTGTCCTCGCGCGTTCTCGAGATACTAGAGCTACATACATCCCGTCCAGATGCTCTCGCGCGTTACCTCATACGATAGTAACAATACGCGCGAGTGGACACGCGTGTAAATCGCGCTTTCTGGACGGGCTCTAAGTAGTATTTTTATACATGACATGTTTGTATAACAATATTTTTGTTATGTATATTTCTGCCCCATAACCTAAACTCATGATTGTAAATAATTCAAAATAATCTATTTAAATATCTTTGTCTAAACTCAAGCCACACGAAATCTCGCCCTCTACGTAATATATAAAAAACTAGTGATATACCTATTACAATTCATTATTAACAAGCGATAATAATACTCAGCACTGTTTTATTTGGTTCCAACTCGTTTTACAACGATAAGCACAATTGATCACATGCCCTAAATAACACCTAATTCCACTCACTTCACGAAAAAGGATTATAATTTTTATCATAATCATCGTCTTCGTTGAAAGGGTTCGTTGGTTCAGTAGCTTCTTCCGCAAACGGGTTTTTGGTTTCATCGTAAGGGTCATCTTCTTCGAACGGGTTCCTAGATCCTGCACCATTACTGATAGAAGAAGATATGTTCTGGACTACAGGTGACACGCCAGTACTTCTGGGTTTCTCCTCGAATCTCTTCTTGGCTGAGATCGGAGAAGAGTACGGTGAGGGTTTGTGGACTGGCTCTAACTTGTGGACTGGTTCCAGTTTGTTTAAGTTAGCTTCTAAGCTGGAACTGTATCGTTTCTGCTCTAAAAGTCTCATCCTACCCTCTGGCAGTGGCACCACGGAGGTACCTTTTGGCGCCATTTGCTTCGACGCGTTTGGTATGAATACTGCAAATATTAATAAGAAATTGTAAGTAAATTGATAGAGGAAATCAGCACACAGGAGAGATTTTTCTACGGTGTGTAAAGCCATGTCAGAGGCCTATGATAGAGAAGTAAGTACTCACCTATGGAAACAATTTTATTAAAATTCCAGCAGTAATAGAATCTTACATAATTATGTTCATCTGATGAATAAAATTGATTTAATCTCAAATTCTACAAGATTTGAACCAGTTTGATGAACCGACTATCATGATCTATTTTTACCCACCATCTGTAGAAATTATACATAATCTGGTGACAATTCTAGTCGGTTTTGTGAATATATTATTATTTAAATTTTGCGCCATTAGCTACTTAAAATATTCATAAAATTATTCATTAGCGACAAATCAGTATCAGAGTTAGGGATCACGATTTAATTTTATATAGACGAACAGAACACTGATTTAGTGATAAATATATATGATGATGAATAATGATGAAAATGAAAATTGACAAGACACTAACTTTGTTTGCTCTGTCCCTCCTGTTGTCTCAGTTTAGCTTCGGCTCCGGGTCCGTACTGAGGCGCGAGGGGGGCGGGGGCTGGCGCGGGGGAGGGGGCTGGCACCGGCGGGGGCTCAACAGCACCGCCCTCTGTCACCACCGTCAGCTTGTTGAACAGGCCGCGCCCGTAGTATTCCGATACTACTGCGTAACTAGAGAGTAGAAATAGGTGTTAAATATCAATGCTATTTACATATTTATGGCACCATTATAATCTTAAAATCTGATTTCA
Source organism: Protodeltote pygarga (assembly GCA_936450705.2). Classification (NCBI taxonomy): domain Eukaryota; kingdom Metazoa; phylum Arthropoda; class Insecta; order Lepidoptera; family Noctuidae; genus Protodeltote; species Protodeltote pygarga. Next base: position 3,778,485 of record OW388264.2, on the reverse strand, counting down.
TAGTGGAGAAGACAATAAATAGTTGGAAGAACCAGAATAAGTATGTCACCACCCTAGCCTTATTATTCCCAAACTTTATTGGGGTCGCGCGGCTTCTAATCTAACTGGATGTAGCTGAATATCACTTTTCTACGGAACGACTGCCTATCTGTCCTTTGCAACTCAAAGGGTTACCATATTCTAAAGTTAGATTAGTTGTCAGGCTTTTATGAGGGTACTGACTCCCTTTAAAGACTGTCAAAGATCTTCGTGACAGCCGGGGCCAACGGTTTAACTAGCTTTCTGAGGCACGGAGCAGTTGATATTTAGTTAATAATACGCACTTAAGTTTTTTTCAAAGATTAACAATTGACAGCCGGGGCCAACAGCTTAACGTGCTTTTCAAGGCACAGTTAACCTACGTTTTTAACGTCGGTAAAAAGTACAAGAATCCTGTCGTATATTGTTTTCTGACGATCGTCGTCTCTTTTTTTCTTTAATTTCAAACTTGAGAGTTGTAAAAACCAAATAAATAAATAAATTAGCCTGTAACTGTCCCTATGTAGGGCAAAGGCCTCTTCTCATACAGAGAAGGATTGAGCAGTAATCACCGCGCTAGCTCACTGCGTGTTGGCAATTTCAGACCATTAAGTCCAGGTTTCCTTACGATGTTTTCCTTCACCGTTAGTCAGTGGTGTCTTAGAATATCTAAGAAAGTACATATGACATTGAAAAAGTCACATTGGTACATGCCAGGTTCGAACTCACACCCACGCGCTTGCAAAGCGGGTCCGTAACCAATGCGCCACCACGACACTTAAAAATACTTACTTGAAAAATATTAAGCATAATATAATCTGATAGGTTTAATCACAACCGTCGAGCCGAAGATAAGTATTTATAAAACACACACATGAACAACATACGTGCGGTGTTTCTACTGAGAAACAAGTGAAGATCGCCTTATCAAAACACCGCTAGTTGAAGTCACAACCATTGTCTCATGAACACAGTATTTTATTATTGTACTTGTTTTACTACATTGCGATACCGTAACGTAATAAGTAAAATCTTACCCATCAAAAACATAAATGTAAAATGAGAGCCAAGTTCAGTATATGCCTTGGTTGATGACTTCAACGACAAAAGGAGTGATATCTAAATGGGTGCCAAGTTCAATGGTCAGTCCTGAAATTTATTTACAACATAAAATATTTAATAACAACTTAAAATAATATTGCTTCTTATAACTTAGGATAATATATTGTAGCCTAAGGTCCGACTTGGCTAGTTTTCATATACGATTTTTACCAAGTGGTTCGTGTAATATTACACTCGGCACTGGCTAGCCAATGCTTGAACTTGGCTTGACACGCTGCCGCGTGTCTAGATATTTATCACTACAGTTATATTTACATAACATACTAGCTGCCCGGCGCGACTTTGTACGCGTGATACTACCTCAACGCCTAGCCTAGCCTACCCTACCTTATCCTATCCTACCCTATTCTTCTATACCCCTACCCTACCCTACACTACACCTACCTAACCCTACCCTACCCCTTTTTCTCACCTTTTAAACCTTCCCTAAACTTTCACACATATCTCAAAACCAAAATTATCCAAATCGGTCAAGCCGTTCACGAGTTTTAGTGAGACTAACGAACAGCAATTCATTTTTATATATAAATAGATAGACTAGCGGTCCTGCCAAGCTTTGCTATGTGTACATAATTCTCCGAACCCTAACACAGTACACAACGATTGTATGTCGGCAATTGTTTCTCCAAACACTTCGATGTTCGTTATTATAGTGGTACCTACACATACATTATAATTGGGCGTCATATTGCGTATGGGATAATCTTCACGGTCCATAATTCGCTGTACGATAAAATTTAATAATACAAATAAGTATAATATTAAGCAATATTAATTGTTAATTATTTTTTTTACGTAAACAGTTTTGTCATCAGAACCAAAGGTACCAAATATCAGATAAATCTGTCAACAGGAAGGGGGTGAAATAATGATTACCAAATTTGAACCAAATAATAAACAGGTCAAGCTAAATAAAACCGTTTAAAAAGAACGAAGATCTTTCGACGTTACGTTAAATACTTCTGACAAGCAAAATAACAACACCCGCGAAATGACACGCCCTTCGGTAGTAAGTTTGTGGATACGGCATGAATTAAATGACTCTCGTAAGGTCCGATCGGCCACCAAAATAAATTAACAGCGCAATGGGTAAAATGTTCTTTAAAAAGTAACAGTTATCTGGTAGGTAACTACAAGTTTTTCAAACGATTTATGTGGAACAAGGTCAAGGTGATTAGTCTTTCGTTGTATTACATATTACATTTAAATACATTAAATGTTTTATGAACAAACTGCGAAGAAAATTCAAAAGAAGTCTAAGACTTTGTTACAATATAAAAATATAAACCTGAAGGTTCTGGGTTCAATTCCTAGATCGGGTCATGTGTTTCTTATAGAAGTGCGCTATTTTTTATAGTAGACGTAAATAATAGCATACATTGGTTAATCTTCTGGGGAAGTCTTAAGTACATGCATTATTATTAAAAAAACAGGTTTCCTAATAGCTAAATGATGATAAAACCAATAAATCTTGCTGATAACATATCAGCAACATTTACAACAAATAAAAAAACACTTTAGTTATGATCAACTTTTTAGAAAATGTGTTAAATGATTGATTATTTTTTGTTTTATTTATTGTGTCATTTTATTTAGGCTTTATTGAATAAATAATTTTAGTAGCTAGAAGAAAACTATTACAAGCGGGATTTGAACCCGCGACCCAGTAGGATGGCAGATTCAAATCCCGTTCGTAATCGATTTTTTCTTTAAACAAAAACTTTGAATTTTAGTGTTCGCATAGTTTGCATAAATACTTTAAAAATATACTTTAAAAAAATCAAAATATCTTAATTTTCTTTCTTTATTTACTTTTTAGACAAAAAATAATATTTTGGTACATAATGTAACGTTTGCATTAGGTATTCATTTCAGCCGGAAGATGCCCACCGCTGGGCATAGGTCCCCAATTATTTCCATACATGTCGGTCCTGTCATTAGGTAGGTAATATCTAAATTAAATAAATCTAATCATAATTTTATTAAACTTGAGTTTGTACGTCTTACTTAACCACGTCTCCACGGCCGAGTGGATTTGAATAAAACTTATATATCCTTGAGCAGGTACCACATTATGGTAAACACACTTTCAGTTCAAATACAGTTTCAGTTACGCTAAATTATCCGTTACTAAATATTATTATAAAATAAAAGAAATACCTTTTTAGAAAAAATAGAAACTCAATCATTTTTTTTTACATAATTCAACGTTTATCATCATCAGCCTGTATTAGTCCACGGCTGAACATAGGCCTCTCCCAATGCGCGCCACTATTGTGCGCTCATTGGAGATATTTGCCCATAATCGCCACGCTGGGCAAGCGGGTTGGCGATCGCAGTAGCAGATGATAGCTGTTACACAGAAAGATGCTGCTGCCGATCCTCCGGATCTTTCCCTTTTTCGCTTCATACGACACCCGCGGGACGAGTAGGGGTAGTTCTATTCTTAGGCCGAAAACCACGCGGCAAACGTTTATCATCGGTAAATAAATATAATTAATTAGTTAATAAATAAAGCCAGTAACTTAAAATACAACTCACCCATACCTATCTTCCACATTAGTAGCGAAACACCAAGAGAATGGCGAAATTGAAATTGATTTAATAATCGATAAATACATGTTTATAACACACGATAACTACACAAATAAACAACGTTTTATTTTAATTGTGATTCGATCGATAAGACATGGCTGCGCGACTCGCGCGCCGCTTACTGACTGGCAAGTGTTATGTCAGGTGTGACGATAGATAAGTAATATTTTTTTAACATAATTTTCAATGAAAAGCGAATCTTTTGTTACAACTTGCTTCATTGACGTATAACAGTAGATACAATTTGGTAAATTTTGAATTTAATTTTACTGAATAATAATAATTCAGAATTAAAGAATTTGATTTGATTTTTAATGAATAATAATAATTCAGAATTAAAGAATTTAATTTGATTTGATTTAATAGGTTTTAAATAAATCGAAGGGTCTAAAATATAGTCTGAACCTTTCTCTGTACCTTGAACATATTTGTTTAAATAATTATAGCAAAATTAATGTCAGCCGTTTATTATAACTATAAAGTACCTATCAAAACTTTTTAATTAAACAAAACGCGTCACACGAGAGAACAAATTGAACAAATATCCGAAATAAGAACGAATTTTAAAGAGCTATTAAGGGCAACATTGCTACAATTAGATTTTTTTAAATACACTATATCGACTCCACTCGAACAATTCAAAATTATTTGACATATTTTGTTGAGCGACTTGTCTCTGGTCCGTGTGATTAAAAACACAGGCTAACGCCTTCACCACTAATTTACAGTGTTTCTTGTGGTTAGATATCAACGTCAAAGAGTTTGTATGCTGTTTATAAACCAGCTAAGACAACACAATGACAATAACAGGCTATTGTTTAAAGCTGTTGTTTACTGAGTTAACACAGCTCACAGGGTAGCCCGCTGTAGATTTTATAAGAATTTTGTAATAGAGGAAACAGTGCCTGCCTCGTTGGTCTAGTGGTAGCAAGCGCGACTGCTGAGCACGAGGACCAGGGATTGATCCCAGGGTCGGGCAAAGTGTTATTGGGTTTTTCCATTAGGAAATTCTCAGTAGCAGCACGGAGTCTGGAATTGTGCCCGGTTAATGCACACCTCTGCCTACCCCCTCTGGGGAATATAGGCGTGAGTCTATAAATAAAAAATAAAGGAAACAGTGGGCTTAGCCAAGTTGACTACCTACAATCGCTAACGCTATAGAAAACGAAAGAAATATATAGGAATTCGATTCTATTCGTTTGTTTTGACCACGTGACATAACGATAATCCTATATATTTCTTTTGTTTTCTATAGCGCTAGCGATTGTAGATAGTCAACTTGGCTAAGCCCTCAGTACGCGCTACGGATTTGTATAACAGCAGTTGCTAAACAAAATAAATATATGTAGCTAAATATAACTAACAAACTAACTATGTACATAAATTAGTACTTTTAGTCAAACACTGATAGCCTAGCGATATGACCGTCGACTGATAAGTCAGAGGTCTCAAGTTCGATCCCAAGGTGCGCACCTCTGACTTTTCGTAAGTTATGTGCGTATTATGAATTAATTATCAGTTGTTAAAACGGTGAGGGAAAACATCGTGATGAAACCAGCTCACCTGAGAGATTTTTCAACGGTGTGTAAAGTCATGTCAGAGGCCTACGGGCGGTTTAAACTCTGACACCAGGTTGTTCATCAGCCATACGATAAAGAAGAAGACTAGATTAGTTACAACCCGCCTCTTGTCACCATTCAAATCAATCACAGTAAATTTCTAATAACATTTCGCTTGACCTCGGAATCAAACCTAAGACCACTAGTCGTACGTGTAACACTCAGATATAATATAACTTGTATTATAAGCTACATACGGGTCATGTTCGTTGTGCAGTCTCGCATGTAACGCCTCGGCCACGTGTGGTTGTGTGTCGGGGCGACGTCGAGCGGCCGCGCATACGAGACACTCCGCGTCGGCCTCCGCGTACGTTAGGAAACAGCTGTCAACAGAAAATGGGTAAAAAACCAATTAAAATATTGTGAAAAATAGGCGACTGAAAAACAAGGGGATATTATTGATGTACAGCTTTATACAACGTTAGAATTTGTTGAACCGAAAGTCGAAAGTAGTTTGTTCAGAATCAGTAACAGAATATGTTATAGGTTTTTTTTATGTAGGTATGTTTTTTACATGTTTATGCACTGGTTTTGCTTATTAAATACGTGTCACGGCACGCCAGGGATCGTGGGTTCCAGTCCCGCTCTAGTCAGTTGTTTTTGAGAGTTTCTTATTAAATAATATCACTGTGTTATATTATTGTCCCAAAACATGCCAAACACCCATTTTTATTACGAAAATAGGCGCGCACACCGAACAGGGAGGTCGATTGACCGCGCCGGGTGCATTTGCGTTGTTTTCATGAATTTATTCGTAAATAAGGACAACTTTTGAAGCTCGTTACCACGTCAGTTTTAATAAAAAATAATTATTTTGTATTTTTTTTACTTTTGAAATCAAATTCAAGTTGGGGTGTTTCAGTTTTCGGGTTACAAAATTCTAACGTTGTATAGTGCAGGGGAAAATTAAACTATGAACATTAATAAATATATTCGTGGATTTTTTTTTTATCAGTGTGTTGTTGTATCAGTTGTTTTTTTTCAAATTTCTATATAGACTCTATAGACTCACACCTGTATTCCCCAGACGGGGTAGGCAGAGGTGTGCAGTACACCCACGTTTCGCCGGCTTTATTATAAGTCCCATGTAATAGGGGGCGAGCCTATTGCCATTAACCGGGCACAATGCCAGACTCCGTGCTGCTACTGAGAATTTCCTAATGAAAAAACCCAATAACACTTTGCCCGACCCGGGGATCGAACCCAGGACCTCGTGCTCAGCAGTCGCGCTTGTTACCACTAGACCAACGAGGCAGTCTTTCAAATTTCTTATTAAATAATTATATATTCGTGGAAGTTAATATACTAACTCTTGGTGGAAGGAGTGCTGGCAGAGGAAGTGCACGGTGGCCAGCGTGAGTGCCTTGTTGCAGGCGGCGCAGCGGGACGCCTGCAGCACCACGGCCGAGCTCTGCAGCGCCGCCGTCTGCTGCTTCATGGCGGCGCTCTCCTCGCGGTACTTGCGGGCCAGCTGCACACACCGAGTTATCACTTCGTTCTCCGACTGTAGGACGTCGGTTAGGTACCTGTGGAGATATCACAATCACCGATAATAATAATAAAAAATAAAGTACCTAAGTACTTAGTTGTTAGTGTTTAAGTTGTTTTTAATAGCAGATAATAGATATAGATGTATTAACTTTAAGATTATTGTATTTAGTAATTTTAAGATTTTGTGTAAATATCTCTGAAATTAAGTGTTTTGCTTTAAGCTGTAAACTTTCATTTAAATAAATAAATCTAATAAATAAATCACTGTGAGTAAGTCTGAAAAACTTATTACAGCTTCTGAAGGTCATCCCTGAACAGCTTACAGCGCTACGATTTCATTGCTCTTTCGCTTACTTAATGAAGCCAGATTATTGGTTCCTTTGTCAAAAAATATTGTAAGCCATTATTTAAAAGAGCAACCATGGAGTTTCTTGCCCGATTCTATTTTTCCAATGGGCATTGTAAAATGCAGAAATATTAAAATAAAGAACATTTAATAATGAATAATTATATACTTACTTTCTAACGTCGCCTAAGGTGTATGTAGGTGTGCTAGCGAGGCAATCAATGACTAGAATAGGCGACAGTAACTTTTCATTAGCTGCGAACAAAAATACATATTAATGGCCTATTTCGTTACCTTGTGTGAGTTTTGGTTATTATTAATAAAATTACGTAATGAATCTAATTAGTATGACCATATTCGGTTTTTTAATTAAAGTATAGATTTTTATAATTAATTAGTTTCAAATATACTACTTTTGATTAATTATTACTGAACTGTCTATAAATCGTTTTTTTTTTTAATTGCGACGAATATTTAACCAACAAAGTATGAAGCTTTGCACAATATGGACATGTAAGTACGATTTTTACGTATGTTCTTTACATGTTTATGCACATGATTTGCTTATTAAGATATTACCTAAATGAAATTATGGCACGGTACGCCAGGGATCGCGGGTTCAGGTCCCGCCCGAGTCAGATGTTTTTGCGAGTTTGTTATTAAATAATTGAATGTAAGTATGAGTTATGTAAGCGTGTGTACCGATGACGTTGAGCAGCTCGGGCAGGCAGTGCGGCGGCGGCGGGCTCCACAGCACGTCGAGCCACAGGCGCGGGCACAGCGCGCCGCGCCGCCGGCACACGCCCAGCGCCGCCTCGGCCGCGCCGCGCCGCAGGTGCAGCGCCGTCTGCGCGCGCCAGCTGCGCCGCCAAGCAAATCACACGCGCATTGAAAACCTTGTACAACTCTTTTCAAGCCCTTTATGAGCAAAACCGTGCCGTGTGGTTTCCGGCTTAAGAATAGAACCACCCCTACTCGTCCCGCGGGTGTAGTAAGAAGCGACAAAGAGAAAGATCTGAAGGAAAGGCAACAACATCTTTTCGTGTAACAGCAATCATCTGCTACTACGATCGTCAACCCGCTTGCCATTATGAGCATGGCGATTATGAGCAAATACCTCCAATGAGAGCACAAAAGGGCGCATTGGGAGAGGGCAGAGACTAATACAGGCTGACGATGAGATACTGATGATTGCAACCCTTGTAAAACTCTTTTAAAGCCCTTTATAAGCATAAATGCAAGGAAACTCGTCTGAAACGACACAATGTGAGATCATTTTGACTGTGCGACGGAATTTCTCAGGACACTGCCATTGTGCTAGCGATAAAACTCACAGGATGAATAGATCTCTCCACAGACTGGTATTGACCTCAGACAGAGCTTGGGATCATAGACAAATGTAACACACATCTCTAAACCAAATCAAAAAGTTCAAGCTGATGTACAAATGCAGACCAATAACAATATTTAATAACAACTTATTAAAAGTGTTGAAAAAAATTAAAAAATAAAACTTACAGCTTATTCTCTTCATACAGATAAAGCACGCCTGCTTGGAAACCCAACATCTGGCAAATTATGAGCGTCTGGTCCTTATCATAATTAGCCTCGGGGTTCTTTAGTACACGGAGGACTTTCTCTTCGTATTCCTTCTTCTCACTTTCCGGAGATTTGGCCCTGATAATAAAAAAAAAATATTTACGTCTTTTTTTTTCATACTTGCCAGTAAAAAGTGTTATTACATGTAGGAAAAGCGGGCGGTAAATTTAATTTAAACCCTAGGGCGTAATAAATTGTTTAATGTAACTGGATGCGCATCAACTGTGCCAACACAACAAAACACAACAAACAACATTTTGCATGCCAATAAATAGAGATGGCAATTGACTCAAGTGACGTTTATATCATTTAACTTTTAATCTACGTTTATTAGTAAGGGGATGTATGTACTATGAACTACTCGGAATGTTTTTAAAATATACAAAAATAATAGGTACATTTTTAATTTTACATAAAGTCGATCTTCTAATATTCTTATTACAATAAATTAACATTTATACTCACCACACATGAATATAATGTTCTATCAGCGCGTCAAACACTAACTTCGAGCATTCCTTGTCGTTTTGAGTCATATGTTCTAAGAACTCGATTAATCTCTCTGAGTTGCTCAGGAACATATGTATGTAATCGTCTGCGGTGGCTCTCACGGGCTCCCTGAAGCCCCCAGCGAGAGATATCTCGTCAACCAACGGTTTGCTGCGAGGCTTGTAGTCTGTGCAAAGTACTGTGGACCAAGTCGGTAAAGATTATTTTACGCCCGTATTTCTGGATGTGTTTCGAACTAACGCGAGTCTGTGGCCATTAAAGTTTATGAAAAATATATTAATTAATTATCACCTGTTCCATACCTTGGAAAGTCGGAAAGCAGGTTAAGCCGTTGGCCCCGGATGTCATGTAAAACTGTGACAGTCCATAGTCTGTACTTTCATAACATTCTGATAACTGAACTGACAGGCAGACACTCTGTAGAAAACTGATATGCTGTATTTAGTTAGAAGCCAACTCCAACAAAGTCTAAGATGTTTTTTGTTTATGTTAATTTAGAAATTTGTTTTTTTTCAAGTTCAAAGGACTGTAGATCTGAGTATAGGGTTTTTATTTTAAAATTAAACTCTATGCCTCCACGCGTTCCAGAGATAAAGGGTTTTGATAGACAGACGGACAGACCGACAGTGATCCTATAAAGTTTCCGTTTTTCCGTTCCGTTTCCGAACCCTAAAAAAATATTAGCTGATTTATTGATTAATATGAACTTACACTTAAGAAACTTGGTACTTTCTTCAGGCTCATGCTGTATCAGTCTATGGCCGTACTTCTTCATATAAAGCTCAGCGTCTTCGAACTCTAACTCTACAATATAGTCTATGGCTTTACGGAACTCCTTCTTGTCTTCTATCATCATCTTGAGGTACCAGTCGTGGCATTTATGGTTGGCGGCCAGAGACAACGCGTCGTCTATGCTTACTTGACGCATTACCTGTTTGAAAAAAGAATAGTATTGCAGTTTGAAATAAGTAAAAACCCACCGAACCAACCGTTTTGAGTACAAGAATACAGTTCTCATTAGTGTTACTAAACACACAGTCGAGTCGAATTTTTTGTAGAACTACAAACACCGACCCAAAACTTGCTAATGTCCGACCACATTTGAGTGCATAGTATGGGCCTAAATCCTAATAATTAACGATATTTAAGTACCTGTAAATCATACCATACGGTAATATCAGTCAAGGGCGTGCAGTTCATATAGGCAAAAAGGCACTGCCTGCCCCGACAACTATTAATTTTATAGATACGACGCAGACGACGAGTTAGTAATATTAAGTAGGATTTGCATGGACTGCCTACCCTGTCGAAAATGTCTACGCATGCCCCTGATAACAGTAAATTTTACTATTACAATTTAACGAAACGTAACGGTATATTTTGATAATTTTGCCGGTAAAAAAATAGTAGCGGTAATCGGTCCTGGAAAGAAGGCCTCTATAGTAGGACATATTAGGTGGATAATAATTACCTTTATAGCGACATCAACATCAAAATCAATGTCAGTATCCTTAGAATTGATGAAGTTCTTCAGCTTCCCCTGCTGGTCGTGCTGGTCTAACTTCACGTAGCATGTCAATAACAATGTCGTGTGGTCTTCAGTAGCACAGCCCTTCTTCTTATGGAGTTCTTCAAGGTACAGCACCAAGGGTTCCAAATGCCGTGGTTCGAGGTACTTGCGTATGACGTATGAGGTCTCTAGCCAGCCTATAGTTTTGACGTATTGTTCGATCGCGCCTTTTAAGTCGCCCTGTGAATTAGATTTAATTTGTAGTGTACCGTGTTTAGGAAAGAAATAGATGTAAGTAAACAACCTAAAAATCTAAAATATATATTTTATTTTTGCTTTTAAATATTAATTAAGGATTTTAAGAAGTGTTAAACGTATATTTATATTTTTTTTAAGATAGTGAACACAGCACTTTATTCAACTTTCCTTATAAAGGAATAATAACATAAGTAGGTAATTATTTTTTTTACGTAAAACGGTTTTGTCATCAAAACTAAAGCTGTGTACCAAATATCAGATCAATCTGTCAACAGGTAGGGGTGAAATATCGATTACTAAATTTGAACCAAATAATAAACAAGTCAAGCTATGTAAAACCGTTTAAAAACGTAGCGTGCTAATGGATTAATGTCGCTGACAGTACATACCTTACTATACAAATGATCTCCATACTGCTTATAAATCTCCGTTAAGCCAGCAACATCATAATGCTGACTACTAGCTATCCTAATAGCAACATCATATAAATTCTTCTTAAACAGCAACATCAGTTTTGAGTGCAAATCTTTTTCTTCCAAATAAATCATTTCTTTATTCTTTGTGAGAATATAAAACGATCCCCATTCAGTTAATACAGCGTCTACTTCGTCAAAAGTTTGTGAGAAAACTATGAATTTGTTTTGTATATCGAGGATTGTGATGTGGTGCGATTTCGGCGCAGGTGCAGTGCTGGTGGAGGCGGTCGATTTGTTCGGTGATTCGTTAGTTGTTATGACGAGGTAGCTTCGAAACCAATCAAGGCGCACTTTCTCGCCTTTTAGCGCATAACACGGGCCTAAATCTTCTGTTGTGTAGCAGTATATAGCCTGAGAACATAATATAACACTTATTTAAAAGATTAAAGTCCGATCAGCTCGGAAAACAGATTAACATTATAATTCTGTGGTATTATCTAACAGATTACTGGTAGATAACGGATTGTGAGTCGTGATAGCATAGTGGTGGTGACCGATGACTAGCAAGTCAGTGGTGTCGGGTTCGAATCCAAGGCACGCATCTCTGACTTTTCGTAAGTTATGTGCGATTTATAAATTAATTATCACTTACTCTGTGCCTCGGAAAGCATGCAAAGCCGTTGGCTCTGCGCCTGATCTCTCTTCGGTCGTGTCGGAATGCCGTCCCATCGGACTATGAGTGAGGGAACAGAGAGTGCATCTGTGTTTGCGCACACACTTGTGCACTATAATATCTCCTGCATAGTTGGCTAATCTACGTTGAGATTGGCCGCTGTGACCGAAATTCGGTCAGGAGAACATTATTTAACGGAAACTTATGATGAAGCTGTAAAACAAATCCTTATTACCTCATTATTAGCAACAGTTAATCCATGTTTATCAGCCAGAACACTACACCCGGCGGCCGCCCCCATCGCGTCCCCTAGCGTCACACAGCGCTCCGTACTCAGCCAGATCACCATAACGCAGGCGCGGGACACCACAAACAGCTTGTCCGCACCTCTGGTAAACATATTTTCATATCAGCATAGGTATATAGGTTCAAAGATTTCAGACTTCTTCTTACAACAGCTTGCAATCTTGCAGCTTTAAATTATACAAAAATATTTCGTACAGTTGGAAGGGGAACACCTAGACGAACATTCTATGACCAAGTCGGGGATGTACTTGAGAAAGGTCAGGTCAGGAGTACCCTAAACCGACGAGCATGTATGAAGAACGTGATGAGAGTGAATGAGGCAAAAGAGGTATGCAAGGATCGTAGCAAGTGGAAATCCGTTGTCTCTGCCTACCCCTCTGGGAAACAGGCGTGAGTCTATGTATGTATGTATGTATTTCTTACTTGAAAGCCAATCCAGTGATAGGACTTGTTCCGGAGTCAGGTAGGGTCCTCATTTTACCGCTGCGTTGTCTCGCGATGTCACCTCGGAAGAGAGACACAGAGCCATCTTGGAAACCAACGGCCATGAGATTCTGTAGTTAGATATTTCGCTTTAATATATAGACATTCATAAAGTTGCAGTTGGAATCATTAGTGACATCTCATTTCGGGTGTCACTGTGCTTAGAAAGGCATTATAATAATACATATTGCGTGAACTGGAAACAAGGTACAATATAAAGACAAAAGTCCATTTGCACGTCATTAATATTCTTTTGCATTTCACAACTCACACACTAATTATTGTGTGTGTGAGAAGTGCAAAGGAACATGACCATAACATGTTAATGGACTTTAGTATCTTATTGTACATACCCACATATAGGAGTAAAGAAACTTTATTTTCATAAGAACACAGATTTCACTTACATGAGATAACAACAATACAAGTAAGTAATTAAGTCGTCTCGTGACAAAGCATGCGTTAAACTAATGTCGTATTGAGAACAAATTATACAGGGTTATTTGTAAAACACCAGCATCCTTAAAAGGGGTCAATAAACTCATCATAATGAACAACTTTTACTATGGGACCAAAAAAACTCGCTCAAAAAACAGCTGTTCCATACATTTATGTTCAATTTATGTACAAAATGTATGGAACAGTTGATTTTTTCTTTGCGATTTCAGGGTTGGTCCCATAGTAAAAGTTGTTCATAATTATGAGTTTAATGACCCCTTTTAAGGATGCTGGTGTTTTACAAATAACCCTGTTTAGATATTACCTTGCTCTGTACACAGTACCTTGTAATGAATAGTTAACAAGACTTGAAAAACTAACTACAAGATAAATAAATTCGCTTAGTAGGTACGTTTTAGGTAAGAAAGCTTTATTTCCATCAGTATGGCTGGCCAGTTTTCGACACAAAATTCTTGATTTGTACTATGAAAAGATGCGCAGTGCGTAAAACCTTATTCTACAGTTCAATATGACTTTTAATAGCTTTAAATAGTAGCTTGATATGAGCAGTGTAACCATAACAGATAAACGGGGCAGAGCAGAAACGCTCGCAGATTAACGCTACTAAAACAAGGTCATTGATTACAAACGCTCATATTTTAGGTTAACAACTTACACACCTTGTTATCATGTACAGCGAGAGCAGTAACCGGGGTCGGCCTCATGTGCGACGGTACGGCTCGAGACACTCGTACGCATGTTGGGTTGCCATGCCGGTCACTGCGGGACCAGTCCCACACTCTGATCAGAGGATTTATGCCAGTTTCGTCTTCCTAAAATTATTTTCATATCAACCTGGTATCATAGCTTTCTTCAAAAACAAAATTTTTTTCCTGCCACTAATGCACAACACTGCTTTGACAGTTCAAAAGTTTTCTAGACAAAAATAATAACTATTTTTAAATATTTCAATTGGCAACAGATAAAACAACAAAATATACAAACCCCTATAGTAACAAGATACGGATCATGAGGGAGCTGTTGTGCGAGCAGTATAGTTAGCTCGTAAGCCTTAAAGCATGTCACCTCCCAAGATCGGGAGATGAGGTGAGCCCAGCCCGTGACATCACACAACACTACGTGACCATTGCCGCTTGTTGTTGCAGATACTTGCGTGTCCTACAAGAAAACAATGCTATTTCAGTGAACCAATTTATAACTTGCATTAAAGGGGATTAATTCATGAATGTCTAGGCAGGGTTATGATCATGAACAATATGCAGTATGCCCCACGCCTTAGCTGCAGGACCATTTTTGATGGTTTTTAGTTGAGATCAAAAAGAGCTTGTTAAGCTTTCCATAGGGTTTCATGCACATAAATAATAAATTAGACTATAACTGTCCTACTGTAGGGCAAAGGCCTCTTCTCATACAGAGATTTTTTTATATTTTTCATGCACATGGGAATTAAAAATAAGGAAGTAGGTAATAGGGAAGATGCACTATTTTTATTTTTGTTTTCATTTTAAAGAATTCCATGTAGAATAGACCACAAATATATTTAAAAAATTAAAACATTGCAATTTATCCGAAAAATGCTGTTTTAAATTGACAGTTTGACAGTTCGCGGGATAACGGACTTATGGTGCTGATGACGTCACTCTTGTCTTTTACTGGTTCGCCGTTGGCTTTCATACTTTTGCATATTTATTTAAATCGAATAAAAAATAGTATTTACAAAGCATAAAATTTCATTTTATAAATTTACAAAAAAGAATAACTTAAATATTATATAGTCATTACATTTTAATTTTGGAAATACAGCATCTATCCAGAATTTCTATGCAGCATTCATAACAGATAAAATGCTTTTATCGTATATACAAATATACTTCTTTTAATTTTTCAAAGTTTGTGTGTGCTATACAGAAAAGTGATATTTTCCTTATGCTGAAAAACATTTGAAGTTGTACTTGTGCCCAATATTTTGGTGTTATTTTATTGTCTTTCACATAGGAAAGTATGATAGGTAGCTTCTGTTAAGGATATTTCACCTCTACTGTGTAATTTTCAGCCGTCAGGTGTTGCACCAAAAAAGGGTACTCGGCATTACGAAGAAATCCAGCTTCTTCAATTTGAATCTAAAATGCTGATTAAAATAATATAAACAATATTTATTACTACAAAGGCCTGGAACTAAACATACCTAACTAATTATTTTATTCAAAATATTTAAACTAGAGAAAAACTAATGATGTTATGTCAATACTAACTCTAGGTAAACACCTGGAGTCTGCTTTGATAAACCCAACTCCCATTTTTATTAAAAAAACGCAATTAATATTCCCATAAAATAATATGCACCTTTACAACCATAACGTCAAATAAGTTGTCAAAACAAGTGTGACGTCACGAAACGCTAATTCGTGTTTTAAAATACGTATTGTTTCAAGTCATTTTTAAATCGTAATTATTGTAAAAAAACAACAATATGTAAAATAAAAACGTTGCAGTGGCCTTTCTTTTCTATTTTTTTAACGTTTTAATCATACAAATTCCATAAATATTACATCTGCATCTTCCCTATTGCAGAAGGAAATTACAGCAGCAAATTGTTTGGTTAAAATTTTTAGCTAGAATTAAAATACTCACTTGCAAACATTCAGCGACCTTCCCATTGTCAACATTCTTGTGAATATCAAAAAATGAAAATTTCCGCCACTGAAACCAAATAAATGATAGTAGTTTCCAACAAGTGGTCAGTGTCGTTTTAGGGGCGATTTGCAAATATATTGTTATTTTTTACAAACAGCGAAACAAGTGTAAATGGAATAGAGACATCATGAGTTTACTGATAATACTTGTTCATTCAAAACAAAAGATACAGACAGCAATATTCATATAGTCATTTTTGGGCTACTTACCTCCAAAAAAGCCATTGTAGCCGTATTTGTAACTTACACACTGGTCATGTTATTCTTTAAAAATGTTATATTCAGTATTTTCCTTGTTACAGCAACAAATAATTATATCTATTCTAATCGGAATGAATAATTGGCATCACATTTACAATTTACATTGCACAAAAACAGTCACCAACTGACACTGACAACTGAGTGACAGGTGACAGTTGCAATTCTGACAGACAGGCATATTTTTTTTAACATTACTTGTCTTCCGTCTACTCCAAACAGCCAAATCATTTTATCAGTCAATAAAAAAATAATACGAAATACGAAAAAAAATAAGACTTCAGTCAAAAACAGTCATTCCCGTTCGGTAACACCACCCCCGTCGTCCACACTGTTGACGAGTGGGATTTTTTTTAAAATGGTGACAATCCTTCCCGATCGTTCACACCCCACGTGACATTGTACAAGAGTCAAAACCTAGAAAATTGATTTTAACCCGACTTTTGAATGGAGCGGGTTATTTTTACATTGCCGCCATGGTTTAAAATCGCTTTTATCGAAGTAATGCGTTACAGAATCTCATAAAACTTGAAGGAGAAGCCTTTTGGATGATTATATATGGGGCTGAATTGTGAAAAGGGTGAAAAGCGATGCCTAAAAACAAGCTAAAAACTTTTCTAAAATTGGTAGATTTTTTGCTTCTATTCAATGCTTCTATTTAAATAAATTGAGCTTTAAAGCCCTATCATATGAATCTACTATATTATGGTCTGTTCTTAAAAAGATATATCATTCATAGCGTCCAATGTTAAATACTGATAAAGCGGTCTAGAGCCGATGATAGGTTTTTGTCTATCTGTCATGACTTCTTGAGTGCTTCGCATTTATTTGTGGATGAAAAAGATACTTCTACAGATTGACGGTTGGGCAATGGGTGAAGGGTGTCGAGCACCCACGCAGTCAACACCCTTAACTTCTTTTTTGCATTGGTTTATGTTTTATGATTATTCTAATAAGAAATTTCTTGCTTTATTATAATTAAACTAAAAATAGCCAGTAATAATTCAGGCAATTCTTTACAGATTCCGAAATTAGTAGCCGTTATTTTTTAGTTTCATCAAAATCCTTTCAGTATTTTTGAGTGAAAGAGTATAACAAACAAACAACCACATAATATTAGTAGGATAGGTGTTAATTATTATTAAAATAACACACAGATGACTAAACAAATGGTATTTGTGATTTATTTTTGTTAATCACTATTCAATACTGTCACTGGCTGCGTACTTGTTGAGAAGGGAATGAGCATATTTTTATCGATCAGCTGGCTTTTTGACTGATTTTCAATGTCTGTACCAATGTTGACTTGAATGTACGTGTATAGCCGTTTCAGTTCAAACTTATCCACAGCGTAAGTTAAAGACGACAAACCATCCAAGAGATACAACGGTGCTGGTGTTGATAAATATTCGGATCTGTAAAAGATAAATATAGGGTAGACTGATAAATATTCTGTGACTGTTGTAATTTGGTAGTATTAACTTTGAGACCTGTCTATAAATTTCTGTGAGTGGAAATTATGTAGTAAAAAGGTTAATACTACCAAATTAAGAGTGTCACGGAAATAGATGAGTTTGCTATATGTAAGGATATCGTTCTCAGTTTATTCCACAATATACACAGATCAAGGGCTTACACTGACTTTAAAGAAACAAGAACATGGTGAACAAGGAACATGATAGTAAATAATAATTTAAAATACAATAATGATCTATTCGCCTTGTAACTAATCACAATAAGGGTTGCCAGGTCGACAAACCTAATAGCCGGACTGACCAGCCAGTTTGGCCGGACGTTTGGGTAAAAAAGTCGGACACCCTACATTATTGAAGATTTTGTGTCTCAGTATAAATAGGTACGACAAAAAAATTGTATGATGTAAAAAGCATAAAATAATCTTGTTAATTCTAATGAAATATAAATGGGTTCGCTCGTTTGCGAAATGTAGGTAGAAAGCCTAACAAAAGCTGGATAAGCCGGACTACATTTATTTTGGCCGGACTCGCAATTAAAAAGCCAAACTTTGACTAGCTATATCCGGACGCGTGGCAACGCTAATCGCAAAAGGAACTGGTATGTGGCCCGGCGATTGGGGTAATTTAGAACAGAGCAAATCCGCGTAAGGTTCAGCTAATAGTAAAATATAAAATAATAATCTCTCCTGACCGAATTTCGGTCATAGCGGCCAATCTCAACGGACTAGCCAACTACGCAGGAGATATTATAGTGCACAAGTGTGTGCGCAAACACAGGTGCACTCTCTATTCCCTCACTCTCATAGTCCAATGGGACGGCCTTCCGACACGATCGGAGAGAGATCAGGCGCAGGGCCAACGGCTTTACGTGCTTTCCGAGGCACGGAGTAAGTGATAATTAATTTATAAACCGCACATAACTTACGAAAAGTCAGAGGTGCGCGCCTTGGGTTCGAACTCGAGACCTCTGACTTGCCAGTCAACGGTCACCACCACTAGGCTATCGTGACTATAATATACAAAATACTACCGAGTGAATGTAGATACTTACTTATGCCATAAAGCTAATCCTTTTCTGAGCGTCTTGTATCTCCCAATAAGTGGGATACGATTTTCGATGAAATAGCTGGTCGTATTTATTCTGAAAGCAATCATCACGTCAATTATTATTTAAAAAAATGCTCATCGAATTGAAAACCTTCTCCTTTTTGGACGTCGCGTCGGTTAAAAATAATTGGTAAAAATAGTCAGTTAAAATGAGTTTTCAAAATTACCTTTGAAACAAATCGTAATAATCCGCATCGTTGCCCCAGTATCCGTTAGAAAAGCCGTTGATTTTTAAAAACTGTTCCTGGGTTAATGCGAGAGCTCCTCCAAGTAAAGGCGTATAAGATGCTCTGCAAAAAATAAATGTGCTTAGTTGGATCTTGTTACACATTCCCATAGTACAGCTTGGCAAAAAAGAGTCTGAGGCGGTGACAGCTGGAACTAAAAATAAAAATCTGAAAAACTAAGTTTGTGAGTACTAAAATAACATAAAAATAATTCATTTGATTATAATTAATGACAAAAAACTCGTCATAGAAATATGTAAGCACTAAATAAATTGTAATTTTGAATTGTAGTGTGAAAAGTGCGCCAGCGGCGCCCCCAATTTTTCCAGACTCTTTTTTGCCAAGCTGTATATACCAATGGCGAAGGCTACAACTTAATTCTTGCGATTCCGGGTCCCCATTGAAAAATGGTGTAGTCAGTAGTATCAACTATTCATCATTTGCCTAGCCTTTTTCCAACTATGTTGGGGTCGGCTTCCAGTCTTAGCAGATGCAGCTGAATACCAGTGTTTTACATGGAGCGACTGCCTATCAGACCTCCACAACCCAGATACTGTGTTACACGATACCCCTTGGTAAGTAGTATCAACAATTGCCAAATAATAATGTTCTCCAGTTAAATTTCGGCTTACTTCTTACAAAAATCCAGGTCATTTTCAATTTTCAACTGCCGTATAATTTAAAAAAAACAGCCCTGTGTGTGACAGACAGAATGATGGCGTGGGCTTGCTGTTGAACCCTTTGATATCAAAACCCAAACCTACAAATCTATCCTTCTTGACAATTAATAATATTATAAGCTATTGACAAATTAAACCCATTAATGCTACTGCAAAATCGGAAATACTCCTTACTTAACAGGCCTTTCCACACTAGTAGCAAGCTGCTTTGGATACCAGCTACATCTATACAGGTTCCGGGAGTCCATGGGTACTATATGGGGTTCGTGGAGGATGATACAACTCCAGCCATCTTTGCGGTACCGTGTAGCCTCTGTGAACCCCACATTTAGGAGTTTGCCCCGGTTGTACGGTTCACTTGTGTTACCTAGAAAAATGACACTTGAAGCTAAGTAAGTGAGTGAGTTTTCCACTTCTAAGAACCTACGCCAAAGAGAGAAAAAAAAATTCTAAGAAGTTCGGTAGTTAACAGTCTACTTATTGTAACCTTAGCGTTACATACGAAAAAAATATAGAGCAACCCTACAGAAGTATGAACCGTAAACACGGGTATGAACAACGCTGCAGCGACATGAGCTCTACCCGCCCGCAGTCATATATACCTACCTCGATCGATTGCGGTTCAACTAGGCTCCACGAGCGAAAAAGTTACATTTTAGCTTATAACATGGTTAACTGCTGTGTTATATTGCAAAAATGTCTAGAAAACAAAATTTAAAAAAATATCATTTTAACGTTTCAATGGCGAGACTTGCTTACCTACGCTCCGAACAAGGCAATGTTGTTGACGTTATTACTATATTTTCTTAAATAGTCTAAGATTGTAACGTTTTTGCAGTACAGATTACAAAAATGTGTACTCACTCTGCTCTACGACGAAGATTTGATAATCCAACTGTTGTTTAATCAGGAACGCGTGCAAAACATTCATGAATGAATTAAGATAACCTTTGCAGCCCCTGAAGTTGAAGAATGATTTTTAAATGTTGAAATTCATAAAAATAATCCATTACTTTATACAGCAGCTATTATGACGAAGGAACAGGCTAGTCAAATCCAAATTTACATTATAATTCTCCTAGATCCGTTTAAATGTTAATAGCCTAATTTTAATGTTTCCACCACACCAGAGCCAGTCTTCAATGTTTTGAATTTCAGTCACAGCGGCCAATCATAACGATTATCTCTATAGATTAGCCAATTACGGAGTAGATAATATTATGGTGCACAAGTGTGGGCGCAAACCAAAGTGCACTTTATATACCCTCACTCTCATAGTTCGGGATGACAATCCGACACGACCGGAGAAATAACAGGCGCAGGACGAACTGCTTTACGTGCTTTTCGAAGCACGGAGCGAGCGATATTTACATTACATACATTTATTAATATTGTGAGGAAACCAGCACACCTAAGAGATTTTTCAACGGTGTGTAAAGCCATGTCAGAGGTCTACGAGCGGTTCAAACTCTGACATTAGGTTGTTCATCAACCATCTACGATAAAGAAGAAGATTTTACAGTACCTAATTCTATTATTATTATATTATTACCTGTAGGCTATAATAATGGCGACAGTTTGCAGAGCCTTGCAATTCGCCGGTCGGTACGCGCCACCTGGTTTAACCTCGTTGGATTTGATTTTAAACCTTTGCAGTTGTTTCACAATCAATTCCCGATCTTCTGGTTCAGGTCCTGCCATAAAAGTTTATTCGTAGAATATCAAACCAATCCTGGAGTACCTACAGTCGAGACTGTATGAAGTCAAAGTATTGAATGCAAAAAATCCATTAATAAGCTTCTGACATGAGCCATAGATAATATTTTTTTAGACATGTTAGTTTCCTTTCGATAATTTCCTTCGCTATCCTTGTTAAAACTGTTACCTAACCTTGTTATAAATTAATTATCACTCTCCGTGCCTCGGATAGCACGTTAAGCTGTTGGCCCCGGCTGTCAATTGTAGATCTTTGACAGTCGTTACGGGTAGTCAGAAGCCCCAGTCTGACAACCAGTCTTACCAAGGGGTACCGTGTAACCCAATATCTGGGTTGTGGAGGTCTGATGGCAGTCGCTCCATGTAAAACACTGGTATTCAGCTGCATCCGGTAAGACTGGAAGCCGACCCCAACATAGTTGGGAAAAGGCTAGGCTGATGATGATCCTTGTTAAAACTGCTTTGGCGAAGAAAAAATGCATTCTGAATATCCTACTACTATTATAAAGGCGAAAGTTTGTAAGTATGGATGTATGGATGTATGGATGTTTGTTACTCTTTCACGTAAAAACTACTGAATGGATTTGAATGAAACTTCACCACAATATAGCTTATACATCAGAATAACACATAGGCTACAATTTTTGATTACTAGACTAGACGGGACGAACCTGAAGTCCACGCGAACGAAGTCGCGGGCAAAAGCTAGTAATAAATACTTACATACTGCATTGTGTCAAAAAATATTTTCTACCAGTGTCCCACGTTGGGCACCAAAGAAATAATCGCAAAAGTTCGATTTTTACTTTACCTATTTATCGACATTGGTAGATTTGTTTAAGATAATAAATAAATACATATTTGATATCACCCCTAAGAATATTAAAATATTATACTACGTCTGAAGAAATTATTGGCGACGGCCGCGCTACGCCGCTCATGCTAGGTGGCATGAGTATGGGCAAAATGGCAAAAAACCTTCTAGTAAATACATAACATATATGTATATACTTTCTTTTTATCATATTACTTAAAGCAATAGGTGTCAATAATTGGATAGTTCACCCAAATAAATAATAAATAGTATTTAAAAAAAATCCTCACCTAGTCCAGGTGGCATTTCAGGACAATATTTTAATCCTTCTGCTTTAGGTTTGTCTATTATGTAGTACGCGGAATCACTGCTTATGTCGGAGTCGCTAAAGTTGCGCTTACTGTGGTGGCTCACTGAAGAAGCTTTGACTTGATCGTTGCATTCCAACGTTATATAACGCGACATAAGCCGTGAGCGAGGGACTTCCAATCCACTGAAATTTCTTAGAATTTAGAATTCCACTAAATACAATACTTTTATATTATTTAAAAGAGCAACCATGGAGTTTCTTGCCAGATTCTTCTCGATGAGGGGTAGGCTGCCCTTAGAACTGGCAACTAGAGTCACTCTTATTACTCTTATATTAGAATTATTATGACTATTATGTGCCTAAAATGGTCTACATGAATAGAAATATTATGCTTTTAGATTTTATGTCCGGTTAGTATCGCTGAAGACTTTAGGTAAATATAAATAGGTAAGTAATATTTAAAAATATTTTGTTTTGTTTTTTTTTTAATGCATTATTTAAAAACATAGGTACTGACTGATTGACTTATCATGAAACTAAAAAATTCTACAGGCCTGAAATTTGGAAAGCTTGTTTTTCGCAGGCTCGCACGCAGGCCTTTTACAACATCGGGACTAAATGGAAGACAACAAAGGCAATATAAAGGAGTCCCAGAAGACAACTAGATGTACAGCTTGGCAAAAAAGAGTCTGAGGCGGTGATAGTTGGAACTAAAAAATTATAATAATGACAACACTGTCTTATTTGTCAACTACAAGTAGCTTCCTTGTTGTCATCTTTACGTATTGCGAGTAATTTTCTTTAAAATTTAAAAAAATCGTGTGAATTGTGTGTGATATTCTTACATAATAATAGTTGATATAGTTATTCGTAATGAATAAAACCGTTCGCAGTAGTGGAAGATCTGTTAAATATCAAGTTTTCTTAAGATGTTTGGCCGAAAGCAAAGCCGGACAAATTTTGTCTGAAATTGACAATGTTTACCTGAAAACTGCTCGAATGACAGGTAAAGTCCATGCATTTTTTCTTCTAGAATGTAATTAAGTCGTTATATTTAATTTCTGATAGCTATACCACCAGTTTTTGTCGTCTTGTGTACAAATCATTATTGAGGTTATGTTTTGTAATTCGACGAATCACGTGTAGTTAAATTGTTTAAATTGATACTTGAAACATATGAATAGAATTTATACAGAGTTATTATTGTTTATTTCAGGTAAATCTGAAAATACAATCAGAGCAATTGTCAATGAAGGTGAAAAAACGCATTTGATCAACGGTGGACGTTTTCCGGCTGATGGTGATGACGTTGAAATTTTTGTATTTTAATAAAATCTAAAATGAAACATGTTATTTAATTTCCCTTGTTGATAATGAAGATTTATTATCATAATCCACAATCCATAATTGACTCACTGAGAGGCTCGCTATAATTCTAACTCTTGAGAAGACCATTCTCAAGAGTCTGAATGATAGCGATTACGTACTTACATTATGGGACTATGCATTGCGTGTCAGATTTTTCTTATTCTACTTAGATCTTCCACAGAGTAAGCCACCAAGCTTTATATTACATATAAGTAGGTAGTTATTGCCGCCAATGTACAATCTTCCTAAATATAATTTGATTACTGTTTTGTACAATAACTACTACCAGATCATGACTATTACAAATAAAGTTTAAATCTTTCTTAATTTTAAATAATATGTTCAATTTACTTTTTTAATTTGATAAATATTGAAGACTAAAATTATCAAGTATCTTGTCTCTTTTAGTCGTGGTATATGGGGTGGCCATCGTAGGATAAAGGCGCCCTCAATTTATCCAGACTCTTTTTTGCCAAGCTGTAAAGTATCTGCCAGGTGCACCACAGTTAGGGTTGCCAGGTATCTGGCTATTATACATATATACATATATACTATACATTTCCGGCTTGTTTCGGTCAACTCCGCTAAAAGATGCTGAACGAAACGAAAGCCCGCTAGCGACTCACGCGGACACGCATATCTCGCGATTTCGCAATCGCAGCCAATTTTTTCAAAAAGTGTGAGTGTCCGGCTTTAAGGGCAAAATGTCCGGCTAATTATGAATCTGTGTCCGGCTTTTTTATTTTTGGGCCTGGCAACCCTAACCACAGTGCCAGTACCTACATTTAAAATAACGGTATGACTGCGGCAAATAAAACTAGCTATGTGGAGTTCAAAATGGAAAAAATATAATTATTTACCTCGCAGTCTTTGGATAAATATGATCATAGGTACCCAACCGATGCGGATTGTTCACTCTAATGAAAAGATAGTTCGTAATATTAAGAGCAAAGGCAGCTAACAAAAATACGGACAGCATACGTAGTGATAAATTCGCCATGGTTTTTTTGTACCTAAAACTAAAATGTAAAAATGTAAATTGGAAAAAATCCTCAAAAAATAAAACAAGATATAAAAAAGACGTTTGATGACATCTGCAAAAACACAGAGTATTATTTTTTCTTAAAACTGTCAATAGATTAAAGATAGAAAGATAGTTATGATAACGTCCAAGAAGTATTTTGATAACATCCTGGCGGCCAATTTTGAATTAAATTTGGGTACGTAACTTTTTTTCTATAAAAAACTATTAAGTCCGTCATAATTTGTAATGACATTTTGGGATCATCGTGTATGTATGTTCGCGTAACATTTTTTGCAAAATTTATATTGAAAGATGCCGAAATACTATAGGTTTAGAGCGACAACACCTACTCGGAAACCGAGACGGAGCAAGGACAAAGAAAAGGAGAGAGAATTAGAGAAGTGAGTTGGCATTGTTTACTTAATAATATATTTTCGTGTACTTACATCAATTTTCGCCAGTAATGGTTGAATTCACTAGTAGCAGGAGGCGAACCTATTGCCATGTAGGATAACAGCTGGAGGACACTGTTCAAGACTTTGTGGTGTTTTTTTAGATGGAATAACCAAATAATACTTAGCGCAACTTGTAAATCTAACTGGGTTCAAGGTAGGTACCCTTTTACTGTTAGGTGCTAGACCAAAGTCAGGATTTATTTAGGTACCTGGCGATTTAGTTACCTGCATCGTTAAACGAGAAGAAAGAGCCAAAGATACTCGTACTAGATATATCCAATGATTGAGCGAAGAAGATTGCGCGGGTGGGACGCGGAGGGGGCTGCTCTCAACTGGTAACACAGAAAAACAATTTTTACAGTTTCATATTTTTTTCTAAAAACTACAAATACCTATTTGAAACTTCAATATAATTTGCCTTGAAAGTAAATTAGTTTTCTTTTTGTTTTATTTCCTTGCTTTAGTTGTAAGTCTAAAGTCGTGACCGAGACAATATTTGTGAAGAGAAACGTCGAAATCAGAAGCCTCATAAATGGACCCAAGCAACTAATATGAGCTGTGCGCCCGCGCACAACATTCACCCATGTGATGTGCTTTTAAATCAATACCTTTTTCCAGGACCAAGTTTGAGGCTGAAAGAAGCTGGTTAGATTTGACACTAGCTTGTACACCAGCGCCATCTTGGTATCTACGACGCACCTCATGGCGCGAAAGTCCACCTCTGATGGGTCTGCCACGGCAACTGGCCGCTGGCCTCCGTGCTTCGCTCCAACTCAGCAACCGACCTATCTTCGTGTTTAAAATTCCAGCAGTTCGCTCCCAAGACGTATTGCGCCCATTTTAATTTTTTTTTATAATTTGTAAATTTTTCGCGTTTCTGTTCAACGTTTAAACTTAACCGTGAACGCATTTTTTTCTTTATGGTCCAGTGCGAGTAATGTGCTCATATTTTTTTTTCGTGTCTCAACAGTATTTTTTTTTGTGATGGTTGTTAATACATTTTAAAAAGCATGAACTTTCGTCTTTAATTTTTAACGGACGTCTTTTTCTATTACTAATCCACTTAGAGTATATTCTAAGACTAATCCAGCTACAATCAGTAAGTGGGGGCAATAAGATGAACAAATATTCAGAAGCATCTACCTACCGTACCATTCACTTATTATCTTAGGTAATTTAACTTGATTTTGTCTTAATTTCACTTCTGTCAAGTTTTAAACTCATTTCAAATTAAACCCAATGCAACTTAAGATATTATAAGGTCGCTTATTTTACGAATACCTACGCTTTTTGAGTGACTTGATCGAGTGCTCTTAGCTAAAAAAAATGGAGGTATTTGTGTCGAAGGTTCTAACATTTTTTAAGTTAGGTATTTGGTAATATAATTTTAAAGCTATAGTTCTTTTTACCCTGGTTAATGCATAATTTTGAACACTGGCAGTTTTATTTTTCAAATTATGTATTGTAAACGCAAATTAATGTATAATAAGTTCTCATAGATGGAGTTCCTTTATACCTACATATTGTCTCTGTGTACTGCCACAGATATCTTAAATCTATGGGATTGATGCAACGTCCGGTAGAAAAATGGAGTCGCAGGGACGCAATCAAAGAGGAATATATATTTAAATCAAACAATCCACGTATATAAAACAAACAATATTTATTTCAAATAATTTAGACAAATGAAAACTAATATATCACTTTTTTAAGTAACTCACGGGTCTATAGATATCTAGGTAAATGTAGATAGGATATAATAATTACGAGCTTTGATAGCTAAGTGGAAAATGTACACTAGAACACTATCGCACGTAGAAAATATAACGCACAAGTACTGAGATTCTTTAGAAAAAATGATAATATAATTAGCCGTACGCTTTTATATTGTGACATAATATATAGGCCTATTTGTTGCGTACTTTTTGCATAAAAGTAGGTACAAAAAATCTATTCTTAATATTAGCACGAAAATTGACTTGATTTTTTAATAAATACAAAAAAAATCGAAGACTGAAAGTACACAAAAATAAAAGTAAAGTGTACTTCAGAAAAGATAGTAAAAAAATCGATTTAATACTTCTGCTACGAGAAAATAAAAGCGGATGATTGAGATTATTTCAAACTACTTAAATAGGGTTAATTGTAAAAGGGGTCATTAAACTCATCATTATGAACAACTTTTACGATGGGACCAACACTGAAATAACAAAAAAAAATTAGCTGTTTTTATTTTCACATAACTCAACAAAATGTACCTACGGAACAGCTGATTATTTTTTGCGATTTCAGGGTTGATTATATTAATAACCCCTTTTGAGGATGCTGGTGTTTTAGAAATAACCCTGTATGAATATAAAAGAAACATATTGTTATACAAATTAAATACAATATTTTCATAGACAAATACAAATATGAAGAATGACATTTCATTTAGTATAAATCATTTAAAAGTTCTGAATAGGCCAAACAAATATAAGCCATTGCTCAATTAACTTAAATGACGAATTCATTAGGGCGATTAGAGCTCAATTCACATTGGCAGAGTTGCATCGAAACAAAGTGACGCGGTCGTTTTAGCTCAAAATATAATTGAGAAAATTGAACTTTATCAACACTGTATAAATTTGTGCGAAAATGAACTCGTTTGTTCTGATTCGTTGCAAGTGTGGCGAGACCCTTAAATATTATAAAGAATAGCATATTTCTTGATTGAGATTCTTTAAATTTAGGGTGCAAATAATTGTTGATATAATTTTTAAAAAATGCATAAAATAAAATTGCTTATTTCACTTTTTATAAGGATTTGAGCAATAAGTTTATTCGAGCAATGGTTTTAAATATTTCCCATAAAAACAGTATCACATTGTATACCTTAAAACTAAATATAAAAAATAAAAATGGATCTACAAAGTTCGAAAATGGATAAGAACACCTTCAGGCCATAAATTAATTTTCAAATAATGTGGGTGTCGTTTTGGCAACATATTGTTTTAATTTTTTTTTATTGGCCAATATTGCCGCATTATTATCGCATGTACCTATAAAGATACTACTCTACTTTTTTAAACCTACTTTTATTGACATCATGAGAACAAGTCTGGTAACATACATTGTAGTGTGGCAATACAGGTTATTGCGCAGATATAGAAACTCTTTCAAGTTGGAACACTAAATAAAAAACTAATAAAAAAGAAATAAAAAGCAATATACTCGAATAATATGTGATTTACACGTAAATGTAAAAAAAAGCTTACGTAGGTACATACATTATAGATAAATAAAAAAAAACATTGAACAGCAAGGATATTATGTCTAAATATAAGTTTTCTACCTATCTAACTACAAAAGCTATTTACATTTTTAATTATACTACCGGCACGCTATGATGGCCGTTTTGACGTTAGTCGAGTCATGAAGTTTTGTATTAAAACAATACATTCGATAATTTTTATGACTAACTGCACGTCACTATTGACAATAAAGAACAGCAATTTGCTCCTTCAAATAATTAATACGAAACTTCATGAATGGACAAACGTCAAAACGGCCATTATAGCGTGCCGGTAGTGTAGTATTAAGTACATATTAATTTAGTATAAAATATTGATTTATTTACGAACTGGAATATCATTTAGCACTTCTGTGCAAGAACTACTCAGTATTTTATTGAGATTTCATATAAAATAGTTTTGGAGATTCTTAATATCAATTTTAAAATAAAATTTATAAAAAAAAATCTCATATAATAAAGTTTTTTTTTGTGATGATGTGTATAATAATAAAGTAATTTTTTGAGACGTTTGTTTACAAATAATAAAGTAAATAATTTCATAAATTTTGTGACTATTGTTTACTAACAAAGTACTTATTAAATTTTGTGACTTTAATTTATAATACACTAACATATTTAAAAAATGTTTAAGAAATTATATTTTTTTATTTATTTTTACAAAAAATGTTTATTACAAGTATCAAATTATGCAGAAATTATATCAATGCTTAGGCCGCAAATTCTCCGTTTATAACTTACTTTTTTAATTTAGTAACCAATCTACCTGTACTATAGAATACTGACATGAATTATAATATTCAGTAATAAATGTACTTTTAGTATAATGAACGCTCTCAGCGTATTAATTCTACAACGTTTCGATTTTATGTACTATATTGTCATTCTGTACTTGATATATTAATGGCCGCCTGTACATTTATCTACATTTTATCCGTTATTTATAGTACAATATTTTAAAAATTTACAGTTTTTTTTTATAATTCTTAAAGACATTTAATTGTTCCTAATTGTATATGATATCAGCATTAATAATTAATATTTGACAAAAATGAAACTAATTTTGAGCTTATAAAGGCGACTAGCGACAAATCTAGTTATACAAATAAATACTAAATATATTTTAGATTTCGTGAAAATAACTGTAGGTACCTTCATTAACAATATCAAAACATTTAAAACTTATGAACTAATTACAGACATAAATTAATACAGAATAAAAAACGGAAATATTTAACAGACAGATAAAAAGGCCTAAAATGTACCCACACTTGCTGATAAACTTCTAGTGTTGCCATACATTAAAAATGGGGTTATCGTCATTTACAGATTTGAGATTCAACGAAGAAAACCATGGAATGATTAGGCAATTTTGAATACTAACTCTTATACATAAGTTTCATATCCTTAATAATAAACTGTCCCAAATCTCAATTGACTAATCACAAGATAGCACAGTCACTTACACAAATGTCACTGTCAAAATCCAACCAGAGACAATATATTAAAAAATCCACTGGTAATCAAACAGACATCAAATTCACATCAAACATCAAGTTGTGAAATAATGCGAAAGAGATCAACAACACTCGGTCACGATGGTTTTAAATGGGATCCAAAGTGTCTTAGCACTGTGTGTTACCGTTCATCGCCAAACAATAGCTTGGCGAAATATGTCCATCAGCTACGCTCGTCTATATTTGCTAATATGTGAGTGTAAAGATGAAACTGCTCTACGTGCACTAGTTCGTATTCGAGGGTAGATAGACCGTCTTTTTGGAATGTTTTGCTGGTTTGCGATAGCAGTTGATATCTGAAAGTAAAATTGTCTTATTAGCTGGGTGCGAACGACTGCAGCACTCGACGCGCGTAGCAAAAAATGGAATTAATTTTAGACTGAATGGCGGCTAACCGACACGGCTGTCAGTGTTATACAGAATCTTAAAACTTAGTTATATTGTAAAATGAAAACCAAGTAATACGAATATAAAATTTTGATACATAACCAAACGGTTTAAAAATATAGATATTATTAAGATATTTAATTTTGATAGTTATTTATGTCCGTCTTGTGAGTGAACCTCAGTTACCATGTGGAGGTACCACATGGTAACTGAGATCCACTCAGTCGTTTAGCCGAAGTTGAAAGCTTTTTAAGAACCTTGGTACATTCCAACATCAGTTCCACACACAATGAAAATGGCCATAGTAAACTTAGGCCAATAAAGGCTTTGTAACATTATATAAAACATACCTTTTAGGATTTGGCGCAGACTTCTTATGATCTAACATCGCGTACCGCGCTATAGACATCTTGTACCTCGCAATGTGATAATTCATTTTCTTTAATCTGTACCAATTACAAAAAAACATTAATATACGATTCAAATAAGAATGTGACACTGCAGGTTGCCATTTTGTGACGTCTTAGTCAGTAGTAACCATAGATATAGAATTTAGGTACAGGTACGTAATCCAAAATCTATGGTAGGAACAATCAACTGAAACTGTTGACCGTAGTTTCGGGGAAATTCACGCCACTACGTTGAGGTCCAGAAAAATTATTGATCAAATGGAAATTAAAGGAACCTAAAAATTCTAAATGCCAATATAATTATTTAGACTTCTTTTTTTTAAACATATCTGTGACACTAGAATTTTCTACGTATCGTGCGTGTTATAACCTTGAAAGAATCACAAAGGCAAAAAACTTTTATCATTAAAAAATTGTCATAGAAGAGCGGTGCCTCCTAGCACACGTAGGTATATCTTTTACCTAAAAGAAGGTCCCTATGTAAGATTTACTGTACAAGTTTCAGAAATAAACCACTTTTTATGCTGAAAAAACAGGATGTTACCTATAAAACATATCGTCGTCTTCTCCGCCCCAGCCCCAGTATTTGTTTGAGAAACCATTAACCTTAGTGAACTGTTCCATGGTCACCGCAGACACTCCGCCAAATATATCCTCATATGGTAACCTGGAATGGTAAAAAATATCAATAAGATGACCACTTTTTAACCCCCGGCGAAAATACAGGAATGATATAAGATTAACGTGTGTATCTGTGTGTCTGAGGCATCGTAACTTCAAAACGGATAAACAGATTTTGATTTAGTTTTTTTTTATTTGAAAGGTGAACTTAATCGAGGGTTCTTAGCTTAGTCAGAGGTTTCATTACCGAAATAAGCTATTATAGTGACTTCTTAAATATTAAGCGAGCTGATTAAACGTAGGTACTACGCTAGATTTTTTATTGCTCGTGGTACTATTACAGAACTTTAATTAATTTTTATCGATTAAAGTCTAAGAATGATATTTTTTTGATACGTTATGCAATAGCTTCAACAAATTGTGAACCGATTTTAATATAAAAGTCGTTGAAAGCTATGATCTTATGATACAAAGAGATTATTCAGACAGCAATAAGCCTTATATCTGTAAAAAAAAACGTAAAAAAACAAAACAAAGATAAACTTACATGAAATTAAGTTTGTCTATAGAAGCGGACATGTGCCTCGGCTGCCGAGGACAGGAGTACAGGTTCCTTGTGTCTAGAGGTAATAGGTCAATGTCGTGGAAGATGAAGCATTGCCATCCGCCCTGCGCCTGCTTCTGAGCCTCCATGAAGCCCACGTTCATCAGCTTCGCACGGTTGAAATCTTTATTGCCTGGAATTGGGTCAGTAGAACTATTAGAAAAAAACCTCTTCTGATGGTAGTTAAGTATTGTTTTTGAAGACGGGTGGTACTATAGAGGTCCTATGCCCATGTGATTGGAACACTATGAGATCACTAAATATTTTTTTATTGCATACACGCAAACAAAGGAATAATAAAAAAAATATATAAAAAAATATAAATAATAAATAAAATAAATACCTATATAAATAAAATAATAAATAAAACCTTTGTAATTTTGCGTATTTCTTGCCTAAAGAGTTAACAACACGAAATTCTTCCCGTTTCTTTCATATTCTACGGTATATTTTTTGAAAAAAAAAACATGAAATACTGGCCAACTTTCTTGAAACTTTCGAATGAAAAAAAAAAACCAAAGGATTTGGAAAGGAACGGGAATTTTTCATGATTTTTCTACGCTAGTCCTGGTCTGGCCATTTCTGTGCTCCTAAAAGTCTGCGCCATATACCCGGGCACCTAGTTACGGCACTGCGTATATCTTATTAAGCAATTTGAAAACATACATATTATAAAGGGGCCCACTGACGACACTTCCATCCGCCATCTAAATAGCGTGCCTGTATTCCAAAATCTGCCCGTGAATGACAAAAACGTATGCTAAAAACCGAATGCATCCATTTGGAGGTCGTCCACTTAGATGAATTTCTTTTGGATGTATCGTCAGAAAGAATTACAATAATGAAATTAAATTACCATCTTGTTCAACTACAAAGATCCCATATTCGATTTGTTGCTTCATCAAGAAAGGGTGCATGTGATTCAGAAATATTGCTAGATGCTGCTGTCGATCTCTGTATGGCACGATAATGGCTACTTTATGTCTGGCAGTGCAGTTTGGTGGTGAATACTGGCCCCCCCACTGGATCTCCGGGAACCGCTTCTCCACCCAGTCCAGTTCCAATTCAGTCTTATTCACTGATATGGGACCTGTAATTCCAGAATATGTAACATGAGCAAACATGTAAGCAAAGTTTCGTCTTACATCCAACTTAAAATAGTAGTATATTAATTATATTTTAATCGCCATTATATTTTTAATTCCATGAGAAAAACCGTCCCGCAGCTAATTTCATAGACTTAGAAAACTGTGGCGCGTACTGTATTGTAGATAGGGTTGCCAGATCGCAATAATTAAACATCTGGACAAAGTATAAAATTGTCGGGATTTTAGAGGGACTGCCGGGAGAAATCTTATTTATATTCCTTTTATTTTAACATTAGCTAATACAAACATACATATTTTAAGCTGTTAATTAATTTGCATGTTGCCACGTGTACTTAGGTAGGTAGTATTAATTTTTATGGCCACCAATTTGGATCCTTGAAAGGTACTAAAAAAAGATTCAAAGTTTCAAACCCAAGCAATTTGTATCAAAGCTCAGTCGAATCAACAACTATTAAATTATATTATTTACGGGGAGTTGTCGGGATATTTTGTATTTTGTCGGGAGTCTGGAGATCGCGTGAAATGTCGGGAGAATCCAGACGAATCCCGACCATCTGGCAACCCTAATTGTAGGTAGACCACTTACCTAAATCAGGTGGCATCCTATCACATAATGGCAGTGTTGCTGTGGACGACGCTGATGTTTCATTCCTCTTCATACCAACTTCAGTCGTCACTAAATTCTTTAGACTATCCATAAGTTTTGTGATCAGCAGAGGGGTAGGTGTGCTTGCATTTGGAAAATCATGCATTGCAGATGTTTCTTGAGGTACAGTCGCGTTCAAAGAGTTTGGAGCCTGAACAACGTGGGCGTTCGTGGTGTGATTAGAAATTATTTTCTTTTTAATGTGCTTCAGTTCTTCTTCGTAGTTTTGTAGAGAAATTGTTGCGCTTGGAATTATTGTGGGTGCTTTAGGCCAGTTTGCCGCTAGTTTTTCGACGTTTCTGAAAAATAAACAGTTAGATTATCTGCCTGTAATGACCGTCTGAAAAGTTATCAAAAGTTCATTACTATTTATTCTATAGTATTTTCTTGATTGCTAAATTAAGTTCTCTTAAGAAAGTCTTCAGTTTTGGCCATAGTGAACTTATCACTCACAATAAACTAAGAATAGTCTACAATTAGACACTATCTATAGTAAAATTAGCACAGTTGCCTTAACCATTTTAAACGAATTTAGAAAAAATAAACTTTATGTTATGTTACCTGAGAGTGGGCTGCGTGGCATTATACAGAGGGGTGTAGAGATAGGTCCTGAGCGGGGACGCGTCCAGGATGGAGCCGAACAGGTACTCCACTGCCGCCAGGGCCAGCACGAGCAGCAGCAGCAGGCGAAGGGCGCGCGTCGCCCGCCCACCGCCCGCGCTCGCGCTGCCGCCCATCAACGCATGCGATGCGCGCGCGCGCCCGCTGACCCCTGCAATACAATCAATTAAAATTTTATTCATTAATACTATTATGCTGCTTACCTTGTAGGTTTAAAGGACCAGCGAAATCGCCAGGATAAAGTATATATTATGTGAAATAAAAAAAAAAAACCAAAAATCAATTGCCAAAAATGTTTGTCCGCACATCACTTCAAAGATTTTGATAAATGTTTTTATTTGGGTTTGAGTAGATCGCTGAATGGTTTATATGTTTATGAAGGTTTATACACAATTGGACCCGGTGGCGCTGCTCGGGTTAAATTAGAACCAAGAGGGGGAAAAGCCGCGAATGGGTCAGCTAGTAAAATAATATATTATACAAGGGTCGAAAGGAAGCAATTCCCATACGAGGTAGCGATGGCGGTTTAAATAGTTCGAATAGAAATTAATGACTTTTACCCCTGTTATACACTTTAGTTTTCAGTTCAGGGTCGCCCACGGCGCTGTACACGTGTATTTTGTGTTTGTACCTAAAATATAAAAATTCTGTGACGTTTTTCTTATTCTAGGTATAACAGAATAACTAAAAACAGAGGTTCATGGTCCTATTATATATTATACAAAAAAAAAATAAAAAAAGAGGTTCGTGTTATTTTGAACCACTTTAAACGGAAAATATATCATTTTTCTTTTTCTATTTCATTTCCATATAAAGAATATAATAAAAAATAATACATTTATGTCAATGTATTACGCGGACACGAACGGTCACTTTGCGATCAAAATGCTTTGAACAATGCTACGTGCGTAGAGGCAGGATAAGCGCTAAGTTCGGACGCCGGGTGCAAGCGATTCTAACCTTAAGAATGGTGCACCGGTTCACGTCAGTACAATTGTTTGAAATTTTGAGTTTCGGATGGGACTCACAGAGTAAAATATATCCCTCCGAAATATAGTTTTATTTTTTTTAATATGGAACACGCCGCGCCGCGTCGCTGCCGGCTGCCCAGCCCAATGCTTTTAATTTACACTGGCTGATTTTTTGGGTAAACCAAAAGTTATCAATAAAAAAAATTGAAACAGTATTTAAAAAAAAGAATTACCTTCGTTCGAAATTCGACCATTTCATGACTTCTATTTCTATTCTCCGTTCATGTTATAAGCGTCAAGATATTAATTAACATTAGTCTGTAATAATGTTAAGCCTACAAGGACGTTTCATTATCAGTAATCGAATATTCCGTAATAATACGATTAACGATATCTTAATTACGAAGCTTTCACGGTAATACGAAAACGATAATTATAATTAGAAAATGTGTGTTCGCTTAGCGAGTGTCTTAGATCTTCATAGGTTTTGAAATTATTTTTCCGTTTATAAATAATAATTAAAGCAACTGAGTAAGTATTTAAACATTTTTATATAACTTTTATCTCAAAATTGAAATTTGTGAAACATTTCATTTTATGCAGCAACAGTGAGCGATTACTGCATAAAATGAAATGTTTTGGTTCTTGTTTTTATAAATATTCTTGTAATAATTTTAAATTAATAGGGTGCTGCTGGGAAGTTTGTTTCGCCGTTTCTTCTCTTTTCAGCCAAAGCACTAGGAAACGGTAGTAAAAATCGTAATAATAGCAATTAAATTTATTAAATTAAACTAAAATTTCACATAATATGGGCAAAATTACTAAATAAAGTTGACGGTAGATCAAAAATAATTTTAAATAACTGTTCAGACGCTTGTCACCTCAGTCTGCCTGCGACCACGAGAGCTGCAAAGCACTCGAAACGTCAGGTGTTTTGAAAAATAAACACTCCATGCGAGTTGTCCGTTAAAAAGCTGTTTTATCACATATCACACTTTAATTTCGGTCCGACTGCGAATTCTGGGCAAAACGCGGACAGCCTTTACACAAAATATAATTTTAACATAATCTTTCAACGGAGGCTTGATCTAATTACGTTATTAAGTCAGCTAAGATGTTTAACTCGTTTATTTGTTATGCTCTTACAATATTTCCTTCAATGATTTTGGACAAACAAATTAATTTTAAAGTACAATATTAGATTATGAAGACTTGAAGAGTATTAAACATGGCGTTAGCAATAATTTTGCGTAATTAAATTAGTAACCAGTTGCTTCACAGAATTATAATTTGATTTGCAGTTATTATTTAATGAATTTTGAGACTTTAGCCTAGTACCACATGCTCTAGATAGGCTCTAGACCTAGTAGGTAAATTAAAAATGGAACAGGATTTTTATGAAATTTTCTGTCAGGTAAGGTAACAGGAACTTGCATTGCATTACAATAAATTACACACTTAAAGTAATATTTTTATTAACCTGATATAATAAGGGCTTGTTTCACATCCGCAGATAAGCATCAACTACTAAATAAATAAAAAAATAAAACATATTTTTCTTTAAAGACGTACCAAGATTGTCTACGCTATAACAGGAACGCGGTCACCAAATGGAACGTTCCGGATCCGGACCGCCGATATTTTTTTGTGTACTTACATAACTTACTTCTAGAATATATTATTGCATTTCACAAACACATCTCATTATTCAATAGAATAGAAGCATTAGAAGCACACCAATGGAAATTCTTCAGGATCCCAATAAAAATCCATAAATAAATTCTAAGGGAAAAGTTGTCTACCTAATTTGCTTGCTGATTGTACATGACATGTGATGTCGCGCGTAGGCTGACGTAACCCAATTTAAACACGTGGGGTTCTAGAAAAAGTCCTGGAGTGATATCCGGATTTATACAGCCAAATCTGTTAAGCTTAAAATTGGTACTCTTGGATGGCGAAAAACGTATATTTTATTTATTAAGTTATTTTTCGATAGCATTGATCGTAGGTTTTTCTTTACCGCAACGATAACCTTGGCGACCTTTGGACTGTCAAATCATCTGACATGGCTGTCAATTTTATTTTTTTAACCCCCGATGAAAAAAGAGGGTGTTTTAAGTTTAACGTGTGTGTGTTTCACTGTCTGTAGCATCGTAGCTCCCAAATTGATATTGATTTTTTTTTTTAATTGAAAGGTGATTTGATCGAGAGATCTTGATTCCAATAAAACCTTCATGGCGACCCTGCGATTTTGGTGTACCCTGTATTTGTATAGTACATAAACGATTAGGAAATAATAGCGACGTGATAAATTATCTTTAATAGACTCTTGGAAGTTATGCGGAAGTTATAAATCAACTGTTGTGTAAGAGGATAGTTATTTTCTGCGAAATACACAAATACGAAATATAAAAACATAAAATATATCTGTCGAGCTATTTTGGCAGGTGGTAATCAAATACTATTGGCAGAATCAGTAAATCAAAAGTACATTTGACCAGCTTTAGGGCAATAGTACTTTTGACTGTTATTTCAGTCCTCATCTCCAGCTTGAATCATCCCATTGTTGGGCAAAACGTGATTTTTATACCTCTGACACTCGTATTTAAAAAAAAAACTTGAATTTGTATGAAATTATCAGTCAGTACCAGCTAAGTTAACAGGCAGTGATAAATAATTTCTGGAACAATTAATATTTAAAACAAAATACGTCAAAATCAAAATATGTTTATTCATGTAGACCATGGCACTTATGAATAATCATAATTCTAATATTGTTTGTTGTTAAAGCGACTCTAGTTCCGCCTGCTGTTCCTGCAGATTATCGCCATTTATTAAAGGTCAGTAAACAAACTGGACATAACAAAATAATTAAAATGACTTCCCTGTCGCGTCCGGGGGCACATTTTAATAATTTTCGCAGTTCCCAGCGGCACGCAAGCGAAACCGATTTGGGCGAGCGAAGCTAACCAAATAAAAATTTGGAAACTGTATGTAATTCGCCCGGAACAAAATTTAAAATTATAATAATGCTGTACTACCATAATTTATATTAATGCTGAAATCAAAATGATCGAAATGTACTTAAAAGAAAATAAATGTAAATATTATGATCTTTCAAATGAAAAAATATTTTTTTAAATCGGTGCACAATTGACTGAGAAATCGGTGAACATACAAAAAAAAAAAAAATACACCCGAACATAGAACCTCAAACGAAAAAGAAGAAAATGAATGTAAGAAAATATGTAGGTACCTATATTACTTAGGCCCAATTTCACCATTCACTTTAATAACCGAGTTTAAGCCATACACAAATTGCAGTTTTGAACTCAGTTAAACGCTTAATTCGATTGATCGTGTTTAGTGTCAGTGGTGAAATCGGCTCTTAGGATCTTGTTTCACAGTTTACGGGTAGGCGTTAACTACAAGAAAAATTCAAAAATAGAACTTGATATATAATGAAATTATGGCGCTGTTTCATCGCTTAATATTAAGCGCCCGTTACATTATCCAATTTGCAGAGTGCTAGGTGAGTTAGCGTGCTGAATTTGTATTGTGTAAAGGCAGTTAGACAGCTTTTCTTGTATTTTCCTTTACTTTACATACAGTTAAACTGTAGTAACTTGTCTGGAACAGATTTTAAAATTATGCATTTATTTGCAAAATTTGGCGTGAAACGAGTTACATAAACATAGAGGCTAAATTTTATTACAGCGTTTTTCCTATAAACATCTAAACTCGACCAAAAAACCACTATAAACAATTTCTGTATTACTATTTTACATATTCAACATTTCTTTCACCTCCAAATTCATAGTTTACGCAGTAGAATTCCTACTTAAATTTTTGAAAAGATTTTTGAACGATCTTTTGCATCCCAGCGGCATATAACGGATTTCCTATTGTCTCATTTCTTGACCTTTTATAAGACCGCGTAAGGCGCCCAAGTACACAAGTTACGCCCAAGTAGCACAAGTTTTTTTTTGGGCGTAAATTTAACTCATCCATTTGTTTTTATGTAGCCTTAAGATCTTCTTCTGTATCGTGGATGCAGTTAA
This sequence comes from Protodeltote pygarga, assembly GCA_936450705.2. Classification (NCBI taxonomy): domain Eukaryota; kingdom Metazoa; phylum Arthropoda; class Insecta; order Lepidoptera; family Noctuidae; genus Protodeltote; species Protodeltote pygarga. The sequence goes on along the minus strand of OW388264.2, from coordinate 3,738,714 downwards.
AACATGAAATTTTACAATGCACTAACACCTGAACCGATTTCAGTCAGTAGAAATCCAACTCACGAATACACGACACCGTGCGCTGAACGCGAGTCGCATTATATAACCTTTAGCGTGCAAAATAAACTCGTAGCTTTGTGGCAAAAGCCGCTAATGTAACCGCGGTATTAGAGTTTAGCAAGCAGGAAATTTAACGCGACTTTGTAAGGCAGGGAACGTACTGCTGTTGTTGCAGTTTTTATCAAGAAATTCAGTAGCTTGGAGCATTTATGCGCAATAAATATGGCAATATCGCGCGTAACTGGTGAACTACGGGTGTACGTCATGTTTTAAATATTATTTTGGGTCCATTTGCCTACAGATAATCATTTAAAATAATCTCTATCGAATTACAGGACAACGAATTACAAAATTCTTTTATAGTACGTGCAAGCAAAAACTTTAATAAATTGTAACTTAGAACACAATACAAGTGTGGTGTGGTGGCTAGTAGGTGTTTAATTTTTTCTTAGATTAATAAGGTTATGTAAATTATGTTAGACATAGCTTTCGCAGTTACCTGTAACTGTTTGTTCACATTTATCTTTATCAGATTCTATACGCGGTAGCTTTCTTGATTCTCTCTTTCAGAGCAACTCTGATTGTTAAGCTGTAACTCTTCCATTTTAATTAAATAAATAAATAATATTTAAAACATGATTCCAATTCGCAAAAGTTTAAAAACTTCTAAGGGTGTATGTTTTATTTTTGAAAAGTGGAAGTAGGGAAGGGATACTTTTGCCTTGCTGTGGGAGTAAAGTAGCTCATAATTATATATAATATACAAACCTCAGTGAAAGTGATGTATAAGGAAGGAGCTCGGTGGAAGGATCCCATCCTTTTCACTGGACACTCGTACAGTGGTGATGCGTGATCACTCCCATCCTATCTGTAACAAAAAAAACCTTACATTAATATAAAGAAAGCAATAGTGATATACGTTGAATTCATTTTCAACGGACTGGTCCTTGGATGGTAGATGGTATGGATGGTATAACCTTGGATGTAACAGCCTAATGTACTTTACACCATCTATCTGTACTGCACATCTGTGTCGTGGTTCAAATTATAATACGTTGAAGTGCTTTGTAAGCACGTCGGTTTGAGTTCGGACCTGGTATGTACAATTGCACATAAGTGATATTTTTAATGTCAAAATGTATTTTCTTAGTTAATCTAAGACCCCACTGATAAAAGTGAAGAAAAACACCGTCAGAAAACTTGGACTAAATGGCTGGAAATCGTCACGCATTGAGCTAGATTATGATGATTAATTGCTGTATCCTTTTATGTTTGCCAAAAGGCCGAAAAGGCGAACTGGCAACTAGAATTATTCTTGTAATATTAGAATAAAGACTATCGTCTATATGTATAAATAAAAAAGAAATGATTTTGTTTGCAATAAGAAATCTGTACAAATTTGAGAATACGGCGGCGGCGCAATGCAATGAATATAAATGTAATTATATCGTTATAATAATATATCCTATCCTCAGGTAGGCCTTAGGATAGTGTTAGGTACGTAGTTTACAAATGAAACTTACAGGCGCTGGAATTGATTAAAAGCCACAGTCTTTGATTATTTATAAACAATCAAAGGCCACAGTTTAATTTAAAATACTCTTATAACAAAGGTGAACCCGAATGAACTCCCTAGTTTAATAACTGTCAGTACTTTTTGAATTTAGAATACAAAATAGAAATCCAAAAAGGTAATCCAAAAAGGTGATGTTTAATGAGTTCGTAACAGATAGGATATACCTACCTAGTTAATCGCCGATGATGTTTTTTAATTGTGTTGTTTTGTAATTGTTTTTAAGGCGTCATCAAGCCACAGATGTTATTGTAAAACTAAACTAAAATCTATAATTAAAAAATGAGAAAATAATAATATTTACTTTTATAACGTTTTTATTATTTATCGTATCATTAAAACTGTAATAACACTAAACCTGACCTACCTATCTAGACATTTATGTTGCAATTAATTTTTTATATCCTTTGCGACCCATTTTGTTTATGTAGAATCTTATCACGGGTTGGTGTAACCGTAACTGAGAGGTATTGCCAGTAATAAAAATAGTCATTAGGGTTTATGCTAGTTTTAATTAATTTTCTAGAAAAGTAAAATTAATTTGCTAGAAATAAAAAGTTGTGGCGTAGTAGAAAGAAAACTTCTCGTAGCGTAGAAGTTGGCCTCTGAAAAAAAAATTTGTAAAACTTTTTATAAATTTAGTTGTATTTTTAACCGACTTCAAAAAAGGAGGAGGTTCTCAATTCGATTGTATCTTTTTTTAAATCAACCTTTCATAAGAAAGTTGTATCAAGATTGTTTACTACAAGTAAGAAAAAAAATAAGCATTTAGACTAACTCTTACAAAATATTTTATTTATTTATCTATTTATATTTTATTTTATTTATCTATATTTTCTTTTTATGATGTTGTAATCTTAAGCACCTGCTTCTTCATCTCTTCACCACCCTATGGTTGACTGGTAGAGAATGCCCAAGGCATTAAGTCCGCCAATGTACATGTTACTTATAGATTAAATAAATAAACAAAAAATATTAAGAATACTTCTCGAGTATTTATTATTTCACTGTTTTTGATTCGAACACATAACGAAATGTAATTGAATATTTCGCGATGAAAAAAAAAACTGAATCCTTTTAAGGAAAATACACACGTAAACCTTTCGCAAAATCAGTACACCTCTGTAGGGTAACATTCCAACTCAAGCGTGCCCTAAAAATTCTCTTTTTCATAGGCTTAACAATCCGTAAAAACAATCATTTCTATGCACAGTTACCTATCTTTATTCGTTTAAAAAACGCCATTGCTCGCAATGTTTATTAAAAGGAAATTACGGCTACAGAGGGCATTAAAAATAAAGGAATCGTTAGAACAAAGAGGTACAATAATAATTAACGTATTTAAAAAAGGCCATTAATTCTGATGGGGAAAAAATGTGGGTACGTGCGTAGTAGCCTTAATGACGTCATTCTGTGCTGGGGATAAGCAGACTGATTCTGTTGTTACAGTTGATTCTGCTTATCATGCAACTTCTGATGACGGCTATTGTTAAAGAATCAAACTGTATAAATAAATTTAATACATCAGCCTGTAACTGTTCCACTGCGGGGCAAAGGCGTCTTCTCATACATGGAAGAACTGTATAATAATATTTTATATATACTATATAATTTATTGTGTATATCTTTCTTAAAAATATGCAATGATAGCCTAGTGGTGTTGAAAGTATGGTCTCAGGTTTAAGCCCTGACTTTGACTTTTCGTAAGTCACCTGCGTTCCTATGCGAAGCCAGTAGGAATCAAGTTGTATGGCGCCTCCGTCACTTCCAATTAAGCGTGTGTGTGAACTTTATAACATAATTGGAACCAGCCATTCATTCATTTATTTATTATACGTATAGAAGGGGCTTTACAGGCTTGCTCACGGCGACCAAATGAGTTCTATTACGAGCTGTGATCATTCACAGTATCTCCCTTAATCCTATATCTTACCTTTACGTAACGGACGATATGGCTGCCCGAGCCTTCAAAATTGTATCGATAAAAACCCCAGCGATTAAAAATATAACAAATTATTTTGTTACAAAAACAATTGATTCTCGCCGGAAAATATGATGGGACCAAAAATATATTTAAACTACCCGACGGTCAAATATTCACGCATGAAAGGGATGGTCATTACACGGACAAAGGGTTCAAAATTCAGGGATGTATATTTTATATAGGACCGGGCATTTGTCAATGAAAGATTGCTATCGATAACGCTTTTTAAATTAATGTTTTCACACCCCTACGATGGCAGCCCTTATAGATTATGGCTATATGGCCGAGTTATGTATTTGAATCAAAGGCACGGACGCAAATTTTCTTAAATCAGTTACGATTTGATATTTGTTAGTGACGTCAATATTCGTCAATTACCACACAAGTGTATTCTTGGAGGACAATTTTTTTAATGATTGTTCTTCCAAAAGTGTATTGCTCTGTTTAGTCGATGCTATATAACTCTTTCAGGAAGTATTTTTTGCCAAATTTAACGAATAAATCAAAGATAAACTGATTGATCACCGATTTGTCAATAGCTTGCCATATACAGTAAAGTCACATTAGCGCGCCAAAATAGTAGTATTTTAGATTTAAATAAAATCATTTTCCTATTTTGATTGTTTAAATATTAAAATAAAATAAAAATACATGCAACATAATAAATACACATTGTACAGAGATAGAATCAAAGTGATATCTATACATATTTGCATGTTTAATTCTGCAAATATCCTGTGCAACCTCTGTCTACAATAAAACTTCCCTTGCTTTCTCATTTAAAAAGATAAAATTAAAAAATCCCAGGCATTTCAGCGTAATTATTTTTATACTACGTACCCATGTTTTTTTAAAGTAAGGTTTCCCTGTAATGATATAAAGGTTGTTCAGTCCTTTTGTTGTAAGTTAAGTATTATGTTAATCATAGACCTTTTTAATGAGACGCTCAGGTTTTTTGTTACTTAAGTACCTACCCTTAATTTTGCGAATTTAATTATTATTTTAGGACAAGGATTACAGAATGATGAGGTTAAATTGACATTATGATCGTAGGTTAAATAAGGCTCATAACTTGAGTCGTATACTAAAAAGATTGAATCATTGAAGGTTAAATATGAATTTGAAAAATAAATTAAGGGCTAAATCATATTATTGAGCAAAACTTCACAAGCAAAGGTATCGATAATATATACACATAATAGAAAGAATATATTTATAATAGATTACATAAACAATAATAAAAAAATGCAATAAAATAAAAGGAAAACTAGTGAGGAGATCGCCAACCCGCAGTGAGCTAGCATGCTTCTCTGTATGAGAAGAGGCCTTTGCCCTGCTGTGGGACAATTACAGGCTAGTTTATTTATTTATATTTATTTTGTTGGGCACTTGGCCTTGAATTGAGATGATGGTACCCCCACTTATATTATGTGAGAGGATGGAACTACCCCCCAGTCACCGCATTCAGCTCCACCACCTGATTATATGAAAGAGTCAGTGCTTCATTTCACAAAATAACCAGAGATCATCTCTCACTCAGTGATAATTAATTTATAAAACGCACATAACTTACGAAAAGTCAGAAGTGAGCGCCTTGGGCTCGAACCCGAGACCACTGACTTGCCAGTCAACGGTCACCACCACTAGGCTATCACGACTCTTTCGACAAAATAACCAGAGATAATAACACGAAATTCACGTAACATGAAACTGCACGTGATACAAAATGCAAAGTTAATATTGACCGTTAACCAAAAGTTAAGTGTTAGCTCACGTTACTCGTGTTCTGCGGTTTTAACACAAATATAATTCTTTAATATTCTTTACTTGTTAGCTGGTGTATAATAGGATTATATTTAGCGGTGTTTTTGTCATGCGCAGTTGTGGCCAAGTTGTAATTTGAGTTGCATTTTTAATCAAAGGCAATGTTGTCATGGAATTAATGTCATGGCTGATTTTGTGGTCTATTTGTTTCGTTTATTAATTCATTAAACGCCATAACTAGCTGACTTTGCTCGCATTCATTTAGAATACGTGGCGCCATCTATTATCGAAAGAAAGTTATTGATGCCGACTCTTGCACACGTTCTAAACTAATTTAGACTCACTATCTCTCTTTCTAATAGAAATCATTAAAAAAGGATAGAAGATATTTAGAGCTCTCAAACTAGTCCATTTGCGTAATATCAACGAGATTTTAGTCGGCATGTCACAGAGGTCTCGTCTAATTTCACGTGAATTGAAAGGACGTAGACTAATTTGACAGTTCTAATTTAAAAGTTCAATTTGCTGTAATTTTTAAGTGGTGTTTATTAGAAAGAAATAATGTTGGACTAAAATCAGATTAGCGGTATGTACAAGAGAATCAGCACCATTGTTGTTTCCTCGGGTACAGTACTTATTACGGGATAAAAGATAAAAGGTGCCTATCCGTCGGTTGCTGTACACCTGACAACGTATATCCAAAATTTCAGGATGATCGGTTTAGTGGTTCAGGCGTGTAAAGGTCACAAACTAACCAACTTACTTTCTATTTTAGGTATATACTTAGGTAGTATTTTAGATCGATCTTTCAGGGCTGTTTTATTTCGTAAACTAACCACAGACCTTTTCAAATCTCTAAGCCCATTAAAGGTCACAAAAGAACCTCATAAATGAATTTCGACCCTCGTACACGCACCTTTTTCAAACTGACTTATTCTATCACCAAAGATATGATACGCTAAATCAAAAGCCTGCAATTTTGTGGGACCGATATCGCCATAAATAATCGCCTGGGGGCTACAATCTGGGAGGGACAGGTGATAAGTCATGAGGTATGGTGCGTGGTGTCACTAAAAGGGTGAAAAGGGGTGTATAAAGTGGTGTTGGTACTTTATTTAATAAGAGCAGTTATGGGATAAGGAGGTCGTATTCGTCGCAAGAGGTAGGATATTCTATAAGATTTATGTTAGTCTCTTTCAGTGGTAAAAAAAAACCCGTTGTTCCCGTTAGCTGTGTCATAAGAATCGATATAAAATAATAAAAAATAAATAAGTTAAAAAATAAGTGCTTTTGTAAAACAAGTTAAATAAATAAATAATATACATAAATAAGTAATTTTTACCTCTGCAAATATTCTGCATAGATCATTAAGTAATTTTTACCTCTGCAAATATTCTGCATGTTCTGCATAGATCATTGACGTGAAGACAGAAAGATGGCAAGTTGAATTAAACGAGCTACAACTATTTATTGCACCAGAAAACTTTTTACCATTAACAATAACTGACTACTACATGATAATAAATTAAAAATAAATTATAAATACTATGCATCTAGGGATGACTCCTAGATGAATATTATTTATAAGTCCTTCAAGAAACAACAGGGTTTTGTGACACAGTGTATATAAAGAGGGAACGTAAGTAGTCAAAAGTTATAAGCTTTAGACTTACGACGCCAAAAGACTCTCTACTAATGGGGGATTAAGGTACTTTAGCATCGGCGATCGACGAATTTTTGCGTCCAAACCCAACACAAATACAATCGCCTGTCACAGCAATTCAGTAGCGTTACTTCAGCCTTTTACTAGAAAAAAAGCAATCGCTTTAACGCGCGATTTTAATACAGCTATCGAAGCAGGCACTACGCAGTGGCCGAAGCGTGATGCAGCATCGAGCTGGCCTATAAGCTGTCTATGCTAAAAATCAGGCCATCTTTTGCTCCGTTGCTACGTAAAAAGACAAACCAACTAACACACTTTCGCATATGTAAGTAGCATAGGATAGCTTCCAATCAATTCTCAAAACAATTGTATCGCCAAAAGCAGTTACAATACATAACATAAACGACCCCAGACATTGCTAAACCACTCAATCAACCGCCATATTTGTTTGAAAACAACACAACAATATCAGAAAATAACTTAGTTATTTTCAAATAACTTAATTAATAACAGTGATCGAACGGTTTGCTGTTTAATAACTGTAATTTCTTACAGTTTCTTGAGAAAGTAACTATTCGCCGTCAAACAAAGAAACAGATCGTTTGGATTCGAAAGGATTACGATATCATAAAGCTGTTATTTGTTTCAGATAATTCTTCTTATTGTAGTTGAAGAACAACCTGGTGTCAGAGTTTAAACCGCCCGTAGGCCTCTGAATGGCTTTACACACCATGGAAAAATCTCGCAGGAATGCTGGTTTCATCACGATGTTTTCCCTCACCGTTTTAGCAACTGATAATTAATTTATAATAAGCACTTAACTTACGAAAATTCAGAGGTGTGCGCACCTTGGGATCGAACTCGAGACCTCTGACTTGTCAGTCGACGGTCATACCACTGGGCAATCAGTGCTATCAAACGATAATTTTCATATAATAATTTGATTCCTTATCATTCCTGATTTTTTTTTTAACAAATTAAGACTTGTTACTTGGTTTAAGGGTTCAAGTCTCGCCCGAGTCAGTTGTTTTCGCGAGTTTCTTATTAAATATTTTAATTTAATAAGCAAAACACATGCTTAAATATATAAAAACATACATAATATTTTGATCCATATTTATATACTTAATTCACCTGAAAAAATATACTGCACGAAGTACCTACACGAAGAAGTATATTTTTTCAGGTAAAAGAGAACAATAATTTGGGAAACTATTCGGATCTTTACCTGAAACATAGGGGTCGATGTTTCGTCAGACATATTTACGACGATGTGTCAATGTCAGGTTAGTTTCTCATTTCAGTTTTGTAATTCCGTCACGTTAATCCGATGACATACCATATGTCACTGTACGACTGTAAGTCGTTGTAACGAAATTAAAGTCGGTTTTTTTAGACATTGCGTGATTTTACATTTTATTTACTTGAAATATTAAAAATACTTGACACTGGCAGAATTGGTAGACTATAGGTCCACTTTGTTGCCAAAAATAAGAAAAGAAGAAGAAGACATTAAAATCATAAAAAAAACTAAAATTACTACAGTTTGTTATCTGTTTAATTTCATTTTTATTAATACAGTGTATAGAGTGGGATATTATATTTTTTATATATTAAATATTAATCTAAAGTCTGTGGAAACCTAATTAAGCACATTTATTATCAATTTATGTACTAAAATATGTTGTTTACCCCTATTGGATAGCTATAAAAGAGAACAATGGTTCGAAACGACCCGGGTTTTCACCTGAAGCATTGAGGCCGAAAGCATTTCGTTCCACTTATTTACGATCCGGATATGTCAAGGTAATGTTTCTTCTTTCAGTCCCGGGATGTTTCGGTGTTACATTTCTTTTGTTTGTGTATCCAAGCAATTTATTGATGGGCAGTAGAAATATTGACTTAGTTATTATTTGTATTATGCGACTGCCTCGTTGGGCTAGAAGTAGCAGAAAAGTGCTGTACTGCATACACCTCTGCCTTACACCTCTGCCTTTCACCTCTGGGGAATACAGGCGTGAGTCTATGTTATGTAGTTTATGTTATTATTTGTAAGTGTTACAGTTACAGATAATGAAAGATAGGGGAAAATAAACTTTATGTACAAACAAGCTAATGAAATTGTATCAAATAGCTAGCGATTTAATCTCATAACAAAAGTAATAAGTTTTTTTTTTAAACAGTCGAAGTCCCTTAGTGAGAATGATCTTTAGTTAAAAATCAATGTATGTTACATTGCATGGTAAATAAAAGCTTGTAAAAAGGCCGGCAACGGCACTTTTTTATTTTTGGCGCACAGAAAACGAGGGAGCATTTTTGTTTTCACTTATATGGGGCATTGGCGTGATGCCCACATAGAAAAAGAAATGATTAATTACTCTTTACGTACAACTGATGGTTTTTCCGACACGAAACTCGAATCAAAACATTGAATGTTTTTTTACCCATCGGGAAGTTTGCACATGTAATAAAAACAGATTCTACCTCAATAGCTATGTGTACAGACTCTATGGTTCCTTTCAGGTTGCTTTTTAAGTTATCAGATACTAATTAAAATTAGGTGTGTATTACTCGCTCCGAATCTCGGAAACACGTAAAGCCGTCGGTCTTACGCCTGATCTCTTTCCAGTGGTGTCGGATTACCGCTCAAAATCAAAATATTTTTATATTGTAATTCTAATATTGTTTGTTGTAAGAGTGAGTCTAGTTGCCCATCTAGTCCCATCGGATTATGAGAGTGAGGGAATAGAGAATTAGAGAGTGCAGTGTGTTTGCGCACACATTTCTAGACTACAACATATCCTGCGCATATAGCTAATCTCCTTTGAAATGGGCCGCGATATTCAGTCAGGAGGATATTATTTATGTACTTACCTACAATCGGCAAAGAATGTAAGTAGACGGAGGCTTTATTTAAGTTCTACTCCACAAACAAACTTAGGTACAACCAATATTTACTTTCTTTAAAACCCACAAACCAACCCCATGTCACAGCGGTATTAAACCCAACCTAACCACAGCTAGTACTAAACAACCCATGCTTTGAATGTACCCGTATAATTCCGCCATGAATATAAAAAAAGATGGGCGTGGACGTACCAACCCGGGGTTATCCGGACAACTGAATTATATAATTCAATAAGACGTTATACTGGAAATCGTAATAAAAATAAGTCTATTGGTTTATGTAGGATTTTAGTAATTGGTATAACTTGGTTAGCTTTAAATAGAAAAAAAAGGAAAAAGTATCGGTAAAATGGGGCTATTTTAAACCAATGATGGCTATTAGGTACTACAGAATTTTAAAATCATAATATAGAACTGAGCAAATAGGGACAGCGGATTCTACAACTAATACATAATTATTTATGTATTGACATTGATCATTCTTTCAGAATTAAATTAGATGAAAGTATTTCAATTATAATTAATCTCATAGTCCCAATTTGCCCAGGTTTGCAAATAACCAAAAACCCCATTTTACGGTATATTAGACCTTGTAAAGGTTTAACGCAGCTACTGACGTCATATGACATTAGCTTAGTTAAGGCTGATGGCATTGCCATTCGGGCACAGTTCCAAACTCGCTCTGACTCCAAACTGCTGTTGAAAATTTTCCGACGTCTATATAAGATGTAACAGATTAGACGCAAGACCTCTCGTGAGATGACAGCCAATGAAACTTATCTTAACACTTTAACAAATAAATATAAGTAACAAGTTATCATCCGTAGCAGTATAATACTCGTAAAATGTCAAGCGATTGATGTCGCGGGCAACAACTAGTATAATAGTAACATAATTTAGGTATCTTTGAATGTCGTTGCGTAAGCGCACTGTGACCTCAAATTTCGTAGCGTAGCGCGTAGCGACTTATTGCTACAACAAAGTTCGTAGACACTCGTAGCGCTACGCGCGTAGAACTCACTACGAATTTATAGATAATGTATAGATTTTATTCATTAACACGTTGAGTGCTACGTCTGTATCATAAATACTTCCCAAAATGCGGTACGTATCAGATCTGATTCGTCTTATACTTGTCATTCCAGCGGCACGTATCATTTCTGATTCGTAACTAGAACTTTGTTATTAAGTCCTTTTTGCTTTGAAAATTAGATATTTTAATTATTTTCATGCAAAAATGGCATCTATATGGACCAAGTTAGCTCCTACTTCCGTAGCACGGGGTTTGGAACATTAATATATGGGTTATTAGATGGGTTAAGTTACGTATCAGTACTGATTCGTATAGCAGGTGCGTAGTCAACTTATTCATAGTTTACGAGTCAGAAATGATACGAACCGCAACCATTTAAAATTGTATCGACAGTTGACTAGTGATGTGAAAATAAAGGCTATGGAATATCGATAGCATAAAACATTGATTATATTAGAATAGTCAGATAAATCAGTTATAATAGGCTCATTGGCTTATTATTATTTTTGTACTTTTTTAATATGGTTAATTTCTAAGGATTTTAATGGCAGAGATGCAGGTTTTCATATTTGTAAGTCGTAAAAAGAGTAATATTGGGTTTCTGTTTGGAATTTCTGAAAATGTTTATCTTATTTCTTTCTTGGGTTTTTTCACAATTCTCGTCAAGAACTTCTTAATAATATTCTACGTGACCGCTTTATACTTATAATACAATAAAATGAATATACAACTTTTCTAATCACGACATAGGGCAGCACTATTCGTGACACTCCATTACGATCAGTATTGATACGTACGATCAGAACTGATACGTACCGCACAGAAGCATGAAAATTCATATTCAGTGCGTTAGTATCACAAATGATACGTACTTTTTTAATTAGTCTGTAGGATAGTATTTGAGTAAACAAATAAAACTATATTTTTGTCTCATCATTCTTTCAATTAGTTTATGAAATATTAACGTAGCAAAATGGGATAGAACGATGTTTTCGCTCCAGCATTTGGGGAAGTCGCGCGATCGCTCATATCTGATACGTATAGCATCGAACGTGTTAAAGAAATGAAGTTCGGGAAATGAGACACAATATGAACTCTGTATCGTGCCGCCAGGTTGCAAAAGATTATGTTAATTCAGTAATAACATTGAGTAATATATAACAGGTATGTAATTTATGCGAATTACTTTAAATTGATGTTAAGTTATCAGAACCGGTTGAAAACTTTTGCCGGAATCGACTTGTTGTTAAAGGTATGCAAGATAACTGTAGCTTGCATACCTTAAACAACATTCAACATTTCTTCTTTCAGCATTTGCACTAGGATGCAGTAACCCGAGTAACATTTCAAAAGTTGAAAGACAATAATTAAATGAAATTATTTAATAAGAAAAAACAACTGACTCGGTCGGGACTTGAACTTGGTATTTAATAAGCAAATCATGTGCATAAACATGTAAAAAACATACATAAAAAAAGACAATAATTAATTGAATAATCAACATTTTTGACTTTTCTAGTCGGAAGTCGGCAACCAAATATACCGCAGAAAGAATACAAAAGGTAACAGATTGCCGTACTGCTTAACTTGAACCACAAATCTTCACCAATAAAAATAATTCACGTCCAAAGAATTTAGGAAGAGTAATGTATCGGATGTGATACCCGTATCATTCTGCCCTTCGTACCATCTTGATTAATGTTAGGCCCCTTCAAAGCCTGCCATTCGCACTTGCTTTAACGATTCATTACTCTACGGGCGTTGCTAAAAATTTACCAAATGTACTGGTCAGTAATGGATTAATCGATAAGAGATAGCCTAGTGTTACGACCGTTGGACTGCCAAGTCAAAGCTTGTAAGTTCTATTAAAAAAAAACAAAATGAAGGCGACTCGGTTCTGAACGAATTAAAACTAAATAAGTTGGGACACAGGTTTAATTCAAAGCGTCTCATCAAAGCCGAGATCAGAGGCAGCTAAAAAACTATATCATTTGGTAATGATCGTTCAGTAGTGATTCGTGGACGTCTTATGGCTGAAATGATGATGATGATTAGGAATTCATTTACGATAAATTAAATATATCGTAAATACATAAAAGTGTCATGTTGGCATATATCTGTTTACTTATAACTTACTTTTATCTGTATAATTTATCATTTTAATTCGATGTCCTGTAAATTAATTTATAATTTCAATTTACGTTAATGATCTGTAATTTTAATTAAGATGTTATCTATGTTAATGATGTTTAATTAATACTATGTAAAATTTGTACCGTATACCGTGTGGTACCCGGCAAGTAAAAAGAATAGGCCACCCCCTTTCTTCCCGTGGGTGTCGTAAAAGGCGACTAAGGGGAGGACGGCAGGGGTATCAGGGCGCAGTGGGGAGTTTAGTAGTGTGAACTCTTCTACAAAAAGCTGCATAAGCCCGAAAACGACCCTTGTGACATGGCGAGCAAGCGCCGCCATTAAATAAGCGCTACTTCAACAACGGGAAGCAGCGTTGTTGACCCCGTATTAGGCTGGTCCCGAATGAGTGGGATAACAGGCGAAGCGGGAAGACACAGGACGAAGAGGCCACCGCCGAAGACGACACTGTACTGCGATTGCCAACCCGCCGTGGCTGGCGTGGCGATTATAGCTAATAACCCTCCAAAACCCAAAATGACTGACAAAAACCAACATCGACCCCGAGTTCCCAGCGCTCCGTCACTCCCTGATCTTAGCAATGGGCAGGTGACACGGGGCAGGGGTGCGACAAGTAATCCCTGGGAGTTGACACATTGCCAAAAGAAACTATATATAACTACTTATAATATCCAATCGTTGTCGTCAGACGACAGACTGGCCGAACTGGAATTAGAGTTAAGTAAAATTAAATGGGACATTCTTGGTCTATGCGAAACAAGGAGAAAGGGCGAAGAGACAATAACACTGCAGTCTGGAAATCTGTTGTACTACCGAGAAGGCGTAAAACAAGGAGTGGGAGGCATAGGATTCTTAGTCAACAGGAGACATAAGGATAAAATAACTGACATAAACAGCGTGTCGGATAGAGTCGCGTACCTCAAATTAAAATTGTCTTCCATGTATGATATTAAGATCATCCAGGTGTACGCTCCTACAACCGATTATACAGACGAAGAAATTGAACTCTTCTATGATGACATAACTCGTGTGCTGACAGACGTCAAAACCCATTTCACCATCTTAATGGGTGACTTTAATGCGAGATTAGGAAAGAGAGAGTCAAGCCAAGAAACTAGTATAGGTGGACATGGCGCAGGAACAAGAAATAGCCGAGGGCAGATGCTTCTTAATTTTCTGCACCACAAAAACCTCTTTGCTATGAATACATTCTTCGCAAAAAAGCCCCAAAATAAGTGGACATGGCGACATCCAGACGGCATACATAAAAACGAATATGACTATGTAATATCAGACAAGAAAGGTCTTATTCACGATGTTTCGGTGTTAAACCAATTCGCAACCGGTAGTGACCATAGAATGGTCCGAGCAACTTGCATTTTTAACATAAAAAAGGAGAGAAGAACGCTTGTGTCGCGAAAACATATGCCAAATGATGAGACAATTAAGATCATTAGGATAAATGAAGACCTTTATCAGCAGCATGTAGAAGAACATATAACCGTTAGAGAATTCAAGCAAATGTCTATCGAAAATCTAAACGACTATCTCTTAGAAACGATAAATGTTGCCGTTGAAAGCATAACTCAGTCGACACCAAAAGCAAAACAACAAAAGCTATCTGCAAATACATTGAGTCTGATAGAGCAAAGACGGCAAATGAGAATTGAAGGAAAGTCGGATGTACCAGAATATACTCAACTTCAAAAGCGGATTCGAAAAGAACTGAAAAATGATTTAAAGCGGTACGAGGAACAGTTGATTGAAACTACGATTAAGAAGAACAGCAGCAGAAAATCCATGAAGCTGAAGTTGAGTATTGGAAAATCACAGATTTCGAAGCTAATCAATGATAAAGGCGTGGTCATTACAAATCGGGATGAGATACTACAAGTCACCCACCAGTACTATAAGAACCTGTATCAAAGCAAAGCCCCAAACCAACATTACAACCTATCAAGGAAGCGAGCTAAAATCATGAATGCTGGATCGGAGGAACTTCCGGACATAAATGTTGACGAGGTTGAACTGGCATTGCGTCAGCTAAAAAACCGTAGGGCTCCAGGAGAAGATGGTATCATTCCAGAAATGATAAAGTCTACCACAACATCCTTTAAGACAGCAGTTGCTCTATTATTCACAAAATGCCTTGTAGAAACACGTGTGCCTGAAGCATGGAATAATGCAGTCATTACACTTTTACACAAAAAAGGGGATATAAAACGACTCGATAACTACAGGCCAATTAGTCTTCTATCTCACATGTACAAACTTTTCACTCGAGTTATTGTAAATCGATTAAAGAATAAGCTGGATGGGTATCAACCGAGAGAGCAGGCAGGCTTTAGAAGCGGGTTCAGTACATGTGATCATCTGCAAACTCTTAAAACTCTGATAGAGAAGTGCCATGAATACCAAAAGCCATTAATCATTACTTTCATAGACTACGAAAAGGCTTTCGACTCGATAGAAGCATGGGCAGTCGAAGAGGCACTAGCAGATTGTCGTGTAGACGAACGGTATATTGCAATGATAAAATATCTTCAAAGTCATGCTACAGCTTGCGTTAGTCTACACGAGAAGACAAAAACCTTCAATCTGGAAAGAGGAGTGCGTCAAGGTGACACAATCTCTCCCAAACTATTTACAGCTGCGCTCGAGAACGTTTTTAAGCGCCATAGTTGGGAAGAGAAAGGGATTAACATCGACGGAGAAAGATTATCAAACCTCAGATTTGCCGATGATTTAACACTAATCTCCGACAACGTCGAGGATATGATAAGCATGTTCACAGACCTACAAACCGAATCGGCAAAGGTTGGCCTAAAAATTAATATCTCAAAAACAAAATTAATGACCAACCTACCTGACGCACAAAACTACCAGCTGCCTGTCGACGTCGTCAAAGACTATATTTATCTTGGACACAAGCTTACACTCGGAAACCAGAATCAGACTGTAGAGGTCGAGAGACGCATCTCCCAAGCATGGGCAGCTTTCGGTGCAAATAGCCAAATTTTG
Source organism: Protodeltote pygarga (assembly GCA_936450705.2). Lineage (NCBI taxonomy): Eukaryota > Metazoa > Arthropoda > Insecta > Lepidoptera > Noctuidae > Protodeltote > Protodeltote pygarga. The sequence goes on along the minus strand of OW388264.2, from coordinate 3,722,558 downwards.
CGGGGAAAACTGTCCATTGCGTTAAAAGCAAAGGTTTTCGAGCAATGTGTATCACCAGTATTTACATACGCAGCAGAAACTATGACCCTAACAAAAATATCTGCAGAAAAGATAAGAGTAGCGCAAAGACAGATGGAGAGAGCTATGCTCGGAATCTCCCTACGCGACCGCAAAACCAATGAGTGGATACGCTCGAAAACTAAGGTCAAGGACATAGTGTACATTATAGCCAAGCGTAAATGGCAATGGGCGGGACACATTGCTCGAATGGATAAGGCACGATGGACGCGGAAACTGATTGAGTGGCGGCCACGCCAACATACTAGACCGCGGGGACGACCAACTACACGTTGGGTAGATGACATTCGGCGACACACAGGCCTGGATTGGATGGCAAGGGCACAAGACCGCCAGGAATGGAGGATATTGGAGGAGGCCTACACCCAACAATGGGTACAACAAGGGCCGCGATGATGATGATGAAAATTTGTACGCCAGCCCTGGCAGAATATGACGGATGCTATGTATGTTTTTTGTCCACCTTAATGTACTCATATTCTCGCAAATAAAATTTATTCTATTCTATATATCGGTAAATTGTACTAAATTATAATAATTATTTTTAGGTTTCAATAAAAAAAGTATAATCATGTCAGGAAATCAGCATTTTAAAAGAAATTAGCATAAATAATCTAATTCCACATTCACATTTGACATGAATTTAAAAATGTGACCTTAATCTCATTGGGCGCCATCAAAAGCCAGCAATCTATAAGTCATTTGAAGTCATCAATCTAATACGTCGATATTGCTGCTTAGTCACAAGATATAATTTAGGTATACTACAAAAAATGCCTTAATCACTTTATACGACGCCTTCATGAATATTAGTCTTATTTTTAGCTCTGTAGCTAGTCGTGGGTAGAAAACAATATACATTGCATGCGTGGGTATCGAATTGATAAATATATTACTCGTTAAAGTACAGTTAGCGTTGAAAGTTAATAAATGGATTTTTTTCCAAAAAAATAGAATTTATTTTTGTAGTGAAAATTTTAAAAACTTTTATGATAGCGCGGCGATCATTTTTCTTTTTACATGGATTGCAAATTGCTTTCCAACTCTACCTGCTTTATATTTTTATGCTTAATTAAAAAAATATATATTTCTATCATCATACTTGCTCGTAAACTTAAAAAAAAACACTTAATAAATACACAAAAAAAAAACTTATTACTTGTAATAAAGGGGGCGGTAATGCGGCCAAAATTACCCACCATTTTTGTATTTTATTTACATACGATATTGTACTGTTGTTTATTTCCTTGCAAGTATGACGAAAAACATTATATGTCACTCTAAAGTACGACAATCATCATCTTCCTGCCCTTTTTCCAATTTATTTGGGGTCGGCGCAGTATTTCCTCTTTTCCATACATCTCTATCTCTCTCTATGTAAGTACGACAATAACTAACGTAATTGTGAATTTACCGCCCTTGTAACACAATCTGCTATAACTAGTTAACGTTCAAAGGAAGTAAACGAAACAACGACATTTGGCAACAAACATCACTAAAATAAAATGTAATGTCGCTACCTAAACGTTGTTAGCTTCATACACCCACTTGAAACAGTATACATTGTGTATCGAAACCATCAAATACTCACTTACTTTCAGATATTGGGCTATCAGAGCCTATTTATAGCCATTATAGGGTCATTACAGAGCTTACGTAAAGCGTGCTCATGCATAAGGGCTGCCGGGTCCAAAAATACCGAAACCTATCAGTTTAGCTGGAAATAATTATGGGTAATGAAGCCTATAAAAAAAACAATTATAAAAAAAACTTAATGGATACGTCATTCCGGTGGGCGTGGCTTGGCTGTGCTGTGACGTTAGCTTGACACATCGTGGTGGCGTGATAAAGAGGGGCAGTATATGCTTGACAGCTTGACTTCGCTCGTAACCATTGGATCGGACGGACGTTCACGCTATCGGTCTATCATTACTAATTTCTGTTATTAATTATCCTTTGTTTATTATTTCCAATCATCATCATTATCATCATCATCAGCCAAAAAGCGTCCGCTTAATTAATTGTTATTAAATTTCTAAAATTATCTTAGAAATTAAGAGAGGCAAGCTTTACATGTCCGGCTTTATTCGAGCGTTGCCGTTGGCTTATACCGCAATCCCGGCTTGCAAAACTTTATCTGCAATTTGCTCAGAAATGTTCGCATATGAACAAAACGAGGCAAACAACGTGAGCATTTAATACATTATTTTACACTTCAAAGCAGCTTTTTGTCGGACTTTTTGACTTATTTTCTGTGGTAACACGTTTCACGCGCCAACGACTTGGAATATTAAATTATGTTACTAATTATTCTGTGGATTAACCTTTTCTGGTCACAAAATTTCTAACTAAAGTATCGCTTCGCATGCGTGTCTAATAAAGATAAAAATATTAGAAATTGACTTAATAAGTTTGAGTTTTTAAACTAGCGGTCCATGTAGTGGTCGAAATTTGACCAGTTTCCAATTTTTTTTTATTGATATCGATGGAATACTTAAGTACTTATTTAAGTATATTTATTTAAGTATTCCATACATAAATATAGATGCTAAATATAATTACATAAATATAGATGCTAAATATAAATACATAAATATAGATGCTAAATTGCCATTTTTCTTGGGCAATTTAGGAATCAAAAGCGAGGACCATCTTTACTGCTAACTCCAGGAAAAATACTTTGATGTCTAACACAACATCAAATAATTAATTATTAATCTCCTCAAATAAAAAGGCTTCATAGAAAAATAAGTTTGGACTTATGAATGGTTATAAATAAATATCTATATCAACTGTCGAGTTCCCCTTGAAAATACTTGTAAACATGATAATATCATGTTGACTTAGTCACTTGGTACACGATAAAGGTCAACAATTCTATTTCAGTTTACTCACAGAATTATTTATATGGTTTCTATGAAATTATTTTACATTATGTTTATTAAAAAATTATATTGTATGATTATTTTTTATTTTTTTAATAATATTAGTTTTTAAATGCGTCTAGGTATAGGAAAGCCATTTAAAAATATTATATACACAGCCTAAACCGTTGGACCCTTTAGAGACTTGAAAGGAAGAAATATATGCCTAGAGTATCCTAGAGGTCTACTAAGGAAGGATTTTCGGAATTTTTGCCATTAAACGGGTGAAATACTTACGTCTACAACTTACTTACTTACGGGGATGAACATTTCAAAATGTATGCGAACAAAGTTTATATAAATATATAATTTTTCTGCACGTGTGTTTGTCACTTAACTCCTCCTCATAGATTAGTTATTATTAATTTTCCTAGACTAACTAAATACAACAAAGGCTGCTTAGTAATGTGTGTGCGTATTTACAAAAAAATACCAAGCCATTTCAAAGTATTAAATATACGACTATTTAAGATTAAATTAAACAAATGGCTAAATGAATGTAATTTTTATAGTCTGAAAGAATTTATGGATGCTAATTAAACCTTAAAATTTTTGCGTGCTAAGTATTATTCTAGCAAAACATGTATGAACCATTTTGATTTCTATTTAACACCTTTATATACCATGTTTTTTAGCAAAAAAACGATTTTATTATTATTATTCTCTGTCTGTGATCATAACAAATTTTTCATTCATTCATTTGTTCATTCATAACTTCCATTTCGCTGATATTCCAGAGGCTTAGCCCAGCTGGGTCTCCGAGATTAAAGCTGACTGAATGCAGGATTTAACAAGTTAGTTTTAGAACACGAATACCTAGTATTTATGTACGATACTAGGTATTGGATATTAGGTACAAGACGGTTACTAATTAATTATTATTTTAATAAAAAAGGTTAGATTGGAGGTGTTTAGGAGCTTATGATTGTATAAAAAGGCGTAAGATTTTTTCAAAATAAAACCTTTCCTAGGATTAGCTGGATATAGTTTACAAACATATACTTTCACTATGCACAAAAACCTTATATATATACACCGAAACGTCTATCTGTGGATTACACACGACACCATGTGCAGAAGACGAATTGCTTAGTGCTAATTGTGTCAAAAAAAATACACATATTTTAATATTCGTGGAAAAATGTTTTAAATTACAATAACGTTATTTTATTTTACGTGTGATAATCTCTCCAGGCCAAAATTCACACGTGTTTGTGTGAATCCGAATTCTCAAACAAATGTTTTCTTTACGCAAATCTGAAACGCTAAATGGCCACCATCGCGATTGTTTAAGGCCAACAATCCGTATATCTTTCGGACCGTGGACCGTACCTTTTTCCTTATCATCCATTAGATTTTATCTTTATTAGGGACGCGAAGAATAGATGACGGATTTAGGGTATGAAATTTTAACTAAAATGCAACGAGACTTTGTTTTCTTTTTTCAAAAGTTTATTTTTGTCTTTGTTCACTGTTCTCGATGCTTACTCATTTGTTTTTTATCTTCTTTGCCGTTCTTTGTATTCTTAGTATTTTTTGCTAGTTCTAGTATTTCAATTTCAATGAGACTATGTAGTAATTAGCATTATTTTTTTTGAAAGGGACGCAATGTCTTTTGTGTTTTGGCTCTATTGTTTAAAAGACAGTTTAATTTCTACACTTTGTACTTCACAATAAATAATGTATATTATTTAGACCTTTTAAAATACTAAAGTCATGCGTTTCGTCCTTAAATTGCAGTTTTTAAAGCTCTACTAAACGTCAAAAGTTATATAAAAATTCTGATAGAATATTATAGTAAAAAAATATTGTCGTAAGAAAGGCGATTGAAGAATGATTTATCGGAGAAACCTATAATATCATGAGGTTTTAGTACCAGGAACTGCCTCAAGTAACTTTTTATTAAGTCCCTGGGGCATTTGCTCAACGTCCTCATGAAAATGAAAGAAAAAAGGATATATTCGACGTCGACGCGAGAATAATTTTCCGGGTCACATATTTTAATTTTGTGATTTTCCGCCACGTATTTTAGAATTTGATATAGATCAAGAGTTTTATTATTTGGCGTGAAATAACAATATTTGTAGTTTGCGCAGTCAGCGAAAACACTGATTATATTTAAAAAAATAAGAAATCACTTAAGTTTTTTTTTCATTTGAGCTCAATTAGAATCCACATAGTCTAACCCCGGTTATTCTTCTTATCAGTCAGAGTCAGAGTTTAAACCGCCCGGAGGCCTCTGACACCATTTCACACACCATTGAAAAATCTCTCAGGTGTGCTGGTTTCATTATGATGTTTTCCCTCACCGTTTTAGCAACTGATAATTAATTTATAATACGCATATAACTTACGAAAAGTCAGAGGTGCGCGCCTTGGGATCGAACTCGAAACCTCTGACTTGTCAGTCGACGGTCATACCACTAGGACTAGGCTATCAGTGCCCCGGTAAAGCCCCGGGAATGTATTCTCTAGTAATAAATTAAATAACAGTTAGGTACAGACTCGGATTTAATGTTTGCCAAAGTGTGGACACAGTCAATTGGGATTTAATTGTTTTGTTAACGTTCAATCAAAAGATCTCGGTTAAACGGTCAGTAAATTGATCTTAAAGGACATTCAGGGATTGAGTTTGTCAATTGGTATTTGACCACTTAATTACAAATATTAATCACTTGATTTGTTACAGATATATTGATATTTTTTTAAGTGTAGCGGTAGTCGACCATCCTTTTTTTTTTTTTAGTGACATTATCGTTGACTAGCAATCGGACAATGAGAGTGACGGAATAAAAAAGAGTGCACCTGTCTTTGCGCACACTTGTGCACTATAATATCTGCTGCGTCAATGACCAATCTTTGTTGAGATGGGCCGCTATGACCAAAATTCGGATATAAATAATATTTACTACTACTAGAGTTACTAACGAAAATATTACATTGTGTTACAAGGGTGGTAAGTTCAAAATTACTATCGAAGGCACATTCAAAGCCTGAGCCGCAGAAGAGATATAATTGCCCGACGTTAGTAATCGTCGTATCGCCCGAGTTAAATACAATGTTATTTATCAAATTACAAGGAAATAGACAATAAAATTACGTACAAAAATGTATGTAAATAAAATAACGAAAAGGTAAGTTCGTATCACGCATTACCGCCCGCTTTTCCTACATGTAATAGCACTATTTACGAACAAGTATGTTGAAAAAGTTCTTTTTAGATTAGTCATCTGCAATAGCAACTCAAGTAAGAAAAGTGATCAAAAAGCGACGAAAAGCAATCAAAATACCTGAGAATATCAAATGCCAACAGCGATCCAAGGACATTACCCAACCAATCAGACAATCAGAGGACAGAACAAACAAAGCGAATTTCTTTGATTAAATCAAGGTACCAAATCAAATAAACTTGGTAAAACCGTTGTTACAACGAAGTATAATATTTCCTTAACATTGCTATTAATTAATTTACGTTATTAACGTCAAATTTAACAGGTGAAATGATTATACGGCGACCCCGATTTTTTATTTATTTTGTATACGAATATTTGCCTCCAAGTTAAAAACGAGGGCGCAAAGCATAGGTATTGTGTTTCGTAATATCGTTTGGTAGCATTTTATATTTTTATTAACTTTTTTACGAGAGTAGGCACCAATCTAGAAACGGATTTGAGCTGAAATATTAAATTAATGCCTGTTATTCGCTTATTACATTCATAATTTTCGTCCTACAATGTAGGGCTGTAGGCGGTAAAATATGCTGAGGGGTTGCCGGCAATAAAAGACGTAGGCTTAGACGGTCTTTTTTTATAATAATATAAGTAAACATTTTTTTTTAACGTAAAACGGTTTTGTCATCAGAACTAAAGCTGTGTACCAAATATCAGATCAATCTGTCAACAGGAAGGGGGTGAAATATCGATTACTAAATTTGAACCAAATAATAAACAGGTCAAGCTAAGTAAAACCGTTTAAAAAGGTGCAAGTTTTTGACCTACCAGGTAAGCAGGGTTGTGGTCTAAGATGGAGCACACCGCCTTCAAATCAGGAGGAAAAAATTGGACAGTGTGATCCAAATCAATCCATCCAAATAGGTTTCACCGAACATCAAGCCAGAACAAGATTAAGTTTTTGTCCAGTGGATGATAACTGTCCACGACTAAAACCTCCAACCAGAAGCAGCTTTAGTCCATTGAATAAAAATTTTAAAAGAAAATAGTAAAAAAACTAGCCAAGTGCAAATTGGACTCGTACACTAAGAGAAAAAAAGCCCTGGTTTATTCGTAATCTAAATTACCACCATTAGTTTGATATGAAAACTATCAAAAAAGTAATTTGCAAAGTTACTAAGCAATACAAAAATATATTCTAAGCTAGCTGTGTAACTGACGACTCCAGACTCGATAAACGCCTAAAACGGCGGAAAATATTAGAATTGTTATATCCTGGTACAAATCAGATGACTATTACTAACATATCTGCTCACAGTCCAGTAGACTGATCGTCATTATCCTCCTAGCCTTATTATTCCCAAACTTTGAGGTCGGCTTCTAATCTAACCAGATGCAGCTGAATACCTATCAGTTTTCTACGGAATTTTCTATCTGACCTCCGCAACCTAATGGGATTCGATATTTTAAAGTTAGACCAAGACTGATCGTATTATTCCTAAAGAAAAAAAAAAGAAAAAAAAGAAAGTAAGTACGGCTCAAGTTCTATTTATGGAACAACGTCCTTCGTACACAATTTATATCAAATTGAATCAGTAATAAAAGGAAATATATAGGTACAAGAATGGGTACAAGGGATCAGATCGTTTAATCTGAAACAAATAAATGGAAATATTTTATTATCTGTATTTCGCTTTTTATTGCTAAACCCATCTGATCCTTAGGGTCTATTCATCAGACCTTTATATTTTTTAAATCAGACTGGTAATTCTTGATATTAGTACGTTCAAAACGAGCAGGATTACGAACAGCTCAGTGAACAGAGCGGTTAGTAGCTTTAAGCCGTCGTACGATGAAGATATTTTATATTAAGGTATCTTCACTACATAGTATAAAACAAAGTCACTTCCCGCGTCTGTCTGCCCCTATGTATGCTTAGATCTTTAAAACTACGCAACGGCTTTTGATGCGGTTTTTTTTAATAGATAGAGTGATTCTTAAGGAAGGTTTATAATATGTATATTGCACCCGTGCGAAGCCGAGGCGGGTCATACATTTGAAGCACCACACACGACGAAGATATAATATATTTTTATGTTTCTTCATCTTATGATTTCCTTAAATAATTAGAGTATTTCATTGTCTATGGCGGGCTTTAACTGGTATTGCATCATCATTCTACAAAAAAAAAGAACTTTAATATCTACTTACTAGAGTAGTATCTACCTACCTACTAATAAATACATTGTAATTACAGCCTTCACGATATGTCGTGAAGGATGAAATAAATGTAATATCTACTAATAAATTAGTTGGTCATGATGGAAGTCGGATCGATTAACCTCGTATATCAATAGACTATCAGCTAATAAGCGAATGGCACGATGGACAAACACGCAATACTAGGGAGCGTCTTATTGAACATAATTTCTTATTTTATGATATTGAGTGGAAAAGTAGAACTATCTAATTCCTTTATGCGGTTATATAGTTCTTTTAATATTACTTTACCTTTCCGAAGTTAGCTACAAGTGTTTCTATGGCTCGCTATGTTAATGCTCTCTTGCGTTTCTCTCACTTAATGTAGATCCTAAAATGAGGCAAAATCATGACAGAATTGTACTTAAGTATTGGTGTAGCTAAGTATGAATAAGCTTCCGAATAGTCGGTACTACGATCATTCTGTGATCTCGTCATTCCGATCTCGTTTTTCGGAGATCTCGTCGTTTGGAATCTCATCATTCTGAAACTCGTCATTTTGAGATCCTGGTATTATGAAACAGATGGGACAATTTTTCGACCTCAACACTGCTTTCGAATGGGCATGAAAGTCTTATCACTACTTCACGATTGCTGCTAGATAGACCAACAGTCAAACCCTAGCCTGTCCCCAAGCAACATTATAAGCTGATGCCCGAGTCCCATTAGGAGCGCCCTTAGCTTGTTGCTTTAGTTTAATTGCTTTAGCTGGAGGCCTTTAGGTCTCGCTTGAGTCTGTTAATCCGTTAATCAGTTTGAGCTCCCTGAAGCTATGATTGAGAGAAAAAATCGCCAATTACAACTTCATACGACCCTTTTTTGGAGGAACGCTTTCGTGTCTCAAAAGACGTACAGTCAACCGCATGACAGTAGTGACACTGAACTACAAAAATAGCCTTTACTGCTACGTAATAAGGGTGCTGTCAATGTCAAATTGTTACCACTGATGTGCGGTGGACTGTACAACATGATTATAAGAGTTCCGGTCCATTCTGCAGTTCGTAGCCCTAGAAAAACATTAACATTTACTTGTATCAGCAAGAAACAGATCATTAAGACTCGGTTTTTCCTGTATCAGAGATTTCGGGATCTCAAGACTGTCATCTCACGTCCCCCGGGGCAGATTACTCAAGACTGATGTCCCATGTACCCTCTAGACAAATATCTTTATTTGACATAGGACTATTATTCATTGTCATTGTACATCTGTAAGATATCTGTGTCAGAAGTTTCGAGATTTATTAAGTTTTGGAGGAAATTGATGGATATAATTGCGACCTTCCTTGTTTTAATAATATTTTTTGTTTGAATTTAGATAAAAGTATTTAAGAATACGAACGCAGAAACGGAGCAAAAGATTAACGTGATTTTTTGCATAAATATAGATGTTTTCTGGACAACATAGAGTAGGAACTTCTTATCAAAACCACAAGAGCAAAGCCTTGGGAAAATGCTAGTCATAAATATGCTTTGGTAAGTGTCTAAATAAATCCAAAAAATTCTAAGTGTTTTTTCCTCAGTGCCCCGTTTCGTATATTCCAACCCTACACCTGAGAAATTTTGCAACGGTGTATAAAGTCATGTCAGAGGCCTAAGGGCGGCTTAAACTCTAACACCAGGTTATTCATCAACCATATGTTATAGAAAGATAGAGCTAAATTCAATCTACTTACGTTTGAATTCTTTCTTATATATGATGTTGAACATTACGTCTGAGAAATCACTGCGGAAAAATACATCATTGTAAAATAGCGATCATTTCCATATCCACTCAATATAATTCAAGAAATTGTAGTTACCCTGTACTTCATTGTATATTCTTATAGTAGTTAATAGCAGTGTAGCCAGTATAGCTAGATTAAGATATTCCTGAACATTAAAAGTCGACATTAACCTAAATTACCGCAATAGAGGTATAATAATGACAATGATTTATCGTTTCACCGCTCTGTTACAATGCTTTTTACTCTTTGACGAAAGAAGTTTATTTATTATTTTGAATATTGGACATATTTCGAGGCACATACAAATGGATTATTATTATGTACTTTTAAAGAAATTGGGTGATGTGTGCGTGACATATAAGTGACACAACCGTTTAAGAGTCAACTTTTACTTTGATGACATGATTGGCGGAGCATTTAATAGCGCCTTCTGCGGTAAGTATCGCGTATTCGATTCCCGCACGAGACAAATATTGTGTGAAAGACAAAGTGTTTGTTTCGGTCTGAAAATCTTAGTGTGGAGCTAGATTGAATTTTTTTTAAAATTCACTTATAATTATTGCCGATCGGCATTAAAAACCAAAATTTCTTTTATGGGCGCAAATACAGTTCGTGTAAAATGTTTCAAATTATCAATAACTTGAGCGTTGACCGCAAAATTCGTATTCTAACAAAATATAATAAAAGTATTCGTGGTTGTTTTCTTGTTATCACTTAATGTACAATGTACATAACAGTAGAAGATTTTAAACCGAAGACAATGCCACCATAGTAAATACCATAAAAACAAATACAAAGAAAACACTCCCACCATGCCTTCATAAATAACAATAACAAATGCTTATTGTGATGGCCGTTTTATGCAAGAGCACTGGACTGGCATAAAATAACCCCATACGTTCTATTCCCTTACGCCACTGCGTAAATCATCTATGAAAAACATTCCACTTTTATGCGCCTTCGCAAATAACTATAATCATAAAATCCACCATAACAACTGCTCGTAAATATTGGTTTGTTTTGAACAAATAATTCCAAGCGGTTTCTATGACACTGAAATGTGAAAACCTATTTCGATGGCTTCGCATACTTTTCAGTTTAAATTATTTTTGTCGTAACATTGAAAGTAGGAAATATTCTTACGTGCTGCTAACTTTCCCAGAAGATATAACTTCGCAACATAATATTTCAAAGTTATGCTGAATATATTTGTCCCTAAGAGGGCCAAATATAGAAGCGGCAAAAACCAATTTACGTACCATTATTACGTACCAGTATTACGTACCATCCGTACGTGTCGTGTGTCTCTTGGTTGCGCTGTTGATTTATTCCGCAATGACGTCTACACTAAAGTGTAATAATTGTAATCTTGTCGTTGACGAGATGTTGTCCTATGTCCAAAACAAGTTGTCAATAATAGATGAAGAAAGCTTAATAAAAATATGTTTATCGACGTTCACGAGTGTGCAGATTGAAAAATCTAAGTGTTTATTGTTTGAATCCCTACCATCGGATCTTCGTAAACCGGCAAGGAAAGGGCAAGGCAAAGACAATCGAGTTTTAAATGATATCATTAGTGTGTTTAAGGTTACTGAGCCTGATGTGATGCCTGTGTTTGTGGCCCGTGATTTAGAAAAGCTGCCTCCCATAACATTCGATCACTTGGATGTTTCAAAGCTATTAAAAGATATTATCCTGGTACAAACTGAAATCAAAGACATTAAATCATCGTATGCAACCTTGAATCAACTTGAGGAGCTCAAAAAAGACATCAAAACTATGCCTGTTTCCGCCACAACCCACAACATCAACATGAAAAGAGGAGCGCATAGAGAGAATGAACAGTTATTGTTATCACATACAAACAGTACGACGGAACACTACGAAAATCCTGATAGTTCACTGTTAATGCTGAGTAATAATAGCGAATCGAACTTTAATAAATTTCATGATGTGGGTAGAAATAACGATGTAACCGGCGAGAATAAAAACCCGTTACCGAGTTCGCAGCGGTGCGCTGATACTAGCCGTAGCGTTGCTACGAATGAGTCATACTCATCGCAGGCAATATCTGTAAATGATAATGATCCCTTATGCGACACGATGCAAGCGCAAAGTAAACAAACTTTTGCGGATAAGGTCAGGCAGCAATTTCCTGCAGAAAGTGAAGGGCAATTATGTCAAAATAGCGAATGGACCTTAGTGCAGAGTCGAAAACAACGTTTTAAGGAACGTTTTATGGGCAAAATGGGCCAAAATGTTGTTGATACTGATGAAAAGTTTAGAGCAGCAGACCGAAAGGTACCTATATTTATTACTAATGTCAATACAAACACTACGGAAGAAGACATTAGTAATTATATACAAAGGAAAACGTCTTTACATGTTAAGCTGGAAAAGATCAATTTTAAAAAATCAACTAACTATAACGCATACAAGTTCTTTGTATTAAAACATAATGAGCATGTTTTCTTAAACAATGAAATGTGGCCGCAGGGAATTATTTTCAGAAGATTCGTGCATTTCCGACAAAAACCTACGAAAGGACCTAATGCAGGCTCCTCAGATGGCCCTTTTATAACAGCTACTAATGGATAGTAAACTGCACAGATTTACAACATTTAATTGTAAAAACGTAAAACGTTCTATTGATAATATACGATACTTGTGTAAATTTACGGACATCATAGCTTTGCAAGAAACCTGGCTATTGCCTCATGAAATGTCGTTCCTAAACTCGATCAGTGATGAATTTAGCTGTACAGGAACATCAGCGGTGGACTGTTCAGATGGAATGCTGCGAGGAAGGCCTCATGGGGGAGTGGCGTTGTTGTGGAGGCGGAATATTTATAGAAACGTGTCTGTTATTCCGTGTAACAACCAGCGAATAAGTGCAATTAAAATAGTGCTGCAGGATAAAACAGTGTTAGTGTTTAGCATTTATATGCCGACGGACATGGTATGTAATTTAGCGGACTTCACGGACATCCTCAGTGCGGTGAGTGCAATTATTGACTGTCACAGTACTGATTGTGTTTATATACTGGGGGATTTTAATGCCCATCCAACAGAGCGTTTTTTCATTGAGCTGTTGGATTTCTGTAGTGAACAAGACTGGTTGTGTATTGACACTGATCACTTGGGTATTACATCTAATACGTATACATTTATAAGTCAGGCTCACGGGTCGACAAGATGGCTTGACCACTGTGTAGTAACCAAGGCTGCTGCACAAACTGTTAAAAATATATTTGTGAAATACGATGTGGTTTGGTCTGACCATTTTCCGGTGGTTATGGAATGTAATCTTGATGTTGTTATACCTAAGAAATCTAGTCTAAGTGTTAAAAACAGTGTTATTTGGGGTGACAGAGACATGGCACAAATTAGATTGTATAATACGGAATGTCATAAACGGCTTCGGTTAATAGATTTTCCAGTCGAGTTCCAATATTGTTGTGACCACGTATGTACCGATTCGAATCATCAACATCTTATTGATAGAATGTATAATGAAATCGTTCAGGCTTTATGCGAGTCTTCGGTGGAGGGCCGAGATAGGACTACAAAATGTAAACAAAAAGTGGTCACTGGGTGGAACAAACACGTTGCCGATGCGCACAGGGCTGCTAGAAATAAATTTAAAATTTGGTCATGGTATGGTAGCCCTTCTTCTGGTCAGTATTATGAAGAAATGTGTGAATCGAAAAGAATTTTTAAATCTCGGCTAAAATGGTGCCAGGATAGGGAAGAGAAGATAAAAATGGATATCCTGGCTTCTAAACATCTAAGCAAGGATTTTCGTGGATTTTGGAAATGTACCAATAGTTCTAATTGTAAACCTAGCCTACCTGTGTGCATCGATGGCGTGAGTAATGCTCAGGATATAGCGGAAAAATTTAAAGAAAAATTTGTAGTTAAGTCTCCGTTGGGTCCATCGCAATCGATGCTCAATGTTGAGCCTAAAGAGGTAGTAGGAGTTAAAATCTCTGCGAAAGAAATCAATTCTATCGTACAGTCCATGTCAAGAGGTAAGTCTCCAGGCCACGACGGACTCAGCATTGAGCATCTTCGGTATGCGGGCCCCCACTTGCCTCGTGTCTTGGCATTATTCTACAATCTGTGTATGAGTCACTCTTATTTACCACTCGAAATGTTAAAAACGATAGTAGTGCCTGTAGTTAAAAATAAGACTGGTATCCTAACTGATAGGAATAATTATAGGCCCATATCACTGGCTACTGTGGTCTCTAGAGTATTAGACAGCGTGCTGAATGCACAATTAAATAGGCATATTGAATTGCATGACAATCAGTTTGGATTCCGACCTGGTTTGTCCACTGAAAGTGCGATATTAGGCTTTAAGCACGCTGTTAGATATTATACAGACCGCAGAACGCCTGTTTTCACTTGTTTCCTCGACTTGTCGAGTGCTTTTGATCTGGTTTCCTACGACATTCTTTGGAAGAAACTTACTGATGCTAACGTACCACCTGAAGTTATCAATATTTTTAAATATTGGTATGGGAACCAGATCAACAGCATTCGGTGGGATGGAGCTTACTCTAGTCCGTACGGGCTGGAGTGTGGTGTGAGACAGGGGGGAATAAGTTCCCCTACACTTTTCAATCTGTACATTGACGAATTGATTCGAGAGCTGAGTGGCACCAAAGTTGGATGTTATATTGACGGCATATGTGTCAACAACCTAAGCTATGCAGACGACATGGTGCTACTCAGTGCATCAGTATGTGGATTGAGGAAGCTGGTGAAAGCATGCGAAACCTATGCGAGAGAGCACGGACTTTTGTATAATAGTACAAAAAGTGTCGTTATGGTGTTTGAGGCTGGTAAAAAATACACTGAGACGGTGCCACCTATCAGGCTTAGCAATGTACCCTTAGTGAGAGTTTATCACTTCAAGTACCTTGGACACGTGTTGACCACTAGCCTTAGGGATGATGACGATATTGAGCGGGAGCGGAGGGCGCTGTCGGTGAGGGCGAATATGGTTGCCCGGAGGTTCGCGCGAGCCTCTGAAGATGTTAAAAAAACACTCTTCAGAGCGTACTGTACGTCGTTTTACACCTGTAGCTTGTGGGTGCATTTCACGCGGAAATCGTATAGCGCCCTCCGCGTCCAGTACAATAATGCTTTCAGGGTGCTGATGGGGCTGCCTCGCTTCTGTAGCGCATCGGGGATGTTTGCAGAGATGCAAGTTGATTGCTTTTTTGCAGTAATGCGAAAAAGATGTGCATCCTTGGTGCGTCGTGTGAGGGCCAGCTCCAATAGCATCCTGGGCATGATTGCCGATAGGCTAGATTGTATTATTGTGAATCGTTGCTCCAGAATTTCAGCTGGAATTCTGAAGCAATGATTCATAATTAATTAATTATACAAAACTTAAATTCTAAACACATTACTAACATAGCTTTAAGTAAATTTTGTTACTAACACTATGAGTCTTGGATACTTGGAATAAAAATTATTATTATTATAGCCTTCAGTACCTTTGATGTAGTCAAACATTTCGTCCACTGCATTCCATTTGAAAGGATGAGAGTCGAAATGCAATGATAATTAAAACTATTTTCCCGTTACAAAGAGGCGAGTGAGGCAACCTACATGTGTACCGAAGCAAACATGGCCGCCGCTTTGCAGGATAACGCAAAAATTCCACTCTAAAGAGCTTATATTACAAGCCCGGAAGTGTAATGAAAAATGGTCAATCTAGGTGTGGACCGCCACATTTTTTCTCTAATCCAAGCCTGTCTGCACTGAGAATTTATCGGAGATTAAGTTACAGCAATCTAAACGAAACGTTTACTTATTCCACGAGAATAGCTCCCTAATTGTGTGGATTAAAGAATTACTAAGCGTTCCGTATACAGCCAAATAAGTATTTGCTTAGTATGTTCGTAGAAATAAGGCATTTGGAATAAATCAGTTATCCATTTTTTGTACATTTTTAAAATAAAAAAATCTGAAAGGGTTAGGATTTGCATTCTTTCTATATTTAAATAAAGTGTTTTAGATATTATTTCGGGTATATTCGCGCACAGACAATTCAAAATAGTCATTATTGAACTAACCTCGACGACTCGACAACTTGATTTATCTGTGCGCGAATAGACCCGAAATAATATTTAAAACATGATTCCAATTCGCGAAAGTAAAAACTTAAATAAAGCGGTCTGATTAATCTTTTCTCTGTTCCAACAGCCCTTTATCCAGGTGTCCTATTGAATAAAATCATGCTACCGGTACGTACATTTATCAATGTTGAGCTGTGTTATCTAGAATTCTCTCCACAGTGTATTGTGTACGCGAGCGGGAGATTAGATTGATATTCTGTTCGTTTTGATTTACATCGATCCCTACCCTCCACTGTGCCACTCGACACCTGTAATTAAAACTCGATTTTGTCACCTATTGAAATGTTATTTCAAAAAGTATTTTATTACAATACTAGCTGGCCGACGCGACTTTATATGCGTGATTATCCCTACCACTAAGCCTATTCTACACTACTCTACCCTACCCTTAACTACACTGCCCTACTCTACACCTATCCTAGTCTACCCCTACTCTACCCTATGGTATAAAAATACTCCAATACCTACTCTCAGAACTACCAAATATACACAAAAAATTTCATAAAAATCAGTCAATTCGTTTTGGAGAAGTTCGATAACAAATTCTATGACACGAAATTTTTATACATTAGATTTTCCTTATTAAAAATTCAACTAACCTAAAAATTTCTAAGCGACATTCTTTTAAAATTATCAGCTGTACTATGACTCACCATAGACATTTTATGTGTTTTAAACTATTACCTTCAAAATGGGCTACGGTGGTTACGCAACTATAAATTTTCATTGTGTCTTGTTTATGAGGTTTTGATGGATTTAAAGCATAAAGAGGCTTATTTTCTAAGCAAGTATGTATATTTTAAACCTAATTGCATTTAATTACGCAAAACCCACTAAAATTATAAGAAAGCTGTAGCCATACTTTAAACAACATATACACATACACATACAGTATTTACAACAACGTTTTTCGTTAAATTCATGTTTTTTAATATCTTTCAGTCAGCTATAGCCCCGTTAAGTGAAATACGTAATAATATGAACAGGTTTGGACGTGTGTAATCACAACAGGAGGGTATCCTTCGGGTGCTATTGACGGACAATTTATATTACTGCCTACCCTACCTGAATAAAGCGGGAAATTTATTTTATCTCACGTCAGACCTAAATCGAATCGCAGTTTTAAATTGTTGACTGGGTGTTCATGAAATGAAAAGGGTGATATTAATTATAATAATATATTTTTATTTTTGACCCGTACTATCTGTGTCACGACTTGTAAAACAGAAGACTCAGTTGTAACGTATTATATTATTTTAATTTTACAAATAAATCACCAAAACCTCATCTAGAGTTATGCGCATGCGTTGATGCGTAAAAAAAATAAGAAGTACATTGTTACCGCTCCAACATCTATGCTGGAATGTAACGTATGTTGACTTTCCGACATTTCTGACATGTATTGAAAACCATGAGTCTTTCTTCACGCTTGAGCAAGAAGTTTCAAATATTTGTGTAAGTACGTCTTTAAGTGACATTTATATTCAGGGTTATTTTTTAAAACACCAGCATCTTTAAAAGGGGTCATTAAACTCATCATTATGAACTACTTTTACTATGGGACCAATCAAACCAAAAAAACAGTCCATACATTTTGTTGAGTTATGTGAACATAAATATATGGAACCGCTGATTTTTTTTGCGATTTCAGGGTTGGTCCCGTAGTAAAAGTTTTTCATAATGATGAGTTTAATGACCCCTTTTAAGGATGCGGATGTTTTACAAATAACCCTGTATATATAGGACAGTTTAAGTATTTAAAATGTCAAATAACTTTAGCCCAAAACAAAATAATTACTTGTCATGGCAATGGAATCCATAAAATCACAGAAGAATTAACATAAACTATATTATATTGTTAACACTTTACATCCATTACAAATGACAGCGGTAAGTCATTAGGCAAATCGATCAGCTGAGGTTTGTCGAGTCAATCCAATTCCGTGTCCCGAAGGCTAGAGGTTCATGACGCATGACAGAGTAGATGTAACCGGCCGATGCGGACGTCTAGGTAATTTCCCTTGACAATGGATCGAAGTGTCCGGTGTAAATTATCGACGGGTCAGGTCCCAGACTGGGCGCCAATAAGCCTCCCTAATCATCATTTGTAATAATACTACGGCAAATTGTATCCAGTTGCGATTGCAAGCTAGATGTTAATTACGGTCAATGAAACTAAAATGTATAACTAAATGTTTTACATAAACCGTGGTCCCATGTTGGGGCGCCATTTTATCTCAAATCACTATCTCCCAACTACAACCAAATTAAGCAAAATGTTGACCGTTTCTAACTTATGGGTCGAAATGTTTGTATGTCAGCCATTAGAGCGAGAGATGTCACGTCGCCTTTATTATGGCACCTCAAACAATAGACCATTGACACCTTTACACAAAGCTGTGCAAAGAAATAAAAACAAACAACGGCTTAAACCTCTAGCCTTTTACTTTCTTAAAGAATCTGTATATATTTATCAGGCGCTAATGAAAATGGACCGAGTAGGCCTCCAGAATCATGAATATTTAACGAGGTTAAAGTAGGTTTTCGCAAGTTTTTTTTATGATAACACTGGTTTGCGTATAATAGATTGGAAGTCTGCCGAGATGGTAGACAAATTGATATTGCAGGAATATTTTAGCATATTCTTAAAATAAAATGAGAGATAAAATGTCGTTTGGAAAAAGATAACGCAAATACTGTATAATAGGCAATGTTTTTTTGGCACAAATTAAAAATTATAAGCCAGAATTATTGTTGGAGTTCTGATAGTTTTTCTACTACCTTGATTTGGTCCCAAATGTGGGGCTTTCGCATAAACTAGTTCTTTTGACATAACTTTTAGGTTAGTCTGCATTCAGGAAATTTTTAATAAAACAAATGTCTACAACTCGTGCATCGTCCACGTCTATATTTTTTGGTAACACTTTTTATAAATTGAGGGAGTTTTAATATACAGTTGGCTTTGAAACTACTTTTTTTTTGGTCATGAATAGATATATTTTCTTGATATTATGGTACGATTTCGTTGCTTTGTTTTGATGCGATCACACTCGTTTATTCGTTGCTTCTCAACAGCCGTATAAAAAAGTTATATCATCAAATCCTTCTTATCTGCGAGAATCCGGGACGGGTCGGATGAAACTAGTTACAGCTGATTCAAAGAATATACCTAGCCTCCTTCACTTCTTAGAAAATGCCTATACAGCCGCACTCACACAGATATATACTACGCACATCCCAGGAAGGACCAAAGAATAAATAATTCATTTAAGATAATTGTGCCCATGGGAGTCTTTTCGAAATGCTGTTTTGTTTGCCGAAAAATGCTTATCAACGATTATTTTTATCTTTAAGCTTTTCCTTAAATTTATTTTACTCTGAAATTATAATAGAGATATTTATGTCCATTTTAGTAGCTTTATCAGAGCTTGAGTTTAGATATTCTTAAATTTATGTAACATCATAACTGTGACGAAATTCTTTGTACAAATTAAATATGCATGGGTCGTAAAAATAAGCTTCTGAAGTAAACTTCATTTTTAATACATTTTTTAACATTTTTTTAATCAAATTTTTCAAGTTTCTAAGGCATAAAAAAAAGTGAACCATAAATAAATTTATTTCCATGAATAAATTTCGAACTACAGCCAGCAAAAGGTTAAATTCTTAATATATTTTATAATTAATCAACAACAACAAATTATTTGAATTGAGGTAAAAAAAATGTTGATCCTTCGTCAAAGCATCTTAACTACATTTGATAATATTTTGCATAAATAGAGACCTTATATTTATTTATACTTCGAATTTAGTAATTTATGTCTCCTTAGTTGTGTATTTTTTAAGTAAATGAAGATATATAAGATCTATCTTAGCATAAATAAGTCATAAAATTTGTACTAAGACTTTCCAAGTTTCGCAATGAAGGATAAATAACTGAAACTCATAAAATAAATGTACATCGAAGTCTGAGCTCTAGCAGTTCAGATTTACTGAAATGTGGTTTCTTACTTATAAGGTAGGAGGCAATTATTGAATGCCGTCCATTCCAAGGAAACTTTCTGGGTAAGTGGTTTTGTAGATTACACAGGCAGGCTAGATTATTTTCTAGTTCTTTTTCGGCACGTCTTACTTTCTATGTGAGTACTACGCAGTATTTCAAAGAAATCTACTTACTATTATATAAAAAGTTTTATTGTAGCTGTACTACGAATAGATACGGTGATGTGTGAGTTTTCATGCTTGCATAGGATTATAGTTTTGCGCGCTGCGATAGACTAGCTCTCCGAAATTGTAGTATTTGTAGTATTAAGTTTTATCTTAAAGGTTAGTTACACAATACATCATTTAAATTTTCAGAAGATTATTCTTAAAGAATATTTTTTAGTTCACTTTATCTTACTCTTCGAGCTCTATGTCCAACTTAAATAAATTTATCGCTAGCAAAAACTTTAATTGGCCAGCAGGAAAGTCCATCGCTAAGAATGGCGGGACCCGCAGGGACTTGAAAAAAATTATGTGCAAACTTTTAAATGGCGCTTTCCCAAACTCCCCTCTCGGGAATTTGTACTAATACACAAATTGGTCTGTTCCCAATGTCGTTTGGAAAACGAATTACTATCCCCAATCGTCGACTGTCCAAAAAAAACAATTGAGAAATAAATCGTTAGAATTTCATTCTGTTCCTGGTTTAAAGAGCGAATGATATGAATACCTTTAAATCTTATGACTTGCTTACACTAGATCGATTAGTAGACCTTGCTGGTGAAGATGGCAATTGACCCAGTGTAAACACCAAGTCACATGTCGACTAGAGTTTGCAGCTGAAGACGACTGAATTATACCGCATCGAATGCGAGAGTTGCGACAACCCGAAGACTTGTAGACGGCAGTAGTGACTTAACGTCGAGCCATCAACTACCAAATCAGCCTTACCCCATAGAATTCTATATTTTAGAAGAATATAATTAAACACCAGCAATTTTCTCTAACATAATCCTTTGTAAAATTATCTGAATCATTAAAAATGTTAATCTCAAAGGAACAGAACGGAATATCTAAGAAGCAGGGAACTTTAGTTTTAATAAAAGAGGGTGCAGCTGCGACCGGGCGTAACGGCTAGTTTGTGGCGCAATTAGCCAGGATAGTGTTGCGGCTAAGCGGACGTTGAGACAAGAATAAACGGCCTTTGTGCGCCATTGTGTATTATATATTATGTATTTTTGGTAGTAATAGTTTATGAGTTAGGGAACTAGGGGTATCAAATGTAGATTAAGAGTACCCGCCCTTACAGAACTTTAGAAAGCTTATATACTCGGAATTAAACGACTGATTGTAATTTTTCCGATTCAAATGTAGTGTTATTTTTAAATCTATTTTAAAATAAAATCAAAGAAATATATTTTTTAACAGTAATGACAAAAACCCAATAATTCTTTGCCCAGGATATAGAAGATATACAATATGTTTTGATAGAGTGTTTGCGGAACGAAGATATAAGATCTACGAGTATGTTTGGTTCCACAAAACAATGAAATTTTTTGCCTATCTGCTATCGGATAAAGCCAAAACACTACAAATTAGCTCAACTAGGTTTAAAAAATAAGTACATTTTGTTGATTTGTATTTTGTTTTAAGGCGATATAATCGCTAAGCGACAAAGCCCAAAATAAAGATTTAAAAAAGATAACTGCCCGCTCCGAATAAATAAAATATTAATTGTGAAAACATAAAATCATAACTCTACCGATTAGTCTTGAACGTTCATTGAGTCCCACATGTCATTGCAATACGGTTTTATTGGTGCCAACACGTTTCATCCGAGCGGTATTGCCCCGAGCTCTTTTCAACCCGTGTGAAAGAGGATCGTGACTACGAATACATCATTGTGGGGGAACATCGATCATTCGTATGAAGTTATTGATAAAAATATTTCAATAGAAGTTTAGTAAATAGGTTTTTAATAAGTTTCTAAGCTTTCGATCGTGAACATGAATAAAATTGTGAATTGTGAAATTCGTTTGTGAAAATTTGTACGCCTTTCTCTCAACATGAGTTTGATCAATTAATTAAAAGAATTTAACTCGTTAAATTTAAATTTAACTAGTTTAACAATGATGTTAAACGACGAAGTGAAAACTTATGCGATTTTATTGCTAATGAGATTGTAATTACATTGACTTAACATAATGGATATTATTTTTATAAATGAACCTCGCATAGCTGATGACTGTCGATTAGAGCCGATTTTACCCGATGGAGCGTCACCGACCCGAGCGTAACAGCTCAGTTTTTTTCACTACCCACAAAAGTCGAGTAGAATCGAGTTTTACCGAAGTTTTTACTTCAATTATTTTCTTTCGTCATTCATTTTCTAATACGCCATATAGTTCGAAATAGAGGTGAGTGCCCCGATTTGCCCCGTGACCTCTGACATATTTAGCTACCCACCTTGCTTATTAGATCTAATAAAAAAATAAAAAATGACCTTATCATAACAGCGTAGGTTGTATTTAGATGAAACATTTAATATAAGGAATTTTGTTAGAATTATAGCCAAGTAAAAGAATTCTCAGAACTTTTTAAGAGCTTTTAAAAGTTTAATGAAGGAGGTTACCCGGTTAATTAGAATGGAAACTTTTTGCTGAAAATGTTACAGATTTTATTGGAAATATATTTCTTTTAATTATGTCATGTTTCAGTAGAGACGCTTATAAAGAATTGGTTTATGAAAATTAAAAACGAGCTTTAATTTGTCCACTTTTCTTCTTGGATGAATTATATTTAATTGGTCTTTACAGTTTTTCATATATTTTTAAATACTATGGCTTTTCATAGTTAGGAATTGTGACGTTTTGAGCTATCAATTCTGCTGTCAATATGCTGCTGTCTATGCACAATAAAAGGATCGAGACAGATCCTTCGGAAAATGGGTTGATAGTCAATAATTTTGTATGCTGGAAGCACTAGTGCACTATGCACTAGCTAGTGGTTTCACTTTTAACTTTACAACGTCTAACTTTACACTTTAATTAGTATCTACACAATAAAAGTATCGCTACAAGAAGCAAAGTTCATTAATAAAATAAATTTGATAAACATGTTTGATATTCTTATCATGTGTTGGGTATCGTAAATGAAAAGCGGTTAATAACACGCGCAGTTTAATTATTAAACCGTTGGCACACGACAAAGCGTTTTAATTAAATCTAACTATGCATACAGGTATCTCTAACGTTATTGTTTTAAACTGGGGCGATATTTTGGCGCGCACAAAAATGATACATCTGACAGCCGCCATTTTGACGCGCAGAGAATTTTCGAAAACAAACAAATGAAAATGTTTGAAAAAGGAACGTGCTGCTGTTAACATCGTTTTTGCGTTGCTAGACATAAATAATAGCAATGATATGTTGAAATATTAAGCTTTTTTAAGCTTTTTAGATTACAGAATATATTTAATACTTTTTAGACATAAAAATACTCAACTGGTAAATACCTACAATAAATTAACGATGTTTTACTATTAAAAAAAAAATAACATAAAAAGTTTGCATTGCTAAGTTTATACTTTATTAATCTCGTAATCCGATGGGACGGATTGGGCGAATTAAAATAATATACATCTTCTGAGTCGCTAGTCAATGGCCATACCATAAGCAATCACTTCTTTTTACCCGACTACAAAAAAAAGGAGGGTTATGATTTTAGCAGTCTATGTATGTATGTATGTTTGTATGTATGTAAGTTTGTTCATCTGTTCCCTCGTAGCTCCTAAACTATTTGTTGTAATTCAATAAATAAGGTGTTTATTGATGCGTCTTAATGGTCTGCGGGTTATAGGATTTATGAAATTTCGTAAAATCAAATAAGGTGGATTTTAAAAATAAATTAGTCAGCTCGAAAAAAATAAAGTTAAGGTAAATTTATCGTGTTTGATATCAAATGGAAGGTCTTGATGAGCACATTCAGAATATGTATATGTATTATCTATATATTCTGGACCACTTCTTAGAATATCAGGCTTCTAACTACCCGTTACGACTATCATAAATATATGTGATTATAACACTGCATACAATGTGAAAACGTGATAACAATAAATATTTACTAATTAAATTAAAGTTTCTACACATCACTGCCTATTAAATTATGATTATATTTTAAAATAATGTTAATTAAATTGAGATTTCTTTTTCGTAACTAGATGGCGTTGGTTTGCGGTTTTGTGGAAGTAAGTAACATAGAGTTAAAAATACCTCCTCAAAAATCCCGGAATCGTAAACATAACAATTAAATCCCGGGATTTTATTAATATGGACTGGATTTTGACCTATAGTTTTTATTAGAATTAATTTTGTATGTAAAATAAAACTCATTAATTTAACAGTTTTAGTACCGAACTACTTAAGTATTACATTATCTGTTACCGATGTCTAAAAACATAATAAAGACTTTTTATTGTAATAATTTAGTCCATATGTATTTAAAACGTTAAATTAATATTTTGGAGAATTTATTACATGTTTTAACACATGTTTGCTTATTAAATATAATAAATTATTTAATAAGAAATTTGAAAAACAACTGATACGGAAGGGATTCGAACCCACGATCTCCGACGTACCGTGCCGACGCTGTAACCGCTGAGCCACCCTATCCCATCAAAATCAGTCAAAATTTCAAATCTCTTTCTAAAAACTGCAAAGTTTAGAACACTGAGTCGGATAATTAATGTATTCCGTGCGATATTACCACACGCCTAAGGCGTAGAAATAGATTTGAAATTTCGACTGATTCTGATGGGATACGGTAGCTTAGCGGTTAGAGCGTCGGCACGGTACACCGGAGATCGTGGATTCGAATCCCATCCGTATCAGTTGTTTTTTCAAATTTCTTATTAAATAATTATACGTAAAATTAATTTCTTATTTCCCGGGAATTAATTGTAATGTTTATGATTTCGGGATTTTAGAGCAGGTATTATCAACTCCATGTTACTTACTTCCTCGAACTTTAGGTAAATGTACTCTATCTATGATGATATCCCACAAAAAAGGTTTCATGTGTACTTATACAGCTTGGCAAAAAAGAGTCTGAGGCGGTGACAGCTGGAACTAAAAATATAAATATTAAATAACTACGTTTGTGAGTACTAAAATAAAATAAAAATGATTCATTTGATTAAAATTAATGACAAAAAACTCGTCATAGAAATATGTAAGCACTTAATAACTTGTAATTTTAATTGTAGTGTGAAAAGTGCGACAGCGGCGCCCCCAATTTTTCCAGACTCTTTTTTGCCAAGCTGTACTTCTTACTACTTTTCATGTATACTTCTAAGAAATATATGAGGCCATGTTTTAATAGCTCGAAGTCGCGGACGACACCTTTGAAATAAATTTAATTTAAAAAATACATGACATTGACTAAAGGTTTGAACCGAAGTTGACAGTTAAAGAAATCTACCTATTTAAGAACTACCACATTCTAAAAAATTGTGATTAAAATGAATTTTATTGGTTTCTTTACCACTAAAAATCATTGAAAAAAAATATAGTATAAAAACTAAAACCCGACTACTTAAAATCTAAAAACAAGCTTCTTAGATTTGAAACAAAATTCTGTAGTCGGAGGCCTTAATGTATTATAGGTAAATAGGTACTAGATAATCTTCCAAGGGTAAATACTTTGTAATTTGGTGGCCTCCGACTACAGAATTTTATTTCAAATCTAAGAAGCTTGTTTTTAGATTTTAAGTAGTCGGGTTTTAGTTTTTATACTATATTTTTTTATTATTAGATATACCATAATAAATTGGTAAGGTATAAATGTCAGTACACAGACACTGGTAATGCAGTCTCTATCGTGGCTCGTTAATCGCACGACAAGCGGTTTGCAGAGGATTACGTCATAAATCATCAAGATTGGGAGGGGATCGGTGATCGCTGTTACCACATAGCTGTTGGTAGGATTACTCAATTATTATGGCAACATTTACACATTTTAGTATAAGGCACATTTTTCGTACAAAAATAAAAATTCAAAAATTTTTATTACTTTTTTTTACCCAAAAAGGTTATAAATTTTATGTGTCTTTGGACTTCGCCTTTGCTTATGATATCGTAGCTCCCAAACGATTGAACCGATTTTGATTTCTTTTTTTATATAAAAGGTAACTTGGTCAAAGCTAAAAAAAATTGGGTAGAGGGTTTTTATTTCCTTTAATTAATTTATCAAGTAATCGATGACAATCGTCTGAGTTACCATATTATACCTACATAGATAGAAAAAGATAATTCTACGCAAATACTTAGGTACATAAACTTTACCTGTTCCAAAAAATCCAGAAACATACCTGCAACAAAAAACAAAGCTATAAATTGCGAAAAAAATGATGAAATTGTAAACATTTTACATAATTTACGACCAGTTAAAGTTATGCCCCTTTTAGTGTTACTTAAGTCTGGCAACACCGTTCCTGGTTGACACCCCACAAACAAGGGTTAACACCTCTTTCAAATTATGTTTATTATTAAAAATAATAGAACTTTATGAGGGTTCTAACAGCTTTCGTAACTAATAGGTCGTTTAACTAAATTAAGGATTAAGTAGACCGGAGTTTAACGTCATAACTATTAATTTAGCTATTCTAGATAGTTCTAAACTGAGGTCTAACTTTTAAACCGCTGGAAGGTATGGATTTATTTATGTCAGGGCTGTCCAAACTATACACCTTCGCGGGCTAATTAAATTTCATACAAAAGCTGGAGGGCCAGAAAAATATTTTCAGTTGCAAGACTGAAGATAAATAATTATACCAAGTATTGAGTACATGTTTTGACAACGAATAATATTAACCAAACTATTTGTGTCCAAAACTATTTTTAGATTAAAATGTGTATCGCGGGCCGCATGAAAACAATCCGCGGGCCGCATGCGGCCCGCGGGCCTTTGTTTGGACAGCCCTGATTTATGTAAATGGCAATTTTTATTGCTGGCAATGTCTGAGGCTAAATGAGATTTTCGTTCTACATCTTACAGTTAATGTTTTACGTGAGTTTAAGCAATACTAAGCGGATTTTTATGGACATAATTTTGAATTCAATAAGAATTCAGCAACAAAAAAGATCGTAAACCCCTAGTCGAAATATTCGATATTACAATACAGCTGAATAAAGCTGATTTGTCCATTTCGGCTCCTGTTTCGTCAGCGAATTTCGGAGAAATAAAAAATAAAGATAATTTGCCACATTTTTTGTCCTTTACCTCGTTTCGGGTTGATAAACATCAAATGAAGTGAAACGGAATATTGTTTTATGACATTCGAGAATTCCTTTTTCAAAAAGAATTTTGTTTTTTTTTATCTGTTGATTTTTAAACTTCATCTATTATAGAGTAAACTTTATAGAGTAGGCGTTCCAACTTTAAATTTGCTCCAATCAGAAGTCGTTGTTATTACATGAATATTCATAGAGTGCGCAATGGGCTTCAGATAAATATCGAAGTTTCACAGACATTTATTTTACGTAAAATTAGTACGAAAACCAAAGTAACTTATTTCGTATAGAAACTCCAGTTTTTGACACACTTAATTTGCAATTTTAATTAACATTTAATTTCAAAGTTTTGTTAATTAGGCTAATAAGAGTGTTAGCGAAATTAACATGAACTCGGCTCGTTAAGTGGATTAGGCAATTTGTATCTTGATTGTAGCGTTTGTACGACAGGTGATGCTAGGCCACTTAATTTTAAGGTGAAGTCGTCTGCGTTTCTTTAATAATGTTTTTGAAAATTAACGTGTCATGATGTACTGGTATTTGTTGCCTAGTTTTAAGTTGAGTCATCTTGATAATTCCAATTTTAAATTATCATTTAAACCTTTTTACAGGAACTAGCCTTTTTCTGCAGCATCGCTCTAGTGGTTCTAATTTTATGCTTGAAAATCCCTAGTTATCCCTAATATCTTAAGAACAAACTAACAAACGCATTTTCGTATATATAAATCATGATATAAACTTCACAGTACCTACCGTGTTCCATGTAAGCCATGTCGGAGGCCTGCGGGCGGTTTAAAGTCTGATACCAGGTTGTTCATCAACCATATGATAAAGAAGACAATTTGTCTTATAGTCTTCTTCATTCGCCTGTCCTGATCCCATATTCTTAGGATATGCGCAAAAAATCTTCTTTTACTTTTCAAACTAATCATTTTATAATTTTAGTAGTATTATAATTATAATCAACAACAAAAACAAAATATAATTCCAAATAAATATCTCAAGAAATTTAAGAGGCATGAAAATCTAAACAATTTCAGATTTAGCGATAACCGTTACTCAAACGACTGAATTACATAAAATATTAAAGAAGATTAATTGCTGTTCAACTTATCATATTAAAATTTGTTGGTTCATTAATATTCGAGGTGATAAAAATTAACATAGGTCGGTTCCATTAATTACATTCGCAAATCTGCTTCATCAGGAAACCAGTTAATGACCAAAACTGGCATTTTGATAAGGTGCGATCTTGTAGGCGGTTATCGTCGACTGTACAAATGCGAGTACTGAAATATTTCGGTGTTTGAGGAAATTGTTGATATTTGTGATCATAGATGGCGTTGTTCTAAAAGTGGGAGTTTCTAAATGGCAATGTTAAGATATTTGTTTATTTCATAGGGTCAAACGAGTTTATAGGTTTGTTATCACAATTTAGTTATTTAAATATAGACAGTACGAATTTTTTTGTCTTCTATAGAAAACGGGCACTCAAAAGGCGGCGTCCGTTTCCCATCCGAGGCTCAGCCGTGCCTTGCACCTACAAATTGCGGTTCGGCCCCGGCACGGTCTAGTATAAATCATCTTCCTGGCAAACATTCATAATATCATATAAATCAATCATCATCATTTCAATTTTTTTTGAGACGGACTACATAATATATGTAACGTGGTCGACTTACGTCTACAAGTTAGCTAATCAAAAGGATCGTCTCTCGAGGCTGTTGATGTTAAAATATTCATGCCGTGTAGTCACGTATTTGGACTTACAAAGTTAGGGGTAAGTCTTGTTTTAGTTAGGGTAGCCATTATTTGTGTTTCAGGTTCATAGATTTAACGCGGTCCAATTAGAGCGCTGGGGGTCGATTCTTTACGTACACTTACGAAATTCCGAAAAACGTATACTCTGTTTATAGAAAGTGTCAATTGTATCAAATCAAAATTATGTCAAATTCCATCAGTGTCGTTGAGTCAATTTTTTAACAAGTAAACCGAAAATATTTATTGGGCCTTTGTTTTACCCTTAAGATATATCATGTAATTATATGAGCAGTGAGCTAGCGTGGTAATTAATGCTCAATCCTTCTCTGTATGAGAAGAGGCCTTTGCTCTATATTGGGACAGTTACAGGCTGATTTATTTATTTATATATATCAAGGATAGCAGGATAATCTACAAGTACCGTCATACTATAGTATGACGGCTGTTTTTTTGCAGGTAGCGTAGCGTGTATTCTGCAAGCACCCTATTTCATTTTTTTTTCATGTATCATTTTTTAAAAATTAATAAATAATACTAAATATATGCTTGCATTTCTCAACTCAACAAAACATTAGCATTTCGAATCCTGTTTAGTTTAGTTAGTTGGCTGTTCGCCTTCCATTGCTTTATTTGCATGCAACTATTCTGCCCAAGTCGTTAGTAATTCAGCATTGGATAATAAACTAACGCGCTCACAAAAGCCCGAAATTTAACAGTTAAGAACTAGTTTCTATACTATTATTCATGTTGCTTCATGGCGAGTTCAATGGGAGTTTGGAACTTGTGTTAACGCATTGCAGGTCTGGTAATGAATGAGGTACTATTAAGATAGATTAAGTGATAGCGCGGAGAATCTCATGATCAGTAGATATGGGTGTTTGTAGAATAAGGATACCAGAAGTCGATGCCACGTCTAGATGCCGTGTGTCAATGCCATCTATTTTAACTTTTTTTAAAAATAGTAATAATATATAAGGTGCTTCTAAATTATCTGCCACGGCTGCGATGGGAGATAATATTGGTAATTTATATTACAATAGTAAAGTAATTTTTTTATCTAATCTCTATCTGCGTTTTATTGCGTAGCTCTAATTCTGCTCTATGCTCCAATTTTTTTTTACTGATCCGGGATACGCAATTTCTTCACTATTGTAATCTATATACCCAATACTTTCTCCCATTGCAACCGTAGCAGATAATTTAGAAGCACATTATATATTTCAATAATTTAATTACCGATTGTCATCGATTTATTTGCGATAACAAAATTTCAAACATCACAATGCTTTTTTGTTGCATGCGTATTTTCAACGATATCAGCATCGTCTTTCAGTTGACGGCACGAATCATATCCTTGTACGCATCGATGCCAAAAATAATCGATGCCGCATCTATACTATCGATGCACAACGATGCCCAAAATAACCAAACACGACCATCTCTAATGATCACAAAGGTTCAGCACGCGGTCAGTCGGTCACAATAACATTGTCCTAAAGAGAAAATACAAGTATTCTCTCAGCAACGTTACTCCATTAACGATTCAGTATCGAGTGTCAAGGGACTTCTTATGGGGTACCTTAACGAGTTAATGTAATCACTGTCGACACGCAGTATAATATTAATTTGTTACTGCTGGGGTAAGGAAGAGCTTTATTTAATATTGCCGAGTTATTTCGGTTCTTACTTACATACAGAGAAAGTGTCTTAGATTGAGAATGTTAATACGGATGTGGATATGTGATATGAATGCATTAAAAGTTTAAAATTTTGTGGAAAGACAATTTGGATTACGTTACGATAGGACTCGAATATTTACACTTTAGTTCGCTTTGCGTGTGTTAATCAAGTTTAAAATCATAAAGTACATTTTTAAATAAAACAAAAAATACATATTTCCTTAAAAAATAATTATATAACAATAACTCATCAGTATCGCCTACAGGGTCTAAGCTATCTATGGTTAGGGCTCTGGAGTCTAAGACTATTCTAGAATTAGGGAGCGTGTCAAGGAGTACCGCCTTCTGCATCAAGTCCGATCCTGCCATCCAACGAGAGCCTCTTGAGGTGTTGAGCGAGGCTCTTCGATGTGGATGTGTGATTTGTGGACTGAAACTACTATCGGCACAATGATAGCTGAGTCCACATCCCATATTTTGACAACCTCGTGGTCCTAGTTTAGGTAGGTAGTTTATCAAGTTTATATTATGATAAATGTATGATTGTTTGTTGATTAACCCTTTGAATGCCATGCCGGTCATTGGTGACCGGCAAACAATAAAAATTGCATTGTGTCTGCGGCGTGGCAGTCAAAGTACCAGCAATGGAGGAAGGGATAGATGTGATTTGTGCGGATCGAACGAAATGGACAAAACAAGAGGACATTATTATTTACTATGAAAGATGGCGAAACTCGAAAGATATCGTAGTCGCCATTTTATGTTAATTCATTAATAGTGTGAATTCTTTGCTAACTTTACAAACAGTACTAATGTTATAAAGCGCGTTGATAATCATCAGACCGTGGCATGCTAAGACAAACCCATCATAGGTTTAAGAGTGTGCCTAGTTATAAGTACTTTTTGTTATTTTAGTAAACAAATAAATTTTAAAAAAGTTAACCTTTTTCGGCGCGTTGAGAATAATCTTGGTAATACTGTACCCAGTAACCTTTCACTACTGAGTGTCAAGGGACTTTTTATGCAGTGCTATTACGAATTAATGTAATCACTGCGAACATCGCTTCCTTAAGCACTGTGGGGTTAAACTTTAGAAGTACAATATTAATTTATTAATTTGATACTGCAAGCAAGGAATTATAAATATTAAATACTGAGTACACCAGGTAAAAAAGATTTAACAAGTTTAAACTAACAATTATTATCAGAACCCTTAAAGCAATTTTTTTTTAGTTAAGAAGACTGGAGACTTATCACCTAGTTTAAAAAAAAAAATAAACAAATCAAAATTTTGTTAATACGCTTGGGTTCTACGATGCTTTCTTTTAAACTAAAGATCTCTACAAAAATTGCTAAGTATTTGAGCAATAGACTTTTACGGGACACAGGAAAATTCAATTTCAGGCGGACGAAGTCGCGGTCGACATCTACATAATATGATATACTTACTAACTACTAACTGCGTTCCGAGTTCCATTTCGACTTTACGAGTTTCAATGATCTTGAAACTTACTTTTTCGTGACTGCTTTAGCACTTAGGGTCTTTGAGAGGAACGACACGTTCGAAAGTTGCTGCTAGTACGTTGAAAAGTCGCCTATTAACGTATAACTGGGAAGAAAGAATTACGGTATTTCTCGATGGACGATGATCGCTTTAGTGTATTGTCACCAGGGGTCTTAGCCAAGTTGGCTATCTACAATCGCTAACGCTATAGAAAACGTAAGAAATGTATAAGATTAGATTCTATTTGTTTATTTTAACCACGTGACATAATGATAAATTACATACTTATCTTTCTTTAGTTTTCTATAGCGTTAGCGATTGTAGATAGTCAACTTGGCTAAGCCCCCAGAACTGAACAAACATGCATAATTTCAAAGTCGTAAGTTTAGAGGAAGTGGTTTGGCTAGCAAGATTAGATATAAACACAATAAATTGTTACTGTACTGTGTGGTTTCCGGGTGCCGTGTGGTTTCCGGCCTAAGAATAGAACCACCCCTACTTGTCCCGCGGGTGTCGTAAGAAGCGTCAAAGGCGTCATCCGGAGGATGGGCAGCAGCATCTTTCTGTGTAACAGTAACCTACTGCTACCGGCGATTATGGGCAAATATCTCCAATGAGCGCACAATAGTGGCGCACATTGGGAGAGGCCTATGTTCAACAGTGGACTGATACAGGCTGATGATGATGAAATTGTTACTTGTGAAAACTTGTAATTATAGGCATATTTATGTTACTTTAAACCATTGGTATCTGCCGAACTGAATTCCCAAAATTATAAAATAAAAAATCTTAAAAAAAAACTCTTATCGTAAAAAAAGTCAATTTTACATTGTTATCGTTAAAAAAAAACCTAAAAACCATTCGTAATAAAATTCACGT
The DNA here is from genome assembly GCA_936450705.2 of Protodeltote pygarga. Taxonomy (NCBI): domain Eukaryota; kingdom Metazoa; phylum Arthropoda; class Insecta; order Lepidoptera; family Noctuidae; genus Protodeltote; species Protodeltote pygarga. Next base: position 3,689,146 of record OW388264.2, on the reverse strand, counting down.
GCACCTACGTAAAATATTTTATTAGCGTACATTTTATTCAGGATTAGTTTTGGCGGGAATCCAACGCCCCAGGTGCGCTTCGTGCTTGCAATCCATGCCCGAATATTATCTGGAATAGGCAATTACAAACGACAAATATTTATATTTGGACTCTAAACACGTAACTGTCAAAATAAATCCATAAACATAAAGGATACTCAGTCAACGTCCGTAGATAATGTAACTTTTTTTTAAACTAAAACAAAGGACAATCAGACTGAAAGAAGGTGGCAGTTTGAAAGGCAAGTTTGTAAGTTATAGCACTGATAGCCTAGTGGTATGACCGTCGACTGACAAGTCAGAGGTCTCGAGTTCGATCCCAAGGCTCGCAGCTCTGCCTTTTCATAAGTTATGTGCGTATTATAAATTAATTATCAGTTGCTAAAACGGTGACGGAAAACATCATGATGAAACCAGCACACCTGAGATATTTTTCAATGGCGTGTAAAGCTATGTCAGAGGCCTACGGGCGGTTTAAACTCTGACACCAGGTTGTTCATCAATTATACGATAAGAAGAAGAAGAAGAAGTTTGAAAGGGAATTCTTTTACGGTGTGTCACCCTTAAATCCTAACATGGGTACAAAAGTACCCATTACGATATTTAGATTGCTAACAGCAGTTCCTGTAGAGAACGCCCCTCATGCAAGAAAACGGACATAGAATTTTTAAATGTGGAACAAATTTTTAAATAAAAGTAACTATTCAAAATTTAAAAATATCTATTTTGAAAAGCTTTTTCATTGCGTTTTATTGTATTTTAAAACCCCATATTACGTTTCTTTCAACGATTTTTAACACGATAGTTTTTTTTTTTGATCGCAATATTATAACTACGTTTTCAAACCCATATTTTATATCATGCAAGTGAATAAAAATAAAACTTCCAATTAAAATAGATTTAACATATTTTTTTTCGAAAATTCCAATTAAAAGAGTTTAGGTTTTCATGTTTCACTGCAAAAAGCTAATATTTATTTTAATATAGAAAACGAACGAGTATTTTTTGTACTCAGTACATATTCATCCAAGTACATTCCACACATCAAAGTACATAGTCGTCAAAGGAAACCAATAGATATATATACGTTAAATAGAGCTATAGAAAAAAAAAAATCTAACCAACATCGACATGACGTCCATTACAAAAGCGCACGAAGTACGATCGGAAATTCGCAAAGCAGTTTATTGCTCGATATACCAGACACGCATTATCAGCAAGTTTCCATTTCCCTAACAATCCCACAAACCATCGCCCGTATTTACTCGGATCAAACCAATTTATTGGTTTCCGATTTTACATTTTGCTAATGCGAGGAAAATGCCATTGCATGGAAAATTTGAGGGTTAAATTATTTAGAAGTAATGTACTTGTTTACACGCTTGTCTGTTACAGGGTTAATTAATTGATGAAATAAATGCTTGTCATCAATCATGTGATGTAATGATCCAAGGTTGTAGCTCTAGGGTATTATTAATTTGTACAAATTTTAGGAAGTTTATTTTCCTATAAACAAGCTTGCAACATTTTTATAAAGTATTTATGCATACTATGCAAACACTGAAGTTCTCAATTTTTGTAGAATGAAAAAATTTATTACAATTCAAATCCCGTTCGTAAACGATTTTTTTTTTACAAAAATTTCGAAGCTACTGTGCATTTTAGTAGAACGGGAGGGGTTACATTAAAAAAAACAAAATGTTTACCCTGTACAGTGTACAACACAGGACCCATAATGTTTACCAGCTTTTGAATTCGTAGTGACCAGTCCTGCTTTTTTGCAAGCGATAAAACAAAAATTTACAAGCTATTTTAAACCTTTTGGGGTACCTACACATTTTCAGGCTCCAATTGTACATGAAAATTAAAAAAAAATACAATAGCCCCGGTCCTTTAAAAAATAAATAGCAGCAGGAAAAATGAGCCCGAACGTGAAACAAAAGCGGTCTATGAAATGTTCTTGAAAAGACGTATTGATTTGTCCATGAATTAATTATCAGTAGCTTTACAACTTTTAAATTTAAAACATCGTCTTTTGTCCTTGTCAGTTGTGCTTGACTATCGAGCCTTTCTGCGAACTCGTGCTTACTCAATAATGCACCTCCTTAGTTAAATGGAAGAAATGTTACGTAAGTTTTATAGTATTTGAATATTCAAAGGAGACAACTATATTTTATAACTGGTAATATTTTTTTGTTGCCATTTAAAAAAAAAATTTCGGTGATAAATACCTTGTCACCTGTCTATTTTGTTTTAACAAGTCCATAGTTTTTATGCGCTGCCAAATAATTTCATATCGGTCTTTCCCTTTTTTTGTGGCCGGGTGGAGTAAAAATGTTCCTACCGCATACCGTAGTCCGAGGACGTAAAGTTATGTGGGGTTCGCACACTAACTGTCTTTCTCTGGGTATTTCAAAGCTTCTATATCCTCCGTACTACCGTATATCCTCACCATTCCCACTGACCATTGACCAAGTTCAAAAACTACTATAATTGTTCTATTCACTTTCGACATAGGCAGGATCATCGCATAAGCAGTATAAGCTGACATCATATGTACGAAGAGAGGTCAGTTTATACTGGTAATGTATAGCTTGATGTGTAGCCGTGTGTACAAACATATGAATCGTCATTCATAGCATTCAGCCTTTGGCAGCCAGCCTAAGCTGTTGTCCTAATTGGCACAGACCACACCAAGCAATTAAATAGCTCAATCAATATACACGATACGGAGAAATCGAGATTTTTCTTCAACGGATTTAATAGTCTGTGAACTTTTCAATTTATCGGGTTTTATTTTTTAACGTCCATGAAATTTGGGTTGTTTTATCGGGTAAATGCCTCTCTATTAATTAAAGTGGACGCAACGGGTCAAAAGCTTTTCATTTTGCCTTTTGAATCTTTGAAAGTTATGTTTTGGATTAAGTGGAGTTATGAAATGATGACCGGTTTATCTGGGAGTTGTATCAAGTTAAAATTTTTAGTAAAATAATAGATAACACGAGAGCCAATGCCAATGCCATTCTATGTAAAAGAAGAGTGTTTGAAGGCTCTACAACTAAGAAAGAAAGATGCTTTTTATTTATACCCAAAAACTTAACTGTCCCACTAAAAGGGAAAGGCCTCTCTTTATATAGAGAAGGATCGAGCCTTAATCATCATAAAAAGAAATTAAAAACATAAAAGCGACGGCAACATAAACAAACAAATTCTAAACTAGAAAATAGACGGAAAAATTTAAACTAAATTAGCATTATTCTCTTTTGGTTCTACCACAACAGTATAATATACAGAAAATTATTAGCAAATATGACATCATCATCATCATCTTCCTGCCCTTATCTTAATTTTATTTAGGGTTGGCGCAATAGGTTTCTTCTTCCATTCATCTCTATTAGCCATTCTGTCCATGTCGTTTTTGATATAATCCATCCATGTTTTCTTTGGTCTAACTCTTCCCTTATAACCATCCACATTCATACTTAAAACCTTTCTCACAACATATCCTTCGTCCTTCAGCATCACATGTCCATACCACGACGTGTTTAACGATTACTTCTTAATTAACAAATATGACACCAATAATTAATTAATAAGCTAACATAAAAAATACAGGTTATATAACTGCGTCTACGAAAAATATTTCTTTCGACCATCCAAAATATTTGTCCTTAATAAAACAACAAAGCCTATTCACAATTTTGTACAAACAACTGCTGAAAAACATCGCTTAAGTGAAGCTAAGGTTCGCGCCATACAAATATTTTCACGCCGGAATAACCCCGGATTACTATTCAATTCGACGTCAACACGTTGCCATTATCGAATGAAAATACCTCTTTATTTTGAATACGGATATTTTTCGACATTTCTGTAAATTTTTCGTGGATTAAGTCAGCAGATTTACAATAATATTGAGTTACATACTGAGTAGTATTTAGAAGATCAGTCTGTAAATGCGCAATGATGAATAAATTAGGTATTTAAATAAGTTTTTTGTAAAGTGGTTAAAACAAAGTTTTTAACCTTTTGTCTTTACGACAAATCAGACAGAGAAATAAATACATAAACATCTTTACAACGTATTCATTCAAACTATGCAAATACTAAAGTTTTTTTTTTTTAAAAGAATAGCTTAGTACCAAAGCGACGGGACCCAATAGGTTGCGGGTTCATATCCCGCTTTTCTTATCAAAATTTTAGTCAAAAGATTTTCTGTATAGGATATTTTTTAACCAGTACACGACCACGCACCTATGTAAAAAAAATGTTGGCCGATCTAATACGTTTATGATCTTTATCTTTAAGTCAGTGACTTTTCGAACGAAACCCAGCCATACGTAAACGAAATTTAAATTTTTGACAGGAGACATTCGGAAACCCGTTCACATAAAAAAGATGTTACTAGTTTATGAGTACACCAACATGTTCCCATATCGTTGTCATTGAAACTGTTATTGTTATCGCTTTTGTTATATCTGTTTTTATAAAAGGCTTTTATGAGTTATATTCGTAGCTCGTAGCTTCTGTAGCGGCGTAGGCTTTCGTAGCACTGTGCTACGCGATGTATACTCACGATCATAAACGTTAAAATCGACTCAAATAGGCGTTTAAAGCTTTAAAACCAATTATTTTTGAAAGTAAAAAACTAGGTGTTACGAATGCATGCATTATATGGCGGTCGGAAGGCCAATTTCCGTGCAATTTAGGAAAATGAGACAATTTTGTGGCCTGAAGCTTTCTGCTTTCTGAAGAGACGTCTTCGAGCTCAAGCGACGAGCTCTTTTACTATATTAAGTGGAAAGGCCTTTGTTTAGCAGAGGAGGGTTACAAATATTTTTTGTAAATTAAACTAGTAACCACTCACTAGCTTAATTTCCAGTGGTCAAAATTCGATTATTAAAACAACTTTCAATAAAAATCTCTATTAAGTATATATTTTTTTTACTTAATTCTTCTACCTATAGAAATTTTAATTATGAACACAATCAAGCAATCCAAAATTAAAACAATTAAAAATAAATTGTTTGAGCACCCGGCGTCCACAACGCTGCTCAACAAGCTACAAAGAGATACAAAGATACGTTAATATATAAATGTGTGGAGACAAGACGAGACGCTTCGCTAAGCATATATTTTATGTAAAATGGTTTTCCTACGACACAATCTAGTTTACGACTATGGTCACAGTTTTAACGTCGATAAAACTTTGAGAATTGGTTAGCGAGCCAATAAAGGGAAGAAATGGTCGGTCTCGCGAAACACCCTAACTGATCGTTGAGAAGAAAAAGTATATTAAGTTGAAAAATGTGTAATGTGTTTTTATTGGTCGTATATTTTAATGATTTAGGTTGTTCAAGCTATTAGGAACAGCCTAAGTAAAGCTTTTAAGGCTGTCTTGATATAAGAACGTGTATAATTTGCCTTGGGGAATGATAATTCGGTAAGTGGATAAGTGGCTTTTGGCATTTGAGACGTAAAGTGACAGCAAAATATTAGTATGTAAACAAGCGGCCTTACGTAGAACTTATTGCAACGCTGACCGTTTAACCATCCGTTTGTTGATAAAAACGGACCGTTGTTAAAATCGGATAGTTGCAGTTGGTAAAAACAGGCCGTTGTTAAAAACGGACCGTTGGTAAAAACAGACCGTTGTTAAAACGGACCATTGTCAGAAATAGACAGTCGGTAAAAACGGACCGATGTTAAAAACGGATCGTTGATAAAAATGGATCATGGTCAGCAAATGTCCTATGATATGGTATCTATAATATTAAGTTTCATCTGAATTTGATTAACTTAATACACATGTACACGTACTCAATCACAAGTATAGAACATTTTTTTTATACAGGTAACATAATATGATAATTAAATAACAATAAGGTCTATTAATATACAAAACTTAATTGGACCAATTAATCTGTGTATTTAGTAATAGATAGCACCCAATTTATATAACGTATACTCAGCATATTAAAAAAAAATTGTAGAGATAAAGTTTAAGTTTACGCTGAAACTGAAGCCCGTGTTAATTAATCTGGTCAACTATAGGCACTATATTTTTTGAGAATTTTTTACATGTTATAGCACGTGATAGCTTATTAAATATAATTATTTAATAAGAAAATTTGAAAAAACAACTGATACGGATGGGATTCGAACCCACGATCTTCGACATACCGTGTCGACGCTCTAACCGCTGAGCCACCGTATCCCATCGGTATCAATCGAAATTTCAAATCTCTTTTACACGCCTAAGGCGTGTGGCGACATCTATCGAAATACATTACGTATCCCGACCCAGTGCTCTAAACTTTGCAGTTTAAGTAGACACCGATGCGATATCACCAATTTTCTTAATATTTTTTTGTGAATTTTTTTTACATGTTATAGCACATGATAGCTTATTAAATATAATTATTTAATAAGAAAATTTGAAAAAAAAAAAATCGGTGTCTACTTAAACTGCAAAGTTTAGAGCACTGGGTCGGGATACGTAATGTATTTCGATAGATGTCGCCACACGCCTTAGGCGTGTAAAAGAGATTTGAAATTTCGATTGATACCGATGGGATACGGTGGCTCAGCGGTTAGAGCGTCGACACGGTATGTCGAAGATCGTGGGTTCGAATCCCATCCGTATCAGTTGTTTTTTCAAATTTTCTTATTAAATAATTATATATAGGCACTATTTATTTGTTTTTTGTTTCTTCATAATAAGTGCTCGGAAAGTCGCGTATATTAGACCTCACCTTTATTTTATCCGTAAAAAAAATATTATATTATTTTTTCCGGCGGGAGTACGATGAAGCGTAAGTGAAACCCGCACTTCCGTCCAAAAGTTCGTGGAGGAACACCGAGTGGTTTTTAGTTCGTGCGTGTCGGACATAACTCCCTCAACAGCCTCTGGTGTTGGAAGGGGGTTCTCACACGATAAAAAAAGTATTAAAATAAAAAATTAAGTGTCACATAAATTTACCTACTAATTCTCAGTTATATTGTCCGCAAACATTATCATTGTTAAAACAAATATTTCCAGTATAATTAAATTCACCAATTGACGTGATCACTGCCTGCCAAAGGGCGTTCGCAAAAACGCGTTCATTTCCATTGTAAACAATTATAATAGGCTCCTATTCATTGGTGTGACACCTACGCTTTCATACCCTTGAAACAAAAACCTATCTGGGACTTTTGTTGTTGTTAGTTAAAGATCACTGAGCCGGACACAATTAAATGAAGAATGAAATATAACAGAAATACTTACTTAAATATTATAGGTATTGTGGTACTCCTGGTGATTTTCTACGTCTTGGTATCACGTCAGTATTTTACTCCACGTCCGTCCGCTCACACCTGTGGCTGTCACGTGACTGATTCCCTCTACCCGTGCGACCGAGACAGCGTCATATATTATTAGAAACAAAAACACTACCAGTAATAATAGTTTATCATACGTGTAGTGTATAATACAAAAACATGTCCCATTCAATACGGTTTGCTTTTAAATATTTCAGCTGGATTTGTGCGGAATTGTGTATGCAAAACTTTAAGCTGAACTAACCTGACCTGTAAGCTGGCAGGGTTGTCATCAGTGAGTGTATGAATGATTTGAACGACTTTTAGGCAAGCAGCATGTTTAAATTAGGTCTTCGAGAATGTCATTTCGCGCATTAGGATAAAACCCAAAAAGAAAGTATAATATTAGGAGTATTCAAGTTCGATAATCACGCACCACAGTACATTATATTCAACATAAATAACAGAAATAATACCTACTAACATGATTTTGAACACGAGAATTGAACAATAAACATTTAATTGTAAAATATACATAATATACTATATTACTTTGTATTGATTTTCCATCTCGGTCGAGAAAGATTACGATAACAATAAATGGATTTTCTATTGTTTCAATATAATTAGTAGGCTGAAGGAATTCGCAAACATTGGGAGAAATAATATAATAACGTCGATTTATTTTGTTTATTGTACGTAATTCCAAAAGGGATGGAGGAAAATAGAAATCAGTTGGATATCCCACGCACTATACAAGGGTTGATGGAGTAGTGCGGCACTAGTACAATAGACAGCTTATCGTAATGAAAGATTTATTGAAAAATGGTACTTGTCACTATGTATTTAAGGCGTATAATAGTTAGTGATTGAGTCGCTGACCGTACGTAATTGATGTCTCATCAAGTCTCATGTTTCATGAACTTGCTTATTGTATAAAAAGTCACGATGTTTTTTTTTATATTCATCTAGCTTTATTTATTTCTGTGGCGCAATTTTGGTGTTACTCTGGACTTTCTATTAACGTATGATTGACAACTTATTTATTATCTAAATTTAGGGCATAGGATTCTTAAATGGCTTTACACACAAAAGAGCACTTTTCTCAAGAAGTTTTTCTTAATCTATTTAAGCAAGTGATTATTCATTTCTAATAACATCAAGTGAAAAAATCCTTTGTAGTACGTCGCGCGTCGCGGGCTAACAGCTGACGCGTTTGATCCCCGTAAGGATCAAATATTTGTTTGACGATATTGAAATCTTTATACGTTTGGGTGTAAAGAATGAAATTCTTTGACTGATATTGCACCAAGGTATAGGACATAATATATTCTTGTCAATTAAAATAAAATACAAAAAAACCCCACTTCAAACCTAAAATTAGATTGTTTCATGCAATCTGGAACGACTGTTACCCGCTTAGCAGTTTGGCACTGACTCCAAAACGAACATTTTTGTGTCATTTTCTAGCTTTTTAATGTTTTGAAATGTTTTTTTTTATTTTTTCGTTTGAAGATGAAATATGAGGTCCCACATAGATTAATCTGAACGGGTATCAAACTCTAAAGACTAAGCATAGAAGGCTAATCGCCTATTTTTAATATGCATAGGAAGCATTTCGTATCTAATTAGCTCAGTAACATTAGCTAATTAATTATTATCGATGTGCAGGATTAACGGCTATCCAAGCTTGTTAGTTATGGCACAGATTGTCATCGTGAAATATAATGCGTTCATGTAACGTCGTATGTTCATATTTATTATTGTTAATACGATACATATTGTGTTGCTACGCTAAAGATGATTTAGGTGACGTCATTTCATAATCAGATATCAGATAATCATTTTCACTCATAAGTGTCATTTCATAATCAGATATATCAGATAATCATTTTCCTATTTCCCATTGAATAGACCGATTTGAAAGTGGCAGTAATGATTGAATTTTTGATAAATGAATTTGGACTTTATTACCGAAGAAAAAGAAAAGGATATACAGAAAATGCTGTCGACTTATCATAAGACCAGGGGGCCTACTCCGAAATTTTAACAACCAAGCTTCGATTGTCGGATCGCATGTTTGTTGGTTAAATTACCTTCTAATAGATTAATCTTTTTTTATGGATTTGTAACGAAACGACAGATGAAAGCACTAAGTACAATTAAACAGTGGTAATTTGGTGGTAAGGATTGTGTTTGATGGTCTTCATTATTACGTTCCGATCCGAAACATCGTTGTTCGATTTTCGGAGTAGAGCCCCAGAAGCAGCATGAGTAACAATTATATTAACACATAATGTCAACACCAGTGGACATATTGGTAATATCTTTATGCTCGTATTTTCTTTAATGAAGTCAGCTTCATTAAAGAAAATACAATAATATGTGTCAGCACAGACCGACTTATTTCGTGACTATAACAATATACATTTTTTAAACGGCATATTTGGCAAATGGTGTTTGGGCCAACTTTGGCGCCAATATGTGGAGCCGGCTTTATGGTGACTTATTATTCCCGCTCATAACTGTCGTATCTATTTTTTCTTTTTACAAAATTTCGAACTTTAGTATTCGCATAGTACCTATGCATAAATTTTATAAAAAGTTTTTTGTATAATTTTTTTTTTCTGAAAAGTATAAACATTTTAACTTTAGACAAGCCCACTTGTGTTACAAAAACAAACACCACAATCTAATGACAGTCGTCTCCTCTACCCCTCAGGACTACCACTTTGCAATAAGGCAAATTTTATTCCACGCAATCATCATAAAATGATCCTTATCTCTAAAACAATAGGGTGTATAATAAAGTGTTCACGGTGTATGATCTTTATGCATTGTCTGGGGTTAAAAAGGGTAGACGGGGTTTTAGAAGATTTATAAGTTAACGCGATCAGAGCCGGTGTCTGAGTAATTGCTGCGGACTTCCGTGCAGATAAAACACAATTTTGTGGCATCCCTATAACAAGGATGGTACTTGTGGACATTTTGTTGAGCGTTTAAAAATTAGTCGAGTACACGTTATAATTCTGCGGCGCGCTAGGAGGGTTAATTGTGGATTTAGATATGATGGATACGTTTTTACAAGCTCATTCTGCTTATTTTGCTTGCATTGCATGTTGTCACAGTATGGTAGATAAAGCCGTAGGTATAATAGTTACAACCCTAGTGATATTATGATATACCGTTAGTTATAGGAAAGCGATTCATTATGTACGTAATGCAAATCTTGCAAGCTGAATTTCCTAATTCAGCTAAGAAATAAGAGGAAGTGGTCCTCCACTTCCTCTTAATTCTTCTCTTACGGAGTGAAAGTCATGCTTGGTAACTAGTTTTTCAGCGTTATACTTGCCATTGCGTACTGTTCGATATAATATTCAAGATGCTTACCTAAAAAGAAAACAAATATAATTAATAACCTAACATGTAAAAAAAATAATTATAAAAGACGTTCCAATGACGTTAAATGGACTCTTGTATCACCCATAAATCTTAACTCCTGCGCTTCCATAAAAACATAGCGATCCCAACATCCGCAACCTCGAGGAAAACGTTTTATGGACGCCAAAGAAGCACTGGCGGTGTTTCAAAAGGCCGTCAAAGAGACCTCTAAGTACGAGTGGGCAAAGCGCTTTTCTCAATTGTTCCATTGGATGCAGCGCTGTATTGATGTTCATGGACACTATTTTGAAAAGATATAATAAAACTAATAACTTGTTAGTTTGTTCAGTTTTTGATATTCTAAAAACTTTCAGTGTCACCCTCGTATAGCCAAAATGTTGTAGATGATATTGGTTTTCTGTAAATATCTGTGTAATGGACCGGATGTGTTGCGAGATTTGATTAGAACAACGACGCCAGTGAATTAACAGCTTTAGGGAACCGTTTTGTGACATACATACACTATAATTAATTTGAAATGTGGCTTTACCGTTTTTATTTTGAATTTTCGGGGAATTCTTCCATTTTTGGTTTAAAAATAATAAAAAGAACAGTTTGAGTGTGAATGCCTCACGGTTAATAACGTAGATAATAAATTATTATAATTGTAACTAAAATCTACTTACATAAATGCTATGTCACCAAACGCTTTAATTGCTGTCTGTATAAAAATATACATTTATTAGGTACCTGTATTTATTTATATGTACCTGTCACGAGATTATAATTATAAACTAAAAATACCTGTGACTAGTTAACAGATAATGTTTGGAATTTTAAAAACTATGTCAATATTACAATGTGACAAAATTAAAATGGATTATTTCCCATCCTAGAGTAAATAAAATATTCAAATATTTAATCAAATTAGTCGAGTACATATTCCACGCAAATTATTTCCCGAAAAATATTTAACAAAATGTGTTTCCCCAACAACGAAAAATAAATACGAATTTTGAATGAATACCACAGGGAATAAAGCCGATTTCCCGGAACTCGGCATTAATTTTAAAATGTGGCAACATTTCATCATTGACAAAGGTCGCGGGCGGGCGTTCGCGTTAATTTATGTGTCGGTGTTGCCATAAATTGCAGTGTTTTGGTTTGCTTTAATTACCACCCGTGTCGCGCACAAATAACAGATCTTGGTGCGATTGTAATTAATTGTGTAATTACTGGAACGACGCCTTTTGCATAATTTTATCTTTACAATAGATCTAACGATATATGTTTAGATAGACATATAATTTGGAGCAAATTGTGACTAAATCGTGTATCCTACTAGACTTATCATTACTAAACTTAGTTTAGTAATGCGATCGCTAACCCGCTTGCCCAGCGTGATTATGGGCAAATACCTCTAATGAGCGTACAAAAGTGGCGCGTATTGAGAGAAGCTTATCTTCAGCAGTGAACTAAAACAGGGTGATAATGATGATGATGACTATGTGAGTCGTCATCACTGCTCCAGTCGCGCTGGCCGCCCATTCTTGCTGACGACTCTGCCATCATAAATTGTATCGTCGGCTAATAACCCAATTACAATAATTCTGCACACTGACTATAGCCTATCTAAATCCCGCAAACTAAGGGGATACAATTGTATTCAAAGGTTAGATCAGTTGATATAACTGTCAAAGATCTTTTGAAATAGGTACATTTATCTACAGAATAGCTTACTGTAACCATCAATTCAGTAAATCGAAATTCTAAGCTGTGTGCAACATTAATACCTATATCGAGTCCACTGGCATCAGTTAGATTCAAATTTCGAATAAATTGTATAACTCAAGGCAACTGCGAGCACACAACGAAGCTATTCCGAGCTCCATCGATCACGCCCGAACAGTTCCGATTCATAGGTAATCAATTAAAACGGTCAATACATTTAGGATATTAACAGTGTAGGAAATAGCGGGAAATAATTGGACTACAATATTTTCAATAATATGTCGTGGTGTCTCATTGGTTACGGACCCGCTTTGCAAGTACATGGGTGTGGGTTCTAACCTGGCATACCTACATGTACCAATGTGACTTTTTCAATGTCATAATGTACTTTCTTTGTTAATCTAAGACACTAATGACTTGCCCAGCGTGGCGATTTTGGGCAAATACCTCTAATGAGCGCACAAAACTGCCGCGCATTGGGAGATGCCTATGTTCAGCAGCGGACAAGCCTACAAATCTCAAAATCATCTAAGATGAAGTAAAAAGCATAGACAGAGCCTCACTATAAAAAATAGATACATTCAAAACCTTGCCGATTCACGTAGCCAAAATTTTCTCTCCATTTTTTATCGACTTCCAAAAAAGAGGAGATTCAATCTGAGATCGTCTGTTTGTTCTTCGCCTGAGTAAATGACTAACAAATAACAATATCGTAAAGACTTTCGCAGTCACGCAACGGATGGTTTAAATTGTTGACTTTGATATTACAAGTTAACAACGGGTGAAGCGTTACTTATTGGGATAACAATCAGTTAGAAAAATAACAATATTTGTAGCATAAAATTTGAATTTGAAACCGTTAATTGGCAATCAATTCCACCAATTTAATCGATTATTTGATACGTAAATGAACTCTGGCAGAACATAAGTGGGAGAAAATAGCGTTACTGTTATAATTAAAAAGAAAATTTCTCAATATAGTTAGCATCTTTCGATACGATATTGTCAAAATAAAAATAAATAAATGAACCAGCCTGTAACTGTCCCACTGCAGGTCAAAGCATCTTCTCATACACATCTCGAGCATTCAATCAAAGAGCCCACGGCGCGCACCTCTGACTTTTCGTAAGTTATGTGCGTATTATAAATTGATTATCACCTGCTCCGTGCCTCGGAAAGCACGTAAACCCGTTGGCTCCGGTTGTCATGAAGACCTATGACAGTCGTTATAGGGAGTCAGTACCCTCATAAAATCCTGACAACTGATCTAACCATAGAATATCGTATCCCTTTGGGTTGCTGAGATCAGATATGCAGTCGCTCCGTGGAAAACTGATATTCAGCTGCATCTGGTTAGATTAGAAGCCGACCCCAACAAAGTTTGAGAATTATAAGGTTAGGAGGATGATGTTATTTCAATAAAAATCCGGGAGAAAAAGTAAGATATGAGGGCAACACTACCATCTGATAATAAGGCCTTTGTATCAATTAAATAGTTTCTAACTCAAAGAATCTCGGAAAATAAATGCTTTTTCCTTTAAGAGCGTTTGAAAACAATCTCGTTTGTGATTGGGAGCAATGTCCTGTAAGAACACGAGGCTTGTTCTCTTTTCCTTCAAAATGTCGGAAGTAGGCTTGGACATGAAAATCAAAGAGTAAGCCTCTTTAATGAGGATGGTTTGTTAATAAAATAGCTTAAAATAATAATATTAATTGTTTCCTGTTTGTTCTTGAAGTTTATTATCTCCATTGGATTTCCAAGCACATATATGAGTCTCAGTACCGAAACGGAAATGCACCAACCCGGTCAGGTAGGCATGAAGTCAAGTTATTGGTAAACTAGGAAAGCGGTAAAATCCATAATTCAATCAGATTATTAATAAATAATTGAAGTCAGGAAAAAGAATGGTGGCTTCGCGCTCCCGAGAACTGTCTCGTCAGTATGTAATGCCGCCGCTGCATTTTGTGAGAAGATGATAACCACAAAGGAGGAGGCGGAGTGAGATATCGTCTGACCTCTCACGCAGGAGACGCACCGGTTGCCGGAGGGTGACTAATAACCTCCGGCTTCCATGAGTTGCTGTCCTGTCAGGCTTTGGGGCATACCGAAGCGATCAACAACAGGCTCGTGATGGTGGCGCGTCGTATTTTAATTTCACCCAATACAATTTATTTACGATTCATTTTAAATATACTATTAAAACTCGGGATAAAGACCAAGACAAAACTTTTAATAGCTAAAACTTCCAGATATTGGTACGGTGAGGTGTGACTAGACCTTTATCTCCCGTCTATGTAGGTACAGTCGGGGACAGTTTTCAGCGCAAGTTTCCTGGCAGCGCGCCAGATCGTGGCTCACAATAATTATACTTGTTTGAAAGCGCAGTGCGCGCTTGTACATTATCGGGATTCGCTCTGAATTTCCAATAGTTTATGACGTCTGGGAGTTTAAGACGTTTTGCTGCACTGTAAGTTTACACTTTACAGTTTAACATTGGCTCAAATACTAAATGGCTAAGGTGAAAATAAAAAACCTATTGTGCCTGTTGTTTGAATATAATTATCTTGAAATTAAGAATCTCTCTCTCAACGCCTTAAAGGCGTGTGGTGACATCTACCGGAGTACTGCCGCACTGTCGGTCCCATGTTCCAAATTTTATAAACAAAACATGTGCATAAACTTGTAAGTAGGCCTACATAAAAATATGAACACATCTTTTTCAATTTTGATCAACAAGAACCCCTGCCGACCACAGACTTTTTATTGTAAGTTTGAAGGCCATCAATTTTTTTTGTCAGCTGATAGCGAATTGTTAAAATGTGAGCACTTGCATACATCTTCATACTAATTAAGAAAACGACCAATTAATCGGCCGATAGAAGTTTGTGGTCTGCGTGAACTATTATAGTTCCAAAATACTGAAAAGAAAGGGGAACATCTAGCCTAAAGCCACCTCATATTTACCGACTCCACAAACAGTCAAATCAGCTATTCCGTCAGAAATATGAACCATATACGGTTACAAACAAGCTTCCATAATATATAAAACAGAAACGTAACTGTCATAGTGTCCGTCCAAATCTCCGGCCGGATATTTCCGGCTCTGTCAATGCTAACACTTCCGATTTCGATGGCTCGTCAAAGCTGACGACCTGGGGCCTGGGGTAATAGGCAAAAGGAAATTAATACAAGCGAGCAGTCTAGAATGAGTGACAGTTCAGGATAGATAATGTAGTTAGAGGAAGTTTAACAGCGGATAGTAATTTGATGGCAAAACGTGTCCATATCCGTTACGTCAATAATTAAGATGTAATTGAGATGATTATGCATTAGGTATGATTAATAAGCTGCTTAGTACTTACTACTAAGTACTACTAAGAGCTTTTGTCAATCTCATCATCATCAATTTAAGAGCTAAAGTCTTGTCGATGCAGCCTCTTCCAGCTTTCCCTATCAAGAGCCAATTCCTTGCCCTGTTTATACGTCTTGACCTTTACTTTTTCTTTGTATTGATCTTAACTTTGTCTAAGTCTACCTCTTTCTTTCCTTCCATTGATTTTTATTAATCTACACCAGATCATGTTAAGGCAAAGGAGGCCTTGGGCATCATATCTCAATAATTATCCAGATCACAACTCTTATACAAACGATAATACATACACAGGAAGACAGTCTTTTCTTTAAACGATTTATGTACTTTTTACAATGCAAAAACATCCAGACAAGCAAAATATATTCAAAAGAAAGATTTTATATTGAATATATTTGTAAGCAAAACATATGTTTTGCTTACAAATAGATTCCGAGTGTGTTAAAGGCGAAGCAACGAACGTGCCAGTCAAGTGGTCAATATTAGAATATCCCGCGACTTTTTTAGATAAATCTTACAACAAATAATGTGTTTAAAGATGGATCTTGTTAGCAATCCCAGCCAATTTACAAAATGGCTCGTCGTTCGCATTCTCGACTAAATTAACGACTATAATGTCTGAATACTCTTTGATGTTACAGACTACTCCTTCCTTCAGATGTTTCTTAAAATAGACTCATGAGATTTTAATTTTCAAGCGTTTGACTGCAAACTTTTCTATTGTTTTGGCAGTTAGCTTAGCTCCTGGACATAAATGAGGATGATTGAGGATATGGTGATGACCTGCTTGGGAAGACAGAGGATCCGCATAACAACATTTAAATCCTTTATGGGTTAACACAAGGATCAATTCCAAAATCCATTAAAAATCAATTAAAAGAATCGAAATGTTGTCGATTTTTTTTAAGAATCGGCTATCTCCGATAAATCGTCGAAAGTTCTTTCGAATACCTCGATAGTTGAACTCACTTGCACCATCAGTTGAGTGGTGATTGCGTATCCTCGCCGCGATTGTTTAGTTAGTTGATTGTCATTTTAGTTAAAACCCATAATAAATAATACCTGTTTTTTACATTTATCATCAATCATCAATAGCCGGTAGACGTCCACTGCTGGACATGGGCCTCCCAATTCGAGCTCAACAATGACCGGTCTTGAGCCGCGCTTTATCTATCTCCGTTTTTATATTGGTTTCTTTTTTTTTTAATAAACGGACAGGAGGGGTCTAGTGTAAGTAAATGATTACTGCCGCCTATAGGCACCCGAACACCAGAAGCAGATGAGTTGGGAGTTTTAAATAGACACGGGTGGTCTAGTCAATAACTATGTCTTAAATAAATCAAATAATTACTTTTCAGCGAATACAGATTATGTTATGACCTCTGCAGCTGGTCGAACATTAAATATTTAAATGTAATTTGTATTGCTGTTGGCTTATTGCCCAAAGCTGAGCGGGTTCATAGTTAATTATATTGCAGTAATATTTTATATGCGTTGTTGTTATCTAATGTGAGCGATTATATGTTATTGTATGTTTGATGTGGGCTATTAATTAGTGAAATACCTATCATTATTGTTCAGAATTGGATTATTTAAAGTATATTGGTTATGATAGGGATGTTGATTATGCTTTATATTTATTTTGCAAGCTTTTATTTAACTTCGCTAATGAGTGCGTGCGTTACGTCAATTCTTCCAAACTAAATTTGATCAACTTTCTCTAACCTCTTATATTTAAGACATTCTTTAAGACAGTTTTAGAATGAAAAAAAGGTAGGTACAAGACGGCCTAGAAAGAGTTTTTTTCAACAAGTCAAATAACAAACAACAAATTTTCAAATAGTTTACCGGCTACTGTTCTATTCAGAAGCTCATTGGTTTGAATCCTTATCACAATCAATTTCCTTTACAAATATACCAAAAACTGTAGCTGAAAGTTAATCCTAACAATAGTTGCTTTCATTCTAAAGATTAAGTATTTATTTATTTCGTATAAAATGTGGTTGATATTGTATCACATTTTATGGTAAATTTATCCATATAATGAACGAGACACATTCCGCCATAATACAATGGCATGCAAAAATATGATAGGATAGGATATAACAAGATAAGGATAAAAGAAATTAAATTAACACCATTCTAAATTAATAACATTTTTTTTTGTTTTAAAATGCATTTCTAAAGTAAGTAAAGTTTTCAGAAACTCGCCTGTAGAATAGAAACACGCTTTTATCAACCATTTCTTTAGAGTAAATCGGATCTTGTTGTAGAAAAGAAGGAAAACTGAATCCAACAACACAACTTACGTAAAACAATGCAGATGGTAATTTGACTGGTCTGCGACGCTTGCGATAAGTCGCAAGTGGCAGGGAAACCGCAGCGAATTGTCGCGAATTGTTGCGATTCGTTGCGGGCAAGTGCGGAGTTTAAATAACTGGTGCCAGTTTGCGACTGCTAACTTTTATGTTTTATGTTTTGTGTGTTTCCATTTGTGTTTGTTGTGTTTTGTGTTTTAAAGAGCTGAAGACAGTCAACAACAGAACTAGGTTTAGATTTCTAATATTCAAAAACGATTTATCACAAGTCCTAATTGATAAAAATGTGTTAATAATACTCAGTAAAAACGTATTTATGCAATAGCCTATTGCAGGGCGACCACCGCCACCAATAAGCTGTCCTGCAATAGGCTATTGCAGGGCTTATCACCAGCCGGCGCCATACCTCTCTGGCAACTGTCCTTCTGCAGCTGCACACGTGTAGTTGCTAAATAATTAATGTAGTTGTTAAGTTGTTCTAGCTGTTAAGTTGCTAAGTTTTCATTCATAAAAAGCTTAGTGCAATGTTTTGTATTGTTTTTCACCGACTTCTAAAAAGAAGGAAGTTGTCAAGTGTTGAGGTGTTTTTAAATTTACACTAGCAATATTATAAAATTATAGAATGCAAAAAAAAATAATTAAAAAAATGCAACATTAATGAAAATATTTCTACATTAGATCAATATTATATCTTAGTATAAAAACATGAGTATCAACAGCAATGTTTCGACGGCAAACATAGCGTAAAAAAATTAATATATTCGCGTAAATTGCATGGCGATATAGCGAGCCCCAACTTTAAAAAGGCCAAACCATAGTATGGTATTAAAATCGAGTAGCCAGCCGACTTGGATCCAATTTTTCTGGTTAGATGGTTTCTGATGGCCAATTGGTTTCTGGTTAGATGATTTTGATTTAAAACGAAGCGAAACCGTTATACACCAAGCAGTTTTAGCCTGTATAAGTCCACTGCTGAACATAGACGAATCTCAATACGCGCCATTTTTGTGCGCTCATTGGAGGTATTGGTCACGCTGGGCAAGCGGGTTGGCGATCGCAGTAGCAGATGATTGCTGATACACAAAAGGATGCTGCTGCCCATCCTCCGAATCTTTCCCTTGGTTACTTCTTACGACACCCGCGGGACAAGTAGGGGTGGTTTAATTCTTAGGCCGGAAACCACACGGCACACTAACCTACACAAAGTTTAGACACAAACTAACCCTCAATTTTTTTTAAACATACCATAAATACGGCTGGTATTTGACCCAGACTCAATAATATTTTTTTTAATCTCATGTGTGTAATATGTTAATACAATAATTATAAAAATAATAAACCAGCCTGTAACTGTCCCACTGCTGGGCAAAGGCCTCTTCTCATACAGAAAAGGAGTAAGCATTATTCATCATAACAGGCTAGCTCACTGCGGGTTGGCGATTTCAGACCATTAGGTCCAGGTTTCCTTACGCTGTTTTCCTCCAGTTAGTCAGTGGTGTCTTAGATTAACAAATTAATTAATTAAGTATAATAATGATAGTCTAATTTTTTTAAGAGTGTAAGTTTTTACGTTCTCAAACTTTGTGATTGTTTGTTTGCTTGCGTTTCTCGATGCGTTTAAAGTAAACTCGATTAACCCGATGGTCAAGTTGTTCGAATCATTTTGTGGAACTCGCGCTACGCACTCTGATCACAATATATCTAACTAGCTTCCGCCCGCGGCTTCGCCCGCATGATATGTTGATAAATTGTAGCCTATGTGTTATTCTGATGTATAAGCTATATTGTGGTGAAGTTTCATTCAAATCCATTCAGTAGTTTTTACGTGAAAGAGTAACAAACATCCATACATCCATACTTACAAACTTTCGCCTTTATAATAGTAGTAGGATTAGGTTGACGTAAGGTGACGTAAGTTTGACAGTTACATAACCACGTTAAATAAATAAATCTTTATGGTCTTCATATTTATCTTTGAACCTCTATTCTCAGTTGGAAACTAAATTACTCAATTTCCTTCCAATTCAACAAATAGTGTCATAATATTGATTCAAGAGATTCTCCGGAGCGCAGTTTGTATCAATAGTTACAATCAAATAGACGCTGAGTCGGCACAGTTGGCAGGTTGGCAGCATCGATGGCCAACTTCAGAAACTGCCAACAGTATTGCGGCCACTAAAACACTATTCAAATGAATTAATGTTTGCTAAATTTATTTGTATAGTTTGGTTTGTTCAGTTTGTAAGCCGTGATAGCCTAGTGGTACCACGACATTGGTGCTGATTCTCTTTTACATCCCGCTAAATTAATGTAAGTCTAACTATAGCTCTTTCTAATAAACACCATAGAAAAAGGACAGCAAATTGAACTATCAAATTAGAGCCGTCAAATTAGTCTACGGACGTGAAATTACACGAGACTTTTATGACATGCCGACTAAATTCTCGTTGATATCACGCAAATGGGCTAGTTTGACAGCTCTAAAAATCTCTTCTATCTTTTTCTAATGATTTCTGGTAGAAAGAGAGATAGTGAGTCTAAATTAGTTTAGAGCGTGTGCAAGAGAATTAACACCATTATATAGTCAAAGCTTTCAAAATATTTGGAGGGAAATATTGCTGTTCTCCATCCGCAAAAATTTTTGCTAGTATAATAAATACTTTATCGCAGCACTTTGGCGACTATTTTATAGTTTTCAATAAAATTGATCTTTCAAGGCACTCGCCATATGATGTATTTTATAAGCTTCTACCGCCTACGCAATGTCGAAGCTGTAGCGCGAGCATTTCTATAAAAAATATATCAATATTAAACGTCAATTTTGACACAATTGAATGAACTTTATGTCAAACTTGACGTTTAGAATCGATAAACGTTCGATAAAAAGTCGAGAAAAAGATCCATGCTTGCACCCCTGTTGTGATTCAGAATTCTAGGTTCTTTCCACTTTTCCCTTCAATCTTTCTTTCTACGATAATTTTCTTTTAACTTTTTTTTCACTTGGGTTTCCTACATGAGATGTGATTTTGTCTAACAAATATAGCATTGCAAAAGAGTTCAACAGCAAACATCTCTTTATCTGAAAATTATATTAAGTTTCCACAAATCCTGTCACTCTTCACAGAATACCTTATTCATTTTTCGCTAATGTAATCGCTCGCAGTTTATGGATAATATTGGTCATGCATCCAATATGACGCCTTAATCGCTTCTTCCGCCACCGACGTAAAATATTACGTAGCTTCCTTGCGCAAAATCAGTAAACAACAACGGAACTAGCGCATAATTTGAATAATAATGCTTTGACAACGTAGTTTCAGCGCATTTCCTGTTATTACTCAGAGGACTTCATCTTCAGAAGCACGTTTCTTCTATGTCATGCTACTCTAAATCGTAATCATATCGTAATAAGGTACACCGGCAGCGAAGCAGTCCTATCACAATACAGCGCAGTTTCAACATAAATTTAGCTAAGTCTGTATTGTTTAACAATACATTTTAACATTTCGTCACCGAAAATAACAATTGAAAATGAATTTGTTTTAATAAAACCCAAATAGGTATTAATGCGTACTAGGAAGACTTCTAAGATTTTCATGTATTGACATTATGAGAACAAACCACTTAAATTCTTCAATACGCAACACCACCAATTAGGGTAAAAAAAAAAAACAAAGACGTCATCTTTTGTAGAAAACATCATTGATCAAAGGCTCAAGAAAACAAGTCAAAAGGATTTCAATCCACTCTGTGAGAGCACGTGGAGACTACAAAGAGAAAGTAATTTATCATCCAACATAAGTGTTTATAAGAGGCACGTGAAAAGGACGCAACATTAAAAAAGTCTTGTCTCAAAAAGTTTTGAGGACTTGGAACTCTTTGGTGCCTTCTACTTTGACAGTATTTTTTTTTTTAAGAATGAGTTTTTATTAAAGTACTTTTTAAAACTATTGTGTGAAAGACTTAGGTCTAGTGACGAGGGAAAAGAACGTTAGCTTGTTAGTGAATTTAGTTTTTAGAGATGGCGTGATTTTACATTTTATTTACTTGAAATATTAAAATACTCTGGCAGAATTAGTACACTGTAAGTCCACTTTGTTAATAAAAAAAAAGAAAAAGAAGAAAAGTTGTCGTTGATTTTTGTAAAAAGAATAGCACTTTAGAGTTTAGTAGTGGCAGGTAGTGGCGAAGCTCGTCCAGATTGAATGTGCAGTTGTTTATAATTTTGACGTTTAAAAAAGACCTCTATTCCAAAATATCTAGTGTACAAAATGCAGTGGTAAATTATTTTAATGTCAATTTTAATAATCAATTTGAGCCCACTAGGTTACATGAAATGGTTTACAATCCATCTAATAATATCTGTCTAATCTAGAAAAGATGCAGGTATATTATCTGTGGATTAAGACTGAGAGTAAACCACTTTAATCCTAGAGTTTAATCATGGTTTATAAGTTGGAAATTGAGTTCATCTGGGAACTAAGGCAATATTCTGAGACTTGAGCATCTGCACTTTGAACCTTCAAGCTGCTATTAGTTGCAGGATTGACTAGTTAAAGCGATCTACCTCACAACTTTAAGTTGTGATGAGGGAGGTTACTTTTAAACTACGAACTCAATCCCAATAATATACTTGTTGTCGTACCTGTTGGAGCAAAAGCTTTTCAAGTGTAGTTAATGTTCATAATTGGCTACGCATGAAATAATGCGTAAATAAAATAAGAAAATATTAAAATACTAGAAACTTTTACTTGAAAGAGAAATCTTGGAACTGGTTTGAAGAATCGTTAATTTAACTAGCAATATTATTAAAACAGTTTGTTTGCGTTAATATAAACATAGTCATACTCAGCTATTAAATATATAGTTACTTAGCTATTGACAAGATAGTTACTCATTTATCTATACAGGGTTATTTGTAAAACACCAGCATCCTTAAAAGGGGTCATTATACTCATCATTATAAACAATTTTTAGTATGGGAACAACCTTGAAATCACAAAAAAAAAATCAGCTGTTCCATACATTTTGTTGAGTCACGTGATCATAAATGTATGGAACAGCTGATTTTTTTTTTGCGATTTCAGGGTTGGTCCCATAGTAAACATTGTTCATAATGATGAGTATAATGACCCCTTTTAAGGATGCTGGTGTTTTACAAATAACCCTGTATAGATATATGAATATAGTATTCAGAAATTCTCAAAGCGATACTGCAGTATCAAAGAGAAGCCCCGGTGTTCGTTGCACTAAGTTTTATTAAAAGTCACAGCTGTCGATATCGGTCCCGCTCGCCAACTACCCTCATGGCATGCAGATGCTGCTATGTTTTCGGGTAACCAATGACGGTTAAGATATATATTTGGTGTTTTCGTACTTCAAGATAGAGTTTGAGGAAATACATTTTGATATTAAGATCACAGTATATACTTATAATGCGATTCAAAGATAAATCTTTTGCAACTCTGACCGCCATTTTGTGACGTCATAAAAACAAACATCAATCCTCCATCCCTACCCTACACTACTCCTACCCTACCCTACAATACTCCTACTACCTATGTTCACATGTCTCAACAAAATATAGGGAACAGCTGATTATTTTTTGCGATTTCAGGGCTGGTTCCGTAGTAAAAGTTGTTCATAATGATGAGTTTAATGACCTCTTTTAAGGATGCTGGTGTTTTACAAATAACCCTGTATATTCAGAAGATTGGTAGGATAAGTCGGATCGTTACTAACATCATGAATCTTTAATACATAAATAAATAATTGAATTTAAAATTACGTAAAACAAAATAATGTAGCGGAATCAACACTACATGTTGTTTTTCGTTACACATCTCAATGGGATACAATCAGGGTTGTGGAGTACCGTTTATACTCTTCTACTTCGATTTGTGACACGAGACCGTGCCCAGCAATAGTGGCTGATCTCTTGTGTTAAAATCATCATCTGATGATGATGATTTTAACACAATAGATCATCAAAGGCCTTTACACATCTACAAGACATGATTTATATAGCGTCCGATCGGTTGCACCTCCGCTCATGGCTAATCAAGCCATATGGCTTGTATTAAAATATGAGCAGTAAAATTATCGGTTTTCACAAAGTAACGCCTGATTCCATTATTTATCTTAAATAATTACTATAATTATTTAAGAAGCAAGAAGTGCATGATAGCTCTGACGAACTGAGGTAAACGCCGCGTTTAATATAAACGCTCCTTTATCTCCGTACGTTAACGGAGGATTAAAGCTAACATGGCGTTCATTAACGCTACACTTCGCTTTACTTATGTCTTTATGGCGTATTAAATATATTTGTGTTAGTAGGTAAGTGCTCTGCGGCTGCTTGAGCTCTGGTTAAGATGTGTACAGGATGTCGGGTACTCTTGTAAACATGAATTGTGTTTTAAGTTAGAGAAGTGTTACCGTTTTACACTTTTATTTATTTAATCTTCATGTTACACAAAATGTACGCCAGCACATCAAACTACTACAATCTGTCAAAATTCGTTAATAGATTTTCAACTTTCTTGTTAAAACATTAGGTTCAAAGTTGATTGGGAAAATTTGACAGTTTCGGGTAGCTTGTCGGGTAGTCTGTACATTGGCGGACTTAATGCCTTAGGCATTCTCTACCAGTCAACCATAGGGTGGTGAAGAGATGAAATACACACTTTAGTAAGATTATTATTTTAAAGCCTTTTAAAATTTTTGGTTATTGTTATTTTATTATTATTTTATTTTATTTATTAGGTTTAGTGTATTTATAGTTAAGTAGATTTAGAATGTAAATAATTTAAATGCATTTCTTAATTTTATTACTTTTTAAATGTATAAGTGTTTAATTTTTAAAAAATTGTAAAGAAATATTGCGATTCTGCACCATAAAAAAATTAGGTTTTCTAGTGACGAGGGTTTTTAAATTTATAGTTATGTGAATTTAGGCTTTGCTTAGCACGGATTAAGACGAATTTTAAGATCGTTTTATAAATATCTTACAAGTAAAATTAAGCAAACTTAAGCTCTTTATACCAGTTTCAGCCTTATGCTAAAACTATCTTCGACTTATCAAAAACTTAGAATAATGAACTTTAAAGATAAAACTAAGTTTAAGCGAAGGCAAAGTACATTCTATAGATCCATCTAAGCCTCACTCTCAGTAATCAGTTTCACAAGAATCGATCATCTCTGCAACCTATTTTTAAATAAAATATAACATTACCTACTTAATATATAATAATATTTCAAAATTGAACTTTTTCTTATCGTGTGGTTGATGAACAACCTGGTGTCAGAGTTTAAACCAACCGTAGGCCTCTGATGTGGTTTTACACATCGTTGAGAAATCTCTCAGGTGTACTGGTTTCATCACGATGTTTTTGGTTTCATCACGATGTTTTCCCGTACCGTTTTAGCAACTGATAATTAATTTATAGTTCGCACATAACTCGTCAAAAGTGCGCGCCTTGGGATCAAACTCGAGACCTCTAACTTGTCAGTCGACGACTACGGCGACGGTCATTCTAGTAGGCTATCAGTGTTCGATTGTGAAAATTGAACTCAAAACATGAAATAAATATATGTAAATCTTTTGACAGACATTCGACCTAGTAATGGAACTAATATGACTTCGACATTCTAAGAAAATATACCAAATCAAAGGAACTCTATCTATTAGAACTTTAGAGGTTTCCTAGAACGGACTTATCTAGGAAATTGTACTTCAGCTGTACATAGTAGGTATGTTCTACGAGAGTACTTACGTTCGGTAAGCCTTGCGACCGTGTTTCCATTGTATTCTTCGATATCTTGCGAAATAGGTACTTATAGAACAGAGAGACGGCAGTGTTGTGTGGACTAAGCCTTATTACCTATTTTTGGATTTAGAACACATTTTTTTTTATTTCAACTTACTGCTTCCAGCCAGTTTTAACAGAAATTTAGCTGGACCATAGAGGAGCTTTGATTTTCGTTACCTGAAACAAAATAAAATTTTTAATTAGTTAAGTAAAAACAATTAAACGGTATTAATAATTTATCGTTTCTAAATTTAAAATAATATGATGGTTAATTGACCAACATTCAGTAAAAGGGCACTAGGGCTTAGGCAATTCAGTCAAAACCTTTGACTGAATCGTCAGTCTAATGGGTCTTCTTGAGACTCGCGAAATTGTCAAAATCCCGCGAGTTATATTTCATAATTCCAAGAAGATTAGCCTTAGTTTTGATCTCTAGTTCGAGCTAAAGTGTTTGACGCTTTATATATGTAAAGTCTACTAAATTCTCACGAGAATCAACCACTCCATATTGTAATTTTCTTAAAAAGGCAGTAAATCTTCACTTACTTCAAGAAAGTCATAATAAATCATATGAGAAAAAAGAAAATGTTAAGTAGAAATAAATACAACCAAAAGTAAAGCAAGAAACTCCAATTGGAAGACGAGCCCATCATTATAGCAAACTTGACTTTTTAAGAAGTCTATTTATATCGTGAGTCCAGGTAAAACGGAGGAGGTCACGTTTCGACAACTTGCTGGCTGTACGACCTTATTTCCTTGACACGCGAGAAAAAGTTGGAAAGCGCGCCAACAATGCGGCTACATTTAAATTGAGAACGTTGTTGCCTATTTAAATATGGCGGTTTACAAATTATACGTAACCAATGCTTTTGCAATTAGTTGTTGAAGTTTATTTTGTTTTGTTATTTTAAGATTATAATATCAGCATTTTAGTGTACTAAATAAATCGTCCAAATGATGTTCTATTTGTTGGTCAGTACCGACTCGGATGTTAAATTAGATTTTCTCAGTAATTATTGGCTGTCGTCTTAAAATTTTGCACAGTTGTAGAAGTCATCTGAAAACGATTAAAACCGAAAATACTGTAGCCAGAAATGCTTTGAGATAGATAATAAAACTAAAGCATGAAATCCTTTGAACATGCCGTTTCTAGGTACTAAAATTAGATCAGATTCGGTCGGCTGGCGACGGAGGATGGCGCCTACGGACAAATAAAACTGCATTACCGAGATCCGGTCTGAAGAACAATAGACCTCTTTAGCGCGGGAAACTCAACTGAAAACGTAAGCTGATTTAGTACCAACTACAAATGATAGATGGCGTTATTGTGACAAGTTTGAAAGTAGCTGCAATAATTATTTTCAGTCGTAAACACACAGATAAATTGAATGCAATAATTGTCATTGGTGCGTGGGATAAAAACGTGTCTTAGATGTACGACGTAGACTGTATAAAACGTAAAAAACTTAATTGAATTTTCCCATTATACCGTTCAGATTGGAAATAAAGCGATGACATATCATTGTATGGGTTTTTTGTGGGAAATCTAAAAACCCCTAACTTAAACCCCACTCTGGGGAGGTGTAGAGGCAATAAATTTGTCCGATTTGTACGGACTAAACAACATACCATGTTCCTCGAAAGACCTCTGGGCAGTAGGGGATAATGCCATAACTAGGGTAGTGCCAGGGCGCAGACCTTGAAGTTGCGTAGATGACCACATCTAAACCAAGCTCGCATCGGGCGCATAAAAGGCAGTTACAGCCACAGATATGGAATCCATATCTGTGGTTACAGCACTGTACGGGATACACTTGCGTATTTACCGCCCTCCCAGGTCTAGAACTCTTAACCCACTCCTAGTGTAGACACTGACAGGACCTGTCGTTGTTGGCAGCCGGGCCGCTGTCGTATCCTTCAGAGCCGCTAGAGTAGGTAATACAGCGTGCCACCTTCTCGAGCCTGTCATTGATCGGACGACGTACTACTTCCCTCGGCCTAAATCGATTTACCCAACGAATATAATTATAAGATCTGACCAGATAACAGGGTGATTAACTTTTCAAAAAGCAAAATTTATACCAGAAAGAAATAAAAAGTCCACCATAATAAATCTAACCTATTTTGTGACGTCATATTTCCATAACTTGCAATAAACAGGCCGGTATAGTCTGTTTTATGCCATCATTTGCGTTAATCACAGTGTTATGGTCGCCATGGTATTATGGAGACATAATTCTTCATAAGTCATAAATATTTATGAGCTGTGTTATTACTTGTTAATACTGTTATGTATTTATACCTTTATGTTAGTTGTGTAACAGCTTCTGTAAGAGAATAGTTTTAATAGTGATGATTACTTTTTTATTCTGGGTCAGAAATATTACTTGACGGAGGTGTGGAGAATACGTAAGATACCACTGCTCCGTGTTTACGAGTAAGTAAAGACGAAATATCGTGGTTGTGGTTTCCGACGACGCGTGGGCAGCGAGCGGTTACCTCAATTGGAGTCGCGTACTACTAGAATTACTCTTGTACGATACAATTGTCTACAGAAAGCACGGTTCACCGATGAATGCTAATACGAAATTGGGTAAATCAGCTTCGACCTAACACACAGGGGTTACAGGGTCGTAAAGGTCGGACAGAGGGTAAATTATGCCAGACTCTGGTTGGCTTTAGCATAACCCGTCTCTTTCCTTATGCGTCCAGGATACATTTCCTCGACTGCGCTTTCCTTATGGCGCGCGGCATCTGTATTTCCAAAACATTACAGATCTAAAAACCATTAGAGAATATGCACGTGTTATAATAGGGAAGATGCAGATGTAATATTTATGGAATTTGTATGATTAAAACGTTAAAAAAATATAAAAGAAAGGCCACTGCAACGTTTTTATTTTACATATTGTTGTTTTTTTACAATTAATTATTGTTAACGTTTTAAAAATGACTTGAAACAATACGTATTTTAAAACACGAATTAGCGTTTCGTGACGTCACACTTGTTTTGACAACTTATTTGAGGTTATGGTTGTAAAGGTGAATATTATTTTATGGGAATATTAATTGCGTTTTTTTAATAAAAATGGGAGTTGGGTTTATCAAAGCAGTCTCCAGGTGTTTACCAGTTAGTATTGACATAACATCATTAGTTTTTCTCTAGTTTAAATATTTTGAATAAAATAATTAGTTAGGTATGTTTAGTTCTAGGCCTTAGTAGAAATAAATATTGTTTATATTATTTTAATCAGCATTTTAGATTAAAATTGAAGAAGCTGGATTTCTTCGTAATGCCGAGTACCCTTTTTTGGTGCAACACCTGACGGCTGAAAATTACACAGTAGAGGTGAAATATCCTTAACAGAAGCTACCTACCATACTTTCCTATGTGAAAGACAATAAAATAACACCAAAATATTGGGCACAAGTACAACTTCAAATGTTTTTCAGCATAAGGAAAATATCACTTTTCTGTATAGCACACACAAACTTTGAAAAATTAAAAGAAGTATATTTGTATATACGATAAAAGCATTTTATCTGTTATGAATGCTGCATAGAAATTCTGGATAGATGCTGTATTTCCAAAATTAAAATGTAATAACTATATAATATTTAAGTTATTCTTTTTTGTAAATTTATAAAATAAAATTCTATGCTTTGTAAATACTATTTTTTATTCGATTTAAATAAATATGCAAAAGTATGAACAGCATGAATAAAACAGCATTTTTTCGGATAAATTGCAATGTTTTAATTTTTTAAATATATTTGTGGTCTATTCTACATGGAATTCTTTAAAATGAAAACAAAAATAAAAATAGTGCATCTTCCCTATTATGACAACTAGCTCACGCGGCTTCGCCCGTGGTTCTAATTAATTGATCACAGCGCCACCTACCAGGTCCAACAGTGATTATAAATATAGCCATAAATCCACATAAAAAACTTATCAAAAAAGAGCCGTTCGGAAGTTATGCGCGAACATACGTTTTCAATTCATTTTTATTTATAAGTATAGATTTTAAAACGATATTCAAACAAATTATCGATATTACACAGACATATAGACAACTATCAATAAAAATAACTAACAGAACGATTTGTTAGATATTTTCATTACGAATATATAAAAAAACCCGTATATATTTTGAAACCTAAAAGCATTTGTCTGTAAACGAGTACAACAATCATCCCGATGACAGACAACCGAGAAAGATTTCTTTCAACAACAGAGGAATCTCATTAAAACATAACAAGTACCTATCAATCTCTTGGACAAGAAAAAGATACATGGAATTCGCAATATTTGACAAAACGTAATGAAAACGTTCAAGTCTTACTGCCAAGGGAAATTAAACTTTTTTTAAATGATCATTCGGTTCATTTTATCGTAGCTGCGGGTAGTTATAGAGTTGTATAGAGTCCCTGAGTGGAGTCCAATAAAGATAGGTATTTCATTTAGTATCGATCGAAATAAAGTCAAGTATTTCTCTAGGGTCTTTCCCCCTACTAAATTCTTTAGATACTGGACTTTAGTATTTATTATATAAGACAGTAAATCAATCATCATAATTATTATGCTTTCATAAATTCAATGACTAATAAATAGGTTTTTATAAAAACTATTGGAATATCAAAGCTAAACGTAGGTTTTTACTAAAAATTGTATCTGTGCTGTTGACCGTTGAATAGTTCCTTTATCTGGAGCTAACCCTTTTCCATATAAGCAATAACTAAGTAATTACTTAAGTTAAATCTTACTCTCCTCCATGCGCGCAACATTCTTAAAAAGGGATCCGAAGTTTTCCTTTCGTGTATATTATATAGGATAATCTAGAATTCTAGATGATAATATTTTCCGATCCGACATAATTGTTATTTTGATATCCACACGGCCGGAGCTGCGGAGGAGCGAACACGGCTAGCGAAACCATAAAGTTCGTTTTCAAAAATATCGCTCTAATTCGAGAGACGTAAACTAATTTTAGTCTAACTTTATCTCTTTCTAATAAACACTATAGAAAAAGGACAGCAAATTGAACTATCAAATTAGAGCTGTCAAATTAGTTTACGTCCTTGCAATTGACGTGAAATTAGAGGAGACCTCATGATATGCCGACTAAATTCTCGTTGATATCACGCAAATGGACTAGTTTGACAGCTCTAAAAATCATCTATCCTTTTCTAATGATCTCTGTTAGAAAAAGAGATAGTGAGTCTAAATTAAGTTAGAGCGTGTACAAGAGAATTAGCACCATTCTCTATTCTGTGGTCTATGCTAATAGAAAATCCATTTACCGTATGACTGATAGGCCGTTAGTTCGCGTGCACCTGACAGGTGTCGCCACATGTACCGTTCACAGGGTGTTCGTATTTATTATTCACGTGTAACTCTCCCAACAGGGTATCGGAATTTGAATGATAATCTAATCCTGTTTATTAAATTTGGGTCGGGGGACACGAATCTATTCGTGTTAATTTTGCCAAAATTGCAGTACAAACCTTTTAAATGCTATTATGTAATTTGTAAACCTGCTATATTAGTCAAGTTGACTATCTACAATCGCTAACGCTATAGAAAACGAAAGAAATGTATAGGATTATCGTTATGTCACGTGGTCAAAACAAACGAATAGAATCTAATCCTATACATTTCTTTCGTTTTCTATAGCGTTAGCGATTGTAGATAGTCAACTTGGCTAAGCTACCTGGTTATTGACTGGTTTAATATCGGTATTTTAGATTTAAAAAA
Organism: Protodeltote pygarga; assembly: GCA_936450705.2. NCBI lineage: Eukaryota > Metazoa > Arthropoda > Insecta > Lepidoptera > Noctuidae > Protodeltote > Protodeltote pygarga. Next base: position 3,657,435 of record OW388264.2, on the reverse strand, counting down.
AAAAGATATTATTTATTCGATATGTGGAAATTTGTCTTTCTAGCCGTGCGTAGTTTCTGTTTTTTTTTTACGTTTAGTTTTCTCTAAGTGTTCAATTTTCTGCGTAGAAATAAATGATTTCTTTCTTTTTTTAAATAAATAATGAGGCCTCGGGCACGGGAAATTTTTGAGGTTCATCTCTTTTTCAACCCATCTAATGCTGTCCGCCTCCTCCGTCTTAGCCTTTCCGCATCAAATTTCCTGTCTGCTAATTTCTCAACACTTCAATGATGTGTCAATAGGCTGTCAAATGAATATTTTTCGACATTTGGTATTCTGCTACTAGGTAAAATAGCGGAAACTATTCCATCGACACACTATTGACATTCCATTTAAGCGTTTGATAAATTAGAATTCCCTCAGACAAATATTTGACAAATAGCTTAATTTAACCACGGGATAATAATAGATCCACATTCTTTCACGGGGAAATTAATTAAATTGCTATTTACATTACTGCGAAAAAGGCGGTGAAATAAAATAAATGGATAGGTACCTACTGTATTTTATTTAAAAAAAAATATCTAAGCACTTAAACCACTTAACAATAGCAAAGATTTCTACATGTTACACTTAGTGTAAGAATTTTTGCAAGTCCTGTATTTTGTTAAAGAAAAAAACTGCATAAAACAAGAAAAACCAACATTTTCTTACGTTTTAAAACAATATAAAACAAACATAGTTTCTTAAAACTTACTATTTTTAACGATAAGACTATTCATAGTCGCACAATAGACGTCGGGAACAAGACCTCAGGCGAGCGAGCTACAATGGAGAAAAATAACGTGTTTCTCCTTGTTTTATAGGGCAACACTGAACTGGAGATTTTTTTTCTTGAGCTTTGATTTAGAGAAGCTTTCAGGGTTTGTTAGGAACAATTGACGGATGAATTTTGCTTTTTTAAAAATGGAACTGTGACGGACATAATTGTATTGTTCTTTTAACGGTACAGATTGATTGAGAAAGAAAAGTTATCGAAATAAATGTTTTAGGAGAGGTTTTGTTTCTCCTTTCTTTTTTAATGGACTACTTACTTATTTCTAAGCGTGGAAGAAGTCCATACATGTCTAAGGAGGCCAACAAAGCAAAATTTTTCCTCCATGGTAAGCCAAAGCCTAGTTTAATATCGAGTAACGATACGGTTGGCAGCCAGGCAGCCAATGTTTGCATATTTGCCTTCATGACAAAACGAACGCTTTTGTGTTTATTTCTAGTTTTTTAGTGCTTTGAAGTGGTTATGGTTTTTGTACAATTTTTTTTGTAAGTTTTTTTGTCACTTGCGTGAGTCTATGTTACGCTTGTTCTTTATACTTTTGTAATCGTAGGCTCCCACCCTATTAACCAGTTCGCACCGAGTAATCTATTTTCCTACGTAATATTGGTTAGTAAGTAATGCATATAGGGTAATTGGATTGTGTCAGCCTGTCAGGCTTCCCTCAACGAGCTCTATTAACGTAACTTTGCGCTTACATGCAAAGGTTATTGGTAATGAAGTACTCATTCATGTGTGAGGGAATGTCTAATGAAAACAGCAAATCAATGGAATGCATTTTGTTTCTGTCTTTATACGTCGTAGACAATTTTCTTATGAAATTGCTACCACTGTTAAGCTGTTGGTTTGGTTGTACTTTTTTAATGGAAAAAGGGAATAATCGAACTCGCCTGAGTGAACTAATGATAATTACCGGAAGATTTGCAGGTGCGTTGCTGGCCTATGAGGGGGATTAGGCTCTCTCTCTAAGAAACGAAACGATTGCAGCGGACGACGTTTTTTGCACTCAAGCAGGTCGCGCGCGATATAGCAAAAACAAATGAAATTATCGAGGACTGATTGTTGGCACCTTGGAATGTAAAATATTTGTCCATTGGGAGGCTGGCACTGCCGGACTCTCAATAAGATAGTTGCCAGCTGATTAAAAAAGTATACATATTTAATATCACCACAAAGAAGGTTTAACGTATGTAAAAAAATATGGTTAATTAAGTATGAATACTTTCCTATAAATAAGTTATTTATTTAATTAAATAAATTTTTAGGCTTTGTGATTCTTTAGTAAAACTTTTTACAGACCCCATCAAAAAGTCAAAGTCAAAAAGAAACAATTTTTAAAGACTTAGGTGACAATTCATCCAGAAAGTATTATTTTAATCCTTGGGTGAAACGCAAGTGGTGTCGTTATCGGATGAGTCAACGTAGTTCATACTAATAGTGATTTTTTTAGATAAAATAAAATCATAATAATATCACCAAAAAATATCTTTACCAACAAAATATTACGTATATTATGTAGTCCCCTACATCCCCACACTAATCTCTGTGAAGCATGTTATCCTGATGCCAACGTCATCACAGGCAATATCCTGGGATTTCACGGTAAGCCGATGGCTCTCGGTGGACGTGTTGCCAGACCACAAATCAACTCCTATTTATTGCAACACCATCGAGTAGTTTGTTAGCAGTTTATGATTGTCTATGGTAATTGGTTTTTGTATTTGGAATGTAAGAGAAACGTATCTATGGTGATCTATACGTCGCAATGGCTGTTTGAGTACCTACCTACATTTTGATAAAGTGTTCAAGTAAAAATTATTTAGAATTCTTCAAATACTTACCAGCCTGTAACTGTCCCACTGCAGGGCAAAGGCCTTTTCTCATACAGAGAAGGCCACCACGCCTCTTTAGAATATTTTGTATTTAAAAAATAATAAGAATGACAAGACAATCGAACAAGAAATGTAAAATGACAACAAACATTATAACAAGTTAACACAATCAGATTTTTATCTCGGGTGCTGCTGAGCGTCATATACATATGACATTGAAAAAGTCACATTGGTACATGCCAGGTTGTAACCCACACCCACGTACTTGCAAAACTGTTCATAGTTTAGTCAAAAATATTTTTTACATGATAAACAATCATTTTTGAGCAAAGATTACCGCCTACCTGCGCCCACAGCAGATATTATTAAGTAGGTAGCTACATTTTCAAAAGCTATTCAATTACGCAATTTCCGTTAAAAGATGTTTTAATAACCCCGAGGGCAGGAAAGCAGAACTCTGAAAAAAATAACAAACAAAAACAACAGCTGTATTTTTATTAAAACATCGTTCAGAAATAAGAAGAAAAGAAAAATAATCTTGGGCAATATTGAACTTATATTTGCGATAAAATAGCTTTAGAACAAACATGGGGGCAAATCCGAAAGTTTTGGCCCAGGGGGCTACTCTGAAATCCCCTGTTGGTGTACTATAATTGACAAGATAACAACTACTAGCTTTAACCCGCAGCTTTGCTCTCTGCCATGTATTCGAATTTCGGAGATTAGCCAATTACGCAGGAGATATTATAGTGCACAAGCTCTCATAGACCGATGGGACGGCAATCCGACACACCGGAGAGAGATCAGGTGTAGGGCACACAGCTTAACATGCTTTCCAAGGCACAGAGTAAGTGATAATTACGATAAGTTAGACACGCCTTGACTTCGAATCTGAGACCTCTGACTTGCCAGTCAACTGTAATATTACTAGGCTATTACTGATACGAATAATATTAAAACTACATTTTACATTGCTACATTGTTATTCAATTCTAAACTGTTGTTCATCCGATCGCATCGAATTCATAAAGCAAACATTCAATCAAGTTTTGCATAAATTATGTTCCGACAAAATTTAATAAAACTTCGATCGCAACAGATTGGCTGACATCGATTCGGTATTAATTAGTTATAAAGGCTAACGCACATTGGCACGGGTCGCGGGATTTATTCATCATCATCGTCATCACAACTGAAAGATGTCGGCACTGGGCAAAAGTATAACCTTACATTCTCTACAAACAACCCTTTTGCTAATTTCTGCTGATTGCTAATATTCTACTTCAAAATTCTAGTAGGTACATTTACGGCGGGCCGCACATCGGGCCAAAAACGGAATAGCATATAATAGGACGCACTAGCGGATTGGCTTGCTCATATTTATGAATATACGTGGCCTTAGTAGATTTTAGAAGGCGCATGTTTAAGTGTTTTCCTCCTTTGACAATAATAGCATAAGTTATTCAATTTATCAATTGTCGGTAAATTTTTGAGAGCTGTGTCGCTTTAAACGAATTTTTCTCCTCAACATAATGTTACGTATGCTGTCATAAATATAGGGTTTTTCTCAAATATACGTACGTATTCATAGTACAGGTTTGTATGATAGTATAATAAATGTAATGTCGGCAGTTGGCTTGAAAATTACGTTGCGGACTTGCATGACCCATCGTGGCCCGTAATGTGCTTTAACGTAGTTGCAATGCGAAACTCTTTGGCCCGGGCCGTGCTGTAATGGACGCTAACCTTTAGTATCTAAGTTTCTTGACTGAAATTATATAAAAAAATCCTTTTACTATTATTAATTAAATCAACCCTGTCTTACGTTGCTTGACTAAAATGGTTTCATAAATTGCCTTTCTATCCGTATCAGTTTCTAAACTGAAGCACTGTTTCGAAACTATAGTTTCAACCCATCACAGGATTCGTCACCAATTCAGTGCGGATTGTTTTTGCATCGATAATGACGCACTTAAAACTATACCTCTAGCGATAATAAATTTAATTGCAGATTATCCAGATTATTCTTGATTATTCGTAAAATCGTGACGTTAATATCGAAAAGCTGGTCCAATCGCTGAATAAATTATGTCCCGTCCGATTAAACGATACGAATGTCCTGAATGTAGATTTATTTTACCATCATTAATTTGCGAATGTTTCGATACGCGTACGACGTACCGTGTCTGAAATAAACTAATGTGTACGAACCTCTTTTGAGGTTGAAAAAACCAATTGAGGTTAAATCTAAACTTATAAACGATGATTAAAAATTAATTGACATAAATGTCACTTAAGTCTATTGCCATCTCTATTCATTGGGATACAAACGACAAGGACAAGTATAATTTAATCAGGGATTAAGAGCGGCAAGATTTTTTGAGTAAGTGTCTAAGCCATCAAAATTAAGACACAATTTGAATCTCAATCAGTTTTCAAATAAACTACAAACGTAGGAAATGCATAATACATAATTTGAGTTCTAGAAGTTTCGAAATCAAATGCCATAAGCATTTCGGATGCGACTCCAAAGAGGGTACGACAGCTCCCTAATTAGGCGTTGCTCCGTCAATGTCAAAACATCGCAAAGTCTATGGCAATCTTCTTTGTCGCTTTGACAGCTTTCCATAGACTCGTAAACTGTTTTGATGTCTTTTGATGAACTGTGATTGGTTCGCTTATTGAAGGAAATGAGTTGGTTGGTTTGCTGGAAGGAATGATTGTGAAACAGTTTTGTTAACTGAAATTAATGAATACGTAATGCAGCGTACCAAAGATGATTAGTAACTTTAGTAATTAATAATAATAGTATTTTGAATTATTTATGTTTCATATTTTAGGATTTTCTCTTGTAATGTAATGTTTAAACATAACATTTCATTTTAATTCCCAAATAATATTATTAATTATACAAACTTAGGTAAGTGGCATTTCATATTGCAAAAAAACAACATCAGAAACAAATATCTGTCTATAACACAAATATTTTTGTCCCATAAAGGAATTTCACTCCTGACAAAGCCCAAATTAAACGTGGAAAGGTAAAATTTCTCCCGCTATTATCAAAATCGAATAAGACTGCACGCCACTGTAATTAAAACAATGTTCTCCATATTTTGTCACACCTGTGTCGTACGAACAGTCTACCAACATTCCGGAATTAATTAATTAAATCGTTTTCATGGTTAGGAAAATTTACAATGTAATTACAGATTATGAATGAAAATATCGTACAAGTATAATGTCATTTTTCTCATAGAGCAATTTGTAAAAAAAAAAGAAAAATAAACATGGCCAGTGCGAAGACTGAAATTCTTTATTTAAATTGGGCGGCTTACGTTGATTTGCATCTCCATTTATTTAAAAGAATTCTTAATTTGATGCGTATTTTTTTTCACGATTGTGGCCCGCACTAGTTGTGCATTTTTTTTTATTTATTCTTTTTATATTTGGTGACGTAAGTTGTCGCAGTGGCATTCATATTCAATACGAAGCGTTCTTATACCGCATTTCACAAAATCTTTGCAATCGTTAACACAAACATTTTTAAAGGTAATGTGGGATGGATTTTTGCAACTTTTATCAGGTCACAGGTCATCTAAGTTTTTCCTACCAGAGGTTCAAAATGATCTCTAAAAACCGGGGGTTTACAAACTCACTCTCAATTTCAAGGTAAACTTCAAAGTAAGGCCCATATTGTATTAAATCCTGGTTCAACGATAAAAAATAAGTAGTTACTTAGTTAACTTTAGCGAGCTATTAAGCTAAAAAAAATATATTCCGAGAAGACGTCGACATAAGCTTACACGGGAGCTTAACAAGAACACTCAATTATTTCGTACCTCATCATTTATATCTAAGTTACGGGACGCAGAGGCCGAAAATAGATGGTTATTTGTAATTCAGATTGGACCGCTACCCGCCAGATATAACGGCACAACCCTTTGGGATTAGTGATGCCTCCAACCTCATTATTGTACCCGCAAAAACAGTTTTCAGGCCACGGCGATAGAAAAAAGCTTTGTCAACTTAAAAATAACTATTAGTACTACTAATACTATTATTACTACTAGTATTAGTAGTACTATTATTCTTCTTATTGTATGGTTGATTAACAATCTGGTGTCAGAGTTTAAACCACCCGTAGGGCTCTGACATGGCTTTACACACCATCGAAAAATCTCTCAGGTGTGCTGGTTTTATCACAATGTTTTCCTTCACCGTTTTAGCAACTGATAATTAATTTATAATACGCACATAACTTACTAAAAGTCAGAGGCCTAGGGATCAAAGTCGAGACTACTGACTTATCAGTCGACGGTCATACCACTAGGCTATCAGTGCGCTAAGAACTATTAGGTAATATTGTCTCAAACTTTCGCGAACGTTTAATAAAATGAAACAAACGCGTAAAAACATCAGGACGTCAGGAAGAAACGTCAAGACTTGACAAGTAAATAAATGTTTTTTACGCGACGAATACCTTAAAAAGGTTGTTACATTAAATAACTATTAGTTCAGTGTTTAATGGCAATAGGGTCGTCCCCTATTACATGGGACTTATAACATAGCCAGCGAAACGTGGGTGTACTGCACACCTCTGCCTACCCCTTTTGGGGAATACAGGCGTGAGTATATGTTATGTTATGCTTAAAGGTTGAATTTATTTGTGCTCCAACGGGGTATATTAATATAATTATGAAAAAATATGTACCTAGTGGTTTTCCGCCAATTAATTTATTTAGCGAAATTAATGTTGTCGTAATTGAAAATATAATTATCAGTAACGTTTTAGTGCATTGTTTTCCCCTGTGCTATCGTTCACTTTTAATTATCCATCCAGTTTTGTATTAATTAAACATAATTTAAATCGATTGGCTTCTGGCTGACTTACAACATAAAAATATATTAAATCATATCTAGATTTTTTTTAAGAATGAAGAAAAAAAATAGCTGTTCCATACATATTGTTGAGTCATGTGAACATAAATGTATGGAACAGCTGATTTTTTTTAGCGATATCAGGGTTGGTCCTTCAATAAAAGTTGTTCATAATGACGAGTTTAATGACCCCTTTTAAGGATGCTGGTGTTTTACAAATAACCCTGTATAGATATTAATTTAGAATTTTAAGCATAGTTTATATTTAACTTTCTATGAACCTTAATCAGTTTCACAACAAAAGTAAAACTACGGTTGTCTTTTCTCATAAGTCTATTAACCACGTGAGTTCTAATAACCTATATTTTATATTCAAAGTACCTAGTGAAAGTTCACGAGGGTAGAACTTAATGGAGGTATAAAACATACTATAAGGACCCTTTGTATGAAAAGTCGCGGTGATATACACGTAACGAGCCGAAACGTTCGATTAGACGCGGAAGCTGAGATGAGCGGAGCCACAGCGGAGCGGAGCTAAGCGGAAATTGATAAAGAAAAATGTTGACAGTCTTTTGTTATCATTGTTTGTGTTGGGTATATTGTTACGTTCTTTTCTTTTATATGGTTTTTTTTGTGTGACGTAAATCATTATACCGACAACAAATTGAGGTGTCATGTGTGTTTTTTTTAGACTCACGCCTGTATTTCCTGGGGTAGGCAGAGGTGTGCAGTACACCCACATTTCGCCGGCAATGTTATAAGTCCCATGTTATTACATGGGACTTATAATGGGGCGAGCCTATTACCATTAACCGGGCACAATTCAAGGCTCCGTGCTGCTACTGAGGATTTCCTAATGGAAAAACACAATAACACTTTGCCCGACCCTAGGATCGAACCCAGGACCTCGTGCTCAGCAGTCGCGCTTGCTACCACTAGACCAACGAGGCAGTGTGATATATGTATACTTACCTATTTATTTTTTTAATTTGTTTAAACTTCATTAGACGCTTGTCATAATGCATTATATGCCAGGATTTTTAAAGAATGATAGATTGTCAGTCGACTGATGGAATATGGAAGCAAACCAACAAGCGGGTCATCTCATGGTAATAATGACCGATGTCCATAGACACCCGCAACACCAGAAGCATTGCAGATGCATTGCTGGCCTTTGAGGGGGATTAGTCCTTCGGTTCTCTTAATAAAAATGTTTAGTAAGTATACCTAGTTACAATAATTACTCTTAATATTAAAATGACATTACCACGACAGATGCCAGCACATCCAAGCTACTACAATCTGTCAAATTTCTTTAATAGATTTTCAACTTTCTCGCTAAAGCATTAGGTTCAAAGTTATTGGGAAAATTTGACAGTTTCGGGTAGCTTATGTTTGTACAATTGCAACTTGTCGCGTAAAAAAATATCTCAACAATACCAGAAAACGTTGGTCCACGCTCGCGTATAATAAAACTCATCCTTATTCAGTAAGAAACTGGTAAAAAAATCTATATTGTCTTCGCAGTAAAGTCCAATGACGCTTGACGCTGCCTGTAAGTAATCACATCGGCGCACGGTAGCGTAAAGGTGCGTTTCTTTTACGCAAACAACTTTTAATTAAAAATAATGGCACGTTAAGGAGATATGGAGCGAGAAAATTGAGTTTCTGTAGTAACGACATTACAGTTTATAAAAATATAATATATTTATAAATGTAAAGCGTTTCTTATTCAATGCTTCTAGCGATCGACCTTCATAGTCAAATTAAAACCATAAAGTAACATGGTTTTATTACGAAAAAGAAAAAAATCTAAATTTATTCGCCCGTGGGCGATATTCCTTACCCACGTAAGGAATAACGCCCACGTAAACTGATTATTTTTAAATGAAGTAGTCTACTGAGTTTTGTCTGTGGTTTATCTATAAATAGGCAAACATAAAATAATTCAGTACCATTTTCTTTTTTTTTTTTGTTAGTAGCCATTGACGAGCTTTATTGTTATTATTATTTGTCAAAAGAGTCCCTCGGTTGAGCAAAGACCACCCTACTCTCTTTTCACTTCTCTCTGTCGAGCGCAATGCTCAGCCCCTCGGAAAAGTGTTGTGCTCAGTGCTGTACTGTGTTGTTACGTGCTGAAAGAGGAAGACCCATTTAGTCTCCTACGGATGTACAGTAGACCTCAAGAGCATGTTTTATCTTGTGCCTTAATTTAAACACATATAAAACAAAGGCTTTGTTCTCATAAGGATAGATTCTCAAGACAAATTCTCATTAAGACGGATGCATGCGACAGTGATTAGCAGATCATATCGCATCGCATATTGTTATCATTGATTATTATTTATGTAAGTACTAAGACAATCTTTATTATTTATTTAAAAGAGCAACCACGGAGTTTCTTTTCAGATTATTCTTCATGAGTGAGAGGTTGGCTGCCCTTAACGCTTTGACTGCCAGACTGCAGACACAATGCAAATTCTATTGTTTGTCGGACACCATGTGTCCCCCATGGCGTTTAATGAATTAAACTTGGTTGGCAACTAGAATCACAATAATATTAGAATAATGACTATTCATAAGGTGCCTAAAATGGTCTACATGAATACACCCAGGTGTACTATGCAGGTGAACCACGACCGATGACCGATAAAAACGTTTTGATTTTGAAAGACAAGCCCAATTATATTCTTTCGTCCTCTTTTGAGTCTTTCTGTATCTTGTATCTTCTCCTCTGCTGCCCACCCAGTAGGTACCTGTTCAGGGAACTATTCGACTGATATTTGATTTTTTTAAACCTTTTTCGGGCTACAAAAGCGTCCCAACTCTTAAATCTTACTCTATGCAAACAAATACGAGGTTGAAGATGTCAGTTGCGTCCGTATTCGAGTATAACTGTAAATAAGTTGTTGTTGCATCGCAAACATTGGACGTTCGGAACTTCCGATGCACTTTAGTGCTTTTAAAAGCACTATTTTCACTAAATATCGGTAAGCGATAGTTTTATTTCACAACTTTATTTACACTGTTTTGGAGAAAAGAATGGACAAGGAATCTTCTTCTTAATCGTTTTAACTCCAACACCAGGTTTTTTATCATTCATAAAAAACCTGGTGTCGGAGTTAAAACTGCTCGTAGGCCTCTGACATGGCTTGAGACATCGTTGAAAAATCTTTAGGTGTTTTCTTTCACTGTTTTAGCAAGTGATAAATTTTTTTTGTGAGCGGGAGAGTTTTTAATGCATCCGCTTACTTGACAAATTTATTGATTGGCAGAATTAACACTTTATAATGGTTTTTGTATTTTTTTTATATAAAGACCAAAATGTCTCTTAAACCGATACTGTTGGAGACAACAATGTTCTTAAACCGCTTTGTCTGAAATCTACGCTCAGCCTAAATAACTTACATTACGTAAGACAAAAAAAACTAGGCACAAACCTACCTATATTTCTCGAGTCAAATAAACGAAAAACCTTTCTTCCTATCCCGACTGAAATGCAAATAGTTCACTTTACCATTGAAATTGGTACATGAACATCGCAAACAGAAGGCCGATCGATTCATTAGCAAGTCAAACGGAGACCTATCTGGTGGTATCGAATTCATTCAGAATTGATTATCTTTTGCCATTTGATCGAGTGCACAATTACCCCACACGCCTGTTGCTACGCTTTTGCGGTTAGGCACATGTGGAACGCCAATTTGTGCTTATTCGATTTCGAAAAAAGAAATGTTTTATTCTTTTTTTGACATAAATTTCAAATATTTTTTCTTTTCTCTATAATTTGAAATCGTTCGAAAGTCTTTGTTCTGAATTTGAATTCATAATAAAATAACAAAAGGAGAAAACAAATGAGCCTTGTCAACGTTAGCTTTTGATCAAGATTCCTTTTACCGCTGATTTTGTAGAAAAACATGTTGAAGGAAACCAACAACACTGAAGGGTTTCCCTTGAGAGCACACAATCGATTGTGTTCAAGCGAAATGAACACTCGATTCATTTGCTACGAGATAAGCATCCTTATGTAAGAGTTTGGACAAATAAACGTGGCCCCAAAAATGGCCTTATATTGCCTTATTAGGTGTAAATACTTAATTTAATTACTTCGTCGGAATAGGTTGGCTCGACCGGGGTAGTATCGGGTGGTACTCTCATAGAACATTGACGGGAAATAACATATTATTCGTCTTATCAGTGGTATTAAAAAATAGGCGATAGTACAGCCACTCACCTCGTACGAGACCAATGATGTTTTAGTCCAAAGATTTTCTAGAATATCATAATCAAATCTGATTTAAGTCCATCAGTTGGTGATATGATATAGGCTGCTGTTGTGTCATCGAACCGTAAATAATGAATGCAGCCATTAGCTGTGATGCAGTCACAAGCCCCGCCAACTTGTATTTTTAAAAAAATTGAAGAAGTTTTTGGCGGGAATTCAAAAAGCATGTAAACGACGCAACTGGTATGGTCTATGACGAACTAAAGAAAAAAAAATTATAAAACGTCAGCGTCAGTGCGATAAAAACCATCTTGGCTATAACAAATCCTAACCTTAACGAACAACATTCTGCGCTAAACAACACAAAATTCACAGCTTCCAAAGTTTAACTATAATAGAAACAAAGTTGACGAAACACGCTAATTCCAAATTGGGATATAATGTTCAGTTTTCGCAGTTCATAAAAGGTTTGTTTGTAATCCGGTTTAAAACTGTGCAAACAGACCTTTACCTTCACGCGCAGAACCTTGTTTACGAAAAACTAAGTTAGGTATCCATTCGCCGGAGTTACAATGTTGTTAGGGCTTAGGCTGCTTTTCCATCAGAGATGTGCTATGCAGCTATGCTGCGAGGATGTAATAGCTAAGCAATGAAACTATGTGACAGTTGGCAATAGGAAGGCACCGAAAATGTTGGCTAGCATGTCTGTAAGAAATGTTGCCACACCTAAAATTATTTTTCTAATTGTTTTTTTTTTGTTTTTTATATTCATTTTGTTCGTTCCTTAGAGTATATATATAGTAGAGCAAGCCTACACGAGTATGAACCGTGAGCACGGGTATGAACAACGCGGCCGCGATACGAACTCCGCGATCATACCTCGATTGACTGCGGTAGAAGTACCATTCAGGAGCGAAAAACTCAAATTAAAGCAATAAAATGGTTAACTGCAGTGTGAAAGATTGCAAAAATGATTCAAGAAAACATACCAAAAAAAAAGATAATATAACATTCCACCGGTGAGTAACTTTTCCTAATTATTTTGATTATTTTTAATCCAAGTAGCGGGGGAGAAGAAGGCGTAAGGGGTGGGCATGCAGCGAGGGGCCGGCACACGGGGCCAGCGACGAATATACTTCACGAACCTGAGGCATTGACAGTATCGATAAATGTATCGATAGATCGCACGCCACAAACAAAAGGGTATTAAGTCTGAAAAAACGATTTTTTTTTTATTTGCGTTTCGAAAACAACAATTTTTTCTCTATAAGCTGGTAAAACAATAGTATTTAAATTCCAAATAGTTTTTAAAGTATAGCAACAAGTATCTTTCTTGACTGTTCATACACGCCATTTTCGAGACAATCAAGACAGTCGCATGTTAGTTGATTCAGTTGCCGGCCATTGCTCGTGCCCGTCACACATGTCATTGCGAGTTACAACCCGTCCAGTCGTCAATTTCATGGCAAAATATTAAATTGTGAGTATTCTAAACAGTATTATATCAAGTTAATACCCTATTGCCTGTTCGGATTAATACAAGTTTGAAGTTTTATTTAAAATAATACCCTCTTGCCTATTCAATTTTATTTAATGTGTTATTTTTAACGGAATTATTTTAAAATGATACTTTATAGCCCCCGATTTGCATGAGATAATTCTATATTGCTTGTCAATTTCGTTCTGTGGTTCGAAGTTTCAAGTAGAATACTACCTTTTAGGCTATTGTTTATTTTATTTTTTTGTTTATTTTAGATAAATTCAAAACAATGAAGCGAAGTAAAAGGGCTGAATTGATAATGAGAGCAATCTGTGATTGCGAAAGTACACCGGGCAGTACACCTGATGGATTTCTTCTTCTTTTTAGATTATTTATTTAAAAATATAGTATTGAAATATAAAACAATAAAACAGTTTACTTGTTTTTCCATATAAAAAGGCTTTAATTCTTCGCTTACTGAAATTACTAAATTTCTAAAAGCTGATTTAGTCAATTTTAACGGTTTTAAAATACTTTTTCGCGGGAAGTTGTAATTCAAAAAATGCCAAGAGGATTATCAGAAGTTTTACGAGCAAGAATAGTAACTTTAAGGGAAGAAGGATACACAACGAGAGAAATAGTACTCAGAGTTGCTATATCCTAATCCTGTGTCATGAGCACGTTGCAGTGGTACCACGGGATGGGTAATTTAGCTGACCGACCCCGCAGTGGTCGCCCAACTGTTTTCACTGCTATCCAAAAGCGCTAAATTAGATGGCTGGCAGCCCGTGACCCAAATACTACTACTACAATAAAAGTAAAAGTTCGGGCCGCCTCTGGGCTTGAAGTTAGCACTCAGACTATTCGGAGTTGCTTGCGCCAGGCTGGATTATGAGCACGGAGGTCTTGGCGAGCTTCTCTGAATACCCGCAACGTCAACGACGGAGATTGCAGTGGGCTAGGCATCAGCAAAATAAACGAAATTGAGAAGAAAACATTTGACAAAATTGTCTCTTCGTTGACGAATTGCGAATCAGTAGGTAGTTCAGATAACTGACGTGTCCGTATCTGGAGAAGATCAGGACACCGTGAAAGGTAAAAAACTGCCATTGGAATAGTTCAGCAAGACGGGAAATCGGTGTCGTTATAGGATGGTATTATGATTGGAGCTAGAACGCCTTTGATCTCGTATCGAGGCTTCATGACAGCAGACATGCATAAAGCAATGCTATTGACGGAATTGTCTGACCATTCCGAGTAAAACATGGGCACCAATTTGCACTGGTCGATGATAATACGCCCGCCCATCGACCTCAACGAGTCAATGCTGCTGTCCGAGAAAATGACACCACAAGGTTAGACTAACCTGCCGGTTCGCCTGACTTAAACCCAATAGAGCACGCGTGGGATGCTCTTAAGCGAGCTGTTTGGAACTATCAGCCACGTCCTAAAACAGTGCCAGAGGCCAGGAAAGCCGCTATTCAAGAATGGGACAGGTTAGACCAACAAATACTGAATAACTTGATTCTGAGCATGCCCAGGAGGATTTCCGTATGTGTTCGGGCCAGGGGAGAAGTTACACTATATTGAATATAAACCTTTTATTAGTAATTTGTTTGTTAGTTGTTTATGTTTGGTTAAACAGTCTTTTTCTTTCTGTTACAATTACATTATGATTAATTACCTACTTAATTTCTTTTCACAAAAAATAAAAATAGTTTTATTTTTTCAGTGTATTTCTATTTAAAGAAAACACACAATAATTATTTTTTCTAGATAAATTTCAATTTAAAAAAATATGTTTATGCTAGTGATCGCAAACTTTTTTTGATGTGTGTAGGTATAGATTTATACCTAAAGTTAATATAGCTTTTAATAAGTACTTATGATATTGTGTTATTACACTTACATACGTACATGTAATACTTTGATAAATATATGTTTAATTGATGTTGTGTTTTTTAACTTTAGTTTATTATGATAGTTACCACTTTTTGAATAAACATTTTTGAGATCCAATTGGTATTTAATTTAAAATAATCCACGAGAATAAAATAATCCCTTACTCAGGTAGGGAGAACATAACTTCTTTACTTTATAAAATGGTATCAATATTAAATATGACGTGTTATCAATGCAATTTAGTAAATTTTGGTTAAGCAAGACAGTCGTAAGTTCAACATCAGAGCTACATGAACTGCTTAAATGGTATCATCTTTACCCAGTTCCATAAAAGTACTAATAAAACTAAAACTACTATTGCTACACTAACTAAACTTACTTAGCACAAAGTAAGACAATGTACCTATAAATCTAGGTATAATTTAAAATGTTTGATCCAGTAGTTCCGAAGCTATGATTTTTTAAACATTCAAAACGCGATATCTCAAAACACTGTTTTCGAAGATAATACCCTTTTGTTTGTGACGTGCGAGATGTATCGATGATTTTATTTCACCTATTTATTAAATTATGATGATGATTTAACAGTGAAAGATTATCTTATTTATTTGATAATCATTCACTACTTTTCATGGAGCAATTTTTAAATCTAAATGAATTATTATTATTAAATTTTTATGTTTATTTATTAGGTTTATTGTAAATAGTAGATATAGAATTTATTATATATAGTTTAATAAGTATGTATAATATATTAATTATTGTTTAGTTATATGAATATAAATAAATAAAACAAAGTCGGGTTAGTAACACCATTATTAATTCAAGAACGGCTGGACCGATTTTGATGATCTTTTTTGATTTTGATATTTGATAGATTTTGTTATTCCTACTTAAAAATGTATGAGAGTAAGTGTATGAAACTGCACATATCTAACTAAGTATTAAAACATTCGTGTGATACAATTTAAACACACACTCGTGTTTTCATTTTCTCTCCCTCATTATGCAACAGTTATATAAACCACTATTATAATAGTATATTATAAGTAAGCTGTTTTTTTTGTGTGTACTATAAGTAACTCTAATTTTTAATAAACATATTTTATATCTTAATTTTTCTTTTTTTATCGATACTTTTACAGACAACTATTACGACGATAACTTATATCGATAAATAAATTTGTATACGGTAAGTCACTAGTGAACCATAAATTATAGACGCATCTGTATGCTACCTGCTTTCGTTCGGCACAAGGCAATGTTGTTGACGTTATTACTCTACTGTATATATACTCTAAGGTTCGTTCATAATCTTTCTTTCTTCTATTCAAATAAAGACTGTATGGGACACGATTTTTTGTCTTCTATATGTAGAAGTCTAGCGTTAAAAAAGTTAACTAGTTTTAGAAATCCTCAAATAATTCTACAAGTTTTAAGAACATATACCTACAATATTCCATTTTGTCACGTTTTCCCAATACACATGCTATAAAACAACACGTTTTCCTTACAATAAAACCATTATTATTTTTACCCTCTTTCCCTTAAGCAGAGGGCGAGAAAATTGATAATAGTCAGGGGCTATAGAGTTTATTGGGGCGGACAAGTCAGTTATTAACCTTTCACCGTTCGCATTACATTCGTAGACTTAACAAATTGATTTTGTAACGGGCAACATTTTTGTACTTTCTACTTTCTACTATTCTTCTTTATCGTTGATGTTTGATGAACAACTTGATGTCAGAGTTTAACCGCCTTTAGAACATTGACAAGTCTTTACATATTATTGAAAAATCTCTCAAGTGTGCTGATTTTTCTTCACCGTTTTAGCAAGTGATAATAAATTTCACATAAATCCGAAAAATCAGAGGTGCGTGCCTGGCTTTTGAACCTACGATTTTTGACTTCTAATGGGCTGTCACTTCTATTTCTACCATTTATTTTGGTAGAAAATACTTTTGTGCTGTCAAATTAATTTTTTTACATTTATGTAAACAACACCTTTATAATAAAGTCCAAAATTCTCAGACAAGTAACCCTCACGATGCTTAAGTTAGGACCAAAAAATTAATACTTGGCACGGGGTGTTTTGTGGCGAGTCAAACCCACATAATGCGAGTTTAACCCTTTGTTAGATAGATCACTTGTCAGAGGTATGCGTACATTGTGTACGTAGGGGGTTAGAGTGTAAAATGGACAGGTAAACGGAGAAGGCGTGTGATAACTGCTAATGCTACTGATATTTTGTGAAACATTGTTTTACATTGTGACAAAGAAAACAAATCTTTTAAGCGAATTTAAATGATTAAATCAGATACTTATCAAAATCAAAAATCACAACACTTTTCGTAGCCGACTGTGCCTGATAAAACGATTGTTTTTTTCAAAAAGGCGAAAATAATAATTATAGAAAGTAATTTGGTAAATTTGCTACTGACCACAAAAAAAATTAAATACGGAAAAAATTATAAAATAACTTGGCAACATTGTACGACTCTCACTCATTGCTCACAAACTGATTGTACCTTCTGCAATATGATTTCTGCAGGTACCTAATACCGTGGTATCATTGCGGTTGAGTCGGTCAGTCGACCCACACCTGTCAAGGTGGGCAAACAAAAAACTTCAGCCAAGCCATTGCGGCCATCCCACATCCAGTACCGCGTAAATTATTCACCACTTTTTACTCATTTCCCTTACGTTATGAAACAGCATTTTTTATGCGCGCATAAATAAATATTTGCGACATTTTACAACGTATTTTTGTTTTGCAACATGTTGGAAATTGAGTGATTAAAGGACTGAACCGAAATTGAGATATGAATTTAACAAATTAATTAAATTAAATTCGTGGAAAATTAGGGGAATCAATCATACGTTATTTTACATAATGAAGTGGAGCGAATATTTATTGAATAAAACGAGTATGAATATAATTATCAAGCAGGTTTATGAAGCATACTCATATTTAAAAAAAAATCTTAAGTGTGTTTTAATTACTTAACTTATTTCAGGCTAAAGAAGGACATTATATTATTGTTTATCGATACTTTAGTTTGCCCTCGGCTTTGCCTGCGTGGAGATCGAACAGGGATAAAAAGTAGGTATTATATTTGTAATTTTTGTTATTTAATCTAGGACATTATCTATTAATATTTAGTGGTTAAGCGAGATTGTGTAAAAAACTTTACAAATTTCACATAGTCACCTAGTCCTGACCTAATTACCGCCGCATTGAAAGAATCTTCGCACGCAGGTTATATGTATACGCGGTCAAAGGACTTCATAAAATTCGACCGGCGAACACCTCTATGACTAACGATATAACGAGTGAAGTGAGGTTAGTATGAAATCTTACACGTACGGGTCCGGGACTCCGGGTCAAGTCTACAATATGTCACAGTTGATCCAGACAGAGTTGGTTCAAAAGCTATATAGCCCTAAGTTTAATATGATTGAAGTAAGTGAATGGATTGCGCCGAATACGGTGGTATTTGTTCCTGGGAAGGGACAAATGTATTTTATAAAATTATGACTAGCTGCACTGCACATCATAGATGCAATAATAATAATAATGCGTACTAATTTGTACAATTATTTACTCTGTGCTAATATAAAATGCGAACCAACATACTTAAGTTGGGTTGCAAAACTTTCTCGCTGCAACAGAGAAATGGATTGAGTATCGAAATAATTTTATGGGATGGTTTATAGGCCGGAGAGTGACTTAGGGGTATTTTTTATCCCAAAAAATAGAACCAGAGAAGCCGCTGAAAAAGCTAGTTAACAAATTAATCTACACTCATATTAAAAAAAACATACAATCGAATTGAGAACCTCCTCCTTTTTTGAAGTCAGTTATAAAACAGATAAATCTGTTTGTAAGAATCTCTTGAAACACTGAACGGATTCTAAAAATTCTTTTACTAACAGAAAGTTATACTATTTTTTCGTAAAAGGCTTAATTTTTACACAGTTATACCTACGGAATAATTAAATTTTACGCCAAAGAACTCATGAGCGCCATGACAGCTAGTTTGTCATAACACTTTTCCAAAGTGACACCATAGAGCTTGTAAAATATACCGGGGTTGAATATCAAAGTACCAGGCTCTCATAACCACTTAACATACGAGACTTTTAATAGAATATCGAGGCTAGCTTAACTTCATGTTACGAAGTTTGGAATTCTAATAACCAACTAACTATGAAACCTTTTTAATTAGTGAACCTCTGAAATTGCCTCGTTGGCAGTAGTAAGCGCGACTGCTGAGCGGTCCTGGGTTGGATTCACGAGTTAAGCAAAGTATTATTGGATTTTTCTATTACGAAATTTTCTGTAGTAGTACGGAGTTTGGAATTGTGCCCGAAATGTGGGTGTACTGCATATACCTCTGCCTACTCCCTCTGGGGAATATAGGCGTGTATTTCAGAAATTAATTATCACTTCCTAAAACGGTCAAGGAAAACATCATGAGGAAACCAGCACACACGAGATTTTTCTACTATTTTTGTAAAGCCATATCAAAAGCCTACGGGCGGTCTAAACACTGACACCAGGTTGTTCATCAACCATACGATATAGAAGATTCCTTTCTATCCATGTCGGTTTTCACACAATCCTTTTATCTTTTCTTATTTGGTCTACCTCTACCTAAGTAATCATCCACATTTTTAATTAAAACCATTCTCACAACAGGTCACATAAACGTCTTGAAAATTGACCACGTAATTAAAACATTTGAATCGTCATATTTATTCGTTTGCGGGTTACCGATGTCCCCAGTGGGGTCCTCAAAGCCCCAAGCAAATTAACTCGTTTTAATATTTTGTTGGGCTCTGAGATCATCTGCGGGAAACAAAACAGACGTATTAAGTATGTTTAAATTTAATAAATAAAGCTTAATTTTTTTTTTTTTAATAATTTGAGTTTTTTGATTATAAACAAACTTTTATTATTTATTTATTTTATTTTTATATATTATATATTTATATAGCATTTAGATTAAAAAGTAAAGTGCCTATGTAGAAAAACATTTTTGAAAAAAGTTGTATTAGTAAGTAGACAAATAAACGTTTTGATTTGATACTTACTATATTATTATTTTTTTCGGAATTTGTTCCTAAATAGCTACGTAGGTAATTTAACCTATCTCTACTCTTTCACTTAAAAAAAAACAAAGCAAAATCAATAAAATAAAATAAAAATAATCTTCGTAATTTTTTTCAAATATTGCCGCTAAAATAAAGAGCCATCGTAAAACCATTTCAGACGATCGTGTTCGCTGCCTCGCTGGTGAGAAATCGTAACTCATTCTGAAAGGTCTCGTGTGGCGCCGAAAGCCTCATTTTCATATGAAATTGTTGTAAATCTTCCATATTTACTGCTGAAACTGAATCTTGTTGAAACACTAGCTCGTGGTGTTGTTCTAATTAATTTTGTGACGTCATGCTTGCATTGTGGTTTAATTGAATCAATAATATTTACACTAGAAATTTTGGCTTGCGATTTTTATAGTAATCAATGTAAAATAGGAAAAAAAAGTGCCATGTAAGATATCGTTTAGAGACGTATTGGATAGATTAAATGTGACTAAACATTTTTTTTTTAAACAAAATAAAGCAGACTTAAAAACATCAAAAAGCTAAAAATGACGCACAAACATTCGTTTAAAAGACTATGGTATGGTTTATTTTTAAATTCGAAACCTAAACTTCAAAAATTAACGCATTAAGTATGTTAAAAAAGTTTTAATTTTTTAAGATTATTTGGGCTGAGCCATGACATACGACGGATAAATGGAAACGTTTAACGTAATATATTATACCTACACAAGGAAAGCGCCGCACCATTTAAAAAAAAACATTCTGATCCCATTTCTTTTAAACGTCAAAAATAAATTACCACTAATTGGTGCACACAAAAACCGTTCTAACGACTTTAAAACGACTTTGCTGAAATGTAACTGCACAAAAAGTTTAAAAAGTAATACTTTGTCATAATTTTAAAAGCGTTTAAGACATGCTTGGTTTCAAATTTGGAAAATTTCGCAAATTGCAACCGAACTTTATTAGAAAAGTAACAAGGTAGGGGCCATTGGAAGCCTAAAAGCCTTAATATTTGAAGTTTTCACGTCGCTCAGGGTTTAATGTTGTTTGATGTTACATTAGGGTAACAATCACCGCATTTATCACGTTAACTACCATGCTTACGCATAAATTGATACTTATTTTCTTCTTAAAGATGTGAGATAGAATACATTTCGGAGCTTTTTTGAGCTTATCTAATTATTTTATTACTGATGTTAAGTGAAGAATTATGTGCTACGCTGGTTTTTATTTTCTTTTGTCATGAAACTTTAAATAGGTACTAGGGGGCATAGAGGTCAGTTGCGTTGTGTGTTGTGCGTGTCTTTTTAAAAGTTACATTGAAGAAATAAAAAGGATTAAGTAGGTACGTACGTATGAATTATATCTTAATTCAGTCAATTTAATTCATTAATTTAATTCATACAATATGTACACATTGTTTTCTTAAGCCGGGATTCTAAAAAAAATGTCGTAGATACACCCCTATAACGTGTTACCTATAAAAAGCGTATATAAAAGCTAGGGACATCTAGTTTCCTAATTCTAATTTATACAAAGTGTCAAATTCAGGTACGTTTAGTTGCATGTCATGTACTTAT
Organism: Protodeltote pygarga; assembly: GCA_936450705.2. Taxonomy (NCBI): domain Eukaryota; kingdom Metazoa; phylum Arthropoda; class Insecta; order Lepidoptera; family Noctuidae; genus Protodeltote; species Protodeltote pygarga. The sequence continues at coordinate 3,635,612 of OW388264.2, read as the reverse complement.
TATCGATTTTTAATTGCTTACTAATTTGCAACATTTTCTGCGTGAAATGATAAAGTTTTTGTTTTTACTCTGTTGACCAAATTTCAAATAGTCCAAAAATAAAGGAAAACCTTTCTCTAGTGCCACCAATTTTTCTGATCAATTGGAAAAAAAATTAACTCTGCAATTTCTTTAGTTTTCCTAAAATGACAATTAATAATGTTTACCACTATTAAGTAAACAAATAAGATCATGACACTGTCTCTAAATAAAGCCACCAATTTTAAAAAAAGAATAACAGAAAAAGAAAAACCAGAGAGTTCAATTTCCAGCCAGTACATTGTTTACTTCATAAATATTTAAATGTCTTCAACTTCTGTGGTTTTTAAAATGATTTGTCAGTCCCTTTCCAGAGAGCTTTTACGATGGTTTTTATTTTACCTGTTTCTAAAGGCACACCTCGGAAAAAGCTTTTATTGGAGTTGGTTAGGTACCTGAAAGTAAAAAAGAAATATTTAGTTTATATTATAGGTATTGTAACGAAATTTCTATTTAGAATTTTATAATGCGCGTAAAGATAGAATTGGCATTTGGCAGTAATATTATATTTCATTCTCCTTCGAAGAAAAAGTATTGCAATAATGGTGTAGATTATTCTTTAAGGTGATGTAAACATGCTGGGCCAGGTCACCTTGACCGGGCTAGGCCGGGCTATCCCCTACCCTCTCACAAAAAAAAACCGGAGTAAAATAAAAGTATTTGTGCTTAACCTTTTAGATTCTAAGGTTGAGAAAAAATTCTCTGCCGGCAGCGAGCGAATGTGATGGTAGAACGACCATGGGAATCATGTCAAACAATTCTTCAAAACACAACCCACGAAGCACGCGTGGACTGCTTCTTCGCAACGATGCGAAAGGGATGCGCTTCCTGCGTCGCTGTGGGAGCTAGCCCCATTATCATATTACATTGTCTAACAAGCAGACTCGATCGTGTCTACGTAAACCTCTGCTGCAGATTTTTCTACCTCTATCTTGAATATACGTGGTTTGCATAGGTACAAAAATTAATTTAGTTTGTTAAATTTGAAATAAACTAATATTGTCTATTACCGATTGGTTGCGGAACCTTTTTTGTACATACTTCTTTTTGATATTTCTTATTTTTTAACCTGACTGACACTTGTCTTTGCTTTCCAGACGGTTGCTGACGGCAGTTGCTGAGTACGTATTGGGTACTTAAAATTTTGATATTAAATTGTATAAAATATAATAAAGGTACTTATTTACAAGCCTAACGCCGTGTTTCCATCATATTACATAAATACAGTCCTACGTACATAGATACCTTCTCGTCAATATAATCCATAAGTAAAAATTACTAGGTACTAACAAATTGAGTCATAGACATTTGAATAAATGAATTATTATTAATATAGAAATGTAACTAAATCTAATCTGAAATTCTGCTTATATACATCTAAATTTGTTAGGGGTATACAGTTCCTATCTAACCTCAGTTTAGTCAGTTAGTGCCGCATTGCGACGTCAGAGATTCTCTCCACACTTCGACTGAGGCGAAAAAGTTTCAGTGAAAACTTGGCAGGCCAAAAGTTACGTAATATTGTGACGTATTTATTATAGAACATTTCGCACACTTAATAATATATTGGCCTATCTCAAAGAAGTAGATTTTTGGGGAAACGCGATAGACAATAGACATACCTGCAGTTAGGGACTGGTCTAGTTCTTAGCAAATGTTTCGAGTATTATTCAATTTATTATTAGTAGTAGTACATATTTATTATGTAAAATTATAATATAAATCATAGATGGCATTGGTAGAGGGCTTAAGTGGTATGACCACTGACAGTAAAGTTAAAGATGAAATATTTCATTCGGTTCGAATTCAGGACCTCTGACTCTTCTTGTATAAAAAATATGTACGGATGAATGTTACTCTTTTACACAAAAACTACTAAACGGATTTTAATTAAACTTTACAGTATTATTATTTATACATCAGAATAATATATAGGCTACAATTTATCAAAATACCACTCGGGTGAAGCCGTAGGCGGAAGCTTATAAATAAGTGTACGAGTCTCCGTTTAAATTGTTTTGTTTTTATCTTGCAAATAACTGCCAATAGGGAATATTCAAATATAATGGAGGGACCACACTATCGTCCAATATCCAACTGTTCTGTTCATCCAACCTTTCACGTGTAGAGAGCTGAAAGATAGTTCGTATATGTTTGACGATGTTGGATTCTGTTGGCGCGTAATCGCTCCGATGGGCGGTAAATCGTAATTCAGATCAATGGAGTTCGGCTTTGGCCAACTTAGGGTTTGGAGTTGGCTAACTTACACGAACAGGCCTTCCACACATTATAGCGCAGAGGCACCTATCACTATATCGTCTAGTAAATGAGGTTTGAACATGGCCTATTGATTTATGGAAATGGAGATTCTATTTTGATCGATTGAAAGTTGGAACATGTGTCAATGTTGGAGTGTTGGACTTTTGGACGATAGTGTGGTGCCGCCATAACATTGTTCCCAAACCATTTCTTGCTAGTCAATAATACACAGCTTATTTGAATAAGAAATAGTGGATTTTATTCTCTACGAAACCGAAAATAATATATGAGGCAAACGTATGAATGAAAAACGATTTGGTAAGTAAATACATGGATAGTTATTACATTAACAAGATTGGGGTGCATATTCAATAAGAAATAGGTTATTTTTTGAATATAAAACGTTTATTACGAAATCATCATCTTTCTACCCTTGGCCTAATTTTATTTATGATCGGCGCTGTAGGTTTTTTTCTTCCATTCATCTATTATTTATTTATCTATCATTTTATTGATTAGATTGTGTGTTTATAACACTTCTGCACGGTCACAGCTGCACCTGTGGCCCTGAGGCAGTGAGTTTAGATGTGTATTATATTTATGTATCTATATGATCCATTGTTACTAACCCAAGTGAGTCTGTGTTGCTTAAAATTAAATAAATAATTATTATTATTCAATTATTATCTTAGAGTATATAAGAAAATATAGAGCAACCCTATAGAAGTACCTATGAACTGTGAGCACGAGTATCAACAACACGGCCGCGACACGAGCTCCGTCCGCGATCATACCTCGATCGACTGCGGTTCAACTAGGCTCCACGAGCGAAAGAGTTACATTTTAGCTTATTAAATACCATGGTCAACTGCTGAGTTAAATTTTGAAAAACGTCTAGAAAACATAATTTGAAAAAATGACATTTTAAAATTTCTATGGTGAGACCTGCTTTCGCTCCGCACAAGGCAATGTGGTTGACATTATCACTCTATATTTTCTTGAATACTCTATGATTATTATAATAGTTGTCACGTCACTACTTACTCCCTTTCTATTCATATCGTTTTTGATACAATCCATCCATCTTTTCTTTGATCTACCTCTACCGTTATAACCATCCACATTCATACTTAAAACTATTCTCACAACATATCCTTCCGCCGCGGCGCGCCGCATCACATGTCCATACCACGCGATAAACAATACCTACTTCTCCACTTTCCAGGTTATTACGAAATATGTAATAATAATAAATAATAATTACCTCTTGCCCGAATTTCGAGTAGCAAATCTCAAAATCCTGTCAACCCATCTAACTTCAGAATATCGTATCTCTTTGGGTTGCGGAGGTCATAGAGTAGTTTTGTAGAAAACTGATATTCAGCTACATCCAGTTAGATTAGATGCCGACCCCAACAAAGTTTGCTATTAATAAGGCTATAGGGAATAAGAAGGATGAATGAATGAATGAATGAATTAATTAATTAATAAAAATTTATTTGGGACAGCACATGAAAACACAAACAAACAATAATAAAACAAACAAATAAAATAAGAGAAAGAAAAAAAACATGAAACAAATAAAAGAAAAATAAATATGAGATGAGGACAATGATGATGATAGGTTTTTGTTGTTTGACAATTTTAAAAAATCGGGATCAAAGTAACCTATTAATACAGGACATAAACTTCCTATGTGTCAAGTTTCTTCCTAAATCTGTTTTGGGTTAAAACTCGTGACAAAAATATCAAACATACAAACCCACAACATTTAAATTTATAATATTAGTAGGATTAAGTTTGTTACACGACTTATCGCAGTCCACAGTTAGAAATAAGCTTCTTAGCGCCAACACCCGGATAAAATGTTTTCTTTTTCTTATTTTTTTATAGCATATTTTAGTTCCGAACCACTACTGCCAGTGCGAGCCGCGTCACGTTTATGTGTCAGTTTTTAATGCCCATCTTCATGTGAGATAGTTCCAAATTTGAATAAACTATCTGTTGTTTTTTACTGGCAGTTAAATTTGCACAGTATCTATAAAATAAAAAAATGGCTAAGTGCGAGTCGGGATCGCACACAAAGGGTAAAAAATGAAAAAAATAATTATTACCTTTAAAATTATTAATTATTATATAAAAAATCATTTAAAGCTATTTTTTAATTTGAAAACATGTTTCGATCAAGCTGAATTTTTTTCTGCATGTTTGTAATGTTATTCTCCTTCAAATGGTTTAGTTCGATTTTTCATAACTATATTCATTGATTTTATATTATTATCTTCAATCAACTTAAATGTGTGAGCGAGATAGCACATTAGCGTGAAAAGACGCCTTAAGAATAAAAATGCATTAGCATTTAGCCATAAATTACAAAACTTTTTTTTTTAGTTGGTAACATTGTGTGTTGACAGACCATAGATCCCTGGACCTGAAACTTCTTCAGTTCGAAAAGCAAGTGATGTTGTCTATTGCCGTGGAACGCAACCCGCATACGTAATGCAGCCACCGAACTACTGTACCGTAATATTAGATTTGTTCTTACAAAGAACCTTTGCGGCTTTTCAATTTTTTTTTACCATATAAATTACTTCGAGACGCCATTTTGTTTTCTTTTTTACGCCTTTGTGAATTTTCGAACGCGGAATTGTTATTAATTCGAACAGAGGAAAAGATTAAGGTTACAAATGACGTAGTTTTGTCGGCAATCAGTTTCTTGAGTTTAATTTTATATACTTAAGTACTTAAAAGAAAGTCGGGTAATTTACACCATTTATAACTCGAAAACTGATGGACCAAGTTTCATGGTTTTGATTTGTTGGATTTCCCGCCTAGAATAGCAGAATAGCAAAAAAAATATGGAATTATACCCCTAAGGTATGGTAAGGTAAGGGTAGGATAGGTTTAGGGTAGGGTAGGGGTATCTTAATAATAAGAATAAGATTTTAATTAAGGTTGAATGTGCTTTTTTCACATATTTATTATAGTTTTAACAGGAAATGTCTGTCGAGTCAGCTTGTACTATCGTGGACAAAGCCGGTGCCCTACTTTTAAGGTTAGAATCGCTTGCACCCGGCATCCGAACGTAGCGCTAGCCCCGCCCCTACGCACATAGCATCGTTCAAAGCATTTTGATCGCAAAAAGGTGTACCGCTCGTGTCCGCGATAGTACCTACATAAAAATATTGGTCTTATGAACTGTAATGTCTTTATTTATTCATGAAAGGAAAGAGTGCGAGTGCGGGACTCTTAAGAGATTCCAAAATAGATCTTAAGAAGAAAATATTGCCTATAAAGCATTAATAATATTTACACATAATTATATTCACAAATAAATGTTTATATGTATATCTGTGTAAATGAAAAAATACATTTGTTCAAACAAGTCGTATTTGCTTTTAATTAAATTAAAAGCAAATACGACGCCCAAATAAATGTTTTTATTACAATATTGACATTTCTGTAGTATCTATTATTAACATGATTGACAAATTCGCTCCTGTTCAAGGTTCGATTCCCGTACGGGACAAATAGTTCTAGTAATATGGATCTTACATAACACGGATTATGTAAGATCCTATATTGTATGCCTATGTTAAACATAAAACAAATTATTTAATTTGATTTTATATAGTACATCATACATAATTATTCTGAAACAGAAATCAATCCTAGTAACTCTTTTACTAGGATTGATTTCTGTTTCAGAATAATTTAGAAATAATAAACATAAACTAAAATATTAATGTAGAAATATAAAAACATAAACATTAATGTAGAAATAATTGATGAAAGAAATAAAAAAAAATACTTTGTTTAATTATATTAATGTTTGTGTAAGTAACTTTATATTTAATCAACACATTCCAAGTTCAAAACTTAACCACTAACTATTCAAACAATAAATATCTATAACCAATCTATAACTTAAGTTGGTACCTACTAAATTTATGTAATGGTATTCCCAACTTAACCCTACAATGCCAGCATAGTTAGGTATCACATAGAACTAGTAGATTTACAGCGGTTATCTCCGACTGTCTTCAAGGGACAGTCTCGAAGGGTTAGTTTGATATCTAGCAATATTACACAAAGTTCTATCCTAACTAATCCTATTCTAAATCTATATTAATATTATAAATGCGAAAGTAACTCCGTCTGTCTGTTTGTTACTTCATAGCGCGTAAACCACTGAACCGATTTGAACGAATATCGCATTAGGCCTAAGTTGTTCTTCAACCGTACGATAAAAAGACCCTGTTGGTTCAAATTTAAACATTTTCTTACACAATGTGCTATGGAGAAGGAACTTTGTATCTACAGTACTGGCTTATCTTCCGAATACAATAGCAACAATGGCCTGAAAACCGTGTGTCTCTCGCGCAGCAGCGAAAGTACTCTCTGAAATGTATTCTTCAGTACACAATACCAAAGAATATATACTATTACTACACAATACTGTCTGAAATATTCCGAATTTTATATAGTTAAAATTTGAATGCGTTCTGAATTTCAAAGATTACTAGAATACTAATGCTTGCTGCTCTCTTAATTATCTTATCTCTACGCCTATTCTAATCTACCCTGCCCTACTCTACGCCTACCCTACTCTACTCTACACTACTCTATCCTAAGGGTACAATTCCATTGTTTTTAATATTTATTCCGTTATTCGGGATGGGGACAAATTCGGGACTATTCGGTACAGCCGTTCTCGAGTTATAAGTGATCGAACAAATCCGAATTTGTTTTATATAATTAAGAAGATGATGAAGAGAGATAGCCAACGAAACGTGGGTGTACTGCATACACCTCTGCCTACCCCCTTTGGAGAATACAGGCGTGAGTCTATGTAATGTTTATGTATAATATGATTTTTTTGTTCTGGTTAGTTAACAAAACTTTCTATTGAAATAAATTTAAAAAAAACTTCTTTATCACTAGCGAACACACCTACAACATTATCTTGCTCCCCCAACAAAGCACCATAAACAAGAAAATAAAAAAGCATGAATGCAATTACTTTGCTAAGCTTGAGCTAGTTAATGGCGCCCGGTCGAAGCTGCAAGACATGAATCAGGTAATAAAACCTGCTTCATTCTCTAGTCACGCACAACTGACTAATTTTAAACTCACTGAATTAGCCCTAACTATTTCGCTTTATTCAAATGGAAAAGAGATCTGAGTAGTCTTGGGAAATTGATTTTAAAAAAAATCATTAAAAAATGCAGCCAGCATTTTTGTAACGTTACCTACAGGAAGCGGTCTTTTAGATTAAGTTTATCTTGTTAATTACTTTATTTCTAGGTGTATAAATAGTTAGTTATTATTATTGTGTCCGACCTTACAATAAAATAAAAATATGTAATAAATGAAATCAATTAATTAACCAATGTTGACTAAGTCTCCTTAAAATAAAGATTAAAAAAAATGTAATAATTAAATGTACCTAAACGAAAAAAAAACCTGACTTTAAAAAGAAATAAAAAGCTTGAAATAACTTTAAAATGTTTTGGAGTCGGTTCTAAGTAAAGGTAAAAAAGTACACAATACATGCAAGTCGAAATAAAAGTCGCTTTTTAAACTTTTTTACTGTAGTGTAAATTAAATCAGTTTAGATTTATTGTACAGCTTTGGTGCAAAGTTTAAGATACATTAAAACACTAACTTAAAGCAGTATTTTGAAAACCAGCAATAAAATACTTTTTTATCAAGACTATCTTTTGAAGCAAGACAAAGTTCCGCTGGAGTTGTAGTCATGTCCGAGCCATAGATATTTTGTCGAAGTAACAAACTCTTTGGAGGCACAACATACATATTTATGACTGGCAATATAGCTCGATGTTCGTGGCCAGTTCTAAGAAGAAATAAAATGTTTCGTATTTTTCTAGTTTATATTTCGAGCGTGGTATATGGTTCAATATGGTGTAATAATATTGCTGACGTAGTAGTAGGTTCATTGCACTTTTCTACAGTATGTACCCGCCATGGTTTTCTACCGCCGTTTCACAGTTTACTCAAAGGCTACCTACTAACTAAATTAAAAAATGGAACAGAATTTGTAAGTACTTATAAAATTTTCTGTCTCACAGCTAACTTCGCAGAAGAATAGATCTGTGGTGCTAAGTATTTACTAAACGTAGTTTTATTAAGAATTACGAAAAACATATGCAGTTAAGGCCGCTAATATTTAGCAAACGATGGATTTCCGCAACGTAATCAAATTTTTTAATCAAATAGTTTTACTATTTTGTTTGAAATGAAAAAAAAATGAAAAAAATGCAAATATAATCTAATGAGATTCAATTAATTTTAACAAAATTCTGCTAGAACAAGCTGCTTCTCTTATTTATTTTTTTAAATAAAATTTTTTCTATTTTGTTTAGTTTAAAATGAGAATAGAAAAAAAGGAATACGTATAATCTAATGAGATTCAAATATTTTGAACAATCAAAAGCAACCTCCTTTTTAAATAAAAAGTAAAAAAAAATAACCGTTACAAAAAGGAGAACTCACTGAACTTACTAACCTAACGTTACCCGCGTGAAATCGACTGTGAAAATCATTACCCCTTCACTTCAACGGGTAAACAAAACTCATCGGTTACATCAAGGACTCGGGTACTTTATCAAAAAATAAGTTCAGTACAGGATGGACACATAATATCGTTTTTTTGCACGGATTAAGTTTCAACTAAGTAACATTTTACGAGTTAATAATTTAGTATTTATAAGAGGCGTTCGTATACTTAATGTACCAATGTACCCTGACTCCGTGTTGCTACTGATGGAAAACGCTAGGCCAACCACTAGACCACGGAGGCAGTCGATTAAAAAGTTGTGTCATTAATATGCCTTCCTACATATGTCACATTTGTCACCTGCTTTGCTTCCCACATTATGATGGACGCCAATTAATGTTGAAGCAACCTTGACAGATCTATTATTCCCTTTAAATAATTTATTAGACAATAAGCAATGAGTTTATGAAGACATGTGTAGCAGTTCCCCCGTCTATGGATTTCAGGGTCGCCATAATGTGACTTATTACGGTAATTAGGTACACATTTACTGGAAAACTGACATCCTTGAAATAATTTTATGAAAGTAATTGAAACTAATTGCAATTCTTCATAACTACTGAAAAACTTAACTTCGACAAACTATTTTCGACAGATACCTACCTACTGTTGCGAAACAATTGAACTCAGACATTCCGCGACATTACGCATTGAAAAAAATTGCTTTTTCTACTTCGTGAAGTAGGCAAAATGGGATTTCATATTTTAGAATTTAGAACATGTTTTTTGACGATATGATTTATTATTTTGAAAACAGAATAGGTACACGATTTGATGGAGCTTTCTCGATACAAAAAAAAATTGTATAAAAGAAATATTCGAAACTAAAAAGAATCATCGTCATCACCAGCCGAAAGGCGTCCCCCATAGAACGTCACAACGAGCGAAAACTTGCCGCTTGCATCCATCCATACACACTAAGAAGAATAGTTGCTCTTTATTTGTCGATATTGAATTACACATAGTGAACATATAAATTAATTTGTTAGCGTCGTAATACTTAGATAGTAATTAATTTTATACGGTTGTTCTTCTCCACAAATAAAATTATTGTCACTCGATTTGCAGTTAATTCCCCGTATCCTATTATGCCTAATGTCTCGACCTTTGATGAAATAAATACCTACGAGCGAAAGCAATTTCTCCTTAAAAGGGTGTTCTTCAATAATTAACATTTTCAATAACAATCACAAAAGCGCAAAAGGTAAAAGGAAAAAACCTCGTTAACTTCCTCAAAGGAACCAAATCAGAAAACGTGGGTAGTTCACAACTTTTTACACAACAAAAGCTTTCAAACAAATCAGCATTCAGTAGTTCACCTCGTTTGTGTCTACCTGTTCGGAATAAGACGATACAAAATGTAATGTCGTCCGTCTGGAGACAGCCTAAAGGTGGTTTTATACCGGCAGAGCGTGGCAGAGCAGAGCAGAGCAGAGAGTGAAATCACGCTGACCCTTTTACACCGCGGAGCAGACCCGCGCAGACCATCGCGTGATTTGTGTCCGTTTTATAAGTAAAAACGTACTCTATTCTTTGAGTAGTAAACTTCAATATTGTATCGCTATAGGTACCGAGCAGACCGCGGCAGACCCGCGCCGACACGCGATGGCCAGCGCGGGCTCGCGCTTACAAAGTAAATACATACTCTATTCTTAGAGTAATAAAGTTCAATATTGTACTAACAAATATTTCAATTCCCGCCACGCACATCCACGCGCATCGAGACCTTTTACACCAAAGATGGGCAGGGAGTGCATTGAAATTTTGTCATAGAAATTTCACTCTCTGCTCTGCTCTGCTCTGCCACGCTCGGCCGGTATAGAACCACCTTAACACGGAGCGAAGGTTATAAATCAGCGGGGTACATGCGCCAGCCTACGTAAGTATAAGTACATAGAGTCGCGGGGTTCGGACCCCTTACATTATAATGCAAACAGTTAAATCAGCCAGAATAGGTACGGCATGAAATTAGAAGTTATTCCGGAATATTTATTTCAATTGTGTACACGTGTATGATGTGAGGAAATAAATTATGTGTGTTTAATATAGGTTAATGTTGCGTTGTACATAAAATATGGATGTTGGTACGTATGGTATGTTTAAGCTCTTGATTTGCATACAACATGAATTGTTCCTGCAAATATACATAGGTACGTAAGTTTTGTATTTTTTTTTTCATTTAGAATTTTAAATATATAATATTGTCTAAAACTTTCGCGAACGTTTAACATACCTACCTAATGAAACAACTTTTTAACGGATTACTATAAGAAGAATGGATTACTCGCGTAAAAGATTTAAATTATTTATTTTTCAAAAACCTGACGTTTCGAGTGCTTTGCAGCTCTCGTGGTCGCAGTCGCAGGCGCAGTCTGCCTGCTAACTAAGAAAGAAAGACGACTTAAAGAAGACTAAGAAAAACCGGGGAACGCGTGGCCCACCATTAGTATTTCATAACAAGGGTTACTAGTCGTCCATCTTAAATATTCGCTCAGGCGCCAGGGGTCTACTTATCAAACTGTCTATTTCTCATTTTGACTACTTTTCGTGGAGACAACTTCGCAAATTCCTACTTAGCAAACAGCCTATTTCGTATATTCTCGCAAAAGAAAATAACTTGAAAGAAAAAGGAAACATTTATACCTAAATGGACTTAATTTCTGACATAAAATAAAAACCTTCATAAAATATTACTATTCTAAGTTACCGAAGTTAAGTGGCTTTTATACATAAACTTTTTTGAATAATTTCTGTCCTTGAATTAATGTGTAGGTTCCAAAGGAGACATTTAAATAAATTAAAAGCTGGGTATCGACATTACGAATTTGCGAAGATGCTCGTAATGTTAAGCTGGGTGCCCACCCAGCTTAAGAATATTAAGATGCGTCTACACGAGCCGAGCACAAATTCGTGTAGTATGGACCGTCTTACGAACAGCTTTTTTGTGGGGGTAACGAGGAACCTAATAATTAAGACCTAATATCTTATTGTATTGATAACATTTTAAGGTCGGGGTAAAACTGGTATTCCTAATAGGTCACAGGGGTAACAATATTGAAAAGGTTAGGAACCACTGCTCTAGACGGTAGAATATCTTAGTAGAATTCGAAGGATTTTTCATCACGGGGGGTCACGACCCCTAGTTTGAGAAACGATGCTCTATGATATTCTACCATTTGGTAGAATATCGTAGTAGAATTCACTAAAACATGAATTAGCAAGCAACGTGTAATGTAATTGAAGATTATGCTGTCAAGACCATTGCATTATTAATATCAATTAACACGTGGCGCTGTGGGGACTACGGTAAAGCTTGTTTGCTTAATTAGGTTGAAACTTGAAGATAACTAAATGTTCATGAAGTGTTTTAGTAGCTTGATAGAGAAGAAATCAACCCCAAAAAACAAAAATATTTAAGTACTAGCTGTGCCCGCGACTTCGTTCGCGTGAAAGTCGAAAAATATGATGGAGAGACAACAAACGACGCCGACGCACGACGTATGCAACTATGCACCTAATTTCGGCAACATTAAAAATTCACAGTACACTACACTTGTACAAAATCATACCTAGCTACTGAACAATATACGATTCTGTAAATGCAACTTACTTTTTCTATAATTATATATATTTATACATATATATTATATATTGTCATAAGTAGGTGCGATTATAACAACATTATATTATTTTGATATCAAATTATATTAAAGGATACGTGACTAACACCATCTAGTATTTAAGTATACGTATACGTCTGCAACACCCAAAGGTTGACTGGTATAAAATGTAAATCATGTTTTTTGGAATGACAAGCTTAATTTCTTGCTAATATTTCCAAATAATAAAAAGAAGGTTAGAAAGAAGGTTTCGAAGTTTCGAACCTACGGCCTTTGACTTGGCAGTCCAACGGTCATACCACTAGGCTATCACTGCTTATCACTCCAACTACAAGACAGAGACGGGCAAATTTCACCAAAGCACACTAAGCTAACATACTAAATTACGTTTACTTATCTCGTCCTAAGGGATTCCTTTTCGCCATACTAGTGGAGAATTGCTAAAACTCCTTCTCGCTAGTGTAGAATTGCTAAAATAAAAATAAATAAAAAAAACATACAGTCGAATTAAGAACCTCCTCCTTTTTGGAAGTCGGTTAAAAATACTAGACGTATTCAGAGAATGCCAGTCACCCCTATAAAATACCTATTCTATCCACTTTACTAATACAATTTTCGTATCACACACACATGCATTCACATTGCATAAACATGACATTCAACAACAAAATCCACTTAAAACAAATGAATGATGTCGTCATTATTGTTGTACATCATTTTTTTTATCGTATGGTTGAACAACCTGGTGTCAGTTTAAACCGCTCATAGGTTTCTGACATGGTTTTACACACCGTTGAAAAATCTCTCAGGTGCGCTGGTTTCCTTACGATGTTTTCCTTCACCATTTCAACAAGTGATAATTAATATAAATATTTAATAAGCTAACATGTGCTAAAACATGTAAAAATTTCACAAAAATAAGTGATAATTAATTTCTAATACGCATACGCATTAGAAAAGTCAGAAGTGCGTGCCTGGGTTTCGAATCTACGACCTTAACTTGGCAGCCCAACGGTCAAACCACAAGGTTATCAATGCTAACATCACTTAACATCATTTAAATATTACCACTTACAACACGCTGTTAACAACATTTAATTATTGTAATTAAGTCGGGTCTTGTTCAGGATTGTTCTCAAGTAGACACAGAACTTAGTTACAGTTGAATTTGAAAGCGAGATATTAATCAATATGGTTGTTTGAATGAAAAGTTGTCTTGAATACAATGTTTAGCAGGATGAGAAAAGTCAACAAATAATAAGAACGAATAATAAGCAGCTCTTTGTCCGTTAGAATTGTTGTTTAAAGAACACAATTGACATTTGATACAGTGGTCAATTTGATTAGTGGTTATAGCGCGACCAAAGGCGGAAATAAGGTTTCAACATTGTGTAAAGTTACGTTAGAGGCCTACAGATGGTTTTAAACTCTGACACTAGGTTGTTTATCAACCATACTATAAAGAAGAAGAAGAAGATAATCCAGTATATAATTTTTTCTTCTATAAACTTCTTCTTGAAGAATATAGAAGTTACGGACTTGCTTTGCAAGCGCGTGGGTGTGGGTGGCATGTACCAATGTTAATTTTTTAAATGTCATATGTACTTTCTTAGTTAATCTAAGATACCACTGACTAACGGTGACGGAAACATCGTAAGGAAACCTGGATTTAATAGACTGAAATCGCCAACACGCTAGTAAGCTGGCGTGGTGATTAATGCTCAATCCTACTCTGTATGAAAAGACAATGGGAGAGTTACTGGCTGATTTATTATATTCTTCTTCTTATCGTTTCGATAGCAAACGATTTTTATATTAATTTATATACATATATTTTTAGACGATTTTAGAAGCGGAGAAAAAAGGACGGAAGGAAAACCTAACTTGTTTGGGAATAATAAGGCTAAATCAGGATTGAATTGGAGAAAAGTAATGAATACGCAGACGGGATGACGAAACAAACGAAGTGAATACTGACATAAACTTGGCTTCCTTATTTTGTGAAGGTCCAAATCTTTAACAGATTCAAAAGCTTTATTTACGTTTGAAATAAATACAAAACATAATTTAATTCAAAAAATGTTTGTACCAAGTTCGAGCTGTCGTAAGTTTAATTCCCTTGTAATCCGCCATCTTGGTTATTTGACTTTGAATACGATACAAACTCTGTCATCTTTCTAATACGATTGTTGAAAAAAGTTATGTTTCCGACAAAAACTTTTCCTATTTCGTCTAAGTTTCGGTACGATTTATCTGAGATTAAATCCGCGAAAGGGTAGACTTTACAGAATATTAATATTTTCTGTCGTTTCCCGTTTGAAAGTTATGAATCGTGAGAACAAATCTTCGAAACGACTCATTGAATTTCATTTCAAATGATTTGTAAATACGAAGTTCTAGTGTAACTTTTTGAGATGTTGGAAATTCATAATCTGCTATTTATAATGTGATTACTTCAGTCTTCTATAAAAAATAAATAATAAGCAAAAGTGGAGCCCTGACATATCGAGACGGCGTCGCGTCGCGGCAGACGTAGTAGATGGCGCGACAAATGAGATAAGACAAACGGTCAATGGTCCACAAAAGCCTTGGACAGAAAGGTATGGAAATCTATGGAGGAAACTTTTGCCCAGCAGTTGGATGATATAAGTTAACAGTAAACGTACAGTAAAAGTAATAAGGAAAAAATTATTTGAATATTCCAAAGAATTAGAACATTCTTTACTGGACAGAGATGGAACTTCTGAAAGATGACGTCATGTTGAATCAATCATGAATGAGAATGAGTATGTCGAAGTCACTTGAAGTCACCTTGAAGACTCCTTGAAGTCGGGACAAGGCTAACTTTATCCTGAATTAGTGAGAACAAAATTGCGCTAAATCTAACATCTAATAATCTAATGGGCTAAATCTAGTAAAAAACATTATGAGATTTCCTTTGTGTTAGGTACTCATAATATTCATTGAGATATATAACAAGAAGGAAACCACCATCCTGTGTTTTATTACACAAATAACATTCCCATCTCCGTCTCATAACATTAAAACTGATCACCGGTACACAAGCCGTTCATTACACCTAATAGTCACGTGTATGACTTCCAAGTTCCAATTTCATTAAGACATACATTTACAACAGTATGTATAGTATGTGTACCGAGGTAACCTATTTACTCATTCACTGTTGAATCAAAGATGTTTGATGGCACCGCACAACTTTAATTTGGAATCCTGCGTGAAGGTTGACTCACACTACGATAGTGTAAAATGTAACGATTTATGGTTGGATATCACAATGTTCTCCTGATCGAATTTCAATTACGCTGGAGATAGTGCACAATTGTGACGTAACACACTCCGATAGGACGGTAACCTGATATGACCTGAGAGAGATCAGGCGCAGGACTGATGCGCTTGACGTGCTTTTCGAAACATAGAACAGGTGCTTGTTTTATAATACGTACAAAGGTCTTAAGTCTATGATAGGTATATCACTACATAGTATTAATTAAAACAAAGTCGCTTCCCGCGTCTGTCTGTCCCTATGTAGGCTTAGATCTTTAAAACTACGCAACGGATTTTGTTGCGGTTTTTTTAAATAGATAGAGTAATTCAAGAGGAAGGTTTATATATGTCTAATACATGCATATTAGCGTAACCGCGCGAAGCCGGGGCGTGTCGCTAGTTATGTATAATTATCAATTGCACCGTGCCTCGAAGTGCACGTAAAGCCATAAGTCTATCTCTTCAGTCTTGTCGGATTGCCGTCCCATCACACAAAAAGAGTGCACTTCTGTCATGCACGCCACTGTCATGTTCTTTTGTCAAGATCTTGCTATCTGTTGTAATAGATGAAATTTGTCTGCGAACCACCAAAATAACAAATGAAGTTATTTAACTAACATTTAGAGAGTATACTGCTACCCGCTCAAATAACTTGGTACGTCATTATGTACGACAACCTTTATCTTATAATTCCATACAGTAGTTGGATCTTCATTAAAGTTACTTCATTCCAAGTTGAAGCCACAGAATATAGCCACAGAGACGTCGCCTTTCTGCTTGTTATCTAAGTAAGTTATTGGGCACTTTTCTAAAACAGTTATTTACATGTGAAAAGTTCGGGAGACTCATTGAGATGGTAATGAGATGACTCTGAATGTAGAAGACGGTTTGTAGGGAACAGCGAAATTGGGGGTTTTCCTTTGCTAAATTAGTTTCAGCTGGGATTTGGAATATAATGAATTCAGCTAATAAAAATAGATTAAATTCTGTTCTACGCTTATAATACTTAATCAAAGTCTTTAAGTTAATTTTTAAATGAATGAAATTTAACCCTTGTTTCTCATTCAAAACATGACTAAAGCATGTTTTACAGTACAAGGAAGCTGCAAAGAGAGAGGGAATTAATGACCTCTCTTGCAATCCACAGCAGATGCACCGGGCGTCGAAGGGCTGTCCTCCGTTAACCCTCATACCGGGTCCAAAGGCGACAGGCGTGGGAAATTCTGTCACCCGATAACAATCTGTATCCGAGGTGGCAGTGCGTAGTGATTCACGCACGTCTCTCATAGCGAGATCTGTACGACAGATCATGCCGAGCGATCATGATCAGCGAGATCGTCTATCTCTCTCGCGGCCGAGATGAGGCTCGCATTGGCAAAAGGTTTACACTATTGCCAACTGTGGCCATAGATGAATGTGGGACAACTGGGATAATAAGTAAGTAGTAAGTAGGAGCCACACATGGCAGACTCTTAGGGCGTCGGAAGAGTTTAAACTAGGTTGTTTAGCAACCATATATAGCTCCGATAGTTTCAACTAGTCCAAGAACATTATACGGAATCAGCATAAACATCAAAACAAAGCACTTAAGCACTTAGTCATTAATTTATGCCATCAAAACTGTTCTTACCACAGAAGTTCGTTAACAAATTGATACCAAGTGAGCGATCACCGAAGTTGGCGGTAACAATGTTACTAATTAGCGGTATCTCGCGGTACATTAATCAAGTTGGTTGTTATGTCGACAAGACATTTGGGACTCTATGACGTATGACATGTCTCTACTCATCATCTGCCTAGCCTTTTTTCCCAACTATGTTGGGGTCGGCTTCCAGTCTTACCGGATGCAGCTGAATACCAGTGTTTTACATGGAGCGACTGCCTATCAGACCTCCACAACCCAGATACTGGGTTACACGATACCCCGTAACGACTGTCAAAGATCTACAATTGACAGCCGGGGCCAACAGCTTAACGTGCTATCCGAGACACGGAGAGTGATAATTAATTTATAAAACGCACATAACTTACGAAAAGTCAGAGGTGCGCGCCTTGGGTTCGAACTCGAGACCTCTGACTTGCCAGTCAACGGTCACCACCACAAGGCTATCACGACTCTCATATGACATGTCTATACTATGACAGTATAAAAAAATAACCACCACTCGGCTATCACGACTCTCTCGGTCTGTCTGCAACTCGGCATACAACTTAACAAATACCTAATGGAAGCAGCCGTTACTTTGCAGAAATCCATGCTATTTAAAATTACATGTCCGCCATCAAAGAAACGTTACGTTGAGGTTCGGTTTAAGCTCAAAACATATCTGGGTCAACGGAAAATCAGATGTGCGGACAAAACATCAATGATCGAAAAACATTTCCATCAAGCGCCCCATCGGTACAAGTAGGGCAAAGCTCCCTCAAGGTCCTCGACCTTCTCAGAAGGTCGCCCTAACAATGCTCTCCATGGAAATATGAAACACAAGATCTTTAATTCTCTCGTTACGGTTACGTGGTCTTAGCTTCACAAAAAACCTTTTCGTTTTACATTAATGTTTTACAGTAATGTCATACCACTAGGCTATCAGTTAAGCACTGATAGCCTAGTGGTATGACCGTCGACTGACAAGTCAGTGGTCTTGAGTTCAATCCCAAGGCGACCTCTGACTTTTCGTAAGTTATGTGCGTATTATGAATTAATTATTATCAGTTGCTAAAACGGTGAAGGAAAACATCGTGATGAAACCAGCACGCCTGAGAGATTTTTCAAGGGTGTGTAAAGCCATGTCAGAGGCCTACGGGCGGTTTAAATTCTGACACCAGGTTGTTTATAACCATACGATAAGAAAGAAAGAAAGGTTAATGTTTTTGTAAAACGAAAACACATATGATAGGTACTAATATGTTGGCTAATAACCTACAAGGCAGATATAGTAAACTCATCTAATTCCGTGACATTCTTAATTTGGTAGCATTACCTTTTTACTATCTGAATTCGACTTACAGAAATCTATAGTAGGTCTCAAAGTGAATACTACCAAATTACAAAAGTCACAGAATTGGATGAGCCTACCCTACTTAATAATTTGCGCAGAATATTGAAGTATTTCGGTCACATAGCCAGAAAAGACGCTGACAACCTCGAAAAGTTAATAGTCACTGGCAAAATCGAGGGAAAGCGACCAAGAGGTAGAAGCCCTATGCGTTGGACCGACCAGATCCGCACTGTCCTAGAAACCTCCACTCACGATGCCTTATACTCGGCAACGGACAGGAACCAATGGCGACGCATCACAAAGGAAAAATTGTTCCCCAACACATGACCACGACCCTCAGTAATGAGGAAACCGATGCAAAGAGAGACCCTACTTAAAAAAACTAGTGATATTCCCGCGGCTTCGCTCACGTTGTTATAACTTTTGTAGCTAAAGGTCAAACACGTCGCGATGTGATAATTATTTTCCTTACGGGAAATAAAAATAAGAATTAATGACATAGGCATATTTAGAGTTAATTTAATCAGTATATTTTTCCTATTCTGTTAGTTAGGGATATATATCCCTAACAGAATAGGGAAAATATACTAATATACTATATATATAGGTATACTATACTAATATATCTGCCTAAACCTGCGGTTAGAAACAAGCCTGGAACAAAAATAATTTGATAAGCATAATTATTTTAGTGTCGTGGTAGCGATTAGAAATTAGCGGAAGCATTTGTTTTCCGCGTTAGTTTATGAATTATATTATTATATTACACAAAATTAATTATATAATATAATTAATTTTGCAGACACCAAAGAAATCTTGCTGATCGGCCTCAAAACAGAGAGAGAGAGGTCGCTGCGTTCTATACCCTATATTGTCATAGAGGGTAGGTCCTCCTCCTCTATGTAGTTCGCATTTATGTAGATACGAGTATATAATGACGTAAACAACAAATTACAAGTGTGACGTAACAGAAAAAGCTATCCTTCATAAAAACGCAGCGGCCAGCCCTACGAGGAGGTTGCCAAATTATTGTACAGAAAAGTTTGTCTATTGTACTCATACTGAAAATGAACCCATACAGCGCTCGCCTTGCATGCGTAGGGTTGGCACCCAATATAATTAATTAAACGAATTTACGGTTAAAAGAAATCAAATAACAATAACAGATATTAACTCCACAAAAATTTCGGCACTTTCTTATTCTTTTCGGCTCTTTTTGGTTTCTTCGAGCACTTTGTCCAAACGGAGAATATGAAGAACCGGACAACAATTGAGGCGCACGACGTGACACTCCTTTCACATCAGCGTGCGACGTTTCACAACAGCGTGCAATGTTGCTACACGACGCGCGTCTTATGCGTAGTGTGAAGCATAGCAATAAAAAATCTTAAGTAAACTCTTATTCCAATAAATTACGCTTACCAAAAGATTATTAGCTCAAATGAAAAATAACGATATTTCCAAAAAAAACATTTACACAACCCTATTTAGGTGTTAACGAATACCGTAACAAACAAGGAAAAATACAAAAATAACTCGAGGTTAAGTAAATATCGGCTAAGTAATTCGACTGCCGGTCATTCATCAGACGGAACGACTGTCACAAGCTGTACTTTGGGAACCTTTGGACTGTATACAGTCGGCAACAACAATAAATGCTATTTAAAATTAGTTCATATCACGAAAAACGCGTAAATTACTCGTGTTATGTTTAAACTAGGGTTTTGACAGAATATCGGCGTGTTATAATCGACGCTTGTATTCGTACTTTTGTAAGGTCAGTGAGTACATTAGAGGCCTTATCTCCCCATCCACCAACAACACCACCAAAAACATTATTTTTGTGAAACTTTTGCACGTGATTAAGTAATTCAACTCGAAAACTTTTAGCCGTTTTTTATGCATCGCGATCGGTACCAATTTGGTTGAAGATGCACGATGTTGCGTGGTTTTTAGTAATTTTTTCTAGTAAGTAAATGTTAGTAGTACCCACTGCATATCACGTATCGAGACCATAGTAAAGCCAAAATGAATGCCACGAAATGGTCCACCTCTGGTACCTAATTGTGAAAATTGCCGCGATATCATATCGCAAGCGCAAATCTACTTTTCAACCCCCGAAAGTGTCTGTGGCATCGTTGTTCCCAGACAGATGAACCGATTTTGATGTAGTTGTTTTTAAAAGGTAGCTAGGTAGGTAAGCTTGAAAGATAACGTGATCGACAGTGTTTTTACCTAAAAAAAATTAAGGTTTTTCTAAATCAGGGGGTTTTTTAAATTTTAATTAGTATTGCAAATTAACTTTCTATCACAGCTTTGTGCGGCGGCGTGGAGGTCAGGCCAAAAGCAAAAGTTTCTGTGTAAAGATACAAGATAATGGTCTATTTGTTTGCCAAATTTTATCCAAATCCATTCAATGGTTTCTGCGTCAATGAGCAACAAACATCTTAACAAACTCACATTTTTATTATAATAACACTAGGATTATAATAAAAACTTATTCATACGACATTGACGGAAAACTTTTGTAACACACTACTTTGTCACAGTATGAAAAACATACAGTAGGTACGGAAACTAAGCATTCATCACAAACGTTAGTGGTTTACAAATGCTATTTTACTTGTATTTTTTTTCTGTACTTTTAATGTGTAATGTGTTCAAAACTAAAATAACTGATTGGCTTCAAAATTATTGTTTCTATAGTATTAAAGAGTTTTTAGAACATAAAAGTATGTATAGCACTTAGAAATCTGTTATTAATTAAAAAAAAAAAAAAAAAATTTGCATGCTTGCTTGCAAGCAGAATACATTGACATTTAGGCTATAAGATCTTGTACCTGTATATTAACTATGTATTTCTTGCAAATAAACTTTTGATTGATTGATTGATAATATGATAAATAAAACTTTTTTTTTTGTGAAATTTTTACATGTTTTAGCACATGATCCCATCCGTATCAGTTGTTTTTTCAAATTTCTTATTAAATATTTGTATGATAAATAAAAAAATTAAAAAAAGTACGTACAAATACAAACCCTCGGAAACTGCATACTCACACAAACATACGCAACGACGCGTCATTGATACTGCAATGACATTGCGAGCACCACGACGCGGACGTTCGCTTAGGAGTCTCATCGTTACGCAATATTATAACGCATGTTTGTGTGAGTGTGCCGTTTTAAGCGTTTGTACGTATTTTCCGTACTGTATGATTATTATACTGTGACTTTGTTATCGACGATACATTACGTCTCACGCCCTGGCAGGGAAATCGAAACTTGAAATTGTTTTTATCACCTCTTTGACACGTAAAGACAGTGTTCTTACGAACCATAGATACCTACATACTACTAAAATTCGATTACAGGCCAAATGGATATCTGATATGTCAATTAAATAACTCCAATCTCACCCCAATCCATTAGTGGATAAATGGTCCATTTTGTGTTGCGACACCCAGACCCAGTATACCACATATATGGCTATTATACCGTCAACAATATAATTAAGACCAGATATCCACAATCAGGAAACTCATTAACCCATAAACAAAAGAAATCCTTTAGGAATCTGGGGGCACAGAAGTATACCCGCTAAGACGAGCTCAGACGAGCGGGGCACTATTTATTAACTGACGAAAAAACCGGAGGAGGTTATCAATTCAACGTGTATTTTTTTTACGCACACATAACTTTTTACAGAAGGATCCGATTTTGTGGTTTTTTTTTTAAAGAAAGTTCAACATAGAGCCAAAATATTTACATTTCACAGATGTTTCCTAATAAAAATAATCAATTTTAACTCATTATCTAAGGACTGCGTACTTATCTACATATTTTTTAAATTAACTTAACTTATTAAGCTATTTAAAATAACTTTACAGGATACGTTTCGGCGTATGTTTGAATCATAATAACTAATAACTTCAGTCTAAAATGTCTAGATACAACCTCAGAGCTCTAATTAAAAATAAATTGTTACGGCCTGCCTGAAAGTTTTGCAAGATTATGGTTCTTAATTGCGAAATTAAATTTCGTATTTATAAATAAGTTGCAGGTTGTGTTACAGAAAAAAAAGATATTGTAGTTAAACTACGAAATAGTCGATTCGTTAAACATTTTTGACCAATATGACGACTATCTACAGTCTCTTGTCAAGAGATGAAAAGGTTTCGAAAGGTTCCGAAAAGATTGCGAGTCTTGGCTACATTTTAAATAAAATGTTTTCGGTTAGATGATTAACGCGTAGCACACACTACAAAAGACTCCAAACATTGACTGGTCGGCACATGACGTATTTTCACACTACTACTGAAGGCTGACCCTTTCAGTAAATAACCTCGCAATAAAGACACCCCTATAAAAGTAATTGTTTATTCTATCATTGTAATCAAGACGAATCTCTGACTATTTGCCATTTCGGCGCTTTGGCTTAATTTGTTACTAGACGAGTTAGTTGCTTGAGTCTTTGATGTAATTTTATTTTATTTTAATTTCTTTCTTTACATATTAGGTACATACACATTACATGTTCTATTATTTGCCAAACTGTAAAACAGTTTGTCGGCAACGAGTTCTCATAATATCTTAATCTATCTATTACTACTTCATTATGTATAATTACTAACTAACTAGCTAATTATAATTGTGTACAAAGGTACAAACAGTTTCGTCACATCTCCCAGATGATGTGTTTTGAGCGATATATTATATTATAGTTATAATTATGTACCTAGTGTATGTTTTATATGGGCCTATAATGAGTTTAGCCTATTGTTATTTATCTATCTTTGATGTAATAGAGCTGGTCCACACGGCGCGTTGCGTCATTTTCATCATCATCAGCCTGAATTAGTCCTGCTGAACATAGGCCTCATAGTAGATGTGCTCATTGGAGGTATTTGCCGCTAATCGCCACGCTGGGCAAGCGGATTGACGATCGCAGTAACAGATGATTGTTTTTACACAGAAACATTCTGCTCAACATCCGGATCTTTCCCTTTGTCGCTTCTTACTACACCCATGGGACGAGTAGGGGTGGATCTATTCTTAGGCCGGAAACCGCACGCGCGTTGCGTTGTTTTACATACTAATAATCATAGTGTACACATGATGCGCTGCGTCAGTAGGTACCTAGCTTTTGGCTAGGCGTAACGCGCCGTGTGGACTAGGAGTTACGCCTTAAGTTTTTTTTTTTAACACAATCTGGTAACGGGTTTGGAGGATGATACTGGTTCTATTCTCTTAAACATCCCGCTAAACTAATTTAATGGATAAGCAAAAAAGAACGATTTTTGTAATTTAATTATTAAATTAATTTTATTATTTGATAAGAAATTTAAAAAAAACAACTGATGACTGAACTGGGGATTCGAACCCGCGATCTTCGGCGTACAGTGCCGACAATTTTTTAAATTTCTTATTAAATAATTATATTGAATAAGCTAACATGTGCTATAACATGTAAAATAAATCACAAAAATATTAATTTTATTGTTATTACTTGTTGTTATAGTAACCGTAGTAGTAGGTACACAATATGCGACTACTAAAAAATAGTACCACACGGGCAAATCCGTGGGTTGAAGCTGTTTAAATGTCAAATGTTTGTGACCTTTGACCTTAAACCCACAGGATTAAATTAAGGGGCAGTTGTTGAGTGACTTCCCCGTACATTTAATTTGTCAACTTGTTTTGGGCGCCGTATTTTTCTTTGGGTCCTAAGTCAAGAGTGGAGAGGTGTTTAAATTTAACTACATACCTAAATTAGATTTGTTTGTTTTTAATTTATTCAACAAAATATACGTTCCTTTATTGTTATTTAATGTACCTAACAAATAAATTGTTAGTAGGTTGCATTTCAAATACTAAGGATATGTTTTTTTTGACTGCCTTTCTATTTATTCAGATTCATCTCCGAAAAAGCTGACTTATTAAATATTTTCATTTAACTTAGATATTTCATTTCATTCCAGCATGCCCACAATCGAATAACTAATATTATTCACATTCACGTATTTATTTATGTTTCCAAGAACCACTACTTACTCTACATAACAAAACGAAACGTCATAAATCCCACTTCTAACTTCATAACACACGTCATCAAAAATTAAAATGTATGGAAACAGCCTCACATCTTTTACACCCATATTATACATTCAAAGTGACCCATTAAATTTTATGTTGCCTCCACAACCTTGAGGGTTAAGAACGTTCATAAGAACACACTAAGCTTGGGAGTGCTTATCACCCCAAAACCCTCTTAGGTTTACATTTTGAAGGTAATTCTAGGTATTTTAAGTAAAGCTTAGGGATAGTAGGCCCTTGAATTAAGTGAAAATTGTAATAATACATACCTATTAGCATTATGAAACTTGTATTTTACCGACTTCAAAAAACGAGGAGGTTCTCAAGAGTCAAAAGTAAAGAAAAAGAGTATTTCCTCTTGAAATCGATATCAAAAATTGACTTTTCATACAAAAGTAACTGGTCACGTGACTCACTATTGTATGAGAAGAATTTTTCGATTTCAGATCCTCTCTCTCTCTATCTCTCTTTTGCTTGGGAAAAGCTGTTCAGTTTTATGGACCTTATTACCTCTTAAATTTTAGGAGGTCTTCAAAGCAACACCCTATTAGTAATATTAATTCTACAAGTGCATATTACGTAGTAATGCGTCATTTACAAATACTTAAAAACAAGCAAACATATTTCGTACCTACAACAAATATGTTCATACTGAAAATGGCAACATTAACGTTCTCATTGTCAAAGAAATAACAACCGTAAAACCGTGACTGAAAATTCATTATCGTACTTCAAACTGCATGATAAATAATGTATTCGCCCGAGTTTTCAAAAGTAAGATTTGCGATGATTCATATTTCATTGAGATGGAATCTGAACTTG
This sequence comes from Protodeltote pygarga, assembly GCA_936450705.2. Taxonomy (NCBI): domain Eukaryota; kingdom Metazoa; phylum Arthropoda; class Insecta; order Lepidoptera; family Noctuidae; genus Protodeltote; species Protodeltote pygarga. Next base: position 3,609,873 of record OW388264.2, on the reverse strand, counting down.
GAAGAGCTTCCAAAATTAATGGATTTGAGATACTTTGGCGCATCTGGTGAATGAATGGCATATGCTAATCAAATCTTAATTAAATCTTTATAAATAAAAATCCTTCAAGTACAGGGGCTCTACTCCGAAAATCCAACAACGATGTTTCGGATCGGAACGCTATAATGAAGACCATCAAACACAAATCTTACCACCAAATTACCACTGTTTAATTGCTTTCATCTGTCGTTTCACAACAAACACGATCTATTAGAAGGTAATTTAACGAACAAACATGCGATCCGACAGTCGAAGCTTCGTTGTTAACATTTCGGAGTAGGCCCCCTGCACTTAGATTTAAGTCTGATTTGTATGCATTATTTGTGACTGTACTATTTGTACCCGCACTACGATTACCTGTAGAGCCTAAAAAAAAAGTTTGAAAAACTAAATAAATAAAAAATTATTGTTCGGGTATCACTTCAACGTCGCTGGACCGTTTTTGATTATATTTTTTGTGTGTTTGAGAATTCAAATTTGGACCCGAACCCCGGTAGTAAAATTTGATCAGTTTTATAAATACAACAGATGTTTAAGAGTAAAAGAATCACTTAAATTTCACACCATTAATGTAGTTTTGCTCCAAAATATTCACCACAACATAAAATCCTGGTCCTAACTAAAAGCAGGTCGCATCACGATTCACGACACGGTACTCAAACTTGCCCCAACTTTTCCCAAACACTTAGCACAAAATACACACCTAAATGTTTTTTACAAGCTATAAAAGACAGTAAAAGAGAGTAAAAGACGTAGTTGGGAGCAAATGTGACCCGCTATAATAAAACTATGTATCTTTTACTGTACCTCGGAGGGTATTTTCTACTAAACGACGCCGACCTTAAGTGGTCGCTCAGAAACACAAATTGTTCAAAGTTGCCAAAGTATAGTATAATAGTTATTCTCAAGTTAAGCATCTGATGCTTTATTTGAGATACGAAATGGTCTATCGTTTCGTAGAAGTTTGAAGTAGCCTAACTAAATGCGAAACTGAAACGCCAATTAATCAATTGTTGAATATTCTAAGTTTATGCGCGTTGCAGTCGTAGGAAAGGGAGTTTTTGAGTAAGGGACATTTGGGAAGAGGACATTTTGGGAAGAGGACATTTTGGGAAAGGGACATTTTGGGAAAAGGTCATTTTGGGAAAGGGACATTTTGGGAAAGAGACATTTTGAAACCAGGGGACATTTTGGGAAACATTCTGAACCTGAACGATATTGTGGCAATTGTAAGCTATCAATTTGTACTATTTATGGGTTTATTGTACATCAATGATTTACAGACACAAATAAATTTTATTGCGTTACTGATCGGTGGGTAAAACGCCACTTTAACCTAAAATACCAAGTTAAAAATAACCCTAACGTTAAAGGATACGCTACTAAGCCGTTGTACCCATTTACCCCGAAAAAAAGATAACGCTAATGGCGGTTTCTTATCAAATGGGTTAACGTATCTTGAGGCTCTAATGACGTTAAACGCGAAGAGGGATGAGCTCGGACTAAGCTTGTCAATCATCTAAACGTCGGTTAAGAAAAAGTCAGAGCTTTTTTCTTAACGCCTGATTAGAAATTAACAACATAATTACATAAAGAAGGAATTTCCACCTTTATAACAATAAAAATAAAGATTATAATAGCGTGTCGACTCTTGTTAGTTGAAGAAAATAATAATGTTGTAATCGTTGTATTGATGATAAAATCAGAATAAAAATGGACGTGTAACTACATACACACTATAATGACGTTTTTCTATTTTGTTGTAACGAATACCGTTTACAATGTAGTTTAAAACCTGTCGTTTATTTTTAATGGATAGTGAAAGGTAATGGGGAAATGTGGACAATAATTAAATTTATAGGCTCAATAGACTGATCCTATCTGAGACGCAGTACGATACTTATAGCCGTGATATAATCGTACCCCTTTTATCGTGTGGAAAACTCCTTATGGGGCTCTCCACCACCAAGGGCCAGTGACGGGGTTATGTCGACTCGCACGGACTAAAAACCACACATTGTTCCTCGACGGATCTTTGAATGGGAGAAAGGGGTTCACCGTGTATTCACCGCCTTCCCGCTAGGTCTTGATAGGCAGTCTTTTGGACAGGACCCGTTGTTGAGAAAACATCTTGAGAAGCGCGCGTGGAACCCGAAGCGATGCCCTCTTGACTCTTGGGCCTGTTAGGTACTGCTCGGGTGTCAGACAGCCCTTATGTCCGACGCTGACGCTCACAGACCGGCTAGTCATGGAAGCCAGAGCCCTCTAACGCCTAGTGCGCCCCTACGAGAGGGAACTTTGATAGACCACGCTTGTTCCTGGGCTCCCATAGATTTAAGACGGCCCTGGAGCAGTCGCGAGCCTAGTACCTAATAACAGGGCAAGCACAACAACGTTTTTATAGTAATGTTTGTTACCTTACATTGAAATAGAAAAATATATAATTATAACATACTATTGGCTGGGCTTAGGAAATATGTATGGTAGGCCCAGTCACGTAACCAGACTTATATTAATTTAATTCTCCCCCTAACTTGGAAAAGAAAAAGGGCACTGTTCAACCGAATAACAGGAAACCGTATGACACAACTTTTGATAAGGCAGCATTTCAGCAAGAAATATAATAAACAAACTATTGGTTAGCTAAATTTCGTACCTTCATAATTTTACGTTGCCGACGTGGCCCTAGCTTGCAAGATGGGGATATTCTAAACCCGGACATGAACCTAACCTTTTAGTAAATTTGTATTCATGGCGTTAGGAACAATATTTGATAGAGCCACAATATATTAAATAATATAATACAAAATTAATCTGTATTTCAAACCAAGATTCATAAAACACATTATATAAAACAATCATAATATTAAAAAATAAATATTCACAATTAAATTAAAATAAAAGGCTTAGTGGCTGTGAGTGTTAAACTTTGTTAGTAAAAACTTAAACAACAAAATACAGTTTGGCAAAATCCGCAAAATTTTTATACTACATTCATAATTACAAGTTATTCTAACTCACATATTTCTATGACCAATTTTTATAATCTAATCTAATATAATAATCATACTAGCGACCCGCCCCGGCTTCGCACGGGTGCAATATACCATATAAACCTTCCTCTTCAATCACTCTATCTAATAAAAAAAAACCGCATCAAAATCCGTTGTGTCCGTAGTTTTAAAGATTTACGCATATATGTATAGCGATATAGGGACAGAGAAAGCGACTTTGTTTTATACTATGTAGTGATAAATCACTTTTAAGTTATTTTATTACTCACAAACTTCTTTTTTAAGATTTTTATTTTTAGTTCCAGCTCTCACTGCCTCAGACTTTATTTTGACAAGCTGTACGTTATACAACATAAACAGCTGTGTGGGAGTACCTCTCTCGAACGAAAATTTAATAGTCAATGATTGATATTGACAGGAAAATATGTAAAATACGCGTCACTCGAAAAATGGTGCACGCGTTTCGCATGCAACAATCGTCAAATAAGATATTAAAGTTGAACGACCGCCTGAATGCAATTATCTTAATGGCGGTCGACATCATTTTGGGCAATCCACAGTACAGCAAAACAGCAGATTAATTAATACTTGTAATTTGTATTTTTTTTTTACCATTATGGAGCAGAAAAAGCCTGGTCAACAGGGCCGTCTTTAACCTATGACTATCATAAATTATTTTTTTGTTTTCATTATTAACAACATGCAAAAAGAAGTAGGTAATATCGTTTGATTTTAGGAAAATACTTTTTATCGATAATAATTGATTATCGACTGTTGATTTTTCACGAAATACGGGGCCCCATGGATCTTGCCCACAATTATGGCCAATTGAATCGGCCTGCGTCACCTTTTATTCCCCTTCCCCCATCGGATTAAATCTCTACCTACCACATTTCTCAACAGAAACCTACAAAAGCCCAGTTCAAAACATTTCAAGTCTAAAATCTTTTCTTTGAACTTATACATAAGTAAGCCAATCTCTCTTTTACATACGATATCATTTGTCTAACGAGAGCCATTTCTCTTACATCCTAAATCAGATGGGAGCGATCGTCTCCGAATTTATTTCTTCCACTTTGTTCTGAGTCAGAACGGCTGGCTGAATTATTCAAGGCTAACTGACTAAACTAGATTGGACTAGAATGTTTGAAGTTGTAGTAAAGTAGGGAGTTTATGAACAAATAATGCTAATAGACAATGCCTATTGGCAAGGGCGTCGCGTCGCTAAGGGGGGACAGGGAGGAGCCGCTGCCGATGCCGATGTCTTGGTAAAACGGTAAAGAAAAACATCGCGAGGAGACCAGCACTCCTGAGACAATTCTCAACGTTGTGTAAAGCCAGAGGCCTATGATTGGTTTAAACTCTGACACTAGGTTGTTCATTAACCACAAGTTGAAGAGAATATCCAAAACGATAAAAGCTACGTTTCTTATTCACTACAATAAAAACCTTACAAAGGGAAGCTAAAACGAGTCAACCTATAAGTTTGCGTACCCAAGAACACTTGGGATGGGTAGAAAGGACCCTCCAGTATTCAAGAGACCACAAGTAAGTACCGCAAGAGTCTATCAAATTACTATAAGTACACAGATGGGTACTGGTGGTTACTTTGACACTTAAATGTGTTGACTAAAGTATTATATTCAGCTTAAGAAGTGTATCTTTTACGTAATTGGGGTGAAGAAATTTATATATAGCGCGTTGAAACTAATTTTTATTTGAAAAATATTCCTCTTTCACGCAGCAATGAAAGAGCGACGTAATTTTTTGCATAGATCATATTATGATCGGAGTCAAACAGAAACTTTTAAAATTTTTCGAATCCCTTAAAAAAATCCTGCATAGATTAAAACGGAAAAAATCCGGAATAAATAACACTAACATAGTCTAGCCACGGGAACTTCATACCCCTTTGATATCACTTATTAATATACGAGGTTAGCTTTGTCTAGCTGCACGTTATTAACCCCTTAAACTATGCATAGGGTGCAAGCATTAGTTCAACATGGGTGGTGGGGGCCTATTGTACCCCGTCTGTCGCACTCCTAGATTTCATTGTCGCTGAATTCTGCGGTACAAGTCCGTTTTAAGCAGCTGAATATATTTCTAGCGTTTCCTTTTGAGGGTTATCAAAGGAGTTAATTAAAGTTTGTTATGGTAATTAATCTTTAAATTAAATTGTGTACAATTTTGTAACTTGTAATAATTGTGTAATAATACAAATTGTTTGAAAAGTTTCAGTCGACTGTAATACGTTTCGAGGTAAAATATTTTTACGAACTAGTGACATGAAAGATCTAATTTGACTGACTGTCACTTACAGTCAAATTGGTAAATACAGTCAAATAGAGGTTCATTCATCATCATTAACTCATCATCATTATGTCATCATTAACTGTCAAAAATGGTAATGTTTAATGGTAATTATTTAGTACCTTTTTTATTAGTTTTTGTGATTGATAAAAGTTACAACTACAGTTACTTCTACGAGAATTGAAACAAAAAAGTGGTTTGTAAAGATTTTACTGCGCGTGCGTGCATTATAGGCGTTGCAACGCTATCCCGAAACACCACATGAATCCGAAAAGACAGAGGTGCGTCCCTAGGCTTCGAACTTATAACCTTTGACTTGACAGTCCAACGGAACTGATTAACTAACTTATATTAACTTTTGATTGATTAACACACACATAACTTACAAAAATTTGACTTTTGAAGCCTTAATTTCAAACCTGAAACCTCGTTCTTGCCAGTAAATGGTCACAGGCGACCACTGCTCATCCTTTTCTGTAGCCTACTCTTTGTGCAAACACCATCTATTGTAATCGAGTAGATTAGTTATACTCATTATCTGTATCCGTTTTTCTAATCAATTTTGTGGACGAACAAGCGGGGACATCTAGGTGAATTGGTTGTTCATTCCGTGAAATTGATTCGAGTTACAATAGACACCCGTTCGCGCTATACCGTGAATTTAAGCGCAACTAAAATAAATCAATTAAATTATACACCAAGCCTAAAGTTAATTTGGAAGGTGGTAATTGATTTTTATCAAAAATACCACTGATAGCCTAGTGGTATAACCGTCGACTGACAAGACAGAGGTCTCGAGTTCGATCCCAAGGCGCGCACCTCTTTTTACTTTCGACTCTTCGTAAGTTATGTGCCTATTATAAATTATCAGTTGCTAAAACGGTGAGGGAAAACATCGTGATGAAACCAGCACACCTGAGATATTTTTCAATGGTGTGTAAAGCCATGTCAGAGGCCTACGGGCGGTTTAAACTCTGACACCAGGTTGTTCATCAACCATACGATAAGAAAGAAGATCAAAAATACCATTACTTATCTAGTATTGTTACCAATGAAAGAACCCTAGGTAAAGGAATCCGACCGCTCTTAGTTGGTTTTTTATATTCTATGACCTAACGAATCTTTACCAGACAATGGAAAGGAGGCCACGATACTTTTTCGCAACTCTAAAAATGCTAGCAGTCTAGTTTTCAGATTCTCGTCACAAAGGCGCAAAAGTATCTTTGAAAAAGGTTTTAGCACATCCTAGCACCCAGAGCTAAATCGTAGCCATTTTCACGATCAATTTTCTGCAAAGCTTTAGAAATAGTGACAATGTTTTTTGCCGTAAAACTTATTTTCCTATAGGAAATTTGATAAAAAATCATAGTTAGTGTTATATTAAAGCGAGAGTTATAATAAACTATTATTTGCTACTCTAAAACTGGAATGCAGCTTTTGTTATAGTAAATGCAAAATCCGTTCATTGTTAACAGTTAAAAATAACAACATCATCAAATTACAGACTGAAATATGTATTGTATAGTCTTTTCTAGGTGTTTTTGAGAGTTACACTAAACATAGTCGTCTGTATTTCCTAGAGAGGGTCATCATCATCATCATCATCAAAGGCCTATAAACATCTACAAGAGATGATTTATATAGCGTCCGATTGGTTGCACCTCCGCTCATGGCTAATCAGGCCGATACGAGAGCCACATATGCCAGAGAGGGTAGACAGAGGTACCTATATGCAGTACACCCACGTTTCGCCAGCTAAGTTATAAGTCCCATGTAATAGAGAGCCTATTGCCATTAACCGCGTACAATTTCAGACTCCGTTCTGCAACTATGAATTTCGTAATGACAAAACCCAATAACACTGCTCGGGGATCGAAACCAGGAGCTCAAGCTTAGCAATAGCACTACCAATCAACGAGGCAGTCCGAGTTTTTGAGTAAAAATAGAGACAAAATAATCAAAGGTCTAATTTTCCATCTTTAATTTTTAGAACAAAGCGCACAAAGGCCGCTGCATTAATTGCTTACTTGAAAATGCTTCTTTGATGAAGTCATCAATCGTAATTGCGTTGTTAGGTGAAAATCGATAGCTTTGTTTCCGACGTCAATTAATAAGATTTCCGGATTTACTAATTACCGGATTGTTTCTATTTATTTACTTACATTTACCATTTTGACTGGAACACTTGGTGATGTCAAACCGGATTCCGTAGTCTTAGTCCTGATTAAGGTATATCTTTTTTTCTCCCGGTAGAGATTCCCATAAGTATTTTTTCAAAGCACAATACCTGTAAACAATAGTTGACTTAGCGTTAAACAAGATTTTTGTACCAACTAAAAAGAAAATAAAATTATTTTCGACTTTTCCATTGCTTTGAAAATGTAAGTTAAATAATGTATCTTTAATGTTAGTAGCATACAATTATACATTGAATTGATACATTTAGTCAATATCAGAGTGACATTTAATTTTGATATTTTTTTTGTCAAAAGTAGGTAAACCTTATGGTCGACTATACATTGAATTGAATCTGTTAAGTTTTCAGTAAAATTACTATCAAGAATTCTAATCCCTCTTTTATTGACTTTCAAAGCTTTTCGTTTTATTTTTAACTAGCGACCCGCCCCGGCTTCGCACGGTTACGCTAATATGCATGTATTATACATAATATAAACCTTCCTCTTGAATCACTCTATCTATTAAAAAAAAAACCGCATCGAAATCCGTTGCGTAGTTTTAAAGATCTAAGCATACATAGGGACAGACAGACGCGGGAAGCGACTTTGTTTTATACTATGTAGTGATAGATTTGGGAGCGAGACTGTATCAACTGGTTAATCTAAATGAAAGTTAAACAGAACGAGGGTAAAATTGTATTCAAGTAGAAATTAATAATAGATTTATAAAACTCTATTCAACTATTGTGCACAGATTCGGTTCTGCAAGCCTGCCTTGGTTTATTTAAAATCTTTTATACTCTGTACTTTTGAAATTTAAAACCAAACACAATACAGTGTAGGTACTGTATTAATTAATATACGTTTTTCGTTCCGACTACAATACCTGTCATTGACGTAACTGTGGGTTTTCACAATGCTATTCAAAAGAAATGAAGTATTGGTTTTAAATTTGAAATTTAAGAACTTTTTAAACTAAATTTAAAATTTTATAAAACTACTACAATCATTGTTTTATTTTTTTAAATTAATAAACTAAAGTAGTTTCTACAATATGAATATGCACACGAATACAAGCTATCTGACATATATCTTAAACTCCAAGCTTCTCAACAGACATATCATTCCCAACTATACCTATATCCGATTCCCATACACGCTTACCTCTAATCCTCTCTATCAAAGGCCAAGCCATATTGACATGGCAACTGAAACTATTCAAACGTTCCACTGTTTCAAGTTTCGAACGCTCTGCAAAGTTGCCAGCTCAAATAACAGTAGTACTCGCTTCGTGAGCCATAGTGAATAATGGCGTTGGAACGCGCGTTTTGTTTACTTTTCGTCAGTTCTGTAAGGAGATTAAGAGCAGTTTGTGTTGCACTTTGAAATCTGCATTTATTTAAGTACTAAGAGAATGTTTGAGTATGGTGGTATTTATTCGATAGTTGTGGGCAAATTAATTAAATCAGAAATTGGTTTCAGAGAAGTTCACGTTGTGTGTAGGTTTTAGCCCGACTAGTTTCGAACTCAAACGGAGTAAATTTCCAAGAGCTAGCTAGCTGTACCTATTAGATAACTACGCTATGTTATGAATTAGTATATCTGACCAAAGTTATAATACAAAAAAGTTATGGATAGTTACTCAATATCCCTTTAGTTCTACAAATGTTGCTTGGTTAGGTACTAAATTTGGCGAATAGATGGCGCTGTAATTTTATTGTAAAAGCTGAATGGCGGTGTACCTAAAGATTTTCCTACGATATTAAAAAGCTTTGATTCGCTTAAGCAAATTCTAGAGCATGAGTGTGTGAATGCACCTGTGTGAAGGTACTTAAGCAAATATCTTAGCCTTGATTGAAGGCCACGGGTCGGGTTAGAATGTATTGAGGGCCGAACGTGGCTCGCGGGCTGTCTTTCACACGACTGCTCCAGGCTATCACCACCGCATGAATGATCCAACTGAAGTAATGGCCTTTAAAGGTGTAAAATAGGATATTTAACTCCCCCTTGGTACTTAGGACAAATCTTTGACAAAATGACGCCCAAATAACGTTAAAACTCGATTTTAAACACTCACTGACGTGGAATCTCCATTTCGTCCCAGCTAAAATTATTAAATAACTTCACTTCAGTAAATAATTTCTCCATTAAATAGATAGCGACAAAATTATTAAGAGGATTATAAATAAAAGTGTTGTAAAGAGGACTGGAAGCGGAAACCGCAAAAAGGCTTAAAATACGAACCACAGATAAGAAATTAGAAGTGAAAGAGATTTATGGTGAACTTTCATCTCATTAAGCTGTGTGGGGGCAGAAAAGCATCAACACGACGCCTCTTACTAAAAGTCGACAAAAGTCGTAATTATGGGACTAAGGGAACAGCACATAAGCTGCTGATTCAAAGGCTGTAGCTGGCTACTACACCGGACTACTACTACTACTGTGATAGCCTAGTAGTATAACTGTTAGACTACTAAGTCAAAGGCAGCTTCGAAACCTAGGCACGCGCCTCTGACTTTTCGTTTTGCGTTTTAGAAATATAATTATCGCTAGCTAAAACAGTGTAGGAAAATATCGTGACCAGCACACCTGACAGATTTTCCAACGGTGTGCACGGTGTGCAAGGTCTATGGGCGGTTTCAATTCTGATGATTCGATGTACGATAAAGAAAGAAAGAAGATCGATAAGACAGAGCTTTGATCCTTTTTGACAGGGTCTGAACGATTCCGTATTGGGTCACATAATATTCGAAGCCCTAATTTAAATTTGCATATTCTTTGTTGGCATACCTACTCTTCATTTGGCATGACGTTTATACCGCATAACTGCTATAACTTACTCAAAACCGCTTACTATCACGGTCTTCGTACATCAGGTGGGTTCGTCGTCAAACACGTGCCATATAAAAAAATTATTTAAAAAAAAAGATAACAAATAAAAAACGAAAAGGATTTATGGTTTACCTTTTATCTCATTACGCGATAATAGCCGTAGGCAGTCAACGAATGATCGCTGAAAGGTCATGAGTCAGAATGGCACTATTGACCTCTATCATCGATAAACCCTCATTTACTTCTATATGTTAGAAATATAACAAATTGCTCTCTGAACCGGTCCTTTTTTAGCGTAAAGGAAAGGTCAACTTAAGGTGCACGAAGATCATTTGTAGCGTGACCATTTTATCACTTTCTCTATGGTTATCCTCGCTTCGATAATAGTTATTAACTTATTATTATTATTTACTAGCTTTTACCCGCGCTCGCGTTAATTTAGATTTGGAATCAATCATGATTTGAAAGATACGTTGATTGAAAACTAAATTTCACGCTGATGTGAATCGCGGGCGACAGCTGGTGCTTCATAAAGGCCCTAATAATTATATAGCCATTTATAAAAACCACAGTTTTATTTAATTAAATCATTAAGCATCAAAGAACCTAACAAATTAAATCCATATTTTTAATTAAACCTATTGAAAAACTCTTTTTAAAACAATAAGTCACGCTAAAACATTCAGATAGGTACTTTACAGTTTAATCCCCTGGGCGTTTTATTAATCCTGTTAGGAATAGCCCTTGAAGAGACCCAACAAAGAATAAATCAAAAGTTTTTCATTGGATTAAATTCTATAAATCGGCTCAAAGCGGCCAAACTGAAAAAAATCAGAATTTTGTTCGGACTATTTGAGATAGGCAACTTTGTAATGTTTGACGTCGTACCACGTTTAATTAAATTTTGTAAGTGATTGGTTTACATAGTTTACATACATACACAGCCTGTTTCCGTCCACTGCTGAACCTGCTGGATGCCTCCATCTCACTTATTTTAGCGATCATTAGAAGATGTTAATCGCTACGCTGGGCAAGCGGGTTGGCGATTGCAGTTGCAGATAGTTGCTATTAACACAGTAGGAAGCTGCTGCCCATCCACCAGATCATCAAAGTTGATTCAGTTAGATTAGAATAGAAATTATTTATTGTTATCATTTCATTCACCCCCATATTCCAGGAGAGGGTGGCACTATCCAGATCGTGACGGCCCATTCATGATATATCTCTACCACTGAGAAAACTTTCTTTGACAAACGCAATACTTAATACATTTATGAATGACAATTATCAAAATGCAAAAACATTTTTTATACTCGGAATATTACTAACCAAATCACGAACATGAAATATTCCTACAAACTAAAACCCCAATCTAGATCCGCAATCCATAGAATATTCAGGAAGGAATTTATTGGCAGACCTTTATGCATTGAATATTTAAAATTCGAATACCTGCGTAGAGACTGCAAATTCATATTTACTCGCCAGCCAGTACACAACAACCTGTAATGAAATCCGTTGCCCTTTGCAGTTCGAGCTACGGTACTAATATCTTTAGATACTAAAACCACAGATAATTAATATAATACTTAGAACAATACTTTTCGGGAGACGCGAATGATATGAAAATCTTTCAAGAATGCCTCTGTCAGCCACTTTAATTCAATGGAGTTTCCTAACGGGTTTTGTTTGTTTATGATTTGTACGCTTGTTTTTTTGCGTTGGCGACATTGTAATGTTTTCATTCATCAATCGTCATTCAATGTAGATGTCAAGAGGCGGGTATTGCTTAGAGGAAAAATTTTATTCTTCCAAGGGGTATTGTAAGCTCTGTCAAGAGTAAAAAAAAAATATCCATAGGTAGGTAAGCCTGTAAGCTTTGTATGTCGTAGAAATTTAAACTATAATTACAATTTGTATAACTCTAATTTTAATTCCTAGCTAGAGGCTAAATACTAAAGCATCTACGCAGTATCTACTAAGTAGTATATACTATACAGCCATTCAGGCTTAACAAAAAAGCAACCCCATAGGTTATTCGCCCCTCTAAAATATAAAAGTTAATAATTTTTAAAGCCGTTACAGTCCGTAATATAGAAAATGCCAACGGCGTTACATCAGTCAGCAAATAAAAGCATGAAAATTACATTGTCTATGGACGATATGAAACTGCACCATAAATATACAAAAACGTTTTACTGAACGACTGGTAAATGAAAATTTTAAACGCGCGCTTTTTTCAAATTTGAGCTAAGGTTTAATACAGAGTTTAATGAAATTCTCACGATAAAGGAACAAAAAACATGAAATGAGATGCCCCGGGATTACTTTTACCTATAATTTAACAGTATCTACAGCAGCGTTTAGTTATAGTGTTTCTTTTTAAATTTAAAATGTCTGTTTAGGGCACGCATTCACTGTAACCTGCTGATGAAAAGTTTTATCTTAATTAAATAATATTTAAAAAAAAAAAGCGCGTTAGGGGAAAAATACGAAAGCTCGAATTTGCTCAACTTATGGATAAATAATTAAAACCATAACTCTGGTTAGATAGAAAAAAAACTCTAAACCAAAAAACCGATATGTACAATTTGACTTTATTGCAAGCAATAAAACATACAAATAGTAAAGTAATCCTCCTAGATATTTTTATAGCATTAGTTCAAGCTATTTCCATACTTATAGTTTCCGTGCACGACAACCGACAACCCTATTAAATATATTTCCATCCTATCTGTAACAACTAAAGGGCCCTATCATGACGTAGCGTAAGGTAAGGCTTAGATAACAAATGCACACTGCGGAAATCCTCCGAGATAAAGGAGATCACTTCCAGACCAGTTAAGGACGCGCCATCGTTTATGCCAGTAATACGATTTCCAGAATCGTTTTTATCTGTCAATTTCGATCATTTAGATGATTTCAGCCACATCCTTACTCTGTCAGTGTCAAAATAGTTCGAATAAAAAAGGATTCGAACATTAAATTTTATTAATTCTGGATTCAAAATACAAAAAAGATTCTATGATTTAAAATTTGATTTTTTAAATAAAATTTCTAATAAAGCATGATGTTTTAAGCCTTTTGACCATCAACAAAATTGTTTTTTACAAGCAGTAGGTTAGGCACATACTTTTCAATTATTTTATTAAAAGTAATTCGAGTATTAATTATCTACTCCACTTTCATGTTTGATTGCCGTTGACATATAATCTAACAAAATTATTTTGTGTCGATAATAATAATATTGTAGAATTTGTCGCACATTTGATTTGTGACGTAGCTCACATTAGATAAACTATTCATAGAGGATGACGGCGTGTCCGTTGCGGTCGGAGTAAGTATTATTTTTAACCGACTTCAAAAAAGGAGGAGGTTCTCAATTCGATTGAATGTTTTGATAGTAATATTTTAGTTTGTCTTTACTATAGTCATAAAAAGATACTTATCAGGAATTGTAGCACTTTTAATTTATCAGATTGAATTAAGAGGCATGCAAAAAGTTTAACGTTTTATGTAACGCAGTTTATTTTTATTTTAAATAAATAAAAATATGTATATTAATTTGATAAAATTAATTATAATAATGTATACAGTAATAATATTGTGCTTAAGCTTTGTAATGTGATTAGATTAACATCACAAAGTTTCAGCAAAATTAAAATTAAATTCCTTGGTTTTTTGCGAATTTATAAACTACATTCATTGATTTCATACCTTCAATGTGCGAGCGATACGTCTTAAGCATGTAATACGGTACTGAACATTTTAAAATCAGTACAGTAAGTCCAGAAAATACCTGTTACTTACATACAAACAAACTATACCTCTATTAAGCCTTTATTATTGTATGAAATAATTATTTTTTCTGCCCCGATCTTAGATAAGCATTTCCACCCTCAACCCCCAAAGAAAACGTAAGTCAAAATAATATACAACCTACTTCCACGAGTAAAAGATTACGCGAGCAGTTGCTAAGCTTGCCTAAATAAACAGATTATTGTACTTAGAATAATTTACGAATAATACACCTCAAGAATATTGTTCACCATCTTATTTCGGAGTTAATTAAACCTAAGACTGCCGTAACTTTCGCAGCCATCTTTGATTTCAATTTGGAATTCGTTATTTATAACGGATTATATTTTGAAAATGTTTGGCATAAGTTAAATTATGGTTAAATTTTTTTGGGTTTATCAAATAATAATAAGGGTGTACAAGTCATAAATTTATAATATCAAAAGTAGTTTTATAATTAGGTATAGCGTATAAAATAACGTGTTTTAAAAATATTTTGTTTATTCTAAATAACGTCTAGTTCAAGGGTAATTCTATATACAGTATGGGACTCCTATAATTTAGGTATAGCGGATTCGAACATCACTAGTTGCGACACCCCGTTTGTATAATTTAATTAACAACAGATATGCTATTTTAGTAATAGATAATATTATATTAGCGTTAAAGAGATAACAGGCTAGTGACATAGAATATTAACATCAGAACACCCACTCGAGATAAAAACCAAAACACGATTATGTTACACTTAATATTATAAATAACAACAGGGAAATTTTAGATTGATGTTTTTTTTATTATTGAAAAGAAATGGGTTTTTGAGAAAAAGGCATTTGCCAACCAGAGTGCAGCGGGACGGAGAATCGAGCACGTTCTATAGTGGTCAGTGTTACCAGATCCGATCCGATTCCGGGAATTAGATGTAAAAAGAAAGAGGACAGGTACGGAAAAATCATGACGCGGAAATAATACATAACAAATAAATATGGATTGTATTTCATTTTTGTGTTTATTCAAAATCCTTTACTAAGATCAATCTTATTAAGTAGATACCTACTTAAATTCAGGTTAGTTTTTTAAGTGGGTACCCACCACGTCAAATCGGCTGCCTAGATACAAAAGCGCGACACGTCCCGCCAAAACCTGGACGTCTGGCAACACCAATAGATGTACTAGTTATCACGAATGTACTTTCTGTAGCTATCCCGTATGGCGTAATCTCTGATAACTTCGCGTACACGGTACGCCCACCGACTGGTTAACATCCGTCCTGATAACTTGTTCAACGCAACGATTGGTACATTATTCATGCTCCAAATGATTGCTCAATGACGTTTTGTAGTATTTTTTTAATAACGTTGCAACACATTAGGATTTTATCCTGTGTTTATAGGATATAGGATATTCACTGTTGTTATCTCTGTGCCGTGTGGTTTCCGGCCTAAGAATCGAACCACCCTTACTCGTCTCGCGAGTGTCGTAAGAAGCGACAAAGGGAAAGATCCGGAGGAAGGGCAGCAGTATCCTTCTGTAACAGTAATCATCTGCTACTCCGATCGCCAACCCGCTTGCCCAGCGTGGTGATTATGGGCAAATACCTCTAATTGCTCTATACTTTCTTATGCATACAACACAATACATTGCGGAAGCCATAATCTATATTAACCATACCCACCATTATTAATTATATAAGTAACATGTAATTATCAAGCTAGTTAAGTCCTTTGTTAAACTTTCTAAAACAAACTTTGCCCTCAGGGAAATTAAACCGATACACAACATTATTGTTATCCCTACCAACTAAAATATCGATACACCAACATCGAATCAAACTAATCGAGTAAATAATCGATACCTAATCGAGAATACACGCCTTGCGTTAATGACACACATGGCAAAGGGACTATTTTAGGGAGCCTCATGGGAACTCACTAATTAATCTTCGTCAACTAAAGGATCTATGGGTAGTTTAGGGAATCGGTAAGTGCACAAATACAGGAATGATATCGAGCAACGGACGGACGGCAGCTGAAACGAGGGAAGCTAAGGTAGATGTAGGCATATTTCCTATAAGAGTTAAAATAATTAAAGTTAGTTGTACCGTGAAATGAAACAAATAATTATAGAACCAATAAAGTAAAATGGAACGTAATTGAGTGAATGCGAGGTGGGATTGTGCGAAAGAGAGGAAGAGAATGGCGGATGATTGGAATTGTGAACAGGCGTGAAGAATTTTGGATATGTATTGAAATGAACCAAAATAAACGAAATTTAAAAAATGTGTTTTTGTTTTCATCATCGCGTGGCTCTTACATTTTTTAATGAAACAGTTCAAATCATGCAAGACCAGTTTTCAATGTTTTCGTGACGATTTATCTACGACTAGACGATTGTACCTAAAATAAAACAATAAACGTGTTAAAAAGAAATAAATCTATCGTCCACTTAGATATGAGAAATTGTGGGTTTATAATTTGATAAGAATTGTTTATAAAATATGAATAAAAGTGATTTTAATGTGGAACGACACGCCAGTCATAGCGTTTCGTCGCAGTAGATTGATTAACCCTATAAATTATTATGCAAGACTGAATTTTATGGTAAGGTTAGGAAAAGTAAGTTAAAAGTTTATTTATTTATTTTTCACAACATCGTCATTTATACTACAACACCACAAATATGACGTGTTTTCCTAATTAACAAATTAATTTTCCTAACTAACAAACTAATGAGCAGCATTCATGGTTATACATTTTTTGACTTCTGGGCTCTGATTGGCCAGTTTTCTAGAACGCGGTTGGTGCAATAAAGGCGGGATTTTTTTCTGCGTCTAATGACATTTAAAAATAAATAATGTAAAAAATGCTTATTAAAAGTCGTTATATGCGACGATACATGCACTTCTCATTCTCAAGACGAACCACTCTAGCAACTCACACTTGACAGTTTTAGTGGTTTTACTAACGACCAATGAACAAAGCTGAAAAAACATTTTTTTCATAATATTATCCTTGCCATTACAAAAACAAAAGTATTTTCCAGCTAGGATTTATTTAATTCCAGAAAAGAGATGCAGCTTCTAAGTGGCTCTTAACAAACGTCGAAAGCCCCTTCAGTTTCAAGTACTTGTCAACCCTTTTGTGATCGCAACGAGAATCTCAAGTTATTTGATAGTGGATGTCATTTCGTTTTGACATCTGTCAATTAGAATAATGGCGGGAACCGCGAAACAGCTTTGAAGGGAGCTGTCTATAATTAATCGCATCGATTTAGGCAATAATTACACAACGTGATTGTACAGGACAAATCAATTAGTAGCAATGTAATCTGTGGCAGAAGTTCATGATTAAAGTTGCCAGATTAAGATACTACTTAAGTAAACAAGAAAATAAATAAAGAACATAGTAACAAAGCTGTTTAAAAAAAGACGGCATTAAAAAACTTCCAGTAAACTTTAGAACGCGAATTATTTTTTAAATTAAACCGTAATGACGTCAGCAAACTTTGTTAATTTATCTGCTGAACTCGTGAAATAACTTGGAACTTGGGAAATAACTTCATTATTAAACATTTAATTATGTGTTGTTACATGATCCTTTGTGGAGGCTTAAGGAGGATCGTTTACAACAGTTTTTTTTTAATAGGTACTAGCTATTCACCGTGGTTTTTTAAAATCTTTATTTAGTAAGAATATGTCAACCCCATCATACATTAAACAATTTAAACTCTAAATGAGTTTATTTAAAAACACACGTATTTAAATAAAAACCGTACAAATTTAATAAAAGCTGTAGACGTAGCTATCGTCTGAATAAGACCAAAAAAATTTTTATTATAGAAAATATGATAAAACCCATAGACACAGATATAAGCATAGAATTATAAAACATCCAATGTCTTTGAATATCAGTCTCTAGATCTTGTTTACAAAATTTAATTATAATTGGGTAATATTTAAATTGAGATTAAACTTCGTTTGTATAAAGCGCGCTCGGGGGACAGTCCTCCCTTTATTAACACTTGCTCTCATTCCTATTTCTTACATAATCCATCGGCAAATGTATAAGAAATTCGGTGATTCATTTACGGTTATACTTACGAATGAGCACATCTCATATTTATAGTCCACGCAGTACGTACCTGTAACAATACGAACTAATTATAAACATTATTAGGCTTTTGTTACCACAGCAGATTTTTACTCTAAATCATACTTGAGATAATTATAATCATACTTCAAACCTCAGAATACAGAAAATATCACAAAAAAGTATAAACACTAGTATAAACAAGTATAAACAATATAACACTCCAAAATGGAGTGTTTTTATATGTTATAATATATTATATATCACTCCAAAATGGAGTGTTATAAGTATGATCAGTGGTTTCAAACAAATATAAGTAAAAGCTTGAGTGTGCTTGAGTGTTGATTGCTGCTAGTTTGACTTTAGTCCCATCATTATTCGACTTTTATGTCACGCAGAGGGAGTGGCGTATGTAGGCGTTCTTCTTTCCCGACCTTTACCTTTTTTTTCTACGTGGTCTCTCTCTGTTATAGCTCTAGGGAACTCAGACTGATTAACCGGACTAGCGAGACCTAAATGGCCTCTAGCTAAAGCAATTACACTAAACCTAAAGCAACAACAGTTAAGGGCGCTAATGGGACTCGGGCCTCGGCTTAGGGCATTGCTTGGGGACATGCTAGGGACTAGCTAGATCTGATTTTGATTATTTAGGGACATGTTTATGGCTAAAGGCTCAGCCCGGGCTGGCATGACACCACACAATGGGAAAAATAAGAAAGTAATTTACTTTATTTGAATCAACCATTCTACATAACATATTATTACAATATGAATCATAAAGCAAATTGACATGTGTCGCCTGTTACTGTCACTTCAAATGTTATTGTTATCTGATCGGTGTTATGTTAACTATAAATAAAATGATACACATTGCTTATAATTTGACTCATTGATGTTGATGATATCGCTAACGATAACAATGAGTTGGAACTGACAGCACTGATAGCCTAGTGGTATGACCGTCGACTGACAAGACAGAGGTCTCGAGTTCAATCTTAAGGCGCGCACTTCTCGTAAGTTACGTGCGTATTAAAATTAACTAGCTTTTGCCCGCAGCTTCGCCCGCGTGGATGTTGAACCAGGATAAAATTTATATTTTTTGTTAATCCAGGAAATATGGTTTTTATGTTTACCGAGTTCTATTCAAATCAAAAATGTTTAGGTAACAAACATCTTCACAAACTTTTATTAGTGCAGATTAGTAATGTTATGATATGACAGTTCAAGTCCGCCCAAGTCAGTTGTTTTTGCGAGTTTCTTATTAAGCAAAACATGTGCATAAACATTTAAATTATCCAAAATATTTATTATTGAAAACATTATATATTGCCATTAAACATTATCCAGGACGATGCAATGGATAGAGCGAAGGGGAAGCGAAAAACCCGAAAAGCAGACCCCACTATCATGTGGGAATAATTATTGCACAGGAGAGAATGAGAGATTTTTTTAAATATACCTATTGTATTGTGTACGTTTTGCACATTTGAGAGCAATTATTCCAACAAAGATTAGTTTTATATTTAAGTCTTACTAATGTATAGGGCAAAAGAAAAAGTTATAAGTGCGCTTCGCATATTTTATTGCATAATTTCTGACCTAATAAAGCGAAAAACCTATGTAAAAGAACAAAAGTTTCGTATCAATATCAAATCCGAACCAGGATATTTAGAAAAACATACAGATTACTTTGTTTGTAGTTTTGCTCTCGGGAGCTAAAATGTACAGAGAGTCAGGACTGGTGACCCGAGAGCAAACGACATACAGTCTATGTGAGGAGAAGCTAGTCCTGAGATCGACACTCGCAGACTTCTCATGGCGAAACAAACGGCCACAGGAAACTTGAAAGGGATAAATGTGGAGAATTAGTGGTACATGGTGTAAACACTGTCTTGCCAATACCGAAACCCGTTAGAATTTGCGCCTTGATGATTTGCAGATAATTTACATTAAGCCATCAGGCCATCATTTTCTGGGTCCCTTTACACAATTTCAAAGGCGTTAAGTTCCGAAGAAGCATAATCGGGACACCGACCTTCAACTTGATGACGTCCGTCGGAAGTCCACTTGCAGTGAGGGAATTCAGGAATTTTACAGAATAATGAGTGGCGTCATAACAGTGTTTATAAATGTGTAAAACACTTCATTCCCTTTCATTTATAAAAGAATGCATTCGTTGATTGCTGCAGCTTGATTATTTTTGGGCGTTTTGAGTTGGAAAATTCTTGAGCATGTGGATTCCTACTCAGCCGCCCATAATTATTGTCAAGCTCAACTTATGAATACAGGATCATAAAAATAATCGTTTCAAAGAACCATTCACCTCATCAGCCCCAGTTCCTCGCGTCACCACAGGCAGCGTTCAGTGGAAATTGCCGCTGAACATAACTGTGACACCACCCATTATGTGTTGGTTCCTACGGATGTCTTGTAGAGTTCTGTGTACCGCATCAACTGCTTTTCTGTTTGCCATTATACATTCATCCCATCATACGATCAAAGAACAATTCTTAAGCAAATGCCTGCCTTGTCACTATTTCGTGACACATCACAAACAGGTGTTTCGTTGCTCTGTAAATTGATGGGAATCCTAAACATGGTGTGCGCTGTTTTGTCACCAGAAAACAACGTGGCAGTAATCGCCGAAGACGCTACTGCAATTGTAATTTTGCCCTGCCTCCCTGCAAGGATGCCAGTGGTTATAAATATTTTTCCTGTCCCATCAGGAGTATCCAAGAAAAATATTTTTCCTCAGATTTAAATCGACTCCTAACGCCATCTAGTTAAGAAAAAGGAAACATTATGTTTTAAATAATAATAATTTTAATGCTTCAAATTAAAGCGGATTTTTTTTATAAGCTGAAATTTTTAAAAGTATAATCCCACACGATGCGCGTTGCTTCCTTCGGGTTTCAAATTGAAATATTTAAAAAAGAATTCCGCTGATCTAAATAGACTCTAACGCCATCTAGAACACTATGTTTTAAATAATATAAATTTTATAAATGTTTCAAATTAAAGTGGTGACGTTTTTTACATACGTACCTACATACATAGACTCACGCCTGTTTCCCAGAGGGGTAGGCAGAGACAACGGATTTCCACTTGCTACGATCCTTCCATACCTCGTTGCATATACGTTTTTTATAAGTTGAAAAATTATTAAAAAGCATGTTTCCTTCGGGTTTCAGCCGGTAAGTAATAAAAGTCATTAAGAATGAAATACCACAAAAATACATATTAATTTCAATGACAAAAAAAATACAAAAGAATCCACAAAAAGTTTGCGGAACTGGGGATCGAACCCAAAGCCTTACACTTCCAAGGCGTTCGCCCGACCGGAAGACTATGAAGTCTGTTGACATGTAGACAAAATAATCGTTCCTAAAAGATATTATTATGTTATGTTATGTAATGTTTAGCTCCTTGTGGATATAGCGTGATAATATTTTGTAAATTGAAATTTAATAATATTTTTCCCAACAACAACAACAATTCTGCAGCAAATTCTAGAAATACGCTGCTTACTACAATACTGCTCATCCCCCATAATTATAAACGTGATAATTTATACCCTATAAGTTGACCAAGAATTTAAAAAGTATATTTGCCGAATTTCAACTAAATCTGTCCAGTAGTTTTCGCGCCAATCAATTACATACATACTTCGTTACGATTTTATTATATGTATAGATTATCAGCTGCTAAAACGATGAGGGAAAACATCGTGATGAAACCAACACACTTGAGAGATTTTTCAATGGTATGTAAAGCCATGTCAGAGGCCTACGGGCGGTTTAAGCTTTGACATCAGGTTGTTCATTAACCGCACGATAAGTAGTACTAGTTGGAACTTTTAATCAGAAGGGGTGTCGGCCCTGCTGATATTAAAATCAGTAATAGCCTAGTGGTATGATCGATAGACTGCCAACACAAAGGTTGTAGATTCGCACCATGACTTTTCGGATGATGAACAACGTGGTGTCAGAGTTTCAACTGCCTGTAGGCCTCTGAGAGGGCATGACACAACGTAGAAAAGTTTCTTAGGTGTGTTGGTTTCCTCACGATATTTTCTTTCGCCGTTTTAGCTAGCGATCATTTATTTCAGTCGGTGGAGCGTGACCCTATGACCTTTGACTTGGTAGTCCAACGGTTATGTCACTAGGCTATCACAAGCGAAAACCGTATTTCCACCCAGAGGTTCGTGGAGGAACACCGTGTGGTTTTTAGTCCGTGCGAGTCGGACATAACTCCATCGCCAGCCCTTGGTGGTGGGTACTCATAAAGAGTTTTCCACACGACAAAAAAAAGGCTATCACTGCTTCACTCTTCAATCTTATCAAGTAAGTTATCAATCACCTTTTATTGACTAACTACTGGATATCACTACTTATTCAATAACAAAAAAACACGGTAGGCTTATCTAGAGTAAATTTAACCATACATATGATTGTCAAACATCCTTTATCAGTAGGACATGACAATACCTCGATAGCGAAGTGGTGAATGATAAATATTGAAAGCAAATATTAGTAAATGTATTTTTAGATAAATATCTATTGCATTGTAAAATTATAAGTTATCGGATTTTCGGATGCTTTTAAAAAAGATAAACAAATCAAATTTTATGTTTTTTGCGTTCGCCATGTTATGGAGAGTCGTGATAGCTTAGTGGTGGTGACCGTTGACTCGCAAGTCAGAGGTCTCGGGTTCGAACCCAAGGCGACCTATGACTTTTCATAAGTTATGTGCGTTTTATGAATTAACTAGCGACCCGCCCCGGCTTCGCACGGTTACGCTAATATGCATTACATATAAACCTTCCTCTTGAATCACTCTATCTATTAAAAAAACCGCATCAAAATCCGTTGCGTAGTTTTAAAGATCTAAGCATACATAGGGACAGACAGACGCGGGAAGCGACTTTGTTTTATACTATCTAGTGATTATCACTCTCCGTGTATAATATCCGAGTATCATAAGAGTAGGTACCTATCTTAATAAATATAATATTCACTATTATTAATGTGTATAATTGTTACGTTGGTCTAGTGGTAGCAAGCACTCCCCCTCCTAAGGCTTAATCGTTTATAAGTGCATCCACCGCGATTCGCGAGCATTCAAGCAAGCATTTGAAAACGAGCATTCGGAAACAGTCCAATCGAAACGTAGTCCTAAGGCTTCTAACAGCAAAATTTCACAAACTAAATTAAAAGCGTGCTTATGTACTTACTAATTTTCACATGATCGCTATTGAATGCTCGCCAACGAACGCTCGCGGTGAAGACGCTCCTTTAGTTGAACAATCTCATTAATATTTAAGAACTGTCAGCGACAGAAGTGCTACAATTATGATGTAGGTATCAATGAATCGTGAATGCCACGTCTTTCAGGTCGACGTCCTCGACGACATTCATTAAAATTTAATCTACCTACTGCTTGATTAAATTGTAAGTAAGGCGTTCTACACATCTAGAATATTTTATATTGCATAATAATTAAATACAGGTGCATTCTCCATTCTCTATCTCTCATAGTTCGATGAGACGGCAATCTGACACTACTGGAGAGAGATCAGAGTCGGGACCAACAGCTTTACCTCGCTTTGCCTGGGAAAGCACGGAGTAAGTGATAATTAATTTATAATACACACTTATCTTACGAAAAGTTAGAGGTGCCTTGGGGTCGAACTTGAGACCTAGTGGTATAGGTTATCACGACTCATCCTTCATCCTCTTAATTAAATATTGTGCAAATATTTTTGACAGTACAAAATAAAATTGTGTAAAAATATTATAGATGTTTGGGGCGCCTTATTTAATTTTTAGGATTCCGTAACCAAAGGGTATCAACGGGACCCTTTTACTAATACCGACCGTCTATTTGTTATAGGTATCATTATTATATCGTTATTCGTCATAATTTGTTATATCATTATCATTTTACTTATAAACAAAATATTTATTTATTTACTAAATGTTTCAACTGTATTTAAAAATGAATACTTTTCCTCAGTACCTACTAGATCATAAAGATAAATAATATTCGCAAACCCAAAACTATAAATCTTGAGAAAAAGCCGCGATACAAATCTTCAGAAACGAATTGCTTTCTGTTATAATGGTATTCTGAAACAATAAATATCTTCTGTACGTGCAATACTACGTACCTACAATGTATTATTCTTTATACTCTACGACAAAAAAAAATACAAACACAATCAGAGACAAAAAATGTCCAAACCAAAATGTTTTAAACTCTGACGTCGTACGGGAAAGAAAGAAAAAGTATTTGAGAGTGTCACGATGTGGCTGGCATATTTAAAAAAAAACCCTCTATAATTTAATAAAGAATAAAAAAAAGAAAGAAAAAAGTTGCTAACAAACAAAAATAACAGTCAAATTAATTAACAAGAAACTCGTTACAAATATATCTTTAACATCGAGTCATTTAAACAGCTTACCGCCTAAAAGGTCCACAACGCAAATAAACTAAGTTAATATTTTTCGCACTAAAACGTAAAATACGAGGTAATTAGAGGAGAATGCGTCCGTTTGCGGACTACGGAAACTCATTAGTTACTCTACGTAATCTATAGCGAGCAAGGCTAGCTGTGAAAAATACGTTCTCTTGAAACCCAGGCCTTTAAAGGCTTTACAAAAAAAATTGTATTCTTACGTTTTCTTAAGCGGATAAAAGATATTTTAAGAAGAATTTATATGCGATAATGTTAGCTTTATGTTAATTGATAAGATTTAGAATATTCTAGGTAGATAAGAAGTGGATTATGAGGGCCTTAGTATTTGCTTCGTGATGAGGGCGGTATGGTTTCGTTTACAGAAAAGATTGCAGTGACGTCATGTATGTCACATGTCATCGACATAGTTTTATTTTGAAGTCATATATTATTTTGTAAAAGAAAAAGCTATTAGGAGTAGGATTATAATCTTCCATCTTATTATTAGATCCACCAACAGTTTTGCTTACTGAGCCATTCGCAATCCTGATCGCTGTATAGAACAATTTCCTTTAATTCGCGTCACAACGCCATCTATTGAGTAGGTATTAAAAAACTGATTAATTATCAGTAAATACGAAAAAAAATCTTTAAATTCATAATTCGAAGTTTGATAGCGTGCAAAGACAACGTTGCTGGATTTCTGTTTTCGTACACCGTCCGTTCGTTCGTACGTTTGTCGTACCATCTTTAAGCTTAATCTTTAAGCCAGGATATTATTTACAGAATCGGGCTTTTACTACAAAAAGACGTCAAAACCTGAGAGGGTACGGAACCCTAACTACGTGAATACGACTCGCACTTACCCGGTTTTATACTTAAGTAGGTATACCACAGACAAAACCGCTTATCCAACAGAAAATTATAGCTAAGCGGATAATCTAGATGAAGCATTTTCATTTTCCGGGCGACACAGCCCGTGCCATTCTTTTCCTTATTATCTATCTATAAAATGTATATAAT
Organism: Protodeltote pygarga; assembly: GCA_936450705.2. NCBI lineage: Eukaryota > Metazoa > Arthropoda > Insecta > Lepidoptera > Noctuidae > Protodeltote > Protodeltote pygarga. The sequence goes on along the minus strand of OW388264.2, from coordinate 3,584,132 downwards.
GTAGTACTGACTAGTAATAAGACAATGGTGCTGATTCTCTTGTACATCCCGCTAAAATAATTTTAGTCTAAATAAATCTCTTTCTAACAAACGCCATCGAAAAAGGACAGCCAATTGAACTGTCAAATTAGAGCTGTCAAATTAATTTACTTGCGTCCTTGCAATTAACGTGAAATTAGCCGAGACCAATGCCATGCCGACTAAATTCTCGTTGACATCACGCAAATGGACTAGTTTGACAGCTCTAGAAATCTGCTATCCTTTTCTAAGGATCTCTGTTAGAAAGAGAGAGATTCTAAATTAGTTTAGAGTGTATGCAAGAGAATTAGCACCAATGACATTGGTGGTATGACTGTTGACTAGCATAAATTAATTATCACTGAGCCTTGGATAGTACATGAAATCGTCGGTCATGGGCCTGTTCTCTTTCCGGTCGTTTCGGATTGCCGTCCCTTCGGATTATGAGAGTGATGGAATAGAGAATTCTGAAACTGAGAATGCACCAGTTTTTGCGCACACACTTGTGTACTATAATATCTCCTGTGTAATTCCGTAATTCGGTTAGGAGATTTTTTTTTTAATAGACTCACGCCTGTATTCCCCAGAGGGGGTAGGCAGAGGTGTATGCAGTACACCCACGTTTCGCCGGCTATGTAATAAGTCCCATGTAATAGGGGGCGAGCCTATTTGCCATTACCGGGCACAATTCCAGACTCCGTGCTGCTACTGAGAATTTCCTAATGGAAAAACCCAATAACACTTTGCCCGACCCGGGAATCGAATCCAGGACCTCGTGCTCGACTAGACCAACGAGGCAGACACAGACAGTTAGGAGAAAAATCCGTATGAAACCCCGTAAACAAATGTCATCTCTTATATGGCGATTTGACATTTACTAGCCTAATGAGGAACTAAAAGAATGTAGTTAATTACTGACAAGGGTATGACTAGTTAATTTCTACAGTCACAAATGATAAGCAAGCTCAAAACACATCCGTTTCAGCTGTTATGTCAAAAGTTAGCCTTGTGACGGTTTGGTTACACATTGGACAAGCACAATGGTGATGTAAATTAGATCTGTTATCTATGGAACCTTGAATAACAATTATAAAAAAAAATGAAATTACATTGTTTATGGAGATTTTTGCGGCGACTCGGTGAGGCCATATGTGTCATGTTCATGATAAATATTTATCTAGAAATGAGATAAGTTTTGATGTTTTTAAATTAGGACTGTTATTTCCGTTCGGAAATAAGATGTACTATTAAACTATTATTTATTTTGCAATAGAAACAGTGTGCAGTTTAAAAAAATAGTGGGGCTTTTTTGTAGATGGTATTATCGAAAGTACGCTAGAAAACTATTTTGCAATTATAAAAAAGTTATCAGTTAGGTATAGGTCATGTGCAGGAACACGTGTGACAGCGTGGCAGGTGTCTTTTTCTAACACAGGCATCATGAGGCAACAGATGCCCGTTGTATATTTTGTTCTAATTACCTACTAAAGTGACAGCTGACAAATATCTTACTCAAAAAAAACTTCTAAGGGTTACAATTCTATTGTCATTGCAGAATTAGCGTGGTCAAGCTTTTTTCTTGTACCTACACTATGTAAAGGCCCATATGAATAGTCATAAATTCTGCTTCTATCTGGCTTATTCTACTCTAAGGTTAAGAGTGATTCTAGTTGCCAGTCTCAAGGGCAGCCTTGAAGAAGAACCTGGCAAGAAATTTCATGGTTGCTCTTACTCCATGGTCGAACTATAACTATTCATTGATAACGCTCTTATAATATAATCTATTGCTAAATAAAACAAATGCTTTACATAATTATTTTCGTAATAATGGTAGTTCAGAGTTGAATTATTATTTATTAATGTGACTATATTATTGAATTGAAATTACTGTAATCATAGCACTGTAATGTACCTATATGAATAAATAAAAATGAAATATTTTACGAAAAATTTAAATTTAACCCTTTAATAGCCTCTCGGGTCCCAAACGTCACAATACTGTGTATTCTATAGTCTGCTGTACGACATTTAAAGTGTAAAGATTATACTTCCTACTTACTATCCTGTTCTCGTTTCAAAATCATGTCGAAATTATGTAAAGCTTCGAAAGTAGATCGCCAATCTTTTTCCCCGTCCTAATTTGCTCATACACACTTAATTTCAAGTGCCTTTCATTCCACTCGTCAGGTCTTCAGTGAGCTGAATTAAGCAGACTAATTATTAATGTAAATTGCACCAGTTTGCATGTACAAGACCTTTAAACTTTATGACCCTCATTAGGAACTTTTGGGAGTAAAAAGGTACTTTTTTGTCGAAATAAATTGAGGGATTTTCTTCAAATTAGAAGAACGTTTAACTTAAAACAAGGCTCTTTTAGATGTTTTCTCGATTATGGTATTCGATTTTTTTTTGTAAATTCAGATGAGAACGTGAAATATGTGATTGGACATCCAAAAAGACTAGAAGTTAACACCCTAAAAAGCCTGAAATGAATTTTTCGAAAGCGTTCGGAAAGTGTATTTACAAATCAAGTACTCGTTAAATAATGCAAACTATGCAATTATGTTATTGACATTGAGCTGAAATTTCACATAAATATTTTTTTTTTACCAGATACACTTTTCACCCCCTTTGTACGGTTTCCATTATACGTTGTATATGCATAGGTGCATATAGTAGTAGCACCTTTTTAGTTTTCGAAAGGCTATATAAGCTTTCCTTTAAATACAAACTTCGGTCATACATAACGTTTTTAACTTCCGAACGCTTACTTTTTAATTAACTCGAAAACTAACAGTGGCGCGCCATGCATTAAAACTGACGAAGAATTTCGGACTGCGGCTTGGGAGACCGGCCCGAGAGCTTAGGGTTGAGCCGTCAAGTAAATAAGCGCAGAGGGTTAACTGTACGGAAAAGTTTCTCAAACTGTCTCAATCCTCGGGAGATAAGTTCGTAGTATATGAGCAGGTAGAATTTTGCTCTTTTCAGGAAATTATAATTGCATCTCGGCAAGATTTTTACATTTTGTGACAATGGTGCTGATTCTCTTGTACATCCCGTCCCGCTAAACTAATTTTAGTCCAACTATATTTCTTTCAATTAAACATCATAGAAAAAGGACAGCAAATTGAACTATCAAATTAGAGCTGTCAAATTAGTCTACGTTTTTGCAATTGACGTGAAATTAGACAAGACCGATGACATGCCGACTAAATTCTCGTTGATATCACTCAAATGGACTAGTTTGACAGCTCTAAAAATGTTCTATCCTTTTATAATAATCTCTGTTAGATAGAGAGATAGTGAGTCTAAATTAGTTTAGAGTGTGTGCAAGAGAATTAGCACCATTGTGAGACACTTGCACGCATTATTACTTATCCTTATTTTAAAAGTTTATAAGATTATTATTATTTACTTTTATATGTTGTGTGTAAGACTTGATATTTGATGTATATCGGAAATCGGCCGAGTACTGAATAAAAATAATAAATAAATTTATTTTTTGTTTCTCTTCACAATTTTATTGGCTGATTATTTTTATGTTAATAGTACCACAATTTTGCTCGACTTAACCCTTTTAAGAGACTGATGGTTGAATGGTGGATGGCTCAATTAAGTATTTCAAATATCGAGAATCGTAATCTTATCAAAATACTTTATTTCTTTCTTGATATCAACAAATCTTTTTAATGCGACTTCTGTATCTTTCTTCTCGTGGCTCGGGGTTGAGGGCTGATGAATGAACCATCCCCACCCCCTCTTCAAACCCCCGGGCACTCGAGCCTCCGCTCCTATCTATTGTTTGTGAAGAACTACCGCTCATACTATCCCGCAGTGTATGCATTTTGCCGGCTTAGCAGACTTTATAATTCATAGAGGATTTCAAAAGGACTTATTTGTTTTATGACATTAATGAAACCTTTTTATTTATTAGACTTATTCGTTAAGTTAGATTAGTGTTACTGGCAGCTGAGAAATTCGAAATTTAAAAAACTAAAGCTTTAAAATATTAAAACAAGAAAATAGCTTTCTTGCATTCATTAGAATTGCTAATTCCGAAATTTTCGATACGAGAAATTGTTAGTGGATGACTTGACAAGTTAGATACCTACCTAAATGATAAGCTAACAATTTTACAGTAAGTACGAGTTATTCGAAGTGTGTTAAAAAAAAGTAGACACGTTTAAAATATTATCTAAGTATGTACATGAATAGTTATTGTGATTCAATAGAAGCAACAAAAATAAACTAACATAAGACGTCGTTTTCTGGTTCAGTCGTTATGTCGTAATTAATGAAAAAAAAAACATCTTCACAGTGGACACAAAAGTTATTATAAAACATACTGACACGTACAAATTAAACAAATAAAGCAGCACTGCGGACATTCTAGCTATATTTTATATTCCAATGTCTGGTACTACCTAGCAGTCTAGCACATGCTAAACCACCGCACGTGTGCCTTCCTCAGTGCCATAGAGAATACTCTCTGACATTTTATCCTGAGAAAACTCCAATGCAACAGCGAATGTATTTTATGTGCACTACGTGTGAATGCGGTTATTCTATTTTTAAAATTCGAACTGAATGGTCTGAGAATGCAAGATTTATCTATAGCACGCTGAAGGGTTAGATTAAAGAGTTTTACACTTCGCTTCAGTGCAAATTTTGTAAGGAAATCGTATTTATTACTATTAATTCATGTTTGTCAGAGTTTCAGACACTATAGATCGGATAATTAGCTGCTTTTAATTAAATTTCCCTTTTTTCCGACTTGATACAGGTGTGATACTTTTAAGGAAAATTTAAATGAATTTACAGATATTTAGAGATTTCATTTAAAAAAAAAAATTATATATCTGCCTTACTCCTTTACCTATTCATACAAAAATGGTTAATATTGTATTATTTTACACGGAACTTTTCGTGCGCGATGTCCGATAATTAATATAAATAAACACACCTAAAAGCGGTACAGCATTAAAAGACATCTTGACCACAAAAGGCCTTATCTCGTAATTTTCTTCCCTCAAATAAGAAGCAGTCGTTCGTAACAGAAACGTTAGTTAGGAAAACTGTCGCACTCAATCTATTTGAAGAGCTAATAAGGCGTTGACTGCACTGTTCGTCCTGCCATCGTAGACACAAAATTACAAAGACGTGCTTCAAGATACGAGACGCTGACGTAGGTAATACGAAGGTTGAATGACTTTCCGCAGAAATTGTTTGATGCGAATGCAGTTGGCAAACTTTCAATTCATTTATTTGCAGAGAAATTGGTGAATTTCGTTAGTATAGTCAAGTAAAACTGAAAAAATGAATGCATTCGACATAAAACCAGAGACACCAGAGCGGCGCCACAATTACTCTCGGTGTTTTGTGCCACAATTGCGTGGGCTGTCACTAAAACTTGACAGTTCTGACAAATCTTTTTGCAAGGATTTTTTTTTAAGTTAAATTATTATTTTTTATCCGATAAAAAGGATGGCATTAAATATGGATTAAGTATTAAAAATACGAATTAAAAAGAGAATTGCGATATTTTTAGTCATGGGTCATTTTTTCGAAAAACGTTAACGTTTTCCTTCTGTGCTTCCCTCATACCTCCTTACCGTAGAGTCACAGAGATTTCAGAAAAAAAAAAATTTTTTTTTTCAGATTCTACTTCTCACCTTTCAGCAAAGAGGCAGAGGTATATAACTAGAAGTCGCCTACTTGCTTGTTAGAACTTATCGCTCCATCTATCGACGCGTCGACGAATTTAATTATCGTTAATGTAATAACATTTTAAATAACACATTTTCGTATTGTTCTCAGATCTTTTAAACATAATAAATGTTATTGAGTTATATCTCGCCGTCACAAAAAAAGGGTCTGAACTTAATCAAATAAATAAAAAAAAAACTTGTGTTTGATTAGAAATGCTCGTGACATTTTTTCTGTTTTCTCATGCGATACTCTGTACAAGCCAGTACCTACCTATGTTCTAATTAAAATTCAATGTAAGAGAAATGTTGCCCGTGTAGAAAATTAAAATAAGTTGTTATGGATTTTCAGAGAGAGCTAATTGCAGTTTTAATTCCATTGGCTCGGGAATGTTTGGGGAGAATTTTAATTGCTTGTATAATTTATATTAAAATATTCGTTACCAATAAAAATAGTTGGTTAAATAATAGTTCCAAGTTCTAAGGGCTATTTAACTGACTTACATACCACGAAGTCTTTAAAAAAACAAACTGCGGTAGTTACCTGAAACAAAGAGTACAATTTTAAAAGAATGTCCTCCTGACCGAATTTCGGTCACAGCGGCCAATCTCAACGGAGATTAGCCATCGACGCAGGAGATATTAGGTATTGTGCACAAGATTACTGTACATTTTTAATGAAAGTAGATGTCGCCAGTGTCGCCTGTACCAAACATTATTTTTAGCATGAATGATTCATTAATTTACCTAATTATGTTTATACTATTACGTAACATAATTCCATTGTCAAACCCCGGTAAAATTGACGAACGTTCAACCGAAATGTAACCATAATAACTCATTAGGTCTATTTGCCGCTCATTTTACAAATCTATCATAGACAAAATAACACAATTAAACGTAAATCATGGCAACACTAAAGTAAAAAAAAAGTATGTAATTATTATGCCTACTGCTTGAAAGCTAGTAGACATAGTTTATTTTGTAAACAAAATAAATGCCGCTCTTGATTGGGACATCAATGCTTAAGTGTTGTCATTACGCCAGTCATCAAACATGGCTCGCGTGTTTATTTGACATAGCACATGACATTTGATGTACCTATGAATAAAGTAGATGATAATTGAAAAAGATAAAAGAACGTTTACTGTTGTTTGTATACAAATTTGAAGATTAAACCGTCAAACATCGAGAAATGAGACAAAAGGAAATCAATTGTTACGCGTCACCGGCGTCCTTGCGTATTGTTGAAAGGTCAAGTGAGAAAAAGAAGTTAAGTACCTACACGCAAATTCCTACATAGCCCACTGCTGGACGTAAGCCTCTTCTCTTAGGCATCACTTATTTTGTGCACTCATTAGGTGTTTGCCCTTAATCGCCACGCTGGGCAATCGGGCTGGCGCTCGCAGTAACAGATGGCTGCTATTACACCGTAGGATGCTGCTGCCCATCCTCTACATTTCCCTTTGACGCTTCTTATGACACCCGCAGGATTAGTAGGGGTGGCTCTATTCTAGGCCGGAAACCACATGGCACACGCAAATTTATATCATAAATTACATGGTTTTAAGTACAAGTACAATATTAATGGCACGAGGGAAGACATTTAGCGTATTATTGCAAAAAAGAAAATACTTTTTCCCATTCTTAGAATGTTTATAAAAGGTTTCGACTTTCGATACACGGAAATTGGGTAAAATGAAAATAATAAACTGGCATTTGTTCATAAAAATATTGTTTCATATGAGTGGTTACAACGTCAACCCTTGCCTGTGCCACATAGCTCAGAAAAAAAATAAACGGCATTATGTATCTGACAGTTACTGTAATTTTCTCTTATTTCACACACTCATGTGCGTACTTAGTTGATTTATTCTACGGCATACTTACATATTTTTATTGTGTTTATGTAATACACTAAAGTTCGTGTTTTTCTCGCTATGATTTTTTCTCTATGGTACTTGTGTTGGTTTAGGAATGACATGTCAAAACTTAATATTTCACAAGTGCGTAACATGTGTCCATTAACGGATTTAATAAAATTTTAAATAAGAGATTTTAATTAGAGATTATTAGATGTTTAGGTAATTATAGATTAGATAATTATAGCAATTAAGGTAATTATAATACCTGTACCTAGCCTCACAAACAAGTTATAAGCTTTTAAATAGTTAAATATACCACGATATTAATATTAATGTACCTACTCGAAATATAAACGATACAAACAAAACCTTTTTAATTAGGTATTTCAATTATATTATCAGAATAAACATCATTCCCACAAAATATAAAATGAAAACGGTAATGATTGTCATTCCCTTCCACAGTATTACCATAATCTAAAATCATTATAAAAAGTAACAATATTATTTACATACGATTAGCTTTTATAACTCTCATTCAAAATGTAGTCATACTGAATTAAACGAAAAGAGAACGTTCCATTTTCCTTAATGAAGAGAATGGACAAGAATAATGGAAACGACATGACGTTTTAACGTGTAATCGCGGCTTGGGTATTCGGTCGTAGAGGATTGAGGGTCCATTTTTATAAGTTTGGAGGGAACTTACAGTGTTGTAGAGAATTAAATTGACGTTTGTTTTTTGTAATGGCAACACAAACATTTGAAGTTTTATAGAGAGTTCGAATTATAAAAGGGAAGTTAGAATTTTACACTGTTCAAAGTGGTATTGAGTTTTTGTACCTTTCGTTGCTGCACAAACGAATTGGTTGTTTTTATAATGTTTTATTTCATGGATTAATGATTGATGAATTGATTAACAAGTGACCTTTGACTTTTAGGATTCATGTGCGTTTTAGAAATTAATTATCATTAGCTAAAACTGTGAAGAAAAACATCGTGAGGAAACCAGCACACCTGAGATTTTTCAACGGTGTTTAAAGCCACGTTAGAGGCCTAGGGGCGGTTTAAATTCTTTCACCAGGTTGTTCATCAACCATACGAGAGAGAGAACAGGTAATGAACGGAGCTTATTTAATTTTTGCCATTTTACATAATAGCAGAATAACAAACGACGAAAAAATTTAAATCTTCGCGATTATTGTCGTAGATTTTGTTGACGTACGGGACACATTTTGTATGATCCACAGATATTTGTTCTGGTCTGTTAAAAATGAAAACTTATCAGTGTAACTGCATCCGAGAGACCTGGCAAATGCCTAAGTTTCTTTTAAAAAAAAAACCTAAAACTTAAAAATTTTATTACAAACGTCTCTCGCGGAAAATTTGCTTTTTTCAACATAGGAAAGTCCTACGTTCATTTATTTACGTTGTATTTCAATAGCTTTAAATAAGGCAACTTCAACGAATATTTCAATGTAAATTTATATTCCAGAGCGCCTTAAATAAAATAAACTAATTCAAAAGAACGCTTCACAGAGGATCGGTACACATTATTCATCTAGTTTTTTTATTCTTATTTCTTACAAGAATAAGTGAATAACTAATAAAAGGCACAGAGTCGGAAAATGTGCATTAAGTTGAATCCAGCCTTTTCTCAAGTGCCTCTAAGTAGAAAATCAAAAGCGGACTGCAGGAATTTTCATTTTGTCTTGCTAGCCTTTATCTTTATTTGCATTAAAATATACTTACTGAATTTTCTTCGTTGAAAAATACTGCAAATGTAAATGCGATATTAACTCTTGGTTAACATCTTCACAGTTTGTTTACATGAAACTTTATTACAGCTAAGTATATGTAAATTGAAGTTACATGCGTTAAAAGCAATTTATACCTACATCTTACCTACATGATAAATCAATTTTGACTTTTATTTTCCTTTGTAGCTTGATAGATTACTATGCCTAAAATTTTCTTTTTTTGGTTGAAACCTTTATATACAGAGTCGTGATAGCCTAGTGGTGGTGAGCGTTGACTGGCGCAAGTCAGAGGTCTCGGGTGCGAACCCAAGGCGCGCACCTCTGACTCTTTGTAAGTTATGTGCGTATTATAAATTAATTATCACTCTCCGTGCCTCGGATAGCACGTTAAGCTATTGGCCCCGGCTCTCAATTGTAGATCTTTGACAGTCGTTACGGGTAGTCAGAAGCCCGAAAGTCTGACAACCAGTCTTACAAAGGGGTATCATGTAATCCAGTATCTGGGTTGTGGAGGGCTGATAGGCAGTCGCTCCATGTAAAACACTGGTATTCAGCTGCATCCGGTAAGACTGGCAGCCGACCCCAACATAGTTGGGGAACGGTTAGGCAGATGATGATGGTTGAAACCTTTATAGTTTAATCATGTGTCGTGTATAGTCTACTTATATCACTGACTCGTCCAATAAATTTTATAAGTTTACATGAATCGCTACACGGTGTAATGAAATTATGAAAAATAATGAGGTAAGTAACTCTCAGTTCATAAAATTGAAGGGTGATATTTTTTATCTCGCGCAAAATATGTGGGGTTTTGTTAGATAAATTTTAAAAAATGCATTAAAGGTTGCATTATATGCGATTTCTTTCAGATACAATGTTCAACAGTAATAAGCTATATGTATAACTATACAAGTAGAAATTGAACTAAGAATTGCATTATCTTTGCGGAATAAGGGACCCAGGAAAATCCAATTACGACACGCATTTGGCGGGGTTTTTGTAAAAACTCTTTTTTCAAATATTACTCCAAACAAGATAAAGAATAAAGAAAATAATCTAAAAAATAATTTAACTTTATACTAAAAAGTTCATTGTAAAAATCCCAATCTTCTTTCATAAAACGTTCACCAAGATTAAATTAAACGTTGAAGCGAGTTCAAAGTTAAAATTACCTAACAAAAAGCATTTCTTCTTGTATTAAAACGACAATATGTAGATTAGGAGTCCGAGTGTCACAGAATCAGGACACACGCGACTATTTTAAGCCAGGGTAATGACATGTGCCAGGGAAGGTAATGAGATCTCCGGATGCCCCAGGCGAAACATTCAGGTAATACAATTAAGCTGCGAACGGTTCATACAGCCTTTCGTATTCTAGTATCGAGAATATGGCACTGTTTTGCAATTTTAATCTGAGAGTACAAAGAGTATTTGCATGTTTATACGGCAGTGGAAGAAAACGAAATGTTTAGGCTTATCTCGTAAAGGTTAAGTGGTTAATCCTGCTGTTTAGGTACTATTAATTCTTGTGCGTGCTAAGTACATTGGTCACGTTATACATAGATACAGTGTTATCTACTAGTTTAAAAACATACGTATACAGGTTATTGTCTTCACGTGGTGATACAACCAGTTTTCTAGGAAAGTTACCCGTGGACGACAGTGACGTAGAAGATTACTACGATGCATAAGCTTGACTGACACATAGTTGTTTATATTAGTATTTGGAACGATGGTAATTATACTAATTCTATGAAAATTGCGTTTAAACATATAATAAAGGATATTAGGCATAAAACAATTTTTTCACAATCAGTTTTTACTATATTATATGAAATATTAATACGGCTTTACTCACGCATTGATTTCGAGGAATGCCCGACTAGTTTCGAACTCAAACGGAGTCCATTTTCAAGAGCGGGTGTATACGCGGCGGCGGCGTCGCGGACCTCACTGCGTGAGTAAAGCCGTATCAATATTTCAAATAATTAGTATGACTCACGAAAGTTATTATTCTAAAATAGTTTTTACTAGATATAAAAAAGAAACAGCAAACTATTAGTCGGACTAAGTTACCAGACGCTGTTCAATTTCATCCCCTAAACTTCGACATCGAACTTAACCCGATTAAAAGCGTACGTAAAATTCGTAATCTCGCTCTTAGCCCCGCTCACTTAACCTCACGAGAAATAACGCCGTGCTCATTCCAGTATTAAATTAAACAAGGAAATTGCGCAGAACGTACTTGACGAAGTACTCTGTACCTATAGTGACAACGTTGACGCCGAGACGTGCAATAGAATTGAGTAGATTGCTCTTAGTATTACGTCATTACCATTTATCGAGTTACGGTAATGAATTTGGAGTACTTTAATCAGCTGTTTAGGTCGGAATGTTCTTTTTATGTAGCTCTTACTTTTTATTTTGGTAGTCAAACACAATACTGTTAAGAAGTAAATAAATTAGCCAAACTGGGAAGAGTTTGTTAAGGCGAAAGACATCGAGGTGAGAAGATAGAAACAAGCGTACTCTTAACTACGAATCTAATTCCAATCTCAATTTATATAAGGTCTAACATTAATAATTTCTAAGGTACCTAATTCATTACTTTTTTTCGTTTTCTTTGCTAAAATCATTCTTCTACGAATGACAATGAGCGCTCATGCGGAACTCTTAACTTCGTGACATTTAAATTAATTTTGACCAGTTGTAAAGAAAGTTTGATTGTTTAATATCAATTTAAATGACCTATAATGTTATAGAAAATAACAAAATCGTGATCAAACGTTTATTAATATTAAATATCTAATTGTTTATGGTCGAAATCAACTTCGAACGTCATTGCAGTGTCATCAATCATCCTACTTATTACAATTGGTTTTTATCATGGCGGCCATATTGCCGAGTTTTTCAAAATAAATGAGAAAAGTTTTATTAACATTATTAGCGAAAAGCCCCAAAACTCGGGACTGGGTATCAGACTATTTTAGATAAAATCTCTGTGATTACTATGTCTACCTTATAATAGGATTTATTTTCGAGAAAACACGACGAAGAAAATATACTAATTAAAATTTAATCTTGATAAAATAACGGGTAATCAAATTACTTATGAAAATGCTTGTTTTTGCCTCTGGGCTCTTAAAAAGCTTTTAAGTAGATGTACAAAATGGTCTGAAAAAACACTTTTTAATCGGAAAAATTTTGGTGAAGAGATATTGTTAAGGCACAAGAGTGGCCTATTTTGTCGACTTGTACCTATTTTTAAAAAAAACATGATACCGTACAGTCACTAGCACAAATATGTGTTACACTTGTTATTGTACATTACTTATTATTATTGTATTGTACAATTTATTGGTTTATTATTATTTTAAAATGTATTAAGTTAGGCTGATGCAACAAACAATATAATGTAGAAAATGAAGACCTTTTACCAGTTGTCAAAACAAAAAATGAATAATTTTATAGTATTAGGTATGTTTTATAAATATTAGATGACAATTCATTATCTCGAATCATGAAAATGTCTCTATTTTCCGTAAATGTAATGTAAATAAGATTAAACAAACGATTTGATGTGACATAATTTAATTTAAAAAATTAAAAAGCGTAAAATGTCGACATTATATTTTTGTAGACTATAAATGCTACAACGACGGATACATTAATGTTTAGAGCTCTATAAAAACATAAAATCCACAAGACAGACACTTAATTTAACACAGACATACAGTCTGACAGTTTAATGATTCAAATTGCATGGTATTGGTTTAATAATGTTCTTCGTTTTTGGCACGTCATTGGTGCGTCATTGATTTTCTCAGTCAGAAAGGAAATATTTTTTTTAACAGTCATTTCCCATTGAATTGCTTGTGTGAATTAATGTTGTCACGGTGTTCAATTTTTAAATTTCGCCAATGTCTTTTTTAAATTCGCATACAAAACGGTTTCTTTAGATTAGATAAGAAATAATTTAGTTTTTATTTTATCTGTAATTCTATTGTATTTTGGTGTCACTTTTACCTATACTTTTTAATTCTTTTTTTTATGCTGTCTGCCCTGTCTTTGCGTGTAAATACCTAAATGTTTTTCTTTCTTTAGCAGAAAACATCGCGAGGAGACAAGCACATAAGAGATATTGCTCTCGATGCGATGGTGCGCAAAGCCATGACAGAGGCCTACGGGCGCCCGGTTTAAACACATACACTATGTTATTAATCAACCGTAATAAGTAACATACGAAGACCCATCACGCTTCGTTTCCATAAATCAAACACAAAATTAACAACGCCCAAGTACTACATTTAAAAATCTAAAGGTTACGGTAACCACTTACCATCAATCATTAATCAGCGTTTGCCTACTAAGGTTATCCTAATAAAAAAAAAATAGAACAATAAAACTATTAAAAATTACGAGACCATAAACAATAATCTGTGACCATTTTCGTCGATACTCTGGCGAGTACTAATACTACTTATACTAGGTACTAATAGACGGTAGTACAGTCACGACTACGAGTTAAAAGATGTGAACACGTAGAGTTTTTCAAAAGCAAAGTCAAAAAGCCGCTTATTTAAAATACAAAAATTCTCAGGTTGTTTTTTTTTTCTTTTTTTTAAGAGGTTAATATCACTTTGAATTCCGCCAAATGTATTTATAATTTTGCTCGTGACTGTACAATCGGTTTATAAAACTTGTGTTCAGCAACTTACGTCGCTGACTTTACCACCTAAGGATACTTTCACACAGACCGGCTCGGAGAGCATCGGTCGGACCATGCAAACAGGGCTATTCTGCTGCGCGAGCGAGCAAGAGTTCGTCATCAGAGGCCGCCGATCGGCTCCTCTTATTATTTCACCCTAAGCCTAAGGTTTGCTCTCAAGCATTCTCAATAATAAACTAAATTACATGTAAAAATAAACCTTATTACAACGATTCAAAACTCTATTTCAACTGTTTTAAAAATCTGCTATCCTCTCCAAACCAGTTTTTGTGAAAGTACCCTAATGCGTACAGTCGGGCACATAGTTGATTTGTTGTGACTACGAGTGATTTAACAATACGTTCACGTTACAGTGAGCTATTCGCTCGCTATCGTGTTACTATACGTAATATTTTGTACTGTTCTTATACAATAGACCAGGGGTGGCCAACCGGTCGATAGCGGGCTCGCGGCTATCAGTCCAGTCGATCGTTGCAAGACTAAGAAAAATTAATAATTATGTTAATTAAATAAAAATATTTAAGTGAAAATATTAATTGAATCTCTGTATATTATATACTTCGGTACCTATATAATGTCCTCCTGACTTTTGATCACATCGGCCAATCTCAATAGAGATTGGCCAACTACGTAGATAGGAGATAGGTATTATAGTGTACACGTGTGCGCAAACAGGTGCATTCATTCCCTCACTCTCATAGTCCGATGGGACAGCAATCCGACACGATCAGAGAGAGATCAGGCGTAAGGCTAAGAGATTAGGTGCTTTCCGAGGCACGGAGTAAGTGATCATTAATTTAAACACGCTTTACCTACGAAAAGTCAGAGGCGCGTGCCTTTGGTTCGAACCTGAGTCATACTACTAGGCTATTACGACTCAACTATATGTATATCTCGACTGTTCTCGGCCGTTTGTATGAAGAGATAGGTATCTATTACTGATACTTCATTATACTGTGATAATGGGTAATCCAATCGGCATAAATATTGCGGGATCCCGGGATAAATGTGTGGGATCAGCGGAATTTGCGGGACTGATAAAAAATATCGCAGTCTGCGTATCCGAACGTAAGCAATATAAAACTATGGCCGGGAATTTCTGGCGAAGCTTCCGGGCGCGGGGAATAACCTACTTTGGAGTACCTCACGGGTACGGATCAGCCTAAGATTAATAAAATGAGGTACATTTTATTATATTACTATTTCTTACAAAAAGTATTATTATTGTTGTTGCCGTGCATCCGCGAGAATAATGATTTCAGGGGTGCAAGCACGGATTTTCGTCGATCTTATACGAAATTGTATCAAAGACAAAAAAAAGTTCATTATGTCAATTTTGACGTTTCAAATAGATCAATTTTCTTTAGTGGACTTTACCGTTTGGTGGGCTTGCGCTCGTGGTGAACGCTGTGAAATAGAGACGTAATTGACATCGCTTCACAAGGAACTTCCTTTCTAATTATTTAATGCTCTAAGATTTTTATTGGGTCCTTTTTGAAGAACCATTTTTCATCCAACCGCAATTACAGCTAATATTTCAGATTAAATATAACTCTTGCTTACATTATCCCTGATCTCCCCATCTCTTTCTGCCTTACCTACCTTTTTCAATTCCGTTATCCATACGCACACAAAATTCCTTTATGTAATCCAGTTCGCAATACAGATGGGTTTAATGACCAAGTTACAGCTGAACATAAATTGCTCTGTTACAGTAATACAGCTGTCATATAGCCGAGGCACTCTTGACATAAGTCAAGTTGCTTGTTAAACACTTGAAACCTTACCATCGTAAATCAAATCAAGTACCCGCGATGAATTAATTACTCACATAGGACTTCATTCATATAATGAGACCTTATAAAAAAAAGAAAAAAAAATAACTACTCAGCTTCCAGCGCGGTAGGTACTTTGTTGAATTGTAGCTGTGTTAGCTAAGCTAAGTGTAAGCTATATTACTGTTAAGATTTCAAAATCAGTTTAGTAGTTTTAGCGTGATTGTAGCAAACTTCCATTTATCTATACATCTCCATAAATTTCACATTTACAGGATCAATATTAGTAGGTAAGGATAGGATAGGATAATTATGATATTTTTTGGGTCTTAGTAATAGAGAAATCAATTGTTTAGTTGACAAACAATATTTTTTTTTAGACAACACAGTGTATCACATACTTATTATAGGATAGGAAATAACATACCATCGTTTGGATGGAGGTATACCAAGGTAAACTTATACATATATTTTTGGTTTTTTTTTTCACATGTGTTGTTATTTTTTAAAAGGTTTTACTTAGCTTGACCTGTTTATTATTTGGTTCAAACTCTGTTATCGATATTTCACCCACTTCCTGTTGACAGATTGATTTGATATTTTTAATTATTATTATTATTTTATTTTTTGATTTACATACCTTTAGTTTTGATGACAAAACCGTTTTAAGTAAAAAAATATTTTACTTAAATAATATTATTTATTCAACCCTACGGTGATATCAATTATTATTGTGTTGTATCCTTTTTTTTATGGCAACTACTCTATTTCGTAGTCAACATAGAGACGATTAGTGTTTATAGTATTTAGTTGTTCACTTTAAGTGGCTCTCGTAACATAAAACCGTCGAGTTGTTGAGCCAACAGCTTTCAAACACTTGGAACAATTAGCCGGGGATTGCATCGCGACGCGCATACTAAAATAGTTCCGACACAAGTTTTACTGCTTTACATCAAGAGTTCTCAAATGTTATAGATTAGATAGGGTCGACGCTCATAAATGTATACATACTCCTTTGAATTATATTTCTATATATTATTATTTCTATCATCATCATCATCACAGGCCTGTACAAGATGATTTATACAGCGTCTGATTGGTTGCATCTCCGCTCAGGGAGAAACGCTCCGCCTGTTTATTTCTATACATTATATTATCTACTAGCTGCCCCGCGCGACTTCGTACGCGTGATTACTATCCTACTTCAAGGCCTATTCTACCCCTACCCTACTCTACCCACTACCCTATTCTACCCCTAACCTACTCTACCCCTACCCTACTTTACCCACTACCCTATCCCTAACCTACCCTAATCTACCCCTACCCTACCCTACCCTACCCTACACTACCCCTACGTCCCCTACCCTACCCTACTCTACCCCTACCCTACTATACCGCTACCCTACCCTACTCTACCCCTACCCTACTCTACCCCTTTTTCTCACCTTAAACCTTCCCTGGATCTCCACAAATAATTCAAGACCAAAATCAGCCAAATCGGTCAAGCCATTTTCATGCTATGTCGTGACAACGGAAAACGGGTTTCATCCTACTAATATTATAAAGGCGAAAGTTTGTAAGTATGGATGTATGGATTTATGGATGTTTGTTACTCTTTCACGTAAAAACTACTGAATGGATTTGAATGAAACTTCACCACAATATAGCTTATACATCAGAATAACACATAGGCTACAATTTATCAACATATCATGCGGGCGAAGCCGCGGGCGGAAGCTAGTTTTTATATATATAGATGAATTGCTTGTGCATCATAATAGCTTCAGAACATTTGTCGCGAACATTCGTCATCTTGATTGAGTTCGAAAATACCCGAGACTAAAACTTGAAAATTATACAAGACCAAAAAAGTTTTTACACGTTCAAAAAAAGTCGTAGAATTCACTTACATAATTATAACAACTACGCTCTGTACGTTTTTACGGCTTAAGCTCCCTTAATGAGAAAATCAAATCACTAGACACTAATTTAATTTGTGCGCAACAAATCTGAACTAAACGATGCAATGAATAATCAAGCGCTGTCTGTAAAACGTTCTAAAATGTACTACATTTCAACCCCTAATTGCTCTTAATTGCTATATTTGTTAGTCGCGGACGCTTCCGAAGCAATTTGTAACCCCTTTTGCTCTGGAGGCGTTATGATGTTTGAAAAAATCGTTTGGCTCCAATGTTTGGCTCCAAATATCTCGAGGAAGGAAAACAGTCGTAATATTTTATGTTTCCTCCAAGTTTTTCCATGTCTCGCGGTGACTTTTGCATGCATCATTCAGTTACTAATGACTGGAATTGTGTTGGTGACAGGCACTATTTTTAACCCCTGACAGAAAAAGAGGGGTTTTATAAGTTTGACGTGTCTATGTGTCTGTATGTTTGGAGCAACGTAGCTCTGAAACGAATGGACGATTTTGATTTAGTTTTTTTTAAAAGGGGTATTGACTTGATTGAGAGTGTTCTTAGCTAGTTAGGCTAGCTAAGCTAGAGCCTGCTTAAAAAAAATAGGTTTAATTATTTGTATAGTGGGTTTTTACATTTTTAAACTATCGCATTTGCGATAGTTAAACTAAAATTCAATATATTTATATTGAATTTTAGTTTGTGAATGATAATTAGCACCACAATTACCTAGATAATATATCCTTTATGCTGTTGCTTCTTAGAGTCCTAACACGATAACTATCTTGCTATCTCTGTTGAACACTATGGCGATGACAAAGACCAGAACACAATTATCACGTTAGTTAGAAGAAGCGTTACAAATAGTGTTTTGCAAAAGTGTGTTTGTTCTTTATTCATTCAGTAACGGAGCAACGGATCGACGTGATTTTCCACGGGAAATAGCAACTAGGTAATAAATTATCTCCGCAGTACTTCCCAGCTTTACTGCGCATAGGCATTCACAAATCGAGAAGAAAAGAGAGTGACGCGACATTACAATGAACAAAAATATCCGAGGAAGCTAATTAATTACGTCTAGCATGATGTAATAGAGACAATCCAGACCACTTCTGACGTGATAATTGCGTGAGTTTGTCTACGCTTTCTGGATCTACGAAACCAATTAGTCATGATGAACTCAGCAGAGATTTTGGCTGGCTACACAACGACGAAGCGAGTATGATACGCGGTAATAATAACGTAACATTTGTAACTTGTCAAATGTTTCATTAATTTCTGGTTGGAGGTGTACGCGTTTGAAATAATATTTATTTTGTATGTAGCATGATTAAGCGAAATGGTTGTGTTTTGTTTTGAACCGACTTTAAAAATGGAGGAGGTTATAATTTCGAAAAATAAATCATTTCCTAAAACAGTGAGGGAAAACATCGTGATGAAACGAGCACACCTGAGAGATTTTTCAATGGTATGTAAAATCTTGTCGTTGCCAAGCCAAATGGGTTTCAGATCAAGCATTAGGCCCAATCTTATGAAACTGTGATTGAAACATATTCGAGAATTTAATGAGATCATCTATTTATACTTTTACAACAACGTGTACAGCTTGGCAAAAAAGAGTCTGAGGCGGTGACAGCTGGAACTAAAAATAAAAATCTTAAAAACTAAGTTTGTGAGTACTAAAAGAACTTAGAAGTGATTTATTTGATTAAATTTTATGATTAAAAAATCGTCATAGAAATATGCAAGTACCAAACCACTTGTAATTTTGAATTGTAGTATGAGAAGTGCGCCAATGGCACCCCCAATTTTTGCTGACTCTTTTTTGCAAAACTGTAAAACGTATTCATTCTATTTCTACAAATAGGTACTCTTCTTTCGCCTGCCCTGGTCCCATATTAATGAAACAAGTTTTTAACGGATATAACTCGCGTATTTATTTGTATAAAACACGCCTGACGTTTCGAGACCTTTGCAGATCTCGTGGCAGACTGCCTGCGACCACCACCAAGTTGTTTCATTAAGTTCAATGTTCGCGAAAGTTTGAGACTATAATGGTCCCATATTACTTGGGGTCGGCGCAAAATGTTTTCTTCTTCCATTCCTCTCTATCAGCCGTCATCAGAGAATTTACTCCTTTTTTATTCATATCAGTGCTTGCACACTTCATCCTTCTTTTCTTTGGTCTCCCTCTCCCCTTCTATCCATCAACACTTATATTCATCACCCTTTTAGGTTCATCCACTCTACAAATAGGTACTGTGTAACAAAAATGGCGGGTAACAGACAATGTGCGCATTCCATTAAACGTTGCTTTCGCATTTCATTTAGCATTCCTTCGATAAATCATTGGGATAGCTCCCGAAGTGATTGAACATGCCGTCAACTCGTTTCCATGTCGGCAAATTAGGAATTCATTTTCAAAAGTTAATTTGTGACAGTATGGAGTGGCATTGGAATACCAATGCATTTAGGAAGTGTTGCTACTGATTATAAAACAGTTTAATTTCTTTTTACGTAAAACGGTTTTGTAACCAAAACTAAAGCTGTGTACCAAATATCAGATCAATCTGTCAACAGGAAGGGGGTGAAATATCGATTACTAAATTTGAACTAAATAATAAACAGGCCAAGCTAAATAAAACCGTTTAAAAATATGTAAGTGTTGGTTGCAAAATGATGATAGTGACATATGAGAGCAAGAGTAAAAGATGGAAAGGTTTTAACTTCTGTAGTTAGGATAAATTCGCCGACTCCAACATAGTTGGGAAGAGGCTAGTTTTGTATATAAAGAGCCAATGCGTCTAGACGTGCTCTAGACAACGATTATAAACACACGTCCGGCTGAGAATAAACTTTTTGGAAGTCATTGTGAAGAACTACGTGCACAGCATTATAATGTTTTGACTTTTGACATAATATTGACAATGACAGAAGAAAGTTCTCACATCAAATATTGTTTAAACATTGTTATTATGTTATTGTTAGAATCCCTGTACTGTGTTTATATTGCAAGGTTGCCAACCTGACTATCTACGTACCACTCTTAAGATTAGAATCGCTTGCATCCGGCGTCCGAACGTAGCGCTAAGCCCGCCCTTACGCACGTAGCATCTTTCAAAGCATTTTGATCGCAAAGTGGTGCACCGTTCGTAGCCGCGATAGTACCTGCTACATCTACATTTCTTACTCTCCCATTAAATAGTAGTTTTGTAACCTATGCGCCGCCACGACTTTTTACTACTACTATCATAATGTATGGTTGATAAACAGCCTTTTTTTTGTCGTGTGAAAATCTCTTGCGTACCCAACCACAAAGGGTTGGTGATGGGGTTATGTCCGACTCGCACGGACTAAAACCCACACGGTGTTCTTCCACGAACCTCTAGGCGGAAATACGGTTTGAACAACCTGGTTTCAGAGTTTAAACTGCTGGTAGGCCTCTGAAATGGCTTTACACATCGTTAAAATATCTCCCGCTGCTGGTCCTCACGATGAAAAAAAATCACGACAAGATCTCGTCCAATATTCTTTGAAGATTAACCTCTGGTTTTCGCACGATATACAAACTTTTCCTGGCGCAAAAGCTAAAGTTCAAAAACTTCGTAACTTATAAGAGAAAACTTCAATCACCAATACAGGTACTTACATAATGAACTAACTTGGCAACAGCCATGAAATTGAACACAGATTAAACTAGGAAAATTTACGCGAAATATAGAAAACAATAATTTAAATTGGTATAATTTAATTAACATTTTTATTTCAAAGAGAACCACCCAACAACGATATTTCCTTATAGCCAACCTGGTGTCAGAGTTTAAACCGCCGGTAGGCCTCTGACATGGCTTTACACACCGTCGTAAAATCTCTAAGGTGTGCTGCTTTCCTCACGATGTTTTTCTTCACTGTTTAGGAAGTGATAATTAATTTCTAATACGGACATAAATCCGAAAAGTCAGAGGTGTGTGCCTGGGTTTCGAACCCACCATCATTGACTTGGCTATCACTGCATTTTTTATCACAAATACGCACATAAACAAACGTTTTTTACTCGATCGATTCTCGTTACAGATATTCTCGTTAGAGGCATTTTGTCCATTAGAGTGGCTGCTATATAAATAAAAAAATATGAATATTGTACTCATATAAAATTTGAATATTGTTCGAATTCTAAGTACCTATGTCTCGAGACGATAAAGTAACGGTTAACTCCATTGTTTAAACTTTCTTTCTCTTGTTTAAGTTTAGTTAAATTTTGTGTGAGTTATCAACTTCGCGAGGAAAATTTATACTCAGACTAAAGTTCGAAGAAAGTAATAGAATAGGAAGTATATTATGAGTTTGAACTGGAGTCGTTGCAGTGAGCTAAGTGAATCTTTTGTGAAAATCTTTTTGGTCCGTATTGGTTGCTTTAAAGTTTATTTTATGGCGCAAACTATGAATAGAAAAGTGCACAAAAGTATCTACTTTAACTATCTTTCAAAGTCGGTCTACAATACCAACGATCGCAAAATTGAATCTAGATAAATGGTAAATGCAGTTATAAATCAGATCGAATCAGAATGCGCAGTAGCTGAAAAGAACTAGATGTTCTATTTTTTTTTACTTGATTCTAATCATTTGAAAACATTCGAAATTTGAAGCACTCGAAAACTTATTTTCAAGTTGCGTTCAAAATAATTAAACCGGTAGCACCGGCACAAATTCTATTTAAACGCAAAATACAAGCGTAAAAAATCTTCGTACACAATTTTAGAGATATTTATCCTCGTTTTCCTGTTCCCGCAGCTATCAGTAGGTAATTGCTTTCTGTGAATATTAAATACACACAGCCTTTGCAATGTTAAAATTAAATAGGTGCATTCGGAAATTTTGCTGTTGTCTGTGGTAATTGCAAAACCAACCATTTTGAAACATTCGAACGCAAATATAAATTTTGCCTTTATGTCGCTCTGCTCTTAAAGTTAATATTAATGTCAATCAAGTTGCGTTTTAATTAAAGAGTAAATTCACAATATTCAAAGCATACACATCAGTGAGTTTTAATTATGTGAACCCGTTGCTTATTATGAATTCATTATTCGCTTTATTAATATTGTTTACTCTCAACCAACTAAATAATGACGTCGCGTCGCCTTGATAAAACAAAGAGTTTACCAGATATGTGGTATTACATCAACAAGATCATAAAATACAAGATTTATTACAATTGCAACATTATTTAAAATTTTGTCGCATAATTTAACTGGTACGTACAAATAATTAAATGATTTATTAACATATTTTTTTAACGATGATGTGGGTATCTGTAAATCGTAAATCAAGCAATGTGCATTGCCTGATTTACGATTTACAAATACCATGCTCATTGCTCGGAAGTTTTAATAGCGACTCGCAGACCAATTGGTTTTAATCTAATCGTTCTAAATTTGAAATTTCAAAAAATATTAATCTTAGCAACATTATTAACGAGAATTTCATTATAATAACGATTGTCGCGAGAATCGCTTCAAAGCTCTTTGAAAGGCTGATTCAGGACCTTATTTTAACGATTTGGCACGAGAGCTGGGTCGAGCAAGCGATCTCACAATGAAATGTCCTAGTTAGCATTTCGATGCCGATGGAATAACGATCTGTAACTACAAATAGGCAGTTTACTTTTAAAACCGTTTTGGGTAGTGGCCTTTTCATCCGCATTTTATCTACAATGGATTTACTATTGCATTTGTATATTAACAAAACCAGAGATTCATAAACATTTTTATTTGTACACTGCAGCCCTATTTTATTCCGGGCATCCAATTCTGGCAACCAATAACGTAGTGGCATTAGAGATGTGACTGCAAAGATAAAGTTAGGAAGAAATGTTTGTCTCTGAGATTGTATTGCAGAAGTAGACGAACAAAGTGTCCTTTGATGAAATCTTTTAGTTTTCGCTCCGTTTCTCTGTTCCAAGTTTCACCCGCTAACCTTTAATACAATTTCCTTTTTAGCGCAAACAAGCTTTGACAGTTCTCTGCTGTAAAGGATCAGGACTTAGCTGATTAAACGTCAAATATAATCGCAAAAGATTTGTTATTTCAGTTACGTTTATTTTGAAAAGTCGTTGTAGATAGTTAAACTGCTATTATTAATGGGCCTCAAAGTTTTGGAATTAAAACTCTTGAATAGCAGAATACTGGAGACAGTAACAATTCTATTGTGTCTCATAGAATTTATATTTAATGGTGGGTTAAAAGTCCTGCAAATTCTGGTCGTAATGGTTTTTTTTTACAAAAATATAGAACTAGTGTTCGCATTGCATGCACAAATTCTTTTAAATGTTTGTTTTTTATATGATGGGGTGCTTTTAGAATTTTGGCGCCCATCGTGGGGCATACTTATTGGAACGCTAATTCCTTAACTTAACAACCGTTTCGCGCCTAATATACTTCATAAAATCTGATTTCTTGCTACATCTGCATATTACGTTACGCCACGTTAAAGATAAAAGATATTTTTGTTGACAATAAAAACATTGTATCACAAATGTGTACCTACCAATAATACCATAGAAGTACCTAATAATCCAATAATATTGATAGCAATAGCACTGATAGCCTAGTGGTATGACCGTCGACTGACAAGTCAGAGGTCTTGAGTTCGATCCCAAGGCGCGCACCTCTGCCTTTTCGTAAGTTATGTGCGTATTATAAATTAATTATCAGTTGCTTAAACGGTGAGGGAAAATATCGTGATGAAACCAGCACACCTGAGATGTTTTTCAATGGTGTGTAAAGCCATGTCAGAGGCCTACGGGCGGTTTAAACTCTGACACCAGGTTGTTCATCAACCATACGATAAGAAGAATCCAATAAAAAGAAAGAAATAAATATTTTTATTAAACGGCAGACGACACAAAAAACACTACATACTTACCTAACTGAACAGAAAATTAAAGAAAAAAAGATAAATAATAATAAATCTAAACTGAAACCGAACAATCAACATTAAAAAGAAATAAAATAAAATCAAAAATAATATTTTTGTATTTTTTTTTACATGTTACATGTTGCACATGATAGCTTATTAAATATAATACGTCGTCGTTGTCATACGTCGAAGATCGTGGGTTCGAATCCCATCCGTATCAGTTGATTTTTCAAATTTTCATATTACTTAAATAATTATATCAAAAAAAAAAATTAAAAAAATCAGACGACAAACGTCTAGATGCGCTTCTGAACAATAAATCATTAATAAACTTGAATGACCTACAATACGGCAATTAATAATAAGTACCAATTACAGATAACAGGATTACCAATTAAAATAATCCACTTAAAGTATATCAACATTCGTTACAGGCGTGAATCATAACATTCACAATGACAGTGAAAATGCTTAATGTAAACAAGGTGTAAAAAGATAACTGTAAAACCACAGTATACTAATCATACAGTACGGAAACTAAAGGCAAACTCACCAAAAAAAACTCGGCAAAGGAGTTAGGTTGGCAGGGCCACTAGTTTGGGATGATGTTATTCATAGAAGTTTGCATGTGGTTGTGTAAAATTGTTTAGTTTTGTATAGGTTTTAGTCATACCTTTTCATAAAATAAAATAAAATGAAATTATATTAATAACTTCTTGAAAAAATGACAACTTTAGCTAGCGTCCCTGCCAACCTAACTCCTTTGCCGACTGTACAAACACTTGAAACGGCACACTCACAAACATGCGTAATATTGCGTAACGACGAGACTTCTAAGCGAACGTTACAGTACTCGCAGTATCATCGCATAGTCAACGACGCGTTATTGTGCATGTTTGTGTGAGTGTGCCGTTTTCGAGCGTTTGTACGTAGTTTTTGTACTGTATGTTTATCATACTGTGGTAAAACTGTTACACTTAACGAATTATGTTTTATTAAACAATGAGTTTTTATGTTAATTACTCTGTGGTACGAAGCCTAAGATATTATGACACGCGAATGTGATACTGATAACACAAGCGGTGACAGCCTAGTGGTATGACCGTTTGACTGGCAAGTCAGAGGTGTCAAGTTCGAACCCAAAGCACACTGACTTTTCGTAAGTTATGTGCGTATTACAAACTAATTATCACCTGCTCCGTGTCTCGGAAAGTACCTAAGCCGTTGGCCCCAGCTGTCATGAAAATCTTTGACAGTCTTTAAAGGGAATCAGTAGGTACCCTCATAAAATCCTGACAACTAATCTAACTTCAGAATATCGTATCCCTTTGGGATGCAGAGGTCATATAGGCAGTCGCTCCGTAGAAAACTGGTATTCAGCTGCATCTGGTTAGATTAGAAGCCGACTGCAGGGAATTCTTCGGAAAAAGTTTTTATAACTACATAAAAATGGCATAGATAAAAATTCATTTCAATCTATTTTTATGTATGAAGACTTATTCCTATCAAACTGATATTTTTACTGAACCTTTATAATGTTATTCTCCATAACTTGGTTTGTTACGACTTTTCTTAACTCATTGATTTTATATTTCCAATGTGCGACAGAGATAGCAGATTAGGGAGCATCCACGCCTTGAACTTACTAGATAAGTAAGTAGACATGCTTGATCAATGAGATAACAACAAAAAAAACCATAAAAAGTCAAGTGAACAAGCAATACCTGATAGCTGATATCATATCAAGTAATAAGAAATGTTATCTCTAAGTAAATATTATACATTTATAATATGTATAAAAATCAATGCCACTTTTCGTTGTTATTTTATAACTCAAGAACTGCTGGACCGAGGTCCAGGTCGACCTAGGTCCAGGGAAGGTTTAAAAGGTGAGAAAAAGGGGTAGGGGTAGTGTAGGGTAGGATAGGGGTAGCGAATTACTTAAGTTATATGAATATTTAATCAATGTCAGTCACTCAAAACATATCATTTGGCATTCACACGATATAGGCCTAAAAAACTTATAATAGGTAGGTACGTAAAGAAGTGACACTCACTTAGATATGTAAGAAGATTTTAAAGGAAGGAAACTATAGACCCATAAATAGGTAGGTACTGTACATTGGCGCGCAAATCGATTTACTTCACACGTGCTTCACACAGAAAAACTAAGTGAGGCACTCAATCTAAAATGAGAAAAACATTCAAATTTACCCCATCGACCATGTTAACTCCGCCAATAGATCATGTACGTCACAAATTCGTTCCACACAAACCGCAGGCAACGCGATACGCACAGAAGTGACATTTCCATATTTTTAAAAAGAGATTCTCGTCACACTCAATAATGCCAATGTCACGGCACTCAATATACTCTTAAGAAAATTACTTGCTTCTCTATACCTGCGAAAATCAAGGTGAAAATGTGACGAGAAATAATACGGATAAGACCCTATTTTTTCTTCAGATTTTATTTTTTATATCTCTTACTAATGCTGCGGATTTGCGAAAGATCACGCGTGACGGGTTAAGTCGGTATAAAGTAGGTATTGTGTTTTCTGAGGTACATTAAATTACTGTATGACGTCGCAAATGTTTTGTTTCAAAGGGGTTATGTGGGTTGAATGTATTATAGAGCTCTCTATTCTTACCCCACAACTCATTCGGGTTGACGACATTGAATTTTACGCGAAAGTTTGGCTTGATGTCAGTACTACGTACTGTTAAATCAAATATACCAAAATTTGATTTGGCCTTTTTGACATTAGTACAGTAAAGTCCAAGGCAAAGACACTAGAAAATAAAGACACTAAATATTGGGTCTGTTTTTACCATTTTTTCATGTGTTGTGTTCAAATTTAGGAACTTTTAAGTTCTAATCGGCATATGGCATCATTTAAAGTTTTTTATTGTCAATGATTCAGAGTAGATAAGGACCACCTATTTATTTTATCAAAATAGTTGAATTTGAGTTGAATAATATTTAAAAAGTAGAGCGGAATAAAGCTGTTTACAGAAAGGTATACGACTAAAAGCCTTTAGGTGATTTAAAATCCTACTTCCTAAGTCTTTACATCAAAAGTTTGACGTAACAAATGGACAAAACAAGATATTTCTTACCAGAATAAGCGTAGTTGATTTCACGAACGATAAAGCATGGAAAATATCGTCTTCCCTGTGAAATATAGTAAAATTTAAAGCAATAAATAATACAGACTAACTGTTTTGTTCCTTAAAGCGGAAATATTTCGAAGTGAAATAAGCAGCTGTGATTGACTGCACAATATTACAAACGGATGACTTTCTGAACTTCCAAAATTGTTTTCAAGTTAAAAACGGCCATTTTGAAGTCAAGACTGCAAAATATTATATTTGGATTGGATTTAGTTATTCTTATTATAAGAGAGAGAGACATTAGTTCGGGGGACTCGAACCCTGTTAGTAGGCAATTAGGTACAATTAATTTAGGTAAGTACTATTGAAACAAAAATTCAATAACCAGTAAATACCTACATCTTAAAAGTAATTTTATCATAGAGTAAAAAAAAAATATCTCTATATTTTCTTACTCTATGATAAAATTACTTTAAAAACTAAAATAATTCTTAATTCATTCACATCTATTAATTCTGTTTAATACATTAACTCGATGGATCATTTAATAAACACGATTCATTATCAGATGAATGTACCTAGGTATTCCCATCTGATAAGGTCAGAGCCTATCAGAGTCAGTCAGAAGGGTATTCAATGATACATTGTTTACCGAGGGAAACGTGATAACGCGTCGACGCCCGCGACATATGTTTGACATAGTAGATAATAAATAACTGTTTTACACCAATAAAATAAAAAAATATTGGGTTTTTGGGGGGGGCACCCCCTCCACCCTCGACCCCTGATCTATATTTACCTGACAAACAGCTGGTTAGTTATAATTGTATTGTAGTTATAATATAAACAGGTGATTTGCCCGGAAATATAATAGTCTATTGTGATTTTTATTGTCTTGTGTCTGTGGCATCGTAGCGTCAAAACGAATGGACCGATTTTGATTTTGTTCTTTTATTAGAAAGGTGACTTGGATCGAGGGTGTTCTTAGTTTAAAAAAAGTTATTTTAGGAATTGGCCGTTTTGGGAATTTAGCATTTTGAGAATGGGATTTTCTGACGCTGAACGTTTGTGCCGAAGCTGCGAAGGTTATTAAATTTATAGTTAAATCACAGACAAAGCTAAAAGGAAATTGAAATAACGTAAAACACTTCTCCTAATCGATTTATAAGACAGGAAACTTGTTAACATGCGGGCCGCGTCCACGTTTTTAATAAATTCTTCGCGTAAAATGAATCATGGTGCGCGTCGATTCGTCGCATACTTAATAACAGTAGTAACGTGATATTATTATGACCTCATCGGAAATGGAGCACAATCGGGAACTATATGTTGGAGCTATAAGACATTGAAATGTATACTAGAAAGACAGAAAGAAAGAAGCATTTATTTTGGCTCCAAAAAAAGCAACAAACAAATTTGAGGCAGCACTACCTACAATATTGCCATTTGGAAAGAATAACTATAATAACAGAATGGCAATTAAACATAATTATGTATTTAAAAAAGGAAAAGAAGAGTTAAAATAGAAAAAAAAATATTATTGTCTAAAATAACAGCTGCAATGGAGTGCCTCATGATTGTGCCAACATAGGAACTGGTTCAGCATGTGCCAGACAGTCTAGCGCTAATTTTAAACTAGTCCTTATAGTACTAGCAAACAAGCTTCCACCCGTGGCTCCAGCCCCTGTGGTATGTTGATAAATTGAAGCCAACACGTGTCGCCTTCTATTATCTTAAGAACGTTATTGTTGTTTACCTCGAGAACTGTCGAGAACTGTCGGAGACCTACTTTTTAGCAGAATCCGGTAAGACTGGAAGCAGACCCCAACATAGTTGGGAAAAAAGGCTAGGCAGATGATGAGTAGGATATACTTATAACATCCTTCCTTTATCATTCTTCTGTGTAACAGCAATTATCTGCTAATCTTATAAGGTACTTTCCTTTTTATTTATTTTTTATTCTTACACAATTAAACGAAGCATAAAATTACTTTCGCGGCACTAGTTTTATAAACAGATGTTTACACGAGAAACTGTTTATAAAACTAGTGTCGAGAAAGTTGTTTTATGTCACTAATTTCTTATTGTAACTTCGGCTTTATTTGAATGTGTGTGAGAGTGCAATAAAGTTTTTTTTTTCTTTTTAACGCTCGAGATAAAGTTTTTGTATGAAAATATTGCTAATACCCGCTCTATACACCTTTTTAAATCTCTTTGTATAAAGCAGAGGGCAAAGTCCGCTTCTGTAACAATGAAATGAAAGTGGGAAAAAAAATCTTTATGCATGAAAAACGACAAGTGTCACTTCAGCTGGGAGGGACCATGTGAAAACGACGAGGGCTGGGAAACCAGCTGTGAGCTGCGAGAGATGAGATTTATTGATTCATTGATCTTAATAATATGTAAGTAGGTATATGTACTTCTTTTTCGTGTGGTTGATGAACAACCTGGTGTCAGAGTTTAAACCCGCTCGTAGGCCTCTGACATGGCTTTACACACCGTTGAAAAATCTCTCAGTTTCATCACGATGTTTTCCCTCACAGTTTTAGTAACTGATAATTAATTTTTAATACACACATAACTTACAAAAAGTCAGAGGTGCTCGCCTTGGGATCGAACTCGAGACCTCTGACTATGGAAGTACTTATTTATTGTTATGAACAGTATCCCGGATAAACTTTAGAACAAATTATGATTAAATTTTCATTGATTTGATAAAGGAGGATATCAAATCAATCTATCAACAGGAAGGGGGTAAAAAATCGATTACTAAATTAGAACCAAATATTGAACAGGTCTAAGTAAAACCGTTTAACAAAGCAGCAGGTTCTCAATTCACCACGTAGCTGTACTTATATTTTTTATTCCATAATTAATATTTCATCAATGGCATATCAAATTGGAATTGCAGTCGTTATCGTTAGCATTGGTAAAACTACAATACAATACGTAATAATCATCTTAGCTTAAGTATAATTAAACAGCAATTTTAAATCGTTCTCTTGTTTGCCGCCATAATACCGTAATGATAACGGTGAAACATTTCGAATTGTTTTCTTATCACAATTTTCCATGCACATATCTATGAGCAACAGCGCATGCTCTGTTATTTAATAGTCCCATTTCATCGGTAATTTCAGTCAATGTAATTGACAATCGAAAATGTACATATATGGAAATCTGATAGAATTTATATGGAACACGCTCAACTCCTAACCCAATTTTTCGAAGAAATACCCGAGCGAGGACATGTCTACTGCGCAGGTGCACGCGATTGGTTGTTCAGTCGTGGACCTGCGTGAACTTTCTTCCACTATATCGCTTTACGTTCAATTTGTTTGCCGGTATCTAGAAATCTTTCGTCCCCTTCTATAATCCCGCACAGGGCCGTCAACGTGCAAATGATACCCCTGGTGTTAATGTCTATAGCAGTGATTCCTAACCTTTTCAATATTGTTACCCCTATGACTTAATAGGAAAACCAGTTTTACCCCGACCTTAAAATGTTATCAATACAATTAGATATTAGGTCTTAATTATTAGGTTCCTCGTTACCCCCACAAAAAGGCTGATTTACCCCCGCGTTGGAAATTACACCCAGGTTCTGAACCACTGGTATATAGGTTACAGTAACCATTTACCGCCAGGTGGGCCGTATATATATTTGCCACCTTAGTAGTATAAAAAAATACACATCATCATCATCAGCCTGTATTAGTTCACTGCTGAACATAGGCAAAATACACAAGCTTGTGTAATTATGTAATTTAATCAATAAAGGGCCAAGGCAATGAACGGCGTTGATCCTTAAGCGTACATTGGCATATTTCGGTCTAATTTATTCAAGGTCCGTCGGAACAATGTAGACATTTAAGTGGTCCATTATTTCAGAGACAATTCTCTCAATAATTAGCACTCTTGACTACAATGTGAGATGGAGCAACGATATGTAATCTTCTTATGTAAGTAAATCACGCACAACAGATTATCTTGTCATAGACATTGTAGAGTAATACAAGTTATGTTTGTTCTGTTTACAGTAATTTAGGTACATAATGCATTTAATTATCTGTGCTAACTTGGTATTCATGCATCTAGCATTCACAGTCCATTGAAATTAAAATGTACATTATACCTGGATAATGAACCTAGACTGTTTTCAAGATATTGTTTGAATTTATTTATTTTTTAGTACCTATTTACTAATTTGGCAAACTTTTATAAAGGCTTGCAACACCACTAGGGGTGTCACTTGTGCGCTGCCAACTCTGTGTGGGATTAAGAGGGAGGCATACATTTAGTAATAAGTAAGTAGTATTAAATACTAGGTTTAGTATTAGTCAGTACCTCATACTAGGTTTAATACTAAATCTATTGGGAGGAGGGAGGAGATTAACAAAGGAGTTATGCAAGAGGTAATACGATTACGAAAGGGGGGAGGGGATTAAACCTCGTCACTGACCGTATGAAACTAACAGTATGAATACTGTTATTTCACGCCGATAATCTGTGACAAGAGTGACTATCCTACCTCTCAAAGAACATCAGCATGAGGTAGTAGATACTTAACAGGTCGGGGTAGTACCTACTAAACTATAGTATCGATCGAACCGTCGAACCAGCCCATTCCCATTCATACATGGCTCTACGTCTACCACCTAAAGATGAAAACTGTTATTGTATTAAATACTTCGGTACCTATATATAGAACACCATTAACTTTAGTTGCGATTAATGTGTTCCGTTGTAATAAGCACCGTATCCTGCCCAGCGATTCCGTCATATTCTGTGATTGATGATGGTATTAATGAATAAAAGAAATAACTGTTACTTATTCTTAACCTTACACCTCCTATACCTATTATAATACCTAGTATGTAGATACCATTCTTTGCCAAAACAGAGGGATGTTGTTATGGTTGGATGTTGTATGTTGCTAGGTGTTTTTAAATAAACTAATTTTAGTAAAAATAGGTCTGACAGTGTCTAGGGGCTGTTCTACCATACATTTTTCCGAAGCTCGTCATACAAATGTAGCAATAAAACAATAATACTTAATACTTTTTTTTTAATAAGCAGTGATAGCCTAGTGGTAT
The DNA here is from genome assembly GCA_936450705.2 of Protodeltote pygarga. Taxonomy (NCBI): domain Eukaryota; kingdom Metazoa; phylum Arthropoda; class Insecta; order Lepidoptera; family Noctuidae; genus Protodeltote; species Protodeltote pygarga. The sequence goes on along the minus strand of OW388264.2, from coordinate 3,551,239 downwards.
AACCGTTGGACTGCCAAGTTAAAGGTGTCGGGTTCGAACCCAAGACCTCTAACTTTTCGTAAGTTATGTGTGTATTATAAAAAAGGTTGTTGGGCTAAGGTTGCACTGTTGTTAGATATTAGCACGCCACTATCAGTCTGATCTTTATATTTCGCTCGCCGAGGGTTTCGAAACCAAATATCTGTAGATCACTCGAATAATTATATTTGTGTCGTGTGCGACCCGCAACACAGCGCGGCAGGCAATCGTTTAGGCATTGTGCCAATTGTGTCGTTTAGGTATAAAAAGGTAAAAGTAATAATAACTATTATGGCTTCACATGTTGAGAATAAATCGCATGAATAGGTACTTGAACGGAGAATAAATAAGACAAGAGAAGCCACGTGGCTACCTAATGTTGAAGAAAATAAAAAAAAAACCACGTGGCTACCTACTGTTGAATAAAATAGAGCCGTCAATAAAATAAGTAATTAAAAAAATAAGAAAACCCGACTGCAATAATGACAATTTAAAAATAATGCACTAAAAAAAACAACCAAGATTAAGAAAAAATATTAAAATGAACATAAACAAAGTAAACTCTACTTTGATTTAACAGACTATTTATGTATTATGAGCTAAAAGTCTAAGTAATAAAACAATAAATACCCGCATTAAGTTTAGTAGCAGGCTCCCAATTGCAAATTATAAACCGAAAGAAAATAAATAGGTCCCGTCTGCTACTGAACTTAATGCAGGTATTTAACTTAGGCTTTCTATAGTTTGTTGTACCTACCGAAGTAGACTTTATTTTGTTTATAGTTTCTCAAAAATTCACCAAAATTCCGCCAAAAGCCTCTAACCTGGCAAATGAACTAACACATTTAGAGGCGATTTCACCACTGACGACGAAATTAAACTCAGTTCAAGCGTTTAACTGAGATCAGAACTGCAATTTGTGTATGGCTGAAATTAGTGTTATTAAACTCGGTTTTTAAAGTGAATGGTGAAATTGTGCCTAAGTGGTAACTAAACAGGAATAACTTCGCTAAACAGGAAACTGTTAACGGAAATATCGCGGAATTTGTAAACCGTGTCGAATTCTGCTTTATTTCAGTGATCCATAACAGCAACGCGATGTTTAATACCCTCATAACAAGCATGCAATAAGACTTGTGGAATAGACTGTCAATAATTGTAACGAAATTATCAACAACAAGCTAACTTATAACTTTAATATTGATCGCATAAGGGTAGCTACGCACAAAGTCGATTCAGCCTATTCGATTCGGTATTTTAGAAGAAATTTCATCGGGACTTCTTCGAAAATACCTAACCGAATGTGCCGAATCGACTATATGTGTAGCTACCCTTGGAAACACCACCCTGCGCTTCTTGAATAGCAGATGTTGGAGAAAAAACAGCCAGGCTAAAGTGGGAGTAGGCTGACCACGTCACTCGAATGCACCCGGACAGATGGGCCAGGATTGTTCTCACTCACTGGACGCCTGAGAGAGGACATTGCTGTCGAGGCAGACCGCGGCGAAGGTGGTGTGACGACCTGGATTTATTTAGCTGCATATATCTGCCAAGTGGTCTACGAGACAAAAAAGTTTGGGGACCAGGTTCTACAGTTACCTCAAGACTCAAGACATGACAAATCTTGTTAAGAGTACCGTAAAAATGAATTGCCCTGCGCATGTGCCAGATAAGATTATGAGTGAAATTGATATCAAACGTCCGAATCGCCAGAGTTTGTGGCTACATTCTAATGTTTTTCTTTTTGTATAATAATTTCTTTGATTTGTTTGTCAGTCCAAGCAGCTGGTTGTGTTAAATTACTTATTATTATCTATGTCTCTTCTGCGCATATGTTGGAAGACAATGCAAGGAAGAAGACATAAATAAAATATAAAACTATTAAGACTATTGTTTCTCTGACCCACAGCTGAGCTATTATATTATATTAGATGAGATGGAATACTGTATTAGTGTTTCTAATAATGAACTATGATTAAATACCTCAAATAATTTGAAAAGCTAATCTTTTAGAGCACACTTTGTAATTTTTAGTTTATTTATATAGGTTATAGATACTATTGAGAGATAGAAATGGTCTCTACTCATAAGCATTTAAAATGTCTGCTAAAAATCGAAAGTAAGGTGAGTTCACTGACAGTTGTTATCGTGGAGGAAAAAATTTAGCATAAATATCACTGGGGAACAGTCATTTTGCGGCAAGGTAGCTTAAAGTCAATTCTGTATGAGACTAGTGTGCAGTATACTGGAAAAATATTAGATTTGTCAAATTGGCTCTAGTTTTTGAGATAAAGACTATTAGCTATTTCACTGAAAAAACCTTAATAAAAATATCAATATGTATGAAAAAAAATATTTCTATTATGATGCTGTATAAGAACCATGTATAAACAAAATATATATATATCATTCATCAAATAATTAAAAAAAAATACAAAAAACTTTTTCTGTAAGCTTTTCTTTCATGGTTTTGATCCGGACAATCCCTTATTGAAGCCCAACAGTAGTCTGCCATCATGTGGAGGTCCTATCGATCCTGGTACCTTTCTTCCATTATCCTGATGTCCTAATGGAACCGTGCTCTATGTTCCTCACTGTAATCGCCCATATTATCCGGGAATCTGTACAAAGGGCTATGTATAAAATGCAATTTAATGCTCCTAAAATGTAAAAAAAATTAAGCAATCAATTCTGAATAGTCTGGTGCTTTATGATTTCCCGAAAATTTTTTGACAACTATAACAAAGCTTAGCCTTACTTCAGATTCAATTTGTGTCATATGGTTTACAAATACAGCATCTTTTATAAGAGTATGTATTTGCGGGCCATCGAAGATGCCTGCTTTTAATTTTTTCATACTCAGGGCTGGCTTTACATTCACAGCACAAAAGTAACAGTTATTTAAGTGATTAGTAGGGTCACTCCATCATCGGCACTCCAAATTGAAGCCCTTTACGTCCTCTTTGACTCCAGTAACACAAAGATTCTACACAAGGCTTACAAACGATATTAGGCACCCAGAATTTATTCTTTTATGCATGTTTGATCCTAAAGTATGCTTGATAGGTTTTTATCACAAACTCTGTGATCTTTATTTTTTGCTTTTGTAAACAAAATTTGCCACATAAATTACAAAAGCTGTTGGGATTATTAACACAAAGTTTTCGTAAAAAACTAAAAAATTTTCAAGGCAAACAGCACTTTTATACTTAAAATAAGACACAAACTGATATTTTATGCTCTGATAGATGATAAGTAATATTGTCGCAATTAAATACGTCAATAGATAATAAAACTTAATGGGGTATGGTCAAATTATTACATCTTTAGGAGGGTAGTTTAATGTTTTTCATTGATTTCTTGCGTTTCGTTTATCTCAAGAACTAGAGTCAATCTAAAAAAAGTAAATATGCACTGTGTATGTCTAATACAAGTGTTTACAAAAATCATTAAAAAAATTAATGCCGCAGATTTTTTTATTTTTTTTGTTCCGCAGTTTAGTGTCTAGTTAAAACATTTTGTTAAAACGTAAATTCTAACGAATCTACATTTAAATTATTTAAAATTATTTTTTACCTAGCTAACAGTTAATTTAATACAGCGACGAAAACATTAATTTTGTTAATATGTAACAACGAACAACTTCCATTTGCACTTCATTGTGGGCAGACAAGGCTCAGAACAAATTACGTCATACGACTGTGTGTACCATTTCGTGACGTATTCATTAGCTAACACTTGCAGACCGCAAGGTTGATATTTTGTTTTTTTTTCTCTAATATGCTTGACATAAGGCTGCATACATATAAACGATTTGAATCGTGATAGCCTAGTCTACTTTTCTTAAGTTATGTGCGCATTATAAATTATCACTTGCTCCGTGCCTCGGAAAGCACGAAAAGCTGTTTGTCTTACGCCTGATCTCTTTCCGGTTGTGACGGATTGCCGTCCCATCGGAGTATGAGAGTGAGGGAATAAAGAACACTCTCTAGTGCACAAATGTGTGCGTAAACACAGGTGTGTACCTGTGTTTATACACTAGAACATCTCTGCCTAGTTGCCTAATCACAGTTGAGATTGGCCGCTGTGACCAGAATTTGGTCAGGAGATCAATACTACTATAATAATTTGACAAATTTGGTAGTGTTTGCATTTTGTAATGTTTGTATTATAATGTTTGTTTGTCAAACAAACTATACGTTCGAGTTGTTTGTCAGATTTATTTGCTGATCTGATATCGTTGTTGACCAACATATTTGAAGGTTACCGAATATGATGACAAACACACGGTAGATTCGTGTTTAGCATCACGGCGAACGCTACGTCAAGTCTAAAACAGTAGTATAAAATAACATAGACTCACGCCTGTATTCCCTAGAGGGGGATAGGCAGAGGTGTATACCTACAGTATACCCACGTTTCGCCGGCTATGTTATAAGTCCAATGTAATAGGGGGCGAGACTATTGCTATTAACCGGATACAATTCTAGACTCCATGCTGCTATTGAGAATTTCCTAATGGAAAAACCCAATAACACTTTGCCCGACCTCGTACTCCGCAGTCGTGTTTGCAACTGGACAAAATAGTACACAATATTGCACACATTTTTAACACAAGTCTTCAAACGGTTACATAAACCCGTTTAAAATAACGTCTGACCATCTCGGGTACCTTTTACCATTTCCGGATGTTACCGTTCCTTACAAACACAACATTTTTGCAATTACCTAAGTATATCGAGGAAAAACATTATTTGCATACCTAATATTTTTCCTTATTACTAATTTGCTTCAGTACGAGTTCCTGTAGGATACCTACTTATTGGTAAATATTGTATACCTAGAGAGAGATAGATATACAGGGTTATTTGTAAAACACCAGCATCCTTAAAAGGTCATTAAACTCATTTTTTTTGCGATTTCAGGATTGGTCCCATAGTAAAATACCTAAGGCGTGACTAATAATTAGTCGCGTTTAATAGGCATGGAACTATTATATACTATAAAACTCGATATTTCACAAAATTAGGCTTGATTCGTTTCGATCATGAATGACGTCACGTTCATATTATGCTATATCGTGTACGTGAATGATCCTGGCTATGTATCTCGCTCTAACATACTGGTATTCTATGTTTTTTCTCTTATCGATTGCCACAGAAATCTAAATAGTTAGATTGCATATCTAGGGACGTAGATATCTTTGGTTAAAATAGTTAATAGGTTAAGATTTATTCTGTAAAACACGACCACGGTCACGGACTCACGGTCGGTATATTCAGGAAATTGCTACTGTAAGCCTACACACATCACAAATTTACAACTTAATAGGTGATTTACGGATAACCCCACCTAAACACCTTAGATTGCAATTACGGTAGGCATGCGAGTAGCCGGCCTAAATCAATATTTTTTTAGCAAAATAACAATAGGCTTTGAGGAGCGCGAGCGTGGTCAATTTCGGTTGAGGCTAGCTTCTTCTAAATCCGTTACAAAAGATGCAATAATTTGAGACAAACTTAAGGTTTCTGGACAAAGCGCCTCTCTATCCTATTACAATGCTTTGAAGCAAGAAGATAAACGAACGACATACAATGACATCCAAATACCGGGGTAAGCGCATTAACGTAAAGAACACTGAGCGGTTTCTGTGCGGTCGCTTTTGTCACAGGATTGTGTTCCGAAACTCCCGAAGCTTGCGGTCTGTGCGACTAAACGACTTGTGTTAATGAAAATAAAAGTAATAAAATGTCTGTGTGCTCGCCACAAAATCGTTAACAAACCACCTTACACAAATTCTATAAAATCAAGTGGATCCAAGTGTACAGATTTTAGATAGGGTGTACAATTTGATGGATTTAGCTACCTACCTGAACCATTATAGTTAGGAGGAAAAGTTCCAAGGAGACTATATGCCTCAGTTTCAGTTATTTAAAATTGTACTAAAAGATAGTCTCAACTTCGACGAGAAATCTCTAATCCCTCACTCTCATCATTAGTCTAAAGAGATCATGCGCAAAACCAACGGCTTTAGAGACAAAGAGCAAGGGATAATATTCAATTTACAAAAAGCTAATATCTTAACAAAAGTCATAGTTGCGTGCCTTGGGCTTGTACCTAAGTCCCAAGACATACCAGACCATAGTTGCTTCTCTTGGCAAACATTTTTATGCTGATAGAATCGGGGACAACGACAACTTCTCGTTCAAGCTACTCTATGAGAGATGCCGAGTTGTTATTTAACATGTTGCTACGAAGCTTAAATTTTAATAGTGATAGAGTCTGTATGTGTGAGCGTAATCCCAAACATCAGGGAGGCGCCCGAAGAAGCTGCGCAAATAGCTTCATGTGTTCTTAACCTAATACTCCATTAAGGCTCCGCGTTGGTAATAATTTAATTACCCCACAGTTTGCATGTAACGTTTCACTATTAATCGCCCCACACAATGTACTCGCACCTTTAGATGCTACGTCATCATTATATTATCGTTCATGGTATTTAAGACCACCATAGGTAGGTATATTGCAGCATCATAAAGAAAATTCTTAAATTAAATGATTTCTTTCTTTCTTTAAAACATGTGTGGGAGACAACAACAAAAATCGGGAACAACGGTTCAAACAATATTTATGGCTTGGAATTTGATTCTCCATTTTTATTCACGTGTGCATTTGCTACTGCACGTATAAACATATTGTTTAGATTTCGGTTAGATTCTTGATGACAAGAAAAATGAACCGCCATAGCAATGCTAAACGGAATGAAGCCAAGGTGAAATATAACAGGGGCAAAACATTCCACTACCGATTACCGAACACGAAACGTAAATAGAATTCAAGTTAGCAGTATGGCGTGCAATTTGAAAGCAATTGCAAGGCTCTTGCGATGGGAAGGATGCTCCGTAATATGCAAATAATAACTACGAGAAATTAATGGAGTAACGATATTAGTAGTGTTTGTGTTGCTAATAATAATATATGGCGTTGCCTTGATTGAGCGCACGGTTAGCGGCCTAGAGGAAGTAATTCACGTGACAGTCTCAGGTAAGAGCGGACTTGTACTAAACTCTGACGAATAACCCCTAAGGTACAAGAATACCGACTTAAAATATTAGAGGTTTTTGTCCTTCATCCACCACGTTCATGCTAGTCTTTGCTACCAGGCAGACGAAAACTACTGGCTACTAACGTCTACCAGCGTCAAAATGGCTAAAACGTAAGCTTTGATCCAGTTACTTTGTAAAATCGATTTAATTACCACATCTACGCAAGTTTAGCAATCGAATCAATGTTGAATGGTTCAGTTATTAACACTTATTTTTTTTAAATCAGGTTAAAATATTTTTGTTCCTTATTACGTGTCTGATTACTGTTCTGATAGTTAAAAAAAATATTAAAGCTTTTTTTAAACATATTTTTGACGAACAAGATCCTGAATGAGTTCCATGCCATTCAAAAGAAGTGAAGTGAGTTTTAAACTCCTCATGACAGAATTTACGGTTCAAGAGTAAAAGTAACCCTTGAGCTTGTAAAATCCTTAATTCAATCTGGGAAAAGACAAGCTATTTCAATTTTAACGACAGATTACGGTACTCGTAAAAAGTTTTTTTATAATTTGTAAAATCTGCTGTTTTTTACAATAACAATCACTGGGGAGGGTCACCGTTGAATCTATTTCTGCTTCATGATCATTTTATTTATCAAAAGCAATAATTTTGTGCTAGCCTAGCGGTATGATCGTCGACTGACAAGTTACTGGTCTAAGGCGCAAACTCAAGACACGCACATCTGACTTTTCGGAAGTTATGCGTATTATAAATTAAATATGACTTGCTCCGTTTTTCGAAAAGCTAGTAAAAACGGTAAGTTCTGCGCCTAATCTCTCTCCGGTCATGTCGGATTGCTGTCCCATCGGACTATCAAAGTGAGGGTATAGAGATTTCACCTGTGATTGGGCACACACTTGAGCACTTTCTAATAATCTCCAGCGTAGCTAATCTCTGCTGTGTTAGGAGGACATTATTAGGTTCTTATCTAAAAATCGGTATTCATTTCTCCCTAAAATCATGATGAGACATTTATCACGTTTGCTTGTTAAACCACAGTATTGTCGCAATAGGTAAAACAAACACGTATCCAAAACAATGATAGCAAACATTTTATACACGACCAAAAGAGCATTAACAGCGAGACCACGTGCCTCCATTAAGATTCGCTATAACCATCCCTGCACAGATGGTGTCCCTTCACACAAGCATATAAAAAATACAACAATGGTGCCGATTCTCTTGTATATCCCGCTAAACTAATTTTAGTCTATCTATATCTCTTTCTAATAAACACCATCGAAAAAGCACAGCAAATAATTAGAGCTGTCAAATTAGTCTACGTCCTTGCAATTGACAATGACGTGAAATTAGACGAGACCTCTATGACATGCCGACTCAATTCTCGTTGATATCACGCAAATGGACTAGTTTGACAGCTCTAAAAATCTTCTATCCTTTTCTAATGATCTCTGTTAGAACGAGACATAGCGAGTCTAAAGAGCGTGTGCAAGAGAATTAGCACCACTCGTTGTTATCGCATAAACATACATTATGTATTTGCATTTTCAAGTCCGAGATTAATTATCGTTTTAACGGTGAATAGGTATTATTTTGCTTGCTTTAGTACCTATTCTTAACAATACTTAAACATAAATTTACAGTTGTAGATAACCTCACCATGTAGAGGTATGTATTAATTATAAATGGTACCAAGGAAAATCAGACAAGGAAACTAGTTGTAAACCTATAATTACAAGTTTTCATTGCAATATATATAGGTATGTATTGATGTATATTCAGGTCAAATTCAATTACCTACATATTTTAAAAATATTGAACTATTAGAATTAAGTTCTTCCTCTTTAACGAAGTTGAATTTTTACATGTTGGTTCAGTTTCTATGACAATGCATTTTTATGGTAAGCACGACTTGAATTGACATCCAGGATTAGCTCCAGATAAAGGAACTCTTCAACGGTCAACAACATATTTTTGCATGGTACGTTTAGTTTTGGTATTCTAATATACCTAAAAGCTTGGTTAAATGGTTGATGTTAAAAAAACTTATTAAACCACTGAACCCGTCATCCTGAAATTTTGCATATACGTTGTCAAGTGTACAAAAGCGGACATACCCACCTTTCATCCCGAAAAAAGTACTGTTCCCGGAAAAACAACAATAACGTTCTTCTGATAATAGATGGCACCTCGTGTTTTAAATTAACGCGAGCAAACCCGCGGACTAAAACTAGTACCTAATAATTATGAGATTACGCCGGTTTAGGAAACCGGGGCCACCCTATAAATAGCTTTGCACTGTAAGAAAAAATATATAAAATAATACTGGATACAAGTTCAAACTTCCGGAGGCTAGGGCTCCAGAAAGTGGGACCTCTTAGTTATGCGAGCAGAGTATCTACCGCTTTGTAGCACCTAAGCCCTTGATCCAGCCATCCATCGAAAGCCACTTGAGATGTTGAATTGTAAATCGAGGCTTTTGAGTATTAACTAATTGACAACTATGTATTTGCAAAATGACAGCCGAGTGCACATCCCACATGTCTCTCGGTCTTTACGAGGTTCCCGTCATGCGGAAAGGTGAAATCAACAACCTTTCAATTATTATTAATGATAGATCAACAAAATGGCATGAGGCGGTACAGTATATTGTACTGGTAATATGGTAACTCCGAATCCACAAGGTGGTATCACCAAACGCAAGTTTCTGGAGATTAATTCCGGCCACCTGGTTGTGCTTGTACTTAGCTAATATCATCAGCAATTGTACTACTGTAGGACAAAATCTTCTGTACTCCGCTATCGCTGGACTCTTGTGCAGACCAGGATAATTAAAAAAAAAAGGATAATTAGAGTTGTTATCAGCAAAAAGGTTATTGCGTCATGTTCTATTTTAGTTTATCAAATTTCAGTTACATTCTGTAGGTATGCAGATTTAGGTGCCCTTCAAATAGATCGGCTTTGAACAGAGGCGAGACAAAAAACAATATACACAAGTGTGCGTGTCTATGCATGTGAAATGTTAAATTCTGCGGGTTTTCATTCTGAGTTCAGCTATATCCGGGCACTGCACACATTACCATAATTAGTCGCGTCATAGGCGTAAAATAACACTTAAAAATCCCGAGATTGTTTCGTTCACGAATGACGTCGGGATCATCGGAGCAATTATGTCGTGTGTAAGTGAGTGGTCCTATATATCTATCTCTCTCTAACGTACGGATATACTATGTTCTTTCCCTAATGATTGCCTATCTAGGGACGAAGGGTACTTAATACAAATCTATGGTTCAGAAGGAATAAAAAATCAAAAGCAAAAATACCTCATTTATTACATTAGAAACTTATTTTTTACACTTCAGCCTTATATGGTGAATATATTACCTATTAGGTACAAGTTATTTTTATTAGTCAACCGTTCGAACACGTACAAATACATGCTATAAATTAATACACAAGCAAATAAAACTACAAATAACGAAAATATTTTTAATTTAAAACCAGCCATATATCAGCTGGTTTTTGAGGTAAGGAGTAAAGGGACACAGGGTTAGGAGTGCTTCTTTCTTGAGGATAGGAAGGGAGGCAACACACTGGAAAAAAACAGAAAGATTACTAACTGTAATAATAATATAAGTACATAAGTAGGATTTTTTTTTACGTAAAACAGTTTTGTCATCAAAACTAAAGCTGTGTACCAAATAACAGATCAATCTGTCAAACGGAAGGGGGTGAAATATCGATTACTAAATTTGAACCAAATAATAAACAGGTCAAGCTAAGTAAAACTGTTTAAAAACAGAAAGATTGTAAAGTTAATTGTAAGTTGTAAATTAAAATATATGCAATTAAGCGGCAGATGATCATTATAATTAAAATTGCGGACAGAAAATTAAGCGATAACTTCAATTAAAAGCGCGCATTGTTGGAATATTAGATTCCAAGCTTTTTTCCGGATTCCGAGTTTTTTTTTTCGTAATGTGACCTTAGCCTTATAGTTATTGAGATGTCAGACTTAAGGATTATTGGCTACCAAAGAATTCACCATAGCTAATATATTTTTTTTTTAATAAAAAAATAAAGGATTCACCATAGCTCATATGCCGTTAATACAGAGACATATGAGATTATTGCAGGCAAAATTTTTCCTCTAAGATTGCAATACTTTACGATATTAGACCAATTATGTACTGTGAGTCTGTGACCTCAATTTTATCAGTACTATGCGATTCAATGATGAATGTGCAACTCCGATTGCTATTTTTTTTGTGACGTCATAGCTGTCAATATGATGGAAAACTTTAAAACACTTAAAAACTGTTTATACTGACAGCTATGACGTCAGAAAATGGTGATCAGAGTGGTACATTCCTACCTATTTTAATCGCATACTAGCATGCATATTGCATGCTTGTCGTGGTAGATCCACAAATCCACGAGAATTGCCAGTGCACAGTGTTGCCAGCATTGAATAATAACATGTTACTAGTCTAAGGTTGCCAGATCCATTCCTACAAATATCGGGACTTTATTGAAAACAAAGCGGGTCAGGGAGTATAAAGTCGGGTCGCAGAAAAGTTATAGCCTTTACTGACTTCAATCTAACCGTAAGATTGACTAATACCAATTAAGTACCTACTACTCAATTAAGGGTTGGTTGTTTTTTTTAAAGTAGGCACCTATTTTTGACTGCTCAAATATCAAAAAGCTGGATTTTGGAAGTCCCGCTCAGGGTGCTGGCGAAACGTATGATAGAGGGTTGAAAAGAGGGACGTCCCGCCCGCTTTTAGCGGGGCGTCCCTGTTTGACATCTGGCAACACTGGGTTATGACCTACAGACAGATACCGACGATGTTATCACAGAAATACCGCAAGAAAAAGATCAAGGTTGTGCCTACCTACAAGTAGGTATTATAAGTTGAGGTTTTTACAGATCTTGGTTCACAACAAATATAGACAAAAAAAATATTGTCTATTACTTTAATACAATCTGTGACGTCGTGATTCACAACTTATCGGCAGGTTAAATAAATAAAGTCCACATTTAAATACCTACCTACATAAACAGTGAATCAGTAAATTATGCAAATTATTTTATTGAAAATTAAAACTAGTCTTTATCCCCTTGTGGTAAAGTCGAAAATCGATTGTTTTTCAGGTTGTGTGATGTTGTGGTGTGTGTGAATTTGATTTCTGCAGCAGAATTTTGCTTAAAAAATACCCACAATCGTGTTGTTATTGTAAGCAATATTATTTGAGATTAATTTAGTAAACTTATCTCGGTTTAATACCTACTACGTCATTTGCGCGCGAGTGTGTTTTCCAAGTCAATTTTTTAATTGATACTGTCAAGTCAGAATGTGTCAGATCTATTTTAATAATACTACAACCCAGAAAAAAGAAAGCGATGTTTTTTCATTTCAATGGAATAGATATTGCTTAGATTTCACAAATAATAGAAAAATAGATGTAATAATTTCTTCAACTGGAATGGAATGTGATTTTTGGGAAGGTCCCAGTGAGGACCCAACAAAATGGAATTTATTTGTACCTATTTGTAAATCAACAGCTTCAAGGGTTAATAGGTAATAACACAAAAATAGTAAAAATTATTTACTGTAAACTACAGTACAATAGTAGGTACTGCATACATTATATTAAAAATATTTTTTAGTAGTTTTGGTATCAACTTTTTTGCATTCACATTTAGCACAAAAAAAATCTGATGATTACAAAAATAATTGTTGTTTTATATAATTTCTAGGTCAAATCTATTGCAGAGTTATTTATCTATGAAGAGATAAAACCTTGGTCAGGGTCATTAGGTACCTACCTGATTTAATTAAAAATATAAAGCTAAATACTTACCTACCTATTTAAAAAATAAATTTACAATATCATGTTTTATAGTATTCTGCTAACTACCTACTGAAATATTTAGTCAGAAATAGGCTAAAAAGACTGGAATTTAAAACCAAACAAAGTAATTTCTTCTGCTACTATTAGCTAAAAGAAAAAACGACAACAGTGGAAATTTTTGAACGCTATTGAAGCCAGTTTTCAACGCTATTCAAGGCGATATTTAAATTAAATTATAGTGCAATCACTTCATTGGACACATCCTCAAGACAATAAGTCCTGCCTTGTGGAGGTCATATCAATATTAGAGTGCTAAATTATTGTGTCATTATGTAACAGAGGGAAAAGACACTGAGCGAACATTTTGTTTAAGAATCAACAACTTCTCAATACCAAACTTTTTGGATTGTTCAAGAATAATTGGTTTGACAATTATTTTATCTTATCTTCATTTAAATTTACTTAAATTGCAATTTAAAAATGAAAATTTAATTATTTTGTATACAAGTTTACAAATACCTACTATTAGATATATTATAATTTAATTAAAATAGAATTAAGTATTTTATATTTGTCAAAAATATCATCAAAATGCTATCTGATCACTGTCTTTTGTGTTGTTTATTATTATTGTAAGACTTTACCAAAAGCATGTTGTTTCAATTTTGAGTTTTATTTTGCAGCATTTAAAAGTGTTGTATTGTGATATCAAATTGTGAATTTATATAAATTAAAAAGTTTGCACTCTAAATTTAAAATACAAACCTACCTACCAAATCCTTGTGTGGCATTAGCAGTAGGTAATTACCTACTTAATCATTTCCTCATTATTTCATAAAAACACAGTTATGTTTCTTGATACTTAATTAGAATTTTACATAGGTACTACTTACTTAGATAGGTTTTATGTCACTCATTAAAGATTAATGACTAAAAACTCATTCATTTCATATCAGTAATAAATGTCTAAGTACTTTAGCAATACCCTAATGTTTATGTGTTTTTTGCAAGGTAGCGAAAATTATTGGTAATATAAAACAGCTATAAAATTTTCCATGTCGATACGCACACCAATATATTATATTCTGCGAGATTATTAGATTGTGTTAGAACAACTAAATAAAATAACAATATGAGTAAAACAGGTTTCTATAAATTAGAACAAGGCTTAAACTAGGTGTAGTTAGTTAATAGAGTCAGTAAAATATACGTAGGATGAGTGCTTACCTTATATTTAGTTCCCTTGTAATTTTCGAACAAGTTGCGCCAAAATCAGACACGAATTTCACAAAAAAAAAACAAGTCTTGCGAAAAAAACACTGCCTACACGATTTTGACAAACATTACCGTCGGCTTACAACATTGATGTTACAGTTTCTTAGACACGCAAATATAACTTATTTCACAATACGATTATAACAAATTGGTGAAAGTGCGAAAATTTGAAATATTGTAATGCGGAATATTCACATGGAGTCGCACGTCACTACGTACTGCAAACCGCAATATTCAACTGACATTAGGTACTGACATTTTATCGAAAGAGGATACCGATGTTGCCAGTCAAACTAACATTTCTTCCTACAACGCAACATTCAAAAGTCATACTCGCTCAGGGCGCTGCGGTTAATTCAAGTCTCAGGAAGGGATTTAAATAATTTTAGTTATTATCGTAAGAAAACAAGAAAAGGTATCAAGCTATGGTCTTTTTACGATTTTTCTCTTTAACTAATTCTTTTGTGAATCTTAAGAGAAAATAAATAGGTATCTTTTTAGTCGTAGTACACATGTTAATAAATGAATTGTATTCAGTCAAATGTAACTTCATAAAGATAGACTAAATACAATTTATTTATTTACACGTGTCTACTCAAAATTAATCATATTCACTGAACCGCATTCGGCCGCCGATAACAAATAATTGTACACTATGACAATAATAATTGTGTCTCGTTTTTACTGTTTAGAAAGTTTTGTAATAGAATAACGGCAACTAGTTTTATTCTTTACCAGTATTTCTGGGAAATCATGAACGTGTTACAACACAGAACAAATACGTTCCGTGTTGAGCAGAATCTTAACCTAGCTACGAAAAATGAGAATATTTATTTCTAATATTTATTTTCATTTCAATGATTATACTTTAATAGTAATATTTTAGTTTGTTTTTCTTTCAAATTAGTTGATATTTTAAAACTTTCTTTGATCTTTCGCAATGATGTGATCAGCGCATAGCGACATCTATTGACTGAAATGTAACAATGGCAAGCTAAGATGAAAGTGGTCGTCAGAGCGAAACTTCACCCAAGTGTGACCGTGGGTAGACACCAAATAAGTCCCAAACACGCTCTTTTTTTTAGTAGGTATATTTTCGGTATGCCAAGAGGTGTATGTATCGTATAATAGGTATAAGCTTATATTTGTCTTGTGTACTTAGAAATGTCATGTCAGCGTGTTCTAAGTTCTCCCTTTAGTTTTTTTTTCAGATCACATTTTAATTCAAATAAGACACAAAGGAAAATCAATTTGGTTACCTAGATATTGTTTGCTACGCATTGCCGCTGGCGTCCTTGCGGTAGCAGTAGGTATTATAATAATTATCTAATGCAAAATATACATACCTACATACTTATATAAATTTACATACCTACTTAATTTGATGACATTATTAGCGTAATAGCTCATAGCTGATAGATTGCACTTTATTTGATTGCTAAGTGAAATTTAACTAATTTGTAGGTATAATTATTTAATAAGAAAATTTGAAAAAACAACTGATACGGATGGGATTCGAACCCACGATCTTCGACATACCGTGTCGACGCTCTAACCGCTGAGCCACCGTATCCCATCGGCATCAATCGAAATTTCAAATCTCTTTTACACGCCTAAGGCGTGTGGCGACATCTATCGAAATACATTACGTATCCCGACCCAGTGCTCTAAACTTTGCAGTTTTAGTAGACACCGATGCGATATCACCAATTTTCTTAATATTTTTGTGAATTTTTTACATGTTATAGCACATGATAGCTTATTAAATATAATTATTTAATAAGAAAATTTGAAAAACAACTGATACGGATGGGATTCGAACCCACGATCTTCGACATACCGTGTCGACGAATCCCATCCGTATCAGTTGTTTTTTCAAATTTTCTTATTAAATAATTATATTTAATAAGCTATCATGTGCTATAACATGTAAAAAATTCACAAAAATATTAAGAAAATTGGTGATATCGCATCGGTGTCTACTAAAACTGCAAAGTTTAGAGCACTGGGTCGGGATACGTAATGTATTTCGATAGATGTCGCCACACGCCTTAGGCGTGTAAAAGAGATTTGAAATTTCGATTGATGCCGATGGGATACGGTGGCTCAGCGGTTAGAGCGTCGACACGGTATGTCGAAGATCGTGGGTTCGAATCCCATCCGTATCAGTTGTTTTTTCAAATTTTCTTATTAAATAATTATATTTAATAAGCTATCATGTGCTATAACATGTAAAAAATTCACAAAAATAATTTGTAGGTCATTACTTGAAAACGGTTAAACCGATAATGCATTTTTTAATGTTCTTAATAGTCCAATTTCTTTAGAGGGGCAAAAATAAAAAAGTCACTTAATTATGATTTAGTTAGGTCATCAGCATCAGCCTGCAGGCGTCCACTGTTGAACAAAGGCCTCACCCTAGTTTGGTCCAAAATAAAAATAATCTTTTTGAGTCGTAGGGACAGTCGTACACAACTGGATTTTTATAATGACACTGCTAATGAGCTATATCAGCCGATGGTTGTAAGTGTGCCTGGAGTAAGTAAAAATAAAGGTAAGCTTTACTTATCAAAAGCAATCGACCTTCTTCCCTAGAAGTCGTAGGATTGATTCCCCTAGAAAAAAATAATAGTGTGAACCCTTAAACTAATATGTTATTATTCTAAGTGTGAACCATAGATTTTTTTTTGAGACTTTTAAGTCTGTAACTCTACCTACACCTATAGATAAATGAATAAATGAAGTGCTAATCGCGAGATAAAATTCAAAATATCGTGGTGGCGCATTGGTTACGAGCCGAGAGCCAAGCACGTGGGTGTGGGTTCAAATCTGTTAAACATGATGTAACTTTTTCAATGTCATAATATGTACTGTCTTAGTTAATCTAAGTCACCACTGTGTAACGGTGAAGGAAAACATTGTGAGGGAACCTGGACTAAATAGTGCGACCCTTCTCTGTATGAGAAGAGGCCTTTGCCCTGCTGTGGGACAGTTACAGGCTGGTTGATTATTTATTATATTCATTCTAAAGTTGGCTACTCACACGCCTGCCTCACGTGCAATATGGGATGTATTGGGGTCATTCCCAATTTCCTAAATGAAATTAGGTGGCAATTTAGCATCATCCTTCTACACTCTACATTTTCCTTGCGGCAGACCCGTGAGGAACCGGCCTAATAATAGCTACCTACGTGAATAAATACAATCAAATCAAAATCATTTATTCGAATACTAATAGTTCGAGTTCGAGTACAATAAAATATAAAAATGAATCATAAAAATCATAATCATCAAATCAAATCAAATAAACTCATCAATCACAATTATTGCTTTTTAAAGCAATGAATTATAATCCCAGATAAAAAAGTGTCAACGTCGGGTTTTATGCTCTGTGGCAACACAACAAAATCAACAAGCCCACAATGGACCACAGATTATATTGTATTCCCAGCGCAGCGTTCAATATTTCAAAGTGTATTTCGAGTGAACGCTGCTGCGAGCAATTCGGATGATATACAGCCACGGGCAAAAGGCTCAACGAGGCACCTACACGTAGCCATTGTTCTTTTTTTTACTGAAACTGGCGGGAAAGCGCGCGTAAAATGAAAAATACAGCAAATGCCCGCAAAACTACTGCCTGTCGAATTTTAGGACCATTTTGTTTTCTGTCCAAGAGTGTGTGTCTGAAAAGGATAAGCCACTTTGAATTCAGTTGTTTATTATTATTAAGTACAAGCTGCCTCACGCGACTTCGTACGCATGATTATTCTACTTCAACGCCTATTCTACCCCTACCCTACTCTACCCCTACCCTACCCTAATCTACCCCTACCCTACCCTAATCTACCCCTACCCTACCCTACACTACCCCTACCCTACTCTACCCCTACTCTACCCTACGCTACCTCTACAAATCAAAAACCATGAAAATCGGACCAGCCGTTCTTAAAAAAAAAAGGTCCGTCTAAGCTACCTCCCCACCAATTTTCAACCAAATCGGTTCAGCCGTTCTCGAGTTATAAATAGTGTAACTAACACGACTTTCTTTTATATATATAGATTTATGGTTATGCTTCTACTACAGTTATCGCGGGCAATTTTCTTGCAAGTAAGTAGGTAGGTATTAGCTTTTTCAGCGGCCGTTAATTTAGAGTTTTAAATTACTTATTTAAAATTTAACCATGATTCGAAAGACATGTGGCGCCACCTTTTATCGCGGCTTTGCCCACGATTTCCGATGAGGTATTAAACTATACATTACTATAAAGATTCATCAAAATCCGTTCTGTAGTTTTTGCGTGAAAGATTAAACATCTATCCATTCTCACAAACTTTTACATTTTTAATATTAGTAGGATAGGATTAGTTAAGATAAGATTAGGTAGGCCTCCCTTATAAGGTCCTTAGTAGGTCAAAAACCTTTTATAACCTACTAGTTTCGTCACGTCATGTCAGTTTGTCTGCTTGTCTCAAACCTACAACGCCGCCGATCAAATTTTGAAATAAAATGTATACCTAAAATAAGGAAATTTTACATATATACCTACACACGTTTGAGTTTAAGTCCATTGATCGAAATTGTAATTATTTTCGAGATAAATCAATTGATGAATTAGCCCCAATTTCACTATTCACTTTAATAACCGAGTTTAATAAAACTTAGTTCAACCATAACCAAATTGCTGTTCTGAACTCAGTTAATTCTTGAACTGAGTTTAACTTGATTGATCGCGTTTAGTGTCAGTGGGGGCAGTAACCGGAAGACACGTCGGTATTTTTGACGAACAATTAAAATGCGATACTTTTTTAAAATTCCATTTAATTTAAATTTGTAAAAGGTTATAATTTAACGCTCTTTGTAAATTTCCGTTATCTTGTCGTTTCTAGGGTTTATGTTGACCACCATATGAATGTAAAGATGATTGAAATTTGTAGAAACCACGTAGTATTCGATGTTAGAGAGCCCGTCAGTTTTGTATCTTTCCATAGCCCTGCTGAGAAGGTGGTGCCTGAAAAATTTAAACAATATTTGGCTACTTTATCGCGTTAATAATTTCGCATTTTTTTAATAGAATTATTTCGCTTGTTTGAGACATGTTTTTAAATAAAAACAGCTTTAAATGAATTTCTATTTTATGCCATTTTTGTGTATGAAAACATGTTTCGATCAAGCTGAAATTTTTCAAATAGTTTAGTTCGATTTCCATAACTAAGTATATTCATTGACTTTATATCTTTTATGTGCCAGCGAGATAGCAGATTAGCGAGTATCCACGCCTTAAAGGTGTCAAGCTGTTCCTATTATCACCGTTTGAGTCTCCCGCGATGTTGCCTGCCATTTTGAGGGAACCATAGGCTCATTAGTTTGGACCATTGGTCGTCTTTACTTACTACTTACTAGGATATACAAAAAAAAGTAATTCATAGAACTTCCATACTTCCAACTTCCATCCATAGCTACAAGGAATGAGAAAAAATCATCAATAATTAGTTACTCTGTGCCTCGATTAGCCTTGTAATTACCAAACATAATATCTACAATATATCTACTAATCATAATAGGTACAGTACAGACGGTAAACTAGTAAATCAATAGTGACTCCGCTAATAATATTCAGGGAATGTACCACCCATATTCTGCGGCTAACCGACAATGTATAGGTAATTTAGTAACTGTCAGTTAGTTAATAATTACCTCTACGTAGGGTTAAATCAAATTAGTGAGCGTTCACAGGAGTGTTAGGTATTGTTGATAAATTTAGACTATTTAATAGGTATTTTAAGAATGTAAGGATATAAAAAATATATAATTCTATTCTACGCCAGGTGCCAAATAAAATAATAAATAGTAATCGTATAGTTAGATATTGTATCCCAATATGATACATACCGTACGAATAGCTATTACGAATACTAGTATTATAGGTACATAAACTATTATAGTATATACTGTTATTTTAAGCTCCCGACGTAAAAAAGGGGTATTATAAGTTTTCCGTGTCTTTGTGTCCTGTGTCTGTCTGTCTGCGTCGTAGTTAAACCTAAACAGACCGAAACGTAGCGTATCTAATAACGAAGATCATCAAACACAAACTTTACCACAAAATTACAAAGTACAATTTAATTGTATTTACTGTATTCGTCTGCCGTTTAGTTTCAAAAATCCATAAGAAAAACAATCGAATAAAGAACAAACGTGCGATCCCTCAGTCGAAGCTTCGTAATTCGAATTTCGGAATATGCCCAGTTCGCTATCTTTGTGTAATAAAAAAAACTTAAAAAAAAAATAGATTGGCATAGACTATAAGATCATAACCAACCTGTAAGGATTGGCCGGTTCACGTATGTGGTACAGTACGGTGTACACGCCAACTGATTTATTGTACCTCACTATAGGGTAACCGGCTGCGCGCAATCTGGAACAACATATTATATTTTGCACTATTCCATACCTCAAGGCAGAGCAATATTGGGGCTGCGAAGCGCACTAGTAGAACCCGGCCCCGTCCGATAAAGTGCGAGGAACACACAGGGGATAGATGTCCGAGGTATGATCGCGGACGGAGCTTGTGTCGCGGCCGCATTGTTCATACCCGTGCTTACGGCTCATACTTCTTTAGGGTTGCTATATATTTTCTTTTATAGGTAGATACTCTAAGGCCACCACGCCTTGTTTTTTTTTTTCAATTTATAGTCGTAACTAATATTTTCCTTACCTCCAAAACATGTCGTTGTCTTCACCACCCCATCCAAAGTAGAGATTAGAGTATCCATTGGCCCTCTCGAACTGATCCACAGTCATTGAGATCACGCCTCCGAAGATTGATTTGTATTTGTATGTTTTACTGACAAACAAATGTTAGTTATTATTTTTTATAGCAAGTTTGCAACCAAAACATGTTAAACTACACTATATTCAGTATTGGACTGTCAATGCAAATCTTTGAGTGATAAAAACATGTTGTACAGGAATCATTCAGGTACAAGCTTGCCCAAAGCTTAGAAAGCACGCCGACTATGAGAGTGAGGGAATAGAGAGTGCACCTGAAAATCGGTCGATGGTACAGTTTCTGAGTACTACACCGGTCAAATCTGCCCATTCATGCTGATGGCTCTACCACGAATTTCTTTGTAAAAAAGTAAGTACTTATATTCTTTTTTGACGTCAGTATCGTCCACCCTCGCGCACATGTGTCTGGGCAATGTTGGGCAGCTGTACATGATGTTTGAGTCCGTGGGCAACAGGTCGACGTCATGCAAAATCAAACAATGAAACGAATTGAACTTCATCATTTCACGAAACCCGGCGTTGAATAGACGACCTTTATTGAAAGGTTGGTTTCCTAGAATAGAGAAATATTCGCATTAAAATTTTATCTTTTTTTTTATAATAAGTGATGCTTCGCTACTCTGCTGCATGAGCTGAGAACGGTCTTGAAACTGAACTTACCGTTTGGGTTGTGAAACCAATTTGGATGGGGTAATGAAAAAACTTTTTAAAGTCAAAAAAACCTGACGTTTCTAGTGATTTGCAGCTCTCGTGGTCGCAGGCAGACTGAGGTGACAAGCGACTGAACAGTTATTTAAAATTATTTTTGATCTACCGTCAACTTTATTCAATCGTGAGTAAATTCGATAGGTAATCTTTATTTTTTAGGATTCCTTACCGAAAGGGTGCCGACGATTGAGCCGAATCGTCCCTATCATTTAAACGAAAAAAATACTTATAGTTTTTTAAGAAAAAAAAAATTATTCTTACCGTATTGTTCAATTACAAATATTTGATACTCCAATTTCTGACTCATCAAGAACGGGTGTATGTTGTATAGAAATATATTTAAATTCTTGTCACGGTTTCTGAAAAGGTAGGTATAAGGTTTATATAACGATTTATTTAATGACACTTACTTATTATTTAGTAATTTAGCCGTGATAGTTGACTGGCAAGTCAGAGCTCTCAGATCCTTTAGGTTTTCATAAGTTATAATTATGCGTAGTATTAGAAATTATTTATCACTTGCTCCGTGCCTCAGAAAGCTTGTTAAGTCGTTGGTTTTCTGCCTGATCTCTCTCCGATCGTGTCAAATTGCTGTTCCATCGCACAATGAGAGTGAGAATATGGAGGATGCGCCTACAGATGGGCTGGGCATCATAGAATGCTTCGATTCGTTGTCTACGGCCGGTTGATAACAATAGTAGAGTCTTGTACCACCTAGAAAAAAAACATTGCTACCTTCTTGGATATTCATTGAGGTACTACAATGTAAATCAGCCATGATACGATTGATAGTGATAACTTAGAGTATGACCGTTGGACTGCTAAGTCAATGGTCGTAATTTCGAAACCCAGGCCCGCACCTCTGACTTTTCGGATTCATGTGCGTTTTAGAAATAATTTACATTAGCTAAAACGGTAAAGTAAAACATCGTGAGGAAACCAGCACCTGAGAGTTTTTTAAATTTTCAAGAGACAGTGTAAAGCCATGTCAGTGAACTATACGGGCGGTTTAAACGCTGTCACCCAGGTTGTTTATCAACCGTACGATAAAAAAGAAGAATGAATACTCTTGATATATATAAACATACCTGTACGGAACTAAAATACCAATTCTGTTCCTAGATTTACAGTTTCGTGGACGATAATATCCTCCTTTTTCTACTTCTGGGTAGAGATCTACTATTGATATGTTCACAAAGGTCTTGTTGATTATTGTTTGTCCTGTAATACCTATAAAATAATAAGGCACGATTGGCATAGCTGGGTTAAGTGATTCCCCTTCTGCGGTTTGTGTGGTTCGATTCCCACAAGGGACAAAATAATCATCATAGATATTATGAAATCGAGAAGAATTTGTAAGTATCTGATTTTTATCTATACCACTGATACAGGACTGACTTAGTTATTAAGCAAAAATACATCGGGGGTGTAGTTTTGGTGCATTACAACGAATGACGCGGGTTCGGGCCCCGCTCGTATCTATCTCTATTAAATTTTCTCTGATGTTCTAAGCCCTTAGGTACCAGGCCGTAACATCAAAAAAAAAACATAATAATGATACTGTCTACTTAAAAAAAAGAATATAGTAACTTACCTAGAGGTTTCTTAATTCTACATCGCGGCAAATTTTTTGTATCTCTTTGAATTTCTATTACAGTATCTGTAAAAAAAATATATTATAAGTGTATTTTGTTTGTGGCAAGGGCCAAAGAGCGTGTTGGAAAGATGTCCAGGAACCTGGACGCCAGAACATCGTCCCCACGAGTGCAAATTTGAGGCCTATAACAGGCAGGCACTGGACGGGGCTGCGAAGCACGCGAGCATTACCCGGCCCCATCTGATGCAGTGCGAGGAACCAACAGATGGTTTTAGTGGGTGCGAGCCCCACATAACCCGTCGTCCGTACGTCCCCGGATGTGCACTAAAAACGTCTCCCCCCTGAGTGTTCCTCGCACTGTATCGGACGAGTCCGGGTACCGCAAACGCGCCTCGCAGCCCTGTCCAGTGCCTGCCTGTAGGTAGGCCCGCTCAAAAATGCACTCGGGGGGGCAATGTCCTGGTGTCCAGGTTCCTGGACATTGCCCCAACACGCTCCGTGGCCTTCGCCCCTACATCGGGATCTTATCAACCTACCTAAGGTGTTATTTTTGTAGACTTCTTCAATTGTCTCTGGAGGATGTGTGGTTGAAGATGAAACTTCTGTGATGACAGGATCTTTATTTTGTTCTTCTGGAATTTCGTGAGGTGCTTTTTCTGTAACTTTTGTGTATTTTATTTATTATTAGGTAATGACAATAGGTAGCAATCTACCAAAGTGCATGCACAAAATGCATGCAACAACTTATTCTTTGAAATTTTTGGCAATTTTGATTTTGAGGGTATTATTCGTATTCTCTATGTAAGAAAATTATGAATAAAATAATATTAGTATTTTTTTTACATAAAACGGTTATGTCGTCAGAACAAAAGCTGTGTACCAAATATCAGGTCAATCTGTCAACAGGAAGGGGGTGATATATCGATTACTAAATTTGAACCAAATAATAAACAGGTCAAGCTAAATAAAACCGTTTAAAAATGTATAAGTTTGATAGTTTTCATCATAAGAAATTGATTAATAGGTTTCAATGTATAAAAATGCCCAATAAATTTTAAATTCAATTTTTTAAATCCAGTTTTTTTATTTGTTCAACAAGTATAGTAGATAGACGCCATAACGGTTTTGGTTCTTCATACAAAGAGTGTCGGTTAATCAGCTAATTTGCATGGGAAGTTTTTTTTTTCGTATATTTTGCAAACTGATGTTCTAGAAGTTGTTCAATTTTATTCGTGGATTGACCTCATATAGGGTCTCACACTATTTATGTTACACGTTGTATAGATATAAGTACCATCGAGGTGCTTCTTTAGTTATTTACATTGGTAATTATGAAAAGAAAAAACTCATTAACTGCTTGGAGTTATAGTTTTAACCTCACCTCTGTTTACCCTTTGCAGCAAATCTTCGTTACCTACTTTCTGTACGTTATAAACAATAGTATTATCACCACGTTCGTCAGGGAAGAAGTGATTTCTGTGAGTGAACACGTAGACCATTGTTAGAGAGAGGAATCCAAGAAGGATCCAAGGCTTCCACCGGCATCCGCGCCGCCTCCTGGACTCGTTGGTATGCTCTAGACATTCTGACAGCGATGCATGTCGGTCACGTTCTGTGAAATCGTAATAAGATTGAATAACGTTAGAATTCCGCGGAAAAAATAACCGCTGTTGAAACTTAGATATAATGACGTGATAGCTAGGACTAATATCACTGCCTGTCTTTTGCACTAATGAAGCAACGGACAACTCTAAGCTATAAATAAATTTGGCCAAGGTGCGAGTCGGATTCGGTAAAGGGTACCGTGGTCTAGATTAGGTTAAATTATTTTTTTCCAAAACTTTAGATTATGTGTATCTGGAATTTCACCTATCTACTTCAAGTTTCAGATACATGCTCTTTTAGTCCCGTAGCTGCTAAAAGAACAGAATCATGAACGGTTAATATGAGTGCAGAATGTTATAGAAGTAGGTATGTATGTACACAATTTTGATTTTCCTAATAACTTGTTCTACGAATAGGCATATCTTCTAGCTTAGTTTAGTTAGGGCCGGTGCCCACCAAAGCGGAGAGGAGATGTGTTTGAATATGCTTCGTCACTCGCTTGTAATGTTATAAAGTCGAGCATTCAACAGTGAGTAAAACGAACCGAATATTACTGTGCGTAACCTGTGACGATACAATTTGAGCATTACAACAGTGATAGAAGAGAATCGAGCATTACAGTGTGCAATGTCTACAATATTTTGATACAACTTGTAACATTAATGCGCTCTATATATCACTACATAGTTCAAAACAAAGTCGCTTCCCGCGTCTGTCTGTCCCTATGTATGCTTAGATCTTTAAAACTACGCAACGGATTTTGATGCGGTTTTTTTTAATAGAGCGAAGCCGGGGCGGGTCGCTAGTTACTTATATAACAAGCGAATGTTTGTCGGTCAGTATTGTAATACTCGAAATTGAACCTGTAACGTTATATTACAGGTGAATGCTTCCGATGAGGGAGCACCTTTATACAAATGATAGACGATGCAGCGCCACTCGATCTATCATTTGTATGAAACACATCTTTCCGCGTTGGTAGACACCCACCCTTAGTTATGTTACTATAAGATAAACTACAAACTTATAATAATGTCCTCCTGACCGAATTTCGGTCACAGCGGCCAATCTCAACGGAGATTAGCCATCGACGCGGGAGATATTATAGTGCACAAATGCTTGCGCAAACACAGGTGCACTCTCTATTCCCTCACGCTCATAGTCCGATGGGACGGCAATCCGACAGGACCGGAGAGAGATCAGGCGCAGGGCCAACGGCTTAACGTGCTTTCCGAGGCACGGAGTAAGTGATAATTAATTTATAAAACGCACATAACTTACGAAAAGTCAGAGGTGCCTTGGGTTCGAACCTGAGACCTCTGACTTACCAGTCAACGGTCAACACCACTAGGCTATCACGACTCATACAACAAAACAAACTAACAAACTATAAACTTACTGTGTACACGTTGAGTCGTAACCACTCTTATAATTTTCTTTACTGGCATGTAGTTCTTCATACCACAGCTTGAATGGTACTGTTTCATGATAATGAGCAGAATAGTTACTACTGAAGTATTAAATAAACACTAACAGGTTGTTTATAAATACCACTGGTTGTCGAAATTTGGTGCTGTTTTTACACAAACGGGTGGTAAACAAAAGTGTAGAATGCAGTATGCTACACTCTGATACCCGAATAACCTATCCCCTCCAAGGTTCCCTTGTTTCCCCTCCTAAGGTTATCTTGAGTGCGAAATTTGTCGTGTAAACCAAGAAATCAAGGTTCAAATAATTCCCGTTCGGTAACATCCCGTCGTTCATATTGTTGACGAGTAGGATTTTTTCCCCGCTCGTCAACAGTGTTAACGATCCTTCCCGATCGTTCACACCTAGTACAACAGTCAAAACGTAGAAAATTGTTTTTACCCGACTTACAAAAGAGGTTATTTACGTTACTGCAGTTTTATCGAAATCGCTTTTATTCTTTTTATCGAAATATGCGTTATACTAGGATCGCATATAACTTAAAGGAGAAAACTTTTGAATTTTATGCCATTCATTGCTCCATTGTAGACCACAAAATCTCTTACCATAAACTTGATTATAACATAAATTAAACATAGATTCATTACAAGCACCATTGGAGCGGCTGGTCGCTTTAACCAGTAAGTTGCAGACGCTCTCCGATTCAAATTCTGCTCGTAAACTAGGTATTTTTTTTCTTTTTACAAGCATTTCGGACTTTACCGTTCGCTAAAATTCTTTATAAAGATGTTAATATTTGTTGCATCTATTTAGCATTGTATTCTGCAATATCAGAAATGTACTCTTCTCTAGTAATCTAAATAAATTAAGGAGTAGATGATCTACCATATGAGATAGTTGAATATAGAATCATTACCAGTCGAGTTACTCCTGAATGATAATATAATTAATTAATTAAATTGTCGAGTCTTACAACCAACAGCGCAAATTACTTCACTTCCAACTTCGAAGTTATCAAGGCGGGCTGTGTTGCGCCTGTCCAATTGTTTCCGGGATTAATTCCCGGTATTTAGCGCCGTCGTCTCGGTCCCGGAATCGAAGTTCTGTTTCGGAAATTGAGTATTTAGCGCTCGGCAACAAACGTGCTTAGTTTAAGTTTGTAGAGATTCACATAGGTATCTATACCTATTTGTAGAGAATACATAAACAATGTCGTTTGGCGTTATTTAATGGATGCTTTTGTTATTATTATTTTGTTCAGTGATCCCCAAAGGGCAGGCAGAGATTTTGTAGGGACCGCAGTTTTACATGAAAAATGAATTTAAAATAAAACTGGAAATGGAGATTTATGAGAAAAGTATCGGGGGTTATACCTACTCCGAAAGTCGTAATAACATAATAATCGTAATAGTGACCACCAAACGCAAACGTACTATTGTTTAATTGTACTATAATCTGTTGTTATGTGCACTCTGTTGTTTCCTTTCAAATCGATAAAAAAATAATCGAATAATATAAAGTGAATTCACGAACGAAAAAAAAAACGAACAAATTGCATAAGTTTGTGTTGCAATCCGTCAGTCGAAGCTTCGTCATTCGAATTTCGGAAAAGCCTCCTGACTCTTTTAATTAGAGTTTTAACTGACACTGAGTTTTAACCCACACAGTCGCGTATCATGATGATAAATAAATAAAAAAACAAGATACTGCAAAACATTTTATTTTAAAAGTTAATGACACTTAAACAAAACTATTTTTAGTTTCCAAAACATGGTTCTTCAAGTGCGATGTCAATAACAAAGTACTCTGCTTTTAAATACCTACCTAGCTAGCGACTGCGACCGCGTGTAATTTTATGATACCGTTCGGGTTATCTTGTACAGTACTTCAATTTTATACATTTGTGTATTTAAAGTTCTTTATTCAAAGATTACCCTAAACCCCCAAAAGCCCTAATGGTTAGTTACTATACCTTATATCTATGTTAGTATTAAAGACTAATTATAAAACTCACTGTCTCAGGGTCACTGGTGCAGCTGACACCCTGCAACAGTGATTGGTAGGCAATCTAGTCAACTAGATAGCATACTGCATCCTGCTGTTGGCGCTGCATCGAACTCAACACACCAAGAATGAACATCGCTTTTGAATGATCGCGTAACAGCGGTGCGGTAAACAAGTGAGTTCGTACACATCCCTGATACCTCGCAGTGACGTAACAGCCCCATCAGTACCCCTAGTACGAAAACATAGTATGCAAATACTGCATTTAAGCAAGAAGTACAGTCTTCTTTTAATCCTCGTGAAGGACAGAGACAGGTATATTACGTCTCACTAAAACTTTAAGTATTTGCGTGGTTTAAAAACTCATGGGGGGTACCCACGAGTTTTTAAACCGTTGCAAAGTTCACTGTTGCAGGGTGTTAGTACCCAGTAGTTCTATTATAGCATCTAAATGTATCTATTATTGTACTGGACGTGAAGATTGAACATGTATGATTTTTGAATAAAATATAATTATGTACCTATATAATTATAAGGTATACCATTTTAACTATTTATAGTGTGGGACCCTTTAGAGCTCAATCTATTTCTGAAATTGAACAACATTTTTTTGCGAATTTCGCTAACTGTTGTTCTACAAGTTATTCAATGTAATGGGTGAAACATTGAGCTCCTAAAGGGTCTCACACTATTTATTTTACACATCGTACGTGTATAAATTATCATGACGTATTTAGCAGTACTCTAGGATATTTTCCAATGTACAATCATTTTCGCAACAATCCTTGTACAATGCCTCCTTGTTCGAATATCCGTGGACTTCTTCAAAGTCCAAATAAGCTGAAATAAAGATACAACTTTAATACTTTTACGAAGGCTAAGCTAGAGGTTGTCGTTGGTCCGGAGGATGAGAATTGAGAACGTCAATTAAAATCTTTATACAGCGCGAAGTCCGAAATATTACTTAAGGGCATGTATGTATATCATGAAGAGAATCACCTGTGAAAATATTGAATGCAAAAAAGCATTTTTTTTTGCATGCAAAATAATTATTTTGATTTCATCTTCAATAACGACAGATTTCATTATCCTACGCGTGCCTAGTGCTTACTTAAAAAAATTATTGAAGGTAAATAACCGGATTCGTGTTGATTCACCTTTCAGCTGATTTCTAGGGCTGTATTTGAAAGATTTTGGTGAAAACTTTAACCGTGGTTTACTCGAGTATTGTTTGGGGTTCGGTTCCAAAACCTGTGCTCAAGGATTGTTTATAGGGTACCTTACACGCCCTTGATGTATTTTTTCGGATTTCTGTCACACGCTGTAAACAAAGTCGCTTCCCGCAGTCGCGTCTGTCCTTTGCTCTGTACATTTATATCTTTTAAAATACGCAACGAATTTTAATTTTACGATTAACGTTAGTTAAGTCACTATTTTATTTATATTTTAGCAATAATGGGAAAACCTCCCGGACTACTACTTAAAACAGTGAGGGAACTAACACACCTTAGAGATTTCAACGAGATAAGCCATGTCAGAGACCTTACGGGCGGTTTAAACTCTGACACCAAGTTGTTCATCAACCATACTATAAGAAGAAGAATTATGTTTTTTGTATACTTACGGGTTTGGCCCTTACAAAGGATATCGTAGACCAGATCTATTTTCTTTGCGCAGAATTTAAATCCATCGGCCGGTTTACCAGCAATACCGGTAAAAATTATTGAGACGATCGCCATGACAAAGAAAATCTTACATAAAAACTTCATGATATCACTGTGAAAAAAAACAATGTTTACTAGCGCGCGGTATATCGGCTGTTCCGAAAACAAGTCTGTTTTACTCTTTAAGAAATACAATTATATTTCAGTAACCTGTAACCCTACTTATTACTATATAATCATCCCCATTAATTGTTGTGTTAATTTGTACCCTAAAATCTGACTAAGTTATTACATATATTTAACAAATATTTTTGCCGAAGGCCAACTAAATCTGACCAGAATAATTCTAGCTATAAATATTCATATTTTTAAAACCGATTATCCCAAAACACTGTGCCGTGCGATTTTTGGTTTAGTCAGAAATATAATATACATAAAAATATTAGGATTAAAAAATATATAGATAGATTTATTTGATAAGAAAATTATTTTAGTAGAAGGATGTCAATATGTTTTTATTAATAAGTAGAATTATAGATAGATAAATAAATATAATTATAAGGTACTTCTAAATTATCTGCCACGGCTGCAATGGGAGATAATACTAGTTATTTATATTACAATAGTGAAGTTATTTTTTTTATCTAACGTCATATTTTTTTTCTTTTGCCTGCGTTTTATTGCGTAGGTCTAATTCTGCTCCATGCTCCAAATTTTTTTTACCGTTTCGGGGTACGAAATTTCTTCACTATTGTAATCTATATACCCAATACTTTCTCCCATTGCAACAGTGGCAGATAATTTAGAAGCACAATATATAAATTACTTACATATTATTATCACTAAGTTTTAGAGTTTAGCCAACTACACAATTATCTCGGAACGAGATAAGACGGATAATACTTAATGAATTTGTTATGATCATCTTGTTGAAAACAAGCGAGATGGGTAAATTGGGGAAACAAGGAAATGATAAAATAAATTTTAGCCTAGAGCGGTATCACCGTTGACTTGCAAGTCAGAGGTCTCAGGTTCGTACCCAAGGCAGGGCCTCTGACTCATAAGTTATGTGTGAATTATAAATTATCACTTGCTTTGAGCCTCGGAAAGTACATGAAACCGTTAGTCATGCATCTAGTCTCTTTCCGGTAGTGTCAGATTCCCATCCCATCGGACTGTGAGAGTAAGAGAATGCACCTATGTTTATATTGTATACTATTGTGCATTATAACATTTCCTGCGTAGCTGGTTAATTTCCGTTGAGATCGGTTGCCGTGAATGACGTCACCGAAAGTCGTCTATATTGTAGAGATCGAAATTCAAGATTCAAGATTGGTTCATGTCACGAAGACGTGTGACATATTTTCGTGACATGAACCAATCTTATGTAATTCTTTCTTTGTTCTTGTTCCTGTTTTTACAAGATAAATATTTGATATACCTACCTACTTACCATACTACCTACTACTGGATGACTTTAACTTTTAAACAAAATGTAAAATTTATTCATAAAATGAACTAAGTTCGTTCGAATAAATAAAGATCTTTTTAACCCGAAAATAAAATGAAGGTTTTTTTTAAATCTTTATTCATAAAGGATTTAAGTACACATTTGCGACTATGCCAATCTCATCGTATCAACATGAAAATCTTCCATACACTTAAGTTTTTGGGACTGGTAAGGTTATGTATATTTAATTTAGTACATATAATTATGTATATATTTTTCTATTCTTTGCACACGTTGAATGTCTACATAATATAATTATGTGATACGATGGCTCAGCGTTTAAAGCGTCGGCACTGTACGCCGGAGATCGTGGATTCGAATCCCACCCGTATCAGTTGTTTTTTTCAAATTTCTTATTAAATAATTACATTTAACCATAATTTTTATATAAGGGGCTCCCGTTCCCAACAATTTATATAAACTTGAAAAAACTATATTACCACTTTCGCATGTGCAATTTTGTTAATTCTCCTCCTTTTGACTTGATAATAATGATAACCTAAGGTCAAGCCTCATTATACTAAATATGAATATAGTCTCAAACTTTCGCGAACATTTAACATAATGAAACAACTTTTTTAACTGATAAAACTCGCGTATTTATTTTTATAAAACACGCCTGACGTTTCGAGATCTTTGCAGAACGTGTTTTATAAAAATAAATACGCGAGTTTTATCCGTTTAAAAAGTTGTTTCATTATACTAAATATTAATTTAAAACTGTATATTGTACTGCACTGTACCTGTACTGTGGTTTTTTTTTGTTTTTTCTGTTGTAGTAACATAATTATTTCATGTCCCATAGTCACTTTATTACTATATTAATTACTAGCGACCCGCCCCAGTTTCGCACGGGTGCAATATACGTAGACATTCCATAGAATTGTTTAATATAGGTTACACTTCTTAAATCAAAATTGGTTTTTCCAGGGAGCATGACGTTATAATTCCTCTTCAATCATTTTATCTATTAAAAAAAACCGCATCAAAATCCGTTGCGTAGTTTTAAAGATTTAAGCATACATAGGGATATAGGGACAGAGCAAGCGACTTTGTTTTATACTATGTAGTGATACATTAGATTAATGCGGTCATTACCTTTCGGTAACACCCCCTCGTCGTTCGCACTGTTGACGAGTGGAATTTTTTTAAGTGTTGACGATCCTTCGCGATCGTTTACACCTCGTCACATCTAGACAAGAGACCTATAAAATTACGATATTGACTTTAATCCCCTGACTATCAAAAAGGAAGGGGGTTATTTTTATGTAGCTGCTATGATTTAGAATCGCTTTTATCGAAGTATACGTTATAGAATCTCATAAAACTAAAAGGAGAAAACTTTTGGATGATATGCCCTTTAAGATGAAAGATTTATAATATTACTAACCTGCGGCTTCGCCCGGCGATAGAGTTATTTACAATATATTGTGAGGATAGTAGGATTGGTCTAGTAAATAATAAAAATCTGGTATGTCTGTCTGTCAGGTTCAAGAATCGATTTCGAAATAAAACAAGTTTTAATAATAAACATTCATCTATATTGAACACCATTGGTTTAAATGCGCTTGCACACATTCTCCATTTCAATTCAACGTAAAGATTCAACATAAATTAATATTCATCACTCCACCATAAGTAAGATAATCAATAAAAAAAATCAAAAGAAGAAACATTAATAAAAAAAAATTAAAATGAACATATTACACGTGGGTACAGATTTTGAACGCGCCGGAACGCTTCCAACTATGTTGCTACGATGCTACCCCTACAAAACTATGTAACATCTATAGTATAGATATAATTATGTAATCTAACATTATAATGTTTAACATTGACATTTGTAACGAACGCACTGCATTTCAAGACTTATTTATATAGGTACATTCCTCCTGGTGTAATTTCGACGCCGCTGTACGCCAAATTGTTGTCTTAGAGGAATACTGTCTGCCTAAACATAACTCTTCAGATCTGGTTTCATTTTCATCGGGTTAGGTTGTACTTTGTTGGTGGTAGACCTTTTTTTTGATAAAGATGTTTGGTGTTTCCGCGGAAAAAATACCTGTGAACAAGTTTTGAATAAAATAAAAAAAAATCCGATATAAAAACCAAATTTTTTAGCTAGTTCACCTTTAATTATTTTTTTACCTATAGGTTTTGCTGGGGAAAGGTCTCTCCCAAATCTAACCATTTTTTTTCTTTCAAATAAGAAATGAAAAATAAATAAAAACGATCAAAATCGGTTCATGCGATAAACTTATACCACCATATAAGCCTATGTTCAGCAGTGGACTCATACAAGCTGATTATGATGATGAAGCTTAAGTATGGATCTTGGATTCATGTAATTTTTTGACAAAAATATCGTCCGCAAAGTTTCTAGTAAACGAGTCAAACAGTAGAGCAAGATGCTCTTTAAAAATAAATTACAGCCGCCTCTACGGACGCCCCAGATAATGGAGTAGTTTTTTCAATATTATTCAAGGAATATTGTATCTTTATTAATTGGATATTGTATATTACCGGTCTTTTTTACCTAAGGAATATTGTATCTTTATTAATTGGATATTGTATATTACCGGTCTTTTTTTCCTAAGGAATATTGTATCTTTATTAATTGGATATTGTATATTACCGGTCTTTTTTTCCTAAGGAATATTGTATCTTTATTAATTGGATATTGAATATTACCGGTCTTTTTTTCCTAATTGGTCGCGCCCATGCTCCAGGATAGCATATTTGGCAACAGAACCTTTGCAACGCAACATCGGATGATTAGCGCACTTCATTCTGAAAACAAATGAGAAAATTATAATTCGTTACTATATTATATACTTATATATATATATTTAAATTATAGCATTGATAGCCTAGTGGTATGACCGTCGACTGACAAGTCAGAGGTCTCGAGTTCGATCCCAAGACGCGCACCTCTAACTTTTCGTAATTTATGTGCGTATTATAATTTTCCCGTACTTATTTGTTGTTTTTTTTTACAAACCTAACCTAACCTACCTAGGTGGACCATGGCCTATAGACATTTTTGATTTGCATATTACCTACTCATAATTAAGGTGAACCACCGGCAATAAAAAGTGCCCATGGTACACCCAGGTGTACTATGCAGGTGAACCACGACCGATGACCACCATGATGAACCACCGCCCCTATTACATGGGACTTATAGCCGGCGAAACGTGGGTGTACTGCATACACCTCTGCCTACCCCCTCTGGGGAATACAGGCGCGTCTATAAACAAAAAATCATAGATACTCACTCATAGTCAACTACCTCCACGGCAGATGCCATATGTGTAGGATAGTCCTGACAAGAGTAGGAGAACTTATTCACGTCATGGAAGATGAAGGGCTTCGTGCCAAAGCGCTGAATCTCCAGAAATGAGATGAAGTCAGAGTCACGTGGTTCATCAGTTCTGTTCCTTTGAACATATCACAAACTTTATAAGGCGTAAGCGCAACACATTATACACTTTGATAGCTTAGTCGTATGACCGCTTACTGGCAGGTCTCAGATTTGAACTCAAGGTGCACACACCTCTGACTTTTCATAAGTTATGTGCGTATTATAAATTAATCATCATTTGCTCCGTGTCTCAGAAAGCACGTAAAGCCGTTAGTTATCTCTGCGCCTGATCGCTAGTGATCAGGCGCAGAATTGGAATTGAATTGGACTGACAGCTGTGATCGCAATTCGGTCTGTTACTACTTTCATTTGATTTGTTTAACTGTAGTTAAATTTTTGAGGCATACCAATATGGGTCCTTAATAGCCACTCGATGTGTAGATCGACGAAGTTCGCGCGAATTGTATCGCCCAAGTGTCCTACAGTTCAGATTCCGTTTCTCTATCCTGTCATTTGATTCAGTGTTGTTCACCAAAATTGAACCTTAAAAAAACGTAATAAAGTCTATTCAATCAATCAATAATTTGGTGATTAATAAATAACTTCCGTGAGTCATACTTATATAATAAATAAATAAAAACAAATCAGCCTGTAACTGTCCCAATGTAGGGCAAAGGCCTCTTCTCATACAGAAAAGGATTGAGCATTAATCACCACGCTAGCTCACTGCGGGTTGACGATTTCAGACTGTTAAAGTCCAGGTTTCCTTACGATGTTTTCCTTCACCGTTAGTCAGTGGTGTCTTAGATTAACTAAGAAAGTACATATGACATTGAAAAAGTCACATTGGTACATGCCAGGTTCGAACCCACACCCACGTGCTTGCAAAGCGGGTCCGTAACCAATGCGCCATCACGACACACACACACACGGTTTATTTTGAGATTGCCCGTCAAGTTTCGACCTCAAATGAGGTCCATTTAAAGAGCGAGTGTAGTCACGCGACTCCGCAGTGGACCTTATTGATACCGTGTTACTAGTCTCTGATACTAGTCGGAAAATAGTAGAATTTTGACTAACATGAAAACGCGGACCTCGTCGGGTCTGATTTAAATTTTTCAAAAATTAAATTGTAGTTTTAAATTCAAATTTTGAGTCGTCATAAAATATCTTCCAGGCAATGATTAACGGGGTGAAGTAATGATCACAATTAGAAAGAAGTTAGTCTAATTAGAATATCTAGATTTTGGAAGTCAGATCTAAGGTGAGAAAACGGAACGTGTCCAAAGAAAACTGATTTTCATCTCAGAAATTCAAACTAGAAGAATGAAGAACTAACAAATCTAAAGCCTATGACGTATGTACAGTAAAAACAGACATGCTAATTAAAAAAAAATCTAATAAGTAATTTGAAAACTTACCCATAGTGACTTCTATCAAATTACTTAACGGATACTTGTAATTTAATCTGTACACATGGCTGCTTGCATCATAATCGTTCAGTTGTATGTTACCTTCGTGAAGTGCTTTTAAACAAACAGCCACGTTACAACAACATACAAACATTAATATTATTAACAATACGAGCAGCAATTTTATCTGTGCGCAATGAATGTCTAGATCATCCGAGCTCTGTTTTCGACAGAAGTATCTGAAGCCGCAGCGCATGTTATATCGAAGATATCTCGCGTCTCTTTCTCTCTTTTCCAACATTGTGTAACGGCGAGTCTCGAAAGCTGTTGAAAATAAAAATTAACTTTACGGCTTGATATAAGACTGATGGTAAACTCGCTTAAGATCCGATTGGCTATAGAAAACCAAAAGCGACGAACTTGTTATTTTTGTGAATGTTGGTCGTCAACCTAATGTCAAAGTCAAGCTACCGGATAGCTTACCACTTCGTAAGTCACCCGGTAGCTTAACTCTCATAGTCAAGCTACCGGGGGACTTACGAAGTGGTTACGAGGCTTAACTTATGAGGCTTGTGTAAAAATAGACAGATTAAACATTTTGAAAGCAAATACTTACACAGGTTGCAATGAGGCGACCTTATTCGTAGACCTAATGATATCTTACTTGCCAACTATACTTAGGCAGTTAAACTTTATATAGAACTACAAATAGGCATCCCAGAGTACTATTGGATTACTATTTCAATTTCGTTTTAAAGACCGAGAAGTTCGAAAACGTTTATTACATTTCCTACATTTTATCTATGTTTTCTTAGCAATTAAATTTGAAACTATACGATGTTTTATGGCTTATTCCTTTAATTCGGGTGCACAGCTTCGATTCTGGGATAGCCACGCATTAAAATGACGAAAATGAATCCCGGAAACAATCACACAGGCACAACACTGCCGCAGGCTGTGCGCCTTTATAATGTCCCAGCGTCCAAGGCGAATCATTTGATATTTGGCACTATTTTCATTAATATAGACTAAATAATTTTAAATATTTTATCGGTTGTTTAATAGCGTCATCTGCTACTAGACAACCGTCAGATTGATACAAAGAGAAAACACTTGTTTCTTTTTTGTAATGTTTTCTTTTTGTTTTTCTAGTGGTTATAAACGGCCTGCTGCGGCCATACCTTAAAAGGAAAACCGAGGTAGAAACTATTTGCTTCTTTGCATTTAACAGTTGCATCTAGAAGAGATATGATTTAACACAGAAAACTAAGCTCTGCTAGATAGTATCTAGCAGAGCTCTGCTAGCAACTTAGCTCCACTGAAACTAAGCTCTGCTAGCTAGTAGCTCAGTTGGTAGAGCAGCTGGTACCAGAATTCGAGTTCATATGAGTTTTAGAAATTAATTATCGCTTGCTAAAACGTTGAGGGAAAACATCGTGAAGAAATCAGCTAATCTGAGAGATTTTTGGAAGGTGTGTTAAGGCAGATGCCTTGATGAAAAAAGGAGTGATGTGGCATGGTAGCCAGTAACCATATACTCTTTCACTACACATGTATCGCCAAATCAACTTCTTGACTCGAACAGTAATAACCTCCTCTTTATTGGAAGTAGGTTAAGAAAAATATTGGAAAAATCCAAATAAAATCTTCAAATAAAAACTTTTTTTTTTCAAAAGTACTGTCATAATTAAGTGCTGATCGATGCTGATCATAAACGAAGGTGCTGATAGACGTGATGAAAAAGAAGATCATCATGACAGATGTCATTCTTTATTTTGAGATTACGAGTTTACATTTTTTTTGTAAAAACATTTTACTTTTATAAATGAAAATAACGGTATACCTCAGAAAATATACTTTTAATTGCTTGAGAGTTTACTAGTTTCATATTTATGAGTATTTATTAATAATAGTTTCGTCCTGGAACCAAAGTTTTGTATTGAGATATTGGCCCTCGCCCCTGCGTGTTCCTCACACTGTATCGGACAGGTCTGGGTTGAGATATTGGCCCTCAAATAATATCAACATAGATGCTGTTACAAATCGAATGAAAAGATATCCGAGGATATTTAGATGTTTGTAATAGCCTAAATATCTTGCCCAGTATTAACTACATGAAACTACATTACTATAAAACCTTGTACCTGAGCATGGGATATACTATTATGACTATTTAAAAAACTAAATAAACACCATGGATGATCAGAACAACACATTCTGCATACGAAAGCGATGTCTCGGAGTTGTTTTCGTGTTATTTCTCCTTGAATGTTATTTGAACTTCCTAGTCTTTTACAAAGCGGTACATAGGCCTAGGCACTTTTATGTGACTATAAATATACCGAATAATTTTTCGGAATATACTACGACCAAGTCTTTGAATAATGAAACTAAGTTTAATCTGACAACAGAAAAAATATTGGAATATTATAAATATCAGTTAGTTAATTCTTCTGAAGTAAAAATGGGTAAGGAAATATTCTAATTACCTACCACTTTCTTTCTTTATCGTATTGTTGATGGACAATTTGGTGTCAGCTTTTAATTCACCTGCAGGCCTCTGGCATAGCTTTACACACAGTTAAAAAATCTCTCAAATGTCCCGCGTCTGTCTGTCCCTATGTATGCTTAGATCTTTAAAACTACGCAACGGATTTTGATGCGGTTTTTTTTTAATAGGTAGAGTGGTGGAAGGTTTATATGTATAATACATGCATATTAGCGTAACCGTGCGAAGCCGGGGCGGGTCGCTAGTTAATGTCTAAAACTTCTTTCTTCTTTCTTTCGCCTGCCCTGGTCCCATATTACTTGGGGTCGGCGCAAAATGTCTTCTTCTTCCATTCCTCTCTATCAGCCGTCATCTGAGCATTTACTCCTTTTTCATTCATATCAGTGCTTACACACTCCATCCATCTTTTCTTTGGTCTCCCTCTCCCCTTCCATCCATCAACACTTATATTCATCACCTTTTTAGACACATGTGTTTCGAATAAAACAAATATATAAAAGTCAGAAGTGCGTGCCTAGGTGTCAAACCTACAACCTTTAACTTGGCTGTCCAATGGCCATACCATTTGAGGCTTCGATAGTAATTGTGTATTTACCGCCCTAGTGACTCGATGTACTATAAAACTGACAATATATGATGACTTCCATTTTCTACTATATTTGCAGAAATCGACCATGGTTTTAACTCTTCTTATGACTGGTTTATTTCAATGAAACATCTATTTAAAAATATGGGTAAGTACACAATATTACAGAATAAACTGGATTATTCTGGATTACTAGCACTACTGGTTTTAGTACCATAGCGACGCATCGTAGCACCGTAGCGACGTATCGTAGTACTGTAGCGACGCATCGTAGTATTATCGCTACGTATTGTAACACCGTAGTACGCATCGTAGCACTGTAGCAACGCAACGTAGCACTTTAGCGACGCAGCGTAGCACGCACTGTAGCGACGTATCGTAGCACGCACTGTAGCGACGCATCGTAGCATTATCGCTACGTTTTCGTAACACCGTAGTACGCATCGTAGCACTTGTAGCAACGCATCGTAGCACTGTAGCGACGCATCGTAGCACTGTAGCGACGCATCCTAGCACTGCACTGCCTGTAGCGACGCATCGTAGCATTATCGCTACGTATCGTAACACCGTAGTACGCATCTTAGCACTGTAGCAACGCATCGTAGCATTGTAGCAACGCATCGTAGTACTGTAGCGACGCATCGTAGCATTATCGCTATGTATCGTAACACCATAGTACGTATCGTAGCTCGTTCCCATGACGTAGTAAAACGAGGTAGAATATAGCAAATCAATTACTCTTCTCTGCTATACTAAGGTACTTGGCACTGGCTACTTACCTGGGTGCCTAATTGTAGCTGAATACAATATGGAAGAAAAAGGAGAGCAATCGAGTTTACACTATACCTAAATATTCTCCATATTCTTGTAAGGCGCAAATAATTAAAAGCTTGATTGTTTTTATAAAAACTTATTTTGTTTAAGATGATGAAGACGAGTCTATGAGTTCAAAAGTCATGCGTAAATGTGAAGTTAATATGACTTCTTTGGGTAAGATCTTATTCTTAAGGCATTAAAAGAAAGAAAGAAAGAAACTCTCTCTCTCTCTCTCTCTTTACTTCGGATGTCATTAGATAAGAATTGAAATTTATATTTTTATGTTTAGGTCCAATAAAAGTAAATAAGAGTGAAGTAAATCTGGAGTGGGTAGAGCAACAGAATCAGGATGTCGAACTAGGAGGTTCACATGCGCCCGCGCATTGTCAACCTAAGCAACGAGTGGCGGTTTTAGTTCCATATCGGTATGTAAAGTTTAACTTTTTAATATATCTTTACAAACAATTATATTGTTTCTTTAAGGTAACTTTTCATAGAAATTCTTCAATTACCAATAAATCATTCAATTACCGTTCATGATAATATTCTCCTGACCGAATTTCGGTCACAGCGGCCAATCTCAACGGAGACTAGCCAATTACGCAGGAGATATTATAGTGCACAAGTGTGTGCGCAAACACAGGTGCACTCTCTATTCACCACTCTCATAGTCCGATGGGACGGCCTTCCGACACGGTCGGAGAGAGATCAGGCGCAGGGCCAACAGCTTTACGTGCTTTCCGAGGCACGGAGTAAGTGATAATTAATTTATAAAATTCATGATAATGATTTACGCACTTGACGGTATTAAATTAGTCCGCTAATATAGTTTTAAACCAAACAGAAACGGAAAGATCCGGAGGATGGGCAGCCGCATCCATCTGTGTAACAGCAATTATCTACTACTGCGATCGCCAACCCGCTTG
The DNA here is from genome assembly GCA_936450705.2 of Protodeltote pygarga. NCBI lineage: Eukaryota > Metazoa > Arthropoda > Insecta > Lepidoptera > Noctuidae > Protodeltote > Protodeltote pygarga. The sequence goes on along the minus strand of OW388264.2, from coordinate 3,510,101 downwards.
CCCAGCGTAGAGATATGGGTCGGTAAAAGGCGGTTTTTGTGAGAAGCTTATAATCATAGCTTAGTGTATGTTGTTGTTTGCAGAGATCGGAGAAAAAACCTGATTATTTTCCTGCGTTATATCCATCCTCTATTGAAGAAACAGTTATTGGATTACAGAATATTTGTCATTGAACAGTATGGTAAGAGAACTTTGAGCCAGTGGAGTAGCCAGTGGAGATTAATACTTGTTAGGCCCAATTTCACCATTCACTTTGAAAACCGAGTTTAATAAAACTAAGTTCAGCCCTACACAAATTGATTTTCTGGACTCAGTTAAACGCTTAAACCGAGTTTAACTTGAATTGATTGCGTTTAGTGTCAGTGGTGAAATCGGTTCTTAATGTTTTTTTACATTTTGACTAAATTTTTACTCAACACGCAAATGACAACTTTTTTCAAAAGGCACAGAAAAATTCAACAAAGGCACTTTATACAACATCGGATTTCTGGAGACTCAGCGGTTTGGCACATGGCACTGTCTGATCTTCCACGACGTGGACCTTATTCCTATGGACGAGAGGATCTCCTACTCTTGTCAGGACCAGCCTATCCACTTGTCAGTTGCCGTCGAGATGTTTAATTACGCGTAAGTGTTTTTTTTTCTGCTTCTCGGAAGGTTTATGCCGCTGCGTCCGTAGGCTTTAGACATGGCTTGAGATGAAATGAAGAAAATTTTCCAGGTGTGCTGGTTTCCTCATGATGATGTTGGTACTAGATTGGAATATTAGCTGAAACTAATTCAGAGAGCTACGAAAACGTAAAGAATTACACCAAACTGTAGCCATATCGTGATTTGTTTTTTTTTTTTTTCAAAAATTATGAAAAATTTGTATGTATGGAAATCCTTGGGGGCGGCCTATGCCACGCAGTCTTCCGGCTGAAGTGATGATGATAATAATGATAATTATTTAAAAAGAAATTTGAAAACAACAACTGATACGGATGGGATTCGAACCCACGATCTTCGGCGTACCGTGCCGTAGGTTCGAATTCCATCCGTATCAGTTGCTTTTTTTTAAATTTCTTTCCACGGCCGAAGCCTTCAGAACAATGTAAGGATTAAGGTCTGAATCCTCAAGAATTAAGTAATTTAAATATTGCTGACCTCGGGTGGAGCACGAAAAGAATCTGACAAACTCACCACTGACATAAGTCACACATCTTATGGCTTTTAGTTAGCCAGACTCAGACAGCCAGACAGAAGTGTTGGTAGCTGCTAGTTTGTGACCTTTGTCCCATCATTAATCGACTTTTACGACTTTTTTTAGAAGAAGAAGACGACAAGAAGAAGGGGAGTCTGTGGTATTATTTCCCGACACCAACGCGCGGTGTGATAAAAATTTTTATTTTTTTTTTCAGAATTCCATACGACATGTTCAGCGGTGTGACAGCACTGACTCCAGTACAATTTGAAAATGTCAACGGCTATTCTAATTTCTATTGGAATTGGGGAGGCGAAGATGATGACATGAAGGCCAGGCAAGTAATTAGAGTGTCCAATAGCACTGTGTAACGTGGGCACTACGAATTCTTTCTATTAACTAAATAAACCAGCTTGTAACTGGAGACAGTGCAGTGAGAACTGCAGGTCAAAGGCCTGTTTACGTACAGAGAGGGATCAAGCATATTAATGCTTTGCATATATAAGCATTTTGCATATTTTGCATTTTTTGCATATAATTATACCACGCTAGCTGTAGCGTGTCGACGATTTCAGACTATTAAGTCCTCCTTACGATGTTATTCTTCACCGTTAGTCAGTGGTATCAGTGGTAAGTAAGGTTCAATATTATTATGACATGGCCTGCCTAAGGAATACGAATAAGCCATTTATTTACTTCTAACTATGCCAAAAGATTAGTGTTAGTATTGCCTTAAATCATACTGGGCAAACACTGAAGACCTCCCCCACGATTTCCAAATGATCGTGATCCAATACTCTGCCATCATACCGCTAGAACAATTCTTCTTCTTATGTTTAAGAGCTAGGCTCTTGTCGGAGCAATCGCCACCTCTCTCTATCCTCCGCTTGTCTTTTGACTTTCTGATACGTCATGACTCCTACTACTGCTAAAACGATAACAATTGAAATGATTTCAGGATATCATCAAAACACTACAACGTGATACGATATAACAGTTCTATAGCCCGATACGCTACACTATCGCACGCGGTGAATGAAGTTGAAAATGAGAGGTATTAGAAATTAGAATTCTATAGCCTAGTCTAAACATAGCATATTGAGTGGACCGTGCCTTAGCGGTAGAAAATTTACCAGTCTCTAGAAAAAGAGAGTGAATATGCAGCAAATATTGTCTTCGCTGCTGGATGCAGGTTGCCTCCAACCGGCCAATCTGGAAATCATTGGGGGATGCCTATGTTCAGCAGTGGACGTCATATGGCTGAAATGATGATGATGATAATGATGATGATTGTCTTCGCCATGACTTTTATTAGTGTGCATGTTGTAGCACTGATAGCCTAGTGGTATGACCGTCGACTGACAAGTCAGAGGTCTCGAGTTCGATCCCAAGGCGCGCACCTCTGGCTTTTCGTAAGTTATGTGCGTATTATAAATTAATTATCAGTTGCGAAAACGGTGAGGGACATCGTGATGAAACCAGCACACCTGAGAGGTTTTTTATGGCATGCCGTGTGTTAAGCCATGTCAGAGACCTACGGGCAGTTTAAACTTTGACACCAGGTTGTTCATCAACCATACGATAAGAAGAAGAAGTGTGCGTGTCAATATGTGCAAAGGTATAAGGTGCTAATGGACTTATGTCTCTATATTGTACCCAACTAAACATAATACATTTTTTCAGAAAATGGTTCCTCATGACATCCAACCTGCGTTTCCTGAAAGAGGGGTTGCTAACTACGAAATACAAACTAATCAGTGTTACCAATTATAAACTTTACACACATATACTAGCAGATGTTAACCCAACCAAAATAAAGTTCTACTCGAAGACTTTGATGCACCATCTCATTAACGTTAATGGAAACAGTATAGAGTATGACAGACAGACATTGAATTTAAAACCTAATTCAGCCAGTGCAGTACTCCAACGTCCGCCGAAACATCCAAAATAATATTACTACTAACTATTAGGGTGTGTTAGCATTGAATCGGTGCAGGGCGAAGACGGAGAATACACCAATCAGGGGTGCGAGCATGGATCTTTTTGTCGAATTCATATCGAAAATATATCAATATTAAACGTCAATTTTGACACAACTTAATGAACTTTATGTCAAACTTGACGTTTAGAATCGATAAACGTTCGATAAAAATTCGACAAAAAGATCCATACTTGCACCCCAGATTCTTTAAAATACCCTTCTTGTTACCGCTCGCGTATTTTCGACAATTTGATTGGTCCATTCTTGTAAGTCGTGGCTACGAGTACGTAATGCATCGGTCCACCGCCGCCGACCGCGTCAGTAAAAATGCAGCTTAATCACAAACGACGCTTAAAAGCCAGTAGCAATATTAATTTGAATGTACATTATTTAAAATAATAAACTCTTATCGCAAATTAATTTTTGTTTATTGATTTTGTAAAATGTCGTAAGTGCGTAAAACGTGCGTAAAAGCAGGGTTATTTGACAGCTGCCCTTCATATTAGGGCAGATGAGTCCTTGTGAACCAAAGTTCATTTATTTATTCAATTTATAACTGTATACAACAAACATTAAACTAATATTAAAATTTAACACAAGATAACCAACCATAGATATAGAATGGGACTTTAATAATTCTAAATCTATGGTGTCAATACTTGAAGAAAATTTTTATTATAATTTAAGAATAATTTTCTTAATGTAAATGGTGTAATATCAGCCTATATCATCCCACTGCTGAACAGAGGCTTCTACCCTGTAAAGTATAAGCAATAAAAAAACCAGGAGAGGCAAAATATGGGGCAGTTTTCCTAGGGCAGCCAGCGTACCAAATCCGCTCCTGGATGTGCCCCTATCAAAGACTTTAAATCCTACAAATTTTTTGGCCCCGGTACAGCCCCTATCGATTTTTCTATTATAAGTACTCTGTGTCATGGATTAATGATGGATGATGCTTAGACAATTCAATTTTTATTTATGGCAACTGAGTCTCGGTGAGTCTTAAAAGAAGTATCCAACTATATACTCAGTCAACGGATGATGCACGCTGCATGCCATAAAGGAAGCTGCATGCACTCTATATAATAATGGACATCAGTGAATAAAAAAAATAACCTTCACGTCAACTGTCATCAGAAGTCATCAGTCACACCGAGCCATGCTGCTATCATTCAAGCCAATTAAAAGTTTTCACCTTTGATTTTATTTTCAAAGGCTTTCACCGAACATTTTCATTTAAATTCATAATCAAATGTTCCGTTTGTTAAATTGGGAAATCATCAAAGCGCACAGCATATCAACTGTGCCCGTCAAAGCATTCACTTCGAATGAGCCCTTACCTCCAAACTTGATTCCGAATGACCAGAAAATACCAAAGCTAATCTTCGTTTTCTTTGGTGATGTAATGAAAAACCTGACGAGGAAGAAGAATTTACTTTCTGGAGATGAACCTTGAAGATATGCAGCAACTTTCACAATCATCTAGGCTCCGGTAAGGGCGGGCCTATTGGAGTCATCTTAAAATAAAACAAACAATGGATGACTTCATTCCATGCATGCAAATGCAATGGCTGTTTGCTATATCTATATTATATTTATTGCAATGTTACCTATGTTTTAAATTGTTGTAATTCGTAAAGTTAGTACTATATTTAAAGCTTTACGTACAGATATAAATACTAGGTGTAACTTTTAATAAAATTAATATTAGTTTATTTTTCGCGTGAATTGATGCAGTGTGAACTAAAAAAATGTAAATTGTAAAAAAGATTGATTAGGTATTAGACAATACAAATTTATTGGAATGTTACCTATGTATTCAATTATTATAATGTAACTTGTAAAGTTATTTCTAGGATTCAAATACAATGTAACTTTTAATAAAATGTATTGTAGTTTATTTTTCGCGTTCATTGATACAGTGTAAACAGAATAGATAAAAGAAATTGATTATTTGACAATACTTTATTGGAATGTTAACTATGTTTGAAATTATTATAATGTAACTCGTAAAGTTATTACTACAGTTACAGTTATTTGAAACTTTATTATACATAATAATTAATTAAAAAAATAATGAGTAACTTTTAATATTTATTGTAGTTTTATTTTCCCGTTTATTGACGCAGTTTAAACTAAAGATTTTCTTGCCAAATCGTTCAGAGATCATCGTTTTAACCTTTGATTACCTACATCTATATACATTCTACAGGATTATATGTAAAACACCCGCAACCTGAAAAGGGGTCATTAAACTCATCATAATGAATATCTTTTACTATGTAATATCTTAATATACTCGAGACTTTTGCTAAGAAATAGACCAGACCCTAATTACCGATAAGTTTATCGCGTTTCCCTAAAAATCTACTTCTTTGAGATAGGCCAATGTATTGTTAAGTGTGCGACATGTAAACCCCTCTGCAGCAGAAGGACAGATAAGCAGAATACTGGAATAGCTCAATCCCAGATTAGAAGGAGGACAAATTTGCATCATTGAGCTGTGCAACGCTGTGCCTATGCTCTATTCAGCACCATTCACCTCGTAAAAAGAAAAAAAACTTAGGTATTGTTTTTGTACTTTTATTTAGTTGAGTCGCGATAGCCAAGTTGTATGACCGTTGACAGGCAAGTCAGAGGTCTCAAGTTCGAACCAAAGGCCACCTTTGATTTTTCGGAAGATAAATGCGTATTATTAATTAACTATCACCTATAAGTTTCAACTGTAAAATAAGTTGTTCATAATTAAATCACTCAATCAACAAGATTTATCATGAAGGAAAAATTTTGCGTTTACTTTTTCCAAGGTTTTACCCACGAAAACACATCTTTTAATACTACCAATAACGAAACGGAAACTTTGTAAACTTCTTTTAGGATACTCATCATCAGAGAGTACGTAAACCATAAAGGAAGTATCTAATAGAGGGTGGACTAATTCCATGGGTCATGCGGGAGAAAGATAAAAAAACGTAATTTTGCCCGTGTAAGTAAGAGAAGACGTAAACACTGTCGATAGCGTTTTAATCAGTTTTAATCATGGAGGAAAAATTTCCAAGGTTTTAATCAGTTTGCTCTGTCCACAGACTAAGTAGGGATGTTCTGTCATAACAAGTAGATACCTATTGTGTCATTATCACAGACTTATTTAGTCATAATTATTTGTGTTCTCGGAGATATTATCGAATATTATATTCATGTTTGGAGTTAAAATTCTAGTCTCAAACAAAGAAAATAGAACCACTATTTTACAGTCTTAATATTCTGGACGGTTGCTATTAACCCGGTACCCCTATGCCCAACTCATAGTACACTCAAAATACATCTCACAAGTGGAGCGGAACCCTCAAGTTTTTGGCTCATGAAAAGAAGTTAGAAATAATAACAACACACAGACAAATTAAAACGAATGGAAAATAGATAATAATAAATTAATTGTGAATCATAACGGAACATTACCTAAATTGAATAATCACCAAACTTTATAATCAATTAAAAATGAAAAGTATAAAGCAGTACTGTACACGAAAATTGTTTCTTGCCATAATATCAATATTGATGATTGTAGAATGTTATTCGAATGTATTGTTTTATTATAGTACAATAAAGAAAGGTCCGCAGGCCAGCAAAAGCAATAGAACCATGTTTTACGAGTACCCTTTGAAAGACGCAACGAAAACTCTTATGGGTAAGTATAGATGGAATTACGTATCGTGTCTAAGTGTGTCGTTACTTGTAGGTACTGCCGTGCCAGGACATTGCCCCCCCCCCCCCCGGAGTGCATTTCTGAGCGGGCCTACAGGCAGGCACTGGACGGGGCTGCGAGGCGCGTTTGCGGTACCCGGATCCGTCCGATACAGTGCGAGGAACACGCAGGGGGGAGAAGTTTTTTAGTGGGTGCGAGCCCCACATAACCGTACGTCCTCGGACGTGCGGTATGCGGAAGGCAGTTTTTACTCCCTACGGCCACAAAAAAAAAAGGTACTGCCGTGCCGCGACAGAAAGAAATAAAATCCGATACGATCCACACAAACAGTAGATAGATTCCGTTCACATGCTGTGTGGTGTGGTGTGGTGTGTTGTGTTGTGCTGTGACGCCTTGTATCGTGGCGCAGAACGCTCGACTCCGATCACGATAGAGCATTGGCAGCGGACACTAGATAGAAATATCTTTTAGTAGTAGTACCCATGGAGCAGATAGGTAGACCTAGTCTAAGTAATAGTCCAATCATTTTTGATGAAGAGAGAATGAAGAATGAAGCTGTTTCCATATAAAGAATGTTATGTCTTGTGTCTCTGTATTATAAACTAGCTGTTCCCATTTCCCGTAAACACACGTTTATATAGCAGCCAGATTACCTGTTTTTTTTTCTTACTTGAATCACAGATATTGTTATTTTTTACTGAAAACTGAACTTTTTTTTTTAATAAAAAATAGCCTATAGCACTCAGGGATAAAGTAGCTTTCTATTGGTGAAAGAATTTTTAGGATCGGATCGTTAGTTCCAGAGATTACCCCTGACATACATACAAACTTTACCTCTTTATAATATTAGTATAGATATAGAATTATAGATATATTCTTTACAGCTTTATAAATGTTTTCAGATTATAAAAACTACAGTTCTTCGTTTGATTGGTTTATGTCAATGAAACATCTATTTATGGATATTGGTATGTACAATTTTCTATAGTCCCAAGCGTAGTCCTATTTTCATAAGAGTGATGACGTAGTGGTGTTAAAATCATAATAAAGTGTGTTATAATTTGTCATACTTATTTACTCCGTTGGCTCAGCGACCCAAAGTGTGTCTTGGCCTCCGTTAATTCCTATGTCCTTATATGTATAATTTGTCATGTGTTTTGTGAAATAAAAGGTTCTATCATTTATTTAAGGTGATGAGGGACCTCCTAAATATACTAAAAACACGCCCACCTGCCACGTGGAAATGTCTTCTCTAAGTAAGTTTCTTTAAAATTGTATGTATTTCATATTTCAGTAGATTTTATGGCTGGCTTATTTTTTTACTTCTGAAGTCCACAAACATGAGGCACTCTTAGGATGCTTTCGGATTCACAGCGCGACTCAATACAATCGAGAACAATTGTTTTTTTTTATTACTTGAATCTATAAGAAAATCCAAAGCTGAAGCTAATTAAGGGATATTTTTCTGTTTAAGGTCCAATAAAAGTGAACAAAACTGCTCGACATCTTAAGTGGGTAGAGGAACAGAATTCTGACGTAAAACTGGGAGGCTATTATGCGCCCGCGCACTGTCGCGCAGAACATAGAGTTGCTTTAATAGTTCCTTATCGGTAAATAAGTATTTCTTTTTCTACGTTTAAATATAATATGATCCATTTTTAAACGGTTTTATTTAGCTTGCCTTGTTAATTATTTGATTCAAATTTAGTAATCGACATTTCACCCCCCTTCCTATTGACAGAATGATTTCATATTTGGTACACAGCTTTAGTTCTGATGACAAAACCGTTTTACGTAAAAAAAAAAGTTTACTTATTTTATATACCTATACCAACCATATCTATCCTTTAAGATTGATTATATATATTTTTTTAAAATTCCAGTAATCGTAAAGTTAACTTGAATATTTTTCTTTACTATCTCCATCCGTTATTGAAGAAACAGTTACTGGAGTACAGGATATTCGTTATCGAACAACATGGTAAGTGATATGTCAACAAATATCATGTCAAAATAACTGTAACTGTCCCACGGCTGGGCAAAGGCCTCTTCTCATACACAGAAGGATCGAGCATTAATCACCATGCTTGCTCATCGAGATGCGTGTTGGTGATTTCACAAGTCCAGGATCAGATGAATTATCAAGTCCAGGTTTTCTCACGATGTTTTCCTTCACCGTTAGGCAGTGGTATCTTAAATGAACTAAGAAAGTACACATGACATTAAAAAAGTCACATTGGTTCAAGCCGAACCATCGATTGGTCGAACCCACACCCACGTGCTTGCAAAGCGGGCCTGTGACCACCACGACACTTACGTAAATATTATGCAAATAAATACTTTATAAAAATATTTATGTATTTATAAGGAACCGAAATGTTTAACAAAGGCACTCTGTTCAATATCGCATTTTTGGAGAGTCAGCGATTCGGTGTGTGGGACTGTTTGATCTTACACGACGTGGACCTCATCCCTGAGGACGAGAGGATCTCGTATGCATGTCCAAAGCAACCAACTCACATGGGATCTGGAGTAGAATCTTTGAACTATGTGTAAGTGCCTATAAAATCATGATCCTCCTATATAATTCCCAAACTTTGTTAGGAGTCTAACTAGGTGCTGTAACTGAATATCAGTTTACTACGGAACGACTGCCTTTGTGACCTCCGCAACCTAAAGGGATACGATATTCTAAAGTTTGAGAAGACATTGAAAAAGTCAAAACGTGCTTGTAAACCAGATCTTGAAGTACAATTTTAGTATACCACTGACATGACGTGCCTTCGCGTCGGCTGAATATCCAATTACTTTCAGAGTATTTTTGTGACTTTTTTACATTTAGCACATGTTAGCATAAATAATTATTAAATAATATATAATTTCTTATTAAATAATTATACTTTCAGACTGCCGTATAGGACTGCATTTGGTGGTGTGACCGCACTTACTCCTGCGCATTATAGAGCTGTTAATGGCTTTTCTAATTTTTATTTGGACTGGGGGGCGGAAGATGATGATTTTTATGGCAGGTAAGGTCGTTAGCTCGAGTGAGTTATATAGCGTTTGTACTCGGATTTTTTAGCATTTTATAGTTTAAGCTAAATCAAAGCATAGACAAATAGAGAAGTGCGACATCTCTATGTGCGGGAGTCTATAGATTTATAAATAGGCAGAGACAAAATAGTTTGAGTACCAAGTTCTCTTCTATTTATGAATAGTTTTTCAGTAGTTAATGATGGATGAGCTGCTGTCAAAAGCTCCTATCATCGGATGGATTTGTGGTCAAGGGCAATTGTATGCTTTTATTATAAAAAGTAGTAAACCTTTTTAAAGTATTAATTCCTACTTACAATTTTCAGGCTATCCGCGAGAAATTTCACTATTTTGCGATACAATAGAACTATAGCTCGATATGCTTCATTGGATCATAAGAAGGCAATTCGTGGACATGATCGGTGTGTAACAATTTGCCTTCTGACTCTTTTGAATATTAATCCTCATCGCCATAACTATAGTAGGTATACTTGCAGGGATATTTTTAAAACACTGACAACCTGAAAAGGGGTCATTAAACTCATTATTATGAACAACTTTTAGTATGGGACCAACCCTGAAATCGCAAAAAAGAAATCAGCTGTTCCATTTATGTTCACATAACTCAACAAAATTTGAACAGCTGATTTTTTTTTTGCCATTTCAGGGTTGGTCCAGTTCGAATGTTAAACAGTTGTCAGGATTTTATAGCGTACGAGCTTACTGACTCCATAAATCGACTGACATATATTACTTTTATGTCAAGCTAAGAAATTAAAATATGTGAATTTTGGTGTATCTTCGGACGTATATTTTCTGGCACTAATGGTATCCAATGTCCTACGCAAACAGAAGGAGACGTAACGCGACGATACGGTCCAGTCGCGATTTCTCCATACATTTCTAGAGTCTGACGCGTCGGCGATTGAAAATATACGGAGAAATCGCGTCTGCGCCGTATCCTCGCCTTACGTCTTCTTCAGTGTGGCTTGCACCTAAGGTATGTCCATTGTCCAGCAGCCGGCGCGGGCGGCGATTAGGCTGAATTGATCGGTCAATATGATAACTTTTTGTTTTTTTATGGAAACCCGTATCATAAATGATATTTAATTAACCGTGAGTCAGAATGAGAACTTAGATAAATGTTTTCATGATAAAAACTTAATATAAACCACAGTATTTTTTTCAGAAATCTGCTCCTTATGACGTCCAGATCACGATTTCGTCAAGAAGGACTTCGGACCACAAAGTACAATCTAATTAGCGTGACAAAAAAGAAATTGTATACCCATATACTAGCTGATGTCAATCCAACAAATATGAAATATGACTCGAAATCATTATTGAAAAATATGCTTAATTTAAATGGGAAACAAATTATTTATGGGAATAGGGAAGTTTTATTTGCAAGACCCCACAAACTGTGATTGTTTAACAACGTATTGTCAAATAAAATGAATTATTTAAGCATTGTCGTGTTGTTTTGTTGCAACATTATGAGCTATTTGTTTTTGCAACAAACAGCTCATAATGTTGTGTTTCACTCGTTATTTTGGCGCGTTTAGTATACTACTGAAATTTCAAACGCCGGTGTACCACACACGTTCAAGTAAACTTGCTCAAATGGAAATTTGCACAAGTTCGGAATCGAAAATTGAAACTTTTTTAAACTTGTACAAGTCTAGAAATTTGCGCAAGAATTTTCCAACACACGTTACTGCATACTTGAGCAAGTCTATCGTTACGTGTATGACTACCATAACTCTTAAAATAATTTGCATAGTAGGTAAAGTTAAATCATTCAAGCCGATCCAATGAAACTAGAACTAGTAAGTAACAAAAAACTATTGAGGCATTTTTTTTATCTGCCTTTATTGTGTATTTCCAAAAACAAGTAACAAATTACTAAAACAATTCTGTACTTTTTGTTACAAAGCATATCACACAAAAACTTTTCGCACTTCTACCGCAAGATGGCAAACGGTGAATTTTTTCACTTTGTGTAATAACTTGCATACATTAGGATCAGATATAAATTTACATACGTAAATATCTCCTTCATCTGTGTCCACTTCCAAACGCTTAATTACTTCCGTGACCTGATCTACATAAGGCGTTTTCTTCTCTTCGGGGACTAAAACGAATTGCCAAGGTAAGCATATTCGCAAAACATTCCATATAACTGACTGGCTCACCGCGTACGCTAAGTCGGGGTCCTCCGAAGCTTCCTCCTTAACTTCTTCAACAGAGGCTTCTTTCTCCACTGGTTTTTCTTCGGCTTCAGCCTCGTCTTCACAAGGTCGACATATAAATGTCGACTTCACATTCGTCTCAGATTGAGCTAATTTACTCTTAGAATACACAGGCTTTGGATTTTTTGCCACTCGCGCACTTTGCGAGCTATCAGCCTTCTTTGCCGATTTTTGAGCTTTTCCTTTTTTACTCTTCTTCTCTTCTACGGGGGGCACATATTGTAATTCAATAACAGAAGTTCCTGCGCAATGTTTCACAACATTAGTTATAACTTTATTCAAAAATTCATCAGTACACTTTAGAGCGCAAGCCAAACATGCATCTCGGTATTGTTTATTTTTAATCAACCTGCAAATAACTTCCTCACATTCTGCTAGTTCATAACAAATCTTTTTACCAACTGCCATAGACAATGCTCTTACAAACCCTTTGATAGGATCATCACATTTACAGAAAGCTAACAAAAATGCAGAATAATTCATTACGTTTTCGTCCGTTTCAAATAACTCAAACAAAAAATGTTTTATTAATGTTTTTCTTAGCTGTGCGCTATAGTCTTCAGGGTCTAAATCTTTCTCAAACCACAGCACTTGATCTATAAAATCATTTCTTGTAATCAACTCTGAGGAGCTGCGATCATGACATCGAAAGTTATGTCGAATTTCCAGTAATTCTTCTACGGTGGGAAATCTAATATTTAAACAATAAATAAGAAAATCTCGCCAATCAACGTATGCTGTCTCGCCAAACAATAAAAATACTAATTTTGGTACTTGTTCGGGATCTACACTTATCCAGGCTTCCGGAAATAAAAGGCCTTCACAAGTCTCTTTTCCAAAGAAAATAAAATCCTGCAGAAGATATATGAAAGCTTGTTGCAAAATTATTCCAGTAGGTCCAACAATCTTCAACTGGGACCTTAAAGTTGCTAATTGGCGAATTTTGAAATCCATATCACTAACTATCTCATATGGTTTAATATCAGGTAAAGGCTCTTCGGGTGGAAATTGCAGAAGATTAGGATCAATGACAAATGTATCTTGTTCAAGTATAAGGGTTTCTGGTATTTTTCTTCCGTTTTCAACAGCCATTTGTAAATATTTACAAAGTCTATCAACGGATATTATTTCATTTGTGTGGTAGTTGTTAATATCATTTTGTATTTTCATAAACGCTTTAAAAATATAATCATTAAATAACTTCATATCACGGTAACATTTATACTGAAGAGCTTGCAATCGCAAACTAACTCTATACATTTCTCCGTTTATACCCATAGTCCATTCTTCGATACATTTCAGTGAGTTTTCTTTGAATATTTCTTCAGCATTTATTATATCTTCAGAACTATTTTCTTCTTTTTTTTTAACTGGTGGTTGTATTTTAGCAATTTCGCTATATTCCCTTGCTATCAAAGATCTATAAGAGTCGTTAGTTTCTTTAACAATTCTCAATGCTAACTTCACGTTGTTTTCAATAACCAAATTAAAAGGATTATTGTTAAAGTCAATTTCGATGTTTTTGAGTTGCAACTCTTGAAATGTTACTTTCAGTTGTCTGAATAACTTGTCTTCACTTCCTTTCTTACTTCCAGACGCATCTTCAGATTCTCTGAATATTTTATTTAAATCTTTTGATCCTATTCGATCGGTGGGAGGCATACGTTTGATCATAGCAAAATAAAAATCATGAAGTGCTTGAAATGTCAGCATTGATCTGGAAATCGATTTGAAATTACTTAAAATGTAGGTATATAATATGTATCAAGTTTCATTGTTAAAAAAAATATAAATACCTACCTGTTTAGTTCCGTTTGCATGCACGATATGTAGGTATTCACTAAAGTAGTTAATTCTTCCATAGCCCAATTGTCACATATTAGAGAATGTCTTTGTTGCTCTGCATGTAACTTTCTCTGGTCACAAATAACATATAACCTGTCCTGTAACTCTTTAATTCGGCAATGCCATTCATTTTTCGCCAAAGGAATATCTCGCCAGTCAGATTCAAAGTCATTATATTCCGTTTGAAAAGCACTCACTAAATCTTGCTTAGTGGATGGTAGAGTGATTATTTGTTCCATTTTGTCTTTGATGTACCTTGTATAAGGGATCAAACAGTTCATTTGTAACCTCTTTGCGAAAAATAATTCCTGCATATCATGAATATAAACTTTTTCAATTTCTTGCCAACAGGTCGCTAATGCTACACCTATTATTTCAGATATAGGTATCTCGCCATAATCCCAATCTTCCTCTCCAGCCAATAACTTAACTTCTTCAATACTGTAAGACTTGCTTAAAATGTCTTCTCCTTCTAGTTCCTCTGTTAAAGCTACAGCATCTTCATGAAATTCTTCCAAAGAAGGTTCTTTTACGGCTGCTGTAACACCCATAGAAGATTTACTGGCTTTAGAGGCTTGACGTAATCTGTCCTTTGATTTTCCATCGAGAACGTCAGGCTTCACAATCTTAGATTTAATTCTTTTGTCATCAGATGCAGGAAATTCCAGGAGACTCACGACATTTTCACCAAATAATTTATTCGATGACTTTGCCGGCGTTATGTAATCACCAATAATATATTTGCACAATTGAACCAATAGATCTTTATCTATAATTTCGTAGTACATGCTATAATTTAGACCCAGTACAGCGTAGAATCGATCGATGAGCTCAGAATTATCTGCATTTAAATCCCAAATGACAAACTCCTGCAGAATGTCTTCAGTTTCTTTAAGACGGATATAAGCAGTAAAATAACTCTCAAAGGGTTTGTCAGGTCTTTTTTTATGAGGGTCACTCACAAGTCGAGATACTCTTACCTCTTTGTGGGGATCTTTTTCTTTTTTACGATGCTTTGCAATACTCTCTTCTAAGTATAAATCATCTCGATCATCTAGTTCACTTTCATTGGGAGGTACGTTGCCGGAAAAAGTCTCTTCCAAAATTTGCGCTTCTCTATAAGAATTCGGATAATTTATTATGACAAATCCGTCAATGTTATGATGACTTTTAAGGTATTCAACTATAATTGCTGCTAAAAGATGATCAGTCAAAGACTCTCCTATACCTAAAGTTTCATAAACGTATCTTCCCAGTTCAGCACTTTTTGATAATACGATCTCTTCTTCAGGTATTGTTTTTGGAGTTTGTGTTTGTTTGGTATTAGCCGGAATCACCCCAAGCATAGTAGAAACGGCCATGTCACTAGTTTTACTCGTAGACTCATCATCTATTTTCATTAGCTTTATTAGTTCTTTATCACCTTCATCCGGAGCTATCAACGCAAATTTATCAAATGACAGATCAATATCAGTACATCCAATCATTTCTATTTTAAACGTCCTCAAACAATGATTTATTGCAGTTTCAAGACGAACAACGTGTATTCTACGTTCATTGAGCAGTGTTTGCATTGGAATGGTAATGGATCTGTCCGGCAGACCTCGTAATAGAACTTTGGCTGAGTAAATTGGCAATTCGGCTGGTGGCAATGGAGGTGGATATGGATATTTCATTCCAAGTAAAGTGTAAACCATATGACCAAGAATGCGAGTCCCCAAATATTCATATTTTCTTTCATCAGACTCAGGATCATAGTTTGGTAGCAATAAATCCAAAGTCCATGGATACGAATAATCATGATATTCTTTAAATTCGGTGTCATTCAAAACTTCTTGACGATCTAATTCCAGTCTAATAATTTCTTCCTCGACCGTGGCAGATTCTTCTTCTAAATGATCTTTCAATACATCTTCCATCGGATCGAGAATATCAAATATTGCTTGTTGTTTAAAATACAAAGTTTTCCATTCGTGAATAAAATGATCTGGAAAATCATCGTCGCCATTCAGTATCTTATAGTGTGCGTATTTGACGGCGTAGTCTACAATCGATAACATAGTATCATAACAAATTTCATAATAATGTTGGCGTTTTCTCTTCATTTTTTCAGCATATAACTTCTTATGAAGCATATTTTGTCTCTGCTTTTCAAAATCAATTTCTTCGTTTTCGAATTGGATTTGTTCTTTGACATTATCAAGGAATTGATTAAACTGCTGGTCTCTTTGTTCAGCAAATTCTTTTTCAGCTTGAACTCTATTTTTAACTAAATTACGAGCCTGTTGCTTTGTTTCCATAATTTGTGTACACATCTGCTTTTCAAATTGTGATAGTTTCATTACTTTTTTAGCTAACTCGGTATCAAGCTTGGATTCTTCTTCAGCTATAGAAAGATCCCACATAGAACCACTAAGGACATTTCGAAGTTGTTTCTGAAATTCTTCAGAATCTGTTTTCTTTTTAATTCTATTAGATAGATTATCCATGTAAGATTTAGCCCACTCTGAATCTGTAATAGATTTTTTTTGCTCTAAGGCATTTTGTTCTAAAGCAAGAAGCTGTTCATAAGTATAATTTTGAAATTGACAAGGGTACCTCGCTGCAAACTTTTCCATTTCATTTTTTTCTTTTGCCGTTAATTTTGGAGGTAATCCAGCTTTAAAGTTTACAGGTGTATTTGCTTCTTTAATCTTTTTTAACATTTTGGAGTATCTATGACGAATATAATCATAAGTATCTTGGACTTGTTTAGATTTGTTCCTTTGCCACTCAATAAAATGCCTCTCATTTAATAAAGGTCTAGATAAATTATCAATAATTGACTCTTCTTCTTCAGGAATATTATCTATTTTAAACCTATGCCCCATTTTCTCGACTAAGCCAGATACCATTTTTCTCTCCTTTTTAATAAAATTTGTACGATCTCTTTTGTCCAAGTGAAGGAACAATTGATAGAACAAACGAAGTATTGTAGCACCATTACCATCTGTTATATTTTCTAGTTCTGAAGCAGATAGATACACATCTATTTCCGCTAACCATTCTACCAAATACTTCCAATTGTTTTTTATGTCTTCTGGAGCAATACTAGCCCTTATTAGAAAATGTTTTTCCTCATTAATGACATGGTAGCTAAGGAGTACACCTGCTATTACATGACCACTTTTCATCATACCTCCAAACTGGTTGGCATCCCATGTTATTGGTGTCTGCAATCTTTCCGTCAACCATTCTTTTAGTATTTCAGCCATTATAATTTATTCTAATTTCCGTTATAAAACAATTTCATTTGGCAAACAAGGTCTATAAAAAACCTTCAAAATACAAGCAAATCACAGAACACTTATTTTACAAATTATGACATAGAATACAAGTCCTTTTATTGTTTTTTTTTTTTTGTTTATTTTACAGCATTATTTATTTATTTTTTATACATACAGCTTGGCAAAAAGAGTCTGAGGCGGTGACAGTTGGAACTAAAAAATTATAATAATGACAACACTGTTTTATTTGTCAACTACAAGTAGCTTCCTTGTCATCTTTACGTAGTATTGCGAGTAATTTTCTTTAAAATTTAAAAGATTCGTGTGAATTGTGTGTGATATTCTTACATAATAATAGTTGATATAGTTATTCGTAATGAATAAAACCGTTCGCAGTAGTGGAAGATCTGTTAAATATCAAGTTTTCTTGAGATGTTTGGCCGAAAGCAAAGCCGGACAAATTTTGTCTGAAATTGACAATGTTTACCTGAGAACTGCTCGAATGACAGGTAAAGTCCATGCATTTTTTCCTCTAGAATGTAATTAAGTCGTTATATTTACTTTCTGATAGCTATACCACCAGTTTTTGTCGTCTTGTGTACAAATCATTATTGAGGTTATGTTTTGTAATTCGACGAATAACGTGTAGTTAAACTGTTTAAATTGATACTTGAAACATATGAATAGAATGTATACAGAGTTATTATTGTTTATTTCAGGTAAATCTGAAAATGCAATCAGAGCAATTGTCAATGAAGGTGAAAAAAGTAAGAGTATTTTTTCGACACCTGGAAAACACCGAAAAGGTCGCCCGAAGAAAGAACTTGATGATTTTAATTTATGTTGCAAGTTGCCGTTCGTTGTGGCGTTCAATAGGGGGACGCCTTTGTTCAACAGTGGACGTTTTCCGGCTGATGGTGATGACGTTGAATTTTTTGTATTTTAATAAAATCTAAAATAAAACATGTTATTTAATTTCCCTTGTTGATTATAATGAAGATTTATTATCATAATCCACAATCCATAATTGACTCACTAAGAGGCTCGCTATAATTCTAACTCTTGAGAAGACCATTCTCAAGAGTCTGAATGATAGCGATTACGTACTTACATTATGGGACTATGCATTGCGTTGTCAGATTTTTCTTATTCTACTTAGATCTCCCACAGAGTAAGCCACCAAGCTTTATATTACATATAAGTAGGTAGTTATTGCCGCCAATGTACAATCTTCCTAAATATAATTTGGTTACTGTTTTGTACAATAACTACTACCAGATCAGGGGGCCAATTCACGTAACGAAAAAACGTCATAATGGAGTGGCAGTGTAATGACAATGGCATCATAATCGTCTAATGGTATTCCGCAAGTACTTTTTGAGGCCAGTGACTTTACAGTCGTTTTCCACTGGCTTTTTTGACATTTATTGCAATTCTACAAAGCAATCGTATTCCATCGGCTTCTAAATGGTGACAGATATTGGTATTCTACTGCCATTAGACGTTTCTCGTAATCGTCTCGCAATAGCTTAAACGACTATTGGGCCGCCATTATGAAAACATTGCTTTTTGTTCAGTGGTGTTGGAATATGATTCAGTATTTCTTCTTCATTTTCTGCAGATTATACTTTTTGTGATATATAAATGAGTTCCACTGCAATTTCTACTTTACTTAATACGTTGGCATATTTTATCTCCCTCAAACACATAAAAACGCCCGTATCGCACTTATAGTTTGGCAAAAATTGAGGGCGCCACTAGCGCACTTCACATACTACAACTCAAAATTACAAGTTATTTGGTATTTACATATTCTATAGGGAGGTGTTTATCTAATTTCTTTACCTCTCATGTATATTGTATTGTAATTGTATATAACGAAGCAAATAAACAGAGTAGATCTTTCAAAATTTGAATAGGTACTTAGTTAAATAAAACAAATATAATAAGGTATATTTTATTCAAACAACAATATTCTGACCGCACCTATGATTTGGTTATATTATAAGAACTCAATTTCACACATACGGCACTGCGATACTCGTGCGATACGCCAAGGCTTCACTGTTGATCCCGTTGATATTGAATATGAACGACTGCACTTGCACTATCACTTTGCTTCGTTTTTGCATCCTACGCACTCATCACGTTTATGTAGAACTTTTTGGCTGCAGTTGATGTTTCTGTAATCCCGATAGCAGTCTTCAAGTCACGAGTCCTCGAGTCACATTATAGTTTACTGCTTGCTTGGCAAACGAGGCGCCCTTTGATTATTTATAAATAATCAAAGGAGACGGCAACCACTGGGAGAATTTGTCCAATATAAATGCTTATTTAGCATATTATCATAATATGGTTCTAGTATGTTTATTATCGAATAAAAATACAGCTTTTTCTATAATTTTTCTTCTTCTTCTTATTTTTGGCAACAAAGTGGACTTATAGTCTACTAATTCTGCCAGTGTCAAGTATTTTTAATATTTCAATTATATAAAACGTAAAATCACGCAATGTCTCTATTCTTTATTAAATTCACATTTGCAATTTTGTTTTCTTGTTTATTTTGACAATAGTTTCACATTTTTTAAAATATTGGATCGGAGTCCTAAAAGTGGCAAAGGCACAAAGATGAACAGCCGGTTTCTCTAATTTTAATATATTTTTTCAATAAACCCATGTTTTTCAGATTGATGAAGTATTTTATAAATTTAACAGTTTCTTTCAATAATTGAGAACATTATTTTCAAGATTTAACCGCAGAAAACAAGTAAAAAAGACGTATTTAAAATAACCGGTAAAAATACAAAACATGGTAGATTTTAATAGGCAACACCTTTCCAGCTTTTAGATATTTAAGGGCAACACCGACTGACTGTGCCGACACCATCCTATTGCCATTATATTGACACTCAATTATGACGACCATGGTGGCTTCATAATAGTTAGCAGAATGATGTTATAAAGATCAATGGCAATAGCATCGTGTCAGAATTGTTATTTTTGGTAAAATAGCAGAATTGGCCCCCAGGACTATTACAAATAAAGTTTAAATCTTTCTTAATTTTAAATATGTTCAATTTACTTTTTTAATTTGATAAATATTGAAGACTAAAATGATCAAGTATCTTGTCACTTTTAGTCGTGGTATATGGGGTGGCCATTGTAGGATAAAGGCGCCCTCAATTTATCCAGACTCTTTTTTGCCAAGCTTGTATTTCATATTTTGAATAATTGGGACTGGCAACCCCTGATTGTGTTTGTCATTCCTTATTATGACTTTTTTGTGATGTTTATTTTCACTGTTTTCTATGTATATTAATTCTTGAATTCTGCTTAGATCTAATCCAGGATGAAATGCAATGAATTCGAAAAAAGTGTACGTAGCATTAAGCGCATTGAATAATCTAGAAATTCAAGTGATCGAGTCATTATTATTTTTGCGTTGTTCACAGAAATCTCGCCACATGAACCTGGAGAATCTGGACAAAGCTTTGCACGACCTGGGCATGTTGAGTGCAATAACCGAAGCACGCCGCGATTATTTACGCGAGTCAAAATCAAATTATAGCGTAATGCGGCTCAACACGCGATACGTGTCTAACGTGACCGTGGGATATTGTATGAAGAGAGCTACAAACAAAAACAGACTCTGCCCTTACGTATTGCCAATTAGACACAGAACTAAGAGTGAAAACTCGGACGCGATCGGTAGTGACGTGAGCGACAGCGGGTGCGAATTCAAAAACAGTTTGTTAGAGCCTTCCACCAGCGCTTACAATCACGAGTGCGTCAAGAGCCCGGCAAAGCGTTGCCAGTCACTAGAGAACCTGAACCTCGCCGTGGACGCGCCGCCGGGCCCCGACCCCTCTCCCGACATGGACTGTGTCTCCACGCGCATTCAAAAGTTACAAGTCGATGAATGACATCAATCCAGATACATAAACCTCGAAATCTAGTGTGATGACCTTCAAATCATATTTACTCTTATGTTAGAGTGGGGAAGGTTTGAAAATAGAAGTAGAATTGAAGTGAATTGGATGAATGATAAATATTGTATTTTTCAGTGTACCTATTTATACTGATGCATGAATATAAAGTGTAGATGCTGATTCTAAATGTTCCTTGCTCCTCGGTGTAATTGTGTTGATTATTGCATGTGTTATCCACCCCAGCGATAAATGATGCAGATAATTATTTCATTAACATTTAAGCAAATTGCTCAAAGATATTTGGAATTGGTACAAATATAATGTATCTGAATTAGACAATTGTTTGAAAAAGTTAATGTGTTTGTTAACTTTGAAGAGTTTTAATGATTTTTATGGTTACCCTAAAGTAAGCACCAGTGTTTGTTGAGAACAAATTTAATTTGTTGTGTCTAAGTCACATATGCACTTATCACTTGTTGTTCTCAAGATTATAATCATATTTAACATTTTTGGATAAGCAATATATAATTTGTGTAAATGTTAGTAACATTGTGAAAATTGTTTAAATATAAATAAGACTGGTATGAAGATCTCATTATTATGATCCACATAGTTCATGTATCTCCACAAATTGTCCCTAAAGCCTCTTCGCATTAGCCAATGTATGGGCCACTGTTATAAGTATACACACATGAAGATGCCATTGCCATATTCCACCGCTAGCACCTACAGGTGATGTTAGTGCCGATCTTTCAAAAGGATCTTCCAGCATCTCCACTAGCACTTCTCGGTGCTGTCAGTGCCGATCTGCCAATGGGCGTTCAGAGGGATCCTGCATCAACATATGGGCAACTCTATAGTGACCATTACACCCACTACTTGATGCCCGTGAGCATTGGCCAACGTGAAGAGAAGACAAAACTATACATAATATTTATTTGTCACCCACAACGCTTTTGTGACTTAGAAATAGATACTTATGTTTGTTAACATTATTTTGTTATTTTGTTCTTATTAATTTTAATAACAAATATTTGAAATAAATATTGCTTTGATTAATTCATAGCAGTGTTTTATTGTGCCAGTCTTGAATGTTGATAACAAGGACTAATGTAATCAATTCATATTTGCACATCTTCTTCATTTCGTCCCCTCATTTGGTCCCTCATTATTGATTATATTTGCGCATAGAATACTTTAAAAGTTCATGCATAAATCACATGAGATGCTTATCGGGCTCTATTTGATCTTGTTTAATAAACCAGTTTTTTAACGTGACTAATCTATGAGAAAAATCATATCAGTTTATATTACACAATAAGTATTCTATCTACCATTGCCCGAGTGTGTTTACACCTAGGACGTCCAACCACTATATTCTATAAATATGAGTAAATAAAATGTAGAATGATAACTTAAAATTCATTTATTCGCAGCCATAGAGTATGTAACACTTAATGTAAATAACAAAAGTTTTATAAATAAATATTGCATGTGACTGATTGTTGCCCATCGCGCGTCGATTACAAGGCTTTCACTTTTAATTGCTTCATTTTAGGCGTTTTGCGTTTCTGTTGACGCTTCTGTTCTTTTAGTTCCCAACGACGTTGCTTCTCTGGGTCGTCCTCCTGAAATATGAAAATCGTTGTTTGCAACTAATCAATCAACTAACGAACGAAATGAAATTTAACTGTAGCTTATAAAGAGCTAGCTCGATTGGGGAGGTACAATCAGCTTCAGATAGATCTTAGCTGCGAGAGTCAAATGAAAAGCACAAATAAAATTTTTATAAAGTATATCTTAACTACCAATTTTCAATTTTGCAATTTTGTTTTAGCAAGTGATTTGATTGATAATTAGTCGTGCCACTAGGCTACTACTACTCCACGCGCGCCTCTCAAGAGGATTCGGCGGAGACCAGGACGCCGACAACGGCGGGACCTGCCATTGGCGGGTTAAGACCTGGCGGGAATACACAGGTATACACGGTGGCGGGAATATACACGGGTGAATACACAAGTGAACCCCGTTCTCTCGTCCAGAGGTCCGTCGAGGAACACCGTGTGATTTTTAGTCTGTACGTATTTATTGTTATTACGTAAGTCTCGACGTATCATCAAAACTTCTTTCATATCCTAGCACAGCTGATCCTGAGGCAATTTATTAGACCTGGAAATCACACCATGTTTATTCGACTTGGTAATAAACTAATATGAAACTTACAGCAAGTATGCGCTCCTTCTCCTGTTTCCGCTTCTCCTCCCTCCTGGCGGCGGCCTGCTCCTGCCTGGCCGCGTGTGCGCCGCGCAGCCAGGCCTCCGCCACCTTCTGGCGACGCTTCTCGCACTTGGCGAGGGCCTGGAACGGAACATCTTATTATAGCTAATGGTACTAATCAACCTGCCACCAAAAATTCTCAAAGATTCTCTAATTTCATAAAACAATTTAGCATAATTTCAGTTCAGTACAGTTTCAGAAAACATTGGGATGCTTATGCAAGGATACAAACTATCTCATTCCACCTTACGAGTGACGTTATCAATTTTGTTTTATTTTTCTCAGAAATATTCTTCACATTCCTCTAAAAAGTCTTCATATAAAGTTCTTACGACCAGTTCCACTCGCAGCGCTAGTAGCACTAGTAGCTATCTAATAGAACTAACCTCCTTGCTAAGCCTCAGTCTCTTGATCTTGTCCATGAGGTGGAACACGAGCTGCAGTAGCGGCCGCACCTCGTCTCCTCCTCCATCAGGACCTAATGCGAGGCTGATCAGCATCACTCGCTCCGTTTCAGGAGGTTTCGTTGCTGCTTGCTCTCTGAGGAAAATGAGTTTGTAATTATTGGAGGATTTATTTATTTATTTTATTTATAGACTCACGCCTGTATTCCCCAGAGGGGGTAGGCAGAGGTGTGCAGTACACCCACGTTTCGCCGGCTATTTTATAAGTCCCATGTAATAGGGGGCGAGCCTATTGCCATTTACCGGGCACAATTCCAGACTCCGTGCTGCTACTGAGAATTTCCTAATGGAAAAACCCAATAACACTTTTGCCCGACCCGGGGATCGAACCCAGGACCTCGTGCTCAGCAGTCGCGCTTGCTACCACTAGACCAACGAGGCAGTGGTCAATTGTGGCTTAGCTCCATTACCCTCCAAAGCGACCGTTTGTCAAGTTATAAGTACAAAGAAGGCACTGACTCCAGCTGCTTGGGCCCGGAGTATCTGTCGGAGATGTGTATGGACTGCACGTGCGCGTGGTAGTGCTGCAGCGCGGCGCAGACGCGGGCGTCCAGCACGGCGCTGGTGGCCTCGGCCGTCTCCGACATGACGCACATGGCGGCCGGCAGCCCGTGCTTGTCGCCCGGCCGCCGCTCCGGGCAAAATACACTCTGAAATACACATGACAAATTCAAACAAATATTTTTTTACATTTAGCCATTATCGTCCCACCGCAGGACAAAAGCATCAATTCCTCCTAGTATAGAGCTATTTGCGGACAAAAATTTAAGAATAAAAACACGTACTTATTTTCGAATCCTGCTCATGCGCATGTACAGTATTATAAGAAACAAAATGGCATGTTAGTCTAACGGTAGTCTCAGTCTAAAGGTCTCGCGCACCGAAGCCAGAGTTTGTACCACCAAACAATAGCGCATACTCAACTCACACTTTAAATCCCTATTTTTTAATTTGTTTTTCTATTTATTAGAATATCCATCATAACCAAGTGGGCCTATTAAGGGTCCCGTTGGCACCTTTTGAATACGGAACTCTAAAAAGTAAAAAAGTCTAACTCACCAAGTCTTGCATCTCTTTCGACAGTTTTGTGGCGATCTTCTTCTGCGCCACACACAGTATGAAGGGGTCGCTGTCGTCTTTACCTAGTTCCACACGAATCAGCAACGTGTCCGGAGTTGGTCTAACTACACCCAGGAGTAAGTGGACCAAGTCTTGGCGCTGTGGGATTGAAAAATACATTATCTATACATATAATAAAATCGTAACGAAGTAAAAATTGTACGCTAAATATTTTTGAATGTTCGATGAACGATATGTAATGAATGAGCCAAATATGTAATGAAACAACTTTTGAACGGATATAACTCGCGTATATTTTTTTTGATAAAACACTCCTGACGTTTCGAGATCTTTGCAGATCTCGTGGTCGCAGGCAGACTGAGGTGACAAGCGTCTGAATAGTTATTTAAAATTATTTTTGATCTACCGTCAACTTTATTTAGTATTTTGCCCATATTATGTGAAATTTTAATTTAATTGAATAAATTTAAATGCTATTATTAAGATTTTTACAAGATTGTAGTTTTTAGAAATTTTGTCTGTCTGTTTGTCTGTTAGAGATTGGCGCGAAAACTACTGGACAGATTTTGTTAAAATTCGGCAAAAATATTTGTTAAATACTAAGTCAGGTTTTAGGGTACAAATTATCACAATAATTATAGGGGATGAGCAGTATTGTAATAAATAGGGTTACCGAAATCCACGCAGAGGCAGTCTCGGGCGGAAGTTAGTTATTTATTAAAATTACAAATCTGTGCATGAATGGTCTTCAGTCGTACCTTGGGTTCATACCTTGACCGTTGACTGGCACGTCAGAGGTTTCAGGTTCGAACCCAAGGGGAACCTCTGAGTTTTCGTAAGTTATGTGCGTTTTATAAATTAATTATCATTACTCTGTGTCTCGGAAAGCAAGTAAAGCCCTGCGCCTGATCTCTCTCCGGTCGTGTCGGATTGCTGTCCCATCGGGTTAAGAGAGTGAGGGAATAGAGTGTACTTGTGTTAGCGCACACATTTCTGCATTATATCTCCTGTGTAGTTGGCTAATCTCCGTTGAGATTGGCCGCTGTGACCGAAATTGGGTCAGGAGAATTATTACATACCTTGATAAGTTTAAGTGTGAGCAGCATGCCTTCGCAGCACACTCGTCCGCTGCACCACATGGTGAAGCAGTGCTCCGCCTCCCGGCGCCACCCGCGCTCGTCGCTGGCCGCCACTACGTCCAAACCTGTCTCTCCTGTATCACGCGCGGGTAGCCAGTGTGATCAATGTCAACAATTTATAGGTACTACTTATTGAAAATATAATTAACCTTAAGTTGGGTAATTCGGTTAAAGTTTTGCCCAACAATGGGCTAGTATAATTTAAATGATACATCGATTGTAAAGGATCTTCTTTCGACAAGTCAGAGGTGCGTACATTGGTTTCGAACCATACATTTTGTTGAGTCATGTGGACATAAATGTATGGAACAGCTGATTTTTTTTTTGCGACTTATGGATTGGTCCCATAGTAAAAGTTGTTCATAATGAATAATGATGAGTTTAATGACCCATTTTAAGGATGCTGGTGTTTTACAAATAACCCTGTATACCTCTCTACAATACCTATGGGGCAAATTACTTATAGGACTATTACTGTAAATAGTACCTACTTACCAACTAACGTAAAATTATCATCTAGTAGAGGTTTATGCAGTTTAAGGAAGTTAGTAGCTATGGAAGTGTTCTTGGCGCGTCCCACGGCATACGCCAGCGCGTACGCAGCTAACGCGCAACACAGGATGCCTTCTAGCCAGTAGGCGTCCCATCTAGGACGCACCATTATAGGAACCTGATAAAATAAATTTAATTAGGTACACAGTTTGATAGTAAAAAAAAACTTTTTTTATAGAGCTTTTGTTATGATTTTTTTTTTGTTGTTGAAAGCAATAAATACGGAATTCTGCTTTAAGTAATTAAAAAAAAAACAAAAGTCAGATTTTAGTACGTACAAAAGTCAGAGTTTAGTAGGTAACTAAATTAAAAATGTTGTTGAATTGATTTTTTAATTTGTTGATTGATACATTTGATGTTAAATCGTCGTCGGAGTCGTGATAGCCTAGTGGTGGTGACCGTTGACTGGTAAGTCAGAGGTCTCGGGTTCAAACCCAAGGCGCGCACCTCTGACTTTTCGTAAGTTATGTGCGTTTTATAAATTAATTATCACTCTCCGTGCCTCGGATAGCACGTTAAGCTGTTGGCCCCGGCTGTCAATTGTAAATCTTTGACAGTCGTTACGGATAGTCAGAAGCCCGAAAGTCTGACAACCAGTCTTACCAAGGGGTATAGTGTAACTCAGTATCTGGGTTGTGGAGGTCTGATAGGCAGTCGCTCTATGTAAAACACTGGTATTCAGCTGCATCCGGTAAGACTGGAAGCCGACCCCAACATTGTTGGGAAAAGGCTAGGCAGATGATGACATTTGATGTTAAATAAATAGTAATAAGTACCTAATGAAGTAAATAATACCATGGAACAGGGTATGAGGGTAGGTACCTTAGAAATAGTGATCTTCGGTTGTTCAGAGGTGCGCGGCGCACTATCCTGGAAACCTTCGAACTCCTCAGGGTCTTGGAAGTGCTCAAACTCATTGTCTTCATCCTGGTGGATATAATATATAATATTAATTTTTAATCATTATATAGAAAATATTGCCGTGTAGTTTCCGGCCTAAGAATAAAACCACCCCTACTCATCCCGCAGGTGTCGAAAAAGCGAAAAGGGAAACATCTGGAGGATGGGCAACAGCATCCTACTGTTTAATAGCAACCATTTGCTACTAAGATCGCCAACCCGCTTGCCCAGCGCGCGTGGCGGTTAAGGTCAAACACCTTCTAATGAGCACACAAAATAAATGATGCGTATGAGAAGAGGCCTACGTCCACATAGGCAGTTTTCAATAAAATTGCCTAAATTAAATGTATAAGTAAGTACCTCAACTAAAATGTCATCCTCCGTTTCCACATCGGCTTCAAATTGATCGTTTGCTGGGGGCTTATGTTTTACTGGAGGCATTTCCTTTTCGTTGCTGAAGTCTGAGAAATTAAAATATTATACTTACAACCTTTTTGGTTTGGACTTATCATAGTTATTTCTGTAAAATTAAGTCGCCTATTAGCAGAGGCGTGCAGTTTGTATAGGCAAAAAGTCATAGATACGTTGTAGGCGACGAATTAGTAAAACTAAGTAAGATTTGTATGTATACCTACCTTATCGGAAATGTCTGCAAGCCCCTGCCTACTAATAAAGACACTATACTTTACTTTACTGCATAATAAAGCCAGCTATATCATATTTTTAATGCATTATTAAGTTATTCACTACAATGAAGAGGGGAAAATAAATGGTCCATTTACCATAATATTTATTTTAAAATATTAAAAATGGTTTAAGTGTGTTAGTAATAGGTAGTAAAAATATCAATATAGGTACTAAAAATTGCACTTTAAGATTTTCATTATATCTTAAGGTGTTGACTGACCCTCATCACTAACACTAACACACTATCTCATTCGCTCATTAAAGGTATAAAATCACTGATCTGATCACATCAAACTTCCAATTAGGCTAAAATTTTAGCTGAAACTTTATAATGTTCTTCTCCTTGACTTAGTTTTTAACGATTTTTCATGACTATGCGTGATTTTATTTCTTCAATGTGCGAGCGAGACAGCGGTTTAGAACCAATAACATTTGAGCTACGATTTTAGATTTCAATCCTCAAATGTTACAAAAATAACTAAGTACAAGCGAGTTCATCTATGTTCACTTCTGAAATAAACCAAATGCAACATAATGTTCAATTTCCACAAGTTGACATCATTATGCAACATGATAATTAACATAACAATTCATTAAAGGTCGAGAAATGAGACACAATAGAAAGACTTTAGTTATGTGCCACCAGGATGAAAAATATCTTTCATAAGTAAAAGCGATGTGAAGATGTTGGCAACCCCAACAAATATATTTTTAATTGTGTTTAATTTCTATCACTTGAAAGGTTTAAGTCTGATTACTACGTACCACCAGCAGGCTCTACATCATCATCAGCATCAAACTGCTCAAACTCAGCAAAGTCATCATCTTCAAGCGCTTGGTCTTCAAACGCTTGAGCCACAAGGGTGCCGCATAATAGCACAACTATTGATAATAGCACCCACCGCATTTCTGAACTGTCAAGAAAAAATATATTATGTTAGCAAGATTTTGTAATAGTCGAGCAATGAGACACAATAGGAAATCTATTGATATGTGCCTGCAGGGTGTAGAGTCTTGTTCTAAGGTGAACCAGGGTAGTATTGGTTCATTAAGGATTGAAACTTTCGTATAAACTCTTATACATAAAGTAATTAAAAAAAATAATCAATCAAAAGTCTATTTTTATAGGTATAGATATGGTAAAAACAATAATTAAAGTTAAGGTTGCATTCAATTTTAAATCACTAATTAATGTTTGTGTCAAAACCATAGGAAACTTGAAAGTTAAATTGTTTGTCCGTCCCTAAAACAACACATTGACCCAATTACCAATGTGTATAGGTACTTGCACCAGCTTCAAGTAAGTATTACAAATAATTTATTGTAATTGTAATGAGCAAGGAATTTAAACATGTTTTCCTTATACAAATACACATAAAGTTTTCATTCCTATTACTACAGGTACAAGGTAATCTTATCGCTCATTCAAGGTTATGAGAGAATTTGTGGGGTTTCAGGTGAAGACCATGGCATTAGTGAAAATTTATGACACTTTTCAATAACTAGAATGCTATTAAAACTTGAATTTTAACTTATAGTTGCATTCATGGTAAATAAATTAAGTTTAACTTGAACATCCCCTTTTGATATTTCTTAGATTTTTTTAACAATAATCTTCGTCACAAATTACGTTCAAATATAGCCACAAGGTGATCTAAATATATTTTTTTATTTCTACTGCTTAGAATTGCACTACTGACTGTGCAAATTTTAACACTTAAAATCTCTCTTTGTATAGCGAATTACATAGCTTTATAGTTACCTGTTATTTATTTATCAACGTTGTTATCAACTAAACTAGCTCATTAACTTATTATTTAGATTATTTTACACAAATTCAATCACATTTCACCTACTCTACTTTATTGCGGGATTGACACAGTATGTTTTCATTGCATAATCTTCTATCGTGAAATATTCTTATTGGTTCCCATTTGACACAATGAATAGGTAACCAATCAAAGTCTTCTTTGATCAGATGTACTCAAAACCGTCATGGAGAACGCACCGTTTTAGTATGTCACGTCACATGACGTTACAAATAAAAGTTGCCAGAACTAAATATTTTAATTCTACGTCGTCACAGAGTAAATAGGTTGTAAAAAGTAGTTATAATAGTAAATCATAATAATTTAGAACCACAAAATACAAATGATTGTTCTAATGCAACTTCTAGTGCATTAGAACAATAGAGCCACAAGAAGTTGCATTAGAACAATAATTTGCCGACTAGTGTCGACTAGCCGGCAGCTGTACCTAGTGTACCTACTTCACTCGTCTGTTTTCCATTGTTTTATTTATTAGGTACTAATGACATGATTGGCAGTTAGCCAAGTTGCCAAGAAAATCGTAGTGTCGCTGCGTATTTTTTTTTCTAACACTAAAATTAGTTTTTACTTTTTGTAAATTAAAACTAAAAGATCAATAATTAATTAATATCACTACAGTCAGTCGTGAGTCACGTAGATATATTATTAGGAAGCAGAGGTTCTGAGCCCTTCCAGGTCCTAAACATAGCGTACCACAACAAAATATAGAAATTAATGAAATGATACCTACCTAGTTACCTACGTGTTCTTTTAATTCAGAGCCTCAAGACGAAACTTTTCCATTAAGTACCTAATTCTATCCTACATAAATGACAATTTGGATACCTGCATCATTATTATGGAAATGATAATAGGTACCTACCTATTGAGGAGACATATAAAAAACAAAAGGAAAATAATATTGTTACATTATACATAAGTACGTTGGTGCCGTCATCATATAAGATTACGAGGCCAACCACCGCGTAAATCCGCATCGGAAGCCTCACAGAATG
The DNA here is from genome assembly GCA_936450705.2 of Protodeltote pygarga. Lineage (NCBI taxonomy): Eukaryota > Metazoa > Arthropoda > Insecta > Lepidoptera > Noctuidae > Protodeltote > Protodeltote pygarga. The sequence goes on along the minus strand of OW388264.2, from coordinate 3,478,980 downwards.
CTGATAACATCTTGATCAATGAATGCAGAATTTATTACTACAAAAGGTACCTAGATATTTACTAAAGATCATCAGAATCAGATCAGAAAAGACTTATTTCGAGCCCTGATCCTGACTGAATTTTTATCGTTCTTGTTTCAAAAATATCAATGGGTCCGAGTGCCGTTAGAGGATACGGAATGAGGCTATGAAAATTTTTATTTTTTTTAAATTAGGTATTCTTAAATTAAACTTGTTCGCGGCTTGGAGTTTCATTCAAGTCTACAGTCACATTTGAATGGAAAGAGACTGTCCAAGAAAAGCTGCGATGGAAAAAAAAATTGTTAATTTATTTACTTACCTATCTGTGAAAAAATCGGGGCGAGCCTATTGCCATTAACCGGGCACAATTCCATACTCCGTGCTGTTACTGAGAATTTCCCCGACCCAAACACTTTGCCGATCCGAAGATCGAACCTAGGACCTCATGCTCAGCAGTCGCGCTTGCTACCACTAAACTAACAAGGCGATCAAAAATAATGAGTCAAAATTTTGAAAAGAAAAAGAATGTGTTGGCTATACTGGCCTGCCATAGCATTAAACAACGTGCTTGCGACTATTAGACCGCAACTGCATTGATCTAATCTAATTAACACTGTAAATGTATCTGGTTATTCGATGCAGAACTTATTTTTATTTATTCCTAGCTGCCGCCCGCGACTTCGACCGCGAGGAATTTAATTTTACAGCCCGTATAACATTATAACTTTCATCAATAAGCTGGCTATCATTCCTATTATAATCTTACATCATATATTTACCATATGTGTTAGCGGGAAAGACTAGCTCCAAGCGCCATTCCTTCTGCGTGCAGTAAAAGTCGATTAACAATGAAATTATTTAATAAGAAATCGCAAAAACAACTGACTGAGTCAGTAAAAGTCGACTAACAATGAAATTATTTAATAAGAAATCGCAAAAACAACTGACTGAGTCAGTAAAAGTCGACTAACAATGAAATTATTTAATAAGAAATCGCAAAAACAACTGACTGAGTCAGTAAAAGTCGACTAACAATGAAATTATTTAATAAGAAATCGCAAAAACAACTGACTCAGGACTTGAATCCGCCGTAGTTAGTATGAATAAGTACGATCGCATTAGCAGATGATTGCTGTTACATAGAAGGATGCTGCTATCCATCCTCTGGAACTTTCCCTTTGTCGTTTCGTACGACCCGCGGGACGAGTAGGGGTGACTCTATTCTTAGGTCGGAATCCACACGTTGCTATCATCTGGTGGGTTCGTGGTCAAACACTATACTATTTCTAATTAAACTGGTAGTTCCAGATAGTAGTGTAGCGTAGTGTGGTACAACTTGGACTTGTGTAGCATTTCTTTGTGTCTATCAACTTCAGTACCGCATTGGTTTCGAAAAGTGGGCTTCTTCGGCATTCTTCCTTTAATTAATGAAACCTTTTTGTCTGCCCCCTTTGAGTAGCAGGAGACATGCTGCTTTGATCGAGGTTCCACTAGGTTCTGAGGTGCGCATTCGATTGTCTTATGGGCAGTTATAGATAAAAGATTGTGGTATTTAATCATCGGAATCAAATTACAGATATACAGTCCCGAGATACGTTATTTTTTGTACATAACCTACTCTATGAAACGGAATAATGCAATTAAACATAGTTGCAGTTGAAAAAAAAAACGCTACCTACTAAAATAAAAGGATGTCTAAATTCAAATACGAAAGGGAACTCCCCTATAATTTATAGATCGAATCTCGATCACGGAACACTAGGGTCCAGTATTCGAAATTCGTAAATAATTCTTTGAATGTAAATTAAATTTAAATTTAAAAAAAACATAATACATTCATAAAAAATTTAGCTTTTCGCACTCTTCCTGAAAAAAAAACTATGTCAAATCTGAAAGTCCCGAATGCACACAATGTTTAAAAAAAGATACCTACAAAGTTTTTTCTTCACGTATGTTCTTCTGTATCTAGAGAAGAAGATTATAACTTCCTTAAAACGGTGAAGGAAAACATTGTGAGGAAACCAGCACACCTAAGATGTTTTCGATTGTATGTAAGAACCATATTGGCCTACTGGCGGTTTAAACTCTTATGGCTAAGAAGAAATACTTCTTATTTTAGCAAATGTTTTATTTTACGTCCTAATCGTGACTTATTATAATCCAATAGGATATCTGGAATCAAAATCGTGATGTTGTGGTTTAAATATTGTGCTATAAACAAAATTTAGTCATTTCTTTATTGTCAGGTCAAAACCCGCCCATTCAAATCACATTCGGAATTCAAAGGCGGTATCGGTTGCGGCTGCGCAATCAATTTGCGACTCGAATAAATTTTTAACATATTAAACTACGTTTTGATTGGTGAGTTAAAACAATTATTTAAATATCTTATTGTAAAATATTTATAATTTGGCTTGATACGCAAGCAACACAATAAAAGATTTAATTTGCATTCGCTAATTTTCACATATTTCTTTATTACGGTTGATGTCAGCCACCTTTCGGAGGTCATCCTCAGAAAAATATTCACATTTATTCTAATCAAACTGGAAAACATCGAATTTTCATTATAATATAAATGATGATTATTATAATATAAATGATAAATGATGATGATTAGCCGCACGAGGCATGAGAAACTCACGAGGCAGACCACTTATGGCATCTGAAAAGATAATGCGTGATACTGTTTTCTTTTTTTTTCCATACCACAACAAAGGTAAAAGTATTTTAGGTAGGCTGTATACAGCCATTTATAAAACCAAGATTATTCGAGCGTTTTCTAATTCATTTCGATGCTTAAGTGTAGCTATAACAGCGGAGGGCATTCCGTGGACCCAGTGACAGTTATTCTTTTTTTAATGAAAAAGACATATTGGTGGACCACGGCCTTACCTGATGGTTAACAGTATTGTGGACTACCCATGGAGTACACCTGACTTTAAAGCAAAAGGGCGAAGTTAGACAGTTTTGCAAGACCAATCGGAAATCCGACACGACCGGAGAGAGATCAGCGAGAGCCAACGGCTCTACGTGCTTTCCGAGGCACGGAGTAAGTGATAATTAATTTAAGCCCTAAGTACCTACTTCGCATAGATATATGGTAAAGAATTTTCTCACGAGAACTGGGAAAACTTATATCAAACCACTTTATTTTGATGTAGATAAGGTCGACATATCTACTTTCCCGCCTTTACGGAGTTGTAGAATGTTAAGAATTATATTTTTTAATTTTTTATTATTTTCAAACATGACCATAGTGTTACTTAAATTTTTTAATGTGAAACGCTGCTAGGACGCGGTCTTTTTGGACATTGTTAAAATTAAATCTATTTCATTACAATTTGGTAAACTACAACAAAATGTGATTATAAACACAGCTGTATTTAATAACTTGTTCGCACGGGAATTTTAGAATAATGGAAATGGGGGATAAAAGATCCATCCCTCATTCAATGCGTATATGGTGCTCCAGATCAGACTATGTCCCACTTGTTGAAGAGCCCAAGTATTCAAACACCTGCACTTTCTACGATGTAATGACCGCCACTGATGCCGCGATCAAACTGGCCACCTACTGGGATAGAGGATTAGGATAGAGTCTCGAATTACCATCAAAACGAAAAGAAGAAAAAAAAAAAGCCGGGAATTTTAAGGTCTACCAGACCGTATAGTCACATTGTTTATTGTGAATCAGCTATTTTACATTTTGACACATGAATTTCAAGAATATTTAATGATAACACCAAAAATTTTGCCTTTGGTTTCTTCTTCTTCTTCTTTGTTTATTGGCCTTCGAGCTGACTCTTGTCAACAACTCTGCCAGTGTCAAGTGAGGACGGCAGCAATAAGGACTTTTTTTTTTAAATCTTTATCAGAGTAAGGCTTTAATCGTTGAGGGCTACAGACCATCGTTAATTATTTAAATCAAACATACATCTTGTCATATTTACCAATCTGATCACGCCAAACCTCTTTTTAACATGACCTATTTAATATCCTAATAAATCTTCTTCAATCCGTTAGACTTAAAAAGTTAATTTATCAGTAATAAAAACTCCGTTAGCTCGTCGAAACACTGGCTGTCTACGTTCATTCCTTTGCCTAGACATTAAAATTTAAATGTATTTCCAGTTCTCGCTGGTGGTGGAACCTGTTCCCGATCTAAGTATAAACTTGAACTTGAGAACGACAACGTTGGTCCGGCTAATGTCACCATTTAATTTAAAATTCGCGGAATTGTCCTAAAATTGATGTACCTACCTAAGGTCGGACGGAAGAGTTTTTTTTTTCGATTTAAGTAACTAGTTTGGCAATTACTTCTGTGAATAATTTTGAAGCGGCTAGTGCACCAGGGCAAGAAGGTCAAAAGTTCAAATTAAAAATTAAAATAGATAACTTACTAATTAAGAAACATAAAGTGTATAATTATTTATCAAAAAGCGCTTAAATCAATGCAAATTATTTATTGTATAATAACCACATGTGGGTACCACGGATTATACATATAAATGTTTGTTACTAGGTACAAAACATTTTCCTCGGAAATTTTCATACATTACAAGACGGATGTTGTATGCTTCTAATAATGTATTATTATCATTTATCATTGTTTAAATAATTTACAATAATCAAGATATGGTTTGTGGTTACACGATCGAATTGAACAGGCTGAGATCGCAATAGGTACTACCACTGGTACATAGGAAAAATGGAAAATATGTGACTGATATGAAAAAAATTATGAACTGAATATGTGATATTTTGCTGAAAATGAAGGTAAAAAGTTATAATATATGTTCACGAATAAAGCTAAGCATGTTGCACACCATCAAGTAAACGAACCTTAACTGCAGCGTAGCAGAATCGTAGTCACATTTAATTCGCAGTCGCGTTGATCTGATGCGATCTTACCGAATTTGTAGCACCGCAGTGGCGTAGTAGAAGCGTAGTCAGTGGCATATCAAAACCGTAGCACCGCTGGCGTAGCGGAAGCGTAGCAGCAAGTAGTGCCTAGTGAAAGCGTAGCAGCGGTAAGGTAGCGAAAACGTGGCAGCGAGCGCAGCGGTGGCATAGCGGAAGAATAGCAGAGCTGGCGCGGTGGCGTAGCGGAAGCGTAGCTAATGTAACGTAGCGGAGGCGGGGGCGCGTCGCGGAGGTGTAGCGTATCGAAATAATTTAGGTCTTTTTAACACTTAATAAACAAAACTTTATAAAATGGTTACCCTACTACTCATCGGTTCAATCGTTCGATTACAGTATTAACACAAAAAAAAACTTTTATTGTTGAAATCGACTCTTTTTATAATATCTGCAAATTTTTGCATCTATGTTTGTAGCTATTTATTAGTCACGTAAGCACGATTATTTAGTTAAACCATGTGTTTTAGATTTTATGTGCCTACTTCCATACTCGTATTGCCATCTTTTGTTCATATACGTAACCTTAGAGAAAACCGTTTTCTAGAAGTAAAAGACTTGCCTTGCTTCGTAGAAAATTAAAAGAGTTACTGTTAAGATTTTCGAGTTTAAAAGAGAGATAATGATGATAATTTACTGCCGAGGAAGGTTTATGTTTTTTTATAATCATGTTTAAACACATTAAAAATCAATATATTATGCTCGGAACAAAAGTTTAAAGTAAAGTAAAGTTTTAAGTTCAACAATATACTTATATTTTTACATAGGTACCTTTTTTTACAAATATACCTACATATTATTATAAAAATGTAATTTTCAATTCTAAAATACCTACTTAATTAAAACCAAAAGAAGAATTTAATTTTCATATCAACCAAACTTGTTACTAATTTTGGTTTTTTAACTTATACGAGTATAATAATATTACCTATATAATAAATGTTTCTTCAAATTACCTATATATAGGGCGGCCCATTTATAGTGGTCCAAAAATTTTTTTTACATCTAGGACATCCCTATGATTAATCTAAACGCAACATATGTTCCGCGAAAATCAGTAGTTTAGAAGGTATGATTTTTAAAATTTAATTTCTTAAAATTTCTACTTTAGTAATGTGAACCTCTTTAGATTGAAAGTGACTGCACTAAATCGAATCAAATTTGGTGTGTAAGTACTATAGACATGTAGGAAGCAAGCAATGAGCTATTTTTAAGGCTAACCTTAAATCGTAACATGGTTTTAGACCTTTCGGTGAATTATTTGTAATTTTCGATTGATTAAGCACATTTTTCAAAAAATTCTAAATACAAAAAAATGTACTACACGAATTTTGCTTATGGTTGTAAAAACTACCTTGAAGTGTGAGGATAACATAAATAAAAAATTACTGCCGTGTAACTACAGTAAGTTCTTCAGAAATGAACATTGAATGCACTAGGTCATTAAAAACTTAAAATTTTAATTTTTGCCTAAAACATCATTTGAATAAATCTAACGTTATTATGAAAATAAAAACACTGGAATTAGTTAAATAAAGGATATTTACTTAAAATAACAACCCACAATGACAAAATAAACGCTATTACAATAATTTTTCGAAATGTTTGCCTCTATTTTCATTGCAAATCTTTTTAAGCCTGTTGAAAGCCTGTTGTAATTCGGCCATCATCATCATCTGCCTAGCCTTTTCCCAACTATGTTGAGGTCAGCTTCCAGTCTTACCGGGTGCAGCGGAATACCAGTGTTTTACATGGAGCGACTGCCTATCAGACCTCCACAACCCAGATACTGGGTTACACGATACCCCTTGGTAAGACTGGTTGTCAGACTTTCGGGCTTCTGACTACCCGTAACGATTGTCAAAGATCTACAATTGACAGCCGGGGCCAACAGCTTAACATGCTATCCGAGGCACGGAGAGTGATAATTAATTTATAAAACGCACAGACCTTACGAAAAGTCAGAGGTGCGCGCCTTGGGTTCAAACCCGAGACCTCTGATTTGTCTGTCAACGGTCACCACCACTAGGCTATCACGACGAAAGCAAATAGACAGCCTTTCAACAGGCATAAAAGGTTTTTTTTTGCGACGTCGCTGTTTAATGTTTATGCATTAAAAATAGAGACAGACATTCCGAAAACTTATTGTAATAGCGTTTATTTTGTCATAGTGGGTTGTTATTTTAAATAAATATCCTTTATTTAACTAATTCCAGTGTTTTTATTTTCATAATAACGTTAGATTTATTCAAATGATGTTTTAGGCAAAAATTAAAATTTTAAGTTTTTAATGACCTAGTGCATGCAATGTTCATTTCTGAAGAACTTACTGTAGTTACACCGCAGTATTTTTTTATTTATGTTATCCTCACACTTCAAGGTAGTTTTTACAACCATAAGCAAAATTCGTGTAGAACATTTTTTTGTCTTTAGAATTTTTTGAAAAATGTGCTTAATCAATCGAAAATTACAAATAATTCACCGAAAGGTCTAAAACCATGTTACGATTTAAGGTTAACCTTAAAAATAGCTCATTGCTTGCTTGCTACATGTCTATAGTACTTACACACCAAATTTGATTCGATTTAGTGCAGTCACTTTCAATCTAAAGAGGTTTACATTACTAAAGTAGAAATTTTCAGAAATTAAATTTAAAAAATCATAACTTCTAAACTACTGATTTTCGCGGAACATATGTTGCGTTTAGATTAATCATTGGGATGTCCTAGATGTAAAAAAAATTTTTGGACCACTATAAAAGGGCCACCCTGTATATATATATTATTAGATCATAAACACAACAAAACTAGAGATAGGTATTATTGAGAAATACGCCCGGCTCAATAAAACGAAAAGCATAATATCGAAAATGTCCTTCACCCATTTTAGTACCCGAAAAAGAAAACAAAAAACCCTCACGGATATGGATTGACAATCAAATAACATCGAAAACAGAATTCGATAAATTCATGGAACAAGATGAATCAGGCTGTGCGACTTGGCCATATAAGCTGGCCTAAGGCCATGTTCAATGCCAGTTGAGTTCTGCGCGTGAGATCACACGCTACATAATTTTAGAATTATTTTAATTTTTTTAAGTTTTTTTTTTAATCTGCCACAATGGCTTCTGCCGTGATTAAGTTGAGTGCCATATTGATGTTAATTGCTGTGTGTGCCGCCGATGTGTGTTAGTAGTTTTTTTAATTTATTTAATTTACTATATTTATATATTGTGCAAATATAATAATGTAAATGTAAAATAAGTAATTTTGCAACGATTCCACGTCTAAAAACGCTAAGTCAATGTTAGAGCCATAGACTATCCGAATAGCATTATCCGAAAGAGCCTTTAATTCTACTATAGCTATATTGTTAGACAATAAGACATTAGTACAATTTGATACAATTCAGAGTGTATTACAAGAAGATTTAAGACTTTTTACTACTTTTACTTTACGACTTTTAAAATTATTTTCTATAATTTTAAGATGCTATAATTTCACCGATACAGTTTCAGTCAGCTTTTTCCTAGTGATATTTTCCGCACCTACAGCTTTGATTCTCTTTCTTAAATTTTATCATAATCGGCTAAGTAGTTTACTATTCAAATAGACAAAAAAGATTTTCATTTATATATTAATAGAACCATGTATAGGACCTATTCTTATAGTATGTTTACATGGTAGAGATTAACTGCAAATGAAATATTGTACTGCATTATAAATTTTATAATTTAATATCAATGGTCAAGGTTAAATATTTCTTGTAAACAAACTTGAAGATAATCCTTTACAATGCCGGAAATCAAATTAATATTAATAGTTAAGTATAATACATATATTATTCATCTTCAGTTGGCTTATCATACATAAATACCGAAGTGCTTGTGTGATGTGTTTGTTCACACGATCAGAAAGGTTAAGCAGATCTTGACGTGATCTGTAGATGGGTGACCATTTTTGGCAATTTGTTTCGTGAGTTTAGGTGTGTTTTGGAAGAAAAGTTAAGCAGTTTTCACTTAATACATGTATTCACAGAGAAAAATTTATTGAAACACTGCTTCAGAAACCAAAATGAAAAATCTACACGTTTCTGAAATAAATTAATATGTTTCTCGGGTTTTTTTTTCTCTATCAGAATTAAACAATTTTATGATCTTATGGAGCTTTGATATCAATATAAATTAATTAGTTATTAACAGTTTATTAAGGACGAAAAAGACGACAACATCCTCCTAGCCTTATTAATTCCAAACTTTGTTGGAGTCGACTGCTAGTCTAACCAGATGCGGGTGAATTTCTGTTTTTTTTTTTAGAGCGACTACATCTGACCTCCGCAACCCAAAGAGATACGATATGCGGAAGTTAGATTAGTTGTCAGGATTTTATGAGGGAACCGATTCCCTTTAACAACTTCATGACAGCAGGGGGGGCCAACGGCTTAACGTGCTTTCCGAGGCACAGAGCAGATTATAATAAGTTTATAATTCGCACATAACTTACGAACAGTCGGAGGAGCCTGCCTTGGGTTCGAACCTGAGGCCTGACTTGCACGTCAAAGCGTCATACCACTAGACTATCACTGCACTTTTCGATGGTGTATATTATAACCTAAAAATTAGAATAGTAAGACTGAAATTAGTAGCGTGATGTACAAAAAAATCTACAGCACCAATGACTTGATTTACCTATCTGCTGTTTCATCCTTACAAGTAGCCTTCAGTATAGCTTTCTTGTTGTGCAAAATAGGTGCCCTTCTTTCCGCTAATTACCTATATTAATTATATTATTAAACCACAAGATTTTTACACCTTCCGTTCGTTACAATAACACATTAAATGGATTGATTATCTTTAATTTGAATCGGTTGCTTTGAGGATATGAACGCACGTTGTTGTTTAACAAAACACAACTATTACAATTACTACTACACCTACTACAAGTACTACAACTAGTAAAGCCTATACTTAACTGTTGTCGCCTTCCTTTTATTACCGTCTTATACTACAAACGAGCAAAATTTATTTTATATATAAAAGTTGAAGCAACTGACCTTTAGCCGTCGCGTTTTTCTTTTTAAAATGTTTTAAATCTACATTCTTAAAATTAACTGTTCTAGTTGGACAAGGTTCTTCCTATTCAACTTGGTTTAAATATTAAAATTAATGTCGCTTTTCATTTCATCATCTGCCTAGCCTTTTTCCAACTATGTTAGTGTCGGCTTCCAGTCTTACCGGATGAAGCTAAATACCAATGTTTTACATGGAGCGACTGCCTATCAGACCTCCACAACCCAGATACTGGGTTACACGATACCCTTTTCATTATTTCATTTCGCTTTTCATTTATTAATCCTTTTTTGTGGCCGAGGGGAGTCAAAAATGCCTTCCGCATACCGCACGTCCGAGGACGTACGGTTATGTGGGGCTCGCACCCACTAAAAACAACTCCCCCCTGCATGTTCCTCGCACTATATTGGACGGGGCCGGGTACTGCTAGCGCGCTTCGCAGCCCCATCCAGTGCCTGCCTTTAGGCACGCTCATCATTTATTAATCCTCCGTAGGAAGTCATATAGAAACAGCCTTCTGATATCTCTGACGCAGAAGATTAGGATCGCGAGTGGCCCCGTCAAGATGAATCCAAACGAGCGTGGCACTATTTATCTTCTTTTGAAGCGATTTTAGCGATTATTTACTATTATCTTAATAATCTACTTTAGTTTAATTATACAATAGTTGAACTGTTGCCTATGTGGATGGTTAAATAGAATAAACCCATTATTAAAACAAATCAGACTCTCGCGTCGCGGTTGATCGTCGATCGTCGTCGGTTTGGTCACTGTTAGGTCGCGTACGTCCATAAATCGTAGCTACTTATTCGTTTTCTTGTATTTATTTACATAATTTATTTTTAGTCAATATAGTAGTTTGAAACACTACATTCAGCAAACACTGGTATTCAGCTGCATCCGGTAAGACTGGAAGCCGACCCCAACATAGTTGGGAAAAGGCTAGGCAGATGATAGTAGTTTGAAATACAGGTATGGTAAACTTTTTTTTTTACAAATTACCTATACCTACAGTTCACAGTGATATTTTTTTGAGTTAATTTTGCGTTTTTAAAGAGCATCTCTTATAAGGTCCAATAGGCCAGAAAACAATTGATTCATTGTGTCTGCAAGTAACAGCTCACCTCAAGTACCTACATATAAGTATATCGAGACATGGAAGTTAGCTCATAATTTCCAACTATTCTTGTGAAAATAAATCATGTTTAACATGCAACTCTGTTCATAATTACAGCCTTACTATATCATGTTAGTGACTGCAATTAAATACAGAACTACTTAGTATCAATTAATATTCATATTATTAGTATTAACAACTGTTTTTTTACGCTTAACCGAGAAAACTATTTGCTAATAATTAAACATAATTAAAGTGCTCTAATTTTATATTTTTTACAAAACCTTTGTCTATGTTTGACGGATGAATGAATTTTGATGAAATTAGGAACTCAGATAAACCATGACCTGAAGGCTGAATTAGGACATAGGATACGTTTATCCTGGCCAACTGCCGACCCAGCAGTTGCCAGCAGGCGAAAAGATACTAATCTATAATGTAAGTATATCGATGTCGTTTAAAAAAAAAACATTTAAGTTTAGATACTTTTTGCTAATACGCGCTTAGCTGAGCTTCTGTATAGTAAGGTAGGAATGGGACTGTTCTGAAATAGTCCAGTATAAAAATGTAGCTTATGGGAATTCCCAGAATTAATCTCTGTAGCTCCCTTCACGCCCATTGCAATCCAATACCACTACATGTAGATTGACATAAAATGCTGGCTGGTGTGAACCTACAAGTTTTTGCATCATACATAATTTTTTTATTAAAAAAAAACAAAGGAAGTGCAACAATGCAGTGTATTGGAAATTAATTGTAAACAGATAACCATTGTCAACGATATAGACTATTAAAAGATAATTGTGCCATAAACAATTAAAATGCATTTTATAGGCTGTTTATTGACGCTGAAAAAAATTGATTGACACGGCTTGAAATGTCAGTTATTTTTTATTACTGCTTTCGGCAACAGATACGATTCAATTTAATGCCGAACAATTTAATTGTTTTTTTTATTGTATTTTTCTTCTGCTGCTTGAAGGTTTAATCACTACATAGTATAAAACAAAATCGCTTCCCGCGTCGCGTCTGTCTGTCCCTATGTATTCTATGATCTTTAAAACTACGCAACGGATTTTGATGCGGTTTTTTTAAATATATAGAGTGATTCAAGAGGAAGGTTTATATGTATAATACATGCATATTAGCGTAACCGTGCGAAGCCGGGCGGGTCGCTAGTCCTTAATAATTTATTATTAAGTATTACTTAATTCATTAAATAATCATAAAATTCACACAAAAAGTTCACTAAAATATGTTCTATAAAGCCTCTACAGCCTTTTAAATAGTGATAACTTATCAAATAATATGTAAATAGGTTTAATACAAACTTCGCAGTACCATGACAATTGACATATTAAGAAATTTGTTCAAAGTGTTCGCAATTTGAAAACCGATGGCCAACATATCTGTGGTAATATTTACTTACATACCTATTACAAAACATGGCCAAGTCTCTGAGGTTTTATGTTGTAGAGCCAATGATCAGCGAAGCGACATAACTATTATTATTTATTCAATGTAGGTAGGTATGTGCGCATTTTTTTATAAAACAATAAAAGCTCAATTTTGTCTACGCTCTTATCCTAGATCCATAAGATTTAAAAAATAATTTTGCAACTAAGTATTGTAGGTCCATAAGTTATTCCCGCCAACACAACTCTGGCACTTTATTTAGTTTGAGCAATCTAGGGTGCCTATGTCACCAAACAGGTTAAGCTCTCTCACCTATATATGTACACAGACCGGTCGGGTCTTAAACCGGATAACGTACGCTCCATATACCTACGCAAAAAAAAAACGGGAAAAAGACTTAAGTAAATAATTTTCTTGAATATTTCGGATTCTGTTTTTTATAGGTCAAGATTGACACTCAATATCAACCGCAGATCATGTCGAACTTTTTGTTCAAGAGTCATATTGTGATAAAAACCATTAATTTCAGTTTGCAGTTTAAAATAATATTTTTTTTTTGTGAAATTTTTACATGTTTTTAGCACATGTTAGCTTATTACGATTTGATACGGTGGCTCAGCGGTTAGAGCGTCGGCACGGTATGCCGAAGATCGTGGGTTCGAATCCCATCCGTAGCAGTCACGTTTTTTCAAATTTCTTATTAAAATATTTATTAAAATAAAAATTTTGTATTTCACGCGGAAGCGTCGGAATTATTTAAGGATGTCTTCATCCTTGCCTTATTATGGAGAATTATTATTTAATTTTGTTTGTGATTTTTTTACATGTTACCTTATTAAACATAATTATTTAATAAGAAATTTGAAAAAACTAGTGTCTTCCCATCCGTATCAGTAAAAATAGTTTAGTGAAATCACACACCATCAGTAAGAAGAAGCGTCCATTTTAAAGCGTTTTTGGCGATTTTTCTATGAATATTGTGATTGTATATTGCCCTTCCTATATGAACTTGTAACGAAACCATAGTGCAGAAAGTATAACACCGCCATCTATCGGGTGGAAATGCTACTAGGTACATTATTTTTACTCGCATGAAACTATAGGTATTCCGGACATAAGTATTTTTTAATTTTTTATTGATCTGAATATGTGATGATGCCATTTTACTAACAAAATTATTTTTTTATTATAATTTGACTCAATTAAAGCTACAATAAAAAATATAAATAACTTGTCGACATACTACCTTACTGATATCACTGAGTAAATCCGTGTCGTGAATGGCAAACTGCCATTATAGGTCAAGTTGTGACGTCATTATTTCGATGCGTGCATCGCTGTGGCGTCTCGGCTAGTTAACGTACAATCTATTAGTCATTTATTAACAATTTATGACCATAATTTCTTACTGAGACGTGATCTGAGTTGTTATGTAGTAATTTACTGAAGATATACCTAATATATATTTAAGTAGCTGCCCGGTGCGACTTTGTGCGCGTGATTATCCTTCCTCTACCTTTTCTACCCTACCCTACCCTACGCTACCCAACCGCTACTTACCCTACCCTATCCTACTCAACCCCTATCCTATCCTACCCTTACTCTACCCCTACCCGACCCTATCTTACTCTACCCCTAATCATAACACCGTCCCTTATTATTGTAGGTACTTACTAGCTTATTCAGATAAAATTACAGAATATACATAGTTATGAATTTTTACTGAAACTTTGTAATTTTATTCTCCTAACTTAGTTTGCAATTTGTATTTGATGATTTTATATCTTTAATGTGCGAGCGAGATGGCGTAGCTCGATAGCCGCCATACTTAAACTTCTATGTTTTTCCCAAAGTCCCTTTCTCTGACCTTCACACACGTCGATTAGATAATGCTTTAGTTATTTCTAATACGTCACCTTCCCCGGAACTTTTATAGGTCATTGTCAAGTATGAAACATGAGACATGTTTCCGCATAGATGCTATCATTAACACATTAGTTTAATAATTACGTTAGATTTATTGATCTATTAGGTTTATGTACGTGGATTGACGAATGATTTATTATTAAAACGGTTTAACTATGTTTATAGCTTAAATAGGAATGCAAACTTGTTTCCTTGATAGAGTAAGAAACATCTAGGTCACTATTGTATATCATCAATGCTCGTATAATTCGTGTCGGATTGTCTGAGGTTCTGCGAAAGAGGTGCCTGGGTACCTAGTAAATTAGTTATCCAAATTTAATTATTTAATAAGAATTTTTTTTAAATAACTGATACGAGACTCGAACTTACGATCTTCGGCGTACAATGCCGATGCTCTGACCGCTTAGCCATCGTATCTCACCAGAATCATCCATGATAATCAATCAGTCATCTCATTTTTATGATTTCTGCAAATCTACACGATGTTGTTATTCTAAGGGCAAATCCAAATCGTATCTTTGAGCTTTATTATTTTGACTATCAAATTCACGCGTGCAATACATTTATCGTTGGAATTGTTGGAACTATGCGCGCACGCAAGATACGACATGGAGAGGAAAAAAGACCACTAATTTGATTGGATAACTTTTACACTGAATCAAACCGATGCGATCTGATGAGATGACGATTCTAACTTACAAAAAAATCACGGTGACAAAAATTGGTGTCCAAATTGAACTTGAAAGTCAAACAGTACACATTATGTTAATTCAATCCAACATCGGAATAACATTCAGTGACCTTAACCTTAAGATTTATCCATAAGTTAAAACACACAGACAAAAAAATAATTTGCATCTATGAATCAGTGACGTAAGCACTGAGAACAATAGTGTTGTTACGTCTATTATAACTATTTAAGTATTTATATTAATAGCTTAACTAGTGGAGGATTTCGAAGAACTTAATATAAAAATTACCATACGTGTGTGTATGGGGTAAAACCACACGGATGTGGAATGCAACTACCCATACTCCTTAGATTTAGGAAAAACCAGCCAAACGGATCTTTCCATCATCATCATCATTAGCCTGTTTTAGTCCACTGCTGACTGCCTCTCCCAATGCGTGCTACTTTTGTGTGCTCATTAAGAGTAGGTATTTGGTCATAATCGCCACGCTGGGCAAGCGGATTGGCGATCGCAGTAGTAGATGATTGCTGTTACACAGAAGGATGCTGCTACCCATCCTCCGGATATTTCCCTTAGTCGCTTCTTACGACACCCGTGGGACGAGTAGGGGTGGTTCTATTTTTAGGCCGGAAGCCACACGGCACTTTGGCACTTTTACGTTGAATTAGACGGAAATGTGTTTAGAAGGCTCATCCTTTTTTTTTAAGGAATTTGACTTTTTAGTGACAGTAGTTACCACACTTTATAACGGTTCTAAGTTAGAACGAGGAGTACCTGGTCTACGAGTTCGAGCAATTCAACTTCTACGCTTGGTGTCGAGGGTCGATCCCCGTACGGGACAAATATTTTGTTTCGGTGTAGGTGTTTGCGCGATGTGAAATATTATTTATTACGAGGTCTGATAGGCAGTCGCTCCATGTAAAACATGGTATTCAGCTGCATCCGGTAAGACTGGAAGCCGACCCCAACATAGTTGGGAAAAGGCTAGGCAGATGATGACTACACCCAAGATAATTAAGAAAATCTTAGTATCGCTAAGTTCATAAAAAGAATACTAAGTAGTCATAATTAGTATTTGAGTTAAGCCGGTAAAAAAATTCGACATTCGAATATGGAGCGAATAGACAGGAAACCATAGACTTATATCTATAATTCAATGCAAGAAACCAATATTGAATGAAATGAGACGAAAATAAAGATCATCGTGCATATATTATAATGAGAATGCATCGATAAGTACCTATGATCATAATAATAAAATTGTGGTCAAGGCCTACTGTGTACGCCCAGCATTGTATATTGTCACTCGTCACACGTGTCTATGAGACATAATAATGTTCACTAGTTATTACACAGCAATAATACGAATTAATGACATCATTAACCAACGCACAATACTTTACCTATTAATTTACTGATAATTTTTAAACAATTATCCAATGAGTTGGCTAAACAAATCGTACATCATCACAAGGTCCTGGTATGGTCAGCCAGTACCTTGACCCTAAACAGGACTAACGTTTTACATACTGTGGTCATATTTACATAAACATTATCGACAACACATACGTAGGAATGCAACCTTGAATCTGAATTTTATCACGTCACAATTAAAACCTTTTTGATTTATTCGAATTTAAAAATAAATTCGCACTAAATAATAAAACTTTATGGCCGTTTGTACGTGTTTTATTGAATTCATTGTTTGAATTTAAATTAACTCTTTTTTTAAGATTTCTAAAAGTTTGGATATTAGCAATATTACTTTTATTGTAACTTGGGGTTTTAAAATTTCTTACTGATTGGTCACTTGGTTTTTAAGATTAGGTTAATGACCTTAAGCGTATATAACAAGGCTTAAATTAAGATTATAAAAACTCTCGTTTAATAGATTATTGATTTGAGATTGAAATTACTTAATATTTTAATTTGATTAACGTGGCCATATACTGGGCTCAAGTAATTTAGTAAAGATAGTGAAGATTTGTATAGTTTATTACAATGTGAAATTATATATGTAATTATGTGTTGGCTATTTACGTTAAAAAAATGTCTGTACTAAGCATTACTTCTCACTTATTACAATAGTCAATAGTTTTTTTTTATCATGTTCCAGCACACTTAGGCGCAGTACAACCTAACCCAGTGACGGAGGTTTGTCTGGGCTGCATCTGCCAGGCTGTCTCCGGCTGCAAGCAAGGTTTGAAATGCGATGGCGATGCTTGCGGCCTGTTCCGCATCACATGGGCTTATTGGGCTGATGCAGGAAAACCCACTATCAATGGACAATCTCCTGATGCGCCTGATGGTAAGTTTTTATGTTATTAAGTACTTTCTGTGATTCAAGAAAGGTTGCTCCAAATTGGGTGTTTAATATAATAATTGAGAAAAAGTTTTCTTTCGCGACGATTAGACCTTTTTTTATTGGCTGTGACAATGACATGTTGAATTCGTAGTTGAGACTGAGTTGAGGTTGAATTGAAATCTAAAAGTGTCTATGTCTTTAATTCTTTATATGTTGTATGATACATAAATAAATAGAAACTTTCAAATGTTTAACATAAGTTTGATATTTTTCCCCATGCAAAAGCAATCCTGTTATAGATAAACAAGTCGTAAACCTATTTTATAATTTTCTGAACGTGACGTAATACCTAGTTAAACCGTGCTAAACGCCAAACAATGCTTACAAAGCGTAGAGATGAATAAGATAAAGACTGTAATAAGAGCATTAAAAACTATAGTATGAGGAAGTTTATATATAACTAGCTTCTGCCCACGACTTTGCCCGCGTGTTGTGATGATAAATTGAAGCATACACGTGGCGCCATCTGTTATCATGAGAACGTTATTGTTGTTTTTTCAGGAACAATACTTTTTTCGGGATGAAAGGTCCCTTTCTGATTTTATAACGTAACTAGTACTTATATTAGATATGCAAAATTTTAGGCTGATCGGTTCAGTAACAAACAATGGTAACAAACAAACTTACTTTCGAATTTATAATAATTTAGGAAATAAAACTAGGTTAGGTTCCTATTATTTTTAATAATACAACGAAAAGCGACTTAAAGTATTGCAGCATTTAATACTTTTTTAAATTACGACGTAAAATATCTATATTTGCTAGTTTGCAGTATTAAACATTAAATTATATATACATTATTAAACAATCTATAAATACACTAAACCTAATAATAAAAAGAAATAATATTAACGCGTCACGCGAAGGCGTCAAAGAATTCCTCCCCATCACCGTCGTCTGCAACTCTGCAGGCAGCGTGCCCAGGAGGCTGGCAGCATTGCCACGCTGGATGATGATTGCGACTTAAATACCTTTTTCACTTATAAATCTATTTTATAATCCGCCTGTCACCCTCATCATCATTGCGTATGGCATTCATCCTGCGTGGATCAGATCTCTATATCCAAGTTTTTCAGCCAGCCAGCCAGTTTTTCTTTTATATTATAATAAATCACTTATTAAGATAAATATGTTAATAGGATTATGTAAAATTAACAAGATTCTAAATGGTGGCTCACCTTGATTCAAACAAATTGATGATTTTAACACCTATTAGAGAAACTATCGATATAATTAGCTATTGATTTTTAATGAATTGTATTAAACAAACTTTATTTATAAAATAGTTAAAAATAACAAAGTCCCATATACGCAATATAATAATAAAAATTATGAATACTTAATATTTTTGTGAATTTTTTACATGTTAGCTTATTAAATATGATTATTTAATAAGAAAATTAAAAAAAACTACTGATACGGATGGGATTCGAACCCACGATCTTTGACGTACCGTGTCGACTCTCTGACCGCTAAGCCACCGAAGATCGTGGGTTCGAATCCCATCCGTATGTTATTTTTTCAAGTTTTATTAAGTAATCATAATTAAGGATACTTTTTCAATTTCCTTTCTTATTACAGAAAATTTATAGGTACATTTTGGATCATTACAATAATGCAATTGTCTCGATTTCAGCGTACCCGACCTGCACGAATGACCCCTACTGTGCCGCTCTTGCTGTGCAGGGATACATGAAAAAATTCGGACAGGTAATACTCATCTATCACCTACCTTTACCTTTGCAAATCATCATCATCAGCCTGTATTAGTCCACTGCTGAACATAGGCCTCCCCCAATGCGCACAACTATTGTGCGCTCATTGGAGGTAATTGCCCATAATCGCCACGCTGGGCAAGCGGGTTGGCGATCGCAGTAGCAGATGATTACTCTTACACAGAAGGATACTGCTACCCATTCTCCGGATCTTTCCCTTTATAGCTTCTTACGATACCCGCGGGATGACTAGGGGTGGTTCTATTCTTAGGCCGGAAATCACACGGCTTTACAAATCACTTAGGATAATCTTTTTCATTAAGATAATCTCTCCAGAGTTTAAATCGACTGCAGGCCTCTGACATGGCTTTACACACCGTTGAAAAATCTCTCAGATGTGCTGGTTTCCTCACGATGTTTTGCTTCTCCGTTTTAACAATTGATAATTAATTTCTAACGCACATAAATTCGAAAAGTCAGAGGTACGTGCCTGGGTTTCTACTCTTCGACCTTTGACTTGGCAGTCCAACGGTCATACCACTATCACTGGTTACTTAGGATAAGATTATATAGGTACGGCTTGCAGTCTGACTGCGACCGTGGAACATTGTGTCGGTCCGAGGCCTTCAATCAAGGCTTAGATTTTCGCTTAGGTAAGCGGAAATGTTAGTGAATTGGTACCTATACACCAGTGCCGTAAATAGCCTACTATAACTGCGTCTTTGCATGATCCAAAGTAAACATGATTCAGTTTTCTATGTCACGTTACTCTAGACGACAAAAACAATAAATCCCCTACTCACCAGTCACCACGAATTAATTGTAAAACATATTTTTTTGTGACCTTCTCAACTCAATCGTGACACAACGAAATCGTGGAGGTGTATTAAGGCTTGTTACATGCAAATATGTTGACATCAGTTGACATTGTCCGCCATTTACATTTGCATATAGAGACGAAGTGACATCACCCACAAATACTTTGGTAATAACGCTTAAAACAATAATAAGCTTACTATGCCATCACTTTAGAGCGCCTATAGCTCTAATCTGCGATTCCACTCGGACATTGAAGATATATAAAATCACTGAATGAATTTTGTAGTTATGAAAAATTACAAAAAAAGGAGAATACCATTACAAAGTTTCATCAAAAATGCCAATTTGATCGGAACTAGTTTGCGTACATGAAAAATAATTTGGAGCAATTTTTATGTACGAAAACTTGTTTCGATCAAACTGAAAATGTGTTTTTTGTTTGTGTTTTGAAAATTTGTTTTTTAAATAATATTTCAAAAAAGAATACCAGAAAGGGAAATTTATTGTCTAGCTTTTTTAATTTCGTCAACTTGTTAAGGTATTTACTACTTATTGTATAGAGATCATTAACCAAAAATCGTGACTGAACTTTGGTGACATCAGTCTTAAGTCTGGTGTCATGGAGGTTTATAAAAACTACACAATGGTATAAATCATAAGTCACAGGCTAACGACCTGAAAAGAACAATGACGAAGCAGTTTTTTATAAATGCTTATTTATATTATATTAAAGCTGCCTTTTTTATTTAGTAGTAAAATATAATAATAAATAGAAACAATATCACGAACTTTATCCCCGGAAGAATTTTTTTCTCACTAGTTCAGTTACAACCCTCTCTCCCCCTCCTACACACACCCCGCCTTTTATCAACATTTAGTCCCTAAAATGAAAATGAAATACGACGCTTTTCGTGACTACCTTCAGTTCGGCGTGTAGAGTTTCACTGTTAGACATTTATACCTACACACTTTTATAAAAAAGAAAAAAAAATGGCGATAAATTGGTAACCTAACCTAACTTCACCTTGGTTTCTATTTCTTGGAGATATCCTTCGGAGAAAATATACCATATATTTAAAAAAAACATGCACTATTAACTTTTTTCTTCTTTACAGGATTGCAACGGCGATGGCAGCGTCGACTGCTACGATTACATGGCGATCCACAAGAAAGGAGGATACGGATGCGCAGGAGAGCTTCCCTTCAACTATGCCAACGTATTCAACCAATGCGTGGCCGCCGTCGCTAACGCCCAGTACGGAAACTATGGAAAGTAGAGCTAAACGAGAAATGAGCGAGGCTACCGAAGTATAATGCGAGAAATGGGACTTCAATAATTTCGTGGAGGACATAAAGACTTGATAAAAATATTGTTTCTTTTATACCAGGGGTTCTCAACCGGGTGACTACGGACCACTCCTATGAGTCCGTGAGAACCTAATGTACCTAGGTCAAAAAAAGGTTGAGAACCACTGTTGTACACTGTAAGGGCACGCAAGGCCCAAGAACTAAAATCTCACGTTGGCTTATTCGTATTGCAGTACCGGCTAGTCAGTCAGACTCCACGGTAGACCACATCATTTAACTTCAGATGCTGGGTTCGAAAACGCTTGTCTTTTTCAAAAATAAATAAAAAACTATCCAGCAAGCAGCAGTTTTATATTAAAAATATATACCTATAATACCTTAAGATCTTAAAATCTTCTTTGTCCTAGACTTAGGTCTTTGTCTTAGGATAAAGAAGATTTTTTTCATAGAAAATAATATTCGTAATGTACTGTTCGTTGTATGTTACGAATGTACCTAAAATTTGTTACACCTATTCACGTATTATTATTGAGCCCTTGAGGTTTTTGAAAGAGAAGTAACGAGATTGTTTTAGCTTGTAGGTACTTCAACTTGATTGCATGAACTTAATTAGTAATTAGTAAAAGCGCACGAGTGACATAAGAGCGTACGAGTGATTCGGACGTTGTCCGTCCGAATCACTCGTACGATCATCTCGAGAATGCTCGAAAAGACGAGCGACGTAATTTTGTTGGAAAATAATTTGTGATTTATGCAAAGGAATTAAAGTTATGCAATCACAAGTTTAAAAAATCTCATTGCTTCTTTTTTAATGTTAATTACCCATTATTCTTCATTAGCCATTCAAAGTCTTGATACTGTAAAATAAGTTTACATGATAAGAATTATTAATTACACGGTAACACCTAAATTAGAAATGTACGAAGCCTTTTAAGCTCTAGGCCACTGTAAAACTTCGATTTGTATGAAATATTGTGTTGAAAAAAATGTCGTCGCTACCTAGTTTTAACTGACATGAAAAAAAAAAAGAAATTAGTATTTATATTTTTCTAAAAAACAACAATAAAATTGAACTAGTCTCTAGAATTAATATTTTGTTTTATTTTTAACCGACTTTCTAACCTAAAAAGGAGGTATGTATCAACTGGATAGGTACGTATTTTGTATTCATGATTGCACGCTGAATTTACCTTAGAAAAAAGAACAAAATTATTTATCCAAAAATTACTCTGTGATTAGTGGCCTTCCTTTCAGGGTTAAATACCTCAAAATGGAATAACGGAACCCTTATAGGAATGTTCTACAATCCGTTTATCTGGCCCACTGTAGAATAAATTAAAAATTTTGTTTCAAGTAAAATTCCCTACGATACATATATCAATTCTTAAGATTCTGAAACCATTTTTTACATAATATACATATACTCTTCAAAATAGACCTGAAAATGTGCAATAAAAAATCTGCTACTCTATTTCCAAAGAATCAATCAAAAAATCTGAAATAATAACTTTTAATAAGTATAAACTTTTCAGAAAAAATCGTATGAAATTTCAGGTACCTATAAACAATTTGAGAAAAAAATATAAAACTGTAAAATTAATCTCAGCCTAATACACAAACTACTAATTAAAAATGTTAAAAAATCTATCATCCGGTACCCTTCCAATGCGATCCCGACTCGCATTTGCACAGTTTTCTAATATAATATTTATGTTTATAAATTTTGTTAATTCCCAGTACATTGTCAGAAAGCAATTATGCTCTTAAATAGGTGAATTATTGGGTTAATTCAAGCTTCCTGTTGTTCAATGATCAATTATTACCAGAGAGAGGTATAAAAGAGTTGCGGCTCAACCCTGGGGACAGTCTTCTGCGTGTTCAAAGGTAAGAATCATATCTGTATTATCTTACTTCTTCTTTATCTTATCCTATTCTATTTAAATACAAGCAATATTTGTATAATTTGTAATCGCGTTCTCAAAAACGGCTCTTGATTTCGACGTAGGAATTTAAGGGGCGATAATTCGGTATATCTAAACGTAATTTCTGGAAAAAATAGTTTTCTCGCTTTTCTCCGTGTTTTCGCGCATCTCAGAGTTCGGTCTTCCAGGTATTTTTTTTTAATTGAAGAGTGTTACTTTACTGCTTAACTTGCATTTAAATAATGAATTAAAATTTAGTTGTTATGAGTTAGCAAAAATTTTACTAGCTCATTACAATGAAATTTTGTGTAATTAACTGTAAAATACACAGTAACTTCCATTTTTTACAAATTTTCTACAAATTCACAAATTTACTATACTTCTACAAATTTACTATATTTTCTGAAAAGGTTGACTGAAACCCATACAAAACTTTACACAACCACATTCAACCTTCCATAAAAAAACTTCATCTTAACCTAGCGGACTGTCATCCTAACTCCTTTGCCGACTGTACTTACACAATATTATAATTATTATGTGTAAAAAATATTAATTATAACTATGAAATATAGAACCTAAGGTAAACCTAATTTTAAAATAATAAAAAAATAGTCATCTAAATCTCTTCCCCATAGTATATTTTTTAACACTTTTCAACAGATATTATACTATAGTGACTTCTTATTTTACCAAACCTTGACACAAACGTCTCCAGCATCAAAATGAAGCTGCTTTCCGGTCTAATCGTTTGCGCCCTGGCGCTGTCATCTGCTGAAGAGCTTCCTCGTGGCAAGAAGATCCAACTGTGTGGGTCGGATCTGGCCAAGGCAATGCAACGTGTCTGCGTAGATGGAGACTTGGATTTCCTTAACCAACATATACAAGGTAAGTCAAATTAACGAATTAGTGGCAAGCTACTAATTTTTATCAGAAGTAGTAGTACCATTGGTGTACCTAAGCCTCCCCCACCAGCCCAGCCTGCAAGAGGCCTCCAACAGCCTGGGTACGGCTTGCCGACCCTAAACGCCTTTCATTTAGCCGGTAAATTACAATATATCAACAGCAAATTTTTCATTTGCCTCCCCCTAAGCTAAAGGCATGGTATAAAAATCAATAATCCCGTATCTCAGAGAGCACGTAAATCCGTTGGTTCTGCGCCTGATCTCTCTCCAATCGTGTCGGTTTGTCGTCCCATCGGACTATGAGAGTTGGGGTATGAATATTCACCTTTGTTTGTGCACACACTTGTGCAATCAATATATCTTGCGTAGTTGGCTAGTCTCTGCTGAGATTGGCCAGCAATTCGGTCAGGAGAAAAGTAATAAAAGAAAGTAATCTTTTCCTTTAGTCCTGCTACATCTAAACCCTTATTAATCGCTCTACTACAAAATTGTATAAAATATTGTTTTATTTTGTTAACAGATCATCACCAGCATGATCACTTTGATCACCGTCACAATCACCAGCATGATCACCAACATGACCATCACGAGTGGAAGGGCCACGCGATGAAGAGAGAAGCATTAACCTCTTTGGCTGACGAATGCTGTCTCAAGTCTTGCGATGTCCAGGATTTTGTCAGCTATTGCCCTCCAAAATAAAAATAAAAACATCACGTTCACAAGGTCTTTTAAAATTAGAATCAGTTTGAAAAAATTAACAATTACATTCAGATCTTGATGTAGGCACATTGTAAATTGAAGTTTTTTTTTTAATAAAAGGTTTTTTTTACTACATTTAACAGCTACATACCTATATAAGTATTTTATTTGTGTTCTTTTAAGTTTTAGTCAATACAATTTTAATCTTGTTAAAATTTACTTCCATAATATAAGCCAACTTAAATAAGTAAATGTCAAACAATGAAACTCGTCGCTTCCTGTACCTGTTGAAAGTAGGTATAAGATATACCTTTAGGTATCATATACCTACCTACTTACCTCATTTTTTCTTGTCTTATAAACAACCTTGGCCCAAGTTTTAAACGAAAAGTGCAACTCAGCTCTATTTTTTAGCATATAAGCATAAGCTCTGCTATCCGTCTTCTGCTGCTTTGAACCGTAATAGATAGATACTTAAACTGAAATTTTTAGAGAAAGAGAGACTTTGGCGCGCGTCTATAACAAAAATTAACAAAAACCAAATAAAGTTAAAAAGAAATAAATAATAACTGATACGTATCTTTGTGTGAGAGTCCGACTTGCACTTAGCTAGGAATTTGCCTACAGATTGTATACAACATAACACAGGTAAAAATTAAGAATAACATAATTAAGTTACAACTAAAGGTATTAAAATAAGTAGGTACCTTGTTAGAATACTACAATCTAACTAATAACGTTTATGTTGTTTTGTGTTCGTTTATGTTTAAAATTTGTCACCAACACCCACAGGGTTTAACCGCCTTACTCTGTGGGCGCAAAGCAATAAATTACTTATTGTAATAAACAGGATGTATAACCAGACATCGCGGATGTCACCTTTGAGTTCCACTTACTATGAATCATTCAATTTTATCGTGACATCGGCAGGACCTCTTAAGCTAGCAGGCACGACTCCTACGCTGTTTGATTATTAACTGATAAATAATCAAATTATATTATACTATAGAGATTTGTTGCGTGTTGCGGGTGCATATGGGCAGCAATGATCACTGACCCTTCATTTCGGTATTATAGTTTTATCTATATTAATTATAAATACACTGTAATAATAAATCAGCCTGTAACTGTCCCACTTCAGGGCAAAGGCCTCTTCCCATACGTACATAGTGAGCTAGCGTAGCTAGTAAACCCAATAGTGAGCTAGCGTGGTGTTAACGCCACGCTAGCTCACTGCTGGTTGGCGATTTCAGACTTAAGTTCTGGGTTTCTCACGATGTTTTCCTATACCATTAATCATCATCATCTTCATCAGCCTGTATTAGTCCACTGCTGAACATAGGCATGCGCGCCATTATTGTGCACTTATTGGATTTGTCCATAATCGCCACGCTGCGCTGGGCAATCAGGTTGGCGATCGCAGTAGGAGATGATTGCACACACAGAAGGATGCTGCTGCCCATCCCTTTCACTTTGTCGCTTCTTACGACACCCGCGGAATGAGTAGGGGTGGTTCTATTCTTGAGACGGAAACCACATAGTCAGTGGTGTCTTAAATTAAAGAAAGTACCTACATACGACATTGAAAAAGTCACATATAAAATAACTAACAATATAAAATTATAAATAACTTAAGTTCAATGAGATATAAATACTTTAAGACTTAAAGCAATGTTATTTTTATCTTATAACGCTCTTGCGATGACTATTCGAGTGGACAATATGTAATAAGTTTTTGCCGAATCTTTTTTTGAAGTGATTCCGCGAAAACGTGCGTTCTTTTAAAGTCGGTGAAACATCCGGAAACCATCGTATATAATAACATTACAGTCTTAAATCAGCAACGTTATTCTATAATGTACTTCGGCTATAGGAAGATGTGTAGTGGTCAAGTGAGATGTGAATAATTTTACAACAAAGAGAATGACGTCGAAAGGAGTTTTGGTGACGCTTTTTGGATTGTACTGTTTCATGCCTTCAATAGTAGGTGAGTTTTAATTTTATTTAAGTTCAATTAGAAATTATTTCAACCAATATTATTTTATTTTTATGAAACAAGACACAAGGGAAACCATTGTACAGTGTGCCGCCAGGTTGCAAAGGATCGTTCATATACGTTAAATTTGATAGTTTTGTATCTGTCATGAGTTTATCTGTCTTATAATTTACTATAGAAATAAAATAAGTAAATTTTTTTTACGTAAAACGATTTTGTCATCAGAACTAAAGCTGTGTACCGAATATCAGATCACTCTGTCAACAGAAAGGGGGCGAAGTGTCGATTACTAAATTTGAACCAAATAATAAACAGGGCAATCTAATTTAATAAAAGAAAATGGATTGACGATATGGAAAATGTTGTGTTTAGAAATACGTCACTCTTACAAAAGTCTCTTAGTTCAATGGTGACATTAAAACATTAATGTTACAAACCTGTTTGTAAAATGAAACTTGTACACAATAGGGTTGGACTGGGTTGGACATCTTTACACACATATTTAAACACAACAGGGCCTGTTACAGGTTACTTATAACTTATAAGTTCCTGATACCTTACTTAACAGAAAATTTTAAACAAATTCTTTCCATTTTTGATATTTACCTATTAAATAGAGCCAGTGAAACTTATACACTCCGTTTTTTATTTTATTTTTGACTCCCCCCGGCCAAAAAAAACGTGGTAAAATATGCTTGATTACCAGTTGGTAATAAAGGCACCAAAAAAAATAAAAGTAGGTAAAGCTTGTTATTGATTGAGCAAGTACAACGCATAAGTTTTAAAACAAAAACAACTTAACGAGTAAGTATGTACTTTTTACGTCGATCCATTA
The DNA here is from genome assembly GCA_936450705.2 of Protodeltote pygarga. NCBI lineage: Eukaryota > Metazoa > Arthropoda > Insecta > Lepidoptera > Noctuidae > Protodeltote > Protodeltote pygarga. The sequence goes on along the minus strand of OW388264.2, from coordinate 3,451,256 downwards.
AAGTAATTATTTTCTTATAAGAAACAATTTGTTATTGAAGGAATCACCTAATTGTATTGATTTATTTCATTAGGTACTAACTACTAACGGTCACGTGTGAGTTCTCGCATTAATTCCATCAAGGATGGGGAAAGATGAGCTTTTGAATATGACATACTCGTATTGCCCATGGGGTTTGTCAAATTCGCCATCTAAATTAAGTAAAATCCATTGAATAATTAAAATCTTAAGACTACATTTATTATTATCATTTATCACAATCGGTGTGACCATTGAACTTGGAAAGGCAAGTACCTCTGATTCCAAAATTGGATTTCACGTGCTTTGTTCAGTGTCTAAAGCCCTATGGTAAGCTCAAACTCTGACACAATTATACAGAATGAATTGTCTAATTTCGACCAATCTGCAGGATTATCTTGAGAGTTCAGAGCACAACTTCGAGTTATAGGTAAGATAGGAGTGGTTTTAGCCGGTTAGAGTCCAGCATACCTGTCCGCCCCCTTCAGGACGAAGAAGTCCATGTTGATTTCCTTCCGAAAACAAAAAAAAAGATCAAATATTAAGGATGGTAAAGAGCTATGTGCTATAGGTTTACACTGACAGCTCTTTATAAATATGATTGCTTACTTGTAGGAATAATAAAATTTAATTATACAAAAAGCTTAGACCATAAGATCACTGGCCATTCCAGGACAATACATGTGGGTAGAACTATGAACAATGGGCGATGAAAAAAGTTTAAATTTACATGGTGACTTTTTGCATCGAATTTAGTGTAAAAAAATACCATATCCATGCTAGCTAATGTTACTTGTGTACCTTTTAAGATCTAAGATAGCTAGATAGATACCTACATAATAATTTACCATCGAAATTGTCCTATAAATACATTAATTTAAACTTACATAATTTATCGATAGGAAGCAATTCTCATTACGCTGTCTCTACGAAGCATTATCACGTAATTTTCTCAAGTATAATCATCATAATCATTTTGATTTATTGTCCATTATTATTAATGATATATACCTAGTTCTTTAGCTATTGAACACCTACTGGAACTAGGCAACTTGTTAGCAGAGTCAGGGTATACCGGCAAGCTTACAAAACTGACGGCTCAGGAAACTCAGCATGGCATTGGCAGAGGACTTAAAATGTTTCAAAGTATTTATTTAAATTTTTAGAGTTCATATAAATATTTAATAAGACATTTGAAAAAACATTCTCAGAGCATTGTAAAATATTATATACTTTATATTGATTAAATAATAATTAAATTACATTGATGCAAAATCCGTTATTTCCGCAATCATTACGCTGTCTTACTTCTAAGGTAATTTTGACTGACTTAAAGTCCGATCGGCTACAAAAATAGGTTCATAATGCCTTTGTAAGCGAAAAGTGTTAAATCATGGACGATCTGTTGCACTCTTGGAAGCACAAAGACAAAAAATAGGTCAAACAGGTCTTATATTTCAGGAGTGCGCATATCAAATCTGAACGACACATGTTTCCGATGCCTCTGCCACGTGACGGGGTGCGACGTGGCGAGGGGCTGCAGTGAGGGCTACTGCGGCCCGTTCTTCATATCCAGAGTATATTGGGTGGATGCTGATAAACCCACCCTACCTGACGATGACCCGAGTAGGAAAGAAGGTAATGAAATTTTAAATAATTACTAAGGCGCGAGCCACACTGAACATTCGTAAGGCGAGGACGAGGCGCAGACGCGCATTTGTCTATAGATATATTTCTAAAGAGTCGGACGCGGCCGCAATGGAAAATATAATTATGGAGAAATATGCGTCCGCGTCTTGTCTCGTCTTACGACTCTTTTGTGTGGCCTGCGCCTTACACTAAATTAAAGTGTTGTTGGAAGTCGGCTATTACACAGACTATTGTTTTTAATGTGCGTACCTATTATAGACATATACTCTAAGCTGTAGACCATATCCTGCTTACCATCAGGGGTTCGTTGTCAAACACATGTCTATTCATAATTTAAAAAAGACGTTTGTCTTTTTTTCAGCATTTGAAGACTGCGCTAGAGACTACCATTGTTCCAGGAAAATCGTTGAAAGCTATTTATCGAAGTTTGGAAAGGCAAGTATTGTGTTATCCATTTCGAGATAGCCGAAGAACGATTGCGCATTGGTCCAGTGGTCACCAACTACACTAACCCAACACCTGCCAAGCCAACTGACCCTGGTTGTGGCCGCGTAGGGCGCGCACCTCTGACTAAGTTATGTGTTATAATATCTCTTGCGTAGTTGGCTAATCTCCGTTGTGATTGGCCGCCGTGACCGAAATTCCGTCAGGAATATATTATTCGCACGAATTTCAAACTTGTAGGTACTAAAGATACTGTTAATGACAGCATTTTTCTCTTTAACTTAGGTATTTCAACTTCAGCATCATGGAGAGAGGTTTTTAATTTTAATTTCCAGGACTGCAACGGCGATGGTGTGACGGACTGCATAGACTACATGATGATTAACTACCACGGTGGGCGCGCCTGCTCCAAGCCTCTATTTCTCACACAATCAGGAAGGAAGTGGCTATCCTCCTTTAAACAATGCCGATTTTAAAAATAGAACATTCTTAGTTATTGGTAACCTCTCATTGTTTGTAACAAAATTATTTTGGTATGGCAACTTTTAGCTTGTAATAATTTTATTAAAAATATCAAATGACAACTGATTTTATTTCAGTAGAGTTCTTTCCAGACACATTATAACTAGCTTTTATTTACGTGGTTAGAAATGTACTTTAATTTCTTGATAGGGTACAATGTGACTTCCAGTTATTTTCCTTTTTTTTTAATAATCATTTAAAATGTATCATACAAAAAACGATATAAGTACGCGATTTCAGTGTTTAGAATAAATTGGAAAAAAATGGGCTCTTTATATAAAGGAAATAAATATAACTGTTGAAGGATAAATGATATATTTCAATCGGAATGTATGTTATCCTGGCGAGACCTATTCTCATATTAGGTGCATATTCCATAAAACTATTTTCAAAGCTAAAGTAAAACAAAAATAAATATAAAAGTAAAAAATAACTTTATTTGTAAAATACATCAGTCAAATTACGCTTAATATTAATATTATGCGAATCAAAAGTTAGATAATTCAATCAACTTATTTTCTAAATATAACAAAGTAAATTATGTACAAAAATATAAATTGACTTTATATATCAATATTTTAGTAGTAATATTATATTTATATTTTATATATATTTTACTAGCAATATTTTAGTTATCCGTAGTAGGTACCCACAGACCTTTTTTCAATAGACAAAGGTCTATGGTAGAACCATTTAAAAAACTAAACAAATGGAACAGATAAAAAAATATATATAAGTATATTATCTAAGTGATGATTTATTTAGTAGTGTAAGTACTTAATCACTAATTTAACAATACCTAACAATTTTGTTTTACGAGAAGCAGGGATCATAATCTATTTTTATCATGTCGTCATGATATTATCCATATGTCATCATTTTTATTCACAATAGGCAACATCAGGTGAGTATGAATGACCCGGCAAAATCACGGTAGTAACACCACGAAGCAAATAGTAACACTGTCACAAAGGATCATCATCCTTTTAGTCTTATTTAAGCGTTTGTATAAGAAAAAGTAAATTCATACAATTTTAAATACTAGTTATAGTGTAAAATGACCAGCATAATTATAATTACACCGATAGACATAAAAATAAATTTTTTACTCACTCTTGTTATTGAGTGCAATTTGAATCACTAGCGCCTCAGCGCTACCATGTATCATGCTATGGATATATATGGATGCCTATATGGATACTGTGGAATGATCCTCGAGCTTGCTCCATAATAGCGCAGTTTGATCATAATTAGAAAATTATCCCATTTAAATCAATGAAATTTTGTAAACAAGATCTACAGACAGAACTGTGTCTGTGGTTTGTCCGATTTCTTAATATGTAATGCCTATTTGGAAGCTGTATGCTGCGAAATGTAACCTAACCAGAACGCTGAGAGTCACCAAAATGCGATGTAGTCACTTTATGATAGCGATGCGTAAAATATCGTGAAATTCATGTCAGCTTTCTCCTTAAAAATTTATAAATTATTCTATTGTTATATTACTAAGTTAACAGTAATTAGGCGAATGTAACAAGTGGAGCAGGAGATTGCCAGTCCTCGGAGTCTATCTCTTCGTCGTCAGACTCTTCTTGGAATCGAACCTTGGAAAGATAAATATTTTAAAATTAATATAGTGACAAAACCTAGTAACGGAAATTACTTTGACTTTGTATAATTCTTTTCCGTTATTTTATGCGTACGAAAGAATTAAATTTTAAAAAAGTACAAAGATTTTATTAAAGTTATCTTATTTTACAGTTTGATAAATCTTAATATACAATTCTTCCGTATGTGTATTTGTCACCTAACTTTTCCTAAACGACTGCACTGATCGACAGATCCAAATAATCTGGTATGTGTATTTCAATGGGTTCCTGGATGGTTTAAAACCACAATTGGACCCGGTAGGTAGCGCTGCGATAGCCTACGCGTGGCCGTTAGTATTCAATAATTATAAAGTATTCAAGAAATAGAATAGTGTACCCACTGGTACCCACCCTAGTCGCTAATGTTTTTGCCTCTGTGACACTTTTCAGCAAGTATCGAGAAGTAATGGACTCAAGATGCAAATCACCTAATCGGAGAATCGTTATATTAACTATGGTAACTGGACACTTACCCAGGGCGCTAAACGTTTGTTTTCTGACGAGAACGAGCTGCCTTGATTGAGGTTTGCCTGCCAAGCCTAAAAAAAGAAAACGTTAGAATTTAAATGGAAATTAATTGACATTTGATAATATTGATATTTGATGACATTTGATAATATAATAATCATTTGAGTCGTGATAGCCTAGTGGTTGTGACCGTTGACTGGTAAGTCAGAGGTGTCGGGTTCGAACCCAAGGCGCGCACCTCTGACTTTTCGTAAGTTATGTGCGTTTTATAAATTAATTATCACTTACTCCGTGCCTCGGAAAGCACGTAAAGCCGTTGGCCCTGCGCCTGATCTCTCTCCGATCGTGTCGGAAGGCCGTCCCATCGGACTATGAGAGTGAAGGAATAGAGAGTGCACCTGTGTTTGCGCACACACTTGTGCACTATAATATATCCTGCGTATTTGGCTAATTTCCGTTGAGATTGGCCGCTGTGACCGAAATTCGGTCAGGAGGATATTAATTAATCATTCGATAATTGTTAATTAATTTGTTCATGTCAACAACATAAAAAAGATTTCTGCAGGTTCAGGACGTCATATCCATCCACATTTTCTAGCTTTCAGCTGGCTACTTAGTCAGAAAATTACGAATGCTTTCAGCCAAACTAAAGACTTTTTCAAATGTAGAGTCAACGATATGCGATCTTGAGATGACAATTATGAATTCAAATAATTTTCAAACCTATAGGTACTAAATTAGCGTGCATGTTAGTAAGTGCAAAAGAAAAATTACTTAGTGTGATGCTAATGGCCTTATGTCTCAATATCGTACCCAAGCAGTGATATCCTAGTGGTATGACCGTTGGACTACCAAAGTAAAGGTCGTACATTCGAAAACCAGGCACGCACCTCTGTCTTTTCGGATTCATGTGCGTATTAGAACTTAAAGATCACTTGCTAAAACGGTGAAGTAAAACATCGTGAGGAAACCAGCACACCTGAGAGATTTTTTTCAACGGTGTGTAAAACCATGTCAGAGACCTACAAGCGGTTTAAATTCTGACACCAGGTTGTTCATCAACCATACGATAAAGAAAGAAGATCGTACCTAAGACTTGCGCATTACCTGGTATGCATCATTAAAAGCGTGTGCCAGGGATAAGGCGAGAGCTCGTGCATGCTTCCTCCTGGTGCACACGAAGACATGCACCACGTGGGACTCCAAGGAACCGTTCATGGACTGTCCTTCCACCACGGCGAAGACACGAGCATTGGCTGCATCTGCTGAACAGTAAGAGATCCTGAAAGAAGATAGAGAATTAATTAATTGAGAATTAGTTATCACTAGCTTCGTATTTCAGAGAGCATGTAATGTCTTCAAGTTCTGCATCTCTCCTGTGAGGGAAACCTATATGCCAGAGGCCTCTATGTCCAGCAGTGGACTGATAAAGGCTGTGTATGAAAGTTCAATTAGTTCATTACCAAAAATATTGAGAGTTCCTTCCGAAGAATTTGTTACATGGGATATATGTAGATTGGTACGAAAACCTATGAATTAATGCACTTATCTGTTACAACGTAACTAGGTATTTTTGAATGTAGGAAATTGAAACAAATAGTTAACGATATCTTAATTAAAACATAAAGGAAAATACTATTATAAACATTACATTAATGTTAGAAAAGGAACTGCGGGAAAAAGCCAACTTCCTGCATGGATACTTGTACTATTTGTAGTTTATAACAATGACTTAAAGATGGCGCCGGCAGTTCGAAGCTAGTTTGTTTTACAGGTTAATTTATAATTCACAAAATATATATATTAAACAATTAAACGTGAAATTATTTAATAAAAATCTCGTTAAAACAACTGTCTCGGGCGGGACTTAAATTTTTTGCGTGCTCAAGATCGCGGATTCAAGTCCCTTCCACCCTAATCAGCTATTTTTGAGAGTTTCTTATTAAATAATTTCATTTAATATGTGCATAACCATGTAAAAAACATATAACATAAACATATAAATACATAAAATAAAACATTACAAGTGTTTTGTCTTTGTGGTCAACCAATGACTTCATTAATTAATTATATTTGTCTACAAGATTATTTTGTCGATCACACATTAATTTAATGTTGCTTCAATATTATAATAAAGTATCTTTTCAATCCGTGTCAGGCTTGTACCACTCGGAAACGGAGGACGCGCTTGACAGTTGACGAGATGAATGGGTTATCAGAGAAATGTATATAAAATAATATTATATTTCGTGGTGGTGCATTGGTTACGGACCCGCTTCGCAAGCACGTGGGTGTGGAATCTAACCTGGCATGTGCTAATGTGATTTTTAGTTAATTTAAGACACCACGGACTAACGGTGAAAGAAAATATCGTGAGGAAACCTGTACTTAATACTCTAAAATCGCCAACTACATTCTACGGCTCTACATTCGTAATCAACCAGGAATTTTTGACATAGGGGTGGCTATTTTCCCACCAATTCCTATTGGTTCGAAGCTTAGAGCACGAATCGAGGTGCGAGCGAATATTTTTATTGCTAACGCACATCAGAGCTTTCTTAAGCCAGCCACTCTGATAAGAATCGAGCTCATCCTGCCTATTTGTAGGCCTGTCAAAGTCGTTTGACATTTGGAATTGTTGATTGTTGGACTTATGGCCCCAGTTTTACTCAGACATCCGTCAAACGTGTCCAGCCCAGCTTCGGTTCATCCTGCCACCTTTTTCTGGGCTTGTTGCGGTGCCGTTTTTTGCCCTGTGTGATCCACTATGTGGGTTTTTGCCTATTACTCCTCCGGCAAGCGGCAGATACGATCAAACCAAATCTATTAAGCGTAACCTAGTATCTTGGATCTATTTGGAGATTTGAGAGATATAGCAATCTGTATTTTGAAACGCAAGTATGAATGTATTATAATGTTTTACCTGTAGATGGAGACACTCAAGACATTTCCTTGTGACTCCGCATCCGTCACTATAATTCCCTTGGGGCTGATCTCCAGGTTCACGCGCTGAAGTTTCTTGTTTAATACTGAAAGAAATGAATTTTTACAACGTTTACTTATGGGATAAGTTACTTAAGTCTTTTTGGAAATCATAGTCCGTTACGAGCCGAAGTAGTAGAAAAATTCGTTACGAGCGGAATTTGTACCCGCAACCTACTGGGTAAATTTCTTCCAGTCGCTCTGCAGCTTTTCGCATCCGCATCGAGACGAACGGACTAAATCCAATTGCTAAAAAATCAAATGCGCACCACCCAAATGTTCCTGTGGATGCACATGTGGATCAAACATCTTCTGACCATGATTGTGTTTATATCTTTAATAGATAAAATAGCGATCAACACCCAAACAGCCGCCCGTGGCTGTTTACCACCAGCCGAACAAAGGCATAGACATTGTCGTGTTCCGGCATGAAGTTCAACAAAACCTAGCGGAAGAGTCTGGACGGTACCGTCAAACTTCCGTCCTCTAGTCGTCCTGCTTTAAAGGCTCGTGTTCAAACACATTCCTTTTTAAAAAGCTTAGAAACGTTGTAAAAATGAAAACATTCCTTTTTCAAAAACTTATAGAAACGTTTTAAATAGAAGACGAAGGAGGAATATGATTAAACTGGCTATTTCATTAAACGCCATGGGGGACACATGGTGTCCGACAAACAATAGAATTTGCATTGTGTCTGCAGTCTGGCAGTCAAAGCGCTATAAATACTTAATCATTTAATTTAATATGCAAAACATGAGCATAAACATATAAAAAACATACATAAAATATATAAACAAACACTATCAAAATATAAGCGGCCCTCGACCCTAGTTCAAATCGTGCTCTTGAGCGGAATATTCGTGGCCGAGATATCTCGGACCGTACTATAAATACGGTCGTAAATCATTAAATATGATATAATAACATATTGTTATGACAAACCTTTGTAATTATATCATCCTGATTTCATTCACAATGTAACTACCGGGGTCGATAGTAAACTTAACGCTTGTAACCTTTTTTAAAAGCTTTTATTCGACTTGCAATGTTTGTAAGTTAGTAACTTAGTACAGTGGTGTCGTGTGGTTTCCGGCCTAAGAAAAGAACGACCCCTACTCCTCCCGCGGGTGTCGTAAGAAGCGTCAAAAAAAATCTGAAGGATGGGCAGCAGCATCCTACTGTGTAATACCAACTATATGCTACTGCGATCGCCAACCCGCTTACCCCGTGGCGATTAAGGGTACAAAATTAGTAATGCTTGAAAGAAGAGGCCTATATGTATTATTATACTGTGCCTATGTCCAGCAGTGGACTTGCAAGATGATTAATTCGACACGATTTACGGTCTCATACTATATTATAATTAGAATATTTGTACTCAATACGATGTGGTTTAGGGATGAATGTGGCGCCTGCGCAAATCTTAAATTAATGCAGTAGCTCTGAACGGTAAGCTTCTTCTTAGAGTTAATTTTCGATAGTTTTATTTAGGAAGCTGTAAGGAATGTGTAGTTTTTAAATGTTTATTTCTCAGTTTGTTTTTATCGAGTAGCTTATGTCGTTAAACTTTACTGTTATCTAGTCCAAGCGTTATGCCAAACTCAGCTTGATTGCCGTTTTTAATAATAGGGCAAACGAGCCTCCGGATCATCCAATGGTAAGCCTAGCCGTCCATGATATCCACATCATCAGAAGTAGACTTACATTTAGCAGAATGCAGCGCAGATCTGACAGCGAGGGCAGTAGCCGGCGCAGACGCAGCTCGCTCTACGGGGGCGGCACCGGCATACCGCACGTCCACCTCTCCCGGCCTGGGATCGCGAGCTTCGCGCCACCAGCCTTCACCTTCACACTCTGCTAGTGCCCACTCTTCACACAACTCTGAAAACGAAAGGAAAACATACATAGAAGCCGCGAATTTATTAACGCCTTATATATATAAGAATAAATATTTTTATAAAGCATTTATGCAATATGCGAACAATAAAGTTCTGAACATTTTCGTAGAAAGACAAACACCGCCTCCTCTAGTTAAAAAAAATCGTACAAATAGTTTAGTTTAAGATAGTAAGAAATAACATAGAATAAACCAAACTAACACATGCATAGGTTTTAAGAATTTTTTTACAGGAAATAAAAGGCTTTTTTATTTTATTTTATTTTTTAAATAATGCAGTCCTCACGGTTGTAACATGGCGAGGGTTTTTATTTTTCTGACTTAACGGAACTCTAACATAGAATAGAATAGAATAGCACGACTCTAGAATATTTCTCAGAAATTAATAATATTCGGACCCTTTATTATAGCTGAAAAAGACGTCATAAGTAGTAGAAGTACGTATTAAGTAGGTACAGCATGACTATCTGAGTGACTCCCATAATAATAATTACGTGTGTTTTGTAAGCCATTCTATTTTTAAGACCACTTGAAACAGACATTACTGGCAGTCTGCAGATAAAAAAGGTTTTATTATAACATTTCTCCAGCGTAATAAATAAATATTATACTTATAAAACGGACGTTGTCGCCAAGTTATACCCGATAATTTACGGGCTAACTTGAGCGGCAATTTTCTTAGCTTAGATTCTGACTTAATTAAAGACTTAGCTGGTTTCGTAAATGCTTGCAAGGAAGTCGATCAGGCAAATTACACCGAATCTTGATGGCCGACTGTCGCCATTTAATCTTCTATACTTATAAAATGGTAACGTGACTGACTGACAGACAACGCACAGCCTAAACCGGTGGACCTAGGGACTTGAAATTTTGAGACAATATTCTTTAAGGACCGTAGGGGTGCACTAAGGAAGGATTTTCTGAAACTCCCCCCCTAAGTAGGTAAAAAAGGGGGTAACAGTTTGTATGTAAATCCGTCGTTCTTAACGTTAAATGAACGAAACTTAGTATTCAGCTTTTCGGTTGATAAATGAAAGGAAGAGCATTGTTTTTTTTTTTTAAATCTACCCTTGAGTGGATAAAAAAGGGGGTGAAAGTTTGTATGGAAGATTCGTTATTTTTTAAGTTACAGATGTAAAAATGAGTATTAAGAAAATAAAATGGAATTATACCCCTTGGGTATGGTAGGTAGGGTATTGGTAGGGTAGAGGTAGAGTAAGGTAAGGTAGGAATAAAACGGTAGGATAGAGGTAGAGAAGGGTAGGGTAGATGTGAAGTAGGGTAGAGTAGGAGTTGGGTAAGATAGGGTAGAGTAGCGTAGATGTAGATTAAGATAGGGGTAAAGTAGAGGTTGGGTATGGTAGGGGTAGGGTAGGGTAGGGTAAAGTAGGGGTTGGGTATGGTAGGGGTAGCGTAGGGTAGGGTAGAGTAGCGTAGGGTAGTGTAGGGTAGGGTAGAAAAAGCGTAGAGGTAGAGTAATCACGCGTACAACGTCGCGCGAGACAGCTAGTTGGATAATAAAACACTTAGATCCAACGTTTTAATATAATAAACTTAGCTTGTAGATACTCTTATAAAATTCCTTAGTTTTTCCGCGTGGCTTTGTCCGCGTTACATTAAATCTACTACATAAAAGTTTTCATGTTTTTGAATTTGGATGTTCAGATGACTAGAGGCAAAGTGCCAAGGAAGAGACCAAAGGGCAGGAGTCCAACCTGCTGGACCGACCAAATTCGCACCACTGCACACTGTCAACACCACTATGGTTTTAATTTCAACTCCGCGCGTTGCCCAGATAAAGTTCTTGACTTGGCAGACAGCGGGCAATAAAGTGATCCTATAAGGGTTCCAATTTTTTTGAGCTACGAAAACTTAATACCAATACCAAAAAACGAGAACTGCAACTAAAGAAATTCAGAGAAAACATGGATGTTTATCTTTAGACGGAAATAACACAGCTTTCTTATTGAGTTTCGCCGCACTGTGATAGGTGATAGTGTCGCTGTCAACCAAGCTAAAGTATCTACTGATAGCCTATAGGTAACCTTTGGACTGCCAAGTGAAGTTTACTGGTTACATTAATAGGTGTAAACACAACAAGTAAAGTAAAGGTTTCAAAACAAAGGTTATTTTTTGATGAACAGACTATAAAACCTTTCTTTGTGTTTCAGTTAGGAATATATACTTAGGTTGGTACCTATTTCTATTTTATCTATTAGTAGTAGGTATTTAAATTTTATATGCATGTCTACATTTTTCCCCTGTATTAGTATACATATGCATATATGTAGTTTTCGTCTAACTGCATTCATTGATTGTCTGGAAGAAATTGCTTTTAAAACAGAATCCAAGTATCAAATTAAAGTGTAAATAGCTTTTGGCAGCTTTGAAAAACCGTTCGTTTTGGATGGTCACAGAAATTTTTGGCAGGTTACAAAGTGATTTACTCAATTTATCATTCTCAAGCTGATCCGTGAGCCAAAACTCTGGTAAAGTACCTCGAAAAGGTTGATCGTTATAAAAAAAATATTAACAAAAGTTTAGTATCAGCTTTCGATTCAGATATAAGATGAAAACACACATCAACATCGACTCTATAATAACACGAAACTTACGCAATAACAACAACCAACAGCATTATTGATTACAACAAAATAAAGTAATACTAACAACAACTTAGCTAAGCTTAGCTAAACAAACAATTGTTTATATCTCAGGAACTGCGTCTCAAGGACGTCGGTGTTCAACACAATGGCCACAAAATGGCTGCAATCAGACAGCTATTTTAGGGATATCATACTTCATCTAGGCCAGACGGGTTGTATCGATAGCGAAGTAGGCCATAGGTCAGTCATTAGGCGCAATAAGTTGAACGAAACATGCGTACTATTTGATAAGCTCGTGATGCGCATGCGCTTCAGACACTGGCTGTTACCGGTTCTGTGGCGTACATGTAGAGGAAATTAATAGTAGGTACCCATGATTACATCGCGATAGTTAACAGCTGCCATTAGATATGAATTATGAAAGTAGGTTGTAGGCGAAGAGTTTTCAAGCTAGAATTTTTATTCGTCATACCTATGGAAATTTAAGACGAATAACTACTACTACGACGAGTACTAGGAGTAGGTATATTACCTATAGGTATTATGTACACATTATGTGTACACAGAGTGTGAGTACTATCTGAGATGGTTTAACATGGAAGAGAATTTCGATAGCTTTAGTGTAGTGTCGCGGCAGACTACGCACGAGATGGATGGCGGGACGAATTGGACAAAACAAACAGCAACAGCAACAAACAGAGTCAGTGGGGACTGACTCTGTATCGAAAGACGTGGCAATCAGGGAGAGAGGCCTTTGTCCAGCAGTGGGATGATATGGGCTGACAGTAACAGTAACAGAAGTGTAGTTACACAATAGTTCGCCCAAATCTAGCTCACAATCGATTTATCATAACTACAAAAGTTTGAAACTTTATGGTGTTTGCTCATGCTTAAATAGCTTCATAAAAAATTGATTTACATAAAACTTAGGTACTTTAACTGCAACACTTTTATTTAATCATTATTTTATCTTAAAGCGCCACCTTCAGATTCAGATTGAAGCGCTATAAAATTAATTAATCGCTTTTCTAGCAAGCTTTCACGTTTAGTTTTTGCGCGGGGCGCTTTGGGCTACATAGAGCGACGTTCTAGCAAGAATCCGGCCAGGCCGGACCGTTTAGTTACCGGCTCGTTCTCCATTTGATCACAGCCTTTCTTCCAATTAATAATTTATCACTTATTAAAAAATGTTGCGATGTTTTTTATAGTTACTTTTTTAATTACCTACTGATAAAAATTGTTGGTCAAGGCTGAGACGCAACTGTATCAGTTTCCGGGCCGCGTTTAATAATAAGAACATCTTTTAAATTGTAGAGCTTTTGTTGATAACGTCTACTTTTTATTTATATAGGTTTATCTAGACGGATATTGGATACTAAAACTAATACCTATTTATTTGAAAAAAAAACATATAGGTACTGTAATAGTAAAAGCTTCTATTCCGGACATTTGTTTTCTGGTTACGGCATGGCAGTACTTACTTTTTGTTATTTACTAAAATGCTTAATTAAATAAAAATAAATAAATAATAAAAGTAGGAGACAAAATGGGGGCGCTAAAAAATAACTTGTGCTCAAAATCGGCAGTAGACAAAATAAGTTTGGCAACCCTGATATAGGTAATTAAATTTCACAGTTTAATTTTTAGTCTTGATTCGAAAAACACGTGGCACCATCTGTTATCATAAGAACGTTATTGTAGTTTTCCCGGGAAAAAAAGTACTTTTCGGGATTAAAGGTACCCTATGTCCGTTTCTGCACCTGAGCATGTAGCAAGACCTAAAAGGACTCCAGCTAAAGGAATAACCTAATGGGGCGCGGACTTAAGCTTAGAGCTTTGCTTGGGGACATGCTAACGACAAGCTGAATCTGATTTTGATTATTTTAGCTTCTTTTTTTTCTTATCGTATAGTTAAAGAACAACCTGGTGTCAGAGTGTAAACCCCCCGTAGGCCTCTGACATGGCTTTACAAACCATTGAAAAATCTCTCAGGTGTGCTGGTATCATCACGATGTTTCTCTCGCCGTTTTAGCAACTGATAATTAATTTATAATACGCACATAACTTACGGAAAGTCAGAGGTGCGCGCCTTGGGATCGAACTCAAGACCTCTGACTTGTCAGTCGACGGTCATATCACTAGGCTTGAAGAGAATTTTAACGCGGTTTAAATTCTTACACCAGGTTGTTCATCAACCATACGATAAGAAGAAGCTTAGGTTTAGCCCGGGCTGGCATGAGCAAGGATCAGGGTGGGCAATTACTGGATCTTCGTGTCGGGCCTCATCAGCGAGGACGGAATATCGGGCGGTTTTGTGCAGTGAAGATTTTTTTGCAAAAAGCGACATTTTTTCTTAGACAGGGTTTTAAGTGAGCTACTGTTTCCTCCATAGAAATAATATCTTTGGTTTCCTCCCTCTAGCATGGCGATGCCCTAACCGTCGTATAATAATAATAATAAATAAATTAACTTTATTTTCGGATAACACATCCATACAATATTACAAACAATATGTATAAGCATGGGGAATTGTTTCTAATATTTATGTGTTTTTAAATGATTTTAATAAGTGAATATAAATAAATAAATAAATCAGCCTGTAACTGTCCCAATATAGGGCAAAAGCATCTTCTCATACAGAGAAGGATTGAGCATTAATCATCACGCTAGCTCACTGCGTGTTGGCGATTTCAGACTATTAAGTCCAGGTTTCCTTATGATGTTTTCCTTCACCGTTAGTCAGTGATGTCTTAGATTAACTAAGAAAATACATATGACATTGAAAAAGTCACATTGGTACATGCCAGGTTCGAACCCACACCAATGCGCCACCACGACATAATAATAATAGAATAAGTGAATAATTATAATAGGTATGCGAATTGTTGAATCAAATGAATTTGGGTTACCTATTATTAGTTTGAATGCCTGTTATCCTCGTTTGCTACCTAATCGATAGGAAACCTACATAATTTGCCTTAAAATATGTTATTTATTATTTTAGATATTTTTTAAAATACAGCCTGCGATTGCCAAGTTACAGCACCCGTCCCAAAATCGCGACCTTAAACAAGAGCAATCTTAGATTATTGCACGACTCTCGTTAAAAGCGTGCGTATAATCTAAACTAATACTTATTATAAATAGATAAGATTAAATTTTTTGATGTTTGTTTCTAATGGATAAACTCAAAAAAATATTCTTAATTCTTAAAAAAATATCGATATTAAAAATTCTTTAACGTACCTACAGAAAGCTACATTATCAACGAGTAACGTGGGCTGTATTCTATTTTTTTCTCTACGAAAATTGCAATAATGTAACCCAAGGCATCAAAAATTAAAAGAATAGACATGTACTATATTTATATAGAAAATTAAATTTCACGCGGATAAAGTCGCTGACGACTTCAAGTATTAATATACTCAGTATCAATACTTTCCAATAACTTCCCGTTATCTTAGCCCTATAAAAAGCTTCATCATTTTAGGCAAGACGTGCTCTAATCACTGATACGATACATTGCTACATTGGTATTGAACATTACATTTCTAAACACATACTTCAGTGTACCTTGTATAAAATAGAGGCTGACGTCTGACGAGGTTACTTTTTTAACGTCGGGGCCATTTAAGGCTTGGCGAGAGCTCCTAATTCCAGAGTAATTAGAGAAACTTGCCCCCGGAGATGTACCGTGCCCTTTTGCGAAGTAACGACGAAGTAGGAACTTTAATGAAGCCATACAAAGATGATTGAGTAAAACATAAAATGTGAACGTTAGTGCATTGTGTTATTAAAATGGGCCCGCAAACTGGTCCTATCACATGTTAAGACATTAAAAAGTAATTAATAAAAAGAAAATCTATGCGCGCTTTTCCATAGATGTAGGCATGTGCCCTAGTTTACAATTTATTGATGGGAACAGCTTTTTACAGTTAGCGTTAATGTGAAATTAAATAATTTAATTAGGCAATAAATCAATGCTGATGTAGTTACCTACGACTTAAAATAAGTGATTATTTTTATTAATATCCAGGTACGCTCCTATAACATTATGGCTTACCTAATAAGTATAGGTAAGTACCTAGTTTTAAGACAATAAATAAATATACCTAAATAATGAAAAAAATTAGTAAGTAAATAAATATTGCCAACTTTAAAAAAAAGATTAAAAATAAGATTTATAAAAATATTAAAATACTTACTTTTATGTTTCGAATGAGTTTTCCACATTTTTCTTAGTAGCATCGTCATTTCCGGAGATCCGAATTCAAACTCGATAGAACAACAAATAAAAAATAAAGAAAATTTAAAACAATGTGAGAGCGACTTTTCCCGCGCGCGTTCCCTGTTATACTGCTCTGACTCGGTGTTGGATTGGAGAGCACCCGAGCAATCATCAATCATGCAATCTTAAAGCAACCCTGTACGAAGTTGGATACGAATTACGATGCGAGATCAATGCGTCTATAATGTAATTATTATGTCTTATATTATTATTTTACGGCCCTAAAGTGTACTTTGAACCAAGTATAAAATTAATGGTTGAGCAACTAGGAGCACTTGCACTCGTAATAGGTAAACAACATAATAAAAATATAACTAAGACATTATAGAAACATTACGTGTTACTAGAATTACTAGTAATGTTATGTTTTGTTATTTATCAGTGCTTTGTTTGTTATGTAGGTATTGACGCGATTAACACGTTATTTTATTAAGTAGGTACTAGCTATTTATCGTGCTCAATGGCGTGCAATGGGAGAGACCTAAGTCCAGCAGTGGACTGCTATAAAGGTTGATGATGATGATGATGATGATTTACAGCATACTATATAATAATATTGTTGTCTTGACCAAATTTCGGTCACAGCGCCCAATCTCAACCGTGATGCTATCACGGCATAAGGGATATTGACGAATGAAAGGTAGGTAAGAGAAACCTCATACAAATTAACAAAAAAAAATGACGTTTGAACTATCCAAGCTCTAAATCTTCCTATTGAAAAAAAAACTAGCCACAGAAACTTACATAGGTAGTCATCCGGTAACCACGAATGCTGGCATGCTGAAAAGGCTCCGAAACTTTAGAAATGTAGGTATACCATGAATGAGCAACCATGGAGTTTCTTGCCAAATTCTTCTCCATGAGGGGCAGGCTTCCTTTGGAACTAGCAATTAGAGTAACTTACACAATAATATTAGAATTATGACTAGGGCCCGGATTAATATGTAAATACATATTTTTAATTTACGCGATTTTCGGTCTAGAATGTGTTCTCTACATCGATTATCATATTTACAATGTGAAAAACTAATTTTTATTTTCCATATTTTTCCATATTTTAAGGTTTTTCAAGGATAAGTCCATATTTTACAAAAATATATCACAATCCTCCATATTTTCCATTTTTATATCATAGAACAAGAGTAAGTTCACAAAAATTGATATAATTTTACGTGTTTGCATTCTCGCCACCATGACCGGCCGCGCGTATTTCATTTCTCTCGCGTTTTATTCGTCGTATTTTGATTTTTGATTCTAAGTTCATTCCACATTATGTACGCTCTCATTACGTCATGTCACGTGGAAAGATTTTTCAGCCAATATAAAGCTATACCATATATACCACATGTATGCAATAAATGAATGAATAAATAAATAAATCAATAAATATTTAGACCAAAATCGTCAGATTTAATTTTGATAATTTAAAAAAAGCACTTGATTGTCTACTGCAATCATGTAGTGTGTAGTGTAGTGGCTGATGTAGTGGAAGTTGATAAATGCAAAGCAAATAAATGATTCCTATTCTTGAATAAAATTTAAGTATTTTTTTATTTTATTACATAAATATTTCAACATCTTTTTATAATTTTTTTAATGTATGTGTTAAGTACTTTACTCATTTCAATGTCTTTAATGCAAAAAGGCAATGAAAAAGGTAAAGTACCTCCCTTTAAAGGTACCTACTGTTATTTTTTACTCCATATTTATTCCATATTTTACATTTCTACTCCATATTTTTTCCATATTTAACATTTTTTCGTCCATATTATATGTACATATTTTGAATTTTTTAATACATATTTTTCCGGGCCCTAATTATGACTATTCCAGTGCCTTGAATAAAAATATTGGCAACGACAACAGTTAAGTATCATTTTCTCTCTAGGGTGTGCCGGTTTCCTCACTATATTTTCCCTTAACGTTTTAGCTAGCTAGAGATACCTAAATAATTTCTAACCCTACGCTCATTCATTCGTTAAACTCTTACGAAATATTACGAATTCATGCATAGGTACCTACCCGTGTTCGAACCTGCGACTGTTTGACTGCTTATCTGATTTAATGTTTCGTTTTATCAAGTATACTTTTTAGTCTTACCTATTGTCGCGAATGCGAAATAAGAACTAATATAGATGAAAATTATTCTATATTATCTATGGTTCAAGACAAGAGCTGGCTGGTAACATATAAAAAAATGACGGTGAAAAAAGAATGACATTTGTAATAAGCGTGGGAAATACAATATTAAAATGGAAAAACAATGGAAAATTAGGAAAAGAGTTGTGAGGAATATAAAGGCCTGGCCACGAACTCGCCGCTTGCAGCGGCGGCTTAGCGCGGCGCGGCGGGTGGTAAGAACAATAATTAACAAATGTACAATGTAACTAATGTACTACAATGTTCGACGAGCAATGCCACGACTCGCCGCTAAAGAGCGAAGTTGTAGCCACACGGTAAGAAATAAGTGAAAAGGAAAAGAACTTAAGTAAGTGAGCACATGAATATAATAATAATTACATGTTATATCAGACTTAATCAGTTTATGTTGTCGGGGTGTCCGACTTGTTCATGTATTGTTTTTACACAGCAAATATCTTCGCAAGGAGTAAGAAAAGAATGTTCTGCGGAACTTATACCGTCTCTCCAGCAGTGGAGAGTAATCAGTTGAGTGCTCTGCGGAGCGTATTTAGTCTATCCAGCAGAGTGGATAGAAATCAGTTGAGTGCTCTGCGGAGCGTATTTAGTCTATCCAGCAGAGTGGATAGTAATCAGTTGAGTGCTCTGCGGAGCGTATTTAGTCTATCCAGCAGAGTGGATAGAAATCAGTTGAGTGCTCTGCGGAGCGTATTTAGTCTATCCAGCAGAGTGGATAGTAATCAGTTGAGTGCTCTGCGGAGCGTATTTAGTCTATCCAGCAGAGTGGATAGTAATCAGTTGAGTGCTCTGCGGAGCGTATTTAGTCTATCCAGCAGAGTGGATAGAAATCAGTTGAGTGCTCTGCGGAGCCTATTTAGTCTATCCAGCAGAGTGGATAGTAATTAGTTGAGTGCTCTGCGGAGCGTATTTAGTCTATCCAGCAGAGTGGATAGTATTCAGTTAAGTGCTCTGCGGAGCCTATTAGGTCTATCCATCAGAGTGGATAGTATTCAGTTGACCGATCATGTTACATCACATGTTCTACGGAACAGATTTAGTCTATCCAGCATTGGATAGTATTCAGTTGAGCGATCATAATATCATGAGGTGATGTAACATGATGAATTAGTATCAGAGAGTAACCATTATTCAGTTGCGAGGTTTCGGGGTGGCTATAGGGGAGGTTGGAGGCCACTTACGGGGGTTGTCCCCCATTATCATTGCAATGGTTATTCTGTCTTTGATTGTATACTTTAGGTATATAACAAAGTATTCAGTATATACTCAGTAAGAAGTACTAAGTATTATTTAGAGTATGAACCCAAAGTAGAGCATACAGATGATGCTAATTCAGTGTGACTATAATACTGTGGTATTATAGATTTAGATATTCGTTTAGTACAAAGCTGTTTGTACTTGGCGACACCTATGTTACTATATGACTTCTGTACCTATTTTAGTGATCATCCGGGGCAATATCTCTACGTGGTCGGTATTATAGGCACCTACCAGATACAGGTAGGTAAATAATTTATCTAAAAATAAATCGATAATTTTTAAAAATAAACTAATATTAATAAATTAATTATTTATTTTTATTTTTATATTTCCAAATTTGAGGAACTCCAGGTAGACCAGGTATCTACCTGGGAGTTGTTGGAGTACCTGGTTACCTATCTACCTAGTCGTGTTATTGCTCCCTAACCTTATAAAGTCTGCCTGACGCAAGCCTGCAGGCTTGTTGATCATGATGGCTGATGCAATATGGTGCGCTTTTTGCTGACCCATAATTATGGAATATAGAGAGTATATACGCATTTGAGAGTAATGGCCTACGGACAAGCATGTCATAATAAAATAATTAGAGTGCAAGTAATTTGAGTCTAAGTTACAGCATTTTTAGCCACAGCTGTATTTTTCAGCCCAATAATTATTTTCTTTTTTTAATCCCTAACGAAAATATAGAGATGTTATAACGGATGAACATAAATTCTGATTTAGTTTTTTTTTAAACGGGGCTTGATCGAGTATTCTCAGCAAAAAAAAAATTGTTTCTTTTTTCGGAAGTTTTAAAAATTGTGAATTTACCAACCATCCATGAGCCTCTTTGGAGTGATGCGCGGGCAAACATTTGTGGCAATTGATTTTTATATACTTACAGGGACAACATTTATGTCGTTTAGTATAATTAGGGTAGACTGGGTACGATTGAAACACGTCATGATTGAAACAACTTAAATTTCTACTAAACTATTGTACCTACCAGTACGATGCGACGTTCGTTAATACGTCGGCCATGTTCGGTTTTGTGGCCAGTGACGCGCGGGTCTGCAACGGAGACGCAGGCGCGTACACGTCGATTTAAAAAATTTCGCGCCCAAAAGTAAGTATTCATTATCTTTTGTTTTCCGTGTTATCAGACTCAAATTTTGTGTTTCAATGATTTTCTTATTTTAAATGTATAGTTTAGCAATTCAGAAAGGTTTTTCTTGTGTGAATAAGACGTGCAGACGTTCTAATGACGAAGTAATAACCTTGAAAATGAGAAATATGAGAGGGGTACGTTTGAAACAGCTTCTCTGGGGACGAATGAAACATTTCAGCCATTCCGGTGTTTCAACCGTCCTTAACTTTTTTTTTAAATAAGTAGGTACCTACTGTAACAGCACATTATCAATTTTTTTTAACATTTTACTATAGAAACTGGCGTAATAGAATGAATAAAAATTTTTTTTCTTCCTAAAAAAATTAATAAATAAGTATAAGTATATAATAATTCCAGGGTGCCTCTGGAAAAAAGAGTGGGTTCGATTCCCACACAGGACATAAATTTGTGTGATGAATGATAGTTGTGTCTGGGTGCATCTTGTGTCCGTGAGTAGTATGCTAGTCATCCGCAAAGAGTTATTTCAAAGTGCGTGAGTAGTCTTTTTTTAGACTAATATTAAAGAATTTTAGGTTTTTTACCTATTATCTACAAAGTTTTACGGTACCTATATCGGTTTTTATTAAGTACTTACTTCTTTCTAGATGTCCAGAAAACGTAAGCACACCACAGAACGTAGTTCGTTTTAACAGGGAGATCATTCAGAAAGGCCATTAAATTATAAAATTGAGTTAAATTATAAAATAATTATTTAAATAAAAAAAATGATTGTTATAATTGAAACATTGTTATGATTGAAACATATTTGTTTGTATGAAAAATTATAAACTTTATTTTCATTGATAGAAGCTATCCCAGCTTTTTGATATATCAAAACTAGGTATGTTCATTATGTAAAATATTAATGACTAGTACTAATTTGATCTGATAACAATAATTAAAATTTAAAAAATAGGTTGATTAACACATGTATACTGTTTTAGCGATATTATGTTTGAAATATTTATCGTTTTCTGTTTGACTGTTCACAATCTCATGAAATATTTGTAGTTAAGTCGTATGATTAAATCTTAATAAAAAATATATGACTGTTTCTTAGATATTTAGAGTGTTTCAATTAATCCTACGTACTGTTTCAAATGTCCCCTATATGGGGTCAAATGAACCACATTTCCCGGTCCTCGTTAACTACCATTATTAGCATAACTGTTTAAGCTAGCGGTACAGATAATATATCAAACAGAAGCCAAATTATGTTACTTGATATAGTAAATATGTGTGGTCGGTAAGTATTATACATATTTCACTACACCCTATTAAAGTAAACTTGTTTCAACTGTACCCACTCTACCCTATGTTTCATACATTTATGTTCATATAACTCAACAAAATGTATGGAACAGCTGAATATTTTTTCGCGATTTCAGGGTTGCTGCAATAGTAAAAGTTGTTCATAATGATGAGAGTAATGACCCCTTTTCAGGTTGTCGGTGTTTTTAATTTAACCCTGTATAGATTGCGATTTGGATGTGAATCGTTTTTATAATACTCCAGCGCAGCGGCAGCGCCATCTTTTGCATTTAGCACGAACTATCCATCAGAATATAGGTAACAAAGGCAAACATTTTTCCTCCAAGGAATATAGCAACTACTAGTGCTACCGGCACATTTTTTTAAATAAATTTTAATTAGGTAATTTAGAAAAGTTATAAATGAAAGTTTTATTTTCTTAATGACTTTTTCTATTTTTCGTAGGTAAGTATATAGCATAAACGTAAACAAACATATATATTGTTTATAATATTTATTAAACACAATAAAATGGCAATAACAAAACATTCATTCCTATTGGTGTTGTAATTGAGGAACAATTAATTCCTAATTTGATTTTAATTCAAAATAATAAATGTAGTTCATTTAATATTTTGATATAATTATTCCACTTTGATATATATACTTGCTAAAAGCATAATGAATGGATATTTAAAGAATTGTAATGGTGCAAAATTGGACAAAACCTATACAAAACTTATCTTACTCCTTCAACATTGTTTTCTTTATGCATAAACACATTTATAGTTTGTCTGGCTCTAATTAAAAATATATAAAAGTGAAGAACAATTTGGTACTCGCCAATTGTCAATCTGTGTATCATGTTCTTGGTTCCTGTCTACAGCAGCACATGTTAGATGCACTTTGTTCATTTAATAATTATAACTATCCTAATCCTATGAATATCATTTACAAGTCAAGTAATGAACTTTAATATACTCTGTCAGATTAAAAAGCTTAGGTAAACAAACAATCTTACATGTTAAGACACTTTTCATTTCTGTAATGTGAGTATGATTTACAGACATTGTATTACACAAATTTGTCTCGTGCAGGGATCAAACCCGCGACATGTCTGGTGACAGACCAGTCGCCTAGCTTACGCTAAATGTGTTAATAAAAATAATGCATTTATTAATTTTGTTTTGTTGTTTATAAATGCAAATCTACAAAATGTTTTAAATAAATTACTTTAATTTATCTACAGAGTATACCAAATTGAACCAAAATGCGCTACCATTTACAGGACCCATAGATAACACAATACATTTTATAAAACAAATACCAATTCGTTAAAAGTAACTTGTAACATTATCATATAAAATTTACCTATAATATGTTACAATACTAATAATATTTGGTGTACTCATTGATTATATTATAATATTTATTGCGAGCTAGTAAAAAATAAGTCAATAACTGCAATAATTATTTAAATATTTAGAAATATATCTTAATACTTAAATAAAACAGTCATAGAGCCTACAATTAATGCTATATTGCTTATGTCTCACAGATACAACCTAACATGTAACATCAAAACTCAGGAATCAAAACTTAAAATTCAAACTTATCTTTTTTCAGGGGATTATAGTATTATGACTATCTAGGGTGACATACATTTTCTAGGTATAAATCTATTATAATATTTTAATAAATAGATGAACATCACATGTATACACCATAAGGATTGTCCACATCAACAATCTCAGTTTAAATTCAGTTATTAACAATATTATGCCATCTTAGCAACTGCAACCCTTCAATTTGTGTAACAACATAGGTACATTATAAATTTTTTTATGGTTACAACTTTAAATTGACAAAATTGCAAGCTTAGGAATTATTCATTTTAATTTCAATATTGTTTATTGTTTATTATAAACAATAAAAAAAAAAATTAGGTAATTGTGATTTTTGCCTTGGTTGCAGATTCTGTCAAATTCTTAACTCTCCATTACCATTCTGGTGTGGACAACCAGTTTCAGTCACTTATTACATTATTTGATTTTTAGTTATATTTACTCAGACTATTTGAATATTTATGTGTGAAAAAACTATTTGTAAAAGCCATTTCTTTATACAAATGATTAAAAAATGTGTCATGTCATGCATGCGGATTAAATTGGGCCTGAACACTGATCGGAGAAGGCATCAAGTGAAAAATGAGGCAGTTATAGTGCAGTCCCAATTTATCTAGCATGCTTAACAACAGCATATTTCAACTATTTACTAAATATTTATATTACTAACACTATGACTATGTCATTATGCCATTCATAAATAAATGCTAAATAAGGCATTTTAAGATAACATCATAAGATTATTCTTAATAATTACAAGCTGCTATTATTGTTTCTAGCATTTTATATATTAATTCATTTATCACTAAATTATAAGTAGGGCAGCTATTTTATTACAATATTAATTGAACACTATTTTGTGCAATTGTATGGTTTAATTTTGAAAATAGAAATGTCATATCCAACATTTGTAAGAGAAAATGCCTTGTGTACTGTTAGCATCCTACCTTTAATGAAAGGTGATATATTATAATAAAGTAAATCTATATAAAATTGTTATATATAAAATAACACAACATTCCATTTTGTTTTATTCACTATTATAATGTCAGTATGATACAATAATAGAAATAAAATCAAATGAATAAACTTTCACAATTATTGCACATGCATTTCAGATATTGTAAAATAGTTTCCTTATAATTTAGTGTAGTGATGTAATCCATCACATTCCTCATCTTGGAGCTATATTACAATATATTATTCTAGCTTACAACTATAGTTAGTTACGTCACTTCACTTCTTTCTTTACAGTCACAGTCTTATCCGGTTTAGCAGGAGGCTTAACCGTGGATCATTTTTTCTTTCTATCCTGAGTACACTTAGGGCAATACCATTTACCTTTAGGCTTGATTTTTAGATCCACACATGCAAAGTGGAACCATTCAATAGGACAGTCAGGATTGTCACAACCTATCATCTCCCCATATGACACTTGGTGACAGAGGCAGTATGTGGGTTCGTTAGGATCAACTGGCATGTCAAGCACATCACTTGGATGGGCCATACCACCAACTGAATCCAAATCAGCATTTTCTTCTTGTTCTTTGGAAGCATTGGCAGTGGCTGTAGCACCTTTGCGTACTGCCTTCTTCTTGGCAGTCGACCTGCCAGACGCGACGGCGTCGTCCTCACTAGAAGCTCCAGCACGTTTCTTTTTCCCAGTGGTTGCTGCTGCTTTGTCACTGATTTTATTCTTCTTCCTACCTTTCTTGACTGTGGTCGCATTTGTTTCCTGGTCGGCGGCGGCCTGCTGCGCGGCACGTGCGCTCATTACTTTCTCCTGTATCTCAGATTCGAACCGCGCGAGGTCAGAGTCAAGGCGACGTATGTGCTTATCAACCAACTCGTATGTCTGTATCGCGAGTTGTACTTTGTCGTCCCCGTACTCTTTGGCTTTATTGAACAGGCCTTGTATGGTATTTACCTTTTCCTTCTTAGTCTCCTCATCCATTTTAGGAATATTTGGTAGCAACTCGTCAGCCATAAGGTCAATTGTCCTCATTAATCCGTGCGCACGGTCGTCTAGATCACGCATTAATTTGAAGTTCCGTTGTAATTCTATCGGTAGGTGTTGAAGACTATCTAAATAATGCTCTAAATAAAGTGCAGAAGTCATTTTGCAATATTTTGTAACTATGTGAAAATGAAAGTGCGAAACACTGTAACAAACACTTAGCGGTATGCTATTTAAAGCCACTCAAACTACTTTTACTGCTTTCGGAACAAAGTAATTTTGTTATAACGATTAATTTCATTTAATTTTGCTTTCAAAATCAAGACGAAACTTAAAAATTCGTGATAGGCACTTTACAATTTCGTTCAAGCTCAATCAAACAAGCGAAGACAAGTGTTACCAACAAATGAAAATATTTGAAAACTGACACAACGCCCGACGACATCCTTGTCCTTAAAGAATTCGTAATGACGAGCTTATAGCGGCAAATAAAGATTGAATTAATATTTCGAATCGACTTATGGACTGAATGTGTTTGAGTAATTATTTAATTAACTGTTTCAGGTATTTTTGTATTTCATAGTTGTGTAAAAAAAAAAATTATCTTTGGCAACACCAATTCCTGAAAGGCGCGTAATTTCGATTGCTCAGTGGACTGGTCTGTCATTCAGTTAGTCATTCAAGTAAGATCATTCAGTAATAAGCGTTCTGTTTCATTTACAGTTTGGGATGAAAATTTTTGCCACTTTTTCAAAGAATTTACAGTATGAAGTATTATTTTTAGGTAAGTATTTGTTTTATTTTTCGAATAGAATATTTTTTTTGCTGTTATCATAAATGATGTGATAGATATTTCACGAAAACGATTTTTTTTTCGTGGTATCACCAAAATTTTTTGACAAGTTCACTCGGTTATGAACCTATGACCTTTTCATATGATCTCTTGAGTAAAAGTTCATTAACCCTTTATCAATTTTTCTTTTGGGAAAGACTGAGGGATAGATACCTCGTATACCTACACTATGTTGTCGACTTAAGTAAAAACCTCCGATAGCCCTGTAGCCCAACTAGGTTTCGTTTTAATATTTTTGAGAATCAGTTGGTCCTGTGCCTGATGACTTCCCGGTAGTACCGGATTGCAGTCTTATAGGATTATGAATTTGCGCCCACACACGTCTTGTGCTCTATATCTGTTACGTTGTGTTATCGTCGTGAAGGAAAATTCACTCAGGAGAACAATATTAGAATTAGGAAATCCATCAAATAAAAAACATATTTTAACTTATATTGTATTAGCAAATAAACAATTTATAAAATATAATTCTTATTACACAATGACATTGTAGTCCAGGGTACGAAGCACTTTAACTCGACAGCATCATTAGTGACAAAATGGTTTCAACAAACTGCTTTTATACTGCCATTAAATGTATAAACTTTGTCGAAGGTAATTAATATTAAACCATTTTGCAACGAATGATCGCGGCCGCATTTTAGTGGACTATTTAGCGATTACAACAATTTGCTTTCGATTTTTATTTTAATATTAAAAAATTATAAACATTTAAGAAAAAATGCAAATAAATAATTAGCAATTGCCTTTTGCGGCAAAATAAAGAGGCGTTCATATTCTACATAATATAAAACATGCTTTATTCATTTCCTTACAGCTATAATTACATCTCTTACTACGTGACCGTTACGTACGTTACACTACTCTACATGCTGCTCATACCGATTAATACGCAAACAAAGTAGACTTTCCAAAGATTCCATATAGTATAGTATAAATTATTTCTGGATTATACAAGATACATCTGAATTTATATCATCGATTACTCAATAAGAGATAGACTTGTTATTTACAAAAATGGCGGGCTTAATAACTTACAAAAGGTTTAAAATTATCAGGTAGAAATCATTATTTGCATAGAAATAATTTAGGACGCTTTTTAAATATAAAATTAGGATATCCTAAAAGTAGTATAAGTTCTAAAGCAATCGCAAAAATGTTCACCTTCACTATATAAAATAAAAAATCATAAGACAAGGTACATACACAAATGAAATTGTAACTTATTTCTATCTAGGTACAACACTACATATTATTTAGAAAATTTGGTACACATTCGTTGCTCATTTTAACATTTAAACGTATTAAACACAGTCACATGGGAACAGTGAGCAACTAAACACTTCGGAATGTATATTTATAGGAAATACATAGCTCACACAGAATAATAAACGGTATAGAGAGAGTTAGTTGAAAGAAAACTTTGAGATTCCTTTCTTACCTATAATTACGATAGATTACATGAAACAAATACCAGTACAAGTGTCTATTCGATCATTAAAAATGTATAAAATGGAAGTTATTTGTTTTACTTCGAAGAAAATATACAATCCATATATGTAATTGGCACTACATACGCAGGTCACATATTATATGAAATTACAAAAACATATTTTTATTATATTTTACTTTAGACATTGCAATCTTAAATGTAGGATAGGCATCTAAATTACTTTTTTTCGGCTAAGAACATGCCTAATGGAAATAATTGTTCATAAGAAATATTATAAGACATATTAATACGAATACTAGATAGAACATTGTCTAATAAATCATTGAACGCACCTTTGTTTGAATACAAAACTTCGACTAGCAACTTCATACATACATCCTGTTTTATTAAAGCATTTTAATTATTTCATAAATAAAATATATATTATCATCAATCTCAAACGTAATTTCACAACCGTTTATAAAAACAGTTTTTGTAGGTCAAGATCAAGACAAATATAATTTTTTTTCAACACGCTAAAAAGCACCATGCAATTAGTTGTGCTGAGGTGGGCCTGTCAGTCTAAATGCTGTAGCAGTGGAATTATTACAAATATTTTACTCAATGACTGCTACATATTGTCAACATAATAAAACTTTATTCTAACCACCTTTCGTTTTATAGGGAAGAGTAGATATTTTAATTTTTTAATAATATACTACTACTATCTAAATGTTCTCGTCACTACAGTAATCAATATCGCGAATATATATTTTTGGTTTTACATATGAAACATATATTTACTTCCGTCCAACCTTCCTAAGACTAGCCAATAATCCTCTCATCTGATATTATTAACACCACCTAATGCATCATATCAGGATCAATATGACATTTCATGCAATGCACCATGTTTCACTTATAATATCGACCTGTGACCTAATAGCCTATACTTTATACGTAGGATACCTCAAACTGGAACAAACATAGATATGAAAGATACTTCCCTTGAAGAAAGAGATACATCGATTCTAGATTACATCAAAATGTCCCTTAAGGTTCTCCATTCCACAATGCCAAATATCACAATAATCAAGAATGGAAGGAGCGGTAGACGAGGACAGGGTGAGCGCAGTTAGACGAGTGTTTCGTACTTATCGAGCACGTGCGCCTGGCTGTGGTCGTCGGCGTGGCTGCGGCGCGGCGCGGCGTCGGCGGCGCTCTTGGCGCGCGGCTTCTTGTCGTGGCCGCACGTGCAGGCCACGGAGCTCTGCCGCTTCAGCGTGTGCGCGCGCGCGCCCCACTGCGGGTCCAGCGACTCGCTGCGCGCGTAGCCGTGGCGCTTGCGGCCCGGCCCGTGCGCGGCCTGGCCGCTGTCCGACGCCGGCCGCATGGACTCGCTGCGCAGGCACACGTTCCCACCGGCTCGTCTGAACGAGTCCAACACCCGCTCCTCGATCTCCTCGATGTCCTTCTTCTTCACGAGCCAGATCTCCTCGGAGCCTCTGGTGAAGTAACTCGAGCCCTTGCTCACCGAGCACCGAGTGTCCTTGGTTTTAAATTTACAAGTCTTAACATTATTCTGAGTATTTACATCGTCGTTCGATTTGTGATTTTCCCTAATGCGGGCGGGGTCTGGCGAGGCGACGTTGCGGAAGGCGGTGCCGTGCGAGGGGAACTGATCCGGAATCTTAGCGCCGAGGCTCGGCGAACGGATCGTTACGTCGACCGGCGACGGCATCGGCTTGAACTCCGGTTTTATGATCTTCTGGGGCTCCGGCCGAACCTTGTCCCCGTCCGCAGCCGAGCTGTCGGAGCGCTGCCAGCGCGCCCCGGAGGCGGCGGCGGCGCTCCTGGTGAGACTCTGCTGTCTCTCCAGCACTGTGGGCGGCCGGTCGGCCGGCGCGCCCAGCTCCACGTGCGTAGCGTCCTTGAACGGAGTGGCTGGGGGCGGCAGCTCCGGGAGACTGTTGTCGGAGCCGAGGCGCTCGCTGCGGCCGCTCGGCCGCCCGCGCACTGAGCCGGGCCGGGACAAGCGCCCCGCACCGACGGTGGCATCTTCAGCGGCTTTTTCAAATTTCTTTATTTTATCGCCGACCCCTTTCAACTCTTCGGACTTCGACCCTGGATCACCATCGGTACCTTCGTTATTTTTATTTACCTTTTCATCGTCAACTTTTGTGACCTCTTCATCTTCAGTCCTCATTGTCGGTCGATCTAACTCTGTTGCCGCAAGAGATAACTTTTCCACGCGGACAGGACCTTCTCGAGCTACTGGCGATTCGCGCCAAGGAGTGCGCGGTGCATTAGAACTGTCGTCATTCTTCGGTGCAGCGGTCACCGGCTTGTGATTGACGGCCGGCGGC
The DNA here is from genome assembly GCA_936450705.2 of Protodeltote pygarga. Lineage (NCBI taxonomy): Eukaryota > Metazoa > Arthropoda > Insecta > Lepidoptera > Noctuidae > Protodeltote > Protodeltote pygarga. The sequence goes on along the minus strand of OW388264.2, from coordinate 3,420,684 downwards.
GACATCACCTCTCCTCGATGCGGAGTAGATCTCTTCGAGGGTGGTGAAGAAACACTCCTCGAGGGCGGTGAAGTAACACTTCTCGAGGGCGGTGAAGTAACACTTCTCGAGGGTGGTGAAGTAACACTCCTCGAAGGAGGTGAAGTAACACTTTTCGAAGGAGGTGAAGTAACACTCTTCGAAGGCGGTAAAATAACACCACTCGAGGGAGCTGACTCCCGCAGCGGTGGAGACTTCACCAGCGGCGAGGGAACAGGGGGCGGAGATTTAATCGGCGGAGATTTAATGGAGGGAGGTGAGGCCCGACGCGGGGGCGAGGGAGGATGCTCCTTGACGGGGACTGCGTCCCGCCCCTCGGACTGGCTGGACGTGGAGGACTTGCGCGGCGGCTCGGGCAGCGCCCGCGGGGGCCGCTCCGCCCGCACCTTCTGCGCCTCGATGTCACGGCTGAGGAACGACGAGTTGCGCACGTAGCACGTGTCGTCGTCGCGCGCGGGGGCGGGGGCGGCGGGCGCGGGGGGCGCCGCTCCGAGCTCGCACACGCTGACTCGCTCCGGCTTCAGGGTGATGGCGACGGGTTCGCCGGGCGCGGGTGTGGCGGCGGGCGCGGCCGGGGCCACGGCGGCCTCGAGCGGGCGGCGCGGGGCGGCGGGCGAGGGCGGGCGGCGAGGGGCGGGGGCGGCGGGGTCAGGCGGGCGGCGCGGCGGCGCAGGGTCGCGACGTCACGCGCGGGACTCGGTCCACTGGTCGGAGTCGTCGGAGTCAGAGTCGGCGCCGGAGCTGGTGTCGCTGAGCTCGACGGCCACGCGGCGCGCGAGGATGGAGGCCACGTCTAGAAACACAGGCGCGCCGCGGAGAGTGTCGTACCGCCCCGTGTTGTCGTCGCCACGCTTCTCTACTTTGCGTAGTTTTATACCTAGAATAGGAGATGCAGATGTGGTTTCACAAAGTAAAAAAAATTCAATATTTTTTTTCTTAGATTTAGATTTTTCTTTTTTACTTTAAAGTCAAACATTTAACTGATTTCGTCAATGTACAATATGAATTTATGACTAATAATATTGCTATAACATTTCATAAAATATTTTTGCAAAATAAATATCTTTAAACTATGAACACCATAATCACACTAATATTTGGGTGTTTAGTAAAAAGTAACTTACCGTCTCTGATGGCTTTCAGCAGGTCGGTCCTGGGGTCAGGCTGCGGATCGGGCGTGGGTCTGGGCGGCTTGAGGGCGGAGGCGCCGCGGAGGAGCGCTCCAGGGGAGGGGGGCCGCGGTCTGTCCTCGCATGGAGGTGGGGGTGGGGGCGACGGTGGCGCTACGGGGGGCATGGGCGCAACTGGCGGCAGGGGGACCGTGCCCATACCACCGTCCGCTTCCTCTGACGACATCATACCTGTGCATACAATATTCACATAGAAAATTACATAAACAAAACAGGTAAAGATATTTGAAATATAAAGAAGGTACCATGTACAATGCAGAAAATATAAAGTATTTAAGGCATACAACATACCAATAACGGCGTGCATGTGGTCGAGGTGCGCGTCGAGCGCGGTGCGGTGGGGGGGCGAGGCTCCGTTCATCATGGGGGGCGACGCGCAGCCCTCCGGCGGGGGCGGGGGCGGCGGCAGCGTCGACCTGTACACATCACTGACTATGTTGTACACAACTGTCTGTATTTGTAGTAAAATAATCCTTTCAATATTCCTAATAGACAATTCTAATAAACAAAGTTTTAGCAAAAACACCTAGTTTCAGTCAGAATCTATGAAAATGGTTAACAAGCTAAAAGAACGATGTTGATATTTTTTTTTCTTAATTCTGAAGCAAGACGAAGATGGCAACTTTATTTTCAATCCTTGTCGACTTAAGTTGGCGTATCGCTTGTGTAAGTCGTGTGTCGTAGCTACCTGGTGGGCGTGTGCAGCGGCGGCGACGCGAGGGGCGGGGGCGCGTGCGGCGCGGGGGGCGCGGGGGGCGGCACGGAGGGGCGCGCTCGCCGCGGCGTACCTGCGCCGCTGCCGCCGTAGATGGGCTCACCGCCTACCGACCCATACGGACTCTCCTCTCCCACCACTACTAAAAGCATACACAACACATTTGTTTATACGTCATGACGCGCTTGTATCGCTTTAATTATCACGGGGATTGTCGATTGCTTAGCAGTACTTGACGCATCAGTCCGTGGATAGGTGGACCTTTGAAAGTCATCAACAAAAATCATGTTAAACCAGCAATAAAGTCCAAAATTCTATTAATTGTAGTAATCTCTAATTTCGACAACGTGTGAGCTTAAATCGGCTATCACCAACACTGGGTTAACATGGTGGAGGATGATTTATTATCTCTCAATCTGATTCAGGCCTTAGTCCCACGGTGAGACCATCTACACTGATTTATTTTATTAATTATCAAATCCTATTTGTAGACGTGTTTAAATAAAATCATTGTACACATGTACGAAAGCGGACTTGGTACCAATTACTTACACATTTTACTAGTTGTAGTGTTATAGTAATGTACATTATTCTCAAATCAAAAACATCAACAAATATAAAACATTTAATAAGAAATTTGAAAAAAGTCTTTTCTTTAATTTGAGTCGGATACGTAATGCATTCCGATAGACATTACCACACGCCCTAGGCGTAGAAAAAGATTTGAAATTTCGACTGATTCTGATGGGATACGGTGGCTCAGCGGTTAGAGCGTCGGCACAGTACGCCGAAGATCGTGGGTTCGAATCCCATCCGTGTCAATTGTTTTTTCAAATTTCTTATTAAATAATTATATTTAATAAGCTAACATGTAGGTAAAAAATTCTCAAAAACATCAACAAATGTTACCATGTCCATTGCCCGTTATCCTGGGTTGTCTGTTCTGAGTGTTCTCTATCTCGATAGAGTTGGGCCTGGCCGGCTGCGCAGTCTGCGGCCTGTTCTGTGACGCTCTGTAGCCGCCGTCGTTTATGTTCGTCGCTGTACCAAAAACAAATTGAAAATATTTATAACTTATTTAACTTAGGAAAACAACAATAAGGTTAATAGATGGCGCCAAGTGTCTTTCGATTCGTTTGAAATTAAAAATTCTAAATTAACGCGAGCAAAGCCGCGGGCAAAAGAAAGTTCAATATAAAATAATCAATTATTTTCTTCATTAATAAAATGTTCAATTACGAAGCGACCTCAGATATTCGATGAAGATACTACAAATCATTTTCCGACTACTCCCGAGTGAGACGAGTTCGTGAGAGATAGACGACTGTCGACTGTTACAAGCCCTAGTGTGTTCTTATAGCAAAAGTAAATAAGGCTAAATGCTGCAACTGACTCTGATAGACGGGGTCTGGTTTGTACTGCGTGTCGACGTTGTAGTGGCGCAGCTGGCTGGGCGCCATGATGTGCTCGCCGCGGGTGACGGCGGCCTCCTTGAGGCGGTCGCGCGTGGAGTGCGGCGGCCGCACGCGCCGCTGGCCGCGCCCTTCTGCGTTGCCGCCGCTGCGCGGTTGGCGCACCTGGAGAAATTCAGGGATAAAACTTACTCAAATAAACTGAAGAATTGAAAATGGCGGTGGTTCCATTTCCTGCTCGCTCGCACGACTGTTGTTTCTATTCTTCTTATCGTATAGTTGATGAACAACCTGGTGTCAGAGTTTAAACCGCCCGTAGGCCGACATCTGACATAGCTTTACACACCGTTGAAAAATCTCTCAGGTGTGCTGGTTTCACCACGATGTTAGCCTGATGTTTCTATAACTTTATACAGACACCTACAGATCAAATGAGGACGATACGTCATTTTCAATGTCATTATGTATTACTATTTAATTAGTGATAGGAAAAAAAACGTCGTAAGGAAACTAGCACCAAGCATATGCACTAGTTTACAAAAATAGTATATCTAACCTTCTTCCCCCGATCATGTTGAATACGCTCAGTATCTTGCAGCATCTCCCGTCGCCATAACTCGAAGAAGTAGTCAGGATCGGTATAGAACTTCCTCGCGTCTCTGCCATCGTCTCTGAATTCGTTGAGCATTTCCAGCGGCGGGGGTCGGTCGCATCGCGCGTATGTCGCCAACATGGCTGACGGCATGGAGTTGCGCGAGAACAACTGTTGCTGGAACGATCGCGCCGAACGGAACGCTTTGCGCATCTGAATGTCTTGTAGTGATACTGAAAAAGGGAAATTGGGGTCATGAAAATATATTATACAATACATGTCAATGTATAACAGGGAATCAAGATCCTTTGTAAAATCCTAACCTTAGAGAATAATTTAAAAAAACCTGACACAGAAAAACCTAATTTTTTTAGCTTAGAATAAAATCGGTTCATTCGTTTGAGAGCTACGATGCCACAGACAGACACACAGGCATTCAGACGTGTCAAACTTATAACACCCTTCTTTATGCGTCGGGGGCCAATAACTAGACGAATCAAAAAGAGAACATGATAATTTATATTTGTAGACAGAAATGTATGTAGTAACAGATGTTAGCCCAGTCCAATCAAGCAACATCTGGTGACCAAATTGTTTCTAGTCCTATTCTTCTGTAAGCTTAGAGTACCCTTTTTGGTTGTGGAGGTCAGATAGGTAGTCGCTCCGTAGAAAACTGATATTTAGCTGTATCGTGTTACAGCAGCCGACCTCCAAAATTTGAAATAATAAGGCTAGGAAGATTAATTTTCTTCGAAGTCTTATGATTTAAGTGACTTCTAAATTCTGTTCTCTTTTGTTAACTTTAACAAGTTAAACCTTACTATTAGGTAGGTACTTACTTATTGTTAACAAATAATAACGAGCTTTACACATATTAAGCTCAAATTAAGGGCAAGTCAATTAATTGCGTAACGTGCTTACAAAACATTTAAGAATGATTTAAAACTTAGAACGTTATTAACAAAATGGTACAAGCCTAAAACTGTAGTGTAAAGAACCATTCAAGAATTTATTTATTTAATTTAAATGCTTTGGTGTTAATGTAGGCGGCAGTGGCGTGCTTAGCAATTAACAACAGGATAAGCCAAACACCCTTTTAAAAGCTTCATGGAAGTGAAAAAAAGTGTTTCATGGCATTGATTATTTTCATAGGCAAGCCGGGCTTTTAGGCTTGCATGGTAGGCACGCTATTGAATGTAGAAATCCTCTATTCACTATTACATTAATTAATTATTGATTAAGTGCTACCTGAATTAGTAGAGTGCTGATTGAATTACTTACTTTTATGTTTTAAATGACCTTGATTTTACTTTTTTTTTTAAGTGGCCTAGTTCAGGAAAGGAGCGCGCCTAGGCAAGAATGACACTTCTAGGGCGCTGCACGATTTTAGGTTGTCTGTTTCTTCTTTCATTTACACAAACATCAACTTAACAAGCTTGTAAATTAAGTTGATTTCACAAAACTAGTACTATTGAAATGCAGAGGATACTAGAACCATTTTTTTATCACAATATTCAATTATATTGAAATTCTAGATGCTTGTCACCTTTTTCTATTGTGCATGAGCAAAATTCACGGAATCCGTTACGATAGGAGAATGATCAGGCGCAAGACCAACAGCTATACTGCGGTTGACTAAGCTCAAAGTTTAATTCCTCACCTTCCTCCACTCCAGAGTCGAGTTGCGTGACCTTGATGGCCAGCCGATCTATCCGAGCCTGCAACACGTTAGTCCGCTCCGCTAAATTGGTCGCCTCACGCGTCAGCTCACCAAACATGTCCTCTGCATGTTTCGACAGCGATGATAACTGCCTGTAAGTGATAAATTAACACTTATTCGATTTAGATGAATTTTCCAATATCTTTGGATGAATGAATGGGTTAGAAGCTTAAATTCTATGAACACTTATTCGATTTAGATGAATGAATTGGATAGAAGCTTTAGGACTACATCTTGATAGCAGGGATGACTATTTCGCTTTATGACTTAATCTCGATACGACTAGATCGCCATAAAGCCAGATAGCATAATGGCTATATTGTCGTTAGTGTTCTAATTTACAGTTATTTAGATAGAACATTTTTCAGTGAATTCCGAGTAGTTGTCTATGATCTCATATAGTGCAAATATGTTTTCTAATAATACCACGGCCACAGGAAAAGTAAAACAAACGTGTATTGCCCCACCAATAATTCAAATTTTTATGCTTGGTCAGTCGTGGAGTATTTATTTATTTATTTAATCTTCATGTAACACAAAATGATTGGGGGACTTAATGCCTTAGACATTCTCTACCAGTCAACCATAGGGTGGTAAAGAGATAAAGTAGTAGGTGCTAACTTAAAACAAAAAACCAAGGAGTATGTCACTTCTACCCTCCGTCTGTAAAGACACCACTTGCCATTGGGTGGGTACGTGGTCACACACATGCCGACTTGATGAAAAAAAGATTATACCTTTGACTCCCCGCGTGGACCGCCGGCGTCCAATAACAATTGATTTCCTTTGTAACATTTCTCAGTGTTTGAAGGTTTAATAATTATTTTTTTATTACGTAACAGCCATGTAGGGAATTTAATAAAAAAAAGAGATAGATTTGAGCGGGGCTTGAACCCGCAACACTCGCTAAACTGTGGCTGGTTTAAGTTTGAGTTTAAGTTCCCTTTCTATATCATCTTACAATTAGGTAATTAATTTAGAAAAGTAAGGAAAACATTTTTTTATCATAAATATAATATAAAAAAAAGGAAAGTAAACAAGTAAGGAACCGCTAAAATGCCTCAAAAAACAAAAACGTAATCAAAGGCTATTTAAAAATAAACTTTCCGGAATGTCTTTGAGGTAAACTTAAAAGGAAAATATTAACTTGTAAGTACCTATATCACAGAATGTTGGTTTATACAAAATACAAGAGCGTATCTATGCCGCAAACTTAAACGCGTATTTTAAACGCAAAAGTGACATTAAATATTTATTTGTTTTTACGCTTTTACGTCATTGTTCAAGATCGAAATTACTTCAGTATTTAAGCGGTATTTAAATACTGAAGTAATTTCGATCTTTGGCAAGATGAAATATTAAAAAAAAACTTATTACTATTAAAAATCATATTGAATTTTTATAAAGGTATAATATTAAATGTTAATACTATTAACACTTTGACTGCCACGCCGCAGACATAATTTTTATTATTCGCGGTCACCGGTGACTGCGTTAAAAGCCTTAAAGATATTTTTGAGAAAACACACAATAAACCGTCAAAATATCAATAAAACCTTTCGCTATTTAAGAAAGCTTTTTATTGCTTGACCAGAGTTCGAATAACTGAATGATAACACGGTGTGAAAAAAACACAATGGTATATTTACAATCAGCTGTTTGACATCTCATGCGAGAGGCGTTCGCGGGGAACAGATTGCCCATTGTGATATAACTGATCAACACAGACGAAACAGCTGGACATATCGAGCTATCGAAATATCAACTTAGTAGCGTGTCTAAAATTTTACAACAAGATAACACCAAAAACTAACTTATTATAAAAAGTAATGTTGTAATAAGTGACGTCTTGAAATAATACTTAAAAATAAATGCACAATGCATAACTAATAAGCCTGATTATTGATGTCACCATTCCACATGATTGGAACCTCGTAAAGGCCGAGAAAGATAAACAGATAAAATATCGACTTAGCCCGCGAGGTTGTCGACATGTGGGATGTGGACTCAGCTTTTATTGTGCCGATAGTCGTTTAAGTGCATGGATTAATATCCAAGAACTTCAATCAACACCTTATGAGGCTCTCGTTTGATGGACACGGCACTCATAGTCAGGAGGTTCCTCTCTCTGGACCCCTGACTACTGGTAGGTTGAACCTTGTTCCCGAGACCGATGGGCTACTATATTTAAAAATGTATTGTATTTAAATAAATGAAAATAATCATGACGGTCAAGAGGACCTGATTTCGGCCACAGCTTGAGCGGGCCATATCAACGAAGATTAGCCAACTACGCAGGAGATTATTACAATTCACAACACAAGTGTTTGCACAAACTTACAGCACTCTCTTTCTCTCTATTCCTTCACTCTGTCTGATGAAATAAATAACCATAGAAATGTTATACTGAAGTATTAAATTTATCTTAGGCAATCCGGGCTTTTAGATTTGTATGGGAGGCACGCTACTGCTGGAACTTAGAATATGGGGAGCATGATAACAGAGACTGTAGAAACAGTTTTTTTTATAATTTACTCTCATTTAATTTAGTCGCAGTGTGACCGCTTTTTATCTTCTTTTATTTTATCCGCAAATTGACGACTGGGTTAATATAAAGTGGCTGAAATTATTCATCCTAGGGTTTACAGGTAAACAATTCCCGGTATTAAGACCTCCTTTCGTATCTACACTTTATTGTGCCTAAAGAATAAATAAATCCCTTCTGCGCCAGAACGAAAGTTCAATAAATAAATAAGTTACAATATAGTTATAATAGTTAAAATAAATAAATTGCATTTTATAGCGTAATTAATCGTGATTGTTCAAGCCTCACCAAAACTCAAGACGCGGATCCTTTGGACTCTAAAAGGTCAAATAAAGTTCAAATATTCCCCTAATAGGACCTCTCGACCTTGGTTGGCAATCTCCCTCGGTCAAGGTTGAAAGTGTAACTTATTTTAGAATTTCCTGTTGAATTAGTCACATACATTTTAACAATTCCATAAATATCAATGACGTGATTAATTTGGGAATGGAGTCACATCTAAAAGTTTGTATCGTTTTCTAAGCCCACCTTAGTCGACGCAACACCTGCGTAGATTCAAGTATTTTTAAAGAGAACATAATTATTAAAAGAAGAATATTATTGAGACTTTTAAGAGTTAATAGAAATCTTGCAAGATACTTCTTTACCGTATGGTAGATGAAAAAACTACTTACCCTAGGAATATCTGGAAAAACCTTTTAGGTAAGAATGCTGGTTTCCTCACGATGTTTTCCTTCAATGTTTTACGCAAGTGATAACATGATAGTGTTAACATGGTACATGATTTCGAAAAGACAGTGATACGTGCCTAGGTTTGAACTTACGAATGTTGAATTAGCAATCAAATGTCATAGACGGTATCACTACTGCTGGACACTAATGAACATTTCTCGCTGAAGTATACAGCTGGATCTATTTACCTGACAGTGTTAGCAAGCGTGCCATTGGTGACGGCTTCAAGCTCCGACGGCACGGCGAGCCGCTCCGGCACCGTGCCCCGTGACACGTGCACGGGATCCACACAGCGCTTCGGCAGCGGCATGGCTGCGCGACGGCACCGCTACCTCGTGTACATCACTGAAACAAGGAGAACAACAGTTCGTATTATCTCTTTTGTGAACCAGGACGCCTAATGGCATGTGCAAAATTGACATGTCATCATCAGCCTAGCCTGTATTAGTCCACTGCTGAACATAGGCCTCTCCCAATGCGCGCCACTATTGTGCGCTCATTGGAGGTATTTGCCCATAATTGCCACGCTGGGGAAGCGGGTTAACGATCGCAGTAGAAGATGATTACTGTTACACACACAGTAGGATGCTGCTGTCCATCATCCGATCTTTCCGAGTAGGAGAGTAGGACGAGTAGGGTTGGTTCTATTCTAAGGCCGGAAACCACACGGCTGCAAAAATTTTAAGGCCACTAAAATTAACCTCAAGTACGCTTGATTCAAACTAGTACGTTTGAATCCTTAATATACAAGCAAACATGTCAAGATACTCATGTCGCCAAATTTAGAACACTCCTCGACGCACGATCGCAAAACGAAAGAAGAGCGCACATCAGAAGAATTTGAGCATTTCCAAAGAAATGACAGCCCCATTTCCAGCAACCTACTTTCAAAGGGCACCTTTCTACTCTTTGAAATTCTTTCTAATCATAAAGCGAAATTAGAGCGGCTTAGTACTTCATACTTGACATGAGGCTCTGGCCCTATATGGCAACTCATTCACGTTTACCTAGACAATATTACCCATCTGTTATCATAGTTACTTCATTAAATAATGTTCCTAATTGGCAAAACAATTAACTGGCATTTTAATGAACAAATAGAAATCCAAGGAAATAATTTAATAATTAACTTATTACAACAGTTACCTAGCCTTGAGATAAATATAGGGGTCATTTAGTCAATTATTCCACGCATTAATGTTAAAATTTAAAATAGGTATATCATAGCTCGGTCGGTCACATACGGAATATTATCTGACATCGCGAACCTATACCTAGTATAATGCGAAAATTACTTATTTCCTCATTTAGTTCTTGCAATACCCGTTACACAAACGACAGAATATGATCTCTTGAATGTCTTCAAGAATACGTACGTACTTATAAAATAATGTCTCGCAAAAACGCATAGGTACTTTTACATTCATAAATTAGCACTTACCATTAAATACGGTAAAAACTGTAACATGGCATTCATAGGATGTTCGGACAACATGCGATGTTCCAGTGCTGTGCGAATTCCGGCTTTTCGCCACTTTCCGTCATGTGTTCCTAGTAATTAGGCGTTATTAAGTTATCCGTTCGCTTATGTGGCGTGACGAAATGAGCGTGGCTATGTGGAAGTGGGAATTAGGTTTCAATTCCGTTATCAGTTTCACTGTGAAGACTTGTAAACGTTTTTAACTGAAAATGCACTTAAACGTTGAAGGATGGGTTAATTTTGATACTTAAAATTGACAGAAACAACACGACTAACACCATAATATCCTTAAAAGTTTCTTAGGAGTCAGTCTTTCGACAGTCAATAAGAATAAATTATTTTTGTATACTTATAAGAGTTGGTTTTATCTCCGAGAAAGTGAACGTTCTGCATTAAGGTATGCTAGTAAAGAACAAATGTTGGGTATTGCGATCTTTGACCTTTCAGATATTACGCATTGGACAACATAGTAGATATAATCACTTACGATTATAGACGAAGTAGCCATTTAGCTAATAAACAAGTTTCAAATCCAAAAAGCTCTTAACGTACTGTCATGTAAGTACACGAAATAGGAAAATAGTATAGAACTAAAGGTTGATGAGCACATAATATGACATAGGTGAAGGCCTCTGTCTATACGACATAAGTCACTTTTTATTAATCCCCCGGGAAGGGACTCCAGTGCCCGAAAATAAACTACATTAGCGTAGGAATATGTCCATTGTCCGAACTATGTTTAGGCTAACATGAGAAAGTGCTATAAAGGAACTGCAATTTGTAGTTGTCATCATCTGAATAGCAAGGGTTAGCGACCTAATAGTGCTTCCTCGGTGACTCTAATAATAATAAAACTGTACATTAGGAGTTCTTGCCAATCTTGCTATAGCTAAACCCAATTTATTTATACGACGATACTAATTATTTATACTAATAAACTAAATATTTATACTACTGTCTAAGATTGTCTTAATGAACGCGAGTAGAGATTAGGATACTAAATAGAGTCATATAAAAATGTCTATAGCATTGATAAGTAGGATCATACTTATAAATCAGTACCACGACTGCTGACTGACTAACAGACAACGCACAGCCAAAACAGGTGCACCTAGAGACGTAAAATTTGGTCGAAAAGGAGAGGTGTAAAAATTGATATAGGTCATAGGAACTGAGTTTAACATTATCTTCATAAACTGAGTTAGCAAAAGGGTAGGTAAGATACCTACTGTAATAAAATAAAAGAGGAATCGTGTCAACGCAATGAAAGTACCGAAGCTAGAAAATTTCGCTCAAAGTCATGGAAAACCTAATGGAATGCTTTTAAGCGTTGTATCAACGTTAGATTTAGATGTAGCTAGACGTAAACCAGTAAGTTATTTTAATCTTTGACAGCTCTTTAAGTAGGTATGCTGCATGAGATAAGCTCTACTCCTAAAAGACTGACCTTTCTGCCAAATTTATTCTGCATTCTCAAATAAATATTAGTGCATAATATAGTCTCAAACTTTCGCGAAAAACGCGAATTATATCCGTTCAAAAGTTGTTTCATTAAATATTAGTGCATTCTTACAATTAGTCTATACAGCTATTAAAGTTTTGCATCAAGAATTCAATCAGAAAATTAATGCTGTACCTAAGTTTCGAAATGTCAGCGGCGTGCGGTGCGGCGCGCGGCGTGCCGAATCAAAACAATATTGAACCGAATGGTATGTGGCAATGCAGATTTAAATCATAATGTTAACTGTTGTACCTTAACTGTAACTTGAGAACAATGTCCTGCACCTCTCTGTTCAATAGGTAGAACGTTTTCTCAAGGTAAAACGATGCATCTAACCCTCGAACTAGCTCTCAAGAATCTACCTTTCGATCTTCTTTTAAAGACTAAAAATTTGGATCTGTAACGCCACAATCTATTCAAATAATGACGTGACTAGCGCTCAAAAGGGTTAAGAAAGGTATTTAGTTCACTATTATTGCAGTTGCCATGGGTGTAAATATAACAACGTAAATTACTGTCCTTTAGTTGGGTCAAAGCATTCTCCAACGAATCAAAGATGAAAATGTCAAATCCTCCACGCTCTTTTTTTTTTGTAGTGAGGAAATGCGCCTTAAGCATAAGCATACCGTCCCGCTCGGGGTATAGCGGTATGCGAGATGGTTATGTCGGGCTCTCCGGCCTAGAGACCAGTATACCGAATTACCGACGAAATCCCCCATAGGGCATAGTGACGGAAACGCGGGATCTGCTTTAGATGATGTGTCAATTTTGACAATCAACTAGGAATGGGGACGTGCGTAGGACGAAATGACACACAGATTTGATACAGTACTAAGCGACAAAAGCGCACAACTGCAATATGCTTGTATAATAATCTGCGAGATATATATATCTGAAAAATGAAATGGCTTTGGTCCTTACAAATCGTAACAAGAACATCATTATAATTTCGACAGAAAAAGGGCAATAATTGTAACGCGTAAAAGAGTTCTAACCATTCTGTTTTCCCAGGACATACCCTAGTTTTTGTATTGTGTCCTGGGATATCCTGGATAGTTTTTAAGCAGCATCCTGTATTTTTAAGCGCCCTGATAAGGTCATCAATTTTAAATTCCGCTCGCCACTTTTACTATTCTTACGTTACAGGCGCGGCCTCACGGCTCTCAAGTGTTCGCGCTGCCGCGCTTCCCGCTCTATTACTGCGTCCTGTTTTTAAACTGAATTGTCCTGGTTTTTCCAACTCAAATCCTAGCTTTTTTAAATTTAGGGTTAGCAACCTAGCGTAAATAGTTTCAAAAATCTAAAACCCCCGATACAATTTTCTTTTAATTAAAAACGCTCGCGATCAAGTCAATTCTTCCATAGACACATGTGTCTGTGGAATCGCAGCTCCCAAACGGTTGAACCGATTTTGTTTTTTAATTATTTAAGAGATGACTTGATCGCATACATTAAACTTACAACACCTAACTTTTTTATCGGGGGTAATATTAACCATCGAAGTCATACGAAACTCTAAGATAATAGCTTCTGCCCGCGACACGGTCAGCATTATTTCAGGATAACAAGTAGCCTATGTCTTTCTCCAGGTCGAAAACTACCCCTTTGTTAAATTTCATTGCAATCGATTAAGTTGTTTAGTCGTGATGAGGTAACAGACATACCTATAGGCAAAACCTAACCTAACCTAACCTAAAATCGTGACAAATTAACAGTAAAGCAGCGAGTACAAAGGTTTATATGAAAATCGCGTAAGTTGAGATTTCTCTATATTTCTCGATCTTTCAATAAAATTACTAAGTGTTTAATATTTTGGAAAAAGCTATTATACAACAGTGTCACAATACTCTGTTTACGTTACTTGCAAGAAAGTTCTAAAGCTTGTAAATATTGATGTAAGACAAGAATTCCCACGTTCACTAGCATACAATAGTACTAATTTAATTACAATTAGTAACATTAGCAAATTAGACCACAATGCTTGCAGAGGCGGCGGTTACACGATTAGTACCGTTTTAGATATATGCTCGAATGAATCACAGAAACACTATTGAGATAATTTTGATGTGATTCAAATTTTTATACATATTAGCAAAAAATTTATGTGACGATGATATTTTTTGCATTGCGTCATAATATTATACAGGGTTTTTGGTAACTCGATATATTCACGGCAGGACGATAGGATACATAGAAGAAGATGATGATGACATGAACAAGATAGAAGAGCTAAAATAGAACAAAATATCCTTGCCATATTGAGATACTTTGTGATTTTAATGAAATACTGCATACTTCCTAAAGGATATTTCTAAGTTTCGATTCAGCAATCGGTTTGAAACTCGATAAGACACGAATACAATAGAATTGTAGCGAATAGTTAACAGAATAATGCAACCTTTAATTTATGGTTAATGAATGCGCAAGCGAAACCTGTACTTCCGTCCAAAGGTTCGTGGAAGAACACTATGTAGCGTTTAAGTATAAAGGGGGGCACAAAAACTGACAAAGTCCATATAAGACCAGGCTTGGTTTAATTCCGCCAGATGTTGAAAGCAGAGCTCATTCATGATGGAATGGATTGGAATCGCATAGGCCACATAGCTATATTTGAGACGCGAAAACAGTTTGCTAGATAAGGGACTCAATGGATACTTGGATACATCACTTGTTAGTATTAATTAAGCATGGCTTTGCCACGCGCGACGACCAGTCGTGCGGATAGATGACCATGATGTCTTCCTGGCCAGTTTCGGCCACAGCGACTGTTTGTCCATACCATACCGGCCGCGACAGTTTCTTTCTATAGTTTAACCAAGTGTGTACTGTCAACTGGCCGTGTTCTGGTCATTGGCATCAGGTCCTAAGATTAAATAATTGGTATTGGAGATAATTATTTCTAAAAACTAAGTCAGATTTGATTAGGCGTCTAATAAATCAAAAAATCAAAGATTGTCATCAATTCGTGATTTACACACACACACAGTCATCAATTCATGATTTATCTATGTTAATCAATTTATTATAAGTTTATCACGTATAGTTCTACGATAATAAATATATTTATTACTAGCTTTGACACGTGGTTTTAATTGCACTTAAAATTTATCCTGAATTTTACTAATTGGAAATGATGTTCAATTTTTCTTTCCCTATCTCGTCTAGATTCCGGATGGCTTCTGAGCTATCTATTAATTACAAATATTAAAAATGTTAACATCGATCCAGTCGTTCTAACAGCGTATTTTTTTTTGTGTGACGAAGTAAATTGAGATGATAGGCCGCAGAAAGCGCTGCGCAACCAGGAGAACTGCAAGATGGATGAAGTTATACAAAAAGTTTGGTTTTATTTGTTTTTTTTCTGTTACAAAGCGTCTCGATGACCAATACTAAAATGTTTTAACGTATAAGTAAGGAAAACTTCAGATTCCTTTTTACGAATATTGTGTAGTGTGTAAGGTTTGGCATAGTTAAAGTTTATTACGAAGAAGTGCAGAGCTAAAAAAAATTTTTTAAAGACAATGAATTAGTATAATTTTGACCTACTCATTGACTAAACCACTTGTTATAATAGATAGATAGATCTTGTCTATACCTAAGCACATATTAGGATCAGAATGCAGCGGTTGCATTACCTATCTCAGGAATTGACATCATCGTCTCACGAAGTTCTTACGTCATTAAGCATGCCATTTTCAATCTTAAGTACAACATATTTGCAACACTTAATTGTCGGAAAAATAATTCGATAAGTAGAATTAAACAAACTTGGCTCACACTCTTATCGGACAAACCCTAATTCGAATTCGTGTCGCCAAATCTAGAATGGCTATGTCAATGAACTTTTTTTTTCGTTTTAAACACAATATGCATAACTATTTTCGTATGAAATGATTTTGTTTTTTCTTTAGGGCCTGTAGTCTAAGGATAGGCCTCTACCTACAGATATCTCAGCTACACAGAAGAAAAGAAATTTGAAGATTATAATATTGAGCATATAATTGCTATTGTTAATTGAATGATAACATCGTGAGGAAACCAGCACACCTGAGATTTTTCAACGGTGTGTAAAGCCATATCAGACACCTACGGGCGGTTTAAACTCTGACACCAGGTTATTCATCAACCATACGAAAAGAAGACCTAAGGTAAATTAAAAATTAAACAGAATTCGTATGAAATTTTCTGTTAGACGAGGTAACAAAAACTTATCAGTAACAAGTTAATAACAAGTTGCAAAATAAGTTATGAGTCTTAAACTGAAAGACAATTTAAGTTACGATAGTTAAGTTTGTATGTATAATTTGTGAAAAACAAGTATCGTTATGAAAAACTGAGGCATCCCACTTTACTACACAGAACGTAAAAGATGACCTTCCTTTTATCTCTTTTTAATACTTTTACATATTTGGACAATCAATAATCCTTTTAGAGTCGAGTCTTAAAGCTGTATGTACAGATGACGTGATATCGTCGCCTTGGAGGGCATGGAGCTAAGCCACATTTTTTGTAAAATGGAGTTAAGAAGACTTTTTTGGAACTACACTAAAACTTACCGGCAAATTTAATAAAAATCCTGCTTACAATCATGATATCTGTTAGATTTATTAACTAATAATCTTTGGCTCTTACACATATTAATGCAGTTAACTCCATTTTAAAAATAAAGCTTAGCTCCATTGCCCTCCAATGCGACGATATTTGAGAAAGCGATGTAAGTATAATCCGTAATTACAAGTACTGTATAATAAGTGGCTTCGTGTTTCTTGGCCTGATCTCTCTCCGGTCGTGTCGGATTACTGTCCCATCGGACTAATAGAGATTGTACCTATGTTAGCGCTCACACTTGGAAACTAGGTATGTGTGTATTTCTTGCATAATTGGCTAGTCTACAGTGGTATTGGCCGCTGTGATCGACTTTCCAACCAGTCAAAGGTCTTGCTGGTTATCTCTGCACATAACAGTCTAAGGATAAGAAAGAACTATGGTCATCTGCTACAGAAGACGGTTGTAACAACTAGCCACTAAGCGAAATAATAATGTTCTTCTGACCGAATTTCGGTCACAGCAGATGGATACTATCGGATTTTTTTCAGATTTTTCTATTTCATTTCTTTCTAATTATATGAACAAACTATCTAATCTACTCGTAGTTTACATTTAGATCGCAAGAGCTGGGAGACTGCGCGGGCCCCTTATCTTACCTACCTGCCTAGCTTGCAGCAAGCCCCGCAAATGAGGCTCGTGGGGGGCCCGCACTGGCTGGCAAACGCCACCTCGACTATATGGCCAGTCTGACACTGACTACACTACCGTAATAAGAGTTGCGAGTTGTTACAATCATTTAAAAAGTAAAGTTTAAAAATCAGTTAGTAAATATTTATTTCTTTGAAAATATCTTCCGGTGAAAATTAAACCGCGACGAACTACAATGCGTACTGTCACTTAAATTGTCTTAGAACAATAAGTTCTTTCTCACAATACATTACACGTCACTGATATTGTGATCGAAAATTGACCTTGTCGTATAAAGATGTTCAAACAGATGGTATTATAGCTTCTTTGACAATACGGTGTATAGTTTGGGAACCCTCTTTTTATTTTAAAATTGCCTTATTTAAATGTGGGCATAAAATTTAAAAAAAGTCTGATCCCTTAAATCGCTTTCAAATGATCCCCATCATGGTATAATATAATCCTCAACAACCAATACAATTTCGCCGTCATTTAACTTTAGACTCCCACAAGGACGCCGACGTAGAATAACAATTGATTTTCTTTTGTGTCTCATTTCTCAGTGTTTGTTAAGGTGCCTTCTCCAAAATGTCCGATGTCAGAGCATCCATCAACAGAAAGAGGTAAAGACTTTTTCTTCACCTCTTAAGCTAACAATAATTACCTAATCTGTTATATGCATATAATTTTGATGTCTTCTGTAAGTACCGCGTACCTTGAGTTCGAACTTGCGACCTTTGACTTGCCATTCCAATCTATCTAGTCGTTAAACTAGGCAATCCGTTCTTGAAACACAACTAGCATTTAATTAATCACTTATTTCCGAACATGACACACATGTCCGGTGCCTGATAAGATTATCCTGCGTTTTACGAAACTAACGGAACTGACGCATTATGGTTCATGAATTTGTATTTAGGGGTCTCAGGATATAGAGCAAACTAGCATAACATAACATACATAACATAACTAAAAACTCGCCATTGACGACCGCATAATAACCAATCCAACTAGACTACCATCCACTAGACAATAAGTTTTGCATCATTTCTTTACTCACTTTGTCCAATCTTTGCCTGCAATATTTGGAAAACAAATTCATAGGTTTTCTATGACGTTTTTTGCAATTTGATTCGCACGCTAGTCTTCTCCATAAAGTTTTGTATGGCGCGGAAACCTAGACCCTGGATTCATTCAATCACCTGGCAGCATTATTCTGTCTATCATTCTGTATATTATTTAGTCTATCTGCATATTATTAACTAGAACTCGGTAAGCGGAAACGCGGTGGCCAGTTTCTACGTTTCAAGGATGTTCAGAAAAGACACATGAAAAAATGCGACATTAAGCCCACTCAATGGGAGTCGTTAGCTGCAGATCGTCCAGGATGGCGACATCTAGTGCGAGAAAAGGTGTATAACTTTGAAAACACCAGAAGGCGCGAACTTGATGAGAAACGCGAGCAACTTAAAAGCAGACCGCCTTCAAATATACAATTTAATTTTGTTAATGGTGCCCTGACATGCACTGATTGCTCGCGGACTTTCGCGGCAAAAATAGGGTACATCAGCCACATGCGAGCTAAACATCCTAGCTCTTAAAAATTAGAAGCCCAATCGCCGTAGCCGAAACCGGCAAGGAGATATATATATAATTCTAAAAGATTTCCAAGGAATTTTCAAAGGAAAATCAAGGTACACTTTGGCAAAAAAGAGTCTGTAAAAATTGGAGGCGCCACTGGTGCGCTTTTCATACTACAATTTCAAGTTATTTGGTGCTTACGTACTTATTACTAAAACGAATTTTTGTCATCAATTATTTAGTAGGTACTCACAAACTTAGTTTTTAAGATTTTTAGTTTTAGTTCTAGCTGTCACCGCCTCAGACTCTTTTCTGCCAAGCTGTACTTATAAGGTAAGTTTTTTTTTCAAATATAAAAGAACAAATAAAATTGAAATATCGAATTCTAATCCGATTTATATTTGACATTCCAATTTTAAAGGGTAATACATTGCACCAAGCCAGTTTAAATCCAAAGCACGAAGGAGTATTGATATCAACTTCGATGTAAATCACCCCCAAAATAACTTTCTACCCCTTTTTAACCCCGTTGGGCGATAAGTTTAAAAAAAATACGAAACACGTGTTCCATCAATTTTGTAAAAGAATGTTTATGCAAAATTTGAAGTAGATTGGATCAAGGAATCACGTTGTCCCATACAAACTTTACCCCCGTTTTTCTCCCTCTTAGAGGTGGAATTTCGAAAAATCCTTTCTTATCGGATCCCTACGTCATACAAAGAACACACCCTCCAAGTTTCAGGCCTCTACGTTCAGCGGTTTAGGCTGTGCGTTGATCCGTCAGTCAGTCAGTCATTCAGGACAAAGCATTTTATATGTATAGAAGATTATAGACTAAGCATGTTCTCTCTTTTGTTCTCGTCTAGCTCTATTGCTTCTAAAACCAGTGAGGGATCTTTGATCCAGTAGTCCGCAACCAAAGCAAAAGATGGCAAGGCATTTTAAATAATGGCCGGAAATACTTTTCCTTACTTTAAAAAACTTAAAAAATAATAATTTAAGCTGACTGAACGTATTAAATTTTATTGGATGGTACGTGACTAAATACGACTAATAAATATATATTTTATCTAACTTC
Organism: Protodeltote pygarga; assembly: GCA_936450705.2. NCBI lineage: Eukaryota > Metazoa > Arthropoda > Insecta > Lepidoptera > Noctuidae > Protodeltote > Protodeltote pygarga. The sequence continues at coordinate 3,400,864 of OW388264.2, read as the reverse complement.
AATCTTATAACGGCACGAATATATATTCTAGTAGCATACTCGATAGGTTACATCATCAAATATTATTAAGCTAATTGTAAACAATTGTACAGGCTTGTAAGAGGTCTGTGTACGAAAATAAAATTATTAGAACGTTCATTGACTGACGCCATTGCACGTGGTATCAGTTTCGTCAATTAGATATTAGAATTAACGCGGATAGGAAGAATAAGACATCAGACTTAAAAAAAAAAGGAAAACCATTAACATGATTAGGTACATTCCTTTTATTTAAAATCACTTTGGTTGTTTATTTTTTTTAAGAACATAGATACGAGTATAATCAACGCTAAAATAACCACTAAATGAAGCACTGATACCTTAATAATTCTTCATGATGATCAAACAAAGTTTTGGGTTTTCTGGACTTATAAAGAAAGAAAGAAAGAAAAGACATGTCGTAGATCCTCGACGTTGGTAATATTCAAGCCATCCAAGTAAGGCTTACAACAAGCTGAAAATTAAGCTGCGTAGACTATCTGCGTAGAATCGTCTTAGCATCTGTCGTTAACCACATGTGTATCTTGTTTCCCTATAATTATTAGCCAGATTAGATGTAATGGTTAGGTATTTTATGAACCCCAACTCTTACCTAACTAAACGTTTAAACTATACAACGTCTCGCAGTTAGATAATTCGTGTTTAATATCAACACAATACCTATATGACCACTTCTCAATAATCAAACAAAACGGCCGACAATCCCTTCCTAGCGACAAAGGTTGAAACAGACGGCATGGCGACATAAACTGCGCACGAGTGCGGTGCGGGATCAAATTGACATATCCGCCTTACTAATGCATTCATGAACGGGACACGGGCGGGAACACTTCACACTCACATAACAGTGTGATCGATGATCCGTGTAATGGTTCCGACTAAGAATACACCACGATTTCGAACAGTCTTGCAGCTGATTGAGGGAGTTGTACACTACATGATGTAATCTTTACTCCTGAGGTTAAAATTCACTACCTACTTAATTGCAGGCAAATAAAGTGTACATATGTAGACAACTGAAAATTTTGGAATAGGTTACTAGATTTCTCTAAAAGCCTCCGTGACTCTTCGGTCAATGTAAATAGTTATCTTTAGTAAATTGATAACCTCTTTTTTGGAAATTGGTTTTTAAAAAAATCACCTCGATTCGTAGCTGAGTGAAAGAGAGACTTACAAATCAACGAACCACTTTCGCATTTATAATAAGTTTATTTTATTTTTGCCTTGTGTTTTACAAATAATTTGCTATATGTATTTCATAGATGCAATATAACATGTGTATGTTTCTTATAACAAATAGATAATTTACTTGAGCTGTTATTTACACATGATGCAACGTCTATAAGAAAGATTATGAGCATATGCGTTGAATGTTTAATTTGATCCTAATGGGCAAATACGACTATAATTTATGCATCTTGTTATTAAGGAATCCAAACATCGCAGCAGACATGCGATCAGAATAATAAATGCTACCGGTGCAGCACGATCACACATTGTATAAAATAATAATCAACCTAAGATGGCAGGTTCGAAGCCTGACTTACTGACTTTCCCAAATAGAAAGAAAGAAAATTACATTTATTTAACAGCCAGAAGCAAGTATAGGTACAGAAAATAATAAAAACATAATTAAAGTATACCAAATGGGTTAACAGCTCAGCATAATGCTAAATGGCGATCGCTTAACTAGCGCTGATTTTCAGCCGCTGCCCGAAAGTGCTTAAGGCACCACTAAATTATAATGAGCATAATATGATATTATTAGATATGTTAAGGAATTTATCTATGAGCCTTTGTAACAAGAGAATAGAGACTTAAATAAAGAATAATATTTAGAAGTTTAGTTTTTACTTGATTATAACGGTGAAGGTAAGTATGAGCAAAATTAGAGTACAATGCTTTATGTAGAGTACATGGCGGCAACCTAGGCGTAGTGTCATCGGAGGCTTGCGGGCGGTTTAAACCCTGATAACCTGGTAACAACAACAACCATACTAAAAGAAATAGACTTAGCTTAAAGTGAGACTAGGGTCCAATTTTACAGGCTCTGGATAGACTACCTAAAAAATGGAACAGAATTTGTTTTTTATGTTAGGTAAGATAACAGAAACTAACCAGTAACCTTTGCAAAAGGCTTTAAGTCTAGCAAAGTAAGATAGGTACTTAAATATTGATCAGGGTAAGAAACAAGAAGGTATACAACATTGAACCAACCCACAAGTTTAAAATTATGTTAAAGATAACATTATATCCGTAATCAGTGTGAGCATCAAATTTGTAAAACTTTGTAGAAACTTTGCGTGTTTAACAACACAGAATCCATGACTGTTTAACAATATACGTATAATTAATTTTGGCGGGGAAACAGGCTTGAAAGAAAATATACTAGAGTTAATAAGACGTCTTTTACATCAAAATTAAATTATATCCATCTTAGAAGGCGTTATTCTGGAATTCAGGGCTTTTTGGATCTTGCGGCAAATGTAATCCTGCTAATATCTTAAATGTGTAGTGGAGCCAATATCCATGTCCTGTTAGCAAATATTAATGATGAGGATGAGGAAGAAATCTATTTATGTAAAACCTCAATAAATTGATGTTACCCATGGGGTTGGCGATGAGCTCCTCCGTTAAAAAAAAACTTATGTGAAAGTTTGGATGCTCAGATCTCGCGTCAAATAAAATCCTACCAGGTAATATCATAAAGGAGACAAGAAGATATTGTGTAGTAGCAGATATCTTTATATCTAAAATATCAACAGTAGTTTAATGCACCAAATGTCTCAGATAGTGCAAATCCCTAGATAATAAATATGGTTTCATTTGCAGAAATAAATTCAAATATTTTATTTGTTTTAATTCAATCACCACCTGGTAGCATTATTCTCTCTTTTGTTCTCGTCTAGCTCAAACTTGTAAATCCATGTATAAATAGGGATAATCTTGCTTCTAAAACCAGTGAGGGGGTAATCTTTGATCCGTTAGTCCGCAACCGGGCTCCATGAAGTTGGTCCCTTCATTCAAGCTCTGTTGCCTAAACCGGCATTACAACTGGCCTCAACAATGTTGCACGATGCATGTTTTATGAATCCGCTGCAGTTTTCATGCTCATTCGAGTATGAAGGCAAAAACCTATAGTCAAGTATTCTTTCCGTAAAAGATTTTGTACGATAACTTCAAACACATTAAACATGTCGTTAATTACTTTTATCGATCATTTTTGTTCTCCATTCTAGTCTTCGCTCATGAATATAATTTATGGATAAAATTTCCAAATATCTTCCTTGGTCTTTATCCATTTGATTTCTGTTACTTTCATCTATTAAACTAACTCTAGACATACAAGAATTAGGCCTGGGTTCACAGTCCACGGAAATACTACCTACTAAGTAAATTAAAAACTGGATCAAAATTTGTATGAAACTTTCTGTCAGATAAAGTTACAGGAACTTACCAGTAAGCGATAAACAGAGCCTAAGCTTAGTAGCTTACCTGGTTACCTGGTAGAAGTAAAATTAACTTAAATTACTAGAAAAATATAATAATATTCTATTTAGACACAAGTTCTGTTATCGTAAATATACGGATTAAGCGTGGCGTCTGTTTAAGTACCGATAAACAATTTCAAACAAAACCTTTACACACAAAGTGTTGCTATTTAATATTGACCATAATATTATGACTACTGACACAATTACCAACTATTTAAACAGGTCCATTGAAAAACCGTCTGGCAGCTTAAGATTTTAATAACTACCTATGACGAAAGTCTGTCGTAGAAGTTAAAAGCCACGAACAGTAGACATGCAATCTAATGTTCATGTGACGTGCAATGCATAACGTTGACTAATTGATGAAATTATCAAATAACTGACCAGTTTTGTCTGCACGAATTAGTGTTGGGCATTAAGATAAGCGAGAAATAAGGTCGGGAGCCAGTTCGTCTGCTAAAGCAACTGACATGATTACACAACAATCGCTAGATGGCTTTTTTTAAGTTTAAAACTCTACAACTGCAAATAAACCAGCACTATCGCTTTACAATTCCGTTTAGCTCGCTTCCTCTGAAGCCACACCTTTAGCACCGTTGAGGTACACGATTACAGCTATTATAAGGCTATTAATAAAAGTGATTATAGCACAGCAGGAAAAAAGTAATGTAGCCTACTGTTCTATGGTATGTATTGATACCGCTCTGATACGTCACTAACTAGAGCAACTCGTCTCGTTCGATTGCATTTTTTAAATCCTGCACAGAAAAATTGATCCAATAAACTAAATTACCACACTTATACGAAAGAAACAAAACCTAAGAAAATCTACATGAAAGATATTATAAGTAAGTATTATAAAGTAATGTGGCATAGTTTATTAGCTAAGCTAAATAAGTACAGGAAAATTGTATCTTATTCATATTCAATTATTGATTCATAATTTTAAATAATAATACGGATGGATGGAACGAAGGATGGCTTTACATCTTACAATAGCCAGACTTTGAACACATCGAAGATTCTTTTGAAAAAGGAAGACATACGCGGGCAAATATTATGGAACTATCAGCAGCTTTCGACACTGTCAACAATAAATATTTATTGTTGAAGATAGACATCATGATGAACTCAAAAATCTCAGGAACCCTGAGAATACTGCTTAGAAATCGACGGCGACGGTTTCAAGTTCTACGCAAGTGAAAAATTAGGTGCCGAAGAAAAAAGTATGGACATTCTAGCACCCATCCTCTTCAACATCTAAACATAGTATGATTTAACTATAATGCTAATATACTCGTAAGCATTGACTTGTCAAGCTGGTTTCGAGGAAGTTGTAACTTGTAACTTCGCTTTGTTCAGCCCTTATTAAAATATAACTATTATGCTGAGAACAACCTCAAAACGAATCCGTCAAACTCAGTCATGTGTCACTCATAATAGCTACAAAAATACTATGATATTTCTTTAGACCGATCGTATACCTACAGGAAAAATTGTGAATAAATGGCGAGCCACACCTCGAATCTGAGCTCGACCGAATTTCTCAACCTAGCTGCAATTTCTGGCGACAAACACCAGATCTGTATGCCAAATTCATCCCAACATCAAATCTTCTTTTTGGAAACAAGCTACTGTACGGCTGACTTAGAAATTTTTAAACAGACTTCAAAACCGGCCCCAGTTAAGCATACTAATCACTGGCGAAGTCAGTACAACCCGATTTCTACCGGTGCCTGTACCCTCGCCTACCCCGGCCTATTGATTACCTCTTGCAAAAATTGACCCTTCGCCACTTCTATCCAGATAAGGACACTGATAGTTCCGATCTTTCCAAAAACAATAGCTCACATTTTGCACCGCATCCCTTGACACATGCACGTCCGATAAGTTAATGACTGCTTCTTAAGACGTAGACCGCGTCGCAAAAAGTAATAAAAATAAATTTGTCATGGATTCGAAAAGAAGTTGTAAGTTTCCTTGTATAATTATAGGTTTAGAAGCAAATGAAATATATTACAAATCTAAATAGATATTGGATATTTATTAATTCGCCCTTCGTTGACGAAATTAAAATTGTTGTTTTCCTGGTCAATCGGACTCTATGATAGCCGATTAGTCGGCCGTATTAGAATAAAAAATCTACATAGTACATTTAATTGACATCCAAACATGTGTCTTGCTTATGTTACAGTGGTTAGATGACAAATTACTTTGTCAGCAGTAAGAATAGCAGTAAATCTCCTCCAGAAATTTTAAAACTTGTAACCTCAACGTAGATTTTTATATGGTCCAGATGTGGTATTATTTTTAAACTTTCTTTATAATATCATCAATATTATGTACAGTAAGCGCAACGTTGCTAGGCCGGGCTGAAATTAGTCACGAACGGTTTCGCACTACACATTTTAGGGAATAATTAGTGACAAGAGGCGACTTGGTTGGCGGTTTTAGCTGAGCTAGTGAGGAGGAAAGAGATGCGAATACGCATATTGCGCGAACAATCTGAAACCCTAACTTCAGCCCGGCCGAGTAAGTATTAGCTTACTGTACTATCGTGGACAAAGCCGGTGCACCACTCTTAAGGTTAGAATCGCTTACTCACCCCTACGCACGTAGCATCGTTCAAAGTATTTTGATGGCACAGTGGTCCACCGTTGGTGTCCGCGATAGTACATATCTAATTTCATTTCAATTTGATCCAGGCTGAGTCATATACCTCACAACACAATGCTCAGCCTTGAACAAATGAATTAATTTATTAATGTCAATTTTGAGATCGAGTCCATATGTGGACCAGTCACAGACCAGTTACAATGCAAGACTAATACACTGTGTCTAAATAATCTTATTAAGATTCAGGTCATTGATAGTTTAGCACACATTCAATGTACAGACGCCAGCACATTAAATCTACTACAATCTGTCAAATTTCTGTAATAGATTGTCAACGTTTTCGCTAAAACATTAGGTTTAAAGTTGATTGGGAAAATTTTACAGTTTCTGGTAGGTTGATGTACTGGCATTTTTACAATAGCCCAATTAGATTATTACTTGTTAGTATAACTCATACTACACTCTGGAATCAGTTTTATCCAACTACTACGAGAAAATCTTCGTGATGGTAATGTATATGCATGATGATAATGCATAAGGGTATTAAATTACACATTTATATTAACGACTAGCTAACCCTCACACGCTTTGCCCCTTTTAACCCGATCGCAGCGCTACCGTAAAATGGGGTAAAATAAACCATCCACGGATCCATTCAAACATGCACAAAATAAAATTAACAAAACAGGTCCAGCTTTGAAATTATATCATTTATATCGATTGTGTGCGATGCCAAGTCCAAAATTCATTCATATGGAATAGACGTTCAAAGAAGAAGTTCAAATTTATGAAAAATTAAAATTGTGATTTGATAGCTTATGTTTAGAGCCGTATTCAACTAAATAATGAGTTCTATCTTTACTAATTAAATTGATAAATAATAGACGAATTTCTTTCTTCATAATACAGCGAATTTTTGTCATTGAAAACTTTTTCCAGCCAACAACCTGGTTGTGTTACATTTCATTCAGCAAGTATTGCGGTAAATTAATCGTCGTAAAGCATCGTTTATGATTTCACGCATCAACAGTGAATAATTTCGTCAATACTAGCGTGCGTGATTCTTCTCTGATACTGTTACATAGCTGTTGAGAGTATTAGAAGCAGTGAAGCGCAAATGGATAAGAATATCTCTGTTATAATGGCTTATTAACAGACGTGTATGTCAGTTGAAATTTCTTCGAGACTTTCTAACAAAAACGTGCTATAGCGTAGGCGTGTCTGCGGAAATCAATAGATCATTGCGGTTAAGTAATGCAGACTGCAGTCGACATCGCTAGACCCGCGTTGCTCTCAGGTACAGTTGCTTCTTTAATTCAAATCTAATCTAGATTCAGAATAGGCGATATAACAACGCGCATTGGAGGTAGACCTCTATCTTTAGAGTCCAGTGAGTAAGCGGAACGCATGTAAGGCTGTAAGCATGAAGGAAAGCTAACGACAGAGATAAAGAAACTGTAGCTTACTTCTGCCATGCATTGTTATATTGACTGTACTATATGTAAGGTAACATAACTATAACTTGCGTCAATCATGTTGTATGTGTCCAATAAACTATTTTCTATTTCTATTTCTATATTTCTATCATCCCTGGGACTATGATGTCGAACGTTGAATCGGCATCGGCCCATCTCATTTGATGCTATCCAGCGAAGAAAACCAAAAATCTTCTAATCAATTGATTATTGTAGGTATTTTTCATTCGTTTAATTCATCAAATATCGAGAAATGAGACACAATAGGAAATCTATTGTTACATACCGCCGGGCTGCAAAGTATCGTGCAAAGGTTTAAAAATAAAATAAACAACACAATATCAATAAGCCTTCGCCACTGATACATAGTAAACTTGCTAAGTAAACTTGTTATTCATTATATTTTGAATAGGCTTTTAAGTGATACATGTACTATGTTTTTACCTGTTTTATTGATGAAATAAATAAATAAATAAATACATATTCATAGTAGGTACGTAATCATCTCCCGCCTTAGGCTAGTAGATCGCGCGTGGACCAATTGAAAAACCCGTGATACCGATGCCCACGCCCGCGAATGGTCTAGGCTAGGCGAAGATCAAGCGCTGTCAACTCACGGACTGTGAACCATCACCGCAAAGATGCAAAACCTTTTTTTTTATTACGGAGGAAACCTCCAAAAGACACCGCCTCCGGGGAGAGAGACTTAGCTTAGCTTTTTAGTTTTTATTATTCTAAAATAGCTTTTTAGTGTTTAAAGCCGGTTTTTTTTAAAATTTTTGTTACATTTTCTCTAGAATAAAGAAACCTGGGATCCCAGATCCCTCAGTTGATCAAAACACAATATTTTAATAATTTAATTTGTTGTCCCCACTCCTGACAAATGGACTAACAGTTATCCAGCATTTATTTCACACTCACAGCTGTATCTTCGTCTGAATTAGTCGCGCGCGCATCTCAGCTCATCAAAGCTTTGCTTCCGTTCCTGTGTCACGCGGTCGCGGGAGGATGTCGACTCGCGCGCATAATGAACACCGTGTGGACTCACTATTGGCCGTATTTCCGTCAAATAGATAAATCATTTTGTTATAAGCTGATTTATTAAATCAAATTAATAGAAACACTCATGTTTAGAAAACTATTTGGTAAACTTTGTTCACGTGAATGAAAATGGAAATAGGCAGCGCCTGAAAGGGATTCAAACTCCCACAGATTTTGACCGAGGGAGTCCCGTTAATAGGATGTTGTTGTAATGAGTAATTATTTTAAAAAGTTTAACTATGCATACTTACTTTTTAATTAAAATTTGTTTGCTAACTATTGCTTAAAAGGGCCACTTTCACCAAATTCTCTTAATTTGAATTAACATCTAAATTATTATAAAGAGAAATGATTAGATTTTTTCGATGTTAGAATTCTTAAAACTACTTAACAGGTTTGAAAAATATTTTCACCTCTAAAAAGCTACATTGTTAGTAAATAATGCCGGCTCTATTATAGTTAGAAAAAAATTAGAGGTCCATACGAAAATTCTGATAGTGTAACCCAAGGTATCAAAATCTAATGAAACACACATTAACGAAATGACAGAAACTACATGAATCAGAATATTGAAGGATATCTACCAAATAAACAGATTAGTTGCCCTGGTAACAACATAACCACTGCCTTAAAAATATTACTGTACCGTAAAATTCCGATTTCTAGTATTGTTGATTAACGAAAATAAAGAAAATGTGCCTTTTATTGAGAGCCAATTACCAGTTTTAAAGTTTTTAACTATACATTTATGTAATTGCAGTATTTAATTTCAATTGTAAAGCCAATTTTCTTAATGACTTTAGAACAAGATATTTACCATGTTTTAATAGTCATTTTTATACTAACACCATGGTCATGGATGTACTGAATGTACTTACGTACTTTACTTGTGACCTGCCCTGGATTTGTTGAAAACTTTTCTCAGTTCAGTTCTCTACTATAATACGCATATAACATATGTATAAACCTTCCAGACGAAAATTCTTTTAATGATAGTGAAAACCATATTAAAATCCATTCATAGTTAAGTAAGCGGAGAAACAGACAAATGAAAACAGCAACTTTTCTTTATACTATGTATTTAGAGATTAGTGTAAGTACTAAGTACTGAATCTATATGTAAAAAAAGGTAATTTATAATATATATTTCTTTCAATAACGTCACATAGGGAACAAAAAGTCAAGAACTCTTAGTATATAAACAAAACATATTCTGATCCTACATTAAAATGTATTGATTGATTCTACAAACCTAGTTTGTTAGTCAATACATTTGCATATTTATGAGGTCACCTGACTCACTTCACTCAATGCATTTCACGATGCGACTGCAAATATAATTGACAGGTGAGAACTTTGCAGATTTCTACATATTTTTGGCTATTTTAGCCATGAAGGTCCACAAACAATAAGCACATTTTACGAGTACCATTCTTAAAATTGAGTTATTGAATATTTGACATGGATAAGTGTTGCAAACAAGTGATGCACTGGTATCCCAGAGATGGCAAAAGAAGGTGAGGAGTCGTCAGTTCAGAAGATGGGAGGATGAGATAAGTCTGACATTGGGATCATTCTGTTCAAGAGTGACAACGGACAGAGCCTTGTGGTGACATTGGAGGAGGCCTTTGCCAAAAGGCACATGGAAATCAGAGATATAATATAAACCTAATGTTAAGCAAATGCACTTTATACTAATTCTCTGTTACTGTAAATAGAGGCTATTTTATTTATTGAATATTTGAAGGTGGTCTGCTTTTAAGATGTTTGCGTTTTTCTCTTAGTTTTACCTAGACTTTATCATGCAAAATGGAAAATTAAATAAACATTGAATCCACAAAGACATTGATAGAAAAGGAGTAAGCAGTATCATGATAGCTAATAGAGATGAATGGAATTTATCCTATTATTGCTCCGACCCTAAATAAAATAAAGCCAAGGGCAGGATGATGAGTTACATGCATATTCAATTAGTACCTAAGAAATTAGTGTTTTATAGTGATTTCGACATACATTAATACAATAAGAAATCAATAAGAAACACTGTGTTAATGGTATAGTAAGTAACATTTAGGTACTTGTATGTGAGAGCTAAATTAATATTATGAACAATTATTTTAAACATTATGGGGTAAGGAAAGACTAAAGGGGAAGAAGGATAAGACTATATTGAAGAATTTTTCTTTTCTTTCTTTCTTTATAATGAGACACATAACACAATATTGGGTAAGTGCTTACACACAGATACAATATTTTATTAATGACACAAGAAGTCTGAAAGGTATAACTTATGTGTGTTTACATTGATGAAATAACACAATCTTCAAATATCTACACAAGATAATGCACGTGTATTGTAAGTTACATGAATGAACAGTTAATATTTTCACACGTAGATCTTATTCCCAAATACGTTATCCTACAAACAATTATTTGCAAATTTAAAAACTCTAAATGAAGTCAAAGAACTCTATCAATTTAACGATGTGATAACAGAAGACGTTGCTGACGAATCGTAACTGAGTAAATAACATCATTCTGAGGCGCGGTGACGATACTACTAATGATAAACCTTCACTCTTCATCACAACGCCCATTTTAGCAAGCCAATTGCGAATACCACGATTTATTCATATTGGGCAAATATCTGCTACGAGAGCCACAAGATATGAACTGTCCATGTTATGAGAAAGGTATCAGAACATATGGAAAGATTACTAAGCCGTAAAACCTCGAAATATTGATATAAAGTTACTACTCACCCTCTCCACCCGATGAAGTCAACAATTATCCGGTGATATATACACTGAAATCGCCACTTCTTGATGTTTTACGGAAAAACAAACGCACTATAATATATTTTTTAAACTTTGTAAATAAATAAATGCCAGTTATTTTAGCAAATTCACATTTAGACCGCCGCTACCGTGCCACAAAACGAAAATGGCAGCGTTGAATTGAAATGTGTAATCTAATCTGACTAAATATAAAAGTACGTTACCTCCACACCCTCACTCTTGCTTGCTGATACTTTGTACAAGGCAAACGATCATAAAGAATCTTGGCAACATAGCATTCAAATTTTGTCGAGTAATAGTAGTTCCAAAAGACGTCGCTGTTGCTCAAGTTGAAGTTGAATATTTTTATGAGATTTATGATAGGACCAAACGATTTACAAACAGTAGGAAATATTAAAACGATGATTACCCCATCTTTGCTCTCACACATTATCGCGAAATTAAAATAGAAATCTTATAACTTGTAACAACCAACGTGTAACGGAACGTCGCGTCGGTACGTAGCGTTCAAAAACAACAATCATCATTTTATTTTAAAGTGAGTTCAATGTTTTTTAAAGATCATTGATAGTGAGTGCGAGATCTGTGACCTACTGGTTAGACGATTCCTCGAGATGAACTTTTAAACAATATGATTTGGATTTCAGGAACCTGATATTAAAAAAAATGAATTAAAGATGTTATGTTAATATATCTACACATATGTTGGATTAGGATAATGAATATAAATTCATTATGATAATGAAATAAATTGCTAAAATAATAAATTATGTATTAATGACAGACCACTGACCAGAGTCAACTGTAACTGTGGTGAAAAATGTATTTTCCTTGGGTTACAGTTACGCCGTCAGTCCGAAATTTCCTTGTACCGCTCACACACTCATATGTATAGCGTTATTTCTGCAAAATATTGTGGTCCATAAACATTCCTTTTGGCTAAATGACATCTAACAATAACTTTCATTAGTATCTAGATTTTGTCTTTGTCACTCATAGTTTTTATAATGTATATAATTTCACTTTTAACAAAACTGTATAAATTAAAATATGATACACCATCAATAAATTGAATTGTTCTTTGCCACTTTGTTGTGCACGGCTTAACAGTTAAGTTTAAATATTTATTATACTTTGTTCAAAAAATTGTGGTCACCGAATTAGACAGAGATACCGTTGGTTTTTATTAGTTCTCTTTCTAGACAATATCCCAGTACATTTAAGCAAGGGAACTAATTTTTTAAGCTGTTATTTAAACATTCGAGATGTTATTATGATCAGTTGAAAAACATATTGAGCAGTTATTTAATTTAATGGCGGTTGATTAATTATTGCGACAGTAAAACATGGACAGTAATAAAAAATCAATTAATCGGTTATTTTATCATACAATGTCAATTCTAAAAATAATTGAGCAGTCCAATAACTGAATAAGCGGTAAAAATGATGGAATGAGCAGTTCGATAAATAGTTCGGCAGATTACGATTCTGTATATGGACTTTAGGGCACCCCGACTCAGACAGGTTAGGTTAGAAGGGGATGGCGGGGTCGTGTGAGCGAGCGAAGCGAGCGAATAGTCCTCGCCTTCCCCTTCGTGGTAATTTTTTTAAAAACCGCCCAGAAGTAGGAGCCCCGCGAAGCGGGGCTCCGTCGATTATATGATAAAGATTATATGATATAAAGCATACGGTCATATAAAGAAAATTAATTAGCAAAAATAAGATTTCTTACCGACAAATTCCGATTTATTACTGCCCACACGTAACCGCTCATTCAATAATTTTTACCGCCCATTTAATTATTTTCCTACTCAATTATATATTCACTGATCCATTTCATTATTTTTTATTACTCATTTTTGTTTACTTTACTGCTTAGTTTTAACTGCTGAACTAGTTATTAAACGTGCCATTTATAATTTTTAACTTACCAAAACCGCTATTTACAACTGCCTCTTTAAATCAGTGCCTTTAAGCAATCTAGTTTTTTATACTACGTCTCATCATCATTCTCCTAGCCTGGTAATATTCTCAAACTTTGTTGAGGTCGGTTTCGAAAGGGATGCTCAACGACTTGTCAGGATTTTTAAGGAAGTTTTGATCCTCGATCGAAAACGACTGTCAAAGATTGTGAGATCAGAGAGAGAGAGAGAGAGAGAGAGTGCGGTTATCGGTTATATGCCTTATGATTTTAAGCATAAAAGAAGTATCCGATAAATGCATGATGTATACATGTCTATGGTGAATGGTGATTGATGGAGTTCGTATTCTGTGGTCGTGAATGAATGTCATGTCATTCATGCATGTCTAAGTCAGTGTCACTGTCACTAAATAACTGACAACTGTCATGTCACGTCTTGTACAAAAAATTTCCTCATTCCTGTTATTTACGAAATATTCGCGGGAGCGTGTACTGTGCGTGTGTAGTTTGTAGACTTGTATAGTCTTTTAACTATTGAGCACTTGAGCAGTCTCGTTGTAGCGACTACTGTCTGTTTATTTAGAGGGGTGTGTGATAAGCTAATAATAAAATGAGTGATATCATCACGGTCATAGCGCCTGTAAACATAGCTGTTATTAAATACTGGGGTAAACGGGACGAGGATTTAATTTTACCGTTAAATGATTCCGTTAGTGCCACTTTGGATACCAGTATTATGTGCGCTAAAACATCAGTCTGTGCCAGACCGGAATTTAATGAAGATATATTATGGTTGAATGGAAAAAAAGAATTATTTTCTAGCCCACGATTACAGAACTGTCTCAAGGAAATTAAATCAAGAGCCGCTTCTGAAGGAACTGTCAGTAAAGAATTTCTGCAGTGGAAAGTCCATGTGTGTTCCGAAAATAATTTTCCGACTGCAGCAGGGCTTGCGTCATCTGCTGCAGGATACGCTTGCCTCGTAACCGCGCTAGCAAAACTTTTTAAGGTAAAATCTGATGTTAGTTCTATAGCAAGATTGGGGTCAGGTAGTGCGTGCAGGAGTGTTTATGGTGGTTTTGTTAGATGGCAGGCAGGCACAAATCCTGATGGCTCGGACTCCATAGCTACTCAGATTGAAGACTGGACTCATTGGCCAGAGATGAGAGCTTTAATCTTAGTGGTTGGTGACACTAAAAAGAAGACTAGCTCTACTATTGGCATGAGGATATCTACACACACATCAGAGTTATTGAAGCATAGAGTGAATTACTGTGTACCACAAAGAACTGAAGATATTATTGAAGCAATTAGAATCAAAGACTTTCCAAAGTTTGCTGAAATAACTATGAAGGACAGTAATCAGTTTCATGCAATCTGTTTAGATTCATATCCACCATTTGTGTATATGACAGATGTGTCTTATCAAATCATTGAGCTAATTCATAAGTACAATGAACTATCAGGAGCAGTGAAAGTTGCTTACACATTTGATGCAGGTCCTAATGCCTGTCTTTACCTTCTTGAGAAAGAAGTTTCTAAAGTAATCTCATTGATAAAGCATGCTTTCCCTTCTTCGACACCAGATAAGTTTATTACAGGCCTTAAAAGTGAGGAAGAGGTTTTAAGTCCTCAATTGTTGAGTGCTTGTCATCCTCAAGAGCAAGATTTAATAAAATATGTAATTTACACGAAAGTTGGTGATGGACCAAAAGAAATTACTAATGGTTCACATCTTTTGAATGAATCAGGGTTACCAAACAATGCATAGGTTAAGAGCAGTTTGAACAAAAGCTTGACTATATTTAGATAAGTACCGCTATGGTATTGAGTACAGTATTTGCATGATACCAGTTGATCATGACGTATGAATAATTTTCAAGGTGATTACGATCTAAGCTTCAAGAATATTTAAATTCTTGCTTAGTTAAAATTAAAATTACCTCAAGATTTTTAATAAGATTATTAGGTAATGTATGCAAAGTTAAAAATCATTTTACAATACCTATTTCTAGTTACAATACCATTATGTGTCTAATAACCATAACAATACTTAGTCAGCTCACACAAAGACGCGACCCAACTATGCTGGTGTCCTAAATGAGCAACAAACGCAGGAACAAGTGATTTAAACATTTGAACTTCAGATGCAAGGAATTTATCACTTCACACTAATTTTCCAGATAGGCAGAAATATTTTTTTATATTATAATGTTTCCAGATAATCATGGTGTTGGGCTATGTAAAGTTACTGTGTAGATGTTGTATTTGATGTTAATTTATAATTATTTGTATGTGGAGATCTGTAAGGGATTTGGTAAACTATTTAGGTATGTGCAGAGGTAGATATGTAATAAGGATATTATTGACTTATATTTATGATTTTTTTTACAATTAATGTATCTCAAATATTTTATACTATTGTTGAAAGAAGAAAAATTATTTTGTATATTTAATGGTTTTTATTTACATAAAATATACATACATTACACATTGATACATTATGTAACCAAGTGATAAATGGAAAACTTAATAAATTACCTTACATCTAAACCTTAAAGGAGATCACAATGAAAATGCTAAAATATGTCAAACAATTCCATTTATTTTTATCCTTACAGTCAGGTAGGATACATAATAAGTAGCACAAAAATAAATGAAACTAGTTTCCTAGACTCCTTATCGTGCTGAGACTGACACCTGCCATACTCTGATGATGTTGTCGGAGTAGCCAGCAAAGAGAGTTTGACCATCAGTAGACCAGGCCAAGGAGAGGCACTGGGGTGGGTCAGACTTAGAGGTTTGAGTCTGGTTGATGATTTCTGGTCGGAGTTCTTCAACCATCTCCTTGCTTTCAAGATCCTGTGAAAATGCAAAAATGATGCTTACAATTTGATAAAAAAATACTAGGTATGTTGAAAACTTTTATAGAATCTGAGCCCTAAGTAAGGCACTACCAGTATGTGGCACTGAGATAGGGTTAAATTAGAAACAAGGGCAGCTAATTATTATTAATTTGCTAAATTATAGGGGATTATATAATTGTGTCTGCTTACCCAGATCTTGATGGAAGGTCCAAAGGCAGCACACAGCCAGTATCTGTTTGGTGAGAAGCAGAGAGATGTGATGATATCATTATGGTCCAATGTGTGCAGATGCTTGCCATCATTCAGGTCCCAGAGCATAGCTTTCATGTCCTTGCCACCGGAGGCACACAGGGAACCATCAGGGGAGACAGTCACTGTGTTCAGGTAACCAGAATGACCAAGGTGGTTGATCTTGAGCTTGCAATTGGTAAGATGCCAGACCTGAAAAGATATGTATATTGGAGGAGTAAATTGGTAATTAATATATTTAGGTTTCACAAGTCATTTATAGTAAAAATAAGCTGCTACACACCTTAACAGTCCTGTCCCAACCAGCAGATACGATGATGGGGTTGGCATGGTTGGGTGAGAAGCGTACGCAGGACACCCAGTCACTGTGGCCATCATCTTGGATGGTGTATTTACACTCAGCGAGTGTGTTCCACAGCTTGATAGTCTTGTCCCGGGAGCCTGACACAATTTGACGGTTGTCCACAGAGAATGCGACTGACAGTACATCCTGTGCAGAAATAATTTATTAAGGAATACAGTCACAATCATGTGATTTGTAAAATCTATCTACTGGCCATATGAAAATCATTAGGTTCATTTCTAACTACTACACTTATACATAAGCAAATGATTTCTATATTAGGTGTATAATACAAGTGCAAGTAGGTACTGTTTCTTGAGTTAGTTTTGAACAGGTGGAAAATGTGACTGACCACACTCTTACCTGGAGTCGCTAGAGTTCGCAGTATCACTATCAGCAATAAGATCTTCTGCCTCGCATAGGCACAATTACACTGTTTCTTCTGCCGCGCATCGGCACTTATACTAAGTACAAGTTACAAACTCTACCAAAATGTTAAGTTCTGTCACACCTTAGTATGGTCTTCGAAACGCCTGGTGGTCTTGCCGGCGGCAAGATCCCACAGACGCAGGGTCTTGTCCCAAGAGCCAGACAAAGCGTAGTTGCCGTCACTGGAGAGCACAACGTCCGATATGAAGTGAGAGTGACCATACAGACGCTTCTGCGGGACACCGTAGTTGGTTTCGTCTCTAGTAAGTTTCCATACGATGAGAGTCTTATCTGTAAACCAATGTAAGCACGAATTAGACAATGTACAACAAGTAAGATTAGGAAAACATAGAATGATGTCATCAGCCCCATATCCGCTTGCCGCTCAGGAATCGCGTGGCAAAGATTTGTGTCATCATAAAATAAAATAATAAATAAGTGGAAATATGAACGTCTAATTAACTAATGTGCACAGTTCATTTATTTTCATGCCGTTTGAAATCAGCAAAGTTCTGATGGAAACGGATTTAGTGGCAAACATAAATTATAACCTTACCTCTAGATGAAGATAAAATCATGTCAGGGTATTTAGGATTAGTCGCAATTTGCGTAACCCATCCATTGTGACCACAGAGGGTTCCTCTAAGCTTCAAAGTTTCAGTCATCTTTGAAAATCCCGTTGAGCGGCTGAGAAGCTACGCACCTGGCCCCGTCTCAAAAGTAAAAAGACCGGAAACTTGGTTTGGCTTAATTTTGACAGGAAGACGAAAAAGAGGGCATAGACTATAGAATTTTTTTTTGTAATCTTGAGACGTGTCTTTTTAATATTGTAAAAAAATATGCTCCATGAAAAAAATCCTACTGAAGTGAAGACAGAAAAACTAACTGAATTTTCTAATAAAAATAAAAGTAAAATAATTGAGATCAAATACAGAGCCCGATGTGCACTCCACGTGTTTTCATGCTTGTTACAGGAACATTGGAACGCGAGTTACAAGTGAAAAAAAGCTACCTTCTTAGCGAACACTGGGAACGCCACTAGCGCACTTCTCATGCTATTCAAAATTATAAGTTAGTCGGTAGGTACTTAGTACATACATGTTTCTATAATGAATTTTTTGAAATATTTTACATATTTCAGGACAAAAAATTCATTTTAGTAATTCATCATGCATACAAAATAAGTTTTTAGATTTTTATTTTTAGTTCCAGCTGTCACTGCCTCAGATTATTTTTTGTCAAGCTCAAATATTAAGTAGTTTTGATCCAGGCATATCAACGAGGTACATGAATGATAATAGTGCCAAAGAGTATGTAATTAAACACTAGCGGAAAATATTTGAAAAACGAAAGTGTCAATTTTTCTGCAAAATTCAAAAGAAAATTAAGAAGTTATATTATATTGTCTTGACATTATAATAAACTGAAATTTTTGGGAATTACTTTGCTTATTAAGTACTTAAGCCTTTTCAGGAATTTACTATCTGTAAATATACTTGCTCCTAAATGGATTTTATCGTTGAAGCACCGCAAACAATGGCAAAAGCAAAAATTGTACCGTCAGGCTCGATAAAAGTATGTTAATTTACAAAAACATCTTATTTATTAACTTTACACATTACTTCAGAACTAGATTGAAATCACTGATTTATCACTCATTGATTGAAAGCATTCCAGAATATAAAACGATCTGGTTGGTGTTATTTGAGTCATCCTCCCCGACCCTTGCTTATGCCAGCCCGGGCTGAGCCTGTAGCCATAAACATGTCCCTAAATAATCAAAATCAGATCCAGCTAGTCCCTAGCATGTCCCCAAGCAACGCCCTAAGCCGAGGCCCGAGTCCCATTAGGGGGCGCCCTTAGCTGCAGTTGCTTTAGGTTTAGTCTAATTGCTTAGCTGGAGGCCTTTAGGTCTCGCTAGAAGTCCGGTTAATCAGTCTGAGCTCCCTAGAGCTATAACTGAGAGAGACCACGTAGAAAAAAAAAAAAAAAAAAAAAAAAATATTTGAGTCATAATTTGCCGTTATCATCATCTCACATATTTGGAAAGATAATAAAAGCGGTATTGTTTCCCCCATGATGTTTATTCACAGTCAGCATGCAAAGTTTTTTGACTCATCAAAAAAAGGCTTTCTGGACACAGTAAAATTTTCGCTTTGAGTTCTACTAATAAATATAAATCACCTGACTGATACTGATTGAAGTAAATAGTACGCAAAACAAATCAATAAAAAAATATTAAACGAACTCGAACGCCAACTAGTTTCATTTTACTATTTCTACGTCATCAAAGTTTTTATATTTAATGAATGAGAAGTTACAGCTTGGCAAAAAAGAGTCTGGAAAAATTGGGGGCGCCGCTGGCGCACTTTTCAGACTACAATTCAAAATTACAAGTTATTTAGTGCTTACATATTTCTATGACAAGTTTAGTCATTATTATTATAATCAAATGAATCATTTTTATGTTATTTTAGTACTCACAAACTTAGTTTTTAAGATTTTTATTTTTAGTTCCAGCTGTCACCGCCTCAGACTCTTTTTTGCCAAGGTGTAGAACATTGGATTGTATAGAAAATCGACCGTCGTGGGTTTTTATAGTGATCATTTTATTATTAGACTTAATTACGAACGCAGCTGAAAGTGGCATCATTATCCCTAGTTCCGCTAAATGCCGCTGGGTGGATTTCTTTTCAGAAAATTGACGTCACGCAAACGCCATTTTGTAAAGTGTCCGCCGTAGTCAGTTTTCTAGACTCAGTGTAAAATACGTAATTCGCATGGTTTTGTGTACATAAAATATCTTAAAACAATCAAAATAACAATTAACGTCTCGTACGTTAATCTCACAGACACAAAGTATGGAGGACAAGGCGTCGTTAAAAGAACTGGATCAATGGATAGAACAACTAAACGAATGCAAGCAATTGACAGAAAATCAAGTAAAAACGTTATGCGACAAGGTAATGTACCTTTGAATTTCTTATATGTAATGTATTTAGTAGATTTGTGATGGTATATCACGTTTTGTATACAGTTTAAACGGGTCGGTAGCTATACGTTGTATGAATCATATACCTACATAGCGAGTTACAGGAACGCAACTCTACATCGTTATAGGTTTAGTTTGAGGTGGAAGCTGTCCGTCGACCGTCGTTGGTACGCTAATCATTCGGGATGTGGGGGGTTGGAGAGTTTCGTAGTCGGGTCTTTATGTTTTCACCACACCCAACTACATTTTTTTCAGGTTGATAGTAACATAATTGGTTAGAAGATATTTTTAGACGCGGCGCGGTAATTCTGATAATCAATGATCACTAGTTTTTTAAACTTAGGCCATAGTCTCTTTCTATGTTTATCAAGGAGGTTTTCATAAACTTTTCTGGTAGTTGAGTTGCCTTTTCGCGCGGATGATAGTGCACTACCTTCAATTTTTAGCTATTATTCATAACAAATTTTGATATTATTTATAAAAGCAGCCATCATTATAATTTATATCAAAATTTATGAAAACACTTGAAATGTCCTTCTACTAACATCATCTGATTGATATACATATTTATCAAATTGAATGATAAGAACATCTATCATATTCCTGAATGTTATTATATTCAAGTTGTTAGTACTACTACTCTACTACGTAAACCAGTCTATACTGGACAATATCATCAATAAAATAATATATCTCTTGTTTTGACTAATATCACATCCTTTCATTCTAAGGAAAATAAGTAATTCTGTAAACTTTGGTACCTAAATAATTGTTTATTATTGTGCTAACCAAGTCAATTATCTATGTATATTGTATGTTGCAAATTAATTTGAGCTACAGTTTGGCTTGCATTAATTATTTCCAACTTCATTACTCTTATCATAATGTGACACATTTTTAACAACTCTGTTTTATTTGTATTTTAAACAAACAGTCAAAAAATCTAAATTACACCAAATGTTTTCTTTGAATTTGTATTAGAGTCTGTATGGTTGACTGGTAGAGAATGCCTAAGGCATTAAGTCCGCCAATGTACATTTTTTGTGACATGAAGTTTAAATAAATAAATATAATGTACTTAGGTACTTAACTTTATTCATGGTACTGGCAGCTAGTAATATTAAATAGTGATGTTCATTCATGACCATGAAGATTTGTTAAAAAAAAATTCACCTCAAGACGACCCACCAACCAAACTTTTTGATTCATCTTTAAAGATGTATAAAAACCATTTTAATTATCATGCTAATGCATGTCCCATTAGCTCTGTAAAGGTAATTAGTTGTCCTTGTTATTAGTTAGTGTATGAAAAGAAATAAGTCCAAATCATTATTTTTACTTTATTTTACCTATTACACTGATATTTATGAAGTATGATAGTACTTGTGTTGCAGAAGTTGTATCCTCTCCTTATATTTTGTAAATAAACAAATGCAGTTTTGTTTAGTGTGTGTGTTTTTAGTGAGTGTGTATAAGTACCTATCATAAAGTTAAAAAACATAATGTAAAAAAACAGTTGCAATTGTGTTTATTGTGTATTTATAAATAACTTCATTTTTCTTGCTTGCCCGAACCATTCAGGCTCTGGAGGCAATTCATAGGTCTGAGAAATAGGTTCAAGGGGGGATTTTGTCTTTTAAAGTTTAAAGGCTCATACTTAAGTCTGTGAGCAACATGCTAGTCAAAAAAAGAAATGTTTACAATTTTGACACATATTTTACCACAATTATATAGCATTCTTAAAATAAAAGTAATTATAAGATCCAAGAGACATTTACAAATGCTTAATTAGATTAAAAAACATATCAAGATTGTTTGCTTTAATTTTTTCGGTATTCCAAAAAAAGAATCATGTAGGCAAGAGTAAAACTTCATTGGTTTAATTGTGTGACAATGAGCATCCTGTATGTTACACTATATTGTGATGTTACAGGGACAATTATCAGAAAGGATGTTACATTACACTATGGAGTGTTAATTATAAATTAGAACAATTATCCGTCCATCACATAGGTACATACATGAATTGAGGTTATATTTATTTACTAGCATTTATGAAAATTGATGAAATAGCATTGTATACGTAATGCTCTACTTATTTAATCAATTACTGAAGTAGTATTTTGGTTATAACATTTACCTAGTTTAAATAAAAGATCATTTTGATATTAGATCATTTTGATTTTTGAATTTTTGAATGAATTTTTGATTTTTGACCAAGTGATTTTTTCAATTCAAATCATTGATTCAATAAAAAAAAATGATGTTAATTTGATGGCCTAGGCAAAAAAATCAATAAGTTTTGTTTTTTCCCCTGAAACCCTGAAATAAAGCTACTTGTTTTGTACAATTGTAGTACTGCATCATAAAACATTACAAGGCCTTAATATTTTAACCTTACCTTCAGCAATAATCATAATAATTTGAAGTTCATACCCTTGTTGTGAAGATACCTACTACCAATATTAATTTGATTGATTTTAGAAGTTATAGTTAACATATTAATAAGCTTTATATTGGTGTACAAGTAGTTTAAATTTTGGACTATCTAGTTGGATTGCCATTTATCATAAATTAGCTTTTTCATTACTAACCAGTTTGTAATTTAAATTATCTTTTAGAAGCAAATAATAATTGTAGTTATTAAGTGGTACTAACTTTTTTATAGGCAGGATATAAAAAACGCGAGATTCAACATTGATGACTTAGGTATTGAATTATTTAGAGAGGTATCTCTAGTAAAGATAGTGGATTTACATAAGAGATAAATACCTCCAAGGACTATTATGTTTTTGTAGATGGACTTAATCAGTTTTGTATTATTTTAATAAATAAATAATAATCTTTAATACATTTGTGTATACTGAGGCCTTTTGCAAAAAGGGAGTATTCCCGCTCGTCCCACTATTTTGTCCCATTGGTAGGAAGATGGGGAAGAGACATATTTTTTTCCCGTTCGTCCTATAATCTAAACTTGTCTCAGAAGTGGTGCCAGTACAAATTTTAAATACTTTATTGCTTTCCCGATCGTCTTACCAGTGGGATTATCAGTGGTAGGGCGAGTGGGAATACATCCAAAATGTAGGTAGCTTGTTTAAATGTTATCGATATTGATACAGAAATAATCTCCTAAAGATTATATTTTCTTAAGTTATTTAAAAAAAAATACTGCAAATGCCCAACACAGCAGGATTCGGTAGTCAAAACATATCATTAGTCAGACCAACTATACAATGAAACCTACATCTATTTATTAGAGCATTGAAATATATGCATACAATGCTAATTATCTCTGGTCTGCACGTGTCCTATAGGTAGTTACATATTATATTGCGCCCACACGTGTCAAAATCATTTGCTGAGCATTGAGCGAGCCTCCCCACTGGTAGGTTAGGGGAATTAGCGAAATGCGTCGCCTCAATTAAGTTAGTTTGTTTTTTATTAGTACGCATGCATTTTGGTGATAATTTAATTATCTGTGAATCATTATCAATGTTGATAGCATACTCATAACACTCTATCTTTGTTTAATCAACAAGTTAATTACCTAACAAGTTTTTTTGGTTTTGTCTAGAAAAATGCTGGACCAATGCGCAGAGAAATTAGTTTTTTATGTAGAGTCTACATTGTAGGTTATTTACTTATGAATTGCAATAAATAGGATAATAGCGATTTTAGTTGCCAGATCCAAGGGCAGCTCACCGTTCATGGAGATCTCTGACAATGAACTCAATGCTCTTTTAAATAAAGGTTAACACTATTTTTTACGCATATTCTGAGGACTTATGTGGGAATAGTTGTTTAGATATAATTGCCATAACAACTATGAGTTGAACACCCCCAACAAACAACAACAAACTTAATACGATTCAAGATCTATTTATTGCGTGCTTTTTTATTTAAGTAGAACAAACTGGTATAATTTACTTATTGGGATGCCTGCTTGTATTGCCGAACTGACAAACTGGTTATTTATACACCCCCTCTAAGAATATACTCACATGTCAAATAAGACCAGGTATTTTAACAAGAAAAGGAATCGAAATAAACAAAGTGTTTGTTTCTAACAGAATAACACATTATTAGCTTCACAATTCAACAGCACAGAATAGACATTGTATTGATCAACAGTCGCTCAAGTTGAGCTGAATAGCATATA
This sequence comes from Protodeltote pygarga, assembly GCA_936450705.2. Classification (NCBI taxonomy): domain Eukaryota; kingdom Metazoa; phylum Arthropoda; class Insecta; order Lepidoptera; family Noctuidae; genus Protodeltote; species Protodeltote pygarga. Next base: position 3,376,441 of record OW388264.2, on the reverse strand, counting down.
CTTGAAAAATTGGTCAAAATATATTCGTATGATTCTTAATGTCTAATGTTATGATTAGTCTAGAGAACTAGAAGAATCTCCTTTCTTCATAACAAAACGCTGTCATTTACCGTTTTGTTTTGACTACCTCCTTTTGTAGTTTCGCAACATTCACGAGTGTACTCATATTGTTATCAATTTCGTCAAGGTCTAGGAAAGACTGTACGGCAACTAATATGACCTTTTTCGCTATTACTAAATGTATAATGTAAGCGGACGGTCAAGTTGTTTACCTATTTAAAATATTAAAAAGGTTTTTTTATTTCGTTTGTCATTGGTGTGTTAGTAAATGTTATTTTAAAACACCACTCGAGTAAACAGCTATTCTGCAGTTTATTATTTATTACGAGCCTAAACTCTCACTACTGAGTCTGACTCTGCTGACTCTCTTTTCACTTTCCTCGATCGAGTGCAATGCAGGCCCAGACCCCTCGGAAAAAATCCAGCTTTTCCCGCCATCTCCGTCTAAGTTTGCCGCAATTTCTTCTGCCATTTAGAGGAATCGCGGCAGACATGACCGGCCCAGTTTATTTAACCAGCTAAATACTTAAGAAGTGTAATTTCCAAATCAGACGAGATGTGTATCGGTTTTTCTAAGCCAGTGGTTTAACCTTTGTGTAACTTTTTAGTGATGAAACATCCTTTCCAAATAGTAGTTTTCAGCGCGCACCAAAAATTCGTAAATTACTGGATCCACTATTAGTGGTTTGTGAACCACTGTTCTGAGCTTTCTTGAGTAGTCATCAGATATCTATTTATTTATTATTGAAGGAATAGGAAAGTCCTATTCAAGGTCTGTCTCTAGACAAGTCTACAGTTTTATGTAAATCTGAAACTCACAATTAATTAGATGACAAACAAAAAGTAATTAAAAATGTGACACTGTCCTCGAGGGCGGAGTATCTACTAAACTGAGTGATTTATTACTAAAAAGATAAGGGCGGGTATCCACAAATGCGATGTGATCTTTTTCTTACAGATCAGTTTGACAGTCTCAGTTTGAGCCGCGCTCCTTGTACTGTCATTTGTTTCCTCCACTGTCTTTTAAACTTTAAAAGAAATGATCCTTGAGTTTGTTTGAATTGTTTTGGCCCTTCTTCTCAAGGGTAGTCTAGGAATGGCTTCGTTCAGATTAAAAATAATAGCTACTCGAACAGTGACTGACGTCCTCTGCTTTGGTGGATTCCTATCCTAATGTTCCAACAGCCATTAGGGCTGGGAACTAATGCCTGCACCAATCTTATCTTTCATATAATCTATATTACGTGTTGTCTACGATAAAAAATATTATTTTCACCAAAAAGACAAAACAAGATTATACCGTCGCGTCGGGTCTTTAACCTTTATAGACCATAGACAAAATAGATTGCCACCATACATGCACTACGTTAAGAAAGAGCTACTAGCGAAGATATGCAAAGCATGCTTTCATGTATAATATTTAATTTAAAATTAAAAAAAAAACCTTGAAAGTTTCTACCTTTGATCGCGTATCAATTTTAAATTAACCATTTAATAATTAATTTTATGTTATTTAAGTTAACATTAATTACCCGTATAAAGTTAGCTATCGTACTTGAATGCAGAATGGAACACAGCAGTTTCTTTTAGTTACTTACATATCTTTAATACGTAAATCGAATATGTATACGTCGTCTATGCTAATTTCGGAATACAGATACTATTAACTCGTAGAAAAATAAATCAACAGATTCTATTAATGCTCAGATGGAATACGTAATTGAATTGTAGTTTCTACCCATAATGTATGTACCATTTAGATTCATAATATATTATCAGTAGGTAAGTACTTGGTTGTATCCTAAGAGGGTACCAAATTATAATTTTATATGGTAACATATCAATATAATTTAGGAATAAGTACCTAGGTATAGTACGCTCCGCTAATTATAATATATTCTGCACATGTATTATTGTTTCATTACTACGATCATCGTAAAACAAAATATGTTGGCTAGTTAATTACATAAGTAACTAGTTACACAATAACTATCTAATATCGTGCTAATATAACACCTAACAAGTAACGCGTATTTCTATTTCCTTCACTGATATCAAAAGCAATAAATACTTCCTGGTTATTTTTATAGCGAGGAAGCTTCCCGCCCTTGTATTGATTACACGCGACCTGCCGCTTCAACCTAAATACGAGACGAGCAATAACTTTAGCCATGGTTAACTTGGGCGGAACCGCGTTTTGACTGTATGTTCATATCCGGTTAAACTTCATTACTGTACATGGTAACTGCATCTAGAAAGAAGAGGACATTGAAAATATGACAAATATCGACTAGCGGATAAATGTTGTACATCTACACTAATATTATAAAGAGGAAAACTTTGTTTGTTTGATTGTAATGAATAGGCTTAAAAACTACTGGACCGTTTTTAAAAATTCTTTCACCATTCGAAAGCTACATTATCCACGAGTAACATAGGCCAAATTTTATTTTGGCAAAAAATAGGGTTCCGTAAGATATTTGGGTTTTTCGGACACAAGGTGTAATATTATTTAAAGAGGAACCCTCGTTGTAGGATTAATTTGGATTAACTGAGGTGTCTGACACCACTTGTTTACTGATAAATCCTAGAACTAAATATCAGTTTTGAACCAAACCACTGATGAACTGTGAGTGTATAAACAGTTGCGGATCTATTTTAACCTTCGGGACACAGCGCGAGCGTGACATTATGAATTAATAATCTAATAGTCGCGCTAAAAGGACACACTGTGAGGTCCTTTAAAAAGGAATAGGGGCTTACACTTGAAATTTAAATTTCTAGAACCCAGTCCCACTACGTATTAGAACAAATTGCAACGTTGGTGCAAAAACGGCATGCGCATTGTTTCCTATTTGATTAAGGATTTTCTAACTTTTGTATTAGGAAATAAAGCTTAATAGGAAATCCATTGTTACAAGCCCGGGATGCACAGTATTAGGTTCGTAGTTCCAGAGTAGACCCATATGCGTTCGTAATGCAATAGTCGCGTGATAAGCGAAAGGCGTGAATGTGGTAAGAGTATACACCAAGCATTCCAACTTATATAAATTCCGTAGTCTGCCACATTCTCAAGTGTCTACCTGTCCCCATAGGAAACATGGTATGAATGAATTGTCTGACTGTCCTCTCCCTATCTTCATGAAGAATTCTATTCAAGCCCTGTGTTCCCAAGCGTGATTATATCACAATAGGCACAATGCCCACGCGTCTGACGCCCGAGATAGACCTGTCATACCTTTGAAAACTGAATGAAACTTCATTAGCACTCGTCGTACTTTCCTTTTGTTCTCCGTCAGATGTTATATCTGTTTGTTTAAGCTTGTAGGTACTCGTAATTGTTTTACCTGTTCTTAGTTTTATTGTTTAAACTAACGTCCAAACTTATTTCGGCAATTTTCGACTTCATAGCCTTCTCCTTTATGCCTCTTTATTGTTGGTCGTTAGCCCGTATTTGGACAATCTCGTCCGGCTTCACAGTTTCTTTGCTTTGTGCCCGAATTCGGGAAATGTCATTAACAACCGAATACGGGCTAAAAACAAGTGTAATTGCGGCATTAGAAAGGAAAGGTTTTCTAACAGTTGTAGTATTATTCTGCTAGTTTATTTAGCATTAACTATTTATAAACTATAGTAGTTCCTACAATGTTGGATCTTTGCATTCTTATTCTTCTTTCTATTCCGCAAAATATAAACATGGCGTATCAGATAGTTATTCTTAGTGACTTGTTAATGTTTCAAAGAAAGATTATCTATACATATAAAATGCTTTGTCCTGAATGACTGACTGACTGACGGATCAACGCACAGCCTAAACCGCTGATCGTAGAGACCTGAAACTTAGAGGGTGTATTCTTTGTATGACGTAAGGATCCGATAAGAAAGGATTTTTCGAAATTCCACCTCTAAGAGGGAGAAAAACGGGGGCAATGTTTGATTCCTTGGTCCAATCTACTTCAAATTTTGCATAAACATTCTTTTACAAAATTGATGGAACACGTGTTTCGTATTTTTTTTAAACTCATCGCCTAACGGGGTTAAAAAGGGGTAGAAAGTTATTTTGGGGGTGATTTGCATCGAAGTTTGTATCAATACTCCTTAGTGCTTTTGATTTAAACTGGCTTGGTGCAATGTATTACCCTTTAAAATTGGAATGTCAAATATAAATCGGATTAGAATTCGATATTTAAATTTTATTTGTTCTTTTATATTTGAAAGAAAAACTTACCTTATAAGTAGGTACAGCTTGGCAAAAAAGAGTCTGAGGGTGACAGCTAGAACTAAAACTAAAAATCTTAAAAACTAAGTTTGTGAGTACTAAAATAGCTATAAAGTGATTCATTACATAATAATTGATGACAAAATATTCGTTTTAGTAATACGTAAGCACCAAATAACTTGAAACTTTGAATTGTAGTATGAAAAGTGCAACAGTGGCGCCTCCAATTTTTACTTTACTTTCAAAATTCCTTGGAAATCTTTTAGAATTAGATTATTATTATAGGCGACTATTTGTAATTGCTATACCAACTATATAATTGACTGTCATTCGCCCTGTACCTAATTCTGCTTAACAATGTCACTAAAAGTAGTGGCACCGACTCAAAGCAGTAAAAGTTGTTCTCATGGGCAGTACTACCAAGATTATATTAATTCTATTTAAATAAATAAATTCTATTCAAAATATTCTATAGTCTACGTGAGCGAAGCCACGCGGGAAAAGCTAGTCTTTAGATATCAATCGCTTTTATCAATACAGACGTAAATTGTTTTGTTCTCTAGTGTCTATGGCAATGGATGTTATTTCAACATTACTTTCTGAATGAATAAGTTGCACAGTGTGTTTTTACAACGAATCAATATGAATTAATATCAGATTGCTTGTCGAAAGACTTACTACGGTTTCAAGTAGCCACTAACGCTCTAATTTTATGATGCTTTGTTCAAGTACTGCTTAAGGGTTTGAAAAAAAAAACAATACGATTAAATTATGAATTAAGTACCTACCTATTCAACCGTGTATCCCGGCATTTGAAATGTCAAACCAATAGACAAGTTTATACTAAACAGCCTAATTTGGACTTATGTACTGTTGTTGCGAAAACTTGTTTAGATGTAGTAGGTACGTGTAAAACACGTGACACAAGAAAGATCAATCCGTATTCGTTTTGGCTTTTGATCTTATGGATTATGGAATTAAAAGTTCAGACTTGACTCTACCTCTGACTCTACCGACTTTACCTCTAGCTTTGTTTTGTACTTTTTTACAAACTTTTATTTAACTTGCAATGTATGTTTGTTAGGGTGGAATCTTGCAAGCTGAATTGAACCACTTCCTCTTATCCTATGGAGGTGATTTTTTGCATGTTAGTTCAATTTGGATGACAATGCATTTTTATGGTAAGCATGACTTGAATCGACATTCAGAATTAGCTCCAGATAAAGGAACTCTTCAATGGTCAACAGCACAGATACAATGTTTTGCATATACGTTTAGTTTTGATATTCCTATACCAACAATAGAAAGCTAACTTTTTACTAAGCTAAAAGCTTGGTAAAAAACGTTGTTATTAGAGAAATTTATTTTATCCTGTATTAAATAGGCAAAAACAAAATAATTCAGTACCATTTTCTCTCCACTTTTTCGGAAGCCGGTTATTAACAACACTGGTTATTGCTAACCTTTGGAAACTTTTACATTCTAGTCTCTGGGAGGAAAATAATTTATTTAATGAGACTTTCTGGCTTCCAAAACGCACAACTTTGTCCAACAATTTTTTTTTTGTATAATACAAGTGAAATATATTTTTTTATGAGAATCTTAAACCCGAAAATGATTTATTAAAAAAATGTTTACGTTTTCAAAGAATAACCATATTGTTTAATCTTGATATTTAACAAAATTACCTTTCAGTACCTATGACGTCTCTTATCTCTTTATTCTGAATCCGAATGTAGTTCAGCAGACATTTTTTAGTCCTAAAGAATTCTTGAAATGTTTATGTTTGGTATAATCTTTATCCACGGTCATTAATCCAATAGAAATGAGGTTTATAACCAAACTGGCTTCTTTGTAATGTTATCGAATCACTCGGTAAACCTTAGAGTATAAAAGAAAATATAGACAACAAAATTTAACAAAATTGCCTTGGTCTCACCATTGAAATATTAAAATATCATTTTTTAAATTGTTTTCTAGTAATTTGTGCAAAATTTTACACAGCAGTTAAATATTATAAGCTAAAATGTAACTTTTTCACCCGTGGAGCCTAGTTGAACCGCAGTCGATCGAGGTATGATCGCGGACGGAGCTCGTGTCGCGGCCGCGTTGTTCATACACGTGCTCTCGGTTCATAGTTTATACGGTTGCTCTATACTTTCTTATATACTCCAACGGTTACGCTTCAAGTTAATATTTTATGGTATTCATATTGTTAGTTTGGTGGTTAGTAACTTGTCGCTTAGTCCTCTATGTAGTTGGTTGACCGAAGGCAAGGTCTTTCTATGTTCTTGTATTTAAAATAATAAACCAGCCTGTAAGTGTCCCACTGCATGTCAAAAGCCTCTTCTCATACAGCATCGAGCATTAATCACCACGCTAACTAACTGCGTGTTCCACACCCACACCTATGTTCTTTCAAAGCGGGTCCATAACCTATGCACCATCACGATAATTATATTGATCTTGTGATATTGAAGTAGGGAAAATTGTAAGTTACAATGTTATGTTCATTCCTAACACAAGATAGCAACCTCTGACTCTCTCTTATCTGTATATTTTTTTCATTTTGCAGGCAAAGGAGATCCTAACAAAGGAGTCTAACGTCCAAGAGGTGAAATGCCCGGTGACGGTATGTGGGGATGTCCACGGACAGTTCCACGACTTGATGGAGCTATTCCGTATCGGAGGACGGTCCCCTGATACCAACTACCTATTCATGGGCGACTATGTCGACCGCGGATACTACAGCGTCGAGACTGTCACATTGCTCGTTGCGCTTAAGGTGAGATTATTAAACGTATGATATAAACGTGATATAAATTAGGTGTTAATTAACCTAACTTGCCGCAAAGAGCACGTAAAGCCATTGGTCCTGCGCCTGATTGCCGCCCCATCAGACTATCAGAGTTAGGGAATAGGGAGTCCACTTGTTTGCGCACACACTTGGGCACTGTTATCTCCTGCGTCGATGGTCAATCTCCGTTAAGATTGGTCGCTGTGGCCGAAATTGATCAGACTACATTATCCGACAAATTCATTTATGAGAAATTGATAATATTATTCCCTACATATATTTTATTTCAGTTGGCTTGCGTTTTCAGTACGCTTACACTCCACCATATTTCCATAGACCGGAAACCTTATTCTATAAATAACTTTGATTCATATTTGTTCCCACAAGACGGGGTGCTCGGAATATCTGATTTTCTGTCTCCCACTGTTCGCTATAACAATAAAAGTTGCTACATCAGTCAATGTACTTTCTCAAAGAAATAACAGCGATTTAGATAAAGCTATTCGGTATACATGTTTGCTGCCGACGTTACGATATTACAGTATGTTTTAGGAATGTCATAATGATATCGAAAGTCACCTTCAATGCCTCACGGGGTCGTGATTTTTCACGAACAATTTTGGAACCATTCGAGCGATAATTGCATTTTGTTTTCAAAGAGTACGTGATTTGTAAATAAAATTAGTATTCAAAAGCGCTATAAAAGTTGCTTTTCTGTTGATACAGATGGAAAATAATTACTTTTATAGCGTTGCTCGAATTAAATATGTTATTTGAACATCGTACATACATATACATGTTTCGATTTTTTATTAAAAGTTCTTCTAAATAATGAACATAATATTTTCTTTGTGAATATTTTGGAAAGTAGAGACGAGGGAGTGTCTATCAGCCGGTATCTTCGATAAAGTTTCGCCTCTGTTTACACGAGACGTAACGACAAACAGTTCCTATCACAGAAGCAAGTCTAAATTCGTCACACAATAGAAATAAACAAAATATAGTACAGTTTATGTACAAACAAACAGTAAATACATAAAATGTACAATTTTGTGTAAACGAGTTTATGGTAGTTTCTTAAAATAATGTTGTTGAAACAACATGCTTTTACGCTACCATTGTTGCATGTTGGTAGCCAAAACTATAACTCATTTACTTATAAGGAACGAATTAAATGTAATTACATTTCATAGTTTGTGGCTTCCGTCTGCGGCTTCACCCGCATGGTTTATTGATAAATTGTAGCCTGTGTTATTCTGATGTATAAGCTATATTACTGCAAAGTTTCTTCAAAATCCGTTTAGTAGTTTTTGCGTTAAAGAGTAACAAACATCCATCATCTTTCACATTTATAATATTAGTAGGATTAAGGTGTTATGTCCTTTACTTGTTTACATTTTATTAAGTAAATTTACTCTCGTAGCCAGGCGTTCAAATTGTTGTTTATATGGTTTAAACGGACACTGAATGCGTAGTATAAAATTATAAGCACTTAATGAGTATTTTAAACCAAATAATTACTCAAATTGATGTCATCTTTCCGTTTTATATTTATTCCTTGACCTCGTGGTAATAAATTATTTAAAATACGTCGCAAGTTTTCAGAGGCAATATATGACAGTGACATGCGTTTACAAAATGACTGCCTTTCGTGACTACAAGGACAAATCTATTTACCCCGCGGTTGTAATCATGTAGGACTATTTTGCTTTCAAAAAGTAACTTTCACTACATTTCTAGGTACCTCTGGTTATTTAATTTCGACTGCCGACTTTGATATTAATGTTGTGAGCTTAGTTGAACAAAAATGACTAACTTTACGGGTGATAGAGCCATGGACCGGCTCGGCCGTAGGGTAGTGCCAGTAGTAACATTACTCCCATCACAGAATATCGACATGAAATAATAGTATTCATACTGTTGTGTTTGGTACAGTCAGTGAAGAGAACTGGAACCCCAATACCTCTTCTTAAATCTCCTATTTCTTTTCACAATCTCGCACAGGGTCAGAAATGTGCAAATGACATTATTGTATGCCTGTTATTGCAAGCGTATATAACCCCTGTCTGCAAGCGTATACTTATAAGTTTATCTTATGAAATTCCTGTTGCGATAGAACATCCAGTTGACACTGGTCTTTAACTTAGCTGACACTACAACTTGACAACGTTTACAGGTTAGATACCGTGAGAGAATAACAATCCTCCGCGGTAACCACGAGTCTAGACAGATCACCCAAGTATACGGTTTCTACGACGAGTGCCTCCGCAAATACGGCAATGCGTCCGTTTGGAAGCACTTCACCGATTTGTTCGACTTTCTGCCGCTGACGGCGCTCGTGGACGGCCAGATCTTCTGTCTGCACGGCGGACTCAGCCCCTCTATTGATACCCTGGATCACATCCGCGCCCTCGACCGTCTGCAAGAGGTGCCTCATGAAGGACCTATGTGTGATCTGCTGTGGAGTGACCCCGATGACAGGTAAGCAAGGATTTTCTTCTCAAACATGTTAAAAGATGGACTTAAAAATAAGAGTACTTGGCGTTCTGTTATAATGGTTTTTTATCTCTTAAAACACGGTAATTTTAAAAGGTAATCTGAGTTCGTACATTCAAAACCTGTTTTGTATAAAAGCGCGCAAAAATAGAACAATAACACTGAAATTAAAAGATATGGTTTTCGTCATGTTGTACAAAATACCGGCTGTAGTTTGAAAGAAAACTAGCGAAGTAAACACTCGACCACAACTATTCGGCTTAGTCATTCGCATCAAGTAAATGTATGTTATAATTGCCGTGACGTAATAATGTAAATATTTTTGGTTCGGTACTAATTCTGTTATAAAACAAGGGATGAGTAAACGAAAATCGTCAGAAGCCTTTCAACTAAGACACATACATAATTACAGTTAGGTGTCACTCTGCCAAAGTTTACATAAGGTCATTGTTTTTTACATAATACTGGTCACTTGATTATTTCCGAAATGTATAAAGAAAGCGCATCAGTGATAGCCTAGTGGTGGTATGAACGTTATTGGCAAATCAGAGGTCTTGATTTTGTACCCAAGAAACGCACCTTCTTTAGGGAAGATATTATGTATGTATTATTAATCAGTTATCACCTGCTGCGTATTTAGGGAAGAACGTTAAGTCGTTGGCCCCGGCTATTATGAAGATCTTTAACAGTCGATATAGGGAGTCAGTACCCTCATAAAATTCTGACATCTGATCTAACTTTAGAATATCGTATAATCCCTTTGGGTTGCGGTGGTCAGATAGGTAGTCGTTTCGTACAAAACTGATATTCAGCTGCATTATAGATCAGATCAGATTTGTAGTCGTGATAGCCTAGTGGTGGTGACCGTTGACTCGCAAGTCAGTGGTCTCGAGTTCGAACCCAAGGCGCGCACCTCTGACTTTTCGTAAGTTATGTGCGTTTTATAAATTAATTATCACTTACTCCGTGCCTTGGAAAGCACGTAAAGCTGTTGGCTCTGCGCCTGATCTCTCTCCGGTCGTGTCGGATTGCCGTCCCATCGGACTATGAGAGTGAGGGAATAGAGAGTGCTCCTGTGTTTGCGCACACACTTGTGCACTATAATATCTCCCGCGTCGATGGCATATCTCCGTTGAGATTGCCGCTGTGACCGAAATTCGGTCAGGAGGACATTATTAGATCAGATAGTCAACCCCAACAAAGTTTATTATTTATGATGACAAAGAGAGCGCAACACTCGATGACAGAAATAAAGTCTGTACTTCACAATAAACACCTCTAGAGTCAAGGACGTCCGTCGTATCAAGAACTAATTATAGTCGCGATGCCAGCGACGTGAGTTTCCTAACCGTTATCTCACAAGTGGGTTAACTTGCTTACTTTATCGATTTTCTGATATCGACTACACATTCTACATATTTCATTTAATATTTCTTGCATGTTAATTTGGCTTTTCTAGCCTTGAAATAGGTCAGATTTGTTTGATAAGATTTAAAAATGTTGTGTAGTTCACGCAACTTTTAATGAGCAAGATCGTGGGTTCTAGATCCGGAAAAGATAATTCCGAGCTAGATATATTGATATATTATGTATTGAGTGACTTTATTAGGGGATATAACTTCTTATCGCGTTGTTGTATAACAAGAGGGTAATGGCGATTGTTTATCTAATGTAATCTCAGTAGTCAAAGTGACTGTTAACTAAGATTAACGTTCTGAAGTGATTCATACTTCAGATTTCAGAAGTAGCTACTTAGTCTTTTTTTTTCCAATAAATTATTATTGTAGATTAATAATTAGGTTTCTGTTGTTGTAGATGCTTATAAAATTAATTAATTCCAAACTTAATGACGACTTAAGGTGTCTGTCTCGATAAACCACTATTTAAGATTCTCGCTCGCATATTTAAGATTTGATATCACTGAATATTGTTTAGTAATAAACATGATGGCCCATTTATAGTGGTCCAAAAATTTTTTTAGGATATAGGACATCCCAATGATTAATCTAAACGCAACAAGATGTACCGCGAAAATCAGTAGTTTAGAAGTTGTGAAAGGTCTTAAACCATAATTACGATTTAGGAGTAATGTCAAAAATAGCGCATTGCTTGCTAGCTACATGCCTGTAGGACTTAAACACCAAATTCTTTAAACTAGAGAGGTTTACATGACTACAGTAGAGATTTTTAGAAAATCACAAAAAAAGCGCTTTAAAGCTCATGAAGGTTTATTATGAACGCTATTTGCTCCTCCTCCTTTTTGCATGTAAATAATATGATTGTCCAAGAGTTCAACTAGTCTGTCTTTTGGTCTGGCGATAGCGCGGTAGTCGCGGACAAATCCTAAAACAATTTTTCGTTCTGCGTGTTTGCGTGCTTGTACTTAAACTATAGAAACTACAGTCTACATATTGACTAACCTATGTGTAAAACAGCCTTGTACACAAATCTGGTTAATGAAATAAATGTTATGAAAATTTTGTGTAATATAATTTTCTTTTTATAAACTTAGGGAGATTTAAAATAATGTATATTTAGGCCTAACCTATCAAACTCAAGATTGTAAATTTTTATTATTTTAAATAGGTAGATAATAATGTAATAACTAATAAGATTGTCCTATTGCAGCATCTTCTGACACAATTAAACCCAAAATTGCTATAATTCTTGCAAGAACCTTTATATTTGGAAATAAAAATGAATAAATACTCGCATACATACAAGACAAACGTAAACTTTTGACAATGACAAATAAAATATTTAGCATAATATAATTTTTCTATTTGCGAGGATTTGGCCTATTAACGTCTGACGTCAGCGCATACGTCGCTGTTAACATTTATTGACATTATTTTGTACACTGTAACTACGTCATTTCAGCGTGAGCGCATTAAAGTGACCACAAAATAAGATACTTTGTCACAAAATCGAGCCTCCATAATAAGTATCTTGACGCGGCGTGGAGATATATGTAGTCGATACCGTTTATAGGAAACCATATCCTTTTTTTAAATAATTATTAAGTGAAAGTTACTGACGGCTTTAGAATTATGGTCCTTCTAAAGGTCTGGTCCTTTTTATTGTCATATATCAAATTAAGATGTAAATTTTTACCAGGTTTTATAACAAATCTGTCATACCAGGGGGCTACTCTTGAAGAGCGAACCCAATTTTATTTATACGATACAAATGTTGGTAATTCTTTAATCCTGATTCTAATTTTTATTTCAAGAGTAACCCCCCTGAATTCAACCTTGAAATCAGAATTCAAAGAACATTAGTCTTTCTTTATCGTGTGGTTGATGAACAACCTGGTGTCAGAGTTTAAGCCGCTCGTAGCCCTTGACATGGCTTTATCATCAGTGCTAATTGTTTACTTATGTAGAATGACGTTTGTTCAACAGAGGTGGATGGGGCATATCGCCTCGTGGCGCCGGGTACACGTTCGGGCAAGACATCTCGGAGACGTTCAACCACAGCAACGGTCTGACGCTGGTCTCCAGGGCCCACCAGCTCGTCATGGAGGGTTACAACTGGTGCCACGATAGAAATGTCGTCACTATATTCTCAGCACCCAATTACTGTTATAGGTAAGTTTTATACATATTTTTCTAGCTTTTCATTGTGTATTTCTTACTACTACAGACCATTACTATGGTCCATGTTTTTTTTTATTCTGTCGAGTTCGGACGAACTTCAGGCAATGATATCAGTATTATATCGTGCCTCTCGCTCGCTATCGCCTCCTCTCTTTTCAATTGTGGTTTGTATTGCGTATTCATTCGACGTTGATGTTTTTGTTAAAATTTTAAATTTCGTTTGTATGTTCATCGAAATTCAGTAAATCCAGCTAAGTTTCGATACTATCGAATGTGAAATGGGATTGAGTCAATCCCTATTAGCCTACTTATACTTATATAGCTATTAGCCTGCTTATGCTACGCGTCAATCCAATTGAGGCATAGCATAAGCAGGCTAATAGCTTAGTTAGCAGATCAAATAGTGACTTTAGCCAGTAGGTAGCAAATGCTGCTCGTAATTTATCGTCATCTTGCTCAAATATAGAAAGAAAGAAAGAAAGCAACGTTTATTAGACAAAGAAAAAAGATATCTCTCAAAATTTGACCAGGGTAGTTTATTAGCAGTCGGTAACCTTCACCTACTAGCCAACTTCATGTCGTAGTCCATTTAGCGTGACGTACACGGGCTTCCATAGAAATATGTGCATTACGTTTGTGTCATTCTTTCGCGTATAAAGGCCGTTACCGTCACTGTGGTCCACTAGATTTCTTTTGTACCTGCTAGTTTGAAAGCATTGTTAATACCTCGTTTTTTTTTAATTGGAAGGTTGTGATGAAGTTTGGTATTATTGCTATCATCTATATGCTAGCATCCTAGACTAGAGGTTTGTATAAATTTACTTCTAGAACAAGTTTGCACATCTCAAAAATATTGACAGTTTTTTATCCTTTTTATTGCCCTGAAAAGATAGAGACACCTATTAAAACGCCTCAAAAAATCTGTCAGAGGTTTGCAAATTCATATGGGAGTAAATGTTGCTAATACTTCAATTATCTTACCTAAGGATTCTGTCAGAATCATTACTGTTAATAAATTATTAAATAAACCAACCAACAACTGTCCCAATGGTCTCTTCTCATACGAGAAAGATTGAGCATTAATCACTACGCTAGCTCACTGCGTGTTGGTGATTTCAGACCATTAACCAGGTTACCTTATAAAGTTTTCGTTCACCGGTAGTCAGTGGTGTCTAAGATTAAGAAAGTACATATGACATTGAAAAAGTTACATTGGTATATGCCAGGTTCGAACCCAACCTCACGTGTTAGCAAAGTGGTCATTACTGCTACTACTTGAATAACCTTTATTTGCTATTCAGGATCTATCTACTAATCCTAAAATAGTGTCAAACAACTACAAAACCGATATTAAATCTCAGTCGAATAGTGAACTTTTATAAGGATAAATAAAATCATCGCAATGCATGCTATTGTTATGTTACTACGTCAACATTTTCCTTCATAATTACAGCACAACTGATTTTGTTAGCTCAGTATTATGCTGTATATTGTATTTACCCACCCATGCACTGAATATACAGGAATTTCAAATCAAATAAAGGAAAAAACATTGACCACATTTAGCCAATATTGTGGTAAATATTGGCGCCAACCAATAAACAATATACTCGTACCAATACCTTCGTTGGTCTTAGAGAACGGCACATTATCATAATTACACCTCACGGTCGCTCAAAGCTTAACAATGAACTAAATTGACTATTTTACATAACTCCATCTATATATTCAATACTCAAATATTTATTGCATTTCACAACGTGATACTTTTAGTTAAAACGGATGTATAAATTGCAGCCACATATGGAATCTACAATAGGGAAGATGCAGATGTAATATTTATGGAATTTGTATCATTAAAACGTTAAAAAAATATAAAAGAAAGGCCACTGCAACGTTTTTATTTTACATATTGTTGTTTTTTTACAATAATTACGATTTAAAAATGACTTGAAACAATACGTATTTTAAAACACGAATTAGCGTTTCGTGACGTCACACTTGTTTTGACAGCTTATTTGAGGTTATGGTTGTAAAGGTGAATATTATTTTATGGGAATATTAATTGCGTTTTTTTAATAAAAATGGGAGTTGGGTTTATCAAAGCAGTCTCCAGGTGTTTACCTAGAGTTAGTATTGACATAACATCATTAGTTTTTCTCTAGTTTAAATATTTTGAATAAAATAATTAGTTAGGTATGTTTAGTTCCAGGCCTTTGTAGTAATAAATATTGTTTATATTATTTTAATCAGCATTTTAGATTAAAATTGAAGAAGCTGGATTTCTTCGTAATGCCGAGTACCCTTTTTTGGTGCAACACCTGACGGCTGAAAATTACACAGTAGAAGTGAAATATCCTTAATAGAAGCTACCTACCATACTTTCCTATGTAAAAGACAATAAAATAACACCAAAATATTGGGCACAAGTACAACTTCAAATGTTTTTCAGCATAAGGAAAATATCACTTTTCTGTATAGCACACACAAACTTTGAAAAATTAAAAGAAGTATATTTGTATATACGATAAAAGCATTTTATCTGTTATGAATGCTGCATAGAAATTCTGGATAGATGCTGTATTTCCAAAATTAAAATGTAATAACTATATAATATTTAAGTTATTCTTTTTTGTAAATTTATAAAATAAAATTCTATGCTTTGTAAATACTATTTTTTATTCGATTTAAAAAAATATGCTAATGTATGAAAGCCAACGGCGAACCAGTAAAAGACAAGAGTGACGTCATCAGCACCATAAGTCCGTTTTCCCGCGAACTGTCAAACTGTCAATTTAAAACAGCATTTTTTCGGATAAATTGCAATGTTTTAATTTTTTAAATATATTTGTGGTCTATTCTACATGGAATTCTTTAAAATGAAAACAAAAATAAAAATAGTGCATCTTCCCTATTGGACGATATAAATTGAAATATTTCTCTATATCTATATCTAGGATCGTGTCAATAAATGATAATAATTAGATTTCGTCACTTTTATTACCTTCTAATATCATTGATTAATAGATAGGGCAAATTATTGAACTTTGTTTTTAAAATACATTAAAAATAGAAGGTATTCACGTTGTAATACTATGTTGATGAATATCCTCGTGTCAGAGTTTGAACCGCCCTTAGGACTTGGCAGGTCTGAAGCTTAGTTCGTACACACCAATAAAAAAAGTGAATATTATGCATAGATAATTCACAAATAACATGAGTATGATTATGTGACGACATGAATAGAAAGGGAATAAACAATGGCATGATGATTGATAGAGATAAATGGAAGAAGGAAGCCTATTGCTCCGACCCTAAATAAAATTAGAACAAGGATATTATGATGAGTTAATACACGAATTTATAATAAACATGTATAAACAAATGCAATTTAAACTTGTCTGAGTAGGTATTATTGTATTCAAACTATTATTTTATGAATAAAACTGTATGTAACTATTACAAAACAAAAATAAGTTATCGATTTTTCATTTCACCGATAAAAATCTTTCACCTTTCCATCCATCACCTGCGTTTCTAATCTAAAAACATAGATGTTTGATAAGATCAGATAAGCACAGTATTATGCAACCCGCTGTAATGTAAACACGATTGTTTCAGATGCGGTAACCAAGCCGCCATCATGGAATTGGATGATGCGCTTAAGTACTCATTGTAAGTATTGTTTGTTGTTTATGTAAAAGTTGACCATAATTTTCATTGTTGAAGAAATTTATTTTTTGTTATAAACAAAAGTTCGTCTAGGTCATTTTTTTCTGTAAAATATGATATTATTCATCTTTTACTAATTATTATTTTGTTGTACTGTTCAAAGATGATTTACAATTAAAAATCGAATTATCAATACTTACCTCAAAAAAATATTTTTCGTACAAGGATCAATTGACTACCAAGACCTTGGGTAAAATGACAATCACGTGCAACAATATGTTCTAGAAAGTAACTTGACATTATTAGTATTGTAACTGTATTTTTAGCTTGTCTCGTAGGGTTTCATCTTTTCAAGGTGTTGTAATCATTATTCCACCTGTGTGAACTTTGCTATGACGTAAATTTCTAATAAAGGAAACGAGAAAAAATTATCATAATACTTTTAGAATAATTGATCACTTGAAAATATCAGTAAGCACGTTTATATTAATTTATAACCCAAGGCCTTACCTTGGTACAATAATTAATAATATTGTCAAGTATTTCATTACTAATTCTGGAATGATTATCAGCGCAAAGTGATGACAAAAATTTGATATTCAACATCAAATTTAATTGACTATGTCGATTCTTTACCATGGATATTGGAAAATATGACCATTTCTACTTGAATAGCTACTTGAAAACGATTAGTGAAATGCATTATTAATGTTATTATTTGTTTAGCCTTCAGTTCGACCCGGCTCCCCGACGCGGAGAGCCGCACGTCACGCGACGGACGCCAGATTATTTCATGTAGGCTGCACGTAAGTACAACATTCTACTTATTCATTTAGTGAACTAGTTTATAACAATTAGGACATTCTGTAATGGCCTAAGATCAATACTCAATTGTTACATTTTACATTGGGGACCGTTTATTGTGAATATAAGTTTATGATGAAATATCTGTCACAGAGGAGGCGCATATCAAGCGGGCGACTCGGCGAGGGCGACGCAGCTCGGCGGTGCGTGGCGGGCGCGTGGCGCGGGCGTGGCGCGTGGCGCGGCTGGCCAGCCTGCTGCGCGTGGCGCAGTGGCTCGCGCACGCGTGACACGCGTCACGAGCGCCGAGCGTGGCCGGCGCGCCACGCGTGGCAAGCGTGTGACGTGGCAAGTGTCGCCCCGCTGCGTCGCCGGGAGCGGCCGGCGACGCGAGCGCTTTGTTTGTAAGTGGTTGTCACCAGTCGCAAAGTTAGGTTCTTGCCGTTCCCTGTGCTTCGCTCCGCGCTAGTTATGCTGGTATGTTCATTTCGTGCGGCCGGACGGAGTGCGTCTTCGTCGCGTTGTAATTGTTTATTATATTATGATGTACTGAAGACGATTGGACCTCATTAAACTCGTACATTAACTAAACACGGTAGTTTTATTTCGCTTTCGTCTCGGGTCACCATGGATAGACAGGCGAGCAATGGACATACCATCATAATATAATCTTTGGTGACTAAGTGTGCGCCGTATTGGATTCCCGTAAAGCTTATATGATCTTACAACTAATGTGCAGTAATGGAACTTATAATTAGTGAAAACAACATGATTATTGTTAAACTAGCAAATGTATTATGATGTTTTTCGAGTTAAGTTACTGTAGATCAAAATCTGTTACAGTGCATCCTATATTCTTACTATTTTTAGTTGCTTTACAATGAAATATTAAAACATTTTTTACGATTTGATATTTACACACAATTCTTAACATGATGCGGGGGTGTTGATCTGTCGAGGTCTACAAGCAATAGCAAGCATTTAATTTTATGACAGAATGGCATTATATAATATATTTTTTATTATATAATTATTATTATTATACATAATATATTTAGTTCGACTGTAAGTCCGCGTAAAAGTATTAGGAATTCTTATTGTTTATACCAGTGCATTCATTCTGTCATAAAATATTTAGAAATCGCATTTTGAGATTTATTATTCAAAATTCTCCTTTTCTTGTGCCACAGTGCCTGTATGACAAGGAAGTGTTTCACAAGAGTGGAGCTTTTTCTTCTTTTTATTATTATTATTATATATTTTGTTCTATACTTGATTATATAATAATTTTAGGTGATTGTGTAAATACCTAAAGATCAAGGCACCCGATAGGTTGTTATTGTTTAAACTAAGCGTCGAATATTTTCCCATTATTGTACTCAATTCGTAAAGGAGGTAAGTAACTAAATATATTAATAACAATTTTATATGAGATCATTGCAAGCTGGGAAATTGTTTTATAACATCTTAGGATAGAAATTTATAACGGGGTTATATTGAAAAGTGTTAAAGCATGTTTTTTTTAAGATTACATACTCACTTATAAACCCTGGTTTCCTTATACAAAGCATTTTTTTTTCTATTTATAGAATAACTGACAAAAGCAATTTTTTATTCCATTTTCCATGTAGAAAGCGTGTACTTATTTTAGAATCTGAACAGTGGACAGTTTCTTTTGTCAGTGCCATCTTTCGATTTAAAATAAAATTTCAGATTTATAAAATAATTGTAATATTTTTTTTTATTTCCTTAAATTTAACGCGTGCGTACTAATTTATACAAAGACCTTACCCACCAATGACACCTGAAGCCACACGTTTCGTTGATCTAAGTATTAAGTATGTAAGTTAGATAAAAAATAAAATATAATATCCTTAAAGAAAAAAAAAATACAAAAAAAATGAGAATGTAATGGCGAGCCTCGTTCGTGTGAAATATAACAAACAATAACACTAGCACAAGATTGATTTCTCCGCTTATGGCGTTATTTCACCCAATCGAAGCTCGCGTTAAATTAAAATTAAGGCTTTCCTGGCAAACTGCATGGGCAATCGACATTAAACATGTGAACGACATGATCTTTTGTATGCATAGTGTGTTCATGTTATAAATGGGACTTGACACTGTTGAAGATTCGCAGACTACAGATAATATAACTTCCAACTGGATTCGCTACACAATGGCAATAAAATGTAAACACAGTACGGTAAAATAATTATTCTTGCAACGTGTACTATGCCTGTTGATAGGAATTAGATATAATAAATAAAATTAATTATAAAACCAAGGATTTTTCTTTCATCATTCCAAGGTAGCAATAAAAGTCGGTATAATACATGAAAATAATTTATTTTAATAAATAAATATATGTTTTTTTTTCCAGTCAGTTTGTAAATATCTTTTGTAGTTATGTCGAGGTATTATTTTACATGTACAGTTCTGGTTTTTTACAGTAATATCAGTGTCATGCTCTGCCGCAGAGCCACCATAATAAATACCGATCATTTATATCTTAAAATGCTGTACGACAAACGTACACGATGTACTTAAGACTGTTATTGCTGTACGTAGACTAAGTAACAAAAAAAATTGCATCGCAAGTGGCTCTGCTGGGGAGCATACTCCCCAGCAGAGCCACCTTAGAACACGTACTCAGGACAGATAAAAGCCTACTGAATGTAATGCAAACCGTTGTACGAATGCTGTTTGTTGCGTACGTGCTGTAAAATATCATTAATAAGATGTGGTTTTAATTATTTCACTTTATTGTAATTTTCATTGGAAACGCCTTGTTGTTTTGTGTTAGCAAAATGTTTATTTTTGACCATTGCTATACATAATACCTCCATATATTATGTAAATACCTCCAATGAGCGCACGATAGTGGCGCGCATTGGGAGAGGTCTACGTTCAGCACTGGACTAATACAGACTGATGATGATGATGCTTTTTTATTTTATACACAAATACAGGGCGGCGCAAAAGTAAAGTCATAGTTTGGATTGGCAGCCATTATTGAGTTCGTTCACATTACTCCAGTTATTTATACCGGCACTTCGCAGTGACAAAACGCTCGGTAAAAATGCCCGGTCCGGTATTTTTGCCGAATCCGAGATAATATTAATAACTTCATATATATTGTACAACCACTAGCTCTTCCGGCAGTTTCACCGACCCGACAAATCTGCCGGTCCGGCGCGCCGGACGCCGCGAATTAGGAACCCAGCCTAATAGGAAAAAAGTAAATCGCTCTTGCTTATATAAATATTATGAAAAAGGAAAAATTCAAAAGTCGTTCAGTCAGTCATGTCATGTAATATTATTGCATTTAAGTATAAGTTTATATATTTACTTTTCGTGTAGGTATTTTGACTGTAACTTATAATTTTATTAAAGTAAGTAATTTATTTTTGCACAGGACATTAGTTACGTGTATATTTTAAAGCTTCGTTTATGAAATTAATAAATTTTGACAGATGCTTTAGGCATAATTTAGAATTTTGCAAAAATCCATTACAAATGGCGAACACGTCGGTAGCCTTCGTATCCGTATCAACCCGAATACATAACTTCCATGTCTAGAAATTATTACATTTATTTGTACTCAAATCTTTATTATTTAAATTAAGAACTACATACTTTATTGTTCTTTTGTTTAAAATTATAAAACCAAATTATTTTCTTAACGAAAAAAGGAGAAGGTTCTCAATTCGACACGTGGATATATATTTTACAGTGTCATCCAAGTTTGATATTTTTTTTATAAACTCATTAGTGCCTATTATAATTTTTAAAACTCAACATTTGTATGATGTCGTTGTCAGTAAGTCAAAAGCACGGTGGCGAAATTTTCTAACTTTTGAATAGAAGCTTCAAATATACGTATAGGTAGTTATAAAAATCTAAAAAAACAAATCTATCTAAAAAAAATTCTCCTAGGCAAAAATAAATGACTTTCATAAAATTATAATTTACAATCACCATACGAGACGTTCCACTATCGATCTGTAGTCTGTACAGACAGGAGGGTAGTTTTGGAAAATGTATGATTTCAGATACGACCGCACATTCTATTACCACGTCATATCGTTAGTATGATAAGTGGAATTTAGTCGTATTTTATAATATACCTCATACATCAATTGCGTATCAAATTATAATGAAGCGCGCAAAATGTGTCTCAGTATGTTTAGAAGAACAAAAGGCTGCATTTCAGGACTTCAAACACTTATTTGTAAGTGTGAAAAAGTTGCCATCAAGTGAGAGTAGTGTTTTTAAGGAAATTTCCAAGAAGTTATCATTTCGTATGTCGCCGAAAGCGTTATATTTATCAGCTAAAAGACACTTCGTTGATTTTTTTTGTGACGAAAACTGTAAAAATGATGACGGTTCAAATAGCGCCGAGTCAATTAACGGTAAGGACGATTTGAGTTCTAGCAGCGATAGCAATAATGGTCACGTTAACGTGGAGTCATTTGAAGTTGACTGTAATTTGTGGCACGATGTGAAACCTATACTAGTGACTGGCAGAAGGAATGATATAAATAAACCTGGATTGACATACAAAAAAAAGAAAAGGATGCCTAAATCGAAGTGGACCTATATTTTTTGCGAGTGGATTTGGCGTTACACTACTAATCGATGTATATGGACTTTTAAAAATAGCTCGGTGACCGATGAGTACCATATGAAATGTTCAGGCACATGCAAAGAATGTCCTGGTAAAATTAACATCACAACCAAAGAAAATAGTAATGGTATTAAATTTATATGTTCGTTCGAAAATGTCGATAGTAATATTATCCATGTATCTAAAATTAAATTAACTTCCTTTAAAGCAAAACAATTAGCGTCACGTACAGAAAATCAATACCCTGTTGTCGTTAGGAATAAAATGATAAATTTTTCAATGGAAGATGATGAAACTGATGAACCACCTTTTGTACCAAACTTAAAATCTTTTCAAAATCTTAGAAACAGATGCGAAGCTGGAAAACGTTATCATAAAATAGTTGTTATGGCTTTATGGATAATGTCATTTACAGAACCATGGGCAAACATAATTAAAACTGTGTCATTACAACCGTTTTTTATCCACTACTGGACCGAACTGCAGTTAAAGTTTTATAAAAATGTTTCTTCAAAGAGAATATATACCGTTCTGAGTATTGACGCAACTGGTTCAATCTTCAAGAAAATCGTTCCTCCTAATCCTACAAATGCTTATGAAAGTAAGCACTTATTTTTGTACGTTGTGATGCTTAAGGTTAAAGATAATTCTGTGCCACTTTCACAAATGATTTCAGCTCTTCAAACAATGGATAATATCTTTCAGTGGTTAAAGAAATGGATTGGTGAAATGAAAACACCTAACGAAGTCATTTGCGACGACTCCGCCGCCATAATAGGAGCAGTTGTAAACGCTTTTACAAGATTCACGACTACTCGGGAATATTTATCACATTGCTTTAATGTACTGGACCAACGAGAACGATGTCAAATTACCTGCCTTTTGAGATTGGATACATCACACTTCTTAAAATCTGTGTATCGTCTGCAATGTTTTAAGTTTATTGATATACGTGTCAAGTCTTTCTATATCAAATGTCTGTTGCGATTGAAAAGCTGTACGAATTTTGAGGTGGCTAAAACTATAATTCGAAATATAATTGTCATTGCGCTACAGAAATATGATAGATATTTGAAGGATGGTAGCAAAAGCAAAAGCGATAAAGCTCGAGATATATTAACATCTCTTGGAGTGACAAATGAAGAATTTGTTGCTATTGATCACCGTGATGAGGATGTGACTGATACCCACGAAGACGATGAAAGTTATAACTACTCTTGTATTACTTGGTTTAATGCAATCGTTGATGCCGAAACCGTTAACTCTGATTTAAGCGAAGAAACGGACTTTGAAAACATATACTATTTTCCAAATTTTATAACATGTTTTCGAAAGCTTATACTTAGAATACCTCTTTGGTCAAACCTAATGTTCCCCTACATTCCAGTCACTTCTGAATCATCAGCTGTTGCTAGTAGCAGCAATGTAGAAAGCTATTTTAAAAATATTAAAACTTTATTATTGCATAGCCGAAGTGGATTGATGCGTGTTGATGATTTTTTAATGAAACATACAGAGTATTTAACGGGAGAGTTGAAAGCAGCAAATTGTGTAAAATTTCAAGAAAAAAAATTAAACGAAGACTTAAAAAGTAATAATAACAATGAAGAAATTAATTTAGAAAGTGGTGACTTTAGTAAAGAATCTGTATTCAAAAACAACCCTAAGCTAGAAGAAAATTGGCGAAATAAAACAGAAAATATAACAACCACACGGTTACTAGAGAAAACAAAACCTAGAACTAAAGAAAACGAAATAGAAATTCTACCTAACGGAAATATTTGCACATCAGGTATAAAAAATATAGTTATAACGAACACATGTGCGTTTGATGCGATTTTAAACGCTTTAGTAGCCATTTCTACTGATTATATAAATATTTTTACATTTATTACTTCCATGAATTCGGCTTTTTCTAGACTAGTTTCTTCCTTAGTTCATAAAGATATTTCGGAAATTTGTATAAAACGTAGAACAGAAATCTTGAAAAAAAAATATCAATCCACAGTTCAAGGAAATCTCGAACTTATTGATTGCAATTGTAATGTAACATTTATACTAGAAAAAGTTTTAATTGATGAAATTTTTAGTGCAACTCTTTCGAAAATTTGTTCTGATTGTAACGTGTGCATAAAAAGAAATATTTCGATTATCCCTTTAAATTTATTAGTACTATCAGATAGTGGAGTAGCCTTATTAAACGAATCTGCATCATCTATGTTGGCAAGCGAAATTTCTGATTGCAAAAATAGTAATTGTACTGGAAAAGTAAGCACTGAATATTTAATTTCAGATTATTTAGTATTTTTTGAACTCGATCTAAATGTACGTCTATGCGAAATTCCAAATGATCTGCTACTCTCCGACAAAATATTTGAATTAGCAGCTGTAGTAGAATTTGTTCCAAATACACAGGGAGGTATGGGTCATTATAAAACCCACTGTCAGCGGCGTAACTCTGAATGGGAGTGTTACGACGATATGGTCCGTAAGGCTGTCCGAGTAAAAAATGACATCGTAGTGAATTCCCATCTACTGATATTTAAACGCTGGCGAGTATAATTTATGTTTTTTTAAGCTATTGCATAGCTTTAAGTTACGTGTTGCACTCGAGTGCAAAGATTTTACACCTGGCCTCGTGATCTTTTGATTCCCTCGCTAACGCTCAGGATTCTAATTTTTGAATCACTCGCTGCGCTCGTGATTCAATTTTAGAATCCTTCACTTGCTCGGTCATCAAAATTGAGCACGCGGTTAAAAAGCAACTTTGCACTCTTATATAACAAATAACTATTATAACCTTATAAACTAACAAATAAGGTATATTTAATGTTGACACATTAAAAAACAAAA
The DNA here is from genome assembly GCA_936450705.2 of Protodeltote pygarga. NCBI lineage: Eukaryota > Metazoa > Arthropoda > Insecta > Lepidoptera > Noctuidae > Protodeltote > Protodeltote pygarga. Next base: position 3,351,311 of record OW388264.2, on the reverse strand, counting down.
CATTTAGAAATATAAATATTTTATTTATTTGAATGTTGATTCAATTTTTCAACGGGTGTGTTGATTATGAATAAGACATTAATTTTGAGATCCAAGATGGCGGACGCGAGTTTTGGAATCCATGATGGCCGATAGGAGTTTTTGAAAAAACTCAATATGGGTATCGTTTTCGAGGTTTTCTGAGGTGGTGATTACGAAAAAGACAATAATTTTGAGATCCAAGATGGCGGAAGCTAGTTTTTGAACTATGTAATAGCTTTACCGCGGCAGTCCCCGAATGCCACACATTTTTTTTTTCATTTGTGTTACGTTCTGTGTTTGTCGTTATTAGACGCACAAAATACTCAACTTAGTTCGCGTAAGCAGCGACGGTTTTGTTAAACAATAAATATATTTTGTTTTAATTGATGTTTTTAATTTAATTCAAAGGCAGATCGCAGGCAGAAATCGCTAACGCGAAACGACAATGCGTTTCCTAATTAAAATTACAATAAAGTGAAAATAATTAAAACCATAAAAAAAACCGGGTCCGGCATTTTAACCGAGCGTTTTGTCACTGCGAAGTGTCGGTAAAAATGATCGGAGTGACCGGACCGGACGAGTTTATGCCGGTATCTGTTCCCCCGTTCGTTTTGCCCGTTCTCCCCTCGCGTCATTCGGCTGTCAGATTTTTTTGTGGGATTCGGTTTATGGTGTAATGTGAACATCTTTGTCCGATATCCGTTTTCCGGCAAATCTGCCAAGCCTTAATGACATTAATTTTACATTTTTAAACAAAATAGCAGCCAATTCAAACTATGATAATAGTTTTGCGCCACCCTGTAATTTTTTATAAAATAAAATAGCAATGGTCAAAAATAAACATTTTGCTAACACAAAACAACAAGGCGTTTCCAATGAAAATTACAATAAAGTGAAATAATTAAAACCACATCTTATTAATGATATTTTACAGCACGTACGCAACAAACAGCATTCGTACAACGGTTTGCATTACATTCAGTAGGCTTTTATCTGTCCTGAGTACGTGTTCTAAGGTGGCTCTGCTGGGGAGTATGCTCCCCAGCAGAGCCACTTGCGATGCAATTTTTTTTGTTACTTAGTCTACGTACAGCAATAACAGTCTTAAGTACATCGTGTACGTTTGTCGTACAGCATTTTAAGATATAAATGATCGGTATTTATTATGGTGGCTCTGCGGCAGAGCATGACACTAATATCAATCTTTCGTGGTACAAATAATAAATCCTAAAAGCTACAGCGTGTAACAAAAATAGTGTGGGTCCCTTTAGGAGGTCAATGCGGTCATGATATTGAACAACTTGTAGAACATCAGTTTGCATAATACACAAAAAAAAGGTTCACTTCCCATACAAACTTGCCGATCAGCTGACGCTCTTTGTATAAAGAACCAAAATTTTTTTTTGCGAATTTCATAAACTGATATTTTATAAGTTATTCAGTTTCATGATTAGATTGATAACCTGGAGTGTCCAAAACTATTTATTTTACACGTCGCCGTCGTATAACAACACAACAAAAAATTAAAACTTGGAAACGTCAAAAGAAATACAACAGAAAATACAAAAATGTATCCTAGTATAAGAGTTGCATGGTCAAGTTATTGTGATCGTCAATATGGCTGATCGTCTATCAAATTCAGCGTTGTATTGAAACAAGAAAAATGGCTGCCTACTACGTATTAATCTGATGCCAATGGCTGGTCAAATATCAGTTGTTTTTATCTATAGTGTTTTTGTATCAACGCTAAATGTGGCAGGCGACCAGTAATTCTGGAATTCCCTAACTTTGGAATTTGTCATTTTTGATGAATAAGGAATGTTCGATTCACAGAAACATTTAGTAATATAATACAATCACATTATAATGTGCTAACAAAGAAAATACGTAACATTTGTGTTCAAACTAACTTATCATACAAAGACGCACCAAGCGCGTGGAATGTAATATCTTACAAACTAGCCTTCAATTGACACCCTGTTTTTGTAACACCACATTTTTAAAGCTATATTTCTTTTACCTTGAACCTCCCAGATCTTTCAGCGATACAATTTCATTAAACTAAATGAAATTATTTAATAAGAAACTCGTAAAAACAACGTTTTCCGTGTTTTTGCGAGTTTATTATTAAATAATTTTATGTAATAAGCAAAACATATGCATAAACATGTAAAAAACATACATAGAATTTATTAAACTAACCAAAAAACTCAGATGGTCATTAAAATTCACTTTACAAATGACATTACCATGTTTTTTATAGTTTGTTTTCGCTATTTTGGTACTGTTACAAGCGCCCTGATGAACAAAGCAAACCTTAAAAAAATACATGGTAATTTTCCCGTTATTTGGTACCTAATTGAGTGATAATAAACATAATTTGTGCAAACAACCATATTTGTATGGAAGAGTTCTTTGAAAATTAAGTCCAATAATGCTTATCTGAAGGGTTCAAGTAAAAAGAGCGGATGTCTTTAAGTAGCTTTTATAAAGCTAACATTATTGTGCTATGTACCATTGAAATGTGAAAGCATCTATACAAAAGAAGCGAAGTAATTTATTAAAAAAACTGGCCAAGTGCGAGTCGCACACGAAGGGTTCCATATAAGAACGCCGAAAAAATAACAAGTTTCGTCAGTCGGGGATCCTTTTTCAAGTATTTACACTTAAGATGTCCTGGAAAAGACTGACGAACGGACGGACAGCGAAGGATTAGTAATTGAGTTCGTTTGTGTACGGAACGCTAAAAACAGCGATAGTAGTCTCTAGGTACATGTGAATTTGCTAAAGAAATAATGTCAAAATGTAAAATTGTCTACAGGCATGCTTTTGGTTAATATGCCTCGTATGCTAGCGGCATGTTGGTTGAGATGCTTTTTTAATATTGCGTTATTGGTTCTAGAACTTCTCCATGCATCTTGCGATCAACATTTTTATAGAAATATTTGAAACACTGGCTTGTGACCGCCATGTCCGATTTTAATATTTAGATGTCCGGTAAAATACTAGGTATTTATGCAAAGTAAAAAATATATTGAATTATTTCCCGAACAATTTTAAACGATTGGAATACCTTGTCACTAGTAAACAACGACGTTACACTGGAAACAAACACAAGGATAATTGGAAAAAAAAGTTCACGATGTCTATGAATACCAAAATTGTCGCCTAGTAAATAAAAGTAAGTACTATAGGTTTAGGCGGAAGAATATCACTCCTATTTACCAGAAACTTGTATTTAAGGGGCCTATCACAAACTCCTACAAGTACAGGTCTAAGCCAAAAAGAAATAAATTATGAATAGTAGAGAATATAAGAATTGTGACTTAGACAGAAATATTTTAATTAGGTACTTTGTGGATAGTAGCAAAAGGCACGGTATTTATTATACTTATTGCTATACGTACATAATTTTCTAATCTCTATTATAATAAGACAGTACATACACATAGTCATGAAAGCTAAGATTAAAGACGCTTCAGCAGAAATGGAATGCAATTGCGCTAACTAAACATAGCAGAAACACTGCAGTAAATATCATATCATATAATATTATGTAGACGCGACAGTAGTGCTTAGAATAAAACCCATATTTATCCATAGATTAGCTAGTTACAAACTAAGATAAAATATAGAATAGAGACCGACTAAGATATGCTAACAATATTTCAATATAAAGTTAGATTTCCGAACAAACGAGCAACATCAAGCAACCGAAATGTAGCATCGGTCGCACGATAAACTTTAATTTTTCTTACATGGGTTCTTATAAATATTTAAGTATATTTATATGTATAAGAAAAAATATATAGGTTAGTGTTCATAATCGAATACCATTGCTGCGATTATAAACGTATATAAAGTAAGACAGGTTAAGTAAAATTCACTAAACACTGCCGGGCTGAAGTTAGGATTGTTCACGCAATATGCGTATTTCGCATCCCGCATCCATCCCCCAAACACCCCGCATCTTGCCTTGTCACCATTTAGTCCCTAAAATGTGTACTAGGACTCCGTTCATGACCATCAGCCAGTTATAGCAAGTTAAAAAAGTTATAGCAACCAGGCATAGCAAGTTTGTGCTTACTGTACATAAAAGCATTGTGCTTAAAACAAGTAAGCCACGTGATTTTTATGCCTGTTCGCGTTTTCAAGCTGTTCGGAAATCTAATAGTGAGCATTACGAAGTTTCAAATACTGATTTATAACATAAGTACAAAATATAGTGCGTTCATTCTTTAAATATTTATATGAGCAAGTGGTCCAGTGGTCACTATTTTTTTATAAATTTTAGCTTTCTGCACTTCTCCATATAAACTTTAGCTATGTCAATTCTTACACTTGCGTGCGCGAAATATTCTTAAAAAAGTATCCGAAGTTTCCGCTTTACGTATTAATAAGAAGATTAACTAATTAATATACTAATTTGAGCGCAAAAGTAGTCATGGGTGAAAACCTTTCTAATGGCGGCCAGCCAAAACGTCGCGCCAAAATAATCAAAGCGTGTATTCGGTAAGTCGTGTGCGCAACTAAATGATTCACAATAAATAATCTACATATATTTAGTTACATGTTCTAGGTAGGCCTCATTTCAGAAAAAGGCTTTTTTACATTTTTGTGTGCATTTTTCAATCTTGATTATTTCTCAACCTGCCGAGAAATTAGACGAAGCTAAATATCTGCTAAAAAGATTAAGCAATACAGCTAGGTACACTGTGCAGATTTCTAACTTTTTACGGAAAATGGGTACCTACCTATGGTATTTATAGGTTACGTAGAAAGCGGTAGATATTTTTTGCCCTGACACCCTCGAAATCATAAGACCACAGATATACATATTATATTTAAAATGTCTGTGCATAAGACGAAGAGTAAGGTTAGTACTGTTTTTGGAATTTTTTCACAAGAATAGGCGACAGGTCTATAGTCATTAATTAATTAATTTAATTTAGCATTTAATTAATTTTTAATTTCTAATCTGGAAAAGTAAATCGTTACGAAAGAGCTTGGCTCTTGTTCTGTCAAAAATTATCAAATATCAAGTCCAAATACCAACGCTAAAATAAAATTACTAACACTTAAAAAATTACGAGACCTTCATGCCCGTGTCAAGATGCAGTAGCTGCTTCATCAGTTCGTATGTGGAGAAGGAGGTGGCCACCATCGGTATCGCTCTGATGTAGTTGATGCTCATGCCCCGGTACAGACCCTTCATTATACCGTTCTCGCGGTATATGAGGGTCAATGTCTTTACCATGCCGGTGCTGGAAATATACGAAGATATTATTATTGGGGGAGGCCTATGTTCAGCAGTGGACGGCTTATGGCTGAAATGATGATGATGATGATTATTGGTAATGTATCTTATCCCGGAAGTATTAAGCAGTTATTACACTATTCACTTTTTAGGAAATTTATTTAGGAGCACTCTAAATAGGAAATCAGAAGCCTATGATCACACTAGACTAAGAGCCGATTTCACCACTGACACTAAACGCGATCAATCAAGTTAAACTCGGTTCAAGCGTTTAACTGAGTTCAGAACTGCAATTTGTATGGTTGAACTAAGTTTTATTAAACTCGGTTATTAAAGTGAATGGTGAAATTGGGTTGCAAATTGCGTAGCGATGCGATTTCACTCACCTAAATCGTATACAATTTAGGAAGCAGTGCTGTCGGGACCTTCTAATCGCAATAAATCGGAATCTAACTGCTTTAACTATCAATTACATCTTCCTATTTCCTAAAAAGTGAATAGTGTAATAACTGGTTTAACCAGGGGTATATTCAATATTGCTAAACATTTGTTGGCTATTTAGCCAGGGTACGTATATTGCTAAACTTGCAGCCTAGCAATAGGAATACCTATAATCATTTTTCTCTTGTCCCAAAGTTTTAAATATTGGCCCGAATTAATTGTTGGTATAAAAACGAGTAAAGTACATTAAAAAAACAGTCGAATTGATAAGTAACAAAAAAAAATTGTTTGACCTAAATAGACTAAACTTAAAATTGCATTAAATTGCCTTTATTATAAATTCGTTGTTTTTTACAGTAATAGTAACACTTTTCGTGTACAAGACGTGCTAAGACGTTTACACTTTGGGACAATCAAGAAAAAGGCAGTATTTTATAAGTTCCAGCTTCAAAAATATTAGAACAAAACTCAATAACACTCAAACATTAAAATAGCCGTGGAAAGGTTGAACAAAATTCAGTGGCTGGCTTGCCGCTACGATCGGATGTTCCATGCAAGCCATTTTAACCTTTGTGGTGGTCAATCGTAGTTCTCAACAAATAATTTAAAAATATGTATTGTCCCGGCTTTACAGTATTAAGCCGTTTCGAAAAGTTAGTTTCTTCATTCGAAGTACAAGCAACAACAAATGATCCAAGTTAGTTTTCGTTAAAACTTACAAAATAAACAAAAACAATACTATTAATACAAAAATATAAATAACAAACCTCCTGCAAGTGTTGCCAACACCACGTGAAAATAACATGCAATCAGAAATATCGCTGCATTAGTAAGGAGTACAATTTTTTTTAATTAGAACATAGAGTAATATAATAAAGTGTGTGGTTGTGGTTAAATCTTTCAGGCGTTTGACTTTTCAGGTGTGAATATACATATTAAATAACTCGCTTAATTTCTCCAAAAGTTTGAGCAGAGGTGTTTCTTGATATTGCGCTCCGCCAAACGTGAATAAATCTATTACTGGATAAGTGTATATTCACACCTTAAAAGCCAGTAATTAAATATATAAGTGTGGAAGGGGAGGGGGCAGTGGTGCGATGTATTGTAATTAAAATTAGGTATTAATTACATAGTGCTGTGCCTCGTAGTCCAACAATATTACATTGACATACATACTTAGATAAAGCAGTAAAGTTAGTCATGTTATGTGTAAAAATATTTATAAGATTTAAATAGATATGGCTCCTATCATAGAAAGTGATGTCACCTAACATTGCTTACTCGTAGTAGTGAGTAACACGTCTTGCATTTCATTATTATTAGTCTTACAAATAAGGCTGTGCGCAGACCATAGACAAAACCGTCTGGAGTTAGAGATAACTTTGTCTATGATATGTTTTTGTCTTCTTAAAAATTGCTTTGCGACAAGACTGTGTTATCCTGCGTACAGCCTAATAAAAAGAACAAATGCAGTAAAGCCATACCCGAACTTGGCGGTGTGCGGGTCCATGCAGGCGAGCTGCATGCGGCGCCGCGTCACGTCCAGCGGGTACGACACGGACTGCGCCACCGCGCCCGCCAGCCCGCCGCACAGCAGCTTGCCCGGCACCGTCAGCACCAGGCCGCCTGCAACAGTTGCGTATCATCTACAATCTACATACATAAATTCACGCTTTTTTCCCATGGGGGCAGAGGCAGAAACAACAGAATACCACCTGCTACTGTTCCTACCTTAGAGTATAGATACGCTAAGGTTCCTACATACTACTTTTACCCCGTCCACATTCATACATCTAGACATACACACGCCGGTTGCGAGTACTGTGCTCCTGACCTTTTTGAAGGACATCACCAAAGAGTCAGTGTATGTCCTTCTTGGGCATACCCTCCCTGCGTTTCCACCAACTTCCGCTGAGATACCTTTTGTTATAAGCCTTCCATCCTTCCTCTCAACATGACCAAACCATCCCAGCATACTCTGAACCAGTCACATCTGAACATTTTTGAGGGGTTGGTTGGAGACCGTGGTCAAGACAAGTTGACAAGTTCGAAACCGGTGTCGACCCAGTTTCCAAGTTAATGTACCTACCTAATCTTCAAATCATATGAATTTGGATACAATCGAAAATGGCTCAGGGACGCAGGTTTTCTGACGACGCGGACGTTCGACATAATGTGCCCGAGATCTCAAACTTACGCAATCTAACAGCCGTGCAACTTGAAACGTATAAATTGGCATCTTTCTTTCTTTCTATTTACTTAAAAGCCAATTTCCGTTTAGCATAATAGTCATGCTTCAATAATATGAAAGAATATACTAATAAAACACTAAATCGTCCTTCAAATATAGTCATTACAGACGACCTTGCGAGCATAATATATTCATAATACTGCTTATTCAACCAAGCGTACAATAGGTACCTACACCAAAACGAATTGAGAATTTAATTACCCTTACTTTTCATATATTTTGTACAAAGTTATGCATATGATGCGGCTGTTTACTTATCTTGTGATTTGTGTTTTTCTTTAGTCTGTTTATTTTTTATATTGTTTTCGATTATTGATTACTGTTGACAGCGATCGCACATCAGACAATTTTTTTTTGCCTTTAGTTCTTCCAAGCCAGAGCCAGTCAAGTAGCTGGCCGCCGGAAACATGTTCTATTTATGTAACTCAGGGTTCCAAAAATATGCAAAAAAAAAATATAATTGAAAACATATTGAATTAACTGAATTTCATATTTAACGAAATATTTCGAAAAAAAAACTGCTTACATATTTTTAAAACTTTTTGCGTTGTATACGCTATATATATTCTTTATACTGTATAATCACAGTACCTACATAAATAAAGAACTCTTTTTCTTCCTTACTATAACGTATTTACTTATATAGGTACTGTGGTATACCTCCTGTGGTATATATCGCCATTTTGTGACGTCATACCTGTCAATATGTACAGTACATAACCCCCTACTAAAACAGAGGGTAGTTATAAGTTTCACGTGTGTTTTTTATCTCTATCTGTGGCATTGCAGCTCCCAAACGGAAGAACCGATTTTGTGTGTGAAAAACACACCAAGTATCACTACAGTATCACTACTAACACTAGCAGGGGAGTTGATGAGGTAACGTCCGATTCGCACCAAATACAAATCACGAGGTGTTTCTCGACTGGTCTCTGAATACGGGATGCACTAACGTACCTATACCTAAGTAAATAATACCTGTATTCCTGTCGCACTTCCTGCAGAGCGTGGTGGGCATATACTTCATACAGAAGAACTTAAGTGACTCGAAGCAGTAGAAGCTGAACCCTGCGTACGGCACCATCCCCATCATGGTGGGCACGAAGCCGCGGTATAGCGCGCGGATACCGCCCTCCTGCAAATTAGAATAGAGATGTAAAAAAAAACTAAAAAGTCTGAAACAAGTATCTAGTATTTTTTTACGGTAATTGCGAGCAATGTTTATGTTGTGAGACGTCAGTTTTTAACAGACTACGGGAGGGTTATGATGAGGTATGTATGTAGGTGAATAGGTAGGTAGGTATACAACGTGTAACAAAACTAATGTAGGATCCTTTAGAGGAGGTCAATGTGCTCCTGATATATATATTGAACCACTTGTCTTTCCCTTCCCATACAAACTTGCCGATCAGCTGACGCTTTTTATACGGAGAATCAAAATTTTTTTTTTGCGATATTCGCAAAATGATGTTCTACAAGTTTTTAGTTTAGTTTAGTTTCATGGGTAGGTATTTATTTTACACGAGGTATGTTTATCTGTTCCCTGAAAAATTGCGTTATCCTGAAAAATAAATAATCTTACCGTGCGGAACATAGTGGAAGCTGCGTGTGCGATGCCGGTGTACTTGTGTTCACCAGTGATCTGGAAGGCGAGGCGCGCGCGGATTGTGTCTAACGGGTACGTCAGGGTGACAGCTGTCACCCCTGCACCCGCGCCTGCTACGAACTTGTCACCGTGCTGGACTAGAGGTATGTGGACACCGCTTAGGTACTGAAAAAAAATACGTGTCATTTAAGTAAATCAGTTTAAGGTACACTAGTGTTCAAAGATTCAAGTTTTTTAGCACTTATTATTAGTTTTCTTACATAAAAATGGCTTCAAATAAATTTTTGATCAGGCATCCGCCTAAGGACATCTTAGACAAGATAAGTATCGTCTAGCCAGTGAGAAAATAGACTACATACTTATTATATAGACATGCAAATTATACATGTTACATATCGTAAACAAATCCATAACATCCGCATTATGTAGAAAGTTAGTGATGTTTTTGTGTTTAGTGCAACAACATTTTTTAAATTTTTTATAACATTGTTTTGTATAAGTAATACATATTTTACTTCAATGTAACCTTTAAAAACGGTTCTTGGGTTTTTTGCAGTTGTTTGATACTAGGTACGCCACCGCCGTACAGCATAACAAATGTATACATTACTAGACTATGAGATCATACAAACCGTGATCATACATTTTAGTAAGTAGCTCAAAAATATTGACATTCTGACAATATTATTTAAACTAAGTGGACTGGTAACTAAGTATGATCATGTTAATTTGTTCTTCACATATTTTTGCTCGATCGCGACGTAATATACTGGGGGCTTGGTAGTGATAAAAATAACGTACCTACCTATTTTGCATGAATATTTTTAGTGAATACAAAAATATTTTTATTCTTCTTTCTTTTTTTTGGGCCAGCGGGAATACGCAGAACAACGCAACAAAGTTTAATTACAATTAATAGTTACGGAACGCATAGAGGACAAACATTAGTTTTTTTAAACAGATTTATGCGCACTATGCGAACACTAATATACGAAATTTTTGTAGAAAGAGAAAATGTTGTCAATTATTATGCAGTACATCGTAAGTTTAAATTCCGCTCAAATTCGTTTTTTTTTCTACAAAATTTCGAACTTTATTTTTGGTGCATTTGGGATTAGTATGCGTAGTAAGATACGTAGGTACGTAGAAGTCGAACTGGCGATAGTCTTGGTTCTAAGTAGGCTACCTTTAAAAACCTTTTTAAACCTAGTCTAGCGTTACCTAAAATGTGTTTTATAATGCAAGTGCTTTTTTTGTGAATTTCGTGACGTGGATTACACAGGTTGACAGGTCGATAGAGAATCTTAAACTGAATTAAAATATAGAAATGTCAAAATGCCCAGAATGAGCGCTCTTTGAGCCCGTTGCTTTGAGCTCTTTTTTATCGTTGTAAAGGGGAAAAAAAAAGAATTTCCAATATCTTTTTGGCGGTAAGTGTACCAGCACTTCCATGTACTTATGTCATTTGTGGGTCGCCATTCGCCAGGTCGTATGGTCACGTGACCGCGTCATACATCACAGCCTTGCGTCCACTCTCTCTTGCGTAAGGTCACCGATGTTTCATTTTCATCTGTGCCGTGTGGAGGTTGACCAATATTTACGGATAAATTACATGAGGTGTATAAAACTTTTAATTTAGAAACTAAGTAAGTATTTCGTTTAACTTCTCGCGGGGGCGAGTCAATCGAGTTGATGTTCCATAACTTAAAAAAAAAAACACATGTTTAAGTAAAAGAAATCGTAACTTCCGCAAAAAAGTTCTCGATCATATTTTTACAATTATAATAAATATTCACACTCTTAAGTTTCAGCGACAGAGAAATTAGTGAATTTGGACTATAAATAAAAGAAAATAATAAATAATACATACCTACTTGGACTGCTAAAATCAAAATTTAGCTTTTCTTAGTTACTTAAACATTTCTGTGACGATGACAAATGAATAAAAACGACTCTAAGGACGCATAACCGCAGGTTGTAGGTATTGTACGATTTCTTGGATTTCCACGCCACTACCACCACTAGGAACTACGAAAGAGGTCGCCAAACCCGCAATCATGGTTTCCTTGAGAATTAAACGTATTGTTCGAAACAGGGAAAAAGACAACATAAGCTACTACGTTCACTTCCATATTATTATATTGCCTCTAGAATAATAATAATTAGTTTGCTTTTATAGGAAATAAGAGTTAAAATGGGAAAATACTGATATTGTTACAAAGTAATTTGAATCTTTGTAAGTTTGTTAGTAGACACAAAGGGGCATTGGGGCATAAAGGTACAGAGTGCAGTACGGCAATGGTAAGTGTTATTTACGTAGTAACTATTTAGTAATCTGTGATATTATTGAGAAAGGAACCGTTGATGTGCTGTTGATTGTACATTTTGTAGCATTGTGTAGCATTTGCAATTATCGCTACCTACGATCGCCTGCGACACTATGGTAACTACAAAAGATCAGCGACGACTTATGCAACTCTTTTGTCAGTTTTTCCGACAACTTCATCTCTTAGGAGTTGTGTGTGTAACGGCGAGGGAAAACATCGTGAGGAAACCAGCACACCTGAGAGATTTTTCAACGGTGTGTAACGCCATGTCAGAGGCCTACGGGTGGTTTAAACTCTGACACCATTGTTCAACCATACGATGAAGAAGAAAGATATCTTGGGGATAACTAGTATTTTCCCACCAACCTTGGAGGAGATTAAATTCTTTCTTTGATGTCGTTAGAATTCCAAAGAGATATTGTAATAGAAACAGTTATCTACTACCACTTTTAAAACCACACTAATTTATCCAAATATTTAGCTAGTTTGTGAAAGCAGATATCATTTTGAGGTCAGTTATACCTATATCTTTTAATTTAGGCTTATGAGATAAAAAACGGTATTTGGATTAGCATGACTGTATAAGTTGTTTGTGAACTAATGTTTACTAGTGACACTGGACACTGTCCCATAATGTCCCACTGCTGGGCAAAGGACTCCCCCATCTTCTTCCAAACCTTCCTATCTTTTACAATTTCATGCCACATTTAATTTTTTTTAATCATCATAGGTACTATCTTTTACAATTTCATGCCACATTTAATTTTTTTTAATCATCATAACATTCTCAGCCTTCGTAGTGATGACAACGAACGCCTCAACGTCACCAAAAATTAAGATAATTATGTTAGAAAAAGCTAAAGATTACTAGATTTAAGAATACATTACCCCAATTTATAAATCATCGAAACTGACAGTCAAGGTCAAGTACAAACACTTGTTCAATGAGGCTAACTACGATCGGCTCGCGCGCAGCGTCCTACTTAGCGGTCAGCGGCCCCACCGGGACCGAGTACCGGTTCTTTTGAAAGTGAAGTCGGGATATACGATGCTTGTAAGTAAATTCCGTGTTCCGGTACATGATGGTACCTATCTATATTAAGTAATGTTCGAAGGTGAGGTAGAAAATGTCATCTTAATTGCTTAATGAGTTGGTGTTTTAAGGTAATTCCATATGTGACTTGTGAGAGTAATAAATTATACAAGAGAAATCCAGTTTTAATGTCAGGATTCAGGTTTTGACAATGTAGACTTGGCTAAAACGAAGTCTTCTTCTTATCGTATGGTTGATGAACAACCTGGTGTCAGAGTTTAAACCGCCCGTAGGCCTCTGACATGGCTTTACACACCCTTGAAAAATCTCTCAGGTGTGCTGGTTTCATCACGATGTTTTCCCTCACCGTTTTAGCAACTGATAATTAATTTATAATACGCACATAGCTTACGAAAAGTAAGAGGTGCGCGCCTTGGGATCGAACTCGAGACCTCTGACTTGTCAGTCGACGGTCATACCACTAGGCTATCAGTGCTATAAAAAAACGAAGTCATCTGTGAGATATTTACTTTTAAACTTTCGCGTCGCAGGATTATTAAAACTGGTAGGGTAAAAAGGGGATTAACTATAATACGTGCGCGTTAATCCCCGTTTTGTACCATTTTTAATAATCTGTGAGAAGATTAATACAGTAAGCGCCTGTCCTGACATAGCTTTACCTTTATCGAAAGTACTATCTTAGTATTTTTACTGTACTGATCCTCACGATCAATTAGAGCTCACAAATCTTTGGGAGAGGCGGGGCGTTGTCGGAGAAAAAATCTGACAAATCTTCGTTTCGCTTAAGATATTGCGGTGAAACTGGGCTGGCCACTCACTACCGAGTGGAGGACGGAACTCGCCACCGAGTGGAGCCCAAGTAACTGGCACAATTTTAGACGACGACGTCACAGTAGGCCAAGAAGAAGATAGCGGGACGAGTTTAATGTTTATTGGAAGAACTGGAAAAAGCGCAGAACAAGGAAGGAATGGATGGTAAAAAAAAACATACGTGTTTTCAAAAAGACGAGGAAACGAAGCAAAGGCACGATGACTACAGCATTATTGTCTTTACAAGGAAGGCGCCGTTAACAAACATTATAATTTTATCATTAATATTCATTTTGTAAACCTTTGTCGTGGCATTCATGGTAAGATCAGCGAAATGGTTTTCACGTGATAAACATACTGCAGATACAAGAAATGATGTCATTTTACACATATTTTAAGATTTTGAAATGTACAAATGGCCAGTTGGCCACCCATTTGTGAGGTTAACAATGCAGAAAAGAACGCTTAGGATTAAGTCGTGTTTATGTACAACAGGACAATAGACTTCCTTCTAAAAGTATAGTTCCTAACTCTGAGACTCTTTGCTATTTACATTTTAACCGACAATAGAACAGAACTTCAAAAATTTAAAAACCAGTATTTTCCAGCAAATGGGTTGAACGTGTGTGCCGTGTGGTTTCCGACCCAAGAAAAGAACCACCCTTACTCGTCCCGCGGGTGTCGTAAGAAACGACAAAGGGTAATATCCGGAGAAAGGGCAGCAGCATCCTTCTGTGTAACAGCAATCATCTGCTACTGCGATCGGCAATCCGTTTGCCCCGCGTGGCGATTTTGGGCAAATACCTCCAATGAGCGCACAAAAGTGGCGCGCATTGGGAGAGGCCTATATTCAGCAGTTGATGACATGTCAACTTTGCACATGCCATTTTGCTTCCTGGTTCGCAAAAAGAGATAATACGAACTGTTGTTCTCCTTGATTCAGTGATGTACACTTAGAGTATAGATACTAACTCTAAGGATGTACACGAGCTGATGATGATGATGGGTTAAACGAAAGCGAGAAGCATCTCATTCATGAAAAACATATCTAAAATAAGGTGGCTCTGGCTGGTGTGAGAAAGGATGATTTTGAAATCGGACAAAACGTGTAATATTTATAAATAATATCTGGAGAGACGACAGAAATGATGTAACATCCACTGAATGAAATTCACGGTCAAACTATCCTTGAACTTGGTACTGTCTTTGGGTAATGAATGCGGCAAATATAGTGTGTAGGTATATTTTTAAATATTCTAAATTAAACTAAGTGTTGGCACGCCGCGCCGCACGAGACGTCACGACTACAGTACAAGAGATATGTCAAAGTAACTAGTAAGTAACCATTTTAATACACCAGTAAAAATTGGCCAGAATAATACAACATGAAGTTCGATTTTTTTAAATGTTTATCACGTTCGCAAAAACGTTTGCCACTTCTCACTAAGAATCGTTCCATCAATATATCGATTGTAAATATGTAATAACATGTAAATGGGCATAATGATGATGTGCATCATACTGGCGCTGGGTAAGGACCACGGAGCAGATTGCATCTGTGTTCTATATTAGTGAATGTAATAGACGGGTTTCTATTGACGTGAAAACCATGAACGTTTATGTTTATTTGATTCTTGAGAATAGTTTTATACTAATTCAAAATTTCTGGATGCAAGAAGAGTCAGAAAATACTGGGCCTTTAGTCGTCGGTCAGATTTCACCAACGATAATGTGCCGAAGGAAATGTTACACATTTTTCAAACTAAAAATAATAACTTACTTTTTTATAAATCTCAAAGCTGGTGAACTGCGTAGCTGCATACGGGAATATCCTGACCATTTGCGCGCCATTGCCTTTGTACAGGGCTATGAGCGACTCATTCTTGACTATGGCTGCTAAACCACCGACAACGCCGTGATTTTTGTAGTGCGATGACTGCGCTTGAAGAAGAATCTTCATTCTGTCTAGTGGTGCCACTGTCGTTTTGGCGCACATGCCCGCCACACCTAGAAATGTTAATGGTCTGTATTAAATATCTAAGTAATTAATATCTAGTATGGCGGATTGAAAAGGCAAGACAGTTAGACAATTTATATGCCAGACACATTTATAAATAACATTATAGAAGGAGAAGAGGGAGAGGCAGAAGATAACCAAGACACAGTTATATCAAAGAAAATAAAATAAAGGTCGCGACTCGCGACGTACCAACGGAGGTCAAGGAATTGACTTTTGATAAATCTGCCCTTAAATTGTTAATGAGTAATTATTAAAACTGCTTTCATCAGAAGGCCTCGTGGATGACTGCATATGGGCATTTTGTTTTTTAAGTAGTTAATAACAACCTCAGATAGCATTGGACTGAGAAAAGTGGAAGGAGGGAAGGGAGGCCTTTGCCCTGCAGTGGGACGACACAGGTTAAAATAAATAATAAATAAATAAATATAAATAAATAACAAGCTACAGACAACAAATGACAGATGATTTTAATTCAGAATAGGTACCAATGTCACATTGAAACGGTATGCTTGATAAGGTATGGTAGGTATGCTAAAAAGTGTTTTGTATGCTTCACAGCAACCATGTGAGTAGCATACAAAACAAACAACTGGAATTATAAATCTAAGTAGGTAAGGTAGGTACTCTACACTTATTAAAATTATTTAAAAAAAAATTTGCTGCAGAAAAAAATATAATAGATATTATTTGTGTAGCTAAAATTTATGTTCTTGATATTGATAAGGCTCCAGTACTTGATAGTGTTAGATATTAGGTATTTATAAATTCTTGTTGTCTTAAGATAACAGATATAGGAATTGTATTACATGCAGATTTGCAGATCTAAATAAGTGTACTATTTATTTGATCAAGATTAATGTTATGTATTAATGTATTATGCTGTGACATGGATTAATGTGAGATACAATGTAAACAGAATGAAGAGAGACAACAGAGATGGTGATTAGGAAAATCATTATTATATTATTATTCTGACAGCTTTTTGATAGCTATCAAAATAATAAATACAATAGAGAATAAAGGAGTATGTACTTCATAATGCTAGCTGCTATGTTATTTAAAAAAATCTTAATAAATAAATTACCTACTTTACATGGACATCTAGGCATGGGTATGTTAGCTGTTTGAATAAAACACAGTATTAGATGACCTGTATTATATTATTAATGAATTTTACAAGACCATAATGTCCAAATTTGGAATTACTCCAGCTATTTATTTATCCCAGGAAATCCCCCAAATATAGGGGATTCCCCCATTCTGACATCAGTGATAATAGTTGGGGGACATGGTTGATACAAATTAAGACTTTATTCATATTGTTATTTTTTTTAAATAGAAAGCTTAATTAATTTTATTTGACATCACATAGTTTTCTAGAAATAAGGTTAACAGATGTTACTATAAAAAAAGAGGAAATATCAAATTTTCCAAATTTATAAAATTATTTCAGAGTTAAAACTACTATTCCCTTCAGTAAGTACATAAACATTTTTATAAAGTATTTAATCAAAAATACCTAAATTAAGGTACTTATTTAATTTATTTTTAAAGGCAAAAATAATTAGGTCAATTTGATAAAATTCATTCTGGACAAATCAATTTTATGGATGATAACTTTGATAAGCTCATAAAAAAGATAAAAAATATATTATCAATTAGATTTTTACTGTTAAGATATGATTTAAAATATTGAGTTTAAATGATTGTCTTACCACTCCTACCTTTACTACTTGGTCAACTTTCCATTTCAAAAAAACTATTTTATAATTTTCTTTTAAAATGTAATGAGTTATTCCAGATAATTTTGAAAAATATTAGGTAGAGTGGTAAATTAAATATTGAGGTGATCAAAAAAAAATATAAGTATAAAAAAGTTAACAGCTTACCTCCAGCCAGTAAGTTCCTGAGAATAAAGTCAAGACCATTCTTCTGTTCCATTGTCAAAGCCATTTTCACTTATGTTCACAAAATAATATTATTTTAGTGTCAAAATAATTAAAGGATCATCATTTGCACACAAATATTCAATATAAAATCACCAGTTCACACCATAGCATACTTTCGAAATTGTCGAATTAATTTATTCAAAGTACAAGCGTACAGTAGACATATAACTTGACGATTGTTCACGCAACATCTGTACCTACTTTCACCGCCGTTATTAGTAGACAGAAAACTTGTTATTCACCTAAACTCCGCTCGTCAAGTCACTAGTTAGCGGGCAAGAGAACGAGTCAACGAGCGCCACGCCTGACGGCACGCACCAGACTCCAAATTATAATAATAATGTTCTAAACTCAACATGCTTGCGGTTGTCTGACAGTCAGCTGTTGTGTGTTGATGCGGTTTACAGGTTCAACTTCAAGACTCAAGAATGTTGTTCGTTCTTACAGATGACTTGAAATCATATTTAATCAATTTTTGTGTTATTTAAAACACTAAGAAAATAGCTAAATTTTAGGATAAAGCACCATATATTATTAATTTTTGTCAACCTTTTGTTTAGCAGTTTGAGTTTCTGTTATAAGCAATTTTCACTGACTTCTCTTTGACAAAGAGCACAGACTTACTAGGGATACTAACCTTTGATTTTCTATAATCAAAGGTCTTGATACTCTGTCCAACTTTGACATAAAACGTCAACTGTCATGTAGATGTCATGATTGTCATGTATGCGTTAGTATCTTTGATTATAGAAATGTAGAGGATGCGCCCCAACATTATCTATATAAAACATGTTATAGATATGTTGTGAACTTCGACATAGAAATAAGCAAAAATATATTTATCTCATTTTAGTAAACACGATTCCACATATGTGAGAAAGTGACAAATAATTGGTATAAGGTTGCTTTTATGGCAACATTTGGTTGCTGACGTCACTAGGGAACGCCTTGCGGCACGACCGCCATGTTGTGCATGCTTGCCGAGCGAGTACGTAAGCTGTCAAGTGCGTGTAAACAAATTCTCATATTTCTTTAATTTCGCTAATTAAAGTGATATATTTGTGACTGTTGAACTTATTTAGTGTTAAGTGTTTTCAAGGAAAATGACTCTGTGTTGTGTCGAGGGATGCAAATCCAATTCCAGGAAAAAGGACCCCGGAATAACTTTTCATAGGTTAGTGACAATGTTTATTAGAAAACTACGATTAATAATCAAAAATCAGCATCCAGGTTATGTTTTTCGACTATGCATCAATGAAATACGCTTCCTTAAGTGTGGTATTAATTAGATATGTCGTTATTTTATTATGATCAAAACTATAAACAACAATAGGGATTAGCTATGGCACAGAGATATCGACATTTTATTACTATATAGGTATAAATTGCTTCAGTTTGATTATAATTCAGTAAGCTGATGTATTCAACGTATTTGCCATAAATGATTTGACTTCCTAGTTTATCAACAAAATATTTCTGTGTTTTAGATTACCTAGAGACTTAGTAACTAGAGAAAAATGGATTAAAAACATTGGCAGACATAACTGGATTCCTGGGCCAAATACTTATGTATGTTCTTTGCACTTTGAAGAACATTGCATTAATCGTACTTTGGATGTAGCACGTGTCAAAGATAACTGCTTTCCAACAATATTTCCGGTAAGTTAATGTTTTTACCTGAACCTATAACTAAGACTCAGAACCCAATTATCACATGCATTAATGACTAAATCCCTAATCCTTCTCATTATGAGACGATGCCTGTAGCCTGAAGTGAGACAGTAATGGACTGAATATATTATTAAAAGGTAGATTCTGTAATTATCTTTCGTTGAGCCTTGTTTGGTTCCACTATCCCATAGCAAAAGACATTCTATTTTGTCAATATAACTTGAAAGTTTAATGGTTCAAAACATGTAGGCAAATATTAATTAGTTGTATATGTATAATATATGCTAAAATAATTACTCAACCATCTTTTATTTCTAAATAGATTTGGCAGTAATTTTGATATTTGGCATGAAATATAAGTAGCGCTATATTAATTAAATGCTGCTAGTCTACCACCATCATAACCAGTAAATCTCAACCTTTAAATAAGTAGTAACTATCACTCATTTTGCTTAAAAGATATTTAACATACACACTTGCAACCGATGTCGACTGAGTATGTCAGCAAAAAAAGTCAATTATTATTTGCTTTTCAGCACATGATAGTTGCACAAAAACCACAGGAGATATTAAATGCTCCGAGTACATCCACTGGGGTCGCACTGCAACAGGTAAAATTACCGTTAAAAAGTAGTACTCAAGCCTACAAATTCATCATATTGTTATTGAAAATATTTAGTAAACTTTGTTTAGAAATATTAATTTTAAAGAAAATCAGCAAATAAGTTGCGCTTGGATATAAGATGAATGAAATGCTGCTAGTCTACCGCCATAACCAGTAAATCTCATCCCTTAAATAACTAGTACCTATCTCTCGTTTTGCTTAAAAGATATTAAATAAACACTTGCACCCGATGTCCACTGAGTATGTCAACAAAATAAGTCAATTATTATTTGCTTTTCAGGACATGATAGTTGCACAAAAACCACAGGAGATATTAAATGCTCCGAGTACATCCACTGGGGTCTCACTGAAACAGGTAAAATAAAATTACCTTTAAAAAAATCGTACTTAACCCTACAATTACTTACATCATATTGTTATAGAAAATATTTAGTAAACTTGGTTTAGAAATATAAAAACTGCATATAAGTTGCGAATAGATACAAAATGAATTAAATGCTGCTAGTCTATTGCCATAACCAGGAAATCTCATCCCTTTAATAAGTAGTACATACCTATCTCTTGTTTTGCTTAAAATATATTGAATAAACACTTGTAGCCGATGTCGACTGAGTATGTCAGGAAAATAAGTCAATTATATTTGCTTTTCAGCACATGATAGTTGCACAAAAACCGCAGGAGATATTAAATGCTCCGACTACATCCACTGGGGTCTCACTGCAACAGGTAAAATTACCTTTAATAAAAAGTAGTACTTAACCCTACAATTACATCATATTGTTATAGAAAATATTAAGTAAATTTTGTTTAGAAATATTAATACTAATTTTAAGGAAAATCTGTATTAATGTTTAATCCATTGCTTATATTTACTGTTTACAGCCACACTCTTCTGCTGTTTCTTTGGGAAAAAGGATGGTATTGTCACCAACAACACACAATATTCAGTTTGGTGTTTCAACAACAATGTCAACATTACAGCAGGTAATTAATTTAAATCATATAATATTGCTAAAAGAGTCAATGCACTTTTACTAATGAGATTAGTGTTTAAAATATAACTTACAACTATCTATACTAGAGTAATATTATAAGAGGAAGTTTATGAATTTTTGTGTATATAGAGATAATCTCTGGCACAACTTAAGCAAAAGGTTAAGCTATAATTTATAAAAATATTATAAATTAATATTTTATTTAATTTAAGAAAAGAATTAGTAAATCATTAACGTAGGAAAAAACCGAAAACTTCCGAAAAATCCGGTTTTGCTATTATACAAATCCCGGTTTCCAAATCAGTTGGTTATTCGGTTTTTTCGGTTAACCGGGTAATCGGTTTGCATGCCCTAATCATTATGTAGTCTTGTAGGATTTGTTTGAATACTGTTACCCAAAGTAAGATTTAACTTGTGTTATGTCCGGGATCATTAATTAGACTACGTCACGCCGGTCAAAATCCTAAGGTCAAAGGTCAGTCAAGGTCCACCCGCATTCTTTTTAACCGACTTCAAAAAGGAGGAGGTTCTCTATTCGACTGTATGTTTTTTTTTATGTATGTTACCTGATATCTCCGAAATTAGTGAACCGATTATCACAATTATACGTGATGTTGATAATAGATTTCCGGAAAAGGGGGGGTTTACCCCCTAGAAGTAAATTTGACACTCAAAATAGCTTTTTTAAAATTAAATTAATATAATTTAATTAAGATTTATTGAAAGTTATTTAATTTATATTGTTAAAAAATTTTCATTGAAAATAAAATTTATATTTTTATAAAAATAATACTTATAATTTTTTTTTAGATATATAATGATAAAATTCGGTTCAGTTTCTATTAAACCAAGTAATCCTTGGCTTGACACCGACACCAAAACGAAAGTTTTGGTCTTATTTTTAGGTTATTAGTGTTTTGAAGTCGGTTTTATTTTTTTGTTATAATTTTTTATTACCATACTGATACTCGTATATCCCACCTGATCCCAAATTTGGCATGGTTAAAAGTTGTTTTTGGGTGTACATTTTCTATGTTCTATTTTTCATAGCGCCCTAAGGGACACTAGCCCTAAATTGTCTACAATAAATGTATGTAAAATAATTTGTTTCAGGTATCAGCGACAGCTGTGCAGAAATTGGCGAATAAAGTTAAGACTCAACAAAAAATGATCAAGAGACTGAGAGAAAAAGTAAATAGACAAACTAAAAAAATTGTGAATTTAAAATGTATCATAGCCAACTTAAAAGACAAAAACTACATCAGTGACGAAGCCTCTTCATTGTTAGAGGATTGTGCTGGTCCAAAAGAGTTTCTGTCTAGGCAAATTGCAAAATCAAAAAACTTGCCACTGCAAAAAAAATATAACGAAGATATTCGTAAGTTTGCATTGACGTTAAATTTTTTGTCACCGAAAGCATACAAATATGTTCGCAGAACATATAACGACTGTTTGCCCCATCCTCGCACACTGACAAAATGGTATCAGCATACGGAGGCAGAACCTGGCTTTACAGCAGAAGCTTTTCAAGCATTAAAATTAAAAGTGCAAACAAGCACATCACCTGTACTTTGCAGCTTAATAATTGACGAAATGGCAATTAGGAAGGGATTGAATTGGGATTCATCTAAAAAAAAATTCTATGGTCGCGTAGATACAGGCTTAAACATTGATTCTGATTCATTAGATGAAGCAAGTGAAAGTTTCGTCATGCTTTTAACGGCTGTGAATGGAGGTTGGAAACTACCCGTTGGTTATTTTTTTATTAATTCACTATCTGGTGATCAGAAATGCAATCTTGTAACCAAATGCTTAGAGATGGCAAATGAAGTAGGAGTTCAAATTGTTGCATTGACTTGTGATGGTCCTGCAGCCAATATTACTATGTTAAAAGAATTGGGGTGCGACATTGTGCGAAATCAAAAAAATACTTCTTTTCAGTATTTGAATAATACTATTCACGTATTTTTGGATCCTTGCCATGCAGTTAAATTAATTCGGAATACTTTTGGTGAACTTAAGAGTTTCACAGATAAATTTGGTAGAGAAGTAAATTTTAAATATGTAGAATTACTGCTACAACTCCAAGAAAAAGAAGGTTTGCATTTAGGGACGAAATTAACTAAATCTCATATAGAGTTTTTTAAACAAAAAATGAAAGTACGTCTTGCTACGCAATTGTTCAGCAATTCCGTGGCAGATGCACTTGAGTTCTGTAAAAATACATTGAAGTTGGCGGAATTTGATGGAAGTAGTGCGACGGGATATTTCATAAGATTAATAAATAACGTGTTTGACGTCTTAAATAGCCACTCGATGCGCCCTCCAGGGTGGAAAAAAGCTTTGTGTCCGCAAAATATTGAAAGAGTCACTAATTTATTTAGTGAGGCTGACGACTATATCAGGAACTTAAAATTAGGCTCTGGGGTATTAGTAACCTCATCTCGACGAAAAACAGGATTCATAGGTCTCTTAGCAGATATGAATAGTGCGCTAAACCTGTTTAGAATGACAGTCATAGAAAATAACATTTTAAAATATTTGCCTCTATATAAGATCTCTCAAGATCACCTGGAACTGTTTTTTTCTGCCATACGTTCCAGAGGGGGATACAATAATAACCCAAATGCGGTTCAATTCAAGGCTGCATATAAACGACTTTTAATAAGGGCCGAAATTAGGGAAAGTGGCATAGGAAATTGTATCCCCTTACAACAAATAAATATTTTGAATTGTTCCAGTAAAGTACATCCGGTACAAAATATTAATAATTTATCTGAAAGGAGTAGTTTTGTTGAAATAGTAGAAGACGATAGCACACTTTTTGACAATTATTTGAATTATTTAAATAACTCCGTGAGTGAGTATACTGAAAATGTAATCATATACATTGCTGGCTTTGTAACTAGAAGTTTGTGTCGACAGATTCAATGTGAGGAGTGCGTTTTTCTTCTACGTGGCAGTGAGAGCGATTTTCAACAAAGTCTAATTAAAGTTAAATCTAGGGGTGGATTGACGTATCCATCAAAAAGCGTGGTTAAAATTATAAAAGACGCTGAAAAAATTATAAAACCGCAGTTATCTTCCAATACCCGAGTGGAAAATTATTACTTGTACACATTTAAATTTCTTTTAGATAATTTTCAATATGAAAACATTTTTTCAACGAACAATCCAGAACATGATTCTGCTCACAAATTATTATTGATTAAAAGTATTATAAATAAATATATGGATATACGTTTCAAATACTTTGGAAAGAAAAACACAGAGAGAGTGTCGTCAAGGAATTATTTGACCAAATTGATTTTGTTCAGAAATGAATAAAGTATGATTTTTTTTATAAAAGGTGTGTTTTATTTTAAACTTAGATTTAGTCCACTTGCCTGTTTTCAATGTGCATGTAAGAAAAAGCTGTTACAATACAAAAACATTATCTATATCTCCTATATTATATAGTATAATTAAATTTTTATTTAACAATTCCTTAAAATTATATACATGAAATATTATTTACATACTAATACCTAATACTACTACAGTACTTAACCTTGATATTGGCAGAATCGTCGATTAAACGATGGAGCCATTACCTTAAAATTTGAATTGGAACCTACTTACTAAAATGAAAAAATAATTTGCTGTGGAGAAAATTTTAAACAAATTTAGAATCATGGTGTTTCGACTCAATTCCCTCCACACAGCTTCGGATTGATCCTAAAAGTGCATTAAAAATAATATTCAATACAGATGACAGTATTATTTCCTTAATTAACGACCTATCGATCAAAGCTATCGATATAATGTTTTCAGCGTTTGGACATCACTAGTGAAAGGGGCGGAGTCGACGCCATATTAAGCATTCGAAGTGCCGCACGTCACGTGACCTTATTTCATATCCTCTACATTTCTATAATCAAAGATCAAGACGGAGGTATGGACAGATATTTTTTACTTGAAATAAACTAGACCGTTCATTATCATTCATCAACTAGTTGATCAACAGTGCAAATAAGTTTAGTTCACTGACCTGGAGGGCGATACTTGTGCAATCAATGTAATCTCAAAATCTAGATTGCTGTTCAAGCCTTATTATTAATCTCTACAACTTGGCATAAAAGAATCTGTTAAACTTGAGGGCGCCACTAGCGCACTTCACATACTACAACTCAAAATTACTCAATCTCGACGGAGATTAGCCAACTATGCAGGATATTTTATATTGTGCAAACACAGGTGCACTCTCTATTCCCTCCCTCTTATAGTACGATGGGACGCCATCGCCAATCCGACACGACCGGAGAGAGATAGCGCCTGAAAGTACGCTTTCAGTGAGGCGGTGCAAGTGTTAAGTAAAGAAATAATACGCACACATCTTACGAAAAGTCAGAGGTGCGCGCGCCTTGGGTTCGAACCTGAGACCTCTGATTTGCCAGTCAAATAGTCATACCACTAGGCTATCACGAAACAATACTATATCCATATGCAGTATTGTTAGTGATAATACTAATAAGTACAGAACTAATTAAACCCTTAATCACATCGCTAAGGTACTAAAATCTCTTTGGAGTATTTTAGAATAGGAACAGAAAATAAAACAGACTAATTTATGGACTCATGAGGAATGTCATTTTCATATGATTTTATTTACAGCATGTTGATATTTTTATAAAATACTGTTTATTTACAATAAAAACTAATACTTAATTATATTTTGTCAGGTTATGTGAATGTCGTAAACATGTTCCTCTTTGCCCCCGAGGCACCTCCAAAAAAAAAAGGTGCGTTAAATAAACAAATATGTCTCAATAGGCCCGTAAATCCTGAGGTGTGAGGTGATAACAAAATGAAATGATTAATTAATATGTAGTCTTTAAATATACTCCGGACCCAGGTTGGCCGAAGCAAAGAAAACCTGCTCAGGTAGAGATTTATTGATGACTCTGCCCTGGCGTGTAAATGTGGAGCTGTCCCACAAACAATGGGGCACTTAATATCGTGCCCTGCATGCCCTGTTGTTTGTTCATTACAGGAACTGATGGACGCTACTGAAAGTGCCAATCTCGTAGCCCAGTTAATCTCGTAGCCCAGTTCTGGACTTACACAATCTAGATTGTCATCGACACGCTAAATAGAATATGTACCTATCCGAAAAGTATTAGCAAAGAGAGGTTTATACTCGGCAGTTGGTGATCCGTAAATTCAAATTAATTTAAGATAACTTGTTTATTATAGGGTTTATATTACCAATGCGGTACGTAATAGCGTTGCTGGGTTCCGCTGGCTTTGCTATTTGCTACGGGTTGCGGGTAAATCTCTCTGTGGCCATGGTGGCGATGCTCAACTATACTGCGATCAGGATAGCTGAAGGTAAAGGCAATGACGAAGTGAAGCTGTTCCTATCGTTTTTACCCGATGAGGATTGTAAAGGCATTGAAGGAAGTGGGAAAGCTGTAAGTGATACTGATACATTATAACATTCTTTGGCAGAAGTTAGATATCTACGAACAACGGAATGTAAAAACAAATTAAATTATTTTCTTAATTTCTCAAGTTTTGCCCATATGTCCATACTAATATTAGTAAACTACTCGTAGACGTAGACATAGTACAATACTATGAGAGGACACCTTACCAGGTCTGACCCTTGTGCCCTTCCCAGAAATAAATCCTGGATCTGCCTTTGTCTATGAATATTTTAATATGATCTTTTCAAAATTTCGGAGCTATGGTAGTTACGGATTATGGTATATTATACCCCTAAACTTTTTAGGGATATTCCACGGGAATAGTTCTGAGGCCGACTGTATATATCATATAGTGACTGATGGCACTGGTGGCTAGTGGCACTGATGGCTAGCGGCACTGATGACTATAGCCGCACTGGTGGTCTGGTGGATATAGCGCCTTGTCGCTTGGCCGCAGAAATGATCCGGTGTCACAGTCAACAGACACGTCCAGCTCGTATCTGCCGGCGATGTTGTCGGCTATTTCACCTGGACATTAAGCAGCATAGTTTTCTAAATTAACCTTGCATGGAATGAAAAGGAAGTCCACGGGAATTTCTCCGTATAAGTCCGTGAAATGCTCACAATCACACTCCTTACTTTGCGTGAAACAAAATATATTTGAGGAGTTTCATACTCAGTCCAACGTTTTTAGGAACCAGATGGACCATTCAACTGGTCTTCAGACGTTCAAGGACTTATTCTCAGCTGTTATTTCTGGGGATATCTTGTTGCACAGATACCTGGTAAGTGTTTGAAGTAGTAAAAATTGTAAAGGAGCATTTAAGTATTATAACTAAGTATTTGAATAAGACAATCGATTGACGCGACGCGGTGACGCGTGTTTCCCATATGATATAAATAAATAAATCAGCCTGTAACTGTCCCTATGTAGGGCAAAGGCCTCTTCTCATACAGATAAGGATTGTGCATTAATCACCGCGCTAGCTCACTGCGTGTTGGCGATATCAGACTATTAAAGTCCAGGTTTCCTTACGATGTTTTCCTTCACCGTTAGTCAATGGTGTCTTAGATTAGGTAACTAAGAAAGTACATAATTATGACTTTGAAAAGTCACATTGGTACATGCCAGGTTTGAACTCACATCCACGCGCTTCTAAAGCGGGTCCGAAACCAATGCACCACCCGACATAGAAGAGACACGACATATGTCGATAAAATAAATACTAATAAATAATAATATAAAATAAATATAATATAAAATAAAGCTATTAAATGATTAGGCGCTTCGTCTCGTTTTTTGTGTTCCATTTTATTTCTATTTATGTTGTTGTGTTTCTACAGGTGGCCGCTTGGCGGATTTATATTCGGCTAAATGGGTGTTGTTCGGTAGCGTAGCAGTAAACGTTGTTTGCACTTTACTGACCCCAGTGTGTTGCGAGTGGCATTATATGGCTTTAGTAGTCTTGAGGGTCAGTGAAGGCCTTGGAGGGGTAAGTTGAATATTAATATCTACTATACTAACTCTTCTATAAATTATTTTCCATGGTGATTGTGACCATGTTGAGTGTCTAAGATTCGGAGCGTTTTATCCATAAAGGGTATAGAACTATAGAGGTAAGAGGTGAGACACGGATAATGAAATTAATTTGTAAGGTGTAATTTTAGTTTATCGTTTGTGATTTGTTATCTTAATTTAATTTATTACACGTCCAGGGTGTCGTGTTCCCCGCCACCCACACCTTGCTGTCAAGATGGTCACCACCAGCGGAGCGGACCTTCATGGTGGCTCTTACTTTCGGGGGATCGTCGTTGGGCACTGTCATTTCATTACTAATGTCTGGCCTGCTTACGGCTAGCTTTGGTATGACTTGGTGATAAACTAATAGATAGATATCCTTTAGAAGTTAAACCGATATCTGTAATACATCAATTGTATAGTTTCTCTGTTCCGAAGTTTACAGGCAAAAAATCTGAAACAATTCTCTGTAGGTAATAGCTGGCTTGAAAATTTTAGTTTGATCGAAAAATGGCATAAAATAAAAATTCATTTAAAGCTATTTTTATTAGAGAACATGTTTCGATCAAGCTGAAATTTTTGCTGAAACTTTGTTATGTTGTTCTCCTAAAATTGGTTTATTTTGATTTTTCATAATTATACATATGTATATTCATTGATTTTTTATCTATATATAGATAGCAGATTAGCGAAAAAGGCCCGTAAGCTTGTAAAAATAATATACATTGAGTAAACTAGGTAATATGCTCTATAGACTTCATTAGCATTGAATTTCTTTTGAAACTTTACCTCTGTCACAGGTTGGGAGAGTGTATTCTACGTGATGGGTTGCCTTACGTTAATTTGGTGTGTTTTGTGGGTAATCCTAGTTCAGGACTCACCAGAAAAACATAAGATTATAAGCGATGAAGAAAGGAAAATGATCATCACCTCTATAGGGACTTCAAGGGTTCAGGGAAATGTAAGTATACCTACATTAAAACTGTTAAAATAAGTTGGCGGGCATCTTCGTTCGCGTCGTCCTTGCTTAGCTGTAGACCTGTGGTACACTATTTAAAGGCTATTTACTAATACCTACTTTCCGGTCCGGGCAGATTCTTAGTGAGCGGAATTGTAACCGGTTCGATCGCCGTACACCTACCGAAACGGCCCATTCCTATTTTCCCTTCTAGCCTTTCGTGTCCACCGCGAGAAGTCTTATTAAGACGAGGGTGAATTAATTTGTCGTAGAATGTTATTTTGGAAACACGAGAATGGAGAACCTATGACTTGGGGAAAGACTAAAGTTGGGGAAAGAGTAAAGCCGACACCGCTCGGGCAAAGAATACACATAATTTATATTACACCCTCTGGAGAATACAGACGTGAGTCTATAAAAAAAACTAATAGTTATAATTACAGGAAAGAATCCCTGTTCCCTGGCGTGCTATCTTCACATCTCCAGTATTTTATACGATTTTGTGCACACATATATGTTCCAACTTCGGTTGGTATCTTCTGGTCATACAACTACCCTTCTATATGAAGCAAGTGCTCAAATTTAATATTAAAGAAGTAAGTATAGTCGTGTCGTGTTTAGTAGCCATCATCATTTTCCTAGCCTTATTATTACCAAACCAAACCAGAGGCAGCTGCATATCAGTTTTCTAAGGAGCGACCTCTACCCAAAGGGATATGAAATTTAAAGTTAGATCAGTAGGTAGTTAGGATTTTATGAGGGTTTACTTTTTATATCAACCGTCAAAGATCTTAACAACGGCTTAACGTGCTTTCCGTGGCACGGAGCAGGTGATAATTAATTTATAAAACGCATAAACTTATTAAAAGTCAGAGGTCCTTGGGTCCGAACCTAAGACCTCTGAATTGCCAGTTAACGGTCACACCACTAGGCTATCACTATCACAGTATTTATGTTTACTCAGTAGTATTTTAATACTATACTTATACATGAGGTAAGAAAGGTTCGTTTAGAGTACCTTAGTCAGTGCAACCAGATCTCAGATATTCTATTCATCTATTGTAAGCCCAAGCTTTAAATTCATCGGCTAAGGTCCTGAGGAAGGAGGACCTAATGTCTTGTAGAGACGTGAAATTGCCTCCGAGTATCGTATGCCAGTATCACACTCACGTTTGCTAATTCTATAACTACCTATAGGTAAAACTGGATATATACTTGATTTTTCATCATAACTAAGTATTTCGTTTTAGAACGCTTTGGCAGTTTCTATGCCGTTCCTGACGTTATGGATGTTCAGCATATGCCTGAGTCGATTCTTAGATTGGTTGCGCAGCAAGTCCTATATCACCACTACCGCAGCGCGAAAGATTGGAACGTTTTGTGGTAAAGCTATAATTTATTAATTTCGAGCGATAAGTTGCTGATAACGTCATCGTTCCATAAATAAATATGGATTTTTTTAAATTATTTATGGGGCAAAAGTGGTTTCTTTGTAACCCAGATCTCAAGTTCCCTAGATCCCTAGTTCTCCAATAGTTTTTTGCTAAAGAACGAAAATTTTAATCGTCTGGAATGCCAGGGTTCACCTTAATAATGCTTTGTGCCTCGACACGTGCACAGGACAAAGGACAAAAATTCATGAATATAGCAGACTTAATGCAGTTGAATTCCACGTCGACCGTGCAGCTAGCTTACAGTCAGCGTGCAGTCGTTGGAACAGCACATCGACTGCAGTCGAGCTGCACGGTTGGTTTGCAGTTTTATTGCAGTCGTAACTACTATTTGTTTACAAACTGCAAATTCGCAGACGGAGTGCAGTTGAAATGCAGTCCGTCTGTCTAGAGTTCTAGACTCTAGAGCCGAAAGGGATAGGCTGAGTAGATTGATTGATATAAGTATATGTCATAGGTACATCGGTGCCAGCGTCGTGCCTCATAGCCATTGGGTTCGTCGGATGTGACCGCGTCGCAGCAATCACTCTCATGACTATAGGCATCACGTTTGTTGGTGGCATGTTCTGCGGATTCCTTTCTAACCATTTAGACATAGCACCAAATTTTGCTGGTAAGAGCTTAGGTACACTTTGTAACCTCGGCGCAATTTAGTTGCGGCTCTAGCGTATTTTCTTAGTGCCGTGAGCGCAAGCGGCAATTAGATAAGCCCTTTTTTGTACCTAAGCGCTATTGAGTTGCGTTGCGCCCCTCAAAAGTTTAATTCTGTCGTTACTGCTAATTATCTTGGTCACATGGCCCTTGGTTTCTTTTTCATAACACTACGAGATTTGACATCGACATTTTGTCCTTTGACTGAAATTTGATTTAGGTTGGTAACATTGCTGACAATATAACATTTGACTGAAATTTGCAAAGTTGTATTTCTTTGACCAGAATTAATTATGTAATGCAATGTACATTTTCCTAATAATCTTATGTTACGAGTCATGCTATATAATCTTTTGTGAAAATTGTTATTATGAGTACGATTTCTATAACTTGTATAACTATATAACTACTTCTATAACTCGCCAACTCTATAACTAGATACTTCTATAACTCGCCAAGAACCAAGAACTACCCAGGTACCTACCTGTGTTTAACAAGAATTAAATGATTACGATTATGTACCTACCTTCCTATAAATTTCAGGTACATTAATGGCTATAACCAACACGGCTGCTACAATTCCAGGCATTGTGGTTCCTATCTACGTCAACGCTATTACTTATGGCAATGTAAGTAATGATAATGAATATATGTACCTACTTACCTGGTTACGAGTTAAAGTCAGGAGGTTCCTCTCTCTAGAGCCCTGATCACCCGGTAGCTTGGACCTTGTTCCCGATATCGGTGCGCGGTGGGCTACTATATTTTATATTTTGAAACGTATATTTTTATGTTTTGTATATATTTAAACATGTATTTTATATGTATTGTAAATCATCATCATCATCATCATCATCATCATCATCATTTCAGGCATAAGACTGAAGAATGACTTCTAGATTGGCCGGTTGGAAGCAACCTGCATCCAGCAGCTACGTACCTATTGTAAATGAATAAATGAAAATGTTGTTAATTTCTTTTTTAATTTTCAGCAAACAATGTCAGCTTGGCGTTTAATATTCTTCATCGCAGCAGCTATATATCTTTTAGAATTATGTATTTACACAACGTTCGGCACTTCCAATGAACAACCCTGGAATACACCAAAGCCTGCGAAATAAAAGGTATGTTAGCTTTTATTACACGTGACGTTTTTTTAGGGGCAAAGAGATTTTGTTAGTGTTTACAATACAGCATGTAAAAAAAACCCTATTTTTCCCGTTAGCTGTGTCATCTAGAATCTTTATTTAAACAAATATTCTGTAAGAATCATTGATAAGAAGCCAAAGAAAGACAGCGTACTATGAACAATAACTAATACTACCTACTTACATGATTAAAAAAACATTCGTGTCATCATAAATGGTATGCCTTCATGTACATAGTACATACTTATTTATACTTCCCAAGGAACAACAGGATTTTAGTTGCACAGTGTTAGAAGTCCAGTATTCTATGGCCATACTCACATTTTATAACCTGATGCGACATTTTATACCCTGTTGTCACGTTATAACTACCTATATTTTAACCAGATAGACCACAAGGATCAAAACTTTTTCTATTTTCTTTACAAAGGCTGTACCGTTTGTAATTTTTTTTTTGTGTTTTTCCCGTCGATAAATTCATCTAATTGTCTAACTTCACTTTATTTAAATTATGCATTTGATGGAGACTCACACGAGTATATTGTTTGATTGATGCAACATTCCAGACAAAGATGAAATTATTGTGAAAGTTTGTTACTTACCAATTGTACCAAACTATTCCCGGTCTATTGAGTTGTTTAATAAGTATTCTATCATCAAGTTAGCGATTCAATAAAGGAATCTAGAGAAAAATGTTTTCTTTTAGTTTTTCTCCGCGCAGTTTCCATGAGTTTCATAAAAGGCTATCTTTCATTGATTTTGTAGAAGGTCACCTTGAAGCTTTTAGTAGCCCAGTGGCGCGAAAGCTCAAATAAGACGCGTATGATGCATTCCGAAATCGTGCGGTGCATGGCTCAGAGCACGTTGCTCCGACCTGCTGTATGTATTTAAAAGTAAATAAAACCTTGCACCATAGTTACTCAGGTCATTTATACTTAACACGAACGCGCCCGCTCGCCGCATATCGTATTGGCGCCATTGTGCATTGGCGGTATTGAATTGGATGCGTTCGCTAGTGTTTTGGTAACCAGTGTTAAAAGCGCGCGTAGATTTTAGCGGGAACGTCGTGGTCTCGCGAATGACTTTCGTAGTGTTCAAGTGTTTAAAAAAAAATTAAGTATAAACTAATTAATTATTTAAATAGCTGTTGACATTTCAAATAGCTAAATAATTATAAAAATGGACGCGGCAGTAAAAGAAAGTGTTGTCTGGCGTAAGTATTTTAAGTAAAATAATTTTCTATATTGCATGTAAAATACCTATAAACCAATATTTAATTTTAATTATTTATAAACTAAATATACCTGACTATTATATTCACTTGCCTATAAAAAGCAATAAAAAGAAAAAGAAAAGTCTAAGGCATTTTTAATTAGGTATTTTTATTAAAATTAAAACTATTTTTTTTATTGTCTAAACTATTAAAATTTTATTACCCAATTTGAAAAAGTTTTCAAATACTTACCTACAGATAATAAAAATATTGAATCAAATTATCATTGGACACTATTTTTAGGACCTCTCAGTGAGTTAATAAATCGGTATATACCACTGTCTAAAAAGGGGGAAATACACCTTTTGATAGGATTTTTTTGGGTAGGTAAGGTTACAAAATAAGCCGAATACCTACCTGCTTAGCTTAGGTGTATTTAAGTACCTACATAAGTACGTACTAAGTCTTATTGTTTTTATACCAAGGGCAAATAGGTTACACTTTTTAAGCTTCCCGTCCTTGAATTGTGGAAGGTCATGGAATACATAGACGTACGTACAGGATGACGCGTCTACGATATCAGGCGGTGGGGTCATTATCCTTGTCATATACTGAATGACAAGTAGAAGGGAAGGGACCAAGTAGAATTCAGAGATGTAAAAGCAGGTCCATTTCGAGTCCTTATTTTAATACTGTCAAGTATAATATTATGATTAGGTATAATGTTTGCATTATTTCGGGGGCAAGTATATTTTTCAATTCTAGTTTTATTTACACTCAACTCAATAGCACTGTTCGTCGTGTGGTAGGGATGTCCATTAAGAACCGATAAACGGATATTTTCATTGTAAATAAGTTGTTCTACTAGTATTTTATACTGTATCGTGGGTCGCACCGAGTCTGAAATAAATAAATAGTACCTCTGGATCACCCAAAATTTGTCAGTGAGGGTTCAAACTCACGATGTTTTCCGGGGCAAGCCAACGGCTATGTAAATGTAACTGTAGTAATCGAAAAACCGCGGTGATTTTAAAACCCTTCATATTAATTATTACATAGGTCTACTAATTTCTTCTTATACTTCTTTTTGACCTTTGAAGGTCGTTGTACGTACTACACCAATTCGACTACACAAACCATTATTTAGTGTCTCTATTATGGCTCCATCTTATCTCTATTATATCTTTTCTTGATATGGTTCAGCCAAAGATTATTCATATGTAGGAAGGGTGCAACAATTGTTATCTGGCCCCACATTCACCTCTGAAGTCTGACGTAAGAGCGCAAAAATCATGAAATTAATTTATTTAATAGTCAAACGGGATTATTGTGAATCAATATCATTTAAATCAAGGCGTCGATATTGCATTATACTATTTTAAATTAATTTTCCTCTTACATAAATATTAAATCAGAAAAATGTACATACTCATGCACGGGACTAATTATTATTTATTGTTGTTATAGGTACGTAGTTGCCACATTTTATACCCTGTTGCCACATACCACCAATTTCAATATTTATTAGTATTTACAAAAAAACTGAATTTACCCCGATCATGTGCCTTCATAGCTCTAACATCTCTGGCTATTTATAATAGACCACCTATTATTATAAATAAATATATAGTTACTTACTTATTATAATAATGTAATTGGTATGTAATTATGATTACCTAGGTAGGTCATACCAATTACCTACCTATATTACCTTGTATTTCTGTTGTGCTTCCAGTTCCAGCTAGTAGGTCTAGCTTATTGTCATTATCAAGTGCTGGTTTGTGTAAGGATTTAATTTCCTTGTTTCTATAATATTCAGTGAAGGCTTACAGAGAGCCCAAGTCTGGAATAGAGAATCAAAAGTTTGTCAATTGAATATTTTTCGTCATTAGGTTTTCTGCTAACTAGCAAAATGATGAAACTTCAATCGACTGTCGACACTCTTGAAGCATTTGTGGTGTAAATGGCACCTTAATAGACTAAGGGCCGGGTTCCACCAAAAAGAAGTAAATGATAACTCGAGTCCGGGTATTGAACAGCGAAACTGCGCGGCGCGGCAGGATTGTAGTTTAGCCCTTTATAGTTTAGCGCCTACGCAACGCTTTATCATCAAAATTGGACACTGAGCCATATAAAATACTTACTTACCCGTGTTGCTACAAATGGATATTCTGATAATAAATTACTAATTTTTCAATAATATTGACTAATTTTTCAAGAATATTATATCAGAATATTATTAATATTATTATTTAGATTTCTGTGGGCACCACATAATATGTGAAATCTAAATAATACTTAAGCCTTATTATTTAGATTTCTGTGGTGGTGCCTGATGAAATTATGGCCGTCCCTGCTATTTCGTCAGTTCCTGGAAAACATTCAAAATCGTCATTCGAATGTCAAATTTTATCTGTATCTATACGACAGTATCAGTATCAATCGAAAAATCAATCAATCAATCAAAGAAATCGAAATCGATTCGGTATCATTCAGTAGACTTCGGCGACTATACCTATGAGACTTTAACTATGGTGTTTACACAACGTAGCATATCAACCATCTGGTAAAAGAGCCATATTATGATGCAAACGTGACGGAAGTCGCATCGGCCGATAATGTATTTTTGTAGCCATTGATGGAAAACAACTTCTAGAAAAGGGGAAGGCGAATATTCTTTTTAATTTCAAATTCTCCTAATTCTTTTCCTTATGTTTTCCCAGTTCCATCACTAGCTAATAGCAATTTCTTGTTATATTAAAAGCATTAAATAAAGTATACAAACAACTTCAAATAATTAATTGCTTACAATATCTTAGAAGGTGACAGTGTTTATATTGACCCAATAAAAAGGGCGCGCCCTCTCGCTCTTTGTACATAATTGGCTTGATAATAACTAGGATGATACAATCAAGTGATTATAATCCTATCTCAACGGAGACTAGCCTACTTCGCAGGATAAACATATAAACATAGGTGCTGTACACCCACTCCCTCATTCTCATATTCCGAAGAAACGGGAATCCGACCACGACGACTGGATTCGACTGAACTTTCAGGTGCAAAAACGGCGGCTATTACATGCTCTCCAAGACTGCGGAACATGCACATAATAATAAGTAACGATAAGTTAGGGGTGCGTGCCTTGAATTTGAACTTGAGACCTTTGATTTGCCTAGGTCATACATATTTCCTACTGTGTGGCCGTGGCGAAGTGTCCGTACAACTTTATTTCTACCGACTTTCCATTGTAAAATGTTATGGTTTTTCTCTGATTTGGATGCGGTTTATCTCTTACAATTGACTCTTCACAACTGCTGTGAGGTGTTCTGGAAGAATAGCACCAACGCGGCAACACTTCAACTTTTGCGTGTCATAAAAGTCGACTAATGATGGAAAAAAGGTCACAAACCAACAACGATCCACACTCAGGCTGCTTCTGGTGGGCTTTGGCCGTGGATTTACCTAAATAGTTACCTACACCCCTGTAGAAATAGCCTTGGTACCATCCAAATTTGTCGGTTCCTACGGCAAAATCTATCTGTTCCTACAGATCGTCTAGACACATCCTTGTGTCAACTTCCGTTCAGTCAACAGTGACTCAGTCAACTTCCGTTCTCCTGACTTAAATACAGGTGTGATCCACCGGTTCCCATCTGGTGGATTCGTGACAACACATGCTTTTATCATAAAAAAATTATACTTAGACTCCAAGTGGTAACACCATAATTGCACTGTATGCGGGTAATATATTATGTAACACGGTTTTTCTAGGTTTGCTCCCTGCCCGGTACATCCTCACCTTCCTCGGGTCGATCGGCTTCGCTATCATCTATGGGCTGAAGGTGAACCTTTCCGTGGCTATGGTGGGGATGCTGAACCACACTGCGATCAAGGAGGCCCAAGCGGCAGAGGCTTTACATAAGAATGTGAGCGCTATGCTGCCGTCTGTCGATGAAAGTTGTCCTGGTGGAAGTGGAAATGTTACTGTAAGTATTATTTTATTATATTGTTTTAATCTGGTAATAGGTTTTTATTCTTCATCTTTGGGATATATCTTCGGTTTTTTATCGCAATTCTGCTCGCGCATAATGACATTCTAGATAGCGCGGGAGAACTGATCTACTAAGGTTTCTACACCTGGAATGGAGCTTGATCTCCTAGCACGTAGATACTTGCAAACCACGCAAATGCTGAGTTTGAATGAGATGAAATATTCGACAGCCTATATTGTCTATCTATACCTAAGACTGCATAAATTGGAAACTAGTCGTATTCCTCAGCCCTGAAATAACAACGACGAAGATAATATGAAAGATTAAGTTCTTACATACCACGAAGCAATTTATTACAAATGTTTCGTGGTAGGTACAAATAATAAAATATAAGCCTGTAACTGTCCCACTGCAGGGCAAAGACTCTTCTCATTCAGAGAAGGACCACGCTAGCTCACTGCGGGTTGGCGATTTCAGACTTAAACACCAGGTTTCATTACGTTTTCCTTTTCCTTCACCTAACCTAACCTAAAGGTACCTAATCTTTCATATTATTCTTCTTCGTCCTTGTTCTTTCAGCGCTGAGGAATACAACTAGTTTTCTTCTTTCTAAGAAGATTTACTAAGAAAGTACATATGACATTGAAAAAGTCACATTGGTACATGCCAGGTTCGAATCCACACCCGTGCTTGCATAGCGGGTCCGTCACCAATGCGTCAATGTGGTAGGTAGGTACAAAATTTTAATAAAATGTTTACAAAAACATTGAGGTTGATTTGTATTGTCTTCAGTCTCCACAAAAGTAATTCTCAATGTATTTTCAAATTGACCTGGTTTTGATTACGACTTCCATATAAACAAGAGTTGTTTATAAATTAAGTACAATTGGGACGATCGTAAACACTGATTTATGATTTTTTATTGAGTGTGTCACTATATCACTTTTTAAGTAGGTACTTGATCATGTGTAACATTAACGATATGATTTCCAGTCATTATTACTTTCTCCTGTATGATAATTACAATTGCGACACTGACAATAAGGAAAATCTCGTTTTTCTCGTGTGGGAGCGGTATCAAATGAACTACGGTATTTAATCCATCCGTGTGATTGTACTTTGTACAGGTAGGTATCGTGCGAAAATAATCGTAAACATTTCTTTTAGGAACCGGATGGGCCTTTTGCATGGCCTTCAGAAGTCCAAGGCTTAGTTCTAAGCTGTTATTTCTGGGGATATTTCGTCTCACAGTTTCCCGGTAAGTTCTCTAATTAAGGAAAGTTTTAACTTCTCTGTACGGTTCTTTGTAACATTTCATGAGGACATTTACCTTCCTAGGTTGTTTTGTCCATTGTTTTGTCTTTTCCTAAGCCTTTGCGTCTATCAGTTATCTCAGTGACGTCTATATAGACAGCTCATATCTGAAAGACAAGTAGAATAGACACCTATTATAATCTGGTGTTCGTGAAATCGGTATCAATTATAATAACAAATTAAAAAAAGTGTTTGTATTCTAAGATTTTAACCAAAAATTTATACATGCTATAAGCCCGTCCTAAAAGGGGTAGATGGAAGGGACTGTGGTAGGTATGTACCTAAATGAGAATTTTCCTTCAACTTAAATGCAAAAATTCATTCAATGATTACTAAATTAAGTTTATTTTTTGTGTAGCTGCCAGGGTCGCGGAGCTGTATTCAGCGAAATGGGTGATGTTCTTCAGCGTGCTAATAAACATAGTGTGTACTCTGCTTACTCCCGTCATGTGCGAGCTGCATTACGTGGCTGCTATCATCATGAGGATCGGCGAAGGAATTGGAGGGGTGAGACTTTTTCTTTTTATCTTTGAATGTTATTTAGTTCAATTAGACTGCTAATCAAGTTAGACTAGAGTATTCAAGTGCCACTACTGACGACGAGATTCAAGTTTGTCAAAGTATGCATTGGGGTTTTTCAGTTGGGAATTATCAACAGCAGAACGCATTTAGTAACTGCGCCCGGGATTTGGAACAACTCCCGAACACAGGACTTATAACTTAATTTGGGTAATGTGGGTGAAACCTCTTTCTACTCATCGGGAAAAGATAGTGCGTCATGTTACGATTATGGAAACCAAAGTGGGAAGATCTTAGAAGTTAATTGTTCACGCAATGGCAGTCCGGGAATTATGTGCAGTGCCATTAAACTATCCATTTCTGTGCTCGGTGCGAGCTTCTAGAACTGCGTCCATGCATAACCCAAAACATGGTCCTTGTCTGGTCATTTCTACGCTTCTTCAGGGTCTGCGCCCTGAAGCTAGGGAAGCTGCTCAATTACGAGTTTTCTGCGATGGAATACGATATACATCAGGGGCGGCCAACCGGTCGATCGCGATCATTAGTCCAGTCGATCGTAGCAAGATAAAACAAAAGAAAATTGATGTGTAGTGTATAAAATACGTAGCACAATAATTGTGATGTAATTGCTTGATTGCACAGTCTAGTCAGTAAACAGTAGATCTTGCGTCTAACCAAGTTGGCCACCCCTGATAATCTTTGAGTGATTATAAGCTTTAACTAATTAGGTCTTCCACAGATGGTGTATTGTATTGAATACCCTTGTTATCATCCCGTGTTTAAAATCAAGCTTCATATTATAAAAACTAAATGGCATGAATAAT
The DNA here is from genome assembly GCA_936450705.2 of Protodeltote pygarga. Lineage (NCBI taxonomy): Eukaryota > Metazoa > Arthropoda > Insecta > Lepidoptera > Noctuidae > Protodeltote > Protodeltote pygarga. Next base: position 3,311,224 of record OW388264.2, on the reverse strand, counting down.
ATCATCAGTTTATTTCGGGATTGAACAAGCCATTGACGTCAACATTCAACTGGGTATTGGGAATGTTTTTATGATCCCTCTGATCTGATTTGGTTAGCAGATTTGCAACTAAGTAACTTAACATTCTTTTCTTTCACCATGCAACTCAAATTGTGCCATGAGATTGCGTTGACGTTGAAAATTCGATTTCGAAAAATTACGATGTGTGCGCTGAAGACTCAATCACGAATTTGATTCGTGGACTTTATTCGTCTCATTGCGTGAAAAAGTGAAAAACCCGTTTTGTAATTATTGCCCTGTCTGTGTTGTGTGAGTTGTGTCATAACCTATAATTCTTCATTCGCACAATCTCACCACATTATTGTACTAGTCATGTGTAACATACAATTCAATTCCAGATTTATTTAGGGAAAGAAAACAATTTATGGAAATACCAATAACGTACACAAACCGTGAGCAGTTGAGCACATCAGGTGTTATCTAGGGTTGCAATACTTTAATAAAACAATAAAAGTAGGTACATTTTGTTTTAGGTTGGTTAAAATAAAGTATCGTACATCCTACCTCCTACATCCATCCTACCTATTCTTAATAAAAAATATGAATTAGTAGGTGCCTATTTTTTTTTGTATCTCTTCGCGATGATTTGAGCAAATGCTGATTTTTCATAAAGAAGTCTCTAATTATTATTATTATTATTTAGTACTTAGATATTATTCTTAGGCTGCTTTCACATTTAGACTATGATAATATTAAAATATTACAATAGCAGCCGTGCGACAGTCGCCTAAATGTGAAGCTGCACTTAAAAGTCAGAGAGCCCTTTCCCTGGCCTGCATTGCGACTGTTACAGGCAGATTTAAATTTATTTTAAGTCTCAAATAAAATACATGTGGCAACCCTACTTGTAATTGTAACGGGTTTATTTAAAATCGTACATAACTTTATTGATTTACGGTTCATGATAATTTTTTGATGCGCCGTTGACCGTTCTGTTAATATTTTCTATACATTGTTAGATATGTTTAACTATTGTAAAACAGTAACTAGAATTCTTTGTAATAACATTTTAATAGCTATTTATCCTAGGTAGGTATGTATTTTAGTTGGAGGAAATAAACCTATAAAATATAAATAGGTATGACTTATGTAAGATAACATTTATTATAGTAAACTATGGTCGACAGATTTTTAATAATAAAGGAAAGTAAACGAGCAGTTTTCCTGATAAAAATATCACTAACATCCGTGCATGAATAATAGTCGAATTGATAGAACAAAAAAAAAATATACACGTCGAATTGATAACCTCCTCCGATTTTTTTTAGTGACATAGAATTTACATTTTTTCTTGTACTATGGGTGGAGTGTATTGGAGGTATTTGCTCATAATCGCCACGCTGGCACAAAACACCGAGTGTGACGCTGGGCAAGCGGGTTGGCGATCCCAGTTGCAGATGATTGCTGTTACACAGAAGGATGCTGCTGCCCAGCCTCCGGTTTTTCCTGCGGGTCGAGTAGGGGTGGTTCTATTCTTAGGCCGGAAACCACAAGGCACGGCAGAGCCTTATTTACTTTTAAAAAATATCTTTTTTGCAGGGTGTCACATTCCCAGCCATGCACGTGTTATTATCAAAATGGGCGCCTCCATCGGAGAGGAGTTTCATGGCAGCTATGACGTATGCAGGCTCTTCCTTGGGCACCGTCATCTCCATGTTGATGGCTGGCATGCTGACTGCTAATTTAGGTAAGCTGGTAAGCACTAAGCAGTTGTGTCCCAAAGAAATATTTCTAATAACTTTGTGTGTGCCAAAAACAATACCCGAATACCTTTGATACCTTCATAAAATTACACCTATAAACCTATTTGCCAAGGGGTTGGCACAGAATAATCTGATACTTCTGATAGTAGCAAAGGTGAGGTGCGTCTACAGGGATAGGATGTATCAATGTACTTGCGGTTTCGCTTGGCACTTTATTTTTTTTATTTACAATTTTAAAAATCGCTTATTGCCCCCTCTTACATATGCCCCCCGGGGCCATAGCCCCCTGCCTCCCCCCTCGCTATGCCACTGATAGTGACGTTCATCTTGATAATAGACATTATTACTTGCGGTGTGTAACGAATGAACGATAGGCGCTGGAATTGATTAAACCACAGTTTATTTTGAAATACTCTTGTATACAAAGTGAACCCGCATGAACTACTAGTTTGACCGTTGTCATTACTTTTTTGAATTTAGAATACAAAATAGAAATCCAAAAAGGTGATGTTCAAATAAGTTTGTAACTCTAACTTTCATTATTCTATCTCAGGCTGGGAGAGCGTGTTCTACGTGATGGGTGGACTGTCTCTACTATGGTGTGTCCTATGGGTAGCGCTAGTTCAAGATACGCCGCAGCAACAGAAACTCATGACTGCGGACGAGAGAGACATGATCCTCACTGCTTTAGGAAATACTGGAAACCAAGAAAATAAGGTAATGGGAGTTTGAATGATATGTTATATTGCTATAGGACAATATTTTTCTCGGATCAGGCAATACAATTTTTGTACTAAATACAGAGGCTTTTGGATATCTTGAGATCCATTCGCTAACTCAGTAGCTTTTACAATATTGTTTATTTGTAAAAGCTTATCATAGCAAACTTAAATTATGAATAGGATTTGAACCTACCACCTTTCGGTTGCCGAGTCACTGATATTCGCAACCTGCTTGATAGTAGGTATCTAAATTCCGCCAAAGAACTAACAAAAATATTATATTTACTTTTAATCTTTTTTTTTCAGCTGACACTGTCATATTTCGAATAAAAGTTTTTCTATTTCTATTTCTACAAACGTTGGGTTAATTAAAGTTGAAATTGAAAATACCCTGTGTATTCAATTACATCTAGTGGTAGCAATCGCGACTGCTGAGCACGAGGTCCTGGGTTCGATCCCCGGGTCGGGCAAAGTGTTATTGGGTTTTTCCATTAGGAAATTCTCAGTAGCAACACGGAGTCTGGAATTGTGCCCGGTTAATGGCAATAGGCTAGCGCTCGTCCCCTATTACATGGGACTTATAGCCGGCAAAACGTGGGTGTACTGCATACACTCCTGTCTACCGTGAGTCTAAATACAATAAAATAAAAAATAAATAAGATTGAAACATATTTTTTTAATGTACTGAACATCTCTTTTACCAGTCTTGTTAACAGGTTCTACAAACATTTATTCACAGCAAAACCTTCCGATCCCGTGGCGGGCTATCTTCACATCCCCCGCTTTCCTAGCCATTCTGATATCGCACGTGTGCTCCAACTTCGGCTGGTACATGGTACTCATCGAGCTGCCTTTCTACATGAAGCAAGTACTCAAGTTCAATATGACTGAAGTAAGTAGTTTTAATTTCTATTTTAGAACTTCAATGCTTGTACATAAAGTCCATTTTCCTGTCACACATGCACTCGGTCCAAACGAATCTCTCTATCTTGTGATAGCCTAGTGGTATGACCGTTGACTGACAAGCCAGAGGTCTCGAGTTCGATCCCAAGGCGCGCACCTCTTAATTTTCGTAAGTTATGTGCGTATTATACCTAAATTAATTATCAGTTGCTAAAATGAAATGAAACCAGCACACCAGCTATTTTTTAATGGTGTGTAAAGCCATGTCTGAGGCCTAAGGGCGGTTTAAACTCTGACACCAGGTTGTTCGTCAACCATACGATAAGAAGAATAATCTTGAGAGAAAGGATAAGAGTTTTAAAGCACTATAATATCTCATCATTGATATCACTATAATATATCTATTGACTGCCTCGTTGGTCTAGTGGTAGCAAGCGCGACTGCTGAGCACGAGGCCCTTCCATCCCCGGGTCAGGCAGAGTTATTGGGTTTTTCCATTAGGAACTTCTCAGTAGCAGCACGGAGTCTGGAATTGTGCCCGGTTAATGGCAATATGCTCGCCCATTACATGGGGCTTAATTATAACTTGCTTACCCCCTTTGAAGAATACAGTCTAGGACCTAGGTTATATTATGTATAATATCTCCTGCGTAGTTGCTAATCACTAACATAATTGGTGAAATGACTGTGTACCGCATTCCTCTGCCTATTCCTTTGAAAACAGGCGTAATGTTGTATTGCAGAATGCATTAGCAGTTTCAATGCCGTTCCTGTCTCTTTGGATCTTCAGCATGATCCTGAGTAGAACCCTGGACTGGCTGCGCAGCAAGTCTATCATCACCACAACCACGGCCAGAAAGATTGGGACATTGTTTGGTAAGATTATGTTGAAACTGGGACTTTTTTGGGATTATTAGTGACGGACGCTTCTGAATTCTGCTTGATTTCTGTGGAGTCCTGTGAGTCTGGGGAGACCTTTATTAATAATTTTTTTGTTGTTCAAATGAATCAGCACCAATATCTATTATACAGTATAAATAACTATTGTTGTGGTTTCTAAAACTATGAAACCTTCGCCCCTTAGCCTCAGTGGTGCCGGCAGCGTGTCTGCTCGCTATCTGCTACATCGGATGTAACCGCAGCGCGGCAGTAGCTCTGATGGCCGTCGCCATCACCTGCATCGGTGGAATGTTCTGTGGCTTCCTTTCCAACCATATTGATTTGTCACCTAATTTTGCTGGTAAGTTTTTACTGATTGCGAAAAGTATTAAATTACTTTAGCTTGAGCTTCTATTTGGTAAAAAATGCTTTTTCAAAAGCCTGTTTTTTGTCGTGGATTACATAATGTCAAGATTATTTACACCATAGAAAAAAAAATAGTACCTACAGTTATTTTGGTGAAAAACTTAAGAATCATTTAATTTGATTTTATTAAAAAAAAAACAAATGAATTGAATGATTGTAACACGCTCTTAACAGCAATGTCACTTCTAGGTACATTAATGGCTATAACGAATACGGCCGCTACGATACCCGGCATTGTGGTGCCCATCTACGTTGGTGTGGTCACCCATAGCAATGTAAGTAAAGCTCTTTTTTTAAATCTTTTTTTTTTTTTAGCAACATTAATTCATCAATTATACCTTGTAGTTGTGATCGTCTAGTGCATACAAAGGTCTAGTGGTAGGTATAAGATCGTTGACTAGCAAGTCGGAGGTCTCAGGTTCGAACCTCTGACTTTTTTAAACTTATGTGTACATTATAAATTAATTTTTACTTACTCCGTGCCTCGGAAAGCACGTAAAGCCGTTGACACTGCGCCTGAACTTTCTCCGGTCGTGTCGGATTATGTGATGTCCCATTGGACTATGAGAGTGAGGAAATAAAGATTGCACTTGTGTTTGCACACACACTTGTGCACTGTTAAATCTCCTGCGTAGTTGGCTAATTAATACATGGCTAATTAATAATTTCCTTTGAGATTGGCCGCTGGGACCGAAATTCGGTCAGGAGGATATTACATTGCCTAATATTATCTATATCAATGATGTTTACATTTTCAGCAAACAATATCAGCATGGCGCATAATATTCTTCACGACAATAGGGCTGTACATCGTTGAAATTATTGCGTACACTATATTTGGGTCCGGCGAGGAGCAACCTTGGAACAAAGTGCAGGGCAAAAATAACAAAGAGAGCAAACCTCTTAATGAATAAAAGAGACGCGTGACGCAACATGCAATAAGTGTGAATAAGTGAGTTTGGAACGTTCTGGAAATGATTATTAAACGTATAAAAGTGTCAAGGATGGCGCGTGCGCACTTATAAAATTAGTACAGTCACGAGCACAGAGAGTAAGCACAATTTTTTAATAAACGTACCGATTATGTCTCTAGCGTTTATTGTTAAGAAAACTAGCAATGTAAATAGAAGGACCATCCCTTCTACATATAGATATACGCTAGTACTTCTGTATTATTCAAATAACTATTTAAAGTTTAATCAATGGCGTAGCATGGGTTTTCGTCGCCCGGGGTAGACTGAAAATTCACCTCCCCCCCCCATTTTCAGTGAATATAAAGTTCTATCATATCATTTCATATCAAAGACTTCATCTCGCCTCCTCTCTTTCGCACCCTTGTGGTTTCGCTTGGTACTTTACATACGCGCGATTTGATTATTTTTTTATCTACAATTTTAAAAGTCGCTTATCGCCCCCCCCCCTCGCTACGTCACTGTATGGAGTTTCAAAAGTGAAAATGTACCTATATTTTAGTTTATTTATGTTATAGTTTCACCACAAGTTGTGAAACAATATTTAACATTTAATCAAATTTTTAATCTCTTTAATTACGCTTCTAATTATTCAACACAATTTGTAGATCAGATAAGTTTTTTAACATCATATTTGCCCACTAGTGGTAGTAGAATTACGTAAATTAATTAAGTAGGTAGCTGTTCTCCTCACTTCCCAAGTAAAGGAATTTTGAAATATTCGACCATGCCAATTCAGGGGAAATTTTATTGGGTAATTGAAGGTAGCAGCTTTGAGATGGAACTCACACGTAACGAGACGTGAAGACAGGAATACAATATATACCTCTACCTACACGAAAAAGGTTGTGTTGTGTCCATGTCTTGGTGAAAATACAACCTAACGATTTGACCACCATAGACAGCCCGTAGTTTTTATTTAGGTATTTAATATTGATCCTCAAGTTTTGATATGAAATTAAGTTATTTTTTGTAAACATTTTACGAATATTTGATAAATATAGTTATTATGTATAGCAAGCTATATACGACTGCTTTGTGTTTTATAATTTATACATTATTGTTTTATATTGTAATGTTGTTTTTTAATGTGTTTTTTTTTGTAAGTTCACTTACCAAAGACATTTTGTGTACTTATATTATAAAGTTTAAAATAAACGTCTTGAATTTAAATTTATTGGGTTTTAATCATAGTTATTTACAATATTTACATCACAGTTTTTACAAATGTTACGCCATCTACCTAACACGCACAAGTTTGGCGATGTATGAAGGTCCAAAGTTAGCTCCAACAGAGGGCATCACTAGCTGGCCATATTTAGGCGCCGCGGATCCGCTGGCCAGCACCAGAGTACTACTCAGACCTGACATGGATGACGTCATGTCTCTGGAACAAACACGAATACATGCATGGATAACATACCTTTATTTATTTTCTTACAAGTCTAATTGACGTACCAAAAGTATTAGTACAGTATAGAGTCGTGATAGCGTAGTGGTATGATCGTTGACTAACAAGTTAGAGGTCTCAAGTTCCAACCCAAGCAGCGCTCTTACTTTTCAAAATTACGTGCGTATTATAAATTAACTAGCGACCCGCCCCGGCTTCGCACGGTTACGCTAATATGCATGTATTATACATATAAACCTTCCTCTTGAATCACTCTATCTATTAAAAAAAACCGCATCACAATCCCTTAAAATCCCAAAATCCTTAGTTTTAAAGATCTAAGCATACATAGGGACAGACAGACGCGGGAAGCGACTTTGTTTTATACTACGTAGTGATTATCACTTGCTCCGTGCCTCGGAAAGTACGTAAAGCCGTTGTTCTTGCGCTTAATCTCCCCGAATGTGTCGGATTACAATCCATTCTTCTAAGCGGGTCGATGGCAATCTAAATTGTGTCAGCCCAGAACTAGGCTACGAGATTAGCGTATCTATCAGTTCCTGTAAAGAACAAACGGCATGCAGGGCAAGATATTAAGTGCCCCATCGTTTGTGGGACAGCACCACATTTACACTCTATTGGCGTCGTGAATTATGAGAGTGAGGGAATACAGAGCGCACTTGTGTTTACGCACACGTAGTTTGCTAATGTCCGATGAGATTGGCCGCTGTGGCTGAAGTTTCAGGAGCAAATTATTAGAATATACATCTTAAACGGATAATCTATAACTCATATTTTTATGAGTATTTTTTTACATGATTTGCTTATGAAATGAAATTATTTAATAAGAAACTCGCAAAAGACACGGCACGCCAGGTTCCACGGGTTCAAGTCCCGCCCGAGTCAGTTATTTTTGCGAGTTTCTTATTAAATAACTTCATGTATACTCACTTGACAGTGGTGATGATGCTATGCGTTTCGAAGGCATATTTGAGCGCCATGTGGACGACGCCGTCGTTTTGTATTGGGCTCAGCGAACATGTCGAGTATATCACTGTGCCGCCTACTTTTACTAGCTTTAACGCGTTTCTGGAATTAAATTTAAACAAATGAGTGAATCCAATTAGCAAGTGGTAATCCGTTCTCTGCCTACCCCTCTGGGAAACAGGCGTGAGTCTATGTATGTAAATTATTAAATAGAGAGCTGTGGACCAAAGTTACTAATTATCATTTTTATAATCTCATTTTTTATTAAAATACCGATTTTAACCAAGCTTTTATTTTAGTATTTAAAAATTAAAACATAAAGCCAAACGTATATGCAAAAAATTTTATCTGTACTGTTGACCATTGAAAAGTTCCTTTATCTGAAGCTAAGCCTGGATGTCGATTCAGGTCATGCTTACCATAAAAATGCATTACTTCATTGGAAAGCACGTTAAGCTGTTGGCCCTGCCTGATCTCTCTCCGGTCGTATCGGATTGCCGTCCCATCGAATTATGAGTGAGTAAATAGGGAGTGCACCTGCGTTTGCGCACGCACTACTGCACTATAATATCTACTGCGTAGTTGACTAATTTCAAGTCAGAAATTCGGCCAGGAGCACATTATTATCTCCTGCGGCAATGGCTAGCCTCTTCAATAATCAGTCATTCTAAAATTAACTTAATTTATACGACATAGAGTTGATATTTGATTAATACTTACACCAATAACTGTGACTGCATCTCCGGAATCCTGAGTCTCTCTTTGATCCTATCTGGTCTGAATATGTTATTATCTTCTTCGTTGATGGAGTGTCTGTCTGTCGTGCATGGCACATCTACCAGGACCTGAATAAATAAGTTAGTATACCTTAGTCTTTTAAATAGGGCCAAGCATGAGCGTAGCTATAGCTTTCACATGGGGGGGGGGGGGTGGTCGAGAATCCAAAAATGTCCAAGATAAACTAGTTTTTGCTGCGGTGCGCGGGTAAAGGGTGAGGGATGCACTGTATGCGCGTACTTTCGATCTAATGCTCTAATATTCATTGATTTTTATTTTAGCTGTCCGGACCCCCTAAACCCCCTCTTATATACGCCCATGGGCCAAAGAATTCTCCGACTTATTGGAGTGAGTTAGGCAATACGTCTTCTGCGCTTGGTGTCGATTCTCGGACGGGGTGAATTTTAACCTAACTAATATCATAAAATAATGCGGATGTAAGTTTGTTTGTTACCTCTTCACGTCTAAACCACTAAACCGATCCTGAAATTTTGCAAATACGTTGTCTGGTGTACAGAAACGGACATAGGGTACCTTTCATCCTAAAAATGTACTGTTTGCGAGACAATAACCTTTATCTCATAATAGATGGCGCCACGTGTTTTTTTTTGGTGTGTGTGACATGTGATGTGGAGGTATGAAGGAGATGTTGTGAGAAAGGGTTTAAGTATGAATATACCTAATAGTTATATTTGTCTATAAGGGTAGAGGTACACCATAGAAAAGATGGACGGTGTTACTGACGGTGTGTAACGAATGAAAGAACAAGGCGCTGTAATTGATTAAACCAGTTTATTTTGAAATACTCTTATATACAACCACATACAAAGGTGAACCCGCATGAACTCCTAGTTTCCCCGTTGTCATTACTTTTTTGAATTTAGAATACAAAATAGAAATCCAAAAAGGTGATGTGCAAATGAGTGTGTAACAGATGGATTGTATCAAAGGTGACATGGATTGAAAGGGAGAAAGCATTGCCATGATGGTTAATAGAGATAAATGGAACAATAAAACCTATTGCGCCGACCCTAAAATAAAATTAGGACAAGGGCAGGAAGATAATAATGATAAACGAACCTTATCAAATTCTTGATCATCAACGAACAGTCGACCGTCTACACTTTTAAATATGACGCGTTCCCGCCATTTGTTACTTGTATCAAAATCGAAAAGATAGTCTCGGAATATTCGGTGTATTCTGAAATTAAATAAGACGCCATTATTATTTTTGTCGGTATCTGTATCAATCCTATGAATGCGAAGTGTCATGTTTAGGTGTATTTTATTTTTTATTTTTAGACTCACGCCTGTATTCCCAGAGAGGGTAGGCAGAGGTGTACTTATGCGGTACACCCACATTTTAACGGCTATGTTATGTCCCATGTAATAGGGGGCGAGCCTATTGCCATTAACCGGACACAATTCCAGAATCCGTGCTGCTACTGAGAATTTCCTAATGGAAAACCCGAATAACACTTTGCCCGTCCCGGCGATCGAACCCAGGACCACGTGCTCAGCAGTCGCGCTTGCTACCACTAGACGTGTCGTGTGATGGGGTAAAAAGCGATGACATTGCCATGAGGCCGAATACGCTTTCATCCTGGGTTGAAAAAATTCATACTAATGCTACATTTTCAAAATGGTTGTTGCTATGTATTGTTGAATAACAAAGTTACTTACAGCATAATTATAGCAAACTCATCTAATTCACACTATAATTTTTAAATCTAAGTGACACTCTTAATTTGGTAGCATTAATTTTTTGCTACTTGAATTCCACTTACATAAATTTATAGTAGGTCTCAAAATTAATATTGCCAAATTACGAAAGTCACACAATTAGATGAGCCTTCCTACATTATAAAATGTCCCGATTTTACGTCATCGGGCGGAAGAGGTCGATATGTCAAGTTGTCTAGCTGGGACTACGTCGGACGATCCATTTTAGATCAGCTATCCACGACCCAGGATCATAGAGCGTATCGCGCGGGGTACGTCTTCACCGACCGCGTCTTTGGGTCGTGCTCCTGCCGAGCACAATCGGGGCGCGGTGAATTGTCCGGTGTAGTCGTACATATACCCTACTATATAATGTAGTTTAAAGTCCTGAACAAATAGGAGTCGTATCTAAGTTAGTTACCACGACCACCAATTTAAAAAAAAGCCTTGTGTAAAGCAACAAAAGTGGTCTTACCTATTTCTTCTTGATATAGAAATATCATTGCATATAAGAACATCAGGCAGTAAGGTCTGCAACGCAACTAGGGCTTTGCCCCCAGGGCCGGAGCACAGATCTAGCACCCTATCGCCGGGGCAGAGCCCTAAGGCTAAGACTGTAAGAACACTACCACAGTCCATTGGATAGTAGTTGTAAACACCTGAAAATTATTAAATAATTATTGAGTGTCGATTGCTGCGTGACGGTAAGTAAAAAATATCTATGTCACTTGCCGTCGAGCGGCACCGCGGCACGTGCGCGCAGACCACCCGACACTTGAGGGGCAAGTTATCAAAGGTTAAAAAAATACGGTATAGAAACCTTTTTGTTTAAAAATCAACAGTGTTTATTACATCTCCTGGTTGTTATTTTTTTAGTTAACATACATTATATATTTATTAACTTAGAAGTAAGCAGCTTACTGACTTACAGTCATATCTTAATGATACTGACTGATGACCTCAGGTTCGAAACCAAGGCATGACCCTCTAAGTTTTTGGACGTGATGTGCATGTCATAAATTAATTATCACGAAAATTGATATTCAACTGCATCTGGTTACACTAGAAGCAGACCCCAACAATGTTTGGGAATAATAAGGCTAGGAGGATGATGATTTATTTATTAAACTTACCAGTTTGACATCGCTTTGGTTCAGGAAAGCTTAAGTTCTCACTGTCCATTTCATAGGTAAACACTTTCAAATGTTCTGGATAATCCAATTTAGTTTCTGGTTCTATTGCTAAAGGGAAGTCTTTGTCCTCTGAAATAAGTGTGGTAAATAAACATTGCTGTTTCGGCTGCAAAAGTGCATGGAAAATAGGTATTTGATAGTAGATAGATAAAATAGTAATGAGACACAATTTATTTCCTTATATTGGTAATAGTGGTAGCAAGCGCGATTGCTGAGTACGAGGTCCTGGGTTCGATCCCCGAGTCGGGCAAAGTGTTATTGGGTAAATTCTCAGTAGCAGCATGGAGTCTGAAATTGTGCCTTGTGCCCGGTTAATGGCAATAGGCTCGCCCTCTATTACATGGGACTTATTAAGTACATAGCCGGCGAAATGTGGGTGTACTGCACACCTCTGCATACCCCGTCTGAGGGATACAGGCGTCAGTCTATGTATGTACACGTACGAAATATTGGGATATTCGGAAAAAATTATGGTAGGCATGCCCCTTCTGCTAATCTCTCTTTAATTGCATATAAATGTATGGTGGGACTTTAAAAACAATACATACTGGAATAATATGAATAATGTAATGACTCCGGCACCCAGTCATCCATTCCCTTCAACTTAGTGGCAGGAAGGAACTGGTACAGAGATTCTGATGTTACCCCATAGGATGGGTCTATGATCCTGGACTCATCTATCTTGGCATCTGCTATTGATTCATCAAGAGTTCTGTTTGGATATGTCCTGGAATAGATTTTTATTTAAGTAAATTTAAAGTAATTTATTATTAATTTATAAATGAGAAATTTAAAGATATAGACAGTGCGAGAAGCAAATAATTCTGGCGCCATTTTCAATTTTTTATCCGCACGGGTAGTAATTCCTTGAAAGATTAGTTTAATGAATTTATAAAAATACAGCAACAATTGGTTAGTTTATGGATTTAATTAAAAATCAATTTCCTTTTCTAAGTTTTATTAAAAAAATCAATTAAATACCCAAAAAATATAATTTTTAAAACACATATTACAGTCCGAGATTGCAAACTCTACTAACACATTAATATTGACATAAAAATACAAAGGAAAATAATTAATCGCAAAATTTTAAAAAAAAATTAATAAGATTCAGATTAATAAGAAGCTTCATTATAGCATAGATTGTGGAAAAAAAAACTTTTGTGAGAATACCAATTACATATGTACCATTTTCTCTTGTTTGAGAATCAATTTAATTTTTTATTTATTTATTTAGTAGCGATTAACAAGTTAACATAGTTATCGATTAACATAGTTGGGAAAAGGCTAGGCAGATGATGATGAGAAGCAATTAACAAGCTTTATTGAAATCATTATAAAAAATTTCGATAAAATGTTATAGTTCAATATCAATCAATTGGCGACTTCTAGTATAGTCTATGTATACATTAAAATATTATAAAGCCAAAAACACTTACACCTGTTCTTTAACTTTTTTTTCATCCTTATAATTCATGTCTCCACTTCCCATATCCAATCTCTCAGGTATATTATCGCTGTTTGGGTATATACTGGATATTTCTTCTGTGTTTTGCCTTTCCATGTACTCTGCTAGTCTGTCCGCTTGTTGGTCTGTTTGTTTGGGCTCTTGCTTTTTGGGAACATCATATTGTTTATGGAACTCTTGTTGTATTGAAATTAATTTCTTTAGGCAGTGAGCACCTGTGAAAATATAAGGTGCATAAATACTAATTTTTTAACGTTTTCACCAGACATTTACAATACAATACAATAATTTTTAGCGTGGCATCTGGTGCTCAGTTAGTTGTAGCTAGTTTAGTGTTTATAAGGTTAAAAAAGCTGAGGGCTCTGGGCTTGGGCTGGCAGAATTTTTTTCTGTTGGTATACTGTATTAACCGGGTAAATGTGAAGGCTTTAGGATCGGCAAGCGATATTCCGCTTGGGTACGCCTATGAGCAGATAGCTATTGAACTTCAAAAGAATATGGTTATGGGGTGTTTAAGTTGCTTCTGCTTTTCTTTATTTACCTCTATTAGTAAGATATTCCATCGTTTCGTCAGCGTCTCCATAGTTATTCACAACTGCTACATATTTTGACCGGCGCAACATCGCTTCCCGCATAGGCTGCCATTTATCACCAAATACTGACCCGTAGAACTCATCAAAATGATTTAATGCTTTATGCTTAGGCCCTGTCTTTTTCTTTAACTTCGCCTGTAATATATTAGTTATAAAATCATAAATAAACAGTTGTTATAAATCCAAGTTCAAGCAAATATTATTAGTAATATACCCAGTGAATCTTTGTTTTGAAGCGACTTTGTAATACTAAATACGTATTGATATATGTATTTCTGTAAATATTCGATATATTAAACATTTTGACCAATTTTTTATTTAAAAAGTGCTCTTTTGAATTTGATAACAAGATTTTAGGTTATTTTTGTTAACTGGCAGCTGGCTTTGACAAACTTGACTTTCATAAAATTTGACAGTTGATGAGTTGAAGTTACGTTTTATTATTCAAGAATCAAGAAGGACCAGCAACCGCAGTCCGCAGTCCACTTGTGAAAACGTCTGTATCACAGCGATAAAATACGGAATAACACATACATTAATCATGTAAAAGTTTATCGTTTTTTGAGGTACTTTGTAGACTTCACATAACATTTTTTTTGTCAAAGATTCAAAATAACACGTTAAGTTTTATTTATGAATGCAGCTATAAATCTGTCAAATTGACAATGGGAAACGAGGATAGAAATATTTGCTGCTTTACTCACACTTACGTGCATTTACGCCCGCGAACGCCAAATAAAAGTATTGATTTGTTTACAACGTTTACAAGTAGAAGGAGTGCACAGAGATTTTTCAAGTATCTTGTGCTATAGCTACCTACAGGCTTGCAAGAGTGATCGGGAGATAATATCACGCTTAATTACTACCTTCCGTGTCAGTCTTTATCAGTGGTCGGTGCCAGCTATGAGCCTCGCTAGTTCCGACGGTTAAAAGCTAATTACAACAGTTTGGGGCGAGCTGTTTTATCGATTACTCGCCCTTCCGTGCCCTGGTATAGTGGTGTTCTCCTAACCGCTGCGAGCTTCGATAAAGATCTAAGAATGTGCGACGAAATGATGTATGTCAATGGTTTTATTCACGAATTGGGTCATCCGTGAGTTTCTCTTGGCAAGAATTCGCACGGAACACTATAATGGTTGTTTATTTATAAAAGGTATAATCACGTCTCCCAGGCAATGGAAAGTGCAGTGATTGTGTTTTGAGGGGTATTTGAAAACAGTAGTCATGTATGGGATGTTGTATGTTGGATCACTGGCGGGTAACAAGGTGGAATGGATAGCGGCAGGCTGGAGGCGGCCCCTTCCGGGGCTATGCACCTGGACACAGTGAGGGCACTGCACCAGACTGTAGTATCACTTAGAACAGCACTTGAAGTTTCCAAGAATGAACTAAAGCAATTGAAAGAAAAGTATGAGCAGCACTCCCATTGCTTAGAGTATGCTGATGTCATAGAGAAGCTGACTTTAGAGAATCACATACTGAGGCGTAGAATTATAGACACAGATTATGATGAAAAGGATCCTGGTGCACAGAACATAAAGTTGGAAGTCACTTACAGCCCCCATACACAGCACATAGAAGACTACACTAGTAGTGAAGTTGTGATTGCAACTGCCACGGACAGGAACAGTACAATAGACGAATTAGAGCCAATACCACAAGAATCAGATGAAAATAGCAATTTTTGTTCATCTGAAAAGTTGAACGAAGTCCCAGAAGATTTAGGTGAATTATCAGAGTCTCCTGAATTGAATTTGTCAGCAGAAAACTCTCCTGATGAAGCTAACAACAACACTGAGGTAGAAGAATACTCGCAGATCAGTTTACTAAAACCGACAGAGGATTCTAAAGAGTTACGTCAACCTTGTTTTAAAACTAAGCTTGAATTGCTGTCAAAATTTGATGTTAGAATAAAAGTAAGGACTCTGAAAGAAGGTACAATAATTTCTAGCACAACGTCTGATAGTGATTCTTCAGAAGAAAAAAAAGGTTTCGAAAAAGATCAAGAATCCAAAACGAGTTCAAATAACCGAGAAAAGGAAGAACAATTTGATTTTAAAGAAAACGGTAATAAGACTGTAAATATAAAATCTTATTCGACAGACAACATAAAGATGGCGGTGCCTAACGAGGCAGATGTGAAGTCTAAGACGGATAAGTTTGATGTCCAAGTGAGGATAACATCTGAAGAGAATTTGGTTGTTAAGGAAAATATGGAACGCACCCGGAGAAAAGACACCCTTAATTTGGACGTAGATGATCTGAGTCTCAGGTGAGAAAAATACAATTCATTTACAAAATACATCTCACCCTAAGACACACATATTAAACACCAACATTGCACCGTTATATTCTAATCCCGTGTAACTGGAAGCAGCATTTACTGAGCTGAGCACAGCTCCAAATTTCAGGCTGTTACAGAATATCTCCAGAAAAAAGACCTCATAGCTCCATTGTTAATAACAGTGAGCCTGCCTATGCCTAGGTTGAAAAACACAAAGTCCTATTAGAATTTTTTTATTAGAAATTTTTAGTAATGTGTGGTCAGCCTAAAATCATCTAAGCGTCTATATTTGGCATGATCGGTGTCATCCGACATCGAATAGGTTTTCGACGTCGATTGAAAATGTGGACGATGTGGAATTGATCATATTCGACACTCTCGCAATACTCCCTAAGACCTAATAAAAGAACTAGGAATAAGGACCGCGAGTTCTCCGTCCTGCATTCCGCGAGACGTTTAAGTCTGCTTGTTCAGAACGCAGATGACCGCTTAAACTCGGCAACCGATTGCTTGTTCACTTATTCATAAATACTCGAGGTAATAAAACGGGACGAAAAGAGTACCTATAAAACAGGGCGGAGTTGTTCTGAACATTCACTCTGTTTAATTCACGCTTTATCGCTCTTAACGTGCCAACGTTGAACTGTTAAAAACAAGCTTAAGTTCAGAAAGAGCTTAAGTTCAAAACGGCTGTTATTCGTACGCTTCGACGACATCTTCAGAACAGACAAACATTTCCTCAGAAAAATGTTCGCTCGGCAGGGAAGCGGCACCGCAGCTTGTGAAATCCATTCAAGCCAAGGGATCTCGATTCCTTTAAAAAAAAATACACGTTTGACCGCTACATTGCCTGAAATTAAGATATATTTAGTCACAAAGTCTGAGAACTAGATAAGTTAGGCATTGCGAAGCTTAACTACTACCCCGACTTGTCTGCTACCATAGTTAGACATTTTAGTAGTACCGTAAAATGACACTAAACTAACTAAAGTAAGAAATCTTCCTATTCATCGTATGGTTGATAAACAACCTGGTGTCAGAGTTTAAACCGGCCTCTGATGGTTTTACACAGCGCACCGTTGAAAAATCTCAAGTGTGCTTGTGTTGTTTTTTTTTTCACGATGTTTTCCTTCACCGTTTTAGCAGGTGATCATTAAATTCTAATACAGACATAAATCTAAAAAGTCAGTGGTGTGCCTGGGTTTCGAATCTACGACCTTTGACTTGACGACAGTCAATATCACTGAGATTTAAGACTGATTTAAGATAACTGCAAAGAATGCCCAACATTCCATTGTTGACGCGCTTAAATGCATAACACTCAAGCTCTCAAGGTAGAATACCTTCAGCAAAAAGGTTTTTCTTTTTTGTGGGAATACGGAATTCGATTCCTTACAATGGCATCGCGTTTCTACCTAATGTCTCAAACTCCAGCGCTATCATACCATTTCTGACTGTCCCTCCTTATTTATGATCGCGAGGAACACGATAGCGTGATAGTTCTACTTACCTATATAAGTATACGCCATTTGTAACTTTCAACGGTGGAAAACTTCACCATGGAAACTCGTTATTCGCTATCCAGCTTGGGTTACGATTTTAGGGAACCGTAAATGTTGCAAATAGGGGTCGCGGTTATACTCTACATAATATGCCTGTAATCGGAGTAAGGTGAATAGTTTCCTCAAGAGAGTATCAGATCTACTAATCTGATACAGTCTTTGGTAAACGTTACACCTTTAATCCTGCTATCAATTAAGATCACTGACTTAGCGAACCAGCCGTTCAATTGCATTTTTGCATGGATTGCGATATTTTTTTAAATATTGTGAAGATTACGGTTTCTTTTATCGTAAAAATAACACACAGGAGTATTTAGTATTCTTAATAAGCGCAAACGTTTTCGCTTGGATTCTGCAAACATAGGTTTATGAAATAAATGGCTTCGCTCTGCCGGTATAAAACCACCTTTACGCGGCGCATTCGCTTGCTAAAATCCCGTGAAGGAATGGCTGCGTATTTGGAACTGATTGGATTCGCAACATTAAATGGAATCGCGGCTTTAAAAATGCCAATAAATATATTAATATGTTTTATACCTATTACTTGTTCAACTGAATGGCGGGATAAAAACTTCAAGATAGCTGTTAACAGATTATTTCCACTTGACTTACCGTTTCTCATCGATCGATCTCAATCTTGAAAGAATTATGTCATACCAATACAGAAGAATTATGTCGCAAAGGGATTGATATTTTCCACCCAGGAGTATCAAAATGAACGATGAATTCAAACAATATAAAACCAAAGTTTTGCTGCACGGCAAGCGAAAGCTCATAAAGTTTGAACAAACAGAGCGGGGTAACGTTAATATGTTGTTGTTTGTTTAGTAAAGCAGTTTATGTGAACTATGAATGCATATTATGCATATATCATACCGTTCCACGAAACTTTGAGACAATCGTAAAGTTGGTGTTTGTTGAAGGAAAAGAACATCAATTTAGGTAGGTACTTTATTGGACAGTAGGTATCTAATTTATCACGAAGATCTTTAACAAACAATGAGGATCAATAGTCAGTGACTACAAAAAATACGAACAATGCTTTAGGATGAAGAGTAACTTCAAAAAAGCCGAACATTGAGACCAATTGTTCGGCTTTTTGGAAGGCTACAGAACGACTGCCTATCAGACCCCCACCAACCGATATTTTATATCGGATGGTTTAGGTCTGATAAGCAATCGTTCCATAGTTATTTCTAGCTTTTTACTGCTTTGAAGTCGGTATTATTTTTGTATATTTATTTTATAAAAAGTTCTAAACACAACAACTAAGTTAATAAAAAATCCATAATGTAACGAAATCAAAGGATTACATAAAGCCCGTAAGGGTTTACGTTGCTTCGAGAGTCTTACAATTAGTAGAGTATAGGCGCTCCTAACTCATATTTACGACGTCGTTTACTTAGTAAACCCAATTTACTGGAAGGCGCGTACATGGAACTAGCTTGAAAGAGCCGTTAATATTGAGAGTAATGAGTAACGTCTATAACGTTACAGGCGTCGACGTCTTATTAAGAAATATTGATTTTTTCGTTGGTGGATGTACTGATAGGGCAGCGTTAAGCTGCGAAGTACAGATTGTACCTATGTCCGTTTTAAAGGACAAACGAACGGATTATGATAAGGGTAACGAAGATTGTGATGGTTTTATAATCACATTGGAAGCAGTGATAGCCTAGTGCATGACCGTTGGACTGCCAAGTCAAAGGTTCGAAACCCGGACCTCTAACTTTTGGATTCACATTTAACCTTTGTATTTTGAGCTTGTCATAATTAATTTCTAATACGCAGGTGGTATTAGAAATCATAATTAATTCAAGTCATAATTAATTTCTAATACGCAGGTGGTATTAGAAATTAATTATGACTTGCTAAAACGGTGAAGGAAAACATCTCTGATCGGAACTCTGCAATTCCCGCTGCGCCGCACGGTAGACTGACTTTAACTTTTCATAGAACTACGATATCAAAAAATCGACTATTTTTTTTAAATATTTTTTAAATGCAGATTTGTTCTACTAGTCCACACAAGTATTTAATGGTACGGGGTTCATTTATTTAGAATCATATTTTAATAGTTATGAGAGATTTTAATTTTTTTTGTATGAAATAATATTTATAAATGAAATAATTCAAAAAGCTCCCATAATCTCCAAATATGATTTACGGTGTCACTAAATAGGTTAAATCTTCTTACCGTACACCTAGTTTGGTAGCCCCGAAAATTCCCGAAACCGCGTCATTTTGGGCCTCAAAGTTTTTAAAATTATGAAATTTGTTACTTCTATGGAGGTTAAGAACCACAGTGCATAAGGTGTTTATTGTAGTCAGTATTCAAATTAATTAAGCGCGCAACTAGTTACTAACAGTTTTTTTAACCGACTTCCCAAAAAGGAGGAGGTTCTCAATTCGGCCGGTATGTTTTTTTTACATCGATTACGCCGCGGTTAATAGACCGATTCGCGTGATTCTTTTTTTGTTCGACGCGAAATAGCTGCCAGGTGGTCCCATAGAAATATTGTCGTGATCTGATCATGGACTTACGAGATATGGAACAGAACTCCTCGTAGGATAATAGCAGAATTGTCGTAACAAGTCATATTGCTTTGTTTATACGTGCAGTCGATGGCTGACGAGTAAAGAGGAAGAGAGGGGATACGTGGTAACCCCCCCCCCCTCCTTTAATCACCCAAGTTAAAAAAATTCGTGTGAGGTATCGTTTGAATGGGCTTTTCATAAGGATTTCAAATATTAGCCTCACAAAAGTCTGGGAGGGGGATTAATTTTAGGCACCACTAAAAATCGTGAAAAAAAAAATTTAATAAAAAATAAAACCGACTTCAAAAGGAACTAAAAAGCTTTAAATAACTTTAAAACGTTTTGGAGTCGGTTCCAAGTCAAGTTCTAGCCACTTTAACCTTCTCATTAAGAACTTGATTTGGAATTTGGATTTGCTGAAATTTTAAATTATCTGCTAAAAAATCCAGAAGAAGTAAAACGAGTAAAGGACCGACTTCATTTCTGTTCCGAAAAAAAATCTTATGTCTTCTGAAAAACCGTAATTTGTTATCTTTAAAAATGACTAAATGGCAATATAATGCTATGAGAAAATCGATTCATGACGAAGGCGTAGTTTTATTGCCCTCTTATTATTCTATTCAGAAGGCAAAAAATGAATATTATCCATCAAAAAATTACATGGAAATGACAGATGCTTCTGCGCAAATACAATTACAGTCTCTTTTAGACAAAACGACATCAGAAAGACTTTTAAAATTCGTTGAAATACAAGACGATCAAAATAATTGGAATTAATTAGCAAATGGGGTTTCGATGGGGCTTCAAGTCAGTCTAATTATAAGCAGAAAAGTGAGACCAATGTTGATGATAGCAGTATAGTGGGAAGCCTAGTTCCTTTAAAACTAACGTGTGGAGAACAAGTTTTGTGGGAGAACGAAACACCTAATTCCACTTATTTTTGTCGTCCCCTATTTTTTAAATTTGTTAAAGAGACGGAATTAAGAATCAGAAGTGAAAAGGAAAGGATAGACTCCGAAATTAATTGTTTGGATAAGACTAAAGTTAGTAAAGACGGAAAATTGTCTGAAGAAGTCGCTGAATCTAGAAATAAAGATTTCAGGAGGTACGGAGAACACCACTCAAGGAAATTTTCTAGAAAAGCAACAAATGAGGATATTTTAAATAATTTTATTGTTATATCTGATCCATATATTTCTACAATTAGACCGAGATTTGTTAGGAAACATAAAATTATATTGAATGAGACAAAATCCTTACTGTTTACTTCTGAACGAGATAAAGAATCAGACGAAGAATGAATGAAATAATTAATTGGAATGTTTATTGTTCGAATGTTTTAGCCATTTGGGTCAAATTTTTCCGGTATATTTTGAAATAATTTTATATCAATTGTACTTACTATTGCTAGTCATTATATTGTTATTGCCAGTGGATTAGGGCTCTTGGGGACACCACAAAAAAAACGCACTTGGTTCTTAACCTCTAGGGTAGTGTGGAATAGAGAACATACACATTACGTATAATATTATGTATAAGAAAACCGAAATCTTAATTATTTCTAAGCACATTATAAGAATTAATTAACTATCTCATGTTGTATCTTTATTACCGTGTAACTTTTAAAATATTAGGTTTTCGCGTCTATTCCCATAATAAAAAACGATTGTAGGGAGAAAAGCAACACCTTTCTGCAGTTATTTCTCCCTAATTCCAAAAAACGATTTTTCAGCCTACTGTGCGCCGCTGGCATCCGCGTGACTCGTTCGAATTTCTCATGCGATAATAAGTATTATAGTCATGAAAATATAGTTAAAATTCATATGACACTGAAACTGCGTTCCGCTTCGCTTCACTTCGACGCGCTTTTGGTTTGAGTTGAGCCTTATGCTTTATATCAACAAGTTATCCGACCAATAAAAATGGTTTTAAAGCAAACATTGAGCGTAAATATAAAAAGATTCACTTACAAAGCTATTAAGGGCTCCGGAAGGTGAAAAATTAAATGCCATGATTACCGTGTTCCATTATTCATAACCAGGCATCTTATTTTAAGCCGATTGTGCTCTAGTAATCTGTAATGGAATAGTAAATGAGCTTGTATTACCTACGTTGATCTTATTACCTAAAGGAGTTAGTAGGCTTGGCCCAAGGACGGGTTTATACGGTTTTGTAGCATTTCTAAGCAGCCTTTTTATGTCCAATTTTCTTCGGATTATTATACTAGACACAGAGACCTAATAATAAAACTGTTTTGTAAGCTGTGTAAGGGATCGTTAAGGTCAACCTTTGCGCGTTGTTTAGTAAAAGAAAATAAGCTGGGGTTTTCTTTTTCTCAAGTATCTAGTTATCTACTTAATCCTCTGAGATTTGAAATAGGTAATCTAAAAATGTTTTTGACTAATTTACTTTTGGGTTATCGGCCCAATGTCCTTTATAAAGGACAAAATAAAAGTCTTAATAATGCGAAAGTACTTATATCACCATGTACTGATGTAAGGCAATGTCAGAGGCCTATGGATGGTTTAAACCATAAAGTTAGTACACGACGAAGACAATAGGTTGTCCGTCACCCATATGAAAAGAATAATTATAGAGAACATTCATAAGCTATCTTATCCAACCAAGATAGCAATAGCACGGCGGATATACCAAAAAAAAAGAAAAGCTGGTATGAATTTTATTCAGAAAATAAGTCTCGGTTTCCATAAGCCTGATATCTTATACACCTGATAACCAATCATGTTTTCCTAGGTCGATGTCCGAAGGGGACAACTCGGTGTTTTCCGAAGGAGGCACGACTCCTTTGGACCCGAACGCTGCGGCAGTCGGCGATGAGAAGCAAGATGATAACGCTAGTGGCAACGAATCGGAAGAGGTCGACGACATAGAACTTATATTCACTACCGACGAGTCTAAGGATATGAGTAACTTGCAGGTATTCAAATCTAGTCCATTCGAAACAGCTTGTAAGAACTTTTATGAAGATCTCGTGTAGCAAAACGATATGTTTCTTTTACGAGATATATTAATACGTGAAGCGAAAACTGTGGACTTTTAAGAATATTGCGCGCACGGAGGGGTGTGAAACTTGGTATAGTAAAAGGTTATACGGTCGAATATTGACCACCGACTGGAGCAATTTATGTTTCAATTTATAATTTATTTAACCTCAAAATCTTTCTCCTCTTACTGATATTTGTATCACCGCTGAAAATTTATGGGGCATCTTCCAACCTACACTGGTAAACTCCTAATCCCTCATCTATTCCCTACAGGAGGATCTAGTCTCAATACGTGAGACAGAACAATGGGTCCCCCAGTCCGCATCAACAACGCATTCCACGCCTGTGCTCATAAAATTCCACACCTTAGACCCTGACTTCCAACCAGGGCTTGAAACCAAAGACGATTTAGGCGAGAACCAAGAAAATAATGAGCAACCCATAGAAGTGTCGAGACAAAAAAGGGTTTCGTTGCCAAATGACAAAGAAATAAGGCATGTCGCGTTCAATGGGAAAGGGAACTTGGAATTACCTGGACGTAGTATCTTGAAGAGCTGCGATAATAAATCAGATAATACGCTGTATAAGAAAAGTCCTAATACAAGTAGTAAGAGAATAGACAGCATTGACAGTCTTACTTGTGAGTACAACAGAGGCCTAAGCTTTGACAATACGAAGTCTTCGAGTTTCGAACTAGGTTCCAGCATGGACATCTTGCACAGAGAGGAGAGTGTGGACAGTTTCCACAGGAACATTCATTTTGGCCATCGGTACTCGGTGTTCGCTGAGACGGATATTTCGAAATGTGGTACTTCTGATGACGATTTGGCTGCCAATTTGAATGTTAGGAGGAATACTTGCCCAAATCCGTTTCAATACAGGTAATTTTAAATCAATAAACTAGTCGATTTTAAGCGCTATTCGTGCCCTTGTCATTGCCATGATACGACTTGTATAGAAAGTATTTTTCTTTCAGTTTTATTTGAAGCTGCTGGTTGATATTTTTTTTGATTCTGGCTGGCAAGGTGAAGAGTTTTTTTTAAATTATTACAGCTTCTGGCTAGAGACAAAGGGGGGCTGTGACCTTTTTATGTGTAAATTATAATGTTCTAACTTTTATTTTTCATTCAAGCAGTCCTAAAGGTATAAATGTAAAAAATCTTTTTTTGATCGATATACGCACTTCTACCTCTCAACTGATCGTTTCTGGCCCACCGTTAGTTTGAAGCTCCTGTATATCCTCCTTGCTTAAAAGGTGCACTTGTAATTTGTAGACCTTCAGCGTACCGTGGCGTGTCCCGTCCGCCAGGGCCGTTCAAGGCGGGTACATCCCGTCTCCGGCCCGTGCTCCGTGACTCGTCACACCCACGGCGGGAGAGTTCGGCTCAAACCGACGTGTGCGCGTTACCGCCACGATGGAGCTCCGATGGCTATTTAGCGCACAAGGTAACTAATAGAATTAGGCTGGGTGCTGTGGCGGTTCTAGAGATATTTCTGTTCCTATCGACTCCAGCTTTGTTTCCGTATTGTGGACTATAAAATTGTAAGTAGTATTTGATTCATTTTTATTTTATGCCTTTTTCACACACATATATCTGCCGTCTGTAGCTTTATTATACAGTGTCTGTGGCTGGAAACAGCTATGAGGGTATAATACATTAGTCTTATTATTGTGTGGTTGATGAACAATCTCGTGGCAGAGTTTAAACAGCCCATACGCCTCTGACATGGCTTTACACGCCATTGAAAAATTTCCAAGATGTGCTGGTTTCATCACGATGTTTTCCTTCACCGTTTTAGCAAGTGAAAATTAATTTCTAATACGCACATAATTTACGAAAAGTCAGAGTTGCGCGCTTTAGGATCAAGCTCGAGACCTCTGACTTGTCAGTCGACGGTTATATCACTAGGCTATCAGTGCGTGCGCCTTAGTGCGGCTTCACATTTAGGCGACTGCTATTGTAATATTTATTAAATATTACAATAGCAGTCGCGCGACAGTCGCCTAAATGTGAAAGCAGCCTTAAAGTATACTTCCTGCGTCCAGATCCCGATCCCATCAAGCAGCGTGGTGCCCACAGTGCCGTCCCGCGGGGCCATGTCGCGCCGCCTCACGGTGCCGGACGCGCGGCCGCCGCCCCCCGCGCGCCGGACCGACGAGACGCGCCGAGTACTGCTCAGCGACATCGGTGAGACACTCAGAACCACGCGCTACTTGACTACTTGTAGGCAATGACACCCTCTACGGTTAAGTGGTTTACTGACATTTTAGGCACAGACTGAGACTGGCACAGGAAAAACAGGGAAACAAGCTATCAGTCTGTATGCCTGGTTATGGCAGGGGAGGAGGGGATTGGGCCTCCGGATCTTTTACTGCCGATATTCTATAAGACAGTGGTACTACCCCGAGCCGGCTTGTGCTCACTGATGTCTCTACCACAAAGAGTTTATAGAGAAGGATACAACACAGGGTTATTAGTAAAACACCTGCAAAATTAAAATCTGTTGTTCCCATACATTTTGAGAAGTCATTTCAACATAAATGTATGGAACAGCAGATATTTTGCGATTTCAGGGTTGGCCCCATAGTAAAAGGTGTTCATTATGATGGATTTTGAACTTTTGAGTAATGACGCCTTTTCAGGTTATTTTACAAATAATCCTGTATAAGAACAGAGTTGACGATTGAGTAAAAGATAGAAAAAACATAATTAAGTAGTTTATAAAAAAATAAATGGATTATTTGGGAAAAATAGTGAGATACCAATTGTTGAAGAATATATAAATTGAGAATAATATTGATATATTTAAATTAATTCGCAGGCTTCACATCGATGGTACCGGAGCTGTCCCGCTCGGCGGACCCACTGTGGGCGACAGCTAAAAGACAGGCACAACCTGACGACTCCTCTACTACATCGACTACATCTACTCCAAAGTTAGTGCACTATTAAAGCATTTTTTATGGCCGATCGGACTTTCTAAGAGCCTTATAATTTACTATATAGGCTGTATTCTAGGAGTGCACGGTCCATGCTAGAGAAATCGGTGACATCTTGTAATCTTCTTTCACCAACCTTCAAACAACCTGGTATCAGAGTTTAAACCGCCCGTAGGCCTCTAACATCTTTACGCAGAAAAATCTTAAACTGCCCGTAGGCCTCTGTCATGGCTTTACTTAGCAAAATCTTTCAGGTGTGCTATAGTTTCCTCACGATGTTTTCCCTCACCGTTTTAGCAAGTGATAATTTATTTCTAAAAAATATTATCTTCATAACTGTGGTGGTTATGAGTTTTGAAACAAAGAGAAACCAGGAAACTTTCTGTAAACTTTATTATTTATTAAAATACAATGGAGCATACCGTTGTAGATTGCACATAAAATAGGGGAAATTTTAAAGCGACCTGTCAAAAACATAGTACGTTCCGTTTTATTGTTAGACTATTAGTTTTATGTTTACAATAAAAACACTAAAATACTTAAAATGTTCGTTTTACGGTCGGTGCCAAAAAAAGTAAGTTCCAGCTTTCAAAAGCCTAAACAACGACTCCAAATTATAGTTTGTTTTTTTTTTGTGTTTCGAAGTTGTTAATTTTTTTTTCGTGTTTCGAAGTTGGTTATATTTTTTTTTTGTAAAAAATTTTCGTGTAGTCGGCGGTCTAACTTTATTTTATGTCTGTTTTTCAGATATCTATCTCGCGAATTGCCATACCGCTCGACTTTCCAGTATATGCGAACTGTAGATCGAAGCAACGAGTGGACTCCGCAGCATGGCAGCATAGACAAATTCCATAGAGGTAACTAACTATCGAAGCTATCAATTCTTATTGTTTAATATGTCGCGTCAGAAATATTATTTTTTCTTGGATTCTTTTCAAATGGTGCAGGTATGTTGATTGCGGATGCAAAAATTAAAAAACCAATGGATGCAGGTGCTGATTTTAAAGTTTTGCGGATGTGGATGTCAAGTTTTTTAATAGGCACTCCATTTACTTACATGGTTTATTGAAAAATATGGAAAAATAAAATAAATAAAGACTTATTAGTGTTTATGTTCCCAGCGTACATTCAGCGTTCGTTGCCGGACGTCCGGCGTGACGATACGGAAGAATTGTTGGAGGAAGCAGAGATATTCGTACGACGATCCATAGACAACGTGCATTCTCCATCTATTGATTGTAAGTGGTATTTATTTGTAGAAAAATGATAGTAGCTCAATCCTTTTTTTACTCTTCTTTGTCGGTTGATGAGCAACCTGGTGTCAGAGTTTAAACCGCCCATAGGCTTCAGACATGGCTTTACACACCGTTGAAAAATCTCTCAGGTGCTGGTTTTCTCATGATGTTTTCCTTCACCGTTTTACCAAGCGATAATTAATTTCTTTGCAAGTTAGCAATGGCTTTTTGCCTATATAAACTGTACACTGATGTAACTGATTATTATTGATTAGTATTGTAAGTGAGTGTTATTATTGTTGTATTTGTAGTGGAGAAAGCGTGCGGAGTGACCGGTCAGCCGTACATACCGGCTGAGCCCCGCCACCTGCGCCTCGGGCACATCGTCAAGGTCATCACACCGCAAGGACGCATCGCTGTGGGACGAGTCAGGTACGTATCACCCTTAGTGGGGGGTGGGGGGAGTGGGGGCTGATCTCCTCAAAAAAATATGTTTTTGTAGTGATATGTTATTCTGATGATTTGCTTTATTACTGTAAAGTTACATCAAGATCTGTTCAGTAGTTTTTGCGTGAAAGAGTAACAAACATTCATCCATCAATCTGTACATCCTCATAAATTTTCGCTTTTATAATATCTATTAGTAGCTTAACTTCTATATTTCTATATGACTGCCTCGTTGGTCTAGTGGTAGCAAGCGCGACTGTTGAGCGCAAGGGCAAAGTGTTATTGAGTTTTTCCATTAGGAAATTTTTAGTAGCAGAACGGTGTCTGGAATTGTGCCCAATAATGGCAATAAGCTAGCCCCCTATTACATGGAACTTAAAACATAGCCGTCGAAACGTGGGTGTATGTACTGCATACACCTCTGCCTACCCCCTCTGGGTAATACAGGCGTGAATCTATGTTATGTGTTACTAACACCGATCTATTTCATTTTGTCTCTAGATACGTAGGGCTAGCAGGCGGAAGCGCCTCCACCAGCAGCAGGGTAATAGGCACGGAGATCCTGCACAGCCAGCAGCCGGGACTGCCGCGTAACGACGGACTCTTCCGAGGAAGAAGGTATTTCCTCACGCCTTCTGACCACACCGCGCTATTTGTACCCTTCTCCAAGATCGTCATGGCGTGGCTAATTAATAATAAAAGTTAATTTGCAACTTTAAAATCAAGACTTGGCGTAGAAAAGATCGTTGGAAACTTGTTCGTGGAACTCGTTTGATAAGGCATTTTGTAGATAAAATCAACGTAAACTTGGGATTTTAAGTTCAAATTGCTTTACCAAACATCGAAGACTATAACAAAATCGAAGAGCCTATCTCAGTGGTAATTTGCGAGAATGCAACATCAATTCTTTGTGTATTATGTACAATGTTCGTAAAACGGTTAAGTGCACATTCGCAAATTATGTATGCACCAACAAGTTACGTACGCGCCCACCAATGCGTGCTCGTTCATCACATGTGTGCCCGCTCATCACGTGTGTGCCCGCTCATCACGTGCATGCCCGCTCATCACGTACGCGCCCGCTCATCACATGCGGTAAGGGTTTACAGAACTGTGCTACACTAGTATTAATGAGTTCAGTAAGGAAGAAACACAAGTTAAAATAAACTTACGGCAAGTTGAGTTTAATGAATTGTGGTCGAATTTGGAAAAGTGAGGGTAACATACAATTTTGATGATGATTGAATAGATAATGAACGTTGGTTTGTCAACAGAATAGATTGGTTTTAAGTAATTTTGAAGGATTTGTTATTATATTGTAATACAAGTTCGGATAAGGCTATGTAAAAGATATCTAGGAAATGATAAGCACGGTTAAAAGTTCAAGACTTTGTCTTAAGAATTATTGGCTTTGAATTAGCGATGCTTAAGCTAAAAACTCGAGCGATTTTCACCTAACAATCTCGATCGAACGTAAATAGCAGTATGGAAATCCGTCATACGGTTATTTACGTTCGCGTATTTATCTTCGTGGCGGCTAACCGCTCAAAACTGCGGTCTCGTGAGCTTTTGATGGAAAGCAGCTGTGAAAATCTCTCATCAGTTTTTAGATAGATGACTGTCCAAGTAACTTGGTATAATGTAAACTAAAAAAGAGATTGTATAGGATTTTGATAAAAAAAAGACACTGAGAATTAGAACTATTTCAATTTTAAAATGAATTGATTTTAAAATAAAACAAAGATTAATATTATTATAAAGCTCATAGTATTATTCGTAAAGATACAAAGTAGTTGTTGTTGTATTTTAGGTAACTTATCTGACAGGCTCATCTTTTCTTGTCCAATTTTTTTTCTATTCTGATACTCCGTGGAATTTTGGTCGTCTTAAAATCTTCTAAGGGTGAAGTTGTAGGGTGAATTTGAATAACTAGCCAATCGAAATTCAAAACCATTTCATTCATAAGAAAACCACATTTTGAAAAATCTCACGTGAGGTTGGGGGTTGGGGGAGGGGGTTGAATAAAATCTCACGACATCTCACCAGGGGAGGAGGGAGGGACAGAAAATTAAAAAAAACATCTCACGTAATTTATGCTCGCCCCCCAAAGACAGATTTAATTTAATCAGATATTAAAAGTGTCATGTTTTTATAAGTAAGGCCTATATAGTTTTATAAATATCGATCTTGCAATTAAGCAAAGACAAAGTTAGCCTAAGATTCCACGCAGTGTCTTATCGCGGACACGAACGGTGCACCACTTAGCGATCAAAATGCTTTGAACGATACTACGTGCGTAGGGGCGGAGATAGCGCTACGTTCGGACGCTGGTGCAAGCGATTCTAACCTTAAGAGTGGTGCACCGGCTTTGTCCATGATAGTACATGTTTTCAAACGGCTCTAAGTTGAAATGTTTTTCTTAGTATTGACATTGTATGCGTATTATTATATAATGTTCCAATATTAGCCTAACAATAATTGTCTGAACTAGCCAATTACGAACGGCTGTAGGAAATTTAAGGAAATTTTAAATGTTTAGCAAAAATAAGGAATTGATTGAGACCCTAGAATACTAACTTTATTTAATGGGGAAATAATTATAATGAAAATTTTAAAAAATACTAAAAAGATGTATAAAGCACATAGTGATCTTATAAATATAAATAATTATGTTGTTCTCTAAATATAAATAAATATATTAGGAGTAATAAGTATTTTGCGAGCTGCACTGCCGATTATACTAAAACAAAATCGTGACGGAATATAATAGTTGGTCAATACTTTTTTTTTAATTTATTAGACTGTTTAGCATGTTAAATCATTTAATACTTACATATTTCAAAATATTTTTAATAAGTCTTGGTAAATTGTCAGGTTAATACATGTTGTGATCCATTAGCTTAAATCTTCTTAGAGTATATAAGAAAATACTAGCTTCCGCCCGCGGCTTCGCCCGCATGATATGTTGATAAATTGTAGCCTATGTGTTATTCTGATGTATAAGCTATATTGTGGTGAAGTTTCATTCAAATCCATTCAGTAGTTTTTACGTGAAAGAGTAACAAACATCCATACATCCATACATCCATACTTACAAACTTTCGCCTTTATAATAGTAGTAGGATAGAGCAACCCTACAGAAGTATAAACCGTACGCACGCGTACGCGATCATACTTCGATCGACTGCGGTTCAACAAGGCTCCACGAGCAAAAAAGTTATATTTTAGCTTATAACATGGTTAACTGTTGTGTTAAATTTCGCAAAAATGATTAGAAAACATAATTTAAAAAATGTCATTTTAACATTTCAATGCTCATTTCAACACTCCGCACAAGGCAATGTTGTTGAGGTTATCGCTCTATATTTTCTTATATACTCTAAGGTCTTCAACCTTCTACGCAGGTATAGTCAACATTTTGTGTATGTACCAAAGATAAAATAGAAAATAAAACAGTGATCTGAAAAGATTGTCAAAAGATGAAGTTCTTTTGTCATTTAAATAATAACGTAATTTCGTATTGTTGCTAATGCAATATCTCAGTTTTAATTGTCACGTTATTGTTCAATATAAAATGCACTTTATACAAAAAAAAATAAGACCTAAAATAGATCGTGTTCATTTCAAAATAGGCTAGTTATATGCATTAAATGTGTGTATTAATATATGCCTAAGATATAAATGTTTAGATAATTAATACGCCATATATTTATCTGTGTATCGGAGGTTAGGTAATATGAAACATAATTTATTGTAAATTTTAAGAAATATTTCCGCTCTCTTCACCGTAACATACATACATACATATAACACGTCGGTACATTACGGTGTAGTGAGTGGAGAGCGTAAACCTTCAAGCGATGCGACAAAATCTTCAGTTAATTAACGATTTGTCGATCGGAAATGTCAAAATTATTTTTTACTCGTATCAAGTCGCAAATATTTAATTCTAACTGTACCTTACCTCCTAGATTATAAATGTCATTTATCGTTAAACGGAGTAAAACCCTTGTATTTCTCTTTCCTTCATATTCGTGTAATGATATAAAGGTAATAGGGATTTAAGGCTATATATTATGTACATTTTATAAGTAGATATGTGTTAATCGTGTATATTAAGTGTATTAGATATATTAAGAGTCCATATGAATAGGACATCTGCTTATATACGTGATAGGGTTCAATACTGTTCTGTTCTGGCCATACCGTCCCACTGTTGGGCAAAGGCCTCATCGATATCGAAGCCAATATCATAATTATTATGACGACCGTGGATTAGAATAAATAATAATATTAAATGCAAGCAAAATAAAGACAAATAAAACGCACGGTGCCGCCGAAGTATGAGAAGGAGAAACATATAGGATTTTTTTTAGTTAATATAATGCTTATCAATTGGAAATATATTCTCGTTATACTATAACGTATCAAGCAGGTGTCCTATTAAAATGTACAGACTATATAATTATGTGGACTAGCGGCAAAGTACATTAATGTACGTTTATGTTGTATATATTTATATAAAAATAAATATTTAATTAATTTGTATGGCTAAATATTGCTCATACTTCTACAATGGTGCTCTATTAGTTCGACTTTTCTATACACTGTTATGAAAACTGTTTTTTTTCTTCATCTGTATTTTAGAAAAAAGGTTGACAAAAGCTGTTTTTTTTAAAATTCAGTTTACATACCATTTTGTATAATATTCGCTTATTATTTTTTTAACACACTTACCTACTTAATTAATTAGTATTGTTATACTGTTATAAATTTATTTATCGTGCATATTTTTTTATAAATAAGTACTTATTTTTCTATGCTACTCTACAATTTTATATTGTACCAAGGTTTGATGCGATCAGTGTAGAAATTTAGTTGAATTTACAGTCAAGGAAGGAAGCTTTTAAATCGGTAGAACAGAGGCCTACGAGCGGTTTAAACTTTTTTTTGTGAATTTTTTTTACATGTTATAAGCACATGATAGCTTATTAAATATAAATATTTAATAAGATTTTTTTTTTCAAATTTTCTTATTAAATATTTATATTTAGGTTTAAACTTTGTCATTAAGTCATAACTATACTATATTAAACCTACGACAAAAAGAAGAAGATAGAATACAGTCGTATTTTAACCTAATTTAATTTGTATTGCAAGTCTCTAGAGTCGATATTTGTGTGTTAATTTTCACATTTCTATTTTAATTGTGTTGAAACGAATACAATATCTTTATAATTAAACTTCCTTGACAGTACCAGGCCTGCTGTTGCATATCAATACAAATTGTAGCTAATATTTTCTTATACCGCATGTCTATAATATTTTTAATATTTAGTGAGCTTAGCTTAGCCGTTTCGAATGTGTATTTGATGTATAGTGTATAATACAATGTATTTGTAAAGAAACTTCAATTCGCTGTTTGCTATGTTTGGGAAATAGATTTTAATATTTTTTGTGAATTTTTTACATGTTATAGCACATGATAGCTTATTAAATATAATTATTTAATAAGAAAATTTGAAAAAACAACTGATACGGATGGGATTCGAACCCACGATCTTCGACATACCGTGTCGACGCTCTAACCGCTGAGCCACCGTATCCCATCGGCATCAATCGAAATTTCAAATCTCTTTTACACGCCTAGGGCGTGTGGCGACATCTATCGGAATACATTACGTATCCCGACTCAGTGCTCCAAACTTTGCAGTTATAGTAGACACCGATGCGATATTACCATTTTTCTTAATATTTTTTGTGAATTTTTTACATGTTATAGCACATGATAGCTTATTAAATATAATTATTTAATAAGATTTTACTTATTATTAAGTATTATATAATATTTAATAATAAGTATTAATAAGCCATATCATAAATATTATATGGCTTTACTCACGCATTGATTTCGGGGAATGCCCGACTAGTTTCGAACTCAAACGGAATCCATTTTCAAGAGCGAATGTTTAATAATATATATTTTGATTGATTTTATTTGCAGATTAGTATACATATTGATGATTAATCACCAGTATGTTGTTATATTGTTATTTACTTTTTAATATCACAAAAAAGTACTTAAGTATCTGTATTTATTTTTAGAAAAAAAAAAACTTTTTCTCAAACATAGTTGATGGGGGTAGTTTTATACCAAAAATATATTTCTCTACTATATTTAAAGTAACTCACAAACAAACTTTAAAACTTGGCCTTCTATTTTCAGGCGGATACATAATGTTAAATTGCTATAATCATCATAGTAATATTACTTAAAATGTAACATGTTATTATAACTCAATTGTCTATGTTGAAATAATGGGCCTAAATAGAGAAAAATTTTTTTTTTCTTAGTAACATTTTCTTAAGCTGAATTTGTAACATTTTGAGCAAAATATGTTACTTTAAAAGTAATTTATATTATTAATTTATTTGTACTTAAAAAATACAAAAATATAAAGACTTTGATAGAAGAAAAACATTTTTTAACATTTCTTTATGCTGGATTTTGTAATATTTGGAGCAAAATATGTTACTTTTAAAGCAATTTTTGTTATATTAATTTGTTTGTTACTTAATTTATCTTAAATTATCTAAAGATTTTGATAGAAAGAAAACAAAAAGATGTGATTGTCTGTCAGTGTCTTATTATATGCGGTAATTAGGATACGGCTAATGCAGTGGTTATCATTAATCAGGCACGTGTGCAAAGGATTTTAAATTTTATTTATACGTTAGTAAATGCAATTTTACAAAGAATGACTTCACGAAAATATTGCAAAAATAACCTCACGTTTCCCGAATTTATTCTGAAACTATTTAGATTTGGAGCATTTCGCCAGGTTAATTCAAAAACCAAACTCAAGTTAAATATACCATCCAATTCAGAATTTTATGCCATTTCTTCTAATAATACAGACTATGATGTCTCAAAATCGCCGAGTAAGTTAATTTTTGAATTGATCGAGCAATTTTTTCTATCCGAACTAATGTGAAAAAGTGTTTAATATATAAGTTAAGTGACTTTTTGGAGTTCCAAGCACAAATATATCCCAAATATACCGAAGTTTTGATCTCAAATTTTTTTTTATTATTTATTTAGAAATGTAAGTTACTGCTGTGATTCTGATTATTTGGACTGAGTTTAACAGTATTATATTCTGTTTTGTAGACAAGTTTATAGATTAATTTGGTATTTATTGTATTTTATTTATTATTTTGTGCATTGCTATGTATCTAGGCAAAAATTCTATACATAGGTTCCTTTAGGTATGTTTCAATTTTAAATTACAATTTAAGCAAGTTTATTCCATGTCACACAAGGGTCTGTACTGGACTTATTGAATTGTTTACCGATGTCTATATGTATTATAAAAAACGGCTATAAATGGCTTTCAGAAAAAGAATAGTGTTCATAAAAATGTGCCAAACATCGGCTAAATGTCATGAAAATCTTATGTAATGCATCAATCTGTACAAAAGCCTAAACACATAAAATTGTACAAAATTACTTATTTCGCACACTTTTTTTTGCGCCAAAATCTGGCAACCCCGGCTGACTAGCTCAATGGGGTTGCAATTGTACAATCTAAAAAGTTTCGAAGCCTAACGTAACTATAAAAAAACGTCTTGAAAACGACTTCTTGTTTAGTCTATAAAACTTCTTGATTTTATATGTAAACTTGTTACGGAAGTTTGTATAAGTAGTCTGTATGTACTTGTATGTAGCATCTTAGATCGAAACATCTTTATCTGTACTGTTGATGAGATCAAAAGAAATCTATTTTAAATATCATTGTACGAGATTATATGTTAACTGTAAGAAATAAAAGTATAAAAATATTTAAGATTTTCATTTGATAACAAACATTTTTGTATATTTACCTACAGATATCTTTTCAACGTAGCAATTTGAAATCCGTTGTCTCTGCCTACCCCTCTGGGAAACATGGGAGGCGTGAGTCTATGTATGTATAGGTATATCATTTTATCATCGTAAACCCTTTAAATAATTAATATTTACTATATGTATACTATACTATACTAAATATTTTACTAGCTGCTCGGCGAGACTTTGTAGGTACGCGTGTTTATCCTACCTCTATGGCTCCCTCTTCTCTACCCTACTCTATCCTACCACTACCCTACTCTATCCATTCTGTCAAGCTTGAATTCATGATCTTACATACTGAGGTTAAAAAAAAATCTGTTCGATTTTTTTTAAATTTTCTTTTATACCAACCTTGTCCGGACAATAATAAATACAAAAGAAAGAATTACCTATCCAATTTGGTACAGTTGGTCGGAAGTCATTTGCATAGGTACATACATACATTTCGGCGATTTCTTTTTAATTTCTTAAGATGTACAACTTTACTGTACTTTCTGTTTTTCTATTGATTATAAGAAAAGGTTGCTAGGATCCCTTACAAACTCGCGCTTCTTCTAGATGCAGTTGTCTCCTCAAGTACGTCGATTGCAAGTATCCCCATATGTGTAGGTATAAAAAAATCGATAATATAATCGGTAATCGATATAAATAGGATAAAGAAAAATGCAAGAATGTAGTTTAAAATATTTTATTTGTCATCAACGTCTATTCAGAAAAAAATCAGGAATGGGCGTATACAAAAAAACAAGTAAAGTAATTAACAACAATAGTTAACAGGAACAAAAAATAACATTGTGCAATAATAATAATAATTATTAAAAGTAATTTGTTCTAAATCGCACCAGGTAGCTTGGCAAGAAGATAAGAAAAAGATGGTTAGGGATCATTCTTTGAAAAACCGGTTAACATTTTTGTATCAATTTCTTACCGTTACAGAAATTTCAGGATAAAAATGTATTTCAAATAATATTTCTACAATCTCAGCACCTTACAACAGCAGTTTAAGTTTTAATATTAATAATTATCAATAATAATTGATTCCAATCTTAACTTTCAGTGATATCTCCGTCATGCTTAGTATTCTGCTAATATTTTCAAAGAATGGCCCTTTAATAGAAAGAAACATAGATAGAGAAATAGAGAAGGCAGATGATAGAGAAATAGAATAGGTAAATGTTGGAAATAAGAAAAATATAGAAAAGTGAAGTAGCAAAAGAAAAATGTAGGAAGATAAAAGAGATTGGACTCCAATACATCCAATCATTAGAAGAAATGCAGAGAAAAGACAAGTAGGTATATGAAAAAAAGAAAATATAAAGAGTAATAGATAGATTTAAAAAAAAGCGAAGGAAAATAAAGAAGAAAAGAGAAGAAGTGAAGGAAAGGAAGCGAGATTAAGTAGAGGTGATTCAAGTTGAGTAAAGTTATAGTTAAGCGAAAAAATAAGAAAGAAAAGATGATAGAAGATGAAAAAAAAGAAGAGAAGAAAAGAAAGAAATTGTAAAATAAAGGCAGTAGTGAGAAAAGTACAGAATAAATAGATGAAATAACAGAGTTGAAGAACAGTGATAGTATGGAAAAAAGCAAATAGATAAAAAGGATAGAAATAAGCACAGTAAAGATTAAGAGGTGCGTAGGTGAGTATAGATAGATAGTCGATTGTAGTAGATAGAGAAAATAGATAGAGATAGGCATAGTAGATAGAGTATAAATAGATTTTTTTGTTTACTAAAAATATAAGCTCCGCATCTATTGATGCGTAATAAAAATATTAAACTTAGATAGTCCTAGATTTAAATAAGATTCAGAAAAAAGAGTAGAGTTGTCCAAGAGTTCAGATTAAGCAGTATGTATTACACGTCAAATTATACGTTTATGTACCCAGTGTACATTAGTACACTAGTGTAGTGTACAGTGTATTCATGAATTCAAGCTTCGCTAGTAGCATTAACACTTGAACTTTCAATTTTTAATTCATTAACCGCCACGGCGTACACAGGTATCCGCCAAATAATATAATTTACATTACGTCTGCTGGCAGACAGTGTTAGACACATTCCCTGGCCAATCGGGCCATACTCGAGCCAGACTTTCGAGTAGTTCCTTGAGTGTTTGCTTATTTCTTGTAAGTACGTATCAGTTTCTGAAGACATTGTAATCATGCTAATGCTTTGTCTTATTAAATAATATAACTATACTATCTTATATTTTCCGTGTAGAGACCAGTCCAAATTTCCAAGATTAAGATTCTTATGCCAAGTTGCTGACAAAGTGAAGGAATAAAAGAGAAGAAAGGAAGAAAAAGGATAAAATGATAGTACAAGAATTCCCTTGATCTAATATGAGACCAAGTATAGCTTGGGAAAGTAGATATAGGAGTAAGATATTCATAAAATAAAGTTATAACATTTGAAAGACAGAGTGTAAAAAGATAAACTGAAGTAAATAAAAGGAGAAGAGAGAGGAGGAGACTGTGAACTGCAGACTTCGACAGGATAAAGTGAAATTATAGAAAAGTTATAGTGGAAAGAAAAAAGAATAAAGTAGACAAAATAAGAATAAAAATGTACTAAAATCACTCCAATGCTCAGCAAGAATGAGTATCATTGATATAGATAAATATTGAAGAATAGAAAAATGAATTAGAAAAATGACTGATTAATTGGAATAATCTTTGTGTAACTGTGAACTGCGGACTGCTACACTTGATAGGATGGTAGATGGAAGTGAAATAATAGAAAAGATATAGGGGAAAGAAATAAAGATAGATGAAATAAGAATGAATAAGTACGATAATCACCCATCAAGAATAAGTATCATTCATATAAGGAAAAGTTTGAAGAATAGAATGAATTAGAAAAATGACAGTGATAAATAAATTGGAATAATCTTTGTATAACTGTGAACTGCGGACGACTACATTGTGTAGTGGAAAAATAGGAAAGATAGAGGAAAGAAAAAAAGAATAAAGTAGATAAAAAAGTACGATAACTATTCCAATACCCAATCCATCAAGAATGAGTATCACTCATATAGATAATGAATAAAATGTATTAGAAAAAAGACAGAGATAAGGAAATAAGAATAATCTAACTGCGGATTGCTAGATTTTAACAAGATGAAGTGGAAAAATAGATAAGATATAGAGGAGAGATAAAAAGAAGAAAGTAGATAAAATAAGAATAAAAAAGTATGGATAAATCACTCTAATACTATCGAATATATAGATAAAGATTGAAGAATAGAAGGAATTAGAAAAAGATCAGATATGAATAAATTGTTCTAATAATCTTGGTCTAGATTTGAAATGCGGCCTGCTAGAAGTTGACAGGTGGAAATGAAATAATAGAAAAAATAAAGTAAAAAGAAAGAATAAGTAGACAAAATGAGTATAAGAAAGTACAGTACACCCAGCAGGGTATTCCCCGTCTAAAAAAGATTTTAATAAAGTAGAAAACGGACAGACAGATAAATACATGGAAATAATCTTGGTGAAACTGTGAACTGCGTTCTGATAGATCTAGATAAGATAAGTAAAATATTAGAGAACGTAGAGTGGAAAGAAAGAATTAAGTAGACAAAATAATAGTAATATTACATTTTATTAACTTTATTCTATACCAGCTGGTATAGGTGGCGTACACCCCTCCAAAGAAAAGAAAGAAAAGAATAAAATTAAAGAAGTAAAAGGCTCAGAAGAAAATATAAGAATAGTATTGGTCCAGCATGTGAACTGCAGTGAAGGATAAAGAGAAGATGAAGACAGAAAGAATGAGGAAGTACGTAGAGAACAAAGCAGAAAAACGAAGAGAAAAGTATAATTTTATAGTCCGTTTTATTCCCAATGTCAGGTGTACAGGTATATTGTAAATTAATATAAGTATTACAATTATCCTTCTTTTAAGCATAAACTTACCAAAGTTTTTCTGTAGTCCTTAGAAGAAAGAAATAAAGTAAGAAAAAGAAAAGAATGGAAAGAAAACATAAAAAAAATAGAGTAAAAAGAAGATAGATCTTAGTCCAAATGTTCAGGACTCCAATAAGCAAAATACTGAAGAAATAGGAAAGATTAACAGGAAAGAAGTAGTAAAAGAGGTGTTTTTTTTAATTGATTGGTAAAGTAGCTGTTGTGAACATATCTAGTAGTAATAGTTAACGTCCATCTTGTATAAATAACAAGATATTGTAGAAGCTGAAAGGTAGTATACCAAGTCGACAAAGTTTTGAAATTATGAAGAAAAAGCAATAGATAGTAAAAGATGGTGATGAAAAAGTAGAGAATGAAGTACCTACAAGAAAAAGTGTTACATTATAATTATCAGTTTTATTCACAGCGCTATGACTATGAATATTTGGTCTTGACCCTGTTATGTTACCTTGTGTGTTAGGTTATCCTTGGTCTAAAATTTGCGAAAAGCAGAACGCACAACATTTATAAGAAAACGCGCAAGAAATAAAGTAAAATAGAAAAATAGATTTTTATAGGTTTGTAGAAATAAGAACGAGAAAAATGAAATATGAGATAAGAAAAAGGAAATATTTGGTGAGAACTGATAATAACTAAAGTAAGTAGAATTTGTAACCAGTATTTAAAGTATGAAATATAATGTAAAAATAAGAGTAAAAGTTCAAAGAGAGACTGAATGAGAGAGATGAAGAGAGAGAATGAATGTGCTAATAGAAAAGTAAGATGGGATTTAAGTTGATGATAGTGTAGTAAAATGTGATGTTTATTTTAAAAGTAGGTATAAGTAGCGATAAAATAATGTAAATAACATTATTACGTTACGCAAGTAACAACATTGATGATTATGATGATGATTTTGTAAACGAGACGATGAAGTTTGGATGGATTATGGACCATTAGAAACTAAGAAATAGAGAGAGAGAGAGAGAGAGAGAGAGAATTATGCTTGATGCGTTTAAAATATGATACGTTAGTTAAGAGAAGAAGAATTGAGGTTAAGAATGAAGAGTTGATAAATTCGATTCCAATATTTTAATAAATATTGAAAAGAAGAAAATATAGAAAGATAAAAAGAAAAATCGTTTGTAATAAAGGCTGGCCTTTATACAAGAAATATAAGATTTAAGAAGAATAAATTAAGGCAAGGTAGAAAATTGGATTGTAGACTTTTTAGAACTACTTAAAAAGGAAATTAAAGTAAATAAATAAATAGGTATAGAAATAATAACCATAGTAAACTATAAGAATAAAGGAGAGTGGGATAAATTGAGCGGTAACAAGGAAAGCGAAAAAAATAAGGAAAATAAATATACTACAAATTAATGTAATATAATACATAATATAAAAGATTACAGGTATCTCTAAAAATATGTAAGTAGGTAGGTAGTAAAATAAAAGATGATGAAAATATAAAAATCATTCAGAAGACATTTTAAATAATGATTTAAAAAAGGATAAATTTAAAAAGAAAATATCATAGAATAATGCTAATAAGATAAGTAAAACATATTAAAACAGGACATTGCAAAAATAAGTTCAGAAATAATAGATAAAGAAGTATAAATTAGAAATAAAGAAGATAATAGTAAAAAGTAACGTGAAAGAGAGAATAAGAATGTAGAAGAAAGAAATATATTTAAAGAGAAACAAAGTGGAAAAGAATCAAAATCAAATTCTATAAAAGAAGATAATATGTCTAATGATAATGGTAATTCAGTAATGTAGTCAAGATTAGTAGTAGATAAAAAAGTGTAAATATAGAAATAAAGAAAATATAAATGATTACTCAAGGAATGCATGTAATGTGATGGAAGTCATTAATGATAATATGGGGTTTGAAACATGAGATAGCGAGTAGTAGTTGAGAATAGTTCCATGAATAAAACTGGCGATTAAAATAGAGGATGTTGAAGTAAGTGTTTTTGACCCATTCTGTGTAGGAACTTATTGTGGCCCTATTTTTGTTTATTTTTATTTGTTGCAGCGGTGTAAACAAACAAAAAATGTAAACCTAGCTGCTTGTATACTTTGGTATTGGTATAGCGGTTTTATTTCCACAACTCCATACCTTCAAAGCAAGGAGTTTCTGTGCGGGTGGGAATACTCCAAATTATTCATTCAAGCTCAAGTAAGGCCGACCGCCTCTAAAAGCTGCTGTCAATGCACAATCTCATAGAGATACTTGGGTTACCAAAGTTCCAGCTGTGGTACCTAACTTCAGATCTTCAGTAGTTCGTGGGCTGCCATTTTATCGTGTACTACACATGATTTGCAGAGGAGTTACTTACGTAAAATAAAGTCAAAAGAAGAATGATCATGTAAAAGATGAATAAATGCCAGAGTAGTAGAAAACTTAAGTAAAACAATGTTAAGTATAAGTGAATGAATCTGTGAACATGCGTGAAAAAAAAAAGAAAGTATGTGATGGTAGAGTGATAGAATGAAATGAAACGAAGAAGGATGTAACAGTTTATATTTGTGAAATTACAAAATAAAATATGAAAGCGATACAGTAATAGCACAGAAGATAGATAAAAAAGAAAATAAGAAATGTAATGAAAATAATGATTGAGATGCAAGAGTAAGTAAGGCTGTTGATGATGATATTGTAGGTACTTGATGGAACAATAATGTAATTGAAAAAATCTTAAAGATAAAGCGTGAAAAAGCAAGCAAGAAAAAAGTGCAAGAATAAAGATGAAATAGAAAGAAAAAGAGTAAGAGAAAGAAGAAGCAAGCTAACAAAGAACTACCTTAGTGCGTATCACAGTGTACTTTGTAAACTTAAGTCTAAAACATAAGGAACTAACGTTTAAGTGCATTGTTGAACGTTAAGCGGAATGAACCGTTTTTAACAAATGTGCGGTTATTCAGCTATGAAACCTAACTAATATCACTTGAAATAATACTGTCTTTGGTCTTAAATGATAACAAGTGCTTGGCAAGTTACGTGCAAGGTAAGCCTAAGTTGGCATGTTTTCCGAGCTAGAGTAAACCTGGTTTGCTCATTTGTAAGTTAACCTACTTTTACAATAAAAAAATACTTCTATCTGAGGCTTAAAGCCTAACTCTTAACAAAAACTTTAAAGTTATTGTCAACCACATTGCTCCGTAAATTCGAACTAAATTCTATTAGGATTAACTTTTTCTCAAAGATTAACTCTTTTCGTTCATTGTATTTCTATAACAATAACTACCTACTTCCTATAACCAGTATCGCTAGGGTTATTGACTGGATAGTCAGCGTACCAGCCAAAAGCCCCGTTGTCTCCAGTGTGGGCCCCAAAGTCCACGTATTCTCCGAAATCTGGAGGTCTCTCTGCGTATTGAGAAGCTCCACCCAAGGTAGCTGCTCCGGATACATCTTGTGGTTGCTGCTGCAGTCTTAGTAGTCTTGCTGGAGGTTCAGGCTCGGGAGGTGGGGCCAGGGCTATTGCTGTAATATCAAAAAGTTTTGGTTAGATTTCGGAATAGAAGTTTTCAGTTTTAAAACAGGATTGTTGATTAAGGAAAAAAAACAGGTAAGGTATATTAATTAATAAGTACTGGGATAATGATCAAACAAACAACTTCATTCTCATGTAACCTAGAGCTCAGCTGAATAGGTCATAATAACAGAAAATAAAAAGTTGTATAATTAAAATTTCGTATCTCCGATCTAGATTTGAATGCAAAATTAAATGAGCTTGTTCTCACGGCGAATGATTTTACACAAAACGTTTCAAAACTCGCCAACTCTAAGGAAATGCATGC
Organism: Protodeltote pygarga; assembly: GCA_936450705.2. Lineage (NCBI taxonomy): Eukaryota > Metazoa > Arthropoda > Insecta > Lepidoptera > Noctuidae > Protodeltote > Protodeltote pygarga. The sequence continues at coordinate 3,267,807 of OW388264.2, read as the reverse complement.
ATAATATCGTTTACGAAATAGATGGTAATAGTTTTTTTTAACATGCATAAAGCGGCACAATCATCGAGTTAAGCGTGCGTGACCGTACTTAATTGAGCAACACGGCCGCAAAGTACTGTTGTAGATTAACTGCAAGAATTGCAACACGCTGATGAACTGGAGTCACTTACTTTAATAACAGGATACCTATGCTATACTATCGTCATAATTCAACATTCTAACTACGTAGACTCTTTAGCGAATCCATTCAGAGCACGTTGAAAATGATGAAATCGAAAGCGGCTACAAAAGTTACAGCATTACATAAAATTATTGTGGAAATAAAATCTTTTTTCTAAAATGTTGCGTAAATCACTTTACAAGATTTAACAATGGAGGAAAGTAAACGGTAATATGTTTATGCGTCTTTGTTGTTGAGTGAACGGACAAGACTCCATTGAATGTAAAACAAGTTACTTATAACAAGCACTTGCATAGAAAGTAGCCTGATCCTTTGTCTGGCAGTGAAAGTTATTTGAGTGATGGGGCCAGAATAATCTTGATTGATGGGCATAAGATCAACGTTGCGGATATCTACACTCATAAAGTTCACAATCATTTGACAAGGCCTTGCCAATTGACAAGGAAGTTTAATAATAATAAGGCATTATAATTTGTTGATAGCTCGCTCTACGTAAAAAATCTCAAAAACTGTTACCAATTAAAATTTAAGTGTTCGAATCGGATTTCGTGTCGCTGGTTGCTGCAATTTCCTACTAATAAAACAGAAAAAATAGTTGATGATTGCTCATTAAATATCTTGAAAGCATTTTAGCAATTACCCTTGGAACGAAGAATTATTGAATTATTTAAAGCTACCTAAAGAGTTAATACATTCAATGGGGATTAATACAAATGTTACTTTAATGGTAAGATTTATTAAAAAAGTAAAGCTTTTATCTTACTATTTTAATAGTTCTGTTATATTTAAGTTGTACCTTTAATTAGTAAAATCTCTCGAAGTTTATTTGAACTAAATTCAGGTACTACTCCCTAAGAAAGTTAGATTTAGACCTGGTTTAGTTGATATAGACCTAGAAAAAAAAACAACAGATGCATCAAAAGAAGACAACCCAGTTACTTACGTTGCTGCTGAATCTGCTGATACTGTTGTAGAGGTATCGGCTGATAGTCCTGCTCGTACAACGCCTGTGGAAGCTGCTGGAGTGGTGGTGGCGCCAGAGTTTGTCGTGGCACCCTGCGCACGCGCATTGCTGATAGATCCACGAATGCAATCTGGTCGGCCGGCACCGCGATATAGGAAGGCATTGCCGTCGTTACGGCGGCCAAAGTAGCCAGGATTAACGCGTGCTGTAAGAGAAAAAAGAATAAATTTATACATAAACGCATATCACGTTAAATCGACTGGATCGATTTTGACGAATTGTTTTGCGAATATTTGAGTCCTTGGATTGAGAAAATTGAGAGTATTGGTTCCCTAGATGGTTAAAACTCAAAATTGGACCCGGTAGATGGCGCTACGATCGGATTAAATTAGAACCAAGGAGGCGACGCCGCGGTTGGATCAGCTAGTAATACTCCTTATACACATGCGTCATGAAAACTGACTGAAATGACTTGTGAAAACTTGTAATTGGCCTTAAACCGGGGTAGATCTTTTTCTAGCATACCTAGCTGTAGGTTTTCTGAAAATAAAAACTATCACGTTATCTCTGTTGGACACTATTGGGTTGATAAAACCAGTAATACAATTAGCGCGTTAATTAACGCGTTAGGACGCAGGTGTAGCAGGAGCATTATAAGGATAAATTAAAATATGGCAAGATATAATTATAAGATACCTATATCTACCTAGTATGTAGGTATATCGCGTTTTCCAAATCAAAATAGAATTTGTTATGATATAAAATCGAATGATCGTCAGTGGGTAGTAGATAAATCTACCATCAAAGATAAAACAATATTTTTATTTCAAAACATTTGAGCATGTTCATCTCCACTACTTCAATCATTTCGTTAAATAGTTAATAGTTTCCAGTCCAAGATTATACAAATACAAGAATTGAATAAACGAGAATATAGATATTCTTCCGTAGCTATAAAAATAAGTGGGTCGGTCTGTCAACTTCTTTCATCATCAAGATACATTTAGATCACTCATTATTGCTTCACGAATACTTCAAACTATCGCTAGCCCGCGGCTACACTCGCGTAGGATTTGGAAAACGTGATTTCGAAACATGAAACCAGTTGTGAACTATATAGACATGGAGCAGAGAGATTAAGTTATAACTATGCTATGTATGTAGCTATTAGTTATTTCCAAAGATATTGGAAATAACTAAATGGTTATTTCAAATCGCTGATTGTCTTGGTAAAGGTCACTGTAGATCTGAGAACCTGAGAACATTCTATCCAATAGTTCGTCGTATCTTTGAAAACGTTCTGGCTTTCCAAATCATTATAATAGGACGATACTACAGGTCAGAGTTTACAATAAATAAATAAATAAATATCCTCGTGACCGAATTTCGGTCACAGCGGCCAATCTTAACCGAGATTAGCCAACTACGCAGGAGATATATAGTGTACAAGTGTATACGCAGCAAACACAGGTGTACTCTCTATTCCTTCACTCTCAGTCCGATGAACTCCGATGATGGGACTGTAATCCGACACGACTGGAGTAAGATCAGGCGCAGGGCCAACGGCTTTACGTGTTTTCGAGGCATACGCACATAAATTACGAAAAGTCAGCGATGCGCGTTTTGGGTTCGAACCTGAGGCCTCTGACTTGCCAGTCAGCGGTCAATACCACTAGGCTATCACGACTCTAAACTGTAAATAAAATACTTAAATCAAACAATAAATAAAGAATAGGTGAACGCATTATACCTAACTAAAACTTTTCATTGATGAAGACCCTCGCAAGAATGATTTGAATGACCTATTTCATAAACCTTCGGTACGAGCTACTACGGTTAGTCTCGGATTGCATTGCATGCCATAATGTAGCCAGTGATTATAATGCAGTTTGTAACGCCATGCAATACCCACTTTGTCATTTGTCACAGGTGTTAGGTAATGGTCGTCAGTAAGTGACGTATTAAAGTATACAACTAACTACAACCTACAAGCTATCTATTACGCGTAATGCGTACTAACTTAGCATAACGCCGCGATTTGCTTTCTCTTATTTTGAGATTTGTACTAAAGTCAATGCCATTGTGTAACTTTTTATTAAACTAGCCTTTGCTTGCTGCTTCGCTCGCGTCAGTTTAGAATTTTTAATTTGTATCTCGTTTCTAAAGACACGTGGCGCCATTTATATTAACTTTATTGTTGTATTTCTTGGGAACAGTACTTTTTTTCGAGATGAAAGGTACCCTATGTCCGTTTTTATACACTTGACTACATATATGCAAAATTTCAGGACGATTGGTTGAGTACTTTAGGCGTGAAAAGCAAGCAAACAAACCAACTTACTTTCGCATTTATAATTATAAGTTACGATAAAATCGTCATTGTTTATTTGGTAAAAGTGTACCTAAATTTTATTTTTTTGTAAATCTCAAGTAAATAAAAAGAACCGAGGTACTAAAGTACTTCAATGTTTTGTCGGAATAAATGCAACTTTTCAGTCCCATATATAGAATTCATTCGTATTCAATTTGCTCCTTATAAGGAGTTAAGAGTTCCCGTCAGATCACGATATGTTACAAATATGTAACTTAACGCCATTGCTTCATAATGACACGGTATGCAATAAGGGAAGGCATAAGTTAACGTTTAGCGGCATTTTGCGCAACGGTAGTAATTGGAGCCCGCCCGTGTTGCGCAACCTGCGCTGAGACATGCGCACTGGACCGCAGAGTTCATTGTTTTACATGAAAGCTTTTAGTGTAGAAATTACAAGTAAGAAAACAACTAAAGCAATTTAATTTTTTTGTTTTTAAAAACTATTATATTGAGAATTTCAGAGTTATGTAATATTATTGAAAGAAAACTTTTAAAATGCATTATTAAAATTTAAGATCATTAGCTTTAGCATCATTTATTCAAAAACTAATTAAAACTATCTAGTTATATAGGTATAAAAACCTATAAGCAAAACCTATAATCTAAAACCTTAAAAATAAATAACTAGCTAACTAACTGACTACAAACGATATTTAACGTTATATTAGTATCTGAAATACACATTAAATTAGCTATTGAGGTCGATGAAGATGCTGTATCGATATAAGTAATGCGGATGATAGAGCTGTTGGCGTTTTAGTAGAGCAATTGGATATTACACATTTCCTATCAAAGTTAATACAGAATAACACACATACCTACTTAATGCCTGCATACATGAATGCATAAATATGTAGGTACCTAATATTTATTCAATTAAATAAATGATTATTATATTACCATTGTTATGTTTAACTACCCACCTATTAGATAACATCAATCAAATCTCACATCGATCATTCAAATATTTATGAATGACTCACGACATGATATAAGCGGGTATTATATTTTATCATGACTACTTGTGAATTATTGAAATGTGGTAATAACTTAGCGTAGGTTTTGTGTAGGCGTAAGTCGTCAATTAAATTAAATAGTACAAGTAGGTAGATACTAAGTACGTAGGACTGGAGTAGGCGTTGGCACGATTAATCTAAACTTTCGTTTTAAACCTTGAAATTGTAATAGGTAATATTACTTGACCTCAATTTTCTGACAAAGCTCAATGGTCAATAAATTGTCAGTTTCTTTATGAATAAAATTGTCAAAGCCATTTCCTTGGCAATTAAAAAAAATACAGTAATCTGTCACATGGTCAATTGTCAATTTATTCTTTATGAATAAAATTGACAAAGCCATTTCCTTTGTAATTAAAAAAAAGTTACAGTAATCTGTCACTTAAGTTTTTAAAGAGTTGTTTAATAGGCATGCAGTGCTGAAAGCTTGTCTACATGACCATTGTTGTAGGTAAGTAGGTGTTTTTGTATTCTGCATTAATTATATAAATCAGAGAAACTAATTATATTGTTCATCCTTTTGATGGCTTAAAAAAATGATGCCAAAAAAAAATACTAAGTAGGTATAAGTAAGTAAGACGTCATGTTCCAGCGTAAGATTTAGGATTTTTATTTTCCAACATTTCAAGGTAGTTAAGCAAACTATAGATGTTTTGACATCTCGACATAAAACAATGTAGCATTTATTACGCGCTTGAGAATCTTCACATGTTTGTTGTTAAAAATTTCACACATTGTAGTAACAATGCATGGCTGAATTCGTGAACGCGCAACAATCTGTAGGACAAGGCTAAACGTTGGCTAAAGGCTGCGTTCATACTTTTTTAAACGATTTAATTTTGTAATTTGTCTAAGAGTGGCCAAAATTTTTCTTTTTAATGTTTCCAATGATTATTACAATGACAAAAAAACGTTATCAAATTGTAATAAAGTTTTTTAGTAGCTACCTACTATAGAAATACGAAATTCCAATACCTTTTTGTTAGCTGCAAAATTAATGCTCAGCGACTCGGAGGACCAAATCTTTTGAAATATTGGTCCAATTAGAGAAAATGAATAGGTAATGACTTAAAATTAAACTTAACTTAATATAATAGGTATATGACTAACTTAATAGTGCCGTATTTCAGAAATAGATTTATTATTTACTAGCTGTGCCCCGCAGTTTTACTCGCGTAAAACCATCTATCTCATATCAAATTTTGTTACATGTGTACAATGGTTTAGATGTGAAAACGTAACAGACGGACAGAGTTACTTTCACATTTGTAATATTAGTTAGGGTTAGGATAATAGGTACTACATACTATGAAAAAGTAAGTAGTAAAGAGAACCTTATTATCACTGTTTCACGCATATAACCTATATTTATTAACACCGACAAATCGGATGTTACGTAGGTACATCTTTGTGTTCAATAACTATTGCAACACGACGGTAGATAGTATAAATGAATTTAAATTACACACTCGATTGCGTCAGTTCTTTAACGAATGTTATCAATGAGAGCATCGAAAGTTGCACACCGACATTACAAAATTAGTGAACACATTTGATTTTATCACTATAGTATTTATTCTTAGCTTTTTAGACTACGCCTTTATTCTTATTAGAAGCAAAATTAAAGCTTTAATTCAAATTATTATCTGTTTTATTAGGTAGGTTATTAATTTAAAACATCGTTCATTCAATTTTAAATCTGTACCTATAAATGGTTTTTAGCTACGCATTGATAACGAAATTATATTCCAATAGATAATAATAAGTAGTTATTATGTTTCAATATCGCATTTTATTTTATGTAATTATGTTTTATAGGTAGGTCTATTTGCTGTAGGTAAAGTGGGAACTCACGATTTACTTTCAAATGGCCGTGTCTGAAAGCGAAATTACATTATGTAATAGTCAGACGTACCAAGTCATGCTCGACTTATTGTCTAACATCGACAAGTTTTTGACAACGCTGTTAAAGTAATAAACAGTTGTTTTGAAAAAATGTGGGATAAAATTTTACGTAAGATTCGGACAGTCGATTTTTGTTTTTTTATTTTATTTTATTTATTTGTAAATGGTAGACAATGTAGCTCAGACTTTATTTAATAAATTGAAAACAATTATTCTCGAAATATAATAAATCGATAGTTATCGATGAATTTATAGTACAATAGAATACCTAGAGGTAAATTAATTAAATTACTAAAGCGTAGAGCCACAGCAAAACTAGTATTTACATTATAAAAACTTTTACATCCGAAATAAATTTAGAAAGTAGTGTAAATACGATTTCATGGCTTTACAAACCAGATTGGATCAATTACACAACCAGTAACTGATTCGATTACAATTGCTTAAAAGAAAACCATAGTTTTCTTTTTTTAAACGGAAAAAAAATTCTCATCTTGTTTGGTGGTCATTTTTATCGATTTTTATGTAACATTGATTGTGGTAACGCCAAAAAACAAGTAATATTAGTCGGGTATCTAATTAAAGATATCAAATATGAGAAAGCAAAACTCATTTTGGAAATATTTTTCCCCTTTAGCTTTTTTTCTATTTAATTTATATTGAAGAGATAGGTATGAAGTTTTGATGTGTGTGCATTTGTTTGTGTGATCAACATGGTTCGCTATCATAAAAACATAAACACCAACCGATAAATACCTACCTAATTGTATGCATAATACAATATCACTCTGAAAATAATATAGTTATTTAAACCAATATGATAATATCTACCACGTTCCGGCTGAATGCAAGTGCCCCACCCGTTCCTGTTTGCCTTCAATAATTATTTCCTTTGGTGAAAGGTTTTTCAATGCCATAGGTACTTTTTTGTTATAACGTTTTAAATAACAGATTGTCGTTTCTACCAACGTAATAATAATGTCAACTATCAAGGTCGTAAGTAATAAAGTCGATTAATATATAACTTATTTGCTTTTTTGTTGGAGACACAAAGACCACTTTTTTGTTGGTCACCACATTTGTTGAATGAAGCAGGATATCCTGTTTATGTTTTAGGTAAAGCCAGGGGAAGGCAAATCAGATATTTTCTTTCGATATATTGTAATTAACGAGTAATTAACACAAAAATGCTTGAAAAAGTTACTCATTTTAAATTTAAAAACAAACAACAAAGACTTCACAACAAAAATTTAAGTATTTACTTCTGCTTGATAATAGGTTTAACAAAATAAAATAAAAATTTATTTATCGATTATAAATATCGATTCAAATACTCAAAATATTCGAATACTCAAATTTAATAGAATAGGAGGAAAAACATTGTTCTCAATAGGAATAATTTTAAGTTTAATGGTTATAAGTATTTTTTATGTAGGTACTTTTGGTTATTATGTATAAAAAATAATAAGTGTTAAAATTTATTTATCGACTCTTTGTGTTTGTCAATAAATCGCCATTGACTACTTCCAAGTTCAATATAAGTTTATTAAATACCAGTTAGATACATTGAAATGTTTAAGTAAAGTTAAACTTTTAAAAAAACATTGCTCACAAAAGGAAGTATTTTACAGTGGATCAAGATAAATGACCGTGTATTAGAAATTAATTTTCGAATTTTAAAAATCAATAATTCGAACATAAATTTATAAAATCACTATAATCTTGCCAGTTTTGTAAAGTTTATGCAAAGTTAAATTATGCTATAAAGATCTCTGTGTCTCAACCTAAGACCGAAACAAATTGGTGATTAGGTACTATGCGGTTATCGAATCTGCGAAACCTGGCGCGGTCTCCTAATCATTAAGCTACTGGGCCGAATGTATCGTCAATTGAATATTATTAAGATTATAATTATATCATATATTATTCGCGTTTAAATTTATTTTAAACATTGTTGCCTTTGGAGAGCTTACCGGCTAAAATGCTAATTGCCTTTAAAATCAATTTAATGTCGTGACAGATTTATCAGAACAAGCTGTATCAGTAGGTTCCCGATTTCATTTGCATCATACACAAGATAATCAACAACATTGTGTTTTCCTTTGTGTATGTGGTGGTATGAAATCTGTATTTATATTTATGGTTAATTTGAAGCACTGTCTGGTGAAATTCATTTAGTACCTATATGTATATATTTTACATAGATTTTTGTACGTTAAATGTTTCTTTAGACATAAATAAATTAGTGTTCAAGACGAAATCTTGAAATGTCGTAGGTATTCGGGTTTAGAACAAGGAAATAAAATTGAATGCGAAGTGCATAAGAAACATTAAGTACCTACATTTATTTCTCCTTGAGAATTAGTCAGAGGTGTCATACACCGATATATCACCATTTAATATACCTACTTGCAATAGATAAAGGATGTGAGATACTTATTTGTGTTAAAAATTAATGATAAGTTATTAATTAGGTATGCCTAATAACTAGAACATACTTATTAAGTTAACTTCGTTGTCGGTGGTTAAACAATAACACAATTGCCTTCAATATTTCGGTCAAGTAATGCTCTGTTACCTTCATGATAAGCAGCTAATTAACTTGCAATTAAAATCAGAATTTTGTAATTGTGCTACTGAACGTAATAATTAAATTGATTTGATACTCATTTTTTTCACTTAAGTATTTCCTCGAATACCTACAATTTATTAATCTTGGTCCTTTAGTCAGTCAGTTGGTCCTCTGATCATTAAAAATCAAGTGGGAACGCATGTTTTAGGTAGAGTCCAAGCACACTGTGATCTTCATTATAATAAAAAAAAATAACGCAATATATTGTGCAATTCATTAATAAAAATAAAAATTATAAAATTCATACTTTCACTTAAAACACTTAGAATAAATACACTATAATAATTACCACTAAATATAATGAATACACTAAATATAATAGATATTACGTGAGCCATCTACATAAGAAAACAAACACAAAACAATTAATCGAAAGTGAATTAAGAACTGACCATTTTCGTCCAGAGATGGCGTGTCTGACGCGGCACGACGCGTTCGCCTCTACTCAACTGAGCTCGCAACAAGAGTTGCTACAATTTTTATAGTATCCACACGGAGTAGTTTCACTTTCTACTCGAGTCCGGTCGAACATGATCCACTTTTTTACGGCCGCCATAACTCTTACGCCTTTAATGGTAAACAAAGAGCGCCTGTTTCACCCCCGGGAGAAATTATCAGGTGGGTTAAGTTTATGATCCTGCGATACGCTTACCATATGACGTTATATTACTCGTTATACTTGTTTCTTTAGTAGGTATTGTAATTATATCGAAGGGAAATTGGCAGGCCATGTGGTGGGCCTGAAGCTTGTTCATTCATACGGTTAGTAGTAGCTTTTTATTAAAAAAATTTACTTTCTACTATTGAGTCAACATGCATGATAGCAACACCCATGAAGTACCGATGACAGTAGTCAATAATAATAAAGTAGGAACGTAAATACGGTTTATCCCACTGCGGATAAAATACATTACTTGCGCAAAATTATAATATTTGAGCATAAAAGTCGTTTTATTCAATGATAGATTGATGTTTGTATAAATCAATTGAAATAATTTTTGTGTGTATGTTTGTGTTTGTTTCTGTAACGTTTCGTTTATTTTTGAAATGATGATAAACCTTCGGCTGGCTATTTAAGAGCTCTATAGTTAGTAGATTAAATCAGGTTTGACCCGAAGGACCAGTAAATTCTTGTACTGGTCCTTTGGTCCTTCATGTTGTCCCTTGTGTTGTCTAGCGGCAAAATTGATTAGATATCGGTGGTGCATGATACCTACGGAATATTGGCTGTTTTATTTCAAAATCTGTGATCTCTATTTTGAAATTCAGAAATCATTTTAAAGAAAAAATAAATAAAATGTTTAACGTAACCTGCATGTGTAAAATGTGAAGGAAACCTGTATGAAGGATTATCATATTAAAAAAAATATTATTATAACTAAATACTAGTTATATAGTTACTATAACCATGTTAGTAAATAGTTACTAGGTATAACAAAAGTCCTCTGATTTAAAGGCTAATATTAAGCCTTTGCCTAAAACCATAAAAAGAAAAAACTGGGGAGTGCCTGGCGTGGAAATGATTTCAATTTCAGAATGGACGAGTGTTTTTTTTTATTCAAAAGCATAGATTTAATCCTCCCATAGTCCCACCCATCTAATTCCATTGAGCAGTTAGAATTGTAAATTACGTAGGGCCACAACTACACTACCTTAGTTGTTGATGAAAATATAGACCGCCATATTTTTTGTAAATTAATAAAATTATGGTATTATTATATTCCACTCGAGTGAACTGCATTCTTCACACCAGGCAACCCTGCTATAATATCAGTAAATCAAAATAACGCTTGTACGAGTAGTTCTTGTAATCTTTATGGTACAATTAGGGTCAGATCAGGTTATCTGCTTCCCCTATACAATACGCGTTAGAAAATTAGTTAGGTAATTACTAGATTTCTCTACGGATTTCCATTGTAAGTTGTAAAGTAATATTTTTATACTATTATAGGTACTTATGCGGTAAACAAGCATACGGCTACCTATTAGTAAGCGGGGAATACACAATACAGAAACTGTTAATTCACGCCAATATTCTGTGAGACAAGAAGAAAAATAAAGAGTCGTTCAAGCTACCTACCTACCTACTCGAGTACCTTCTAAAATTAGGTACTTATATCGAAAAATCAATCAGTAATCTCGTAACTAACATGGTGTTTGCAGGGGAGATATGCTTTAGAAGAATCATCATATTATGGGAAAAAAATTCCTCCATGAGCTATACGGAGCTCTTATCAAAATAATAGCTCAGCAATTCAAATGCGATCCAAATGTAGTGTTCTTTTTTTGAAAAAGACATCCTTTTTCTAAAAAAAAAGTATTACCTACCACAGATTACTAAATAGCATTTGGATAGCAATTGGATTATTCTAAGATAAGAGCTCCGCATAGCCCCCCGTTCTGTTTTGTTTTCCTCTACCTATATGCATAAAATTTCCAAAAATAAGTGAAAGTTATATGTAAGTATCCTCTGATTCCCATGGAATGCATGAACTTTAAACAAATGAATACAACACTCACATACGCGGGTTCTCAGATATAATCGGGTACCGAAGACATTTCATCACATGTATAATATAACGGAGTTCATTCTCACCTGTGCAAGCATTTCATACTAAATATCTGCTTACCCTCTTACACAACGATATGGATTTCTAACCTTATATAGGACACTGGGTATTGAATAGAATTTAAATGCTATTCATCTGTTTGTGGATTCAAAAAAAAAAACAAAAAGTTAAATAGAGTTTAGAAAACAGTTAAAACTAGTGATAGCAAGCGCGACTATTGAGCACGAGGTCCTGGGTTCGATCCCCGGGTCGGGCAGTCTTTCGGATCCATTAGGAAATTCTCAGTAGCAGCACGGAGTGTGGAATTGTCAATAGGCTCGCCCTCTATTATATGGGACTTATAGTCGGCAAATCATGGGTGCAGTACGTACTGCATACACATTTGCCTACCCGCTCTGGGTAATACAGGCGTGAGTCTATATTGTAACAAAAAAATAATTTTAAATTAAGTCCTTCCAAAATTTTTAAAGCTAGGTAGTGTCAGATTGATAGCCTAGTGGTAAGTCAGAGGTCTCAGGTTCGGAACCCAAGCAACCCAGGGAATAGAGTGCACCTGTGTTTGCGCAGCGCACACACTTGTGCACTATAATATCTCCTGTGTAGTCGCTGTGACCGAAATTCGGTCAGGAGGACATTATCACTGTATTGCTGTCTGGAATACGATTGGGATTCGAGGACCTAGATTATGGGATTCATTTGTAAATAACACAATATTTCCAACACTTTTCCTTATCGCAATACCTATATCATCATCTACGCATTACGCACGTTCGAATGGGGATTCACAAGAGCAAAAAGATTAAAAGGATAACATTAGTTTTATTATTTCCTATAATAATATGGAATTACCTAAGCGTGCAGTCACTAGCCAGTGAATAAGATTACGGTAATATATTCTGCGATAAAAATACTATGCATTGTATCATTTCAGTGACGGTGACATAGGCGAACTATAGACTTCAGGCTTGCAGCTTCAACAAAAAATAATAAATTTTTAATAAAAAATGTCAACGTTATATATACCTATAGAGTCAATCAAAAAATCAAAATATTTTTATTCATGTAGACCATTTTAGGCACTTATGAATAGTCATAATTCTAATATTATTCAAACGGCGCAAATATAGCAACATTATTGGTTGCTATATCTTTGAGCCGTTTGGGGTTGAAACCCTAGGGTCATGGGGTCCAAGTGCGCGTCTCCTGTACAAAGAAATTGCTCGGAGACTAGTCGACAGCACACGTGATCAGAAGGCTGGTTATTTCTTTGCGCAAAGAATCAGCATTGCCATCCAGCGTGGCAATGCTGCCAGCCTTCTGGGCACGTTGCCTGCAGACGACGGTGATGGGGAGGAATTCTTTGACGCCTTCGCGTAACTTTTGTATAAATCTTTAATTGTAAATGTAAATATAAGTTATATTATTATTTAGTTTATTGTTATTTGTTATAAGTAATTGTATAGTATAGTATTTGATTTGATAATTATATTATTATAGGAGTGACTCTAGTTGCCAGTTCCAAGGGCAGCCTACCCCTCATGGAGAAGAATCTGGCAAGAAACTCCATGAGTATCTAATTTATCATTAATTTAAATGTCGCATATATCCAAATCTAAGAAGTACATATGACATTGAAAAAGCCACATTGGTACATATGCCAGGTTCGAAACCATGCCCCCACGTGCTTTCAAAGTGGGTCCGTAACCAGAGAGCCACCGCCACATGAATGATAGAATAAAAATTAATTCGAATTAAAATCCGAAAAAAATCCTAAATCTGACATCTTATACAATGACTTCTAAGTATTTGCAGTTTTTACTGAACCGCGCAAAATCGGTAAAAAGTATTCGATTTTACAGGGTTGCACTTTTTAATGATTGTTATCGAATAATGAACCGTTCTCGATTTTAGCAAATTTACGTAACACCGCTCGATCGTTTCAGCGTTAGGTATTTTTTTTCCAATCACAGTTTAGAAAAAATAGTTTAAATGATCGTGTCTTAACTTTTTTTGTATTAGGTACGAGGTTGGGAGCAATTTTGTCATAAAACTTAAACTATTGCATTAGTTAAAGTTAACAAAGTACGCCTACGCGCTTCTAATTAATGTTGTCCTGACTGAATTTCGGTCACACCGGCCAATCTCAACGGAAATTAGCCAACATACCTGGAGATATTATAGAGCAAAAGTGTGTGCTATGCTATTGATCCGTCTGGGCCGGTTGCATGTAGAGCAAAAGTTTGATGGTGCGAGCGGGATTACAAATAGCTCAAATGGATCAAGGTCTGCTCTTAATCGAATTTTTCTTTCTAAAATATCGGTATTTTTGAATTACTACATTTTGTAACACGTTGTACAAAATAAACCGCAGGAAATCGTCAACTACTTATTGTTAATGGGTTTTTATTAAAATAGCATGACTTCAGTGGTGTGTAAAATTGATAATAGTAGGTTAGTAAAACCTACATGTCGCAAGACTCAATTATAATGCAAATACAATATGCAATATTACTGTACTGCACTTGTAAGTAAGTATTTCAATTTGCTCTAAGTACAACATGCATATTACCTAATCATAACATTATGCGAAATAGCTTACAGCCATGACTAATAAAATACTCTAAGGGGAATTTAAAGCAAGTGGTGACAAGAGATTTATTTGTCGACAAGAATATAAACCATGGTCCATGGCCCCGGGCGGCATATGAAAGGGGTGGCGGTAAGCGATTTTTTAAATTGGAAATAAAAAATAACTCCAAATCGCGCGCGTATGTAAAGTGCCAAACGAAACCTCAAGGGTGCAAAAGAGAGTAAAAGGGTGAGAAATGATATGATGAAACTTTGAATACATCGGAAAAACTGACAAATAATGAAAATGGGGGCGAATTTTCAGTCTGCCCCGGGCGGCACAAAACCCGCGCTACGCCATTGGCTAGGGGGCGCGGTGCCAGCGGTGGCCAGGCACAGGGCGCAGATCCTGGAAGGGCACAGAAATAACCAGACTAGGACCAAGTTTTAGGAGCGCAGAGAGAATTTTGCACTGAACACAAAAAGCATATAGTTACGCGTGGTGATTAATGCTCGATCCTTCTCTGTATGAGAAGAGGACTTTGTCCTACAGTGGGACAGCTAAAGGCTAGTTTATTATTATTATTTTTAGAATATTGTGTCTAAATCTAAGATTTATGGAACGAAATTTTACTTTAGGTAGGTAGGTACTTAGACTTTGCATTTGGCAAGATCGGTATTCATAAAATTATCTTTAAAGTCATAAATTTCAATTTTATTTTAATATCAATTTTACACGCTATCGAGAATATATCTCAAGTGTCTCAACTATTTTCCTTCACCGCGCCGTTATTAAGCAAGTGATAATATAATTAATTTCGTTTTATCATTAATTAATATGTAAATCACTTTATCCTTTAAATAAAAATCGACTGTTCTAAATAAAAATTAAATTAATTTCTAATACGCGCATGAATTCAAAAAGTCAGTGGCGCGTGCCTGGGTTCGAATCTGCTGCGACCTTTACTTGGCAAACAAAAAAAGTAGTATTTTTCCCACGAACGATTAATAACTAAAAATGGAAATAAGAACCAGTTACTCATATAGTATAAGGTCTAACATTAATAATGTGAATTATTTTAGGAGCTAATAGGTCAATAAGAAATTTAATTTATTAAACGCAATGACGGACACGTGGTGTCCGACAAACAATAGAATTTGCATTGTGTCTGCTGTCTGGCTGTCAAAGTGTTAAATAAGTTTTTATGAAAACAGAATATATAAAAGCTTGGTTAAGCTTTTATATTGAAATATCAAAACAAAATATAATAAAATGTGTCTGTGCTGTTGACCGTTGAAGAGTTCCTTTATCTGAAACTAATCCTGGATGTCGATTCAGGTCATGCTTACCATAAAAATGCATTGTCATCGGAACTGAACCAACATTTAAAAATTCAACTCCTTATGATAAGAGGAAGTGGTTCTAATTCAGCTTGCAAGATATGGTATGGTATGGTAAGTATTTAGTGTAATCATCGTAGGTACCTATGATCTAGTTACCTCCTAAACAAATTTCAATTTATTGAGATAGACCTTATAAATATTTAAAACTGTATAAATAACCTAACTTGCATAACTGCTACACTTAAATACGAAATAAATTAAGGAATTTGAATATAAAATTATACAATCTGTGCATTGGAGCGGATGCAGACTAGTGGATTATAATGTCAACAACAGGTTTTTTAACATAAAAATCGAATAACTATAACTGCATTTTTCGTAGTGCTAATGTTTCTAGGCCCCTTGGAAACTACACTCAGGACGTCCCACTAGCACACTGTGAGCTCTGAGCGGGACACCTGAAGTCCCGCTTTTTCATTTTTAGCAGTAAAATCTTGGCGATGAAGTACTCTAAAAATGATATTGATCTCAATAAAGTCTGTATTTCAAAAATATTGTAAGTAACCATGTTACAAATTTTTCCTGAGCCCCGATTTTTCCGTCCCTGTCCCACTTATTTACCTAAGTCCCGATATATGGAAAAACGATTCTGACAACACTAGTTACGACTTTACGAGGTATTGGAGTATCACCGATGATAAGTAAGTTTAAGCAATAGCAAAGTTCGTTCTATACCTAAATCCTAAGCCTTAGATTCAAACTTTTTTACCGCTCGTGCTAACTTGCAATAAACTAGTAGGTAACCTATACGGCTAATGGTTTGATCGACACAAATTTCCTAACATTTCCTTTCCTATCTTGCTTCACCTAGATCCAGATTCTAAGGCATCGAGAAAGTAAGTAGACCAACCAGAAAGTCTTTCATTATGAACTTATAGATATAATACCTGCTTGTATTGTTGTTGGAAAGTTTGTAATTGCAAAGGGAAAGTACGCCGCATATCTAAGGCCTGCAATTCCAGTTAGTTGAACCTGGGGTAAGCATGAAGCAGTGATAGCCCAGTGGTGACTTGCATAGGTTTTAAGTTCGAACCCAACACACGCACTTTTTGGTTTTTAGTAAGTTACTTATGTGCGTATAATAAATAAATTATCATTTGCTCCGTGCCTCGGTGCCTCTACGATCGTTTCATATAACTGCTTGCCGACCAAGTTCCTACAATGCCTGTTGCGATTGCTATGCACAGAATTATACGGAATTTTAATGGATTGTATACACATCAAATGGTCCTTATTTCCTAATAGCCAAAACATTATGGAATGCGGATAAATTTCTGTACAAACCGAATTAATTTTTAAACTATATTATGTTTGTACCCGAGATCTCTTGATTTGCCAGTCAAGGGTCATACCACGGTCTATTAATGCTTTAACTACCTACTATTTAGTAATATCAAAATCCTAAAATTCAGGACACTTTAAATTTAACGTAGGTACTTATGTAGTTTATTTCAGCAAATCAATTAACCCCGATTCAATTTGCATGGCTCTGCGTGATGTGCGTAACCAATATTATTTCAATATCGTATGAAATCGTAACAATAACGTTAGTTCGGCCTCAATTTTATTGATCGTATTGCCTTGTTTGTAATATGCCAAACGTGATAGATGAACAGAAGATTTTAAGATACGCTTCCGAAGTAAGGAATATTATAAAAGGGTTTTCCTATTTCCTATTAGGTACTTAAAAGTGCAGGCCGTTCCCTATCCCCCCCGAATGTGGGTTCTCGCCTTGTCGTGGCGGGGGGGCTTAGTAGCCGTGGTTGGGCACACGGCGAAGCTAAGAGGAACCCCAAGGAGGCGCCGCTCCTGCGGGCTTTGAGCCGGAAGCCCGCGTTGGAGCGGCCCTGGCGGGTTGCGGTGCTGCATGGATGGAGCACCCGGCAGCACCGCAACTAAGGCGGGCCGCGGTGTTGTAGGAACAACATCGCGGCTGAGGAGTGCGGGGCCGCGGCGGGAGAGGAGTGCCGGTATTACGGTGCGCCGCTCTCCCTACCTTCCGCGGCCTCGGCGGGGCCGCAACCGCTGGATTGCGGACACGGTGGGGCCGCAGGGGAAGAGGAGTGTCGGTATTACGATGCGCCGCTCTCCCTATCCTCTGCGGCCGAGGTGAGGACCATGGGCGTCAGATTCGGGGTCGTCTGGCGCTCATTGCACATGGTCCTCTAAGTGGTCACGGTGGGTGGGTGTGGCAATCACCCCACCCCAAGGAGGGTCCGGTGACGGACGTCCGCGGCGGGTTCGCGGATGTAGTACACTAGGGATACCGCGTTCCCGCCACTATGCGGAAAGGAGGTGACACAGAAGGGGTTTTAGTCGGTATGCTGGCCGCCTACCGTCTCTAGGCCGGAGAGCCCGACATAACCGTCTCGCATCCCCGAGCGAGACGGTATGCATAAGGCGCATTTCCCCTTCTGCAAAAAAAAAAAAAAAAGGCCGTTCCCTATAAGTTGTCCCATTGTTAACGAGTGCTACCATAGAAATATTAATATCTTTGAGTGCTACAGTCCGTTGACTGTAGCCATACTGTAGCTTTCGTTAACTTGATTTTTTTGAGTCTATGGGCGGTAACAGATAAAATGCAGTCATGAGGTTTTTTTTAATATATAGGTAGGTTTTTTTTGTAGATTCACATTTTCAGACACGTCTCTGTTGTGGTCTTAACTGTTATTTCGACTTATTTCAATACCACAATAACATAGGTAATATTCAAATTGCCTATAAATTGTTCTGAGCTGAGCTCAAAAGCTTAAGGAATAGGTACTACCTACTTAAGTCAAATTCCAACCCATATCTAGGCTATCTCTATTTTATTAATCGTCGTAAATATTGTTGTTATATTCTAGTCTGTCTAATTACTTTTTCATATTGTTTAGATAAGGTCATATAATATTTTTACACAGCTACATTATGACAGGTCAAGGTTCAATCAATGAGAGCGTGGTAAAATTATACAAATAATTTTATATTAATTATTTAGGCGTCTAATTAATGTTAAATTCATTTGACACTCAAACTCTTTCGTAATGTGTTTGTGAACTGGCTTTTTTCAAAAGGCCAATCCGGGTAGCTTACAAGCAGTGGCGGAGGCTCCATACAACTCGATTCTTACCGGCTTCCCATAGAAAAATGACAGTCAAGTCGTGCCTACTAACTGTTCCATTAGTTTTTCTCCGAGTTGGCTTAACTCTTGAAAAATTCAACCTAAAAAGGGGTCATTAAACTCTATAAAAAAATATACAGGGTTATTTGTAAAACACCAGCATCCTTAAAAGGGGACATTAAACTCATCATTATAAACAACTTTTACTATGGGGCCAACCCTGAAATCCCAAAAAAAATCAGCTGTTCCATACATTTTGTTGAGTCATGTGAACATAAATGTATGGAACAGCTGTTTTTTTTTGAGCCATCGACTCAGGAGATGTGACCTTCTCTCTATTCCCCTTACTCTCGTAGGTATTCCGATAGGACGGCAATCCGACACGACCGGAGAGAGATCAGGCGCAGGGCCAACAGCTTTACGTGCTTTCCGAAGCACAGAGTAAGTGATAACTAATTTATAATACGCACATAACTTATGAAAAATCAGAGGTACCTGAGACCTGTGACTTGCCAGTCAACGGTCATACCACTAGGCTGTCACGACTTAATCATCATCATCTGCCTAGCCTTTTCCCAACTATGTTGGGGTCGACTTCCAGTCTTACCGGATGCAGCTGAATACCAGTGTTTTACATGGAGCGACTGTCTATCAGAACTCCACAACCCAGATACTGGGTTACACGATACCCCTTGGTAAGACTGGTTGTCAGACTTTCGAGCTTCTGACTACACGTAACGATTACGGCGTTTAATTTTTTTATTTTCCCTCGATTGACATATTGCTTATAAATCACCTCTTGCGCAAAAAACGCGCAAGTTTTTTTTTAATCCTCATATTACTGAATAGGTAAGGTCTCTAATAGAGTGATTAACTTGACACCGGCAGCCTTCGGCAACAAGGAAAACTCCAATTGAAATAAACAAAAACGAAATTTTCTTTCATCATCATCATCATCATTTCAGCCATAAGACGTCCACTGCTGAACATAGGCCTCCCCCAATGACTTCCAAATTTTCTTTACTTCACAATTATTTTTTTTAAATTATCCAATATTTTTTTTTACAAAAACTGAACGTGGTTGTAAAGTGTACATTCTAAGCTATCTAATGATGTATAACACTAACATACTTCCTTGGAAAACATCCGAATAATTTTGTGTTGAACTTCCTTAGCGGTAATTTAATTGGCATGAAAATATTTATGCCCAATATTTGAGGTTTATTTTATATACGTAAAACTAAGTTATTTTTTTTTTTGTAATTTATTCGTAAGTTCCATCTTTTGAGAGTATAAAACCATAAAGGGATCTATGGATTTACGACTTTCATCACAACCATTTTTGAGATGGAAAATACCATAGAAATATTAAATAAGGAGAAGTGGCAAGGGGGCGTTCCCACGTCATACGACGTACGACTCCTAGAGTCGTACGTGGCTAAATGGCCGTTACCGGCAGCCAGTACACATTTGACCGCGACCGTGTAATTTTATCGAAATGACGCGTTGTTTACTGGATTCTTATAAAAATCGATGTCAAACAATAAACTTGATTAGTAAAACAATCATTTACCATATTAATTATATTAGATTTATCTTTAAATTCATTAAAAACAACAAATCTAAAAATATTTGCTGTCTTTATTATTTATTTTGGTTTTCATGGAGCTCAACGACTTTATTATTTTTGTACGAAATACACTGCTTCTTAAGTACTATCTCAGTTTGATACTGTGTTAATAAACGAAGCAATGTAAAAATAACATAACGATATTTTGAACATTAGAATTTATGTCGTGGTAGGGCCGCTGCTATCGGTCGCGAAAGTACTCGCTGTAGATCCATGTGTGAGTAAGACTGACTAAGGGCAGTGCATGTTGCATGATCGCTGTGTATAAAGTAATAAAGTGCATATTTGTTTGTGCAGCATGCACGGAGTTGTTGTATGCGAGATTGTCTGAGATTGGTCCGAGAAATTGCTTGTGTAGTTGTGGCGAGTGGTAGGGACAAACTGGAGACACTAGGTTCCTGTACATTTTATACCACACGGGCATATCTCCTTCTTTCCAATATCTTTGGAAAATACTGTTTGGTCCTATAGTGCGTCGTCCTAATACAACGCCAATGCGCGATCGTCGCGCGAATTTGCGATGCGACCACGATGGTAAAAACTAGGTGTCCTAATAGAAAGCCAATACGCGCTTATCGCGCGAATAAATGATGCGATTGGCAGGGATGCCCGCTTCGCAAATTGCATCCCTATTCCGATACCATCAAGTATCGATATCAACGGAATAGGAAAACACTCTTGGGATAGCCATACATCCCCGCGATCTTTTTAAAAATACCATGAACGTATTACGTAGCTGTTTAAAATTTGCAAAAATTTTATCGAATAACCTTTTTTTTAGGGATTCGCTTGTATCTCGAAAACGGTGCATGTTATCGCAAAAATAATGAAAATTTGGCCCCCCTTTAAGAAACCCCACACCACATCAGGGCTTACACATGGGGAAAGAAAAAAATTTTTTTTTTAATAAAATTATTTAAAAAACTTAATTATACAAAAAAAAATACGTTCTACCTTATTTACCTTCTCAAAAATCACTCACTATGTTGGGGTCGACTTCCAGTCTTACCGGATGCAGCTCAATACCAGTGTTTTACATGGAGCGACTGTCTATCAGACCTCCACAACCCAGATACTGGGTTACACGATACTCCTTGGTAAGACTGGTTGTCAGACTTTCGAGCTTCTGACTACACGTAACGATTACGGCGTTAAATTAGGGGGAAAAATCGGATAAAAATCTCCATCCAGCATTAGGCATTCTCGCATTCAGAAATTAGGGTGAATTTTTTTAAATGGATAAACGATAAAGCTATCACGACTTAATCGACGATCTTAAATATCGATAATAACGACGATCCTTAGCTAGCATAGCTTGCATCTTCTTAAAATTATAGATGATAGGTACTCAACGAAAATATTTTTGAAATCACGCAAAATGTTTGTTCCGTTCGATATTGAGCCCGGATACTAAGAGTTTCAATTTCTAAGAGCTTGTTATGTAAGTACTAGCTCCGAGTACTTAATAACTTTTTGTGAAATAAGTTGTTATCACTTGCGAAGTTATTGTCACCGTCGCGTTCGCTTTAAATGATTTATGTAATTTTGCATAACGCTTTCATTTGCACCGTGTCCGTCCGCTAGGAATTATACTTTTTAGTTTGGTACAAGAAACAAGCTTGTTTGTTTAATTAAATTAGGTAATCACATTTTTTTATTTCTCGATCTTTCTAATGAAGAATGATGAAAGATTAAAGCAAAATAATGTAACCTCTTTTTGCGTTACATTTAACAAATAATATTAATACTAGTTATAATAATAGGAACAAACTTAACTACAAAATAATATCCTAGTACAAGTTGGACCGTTGGACTGCCAAGTCAAAGTCGTAGGTTCAAAACGCTGGCACGCACCTGACTTTTTGGATTTATGTGCGTACCTATTAGAAATTATCACTTGCTAAAACGGTGACGGAAAACATCGTGAAGAAACCAGCCCACCTGAGAGATTTTTCAACGGTGTGTAAAGCCTTGTCAGAGGACTACACCGGGTTGTTCATCAACCATATGATTAAGAAAAAAATTATACCCAAATATATTATTAATATCCTTGTTTGGAAACCGAAATATTTGAAGAAAACCATAGAAAATAGAAACAGTACCTACTCACAGGAAAACAATAAAAATCTTGTAGCTATAAATAGTAAAGATATTTGCTCATAAAAATGTTTAATTAGTAATTTCATCTCAAATAATATTTAGAGCTACTGTCTTCTCAATACCGCGGTGCGGGCGCGGCGATAACAACAATTTTAATATTCGGCCTTTATTAAGCAGGTCGGAGGTACAGATTTGCGTTGGTCAAGGCTTTTATTATTTTTACGGGTCGTTGTGTATCATTTTCATTAACAAATGTCAAATAATTCTACTCCAGTATTTACAAGGTTTTGAATACGAGGGTAAAGTAGGTATTAAGCAAGTATTATCATTGAGCTTTATTAAGTGGTTTTACGGTAAAAATATAGGTAGGTAAATCATAAGAAATAGACTCAAGCCTGTATTCCTTAGAAGGGGTAGGTATGCAGAGGTGTATGCAGTACACCCACGTTTCGCCGGCTATGTTATAAGTCCCATGTAATAGTAGGGGACGCGTCCGTGCTCCTACTGAGAATTTCCTAATGGAAAACCCCAATTACTCTTTGCCCGACCCGGGAATCGAACCCAGGACCACGTGCTCAGCAGTCCCGCTTGCTACTACTAGACCAACGAGGCAGTCATAAGAAATTTTCATATTTATTCTAATTTCGACGTTGACTGAGAAATGATTCCGTCAATTTTCATAGCTTGTACCAGCGCGAGCGCACCGTAACAATGATTTTAACGACAGAACCGTTTCAAAAGGTAAATAGATAACAATTTAGGAGAGAGCATCACGCTTTCAAGACAATTGTCCGACTAAATCCATTGTTTACTAGTATTGGAAGAATGCCTTCCACAGCGTGTAATGTACAGCGATTAGACATACTATTAAAGCAGTGATAGTCTAGTGGTTTGATAGTTGACTGGCAAGTCAAAAGTCTCAGGTTCGAACCCAAGTCGCGCACCTCTGATTTTTCGTTATGCGAGTATTATAAATTAATTATAACCTGTTTCGTGCCTCGGAAAGAACGTTAAGCCGTTGGCCCCGGTTGTCATGAAGATCAGTCGATATAGGGAGTCAGTACACTCATAAAATCCTGACAACTAATCTAACCTAAGAATATCGTATCTCTTTGGGTTATGGAAGTCAAATAGGCAGTTGTTCCGTAGAAAACTGATATTCAGCTGCATCTGGTTAGATTAGAAGCCGACCCCAAGAAAGTTTGGGAATAATAAGGCTAGGAGGATTATGATGATAGCCTAGGTTTCAGCCTATTCCCAAGCAATAGGCAAGATATTTGATCAAACAACAGTAGGTGGTTTGTAACTTTGTAGTAAATAAAAACACATAAGTTCTTTCACAAATATAATTTCTAAGTATGTTGATAATCAAATTTACAAAAGTACAACATTTTACAAAATATATTCGAGTTTTAACAAAATCTACACGAATATACCTAAAAAAACTAAAATAAACCAAAACTATAACAATTTAATTAGTAAACTAGAAAACAATACTTTTCCCGCGTTGCGCAGGTTTGTACTAGAAATTAGATTGGTATGGCACCGTTATCAGTTCCAACCAATAAATAAATGTTAAGACGAGTTAGTGTTGCCACACCTTCGCCACAGTATAACAAAGTAAGCAGTATAACATCTTCATATAAACTTCCGAATCGGCGCGCTTCAAAATCTCGGTATACTCGGTAAATTCATGGTTTAATGAAAATTTAATATAACATTATCACAGCCCTAGATCTAGGGTGGGGGTAACGGGGCACCCACCACGGGTGGCAGTTTCAGCGCCTTGCATACACCGCATGTTTTTTTTCCAAGAAATAATTTGAAAAAACTATTTTTGCTTTTATGACAATATTTTTTAATAATTTGATAATTTTAATCAGTATTGAATTATTTTTTTTAATTTAAATTTCCGCGATAAGATGGCGCCAACAATCTGGCGTCACTATAAAGTTTCTGCCCCGGTAAGTATCACCGTAAAATCGTAGATCTGGGGCTGCATTATATGCATTCCTAGTGCGTGAGCGAGCGGCCGTAGGTAACGAATTCAAGAGGACATGGCCAAGACGAAATACTACTTACTAAATTATACTAAGTTTAACTTCGATACTTCGAAATTAGAACAACGAAGCTTCGATTGACGGATCGCACGTTTGTAAAATCGATTGGTATTCGTCGTTTCAATCCGAAATGACAGACGAAAGCACTAGTAGTATTCGGATGGGAAGATTTCTGTAGTTACGTTGCGATCCGAAACATCGACGTTAGATTTTTTGTTCGATGAAACAATTACGTTCACCAATGAGAAAAAAAAATTCTGAACTTACGTTCAGAAAAATTGGTTGTAAACGTGTAATTGGTTGTAAACGCGTAGTAAAATTTTTTTGCAGCAAGAAAAATCAAGTTTTAATTCACAAACAAAGATTTTTTTAACAGTTTTACAAAATATTTCAGCGGCATTTATTACATAATCTAATTGCTGTACAATTTACAAACATATTTACTTTTACAAACCTCGGAAAAGGCCAGATTACCAGAGGCAGAAAGGAATTACCAAGCAGAGCTTTGATTGGTTAGCAGATTTTAAATCTCGCGTAACAATTAAAAAGCTAGAAAAATACTTTTAATAGTAAGAAAAAAAGACTCATTAATAATGAGAAAGAAAGACTTATTAATATTAAGAAAGAAAGACTTATTAATAGGTATTAAGAAAGAAAAACTTATTAAGGATTATTTGTTTTTTAATGATTAAAGAACGCTTTTTAAGGTTTCGTGCCAATGGGACCCTGTTACTAAGCCTCCGCTGTCAAATTCAATCAAGTTAAAAATTAAAGCGGGTCACTAACTATACATATATATACAATACGTTTTTTCGGCGTTTTTGTACGTAACCCTTTGTGTGCGCGTCCGGCTCGCACTTGGCCAGTTTTTTGTACTTTAAATCTGCCACTGGTAATTCTGTGAATATAATTTTGTGACTACCGTTTAGCACCATCTAATTGCATCACACTAGATGTTCCATTTTCTTAAGTATCTCAAATATCCTTCTTTAGATACCCTCTAACCCTCAAGTTCTGAATGACAGTTTTACCACCACTTAAATGTCAAATGATGTCAGTTTGACGTTTCGTCCATACAACCACAGAACATATATAGATATTCTAATTTCAAAACTGTTTGCTTATAGAACGCATTTTGATTTTAAAACTTGAATCAAATATCGTAACTCAATCGGATTGAAGTAATTAAATTACAACTTGGAAATATCCTCACTGTGACTATTTAAATATCTTTTAAAACACTTTTTAATTATTTTTTCGTTATTGTTGTTTATGATATGATTCGAGAAATTATATCAAAATGGTACTTACTAACAAAATAAGCATCAAGACATCTTTGTATGACACAAAATGCAAGTAAAGCACCTGTGGCAGAACTGACACTTTAAATACATAAACTTATTTCTACGAAGCGACCGTTAGTGCCTACTAAGCTTAAATGTTATTAACAATCACAGAATAAATCTACCAAGTATAGTGTTTCTATAAAATCAATATGTACTTTCATAATTATTCAGAAAAGTAATCAATATTCACCGCTGTTCAGAAAATAAAAGTAAAATACTGAATATTTTCAAATGGCAACATTGAACTGTAGAAACTATAAATACTATAATGGTAGAAAATTGTTAAGTACTTAAATTAAAAATACGATCAAACACTCCTTTAGTTACTAACAGAAAGAAGGTATGACGTCACAAGGGCATCACTAATAATAATTAGAAATTCACAAGCTTTGCTGACTGATAATAATAACATTAAAATTATCATCAAGTGTATTTAGTAATTTAAACTCTAATGTCTTAAAAATAAGATTCAATATCGTTGTAGTTATGACATGTCACAAATCAGGATAGCCGGAACCGAATGTTGTTAGTGGCCATAGTTATACAGGTACAATATGAAAGTCTAAGCACTTTTGGTTACTCTGTGACCGGGAGACGTACTCACAAAAATTTAGTCTCTATACAACGTGTAACAAAAGTAATGTAGGGCCCTTTAGATGGTCAATGTGCTCATGAAATTGAACATTTTGTTGAACATCAGTTGCATAATACATGAAAATAAATTTCACTTCCCATACAAACTTGACGATCAGCTGACGCTCTTTGAAAGAACCAACATTTTTTTTGCGCATTTCGCAAACTGATTTTCTACAATTTGTTCAGTTTCAAAGGTTAAGATTCTGCTTAAAGGTTCAAACACTATTTATTTCACATGTTGTTTATTCAAATGATTTTTAATACCACACCAGGGTAGGACGAGAAATTTTGATGTAGGTACATATTTACTATGAGGTAAGACTAATCGTCACATACAGGATCGCACAATCTGACGAAAAAACATAAAATGATCAAAAACTAATAAACTTTTTTTTAAACTTAAGCATTGATAATGCATTTTGACACCATAGATGTTCGATAGATGTTTTAAAAAAGTGCGATCAAGTCGTCGATTGTCGATCGGAAATACCAAAATAATCGTGATTTCGTTGACCATTATTTTAAAATCACTTGTTACATAGTTAATTTTAAAACTAAGAAAACATTTGCCTAGTATTAAAAGAGTTTTAAATTGTTATTAAACAAGTTTGTTGTGTTGTTAATTAAATTTTCATTAAAATATAAATTGTCTACGATCTTCTATAGAGGCTATAGAAAAAAGTAGCTTTTTGCTCAATCACTTCAAAAACTCATTCATAAACTTTTGTTCCTAAGTTAAAGCTTTTATTAGTTTGCCTAATATTTATTTTTGAACAAAACCTTATTTAAGATTTTTCTTAGAGTATAAAGGAAATATAGAGTGATAATGTCAACAACATTGCCTTGTGCGAAGCGTGAGCAGGTCAGGAGCGAGAGCTCGTGTTGCGGCCGCGTTTCATATATCTGTAGAGTTGCTCTATACTTTCTTATATACTCTAAGAGATTTTGTCTTATAACCTAAGTGGTATTCAGAGTTAACAAGTGCAACATAATATCTCATTAAAAAGATAGCAGAAAACTTGCGTTAAAACTAAGTTATTTGTAATATGAGGAAATTATACCTGTCTATAAAATAATAGGTGACGAAGGAAAATTTTTATCCTTTTTTTAAGTATGTTGTGTGCATGGAGGAGTTTTGACATAGATAATATAAAAATTGCATTGTAAACTCTTTGGTCCTCAATCTAAAGTGTATTTTAGTAAAAGTTATTTTTAAGCATCATTTTTTATGGAAACTGTATCATAAATTATTTTTTTTAATTTGTTAAAGATGCATAAGAATAGTTTTTCATTATTTTAAATTCATAATTAGAACTTTACGATATGAGAGTATATAAATATTTTTATTTTTTGTCATCACAATAAAATTGCTTAAGTTACAGATATTAAGACGGTCAAAACTATGCCAGAGTCATGTGGTAACTGATCTGATTGAAATTTTCAGTTTAAGACATTGGAAAAAGGCACTTAAAAGCGTATACATAAAGTTAAGTTTCAACTGCATCTTTCATTTTTAAAACCTTTTATGCCATTCTAAAATCTACTTTATTCACACTGCGTTAAGGTTAATGGTAGAAATAACTCACTTTACAGTATAGCTTCACTCATATTACAAAAATGATAATATGAATATGACACTTATGTGATATGTTACAATAGGATATGTAATGGACACATTCAACGGTATAGAACCAGTATTCTTATGTTCTAACATGTAAAGGACACATTCAACGGTAAAGAACCAGTATTTAAAAAAATCTAATATGTAATTGACACACTCATCGGTGCAGAACCAGTATTTTGAAAGTTCTAACATGTAATAAATGTTAATTTAACCCGAACAAATTACACTAGTAACTAAAAAGTCGCAACAACTATTTTTTTTAATATTAAGGACTATGAGAATGCTTCAGATCATTTGAGATTACCTAAAGCCCATAGATGATGAAGATTTTATATACTTAAAGATATCATAAGGGGACTTGAAATATATATTATCTTCGTCATGTGTGGTGGTTTATACGAATGTATGGATGGTGGTATGCGAAATAAGCTCATGATATTTTATCTTAATATAAAATATTATATTAATTTTATCGTCTGTGACGGGATTAACACAGTAAGGGCCGTTTTAAGTAAATTTTTAATTTAAATTAATGATCTTAAATAATATGGTTAGTAGCCGACCCCAACAATGTTTTGAAATAATAAAGCTAGCAGTTTGATTGTCTTATATGATTACCACAAGATTTTACTGAAGTACCCGACTATGTGGTGATTTGCAAAATGCTACTTTGGTTATATTGATTTAAGATTGCAATTTTTTTAAAAGGTTATATAATATGTAAAATCATTATTCCTGAAATAATCAACAAGTTTAATATAATCATTGCGACTCTTAGGACCAGTTTTACAATATAAGTAGCAAATAGGTTATATACCGCTACAGACTTTTTTTAAAATTCAATTTTTAAAATGATTAACTACTTAAAACTGTAAAACCAGCCAGTAAAAAAAAACATACTTAAAAACTAACTTACTCTACTTCGCTTCATGCTGCGATCTTAAAAAATCTAGATTGTGGTGGGAGTCTATTCTATTCATATTCGCTTTGAATTCGTCTCGAGTCGATTTCGATATTGGGCTAGTAGGAACGGGTGGTACTAAGGTATCTAAGGAACCTTTCTCATTTCCCTCTTTATCTAAATTCTGTTTTTCGACGTGAAGGAAGTTTTCGTGGGAGCCGTTGAGCTGAGATTTTGATAGGGAGTTGTCTGGGTATGAGAGATCGAAGTTTGATATAGAGAGGGGCTTATCCGCTGACTCGAGACCGGAACCTAAAGATTTCGATGTTGTCATTCGGTCGTTATCTGAAAGATAAATTGTCAAGTGTTAATTTTATTGTGTAATTTTTTCTTGCAGTATGATCTGATTAAAATTTTTAATTTACAGTTTTTTTTTTCAATTTATTTTCAAGTCCTGACGTTTCGAGTGCTTTGCAGCTCTCGTTGTCACAGGCAGACAGACTTGAGACAATATAAAAAAAAACTAAATCAAAATCGGTTACCAGTTTAGGAGCTCAGTTTAGGAGCAATGCCTCAGACATACACCCTATCACTTTATAACACCCTTTTTTCATCGGGGTTAAAAAATACCTTTATCGGAGTCGTCAACAGTCTCGATCTCAGTATCGCCGCGGTCGTCTTTGTGGTCCTTCGGTACGGATGAGCTGCGCGCACCACTCATCATTCCCAGCACCCTGTACACAACATCACAATTACGCTTAAGGAGTGAAGGCATACCGAAGACCAGTAGAGAATGTGAAGTGGTCCGTTCAATGTAATATGACATTAAGATTTAACAATACTTTGGAATATTTTTTTGTCCGAACGTTTAGTCTACATTTGACAGATTCTACTTATGACAGATTCTATATATGACAGATTCTACATTTGACAGATTCTACATTTGACATATTCTATTTATGACAGATTTCTAGAGAAGTATGGGGGACATTATAGATTGGAAAAAATGGTGGACTAAACGAAATTATACTATTACTTCGTAAAGAAGCGACACTCATCTCCCCCCGCCAATTGATTGTCCCCCGCATCTGCCCGCATCGAAAGAGTGAAGAAAGGGTGAAACGAGTGGGAGCGCGACTTATAATATCGCGTTGTCCTTTTCCCGTCCGCTTGTAGTAGAAAGTAGGCTATTATACGAGCACGTTTCTATGGCGTGTAGGGGGTGTGATAGAAGTATCACTTGCCCGAACTAGGTATTGTGTTCCGAAAAAATGTGAAAATGAAAAGTTCTAGTGAAAACAATATTCGGAGTTATGATATATGAGTTCCCGAAAACACGCGTTTCCAAGAATCCACTCTAGGGTGATTAAACGGAATATTTTTGTGTGAAATCGAGTCAATTATATTTACCTCTTTATTCCCATTCGTAACAGACATAGAGAAAGAGTATTTGATTTTAGATAAGGCTTTAAAATCACTAAATAACGCAAAAAGTATATTTTCTACTAGCGCTTCGCCCACGAATTCAGTCCGTATAAGTTTCAGATTTTTCACCCCTAAATTTACCCGTTTAGGGGTAGAATTTCCAAAAATACTTTCTTAGTACGCCTTTAGGGTACGCAACACATATTTCCTCAAAATGTTGAGTGCATAAATAGCAATACAGAAAAAACTGACGTAATTTTTTTGACTTAAGATTGGTGACGTAAAGATTGAATACTGTTACTAATTATCTTATAAACCTGTACTAAATTAGGTTAATTACGTTCCACTTTCTTAAATTTAGAAGACAAATTTGTCAAGCTTGAAGCATTGATTTAACTCAATAATTAAATCCTTCTGACCGAATTTCGGTCACAACGGTCAATCTCAACAGAGATTAGCCAAATGCGCAGGAGGCATTACAGTAAATTTGGGCGCAAACTCAGGTGCACTCTCTATTCCCTTTACTCTCATTATCCTATGGGACAGCAATCCGACACGACCGGAGAGAGACCAGGTTGGACTCAACGGCTTTACATGCTTTCCGAAGCAAGGAGCAAGTCATAATTTATTATACGCACAAACGTTACGAAAGGTCTGACTCACCTCTGAGTTATCGTAAGGTTTGTGGATTCTAACCTTGGATTCCAAGCAGAGACTTTAACTTGCCAGTCAGCGGTCATACCACTAGGCTATCACGACTCAGAATTTATAAATAAATCAAATTTAACTTAGTAGAATTGAACTAACATTGAGTTCCCCAAGTCTCCGAAGGGTGGTCGGTGTTTAGGTGGAGAAGGTCTGTCTGCTGGTCCTCCAAGCTCTGCCCAGCCTTCTGCGATCAAAGCGCCGCCGATGTCCAGCTCGCCTTCTACAATATTATTACAATATTTTTTTAAGGGACCATCAATAAATTACGTCACACGATTTCCCTACCTTCTCCCCCCTCTTAACGTTTGACGTAATTTATGGATGGCCCCTAATCCAAATTAAAGGCATATAAAGATAAAGAAAACAGTTCCGGCTTAGCAACTAAAATAAAAATATAGACATTGGTATTAATTCTCTTGCACACGCTCTAAACTAATTTAAACTCTCTATCTCTCTTCCTAACAGAGATCATTAGAAAAGGAAAGAAGATTTCTAGAGCTGTCAAACTAGTCCATTTGCGTAATATCAAAGCCTGGTCTCACATCTG
Organism: Protodeltote pygarga; assembly: GCA_936450705.2. Taxonomy (NCBI): domain Eukaryota; kingdom Metazoa; phylum Arthropoda; class Insecta; order Lepidoptera; family Noctuidae; genus Protodeltote; species Protodeltote pygarga. The sequence continues at coordinate 3,236,113 of OW388264.2, read as the reverse complement.
AAGGCCTGGTCTCGACATCTTGGTCTATTTTAAAGGACTGTTCTCACATTTGAAGGACTGGTCTCAGTAAAGATAGCATTAAACCCAACTTAAACATTATAATAGGTATCTCGTAATCTTCTTTCGCATATCAATTTAAACCTTATGCTATTGTCATAAGTGTGATTTATGTTCTACAATAACAAGACACGTTCTGCATTAACAAAAAAATTATATTCACCATCTGTGTTATCAAACAACTTGATGCCAGGTATTTCCTTCTCTTTCTCGCCTTCAGCTGTAGCAGTTTTTTTGTACGTGCAAGTTTTGGACATCAATGGCTTCCACCGCGCCACCTGAGACAAGCATTAAATTACGTCACCAGCCATTTTTTGTAAATAGAACTTATTACGTCAATTGTTTTAGGTCAACTATTATTTAAAAAAAAAAACTTTACTTGTTGTTTACCTCCTTGACTGATTTCATCGCATAAAGTTTGAGTTTGAATAATAATTATTAACAACATACTGAGCAAGCAAATTGCAACTGTATTTTTTTACAAAAATATTTTTATAAGGTATTTAAACATAACATGCGAACATAATTTTTTTTCATTAACATTTAATTCTTTTTACAAAAAAGCCATACCTGCGTCAAATCCTCGAATCGTTCGATAGCTTGTGGGTGCCAGCGCTCCGGCGGACAGTCGCCGGTCACAGCCGGACGCACTCCCGCCAAGAAACATTCCATCGCCTAAACAACATGACATTTATAAAAATTTACTCCATTCTAAAGTGGCGAATAATGACTTGCTTAATTTTAAATCAATATGTTCAAAGAATCGCCCTGCTGATGGCATAACAGGTGGATAAATAACAGAAATAATATTTAATGGGGACTGGCAAATATTTGCAGAATTATGGTCTAGAAATATGGTCACCAAATGGCAGACCATGGTCCGGATCAAGACCTACGGCTTTTGTTGTGCGGACCCTGACAGAACAATAAATTCATAATTTAATTTAATTCTTAATTTTTTATTTATGATAAAAGTTCGAAGTCTATCTGTCTTATGTATTTTTATTATCGGTAGAAAATTAAGGTGCCTTGCCCTTTGTTACCTAACCGTCTTTTATATTTTTTAAACGGCCCTCAATCAAATTAATTGGTTATCTGCTCTAGCAGAATTCCGCTTTGGAACAATTCAGATATTGTTTTGTTTTATTTTATACTATTGCGATAGCAAGTAGACATAAGGCTAGATGGTAGGCAGTTACCGTAACCTTTGGACGTTAGGTTAGAACATTAGGGATCCTGTATAGTTATAAATAGTTATGAATAGGTACAAACCTGGAACCTAAGTCGCAGTAAATCAGCGCGGAGTTCACATAACTCGTGCGTCGCGACGTACTCGCTGTCGCCGTAGTCTAAGAAGAACACATCCGCTACCTGTAAAGTGAAACGCGCAAAAAGTAGGGTAGACTTAATTTTTTTTTTTTTTAATCTCGAAAAAATACTAAAAATATTTTTTGAGACTGAGATTACAAAACGCTTTATATTATACTTACTAACTTTTACAAAACATGTAGGTTGAATTAGTAAACTTTGTGTAAAACTCTGACGAAAATTGTTACAAAATCTAGCACAAGATGCATTTTACAAGGAATTTCCAGCATTAGGTTTTTACCATATCCATACATTAATATTAAGCTTATACATATACACAAAGCTACAATAACCGCAACAAGTTGTTCAACATGTAGCCCCTACATGATGAGCGAACGTGTTTCTTTTGCACGACATATGGCAACATTGCACGCTGTTGTGCAACGTTACCCAACATGTAGAGCGTCAAATGTAGCGTAGTTACCTGTTGCGTGGCGTCGAACTCGTTGGGGCGGATGTCGTGTACCCGCGCGCGGTACCAGCGCCCGTCGTGGCGGAACACGGCCGCCACCACCTGCCCCACCGACACGTGCGACAGCTGACACAACATATTACACATTTAAACTATTTAATGAGGCGAATAAATCTAAAGGTCATTTGTAACTGATATTAAAATTTGACTCACGCCTGTATTCCCCAGAGGGGGTAGGCAGAGGTGTGCAGTACACCCACGTTTCGCCGACTATTTTATAAGTCCCATGTAATAGGGGGCGAGCCTATTGCCATTAACCGGGCACAATTCCAGACTCCGTGCTGCTACTGAGAATTTCCTATCGGGGATCGAACCCAGGACCTCGTGCTCAGCAGTCGCGCTTGCTACCACTAGACCAACGAGGCAGTCAGTCGAGGATATTAAAATTTGAATTAAAAAAAAAATACTTCTAATTTATTTTTTAAGTTACGAACACTGTCGATCATGTCATCTTTCAAATAAAAAAAAAACAAACAAAATTGGTTCATCCGTTCTGGAGCTATGATGCCACAGAAAAATATAGATACGTTAAACTTATAACATCCCATTGTTTTCATCAGGGGCTCCAAATGGATTTCAAGAATAATGTCGGGGGCATTCAGTGAAGGTGTCAGGTTGGCAATAAAAAATAAATAAAAAAATGGAAAAATAAGTGACATCATGATAGGCGCGTCTGAAAATTTGTTCTACATTGTAAGAACAAAATAAATTATAAAAAAATAAGGAAAAAAAAAATAGGGAAGATTGTGAAAAAAGTTAGAAATAATTATGATTAAAAAGAGAGAGAGAGGGAGGGGTTGTAAGAGAGCGAAACAACTATACCAACCGCATGAGCCTCTCTATTCTCCTTCTTGCCGTAATACTCTGTCATTTCTTCAACCAGGGAGTCGAGCTGCGTCACCTGAGGCCCCACGAATTGAACCCAGAACCGCGAAGGAGACGACACCGCTGACACGTACACCTCGATGGGAGCGCCCCTGTTTTCTGTATAGTCAAGGATATTATTATTATACTTAAGTTAGAGTGTGACGAACAAACAATCATTATGTACATTGTACAGTCAACATTAATGAAATTTTTACCACATTATTACTGCTTTACTGCGCTTACGCACAGTATAATAATCATACAGTATGGTAACTACGTACAAACGCTCGAAACGGCACACTCACACAAACATGCGTAATATTGCGTAACGACGAGACTCCTAAGCGAACGTCGCGGTACTCGCAGTATCAACGACGCGTCGTGCCACCTGTTTGTGTAAGTGTGTCGTTTTCGAGTGTTTGTACGTAGTTACCATACTGTATGATTATTATACTGTGTCTTTATGTTTGATTTCGGATTTGATAGACTAGCCTAGCCGTATTTCATCATTTCGGGGTTGCCCGTGTGAACACGCTCTTAAATGAGTTCGTAGCTAGTCGGGCAGCCCCGAAATATGTCCGTAAGTGAAGCCGTATATAATAATATGTTACAAAAGTCTAACAAAACTTATAATACAAAAATCAATGTGAAAATTTTATGGGAATTTTTAAAAAATACTGAAGATTATGTTATTTATTAAAAAACTGTTGGATTTTGTTATTGTTAATTAATTTTAAACGGATGGTAACCATTAGTTACTACAACACGAATGTTTTAATAAGGTTTATATTTTATGTATGTTTTTTACATGTTTATGCACATGAATTGCTTATTAAATGAAATTATTTAATAAGAAACTCGAAAAATAACTGACTCGGGCGGGACTTGAACCCTCGATTCCTGGTGTGCCGTGCCATCGCTTTACAAATTAAGCTACCAAGTCCTGGCCGCTTCAGTTGTTTTTGCGAGTTTCTTATTAAATAATTTAATTTAAGGTTTATATTATTTCACACATTAATTAAAAATAACAATATTTAACTAACTTTAACATTTCGTTATAACCGTGCTTAAGAGAAAACTGCTGCATGTGGGTATGATGGATCATACTAGATCTACTATGTGTAGGTATGGTGGGTACTATGTGGGTATGGCGGGTACTACACTATAATGTGGGTAGCGGCTATAATTCACAAAATAAAGGCAGGTAGTTGAAAAAAAAAAAGTAGTTTAAAAGTGAAGACCAGTGTAGCGGACTTCTCGTGACGGTCATGCAACTTGACCGAAATGTGGAGGTTAGTTCAAGATTGATATTTTGAATTATCTATGCAGGAATAAACCTAAAATAATGTAGACGTTCGAATTTTGAAAACTTTTAGTGTTATAATGACAACGAAATTAGCTATAAAGTTGTTTCTTTTTTAATCTGTTCAATTTGTTCACTTACAAATGTTGACTGTACAAAAAGATATATTTTAGATTCCGTCGGAGATGTATCCATAAACCGAACCAATTATACCAAAATATATAAAAAAAAACAACCTTTTCTGATTTTTACAACAACTATCAATGACCTTACCCTTCCCTAAAACAAAAAGGACCTGATTTAAAGTCAAATTAAAGATAATGTAACTTACATTTACACAAATATCAACTCTATAGACGTGTAAATTAAGTTAAATTCAAAATAACTACAACTAGAGAAGGGGTTATAAAAATATAAAGTTCAGAGCAAAGTAAACTTTAACTGTTCGAATTTAAAGTTCTTTTTACTGACATACCTAAACTTTACGATGTACGCTAGGCCCTAACTGCGCAGTGTTACTTTGTAGTCTTGGGCACTCATAGCCTTTTAGCGCTGAAACCTTAAACCAGGCCCAAAAACATACACGACCCTTTAAAAATACCCAACAACACACGACATCACAAAACACAAACACACGACTAAAACACAATTTTTACACTACGGTGCCCACACAATGTTTTAAATAGCTCGTTTAAAAAGATACCCGAAAACTCTTTTTGCATTAAAAGTCACAACTTCAATCTGTTAAATGTTGCCTGAATACAAAACAAACATGACACACGTTTTCTTTTCTTTGCCGTGCCGGGCGATTTGAGATAAGTAGATAAAAAGTGTAAAAGCCAAAGTTGTAGACAATTTTATCAGGTTTTATTGTGTAGTACAACAAAATTTCGTACTGTGCGTAAAAAACCTAAAAATGGGATCTTCTTAGTCCCCCCCCCCCTCCTCGGGCTCACCTCGGAGGGGTGGGGACTTTTAGTATGTTTATCTCTTAACTAGTCCAAATAAAGTTCTGAAGTCAAACTTTCTGCTTTCGATTTTTCCACCCATAATCATTCTTTGCCTGGACTATAAATATCAACCAATGCAGCTGTACACACAGCTGAAATATGATTTCCTTGTCCTATCAGCGCAGAAGAATTATGACAGTTAATAATTGTCTATTTTTCGAGTTGTGACTTTTAATTAAAAACTGTGGAACAAGCCTCGTAAAGTTCCGTAGATGTTTTGATGAAAGATATATATTACATAAATATTATAAGAATTGATTCCAAACCGTTGACTGGTGCGTCCAATTGTAACCACTTTGCAACCACATATTTTGACATGACACCCTTTTTAATAAAATAGAAACACAAACTTACTGTTTCCTTAAGTTTAGGAGCATGTTATTAAATAAACACCGACTTTAGAATAATTTGTAATAAGTAAAAAAAAGTAAAATTAAATAATAGATAGTTTTTGTATGCGCGTGCGTCATGTCTCAGTTGGTGGGGTTTGTTCCGATGTCGCCGGCGCAGTCCAGCGCTTTAGTCTCGCCCCTTGCCCCCTTTTTGTCCACTGTTTAGCCCCTCGTGCTCCAACACCTATTATTTTCAATATCTATTACGCTTCTTGTATAATGCCTTCATGGTTTTTTTAACGTATCAACTTTTTTTTTAAAATTGTAAATGCAGTTACATACATAAAATAAAAAAAGCCGAAATGAACTACGATTGAAACAATAAATTTTCAACTGTGTCGTATTCTTTTTAAAGAAGGTTTAATAATAACACAATATAAAAAAATAACTCAAATCAATCAATGAATGCCGAAGTTACAAGCTGTTGAAATATTTGGAGAGTTATCGCTGTCCCTTTCTCACCAACTGAATATCGCTAAGATTGATATGGAGTCAGATGTTACTGAGTTACGTCAGTTTTGTCTAGTACTCTCTAAACTCGGGACAGCAAGCGCAAATAGTGAAATGCTCAACCTCCTACGCCAATCATAAGCATGTATTTCTAAATAAATCAATCTTTACTAAAATTGACACAAATAGACGAGGAAAAAGAAACTTAGAGACGATTTTAGCCATCTATCTATGGAACCTCAAAACCTTCTTTAAGAGTTTTCAGGTATTTTACATAAACGGCGTGGGTTAAAATACTATCTTTTAACATAACAAACGTAGTCAGGTATGCAAAACGGTTATCGTACATAGACGAAACTACAAACGCAAACTCAGTAGCATAAATAATTTATTTACCTTCGAATTTTCAAGTGAACGTTAGCAACATCTGTAGGTCAAATCGTTATTTGTTTTGTAAATTAGTAGGTACTTGATATTTTTTTTAAAGTTTCTTTGTGTAACGGACATTTTTTAAATTTCGATAATCTCCCCCGATCGCGGTTTATTTGAAAAGTATCCAATTGAGTGCTATAATGAAGTATATAGGTAGGTGTAATGGGTAACCCTTACTAACCCTTGGTGGTCACATTAGCCCACATGTCCATAAAAATACTGCCGATATCCCGTTCAAACAGTTATTTAACAACAAACATGTGCGTTATTTATAACTTTTTACTATTTAAAAAAATGGTTTTATTTAAGTCAAAATGTTTTCTAATAAGGATATGTTGTAATAGCTAAAACTAACATGGCCGTCCTGAAGTTAGCCATTAGGATGCGTACAGTTTGACAAAAAAGAATCTGAGGCGGTGGCAGTTGGATCTAAAAATAAAAATCTTAAATGCTTAGTTTGTGAATACAAAAACATCATAAAAGAGAATCGTTTGATTATATTTGATTATTAAAAAAAATCGTCAAAGAATTATGTAAGTACCAAACAACTTGTAATTTTGAGTTGTAGTACCTAAAGTGCGCTAGTGGCGCCCTCAATTTTTCCAGATTCTTTTTTGCCAACTAATTAATATTTTTTGAGGCATTTTCAGGACGACCAAGTTAATACATATAGTGATACAAAACCATGCTGTTAGCAAATCTTACCAGGCCTCTTATATTTGACATGCTTGTGCAGTTGAGAGTCACCTGACGTATCTTCGGCGTTTTCACTCGTGGTGACAGATGGCGTTGGTGACGGCGATTTGGATTGGGACTGGACATGTCGTGGACTGCGTTTGTTTTGACCTATTTCACGACGACATTTCTCTTGGGCAACCTTTTGATAAAAGAAGATAATCTTTGATTAGGCTTTAGAACGCTAACAGCCACACGCATGAATAATTTTGGTGGTCATAATAATTATTGTACAACACGGATCTTCATTTAATTAATAAAGCGTCGAGCGCAACTTAGATAGCGCTCACTAATTATTGCTTCTTTCAGAAAGCAAAGTGATCCTCTGGTACCTCTTGGAGACCCAGTCATCACAATACCGTACGGGGTGGACACCTTAATTCCTCGCCCCTCCTTTAGCCAACCAAAGAGACCTAAAAACTGAGTTTTGCATAGACAAGGTCATGCAAAATTTGCCCAGTGGAGACCTCAATACTAAAAGTAGTCACTTACGCAATTTTCAATATTTTCCTTGGCGACTTTAATTTGTTCCTTAGTGCCCCAGAATTTGACTTGTCTTTCGTTAGCCTTGTCGCTGCTTTGTAGGACCTTTATCCGAGCGCCGCTTCGGTGACTAATGGAATTTATGTTGTCGCCTTGATGTCCTGATTGGGGAAAAAGTTTAAAATCTAAAGAAAGGATATTGTGGTAAGTTCCCTTTTTAATAGTCTGGAAAATCCTTCCATTGGTGCCCCATTACCAAGGGCTAGTGACTTGGTGAGGGAGTTAGGTATGTCCGTTTTGAACGGACTAAAAACCACATAGTGTCCCTCCATGAATATCTTGACGGAATCACTAGCATTTACCATACCAAATCGTTGTAATGACAATACAGGTTTCTTGAAGCTGAAGAAGTGAAGCTTCTAGGCCATTGAAATAAAGGTGACGCAGAAGCAAAAATATCTGACAGTTCTCTCAAAAAAAATAATTAAAAGCATATTTTTTGTGAATTTTTTACATGTTATTATAGCACATGTTAGCTTATTAAATAAGAAAAATTTTAAAAACAACCAATACAGATGGGATTCCACGATCATCGTCTTACCGTGTCGACGCTCTGACTAGCGGTCAGAGCCACAAAGTAAGCAGTCGGACACACAGTAAATGTATTCCGATAGATATTACTACACGCCCTAGGGGTAGAAAGACATTTGAAATTTCAACTGATGCTGGTAGGATACAGCTTAGCGGTCGAATCCCATCCGTATCAGTTGTTTTTTATAATTTTCTTATTAAATAATTACACTTTGTAACACAAGAGCGTGACCGGCAAAATTAATAAAAAAAATTAAGTCTATGGCTTGATAAATAATTAAACACGTAGTTCATCATGTGTACTTAGATGCTTTATTATAAATAATTTGTCCAGTCTTCTCTGTTATTAAAAATGGCCTAGCTTCTTCGATGATTATTTTTGAGAAATTTTTTATTGTAATCTGGGGATGATGACCTTCATATGAAGTTTATATTGCGAGTAAGCTCGGCGGGGGTAAGGCGGTTTTTTCCTTTGTAGTTAAAGCTACATCAACGCCCAAATGTTTTTAATTGGGTTTGCTTTAGGCGATTGTGAGGGACAGTCCAAGACCTGCGTGCCATTTTCTTGGTTCTAGGCGGTGCCCAGACTTCATCAGTGTTTGGGGTCGTTGTCATCTTATAATAGTCATTATTCATTTGGCCTTGGAAACAGCCTTTTGGCAGAGAGCAACGATGCTTTTAGGTATATTAGGTTTATCTTCAAAGCATTCGGAGAGTCAGTAAACAACCACAAATTGCCAAATCTCCTTTTTGAGTAGCATCTTCAAAAATACACCTTTATTGGGTGTTTGACAGTACGTTCGACAAGTTTGTTATCACTAGTAGACCAAACATGAGGTAAGATACTACTTGCCCAAAATGAAGCTTCGTCTGAAAATATAATCTTGGTCCAGTCATGGTCTTTTTTGTGTCGCGCCCAGGCCATCATTTTTTCCACGTGCTTTTCTGAAAGGAGCGGTTTCTTCACTATGCTTCGGTATTTCAACTTGATCTCAGCTAAACATCTTATAATTATAGCTAGAGATATAGCTTATTCTTTTTTCATTAATTCTTCATGTGCAGATCGCAAAAATAGATGTAGATTTTTTTAAAACAGTTGCGGAATCCGTTTTTTCTTGATGAGTGTCGTCCTCCACGTTTCACCTCGTTCTGGTAAGTTATCGACGTGTTAAGCTTCTAAATATCGGTTGACCAACTTGATTAGGAACGTCTTAGATTTCTTCAAATACATTGCAGCCCGATCACGCGACATTTTAGGTTGTAGGACCAAAGGGGTATGCATACAAAGAAACACTGCATCGAAACTGGAAGAATACGCGGTACTCATCTCGGGAAACTTGCGCTCTGAACGAAACGAACGCAAAACCTTATATTGTGTTTCATTAGCATCTTAGGCAAAATATAGGGCTACCTGTTGGTATTTTTTGTTTTGCAAAAATCACTAAAAAAATATTTTTTTTGCCGGTCACGTTCTTGTGAAACACACTGTATAACCAAAAGCATGTTGCTACAAACGAATTCCACTCACCAATGATTCTCCCACAAGCCCACGCAGGCACGTTCATAGTTTCTTCGATGTTCACCGGTTGTTGATTTATGAAGTCATGGATGAGGGTTTCAGCTAACTGCGTGCAGTCACTTCGGCCGCGGATGACACAGATGTTATTCTCCTTGTCACTGAACTCCTTCATGTTGACCTTGGCACCTGTAGTCTTTTCTATCTCTTTTATGTTGGAGCCGCCACGACCTGAAGATGTAATAGGTCCATATTGTATTTTTTCTAAAGCTACTATCGTCCATATATAGGCCATAGCAGGCATAGGCCTTCTACCTTCCGTCCATTCCTCACACTTCTGCGCTTTCTGAATAAGAAATAACATACTGTAACATATGATTGTTGGTGAGATTTAATCACTATTGGCGTAGCGGTTAAGCAATTCGCTTTCAGCGCTTGTTACTGTGAACGTAGGCCGAGTTATTTTGCGCTTACTGTATTATTGATTGTAAAAATACTTTTAAATTGATTGTAATAAAAGTTAGTTCAAGAATGATATCGATCTGTAAACTTGATCTAAAACATTTTACTCAAATTAATACTTGAGATGTTATTCGAGAAGTACCTACGTTTATCAACGTTTTTTCAAAACTCACATTACGTTAATAATAATATTTTGCATGACAGAATTCGTTCTTAAGATTACAAAGAATTACTATAAGTTAAGTAGGTAACATAAAAACTGTAATGGTATCTGTTTCCGGTCACTTAATACGAGCAGACTTTCAATTGTTTATGTTGTTTCGTAATCCTTAATTTTATTAGTGTCATGTACACACAGACGCACATTACGACACACACGTGCCGCTAACCCTGTGGAACCTTTACAGATTTTCACATGTCGCAAATGCAACCGTAGCTGCCGCTCTCAAATAGGTCTGTTCAGTAATGAACGGAAATGCTTGACCTGACCCAAACTTACGCCACTTAAATCATCTTTTATAGATGTGAATAGGCCTGAATAAATGGGTACTTGTACAGTGCCGTGTGGTTTCCAGCCTAAGAATAGAACCAACCCTCTACTCGTCCCACAGGTGTCGTAAGAAGCGACTCAGGGAAAGATCCGGATAATAATATCAGAATAACGACAATTCCTATTACCTAAATGGTCTTCATGAATAAAAATATTTTGATTTTCCTTCTTGAATTCTTTTTCAATAAATCTTTTAGTCCTATTTAACAAAGTTTAAGAATGCGTATAGGTATTCGAGTGGCCTTCAATATCAATAATTGAAAGGTGGAGTAGAGCTGCGAGTGTTTAGTGTCGCTTTTTGCCCTAAACTAAAGCGAATATGACGTCAGCATGATAATAATAGTAAGTCTAAAATTCGAGCTAATGATTAATGCCAACATTATAATGATAGAAGTATGACTCATAGGTTTAAAAAAAACACAGTTTTTATTTAATGAAAGTGTGTATAATCTGTGTTTTAGTTTTATTAATAAGATCGACCTGCGGTTGAAGGTCGGGGTGAAAGTACAAGGGCGCGGCCTATTGGCAAGCGTCAATCGTCATGCTATGCGATGTAGTATAGGTACTTAGAACTGACCAGAATCGTGTACATAGGTACTTAGCTAGGTTTTATATTACCTACCATATTATTAGAGGAGGAAAGGATTACTTTTTATTTATTTATTTAAGGGCCAGGGCCCTCCTTGCACCTATTGGAGGCATTTGGAGGTCCTGAACGATTTAGGATAATGGGGCTCCTATAACTTTGATATATGATAGAGGCCTTTTTAAACACCGACGTAAAGAGAGGGGTGTTATAAGTTTGACGTGTCTGCGAGTGTGTATCTGCGTGTCAGTATGGCTGTGTGTCTGTCTGTAGCACTATAGCTCCGAAACGAATAGACCGATTTTGATTTAGTTTTTTTTTAAAGTGACTTGATCGAGTGTTCTTAGCTAAACAAATTCAGGTATGGGTTTGAAAATGTATAGTTATTATTATTAACATTTCAATGTAAAAGTAGTTTGGTAATTATCCTTTTTACATCCTTCATAGTTCAAAAACATTTTCCATTTCTTCGACCCGTTACAATTTACTATTGATAGCCCAAGAACATTATCATTCTTGAGTTCTCAAACGATGTAGGTACCTAGAAGGGTACGTAGAATAGAATAGAATATTCTTTATTGTACGCCATTGAAATTACATAAGGAGTCTTATCATTACGATTAGAGGTACAATGGCGTAGAATAGAATAGAATATTCTTTATTGTACGCCATTGAAATTACATAAGGAGTCTTATCATTACGATTAGAGGTACAATGGCGTAGAATAGAATAGAATATTCTTTATTGTACGCCATTGAAATTACATAAGGAGTCTTATCATTACGATTAGAGGTACAATGGGCGGTCTTATCGCTAAAAGCGATGTCTTCCAGACAATCTTTGGATGGACAAGAGAGATTTGAAAAATTTAGGGTAGTCTGAGGTGCACATGATACAAATATATTCAAAATGAAATAAATAAATAATTAAATACGTAATTTGTCAGACAATCTCTGTTGAGGTATCATTTAGGTAGATTAGAGGTGATGTCATAGCATTTACTTTAGTCATCTCAATGTAGAATATGTACATATTGATACTGTTCTGTTGTAAGCGAAACGACACAATTGATAAGTGCTTTGACTCATACGATACGCAATGGTGCGTGTCAGTTTAAAGGTCTTTAGTAATCTCTTCACCCAATCCCCATTTTTACAAGTTACAAGATTTTATTTAGTTTCACCTCTCCAGTTGTAATTAAATCTTGCAAGTTAAATTTGACCCACCCGGTTCCCTGAAATTAGTTCAGTTCCCATGACATTTCTGGAAGTATGACCTGAATCGACATCCAGGATTAGTTCCAGATAAAGGAATCCCTAACGGTCAATAGCCCAGGTACAATTTTTTGCATAAACGTCTTTCGCACGTACTTCACCGTTAGTACTTCACTTCTAGGGATTGCAATCCAGCGGCGTTTTCAATCCAGCTGGATTCTTGCTGGATTGACCTGAATCCAGCTGGATCCAGCGCGGATCCAGCAAAATGTGAAACGAAAATAAAAAGATAACATTTTTAAGACTTATTTTTATTAATTTGTACTTCACGATAATCTGTAGTGGGTTAGGTAAGTACAAAGAAATAATTACAATAATAATAGTATTACAATAATATATATTATAAGATCACAATGAATTGAGAATACTGAGAACAGAGAGGACGTAATGAGGGCGCGGTATCGAGAGCGGCGTGCGTTCGGCGCTGTAGTTGGACGCGGACTGGCGAGGGGGTGCGCAGGCGATGTGTGCGGCGGCGGCGGCGAGCGGCGGCGCGCGCGCGTGGTGAGTACGAGGCGGCAGCGAAGGCGTCCGGTCCATCGTGAGAGCCGCAGGGGCTCCGCTGGCGTCCCGAGCGGTAGGTATAAGGCGGTGCACACGCATGCGAAATACTAAGGCCGCGTGCGCACGGTCGGGAGACAGGTAAGTGTTTTTAATTATTTATTATAGACTGTAGTGCATGTGTAGTGTTAGTGTATGTATGATAGTGTTGTGGTTGTGTATGTATATATGTATGTATGTTGTGTAGTACCTAAGTATAGATATATATTGTAGATTTAGATAGATATTGTAAGTGTATGTATTTATGTAGGTAGCTATACCCTACATCACTCCCCCGCTGAGACCGGTTCACGGTCGATAGTGACGCGGAAATCTGACGGTTCTTCCGCTTCTTGTTTTTATTTCAGGTGACGAAGGTGCTTGTGATGAAGTTGGTGGTGCTTGCAGTGGAGTTGGTGGTGCTTGCGGTGAAGTTACTTTCAGTGTCGGGACATCGTTGTTAGTAGCCATGTAAGCTGGTTTTAGCCTATCAATGGTTACGGTCATATGTTTTCCTTGTACATCTATTATAAAGGTTTTTGGTCCCTTTTCTATGACTTGATGCGGGCCGGAATAAGGTGATTCTAAGGATTTCTTTAGCGGTCCTTTTCGCAGGAAAACGTAGCTGGCTATACTAAGGTCTTTGGGGACATAAAACATTTTCTCACCATGGGTGGATGTTGACGCAGGTGATAGCTTAGACATATGTTTCCTTAGTCGTGCAGCGAAATCAGCTTCATCTATGGTGTCATGGTTCCTTGGTTTTAAGAACTCACTGGGTAAACGTAGTGGCTCGCCGTACACCAACTCTGCAGAAGATGTTTGTAGGTCATCCTTCCAGGCGCTCCTCATACCTAGGAGTACAAGTGGAAGTACCTCCGACCACTGTGTGTTGTTGTGGCACATTATGGCGGCCTTGAGCTGTCTGTGCATTCTTTCTACAAGCCCGTTGCATTGTGGGTGATAAGCTGTCGTGGGACAGTGGTAGGCACCTATGATCGACGAGATGCACTGGAACAGATGAGAGTCGAATTGTTTCCCACGGTCAGTTGTGATTTTCTCTGGGCACCCGAAGCGAGCGACCCAGCCGGAAATGAAGGTGCTGGCGCAGGTCTCAGCTGTGATATCGGCTAGAGGGTAGGCTTCTGGCCATCGTGTGTACCGATCTATAGCTGTAAGGCAGTACCTGAAACCAGAAGAAGGTGGCATAGGGCCTATTATGTCGAGGTGGACGTGGGAAAATCGGTTTGATGGAACAGGGAATGTGGACAGAGGAGAGTAGGTATGACGGGTAACTTTGTTGCGTTGGCAATCAGTGCATTGTTGAGTCCATTTTCTACAGTCACGACGAATCTTAGGCCATACAAATCGTTCTGACACTAGTTTAGCTGTTGCGTTGGGGCCTGGGTGACTAAGGTTGTGTAGGTTGTTGAAGATTGCTTTACGAAAAGATGGTGTTATGAATGGTCTTGAACGAGATGTTGATTGATCACAATATATGTATGCATCCATAGTTTTTATCTTCTCTAATTTTAATGCTGTACCCTTATTGAGCAAACTCTGTAACTCGCGGTCATTTTCTTGTTCGTTTTGGAGTGCTTTGTAGTCGATGGTAGTGACGATACTTTCTAGGCGCGAAAATGCATCGGCAACTACGTTGTCGCTTCCAGAGATATGGTTTAGGTCTGTTGTAAATTGTGAGATATAGTCGAGATAGCGGTGTTGACGAGGTGAGCAATTGTCTCTATTTGTAGTGAAAGCGAAGGTGATGGGTTTATGATCGGTGAATACTTTAAATGTTCTCGCTTCGACCATATACCTAAAGTATTTTATTCCTTCATATATTGCGAGCAATTCTCGGTCGTAGGTGCTATATTTTGTCTGAGCAGGAGATAGCTTGCGGGAAAAGAATCCTAGTGGTTGCCAGCTGTCATTTCTTCTTTGTTGTAAGACGGCTCCGATCGCCACGTCTGAAGCGTCAGTGAACAGTGCTAACTCAGCTTGTGTATCAGGATGTGAGATGAGAGTGGCTTCTAACAAGTTATTCTTGCATGCGTCGAATGCTTCTTGAATCTCAGGTGTTATGATTATGGGCGTCGTTCCTTTAATTTGCGGGCCGCATAAGGCTTGATTGAGCGGGCCTTGTATTTTAGCTGCGCCGGGGAGAAATTTTCTATAAAAATTCACCATCCCTAAAAATCTTCGTAACTCCTTAGCATTTTTAGGTACGGGGTAATTCCGGATCGCCTGTACTTTTTCAGGGAGGGGGCGTATCCCCTCTGCCGATACATGGTAGCCTAGGAACGTGACTTCGTTGACGCCTAAAACGCATTTGTTTGTATTTATGACAATTCCGTATTTTTTAAGTTGAGTGAAAATTTTTCTTAAGTGGTCCATATGCTCAGCCTCCCCTTTTGAATATACAAGGATGTCATCTAAATATCCAAATGTGAAATCTAATCCTTGAAGTACTTCATCTAAAAACCTTTGAAAGGTCTGAGCCGCATTCCTTAAGCCGAATGTCATGGCGGGAAATTCAAAAAGTCCGAACGGAGTGGTGATCGCTGTCTTCTTAATGTCCTCTTCGAATACGGGAATTTGATTGAATGCTTTAACAAGGTCAATTTTTGAGAAGATAGTGGCTCCTGACAGCTGGTATGCGAAGTCGTGGATGTGCCTCACTGGATACCGGTCAGGAATTGTTCTAGAATTGAGAGATCTGTAATCACCACACGGCCTCCAGCCTTCGTCTTTTTTAGGTACCAGATGTAACGGAGAAGACCATGGACTTTCTGACCTGCGAGCTGTTCCATTTTTCAACATATCTTCGAATTCCTTTTTAGCGATTTGGAGGCGGTCCGGTGCCAAACGACGAGGTCGTGATGATACAGGCGGGCCTGACGTCGTTCTTATGTGGTGTTTTGTATTATGGATTGGGGTGACATGTGAACCAGCTGGCCTGGTTATTTCAGGATATTGTTTTAATAAATTCAGGTATTTAGAATTCCCTGTGAATGTTTTTATTGACAAGAGCTCGTGCGATATTAGGTTAAGGGATGAAGGAGCTCCGACAGACATCTTTGTAGTACAATCAATTAGTTTTTTATTTCTGCAGTCAACTAATAAGTTATAAGAACTTAAAAAGTCAACGCCTATTATAGGCTTCGAGACGTCTGCAATAATGAATTTCCAGGTAAAGTCACGGCGTAATCCAAGGTTAAGAGTGATTTCGTAAGTGCCGTAGGTGTGAATTGGCGTGCCGTTTGCGGCGACAAGTTCGTAGTTGCATTTCTTGTGATATTGATGATTCCTTATAAACGTTTTGGGGTAAGCACACACATCCGAACCCGTGTCTACTAGAAATTGTGTGCCGGTGTGTTTGTCGGATATAAATAGGCGGCCCTTACTAGTGGTGCAGTCGTCGTCAGCCGCCATTACTGACTGCTTGGGCAGTTTTCCGGCTTGAAATCGCAGGGCTGTACGCATTTAGTCGCCTTCGCGCCAAATTTATAATGGTACCAACACGTTGGATATTCCTTAATGCGCGATTGCGATCGGTGCTGGCCGGATCTTGAACGGTCATCACGACTTCTAGACCGGCTAGCGCGGGAAATATTATCAACCTTTTGTGTCAATAATTGCACTTGTTTCACGAGGTCGGTGATTTGACGCGCCATGGTTGCCATGTCACTGACTTGTGCTGTGGAGGCTACGTGAGTAGATGCTGGCACGACGTCATGTATTCTGTCGGCGAGATCGGCCAACTCTTCGAGGCGCGTGGATACTTGAGACGCGATTATAGACTGTATGTTGCTGGGCAACCGGCTCGACCATATAGTGCGTAGGAATTCCTCAGGTACTTTAGGACCAGCGAGGTGTTGCAGGTGCCTCAGGAACTGTGAAGGCTTCCTGTCACCGAGCTCCTCGTGCGTAAGTAATTGCTGGACCTTCTTTTCGCGAGATTCCGAGAGGCGTTTTATGAGTTCGGTTTTTAATTTTGAGTATTTATCAGTAGCCGGTGGGTTGACGATTATATCCTCAACCTCACTTGAATATCTTGGATCCAGATGACTGACGACGTAGTAAAATTTTGTTGAGTCGGCCGTAATATTGGATATGGCGAACTGGCCCTCGACTTGTGCGAACCAAATTGCGGGCTTCTCAGGCCAAAATGGCGGGATCCGCACTCCGACCCGAAATACGTCACGTGATGATGACGAAGAAGAAGAAGTCTCCCTCGCATCCTCCAATGCTTGTTCGTTATTACTCATTATCACTAGGTACCTATCACAGTTTCAGTCGTCGGCACTACCACGTAAGTATACACTTTTCACTTTAGTTTTTGTTCACAAGAGCACGTGTTCTATTCGGGGTCACCAATGTAGTGGGTTAGGTAAGTACAAAGAAATAATTACAATAATAATAGTATTACAATAATATATATTATAAGATCACAATGAATTGAGAATACTGAGAACAGAGAGGACGTAATGAGGGCGCGGTATCGAGAGCGGCGTGCGTTCGGCGCTGTAGTTGGACGCGGACTGGCGAGGGGGTGCGCAGGCGATGTGTGCGGCGGCGGCGGCGAGCGGCGGCGCGCGCGCGTGGTGAGTACGAGGCGGCAGCGAAGGCGTCCGGTCCATCGTGAGAGCCGCAGGGGCTCCGCTGGCGTCCCGAGCGGTAGGTATAAGGCGGTGCACACGCATGCGAAATACTAAGGCCGCGTGCGCACGGTCGGGAGACAGGTAAGTGTTTTTAATTATTTATTATAGACTGTAGTGCATGTGTAGTGTTAGTGTATGTATGATAGTGTTGTGGTTGTGTATGTATATATGTATGTATGTTGTGTAGTACCTAAGTATAGATATATATTGTAGATTTAGATAGATATTGTAAGTGTATG
This sequence comes from Protodeltote pygarga, assembly GCA_936450705.2. Taxonomy (NCBI): domain Eukaryota; kingdom Metazoa; phylum Arthropoda; class Insecta; order Lepidoptera; family Noctuidae; genus Protodeltote; species Protodeltote pygarga. The sequence continues at coordinate 3,218,122 of OW388264.2, read as the reverse complement.
TATTTATGTAGGTAGCTATACCCTACAAATCTATAAAATCTTTCATTCATTTGGTGATATCTTATATCAATTTGCTTTGGTTTCTTAATCATTTGAGATCAAAAGAATCAACTTAAAACTTCGGGAACGTTGCCTACTGGTAGCGGGTTTTATTTTTCTTTATTTATTTTTAAAGTTGTTAGTTAAGTTAGTTTTGTATATATAGATAGTTTTATTTAGTATTGTTTATTTGTATTTTAAGTTACTTAAATAAATAAAGCAGTAACTTAAAATTAAATAACAAACATTAACCGCATATAACATTTTAGATAATTTTTCTAAGTAAGTAAGCAATATCTTATTACGTTTATGTTTAATGATAGGATGGCTAATCAGTAGCAATCAGTCTTACAAATTCTTTTAAAATTAACTATAAAAAAGTACCGTAATAATAATACTATTTTAATCTTCAATCAATTTTTTGTATCAAAAGAAGCTCCAAAATAATCTTCTCTCTAGGCAGTTTAAAATCTGACGATAAGAGAGTCTGACTATTTCTTTTTTTGAATTCTCTGAAAGTAAGACCTTAGAAAACTAATTTTATCTAGGTAGTCTTATCTCTCAACCTGCTTCGCACAGAACTGCATATGTAGCTGAGAATGCCCTTTCGGCCTCTACACTGGTCGGCTTTAGGGTCATTAAATACTCATATACCATAGATAAATGTTCACCTCGCACTCCTTCGGTCTCATAAACGCTCACTTCTTTTTTCAAGACCTTTTCGTAATCTAATTGACCACTTGGCTTTTGTTTATTAAAGTTCTCCTTCTCTCTTTTATAACTCAAAACTAAACAATAGAAATTAATACGTTTGCGGATCCGCATCGCTGGATCCAGCACTGTATGCTGGATCCAGCATGTTTAAAAAGGCGCTGGATCCAGCTGGATTGCTGTATGCTGGATCCAGCAATTGCAATCCCTATTCACTTCACTTCTTTTGAATGGCGAGTGAAAGCCTTAGGCCCACAATTACGCCAATGACAGGTGTTATGATCGGAGTGATGACACATATTATGACATTGAAAAAGTCACATTGGTACACCCATGTGCTTGCAAAGCGGGTCCGTAACCAATGCACCACTACGACAAACGTCTGATGAGGACAGAGAGTCCAATTTATCGAACATCCGATATTTTACCGAACACTCGATACTATACGATATTCCCAAATGGCCTAGTCTGGTGAAGGAGATGATCTAATTTGCAAAACGTCCGATTTGCAGATTGGACATCCTTAATTGTATAGTAAGTAAAACGTCCAATTTATTATACCTACAATGAAAATATTTGGTGTAACTCACGATCACAGTGCAGTGTAATAAACATACAGTACGGAAACTACGTACAAACGCTACATAACGGCACTCTCACACAAACACGCGCAACGACGCGTTCGTTGATACTGCGAGCACCGCGACGTTCGCTTAGGAGTCTCGTCGTTACGCAATATTACGCATTTTTGTTGAGTGTGCCGTTGCTAGCGTTTGTACGTAGTTTCCGTACTGAATGTATATTATACTGTCACGATGACGGCTGCATATCCAAGGGCAAGGTTACATGCAATTCTAAATTACTCGTCTATTTTAACCCCCATGCATCATGGCTGTTTTATCTACAAATTCGTAGACATCTGGCTTTTTCCCAACTATATTATTTAGGTCAACAGCTTCCAGTCTCGTCAGATAAATGGAAAGATGACATTGACAAACTGAGTGTGACCTTTCGAGAAATACCGGCGACACGCGGCGGGAAGTTGTTTATTTTTTCGATACCTACATTTAATCTTCAAAGAGGTCGGCGTCGTTTTTGTACCAATGTGACTTTTTCAATGTCATACGTACTATCTTAGTTAATCTAAGACACCATTGACTAACGGTGAAGGAAAACATCGTGAGGATTTGGACTTGATAGTATGAAATCGCCAACAAGCAGTGACCTAGTGTGGTGATGCTTAATCATTCTCTGTATGAGAAGAGGCCTTTGCCCTGCAGTGGGACAATTACAGGCTGGTTTATTATTAATCTTTGAGTCTAATTCTCGATCAAATGAATGGAACGCTAGCCAGAGGTCGGGCGCCCGTCAAATCAACCAACTGGAAGCAAAATACCAGTAGCATACATTTGACTGCAAACAGAACTAAATAGAGGATCATTGTAGACCGATCTTCAGAAATTAAGGAACAAGGAGAGCAGAAGAGCAGCGCGCCAGCGGAGCGCAAGCGCATACTATCATCGTTATGTAAATGAAGCTATTAATTTCGAGCATCTCCATGTTTTAGAAGTGATAGGTTCAAGTTCAAAATCTGGTAATTTTTGCTAATGCAATTATAAACAGATATAAGAAGCTCATGAATTCGTAAACGAATCCGCAACACCATCTACCAGCAAACCGCTACGCCAACTGTAGCGTCATACATATAATTAAAATATTAAAATGTGTGGGTACTTCAAAATAAATTTAGTATGAATTAATTAATATGCAAAGTTTCATACCTATATCTCATGGGGATACGAAAGGCATCAAAGGGCACATTTTTTAATGATACTAGTAAATAGTCTAAGCGATAGATATATTTATATTGGTTGGCAAGTCAGAAAACCCAATATAGTTTGATAAATTTATTTATTACAAGTAAATTTGTTGGTCCTGATCTCTCTCTGCTCTGCAATGTCAGGTTGCAGTCCTATTTGACTATCTTCTTCTTTGTCATGTCCATGATATAATTTTTAAAGTGTTTATTAAAGTTTACCCCCCATTTGACTATGAATGTGTAGGAATAAAGAGTGCACTCGTGAACTATACTATCTCCTTTGTAGTTGGCTTATCTCTCTCGAGATTGGCCATTGTGATGGAAATGCAGTCAGGAGGACATCATTATTATCTCCTCTATTGAAATATAATATTTATAAAGTACCAACATTTTTTAATTTAATGACAAGCCCATAAATATCAGAAACAAGAGAGTGTAGCAGTGGCAGAGGGCGAATTTTTCGAAGAGGTAAGCCTGAGCCAACTCAGAGAAAAAGCAATGGCAGAGTCAGTAGGCAATATTGACTGTGCCATTTTTCAATGGGAAGCCGGTAGGAATTGAGTTGTATGGAGTTTCCACCACTGGAGTGTAGTAGCGATTAGTGTGAATAGAGAGTCACCTTATTCCTGTTACAGTCAGCCCATATCCCAATGCTGAGCAAGGCCTGTCCCTCTAATTTCCACATATTTTGATACAAATCCAGAGTGGACCAATCCTTACAATATTATAGGAGCTTATTTAATCTAGCTTCAAACTACTGCAAGGACACCAGCATCAAATAACAATAGATTTCCTTTTGTGGTTCATCTCTGTGTTAAATAGGTTAAGGTAACTACAAAAACTTACCAATCAAAGCAGGAACTATACTCTTTGGTACGGACACCTCAATTACATTAATTCTTGATGTCTTAACTCTTTTGTCTTCCTCATCATCATCTTTCTTGAATATGTAGTACACTACGAAAGCACTGACTGTCACAAGAGACAGCCCTAAGGCTACTGGCATAATTAACTTCGTGTTTGAAATCATTCTGAAATAAAAACACAAGTTACTTAAGTATATATGTGCCAGCTGAAGAGAAGATAATGTACCAACTTTTTAAATTTTTTATTTAATAAATAAACCAGCCTGTAACTGTCCCACTGCAGGGCCAAGGCCACTTCTCGTACAGAGAAGGATTGAGCATTAATCACCAAGCTAGCTCACTGCATATTGGCAATTTCAGACCATTTTTTTCCAGGTTCCCTCACTATGTTTTCCTTCATGGTTAGTTAGTGGTGGCTTAGATTAACTAAAAAAGTACACATTGAAAAAGTCAATTTGGTACATGCCAGTATCTTTTATTTAAGTACTGCCCTTATTTCAGGCCAGCATGCATTTCAGTAAGTAGTTTAAGCATTGCATGGACAACTTATTCAACATACACACATGTGTGTCACATTAATAAATTAGCACTTTCATTCATAAACATTGAATAACAAACAATGAACGAATTAGCAAAGTGCACAAAGTAGTCTAACGTAAAAACAAGAGACTTTTTACTGGAAGACAGGCGCACAATGAATTGTTTAATAAGATTGTGTATAATCAAAAATCGAAGTCCATATTAAGATTAAAAAGATATTAAAAGCGTCTAAATTTTAATATTGTGCAAATTACCTTGTGCCGATGCCGATTACACAAAACAATCTATTAGCAGCTATGACATAATAACAAGTGTAAAAATTACTTCACAAGTAACATGATACTTTGTCGTACCAAAGAAATATATCATTTTCTTACCTTCAGTCTTCAACACAAGCTAAAAATAAAATGCACTAACAGTATTTATCTCACTTCTACAACTTTTCACGTGTATTTTAGTCGCAACAAACAAATTCGAGCATTTTTATTTCGACGATAGAAAATTTTGACAAATGACAGCTGAAGGATTGAATTGAAGTTTACTGACTGACACAATGACAGAACTTTGAATGATTTCATTCTTCATGGATTTCATGAATGACGAAAGTCGTTGGTTTTAGTTGAAAAAAGAGGGAAAAATAAAAACTGGCCAGTGCGAGTCGGACTTGCACACAAGGGTTCCGCCGTACAAAAACACGTTTCTTGTGTAAGAACTTTATTTTTATCATAATTTCATTTGTTGTTAGTTGATATAGCGGCCATAGCCTATATACCTATAAGGTATTAAGTTATTATTAAGTTTCAAAAATAAAGTCTCTAGCCCTAAGCTAGGACAGATGTACGGTTACGGACGGACGGACAGCCGAAGCTTTGTAATTAGGTCCCGTTAGCATCTTTTGGGTCGAATCGGAACTCTAAAAACTCTAAAAATTGAATGAAAACTTATTTGCCGAATCGCAAGTTGCAAGCATAATAAATCAAATAGAGCATTAGTAGAAAAAATCACACTGTGAGCACTTTTCGTAAAGTTAGCCTAGTGTAACTATTTTTCTGACTAAATAGCCACAATGTAGGTTACATTCAATCTGATGGTCTTGATAACTGACGGCATCAGCATTAATAATTCGCCATAAAATATGCAGACTACTATTAAATAGACTCAGAGCTTGACAGAGAAAATATCTCTCCAAGAAAAACTTTTACCTTGGAAGAAGAATGACTGGCATTAAAGTTATATAGAAAAAAAAATTAAAGCAGGATTCGAAACTGCTATCAAAATAAATAAGTTAAATACAGCCGTGCTAAGTTGCTAACTGAGTTATACGTGAGCTCGCTCACATAGGTAGGTATAAAGTATTATGCTTTCCATGGTGCGTGAATAATCACGCACCGCGGATTTTACGTATGTAGCGTATGAATCGACTGAGGACCTTTATGGTATGAATGCATTAAGTATGTGAAGCTAAAGAGGTTAATAAGTTTTATCTCCCGACCTCAAATGAAATTTCTACTTTGGCACTCAAAAAAAATAATTAAAAAAACTGACAGCAAAAATAAATGACAGTTTAAAATTGAATTTGCTACGGAAATAATATTGCCTCGTGGAACTCGTTATTTTTTTAATTCTTAGTTTTAAAGGTACAGGTTGGTAATATTTTTAACTCTTTTATGACAAATATTAGTTCGTGCGTTCAATAGTCTCGCTGTCTGACGGGAGGAAATGATACGGATAGACACAGTACCATAACTAGGTGCGATACCAGCGGTTCTCAGGCTCAGGGCTCAGAGCCTGGAGGGCAGCAGAAATGACCAAACAGGAACAAGTTTTAAATCATGCATGGGCACAGTTATCTAAGCTCTCACCAAGCCAAGGCAAGTGATGTGATGATACTGCATGCATAGATAGGTATTTATGAACCTATGTTCGATAAATTGACTGATATTTTAGTCTTGCTATTATGACTCCTTGGCATCTGTCTCTTATAACAGTTTAGAAAAACTAAGCAGCAAGTACAGAGAAAATACTGCGTAAATATGAGTCCATAGAATCACCCAATTACCTAATGTAGCTAGCTTTAGTAGTACTCTATGGGTATATTCTGTACATCGCGTGACTAATAGGACAACACGAACGTATTCCATCAGTCGTCATGCATTTAAAGCTTGGTTCTCCGTTCATAACTTAATTTCCCACAAATTGTCTACACTTGCATTTTCCCACAGGTACATACCCACAAGGTTTTATGACATTTCATTTTGATTTTCAGTTTTTCTTTTCTCAATCGGACATTTTTCGTGTAACATACTTTTGGACATTTTTACAATAGCAAGATGACTTGGGATATTACATTAGGTAAGATCAGTTATGAATAATTAAGATAAAAGCCATCTTACCCACGAAGCATAAAGATTCTACAATTCTTTGGTTGGTTTAGTGGCGGTAGTATAGCTGCCAAGACACGAATTCGTGGGAACAATTTCAGTGCTACGATTTGTGCCCAATAAATCGCAGTTGTTGCAGAGTTTAAAACAGACAAAGCTTGTAAAAAAGTTAGTTAGGTACATTTTTAGTTTATCCGAGGTTTAGACCAAAAAGGTTACTACGGATTATCTGCCATAGTCTACTCTTATATGTCTGTGGCCATAGTGCTATACCTATTACCTACTCATCTGGCGACAGCCTGCGTAATAATGTCAACTAGGTCAAAGAAGCAATAGGTACGAAGGATATATGTATAATAAAGTAATAAATAAATAATTTACCTCGTATTTGCATCGACGACGCGACCTTTGCCATTTTTTCATGTCTTTCAGTTTCATGTCATAAACAAATGATTCCTTCGAATGCTGATTTTTTTGGGGTGACCATGTTTTCTTTTACGACAACGTCGTTTTATTACTTCTGCGCTCAGACCAGAACCATAAAAGAATTTGCCATAAAAGTGCGAGTAAAACTTACGACCGAAGGCTTACATTAGCAGGAAATATGTGGTATTTATTTAGAAATATCCGTCCGCACGTAACTTGGTACTTATGTGTAAAAAGGTTTTTGTTGCGGGATTTCTATAAGATACGAGCGGGGTTTGAACCCGCGACACTTGCCGTACCGTGTCAATACTCTAACCAACTGAGCTATATCGTATCGTTGGCGCACCTGTCTCAAATTATATTTTTTGAATATTTCGGTCACCCGATTTGTTCAACGTTTGAATGAAAATAAAAATATTTAAATAGTAACAAATATTAATAGTTAATAGTAATATAATGTCTAACCAACAACAATGTAAACAATGCTACTTCTTCATTAATTTTTTTTTATTTACTAATGGACTGTCCTAAATTATTTTTCAACGAGGACACTGTTGTCAAGGCAAGGCATTGAGCGTGCGCCCCAATAAAGCGTAATATGGTTGGTTTAGTCATATTTTTTTATTGTCACAACAAACACGAAAGCTTCGCAATCCGTGAGTCTAGTCAGCAGTCAGTAGACGTAAACAGCTAACAAAAATGCAGCGACCGTACGCGCGCCGATATCTGGCACCCAACAATATGAAAGAAGCCTTTCATGGCGGTAACAAAGTTTTATTGGTGTTTTTTAGAAATTAAAATTCTGAAGAAAAATGTAGTGGCATTGAATTATCTTATTGTTGAACGATGAAAACATTATTATCGCCTATTTAGTTAAAGTCAACATTTACAGTTTCAGGGAGTATATAAAATGATGTGTGATCGATCAGTCGCAAAATACTTGTTTACTGTAAGAGCCATTAAAAGGTATTGCCGCCTAGGCACTGACGGTTAGCCCCACCAAATGAACCTCATAGTCACTTTTATAGATATGTAATAATTTACTCAACCTTTATTTTCCTAGATTTTGAATACGTAGTTACACAAAAACCTCCTCCGCGCATATGCTTTGGGTCTGCGTTAAAACGGGATGTCTTGCCAATGAAAGGACCTGCTTTGAGTCCTTTTATGCGGCGAATTGCGCCAGAAATAAGAGACAACATAGGACCCGGGACCTACGAGAACAACCGAGACGCATTTTATGATGTTACACATCGGGTATGTTTTTGTAGTATTAAAACTGTGAAATTAATATCAAAAAGGTAAATTACACCACTTCAAAAACAGAGGGTAGCGACAAGAATATTTGAAATGCGTAGCGGAATTACATGCGGGTTTGAAAGAAAGCCATTTAAAGATTGCAAACAGACGGCAGAGGAAGTATTAGTGGAAAAGAACTTGGGTCCAAGCCTGCTAATTTAAAAATGTTGATTTCTCGTATATGTCGAAAAAATTACTAGTATATAGGAAACCCTTCTCCAGGTCCCAGGTTAATTATTTCATTAGAGTCGGTTCACTATTTCCCGTATAGCCCGTAAAAGTGGCGTAAGTACTATGTGTTATTCTATGTCCCAGGTTAGCTCTTTCTCAAATATCATTACTCCTCCAAATCATAGGCGCTTGGGACTAGAACAGCTCGACATAAGCCTTATTTTCAGATTTATAGCAAATATGGGATTGGCCCAAAAACTTCACGCTGGCTGGTGAAGCACGAATATCAACCTCCACCAAGGCCACCGCCACCAAAGAAGCCTTATAAGCAAAATTGCGCTGCTTTCAATTCAACCTCTAAGAGAAAGCCTTTATTTTCTCCAGCTCTTTATCCAGCGTAAGATTTTTTTTTTACGTTTTATTAAAATTAAATTGGAATCTCATTTTATTATATAGGTACCTACTTACCTAATTGTTCAACAATTAAAAGTCCATATACTCTAGAAGTAAATTTGTGATGGATGTTGTCTGGTAAATATGCTGTTAATACTTAAGCACTGAAATAAATAGCAATGATAGGCTTGTGTGTGAAAACCATTGGGCTGACAAGTGCAAAACTCGAAAGTGAAATACGCACCACTAACTTTTTGTAATCATAATAATCATGCGCGTATTAGAAATGAATTACCAAGGTGAAAGAAAACATCGTGAGGATGCCTAGGCTAATAATATCTGAGACTTATTTTTCAAAGGTGTGTAAGGCCTATGACATTCCTACGGGTGGTTTAAACTCTGACACTAGGTTTTTCATCAACCAGATATCACTATAGAAAGATCACTGAAATAACTTTTGCTGATAAGGTTTAGAAGAACGCAACCAAATTGGCAAAAATACTAGGATCAAATGCTCCCCTTTAATAATGTATTTGCAGTTTATTTTCAAATTTATTTTATTTTCACAGACCCTGCGACTATTGTCCTGAATATATAAAACGGCAGATGAATTTCGCATATTGCTTTTCTGGAAAAAAGATTCTGAGATGTGCAGTAGAGGTAAAAATACTATTTATGGTGATAGAGCTATCGTGCACCTATGCACTGTGTACTGACAAGTCGTCTGACGAACCGCCGCGAGTAGCTGGTCCAAAAGCCGCAAGTATAAAAGGGTACAGTAGGCTCAAAACAATTTTGTATCTACTTCAGAATATCTTTTAAACCCGCAAGCCACCATATTGCAGCAGATCGTTAGCTCCTTGCGCTTCCGTTCCATGACTATGGCTTCGGTCAAATCTTTGTTAATTTTCATAATATGATTATGGCGTGCGCTTGATGAGCGCCGCGAGTGAAGAGCGCTAAGCACGCGCGCTGGCCGGCTTGGTGTGCCGCCCCAGCGGGGTACCTTAACAGCGTGCAGCGTCACGGGTGGCACTCATATGGGCAAATAATTAGATTATAAAAATAGGTAGATATTGAATAATAGGTACATTACCTAGTCCTACTAGATTAAAAATTCATAATAATTTTATTATAAGTAATAATTTCTTTGCATATTAGATAAAATGTGTCCCCTACAATCTGGACGAATGCGGTGCGTGTGGCTGTTCCTGTTCACAGCAGGGCGACTACTGGCAATATGAAAATAGAATTTTCCTGTGCCGAAAACACTACACACGGCTATTTAAACATTGCCTGTCCAAATTCCAAGGTGCTAAACTTGCGGAATTTAAGGTATGTTCGCTATACGAAATATTGCACATCCTATTCATATGCTAATGTGATATTGACAGAAAATATGCTAATTTCATAAAATTGTATGCATGAATTTTTTTTGCTTTGTGTGCAGTCAGTGAGAGATTGTTTCTTCGCGCACGCGCACAACAGTTGTAAAGCTGCCCTCAAGATAATGAAGAGCGAAGAGATAGTAAAGAAGTTGAGGAAGGAGGCGTATCTGGATCTCTTCTTCCCACAAAGGCGATTTTGTAACAATTAGTTAATTTTATATCTAATTTCATCATAATTATTATTACAATTCAACATAGTTTGTAAAACTAGTTCTATAGAAGTTTTTTAATTTTTGAGACTAGCAACACTGTGCTATTTTTCTATTATTGACTTTTGTGTTTGGCTAAAAAGCCTCTAAGCCAAGACAAACCATCCACGGTTTGTATTGAACTATTGAATGGTATTATTAAAAAAAGATCAATCATCTGACTTTCGTCGACAACTCTTTTTCGTACATTATTTATTTTGATAACGATTCGATATTTTGAGCTCAACTCTCTAAACATAGCGTCGGAATCATGAAACTGGACTCAAATAATAAAATGATAAACAGCGAAAGTGGCGCTGATCTGTCTGAAGAAGTAGTGGATCCGCGACAGAATGCTGAGGATATTATTGACGAAATACTCGCAGAGTTTACTGATTCGCGGTCTCCTGACAACCCGAGGAATGGTAACGGTATACCAGAGAATCTTTTCAGTATGATACAGCCACCGAGGACCCGGACTCCAGCTAATTCTTTTTCTGAGAACGCTACAATAGATGATATAGATCCCACTTCGGATCTTGGCACGTCTATAAGAAACAAGTGCTTGGAACTGGAAGAGATCCTCCAGAGCCTCAAGTCTCGGCTCAACCATGTCGTTTTGGATGAAAACATTGTTCTCAGTCCTGAGGCTAACTCCATGGAGGCACAACTTGAGCATGATCTTGACACAGATTGCCAAGAGGATCTGTCACTTCAAGAATTTCTTGAACTACTTCAATCGCAAAACAAAATAAGTCCGACAGGTGTACAGTGATTATGTGTAGAACCATTCCTCAGAACTTACTCATAAGACAAAATTTACATGAATTTATTGTGTGCAAATTGGAATTTTAGATTTATTGAAATACTATTAAATATTCAGGCCTAATTTCTGTAGTATTATTTCAAAACTAAGGGTCGGGAAATGGTGAAGGTAAGAGAAACCATATTTTACAAAAAAATACCGTTATATTTATGAAAATCAACTTGTTTTTAACAATAGCTGTAAATTCTAATATGTTAATTATTTTTAATCTAATTGTATACTGCTTGACAGTGTACAAATTAATCATCAAACATATTCTGAACATCAGTACTTATAGTTAATTCAGTGGAATTTGGCATGGTATCATTTTCATACATTTGACTTTCTTCATGACTGTACTCATCTTCATAGGTACTTAGACTATTTTCTATCTTTAATATATAACTAACATTTTTCTCCACAATCAAACTTAATACTGTATTATTATCACATTCCAGCAGATCTGCTTTTAATTTCTTTATCCAGTCATTGTACCCAGTAGGATCAGACTTCACAAATTCATTTCTTAGGAATGCCATAGAATCTAAGGCTTTAGAATAATTTCCATCTATGTTATTCCGAATAAGACTTTCAATTGCTTTTATCATTTCTGGAGCTAGATCTAACAAAGTCTTGTTTTTATTTTGAAGAGCTTTGAAGTCTTCAATTGGGTTCACTGTACTTATAGTCATAATTCTATCTACAATTTCAGCAGTTGGCATGTGAATCTTAGGCAGACTAGGAATATCTGGATTATCTGATGGTAAATCTCCAAGCGGAGCTTTAAAGTCATCAATATCCAATGGGATATTCTTATTCTTCCTTTTCTTGACTTCAACCTTGGTCAAAGTAAAGAGATTCTTAATTTTATCCAAAGGATCTCTTGCATTCTTTTTCAGAAGAGGTGGAACTTCGAATAAACACATTATTTCTTCTCTTGGTTTAGGCAATGGTTTCCCTGGATTCATTGCACGGTATGCTAAGCAGTCCAGAACATATTGAGCAGAAGGACTAACACACTCGGCTATAGGGAATGCTTCAGTATCATCAAATGTGTCATCATATGCTTTAGTCAAATCCATTGCATTAATAAGTTCTTTAAAAGCATTCACTTGTTCTTCTGAACAAGCATACTTTTTTAAGTTAGTTGATGGGAAAGACATTTGTTTTATTTCTTCTTTGTAGCAAAGTGAGATCATAGAGAGACAGACATAGTTATTTGTATCAATAACAGGCATTAGAGCATACATTTTTGGTGCGTTGTTATTGTTGTGTACTTTCCTTACAATCCCAACAAGATTGAGTTCATGAAGACATTCCACAAGGCATCTGACAGCTTGTTGGGCTCTCTTATCGCCTTTTCTTCCAAAGATATAGGATAAACCATCTCCATTTAGATTTTGCCATTTAATATTATCAGCAGATGTGAAGCCAAAGAGTGTTAGACATTTTCCACCAGGCTGATATAACATTGTTTTATCACAGTCTGAAAATGGGATAATTTTCTGTCCATAGAGATAGCCTTGGACTTTTTCGGTCTCTGCAACAGGCGTTTGACTTTCTGGATTGACATATTCTCTTTTTTTGACCACAGCTTCCGAGAAGCTGGATGTTGATGTAATAGGGTCTTTGACAGCTTTCTGCCAACTTTTAACAACAGCCTCATCCTTTAGTCTGAGGTATGAAGACACTGGGATCTTTATATTTGGACCAATACTTAAATCAACATTCCACGGTATACAACTTACAGCCTTTTTTCTGTGGAATTGAAGATCATACTTCATAATATTGTCTATAGTGCCTGTAGCTCCATTGGTAGCTTCTACAAACTGTTTAATTAAGAGGGTAGACTGATTTTCATATTCCTTGGAGTATATGTCTGGGCCAATCACATCTACTTCATAGCCTTCATCTTTGAAGCCATTTAACACCTGAAATAGAGTTTAGAATTTTAGATAAAAATCTAGGCAAATAAATAATTGAAGTAGAATTTCGAGCATAAGTAATTTCAGTAGACCTGAACAAATACTGTTTATCTTAAGTATACACAAACCTCATCAACACTATCTGGATCAAACGAAGGTTGCCTCTTAAAATTTGTCATCAATATAATTTTCTTACTGGCTAATTTAATGCCACTGAAACAATTTTTGTAATAATCTGCTGCTACAAGGAGAGCGTCAAACCAGTCCCCTTTGCAATCTGTAGGCTGAAACAAAAAAGTAAGTTAGTTAGCAATAAGGTAAAGGTTTAAGGTTCTAAATGTTTATGAATGAAGATGATTTACAAAATGAAGAAAACATTGCACAGACATACCAGTGCCATAACTAGGGTGGTACCAGCAGTGTACCAGATAGCAGATAGAACCCCTGGAGGTATGCAAAAATGACTAAACCGATATTGAATGTCAAAGACATAGACAAAGGTTTAGTCATTTCTGGTATTGTACTAACATTTTTTATCCAGATGGAAGAGTGAAATTTTTTAACAAGTAGGTACAAAAGAGAACTAAGTATGTAGAATTTAGGTACTCTTAAAATAGAACTTGAAGTAACTATGGCAACACTAAAAAGAATTGTACACAAGTGTGCTATGTGCACAATTCTGTAGATTTTTACTTTGAGATGAGATACTGGCAGGCACTGGTTTCAACCAACAGGTATTTTATACGAAAATGATTTGTCAGGCTTAGACTACTCAATGGTGTCAGGTAGCTACCTCAAAAGTATTGCTTTAGTATCCGGATGCAGGCGCAGGAGTGCGGGAAGGGGGGAGGGGGGCGCAAACCAATAGTTTAGAAGATATGCTTTTTTTAATTTTCATTACCTGCTTACTATATTTTAGCACACATTGATTGAAAGCTAACCCCCCCAAAGTTTACACAAAGAATGGATTTAGTCAAAGACTAAATTAAAATAATAATTACTTACTTTTTCTGGTAACTCCCTAATCATTTTCCACGTAGGTGTTCGTAGTTCACACATCACTTCTATGCGTTTAAAAGCTCCCTCGTACTGTTTTGCCATATTATTATTGGTTTTGTTGGATCCCAAGAGAATTATACCGACCAAATTCTTTCCTTGACTCAATATTTTGCGTTCTATTATTCGAGCGGTACAGTCTTTCGCACCTTCAAAAAAACTTTTTTGATTCTTCTCATCGGCGCAAGATACATTTCGTCCTATATCCAAAATAATTAAAGTCGCTTGCGACATATTTATTATTTGTAAAAACGCTTCGGAGTAGAAAACTAATAAGTATAATTAATTAGAATTACACAATGTTCACAAAGATTTTCCGCGGTAATTCAGATACAAACAAACCAGTCGCGACAAGTTTGATGTTTGTCATGTGACATGTGGCAAGTTGACACTTCACTTGACATTGACAAAGACAGTTTTTTGCAGAAATTAAACGAATAACAATTTCTGATAGATAAGCAACGTCTCGTTTGTTAATTACTTATTTCTATGACGATTTTATTGTCATCAAATAAAATAAAATCAATCACTTTTAAGATATTTTAGTACTCACAAACTTAATTTTGTTTTAGTTTATGCTGTAGTCTTGCTGTAATAAACGAAAAAATAAATGCCATGGCTATTGGCTTCAATTTTTTTTGTCATTTGACTGTCACTTTGACTTTGTCAACGATAAGTCTAGTGGTGCGACGTTTCAAAAACATCGATATTGGCATATCGATGGCTTGAAAAACATCGATGTTTATTGAGAACAAAACATCAGTGTCATGCTGTCAGCCATATTCGATGTTTTAGCAAATATCGTCATCAATAAATAAAACAACTTTAAAACTACACCTTTTAACATAATAGAAGTTTCAAATACTTTTTTCAATTAACTGCAAAAATTATAATTTTAAAAGCGCAGAAACGTTCTACCTGTTACAAGTGTCACAACGCTGTTGACATAGGGTTGAACTAGCCCTAAAAATAATTGTTAAGATTTAGTTGCTTGATGTTGATGTTGCAATTTTCGTAACCACAGGAATAAGTGTCCGTTACATCGATGTTAGGATTTGTTATAAAATGCAATCATCATCATCATCATCATTTCAGCCATAAGACGTCCACTGCTGAACATAGGCCACCCGTAATGACTTCCAGATGCAAAAAATGCAATTATCGATGTTAAAATGTCGATGTTTTATCTAATAACATCGAGCATCCCTATTTCAGAAATTCAGACCATTGGTTCTGGTTGCGCGCGTCACGTCAATAAATTGTCGTCGACGTCCAATAATAATCGATTGTTGTTGTGAAACTGTTTATTTACAAATCCATCATAATCTTTTAAAACATTATGGTGTTATACATCTGCTTAGTTTCTTTCGTTTTATGGCTCGGTTATAAATTCATTTAAATCGTTTCAAAATTGCTGAAAAATGTGAACAAAAGCATAATACTTTAATATAATCTACATAAAAATTACAAATATTCACAATGTCTACAAATTTCGCTAGTAGGAGTAAGATAATAACAGAAATGATGAAGTTTTCGTTTCACCACAGAGCATTTTACTGTTACCTTGGTATGAGTGTTTGGATTTTCTTTCTAATAACAGGTAAATCCTTTCAATATATTTCTTAGATACTTAGTTCAAAAGTCGTGATAGCCTAGTGGTGGTGACCGTTGACTGGCAAGTCAGTGGTCTCGGGTTCGAACCCAAGACTGACTTTTCGTAAGTTATGTGCATTTTATAAATTAATTATCCTTACTCCATGCCTCGGATAGGCCGTCCCATTGAACTATGCGAGTGAAGGAATAGAGAGTGCACCTGTGTTTGCGCACTCACCTGTGCACTATAATATATCCTACGTAGCAAATCTCCGTTGAGATTGGCCACTGTGACTGAAATTCGGTCAGGAGATCTTTTTATTTTTTATAGTTCGTTTCAATTCTTAAGTTAAACTATGCGTTAATCAAATCAAATGAGGTAGTAGTTAGTACTTGCTTATCTAGGTGTAAATTATTGTTATCACACACTAAAACATTTTCGATTACACATTTAATTTTTTAAATTATTTTTTACGGCATTTACCTAACGTCACTTTGACCCTTCAATCACGCAAGGTGATTATTCCAGCCCCAAGGCTAACATCCATTTATTTAGGTTTTAGGTAAATAGATTTCTTCCTTATCCTCATCATTAATTTGATCTCTATACATATTACATAGCCTTATGAAACGAAATATTTGCTGACAGGTCATGGATGTTGGCTCCCCTAATATTTAAACTACCATTGTTTAAAGTTACATTGGACTTCAGCTGACCTCTGAAGGCATTATACTGATCACATTCCACCAATAATACCTTTAAGATCCTCTAGTTTATTTCAGAAGTCACTTGGGATGAAGATCTATCACCCATTAACTTATAATATTACCTATTAAATATTTAATTATTCCCTTTATTCATCTACAATACATATAAAATACATTTTTTTACATGTATAAAAAATAAAAATATACATTTAAAAATATAAAATATAGTAGCCCACCACCCACAGGTATTAGGAACAGGTCCAAGCTACCTAAGCTTAGCTTAAATCATTTATTATTATAATTCAATACTTTTTTAAATTTTAGTTATGTACAAATACATGTCATTGGGTGAGGAGACCATAGCAGTAAAGAAGATCATACAGAATGATTACATATCAAAGAGTGATGCTAAGTATCGGAAGATTTACTTGAGAGCTTGCAATCCACCTGACAGTATTGTGAGAGGATCTGAAGGTATGGTTGACTAGAGGCACTCCTATAATAATATTAGAATTATGACTATTCATAAGTGCCTAAAACTGGTCTACATGAATAAAAATATTTTGATTTTGATTTTGACATTTTGAGAAGATTAAATCATTAAAATGTTAGTATTGTGACAATAATCATGATGGTACTGTGATTTATCTCAATCTTACCTGTCGCTGTTTGTCGAGCTTAATTTCACAAACTTCTCTATGCAATAAATTGCCTTGACAGCAGTACTTCACGGTTCCATAATAAAGTGACGGTTGAGGTCAGCTGAAGTCTGATCTATCCTCTAAGAAGTTTAAAGTTATCACTGTTTGTTGTAGGTGTAGTTGACAGCGACACATGGTTGCTGCAAGGAGCCATAGTTGTTACGAGGCATGGAGACAGGGGGCCGTTAACACATCTCAAAAATGGAGACAAATTGCCTTGTGATTCTACACCAAACTCACCACTATTGAAAAGGTAATGTAATAGCTTTAGTAATATGCAGGTTTGACTGGAGGCACATTGTTTCTAGATCATGTTCATTTAATATTAAATTAATTATAACTTGCCTAAATAAAAATGCTTGCCTAAGACTGGCTTAAAAAGGGGAAGACAGGGAAGCATGGAACAAGCTGAAGGAGGCCTACACCCAAAGAGGGATCCAAATCAATGTTTAAACAACTTGCACTTTGTATAAAATTTAAACATTTTAACTTGCATATTTGGAAATAAAAGGCTTTATCACTACTTATCACTACATACCTAGTATAAAACAAAGTCGCTATCCGCCGTCTGTCTGTCCGTATGTATGCTTAGATCTTTAAAACTACGCAACGGATTTTGATGCGGGTTTTTTTAATAGATAGAGTGATTCTTAAGGAAGAGTTATATGTATATTGCACCCGTGCGAAGCCGGGGCGGGTCGCTAGTTTATTTATAAAAATGCTGAAGGCAAATATAATGACAATACTGATCATTAGGGCCCGGATTAATATGTAAATACATATTTTTAATTTACGCGCTTTTCGGTCTAGAATGTGTTCTCTACATCGATTATCATATTTACAATGTGAAAAACTAATTTTTATTTTCCATATTTTTCCATATTTTAAGGTATTTCAAGGTTAAGTCCATATTTTACAAAAATATATCACAATCCTCCATATTTTCCATTTTTATATCATAGAACAAGAGTTAGTTCACAAAAATTGATATAATTTTACGTGTTTGCATTCTCGCCACCATGACCGGCCGCGCGTATTTCATTTCTCTCGCGTTTTATTCGTCGTATTTTGATTTTTGATTCTAAGTTCATTTCACATTATGTATGCTCTCATTACGCCATGTCACGTGGAAAGATTATTCAGCCAATATACCTAAAGCTATACCACATATATACCACATGTATGCAATAAATGAATGAATAAATAAATAAATCAATAAATATTTAGACCAAATCGTCAGATTTAATTTTGATAATTTAAAAAAAGCATAATTATTTAATAAGAAAATTTGAAAAAAACAACTGATACGGATGGGATTCGAACCCACGATCTTCGACATACCGTGTCGAAGATCGTGGTGGATACCGTAAGACACGGTATGTCGAAGATCGTGGGTTCGAATCCCATATAACAGGTACCTACTGTTATTTTTTACTCCATATTTATTCCATATTTTACATTTTTACTCCATATTTTTCCATATTTTACATTTTTTCGTCCATATTATATGTACATATTTTGAATTTTTTAATACATATTTTTCCGGGCCCTACTGATCATACTCCAACACACAAGCATAATTGGGAGACGTTGATTTTAGCATTTTTAGAATTGTAGATTTAATTCCATCATGAATTTAAAAGTGGATTTATTAATCTTGAATTACTTTACTCCTTAATCCGTTCTATTCCTCAGTTCTCTCTCGCTTCTTCACAAATGAGTACCTAATAAGGCATTTCCGTCATTCAGCTATGAAGAATTCGTTGTAAATGGGAGTGCGACGGGGCGAGCGTGGTGGGTGTCAGTCGCTGGTCCATTCCACAACTTTCCTTCGTTGCCCGCTCGCGCGGCAGGTACCCGGTGCGCGTTGGGTCAACTCACACCACGAGGATTATTGCAAATGATCACCGTTGGTAAGACTATACAGATATATTATATTATAGTCTTGATTAAAGGCTATATAACCATGTTATTTATATCCTCGTTTGGTTACTGATAACTTAACGAGACTCTCATAGATATTATTGATTTTCCTAGACTAACTAAATACAACAAAGGCTGCTTAGCAATGTATGTTAAATTGTCAAGCCATTTCAAAGTATTAAATATGAGACTATTTAAGATTAAATTATACAAATGGTTAAATGAATGTAATTTTTATAGTCTGAAAGAATTTATGGATAAAAAATGTTGATCCCTTGCACTATGTATTATTGTAGCAAAACATGTATGAACGGTTTTGATATGTATTTAACACCTTTATGTAAGTACCTATACCATGTTTTTGAGCAAATAAACGATTTATTATCATATCATTAAAAATAAATTTCGTTGCGGGACCCATGAGAAACGACTGAGCAGTTGGCTCGATAGATTTTTGGAATTCGGAACCGTTACTACATGATGTAAGTACCTATTCGGAATTAAATTTTATTTTCTGTCTTTCAGGTAATATTCTGAGGGAAGCCTATGGAGAGAAGCTGAATTTGCATACTGTAGAGCCACAGGGGAAAAAAGACACAGGTATACTTATTTTATTAATAACTTCAAAAAAGGAGGAGGTTCTCCCTCCTCCTTTTTTTGAAGTCGGTTAAAAATTAGGAAAAGTAATAAAGTTACGTGATAGCCTAGTGGTGGTGACCGTTGACTGGCAAGTCAGAGGTCTCGGGTTTGAACCCAAGGCGCGCACCTCTGACTTTTCGTGAGTTATGTGCGTATTATGAATTAATTATCACTCTCCGTGCCTCGGATAGCACGTTAAGCTGTTGGTCCCGGCTGTCAATTGTAGATCTTTGACAGTCGTTACGGGTAGTCAGAAGCCCGAAAGTCTGACAACCAGTCTTACCAAGGGGTATCGTGTAACTCAGTATCTGGGTTGTGGAGGTCTGATAGGCAGTCGCTCCATGTAAAACACTGGTATTCAGCTGCATCCGGTAAGACTGGCAGCCGACCCCAACATAGTTGAGAAAAGGCTAGGCAGATTATGAGGAAAAGTAATAAAGTTGATTCGCAAGATAAATAAAAACAAACAAACAAATTGCAATAATCCGGTGATTTGTAGCATAAAAATATCATGGGTACGTTTTCGCGCAGTTGTTTAAGCTTGGCTCGCACTGACTTCATAGATACTTACTAGTGAAAACACATACAATTCTAAAAAGTAAAATTCACAATTCTAAAAATGTGTGAATAGAGAGTTAATAAAATCCTTCTAAAGTAAATGTGTAGTACATCTAAGTGTTTTGACAATAATTAAAAATTAATTAATTACACGCACGCTCTTACGTGCGATAATTGGTTTGCATGCCCGCAGGCATGACGGAGCATGTAGCCGGGCATAACAGTGCGAAACAATACAATACTATTGATTGGTATAGCGAAAAATAAATAGTTTAAAAGTTACGGCATGGGAAGTAATTATGTCCAATAGCTTACTGTAGACTAAACAACAAGTTTTCTGTATGTAAATGTACAGTCAACAGCAAAAGTAGATGATCAAAATCAGAAATTCAATACTAATGATCGAAGTTCGCGAAATATATGCAGCTGTACTAGTAGTAAATGTTTGGTATAATTTACTATCACATACTTTTAAATCACTTCGACGCCACATAGTTCTGACTGCTGCTGACTGCTTGCTGTTGACTGTACATTTACAGTAACTCCAGTTCATCGAGTTAATTAGCTTAACTAAGTTGACATTGATGACTGTGTCCAGGCGAGGTAGTGTCGTACAGCACGCGCTACCGCCGCACGTACCAGTCGCTGGTGTCGCTGTGGTGGGGCGCGGCGCGGGCCGGCGCAGGCGCACGGGCGGCGGCGGCCGGCGAGGCGCACAGCGTCGCCTTCTGCTTCAGGGACTGCGCCTGCGCAGCACACCATGCGCTCAACAAGTGCGTACAGCAAAAAAATAACCAACTATCTTGTAATTTTTTTTTGTTGAAGTTTTAGTTTTGTTAAATACTGCCATTTCTAACAACACATTTGGTGTATAAAATGATAATTTTAACCATCTGTTATTACAGAAAAATTAACACTCAAGCAAAGAACCGTTTAGAATCTCACCCAGCAATCAAGGAGCTAGTCAGCAAACTGTCCAAAGTCTTATTCGAATCTCAAGAGCATACCGATGCTGACGTCGTACGAGATGCACTCCTTGCCTACATGTGCCATGACGCGCCCTTGCCTTGCACAGAAAAATCCAAAGCACCAAGTAAGACACAACTTTCTTTAGACAAACAACACAAAAAAGTTCGCACCGACACCATTCCTTCTAGAAAAATATTAGACATAGACATAGACACTTTGAATATGGAACTAGATTACATTAACAATCAAATTGACTTCAACAATGAAATTGGAAGGAAAGCCAGAGACATTATAGGGAAGTATTATGACAGTAAAAAGGCCCCTTTAGACTTCGACGCGCAAATGGAGAGGGAAAAACTTTTGTATTACCAACAGAGGTACTTAGATAACGCTGATGGTTATGAAGATGTCGTCATCGTCAAAAAGAACCTAGATGCAGATTTCAATTTTCCGAACGACGCCCGAATGGACACGGACTTCGACGAAGATTACAAAGAGACCACTCCTGAAAGTTCAGAAGATTTCTGCATAAAAAAAGAACATGTTATGTCTCTTTTTGCGTATTTAGAATGGAGTTATAGGCAGGAAATAAAAAATGTACACAATAGGCGAAGAGGGTTATTAGTAGCGTATGGATTGATACATAATATAGTTCAAAATATGATAAGAATGATCTCTGAGAATAAGCCAAAGTTTGTCGTGTATTCTGGGCACGACAAGACTTTGCAAGCGTTGATACTAGCCCTTGGGCTAAATAATTACCAACATTACAATATACAGTATGCATCGAGAATGATTTTCGAGGTTTACAGGAAGAAGGATTTACGCGATGAATTTAAATTTACAAAAAGAAAAGCGGTCGCACAAGATTTTTATTTCCGCGTCGTGTATAACGGCGAGGATGTTACTAATAAGTTAAGTTTTTGTAAATCTAGACAGAATGTTGTCATGAAGGTCGTTGACCCCATAGATGATGTTAAAATCTACAACACATATCTTTGTTCTATAGAGAACATTGTCAGATTTATACACGATGATTATTTTGCTAGTTTTAATGTGACTAATTTTAAAGACGCGTGCGCAAGTTATGGGAAATCGAAACATATTTATTGAATATCACTAAGATTAAGATTGGTGTTAATAGATGTATATTTATTTATCAAGTACCTACTTACTGAAGTTAAGGAAGCAATCTTATAGGAATATTCAAGTAGATTCATATTTAAATTGACAAATGACGACTCATTTGTCAATTTAAATATGCGACTGCTGAGCACGAGGTCCTGGGTTCGATCCCCGGGTCGGGCAAAGTGTTATTGGGTTTTTTCATTAGGAAATTCTCAGTAGCAGCACGGAGTCTGGCATTGTGCCCGGTTAATGGCAATAGGCTCGCCCCCTATTACATGGGACTTATAATAAAGCCGGCGAAACGTGGGTGTACTGCACACCTCTGCCTACCCCCTCTGGGGAATACAGGCGTGAGTCTATAAATAAAAAAAAAATAAAATATAAATAAAATGACGACTCATTTTCAAAATTCTTAGAAAATATATTATTTGTCAATCACCGCGGTGACAGATAAAAAAACATGTCCCCATTTATTTATATCTTATAAGTTTTAGAGTCGCGAAAAAGGCGCCTTACATAACAGCTATTTAATAATATTAACATCAAAGTAAAGTAATAAAGTTTTAATTAAATTTGCAATTGAACTACCTATTTATAATTTATTAAAAACTGAAAATAGTCTAAGCTAAAGAATCTGAGATTAATTTTTTATTTAGAAAATAAACAATACATAATAACACCACGAATAACAAATAACATAATTATGTACATTAGTTAAACACATTATTCATTCGGTTATTTGTTTAATACCATATATTTGATTTATTTTTATCTTACCACTCAAAAGTGTACTATGTATAGTATAAGTTCAGAAAATTATGATATTATTTTATAAATATTATATTTAATATTTATAACATTGTTTAGAATAGCTATAGAGGCATATCAGTAGATAACAAGACTTTTACCTTGTGATGATTTTTAAAAATACGATCTCATTTTAAAGTTATATTTATTTTAATAAGTTAAGTGAATACCTATTTTATTAATTCATTTTAATGTTATGAGTGGATGAATAGTATATTTTTGATGACAACAAAATAAGCCGGCACGATGCGTGATTCTGTGGATGTAAAGTTACCGATTCGTGGCGAATCAGACGTACTATTACGGACTTGTCTGCCTTTCCTCAGGCGACACTTTTTCCACGGTGCATCGGTGCGGGCTGGTCCGCGCCCGTCTGCAAAATCACGCACCATAGAGAGCGGGGGCGTGCACAAACATTTTCGACAGGGTAGGTAGTAAGTACATTAAAAATTCTACCCTGTCAGATACGACCTGCGACTGCACGCCCCTGAGAGTGTTGTTAAATTAACATCTAGTTACCTGCCAGTTTATTTACTTTTAACAAGAGATATGTTTTTAAAACCAATAGCTTTCTTTTGTCATCTTTTCTTACTGAATCAATCTTTAATGTTGGGGCTGCATTTCAAAGTATCTTTACGATACACGTAGTTTTTTTCTCCTTTACGGCAATCTGCTGATGACTTCAACAATTTCTGCCAGTGTCGTGTAGTGACCTCATGCTGGGTGAAAATAAAATTTAAATAAAATCTATTTAAGAAAGAAAGAAAAGAAAAAAGAAGAGCCATTTATTCACCCAAAGCACAATATCGTAAAACCCAAAAACAATATCATAAAAGGCAAAAACAAAAACAACATCCTTAGAGTCCGTCCAGAAAGCGCGATTTACGCGCGTGTCCACTCGCGCGTATTGTTACTATCGTGTGAGGTTACGCGCGAGAGCATCTGGACGGGATGTATGTAGATCTACTATCTCGAGAACGCGCGAGTGCCTACGCGCGAGTGGACACGCGCGTAAATCGCACTTTCTGGACGGGCTCTTATTTCCACTTTCCATATTTAAAAATGTTTGCCGATACTTTAAGATCTATAAATAGTTATAACCAATAGTCATCTGTGGTCATCACTATTGTTATTATTGTCTAAGATTAGAACAATACTATTTTTTGTGTATACTAACTACTGAGGTGTATATAAACATTTGCCCTGATGGTTAGCGATTATTGTAACCTATAGACGTTTGTATCACCTGGGTATCGCTTAGGCGCTGTCTCGACGAGCGAGAGAATCGCGGCGATATTATCGTCGGTGCCACGTATTTCTATACACTCTATGAAACCGTCTCCACACGGCGATATTATCGTCGAGTGATTTTGTATGAAAACGCCGCGATTTTCTCGCTCGTGGAGACAGCCCCTTAGAGTCGATTTCACCACTGACACTAAACGCGATCAGTTCAAGTAAAACTCAGTTCAAGCGTTTAACTGAGTACAGAACTGCAATTTGCGTAGGGTTGAACGTAGTTTTATTAAACTCGGTTTTTAAAGTGTCTGGTGAAATTGGGCCTTAATTGGTGAATTGGGCCACGTTAGCGACCCTATGTCTGTTATAGAAAGCCAGGGGAGTTAAGGCGCGGATCATACTCGCTAATTTGCTATCTCGCTCGTACATTAAAGATATAAAATCAATGAATGTAGTTTCGAACTCCAATCTAATCCAATTGAAAGAAAACAACATTACAAAGTTTCAGCAAAAATTTCAGCTTGATCGAAACATGTTTTCAAATGAAAAAAAGACATAAAATAATTCATTTATAGCGTTATTAGAGATTCAGCTCCGATATTAGAGACGTTTAATTAGGCCATTTATGATTATGAAAGTTAATGAGATTAGAATAAATTGCCATTTTTTTTTTTATCAGTAACGATACTAATATTGTACTTAACGCCATACATATCTCCACCGCTATATTTTTATTATTAAGTAAATTAAAAGACTGCTCTTTGAAACTTGTGTTATTTATATTATTTTAGAATAGTAATTATCTTGAGTTATAGGTGTTGCCAGACTAACAACCGCCTTCTAAATTAGTAGAAAACAGTCGCTAGTCTGACAACCCCAAAAATAACCAGTGAGTAAAACCGATAATGCATATTAAAATACCTACTATAATTTATTTTATTTGTAACATTGTTTACATAAATCCTATATTTATAATATAATTTTGCTGTAAGCAGTCACAAATGTGTTTTTTAAATTTATTACTAGGAAGTTTTATTTTTAATGATAAAAAACAGACCTATTAATACTATATATGTATATGAGAAGTTATAAAAAGCAATAAGTTATTGTATTGATTTTATGCTATTAAAATATTAATTTTAATTCATGATCTCTTTGTTCCTGGAAAGCAATTCATATAATGTATCTGTTTCTATGTAGACGCAATATTTACTATAATTTTAAAAAACATAGTTGACCAACAATAAAACTGATTCAATACTAGTTTCGTTTTTTATTCGTAATTTTTCAAAAAAAAGAATTAAGGCCTCTATTTTGATGATAACCTTTTTTTATGGCACTGACTTTAATTCACTCTGTAGCCGTGTCGGATTAAGACTACTTGATGCTCTAGCCCTAAGCAATTCAAGTCTGTGGGCCTTAACTAGTATCGGTCTTGAATATGGTTTTACGTCTTTATCACACCTATCAGTTATTTAGCACTCTTTAGAATATGTACTAAAGACAAAAAATATGCGCTAGTTGCCAGGCTTCATTTGCTAGTAAATAAAATAATTTTTCATTAATATTTTTGTAAATTCGCTTTATTGATAAGCTAACATGTGCTAAAACATGTAAAAAAAATCACAAAAGTATTAGGAAAATTGGTAATATCGCATCGGTGCTTTCTAAAACTGCTAAGTTTGGAACACTGAGTCTGATACGTAATGTATTCCGAGATATATTGTTTGATTTTGATTGATTCTGATGGGATACGGTGGCTCAGCGGTTAGAGCGTCGACGTACCGGAGATCGTGGGTTCGAATCCCGTTCGTATCAGTTGTTTTTTCAAATTTCTTATTAAATAAATATAATTTATTGCTGTTTACGGTGCCCCCTAGAATATGGTGCCATAAGCAAGTGTTTCATTTGTTGGGCTAATCCGGCACTGCTCTGAAAGTACAGATGCCAGCACAAGCTACCTGAAACTGACAAATTTTTCCAATGAACTTTGAACCTAAAGCTCTAGCAAGAAAGTTGAAAATCTATTCAAAAAATTTGGCAGTTTGTAGTAGCTCCTACAGTTATATTCATAGCAACAAGACTGCCAGTGTTTAGAGTTTAAGCTAAAGGAGTTTCTTTGTAAAAAATATCATGGAAAGCTTTCTGTGGATTTCCGCTTGATATACATTTACAATATAAGAGCGTGCACACAGAAGTTATATATAGTCTAATTAGGTCGGGAACATGTGCATAAGTATGTAAAAAACATATTAAACTATAATTAGATCGGGCTGAAAAGAAACGTAGACTACGCCGATTAAACAGTTTTGTTTGTGATGCACAAAAAGTTCGTAGCGACCCGCCCCGGCTTCGCACGGGTGCAATATCCTACTACTATTATAAAGGCGAAAGTTTGTAAGTATGGATGTATGGATGTATGGATGTTTGTTACTCTTTCACGTAAAAACTACTGAATGGATTTGAATGAAACTTCACCACAATATAGCTTATACATCAGAATAACACATAGGCTACAATTTATCAACATATCATGCGGGCGAAGCCGCGGGCGGAAGCTAGTATACATATAAACCTTCCTCTTCAATCACTCTATATACAGGGTGGCCCGTTTATAGTGGTCCAAAAATTTTTTTTACATCTAGGACATCCCAATGATTAATCTAAACGCAACATATGTTCCGCGAAAATCAGTCGTTTAGAAGTTATGATTTTTTAAATTTAATTTCTTAAAATTTCTACTTTAGTCATGTAAACCTCTTTAGATTGAAAGTGATTGCACTAAAACGAATCAAATTTGGTGTGTAAGTACTATAGACATGTAGCAAGCAAGCAATGAGCTATTTTTAAGGTTAACTTAAATCGTAACATGGTTTTAGACCTTTTGGTGAATTATTTGTAATTTTCGATTGATTAAGCACATTTTTCAAAAAATTCTAAAGATAAAAAAATGTACTACACGAATTTTGCTTATGGTTGTAAAAACTACCTTGAAGTGTGAGGATAACATAAATAAACAAATACTGCGGTGTAACTACAGTAAGTTCTTCAGAAATCAACATTGTATGCACTAGGTCATTAAAAACTTAAAATTTTAATTTTTGCCTAAAACATCATTTGAATAAATCCAACTTTATTATGAAAATAAAAACACTGGAATTAGTTAAATAAAGGATATTTATTTAAAATAACAACCCACAATGACAAAATAAACGCTATTACAATAAGTTTTCGAAATGTCTGCCTCTATTTTCAATGCATAAACATTAAACAGCAACGTCGCAAAAAAATCCTTTTATGCCTGTTGAAAAGCTGTTTATTTGCTTTCGTCGTGATAGCCTAGTGGTGGTGACCGTTGACAGGCAAATCAGAGGTCTCGGGTTCGAACCTAAGGCGCGCACCTCTGACTTTTCATAAGGTCTGTGCGTTTTATAAATTAATTATCACTCTCCGTACCTCGGATAGCACGTTAAGCTGTTGGCCCCAGCTGTCAATTGTAGATCTTTGACAATCGTTACGGGTAGTCAGAAGCCCGAAAGTCTGACAACCTGTCTTACCAAGGGGTGTCGTGTAACCCAGTATCTGGGTTGTGGAGGTCTGGTAGGCAGTCGCTCCATGTAAAACACTGGTATTCAGCATCCGGTAAGACTGGAAGCGGACCCCAACATAGTTGGGAAACGGCTAGGCAGATGATGATGATGGCTGAATTACAAAAATTAAAGCAAATAGACACCTTTTCAACAGGCAAAAAAGGATTTTTTTGCGACGTTGCTGTTTAATGTTTATGCATTGAAAATAGAGGCAGACATTTCGAAAACTTATTGTAATAGCGTTTATTTTGTCATTGTGGGTTGTTATTTTAAATAAATATCCTTTATTTAACTAATTCCAGTGTTTTTATTTTCATAATAAAGTTAGATTTATTCAAATGATGTTTTAGGCAAAAATTAAAATTTTAAGTTTTTAATGACCTAGTGCATACAATGTTGATTTCTGAAGAGCTTACTGTAGTTACACCGCAGTATTTTTTTATTTATGTTATCCTCACACTTCAAGGTAGTTTTTACAACCATAAGCAAAATTCGTGTAGTAAATTTTTTTGTCTTTAGAATTTTTTGAATAATGTGCTTAATCAATCGAAAATTACAAATAACTCACCGAAAGGTCTAAAACCATGTTACGATTTAAGGTTAACCTTAAAAATAGCTTATTGCTTGCTTGCTACATGTCTATAGTACTTACACACCAAATTTGATTCGGTTTAGTGCAATCACTTTCAATCTAAAGAGGTTTACATGACTAAAGTAGAAATTTTAAGAAATTAAATTTAAAAAATCATAACTTCTAAACTACTGATTTTCGCGGAACATATGTTGCGTTTAGATTAATCATTGGGATGTCCTAGATGAAAAAAAAATTTTTGGACCACTATAAATGGGCCACCCTATATTAAAAAAACCGCATCAAAATCCTTTGCGTAGTTTTAAAGATTTAAGCATACATAGGGATACATGTTACGCAATATATCAAAATCGTAATTAATGTTGGTGCGGTTATGCGCTTTGTAATTCAAATGAACAAAATAGGTAAGTACTCAACGCTCTCTGTGATAAGTAGGTACTTATCTAAGTACACATACCTACTGGTTTTCATTCATACATTCTGCATTTATGATTAGTTTATGCGTAAATCAATACTTCCTAGTTAGTACGGCCGTTTATCGATAGGATAAATAAAATGGCACATTGTTGTTATTTATTTACTACTTTATGACATAATTAATTAATAATACACTACGCTATTTGCATTTAAATACAAACATTTAAGTAATTTTAATTATTATTCCCTTTATTAAACGACTTCAAAACGAGGAGGTTCCATGTTCGGGTGTACCTATGTATTTTTTCAAATATAGTCGAGTCCGACACTACTGTGCCCGAGGGGATTTCCCACGCCTGCTAAAATTATAACAAAAAAAAATATGTGGAAAATTCCGAGCGGCTACTAATAATTAGGTAAGTGGGTGAACCCTAAATACACAGTGACTACGTGACGACTGCATCGTCAAACTGTAGCCCTATTGTTGACTGGGATATAAATAAACTGAATGATCTGCCCTCAGACAAGCTAACAATATCACACGCACGTTAAAGAAATGTTTTGAGTTATAGAGGTTTTTCCAAGCTTTTATTAAATATTCACTACTTATATACTTACTTCACTATATTTGTTCGGATGCTGTCTTCAATCTTGCAAGCTGAATTAGAACCACTTCCTCTTATCCTACGGAGTTGAATTTTTGCGTATTAATTAAGTTCCGATGACAATGCATTTTTATGGTAAGCATGGCCTAAATCGACATCCAGGATTAGCTCCAGATAAAGGAACTCTTAAACTCAACAGCACAATTAACAAATTTTTGCATATAGGTATACGTTAAGTTTTGATATTCCAATAATAAAAAAGCTTGGCTAAAAACATAATGAAACAACTTTTGAACGGATTAGTCGCGTAAAAGATTTATTTATTTGTCAAAAAATCCGTTAAAAAGTTGTAGTAATTTGAGACAATAATATTATTGTCTAAAAACGTTTTTAGAAAAATTTATTTGGATGGTTTTCGTTTCCCCATAGTAACGGCAAAAAATATTAACTATTACCTATTATGTAAGCGTACTCTAAGGTTGCATACTGGCGTAGTGAAATCTCTTTAAATATCTTTAGTTTGATAGGTGTGACTGTTATGATCACCGTGTACGTATTGGTTCATCTATTATTGTGTCTATTTAAAAGGTACTCTTGAATAATTTTCGGGGTTTGTTAGTCAATTGCTGTTTTCAAATTAGGTACGTAGTACACCGTACATCGGTAAACACAAATACGTGCGGTATATCGCATCTACTAACGTCTACGTGATCGATGTACCGTCTACGTTAGCTGTTGTTGACGATACGTTATAGGTAGACACCTGGATATACCTAAATAGATTTAGTGATCGGGATAGAATTAGTGCAATGACCTGAAGCATTGGATTATGCGAGTATCTGGCGCTAAGGAACCTATCTTTAGCGCCAGATAATCGATGATGGTGGAATTCTAGATAATTATAGATTTATCTTGGACCGGATGTTTTTACTAAGGGTTGCCATCCTTCTGGGTTTCGAAGGATTTGTCCTAGTCAGTTGGTTATAAGTCAGTAAGTACCTACACTGTATAACCACCAATATTTTTATTTTACCTTCATCGTCATTATTTCAGCCAAAAGACATAAGACTGATAGACATTATAGGCCCCTCACATAGAACACTACAATGACCGGTCTAGCGCTATAATCTGACTATAGTGTATTTGTTTGCCAAGCTTGAATATCTCTCTCTGAATGTGCCGCCCGAGGCACAGGCGCCGGCTTGCCGCCCTAGATCCAGGGCTGACTAGCGTTAAAGTTCCTACCTGCGACACTGTCGGGGCTCTTTATTTGCATCTATATTAATTTGTTTTCACAAATACTATATATTTTAATAGCTACTATCACTTGAGAATAAATAATAATCATACCTTGACGGCCGAAGCGGTTGTACCTGAACACGAAAGGCAATCAGGATAGGCTTGCCAGCTGGAATCGGCTGGGATAAATGCAGGAAACATGAAGGAATAGCCAGAAAGAACATTTAAATCAAACAATGCTATTTTGAGAGTTAATCTGGCAAACAGTTTTGCAATGCGGAGGCTAAAGGGCGGCCCACCAAGGCAAGTGGGTCCACCTCTAACAAATATGCAGTCGGAGCACATTTTAAGACACAATGAAGGTGTGTCAGCTTCGAAATTGCAACACAATAATTGTAACTACTTATGTTATGGCATTATTGGCATACTTACATTTATAAACAAAGTAAATAAAAGTAAGCTTCTTTCTTTCTTAGTTATTTTTATAATTATCTATCTATTGCTCTTGGAAATTGAAAGCACGTTCTGGCGACAATAAAGTGCTTTTAGACATAAGATATTGTGTAAGGATGATGTACAACTGTCGCAACTCGTTTGGCCCTATCGAAAATCTTAACATCGCCATTCAGAAACTCCCATTTTTTAGAAACGCCATCTGTGATCAACAATATCAACAATTTGCTAAAACAATAATTTTACATTTCAAGACTGAGACAGGATCCACCTTGAACATTTTCGTCTATACCTACCGAATATTTAGGTAGTGTTTTTTATACTAGTTTTATAATAATTATCTGTAGTAGTGTGAAATTGTGAAAAATAAATAACTCATGTTTTAATTACTCTCTTTATAAACAGGTGAAGTAAGGCGGTAATATATAAATGTCCTTCGGTTGCTATTATTTCAGCTGAATAGGTACATGAGCAATTGATCAAACAGTCCACGGACGATAACATAGCAGACATCTTCACGGAAACACACATGTCTTATCGTCTATCACACTTATTATTATAAAGATAACATGGTAAATAAACAAAACTGACTATTTTACAACTAATATTTTTGTGAAATTTTTACGTTTTAGCACATGTTAGCTTATTAAATATAAATATTTAATAAGAAATTTGAAAAAACAACTGATACGGATGGGATTCGAACCCACGATCTTCGGCTTACTGTGCCGACGCTCTAACCGCTGAGCCACCGTATCCCATCAAAATCAGTCGAAATTTCTTTATACGCCTAGGGCGTGTGGTAATATCTATCGGAATACATTACGTATCCGACTCAGTGTTCCAAACTTTGCAGTTTTAGAAGGCACCGATGCGATATTACAATTGTCTTAATATTTTTGTGAAATTTTTACATGTTTTAGCACATGTTAGCCGAAGATCGTGGGTTCGAATCCCATCCGTATCAGTTGTTTTTTCAAATTTCTTATTAAATACCTATTTATATTTTACAACTATTTTATTAAACGGTTTTATTTAGCTTGCCCTGTTTATTATTTGGTTCAAATTTAGTAATCGATATTTCACCCCGTTCCTGTTGACAGATTGATCTGATATTTGGTACACAGCTTTAGTTCTGATGACCCTTTTATGTGAAATAAAAAAATACTTTTATTATTTATTTAACTAATATGTGATACGTACGTGAAAGCACGTTAAGCTGTTGGCCCCGGCTGTCAATTGTAGATCTTTGACAGTCGTTACGGGTAGTCAGAAGCCCGAAAGTCTGACAACCAGTCTTACCAAAGTGTATCGTGTAACCCAGTATCTGGATTGTGGAGGTCTGATAGGAAGTCGCTCCATGTAAAACACAGGTATTCAGCTGCATCCGGTAAGACTGGAAGCCGACCCTAACATAGTTGGGACAAGGCAAGGCAGATGATGATTCTAATAAAAAAGCTTAGTTAAAAAAGTTGTTTTGTAAAATCTCATCGGTGCTCAGTGCTCATTTTAAAGAATGATGTAAAAGTTACAATGTTTTTCGTAATCCTCTAATACTCAGTCACTGACTGACACATCTAGTAGTTCTATATAAATTGCTCGTTCAGTTGAAAGGTATTTTATATGTTATCTAAGATAAAATACAGTGGAACGGCACGGCGTCGTGTGTTCGTTTCGTTTTGGGAGTTCGGTAATGTGTTCGAACTACGCAGTTGTTAAATCAAGGTCGTTTTATGGATGCGTGATGTGATGTGTTCACTACAATATAATTTTTATTATTTTTTATAAATGGCCAGAGACTGCGATAAACGTTGTTGGTAGGCAGTGACTAGTAATAATATTTAGATACCGTTGTATTTATATTATGCGTGTGGTTTCCGGCCTAAGAATAGAACCCCTACTCTTCCCGGGGGTGTCGTAAGAAGCGACCAAGGGAAAAATGTGGAGGATGGGCAGCAGCGTCTTACTGTGTAATAACAACCATCTGCTTCTGCGATCGCCAACCCGCTTGCCCAGCGTGGCGATTAAGGGTAAACATTTTCTAATGAGCGCACAATAAGTATGAGAAGAGGCCTATGTTCAGCAGTGGACTGATACAGGCTTTGTAGGCTTTGATATATTTTATTAAAACGATTCACGGAAGGTAAAATTGATTCTCATTGAATTTCAGTCACAGCGGTCAGTCTCAACGAAGAATAACCATCTACGTAGGAGATATTGTACCTAGTGCAAAAGTGTGTACGCAAACACAGGTGCACTCTCTATTTCTTTAATTAATCATCAATATAGTACTTAGTGAATATAACTTATATACTTAGGTACTTACAAGTCAGACTAGTACGACGATAGTACCGGTCTAGACTGTTCTACTTGTTTGTGGATCTCCTTGACCTATCTGATACTAAATAGGTAGGTATGTATTAGAATATGATTGATATCAGCTACATCCAGTTAGTAGCAGTGGTATCAGCCTAGTGGTATGACCGTTGGTCCGGAAATTCAAAGGACGTAGGTACGAATCCAGGCACGCACCTTGACTTTTTGAATTCATGTGCATATTTGAAATTATCTACCTAAGCTAAGGTCCGCTCGGCAAATTTCAATTTACCCTTCCTAGAAGGGAGAAAATTCTTCTTAAAATACAAAATAAATAAGAATATCTAGTTTTATAAATTATCTTAACTTCATCATCATCATCATCATTTCAGCCATAAGACGTCCACTGTTGAACATATGCCTCCCCCAATGACCAATTTTTACTTATCTAAGTTTAATTATTCCATTATTTTTTTTTACCTTTCTAAACTAGTTACTGTTAAAATGTATGGAATAAGATTGATGATAATTATAATAACAACTCGATTCTCTCTGGTAGGTTCGTACTTGGGGGAACTTGAGATGTGTTTTTTTCACCTTTTTAGTCCAAAGTTTTACACTTAAAAGTTGCTAAGACAGATTTATAGCTATTTGCTGATAAAATTATTTAAAGCCTCCAACTTGACATAAAATATCTAGAACCGAAAACCTAGAAGACATTAATTTGTCCTAAAAATATGAAATCGGATTTGTCAAGAATTTTGCTAGACAGCTTTTGACAGATAAGTTTAATCGTGTTTAGGTTTACGATTATAATAAAAATCACAAGATAAATTATGTAGTACAGGGCCTTGGCATGTTAAATAGCATAGGAACACAATATAATCATAAAAAGTAGGTAAGTATATAAAAGTATATGTTGTTATGTTTATGCAAGACCCAAACAATAAAACAACTCGTAAGAGAATCAAAAAAATCATTAACCTAATATCTACATACAAGAAGTCTTCCAAAATAAGTTACGATCATTTGGCCTCAACCAATCCCTTTGGCAATCTTTGTTGCCTAATTAACAAAAGACGCACAATAAACTTCTGAAAGGGTACTTGTTTGTTTGTCAAACTGTCACAGAGGACTCATATAAAACCCTACAATAATATGGGTATATAATATGGGTGGTACCCTCTCCTACCATAAACTACTGCACTGAGCTCGTGGATGGATTTAAATGTAGATATTTCACTTAAAATTTCGGGAACCCTACTATAATTAATCTTCCGAGCTAGAGGATAGCTGGTGTCAGAGTTTAAACTGCCCGTAGGCCTCTGACACAGCTTTACAGATTGGTGAAAAATTTCTCAGGTGTGCTGGTTTCTTCACGATGTTTCCCTTCACCGTTTTAGCGTTAAAACACACATGAATCCGAAAGGTCAGAGGTGCGTGCCTGGGTTTCGAACTTACGAACTTTGATTTGGCAGTCCAACGGTCATACCACTAGGCTATCACTGCTCAACGCACTGTTCAAATCACTGCACACTCAAACGCCATAAAAAATATGGTAAATATCCCAATAATTGTACTAAAGTTAAAGCTAGTAATATTTTTTTTTCGTCAAACTAAAACAGATATTATAAAGCAGTATCCCCCGGGTAACCAACACAGATAATAACTACATCTGAGTGGCCACTCTTGGGCCGAGCGGCGCGATTCTGCTCTGACAAAACCTTTTCGCATAAAGTTTTTGTACAAACATTTCCGCACGAATGAACTTGTGATTTTATTTGAGGACTTAACCTGGTTTCATCAGAAGGATTTACAGGCAAGGGATTTTATTGTTCATTGTGCATTTTATAGTAAGTCGGTACAATTAAATTATTCTGATTTAGGGTAAAGAGGAACGCTTCTGGTTTTCGACTTTGTCTGTCGAAATTCGAACAAATTTAAAAAGAATGGCCGCCTTGATTTCCAAAAAAGAAATAAATGCAATATTTCATGGGAGCTCGAAGTGGGATTCGTTCATGGTTCTCGAATTAATGCCATCGATCGGTTTGAAATTTGGACTATTTTTAAAGTATCTAATGGTTGGCCCTGCTTTGGGGCTCGAAGTTAAAAAGTTGGATAAGTAACCTCACTGGTTGAGTTGTTCACACAAGCACGTTCTAAAATTATTTTATGTCACTCTCCTGCCCAATTTCCGAGTTCACAAGCAGATTCGGAAAGATTCTATAAGTGGTTAGCGTCTGGCCTTCAGAAACATAGATTGACGTTTTACAAACCAATTAAGTTCGATCAGATTTAAACCCCGAAAATAAAGTAAGCTAAAACTTTAATAAGTAATTTTTTTTACTTATTTCACTAAAACAAGTAAATAGGAGTCTAAAACAAAACAATGTAAGAACTTCATTTGAATTGATCGCTAATAATCCCTACAGAGAGGTTGAAATTAAAACGTTAATAAAACCAATTATATCCTCTTTTTAATAAGAATAATTAGTGTAGCTGTAGATAGATTATTATATACGTCAATACGTGAAGTGTTGGGAGAGGCCTAAATAAGCTAAATTGAATTCTGTCTAAAATAAGCTTCTTTCGTTGTAATCCTAAAATGGAGTCAAGGGCAAATGTATTGATGTCTGGGGCCTGTGACTTGTGAGTTATATTAAGACAGTTGAGGTGGTTTATGTAGAGCCATATATTTTAATGTATTGATGTCTGGAGAGTCGGTGAGTTTACAACAGTCCAACTATAAAAAAATAATGGAAAAGGCCCTACTCTAGAGCTGCTAAGAATCAGTCGCTCATTCCGATAACTCCTTCTGGGATTGCCGCGATGTCGCTTGCTATTTCGAGGGAAGCATTGTATCGTAAGTTTGGTTTTTCTTACATTTGCCAAATATGGCCAGTTCATGTCAGATTTGAACAAGTATATCAGCAGTTAAATTATTTTATTACAAACCCATTCTAAACAGATTACTTTTTAATCATTAAAATCCGATTATTCGATCCGTACAAAATAAATCTGAGCCATGATTGCAAAATCAAATCGAATTGGATTTGTATTCTGGGAAAAATTATTTCCATTTTAAGAATATTAATGTCATTAGAGCGGTCTAGTGGATCCCACGGCAAAAAAATAAACTTTTGGGTTTGGAAAATATCATGTTGTGGGTCATGAGCCAACGGTAGTGTGGCAAGCTATTTTTATCGAAACAACCAATCAGTTCTACCATACCAACCCCCTGACATAATCTTCTTCCAACCAGCCCCGGATCTACGATCTTTTCGAACTGGGGCAGTAACTTGATAAAAACTCTAAACTCTATCCAGTCTTTGAGATAAATATTTTTAAATCAACTTAGGCTACGAGCAGCTGCAGGATTGAAGATTGTTGGAGCCATGTAATCGCGAGAATTCGATTTTTTAAAAAATATTACTTAAAGTTATCAAATTGTTTAAAAAAAGTTTTCTCAAAAGCAAAAAAATGTTTTAAAAGAATCAAATCAGCTCTTGGCAAAATACATGCGCTAGGATGCTAGGCCCTTTGTGAAACAATTTTTTTCTTATATTATGATTTTGGCGCCTAAAACTGCCGCCCGGGGGTATATGCCTCGGTTTGCCCCCCCTAGACCGGGCCCTGTTCCAACTTCGCCATATTACTCAATTTCACATACTTAATAGCAATTTTAATTCCAATCTCGACACTTGTAGATCGACCTCCATCTTGAATCGTGATACAAAGTTTATTCACCTCGGACCTTGGCCCAGTCCAGCTGAAGACCAAGCCTTGGCAATGAACTGCTTTACGTTCAGTCAACGGACGAGACATAAATACATGAGATCGTAAATCTATGTCCGTTATTCAAATTATTGTTTTGTGTTTGTGTTGTTGATCTTCTGCGCAGGTTTGTTGTTTGTTTAAATCTGTCAAAATAGAAAAATATTGTTTTATAAGTACCTATCTAAACGAATCCGTAATAGACTTACTAGCTTTTTCCGCTTCGCTTCCGGCCTATATACTATCTCTGCTATCTCTATATAAAAAACCGGCCAAGACTGAGTCGCGCGGGTTCTTATCTTACCAAAACTATTTATCTGGAACTTCATGATGTTTTCCTAGTAAGTATATTTGGTAGCCTGCTACCGTTTTCGGAGATACGGGAGGATCTTTCGAGCGCGATGGGGTTCCGATAATGATGGATTTATTGCCTATTTTAAAATATAAATCGAAAAATAATGTCCTCCAGATCGAATTACGGTCACAGCGGCTAATCTCAGGCCATACACAGTTGCACTCTCTATTCCCTCACTCTCAAGTCTCATATTCCATTGGGACGGTAATCTGACTCTAAATCGAATAGTAATACCTAAGCCTATAAATATATTTAAAAAATCTTTACCTTAATATAATGCAGGCCCTTTTAATACCCACCAATACCTACATGGTATCTTTATACCACAAAACTAACGTTTTAACTTGGGCACAGATTATTTTTCTTGCAAATTTTCATTCGGCCGCCTGCCAACACCAATTTCCAAGTGAATCGATCGCAGTGGAATAAAAATTATGTCGTCCCACCTGGCGCTCTGCCTGACTCCAATAATTTGATATCTAGGATTATCTAAGAGACATGGATCGTTGCAAATATTCATCGGATTATTTTTCTAATGGGGTTCTCAATTTGACTGTATGTTTTTTACGCAATTACTTCGCTAATTATGAATTGATTTTGATGAATACATAGACTCACACTGTATTTCTCAGAGGTGGTAGGCAGTGCACTCACGTTTCGCTGGCTATGTTATAAGTCCCCTGAAATAGGGAGCGAGCCTATTGCACATTAACCGAGCACAGTTCCAGACTCTATGCTGCTAATGAGAATTTCCTAATAGAAAAACTTAATAACACTTTGCCCGATCCGGCACCCAGGACCTCGAGCTCAGTTGCGCTTGCTACCACTAGACTAGACCAACGAGGCAGTCAGTCTATGATTTTGATGATTCTTTTTATATTCAATGAAGCGGGAACGATTCGGTAGATTGGTAAAGCGATGACACGGCACGCCAAAGATCGCGGGTTCAAGTCCCTTCTGAGTCAGATGTTTTTGCGAGTTTCTTATTATTTTTTTTCATTTAATAGGCAAAACATGTCGTGTCGTGGTGGCGCATTGGTTACGGACCCGCTTTACAAGCGCGTGGGTGCATGTCAATGTGAGTTCAAACCTGGCATGTACCAATGTAAAGTAAAGACACCACTAACTAACGGTGAAGGAAAATATCGTAAGGAAACCTGGACTTTAATAGTCTAAAATCGCCAACACGCAGTGAGCTAGCGTAGTGATTAATGCTCAATCCTTATTGGGACATTTAAATTTAAAATTTAAAGCAAAACATGTGTAAAAGATATACATAAAAATATGTCTCTTTTAATATTTTCTTAATTTTTTCCGAGGCCAACATAACTATTAAAAATCATTAGGTACATGAATATTATTGACCTTTGTTTTAAAATACTATTTATCTGCTAGCTAAAGTAAAATCAGGAATTCTTTCATCTTTGCCGCACACTTTATTACAATATCCTTTCCACCATAAACCCCCGGTTAGCAATTTTATGGTCAATAATTCTTCTGTGGACACCTGTGAGTTCAGTGACCCAGTTACACCCCATCCCTCTTTGAAAAGGGGTCACTTAGATCTTTTAGGAGAAGATATAAGGTACACTATGGGGATTGTAATGGTTTCTTAAAGCGACGTTCTACGTGGAAGTGACTGGGTAAAACAATAAAATTATGGAGTTAGGCACAACAAAAGGATTTTTGATGTGGTGCTGGAGATTTGCCAGGAGCTGATTTCCCCATAGAGCGAGTAGGCCTGGGCCAGGGTGACAACTTAGCGAATTTTATTTAATTTTTGGTAGTTGCTCCTTCTGTGATTAAAATCGTTATGCGTCAGTATCTAAAGACATTGGTTGAGAAAATTTTATCATTTACAGAGTCACGTAATTTTTTACTTTAAATTATTCTATTATTATTTTCGTGCTTTACAAAAAGGGTGCCAATCATCCATAGGCAGCGTATCATATTAGCCCCTTGTTTTAGCCTGCGGCGGCATGACTTCATCTGCGTGAAGTTCGTAGCAGGATAAAAGTATCCACGTCCTAATCCTGATCATGGTCAACCTGTGTCATATGAGCCCCAATTTCATTCAATTCTTAAAAAAGAAAAATTGGAAATGAACGCAAAACTCTTACTGAAAAAATATGTATTGTAACACAATTTATTTTCCTTCGACTTCTATAACAATACACACTTACATTTCAAGAATGCGTTTAACAGAATTAGTCATGCTAGGGACAAAACGACCTTGCCATTGACCGAGTTATGCAACGACGCCATTTTTCTTTTACATTCCCATTATGACACGCTTCAATCTCTGATATTTCTCTAACTTACATAATTAGAAAACAAGTATTATGTAAGAGAATATACTGAGAGGTTTCGAGAAAAGCTATTGCGTTTTTTAAATAAAATTTTACACTTGTTTTAAATATTAAACCTATGAGCTAAATTATTGAAAAGTCAAATGGAGGGCGCGGGTGTCGCACGTTTTAAAAACCAGATGCCTGAATTTATTCAACTGATAGTGACAGTTACAGGTGTACACAGTAAGTGGTCACAGTTACAGGCTGATTTATTACTAAGTGTTATTATTTAGAGGTAGGCCAAAACGAAGTTATGTAGCGCAGATCAAAGAGAAAGTAAAGGTAAAAGTATAAGGAGGTCAAGGAATTGGGTCTTGATAGGGAGAGTTAGAGGAAGCTGCATAGACAAGAGCATAGCTCTTAAAGAAATGATGATAATGATTATTCTTCTTAGCGTGTCGATGGCAATCTAAATTGTGTCAGCCCAGAACTGGGCTACGAGATTGGCGCCTCCAGTAGCAATCATCAGTTCCTGTAAAGAACAAACGACAGGGCAAGATATTAAGTGCCCCATCGTTTGTGTGACAGCACCACATTTACACTCCAAGACAGAGTCATCAATAAACCTCCGCTGAGCAGGTTTTCTTTGCTTCGACCAACCTGGGTCCGGTTTATTTAAAGACTTCTAGGTCAGCTATGGCAACTATAAGTCATAACCAGGCGGAAGACTTTCAGCAGGTGAAACAAATGGGTTTGGTAGGGATGCACTGTCTCGCCACAGCCTGATTATTATTATTATTAGTTAAAAAGAGAGAATTGAGTGAGCAAGAGAACTAGCAACAGGGTCGATTTATTCCGTTTCCGATAGAAGTAATGCAAATGGATTAAATTAAGCGTAAAACGTAAAGTCTATGTTATTTGTTATCGTGTTATGTTGTTAATTTTTTGCGTTTCTTTCTTATGTGTTTTCGAGCACGTTGTTTACCATTACTGTGTTGAAAAAAATAATGTTTTAGCCTTGTAGTTGTTTTTTTACAGTTTTTTTAGGCACTTACCTATTGGTTGGTGGTTATTGTTGCGTAAGGTTAGGTAGGTACCTGTTGGCCAAGATAGTTTTTGTTTATATGTAGTCAATGTTGAGGTACTGAGTGATTGAAATTGTAACATATAATAATAATATCCTCCTGACCGAATTTCGGTCACAGCGGCCAGTCTCAACGGAGACTAGCCAACTACGCAGGAGATATTATAGTGCACAAGTGTGTGCGCAAACACAGGTGCACTCTCTATTCCCTCACTCTCATAGTCCGATGGGACGGCCTTCCGACACGATCGGAGAGAGGTCAGGCGAAGAGCCAACGGCTTTACGTGCTTTCCGAGGCACGGAGTAAGTGATAATTAATTTATAAAACGCACTTAACTGACGAAAAGTCAGAGGTGCGCGCCTTGGGAACGAACCCGAGACCTCTGACTTGCCAGTCAATAGTCACAACCACTAGGCTATCACGACTCAAAACTCAAAATTGTAACTATATGATGCTCTTAACTGTGACTCCGACGTTTCTACACCTAAACCACTAAACCGATCAACCTGAAATTTGGCATATATACGTTGTCAGCTAGTACGTTTAGCTCTACAGAAACGGACATAGATTACCTTTCATCCCAAAAAAAAGTACTGTTTCCCCAAAACAACAATAACGTTCTTATAACAATAGATGGCGCTATATGTTGGCTACAATTTACATTACATTGGCATTACAACGCGGGGAAACCGCTGGCGGAAAGTAACATTGTTTTGAATGTATGGTATAATTATGTTGTTTGTATACTCCCAATTATTTTAGCTACCATCAAACTGCGTGTTACTATAAAACTATGTACACGTAGGTGTCTTCCTGTTGCCCGTACACAACAGGGCGATAAATTTTAATAATATGGTGGTCATTTATTTTGATCACAAACGTTTGCACGTGCTACGTATTTGTCTAGACCATTACGAAACATTTCATTGATCAAGAGCGTCTAAAGTGCTTTGTACCTGCGTAGCTAGAAAAATATTGATCATACGATACCTCTGGATGAGTCTGTCAGGAGGAATTTATCCGGAGATTGTCTTCAGTTGTACTTATCAGAGTAGTGCAAAAAAATTGTTTGCTATCGAAACGATAAGAAGAAGAGTAGTACCATGGTGGTGCATTGGTTGAGGACCCGCTTTTTAAGCACGTTGGTGCGCATTCGAACCTGGCATGTACCAATGTGATATGCACGTCCTTTTTCCTTAATCAATCTAAGACTAATTGTGAAGGAAAACATCGTGAAAAATCCAAAGTCTGATCAGTGAGCTAGCGTGGTGATTGATGCTCGATCCTTCTCTGTATGAGAAGAGGCCTTTGCCCTGCAGTGGAACTGTTACAGGCTGTTTTTTTTTTATTAGCTACTGGAATTAAAGGGGAATTTGCAATTCATAGATGTTTTATTCTTTAGGTTAGCAGCTAACTTAAAGATTAAAACTAGCTTAGCATTAGCTTAGTTTTTTTTGTGGCCGGGGGGAGTAAAAAATGCCTTCCACATACCTCATTATGGGTTGCACGAATATATGCAACCTACGTTTACCTTCATTTTTTTTAAATTTGTTTTTTTTTTTGTGAGGTGACCAAACAAGACCGTGGTTGACATCGCGCGGTATCAAAATTAAATAATAGTGTATTGCGTTTCTATGAATTAAATACGATCATACGACTCTATTTATATATTTTTTTTGATGTTATGTTTTTTTTTGTTGTTAGGTATATATTATTTACATCAAACGGCTCTAAAAAAATAAGTAGTACCTATGTCGCATTTGAAAAGTAGAAGGAAATGGTTTTAAAAATGTAAACATTTTCTGTGGTACCCTCATAGAGATTTAAAAATATAAAAATACTTTTTAAGTAAACTTTAAAGTTGTACTATTTCAACAGGAACTACACTCCTGTTGTTTTAATAAGTAGTAAGTATTTTAATCGATTCAATTCCTTCCAATTTTAACCTTTTTCCTGCCTATTGAATTACATATATTATGACTCTTGCTATTGTTTATTCTATTATGTCTGTTGTTGGAACAGCAAATCAGGTAATATTGAGGAGGATAATGTCATGTAAATTTTTGCCTAAAATTTTCAGAGAATCGCTCAAGACCCGATTTAATTTGTAAATATTTCAGCTTATCTTTTAAGCTGAAATATTTACAAATTATAATATTTAATAAGGATAAGCATTTCCCAAGAAAATAAATGCGCTACACAGAGCTCACTAACAGGAAAATAACCAACTTTATGATACAAAACGCGAACGATATTAACTTTCTACGAAAACAACTCTACAAAACAATCGATCATTAAAATAGCTAACACTTCAATGTCAAGACCAAGTACATACCTACCTACCACATGCATATCCACGTGTCAGATACCACGTGTTGATTGTAAACAGAGGGGCGTGTCTGACTGAGTCATTATTATATAAGCTGAAAAATTAAGCGCAGTTTTTGCAAACAAGCGCCAAGGTTCCTATCATACGATCATCGCCGTGACCTGTTAGACCAAAACAAGTGACGTAGGGATACGGTTTACCAGACGTATAATGTATTACACAAATATCAACTCTATTTTCAAGCAAATTAATTTGAATTTTAAATGGCTAAAGATA
This sequence comes from Protodeltote pygarga, assembly GCA_936450705.2. Taxonomy (NCBI): domain Eukaryota; kingdom Metazoa; phylum Arthropoda; class Insecta; order Lepidoptera; family Noctuidae; genus Protodeltote; species Protodeltote pygarga. The sequence continues at coordinate 3,174,468 of OW388264.2, read as the reverse complement.
TAAAAAAAGGTCTTACAAATTAAAAATAGTAAAGGAAATTGAATTTTGGTATATTTTTCAAAATAAATAATTCAATGAAATTGGACGGATTGGTGTTGTGGATATTGTGGAAGTTATATCATAGGTATTATGTTGAGCAGTAAAATGATAATAGAATGATGTTATGTAACCACCTAAATGTATATATTTCAACAGGAGATGCATACATATGCATAATCATTATTTCTCGTTTTTATGGTTCTTTTATGAAGTTAATAAACATTTATTTAATTCAAACATCATTTGCATAGATAAAAAATAAATAAATAAATCAGCCTGTAACTGTCCCAATATAGGGCAAAGGCCTCTTCTCATTCAGAGAAGGATTGAGCATTAATCACCACGCTAGCTCACTGCGGGTTGGCGATTTCAGACTATTAAAGTCCAGGTTTCCTTACGATGTTTTCCTTCACCGTTAGTCAGTGGTGTCTTAGATTAACTAAGAAAGTACTTATGACATTGAAAAAGTCACATTGGTACATGCCAGGTTCGAACCCACACCCACGCGCTTGCAAAGCGGGTCCGTAACCAATGCGCCACCACGACTTTTTTTTTGCATAGATAACAACGAAAAATTTGAAATCATAAGTTTTGCCTTTTAGATGCTGCGACAGGGAAACTACACTAGATATTCAGTGTCAGTGGGCAATACCGGTGTGTTCGACATTTCCAAAGACAACTAGAATTCATAAATAGAACAGCGAAATTTTTTTTTATTGGGAATGATTTATTTAACGCTTGTTTTTTGTTTTATTCGACGTGGCAGCCATTATTGTGACGTCAGAAAGCATTTAAAATGGCCTCCTTAATACGTTACGAGTCGGTGAACTTTATAGAAAGAAAATCCATAACGAGTATAGGATTTGATTGTAGCTTCTGTTTAAATACACCAACAGCTCTACGAGGCCCACTGGGGCTCTGTGAGGCCCTCTAGCGGACTAAAGGGGCGGAGGGGGAGGTCCGATCCCGGACAATACCCCAAACCTGGAGGAATACCCCAAATCTCGATAGTCCCCCCACTGAGCGCTTTTTCTTACAAAATTTAGGTACTCTACAGTTACTAGAAAAATGAAATTGTTTGAGAAAATCTTGCTCCCATTTCATTTAGTCGCCCTGGGCCCCAGGCAGGCTTAGGTCCAATGCCACCGTTTACTTTAAAAACCGAGTTTAATAAAACTAAGTTCAGGCCTACGCAAATTGCAGTTCTGATCCCAGTTACGCTTGAACCAAGTTTAATTGAATTGATCGCGTTTATTGTCGGTGGTGAAATCGGCTCTTAGTCCGCTATTGACTAGGCCGTAATCCCTCTCTATATTCAACCATCTCGGACTGTATTTATTAAATTGAATACTAATAAGGAGATTGTATTCTAATCTTTATCCCACGTATTTATTTAGTCTGTATTCAGTCTTCTTAGACAAACCGGTCGTAATAAAATGTGTTTACAACTCCTTTGAGTCACGTGCAGTAAGCAGGATTAACATAATTATGCATAGATACAAATATAGTATCTGAATTGCTATTTACTTATGGCGCCCATACTGATTAGCCTCTGCTAGGCTTAGCCTATAATGGGATAGGAGCCTAGGATTATATTGCAGTCTTTAGTCAGATAAACAACAATTTTTAATGCATTTTCCGCCGTGGTACCCAACGGAGAATCATTAATTCCGCTTACAGAAATATAACCTAACCTAACCTTACTAGCTACCACCAAATTCAGGAGTCACGGAATAGTAAATAATATTTTACTTACTAATAGAAAGCTGTACTATCCATTAAAATAATAATCAGAAATGCACGCGGTCGAAGTCGCGGGTACAGCAGTAATATAAATAAAAATCAATTGTTAAAAATGTTTGTAAGCTATCACTTCAAAAGGGTTAGATTAATTTTAGTGATATTTCTTGTGTGTGTAAATGGGTTTCTAGAGTCCGGATGGTCTTTATTCACTATTGGACCCGGTAGGTGGTGACTGTGTGCGGTTAAATTAAAACTACAGGGAAACCACGTGAGGGTCATCAGCTTAGTAACATCAAGAAGCAAGCAACAATAGCATAATAAACAAATGTGAAAAATAATCAAATACGTTGACATTTCTAAAGAAAACCAAATCAAAATTCGAATGTGCGAGCAATTGCTCGTGGATCGAATACGAAAATAAACCAGTCGTGGTTGGAATTCTTTATTTAAACATACGTTCAAAGAATCATTTGTGTGTAAATTAAATATGGATGCGTTCGCCCTTGACAGTATGAGAGTCTTATTGTTAGGTAGTTTTATTTTCTTTGCTTTTAGGTGCAAATAAAGAGAATAAAATATGATTTAAAAACTTTCGGTGCAGTATTTTTTTTACATAATACCTATTTATATTATATATACATATAAGTAATAAGTACGTATTTAGGCAACTAGAGCTGTCACTCTTACAATAAACATTATTAGAATTATGACTAAGTATTTAAAAGTTATGGTCTACATACAATATGGTCTACATGAATAAGAATATTTTAATTTTGATTTATCTATGCTCTAACAACAAGTTCAGAAAAAACAGAATTAAGTCCAGATTTCCTCACGATATTTTTCTTTACTGTTAGCACGTTTTACGTCAGTGGTGTCTTTAGATTAGCTAATAAAATACATAAGACATTGAAAAACTCACATGAGTACATGCCAGGTTCGAACCTACACGACACCAATGCTTCCTTTTTATTGTATGTTTAATGACCGCACCATCTGGTATAAATCTTGGACCTGCTAAACTCCTAAAATACCGTATTTATTACTTGGCAACATAAACTTTGTGTATAAATTCACTAAACTCGAGTTTAATATGAACTAAACGTACTTCATTTTCATACAAAGTGAATTGGGAGCGCATGAGTCGACGAAAAACATGGTCAAGGATATCAACTCAAAGGATATCAATTAAACAAATATCGACTTTAACAGTGTACTAAATAAGTTGATTATAAATTGACAAGTTTTTGTGAGGTTAAATATTTAAATTTCAGCGGAAACTGAATTGTGCGTGTGCGAATTAAAATTCCTTTTTCCCTAATGTCATAAATATTAAATTCTTTTGGAATATACTTTTAAATTTATTAAATACTTATACGCATTTGAGTAAGGGTTCACGTGTGTTTAAAATAAGTATTTTACCTTTATTTTGGTAAGCTAATCAATCAAAACTTGAGACAAAAACAAGAGCAAAGCTCTTAAATAAATAATAAAATCAATCAAAAAGATCAATTTTTAAAACAGAAAATTTTAAATTGCATTAAAAATGATGAAACTTTTGCTTTTTTGTGACCGTTTAATTTGTTTTATCTTTATAATAGCGACAGCCAGTACTGCGCAGTTTGCGATAGTGAAAAATAACAATATATTGTAATTTTTAAGCGAACTAATGACTCGCTATAGAGAATAAAGTGTAACTTATTTAAATATTTATACAAGTTACATAAATATAAGAAAACAAACTAAGGAAATTTAAAATGTATTTTGAATTTTAAAATGATAAGCTTGTGAATAATACAACTATAGTCACTTAAGTAGTACCTACAACTTGCAAAAAAGAGTCTGAGACGGTAACAGCTGGAACTAAAAATAAAAATCTTAAAAACTAAAGTTTGTACTAAAACTAGTGTACTACTAGAGTACTAAAATTACCTATAAGTCATTCATTTAATTGTTTAATAAATTCATTTGATTATATTTTATAACAAAAAATTCGTCACAGAAATATACGCGGGTGCAGCCGGGGCTAGCTAGTTATAAATGTTATAATATAAGTATAACAATTCCTTGTAACATTTACGCTACGGATCCCGCCATGGGCCACGCCATAGTCCACACAGTAATCCATACAACGATAATATAGGTATTGTTCGGTAACCGAAACACGTGACTCGTCAAGATAAGCAGCTAAACATAGGTAGGCACATGTTTTTATGTGAATAGTAAGTAGGTCACGCGATTATCTACGAATCAAATATTCTTATAGTTGAGGACAAAAGCATGTTTATTTTAACATTTTTAAGCATTAGCTTCCACCCGCAGCTTCATTCGCGTGGTATGTTGTTAAATTATAACGTAGTAGGTACCTAATTTTTAACAGATGTATTTACTATTTTAATAAACTTTTTTTTGTGGCCTGGGGGAGTAAAAAATGCCTTCTACTCTACATACCGCACGTCCGAGGAGGTACGGTTATATGGGGCTCGCACCCACTAAAAACGTCTCCCCCCTGCGTGTTCCTCGCACTGTATCGGACAGGGCCGGGTACCGCAAACGCGCCTCGCAGACCCGTGCCTGCCTGTAGGCCCGCTCTATTTTAATAAACCTAAGTTAATTACACACAAACATATTTGTTTCACTTTTTATTTAACCGTAATACCAAATCGTTATACTAAAAAATATATAGTATAGGTACCTAGTTAGGATACCTACATCAAAGTAACACAGATACAATAACTGGATGGATGGATGTTTGTTAATCTTGATGATGATAAAATATGACAGTAAAATTTGTAGTTTATACATCAGAATAACACATAGGCTACAATACATATATTAACATACCACGCGGGCGAAGCCGCAGGTGGAAGCTAGTATTAACAAATCCAAACATCATCATTTGTTGTTAAATCACAGTATAAATCTGTGCATATAATATTATTTTCGTCTATTTGCGTGAGCATGCGTTGGTCGCAAGTCGCAAGAGTCGCAAATAAACCGAACTCTATATTGTAAAATCGCAGTGTTTGTAATACAAAATAATTTTAAAAATAAAATAATAAAGAGGTCATCAAACTCTCAATTCTAGTATTTTCATGTTTTCCCCTTTCGAACAGCGTGGGAGTGCGGTAATAAAGATTGTAACACCTGTTCGAATGCGCATGCTTATTGCCACACAAGACGGTTGGGGATATTGAAGAAAATCAATGATGAGCGGGCTAACTTGAGGCTCCAACACTTACTAAACCGCTGAAGAGATAAAATCCCTGCGAAAAATCGCAAAAAAGTTAAAGAAAACAACATTACATAGTTTCAGCAAAAATATCAGCTTATTCGGAATTTTCGTACAAAAAAACAAATCATCATAATCGATCATATCATATCAGAAATTTCCTGTTGGTATACTGTAATCAACCGGCTACATGCAAGTTAAATTGATCGGAGTCAAAAAGGATCGACGTGGTTTTTTGCATAGAGATATTATGGGGGCAATGAATGTGGATTGGTTATAAGGGTAGAGGTAGACCAAAGAAAAGATGGATGGATTATATCAAAAGCGACATAGATGGAAAGGGAGTATACAGAGACATGACGGCTTATTTATCTCTATTGAGATGAATGGAAAAAGAAAACCTATTGCAGGGCAGGAAGATAAGTTAAATGGGGGCTTTGCGTTCAAGAACCCTGTTATCATAGGGTACACTTTTAACCCTGAATGCGGGAAAAAGTTAAACCACATTATATATATTTTTTAAAATAGGTAAATTCCGTTTTATCGCGAAGTAGTTAATGTTATTAAGTGAACATAGTTGAACCACTCAGAATGCTACGCGATTGGTCTTGCTTGGTGTTACGACCTCCACGTAATCGAGCCATTTCGTCATGCGTTTTGTTCTGATGAATACTGTAGGTATGTTTTTACTGAAAAGTAGGTAATTTCCTACACTTATTACCATAAATAGAGATTTTTTCATTACTAGCTTTTTGCCGCAGCTTCGCTCCTTTGTTTCTATTTTTTCCGGAATAAAAATAAAAAGAATGTCTTCCTGACTGATTTTCGGTCACAGCGGCCAATTGCAACGAAGATTGACCATCGACGCAGGTCACGCGGCAGATATTATAGTGTACTAAGTGTGTGCGCAAACACAAATGCACTCTCTATTATAATTCCGTCACTCTCAGTAACACACGTGTCGTGGTTGTGCACAGAGATTTTCGACAGGGTAGGCAGTACATACAAATTCTACTTAGTTTTTTTAATTCGTCGTCTGCGTCGTATCTGTCAGAGATAGGCAGTGCCTTTTTGCCTATAATTATGAACTGCACGCCTCCGTTTACTCTCTTATAGTCCGATCGAACGGCTATCGGACACGACCGGAGAGATTAGGCTGTAGCTTATACATCAGAATATAGTATCCCAATCCGGTGATTTCAGATTTTTGTCACCGATCGTATAAAACACCTTTCATAATCTATCATAATTATTTTTATAGCCTTATCTATTAGGTAAGGTTATTAAAAACAAACACCTACTTACCTAGACTTTTTTATCATATTGTCTGTGTCTACGTGCTCGTGATCATGCTGAAAAATGTTACTGATACAAAACCAAAACTATATAGACTGGGTCTTCATACTATTCCTAGCTAGGACTGTTACATATAAGTTTGTCACTGCTCGCATCATTGACTGAATAAAGCATCTAGAATAGAATAGAATAAAGCATCTAGGTACTTTCTTGTAAAATGTACGGCGGGCTATTGTATACAAAAAGCAATTTTCAATCAGTGATAATAAACTTATAATTCTGTGAACTTAAGTACTGCTAAAAACAACAATTTTTCTCTTTAACTACTAAATAAACGTTAAGTAAGTCAGGTATTTCAATTTATATTAAACTGTTATTCGTTCATTGTAAGTTATGTGCGTATTATAAATTAATTATCACATGCTCAATTCCTCGGAAAGCACGAGCCGTTGGTTCTGCGCCTGATCTCTCTCCGGTCGTGTTGGATTGCCGTCCCATCGGACTATGAGAATTATGAGAGTGAGGGAATAGAAAGTGCACCTGTGTTTGCATACAAACTTATTTAAAATCATTTATTTGATAAGACTTATGCCTACTATAAGACAAGATAACCTCGTAAGGATTATACAGCCTATGCTCTATAATATCTCCTGCGTAGTTGGCTAAGCTCTGCCGCCGTGACTGTGATCGAAATTCGATCAGGACTTCATTATTATATCATCAGTAGCATAGACGTATGTAAACAGATAGGATTATTTTTTTTCTACAGTCTAAAGCTTAAGTAGAAAAAAAGACGCAAAATCTTATTATAGGAGAGAAATTCGTAAAGTTTGCATTATTTTTTAAGATAAGCCTTGTCAGACAGTATGTCGATAGTTTTATCTTAAAAAGTGACATTCAGATCAAGATAGGACGTTGAATATTTGACTAACATAACAAAAACAAGAACGAAAATATACTTAACTACGTTATACGGGAACACGCAATATCTTATTTTATGTAATCTGACATGATAACGTACCTACATACCTATTTAAAAAATGCTGGTCTGTCTCTTGCCCAAAGACTAAGTATAGCCATCTAGCGAGGCAATGCAGCCAGCATTTTGGGAACGTTTCCTGCAGGTAGCGGTCTTTTAGATTAAGTTTATCTTTTTAATTAGTTTATTTCTAGGTGTACTTATTATTATTATTTACTAGCGACCCGCCCCGGCTTCCTACGGTGCAATATACATATAAACCTTCCTCTTCAATCACTCTATCTATTTAAAAAAACCGCATCAAAATCCGTTGCGTAGTTTTAAAGATTTAAGCATAGTTAGGAATATAGGGACAGAGAAAGCGACGTTGTTTTATACTATGTAGTGATATTTGCCTACTATATTTATTCAAATAGATTGATCTATTCAAAAAGTTCCAAGTCAAGTGTTAGCCTCTTTAATGAGATAAGAAGGATCATTACGAACTTGAGTTGAAACCGTTGAATCCGACTCAAAAACGTCTTAAAATTATTTGAAACTTTTTAGTTCCTAATATTTTTGTGAATTTTTTACATGTTTTAGCACATGTTAGTTTATTAAATATAAATATTTAATAAGAAATTAAATAAAAAATCCCGTCCGTATCAGTTGTTTTTTCAAATTTCTTATTAAATATTTATATTTTTAGTTCCTTTTGAAGTCGGTTTTATTTTTTGAATATTTTATATAGATTGTTTGAAATAATAATCCAATCTTGGTCAAATATTATATTATATTATTAGAGAACATTCCAATACGGGTTCACGTTCTTGACCCATTTATTTCATCCACGAGTTCATGATACAGACTTGACAAGCAATATCAATGGGGGCGCTGTGTGTTCCACATATGTCTATCTACTGAAGTGACAGTTCATTGTTAATACTTTAATACTTATGTGTTTCCATGACAACTACCGTCCACCAAGCATGGATTTGAGGATTTAAACGAGTATAAAATAAAAATTAAAAGAATCTAAGAACGCTCTTGAATGATTCTCATTTCAAATTTAAAAAAAAATTGGGAGCTGCGATGCCACAGACACAAGACATACAGACATAAGTTAAACTTATAACACCCCTCTTTTTTCGTCGGTGGTTTAAAACAATCAAATTTATTAAAATGGGTTTGAGTAAATAACCTATTTATTGGGGACCATGTGGTACTGCCTCGTGGCACAAAGAGGTTATGTATGTGGCCTTCACGAGATGAGCATGAGTTAGTTACGTATGCACATAATACTTTAAGTGTACCTAATGTTTAGTAAATATGTGTGAGACGTGATAGCCTAGTGGTATAACCGTCGACTGGCAAGTCAGAGGTCTCAGGTTCGAACCTAACCAAAATAATGTGCGTATTATAAAAATATATCACCTGCTCCGTGCCTCGAAAAGCACGTTAAACCGTTGGCCCCGGTTGTCATGAAGATCTTTGACAGTCGATATAGGGAGTCAGAACACTCATAAAATTCTGCCAACTGATCTAACTTTAGAATATCGTATCCCTATGGATTGCGGGGGGCAGATAGGCAGTTGCTCCGTAGAAAACTGATATTCAGCTGCATCTGGTTAGATTAGAAGCCGACCCCAACAAAGTTTGGGAATAATAAGGCTAGGAGGATGATGGTAAACATCTGGTAAAGACCTTTGGAGATAGACAATGAAACTCCTCATTGAACCATAGCAAACCTCTCTTAACAACTATTACTTGTGTTGTTGTTATCAGACTTCCAATACATTCATGCTGTGACCGTCCCAAAATATACCTATATTTAATCTAAAAGGTATTACTTTTACTTGTACTTGAATAAGTAAATAGTGAATTGAAAACAGGCTTCTAATTACCATAATTTGATTCCACACACTGATTACTGTATATAATTTATCAAAATATAATCGATTAAAGGGAACCAAGAGAAATCGAGCCGTGGGAACATCGATTATAATTACATTCTATATCGAAACAATTTACTCGAGAACTTGGAAATCGATTAATATAATTACTGTTTAATGAACTGCATCATATGCATTGGAAAATATATAAATAGCGTTACTCTTTTATGTCTAGTGAATCTTGTATGGTAAGGAGTAAATTTTTTTTGTTTTATTCCCCAAAATATCGCTCGATTTTATAACTACTAATTTTTATCATACTGTACAATTAATTATTGAGATGTACATTTTTATCAATAAAGAGAATTTATTACGTTAAGAGAGTTTATGAAGTAAATTCAACCAAAAAACAAAGAGGAAAAACGCCGTGGTAAGATTATTTTTGCTGTCACAAACAATACGAGTAGTGTCTACATAAATATAGGTACGAGACGAATGCTTCGCTCGCAACTTTCATCCCTTATTTTATCCGCTCAGGGGTGGAAACAAAAATCCTTCCTTAGTGCATCTTTAGGGTATGCAAGAGATATTTTCTCCAAATTTTAAGTCTCTATCTCTAGGTCATTGTCTGTCTGTCAGTCACACGCTTCTGTTTTGTAAGTATGGCTTAAGATATGGGTTATGTAGCTAAACGTTATGACAACATACAAAACAAATGTATTGTTATATAATCTAAATAAATAATGTAAGTACATTTCTCTAGCTCTCGTAGGTAAGCTGACCTTGGAACCGTATTTACTAAAAACCGATTTTAACGTTTACTAAACACAGAATGTTACTAAAACAAGCTTCTAGTTTTATGTGTGTTTAAAGTAGAATTAAAACGTTAAATTGAGGTTAAATTACAATTAGAATTAATTGGTTCAAATACATTTAAACTGAAATTAAATAGTTAAGTAATCTTCTTCCTAAATCCCGCGTGGCAAAGATTTTGTACGAGATAAATATTTTACGAATATAAATGAGTCGCCATACCGACTAAACTACGCACAAAACATGGCGTGTTCGTGTGGGTAGCGTACGATAACGATTACGTTTGTATGTGTGCGTAATCATAGATTGCGTGAAGTTTGTTTATTAAGACGGGAGAGTAGGCATAGAGTAGGTAATTGTAGTTGAAAAGTCATGATAATATTTTGAATGTCACGAAATAGTCTTGTCTTTTTACCTACATCATCAATACCATGGTTCAATGCCTCTAAACGTAGGTTTTGGCCTGAGACTACCTCTAAATTGCCTTTGAAACTACGACTTTTACACGTAGGTATGCATAGTATTTGCGATTTTGAGAATCGTCTGCTTTTAGTTGACTGATCTTCTTGTTACTGTTATCCCAACCTACATCTGCTATTTCATTCTCATACAAATAAATAGCTACTTTCCATAATACATAAACATTACTCATTGTTACCTACATAGTTTAGCTTCAAGGTTACGCGATACAATACACGTCAACAATGTAGAATATCTACGGAATAATCTATGCATGTTTTGATGTAGTCCGTTCATGTGTGTCGTGCTTACGATACACATTGTGCGCATGTGTGCGTGTAGCTGGTAAACGTATTTATTTTAGGCATCGGCTACACCCGGTTCAGTCCTCCTTGTCTTTTCGAGCGATCAACAGTGTCAGTGTTTGTGAAATTATAATCAAAAAGTTTGCAAAATGTCAGCTTCACCTATTGCGAGACAAGTCACCAATTGCCAGGCCATCCCTTCAAGGAGGGTACTCATTACTGACCCCTCGCAGATGCCCGATGTGTACTCCAGCACACCTGGAGGCACCGTGTATTCCACTACCCCTGGAGGTAATTGAACTTCATCTAATTAGGTCGTTTAATTGAGACAATTAGGTAATAAGTCGACCTCGTTTTTAATCAGAGATAGCATTATCATTTATGTACATTATGTTATCAAAATTTAGGCAGAATACTGGATCTACTGCTACATATTACCTTTTTTTTGTCTAAAGCCCAAGGGTTTTCAGCCTCAAGTCTCAAACCTCTTACTAAATTTAAAGTCTGACTTACTAAAGCTTTATGAATTTAGCACACTACAGTGTGGAATGGACACTCTACTTCATTTTATTGTTACTACAATAATAATAGAGTGGCGTGTTCATTCCAAAATATTTAGTAACCAACCTCTATGGTCAGAGTTTGTATTATTCAGCCAGTAACTAGTCTCTCAGATCGCGAGTTTAAAATTTAAATTTAGAAACGAAAACGTTCTCAAATGTGTAGGTACAATGTCAAAATATCCTTGGAAATATTTCACTCATTAAAGTTAATGATTAATAAACTACTGTTATTATCATGAATAGTTTATTGTTATTTAAAAACAATAGCTGGACTGATAAGTAATATTTTTTTATTACTATTCAAGTACTAGTAAATGAAAACATCCGAAGATAACAAAGTATCTAAATAGAACTTGTTGTTTTGATAAATAGGAATAAGTAGGAGTATATTCATATCTAACTAAAGAACTCGAAAGAGAAAAATATATTTACGATACTATCTGGTATCTAATGTAGAGTTAAATAAATTTACTCTCGAACTATCTAAATAAGTAAATAAAAAATAATTTACGAATGCTGGCAACTAAATCTAAGTTTGGGTTTAAATAATTCAATATAACAATAACAAAAAAACTTCGAAACTCAAATTTCAAACTAGAAACGAAGAAAAAGGACACTTTATAGAACGATTTGTCTTTGCTCCTCGTTCTGTTAGAGAAGGAAAAGTGCTCTACCTAAAATTTTATTAAGTTGATAAAAGTAAAAATGTGCTTTTCAAAGAAAATTTTAAAAAATTACAATTCTCTAACCACGTGGTTGACCATGTAGAAGATGTCGAGACGACTTAGATAAGACGAAAGATCAATGGTCCACAGTTGACAGAAAGGTATGGAAATCATGGGAGGAGGCTTTTGCCCAGCAGTGGGATGATATAAGCTAACAGTAATGTGGTTGCAATAGTAAAAACGTATGGCCTTTTGCCTTCTACGATTCTGTTACTATATTTTTATTTTGTGTTGTGTTTTTTTTTAATTTGTGTTTGTGTTTTTTTTTTCTTCTTTAAATAATTATACTTATTCAGTATGTGAGAAAGTGTTGATTTTTTATTTCTTTTCACTACAAAATGGCGCCTATGTGTGAAGAACAATTTTTTTTTTGGTTTTTTTATGCTTCGTGAAATTATTATGTATGTAAGTAACTACACCCGGCTACGATACAAGAGAAAAATGCTAGTGTAGAGCTCAGTGGCGGAGGGTGAATTTTTCCTAGAGGTAAGCCGGAGCTAACCCGGAAAAGAATGACACAGTCAGTTGACCTTAAGCATTACAGACTGTGCCATTTTTTAATTGGAAGCCGGTAGGAATCGGGTTGTATGGACCCTCCGCCACTAGGACAAAAAGGTTAAAAAAATAAAAGTCATAGTTATTAAAAACATAACCTATACAAACGTGACTTATTACGTTAATACGCCATGTGGCCGTGTTGATAACAGTTATATAACCACTTGGCAACTATATGGTACTATCGTCTGTTTATTTAAGATAAACTACTACGACTGCGCTTGCGCATATTGTCGATAATGTGGCCGTTTTGATTTGTTATTGAGCAGGTATATTGTTATTTTGGATTGAGGTTGATGGGTGACTGTATTTTTGTTGTCTAAAATATTGTTTATTATACCTTATTGTTATTATTTTATTGTAGCCTATGTGTTATTCTGATGTATAAGCTATATTAGTGTACAGTTTCATTAAAATTCGTTCAGTAGTTTTTGCGTGAAAGACTAACAAACATCCTCACAAACTTTCATATTTATAATATTAGTAGGATGAAACTAAAAGGAGAGTCAATGAGTACTTACTAGGAGTTTCTTCCTAATAATGAACCAATTTTACTCTGTAATTAGTAAAATATTTTTGTGATATCTATTATCTGGTTTTATGTAATAATTATTATCAGATAATTACAATAATAATTTTCAAACATTATCAATATTTTATAATCTGTGCTCTAAATTAGTTTTATCGTAGATATTTTACATGTTTCAACATTATTATCATGTTAGTTAATACAATTGTTGTTTCGTGTAAAGATCTACAGATTATCAGCAAAAGTTATTTTTAGCTTTACGAAATTTACTTGAATACGTACGTAATAAAATAACGCGTTAACACAAAGTTTTGGTCCAATTAGAATATTATAACAAGTAGTCCAACACAAATGCAAAGTGACATTCATAATATAGGAGTTTAGGAGATTACTCAAAATATTATATAATACCTATTCTTGTCACGGTCCGCTTGGTAGATGACAGCTGGTTAAAAATCTTTAAAATGTCTTATAACTTTCCTGACAATGATAAAAATGTAAAAGACAGAGACTTAAATTGTGACATAAATAAAAAATAAAAAAAGAATATGAATTTATGATTTTGTCAAGGTCCGTATACAAAAAAGCCCCTTGCATTAGAACATGAAAAGTTAAAAAGACAGGAAATTGTGAAAAGAAAGTTAATGGTAAGTTAAGTCCTCATCAGCTCAAGTTTTACTTCAAGCGGCTTAAGAGTCATTATGGCTCAACTCACCTAGAGTCAAATGAGCGCAAGAAATAGCGTTTATTTATTTATTTATATAATACACCAACAGCATACACATTTCACATGATTAAATAATAGAAATTACAGATCAGTTCAGATGTATACACAGATTATAGGCGTACATAGCTTATACTAGTAGGGACTGAGGACAAAAATCAAATTAATTGATTTAAATTTAAAACAATTGAAATTTTAAATCTTTAAATACTTAATGTAAAGGACTGTGTTACTTAAAACTAGAATTAGAGTGTGTAACTTAAAACTAGATAATATCTTTTTCATAAAAATACTTCCCAAGGTGTCATGAAATATATCTATATTTGAAAGTTTATTATTTAAAAAGTTGTAATTATTCAAAATGGTTGTAAGAGAACCGTATACACCAATTTTAATATTATAGAATGGAGGGCAAAAGGTTTAGGCTGTAGGTGTAGGCTGAACTAAAATTCAGTGAATCACTAGGTGAAGATACAATAATTACGATGATACTTACACTTGAGCATAACCCCCTACTATAAAAGAAAAGTTCTAATGTTTTTCACGACGTGTTCTGCCGCGGAACGCGTGTTGACAAGAAAAAAGGTTCCTGATATAGCATTAAGTTTACAGCACTCTTTTGCTGCATTGTATACGCAAAAACTATAAAATATTTGTCTTTGGTCGTGTCGGATTGTCGTCCCCTCGGTTTATAAGAGCGAGGAAATAGTAAGTGAACACACTTGTGCATTATAATAGGTATCTCCTGCGTCGATGGCTAATCTTTGTTCCGATTGCCTGCTGACACCAAAAATTCGGTCAGGAGGATATTAAACGATAATTATCGATAACGATTCAGAATCAATAAGGAAATTATGATCTCAATTCCTATTTAGATCGATTAATTTACTGAAAATCGACTAATTTATTGTACACTAGCTTCCGGTTACTAGGTTTCGCCCGTGTGGTATATTGATAAATTGTAGCCTATGTGCTGACCTGGCTATGTTACTTTAAAGTTTCATTAAAGTCCCTTCAGTAGTTTTTGCGTGAAAGAGTAACAAACGTCGATCCTTCTGTCTTTACAAACTTTCGCATTTATAATAATTATTAGTAGGATACTAATTAAAAATGGATACTAATTCATTTTGACACATTGAATGATTCATTATTGAATGAGATTCGAATGTGTCAGTGTAATTAGATAGTTAGATGCATACGTACATAAAATAGGTACACGACATAAGCAAAAGGACCAAGTAGTATGAGTTATAACACGTGTTTCGTGTCAGATTAATTAATCTGTAGCGTCAACGTGCGGAAAATATATCTTCCCGCATCATAACATAGTCTCACGCCTGTATTTCTAAGAGGGGGTAGGCAGAGGTGTATTTCACGTTTCGTTTACTACAGATGTGTTTTTTTCCTTTTCATCTTTGATTTTTGGTTACTTATTGTATAATGTAAATGTACATCCATTGGTTAATCAAATCAACCTTGATGATTCAACTATTTACCGAGTTCGTTATCGAATAGCTCAGCTGTTGTGTTACAACAGTTCTTTGTTAGCATTGTAGCACCTAAGTAAACAACTTATCGTTTATTGTAGCTCGGTTAAGTTGGAAAACCGGTTTTTAATGTTGCCTTTAATAATTCTAGAAGTTTATTTAACTCTGTAATGTGTTATGTTGGAAAATGTGTGCTGCGTCGCGTCGCCATTTTGTACTATTTGCTGCTTTACTACAAAACAGAAACAGCACCAACGCCATTCGAATAGGTATTTAAAAAAGAATATGTTATAATAATTTAAAATTTAAAACAAATCTGAATTAATATGAATAGGCATACTAATATTATAAATGGGAAAGTAAGATCTTTTCACGTCAAAATCATTAAACCTATCATCCTGAAATTTTGCATAGGTATACTTTGTCAGGTCCCTACAGAAACGGACAACGAAAGGTATCCTGATCAAGTGTTCTTAGCCCAAAACGATGGGTTTTTCTGTATTGGGGGTATTTTAAATTTATTGATTAGAATTTTCTTGTGACAGGAAGTTTTGTTTGTTTTAGATAATAACACTTTGTGTGTTGTTATTAGAAGGATAAGACTAGTACGATAAGAATTTCTTTTTTGATAATTGTTGGTACTTATTGTATTTATGTTATCGTGAAATGTTTACACGTGTATCGTATCTATTAGGAAGGACCTAGATAAATACGATAAGTTACAAGGATCTAGATGAAAAAAAGTAAATATTACTAGAGATAATAAATATATAAACCAGCCTGTAAGTGTCCCCCTGCAGGGCAAAGGACTCTTCTCATACAGAGAAGGATCGAGCATTAATCACCACGCTAGCTCACTGCGCATTGGCGAATTCACGATGTTCTTTCACCGTTGATCAGATCTGTCTTATATTAACTAAGAAAGTACATAAGATATTGAAAAGTCACTTTGGTACATTCCAGGTTAAAAAAATGTTGCTAAGATACCTATCTGATTATTATGCCAACTTTTATGTAAAAAATAAACGCTTTTTAAAACTCTAAATAACAATTTTTATGATATAGCTATATATTGTTTATGCCAAAAATAACCGTGTTCATTTATTACAACATCAGTTTTTTAAATAAAATTTTAAATCGTTTGACGCGCGGAAATATACGAAAATAGACTGTTGTAGCCAAGATTATGTTGGTTATTTACAAATTATGTAGGTAACCATTTTCCTCATAAAATTATGTCGTATTCTAACAAGTATGTCAAATGACGGAAGTATCATGCCCAAAACAAATTGAATTATTTTTGTAACTTATTCAAATTAAATAAAATATAAGTAATTTGTTTCCGCTCGCATAAAACCTTCAGTTCATGATATAAATATTTTATGCAAACAAAATCTATTTTAATAGTTAGTTATAAAAATAGTTTGATAATATTGTATTTTTTTTGTTATAAAGCATAATGGAAGCAGATCAACCTCTTATATAGTACCTACCTATATTGTGTTATTAACTAGAATATATTTGAAGCCCGAGCCGCAGGCGAGCGATATAACGGCCCGACGTTATTAATTGTCGTACCAAGTAGTATGATGAAAAATATTTTCAATTTATACTGTATACCTAAGTGTATTCTCTAGATCTACTATAGGTATAACACCTATAATAACATTGCCTAAGATCATTCGAACTTTATTAACATCTTTTGTTTCCTTCTTTTCAGGCACCAGAATAGTATACGAGAGGTCTTTTATGATGTCGTTAAGACAATCGCCGATCTCACAAACCCCACCGAAGTGCGCGCTACCAGCCGCCCTGTTAAAGAACCCAGGCTCCGTCCCGAATGTCATACAGCCGTCCGCAGCGCAAAAAGCGCGATCCAACTCAATCTCATTCGACGAGTCACAGGAAACATTCAGTATGGATCTCTAATAGAATAAGAAATAAGTCATTACATACAAAAATCTTATGCTTATTGTACTTTCCTAGCTCAGAAGTCAGAATACAGAAAAAAACCAGACACCGTCAAATCGCAAAAAAGTAGAGCGCCTTTAATCATTCCAAAATGGAGTGATTTCGCGTTTTGATTTGATTTATTTAGTTTTACTAGTGTTCTAACTAAAAGGAACTGGTAATTGAAACTGTTGACTGTTTCTATTGGATAAGAATGGGGAGAAATTCTTAATTCAGATTTTGCCACCGTGTCTTGTTAGCATTACCTATATAAATGCCATTGGCCTTAAAAACAAACTGAATGGGATTACATTTCATTATGTTTGCGTTTTGTCTTTGGACCCTGTGCAGCAAGGAAATAAGCTTGATACGCGGGTTCTGGTTCGTTTTGTATTCTGAGTTTCCTAGATATTAAGTCAAGTTATACATGTTGCGACCTTAAACTAATAACATATAGACATTATGTTCCTTGTAAAGTGACGTTGTAAAAGTGTCTCAATCACGCACACATCGAAACAGCGTTGACGTTTCGGTGACGTATAGGTAGTGTTGCAACAGTAGGAATTTTTCCCCAAATTTTAATTTATATTTACTTGGAAAATAGCGAGGGTTTTTATTGTAAATGTTAGTATGATGCTAATGTTTTTATATATGAATAATTTTATTTTTAAATGTTTTTTTATGCAAAAACATGCAATACATGCTTTAGCCATTTTGGTTTTACTTTAAATTTTTTACAATATTATTATGCAAGTTTGCTATATTTTAGAATACCTACTCATATTAATGTTGTATACATACTAAAACTAATATTATAATTATAATGAGTTTCAAAAATTACCACAATTATTGGGTAATAAATTTGGTAAACTTTTTTTCCCTACTTGGCAATACTACGACATCATGGCGTCTTTTTAAATTGTGTTTGAAATAATTTGTTTTGATTAAAGATTTACGTACAAATATTTAAGTAAAACGTAACACTTACCTGTGGTATGATACATTATCATATTTTTAAATATTATTTGATTCGTTTGGGCAAAATTTCACTGCGCAAGGCGGCATTTTTTTTTTTTTTTGCGGAGCTGTGTTCTGAAACTTACGTCACCAAGCACTGAGACGGCGTCACCGCGCAGAGCGGTCCTCCACCAGTACTCCACCAATTGAAGTGCGACATTGTCGGTGCGCGGATTGCATTTCTATATGTTATTATTCTAAGGTTGCGACATGTCCGCTTACTTACGTCTTTTTCGTACATATTAAGTGTCAGTTTTGTAAAACTCAGGTCAGAGGAAAGAAAAGTTAATATTTCGTTTCTCATGTCCTTAGTTGTTAGATTAGTTTTAGCTTTATCATGCGTGACTGAACATTATAATAGCGTTCAAAACGCGGTCTTTTGCTACGCCCGCCAAAAAATCTATAAAAACTATAAAATATTACAGATAAAAAATTATATTAAAAAAAAAACAATCAATTCTTAATGGAATGGGTGCGTTCAAATGGGTGTGACACCAAAAATGTATTTATTGTGTTTAAAAATGTGGCAAAAGATTAATTTGTAAATATAATTGTTAGTTTTATGCGTGTAACGCACATTGTAGGTGCTTAGTATTTTTATATTAAAAAGCAGTGCCATTTAATGGAAGTTGATTCGTGAGAAGTAATTTTCTTCCTCTTGGTGTTGCTGACATTGTTATTTAATCTCAGATTTTTAAATGTCATCTGAGTATTGCGATATTATTTTTGTATTTAAGTAAATCGGTCACAGATTACTGTAAATTGTGTTATTAAGTCAAATTGTATTATTACGGTTAGAATCTGAAATTTATAGAAATTAAATAAAGTTTCTACTGTTCAAATAAAGGGGCTGTGAAAGTACTGACTTTGTGCGACATTTTGTTAGTTTACCGATATTAATAGCTTGCGAATGGAGCATTGGACTGAAAACCTAAGGGTGTTGTAACACCTATACGATCAATGGTGCAACGATGCCTTGATAAACATCGATTGCGTTAGTGTAATAGTTTAGAATGATCAATAGTAATTACAGCTTGTAAAAAAAAAAGAAAGACAATAGAGCTCTATCGCTCAAACATCGAAGGCACCAATGTAATAATGTCAGATCAGTTTGGTCTTATCAATGATCGACGTTAAACGGTCTATAATAGTGATCGATCGTGTGGGTGTAACACCCCTACTAACTTCATAGGCCCCGGTATATATAGGACTTACTTATTGAATTGTTGTTCCAAAGCATTTAAATATATGTAATGATTAAAAGGCATCCATTATCACTCTTCTTATATATAAGAGTTTTCCTTCTGATTACCTATATATTGTATGTATCTAATCAAAGAGTGTTCCATGTTTTTGGATGCGTTCAGTATAGTGAGTGTGTCTATGATGATATTACAATATACGACTGCCAGTATAATTATGGAAATTAAAAAATATAAAATATTTACTTTTTTATTTACTTATAACCTATTATCATCATCATCATCATCAGCCGGAAGACGTCCACTGTTGAATAAAGGCCTCCCCCATAGAATGCCACAATGAGCGACAACTTGCCGATTGCATCAACCGGTTACCCCTATACTTAAATTATATTCTTATGATTGCCTCATTGGTCTAGTAGTAGCAAGTGCGACTGCTGAGCACGAGGGTTCGATCCCCGGGTCGGGCAGTGTTATTGGGTTTTTCCATTAGGAAATTCTCAGTAGCAGCACGGAGTCTAGAATTGTGCCTGGTTAATGACAATAGACTCGCCCCCTAATACATAGGACTTATAATATAGCCGGCGAAACATAGGAGTACTGCATACACCTCTGCCTAACCTCTCTGGGGAATACAGGCGTGAGCCTATGTTATGTTATGTTATAACCTATATTCTCTACGATGGGACAGTGTCACCGAGATGTATAGTACATCCACATTACGGTGCGAAGAGGAACGACAGCCTAGTCAGTTTGTTACAGCAATCGAATGCAGAAAATCGCCTGCAGAACGCGATGTAGCATCGATGTTGGCGCAAAATCGCCGATCGCCAATGTTACAGCAGTTAGTCTGCTATGGCCTGTAAAAATAAAATAGAAATTTAAGGGTTATAGGGTTAAGATTTTGGTAATTCGTCGATTTTGTGAACTTTATACTTAGCTTAGCGTTTGCTTAGATAATTATCACCTGCTCCGTACCTCAGAAAGCAATTTAAGCCGTTGGCCCCGGCTGTCATGAAGATCTTTGACGGTCGTTAAAGGGAATCCGTATCCTCATAAAATCCTGACTACTAATGAAACAACTTTTTAACGGATATAACTCGCGTTTTTATTTTGATTAAATACAATCCTGACGTTTCGAGTGCTTTGTCTGCCTGCGACCACGAGTGCTGCAAAGCACTCGAAATGTCAAGATCAGTATAGTCCTAGAGTGACTATAATACAATACTACCTTTAATTTTTAATTAGGAAAAAATAATAAGTTAGGTACACTCGGTAAAGGAAGTAGGTACACTTTAATCAGTAAAGTCATGATTTAATAGGCATTCCCATAGTCATATTGGGCTCAAGGCAACGTTATCCGTCATTTTATGTGCTATGGTGTATTGCGTATGGCTATTAAAAATATGTACCTGACCTACGTTAGGTAGAAATGTGGTAATCAATACAATACTTTAAATTTCACGCTGTTTCCTAAGCGCATAGGCAGAATGCTGAATGCCGTGTGCGCTTTTTAACAGATCAGATGAAAAAAAAAATACTTTCACACCTCTTGCATGTCTGTCATTGTCATTCCTATTAAGTCTGGTCATGTTTTGTTGTTATGCTTATTTTCCTCTAGGGGAAAAGCTTTTTTTTTTAATTTTTGAAGTCTATATTCGTAGAGTAGATTAATGATGATTAAAGACTCGAATATTTAGTGTTTCATAAAAAATAAGAACATTTTATTTTTGAAAATAGAACTAAATCGATCTCTTTGGTAGAATGCGTGCATTGCGTTGCGGCTACAGAAGAGGCATTCACGAGAAATCTTTAGAATTTTTCTTTAAAATATTACACCGTAATTTATTTTTTAATATTGTATTGGATTGTTTCATTTTCTCGCAATCATAGTAAAAAGTAATAAAGTGTAATATAATTGGAGCTAAAAAGCCATTTTAACTCGATTTCTATTTAGAGTAAAATTACATCGTAAATGGGTCATTTTAGCCGTTCACTGCCAGGCTATGTTATCATGAATTTATAAATATTCAGAGCCATTATGTGCGTCCATTCAGTACATAATTGAAAGAGAAATAAAGATTGTATGCAAACGAAACAATGGTTAAAAGTATTTTTTAAATTTTAAATGGCGCCCAAACTCGGTTCACAGCGCAAAGCGCCCTGGCGCGCGCCACTACAGATAACATAAAATTTGCGTTGAAAACTCCTTGGTCAATCCAAAAGTACCTACTGATAATTATAGAAAAAAGTTAATAGCATTATTTTATTTGGAGAACTGTGTCAAAATAACTATTTATTTTTTTTATAGATGTATGTGAATAAAGATTGTCATTATGGTACTATTTTTAATTTCATAATTAGAACATTACGATATAAGTGTAGATAAAGCCTTTTTTCAAGCTAAGATCTTTTTAAATTGTTCGCGAGAACAGCGTTCGGTAGCGACATCTATTAGATTATGTGCGAACTATTTCTAATTAGAGTTAACTCGAGACGCTAATCAAAAGCTGTCCAATGTAACAAAAGGCGAACATTGCCGTACACCGGATGGAATTCTCTGTGCTGTTTTAAAAAGATAAATCCGCTTTATTCTACCAAGATATCGAACCTGAGACATCGTCTCACTAGCCGGTCTTGCTACTACAAAATCAATAAGGTTCTGGTCATCAGTCTGTATGAAAATAGGCCTCTCCCAATGCTCGTCACTTTTGTGCGCTCATTGGAGGTATATTATTTGTCCATAATCGCCACGCTGGGCAAGCGGGTTAGCGATCGCAGTAGCAGATGATTGCTGTTACACAGAAGGATGCTGCTGCCCATCCTCCGGATCTTTTCCTTTGTCGCTTCTTTCTTCACGAGGGATGAGTAGGTTTTTTATTATCTATCAGGAAGTACCTATTATAATCTAAAGAAAAGAACCAATGAGTAAAGTTACCTTAATCATTAGAAAGATTGGGCCATAAAAAAAATGCCAATAAATCAAAAGAAAAAATTATCAACTTTTTAATAACGCATTATTTGCCGTGTTCTAATAAAAAAGCTGCCAGTATTTGATAAAATATTAACCCAACTTAAGCCGTTGAAAAAAAATACAATTTAATTAAACAACAAAGGTTATTGAACCCTTGTTTTGCGGTATTTGCGTATTGCATACTCTATGAATGAATCTGCAAAAGATTTTAGACTTAGATTCATTAAAATAGGGTTGATATTGTAATGGTTTAGCGATTACTAACGTTTCAGCCCCCATTCGGCCCTCTCCCCTTGACGTAATAATCTGTCTGGAACTAATCACTTTTAATATTTTCCTCAGTGTTCGGTTCGTATCGTTAATATGATTAGAATTTAAAAAAAGACCTACCTTAGAATACTAAAAAGCTAGAAATAATATAAAATTGTGCGTTTAGAAATTAGAGGCTTAAGATTACTTAGTTGAATGAAACAAACTTTGTGTGGATGTCTATGTGTTTTGAAGTCGAGTTTTTTTTGTTCAATAGCTTTTATTTTTTAATTTTGTTTCGTTCATTAACTTTAATGGGATAGGCCAACCCCTCCCCTACTATCTCAGAAGTCAATCAACAACACATACAAAGTAAATCAAAGAGTTACAAGAGGTTTCTAGTGACGAGAGTTTCGAGAGCTATCGTTTAATAAGGAGTTCCGTTCTGCGTCTCGGAAGTTCAACTACAGATCATGACATAGTTTTAATGAGACCAATCGGAGAGTAAAGCCCTCCCCCCCCACGCTACGACACTGAGTACAATCTTAAACAAAAAAAGTAATACTCGACTCGGACTCAGTAGCTTAATTGGTAAAGCGATGGCACGGCACGCCAGGGATCGCAGGTTTAAGTCCCGCCCGAGTCAGTTGTTTTTTGCGAGATTCTTATTAAATAAGTAATTTCATTTCATAAGCAAATCATATGCAAAAAAAATGTAAAAAACATACATAAAAAAAGGTATAACTTAAATCAACCCTCATATCATCCTCCTAGCCTTATTATTCCCAAACTTTGTTGGGATCCGGCTTCTAATCTAACCAGATGCAGCTGAATATCTACGGAGCTACTGCATATCTGACCCCCGCAACCAAATGGGATACGATATTCTAAGTTAAGATTAGTTGTCAGGATTTTTATGAGGGTACTGACTCCCTATATCGACTGTCAAAGAGCTTTATGACAACCGGGGCCAACGGCTTAACGTGTTTTCCGAGGCACGGAGCAGGTGATAAATAATGGACGGACTAGGAGTAGGTAACTAAAAATTAAGAGTAAGTAGTAAAATTAGGAGTAGGTGGACAAACATAAAAAAATATGCATCGAAGTGAGAACCTCCTCCTTTTTTGATAGTTGGTTTAAAGGCTACACATGTTTGTTCAATCCGTACATTTCTTGAAGGTGACTTTTAAATACGTTAATGAAAGGGCAATGGCATTTTAATTTATACTTCGCTTCTCGGTAGGAATTTATTAACAACGAAGCTATGAATTTTTAGTGTTTATGCGCACAATTATTGTAATAAGGTTGAAATGTTTCAGATTTCAAATGGTTTAGTCATGCATGATTATGAATTAAGTGACGTCAGTATAAAGCCGGGTCCAGACGTGTAACGTGTAACCTAGATTAGAGCCAAAGATACACAAAAAACACTGAGATGTCTTACGATATTTATTTTGACATACCGTATTACTTACGTAGTAATAGAATAACATAAACACACAAGAGTGGACCACAGAGAAACATAGACCTATTAAGATATAAAACCTCAATTGTACGTAATCTAAAATTTCACTCAATATCAAAATCAAAAATCAAAATCAAAATATTTTTATTCATGTAGACCATTTTAGGCACTTATGAATAGTCATAATTCTAATATTATTATAGGAGTGACTCTAGTTGCCAGTTCCAAGGGCAGCCTACCCCTCATGGAGAAGAATCTGGCAAGAAACTCCATGGTTGCTCTTTTAAATAATGGCTTACAATATTTTTGGATACTTTGTTCTGAGATGTTATGTGAGAACAATGCGATCAATATAATGTAATCCACCGTGTAATCTAACACGAATTCTAGGTGTGGACGCCACTACGAGCATTACATACAACGCTCGCGCCGGTGCTCGGGCTGATCCATCGGCTGTTGGTTTAAGAACGAAGTGATAGCCTAGTGGTACGACCGTTGGACTGCCATGTCGAAGGTCACAAGTTCGAAACCCAGGAACCTTGAGTTTTCAGATTCATGAATGTTACAGAAATTAATTCTACGGAGAACATCGTGAGGAAACCAGAACTGAGAGATCAAAACTAAACGTATTTTAAAATTTTATCCTAATTAGATGAGGTTAAGCTTTAAAATTCAGTATTTATTAAAATTTGACATGAACATACATGTACAAGTTAAATAAAATCTTGTTAAAACGTCGTTTTCGCTATTTATTTACTTCCACAGAAAAAAGTTAAGTCTTTTATAATTATTGCGTAACGTAAATTACGATTACCTACTAGTGGGGTTCGATCCTGCAATCTGCTGGGTGAAATTACCTGGGGTTCGAACCTACGACCGTAAAGCCCAAGTCGCTCTGGCTCTAATAATTCGTAACCCCGCCCGTATTATCGAAATTCTCTTCAACATTTAACCATCTTAGGTGGTAGTTTCTTAATTCCCACGGCCACAAAAAAAAAACAAAAAAAAGGTGGTAGTTTCTTTATACAGTTTCGAATTTTAGTATTTGCATAGATGCATAAATACTTTCTAAACATGTTTATGTATTTGTAACGTAACGTTTTATATCAGGTACAAAATGATGCCTAAAATATTTAGCATGAATGTTATGGGACAAAAGGGGATTAGAATTCCAGTTTGGGGTAACCAAAGGGTTATGCGGGGGAAAGCCCTTGCCTCTGGCAAATCAATTGTGTCGCACGGAAGGGAAACAATGTATTCTAAATAGAACTCATATTCAAAAATGACATTTCACTTTTTTTTTAAGAACGTTAAGGTGTGACAGATGCACAGACTTAATATATTACACATGACAGATGAAATAATTGAATTCGGATTTTTTTTTCTTTGTCAATCCTTCTTTCAAGATCAAATTAATCAAATTGAGAATTAGATTATTATCCATGGGTTATCGACCATATACGAAAACCGAAACTCGTGCTACGAAGTTCTACGAAAGAAATCCGTAGCAAGCGTAGCATTCAAAAGGCCGAATTACAGAACCTAAATTAAGACTCAAGCATTACTTGAATCTAGTTTTTGTTCGACTAAATTAGTTTCAAGTAATGATTGAGTTAGGTTCTGTAATAAGACCTAAAGAATATTTTTTTTTTACAAAAAATTCCAAATTTTTCATTCGCATAGTATGCTCAAATATTTTTAGTGGTAGAGCGTCTGTGGGCTTTACCCACAGCGAAAACAACGAAAAAAATTACATGCGGACGCAAACGGGCACAAATTCCGCACGTTTTTTTTTCTTTCTACAAAAACGTCGAACTTTATTGTACGCATATTTAATAATATTTTTTTTTTATGTTTATTTATTTATAAGCTACTTGGTCCGCTATTTATATTGGTACCAATTCTTCGTGCCTTGGAGAACACGTTAAAACCGTCGTCGGTCCTGCGTTTAATCTCTCTATAACAATAATGCAAATTAAGAGCAATATCTACATTATCTACGAACTAAATATTACTATTATTTACATTTTGTCTATAAAAAACATTAAAAAAAATATTAACTATGTAATAATTTATTCTAAAACCGAAACTAATGCTACGAAGGTCTACGAAAGAAATTCGTAGCAAGCGTAGCATCCAAAGAAGCCGATAACATCTCCAACCAATATTAAAAAAGAGAAAAGTTTTGAACTCAAAAAATACTTAACATATTTTGATAATTCTTTCACCTATAGAAAGCTACATTACTTTTTATCTTATTGAGATTCCTACAACAAGATTGCAATAATCTAACCTAAGGTATCAAAAATTTCGCCTATTAAAGTCAATATTTGGTGTGCTCTGATAAAATACTACATGTTTATAGTACTCATCATTAACCCTGCGCTTGCTCTCTCTTTGATCGTGTCGGATTACCGTCTCATCGAACTATGAGGGTGAGGGCTTAGTCAGTAAGGTTACATAATCATAATCATAAACTATAGTTGTGGTTATTTATCACAGGCAGGCACAAACCATGTGCGTATTATAACGTCCTCCTGACCGAGCCAACTACGCAGGAAATATTATAGTGCTCAATTTCATCAACCGTACGACATCACTACATAGTATAAAACAAAGTCGCTTTCTCTGTCCCTATATCCCTATGTATGCTAATCTTCAAAACTACGCAACGGATTTTGATGCGGTTTTTTTTAATAGATAGAGTGATTGAAGAGGAAGGTTAGTATGTATATTGCACCCGTGCGAAGCTGCGGCGAGTCGCTATAAATACTAAATAGAAAACTGAAACAGTCATAAGCTCCACCTACGTTTTCCCAAAAGGACTGGATCAGCTGCGATGTTATTTCTAATCGAATTAGTACTAATGACTAATTAAGTAAAGTGGCACTAGAGCAATAATGAAGCAACACTAACGCAATCCGTTTAGTATTAATAGCAACGTTACTTATTCCTAATTGAGTAGGGTTAGAAACCTACACGTGGGTCGTCTTTGAATAATTTTAATGAAAAATTAAGCGCACACTACACTCAAAGTTATGATGTTAAGAATAAATAAATTCTTCCAACTAAAAAACTCTTCTAATAAAAAGATACGGAAGATCATCATCTACCTAGCTTTTTCCCAACTTTGTTGGGGTCGGCTTCCAGTCTTACCGGATGCAGCTGAATACCAGTGTTATACATGGAGCGACTGCCTATCAGACCTCCACAACCCAGAAACTGGGTTACACAATACCCCTTGGTAAGACTGGTTGTCAGACTTTCGGGCTTCGACTACCCGTAACGACTGTCAAAGATCTGCAGTTGACAGTCGGGGCCAACCGCTTAACGTGCTATCCGAGGCACGGAGAGTGATAATTAATTTATAAAACGCACAAAACTTACGAAAAGTCAGAGGTGCGCGCGTTCGAACCCGAGACCTCTTACTTGCCAGTCAACGGTCACCACCACTAGGCTATCACGACTCCCGACGAGGTAAAAAAATACGGAAGATATCCCGACAAAATTCGCGTATTGGTTACCCGCATACTTAATTTCTGGCACAGGACAAATATTTGTATGATTGGCAGATATCAAAATTTGTTCCGTCTAGGCGATTGTGCATTGTTAAATTATATCTATGTAAATGATTCCATGATATAGAAGAAAAAAGCCTAGAAAACTGTTTTTTAAAAGCCTTTAAATGTGGCTGAATACTAATTGTATTAGTTCGGAACAAGACCGTCGAGTTACATTATTTCCACGTGCTAGCTTAAGCCATTATCGTCAGACTTACACTCTTAGAGCAATGCGAATGTTTATATAACTTTGCTTCAATGAAACACGTAAACCTTTTCAGTGATGATGGCGGTTGGCGACGCTAATTATACAGAGACAACGAATTGTTGAAATTTCAAAGGGCCAAAGTTAAGGCAACCATTTTTTCTAATATACTCTACGATAACTTACTATAATATCCTCCTGATTTTGACTGAATATCCGTGCATTGTAGGCTAATATCGATAGAAATTAATCAGTAATGCAGGAGATATTACAGAGCACAACAAAAACAATAAGCTGTTCCATACATTTATGTTCACATGACTCAACAAAATGTATGGAACAGCAGATTTTTTTATGAGTTTAATGACCCCTTTTAAGGATGCTGGTGTTTTACAAATAACCCTGTATACTTGTTAAAAATGTAATTTTCTTTCTTTCCTCTGACCTCTTTCTTTTTGTATGTGGCTTGGATTCGATCTGAAACCTGTAATATGCCAGTCACACCAGGCTATAAATGCAATTTATAATAGTTGGTGGCAACAAAGGAAGTAGACTCCTAACCGGTTGTAAATCATGTTGATAAATGCTTAATATTCAATATTTCTAGATCTCACCTCTACGTCTGGCATGCCGCATGATTAATGCTGTGTATTTACACGATTTTAGTTATTTATAGGAAAGGAGGAAGGGTAAAAGGGGGTATACCTACACCAGGCTTTAGCAGTCGAATAATAAATTAAATTAATATCCAACTGAAAATTTATTCAATTAAACTTAAGTTCTTTTGTTTCGTGTAACAATTTACCACTTACAAAAACTACCTTAGTAATGTTAACGGATGTCTTTGATGCGGAGGAGTACTTTGACGCATGATAATTACACTTTTTCTTTTAATTGTTTTTTATAGGCAAGTGTATAGAGTTATATTTAATTTATAAATAATGTAAATAAACATATTTTTTAAAACATTAATAAAATCTCACCGGAGACAAGCCAGTATTGCACGCACTTGAGCATGTGTAACACTAATGCGTGGGTAAACACAGGTGCACTCTCATAGTCAGATGCGATGACAATCTAACACGACCGAATAGAGATCATCAGGCGCCGAGAACCACCAGCTTTATTTTCTATCTGAATGGTATTTTTTGGCCGTTTTTATTTAGTTGTATAAAACTTATGAAAATTCAGAGGTAGTGCCTTGTATTAGAACTTGAGACCTTGGATTTATTAGGCATTTACTGTGTAGTCTACATAATTTCTTAGTTAATCTAAGAAACCACTGATTAACTGTGAAGGAAAACATGAAGGAAATCGTGAGCAATCCTGGACTTAATGTCCAGCAAGCAGTGAGTTAGCGAGAACTTTGCAGCAGTGGGTTTGAGTTTTTTTATCTCAAAACAACTAAGTCTATTTTTGCTTACAATACCAGGTGACGATAACGTTGTCATTTAAACAGTGAGTCTTAGCGACATTTAATTTTGATGGAATTTTTTGTCAAAAGTGGTAAAGCAATTATATGGCCGACTATACAATAATCTAAACACAAAAATGATTTTTTCAACCTTATTGATCGTACTAATGTCCAAATACGGACAATATTGGCATTCGTCTCGATAATTGTTAAATAAACAACAGCTTATGTCGCACTACGCACTGCGGGGCTTCGCTAAAGACATTAGAGACGACCTCGCTCG
This sequence comes from Protodeltote pygarga, assembly GCA_936450705.2. NCBI lineage: Eukaryota > Metazoa > Arthropoda > Insecta > Lepidoptera > Noctuidae > Protodeltote > Protodeltote pygarga. Next base: position 3,144,829 of record OW388264.2, on the reverse strand, counting down.
GCCACGGGCAACTAGCATGTGATACACTTTGATTTTTAATTGATGTACACCGTGTTCTTTGACAAGGACTAAACGATCGCAGTGTATTTGCAAAGGTTATTCGAAAACGAGACTTAAACTACTGAGCATAGGTCTTGATTTTGAAAATTACGTCGTTTATATGCGAATAGCAATACGATAGCTCAGTTGGTTCGAGCATTCCAACAATTTGGCGAGGGTCACGGGTTCAAGCTTGCTCAGATCTCTTTTTAGGGTTCGTATTAAAGCCAGGGGAGACCTTTGTTCAACAGTAAACGTCTTCCGGCTGATGATGATTAAAGCCAGGGAACCCTTATGGTGGGGGGAGGGGACAGATTTTTTTGTTCACTTTTAAGTACTTACCTATAAGTCGAAAAGTAATAAAATCAACAAATATAAAATATATAATAAAATGTATAAAATATTTTATCATTCACGCAATTTTCCGTCAACACCACTACTATTAGTCACCAACTCATCATAATGGTTGAAATAAAACGGAAAGCATTATGATGGTGACGCATTTCGAAGAATCCAGCTTCTGAGAGCTTCGGGGTACGTGATCAACATAACTTCATGTAATAGTCATAAGTCATGAAGATCAAGGCTTTCGTCTTCGTGATTAGATATTTATGCATAAACTAGCTTTTGCCCACGGATTCTTTAGAATTTTTAATTTAAATCATGATTCGAAAGACACGTGGCGCCATCAATTAAAGTTATTGTTGTTTTTCGTTGTTATTGAGAACAGTACTTTTTTTCAGGATGAAAGGTATGTCCTTCTCTGTACACCTGACAACTTATACTTATGCAAAATTTCAGGACGATTGGTATTGGCAAGGAAACAAACAAACTTTCTTTCGCATTTAGTAAGGATATGATATTGTATATAGGATACTAGCGACCCGCCCCGGCTTCGCACGGTTACGCTAATATGCATGTATTATACATATAAACCTGCCTCTTGAATCACTCTATCTATTAAAAAAAACCGCATCAAAATCCGTTGCGTAGTTTTAAAGATCTAAGCATACATAGGGACAGACTGACGCGGTAAGCGACTTTTTTTTATACTATGTAGTGATAACGGACTTGCGCATGATATTATAATAGAATTTTAATCAATGAATAGCATTTTGTATATTATTTATACACTTTACGGTTGTTTATTTAATATTTTATTTCGGATTTTTTGGCAAGCAAACTTCAGGAATAAAGGGGTTTATAATATTGTGTATATGGGACCTAAAAAGGACTTCCATTGTATTCATAAATCTCCTAATAATTAATTAACTTGACTTTATTGAAATAGATAAAAGGTCGAGCACAATAATAATAACTAACTATATATACACCTAGAAATAAACTATCTATGTATATAAACTAACTAAAAAGATAAACTTAATCTATAAGACCGCTACCTGTAGGCAACGTTTCCAAAATGATGGCTGCGTTACCTCGCTGGATGTCAATACTTAGCCTTTGGGCAAGATACAGACCAGCATTTTGGTCAGGAGATGTAATCTCGTTATAAGTCTATGCTTATATACTTTATGGTAACAAGTAACATTTGAACAAGTAGAAAGAAAATGTCGTAGTTTATTTTGAGCTATGTTTCAATACATTTTTAATTTATTACCCACGCACATGACAGCAAAAGGTTCTGGCCTTGTATTTGAACTTGTGACCTTTTCCTTGCCGTTCAACGGTCATTCATACCCCTGTATCAATAGAAATACTTTTACTAATCATATTGGCCCCCTATGGTACTTACCATTTGGTTACATTACTTTTCGTATTGATATTGTTTTAGATGGCTTTAAAAGCAAAATATTTAATCTCTCACTTTCTCCACTCTTCAGACAGCTTTCTTCTCCGTTCTATTTCATAACACCTCCGCCCCTCTTCATTGCCTCGTTGGTGTAGCGTTTACAAGCTCGACTGCTGATCGTGAGGCTCTGAATTCAATCTTCACATCGGGTAAAATGTTATTGGTGGCAATTGGTTAATAGCAATAGGCTCGGCTAGGAAACTTATAACATGACTGGCAAAATGTCGGTGTAGGTACTACATGTCTGCTTATCCCTGTGGTAAACTATGTGTGAATAGTGTTTGTTACTTGTGTCGAATTGCTGCCGTGACGTGACGAGTGTACAAGCTAACATAAAATTGCCGGCGCGCTCGTCCACCGTGGCGGGGTGAATAGTTTATAAGTGTGGTGGATAGGTGGCCTAGATATAGTTACAGGTACTATTGTGGCGACCACCGCCATCTGGTCGGAGGATCCTCCCTTTTAAATGGAGGAACACACCCTTTCCTCCATACTATATTAACGATCCCTATGACACCAGATTGTAAAAAAAAATTGCTAATTTAATGGTAGAGTTATCAGAATAGGTTCAACTGGGGTATCAAGGTTCGACATATTTTTACGAAGAAAAAAAGACTGGCCAAGTGCGAGTCGTCCGACTCAAAGGGTTCCGTACAAAAACGGAAAAAAAAATAAGATTTTTGTATGTAGTTTTGCGTGAAAGAGTAACAAACATCCAACCAATCATACATCCGTACAAACTATCACATTTATAGATAATTATTTAATATTAGTAGGAAGTCGTGATAGCCTAGTGGTGGTGACCATTGACTGGCAAGTCAGTGGTCTCGGGTTCGAACCCAAGGCACCTCTGACTTTTCGTAAGTTATGTGCGTTTTATAAATTAATTATTACTCTCCGTGTCTCGGATAGCACGTTAAGCGGTTGGCCCCGGCTGTCAATGGTAGATCTTTGACAGTCGTTACGGGAGTCAGAAGCTCGAAAGTCTCTGTTGTAAATAAAGCTTTGTTTGTGGACTGTATTCCATGTATTATACTTTTGGGTTTACATAGGTATTTCTTGAATGACAATGAAAAAAATTACAACGTGTGTTGTGAGACGTTCAATGAGATGGTGTGGCGCCCCTACCGCGCCGCAGCCAAGACGTATCGCCGCCCCGCGCGCCCGCTCAAGCTCCTGCGTCGCCCTTCTCCTTGTAGTGTTTGAAGGTGTGAGTAGAGATGATGGCTGAATGGATGATGTATCGTGAACAGTCTGACAACCAGTCTTACCAAGGGGTATCGTGTAACCCAGTATCTGGGTTGTGGAGGTCTGATAGGCAGTCGCTCCATGTAAAACACTGGTATTCGACTGGAAGCCGACCCCAACATAGTTGGGAAAAGGCTAGCCAGATGATCATGATTTAATAATAATAGGAAAAGTTAATTAATTTATCATTCCGTTAAGGTCCGCACAAAATCCGTCAGCGCAGCGGTCCGTATGCGTTCTGCGGTTTACCATTTGGTGGCCCCTGGTTTAACTGTTTGCGAAAGGCAAGCTGTAAGCTTGTCTGCCACGGTATAAACTACAAAATTTGATTAAAAATCTTTTGAATAATCAAAACAGTCAGACAGTTAGTACCTATACCTATTGTCATCTAAAGAGTGCGCAACGTTAATCTCGATGACAGTATGACACTGAATTTGATGAGGATGTGAGGAGGGTACTCAGCCATTCAGCGGATATACTTTTGATCTCCGGTTAACCGAAATTGTTGCTGAGTAGGTAAGTATAATCTCATTTATACGCCATGCTCTTTTCGAGATTAAAATTTGGGTCTAGAGATAGGAATTTCGTTAGTAAAATTAATATATGTTCTACATGAATGCGGGTAGGATTCTATAATAATACCTATGAGGGGGTAAAAATGCTCAGCCGTGTTGAAGTTTTTAATTGCATCGCGGTTTTGATGACGGTGTATACCTATATCGAGTTTTCGATCCCACCTACATACCGAACTTCAAACCTTACTGGGAAGTTTGTCGATTCAATTATATTCCCGGAGCGACCGCAGCGCCGCATTATTATGTAACATCCGCAATAATCCCGACTGCCTCCTGTCCTCCACTAATGTACTTGTGCAATTGAAAACGATGCAGTTTTATAAAGTAGCGCTTATTTGTTCTGATGTGCGGCGACCGACGCGACGCTCGCAGCCATCCATTACGATTGTAATTGTTCTGTCGGTCCGAACATGATCGATGGTCGGACGTGCATTAATGTGCACTTAATTGCATTGACTGTGCACAGATATTATTCGAAATGACGGAATAAATTAATTCTAATAAGGTTCTCATCGAATTGATATTCAGCGTTTGTGTTGGGTTTTTCATAATTTAAGGTAACCGCGACAGCCCCGATGAGACACGTCAGTTTAATTGTAATTAATAACCGATAAGTAAGTCCACGGTGGTGGTCGTGCGGGGGTTTGTTTACCGGGGCGGGTTGCGGGCGCGGCTGGCGGGCGGGCGGCCGCGCGAGGGCGGCGGCGTCAGCTGGGTGCGCGCGCAGCGGTCGATAGCGGCGTCGCCAGAGCGCACGCGCGCCGCTATCGAGCCCACACGGGCCGCCGCCGCCGCCGGCCGCGAACGTGATGCATGCGGGCACCTAGCGGCTGCACGCGCGCGGGCCTCATGGGCACCGTGCTGAGCTTTAGCCCGCGCGAGCGGCGCCCGCCTGCCGCCGCGCCGCCGCCAGACCGCGCTGCGCTCGCCTACTCTTACGAGCGCCTCAACAACGCCAAGAACCGCGAGAATCGAGACGTGCCGCGCGACGAGCGCCGCGCCACCCTCGACGACGCCGCCAAGATTATATCTGAGAAGACAGCCTTAGAGAAGAATTTAAAGAAGCATTCGCTTTTCATAAACGCGCTCTCCTGGAAGCGGTTTTCCACTGCGAACAACAACAAAAAGAAGCTAGAATGCAAGAGCAAGAGCGTAGCAACGTTCCGCGCTCCCCTGACGGACAACGCGCCACTGGACCGCAACAAGAATGTGCACGTGCAGGGCGTGTACGCACGGCCAGCGCCCGCGCCCGCGCCACCACCCGATGTGGCGCGCGCCAACGCTCTCAACAACAATGTGGTGTGCTACGACAAGCTGCCCTCTTCCGTAGCGCCCGTGATCGCGCCACGCAAGACTGTCATCCAAGCCTCTACCTCAGAGCTGCTCAAGTGCCTGGGCATGTTCCTGCACACGCGCTGTCACCGCCTGCGTGACTTCCAGGCGGGCGACGCAGTCATGTGGCTGCGGACCGTCGACCGGTCGCTGCTGCTGCAAGGATGGCAGGTAAACACAACACGCTTTTTACCTAAACATAGGCCCAACAAGCAGATGTCGCTGATGTCAACATGGATGATAATGTATTCCCTCTCTGAGGCGACGCATAATGGCCGTCTATGTCGATATACCAATTAGGGTTTGCATAATAATGTTGCGGAAGGTGGCGAACGACCACTACCTAAAGTAAATACAGTGAAAATTTAGGTCAGTTAACCTTTACAAGTAATGTGTTACTCATCAATCAATGCTATGTATTGCTAAGCTGTAAATTTGAAATAAAATAACCTCTCTTTCTATCCACTCTCGTTTGCAATGACCATAGCGCTCATGTTTTGTTATATTTAGATAGTTTCTCCTGCACTTCGCTGTCCTTCGTTCAATTACGCGACGAACAAATTGCGTGTTCATATCAACGAGAGCATCAATCGACAATAATCATGAACGCATCTGTATACAAAACACTCGCAATGAAATAATTGACGCAAGTTCATTAGACGCTTCCTCTTAAATCGATTACTAAAAGATGATACACTTGTTACAGTTTTAAAACCCCCTTCTCCTTAATATCAAGGATGGAAAATCTAAATTTAATCAAAGTTTAACGATAATGGAATATTCAGTTGGCAGTTGCCTTTAACTCCTTGAAAATTTGGGCTCAGTGTCAATGAATATTTAATTATTAACAAACCTTCCGTCCAATCTAAGAGGAGTCCATTAATTTATTTTATAGGTAATGTCCCTTGAATAAGCTCAGATAATGGCTGGTAATTTGAGTAAAATCCATGTTTTGCACATAAATATAGAGCCATAATTTTCTCCGTAATACCCCCAATTTATTTTCCCAAGTACTCAGTACGCAATATGCTAAAAGCCGCATATAATATTCACGTTCGGGGAAACATTGGCGTATTTCATTCGCAACGAAGTATGCATCAAGTGATGATACACAAACATTAACTTCATTCAATATAAATGGGGGACCAGGCGTACGTCAGAGGGAAAAATCGATAGGACGTTATGGTATCAAGACTTCAACCGTGCGTCTTGCCTTAACGATTTGGCTTTGTTTAGAGAGAGATAGCGATACCCATTAAGTTTCTACTCTACAGATTTTAAGTTTGGAATTTGTGCAATTTTGAAAACTTTTTTTAATATAGCTAACCTCTTTTATAACGAAGTGTGACAGTGATCGCTTTTTTTTATAAGATGTTGTTTACATATTTGGATAGAAATATTTATAGGTACACATATAATTTAATTGAAATTCTGCTACCAGATACATACGATATATTGTTAAACCTATAAACCCTGCACAGTTCGGTGTAAAAAAGGAAAAAAACCGTCATAAAAATACCCATATTTGGTATGCGGCCGACATATTGCCCATTCCTAGAACCCTGAAAGAGGTGGAATTTTACTGCGGTTGCGAAATTTCACGTTCGGATTTTCGGAATTGAGTTTAGGTACGTGGAAGGCCTCTAATTTCTTTTGTACTGCCTATTATAATAATAATATAACCATAATAATAAACAATGTTTATTTTTTTCTTACAACTCCTCTGTCTGATACAAAATATCTACTTAATAATAGCTAACAAGTATGTCTTGAACAAGAATCGAACCCAAAACGCTTGTGAAGTACACAAAACAACAATCGTATCGATATAATATACTAATACAAGACATGATAAACTCAAAATTATGTTTGTTTTTATCGCATCAAATACTGAACCACTTAAACAGAATATTGACCTAGATTTTATAACCGGAGGATAGACAGTAAATTTACCCATAAATACTCTACACACGCAGGCCATGTCGCGGTACTTAGTAGTATTACAGTAGAGATCGATATTATGTCAGTGCAGTATAAAAGTCGCGTGCGGGCAATCAAATGTTTATAGATGACAACGGAACATTAAGTCAATATAGTTTGTTGTGTTATGACCATAGAGTATTCAAGAAAATATAGAGTGATAACGTCAACCACATTGCCTTGTGCGGAGCGAAAGCAGGTCTCACCATAGAAATGTTAAAATGACATTATTTCAAATTATGTTTTCTAGACGTTTTTCAAAATTTAACTCAGCAGTTAACCATGATATAAGCTAAAATGTAACTTTTTCGCTCGTGGAGTCTAGTTGAACCGCAGTCGATCGAGGTATGATCGCAAACGCGCCGCGTTGTTCATACCCGTGCTCACGGTTCATACTTCTATAGGGTTGCTCTATATTTTCTTATATACTCTAAGGTTATGACTTATGAAATAATACGTCACCGGTGTAGGACAAGTACCTAAATAAAAAAATGAATAGAAAAATGGAGTCAGAATAGGTAACATTTATAGCGAAATTTATTGCACACTTTAAGTTAAAACTGACTGCCTCGTTGGGCTAGTGGTAGCAAGCGCGACTGCTGAGCACGAGGTCCTGGGTTCGATAGCCGGGTCGGGCAAAGTGTTATTGGGTTTTTCCATTAGAAAATTCTCAGTAGCATCACGGAGTCTGGAATTGTGGCCGGTTAATGGCAATAAGCTCGTCCCCTATTGCATGGGACTTATAACATAGCGAAACGTGGGTGTACTGCACACCTCTGCCTACCCCCTCTGGGAAATACAGGCGTGGGTATATAAAAAAAAAGTTAAAAAATATAAGAAATTGTAGCTTATATAGTCCTTCATACAACACTTAGGTATAATATTTTTGACCAAAAGAATAACTATAGCCTTTATGATAAAAAATATGAACGCACTAAAATATCTCCATACATTTTCTGACGCGCCGCGCGATTACTTGCGCTGTGTACCGCTTTTTGAAAAAAAAAAATTTTAATAAAAAATAGGACTTCAAAAGGAACTAAAAAGCTTGAAATAACTTTAAAACGTTTTGGAGTCGTTTCCAAGTCAAGTTCTTAATGAGAAGGTTAAAGAGGCTAGAACTTGACTTGGAACCGACTCCAAAACGTTTTAAAGTTATTTCAAGCTTTTTAGTTCCTTTTGAAGTCGGTTTTATTTTTTATTAAAAATTTTTTTTTTCACGATTTTTAGTGGTGCCTAAAATTAATCCTCCTCCCAGACTTTTGTGAGGCTAATATTTGAAATCCTTATGAAAAGCCCATTCAAACGATACCTCACACGATATTTTTTATCTTGGATGATTATAGGAGGGGGGGGGCTGACCACGTATCCCCCCTCTTCCTCTTTACTCGTCAGCCATCGACTGCACGTATAAACAAAGCAATTTTACTTGTTACGACAATTCTGCTATAATCCTACGAGGAGTTCCGTTTCATATCTCGTAAGTTCATGATCAGATCACGATAATTTTTCTATGGGACCACCTCGGGAGTATACCCTTTTGATTACAAAAATAATTTTGAAAATCGGCCCACAACTGAAGGAGTAATCGCGTAACAAACATACAAAAAAAAAAAAAAAAAAAAAAAAAACATACAGACGAATTGAGAACCTCCTCCTTTTTGGAAGTCGGTTAAAAATATTGTTACGTAAACTCTTTACATGTATAATCTGCTTCTAAATTATCTGCCACGGTTGCAATGGTAGAAAGTATTGGGTATTTAGATTACAATAGTGAAGAAATTTCGTACCCCGGAACAGTAAAAAATAAATTGGAGCATGGAGCAGAATTAGACCTACGCAATAAAATGCAGGCAAAAGAAACAAAATTATGACGTTATATAAAAAAAAATTACTTCACTATTTATATTACAAATAACCAATATTATCTCTCATTGCAGCCGTGGCAGATAATTTAGAAGCAACTTATATAGTGTAAGAGAGTGAATACTTGGGTTGGAAAAACTTGATACAATTTGGAGTCTCGGACCGAAATAAAAGTAAATACAAGAACCATGGCCAGTATCGGTTTTTTTCATTACAGGTTGTCATTGTATTTGAAACAATAAGTCAATAGTTAGTTATGAAATAATTCGTCACCGTGTAGAACGTAGCTATTGATACAGACGTCACAGCGACTATTTTGTGTATCATCTAGTCTCTATTACGAATATTGGGTCATTCCCGTTCGGTAACACCTTGTTGAATGTAGTAATAGCCTGGTGGTATGACCATGGTGGATGGAGTAAGCGGAGTGTGACGTCACCCCGCAAACGCATTTTCATCTGCCTATCATTTTTCCCAACTATGTTGGGGTCGGCTTCCAGTCTTACTGGATCAAAAATCAAAATCAAAATATTTTTATTCATGTAGACCATTTTAGGCACTTATGAATAGTCATAATTCTAATATTATTATAGGAGTGACTCTAGTTGCCAGTTCCAAGGGCAGCCTACCCCTCATGGAGAAGAATCTGGCAAGAAACATGGTTGCTCTTTTAAATAATGGCTTTTAATATTTTTGTATGCAGCTGAATACCAGTGTTTTACATGGAGCGACTGCCTGTCAGACCTCCACAACCCAGATACTGGGTTACACGATACCCCTTTGGTAAGACTGGTTGACAGACTTACGGGCTTCTGATTACCCGTAACGACTGTCAAAGATCTACATTTTATCGTAGCAAAATTCCCTTATGTCATCACCTCTTAGTATCTGCTCCAAGGGTATGACCATTGACTGGCAAGATAAGCACCTTTCACTTTTTGTAAGTTATGTGCGTATTATATCTTTAATTATCTCCTTAAATCTTTAAGTTTTGATATTTATATTATTTGTTTAGTTGATATGGCGATCTGCGGAACTTTTTATTTTATTTTCTGTTATTTTATTGTAAATGTTTTTGAGCATGTTATATTTTTAATAATTCTTTAGCAACGCCTGAAAAAGGCAACCAAGTTTAAAAGAGCTATCTTTACTTATCACCATACTATGTACACTTAGTTGACAAAATGAAGATCTTGAATCTATAAATTAATTATCACTTTTTCCGTGCCTCGGAAAGCACGTAAAGCTGTCCTGCGCCTGATATCTCTCCAGTCGAGCGGATTGCCATCCCATCGGACTATGCAATGAGAGTGAAGGAATAGAGAGTGCCCCTGTGTTTGCGCACACACTTGTGCACTATAATGCTTGTACATACATGTTCACAAGTTAATACGCCGTCGAAGCCCGCAAACGACTTCCCACAGTACCGCGTAACGTTTCACTTCGTACATACGGTCTGGGACGTCACGTCTCCTGGCCGGCACGTCACGTCTCCTGGCCGGCACGTCGGCGTCGGCGTCGGTCGCCGTGTTTTGTTTGTGTTGGGCCTGTCTTGCAACGCAACAGTGTAGTATAAATTCTTAGTTATTCATAAAAACTTTCTTTTTTCCTTATATCGGGGCGGTAATGGAGCGGTAACGGTCATAGTGTGATCCGTTGTAATGTTTTTTTTCAACCTTCAGTGGTTGCTTAATAATCCTTAGTTAGTTTGTTTGTTTGTTACCTTTTCATGCCTAAATCACGGAATAATTGGCTGACAAACACAAAAAAAACGCATTAAGAACTTTCTCCTATTTGAAAGTCGGTCAAAAATAACGTTCGTTAAAAATCTAAACAAACAATAACAATCTTAGTAATTTTGTTTCATTCATGAATATCCGAATAGTCTCATTCTAATAATTTTATTCATGACTTACAAAGACGAGGAGAATGTTAAACAAAAAAATAATTACGTTTAGGCCTTCTGCTCACGTCAGACAATCGGTGATAGATTTTTTTTATCTGCGTAAAATGAAACTTAAGGATTGAAATATAACATATTCCCTGTCTCGACTACAGACACAAATACACACATTTTATTTCCCTTTTCAACTAAGCTGCGCATTAGCTATGCAGAAAATGGCTGACACTCAGTCGACAAAAAAAAATCGTATAAAAAAGTCGGCCCGATTTCCGGACATACAAAAAGTCTTATGTGTGCGGAGAGCCTAAAGAACATTCAATAATATTTAAGTGCTTCTTAAAGGACTTTTTTGTATTCGTGTAATATCGTAGCCTTCGGGGTCGGCGCGTAGTCAAGGAAAACAAAGCGTAGCGCTCGTAGACAACAGCTACGTTCGCGTTGCTACGAACTACGATTATATTATTATTTCTAAACTTAATTTGCGCATAGATAGCCTATCCTATCCTTCCTAAGTCTATATCATAAATGCGAAATATTTTTGCAGTGCATGTGGTGCTTACCTATAAGAGATTGTAACACTAGACTTATTTTGTAAGAAAGATCTATTGTAATTGTATAAGTGTTAATAGCCAATAAATAAACAAATAAAAGTAGATCCGTAGTTCTGATGTTTCGTATAAATAAAACAAACAAACAAACCACCAAATTTGACAGGTGTTCTTAAATCCAGTTCCATATTGAAAAGTGTCAAAGCTTTCATAAAAAAAGACAGCCTAGCTCTCTTATTCGCGAACGCAGCCTAATGTCCACTGAAATGAACATTCAGAAATTCGGAGCAAACTCTTGTATACATTTGAGTGGCAACTTAACCTAAATTCCGTAGGCCAATCTAGGTCTCTTCAAGGTTTTGACACGGTTTGATTTAAATCTATATAACTTAGCAAATTCAGGTCATTGTTTATATTAGGAGCGGCGCAAACATTCATCTATTAGCGACAATTATATATTTGTGCCGTTTGGGGTAGAGATCAACCATTTGGGGAAGGACCATGTGTCCGAAAATTTTATAAATAGCTTTTCTCCAGGATGTTAGACACCACTGGTGACCGGAGGGCTGGCAGTTCCCTCAATCAACGCCTCAATCTGGCTATTAAACGAGGTAATGCCGCTAACATCCTCGGCATGATATTCCCGGGAAGCAACCTAAATTCAGTTTTTTATTTGTAGTTTAGTTGTTATTTATTTATAAGTTATTTAGGTTTTAGTTTTATTCAATTAGTTAGGCTTAATTAAATCCCTTCGTCCATGTTGATAACCAGAGTCTGATAACCAGTTACCAAAGAAGAATTATTTTTCTTCTTTGGGCAATCGGTTATCAGAGACGCCTCATGAATCCACAAATAAATTAATTCGAATAATATTTGTTATAATTTAGGAAGCGAAATGTCCAATCTTTTTCTATGTACCCAGAAATGGACACCCATTTGTTCGCTGTGGGTTAAGTGAATTCAATTTGTCAAGTATTTTGGTTAGAGTGGATCCAATCTGTCCACCATCTGCAGCAGAAAGGACGCCGTTTGTCATGGTTACTACATAAGTGGATTCATTAGTCCCGTGACCGGAGAAAGTGTACCAGCCAAGCGGTAAATAAGTAGAGCTAGTTTGGGTTGAAAAAATCCTTCTACTGAAATGTTGCTGAATGTTGGTTTAGTGGTAGCGTGTGCGACTGCTGAGCACGAAGTCCTGAGTTCAATTCCCGGGTCAAAAAAGTGTTATTGCAGTTTTTCTTTAGGGACTTCTCAGTAGCAGCACGGAATTTGGAATTGTATCCGGATAATAGCAATAGGCTCGCCCCCTATTAAATGGGACTTATAGACATATCCGGCGAAACGTGTGTGCACTGCATACACCTCTGCCTACCCCCTCTGGGAAAAACAGGCGTGTGTCTATGTTATGTTATATTTTTAAATCAAATATTATTCAGAGATTGTGCATAGAACAAAGCGTTTTGAGCGCCTACGGCACGTTTTATTTGTCATGCTTTCTCTTTCTGGCTTTACGTCAATAATACATTAATAATATTTGATTCATGATATTATATTAAAAAAAAAATATTTGTTTTCCAAAAGGACTATTTTTGTAAAAGTTTGAATATCGATTCTGATAACGCAGATAAAGGAAACGGGGTTTTTGTTACATTTTATATATAGAATAGAGGACGTAACTGTGCGCCCACGCATGTAAGGTATAATATATCTCCTGCGTCATTGCAGGCTAGACTCCGGTGAGACGGCCTCTATGACAGAAATTGGTTAAGTGTGTGGGAGACAGAAAGTATATCATTGTTAGGAATTTCATTGTCAAGATGTACAACATTTTCTTTTCATAGTATATTAATGAATATTATCGAATTCTTCTACTTTTAGACGAAGGTCGAAACAAAAGGTCAGGGAGATAATTTGAACCTCTTTGAACCCAATTGACGTCACTAAACCTAAACTTTGTTTAGCTTTTCATAAATGAATAGGTACTTAAACAGGTAGTTTAATTAACGTGGGGTACATACCTATAGTAATATTGGTATTAAGTACTGACGAATAATAAATAATAGTGATTATTTAATTATCACTTGCTTGCTAAAACGGTGAAGGAAAATATCGTGAGAAATCTAGCACACCTTAGAGATTTTTTAACGGTGTGTAAAGCCATGTCCGAGGCCTATGGGCGGTTTAAACTCTGACACCGTTGTTTATCAACCATACGACGAAGAAGAAGTGATTATTTTGAAATTTAGGTAATGTTTTCATTAGCTTTTTACGCAAAGCTACGTATGACGTCATCAAAGGATCATACAAGAAGGTTCAAAAATAATACGAAGTATTTTATTTTTTAAACACAGGTGTTACAAACTCCATTTGAACTTCACCTTTTTGGATTACCTTTTTGGATTTCTATTTTGTATTCTATATTGTTTTTGTTTGTATTTTTTTTGTTTTGTATTTTGTATTCTAAATTCAAAAAGCAATGACAATGGATAAAACACTAGGAGTTCATACGGGTTCACCTTGGTATGTGTTTGAATAAGAATATCTTAAAAATAAACTGTGGTTTAACCATTTCCAGCGCCTTATTTCTCGTTCGTTACACGCCCAGGGATGCCCAAAAGATGCTCATCCCTGGTGCGCAAAGTGCGGGGAAGCAATAACAGCATTCTAAATTATTTTTTTAATGCTTTTTTTTAAATCGTTGCTGTATTTTGTCAGCTGGAGTAGGAGACGAGCAACGCTGAACCATGACTTTATTAACCGACTTCAAAAAAGGAAAAGGTTTTTTATTCGATTGTACGTTAAAAAAAAGCAGTCCGTTCATGCAATACTGAAGTTTTTTGTTTAACTCGCACTCAAACTTACTTGTAACTTACAACTTCATGTTTTAAAGTAAAATTTTGGAGGAAATCAAGTTCAAATAACACAATTTTCCTCAAGGAACTTAGCTGGAAATCTAAAATGTCTGGCCACGTGATTCACGTTTAAATAAAAAGTTGAATTTTCGTTTTCATATTTCGACTGTTCTAAAGTTGAGTCAATTTCCACAACTTTATTGTTGCCTGATTTTGACGGCACTTTTTATTTTTGAGTGTTTATGGCAATTGATTCAGCGATATTAAAGTTTAAAGTAAGCTGGTCAAATATATCTAAGGTCCCATCAAAAACTAGCAAACGATAACAAGTTATTACAATTTATAGAAAAATTATTGAATATTTCTATGAATACAACCATCAAAATTAGGAAAAAAAATCATGTTGTTGAAATACCCAGTTGTTCAGTTTCGTGGACCTGATTATTCCTACTAATTGTTACTCGAAAAAAAAAATATGCCTAATATTTTATGACAATCGAAACTACGAACTATTTATTAACTTATCGAATTATTAACTTGTAATTTGTTATGTTATTCTCATTAGTTTGGTTTTTTTTTTCAATTTTTCATAACTGTATCGACTTATGTCGATAGACTATGCGAGCGAGATAGACGTACAGATCGATTCAGTTAACGAGACACCGAATTTTTTCCGTAATAAGGTTTACAACCACATCAAGGTTTATGGGTCGGGTGTGAACGAATGGTGTTTTTTCCGTTTGCAATTGGCATCGAAAAGTTTCGGTACACTTTTCACCTTAATTACGTTTATACGATGCCGAAATTACAGGTTATACGAGCGTTTGATTTCAACAGTACGGTAATAAAAATATAATCACCTCACATAAGTGGCGGGGTTCGATTCTTTTCGGTCGGAAAATGTTAGATTGTATTTTTATCTGTTAACAGCTGAAAGGGTTAATTATTTTACGAATGTTTTTTACATGTTTATGCACGTTACTCTGACTTTTCACAAGTTAAGTGTATTATAAATTAATCATCATCTCTGTGCCACGGGAAGCACGTTAAGCCGTTGGCTGTCATAAAGATCTTTGACAGTCGATATAGGGAGTCAGTACCCTCATAAAATCCTGACAACTAATCTAACTTCAGAATATCGTATCTCTTTGGGTTACGGGTCAGATAGGCAGTCGCTCCGTAGAAAACTGGTATTTAGCTGCATCTAGTTAGATTAGAAGCCGACCCCAACAAAGTTTTGGAATAATAAGGCTAGAAGGATGATATTAATACTTAATAGGTCACATTTTTTGGCGATGATAACCAAAAAATGTGACCTAATTTCCGTGACTCGTGACGTCAAATGTATTTTAATATGTCGAATATTAAAACGTTCGCTATCCCTGTAATAAATCACGATATTAAGGCTAAACGCGTGTTATTAAGGCGCCTTTTCGAGCGAGATAGCAGATTAGCGAATCTGCTATCTCGCTCGCACATTGAACTTGATTGAAGATATAAAATTAATGAACATAGTTATGAAAATTAGTTATGAAAAATCGAGCTAAACCATTAATTTGAAGTAGAACAACGGTACAAAGTTTTAGCAAAAATTTCTGATTGATCAAAACATGTTTTTAAATAAAAAATAGCTTTAAATTAACTAATTTTTATTTTATGCCATTTTTATGTATTAAAACGTGTTCCGATTAAGCTGAAATTTTTGCTGAAACTTTGTAATGTTTTTTTTTTTTTTTTTTTTGTGAATTTTTTACATGTTATAGCACATGATAGCTTATTAAATATAATTATTTAATAAGAAAATTTGAAAAAACAATTGATCAAATTTTCTTATTAAATAATTATATTTGTAATGTTGTTCTCCTTCAATTGGTTTAGTTCGACTTTTCCATTCGAATACATTAATTTTATATCTTCAATGTGCGAGCGAGATAGTAGATTAGCGAGTATCCGCGCCTTAAACTACGTTGGTGAAGAAATGTTGTAGAAAAGCTATTTTCGATGACTCGATATTTGCTACGATTATTCGTAGCACTTTGAGCGTAGCACAATTTCGTAGCGCTGCGCGCTGATTCTCCTTAGACTTAAGGCGTCTATCGCTTCTATATCGCTCTTTCTCATTGATGACGTAAAATTTGTAAATATGTTTTTTTTATAAATTTTAGTTTGATTGAAACAAGTTTCCATACATAAAAAATGCCTAAACAAAAAGCAATTTTTAACGTTTTTATTTAGCTTGCTCTATTTGTTATTTTATTTGGTTCAAATTTAGTAGTAGAAATTTTACCCCCTTCCTGTTCACAGATTGATCTGATATTTGGTACTACCTTTATTTCTGATGACAATACCGTTTGACGTAAAAAAAATTTTTTACTTAATCTTACCCTATATCCATTTATTCTAATACAAGCTCACGTTACTACCTATTACTTACTAATATACTTATTATGTATGAAAACTTGTTCCAAAACTGGTATTTTTGTTCAAACTTCATAATGTTATTCTCCTTAAATTGGGTATTTACAATTTTTCATAACTATTAAGTTCAAGTAGAACCGTTTTGGGTAACCGAGTATTAGTTGTCAAACTATTTTAATTATGGTTATAATAGGCTATAATCTTCTGTAGATAAGTTATGTTAATTATGGTGTTTAACGGATGTTATTGATGGTTATATAATCGATATAGAGGACGTAGGACACACGTAAAGCATGTAGTTTTAACTGGACTATGCATAAAACAAAGTAAATTATATAGCCGACTTCAAAAAAGGCCTTTTTAAATCGGCTAAATAAATATTACAGCATTTGCCTTTGGCTTTAGATACGTTATTGAGATAAAAGTCACTTAATTATACATCATCATCATCATTAGCACGTATTAGTCCACTACTGAACATAGGCCTCTCCCAATGCACGCTACTTTTGTGCGCTCATTGAAGGTATTTGCCCATAAAGAAGTAGCAGATGATTGCTGTTACACAGAAGGTTGCTGCTGCCCATCCTCAGGATTTGCCATTGTTGCTTCTTACGACACCCGCGGGACGAGTAGGGTTCTATTCTTAGGCCGGAAACCACACGGCAACATAATCTTGACCACAATTAATGATGCTAAGTTGTCAGACTATGAACTATTTTAACGTCCATTGGATATATTTTTGAAGCCTAGAAAGGCCAATATATTATCCAACTCGACTGTACATTGCAAGTTAAATAAAATCTAGAGGTGTGTGGCAGTTCAATTAACTTTGACACGGAAGTAAAACGCTTAAACCACAAATTTAAATAGGATCATTACAATTATAGCTTAGGTAGGTTATAACTAGCCAACCCTGAAACTTGTACGGTATCGGCATTGATGAAACAATCGATATTAGTCTATGAGTCACACACATTTATAGAGGTTTTCCTTCCACCTTCACATTTACTTTTTAGCTACTAAGTATAACTTGAATGTTAGTTGGTTATAACATCGGTATGTTACTACGAACCATTCATTTTCGTTGAAGTTTTCAATTGAATTGAATTTCAGTTAGGTCGAATATTTAATAAGAAATCTGAAAAAACAACTGATACGGATGGGTTTTGAACCCACGATCTTTGGCATGCCGTGCCGACTCTCTAACCGCTGAGCCACCGTATCCCACGGTACCGTATTTTTTTTCCAATTTCTTATTAAATATAAATATTTAATAAGCTAACATACGAGTATGCTAAAACATGTAAAAATTTCACAAAAATATCGATCGTCGAATCGTCGATTAATATTGTGCCGTGTGGTTTCCGGGCTAAGAATAGAACCACTCCTACTCGTCTCACGGGTGTCGTAAGAAGCGACAAAGGGAAAGATCCGGAGGATTGGCAGCAGTATCCTTACGTGTAACAGTAATCATTTGCTAACTGCGATTGCCAACCCGCTTACCCAGCGTGGCGATTATGGGAAAATACCTCCAATGAGCGTACAAATAGGCGCGCATTGGGAGAGGCCTATGTTCAGCAGTGGACTAATACAGGCTGATGATGATGATGATGAATAATATTGGACAAAGGCATTGACAAACAAAAGTGTAACATGGAAATTTAAGAAGTCAAAAGTCCATGTCGGTTTCCTTATAACGCTGCTGTAAAAAGTGGTCTCAATATTATGTCTGTATACATAAAAATTAATGTTTGTATATTGGTCCTTTGCGTTCCTTGTGTTATTTAACTTTTGTGAGTTCTTCTGCGTTCGCCCGTGAAGGTTTCTAGCCCAAAAAAAGAAAGAGGCATTGCAGCGCATGCCGGGAACAGCTAGTAATATAGATACTAGCTCCCCTTGTTTCCTCCTAGTTTGGCGTAACATTGATCTTTATTTACCTTTTTGTTACACTTAGAAAGACAAACAAAAGTTAAAAATACACCTGAGTTTTCACTTTCTTTCTAATTAGATAAAATATGGTCATACAACAAGAACTGAATTATACTTCGCAGTAAATGTTAGATATTATCTCACGTATCTATTGTTTGTTTTCAGGACGTGGCGTTCATAAACCCAGCGAACGTGGTGTTCGTGTACATGCTGGTCCGCGAGCTGGTCGACGGCGAGAGGATAGGCCGTCCCCAGGACCTGCAGGCCGTCGTCCTCACCTGCCTCTACCTCTCCTACTCCTACATGGGCAACGAGATCTCCTACCCGCTCAAACCCTTCCTAGTCGAAGACTCTAAAGATAAGTTCTGGGATCGCTGCCTCCTGATCGTTGACCGGCTTTCGTTCAACATGCTCAGGATCAACTCGGAGCCTGGCTTCTTCACCGAAGTGTTCACGGAGCTGAAGGCGTGCGGCACCGCGGTGGAGAGCCCCCCTCCCGCGCCGGCTCACCCTGCGCCCGCGCCCCCGCTCGCCATTACCGCTGCCTGACACACGGAGGTTGCCGTCCTCAGGTTGGCACTCACTGACCGCCCCAGTCGTGTTTGATGTCGGCTTGTGACAGTCGAAGCTCTTGGTCAATCGTCCTCGATTTAGCGTTTCGAATAGCAGCACGTTTATCGAATCATTCCATATTAAGACTTGGGTTTAAAGGGTGGACGGTTTTTTAATAGTCCACATTTTAAACCAATTCTGTTTGAATTCAAACGTAGACTTTTACGTTTTTAAGATTTTCAGACCACCTACTTTTCGGCTGAAATGTAATCTATCGACGAGCCCTAAGAGCTTGTCTGGGTTTTTTGAGTGCAATATTACTTTCTAGTCACTTGTTACTATTATTTATAGTTATATTTATGTAAAACGGTTTGGGAATTTCACCAAAAATCACTCATTAGTTTTTAGTCATTATTTCTATTCATGAATAAATAAATTCTCGGTGTGATTGCTCAAAAATAAAGAAATATAAAGTAATTAAAAAATAGGCACTAAAAATATTGAACTGCTACGATTGACCAAGACTGAAAATGTCATTGCAAATACAGACGTGTGAGAGGTATAATTGGATTATGTATTTACTTACATAGTTCAATATCGTGACTTTGAATTAATCTCGAGGAGAATGTGATATATAGTGCTGAACACTTTGTTTCAGGACATTTAGGGATCGGTAACATCTGATATTAGAATGATAAATCAACTGTAGAAACTTGTATTTCAAACTGTTTGTTAATGTTTGTTGAGGAGACTGTTAGTCGAAACAAATCAATTAATTACATAAGCAAGCGAGATTTTTGGGATGAAATATCTACTCATTATCACAGTTACATAATTCAAAGTCATTGACAACTTTTACCTGTACTCCCTCTCGCCGAAATCGTTACGTTAATGACGTGCAACATTATCGTTGTGGACTGCGCGTGCGCCCCGGTGTTTCGATGTGAACCACGTTGTAGTTAATGCTGCACTCTCTTGCATGTTGGTAGGTAATTGTCTGGTAATGTTGTTTTCTTGCCGCTGGATCAAGCGGTGTTTTAGTCCAATAGAGCAGCGGTTAGCTAGTAAGGTAAGAATTTCGTAAACGTAGTGAAATGAACGTATTGCCATAAAGTTAGATGATATTAGAGAAATGTCTGGCAGGCGGGAGGATGCAATAAAGCGGGAACTCCGACATAAAGTAATCCGGTAAACCCTTCTATGAAGTGTACGTATTAAAAATATTAGCCGGCTCAAAGCGGGACTCGATGTTGTTAAAACGACGAAATGTATTAATAAAACAAATAGGCAAATTTTGCGATGGAATAAGCGTTTTGTACAGTAAAATCGAATAAAGTAATACACCTAAGTCTTAACCATTAGCATAGTTTAGACAAATGGACGGCAGGCTCTGCGCCTGAGTGGCACTCGGTCCGCAAGACAGGGGCAAAAACGTTTTCCATATAGCATGCAAAATAATATTATTCTCGTACATTAGTAGTAATATGAGTGAGGTTTTTTGAGCTTAGTTTAATAATAAAGTCCTAATTATCTGGCTTATGTTTAGCTCTCAGGGGAAATTAGGTTCTTAATTGGACAGCCTAATCAACACAGCTAGGTTTAAGGCCAGCAGAGATCCGGCTACACCGAGTGCCGTAGTTAAGATAAAATTGTTTAGTCGAGTGAATGTCTAAGGGTGATGAAATGTAAGTATTTAATAATAAAAAAAGAAATCTCATAAATACGTTCCAGTCATTAACGATTAGGTAAATGTAGTTGTCTGTGATGTTTATTGATTATTAGCTTTGTGTTTAGTGTCAGTTTTGTTATTTTATTTATTTTTTTCACTATAAATTGTTATATTTATTATAAGATGTGGTTATTGAAAGCAATAATTTATTTTCGATATTTCCTTGAATCTGAGAAGCACGATATTGACACCGTCTGTATGATATACAAAGTAAAAAATTAAATAATCACTAGTATAATATATAATTGGATTGAAATGCTTTTTGAGAATTGACGAGACATTTGGAATTACAAATTTATTGTTGTTGTTTTGTTGATTTGAATATTTATTTTAGTATTATGCATTATACAAGTATCTACTAGATTACCTACACGTTACTTTACATGATCTCGATTTTAATGATGGGTAAGCCTTCGAAATAGCCGTGGCTACATTCCAATTACTAATACTAAGTCAAGTAAGGCCATATATTGTAATAATTATAGGCTTTGAACGGTACGAATCAGACCTAATGAATATCTGTAGTTTGCTAGGTCATATTTGACCAGTGGTGTTCAAAGTCTTAGGCTGAGGTAAATAAACATTACTTGAAGCTTCAGCTAGATGTTCCCGTCTTTGTCTAGCAGTTAAAGTATGACTGTAGCGCGACAGTGACAGGAATACTGCTCAAGTGTTAAGTAGCGTTTAATTATCTTCGCCAAAATGTCGATTTGATGATCTCTTCTAAGATATTATAGTGTAAACTTTGGTAAATTGAAGTGTGGATGTGTAACATTAATCTGAAGGTATACCTGGTGATATACCTCTTCTAACATTATTCATGTAACTCACGTTTGTTAATTAATCTATTGTAAATATACCCAATTATTAAAAAAAAAACTTTCGTATATATAAATGTATGTTGTTTTATTTCTTGTGATGAATGATTCCTGACAACATTAAAATACGATAAATCACGAAATGTTTTGAATTGTTGAAATAAAAATTCGATATCGAGCAGGATATGAACTTGAAACCTACTGGTTAAAACTACCAGCGGCTCTACCAACTTAGCTATTCGTAATCCTGCTCGTGCTCTCGTAATTGTCAATATTCAATTCAATACAATACAAATCCTGTTTCTTTTCAAAACATTTTTCCTACATTGAACTGACCCAGCAGACCTTTCTTTCCAACTGGCACTGTGGATCATCCAGATCACCAACTGAAAACTAATTATTATCGAAAAAATCAAACGATATTAATTAATTACTAATTACTTTCCTACTCCTTGTTGTTCCATGTTGTTTTAATAACAAAAAGACCTGTATCAATACATTAGTTATAAGGGTACCTACCATTATTCTAAATGCCCATGACCTCATATAGGTTAAAGACGGCCCTGCGTCCCTGGCCATGAAGCAAATGTAGTGTAAATGTAGTAGTGACATCTATCGCTTGTGCAGCAAACTAGAATATTTCAATAGGAGTAACCGCCGAACTGTGGCATTGCTCCCAACTGAACGTAGTTTCCTGCATTCTTCTTCTTACTCTATGGTTGATGAACGGTAAATAAAAGGAAGAAGAAGAAAAGAGGCGGGGGAAGTAAGGGTTACTTATATACATACAGAGCCACCAACTTGACTGTTTAGTAGGACAAAATTGGAACTAACTAATTTGAAACAAATTTAAACATAATTTGGCGGCACTGTAGGATGTCCGGACAGAATTATTTTTCTATATGGTCACTTTATTATCATTGGTACCTTAGAGAAACAATAATTTTGCCTTTGACAAATTGGTACAGTTTACAAAAAAGAGTCTGTAAAAATTGGGGGCGCCACTGGCGCACTCATTACAAGTTATTTGGTAGTGTGGTCACATATTATTTCTATGACGAATTTTTTGTCATCAAAGTAGCATCCTGCAGCGGAGTGGACTGCGATAGATTTCTACTCTAATGTTAAAATCTACCATGACTTGATAGACAATCACAAGACAAAAAGACATATCATCAAACTGTGAAAAAAAATGTTTCGTCATTTGACACTGACAATTTGACAGTGACATTGACACAAAACAAAGCTTCAAACTTCGAAAGTTTGATTTGTTTATTTTCGTAATTTCGTTCGCGTAAAATAAATATTACAATTCTTAAATAATTTCATAACAATCGCAATAATTTAGGTCATATATTTCTGATCAATAGTAGTCGAACCCAAGAATACTTTGTTGTGTGTTTTTATTGATATTGTTTGTAAACTTTTACCGGCAAAATGGGTGATTATCCAGATCCTGAAGAAGAATACGAGATGATGTACGCGGATGAGCTGGAGATGTTAAGAGATGAAGAGGACCACGCAGGTAATAGGAACTTCTTGAAAATTAAAATTAATTTAAAAGTAATAAGCTTTTACTTCTAATAATTTAGGTTAGGTTATCTTATTGTTATCAATTTTGTAAGTCACAACTCTTATCTACACTTGCATAAAGAAAAAAATATTGTGAACAGAACGTAATTATCATAATCCTAATTAAAGTACATCTCAATTACAGAATCAAAAATAATCAAGAAGAAATCTCTACCAGCAAAACGAAGTCTTGACTTTTCTAGTCCTAAAACCATGCAGTCTATACCAACTAAGGTTACAAATCTACCCCCCAACTCCAACACTCCTACACCAGATATCTCTCTAACTCCAAGTCTTCAACCTCTAGAGGATCTAACTCCTGTATCCAGTAAAAGAACAGCAGATGAACTCTTCGGAGACATTGGGGATATAGATTTCAATGAAGTAGAGTTGCCCAGTAAGAGACAAAAGACTGAAGAGGAGAATGACTTAGATATGATTGAGAAAATCCTTGAAGGAAGGCGGTTGAAACAAATGCTTTTGGAACCGAGCAGGAGGATGCTTGGGAGAAAGTCAAATTACAAGGCTAAGGATAATTTGTCTGTAAATATCCCAAGGTAATTAATTTTGTGTAACTTTGGTCCATCAGTACCACTAGGCGAATTCTATCAATGTTATGTATTGGGTTGTGTGTCAATAAGTATATTATCAACCAAATGGACGAATTTTTCAGATCGGCTGAATGGAACATTCAGTTGTAATTATTTTGTTGATATTTTTTTTGTTTTAAAAACTTTTATCTTGTACCGGTATTATGAAAGCAAGATCTTTATACAGCATGATTGATTTACCTGGTGTCAGAGTGGAATAAAACTTTCAAGCAGTAGAAAAAAAGAGAATTACAGGATTAAATGTCCGAGAGTTGATAATTTCATGTGCCTGTAAGCCTCTGACATGACATTGTTTTTGTGGCCCCATCCAGTGCCTGTCTGTAGGCCCGCTCAGGCTCTGGCACTGCTCCTTTAAACATTAAGATTAATAAAAAATAATATGTGATGATGAAAAACTCATTCAACTGCATCCGGTAAGACTGGAAGTTGACTCCAACATAGTTGGGAAAACGCTAGGCAGATGATGATGATGTGATGATGAAAAATAATAAGAACCTTAATCTTTTTCAGGTGGCCATTTATGCCCCTAACCAATGCAGATGGAGATAGAGTTTACGTCAGGCTGGAGTCTGAGGAATCTTGGGATAATTCCCTCGACTCAACAGTAGAGAAAATGTCTTTACATGCTACATATACCAGCACATGGCAGGAAGCTAGGAAAATTGTAAGTGAATGTGATTTTTTAAAATTAGAAACTATAGGCTATCCAGAATACCAAAAAAATAAATGTAAACAATCTTGATACGTCTTTTATTACTAATATGCAAATTATAAAATAAAATGTAATTCATTGTTTTATGGAAATTAAACATATCTAGTAATTTCATTTATAATCACATCAAATTAATTTTTCAAGGAAAAATATAAAAAAAGACATGTCAAGACTGTTAACATTTATTATTTTCGTATTCTGAACAGGTTATAGCTTTGAGCTACCAAACAATTAATAACAAAAATAAAGTTGAATGTGACTCAATTTATACAGTAGCGGCGTTAGTTGATGGGGCGACGGCCCAGGGCGCCAAATTTGCGACGGCGCGGGCGCCGAGATCTGGATTCTCCTGCCCTCCATTGCTCCATACCCTCAATATTGTGCTATGCCAGCAAAAAATTAACACTTGTGGGCCTCAAAATATTTTTGCCTAGGGTGCCAGTGGCCCTAACGCCGCGCCGGCACTGCATTTATAGCAAAATACGGAGTATAACGACATACTTTAATAGTATAATCGTGGCATTCCTTATCATTCCTCGTCCATATACCTTATGACTTATGTTTTACCATCTCAATTTCCAGCTGGAAGCTAAACAACAGCAGCTAATATCAGAAGAGTCTGCCTCCCAACCGCTTCCAGATGTGGATGCTGATTTTAACGGCAATATCCTGTGGGTGGATAAGTATAGGCCACAATCGTACTTGGATTTGCTCTCCGAAGAACCAGTTAACAGAGCCCTGCTGCACTGGCTTCATTTGTGGGATAAGGTATGTTTGAGGGTAGTTTTATATTTTTTATAGTATAATGGTCTTTCTTTTTTTATCGTATGGTTGATGAACAACCTTAAGAGTTTAAACCTAGGCTATTAGTATTTATATATAAGTTTTGAGATAGGTTCAAACATTATAATTTTTTTTTGTTCTCTTGCAATTAGTCACAACTTCGCAAGATTATAAGCTGATTATTTGGGCTATACATGACTTTTTATCTATATGTGGGCTATATATGTCTTCAGATAGTCTTCAAAAAGGAAGTCAAAACAAAAGAACCACAGCAGCGCACCGCATTCAGTAAGCGAGCTGGTCAGTTCCAACTCACCAACAAATGGAAGGGCAAGAAGGAGAGTGAACCGGAGATGGACGAGGATGGACGGCCTCATCACAAAATAGCACTGCTTTGTGGACCTCCTGGCGTTGGGAAGACTACCCTAGCTCATCTGTTGGCGAAAATAGCTGGTAATTGTTTATTGTTTCAAATTGTGCAAGAGAGAAATTGGTCTGACTTTATAATGTTGAAAAGGCTAGAGATCAAGTGTTGCTCAAAAATTTTAAAAAAATGCGGGTTGGTTGTTTTTTTTTAAATGATGGGACACTAGGTTTTTCAATGACAAAAAAATCGTCTGGGTACTAGGGTTGATATAATTTTTAAAACAAAAATTGCTAACGAGCCATATTGTGATAGTGTGGGACTCGAATCAGCGAAACTCAGCTCACTAGGTTAATAGTTAAGCCACTGCGCTCACCGTGTCATTGTTTGCTTACTTTTTTTCAGGTTACAGGCCAGTGGAACTGAATGCGTCAGATGAGCGCAGTACAGACGCATTTCGTAATGCTTTACAGAGCGCTACGCTTATGAGATCAGTGTTAGATGCTGAAAAGAGACCTAACTGCTTGATATTAGGTAAGTCATCACCATCACCAGTATCTACCACCTAGTGGCTCCTACACAGTATAGATGTTTTCAGGGTCGCAGAAACCCGAATCCTTGTCGGTTTGTCATATATCACTCAGTAATACAGCAACAAATTGCTGTGATTTTTAGCCCCCCACCAAAAACAGAGGAGTGTAATATAATAGTAATAAAAATATAACAAAATCAAATCTCTCTGTTTAATCTATTAATTGTAAACTTGGAAATCATTTATTCAACAATATCTTAAATGCTACAAACATGATAAAACTATTTATTTATATGCCTACTTAAATACAATAAGTACTAGTATTTGTATATTATAATTATATCATTAAAACATCTGACTAATAATGTTATTTTTTTATGGCCACAATTTGGATTTTGAAGATGAGGTGCGTTAAAATTTAAATATTTATTTTATTACAACATTTATTTGGCGTTGCTCGGTAGATCGTGCTGACGTTACCGGTCGGTCGGAATTGGTAGACTGATTGACGTAAAGGGAAATTCGACCCCGTTGTGTCCACAAGATGAATAATTCTGAGAATTATCTGCTTACTAGAAACTACCTGTGTCATTTACGTTGTCGTCGTAAAGTTCAGATGCCATTAACACCGCTTTTCCAACTCTATACTAGATGGCGCTAGTAACTACTAGCGCCATCTAGTAAGCATCTAGCAAAATGTTTTATGTTCTTGATTTCTAACCTCTGCCCTATAACAACCCGATAACAGATGGCGCTATGTGTTACATTTTGATTTCGAACCAACAAAAAAAACATAAGCTATTGGTGCTCTACAAAATCTGCTACTAAATGTACCTGTTATTCTTTTAAGCTAGATTATTCAAATCTCCCACTCACAAAGCGATCTTCCATTACAGATGAAATAGATGGCGCCCCACTCCCAACAGTGGAGCTACTAGTCCGCTGGTGCACGGCAGCCACCCCTGAAGGCAAGAAGAAGGCCAAGACGCAACCGCTGAAGAGACCCATCATTGCTATTTGTAATGATTTATACGCCACGTCCCTAAGACCACTGAGGTACAATTGTGATGTATTTAAGCTTATAAGGCTTCCCCACATCAATCCCTAGAAACGGCATTTTCCTGGAACTCTGTCAGTGGACGCTAGCAACTTTTTTTGCGCTGTGAAGTGTCTAAGTGACAGAAAGGAATAGAGTTGACAAAAATGCCGTTCTGTGCGAAATGGAGTTAAGTTACGTGACTTAAACCTTAAGTTGGAATTTATGTCTTTGAAGCATATTATTCTATTAGATATTTGACTTTTACCTCTAAAAGACGAATATCGAATATCGTGCCTTATACGAGTGGTTGTTACGGCTACTCATCTAACCAAAAGCAAAAAAGGTGTTGGTAATTAGTGTCTCACGCCACACTGTGTGTTGTGCAGGCCGGTGGCGTTGGTGGTGGCAGTGGGCGGGGTATCCCTGAGTCGGCTATCAGCGCGGCTGGGCGCCGTGTGCGCGCGCGAAGGGTTAGCGGCGGGCGCGCACGTGACGGCGGCGCTGGCGGCGCGTGCGCAGGGCGACGTGCGCGCCGCCATACAGGTGCTCAGCTTCATCAAGGCGAGGGCTAAGGCGCAGGTAATTACACCAACTAATTATCTAACGACTAAAAATTACTCTCGTACTACACTAAACCATCCGATACGAAGACCCAGTAAATTGCTCTTCCAGACTTGTGCTTACGCAAGTCCCTGCTGAACAATTAATCATAAACTTGTCCCTAAATGATTAAAATCGGATTAGCTGTCTATAATTTATCTTCAACAACACTAAGCCGCCCAAGTCCTATTAAGAGGCACCCATAGCTGCTGTCGCTTTGGCCTATTACCTAGATCACACTTAAAACGCAATTAATATGTATGAACACCTTACAAGCTGTTACTAAGAGAAGCCATACAGATAAAAAAACACAGATACTTGTAGCCAAATTATTGACAACTGTACCAAATTTTAGTCTCATTTTTGATTTCATTATTTAAAAAAAAATCTTTTTCATGAAACCCCATATTATTATCCCAATGATACTAAATTATTTGAAGATGCTATTAAAATCTATGATTTCAAGGCCATTCTGGCTTTATCAGTCAATCGTTTAATTTATGGTTCATATTATTTTTTCAGATAAGCATGGCTGACGTAGAAAACGCAGCGATCGGTACGAAGGATTGCAACAAGAGTCTGATGCAGGCATTGCAGGCTATCTTCACTATCAACGACAAGGATCCAGAGGCCGTTACCAAGACTATACAGGCTGCTGGAGAATATGATAGGTACTTATTGTTAGGGCTAATAGAAAGAAGAAAGAAAGAAAGTTTTTTTTTTCATAAATGAACAAATGGACACTAAACTAGTCTAAGAGTACCTCCTAAAGAGTCCAACACTATTTTTGTTACACATTGTATAGAGATTCACAAAATTCGTAATATTTTATTTATTTATTGAATTTAAATTTATTATGACTAGAAAGAAAGAAGGATTTATTTTGGCACAAAAAGTAAATAAATAAATTTGAGATAGCGCTACAACTGCACTAGCACTATTTGATATTTGACAGAATAACAATTTCTTCAAAAAGTATTAACCCTTAGAGTATATAAGAAAATATAGAGCAACCCTAAAGAAATATGAACTGTGAGCACGGGTATGAACAACGCGAAACGAGCTCCGTTTGCGATCATACCTCGATCGAATGCGGTTCAACTAGGTTCCACGAGCGAAAAAGTTTCATTTTAGCTTATATCATGGTTAACTGCTGAGTTAAATTATGAAAAACGTCTAGAAAACATAAATTGAAAAAATGTAATTTTAACATTTGTATGGTGAGACCTGTTTTCGCTCCGCACAAGGCAATGTGGTTGACGTTATCACTCTATATTTTCTTGAATACTCTATGTATTAACCAGACTAACAAAATAGGACAAAAATTAAAAAAAAAAGAAAAAAAAAATGACATAAAATATAAGGAGCGAGAAATGTGAGTGCCTCATGATTGTGTCAAAAATGTTATTGGTTATATTCATCAGACTAGCCGATGGAATATTCGAGAACTACCTGTCAGCCCGAGTGGACGGGCGCCTGCTGCTGGCATGCGACACACTATCATGGCTGCAGCTGCATGACGTCATCCACAGCTGGACGCAGCGCTACCAGAACTACAGCCTGTACGGCATGCTGCCGCTGTTTGTGGCGCGCTGCCACGCAGGCCTGGCTTCCAGGACACCGCAGAGGATTAAGTTCCCTATGCAGGCGCAAGAGGTTAGGGTATTACTGCTAATTTTTTACTAGAATTAAGAATGTTGAAACTATATTTTGTACTTTTGTACGTTAACTTTTGCCTGCGGCTTCACTCGCGTTTCTTCAGAATTTAAAATACAACGACGCGACCGCGACGTTCGCTAGGAGTCTCGTCGTTACGCAATATTACGCATGTTTGTGTGAGCGTGTCGTTTGTAGTGTTTGTACATAGTTTCCATACTGTATGATTATTATACTGTGGAGCACATACCAATCGCAGGGGTAGACACTGAGAGGTTCATAGAGAACAGGTTCAGCGCGCTAGGGAGAGTCGGATATTTTGGCCGTCTAAAACGTTGCCCGGAGTGGACCACGAGGAGGTAAAGTCTAACAAACTACCACTCCAACGTGGCTGGCCAACCTTGATCTTAAAATAAACAGGAAAAGCCTAAATACGATAATAATAATACCCTGTTCCCGATAGCTACTATATTTTATATTTTTAATGTATATTTTTATTTTTTATATATACACACATCAAAAGTGTCTAGGGATCAACATATATTTTTGCAATAACTTTTCTCCTGATTGATATTAATTAAAATTTTCTTTAAGGATTCATCAAATAAAGTGTTTTCGTTTGTCACAGTAACGATAAACCAAGTCACCTTTGCATTAATAAAGAAATTTGCCATTTTCCTAATAAAGGGATTTTTGACATTTGAACCACTAACATTAAAGTTCAAAAAAAAGACTGAAATAACAGTTTTCTTTAAAATTTTATTGGGTAACTTAAACAATTAATAATCCGTGTTTCTACCGCGAACACTAACAACACAAGAACATCGGTTTGGCATACTCAAAATGAGTTCATCCAAATCACGCTGTGGAATGGCCGCCCATGTTCGTTGCAACAACAAAAAAAGGTCTTCTTGCGACGGGATACCCTCCATATTCGGCAGAGCTCTTCTCTGTAGCATATCCCATGCATGCTCAATCGGGTTCAAGTCTGGCGACTGAGCAGGCCAGGGCAGGACATTGATGTTAGCTGCGGCGAGAGTATGTCTTACAACTCTTGCGGTGTGCGGTCGTGCATTATCATGCATTAACTGAAATAAGGGACCGATTTGCACTTGTAGAGGAACGATGACGTCTGATACAATCGTCTCAGCATAAATTTGAGCGTTGAGGTTGCCTCTGATCCAAATCAACTCAGTTCTTCCGCCGATCCAAATACCCGCCCATACCATGATGGTTCCACCACTATAAGGATGGACTTCCTGGCAGGATTTTAATCGCTGTTGGCGTCCAGGGGTTTTCCAGTGTCGTATACGTCTTGTATCCGGTCTCATACCAAAACGAGACTCATCAGAAAAGCACACGAAACGCCATTGTTCTTCTGCCCAATTTCTGTGTTCAAGAGCCCATTGATATCGAATCCTACGATTGTGCATTGCTATAGGTGGTACCCGTAGCGGTCTTCGGGAATGAAGGTTCACTTCATGCAAGCGGTTTCTGACTGTTTGGTCGCTAATTAAGTTCCCTGAAGAGTGATGAAGCCTCACGGCTAACATCATGGCGGTTATTGTTGGAGCTCTTCGAGTTAAGATTTGAATGTATCGGTCTTGTCTCCGTGTGGTGCAGCGATACCGTCCTCCATGGCGCTCAGCCACGGTACCAGTGCTTCGGTAACGTGTCCAAAGTCGACTGATAACACTCTGACTTGTATTCAGAGCTAAAGCCACAGTACGTTGCCGGGAACCAGCTTCTATCATTCCCACGGCTCTGAGCACTTCTTCCCTGCTTAAATGACGTCGCCGCTCCATAATAACGTTGGTTTTAATCAGTAGTAGGGAAACAGTAGCACTAATAATGTCTTCAATGCGTTGTATGTTTTTATAGGGAAAATATTGACAGCTGATTTTCATCTTTTACTCGAATTTGATTCACAGTTCCTGATTCAAATTATGAAATGCACCAAAAAGGATCCATATAAATTTATAAAATCATAAATTTATTACAAAGCCACATCTCAATCTCAAGAAATCCGCATAAAAATGCTTGATCCCTAGACACTTTTGATGTGTGTATTTAATAATGTATTTTATATGTTTGAAAATGAATAAAAGAATAATATTTATACTGTGCCTCCACCAAGCGACACACACACAGTTCTAATAAAGATGTGGTAACTTTCTCCTAACAGATGTACCGAAAGAAAGTTGAACTAGAGAGCATAGTATCTTCAATACTGCGCGGCAGTTCACCCGCTGTCTGCAACAACCGTATCGCCTTGCAGTTGGATGTACTGCCGTTACTGCCGTATCTATTAGCTCCTCAGCTGCGTACTGCTAATGTTCAGGTATGTAACTTAATAATTTAATATGCCTTGAGCAAAAGGGCTTTTGTCTGGGTTATGAAAAATCGTAAGCCAACATAGCGATTGTGTTTACGCGCGAATTTCAAATGACTAAATAACAGTTGTTGTTTTTTTCTAATAAATATCTAATGCTTTTTTGAGAAAAAGATAATAATTGTAAAAGGTATAAAATAAATAAATAAAATAAAAAGGCGGTGAAAGCTGAAACTAAAAATAAAAATCTTAAAAATGAAGTTTGTGAATACTACAATAACTTAAAAGTTATAAATTTGATTTTATTTGATGCTAATAAATTCGTCATAGAAATAATGCAAGTACCAAATAACTTGTAATTTTGAACTGTAGTATTAAAAGTGCGCTAATGGCGCTTCCAATTTTCGCAGACTCTTTTTTGCCAAACTATATTTTAAAATATTTTTCCTAAAATTGTCAAATAGCCAATTGTACACGGGGCGGACCACAATTACATTCCGAATGTCATAAATCGAATTTTAACTGTTCAGTTAAATTGGTCGTGAGTTCAACTTTACAGTCTCAGTACTTAGTAGTCTTCACATCTTACAATAAAGATAATTGAACAGTCCATTCTTCCCTAACCTCTAGCCTTAATTCTAACTATGTCTTAATTTTGGTATCTATTAAAAATTCCGTAGTTTCTTTAACCAGAATTTAAATAGAAACATTTGTTACAGCTATGCAGCGAGAGTGAACGCAAATCGCTACGTACTTGCGCAGGCGCAATGTGTGACTACGGTCTCCAGTACATACAACAACGCACTGCAGACGGACTGTACGCCTTCGTGTTGGATCCACCTGTGTATAAGGTTGCTTTCTTTGGTTAGTATTACATACTTACTTTTACTAGGAAAATTAAAAAAAACGGTTTAGTAGTTTTTCCAGTAGAAATAAACATATATTTTTTTGTCTTTTCGTAATAATAGGTTCTGAAGAGAAGGTGCGTCCTCCGCCAGCGATCAGACAAGCCATAGCCCGAGAACAACAGCTTGAAATGATCAGACGAAATGAAGAAATGGTGAGTATAGCAAACCCATCTAATTCCGTGACACTCTTAATTTGGTAGCATTAACTTTTTTATTACTTGAATATTCCACTTACAGAAATCTATATATATAAAAATGAAACCCGTTTTCCGTTGTCACGACATAGCATGAAAACGGCTTGACCGATTTGGCTGATTTTGGTCTTGAATTATTTGTGGAGATCCAGGGAAGGTTTTAACGGTGAGAAAAAGGGGTAGAGTAGGGTAGGGTCGGGGTAGAGTAGGGTAGGGTAGCGGTATAGTAGGGTAGGGTAGCGGTATAGTAGGGTAGGGGTAGTGTAGGGTAGGGTAGGGGTAGTGTAGGGTAGGGTAGGGGTAGTGTAGGGTAGGGTATGGGTAATGTAGGGTAGGGTAGGGTAGTGTAGGGTAGGGGTAGGGTAGGGTAGGGGTAGTGTAGGGTAGGGTAGGGGTAGTGTAGGGTAGGGTAGGGGTAGTGTAGGGTAGGTTAGGGGTAGGGTAGGGTAGGGGTAGAGTAGGTTAGGGGTAGAATAGGGTAGTGGGTAGAGTAGGGTAGTAGGTAGAGTAGGGTAGGGGTAGAATAGGCCTTGAAGTAGGATAATCACGCGTACGAAGTCGCGCGGGGCAGCTAGTTTATAATATATCTCAAAGTTAATACTACGAAATTACGAAAGTCACAGAATTAGATGAGCCTACCCTACATCATACAGGGTGTTGCTTTGTAAATCTGCCAAATTTCAGGAGGTAATAAGGTCCATGTAACTTAACAACTTTCCCGAAGGAACATAGTTCGAAATCTGAATCTCCAAAATTGACTTTTTATACAAAGTGACTAGTAGGATACGAGCGGGACTTCCCGCGACACTTAGGTACCTGACTGTACGATACCCAACAGTACGAATACTATTATTTCAGGTCGACATTCTGTGAGAATAACTATATAATAAATAAATAAATAATAGTGCAAACGAACTAAAGTCGCTGACATAGCCCAACGGATTAGCAAGCTGAAGTGGCAGTGGAACTGACGGCCGATGGGGCAGAAAGGTTCTGGAATGGAGGCCACGTAGCGCAGCGTAGGACGTCCACCCACAAGGTGGACAGACGACCTAATAAAGGTCGCAGGAAGCTGCTGGATGTAGGTTGCTTCCAACCGGCCAATCTGGAAGTCATTGGGGAAGGCCTATGTTCAGCAGTGGACGTCTTATGGCTGAAATGATGATGATGATGATTCTTTAAGAGGGTAGTACTACCCTGGTCTAGCCATATCCAAGCCTGGTCTACCTATAAAAAAAACTAAATTTGGTACTAGCGTTTACTAATGATTCTACATTACAATGTGAATCAGTGCTCTGCTACGTAGCGTAGCATCACAAGCTACGACGTAGCTAATCCGTAGCATACAACGTAGCTCGTAGGGCTACGAGCGTGCTTCAAAAACGTACACTTTTTAAAGTTTTATGTAGCTTGCCCTGTTTGTTTTTTTATTTGATTGGTTCAAAATTTAGTACACAATTGAAATTTTACCCCCTTCCTGTTGACAGTCCTGTTGCTATTTAGTATATACCTTCAGTTCTGTTGAGAAAACCATTTGACGCAAAAAAAAACTTTTATTATTCTTTTAATCATAAACCATTCAAATTTTTTCTTAGGCAAGCAGAGTACCCAATAAAAGCAAGACGATTGAGCCCACTAAGTCTGTGGCGAACAGAAAAGAGGCTTCAACCAGCAAAGAAAAGGAAAAGCCTTTGCCGAACCACTTGCAGCGGTTACAACCTAAAGCAGTGACGAGGCCACCACAAGTAAGAGCTTTATGTAGTTTTAATGTAATGACAGAAATAGATTGTTGTGATAACAAATATACATATAATTATTTTATAAGCTACCATGTAAAAAATACAAATATACACCTTGTGTTGTAATATCTAAATAGGCATGACGACAGTATCAAA
This sequence comes from Protodeltote pygarga, assembly GCA_936450705.2. Classification (NCBI taxonomy): domain Eukaryota; kingdom Metazoa; phylum Arthropoda; class Insecta; order Lepidoptera; family Noctuidae; genus Protodeltote; species Protodeltote pygarga. Next base: position 3,110,032 of record OW388264.2, on the reverse strand, counting down.
AAATCGTCGATTTGATGATGTTAGGGGAAACATTATACAAAAAAATATTAAAACGCTGCTGTAGTTTTATTTAAAAATATTAGATTATTAAGATTTTCACTAAAATATTGCTATCCGCCATTTTGTCTGAAACAGCAATCACAGCGTATGACGTCACGCTTAGGTAAAATCCGCTGTCAACACTGTTTTGTTGTATTGAATATTTGACATGTTTACCTAAGCGTGACGTCAAAGTTGACGCCATGACACCTGAGAGCTTTTTTGACGCACTATTGAAAAAATTTTAGAAAAATGGTTTTATACTTCGTTAAACTAAAGTTTATTACCGAAATAAAGGCTTTTTCGTAAATAGTAAATGTAAACCTATATTACGGAAGAAGATTTATAAATCTTTCGTCACGCCTATTATACCTGTCTTACTCAATCAAAAACAATAAAGTTTACTTTTCTTTACTTCTGTCATTTGTCGTGGTGACATGGCGCATTGGTTACGACTTTAGAACTGGATATACATATTCAATCCAATACATTAACATGAATTAATAATCAAAGTTCTTAGTTATAGAACGAAAAATATGGATTGGAGAACATTTTTTTTTATTTACCATGAAATTGGCGTTAAAAAGCTGTGCTATTTTTGAAAAAAACCCTTAATTGCCTTACAACTTTAAAAAAAAACACGGCCATTTCAATTATAATATTTACGTAGTTACTTTTTAAGTTCGTTCAATTTCAGGGGTGCGAGCATGGATCTTTTTCTCGACTTTATCGAACGTTTATCGATTCTAAACGTCAAGTTTGACATAAAGTTCATTAAATTGTGTGAAAATTGACGTTTAATATTGATATATTTTCGATAAGAATTCGATAAAAAGATCCATGCTCGCACTACAGACTCGACACTATAAAAGCCTTTTTCATTCCACCACGAAAGAGTACCTAACAAATTCATATCACAAATCTAACAGGGTTCCTTACTTAAAGAACTCGTTAACCCTGTGAATGGCCGCCCAGATGAAGTTTACACATACGATGGAATAAATTAGCGGCTGTGTGCGAAACACTCCGGTATTTAATACCGCTTTTTAATTGCAAAGAATTTTGTGGGAACTTGCGGATGAAAGGGGTTGCTAAAATTAGAAAGTGGCTGTTGTTTTTTTATACCCCTACGGGTTATTAAGATTTAAAACTTTCGACATGTTAACTTTTATTATACAGGGTTATTTGTAAAACACTAGCATCCTTAAAAGGGGTCATTAAGCTCATCATTATGAACAACTTTTACTATCGAACAACCTTGAAATCGCAAAAAAAATCAGCTGTTCCATACATTTATGTTCACATGACTCAACAAAATGTATGGAACAGCTGATTTTTTTGCGATTTCTGGGTTGGTCCCATAGTAAAAGTTGTTCTTAATGATGAGTTTAATGACCTCTTTTAAGGATGCTGGTGTTTTACAAATAACCCTGTAGGTATCGGGTAAAAAATGTGAGCACCGAGTCAAACCATGTCTGGTTTAATGGTGCTATACAAACCTAAATGTATATTATATCTGTACTTTATTTATATTTACTTTTCTTTATTATACTTATGAATAAATAAAAAAAGGGTTCATGGAGGTATGCGAATCGAGTAACTTTTATCCCGAAAAAAGTACTGTTTCCGAGGACATTAGATAATGCCACGTTTTAGCTACAATTTATTAACATACCACGCGGGCGAAGCCGCGGGCAGAAGCTAGTCATTAATATTTACAGAAATATCGTTTCTAAACTTATTTACTTATGGATAAAACATGTTATGTATCTCGGCGATACGTAACAATGGACGGATGTCTCATTTCTCGACCTTTGAGGGTCGTTTGAAATTGTTATAGTAACAGGCATAGCATTTGTCATTCTATGATAAACGATTTGGTCAAGATTCCTTTAAAGCTATACCTAACAATTTATATGCTACTATATCTGACATATTTTATATTTTATCGTAACAGTTGTCAAATAGCCAATTAATTAGTTTAGTATTACAGAAAACCTACAGACTATTAACAAACTATAGATGAGAATGTATAGGTAAGGACAATTGCTAATAACAAGCTTCTATATAAGCTAATAAATTACACAAATATATCCTAATCACAGTAATCACATAATATTATTGTCTACTACGTTATATTTCCCATTATATTTTATATTTCCTATTGTTTATCGCAAGTAATAGGCGCACAAGACGCGGGTAGTCGGAAGCACTCTGCGAATCTCGCTAATTAAAACTGTGTTTGCTAAATCCGCAACGCGTATTGTGAGAGCGTGAAAGCGCTTCAGAGTAACTGCCAAAGATTAACTGAGTTGAAGATAGGACTTATATATTTTGTACTGGCACAGGCAAAGATACATATAAAATAACCAACATTTTTTTAAGATTTAGGTCTTTAATCATCAGTGTTAGTCCACTGCTGAACATAGTTCTCTCCGAATGCGCGCCACTATTTTGCGCTCATTGGAGATATTTGCATAATATAATCGCCACGCTGGGCAAATGATTGCTGTTACACAGATTTTTCATGAAATTATCTACTAGGTTACTAAATCTCTTATATCTTAACAACAATTTCCATTTTGAGGCTTTCGAATTTTAAAATCAACTGTCACGTCTTTCTTACCTCGTCTCGTTTAAACACGTTCGCAGCGCGAAGTCACGTAATCACAGCAATCTCGGAGCGAGGGCTCGCACAAAAAGAAATAATTAACCCATCGCGTCGCTGCACTTGTCACGTCATGTCGCTTTAAATGTTACCCGCTGTCACGCTGCGCTACCCGACATATAACTATGAATGTATCGTTTAAAAATGAGTAATGTTTCCTTTTTCAACTTAGTTATATAAAGGCTTAATTAAAGTTTTTATAATATTGTCTCAAACTTTCGCGAACGTTTAACATAATTAAACAACCTTTTTAACGGATTTTTCGTCGCGAAAATTTTTTATCCCATAAATAATGTCCTCTTGAATAATGACTCCTGAATTTCGGTCACAGTGGCCAATCTCAACAGAGATTAGTCAACTACGCTGGAGATATTATATGCACAAGTGTGTGCGCAAACAGGTAAGACCGGATACCTCTGACTTGACAGTACAACAGTCATACCACTAGGCTATCATGACTTGAAGTTTTATCCCATAAAGAGTTATATATTGTTGTTATATATTTTGTTTGTTTGTTCATCTAAGCGCTTCGTAGTTACCGCGAACTAGTTTGATAAACATATTTTACTAATTTAAAAATAAGTTATTATAGACTTTCAAGCACTTATTGAGGTTGTAATTAGTAATTTAGTATGGTTGTAGTTATATCACCTATTTCTGTTAGTATAAAGTTAGAGCTCTCAAAGAAGAAAATTATTATGACACCCTTTGTCACGCTGCTTTTATGGATAAAATAATATTTCCTCTTAAGATAAACTAGTACGGAAAGTCTATTTATCTATTTTGTAATTAAAACCTTACAATGTTGAAGTTAATAGACCCATTTTATATTTCCTTCTATACAGGACAATTGTTCTGCAAAGGTAGGCTAATTAACAAAGCTAGAGCTCGCACAAAAGAAATAACTAACGCATTCATGCCCCTTGTCACGTCATGTCTTAGCTTTTAATGTTGTCCATTATCACGCTGCGCTTGCCAAGTTCTGCTTGAAAATATGACCTAACGAACATTTTAACGAGAAAAAAATCTGCGACATAAAACTAGGACAGAGAGAGTTTTTTTTTTAATAAAAAAGAACTAAATACTTGAACGTGGTGTCGTTAATAGTATCATTACGAAAGTGTGTATTTTTAACGGTTTTACTTAGCTTGACCTGTTTATTATTTGGTTCAAATTTAGTACCTAATCGATATTTCACCCCCTTCCTGTTGACAGATTGATCTGATATTTGGTACACAGCTTTAGTTTTGATGACAAAACTGTTTTATGTAAAAAAAAAATTTTACTTATTTTATTTTGCTTAAGTATAGATTTTTATGGGCTGGAGAGTGATTTAATAATAATTATTTAGCCTGTAACTGTCCCACTGCAGGGCAAAGGCCTCTTCTCATACAGAGATCGAGCATTAATCACTATGCTAGCTCACTGCGTGTTGGCGATTTCAGACTATTTAATCCAGGTTTCCGTATGATATTTTCCTTCAACTTTAGTCAGTGGTGATCTAGATTAACTAAGTAAATAAATGATATTATATATTATACACACATCAAAAGTGTCTAGGGATATTTCAATTAAACCTAAATAACTAAAACTCTATTAACTTTTTGTTAAGACACCTACACATTAAAATAAACCTTGTTTAATAGCCTATCTAATCTGATGATAAACTTTTAGATAAAGTCAAATTTTAAAAAAAACTTAGAAGAAAAGGAAAAAATCGAACAAAATTTCAATCTTAACTTTATTTTTGAAACATCAAAACCTAAACAAAACAACTATTTTTTTTAAAAATTTGTTGAAAATTTTAAATTAATAATTCGTGAATCCACCTAAGACTCTCCTGACACATCTGCAGCGGTTCTGCATACTCAAAACAAGGGTGTCAATATCCTGTTGTGGAATACTGCCCCAAGTCCTGCTTAGATTCAAGAAAAGCTGGTTTTCATGCACAATATCTTCAGGGAAATTCCTAAGAGCTGTTCTCTGAAGCATATTCCATGCACGCTCAATAGGATTTAAGTCAGAGGATTGTGCAGACCAGTCTAAAGCTTGGATATCATGCTGTTGTAACCAACTTGCAACGATACGCGCCGTATGTGGACGGGCAATGTCGTGCTTTAGCTGGAAATTTTGTCCCATTTGCTGTCTGTGGGGCAAGATTACAGGCTCTAGCACCTCATCTCGGTATTATAGAGCAGTCATATTGCCTTGTATCCAAACGAGCTCCGTTCTACCGCCGAGACGAATTCCTGCCCAAACCATAATCGTGTCACCTTGATATGCATGAACTTGTTGTGGGTGCTGCAGTCGATTCCAACGTCCAGGTTCTCTCCAAATGCGTACTCTTCGCGAATCAGGATGAAATCCAAACCTAGATTCATCAGAGAAAAGCACAACTGACCATTGAGAATGGTTCCAGTTTTCGTGTGCAATAGCCCATTGTAATCTTGTTCCTCGATTGCTTCTCCTTAGCGCTGGTACCCGAAGTGGCCTACGAGCACGTAGGTTGACTTCATGCAGTCGTCTTCTCAAAGTTTGACCGCTTACCAGCAAACCATACTCTCTCTGTAGCCTTTGAACCAATTGCATCGCCGTTACATTTGGTCGACTTCGTGCAGTATTTACTATGAATCGGTCCTGTACATGTGTTGTAATGCGTTGAGGTCCTCGGTGCCGTTCCACTACTTCCCCCGTGACACGATAACATGACCAAAGGCTGGATATAACGCTCTGACTGGTCCTCATGGCTTCAGAAACCGTAATTTGGGTAGCGCCTGCTTGAATCATGCCCACTGCTCTTAACATTTCGTCCCTGGTCAAATGTCTACGTGGCATGATTAAATGAACACCGGAGATGCGTTTTATAAAAAAGAAATGTTGTTTTGTTAAGGTTTTGATGTTTCAAAAATAAAGTTAAGATTGAAATTTTGTCTGAGATTTTCCTCTTCTTCTAAGTTTTTTTTAAATTTAACTTTATCTAAAAGTTTATTATCAGATTAGATAGGCTATTAAACAAGGTTTATTTTAATGTGTAGGTGTCTTAACAAAAAGTAAATAGAATTTTAGTTATTTCGGTTTAATTGAAATATCCCTAGACACTTTTGATGTGTGTATTATAGATAAAGAATATATTATTTTATTTATTTTAAATTTTAAACCATGGGAGAAAGCTAGTTTAAAAAAAATGGTTTTGCTTTTTTATTGTTAAAGGATATTTTTTTAAATTAACACAGCGCTTCATATTGAACCATAAAATAAAGCAAAATTAAAAATATGAGCCAAACTTTACGTCAAAAGTTTTTAGATGTTTCGAAAATTATATCCCCCTCTCGAAAGAGTCAAGTTGTTTTCCTAATTATAAATCTTCCATTATTTAAAAAGCCCGTCAGAAAAGAAGAGTAAATCAAAAATTTTCTTAAAGGCTTCAGTGTCAAAACCGAAAAGTTATATTTTGAAATTTGTGGCCGTAAAGGCAGCAATTTTAAAGCAACGAGGGTTTATTTGAAAGAAAGAATAAAGTTTTATTTTGCAACCTCACAAAAGATAACAAAAAAAAACAAACAAACAAAAAAAAATGTGGATGTGGATGTGTGAGGCCAAAATATGGCTGGCAAAATATAAAAATATTTTTAACTTTTACTTGAAATTAATGGTTTATTCGCAGAAGATACGATTGGCCGAAGTTCGAAATCGAAAGATATTTTGAATCCTTTCAAAGTCACGTCACTTTTAGAAAAATTGACACAAACGCAAAGTATTCTGCAATTTTCTTCCCTTTGATTTTTAAGTAATTTTATTTTATTTTAATTATATTTTGTTATAGCGGCCGTAGTGCAAACTCTATTAAATTTACGTGTATACCTATTAATGTTCTTAAGTCTAAATAGGCTGGAAAAAATATCTGCCAATTTGTTTTTGAATCGAACCTGCGACACCAAGCGTAAGAGGTGAATCACTAACCACATTACTTTCCTCTCGATTCCTATTCCCGCTTACTTAGTGCCTCCACAATAATTCCTATTAAAGTATCCAGTGAGCTTCCGTCAATATCTCTTCGGACAGCCCCCTCCCCTCGTAAATACAACAACTAATCACAATAAAAGGGTTGCGGTCGGCTCTCTATTAAAAACTCGCTAAGAATTTCATTGAAGGGGGTGGTTTAGGGGCAGCGTGCACTTGTTCAATTTTTTGTATAAAAATCAATATAATATAGCATTTGCTCGCGTTAATAAAATTCGATCATGATTAGAAAGACACATGACGTCATCTATTAACATAAGAACGTTATTGTGGTTTTTCTCGGGAATAGTACTTTTTTTCGGGATAAAAGGTACCCTATGTCCGTTTCTGAACTCCTGACAACGTATATGCAAAATTTTAAAATTGTAAAATCAGTTCAGTGGTTTAGGCGTGAAAAGGTAACAGACAAACTTACTTTCGCATTTATAATATTATATTAAGTTAGGATAAAGATTGGTAATGTCGTTTAGGTCTTTCAACTGCAATAGTTCTAGAACTGAGTTAAATAATTCGCAAAAATTGCCTAATGACATTACCTGGCGTCCCGTCAAGATGATGTCGAATTCTAATAATCAATTCTAATAAATAATTAATAAGAATATTGCGCGTACAGAGGAGTGTAAATCTTGGAATAGTAAAAGTTCTTCAGTAAAAAGTTAGTAAAGATTCTTCTCCATATATAAACTTTTATATTTCTTCTCCATATATAAACTTTTACAGTGCAGAAAGCTAAAATTTATAAAAAAAAAACACGGTCGAATTTCGACCACTGACTAGATCACTTGACTTGCTGTGTGTATTTATCAACATACCATGCGGGCTAAGTCGCGGGCGAAAGTTAGTAAAATATTTATTTCCAATCTCACCCAGGGTGCGTTGCGTCTTATTATTATGATTTTTCTCCGGCTTTCCTCCCGCTAATGGCGTTGTGATGCCGGCGGGCTGCGGCGTCGATTCATTGCGTCATTTGTAACCCCTTCGTCTTCAATTTATTTATCATGTCATCTCCCTTATGTTACGAAGTTGTTTCGTAATTCTTCTATGGTGGTATGTGTTCTGTAATCCATTTCTCTCTGACTTATCGACATATTAACGCGACTATAAATTGAAATACTAATATTTCAATAAGTCAATAGAGCTCATTCTCTTGTATACTTACATCTCCCTAAACTAATTTTAGTCTAACTATCTAGAGATCTTTTTTTAATAAACATCATTGAAAAAGGACATCAAATTAAACTGTCAAATTAGAGCTGTCAAATTAGTCTAAGACCTTGCTATTGACGTGAAATTAAACGAGACTATATGAAATGCCGAAGCTATCTAAATTCTCGTGGATATCACGCAAATAGACTAGTTTGACAGCTCTAAAAATCTTCTATCCTTTTCTAATTATCTCTATTAAAACGAGAGATTTGGAGTCTAAATTAATTAAGAGCGTGTGTAAGCTCATCTAATTCTGTGACTTTCGTAATTTGGTAGTATTTAACTTTGAGACCTACTATAAATTACTGTAAGTGAAATTCAGTTAAAAAAGTTAATGCTACCAAATTAAGAGTGTCACGGAATTAGATGAGTTGGCTTTACCAATGTCTTTCTTAAAAAAAACAATATGAAGTCTTTTCGTTACACGATATTTTTCGTATAAGTCCGTTGCTAAATAGATATGCGGACCCCATAGTACCATTGAATGTGGTACTAATAGAGATATCTGAGCTAAAATAGTTAAACCTTTGAGATAAATACCGTTTTAGCAGCGTAATAAATACATAGTAACATTAGGCGCCGCGGTGGCTAAGTGCTAGCGTCTGTACGTAATTGCTAACTATATATTTTATACACTTTTCTATATTTGTTGTGTACAACAATTTTAGAAATTGCTGTTTTGAGAACAGTAAGTTAGGATTAAAACTGAAAATTATCTATTTTTAATAAGCTTTTATTTAACTTGTGTATTCGTATGTTTAAATTTAAGTTCAAATGTAAGCCAAAGAACCACTTCCTCTAAATTTTCGACTTTGAAATTTCGCAAATTTGACAATTCATAAAAATAACCTGATGTTGCTGGCAGGATTGTGTCCTCATGAAGTACTCCTTAACTGTAGCACAGACAGCACTGATAGCCTAGTGGCATGACCGTCGACTGACAAATCAGAGGTCTCGAGTTCGATCCCAAGGCGCTTTTCGTAAGTTATGTGCGTATTATAAATTAATTATCAGTTGCTAAAACGGAGACGGAAAAACATCGTGATGAAACCAGCACACCTGAGATATTTTTCAATGGTGTGTAAAGCTATGTCAGAGGCCTACGGGCGGTTTTAACTCTGACACCAGGTTGTTCATCAACCATACGATAAGAAGAAAAAGCACAGACATGAAACTTTGCATATAAGTTAACTTGAATATTCCAATATTTTAGTTATTTAAGCAATATGAAAGAAATAAGCATGATTTAAGTTATATAGTCCCGAAGTAGCACACTAGTGCTACTAATATTTGTGAATATAGTAAAGTTTAGATCGATTACCATTTACCGACTAGTTATTCAATCTATAATTAATAAAGTAAATAAGTCTAATTATCACTTCTCACTTACCGGTATAAGATACATTTATAAGTAAGCTTCAAGTTCTTTTCTGTAGATTAAGTAGGCATGCCTCTCGGTGCCCTTCAAACTCATTTAAGAAATAGGCACCGTAATAATAGTTTTAATAGCATTGTCAGGGGGTTCCTTTCTCTGGAGCCCTGACCACCGGTAGCTTGGACCCTGTTCCCGATACCGGTGGGCTACTATATTTTATATTTTTAAATGTATATTTTTATTTTTCATATATATTTAAAAATGTATTTTATATGTTTAAAAATTAAAAAAAGGTTTTAATAAACCGATATATATAACCGAAATAAAACGAATTCCACTCTAACCGTTAATACGGGTTCTCTCTTTCAATTTCTGAACTGAAAAAGCAAGAAAACACGAAAAATATACAATAACCCTTCGGTCAATTTATTAACATCTATTATACGTAGAGCAAGCCCGGGCCGGCCCATTACACTGGCGAGCACAAAAATGTGTAACGCCCACCTAATAAATTTACCGGCAGTTAAGTCGCGCACGCGACCCAAAGTGGATGGTTAGCGGGATCCGCTGAGTGCTTTGTACGGATTTTATGTTCCGCGATTAGGGCTTTTGATGCGATACACTGTAGTTGAGCTGGGACAATTAAATGCACTTAAGTGTATATTGGGTGTTCCACGCTCGAGCAAGGATTTGGTGTTGAACTATATTCAAAGATTTACGTTAAGAAAAGCTTGGGTAGACTAATTTTCTTACGTAGTTTCTATGAGTAAATAATCTGATATTTTCTCAATATATTCTCATACATAGCATAGGTATTTCAAATTTTCTGTAGATTAATATGTGAAGCGAAAACTTCGTAACCCTTTTTCAGAATATTGCGCGCACGAATGAGTGTGATAGGTACTTGAATTACTACAATTTTGATTCCTGTTCATTACGCTTAGAGCTGCACTTATGACATTAACAATTAAAAGAATTTAAATCTCTGAAAAATGTGACTCATTTACTAGCACTTACTACTACGGCTTAAGAAACTTATTCTATATTTTTAAATATTAATATTCATGGAAAACTAGATGAAATTAAAAAAGACATAGGACACATAATTAAATATTAATATATTCTCTTTTTAATTGCAATGACTTTCCACAAATACATCCCATCACAAACACTTAATAACAGATAACACAATTCGTAACAAAACCTGAAAAAAATAGCGTTACATTACGCTTCGTAACTTATGTCGGACATTAAGCACTCGGCTTGGTCGTAATAAAAGCAATAACACTCAGAATAGGAAAGAGTGCCTCTGTAATGCGTCGGGTAAACGAATATGTGGGGAAATTGCTTAGGAGCGAGCTTAGATGCGATTGAGAGAGGCCGGATACTGGCAATCATCAATCTACCCCCTAGCTAGCCAGGGCAGATCGTAAATCACGCGTACAATAGCCGAGGGAAGTTCTTAAGAAGAAAAACTATAGGTTTATATCCTTCCGGGGCTCGGCCAATCGGAAGCCGGCAAATACCCCCCTCTTTACGGGAAGGGTTAGCCCTGGATTGCGTTAAGGGGAGATACGGTGTAATTGGACAATGATGAGCTGTAGATTTGCGATGATTGTAGTTGAAGTTTTTGTGTTTTATGAACTTAGAATTGTTTTTATTTTTGAAGTTCTAAATTTTTTATGAAAGAAAAAAGATAATATGGGCAGGATTTTAACCTGTGATCCACCGATTAAAGCCATCAGTCCTTTTGCCACTAAGCTGGCCGGCCATCTGGCCGCGCTATCGAATCATCTAATAGAAGGCTAGCAAGTCTAATTTTGCAGTTAGAATACAATGTTAGACAGGTATAATTTATTGTTTAAAACTATAGAAGAAAGAAAGAAAAGAAAGATATTTAAATGAATAAAAGATATAAAATTATAAATATCAAACTTATTAAACTACTTATAAACCTATTGTTAAATTCAAAGCAGATTATTATATTACATAAAAGTTTTTTCCATATTATCAGCATCATACATGGCCTTTTTCAAACTGCAAAATTTTAAAAAAAGTACTCAGAAAAATGGTGTCTTTTTCGACATTTCTTTTCTTTTTCTGTCCAAAGTTATTCGGTTAGGGGCGAGATTTTTCCACGTCCGTCCGTCGGGTCGGAATCGTCCGTCATTCCAAAGGATTACTAGTAATCTCCTACTGGCGATAGCGTAATGGCTTGTGATGTGACGGGTTCATTCCAATTATTTATATTGATAAGTTCGAGGTTTTCAATCGAATTTGTTTTTCGAATGATTTAGGATTAAGTTCAGATTTTTTTTTGGACACTTCTGAAGTATGTTTCCGAATAGGTATAGTACGTATCATAAAAATATGTATAACATAATAGATATGACAACATATAGCAAACTCATCTAATTCCGTGACACTCTTAATTTGGTACCATTAAGTTTTTTACTGCCTGAATTCCACTCACAGAAATTTATAATAGGTTTCAAAGTTAATACCTACCAAATTACGAAAGTCGCAGAATTAGATGAGCTTACCGCTCATAAAATTGAAATCCGGTAAACCAATTTTTCCATAGCTTAAATGGATCTTAATAGCTCACAAAATATGGAAACGAACCCGATTGGTTTGATTTAAATTTGAAAACAGACCTCCAAACCTATATTATTTTTAATTACATCACAATATTAAATTTCCCTAAAGCATTACAATATTTGAACACAATTTAGTTTTTCGAACGAATTCATTTGCCTGCAACATGTTGGAAAATTTGAATTTAGAACGCGTTCAGGGAGCGCGGGCCGCGCCGCGGCAAATTGTGAATTAGACCGCCGCGGGCGCACCGCACCACCGCTTGTTAGCTAGTTTTTACGCTGGCAACCCCTTTGTCAGGGAAATTGCATCAATGCCGTATTGCAGTGTGTAGTCGGTTATTTAGACCGCGTGGAAAGATTGCTTTGATATTCCTTTTATTGCCGTTTTCAAATTCGTAATTTTATGGTTAGCTTTTTTTGGCATATTTTGTTTGTACCATTGCGCGCTGAATGACTGAATGTAGGTAATGCAAAGTATTTTTTTTTATAAAATTTAAATTTCGAAAATATTTTTTACATACAGTGTGCGAAACACAAATTTAAACTTTGGATTCACTGCATGTTGACTTTCCTTTTTTTTTTGTTGAAGTCATATACTGGAATATATGGCTTAAATTTGATATTACGGTGTCCCTTTCACCGTAAATTTAGATGAGCTAATAAGCAATCCGTAATACTTTTTGAAAAATACCCAAGTTCGTATAGCCCGAGGGCGGTAGGCCGTTCGTTGTCTAAATTCAAATGATATAATATAACGCCCCTTAAACACGGTGAGGGTGTTGGTATCCTGCCGCGATACAATCATAGCTAATGATGCTCTTAGCATTTTTATACCGAATCATTAGTAATAAAAAATACAACATGTAACTTGTGTAAGGTTTTCTATTAAATGTTTTGCCGCGCGTCACCATTGTGACGTCAGACGTCAGCGTAAACGTCGCGGTTGACGTTTATTTGTCTGTTAAAACGTCGGGAGTGAGTGTGTCAAAAAAACAATAACATTTCTAGCATGTGCGGCGTGTGGCCTGACGCTGTATATATGCATTGTATGCTCTGTACTAAACCTAAACTAACTACTAACCGAGGATAATAATTATAGACAAAAAAAATTAATGTACTTACTGATTTCTCTGACAACATTAAGTTAATATTAACCCAATTTCATTGTCATCATTACCTTAAAAGCAGTCGTGATGAAAATGTATTGTATCGTCCATTTATCATCCTCCCGAATGACTAACGAACATAATAAATAACACTGTAATTTTCACTTCACTCCGCATTACAAGGATTACGATCCATTTTCATACGCCCGCGCCCCCACTCTATTATTGTAACTAATCTTGTCACTAAACCCTAGTCCGATTATCCGAACGTAGTCTCAAATAATGCGGTTCCAAATTTAAACACGCGTATAATTTTCAAAATTGGAAGAGTGGATGCCATATGCGTTGCCTGAGGCTTTTATTTTTTTGGCGCCACAAAGTCGCACCCGTTCGGAAACGCGCCACTGACACCCGTTAAACGAGCATTAAGAACACAAATGTATTCACGAATGGGGTGAGCTGATAATAAACGGTTTTATTGGCTTTATACCGTTGTGTCTGAGCCTGAGCCAACATTGTTACTCGGTTTCTTTTTCGGTAAAGTAATTTGAATACGTTATTATAGAATTTTGGCTGATGTTGTGTTCGTTTGGAATGATTTTACTATTTTTGTAGTGTAACGAAATATTATATAATAACAGTATCTACCTATATTTTTGGTTCTGATTTATAGGTAAGTACCTATAAATCATTATCTTTTTACTTTACACCTATACGAGTTACGACACACTGTTGAGATTATTGTTTACTTCACAAGCTAGTGTTGAAATAGCTATTGACTGGCACATTAGAGGTGTCAGGTTCGAACCCATGAAATGCATTCTGACTTTTCGGAAGTTATGTGCGTATTATATGATTATTATCACTTAGACCATGCCTTAGAAAACATGTAACGCCGTCGGTCCTGCGCCTGATCTCTCTCCAGTCATATCGGATTGACGTCCCATCGGACAATGAGAGTAAGGGAATAGAGAGTGAGTTTACGCACACTTGTATATCTCCTGCGTCGATGGCCAATCTTCATTGAAATTGGCCGCAGTAAACAGGCAGGAAGACATTATTTTTATTATTACTTACAAAACTTGAGTCTAAACCTGACTTAGGTTTGACCTTTTAAACCAGTTTCTCCATACTCCAGTCATCCAGTGACGACTCCAAACGATTTATTAAAATTACATTAAAATGTTAATTATTTTTATGTATGATTTTTCCGCCCGAGTCAATTGGTTTTGTTAGTTTCTTATTCATGATATTTATCTTATTTTCCACGATTTCTATATATCGCATATTTCTTGGCATAGACACTATCCTCTACATTTAGCCCTTTGACACCATACCACCTGAGGCAATAAAAAAATCAAAAGCTCATAGATAACACGCACATTTGCTTGCAAAGCCGTGCGGTAATCATCTTTTGTTCATCGTGCAAACATGTGGCATATTGCGGGGTCCTATCTGATTAAGGCAAACAATTTGTGAAGGTGGGGGGAGGGGGGGCAGTGGCTTTGACTCGGCTACCCGCGAGCCAAATGACTCGACGCAAAATGTAAGGGTTAATCGCTATGTGTTTTAGAATTCACTCCCTTTATGCTGGATTTTTTGGAAACAGATTGAAGGTTGCGGCTGTTTGATTTTTGTAGTTAAGATTTTTATCACGTCGATTGAACTCCATTGTTGTTAATTCCCGCCATAATTTCCAAAAAAAAATAGAATTCATTATTGTTCCACTTTTAAATCAATCAGCAACTAACCATAATATTATTTGCTAATAAATTTAAAAATGGAACACCAAATAATTCTATTTTTTATTGCCTTCGCGATTGACACTGGCATATGCCAGTGTCAATTAAATGAGCAAGGAGTATCTATTTCATTTTGGCATGACCTTCGTACAAACTTAAACCTTGGAAAAAACTAAAATTAGGCCACGAACAAGACAAAAGACAGGCAATCTACCTTCAATTACCGAGATTTAGACACAAAAATAAATCTATGTTTACTGGACACCGGCGTCCTTGCGGGAGACAACGATATAATATCATTACGGTAATTACCACACAAATAATCTCTTACCAACCGCATGTTTACCCTCAACATCGGATTATACATCAAAAACTCTTACCTTAAAATGTTTTCTTAATATTACATCTTAATTGAAGTTATTGACAGTGATAGACGATCGATCAGCCTCCCCGCGGGATATCAATACAATTTTAAGTTTAACAAATCGTTCACCGCTGAATGTAATTTGCGTGAGAGCATTGGCTTACCGCCGTTTATTATGTATTTACGAACTTGGGTTGGTATACTGCATGTTTTTCGTTGAAGTTTAGGCCCCACGCAAACGGACGACTCGGGTTTTTATTTTCACTAGTGCAATGCTACTAACAATACTACTAGATTAATAATCAGGAACAATAAGTAAAAAAAGGCTCCGATACGAAATTTTTTAATTGAGTTACCTTTCAAATAAAATAAAAAATAATTAAAATCTACGATGCCACAGATACGCAAATACATATACACAGACACACGTTGAACTGATAACCCCTATTTTTTCATCGGGAATTAAAAACTCATCACTAAACTGGCCGAAATTGCATAAATACTTCTTTCTAAATTTAAATTCTTTACTACGAGATGTAGAAAAAAGTTTTTCATTCTAATTTTAAATAACACAAAATCGTTTGTGCTCTAATTCATCGGAGTTTCTGGATCTTAGTTTGACTTTTATTTAATTAAATGAAGATAGATTAAATTAAAATTACTGTCTTTTCATCTTTATTTATTTTTTAATTAATTATTGCACACATAATTATCTTAAATAATTACATTGCATTTTTAATGTAATGGTATGTACAAAGGCGAGCTTAACTCACAATTGACTTTTCCTTTATCTTTGTATCTATCTTTTTTATGAAATTCAGACCAGATGAAACTCAAAAATCTAACCCCTGGTTCGACTTCCATGCGGGAAAAAAACGCAAAAAGATTTATTTATTCCCATTATCTATTCGTAAACATTTTACAAAAACCATTATACGATCATTTATAACAAACAGATTTAAAACAACAATAGTCCATATATTTCGCAGTATTTTCCCTTGACGACAGAATCCCTCAGTGAATTGTTTATGTGTGGCCAGACAATTCAGTGGACTGTGGACTGTTTTATCGTCCTCTTCCTCTATGAAATAAAAGTAAAACCTCTATTGTAACAATATCAATAAGGCTTTACTAAGAACAAAAGGACAGTGAGGTTGGATAAAGTAGAAAGGAATATTTTTTTTAAGTTTTGTTTTTGTAACCATGATTTTATTTTGATTTTGGTATAAATTTTATAATTGAAACTTAACTTCCCAGCTCAGAATTAGAGGACATTGCAATGTTATTATATTTACTCACTTTCTCGTCCGTTTGTTTATTTTTAATGCGTCGAAACGTTAAAAAAATCTTAGCCATATTATAAGTTTATATATAATATGTTTATACAATATATGAAATAGAAATACTTGTACTAAACGACACAATAATAAAACTCCAAATAAAATAAAGGAAAAAAACAGTAATAATAATATAATTCGAAACACTACAACAGAGAACAATCAACATAAACAAAAAAAAACAAAAAAAATATATCTACAAACACATATATACACAAAACAGATGACAAACAGAGCGACAGACGTCTAGATGCGCGCTTGACAATGAGATATAATTTTAAATGTCGCAAGTTTGTAAATGGACACAATGAGTTCTCTAAAAATATGCGAATTAAAAAATCACGTCATATAAATATCGAAGGAGACGGTGTCGATGATATATAAAGCCATATCGGAGTTCTACGGTCGGTACGGTCTACATGCAACCATCTCAGATGGTAGTTACATCTATCCCTTGTACGGAGTACTAGAGGATAGCATATCTAACTTTGCAGTTAGAATACAATGCTACACAGATGTAACTTATTGCTTATAAATAAGCAATACAATACTTATTGCTTAAGTGTTTATGCTATGCGAGCACTAAAGTTCAAGTAATCGAAGTTTTCTTTCTAAAAAAAATTCCAATTAAAGAATTCGCCTAGTTCGCGTAAATACTTTATAAAAAGGTTATCTATTCATACCTAATTATTATACTATAGTTAGTTTACCATTTGATTATTTTACACATTTAATACAGATAAAGAATATGATATTATACTAACACCAAAAATAATTAAGTACCTTTTTTCTATTATTATTTTTTATTGTTTTTTTTATAGGCAAATGTAAATAATAGTTATATTTAGTTTGTATAATAATGTAGATTATGAACATATTGAAGATCCAATATAATTTCTAAAAACACCAAAAACCTACATAAATTACAATGTAAATTTAAAATGTGTAATACTATTACTTATGCAGCTACACCACATAACATGATTCCACGTCCATACTCGGCACTCCTCCCATATGTAGGCCATTAAATAAATATCGAATAGGTTGGCGTTAGATGGGCCGGCGATGTATGGGCAGCATTACGAAATAAATGGGCAATTTGTACATAAATATATATCTGGCAAAGTGATATATTGTGAGGGATATACATGGCGTATTATATTAGGACAATAACCTAAGTAGGTGGGCTCTCTGAAGAAGGGTCGTGTTTAGTGGCGGCTTTTGTTTTTAGAAACATTGTAAGTATTTATGTAACAGTATGTTATTTATAGATATATTGTCGTAGTATGATAGTTACAGCCGTTTTTTAATCATATTCCTAGTAATATAATCATAAGCCAGATGATGATAGTTGTACAAAACCATTTCATTAATATCTTACTATAGATATAATTATAACTCTTAACGAATCTAGTACAATAGTAAAGTGTTTATCAACTTGTCGACGGCTTTTTTTGCAATCATGTTCAAAATTTTTAATTAAGTGAATAAAGTTAACATTCACTTTTTATTCATGAAATAAACCACTCTTAAAATAGGCTCTGCAAAATCAACCGCCTATGTAGGGAACTGATGTATTTTAGCACAGATTTACGTTTACAGGATTGAGCATAAATTGAAAACTTCTTTAACAATATTTCAATTAATTCGTCAAACATTGAGAAATGAGACAAAAGGAAATCAATTTTTATGCTATGTCTTTGTGATAGTTAAAACTTACCAACAATTACGCAGTCGTTTCATTGTAACGAGAACAGATCTTTTTGTTGACATTTTATCGACTTTTTATCGAACATTTATCGTTTTTAAACGTCAAGTTTGACATCTGTCAAATTTGACGTTTATGAATGAACTATTATAACATCAGTCCCATGGTGTTAATTCTCAATATATTAATATCCAAATAAAAATAACATCCACACAAAAAGATCTCATTCACACCTAACAAGCAATCATAAGATAAAGCCAACCTCTTTTCTATCTCATATCGAACTCGTAAACACAAACTCTTCGTTATGCGCGCTCTATTTACGATAGGGAACAAATAACTATTGGAGAAAGACTCGAAAACAATGAGAAATGACCGGCGGAAAATTGCGCGGATTCCGAACGGAATCCGAGCGGGAGACAGCGTGATCGCTGCTTAAGAAAATGCGCAGGGACGGAGTGGGAGCTTAGTTTCCTTCCTTGTTTTTTTGTGTTCATCCGATTTCAGAACAGACTGTAGGTTTTATTGTAGTATTATGGTCTCGCAGTCTTGTTTTTTATACAGATTTAAATGTTTGCATTTAATGAAGAAGTTGGGGCTGGGTTTGTACGTTTACGCTTACTCAAGCGTATTTGTCTCTTAAGTTATTGTTTCTTTTTTAACCGACTTTCAAAAATAAGGTTCTCAATGCTATGCGATTTTTTTTTCAAATATGATTTAGGCTTGCTCTATATGATATGGAACATCTGTCGGTTATATTCGACTTTTTTATGGATTGATTTATGGTGGTAAAACTATGGTGGTTTCAGCACGAATAAGCCAGCTCGATCGTGACTGTGCTTCACAGAATATCGGCGTGAAATAACAGTATTCGTATTGTTCTGTTTCGGAAGGTCAGTGAAGACTACCGGAGTTCCAATCCCCTTTCCCCCCCATTTTTTTCTTCTGGTCTCTTTTGTTGTTGCCTATGAGCGGCGGTAATCACTTACTCCGCCTGTTCGTTTGCCCCCTTTTTCATTAAAAAATAATAAAAAAAGATCAGTTGTTTTGTTAGTGAACAAATGCATAATTATAATAAACCTTAATTTTTTTTATCGTATTATTGATGAACAAGCAACACACACCCATCTCTGTGATGGTTTACTCATATTTTCCGTCATTTTCAACTCTCACGTGATTTTGATACATCAGATACGTGCCCTGGGTTCGAACCTGTTATTTTTGACTTGTCAGTCAAGTTGTCATACCACTAGACTCTCCCACTATTACCAAATGGACGCTGAACTTATTTACTTGATACATAATCTTACTAGACGCTAATTAGCATCACTTTTCATCATCAATCAGATCTTCACCACTCCCAAACTTAATTGGACCCCTCAATCATGTAATCAAAGTCCTTCCTTCTCATTTATCCATCATTCTATCAACACGTCTTCGGCCTCACTAGGGCCCAATGCACGTCTGTACTGTAGCCCGAGGCGACCCTGTGTTGGCGCGCACTCTATTTTCCTATTTGCGCGGCAGATTGGCTCTGATTGTATTGTTTGCGGCGGGGCGGGGCATTGATACCCAGGACCCTCGCCCCTCCACCCCTCGCAACCCCCTCCCCGCCCCACAGGGTGCAGCCGAGCGGAAAAATGTTATCTACAACGTGAAATATCGCATGTTTGCGATAAATATTTGATAGGAGAATGGATTTTTAAATTTGTTTCGTGCGGTCATTAGTTTTGCGGTAGTCGGGGTTCTCTAAGTTATATGTGGACGACTTTTGTTTATTTTGTGGAGCTATATAGCTGAAAGAAGTACGTTCATATAGCTCATACTTTTCAAGTTAAAAATGACAAAAATATCTATAAAATCTTAAGTCATATAACCAGTCTAAAAAAAATCAAACAAAATATCTTTTCACCCTATCATAAAAAAATCCGAGCGATCAAAACGATATCAAGTAATCAAAACGGTCTCCCTTCGAACCTCTCCGGGCGGTAATTGACAATATCGGCACATCTGATGCCGCTCCTCTATAAGGTGACACCCGCCGGTAACTTTTATGAGTACGAAATTGTGTTTATGCGGTACCGCGGCGCGATTTACCGCAGCCGCGACGCTCGACGACCGCGTAATCGGAAATATTGCACGAGAACGAAGTTAGGAGGTGGTACAAGTTATAGAAGGTGGCGGGCAGATAAATTTCTCATCGTAGTCAAACCTTACCATACCGAGAACGGCACCATACAGAATATTTAGTGCTATATCGTGGTTTTGCTTAAACAATTCTAGCCTAATATACTCCACATGCTAGATCAACTTTACTAGATACTAGGTAGTATATCTGTAATTTTTATCGATTTTGCTTATTACTTGTTATTTACCTGTTATTTCAACTACGAACTAGTTGTGATTCACTCCCTAAAAACTTCTACACAATCTAATATACGTCTCTTCGTTATTCAGATTTTATTATTAAACCTTGGCCTATTTTTCTTGTAGTCTGTCCCACGGGAATAACAGGCCACGCTTTAAGAAAAAGCCTGAAGAGGGGCGCAGTAAACATCGTCACTGACTGAATTTCGTGTTTTTTCAAAACGCTATGATTTTCTCCTGTGACTTAGATGCAATTACTGACATATAACTTCACAATGCACGAATTCTCAGACCGGAACAAATATCTGTGGAAAACACAAAAAAAATATCCTTGAACAGGAACCTGTAATACCAAACGGAGAAGGTCAATCGCTCAACCAATCGTGCCGTTGAATTTAAGTTATCGCCTGACGTTCGCCAATTAAACGCTATCGCTTATGACTTGCGGCAGCGGGTCGCGGTGGCCGCATCTGGTGTTATTGTCAATAGTTTCATATGACTCGCTGTAACTAACAAGTAATTGGTTTGCTATTGCCAGTTCATAGTTTATACTGTTTGTATTACCATAGTTTGGGAGTTATAAAAACATATTTATTATTTACTAGCGACCCGTCCCGGCTTCGCACGGTTACGTTAATATGAATGTATTATACATATAAACTTTCCTCTTTAATCACTCTATCTATTAAAAAAAACTGCATCAAAATCCGTTGCGTAGTTTTAAAGATCTAAGCATACATAGGGGCAGACAGACGCAGAAAGCGACTTTGTTTTATACTATGTAGTGATTTAAAATTGGCTTCGGCTTGAATTAATATTTATATCGTAAAATATTAAATATACCATGAGTTTTTCCTCGTTATGTAATTGAAATAAAAGTTAACCGTAAGCTACTTTCGCAAGTGAAAATGAATTTTCCTGTATATCTCGTAAAAGGTTATTTTCCTTAAATTTTTGATACCTTGGGTTCCATTATTGCAAATTTCGTGGGGATCTCTAGTTTAAAAAGAAAATACAGTCCATATTTACTATCTGATAATATAGCTCTTTATAGGTGAAAGATTTTTTTAAATTGACCAGTCGTTGAGTTTATCAATTATATACAAACATACAAAACACCAAATCTTTGGTCTTTATGATATTAGTTTAAATTAATTAACGTTAAGCGTTATCAAGTAATTATGCCCCGACTTTTAGGGAAATCGATATTTATTACTATATTACTATAATAATACAAATCACGCGTTTGAAACGCTACGAAGATTTCGTAGCACGATGAAGATTTTTACGTAGCATGATAAAAATTTCGTAGCGCTACGAAGATTTCCAAGCGCTACGAGTCGTGCTACGCAGCTTTTTTATCTTAGTTCTAATTCGCTTAACCTGCAAATAAGCTCTGATTTATTTTGTAAGTTATTTGTGTTTGTACCTCTGATTTTTCGCATTTATGTGCGTATTAAAAATTAATTATCACTTGCTAGCACTTGAAACCAGCACACACACACAGTAAAAAGCTTAAAATCTGGCCAGCTTGTTTATCGACCATAGATAAAGAAAGAAAAATCATCTCCTTAACAAAGACCCTAAAATCCAGTACACTAACATTCACAAGTGCTGTCACTAATTGAAGTTGGTGTGACGAGTGTAGGTGTGACGAGTGTAAGTTTCTTTGCAACAAAATGCGGTTTTATTTTTTTTAATTGTCGGCAACAGTCGTCGTAACAGACGTGTAATGACGACTGTTTAGTGAACACGAGACAAAGAGATGTGTGGCACAAGTGTCGTTAGAATTACTTTGAAACTTGCCTAGTGGCTAGATGTCATATCCTAAGTGTAAAATGTGAGATATATTGTGACGATGATAATGACTGGACTCATATGTGCTTTGGTATAACTTTGTATCTTTGGTATCAGTCTGTATCGAGTCGTGATAGCCTAGTTGTGTTCAAGTCAGGGGTCACAGGTTCGAACACAAGGCGCGGACCTCTGACCTTCGTAAATTATGTGCGTTTTATAAATTATTATCAATTACTTTGTGCCTCGGAAAGCACGTAAAGCTGTGGCCCTGCGCCTGATCTCTCTCCGGTCTGAATGTGAGAGTGAATGAATAGAATGTACACCTGTGTTTGTGCACACACTTGTGCACTATAATATCTCTCGCGTCGATGGCTAAATTAAGATAAACTAAGATAAATGTTTTTTTTCTATTATATTGACCCCCATCTCTATTATACAACTTTGTATTGTTACAGGTACACAAGGATTTCTTCGGCCGCATAGTTCCGTTGTCACAAGTACAACGAAATGGTAAGAATTAATATTTTTAACCCCCGACAAAAAAAGAGGGGGCTTTTAAGTGTGTCTGGTGGCATTGTAGTCCGCAAACGAAAGAAAGATGACTTGTTTAGAGTATTCTTAGGTAAAGTTTTCTGTATCCGGGTTTTTTTAATTTAATTTTTTAATTAATTTACACTTACTACAATAAGCAGTGAAAGCCTTGTGGTATGACGTTTGCCAAATCAAAGGTCGTAGGTTCTACATTTTTGAATTCATGTGCGTATAATAAATTAATTATCACTTGCTAAAAATTCGCCACCTGCTTAGATGAGTACTTAAAGTCGAATGAGTTAATATGTCGAGGGTTTTATTCCGTACGAGACAAATATAATATATTTATCTATGTCATATTTACTAAGGTCTGAGTGTTTGCATTGTGAAATTATATGTATGTGACTGCACCCATGATACAAGAGAAAATCTTTGGGTAAGTATTTGAACAAAAATCGGATATGTGCTGGTTATCTTACGATGGGTGATATTTTCCACTATAATGCGTGCCTGAATTCAAAGCTGTGATCCTAGACCCGATCTTATCACACCGCTGTCTCTGTATTACTAAATTAATTTACAGAAACTTGAATTTTAAGTTTTAAAAGCCCCTAACATTAAACACCTTAACATTTTTTTTAGCTAAGAACATTCAAAATCGGTTCATCCGTTTGAGAGCTACGAGGACAAACACACATACACACGACAAACAACGCCCCTCTGTTTTCAACGAAGGCTAAAAATACTTTTAGACTGAATTTACCTGACTCTATATCACATAAACTCATTCACATGACATAACAGTACATTTAATATCTCAAACAATCATCTAAGCATACGTAATCCACAAAAGCGTGTAACTTATCACATAACGTTAATCGCGCGTCGGGCGTCCTCTATTATTTTCAATTACTCCCCTCCCCTCCTCTCCTCTCCTTCCATTCTAAAGGGTTGTTAATATTCGTTTGGCCGACGGCGGAACACTGGGACACCTGAACCGCAGTAGATGTAATAACCACACAGCCGATTGTCTGACTTTCAGATATTAATCGCCGTAATTTCGTCACGGATGGGGAAATTTTAATTGCGAATTGTATTTTAGTAAAGGCGGTGGTATATAACGTTTAACTTTTTAATAGGTATTTTAGGAAGTTGATTTTTAGCTTGTAGAAATGCTTATAGCTATAAAAATCTTTCACTAATAGAAGAGAAAATGTTACTTATGTATGTAACTATTCTGTCTTTGCCTATATGTATACTTCTTGTAAACTCTAGAGTCGTGAATTAATGTTTCAGAGATTGCATTCTCGGTAAAATTATTTTATTAATTAATTTATTTTATAGGTCTAAATTAAATTAAATGCAATTATAGGGATCTAAAGTTAGATCAATTGTCAGGATTTTATGAGGATACTGGCTCCCTAAATAGACTGTCAAAGATCTAGGGCCAACGGCTTACCGTGCTGTCCGAGGTGACGAACGGCAGGAAGCGATTTCGTTTTATAATACGTAAAGATGATAATAACTTGAATAGGAATCGAACCCGTCTAAAAAGGACCAAACATCTTCCAATCTATTTAATTGTAATCCAACAAAGCTCCAATCACACAAAAAATAGAGCTGATTCATTCAAAACAAAACCTTAGAATCGATTACTCAATTTCATTCGCTATTAAAAGATCAAATCCGATTCTGAATTCTAATTTCCATTGTGTATTCATCCTAAAGTAGGATCGTCTTCTCCCCCCACCCCCTTCCCCCTCCCTCGCCGTCACAATTCTCGTTAAGGTGACTGTTTAATAATCTCAACGCGATTTCTAATGGGATTGAGCTGAAATTCGCCGGAGACGTCCCTAAAGCTATATTATTGTTTCTACAACTGGTACCGTCAGTGAATTTGATTTCGTATTCAAATTTTGTGTTAATATTAAAAGAGCTTTGAATGATGATGTTTTTAGTTTGTGTGTAGGGTGTGTGTGTATCTCAGGGTGTGTGTGGGTGTGTGTTGTTATTAAAGTGTGTGTTGTTATTAAAAATGATATCATTTTTCTATGGCTTTCAGGGATAAGATAAGAATGATCTTAAACCCTAGGAATAAATAAAAAAAAATGATATCTTTTCAAGCATTAGGGAAACCTTGAAAGAGGCCTATGCCCAGCAGTAGACGTATTTCTAAAATGTTTATGATGTTGATATATTTAAAAAAGGAGTTAAAAAAGAAAAATTCTAAGCTAAGACATTATTCATAAAATAAATAGATTGTATTTAACATCTAAAGACAAAGTACTGTTACTCCACATATATCTTTACTTTGCGGGGAAAGATAGCGATTACACCACAAATTTCGAAAGCTTCGGCTTTTAGCGCTAGTATTTAAGCAAAAATATTTTTTCAATTATATGAATAACTAAGCTCCTTACAAAATTCAAGCAATACACTCAATAGTTTTATTATTCTAGAATGGAAAACAAGAAAAATAACTTAAAGCTAACTTCGTATTTAATTCATTGTAAGCGCTACGAAGTCTACGAGCTTCCGTAGACGTTGCTACGGAATCTGCTACGGTCTACAACTCGCTACGATTTATAGTCGTGATGTCTCTGTGCTATTTTCTTAGACAGATCGCTTTGTCTGATTGCTTGTTTCAGTTGATTTTGTTAACATAAGATTTTTTTTAAATGATGTATTTTTAACCCCCAACTTATAACACATAGAGGAAGAGACCTTCTTGCCTGCATCTTGCATGGAAAAAATCTTTTACAAAAATAAAAGCAATCTTCAAATTCATTTCATTTTGAATAATTTTATATAATATACGTATATATAACTTACGAAACATAACTTACGAAAAGTCAAAGGTACTCTCCTACCCCCCCCCTACCCCCTCTGCCTACCCCCTCTGGGGAATACAGGCGTGAGTCTATGATCTATGTAAATTCTAGTGTAATGCAAATCCTTCTAAAGTAAAGACCAGTAACATTTAATATACAAATCATCGCTTCTATCTGTACTATATAAAGTTATAATGAGTCGCTGTATAAACTAATTGCGCAGTGTATGTCCGGCGAGCCACGAAATTGACTTCGCTGTTTGATTTAGCTCATTGTTAACGCTGTTGATCACTGTTAGCGTACTTCATTGTTAACTGTTAACAGCCTGTTATGTTGATTGTGTGTTATTAGTTTGAGATAAGTTTTATCTTGTGGATAAATAAAAATTAAATGCTGGGTTACGAATAATTATTTAATAAGCTATCATGTGCTATAACATGTAAAAAACTCACAAAAATATACGAATAGTTTCATCATCATCATCAGCCTATATTAGTCCACTGCTGAACGTGGGCCTCTCCCAATGCGCGCCACTATTGTGCGCTCATTGGAGGTATTTGCCCATAATCGCTACGATGGGTAAGCGGGTTAGCGATCGCAGTAGCAGATGATTGCTGTTACACAGAAGGATGGTGCTGCCCGTCCTCCGGATCTTTCTATTTGTCGGTTCTTACGAAACCCGCGGGACGAGTAGGGGTGGTTCTATTGTTAGGCCGAAAACCATACGGCCCAATGAAAAAGTAGAACGAATAGCTTAGTTGGGTCAGCTATCATCAAAATGAAGATTTGTACCTCCGAATTTCATCATCAGATCATAACAATATTTATATGGACCAATCGGAGTGTGTACTCTGTCACATCAAAAAAGAATAACTCGAATCAGCCTACTAGCCACGGAGCAATCAGTGTAAAAAAAATAACAAAAAAAATCGTATCAAATTTAAAACCCCTTTCTTTTTTGGAAGTCATTAAGTGCCTTCTATTTTTTGGAATCATTAACAACCTCCTCTTTTTTGGAAATCGCATCAGACGTTACTATTATATCTATATTATACAAATGTATAAAACCCTGTAATAAACATAGAAGCACCTAATTAATATTTTCGCCTTCATAATGATATTTAGGTACTTACACAAGGCGCGGGGGCGGCGTCTGCTTGTAATTAGCGACGGCAAATACCGCCATTGTGTCTGAATGCCGCCCCGCTTAGCTACTCTGTAGGTACTTAATAACTGTCGCCTAATATAGGTATGTTAGGTTCAGTAAGCTGGCAGACGGTTACTTGTACTTGTAATAAGCGTTTCAACTAAGCATAGGAATGTTAATGAAGGAGGATTAATAGGAGCTTATTGGAGGTATTTGCCAAAAATCGCCACGCTAGGCAAGCAGGTTGGCGATCGCAATAGCAGATGATTACTGTTACACAGGAAAATGCTGCTGCCAATCCGCTGGATCTTTCCCTTTGTCGCTTCTTACGACACCCGCGGGACGAGTAGGGGTGGTTCTATTCTTAGGCCGGAAACCACACGACACAGGCAACACACTATATCCCTGGTGTTCATTTCAACGCTTAAGATAAACTGCGCGCCATTGTATTATTCAGGGTGAAATTGAAATCAAGAGCTCCCTAAAAGAGGTAATTGATCTCATCATTATGAACAACTTTTATTAAGGGACAAACCCTGAAATTGCGAAAAAAAAAATCTGCTGTTTCTTAAATGTTCACAATAACTCAACAAAATGTATGGAACAGCTGTTTTTGTTTGGATTTCAGGGTTGGTCCTATAGTAAAAGTTGTTCGTAATGATGAGTTAAGTTACCCCTTTTCGGGATGCTCATGATTGAAATTTCAACCTGTATATCAAAAACTACAACTATTTTTAAACTGTTTTATTTAGCTTGACCTGTTTATTATTTGGTTCAAATTTAGTAATCAATATTTCACCCCCTTCCTGTTGACAGATTGAGCTGATATTTGGTACATACCTTTAGTTCTGATGACATAATCGTTTAACGTAAAAAAAACTATTTTTTACTAATATTATTAAATTGTACATTATTTTTGTTGATACAGATCCAGTGGCCGACGTGATATCATCAAGCAGTGTGTTCTACCACTACCAAGAAGGCTTCAATAACGCGGTGCGGCGAAACGTGCGCCTGAGGGACTTATTGTAATGAATACTGTAATCATTATTTATTATTTACAAACCCATACATAATTAGTGAAAAATATTTTTTGTAGCCATACTTTTATTTTGGAATATCAAGACTAAACTTTTAAACAAAATTTTCTGTCTGAGCTGTTGATCGTTGAAGAGTTCCTTTATCTGGAGCTAATCTTAGATGTCAAATCAAGTCATGCTTACCATAAAAATGTATTGTCATAGAAACTGACCCAAAATATAAAAATTCTACTTCGTAGGATAAGAGCAAGTGGTTTTTATTCAGCTTGCAAGATTTGACCTAAACAAATCCTTTTTTTTTTGTGGCCGGGGGGAGTAAAAAATGCCTTCTGCATACCGCACGTCCGAGGACATACGGTTATGTGGGGCTCGCACCCACTAAAAACGTCTCCCCCCTGCGTGTTGCTCGCACTGTATCGGACGGGTCCGGGTACCTGCCGGAAGTGCCTGCCTGTAGGCCCGCTCAACCTAAACAAATCCTAGACATTAGATAAATAGATTTGACCTAAACATTGCAGGTTAAATAAAAGCTTGTAATAATAACCACTGACCTACAGTTAGGAAGTCGTAATAGCCTAGTGCTGGTATATTAGGTTCGAATCCATGGCGCGCCGTACCTCTGACTATTCGTAAGTTATGGACGTATTATAAATTAATTACACCTCTTGCTTTGTGCCTCGGAAAGCACGTAAAGCCATTAAAAATACATATACAATGTGAAACAACAATTTCTGAAATGGATAGAACAAGAAATAATGATACAGCAATCTATCTATATCTTAAAAAGTCATCTTGTGTCTTATAAAACAATACCAATGAATCTTGAGATTCAAATGAATTTGACGATAAACAACTTGTGCAGTAGATTGTAAACTTGACTGCTAGCCACCTGAGCTAATAACTTTGAACATAAATCTGTAATGTTCGCAAGACAATATTTTGTTTTGTATTTATTTAAAAGTCTATTGTACAGTAAAGTATTAACTGGTTCATCGTAAATAAGTTTTTAAGAGTCCATTGCAGCAAATACTACTAATGTTTTTGTGACTTTTTGCAAGAACATTTTTAATTCAAGAAAATTGATTTATGGTATCGGTGCCCTCTAAAAACTGCAAAGTTTGGAGCAATGTGTTCCGATAGATATTACCACACGCCCTAGGCGCAGAAAGAGATTTGAATTTTAACTGATCCGGGTAGGATACCGCGGCTTAGCGGTCAGATCGTCGACACGGTACATCGAAGATCGTGAGTTCGAATCCCATCCGTATCAGTTGTTTTTTCAAATTTTCTTATTAAATAATTATAAATACTACTAATGTCATTCTTCTATATCGTACGGTTGATGAAAAACCTAGTATCCGAGTTTAAACCGCCCGTAGGCCTCTGATATGGCTTTACACACCGTTAAAAAACATCTCAGGTGTGCTGGTTTACTCACGATGTTTTCCTTCACAGTTTTAGCAAGTGATAATTTCTCCGCATCTAATAAATAATACGTATATAATAAATAAATCCGAAAAGTCAGAGGTGCGTAGTGTGTAGTGGCTAGGTTTCGGTTAGGAAAAGTCAGAAGTCTTGATTTGGTCCCGACCCATCCCATCTCAAAAAAATCGTAGAATTGTAAACTTGTGTGACTTAATCAAAACTTTACTTCACAGATAAGTACAAAGATTTTGTGCAATATTCACTAGAAATTTAAACCCCCAAACTTTCCTCATTAATTCACTCCTACATTCTTATACATATCAGCACTCAACATATTAATGAGTCCTTTAAAACAAACGCCATAAGACACATTTTATTAAAAACTTCATTCATAAATACATCAGGATCATTATTTACGGCAGTTGTTAGTATTTTGTTGTCAAATAGAAATGATTAAGTATAAAAGTTGGAGTGTAAGTTGAAATTGTTGTAAAGTTAGGAAATATGGAGTATTATTGTAAGTTGTAATACATAATGTAAGAGTTGTTGTCGTAATAAGTGCTGTGTGTTGTATCTAGTATTGTGTATTTAGCTGTGACTTTATATTGTATATTTTTATTATATTTATACATGTATTATATACTTTATATTATTTATATAACAGTCTCTAGATCTTGTTTACAAAATTCAAATTAAGATCGAAGCGACTCTCTTTAAATAAAAACATAAATTAAAACATTAATATGTTATCTCGCTCGCACATTGAATTAATAATAGTTATGAAAAATTGAAAACGTTTACATTAAGTGGCATAAATACAAATTCATTTGAAGTTATTTGTATGTATGAAAAATAATTCCGATCAAACTGAAACTTTGCCGAAACTTTGTAATGTTGTTCTCCTTAAATATTTAAATTGGTTTGTTTCGATTTTTTAAAACTATATTCATGTTTAATGTGCGAGTGAGATAGCAGATTAGCGAGTATCCGCGCCTTAAATCCCTTTTGCTAAACTAGCCTTAAAACTGTAATATTTTATTTCGTAAGACCGTTATTATTGTAAATATGTAATTTACTATTGTTATTTACATTGTAAGTGCTTAAGTGATGATGAGATGATAGAAATCATGTGTAGGTACTTGTGGGATACTCAAATAAACGGTTGAAAATCGACATATTGTCTTTTATTTAACAGTCTTTTATCCAACATACGATATTTAATTCAATAATTGCATCCAGCATACATGCTGAGATCGCGACCCATTCGCCATGTGCGTTTTGAGTCGTAAATTTTATTTTATATTGATTTCTTTGCTCGATGTATTATGCCCATTTGCTAAATTAACGTTATTTTCTTTCTTTCTAATTCAGTTGAATGAAAGTCTATGAAGATAATAACACCAAAAACCGACAGTGCAATCACCATTGCTTTCTATGGACCGAGATATCTACGAAGACTGATTTCTATCAACCAAGTTTTCGGCGAAACGTGCTGTCTAGGAATAAAGATTTCTATTAGCTTTGCTTTTTGTATGTAGTAGTTAGTGCCGGTACTATCGTGGACAAAGCCGGTGCACCACTCTTAAGGTTAGAATCGCTTGCACCTGTCGTCCAAACGTAGCGCTAGCCCCGCACCTATGCACGTAGCATCTTTCAAAGCATTTTGATCGCACAGTGTTACACCGACGTGTCCGCGATAGTACAGGTACTTAGGTTCCAGGCTCTCAATAGCTCTCCGCAAGGTCAGTTTTTCTTAAAATCTGATACGTATCTCAATAGTAGCTGAATTACAACGCTACCTCTTTACTCGCGACGAGGTAGACGAGGCGAAACTCAACGAAGTTATGCGAGGCGAGAATCATCGAGGTTATGCTAGGTGAGGTAAGGGTAACAAGATGACACGAGTGTCCCTCCACACTTTTGCTTTTGCTCAGTTAGGACCCGGGGCCTTGTCAAAAAGTCTTGTCACTTGATATCTTTTGAGAATTTTAGGAAGTATTTTCTTTTTAAGCCTGTTCCACACCATAGAATTTGATTGGTAGCTGAATTGTGTGTAATGTCAGTTTTGTGTAAAATTATTTATCACTAAGCGCTCTCCACATGAGACAATTTGATTGACAAGTCAAGTAAATTATCTTTTAACTTGATTGGCAAGCCTATTATACTTACAAGCTTATATTAAGCATGACCTAAACCTGAAAGTAGTTTGTTCAGAATCAGTAACTGAATCGATCGCAATAATTTTAAGTAAAATTAAAAAATGTAGGTACTTACAAAGTTATAAGCTTATTCTGTTGCATCGTTGTCCTCACGTAAACATGGTCACTGCGAGCGCGGCCCCGCGCAGGTGGCTCGCCTAGTAGTACCTACTCGGTTGTGTGCGATCACAGAGCATTTGTGTAATGTGGTGGTAACGTTTTGATAACGTAATTTCGACAAAATCACTGCACTGTTACGCACTATTCACACTTAAACATAACGCAGTAATTGTTCAAAGTGTCGCCTCTTTATCAAATGCACAGACGGGCGCGTTTTCGTAAATTCCTACTTAGTTTTAGTTAGAAAATTAAAACGCCATTTTCACTCCCAAAAGAAACAAAACAATAATCGACACTCAATCGAAACACGTGATTTGGCGGGAACGCGGGCGCAAG
Organism: Protodeltote pygarga; assembly: GCA_936450705.2. Classification (NCBI taxonomy): domain Eukaryota; kingdom Metazoa; phylum Arthropoda; class Insecta; order Lepidoptera; family Noctuidae; genus Protodeltote; species Protodeltote pygarga. The sequence goes on along the minus strand of OW388264.2, from coordinate 3,078,075 downwards.
CGACACATGCGCAGTACTCTCTAGCTTTCGGGTGACTGACGCAGCCACGCGGGCAGCGCGGGGCGACGCATGTAATCTAACGGCGCCGCCGAGTCTGTCGGCTCGCTTTATCGATGCCGCCGCCGCGATCAGCTGGTAGCGGTCATTCAACTGAGTTGCGTGTGTCCAAACTTGAAAAATGAACTGTGTCCAAATTTAAATATATTTTTTTGGACAAAATATAACATGGTGTAAAAATTATTGCGATCGATTCAGTTACTGATTCTGAACAAACTACTTTCAGGTTTAGGTCATACTTAATATAAGCTTGTATAAATAGGCTTTAAGTGGTTGTTTATTTACCAGCTTCTGAAAAAGTATAAACTAGGTGCCCAGAAATAAGTATTTTATTTGTTTATAAGTTTAAGTCAAAAACCCGATCGCTCCGAAACCGCTAATTTCGGACCCATAGTTGTTGCATAGTTGGTTAATTTGTTACCAATGACCTCGTGTTTAACCCGTTTCAAGGATTAGGTATTTTCACCTTAACATTGCTTAACATTGGTCAGCTTTGCATAAAATGTGATAGCTAGCTAGCTTGTATCATTTAATTTAATGGAACCTGACTGCGTAAGACTGCGTTCAGGTAAAAAGCTGTATTCGCCTCCAAAGGGTAAATAGGAAATAAACCACAAACTCATTATGCGGTAATATTATATTTTGCAATAATTAAAACAACTAATGGTACATACATAATATCTAAGTGGTACGTTATAAATGACGCAAGTTGCGCCCGCGCCGACAATTCCAAGTTTCGTGCATAATGCAGTTATGTTCGATCCTCCGCTTATATACAGGCTTGGCGCGGGCGCGTGTAATGCGTATTATATACTATGTGTAGTCTGGATAGGATAGGATGATGGAATGGTAGAATTGCTTTGGTAAGATTTTTTGGGAGAATTCTAAAGTGATTTCGGCTTGACATGACAAAAAAGGTTTTATTCGATTTATTATATAATCGATTTGGTTTTACTATACACGGATCGGTAAAATTTTTGACGAAACCGAAAATAAAATATTGTATTCTTATTTTCTTGCGACCTCGAGACAGAAATTCGAGAGAGACCAAGTCAGTCTTTGTACCAAGTCGAGATCGATACCTCTTTTACTAGTAACGCTGGCGAAATTCAGAAATCAAATTTGTTCGAATTTGAAAATAACAACAAATGATTTCGAATCTAGTGGCGTGATTGGATTTGGCGCGAGGATAGGTATAAAGAAAGTAAATGGAAGAGGCACATGGGATCATCACTACTCTTAGGCTGAGATCTATAGAGTGTACTTGGAATCTTAGACTTAACTTACATAAAACTTGTAAACATAAATTCAAATTGATGACCTTATTGTTATTAATGTAAGTTTTTTGTAAGTCGTTTAAATTTTGAACTTATAGGTACTTTGCTAAGCACGCTCTCAGACGAATTCAAATATAATTTTATAAATAGCGAGATATTGCAATTATATTCTAAGCCAATTCAAGATCCGCTCTATAGATATCAGACTTAGATACATAGGTACTTTACGTAGGTACCTATTTGAACATTTGTTAGGTACATAGACAAAATAATACAACAAATACATAAGAAATGAGTGTGGTGTGTACTTATTTTATGTAGCTTAATTACTTATACAACAAATGGTTTTCATATTTTACGGTTGCTTACTTACTTAGCTACTTTATGTAAACCGTGTCAGCTATATACAATCTGTGATCTACATACAACGAACATCGAACTGTTATATCTAGCTACAATTATTTACAATTTACTTAATATTAAATTAAAATAATAACATAAAAAAGTTCATAACAGTTGGTCGAATACTGTGGCGGCGATGTCTAATATTTACAAATTAAAATATAAATAAAAATCTTTTATTAGATATACGATAATATTTAAAAAAAAACTGCCTTGAAAATAGGTATATTACTTTTTAGTTTCCTAATAAATTAAAGGAGAAACTAATTAACATGGGTGTCAATTGGAGGGTAGCTTCCTTAAAAACCTAAAATCATACAACATGGCTGTCTGTTTCCTTGGTACCTTATGTCATTAGTAAAGTTAGTATTCTACTCCATTTTTCTTACATGTTCTAATATTTAACACATCTTTATGCATGAAAGGGGTATTTAAATAAGTTTTTGATAAAAACAATGTTTTTAACTTGGAATTTCAAAACTAAACTTAGGTAGGTATACATGTGTCAAAATTTGGGTCTATTAAAGAGTTCCCTTTTGGAGCTAATAATAAATAATAAAATGCATCGTCAGCGGAACTGAACCAACATGTAAAAATTCGTTTAAACTTTTGTTTTTTAACAACTTTTTTTGTGTTACAGATGTTCCTAGATTGTTTACAAGTAAGAATAAATGGAGTAGGTATATATAATTTTACGTTTAAGTTACAGTATGTTGGAAGTACAGAATTGAAGCCGTTAATAAAAAATATACAATTTAAAAGAAGTACAAACTACCTAAGTATGTAGGTATTAAATTACTCCAGACATTTTTAAACCAAAAAGTGATGTAGCCGGCAAAAGAAAAGTATTCGTTAGTTTTTTATATTTTTTAAAACAAAATAATAAAAAAGGTTATGGATAAAAGAGTTTAGATGTCTAAAAAATACATAATATAATATACAAGTATTTTTCTTTAGTTACTTCATTTTTTGGTTCATTTTGTCTGTCGTCCTTTTAAAATGTAATATAATAGTTTTATGGCACAAGTCATTGGCACACATTTTGTTAAACAATAGGCCTCTTTAGTTAAATACTTACTTTTTAACAATACTTCTGTTGTTACTAGAAACACTAGGTATCATGGCACATGAATTCACTTTAATTGTTATCAATATTTATAGGCTTTTAACATACGTACCTATTAGTACAGTCAGCAAAGGAGTTAGGTTGGCAAGAACGCTAGCTAAGGTTGTAATTTTTTCAAGATGTTATGAATATAATTTCATTTTATTTTGTTTTCTGAAAAGGTATGACTTAAACCCATACAAAATTAAATAAATTTACTCAATCACATGCAAATTTATACAAAAAACTTTATCCTTAACTAACGCCCCTGATAACTTAATTCCTTTGCTAACTGTACATAATATATTTATGTATTTGTTTGGATAGGTGTTCTCTTATAAGGGATAAGGGTACAATTCAGAATCCGGTGACAACGATCGATGACAGTGGTAGGAATGTTTGAACGTTACTGGTTGCTGTCGCCGACTATATAAGGTTCCTGTACATTGACCGACGGGTCGCCGGTGTCGAAAAAGATCACAATAATTTTAACATATTTCAGGAATGCTGTTATTTTTTTAATACTTGGCTTAAGTGTTAAACAATCTTAGCACAACTTTTGTACGAAAAATGGTCGTAAAATATTAAACAAATGTTATTTTAAGGAAGGAGGTAACCATATAAAGTTAAAGCTTAAAACTGCTTTTGGTAAAACTCAGTTGTAATTTTTATTACATGCATTTTCCGATTAAAAAATGTTCTACGATTGTTTACAACAAGTATACAGAAATCGGGTTTATGCAGTTATTATTCGGTTTGATTCCGGAAACTATAGTAGAATGTTTTGAAATTATTACATAATCCAATTAAAATGTATTATTAATTATGAATTTATTTAGATAGATAAGGTGTTTAAATTGTTATGTTTATTGATCATGAAAATATTAACGGCAGAAATAAAGAATATCTATTTGTGTTTCTTGTGATAAATAAACAATGTTTTCAGTTACAGTTTAATAATCAAACCCTTCATTATACATGTATTCCCATCAATAACATCTATTTTCTTCGCAAATCTGGCCTAGTCGAGATGTTTAGCGGGTTCATGTGATTGCGTGGGCGCAGAAGGCGGGGCGTCATGCGACAGTAACGGCAGAGGCGGCAGGGGCAGCGGCAGGGGGAGCGGGAGCAGTGCACGCGACTGGAAACTCGCGAGAGAGTGCAGTAGTGCCGCTGAATGCTCGTGCGCCTTGCGACGTAACTCTGCAACGCTTGATGACCGCGCCTCTTCTTTGGGGCAACAGGGACAGGGTGCGCCCCAACCTGGTAAAGAAAGGTAATTTTAGAAATGGAACGGATACAGGATAGGTATTATAAATTTCGCATGTCAGGCTGGCCGATAGTTTAATGCCACCATCGTGGTGTAAAAAACAAATTATAGGTACATCGGTAATTCGGTAGATTTATCTTGTTGACCTATCTTTTTTTGGATTTATCCTAAGATTTTTTTTTGTATTTCTCAAGTATGGTACATAATGTGGTGCATTTCTATTAAAGTTATCCTTGTTTTTTTTTTTCATAACAAGTGACATGCAAATTATTGGTACCTATCTCCTTGATGTTAAGCACTTTAAAGGTCATGTTTGTAAAACATCTGCAAGCGGACCGTAGGTAAACGCAGCGATATCTAACTTGTAGGTATTCATATAACTAATAATAATTTCAGCCGATTTTCTGTTTCAGCTGCACTTTCAACGGAGAACTGTCAATAATTCATAAGTGCACTCTCTATTCTCTCACTCTCATAATATAGTCCAATAGGACAGCAATCCATCACACGAGGAGAGAGATAACACATATAATATGTAGTGTATCTATTTCATCACATACTTATACTATTTTTTTAAACCATATTGCTAAGGGGTTTGGCTTTTTTTTAAACCGGCCGCCTGCTTGACTCAACCCTCCTTGGGAATGCTCTTGTTGGTGTTTTCCGACACCTACGGCTTGCTTTTTTTTCTTGCTCTATCATTCCAAATCAACCCATTTGCCAAATTCCGATGTTTACATACTTCATTCTTATTCATTACTTTCTTAAAATCTTTTAATCCTTACCTTTAAGCGGGAAGAACGGTTGGGACAAATGGTTAAGGTGTTGCGACAAATGTGACAGATGCGGCGGCAGGAACAGCGGCGGTGGCGGAGCTGGTGGGGGCTCACCCGCGCCTCCTGGAGACGTGCGGAATGCGCCGGTACTACGACAAGGAAACATCACTTTATAGAACATGCTGATATATTACCTACTGTTTGAGCTGCCAAATTGCAGACACAAATTAATCGACAATTTTTCTGGCCAATCCATCTAGCAAATTAACCACCACGTTTATGTACTATCGTGGACAAAGCCGGTGTACTACTCTTAAAATTAGAATCGCTTGCACCCGGCATCCGAACATAGCGCTAGGTTCGCCCCTTCGCACGTAGCATCGTTAAAGCATTTTGATGGAAAAGTGTTGCACCGTTTGTGAACCGCGATAGTACCTATGTAGGTATGTAATTACGCTAGGATTTTTTCAATGCAATCGAGAGAGGGATACAAGCTTGCGGTGAACGCGGAATGCTGACCATCAGGTAACTCTGATGATTAGCAATAGACCGTAGATCATTAACATCCCAAAACTATAGGTATCCGATGCGTTGCCGGCCTTATATTTCGGGGGATTGGAATTGGGATAGTCTCCAGAACAAAACCCGGCCACAATGTTGATACCTATTTATTTTGATTCGCGGCATGGTACTTCTCCGGTCGAATCAACAAAATTACGAGCAGAGTCAATTCTTTGATACAGCTAGACTCCTCAAAGTGAAAAATGCACAAGCATACATACAAAGCAAACTCTTGAACTAAGTTCAAGAGTTTGCTTTGTATATATTAAGTACTTGCTTCTTCACACGGCTTCGCCCCCGTTGTTCTAATATACTAGGTCAAATTTTGAATAAAAACCATCCCGGGATCCACACAAACATAGTACAAACGAAATTAGTCCAACCGTGTCGCAAGAAGCGACAAAGGGAAAAGTCTGGAGGATGGGCAGCAGCATCCTACTGTGTAATAGCAACCATCTGCTACTGCGATCGCCAACCCGGTTGCCGAGGCAGACACCTTCTAATGAGCGCACGAAATAAGTGATGCGTATGAGAAGAGGCCTTTGTCTAGCAGTGGACTGACACAGGCTGTGTAGTTAGGTAACCCATATAGCCATTCATTTTTATTTAATACATTATTTTGATAAAAAAATCTTTTAGAAAAATATCTAGAGCTACATCGCGTGAAAGTTAAAATACTTAAAACTTGTTTTTAAATAATCCATTTTGAATTTCGTAAGTCTAAAATAGAATGTTTTATTTAAATAAGCCGAGAGTATGTGCATATCGATGTGATGTGTCTAGCTTTGATCTCGCAAACCTAGTTTGTGGGCAGTCGAGCGTCGCGGACGAGTCGGGCCCGGGGTGACTCGACGCCGACGCGTCACAAGAAAGTACCTAATAAGATAAATTAATCTTTGAGAATATTTTTGTAATTCTGTTTGCCTCGCTCTGAGATTTAATTTAATCTGTAACAGATAACTTGTGAGCCTTTCATGTTTCAATCAACTTTTATTAACTTTATTTATTTAAGTATTCTTTAATAACTTATGTACCTACTATAACATTTTTACTGCAAATAAAATATGATTATGTTTATTCTTTTTTCAAAATCAATAGAATACATCAAGCTTTACATTTCCAGTATAAAGTTCATACTGGTCTTGATGTGAAGCCGTGTTGTGTACTATATTAGCATAAATAAATAACTGTTTACTGTAACCACAGCAACCAACTATTCTGCAAATTTTTGTAAACAACTTTGTAATAAAATACAAAAAATATGTTTATGTACTTATAAGCAATAAGTTACAATTGTATAGCATTTTTATGTAACTGCTTAGTGAAACATGCTAGCCCTGTAGTACTCTGAGGGTGGATGCCGCTACCATCTGAGACGGTTGAATGTAGAAGCAAATTTCAATAATATGGGAGCGGTTAATAGCTTAGTGGTTGAGCGACTTCGGGTTTTACCCAGTAGGTTGCGGAATCAAATACCGCGCGTAACTTTTATAAAAATTTCGTACTTTAATGTTCGCATAATGCTTAAATACTTTTAAGGTTTTTCACAAATTAATTTCTGCTTCATACAAATAAAGATGCATTTCTACGAGAAGAAAAACATTTATTTTTGTTACATACAATACACATAGCGCTATCCTTCTCTGGCAAATGCCGCTCCCACAATCGCTGAACTTATCTTAAGTTTTCGCCCTAAGATGATTTAAATAACTAAATTATTAATACTTGTCGTAATTGATATGCGATGTACTCCATGTCTGCATGCCATCGACAATTTACATGGCACCCCTATTAGATCAATTAAATACAGCACTAAAACATGATCTTTATGGTGTTTCGTTGGCAAACAGCAGCGCAGGGGTGGGACAGAGACAATGAAATGAACGCTGGGCCGAGGTGTCGCGCCGCTCCCACATTCCCTCAGTGCATACTTGATGTACCACGACGGTGTGCACGACAAGCCATGAGCGATAGCGGGAGCAACTAGGCTTTTAGACTGTTCGTACAATATATGTATTCGCATCCCCTTTCTCCTCACTGGCTCGGCTCGGTCTCGCCAACTTCGCCTCTTCTCACAAAAAAAATAGTAAAAAAAACTCCATGCTAACTCGGTCATAAGTATAATTAGAACTGAAAGTAAACGCGATCAGTAACAACCCCTATCCACCTCACCTGTTGTCACCATTTAGTACCTAAAATGAGTATTGCGACGCTGTTCGTGACTAACTTCAACCCAGCCTAGTAAGTTTACGCCTATTGCTTCACTCCGAAGGGTTGGACAGATGTTGGAACATTAGCAGTTATAAATAGACTTTCCAGCTTGCCTATTGCTCAATACCAGGCACAATTGAATCTCTGCTCAAAGGAAAGAAATTCCAGACAGAAAAACATATTAGCCTTAAATTATGACTAGGAAACGACAAGATTGAAACGACTTACTCATTTCTTTAATTAAATAGACATTTTTAACTTTGACCTACAGATCAAGCTTAAATAAAAAACTTGCTGACTAAGTCTTGAAAACGCGGGATTGTCACAATATTATTGGCATAATCCATATCATTTTCACACGATAAAATCATAGGATGCGTCGATGCGTCATTATGAGCTTGATAATTATGGCTTTCCTAGTACATATCACTTTTTGGTTGCATTAGATCAGCAGTTATATAGAAGCCGAGATATAAGAAAATATCAAGAATCTACGTACAATATCGCTATTTACCCGCTTATCGCTTGTGCCTTACTACACAAATTCCCTCTGGCACTCGTTCAATGGAATCAAAGGATTTGCGTTCATTACAGGCGCTAATAATTGATGGTCGCCTGCGACACTAATGCTTTTAGTGACGAGTACTTGTTTGCCACTACGAGTGCCATCGCCACTTTATTACATCGGTATCTATTGGTTGACAGTTTTTTTTGTTGTTTTTTTTTTTAATATTTAAAAAAGGCTTTGAATCTTGGTAAAAGCATCCTCTAGAAGTAAATCTCAAAAGAAAAGTGTATTTTATGGATTAAGCATGTATTTAATATGGTTTTTGTCACGCGATTATTATTTCCAGATGATTGCTTGATCCTTATAATATGAGAAGAGGCCTTTGCCCTGCAGTGGGATAGTTACAGGCTGATTTATTTCATATTTAAGGTTGCTGTAGAAGTTTTATTTTGATTGTATGTAGGTATGTTATTCGTATCAATATTGGTGTCCAATTTTATCAAACCAGACTCAATTTCTTAAAATGTTTTTTTTTCTGATATCTAGGCGTTTGTGCGTTGTGAAATTTATAACCCACGATATAAGAGAGTTCTAGTGATGGGTCAACGCTAACTTAATTTTTTTTTTTGTGAATTTTATTTTTACATGTTATAAGCACAACATAATTTTTTCGACTTTTTTTTTATTAAAATTCACGGAACGTCAACTTTCAAAGTTAACTTTTTTTGTTTCTTCGTAAGTACTTAATTATTTCTTGAAAAATCTAATTCTTTCTTACAACATTCAACCCTAATTTTTTTAACCCCACAACGTATCAATGATTCTACTTACAGCTTAAAATTCCATTAAACAACAGGGGTCAAGTTAGGATTGTGTAACGAAGCAAGCCTTTATTAATTGATTTTAGAGGGGGAGGCGGGGGACATTCGGAAAATGTCCTCCTTGAGACCCGACTAATATGAATATTCAACTAGAGAGCACAGTGGGTGGCACAAACAAAGAGAATTAATATTACACTTAATAACGTTAATGTTTTGATTAAGACACGCCTGGTGAAATTGAGTGGCATGCAATATTCATAAACGATGTTAAGTAGTTACTTGTAGATACAGTTGTTAGCCGCTTGTTGTATGTGATTATGGCGCGGTCTATTTACCTGCAGTACATGAGCATTCGTTCAAAAGTCGTGATAGTGGTGGTGACCGTTGACTGGCAAGCCAGAGGTCTCGGGTTCGAACCCACAAGGCGCGAACTTCTGACGTTTCGTAAGTTATGTGCGTTTTATAAATTAATTATCACTCACCGTGCCTCGGATAGCACGTTAAGCTTTTGGCCCCGGCTGTCAATTGTAGATCTTTAACAGTCGTTACAGGTAGTCAGAAGCCCGCAAGTCTGATAACCAGTCTTACCAAGGGGTATCGTGTAACCCAGTATCTGGGTTGTGGAGGTCTGATAGGCTGTCGCTCCATGTAAAACACTAGTATTCAGCTCTATCCGGTAAGACTGGAAGCCGACCCCAACATAGTAGGTAAAGGCTAGGCAGACGATGACATGAGTATTCGTTCACCGGATTGAGCAATAAATCTAGCGTGTTTGTAAAGTAACTAAAGAAGATTTGATTGAAATTTTCGTAGAAAGTTAAAAGAAATATAATGAGCAGACCTAGAACCTGCGACCTAACGATTAAAGCCACTAACCGATTGGCTGAGCTATTTGTATAATCCTGCTTGAGGTATCGAAGTTTTCTTCTAAATTCAATCATCCTTGACGGTTGTGAGTTGTGACTTGTATCTATGCATATGTACTTTGCAGTTATAACCTTTGACTTGAAATATCGCTTCGTTTTAAACATTACATAAACTTAAGAGAAGTTATATAATTATTTCGTAACCAGTTAAGGGTGATGGTCCCATCGCGGCGGGAAAATTAAAAATAAAAGAGGTTTTTTGGTTTTTTTAACTACTTCCTATATGAAATATTGCATTTTTCTTTAGTTTGCGCTCCTAGTCAATAAAGACGCTACTATTTATAATTTGGTTTTATCTCAAAATGTTACCAATTTTGTATATTTATGTAAAATACTAAAAAATAGTTTCAAGTTGAATCTTACATAAATATGCAAAATTGGTAATATTTTGAGTTAAAACAAAGTAATAAATAGAAGCGTCTTTATTGACTAGGAGCGCAAACTAACGAAACATGAAATATTTCATATTGCAAGTGGTTCAAAATAACAAAAAACCTCTTTTATTTTTAAATTTCCTGCCGCGATGGGACCATCATCCTTAAATTAATTTTATTCCTTATTCTTGTAAACAGACTCAAGATACTCCATCCCATACACCAAACAGCTATATTCAGGAATTCGTCCTTTAACCTATATTTAGTTGGGTGTAACAGCGGCGTGGTCGGCGCGGCTAATGACTGCGTTCAATTATTCATGCAATTAACTGATTATAGCGACACTCTGCCCGCCTCTCCCCTCGCCCAAGTACTACACTATATACCTACTTGCGTAAGCACGAGTTGTAACTATATCTTCTTTTGTATGGGTACAGATAGCTAGTGCTCGTGGCGCCATGATACTGTAGCGATTGTAAAGATCACTAAGGTTAAGCAACACTTAACGCGGTCAGTTTGTGGATGGGTGACCGTTTGTGGCATTTTATTTTGGAGCATCTCCGTGCTTTGGAAGGCACGTTAAGCAGTGTAACCATGGAGACCACTTCTTGTGGTAGTTTTTAAGCCGAGCTGGATGCTTTAGAAGTGGCTTGATGGATTTCAACAATGGGTGGACTTCTCGATTGATCCATTTCCGAGAAATTGGTAAAACGAATATGAAAAAATTATAGACACGACGAATAAAGAACATCCTCCATGTTTTGAAGTTGGGTAAATATCAGCCAAGTCGGAAAGTTTAAAAGCAAACAAACAAGTTTGAAATAACAAAAACATATTTATATACTCGTACCTCTTAATAGTTTTTTCCTGCGGCTTTGCCCATCTGGACGTCGGATCAGGCTAACAATTAAAATCCCTATCTTAATCCAAGAGATGGTCTATCTCCAAACCAAGTTTTATCCAAATCCGTTCAACGATTTACGCGGATCTAACAAACATTTAAATTTACATTTATAAAAAAAAATCTTAAGCATTTATGCATTCGTTTCTAATACGCTCATCAATCCGAAAAGTCAGAGGTGCGTGGGCTACGAAATTATGACCTTTGACTTGGCAATTCAACATTCATACTAGGCTATCACTGCTAATTATATTCTTCTTCCTATCGTATGGTTGATAAACAACCTGGTGTCAGAGTTTAAACCGCCCGTAGGCCTCTAACATGGCTTTACACACCATTGAAAAATCTTTCAGGTGTGCTAGTTTCATCACGATGTTATCCCTCGCCGTTTTAGCAACTGACAATTAATTTATAATACGCCCATAACTTACGAAAAGTAAGTGCGCGCCTTGGGATCGAACTCGAGACCGCTGGCTTGTCAGTCGACGATCATACCAGTATCTATCAGTGCTGTTATATTAATTGTGTTAATTATATTAATAACTTATAAACACACTAGATATCAGCTAAAGGACGTACCTACAAACGTTGCTCATGACCGTAACGGCGTCACCACCCTGTATTACTAATTAGTGTCAATTTATCATAGTGCATTATTAATTTTCATTTGTGCAACAGTGTCGAGGTAGGTAAGTGTGGATCCAGTTAGTCGGCCGACTATATTTCGATCATTTATTCATGGCGACGTGTCAGGGCATTTCATGACGCTGAATATCAAAGGCATAGACAATCTAATAACAGAGACACGCCCGCTTTGTTCCACATTGCTGTATCTGAAGTTTGCTTTTGTATTTTTTTTTTAGTAGAAGAAATTGAATGTTTTTATTGTTTTTTTAATCTGTACCCAAATGATGAATGATACAATAAAATACCCAACGATGATGAAATGATGAGTAGTACTAAAATAACTTAAAAGTGATTAATTTCATTATATTTGGTGACAAAAAAGTCATCGTAGAAATATGTAATATCAATTAACTTGGGGACATTGCCCACTGGTAGCGGTCTTTTAGATTAAGTTTTTCTTTTTAATTTATTTTTAGTTTTAGTGTTAGTTTTTAATATTAGTTGTAGTTTAATGATAGTTGCATACAATTATAAATTGATTTATTTAGAGAAATAATCAAGATAATATTATTTACGAGATGAAAAAGATTTAAGAAGTTAAAATGAAAGCAATAACTTGTAATTTTGAATTAGGTATAGTATGAGCAATGCGCCAGTGGCGCCCCCAATTTTGCAAACTCTTTTTTGCCGGTCTGTTTTTCCGTCACCGGGCTATATCTTTTGTAACCAATTAAAATTTACAAAATAAGGCCTATCCCTTATTTAATCATATATTAATTTTAAATATATGTTACATCCATGTAATGCTACTACTATTTATTATAATCATTTTAAGTACCTAAGTGTTAGTTGTATAATACTAAAATAAATAAAAAAATGTAAAGAGAATTCGCAAAAAGGAATAATTTACACAGTTATGAAACATTGTAACCACACAGACCGTATACATTTAAATTAGCTAATTTACAACCTTACTCGCAAAAGGAAAATATTAAAGCATCCTAACACTCAATTTATGTATATCTTTAAGGAGAAAATTTAATTTTTGTGCGAAGGTAGGAGGCGGCAGGGGGAGGGTCTAATTGCCAATTTTCTCTTTACGCCATTTTTTTTCAGCTTTTAAGGAGAAAAATTCGTTAATGCATATTTAATAGCCGTAATCGTCTCTCCCTTCTAAGAATGTACAAGCCACCGACTCCCACTTTTAAATACAGCGGTATGTTTTTAAATATTATACAATTTGTTTATTTAGTAATTTATAATCTGCTTGAATAATGGTCAGTTTGTTTTTTTATCTGTGGGGCTACCGGTGCGGGGCTTATTTAAGCCATAGAAATACTTTCCAATATCTTTGTTTATGCTTAGTGTCGATGGGAGAGTGCGGTTTTTTAGAATTACCAATAAACGTTGTTATAGCATGCTTGAAAGTGTTTTAACTGAAGAATAATACTGGGATATTGATATTGAACTTCTTACTTGATCAGCCTGTAACTGTCACATCGCTGCGCTGGGCAAAGGCCTCCTCTCATACAAAAAAGGATTGAGCATTAATCACCACGCTAGCGTGAGCTACCGTGGTGAGTGATGCGTGTTGCTGTTTTCAGACCCATAAATCCAGATTTGCTCACTATTATTCTTTACCATGTAATTTAATATGTAACAAAAATTTTATTATTAGTTGATGAAGTGTCAACATAACTATTCTGCTACAAGAAGTCAAACTATGGTTTATTAAACGGTTTTATTTAGCTGGCCCTGTTTATTATTTGATTCAAATTTAGCAATCGATATTGCACCCCTTCCTGTTGACAGATTGATCTGATATTTGGTACATAGCTTAAGTTTTGATGACAAAACTGTTTTACGTAAAAACAATTTTTACTTATATTATTTACATGCTATTTTTCAGTGTAGATATAAACAGAAAGGTCACAGTTATCCTAAAACAAACCTTCAGCTGAACATCTAAAAGGTCAACAGCCGATCTCCCAATAATCTAGAAATATAACCCTCTGCCAAACTATCTCTCTTGGGCATGTGGGTTTGCGATCATTTTCTTTGAGTTCACCATAATCCCGCTTCATGTATAATGCGCGCATATAAATTTCAATTTTAAACCAGGCCGGTTCGAGTTACACCCATTTGTGGAATTACGTGAAGGGTAGACCGGGGTAATCGGGTAATGCGTTTGCGACGCGACGTTATAAATAAACAAGCTTTCTTTAGCTCTCGCCTCGACTTGTCTTGTATTTCGTCGTTTTTTATTATTTTTTGCCGGGATCCCTGTATTATGTAGAAGTCTAGTTCAGATAAGGCTGCCGTAAACCAAGAATTTCAAACTGTGTGAGTGCACTCCCAGGAATTACTCTGACTAAAATACTAAAATAATCAGTTTTATTTTAAAATTGTTTGACTTTGGCGTTTTTGTAGCTCGTGCGCCGTATTTGTACGTAACTAAAGCGTATTTCGCGCTTGATTTGTTAATTAAAAACTTTAATTACAAAATAATGAACTCTATTTTATGAACTGTATTTTATGTAAGTATAGACTCAAAAATGTATGATTTATGTATAGTTTATATTTATGGAGTTACAATTATCACCATTACAATGACGTGTATTGCACAGTTAGACTGCCTTCCATCAGTTGTCATCTTATTCACCTTAAGGTTTGCTGAAAGAAAACTCAGCTCTGAGTTAAGCTCGCCTTTGTACATTGTTTTTTGTTTTCCTTTTTTACCTACCTATTTATATTTCTGTGTACAATAAAAAATTAAGAACTATTTTCATTAAATAGGTACTAAATACGTACATTACATTAAATACAGCAATAAAATATAAATCAAAGATGTATAAACGGCGCCTGGGCCATAAAATATTCCTCTTTGTCGTCCGCGGGTACAGCGTGCATTTATACATTTATACAAAGCTACTTTAGCAAAAACATTTTTACATTTTTAACGTTTTTTGAAGAACCAGGTGTTAGCTATCTATCTCCGTGACTATGTCCGAGTGATTCTTAGTTTCTTTGCATTTTCAAATGACGTAGACTTTGTTTGTGTTACATAAACACATAAGATAAACTCACGCTTGTATTCCTCAGAGAGGTAAGGCAGGAGGTGTATGCAGTACACCGACGTTTCGCCGGCTATGTTATAAGTCCCATGTACCTATTACATGAGCGAGCGACGAGCCTATTGCCATTAACCGGGCACAATTCCAGACTCCGTGCTGATACTCGGGGGTCGGGCAAAGTGTTATTGGGATCGAACTCAAGACCTCGTGTTCAGCAGTCGCGCTTATTAAAATTGTACCAATGCGGCAGGCAGAATTACAAATGTATGAAAAACTATTTATTTACCATAAAAAAATCTAAACAAAGTTGATACTAGTATTTGATCACATTTTTTAATACAAAATTAAACAAATATTAGTCAAACAAGTGTATTCAAAGTTGACAGACCGAACCCCAATTAATGGCAACAGTTGCAACGAACCACAACCAACCCTAAAACACCGCGGGTCATATCAAAAGTCGATAAGCCCGCTAATATGAGGGGGTTAAGAAAAAAATGTACCACAGCTTTGTTTTGATGATCGCTATGGTCGGGTTGTTACAATATTTGTTATTTTATTTAGTTTAATTTACTTGAGCGGGTTGTGCAAATACTTGTGTTGAAAAAACAATCTGTGCTGAGTGCTGACTTATAATCGTTTTGACCATTATCAAGTTAAGTGGCATTATTATAAAGCATTAATGTTATCTATCCGAACGCGATTTTGAATAAAATTTAATAAATAAATTATTTTTACTTGCAATTGCAATAGCTTAGTAAAAAAGAGTCTCAGGCGGTGGCAGCTGGAACTAAAAATAAAAATCTTAAAAACTAAGTTTGTGAGTACTAAAATAACTTAAAAGTGATTCATTTTATTATATTTGATGACAAAAAATTAGTGAATAATAATAGTACCAAATAAGTTGCAATTATGAATGAATGCAAGTATGAGAAGTGCGCCAGTGACGCCCCTGATTTTCCTGACTCCTTTTTGCCAAACTGTAATTTAAATTTTAAAGAACAGCTGATTATCTGATCAGCTGTTTCGCTAAGAAGAAACGCGCCTTACAGCTCATAGCGCTCACGCTACGACTTCATTGCTTTTTATCAACTTTTTAAATCGCATATTGTCTCTAATTTTAAAGATATTTTTTGCGCGTTTTCCTAAATATCTTCAAAGCTTAAAGTAGCCTAAATTACGCCTTACAAAGCCAGATACTTGTAAAAAGATTATCCGGAACAAACAGAAAGAAAGTAAGATAAAATTACTTTTTGGTTATGTACCTTGTGCAGATAACTACAAATATATTTAGAAAATAGTTGTTATTTCGATATCATACACAGACATTTCAATTTTATTCATAGAAAAGTAACTCGTCAGCCCTCAATCGCTAATCCGTCGAAACCAAATAATAACATTTGCCCAAATCCACCGCCCGCTAATGTAGCCGCGTCTCCCCGCGGACTTTAAACTGCTTACATTTGGTTTAAAAATCCCCGACCTCCCCAACAGAGCTTATAAGCTGTTTGCCAGTTTCTCGAAAACAATAAGAATATGTAACTTAAAAATTTACTTGTTATTTATTGAATTTGGATAATGGAAAAGAGATTCAACGGTTTTAGAATCATCAGATTTCTTTTTTTTTTCATATACTACGCAAACAAGCAAAGAGCCGGCCTGATGGTGAGGGATTACCGTAACCATACTGATATTTCATGCCAATATTTTGTTAGAGGCCAGTTAAGCCGCCATTCATGCTGATGATGGCTCTAGCCTCTACCAGATCGATTTTTCCTTTATTTATTTAAAAAAATAAACTAAGTAGGTATTTTCTTAAATAAAAATTAAACTTTTAACAATCACAAAGACGGCGTCGCATAACTATTGATTTCCTTTTGTGTCTCATTTTTCAATGTTTGACGGATTAAAATAAATATTGTTTGCTTTGACATAATTTTTCAGCTTACTTCTAATGATTAATAATTGAGTCTAATCGTTTAAACTAATCGCCGCAATACAGTTGCCAACGCCCAATCAACAAAACCATAGCTAAACCAATAAAGCATCGAACTTTTTAATCTAATAGAGGTCTATTCTCAACCAGAGTGTGGGGGCTATTCTCATAAACTAAATAGAAACACATTCGTTCAAATTACGCATATAAATTGAGACAGCATTGTCGTCCGTCATAAATTTCAATGAGAACATCGCGAGTTATCAAATTAGAAAAATTAAAAGTGATAAATAAAGTCCAATTAAGCGTTATTGCGTAAAAAAGGCATAAATTAATGCGTTAGTCGGGTGGCGGGAAACATGCGACGGTACGTTCGGATCGTCAAGTGACGTAGTGATGTCAATCGTTCACACGTTGATTTTTGCGAATTGTATTATGCTGTGATGATTTATGAATGAGAATTGTTTTTGCACTCGCAAAGCAATGACCAGGATTGAATGAATGAAGTTTGAAATAAGTTTTACATGAACCAACGACAATTTATAACCAACAAGGATCTTTATAGGTAAGTTATCAATATATGAATAGGTAAACATAAAATAGTTAAGTGCCTACCATTTTCTCTTATGTTGGTGAATCGAGATTTTTGAATTTTTTTTTTTGTATAGTTGCTTATACTTACACATTTTTTTTTGGAACAAAAATGTGGAAACGCAAAAAAAATTCGTTCAAATTTCAACTATTATCAAAATCAACACCAACTACCACTTGATGCAAATGGAATTATAAAAAATAGAAGTGAATTTTTATTCCTTTATGCGTCATAGGTAAAACGCGATTTGTATCTTATCCATTTTGCGGGAGGATCCCTAAAGGCTAATGGCCTACTCCTATGGCTAATGTTTAAGTTTCAGACGCAAAGTACAGCGTACTGAATTGTTCATAGTATATAATTAGTGCTATGCAGCATACACACATTACTCGGGCCGGTTATAAATTAGGTTTAATAAAATGCACATCTAGCCACTTAGAACTTACTCCATTATGATTCGCAAGCTAGTCGGTAGTATATCGTGCAATCACTATTATTTGTGATAATTTCAATTAAGTGATTTGTGCTGTAGTATTGTGAGGAATATAGACGAAAGTTTTTTTTAAATCCACCTTATAAAATAAATAAATAACGTTTCTGAAAAAATCGCCAAATATAACTAAAGTGATGAGTGATGAAGCAAAATTATGGAGTTTCTTGCCAAATTCATCTCCATGAGGGGTAGGCTGCCCTTGGAACTGGCAACTATCAGAGTCACTTTCACAATAATATTAGAATTATGACTATTCATAAGTGTGCCTAAAATGGTTTACAAATTTTTTTTACTTACATAAACACTGTAGTGACACATTGTACCTTTTTAATATAAAACGCAACGTCTGCGATAGAGAGCTTGCTTAATAACACAAAACACACCAAAAGGAGGTATGGTACCTAAATGTTTTTTACACAAATCAACGTCTTATTCATAAAAAAACAGCCTATCAGAAAAACGTGCAGATATACATATAAATTATAATATAAATTTTGTGGTGGGCTGTGTTTTTTATTTATTTATGAATTATTTTCATAAATAAGACGTGCATTTATAGTAAATATTTATTACCATTGACATAAAAACAAGATTTTAGAACCGTGACTTTTCGAAACTTCAAAAACATCGACATCAACGTTGATTCCCATCACTGCGTCTCATCACACGTGTTCTCTCTAATTACGCGTTTAAATTGTATTAATTAGTGCGCGACTGAAAGGGTTCTGTTACAATTAAATGGCATTTTAGCTTCGTACGAACAGCCGCCATTGTTCTGCAGCGTATGGGGGTTATTAACATAATTATAATTTTGTTTGTTAATTATCCGCGGGTTATGATATCGAGATAATGTTATAAGTGATGGTGTTAATGGTGAGGCGTTTTATCTGACTGTAGAGTATATTTGCCTACATAATGGCCATAGAATGTCAACCTCCTAGCCTTATTATTCCCAAACTTTGTTGGGAGTCGGCTTCTAATCTAACTGGACGCAGCTGAATATTTGTTTTCTAGGGAGCCACTGCCTATATGACCCCCGCAACCCAACGGAATACAACATTCTAAAGTTATATCTGATGTCAGGATTTTATAAGAGTACTGACTGTTTATATCGATTGTCAAAGATCTTCATGACAAAGGCTTAACGTTCTTTCCGAGGCACGGCGCAGGTGATGATTAATTTCTAATACGCACATAACTTACGAGAAGACAAAGTTACGCGCCATGGGTCCGACCCCGAGACCTCTGACTGGCCCTCAATAGTCATACCACTAGGCTATTACTGCTTCGACTATCATAGCTATAGTATCTGGTGTCTTATTTTAAATAAAAGAAACGAAATCAAAATCGGTTCATCCGTTTGGGAGCTACGATACCAGACAGATACACACGTTTATAGCACCCCTCTTTTTTCGTCGACGGTTAAAAACTACAACATCCAAACTCTATTTATTCAAAAAGTGGTATATAAAACTAAATTGCATAACATAAAACTTGAATTATTCGAGTAGGAGGTGCGGTACTAACATCAAAAGAGGGCTATTATGAAAAATCGTAACACGTTTACGGGGCGGACTCGGCTACATTATTCATGAGTGAAATTGCTCCTTCCCTGCTACCTGTGCTTGGTGTTGTTATTTATACTCGTTCCGGATAATAACTGTTATTGGGGTGTAAGCTCCGCCCTATTCGATGTGTAAAAACTTAGGTAGATTGTTATGGTAATTTATTGTTTGTTTTTAGTGGGTTTAAATGTTTCAGCTTAACGTGGCTGATGGGTATATGTGAGGGGTGATAATATATGAACTACTATTTGCCAATAACATCTTTTAACACCACCACCACCAGGTAATAAGGAGACTATAATAATATAGTGATCTTCTTCTTCATCGTATGGTCGATGAACAACCTGGTATCAGAGTTTAAACCGCCCGTAGGGCTCTAGCTTTACACGCCGTTGAAAAATCTCTCAGGTGTGCTAGTTTCCTCACGATGTTTTCCCTCACCGTTTTAGCACGTAATAATTAATTTCTAAACCGCACATGAATCTGAAAAATCAGAGGTGCGTGCCTGGGTTTTGAAGTCCAACGATCATACCATTAAGCTATCACAGCTTTAACTTAATCTTAACTTAAAAACTTAGCTTAAACTTAAGTATGTAAAACTTGTGGAAATAAAATAGTGATTGATAGGTTTCATTTGATCAGTCTAAGTTTTTGGTAATTAGTCGTCGCTTTTATGAACTCAGGGTTTTCTGAAAAGCCTGAGTTCTAGCCTTAGAATACACGCAGACGATAGTTTAGCATTCGACGATAGTTTTATAAATACCGATCTTGCAAGATAAGTCTTCATCATCATCACCAAACTATCAGTCCACAGTTGAACATAGGGCCTCCCTTTGCACGCCAATGAGCACAATTTTTGGCTACTCTCATGCAATCCAGATAAGTCTACCGGTTTAAGCTTTAAGCTTTCAAAGTTTCTTTTGCATAAAATACCTAAGTGTTTCTGAAATCCTGAACCATTACTACACCTAACATTCAAATAACACTTCTCATTTGTAATGGGAGTCTAACGTTTCACTACAATTTTTAAATCCAGTTGCTCTGTGGGTGTCGTCTTATAGAATCGAGTCACGATCCCAGCGACTGTCTGCCTAACCTGTTTACGACACAAACACTCGTGATCGCTAACGATACCGACACGGAGACGACACGGGAAATCGAATCAAACGTTTTTCTCTAAGGCATTTGCTTTGTCTGGTGTTAGATAGGATTTTGTCGTAGATTTATAGTTTGTGTTTGTTGAGTGGGTACGTAAAAAGCACTTTTTTTATTATTGACACGTATATAGCAGTTCCATGCCTCGTCATTGGCTCCGGCTGTCGATATAGGGAGTCAGTACCCTCATAAAATCCTGACAACTGATCTAACTTCAGAATATCGTATCTCTTTGGGTTGCGGGGGTCAGATAGGCAGTCGCTGCGAAGAAAACTGATATTCAGCTGCATCCGGTTCGATTAGAATCCGACCCCAATAAAGATTGGGAAAAATAAGGCTAGGAGGATGATGTAGATAGCAGTCATAGCCTAGTGGTAGGATCATTGGATTGCGGACTATATGCACTTCTGACTTTTCGAATTTATGATTTATGACCAAAGAGTAATAACTATTACTACCTAAAAAAGCGATAACTACCGCCCTCCACCAATTTATCGTTCCCCGCATTGAAATAGTAAGCGAGGTAGTAGCGCAGTTCGGGCCGTCTAGTCTCTCATTATGTGTGCGTATTTAAATACATGTGGGGGTTAGGCTGCATGCGCTTGTATTATAGTTGGTAATTATAATGATATTTATAAGAGTTCGTTTCTTTGAAATGCTGGGGGTGACCTAAAACGGTGAGGGAAACATCGTGAAAAAACTAACACACTTGAGATATTTGAAAACCTTAAAAATAAATATTTTCAGACCCTCGACTGAAAAATCGACCAAGAATACCGACGATCAATGTCACTCTTCAATTATTGAATAAAACTAAGTCCGCAAAACGGGCGACAGAAACAACGTTGATTATACAAAAGTAGAGTACAGAGTAAATGAGATGATCCGAGTTGTACACAATAATAAGCGGCGACGCGTACCGCTCGCTCCGCTCCGCTCACCGTAAGCAAAAACTCAATTATCATATTTTATACCTCATAATACTTACGAAAAGATATTCAATTATATAATTTTTCCTCTGAAAAGGGAATCCCTTTTCATTTCTCATTTGGATTTTTCTCTTAAGCAATTACGGGGTAGCCCCGGGGAGCGAGAGATTGGCTTCACGAATATATTTCCACGCCGGACGCGCCCGCTCTAATTTATCTTTTAACAAGGAATGGAATGTTATGTTAACTTATGCGCAGACCGCGTTAGCTCTGTTTTCGTTTAATAAAAGTGTGTTTCGCGAATGATTTTATGAGTTTCGGCGAGTTATGAATTTATTTGTGCGCGGAATAGAAATGAGCTCATTTCATGCTCCCCTGATGTGTTGTGTGGAGGTTTATATCTCTTATTTATATATTAATAACACCAACCTAATGTATAAAGAATAAAATTAAGAAAAGCTTGTAGATAACCTTCTTACTTCCACGATCTATTTGCGTATCCCCCTTTGACAAACTGTTACAAATATAATTTAGGATCGGAGGACATTATGTTTGTAACAAATGAAGTTCTCGCTCGCCGACTTCACTCAAGCGGCTCGGCACAATTCGATTCCGACAAGCGGCGGATCGGATTCGGGCGAAACTCGCGTAATCGCATCGCGCGGCCGGGAACACAAATTATTCGTGCGCCGAAACTGGCTAACTTCGTCAACCCTATAAAGGAGGTAAAGAACAAAGCGGAACCACAATTGGCCGTGGATCCTCTACCTGAGTCGATAGAAGTTTTAAAAATGGCGGCTCTTTGAGAGTAAACTCGATAAGGGCACGCCCGCGGGACGCGTAAATACAATTTGCAAGGAATCGCTCGTGCCTTTGACGGAGTCGCGACTTGCCGTTTGAAGCGGTGCTTATTTGCCCCACTCCCCGCTGTGTGATACGTGTATATCTACGTCTATAAGTGAAAAATCTAATATAACCCCGATGAATATTTAGTGTGTTACGTAGAACTAAACTAATGTAATATTGAAATCAGTTTACTTCGGTTCCAAAGTTTCGTGCAGAGTTTAATGTTGTTGGGAGAATATTTAAAAAAGAGAAGTTAACTTAACTAGTTTTCAGTCTGTTAGACAGTGCTGCCTCTTTACTGGATGTGATGATATGGATGGAAAGCACTGATAGCCTAGTGGTATGACCGTCGACTGACAAGTCAGTGGTCTCGAGTTCAATCCCAAGGCACCTCTGACTTTTCGTAAGTTATGTGCGTATTATAAATTAATTATCAGTTGCTAAAACGGTGAGGGAAAGCATCGTGATGAAACCAGCACACCTGAGAGATTTTTTAATGGTGTGTAAAGCCATGTCAGAGGCCTACGGGCGGTTTAAACTGACACCGGGTTGTTCATCAACCATACGATAAGAAAGAAGACTGGATATGGTAGAGAAACTACGAGAGAAACCTGACGTCTATTTCATTTTCAATTTATTTCCTCTTAGTTTCAAACATCGCCTTCCAAATTACATGGCAATGATACAGCAACATTCATTCGTAGTTTTAATTTGTTTTTCGCTGCATTAATTAATTCTACTTCAGACGATAAGATTGTTTGCATAAACTTTTGTGATCGATTTAATAAATTCTGTCTCAATATTGAACCAGTTTGACTTGTAAAATAAAAGTTATAATATAATTTTTAATTTCATTAGGTGTAATATTCATATTTCGTGGTGACGCATTGGTTACTTACGGTTACGCTTTGCAAGCACGTGGGTGTGGGTTCGAACCTGGCTTATACCTATGTGACTTTATTTGTCATATGTACTTTCTTAGTCAATCTAAGTCACAGCTGACTAACGGTGAAGAAAAACATCACCAACACGCACTGAGCTAGCGCGGTGATAATGCTAGATCTTTCGCTGTATGAGAAGACGCCTTTGCCCTGCAGTGGGACAGTTACACGTTGGTTCATATATTTATTATAAAATACAGTTGGCATGGACTTTTACGCATATTTTTTTAAATATTTAAACTGTTAGATATTTTACAAATTGGTCTACGAAGAACTGGCTGATAATGGACTTGAAATAAAATAAAAATATTATTCGATTTATTAGGTCATTGCCAAATTACCTTGGAACTACTTAATTAATTCCAATCTGCACTAATAGCCTAGTGGTATGACCGTCGACTGATAAATCTGCGGTCTCGAGTTCGATCTCAAGGCGCGCGAACCTCTGACTTTTCGTAAATCTGACTGTGCGTATTATAAATTAGTTATCAGTTGCTAAAACGGTGAGGGAAACATCGTGATAAAATCAGCACACCAGACAGATTTTTAAATGGTCAGCCATGTCAGAGGCCTACGGGTGGTTTAAACTCTGACACCAGGTTGTTCATCAACCTTACGATAAGAAGAAGAGGATTCCAATCTATATGAGAACTCATTGCATCATGATGGTGCAAAACTGACTGCCAATGCAAGGACTGTTTCCTGGTTGACAAAAAGGACTGTCCCCGAGCGCGCTTAACCTTAATCTAAGTTTTACTCAATTAAACCCAATGAAGTTTCGTAACCAAGATCTAAAGATCCGTAAATCTATGCCCATTGATTTTTCAGATTCCCATTAGGATTTATTCTTATCAAAATTTCATTAAAACAAACAAATCTTTAGGTGTTATTTACAAAATGTAAAATTTGAAATAGGTAAAGTTCAAATTATGATCAAATTTTGTTGCGATTAGCATTCAATGCACTCGGGGTCACTAGTCTTAAATTATTAGCAAGTTTTGCAGAGTAAAAATAAAATTTTAATTGGGTATATAGTTTGAAACTATGTCATATCATTACGCTTACCCCAATCAGACATAGTTTGATAACATAAATGGCACTTATACCTAGACAAACAGCCCCAAGCGCCAAACCTACCCCTTGATACCTACACTTTACGTAGGTACGTCGCCATGGCAACCGTTTTCACTCCCCAATAACCCTTTGAACGCAACACTCAACTTTATCCCGCTAAAAATAAAGTGTAAATTCCTGGTGTTGGAAGGAAAAAAGTTTGTAAAATGAAGGTAAAGTCGTTAAGGTGTCCAGTCGGTGTCGAATCGCTAGTTTAGTTAACAAGCTGGACTGTGAACCGAGTTGGAATTTACCGTTTTGCCAATATTAGTTTAAATAGTTAGTTGTAGAT
This sequence comes from Protodeltote pygarga, assembly GCA_936450705.2. Classification (NCBI taxonomy): domain Eukaryota; kingdom Metazoa; phylum Arthropoda; class Insecta; order Lepidoptera; family Noctuidae; genus Protodeltote; species Protodeltote pygarga. The sequence goes on along the minus strand of OW388264.2, from coordinate 3,053,323 downwards.
TGTCGTTTCGCTGTTTGGGTAGTGTCGGGAATCTTGAGGAAGTGAAAATCTCTATAGTAAAGGCATCTAATTCTGTGACTTTCGTAATTTGGCAGTATTAACTTTGAGACCTACTATAAATTTCTGTAAGTGGAATTCAGGTCGTAAAAAAGGTAATGCTACCAAATTAAGAGTGTCACGGAATTAGATGAGTTTGTTGTAACTATAGCTACATTTTATTGCAACTTGTTAATATTCTTATAGTTTCTATATTTATTTAGTAAGAAATTATATTATTATTATACATTTTCCTCATCATTTTTATAGGTGGTGAAGGTGGTTTGTGGAAACATGATGGTAAAATTTATCTTTTATGGCGTCCAATGACTTGGAAAATGTGTATTCTTCCAATTCGTTAACTCCACATAAATTACCATTATAAAAAATCCTAATTACCCTTGTAATATTTTGCCCGCATACGGTCAGTGAAGGGTTAGGTTCGCCGCTCAATCTCAACCCGCTGATCGCCGGCTATTTGATTTATTTTTATGGTCCTTCAGCCTATGCGTTGTATGCAGGCGTGGCTAATCAAGTAAAGGGTATTTTATGTCCCATTCAATTGAATGAATTGTACAATTGAGGTTTTGTGGAAATTCTTGATACCTATATCGAACTGAGTAATATTTTTTTGGCGTAATTTTCAATTTAATGTTTTTTATTTTATGTTTTACAAAATATCACAAAAATAAGTGTTTTAGTAATAGGCATATGGCAGTAGGTAAGGACAATTTTTTGTTATTTAAAATTAAAAGCCGCATGTGTATATTAAGATAACATTCTAAAGCTATAAAAGTAATCAACTATCCATGCAGTAATGCAGTTGTTTTAAATTACTTTGCTAAAATTATTGCATAATAAAAAGTCGCTCAATGTAAAGCCAATATAATAATCCATAATATTTCTGTTAAACGGTCAAACAAAAATATTTACAATGCAGTTTTTCTGTGTATTCATTAACATTATAAAGACGACTTCACGCTGTCGGGCGGATTGTTGCGGCACGCGCGCTTTCTTAAAATACAGTCAATTGCCCGCAGCGCGCAGCGGGAGCGCGATCATTGTGCTCGGTGCCGGCAATGCTGCAGTGGTTAGTGTAATAAATATTTTTTATCAATCAGTGTGATGTGTAAGTATAAAGTTTTAAAGCTTATCGGGTCGGTAATTAGTTTGAACGACTATAGCTCGTATTGATTAGGATTTTATTGGGGTGAGGAAATAATAATCATTGTGTTAGGGAGAGAAATCAGTCATTTATGCAGTATTTTACAAGACAGATTATGTCACATTTATTTTCTTAGACCTCTAATTTTATATAGGTACTTAGATGAAAAAAGATAGTCAGCCATAATTTGGTATAAATGTTATGTTATACACCCTTGGATTACTCTATTAAGACGACATTAAATGAGTCATTAAACATAATTTAGTCTTCGCAACAAAATCAAGATCCAATTACGGTACATTTAGCATCAATGGCTCCACTTGAGCTCGCACGCTCGGAGGCACGTGGCAATCGTTCACGTTTTGTTTATCCACCAGATTCGACTCAATTTAGCGTTAAGTGATCGCCTGTAGCGACTGAGGGACACACCCTCGGCTTTCCGCTTTTTTAATCGCGTCGCGACGGGTCGCCGCGATTTATTACGGACAGTGTATACGTGCCCTATTGTCCGAGCGATTTTTGGTACTTGATTGGGATCGGTTCCGCTATTAAAGTGTTGTTTGTGTGACATTTTTATTTTTATAGTTTTGTGCGCATGACGGCGTGTTGATTTATAAACGATGTCGCGATGAATGAGATATTAGTGTTAATAGTTTTTTGAAATACTACCAATGGAGATGATGTTTTTAATGTGAGTGTTTTAAAAAATACGGAGGGAATTTAAATACTTTATGAATGCTACTCAAGTTAAAGTTAGGTAAGTGCTAGTTTAATAATAAATGAAATATTTACAAACCGGAGATCGAACAGAGTAGCGAAGCATTGGAGAGGAGTCTGCCCAACGGTGGGCGAATGTGCGCTGATAAAGAAACAAATTGAATACATTATGATCTTTTTAATTGTGTGCTTTATTTGTACTTAAATAAAACAAGTTGTTAATCAAAGAATAAAATAAAACCTAAGCCTCCAAAACGGACTGCAAGAGTAGTTTTGGAAAATCCTATGGGGAAAACGAAAAAAAAAATGAGTTGAAACTAATAAGTATTAACTAATATTTAAATATGTAAAATTTATTTTTTAGTATGTAGGGCCGGCTAATCTCCGGCCAATTATTTCACTATTATAAAGTAAAACTATTCTTTATTATTTTCAGCTATATTTGGCTATAGGGGATAATTAAATTACACTCGGAGAATAGCTAGTGTGCAATAAAACCTTTTCCTTATACATATTGGAACTGGAAACTAGAATCACTCTTATAATAATATTAGAATTATGATTATTCATAAGTGCCTAAAATGGTCTTCTTCTTCTTTGTCGATGCCTCATGACTGAGGGTCGTGACCTCCAGAGCGGGCCTACAGGCAGGCACTGGACGGGGCTGCGAGGCGCGTTTGCGATACCCGGACCCGTCCGACATAGTGCTAGGAACACGCAGGGGGGAGACGTTTTTAGTGGGTGCGAGCCCCACATAACCGTATGTCCTCGGACGTGCGGTATGCGGAAGGCATTTTTTACTCCCCTCGGCCACAAAAAAAAAAAAAAGGGTCGTGACCTCCATGAGATGCTTTCTTAAAATGGTCTACTATGAATAAAAATATTTTTGATTTTGAATACTCTTCTACATTTTTTTAAATACGACCATTTCAAAACTGTCGACTACAAAACACTGTTTACCGCCCTTCAAATGACTATCACACCAAATATAGCGTACAAACACAACGTTGACTCAACGCAGAACAATAGACCGGCTCAGTGTTCATTAATGGCATTAATTAATGTTTAATTGAACCAAATAGAGTATCAATTTAGCGGACGGCAATTGGATCATGCATCCCGGCACGCTATGTACTTAGCTGGGATGCCGATGCTAAATGGGTTTAGTATGTTATGTTCATAGATTTGTTTACAACATTTTTTACAAGTTGTTTTTTGAGTCGTGATATAATATCTTCCTGACCGAATTTCGGTCACAGCGGCCAGTCTCAACGGAGCTTAGCCAACTACGCAGGAGATATTATAGTGCACAAGTGTGTGCGCAAACACAGGTGCACTCTCTATTCCCTTACTCTCATAGTCCGATGGGACGGAAATCCGACACGACCGGAGAGAGATCAGGCGCAGGGCCAACGGCTTTACGTGCTTTCCGAGGCACGGAGTAAGTGATAATTAATTTATAATACGCACATAACTTACGAAAAGTCAGAGGTGCACGCCTTGGGATCGAACTCGAGACCACTGACTTGCCAGTCAACGGTCACCACCACTAGGCTATCACGACTCGTGATATAGTGGTGTAACTGACAAATTTCCAAGGCGACGTTAGTGACGGCGCGTAACGAACGAGAAATAAGGCGCTGGCAATGGTTAAACCACAGTTTATTTTAAAGATACTCTTAATCAAACACATACAAAGGTGAACCCGTATGAACTCCTAGTTTTTCACCGTTGTCATTACTTTTTGAATTTAGAATACAAAATAGAAATCCAAAAAGGTAATCCAAATAGGTGAAGTTCAAATGGAGTTTGTAACAACCTCTGATCTTTTATAAGTTATGTGCGTATTACATATTAATTATCACTTGCTCCGTGCCTTAGAAAGGACGTAAAGCCGTTGGCCCTGCGTCTGATCTCTCTCCGATATTACCGTCCCATCGGACAATTGTGCACTATAATATCTTACTGCTTAGTTGGCTACTCTCCGTTATGATCGGCCGCTGTGTCCGAATTTCGGTCACATTCAATTTCAATTTCAATAAAAGTCAATTTATAATATTTATATTTTATAATTTGTGGTATGGCAGACAACTTATGGCCTAAAATTAACCCAATGGGTTAACCTATAGAGAGATGGCGGGACGGGCTAGATTTTTTCCGGGAAGACTGTTGAAAAAGATCTACAATCTCTATTACATTCCAGCTTTTTGGAAACGTTGCCGACTATCTACTACTACTGTTACTACTACTATTTCTGAAATAAAATCAATTCCTCCAGATTTAGACTAATTGTGCGATCCACATATATTTATTTTTGCCTAGGTATTTGTGCATTTTGTCAGTAAATCATCCCCTCGAAACAGTAGAAAATCCTAGCTTCAAGCAACATTTTTTAAATGGACACTCAGATCTCAATTCCTAGCTACAAGCTTACATGATTAGCGGAGTGCGTCTCAACGTTCATTACGATATTAATTAGCGAGGAATTGACTTAAATAGACATGCGATTAGTTGCGCTTGCGCGGCAATCAACGCTGGGCGGTGCGCGAAGCGATGAGCCTTCATAGTTCTAACCTTGTGTGTATGTAACAGTTTAAATTAAGATGGGAAATGTACTTTATGTTTTTAACTTATTTCTTACATTTTTTTTTAATATCTTAAAATAATAAAGTTATCTAACACTTCTTCTTCTTATCGTATGGTTGATGAACAACCTGATGTCAGAGTTTAAACCGCCCGTAAGCCTCTGACATGGTTTTATACACCATTGAAAAATGTTTTCCCTTACCGTTTTAGTAATTGATAATTAATTTATAATACGCACATATCTTACGAAAAGTCAGAGGTGCGCGCCTTGGGATCGAACTCGAGACCTCTTACTTGTCAATCACCGGTCATGCCATTTTTATACTATTATTTTTAATTTTCGTTTGTAAAACGTAAAAAAAAATATAAATTCTTAAATTTCGACCAATAGGCAACCATAGTTATATATTCTTCTATAAATCGACGGATGTAACACCTACTATAGGCTTTAAACACACTACAGACAAAACGATTTGTCGCTCGACATGGGATCAAACTAGGCGAGAATTAGCAAGCGTCGACAAATTGGCGAATAACGAATTTATGTTGACGACAATCGTATTGTGTGTCATGTCGCGGGGTTCGATGCTAGGGTAACACATGTATTAATTAGCTTACGTCACCCAGTTGTGTAAGCTGTGATAGCCTAGTGGGACGTTGGACTGCCAAGTCAAAGGTCTTAGGTTAGAAACCCAGGCATGCACGGACTCTGACTTTTCGGATTCATTAATTCCCTATATCAATCATTCATTAATTTCGATTATATCCGATTCGATTATATCATAGCATTGAATCATACATTTCATTTACAAAAAGAATTTTGAAAATCGGCCTAAAATTGAAGGAGTAATCGCATAACAAACATACAAAAAATAACATACTGTCGAATAGATAACCTTCTCCTTTTTTGAAGTCGGTTAAAAAGTACCTACCTAATACTATTTCAAGAAAAATGGGCATGTAAAACTGTAAAACTTTAGAAACATGATTATATCCAATTTTGCTGCTGGAGACTTTTAGGAACAGTTTTGATGCTATTTGTTCAAGTGCTACTGGCTGGGTGCTCTTCGAGGAATGTCTCTATTCAATTTGCAAAAAAAAACAAAAGCCTTTATACATCACATTTTTTATATATATTTAGTGCTCGCGTAATCTCGGTCTGCGCATTTTACTAACGAACTCATCTGTAATTTACGTCTATGTACGTAGTTACAATAGGTGTCGTCTCTTTCTAAAAGCTATCAAATAATCGAGGGCATCCAATATATGAAAAATACCATATAGAAAATAATTGACCATCACATTTTCCCCAATCATCAATCGAACTAAATAATCCTATAATATCATTCAGCATCGAAACGGGTTAACTTTCACCGAGCACCGGGGTACAAGCGACCGATGTAAATCTATTTGTCATATTAATGTGGACAATTAGAGCGGCATGCGGGCACCAACCCTTGCGCGCGAAACCGCCACGGGGTTCATTACATCGCCCAATTGTACCGCACTGTGCACTGGTGACAACCAAACAATGAAACCAGAAGATCCGTGGTTATGAATTAATATATTTTATCATCATCATCTTCATTTCAGCCATAAGACGTCCACTGCTGAACATAGGCCTCCCCCAATGATCATTAATATATTTGTGCCTAGGAAATTTTTCAAAGTGCTTTCTTTATCCAAGTAAACTTTTCAAACTATGACCGAAAACGCAGATTAGATACAGTCAACGGAAAAATAGACTTTAATAATATAGCTACTTGGCATCTATCTTACGAATTCATAATATCGATCCTAATCTATTTTCAGCTATCTATATTTGGAAATACAATCCATTTTATAGTTCTAAAGCGGCGCCAAAACTATCAATTGATTGGAATTAATAATTATTTATTATTAATATTAATATTTAGATAGGGCGTAATCTCGGAATGTGCTAAGATATTGCCTTTTTGTATAAAGTTAAATTAAAATTATTTTTACAATCACTGTTCAAATCTTTTGCTTACAAGGATATGGTAACTTTACCCTCATGATTATGCTTGGAACGGCATAATAACATTGGCAGTACAATTTTACGTCAAATCACTTCCTATCTGTCAAAAGTGTATTTAATTTTGTGAATCTTCTGCTTGTACTTGTATTGTGACCACATACTGGTGGCGTTTTAATCGCATCTAATTAGATTTGACGACGATAGTGTTTTAAAAAAATAATATAATAAAAAGCGAACGTAATTACTTTTGTCATTGTACAGTTAAATTAATTAATCATTTGGCTTTATGTTGTGCCCCAATTAACGTGTATGTGAGTCATGAAATTAAAATGGCCAGTGCTTAATTTTTCGCGTAATTGTACGTACTAAAGCTTGTCGTTATTGCAAACATTTCTGAATGAAATAGTAAGGTACAGAAACCATAACAGTTATCATAAACGCAATCAAACGAACTTATTTTTTGTTTATAGTAATCGTGCTGAAACATTTCATTTTTAAATTAATTATTTTTTCTTGGAAAAACCCCACTTTCCACTTTTTTTTATTCTGCAAAAGTACCAAAAAAGCAAACGGCCCTCTTGATTGTAAGCGGATACCGTAACCTAGAGACGCGTGCTACACCAGGGGTATCACTGGGAGCAGAGATTTAGGAAGATATTAAAGAGGGGTTTTGAAGTCCAGTCCTCTTCACTAACCTTACCAAACACAACAATACCAATACAGTTATTTTACGCCGATATTTTGCTTTAAGACTTAACTTTCAGAGGGCAGAAACACCTGAGGAACCAACCCATTCCTACATACAACTACCTAAAGTTACTTATTCATCACCATCAGCCTGTTTCCACTGCTAAACATAGGCCTCTCCCAATGCGCGCCACTATTGCCCATTCGCAGTGCGCTCATTAGAGGTATTTGCCCATAATCGCCACGCTGGAGAAGCGGGTAGGCGATCGCAGTAGCAGATGATTGCTGTTACACAGAAAGATGCTGCTGTCCAACCTCCGGATTGTCGCTTCTTACGACACTCGCGGGACGAGTAGGGGTGGTTATATTCTTGGGCCGGAAACCAGACGGCATTTCCGCTTACTTATTACACTTACATTTTTATACCCATAATTTAATAACTAGAAGTTTATCGTCATACCAGCAGCATTTCCCGAAATAACCAACTAAGTAGGTACGACTTTATCAAAACATAGTGCGCGCAGACTGTTTCCTTCACAACTCAATCAGGTATTTCATTAGATACAATTCTCAAGTGATAATATAATTGAATACAAGTAAGCACAATTGATTCGGCGTCGCGTTGATACGTTTATTATGATAATTCATCGCGTTGTGAACTGTTGTGTAATTTAAACTGCTCGGGTAACGAGTATATATGGAAAATGGATGTGGCATTTTGTACCACCCCGGCCGCCGCGCTGTGTTAAAATAGTACAATAAAATAAAATAAAATTAAAATAGTAGATAGTCGTATTTTGAGGGGAATTAAGTATTATAAAAAATGGGGACATAAAAATAAAATTAAATGTATAATTCTATGGGGGAGGTCTTTCTTTAACAGTGGACGTCTTTTGGCTGATGATGATGATGATAATAAAATATAAAATTAAATCAACCTGTAACTGTCCCACTGCAGGGCAAAGGCCTCTTCTTATACAGAGAAGGACTGAGCATTATTCAACACGCTAGATTACTACGTGTTGGCGATTTAAAACTATAAGTCAAGGTTTCCTTATGATGTTTGCCTTCACCGTTAGTCAGTGGTGTCTTAGATTAAACAAAAAAGTATTTAATACGTTGAAAAGGTCACATTGGTAATATGCCAGGTTCGAAATCATACCCACGCGCTTGCAAAGCGGGTCCGTAACCAAAGCATTCTTACATAAATTGCATAGTGGGTTTCTTATCTTCATTAAGTTTGATGATAAATCACTTTATAGTTAAAACCTAAAGCTAATTTAAGACTTATGAAAGCCACCACCATTGAATATGACACAAATCACCACATCCACATGCATGTCGATGTATCCCAATTCATACATTAATGTCGCATCTCCACTAAATTGATCGTATGCGCACGCGCCGGCCGCTATTTGTTCGAAATTCAAATGATAGCCGTTATAAGTGATAGCTTCGAATGTATTGTTATTAGGGTTACAGTCTCAAAGGTCGCTGACACAAACTTTGACTACGTAAATATTGGGAGTGCCTAAATTAGAGTAGAAGAGGACTCAATTGTTAGAAAGAGAGAGTGGGATGTACCTAGTTGAATTATGATATAATTAAAAAAATGTGTTCCCCTGACCGAATTTCAGTCACAGCGGCCAATCTCAACGAAGATTAGCCAAATACGCAACTGATATTTAGTGCACAAGTGTGTCCTCAAAACAGGTGCACTCTCTATTCCAGGGGTGGCCAACCGGTCGATCGCGATCGACCTGTCGATCGTGGTGATTAGTCCAGTCGATCGTAGCAAGATAAAAGAAAAGAAAATTGATGTCTAGTGTATAAAATACGTAGCACAATAATTGTGATGTAATTGCTTGATTGCACAGAGTCTAGTCAGTGATAATTAATTTATGATACGCAAATAACTTGCGAAAAGACAGAGGTGCCTTGGGTTTGAAACTGAGACCTCTGCTTGCCAGTCAACGGTCACCTCCACCAGGCTATCACGAACACTCACGAGTCGTGATTTGTATAATAGCACTTTTATCGTTATTACAATTAATACTCGAAATAAATCTTGGTAAAAATACTTTCAGCTCTACGTAGAGCAGTCGAGAGAGGCGAGATAAGACCGTCCGTGTTGTAATCCAAGCTCAACTCTACATATCGCATTACTACCGGTCCGGTCGGAAGTTCGGAAGGCTCGCCTGTTTCGGACAGGATTTGTAAGTGTGATTTTGGTAGTACTTAGAATAGAATAGAATATATTTTATTGCACATCAAACAAAAAAAATCCAAAGATACATAAGTAACTATGATTGTCTGTGAAGTAACTACTCAAAGATTGAAAATGTGCAATTGGCGGTCTTATCACTAAAAGAAATTTATTCTAGACAACCAATGAAGGTATCAGAAGCTGATAATACAACAGTCAGTTTGGCGATGCGCACAAAAACTGATATAATATACTTACCCTGGTACAATTTTAATAAAGGATTTTAGACCCTATTTTATAATAATAATAATAATAAACCCGCAGGGCAGCTTGTGGCGAGCTGTTGGGTAGTAGCGACCCCACGGACCTGACCCTCCCGGGAGAACTCTTGTTCCTCATCTCTGGCTTGCCTTAATTGGCCGGTCAGAGTGAGCACTGACGAGGAACAAGGCTCCCACCTCTCTCTTGCCTTTATTGGCTGGTTTGAGTGGAGATTCGCAAGAGCAAACGTGCTCGGGGGAAGGAAGTATTCCAGTAAGATGCTGGTAGGGATCTTGACCGTACTTCCGGGATTGTCCTGATAGCCGTGGAATACCGCTCCACTCCTCAAGCACCTCAAGATATGTTGCCCCCTTGTCGCTACGTCACTATGTGCTAGCGGCCGTTTTCGGGGGCTCATTTACTGAGTGTGCAAGTCACCCCCTGCCAATTTTATCCGTGTTTACAACCATTGGACAGGCAGGGGCCATAGTTATTCCATAGTCTCTGGTACCTAGCCCACGCAAACATCCCAAACCCATAGTCCAATTTTTTTTTAATTCCATTACCAACAATAATTCTACACCAACCGGGGGTTGTCCTTGGGTGCACTTGCCTAGTGCATATAGGGATAATCGCCGGTTGGTGTCTCATTTCATACTTATAAAGTTTTTCTCAAAGGGCCTCTGCGAGTTGGCTTCGGCCCCTCGTACGCCTCTCAAAGGCCCAGGACCTCAGGGTCCTGAGATATACAAATATAACAAAATAATAATAATAATAAACCTTTATTTTCAGGCTGCATAGGCCCATAGATAAATACCTCTATTATAGTCTAAAGGCTAACCGTTTAGGTTTTACTTAGCTTGACCTGTTTATTGTTTGGTTTAAATTTAGTAATCGATATTTCACCCTCTTTCTGTTGGCAGAGTGATCTGATATTTGGTACACAGCTTAAGTTTTGATGACGAAAACCGTTTTAGATAAAAAAAAAATTAAGTTACTACTAATTTTAAATTACTCTCGCTACGCTCTTGAAAATTAGGGTCTCTAGTACGAGTTTGCAAACCATATGAATTACTGACAGTTTTGATCTCTGTTCTTCTGGAAGAATGAAAATCCGACACGTATATTACTTCTCGCTAAAACTGTCGTAGATTGAAAACTCATACTAGGCCCCCTGCCGTCATACTTACACCCAGAGCCTACCGTACATTTGTCCGAACCCCGGCCATGTAATACAACAATATTATGTAACAAATAAAACACTATTTTTTTCTAGCAATGTAACCTTTAAAAAGGTGTTGGGCTTACACTTGTTAGGTACTAGGCCCACTTCTGCCTATAGGTACACTAGTAGTACTCAGCAAAAATAATGAACATTTCACATAATTACAAAGCTAGACATCTCGACATTAAATAACTTACAAAATTATTATGAACCCATAATTAAGTTAATCGATACTTAACAAATTAAGACGTGAACTTTCCAAGTTAATTTCTCAAGTGAAACTGAGTTAACCCGAGATCATTATTATTGACAATTAAACTCCGTCTGATTCGATTAAACTCAATCTTTGGAGTTTGACGGGACCTCCACTAACTCTTGAATGCGGCGCAAGTTACTAGAGATGGGATTTACATTATTTATGCGTTCCTAGTAGTATTCTGGAAGGTGGTTGAACCATATTAACTTTAAATAAATATTTTTATTTATTTATTTATTAGACACAATTATAATATCATTACAGTTTACACCAATTCGATGCCATAACTAAAAGGTCTCTATTTTTTTTTCTTCTGTGTGTACCATCTGGTCATCCGTCTGTATTTTTTACGAGCTTTAGTGTAAAATAAATTGGAAAAAGAATACGATCGTATTTTGACCGATAGGCGTAACGTCCATTTTGGACAAATCCAAAATAGAACGATTATTTTGAGTTTCGTTTCGTTGAAGTGTCAGTGGGTTCCAGATTAAACTATCTCATCCTAAGCTCTGGCACTGATGCAAAAACAACGTATTTGTGCTATTTCTAGCTCTTTAGTGTTTTGAAGTCGGTTTAATTATTTTTGTTTAAAAATAACACGACTAGAAAAAGATCAGTCGCCCAATGCCGAAGTCATAAGCTTTCTACAATTCTGGAAGTTATTATGAATGGTATGAATCTGGATGGTATAGTACAGCCACCCCCTTTAGAATTTAAAAAAGTATAGACTACTACAACTATTTTTAATTTAACTTCGGCATTATGCGATTGATAATATTTTTTGTTCACATGTCATGTTATTTTTAAACGTTTGTTAGGTATATTATGTTACATATTTTTTATAACAGTTGGCAACCATTAACTTTGTTCTTTCGTATCTCTTCTTTCATGATTACAAACGGCCATAAAATTTTAAATAAAGAAATCAATAACCAAATACAATCAACTCAATCGACCTTACTATTGACACTTCTAAAACAATTAGTCTATGGCCTACATATCGTCACTGAGTTGTTACTACAAATTAATTTAAATTGAACGATGTTGAATCAATGTCAATCAGTTACTGATGCCGTGCTCCTAATTTTGATATCGATGCATTTGATTTAGGAATAAACCCGGTATTAGTTGATTGCCATGTTCGCTTGTTGAGGACTAAACATGCGATTGTCGGTAGGTACAGACAGCGAACAAATCACTTAGCTTACAAAATTTCACTTTAGTGTTCGCATAGTAAGCATAACTTCTTTCTAAAAATGTTTGAGTATCTTATCTGCCAACCCGCAGTGAGCTAGCGTGGTGATTAATGCTCAATCCTTCTCTGGATGAGAAGAGGCCTTTGCCCTACATTGAAACAGTTACAGGCTGATTTATTTATCTTATGTTAGTTATACTGTGATTTAAATAAAAAAAAGTTTAGTGATTAGAATAAAAAAAAGGAACGTTTTGTAAGAAAGTTTTTTTTTTTACTTCATAAAACGGTCAATCAATTACATTTATTATTTCTTGCATTAGCACAATGGTGTTCATACTATTGTACTTTAAGGGTAGCTACACCTACACACATAGTCGATGCGGCACATTCGGTTCAGTATTTCGAAGAAGTCCCGATGAAATTACTTCTAAAATACCGAACCGAATGTGCCGAATCGATTATGTCTGTAGCTATGTACCTACTTTAAGTAAAGCGCGCGTGTAATTAATTATCGAATATTTAAAAAATACTCTTTCACTACAGTGTCATCATATCCAACTTGTGGCTAGTACATAACTCCAATATGGCAGCGCAATATAATTACGGTTGATTACCGCGGGGCGAGCAGCGCTCTTAATCGAGTAATTGGCTTCATAAACTCAACTAGTCATAAGACCACCGAAGATGCGGTAAGGAAAAACTTGCAGAAGGTTTGATATATTGTAAATAATTAAATAATATATCATCATCATCGTCATCAGCTTGTATTAGTCCACTGATAAATATAGGCCTCTCCCAATGTGCACAACTATTGTGCGCTTATTGGAGGTATAAATAAAATAAAAAATAAATTATACTACGAAATAATAATATTATATAATAAGAAATATTACGTTTTTATTTAGATTCTTCAATTTTCAATACTAGCTGACCCCGGCAGACGTTGTTATATCCATTCAATAAATATGTTTAAAAATCCCTTAAAAAAGAGCTTTAGATTTTTAATTTTTCCCAATATTTCGGGCAACTTTTTAAAATATTTAGCGTTTAGTGTAGGGTAACCATGATGAAATAATGAAACTGATATTTTTTTCTTAAAACTGTCCTTAAAGTCACTGTTTTCATTACAGTTCGGGTAATTTTCACACATATTACTTGTTTTATTTATTAATTTTGACGAAAGGTTTTGTTTCAAACACCATTATTGTTGTCATAACAGACAGAACAACGAGCGACAAAATTCAGAACTAAAATCTACAATTTGACGTTTCATTTCACGCTATTTTACACAACCTCTAATCGTTGTCGTCGTCTAGCTATAATAATAGCTAGCTCTAGCTCTAGTAATAGCTAGTTATTATGTAAAAAAACTAATTATACAATCCCTCTGCAACATATCTATATGCACTCGGTTTTCCGCAAATACGGAATGGAGAGAGAGTAAACCTTTGTATGATTCTCATATTGTAACAAATGCGCCTGTGCCTAATAGATGACACATGTTAACTCGTTAGAAGCACTTGTAACTTTTGTGCATTTAAATAAAGCATTACGTTGATTGTCTAATTAAAACGGTTGAGTAAAGTTTGTAGGATAATAGCCATATTAATTACGTGACAATTATGAAAACGGTAATTCTAAAGTTATGATTAAAGCGAGATATTAACCCTCTTCAGAGAATAATGGTATATATCGTGTGACGTATTAACGAATCTAATTTAACTAAACAGTTTTGCCCCTATTCACCTACCGTTATAAAATGTTATTTTAAAAATAATATCGTGTCTAAGTAAATAACTACAGATAAAGATATAACTTCATCAGTCCTAAAGTTACAAAACAGATCTTCATCATTCCTAAAGTTACAAAACAAATATAACTTCATCATTCCTATAAAGTACACATAAAGTAGGTACTCACTGGTCGAAGGGTGAGAAGATGTGGTGAGATGGACGTTGCTCCATGGTGGCGTCTCTAGAGCCAGCACTGCCCACTGACGGCGCAGGCGATGGACAGCTGGCTTCAGACCTAAGGAAGTAGGTAATATTTAGTAACTATATTTTAAGCGTATATGAGTCGTGATAGCCTAGTGGTATGACCGTCGACTGGCAAGTCAGAGGTGTCAGGTTTGAACACTTCTGACTTTTCGTAAGTTATGTGCGTATTATAAATTAATTATCACTTACTCCGGACCTCGGAAAGCACGTAAAACCATTGGAGAGAGGAAGAAAGTTAATTATGTTTTTTTAACGGTATCAATTATGAATTAAAACTAAACCAGTATTGTTTTTTTTAAACGACCCACCCTAGGTTTTTTTTTACATCGTGGATGCAGTTGCATATATAACATAAATGCACTAACTACTGGTGTGGATGTTTACCTGACAGATTCAATAGGACAGCATAAAAACTGACTATTAAAAAATATATACCTCTCATGTCTTGGTGACCTATTCGGCGATCGGTTGGGCGACCGGAGCGGGGAGCGACGAGGCGATCCGGGTGTGACAGGTGGCGAGGCGCGAGGTGAGCCTGCCGCGCCTGACACTGGCGATGCCTCGCCTGAGCCACGAGACATACCACACTCTGATGAACCCTGTGTATGAACATATTTGGAATTATTCTCGATAAAAGCGCGGAGAAAAAACGCTACCTAAATTTTGATACTAGTTTAACCGAACCGAATACTGGTGGTACATCGACAGTGAATGCGTCCATTATTGAAACTATGCACAACATGGTTACAGCTTTTTAGAGAAAAAAAATGTAGTAGAAATTTATAATCGATCACCATTTATGTAGGAAACATTATAAGTTCATGCGCAGGCTCCACCTACATAGTTTGGGGCCAATATGGAGGCGGCCTGTGTTTTAGCTGTAGGAAACTGCCAATACATTGCGGTAAGGAACATAACTCTAATGCCATTGTGTAAAGTAAAACTGTTGTAATACTGGCTGTGATTGATGCCTTAAGTATTTAAATTATCTACACAGAACAAACACTCTTATGTTATTTTCATTGTCATAATGTATGAAGAATAAAGATGTCACTAGCCTCCAAACTACATACAATTTTTATTTTAGTTATTGATATAACTTATTTTACAACAAAAACATTGTAAATTTAACGGGTAAAATAAAACTATATACCTACTGAATTATTAACGTTGTATGTATTTTACAATTTACAATTAATATAGAAGTTACGGTTTTCAATAAAGATATTATTTAATTAATATTTATTTTTAGATAAGATATAGGTAATATTTATTTGCCCCGCCCGTGATATCGAAATTCAATTCCTCATCCAACTATCTCAGAATGGTGAATTGTGTGCGCACAGCCTACGGTATCCTAATACCGGTAACAAAACACGCTCGCTATCTCCATCTCAATCTCACCTTATCATCGGCCGGGTCCCTCTTGGTCAGCACGTCCCCCTCCCGCTTACGTTGCTCCTCTTTCAGCCGCTCCGCCTTCCTCCACTTCGCTCGCCGGTTTTGGAACCAAACCTGATAAACAAACATGTTGTTAAACGTAAGCTTTTATCGTTGTTTGATAAGGAACCTTGATAAATTGATCTTCCAAGCTTAAATGTTGTTCCATATATACATGAATGGATACTGGATAGTCGTGATAGCCACTATAGTGGTGGTGACTAAATGGTGGTAAATGGTAATTCTGAGGTTTCAGGTACTTCTGACTTTTCGTAAGTAATGTGTGTTTTATAAATTAATTGTCACTTACTCCGTGCCTCGGAAAGCACGTAAAGCCGTTGGCCCTGCGCCTGATCTCTCTCCAGTCTTATCTATCTGTCTATCCCTACGAGAATAGAGAGTGCACCTGTGTTTGCGCCCACAATTGTGCACTGTAATATATCCGCGTCGTTGGATCTCCGTTGAGATAGGCCGCTGTGACCGCAATTCGGTCAGGAGGACATTACATGAATGGAACATAAATAACGATGACTGATACGATATCATCATCATCATCGTATCATCATCAGATGATACGATTTAAATTTCTAACCTAAAGAAATTTAGTAGTTTTTTTAGCGTAACCAAAAATACATTCCATTCTACATGGTCATGATAAGCTTTGTTATTAAACATAAACGTAATAAAAATTGTGTTCCATTATAAATATGGGTAAATGATATTTATGGCCCCCGTAACGATAATCCTCAATAGGCGAGCTGTCAACACTGAGACCAGTAACTGCACATCATTACCACCCCACTACTTGTTATAACTCCAAGATTAAAGATCACCCTAGCAACCAAAACCCAAGACCTACTCAACACAACAAAATACTTGCTACGAGAGCTCTAACAAAATTGGTCTTTCTTAACCATGTCAAAATTATCAAGATCTCTTCTGTCAAACAAAGTGTAGGCTACGAAAGGTCTTGTTATGCTGGTGTTTGTAAGCCGGTTAGGGAACACGTCAGGGCCACATTTGCACTGCAATTTTCGCAATTTAGATTTAATAAGCCTTGTTGGGTGAGTGCTACGAAATCTACGGCAGATGGGGAAATGTGCAGTTGTGGCAGTAGGCATAAAGGTGTATGTTTGTTTGGGTCAAATCTTGCAAGCTGAATTAGCCTCCTGTTATTCTACGGAGTTTACAAATAATTAAATTTAACATTAAATAATATTTACATTATTAAACAATCTATAACAAACTCAATATAACTACTATATATATATTCTGCGGAGTTGAATTTGTACATGTTGGTTCAGTTCCGATGACAATGTATTTTTATGAGGCATAAATTGAATCGACATGTAGAATTAGCTCCAGATAAAGGAACTTTTCAACAGTCAACAGCATATATTGACACCGGGGGGTGGGGGTTGTCACCGGTATGCCGGCCGCATCTCTAGGCCCGACATAACCGTCTACCGTCTTGCATACCCCGAGAGAAATGGTATGCAAGGCGCTTATCCCCTCTACAAAAAAGGTGTTCTACACAGCAGTCTATCTATCTGCAGACTTATGACTATATATATTTATCTGCAGACTTATGGGTCTATGATTGACCGCGATAAAATGTATTTTCTCTTATCTCCGTCTCAAAAAAAAAGCTCGACGCACATTCAAAAAAAAATTAGAAAAAAAAAACAAGACGTTATACTGTCTATACTATTACGTTAATCTGTGACCACCGCAGTCCCTTAACGACAGTAAGCTAATTTCGTTAAAATAATAATCTGGCCATAATCCGAGACCCGCCCTAATAGTTTTTATCTCTTGTGAGGGTAGAATTAATATTTGAACGTGTTACCATCCCCTCGCGGTACCCTTGTGATGTTGGTTTGTACTTTATTGTTATAGTACAGATGAAGCCATGAAGGTATTTTGTGGTGTTTAATTTTATATTTAACTAGCTTTTACCCGCGCTTTTGCTCGTGTTAATTTAGAATTTCAAGCGTGATTCGATAGACACGTTGCTCAATCTATTATAAGAACGTTACTGTTGTTTTTGGGGAACATTGCAATCTTATGTCCGTTTTTGTGCAACTAACAACGTAAGTATATAATTATTTAATAAGAACATTTGAAAATATTTAATAAGCTATCATGTGCTTATAACATGTAAAAAAATTCACAAAAATATTGCCAACGTAACTTAATCAAAATTAATTTCAGGTATCACGGTTCAGTGGTTTAGGCGTAAAAAGGTAACAAACAAACATACTTAGTATTTATAATATTAAGATAGATTAAGATTTTTTTTAAGGAATTTTTCCGCGTGATTTTCGGTTTTTTCTTTCCCTTTTTTGGGGAAAAGAGGGGAAGAAAGTGACCAAAAAGCCATCCCTAAGCGTATTAGGGATGGAATTTTCAAAAATCCTTCCTTAATTCAGCTCTAGGGTGTTTAAGAAAAATTTCCTACAAATTACAAGTCTCCAGGTCCTAGGTAGGCTGTGCGTTGTCTGTCAGTCAGTCACGGTACTGTT
Source organism: Protodeltote pygarga (assembly GCA_936450705.2). Taxonomy (NCBI): domain Eukaryota; kingdom Metazoa; phylum Arthropoda; class Insecta; order Lepidoptera; family Noctuidae; genus Protodeltote; species Protodeltote pygarga. Next base: position 3,035,028 of record OW388264.2, on the reverse strand, counting down.
TGTATGAATTGTAATTTATATGGATTTCCTTTAGAAATTTCAAAATAATTTAGAAATTAAAGGATAATCACATTGATTTATTTAATATTATTTCGTTTGCGTTAATTTCGGATCAAATTTGCCCGAAATCAACCCGAGACTGGATTCCGTTTGTATTCAAAACTAGTCGAACAATCTTATAATCAAGCCATAAGAAAAGTCATCATCATCATCAGCCAGAAGGCTTTTTGAACAAAGGCCTCCCCATTGAACGCTACAAAGCAGCTTGCCGTTTGCATCCACCGGTTACCCGCGACTCTAACGATGAAAAGAAAAAAAATAACGAAGAATATATTTTTTTTCGATTAGGAAGTAATGAGAAGGGAACTCAATACTTTTATTCTAAAATGAAATATTCAACCGTGTGCAGAATGAACCTGTGACCATCGAGTTCGATTCCCGCAGAGGACTAATATATAGGTATTAATGTCATTTATGTGTATGCACATAATAAATTCCACATTACTTAAATCCGGTGAATAAACTGCATTTGAACCAAATTCTTAAAGTTTCCTAATGAACCATAATGACCAAATTCATCAACACCTCTAATTAATAACTCCTTAAATAGTTTTAATCACACAATTACCGATGTCACGATTTAGGTACAAACCAATTCACCCCACTAATGGTATTGTCGCCCAAAAACACATGTCGCTTGTCTCTAACCAGCTTAACACGACCTACCTCACCCTTCTTTTACTACAAAAATGTTCGACCAAAAGTCTCCATACAAAAGTTCAAATATCAACTTTACTGCTACCTAAATTAAGTTGCTTTTAGAACCAATTCGTTTATTTAAAAGGTTGTAAAAATATTAAAACTGCAGTGGGTTTTAAACTTTGTGCCAATGCGTTTAAGTTCATTTTTCATTATAACTAAATTGGAATAGACTACGGGGGCACGTAATGAGTCATGAAGGGTCAATGTTACTGGTTGATCCATCTCATTAAGGGGTGTACACACTAGGGGAGCTGTAATTACCTTCTGTTACCAAACGTGGATTGTTTGCCATCCTTTACACGGTACATTGAGTGCTCGGCTTAAATAATAACAAATATTGTTTGGTGTGAAGCAGGGTTAAGGGCAGGCTAATTACTTCTTTTGTGTGGTACAATGGACGCAGCACTTGTGAATTGGTGTAAATATACTTGGGATTTTAATTTTGATTTTTTAATCGTTTAAAAGTAACGATCTTGAAATAAAACTCAGCTCTAAGTTAAGCTCGCTTGTACAAATACTTAATTTTTTGTCATCAAATACAATAAAATCAACTTTTAAGTTATTTTAGTACTAACAAACTTAGTTTTCAAGATTTTTATTTTTAGTTCCAGCTGTCACTGCCTCAAGCCCAATTTCATCATTCACTTTAATAACCCAGTTTAACAAAACTAAGTTCAACCATACACAAATTGCAGTTCTGAACTCAGTTAAACGCTTGAACCGAGTTTGACTCGATTGATTGCGTTTAGTGTCAGTGGTGAAATCGGCTCTCAGACTTTTCTTTGCCAAGCTGTACTAAGTTGTGAAGGGCGTAGATGGATGTAGTCAAAAAGTTCACTTTAGACACCGATTTATTATTCAGAAACGTTAAAACCAAATTGAATTTCGAACACAAAATTTTAATTCAAACTCCCCACTTAAGAGGTAACTCACATGCATCACCTACTTAAGAGTTACAACCCTTAGAGTATAATATAAGAAAATATAGAGCAACCTTTTAAAAGTATGAACTGTGAGCACGGGTATGAACAACGCGGCCGCGACACGAGCTCCGTTCGCGATCATACCTCGATCAACTGCGGTTCAACTAGGCTCCACGACCGAAAAAGTTACATTTTAGCTTATATCATGGTTAACTGCTGAGTTAAATTTTGAAAAACGTCTAGAAAACATAATTTGAAAAAATGACATTTTAACATTTCTATGGTGAGACCTGCTTTCGCTCCGCACAAGGCAATGTGGTTGACGTTATCACTCTATATTTTCTTGAATACTCTATGGTTACAACCCCTTAATTGCGTCACCAACATTAATGTTTTAAAACACTTCATACGAGGAGTTAACGTAAAAGTTAACGTTAAAGACTCATGGAAATATGTTAAGAAACCGCGGTGAAACTGTTTAAGTAGCGGGGAATGTTTTCGCGACTCATTTTAAGTGACAGCTCGTATGTTAAGGGGAGGTTTACGTTAAGTGATTATACGCTACGGTGGTTTGTTTTTGGTTGATGTTTAACGTTAATATTTCGAAGATGTGGTGAAATGTGCAAGAGATATTATAAATTTGAAGAAAAATATGTATTTTTATTGCAAATAGATAGTATTTTTGTCGTTTAGGACTCAATGAGGTTAGGTTTTGTTCATGAAGAGTCTGGAGTCAAGTATTAGAGTCAGAAAAACTGAAAAGTTTGGAGCTAGTCGCATACCTACATAATGTTTTCCAATAGATTAGATTAGATTAGGCGCCCCAGGCGTAGAAAGAGATTTGAAATTTCAACTGATTCGGGTAGGAGGAGGGCTTAGCGGTCAGAGCACCGAGACGGTAGGTCGAAGATCGTGGGTTCGAATCCCATCCGTGTCAGTAGTTTTTCAATTTTTTTCATTGACTAATTAAATCTAGAGTCAGTTAAAGCTACTCATAGGCCTCTAACACACTATAATATGCCATCGAAATCATGAAAAACTACTGGTGTTCTTGTAAAGATATTTTAATTAAAAAACAAGTGATAAATTCAGTCACAGCGGCCAATCTCAACTTAGATTAGCCAAGTAGGCAGAATATAATTATAACGCACAAATGTGTGCGCAAACATAGCTCCACTTTCGATCCGATCTCTGTCCGATGAAACGACAATTCAGAGAACGATCGAGCATTAATCACCGCACAAGCTCACTGCGTGTTGACAATTTCAGACCATTAAATCCAGGCTAAAAAAAGTAAAAGAAATTATTAACTTGTACCTTACCTACACTTTGTAACACAAGAGCGTGACCGGCAAAATTAATAAAAAAAATTAAGTCTATGGCTTGATAAATAATTAAACACGTAGTTCATCATGTGTACTTAGATGCTTTATTATAAATAATTTGTCCAGTCTTCTCTGTTATTAAAAATGGCCTAGCTTCTTCGATGATTATTTTTGACTAATTTTTTAGTGTAATCAGGGGATGATGACCTTCATATGAAGTTTATATTGCGAGTAAGCTCGGCGGGGGTTATGCGGTTTTTTCCTTTGTAGTTTAAGCTACATCAACGCCTAAATGTTTTTAATTGGGTTTGCTTTAGGCGATTGTGAGGGACAGTCCAAGACCTGCGTGCCATTTTCTTGGTTCTAGGCGGTGCCCAGACTTCATCAGTGTTTGGGGTCGTTGTCATCTTATAATAGTCATTATTTATTTGGCCTTGGATACAGCCTTTTGGCAGAGAGCAACAATGCTTTTAGGTATATTAGGTTTATCTTCAAAGCATTCGGAGAGTCAGTAAACAACCACAAATTGCCAAATCTCCTTTTTGAGTAGCATCTTCAAAAATACACCTTTATTGGGTGTTTGACAGTACGTTCGACAAGTTTGGTATCACTAGTAGACCAAACACGAGGTAAGATACTACTTGCCCAAAATGAAGCTTCGTCTGAAAATATAATCTTGGTCCAGTCATGGTCTTTGTTGTGTCGCGCCCAGGCCATCATTTTTTCCACGTGCTTTTCTGAAAGGAGCGGTTTCTTCACTATGCTTCGGTATTTCAACTAGATCTCAGCTAAACATCTTATAATTATAGCTAGAGATATAGTTTATTCTTTTTTCATTAATTCTTCATGTGCAGATCGCAAAAATAGACGTAGATTTTTTTAAAACAGTTGCGGAATCCGTTTTTTCTTGATGAGTGTCGTCCTCCACGTTTCACCTCGTTCTGGTAAGTTATCGGCGTGTTAAGCTTCTAAATATCGGTTGACCAACTTGATTAGGAACGTCTTAGATTTCTTCAAATACATTGCAGCCCGATCACGCGACATTTTAGGTTGTAGGACCAAAGGGGTATGCATACAAAGAAACACTGCATCGAAACTGGAAGGATACGCGGTACTCATCTCGGGAAACTTGCGCTCTGAACGAAACGAACGCAAAACCTTATATTGTGTTTCATTAGCATCTTAGGCAAAATATAGGGCTACCTGTTGGTATTTTTTGTTTTGCAAAAATCACTACAAAAATATTTTTTTTGCCGGTCACGTTCTTGTGAAACACACTGTACATAACAATTTTTGCCCCAAACACACATACACATGTTTTTTACAAAAACACATTATCATACCTTTACTTTCCATGGCATTCGCGCTAAAATTCACCTCCAGACATTAATCCTACGCAGATTAAAATTAACATAATAATTATATTCCCAAAACTGATTACATTCAATCTTCTTGAGCCATAATCGTACTGACTTTAGATGTGTGTTAAGTTTTTCATCACATGATTAGGGGCAAATTGCCCCCCCTTCCACCCTTGGGATCTGGTAAATCTACCGTTATCCCCACTAAGACATGAGGAGCTTTCTTAGTCTGCGGCGGTGATGTGTGAAGATGCAATGTGGTAAATTAAATACGTGACTTTTGAGTATGAAGTGCTAATGCCGAGTGTAGCAATTTGACGCAGTTCCTGGCATTAATAGCTGTGTAATTTATTTATTTTCTTATAAGTGGTAGCTCATTAGTTACGGACCCGCTTTGCAAGCTAGTGAGTGTGGGTTCGTGTTTGGCTTATATATATATATAAGGCCTTTACGTCTATTGCAGACGATTCATGGCGTAATGTCTGCGAGACAGCGTTTTTGGTGGCTAAATAAACCAATACGAGAGCGACACATCCTACCACAGGCTTGACAACAGAAACTAGTCGTGGTTGGTAACGACCCACATTGATGTCTTTTGCGCCTCTTATCAGCGAGCGCAGCGAGCATAGTTAAATAGGTAATCTAAGATACAAATGACTAACGGTGTAGGCAAACATCGTGAAGTAAGCTGGACTTTAATATAAATATTTAATAAGAACTGGACTTTAATAGTCTGAAATTGGCAACACTGCTCGATCCTACTCTGTATGAGGAGAGACCTATGCCCTGCAGGACTGTTACAGGCTGGTATATTTATTTATTTCTACCACTCCTGGAATACCCAAATATTTTTATTACATCGAATTTTATTGAAGCATCCATGTTATTAACATAAATGTAATGCGCGATATATAATATACGAGAAATCCTGTTAGCTATAGTATTTCTAGTATCTGAATTAAACCCACATCACATTTCGGCCTTAAACCAAAAACCCTCTTAACACGCATAAAAAAATCTAGACTCCAAATAAACAAAAAGTTAAAAGCTTTATAACGTAATTTTCCAAATACCGCCTCCATTTTAATCTGTTTCGCGGTCCAACCGCTATGTAATTAGATTCTATGAGCGGAGTGGTGTAATTCGCGCAAAATGGAAGACGTATCGCATATAACATGTTTAGAGGCAATTATCTTTCGGATCATATCGAAGTAGCTTGCACACACGTAATTATGATAGTTTCATAATTTCTTGGATATTTAGTTGGGTAACTAATTTTAGCTGATCAGTATATTTGTTCAGTTGAAACTTTTGAAATAGAATATTAACGGTATTACTGAAAAAGACAATCAGTTTTATTGAAAGAAGAAAAAAAGACAAAGTATTTATTTTGACACGGCAAATGGACACAAACAAAACAAAAACAAACAAATTCTAACTATTATAAAGAAAAAATCGAACTTAAATATGGTAATTTAAAAACAAAACTTAAATTGAAAAATAGAACATAAAAATGACAATTTATGCTAGTTTTGACAACATTGCCTAAATTTGTTGCATCTGCATGCCAGCATTATACTAAAAAAACTATTAAAAAATGGCGAAATAAATCTAAAATATTACTCATCTGCCTTAAAAAAAGGTTTGTCGCACAGTTAATACTGGAATGTTAGTACAACCAGGCAGGTAGGCAACCTCTAGTTTTACTTATTATTAGTAGTCCAGTCAGTGGTCGAAATTCGACCGTATTTTTAAACGGTTTTACTTAGCTTGACACAGTTTATTATTTTGTTCAAATTTAGTAATTAATATTTCACCCCCTTCCTGTTGACAGATTGATCTGATATTTGGTATATACCTTTAGTTCTGATGACAAAACCGCTAAACGTCAAAAAAAAATTTTTACTAATATTATTTTTATTAGTTTTAGTTTACTACACTTCATATCCATATAAAGTTTTACTATGTCAAGTTTGACACTACTCCGTGCGCGCAATATTCTTAAAAATGGATCCATAATTTTCACTTCACGTATTAATATAAAGATTACCCCTTTGACTTTGAAGAATTTTCTGTTACTTGTAAGAATTTTCTGCGAAATCTCATCAATAATGCGAAATAAAGTGTCGCATTGCATAAGTGTTGTTCGATAGCTGGCTGGTCTAGCCTCCACATAGACAACGACAATTATTCTCACTGTCAAAATTGCCCAAGTATCATACAGCAAATATTTGTCAATGATAATTTGCGTCGTCTGACACGCGCTAAGGGGTTACAAAATAGGGTTATACACGGGGTAACACGGACCTGCAAGGGTTGCACCCACTTGTCATCTCACGAGTATAGTGTTGCGTTAATTGTGTTAATTCAGCATTGTGATGTTATGACAGATGACTATAAAAAAGTAAGTGGGATATTTTTGTTCCTCGCTGCATTAAAAAAGATCAGAATTTTGTAAAAAAAATCGCAAAAAAACATCGAGAAGAAACTAGATTCATTATCAACAACATCATCAGCCTGTATTTAAGTCCACTGCTGAGCATAGGCCTCTCTCAATGCGTGCTACTTATATGCGCCCATAATCGCCACGGTTGGCGATCGCAGTAGCAGATGATTGCTGTTACACAGTGACAGAAGGATGCTGCTGCCCATCCTCCGGATCTTTCCCTTTGTCGTTTCTTACGACACCCGCGGGACGAGTAGAGGTGGTTCTATTCTAAGGCCGGAAACCACACTGTATTTATTTACTACTTTGTATTTTTCTTACGTGTGCTATAAATTAAACTCTACTCTTTTTGTATTACCGTGAACTGACAAGCCAGAGTCTCAAATTGGAACTCAAGGCTGAGCAACCCCGTCTTTTAGTAAGTTATGTGCACATAAACTAATTATCACTTACTCCATGCTTCGGAAACCACGTAAAGCTGTTGGCCCTGCGTCTGATCTCACTCCGGTCGTATCGGATTGCCGTCCCATCGGACTATGAGAGCGAGGGAATAGAGAGTGCACCTATGTTTGCACATATCTCATGCGTAGGTAGCTAATGTCTATTAAGATTGGCTGCTATGACCGAAATTCGGTCAGGCGGACATTATTATTATTATGTTAGTAGCTAACTAAAGCCTTATATTTATGACAAGTTTGGTAAAAGTAATAATAAATAGGTACAAGATTTATATCTCACAAAACAAATTGCGAAGCCACTTCACTTATTTCTTAAACATTTTTATTCTTAACATCACAGAAAGCGTATTCATCAAGCAATGTTTAAAGCCAGCTTCCTTGTAAGATGAAATGTGACGTATTTTTCACCCCTGATTTGATTTGAGAAGGCAAATGATTGATAAAGTACAACAGTCGAGTGCGTGTCGCGGCTCAAGTGACAAAAAATAAAAATGAAGATGAATGAAAACATAGGGTTTAGTATTTTGGTCGGTGCCGCAGAGATTTGCTAAGAAATTAATTGTTATTCTATTCAGATGACGGTCAATTTATTTGTTGGAGAAATTTTCCAATGGACATAAATGATTACAATGTAATCACAGAATTGATAACATAGTGGTATTGCATCATTTGACTGCTCATTTGAAGGGGGCCAAACCACCGATTTTCCGTAACCAAGTAGGTATTTCACACACAAACAAACGCTACATTTACAAAAACTTTACGATAAATTTTTTTCGAAATTTACGCTAACGTTACAAAAACATTTAAAACGCTGAAAACTATAAAGAAAAATTTAAGATATAGATATAAAAAAGGTCATAAATTAGCAAATATTTTGCAACATGTTATCACTTTGACATTGTCAGGTGTAAATAAACAGTCGTTGAAACTGCAAATGCAGGTAAGTATTAACGCATCTGTACGCAATGTTGTCTTGTATATTTCACAAATTCGTGTAGCTGGGAGTTCGATATGTCGCGTCGTTAGCTATAGTCACACTGCGATAGGGTTGCCCCGGGACTTAGGCTAATTGGCTTAGTTAAAAACAATACATTATTTAAAATGTTTAATAAATCCTCCAAAAAGTTTTTTCAATTGTAACAACAAAACAATTAATCCATGAACGTGTTAGTAGTTGTAAAGCAAGATATTTAAAAAAAAGTTAATTTACTTAATTTGGTGTTGCTACCGCGGCACAGTCTGTTATAAACCCGATTTTTGTTTCATCATGTTTTTATTGAAGAAATCTATAGTTTCTATCATTTCTAGTAGTAGAGTAAAACTCCGGCTTCGTTACGACTTGTAGTTTATTTTTTAAAAAATGCCAAAGTTTCGAAATATCCGCAACAAGAAAAATAAAAAAAAATATTTTACAAAAAAAGGGAACAATATATTTTCGTTTCGATTAATTACGTTAACTGTACGTACAATAACCTAATTTTTCACCAATTTCTGTTAATTAATTACGAACGAGAAGCGAGATATGATTTTTTTTCTCATTTTTAGTTTTTATTTTTTTATTCAAGTATAACACCGTATTAGCTCGTGAGTTCTACATAAAACGATTGCTTTAACTTTCTATTATGTACAGTATTAAAAACACCAACTAATTCCTTGTTATCCAGAACTTATTGCAATTTTTATTTTTATTTCAGGGTTGTCATTTTTGTAATATCCGAAAAAAATAATTAATAATACATTTTTTATACATATATTTTTTTAAACATGTTAAGGCCATGTTATGCCTATACAAACTTCAATTTTTAAAGGAAACATTGAAAAAGAATGGTCACGAGTGGGACTTGAACCCACGACCTGGGCACGAATCGGCTACATTTGTATTTCTGATTATGACCAACCGCATCTAGGCGGTGTAATATAATATAGAGCTGCTATAACCAAAGAGCCTAACTAATTTTTAGCACAAGACAATACATCCGCTTCATGTAAGAAGCGTAGTCGTAACTGACTCATTTGCTGCACTGCCTGCTCACACGACTTTTAGCTATTTGCTGTTCTTAAAAATAAAATATGCGTTCTATTTGTGTATAATAAAGTTCAAATAAAAATTCAAATAACTCAAAAGCGATATAACCCTAGGCAATAAATAACTAAAATGTTAACACATGCAAACAAAGTAACTAGTAGGGAAGTAAAATCCAGTAAGTTTTTTAACAGTAAACATTTCAAATATAATAATAATTAAAAAATTGGTTGAATTGACAACCCTAACTGCGGATATTTCGGATATCACTTAAAATTGCAATAAGTTCTGGATAACAAGGAATTAGTTGGTGCTTTTAATACTGTACATAATAGAAAGTTAAAGCAATCGTTTTATGTAGAACTCACGAGCTAATACGGTGTTATACTTGAATAAAAAAATAAAAACTAAAAATGAGAAAAAAAATCATATCTCGCTTCTCGTTCGTAATTAATTAACAGAAATTGGTGAAAAATTAGGTTATTGTACGTACAGTTAACGTAATTAATCGAAACGAAAATATATTGTTCCCTTTTATTGTAAAATATTTTTTTTCATTTTTCTTGTTGCGGATATTACGAAACTTTGGCATTTTTTAAAAAATAAACTACAAGTCGTAACGAATCCGGAGTTTTACTCTACTACTAGAAATGATAGAAACTATAGATTTCTTCAATAAAAACGTGACGAAACAAAAATCGGGTTTATAACAGACTGTGCGCGGTGGAGTCAGAGTTCTTCTCTTTTACCGGTCGCACAGCAGTGAAACAGTGTATACTTATTTATTTATATCTGGTTTAAGTCATAATATCACTTGTAAAGCCCAAAAGAAAAAATGATCCAGAATTTATATTATAAAAACAGTTTAAATTTTCCTAAATATTATTGTAACTATTAATAAATAAATAATAATAAATAATTTATTGCTTGAAACACGTTAAATAACGTATTGTTACTTAATCACACAATAATTAATTAACCCCCAATTTTTATTCATGATCCAATCGCAAAAAACAAACACAGACTCTCAACAATTTTATTGAGTGCTTCACTCGAAATAGAAACAAATAATAATTAAGTAGTCGTTACTGCCAGCCCTATTCGCCCGTTCAAGTGCCATTGTATTGCTATGTTGTTTACACGGTTTACACGCCTGACAACCCTATTGTTTTACTCGAGTACCTCTACATGTCACAAGGGGGAGTTATAATTTTTTTTCGAGTGATTATTTTTTTTATTTTTAAGAGACAATATTGGCACAGGCGTTTTTGTTTGGTGTTGATAAAATTAGATGTATATTTTTGATTTTATTTTGTCATGTTGGTGGTAGGTACTCTCTTTGAAGCTGTGATAGCCTAGTGGTATGACCGTTGGACTGCCAATTAAAGGGGTGAAGGTTCGAAACCCACGCACGCACCTCTGACTTTTCAGATTCATTTGCGTTTTAGAAATTAATGATTTCTTGCTAAAATGGTAAGGGAAAACATCGTGAGGAACATACCTGAGAGATTTTTCAACGGTGTGTAAAGCCATGTCAGAGGCCTACGGGCGGTTTAAAGTTCTTTAACGTGGAAGTTGATGAACAACCTGATTTCAGAACATTAGGTTGTTCATCAACTACATATACGATGAAGAAAAGAAGAAGGCGGATGCTAGTTGACGATAAAGTTAAAATAGTATAAGATAGTTAACTAATAATAATGTTAATTCGACGTGTCTATTATCTATTACCTTATTTCTTTTTTAAATAACCTAGAGCCCATACTTTGATTAACTCTTCTCTAAAAAATTGGATCCCATTTTGTTCATCATGATCCGATGAGCTCGCAATACTAATAGACTACAATAAAATCTACAAATTGACTTAAACAACAACGAGAACTTATGTGTACTAAGACCAGAATTTATTATACTATAACACGTATCGTTTAAATTTAAAAATTTAGACAACATTAGATCCTAATTCCTAAAGCTGAAATTAATATCGTAACATTTGTAGGTACATTCCATTTGGCGCCGCGCGTTTGCACCCACCTCGCGGTAATCCAATATGGCTGCCAGCTGGTCCCAAAAGCTTCCTTTTTATATTTTTCGGGCGAATTATCACCGACACTCTGCAGCCGGACGAGGATGCGAATCAAATTGAAAGCTGACTCAATTATATTACCTACCTCTTTTAGGGGTGGCTAACATGTTTTTCTTGGATATATATGGGCAAGAATACTTGGGTAATTTGCCTGATTGCTGATAAATTTTAATTAGATCAGTCGATGTTTTAACAAATGTAAAATTCCTTTTATTTGATCATGTAAATTACTCAATCATTATTTATTAAGTTTAAAAATAACAGCTAGATTTACGATATTGTTTACCTGATACAACCCTGACAAAAAAATGTATGACTACCATAGATAAACTACCCATTTCACTCTAATTAAAGAGCAAACATTGCAGCTTTCTGTTGACCAAAGCTATGCACTTTGGAGCAAGCTTTTGACAACGCAATGCACCAACCAAATTCCTATATCCAATCCACAGTGGTGTGCGACACCCCTTAATCCCAGAAGCACGTGCTTAGGTGTGAGCGGGGGTGCGGCACGCGGGCGCGGGGTAACAGCCTCATACCGTAATACCATTCCGAGATGAGCGACTTAAACGCGTTACAGACCACCACTCTTACCTAACCTCCCCTGCCCCTCGTAACACTCACAGCTACATCGATATCGGAACAATCCAATGAACTATTGAAGGCCAATATTTAATGGACGCGTCTACATTCAATTCTCAACTGTTTTGGTGGTTTTAGCAACGAACTAGAGTAGAGTGGGTTTTGACAATGGTAGTTAACTAATGGAAGTGGATGGTTCGACGCGACGGACGAACGAAATTGGATATTGTCTTACGTGGTTGGTCGTTACGTCGATTGCCCGTATTACCGAGATGGGTCGGTCAATGCTGACGTTTGACGTGTGACTGTAATTTCATCGGTAACTTTCGAGTTACCGTCACTTATGACGATGAAACAGTCATTTATTAGTTTGGGTATACCTCGGTTCTATTTTTACAACTTAGGTAGTACATTTTTCAGACGATCATACTTTATAATAAAAACAATGTCAGTTTCCTGTATTGCAATTAATTATGAGGTAGATAATATGTCTGTTTTTTATGATAATCACAATAATATAACGTGCAATATCTCAAGTAATCCAGATAGAATATCACTATCCTGGATATATCCTGGATTGGCACATAACATATTTTTAATGATATTTTTAATCCTGTTTCGAAAACTATATATACGAGACAAGTTTCGGGCAAATGATAGTTTCATCATCATCAGCCTGCACTGCTGAAAATAGGCCTCTCCCAATGCGCGCCACTACTGTGCGTTTATTGGAGGTATTTTCCCATAATCGCCACGCTGGGAAAGCGGGTTGGCGATCGCAGTAGCAGATGATTGCTATTACACAGAAGGATGCTGCTGCCCATTCTCCGGACCTTTCCCTTGGTCGCTTCTTACTACACCAGTGGGATAAGTAGGGGTGGTTCTATTCTTAGGCCAGAAACCTACGGCACGAAACGCTAGATTATTATTATGAACATTAATTAAATTAAAACGATTGTTACTCAATCCTTCGTAAACCATTGAACGGATTTGTATGAAACTTGGCAAACAAATTGACTATGTCCTAAATGAACACATCGTCATCTGCCTAGCCTTTTCCCATCTATGATGGGGTCGGCTTCCAGTCTTACCGGATGCAGCTGAATACCACTGTTTTACATGGAGCGACTGCCTATCAGACCTCCACAACCCAGATATTGGGTTACACGATAAGATGGGATTAGACGATTGGTAAGACTGGTTGTCAGACTTTCGGACTTCTGACTACGATATCTCTGTACTCTGTAACGATGGTCAAAGATCTACAATATGTCCTAAATGAACATATAGATCTTTTATTCTGATCCAACCTCCGCGCGGGGCCATAGTGCATTATATACTTGCAAAGCAGCAGAAATTGATGCTATCTTCTTTTTAAAATCATTGTTTTTTAACAAGCACTTATCAGGTATTATCACTGAGCTCATATGTGCAATAAAACGAGTAGGTACCGTGACAGCCCGCCACTAAATTGCGGCCTGCAAGCGACGGAATGGAGCAATTTTTATTCGGACATAAATAAACACGGCCGGTTGCGCCAAGCAATTTGCGTAAAACCGGCAACGGTGTCGACTCACGAACCGTATGTATTCCGGACTCGGATACGGTTTAATACTTTAAACTGCTGAAGTCATCCTGTAAAGTCTAGTATAGGTCATATATATGTATAGGTAGTATAGGTAAGGTCTTTGCGACTATTACAGAATGGTGTAACGTCAGCGAGACAGCGTTTTTTGTGGCTAAACAAACCGATGCAAGAGTAGAGATTCATGTACACGGGCGCTTTACCTAGCGGATAAATTTTGACACTATATACTTACTAAGTATTCTTAGGTCCTGTTATAAGTATTACTTAGGTCCTGTTTCGCGGTTTAAAAATAGGCACTATCTTCAAGGTAAACTAAAAAATGGAACAGATTTTGTATGAATTTCATATCTGCCAACTTTTAGGAGATGCCATTGACTATCCCGTGGTAGTCTAAATAGTTAGTGTAGTAAGTTAATGTTATAGTTGCAAAAGCGTGTAAATTTGTCTTTGTCAGCATCAAAGCAACGGATGGACATTATTTTTTTTAAATAGAAATGTATAGGGTATTTATTACCCCGGAAAAAATAGGACTATGGAAGCCACAGTCGCAGGAAAATGTAGGTTACATTCTAAATTGACTTTTTACAAGATCTGATGTTCCAATAGACGAAATAACTTGCATTCACAAGGTCAATATCCAAAAAGGCTTTCTGACCCAATACTACCCTCATTCTCCTCCGGGTTAACCGCTCACTCACATTACATTCGGTCTCTAGTTCAATATCATTCACTCCGCCCGCATTGCATGAGTGCAAAAAAATAAATGGAAAATGAATTTCAGTTAGCAAACTGTATTCCTACTGATATTATTTTAAAGTAACACTGTCTGTCTGGTACCTAATTACGACTAAACCACTGAACTGATTGTAATGAAGTTTGAGTTAAAGGTAGCCTAGGACCTAGAGGTATAGGATTTTTTTATAAAGTATAGAAGCCTGTTGTCGTTTCTAACTTAGATAATATTCTCTATTTACAGGGCGTAGGTGATAAATTACAACAATCAAAATCTTTAAGGATTAAGACACCTATCTCACTCGCACATTTAAGGTAAAAAATCACTGAATCTAATTATGAAAAATTCTTGAATTTTAGAGGAAGTATACCTTGAATACCTAAAGGTTGACTAAGGAAAGATTGTTTGAAATTCCATCCTAAAGGATTTTGAATGAAACATCTAAAATCGACGCTGATTAAGTCACAAGCGAAGTAGGTGAAAGTTATTTAATATAATATATGTAAAAAAAAATACGTATAATGGTTTTGTCGTCAAAACTAAAGCTGTGTACCAAATGTCAGATGAATCTGTCAACAGGAAAAGGGTGAAAATTCGAACCAAATAATAAACAGGTCAAGCTAAGTAAAACCGTTTAATAATAATAAAAAGACAAAGATTATAATAATAAATGTTGAATTCAATAAATATTTCATCACAGCTCGAAATACAATCAAAATCTTAACTACACGATAAAAGTGTATGACATATGAAAATGTTAAATGTTATTTGCAATAAAAGTTGTTTTACGAGACACGTTACTCTGCATGTTATTGGAGTCGACGGGACAGACGTGTCGCGGTGTGCCGACGCGCGTAAATTTTACTCTTTATGTAGTTGAGGGTTGAAGTTGATTTTGTATATGGGATTAAAAAATGTCTTGTACTTATTAAGGTATGTACTGAAGAACTCTCATTGGCTACGGACGGTGCAGTGAGCGGCTTTGTCTATTTGTTTTTATTTGTGACGTGCGTCACGTTTTTTAAATTCTTATTGTCTTCTGAAATATTTCTGATAAAAATAAATAGCAATCGGCAGTTCATCTTCGTCTGAACTGGTAGTTTTATTTGTAGTACAACTAAGTGTGTGGAACTTCCTGCCCTTCAGAGGTCCAGAGTACTACAGTACTACTACTATAGTACTATTATACTACTGTACAGTACTATATTAAACTTTTTGATGTTCGTAAAGTTTATGGTTTATGCTTCTGGCAGAGAACATTCTAATATTGTCAAAAAAAAAACGCAGCAAATCTATACGAACGAGAAAGTACGCAATAATATATTTGGTTTTGTCTCTTGAAGCTACTTTTTTAAATTTAAAATCAGACTGACCTGTACTCGAGCTTCCGTGAGATTGATCTTAAGCGCGAGGTCTTCTCTCGTGAACACGTCGGGGTAGTGTGTCTGCGCAAACGCAGTCTCCAGCTCCTCCAACTGTAAGTAACATAATTATTAATTTTATCATTAAATTAACAATAAATTAATTAATCCTAAGTAACATTTTTATAAATATCAACTAAAGTAAAATTACAAATAAAAAACTGAATTTAGATTGCTGCCCGGGGAAAAAGTGGCGAAAAGGCTAGCAGCGGGCGTCCGCGCCGGCATTACGTCGTTGAATAGCCATACAAAGCCGTTGACCGGGGTAACTGCTAGCCTTCTGGTCACCAGTGGTGTCCACCAGCATGGAGAAATGTATTTTATACAATTTTCGGGTACATGGTCCTCATAAACCTATGGTCCCCATGACCCCATGGTCCCCTTAAATGTTTATTGTATGCTTCATATAATTTACCTGTTGCAGTGTGAAGGTTGTTCGATTGCGCCGTTGTTTTCTTCGCACGAACGTGTCATCGTGTATCGCCGGGTGATACGAGTAGCTTGTATCTGTACAACAAGTTATAAATTAAATATTTTAATAAGCCCCGAACATCTCTTCATATTTTTTTATGCTAAGAACACTCTCGATCAAATCACTAAATCAAAATCGATTCATCTTTTTAGGAGCTACGTCGATTCGTCGGGAATTAAAAATCACCAGGAGCTTGTTTGAGAAATACTTTATTTTCGTTCATATTAATATCATTGATTGTTTCGATATAAAATAAAATCACGGAAATTGAGAATCTCTTAAAAAATATATCTAAAGATCAAAAAAAAAATCCTAAAAGTTTCCATACCACGGGCGGGGTTACGAATAGCGTTTTGGTTCGCGGGTACAAATCTCGATCGTAATCAAAATTTAATAAGCTAACATGTAAAAAATTCACAAAAGTATCAAAATTTTTCTTTCAACAAAATTTTCGAAATTTAGTTCTCGCATATTATGCATAAATACTTTATAAAAATGTTTAAGAATCTAAAAATCCGTATCTTAACAATTAATAATTATTATCTAAACTCAACATCGCTCGCGTTTACCCAGACAGTCACTAGCCGTACCAGGAAGTGCCGGGCCATTACCCCGAGAGTGGCAAATCGTCTCCCTAGCATTTATTATAGCTATCTGAACGCATGTCCGCGGCAATTGATGAGGTGGAGACACCGGGTACGGTGGATACGATTTGTGAAAAAAATTGGACACGGTTCATTTAGGTTTACTTTTATGTTAGACGATTATAGATTATAGTTTGTTATCCTAATTTATCCGATCACAGCGCCACCTACCGGGTCCAATTGTGAATATAAACCATACAGGGGAATCAACTCAAACACACAAAAAAAAAATTTCATCAAAATCGGTGCAGCCGCTTCGAAATGATGTGGGGACAAACAATTAAGAAGATAGATTATGACATTTATTAATATAATTATTATGTTTTTATAAAATTCTTAAAAAACATTAAATACGAGTAGAACTTTATTTTTATAAAAACATAATTTCAATAATTTGATTTTTTTTCTTTATTTATAATTTTATAATTATCTTTTTTCAGTATTGTAGTTATCATTACAAAAATACGTAAAATCTTAATATTTATGGCACATTTAAATATTTCAAATTTTAAAAAAGATAAAGCGCATGCTACGAGGCAGGAGCTACGATATTCGTAGCACGTCTACGGTGTAGCACCTAAGAATCGAGTTACCTCGATCGAGAAAATCGTGGAATATTACATAGTATAGTTGTAAAATTGAATCCCTTTAGAATTTGAGGGTTACATAGACAGGTGCTCCCTAGAAAACTGATATGCAGCTGGATCAGGTTAGATTATAAGCCGATTCAAGCAAAGTTTAAGGCTAGGAAGATTTAAAATCTACTTTTTCTTTTCCTTTTTTCGGTTTGTATGTATTTTCAGCGTGAAAATAAATTCTTCTTTTTTGAAAAAGTAATAAAAAGCCGCCAATTCAATAAAATCATAAAAAATCAAAGCTCTACTCCTAAAATCATAGTCACCCTACAATGACGCAATATATCGGGTGACAATCGCTAGGGCTGTCCACCCCAACATTTCTATTATTCTTAGGATAATGTCGTTGCGATAATTACTTGACGAGAATTGCCCCTAATAGCTCCTCTGATGATTTTAGCTTTATTTGCCCGTGGTAATAGTTTTTGTCGGAAAAATTGCCTTAATTGGTAGTAAGAAGCGGGGCGATGACTTTGTACTGATAAAGTACTAATGAAATCGATACTTAAGTTGTTAATCCGAAATTTTGTGTGTTAAATTTGTTTTGACGACTTAACTATTGAACTGATTTAAATTACATTTTGTGCAGGGCTTACATTGTATTTAATACGTTATATTAACACGTTACGTTATATTAACACGTTTGTAACACTTTGACTGCTACGCCACAGACACAATGCAATTTTTATTGTTTGTCGGTCACCGGTGACCGACGCGTCGGTCGTGACGTCGCGACGCACTAAGGGGTATTTTGACAATCTGGGCGGCCAAAATTATTTTTCGAATTTATTCGATTCTAAATAAATTCTTTAGTTAATTACGGCAAAATAGAGAAAATTCCTTCTAGCCATTCTAAATTTTTTTTACAAATATATCTTTATTACGGTCGATTCAGTCCATCTTCGCTTCATATCGGACTTGAAGCGTGAAAAATCCTGCTTTATTTTTTTTATTTGCTTTGCAGAGAAATCATCAAGTTGAAGAAGGTACTCTTCTAAATAAACTAGTTTTTCGCCAATCGTTTTAAAGTTTTGTTGTTGCATTAAAGAAAACAAATGATACCGAGTCAGTACTCTGACATTTGATGGACCTAAAATAAAAATATATTTAAAATAAAAAAAATTAAGTGAAAATATTTAGAACTCGAACTAGATGTTACCATATGCCTATATGACTTTAAGAAAGAAATACGTTATTTCGAATGATGCGGGTGGGCCTCGGTAGCTTAGTTGGTAAAGCTATGGCAAGGTATGTCTGAGTCGTGGGTTCGAATCCCACTCGAGTTAATTGTTTTTGCGAGTTTCTTATTTAATTTAATAAGCAAAACATGCGCAAAAAACATACATAAAAAAATTAAACTCGATTTTCTTTTTCATACCTACCCTTTAAAAAATAATTAAGTATCTTGAAAAATAGCAAAAACTAGCAAAAAAAAACTTAACTATAGGATAGCTAAGATCTTAAGCTTTCTAATAAACCTAAAATCAAAGCCGGGACTCTTTGGGAAATACAACTTTTGGACTAGAGTTTAAAAAGTTTTTGATTTTATTTTTGATTTTATGGCACTATTCTAAAACCCCTTTAATTAATTAACTATAATAGTTATTAAAACAAAAACCTATAAAAAGTACACAGAGTTATTTGCTTCAACATAATCCATCACTTGAACTTATAACAATATACTCACAAAAACAATAAAAAATATCGAAGTTACGCGTAAACAATGAAGATGATAATCGATACGTGCACTCTAAATGACGCTCAAGTTTCGGAAGATTGTACGGGCGCTAGAATAGTGCTAGGAACTAGGGACGTATTGAAGGTAGTTCACATATTATTCAACTTCATTCGAATATTATATTTTTCTACCCACGTTAAAGTTAATAAAATTGACTTTTGGCCGCCCAGATTGTCAAAATACCCCTTAGTGCGACGTGGCGAAATTCTTCAGACTTAATAAATGATTACGACGTTAATTTAATTAAATAGAATTTGGTGAAAGTGGCCCTCAGGCTCACTGTCACCAAATTCTTAATTTGAATAAACATCGATTCGCAAATTACAATTTCTCCTTTATGACATCTACTAATCATATTTAAGACGTTAATTCAAATTAAGATATTTTGGTGAAATTGGGCCTTATTGATTGAGACGCATTTTCACCAATTCACTGGTTATTTCTACTAATCATATTTAATTCAAATTTAATTTAAATTAAAAAAGTAATTCGAATTAAGAACATATGGAGAAAGTGGCTCTTAAAGTAATTTTGTTTAATTCTCTTTAGATATTTTTTTAAAATGAAAAATTAAAGAGATAGATATGATTATGTTATGATTTTGTTTTTTTGTTATCAAAATCAGAAAGCAATAAATAACTCAAACCACCAAAAAGACAGCCGTTTTTATTATTAAACGATTTTACTTAGCTCTGTTTATTATTTGGTTCAAATTTAGTAATCGATATTTTACCCCCTTCCTATTGACAGATTGATCTGATATTTGGTACACAGCCTTTAGTTTTGATGACAAAACCGTTTTACGTAAAAAAAATTTTACTAATATTATTTATCTTTACTTTATCTTCAAACCTACTAAATCACACAACAAAATTCTAAAAAAAGTATTTACATTTCAATGTCATTCAACCTGTGCTCACCACAGGAATCAATTGCTTAATTAAAAGCGCACATATAACTTATGTCCGACTTCAAAGCAAGCCGATACCGTCAACCTAATGGAGAGGATTAATTGGACCAATTTGTACCGAAACGATTCACTCGACGAATTAATTATGTTATTTGCAATGTCGCACAAACTCAGATTATAATTTTGCCTCTATTTCGTTTATTATATTTTTTGTTGTTGCTTTGGCGGTGATAGCTTAGTGGTGGACTGACTGGGAAGTCGGAGGTCT
The DNA here is from genome assembly GCA_936450705.2 of Protodeltote pygarga. Classification (NCBI taxonomy): domain Eukaryota; kingdom Metazoa; phylum Arthropoda; class Insecta; order Lepidoptera; family Noctuidae; genus Protodeltote; species Protodeltote pygarga. The sequence continues at coordinate 3,014,650 of OW388264.2, read as the reverse complement.
TAGGTACGAACCCAAGACTTCAGACTTTTCAAAAGTTTTTTGTATGTTTTGCTTACTAAAGTACTCCAATAGATGTCACTTTTTTAAGGTGATATCTTAGAGTATACAAGAAAATATAGAGTGATAACGTCAACAACATCGCCTTGTGCGGAGCGTAAACAGATTGAAATGGTATAATATAATTTTTTTAAATTATGTTTTCTAGTCATTTTTGCAAAATTCAAAACACAGCAGTTAACCATGTTGTCATCTAAAATGTAACTTTTTCACTCGTGGAGTTGAACGGTTGAACCGCAGTCAATCAAGATATATGATCGCGTACGGAGCTCGTGTCGCGGCCGCGTTGTTCATACACGTGGTCACGGTTCATACTTCTATAGGGTTGCTCTATACTTTCTTATATACTCTAAGGGTGATATGTATATCCATTTTATTATACAGAAATCATCTACCTCACACTCTTCTAAACGTAACGTTTTGCTATTGTGTCTCATTTCTCGACCTTTAATGAATTAAGCTTAATCTGACTTCAACATTCTATATTTTATTATTGAGATTTTAATTAACATAATCACTAATAAAAATCCTTCTACTATTTAAAAGATGAAATTCCCCAGATTACACAGATCATAAATATTTTCATTAATTGAATGTTAATAATTGAGAGGCCATCAACTTCGGTGTAGAAAAATCCCTCCGCAGCGGAAATTAAAAAGTGTTTCACATCCGACGGAAGTGGGTCCGGTCTGAGCTTGAGTGCAGCGGAAAAAGTTGGGCGAAACCGGGCGGATTAACAAGCTTTCCCGGTTAATGGAACGCTGTGGTAAAAAATAATTCGATATTTATAAAATTGCAATTTTAATTTGTTATAGTGTTGTGACTAGTGATTCTATTTTTTTTAACTTTTAGTACTTTTAACGTATACCTAGCTGTCCAGTACGATAATACTGTTACTATTACAAATCATCTGCCTAGCCTTTTCCCAACTATGTTGGGGTCAGTTTCCAGTCTTACCGGATGCAGCTGAATACCAGTGTTTTACATGGAGCGACTGCCTATCAGACCTCCACAACCCAGATACTGGGTTACACGATACCCCTTGGTAAGACTGGTTGTCAGATTTCGGGCTTCTGACTACCCGTAACGACTGTCAAAGATCTACAATTGACATCCGGGGCCAACAGCTTAACGTGCTATCCGAGGCACGGAGAGTGATAATTAATTTATAAAACGCACATAACTTACGAAAAGTCAGAGGTGCGCGCCTTGGGATTGAACCCGAGACCTCTGACTTGCCAGTCAACGGTCACCACCACTAGGCTATCACGACTCTCAACATTACTACTGTTACTATTACAAATATTAATCTAAATATTAGTCTACACATCATCAGCCTGTATTAGTCCACTGCTAAACATACTATGCGCCCATTAGAGGTAATTGCCCATAATCTCCACGCCAGGCAAGCGGGTTGGCGATCGCAGTAGCAGATGATTGCTGTTACACAGAAAGATGCTGCTGCCCATCCTTCGGATCTTTCCCTTTGTCACTTCTTACGACACCCGCGAGACAAGTAGTGGTTCTATTCTTAGACCGGAAACCACATGGCACAATTAGTCTACACAATCTTCTTCTTCATCGTATGGTTGATGAACAACCTGGTGTCTGAGTTTAAACCGCCCGTAGGCCTCTAACATGACTTAACACACCATTGAAAAATCTCTCAGGTGAGCTGGTTTCATCACGATGTTTTTCCTCACCATTTCAGCAACTGATAATTAATTTATAATACGCACATAACTTGAGAAAAGTCAGAGGTGCCTTGGGATCGAACTCGAGACCTCTGACTTGTCAGTCGACGGTCATACCACTAGGCTATCAATTGTGTCTCCACAATTAAAAGTAATAAACTTGTGACAGTTAAAACTATTTAAATACATTTATGTATACTACTTCCCTAAATTGGCTTTTGTACTGACGCTAAACTAGTTTAACTAATAGTTTAAAACTAGGTATGCGTTACACAATTTACATGTTACATAATCTATGGTTTTAAACTAAAACCGTCAGAACGAAGAATTGTTATACTTTCATGAATATTTATTTTTTCCGACTATTTAGTTTAAAGGCGACTGCCTCGTTGGTCAAGTTGTAGCAAGCGCGACTGCTGAGCACGAGGTCTTGGGTTCAATACCCGGGTCAGGCAGTGTTATTGGATTTTTGCTTCATGGAAATTCTCAGTAGCAGCAATGGTAATAAGCTAGCCCCCTATTGCATGGGACTTATAACATAGCCGGCGATACGTGGGTGTACTGCATACACCTCTGCCTATCCTCTCTGGAGAATACAGGCGTGAGTCTATGTGTCAATTTAAAGTTCTTAGGCACTAAGACACATTTTCACCAAATCCTCTTAATTAGAATAATTAATGCCTTAAATATGATTAATTAATGTCAAATAGAAAAAACAAATCGCTAATCATAATTTAATTATTGAAATTAGGAAATTGGTGAAATTGGGCCTATCTATTTTCTATTTAATTTTTAAATAAATTAGTAACCATGTAAAAACACACCTTCATACGTCGTATAATTAAACCCAGCACACATCACACTGTAGAATTAATAAAGGTGATCGCAGACCGCACCGGCGCGGTGTGATTGTGCGCTAATGAGCGCTCCGCTCAACATAGCGCTACAAATTGCCTTATACATTTTTAATAGATTCGTTTAAGCCGCTTTTTTATCTACTAGCTTTTTTATCCTCAGCTCTTTAAAACTTCCAGCCTTGGGGGAACCTCCCCCCACCCCCACCCGCAATACGTTAATAGATTTTAAAAATTAATACTTACGCAATTATGAACGGACCGACTGTCATTTTTGACGGCCCTAATGAAATAATGCTACTTCTGTAACTCTATTAAGGCTCCTTTGATCGTTGTTGTACTGAGTAAAAAATTGTGACGCTATGGGAGTAATCAAAAGTGACATGATACTTATTAAGTTAGTCATAATAACTGTGTTAAAGCGACCGGCGGCGTGACTCAAAAACTATTTTATGAATAATAGATGGCGCCGCCGGCGACCAATCCCCGGGGAGCACCGCCCACAGCGCCCCCTGCTCCCGCGCACCCCGCACCCCCGCCGTTACCCCGCGACACCCCCGCCCTGCCTTCTCTATTCATTAGCACATTACCACCCCTTAGGCACGCGAGTCAGTTGGGGTAAGAAACTGATTTTTTTTCTACTTTTGAGGTTGTTTCTAACCCGTTCACCGACTACATTATATTTTGAAGAATTATGTCTTATCATATACCTATTGATTTTTAATGTAATGCCTAAAAAGTTAAAAAAGAAATTGGATATGACCCGGGTTTAGTTTTAACAATTATTATATTTTCTATTTTATTAATTTCATAAATTTTTTGGAAGTGTAAGTTAGAGTTAATTACTATTTATTTTAAAATATGTGGTCCAATTCAATATAAGTAAAAAACTATGAAAATATTTTTCAATAATTTGTTCATTAGGTATATTTCTCTTAAATAAGTCGTTGACCAACTCTAAGTGGCTTTTCACTTGTATCTATCGTGGATGCAGTTATAACTTACAGGCATTTAATTTGAACTGCACAATTCACAAACACCCAGACCGGAATAAATATTGGTCCAATGAGGGAATCGAACCCGCGACTCCGAGCGTAGAAATCAAATTAATTGAACTATTAGTAGGTAATTACTTCATTAAAATTAGTAAAACGTTTTAAAATTTAAATGTCGCCCTTTCACATTCCATTTTTAGAATAACATCTTCCAAAAATTAATTTTAAATTACCAGCCAGCATCAACCACTGCAAAAAAGTTCGTAACAAAAAAAGACATTCGAAATCTAATATCGATAATCGTCATTGAATCTCTATACATAACGAAGTTATAAATCGGTAACGAGACAAGAGCTTTAACTAAGAATAACGCCATTAGGCCGGGAGCTCGCCCGCTAACTGCGTTACAGAAGTTTGTGCCGATAAGTGAAATCGACGCGACTCCTGGACTATGCGGTTATGCTGCCACTTGAAACTTTAAATTATAAGCCGATTTGATGACTACAAACAGGGTTGCTTCAATATTCTCCTTAGTCGCTATCTTGTTTATAAATTAAATAGAACGTTGATTAAAGATTATATATTAGGTATTTAAAATCAAAGAAAATATAACTCTTTATACTTTGATTCTGTATGTTTTAAAATTCTGTAAAGCAAGCAGACAGAATGTAGATGGAGTATTTTCGAATTTTACCTCCTTCTAACTTTGAGGTATTAGAAATTTTATGGATTGTGCAAAGTATTATCCTCCTCTGTTGTATTATATTACAACACAATTAAAAACTTAAACTTTAGAGTATAAAAAGTATAGAAATAACTTCAAATAAATGTAGATGGAGATGCATTAATTATGGTCCAATAAGGGCTTGCCATACACAGAAAAATACGTCATTAAGTGTTATTCGTCAATAGTTCTCGATAATAGCTAATAGTTCTCGTTATAGAAACGAAATATTTTTGTAAAAAAAAAACAGAGTACCTAAGTAACAATAAGCAAAATTAAGTTAATAAAATGTCTTCATTTTACTGCCCTTTAAACTGCATTAGTTTAATATACATCTCTATGTTGGTTTTAAGAGTTTCCACTATATATTTTACTCGAATAAAAATGTATAAGTATCTCAATTATCGACTAGGACTCGTCGAACTATTGACGCGGAGTTCGTATCGTAGCCGCGTGTTTTATACCCATGCAGACGATTCGTACCTACTTCTATCATAGGATCGCTCTATACTTTTGTATACTCTAAGATTAGAACCCATTAACGTGTGAAAAGCACCTGTACCCACTTACGTGTCTCTTTCTTAATTTATTGAACGAAAAAAAAAGAAAAGAGGACAAAAAAATTGGAATAATAAACCTAATAATAACTGTAGATAGTCACGGGATGCAAGCGCCGCCGCGTAACTACACTCGCTCTTGAAAATGGGATCTATTTTGGGGTCAAAACTAGTCGAACATTCCCGAAATTAACCCGAGAGTAAACCCGTAATAATATTAAACAAAAATATATCAAAATTGCAGATGGTAAAACCTCGTAGCTACTTACAGGGATGAGAGGCTGTGAAGGGGTACTCCAAGGTGGGCAGACGATGCTGGTGCGGCGGCAAGCTCGGCGGGCAGTGGTAGCAGAACAGGCCGCGCCCGCCGCCGCCACCGCTCGCCAGCTGGAACAAGACAACAAAAACATGAGATTTTTCTTAGACTTAATTTTCATAAAACTTTAAAAAATATAAAAAATACATTTAAAAACCTTCGACATAAATAGACCTTATTTTTTTAACTAAAAACACTCTCGATCAATTCAGCTTTCAAATAAAGAAAAACTAAATCAAAATGGGTCCATTCGTTTAGGAGCTATGTGTCTCTACATACATATACAGACATAAGACACGTCAAACTTATAATATATTTTACTTCGGGGGTTATAAATAGAATAGGTTTATGGTTATTGTCAGATGAAACCGCAATCCAACACGACCAGAGAAAGATCATGCGCAGGACCAACGTCTTCACTTATCTCTGAAGCACGGAGCAAGTGATTATTAATTTATAACGCGCACAACTTACAAAAAGACAAAGCATGCCTTGGGTTTGAACCTAAAACCTTGGCTATCACTGCCCCAATTTATATGATTGTTGTAAGTTATTGTGACGACTTTAATAGCAAAAGCTAATCGTCGCAATTATGAACACACGTTCTAATCAACTATTCATCACATCAAACGCCATAGAAAGTGACACAAACTCAAAGCGCCTGCGCCGACGCACAAAACAATATCACACGCAGCGATTACACCGATCTAATACTGTCGTCATTATCATAGAAATGACGCCGCGTAATAATAAGGCATAGGTTCGACACAACGAATCCTTCAGTCGCATACTCGCATGCGCGTTGGATTTTAATTTAGGGTCTGAACTAACCTATGTGATCGGAACACTTCTCGCACGTATGTATACTAATTTTTTTCTTACAATTTCCAAATAGTGTAGGTACAATCTTGGCACAATTATTTAACAAAAAACTTGCTTTTAAAGCAATTTTATCCAAATACAGTTAAAGCAATAGTGTATAAATTAGTTGTATTTTTTAATACAACATGTAAAAGATGTGCTAGATTGTTCACACTTAAAAAAAAATTTGGGACCCAAAACCATGCGAAAATTTACTACATATAAAAGAAATCTAAAAAAATATGTAGAAAAATCATAATGACAACTGTAAAAACTAAATAAATATATTTTTACGCATGATACTATTCTGAATTCTGTTCCACCATTCCATTATTAGTTGCTTATTCAAATAGTTTAAGCTTAATAATTAAAGGAATGCTTTAACAGATTAATTAGTCTCTTTTGAAAATAGTTCTTACTAATATATTCTTAACCTGTAACACTTAGATAAGTTTTTTTATGAATAAACGTGCAATCCTTCAATCAAAACTTTCAAAGACATCAAGTGCAATCAATTCACGCGTCGTTGTAAGCGCAAAAAAATCGCACCACCATAATGTGTACAAACCTTTACCGCCAATACAATGACGTAATAGTAATTGCGACGGCGCTTGCTTGTGATCATAGGCCGTTACTTAACCTGTACGATTCGCGGACTGATTGTGTATTAAGTATGAATTGTGTCAGATGAACAGGTGAAAACGGAATGTTAATTGCGCGGCGCGTATGATCGCGATCGTATGCGCGAGAGGGTTAAGCCCTATCATTAATAAAATATTCTAGGTGTAAATAAAACGGTTTAGTAATTGTTTATATTACTTTGTCTATCAAATAATATTATTCTTGAAGGTTTGTTATTTAGTTCAAAAAAGGTTTTTATAAAAAAAAAACATTTTTTACCAAGCTTTTATCTATCAAATCAAAACAAAAACGTACTTATATGGATTTTTTTATATAACATCGCACATAACTTATGGAAAGTCAGAGGTGCCTTGGATTCGAACCTGACACTGACTGACTGTCGTGCCACTAGGCAACTCACAATGTACAATAGACAATAGTAGTAATAGTAGACAATAGACAGCACAAAGGTATGTATTTGGTTCAGTCTCTTGTGGCTTGGTTTACATACTTACATATAAAATTGAGATAAGCATGCTCTTATGCTCGCATGGTATGCTTTTTTGCAGTACAATAATATTTTTTCAAATCGGACTAATAATTTCCTGCGATTAGGACGTTAAAACAATAAAACTCTTTAACCTGATAGTCGTAGTACAGAATGTTAAGAGTATTGTACAATTTCAATAAATTAGTATTCGTTTTAAAGCGGTCTAATTGGCCAGAATTTAAAATTTTATAAGTGCCGTCTATTTGAGCTTAAAAAGGTTAAAAAACAGGCATCCATCTTTATCCAATTGTACAGATCAAAATACACGCATAACTGAATCTGACAGAAGGCAATCTGTCTTTACTTACAAACGAATTACTATGATACAGTCCTGTCAAACAAACGGTCCATTTAAATAGTAATCTATCATCATAATATTAAACATAACTGATGCGTATCACCGATCAATGTGATAGAATGCAAGAGTAAATTCGGTAGGTAGTAGGTACTACGTACGTTATTTTTTTTTAAAGGGTTTTGAATGTTATACCATAAATAAATAATAATAATGTCCTCCTGACCGGATTTCAGTCACAGCGGCCAATCTCAACGGAGATTAGCCATCGACGCGGGAGATATTATAGTGCACAAGTGTGTGCGTATACACAGGTGCACTCTCTATTCCCTCACTCTTATAGTCCGATGGGACGGCAATCCGACACGACCGGAGAGAGATCGGGCGCAGGGCCAACGGCTTTACGTGCTTTCCGAGGCACGGAGTAAGTGATAATTAATTTATAAAACGCACATAACTTACGAAAAATCAGAGGTGCGCGCCTTGGGTTCGAACCTGATACCTCTGACTTGTCAGTCAACGGTCAACACCACTAGGCTATCACGACTCAAACACCACTAGGCTATCACGACTCGAATGTTATACCACCGTCATCGTGACTCTCAAGAACAACCCTTCCAAAAACAAAAATATAAAAAAAAGCTAACTAATTCCTAAACTAACAACACTATACAGGGTTATTTGTAAAACACCAGCATCCTTAAAAGGTGTGATTAAAGTCATCATTATGAACAACTTTTACTATGGGACCAACCCAAAAATCAGCTGTTCCATATTTTGCAATTTCAGGGTTTTTATTTATTAGTTATTATTATTGTTAAGTAATTGCACCTGTCTTTGGCAAAAACGATTTGTTTTAAAACTTAAAGTATGGGATGGACATCAAATACCTATGCGCTCCTCTATATCGCTATTCGCTGCGCATCCTGATTTTAAAATTGCTTTTCTATAAAATCGCCACGCGAATGAGTGATTTATTTATTGGATTTAATATTGAAACGTGTTTTTTTTAAGTTTATTGATAACGTTTAGGCAGGTAATTAACTACCCGCTGTCGCTGTTAGGATTCCTATTGCCGTGAATAAGCTTTCCATCTTAGCTTAACCACAGAAGGTCATATTAATACTTTTCTTTTTCTTTCTCTGGTTAAATATTTTTAAGCTTGTATCAAGATAATTTATATTTAGATACTTACTAAATATTTTTCTTGCAAAAAAAATCTTGCAAAATCAATGTTATAAGCAATTTTATTAAATTGTCGTTCCGAAGAGCGCGAGCGCACAGTGTGACAGTAGTAAGGACACGGCGGCCATAAATCAATTAATTTCGATGAATAAATTGCTAGATTGCAGTGCAGCGTGCGACATTCCGACCACTGTGCAGTCCACACAGGTTAGTGGGATGCGTCATTCATCGTTGTATTTGCATGGATGTGTTGCTTAAATTTAGAAAAAAAATATTTTGAAAAATACATTTGGTCATTTGTTTCTCAGTTTTTTTAAATTTGTATAATTTAAACAAATTGTAATGTATATAATCGAAAGATTTTTTAAACATAAACCGCGCTAAAAAACTCTCGCTAAGATGTCAATTTGTGAACGGACAAGAAACCGATCTATTAGTTTAAGGTACAAAGTCAAGTTAAAGTAAAGTTATCTGCAAACTTCTTAGAAATTACCGTATTTATAGTTTACCGTAACTTTATAGTTTACTATACCATTGGTTTTACAACTTGACAAACTTGTCAAATTTTGAAAAAAAAAACTGTCACTTAGCAATTTTGCATTTTTAATTCATTCAAGGCAGTGAAAAAAATTGGTAACAATCATGATTTTGTCAGCTTTCAAGAAACATCTCTTGAAAGCCGACAAAATCATGATTGTCTAGAAACTGGAAAAAGGAAAAAACATTCCCACATTAGTAAACCTTTTACTTATAACTTCTTTTTGCCTTTTAGATTTTTCAATATGTCCTGTAATTAATAACAATGTCCTCCTGACCGAATTTCGATCACAGCGGCCAATCTTAACGGAGATTAACCATCTACGCCGAAGGTATTAAAGTGCACAAATGCGTGCGCAAATACAAGTACACCCTCTATTCCCTCACTCTCATAACCCGATGGGATAGCAATCGCAAATGGCAGAAATATATAAAGAGTCAGGCTTTATTTTAGGGGAGACCTTTGCCCAGCAATGGGACAATATAGGTTAAAAAAAGGCAAGGGTGTTATAAGTTTGTCGTGTCTGTCTGTGGCATCGTAGCTCTTAAACGAATGGACCGATTTTAATTTTTTTTTTTTTTATTTGAAAGGTGAATTGATCAAAATGTTCTTAGCTAAAAATTTCAAGTACATATTTGTGTCGAGGGTTTTTAAATTATAGTTATTTTGTAAATAAATTTTGAAAATAAAAAGCCTACGGTACAGAAAATGCATAGATTAGAAACTATTATGTATTTTTGTAACCAAAAGAAATGGAAATAATAGCTTTTAAAAGTGCAGAAATTTTCCCAAGTGTTTGGATGAACACTGTAACTCCATACAGTGAAATATTGATAAATGAACATGCAAAGAATTCATAAATGCTAGAACGTGTATCCAAACCTATCCCACCTTAGTAAAGATAATCATGTCAATACTCATATATTTATAATAAGTTCAATCACTTCACTATTTGTATAATTAAAGTCAATAATTACTTATAAAGATGTAAGTAAAATATTTTTTGATTATTCATAATCGCGCACTGACATAACTTTATTTGCGAGAGGAAAATGGCAATGAAATTCAATTGCACATATAACTAGAGACCCACGTGTAGACTAGCCGTCGGTATAAATGACATTAATGGAGCAATGAATCGACTAAACGATGCGCGGGCGCATTCGATGCTGCGAGTGACGTCAGTACACTGTGGTGCGGCCTGATATTTTGGGGAAAAAATACATCACAGCATTTATAAATAATCTAGTTTGTTTTCTCAATAATATAAGATCATTACAACAACACGGCTAACATATTACCTATTTAACTTCGTAATATTATTAAAATAACTAATTCTGTTAACTAAAATACGTAGCAAGGAGCGCTTACTTATAATACATTAAATGAACTTTCTGTGATAATCTGGGTCGGATTATAAACAGGCGGCCAATCTGCTTAACGGGTACACCTTTTCATTATGGGATAACATGATAGAGTGTCTGCATTCGTTAGGGTACGAATGAACTCGACTCTTCTGAAATTCAAATCTACGATGTATTGTTTTTATGTATGTAAAAGGTATTTTTAAACGGTTTTATTTAGCTTGACCTGTTTATTATTTGGTTCAAATTTAGTAATCGATATTCACCCCTTTTGACAGATTGATCTGATATTTGGTACATACCTTTAGTTCTGATGAAAAAACCGTTAATTACGTAAAAAAAACCGTTTACTAATATTATTTGTTTTTATAGAAAACAGAAGTGGTGGTGGTTGCATAATTTATGCAAATATTTGTAGTATGTAATTATTTTTGTGTAATTTCTATTACTACATTTTTTTAAATGTACAGTTTGAAATATACGTTTTGCAAATATTCTTGTAAACAAACGGTAGATTTACTTTTAAATTAAAAGTAAAGAATTTAATTTTGACCAATAAGTACAAGTGCCATACTTCGCGTTGTCTTATAAAAAAATAATTCTTAATCACCCCTTCCTTTCTTTATAATCATCAGACTGATTTAATTTATCATTAGAATTCGACGTTTAGAAGTTTCTTCCATGTTTCCATAAAGTATTAAATACTTCAAATACCTCAAGTAAACTTTAAATTATTCCATTGCTTTTGCATTGGTCATAAGTTAACAGTAAACCATAAGATATCTTTTTCTACAACACATATTAAAAAAGAATATCGAACAAGGAGTACTGGAAAATTTAAAAAAAAATCACTTAAATGTTTTTTTTTGTCCAACATTTACTGCAAGCTGTAGCAGTGTGTCGACGTGTATTGGCTCGTCCTGTCTGCGCGCGTGGGGTCCTGATACACTAATCCTATTTATATTGTCGTGCCATTACCGTATAACACCCACCGTCACCACCGCATCCGCAGTGCAACCTAACCTTCGTTATAACACCTAAAGTTTCGCACCAACCTTTTTTTACAAACAAAAACTTTTTTTTTATTCCTTCTTTTCATATGGCTTACGAATTATCTGTAAATCTGTTAGATGGCCATACCTACGTATCATCGAGGATATCTCAGGTGTGCTGATTTGCTTACGAAGTTTTCTTTTACCGTTTTGTAAATAGATAACATCGTAAAATCTTGGATAAGATACTTATGATTTCACACTCCAACGGTCATGGATTCCTACCACAAAGCTGTCATTGCAATATTTTATTAGTATTGGATTTATTTAAATACAAAACGCTCTTAACTTTTTACAAATAGGTATTATAAATAAATAAATCAAGGGCAAAGGCTTCTTCTCATACAGAGAAGGGTCGAGCATTAATCTCCACGTTAGCTTACTGCGTGTTGGTGATTTGAAAATGTGAAAATTTAGAATTTTGTGAAATTGGAAGTTTGTAATCACAGCTGTACAGTTTCCGATGAAATTTGGTTTACAAATAGATCAAGGCCGAACAAAGCCGCGGGAAAAGACTGACGTAATACAATGATTAAAATGATGAATGAAAAATGATAACAACTAACTCAGTTTTTTGCTACCCTTCTGTAAGTTGACAAATATATCAATAATAAAATTATATATCGATTTCTAGCGGGATTAGAATCTAAAAAATAAAGTGGTACCTACGCAAATTTTATTCTGCATTGCAGAGAAGTAGCCCATCTTATACCACAATATTCTCAACTACGTCAGATTTGCTGGCTAGGTCAGAGTAAACTGACTATATCCGCAATTCTCGCCTTGCGAGATTTAAATCAAACGGTGCATTATTCAATAACCTCATAAACATCCTGCTTCCATGTTTAAAAATTTAAAAAAAACTGTAAAAAATGTATTTACCCTTTCAGCTCAAACAAGCACAAGCAAATCACATACAGCCACTTACGTGATTAAAATAATAGAATTTTAAATAAAACCAAAGGAATTAGCATTCGAATTTCAAAAGATTGTTTTTGTTTTTTTGCGATGGCAAAGGCACTTCATTTCGCATTCCCGTCTTGTCGAGGTGAGATTATCGTCACTCGTATAACACCGAGGAGGGGAGAGGGACGCGGGGACGCGGGCCCATTGTGAGTTGCCGCCAAATGTGGGAACTGATGATTTATCTCGTCAACCTTTTCTTACTTATTATATTAAGAGCTTATTTTGAATCTACGAGTCGGATAATAGAAGACCTTTAGATTATTGAGTTTATTTTGAAGAAATATGAAAAGCTTTGTGAAGTAAGTTTAACTCAAAGATTTCTTGTAAAACGAATTATTTAATAGTTAGATGGATTGTCAGATTAAATTAATTGATGAATAAATAGTTTTAGAAACACTTCAGTTCGCTGGTATACATTCAAAAAGCCATTTCTAATGCTCTAGGAAAATTTCTGTCAGAGCTAGTAGAGTTTTGGCTACACAACCTTCGATGCAAAACAGGTATATCAAGACGTCCCGGTCAACGGTCATACCATAGACTACCACTGCACAATGAATCAATAAATTATCCTCATAAAATCAATACCAATAATTTCTTTTTTTTCTTTTATCGTTTGTGAACAACCTGGTGACGAGTTTAGACCACTCATAGGCCTCTGACATGGTTTTACAAACGGTTGAAAAATCGCTCAAGTATGCTGGTTTCCTCACGATATTTTGCCTCACCGTTTTATCAAGTGATAAGTAATTAAATTTAATAAAACAACTTTTAAACGGATTACTCGCGTATATGCTTTTTTCAAAACACCTGACGTTTCAATCCGTTTAAAAGTTGTTTCATTATGTATGTTAACGAAATTTTGAGACTATATTACGATAATTAAATTATTTCGAAAAATAAGAGGTGCGTGCCTAGGTTTCGAATCTACGACCTTGGCTTGGTAGTGCAACGGTCATACCACAAGGCTATCACTGTAATAATACCAATAATAAAAAATACCAATGCAATATCGAATGGATTAACTAACCAAACATTTTTATTTTACCTTCAAACTTTAATACCAAGTATCATTTTAAAATGAATACGGGTTCGATTGAAACGTTTCGCTTCGCAATGTAAACATCGATATTCAATATCGAAAGCAAACACAATTTGTTGGGAAATCGTATTTGTACCGTTTAATTTGGTATCGGCTACGATTTAATGAATTAACTGACTCAAATCAAGTAATTAAGCATCGCTACCTTTAGCTGTTAATGTATTAATGAGTCTGAATTGTGTTTATTTTAAATTGAATGTGGAAAATTTATGCTGGTTTATCTATACGACCTAATAAAGGTCGCAGGAAGCTGCTGGATGCAGGTTGCTTCCAACCGGCCGATCTGGAAGTCATTGGGGGAGGCCTATGTTCAGCAGTGGACGTCTTATGGCTGAAATGATGATGATGATGATGATCTATACACAAGTATAGATCATCATCATCATCATTTACAAAAATCAGGACCGTGACTGACTGACTGACCGACAATGCACAGCTTAAACCGGTGGACCTGGAGACTGGAAATTTGTAGGAGATATTTCTTGAGTACCCTAGAAGTGTACTAAGGAATGGTTTTTGGAAATTTTGCCCCTAATTGGATAAAATGATGGATGGAAATGTGGGAGTGAAAGTTTTTAAATCCACGTGGAAAATGCCACGAGCGAAACGTTACAATTGCAAGCAAGTGCAAGAGAATTTTATCACTGCTACTGCCTTTAGAACTATTGAAAATGTTCATGATTTGTACAAGTAAGCTTAAGCAAACAATGCAAAGGTCATATTATGCTACAATTTTTATAGCTTTTTTTACTTTTTGACTTTATAATTCGCCTAGAAAAATACTTTTTGCTATCTTTTATAATTTGATGCAGATCCATAAAATGTTAATCAGAATAATTCCAGTGAATTGGAATCGATGCTCGTTGAAGTACGCTTTATTGAATTTTACTGAAATTCATCCGCTTTTAGGGCTGCCACAAATACTTTGTGCAGCGCAAAATAATTTTATTGTATAAAATCTAGTGAAAGTACTCATATTATAAGTTCCGTACTTATTTTTGTATTTCACGAATTAGACTTTTTGACAATATTGAGAGATGTATTTTAAACTCCAGCTGCTACGCGAAAATTGTGCAAAATTTTCTATTGTCGTGTCTCGTTTGCAACACTTTGACAGGTTAATAGTGAAATGAGTATTATATTTTTAGTTAAATTCCAATACTTCCAATCAGTATGCTGTGGTCTAAAACACAAACGCAACATAGCTCAGGCACAGCAGCTCAATATTGATAATGTACCTATATAAAAAAACTGATAATTATTTGATAAACGTACAAAATATTATTTTACTATATTATTTTACTTATTTTTAATATTATTATAGTATAATAAATAATAATACTATTCTATTAATCAATATAGTGTAATGGTAGTCTGATTTATAAAATTCAATGCATTCAAAACAAAATTTACAACAACAAACCGTCATAAAAATAAGAAATTCAATTCAATTGAAACAAATTATTTTACGATTCGAACCCGCTTGGCGCTAACCAACAATCAATAATATTTAATCACAGTGCTTGTGTCTCGTTCATTTGATATCGAACTTTTACCAACTGTAATGGAGATCAATTGAACAGTTTGAATTAACTATTAATAGTGGACAATGGTTCAATCGGGGTGCGACAATCCAATCGAAAGAATAAAAAATAATGATCTTGTACGAACTGATTTTTCCTTCTTTTAATCAAATGATTAAGTCCATTTTATTTAGAACTTATGATGTATAACAAATTATTATCTAGATCAATAAAAATGAATGCTTGAATGTTTGTCCTTTTTTCGTTAAACCATTGATTAGATGTGATGAGACTTTAGTGGTTTGTTCTGCTTACGACCGCGAAGGTCCATAGCCTAAAAAAAGGAAGGCAAAAAAAAGCATTGCAACTAGTGCCGGGAACAGCTAGGTCAAAAAATCGAAAATATGTCCATTGGTTTTTTTACCATCACTGGTTAAAATTAGAACCACAGGGGTAAAGAGCAGCTAGTATAAAATAATTTAATTATTATAAAAAACTAGAGTTTTAAATTATGTATAGTTTTTATATAGCTCTTGTTAAAATCTAAATTACATGCGGGCAACACCGCGGGTAGGGCAGTAAAATGTTATTTTTAAACAGCATAACCCTAATGCCACCTGTCAATCATAATTTGCGTAACCCGGTCTATCTGACCTTTAATCGGTTTAAGCGACGATACACACTCGCTACTTTATACTGCTGATTCAATTTGGATTTTTTATTCGTTGTTCTACTGGTAGATGTTAAACTGTTGAAAATTTAGGGACTCAGAAATTGGATCTTAGATTGTAGTAGCAAGTAACGCATGACAGTGACCACACTTGCTCAACGAAAAGCACCTTTACTTCTCCGCAATAAGGGTGCTGACAATGTCAAATAGTTACTGTACTAGGAATGTATTATCTGTATGATGCCCTATCTCCCCAAATTCCAAGTTCCCCAAAATATATTTTCATACATTCATTCCCAATGTCCCCAAAATGTAAAATCAATTTATTTGTAAAGTTCACACTTAGCCATTCTCTAGGGCACAGCAAAAAGAATTGCATTCAATATTATTTGTATCAAGTTCTATAAAGATATTACCTTCAAGCTCCACAAGGCAGCAAGAATAATTCACCGCCAGTACCCTTTGGGCGCGCGGGCGTCGCTACTCAATTGACGTCGATACCGCTGTCGAATAAACTTAGCTTATTGCTGTATGTTTGCACTTTTTTTTACTTTTTCTTTCGGTTATCGACCTTTGATAGATGTAGATTATTAAGAAACAATGGTTATGGATATTTTTTGTAAAATATTAAAACTTCAGTTTGGCTTCAAATGCGTTAAGTAATGTGTCTTAAAATTTATACAAAAGCATTTATATATGAAAGAAAATGTATAAAAAAATTTATACAGAAAGAAAATTCGTAAACCATGAATTTTCACGAAACTAAAACATAAAAGAAATAAAAACTTAAATACGTATTAAAAGACAAGTTTTTAAAAACAATACGTATACATATACATCTGCATAAAGATAGCAGATAATTATGCTTTAAATAAAAAAAAACAGTTTATACTCAAGAAAAATCAGAATCTACAAATCTATCTTAGAATCTACGAATCTAAAAATAGCAAGTATTGCTTTTACTAGAAAAAAAATTGGCAATACATACTCGTGTGACATATCGTTCGAAGGTAATGTCATCCTATACATTTCTTTCGTTTTCTATTCGTTAGCGATAGTAGATAGTCAACTTGGTTAACCCCCCAGATTTCAAGTTTTTTCAACAACCAAAATTAGGTCAAAATCAAAATCAAAATCTCTCTGATCTGAGTACTGTTAAAAAAGTATTCTGTTTTCTGTATATATTTATATCATACGAATATCTGTCATTTCCAAAAAAAAATTACAACATTATATTTACGTGCTTAGTACCTACCCGAAGTCTAGGGTACGTATTAAACTTAGTCTTAGAAACCAGCACAAAGGTCAACCAACGAAATGGCTCAAAACTACAAATTTAGTTATCCAATCACACTAACTGCTAAATCCGAAAATTGACTCGAAAACTCGAAACTAATGGTAGTTAGCGTTTGAATCGATAGTGATCGCGTTCGGCGGCTCTCAATCCAATTACTTGTCATTATGGGCCATTAGTAACCTCTGTGATGTTTATGTGTTTATCTGTACATCTGTACTTGTGAGTTAGTTAAAGGTTTTTCCACAAATCAATACATTTGAAGAATTAAGCTGTTCTTTCTGCAGTCTCCATCTTATTTAAAATAAATATTTGTACCGGATGAAAATTTAAATCAGGTAATAAATGATACGGTTGACCTTTTTTTTAATTAATGAAAAAAACATATCTTTATTGAAAATAAGTTAAAATCATCAACTAATTAGGTGTCATTGCAGTAGTTCTAGGTCGACTTTTTCCAATTTGATCAGAAAATCAGATTAGACGGAATTTAGGCTAATCTTTTCCGTCTAGTTCAATTAATAGAACTAAACGGAAAAATGTTTTCTATAAATTTCTATGCAATTTTTTTCATCTATTTCTACTGATGGAACTATCGGATTAGACCTGATTAAACTAAGTCTGATATATCCCGAGTATGAAAACCTAGCTGCTGAAGCCCGATATCACAAGTCAATTCAATCGTTTAAATATTTCACCCATTAGTCATAATAGCAGTACTAAAACAATGCGCATACGCAAACAGCAATTAATCTAAATTCCTTCATAACTTCGTGCGGGACTAAGTTATATTAATAATTTAAGCATAGTTCTGCACATAGTAATAACTGGTTTAAAGTTGGCTTGGTGTTTAGACTTAGACTATTATCCTTAAAGTACTATAGCTGAAGGTAGCGACTTGGAATAAAAAAATACTAATACACTAGTACTACTACTACTTAGTACTACTTTTTAATTATTTTTTCAGAAAGTCCATTAAAAAAAGTTCATTAAACATCTATAAGTTTTGTAGACTCTAGAAACCAAGATAGGTTTGAAATTATGTTCTCACATGTAAACATTAACTTGTAAAGTTCCAAATTTTTATAGAAAGAAAAAATCAATTACGAGCAGAATTGGAATCCGCTACCTACAAAAATGATTGTCTACAAAAATTTGGAGAAATATTTGCATCGTATGAATAAGAATGTTTATGTATTAACTTATAAACTTCGAATAATAAAAGTCTTAAACATTGCGATTTGTATTTTTTATATAGACGTTTTTCGTACGTTCGTACGATTCGTAGCACTTTCGTAGACGTTTCGTAGCACTTCGTAGAGTTTCTCTAAATATTATAACAATAATAAATATAATTATGTAGATATATTTTTTTTCTTTTCCCATTGCTATTTCAACATGGTTGCAGTCAATTTATTTAATATTTAATAAGTTACTCGCTTTATCTCTCTCCGGTTGTGTCGGGTGGTCGTCCCTTCTGATTATGAGAGTGCACATGCTTGTGTCACATAATATCTCCTGCGTAGATGTAATCTCCATTAAGATTGGCCGCTGTAATCGAAACTCGGTCAGGAGGACATTATTAGGATAGCTTTTAAAGGTTAAGGTAATAACATAAAACATTATCCTCACATAAGACCTCAGAGCAATGTAACCTAAAATATTGTAAGCCATATTATAACGTTTAAAAGAGCAACGATGGAGTTTCTTGCCAGATTCTTTTCCAGAAACGGTAGACTGCCCTTAGAACTGGCAACTAGAGTCACTTTCACAATAAACAATATTAGAATTATGACTATTCATAAGTGCCTAATGGTCTACATGAATAAAAATATTTTGATTTTGATATCAAATTTGTATTAATTTTATATATCAGTCACCAACCCTATTATGCGGGTCGTACTAATATCCCTAATCTAGAGTCGTGATAGCCTAGTGGTTGTGACCGTTGACTGGTAAGTCAGCGGTCTCGAGTTCGAACCCAAGGCGCGCACCTCTGACTTTTCGTAAGTTATGTGCGTTTTATAAATTAATTATCACTCTCCATGCCTCGGATAGCACGTTAAGCTGTCGGCCCCGGCTGTCAATTGTAGATCTTTGACAGTCGTTACGGGTAGTCAGAAGCCAGAAAGTCTGACAACCAGTCTTACCAAGGGGTATCGTGTAACCCAGTATGTGGGTTGTGGAGGTTTGATAGGCAGTCGCTCCATGTAAAACACTGGTATTCAGCTGCATCCGGTAAGACTGGAAGCCGAACCCAACATAGTTGGGAAAAGGCTAGGCAGATGATGACTAATATCCCTAATCTAGGCTAATATCTGGCTAAGTTTGGCCAGTAAGACATTATATAAAGTAGGTAAACTAAACTGCATATAGGTACATCTCCACATAGTCGCATATACCGCATAGCGCCAGAACAATTGGCGCGGGCGCCATCCACCATTGCATATCAATTCAATGATTATTTGTTTGTAATTGAACTTATTGCGAAGTGTTATTGGTCTTTATTACGTTAGGAGCCAACAGATTGAGACGAGCGCCTGCAGCGTGACGCGCGATGCCAATTGGTACATGTATTATATAGGTAAAGTGACTCAAGTGAAATAGACTCATCAACTATCATTTATTTAATTAATTGGCTAATATTGTCTCTGAGTCTCATAAAATATACTGTGACAAGGAGTACGGACGCCGTAACTTGATATCCTAAGTACAGAGTATGTTTAACGTGCTAATCTTAGGGAGTATGATATTTTTTTAATGATGGTTTTTTTAAACTGAGAAAAGTAGGTAGTAAGGAATTAAAATTTGACGCGGACAAAGTCTCAGGCGACAGTATTTTAGTATTTTTGAGAATTTTTTACTTATTATATAGCACATTATTAGCTTATTAAACATAATTATTTAATAAGAAAGATTGTTATTGTTATGTAAAATAATAACTTTATTTATTTATTTATTGCAAAGTACATGCCCGAACAACAAATGTAATAAAGTTATTATCACTAAAAGTGTTGATATTTATAATGAATCAATCGTAATTATGAGTTTTCATTAATACATGCATTCTATTCGTCTTATTATTCCCAAACTTTATTGGGGTCGGCTTTTAATCTAACCAGATGCAGCTGAACATCAGTTTTCTACGAAGCGACTGCTTATCTGACCCCCACAACCCAAAGGAATTATAAAGGGACATTCTAAAGTTAGATCAGTTGTCGGGACGTTATGAGGGTATTGACTCCTATATCATCGTTCAAAACCTTCATAACAGCCGGAGCCAACCGCTTAACGTGCTTTCCGAGGCACGGAGCAGGTGATAATTAATTTATATTACGCATGTAACTTTCGAAAAGTCAGTGGTGCCTCCAGTTTGAACCTTAGAACTCTGACTTGCCAATCAACGGTAATACCACTAGGCTATGAATTTTTTAAGCTATTGCATAGCTTTAATCGCGGTCTTTGAGCGCGTCGACCGAATCAAAAAATTCCGTCACGAAAATAAAACCTAACACCCTTCATTGCAGAATAATCTAATTGTGTGTTTAAAACCTTAAGCTATTTACTACATAAATAAAAAATAAATTAATAATTATAATTGCATCAGTTGATAAAAAATGCTATGCAGTAGTATTACCGCGGCAGTCCCCGAGTGCCACACGTTTTTCATTAATACGATATCCTTGCTATAATTAAATTTTTACTTTTAAATTTATTTATTTTTTACGGTGTAGTTTTTAAAGGTCCAATTTACAATTGAACAAGTGCAATAAAGAATTGATATTAAACCTTAATAATTAATTTATTTTATTTTATTTTAATGCAGGTTACAGAATTTTTAACAGTTAGAATTTTTGTCAGCGTCCTTAACAAGCGCTGAATAGCGCTGAAATGAGAATAGACGACAATATACTTAACTTTCAGGATTTCTATAAGATTACGTTTTTGATAACATATGCGCTACTTAGCTATATATAGTCTTCTATAATTTTTAATAAAGTTTTCAACATGTGTAGTTAAATTAAAAAATAAAGGAAAACTTTTCGAACTTTAACTAAGATTGCTTCTATACAATTAATTGACTTTTAATAAATAGGATAAACAATGAAACTTATTTTATTACTAGACTTTATTGTCATAATTGACAGTGAAAACAGCTTTACATTTGTAATTTGTCCTAATTAAATTGCACTTTGCAAACGCCGTCTTCTCCAAAAACTTTCCGAACTGACATCTAACTTTCAAAACTGATCAAAAACAAAACTAAACAACAAAATCTTTAATTAGGTACCTTATTAGCGTCCGAAAATATGTTGTCTTATTGTGGGCGGGAACTTTTCCCGCCTAACTCCGCGTGCGAGAAAGCGCGGTCACCGCGCTGACACTGACATCACGTTCGGATACACGCACCGAACGAGCACTCGCGAGTCGCGCCACGCCGCGACTGACACCGCACTCGCCACGAACACACAACTGCGAGTAATCGCTCTGAAACCGCCCTCGGCAAACAAAACCCCACCCGCCGTAAAGAGCATTTTAGCACGCGCGCCTCCCCCGCTCCCGCGCCCTGATTTAATAGCGAGCGCGGGCACTGATTCACTTAACCGAACGCAACTACCGACTGCCTCTCTCTCGCTCCCGCTCAAACAGTAATCCACTATACATCCTCTCTCCTACTCGCACAAGTTCGGATATTCAGCGAAGGAAAGAGATAGTGTCGCGGTCGCGGACACTTCTTTCTTTCAACTCGATTTGCATGCGAGCGGGGGTCGCTCCGCAAACTTTATGTCCTCGTTTCGTAAATTATTTATACGTTTGGAAATACTTTTAACGGTATGCTCGGGATGCTGAAAAAGATTGCTTTAAAACGAGCAGAATTAAGTGAGTGACCGGGCATTACGGCGCGGGACGCGGCGACGCTAATCACTTTAATCTTGTTCTGTCAAACGTTCATCGTGTTAGTTCCGTTGATTTTTCATGAGGAAATTTTCGTGATTTCTTAAATTAAATAACCAGTTAAAATGTTTTTCTAAATCTCAATCTCTCAATTTAAAGTAAAATTAATTAAGTACACCATTTTAACACAATAAAAATGGAAAATTTATATAGGTAAACATTCAACTATCTTGGATTAGAACCAGACGGTTGAAAATAATCTAAGTAATTAAAAATTCTCATTGATTTTAAAGTTTGTGGTTTACGTTACTGGCGCAATTTTATATATAAACTCTAATGAGTTCATTCAAAATGTTTTTGGTTAGGTTAGGTTAGGCCCACTATCAATTTAAATCCTAACTAAATACAACTTACATTATTTATTTTTAATGAAAGTAATTTCACCGTTTTTCAGAAAAAACATTTAGAATTGTACTGGGACAAGAAAATTCAGCATCCGCGGAGAAAAATTGGAGTTAATCAGCGAAGGCTTCTTTAATGTTGTAAATTTAAGCAATAAAGAAGGTATTATACAGATTATAAACTAATTAATAGGTGAAATTATATAAAAATAAAAATTTAATTTCGAATTTGGCACAATAATTACCTACTATAAAGTACTAGACCTATATAAATACGATACAATCCTCTAATCTCTAATATCATTGATTTTATATGTATTTAAATCAAGACGCAAGATCAAATACATTCTTTCATAAACACTAAAAACGGTGACAGCCTAATGTTGGACCGTTGAACTGCAAAGTCAAAGGTCGTAGGTTCGAAACCCAGGCACGCACCTCTGATTTTTCGGATTCATGTGCGTATTTGAACCGCACACCCGCATGCAAAATTCGCGGTATATCATAAAATAGCAAAAATTCAGATATACCTACGTATGCGGATATTTGGACCCATGGAATCTTTGTGATTATTCCAGGAAGACATTTATTTAAATACCTAACTGTAAATTTAAGAAAAATTAAGACCTGCAATACAATTAGGTTAGCCTCAATTTTTTAGCTAAGTCACTTTTCAATTTAAAAAAACTAAATCAAAATCGGTCCATTCGTTTAGGAGCTACGAGATGCCACAGACAGACACATCAAACTTTGTGTCGGGATAGTCTCAAACTTTCGCGAACACTCAACATAATGAAACAACTTTTTAACGGATATAATTCGCGTTTTTATTTTGATAATACAATCCTGACGTTTCGAGTACTTTGTCAGGATTGTATTATCAAAATAAAAACGCGAATTTTATCCGTTAAAAAGTTGTTTCATTTTGTGTCGGGAGTTAAAAATCCAGACTTCTCAAACCTAAAATGACTTAACCCATACCCCCCCCCCCCTACAATCATTAAAGTTTCTGAACAAATAAAGCCAGTAATTTATCTATAAGGCCAGTTAGTTAACTATAGTTAGTGGAATTCCGAGCAGTAGCTAAGCTATCCAATTAGTTGTCATTGTGTTAACTGTGGTCAAACTAACTTCTAATGCTGGTCGTGACCCCTTTACTAACTCGGATCAGTTACTGGGCCCTACTACTGGTCTCTTACATAAGAGAGAGTTACCGTTACTTTTTTAGGGGCCTGCCCTAGTGACCATTGGAATGGGACCAACACTGAAATCGCAAAAAAAATCAGCTGTTCCATGCATTTTGTGAACATAAATGTATGGAACAGCTGATTTTTTTGCGTTTTGAGGGTTGGTCCCATAGTAATGATGAGTTTAATGTGTTCAAAACTAAAATAACTGATTGGCTTCAAAATTATTGTTTCTATAGTATTAAAGAGTTTTTAGAACATAAAAGTATGTATACCACTTAGAAATCTGTTATTAATTTTAAAAAATAAAATTGCATGCTTGCTTGCAAGCAGAATACATTGACATTTAAGCTATAAGATCTTGTACTTACCTATATATTAACTATGTATTTCTTGCAAATAAACTTTTGATTGATTGATAGGGACATGTTACAAAAATTTAAAAATGAGACGCTCGAGCTCATCTAATTCCAACGATCGAGATCTAAAACTTCCCGAAATGAGTTGCAATCGAAAACTCGTAGTTGTACATGTTTTCCTGTAATTGGTATAACATCTAATTTACTAATTTTCGCCGATATTCGTTACGAGACAATATAATTATTTCCATTTCTAATACGAACAAGCGTCTACGTGAGTTTCATCCATAAAACCGATGCCTAACTTCTTAGAAATAACTTCCGTTTCTAACAGATACTTAGAGATATATTTAATGCTCTTTACGTAAACCGTCCTAAGTTCGTAACGAAACAATAAGACAACAATATTATTATCAAGTATTCTCGGACGAACCAAAATAAGCATCTTAATACTTTATAAGCAATCGTTTCTGCGTCTGATTCTTTAATCAGAGCTCTGATTCAAAATTTACTTGTCTTGTGTACTCCTGCGCAATTTTAATTGTGCGGACGGTCGAGAAATTTTCACGGGATTTTGAACCTTGTTGCTGAAAGAATATTTTGGAAGATTGGGAGAGCAAAGATTTGAGCGGTAAACAAATCTAAGGCGAGGTGTAAGTGACAATAAAACGGGAGCTTAGCTCTCGGGGCCGTCTTCAAGTTGAACGGCGGCGCGGGGGGCGCGGCGCGGTGGGGGGCAGGGGGAGGAGCGACTGTCTCCGTCCCTCTCACACCGCGACTCGCGCTCATCCGTTTTATTTCTTGTTTGTCCGCAGCGCCTTCCCAGTTCGCTACATAATTTATTTTGAGCGGGTACATTTAAAAAATTGGCTGAGCCGCGTACGAGTTTAGGCGGCAAAATGGAGTTTGTTGGGGTGGGGTGTTACCAAATGAAAATAATATGGTAAATGATTTCATTTGAATTGGCGTTTTGGCGTAATCGCCCGGGGCAAGTAATGGCGCGTGGAAAGTCCCGGCTCATTGTCCGAGCTGGCTTCATTTACTCACTGAATTTATTTTGCGAGGTTTATTGCGCCACTTGACTTTTATCGTCGTTTACGCCGGCCCCATACATATTCAATGTCTCTCTGTGTCCTGTTGGAAGGAAAACTATGTTCCTTTGACACCCTTACTTTTTTTATTTGCTCGATATGATTTATAGATATATTATACGAATCGACTTTGAGTTTCAGCGACTTCTACACTCGATCTGTATTAAATTGCCTTGGATTTAAATTATGGCGATCGTTTTTGTTTCCTAAAGACTTGTAAAGTAAATAAGGTTAGGTTTAAACTTGAAAAAATTAACATTACTTCGATAAGTTTTATAACTTTTAGCCAAAACTTTAACCGACTTCAAAATACTGAAAAAGTTTTTTTTCCATATTTTCCTATGATGGTTTGCGAATGAACCTAAAAAGAAAGAAAGTAGAAAGTAGTTAGAAAGTATCTGTGGAGCTGTGGACTCCTTAAAAGATTCGACTTTCAACGGTAGGTAGGTAGGTACTACATTACAATATGATCCCTCCTCAACATCTTCCGGCCACCCCACTCCTTATTAGGAATACGGTTATCAACAATAGGTATTGACAAATAAAATAAGTTGTTAGAGAAACAGAGGCTCAATCAATTAAGCCGACATCATATCTGCAATTCTTCTAATGTTGCGAAAGGAGACACTTATAATTACCTAATATCAGGTGACCCTCTTGTACTTTGGTTTGTGTCTCACAGCTGAGTGAAGACCTAACTGAGCCCAGGTATTAGAAATCATCATCATCGGGCTGATGTATCAACGCACTTTTGAATATATCCCCTCTCGCAAGGCTATGCAGCCATTCTTGGGCACGCTACCTACAAACGACGGTGATGGGGAGGAATACCTACTTTAACGCAAAGCATGACTTTTCCATATAACAGTTAAACTTTTAATAAATAAATAAATTAGCCTGTAACTTTTCCAATGTAGGGCCTCTTCTCATACAGAGAAGGATTGAGCATTAATCACCACGCTAGCTCACTGCGTGTTGACAATTTCAGACTACTAAGTCCAGGTTTCCTTACGATGTTTTCCTTCACAATCAGTTAGTGGTGTCTTAAATTAACTAAGAAAGTACATATGACATTGAAAAAGTCACATTGGTACATGCCAGGTTCGAACCCACATTCAGGCGCTTGCAAAGCGGGTTACCTATGCGCCACCACGACTTCTTAGTTCCACATCCAGTTAAACTTTTATGATTATTTATAAGCTTAGGTGTAAATAGTAATTGGTAGGTATGTAGATTTAGATTGTAGTAGCTAGCATAAATTTATTGTAAATATCTTACAATGGTGCTAATTCTCTTGCACACGCTCTAAACTAATTTAGACTCGCCATCTCTCGTTCTAACAGAGATCATTAGAAAAGGATAGAAGATTTTTAGAGCTGTCAAACTAGTCCATTTGCGTGATATTAACGAAAATTTAGTCGGCATATCCGAGGTCTCGTCTAATTTCACGTCAACTGCAAGGACGTAGACTAATTTGACAGCTCTAATTATTTGCTGTCTTTTTTCGATGGTGTTTATTAGAAAGAGATATAGATAGACTAAAATTAGTTTAGCGGGTTATACAAGAGAATCAGCACCAGAAATATAAATGTCGATATTAGCTCAACACAATACAAATTAACATGTTTAAATAATATATGTTTATCTATAATATCTTCATCATTCAAATCTCGCACGCTTTGCCGTCATCATTGACAACAATTAATACATTGTCATCTAAGTACTCTCACTCTCAGTTTGCCAAAATGACTTTGCGAATCACATAATCATCGTATAATAACTACAATACTTGCGTAATTATATCTATCTTTTGTACCAGCCCCTAATGTAGGGGGTTTTTTCAACCCCTCGCCACCGCCCCGTGATTTATTGAAGAAAGCTTTTAAACCCTTACGATATCCATTGTTATTTTGTCTTTCTGTATTGTGAATGGTTGCGGATTTGCTCTATTAATTCAATGTTTTTAGTTATAAGTAATTTTGTTATTTTGTCAGTCATTCTGTGATTTTTAAGGGTTATTTAATGATCACAAAAAAAGTTGAGTTTGTTGATGAAGACTCGTAAGATAAATGGTGTGGCTTAAATTAGGAAATATCTCTACATTTTTGCATTGAAAAAGCCAGAATGGCCTGAGTTGTCTTGTGTTGACGAGTATTTTTGCGCTTTCATACTCTTTTAGATTAAATCCGTTTTCGTGGTTGACTGCGTACATACATCCAGTGCCCAAAAAGAGTAACAGATCAGGTCGAAAGATATAATTAATTTTAGTCTTACACAGTTTAAATAAGCTGTTGGCCCCGGCTGTCAATTGTAGATATTTGACAATCGTTACGGGTAGTCAGAAGCCCAAAAGTCTGACAACCAGTCTTACCAATGGGTATCGTGTAACCCAGTATCTGGGTTGTGGAGGTCTGATAGGCAGTCGCTCCATGTAAAGCACTGGTATTCAGCTGCATCCGGTAAGAGATGATGATGACAGTTTAAATAAAAAAATTAAGGCCGTGTAAGGCCAAAAAAAGCACCCAACTCAGCATAAAATGCTGGAGTAACACAACCAGAGCACTGACTGAACTTCCGATACGATCAGTAGTGGCTCTACGGGTAGATACGAAAATGTTACTGAATAACACGTCTCAGCTGTTATTATCACCCCTCAGAGGTCTTAATGTCCTCCGTCGAGCTATCTTGGCAGGTGGTAATCAACTACTTTTGGCGGAATCAGTTAGTCAAAAGTACTTTTGACCAACTTAGCATTTTTGACTATAATTTCAGCCAAAAGTAGATACTATTGATGAAACCTGATTTTGCCAGTCAAAACTTTTGACCGGTTAAGGGTTTTGACTGTAACATATAAGTTTAACCTTTTGTTTTAAAGACCAGCTAAATTTTAGGAGGTAATACGGTAATTTTCATTATCAGATAGACCTATGTACCTTGGGGAAAGTTGTTGAGTTTTATGGACCTTATCACCTCCTAAAATAGCTGATAGAGAACTTCATGTTACAGGATATATATTTTTTATGAGTGTAGGCCACTTTATTTCTACCGCTCCATGTAGGTACCTTTCTAAAATAAAATACCTAATCCATTTGTAGTATTAGGCACTATGGTTAAATTAAAGAATTGATTAGTCAAAAACCACGCGAAAACCAGTGAATTTGTTTGACTTTTATCCTCTAAAATTAAGTGAGCACTCCTCTAAAATCTGCCGCCCCTAGGACGCTGCCGCCTTTAGGCCGCGGCCTAGAAGGCCTATTCAGAAATCAGGACTGGTGCTCATACGTTGGTGCGTTGTCGCCTCGTAAATGCGCAGCAAAGTATCTGCTACAGCAGTGGTGGAGGCTCCATACAACTCGTTTTCCTACCGGTTAGCGGCATCCCATTGAAAAATAGCACAGTCAATAATACCTACATAGAGGGTCCAGACCCCCCCTTAACTTACGGCTAAAGTAAAAATCGGTGAATATTAGACGCAAACGCAACTACGAGCGATAGTACCTAAGTACGCGCATACAGTGCATTTCCCATCGTTTTCCCGCGCATCACATATTGTGAAATTATCTGTGTGAAGCTCGGGCAAAAACTAGTAATTTATCTTGGTACATTTTTGGATCCCCGGACCCCCCTCCCCCCATATGAAAGTTATAGCTACGCCCATGCCTACTGACTGTGCCATTGGATTTTCTCCAGGTTGGCTGCGGCTTAACTCTTGGACTAATTAACCTTCCGCCACTGCTTCGCATAAACAGATGTGGCGGACAAAATAATCCAGCAAAGTACCAAGGTAGAAGTAGGTATGGTTGATGAACAACCTGGTGTCAAAGTTTAAACCTGCTACTGCTCATAGCGCTGGCGCTGGCGTACTTGGTGCTGGTCCTAATTCAATGAAATATCAGTTTTGGTGGCAACAAGACATTAAAACATAAAGAAGTAACCAAGAACTATGTTAGTTTTAAAAAAGGCGTCTCCTTAGAACGATGTAGGGAACAGAACTTGAAATTTGATAGGTGCGGGCAGCGATACGATAACTCATAGGTACCAACTTATACTTAGTAAGAGTTAGTTAGAACCATGAAGCAAATACTAAGCTTCGTGGTTAGAACAATGCAGCGGTACGGCAAGTGTCGCGTGTTAAAAACTCTCTGGTATCCACTTCATCTTTTATTTCCTCTAATTTTTGTAAAGCATAGCCGTAACATGTTTAAAAAATAGTAATGATACGATTATTTCAATTTTAAAGGATGTAAGTTTGTAAATATTTGCAACAAGTAGCGACATCTCCAAGTGTTCTGTGGACATTTCTCATAATCGCTAGTTTATGAGTAGAGCTGAGTCACAGATTGGTAATCTGCGTGGTAATCTGTGACTACAACGACAACACTACGTGTAACTGGCTCCATCTAGTTTGCTTACTTGTAAACATATAAATGCCTTTCTTTCGTACTAGAGTATCCGTAATTAATCACTAGTATTATTTTTTTTAAAGTTGAATATATATTTTTTTATAATATTGAACAATTTTTTTTGTTATTTCTAAAAAATGAAATTATCAGACAGACCGAAACACCCGGTCAATAATTTTATTTTATCTGTATCCTATAATTGAAAATAGCGCCATCTATGAACTTATATAAAGTAACAGCGAGTAAAACAGTCTCTACGATTGCAATCTTTTTTATAAAATTTAAGAAAATTCTATTTACTTACACCGTAAAAAGAACATTTAAAATATTAATATATATTTTAATGATATAATAAAGTTGTATTAATGGAAATTACGTCTGTATTTTCTGAATAAATTTATAATTTCATATTTACCGCCAATATGCGGCGGCGTTTCGGCCATTTTGTGAACCCCGCGACAGGAAGTGAGTGTTATAGGTGCTACGCAGGCGCAAATTGACCTTTCGGTTGAAGAACCCGTCGGTCACATGTGAGTGTCGATAAATATCTTAGTTTTATCGTGAATCCTTTATAAATAGTTGTAGTTATTGTTTTCGTAAGTATTTTATATGGTGAACATAAATTTGTGCATATACGGCGTTACCGCGGTGTGGATTTTGTGTAATTTATAAAAATGTAATGTGCCGCGGCGCCGGCACGTTTGTCAAATCGCTATTTTTTTTTCGTTATCTCTTGATTCGCAATAAAGATCAAGTTCACAATCTGTTGCGTTTTGTACGTGTTGAAATTAGTGTTTAGGTGATAAAACGGTTTGTGGTTTCGGTTATTTTCGTGTGTTGGTCCTGTTTATAAGACATGGTCAAGATGTCTCTCGTGAACCACATGTTCACCACACCATCCACTCCGTGTCGTCATCACCACCGTGTGTCAGGCCTGATTTAATTCATTATCTTATTATCCTATACGTTACCCGTAATATTCGTCACCTTATGGTGGATGTATCTTACATCCTCCCACAAAGGTTTTTCTTCGCACCGCTGTAGGTGGGGTTAGGCCGTGTCAAAATTTCGAAAACATACCTATATTAGTCTATACTCTTTTCACCCTCTAGCAGAATATGTATAAGTTTTATGTGTTATATTTATAACTATGTGTGCCTATGTATGACTTGACAGTTTTTGAACTGGAAATGCAATTTACTTATTGCTGAAAATTCGCGTGAGTCATTTATTTTTCAGTATAAATATTAGTAGGTTGTGCATTTTTTAACTATTTATCTATTTAATGAAAATAAATGAGGTAAATTACAATACAAAACCATTTATGTGACATTTCATTGCACACAGAGAAGTCACAAACTTAACACTAGTAACAAACCATGTTTCTGCTGTAGGGTATTCTGCAAAGAATGTACAAAACCTGTAGGAGTAAGTTGGTGATAGCAGAAAGTAATTCAAAGCAATTCTTGTCATCTGAATTCTTGTAAATTTATACAATGTTAATCTATATGATATTGTAATTGTACCACCTACAATGTAAACATATAGATACTAAAAGGTTTTATGTTCACTTTCTTTGTTCTTACAATGTTTGACTGAATTTCTTCCCTATATTGCATAAATGACCACTTAAACACCGATTATACTTTCGCTTGTTAAAATTCTTGAGTTCATCATTGACTTGAGAATCCAGCTCAGCTCAAAAAGCTGTTATTTCGAGTAAATACAAATTATCCTTTAAGCAAGGAATTGTGTTGACCACCATGAGACCTTATCGCTTTATATGAGGTTGGTGAGATGGGCCATCTTAGACTGCATTGTCACTTTCCATCAGGTGAGATCCAGTCAAATGCGCTCAAGTTTTTAATAAAAATACCAAAATTTTAATGTATTTGTATACAAATTATATCTGATTTCAACATTTATTTAGGTTTATGTTGAGTCATTTATCTTTCCTTCTATACTAATATTATAAAGAGGTAAAGTTTGTAAGTATGTACTAGGTATTCTGTAATCTCTAGAACTGCTAAATGGATTGAAAATCTTTTACTAATAGGAAGCTACTAAAACATAAGTTTTACAGGATAATGAAATTTCATGTACAGCGCTAAATCACAATTAACAGCTAGTACAGTCACAATAACATGTCAACTGTCATATAATTTAATTAACTGAAGTTTTTTAATTCCCCCTAATTTCCCTAGACCAGTTAACATTCCTTACCTTTTAACTTTGGTTAATTCCCCTCTCATAAAAGTCCTATGTAAATTTCTAAATTTAAACAATATTAAACTTTAAGTTGGTACCTAATACCTTTTGCCGTCCGTCACGTCTCTTAATTGTTTTTATTTCTTATTTTATATTTTGTCACATTGCCTTCTTAAGTCACTCAAACAGATAATGCTTCATTCACTCTCAAATCTTAACCGGTCAACTTCACTCTTTTACTTTCTGCTCTTCCTTTACTCTATGTTTACTTCAACCTTGACATTGGCAGAATCATCGTGTAATTGCGATGGAGCCAGTTTATTAAAATTGGAATTGGAAGTTTTTTAAGTTACTCAAGCAGATTCAGCTTCATTCACTCATAAGTCAATACTGGTCACCTTCACTTCAATTCGCTTATTTTGAATGGCTTGTGAAAACCCTAAGCCCACAATTACGCCAATGACAGGTTGACAGGTAATATAGTCAGAACTCAATTACTTTATTTACATTGTTTACTTCAGTCCGAACTCTATTACTTTACTTTACAGTTTTTACTTCAATCTTCAACTAGAATCATAGTGTAAGGCGATAAAGCCTTCAATTTGAATAAGACTAACCTACCTATCTTGCCATAATAGCATAGGTACTACACAAAATTATACCTACTTAAAGAAATTACTTAATTATTGATGAAGTACTTGAAGATTGTAATAAAATACCAATAATTTTGCATTTGATTTTCTTTTATTTCAATTGGATAGATGGATGTGACAATTTTTTTTTATTTATTAAACAATATTGCTATATTTTTTTCATAGCGTTATAGCAGATAGTGCTCTCAATGGATAGCACTTTACAAGAGAACCAGCCTACAACCCATCCATTTATACTAGTTGGACGGCTGATTGTGGATAAACACAAAAATAGAAAAGAATAAAAAATATAAAAAAAAATAGGTTGAGAGATTTATTTATCATTATCGAGATTTTATACAGCTGTGTAGCTGTGTAAAAAGTAGTTTTAACCAAATATTAAAATTGCTTTTTTTGTGTCCTAAGAAAGTTCACATCTCAGCTCTCATCATATGGCTAGCAAATTGTTCAAGGGTGTTTTTCTTTTTTAAATTTTAGTTTGTTATTTGTATTATTTAGACCAATATCCTTTGTCCAATTCTAGAATAAACACTTTTCTTTCTTTGTCTTAGGTTATATATAAATAGGTTCCTTTGTATTTGATTTGATTTGTATTTGCTTCAAGAATAAAAAAAAAATCTTTTAATTTTTTTGTTTCATACAATAATTGCTCAAGACTAATTTAGTAATATTATCAATGTCATTGCTTGTACCCTGTTCATGAAAGTCTTAATGTGACCTTTCTCTGGCAGGTGTGATAATGACAATGCATTTTATGAATAGGTACTGTAATACTGGCTCTGTAAATAGGTAGTTTATTACAGTTAACACTACCAGACAGCTGGCAATGCAAATTCTATTGTTTGGCAATCACATTAAGCTGTTAAGTCAAGAGTTTAGTTACACTTATTATCAAAATAGGTAATTTGAAGTTCTATATCCTTACTGCTACGCCGAGCCCATAGAGTCGCGAACTCAGTCTATACTGTGTTCGTGCTGAGGGTACTCGAACATCATAAACCAGGCCCGACTATGCATCTCATTTCACTACTGTGTTCTGAGATCACCGTCCAGGGGCACAAGCACTTAAAACATGTCACTATCAATAATTTATGCAAAAGTCAACTGTTATCTTTGAAATTGCTTTATTATTTTTATGATGTATTTCCAATTTACGCATATTTATGACTCTATAGCAGTGTACAGCTATAATTGTTGTCAAAAATGTGGTTTTCACTTTCACTTGAAAGGAGTTCGTTGACATGCAGGTCAATAACCCATGTGCTAATTTTTTTTGTCACTTGAAGAGTGAATCATTCTTGTGAGCTAATGCCAAGGTTCTATTGGTTAGCAGATGTAT
This sequence comes from Protodeltote pygarga, assembly GCA_936450705.2. NCBI lineage: Eukaryota > Metazoa > Arthropoda > Insecta > Lepidoptera > Noctuidae > Protodeltote > Protodeltote pygarga. The sequence goes on along the minus strand of OW388264.2, from coordinate 2,980,898 downwards.
TAGCTGACAATGGTACAGCAATTCAAGTTCAATATCTTTTTAGATCAAATTCAGACATTCTGGTTTTGAACATGGTGTGGTCCTTAGGTAGACAGGTTGTCGTATTTGGTGATTAAAAAAGTGATCTTTGAACTTGGTGATTATTGAAACAACTGGAGTGTATGTGTATTATCTGCGAAATACCTATGTTATCTTTAAGAATGATGTCGTAGTGGCGCATTGGTTACGGACCCGCTTTGCAAGCGCGTGGGTGTGGGTTCGAACCTGGATGTTCCGATGTGACCTTTTCAATGTCATATGTACTTTCTTAGTTAATCTAAGACACCACTGACTAACGGTGAAGGAAAACATCATAAGGAAACCTGGACTAATAGTCTGAAATTGTTTACCTGCAGTGAGCTAGCCTGGTGATTAATGCTCAATCCTACTCTGTATGAGAAGAAGCCTTTGATCTATATTGGAACAATTACAGGCTGATTTATTATAAGTTATCTTTAAGAATAACATGTTATTTAATTCTTTTTTGTTATTTCCATTCTGACTTTGTATATTTATTTCACCAGATCACTCCTGACCGTATCTAAAACTCGGCACACAACACAATGGCTGACATCGAGGATACACACTTCGAGACCGGAGACTCCGGAGCCTCCGCCACCTTTCCTATGCAGTGCTCTGCCCTGCGCAAGAACGGTTTCGTAATGTTGAAGGGACGCCCTTGCAAAATTGTAGAAATGTCTACTTCGAAAACTGGCAAGCACGGACACGCTAAAGTTCACTTGGTTGGAATTGATATTTTTAATGGAAAGAAGTGAGTACCTTTTATTTATTACTAGCTGATGCCCGCGGCTTTACCCGCGTGGATGTCGGTTATCGCAACCAAAAGTAATCATGAAATTTTAGTTGAAATTTTTTTCCCGACGTCTTCAACAAACATCATTATATTTTAGCCAATGTATACAAAAACTTGGGAAATTATATACCTACTAAAACCTTCCTCGAGAACCACTCTATCAATTTGCATTGGTGAAAACAGTAATTTGCAGTAATTTTTGAGTTTATTGCGAACAGACAGACGCGGCGGAGGACATTTTATAAAATGTAGTGATGTTTGTTTTATAAAATGTAGTGAAGTACTTTTAGTACCTGCTTAACAAGTAATTCATAGCATGTGTAATTTGATTTACGCAAATGAGGACTCAAGTATCATATTTTTATATTACAACAGCAGCTACTTTTGTAAACCTCAGTAGGTAGTTTTATCAACAATGATAAATACTATGATAAGTACAAACCGCATGCCGAGCCCATAGAGTCGCGAACTCGGTTCATACCAAGTTCGTGCTGAGGGTACTCGAACATTATAAACCAGGCCCGACTATGCGTCTCATTTCACTACTGTGTTTTGAGATCACCGTCCAGGGGCACATACACATAAGCATAGATAAGCTTCATTTCCACCTTACTTTCAAAGACAATCATTAGCCTATTAAAAAACTGGGCTCTTTTTGCCGCGCTTTGGTAATTACGTTCGTCGCGGTTGAGGACTGCTGAGGATTGACTGAGATCTCGCTGTTACGTACAATATTTCTTTAAACCATGAGATCTGTGTCAAATCAAAATATTATTATTCATGTTGACCTATCATAATATAAATTTTACAGTAAGGGTAGCTACACACATAGTCGATTCGGCACATTCGGGGTCGATGTTTTCGAAGAAGTCCCGATGAAATTTCTTCTAAAATACCGAACCGAATGTGCCGAATCTACTATGTGTGTAGCTACCCTAACCAATAGTTGGAATTATAACATATCACATACATCTTCTTGGCTTTACCTACTAAAACTTCAAACTGGTTCATTAAATGTGCGTGCTATACGGCGCAGAGTGGCGATTGGCGATTCACTTATCTTAATGTCGACGATTGTCCGTGTAAAGACATTCCCTTGCGGAATTCAGAATAACAAACAACAGGTTCTTGATCTCGTTTATCGTGTAATTAGTATGTCACCTATCCTGATAGATTATGTACTTCTCCATGCTTAAAAGGTATTATTTTATGAATATATGAAAAAACCAAGCATTTTACCACGAACCCATGTTTATGGTTTATGGAGCGCATAAGATGGCAAACGTACTAAGCAATACTGTAATATGTTTGCTCAAATGAAATAAGATGAGGTACTTATTAGTTCAGGCCTCAAGTCATCGTTATTGGCGTATCCTGGGGTATTTTTCTGGCCCCTAACATGCTATGGTCGTAGGACATCCTGCTACCACCAGTATGTTTGCTTAGTACAATGTGTGGGATCTATGGTTTCAAAGCGGAATCGTATAAGTATATGTCCTGTCTAGTGTTGCCAGATGTGTTGTTTTTGGCCGCAGAGCTTTCTCAGGCCACGACATTCTTTAAAAAACTAACCGCTGAATGAGTAGTAAGCAATAGGTAGAAGTCAATCTTAGGGTTAGATTGATCTCAATATAGTCTATAGTTTTGTAGCGTTCCGATTTATTCCTCCCAGGCCTGTTTTTTTATTTGTAAAAACTGATCTGGAAACACTAGTCTTGTCGTAACTATTTCACAATCTTCAAGTACAAACTCCCCTCGATCAATACGTAAGAGGTTTTTATAAATATCAGTACCTAAACTTGTTAGATTTCTCAGAAAAACACAAAGAATTTATTTGATCACGTTTCAATACAATACGATAGAAGAAAATTACCTTTGTCCCCTTATTTATCAAGCTACAGGGAGGCGCTTATTACGTTGCTAATATTTAATGATCTAGGTATTGATTCGAACCTATTTTAGTATCTTTGTATTGGTTTCTTTGGTACAACGAAGCCTTGTATTAAGTTTGTAATTGACCCGCAACAACTTGAACGACGCAACTTTATGTTACGCAACGTTGCCGTACATCTGACAACATAGCGCACTAGTATGCAACGTGATGCACGTTATAAGACGCAATAGCGAGGTAGCTCAACTGGTCAGCTGAATATGTTGACCGTACACTAGATAAGATAAAAGATGACATTTCGTTAATGAAAGTAGTCATTTTCACATTGTGATTTAATACAGATTTTACTCAGTTATCATTTTTATTATACCTTCTAGGTAATAAAATACCTAATCTAAGTATAAACTGTAATCGTGCTGTCATGCAGTTGAATCATTGTATTAATTAGGATTACGAATGCTTTTATAATGACACTCGTTGTTCTAGTGGTCGCAATCACGACTACTGAGCTCGAGGTATTGGGTATGATCCTTGAATAGGGTAAGGTGTTATTAGGTTTTTCGCGTAGTCTAAAGTTAGTAGGTTAACTTGTCAAATCCTCACGTTTCGAGTGTCAAGCGTCTTAACAGTTATTTAAAATTATTTTTGATCTACCATCAACTATTTGGAACCTTGGTCTGTGGTTACTTATTATTTAGATTAAAATTAATAAGTTTAAATTCTAATGGACACATTGATGGTTTATTGTCAGTTCAATTCAAATACAATCTTAAGATTACTCGAAATTACTTGAAAATAATCGACTTAACATTTTTTATTACATACACATGTATTCAAACAATAATTTTCTTCTATCCAGATACGAGGATATCTGCCCATCCACCCACAACATGGACGTGCCCCACGTGAAGCGCGAGGACTACCAGCTGACCGACATCTCTGACGACGGCTACCTGACCCTTATGGCTGACAACGGGGACCTCCGTGAGGACCTCAAAATCCCTGATGGTGACCTCGGCACCCAGCTGCGCTCTGATTTCGACAGCGGCAAAGAGCTGTTGGTGAGTGGACGTCCTATAATTTTTTTTTAAATGAAAAAACGAAGTCCTACACACGATTTTCTCATGTCTTGTAGGTGTTACAGATATAACACAAAGCACAAATGTGCAGATTGGAACAAATATTTGGGACCATTACAAATGTTTGTCCAAGCTAAAATTATACATGCAACACCTACACCTTCCAATTAACCACTTTACCATCTACGCTAATCATAATCTTCATAAAATGATTCTATGTTACTTTAATTTAAACTATTTTGTTTTTTATAATGATCTTTTGACATAATCATCATTACATATTTATTAATTAAAGTCGCGATCGTCAGTTCTAAGTTATATGGAAGCCTTAATACAATAGGAAAATTTCTGATTTGCGGGGGCGTAGAGTTTCGATTTGCTAGATACGCCGCTGGGTGTAAGCCCATGAATGGAAGTGATGTATGGAAGAATTGTTCTTCTAAAATAGATCTTTGGAAAATTCTGTGACATTATAGTCTTTACATATATTACCTACGGAGGCCTACTGGCGATTTAAACTACACATTAGGTTGGTCATCAACTATACAAGAAAGAAAGACCTGCAAAACCTACATATTAAGACACAATCCCGTTATTACTATTTTGTCTTTATAAAAGAAGATTTACCAAGTGGCAATACCATAGATATTTTCCAAAAATAGAAATTCACATCACAGCCTTAATTCTTATTGAACCAAAACAACAAAAAACTATTTTTATTAAAACCTAAAATTCATTAACGCAAATTCTCCGCCTTTACTTACCTTTATTTATTCATATCTCCTTGCGATCCACAATTGGGTTTATAAAAAGTAGCTTTAAATGGACCAATCTACGTAAATATATTCTTAGTTGCTCCAATACCCCAGACATCTGATACTTGACCTTTCGACCTTTGTTTTCTTTCCCCAGCGTTACCCAATTAGCCTTTTTATAACATTTCTTGGCGATCATAACAAGAGTATTATATGACCTTTGTTATAAGATATTTCTTTTTTATTAGATAGGTACCTAACATTATTTATTTGTAAACATTTGTAACGTCTTTTTGTCCGAGCTTTTGAAAAAGAGTTGTCCTGAACTGGTTTTTATTCGACTTAAATTCTAACCAGCATGTGCTAAATAAATATATTTGGATAGAGGCTCTTAAAACTAGTATTTTGACATAAAATGTTTAATTTTATATTCCTCCAATTTTGAGAAAATCACTTTCAATTTAACGTACATTTCTGGAAAGACTACGAACTAGCCCTTCTAAATATTACAGTAAATAGAGGGGTATAAAATTATTATTTTTTCAGCGGTTTCAGGTTACATTTTTTTGTGCCTTTCAGCATCAGCTACTTGCATGCTGGTTAGAATTTTCTCAGAATAAAAAACCAACGTCCATACAAAAAGCGGAAAAGTCCTTTAAAAAAAAATGTTATGTTTAAAATTACATGTTATAAGACATGCCTTGTACTACAAAAATACGTTCCTAGGTTAACAGTAATAACCGCCTGTGGCACGATGCATGTGATGGGTGGACCCGCACTAATTGTCATTTTACTGCTTATAATTATGAATGTTCGGCACGACAGTTACGGGTGTAATTTACGCCACACATTTCTCAAATATCGCTTGAAATAAACCTTAAATATATGCGGAGACATCTATCTCACTTCTCTCTTTTAAAGCCATGCAAGCCTAGTCTCTTAGGAAAGAGTTCAGCTCTTCCGGTCATATAAGTCTAGATCTGCTACGATGTATTTTGCCATTTAGAATAAATTTTAGAGGGACGCATTGTTACTTCGTCTGACATGCGGCAGACATGTCCGGCCCAGTTACACTTTAGCGTAACAACTTTTTGAGTGACGTCAGCTATTTTCATGATGAAACGCATTGTCGTACATCCTTCCAAAAGATGATAAAAATGATGACATCCATTTGTTTAGTTTACCTACGTTCATTTTGTTTATGGAATTTTCTATTTACATACTCTTTCAAACATTAAAATGTTTCTAAAGTTATCTTTAATATGATTTACTTTCGCGCTAATAATTATTACAAAGATCAATTGATTACTAAGTTACCTAATTTATTTAAAGAATTGACTTTTCTCGCGTCAATTTTGAATTGAGAAAATATACTCATCGCGGATCCATTAGGAGAGTGATAATTATAAATTTATTATCACTCTCCGTGCCTCGAATAGCACGTTAAGCTGTTGGCCCCGGCTGTCAATTGTAGATCTTTGATAGTCGTTACGGGTAGTCAGAAGCCCGAAAGTCTGATAACCAGTCTTACCAAGGGGTATCGTGTAACCCAATATCTGGGTTGTGGAGGTCTGATAGGCAGTCGCTCCATGTAAAACACTGGTATTCAGCTGCATCCGGTAAGACTGGAAGCCGACCCCAACATAGTTGGGAAAAGGCTAGGCAGATGATGACACATCGCGGATCCAACGGAAAATTTGTGTAATGTTATGAACTCGGAACAATGCCGCGACACGTGTTCAAAATTGATTGTAAATACTAATATCAGTACGATTCTCAGATAAAGACACGTACTTTAAGAAAAACGTGAGTTTAGTCTGTTTACAAGATAAAATATTATCTCTGACATCTTTACCAGTCAGAAAAATGTTATGTTAGAAAGAAAAACATTTGAGTAATCGTTTTTTTCTTTAACCTTCTTTCTTAATAAAATCTACAAAAACACTGTCTTATTAAAACAAAGCAAATTGTTGTCGGAAACGGAATTGGTCATGATTATGTTCCTACCTGACTGCCTCGTAGGTCTAGTGGTAACAAGCGCGATTGCTGAGCACGAGGTCCTGGGTTCGATTCCCGGGTCGGGCAGTGTTATTGGGTTTTTCCATTAGAAAATTCACAGTAGCAGCATGGAAGAATTGTGCCCCGTTAATGGCAATAGGCTCGCCCCCTATCTATTACATGGGACTTATAAGGCTATAGCCTTATGTTCCTAGAGCTACCTTCTTTTTTTGTGGCTGGGGGTAGTGAAAAATATTCCCACCGCATACTGCACGTCCGAGGACAGACGGTTATCTGGGGCTCGCGCGCTTCGTAACCCCGTCCAGTGCCTGTCGAGTATAGAGTCTCCGACATGTTCTTTTGACGTGTTGGTGCTAAATCCACTCGTAGATTATATCTCTGCCCCTTACCTGGGCTAGTATCTATTGCCAGCCATATGGATAGTGGGTTTTGAGTACAAATATTCAATTAAATGACTTGTTTTGTTGGTCTAGTAGTTTACCATCGATTCACTAAATATCAAGAAATTCACGCATCTGCCTGTATTAGTCCACTGTTCAACGCCTCTCTCAATGCGCGCCACTATTGTGCGCTCATTGGAGGTATTTGCCCATAATCGCTTCGCTGGGCAAGCTGGTTGGCGATCGCAGTAGCATGCTGCTGCCCATCCTCAGCATCTTTCCCTTAGTCGCTTCTTACGACACCCGCTACACGAGTAGGGGAGGGTCTATTCTTAGGCCGGAAACCAACGGCGCAGAATCAGGGGCGTCTCTTTCCTCCTTTTCTATCCTATCTAGAAGGACAGAGCCAACCTTTCCCAAGCAGAAAAATACTAATTAAAAAATAATAATTGAGGAACTGTTAGTCTTTCAGCTTCACCATAAATAACACACCAGTTCTCAATACCTGCATTTTAAATCCTGCTCGTAATCTATTTTTTTAAATTTATTAAATTTTCTTTCTACTGAAATTGTAACTTCAATAACTGGTTCCACATTCGATGAAGCATAATTTTTTAAAAAGTGATAGCGTAGTAGTGTGACTGTTGGACTGCCAAGTCAAAGGTCTTAAGGTTCGAAACCCAGGCACTCCTGACATTGCGTATTGGAATTAATTGTCACTTGCTAAAACGTTGAAGGAAAACATCGTGAAAAAAATATTTAAATAAAATATGGAAAATTAAGGATTGTTATGTCGATCAGGCGAATCTTAACAAAAATACAATGTTATTGCGAAATTTTGTCACATGTTGTTATGATCTTTCTAACCTCTCTGCCATGTGTTGAAATCACACGACTTGGATTGACGCCAACCGTAGCTCGGAAACAGTGATACTGGTAATATTGTCTGTGCCCTATTAGGGCAAGAAAATTATGAGAAAACATTCTTCTTCGTATCGTATGGTTGATGAACAACCTGGTGTCAGAGTTTAAACCTCCCGTAGAGCTATTGAAAAATCTCTTAGGTGAGTTGGTTTCATCACGATGTTTTCCCTCACCGTTTTAGCAACTGATAATAAATTTATAATACGCACATAACTTACGAAAAGTCAGAGGTCCGCGCCTTGGGATCGAACTCGAGACCTCTGACTTGTCAGTCGACGGTCATACCACTAGGCTCTCAGTGCTATGAGAAAACGTTAAGAAACTTAGAACAATTTATTTTCAACAAAACTAGAAATAAATTCAATCGGGCATAGCTGCTGGACAGTCTAGGAAAGCTCTAAGCATAAAAGATTAGACGACGTAGATGTTAAGCGATTCGCCTTCTACTCTGTGTGTTGCGGGATTGATTCCCGAACGAAAAAAAATGTTTGCGTGATGATGATTGTGTTTGTGCATTGTGGAATTTGATTTACGTAATTAAACTCAATTAGCTTTGGACAGAAAGGTATGGAAACCATGGCAGGAGGCTTTTGCCCAACAGTAGGATGTTATAAGCTAACAGTACCTATTTGAACCCATGCTAAAGGAGGAAATTCTAGTTTTTATCTAAGATTTTTTATTTGCTAAACCCAGATTAGATAGAAATAAAATTTACTGACAACCGCCCACTTCGAATAATAGTTCTTAAAATATCATAGAGATAATTTAAATTTCTGCAAAATTTTCCATTTTCCTGCAGTAGCAATTTGAATACAAAATATCTTCGGCCAAAGGTCGACAGATGCACATAGATTAAGTCTTATTTTCATGTAAAATATAACCTAATTCCCTAATTCATTCAAATTATACCACACATCTATAGCAAAAACTACAATAAGTCGTTACACAAACAAGTTTTACATGAGTCATGTCTTCGCTTGTATCGATCACTGCAATCAATACATTATTCAGACCGTTTTGAATGCTAAGCGATTATGTCGGCCATTTGGGAGTCAGGGCCCAAGTGTCACTTCGTACTATTTATCATAAAGAATCGATTTGATAAAACATTCCCTTCCACCTCTGATAAGATTTAGAAATCTATTTCCAGTGTAAATTAATATAATCCCCGATTTACGTAATCGTCATAAGTATTTAATAGTAAACGTTTTTAATTTGTATTTCAATTTCTTATCTTTCTTTATTGATCGTTTTGAGTGATTCCATTGAGGACATTAGTATCAACTTCATTTCTTCCTCTTGCGTGCGTGTAAGAAAATAGGACGGGGTTTCCTCAATTTTTAAGCGTACTTTAAATCAATTAAAACTTTAATAGCTCACTAACCCAGCTTCGCTCCCGTGGTTCTTATTTAACCCAAATGCAGCGTCATCTACCGGGCCCAATTGTCAATATGGTCTATATCCAGGGACCCAGTAAAGTTTCATCATAATCGGTTCATCCGCTTTTGATTACGGTTTTAGCTGAAGCTTTCTTTTTGTTTATTTCGGTACATCCTTTGCTGAAATGGCGGTACAGATTAAAAGTATGTTTTTATTTTGAGTTCAGACATTGAAAGTTATCGCTATTAGATAAGGCTAGATGTCATCATTCTACTCATAGTATTAAATGTCTTTGCCATCTATTCGTTTTGTATTGTGTCTATGAATTGTCTAACCTGTCAATTGTATTGTTTCAGTGCACTGTGCTGAAGTCTTGCGGTGAGGAGTGTGTTATCGCAGTCAAGGCAAACACAGCTCTCGACAAATAAACCAACTCAGCATTTATAGGGATATACATACATTAATTTTTTTACAATCAACAGCTCTTACATAAATGTAAAACATAATACTATGTATAATTTAACATAAAATATTATGGTGTGACGTGGTGCTGGCTTGTCGCCGGCCACTCCGTACTCGGGGCACCTCAGGACGATATGGCACTAGTCTGCAGGCCGTACCTGCCGATGCGGTCCCATTGTTTTAAGGATATGATTCTAGAGATGCGTGTCTATTTTCTATCGTGTGGGGTCTCTAGTCGTTATACTGAACACTCCTTGCCTTTACCACGCTGTCACAAACTTGTGGGACCACAGGGTTTCGGCAACTGAGTTTTTAGTACAGCGAATTGTTGGCCGACCAGCATTACGTGTACGAATGCAGGATTATTGCACACGGATATAATAAATGTAATGAAATAACCCGCGCATGGGACGCCGATACATTAATTTATTTATACTTAAGTGTAAAGTGTGCCCTGGAGTGCGAGCAGTCGCCGGCGGCAGGCGGCCGCGTGCGACCGGCCGGAACTTCACGTTTGTTTTTGTTTTGTTTGTTCTCTTTTCGCTTACGACGTCTACTAAACGTTAAGTTACGTTGCGCTCCGCGAGCCGCCGAAGGTTTGTTGATCGACATCGGTGTGATGAAATTCCCCGTGGTTGGATATTAAAAGTTTTATAAAGATATAAAACACGACAAAGAGATGGACGCAAACTTGAAGTTATTACCATATTTTAATGCTAAATTAATAAATACATATAAAAAATCGAGAAAATGCGCAAAAAAATAGAAATAAAGAAAAATTCTTGAATGTGGTGTGTGATTGATTAGTCCTCTATAGACGTCGCGCGCCACGTCGTGTCGTGACTGCGTCGTGTCGTGACCGCGTCGTGTCGTGACCGCGTCGCGTCGGCGTGTTCGCACGCTCCCTTCTGTGTAACACTTGCCATCTGTTCAAATACATCGACTACAGGCACTTGAGGTGTTTTTCCAAGGCGTGCTCCTATCGTTTAACCGTGACGTGCTAAATCAATGAAGACTGACTGTCTCCTGATAAATATCTTCAGGGAAGACTGACGATGCATTTTGTAGAAGACATAGTTGATTTTTAAATGTAATTTGTGCTCATCTTGGCCTTTCCTTGCTCTCTTTGTTTGCTCATTTGAACACATGAGATGTTACACATTACGAGTGGCTTGAGATTGCCCAAGTTTTAATTGTAGTGATTCGCGACGGCCACTCTCTAGCAAGTGTTGCCTTCAAGGGCTAGTTAGGCTACCATTCATTATGTATGTTAGTGGACTTATCAATATTCTTTTAACATCAGATTGTCAAAGACGATATGATATACGAAAATTAATGTAAGGATGTAAGGTAAGGCCCTATAGGAGAGATATTTTTTTATGCATTCAAAATTCGTACATCGCAGGTTGTAGACTAAAAGTTTAGGCTGTTTATAGATAACAGTTTATGTTCTCTGTACATTTTTTTTTTTCGAAATTGCATAATCGTTATTGTTGGTAAAGTTTTTATACTTAGCAGCTTGTAATCAGGTTTTTATTTTATAAAAAAAACCTAAGGTATATAATGTAAAGACATCGGGAGGTGTAAAATAAAATACTTTAGTAAAAAAGGTAACTTTTCTTTCTGTAAAGATTAAGCTGTTGTATCCCAATGGAAACTTGAATCGATGTATTCCTTCCTTTTGGATATACCTTGTAATATCCGAAGCTTAGAATAGCGTTTGCGGATTAAATGTGAATTAATTCATAGCCGTATAGAGTTAATTATTGGTGCACCTATAAGTTATTATTAGGAATTGAGTCTCTTGCACGTGGTCTGTTGCTTTCTTAGAGCAGTACTCATTTGATTCTGTGAAACGAGCTATTACATTGGAACCGGCCATGATTTACGAGCTTTTTTGTAAAACTTTCAACGAGTCTAAACTCCTAGTGCCGCTCCTGTGTATAGCTTGTCGTCAATATTATTGCGCTGTGCGACGGTCGACTGCTAGGTCGTTATCATGAGACCTTACGAAGAGATGGTTTAAAATTGTAATGATCCAATAATCTGCGGATTTTAATTTAGGAAACTTAAAATTATTTTTTATATCGGGGCGTAGGACAGGTTGAATAACTTATGTGACGGTATTTATAGTGCTAAAGTTCTGTATATACGTAAGATTGGATAGATCGAAGGATAATGGACACTAGTCTAAAAGTATTTCAATAATCCACTCTTGATGCAGTTTTTCAATGTTTGTCGTTTTGTATGAACAAGCAGTACCGAATTAATAGCAACGGCCAATAAATAAATGTAAAGCAGTAATAAGTACCTATTTAACTCGAATTAAATCTGTACAAAATGAAATATCGTGAGTTGTGATTCTTAGCACCCCTTTTATGTAGTTCTTTTTTAAGATTATTTATTTTATTTTACACCCTTTTTATTTTTTATACTATGTAGTAAGAATGTATTGTTAGAGAGCCTAAAGGCCGAGGCGATTCACTCAGTACCTACTAGTTCAGATCAAACCCTGAATATGGGAGCCCGCAAACGTCAGATTTTATATTTAACGTTTTTATTTTCCACACAGACGGGTAGGTCAATAGTCTGTCTAGTGCTCTGGATGTCGTATGGCTAGTGCGTTGGTATACTAGCATTCACCGACAAAAAATATACCATCGTTTGTCTGACGTCTGCGAGAGCCCTAAATATGAAATCCAAGTGCATTTTTGGTGGTCAATAATTGAAAACACTTAAATAATGCATCTACAATATTAGTAGCATTGTTCAGCGGATTCTGCAACAGATATCCAAACCACGTACACCTGGTCTGGATATACTTTCGGCGCTTAAGATTGAAACGTATATTTCGTCTCATCAAAACTTTGCAAACCTTAGGAGTAGGTACACTAGATATCTAGACTAGATACTCAAGCTATAAGTAGCCAGTGTGCGGCGGTCTGCTGTTAAATAAAATAGGTAAGGTACAGTTCCCGGAAAGGTGAAGGTGACGTGCTCGATGGAGGTCTTCTATTTCAAATCATAAGTATGACAATAGTACCTTAGGTACTATTTAATCAGATTACACTGCACACATCTAGTGAGCGAGAGAGAAGAATGAGACTCATCGCCGCGCATTTTAAAACCAACAAAACTTAATCTACTTTTAGCGCGAGCCTGCAGAGAGACCTTTGCTTATTAGAGAATTATGGTAGTAGACTTGCCGGACAACAATAGATAGTCGGTGTCTAGCGAAAAAAAAGAAAAAAAAAGTTGTAAAAAAACATTTTATTTCATAAGTCTTCATCTGAAAAGCCGTCGGAAGATATTTCTATAACTAAAAAGGGATCTTCTATATCAAATACTGTGGATACATAGCTATCTCCTAATTCGTCCAACATGCATTGAACATCTATCGATTCTAGTTTAACTTCTTTTTTAACATTAACTTCAGTCTCAAAATCATTACTTTGGCAGACATTCTCATTTGGAGAACAGTTTTCTGTACAATCGACTTCCTTGCGAATATTTTCAAAGACTCCATAATTAGTAACAGAAATATTCTCATTACTTGCAGACGCGTCTTGATTATCTGTAGTAGTTAGAATTATATTGTTTTCAACACAACTCGATTCAATAGGGACATTGTTTTTTATATCACCATCATTATCAGAAAGAGTACTTTCGTAGTTGATTGAACTCTTTCCTGTTACTGGCGTTTCTACGTTTAACCCTGGTGAATTTTCTACGCAAATATTGGACTCGATGACAACTCCCAAGTCTTCATTATTAGGTTCAGAAGTATTTGCGTTATTGTTTGAACTCTCTCGTTCATCCAGAGCATTTTTGTGTTCATCATTATCACTATCGGTATCAGAGAAGTTAGAATCTTCACTCACTTGCATATCAAGACGCGTATCAATATTGCAACCACTTTCCATGTTTACATATCTGGAAATGGGAAAATATTATTAATTTTGTACAAAATTACTTCAGTGACTGCTTAAGTGCTCATTATTTAAATGATAGAAAAATTGAACTTTTATTACCTACCATATTATCTGCAACTTAAATATTTTTATGGCCTCTTGAATAGTGTTGCCAGATCTATTTATCTAAATGACATGAAAAAAGCGGGATTGAGACGAAAAAATAGGATCACAGAAACATTTAGGTAGAATCCTTCTATTTAGTCTCTGGCTTTATCAAGATCAACCTTTCCAGATTCACTCATTAAGGGTTAGTTGTTTTTTTTTTAATTACCTAACTTAGTACGGGAAACTAACTGCTTAGATAAAATAGCAGAATTTTGAGCGCCTCGCTAAAGTTATGCAGTACGTATCCTGAAAGTGGAGAAAAGTTGGAGTAGGTATCTGGCAACACTACTTTTAAACCGATCTAATGCATGAATTTCTATGAACCAATTTCTATACCGAAGTATGTCTATGAAAATGGGGCCAAAGACGAAAAAAATTAATACCTTTGTAAAACTTGTTCTTCGTTAATTTTGGCAATTTGTTTGTTGGCCTCTAACTTGGCAAATAGTTCAGGGTCCGTCTCCGCTGGGTCTCCGTTATTCTCGGCGTCTTGTACGAGACTGAGAAGATCGCGGTACTCTCGCTTCTGTCGCCGTTTACGAAGCGCCTCCCCGCATTGACGGAACAAAGCTGCAGCTATAATAATTATTAAATAACTTGTTTTTATTTAGGTACTATGCTTTGAAACTATTTTTAGCAGACTCAAAAAGGACGAGGTTATCAATATTCAATGTCTATTTAAGCATGGATGTGATCCTGAAATCAAGTGGATGTCACACAGCCAGACACATTTATTACTTCTATATTCATCTAATAACAATTTATTGGCAAGTTTTTAAGGACAAGTGTGTAAATGTTTATGCTCGTGACTGCACCAAGTAGGTAAGTAAAGATAAAGAACTATAACAATATACGTAATTTTTTTTTACGTCTAAATTTAAATTAAAATGTATTTTTTTTCTGCGTAAGTTTTTTGTTACGTTGTTTTACGGTTTTGTCATCAAAACTAAACCTGTGTACCAAATATCAGATCTGAGATATCGATTACTAAATTTGAACCAAATAATAAACAGGTCAAGCTAAGTAAAACCGTTTAAAAAAGGCAGTGTCAGATTATACCTACCAGAGGCTCATGGGTGGCAAAAGTGGTTCCTAGCCTCTTCAAAAATTTACGTTTTTGTTGTGTAAATTTTGTCAAAAATAAAGTTAATACGCTCAGCGCGTGTGCCGACGGAGACTGAGGGCCTCGAGATTTGGGGCCAGGGGTGAACCGCCTCGAGATTTGGGGCCAGGGGTGAACCGCCTCATCTTACCCCCAAAACGAAAGCATAACAGTTGTAAAACTAACCTTCGTGCACAATCCGACTCTTTTTCCAGCCGAGTTTCTCTTTCACGTTAGCTTTAATCACACATTTGACTACATCAGCGAAATCCGGGAACGGAACAGTGCCTGTGCTATCTATAGATTTGTTCAGATATTGTTCAAGCATTTTGGCAGGTCCTGGCGGGTGTCCTTCAGTCACATGGAGCCGAATCTCGCGTCTCTTTACCAAGTCTTCACAATCTCCGACAACATCGCATATCATTTTGTAATACGCTACAATTTTCTTTTTGTATCTGTAAACAATGTTTAAATATAGTTCCTTTGCCAGTTCATGACTGAATACTTAACTAACTTAGTATCCACGATGTGTCCACGATATTTTCCCTCACCGTTTTAGCAACTGATAATTAATTTATAAAACGCACATAACTTACGAAAAGTCAGAGGTGTGCGCCTTGGGATCGAACCCGAGACCAAGTATAAGTGTTGGTATAAGTGGGCTACATGTTTTATATTTTTAAATGTATATTTTTATTTTTTATATAGGTATAAATTTAAAAATGTATCCGGTGTAGCCGGTATCGGTAATTGTAACTATCCCACAGCAGGGCAAAGGCCTCTTCGAGTTGAAAATACTAACTTAAAAGTAATTTATCGTGAAAACTTACGCGCAACATCGCAGATATGGCGATGTAAATGGATAGTCGCTTGTGACCTCTTTTTTTTCCAAAATGGCAATTTTCTGTTTGTATGCCATAATTACTTCTTCGAGTTCAGCCACCTTAGTTTCTTTAGATACATCGCATGGCGAAACTTGATTAATATCATCCAATATTACCTCTACCTGATTTTGAGGAATTAAAAGACCATCATCATAACTGGTATGTGATAATTCTGCATCTGCATTTTTAAGCATGTGGTTTTCTTTGTTCGAATTATCACCATTTTCTGCCTTTTCTATGATTGTTACACCATTCCTGTTTTTACCATCATTAGAAATAACCATAGATTCATTGTCAGAATCAATGAGTTCTATAACATCAGTCTTTTCAGCATGTGAGTGAGAAGTACTACTTTGGTTATCTTCTGTTTCACATTTTCTTCGCTTTGTTTTACTATTTTCAGGTATATTGTTATAGATATTTGTTTCATTGTCCGTTTCAGAAATTATTGACATAAAGCTCATATTTTTCTGTGCACTTTGATTTATAACTGTTTTTTCATCACTAGCAAATCTATTAATTTCTTTCAAATTCTTAAAACTTTGTTTTTTAAAAAAATTTGATTTATTATTTTTGACCATACTAAGTTTATTATGGTCTATTTTATTTCCTTCATTAGTAGAATTGATTAAGCCGTGTTGGTTTCCTGTTGCAACTGTGTTAATTCTAATAATGCCTTTCAAAGCATCAATTTCCAAATTTAGTCTATTCTCACTGTTCGTAAAATTTCCCATTCTATTGACAGTATTTTCTAAACCAAATCCATCGTTTTTTCCTGTTGTAAAACTAGATTGATTATTGCTTTCCATATGTTCACGATCATGGCAACTGTACATTTCTGAATTTGATTTTCTTTTTTTTAATTTCCTATTTTCAGGAGTATGAGTGTCATTTATTTCGTTGTCGCTTACAGACGTGATTGAAACAAAGTTAATATTTTCCTGTGCACTTTTATTTACGACTGTATTTTCTTCACTTTTTGCTGAATTAGACTTCTGAGGTACTTCTACAGTTATAAAATTGTCTGTTTTTTGCTTACAGACATTGGTTTCCACAACATCATTATTTGCAGGACTTAAGTTTGTAATTCCTGCACTCTGTTTCTTATTTTTTGGACTGTATCTATTATTATTTTTCTTCTTTTTATTAGCAGTTTGACTGAATTTATTGCTATGAATGCCACTAACTGTATGATTTTTTTTACTATTTTCAATGTTGGCTGTTTTATCAATTTCTATTGTTACAATATTACCATCTGTATTTTTATTACCTTCTAAACTAAATCTTTGATCGTGACTATCAGTGCTGATGTCTGAGTTTTCAATAATTACTACATCACAGTTGTTTTCTGATACTTTATTTTGACCAGGAACAGTGCCACTTGTATCATTAACTCCAGCATTTTTCTTAGATGGTTTGCTGCTACTAGTTATTTCTGGAAATAATAAAAAAAACATTGTGAGTTCAGGGAATGAAGTAGAGCAAAGGAAGTATAGAACATTTATCAACTATCTAAATTAATTCTAAAAGTAAATAGGTATATACAATCACAACCAACCTTTCCCATAATCAGGACCATTATGTTTTAAGTTAGTAGATAAAGTAACAAAAGGCACTTTTCTCCTAAAAGTTCCAGATTTGATCTCATCGCATAATGTCTTTATGTGTAAAAATTTGTGATCTGGATCTCTTACCAGCAGTTTAAATGTTTTTTTCAATAATTTCCTGAATAGTTCAGATTGTTTAAATGAAACATCAACATCTTTGTAAAGAGGTATCAGTGTTTTTTCTATTACTCTTGCCATTCCAACATTTTGTTCCATGCTTAAACATTTAGTAATAATCTTATCCATTAGTTTATTATTTTTTAGACTGATAACAAAGTAAGGGTTTACTTTTCTTTTCTTTCTTTTTTCTTTCTTATCAGAGGTGATAACTTTATTTACTTTTAAAGCATCACTTTTAGTTATTGGTTCATCGTCTAAAATTATTGTGTCAATTGGAGTTTGAACCTGTTTAACAATGTTTGTTGCAACAACATCCTCATCATCGTCAATAATCACTACTGGTGCCTGAAATATGAGGAAGGAAATTAAATCCACATGTTGCCATACTCTTGGGCATGCTACTTGCAGACTACAAACTTGCAGGTATACAACTGTTGATGTTTTAGTTTCGTATAAGTAAATACTAAGTACCTAGTAGTAATATACACGATGATTCTGCCTATGTCAAAGTTGAAGTAACCACAGTGATAAAGTAAATATGATAGATAACATGAAGATTGAGTGAAGATGACTGGTTCCATCATGATAATATTCTCTATCATTGACTTTGCCATCATATTACTTTTACGTTAGGCACGTCGCTCACATAACAAGAGGTGAGGCAGAGTTGGGGCATGGATGATTTTTCCGATACATTTTCATCTCGCACCCACTTCCTTTTTGTAAAATATATGGGACAAAAAGCATCTGCACCTCAACTCAGCCTTGACTCTGCGTTGTGTGTTTGTATGTGTGTCATATTACAGGTAGTAGGTATAAAGTTTTATTTCAACAATTTATTTGTGCTAAGGTAGGAGTGTGGACACGATACTGCTTACTCTCAGGTAGTTAGTCAATAACATGCCATGAAAAAAGCCAGGTCAAAGGCACAAAAAATAAAAAAAATTAAGCTGAGCATCTATGCAATAACAAATGAGATATAACATCACTGCATAATTTATTGAATAGTATTAGCGTAATAATAAACCAAATTGGAATTACAAACCCAAAACCAACCACTGACTTTTCCTAAGTTGTGTGCATATTATAAATCAATCATCACTTACTCAGTGCCACGGAAAGCACGTAAAGCCGTTGGCCCTGCGCCTGATCTCTCTCTGATCGTGTCTGATTGCCATCCCATCGGACTATGAGAGTGACGGAATAGAGTGCACCTGTATTTGCGCACACACTTGTGGTCTATAATACCTCTCTCCTGCGTAATCGGCTAACCTACGTTGAGATTGGCCGCTGTGACCGAAATTAGGTTAGGGCATGATGACAAAACAAGTTACCGAGTCAAGACACTAGTCAAAAAGAAAAGATACAATAATGAATAACAACATACGGTATCAGCATCCTCATCGTCTATTATAACGGGGTCGGAAACCATGTTGTTAATTTAAAACTTATATGTAGTATAAAATATGTAATTTTTTTCAGTGATAAAATAATGTAGTGGGTATAGATAAACTGGTTATATACTTCTATTCTGCACAACACCACGAGCCACAACTTCACTTCTGTAACCTTTAACCAGTTCACAACCAAGTTCCACAAGGAAGAATTTCATTTTAATCACTTTACTTTTTATATTTGACCACCTGCGCCCTGCACCCGATAGGCGATAATAGAAAAACGGGTACAGCTTGGCAAAAAAGAGTCTGAGGCGGTGACAGATGGAACTGGAAATAACAATCGTAAATTGCACCTTGTTGCACAAACAAGGCGTGTTATGTCATTAATGTCATATTTCTTGACAGTTAATGATGGGAATGGGACAGAGGATAAAAATACTCAAATGATAACTATTCAGTAAAAACTGAGTAAATACTCTCTCACAATCTTAAGATGTATTCTCGAATATACTGAAACTTTCGTGTTTATTATTTAATTTTACACCCAATTTAGCTTATTTGCATGCAAATAAATATAAAAAATATTGTTTTAGCCAACTTCAATGAAACTGTGACGGACTAAACTAGTAGATATCATTATTCATCGCAATTGGAAACTTCAGAATTAAGCTTGGAAGACATTCAGGCAAAATTGTAACATTTACATAACATATTTTATGTAAGTATATTTATTAAAAACATACTCCAGTGGCTACCTAATAACGTACTATTTTTACAATATTATTCATAGTATTTATCCAGACATTTTATTAAAAACTCGAGTATAGTTCGGTCCAATCTTTATGGCGGCTCGGATGTCAGCTGCGAGCGCAGGGTGTGCGCGGGTACGCAGGTACTGTCAAATAGACCATAATTACAATTCAATTTCAATTTATAATATTATTTTTATTTTTTACTTTTATGTTTTGTAGATTTTTAATAAATTCGTTTTTACAGAGAGCAGGGGCGGCAATCTTACATAGAACTAGGGTAGCCAGCCTAACAAATCCGCGCCCTGCGAGTATATGTACCCCCTAGTTCGAGTTTGCTAACCGAGCAAATGTTAGTTAACTTTTGGTGAAACGTTTTTTTGTGGGACTTCATTACTATTGTCAATACCGCCTCCAAAATGTTGGTTTAAATAGGCTTTATGAAACTCTTAATATAATGCTATTTTACGCTGATACCTAATTTTGTGTTCTGCGCAGCGATACGAACGATGTTCTTAGCCGCCATAAAGATTGGACCGAACTGTACGTACATATGAGTATTTATCGGAGTATTCCAACATTTTAGTAAACAGCGCCAGAACTATTTGCTTCTCGCTCACACACTTTGTCTATGATGTGTACCTATCTCGTTCCTTTCCTACTCGCACTTTCAGGTTACATGAGGAGGAGACGCTATTTTCCTTAGAGGAAAAATTTTGCCGTCTATTTTCAATTCCATTCTTTATCCGCACGGGTAGTAAATACTAGTTTAGTAAATAATAATCAAGTATAATTATCCGAATAGATATCCATCGGTAGTTGACAGTGACACTGCAGTCAACTGGCGGACAAATTGGTTGCGTTCAGAAGAGTAGGTACAAGTATTTACCTTAGAATATACATAAATAGAACCTATAATCTAAGGTATTTACCGTTGACTGAGAAGAACTGACTTCAGTAAGGCTCTCTGATTGTTCTTTCAATATTTGTATTCACATCATTATATCTCTTCCAGGGCATCGGGCACATTTCCAGACTCCGATTCCAGGGTATAGTAGATACCCAATAACACTTTGCTCGACCCGGGGATCGAACCCAGGACCTCATGCTCAGCAGTCGCGCTTGTTACCACTAGACCAGGCAGTCAAACTTATTAGGTAATTATAATAATTAGTAAGTTCTAATAGTAACCTAACCTATTTTAAACTATACATAATAAATATTTTATTTAATACATACATACATACATAGACTCACGCCTGTTTCCCAGAGGGGTAGGCAGAGACAACGGATTTATTTAATATAGTTTAAAAATATATTTAAGTGACCTTGTTTGCGCAATAATTGATTTTTAGGTCTCTTTGGTGGACCAGTGGCTTAGCTTCGGAGGTGCCGATACGAAAGGGGGCGGCGGCAAACCCCACGGTTTTTAAAATTCCAAATCGCGTCCGTAGATAACGTTACGTGCGTGCGAGATGAAGTCTTTGATAAGAAATGATGAAACTGAAGTATGCACTGTAAAAAAACTAACTAATAAATAAAATAGGGGTGGGGCAGCGAATTTTCAGTCAGCCCCGGGCGGCGAAAACCGAGACGTTACGCCACTGGGTAGACCAACATTTCTTCGCAGGTGCACGCGATTGGTCGTTCAGTCGCCTAGTCGTGGAGTTGCGCAAACATAACATAATAATACAAGCATTCGCAATTTATTTGCGGAGAGGATTATTACCATCTTCTTCCCTCAAAATAAAGATAATGTACGAAGTGACAGCTTTTTGACTTCAACATTAGAAAAAGTGACGTCATCTGTTCGCAGTGCTGGCTGTCTTGGAAAGAATTTTCAAATCATTTAAACTTATTAATTTCCAAGACTATTTAAATAATATTTTTTACTAATTATTATATATTGTTTTGAAGGTATTTAATTATTAAAATTAAAATAATATATTATCAACATCCATATTATGATTTATGGTTAAGCTTTGGGGCAAGTATAGCTTCGCAAAAAAGAGTTTGATGCGGTGACAGCTGGAACTAAAAATTAAAATCTTAAAACTATGTTTGTGAATACTAAAACTAAATAATGATTTAATTTTAAGTGACGAATTGTTTGTCAAATGTTAAAGTTGATGTAAAACAATTCGTCAAAGAAATATTTAAGTTCCAAATAACTTGTAATTTTAATGTGAAGTGCGCTAGTGGCGCCCCCAATTTTTCCAAACTCTTTTTAGCCAAACTGTATGTCGAGAACTTATATAATTTGTAATAAAAATCCAAATGCGGATAAATATATATTTAGAGAGGCCAATTAAAGATTATTGTTACCTTTAATAATAACTTTTGTGAGACATAATAATTTACAATATATTGATACGGCTTTACTCGTTCTAACATTCTTGAAAATGGACTCCGTATGAATTCGAAACTATACTTATTTTTTCTTACTTCTCCATTCATTCATACTAACATTAGTTTGTTCTTTGTTCAAACATTTGTTCTCTTTTTAAAAATGATTTACCGTTTAAAAGGTTCGCTAAGATTAAATATTGGTGCGTTTAGATCTTGATAATAATCAAAAACATCCAATTTTAATTTCAAACAAATCGCATTTTACCAATATTCTCATTGCCATCGCACATCATAGAACAATTCATGGAGGTCCTTCACTTTTAATATAAAATCTTAGTGAACCTTTTATACAAAAAAACCAGTTGAAAAAAGAAAAAAAAAACGGTTTTCTATAGAACTTTTAACGACAGATACTGGTAAACATCTTGAACAAAAGCGGCGTAGTGGGAGTTTGCGCAGGCTCACGGACCGTCCAATCACTTGGACCTGCGCGATACAAATTTCCTCGCCCCTCCTGGCTCCTTTGGTCCACCAAATCGACTATTACGCAGACAAGGCCATTTGCCAAGATGTTTTCCAGTAAATATAAATAGAGTTTACGCTTAAATAGTATGGGACCCTTTAGGAGGTCAATCTTTCAGCAAAACTTAAAACTTGTAAAACATCCGTTTGCGAAATTAGCAAAAAAAAATTTGGTTCTTAATACAAAATGGGAAGTGAATTCTTTTTTGTATATTACGCAGATTGGTGTTCTACAAGTTTTTCTGTTTCATGGATGGATTGACCTCTTTTAAGGTCCCATACTATATAGGTTATACGTTGTATTATTACGGGTCTATTCGCGCACAGATAATTCCAAATACTCTAGTGAACTAATCTCGACGTTCCTCCTCGATGGATACAGGTGGTCCCCAGCATAGAATTAGTAAGTGTTCGCGTCGGAATTTTTCATCCTGTGTCGTGATTTTGAAAATTCACAAATTCAAACGCGGGTTGTTAAGAAAACTACCCGCAGCTCAAGACGATGATACCCACATACATCAGTCTTCTCGTGACCGCGGTCAATGCAACATCGTCCGAACGGAAATGTCGAGGTTAGTGCAATATTGATTATTTTGAATTAATCACCGCTAATCATAATAATTATAATAAATACGATTTCAAAAGTTTAAAAACTTAAAAATTGCTGAATTTTTACAGTACCTACACTTTTCGTGAAAAATATGTGGCAACATTGTCTACAGGCAAAAAAAAGTAGAAAAAATGAAGTATAGTCCGGCAACCCCAATGTCAATCTGTGAGTAAATCCATATTAATATTAATTATAAACTATAGTTATTATGTTAAATAAATTGCAACATTATAATTGGCGTGTTGCTGCAACGTCTAAACATTTGTATCTCTTATTTTATAGAATCTTAAGTTAAAAATACATTTTTTTATAAACTACAATAAAAAAAAAGAAATGCTAAGCAATAAAAATGCAACCGCAAATGAGATGGATGATACTTGGGTGAATTTAATTCAAAACTATACATAATGAGACATTTTTACATAGTTTACAATTTTAATAATTTCTATGAAGACAAAGTATATAAATATAAGGACTATTTTGTTCAAAGCACCATACTGGTTGCATTGATTTATTTCTAAATTCAATACACTATTTTAATAATAGACGAGAAATATACTTTTTTATAAATTATCCTTCATAAGTTTCACAATTTCGTAGTTTCACATACTATATCTTCTGTGAGCGATCCTTAATTAACACAATTTACCCAAAATCTCCACCTCATCTGAAAAAAAAAACATATTTATTGTTTTTATGTTAAATTGGAACTTATAGGTAACTAACAGTAGGTGCAAATTTATTTGGCCGAGCTGAAGTGCTAGACACCGCCTGAGGTAATAGTTCTCACGAGTTTAGTAGCCAGTTTTAATGTGAAGTAATAATGTATTTTTTTACATGTTTTGCATATTAATGGTATTATTTAAAAGAAACTCAACTGAAAAGAAAAAAAAATTGGTCATATCGCTAAACTGCAAAGTTTGGAACATGGTACCGGTAGTACGGTAGTACTCCGGTAGATGTCACCACACGCCTTTAAGGCGTTAAGAAAGACTCGTAATTTCGACTGAAGCGGGCAGGACTCGGTAGCTTAGTTGGTAAAGCGAAAGCACGGCACGCAAGAGATTCCGGGTTCAAGTCGCGCCTGAGTCAGTTGGTTTTGCGAGTTTCTTATTAAATAATGGTGCTAATTCTCTTGCAGACGCTCTTAACTAATTAAGACTCGCTATCTCTCTTTCTAACGGAGATCATAAGAAAAGGATAGAAGATTGTTAGAGCTGTCAAACTAGTCCATTTGCGTGATATCAACGAGAATTTAGTCGGCATGTTATAGGTCTTGTCTAATTTCACGTCAATTGCAAGGACGTACAGCTTGGCAAAAAAGAGTCTGAGGCGGTGACAGTTGGAACTAAAAAATTATAATAATGACAACACTGTTTTATTTGTCAACTACAAGTAGCTTCCTTGTCATCTTTACGTATTGCGAGTAATTTTCTTTAAAATTTAAAAGATTCGTGTGAATTGTGTGTGATATTCTTACATAATAATAGTTGATATAGTTATTCGTAATGAATAAAACCGTTCGCAGTAGTGGAAGATCTGTTAAATATCAAGTTTTCTTAAGATGTTTGGCCGAAAGCAAAGCCGGACAAATTTTGTCTGAAATTGACAATGTTTACCTGAAAACTGCTCGAATGACAGGTAAAGTCCATGCATTTTTTCTTCTACAATGTAATTAAGTCGTTATATTTACTTTCTGATAGCTATACCACCAGTTTTTGTCGTCTTGTGTACAAATCATTATTGAGGTTATGTTTTGTAATTCGACGAATCATGTGTAGTTAAACTGTTTAAATTGATACTTGAAACATATGAATAGAATTTATACAGAGTTATTATTGTTTATTTCAGGTAAATCTGAAAATACAATCAGAGCAATTGTCAATGAAGGTGAAAAAAGTAAGAGTATTTTTTCGACACCTGGAAAACACCGAAAAGGTCGCCCGAAGAAAGAACTTGATGATTTTAATTTATGTTGCAAGTTGCCGTTCGTTGTGGCGTTCAATAGGGGACGCCTTTGTTCAAAGGTGGACGTTTTCCGGCTGATGGTGATGACGTTGAATTTTTTGTATTTTAATAAAATCTAAAATGAAACATGTTATTTAATTTCCCTTGTTGATAATGAAGATTTATTATCATAATCCACAATCCATAATTGACTCACTGAGAGGCTCGCTATAATTCTAACTCTTGAGAAGACCATTCTCAAGAGTCTGAATGATAGCGATTACGTACTTACATTATGGGACGATGCATTGCGTTGTCAGATTTTTCTTATTCTACTTAGATCTCCCACAGAGTAAGCCACCAAGCTTTATATTACATATAAGTAGGTAGTTATTGCCGCCAATGTACAATCTTCCTAAATATAATTTGGTTACTGTTTTGTACAATAACTACTACCAGATCATGACTATTACAAATAAAGTTTAAATCTTTCTTAATTTGAAATATGTTCAATTTACTTTTTTAATTTGATAAATATTGAAGACTAAAATTATCAAGTATCTTGTCACTTTTAGTCGTGGTATATGGGGTGGCCATCGTAGGATAAAGGCGCCCTCAATTTATCCAGACTCTTTTTTGCCAAGCTGTAGACTAATTTGACAGCTCTAATTTGATAGTTCAATTTGCTGTCCTTTTCCTATGGTTTTTACTAAAAAGAGATATAGTTAGACTAAAATTAGTTTAGCGGGATGTACTAGAGAATCAGCACTAATATCAAGTTTGGGAATAATAAGGCTAGGGGGATTGTATAAATGAAAAGTAGAGAAAGAGTAGTAGTTAGACTTACTAGGCACGTGTAAGCGCTCGCTGGTGGCGCCCTCAGTCGTCGCGCGCCACGTGTCGCCGCTGCAGTGCGATGGCGAGGTCTTGTTTGAGCGCCTCCTTGCGTCGCACCACCTCGGCCGGCACTACGGACCGCAGCCCATTCACTATGTCTTTTGTCTTACCTGGTGAATTGATTTTTAAATAATTTATTAATAAGAAAACGAACAGCATCAACTTAACTTTTACACATAAAGCTAAAAAAATTACTAGTGTTTACAGTACATTATATAATACAGTAAATATATATAAGATTAGGTATATGAAATATAATTTGTTAAAAAAAAAAAAAAATTTTTTTAGATTAAGATATAGATTTAAGTCAAGTACTTAAAACTATCTTCCAGCCATCTAATTATTTTTAAACTTCATTTTTGTAGTGTATATTTTGTAAAAAAAAAAATACTCTCGGCGGGGACTTATCGAGATGGGCCCCCTAGGATTGGGAGCCCGGGGCGAGCGGCACCCTCTACCCTCCCCTTAGTCCGCTAGAGGCCGCCAGTCATCCCAACCTTACCGCGACAGTAAGTAAAATTAATTGGTGATCCCTTGTCTATTCTATTGACACATTACTTACCAAAGTAGATATCGTTGAGTGTGTTTCTAATCTTGTTCTCCATGTCCTCAACCATGCGGCCGATGTTAACAATGTGCGGCGTTACGTCACTCACTGCCGAGTCTTGTTCTGCCTGCAAATAATAAACAATACATCACATGAATTCATGAAACAAATGAGTCTTACGGTACTCATCATCCAAGAACAATTGGACCTAGTTCTGCAGAAAGCAGCCAAGTGGCACTTTTTCAAAAATAGAGTTATTAACACAGCCATACTAAATTAAACATGCTGGATTTTTTGCAAAGACAGCCATCTCTATATCTCTTCTTAAGGCTGAGATATGAGCCGTCAAATGCAGCCATTCAACAGTCATATTGCGTTACGAAAAATGTGTTTTTCTTTCGACTTTTCGACAGCTTCGCGTAAGGCCCGGACTCCACCAAAGCGGAGAGATGTGTTTCAAACAAGCGGCGCTGCTCGAGTTCATTCGAGTTGTACTACACTACCCTCCTTTACCCCTACCCTACTCGACACTAATTCTACCCTAGACAGTAGTCTAGGCTAGACTACTCCTACCCTACCCCACGCTAGGGATATAATTCCATTGTTTTAATTATTTATTTTGCTATTCGGGACAGACACGAATAAACAAATCAAAAACCATGAAAATCAGTCCAGCCATTCTCGAGTTAAAGTGTTCAAACAAACCCGACTTTGTTTTATTTAATAATCTAAGACACTGTCTAACGGTGAAGGAAAACATCGAAGGAAACCTGGACTTAATAGTTTGAAATCGTCACCATGCAGTGAGCTAGTGTGAGGATTAATACTCAATCCTTCTCTGTATGAGAAGCGGCCTTTGCCCTGCAGTGGGACAGTTACTAGCTAATTTATATTATTTATTATTATCAATTATTGAATTATGTATGTATCACAAATTCGTTACCTGTCTAGTAAGACTGCCACCAAGATTCATAGTTCCACTGCTCTCCTTATTAGTCTGCAGCCACAGCATAGCGGTGGACGTGAGCTTGTAGTGCGCGTTCCTACCAGAACTCTTCTCAATCACCTCCACCACGTGGATGGAGTCCCAACATCCTTTGATCTTCTGGGAACCATCGCCAGCTTTCTTTATCAATATTACTCCTGAAAGTTTAAAAATTATAAGTTTAAGTTAGGGGTCATTAACCCTTTGAACGCCACGCCGGTCATTGGTGACCGGCAAACAATAAAAATTGCATTGTGTCTGCGGCGTGGCAGTCAAAGTATTAATCGCGGTCCGAATACAGACCATAGACTTTCTTGTGCGGACGTTGATGGAATAAATTCATATTCTTTTTTATTTATGTCTGATTATATCCCTGGTCTTTGTAACTTCAGTTTAACAAAAAAGTACCTATTTGCTTCGATGTGAGACTACATGTACAATGTAAACATATTATAAAAGATTAAATTATAAAAACAACCTTGTTTCAGAAAAGTATAACTGCAATGGGTCCAAAAAAATTAAAAGTTTGGCAGAAAGTAATAATGAATGAATGAATGAAATTTTTTTATTTGAGACAACACATGACAACACAAACAAAACAAATAATAAAACAAACAAACAAACAAAAAAAAGAAAATAACAATTAAAAATTTCAATTCATGAGGTTTGTGTCCCACGGCTACATCAAATAGGTCTCCAGATCAGCTTTTTAATATCTTTCAGTAAAAATTACAACTTTTCTCAGTAGAAAAGGCCTAGAACTGTATATTTATATCTGAATGACAGAATTCATAACTGAAATGTATGATACAATCTAAAACAAAACAGTGACTGCTACATGACACAACCATATACAAACAAAAAAAAAACAATGTACTAAACCAACACAAGTCAATCGAATTACTACCGTTTTCACAACTGATGTTATACGTACTTCATTATCTTACTCAGTTTCCTGTTACACTGCTATCCTTTAAAACCATTGCAAGTTTATTGTATTGACAGCAGATAATGGATAGGAGCATACGGTACACTTTCATAGGTATTTCCTCCTATGAACGCTTAAGCTGAGACTAGGACCACAGTATAATAATCATACAGTATGGTAGCTACGTAGAAGCGCTCGAAACGGCACACTCACACAAATATGCGTAATATTGCGTAACGACGAGACTCCTAAGCGAACGTCGCGATACTCGCAGGTACTCGCAGTATCAACGATGCGTCACGCGTTGTTCCGCAAGTTTGTGTGAGTGTGCCGTCGACCGTTTGTACGTAGTTACCATACTGTATAATTATTATACTGTGCTAGGACTATTGACTCTCTTCTCAAAGATACCAAAGTATGAGGATCTTTAAGAACAGAGTCAATAGGTTTTTAAAAGGTTGGCTATGTGCATGTGTAATGTGATGCACATGACGTTGCATGCGTTCTTAGGCTATGGTAACCGCTTCCATCCAATAGGCCAAAATATTTGTTTGCAACTATCATAATATAAAAAAAATGCTGAAGAGTGACCACAATTAGAGTAGCTAAAGGGATGAAGGATGTCTCAACAAAAAACGAAAATGGCATTGGACTGGCCTTTATTACGTCATCTGGATTCTAGAGTAAAATGATTCCATGATATCTAGATAGGAAGTACAGTCTGATACCGAGGATGTAGTTGTGAAAATAATTAACCCATGTCAGAAGTCTAAAGGCGGTTTAAAATCTGACACCAGGTTGTTGATCAATCATACCATTATGAAGAAAAAGTACTTTATAACTTTGTAGGGAGGAGGTTTTTACCTAACTAACCCTAATAGGATTCATATCAACCCTATAAAACAAGACAATACTGTTATCATATTATTATATTCATAAACTAACATTGTCAAATATCAATGCATTTCACATAAAAAGTTTATAAGATATAAAGTAAAAAAAAGTTATATTTTATGACTTTGTATTAATAGAATTTTTTATTGTGGATGCAGTCAGTATCATCACCTTATATGTTGATTATTACCCTACATACAACTCCATAATGGCAACGTGAACATCTCGCCAGTACCAATTCACAGGTGTGTAGGCAACTGCCTAAAGAAGCCTAAAGTAAACTTTGTAAGAATGTAAGGAGACTGTGAAGAGATGTGTTTTATCTCACTGATTACTAAGAGTGTGTTGTGAGTTGTTGCAGTGCAAGAACAGATAAAAAAACTGAATTATAACAGAAAACAAACCAGCAAATCCATGGTCCATATCCCACAGGTACACAGAGCTTACACCACCTTCAAAGTACATTTCTCTGTACTGATCAAATGCATGATTAGCATCAATCTCTAATTTCCTGAGCCTCTCAGAAGGCATTGATCCATCTTCTAGTGGAGGATCGTAAGTATTTGACCACGGCGACCTGTAGGAGTCTCCATCTCGGTTGTAATCGCACAGTAAGTAATCTTTCCCCATGCTACGGTCTTGAGCAATCTTCAGAGGCTGGTCGACTGATGATAACAGGTCATCACACATGCTAGGCACCAGATCTATCAAATCTGTCAAGTTTTTCTCGATTTGCTGAGGAGGTAACCTCCGCATCAAGTCCAGCGCACAATCCATTTGTTGGTCAGTCTACAATGATCGTAAAATATATCACGGCTTTAGTAAATTTCGTAAATTTTACAGCATTAGTCATCATAACAAATAGTGCTGTAGATGAATATGACAACTATATTCACGCAACAAAGTTTAACTTACCATGATTATACAAGGAAACAGGTACTACAAATAAGTATATGAAATAAATAATAGTTTTTGTTAATAGAAATCCAAAATAGAGGAAATAAATCCCAGCCCAATTTGATAGGTACCTACCAAACTTGACGTAATTTGACAGTTAGAAGTAACGCTCGGAAATTATTATTTGGGTTCTTGGGTTAGACATTTACGAAAGTGGGTAAAATAGTTTCCGAACGTAATTTTTTATTTATTTATTTATTTCATCAATAAAACAGGTAAAAACATAGTACATGTATCACTTGAAATAGAGACTGGTGTCTGATATAGGTAAAACCTGTATTTCAGAATCACCAGTCTTACCAAGTCATTGCAAAATAACAAATTTAAAATACTTTAACATTGTTGAAAAAAATAAAATAAAATGAGATGAAAGTTACATCTATGAAAATAAAAGAAAATAAGAAAAAAAAAAAAGTAATAAGTGTTATTCTCGATAGTTTTTACGACTAAGATTCACACAATAAAATCACTAGAATAGCACACAAGAAGACATCATCATCATCAATATTGAGACTAACTTAAAAGCGGTTGAATGATCTAAGCGTAAAGCGTAAAAAATCTAACGTGAAAAGCCCTGAAAATCACCACCATTCAAACATTTTCAGGTGCAAGATCAAGATACTTTTTATTAGAAAAACGTGTTAAGCTCTTTTAATATTATCTAAGGTTATGCTGTTGGGCCTTTGTAGTAGTTGTTACTTGTTAGAAATGTGTTTAGTAGGAGACATAGGCCTCGTTTCGGAGACGCGGGGAGTCGCGCGTTGCGTGTGGCTTGGCGTCTTTCATTCACTAGCACTCATAAAAAAAGGAAAAGAAGCTATTAAACTATTAATTATAATTCAAGGTCTGTTATCTTCTTTCCTTTAGATTCTTTTTTTATAAGAATATAATGCCGGTTGTAATTACGTTAACACAATTTATTTTAATAGTGAAGAAACTAGAGAATGAATCTCCAAGCAATAAAAACAAAGATTTGGAATTACAAATGTGAAAGGTAGAAAAGTAAATAGAAAAGTTTTGTGAATTACACAAAGTTATTTGTTTTAAAAGGCCGGAAACAGCTGGCACGTCACTAAAACTTTGCAACTGAATGTTGCCTAGATTGTGAGACGCCGGTATACCTGTTTCACTCGCTCTCGATATGATCCTCTATGAAGAAAGAAAGCGTTGTCTCCAATGAAAACATCATGTAACTGTTTCCTGCTAAATGTCAGTTCGTGAATAATGTTGTGTGTGTCAAAGTTTTGTTGTTATTACATTTTATTCTTGTAATTACTGACTATTACATAAAATAAGACTTTTATCAATGGGATTGTGATTTCTATTTGTACTTACATCGGAGTAATAAACTTACGTGAAGTGTGGATTCTAATAAAGGTTTGCATTGTGTACATAATTATACTTATTCAAATGATTCACGTTATGGGAATGTTATCACAGTTATTAATGTAAAGGTTGTATTATACGCGCCTAAACGGGATGTTAGTTAAGTGAGCTTTTGTTATTACGATATATTAGAGCAGTGATTGCGAATAAGGTAATCCTGTTTGCTCTAGGTTAGAACGATGTTGTGGCCTCTAGAAACCCTATGATCGTTGTTATTGCACTTATTTATTATACCCAGTCTATTCTGAGTAATTCTTGCAAGGTTTAGTGAGTAACACATTGTAAAAAAACGTTAAAAAGTTAGTATTGGTGTGTTTATTACCCAACAGTTTAAGGGACAATAGTGCTTTGTGAAGTAATATTGCATTGTATTCAAATATGGAACTGTACCTACTATGTAACGCGCTTGTAAGGAGTATTTGGTTGTGTTGAGTTGAATTATGGAAATTATAACTAAGTAGGTACCGCTTTCAAAGTGAAATGTTGTCGAGCTTAGTAAAATTAAATTGAAATCTGTACTAAAATAAAGTTAACAATTGCATTATATTTTTAAATAAATTTAAATTAAAGTATAATGTTAATGTGATTATAGTGTTACATAGTTACAAAGTACCCACAGAAACCCACATAAAAAAAAGTCTTATCATTCATAAAACACATGGGATAAAATTTGTGTAGATTAATGATAGCGAGATATTTGTTTTGGTCTGCATGAAATTGTATGTCTGTAACTGGACCCACGATAATGGACAAGTTAACAAGTTAATGTGGGTGTGTGGCTGCAACTTTGACCCTTAAGGCTACCAATTAAAATTATGTTTTTTGGGCCCAATGGGAAAAGTCAATGGGTTAATTAGATAACCCAGTTACTGATTGGTACTATGTAGGTATTTTGCCTAATGTAACAAGTTTGGTAGGAATATTTAAATAATTTTTTCACATAAATTCCTTATTTAGATATGTGTGTTAATGACTTGCGTTATCCCGCGACTCAATTTATTATTCTTATAAAACAGTACCGTAACCGACACACCCAGTGCACAGTTTAAACGGATAGTTCTAGGGGTCATGAAAATCAAAGGAAATATTCCATGAGTACCCTAGAGGTGCACTAAGGCTGGGTTTTCGGAAATTCTACTCATAAGTGGCTGTAGGGGTGGGAAAATCCGAAATCTATGTAGACAAAGTCATGGGCGATACGCTAGTCACCTTTATAAGATCAAAACAGCAATGGTATTTCTTCTGTCTTCGGCTTACGTCATACTAAAATTTACCTTCAGTTCTAGTATGTGTACATAACATTTAAGGTGTTAATTTCTATTCTAATTACATTCACACCAGAACCATTTCCTTGTATGCAATTACTTACTAATAGAAGTAGTAATTAGAATGTGTCAGGCAAATCATGCTAAGTTGTTGGACCTGGATGTCATGAAGATCTTTGACAGTCAATGTAAGGAGTCAGTACCCTGATAAAATCCTGAAAACTGATCTAACTTTAGAATATTGTACCCCTTTGTTTTGTGGGGGTCAGATAGGCAGTTGCTCCATACAAAACTGATATTCAGCTGCATTTGGTTGGATTAGGAGCCGATTCCAATAAAGTATGGGAATAATAAGGCTAGGGGGATGATGAGAAGTAGTAATTAGAATATTTAACTTATTTTTTATTGGATTTTTATTGATATTTTTTTGGAGTCAAATTGTATTTCGTCGTCATTGGCTGTTATTTACTATCATTACTGATTTTGTTTTAACCTAATTGACTTCTTTGGTCGAAACTTACTGCATTTTCTCTGCAAAGAGTCCATTGTTGCTTAAGAAATAAGTAAATTTGTATAATTCCTTGATTTTGTTGTTGGTATTTTTCCCATCAATAATTTTATATGTAGGACCATACTTATACTTACTTAAACTTATAATACATATAATATTCTCTTGCCCAGTTTTAAAACAATCCATACATCTTTATCTTTTCTTTGGTTATTCATTCTAATTCTAATAATAAATATTTCTCGTTTCCAGATATTTAGTAAACAGTGTGACAACCTGTCATGATGCCGACCCAACTAGTAAATCAGGATAACCACGCGAACGATGTGAGGGTCAAGACGGTGTACAATGGTGATGTGATGATCACATATATCAATCACAATATTAACTTCGAGGAGTTCACGCAGGAGATGGTGGCGATATGCCGCTTTTTGCCCGATCAGGTTGGTATAATCATATGATTATATACCTGATATGTATATACATATCAGGTATATAATCATATACATTATATCAGGTATATATTAGGCGTATAATATTAGTTAGGATGTAGATTACAAATATAATATGTCCTATGCCGAAATCGCAGTAGGCGAATCGTCTCCCCGCTACGCTAATAATGTTGTTATTATATTAAATTATAAATGAGACTGTAACTGTCCTGTAACTGTGACTGTAAGGCAAAGGTCTCTTCTCATACAGAGAAGGATTGAGCAATAATCACCACGCTAGCTCACTGCGTGTTGGTGATTTCAGATTATTAAGTCCAGGTTTCCTCACGATGTTTTCCTGCACCGTTAGTCCGTGGCGTCTTAGATTAACGTACATATGACATTGAAAAAGTCACATCGGTACAAGCCAGGCTCGAACCCACACCCACACGCTTGCAAAGCGGGTCCGTAACCAATGCGCCACGACATATTATGTACAATACTGTTGTTAATAATTGTAAAATATCTTCTCCATAGGTGTTTACTATGAAATGGGTGGATGAGGAAGGGGATCCATGCACCATATCGACCCAGCTGGAGCTAGACGAAGCATTACGCCTTTACGAGCTGAACAGGGACTCCGAGCTGACTGTACATGGTAAGTACTGCATGAATTTGAACCTTATTGCTAGTGGAATTAAGTTTACAATACACTCGTGACATCGCTGGTTATTTTAATGTTATAGTTAAGATGCAGTGATAGTGTAACGTGCTTTCCGAGGCACGGAACACGTAATAATTAATTTATAATTCGCTTAAAACTTTCGAAAAGACAGAGGTGCGTACTTGGGTTCGAACATGAGACCTCTGACTTCCCAGTCAAGGGTCGTACCGCTATGCTGTCACTGCTTAAAGCCAGTACAAAATAAAAAAGTGTTAGATTAATTACATCGCTTTGGTTTAAGTAGAGCCACTTTGTCAGTGTGTCTATTTATAACGCTAGTAGTTCCGGCTCAGCTTAATAGATGGCGCTGTCAACGTAGCCGGGCCGCGAGTATGTTGTCGATACATCATAAACATTGAAAATGAAAGTACTTTTTTTTACTATAAATGAATATAAAACTGCAATGAAACTTGTTTAATTCGAAATGTAGGTACTGCATCTAGGCAGAGTTTTATATGGATATATTTATTTTTTTATGCGGATAAAGTCGAGGGCGATTGCTAAAAATTTTAAACAATACTAAATAAAACGTATCTAATTATATAAATCTAATAACCTTAAAAATAAATAAATGAAGAAAAATAAAACCTTAATGTAAAAGACCGCTACCAGTAGGCAACCCAAAATGCTGGCTGCATTGCTTCGCTAAATACCTATACTCAGCCCTTGGGCCAGGTTCAGACCAGCATTTTGGTCAAACCAGACGCCCAGATAGCTCTTTGTAAATATTCCGGGTTCCCGGTCCCCACGGCCTCAGCTGCAGCGTCTCGACTCCAAAAGGCACAAAATTAAAATTTAAAATTTCCTTAATTATTAATTAAATAAAAAGTCAGCATTAAAAATAGCAATATGCTTAGTACATCATTAATTGTAATAGGTTTACAAAAACGTCCGGTTTTTACGTTATGTTATCTTCTTGCAATCTAACTCACGTGTCTAACAGATAATAAATAATTAACCAATAAATTATACCGTTCTAGTCATAAATATAGCATGTTATAATAACTAACGTTGCAGTAATTAGTTATTTTATAATTTTATTTTCATGGTTCGTTATCTCATAGATCACTCAAATATATTTACTTCACTACTTCGAGTCGTGATATCCTAGTGGTATGACTGTTGACTGGCAAGTCAGAGCTCTCAGGTTCGAACCCAAGGTGTACCTCTGATATTTCGAAGTGCGCTATTAAATTAATTATCACTTACCCCATGCCTCGAAAAGCACGTAAAGCCGTGGGTCCTGCGTCTGATCTCGTTGGTTTGATCTTTCTTTTATCTTTATCGAGAGTCCTGCGTACGCTTGGCCCTAAACGCGTCAATCGTGTTGCTTTGCGCGTCCTTATCCAGACGTATATAACACATCACTAACGCGCTTGAACGACGTGCAAGTCGATGGTCCTCGCCAGTGTTGTGTATGCGTAAGCGATCAGTACATTACTTAACGAAACATTTGTTGCGATAGTTACGGTTGACCGCCGTCAGTACTGACCGTCAGTGGAGCAATAAATACGGTCTAAGATAATACGAAGTTTGAACACTTACATTTAAAAAATAAATCTTAAAAAATATGGTCTTGTAATGTACTGTCATATGTCCGAGTCACGTTTCGTTTGTGGAGCATTGTGGAGTTTATCGGACGCTTTGTGCCGATGACGATTCGGTAGCGTTTACTTATCGCCGGCATTTCGCACAATGTTTACCCGGCCGGGTGTACTTTTGCTATAAAATTCTTATCTACCCGCATTGCGAATCCGGGTGGTGGCCATTTCCATATTCAGATTGGCGTTTCGTCGACGGTGATATTTCTCTTTTTTTCACCGTCCACCGCTGCGATCAGACGTATCCAGTCACGTTCGGTGGATACGGAAATGTGATAGCTTTGTCTCTGTCTCTGTTATTGTTTTCTATTCCTTGACACTACGTTGCTGTTTTTGGTCACAAAAACGAACAGCAATATGAATTCGGTCGATAGTGTATTCGGTTTTCAGTTACATGTTGTTCAACTTCTCGTGTAAACTTTTGTTCTACATTTTAGTTATTTGGAGAATAACAATTGAAACTTTAGTGTCCTACACGACATTAGCCAGACTCGTAATTAATACAGTGAGGAGAGCAATTTAGTTTGCACACACAGTCGCGGCTAACAATTCATTCATACATTCACAAATCGTCGAGGAGCAGTCCGAAGTAACACACGTACCACAAGGATTTAGTGAGGCGTCCGTGTAACTTGGCGAGCGCTCCAAACCGTCTGTAAATAAAACGGAAGCGGTCCAAACTTGTATGCAAACAGGGGCGGAGAAACTTGCTCTAATAAAGTACAAACATTGCGGGGAATTTTGGCGCCCACCGTGGGGCCTGGTTTGTTCGGCCCGCCACCGTCTGTAGGCGTCGCCGCGCAATTAGGGATATTTTAATTAACTTTGTGAGCGTTATGAACGACAATTCAGAATCCTATTCTGTTAATTGAATACGTGGCCCGCCCTCGAATGGGATTGCTGTTGTTTCCTAACGATTATTCGCACGTCGTCAGTTAATTGATATTTCTGATGATGTAAGGTGGGTATTTACACCTTATTACTAATTACATGAGACAGTTCGTTTATATTCTAAATATGATATATCTTCTTTTTGAAAAATACATGGTCAACAACTTTCGATACGAAGATTTGATTAAC
This sequence comes from Protodeltote pygarga, assembly GCA_936450705.2. Taxonomy (NCBI): domain Eukaryota; kingdom Metazoa; phylum Arthropoda; class Insecta; order Lepidoptera; family Noctuidae; genus Protodeltote; species Protodeltote pygarga. The sequence goes on along the minus strand of OW388264.2, from coordinate 2,943,586 downwards.
AGACGTCTTTGTAACGACCATAGCGTGACGAAAATTGTGATTTCTCTTAAAACAGGTGAGAGGACCGCAGGATGGTGGCAAGATGGCGTCGCGAACTTCCACCCTAATTAATGTATCCCAGTGTAATTTCGCGCCGCGCAACTTTCGTGTACCGGTATATTAAATTCATAGTTACGTTGTCTGATAGTGGGATCCTGCTGCGAAGTTTCACTACTTGCGACAGTAGCGTATTAATTAACAATAAGTGATTAACCACGTATAAATTGATAAGTTTTTACACATTCTTTAATGTGTTATTCTGTAATATTCTAATCTATCATGTCATAGATACATGATAGAATTTAAATATTTTTTAAATTATATATTTTAAATAAGAATCTGTAGAATGTTTTACGACTTTACCTCCTTTGAAAGTGCGATATAATTAGCTTGGCTAATCATATCGCACTTTCGGCAATCTTATTGGCTGCGCTGTGCGTCGCGGATTGATTCTCGCACGGGACAAATATTTGTTTCGTTATGGGTGTTTGTGTATTGGGAAATTAATAACTAACTGCATCCACGACACGAAAGAAAATCCACCTGTCGCGCTACGTTTTTTTAAAAATAGCCTAGACAGGAGTTTCACCTACCACCTAGACTAGTAGGAGGAACAAAATTTTATTTCATAACTTTATTTTTGTGGTTTTGCTACAAAACCCTAACACAAAAAAAACGTTAATAATCACAACCTAAACCACGAAGTAGCGTTAAGTGTAATATAGCAACAATGTCCTAGCAAACACCTAACTATAGAATTTGGTTCACGTCCGCTCCTATTTTGGCGAATATTATAAATGAAACAATAAAAATGTTTAACGCTGAGGCAGATTTATGTCTGTTTATAACTATTAACAAGGCACCCGGAAGATGTGGGTGTAATTGGCCCAATATAGGGTTGCCACATGATAGTTTTTAAAACAACGTTTTTGCGTCGGAGTGCCTTCATGAGGAGATAGTCCTGGCTGCAGTATCAGGTTATTTCTATCACTTTAGAGTACTGTCTTCAGAGCTGAACAAGCGTGCAGAATTTCATCTTATTCGGTTGAGTATAACTTCTTCAAAATTGAGTTCCAAGATCTGACCCGAACATAATATATGTACAAAGTCACAAAAGTCAAAACAAAGTCGTGATAGCCTAGTGGTGGTGACCGTTGACTGGCAAGTCATAGGTCTCGGGTACAAACCCAAGGCGCGCACCTCTGACTTTTCGTAAGTTATGTGCGTTTTATAAATTAATTATCACTTACTCCGTGCCTCGGAAAGCACGTAAAGCTGTTGATCCTGCGCCTGATCTCTCTCCGATCGTGTCGGAAGGCCGTCCCATCGGACTATGAGAGTGAGGGAATAGAGAGTGCACCTGTGTTTACGCACACACTTGTGCACTGTAATATCTCCTGCGTAATTGGCTAGTCTCCCTTGAGATTGGCCGCTGTGACCGAAACTCGGTCAGGAGAATATTATATGTACATACTTAAATACATTGCAAATTAAATATAAACTTGTAAAAAAACGAGGAATTTACAAAGAACATAAGTACGACGCACAATTAGCGGAGTATTTTTTAAAACAATCAGCTTTAATTTTACCACATTTGCGGAACAGCCTATTCGAAATTTTGAAAGAAGTTCATGGTTTTTTAACAAATAAGTGTAAATACAATATGCCATTCATCATCATCAGCCTAGTATTATATCAAACTATCATACTAGTCCACTGCTGAACCTAGGCATCTCTCAATGCGCGCCACTAATGTTCCCTCATTGGAGGTATTTGCCCAATCGCTACGCTGGGTTGGCGATCGCAGTAGCAGATGATTATTGTTATACAGAATGCTGCTGCCCATCCTCCGAATTGTCCTTTGTCGCTTCTTACGACATCCGCGGGACGAGTAGGAGTGGTTCTATTCTTAGGCCGGAAACCACTCGCCACGACACTATGCCCTTAACAATTTGTAAATAGTGGATGATTACAAGTTAGAATTTTATTACGCTCCGTACGCTTACGTCAGTCTGCAAATATACGTGTTATAGTGAAATTTACGTTTATTTATCCCTGTATCCAGACTTCAATATTTTTCAAGTATATTTTTGCTAGTATATTTTTGTAAGTATATTTTGTAAGGAATGCTGAGGTGGTTTAGACATGTAGAAAGGATGGATGAAAGAAGACTAACGAAACAAGTGTACATGGGAAGGGTGAATCGTACAGTTGGAAGGGGAAGACCTAGACGAACATTCTATGACCAAGTCAGGGATGTCCTTGAGAAAGGTCAGGTCAGGAGTACCCTAAACCGACGAGGATGTATGAAGAACGTGATGAGAGTGAATGAGGCAAAAAAGGTATGCAAGGATCGTAGCAAGTGGAAATCCGTTGTCTCTGCCTACCCCTCTGGGAAACAGGCGTGAGTCTATGTATGTATGTATGTATATTTTTGCGATTTTTTTTATGTTTATAGCACATGTTAGCTTAATAAATATACCTAATTATTTAATAAGAAAATTTAATAAAACAACTGTTACGGATGGGATTCGAAACCACGATTTTCGTCCCCGACACGGTACGTCGAATAATTCGAATATAATCTTCAAGTCTGTTCCAAGAACAAGCAAAAACACAGAGTAGCTAAAGGAGTACATATTGTCCTGTAGGATACCATCTGCCAACCCTAGCTTTCAATAGAGAAGCCTGCTTTGATGTCGAGGAATATTATCTCGACTGGCAATATAAATGGTATGATTAAGTTGAATTGGACTGTGGGATACTAACTGACAAGGGACCTAGTCAGAACAATTGTTTGTTTCAAATTCTGTGGTAGTCATGTGTATTTTATTGGGTACAATTGAAAGTTAGAATAAGTAGGGTAATTCTAGTTAATGGCTATTCTTGATCATTTTAGTTTTAGCTTAAAAATAATATAAGTAAATATTTTTTTTACGTAAAACGGTTTTGTCATCAGAACTAAAGCTGTGTAGGTGTACCAAACATCAGATCAATCTGTCAACAGGAAGGGGCTGAAATATCGATTATTGAATCAGATAATAAACAGCAATATGATCAGATAATAAAACCGTTTAAAAATAGGTATCGTGGTGGAAACCTGGACTTCATAGTCTGAAACCGCCAAAACGCAGTGAGCTAGTGTGGTGATTCGAACCTTTTTAGAACAACCAATTTGCTCTGCAGTGAGACAGTTACAGGCTAGTTAATTTACTTCTTATTAAAAATATTTATGGCTCATCACAAATATTTATGCTTGCCGATTTAAATTAGGTCGGATAGGAATTTAAAATAATGGCTTTAATTCTACAAATTGACAGTTAGGTGTATGTTTCAAATCTGATCTAATTTCTTCCTTTATACATATTTGTCTATTGAGTCACTGTAAAGAAAAGAAGACGAGAACATCTCGTAAACATGTCATGTCATTAATATATGTCGGGCAATGTCCGCGTGTGCGCGGGCGCACCATTCCCGTGACGTCACGCCGCAGCCGCCCGCGCCAATTTCAACTCATCATAAAAATTACGATCCGGTCTCTACTCGATATGATTACCAGCCAGTAGCGACCAATCGTGATGCCTTGCACGCACAGTACTTATACTGTACGAGCCAGTTCTATAAAACTTCCACGGCAAATGTTATGAGGATGGCGTTAAGTTATGTAAATGTTGGATCAGTTCATCTCATTGTGGACGATTGTTCATGGCGGGCGACCCAACTGTTGTTACAATCGGAGCGGTGTGGAGGTCGTGGCGCCTAATTGACTCGGCCGGTGGCCGCCGCGGCCGCGGGAAACAGTGGCATTGTGAAAACCGGCGCGCGTACGCGTGTTTTTCGCGCGGCGACGCAACGCGCCATCTGTGCGCGATCTCCCAGACGGATAATATCGCATGCGCGCGCGCACCACCGGTGACAATTTCGCATTTCGAAATCTCCGCGCGATTGCAGCGAACGTTATTCCATTGCGCTGCCGCCGGTCGTAGTATTTACGCGTTTAGTACCAGTGGTTTCGTGAAACTTGCGGCTAGAATGGAAGCGATGACCTCGCCGCGGATACCATCGTCCGGCTATAATGTTGACAGTTCGACCGATGAGGTGGTTTTGTGTTTGTTTTTAGTTGGACGATTACGGTCCGATGCAATTTTTTGTGTGAAGTGTTGTGGGGCATTCGCCTGAGTTTTTTCTGGAGTTACCTGGTTCTTTGTTTATCCGTGTGTGGCACCGGCACCCGAGATAACGTCGCGTGCGGCTGACCCACATCAGGCCCGGGTTTGCACAAGGTGTGTGCGGATATTTCGAAATTTCCCCGTGGATGTAGTGCCGGCCGGGTGTCGTTAAACACGCGCCGATAACACCGACTCCTATTGTGCATGTGTTTGTTTTGTGTCCGTCAACTTGCCGATATGTTTCCGATTACAATCGTTCGTTTGCAAATTGAATCGATATCGAATTCCAGCATGATCGGTTGTCTCAATCCGTGTTATTGTATTAGCGACAAGAAACTAACAAAGGATTTCTGTATTATGTTATCTGGCTTACCGCTGCGGAGAAAACAGATACGATTCTGTGTACGCGACTTGAATAAAGCTAGATTCTTTGTCCGACGCACAACTAAGAGTAATATAAGTTGACCTTACCGTGAGTGCTAAAAGCACAAAAAAATATGACGACATGCTGGGACTGCGCAGTTTTGATTAAATAAAACATGAATAAAGTGTTGTTTGTATTAGCCGGACACAAAGGAATCAACATGACTTTTGTGTGTACGTTTTTCAACTTTGTGACACAGTGAGAAAGCTTTTGGACGTGAAGATGTCAAATTCACCCACATTACTGTCAGTTTATTCGTATAAAGAACATTATCTCACTGACTATAGCCTAAAGCTCAAAATCCCTTTAGTTGACAAAACTCACTAAGTTAATTATTAAATTTTACCGGTTCTAAATGTGAAAATTGTATTTAATTAGAGGATTTTGTTCTTTACACACTGTAGCGCTCAGTTACTTTGATGTACTTAGAATGTTGCCCATAATAAACGGTAGATAGATACTCAGATAGGATATCAGTATCGGGTGTTAGTTTAAGAGCTTTCTGACATAAAATCTCCTTCAGCCTAGCCACAAAGGACTTAAGCTAATCGATTTACGATTTTATCAACATAGAAATAGGGTTTACTGTTTTAGCAAACATTGAATCTGTGCTTTAACATATTGATAGGCCAATAGCCTCCATTCTGAAGCCTTGATCTCTCTGCTCAGAATATTTTGGTATGACTCACAAACTGTATTGAATACTGTGTATTGTTGTGCGATATTAAACATTATACCGGTGTTTATAGAAGTGATAATTCAGTGCCGATGAAGCTAAAGCCTGCAGTAAGGAATAAGTTATAATAGCAGCTGAACAAGTTTATGTTATGGCGACATTGTAATCATATTATATGAATTTATTCGTAGTAACAGTAGTCGGTTTTAGATAAGGATTGTTTTTCCTGTTAGCGGACGTACTGTGCAGACTTTATGCTTTTTTATTACTGCCTACATGTAATAACTACTTATGGTGTAGGTATAACTTTTATAGACTGGTTTTAGCTACACATAAGTATAATTATCTATTACTTCGCCCTTGAGTTGTTACTTTGATCTTATTTGAACGAATTTTTGCCCGCGGCGTCGTACGTAGGTCGGACCAAGATAAAAAATATTTTATGTGTTATTAGAGCATGGTTTTTATGTGTACTATCATCCAAATTCATTCAATGGTTTACGCGTGATAGATAATTATACAAACATCTTCTAATACGTCTTATAATAATTCAAAAAGATTTTATAATGATATTATATTATCTTGATATTGACATATTTTTACTCCATACATAATTATTTAATCCAGACATCTCGAATTTAAAGTACAATTAAGGACCCCATTCAAATATCACAATCATCATCATCATCATCATTATTTCAGCCATAAGACGTCCACTGCTGAAATACACAATATCATATCTTTATTTCCGTTTTAAAAACAGCGTAAACGCATTGATCTCGCTATCGAATATTATAAAATCAAGTTACGAACGCCTATACATCAACGTAGTATGTGTTTGTATATGTATACGATTGTTTCGCAACCGTAAGCGCTTTCACTCAAGGCCGAAAATAACCAATAAAGTGTGTTGTGGGCCACAGAGTAAACCGTAACAGTAAATCAATCAGGCCTTACATAAGAATTTGAGACAAAAACTCCACTGACGGGTAAATGCAACGGAAAATGATGATTAGGATTCGTGTTTTACGTCGCGGTTACCTCCAATCGTTTGGCAATAATCAACGCTATGAAATCAACTCATTTATAGTAATGGTTTTTTATTTGATCGTGATCTCGTAGGTATTCGTACTTATATTATTTTTTGTCGGAATGTAGGTAAGAGAGATGTATGATTGAGGTTTTTTTTCAATTTTTTTTTGTTAATTTAATTTTGTGTGGGTAGGTAGTGTAAGTTGTATTTAAAATAAGTAACAATTGGTAGAAATTTAAAAAAAACATAACATTTTTGTTTGTCCGTACCTAAGTTAATCTCAGGAACTACCAATCCGATTTGAAAAAAATAATTTCTTAGAGTTCTGTTTATTGAAGTAGGAAGTAAAGTAAGGAAGTTTGACTTAGTTGGAAATTTTGATAGTTTTTATACATAATATATTTAAACGTAGTTACCTAAAATGCTCTAGAGCAGACACACAAAAACCAGCATCCAACATAATCTGAATGACAACATCGGCAACGCACTCGACCATGACGGTCATTAACCTCCCAACCTGATTCAATTTATAACAACCTCTTTACTCCACACTTCCAAGGACACAACGTACTTTACTTACTGCATGTCACACAACAGTTTAGTTCTGGCTCACTTACAATGCGTGCGATTATACCTCACTCTCGAACGAATGCTAATTCATTAATGTAAGAGCGAGACGGTAAACCCGTTCAGAATCTAGACTTCCATCTGATCGGGTGAAAGTGTGGTTGAATCTTGAGTATAAGTTGTTTATGTGAGCAAATAACAGTCTCACGATTCTCGGTAACTTGACAATTATTGTCATATAAATCATGTTAGTTATACAATTAAATGTTACTAGGATATTTAATAGACAGTGCACAGCGATGTTGAATTAGTTGATTGATTAATGACAGTAGACTTTTCCATTCAGAATTTATGGCTGTGGTTCTCAAAGTTCTATGTTGTTTATGTACGATTGTGTAATGCAATTGTACTGTTATTGTTTTTTTAATTTTGGTTTGTAAACAACTCGGAACTGCTGTGTGCATTTGGATGTTGTACGTTTAGAAAACTTGAATATTTCAATCCTGGAAATCTACAGGGTTATTTGTAAAACACCAGCATCCTTACAAGGGGTTATTACATACATCATTATGAACAACTTTTACTAAGGGACCAACACTGAAATCGCAAAAAAAAATCAGCTGTTCCATTCATTTTGTTGAGTCATGTGAACATAAATGTATGGAACAGCTGATTTTGTTTAATATTCCCAGTTTGGTAAAACTAATAACCCTAATATTAAATCAAGATGAAACTATCAATATTGATTGTAATCTCGTCGAGATAGTCATCTTAAAATCATTAAACCAAGACGATGTTACGCTACACTTAAGCAGGCGTTTGTAATGATTAATTATAAAAATAAATTGATTAAACATTAAGGCTGTAACTTGTAACTAAGTGATTGGATTCCTGTGCTACGTGTCCCGAGTTTTTTTCTCTTATGAAAGAAGTTTAAATGAAAATAAATAAAAACCCCCGATCCAAAATGACCTCCATTTTTTAAAATTAAAATTGGTCCATCTGTTTAGGAGTTACGAGAAGCCACAAATACACATGTTATAGGTATTTGTAACACACCTTTTTTCGTCGGGGTTAAAAAGAATGAGAGAAGAGATAATTATAACACAAAGTTGGGTATTATTTGAAATAGCGTTCGAAATCGGTTTCTCAAATTACTTCGTTAGGTGACAGCTTCCGGGTATCTTTCTGTCAAATAACAGGCTGACAGTATTTTAAGCGCTTTTGTGCTGCAATTTGCTATTACATTAAACGCTGACGAAAAAAAGATAGTAAGATACATAAACATTAATGATTTAATATGAAATTTGAAAAAACTGATACGGGCGGGATTTGAGCACACGATCTACGACGTACCGTGTAGATGCTCTGGCCTTTCTTATTAAATAATTATATTTTTGAATATTACATTATTTTTTATTTGAATACATTAAAAAAATTACAATATTTACGTAAACATTTTTATGAAGTATGCGTACATTCAATGCGAACACTAAAGATAATTCTAGTGGATATAAAGAAACCATTGTGTATTATTTAAAATAGCGCTAAATCGGTTTCTCAAATTATGTCGTTAGATGACGGCTAGCGGTATCGTTTCCATGAAATTACAGGGTGACAGTGTTTTAAGGGCTTTTTGTGCTGCAAGTTTTTGTATTACTGAGCTTACAGCATACAGAACTTATTCCTTTTTAGTTTAAAGCCCTTGTCTGATTGTATTATTTTTTACCTACCTAGTTCAATTGTGAATATAAATCATCCAGGGACCCACTTAAACCAATGATAAATTAATGATGTAACATGAAAAAAGTTATTTTTTTCTTATATCACACGTATCATTAGTTACGCCTTGTTACGACAGATGTATTTCTCTTTTATGTAACCTAATTAAGTTTCTTAAATTATATCGGTCTTGCACAAGTGTAGGAAAAGCATTTTGTAATGCTACATGTCAATAAGTTGTAGGTACCTATAAATAAATATTACATTTTGTCCTTATTATTGTTTTATGATATTCTAAAACAATAAAATAAATTGCAATTCAAATAAAATATCCAAAATTAAGGAAACTTCAACTATACTTATATATTATTTTATGGTCGAATTTTGACCACTTTGGACATATACAGAAAAATCCCAATTTTTATAGCAAAGAGCATTCTCGATCCTTTTAAATAAAAAAAAACGTAATCAAAATCGGTTCATCTGTTTGGGAGCTACGATGCAACAGACGTCTACACAGACACGTCAAAATTATAACACTATTCTTTTTGCGTCGGGGGTTAATAAATAAATACCTATATGTAATAATTATAATTATAAGTATAAAAAACGTATGACATTATTTATGTTTTTAATATCACTCATGTGAATATTCACACAGTTATGTTATTATTTTCAAATCTTTTGTTTCGCATTCGGAAACCGAGTCGTATGCGCAGCGCGTTGAACTTTTATTCTTTATAAGTGCTATAACTGATGTATTGTAAGTAAAAAAATATAAAATTACTTTAAATTCATGAGCTAATGTTATTGCAGGATAACTTAGTGTTATTAACCTTTCGTTATTTTTATGTCGGCGTTAGACTTTTTGAACTGCATTTCTGCGTGCCTATTGTTTTTAAACGGTTTTATTTAGCTTGCCCTGTTTATTATTTGGTCCAAATTTAGTAATCGATATTTCACCCCCTTCCTGTTCACAGATTGATCTGATATTTGGCACACAGCTTTAGTTTTGATGACAAAACCGTTTTACGTAACAAAAATTACTTATATTATTTAAACGGTTTTATTTAGCTTGCCCTGTTTATTATTTGGTCCAAATTTAGTAATCGATTTTTCACCCTCTTCCAGTTGACAGATTGATCTGGTATTTGGTACACAGCTTTAGTTCTGATGACAAAACCGTTTTACGTAAAAAAAATGACTTATATTATTTAAACGGTTTTATTTAGCTTGACCTGTTTATTATTTGGTTCAAATTTAGTAATCGATTTTTCACCCTCTTCCAGTTGACAGATTGATCTGATATTTGGTACACAGCTTTAGTTTTGATGACAAAACCGTTTTACGTAAAAAAAAATATTTATATTATTTGTTTATGTGCGTGTGCAAAATAAATGTTTTACTTTCTTTCTTTTATTAGTAAGTGACTCTGATTTTAGTATTATAAATTAATTATCGCTTGTACAGAGCCTTAAAGAGGAAGTAAATCCGTTTTTCCTCTGTGAACCGACGCGTCGGTCCTACGCCTAATCTCTTTCCGGTAGTGTCCGATTGCTCTCGCATCGGACTATGAATGAAGGAATAGAGAGGCACCTGCGTAAGCGCATTGACTTGTATACTATAACAACTTTATACTACAACTTCTGTACTATATTTGGGGATTTTTTGTGCCGGGATTTATTACTGCAATATGTTATATTAAAAGTAAGTATTTTATTAATTTCTAACTAGCTTTAACTAACTTAAATACTTCAAATGATGATTCATAGGTATATTTCTAGTAAAATTATTTAGTTCCGATTTCTCTTTTGATTGACGTTTTTTGAAAGTTACTGCAAAAATCTGATTGATTTTACTCTTTATATAATGCAATGGATGTTTTGATTGCCATCACTCAGTTTAAATACAGGTGGTGGTAGAGATATCAGCAAGAGTAGACCGGCTGCCGGGGTAGTACTACAAAATATAATTATTATAATACTAGCGACGAGTGCAATATACATATAAACAAGCAGCAAATGGATACTAATAAAGCATATTAACATTCAGTACCCACATAAAATATTGATGACGTCACAGCGCCCATCGTAACACTTGCAGTAAATGCGACCATTTAGCGCGATGCTGGACCAGTCTTTATTAGGGCATCGACACACCGGGCGGTCGTGACCGCGATTCTATCCGTTCCCGTTAAATAAACGCAAAAGTCATGCGCGATTTTCTTTGCTCCGTTGCTAAGCGACGGAAAAGAATAATTGATGAATCAGGCTGTTTTAACGAACTTTTTCAAGCGTACAGAGAAAGAGGTTTACAATTCGCCTCTGCGTATGTATGTTTGAGCGTCGATTGGACAGATTTGGATGATATTTTTTTAATATATTGATTTTAATACATGTTACAGCGAAAAATTAAAAGAAATTGAAAAAGAGATAGGATACGAGCGGGACTTGATTCCGTGACTCTTGCTGTACAGTGATATTGCTTTTACCAACTGAGCTATCATATTTCGTGTTGTTGTCCATACCTATCGAATTTCAAGTACCCTTTCTTATTATATTTTATCATATTTATTTTGTTAGAAAGGGTTTTCTCCCGAAACGGTCCATTTAAATTTGATAAAGACGTCATCGGGTCCCCGTAACATCTCGTAACAATAAATTTTACTTCGTTTATATGTGTTTAGATAACGGACTTCCATAAAGTGAGTGACCTCTCCCCCTTAAAGTCGGTTTTATTTTTTTAATATTATGGTGATGAAAGAGTATTTATGTTATTTTTCTTTTGTTAAATTTATTGAGTATAACAGTAACGACAATTCTCAAGTTTATAAATGCATTTGAATTATTTCTTGTAAAGCATATTCGTCGGTTTCTAAGAATCAATTGCGATTTGCACACAAGTAGACATAAACAAAAGCTATTGAATTTGTCGCGAAGTCGGCTTGTACATTCTAGGCCTAACAGTTTGCGAATAATTGGACACAATTGAACGGCCCGTTGCTGATTTAGAGTCAATATGGCTACTTGAAATAACAATGCCTATTTTAATTTACGGAACTGTTATTGTCTTCAAATTCACATTATGAAAGGACTACATTACTCTACTAACCTAACAACCACTAACTGGTTTAAGTTTTTAAATTTCGTGCTATCTCCCAAGGCCCGCAACTCTGACTTTTCGTAAGTTATGTGCGTATTAAAAATTAATTATCAGTTGAAACGGTGAGAGAAAACATCCTGATGAAACCAGCACACCTGAGAGATTTTCAATGTTGTGTAAAGCCATGTCAGAGGCCAAGGTGCCAATCTCGTAGCCCAGTTCTGGGCTGACACAATTTAGATTGCCATCGACTCGCTAAAAAGAAGAAGAGGCCTACGAGCGGTTTAAACTCTGGTGCTAGGTTGTTTATCAACCACACGAAAAGACAAAAAGATAGCTAAATCAATATTATCTTTACTGATTTTGTCTGATTTCTCTCAGGTCGTGTCGGATTGCCGTACCATCGGACTATGAGAGTGAGGGAATAGGGTACACAGTGTTTGCGCTCACTCTTGTGCACTATAATATTATATCATTATATTGATTGAAATGATTTCTGGCTATTTTAGCCTACATAGTTTTTAACAGGTTTTTAATAGGTTAGACCTTTCATGACCCGATTAATAATGTTAACACGCATTACACGATCCCAATGTTATCAATGGGTAATAAGTTCTCTTTCCTCTCTATTCGTCCATAAGCTTAGGAAAAAACGGCAGTCCATCTGCCGCCATTTTGAATTCTAAACGTCATATAATGTATAATTTGAAAAGTGGCAATAAAGCCACCAAAATTAAAAATGCGGAATCGAGTTGCCAGGTTTTAAAAACATCTTATTGAAATCGATTGAGTAGCTTCCTTGTGAAAGTATATCGTTTACTTATGGTTTTAGTAAAGATTGATGGTTATAGATTATTTATACGTCATCTCTCGTGGATCTTTTTTTTCCCCCTGTATTACTACGAAATTTTTTAAGGGGCTTAATGAGCTTAACGAGCTGTGACCCTGATATCTCTTCAGAAACTAGCAAGTGCTGCCAATGAGCTAAAAATACTACAAAGTTACTGCCAATAGATCATCCTGTTGTCGTTTTTCATATATCTAAAATTCTTGTTTAGTAAATCATTACACAATGACGCAGCAGTCACAAATAAAAATCTATTGTTTGGAGACACTAGTAACCCAGACACCTTCCATGAAAAACAGTATACTAAAACTCTAGTAGACTCTAGACATTTTTTTTTTGTGAATTTTTTACATGTTTTGTTGCACATGATAGCTTATTAAATAATTAGACTCTAGACAGTAGTCTAAATCGCTAAAGTTATAAAGTATTGTAATTTTTGGAGTGAGTAATCGCTAACTTCTTCCCTACAAAGGGGCAGTTACAACCCCCGACACCAAAATCTCAAAAAAAAAATTCTGAGCAAAGAACACTTTTTAAATTAAATAAAAAAACTAAAACTACGATGTCACAGACACAGATACACACATTAAACTTATAACAAACTGTTTTCGTACGGGGTTAAAAACAGTGCATAGCGGTTTCCCATAAAATTATCTCCTCTGCATTATGTTGAAGATGTGACTTTAATAGAATCGTTAGTGAAAGAGAACGCTTAAACAAATAGAGATATCTTGGGAACGTTGCAATATTGAACATCTTATCTGAACTAATTAGATAACATCGGATTGTTTTAGTTGAACTTGGTAACTTGGTATTGTTTGAAATCTTCTATTCTGGTCTCACTTTACTTTTATAGTATACTTGTTAGTATGACACAACTTCGTTTGTTGTTACTCAGAAATAATGTCACTCTTTTTGGTGTTTTTTTTTTAGTCCAATGTTCCCAGAAACCTCACAAAAAAACTAGTTAGTATAGATATGAATTCAGAGTTAACTTTTATCAAATCATTTGGTCGAGAATTGCTGTGACTGATACAAAATAAATGCAGACTGACTTTTCTTTTTGTCAGATCCAAACATTTCTGATGAGTCACAGAATAAAAAAGTCACTGTGTTCTCTTTGTCTTTTAATTTTTTTTACTTAAAATATATGTATAAACGATCTGACGTCAGATTTTGTATTATTTAGAAAAGTTCGTATAATGTGGGGCCGGTGTATAGAATATGTGTTGAATTGTTGATACGTAATTGTTAATTGAGAATCGTGAACTTGCAATTAACGAAATGTCGGTACCTATATTTGATTTAATGTTCTTGCAGTGTTTACTGGTTCATTATTGGAGTATAATTGTTGCCATAAGACTGCGTTCACACGAACGAATTCCCTCCCCGACTTGCTTATGCTAGCCCGGGCTGAGCTTGTAGCCATAAACATGTCCTCAAACAACAATACATCTCAAATGACACTATGAGAATAATCACAAATGACAATAATCAAAATCAGATCCAGCTAACGCTCTAAGCTGAGGCCCAAGTCTCATTAGGCCGTAGCTGCTGTTGCTTCAGGTTTTGTTTTATTGTTTTAGCTTGAGGCCTCGCTAAAAGTCCGGTTAATCAGTTTGAGCTCCCTAGAGCTATAATTGCAAGAGACCACGTAGAAAAAAAAAACTTCTTTCAAAAAGTTTCCTTTACGGTACTCGCTAGCTATTTTTCCATACATATACGTACGTTCTTCGGAGTGATAACCAGATAGTTTCTGTGCAATGTGCATTGATATTTTCATTTCCGAGGACGGCCTGAGAAATCAGTGGAAATTAATACGTACCTTGCTTCAATAACAATAAGCACGTTTTCCAATGAAACCGTTTCCATTGAGTTTGTCGGTTGTATTAATATGGATTCTTGTTAACTAATGCTGGAGAACTAGGGTGGTTTCTTCTGAAGTAGGAACCCTTCTAATTTATATTCGAACTCATTGCAACCTGCACGTGCTAATCCGCGCATTGTTTTCTTGCTAGTAATAGGTATGCCAGTAATATTAAAATAATATTAGGATTTAAACGGATTAAAATAAAAATATATATGAAAAAACTTGTAAAAGGTCATAATCTGGAACACGTTCTACGAATATAAAAATAATCGTAATACTGAATTTTTAATAGTGTTTTGAAGTCAGAACAAAAAATGGTAGGTATTTGTACAAAAAAAAAAGTAATTCGATATCAAAGACTTGTTTACAATCGCGAGGATCTCGCAAATATCGTGACAATTTATGAGTGCCAGTGTGTAAACAGAACACCCAAACACTAGGCAATATTGACGCATACCTTCGCTTTACGTACGAATTTATTGCGAAAAAATAGCGCAGTGAATTCGAATTTTGGATATCGAATGTGAAAAATGGCGCGTTGTGTCAATTTATGGTGTTGTTTCTTTATTTGAAAAATGTTTCTGAAACGGCTTGGACAATAAGTCCTAAACTTATTGTTAGTCTTTTTTGCGTCGATTTGTTATTATATTAACCATATGCAGCTAAATATTTATTTATTCTTTCTCTGCACATTAAAAATGAGTACACAAGGTGGATAATATTAATTTTCAACAGAGTTACTACCTATGTAAACTATTCCAATCAGTGGGATATAATTCAATATTCCAGAAACCTGGTTGAAAGATAAATCGATTACGAAGCAGGATTTGAACCTGCGCGACATGGTTATAAGCAACTCTGACAACTGAGCTAACGTTTCGTACGCCAGTGAGGTAGCGTTAGTTGAAGCCTACTCGTAAATTGAGAACATAAAACTCCAAAGTTTGCTACGCATACGTCTATGCGTTTAAAAAAAATACATGAACTGACATTTAATCAGCTCTAATCAAACTTAATCGCAAATACAAGACAATTTCTCAAGACGCCAATTCCGAATGTAAATTCTAATACATCGACTATCTTGTGCAATAACGGATAACATAATCATAATCGTAAATCGGGCCAGACGCACTGTCCCCTCGGGAAGTCGAGATATCCAGGATATTGACTCATACAGCATCTATGTATGTACGCAAACTTTAGGCTGAAAACGCACTTTACGACTGCAGAGCTAATAGAAAACTAACCATTCCTTCAAGTAGCTTAGAAAGTATTTTTATGTGTTAGACCACGAATCCATCTAAGTGGTATTGTGCAGTATGATAGAGCACACTTGCGTTTAAACCAGGATGATGAAAGATGGACGGTCATGACCCGACCCATCTTCCAGATAGGTTTCACCGGATCGGCTCCGGCCAAAGATGTTCCATCGTTAGTCGACTATTTCAACCCGCAGAGGCTTATTCTTTTCTTATTCTTTCCCGATACCATATTTATAGTGGTACAAAAGAAAAGTTAAAGCATGCAGAATAGTCTATTACAGTTTCTGTGAATGCGAATGCGAATTTTAGATGGGCGGCACACTTTACGACTTAATGCCCAATAGCCACACTTCACTAAGAATGTGATATAAATGTCTTTTGTATCGTACGAATGAGACGTGGACCTGTGTCCTGTTGTTGTTGCATCTTTAAAACAACACATCAACGTAAGAAAGTTGTTTGTTGTTTTGCACCAATCAGCTTCATGTAGTCGGGAAACGTATGCTTATTTTTCAATACTGTAACTGTTGAAAACTTAGTTTTAATAGATTTCTACAAAAAGATTAGAGGAAGTAGAGTAAAGAAATTAAATTTTCTAAAATAAATATCTTAAAAAATTACTATGATACAGGTGATAATTGAGCGCGAAGTTTCCTATGAATAAATGCGCATATTTTAAGAAATATCAAATATTACAACACGACCTTGCTATGTTAATAAGTTTACTAATGTTTTGCGACTATTATTATTATGACAATGTGTGATATAATTATGTCGTATTCTCATGACGTCGCAGGTGTAACGACCGCCTAAGGGCATTATGATATAACCGTCTCACCTTGCCCGAAACCTTGATTTTTTAAATACATTTTGATTGGCCGAACGATTAGCACCGCATTTAGAACTGTGTGAACTTGTAACTTCTGTGTATTGTCTGTAGAAATTTAAAAGTCAAATTCATAGACCGCCATGTTTATGACGTCATTGAACGTCAGAAGAGCTTTATTGTGGCCACAAAAAGTATAATAAGTTGTCTTTATTCCATAAATTATGCAGATTTCATACCTTTTTTATTTTCTATGAAAACAGATAAGGTTAAAAATAAGGAAAATATGGTATCGTCATTTTTCGTTGCCGATCGTCGTATAATGTAAAATTTCAAGTTTTAATTTGTTTACAAAATATACAAAAAAACTTCCTCATATAAAAAAAAAGTCAAGCTACAATTAACAAGTCATCACACAGTTATCAAGTCTTGCTAAAAGCTGTAAAGTCAACTTTGTAACGTAACAATAGCGCTTAAAATCCTTCTCTAGCCATATACCCGAAAAACAACACTAATCAATCGGCTTACGTGTCCAATTTTTCGTTAAAAACTAAAGCGCTGTCATTGCTGTAATCCGAGGACACGGGGAAAATAGTTGTTCAAAATTTTCGCATGCGAAACACGTCGGTTAAACAAGATTAGGGCAAAAAGCCGGCCGGCAGCCGTAAGCCACTGCATAATGGAAGGTACACCTCTACTCGAGTTGGACGATACTAGGGGTTAACTCACTTGATTCTCGACAGAGGGTTGACACTTCACGATTTTGTAACTCTGAAGAATTAAAGGATTGTGTGCTTGTTTGTATTTGCTTTGATGAGGACAATTCTGTTTTATATTCATTTTTCCGTCATTATTTATCATTCACGTCATTTAATTTGAAACTCTCACTCAGTTTACACTTTTAGCATTGAATACTCTCAATTGATAGTTACCATAACTTTTAGTAGTAGTAGTAGTCAATTTGGTATCTAATGTAGAAGAACTGAATCGTGTTTTTTTTCTGTCTAGTTTGCTTTTTTAACTGTATATCTATCGTCCAGAATCTATTGATTACAGAATCTGACGTTTTAAGAATCGGATGTCTCCATAATCTGAGGTGTTTCTAGAATCTGTCATTTCACAGAATCTATCGTCTAAGACTGTCGTTTTAAGAATAATTTTAAATTGGTAATGTAATAAATCATAATGTAATGTAATAAATTGGTAAAATTGACATTGAAAATTAAAACTTTACTTTCAAATTAATGTTTCACGATATAATTGATTAACTAGGAATCAATATTACGAAAGTAACAAAGGCAAGCATATTTCCACATCCTAGACAATCCAAATTTTTATTAATAATTATCTTGATTGTTTCAATGTCGTATTAATTTATCGACACAAATTGATTCTCGGCCATATCATCACATTTGAATACTTACGTCAAGGTTTTATTATCAATGCCGAATACATTCTGAATGATTATAGATTTTTGTATAAACAAACTTTACTTTCTTTAATAGTTCATAATTAATAGCACGTTGGTTCCGGCTGTCATGAAGATCTTTGACAATCGATGTTTTAAAATACTGACAACTGAATTTACTTTAGAATATCATATCCCATTGGTTACGACGATCAGGCGCTCTATAGAAATCTGATATTCAGCTGCATCTGGTTAGATTCGAAGCCGACCTCAACAAAGTTTGGGAATAATAAAGCTAAAAGAATGATGATGATGATGGATTAATAAACTTTAACTATTTCATAATAAATCAGCCTAAAAGCAAAACCTCATTGACAAACCTTACACAAATGGAGGTAAGAGATACATGCTTCAGCATGCAGACCCAATAGTACTAGTAGCCTCAATTTTGGAATTTATCCAATTTTTTTAAAGCCTCCGATACGGCTAAACGACTACTACCTAAATGAAATGATAGCCGGTGTCCACTACTTGATGTGTCTTCCAAATCATGCAGACGATAAATCAATTCTATGTTTAATTTATGAAGAGCATTTTCAGTAAATTATACCAGACGTCCATTATATGATTGTAATTGCGAAGCGCACAAAGCCAGCGTTAACATACAATGTCTAAAGTAAATGTGATTTAGTATACAGCCAAAGCCGTCACCGTTAATAACTTTTACGTGGCTAGAAAAGTTATCAAGTCGACGCCTCTAGTCGTAGCTTTGTTTCAAATGACAGATGTGATATGACTCTTTAACCAATCTCAGAGAATCCCACTTCGTATAGGTTGAGCTCCCATTTCACTAAATCTTCCATGAAATAATGTAATGTATTTATGTTTTTTTTTTGCAAAACTTTTAACTCATGCACGTCGACATTAAAAAACCCCGCAAAACCTTCACGGACATGGCGGATTGTTTTCCTGCTGATATTTTATTTATTCAGTTGTATCGTGTCCTCCAACGTCGCTCCAAGCGAAATATCACACAAACCCCGGCCGCTCCAGAATATTCTATACGCTTGAATAATGTCTAGTTTTCCATAAAGAATGCATTTGCATATATCTACGTTGTTATGTTGCAACAGGCAGTTCTCGAATATAGTACGAACAAACACAAAACCATTTTATTTTTCGTTTAGTGCGACACATCGGAAACAGTGAAATGAAAAAGGAATGCAGTGATGGAATATTTGACCAGTGTCGGGGCATTAAAAACAGTGAAAATGTTAGTGCTGTCGAATATATTTCGTGCGAGCCATCCCCAGAATCAGATAGTGCCGAGAGAACTGAATTCTTTGTCAACGGAGAAAAGTGCGGGACAAATGGAAAACTCCAAAATAGTGTCACAAAATTCATTAAGAGTAAAACAACGAACGAAAACTCATGACAATATAAATGTCAGCCATGAGTTGGACGATGTTAATGATGCAAAAAGTGTGAGACGAGATAAATGTCTTTCAAGCAGCGTTGATGCGATCGTCAATCACAATGATGCCAAAAGTAAAGTGATATGTAGTGCCAAAGGTTTATTAGAAACTAATTTAGACGATCTGTTCAATGACGTACAAAAACTGGACGGCTGGAGCGTGGAGCCAAAGAGTTTAGGTGCCAGTGAACCAACATTAAGTTTTAGTGAAAATAGTTCTAGAGCTGTCAAGCGGGAATCTCTCGTGTCAGAGGATGACACGTATGATGATACAGCGAGTGATAGTGACTGTACTGATGAAGTGGTTCGCGAGCAGAGGATATGCATGGGGGCTCGACGCTTCGGTCATCTGCTACGGAGGGTCATATCTAGAAACGGTAAGATGGTTTCATCTGTAGCTTATAACAGTAAACTATTCGATTCTTTTGCGACCTAGGGGTACGAGTTTAACAGCAACTTGTATCAAAAGCCAAAAAAAAATAACTATTCTAGAAAGAACAGTCCGTTTATTCCAAAATTTACAATTCAGAATGTGGTTGGCTTTGACAAAAAAACCTTCACGAATGTATTTCAATGTGATGGTTTGGACATTAAGATAGTATAGCTTGCTTATAAAGTAAGAATTGTCTATTTTTTCTCAATCACTGATTTGTTATGTTAGTTACACATTCAGTTAGTTAAGGTCAGATTAAATCCGATCCAAACTAATATAATAAATGCGAAAGTAAGATATACGTATAAGGTATAAAGAAGTGTGATTGTTACCTTTTCACGCCTAACGCCACTGGACCGATCATTCTGAAATTTTGCATATACGTTGTCAGGTATACAGAAACTGATATAGAGTACCACGGTAAAATCATCCGAAAAAAAAAGTACTGTTCCCGAGAAAAACAACAATAACGTCCTTATGATAATAGATGGCGCCACGTGTCTTTCGCATCTTGATTGAAATTTAAATACTAAATTAACGCAAACGACGTCGTGGGCAAAAGCTAGTATAATATATAATGTTGTAAAAAGTAAGGAACGACCAACAGCAAACACTTTTAAAACGATAAACTTTTATAAAATAACATTAAAGTTCGGAAGCGTTGCGAATTGAGATGGCGTCGGCGTCGGTCATTTATTTGTTTTCAATTGTAGCAAATTGCTCCCGCTCTGATTGAGATGACCGTCGTAAAATCTTGTTACATGTTACAATTTTATCTTGTCCTACCCGCAGTTGCTCCGATTTGAACTAATGGCGTTTCTATAAATTCTGCAGAGATCGCAACTTTGATTTTTTTAGTCTTTTTGTGTCATTATATACTGTAATTACAATGCGCTTTGCTCTGATTTACTTTTTTTGTTTTTGCGTTTTTTGTGGTTCGGTTTTAGGATTAATTGTGATAGCAGTTAGAATTACTGGCACGTTATTTAAGCAAACAGCATTGTGTTAAAATTAATGCATGCAATTTAAGCTAGTGGATGTAAAAACTTAACCAATGTGTTGACATATTTTATGTCTTCCTATTTTTTTAATAAGTTATGAATTTTTTAAGTAATAAATAATAATTTAAAAAATCAAATGCCTAATGTCCGCGCATCAGATCAAAGCATTTTTGATTTTGAGTTATGTGTATATGTGTTTAAGTATGCCCCTGGATTGTTTTATGTTCACAATTGAACCCGGTATATGGCAGATAAAACCTTTGTTTTTTTAGAAATATAATATTTTCAATATTATCAGTCCTTTGTCCACTTTACTATTCAATTATTGTTTCCCATCCCATTTCCCATCTTCCTTATAGACTAAAAAACAAACAGTTCCCCTACGTACGTGACACAGTACTTTAACACCAATATTATCTATAATTAACAAAAGCACTCACAAACCACCAATTTTAATGTTCAAGTACATGTAGCCACCCAATCGTATATAATCGTGGGTAGCAATCAGGGTTCAATATCATCAATCTGCTGCGTGGTTCGTTTGCTAATAGAGTCAACGAGTTCCGAAGGAGTACCTCATCAATATCTAGTCGTGAAGGAAGAAAGGCTTACCTACGTTAAAGATTAAATATTCGAGTTTTTGCTGAATTTCGGAGTTGCGTAAAAAGTTGTTCTAAATAGTAATTATATGTCTAATTAAACTGTGATAGCCTAGTGGTATGACCGTTGACAGGCAAGTCAAAAGTCTCAGGCTTGAAAACAAGGCACGCACCTCTGAATTTTTGTAAGTTATGTGCTTATAAACAAATAATAATAATAACCCGGACCCTGAATGAAAAGTACCCTATTGCCTGACGATGTGTTGTACGTATATGCAAAATTTCAGGATGATGGTGATGATGAAAATACGTGATGAGTGCTATAACAACAAATAATAAAAATAATATTAAGATAAATAACAATTAAAGTATGAAAGCTGAAAAGAAAAGACACTGGCCAAATGCCAGTCACGTTTCTTGTATGGTCACCATATGTTTCTTTTTTGTAAATTTTACTACGTGCGAGACAAAAATGAATCTTCTTAAAACTTCAAACCGTGAATGAATCATTTCGTTCTTAATTAGAGCAAAGATCTTTCCACGAATGCCGTTTCAGTCAATTGAAGGTCATGTTATATATGTTTGTGGTACTCATTGATGACGAATATCATGATACTTCCAACTACTAACAAGATGAGTCAATTAGTCATGATTTTGTTTACTATCTCAGTTCTTTCGTTTTAGAATATGTTTCTCTTATACTTAAATGTAATAAATGATTCTAGCAACAATAATAGTACATTGTATTCAAAGGCAGTAAGTACATAATTACTGTCGAAGGGAAATTCAAAGCCCGAGCTGCAGGCGAAGGATATAATGTGCCGACGTTAGTAATTATTGTCGCACCGCCCGAGTGACATACAATGATTTTCATCATCAATTACACAATAATGTATGTAAATAAAACACAAAAATGGTGGGTTCGTAGCATTCGTAGATCTTACTTACTGTATTCCTAACCTTCAGAATACAAAAAATATACTAGAAGCCTCACGAACGCAAAAAAATTTAAGCACCATAAAAATATTGTGATTTTACTTCGCGACTTCGCGGCCTAATTTTTTGAATTAAGATGACTATGCCAGCCGTACCTGTTAAAATACTGTCGGTTTTATTGAGAAACAGAACGAGAATACATTTCATTACGTTTACGTTTTATAGAAACAGTGCTGGGTAAAGAAGTACGATGAAATTAGGGTTCTGTTTCGTTATGTATCCTGAGACAACCTATTTTTTTTACACACATTTCAATAAAAATAGTTTCACATTCATTTAAAAATTACAACATGCCATTCACAACTAAAATAGAACTAAAAGTTACACTAAAATCAAGCATGATACTCCAGAGGGAATATATCACGAACAGAGAATTCTTTCACTCCTGATATTCGAGGAATTAAACTAAAAAGTTGAAATGCTGACGTTCAATTTCAGAAATTGTTCTAGTTTTGTAGAAGGAATATTTGTATGAACCAACTTAGATTAAAACTGCGGGGGTATTTATGGAATTTGCTTTTTCATTTATGATTTGATTGATAGATTAAAGGTTGCATTAGGTGGAATCGGCTACGAAACAGTTCTTTTCAACTGTCTGTAAATACACCTTTTAAGTTATAGGATAGAAAAAAGCATACGGCTCGTCTGATGGTTGCTGTAATCCAGGGGTCACCAAATGAAGGACTACGGTCCAGATCCAGACCGTTGACCTTAAAAACCTTAAAAAGATTAAGGGTCTGACAGATATTTTCGCTCAGACTAGACCTAAGGATTTCATGATGTCATCTACCAAGAGGCCACTGACAGTCTTTAACGGAACCCCTGTAATAATAATTGGCGTTCTCTATAATCTATGGACGCTTGCATTACCCAATATAGCCCTGGTGTTGTAAAGAAGTGTAAAAATCTTCACGCTCTTTTTGAAGCATCCCTGGTTGCAGTTTCTTGGGTAAACGTCATAAACATTTGATGATGCTTTGATGTTGAGATCAATGATTTTTATTGTTTATGGGGGGAAACCTTCAAAAAACATCCGGCTTCCGAGGAAGAGACCAGGTAATGGGGAATTTTTATCTCACTAAAACTACCTCAGTAATCATCATCAGCACATGGAGTGAGGTCCCGGGTCCTCTTAAGAGACCAACTCTGGAACCTCCCCTGAGCAACGCCTGTTAGGCGCATTTCCGGGAGACCATAAAGTAAAGTAATTTTGCAAAAAGTGCAGCTTTGTAATAACCGGGTGTCATTGAGATTTCTCCAAGGAATTTCTTATCACGTGTTTGGATTTCTGCCAGATAAGCTCGCCAAATTTAAAATATTGGAAAATATGAAAGTGTTTTCCCTAAGGCCCTTCGAAATCGTATCGTGAGGATGAGTAGGCAAGAGTATTGTAACGGGGAACTCGTATAACGCTCTATCGGCTGCGAAACAGTAGATTTTAATTATGTATATTTAATTTACTGAAACGCACTAAGAAATCGTAAAAAAAGTACTTTTTTTGTTTACTGGGGGAAACCTTCAAATGGTATCCGGTCTCCGGGGGAAAAGACCGGGGAGTGTGCGATTTAACCCTTACTGAAACCTCTCCGGTGATCAATAATCAAAATCCGTTCAGTAGTTTTTGCGTAAGAGAGTAACAAACATCGGCCTCTCCATACATCCTCACAAACTCACATTTATTTTATTAGTAGGCTTGAAACGGGCATTTATATTAATTACAACCAATTTAGGCTTTTTGGATATCCTTTTTAACTCGCCTAGCCTTATTATTCCCAAACTTTGTTGGGGTCGGCTTCTAATCTAACCAGAGCAGCTGAATATCAGTTTTCTATGGACGACTGCAACCCATAGGGATACGATATTCTGAAGTTAGATTAGTTGTCAGGATTTTATGACAGCACTGACTCCGTATATCGACTGTCAAAGATCTTCATGACAACCGGGGCCAACGGCTTAACGTGCTTTCCACGGCACGGAGTAAGTGATAATTAATTAATGATACGTTCTTAACTTACGAAAAGTCAAGATTTGCCAGTCAACGGTCATACCATACGGCTATCACGACTCCTAGGAAGATTAAGATGATACTTAATTAAATTTATTATTGTCAGAAACCTTCAAGTAATTCGAACAATTTGCACGGTCTGGCAACTCCTTAATATGAGCTACCATCGGCCAAGTGGAACGTACTCATGTAGGTATTTAGCCCCTCAAATCCGTTCACATGACCTTGGTTTTATTATACTTAATTAAAGCGTTATACCTTATTTTATGGGTTTAAAAGTATGTTAGTTTCGTACATATTGGCGTGGTTTTGTATTCTATGTACTGCTATGCAAATAAAGCTGTGCAACTTCGATCGCCATATTGTGACGTCATAGCTGTCAATATGAAATAAACAGTATTTTTCAAATATTCGGGATACGAACTCTTGATTAAATTAAACTCAAACGGTATTAATCGCATCATTACCTTCGTCATTAAAATAAATAAATACCAATTAACAGTTTTATCTTTAAGTTCAAGATTTTTGTAGAAAGAAAAAATCGATTACGAGCAGGATTTTAACCCCCGACCTACTGGGTGAAAGTTCCTGCCACTTAATTTTTTTTTCTACCATACTTTTGCCTGCTATTACGTCTCAATATGGCCATTATTCTTATTTGAATCGCATAGTTGCATAATACTATCAAAATTAGTGATAAAGTATGAGGCTAATACTTATATTGCGTATTTCGTTGCTACGTTGAAGAACTTTTCATATGAGAGTGTCCAACGAGAGTAATGAACAAACTGGAGTGCCAAAGGTCACAGCTTCAAACCTTATCACCACTATGTCTTAAAAAATACTATCATTTATTAAAAACAGTAAAGGAAAGCTTCACAAGATGTTCTCAATGGTGTAAAACGCCACTGGAGGCAAGCAAGCCGATTAAAATCTGTCTCAAGGTTGATATCATATGAAAAAAGTGCTCAACTGCGTAATTTACGATGCAATTCTTAACCGCACTTATGTTTGTAACCTTAACTCGGCGCACTATGATGCACGTGCGCTGAGACGCAATAAACCATGTACGCGTTATTTTATACAAGCTTCCATATCAGGCTAAACTAGCGAAGGTATCAGGCGCATAACGAAGAAACTTTACAAAATTATCGTCACTTAACCATCTACAAATAGTTTCAACAACCATTTTGTATTTAAAAAACTGTTAAATACAAAGTCCGTTATCTTAACTGCGGGAGAGCGGGTAGTTCGGTAATTTTCTGGAAACTTTTATACAGCTATTTGTTGTAGAAACTAACGTCCGAGTTGGCGCTATAACCTGTTTAACGTTGCTACACGGCAACCGCTATTTTGTGTTAAGCTATTAAAAACTGTTTTTATGTTAACGGTTTTGGTTTTTTTTTGCAACAGTTTTCAGTTGATATTTATCTCCTTTTATATATTTATAAAAAAAACGTACAACCGGTGGAGCTAGAGATTTATTATCTATACACATAATCAATCCCAACGGCCAATGCCAATCTTATCGGAGATTAGCCAACTACGCAGGAGATATTATAGTGCACAAGTGTGTGCGCATACCCAGGTGCACTCTCTATTCCCTTATTCTCATAGTCCGTTGGGACGGCAATCCGACGCGACCGGAGTCAGAAAAGTTAGAAGTGATAAAGGTCTTGGGTTCGAAATTTATCTATACACACAAAACAGTACCAAGACTCATTGACTGACTGACAGAAACGCACAGCCTAAACCGTTGGGCATAAAGATTTTGGAGATATTATTCATTGAGCACCCTAGAGATGAACTAAGGAAGGATTTTCGGAAATTCCATTCCCTAAGCGGGTAAAATTACATGAAGAAGCGAGAACACAGCTAGAAGATAGATTCACCTTACTTTACAATTTTCTTCTAAATGACTTTTTTTGAGGCAACGGATCATATAAAGTCATTTCATTCATCATTCATTCATTATGACTTAATACTACAATATAAACAAAAATATTTTATACAAAAACCTAAAGAGCATATTTATTTGACAGCATGAATATCAAGCTCTGCGAAACATTATGACTAGTTGACGCCCCAAATCTACCCTTGTGGAAATTCCATTCAGCATTTAGCTCTTAATAGCCTGGAAAATTTTAGCTAAAGATTAAAATTGCACAAAGCTATGCACTTTAAACCGATGGCTGAAGCTTCATTAGGGAAGTTCTGGCTTTTTGTTTGACATCTTTAAAATTCTCTACTCGTTTTTTTAGTGGTAATGAGAAAATTCTTTGATGAATATCTATTGTGCGCAGTTGATGGAAAAAAAGTCAAAGTTTGATGATCACGATGATCTTTTTCTCCATAAAAGATTGCATAATTACTAGAGATGCCACAAATATTCGGCTACTATTCAGTAATCGATTTATTTGGCTGCTATTATTTAGTATTCACCCGAATGTTGTATTTTACTTAAAATTAAAGGAAACATTTTGAAGAATTTAAATTTTGAGTTGAAAAGATTTTGAGAGCGTAATTACTTGACAGATTAAATCCCTTTCGGGCTTCTTATATTTTTTGATCCTTTGATAGGAATAAAATACCAATACCGCCTAGTGGTTTTACTTTTAAGATTCGGACCACTTAGACTATTATTCAGTTTTGTGCGTATTATATAAAAAATAATTATTATCACCTGCTTCGTGCCTCGGAAATCACGTAAAGCCGTCGTGCGTCGGTCTTGTGTCTGATCTCTCGCCGGTCGTGTTGGATTGTCACGACCGGCAAACTTTAGATTTAAGGAATAAAGCATGCACCTGTGTTTTCAAATACTCTTGGCACTTTAATAATGTACTATCTAGTTAGTTAATCTCCGTTGCAATTGGTCGCTATTCGTTCAGGAGGACGGAATATGAAGAAGAAGAAAATAAAAGCGAACGGATTACTCTTACATCCAGAAAACGGGCTCTAATAGTCCCTATAACTCATATTATACGAGGGTTCCAATCCTTATCAACCTACCGGATTACAACGTAACTTCCTGCGTGTATTGTAATATAATGGGGTAATCGTAAAAGTTAAAAACTCGTTAGTTGCGATGGACCCAAAGTTTCTCGGAGCCCCCGCTTTTGCGCTGTATGGTCCATTTTATTTTACCTGCACGTAGATAAGGCTGCGACCCGCAAAGGTAAACAGAATTTAGGTAGATAAGTTTGGAATAAAAATGGTGGTAGAGTCGGCTACAAAAGTTGCTGAACATTATATAAAATAATATATAATGTTCAGCAACTTTTGTAGCTGAACATTATAATCATTCAATATTTCCTAACCATGATTTCTTACCATAAATTTGCTGATCAAAAGTAAACTAGAAAACAGCTAGTCATTACTTAATTATAAGATAAAGATTCAGATAAAATTATGGATGTTTACAGACTTATGTTGTAACGATGTTTATCATAATATGATATATTGGAGTTCAGCATTTTTTGTAATTTTCAAATGACAAGCTTGTAATGTTCTCTACTCTGGCAAGTGATTTATGGCTAGTTGTATTATGTACTCGTACCAAGCACAGGTGTTTAGTAATTTAGTATTTGTTAGACGACTTTCGTTGCTGACTGTACCTACATACTAATAATGCATATATTTGCCGTACTGTCTTATGAGTTTCATTTCCATTTAAAAACTGTGGGTTAATGTTCGACCGAAGTTTGTATAATATAATATCCGTAACCAAAAATGAAACAGCCCTTTTTTTATCTACTAACTACTATGGTGGTAAACAAGCATAGTCTTCTAGTTCTTGGCTCAAAAAAACATTTGAGGTTATTCTGTGTGGGGGTTTATAATAAAAAAAACTCTAAACTAAACCAAAAATAAACATTAAAATGCTCCTAACATGCTAAAATTTACTTCAAAATGGCCAGTCTATTTAATAATTTCATCTTACCTTCAAAAGGTGCACAAATTTTCCTCTGGCCCATATTTCCATGCGTGTTTCGCTATAAATATCGACGATAATTCGATTTTAGCGAACGTTATTGACTATAACAGCGAAATGCCCACAAAATGTCGTCGTAATAGCTCGCTAAGGCCATTTATACGTTACGATATAATCCGTGCCGTGTCGCAGAACGATAATAAGAACAAAAACAACATAAGCGTTGTTGTATAAATCATTTGTTTTGTATAAAATGCAAGAGAATGGAGAAGTTCAAGTCTTTTACTTTCACTGTTGTTCTACACATGGTGACGAGAAAATATACTTACTTGAAGAAAAACGACAGAAAAAAACTTAATAGCAAATTTTATAAATTATCTGTTTAACAGGTAATTTAGCTAAGACTACATAAAGTATAATTTTTACAAAAAAAAAAGTTTATCCTCAGTAAAATGTGTTGACAAAGGTATGCATCATAAATAAGTTGTTTAAGAATTTGGCAAAGTATTCTATGAAGAACATTGATTTCCCGAAAATGACAACTTTTTTTCCAATTTTTCCTGAACTTGTTTTGATTGAACTTTATTTTTCCTCTTTTCAATTCTCTTTGACAAATTAAATGACGTCAATGTCACTTCTCATTTAAACCCAAAAGTAGACATACATTTATTTGCAAATTAAGTTTAGATATCTATAGATATGCTGTTTAACTATCTATATTTTTATGATTAAAGCGATAAGTAACCATATCGAATGAACGCCCCAACATTTCCTTTAGAAAACTTTTAGGTTAGCGGGCTTTATTATCCATAAGTGGTCCTTAATCCGACACGTATTGCTAAGTGCAGCTTTCGGTAATGGTAACTCAATTAGTGCTACCACTTAGAGTTTAGTTTCCCGTATTAAGGTAAATGTACAATGCTATCAATATTACATGTAGCTATCTATCGAGAAACGCTCACTCGTTACTCGATGGATAGGTACTTTTGAACTTTTTTACTATTTACGTCCAGATACCGGATAATTCTTCATCTATTTTGCGCCATTTATCGAAATAAAAAGAAATCATGAGATACGTAAATATCAGTTTGGCAAGTGAGTGATTCTTGCTCTACACGAAAAGAAGAAGAAGACTTTAATGTTTAAATGTTTTTACAAATTTTTTCTTTACCCTCATTTGGTATAAGATTCATAGATTTAACTTGAAAAAAAAAAAAAAAAAAAAACAAATGATTTGGGGTAAAGTTTCCAAAATTGATCAAAATTTTGGTAACCCAGCGGTGAAGGCAGTAATTTAGTCAGTTTCTTTTTTATTTATTTACTTAAACCGTCCGCGTCTTAAAGTTTAATCTAACGTACAAAATAAGAATTAATTGACGGCTTAACAACCAACATTTTTAATCATTCAATAAATCAAAACGGATTAACAAGGCACGCTTGACCAATTTTGCCCCACTTTTGCTCTAAT
This sequence comes from Protodeltote pygarga, assembly GCA_936450705.2. NCBI lineage: Eukaryota > Metazoa > Arthropoda > Insecta > Lepidoptera > Noctuidae > Protodeltote > Protodeltote pygarga. The sequence continues at coordinate 2,913,734 of OW388264.2, read as the reverse complement.
ACTTACTTACACGACCGTAAACGATACATATGGATCTAAACTGGGGGGTTAGCCAAGTTGATTATCTACAATCGCTAACGAATAGAAAACGAAAGAAATGTATAGGATGACATTACCTTTGATTGATATGTCACGTGACATAAAATGTCATCCTATACATTTCTTTCGTTTTGTATAGCGTTAGCGATTGTAGCTAGTCAACTTGGCTAAGCCCCCTGCTGTGTTTTATCTACTATATCGATGTTTTCACTAGTTCGACATGCGTGACCGCTCGAAGGTGGAAGAGTTCTTTGTGGACGCGCCTTTTGCCACCGATTCGGTCCATCAGACAAATTGACCGTGGCATTCGGGTGTGTCACAATAATGAACGAAAGTGGAACTAAAAAGTGGACGCTAAGTTTTAATGAAAATAGTACATTCATATTATTTATTAGTACTTTTTTAGGGTATCGTGTAACCCAGTATCTGGGTTGTGGAGGTCTGATAGGCAGTCGCTCCATGGAGCGACTGCCTATCAGGACCTACATTTACATGTAAAACACTGGTATTCAGCTGCATCCGGTAAGACTGGAAGCCGACCCCAACATAGTTAGGATAAGGCTAGGCAGATGATAATGAGTACTTTTTGTATGGACTTGGTTACTTGGATGTTTTTTTTTTAAAAGAGGTTGGCTGGTAAAAAATAAGCTGAAGTGATTTAAATACCAATATTAAGTATCCAAGTAACAATTGATGATGATTTTTGCACCCAACAGTACATGTTCTAAAGAATGAAAGGGCCGTCAAGTTTGGTAATTTTGGTTGGCAAGAATTTCAAGTCAATGACATGAAAAAGAAAAAGAAGATTTGATGTATGCAACAGAGTATCTAAGGTTAATTTAATGTATAAACAAAACTCCATGAAAGATTCCATTTTTTTGTTAGAAACATTGTTTTGTTCCATAAATTACGCCAGATCTTTTTGACAGCGGTCATGATGTCGTCCTCAAATAAATTAGCATACTGTAATGAGAAATTAATTTTTACACTGTATTTAAGTCGATGCTCGGCTGGCGTTTCAATATGGTGCTTGAAATAAATTAAAATATTTTTTTTCATGAAATTTTGTTAGAAGAATCTTCGAAACAGGACTCGAGAGATTTTTTTTTTCCAAATAGAAAGCGTTCTTTCCACAAAAATTTGGAACTAAAGTGTTCGCATAGTATATATAAATGCTTTATGTTTATGTTATTTGTTAGCAATAAGATATCATCTTTATAGCATTGTATTGTCACTGCAAAGTTAGAAATACTAGCCGTCTAGGACTTCGTACAAGGGGTGGATGGAACTATTAACTGAGATGGTTGAATATAGAAAAGATTTTAATAGCACGGGCAGGGTTATGAATAGCTTAATAGGGAAGATGCACTATTTTTATTTTTGTTTTCATTTTAAAGAATTCCATGTAGAATAGACCACAAATATATTTAAAAAATTAAAACATTGCAATTTATCCGAAAAAATGCTGTTTTAAATTGACAGTTTGACAGTTCGCGGGAAAACGGACTTATGGTGCTGATGATGTCACTCTTGTCTTTTACTGGTTCGCCGTTGGCTTTCATACTTTTGCATATTTATTTAAATCGAATAAAAAATAGTATTTACAAAGCATAGAATTTTATTTTATAAATTTACAAAAAATAATAACTTAAATATTATATAAGTAGTAGTACATTTTAATTTTGGAAATACAGCATCTATCCAGAATTTCTATGCAGCATTCATAATAGATAAAATGCTTTTATCGTATATACAAATATACTTCTTTTAATTTTTCAAAGTTTGTGTGTGCTATACAGAAACGTGATATTTTCCTTATGCTGAAAAACATTTGAAGTTGTACTTGTGCCCAATATTTTGGTGTTATTTTATTGTCTTTCATATAGGAAAGTATGGTAGGTAGCTTCTGTTAAGGATATTTCACCTCTACTGTGTAATTTTCAGCCGTCAGGTGTTGCACCAAAAAAGGGTACTCGGCATTACGAAGCAATCCAGCTTCTTCAATTTTAATCTAAAATGCTGATTAAAATAATATAAACAATATTTATTACTACAAAGGCCTGGAACTAAACATACCTAACTAATTATTTTATTCAAAATATTTAAACTAGAGAAAAACTAATGATGTTATGTCAATACTAACTCTAGGTAAACACCTGGAGTCTGCTTTGATAAACCCAACTCCCATTTTTATTAAAAAAACGCAATTAATATTCCCATAAAATAATATTCACCTTTACAACCATAACGTCAAATAAGTTGTCAAAACAAGTGTGACGTCACGAAACACTAATTCGTGTTTTAAAATACGTATTGTTTCAAGTCATTTTTAAATCGTAATTATTGTAAAAAAACAACAATATGTAAAATAAAAACGTTGTAGTGGCCTTTGTTTTATATTTTTTTAACGTTTTAATCATACCAATTCCATAAATATTACATCTGCATCTTCCCTATTGGTAGTGCGGCTGGTGGCTTAACCAGTAAGGTCGCGAAAGGCATCGGGAGAGAAGCTTCTTCAGCACATTAGAAGGAGTTACGGCTGAATTGGAAAGGTGCGACAACTTCCTTGATTCTGATGATTGATGATGGAGTTGAATAGGACTACTAATTTCGAAGTCGATATACCAGAGATGCTCCGAAGAAGTGTAATAAGCTCCCAAAGTAAAGTGTTAGTGGTGCTATATACCTATAGATTCTATAAGTATATGTTAGTCGATAAGGTATAAAAAATAAAATATTTGAGTTTTAGCGATTTAAAAATTAATAAAAAAATATTGAGCGGCGGACGATTTATTTACGATAATATACTTGAATTTTTAGAGCTGTTTTGTTAGTTTCTTAATTAAGGTTAAGATATTATGTTAGAATACTTCATGCCTACATTTTTTTAATCCACTTGCAATATGTCTTTTTTAATTAAATTCCTAATTAAAAGAGATTAACGCGTACCCGTTAGGCCGAGACGGTGCTTTCAATTGAATCGTTGGTATCCTGCTCGAACCAGTCCAAAGATATTTTTATAATGAGAATTACCGTAAACGGGCGGAACATCTTTATTAACTAACGCTTGAGTCTTGAGTTAGTACTTTTTTTTCTAGAAATAAATGCACCGTTTCACTCGACCGTCTAATTCTGTAGCCAATTTTCCGCATTTCGTTTTATTCCTCCGATATGATTCAGGTTTTTTTGTTATGACTTGTAGATTGAAAGGTAACAAATGTTGACTGTCTGTCTGATCTATTTTTGACAGTATTTGAAATAGACATTTTCGTTTGTTTATTATTTTATCAGTTTTTAATGATGGAGCTAGTTTCTATGCTGACAAAAACAGAGCAAAAAATCAAATATTATATTATTTACGTGGGATTCTTAAAATTGGCTTAGAAATATTATTTTACAACAATGTTTTCTATTTTAGATTCACCATAAATTTTCGAATTTGGCCTCCACGATTTAAGTCTATCTAAAACCTATTTAAAGGAATCTAATAATATATTTAATTTTATCAAACTCAAAACTAATCTTAACCCGTCAAACCCTCACTAAGGAGACACAATAGAAAATATGTTGTTTAAAAATAACTTCATTTTCAAACAAACGACACTGTCAACATAATGAACCACACGTAACTAACGATCCTTAGATACGCGATAACCTAATCAGTTCTACAAGATCTCCTATATTTGTCTCAACGATTAAATTTATAGCGTATTGAGAAACGTGATTTATTGTTATGAGAAACTTATTGCAGATATGAGATATTACAGCGTATGTGAGAAAAGTTGGGGTGAAACGCAAATTAAGAGGGTAAACGAGTGAGATTGAGCGTTAGAATTTGAATCCATTTCTTCTGTTTTTTTTTTATATGATAGCTTTATTGTTTTACTAGTGACCCGCCCCGGCTTCGCACGGTTACGCTAATATGCATGTATTATACATATAAACCTTCCTCTTTAATCACTCTATCTATTAAAAAAACCGTATCAAAATCCGTTGCGTAGTTTTAAAGATCTAAGCATACATAGGGACAGACAGACGCGGGAAGCGACTTTGTTTCATACTATGTAGTGATTATTTAAAATAATTACCATGATTCCTATTTAATCGTCCGCGTCGCTGCCGTATCAAAAAGGTGAATGTCAAAAGTTTTCACATACAACTTTTTGATTTGACAGCGAAGACATACCGAGGTATGAGATACATTGTAAATATGAGTTTAATGAAATATACAAAATAGTAAAATATTGAAAAATGTGACACAAAAGAAAATCAATTGTTAGGTATGTGACGCCGGCGTCCTTTTGATAGTTAAAAGTTCAATGACTGTTACGAAAGTGTAAAAAAAATGACTGGCTTTGAACTGTAAAAATGTATCCAACGTGTTACGAAAAATCCTGCCAACATTAAAAAAAAATCAAACTATGAGAAATATAAAGCGTCAGTCAGTCAGTCAAATATGAATGAATTTACACGATACTTTTATTGAAAAACACATTAAAAATTCAGTCAGCAAGCTAAAAATAGTCTTGTAAAGGAGTATGTTAAAAAATACTCCTTTACAAGACTATTTTTAGCTTACTCATCACTCAACATACTTTGTAATGAGAATTTCAACGCCAGCACCAAGCTTTAAGCCCGATAATATCATCACGTGTCTAGCCAAGTTATTACTTAGACTCACCGCATACAAAGAGACAGTATTGCCGTATCTCAAAGACCACGCTCGTGTACGCTGGATGCAAATAAATTAATCATAGGGGACTACTATTGTAGCGGGTTAGGAGATTTTAGGCGGGATATAGATTGAAGTAATTATATTAATACAAAATCTGTTTATGAAGAAATATAATGGCCGCACGGGATATTGTTTTTTCGTAAGGCATTTGTGAACTTAGATGTACTTATTTTAACTTTTGAAGAGGATCAGTTAACGGCTTACCTTCGGTGACGGAGAGGCACTATAAGAAGAACTTACGTCATGTCATATATTGATTTTTAATATAATGTTACGGTTATGTTAGCAGTGATAGCCTAGTGGTGTGACCGTTGGACTGCCAAATCAAAGGTCGTAGATTCAAAACCCAAGTACGAACCTCGGACTTTTCGGATTCATGTGCGTATTAGAAATAAATGATCACTTGATAAAACGGTGAACGAAAACATCGTGAGGAAATCAGCACATCTGACGTACGCAGACAAAGTCGCCGGCAAAACGCTAGTTAAATATAAAACGCTAGAAAGAATGTAAGATTTAGCAATGCAGCTTTAGCTTAATTGTTAGTATTACACATCATCTGTGAAACTTTGATGCTCCTTAGACGAGAAAAGCTCGTTAGAACTGGCAACAGCATTTTGTAAGTGCAAATTTCAGAACCACTAAAACTTTAGATGAAAAATCTGGAGTTTGCCTGCATAAATAGTTTAAAAAATAGGGTTTACATTGCATCTCTTTTCTACCGGACTCATCTTTGAGTCGTGATAGCCTAGTGGTGTAGACCGTTGACTGGTAAGTCAGAGGTCTCAGGTTCGAACCCAAGGCGCGCACCTCTGACTTTTCGTAAGTTATGTGCGTTTTATAAATTAATTATCACTTACTCCGTGCCTCGGAAAGCACGTAAAGCCGTTGGCCCTGCGCCTGATCTCTCTCCGGTCGTGTCGGATTGCCGTCCCATCGGAGTATGAGAGTGAGGGAATAGAGAGTGCACCAGCATTAGTGCACTATAATATCTCCCGCGTCGATGGCTAATCTCCGTTGAGATTGGCCGCTGTGACCGAAATTCGGTCAGGAGGACATTATTATTATTTATTTATTTCTACCGAGTAGACACTGAAATAAAAATTTAATACTTACATCCATTATTATCATTCGAAGCTCTAACAATTTAGTAGAATAAGCAATTCAACCATCACCGACTAACTTACAATGGCGACAATGTCTTCGTAATTTCAACGGACGGTTCTCATCTCTGGAGACTGCTTTCATACCTCCATTAAGGAACGTTTCAATAGCAATCACGGGAGTGGCTCAATCGTCGGACTTTCGGTCCATTGTCTGCCGGCTACGGCGCAGAAACCATTGCCTCCTTATTCGGCGAGCAGTCAAAATGTACATGACATTCGGACAGATATTCGTGGACTTATAAGGTGGTGAAAGTGGGGGAAATGTGTTCAGTGATTTTATGTTTTGTAGTAGAATTCTGAATTGTATGAGGGATGAACAAAATTGAAAAGGATAAATATTATGTTCGATGTAAAGGTCATTGTAATAAGCGGAAGTTTATATTGAAATATTTATAGTAACAAAATGTGTCTTACGTAACCCTATTGTTCCAATGCGGTTTTAGATAACGCCAAAACTATTTCTGTTCGTACTAATTTTGTACTATTTTTTACTGCTCAATAAATAGGAAACGTGACCGCTAAATACGTGAATCATGTTTTTTTTACTTCTATTAACACTTCAAATATAAAGCTTGCAGTGCCTAGTTAAATGCACCTTATAGGTAACTACTAACTAGGTAGAGGTACTAACTATAGGTACCTACAACTAACTTATAGGTAGTTCCTTTAGAAACATTTTTTAGCTTTACATTAACACTATTTAAATTTTAAGCAGCAACTGCATCAATTTATAAAGATAATTAATATTTTAATTAAGATAACATTTATTAAGCTATACTTCGCATATCGCTAACCATATATTTGAATGAAGCACCACACACGACGAAAATAATATAGGTATATTTCAAGGTCTCTCATCTTATGATAAGATATTTTATCTTACTATAAAATATTATATTACCTTCATCGTCTGCGACGGGCTTAGGCCTTGGTTACCTCCTAGTATATTGAATCCATCGATAGGCCGAAGCGGTCGAGAGTATAGGAAAGAGAATGGGTGAAACCTTAGCAGTTAGCTCGCATATCGCGAAGATCGGGTCTAGCAGTTTGATCGGGTTTAGCATCGAGCGCATATTTCGCAAATCTCCAGCTCGCATGGATTTCCCGAGTATTTCTGCAACCTATTTTCTCTAAGGCCATAGACCTTAGTGGGCTCTCGCCCTTTGGTGTTGCGCGTGCCTATGCGCAGTGATATATACCTACACATCATCAGGCGACCCGCTTGTTAATTTGCCCCTTGGTAAATAAAATATAACTAAGTACCTACATCGTCAAGTTACACAACTATAATTACATAACTTTGATATCAATGTAAAAAAAAAACAATGATTTCAATTACAATACTGTATCGAGCATTTGAATGTACAATTAGTTGTCTACAAGACACCATAAAGCATTCATCAATGGTGCGCCAATTAACCGTAAGTAAAAGTAACAAGTCACGGTGATCAGCATTGTTCTAATGATACTAAAACAATAGGTGAAAGCGAGTCAAACGCTCTATCGATTACGTTTTACGCAACGACGCTTGATACCCTGTCATTTTGTGGGGCTTAGATCCGCGATCGACTGGTTGGTGATTTGGTGAAGTCCGAAACGGTTGTTAAAGCTGGTCCTTCGAGACACATAAAAAGTTTGGGTTTTATTATTTTATTTAACGAAGTACTTTACCACGATGTTGAAAGCCTTTTGCAATACACGTCCTTATATTGTTTGACTTGGTCCTTTTGAATGGCTTACTTACATAAGCTACGATCGGTCAGGAAATAATAAAATTTAATTTGCAGAGAATTAAAATCTTTTTTTTTACAGCTTATACGTTTCGTAGTTGGATTTTATTTTATTAATGTAATAGTAATTAAAACGTGATTATCGATCGGTATCGTAAATTTTATTTTATACTACTAATACTGTTTCTTTTTTTTTTTGATTATTAACAAATATTTATTTATTTTTGCAGGTAAGTAACCTACGAAGCCAGCGCCGATGAAGTCACGCCCCTGAGGTATCGAAACACTTGCCAAAGTTCATTTGTCCATCAATTTGCCAAAGCTTTAGGGATGGCCAGTCGAATTAATTGTTCTCCCCAATGAATTAATTTAATTTGTGAAGTGATCTTTCACGATATTTTTACCTTTCGTGTTACATTTTATTTTCAAAACTGCTTAATAGTTTATGTTGAACCAATCGCCTACTCTCATTAAAACATAAATAAAATTGAATACACAAAACTTGAGAACCGCTAAACTGATTTTGATGATTTTTTAGCAATACCCATAATATCATATTACCAATATTTTTTTGTGTAACGTGGTTTGAACACATTGCGCGTATTTTTTGTAAGTCAAGTGCGCCTAAAGATATATAATCAACTGATTCTTGCCAAGGCATGTAAAGCTGCCAGTCCTGCGTCTAGAGTTAGCTGTGCTACCTGTTTTGCGCACACACTAGTTCCCTAATCTTCGTTGAGATGGTCGCTTTTGATGGAAATTCGGTCAGGAGGACATCATCATTTAAAAAAATTTAAATGCGGTGTTCCTGCTGTGATCTTGCCGGTGGCTTTTTTCGTAAATCGATTCTTTTGTATAAACTCACGACGTTCACTTCTCTCAAAAGTCACAGGCAAAATAATAGGTGAAAAATCGGTCCTAAGCGGAGAGCCTAAACCGTATCCTGTTTTTCCGCCATTCCCTATAACAGGCATAGGTCACAACTGACGTATGCACACATAAGCCAATTGATGTTTTTATTATTTATGACAGTCGGGGCAGAATTGAAGTGAAGGTAAAACAACAGTCATAATCGCATTATCGGTAAATCGATTGTCAATAATGCTATTGCACACATGTTCTATTATTAACTCGTTCGAAGAGCATTCGGAATGAAACGCGATGGAATAAAGAATCGAGTAATAAGCTAAGTCTTTTGTAGTGCGACTTTAATGTTAGCGATTTAGATCCATGTCATCTATATTTGAAATTAAGCAAACACTAAGTTAAGTACCATTTTTTACCCCCGACACAAAAAGAGAGATGTTATAAGTTTCACGTGTCTGTGTATCTGTGTATCTTCTAAACGAATGGACCGATTTTTATTTAGTTTTTTTTTTATTTGAAAAGTGACTTTGATCGAGAGTGTTTTTAGCTAAAAAAAAATGAGATTTACCTAATTTTGTTGTGGGTTTTTAATTTTTTAAATTTATAGTTATGTAGCTGTACGGTATAGTCAAAATCAAAACAAATTCGCCTAAAGGAAAACAAACACGATGGATTATGCAGAGGAGTTTAACTTATGAACTCGAAGCGTAAATTACTTTTAGAGAGCCATTAAACTGAAACTTTTTAACGACTATCAATTTTTATTACGAGCCCTACGTTAGCTGCGAGGTTTTAATATCGCTTATAAAAAACAGCCATTTTGAAAGCTAATTGTTTGTAGTAATTAGGCTGTCATCATAAACTAAATAATTAGTCTTTGAGGTCAATTACTACTTTGTTCAACACAAAAATTGTTTACCAGTAATTTTTCATTTTGGTTCGAAAATTTTTATGTTTTTCTTTTTTACCGTGCTTTAAATATTCAACAATACTGAAATAATGATTTAGATGTTTATTACACAATATTAGTGGTCAGTGGTCGAAATTTGACCGTATTTTTTTTTAATATAAATTTTAGCTTTCTGCACTTCTTCTCCATATAAACTTTTACTAGGCCGTTTCGTACTCCTCCGTGCGCGCAATATCCTTAAAAAAAGCTCATGGACAGTATTCGCTTCAGGTATTAATATATAGATTCCATATTTGTGTCACTAATGTAATATTGACTTAATATTATTAAGATATGAGACATTAAGTCTGGCTAAAGACAAGATTTTGACATTAAAACAATCTTTTTGACTTTTCGTAAAACGCAAACTGACGTATTTTTTTAGAACTGCTAAAATTATTATTGCTATACATTGCGATTTATTTAGCGTCGTAATCTGCAATAATCAACGTTAAGACAGACGGACTTGGCTGGCTAAAGTCATCACACCCTCCGACACAAATATTCGCAAAAAGTTATCAATCTGCAGAAACCGGACACTGCCCATATTGATAATTGTATATGAACAAAAGCACTTATAACGTCTTAAAATTGCAGTATTATGTCAATAGTGTTCGATGAATCGTTCAGAATATCTATTACATCGAAGTATTTCTTCATATTTTCCATTTTTGACTGCACACGTTCACAAAGGAGTCCGTGTCACGACCAAATTACCTGTTCCAATTGTCGACGACGCGACGTTCCGCTTCCTTATTCAAAAATACATCGCCAAAGATCACGTCGTACCTACTGGAGGATCGATCACAATCTATTTTAGTCTATGACATTATAGCATAGAATAATGTCAGTGCAGAATGAACAGTTAATACAATGTTTAGTGAAATGATGTGTAGGTGCAATTGCACGCTCCATAAACCATCTCTTGTAGATGTAAATAGGCCAGTAAGATGATAGACGCACTTATTGAATAATACAAGCAATGTTTGTTAATGAGTAGGTAATCTTAATGCACATTAAGACTGGCTTTTACTGATAACTATGATTATTGAATATTGTAATGTGTGGCGTCCCTTTTATTTATTGAATCATTGTGTGATAAATTGACCTTTTCTACGTTTGGTTGGCTATTAAATTTTGTATGTATCTTTGTAAAAAACACAGTTTTTAAACAGGATTCCAAACTGCAACGTTTTTGATAAAATACACCAGCTATATATTTCTATTGCCAATTCTAAACCACTTCTAACCTTACTGGTATGTCCGTTAAACTCCCAAGACAAAAGGTCGTAGGTTCGAAACCTGGCCTCTGTATTTTTTAATTCAATCACTTTACAATCACTTCCTAAAACAGTGAGGGAAAAAATCGTGAGGAAACCAGTACACCTAAGAGAATTTTCAACTAGTGTAAAGCCATGTCAGAGGCCTACAGGCGCGAGCGGTTTAAACTCTGACACCAGGTTATTCATCAACTATACGATAAAGAATGAAGATTCCAAACCTGCTCATTGAGCAGTGTGCTCAATCTAATTTCTCGACCACCACAAACTTGTGACTATGAGTGCAGTTCTTCAAATATGTAGTATAAAATATGAGGAGTTTATATGCATTTTCTGAACTTATTTGTGTTGTGAATATAGTACGCAGTTGCTCTTAATAGCCACCTGAACACGGTCTAATCTATCTAGATACGTGGGTTCACAGCGTAACATGGAACATGAATTAACCTGTAAGGTCAGCTTAGGATTATGCTGCGAAGATTCGAAGGGAATTAGATATATTCAGGTTACATGAACAGATATATTGTTAGTTGATGTATTTGTCGATTGACACATGTCTACTAACATGGTAATACTAATCCTAACTAATATTATAAATGCGAAACTAATATTGGTGCCAATTCTCTTGCACACACTCTAAACTAATTTAGACTTCCATCTCCCTTTTTAATCATGAGATCATTAGAAAAGGATAAAAGATTTTTAGAGCTGTCAAACTAGTCCATTTGCGTGATATCAACGAGAATTTAGTCGGCATGTCATAGAGGTCTCGTCTATGTTTACGTCAATTGCAAGGACGTATTTCAATTTGCTGTCCTTTTTTTATGGTGTTCATTAGAAAGAGATATAGTTAGACTAAAATTAGTTTAGCGGGATGTACAAAAGAATCAGCACCATTGTTTGTTTGTTACTTTTTCGCTTTACTAAAACTGTTTCGCTGAACTGATCATCCGATGATGTTTTATTTATATAGGGGAGTGTGGATGTGTGAGTATGCTCTAAATCAAAATCAAAATATTTTTATTCATATAGACCATTAGGCACTTATGAATAGTCATAATTCTAATATTGTATAGTAAGAAAGAAAGGAAGAAAAAAAAAAGAAAGAAAGAAAAAAGTTTTATTTTGCAACCTCACAAAAGATACAAAAAAATAACAAACAAACAAAAAAAATAATGTGATGTGGATGTGTGAGGCCAAAATATGGCGCCTATCTTAGCTGCAGCTGCAACAAACTAATCGCTGCAGCGCTTGTATTCTGACAGGCCCAAAGTTTGAGTGACTCTAGTTGCCAGTTCCAAGGGCAGCCTACCCTTCATGGAGAAGAATCTGGCAAGAAACTCCATGGTTGCATTCCACTCCTTTTTGCGTTTAGGAGGATTCGAGTGTGTGGGTGTGTAAGTTTGTGAAAATGATGAAAAACAAAAATATCGTATAAACAAATTATCTAATTGCATTAATATCTTGTTTAGTGCTTCGTATTTAGTACCTACCGAGAAATTTCCTGAAAAAATATGCTTCCGTAATTTAATTGGGTATAAAAACCGTCCGCCCGTAAAAATCTGGCATAATGAAACCTACGTAGTACCTTGCTTTAATCTCAATTATTCCTAACTAGCGACTCGTGCCGGCTTTTAATATACATATAAACCTTCCGGAAGAAATTATCTAAATGATAGTGAAAACCGTATCAAAATCCGTTGGGTGGTTTTGAAGAAATAAGCTGAGAAATAGACAGACGGGAACAGTGACTTTGCTTTACACTATTTAGACAGAGATAAAATTACCTTCGCAACGGATCGAAAGAATTTGAATAATGAGATCTATTCCGTTGTAAAAAAATCCCATAAATCTCCTTTCAGATAAACTCTGTACCCAAGGACCAAAGTGTAAAAGTTTTAGTTTGTTGAGTTCGAGCGCATTACGTCGGCACGAGACGCCTCGTGCATTTTTCACAGGCGTCCGCCGCCATTTATTATTGCCTTCATAGTATAAACAGGCTGACAGAGCTGCATTAAATATGAAAACGGTTAATGCCAGTTCTTTAGATTTGCTACAATGGAAACTGTAAAGTTTGAAACATAATATGAAAGATTTAAATTCGTGAAATGTGGATTTTTAATGATATTACTGGCGTTCCAGGGGTAGAATGTCATTGCGATCAATCTTACCCGAAGTGCTATTCCATTAAAGATCCATCGTACGTCGTTTTAGCATAAAATGATTTGGGTTTTCATCAAAAACCTACTGCTGTCGAATATTGAATGCCCCATTTAGCCCCATAATCTTTTTCATAAATCTTATAACTTGAGATTTGATGGCAGCAACGATCCAACAAAGTTCGTATCAATAAAAGATCTGGAGCTTAATCTAAAAATCCACACATTATTCTCGTATTGAACCGAAACTCAATTTTCGAAGTTATGACAGCCGTCGCTCCCGCGAGAAATTATATTGTTTTTAAACTAACTGACCTTACGAGTCATTGTCAGACATTGTCTGGGAACAAATGAACTGTCCGTGGGCGTCATAAATCATGTTTCACGCAGTATCCCTTGCGGAGTAAGTAGAGACAGACCGCCATGTATCACGCACGACTCTGACACACATATCTTTATTTGTGGTTTTAGAATAAAGTATATTCTCAACAATTTTTAGGTACGCACTTATTATATCTATATTCTGTACCCTCACAACTTATTTGATAATCTATTCAAACATTCTTGTCACTGCTAGCAGCCGATATTACGCGAATGTATTGTCAAAGAAATCACAAAATCTGCTCCTTTCATCCGGCTAGCCATTCCTTTTCTACGCATTCAATATCTACGAATTGTACGACGACCTACGTTATATCTATTCTTGAGGAATCATAATAAATCGGTTCATAGTGTGTTTGCGTCACAAAACTGATATATCGTATTCAGAGTCCGAGGATTTGCATTGGTAAACCAGGACAAACGGTATTCACAATTACTTTGATACAGTTAAAGTATTGAATAAAACAAACTTTACATAAAATAAACTATATTAAACTATACCTACATAGTGACTGTCTGCTCATGTCACTATTAGACTGCCAAATTCGATTTCAGGTTAATTTAGGTCAATGTTTAAAGTAATTAAGTATTACTTATCAGTTATAGCCTAGTGTTATGACTGTTGAACTCCTAGGTCAAACTTTGTACCTCTTCTCATACACAGAAGGATCGAGCATTAATCACCACGCTAGCTCACTGCGGGTTAGCGATTTTAGGCTACTACTAATGTCCAAGTTTCCATACAATATTTTCCTTCACCGATAGTCAGAAATGTATAGTGTCAATACAATTTTCTCGATTTTAAACGAGGCGCATTACAATCTTCTTACTCATTTAGCTTTTACCTAAATCAAAGTCTTGTAATATTAATACTCTAAAGTCTCGAGACATAACAAAGTTGAGCAGATAAACGGTATGTTAGCAGCCATCATTGTATAAAAGTAGCCATTCTAACTTCCATAATTCAGGCGTTGTAGTACCATAATTCAACGAAACTGAATGTTCTAAGCCGCGAGAACGACCCCTCGGAGCGCACGAATATTATTCTAATGAAAATATCGTAAAGATAAATTTTACTGTCAACTCTTTATGTATTGTTCTGTTACGTGGGTCGTAATTGGCCACTGTTGTTTATTAAACTAAAATTTTACAAAAAATTAAAACGAACTTCAAATACTAAAAAGCTAGAAATAACACAAAAACGTCCATTTTGTAGTCGGTGGCAAGCTAAGCTGGTTTCAGATTAAATCACCTTATCCTACCTTAGCCTTGGCATCGACTCACAGCCACTCAAAAGATACATTTTTGTGTTATATCTAGCATCTAATGTTTAAAGTCAAACTGACTTTTACGGAAGACGAAAATTCGTCACAATAATGGGACCAATCGGAGAGTATACTTAGGTTATTTGCGTTGGAGAGTATACTTGAGATTTTAGCGTAATTTTTAGACTGCCAAAATTAGAACCACAGGAGTGATGCCACAGAAAAAAGTAAGTTATAAGTTAGAACCACAGGAGTGATGCCACGGGAAAAAAAATAGTTATAAATAATATCACACGTGGTTTTAAGTGTACATTTCTCAAATATCTTGAAGTTTGATATGTTTCGTGTTTAGGCGAGAGGTACAGAAAGGAAATACTTCTTCACATTCCCACATTCGCTGTTTGCGTTCAACGAATTGAAACTTTTCATTTTGAAATCTATTTGGTAGGTGGAAAACGTATTGTTGGTAGAACTATATTGAAAAATAACTGTTGTGTAATCAAGTGAGGTTTCTATCGCAATTTTGTGTCGCTTTACTGCTACACTACTGGGAGTCTCTTAAATTTATAAATAACATACGTACACCACTGACAAACGGCAAAGAGGATCCTGGAACCATCGTGAGGAAACCTGGATTTAATCATTTTGAAATTCAACAACACACGTCAATTCATTAATCAATCAATTTATTATGCAATATTTCATTGCCTTCCTTTTCACAACGTTATTTCGTGTGATTTAAAAAAAAAAAGATTATTAGTGTCATAGTTTTGAATGGTTTAAAAATATGGAAAAATATCACTACTTTTTTTTTTTTCCTTTGTGGCAATCAAGCCGAGCGTAACTAGACGACTTATCGACTATTCTGCCAGTGTCAAGTGATATCTACTTGGTATGAAATTCAAATAATCGTAATCGTTTCGAAAGATATTTTAAAAATCATCGACAACTAAAATTTTGAAATTTTGAAAACTACCTGTTCCAAAAAACAAAATGTTAAAATTAAAAATAGAGGAAAAAAGGTTTTATTAAAAAAATGGATGCCGTGAAAAATGTTTACAGCGCGTTTTTCTGACATTCTCTATTTAAATTAAAATGCGTAATTGAAAAAATGGTGGAGTACTTATCTGTTATATTGTCTGGTGATGGCTTGTTTTAACACCGTTGTATAATACAGCCTGTGCTGTGATAGCCTAGCAAGCCAGAGGTCTCAGGTTCGGACCCAAGGCATGCACCTCTGAGTTTTCGTAAGTTAAGTGCGTATTATAAACTAATTATTACCTGCTCGCTTACTTTTACTTATCATTAAATAGGAACTGAATCTCGATACTTTGCACAGATGTGAGATAGTACTGGGAAAATCCTGCAAAATGTCTGGCGAAAAATCCCATCTTTCCTTTACATTACATACCTACAGTTACAGCGAGTAACAGCGTACGATAAAACTTTAACACAACAATACAATCTAAATTGGAATAAAGAAATTTCCATGGTTAAGTTAAGCATGAATAAAACAGGGCTGTTACATGCTGAGCTTTTTTGTATGCATAACTACATGATACTCAAGGGATAGATGTTTACACAGACAATATTGAAAAGCCAGATTGGTTAGATCAGCTCTAGAACTTTGAACAAAGTGTTGACCACTGGCATTAATAAATCAGTTTGATTGATTCCGCATCAGACGATCTTGTACAAGTTACTGTTAGTTAATTATTTTGTATACCTAAATTTATTGTAATTGACATGACATAATTGACATGATTGTAAAGCGGTACACCTGCGTTTGGTGACTCGAGTTTAATTCCAGCAAGAGATTTTTTTTGTGTGATCGATATTATTTGTTCCGCTCTTGGTGATTGTGCATTGTTCAATTATATGTATGTAACTGCAACGGCGATACAGCCAGCTGTTTGCTTCACGCACACTTAGTACGTGTATTTGCCAAGCCCTTAATCATATTCTTCGACGGGCAATAGCGTATCAATAGGACTGACCTAATTAATATTAATTTTGAGCGGGTAACTACAGAGAACGGGTAGAGTGATCTTGCTGTCCCCTTTATGCTGTGGGATGGAGAAATGAGAGGTTCTGTCTTTTTCGTAAGTCCTTGCTGCGTAGCCTGAAATTCTGGATAAGATAGGCTCGATATTCTCTGGTGACAACAACTTATTGGTGTCTTGGTGATCATTTTTTTTGTTTGAAATATATTTGCTGTGTATAAATATTCCCTTGTAATGTATTGTTTATATATAAAAATCAATTGCTGTTTCCTTTTTATTATGTTCGTAATTGTCAAGACAAGGTTTGTAGGAATTTACATGTTTTTTAAATTCACCCGGACGACGACGCCTGGCATAAACAGCTAGTCTACAATAAACAAAAACTGCTCCGATATTTGTTCTATAAGAGTCTTCTTTATC
The DNA here is from genome assembly GCA_936450705.2 of Protodeltote pygarga. Lineage (NCBI taxonomy): Eukaryota > Metazoa > Arthropoda > Insecta > Lepidoptera > Noctuidae > Protodeltote > Protodeltote pygarga. The sequence continues at coordinate 2,896,737 of OW388264.2, read as the reverse complement.
GTATGATTGCCTGGTTGGTGAATAACGTAGTTTCTTTTTTCTTCTTTACTGCGCTGCCGCCAGGTCTTGACCAGCCTGGATTGGGATCTGCAACCTTTATGGGTAGCTACACACATAGTCAATTCGGTATTTTCGAAAAAGTCCCGATGAAATTTCTTCTAAAATACCGAATCGAATGTGCCGAATAGACTATGTAGCTACTCTAACTTGGCAGTCCACACTGGGCTAACACTGTTATTTTTTCTATTAGATAAAATTTTATAATCGTCAATTTTACAACTTTTTGTCCTATCATCATCACCAGTCATCACTTATTAGAATGCCGGCGACGCGTAATGAATTTCTTTTTGTCGTTTTACAGGTTAAATAATTTTAAGAGATCAAATTCAACCCTCCCAATCACAACGTAACAAAAATTCAACCCGCACATTAAAATATACTTTTACACTCACAGAAATACAATAATTCTACTGACAATTAAAGTTACTGAAATATCAGGTTATATTTTAGAGGCGAGCGGACCGCATCGTAGCTTTTAGCTTGCAGTACTATAAATATGGGTAGTGTTCAACTCAGGCGCCAAAATCGAGGGTCAACTGTTCGCCAGGATCGAAATTAATGAACGTCACAACTGCAAAGTTCTTGTTTAATTAAATTTCTGATGAATGACATTGTTTAGAGTTTGATTATAGTCGATTTATTTGTATAGCGTAACTTGTTTCTCGTAGCTTAGTTTGCGTGTATTTCAATTCTTTTTGTCGTGTGGTTGATGAACAACCTGGTGTCAGAGTTTAAACCGCCCATAGGCTTCTGACATGGCTTTACACGCCATCGAAAAATCTCTCAGGTGCGCTGGTTTCATCACGATGTTTTCTCTCATCGTTTTAGCAACTGATAATTAATTTATAATACGCACATAACTTACGAAAAGTCAGAGGTGCGCGCCTTGGGATCCTCTGATTTGTCAGTCGACGGTGATACCACTTGACTATTCTGTGCTATAACCTGTGCTGTTTTTTAATAAAAAGCTACTTAACCTAACCTAGCTAAACTAACCTAGCATAGCTAAAGTAAGCTAATGGGCATCTCCAGGTTGCGTTTTAGAAGTAAGTAGTTACGACGTAACTTAATTAAACAGTTTTAGGTACACCACGTCCATCGATTCGTCCGTCGACACTCGTAAAACTAGATACCCACATCGCGTCCGCACCCAGCACATGCATATCAACAAATTAGTATAATATATAATATAATATTATATACATATTATTAAATCACTAACTTCAATAACAATTTCATTTTCCTATACAAACTTCCATCCCTTATTTTACCCCTTTAAGAAACATTCAAAACGAAACCCTTTAAACACAGTTTTTACCTTCTTTTTAACAATTTTACTTTTAAGTAAATAGAACTCTGTATAAATAAAAGTAACTTTAAGTAAAGAAAGGAAGATTTCGTAAAATTTCTTTAGAAATAAGCAACTCTTTTGTTTTCGTTATTCGGTTAAGAAACAACTACGTAACAGATATATATTTTCTGAAGAGGTTTGCAAAAATATACTTTACCTAGAGCTAGCAATGTTTTCAAAAACCATTTCAATGTTAAATTCACAGATTTAGAAGAACGTGGCGCGTGAATCTAAAATGTTTATAATTTTAATCTATTTGTTCATCAACCATTCTATAAGGTATTTTTTCAAAGCAAAGTTTTAAGACCAAGCTAAGATATCTCCCAGTCGCTCTGCCACTAAGCTATTAAGTACTTTTTTTTATAAATTCTCAAATAAATGTTGTTTTTGATTGCATAAATGCTCAATTTCGGAATTCAAGAACTCTTGAGCGCTTAATACCTACTTAGCTACCCAAAATTCGTAGAAGAATGATGATTTTATGTAACAAACAACAAAACAAAAATATTATTAGAATTACTTTTAGAAAACGTTATATATAAAACGAGCGTCTTGTCACCTGTAGACTACTTTCTAAAATATTTTGCATTATTAAGAAGATAATATTATTATATTACACCGTATATTACCTATGTAATATATGTATAAATATTAATATACAATATATTATATAATATTATTGTGACTGCATTAATTATCTGTCGTAACCTGTGATTATAAATGTTTCTATAAAATCCCATCTAGAGCATGGCTTATGTTCATATTAATATACCGGGATGCAATGTGACAGAGTTAATTGATTAATATACTAAGGTATATTAATTGGGTTCAGTTGGGAGACAGGCGATAAATTATAATTATCTAATTGATACTGTACAATTAGTTGTTGTCAGATAATATTACCAATACATATACTTTTTTTTATAGTGTTGATGCATACTCTGCAAACAAAATTTGTAATTTTTGTTAAATAAAAAAATGATTAGAACGAGATTTGAACCCGCAACTTACTAGGCACAGGCCCAGTCGCTCTGCCACTAAGCTATTCGTTACCCCGCCCGAGTTATCATCTCACATTCAACCATCTCAGATTGTAGTTTCGATAACACGGGTGGGGTTACGAATAGCTCAGTGGCAGAGCGACTGGGAATAACTCCCTTTTATAAGCATTTATTTAAATTTAAGTATGTGTGTGTGTGTTTCGGTCAAATCTTGCGATTTTGTTACCTATTGAGCGCCAGAATAAAAAAACGTTACGTCTTTATTTGATATGATAAATTGTATTTTTGAATAGGTTAACCTAGTGTGCTCTGACATGGCTTGACACACCGTTGAAAATTCTCTCCGGACTTCTGGTTCCCTCACTACGTTTTCCTTCCCTGTTTAAGGAAGAGATAATTAATTTTTAATACGCTCATGAATTCGAAAAGTCACGTGTGCCTGAGTTTCGAACCTACGACCTTTGACTTGACAGTTTAACGATCATACCACTAGACTATCACTGCATACAGCTAGTACCCTATATAGTCAGTAATATTATAACACGAAATTACTATCTTCCTCATTACAAGTTAAATACAACCGTTTATGCCGACTCACATATTCATATTGAGATTACTTCCATTAGGAAAACTCATTTATCCAAACGAATCTAACAAATTGAAACGGAAAAACAAGCAAGTAAATAATTCCCGTACAAAAGGACCAATGAACATAAAGCCAATTATCAAACCGTATTATCACCAACTAAGGCTCCTAATTGTGTCTAATCACGTCACGTCCTTCCATCTTGTTCCTACATTAGTAGGTCAATTGATTATTGACAGTATAACAAGATTATCACATATCAATAACTCTTGGATTATCTTAGATGGTAATTTAGTTAATTAGTCATATTACACATGAATTAATTTAGTATTCGCAGTATTCAACATAAATGTAGGTAAATACCAGAGCGCCTGCTTGATCGGAGTAGTAACCGCGGCTACGCGTTAAACTATACAAAACCAGTATGAACTGAACTCGCATTGTTTAAGCTCTTCGTACAATAAGATGTCAGCTAATACTGGAAATGTACAGCTTGATATGTAGCTAAGTCTCTTTAACTCTTCTTTATCTTTATCGTATGATTGATTAACAACCGTTTTAGCAAGTCATCATTAATTTCTAATACGCGCATGAATTCGAAATTTTAAATGTGCGTGTCTAGTTTTTGAACTTATGTCCTTTGATTATAAATATTTAATAAGAAATTTGAAAAAACAACTGATACGGATGGGATTCGAACCCACGATCTTCGGCGTTCCGTGCCGACGCTCTAACCGCTGAGCCACTGTATCCCATCAGAATCAGTCGAAGTTTCAAATCTCTTTATATCTCTTTATATTCTATTTTTTCAAATTTCTTATTAAATATTTATATTTAATAAGCTAACATGTGCTAAAACATGTAAAAATTTCACAAAAATATTATGTCCTTTGACTTGACAGTCCAACGGTCACACCGCTAGAGTATCTCGTTACTAATATCGGCGTGAAATAATAGTATTCGTACTATTGTTTTAAACGGGTATTGAAAAGAACTGGAGGTCCAATCCCTTATTCTCGCGTCCCCTTTTGTAATCCCACACAGGGTCGTCAACGAGCATATGATAACGGTAGGAACGGTACCCATTTACCATCAGGCAAGCCGTATGCTTGATTGCCACCTTAAGAGTATAAAAAAGAAACTAGATTTCTAAGTAATAAAGTTCTAGAAGGTTCTGACATCTGAGTGCTTCACTTGGTTCGCTCTTAAAGGAATCCGGAACAGAGGAAATGAACACTAATGAATGTAACTTGTACGTTTCCTTGCTTGTTTTCGTATGCATGTATCGTCCGCACCTTTTGTTAAGATTGTGAGAGGAAGTCCAAGTGATATAGCCAGATGTATTGGCACTGTGTGACCCACATATTGTGTGTCTTGCTTTATATAAGCGTAAATAGTAATGCTTCAGCGGTTTTGCACGTGTAGGCTAAAGGAGGGTTGTTCTAGAAATCTTTTCACGTAATTTCGGTGCGTTCAAAATTGACGTCGAAAGTTGAGCAAGGGATCTTAGTTGTTGATCCAGCTTTTTGTGAAGTAAAGAGGAACTTTTGATAATGTTTTTGGCTTTTAATACCTAAATCCGTACCAAAAGACCAAAAAAATACTTACGCAAAACTTTTTTAAATGCAATACGACTACATAAAAAGGTTAAAAACGTGTGGCACTCGGGGACTGCCGCGGTAAAGCTATTGCATAGCATTTTTTATCAACTTATGCAATTATAATTATTTTTTTCTTTTTTATTTATGCAGCCAATGGCTTAAAAACTTAATTCAAAATCACGTCTTCAAAGAACTAAACAAATAATTAGTTTTCGAAATTCGAATGCTTATATTTCTAAATGTTTTGTTTTTTAATGAGGTTTTAAACAGATTATTCTGCAATAAAGGGTGTTAGGTTTTTATTTTCGTTATGGAATTTCTTGATTCGATCACCGCGCTCAAAGCCCGCGATAAAATCTATGCAATAGCTTGAAAACATTTTTCACACTCTTGTAGTGGAAAACAAAATAACTTGGTATTCACCTTCATATTTCTCATTAATAATATGAATTGTGCACGCCTGTATATAGCCGCAAAGCCATAGAATTTCCCCGGGGCCGTAGTCAACGGAAGCAGGTGACAATGAACGAGAGATGCCTCCGTTGAATCGACTTTCTAATGAAGCCCCATTTGATTCCACATTCAACTTAACTATGAAAAAGGTTATGGAAGCATTTTGCAGAAATATTTCTTTATTTCCGCGTTAGGGGTGGAAACAACAGCTTTTTCTGTGATTTTTTTGCTAGTTCCAATGTGACAATTACTGGAAATTGGTGTCTTATAACCAAAGAGAACTGAAAGTAGGAGGTTTCGTGTCTTCTTTCAGTTCCGTTTCGTTAATTGCTCTGTTTTAATGTCAGTTGACTAATGGTAATGGCTAATATTATGGATAATTTTAAACGAATAACGTAACGTTTATTGTTTCCGCCTTTCTCAATGGGAAAAATTCGTCGTGTATTTATTTTTATTGTGTATCGTTTCTCTACGGTTATAAAGAGACAATTGGTTCACAATTGACACCATTTTTAAAAAAATAATGTGAATACACACACACATGATATAAAACTTGACTGACCCTCTCTGAAACTCTCTTTTGTTTTTATAGAGGAGTGATTTCTAGGCGTTTTCTTAACCAAATACTTATGTAATGTAATATCATAATTACTTTCAGTTACTTTACTTGTAAGTCTGAAAGTTTTACACAGAAGAAGACTACAAAATATAATTTAAATAATTATATTTTGCAGTAAAACTTTCAGACATAACCCTGAATCCGTATCACTTCAGCTTCAGAACTCCATTTTTGAATGCTTAAGGCGCAAACGGCGCTAAATGACGTTTGTCGTTAGCCCGTGTTCGAAGCTCGTTAGGTGCCCTTATAGTACTGATAAAAATAAAATTGAATCACATGGATAACGCCTTTAAACTCCTGACGAGTTTAAATAAAAATATACTACCCTTTTTATGATGAAATTTAATTTTATACATCAAAGAATAAAATATTCGTGCCCATAATTAATTCGTTGAAAGCTTTTTGTAAACTGTGTTAAAACATATATACATATACGTGTAAAACATCCTGTATATCGCGTTCATATAGACTTAAATTTTATATCCGTCCTTACCCCGGTGTCCCGAATTTTGCTCGATTAAAATTTTACGATCCAAAATACTATAATGGAAAGCCTTCGGGGACCTCGAATGAATTGGGCAGCCACACTATACTCATAAAACGCCTTTATACGATCACAATTGGAAGATGAATTTATGTAACCGACATTGAGGATTTTGGATTTAAAACATCCAGTCAAGTCCGAGTCGGAAGTGTACTAAGAATTCCGTCTTATCCGTCTTCTTCATGCTTTGAGTTATTTTTTTATTATTTGTCATGAAAGCGACTATAGTAATGTGTGTTCTGTATAAAAATCAACCGACTTCTTTACCTATACAATCTCGCAAAAAACGAGCATATCTTCTTTGTCCTAAAACCTTTTTAATCGAAAGAAAACACCATAATTACACCAGGGATTGAAACCGGTATTAAAGATAGTGGTATAATTTTGGTTACCTTCCTTTTCTTGTATGTGTATTGTCTTTGAAAAGAAACCTTTTTTTTATACTGGTACCGTCATGTTTGAACGTTTTTCCTGCCTTTCACATCTGTCTAATGATTGTTTTGCTCTTTGTAAGATATTTTGTAAGGCGGTACTTACGTTACGCCAAGTGTCACGGACTCAAATCTCGTTCGTACCCCTTTTTCAATTTCCTTGAATTTTTCTAAGGGATTACGTAGCCGTAACATAATTCATCATCATCATCATCATCATTTCAGCCATAAGACGTCTACTGCTGAACATAGGCCTCCGCCAATGACTTCCAGATTGGCCGGTTGGAAGCAACCTGCATCCAGCAGCTTACATAATTCATAATTCTTGATAAATGTATGAGTGCCTATGTCATTACAGAGAATATGAAAACAAAACGTCAATATACTAAAAGCATGCATCTAAATTATAGTCCACTATCTCTAGAACATTTACATTAACAATTTACGGACAATTCATGGAGTGCGCGCGATCTGGACGTAAATTTTTGAGGTCATAGTGCGACTATAAATTCGATGCAACTAATGCATGGGCGAGTGTGCCAACTGCGGCCAACTACTGCCCCATTATGAAACAGCTGCGTTTGGGGACTTCTGATTAACTCAGGTCGCTTTTTGTCACTTTCGAGAGAAACTTCGTGTTTTTAGCCGCGAAATTAATGAGTTTTTAGTAGAATATTGGGGGTAATTGGATGAATTTCATATTGTTTGATGTGAAATATTAGAGAACTCTAGATCTCTTGGTGTCTTCGAATAGTCGTCGTCTGCCTAGCCTTTTCCCAACTATGTTGGGGTCGGCTTCCAGTCTTACCGGATGCAGCTGAATACCAGTGTTTTACATGGAGCGACTGCCTATCAGACCTCCACAACCCAGATACTGGGTTACACGATACCCCTTGGTAAGACTGGTTGTCAGACTTTCGGGCTTCTGACTACCCGTAACGACTGTCAAAGAACTACAATTGACAACCGGGGCCAACAGCTTAACGTGCTATCCGAGGCACGGAGAGTGATAATTAATTTATAAAACGCACATAACTTACGAAAAGTCAGAGGTGCGCGCCTTGGGTTCGAACCCGAGACCTCTGACTTGCCAGTCAACGGTCACCACCACTAGGCTATCACAACTCTCGAATAGTATAGTGTAGTGTAGTAGTGTCTTCGAATAGTAAGGAAATGAATTTTAACTTTTATAGTAGTCTCTTCAATAAATAAAATACAATACAATTTATGTCTTTTTTCTAAGTAACTTCTTCCAGTTTTCCCTATCAAGCGCCAATTTCTTGACCTTTTTTACATCTAAATTACAATAAAAAAGAACCATCAAAATCAATTCGTAGTTAGCAGAATAGTCGCGTAACAAACATACATTCGAATTGAGAACCTCCTCTTTTTTTAAAGCCGGTTAAAACTTACCTAAAAATTGATTACAAGAAATTAAGTTTCAAACCCTAACCGATAGCGAGCGGTGAAAATCAATTAATTCTCCTTAAAATCAACCTATTAAGAATTACCTAATCAGCTCGACAAAATAGCAACCACGCCAACCTTATCGTCGATGCCCAAATTACTAAATGCTTACTTTTATCATAACGATATTCTTGTAGGAAAGTCGTAAAATAAATATGAATTGGTCCCGGTAGAAGGCATTATTAAACAATTTGCGGCGGTCGAGTCATGATTGTATTGCCATGTAATTTGGGCCTGCCGCATGATTGCAACCTTCCGGGCCGACCACTCTTAGGCATGAACTTTTACGTCGAAGTGTAGTGGAGATTTTGATGTTTTTGGATGCGTTACGTTTGTAGAAGAGAGACATTGAGCTGGATGCAAATTTATACTAGCAACCTTCCGGGCCGACTGCTCTCTTAGTCATGAACATATACGCCGAAATGTAATGATTTTTTTTTATGTTTTAAGTTTGAAGAGTCATTGAGCTGGATATGGCAGCAAATACATACTTGCAAACTTCCGGGCCGACTACTCTTACTCAGTCATGAACATTTACGTTGAAATGTAGAGATTTTGATGTTTTTGGACGTGTTAAGTTTGTACAAGAGAATCATTGAGATAGATATGGAATTAAATAAATACTTGCAATCTTGCAACTCTTAACAAATTATTATTTCATGAGTGAGCAAATAAGAATTTTATTTGTGTATTACCGAATGTACTAAAAACTATAATAGATTTTAAGCTGTAAAGCAAAATTTCTCGTATTGGCCCCTTTTTTCCATTTTATCCTATCTTCAACATTTTTAATTTCCAAATGGCAGAATACACGCCTAGTCATTTGCAAGTACATAAAACCTCCATGTTAGCACATGCGATGCTACCAACATTGCTAAAATATGGGTCAGTTGCTTCCAACTTCGTACTAAAGTTGTTCAAAACCTATCATCGGGTAGAAAACTTGCAATGTTTGGCCTCCATTCAGAAAATATCTAATTACATTGCAGTTTTGTTTTCAGAGAATTTTTATACTTGTGTTTATAAATTTTATTTTTGCCGCAGTATGTATGCAGCTTGTTTTATATTCTGGATAAGATAAATGACTTGAGAAATGATGCAAGTTCTGTAGAAAAAAAAAGAGACTGCGGGTACTTTACGCGGGTACACTGTTTGATTATGTTACTAACGGCGTGTAACTATAAAATAAAGGCGCTGGAAACGGTAACCACGTTTATTTGCTAGACTCAATATTACCATCAGGTGAACCCGTATAAAACACTAGTCTATATCCTATTGTCATTACTTTTTGAATTTAGAATACAAAATAGAAATCCAAAAAGGTAATCCAAAAAGGTGATGTTACAATGAGTTTGTAACATACCTGGTGATAATATTGAATTTACACTCAAGTTATTGATATCCTTTATATCGTTTTTCTCCCAACAGTAAAAACAGTTGATATCCTTCAAAGAGGTCAGGCACGAAAGTCCGCGGAACGTGTGTTTGACGGTATATGAATGTAGACAAGCAAAAGGAGTATGTAGGAACCGTGAAGCAGATGTAGCTGGTGGCGTTCTGTAGTTTTCTATAGTAGGCAGTAGGCAGTATAGTATCCTCATGGGGGAAAAAGGCGTGAATTTTATGTATGTTTAGTAAGAAAGATAATTATTTTCTGTTGTTTTTAAGGTCGTGTCATACACTTACTCTTACTAGACTCTAGATTGTTCACATCATGGTGGGAGCGCGGTGAATAAGCAAGAGTCCCGTACTCCCACCTAAAAATCCGAAGAGGTACATCGTGTGGGTTTTAGCTTGACCCCATCACCTCTTGCCTTGATGGTAGGGTAACCATAAAGGGTTTTCCATATGACAAAAAGGTTGTTCATCAACCATACGAAAAAAAAATGACTGAAACTAATTTATAAAACCATATTTCGTAACAGAAAAAAATAAAACCATTTTTATGCCCTAACACTGCAGTCATTAACTTTAGCATAACAATATCAAGATCGTTAACTGATATATTAATCGTATTTTAACAATAATAATGCAAATCGTAAATAAAGTCGTAATGGACGGACTCGCCAAGCGTCCGTTAGTCGTATTAAATTTAACGATGGAAATTAATGATCCTACATGTGTCAATGATTTTACAAGTCGTTGCGTCATCGTTTTAGTGTAGGTTTAGTTAATAGCAGATTGAAGCAGTTATGTTGATTGGATAACGTGAGTTTAGTAACGTATTTTACATGTAAGTTTATGTGACGTCATGATTGTTTGCAGCGAACAAAATTTATAATTATTTTGATACAAGAATCTAAAAACAGACTAATGCTGGGGCCACACCAACGGGAAATTTAACTATCACGCTATCTCTGTTGGACACTATAGAGTTGATAAAGACAGGAACACAATTACCGCGTTAAGACGTTGGTGTAGCCCCAGAATGAGAGATATTTCAACCGTGTGTAAAGTCATGTAGCCTAGGGGCGTTTTAAACTCTAAATATTTAATAAGAAATTTAAAAAAACAACTGATACCTACGGATGGGATTCGAACCCACGATCTTCGGCGTACCGTGCCGACGCTCTAACCGCTGAGCCAGCGTATCCCATCAGAATCAGTCGAAATTTCAAATCTCTTTATACGCCTAGGCGTGTGGTAATATCTATCGGAATACATTACGTATCCGACTCAGTGTTCCAAACTTTGCAGTTTTAGAAGGCACCGATGCGATATAATCAATTTTCTTAATAAATTTTTTACATGTTTTAGCACATAATATGTTAGCTTTAAACTCTGACACCAGGTTGTTTATCAACTATACGATGATGAAGAAGAAGTTTGTGTATTTTGTCCTATCATTAGTCGTCTTTACATCACTAACTCAAGAAGCTATGGTGTTGTTATTTCCAAACACTACGCAATGTGGAAACGTTATTTAATTAATAAGGAAGCGTAACAATTGTTTTGAGTTGATATAAAAGTGAATCATTATGAGATAAGCGATTGCTTACAATGGAAACAATAGCTCGCCATAACTTCCACGACATGCGGGATAACGATAAACTCATTATGTTATTATAATGTTATCGTACGTTACTTTTTAGGGTTTCATAGTATTGTGGGGTATGGTAACACATTGTTTGAGTGAAAGAGATAGAACATAATTAGAAATATCGTATGAAGACTGAATAAGGGAGGGAGAAGTGGCTGAAAAGTGCTGTGATAAGCGATATCTTGTGTCTTCTTTGTGTCTTCTTCTTACTGAAGAAGCCAATTTCATATCCTAGTTCTGTAGTGCGAGCTTGGATCTTTTTATCGAAAGCTTATCGAAAATATATCGATATCAAACGTCAAATTAGACACATTTTGATGAACTTTATGTCAAACTTGACATTTAAAATTGATAAATATTCGATAAAAAGTCGACAAAAAGTTTCATGCTCGCACCCCTGGGCTGACACAATCTAGATTGTCATCGATACACTGAGAAGATATTTTAGTGAGTAATAAATAGCTATAAATAACCATGATTTGTGGTCGAACTTTGATCCAGCTCGTATTTGTAATGTCAAGTTTGTTTATAAGTCACAATCAACCTTTTTAATAACTATTATTTTCTAAAATTTATCAGTGCTACAAAGGTTTACAAATTAATAAGGCTTATTAGTTATCTACCTATAACATGCGAAATATAAGGCCACTTGCCCTCCGCCCCTTATTTTCGAAGTTGGCTTGTAGCCAAGAATCTTATATTATTCTTAATATATACGATATATTTTAAAGGAAAACAAAGTCTTACATAGTTACTTTTAATGTAAAAAACCTATAAACTAAACACTCCATAACTTAATATACATATTTTTGATGTATGGAATCCTTATTTGACAATCCGACATGCTCTTCACCGCCCTTTCAAAGGTTTACCTAGTATAAGTTGGCCTAGTACAAGTTTGCAATCTACGCGAATACCGAGAGTGAGAAGTGCTTTACTCTTTGCCTTTTCTATTCTTTGGAATTGGTAGAGACGAGAATACTACGTCTCACGAAAACTATCGGTAAAACTCTTATCTAAAGGTACTATATGCTGAATCTACAATATATTTAATTCGTTTTCAGCACGAAGAATTTCTGCACCTAGTACCTACATATTTTGTACTCCTGCACATATATCATGAACCTACATATTGAGGTAACACACAGCCCTATTATTACAAAAACATGCAACACAAACTACATAGTTGAAAATAACACAAGATAACAGTAACATTGTAGCATTGTAATTCGCCACGCCACGCCCGCACCTACCCAGAAAGTTGGTCACAACTATTGGCCGAATAGATACGGTAGCCAACTTTGTACTGCCTTACAATTGGAATAACTTTATTATGTGTAATCTACATACAACATATGATAGGAATTTGAATTATTTGACTTAAGTACTAGTTGTGGCGTGACGTTATTATTAAGTTCACTAATGTTTAATTGTATTTGATATAGTCTGTGGATGAGCAAATATTTGTGGCATTTTTCACTCGCGTGTCATAAAAGTTGAGTTTTGATGGGTCAAAGCTTTAGGCGCGGACACTCTGCTATTTTGCTCGCACATTGAAGATATAAAATCAATGAATATAGTTATGAAAAATAGAACTGAACTCATTGAAGGAGAACAATATTACAAATTTTCAGTAAAAATTTAAGTTTGATCGAGAAATATTTACAAAATAAAAAAATTACATGAAATAGAAATTAATTTAAAGCTATATTTTTATTTGAAAACATGTTTTGTTTTGTTTGAGGCAGAGGTGTATGCAATACACCCACGTGGGCTATGTTATAAGTCAATAGGGGGCGAGCCTAAAACATTAACCGCAATTCTAGACTCCGTTCTGCTACTCAGAATTTCCTAATGGAAAAAACTCAGTAACACTTTGCCCGTGCTCAGCAGTCGCGCTTGCTACCACTACACCAATGAGGCAGTCAATATTCATTTATAATTTGGTATATTTTTAGGATTTTTAACCGAACCCATCCCTTTGATCCGAAAAGCTATCATATTACCAACAAAATAATAGCTCTTAGGATCAAAGGGATGATTGCGTTATGATTTAACAGAACTTCTAGACAGCTCAAAGCTTCAATTCTGACAGTAGAGGTAGCGACTAGTAGAGCGTCAGCACGGTATGCCGCAGATCGTGGATTCGAATCCCATCCGTATCAGTTGTTTTTTTAAAATTTCTTATCAAATAATTAGGTATGTTCCATTCATTTCAAATTCTGCAGTTGAAATATAAAATATTTTTGTTACTACAATGCAAAGTTACAAGGTACTTAATTTTATTTATATACAATTATTTTGGGTATATTATACACAATTATTAGGTATTTTGTATACAATTAGTCGATGCGCTTATACTTTCTAAGTTTAATTACATGGATGCAGCCTACGGTCCAAGACTATTAGCTAAGACGTCGCAACTCATTCAAAGAGTGCAGAATGCGTGCGCTCGTTTTTGTTTCAATATACCCCCTAGAGAACATGTAACTCCCTTTCTCAATAGTGGAAACATTCTGAAAATGGATTACCGGAGATTTTTGCACTTTTCATCGTTATTGTTTGGTGTGATCAAAACGGGAAAGCCAGAATATCTGTACTCCAAGTTGGAATGGCTGGCTGAGCATAATACTCGATATCCTACGCGTGCATCAGCTTACGCCTTGCGCATCCCGCAACATCAGTCAGCTGCCTTCAGGGGTAGTTTCAGATATGCGGCTACTAAGTGTTGGAACAATTTGCCACCACCACTACGTGAAGTTAGATGTGTTCATAATTTCCGAGTTAAATTGAAAATTCTGTATCTTGAGACCCAAAAATCCAGCACTTAGATAAATCTCTTTAATTAAATGTATTGATGTTGTATGTTAAAATTTATTTATTACAATTTAATCTAATATCATTTTAATTCTACCGAATATAATATAAGCTATTTTTTTTGTCCCACCAAACTGAAATTAGTGTATTAAAATTCTGTGGTTGTGTTCATTTCGAACTAGGGCTGCCACTGTAATGTGTGTAGCTGTGTAACTGTAGATATAATAGATAGTAAATACTACTGACTGCTGGTACTATCTTAATGCTACCTGAGGCTACAGCTGAAAATCAGCGCTGCAGTATTCTGTAGCACTAGCTGAGCTGTTGCCTTTTAAACGCACAATGCCACATCGAGCCTGCTTATCACTTGGGTACTGTACTATAGCACTTAAACTCTAAACAAATTATTATTTAATATTAATGATATTTACGTCCTTTGATGTGAGTGCTGATGCCATGGGATATTGCTGTAGGGTGAAATCTGGCAGTCAAGATTCTGACCTGAAAATAAATATAAAAGGATGTATAATGCTTAGTGTTTATTAGGTAAATTGCAACTATATAATTACCTACATACAGACCCATTGAGTAGGTCATAGAAATATTCATTTTTTATTTTACTTCTGAAATCGAGTCGTCCTGATTGAAATCTAGGTAGGTGCTTAATTGAACTTTTTTGTGACATAGCATTTCTGTACTTATAACGCTAGGTACCTATACTATATAAACACTTACCTAAATGTTGAAGCCTTTTAATCACGGACGACATTTGTACGGGGCCCCTCGGCACTATGGAGATATTCGGGTAAACTGGATATCGCTTATGGTTCGTCACACTCGCATCTCGTATACTTGTTTAAATGCACCCCCTGTAGTGCTGCTGGATTAGCTGCACTCGATGGGAGACCTGTTCAGGTATAGTAAGAATTGGTATCTATTCATTGTTGTCAACACTTAAATATATAATAAAACAACAACTACTTACTAAGAATGTTCAGGTACTTACCTAAATGGTTTAGCCTGCTGGTTTTCGAGTGAAGTTGATCCATTTTTTCACTGTTTATGCGGTGTACAGGCCGTACTATGCGGTTATGGGTGCATATAATTGTAATTAAGGCAGACGACTTTTATTAATGTACGCTGCATGCGTCGCGTCGGGTGCGCGGGCGAAATGAGCCGGGCCGACTGCTTCGAGACGCCGCTCGTGGCGAAATGATTGTGTGACGTATCACCTAGATGCTTTCTACGTCCCGAGCGGCGGCGCGATGGGAGTTGTTTTTGTTTGTTTTTTTTTATACCCTTTTATATGTTTATATGTGTTTTTTTTTGTGTCGTTTAATAAAAGTATTTCTTTCTTTTCTTTCTTTCTTTTAAAAAGTTATGGTTTCGACTTCGCCTCTTTGACATCATTTTGACTTATTTTAAAGTTGTGACCACAGACCAAAGGTTCTTCCACAGATTCAAAGTTGAGATATTACCCTCGAGGGATGAATAAATAAGGTACCTATTAAATATTGAAATATCGTTACGGATTTATTTTTGCGTTCCCCTAGGACTTTATGGTGTATCAGTAGATCATATCACCCCTTCAGTAAGAGTGAACTGGAGGTAACGGGTTACATACTTAATTATGTACAACTTCATAAAATAGAAATCTTGTCTATTTTACATGCAATTTTATTAGTTCCAAGCGAATATCCTAACTAATATTATAAATGCTAAACTAAGTTTGTTTGTTACCATTTCATGCCTAAATCACTTAAATGATCATCCTAAAATTTTGCATATGATTTGTCAGTTCTACAGTAACGGGCATAAACTTTCATCACGAAAAAATGTACTGTGTCCGAGCATAGCAATACAACAATAACGTTCTTATGACAATAGATGGCGCCACGTGTCTTTTGAATAATGACAGCTTATCTAATAATGACATGCGAATCAAATGAAAATGTGAGACTGATCGTCATTTTGTGACCTCGTAGGCAATAGGAATAGTTAACGGTTCTTACTGGCTATGACGTCATAAAACGTTTAAAGCAATGCCCCATGCGGGAATCGAAAGCCAAATATTTCAAACCTGAGGATACATAATATATAGAGAGTCAATGAGCAAATGAGTGAGCGAATTATATTTTGCATCTAATTAGGTATAGCGCTCACAATCAATCAACAAGTCAATCAGCGATATCAAATATCTGTAAACCACACAAATAATTGTCCCGTGTAATCAAACTCGCGTTTCAAAGCGTAGAACGCAGTATACACTTGGATAAATTATGTTTAGTTAACAATACAGGCTGCTCATTACAGAAATCAATAAGTATGTTAATTATGATTACCTACCAAAGTGTACCTGTATGTTTGTTCGTGTTGGCATAGAACTAAACACAGTCACGAGAACTCCAGGAGGGCTAACCTAACCAGTACTTCATATTAAGCTGATCTGGAGAGAATTTGTATCGGTTTTTTTTTCATTGTTTATTTATACTTGCGTAGAAGCTGTATTTCTGAGGCCGAGGGATGGTTAAAGCTTTCACTCCAGTTTATTTATCAACCATAACATAAACAGAAGATGTGTTTTATTTCGAAAAATCTACCGCATCTCGGTTACTAAATTCGTTAAAATCGTGGCATTAATTGCACTATAATGAGATACTTTTATGTTATAACACTATTTCACCTAACTCAAGTTCCCAGCTCATTTTTAAACAAAATCACGAAGATGTACGATCCCGTAAGTGACAATTCAAAAGTATATCTTCTAAGGCACGTTATTCACAAGATATAAATCACCCCAGTGCATCGGCATCGCGAATCGCATTGGACATACGCCCCCTAACAAAGGACTGAACCGACCTATTTGGATGTGAACCAGAATGCCGATCGACTGAAAAAAAAAAATGGTAGTAAAACGGCCCCATTCTTATGCAGTTTATTGGAGTTTTTAAATAGGACAAACGTGAACCATGTGAGATATTTAATTTTTTCTTTACTGTATCTAAAACATCTAATCAGCGTAATGTATCTTTGATCAGTACTTAATGAACACAGACACTACAAGTTGTTGTCAGAATTATCTTATGCTGCATATGCATATTTATACAATCTGAATTTGTAAAGACCAACCTAATTTTAAGAGCTAATAAAGTCTGTGCAACTGAACAAAATGTAACGTCAATTTAATCAACTTTTTTACAATACCGCGAATATGTATTTTTTACATTCTTTACTTTTAAATGTCATTCAATGAAAAAAATCTCGCTTTTACAGCAACAACCGCGTTCTTGAATATTGACCAATCAGAGCCCAGAATTATTATAATAGAAAATCGAGAATACACAAAAACTGGTACCGACTCATTTTTGTATGAGAAGTTTAATTTTCGTATTTAGATTTTGACCTCCGCTCCTTGTCAAAAGTTGTTTCATTTCAGGACCTGATTATTTTAGGTTGTAGTTCTAAATATATAGATCTTAAAATGCTAAAATTCCCTTCCCACGGGAAATACGAGCGGTTGTTATGAACATAACTCTTCAAAGCTTTTCTTATTTTCCATGGGATTGGCGCAATGGGGTTTTTTCTCCAATTCATCTCCATCTGTAGTCATTTTACTGTCTTTTATAGCTATGCTATTTTGCACAATTTAGATAAATCCTTTTTTTAGCTACCTACAACGGCCTACTTCAATATCATCGAAAGGGTAAAATAGGGGATGAAAAATCCCAAAATTCACGCTTACAGAGTCGCGGTCGAAGCGCTAGTAATTAATATATTTAGAATCATTCGGCATGTACTTATATCCATACTAGAATAAACGATAGAAGAATCTTATGAATCGTTACTACAACTAGAAAAACTGATATTCAGTTGCATCCAATTGGATTAGAAGCCGACCCCAACAAAGTTTGGGCATAGGCAAGGAGAATGAATACTACAACTAAAATCCTTGTATTATTAGACACTATTACTTTACGCACTATCATTATTTTACAATTGGAGAAATAATTGTAATTACCTTAGAACACTTAACCTAAATAGACGTGTAACAGTATTTATCTCAATTGCAACCATTAAGCAGGCTAAATTTTCTCTATTAGTTTTCATTAGTAGAGTTCCTAAGTTTAACCATTTATCGGTATGTTAAAGCGTTATGTAGTCAAAATAGTTTTTTTTTGTTTTCTATGTCTGTCAAGGTGTTCTGCCATGATGCTCGGTTAAACCTATCTGGTAGGCGGTTCTGGACGATACCGTCCAACATCCGTCCTCTTGCTTTAAAGGCAGATGTGCTCCATCGTAGACCACAACAGTGCCTACCACCAGGTGGATTTGTGGTCAAACATATGCCGTTTTCTCATACTTACTGAACTAAACCCTCGACAGAAAAAGCTGTATTTTTTGTAGCTATGAACATTCTCGATCAAGTAACCTTTAAAATTAAAATAAAAACTAAATCAAAATTGGTTTATCCATTTGCGATCTACGATGCCACAGGCACGACAAACTTATACACTTTAGGATGGGGGTAAGCATTATTAGTTCTCGCAATAGATTGAACGTTTACCGGGGAAAATTTAGCCGTAATTCAATACTGACCGAATGTATCTAGTTTGATCTGGTAAATTCGTGGCACGCACGCCTCACGAGTGGTCGCAGCACCAGTAGGTGCACTCCGTTGAATTCCGTATTCGCTTACATTTAGCCAGAACTAGTTGGTAGTCTAACGACGCAGCCTGTTCGTGGAGGCATGAAGTCTAGCGTGGACGTGGCATGTTGGCGAAAAGTAGGCCAAGAAACTTCTAGAATATCTTTATAGCTTTGTTAAGCTAAAGATTTCGTATTTCAAGTCGCTTACATAATTTAATCTTTATCTTACACACTAAGTATTTATAATATAAGAGAAGAGAGAGAGAAAAGATTTGATTTTTGTATGTGTGTATGTTTGTTTTGTAATGGATAAACTTAAAAACTACAAAACCATAAAAAAAATATTACCTATAGAAAGCTACATCATTAACGAGTAACATTGGCTGTATTTTATATTCAAATAATTACAGGACCCTACGTAAATTGCAATAATGTAACCCAAAGTATTTAAAATGGAAGGAATAGACATAGATTTTTACGGGATATACGGGATACAAAGTCGCGGGTTGAAATAAACAAATAAAATTTAAAAATCAAACTGCTTCGTTAATCTTGTAGTCGCCAGCGCAACTGTTACGAGCGAGTTCCTAAATTCGTCGTCCGGGTCGACTAAAATGTTATCTAGTTTTTGCATTTGGAAATTCTTAGTAGCAGCAGTTCTTAGTTACGACATCAACCTCTGCCTATCCTTTTGGCATACAGGCGTGTTATAACAAAATCGTTCTTATTATTAAATAAAAGCTAACAGCAATTTATTAACTTAATCTCAAGTCTCCATTACCAACACAAGAACAAGTCCTCCAATCAACAGTAAGACGAAAAGATAACATCGGATTACAACGAACGAACTCTCTCTGTATTTTATTCTTACTGCCGCATTCACAAACGATTCGTAAATCAACTGGCTACGTATATTTTCTCTTCGAAAAATGTTATGTTCGAGGGGAGCATCTGAACATGTACTTTAGGTGCTTCGGAAATACCTAGTTTGATATTCAAAAACCATTATTCTTTATGCGCACCTTTAGCAGGCAAGTATTAGCTTATATTACTGATCGTAAGTTACGTAAGTCGCGGATTTAGCGCCATACTTTTATTCTCTTTCATCATCTTCCTGCTTTAGTTTTAATTTTATTTAGAGTCTGCGCAATAGGTTTTCTTCTTCCAATCCATAGGTTTTCCATTATTAGCCGTCGTGCTTAAAAACAGCGATACTCTAGTTGGTATGATTTATTTATTTATTTAATGTACACACAAAAAAAGTTACGATAACATGATAATTAAAATTATGTACAAAGGTACTGCTCATTTAGGAATTTCTGCAAGCAGACTTGCGATGGGAAAGGTAAAAAAATACAAATGTGCCTACAGTGTCATGTTACTGCTTACTCCCTTTCTATCCCTTTCTTTGGTGTACCCCTACCTTTATAACCATCCACATTTAGCCTTATGTTCTCTTTATAGTGTTACAATGTTATTCTGTGGATCTACACTTCAATTGACGTTACATTGTAGTTTATATGTAGAGCTGTAAGACATAAAACTTCGTGAATATGCTCTGCGACTACGTCCACGTAGATTTCGGACGTTTCATCACCTATTACCCCATTTATGAATTGTTTTTTTTACCTTTTTACCCCCTTAAGGGTAGATTTTCTAACAAGTATGTCTTACTTAATTTTGAACTCAAAAGCTAAGTACCAAGTTAGACATTAAACATCTCTCATCCTCAATTATTTAAATTTTCAATTTTCTCATCCCCCTTTAGGGGTAAAATTTCTAAAAATCCTTCATTAGTGAATGCTTACGTTATAAAAGGTTACTTACTATTTTCACGTTAAGTTTGTAGACCCAATTTACTGTAAGTTTATGTGTCAGTCCGTTTTACCCTTTTATATAAACAGATCGTGTAATTTTCCAAAAAATCCCCGCAAAACTAAGAACATGAAACATGAATGTATCGATGTTGTTTTCGCTGCACTAGACACAAGGGTACCACGGACAACATCAGTCTACCATCTCCATCTGCAAACTGTTAAATAACCAGAAGGAATCCCACTGCACAAGATGTGAAGCAGACGCCACTTAATTATTTCTTACATTATTTACCAACACAGGGTTCTCAGACAGATAAATTTATTGCTGCAGTTTTTCCGTTTCCTCGTAACTTACTGTGAAATGCAGCACTCGTTTGATAGCCTAGAAACGCCACGCTGTCACTGTTCTTAATCACACTTAAACCCGTTTTCACTGTCTAAGACCCGAAACTTGAGTACATTTTCTTATGCACTATACGGATTTATTAGCAGCAATTAGGAGTTGTTACCTCCATTTGGCTTAATAATTACCTCTGCGGTGGTATTTATCGTGGAGCAGATGGGAGTGCTCCGAAATTTTCTTGGCTCCAGTTTTGGAGATAATGGTACTCGAGAGTGGTAAAATATCGCTCGACACTTGCGACAAATTATTACGGTAGATCATACGGTGAACGTTGCTTGGCAACCAGTCTGTTAATTTAAATGCTCAACTTTTGAAGAATTTTTAAACGATTAAATGTAGCTTCATTACTTTTTTTATACAAACGTCTGTTGTAACAGGTTGTAACTAATTCGTGTAATGTCAAATATTGAGTTGCGTTTGTCAAACTACCTCATATATTAATGATGTCCTGACCGAATTTCGGTCTCAGCAGCCAATCTCAATAGATTAGCCAAGTACGCAGGAGCTATTATAGTGTACCTACGAATGCGTGCAAACACAGGTGCACTCTCTATTTCCAGACTCGGATAATCCGATAGTATGGCAATACGACCCGATCGGAGAAAGATCAGGCGCATGACCAACGGCTTTACGTGCTTTCCGAGGCGCGGAGCAAGGAGTCTGAGACCTCAGACTTGCCAGTAAACGTTCATCCCACTAGACTATCGCGGCTCAAATATTAGTAAGCAGATCAAATTCCTTACAGTCACGTGACTGCTATAACAGAATTATGATTGTGTAAACGTTAACACAACCATAATACTATTCCAGTTTCAATATAATTGATTTAATTTATTAGTTCACTGCTCAAACTCAAACACTAATCTGCCGTCAGAATTAAACCGCCCATTTCACTATTCGTCATCTTTATAGATGGCTCCAGTCCTACGGATTGAAGAGCTTCCATTGAAATGAATTCATTAGTCAGAGAATTGGCGTAATATTTTAGCGGATGAATAGAAGAAATTATTTCGCATCGGAGCTGAGAGCATTTATCAAATCCGTATAACTGTAGTATCACGTTTGATTCTCAGCTTTATATCCTCGTAATAGCGGCGTAGTATCTATGAGGAAGGATGGCGAATGTTTGAGCTGATAACGGATGAGGTTCGGGTAGTAAGCCATACGTTTGTTTTTCACTCGGGACTCGGGTTCCGTCTGTTTTGTTGGAATACGTAACGCACTAGAGCGTTAACAAGAGAACGGCTTGTTTACCACCCGTCGACTCGGGGTGTTGCGTCTTAAAGCGAGGAATCTTATAAGCTCTTTATTGAATACTGAGTTGTGTTGAGTTTGTATTGTTTTACGTTCTTTTTTCTTCTTTTTCTTATGGTTGATTAACTACATGATGTCAGAGTTAAAGCCACTGACATGGCTTTATACACCATATAAAAATCTCTTAGATGTGCTGGTTTCCTGACGATGTTTTTATTCACCGTTTTAGCTAGGGGTTATTAATTTCTGAAACGCGCATGAATCCGGAAAGTCAGAGATGCGTGGGTTTCAAACCTACGATCTTTGATTTGGCAGTCCAACGGTCATACCACTGGGCTATCACAAGCTTAGATTGATATGATATATGCGTTATGTATATGACTATACGTTGTCTGTATTTAATTTGTTGATTTCGATAGGTAACAATACATTGATATTCCACAAATTAAAACTTATTAAGACAAAAAAAATCGAATTCAAAACCATAAGGTAAAAATAAAACAAAAACGTTCGTTTTATACTCTGTGCCAAGCCGAGTGGGTTCAAAATTTCCAGCCAAGAGGAGTACCGTTCTGTATCGCCGAAGTTCATCGTCAGATCATGACAATATTTATATGGGACTAATCGGAAAGTATACTCTTTCCGCGTTGTTCATACCCAGCTCACGGTTCATACTTCTGTAGTGTTTCTCTATACTTTCTTATATACTCTAAGGCTGTTACACTTTTGTTATTATTTAGAAATACATACTATAGTTACAGTGCATCAAGAACTCATAAATAAATAAATAAAAATAAATCAGCCTGTAACTGTCCCAATATAGGGCAAAGGCCTCTTCTCATACAGAGAAGGATTGAGAGATCAAGAACTCATAGGATCCAAAAATGATAAAATATTAGCCGAAACGCAGAAATATAATGACAGTTTGCTTTCCTCCCACAAATATATTAGCCCCTTTATTACAACACATTGCGTTGGCGCCGTTAAAATGACATCAAGGAAATTACAGTTAGCCAAATTGAAAGTTACGTCTTTATTCCTTGGATGAAAACTCACATTACTAAAACTTTATTACATATCATAGTCCAATCGGGGACCCACCAAGGTTACTTTGGAACCACGAACCCAATCTTAATTCAACAATTCCGATTCTATTTTTCATTATCATTGTCCAAAGCCTAAATCTCCCATTCAACAGACCAACAACATCATCGACTTAGCTTATCATCACCATCATCATCATTTCAGCCATAAGACGTCCGACGACTGCTGAACATAGGCCAATGACTTCCAGATTGGCCGGTTGGAAGCAACCTGCATCCAGCGGCTTCCTGCGACCTGTATTAGGTCGTCTGTCCACCTTGTGGGTGGATTAAGCTTATACTATACTGTTGTTAAATTTAGATTCGTTACCATAGCAACATGGACAATAGCGAGCGATTTTGAACTTTTAGGCCTGCTATAACAAACTAGTGATTTACCTGGGAATAGCTACAATTTAAACCCCCGATAGGGCTATAGCGAAATGTAAAAATTGTTTATTGTTAAAATAACCGAATTTACTCTCGAATAAGATTTACTCTATCTCGTTGAAATTGGGCCTTGGAGATGTAATGCATTCTACATTGAATCTTGTTAAGGCTACTGGCGGTAGCTTTGCTGTATTCTCGCATACCGATGTTTACCTATACAGACCGGTGAATTGAAGCAATAATTTCAGGATATGCGGGTTCCGCTCAATACGCTATCGAGATTGTTTTTTTGCGATTCGTGTATTACTCCCACGTTATTGATTCAGAGATATTGAAAGGTATTTTGATTGTGAAGGTAACTTTTAATAATTTTGTTTATTTACGAATGCAACGGACCGCTGCGTTTCCAATATGCTATCTAGTTTGCTGTCAATTTGCATAGACAAATCATGTTTTTTTTAAAACCGATGTCATGTTTCTTTTATTATTTTCATAAATATATTAATCAAAGTATTTGCGTATTTAAATCAAAGTTAAGTCAATAAAATAATAATTTCCTAGACGTAAGTTTGACACACATTCACGCCTTTTGTATGAATTCAGGAATAGGTAAAAGCCGAGAAATCAAGACACAATAGATTTTTTTAAATACTTTTTTATATTTTTCATTTTTTTTTCAACAATAGAATTGTTGGTGTTCAACAGTTAACCGTTCAGATGACTATCACTTCGCCTGACACAGTTTACCAAAAAGAATCATGGGCTAATTAAAATTAATTAAGGCGAGTTCGATAGCAACTAATATCTCTGCCTACCCTCTAATCAAATAAACACAAAAAGTGTTAATGTTACAAAAGTATCGCGTGCCTAAACCGAGCTGCTCATTCAACTAGGCCGGCAAAAGGCGACCATTCACAATCAGTTTAATTGCTCCATCGAACGTAGCGAACAATATTGGCTGTTTGGCGTGTTGAGTATTCGCTTCTACTATTCGGATCTATATGCGAATTATAGGTCGAGCATGTAGAGTTCTGAGTTTCCTGAATCGAGCTTTGTGGCGTTTGAAGCTGATTCGAATGATACTGTCGAGTCTGAAACCAAATGTAAACTTAAATCATGAAATAGATTATATCTTTACCAATCAAAGTCAAATATCTCACGCACGCACTTCTGAGTTTTCGAATTTACGTGCGTTTTAGAAATTAATTATCACTTGCTAAAACGGTAAAAAAATCATCCTAAGGAAACCAGCACACCTGAGAGATTTTTCAACGGTGTGTAAAGCCATGTCAGAAGTCAACGGGCGGTTTAAACTGTGACACCAGGTTGTTTAAACCCTAAAATAAAGAAAGAAGACTTGCCTCGATTGAAAATTGCGACAACTTCGATTCTTTCCATGGTTAAAAGATTTTCTGTTGTAGTTTATTTTACTATAGGAACCCTTTGACAATACACTGTCCACAGTTTTATCTGTTGACAGTAAATATCGACTGACCTCCGCAAAAGCTTATGGAAATCATGTTTTCTCTGTATTTTGACCGCTTCATAAGACTGGCAGACATTGAATAATATGTGTATGAGAGGAAATAGGGTTTTGTGTTTAGTTAGAGGTCGTTCACCTTTTTGCTGTTTGTTGGGCAACTTATTTAGCTAACTGTGTTTTAGGTTCTCCTAAAATAATGCGGATGACTTTATTATTTTGAATTGATAAATTAGCTAGCCTTCTATATCATGTCTAGTCAATAAGGTTTTTAGGAAAATTGAATTAAAAATATTTTTTGGAAAAAACAGACAGAAAATTGGAGAATTTGGGAAAAAATAAATTAATAGTTTTTTTCATGAACTGATGACCACTTTTGACAAAGGCTACTTTTTAGCATAGGCACGTGGAATGTCTATTTATAATTTTAGTAAGATTTTACATGATCAGCTTACGTGTATCAAAGAAAATTATTCTACTAATGTCTTAAAGACATTTTCGCTGAACCATCGCCACCCATTGTCGCCTTGTCACCCTCTGAACTTTATAATATCATCCAACCTTTAAGTTCGGGGCCAGTCACTGTTCTTTTGTTTCTTTCAGTGATAGCACTTTAAACACGGAAAACCTTAATCTAAAACACCATTTTATTTATGTAACATAAATATTATCTAGCTTTATGTGATTCTGATTCTAATACATCTACTGTTTCTTTTCAGGTAAGTTACTTTGTATGGATCAATAGCTGATATTTCAAACTTCTTAGTACCCTACCCTTACAGTATACAGGTAAGTGAATTCCGACTCTTAAAGTACACAGGTAGGTAAGTAAATCTTCTAGAATAAAGCATTTACAGATTTTTCAGACATTTTTTGAGAATAAAGTCTAGTAAAGTCAGTAAGTCGTGCCGTGTGGTTTCCGGCATAAGAATAGAACCACCCCTACTCGTCCCGCGGGTGTCGTAAGAAGCGACAAAGGGAAAAATCCAGAAGATGGGCAGCGGCATCCTTCTGTGTAACTTGTAACAGCAATTATCTGCTACTGCGATCGCCAACCCGCTTGCCCAGCGTGGCGATTATGGGCAAATACCTCCAATGAGCGCACAATAGAGGCGTGCATTGGGAGAGGCCTATGTTCAGCAGTGGACTAATACAGGCTGACGATTATGATGATGATGAAAGTCAGTAAGTTAATAAAGTCATTAAGTTCAAGTCATTATAGAAAAATATATCACTTTACACTTTTTATATTTATTTCTTTTTACAATAGGAGATTCTTAATAGTTCGCGATCTATGCAGTTTAGTTAGAAAAGCAAAGTAGGTTTATCATCGAACAATTAAAAATAATACGTTCTTACCCAAAGAATTTGTTAGCAAACATTAGATAGTAACAAGCATTCTACCGAGCATTTACATGTTTGCAAATTCTAATTCCATTGCAGTCCAAACAATCGTTTACAAACTAAAGTTCAAGATTTCAGGGTGTGTTCTTTTGTACGTTCTCTCTGAAGGAACTTCATGCTCGTGCGCAAACTTGGCTAAAGGTACTCTCATCTCTACTGCTAGTGGTTAATGTTCAATGCGTGTTAAAGTTCGCGCGGTAGGCACACCTTCAGTGCGCATGTATAATTCTTAGTATGTATGTATAGTTCTTATTTGAACAATGATTAAAGAACCATTGATCAACTAAAATCAACTAGAGCTGCAACTACCATCTCCACAAATGGGGGGTCATAGATTCTCCTTACTGCGATTGTGGCCCTCACCTTCAAACCATCAAGCACATTGTAGATGAATGCCCCCTGAGGAGACATTCATCAACTCACTTCAGAGGCTAAAACCTAGCTGGCCAACCTTGATCTGAAAATATAAATAGAGCACATACATGTACACCTAAACAGGAAAAGCCATACGATAATAATAACTAGAGCTGAGCCATAATATAAACCAACCAAAAATAAAATCTGTATATTATATTTTCTACAGAATTTTTACGAATGATAAATTAAATACTAACTTAATAAAACCTTCTCATAAAAACTTTTAGTGCATAAAACTACAGATGAAAGTACTTGAAGGCATATTTTTTTGGCGCCGACTTATCTCAGACATTTTAAAGCCCGCCTAGATCTTCTAAATCCATTTCGAAAAGCAAAGTTGTGCAACTTTAACTTAGCAAACTTTCGAGATGAGAGTTCGCTTTTATTTTCTTTAATTTCATATTTCATTCGGCAGACGCTCTCTGAACTCTTCAGTCTTTTACGAATCGGAATATTTTTTGGAATTTACGCCTTTAAGTTTTCAGATCCAACTCTTTTAAGTCTGTAATTGATAAAGTTTGGGTTTAAACCGTGTTTAGTATTTTGAGATGAGATTTAAAAACTTGTTCTGTGTAGAATTATTGAGTGGTAATTTGGTTATTACTTCGTTGCGTTATGAAGGGCAGGCCAAAATGTTAAAACACAGATTTAAACTTAATGGTTTTAAACTACAGTTGATGACTACGGGATTGAATCCTGGGATTTCTCGTTGAATTCAGCTTTTAATAACCCGCGCTCATGGCGCTTGAAAAACTGTACCGATTTTGTCAATACTTTATTTTACTAAACGTTATTGCGTTTTAGTACCTAAAAATAACTGGCTACAACGTTATTCCTTATGAAATTAACTGATATATCATATTAATAACAAATAGCTATCGTAAATCACAAATAAATATCATAAAACGGGGCTGGAATATTGTCGGCATGATATATTTATACAATATCTAAGTGGTTTGCCATTTGTAAACAACTGTTCATATTTTTCTTTTGTTATTCGGATCATCTTAGCGTTTTTCCGGGCTGTTGCCAAGTTTAGGGCTCAGTTGATGTCGTTACAAAAGCAGTTCAAAAGTGGGTATTGTAATTTTTAATATTTATTTAAGCCCTGTCATGGTGATGAGGGGTTATACTTTTCTTTTCAATCAAGAATTTAATCTTTTAAATACATACGTTTACAAAGTATTTATGCATATTAAGGGAACGCTAAAGTTCGTAATTTTTAGAAGATTTTTTTTTAAATAACTTTCGTGAGTCATAGTAATATTACTAATATATTTATTAAATACTAACGGCTTTACTCACGGGTTGATTTCGGGAATGCCCGACTAGTTTCGGATTCAAACGGAGTCCATTCTCAAGAGCGAGTGTAGTCGCAGCGGCGGCGTCACGGACCTTACTGAAATCACCACGAATTAATGGATTCCATCAGACTATGAGAGTGAAGGAATAGAGAGTGCACCTATGTGTATGTGCACTATAATATCTCCTGCGTAGTCTTCGCCAAATGAAATTCGGACATTAACAATTTTTAACATCTCTATTGAGCTAGTTAAAGCACGACACGACCTTCTTTAATTACTACAGTAACACAGGTTTCACATAACTTTACGGTATTCTAGGTAGCGCAGATTTAAGCTCCATTTTATTACTGGAACGTCGTCAGTTCATATCCAAAGCCTTAAGAGAAATGAACGAGGAGTATGAAGGATTTTCAAGAGCTGTGCTCGGAATTTTAAAAAAGTATGCTTTATTTTTGTTTAATTCAACAAGTTGTTTTTTTAGCTTGTTGAAGTGAAGTCTGAAGTGGAGGTTTCGCTGATGTAAGGTATGAGACTGCTATAAGTTATTAAATTAGATTTTAAATTCATCATCATCGTCAATTTAGAGCAATGATCTTGACTATGCAGGTTCCTCCAGCTCTCCCTATCAAGAACCAACTCTTTGACCTCCTTATAAGTTGCAACCTTCACTTTTTCATTGATCTGTGCTACATACCTCTACCTCTTCTTCCATCGATCTTCTTCTATAATGGTGGCCAACCATCGCCTCTTCTATTTACATTGCGATAAAAGTATGCAAAAGAAAGGAAATTTATGAACACTTGAGTTTCGTAAATGAAAACACAAAACATCAACCTTCAACGAATAAACAAAATAAATCCTCAAACCGCAGGCATAACAAATTGCGTCACTCTACTCATGAAACCTCACAAAACCTCGCTGTACTCTGTTGCTATCTGCGTCAGGTGTTGAGCCGTCTCATAATTATGGGACCCGTCGACTTTCATTAAAGCCTGTTCATTAGGAGCCCCGGGAGACGGCAATCTCATATAGAAACCTTGCTGTATCTATAGTACGGTCTAGACAACTAATAACAGGCACTTTTGAAAAGTTTCGGGACTCTGAATAGATGTGAATTGCGATTTTAAATGTGTTACGTGAAGTTTGTTGTTGTGAATTTAGAACTCGTGTACGGAGACAAGAGATGAGATTGAAACAAAATATTAGCGTAGTGGTTATGTTAGGTTCGATTCTCAGTCGAAATCAATATTTGTGTGATCTACAGATTTGTTCCGGTGTGGGTATTTCGAGCGTAGGTTATGGTGGCGCATTGGTTACGAACCCACTTTGCAAGCAAGGGTGTGAGATCTAACCTGGCATGTACCAATGTGACGTTTTTAATGTCATATATACTTTCTTAGTTAATCTAAGACACCACTGACTAACGATGAAGGAAAACATCATGACGAAACCTGGACTTAATAGTCTGAAATTGCCAACACGAACACGCAGTGAGGTAGCTGGTGATTAATGCTCGGTCCTTCTCTGTATGAGAAAAAGCCCTGCAGTGGAACTGTTACAGGCTAGTTTATTTTTATTATTGGTATTTAAATGAAGACGTAACAAGATACTATAGGCTGCAGAAAAAAATATTGGTCTCGTCAAATAAAATGTATGATATGAGATAGAATCTGCTAATTTCTATCGCATATCATTGGTTTGATAAATAATAAAACCTAGACACAAAAGGCAAGAACAATTAAGAAAAAAATACACAACAATAAACGTGATACACTAATGATTATTTTTTTTAACTTAATTCGAAATTCACCCATTCCTAGGCAGAGATCAAAACATCATCTCTCTCAACTCTAGTAACTACAGTATTTGTATATCCATACAAAAACGAATACAACAAAAAATAGGTGCACATTTTAAACCAAAACTTAATTTCCCATAATAAAATTCACACAGGCCGCATTACAGACATCAGTGCTCACAATCCAACCGAAAACGGCTCACAAATATCATTATGACATTCATAATCCTATCACAATAGCCACTGTCCGCTCTCTCAACTCTGAGCAAAATCATGCCTAAGGGTTGCGCCAAACTAGGTTATACTCGATACTAAGTGTCACTGTAACTGTTACAAAATACTAGCCAGTATTTTTTATGAGTGATGATATTTAATAGTTTACGTGGATTGGTATTTTCGGATTTTCCTGTATTCCGAGTGCAATTACAGACAATATACTCGTAACTTCACAATCCACAGACGCCTAAAATATTTATCCCGTGCGGAAATCTAACTCGCGACTCCAAACGTAGAAGACGAAACGCTTAACCGCTACACGACATCAAAGTCGATCACCCAGACGCCTAGGACGAAAGAATTACCTGCCAACTATTTATTTCGGGCGGAAATGTAACCCGCGCTTCCAACACTAATGACGTCATCAAAGTTGTCTATATGATATAGACACTAGTCACATTCGTAGCTAAAAGAGTAGTAAATAAGGAATACGTGAAATAGTAGCTATTAAATATCAGGTATTTGAAAAAAAACATTGTCACTGTGACAGACTGTTACATTATACCTGTTATTTAAACCTGTGACGATAAATACTAGCCAACTCTACTCAAAAGTGGACGAGCAAATGAGCATGAGCAAAGTGCCGCTCAAATGTTAGATGCAACTGCGCTTCGGGGCACCGCAATTGTTTCGTAATTATATTATCAAACCGAGATATGAGAATGATTTAATGTTGTATTGTTCGTGCGAGTTTGTTCTGAATAATTGTAATGCTGGATTCGTATGTTTTGCGTGTATCTAGGATAGGATAATTTCCAACTATACATCAACATTTTTATAAAGTACTAGCTGCCCCGCGCGACTTCGTACGCATGATTATTCTACTTCAACGCCTATTCTACCCCTATCTTACTCTACCCTACCCCTACCCTACTCTACCTTACCCCTACCCTACCCTAATCTACTCCTACCCTACTCTACCTCTACCCTACCCTAATCTACCCCTACCCTACTGTACCGCTAACCTACCCTACTCTGCCCCTACCCTACGCTACCCCTACCCTACTCTACCCCTACAAATCAAAAACCATGAAATTCGGTCCAGCCGTTCTTACAAAACAAAAAGTGTCTTATGTCCGTCTCCTGGTCCTAATCTGCCTCCGCACCAATTTTCAACCAAATCGGTTCAGCCGTTCTTGAGTTATAAATAGTGTAACTAACACGACTTTCTTTTATATATATAGATTTATTATGCAGCGAACACTAAAGTTTGAAATTGTGTAAAAAGAAAAATCGTTACCTACCAAAAGTTTACACAGTATCGATAATTATATTTTATAGACGTAATGTTTTAATTAAAATCAAACCCGGTATTAAAAGCTCTTTACAAATAGTGTGGTCAATAAATTAAATATCAATGTCTACTGTGATTGTCACCGGTCGTATCGATAAACCGTTCTCAATTCGACACTTGAAATTAAATTCAATATCATCATATAATTTATTTTCCTAATTTCCCTAATTTATTATTCATTATTTGTCTATCTTTTGCAAACGATTTTGTCTGTATTTTAGGATAAATAGTTGCCTATTTAATGGTCCAATTTAAAATCTAACACAAGCCACCAGTTACCAGTTTCGTCGTCAAATCCGTTCACAAATTTATTGGTTACTGAAAAACAAATTGTTAATTTAAGCAGTGATAACTTATGACCGTTGGACAGCCCAGTCAAAGGTCGTATATTCAGAACCTAGGCACGCACCTCTGACTTTATATGTGACTCATATGTGATTTCAAAATGAATTATCACTTGCTCAAACGGTGAAGAAAAACATCGTTAGGAAACCAGCACACCTGAGAGATTTTTCGACGGTGTTAAAAGCCATGTCAAAGGCCTACGAAAAACTAAGAAAAAATATTTTTTATAAAAATATCGTTTTAAAAATATATTCTACATCATCAGCAAATAAGTAAATAAGCGTTTCTGTTAAGCTACTAACAATATTATTAAAAACTAGCACAATAATATTGTATAACAATTTTACAATATCGCAATTTTCCATTTCTATACATTCACCTCACTAACGGCTATTCTAAACCATATCACTACACTTGGTAACTTCAGAAAATCGTCCTCTACGTAAACCGTAGCAGTAAACAGCACTCGTAGGCGACCGTAGCACGTAGCGCGTAGCATTCGTAGCACGTCTACGGCCGCTTAGAGCGTATCTTTACAGAATTCACACGGATAGATGGTGTTTAATATTTATTTATGTTTTCCATAATATAAAATTTGTATTAAATGAGAATTAGAAGGCTTTTAGTTAAGGCCATTATGATATAATATCACAGATATAGTTAGGTTTAATAATACAATCTATCTTTAAAGATAAATGTTTTGACTGACTGACAGACTGACACATCAACGCAAAACCTAAACCACTAAAGTTGGAAACATGAAATTTTGTTAGAAGGCTTTTTGTGTCGTAGGCATAGTGAAGGGTTTTTGGAAATTCCACCTCTAAGGGGATCAAATAGGCATGAAAGTTTGTATGAAAGTCCGTCATTTTTTAACTTAAATCTATGTATGTGTTTAACTTTGCAGTGAAAAATTAAGAAAAACGTCTTACTGTTTTTAAACCTTCAACGAAAATATAGGTTATAAGTTTAAAGTGTGTTTCTGTGTGTCTGTCGAATCGTAGCTCTCAAATGGATGATCCGATTTTAATTTCGTTTTTTTAATTTGAAATTTGACGTGATTGAGTTTTTTTACTTAAAAAAAAAAAAGGTTTTTGAGTCGGGGTTTTTTTACTGCAATAAGTTATTTAACTTTGAAAAGTTTTGTTTATTGTTAATAACTATCCATTGTGATTGAATTCTAGATCCGTTATCTTACTCAAACAAACAAATTACTTATTTTCTTCCATTTACAATAAGCTGACCGTTATCCAGTTTAATCGCTTTGCAATTAGTTTAAAAATCACTTCGCAAACTTTCGTTGAAAAAAAACTGCACAATCAACTCGCAATATTCTCTTTCTGTTTTAAATCATTCGAATCTTAAACACGGAAATGATCGAATCCTTCTCGCGATAAATCGAGAGTTTTCATTTAAATCGAGCAACAGGCTGTATTTAATCACAGCGGCATCGTCAGAAGGTGTGGGCTAAACAAAAAACAAATTCGCAAATGCTTGCCGTCATCGCTTGTCGGAGCGCTTGTTGGGTTAACTTGTCACGCTTTATTTAGTTTTGTTACTTATTATTTGTTTTTTAGCTATTTAGCTGTTTTTTAACAGGCTTCAGAAAGGGACGAGGTTATTTGATCTGCTTTCTTTGTCGTATGGTTGATGAACAACTTTTTATTTATTTATTTGATTATGTACTCACACAGAAACAAATGATTACAAACATACAATAGGATTTAAAGTACAAAGGTACAGCTTATTTCTTAAAGAAATTTCTTCCAGCAGATCTGCGAGAGGAAAAATTTAAAAAATATAAGAAGAAATATTGTTTCTTGTCGTGTGGAAAACTCTTTATTAAACACTACGGGCTGGTTATGGGGTTATGTCCAACTCGCATGGACTAAAAACCACACGGTGTTCCTCTACGAACCTCTGGGTGGAAATACGGTTTTCGCTTGCGCATGCGAACAACCTGGTGTCAGAGTTTAAACGCACGCAAACAATGATAAGCCTAGTGGTATGATGGTAGTGGTTGGACTGCCAAGTCCGACGGTAATAATAAAGACTCTTATATGTATAATATTATGGTACAATGAAGTGTGCGAGCACCTTTAGACCACATGCGTGACATTACAGTACCTTATTTTGATTGCATCATTAGACTGATTCAGCAAACTATTAAGGTCAATTTGCACGCCGGATCAAATGTAATACTTTGTATATACTGGAAAGAATATTTGGGTTTTGTTGTATTTAATTCCAACGGGTTGTTTTTGAATAACGAATCTAATTTAAATCATAATTTATATACGAACTCATTACTACATGCGTTGGTGCATAAGCGCGTACTTCGCGCAGTTAGTAAAAAAAAATACAACTGTAGCATATTAACAAGTATACCTACATAAAAAATTAGAAAAAAAAATTGTATTTTATTTTAGAACACTCTTAATTAAATTGACGTACAAATAAAAAAAACTATATCATTATATGCCTTAATTCTACGTAAATACTTAAAATCTACATTTAAGGGGAATTCGGATTTCAAATGCTTTTTTTTTCAATTTATTCTTTTTTCAAATGTGATCGGGGGGGTTACTCTTGAAATACGAACCCAATAATAAATATCCAATTCGGTTTGGGTTCGGAGTAACCCCCAAATCTAAAGTGCTCGACTTTTTTGCATGACACAAATATTGAACTCGAATCAGTTGCAACGAACGTCTCCTTCCAAACAACGACTTTAAAAAACAAATAAGTCTAGTGGCGTGTTTGTGTGTCGTAGTAATAAAATTTTATGTGCCGGTATTTAGATGACTGCCATTGCTGTTATAGGACTGAGAATGTTTGTGTGAATTCCATTGGTTTTACTCCAACTTTATTATAAGCCACACGATTCATTTTGACCTTATGTCGAACAGGAAAAATATAAAACCTTTTTTTATATAAGAACTTTTTTTTAGTTCAACACATTGAACTTGTAAGTAATGAAAAACGACAATAAACATTAAAATTTTATATCAACATCTTAGATACAAAACATGGTTAAAAAAATATTGTGTACTTGTACAGATTCAATTGCATAAACACCCAACCCCCACACGGCGATCGCTGTGTGCAAAGTTGCCGCAACCAATTTCCAGCCAAACGTCCCGGCACCAAATCCAATAGGAAACGTCATAATCATATGATAGGTGCGGCGCATTGCGCCCACCTGTCGCCGCGCGTGCGTCCCGCGGTGACGTCACGCGCGCCGCGAACCCGCCCGAGCGCCGCCGGGCTCGCACGAGCGCGGTAGACCCGCGGACCGCAACGGATTGATCCGAGCGAGCCTCCGCGAGCCGCTAATCAAATGAGCCTATCGCTGTTTGTACAAAAATACTTTGCCTTAGACAATCTCAACTCACCAAAACGCTGAAACTGTAATAAGTATTCGATTTCATCCAAACCATATTTTCAGCTGCCTACAGCATGAATATGTCGAAGCGTTTTCGGCGCGTGTCTCGCCACGGCTCCTTATCTAGTTCTTAATCCAAGATAAATATTACATCAATCGGGGGAGGAGCAGGCACGGCGTACGCAGGCGCGGCCGGCGTCGGCCCAGTCCCGCTCCGGCCGCGCTGCCCGCCGCACTTCGCTCTCGCGGGCGCTCGACCCGGCGGCGACTCGCCCGCTGCCTTTTCTACGAATTCCACAATTACGAGTGTTGTACTCCTCCCAGTTACCACCGACCACCGACGCCGTATCGAACCCGCCGAGTGCCCACTGTCGCGCCACGAAGGTCGTCCACGTGCCCATCCCGTTGCGTAAGTCGGGAAAGCGAAAACTCGCCGAAAACGAACCTCTTCTCCTATTGACACGCGAGAAAAACAAACGTACTTGAATATCGATCACACCGTGTTTATCATTGCCATGGCGTGCGAATACGAGGAGCACTCCATGTGTGTTTATACCGCGGCCGAAGTAAATAGTGTATCGTATTGAATGTGTCGGCGAGGTTAGAAGTGGCTTTCTTTTTTAATGGGGTAATCCGGACCGCGCCCGCGGTCTTTTAACCCTATAGTACGCAAGTGCTGGTTGACCTTAAAACAGCGGCTCGGGGACGAAAGTTTCACCCCTATCTAAATAGCTTGTTTGTTTATGAAGCCATAAAAACGGTTGTATTACTGGTAATTTCTTAAGATTGTTCGCTAAAGCGTAAAGTAAAGTTGTTAAAGCACGTCCTTATATTCATTTTGTGGAAGCTGTCATGTATTACTTTTTCAACTATTTAAATAGCGCTGAATGGCGCGCTCCACGATAACGCATGTTTTTCGCAATTAATCGTGGTAGCAATGGGCACATATTTTAAACGTTGACTGTACCGTAATACCCCTTTTTTATTCCCGGGCAAACGTAGTATTTGCACTGTTGCTTCGTTTTACCGTTTTTATATTCAGGGCAGGCTCTCAACTTTTTTTTAATCGCCTCTAATGACTTCTTCCCCTAAAATTAATGACCCTTGACAGTTCACAAATTAGAATTTTCCGGAAAATTTTATGGTAGCTTTTAAATATTTCGATTTATATTTGGTTTGAAAGCGTTTATTGGTTGAAACATATTTTTGCCAGACGTTACAAAAGTCGTTAAATGAAAGATCATCTTCATGATATAATTATATTGTTTCTGAATTTAAAACAGTAAAGGCTGATTTCTTGCCATATTAAACAATACTCTTTCTCGATTTTACACAAAATTTCGCTGTAAGAGAATCATACGCATTTCACGGAACAGGGAACGTTCGTTCTCATTTAAATTCTTTCATGAACTTCTCCCATTGTACAAATGAAAATTTTATTCATTTCTTGTGACAAATGTTACTTCGTCTCAATATTTTTTTTAAACATTCAGTTGTTGTTTTCTTAAAAGTTTATTGAGTTTTAGCACATGTATTAATAGTAATGATAGCTTAGAGGTGTGAACATAAGACTGCCATGTCGAAATTAGCAGGTTCTCATCCAAGGCTGCCACAAATTATTCGTAAGTAATCTTTTACGTTTGAGCAATTCATTATGACTTGTAAAAAACGGTGAAACAGCACTTTGTAAGGAAACCAGCATAGAGAGATGTTCTGAATATTGTATAAAACCTTATCTGAGGCTTACGAATGGTTTTACTGTTTGTTTAAATCCATCTTCATCAACTAAATACCTCTTAAACCCTTATTAACATATGTAGAGGTCGTGTCTAAACCTATTCTGTTTTTGGATCTTTAAAAAACTGTTCTAAGTATATATTCACTTGAATCATGTATTACTTAGCTTAGGTGTATTTAGTAGAAAACCAAGATTTTGCGGTTGCTGTTAAAATATCTATATCTACACTAATATTATTACGATGAAATATTTATCTGTTTATTTGTATATATCTCTGAAACTACTCGACCCTATTAAAAATATGATAATCTAAAATTCATTCGCATTAACTTCGTATGAAGTTCTGGGCTATGGTCTAGTAACTTTTCCTAACTTAATAAATATAACCTGAATGGTTACAAAGTTTAGTTCAAGGGTACAGGAAAACTTAAGTCCATCCCAAATATATCAGTAATCACTGAGCCAACACTGCCATCGATCAGGAGTTAACTTCCGCAAGGTCCGGGAACTCTGACCACAACTTCCGAGAGCTCGAACCCTTCTATTTTTAGGCTGCTATAATATTTACCCATCATTTACTTATTCTTCGTGCTTCGAAATTCATGGCTTACCATTAGTCTCAGCTGCCAGCTGCAATTTTATAACCATTAAAGTAAAAGTAAAAAGTATTTATTGACTAAAAATTACAGGTAACAGATATATAATGTGCTTCTAAATTATCTGCCACGGTTGCAATGGGAGAAAGTATTGGGTATATAGATTACAATAGTGAAGAAATTTCGTACCCCGGAACAGTAAAAAAAAAATTGGAGCATGGAGCAGAATTAGACCTACGCAATAAAACGTAGGCAAAAGAAAAAAAATTATGACGTTATATAAATAAAATTACTTCACTATTGTAATATAAATAACCAATATTATCTCCCATTGCAGCCGTGGCAGATAATTTAGAAGCACCTTATATAGCTGGTTATTTCACACCTACCTTTCTGTAAAATTGATCACTCATACTTACATGCAGATCCACTACACTACACACCACATTTACAAATTTACATAATAAATTATTGTGAACTGTAAATTAGTATTGAGTAGAATAGGTCTCTGTTTTATATACCTATCATTTTGGGCAGCAGCTGAAAATCAGCGCTGGCTGAGCAGTATTACTGCCAGCTAGCATTATGCTGAGCGGCTGAACCCTTTGGCACTTTCATCTTTTACTTTAATTTTTTTTTGTGTGCTTTGAGTATCTGTTTGTGCCAAATAACGCATGTTGTCTTTCTCTTACCTTTTTTTTGTCATGTGAAAAACTTTTTATGAGTACCCCATCACTAAGGGCTGGCGATAGGGTTATGTCCGACTTTCCCGATCTAAAAACCACACGATGTTCCTCCACGAACCTCTGCATTTCATCATTTCGCTTGCGCATTCACCGTACCCCCACCAGGTCTTACCTGAATTAGCAAGATATATTATTCCTTGCAAAGTTAAACTTCTAATGTCCCCACGTCCTAACTCTCCCGGTGACCTAGAACTGACTTAGCCAACTTGTAACATAGGAGGTAAAACTTAAGGGTCCCTTCTACTGAAACTAATTTACATAGGGTCATATTGAATGGGTTTTGTCCCTTTCCAGTTAGTTAAAATTATACCTAATGTTTTTGTAACTTAACTTACATGGAATAGTTTTAGAATTTATCCCCGGTTGCCATGGTAGCATGGTCTTTCGCGTAAAATGATAAAATAATGTATGGTATTTATTCTCCCAATTACAAGGTGTAACCTAGTCTTTAAAGTTTGTACATCCGATTGCGTTACTTTACCATAAGTTACCTTAATGTGCCAATCTCAACGGATTTTAACCAACTACGCAGGAGATAGCACATGTGTCTCCATAAACACACTCTTCCCTCACTCTCATAGTCCGATGGGGCGGCAATCCGACATGATCGGAGAGAAATCAGGCGCAGACTAACAGCTTTACGTTGCACGGAGCAAGTCGTCGTTGTCAAACCAATATCTGCTATGTGCAAAAAGTATAACTTTGAGATAATTAATTTAAACGCAGTTTTTATTTGACAATATTTTGGTTGATGCACATAGCATGTTTTTCTTAGCGTCTACAGTTCACCGTATAATGCTTAGAATCACATATCAGCCTTTTTATACGAAACTTTGATTAGTATACTAGTCATAATAGTCGATTATGTCGAAATCTCCAAAAAGTGCACATAGCAGATATTTGTTTGACAACGACGAAGTGATAATCAAGTGAACAGACCGCATGATGTTTGATAAAACCAATTCGGGTCTAAATGATCCAACCTCCGTCCTCCCGTTTTAAAGGCAACTGAGCTCAATGATAGACCGCAACACCGCTTACCTAATGGTATGTTCCTGGTCAAAGACATGCTTTTGTCATGTTTAAAAAAAATACACGTTCACGTTAAAATTATACAGAACGTGACGAAACAAAAAATGCCTACAATGTATCAAGTAATAATTGTTTCATAATGAAAAATAACTTAATGTGAAAATTAATTGAACTTCTAGCCTGGTTTATTTCAGCGTTTAATCTAGACCAGTCCATTTTTATAGCGGACTATAAATAATAATTTATTCCATGAAAATGTAATCAACTTTAGTTAGAAGCGTTTCCTGGCCATTCATTTGTTGTTATAAATACAGCATTCGCAAAGCTGGAATTATTATTTTAAATTTATAAGTCGTATCGTATTTCTGTACCTAGTGATTTTTTTTTAAATACTATTACAGTTAATTAAGCGTTAAGGTTATTCGGGAGCAATTTGGTGTCGTCATTTATAAAGATGTTACATTTCTCGATGTGTTTAACGTTAAATCATTCAAATAGTTTTATGGACTAGCACTAGCCGCTTTCAGACTACTAATAACACTCACTTTTATAAAAGAGGGTAAATATTTTTCTTTAACTTAAATTTCATGAAATGTTTAAATACTCGTACACCACCGTTTTCCGTAAATCCGGTGGTTTAGTAAGTTATGGAGTAATTTCTAATATTTTTTCTACTTCATAAGTAGCGGCTTAAAATCATACAGGCTGAACTAGGAAGTACTACAGTTGACTTAATATGAGCTGTAGTCACGACAACTTTTAATAACGGAAAAACGCAGATAGGCACTTTAGATTGTTGCTACTTTAATCACTTAAAGAAATCGTCTAACCAAGCTTCGCTGTTATTTATTAATCGTTCAAACGTTACATACTCACAGTATCAGAGTGATTGCGTTTATAAGCGGTCGTAAAATCGCATTGAATCCCCAAAACGGATTAAAATAAATGCGTTAAGATTACGTGGAAACCGCAAGAGGCGTTCAATTGTCTATGTATGCCGACTCGCGGGCCATTGAA
This sequence comes from Protodeltote pygarga, assembly GCA_936450705.2. Classification (NCBI taxonomy): domain Eukaryota; kingdom Metazoa; phylum Arthropoda; class Insecta; order Lepidoptera; family Noctuidae; genus Protodeltote; species Protodeltote pygarga. The sequence continues at coordinate 2,856,342 of OW388264.2, read as the reverse complement.
GCGAGTGGATTTAGCTCCAAACAAAATTAAGTCCGCCACAGACTCCCACAGGCAAAACAATAATTTGCACGAGATATGTTCGTATTTAATTAAAAGATCTTAGGTCCCAAAAATTGCGAGTTTTCGAGGTCTTTGGGTAAAATTTGGACAGTAAATAGCAACCTTTTTGTGTCTTCCGCCTTGAGGGAACAAAGGGTTTATTTTATATTCTTACCTGCGCGCGCTTGTCTTATAAATGTACAGCAATGATCAATAGCAGAGATAGCCTAGTGGTATCACAGTTGACTGGTAAATCAGTGGTCTCAGGTTCGAACGCAAGCCACGCACCTTTGACTTTTCGGAAGTTATGTACGTGTTATTTTATCTAATTCGTGCCTTGGAAAGCCCTGGCTGTGAAGATCTATAACAGACGATATTGACTATATACGTCAGTGCCCTAATCAAATCTAGACAATTGATCTTATTTTAGAATATCGTATCTCTTTAGGTTGAAGGAGTCACATAGGCAGTCCGTAGAAAACTGATATTTGTTGCATCTGGTTATATTAGAAACCGATCTCAACAATGTTTGGGAATAATTAGGCTAGGAGGATGGTTGTTTTATAAAAAAATATATAATATGTAAATGTTCCACTTCTGGGCACAGGCTTTTACTTACAAATAAAGATCAGAGAGAATATAGTGTGCATAAGTTTTAGGTTTGAGAAGTTTGATAATGGGATTTTATAAAGCCTCCAACATGGCTAAATGAATACCACATTGGAAGTAGCCCGTGACTACTGCTTGAGGGTAGCTACACCCATAGTCGATTCGGCACATTCGGTTCGGTATTTTGGAAGAAATTTCATCGGGACTTCTTTCGAAAATGCCAAATCGAATGTGCCGAATCGACTATGTGTGAAGCTACCCTGACATGTCTTTCAAAGCATGGCCACACGTGAAATTAAAAGCAGATGATCATTCACCATTGTCTCTTATGAAATCAAAAACCAAAATATTTTATTCATGTAGACCATTAGGCACTAATGAATAGTCGTAATTCTAATATTTTTTATTGTAAGAGTGACTCTAGTTGCCAGATCTATCGTAACATTTTTTGCAATGTTAACTTAGCACTTGCTTCATGCTTCTTAGAGCACCTAAAGCCTGTCAATCATGCGCCTGCCTCCAGTCATATCGGGACGCCATTCCATCAATGAGAGTGAAATCTACTAAGCCCCATATATACGACAGTGAAACAGAACAGTCAATTACGCAGGATATATTTAAGTGCCCAAATGTACGCGCAAAACACAGATGCACTCTCTCGTCCGTGCTCTTCTATACCCGATGGAACGGAAAATCGCTCCGATCAGAGAAGAGCAGGATGCAGTGTCTAGCCGATAACCTTGACTCCTATCGCCGCCCTGAGCCCCATACTGAAGTCTCAGGACCCAAGTCTTTAGACTTTGCAACTGTGTCGTGTATTTGAGACAGTCTCTAATTTGATGTGACCTTTCGCATTAAAAGTTGTTCTGTCATCAGAACTTGGAATAGCATTTAACTGTCTGGTTAAAGTTTCGGAGACTAGCTTTTATTTTCAGGCGACTGTAATTAAGGTCTAATTGCCTGTGAACGTTTTAATTAACTTTGTTTTGTATTTTTTACTCTTGTTTTTATAATAACCAATTTTTAACCAAAATATATTTTATATTGGAATATCAAAACTAAAGATAGCGGTATACGCAAAAAAATAATAACTAATTAATTCTTTTTACCTCATTTTTAAGTTTTTTTTTCTTTTTAAATATAATAATTATAAAATTTAAAAAAATAATCGTTTGTAAACGGGATCCGAGACTTAAATAATGTCAGTTTAACATTACGCTGTACAGTCGCGCACAAATATAAAGTTAAGGACAGGTCATAAATCTTGCACACTGCCTGTCTAAAGTCTATTATGTCTTTTGAAATTTCTGTAACTTTATCTTTCCTTTTTTTTCTCTTATTATCTATGTTTCACCTTAAAAATATTTACGGCCAGTATTTTTCGAAGATTTAAAAGCTATATTTCGGAGGCACTTCAAAAATAATAATGAATTCAGAATATTTTTTGCTAGTAATTTTTGGAGCTTAATCAAGTTTTAATATGATTATATTGTGAAATTACTTCAAAGTTTATGTGGTACTTAACTATAATTTATGTTCAACTTACTCATGTTAATAAAATTTAATTTCTGTATTTTTTTTATGAATCATTCCAATTTTTCTAAGCCGCTCAGCTTTGATCCATTTGTTGTTTACGACTGTTATAATAATTCTCTTGCAGATATTCTAAACTAATTTAGACTCGCTATCTCTATTTCTAACAGAAATCGCTGACAAAATTAATCCTCCTAACCGGATTTCAATTACACAAAAATTAAAAGGATTGATTTTTTTAAAGAATTTCCAATAAAAATACTAGAGTATATTTAAAACAGCCCTTAAAAGGTTTTCTCAGGTGACCACTCAAATAACTGTTGAACTGAGACGATTTCTTCGTTTTTATTTCTTTTTTCCTCAAATCAAAAGATAGACAGTGACAAACGTTTTGTTTCTCCAAATTACGACAAAGATTGGGTGTCGTATCTCGAAATTGTCAGATTTTGTGATAACTTTTTCCGGATATGTTTTATTTTTTCTAAGAAATTTTGTTCGCGATATTACTTTTCTAGTCCGACTGACATTAAAAAGGTTTTATTAAAATAACGGTTTTAACCAAGCTTTTATTTTGGAATATCAAAACTAAAACATTTATGCAAAATTTTCGTGTCCTGGTTACTAATCGTTGAGGAGTTCCCTCGAGAGTTATTTCTATGATTTTAGTGTATTGTCATCAGATCGGAATATGCGTACGAATTTACAAGATTTGACCTAAACATACTACAGTACAAACATTACCTACCAGTTAAATTAAAGCTTGTATTTTCTTTTGTGTTTTAAAAAAAAATCTTATTAGAAGTATTTGTAGAAGCCTTAAAAAAATAAATGCAAATAAAAGCTTGTACCTCAATTATGTATCTATCTCATCTTTCTATTATGTAATTATGTGTTTATAGAGAGAGGATATTAAGGGAAACATTAATTTACTTTACCGAGTTACTAAAACTCGTACTTCGTCCACACATCGAAATCCCTATACATCCACTGTTTTATTACTTTTCCAAAGATAAACATACATTCTTCCCTAAAAATGTGAAAGGGAAACTCGCGGAAAAGTTATAAAGACTCAACTGAGCGGAACCGGCCCCGTTACTTATGGTATACTTATGGTGCCAGCAGGGGATAGGCTAGCCGTTTGACATTATTTATGTAGCATTGCAGCCATTTAACGGTGCAATTAATAGCTTATATTGCCTTTATAGTGCCAACGCACTGCTAACGCTTCTAGATACATTTTCTGTGTATTTTAACGTGTTTATTAGTCGTGATATATGTGCTTTCGTGTGTGTATGGATGTCGTTCCATTTTTAAGATTACGTAGCCTTATTTCTAAGATAATGGCGCTAACTCTCTTGCACGCGCTCTAAACTAATTTAGACTCACTATCTCTCTTTCTAAAAGAAATCATTAGAAAGGAATAGAAGATTTTTAAAGCTGTCAAACTAGTCCATTTGCGTAATATCAACGAGAATTTAGTCGGCATGCATAACGTCTCGTCTAATTTGATGTCAATTGCAAGGACGTAGACTAATTTGACAGCTCTAATTTGATAGTTCAATTTGCTGTCCTTTTTTTATGGTGTTTATTAGAAAGAGATATAGGTAGACTAAAATTAGTTTAACGGAGTGTACAAGAGAATCAGCACCAATACCATTTATTTGTCTGTACGGCTTGTTCTCAGTCTCTGAATAATTAATAAATGCTTTCTTTACAGAATACGCAATAAAAAAATTAAACAATTAAAAGCTAAAGGGGATTCTAGTACCGAACTCTTAGTAGACTAGTCTAACTACAGGTTTTACAATTATATTAAGATTTTTTTGTCTGAATTCGGCGTTGTTAATATCACTGTGTGCCTTAGGCTTTGCGCAGGGAAGGTTCCGGAGCTGGTCTCTTAAGAGGACCCGGGACCTCCCTTCATGCGCTGATGGTGATCACCAGGGTGGTTTTAGTGAGGTAAAAATCCTACACTACCCTGTCTCTTCCCCGAAGGCAGGGTGCCTTTTGAAGCTTTCCCCCCAGAAAAAAAAAATGTCTGCCCGTCTGTATTATACCTTAACTGTGATTTATGGAAATAACAAAAGAACATCTCAACCCACCCTTAGCTCTTAGTTCACCACATCTTTTTTAATTAACCTTCAACGTAACTCACAGTGGCACCGCTCGTGATTGGCCGAAATAGCTTATTGTCCACCTACCTGGTATAATCCTTTAAGATGTTCAAGAAAGGGTTGTCGTAGCCTTAGCTCGGATAGCTGGCTTTTAGATGTTGACATTAAGTAGTCTCTTACTTTGCGCCGTGATTTATCCGGGATTGTCTCGGGGAAAAATCAACCCGAGACAATCTATTTTGTGTTCGAATTTTCTTGCTTTAAAAGTGATATGTGCTGCCATAGTTTATGATAAGTAGAGGTATTGTAACAACCCTATGAACATGTTTTTAAATTGTGTCTTATTTCTCGACCTTATTGTTTTTCTGTCCTAATTTTAATTTAGAGTCGGTGTAATAGGTTTTCTTTTCCCATTTATTTCTATATTAGAAGACATATTACTGCCTTACTCTTTTTTAAACCATGTCTCAACGTTTTGTTTTGGTTACAAATGTTTGGACTAATAAACTAAAAACTTTGATGATGTAATTGTATTATATGTAATTGTAATTGTATCTGATTGTAACATTGTCAAACCAATAGCACTATATGTTACTTTCAAAATTAATCCCAAAAGTAAAAGTTTAATCCATATTAAAACACACACCAATAAACCTTTACGCAGCCAAAGAAAATAAAGTGACGGAAGCTTTCTGACTAGTTTACGACGCGAATTGCGTCATAAAACTGTTGAATTAGTTGCTCCCTTGCCCCCTTTGGCTTCATAGCGCACTATATGACAGTTATATTTCATCAGGATTTGTTTAGTCCCCCTCTATTAAGACGGGCGGGTTTAGGTAGTAATCTTTATGAAATGGGAGCTTAATTCTATTTGTGTGCTCTATTGTACTTTCATTCAGTTGGTTTTGTCAGGGTTAGTTACATAGTTGTGTGCGTGTATGTATTATATATGTATTTATATTTTAGTTTGTTATGTAATGATGTTATAAATAAAAAAAAACTATTTATATTTTAGTTTTAGATGTTATTTATAAATTTGACATGACATTATTTATGACATTTTTCGCCGATCCCAAGTTACATGAGAGCAGGGCAGGCGAAAGATGTTATTTATAAATAAAAAAAATTACACATTTATTACGTAACGAAATAAATCTACCTATATATTTTAAATAGATGTTATACTTGTTAGAAATGCAGCTTTCCTTACAATGTATTTGTCGTTTTATGCATTAACAATGTTCTGAATCGCAACTATAGTGATACCAATTATTTTGGAATGAAATTGGCAATTCGTCCACAATTTTTGTATCAAAAGGTATTGAATGCTGTTTGTGAAAAACATTGTAAAATTCGTCCGTTATTGTTCGTAATACAATATTTTTGCTTGCATATTCGTTATCCAACACCGATGCGTGTTGTTAAAAATAACGTTTTTCATTCGAGGATATGACCAAAATAAATTTTAAATCGAATTGTTCGCCTCCCTGGGTTGACTATTGTGAATGCGATTGGGTTGGAATCTCTCGATGCTTGCCGGTATTAAAAAAATTGTAAATTGGTGATTATTTGTTACATATAGTTACACGAATTTCATTGTTAGGCTAAACTAGAAAAATATTTAGAATGAAAACGGATAATTTTGGAAAAGAACGAATCTTCAAACATAGACTTCTTTATATCTATAATAGCTTAAAAACTTTTTTTTTTTACTTTTCTTTATAACTGAATACGCAATTATTTAGCATAGCATGGGATCTAATGGCAATAGAAAATGGATCTAGCAGGTGTATTTTTAAAATGGGATCCAAACGCGGGATCCTACGGAAAAGATACATCATTAACTTGGATTATTCTTGTTTGGGTATATCACCATACTTTATCTTTGTTTACAGATACTCGTACTGCGACGTTGTAGAAGTAGTAAAAATATCGACCTAAAGTCAATTGTGACCAGTCAAGTGTCTCCTTGTCCAACTTACTTCTTATATAATGCAGTAAGCTAATTTAGTTTACTCTAAGAATTATTGATTCGCGAAATGACCATATAGTTGTATAATTTACCAATTTTTGAAATGTACAATTAATAAACGATCGATTCTATGAATGACCAATTCTAAAATTGACTGATTCTATAAATGACTGATTCTCTGCATGACCGATTCTATAAATTACCGATTCTAAATTTGACTAATTCTATAAATAGTGACCAGTCTGTTATCTTCTTGTATTAGTCACTCACGACCACCAATATAATGCAGTAAGCTGACTTATTATATCAGTAAATTGTATTGAATTGTCTCCTTGTCCACTATCTCGGTCAATATCTTCATCTTAACTAGATTGACGGTAGCTATAAACCGTTATACGAAGATAGTCGGTCGGCTAATGTCGTTCCGGACTTTACAGGGCTCTTAAATGCTTTGGACGTCAATCTAGCCGGTGGCGAAATGCCGCACAAGAGGCCTGAGCTTCGCTTATAAATGACCAAAGCACATATACATGTTTTTCTTTGGCTGACTACTTTACTTTCTAGTGCACATAGTACATTATCTACACAGCTTGTATCAGTCCACTGCTGGAAATAGGCCTCTTATCATATGCATCACTTTCTTTGTGCGCTCATTAGAAGGTTTCCTTCGCCTCGATTTCGATCGCAGTAGCAGATGGTTGCTATTACACAGTAGGATGCTGCTGCTCATCCTCCAGATTTTTCCCTTTGTCGCTTTTTACGACACCCGCGGTATGAGTAGGGGTGGTTCTATTCTTAGACGGGAACCCACACTGCACATAGTAATAAATAAACATTGTTTTTTGGAATGTTAAAGAAATATGTATATAAAATTCTAGAAACGTCCCAACTCTCCTTAGAGACTGAAAACACATAAAGTTTCCGATCCGCACGACATCGCGACATATTCACGGAAACACTTCGTTATTTGAGCGACTTCAAGTGTAGTTTGAGAAACAATTTGTAGCTTATTGACGTATTTTGAAATTTCAAGAAACTTTGCGTGTGTAAATCAAGTAAAAAAAGGCCAAGTCCGAGTCAGATTCGCACTCAAAGGGATATTACTAAAAGGATTATATAAAAACGCCGAAAAAAAAAACACTTTTTTGGGGACTTTAATTTTTTTAAATCTTTATTTCATTTTTATTACCTGCCTAACTATTAAGGTTCAAAGAAATATTGTTTGTAATTATAATTACGTAATTGTATTTAGGTATAAGGAGCCCTGGGATAGATAGAGTTCTTCATTCTTGATCACGTTTGTTGTATGGGGATCCCCTTTCATTGTAAAATTAATTTAATTTTTATTATTTATTGTTATGCGGAGGCTTACTTATAAGATCACTTTAGGCATGGTATTTAAAAATTATGTTTTTTCATTGTGAAATTATATAGCTAAGATACAGGAGAGAATTTTAATGCCCTACACTAGGATTCCCTTTTATTTTTATAAGAAGAAAAAATTGATAGTATAAAATTATTTAATAAGAAACTTGCAAAAATAACTGACTCGGGTGGGACATAAACTCGCGATCCCTGGCATGCTAGTAATTTAATTTAATCAGCAAAAATATGTGCATTGAGACTATATTAAAATTATGTACATAATCATGTAAGCATATTTTAGTTTGAATTTACCTTAGTTTGAAAACGTAGAGCCTACCTATATCAGCTTCTTACATCACATATATCTCTCTTACTTTGATTTGAGGACAGAAGGCCCTTTTCCCCAGCAATAGGACGTATCGACCTAAATATTACAGCTTTAATTTTTATTCGACCTACATACCTCAGCTCTAAGTATATTCCCAACATTTTTAATTAATCATCGCTAACACATACTTTGAAAAACATTTAATTAAAATCCGATCAAATTAAAAAGTCCAAAAGTGAAGTTCTAAACGTACTTCGTTTGTAACTTTTTTATAAATATACGAAAACTGTTTCGTTGCGAAATTGTGCGCGCAGAAAAGTTTAATATTTTATAAGAGGCTCAAGTTCAATAATTAATTACTGAACGTGTAAAGTTATCTTTAATATATCTCGGAGCGTTAGTTTGTACTTCGTAGATACTACATCAAAGAAAAATATGAAATAAGTTAACTTTTTTGTAAACCCTAAATTTTCAGAAATTATCAGTCTGACTTACCGACACAGGTCCGTATTTATAATAGTCAAACTAATTTTTAAGCTTTGTTTCGTTCTGAAAATATATAAACATTTTTTTTTGTTTTTTATTATGAGAAACCAATGAATGAGAAATGTTGTGGTCTATGATGGAGTACACCTTTCAATCAAGAAATTTGGACGTTATGGTCCAGACCCAAACCATAATATCGTAATACCTGATATTATCACTTAAACCTTCACTTAACAACGTCAACTTATGTCAATTTCATAAATAGTTTATACAAAGCTAGCCTTTTATGGCAGAAGCTTCGCCGTCCATGTGTAAATACAATGTAGAATAACATCCACACAAACTAACGCTAAGATAATGCATACATTTGCATACTAACTACCAAGCCAACAAATTAAATGCTACAGCTAAACAACGTACGTTCCCAAAAATAAGATACTATACAAAATAACATAGCAGCATTTAACTTGCTAAATGAAATCAGCATATCAAAATTACATAACCCGTTTTCGTATAAATGTCAGCACAAACAATGTAACAGTGTTTTATGGACGAAGATAACAAGGAGTGAATTTATTATATACTCTGTATATTGTTGGCAATTGATCTGGCTTGTGCTTAATTTATAGCCAGTCGGCTAAAAGTGGCGCAGCGGAACCGCATCGACGCACCCCATGTCTGAAAAGGCTCACACCGTTAGCTTGAATCGCGTCGGTTTCCGAGCCATGGAGCACTACACGTCGACACCCAGCACGCTGACGTCATAGCTGCACTTTAAATAGGTTGCCGTCTTATACAGCGTGCTTATAAGCTAGCTTAGAAGTTTGTTACTATTGTAATCACAATAGTAACTCTCAGAAAAGAAATCTCTTTTCTTATGTTTCTCAACTGTTCAAGTTCTAAGATGACTTGCAACTTTCATAGATCTAACGAAATTCTGCGGTCACTAATTACAATACGGTCTTAAAGACAAAGCACACCATAAATCAAACTGCTCAACGTGCGTATAAACTGGGCAGCAATACATGTTCACCGCTTTAGGCATCCGTTGTTTATCGTTATATATCAGCGGAGTTTCCATCTCATTTAGTGGGCCCCGAAACAGCTCCGAGTTGAATCAACCCGAATTAATAGCGCCCACCGAGCTTCGTCACCGCGCCCGATCCTATCGACGCAATGAGATATGAAATGAAACTCAGTGGCCACGATACAAATAGGATTACACGATTACCGATACTACCGCCACGCTGACGTGACTGTCAGTCATCTGAGTCACTTGTCAAAATATTTTGGGATATATCACGTGGCATTGTGTGCGGTCACGAAGCTTTGTCTCGGTTAGCCCGGGGCGCCAACGTCAAAGGAGATTAGGTTCGTTTACACAATTGTCGCGACCCCTCGACCCGGCGAGGCGGCTACCAGCGCGCCTCGGCCTCGCTCGCCACGCGCTCGGATTACGCGACCCCGACATACTAAACCCTTCGTGTGCACACGTGGATACTCAGCTTGAAATTACCTTTCGTAGGTTCATCGTGTCTGCGTTTATGGCTAGGTGTTGATTATTAATAGTGCAATAAACAGTGTTAGAAAATGGCGTGGGGATACTGGTCGGCGTCGTCGGTGCTACCGGACCGCGGACGGAGTCCAAGGCGTGCGGGCACGTCTGCGGTGCACGTGCACCCCAACCCGCCGACCGCTAGGGAAGTAATGGAGACGCACGACGAAAGCATTATCCACACTGCGTCCACGTCGCGTGACAGTCGCGATCACTCGGCGTCCCCGCACTCGTCATCGAATGGGGGACACTCCCAACATCATCACGAAGTGCGTCACGCGGTGCCGGCTAGTGCGTTATTCGGCGAAAGTTACGGCGAACTATCCAGACGACCGTCTCTTGACTTAGGATCAGTGCGTAGTGCGTTAGCGTCATGTTCTGGTGGGGGAACATTAAGTGCGGGTTCGACGTTGACTCGCGGGGGCACGCTGGCGGACTATTTACCGCCGACGCCGTGTCCGCACCATCATCGCGTGTATGTTGACCATCACAAGCACTACGAGCAGCCTATCCAGCCGGTACACGTGGGCGTGGCGCATCATTCACACTCGCACGCCTCCAGCCGGCACCACACCGACGACGAAGACGACCTTGAACCGGCCTATGCTACAGGTATGTCAATAAATAGGGTACTGTTGTATTATGTTCATAGAAAAATAGTGACGCTCCTTTCGTGTACCGTCTACAGCCTCTTATTCCGTGAAATAACCATCTATATAACAATACATCGATGCGTTGCGATCGTAAAACAGTATCTATTACTGAAGCTACGCTTGGCAACACTGACAGTTTTATAGCCTTCAATATTTTATTCGTCTCTAGTGGATTGAAGAATGAGGATATAAAAGGACGAGAACTTAGCTGTTTATTTTTTCTATCTACAACAGACTCAATTAAATCGATAGACGAGTTCATCATCTGTTCTTAACTTTTTCTCTTCAGATATTGTGTTGCCAGCAATCAAAATAAGGAATATTATCCGGATGGGAGTTAGTCATTAATTCCCCGCAGCTCTGGCATTGTATTACATTAATTATAAAAGTTTTCCGTCTTATTTCGTTAATGTATTTGTAGCTCTCGTGGCGACCTACTTTTCTGTGAGCATTCATCGCGGCCGGTCAGTTGCCAACTTCGTAACATTACTTACACGTTTCAGTAGGGGAAGGAATATCCAACTATTTGTAACAGAAAAGGAATTGGTTTAAAAATTGGTGAAAGTTATGCTTATGGTGGACTAGATATTAAGGGCTGTAACTTCATCATCATCATCATCATTTCAGCCGGAAGAGCAGCCCACTGCTGGGCATAGGGCTGTAATTTGCTTTTAATAAATAAGACTACAATACAACCAGATACATAAAATTTTAAAATAATAACAATAAACCACCCTGTAACAGTCCCATTGCAAGGCAAATGCCTATTCTCATACAGAGAATGATCGAACATTAATCACTACGCTAGCTCACAACGTGTCGGCGATTTCAGACTATTAACTCTAGGTTTCCTCACGATGTTTTCCTTCACCATTAGCCAGTTGTGTCTTAAAAATTAAGAAAGTACATAAAAGCATAAAAAGAAACTGAAGCACTAATAGCCTAGTAGTATAACCGCCGACTGACAAGTCAGAGATTTCGAGTTCGATCCCAAGGCGCGCACCTCTGACTTTTCGTAAGTTATGTGCGTATAATAAATTAATTAGCAGTAGCTAAAACGGAAAACATCGTGAGGAAACCAGCACACCTGAGAGATTTTTCAATAGTGTGTAAAGCCATGTCAGAGGCCTACGGGCGGTTTGAACTCTGACACCAGGTTGTTCATCAACCACACGATAAGAAGGAGATAAAAAAACAACAACAAAGCAAATATTTATATCAAGTAAATATTCTGCAGTGTCAGGCCACGCGATACATTCGCCGTTGTGCTTTCATTTGCCGCCTAATGTACCGAAAACGTCCCGCGCCCGAATTACGCCCAACTTGGAGATCTTTTACTGATGGTAATCAGGATGATGTGGTAGATTAGCGGCGTACATACAGAATAAGTGTTTTGCATTAAAATGTACTTGAATTTATTTTGAATTCGTTTTCAGTAGAAGTTTAGTTCTGTTGTCGAATAAAGGCTTTTAACACGCTTTTAGATGCAGTTTTAAAAGGTATAAGACATTTATGTCTATGCCTATGTAATTCTATATAGTTTGTGAAGATGGTTAGAGTTGTGTTACGCAATTACGCCTTTGCAGATTTGGTTGGCACACAGATAGACCATGTCCTAAATTAACACATACAATTCACTCTTTATCTCGTTCGAGATAAATAGATTATCACTACATAGTATAAAACAAAGTCGCTATCCGCCGTCTGTCTGTCCCTATGTATGCTTAGATCTTTAAAACTACGCAACGGATTTTGATGCGGTTTTTTTTTAATAGATAGAGTGATTCTTAAGGAAGGTTTATATGTATGTTGCACCCGTGCGAAGCCGGGGCGGGTCGTAATAAATAAATAAATTATTATGAATAGATATAGATAGATTTCCTTTTTTACTGATTCGTGTTCAGTATCAGTGATATAGTCACCCGAATATGGCATAATTATAGATTAACAGCTTGTATACAGTAGTCTTGTTATCTATCCTATTATTCCTCTATTAAAACATCATCATTATTATCAACCTATAGCACTCCATGATAGATAGATGATAGGAAAATGATATAGAAAATGTTAATCATTTATCAATCATTTTATCTACAACACGCTATCGTCTTTGACTTTGACACTCATTGATTTAATGTACTTCTAATGATTTATCTACATCATTAATAAAACACTCAAATTAAGTTGCATGATTAATTCATTGTAATTCTGACACACCTGCTCAAAACAATTTCCATTAATTATCACAATGAATTTAATTATAAACAGAAGCAGTTCAATGAGCAAGCCGTTTGCAACTATTCCTTTGTGAATCTAACTGCAGCATTGTGCTGTCTCACTCAATACTAGAGTTAAACGAGAGCAAGCGACTAATTATCGAAAGTTGCGTTCGCTTGACCGTCGTCGCGTCGCACGGTGGGCTGAAAATCGGCTTTCATAGACTTAGGGATTTCAATTTGCAAGTGCTTGTTTTTATGTACGATATCGCTTCTATTAGTCATTACTATGTACAAAAATGACACCCGAGTTAATTCTGCCCAAAAACGAAGGAAATATAATTTTTTTACGAAAAATTTGTATGAAGCTAGTATGAAAAATCGAATTATCTCCTAAACGGCTTGTTTAACCGTACTATCCTTGGAGGTGGTCATAGTGCTAATTATTTATGATTTTTTGGTTGGCGATCGGACGAAAAATTTAATGCCGTTTTTTTTTAAAAAATCGTCAAAATATTTTTATTTGTTTTCACGTATGAAACGATTCCTTTTGGTGTTTATGTTGAAGAACACGGACTTTTAACTACACATAACATAAAATAGCATCACTCCTATATTTTCGAAGGAGTTGGTAGAGGTTTATAGTACACCCACACGTAGACAACTATGTTTGAGCTAGATAATTATCAACACAAAATGAGTTTTAAAACTTTTCATACAACCAAATGACCAATTGTTTACTCTTCTAATGAGTCCAAAAAGAAGTAATTAAGTAACTACACTGATTAGGTCTTCTAATGAGTCTTAATAGGTGATTTAATGATTTTCAATATCTCACGACAATGCCAACTATGGATTACATTCAACATTTCCTGATAAGTAAGCTAATTTGTTAATTAGCAGTGCTATGAGTTCTAAGAATAGTTAGTGACAATTATAGATTTTCATTAGCTAATGAGGAGATAACTAATGAGGGTAGTTAAATAATTATTGGCGTTTTGCAATAAAAGGGCTAAAGTTTTGTTTTATAATTTAATTTGTTCACAACTGTGTAACTGCTAACACTAAATCAGCGACTATAAAATCTTAGAATGGAAAGTTTAATCACCAATTTAGACTTGTTTGTTCTTCTACGAAATGAGAGTACTTCATTTGATCATGAAGTATTGTTCAGTGCAGTTGTATCCCGCATAGGCGATTGCCTGTCTGACGAAGATCGTGTTGTTCTCAAAGAATTTTGTCGGAGATTTACGCGAGCCGCTTTACAAAGGTGGCAGAAATCCAACCGATTCCTTGATAATTTCAGGAGAATGTACGAGAATTGGTTGGGAGCAAATATTGATTGGCCGAGTTTTGTGCAAACTTTAGTTAATCAAGAACCAAGTTTTGATAAGGCACCAAGAGCACCCTCAGTCTCTCCAGAACCGTCGACATCAACGTCCATTGGAACAATGACGAAAAGATCCCGTAAACCATTCGAAGATCTGGGAAGTAAACAAAAAAAAAGAAGATCTGATGAACACACAGGCGAAGATTCCAGTGAATTGGCATATGCAGCTGCAGCACGTTTAAAGGAAGAAGGGCATGGTGATATCGCCTCTGTCATCGAATACATGATGAAAAATCCTGAAGTAGCCGCTAAATTAAATGAAACGCTTAGAAACCAGCGAAAACAATCATATTTACGCCAGAAAAGGCACTTGGATTGCTTCTTTCGCTAAAACTCTCAAAGTGGCAATATATTACGTTGCGTGAGGCTGCCATTCGGGAAGGTGCTAAGGATATTTATCCATCTTACTATAAAGTGCAACAAACTAAGCTTGATTGCTACCCTCCGAAGCAATCAGTGACAGTTACTGATTCATCGGCTAGGATTACACTTCAAGCTTTACTTGATATCACGGTTACAAGAATCCTTCAAAGCCTTTCTAACGAAGAGCATAACAAGCAGTTGAAGCTCATATCCAAGTGGGGATTTGATGGTGCTTCTAACCAAAGCCGATACAAGCAGAAAATTGAGGGTGAGGAAGATGACTCGAGCATTTTCATGACCTCCTTGGTGCCACTAAAACTCATAGATAGATGGAGACAACATTTTATGGACGAACCCAAAACCATGCTCAGTTTTGTATTGTCGTCCAGTTCAGTTTACTTTTGTAAAGGAGAGTGAAGCAGTTGTCCTTGAGCTGAAAAAACAAATGGATGAAGAAATTGAGGCCCTTATCCCCACAGAGTGCAATAATAATAATAAGGTGACTCATCAACTAATGATGACGATGATCGACGCTAAAGTCTGCACTTACCTTTCTGAAGCTAGATCAAATGCATCCTGCTACCTGTGCTTAGCAAAGCCTACAGAAATGAACCGCTTAGATGCTGTAACATCAAAAATTGTGTGTTCGGACCTGTATGAGTTTGGCTTGTCATCCCTACACGCCCGTATAAATTGTATGGAATGACTGTTACACATTGCATACAGGCTCGACTTCAAACGGTGGGCAGCGAGAAGTGATGAGCACAAAGAAATGCTACAGACAAGGAAGAAAATAATTCAAAATAAATTCAAAGATGAGCTCAATCTGTTGATTGATATAGTAAAACAAGGCTCGGGAACCACCAATGACGGGAATACTGCAAGAAAATTCTTTGAGTTTCCTTATAAAACCGCAGCTATAACCGGTTTGGATGAAGACCTCATCAAAAGATTTGCTGTAATTTTACAAGCAATTACATCTGGAGAGCAGGTCGATATAATAAAATTTAGAGATTATGCTCGCAAAACAGCAGAAAAGTACGTATTATTATACGACTGGTACTACATGTCGTCAACCGTTCATAAGTTATTAATCCATGGGGCTGACATAATCGAGAAAAATAATATTGTGCCGATTGGGACTCTCTCGGAAGAAGCCTCAGAGTCTCGAAACAAAGATTTTAGGAGGTTTCGAGAACATCATTCGCGGAAAAGAAGCAGGCAGGATTCTAATCAAGACATTTTAAATATGCTTGTTGTTTCTTCGGATCCTTTGCTAAGTGCACAAAGGCCTAAGTTAGATGCCAAGAAAAAGCAGAGCTTTTTTGCTGAAACTCTCGACTTAATTCAATTTCAGGAAACTGAGTTCGAGTTTTTGGATATATCCAATCTGGATGCTGACTCAGAATTGGAGTCTGACAACGAGAGTGATAAGGAAAATTTGTAAAAAAATATATATGTACATATTTGTAAATTTTTATTTGAGTGTGTTTGGGTTTTTTTGTAATATTTAATGGTTTTTTTTTTATTTGTTTTACTTTATTTTACAAATGCGTAGTATTAATTCCTTAAATTAAATTATTTTGTATATAATATAATTATGTTACTTTAATAATAATTTGATAATCTTTTTTTATTTAAATTAATATAAATGTGTCAAAAACAGCAATTTTTTTATTTCATTTTTCTTGATTCGTGTGTTCTTAATATTTGGGTTAATAACATATCGAACTTTTTAACTTGGACACTAAAAGGGATCGTTTTACATGTAAAAATAAATAAAAATATTTTGACGATTTTTAAAAAAAAAACGGCATTAAATTTTTCGTCCGATCGCCAACCAAAAAATCATAAATAATTAGCACTATGACCACCGCCAAGGATATTACCGTTAAACAAGCCGTTTAGGAGATAATTCGATTTTTCATACTAGCTTCATACAAATTTTTCGTAAAAAAATTATATTTCCTTCGTTTTTGGGCAGAATTAACTCGGGTGTCATTTTTGTACATAGTAATGACTAATAGAAGCGATATCGTACATAAAAACAAGCACTTGCAAATTGAAATCCCTAAGTCTATGAAAGCCGATTTTCAGCCCACCGTGCGTCGGTACAGTTGACATCAAAGTACCTTAAGGCGCAGACACTCATTAATCTGCTATCTCGCTCGCGTATTAAGATTAAAATCAATGAATATAGTTGTGAAATATCGCAAATAGGACAACATTACAAAGTTTCAGCAAAAATATCAGGTTGATCGAAACAAGTTTTTAAAAATAAAAACTGCAAAAATAAAAATTAATTTGAAGCTATCCTCTAGCTTCTGACATGGCCATACACCACCGTAGAAAAATCTCTCAGGTGCGCTGGTTTCCCTACGATGTTTCTTTCACTTTTAGCAAGTGATAATTAATTTCTAAAAGCACACATGAAACCAAAGAAGTCAGAAGTGAAGTCAAAAGTAGAAGAAAGTTAGTCCAACGGTCACAATAAAAGGCTATCACTGCTTTTTCGCTAATCAATTACTATTAGGTAAAAAAACCTTTTTGTTTGCCCTCTTTTCATCAAAAAAAAAAAAATATATTTATCCCTATACCTAATACATTTTTTTTTGACAATAAGCCGCTATGCGCTTTTAATGGACATGTTGAACGTTGGGGCGAAGAAAATTATTAAATTTCAAAATACATAGCATTCCTAACGGGAACGTGAAAAATTTAATAAAAATTCCATAACGTGAAAACGAATATGAGTATTATTATTTAAAATGGAATGACCATTTTTAGAATCGCATAGCTAGGCAACGATTGGAGATAAATAAAAAGTGTGAAAGCTAAAGTTGTAGACGATTTTATCAGGTTTTATTATGTGGTAAAACAAAATTTCGTACGACGCACCGGTTTCGAGATATAAGCAAAAAACCTAAAAATGGGACCTTCTTTGTCCCTCCCATCTTCGGGATCACCTCGAAGGGGGGAGGGGGGACTTTAGTATGTTCATCTCCTAACTAGTCCTAACAAAGTTCTTAAGTCAAAATTTCTGCTTTCGACTTTTCCATCCACACCCACTTTTATAGCATTCATTACTGGACTAAAAGCAATGGGATCATGTCACTATCTATCAGTGGTGTGCTTAGTACCTAATAATAATGCAATGCCCTGTTTGAAGATAGAAAAAAAATGTATTCCGTAATAGGTATTGTTTTGTTACTTCATTTGTATGACGGGCTTCGGCCGAGCTTCGATAAATGTATGGTAGGTACGCTCTTGTATTACCCAGGAAGACAACAAGCTATCAATACAACAATACATATAAAAAATTCAATTCTAAAGAAAATTGTCTTGATTTGTGAATAAAATACGAAAAGACATTCTCCCCGACCTATTTTAACACTGCTTTTTCACAGCCTTGTAACGAATACATGCATCATTGTCTGTAAATGTCACATAAAAACGAAGTAATGGCCTTTAACATAAAACACATTAAGCAAAATATATTCACAATAGTTACTATAAACTTCGCTCTGATGCATTCGCGGAGATATCAACAGAAGAGCGAGTGAATGAATGAAAACGTCGAGAATGCTTTACAGCGAATGTAATTATGCGTCCCATTCACCTAGCGACGAATGTAGCTCGACAAACGACTCGGAATGACCTACATTTACTCGTACATTCATTCATTCGTTCAACTACGCACAAATAATGAGAGAATAAAGTGTGTGCGTACTAGTGCGGAATACATGCATTATTTTTAAGGATCGGAAAAAGAATGAAGATTTATTTTTTCAGTATTTCTCTCTAGGTGTTTTTCACGTTATTTTTAATCTCATTCATTTTAAATGATGCATTGATATTAAAACGCGATACGTATTAAAATTCATTGTCTCCAGATATTGTTTTTTGGGTCATTAATATTGTCTACTCCATACATGAAAAGTCCATTTACACCCAATCAATATTAATGTAAGTCCCCCAATCTTTTTAATAATAATTTCACTTGGCTGCGGACTTACGTACTTATGTAATTTATGAGCTATTCTCATGCCAACACTAACTCGAGCATAATCTGAAGCATACTTAACCCTTACGTATACAGGGCGAAGAAATCGGTCAAGGTTAAGCTTTTATAGTTTCAGGTTCAGTACTGGTTACACAATCGCTGTTTACGCTTGCTTGGATCCTAACACAGCCTATATTGTGTACAGTCGTGCGCACATTGTTTATTTCTAAACTACTTACAAGCGTTGAAAGTGACGAAAAAGTTTTATTTGCATAATGCATACATTTTTGTACAAATTACACATTTTGCGAATTTCTTGTCTAGAGATTAAAAAAACACGAAATTTTTCCCGTTTCTTTCACGACGGTTTTTTCAGTTTCATTTGAAAAAAAAAAAAAGATGAAATATTTTATACTGGCCAATTTTCTTGAAATTTTCGAATGAAACATTGGAAAAAAGAACAAATTTAGAATGAAACGGGAATTTTTCATGCTTTTTTCAACGCTACTTACAACACACTTTAGTCAACCTTGAACTAAAAACAACTAAAAGTAAAACCTTTTGGGTGTTACCTTCTCATTAGAATAAAAATACATATTTGAGAGTCGGTTGTAACCAACAAAAAGAGTACTTACAGAGTAACAATGCCTATGGCGTGTCCGCGGTCATTCCCCATGGGCGATCTTTATGTTTTTAATTAACATAAACATTATTGTTCAATGTTGTACTGTAATGAAGTATGGTTAATAGTTTCCTAAAGGCTTTGTGTATCGTGACGTGTTTACAAGGACATTTTTATAGGTGTTAGTGTATTAATTGTTTTAACAATTGTTCTCATGACTGTACTGCTACTATGATAGTCAAGGATGCACGATTTTTAACTTCCGACTCGCGCATAAAGAAGGGTGTTATTAGTTTGACGTGCCTTTGTATCTGAATGTCTATGTGAGTCTGTTTGTCTGTGGTATCGTAGCGCCGCAACGGATGAGCCGATTTTCATTAAGTTTGTTTTATTTGAAAGGTAACTTGATCAAGTGTTCTTAGCTAAAAAAAATAGAGGTTTTTCTGAGTCGTCTGTTTTTAATGTTTTTAATTTTAATTGGTGATCTCTGATCCAGTCTTACCAAGGGTTATCGTGTAACCCAGTATCTGGGTTGTGGAGGTCTGACAGGCAGTCGCTCCATGTAAAACACTGGTATTCAGCTGCATCCGGTAAGACTGGAAGCCGACCCCAACATAGTTGGGAAAAGGCTAGGCAGATGATGATGGTGATCTCTGATCTAGACGATCCGATCTTCCTTACTCTTGTATCTATTCGCTTGAAGCATGGTAATAAATCAATTCGAAAAATTATTCTACGTTTAAATCTATCTTTATAAAAATCGATTAACCTGCATCCCTAATAAAGACATATTGGAAGTTAAACGAAGTCCTTCGTTCTAACTTAATATTCTAAAAGCGACGATCGCCTTTTATCGCTCGTTAGTAGTGATTGAGGTCGTTTAGCACTGACAAGAATAACGTATAAACAATTTAGCAAACGGCAATTGCCTCAATTAGGTATCAATGATCGTTTATAGCCTCCAAAAGATTCTGATAACAATTTTACATTTACTCCATTATATCGAAACGATATCGGAAAAATTTTAGCATTTTTGCAATAAAATTTGTTGAGTTTCGAAGTAATTACTATTTCCTACAATAAAGTGTTCAACTGATTGACCCGAGTTTAACTTTCTCCTGCGATTCCCAACCTTCTGGCTTGTAGTTAGAGACGAATTTTAATTGTAACTGTACCCAAAAGACTAACTTTGCAAATTTGATTTGAAACTTATAGGTTGGTCTGTGGACTGCATTTTCTATACGATTTTGTAAGTTTTAAATTTGTTTAGTATTTAGAGAGAATTGAAGAGGGTTGTCACTTGAAATAATCTGCAGAAAGTCTGGTATAGATGTTTTAGTTTGTAAATATTTTTAGGGTTTCCAAAGAGCGCAAAAAGGACCCTATTACTAAACCCGAGTCGTTCGCTGGTCTGCCTGTCATAAGTAGCCAGTAATTTATTTTCAATAGAATAAATATTTGTTTAAACGGCTGCCAAAAAAATAAAAGTATACCAAATTCGATTGATGATTAATAATTAATACTCGATCCTTCTCTGTATGAGAAGAGGCCTTTGTCATGCAGTTGGAGAGTTACAGGCTGATTTATATTCCAAATTCAAGAAGGTTGTGCCTAAAGAATGGGAGCCTTAGTAAACGAGTCCGTGCACATCGGTAATGATTTCATTTTTACACTTACGCCACCACGTCTAGCTTATTGTTATCAATCCTAACTAATACAGTAAGTACATCTCGTACGTTATTTAAGATGAGTTTTATTTCTATCATAACATTGAGGGTTATAGTTTTCCAACGCTTATAATAAAAGTTTATTTCTTTTCCGATAATACGTAAGGCCTAGAAATCGAATGGTGGCGCTGCTGTAGATATAAAATTCTTCTAGACCATTTACATCGAATAGGTATCGCTATAAACGTAAACAGTATTAACCAATTTTGTTTTATGTTACGTTAATTCCCAGCAAATAAACTTGCTTTCAACATTACTTTCAGACGATTACTAAACGTAGACATAACTCTCCTTCTGGCGCAGTAGGGTAAAAAAAGAAAATATTAGAAAATAACGTCAGGGTTGTGTGTCCCGCGGCTGCACCAACTGGGTCTCTACCTAGACCAGCTTATTGTCAAATACCCACAGGGTAAATATTTGGCGCTGGTTTTCATCTGTAGCCCTAATCATTTAGGTATGGCTGCAGGCTTTCATTTTATATCGTATCCGTTTCGATTTCCGAAATAATCTATTCCGGAAAATGATCGTCGCAGCGAAATCTAACGTTTCTAAAATGGCATATTTTTCAAATTCGAGTTTGTAATACGACGTTTCTTTATTCAATTTTGAGCGCAGAAACGGAAACTTGGCACAAAATACAAAATTTACGTCTTGGCGACGAGAAGTGGAATTAAGAAAATATGAAATACAACGTGTCGGAATCATTTATATTCCATTACTGTTTCGGCAGCCGTTTTCTCAATGACAGAAAAATGCGCAGTTACCTTAATGCTACAGCTCCAAGTCCGAGTTTATTTAGGTAACCAATTATCTTGCTACCTCTTTTAAAGATTAAGATCTGATATAAATTAATTATCACCTGCTCCGGGCCTCGGAAGGCACTTTAAGCCGTTGGCCTTAAAGATTTTTGACAGTCAATACCCTCATAAAATCCTACCAACAAGTCTGTCTAACTTCAGAACATCGAATCTCTTTGGGTTGTGTGTAGTTGCTGTCGCGTCGCTCCGTAGAAAACTGATATTCAGCTGCGTCTGTTAAGAGTAGAAGCCGACCCTAACAAAGTTTGGGAATAATAAGGCTATGAAGATGAGTCTGTTAGATACTGTAGCATGACAAAGACAGGAACACAATTCACGCGTTTATTACCTATCGACATTAAACCTTAGTACCCATTGTGTAGAATATTCTCCAAAAAGAGAAACAAAATCCATAAACTTTAAACTTTACATCGTAA
Organism: Protodeltote pygarga; assembly: GCA_936450705.2. NCBI lineage: Eukaryota > Metazoa > Arthropoda > Insecta > Lepidoptera > Noctuidae > Protodeltote > Protodeltote pygarga. The sequence goes on along the minus strand of OW388264.2, from coordinate 2,834,133 downwards.
TTGTAAATCAACCCTAACCTTTATAAACTTATTCAGAGTTTCTCCCCTTTAACTCCGGAGAGGGTTGTGATTTTTCACAATTAACGGATTATAATTAGAGGGGTGGCCACGTCGTGTCTTTACGAGCCAATCTCTCCGCCCCATTCACCATTCCTCGTCGTGTACGTGCACTGAATTTACGTAAACCTACCTAATGTCGACCTCTGTACCTTTAGCATTTTTTTCCTTTTAAATAACCGCAGGGTTAAGGTGAAATATTTTTACTTTTGAGGGTAGTAAAGTGCGAAAAGGGGTGGAATGCGGATTCTGGAACGTTTAGGATTACTCAACAAGACTCGGGGTTGATATTTGTATTCTTTTTTACTTTAGCGTAATTTTTTCTTCTTTTGAAGGCTGAAGTAATGCCGTAGCCTCTTTTAAAAAAAAATATTTCTGATTCAGAATGTTCGTTAGCTTAATTTACGCAAATATACTTGTTAAAAATATAATATGAATCCTCTAAATAAAACCATAAGGTATGCATTAAGATTATACGACACCGTTGATATGATGTCTTTGATCATATTTTCGTTTATTTCAATTATCATAGGAATTCTACCTTTTATCGATAATCTCCTTTTAGCAAATAACTTGGTTTAAAAGAATTTCCAATGATAATATTTTCCCTGGAGATGGAAGTCCGCTATTCGAGTGCTACCTTACAATTTGCATATTCAAACCCTCTCGATGCGAGGGTGCCTCGTGTTGGCGAATTTTTATGTCGAGTACGTTGAAGTGATGTCTAGGGAATAAGATTTACATGAGGTTTTTTCGCAGTGACTTGAGAAATGAAACGTCATTACGTTCACGTCAAATCGAAAAGGAAATTAAAGATTGATGCGTTAGCTGTCCTGGTTATCATTCGAATTGATGAAGATTTGAGGCTTCGGTGAAGCCTTTTAAGGTTAGCTTTAGTTTTTAAACGTTTATTAACAACACAAAATAAGTACCAGACAGAATTAACCCTAATTTAAAAAAATTGCACCTTTTCTCCAAATAAAAGACAATAATATTAATTGCGAATATAGGTAGGTATGTTGTACAGAGACCTTACAAAAAGTTTTGAAGCAACATATTCAGCTATTCAGTATGCATTATTATTTGATTTAGCTAATATTAGTCTGTATAATGCATTAACTAAATAATTTAGGGTAGCTCGGATTGCCCTTAGGTATAACAAGATTGAAAAAATGTATTAAGCGCTTCTATTCTTCAAAAATATCAACGCAACCCAAGATTTTGTTAATATTTTTATTGGAACACTACATAACAAATATAATCTATCTAAATAAGTAAACTTTCTGTCAAGGCAACCTCGCCGCGCCCTCTGTTGACACAAAATAGCACCTATGTTTGCTTTTCTCGCATCGATGTTACACAAAACTAAGTGCTGACTGGCGAATCGATACGTTATGGAATTACATTTGGTGTTAGTTTTATAAGAATATTCTTTTTTCATGCCCGCGACCTCGTGTACATTATTTCAGTAAAACAAGTAGGTAGATACTCTCCTTTATAAAATCCAGGATCACATATATTATGCCAAGTTATATTATGCCAATCAACTATTCACTGCCTCTCTAAATACAGAAGGATGCCTCCGACTACGTTTGTGAACACCGTGTGAACATCATTCTTTAAAAAAGTAACATTTTTATTTTTTTTCGTCACAGAGATTTCAGGATTAAAGATGTATTTCAAATAGGTAACATTTCTACAATCTCAGCACGTTACAACAGGCGAGTTTAGGTTTTGATAAAAATAATTAATTTCATTCTTACCTTTTGTGATGTGGAATGACATGCTTAAGCCTTTGCTAATATTTTCAAAAAATTGCCCATTAGCTGTATGAGATTCAAATTACAACTCAACGACGATGAAAATGAGGTCCCTAACACATTACACTAGTTATTTAAAACCCGCTGGAACAACCCCCTACCTTCTCTCATAGCCAACGTTATTAATGATTGACGGATATGACGTCAGGCACTGAACAAGGGTAGCGTAATCTACAGAGTTATCGCAATGCATGTCAAGGGACTGCGCAGGATTACACAGGTAATTCTCTACTACCCAACAACATGATATTTGAGAAATGGAATCTGTAATGAGAATTTACTTGAATTGGGATTCATAGAGGCGCGAACAACAGTAGTATAAGTAAACGATAAGTAGTACAGTTAAGTATGACTTGTATTTTGCCGTGCAGTGCTAATCCTCTCGAAAAGTTGACATTAAAAAAATTGTAGATATTTAGTAGCAAGAAAAATAACACATTTTCTTTAAAGCAATTAAATTACGTTGTACATGTCTGTAGCCACGATTTTTACTTAACAACTTTAATAGAACTTGGCAGACTTTTATATCTCACACTTTTATTGGCGAAGGAGGAAAACTTGGCTCCTTTTTCACATTTATATTTTGGTCATAATTTTATCATAAAACTACTATTGCAAGTTTGATATTCTTGACTTTTCGTGCAATTTTCACCTCTGAAAAATGCACTTTATTTCTCAAAATGTTCGCGTAGCTGTCAAAAGTTATTATGAAGTTAATTTTGTGTCAGGTAGGGTTGCCAAAGTAAATTAACTCGATCAAACTTTATTAATGATAAGTTTAAATAAGAAAACGTTTCCGCTAACTAAGTCACGTAACCGCAGTGTAGTTCAACATTGAGTTAACTTAAATATTGTAGCAACCAACTTAGCAGTTTTAATCTTTTATTATGTTAATTAAACTGGTACGTGTAAATTGTAGAAAACGCTATCCTATTAAATTTCGTAATGAGTTCTGATATAATTTTTTTTTAAATGGTTAGTTTAGTTTACTAAATGTGTTGTTTAATAAGAAACTCGCAAAAACTACTGACTTGGGCGGGACCGCTTTACCGAGTAAGCTTAGTTGGTATACCAACGCCTCAATCGCTATAGCGAAGGCACGGTATGCCGGAGACCGCGATTTCGAGTCCCGCCCGAGTCGGATATAAATGTGAGTTTGTAAGGATGGGTGGATGTTTGATACTCTTTCACGCAAAAACTACAGAACGGATTTTGATAAAACTTTAAATATAGCTTCTACATCAAATTATCACAAAGGCTACAATTTATCAACACACCACGCGGCCGAAGCCGCAGGCGAAAGCTAGTTTGAATATATAAATTGTGGCGTGTGGGGCACGAAATTATTTGTCTTCTACAGAAGACAACCGCTCAAAAAGTTAATTAGTTAATGCCAGCACAACTAACTCATCTTCCAACATTAGCCTCGAAAAGGTTCTACTTCCATCGCTCTCAGTTCCGTTTTAAAATTAAACGGCAATGTTTACAGGAAATTGGATACGAACTAGCTTGTTTTATAATGCTATCGAACGTTGAAGTGTCTGTAAAACTTTTGTTCTTTGTTTTCTTGACAATCTTGGCCATACAAACATAAATTGAAACCTTTTTCCCATGGGGGTAAATCTCCGTTGAAATTGGCCCCTGTGACCGAAATTCGGTCAGGAGAACATTACCTAAAATCCAATTCGGAATGTGATTAGCATATCTCGATTCACAAAACTCGATTCTTCAACATCGAATATTGTAAGTATCTGTAACTACCTCCGACTCACAGAATAAGGAAATCTCGTTTTAGAGTGCTCAGTAAAATCCGATTACCACGAATATTTAAATATCCAGTAGATAAGGAGAATTTATATCGAATAGAAAATGTGTTCTGCCATTAGGGACAGGTACTTACATTAATGTTTAATTATAATCCTGGGCAACACTGAATAAATTTATATTTTAAGTACGTTGTTTCGTTAATATTATTTACAAGTTTAATTAATCTAAGGACACAATAGAGAATATTATACTTATCAATGGGATTCAAAAGATCTTTAAGTTAACAGGGTTTGGGTTTGGTGAGAAGTAATACTTAGACATTATTATTAATACATGCCCGTCAGGATTGAGGAGCCACTTTTCGTATCGTAATAAAATTAATATACTCATTAAATAGTAAGATGGATACAAGAACAGAGGCAGACCTAGGAAGAGATGGATGGATTGTGTGAAGAATGATATGGCGAGAAAGGAAGTAACTACTGAGATGACGGGTGATAGAGATGTATGGCAAAAGAAGACATACTGCGCCGATCCCAAATAAATTGGAAAAAGTAAGTTAATTAAGTAAATAGTAAGTTAAACTATAACTACTACAAATCAAGCTAAAAAAGAATAGACAAAACTAGAAATAAACATAAACATTTTTATAAATTATTTATGCCTACTATGCGAACACTTAAGTTCAAGAGTTTTGTACATAGAATTAAATCTATTACAAATGGGACCTACTAGTGAAGCCCCCACTTGCTCTGCCACTAAGCTATTCATGATCCTGCCCATGTTATCGAAGTTCTCATCTACATTCAATCATCTCATATGGTATTTACATCCACCCCTTTATATGAAGTACTTAAGAGGACTAATTAATTAATATTTTCAAAGAAAATACTATAGTTATTATATTCACACTGCATGCTGAATTTATGAATAAACTTAAATTATACTGTAAACATTTACTATTAACAACAAGATGTTTCGAACCAAACCGCTGAAACAGACTCCCAAATCATATTTCAAGTCGATTCCAATTACAGCCGAGATTTCGGCCTGGGATATTCATAGCTAGCAATCACCGCATCTAATGAATACTCAACACGTAAACAATTGTGCTTTTGGATCGACTAACGTTATTGTTAAAACGAATTGCCGAAACCCGAAATTACACGAAAAGGCACGAATAAAGCCGAAGTGAGCCTATAGAAATGTCAGGTGCAATATTGGTGGCGCGAGTGTTAATTTGATCGTTTATCATCAATGTGCGGAAAAAATATATCGGAGTTTATGTATGTTACCTAATTCGTATTTTATTCTTTGTGACTTTTGTCTCAAGTAATCTTCTTAGTCGTGTTTGTATTGTTTTCTTTATTCTTCTTGTATTTTACAACAAATTGGGTTCAGTTTTAGTTTTTTTAATGAAATAAATAAGAAAAGAAAGGCGATATGTCTAAAGAAGATGATGATGAGTTAATCTTAGAACATTTTTTAATATACAATATAAAATATACACAAATATGACTAAAATGATAACTAAAATAATTACATAGCAAAAATACTGCGAGACGATTAGTTGTCGATTGAGACCAAAAATGACCCTATTTCAATACAAGCTGTAGCGGCGGCGGCCGCGGCGCCGGCGTTGGGAAAAGTTTCAAATAAAAACCAATCAAGTTTGAGTCAGACTTGCGCAAAAAGGTTTGCGTACCTTTTTTTTTTTTTTTTTTTTCGGGGGGAAACCTTCAAAAGGCACCCTGCCTCCGGGGACGAGACAGGATAGTGTGGGATTCTTACCCACTAAAACCACCCCGGTGATCACCATCAGCGCATGGAGGGAGGTCCCGGGTCCTCTTAAGAGACCAGCTCCGGAACCTTCCCTGCGCAAAGCCTATTAGGCACACTCCCTCTGTGACCGGCAGCACTTGATCACCGTGCCACCGTCATCTCTGGAGTCGCTTATTGGGCGGACAGACTCCCCAATCTGAGCGCCCGCGAAACCAAAGGCCCCACCTGCCCTGATGCAGGCGGGGTTGCGGCGAATTAAGCGTCGAGGCGGTTGCGTCTTCGACGCCTCCTTCTCCGAGTGGGATCAGCCCTCTCTCGATCCCGCTCAGCGGCTTCTTTCTGAGACATTACTGCCTCACAAAAGCAGACTACTTCCCTCCAGTTATCTGTCCCTGCCAGCATTGCATTCACTACTGCGGGCAGAGACAGATCTAGCCCAATCCGGTCAATAAGGACACGCCGCTCGGAGGACCACACAGGGCACTCCTCAAGGGTGTGCTGCGCGGAATCAACACCGCTTCCGCAGTGGTGGCAATTAGCTGTGGCCTCTCGCCCAATCCTGTTCAGGTACTCACCGAAGCAACCGTGCCCGGTGAGCACCTGAGTCAACCTGTAGGAGATGCGCTCCTCCCTGTTCAGCCAGGCTTCGAAGTGCGGCAAGACGGCTTCAACAACGCGTTTGCACGAAAACTGCGGCTGTTGTAGCCGCTCGCGCCACTGCTCAAGCGCGTGTCGCCGTTCCTGCCGCCTCAGCCTTACAAAAGCGCTCGCTGGTAAGGTATTGCCACTCTGGCGGATTTCACGGATCCGATTGTAGACTCTCGCGTAGGTTTGCGTACCTATCAATATGTTTTTTTTTTTATCATTTTTATCGTGTGTGACAATTGTGTGAACTAGAAATATTTCTGTGAACCAGATCAAAAATATGTAACTTTTTAAGTCGTAAGTTTTTAAATTTATAATTATTCAAAAGACTTGAAATACCGTATTAAATAAATAAATGATATATTCTATTTCATCTTAAGGATAGCAAGTTTAATTAATGTCAGCTTTGGTCTGTCATTTTTCATCGTTAATCCATTCAAACATTTCAACCTCACAATTAACGATCCAGAAGCGCACTGGATCGCTTTTCTTGGCGTCCATCTTAACGTAGCTTAAAAGATTAGTTTGTTCCGACTAATTAAATACAAACAAAATTGTTTGCCGGATAACCTTTAGCCAAAACTTAATCTTGAGAATACATAATTCTTTTCATTGGACCCAATACACGGAATACCATAAATCTGTAACTCGTGCTACCACTGCGAGACGATTTATAGTACCTAGAACCAACGTCTTTACTTAACTCCTCCAGGGTATACTTAACTGTCAAGGTAAAGAAGACTTAATGTAAGGAACGGATACATTAAAACCCCAAAGGTTTTCTCAACTGAATGAATTGCTTCCTAGACATCTAATATGTAGGTCGCCATTTTGTACTTGAGAATTTAAAATACCTAGTGGTCGTTTTTAGGTCGAAATTCTAACGAATTTTTTTTTATTGATCTCAACCTGCTAGGCAAACGTCGTAGAGTCAGACCCAAGCGATAGTTGACTGTTGTAAAAAAGATAGAGAGCTGCGAACTCTTAGAAAAAGATGTTCAAGGTAGGGCAAAGTAGAAAAGAAAATGTTAGGAAGAAAAAGAAGACTACAAACCTTTTTTATCGTGTGAATAACCCTTAATGATTATCTCCGACTCGCACAGACTAAAAACCACACGGTGTTCTTCCACGAATCCACAGTATAATAATAAATGTTTATTATTCTCGTACTGTGACAAACCTCTCGGCGAAAGTACGGGTTTTACTTGCGCATTCACCGTGCGGGCGGGTCCCACCATCGTCAGCAGCCTGGTCACTGCCGAATATAGCTACTAAAGCCTACTAACGTCCAGTATATCTTAACTATTACCTGTCATCTTCACACCTGACATATATCTCCAGTGTTATGACGTATTTGGGAACCAGCCAGGCATTTGTTAATATAACCGGAATGCTTCTGCACAATGCATGAGACAATAGTCATTGACATGTACATTAGTACGTCTAATACCCCGCCGGCCAACTCGCAGTAATCAAAGCCCAGAATTATTGTTTGGGGAGAACATGTAGGTAGATTATTCAGGTGTAGAATATGGGTCGTAGATGTTGGTTGTGTTTAAGTAATTAATGGGACGAGTAACAGCTTCGAAGTCTTTGATTAAATTATGAATACATTAGAATAGATAGAGTTTTGACTTGGAGTCACCTGATAGAAGGTAAACTCTGCCGCTAATGAAATGGGGGTAGACCGGGTAAGTGACCATAGCGTGTAGAATAGCACATGGAGGTAGGTCCTGGGTCTTCTTAAGATTGAATAATAGCGCATATTTTAAGAAATATCAAATATTATAACACGACCTTGCTATGTTAATACGTTTGACGCTCTGAACCTCCCCTCCCGCTTGCGCCGACCTAGGTTCTTGCAAATACTACAGTCAAAAGTATTTGCTTAAATATAAATTACACGCGGTCAGACAGTCTGTCCCGAAACTAAAATTAATGTGTTCAAAATGGTTGTAAATTTCAAACCGCATAAAATTTCCAACTTAACAAATAATAAACTGAGTTTGAAACAAAACTGGACGTATTACCGTCAAATTAGGTGTACGTAACTTTGGTTTGCGGTTGCGATGAACATTCGTTATCGTGTGTACCGTCACTACGTGTACTGCACCTAAATAAGGGTACAAACCGCATGTTTGATTCACGTTTTCAGTTATTAGTGGTTAGAAATTATAAAAATTAGCTAGACCTGCTACTTTTTCAGTGAGAAATACTACAAAAAACCCGAAAACAAAACCTGATCTCACAACACAAAAACATTAGTTCAATAAAATTACGAATTAATTAATTCACTATTACGCAGAAATCGAGTGTAATTACATACAAAAATTAATATTTTTGGATGTGCTACGGTTTAAAATTAAGTAGGTACCTATGTGATTTGAAAAATCGTTTTCTTTATATAATAATAATAAAATCCTTTATTGCGGGAACGCAGACCCATATAAAAATTCATATAATACGTACAATCATGCGCAAAAAATAAAAAGGTAATTAGAATAATAATAAATATCACATAATTAATTCATTAAAACCAATAAAATAACAAAAGAAAAAATCTACAAATTAAATTAAAGTTCAGTACATTAACTTATATGATTAAATCATGGTAAATCTCCATATCAACCCCATACAATAAGATCCGCTTGTCCGATTTGATGACAATGTAATTTAACATCAAACTTAAAAGTTTCAGCTGGCGATTGATGTGAACGAGTCAATGCAAATGTCATAACAACACTATTTGGCATAAAAGTTATATTGCAATTGAATAAATAGCAGATAGTTTAAACCACGTTTTAACCGGTGCGTATAATATAACATTTGAACGCGATTGATTGATAAATAAATGCTTTCGGTAATACACTCGTCGATATATTTAGAAAGCGAGTGAACAACGGAATGACTTCTAATAGAGATGAATGGGAAACGAAAACTTATTACGCTGACCCCAAATAAAAAGGAAAAAAGGCTAGAAAATTTCTTGTTTAACACTACAACGAAAGTAACGAAAAAATTTAGGAACATTTATTCTAACGCTTTGTACAGAGATAATATTTGTAAACCTGTATTTGTACGGCCTGCAGATATTTTTTTCCGATGTGGATGTTATGTCGGTGCAAAATCGGTGCAAATTTATAAAAAGAACAAATTGATGCTCTTTGATTTTATTATTGGTAATTTTTTGGTGTTTGTGGTTCCGCGGTGATTGTCATGTGCACTTGGGTTAAGTAACGCTTGTCGTGGTCAGTTTGAGGACCATAGTTTAACCATAGTTGCCATTTTCATTTCAGACCTTCCCCGTGTCTTAGAATACACGCAAACGAGTGGACTCCGGCTTCCATTTTAATTTTATAATTTTAAGATGAAAAGGGTCAAAATAGCTAGCTACCACCAAATTGACTGGGTCATCTTGTTTTGTGATTTAAAATTGAGCTCGATACTTCACAGTAGGGATCATTCTGCAATCACAAACTCAATCTCAATAATGTTATACTATGCAAAAATACCTTCTTCAGCTAGAAAACAGCGCACAATAGCTAACGCTGCACGAATTAGCACGCATCGCTGCACGAACTTTGCAATGAGTTTGTATATAAATTTGGGATCAGGATTGGGTTTGTGATTCAAGAGTAAGCTTTCTTGACTCTGTCAACTCTATTCGTGCGAAAAGACCTTCACGCAACAACGGGAAATATAGGCTGATTTTTTATATAATGAAGATGAATAAATCGATATCGTATTTCAAATTAGCCATCGCTCGGCTTGAGTGTTACGTAAATAAGGTCGTGTTACTAATAGACTGCATCGGCTTACCAATGGCGCACATCGATGAACTTTATTTGGTTATTAGTCAGAAATCCGATGCAGCGCATCCTGTTCGTACTTTAATTTCGTGATAATTAGTTGATACAAGGTAAATATGTGGGTAGTAGGATATAGAACTTAGATACTGGTGCATTTTTTTTTAAATGACGTTTTATCACAAAATATTGCTAAAATTAAAAACGTTACCAAGTTATATTATAACACTCGTTACCAAAAACGGTCACATTAATTTGCAACACTAAATAACTATAAATGAAAAAGCTTCACCAATCTAGGAGCGTATTTGTGTTATTTTGTTGTTATTGTTATTAATTTATTACAAGTTTTCATGTAATCATAATTGATTTTTATACATGTTACAAGTGCCTTAGAAAAATTTAAGGAAATTTTCAGGTTTAAGCCCTAGGTGTCATTTCTTTTTCTTAATTATCTAATTTTTTTTTGAGTTCAATAATTATTTTAATACCCTTCTTAATTTTTGCGTATATAACTGCAATAAAGTTCTTTTTTACAGACACCAGTCATCAAGAAAAAAAAAACACGAGTATGAAACTCTATAACTAAAATGTGGGTTAATAAATTTTAATAAAGTGCAGCTGATGGTGTGGTTAGCGGTCGCTTTGAAGTTAATCATGTTTACCACAAATAGGTACGACATTATTTAGTGTATTTTAAAAGCTAATGCCTAAATTTTTGGTCGTATCCCCAAAGTATGAATTGACAGATTATCGGGTAATAACATTTTTTTTTTGAGTCGACTCGATAGAAAGAATAATCGCTCTATTTGTACCCCTGACGCAGACACCCCTCGTGTTAGAAGTTTGACGTGGCATCGTAGCATCCAAAAACGGATAAACCGATTAAGTATACTAAGCTAAATAAAAGTGCGAGGTTGTTTCTGTATCGGGGAATTTAAAATTTTTAAAATATACTTATACTAGTATTCTTAGCTAAAAAAAATGCGAGGTTTTTATGTATCGGAGAATTTAAACATTTTAAATTATATCTATACTAGTGTTCTTAGCTAAAAAAAAATACGAGGTTTTTATGTATCGGGGAATTTAAATATTTTAAAATATATTTATACTATTATTCTTAGCTAAAAAAATGCGAGGTTTTTCTGTATCAGGGGTTTTTTAAATTTTTAATTTATACTTTAAGTTTGGTCGAATCTCTACGCATAATACATTATAAAATGATTTCGATACCATTATAAACTGTTAATACGTGTGCTGTGTATTCAAATTTGTAGCTAATACATTATTGATGACATCTAATCACCCTGAGAACTGTTGTGTGTGCCGTCACCTGTCAAATTGCATATGAATATCCAATGTGATTTCGTAACGAGAATACAAGCTTAACATGCTGAACTATGGTTTCATTAATTAAATACATTATCTTAATAAGGATTCTTCTTGGGATTATAAGTGAGAATTACAAGTCTGATATAATCGATTTTCTACTACGAGTTTTTGGTCTTTGGATCCATGAGGAGTAGGCTGCCTTGGAACTGGCAACTAGAGTCACTCTTATAATAATATTATAATTATGACTACTCATAAGTGCCTCAAATTGTCTACATGAATAAAAATATGTTGATTTCGATTTTTGGATCTTTTAGTTTACCTACGAGTTTTAGGTCTTTTTTCCACCGCGTTTTTAATATTTTCATACGAAAATGTTGTTATAAAAAATTAAAACGCTTTTTTTAAAGCAATGTTAACCTAAGTTAGAGCTGAAATTGCTTTTAATTTAACTAAGATGCTAGTTTGCTATCGTCCAATAATTCATTATCATAATATCATGATAATAGGAGAGTACAATTTTTTAAACATAAAAAACGTAGCAAGTTGAGAACTTTCTCCTTTTTGTAAGTAGGTTAAAAAGACGCGTTCCAAAATTCGAACATACAGATAAAATAGAGTAGCTACTCGATATTAATTAAATTTTTAAAGCAGGTACGTTACCTTGCTCCTAGAGTGCTTTAATATGGATTAAAAGCGAATTTCGCGCGCGAAAGTTAGCGGGCGTACGTGATGTGCGGCCGTAATGTAAGTTTGTAAGAACTTGTCTAGAATATTTTACTTGATACTTGGTGTGATGATGTGACGTACTTGACGTACTTGCTTCTTGCTTCTATCACAGTATAATAAACTTACCGGGGGCTTAGCCAAGTTGACTATCTACAATCGCTAATGCTATAGAAAACGAAAGAAATGTATAGGATGACATTACCTGTCACGTGACATATCGATCGAAGGTAATGTCATCCTATACATTTCTTTCGTTTTCTATTCGTTAGCGATTGTAGATAACCAACTTGGCTAACCCCCCAGTACGGAAACTATGTACATACAAACGCTCGAAAACTGCACACTCACACAAACATGCACAACGACGCGTCGTCGATACTGCGATGATACTGCCGAGCACCGCGACGTTCGTTTAGGAGTCTCGTCGTTACGCAATATTACGCATGTATGTGTGAGTGTGCCGTTTAGAGCGTTTACTTGGTTTCCGTATTGTATGTTTATTATAAATGCTTTTATGCTAAAATAGATGTCATCCGCGACTTCGTCCCCGTGAAATTGAATCTCTACATGCCGTTAAATCTGTCTATTCTATAAATTTTAAATAACTTGGGTTGGCTGTTTATTGCAATTTGCGTAAAGTTTTTTTTATGTACAGCACATTTAGATTATAAAAAAAATACAGGATTAAGGGGGCGTCTATAAATTACGGTGTTTAAGGGGGGAGGGAGTCGAGTCAAATCGCATCTAATCTTACGTTGGAGAGAGGGGGGGTCTCGGCAAATATCACGCAATTTTTTTTCGATTGAAACAAACAACAGAAAATTTAAAGAAACACCTCACGTAATTTATGGACGCTTAATAAGTTTTAGAAAATCTTCACTATTTTACACATTTGTTAGGAAGAATGTTCAACAATATAATAACAAAATGTCCCTTTGTAAATTCTTACTTAAATCTAATTTTCCACCGACCCACACTAACTTAGACAAATCTATTGTACCTCTTTAACTTCCAGTAAGATTGTGACTAGTTCTATAATCCAGGTTTTAACATGCAAATTCATTCGGCTTCCTTCAAACAATCCACCCTCGGCTCCACATTTAAGTGGCTAATAATTCTGAGGATACAAGTAGGTATAATTTAATTTTTAACTAAGAACTTGTGGGGAATTTTTATGGTAATTATAAAAATGGAAAGCTGAATTTAATTTGGTTGAAGAATTAAGACAACTTTGCGTAGAGATGTTCGTATTTTACGTTGATTTTATGACATAATTGGATTTGTATTTTGAATTTTCCAATGATGATGAATTCAATTTGTCTCTTAAACCTATAACTCCCAAGGATGCCGGCGTCTAGTAACAATTGATTTCCTTTTGTTTAACATTTCTCGGTATTTTAAGGTTTAAGGCCTAATTTCACCATTCACTTTAATAACTGAGTTTAATAAAACTAAGTTCAGCCATACACAAATTGCAGTTCTGAACTCAGTTAAACGCTTGAACCGAGTTTAACTCGATTGATCGCTTTTAGTGTCAGTGGTGAAATCGGCTCTAAAAGGTATTCATACCCTCTGAATGAAACATGTAAGACTAAGTACATGAATATGAAAAAACGGTTAAGTGTAAGTCGGAGTTGCGTTCTAAGAGTTCCGTATTACTCAGACGGTAAGACTCCTATAGACATGAAAACGAATTTAAAAATATTAAATAGGCTACTTACCTATTTCGGTTATAAAGAAAAATATTTGCATAATATTATACCTATCACAAAATCACGTTATTTTTCTCCAACATTAAAAACATCAGACGGATTTCACTCCACAGAGATTATCTTGCCAAAAAAGCCTAAATCCACCGCAGTAATCCTAACATAAAGTCTAAGTACCAAAAAAGATAAACATTCAACCTTAAAAAAAAAACAAAAAAATCTCTGACTTAAACCAATTTGTCTTCACAATGACAGCATTAGACTTGAATTTAAATCCAAGACTCGTTTCGGAATAGCACGTCACAAGAGCTGAATTTCACACCCGCTAACACTGTAAGAGGTTTATAAAAAAAAATCTTTAATAGCGGGTGTCTTGTGCTGAAGCGCGAATGGTTTGCCAACGGAATGTCCTGGCGACTGAATGCTTTGAGAAATAAAGAAATAAGTCGCTTCCATTTGACTGCCGCCGGATTCTTTGTAGTTGCGTTTCTTTGGAAGATTGTTTTTCGATTCGATTTTAAAAAAATATTCTTTTTAAACATAAGTAAATGTTTAAAATGGTTTCTATGCATCGTGTAATGCACTCAATAATTTATAAGCGTAATGTAATGCAGTTAATAAATATAAGATAATAGGAATGAGCACTATATTATGTTTTTTATTATTAAAATTTTCGGCACAAAATAAAATAATGAGTGAAAAATTAAATAATAAAATAAAATAAATAAATCAGCCTGTAACTGTCCCAATATAGGGCAAAGGCCTCTTCTCATACAGAGAAGGATTGAGCATTAATCAAAAATTTAATATTAAATAAATTTTACTTTGTTATTTTTTAAAATATTAACTTCAAAATGTATAAACCAAAAATAATAACGTAACGTAAAAAAGGTTTAATGCGCTACGTTTGTAACCTTTTGGTACGGAACCCTAAATGGCAACGAAAAAAAATCAGATTGCAGCATATTATGCTATCTAACTTAAATTTAATTTTCGTTAAAAGCGTGTTTTTTTTCTTTTCAAAGTTCAAAGCTCGACATCGTGGCATTCAGCAAACAGGAAAGATTACAAAATATTTTAGTAACTCAAACGTTTGACAAGTATATTCAAAACATTTACACGCTAAACAGCCGAGTTCCAAGTATGCTTTGACAAATAACCCCAAAAAAAACATCCAAGTTGTATAAAATTCGTGATCGTTGGAAAGGGAAAAATTTTGAGTGCCCACGTAATGCTTGCACGGATGTTTGTAGCAAAAAATACCGAAAGCAACTCGGTATTGCAGTAAGTCGCGAAACTGCATACGATAGCGGATAATTTCAGCAGGCTGGAGTTTCGTAGAAGGCACGCTACCTTCGCCCAAGTGCTAGTTAAAAAAGTAATTGCCGGCTCAAGTATAACACATTTCGCTGTTTAATACACTTCGTAGTTACGAGGTGTATTCTAAAAAAGGATAATGCTTACGAATATATGGAATCCTGTACCATTTTGAACGCAATTAATATTTGATTTTCTAAGACTAAACTAATCATAATTAACTTTTCTAAATGTTCGCAGTAATTTAAGTAAATTCAACACAAACTCAAACAAATTATTTATTTATTTATTTTATTTGTTGGTAAAAAAGCAGTATTGCTAACTCAATTCAAAGAAACTCTCTCAATTTGATGTATTTGGCATCTGTTTTCAATATTAATATATTTCAATAAATGAATTAACTATAATGTTTCGATCTTGAAGAGTGTAACACTGATATACAAGTATGTAAATAATCTGTTTCATAAAGTGTGTGTAAAATAAAATTATTAAACAACTAAAATTAACCACTGTGATAATATTGCTACTAAAGTATTTTCGCATTATTCTGTAATAAAACAAATTATGTATGTATGTATGATATTTTCATAAGAAAAAGATATTTAGCAACACGAAGTGATAAATAAAATTAACCCGTTTCAATAATAAAATTTATTATTTTTCAGTCACTTACACCATTTATACACGTTTTTAAAATACCACAACGTTCTACAAGAGGCATTTAACCTTCAAACAACGCAATTACATTTCAACAAAGGGATTATTTCGAACATAAAGTCCTAAAAACCGGTACTAACATAAAAATATGCAATTCTACAACGTCAATGTTTTTCCACGCTTTTACAACAAGCGACCGTGAAAGATAACCCTCAGAAACGTCGTTTTATTTATCTTATCCCGGGACCTTTTTGCCATGGACTCCAAAGGAAACAGGAACGGTTTTTTTTCGGCACACACAAGTAAAATACCTCTTTTATCCTTCTCGTGCACTTTGTAATGGTATGCCGCTTCGTAATTTGGGTCCCTTGGCTTTTATAAAGAAGATAGCCTTTCGATTTTGACCCGGCAACGTTTTTAGCTTCGGCATTTTGTAGTAGTATTATTAGGTTAATATTTACGTTTATAAGGTAGTCTAAGAATTGAATATTATTAGTAATTGTTATATGTTATAAGTTAAAATCCCACATAATACGCGCGTTCTCGTTCTGATTGTCTTTTCACTTGAATTAAAAGTTTTTGCTTTAAAAATCCCATAACATTGAGATCTTCTTAAGAAAAGAAATAAATTGATTCATTATCTTCGTAAGACACATAACATTATAAACAACAGTAGTTTTTATGATATTTTACTTACGTTAATCTCAAAATAAACATTCTTTGTTCTAGGTAAGTCCACGAAAAAATTACTTTTGGAGAAAATCCGTGCGGGTCCCAAAATAGACAGACAACAAAAAAGGTAAGTCGTTTATCATCTAAAAATGCTCTTGAAATAATGAAAATGTTGCCCGTTTTTTCAATACGCACAGAAAAGCGGTTCATCCATCATAGTGAGGGAAGATCGTGACATCTGCATTTAAATCGAACATTTTTTAAATGCTATTAGCATTTCTAGTCTTAGAAGCTGTGTTAGCCTAGTGGTTAAAGGTCGTGGATTCGAAACCCAGGCATGAACCTCTGACTTTTCGGATTTATGTGCGTATTTGAAATTATTATCACTTGCTAAAGCGGTGAAAGAAACCAGCACACCTAAGAGATTTTTCAATGGTGTGTAAAGTCATGTCAGAGGCCTACGGGCGGCTTAAACTCTGACACCAGATTGTTCATCAACTATACAATAAAGATGATTACTAGCCTTCCTTTGTGCCAGTATTTTAAGGCTTTAAAACTTCTGTTTATTCTGAGCCAGATTAACAACCTTCCACTGCCAAAAACAGGAATTGACTAGATAGAAACTTCGTTTATTTAAATCACATTTTTTTTTGCTGGCGAACATTCGTTCTGGTGTTTCGTTTTTGTATTTTTTTTTATGTGTAGCTTGTGTTCTGTGCCAGTAAGTCTTTGGATCTGGCCAGTATCCGTTGCTGGCAGTGTGCCACCAAGAGTCTGATTACATTCGAAGAGGATTCGATTTCATTCAAATGTAACACTATAGTGTGAGAATCGATTTTATTCACGTAAACACATAGTGATAGTTTGCGTGATAGACGTATATATGTTTACAAGTTAATCGGGATAATGAATTGCTTGGAATATACAAGCTGTTGACTTGTAACCGTTCCATATTCGGGGTGGTGACTATACCACTGATACTGAAGACTTAATCAGTAAAAAAATCAGTACAAAAAAATTAAACCGACTTCAAACAATTAAAAGCTAGTAATAATACAAAAACGTTCGTTTTGGAGTCGGTGCCAAGGCTTTGGCCTTATCTAGAAACCCGCTTAACTTAGCACTGAAACCAAAACTAACGTATTTGTGTTAAGTCTAGCTTTTTAGTTATATTTTTTGTAATCCATTTTGGTTGAACTTTCTTTACGAGCTAAACGCAACGTTGATGCAAAAGCGTGATCAAGCGCATTGTTTCCAACCTTAAACTTTTGCATAGTAAAAATGGAATTGGTATCGTATTTCAATAGTAAACCCCTTGCTTCCTTCGTTCGATCTAAAAGTAAATAGAATCGTCTTGGACTCGCGAGCGGTAGGAATCGTCAATAAGTAGCACACTTGGTATATCTAGTACACTAGTACACTTAGTTCGAGGGCGGATTGTAGGCTACTCGACACTTGCCAACTTTCGTTTCTCTAGATACATATGTAAGCAATGTTCTTATCTTATCTTGCAGTAACTAAAACTATACAAAGGTCTACATATACTAGTTTGTTTCCAATGAGATTTTGCCTATAGTGAAATAGCAGTGATAGCCCAGTGGTATGACCGTTGGACTGCCAAGTCAAGTTCGAAACTCAAGCTCCTGTGACTTTTTGGATTCATGTGCGTATTAGAAATTAATTATCATCTGCTAAAACGGTGGCGAAAACATCAAGAGGAAACCTGACATCTGCACACAGCCATGTCAGAGGCCTACAGGCGGTTTAAACTCTTACACCAGGTAGTTCATCAACCATACGATTAAGATGAAGAGTGAAAAGTATTACATTTGATTTCTCCCCAAATAATTTTGAAAATAACACAAAATGTTTAAAAAAAGCTTAGTGGTATGATGATTGGACTGCAAAGTCAAAGGTCGTAGGTTTAAACCCCATCTGTGGGTCAGAGAACCTGACATAACCGTCTCGCATCCCCAAGCGAGGCAGTATCCATAAGGTGCATCTCCTCTTCTGCCAAAAAAAAAAGGTATGCATGAAAGCAATGGTATGCATGAAAAAAAGGTATGATGTCAGGAAACCGGAGAGATTTTTCAATAATGTGTAAAGCCATGTCAGAGGCCTACGGGCGGTTTAAACTCTGACACCAGGTTGTTCATCAATCCCACGATAAGAAAGAAGAAAGAGGCCTACAGGCGGTTCAAATTAGGATACTCTCTGACACCAGGTAGTTCATCAACCATAAGAGAAAGAAAAAAAAAGTTATTATTCTTGTTGAGCGGACGACTATCGACTTTATTCAGTAGTGTTTTTGGCTTTCTATTTGGCTCAATATGTTTGACATCACCATAAACTAAACTACACAATAGCAGCATGCATCCATATATACTGCAGCTGTTTCTATTATCCATATATTTTCAACCATTTTATGGTCCACAGAGTTTATAGAATTACTAATTCTATCGATCGTAAATATTCTACTATTGTAGAAGCCGCGATGCAGAAGCTTTTACCAATTGTTGAATAGTTTATTGTTTTAAAATACAGCTGATATTCATTCAATATTAACTGTGATCGTGAATGCTCTTAGTTTCTAATCTGTAGTGTAGTGTAGTCAATATAAATACTATTTTTCTTTCCTTTCTGCGCTCCTATTTCATATAAAATTTAACTATGCCAAATCACCATGCTGCGATAAGACCGCCAATTTATTGTACTCTTCTCTATTTTTTATACATTAAAAATTTAAATGTATTTTTTTGGTGTGCAATAAAGAGGATTTGTATCACTTTAAAATGCTTAAAACTGTCAAACGCCGAGAAATAAGCCACAAAAGGAAATTAATTGTTTTGCATCGCCCGGTAGTCTTCTTCTTTTTAGCGAATCGATGGCAATATTATCACTTTTTAGATTTGGTCACCCCAAAATTCCGCTACCTAAACTGCGTCATTAAATGCAATCATTAGGCATTAGATGCGATTTTGCGGTAGTTATGCTCTGAAAAGGGCTACAAAGTTTTTTCTTTACGTATTAAATATATTATAGATTCATACATTTACACATAGGTACCGAACAAATACTTGATTCTAAGCTGAAATTCTGTACGCTACTTCGATTCGATCAATCAGTCATTACACCGAAAGCATAAACATCTAGTAGCTAAGTTAAACCAATACAAGTTAGCTACATAACGCTACTTTCAATGGTTCGTGACGTTTAAGTTGCAAGCGATCGGAGCGCGAAGTTCGCTCAATAGAGCGGAAATGGAGCGGTGCAACATTGCACCCCGCGACTAGTAGGTAGTGTAGGTATTCGTGTACCAGTTTTACTATTTTGTTTAGTTCTATTTATTTTATCTTTGGGGCAGTTTTAGAAACTTTTTTTTATCTTTGCATTTAATTTCCGACTTGTACCTTCGTAGTTGCACCTTTGTGTTGTTGAAAACGTTAAAACTTTTTTTATAACAACGTTTCGCCTAAGGCCGTAGTTTTTTCTACTGGCGCCGCATGTGTGAGACACGACACTGCACAGATGTCAATTCATTTTCAACTTTACGATGAAGATGATAAAATTGCAATTATTGCTGACAATGACAGCCCGCGTTTGTGCGGACACGTTTCGATCACTTTCTGTAGATATAAATGAGTTTTTAGATATAATGAATACTATTACAGTATTTTTATATGTGAATGAAGCTTTAATATGCTATTTTCAATACACTACACAGTTAAACGTTTGTTTGGAGTCGGTGCCAAGGCTTAGAGTAAGGTGGTTTAATCTATAACCCGCTTAGCTTAGTACCGACTCCAAAACGAAAGTTTTAGTGTTATTTTAGTGTTGTTTCTTTTGTAAAAAAAAAAATTCGGAACCCTGTGGCTCGACCAGGAATATATTGATAAATTTTATTAATTATATCTGCAATTAACCAGGTTAAATATTGAATCTAGGTCTTAATATTAACCGTATTATATTTTTTATCTTCGGATCTACCAACATGTTATTTTGTAAATACTACCACTACATTTAAAATTAAATGGAAAGGTATTGGACTCGCGTATGATGTGAATCCTCGATAAGGAGATACACTTAGTTCGAGGACGGATCGACGCTACTTGATACTTGCCAAGTCTCGTCTCTCTAATGTATCTACATCTGTAGTCAATGTTCAATTTTGTCTTGCAACACCTTAAAATCTTTATATCAATACGTGAAGTGAAAATTGTGGATCCCTTCTTAAGAATATTGCGTAAATAGTTCGTAATTTTAAATATTATAAATTTCCGCAAAGAAACACGCGATTCTATTATTTAGAACTAGCGACCCGCCCCGGCTTCGCACGGTTACGCTAATATGCATGTATTATACATATAAACCTTCCTCTTGGATCACTCTATCTATTAAAAAAAACCGCATCAAAATCCGTTGCGAAGTTTTAAAGATCTAAGCATACATAGGGACAGACAGACGCGGGAAGCGACTTTGTTTTTCTTGTTAGTGATGCTATATTATTTTGTTTCTAATTGGGTCAAAGACTGATTTGCGTATAGAACATATTTAATAACGCATTGGTCTCATGCATATATTTTAAAAATAATTATCATTTTATTTCCGCAAATAGGGCTTCCATTGGTCATTAGTTAGCGTGCAGTAAAAAAAACTTAATTTCTTCCACTATCCGAAGAAAATATAAAACTGAATTATTAGACTTGGTTTTATGTGGCTACTGCAATTTGCATTCAAATAGAGAACATATATATTTTTACTATAAAAGAGTAAGGGAGGAAGTTTGCCAATATATTTACAAGCATTAACACGAGGTTTATTATTATTACACACCTCTGCCTACCCCTCTAAGAAACTGGCGTGAGTCTATATCAATAGGTATTTTCTACATACAGAAAAAATGCATTGTGATTACGGTATTTCGAATACAAAGGCAATGGGTAACATGGTGTAAATCGTCTTAATACCATTGAATGGAATATTTTATAGTTCATAGATTGAAATTCGGAGGTAGAGGACGGCCGAGAATGACTTTTTTTCATCAAGTCGTGACGTATCAAGAAGACAAAAGACAAATAGAGGATAGAGAGAGCTGGTGATTGCTCCACCGAAAAGAGCCTAGCACTTAAATGTAAGAGAGAGATCGAAATTCCTATTTGACAGATGGATATCGCTAGTGGAGTTTGTGCATTGATAATAAAAAGTGATACTAAAATTTAATGTTTAAGTTTTCCAGTATTGGATTTCGTTTTTCAGGTTTCAGTCATTTTGCTAACACATTATTTGTGAGACTTATGTATTTGCGGTTTGCTGAAATGATAATCCCATGTATATGTCACCACGACTGGTAAGCCACAATCTCAAATGACATGTGGCTCTCTCTGTGTAACTTTGGTCATATAAAATCACTATACCGGTTTGTACATTTTTCTTACTTCACATACATTTCTTGCTTTTATAAAAGGTAAGCATAATTTGATAGTCATTGACGCCTAGGCTTACGACGTAAGCAGATGCAAACATCGTGATTTTATGTGACCAAATTTATAAAGAAAGCCACAGGTGACAAAACCACCAAAATTATACAGAGAACTACATTTCATAAAATGACCACAATTATTGAAAATGCCACGTCACAAAGCCACCAAAATTATAAAAAATGCCACATGTCACAAAGCTACCAAAATTATATAGAGAACCACATGTCACGAAACCACCAAATTCATACAGAGAAGAGAGCCACATGTCATAAATCACCGACCAAAATATTATAGAGAAATGTTTGAGCCAAAATGTTGAAATACTCATCAAATTCTCTCTCCAACGATATCCTCTCAGACTCTAAAATTTGATTATATCCATCACCCTTTTAACTGTAACCATTTTCACTTCACCTGAAATCTTGTCGTTTTATAAATGCTAAAGTTTTGCTATTTTCCAATGTTCACAGTTATTTCCGTTCGAGCTATTTTTCCGGTTAATTAAATATTATTTTCCAGTCAATCGCGCGGTACAATTTTTCCATGGAGAGCTAAAAGAGGTGAATAAATAATTAGTTGGAAGTTTATTGAGTGGTTTTGTATTGTTTATTTATCGTGTTTTTGTTTACTTTAAGACCTTTTTAACCCCAGATAAAAATGACAGGTGTTATAGTTCAACGTGTGTATCTGTGTGACTGTGTATCTGTGTATATTTAGCATCGTGGCTACCAAATGGATGAACCAATTATTTTTTTATTTGAATTAGAAAAATTGTATCGGGTTTTTTAAATATTTTTTTTTATTATCACTTTTATTGTGTCATGATTTTAAGATACCATGCTAGGCAGAGAGACATTTATGAGCGAGTCTCTAATTTAACCATCAATACGATATCCAACCGCCAAAATTTGCCTGTTCACCTTTTGCCTAAACGTGTGACTAAAATTCCACATTGCCAATATCCATTAACATATTGCTGACCAGTGACCATGAGCTAAAGCGAACCATTTACCCATAAACCTGTTTACTAGTTCACATAACCAATCCATCAGAAAACGAAATACTCATATAATAAATTAAAAAAATAAAAAAACCACCCTGTCTAAATGGTGGTCGTATAACTTCTAAACAGTATTTACTCAAGTTAGTTAAGTTAACACTTCAGATCTTTCTAAGTGATAACTTGTTTAGTTGGAAAGTTCATTGCTTTCATTATACGTACTAAGACGGTGGCAATCAGGTATATGTTTTTTTTTTATCGAGTGGCCTGTCTGATCGTGATCAATTTCGCTCCTGATCAGATGGAAATTAGATTTGTTTATATTATTTCGGGTCTATTTGTGCACACCTACACCTACAATTAAACAGCCTGTATACTGAAACTGTGTAGGTGTAGAGGTCTATGTCCACTGCTGGACATAGGCCTCTTCTCATACGCAACACTTATTTTGTGCGCTCATTAGGTGTTTGCCTTTAATCGCCACGCTGTAGCAGTAGCAGGTTGCTATTACAATAGGATGCTGCTAAAGATTTTTTCCTTTTTCGCTTGTTACGACACCTGCGGGATGAGTAGGGAGTAGGGGTGGTTCTATTCTTAGGCCGAAAATTATACGGCACATCATATCTATAAAGATACTTTGACCTTTCAAATAAAAATAAACTAAATCAAAATCTGTTAATCCGTTTGGGAGCTACGATGCCGCAACTCACACAGATACCTACAGACATAAACACGTTAAACTTATAACACCCCCTGTTTTCGTCGGAGGTTAAAATTAAATAATATCAAATAAATTATTTTTTATTACTGCGAGTATACCAAATTGTAGCCTGAATACAAAACAAAAACGGAAGTAGGTACAATGAGGGTTTTCATTTAGTGAACGCGGGCTGTGCTGGCATGAAACTGAATTAACCATGAGACAGATGTCTTGGAACGTTACTGCTCTTTGCTGTGGATTATTTAAACAACAGCATAATCATTGTTTTAAAATTTATTTTTATAGTCCGACATTTTTATTACTTGTTATGTTTTAGTTAAGGCGCTCTCACTCGCACATTGAAGATATAAAATCACTAAATATAGTTTTGAGAAATGGCAAATGACCATTATTTTTATTTATTTATTTATTGTCTATAAGGAGAAACAAAGGTTTAACAAAAATGTCAGTTTGATCGTAACTAGTTTTCATACATAAAAAAGTAATGCCTTCGGTAAATTGTAGAAAATTGAAAGAGAGGGGCACGCAATACAAGCGGGGGCTTGAACCTAACACTTGTAATACCATGGCTAGTGGCTAATGTGGTTTTACCAATTGAAGTATCGGATTTCAGGTCTCCTTTCTTCATCTGCATCGTCTTGTGATCGTGATCTAGCGCATGTATTTGGCTATATTATAATAGTTTCTTACGTTTCTGAGCCAAGTGACGAATTCTTTCGATATATATATATATAAATTCAATGTCCTGGTTGAGGGTTCAGCAGGCATTGAAATGTTAAAATATATTTTTTTAAATTATGTTTTCTAGTCATTTTTGCAAAATTTAATACAGCAGTTAACCATGTTATAAGCTAAAATGTAACTTTTTGCACGTGGAGCCCAATTGAACTGCAGTCGATTGAGGTATGATCGCTGACGGAGCTCGTGTCGCGGCCGCGTTCATACTTCTGTAGGGTTACTCTATACTTTCTTGTATACTCTAAAGTGTAATCATATTTTTTAATACAGCGGTCTAGGAAGAGGGGCGAGGGAACAATAGCCAATCAGCACACTTTATCACGTTATTTTTCTGCGCTCGTATTGGACGAAAATGACGTGAACTGTGGAAGTAGTTACCAAACATCTTCAAAAGACGACTTAGTAATGTTGCTGGTATTTTTTTTTGACTTATTAGTTTATTTTTCGCCAGAAATATGCTAATTAACCCAAACTTAAGTGAGCCTCCACATTTAATTACGAAACTTCCGTAGTTTCGAGCCGGGATAAAACGTATAAATATCTCATTAAGTTGATTTAAAGTAACCGTGCCATTTTGTTAATTAAAGAACTCCTATTATAAAGGACGGCTTCTAAGGAAATGTGAACTCGGAAAATAGTTGAGCATTTTCAAAAACTACTACAATAAGTGCTGTGAAATTTTAAAATGGTGTACATTTTTTGTGCTTGGCTTTTTAAATGGATGTTAGCTTTCTGTAGAATTATTTTCTGGTCTTTTGCTAGCCCAGTTGTTGAAATTAGGGTAATTCATTCAAAAATACACTTCAACAGTAATTTTCGTTTACTTCTAGCTAGAGAGCTAATAAAAATAAAATAGGAAGAGGCCTATTTTATTTTAGATTCGAGCAATATAAAATAATTAAATCGCCCTATGCTATACCACAGTAATCATCTGCTACTGAGAGCCAACCCGCTGGGCAAATATTTCCTATGAGCCCACAATAGTGGTGCGCATTGGGAGAGGCCTATGTTCAGCAGTGGACTAAAACAGGCTGATGATGATAATGATTACGATGATGTTAAAATAAATCCAAACTAAAAAAATCATAAATTGACCTACTAAACTGACCTGGGATTTAAGAGTTATAACTTTTAATGTTTATAAAGAGCATAAAATGTTCATATTAATTAAATATATTAAATGAGAATGTTAACAGCTAAACGGATTTGGATGAACCTTGAAACACGAATAGACGGAGAGACGAATTTCCTGGATTAACCCATAGAATACTTTGTAATCTGGTTCGACTCGTGGAAGAAACCGCGCGCAAAAGCTAGTCTTAACAAATTCTTCAATATAAAGCCGGGTCCAGACATGATCATTTGACCGATCCTATCACCGTATCCGATCACCGTATTCGTATCTGCGTATTGTATCAAGCCCCGTAGCAAGTTGTGGACGCCTCCGATTTGCTCCGTATCCGTATCTTCACAATAGTCATGATCAGGTCAATAGTATCTGTATCACCTTTGATGATCGGACAAAAACCGACACGACATGGGACGGGCCGTATCATAACGGCGTATCGAGATCCCGTATCATGATACGTATATCATTACCCGTCCACATATGCGATCATGATACGCGTCGACGATACGGATACGGTGATCGGATCGGGCAAATGATACATGTCTGGACCCGGCTTAATATTAATGACATCACCAGTGTCTACGAAACTTTATTAGTGCTACGCTATCCGCTACGTAAGTACGTAGCGCTACGTTCGTAGCTACAAGCGTAGCACTTGTCGTAGCAAAGATTTCAAACAATGTTCTCGCTTCAGTTAAGTTGCGCCAATACAATACTGAAGCTATATAATATAATTATATTATATAATTATTATATCTTACTAGCTTTTTGATCGCGACTTAGTCCCCATGGATTTCTGAATTTTTATTCCCTTTAAATAAAGGTGGAATTTTACAATAAATCTTCCTAAACGTACCGTACTCTAGGCTGTGTATTATCTGTTAGTCATTTACGGTACTATTTCTAACTCTCAACGAAAAAAGAGAGTGTTAGTAAGAGTAGTGTTGTAAACGTGAGTATCTGTGTATCTGTCTGTGGCATCGTAACTCCCAAACGGATAAACCGATTTCAATATAGTTTTTTTCTTTGAAAGGTGACTAGGTAGTAACTGTTCTTAGTTAACAAATAAAATTTTGAGTAATAAAATTAAAATAATATTCGGATTTTTATACTCTGTGTCAGTTACAATTGAATATTCAAATTAAAAATATTTAACCTTAATATCAACACACCTAACAACCAAAACGTTCTCATTACAAAAAGCAGGCAGCATTCAAGTCCTTACCGACCTCACATTATTCACCCGACAACCTTCCGAACAAAGAGATCATTTACGAAATATTAAAGACATTACACGAAAAAGCCTTTAAAGAGCCTCTTCGTTTTACGTTAAGAATTGTAAGAAGAAATGGAGAATTTTATCTTCACCACAATGCCTCGATACCGCTGCAAAAACTATTCAAATGTTCTTCAAGGTTTATGACACCTGTTGACGGTGTACACAGCCTTATCTAAAGCAGTAATGCCACAGTACAATAAACATACAGTATGGAAACTACGTGCAAACGCTTGAAAACTGCACACTCACACAAATATGCGCAACGACGCATCATTGATACTACGAGCACCGCGAGGATCGCTTAGGAGTGTCGTCGTTACGCAATATTACGCGCGTATGCGTGAGTGTGCCGTTTCAAACGTTTGTACGTAGTTTCCGTACTGTATGTTTATTATACTGTGGTTGCTTTACGAATGCTGAATTGTGAACTTCGTTTAAAAGTCGCTGATAAGCAAACGAGGGACATTTGAGTGGGCCTCGGCGGCTGTCACTTGACGTCAAAAGGTCCTCTAGTAATTGGCTTTTTTGAAATCGCTGTCTAATTGTCAAAATGTCTGACGGTTTTGTGTGAGTTCTGAATATAATAAGGAAATAGCAGTAATAAAAAGCTTGTATTTATACTTGACAAGCTTTCGCCCACGGGTTCGCTCTCGTTTATTTAGAATTTAAAATTCAATCATGATTCGAATATTAGATAGGATTTTATATTGATACATGATGTTTTTAAATTTGTTTATTAATAACTTTGACCGATATTCAAACCTTCTAACAAGTAAATGAATCCGAAAAGTCAGAGGTGCATAGCTAGGTCCAACGGTCTTACCACAAGGCTTTTTATACTTAACTAGCGACCCGCCCCGGATTCGCACGGGTGCAATGCTGATACTAATTAGAAACCTCAAAAATAACAGTCCTATTATACATATAAACCTTCCTCTTCAATCACTCTATCTATTTAAAAAAACCGTATCAAAATCCGTTGCGTAGTTTTAAAGATTTAAGCATACATAGGGATATAGGGACAGAGAAAGCGACTGTGTTTTATACTATGTATTGAAGTCGAAATGTAATTGAGTCAATACGATCCACTCATGTCTTGACGTCCAAGCTCTTATTAATGAGTTTGCAAATTGCCCGTATCCAGCCGCACTGAGCTCTAATTGTTGGCTTCCCCCGAGCCTTTGTCTACCACCGCTCTCGTTAATGCCTCTTTTTTCAAAGATAGCTCTTCATTATTTGGTAAAAGAATATAAATTTGTGCGCCCGCCGCTGATGAAATTAATAATAGGAGTGTCAGCGACGCTGGCGATTTATTGTTTTATTATGGACAGTAAATTTATATTATTAATGCGCTAAATGGTTTGCCGACCGATCTGAATAGGTTTTAATAAATGTGTAGTTTAAATTCTAAAGATAGATTAATTGTTTAGTTAGAATCTTGATATTTAAGTTTTTATATATAGTTGTTTTTATTTTATATATAAAAGAAAATGCAGATTCTAAGCAGGATTTTAATTTACGACCTGCTGTTGAAATTCGCCAGCTGCTCTGCGAAGTGTTCTTAATAGGAGTGTGCTAGCCAAGCGAATACTGACAGGACCTGTATCGTTTTTATACGCCCGGAAGAATAGAGATAGAGAGTCTTATTAAAGCTATCAGTAATCAAGTAGTTTTGAATTCGTACTAGGGGTACCTTTTTTTATGGCCGGGTCTAAAAAATGCCTTCCGCATACCGCACTTGCGAGGACGCACGGTTATGTGGGGCTCGCACCCACTAAAAATGTCTCTCCCTGCGTACTCGTCTTCGAGGAACACTTCGCACTGTATCGGATGGGGCCGAGTACTGCAACTTCGCCTCTCAGCCCCGACCAGTGCGTGCCCTGTCGTACTAAGGGTACCTACTGAGGTATTCGTAATCCTGATCGTGCTATCGAAACTCTTCTACGTACAACCATCCAAGACTGTATTTCTACACGTAAATGGTCACTTTGAATGTGAAGTCACACCCAAACATCTCTTAGGCCAAGCGCATATACTACACAGTTCCATCGTGGTTAAAAAAGCCTTGAAGTTTGCTTTGTGTAAGTACTAAAAATATAATTAACAATTTGTGTGTATTTTTTCCTATACCGTTGAATGTAAATGATGCTAACAGACTCTTTGTTCCATTCAAGAATAAAGAGGTTAGGCATTATTCCCACATGGGAAGTCTGTGCCTGACCTTACTCTAGAATTAAAAAAAGTGTCCGGACGGTGTAATATTTTTAAAACTGTATAAATATAGGAGCTTTTCTCGTCGGTTACACAGCGAAGCGAGGGCCCAAGCTTACTACACTACGTCACTCATTCGTATGACCACGCGCTGCGTTTTGATGGGTCAGTCCTAATCAGAACCTTACTTTAATTTTTTTTTATGCCTATCCTATTATATGCCTATCGGGGCCAGAGAGGCAGTCGCTTCGTAGAAAACTAACGCAACCTAATAGAATACTTCGATCAGATGCTAGGATTTTATGAGGGTGAGGCAGTCAGTGCCTAAATCAATTATCAAAAATCTTCATGACAGCCGGGGCCAATGGCTTAACCTGCTTTCCGAGGCACGGAACAGGTGATAATTATATTGTAATATGCACGTAACTTGAGAAAAATCAGAGGTGCGTGGTTGGGTTCTTAGCTTGGATTCGAACCTGAAGGCTACCACTACAGAAGAAGTACTAGGCTATAACTAATAATATAAACAGATATAATACATAATAATATCATATAAATATAAAATTTCATAAGACACAAGACAAAAAGACCGACCAAAAGACAGAAAGACTCTAGACCAAGTTTCACCTAAATCCTTTAAGCGGTTTACGCAGATTTTTTATGTTACATACTTTTATTTCTTTTATTTTTATTTTATATCTGCAAGACAACATTTTAGTCAGATATAAACATTAAAATGATTAAAATACAATTAAAACTAAAAACTAATACTAAAACTAACGCAGATTAAATAAAACATTTTTACAAAATTTCACATGTCAAATATTAGTAGTATCCTATTTTGAGTCCGAAAGTGAGGACACTCTAAACACACAACGAAAATAAATTTAGAAGCAGAAATGTGATTAAAATTTTAAACAGTTCCCAGTGAGGCTTGGAACGGGCTATTTTGTGAGCATATTACTCACCACGTCATAACCTTGATTTTCAGCTAAAAAAAATAACATGGTACTGTGTTGAAATGTTAGTAAAAATTTGTTTGGGAGCTAAGTTAAAACTTTAATAAGTAACCTACTTCCGTATGGTTGATGAACAACCTGATGTCAGTGTTAAAATTACCAGTAGGATTCTGACATGGCTTTACAAACCGTAGAATAAATTCTCAGGTGTGCCGGGTTTCGAACCTTTGAATTGGCAGTCTAGCTGCTTCCCCGCTGGCATGTTGATAAATTGTATTGTGTATATATTTTGATTGTCAGGTTACTTTCAATTGAATTCAATTAGTTTATCACCAAATACATGGTGCATTAAGCTCTTAAATTATTTATTACTAGCTTCCGCCCGCGGCGTCGCCCGTGTGGTATGTTGATAAAATAAAGCCTATGTGTTATTCTGATGTATGAGCTATATTACTGTAAAGTTTCATTTAAATTCGTTCAATAGTTTTTGCGTGAAAGAATAACAAACATCCATATATTCCTCACAAACTTCAACATTTATACTTGTAGGATTGAAATATTTGACAAATTATAAAAAGGGATCACTAAAGACAACAATAAAAATGGAGCACCCGAAAGGTTGTAAAGAGAAATGGTGAAGGAATTATTTCCCTGAAGAATTAATGAGTAGGTTTTCTCCATCGGTGGGGTGGAATCGGACCGCTATTGGACGAAATGGGATACCTAATTAGACGACGATAATCGACGTAATTATTGCCGACGAAGGGATGACACCAGTTACGCTAATGTTGAGGAATAGCTTGTAAACTGTTAATTTAAATATTGCGGACGTAAACGGTGGGTTTATGGCTGTAATAAAATTTTAGACAAAATTACAGAATTGTTTATTTAGTACTAGTGACTTTCACGCCGCCTACTTTTGCGAAGAGGTGATATCCACAAAGAAGACGGCAGAGCGAGAGAGGATAGGATACGCATCAGGCGCCGGAGGGTGACCTACGCCATTCGGCCTCCATGAGTTGCCGGCCTGTCGGCGACGGACATAAGGGCAGTTTGGCGCTACCAGTAACAGGCCGGCATGGGCTGCGCGTCGTGTTCCACGCACCCTCACGCGGCTTCGCCCCGTAGTTCTGATTTAACCCGATTGCAGCGCCTCCTACCGGTTCCAATTGTAAATATAAACCCTCCTCTTAAATTAGTTTATCTATTGATGAAAACCGCATTAAAATCCTTTGCATAGTTTTATAGAGGGACAGAAGCTAGACTGCGGGAAGCGACTTTGTTAAAACAAAGTATAAACTACTAAATATAAACTATGTATGTTTTATACTATGTGTCAAGATACATAACTTTCGATGACAAACAGAATACAATAAAATCACTTTTTCCTTTATAACAAAATGCGATATTCTGATTACATCAGTATTCCAGCATAATTTAACCTGAATTTTATTTTAAATTCGTGCGTACACGCGCAGTTATCGCGTTCCGTACCCTTTAGCAAAAACTGGTGTTCAAAAGCTCTCGACCGACACCCATTGAGTGCTTAAAGCTCTTCAACCCCGTCCTCTAATAAACGCGTTTCACGACCACCTCCGATAACTCGATAGGAAATATTGATATCGTAATTTTCAAATATGAGAAAAGTATTTTTCAAATTACTTTTTGTGTGATATTAAAGAATTTAAACGTGTGATATTAAATTTATTGAATATGAAATTAGATATCTTGACCGGGTGGCGATTCGTGAGAAGATTAAGTGTAAATCTTTTTTATTTGTTAGCAAGATTAGATATTAATACAAAAATATAGCTACGCATCGAATTAAATACCTCCTCCTGTTTTGAAGTTATTTAAAAATGGAAATACTTAGTCTGTTTTGCAAAGACAGGAGTCCTACTAATAATATATGTAAATGCGAAAGTTCGTGACGATTAATGGATTAATATTTGTTACTCTTTCACGCAAAAACTACTGAATGAATTTGGATGAAACTTTACAGTAATATAGCTTATACATCAGAATAACACATAGGCTGTATTTTACCTACATACCACGCAAGCGACGCCGCGGGCGAAAGCTAGTAATAAATAATTTAAGACCTCAATGCCCCATTTTCTTGGTGATAAACTAATTAAATTCAATTGAAAGTAACCTGACAATTAAAATATAATACTGAGTTCTATAGAAAAAAAAGAACTAAACCCAAAATCCGACATCCATTCACAAGCAAATTAGATAATCCGTTCAGTTGCTCTCCACATTCGAAAAGCATTTAGGCATCTATCCCCTATTCACTGAAAGGCTTCAGAGAATTTCACCCAACTGGAACTTTCTGAGGGAACTTTTTGAGGGAAAACCTTTTAAGACATTGACATTCTATAGACGAGAAGATAAAGTTGACCCAAATAGACAACACGGTAGGTATTTGTTGGAGAAAATTACGTAATCCCGCTTCAGATCTTCCCGGAACAGACGAAGGTTGTAATGATACTTAGGCATTAGTTAGACAGACAGACTTCTGTCGATATCAAGTAATCAATCATCTGTGATGCTCAGTCGGGGCGATGTAAAACAGATTTTTGTTTAATTTCATATTTGCGATAATCTGGATGATTGACGATGTCGACGAGAAATTAGGTCGTCTAGTTTGAAGTCAGTGAATTGAAGGAAACGGTATTAAAGTCATAAACTTATCATAGTTTTTTAATGTTTCTTTAGTTTGATAATTCATTTATTATATAGTCTATATTTACATTAGGGTACAATAATATATACAAAATTATTAAATTACTTACCTACCTAAATAAAATAAACTTAAACATTTATGGCGTCAACTTCTCCGCATCGATGTTCTCGGGTAGCGCGTTCAGAAGACTGGCAGCATTGCCATCCAAAGTACTAGTTGGATAGCAATACTGAGCCTTTGCCCAAGGAATAAACCAGCTCTCTGATCACGTGAAGCGTGGACGAGTCACTGCGATATCCCGAAATATTATATTCATAAAACAAGATAACCATACTACTATTGTAATAAAACATAACTTTTTTAATCCTGTCCTCAATAGGAATTCCGTAAACAATTCTCAAATATTGTCTCTGCGTGGCCACGTTTATTTTCTTCACAACTTTGTGTATCCGTTTGTTCTAGGGTACAAGTTTTTTAATTTTCCCCAAACGTTCTGTGAGATGAAACTCTATGGGAAGTTACAGCAAATAGTTGCGTTTATATTTGTCTAAGTTTGTTGTTTATGTCGGCTAATCAAAACATTTGTGCGCGTATGGTTTAGTAAATGTTTGCTGTCGGAAGGTTTTTGTTGAATGTTTTTTTACGGAAGTTTTGTGGTGAATCTTTTCTTGTGGAAGGGAAACGTATCGGACGTCAAGACCTTATTTCGAATATCGTTCCTATGTCCTATGAAATATGAGATACATATGTATAATATTTTCCTTATGAATGTCAGTTTTAGTTTGAAATGTGTTCTGTCATTTTCAAAATATCTATTGCTAATATGAGCCTCATAGGCTGCATTTATGTGACTATTACTACGTTACAAGTAGCTCAATTAATTGAGTTTATCAATGGAACACCTTAGAAACTCTGTGCTAGACATATTATTAATAATGTGTTGCCCGATACAAATAAATAAATGAAAAAATAAATAATAGTTTTCTTCTCTATGATTTTTCAAAAGCACCTTAAAGTACCAACTAAAAAAAATGTACGAAATAAATACATTAGCACATAATAAGAGTTAATTACTCTAGTGGTATTAGCAGCTTTGTATTGTACGCGATGGCTCACGTCTCACACAATATAAAGTTTCATATTATATTAGAGCTTAGTGTTACTGTAGTTCATCTATCAACTCTCGCTCGCTGCGCGATATAAGCGAGCCAAGTGTAAACTTAGATACTGGTTTTTCTCGTCAAGAATGTTTACAATATGGGCTGATTTAAGTTTTTAAGCTCATTCTAAGTTTAGTACAAATATCGAGATATTTACTATGTTGTATAAAATTCGATAATCGTTAATCTAATTTGATCACTTGGTTTAAAGAAATCTTTATTTATACAGAGTTTATAAGACTGAACTAAAGATTTCTTTAAAAAAAAAAAATGATTCGTTTATTTTAAATTAAAACAAAAAATAAGTTAAAAATTATTCCTATTAAAGAGAGAAATGAAAATAAATTATTTGTAATGAAAATTTTGAACTTTAAGTTAAAATAAGTTTTGATAATTCATTGCAGTTTAAAAGCATCTTAATATTATGACAAAAGGGGTTTTGTACCACAATCTATATAATTTAATTTTTATTTTCCTGTTTTTTTCAACGTAAAACTTCCTTGTGGTTTGTATCTTGTATCCGAAATTTGGAAACCAATACACCCATAAACACAGGGTTTTACTAAGTACAGGATCTTACTTTCTACTCATAATTACTATGTATAAAAATAAAAAAAAAGAATAAAATTACATTTTAATTTTAAAAATGAAGTTGTCTAGTTTACTGTTTTAATATTACGTTTGCGAATGTATAAATTTTGAATATAATTCGCTCCAACAACATAACATGAATATAAAATTTTCATTGTACACTTGCATTTTATGATGTGTACTATAAAATTATGAACCATAAAAGTCGCACATTTCGACAAAGTTTTGCATGTATTGTGCATCTGTATTTCACAAACACGATATTAAAATCGGACGGAATACGAAATTGAATTATAACAATTACTCTCCACGCTTTTATTAAGCAAAATAATGTAATGAACATAATAATTATTATGATGACATCCAGTTTGAACAGAAATTCAATTTGGATTTAAATAAATTTATCCTTTGGAATTATTTGTAATGAATTAATTATGATTTTAATTTGAATGACGATATTTATACTACTACTATCTATTTCCCGCGTAGTTTTAAGTTTTCCGGAATAAAAAGTACTCTATGTCAGCCTAAAAACTGACAAAAAAATAAAAAAAAATTTTTTGTTAAAAACACACGAACTCTTCTTTATCGGGAGAAAAAGCATAATCTAAATTCTCATATTACGCATTCCAAAAAGAAAAGTAAAAGCAAGAAAAAGGCCATACAAATATTCAATTACATTTCCCTATAACATATCTCAAGGCATTGAAAGGTCCATCTCGCTTTTAAAATGCGAACCTATACCCTCGAACCCAAATCTATTTAGCAGTATTGATCCATAGATTGTCTTGTCATCTAAGAGGAACACGCCTCTTCTCTGTCCAACGACAAAAAGTGCGGCTCTCGTGCCAAACCAAGGCTTTTTGTTCAGCTTTTTCAGGTACTTGATACGAAATCTATTGACATTACGTGGGGGTAAAAGACAGCTGCTTTGTATTTTGGTGCCTTTGAGAATATGTGCCTAAGGATGTAGTTTGAATGATAATCAAGACATCTAAACCATACTTTTGCCGTTTCCAAACAGAGCAACTCGTAGAAATTCATGCTTATTTATTCCTTCGCTCTTATTCAAAATTCTAACAATACCCACACATTTTCTCAGACAGTTTTCCTCTTCCAATAATCTCTTTAACAATACGCAACCGATGGTCGCGTAATGACAGCATAAAAATGTACAAAAAAATAAGAGATTTCTTACCAAGAGGAAAGTTTACAACGACTTCTTAATTTAAGTGGTACTTGGTTGAGACGGCCCTTGAGTGAGTGTCTCTTAAACAGCTCAAGAGTACCGTTCAAAATATTAACTTTTAACTTAGTTAAGTGTAGTGTACGGTTAATTCTTATGCAGTTAATTGTTACTTTGTTTTAAAAGGTTTTGTGGTTCAGTGCCGTAATTCTATGCGAATCACAAAGCCTGTAAATGTAAAAAGAAGTTTATGAAAGAGCGTATCATTATCCTCCACTGTAAGTTAAAAATGAAATCAATGATATTACTTATAATTATTAAAAATAAACTACACCCTTGTTGTCCGGTGTTGAGATAGTATAAAAACCTTCCGAAAGTACTTTCGCGTTTTAAATCTCAGAGAGAAAAATGATTCATTAAAAAAATGTTAACATTTTTCTAAGGATTACTCAAATACCTACATAAAATCAATGGTGGATTACCAGAAACCAAGACATAAGAGACAAAAAAAATACATTTTTCCTTTTTCCTTGCACTTTTGTGCTCTATAGTTTGTCGATCAGGTGTCTATGATATCTGGCTTCGTAATAAACGTGTTCATTTTATTTCTTTATTGGTTGAGTAACAGATCGTAGTATCGCTACTATCGTACCGACTCTAAAATGGCAATAGAATCGTTAACCTGAATTTAAAACAAAACTATATCCGCTTTAGTTTGCGTTGGATCGACAGCATTGACTCATTAGACCGTACTGTTAAAGCTTAACCTCTGTGGTGAAGATTGAATAACCACTAGCCTAGATTCATAGCCATATTACAGATGGAATAGTAATAAATCCTATCTAGAATTACATATCCTGGTGTAAGATTCAGTCCTACAGTAACTACAGTCCTCCAAAGGGTATATAGCCTTTTATCAAACATTATTGTACAGACATCTAAAAGACCCTCTACACATATCCAACACCATTAAGGCGCCTCTTTGCCCTATCTGCTATCTCGCTCGAACATTAAATTTGAATGAAGACATAAAATCAATGTATATAGTTTTGAAAAATCTAAATAAACCAATTGAAAGAGAACAACATTACAAAGTTTCAGCAAAAAATTCAGCTTGATCTGAAATTGAAATTGAATTGAAACTGAAATTTTTGCTGAAATTTTAAATAAAAAACTTCTAGCTTGAAATGAATTTTAATTTAATTCCATTTTTTATTTCATTTCGATTTTTCATAACTATATTAATTGATTTTATATATTCAATGTGCGAGTGAAATAGCAGATTAGCGAGTATTCGCATCTTAAGAAGCAAATGATCCGTTATTTCCCTCGCTTACTAGCAGAGCGCTATCTTCATATGCTGGGCGTCCACGATGGGTAGCAGGTTCTTTGAGGCAGGTTACAGCGACTTATAAGTCACGTGTCCCGATAACGAGCGACCTAGCTTACAATAGTGCATTGTAAAACCGACTTTTATAAGAACTGACTTGAACTCTGAGCCAATACTATTGTCAGTCTAAGGAGGGACCTTAAAGGGATAAGCTCTTCTTAGCGTTTTTGAGTTAGGTTAGGTTTTCTTTAAATATATTATGAAGATGGACTCTAAATACAGTTTTCGTAAACATAATCTCTATTAATCATTATCCGCTAATATCTCGAGGGATCTAAGATGCACGGATGGGAATGGAGACCATTTTGACAGTATTGAACAAATGAAAAAAATATCATAGGGACAGCTAACAGCAACCCATTACCATTAGTTACCATTAATTAGTGGCATAGACTGTAATAGACACAAGTATTCAAACGAACTATTTGAATGTGCGTTACACATAAAGCCACATGCACACCAGTATTAACACATCCAAAACGTAAACTTTACCCTTAATGTAAAGCTATTCAGACTTTAGTTGTATTGTTATTACTCTAATTGCTCAATACCCCAATAATCAGATAATAAAAACAACAAAACGATTGTCAAAATGGTACACGGCAGTATAGACGGGTGATAATGCAGTGTTTTGCATCGGCATCCGCACTGCGCATAACATTGGTGGCGCAGTCGACAGTCACTGACGCCACTAACATGCTGTGGCGGCAATATGCCCGTAAATTATCTATTTGCTCGTCCATTGTGTGCGTGGTACGGGAAAAATAGACGGTGAAATGATGATTGCTACCAAGAATTTATAGACCGCGTTATGGCATGCTAGTGATGAGAATTTGTCAGGATACTGAAAGGTCAGACGACTGAAGATAATTTTGCAAGTTGCAATGAACAATTTCGCATTATTTTGAGTAAATTAAGCAGTCAACCCAGCCTGGATATTAGCCTCTCCCTGCCTATTTATTTATAGGTGTATAGAAAAAAAGAAAAGAAACCATTTATTCACCTTTAGGCAGAATATAAAAGAACACAAGAACAATATCTTATGCATACATCATATTATAGATAGTCTCATTACAAATAACGCTAGTATTTCTCTCAACTCAAACAATTTATTACACAAAACTTCTGCCAGGAAAAACAGCAATACTAAAAAGTAACACACAAAACTTATATGTCTAACAAAAAACATTTCTCCGTACAGAATGGAAATTCAATATGTAAGTAAAATATGCGGTACACCTTCATAATGCGAGCAGAACTCGTGGGTATCAGCGTACGAGCGCATTTATGTCTCGCGACTTATATATAGCTATGGAAAAGTCGCACTCGTGCACGATAGGGCTGTTTTAGGGCCGTCATGCTGTGAAAAATCAGCCGAATATAATTTTTAAATTACTGTCTCCTATCGCGGGTTTCCTGGAAGAAATTCTATTAAGAATAAGTATCGCCCTGTACCTACATAGCTTTACCTAATGCCTTATTTTATTATAATCTTTTGTGTGTACAAATAAAAAAATAAATATATTGGAGTAATTTGAATTAAAATATTTTCATTTTTATTCTGTTGAGTAAAAGTGGTCTGACCGTTCACTGGAAAAGTCGAAAGGTCTCAGGTTTGGAAAGTCGTACTCATGTACGATACGGCTTCAGGGTCGTGAAGCGGTGAAAAATCGGCCAAACAGATACGATAAAATATATGAGTTAATTTAATTCAATTAGGGATATTATTTCCATTTCTATTCGGTTGATAAGTCATTGACCATTGACTAGCAAGTCAGAGCTCTCAGGTACGAACCCAAGGCACGTACCTCTGAATTTTCATAATTTATGTGCGCATTATAATTTAATTATCACTTGTTCTGCCCCTCGGAGAGTACATGAAGCCGTAGGTCTTGCGACGAATCTCTTCGGTCGCGTTGGATTGCCGTAATCTAACAATGAGAATGAGGGATTAGAGAGTGCACCTGTTTGCGCACACACTTTTACACTATAATATCTTCTGCGCTGGCTATTTTGCGTCGAGATTTCGCTGTAACTGAATATCGATTAAAGGATATTATTTTTTTTTTTATAGACTCACGCTTTTATTCCCCAGAGGGGGTAGGCAGAGGTGTGCGATACACCCACGTTTCGCCGGCAATGTTATAAGTCCCATGTAATAGGGGGCGAGCCTATTGCCATTAACCGGGCACAATTCCAGACTCCGTGCTGCTACTGAGAATTTCCTAATGGAAAAACCCAATAACACTTTGCCCGACCCGGGGATCGAATCCAGAACCTCGTGCTCAGCAGTCGCGCTTGCTACCACTAAACGGACAAGGCAGTCGGGATATTAACTTATAACTATGTTAATCTAGAGCTGCTTAATCTAACAAACTACAAATGTTAGGTCAATTGCAGGTCATTCACAGAAACACAGAAATGTGTTACACGTTTTCTGAGAAATTTCAATCAAATAGATTGGAATTGTAACCCATTAATGGTAATTGACTCGCCTATATTGCATGTCAACTGATTCGATACTAGCAGTAAGTACCTTGACGATGTTCTATAGATTTGCTCTCTTTGAACATCTGTAGCAGATAACCAATAACCATTGTTGGTTTATTTTTAATAAACAAATTATTAGGTATCAGTTATCTGTTACAGATGTCAGAAAACACGGATAGATAAGTTACCGGAACCAAGTGTTGTAGTTCTCATTATTAACATCTCAACTGTTGTTCATAACGATATATATATTCATAACTATAAATTAGAACCCCACGACAAAAAAAAACCACACAATAATATATTTTTTGCCAAGAATACTATCAAATAAAAAAAAACTAAATCAAAATCGGTTAATCCCTTTGGAAGCTACGATGCCACAGACAGGCTCACAGACACGACAAACCTATCTCACACCTCTTTTTGTGTCGGAGGTTAAAAAGATATAGTTCAGGATCATAATCCAGAGTCATCCTTGAAAATATCCGCACCACGCAATTAAAAATGTAAACAACCCCCAACATATAACTACTAGGAAACTAAATCTTTAATCTTTTGATCGTCAGAGTCTTCAATAGAACCTAAAAATGTTCTTGCCCACGCCACATCTTTATCCTAACTAATATTAATGCGAAAGTAAGTTTCTACACACAGATACTCTATTTAAACTTAAAATATCGTCGGGGGTTGAAAATAAATGAAATAGGCTATTTTTTTACATAGTAGAAACTCAAATTGGGGAATTACATGTTCATTTTACACACAACCTTTTTTATAGATACAGTTTCTTGTTACTACAGCACTACAAGCGCTGTTGTTGACATTTCGACACTAATCTCGTCGACATTGACAACCCTGGTTCCAATCGTAAAGCAACGAGTTACGGCTGACACTCGTAAAAACTCCAATCGCCCAAGATTTTACGTTCGGAAATGTAGCGCTATATCGAAGAAAAACTGAAAATTTTCCATTTTTGGTCGTTTTATAAATCTCAACGATTTAGCGTGCAGTAAAACAGCGAAGTTTTGAGCCTTGGAACGGTGGAAGGATATTCGACACTTCGTTGGAACTTTAACTTATGGGTACCATTTTAAACAGTCCCTTTGGGAATGTTATCAGAATGTAGGGTTGTTGCTTGATTTAAAACTGCAATATATTTGAACAACGTAGCCAGTTTTTATATTGTTTACGTATCATATACTGGGCCACTTACGTAATTATGATATTGATTTGTTTCAATTTCCATTATCTAAATCTATTTATTATTAATTGCAATTATTAATTTACATAAGTCTATAAGTGATTGTTGCATTTTCCCTAGATTTAAGATGCTTTTTTGTAAATGTATAAATAAATAAGATAAAAAAATTCAAATGTCTTTGTTGTGGATCACAGGCACATAATATACGCAGGTGTTAGTCAATATAGTTGTAGTATTTAAGTCCGAAGTCTTAGTTTTAAGGCGTGTAAAATGATTGAATTTATTGTTTAACAATAATATTTAAGGCTGCGATCTTCTATTAGCACTTTCCACTTGTCATCTTTAAACCAGTCCAAAGCTACTGAGCCAACAATTTTTACATATTTTCTTAAATTCAGATCAATTGTCATTCTTATATTTTTATTAAAGCTCGATCCTTCTCTGTATGAGAAGAGGCCTTTAGCCTACAGTGGGACAGTTATAGGCTCATTTATTTATTCAATTTGTATTATAATACAACCACTTTAAAGAGACTTGCCTGCTCTCAAAAGATCGCCCAAGGCTCCACAGTACTATGCACACCACAGCCTATTAAACAGAATGAGCAGTAAATACTGTTCGCCAAGTAATTATGTTTGTAATCCGTCGTGTTTTTCATTAAAACCTACCAAGAAGGGAAGGTGAATCAAAATTAGATTTTGTTGAAAGCCAGAGGAGTCCAAAGTTGATGGAATTAGGTATTACCCGCCGGCTATTAGCTGAGTTATTGGTCTGTAACTAGAAACTCTATTAGAATTTTAACCAACCGTGCTTCAGATAAAAAATATGGTTTTTATTAAACGGTTTTACTTAGCTACTGTTTATTATTTGGTTCAAATTTAGTAATTGATAGTTCACTCCCTTCCTGTTGATAGATTGATCAGATATTTCGTACACAGCTTTAGTTTTGATGATAAAACCGTTATACGTAAAAAAATTACTTATATATTATTAATAGTAGACTTTTTAAGGTCAATTATTTGTTTATTTTATGTCGTCGTACTATGAAGTTTTTTTAAAATTTTATGCCTTAAAAGTGTTTTAATAAAACTTTCTTTCTTTTTTACAGGTAAGTCTACAATATTCATCATATCAAAATAAAACTACTATAACAGGTTAGTCAATCTGTACTGTCCCACTGCTGGATAAAATGAGAGAGAATAGGTTTTACTCCACTACGCTACACCCACGATACTCCATAGAAACGAACTCCTATAATTGTCTAACATAATACAAGCGCACAACTTTTGTCAAAATCCCATTTAATTTTAAAGCACTAATAGCCTAGTGGTATGACTCCATATGGTTCGATGGTTCGATCCCAAGGCCTCTGACGTTTCGTAAGTTCTGTGCGTATTATAAATTAATTATATTAGTTGCTAAAACAACACAGGTGAGGGAAAACATCGTGATAAAACCAGCACACCTGAGAGATTTTTCAATGGTGTGTAAAGCCATGTCAGAGGCCTACGGGTGGTTTAAACACTGAAACCAGGTTGTTCATCAACCACACGATAAGAAAGAAAGATTAGATTTTTGATGATCGATCGTGGCAACTAGAGCTGCACTAAATTAAAACCAGGAACAAATTCGATCGAAGTACATTAAAGTTCTATTCATGTAAGTTGTAGGATCAACCAATTACCGATAGCTTCCTATCTTCGGAGTTTCGGAATACCCTCATAACTCTATTTCTTGGAACTATTAACGACAAAGTTTAACA
This sequence comes from Protodeltote pygarga, assembly GCA_936450705.2. Classification (NCBI taxonomy): domain Eukaryota; kingdom Metazoa; phylum Arthropoda; class Insecta; order Lepidoptera; family Noctuidae; genus Protodeltote; species Protodeltote pygarga. The sequence continues at coordinate 2,791,854 of OW388264.2, read as the reverse complement.
CTGCAATCTATGCAAGCTGGAGAACTTCAGTGATACGCTTGTACCTTGTGCTTGTAAGTTATTGAACCAGTTTGGGAATGCGATGACGAATGATTAGACTGCATAAGACTTCGTTATTTGGTATTTGGACTTGGTATTTAAATTAACGATATAGTCTTGTAAAATCAACAGTTTAAATTGTAAATAAAGTATTTATGCATTCTATGCAAACATTATCGTTTGAGTAAGTAAACACTGATAGCCTAGTGGTATGACCGTCGACTGACAAGCCAGTGGTCTCGATTTAGATCCCAAGGCCTATCTCTGACTTTTCGTAAGTTACGATTTAGATCCCAAGTTACAAAAAGTCACCTCTGACTTTTCGTAAGTTATGTGCGTATTATAAAATAATTATCACTTGCTAAAACGGTGAGGGAAAACATTGAAATGAAACCAGCACACCTGAGAGATTTTTTAATGGTGTGTAAAGCCATATCAGAGGCCTACGGGTGGTTTAAACTCTGACACCAGGTTGTTCATCAACCATACGATAAGAAGAATTATAGTTTGAAATTTTGTACAAACAAAAAAATCTATTACGGGCGGGATTTAAACCCGTGACCTACTTGGTAAAGCCTCCATTCATTTTACATCGAAATTCTCTTTTACTTTCAACCATCTCAGATAGTAGTTTTAATTGTGTCTGAATCGACATCCAGGATTAGCCAAAAGCACACACATAATTTTGCATATACGTTCAGTTTTGATATTGCGATATAAAAGCTACGTTAAAAACGTTATTTTATATAAAAAAAATATATTTCTTAAACATCGCTGCAGCGCAGTAATCATGTAATTTTAAACTTAAATAATATACCTAAGTAAAAATGTTTTTTACGTAAAACGATTTTGTCATCAGAACTAAAGCTGTGTACCAAATATCAGATCAATTTGTCAACAGGAAGGGGATAAAATTTCAATAACTAAATTTGAACCAAATAATAAACAGGGCAAGCTTAATAAAACCGTTTAAAAAACTAATAAACTCCTCCGAAAATGTTATTATTATCATTCCCGTTCACTGATTCCCAAACTTCGGTAAACACAACTTGTTATTTTATAATAACACTGTTTAATTTACCCTCAAAGTTGAACATGTTGTTATTTTCAAAACATCATTAAAATTTCGTGGAGCGGAGCTCTGTGGATCAATCAATGTCGTGTAATATAATTTATTCACTACTAAACATATTTATCGATGAACCAATCTTTTAACAAGACGATTTATATTAATTTAATCATGCATCAGTGGCGGAGGGTGAACTTTTCCAAGAGGTAAGTCGGAGCCAACACGGAGAAAAACCTATGGCACAGTCATTAGGCATTATTGACTGCCAGCTAAAAACGCTCCATCAAGTCACTTTTCAAATAAAAAAAAAAAATTGGTCCATTCGTTTAGGAGCTACGATGCCACAGACAAACACACAGACACGTCAAACTTATAACACGCCTCTATTTGCGTTGGTTAAAAATAGGATCGATATTGGGTTTCTACTTCAAGAGTAAGCTTACAGATCAGAGACCTTGTTTCCGATGTGGCTTTTGTGCTTCCTCGATGATTGAATTGTTATCTCTCGAATCGGTTTTCACAGTATCCAGCTATTTGCTTTGTGGCACCTTTCGAGATAGGTACTCAAAGTACCATGTCATACGTGTTTTGTATCTTTATACCCGGTTTACGTAAAAGATGATGAATATAAGGTGCTTCTAAATTATCTGCCACGGCTGCAATGGGAGATACTCGTAATATTGGTTATTTATATTACAATAGTGAAATATTTTTTTTTATCTAACGTCATAATTTTTATTCTTTTGCCTGCGTTTTATTGCGTTGGTCTAATTCTGCTCCATGCTCCAATTTTTTTTTACTGTTCCGGGGTACGATATTTCTTCACTATTGTAATCTATATACCCAATACTTGCTCCCATTGCAACCGTGGCAGATAATTTAGAAGTACATTATATATTTTTGTGAATTTTTTACATGTTAGTTGTAACATTTAAAAAAAAATCTTATCATCACTGCATAGTATAAAACAAAGTCGCTTTCTCTGTCCCTATATCCCTATGTATGTTAAATCGTTAAAACTACGCAACGAATTTTGATGAGTTTTTTTTTAATAGATAGAGTGATTGAGAAGGAAGGTTTATATGTATATTGCACCCGAGCGAAGCCGGGGCGGGTCGCTAGTTAAATTATAATAGATGATCAATACATAATTAACACAACAAAAAGGGTTATAAGTATTTAAATTAAAGTGAAAGATTGTGAGGATATATGGATGGATGTTTGTCACTCTTTCACGCAAAAACTACTGAACGGATTTTAATAAAACTTTACAGTATTATTGCTTATACATCAGAAATCGGTATATCTACTTAAGAGCTACGATGCCACGGGCACACACATACACGTTAAACTAATAACAACCCCATTTTCGTAAAGGGGTTAAAAAGGGAAAAGACTAATTACTCAACCCTAATTACTAAACTTTCTATGTTTGAACAACTATTTTTAGATCAAACTCTAGATTCCAATTACAACCCAAAAAGACTAACATCAAACCAAAAAGTATTTTAAGATCGGAAGTAACACTGCCCTTTAATATTACGTCTGAATTTAACCCGCTAATGCGGAAGCGTCCTTCTAAAGCACACACGCTCGATATTTTGGGACCGCGACCGTCTATTTGCTACGACGATCCCGGTCCCAAAATATCGAGCGCTAATATGATTACGCCCGAATGTTTCGCCGTTAATTAATCGCGGTTGAGCGTAATATGAGTGTATTCTGAGCATTGCAGAAATAGATAACCCCTCAGTAATGACTGGGTGGGAGGTGTGGCGCACTGAAATAAAAGACTTCCATTTACGTACGGCGTTCGGCCACGAGGATGACGAAATTAAAATAAAGATTTTTTATTACATGTATTTTTTTTAATTAAATATTGATACGGCTTTACTCACGCATTGATTTCGAGGAATGCCCGACTAGTTTCGAACTCAAATGGAGTCCATTTTCAAGAGCGAGTGTATATATGCGCTCGTAAATCGTATCAATATTGAATTTTTTTTGAGTCTTTTGTTCACAAGGTGAATAATATAAATAATAATATTGTAATTTTTGTTCATATGAATTTTATTCTGTATTCGTTATTGGAAGTTATGTATAATAATTATAATGCTGACTATTTTGTAATCTTTAAGATAAAATCTCTCTTAATAAATAAAAATCTTAGTCCGATGGCACGGCAATCCGTCACGCTCGGTGACAGATCAGGCGCAGGATGACCAACGGCTTTTCGTATTCCCCGAGGCACGCTGCAAGTGATACTACCCATAACTAACGAAAAATCAGAGATGCGTTCCTCGGGTTCGACCCTGAAACCACTAACGGTCACACCATCAGCAAGGTTTGCAGTTGCAAGCTAAGCTGTGACTGCACTATTTTAATATTACTAGGTTAAGTTACCAGGTCTGTTATTAGATTGCGTCTTCTCAATAATCTTCTATCATTATAACACCGCAGAAATAGACGTAGCCATTATTGTGTGGGAACTTTTGCACGTTTCACGTTGTCGATGTAAACGTAACACACGTCTACACATCAAGCTATACAAAACCAGTATAAACTGACCTCGCATTGTATAGGTTTTTCGTACAACAAGATGTCAGCTTATACTGGAAATGTATGGCTTGCTGTGTAACCGTGTGTGGGCCACGAGAAAAGCTTATTTATTAAACCTCCTAAGCAAAAAGAGGGGTGTTAAAAGTTTGACGTGTTTGTGTCTGGCTGTGGTATCGTAGCTCCCAAACGGATGAACCGATTTTCATTTTGTTTTTTTTTTAAAGGTGATATGATCAAGTGTTCTTAACAAAAAAAATGTACTGTTCACTTAAAAGTGATTCTGCATGTACCAAACTTAAATCTTATTTATAAAAATCTCGAGTCATAGTGTTTGTTATCGACCGATGTTTATGAATTTTTTTGTGTATATTTCGTCTGAAAAAATAAAGTTGTAGGCTATTATTCACCCTCCTACCCCACCTCCAACGTGGGCGAAGCTACAAGCAGAAGCTAATACCTAATAATATAGTTTACAATATTACAAAAATTATTAAACGTGAACTATAAAATAATTCTCTGAGTTAAAACAAATGGTCTGGAAAGCAACAACTTCACTTGTTCCGAGTGGCGACGGTAATTTATCGAGAATTAATGGTTTTATTAATGCGAAGATAAAATACAAACTCCTAAGTGAAATACTAAATCTTCTGGCTTGCACTTTCAGTGCTCGTTTTAAGCTTTCAACAAAATACACGATATATTTAGTAAAAGCCTTTGCAAAATTTATCACTCCTTTTGTTTTTTTTAAACGGTTTTACTTAGCATGACCTGTTTATTATTTGGTTCAAATTTAGTAATCGATATTTCACCCCCTTCCTGTTGACAGAGTGATCTGATATTTGGTACACAGCTTTACTTTTGATGACAAAACCGTTTTACGTAAAAGAAAAATGATTTACTTGTTTCTTTTTTTATTAGGTGTTGAATAATTAGCTCTAAGAATTTTGTGAGTTTACTCGGAATCGGAAAACTTAAACTATGTAGAATAATAAATTCGCCTGTAAGTGTCCCTCTATAGGGCAAAAGCCTCTTCTCATACAGAGAAGGATTAAGCATTAATCAGTAAAATAATAAAATAAAATATTCAAGTTGAAAATTCATCATTTCACGAGCGACTTGGTTACTAAAAACAGTGCGGTTTGTATCGGGAAGAAGAATTTTTGAATTGAATTGAATTTGATTTTTTTTCTTTTACAATGTTTATGTCGTCCGATTCCGAGAAACTACACAAAATTCTAATAAAGCTAATTTTTTAACACCATAAAGAAGTTCGTTGTTTATATTTCAAATAAATTAACCCTTTTGATTACTGACTTCAAAACAAATGGACATCGGATCATCAGAAATTGTCCTGAGTTAATCTATATTAAATATGTGTGACGTTATAAACAAACATTTTAATTTTAGTCTAAGTCCTATCCCGGGAATCACATATGATTCATGCTGTTGTTATTTTTATTACGTCTGCTTTCGGAAAAGCGAATCTGTTAATATAAGAATTCTATACATAATGTTTTATTGTTTCCGAGGCCGATCTTCGTTATGTAATTTAATTCTTTAAGCTTAATATGCATACTTGATAAGTCTACCTGTAACAAAATATCCGCTTCGATAAACGCACCTCAAAAACTATTTCTAATTTTAATGAAATAAATGTAACTTCTGCATTGTAGGCACATGTTAGTAATATAAAACTCATTGTTGCCTGCCCTACTTTCACCGCAGGCTTAGATTCATACTGTGCGTGAATGTACTCGGTGTGAAGAGATTAAAAGCCTTGGTGTTAATGCAATAACACTTCAACATGTACAGGCGATAACAAAAGTTATTTTCTAAGAAACTAGGGTGCTTTTGTAAGCCTTTGTTTTATGCTAACATTATAGTGTTGTTCGTTGGTTGTTTACAAAACTTATTGAACAGAATGAAGTGCATGTGGGCGTATTGTTAGGGATCATCTTACAATATGACGTCAAGAAGTAGATCTATCTATCTAGAAATCTAAACTTATATTGTGTACCTATGTTTGTTTGTAATGGATAAACTCGGAAACTACTCCTGATTGTAAAAATTCTTTCACAACTTACTACTTAAGCTTTTTTATAAGACATCGCTACGAATATTCCTATAATGTATTAGTTTTTTAGTGCCTGTATCGTGTAAAATCGTTTTGTATGCTGTCACTGTGTAAACCCAAATAAAATGTTTTCTATTTTCAAATTTTAAAAAATCTTAGTTACAAAAAAATAACGGTTGTATTTTCAAATGTAATTACTGCATATATAGTGGAGTGCCGTAAGCTTTATACCTCGGAATCCAGGGCCAGTCAATGAATCTTTATAAAAACTTTGGGAATGTGTTTTTAATAGTCTACAGATTAAAGTTAAAAAAAAAAATTTCACCGATCTCAATTTTTTTTTTTTTCGGAATTTTCCTTTGGAATTTCCATTTATATTTAGTGGAGTGCCGTAAGACATAAAAATGGTAAAACCTCGGAATCCAGGGCCAGTCGATGAATCTTTATAAAAACTTTGTAAATGTGTTTTTAATAGTGTACAAAAAAAAGTAAAATAATAATAATTGACCGCTCTCGATTACAACAATTTTAATTAACCAATTTTAAAAAGGAGGAGGTTCTATGTTCAGCTGTATGTATTTTGATTTCTATGTTCACCGATATCTCAGTCAATTGTGGACCGATTTTGAAAATTCTTTTTTTCTTTGAAAGAGTATATTCCGAAATTGGTCCCATAGAAATATTGTCATGATCTGCTCATGGGCTTAGGAGATATGGAAAGGAACTCCTCGTAGGATAATAGCAGAATGGTCGTAACAAGTAATATTGGTTAGTTAATAAGCGCAGTCGATGGCTGCTGACAAGTAATGAGGAAGAGGGGGGAGACGTGGTAACCCCCCCCCCGTATTATATCACTATCGAAGATTAAAAATATCGCGTGAGGTATCGTTTGAAAAGGTAGAGATCCCAGTTTGCCACCACTGCGGATTCGCTGTAGACACGGCATAGCACACTCTCGAGCAGTGTCCGGCTTGGAAGGTCCAACGGCGTGCCCTCGGCGCGACAATCCACCAACAGAGCATCTCGCTGTCGGCCGTAATGCGAGCTGTAGCCGATAGCGAGGAGGTCGTCTCGTACCGTACGTGCGTTACGGTCGTATGTGTGTGGACTTCCGGTAAGGCATAGGTAGGCCACAAAAAAAGAAAAAAGATATCGTTTAAAGGCTTTTCATAAGGATTTCAAATATTAGCCTCACAAACGACATCGAAAGGAACTAAAAAGCTTGAAATAACTTTAAAAAGTTTTGGAGTCAGTTCCAAGTCAAGTTCTAACTTCTTTTACCTTTTCATTAATAACTTGCCTTGGAACCGACTCCACGTCGGTTTATTTTTTGAAAGTAGGTATTAAATATTTTTATATAGACTCACGCCTGTATTCCCCAGAGGGGGTAGGCAGAGGTGTGCAGTACACCCACGCTTCGCCGGCTATGTTATAAGCCCCATGTAATAGGGGGCGAGCCTATTGCCATTAACCGGGCACAATTCCAGACTCCGTGCTGCTACTGAGAATTTCCTAATGGAAAAACCCAATAACACTTTGCCCGACCCGGGGATCGAACCCAGGACCTCGTGCTCAGCAGTCGCGCTTGCTACCACTAGACCATCGAGGCAGTCAAAATAGTCCAAATATATAGGTATACAATATATTTTTTTTCAAGATATCACGATATTAAGTAGTGTTTACCCCTCGTAATTTACCCCTCCCCCCCCAGAGAGGCTCATATTTGAAATCCTTATGAGAAGACTTTTCAAACGATACCTCACGCGATATTTTTAATCTTCGATAGCGATATAGGTAAGGCGGGGGGGGGTTTACCACGTCTCCCCCCTCTTACTCATTACTTGTCAGCAGCCATCGACTGCGCTTATTAACTAACCAATATTACTTGTTACGACCATTCTGCTATTATCCTACGAGGAGTTCCGTTCCATATCTCCGAAGTCCATGATCAGATCATGACAATATTTTTATGGAACCAATTTGGGAATATACTCTTTCAAAGAAAAAAAGAATTTTCAAAATCGGTTCACAATTGACTGAGATATCGGTGAACATATAAATCAAAATACATACAGCTGAACATAGAACTTCCTCCTTTTTAAAATTGGTTAAAAATAATTGTTGTAATCGAGATCGGTGAAATTTTTTTTTTTAACTTTAGTCTGTACACTATTAGAAACACATTTCCAAAGTTTTTATGAAGATTCATCGACTGGCCCTGGATTCCGAGGTTTTACCATTTTTATGTCTTACGACACTCCACTAATAAAATAAATATCTGCTCCATATATCTGATTCAAAGACACAATAATATAGAGAGGATACACTTCTATTACATCTCAAAGATTTTACCTTTCTATTTCTCCAACTTCTCCAGCAATCAATAAAATAACATTCCCTCAACAAAATAAAGAAATAGCGTATTGTTGCGTAGTACAATACGAATGAATATTTACGTTTAATCAGAAAAGGACAGAATAAATTGCAGACGGTCGCCAACTCGCCACACTCCACTGAATACCTGAAAATGTCGCCTGATTCACTTTTAATGGAGAACTATTCTTTGTCCTTTATGGCCAAGAGCTGTAAAAGTTAGATAGTTGAAATAAAATATGTATCGCCATTTCGCTCTCTGTTCTCGAAAGTTTACAAGTTGAATAATTATGGGTTTACCTTATATTACTGAGATCGGGATTTAATATATCTTTTGTAAGATTAGCTACTTTTTATACAAGCTTTTATTTAACTTGCAATACAAATACGTAAGTAGATGTGTGGATTGAATGACTGAATTAGAACCACTTCCTCTTAACCTATGGAGTTGATTTTTTACATGTTGGTTCAGTTCCGAAGACAATGCATTTTTATGGTAAGCCGGACCTGAATGAATCAACATCCAGGATTAGCTCCAACTAAAGGAATTCTTCAATGGTCATAGCACACATACAATTTTTGCATATACTTTTACTTTTTATATTCCAAATTTCCAATATAAAGGCTTGGTTATAACACCATTCGACACTAATATTCACCTGACTCTTAAGCATTAATTTACAAATATATTTTAACAAATCTTCATGAAATATTTGTGGATCACACAAATATTTGTCTAGTGCGGGAGTTGAACCCACTTATCGGCACACCATTGCCTATCCACTGCGCCAACCGCGTCCACTGCCTAGAAAAGAGAAGTAATAGGTACGGCATAGTTTCGATTTATATTCTACTGCAGTGTTCAACTTTTTTCTTACGCTTGGCTCCCGCCATGCAAGAATATAAGATAGACGACTTTTACTAAGATTTGATACTCGATCGAATGCAAAGTAAGTTTAAAGCTAGCTGATGCCCGCTGCCTCGTTCGTGTGGTATATCGTTCATAATGGATGGGTGTGGATATGCAACACAGTTGGTAAGAGTATTGCCACGGTTCGGAATGTCGTGGGTTCAAGGCCTTCTCGTTTGTAACTCTTTTAATTTTCATTAAAATAAATTACGGTTACATAAATTCTCTAATCAGTGTTGACTAATTTTATTAATTTCAAACGAAATAATCACATCACATTGACAGTTTAAAAAATAAAAAGAAGAGAGTGATTTTAGAAAACTGTAAACTGAAAACTTTACGATGCTTGACAACTCAGTCTTTCTGCGACCACGAGAGTTGCAAAGCTCTCGAAACGTTACGTAAACCAATCTCGAAACGTAAACCAATGTATATGACGCGGCAAAATTGTTTTATTATGTGTAGTGTTTGCGAAAACCTAATACATTATCAGTGTTTATTATTTGTCAGTACGAGTTATCCTTGACTTTCTTCTAAGGCTTTCATATAAAAATTCTCTCTTACTTACTCTTTCCATCTCTCTCTATTGTTGAGTAACCAGGAGTGGCGAAGGGTCAATTTTTGTAAGAGTAACTTGAAAAAAAAAACAATAGCATAGTCTGTATACACTATTATAGACTGTGTCATTTTTCCAATAGCTCGCCTCCTCTTCCTCCTCCTCCTCCCTCGCTCACTCTTTCCATCTCTCTCTATTGTTGACTAACCAGATGTCAAACCTTCTAATTTGGCTAATCCATTTACTTTTACATTCTTGGCTAAACTTCAATCATACAAAATACTTCCTAAGTTGGAACCATTAACCGATTGGGTTCTCCCGATTCCATTTCGTAGTATATTCCCTCATATCCGAAGAGAAATAAAAACAAACATAACATTTACTACGCAAATAAAATATTTCACTGTTTGTAGGTATACTGCAAATGACTTACTCGAATGACTTACCCAAATGACTTACCCGAATCGATTCTCGTTACCAAGTTTACATATTTAATACTTGGTTTAGAGAGACAGCTAAAGGTATTGGAGAGTGTTTCTTTAAAAATTTGAGTAATAAATTAAGCGTATCATTATCCCCCACTCAAAGTTAAGAGTGGAATACATTATATTGCTTACTAGTACCTACTTTGCCCGCGACTTTGTCTGCATTGATTTCATATTTTGCATCCTGTATTTTACCGGTTTAGGAGCGGAATTTCCATAAAACCTTTCTTACTGCCCTTCTAATTTAATGTCTCTAGGACCAACGTTTTAGACTTTGCGTTGTCTGTCAGTCAGTCATTCACGGTACTCTTTTAGAGTATAGATTTGATAATTAAAATCTGACAGATTGCGACTTAGATTATTATGGTTAACTCAATTTTATAGATGCTGTTATTTTTTGTCACCATAGCAACCAAAATCACACATCACGGTAAATGTGCGAGCTGTCTACACAAACACATACGACAAATAAGAATTTGTTCCGCTGTAATCATGAATCAAGCCACGTTTCATCGATCCTATAAGACGTTCTCTGGTATATAAAGATTTATGCAGATTGTTTTTTCGTGTGAATCCCGCCATCTGATGTTCGCGCTTAACCCTTGAGTTGCTTTCAGAAGTTGGTAACAGCTATAAAACGTTACCCTCTAATCTTAACCCTAAATTATTGTAATTTTGAAGCATACTTTTGGTTAGAGTTTTTAGTTATGTAAAGTGACTAGCGTAGTTTGTAAATTTTTAGAATTCTGCATTTATTATGAAATATACAAGCCTTTTTTTGCGTGTGGAACTCCTTTTGGGTACTCCACCACTTAAAGCAGGTGAAGGGTTTATGTCCGATTACGGACTAAAAACCACACGGCGTTCCTCAACGAAGCTCTGCGCGTATAGTACATTCATTTGCGTATTCACCGCTCTATCTCCAGGTTTTAACCCGCTAAAGGCGTAAGAGGTTTTACCATCGTCAGCGGCCTGATTTCCGGCGAATCCTTCATGACAGGCACAGTTATACCCTTGAGATGGTAGCACACCGTGTTTTATGTCACCGCGTGCTACCATGTCAGCGGTATTACTGTCCGGACGACAGACTGGGCCAATACAGGCCTAGAGGACGATGGCAGGAGAGACAACACAAGATGTCAGGAAAGACTGACCTCTTACTACTTACTAGAGGTGAGTGGAAAAGAAACAGAGAGTCCTTTGCCCTGCAATATAAGCTATATATATAGAGGACACTATGGCGTAGCGTGCCGTGGTGGGGCCCCGTAGAATTTTTTTTTAAGGGGCCCTTATGAAGGGTAAAGATAATGACAACAATTTCACAGTTGCACAATTATATAAAACGCGTCAATAAACACTGCTCGCCGTGGTTTATAATTGCGGGAAAATAAGAAATTACTTTTTTTGACTTTTTAATTACTGAAATAATAAAATCTTTTTATCAATTTTTGCTTACGCATGTCGGGGGCCCCCGTAGCCCGGGGGCCCGTTCAATTGATACGGCAGATTGTCCTGAGAGGACAATATAAGCTAGATATATATAATGAGATGTCTTCCAGACAACCTCTTATCCAGACCAGTCTTAATGCTAATTTCAATCTTGGGCTACACATATATAAGGTGCGTCTAAATTATCTGCCACGGCTGCAATGGGAGATAATATTGGTTATTTATATTACAATAGTGTAGTATTTTTTTTATCTAACGTCATTTTTTTTCTTTTGCTTGCGTTTTATTGCGTAGGCCTAATTCTGCTCCATGCTACAATTTTTTTTTTACGGTTCCGGGGTACGAAATTTCTTTATTATTGTAATCTATATACCCAATACTTCTCCCATTGCAATCGTGGCAGATAATTTAGAAGCACATTATATTTGTTATAGTAACTTCCAATTCTCGAATATATTCTTGTGAAAATATGTCATGACTGTCTGTCTACTAGACACTAATGTATAGCTGCGACCCTCATCGGAATTGGCCGCGTCGCCGTCAGCTGAGACCTCCATCCTAACATCAATCAAAGCTGAGAAAAATCGTGACACCACGCTTTGCTTACGTAATAGGAATATATTGGAAGATATATCTAGTTCCGAGAATGTTTCGCGACGAAGAATTATGTTTTATTTGACCTCTTGAGTTGTCAATTTGGAGATTCAATGAAAATTTATAGTTTTTTAGTCCAAACGCGCTTTTTATAAGTCAATGGGTTCAGGATAGGTGGAGATTCGTATGTGCGAAGCCGGCAGTCGCTCCGTGGAAAACCGCAACGAAAGACCCTTGCAACTCAAAGGGATTCGAAATTCTAAAGTTAGAATAGTTGTCAGGATTTTTTGAGAGCAGGAGAGGTTCCGGAGCTGGTCTCTTAAGGGGTCCCGGGATCTCCCCCCATGTGCTGATGGTGATCACCGGTGTGGTTTTAGTGAGGTAAGTTTCCCACACTCCCCGGTCTCTTCCCCCAGAGGCCGGGTGCCTTTTGAAGGTTTTTCCCTAAAAAAAAGTAATGACCCGGTACCCTATATCGACTATCAAGGATCTTTGTGACATCCGGGGCCAACGGCTTAACGTGCTTTGCGAGGTACGGAGCAGGTGATAATTAATTTATAATACGCACATAACTTACGAAAACGAAAATATATTAATTTATAATACGACATTACGAAAAGTCAGAGGCTTAGGATTCGATCCTGAGACCTCTGACTTACCCGTCAACGGTCACACCACTAGGCTATCACGGCACTTAAGCTTACAGAAGCATTAACCTAACCAGTAATCTTTTAAAAAAATATATCACATTTATTTCTAAAATTCTAACCTACAAAAAATAAAAAGCTAAACGAAAGCGCAAAAGCTTTTAGTCACAGTTATTCCCTCGTGGATTTAGTTTTCAAAAACATCAAACTGTTAATTGCCTGACAGATCCCATTGTACAGTCGCCAACAAAAATCGAATAACTTATCCAATTTACGCATACATGAGCATAACAGTTTTTACATTAAGTTAGTGAATAGTGTTAATATTTTAATTGTGTTATGTGGGTTGTTGTTAGTTTGACATTGAATAGTACGCATAAAAAAATTTCGTGTTTATTATTTCAAGTTTTTTTTTAGCGCTTTTTTTTAAATATCGTAACGCGTGCAGTAGTATAGGTAATAAGAAATATATAATTTCCTAATACACAAACATCCAGACTAGAACAAATGCCTATCGATCACACAAAATAATATTTTTTGCAATCTTACCCGAAGCGCAGAAGGCAAATCGCTTATAACGCAAAACCAAACGTCAGTGAAATAATATTTTTTCTATTAATTAAGTTCTTAACAGAATCCACGATACAAAAGACAATTCTAGTGTTAAAAATACATTATAAGAAAAAAAAACTACTTTACATGATTCCAATTTGCAAAAGTTTAACTTCTCTAATTTAACTTCTTTATCGACAACTTTTTTCCGAAAAAAGAAAACAAAAAAAAAACTTTTTTACGAAATAATTTTATTTTTAAAGCTTTAGTAACGAAGACTTGGTGCTGACTGTACCAAAGTACATAGTACAAGGGTCAGTTGGGACGGCCCGTACTTTGTGAAGGCCCTATTCTACCGTATAGTTTGTAATTCCATTAGCCGACAATCGAATAACAGATAGACAAACAGACAGGCTGTTCTCAACACGCTCCGATAATAACATTCGGAATACAATTGTATTGAAATTGGGAAGTTATTGTAAGTGTATTTGTCTATTTGTGTTGTTGTTGACGGCCTTATTTTGTTATTAAAAAAATAACCTACAAAATGCCTCTTTGGTCTAATGCAAGAGGTCGGAAAAAAATTGAGTTTCTTTTGCTGAAAAAACTGAGTAGCAGCACGAAATATATAACTGGCTCAATAAAGGCAAAAAGCTCGTCTCCCTGTTACATGGTATTCCTACCATAAAGAAATACAATATTCTTAGGTTTTGGATACTAAAATTGGCTGGAGAGATTTTCTCATGTTAACATATTTTTGTTTGTGACTGTACTTACAAGGATAAAATCATTAACATATCCCGTTTTATTTTTAGTATTGGAATCTACTACTTTGTAGTATCTCGTGGGTATCGTAAGAATCGACTAAGGGATTTGAAGAACACTTTGTTAGTATCATTTCTACGATAACTGATCTATTTTCCTTGAATTATGATTGTAGTAGTGTAGTGTAGTAGTAGTAGTTAGTAGTAGTGTAGTGATAGCTTAATGGTATCTGGTATGGTATATGTAATGGTACTGTTAGACTGCTAAAGTCATAGATTCAAACCCCCAAAAGGTGCGCCCTCTGACTTTTCGTAGGTACCTAGTTACGAAAAATCGAAACAAACCAAAAATTTCAGATTGATCGAAACAGTTTGTAAATATAATAACCCTCCTTTTTTTTGTAGTCGGGTAAAAATAGCTTCAAATGAATTTTTATTTTATCCCATTTTTATGTACGAAAACATGTTTCGATCAAACTGAAATTTTAGCTGAAACTTTGTAATATTATTTAATTGGTTCGTTTCGATTTTTTGTAACTATTAATCGTTGATTTTATATCTTTAATATGCGAGCGAGATAGCAGATTAGCGAGTATCCGCGCCTTAAATTCAAGAGGTTATTCTTTTTAATCTCCTTTGACATCCACGCGGGCTTATTCTAAATAATATACAAAACGTAACTGTGTCGAAACACAACAAATCATTGTACCCTTTTCTCATAAGATAGATTTGTTACGTTCGACCCGGAGTGCACACATCAATCAAATGGAAAGCTTACAAAACTATTGTAAGTGATGTAAGTTACAAGCGTAACTTACATGACGTTACGAATAGCTCGTCGATTGAATAACTTAAAGAACTCTACAAAAAAAAAAGAAATTAAAAAAATTAAAAGAGGTGATTGCCATATTTTGGTAAAAGTATTAAAAAAAAATACCGATTTCAAAACACGTACTACTTCCTTTTCGAAAGTCGGTTAAAAAAGTAGTTACTTAATTATTGATGAAATCATTGACTATTTTGCTAACCTTGATTTTGCTCGACACTATCCAAAATAGGCTAAGTAACGATAACTGATATTAAAATTATGATTTTCTTAAGAGTTTCTCTAAATTGATCTCAAATCGCAATAACATTGAATACACAATTGTAGTCCATACACAAGCTTTGGACTACAATCGTGTCTTTAATGGCCTTTATACATAGATCCAATTAGTTGCTCGGTCTGTGTGATCGGGTGCTACACACTAATCTTACTTCAAAACAACGGACTAGAGAACCAAATGGGTTTACTCTAGCCGTACAAACAGGGCAGACAAGACATTTGGCAAGACGTGCGAAACAAGACGGACTGCATCTTGATATTCTTCTTCTTATATTTAGGAGCTAGGCTCTTCTCGGTGGAGCAATCTCTCTATCCTCCGCTTGTTTTTTGACTTCCTGATACGTCATGACTCCTACTTTCTCCTTCACTTGATGAAAAAAAGTCTTTCTCGGCCGTCCTCTACATCTTTTTCCTTCAATTTTTCCTTCTAATACTGTCTTAAAGAAATTATCATGACGCATCAAATGGCAAAGGATATTGATATTACAGCTTCGCAAAAAAGAGTCTGAAGCGGTGACAGCTGAAACTAAAAATAAAAATCTTAAATGCTTAGTTTGTGTACTAATACAACTTAAAAGAGAATCATTTCATTATATTTCTTGACAAAAAATTCGTCATACAATAACTTGTAGTACCAAATAACTTGTAGTTTTGAGTTGTAGTACCTATGTATAGTGCGCTGGTGGCGCCCTCAATTTTTGCTGACTCTTTTTTGCCAAACTGTATGTACGGTGCTTTGTAGTTACCGGACTGAAGTCTGTAATTAAATGGCGTAGGTAGTAGCTAGACCGCAATTGCAAAAAAATACATTAAACCTACAAAAAGCGCAATGAATATATTTAATTTATGTTTTTTTACATGTTTATGCACATGATTTGCTTATTAAATGAAATTATTTAATAAGAAACTCGCAAAAACAACTGACTCGGGCGGGACTTGAACCCGCGATCCCTGACGTGCCGTGCCATACAATGAAATTAAATAACCGCAAAATATTTTATTTTATCAATATCATTTATTTATTAGAATAATTAGAAGACCTACTTAATATTGTGTAAAATGAAACACCAATTGACAACATGTTTATTTTTATTTATTTTTTGTAAAAATATAAATATATTTCCGATAATGAATTTGGAAAGATGGCCGAACACCTAAAGCCTTTTATGAATGATTGGTGAGAGATGGTCGGGGAAAGAAATAAGTTATACTCGTATATATTTGGGGGAGACCTTTACCCAGCAATGGGACGATACAGGTTGAGTAAAAAAACTTGCAATAAAAAAAAATACTGTATGAATTACGTCATAAAATCATCGAATGAGAAATACTGAATTTCGTAAAAAGGAAAATCTATAATATATTTTACCGTTAAAAACATATTAACGTCAATGTTGTAAATATACCAACCCTCTAATACCGCACGCCGAATAGCCGTCAAAATGACCCATCCCGTCATTCAATACGCGATGCTCTACCGCGTCACGCCCGTCACCTACAGTGACAGTGTACACATAGCCACCGGCTAAGCGAAAGAGCTCTCGTGGGGATCGCGATGCGTCGCTGATAAGCTCATTCTGCTAAGGGTTCGATTTTATCTTGTAAATGTTAGTCAGCATCTTGTGGCTTATTATAGAAATTAAAACCAGTATTGTTGTTTTTTTAAATTTAGTAAATCAACATTTAAACTTTGATGGTTAGAAAACAATTATAACTAGGCGTCATAAAAATAAAACCTATTAATTAATGAATTAACTTATGAAGTCTGTGAAGACTTTCTATAAAAATTCTTAATAAAAATGTTTATGTATTCTGAAGTTTACTTAATTATAAGTCCTTTATGTACTAATTGATTAATTTATGATGTAAGATGTTATGCCTTTTATAGGACTCAAATTAAATTCCTGACTAGACTGACTAAAGTCCATAATAGCATAGTTGATGCTTTTATGGACTCCAATACAAACGTTGCAAAGGTCTCTTTCATTGGTTCTCACTATAAATTCTCCAATCCTATCACAATAACCACTTTCCCGAATATCTACCTATTTTCACACAAATAATCAAAGAGAAATCTAAACTTAGTTTGTATACCGTATGTATCGTTATGCCTTGTATCTTCGGAACCCCAGTGACGCGCCGTTGGTCAAACATCATGAATCAAACGCGTCCGGAACCGGACGACGCGGACACGCGGTCATGCCTGACGTCTGAACTTATTGTACCCATGTACGAATACCAAAAGGATTTCAGCAGTAAAATATTACACCGTCTGACGTACACAACGGAGTTAAGTTGGCAGGGACGCTAGCTAAGGTTGTAATTTTTTCAAAATGTTATTAATATTATTTCATTTTATTTTATTTTCTGAAAAGGTATGACTGAAACCTATACAAAACTAAACAATTCTGCTCAACCACATGCAAACTTCTATAAATAACTTCATCCCAAACTAGCGGCCCTGCCAACCTAACCTAACTAAGAGAAGAACTAAAAGCATGGTACATAAATCAGAACTGTATGACGTACACGCGCTGCCTGCATTTTCCACGGAAACCCAACGGATGGGAAAAAAACAACTTCAACGGAACTACGGACGGATCCAACATATTACTCGATATTCGTAATGCAGAACGAAGAATGCCGAAGCTATTTCGCGAACGCTTTTCATATTCAAACATTGTTAAATGGAATTTTATGATAAAAAATGTTCGGCTCCTATGATGTGCCCGTTTTAATTTGAGTTTACATTTCCGGGAAATATAGCTTATAATTTTTAACCCTTAAAATATCAAATCGGGCCGAACTGACCCAAGAGTGTGTATTTCTTACGATATTGTTTTCACGAGAATTACTACCAGTAATATTTACCTAAGTAAAACATCTACACTCTATTCTCAATTTCTGATAATAATTTAGGATAATGTTATATTGTTGCAATATGGACTACGATTGAGTTATATAATATCAAAAACGGCATTCTCCACTTTACTTACGTTTGAAATAAACATGAAAAACGTGTTATGATTTATTATTTTGTTAAAATACTTTATATAGGAGATTGCCGCTTTTGAAACTTACTCAAAACTTTAAAATCATTTTTGGTAGGGAGAATGCCGTTTCTGTAAAAAACTTATTAATCAAGATGGAAGATTAGTTACTAGAGATTATTTTGGCATTAATAAGTTATTTTCTCTTAAATGTGGAGATTGCCGGTTTTGATACTATATGACTCGATTAATCTGTTCTAATCTCTAACTACCCGCTAATTTCGAGTGCTATATAATAAACCTTCCCAAATTTCCAGCTATAGACATTCAAAATTTAATTAGCGATAAAATCTAATTACCAGCTATAAACAAATGGCACTAGGATGGAGACTAATCAAAAAGTAATTTAATACCACTCGAAAGTATATTTCAAGTTTCTGGTGGAATTAACTGTAAATCATCGTGAATTACTTGAGGTATTTGCTTCGCGAGAAATAAATAGATTTTAACGATTGTGCTTCGAAAATTACAGTAAATATTACGTTAACTTTTTTTCTATAATTTCAGGTAAATTAGTTCCTCAGAATCAGTATAGCAATAATTCTTTTGATAATAAAATGATAAACACAATATGTAAACATGTCAGTATTATAAAAATAAAACAATTAGAAAGTATTAGTGGTTCGCAATGATGTGTATTTCTTAATTTATGTGAAAATAAAAAATTCTCATCAATCAGGCTGAAAACAGCGGTAATCCTTAAAAAAAATGATAATCTCACCGAGGTCCGCCATTAATGTCGTAATTAAACTTTATTGTTTTTTGTTTACACGCAGTTAGATACGAAATACCCTTTAATAATTAATAATGTGGAACAAAGAATGTGCGGTGGTAATTATCCAGGCGGTATTACCGGCTAGCAGGTGTGGGGTAACACTGGCTAATGAGCTCATAAATTGGGAACGGGACACTGAGACCCATGCCCGCAACATTTGAAGGTTAAGTCTCATGGAATATTAATGATATTTGAGACGTTTTATATATTTTCGTGGGTGGATCTAGATTGAAGGCTGGTTTATTTTTAACCCCCGTTATTTGTGATAAAGTGTGTTAGCGACCACGTTAAAACGTTTAAAATAGAAAGAAAGAAAACTATTTATACTGCCCTTGAAACACAATGTACTATTATTTCATTGATGTTGTCACAATCTTATTATTAACGTTCTGTTTACCAACAAATAAATTTAAAACTCAAGTACGTCACCCCATTTAAAATTCTCAAGACATAATTGCGAAAGCACAAACATCGCGAGCGTACTACTTAAGTGTTTCGATACAGTAGCTTATTGTAGTGAACAGTGTAGGTACTGGCGAGCACAGCGATTTCATTAAATAGCCGAGAGCTGCAGTGTGCATTATTATGCAAATGCGGCGACGCTGTGTGCCGCCGGCTACGCGGCGCCGGGCTCAGAAGTCGGGTGGAGTCTCAGTGCAAGCTTGTTGGAAAAACAGTGAACAGAGTTACGAGTATACCGTAGTTCACAAAATAAGAACGTAACGTGTAGATACTGATAAATAAATGTAAGTGCCAATCAGCCCTTAACTAATAGGTAAATAAAAAAATATATTTTAATTATTATTATTATTTATTTATTTTCCGCCATTATCGTCCCACTGCAGGGCAAAGGCCTCCCTACCCTAGTATTTTAATTACTATTCATAAATCATTATCGTGTTAAAATTTTATTTCTCTCTACTTAGAATGGTAAAAAAACACGTAGTGATCAAACTAGCATGCCTGACACATGGTCTCGACGGTGCACTATAACAGAGATCTATAAAAGGTACGACAATACAATCGCTTGGCATAAATGTTGCAGTTTCTAAACGCAACCTACCAACATCAACTTAATGTTGACAGCTGTCACTTTGATTTTGACAAGTTGAATTTAATTTTAGTTGTCCCATGTGGCATAGACAGACTCTCTTCGTGATTGTACTGGTTTGTTAGGATAGAAATATAATCCTGTGAAACCTCCGACCAGTTGTTTATTTTTAAACACAACTTATTTAGCCGTTGCTGACATCGCTAGCAGAAGAACTCCAATCCTATCAGTATAACCACCGGTTTATAAATCCGTGCCCAGCGCCCGCCTTACTGAATTTCCTCTGGCTTTTCACTGTTTGTTTTTGTATCATTCAGAGGCTGCTTCTCAACAGTTGCATAATTTCTTGTCACTACCATCATCTGCACTTTTTACTAAGTACTGTTGAAGGCTTTACTTTGCTAGTCTTAATTTTATGGCATATTTTAAATATTTTGTCGTTTTTTTTTCTAATAAAGAATCACGTTCATTTAAGTCTGTATCGTGTACGTGGAATGGTACTGGCTATCTTGCTCTAATATATAGGTATACAATGTTTTTTCTCTTATCGATTGCCTATGTAGGGACGTAGGAACGTAATTCTGTAATTAATTTGGTAATTTTTCTACCCACTGAGGGATAAATCTGCAGGATGGGTCTGGATGGATCTATGGATAGGCGTTAACCACTAGGTTAATTAAAAAATCGAAAACAATTTTAAATTAAGTTATCTGTCAGGTTACTAAGTAAAGTATGACTTTACCAGTACGCGGTCAATTAGCGCCTAAGTCTAGTACCTAATCATGTAGGTTCACGTCCTGTAATCATGCGAAATGTTTAATGTTTTAATGACGCTCGTTAATTACCTTTGATGTTGCCGTCGATTTGTGTCAGTCCATTTGTTCTAGATTTCATAATTAATTCCTAATGAGGTCAGACTGATTTTGAAATGTCAGAATTATTTAAATGACTGCTGCATACTAGTGTGTGTAATTAAATATATAAATACTGTGATCAGTAAATGTGTGGTAACATACTCTTCTCAACATAAACATATTTATATTATTTAATATTATCATCACATCAGCCATTATTAGTCCACTGCTGAACATAGGCCTCTCCCATGGCGCGCCATTTTGACCCATAATCACCACGCTGCGCTGGGCAAGCGCGTTGGCGATCGCAGTATCAGATGATTGCTGTAACAAGAAGACTGCTGCTGCCCATCCTCCGGATCTTCCCCTTTGTCGCTTCTTACGACACCCGCGGAACGAGTACCGGTGGTTCTATTCTTAAACCGGAAACCACACGGCAAACTTTATTATTAAAACATCATATAATTGATATTGTAAATATGTAGGGCACCTAAGACTATGCTGAAAGTCTATCAAGCTATATTCTAACATCAATCATTATAATAAGGAAAGCTTTACAATTCCCATTACCAAGTATTTGCCTTTATCTTTCCCTTTTATCATCAAACCGTTAACAAAAAACAAATAATCCTCTGAACCTTCCTTAATACATATCATTACATTCCTTCCGTCAATACTGACGATGCGCCTTGCGAAAAACAAACTCAACCCTGAATCCGCCATGTTATTTGCAGAATAAGTAATTCAATTTAAATAAAGCGCCGTATCGATTGCAAGCTATTGCTACCGGGGTTGGAAGGGTTAGGGAAAGGCAGAAGGTTCACTCATTTCTAGACTCTTATTAAAACCGACCAGTTTGATTATATCGACGAAAAGGAACCTCATGTTCCTAAATTAACGCATTTTTTTTTCGTGTAATATAGATAGGTATTAAATATAATTACGGCTTTACTCAGGAGTTGATTTCGGGATTGCCCGAATAGTTTCGAACTCAAACGGAGTCCATTTTCAAGAGCGAGTGTAGTCAGCGTCGCGGACCTTACTTATGTGTGTAATATGTAACCACGCTTAACTTATTACAGGGAAAACCAATTTCGATGGTTCTTTATTTAATTCAATAATATTTACCTTCAGGGTTGTTCTTATGTAAATATTGATATGATCTGATAATAAACTTAGAAAATATGAAACAACTCCTCATTGAATGATAGCAAACCTCTCGTAACAACTTTCGTTTTGTTGGGTGACCTCATCTCCACTATACTTATGCTAGATAAAATGAAAAAATAAAAACTTTTAATTTTATGAAACACTCTAAAATACAAAAAATTCAGTTAGAACCCACTTACAAGCCAAAACAAACGTGTGTTTGTACGAACGTGTATGAATTACACGTATGTGTTAATTAAATTAATAGATCACCTTAAAAATGACAATAAACAAGTCAGTTTGATTTTGTTAAAATGTTTAAAACACAGGCTAAGTTTCGGGCTATAGATACCTAAATAATAATACCGATGACAATGATGACTACAACCCTTCTGTTTACTCCTTTCTCGTGGCAAAAGGGTCGAACTTTGCCCCCAAAGGCCTTGATCTAACGAAATGAAACATAAATTAATAAGTCGTGGGAGCCCCGCCGGCACACGGCCGCCGCCAGTTTGTGCACAATCAAAACTTGTTAAAGAATAATATTTGTGCTTTCATAGCAATGGTTTTTATGTTTACTGAAAAATTATTTACGTTTACGTATAGTTTTAGCGGGATTATCATTTGGTGAGTGATAGCCTAGTGGTATGACCATTGACTGGCAAGTCGCAGGTCTCAGGATCGAACGTAAAGCATGCCTCAGACTTTTCGAAGGTTATGTGCGTATTATAATTAATTATCACCTGCTCCGTGACTC
Source organism: Protodeltote pygarga (assembly GCA_936450705.2). Classification (NCBI taxonomy): domain Eukaryota; kingdom Metazoa; phylum Arthropoda; class Insecta; order Lepidoptera; family Noctuidae; genus Protodeltote; species Protodeltote pygarga. The sequence goes on along the minus strand of OW388264.2, from coordinate 2,769,042 downwards.
AGAAAGCACGTTAAGCCGTTGGCCGCGGCTGTCATGAAGATCTTTGACAGTCGATAATGGGAATTAGTTCTTAATTCTTTATTGTACACAGTTTAGCTCTTGGGTTTAGTCAGTAACTCTTTTCAGAACACAGTTTTTGTCGTACTCAATCATCACATTCAACCAGGTACTAAATCGTGGACCTCCGAAACGAATCCTTCATTCCTTGCGGTCCTTCGTGGTTTCTCGTAAAAGAAACAAAAGACCAATTATTATTTTCACTGCTATACCCATAACTTAGTAATACAGTTCATCTTAAGCACCCGGCACAAACTTTAGCAGAAACTTTTTAAATATTAGCCAGCCAGTAAGTCTGTGGATCTAGTGGATTCCAGCTTCGATAGCGTAGGCGGATGGAACTGCTCAAAACTATCTTGCAGTTAAAGAAGTATTAATTTCTCAGAGCTCTGGACATTTTGATTCAGTTATTAAACTTTGTGGACAAAGGTTTTGGATAGAATAGAGATTGATTTTTATATGTACACCATCTTTTTGATGAACCAAATAAAAGCATAATTGTGTATTGTTTTTGCTTAAACATTCATAATTATTATGTGCTGATCGCCTTCATTCAAGAAAATAAAAGTGTACCAGCTTGCTAAAGATTCTTCTTTAGCATTCTTTAGCATCTTCTTTATTGGTGTTTACACCAATATTTGCAAGAAAACAAAAGTAATAGATGCGTTGATGTACTGTCAATGGCTTAAATGGCAATAGTCGGGCCATTTAGCACGCTCTACACAATCAAAATGAACCTAGAGAGCAACTGAATGGTCATAACCATTTTACGTTGGTCCTGAACAAGGAGGCAGGGTTGCCCTAAGAAAGCTACGCTGATGACGGTGATGATACTTCAAACAGCACAAGACCGTAAATAACGGCAATAAATGGAGGGGTAAATACCCAAAAGGTTAATTTAATTAATAGTATTCACTTTTTTCTTTTACATTTATTTTTTCTTATTGAGAGGCGCCTATAGCCGATTAGAATTGCCTAATTTGAATACTAACATCGTTATCGTTGTAAGTACTCTAACAACGAAGCCTAGCCGTATTCCTAGTCCCCAAGCTTCCTATTCCAGCCAATTGACTAGCTAGAACGCCGCAAAACTATCCCCTTACTCGGATTACCTCCGTGTGTGGCTCAAGCCGCAAGCCCGGCTTCTGTAACTTAGTGCTCGCTTAGACCTCTCAAACTTACTGCCTTCAGATAAAGGCGCGCTTGAACATAATCCCAGTGCTCTTGGGAGTTTTATTGGAACTGCACTTAATGTTCTTGTGATACTATACGGTGGTCTACCATCTTGGGTTTTTATTTAAACTAATTTACTACCCGTAGATCTTTATACCCTCGATGAAATTAAAAGGGTGTTATAAGTATCTGTGCGATTGAGACATCGTAGTTCCCGAACGAATGAACCGATTTTGATTTAGTATTTTAAAAAGATGATTTGGTCGAAAAATGACGTGGTGAAGCATTGGTTACGGACCCACTTCACAAACACGTGGGTGTGCGTTTTAACCTGGCTAGGCACGATCTTACTTAACATAAGATACCACTGACTAACCCTGAAGGAAACCGAGACTTAATAGTCTGAAATCGCCAACACGCAGTGAACTAGCGTGGTAATTAATGCTCGATCCTTTTCTATAACAGAAGAAGCGTTTGCCCTGTAGTTGGACAGTTACAGGCTGTAGACCTACTGAGCACTGTAAAAAATTTAGCACCTATTTTGCTGGATATGCTGCTATATATTTTTGGACATTATTATATGGATTCTACTTCTAATACCCGATCATAAACGATGTAATCCAATTAGTCATTTGTTACACCCACACAGATAAAACGCAATGAAAGAAATTGTGAACAAAAAAACCAAACACATATAAAGATAGTATTCAACCCAACAAACGCGACTTTGATTCCCTTTCACATACATAAAGGTTTTTGTATAGCACAAACCCCAGGGGTTACATCACAGAATGATGGGTGGACATTTGTCATCGGTAACACACGCGAAATGAGTCCACGCAGATAATGTGAATTGTGAACCTTCTGACATATTGCGTACGTACTCGTGTCTTACTCATCCACGTTATTAGAGATAAGTATTCGGTATGTGGCAGGTTTTAAGGATAATTTACGTATTCGTGACTTTTAAAACGACAATTTACAAAAGGTTGTAATTACCGTTTGGAGCTGTTCGATGTAGGAGAGTATATTTTGAATTTTTTGTAAAAAGAAAAAAATTGTTACGAGCGGGGTTTCAACCCGCGAACTATTTGGTAAAGCCCCCAGTCGCTCTGCCACTATAATAAGCTATTCATAACCCCCCAATCGCTCTGCCACTAAGCTATACGTAACTGATCGAATCCTATCCGCCGAAACCGGAATCGATTTTTTATTTTTACGAAAATTTGGAAATTTTGTGTTCGCATAGCATAAAAATGTTTATCTATTTATGGAAGAGTGTTTCGATAGCACGAGCATGATTACAAGTATCTCAGTTGGCAGAGCGGCTTTAACCAGTAGGTCGCAGGATCAAATCCTGCTTGTAATTGAATTTTTATGCTCGCACGCTCCGGATGCTACAACGTTTTTTATAAAAGAAAGCCCTATCTATTAAAATTCGTTAAATCTGAAAATACAAATATTTCTGTACAAGTCTTGGCTCTTGATAGAGGGAGCTGGAAAAAGCTGCTTCGACAGAAGCATAGCTCTTAATTTAATGGTGATGACAAGTCTAGAATCACTTAACCACCAATCAAGCCATGAGACATATAACCGCGTTAATCTTTTTAAAGAACTCCCGTGTTCCCATCCCGTACAAAAAGGCCACCGGCCTAAAAATGATCCCGATCGGTCCATAAATAACGAGTCAATTTGCCGATACAAAGGCCACGCGAAATTGTTTGCATGTCGTCCCGTCATCGCGTCAGTTAAAAAAAGGTGGCTAAATTACGAACGCTGTTTATTTAGCCTATGTTTAGATGAATAAAGACATTTGCATTGGGAGGATAGTTGAAAGGGTTTTCAATTGGGTTAAGTCTAGTGCAATTCTAGGATTTGTAATTGTAATTCTTGCATCATCATCACAGCCTTATCGTGATCTAGTCTTGGATATAGGCCTCTTCATTTCTGTCGATCTTGTCCCGACTCATTCCTTGTCGTCTGATGTCGTTCACCCTGCGTTGCGACTGTCTTCCCCTCCCTCGGGTGTAGCTCGGAGTCTCCACTCTAGGAGTTATCGTGTCTAGCGGCCAGCGTGCATTCTAGCAATGTGTCCTGCACATGTCAACTTTTACTTGGCTATAATGGCCATCACATCATCCACTTTTGTTTTGCTTCAGATACATTTCTTGCGTTTGCGTTCACGGATATACATATAATTATTTTGCCATTTCACTTAGTTTAGCTAATTCATGAATACGCGAAATACAATCCCTTTTTCGCGGAAAATACAAAATTAGTGTCACATGAGTCAGTCAGGTCGCGTAAAGCTATTCATTGTCTTTACGCATTTATCCGATTTTTCGCGCACGTATTTCGGGGTCCTACCACGACATATTCATACTTCGCTTGTGACACAAAAAGCCAAGATTTTGAATATCCATCAGGCTGTCAAATATCTGAATTTAACAAATAATCTGTAATAAGAGGCAGGCCATCCATCATTACGCTCTCCCAAGTTTCAGCTATCACTCAATGTTCAACGTTACATAAAGCTGCGATTCCACTTAGTGTCTCGAACAGCTCTGAACAAGCAAATGTTTTTTCACGCAGCAAATGAAAACACTTTTAGCGAGCGATCATGTTCGTTTGGTGATCGGACAGACTCGGTGAACCATGTCTCGCTCACTCATTTGTTCTGAGGTTTTGCTCGGCGTAGATGTGCTTGCTAGGTGTCTGGGGATTACACTTGTACGACGAACCCAATAACACTTTGGCACGCGCTTGTACGTTGCAATAAGTTTGTTAAATTGTTGCAATGAGTTGATTGGGATTGAGTACTCTTTTTGAATGTCAAATAGTAAGTTTTTCAGTGTCATGTCATACTTTCTTAGTTAATCTAAGACACCACTGACTAACGGTGAAGAAAAACATCGTAAGAAAACCTGGACTTATAGTCTGAAATCGCCAACACGCAGTGAGCAAGCATGGTGAATGTGATTAAAGCTCAATCCTTCTCTGTATGAGAAGAGGCCTTTGCACTACATTGGGAGAGTTACAGGCTGATTTATTTATTTATTCAGTTATTTCAATGATGAGCCAGCGAACAGCAACTCGACAAATTCATTACTCTTGTCAAAACAAAATTTGTTTCGAAGCAAACAAATGGCGGAAATGTTTTACAGATACATTAACATTTAATAATGTTTTAAGTCACACTGGAAGATATTGGGATATAAATCAAAAGGGCTTAAACGCTCTATTCGATTATTCTGAGTTAAGGCGGCTCTTTGCGCTAATCTGCTATCTCGCTCGCACATTGAAGTTGATTGAAGATATAAAATCAATGAATGAAAATTATGAAAAATCGAAATAAGCCAACTGAAGGACAACAACGTTACAAAGTTTCAGCAAAAAATTCTGCTTGATCGAAGCTTGTTTTCAAAAAAATTGCTTTTTAATGAATTTTTATTTTATACAATTTTTTATTTGAAAACATGTTTCGATCAAGCAGAAATTTTTGCTGAAACTTGGTAATGTTTTTCTAGCGAGATAGCAGATAAGCGAGTATCAGCACCTTAGAAAAGAAACTATAGGTAAAAAAAAGGTACAACGTCCATTTTAAAACACCAAGTGCACCCAAATGTTTATGAATGTACACATAGATGAGATTTTTTTTGACGCTGATTAAGCTTATCTAGATATTATTCATTTATTAAAAGTTGTAACAGATAAACCTCACAAAGATAGTTAGCAACATAAATATAGTTGATCACTGATAGTATAATTAACACTAAAACTAATCAATCATTGAGTAAACAGTGAATTGAGGAAAGTTGCACTGAGTTTGTTTCGCCGTTATTTATGTTGACGGATGCTTTGTTAAAGGTTGTTTATGAAGGTCAATACCAAGTTTTTGCTCCAATCCTAACTAATATTATAAATGCTAAACTCAGTTTGTTAGCACTGATAGCCTAGTGGTATGACTGTCGACTGACAAGTCAGAGGTCTCGAGTTCCCAAGGCGCGCGTCTGACTTTTCGTAAGTTATGTGCGTATAATAAATTAATGTAATCAGTTGCTAAAACGGTGAGGGAAAACAACATGATGAAACCAGCACACCTCAGAAATTTTTCAATGGTGAGCCATGTCAGAGACCTACTGGCGGTTTAAACTCTGACACCAGGTTCATCAACCATACGATATAGAAAGATTAATTCAAAGATAAGCTGTGTCTACCGCAAATCTACTAAATATCATCCGTAATACGATATTAATTGCGCGTTACCACTGAAATTACCACACAGAAAATATTAAATCGGCAATTGAATGCAATGAAGCGGTTTGTATGACGTCATTCTCGAAAATCGGCCTGATCATTGCCTTCACTATAATTTTCTATAGCTCTTTGGGGATCACCATGGGAGATGCCGAATAACAATGAACATTTATGGAGCTTCTCAATGTATGTATCCAAATTCTTCGTCTCACAAGTAAACAGAGTAGAAAATAACTATAATATTGCATAGTGGTGCGAATGATTTAAATAGTAATGGAATGTTTGCCCAAAAGTGCCATAGCCATGGCTACCCTTTTCCCTACTAAATATTTATGAATACTACCAAAAGTTTACCTTGTGTTTTTCATTATGTTTGGTTACAATATAAGTACACGGAAGATATTAAAAAATTTAAAACCCTCGACCTATACCTCAATTATTTTAGCTAAGAACGCTCTCAATAAAGTCACCTTTCAAATAAAATAAAAAAACTAAACATGTACAGTTTGACTGCGTATTTTTAAATTTGCCAATAAATGGTCTATTATTTACAATAACCTAGTTTGATTGACTTTAGTATTTACAATAAACTAGTGTGATTGACTTATTGACGACTAAAAATATTGCGAAAAAAATTATAATATGTGTTGATGTAGAAACATCAAATAAATTTATCTGAAAGAATAATAATCAAAAACATCTCTAGTAGATATACGAGTATGTATAACGTACGAGGAGGTTATTTTCGTCGTATTGCTATAGAGCCAAAAATTGGGTAGGTGAACCTAGTAGCTGCAAGTTTTCATTGTACTTTCTTATCCCACACCTTCCTACAGTTCCACGTCAGCTCGTCACCTCGTTAGCAGCATTTAGGGTCTAATGCCAACTTCTATTAGTCATCACACGTCGCGTTGCGTGCTGCCCCCTAATCGATGCTCATTGCGTGTGTTCCTTGAACATTTAGCTCTCTAGAACGTGCCGTGGTTATTTCACAATAACGTATCGCTAAGGTCAGTCTGTGACCTATTTTAGCGCTAATTTGTATAGCTTGACAAGATGAATAATAATATTTTGACATACAGAAATACTATAAATAATATAAGCAAATAATACCGACTTTCTTTTGCTCTCTGCTTCGCCCGCGTGGGGGTCGGACCAGGATATAATTATAACTTAATTTAATAATAATTTCTTTATTAACAAAACGTGAATATAAATTATCCTATTTGTTATTTCAGGATATTATTATGGCCTGTGTGTTTGCCCAGTTTCAACTAAATCCGTTTAACACATAAGTGAATTGTGATTTTACTTACTCTACCCTACTTTGTTAAGACTTCCAAAATTTTAAAATGGTATACCCATCTCTCGATTCCATCTGCGCGAAATATGATTTCTAAGTTTTTTTTTCTATAAATTCTGCCTTAGTAAGCACCAAGTCTGCACTTGGAGCATTTATAGATAGAGAAATTGTATGAAGACGGAAACAGTAATTGGTATCAATTTTCGTATAAAAAGTATATGTAATAAACCCGAATAATGAAAATTTTAAATAACAATAGAGTTGCAGTAAAAACGGAAACAACTAGAGACCAGATAGTTCATTCCATATCTAATGTGAAAACAAAAATGACTAGAAAAAAAAATAGATAATGAGCGTTTTTGCCTAATATCCTAAACTATACAAACATACATTCATTAGCGTAACCGAAACCTCTTTTAGCATAAACAAAACTATAAGCCCCACGCCCACTAACACGCCCAAAGAAAATAAGGTCCTTACCATCTAAAGGTAATTTTGATAGCGTTGCCCATCCATCAGCGTTACTAATCACCCAGCCAGCTTCATTTGCTCATTAGCCGTGTGTTGGACGTTCGGACTTTGTCGGCAATGTTCGACAGTTTTCGTGACTGCGGTTTCTTTGAACATTTTGTTTGGGAATTAGCGAAGTTGTGCTTGTTGTTTTGTTCGAATTGCAAATAGGGTGAGGATTTTTGTCTGTTTTAAGTATACTCTGACAGACTTTAAAGTTGACTTCAATGAGATTTTGAGAATAAATTTATGATGAAACGTCGTTTTATTTTTGCTTGCAAATATAAAAATCAATTGACAAATATGTACGGATTACTTAACTTTAAGTTCCTTTGATTAATTCTTCTCACAGTACTTCAAGAACCTTCCATTCAGGAATATAAAAATCAAAAACAAAAAAAAAATCTTATATAAAGATTTTTTTTTGCCAACGACTTTTCTGTATCGTTACTACATTATTATATTACTTACATAACATATATAAAATTAATTTCTAATTACATATTTTCTTTTTCAGGTAAGTGAATGATCAAGCCATATCATTATACGGGTATCAGCAAAAACGAAGAAAACCAGGCAAGTTTTTTGATAAACAATATTTTTGAATAAATCTTTACGGAGATAAATAAAACTTCTTTTTCACCATCTTAATAATTTGCAAATAGCATACTTAAATCCTGTAAATAAATAAAGATTATAAAAAAAAATATCTTAATTTTCTCTTACAATACAGGTACGGTCGGCGTATGGTGTATCAGTTTTGATTTAGTATCCTAGTCATCGAAAATGACAACAAGGTTCATATCTACTAAAAAGATATCACTGAAAAGTATTCATACGTCATGTCACTTATAAGTGCAGGACATTTTAACCTTTATTATAAGTGGATAAGATATTAATTTCTACAAAGAAAATTTAAATGTTTATAAATAAAAAGTATAAAAACTATTTAAAAAGATGGCAATAGAAGTGTCATTCGATATGCAAGCGAAACTAAACTTTATAACCTATGAACCTGTAAGCGGCATTCAACCTTAGGGTGATACACCACTTTTTTGGCCAACTGTACCTATGTATAAATAGTGTTAGTAGTTGTCTCATATAGTGGCTTTCACATCTATAAATTATTATGTGTTCGTATGTCACATTAAGAAGGCCATCTTTCAAGTCAGTTTCGAAGTACACCAGTGATTAATAAGTTACACTGCGGTTACAAGTTGGACGCTACTTGGAAGTTTTGATAGCCTGTGTGTATAGATTTATGAAGACATATTCGTAACTTATGGGAGAATATGTTTCTGTAATACTAAAAGGTTTAGGAGCTAATGTAATGTCTATACAGTTTTATATTATGTGTTTTTATCAGTATTATAAAGTATTTATGTATAAAGTTGCCTGCCCATACTGCCTCGTTGGTCTAGTGGTAGCTAGTGCGCACCAAGTCGGGAATTGTGCCCGGTTAATGGCAATAGGCTCGCTCCCTATTACATGGAACTTATAACATTGCTGGCGAAACGTGGGTGTACTGCATACACCTCTGCCTACCTCTTCTAGGGAATACAGGCGTGAGTCTATGTTCAAAATTATTGCAGAAAGAAAAAATATTACGAGCGAGATGGATTTCAATAAAACTAATAATCGTGGACGAAGCCGGTACACCACTCTTAAGGTTAGAATCGCTTGCACCCGGCGTCCGAACGTAGCGCTAGTTTCGCCCCTCGCACGTAGCATCGTTCAAAGCATATTGATCGCAAAGTGGTGCACCATTCGTGTCCGCGATAGTACACTCGGCTACATATCAAGCTATCCATTTCCAGTTTATGCTGACATCTTGTTATACGAAGAGCTTATACAATGCGAGGTCAGTTCATACCGGTTTTGTATAGCTTGATGCCTGTACGTTTTATTAACGCCATAAATACCTGCAAAAGGACAGCAGCGAATAATACCCGTACAATAATAATATCGTTCCCAAAAGACGCCATATTGAAATAGTTGCCCTAGGGGACCCTCACTCATTTAGCGCTCATTCCATATGGAAATTGAATGCTGAAAATTAAATTTTGTATTAGTTATAACAAAAGGTATCAGATGAGAATATTCGCTCTCTATTTCCGAAATTCATCATCACATCATTACTGTATATTGGAACCTATCGTAAGTATACTCCTTCAAACAAAAAAAAACAAACTCAAAACATTTAAACAAGTATAAATTTAAAAAAAAATAATTAAGTACTCCGATACAATTTTTTTTGTTTAACACTGTTGGAAGGGACATTTTGGGAGAGGGACCTTTTAAAACCAAGGGACATTTTAGGAAAGGGACATTCTGAGCCTGATTGTGTCTATCAAGTCACCTTTAAAAAAAACACAAAATCGGTCCATCTGTTTGGAAGCTACGATGCCACTACGATACACACGTTAACCTTATAACACGCCTCTTTTCTTCGGGGGCTAAAAACCCTTGAATTGATAACCTCCTCCTTTTTAGAAGTCTGATAAAAATATCCTTATCACATTATATCAAACTATCTTAATCAGTTTAGTAATCTATTAGTTGTACAAATACAAATAGCGCATTACCCTAATAAAATGAAGAATAAAGATAAAATATCTGGGTCACGTAATATGAATGAAAATATTTTTTATCGCAAATGGTTTACCGTGCTACTTAGGTTTCTGAAATGCTACTATCACTACATAGTATAAAACAAAGTCACTTTCTCTGTCCCTATATCCCTATGTATGCTTAAATCTTTGAAACTACGCAACGGATTTTGATGCGGTCTTTTTATAGATAGAGTGATTGAAGAGACTGTCTTGCCAGTCAACGGTCACACAATAGGCTACCACTACAGATATATGTATAGTACGCTTAATAATATACTGGCTTAACTTAAAGAAGATTTTTGGAGAAATGCGATAAAATAATCTCCAATGAAGGCCTGGCTTAGTTAGTAGCAAATCACAAAATATGTATCGAGTGTTATTAAATTATTATAAGTTGTTGTCAATTTTTATTTGTATAAAATTATAATAGACATCATAGGTTGCATTGATAGAGGTATATGCGTATGCGAAACTCAATTCTGACCTATGAACCAATATGTCAGTGTCTTATTAAGGATGCGATATATAGGGAGGGTTCTCAAGAGTAAATACTGACTTGGTTACCCTCACCCTTGACAAAATCTTGTTTTCAGTCAATCCTGAAAATGCCAACGTTTCCCTCATGGCTGTACTTATTAGAACCAGCCTATTTAAGTAGTACACAAAATGACATCAACTAATGAAAACTCCGTATCGCCGCCACATTTCCATAATACCCCATGGGGTGACGTAAATTAAAACCATAAAGCCCGTTAAATCACCATGGTGCTCGGTGATAGCTATAACCATTTATTGGTGTTGGCAATGTTAACAACCCCAGTTTGTTTATTGTTTGTTATATTAAAATCTTTTCCTGTTAATGGCGCCCATAATCTTTTAAGGTTAGACGACGTGGAATTTCGTTATTGTGGGAATGTTTTTGTGTGAATACCAAAAGGTTTGACATACCTCTGTCTGCTGTATTTACACGCTTGGCCAAAGCACTTGTACAAATATTTGGTATGTGCTGGCAAACCACATAGACTGAAACTTCCTATACCCCTTCCTTCCTTGTTCACAAAAAAACGACTTTCGATCGGAGCAACGGAAAGCCCATTTTTTGTGGCCGTGGGGTGTAAAAAATGCCTACCGCATACCGCACGTCTGAGGACGTACGGTTATGTGGGGTTCGCACCCACTGAAAACGTCTCCCCTCCTGTGTGTTCCTAACGTAACAGACGGGGCTGGGTACTGCAACCGCGTTTCGCAGCTTCGTCCAGTGTCTGCATTGCCAGGGGCAATGTCCTGGCGTCCAGGTTCTTGGACAACGCCCCAACACGCTCCTTGGCCTTCGCCCCTACATCAACGGGAAGCCCTTACAAACCTACACAAGCCAAACCAAACGCCCAATCCACCAATAATACCTTCAAGGTATTATTTACAGATTAGTACGTGTATTATTGTATTATTATTACGTGTATTATATATTAGTAGTAGTAATAAATAAATAAAAAACTAAATTAAAAATCCTCCGTTTGACTCATGGCATCCATTAGGAACAAACGTCGTGAAGATACGGACGTCTAACAAATCGGCAAATAAAGAATCGGCAACTTCTATCCGGCAATAATCTGGGCCAAGATTAGGGTTGTCATTTGCGATTTTCAATAGCATTGGAAGAATGCAATGTTTGAGCTCTGGTGATAGATGATCTACATCTGTTAGTTTTATTCAATCCAGAGGCAAAGTATATAAAAATGTTATAATGTATGATAGAAAGAGAAAACAAAGCATTACTTTGAAATTTTTTTTTTGTAGTAGAGGAATAAATAAATTGTGAGTGGGATTCGAACCCGCGACCTCCTGGGTAAACGTTCCAGTCGCTCTGTGCGAAAGCGAGGTGTCCGAATTTTTTCTTCACATTTACTCACTCTATTCACGTTATGTATCCGACAACTGATGAATTGCTAGACCATCGTAATTAAACATAATCTTGCTCGAAACCGAAAAATAAAAGCTTCTTGCTCCGCGTAATATGTTGATGCGTAATAAAAATATTATAATTTCCTAGTCGTTTAAAGAACTCAATATACTAGGTGCCACTTTTAAGCTTAAATGTTTTAAGCTACTTATTTTATTTTATATTTTTTAATTAATAATAAGAAACAGCAAACAGCTACATCATATGGGTTAAAGTATACAATAATGCAGCCCACAAAGCTGGCACACGTTGATAGAATGCATAGCAAAAAGTTTTGCAGTGTACTTATCTTTCAGATTTGAGCTTAATAAATTTAAGCTTAAAAAGTGCCCTGTAGTTCCTTTCTACACCCGCCCAACGCAGGTGAGCGATAAAGGTATCTATAGTTCAATAGAGCGACACTCTTAAACACTTTCTTATACCCAATAAATTACAGTTACGACACAGATAAGGATTCTATTCCACTGAATCAGCAAAGTATAAAAGGAGAAATATGCGTTTAAAAAATTCGAAGTGGACATTTTTTTATGATTTCTACTAACAAATTGATTTAGGCGTAATTCAGAGTTGCTCTATGGCAAAAGAACTCGACTGAAATTTCTAACACCAAGTGAGCTAGCGTGATTATTAATGCTCGAGTATTCTCTGTATGAGAATAGGTCTTTGCTCTACAGTGCAGTGGGACAGTTACAGGCTGGTTTATATGTGTCTGTAACCTATAATACAAAAGAAAATCCTAGTATAATTATGTTTCTTTCAAATAACAGATAATAACATTTTAAGAAAAACTCTGAAAACAGCATTGCAATAGGATAAATACAAAAAAAAGTTACAATACTTTTTGTAAATTGTAATTTGGTTTTTTGCCTCTCTTGAAAAGTCGCAATTTGGTGGTTACAGCAATTGACATTACAATTAGGCGATGTGTTTCAAAAATTAATAATTAAAAAGCATTTTTTTAATCTAAATATCCTTAAAATAAAATACATTCAAACAAAATTACGTAAAACAGCATGATTAACTCAAATACACCATAAAAAGTAACAATTCCACTGAGAGGCTCAATGATGGGATTAGTCGGTCGATTTAACATCACACCTAGTGCCCTATGGGGCAGGCAGTGCGGTCGTTACAAGCTTCAATGAACTGCTCCTACACACATCTGAAAAACATCTTAATGTTAAAGACAACCATTACCCATGTGAATTAAAAAACATGAAGAATGGTCCAATTTCTATTTCTAACTGATTATTCGCATAAGATCCGGTCGGCCATGGAGTTTGCGCATTGAAAGTTTGAACACACACACTTTATAAGAGGTTCAAAGACCTTATTAGACCTAACTATGAAAGATCTTGACTTGTTATTACGAATGTTTTGCAAATTTGCAAGGGCCGGAAGTAAATATCAACAAATTATTGATATTTAATATCTATACTTATTATCATAAAATCTGTTGTTGTGTCCTTAAAAATCTGTTGAAATTATTTAAAAAACCAGTACTACTTTAATTTATGATAGAAGATAAAAAATTAATAGCTAAATAGTCATCGCATAATTGTTTACTAATATAATTTATCTGTACTTGGGTGTTACCGCAACATTACATTGCCGCACAATATCATTTTCAGGGCGTATAAAAGCTCGATTTAAAAATATTTCCGACTGCTTTAAGCATAATAATGAATTCTTTTTACCTTAAAATCCTACCAAAATCTCGAAGACACGTATTTTTTATACAATTTTATTGATTTTGATAAGTCCTAAATTATCTCCCTTTTTATTAACCCTCAGCATTCTGCGGTCCCTCGCCAACTTCCACTTCATTGAACTAACATTCTGACACTTCTAACCCTATCTGCGCCGCTCCCCACAAATCAGATTGCAGGTGTCGGATCATTGATAAACAGTAGACAAGCCCGTCCTTCCCCCGCCTGGCCTTGGCGGGGCGATATCGGAAAACTAGGCCACTGATACACATATGATACATGTTTGTCCCAATATTTTGCGATCATTTGCCATTTTATTTTTGTTCCGCCAAGTTCGAATTTCATTTTTTTCTTGTTTGTTATTCTGTTTGCGCTTGCGCTATGGTCCGCGGTGTTTGTTCGGAAATTGAATTTATTGTGGACGTTAGTGAAGTGTCGTGTTTTGTTAGTTTACTTGTATCGATGTAGGGTTGTTCGTTGCAGCGTTACGATGTTTTATCGGTAGTTTGAGCAAGCCAATATGCAAATTAGTTCATTTAAATGCAGTGCCCTATTTCGTTGGTTTTTAAAAAGCAACGTTTTCAATTAGGTTTTCTAACATTGTTTTAGTATTATAAGTTTGGATTAAACATTTAAAACCTCTTTAAATACCCAAAAAGGTTTGTTTAGATACTTTTTCAACGGCACTTTTTTGGTTTCTGGAAGTAGAGCTCACTAAATACAGGGGGTGATATAGCAGTGTTTTGCACACCAACAAATTAGAAATATTGTAAGTGAGCAATTGCCAGACACATACGTATATATTTATTTTATTATACATCAGGGGTTAAAAAACTCAACAGTGTAAATTGTGTACAATGGCTTAAATTTTACATATTTTTGTTTAGACTTGTGACGTCAAAGTATTAAAGTCAAGTACAAGAACTCAAATACACTAACTCATACAAAACAAACCGTTTAATTGTACTTTCTATTTACCCATATTAAGACCTTTCCTTATTATAAACAGCCTTTTCGAGCTCTATAAAATAATCTGATAGGACATTACTACCTCAGACACCTGACTTTACTTATCAGCAGGACGGACCAACCGGAATCGTGTCCCATCCGCACACCACAACGTTAGCACCGGTTAAGTGTAGGAATAGAACCAAAACTGTCTAATATCACCCATTTTGTACTTCTATTTAGCTTTTAGAATTTAAAAAAAAACCGTTTAGAATTGTGGACTGTGGTGTTTAAATAAACTATCAAAATTACAAAAATGGTGCACGCTAAGGATCAAGACTGTTTGTTACAACTACTAAGTTTGTTATGTGACCAAAGAGGCCCAGTAAATAATAAAAAGAAGATCAAAGGAGGTAAGGTTCTCTTTTCGAATCTCTATTTCGTAAACTTTCGAATTTACGATCATGCACGAACTTATTTATAGTTATGGTCGTTTTAAGTTCTCTTTTTAAATTTAAATTTCGATCCGGACAAACATTGGCGTAGTGTTGTGAATGCGATATCGACAAATCGGACGTCAAAATGGAATGAAAAATGGCTTTACAATCTGATAATTGATTTGACGTGATCCGTAAAAATATATGCATTTGGAAATTTGGAATAATATCGATATGTCAACGTCGAGTGATATTTTATTTATACGTCGCAAATGTTAATTAAACTCGTGCCAGTGTCACTTGGTCTCAGTTGTCATATTACCTATATTCAAATTGGGAATGGTAACGCATCTTGCCTTCATATTCGACACGACCCGTATTCGACGTCTAGTGATTTTATCACATATTTCATACGCTTTTCTATCATCGTCGCGAAATTGGTCTCGGGATTTCCTTATTTTCTCCTCTGCCCTACTTTCAGCGTCGTAAATTATACGATTGTGGCTAATATCATGCCATTGTTTTGTGAAAGCATATTCTCATAGTTTGTTTGTGAATATAGGTATAATTATATAGTATATGAATTATAACATAATGTTACACCATGTAAAGTGTGTATTAATTTGTAATCAACACCTTATCTCTCAGTGTCAGGTGAAGTAAATTGCGTACACAAATTAGAAAATACTCGGCATAAGTACCAATATAGCACGCATGACCCACTTTCTGCAAGTACATTAATAACTTATCAACGTATTTACGCATAAATTCATAATTTCTCCGCGTCGGCATCGCATGATGTCAAAATGTTCGCATGGAATATAGAACGATGCGCTGTGTTTATCCTCTGTAAAGAATCAGCTGACTATTTTATTTTAGAATCAGACTGAAATCTTTTGGTAAATGTATTTTGAAGTGTTGTTTTTCTTAATTTATAGATTTTTTTATAAAATTTTACTGCACTCGTTTAAAAGTAAATACATACTGATGATTGTGTTGTTTAAATTTACTAAATCCTTGGTGTCCAATGCTATTGATAACAAGATTTCGAATAAAGCAATCACCTTTTTAATACATGGCCAACAAACAAATGCACTATCAGCTGTTTCACCTAATTGTTGTGGGTAAGGCTTATCAACGTGATAGGCGAGACAACGCTGAGTTGATAACACTGAAACAGTCACCGGCCGCGCGTCCCCGAGTAAATCAACTCGCCGGTACCAAAAAAAAGCAAAGTTTAACCATAAAATAATATTTGTACTACAAATACGCGCCATAACGGTTAAAGAACATTCGAAATTCAAACAATATTGGAACGTAACTACAGTGTTGTGACAATGTCGATTGAAACATATCGATAAACTATGAAAATGAGTACGTTTTGGAGTGAGTTTCTGAACGCGGCCGCGAACCACCCGTTCCCGTCGATACCTATCGATTTGCTGTCGCCTTTTGATCTGCACACGAATGAATTCTGTTAGTATTTATATCTACATTATAATCAAGGTTGTGTCCAACGAACGATAACTACAGAGAAGCCTTTGTTTGATAACAGTTTTGCTTTCACACAGTTAGCTTAACTTAGCTTTATTAGTCCTTCCATTCTACTTAATACAACAATTAACGGTTGTAAATAACTTAACGAAGGGTTTAATTACTGGTTATACTGAAAGCGCACGCTTTTATCTTTTTTTAAATTATAATACAACTCATGCTGTCACAGTTTAGTTTTATTTTATTTTTCTTGTATTTTTTGTAAAATTTTGTATGCCGATACGGCAGAATGTACAAGGTCACATATATAATTGTAAACATCTAACTGTAAATACCTACATTCTATACATAATTCTTTATATTTCAATTTTATATTAATAAATCAATAATTAATTTTATAAATAAATAATTCTTTTCTATTCTATTCTAAGCAACAACAACAATAATAAAAACTGTCATATTTCAGGCTTTAGACAATTCCTATTAATGTAAACCCCAATTTAACTAAGCGGCGTTAAATCAATCGTGTTCATTGCATAAATTAAACAGTTCTAAATCCTCTTACAGACTACAGTAACAAATAAACATGTCGCTTGTATATGCTGATGCTTGTGTAATCCAATTAAAATGCACCACCCTTGCCAAATTAGAATTTAGTCTTTGTTTGTGTAAGTTGACTTTGTACTGAAACTCGACATGATTCACCGATATCGATATTGATAGATATTAAATTGTGAAACATTTATCGATAATATGTAAACTAATTAAATTAATGGTGCCTGCTTAAAAAAAGTACCGGTTGTTTTTAAAAGAATTTCAGCCATGATTCAAGATTTGTAAAATGTTACAGATAGTTTTTATTTGATGTTTCAATTAGTTAGAGAAGGGGGCTATTGTCCTGCAGTGGGACAATATAGACTAGAAAATGATAACAATTTTATGTACTAATACAATTAATTACTCATTATATCAAGTGTTTTGTTATTGTGATATAACTAACATAATAGTTTCTAACAATTGAAAGATACTAACTTGAGTTTAAACTGGGCAGCTTAACTTCTATACTAAAAGGCTAGCATGGCAACATTACTTGTACAGTTGGCAAAGAAGTTGGTTAGTAAGGCCCTTATTAAAGGTGAAGTTTTTTTTAAAGAATGCTTGTGGTTGTTTAAAATTATTTAGTTGAAAAGAAAATATAATTTATTAAAAAATAATAATTTAAAATTGATAGATTTCAGTCATACCTTCCTAAAACTAATGGATAAATCGATGACGTCTTAAAAAAAATACAAGCTTCACTAGCGCTCCTGCCAACCTAACTCCTTTGCCGATTGTACACGCATAGTTTTCCCTGGTACCAAAACAAAACAGATTATTCACTGTTCCATAACCGACTTGGAAAACCAAAATCCCGCTATCAATAAAATATGTATATCAATTTAGATTCATCCGATGTCCGACAGATAACGGATGCGTGACGCAAGTCAAATAAATACTTCAACCGACTATCTTGTTGTTTGTGTTATGTAATAGTGTTTCAGACTGTATTATCTAGTAATCTTCATTATTATGATAAATTACAATTCATTTTTAGTATTTTAGAATATTCTACAAGAGATTAAAACTCGGACATTAAATTAGTAGCATAATATACAATAACAATCGAACTTTTCAGATATTACAAGGTTAGTTTTTTCATAAATTAACCAGCTAAACAAACATCAACAGTCTCGAACGTAGGAAATTAAAGTGCTTTATTTTCCCTTTTAATGGTAAACTCGGGCACAATAAGTTACAAGATCCAGCTGTGTGTCTTCTGACCAAAGGACGAGCGGAACAAAAGCGGACAACTGTCCTAAACCAACTGTCGTCCACAACGACACTGCCCATCCTTAATTACAAGTTCTATCATGTTGCCAAGTTATTTGCTCTTTTAATTAATTTGCTAATTATCGTGGTGAAGAAACAAATACTTTTTAAAATAGTAGTAGTTAAATATAAGTTTGTAAAAAGATGTCTATTTATTAATTGATAACTCCAAAATTATTAATCGATAACTCTAAAACGTCACAACCCTATTCTATTAATTCAATTAAAATTGGATCACTTAAATCTTTATTATATAGTTCAGACTTCCACGATCAATATTTCCCTTTGATCGTTCAACCTTTGAATTTCTTAATTAAATCTGTATTTCAGAAACAAA
This sequence comes from Protodeltote pygarga, assembly GCA_936450705.2. NCBI lineage: Eukaryota > Metazoa > Arthropoda > Insecta > Lepidoptera > Noctuidae > Protodeltote > Protodeltote pygarga. Next base: position 2,750,376 of record OW388264.2, on the reverse strand, counting down.
AAGGTCCACTATATTAAATCGGCATGCACGAGCGAGTTCATTGTTTTTTTATTACCGTTACAAAGGGACGCGACCTTCACAAGCCGGCTTGAAATATATTCCTTTTTTTCATATCGGTTTGTGCAAACCGTTGCGCAAACTCGATGAGTTATCGCGCACGCTATCGCTTCGATTACCTTTATCTGTGTATGCGAGATAATAGACTCCACGACGCCTACGCAACACACCTGATCTCCACAAAGACCAACCCCATCTATCAGTGTCGTTTTCCACATAGATGAACACTGCCGCCGCCTCGCGCCATCTGCTTTATCTTATCGATATAAGAAATATCGATATCTCAGCCAAATCACGCGCATCAATGAACATATTCTATTGGGTAGTGATGTTCCTTATCTAATCGCTTTGTAGTCAGAGTAATTCTACCGGTACGATTCGAACGTGTTTTAGTATTCAATTTAAATTTGTAAATAATATTGTGAAAATGTCTAGTGTTTTACTGAGCTGTGATTATAAAGTGACCTGGTTTTTGATATCGTGTTGATGTAGTGAGAAATGTTAGTCGATATGAGGTTGCCGTCGGTGTCGTGGTCCCAGACAGTGGAGTGTATGCGTGAGTGCGCGTGGCAGACGTTTTATTGTGGGTTAGGGGTGTGTGAGAAGTACGCCGCGGCTCATAGCCTGTTAGCTCAACCGTATCCACAATGGGATGTTGTGATTGCAGCCCCTACATACGCCGCTCAACGTTAGTACCCTCATACATATTCCCAAATAAAGATTAGGTTCAGATCTTTCCAGATCCGTTGGCACTAACTACCAGATAAAAAATATAACAAAATTTATATTTAATTTGAACCTGATAAACGAATGAAATATTAAGACCTGGTAAAACTAGCACTAAGGCTTCCGCCCAGGACGGTTTTTTTTTCTTTTTTTGTGACCGACATTTACAAACGGCCGTTATTTTACCGATGGCTACCTAAAACATCTTTGTCAACGTCATATGTTTACAAAGGAAGATATGCTTTTAAAAAAGTCTCCGGCAAAAATCCTATCCTATCCTGAGTCGGTCACAAAATCGGTGATAAAAATCGGTCGCTAGCGGAGAACCTAAAATAAATGAAAAAATTACCTTAAGATTTTAAAACTGATATATAAATTTACACTCGTTAATTACGATTACACCAATCTGATGCACAACAATTTTCAAACACGGTATCTGTCCAATCCATCTACATGAGCTGTTTGTTACAAGTGACGTGCACCACAAAATTGTGAATATTAATGTCCAATATTGACATATTACACCGCAATGTTTTGACAAAACTGATATACAGAATACGTAATCGCATAACGTAAATAGTATTATTACATGTCGTTACACAAAACGGTTTAGTCGAGTTGTAAATTCTGGAGTTTCCCCATCACTATTGTGTTTTATTTATTGTTTTCGAATCGGGTTTTGTTGTCGTATTCAGGTTACTGATTTAGTTGAATATTGAAAACCATATAATAATACATTATATCTGTTTGATATTACTGTCGGTCGCTATATCAAATTTATACTTACAGAAACCACAACTTGCACCAATATTACTATAGTAGATTAGACTTAAAAAAATTGATACATCGCCAAATGTTGCTGTTTTTATCACTAACAAACATTGCAGTCGTTTCAAAATTTCTATAAAACAATCACAGTTGCAAAATCCGTACAAATAACCGGGTGTGAATAATTAAGGAAAATTCAGTGCTACCAACTTTAGTGATTAATTCAGAAACACACACGCGTATTTTATGGAGGTAAACAAGGGATATATCAAAAGTCAATTCTTTTATCATTAAAGTTATAATTGATGTCGCTAGGTCGAATATAGGTCGAAATTGCCGGTTAGGAATTAAAAAAAAAGGTTTTGCGGTGATTTTTGCAATTGTTTGTTGAGTAGTTAGTAGTAATCTTTTTGCAATTTGTTTTTAAAAAGTTAGTCTCGATATTATTATTCGCGAGTTACAACTATAGTTACAATTATATATTTGTGCCGTTTTTGGGGTAGAGACCATGGGGTCCATGTGCCCGAAAATTTTACAAAGAGCTTTCCTCCAGGCTGGTGGATACCACTGGTGACCGGAGGGCTGGCAGTTACCTCGGTCAACGCCTCAGTCTGGCTATACAACGGGGTAATGCCGCTAGCATCCTCGGCACGATTTCCCCGGGCAGCAACCTAAATTCAGTTTTTTATTTATAATTAGGTTAGTCGTTATTTTAGTAAGTTATTTAGGTTTTTCGTTTTATAATACATCGCGAGAAACTTATTAAGTTATTACTTACTACTTATTATTATTAACTAGTATCACTATTACCTATTGTTACTAGTTACTACTTATTACCTACTTACTCTAGATTTTTATCTGTAGTAACTTTGGTCAGTTACATAAACTAATTATTTTTAGATCATTTCTTATTTTCGCAGCTGCTTGAAAATATATTTAGCTACTAGTCCAAACTGGAGGAAATATTAGTATCGTATATTAATAATTAATCAAATTAGTTAGCGACACTTTACAACCATGCTTAGTAAGTATCGACAATAATATATACATAAAAAACAAACAAAAAAATGTAATAAAATAATAATATTTTCTATTTTGTTCGGCATTTGGCACCTGCTGTAGAGCATAATAAAAAAATACATTTTTTACCCGACTGCGGCGAAGCCAAAAAGGAGGGTTATGTATTTTTTATTGTTGTTAATGATAATCTGTTATCGATAACTAACATTTCTGTCAAGTTTCCTTCACTAATTAGATTTAGCCTTATACTTATTATGTTCAAAAGTACTAAACAAAACAATCTAAAACAACATTTGTATGCTCAAATAAAATAATAAATAACAACAGCACATGCAACATACGGTTCTCGAAATCAGAGCAGAATTCGTCAAGAGCAAACAACATTTAAGAAACAGTGTCTAAGACAACATGTTGTTTAACAACAACAGTTTAGCAGACAAAGTAAATAAAGTTGTTTGGCCACTAACACGACATGCTACATTGTGTGATGTGTCAAAAATTTGAGTAGTGTGGACCAATTGTCGTTGTTTTATTGGACTGCGGTCCTAGTAACTTTGTCGTAGTATTCTTAGTATAGTCAAGTAATTTTATTGGTCCCATCTTTTATTTATATCTTTACTAGCTTTTGCCCGCGCTAATTTACAATTTCAATCCTAATTGGAAAGACGCATGGCGCCATCTAGTATCATAAGAACGTAAAGAAGTTAAGCTATGTGGTTAGTGCCGTAAGTAACTGCTGCTAAGTTGGAGGTCTTAAACCCAGGCACGCACCTCTGACTTTTCAGATTCATGTGTCTATTAGAAACTAATTATCACTTGCTAAAACGTGAAAGGAAACCAGCACACCTGAAAGATTTTTCAACGGTGTGTAAAGCCATGTCAAAGGCCTACGGGCGGTTTTAACCACCACCAGGTCATTCATCAACCGTACGATACGGTACGAATACGTATAGAGAAATAACCTTTTTTTTATTTTATTTTTCGGGGGAAACCTTCAAAAGGTACCCTGCCTGCCGGGGAAGAGACAGGGTAGTGTGGGATTCTTACCTCACTAAAACCACCCCGGTGATCACCATCAGCGCATGGAGGGAGGTCCCGGGTCCTCTTAAGAGACCAGCTCCGGAACCTTCCCTGCGCAAAGCCTACTAGGCACACTCCCTCAGAGAAATAACCTACAATTTTAACTCCAATCAATTAACCGAATGATTCACAAGTTAATCTCATATAAAATTTAATTAAAATCGCCAGCGTTAACGTTTACCTGTCGCGTCGTTAGTTTTAACAACAGCTCTGCCCCATTTGTTAAATAAACGCCCACTTAACTCACTTTTATTTCGGTTTAAATTTAACGTGATAATTACGAACAATTCTTTTTACTGATTAAGAGATTTCGGTAATGATGGAAGTGAATTAATGGTGTTTAAATTTGTAATTCTGTGCAATTTGATTTTTGTTGCTTTCATTTGATTAAAATGTAAGTTTTTCGATTTTATTGGTTGTTAGCGCGGAGATTGGATGGTATATAGCCGTGGTTGATTCCTGGCGATGGTTACCAAAAGTAACCATCGCCAGGAAGGCTCTACAGTATTTGATGGTTATAGAGCTCTCTTGTGATGAAAATGGTGACGGTCTGCCCGCATCCGGTTACACCATTCACTAGATATCGCCGCTCAAAGACATCATGGTTACCAAAAATTAACCATTAAATAAAAGGACTAGCGCGACCGCGGCAGAATCACCCTCAAAGAATAACAGTTTAGTTAGTGAATGCCCCGCTGGTCTTCTAAGCACGTCTTGCGGGCACACTCCCGTGTTCCCAGATCAACCTTAATTCATTAATTCTGTAGAAAAAGAACCCTGTCATGAATTGTCGCCATATTGGCAGAGACTTTTACGCTTTTTTTTTCACTTTAGGAACTAAAGAATCGTATCGTTATTGGATCTGTGTCGATACTTCGAATTCTTTCTTTATTTCTTATATATCTCTCCTAAGAGAATGTGCTTGTGTTTGAGCTGAAAGAAACGGTACAAGTGAAAGAAATTAATGTTTCAGGAAAGGAAACGTTAGCTACGCCTGAAGAAATATCTAGTACTTAGAGAAGTTTTGACAAAATGTACATTATAGTTATTCTTTGCTAGTTTTGCCGACGCTTCACTCGCTAAATTTATTTGAAAGACACGTGGCAGGCCACATGCCAGTATTACATATTAGTACATGCCAGGTTCGAACCCACACCCACAACACCACGACACAAAACAAAATTGTATAGCAACAAAATTCTCCCTTTATACTAAAAGCACCATCAGCTAGGTAGTCAAGTAAACAAAATATTAATATCGCTAATAATCTTCTATTAAATTCCAACCCTTCCAAAGACAATATTTGCGTCAAAATGTCGTTTTTAAACGGATTATTATGATCGGCTCTTGATGGGTTTTATCTTCATTTAATCTGCCAATTTCCTTCTCACAAATGGTCCAAGTTTATAGAAGCTTAAACCAGCGTTCTACATTCAAGTTATTGGAATATCAAGGCGTATCATTACGGCATTAGGGTAGCTACACACATAGTCGATTCGGCACATTCGGTTTGGTATTTTAGAAGAAATCTCATCGGGACTTCTTCGAAAATACCGAGCCGAATGTACCGAATCAACTATGTGTGTAGCTACCCTTAGGTAGCTTTGCACATGGGAAATATATTAATTCATCAAAGGTTGTAAAATGAGACACTGTAGGAAGTTGTTACATGTATGCAAAAGATCTTTGATACGTTAACTAGAATAAAGAGTACTCTATATTCTACGGCTCATAAACTAATCATCATCCTCCTAGCCTTATTATTCCCTATGTTGGGGTTATTAACTATATTGGGGTCGGCTTCTAATCTAACCAGATGCAGCTGATTATCAGCTTTCTACGTAGCGACTACCTGTCTGACCCCCGGAACCAAAAAGAAACTCGCCAAAACAACTGACTGAGTTTCTTATTAAAAAATATCGTTAAATAAGCAAAACATGTAAAAAACATACATAAAGAAAACACAAATGTATAAGTACGCCATTGTACACTTTAGCGTCTAAAATACAAGGTATTAATTAATGAGTCACCTTTATCAAGTGCATTGATTTTAAATGATGTAAACCAATAGCTATGCGCACTCAATAGGTTCGTTATCAATTTCATTGAAGTACTACCGCCGTTATTAATACTACTCATGATAACAGGCGAACCATTACAATTTCAACCTTACATCTTTGATGTTAAAGTCGAGAACGCGATACACGACTGTGTAAATACAATGATATTTTGTTACTATCTATACCAGGGGTACTCAACCGGTGGTCTGCTGACCACTAGGGGTCCGCGAGAATTATTAATCTAGGGTATGCGAAACAATTATTATGAACATAATTATTATTATTAGAAACTGATATATGGCATCCGTTTTTTTTAAACACTATCTTCCGCCGTCCGCGTGGTGTATTGATAAATTGTAGTCTATGTGTTATTGTGATGTATAAATAAGATTATTGTAAAATTTCATCAAAATGCGTTCAGTAGCTTTTGCTTGAAATAGTAACCAACATCCATCCATCCATAAATCTTAACAATCTTTTCACATTTAAAGTGTTATTAGGAAGGATTAGATTCCCTGCATTGAATAAAAAGTCTTAGATGGTACCTACGTGGTCAAAAAATGTTGGGAATCACTGATCTAATCAAAGACAACGCTATGCAAGAATTTCTGAATAGTTCAAATTGTTGTACCTCGTAGCACCGCTTGTCGTAGACACATACGGTTGCTACAGTTACGACATCTTCGTAGCTGGTTCTACGAATTTGCTACGTAAATCGTAAATACGTAGATGTTGGTTCATAGTTTTTTTTTATTTTTTTATTTATAACAGCACAATATAATTACATAATACAGTGCAAAAATAAGCCAGTTTAGGTGTTTAACAATATTTTTTTGTTTGGAAGGGTTCCTGAGGTGATGGTCTCATTTAAATGTTTGTAAAGATCAGTTGAAAATTTTTGGAGGTTTAAAACAACGAGGTTGTGAACAAAAAAACTAATAATCAAAACAAAATAATAAAAACAACATTTTTTTATTAAAAATAAACAGACTTACGCTTGTATTCCTCTGTATATCAGTTTTATAAAAAGTTAATACAAAATTTAAAAGTTGCGCATTAAGATTTCTTATTATGTAATTTGTTTTACGTTGCAGTTTGCAGTATTATATTTCTACTTCCAGTAGCGAAACTAACTACTACTAAATATACATACGATAACTAAAAATTTCTTAAAAAAACTTGACCTACTTGGTCATGCATGTTCGCCATGTTCGCCAAATACGTACAAAAACATTGCATCGAAGTTTTTTCCCAACAGTTCCAAGTATCGGGTCAGCTGTAAGCTATACGAAAGTGTCGGCTGCAATGCTTGCCAAATTGCCAGGCGCTGCCGCCAACTTTGCTAATAACATGATTTTGTGAACAGCTCGCTTATTTGGGCATATTTTTATTCATTTCGTAATTGCGGTTAACTGTTTTAACGTTTTGGGGTTAAATATTTTGTCGTGTGGTTTCCGGCCTAAGAACCACCCCTACTCGTGCCACGGGTGTCGTAAGAAGCGACAAAGGGAAAGATCCGGATTCTATGTAATAGCAATCATCTGCAACTGCCAACGCCAACGACGCCAACCCGGTTGCCTAGCGTGGTGATTATGGACAAATACCTCCAATGAGCGCACAGAAGTGGCGCGCCATGGAAGAGGCCTATGTTAGGCAGTGGACTAATACAGGCTGATGATGATGAAGATGATTATTAATTTTTAATTGAGTATCCCATTTTTCGCATAAACTAACAGTGCATATAACACGTTTATGTCTGCACCACCCTAAGGTTGACTGGTAGGAAATGCCTAAGGCATTAAGTCCGCCTCTGTACACATTTATTTATACATAAAGAATTAAATCAATAAATAACTCCCCACTCACCCAGTGCCAATTTCGTAATAATAATATTATGTTTTGTACCGTGCTATACATATTTTAAACAAAAGCGACTCTTATTAGCTCTACGCAGTTAGACTAAACGACAACGTGAATCATTAATGCATTCGGTTCAATTCAAGTCAGGTATTAGGTAAACAAAGTAATTGAACCTCGCGATAACCCAACAGTTGCCGAAGAAAACTTGTTAAAAGTTAATCTATTAGCCGAAGAGTATTTAGGAGTCTCTAAGTGAAGCCACACACGAAACTCCGAAATAGCTGTGTTTTTACTGAAAACTTTTTTATGGCACCATGTTATTGGGGTTTCACGTGTGGTTTAAGGGGCTGCATTGTGGAATTGATTTAAGGTGGCGTTCTCGTCCCTCGAGTCGGAAGTTATGATGTTTTTCGAGCTTAAGTTAAAAGTTACATAGCATGATGTAAAAAGATTAGCCATTTACTTTGTTTAAGTAAAAAAATAACACTTTATATTTTAATAATAATTAAATAATAAAGTAATAATATTTAAAAAAGATTCGAATTTTACTTTTTACATAAAAAAAAACATTTTATATTCTAAGAATAATAACATTCTAAAGTAATTACATTATTTAAAAAGCGTGGATACTTACCTCGACTTTAGTTCGAACACGTTAAAGTTGACAAAATATGAACATACTTATTAATAAAATAGTAAATTTTAAAAAAAAGTACCTATAATAGATTTTACCTTTATCATGTTTTAAGGTAAAACGAGTTAATGCTTGAGATATAGAAATAAACTATAATAACGTAAAAGTTTCGCCTGCCCCTATATCGATAAAAGTTAAGTCCTTTGAAAACTGACACTGAAATTGTAAACAGTAACTATTTAATAACGATGCATGATATAATTTATTTATTTCTTCTTTGTTGCATTTAAGCTCTGTTCCAAATGTTATCAAAATCGGTGCAGCAGTTTACAAGTGGAAACATAACAGTAATTCAGAGTTACTTTCACATTAATAACGCAGATATAGTATCATATAGAAATAACGCATTTAAGGGTATCAATCAGATACTCAAATCATTATTTCAAGTCTTATTTAATCATCACAATAAGACGCAACAGATACGCAAATTAGTCTTATCCTCAACAAAATCAGATGAACGTAAAATTCACAAACAAATCTGTGTTTTTATCCGCAGTCTGTGAGGGCTTCAGCAAGCTAATCGATTTATTTGCGACGGCCATTACTCTAGATGTTATCGAGTAGTCTGTTAGGTTGAGGTTATATTAGTCAGTGACGAGAATTGCGACACAACTGATTGCAACAATAAATAATTAATTTGTATGCACGTGTATGGCGTCACTGTAAGCGAATTTCAATGGCGATCTTTGATTTGTTTATGGGATCTTTCTTTTTTATCGTATGGTTAATAAACAACCTGGTGTCAGAGTTTAAACCGCCCGTAGGCCTCTAGCTCTACAGAGGACGACTTTAAACTTATATTTGATTAGGCATGACACCGTGTAGCATCAAGAATTCATTCCTAATTTAGTTTAGTATGATTAATTATGCAATAATAATATAACTATGCATAAATTGTGAATGTTTTTGTTATTTGTTTTTGAATCTCATTGAATTGTAAATTTAATGCAATCATTTAATCTGTTATTTCTGATATGATGAACGAATGTACTATCGCGGACACTACGATGCTACGTGCTTAGGGGCGGGGCTAGCGCTACGTTCGGACGCCGGGTGCAAGCGATTCTAACCTTAAGAGTGGTGCACCGGTTTTGTCCACGATAGTACCTAACTGTGTGACATTATGTATCTTCTACATACAATAAAAAATCTGAATCTGAATCTGAGCGGTGTCGTGTAAGTAAGCTACGACCTTATGTCGTGTCTGAAAGTCGGATCCGATAGCAAATTTTGCTCTTAAGCCAAGTGTGAACATAGCTTTACCTTATTTTTCTTGAAGCACAAATAAAAAGCAGTAGTTTAAGTTGTGATCAGGAAAGTTTATATAGGATTGCTAATCGGTTCCGTGCTCCAGGAGTTTGTATGTAAGCTGTTTCTTATCGCAAGTTGTAAAAGTTAAGTTACAAGGACACGTAAAATACATAAGATATACATAGTAGCACAGATTAAACCCAAGAGCTCTCGTGAGGTGACTCAGTTCAAAAAAATAAACAACATTTTGTTCTAAGAGTTTTCGAAATTGGCAAAAATAAATGTACTTTCTATACAAATTAACGCGATCAGCTGATGAATTTGTAAAAGAAATCCATTTTTTTGCGAATTTCGGATAATTGTTGTTGAGTTTCATGGGCTGAGTCACCTGACGAGAGGTGTGTTTGATCTGTTATATCCTGTATATTTATTTTACGTTAAATCTTGGTTTCAAAATCTTATTTACATTGCTTGTACCTACCGTTTTAAAAATTGAGAGTACCTACTTAAGTAAACTTAGATTTGCCTGTAGCTTTACATCAAATTTAAAGTAACTAAAACAATAATTGATAAAAAATGATTTTTTGACCGATTTTTTGACGAAACTTGAAAATTAGTACGAGTATCATTATTATTTATAAAAAATCTAAATATCTTGTCGATTTTTGAAAAAAACAACTATTACTTTATTGATTCTGTTTAGATTGACTTGCTATTAATACATAATAATATATTTTGAATTATAAATAATCATATTATAATAACAATAATTACGATAATTTAATAAAAGAAAAATTACGAATAAAAAGAATTACGAAAAGATTAAAAAAGATTTCGTTGTATATCCTCAACCTCATTCCTTTAGCAGGCTATACAAATGCATTCTATTCTATCTTGAGACTTAACTGCAGTTAGAAATCAGTTAAAGTAACTAACTTATGTAATGACACCAGCGAAGTTAGCGTAACGAGGTGTACAACGGAAATGGGCCGGAAAACTACACTAGCCTGCCACTTTATACTGTCGTGCAGAAGGTCCACGTGGAACAAATGATCAAATCATATCAAAATTAACTATAATGGACATAATTGTCCTTGTGAAAATTACATGGCGTTTGTATAAGACACCATTCGACCATCAAGTAATCAAATTTTATTGTCAGATTTTGAACTTATAAATTCTTTTAAATTAAATTGTATTTGCTGCCATTTGTAAGAAAATAATAAAAAAAATAACAAACTTCAAACTTCATTGATCGCTTATTATGCATAAATATTATACAAAAAGGTTTATGTTTAAAAAAAAAACATTTTACTTTCTCACTCTCTTGTTGAAGTGAAAAGACAATACTATTTTATTTTATTTTTCTGTATGAGATGCTCGTAATTTTGAGATGTTTCGCGGACCAAAACCAATTCAGAGACGGGGCTAGCCCCCGTTTATGGTCTAAACAAAAGTCCAACATCGATTCGCATTAACAAATTTCATGCCCGAGTGGAACAGGGGCAAGTCGCTAGTTTTTAACCGTATTCACTGTAGCCTCTGACCTTGTCTGCTCTGAACACTGAGAATACTCCTACAGGTACGTAAGTTACTATACTATACGTGCGTAAGTTGCAAGCAATACTGTGAATATTTGATGACATTGTCGTGTGTCTTTACTTATTCACTGGGAGCTGCCACCGTAGTTTTCTGAGCTACGAGGATGAGCAAACATAGGAGGATTTGAATTTTGATTATTTTCGCCTAAAATGTGTAGCATTATATTACCTTTGCGGCTTTCTTGAAAGTGTTTTACTTTATAATTATATGTAAATTAATCCGTATAAGATGGAAAAATGAGACAAATTGTGCTTTCAAATTCAAAAGATTCAACATATAATTATAATCATAACAAACACAAACTGGTATTTACTGAACAACTGAGTATTGACATTAGAAGGGATTAATCAAATTACAGCAGCAGATTAATTACTCTACACGTAAAGGTGCTCACACAGCACTGCGACCACCACGTCGCAACGTGAAATAATTTAGAAATGAAAAACAAAGTAAATTTATTTACTCCCTATAGGTTGGTACAAATTATACTAAGATAGAGAATCATACGTATAGAAAACAAACAACATTGCATTTGGCTGTAACAGCATGTCCATGCTGAAAATGTCATCTAAGCATATACATACTAGGCATACTAGGCATGGTAACACCCAGCGGTAGTTTATTAACAAACCAGACTGTAATAAATAAACCACTTCTCATACAAAGAAAGATCGAGCATATATCACCATGCTAGCTCACTGCGTGTTGGCGATTTCAAAATAATAAGTACAGATTTCCTTACGATGTTTTCCTTCATCGTTAGTCAGTGGTGTCTTAGATTAATTAAGAAAGTCTATTTGACATTAAATAAGTCATATTGGTGGCAGATTCTAACCTACGTCCACGTACCCAATGCGCCACCACGACACTACTTGCTACGCTGCGAATGCTGCGTATTTAATGCAAACTTTTGTGTTATGTCGTCATCGCAGTATTTTTTTATTTTATTTTTTTATTACTGCCGCACAAATTGACTCCATGCTGCCTGATGGAAAGCAGTCAGTGGAGTCCCATAGTGATGACCATCATCCCAGCAGCCAACATAGCAATGTGGCATGATGGCCCTAACCTTGACGGCCTTGAGAAAAGCTTTTTCACGTCCCGCTTAAATGACCCAGGATCATAGGTGGAGGGAAACACGTGGGCTGGTAACGAGTAAGCATTGTGTAAGCGCCCTAACAGGAATACAATTCTCTAATACTTGCTGAGCTCCCAAATTAGTGCAAACCGCTTGAACTACGTCTTCCTTACTAAATATCTTGTTTAAGTGTTATTGTGTTTGAGATATTAAGTTTTAGGATCAAGTTTGTTTTGATAATCAAATTGATAACATTACAGAATGGAATAAGTTGATAAAGTTATATTAGCTACGATTAAATTAAAATAAAGCGGGTATTAATCGTGTCCCGAAGACTGATGCATCTCAGCCGAAACATCGCGAATATTAGCAAAATATAATTACAAGGTTATAATAATTATAATTACGCAATTAAAACTCGTTTTATTTAATTTAATCATGAGTTCAAGTCGCGAAAGTTTGAAAAAATCATATTATTATGACCAAGTAAAAAAAAATTTAAAGGTAACTTTATCAAGTGTTCTCAGTTAAAAAAAAGTATATAGTTATTATTCTCTTCTTTCAATTTCGACAGCGTATTTCATACCAAACACACTAACTACACGCAAACAGTTCTAAAAAAACTAACAGGAAAACTAAATAAAAAAGGGCTCTAGCCAACAATACAAAACAATCGACAATATATCCAGACACAGGTAACTTCGCAAACAGTTTGTTTTACATAAAACAATGTATGCACTCGGCAGACGAATATTCTAATATATTTGCCGGATAGACACCGTTTAAGTAAACTGTTGGATATTGATAGTGTAAATACATTGTTCAAGCGAGCCGTTTATGATATAAAAGGAAATAGTGTAATATTACTTCCTCCTTTTTGGAAGTCGGTTAAAAAGGAAAAAAAACGTAGTTATATCGAATAGAATCTTTTTTCCTTTTTCCCTCCCTTTAGAGACGAACTAATTAAGCTGAGTTCAGTTACATTTTCCCAAATAATAGAAGCGTTCGCTAAAATATGCTTAGGTATCTGCTTTGTGCAAAAATAAAGTTAACCCCTACCATTTATTTGTTTTTTTTTCTACTAGAACTGCCGGAACTCGATCTGAATCAATGTTTCCGCCGGAAACGTGTTAAACTGTATGTCTCATCGCTGTATTGAGCACTGATTTGTTAAAGGTTGTTTTCTTTATCGTATGATTGATGAACAACCTGATGTTAGAATTTAAACCGCCCGTAGGCCTCTGACATGGCTTTACACACCGTTGAAAAATCTCTTAGGTGTACTGATTTCCTCACGATGTAGCCCCGACGCAAAAAGAGGGGTGTTATAAGTTTGACCTGTCTGTGTGTCGTCTGTGGCATCGTAGCTCCTAAAAGTATTGACAGATTTTGATAAGAGAGCTCTTAGCTAAAAGAAATTGAGGTTTAATTGTGTCAAGGGTTTTAATTTTTTTTAATTTCATGATAATCATTTATTTAAGAGTCGATGTCGATCTCTAGTCGATGCAGCTTCTTCCAGCTCTCCCTATCAAGAGCCAATTTCTAAAAATTTAAAATGACTAATAATTATTAATTTTTTTTTTTTTAATATATACTCGTAGTTTGATTCTTTGTTAGCTTTAAAAAACTCTTATTTGTTATTTCGAAAATAAAAACACAATAAAAAGAGAAAATCTACAACGTTTCCTCTTTTCTCTGTCAAAATAAAATTAATAACATTTTCTAAGAACTGAGAATAAAAGTGGAAGAAGATAAATATATCTATTTCTATTGCAACTATGAAATCTAGGTTTCACTACAGTTAATTGCTAAACCTATGACGTTCCTTTTGTATAAAAGTGACAATTGAACTTCGCCGTACAGTCTTGCACAAAGAAATCGAATTGAAAACACTACAATAGTACGGGTGCTGACGTCAAGTGGTTCACTGTTTTCTTTCTACCCGCAAACAGCAAAATTAGATTCGACCTCCCTTTGTGACATTTCATTCACTTCTTTTTTAAGTAGTAAATTTAGTTTATTAAAATGCATTTTATTATTTGCTTGTGAACTGTAATTAGTGTAAGAAGGTCCTATTATGTGAAGCGAAGATTGTTTACAAAGCTTTGTACTTTAAAAACCTCTGGAAGCGTTTAATTAATTCTTGACAAAAGAATGTACTTCCTTTTCAATTAAGCATTGTACTTTCCTGATTTTAAGTTAAACATATTAAGAAGTGAGTTTTATTTACGATGCGATGTTGAGGGGTGGTCTCGTTTCTAACATTTAGCTTAAATAAATAATATCTTTTAAACAACACTATTATTAATGTCCTACTGACCGATTTTCGGTCACAGTGGCCAATTTGAACGGATATTAGATAATTTCGTAGAAGATATTATAGTGAGTGTGTGCGCAAACACAGGTGCTCTCTCTATTCCATCACTCTCATAATCCGATAGGACGGCAATCCGACACGACAGAAGAGAGTTCAGGCGCACTACCAACGGCTTTACGTGCTTTCCGAGGCACGGAGCAAGTGATAATTAACTGTAGCTTGCAAGATCAGGGGTATCACATACGCCTTGCCTAGTAGTTAATCAAGAAATCCGTTGTTACCTGTCTCCAACGTATCGTTGATAGTTGAAAGGTTAAGAGGGATTAAAAGAAGTATTGATAAACAACCTGATGTTAGAGTTTAAACCACCCGTAGTCCTCTTACATGGCTTTACACACCATTGAAAAATCTCTCAGGTGTGCTGGTTTGCTCACGATGTTTTCCTTCGCGTTTTAGCTAGTGGTAATTCATTTCTGATACCGAAAAGTCAGACCTTTGAATTGGCAGTCCAACGGTCATACCACTAGCCTATCACTGCTTGCAACTGCTTGCAAGTACACTACAATATAATACTGGATTTTAAGTTTTAAGACGAAAATCCTCATCTTCCTAGTCCTGTCAACAAAATTAATAAGTCAAGTCCCTGTTTAGTTGCTTATTCAGTTGCACTGTGGACTAAGTAAGTGCCAAGTGAGATACAAAGTTTAATAATATACTAACGTAAGTTGTCCAACTTTGTGACTTATGAACGTGCCCGCTGGTAATGTTTAGACTTATTTATATACGTCACCGAGTGGCTTGGAAATGAGTCGTGATGGCCTAGCGGTTTGACCGTTTGACTGGCAAGTCAGAGGTCTCGGGTCCGAATCCAAGGCGCGCACCTTTGCCTTTTCGTAAGTTATGTGCGTATTATAAATTAATTATCACTCTCCGTGCCTCGGATAGCACGTTAAACTGTTGGCCGCAGCTGTCAATTGTAGATCTTTGACAGTCGTTACGGGTAGTCAGAAGCCTGAAAGTCTCACAACCAGTCTTACCAAGGATATCGTGTAACCCAATATCTGGGTTGGGCAGTCGTTCCATGTAAAACACTGGCATTCAGCTGCATTCGGTAAGACTGGAAGCCGACTCCAACATAGTTGGGAAAAGGCTAGGCAGATGATAACCGAGTGGCTTGAAATGAAAGAACGTAAATTAAAGATGGGATATACATATAAAGAAGAGTTTTACGCGGTTCGGTCACTTTTCGGCCCATAAATTATGCAAAAATCACGTCAATACGTTTTAAGTTGCTGCGTAAATAAAGGACTCTTCATAATATCAGACGACAAAATTTCCGTTGATTCTGGCATGAACCTTCGTTCGACATTACGTCGGGTTTCAGTAAGGTTTTTTAATTAAAGGCAAGTTTAGTCGGGATGGTATCAGCACCGTATAATGAATTTTGATAAAAACCAGTTTAAAAATACCTTCAAACAACATTTATTTGTGTTTGTTTATTAAAAATACACCCAGTATTTTTAATTTTAATGTGTAAAATATATTATTTCCGCGATGCTAAATAATTAACAGATACTGTCAATTGACTCAGTCGTATTAAAATCTATTAAAAACTATGACCAAAAAATATTTTCTTTATCGATTTGCAATTAATGAGAAACACTACTGTAATTTTTTATTTACTTTCACATAATTACAAGAGCTAGAACAATCGCTCACTCTGGCCATATCGCTGTACTTCGGAAGTTGAGAAAAGTCAATATCAACAACGAATAAGAACTTTTCTGATCACTACCTGTATTATAATGAGATGCTCTATCGTTTCTTATAAGCGTAAACAAATTTAAGAGACTTGATGCAGTCCTATGCAGACCGATACATAATGACATTTGCTCTCTCGGTCAAAACAAACTCATTGATTAAGTACTTAAAATAAAGATTGGCACATTTACGTTCTGAGTAGATCAGACGCGTGTGACGTGATACGTTAATGACGTAACATCCGACGTCCGTCCACGCGGCTGACACTAGACACTAACTTTGCTCTCTCGGTAAACTTGTCCCTATCTAGAATGTCACCGTCCGTATATGACGTTCTAGCCATCGGGTTTTATAATAATTCATTATTGTTAACTTACGTAATATCTACGAGCATTTAAATACACTAGTAAATAGAAAAAAAAATACGTTTTAGTACCTCAAAAAACCGCTTGGAAGCTGCGAATGCCGCGCCGTTCTTTTTCTATTGATATTTCTTTTATCGACGTGCTATTGGCCCAAGAAAGGTGCGGAGAAGAAAATCCCCAGTGGCTGTAAATAATCATAAAAAGATGCTATATAGTCCCAGCCACTCGAATGAGAATCAACAATCTCAGAATAAACATTCGATAAAAACAGTAGCACATCACTATGTTGTATGTAGACCGGACATGTGTGACGTAATGACATCTCGTCACTAGTGTCCGTCCACTTAGCGGACACTAACTTTCTTCTCTCGGTCAAGTTGTCGCTATCTAATGTCGGCACATATCCGGGTGTCGGGTTGTATGATATTTATTGTAAACTATAGGTAATATGTATGGACAATGAAACTGACAATACTGGTTGATATTAACTCTGAACTATCAATTTCCAGAATAAGTTGTTCTCATGACCGATCGGACTTGATACGAGTCATTTACCCGTATAAAATTACTTTTAAAAAGAGTTTTATACTTGTCCTTGTGTTAGAGTAAGACAATTGCTTTCATCTTTGTAATATTTGACCTGACCAATTTTTGAAAGATGTATCAATTTTTTGCTCTGAATTTTTGTGAGATATAGTCCTTATGAACTATATTTAACGTGTGTTGTCATCTCTCGTAATATCAAAAATCTAAATATAAACAAGAATAAACTCTATAACTAAAAAAAGCAACGCATCGCTCACAAATGTGCGGAATTCGTAATACGCTGCAAGACAGTATTATCAATACACCAGTATTGACAATCCTACAAATACAAAAAAAGAAAAAAGGAAGGAAAGGAAAAAGGGATAAACCTCAGAGCTCTCGACAATTTCGGATACCGGATTCCGCAAACATTAACCAATGAATTTCCGAGGTGTCCGAATTTTCGAATAACCGCTTGCAAGTTTTTCAAAGTCTAGCTAGCTAAAGCTATTGAGAGATTCTCGATAAAGCCGAATTTGCCCGTTTTTGTCCTAGCCTTATTTGGATAGAAACAAAGAAACCATTGTTGGATATTCCGGTAGCATTTCTCTTTTATGCGACGCCAAAATTGGAACTTCATCGATGCTGCTAGTCAAAAGCTGAATGTGGACTAAAAGATTTGATGGATGGCATTGAAGCAAATTGCTTTATGTAAAACAAAAGCAAAAGAAAAAACTATAGTTAATTATTTGAGATAAAATATAATATACTAGCGCTTCGCCCGCGGCTTTGTCTGCGTGGATTTATAAAATTTCATCCCCTATTTTACTCGTTTAGTAGTGGAATTTCTGGAAACCTTTACTTAGTGCATATCTAAGGTTTTTTTATTTACAAACTTTTTCTTATTTTTTTTTTTGGGGAAATTCATTCTATAATTCTCCATAACTTGGTTTGTTGCAATTTTTCGTAACATATAGAGAAAGCAGATAGGGTGTCCACGCCTTAAATCTTTACAACTCATCTCCATATTTCTCCAACATAATATTAAAACATTTACTATCTTTAAGTGGATTCCTGATAGAATATTTCACAAACAACTAGTAAAGCAAGCTCCAGAGAATTCAGCAAATAATGTAGTTAGGCGCAATTGTGGCTGTGGAAAATCACAATGTTACACTGTTGTCGCAATGTCGCAGTGTCGCACTGTCGGCGGCCGACACAATGAGACCGTCGGACGTTGGTACTACCATAGCTTATTTCATTTTCCATAAAGCAATGCAATTTTGTTTCGAGGCAAATAAACGAAACAGGTTTTCTCGTTTTATTTTGCGCAGAGATCTGTGGTGAAGTGTAATTCTGTACTAATGATATTGTTGTTTGTTTCAGTTTTCCCCAATGTGCCCGCCGCGCCTGGCATGCCGTGCGCCGGCGAAGACAGTAAGTAACCTAATGTACTAGCTTTCTATCCTCACTTGCTGGATTACTGTTTAGTTCGTTGCTTTTTATTTATTTTAAATTTGTAGACCCTGTATAATCATAAAAAGAATACTTACATAAAAAATCGTTTAAAGCTATTTTTTATTTAAAAACATGTTTCGATCAAGCTGAAATCTTTGCTGAAACTTTGTCATATTGTTCTCCTTTAATTGGTTTAGTTCGATTTTTCATAACTATAGGTATCCATTTTTTTAATATCTTCAATGTGCAAGCCAGATAGCAGATTAGCGCGAAGAGGCGCCTTAAATGGAATTTTCTGATGGAAATTAATTCTTAGTTATCTAGCTGTACCACAGTAAATGTAATTGTCTGCCATGTAAAATGCTTTTGGCTACAGCGGACGGCAATATTTGCTCAAATCTCCGCGTTTCCCTATTCGCCATATTTGCATACCATGTACTTGCGCGGATGGTACGCTTAAATTTTACTGCACTACTTTAAAACTAATATTAGATAGGTCCAGTATAATGGTGTTGTTTAATCCGTTTTAGACTACATTCATTCATCGTTTTAGGTATTTTTATTACATAATAATATCTGGTATGGTATTATGTAAAAAAAATATCCAGGTCAGTTTTTAATACATGATTTTTTAATAGTATTTATTTATGCATACTACGCGAACGTCAAAGCTCGAAATTTTTGTAGAAAAAAAAACCATTACCAGTGAAATTTGAAGTCGCCCTGCCTCTAAGCTATTCATAGATCAGTCTTTCTCTAGATTAGTAGGTACTTTGGCTAGATTAATCTTCCGAAATGGCTGGTAAAAATATAAAATAAAATGTTTGGTTTGGACCTAAGACCTCTTGCTTGCCATTCAATGATTAAAACACTGCACTACAAACTAAAACGTCTAATGGTTACTTTAATATACTATTTGTCAAAGATTTTTTAAATATTAGAGTCCTAGATAAAAATATTCTGAAAATTCAACTTTTATTATTGGATGAACAATAGAAAATAGAAAATTTGAAATAAAAATACACCAATTTGCGTGGACTGCGCAGCCCCAGGCCGCTCAATTTAAGATTGTTGTCGATTTTCGTTATCGTCCCGACGCGAACCGGACCAAACTGTCGGCCATTGTTGTTGTAATGTCCCAGGCTCCACTATATTGGTTTTCGTAAACATTTTTAGGTTTCACGTATCAAAAAATATTTAGGTTAAATAATATTGCTTTATATGATGTCGTACACAGAGGCAGTTCATATAGCCAAAAGGCACTGCCTACCTTGACAGATACGACGCAGAGGACAAATTAGTGAAATTAAATAGGACTTGTATGTACTGCCTACCCTGTCTGTGCATGTGCAGACCCCTGATCATACAGGTAGGCTTCGAAACAAAGTACAAAGTGTCTACTATTTGTAACATGTGTAGCTCACGTACTTTATTTTATATTTTTCTAAACTCCTCGTTGACTGCCTCGTTGGTCTAGTGGTAGCAAGCGCGACTGCTGAGCACGAGGTCCTGGGTTCGATCCCCGGGTCGGGCAAAGTGTTATTGGGTTTTTCCATTAGGAAATTCTCAGTAGCAGCACGGAGTCTGGAATTGTGCCCGGTTAATGGCAATAGGCTCGCCCCCTATTACATGGGACTTATTACATAGCCGGCGAAACGTGGGTGTACTACACACCTCTGCCTACCCCCTCTGGGGAATACAGGCTATAAATAAATAAATAAAAATAATTTTCTAAAATATTTGAAATAATTATTTTGGTTTTTTTTTAAGAATTACGTACTCTAAATAAACGGCTATGGACTAGGCTAACTATGTGGTCATGCCACATGACCTGGCGACTAAAATTATGGTTTGGTACAAACAAAAACAATTATTACTTAAATTGATTTCGCAAATTAACAAAAAAAAAGTATACATTGTAATGATAATGTTCTTTTATTAAAAGCATCTTGGTGACCTCATAAAATATTACATTTTCATTCATCAATTAAGTAACACCTTAATTATTTGATTAATAACTTTTACCACTTCTTAAAAACTAAAAACGATAACACTCATTCCAAAATATCACGATTGCATCTTTATTTAAAAATTCATTAAATTATCGTACAAGCTGTAATCCAATAATTTCGATATATCGATAAGATAATGGCTGATAAGTCGCAGTATTGCTTCGTCCGCGGTCCGAACAGTATCTATGTACGTTCGATAATATGTCCCCACTCGCAAATGTCCTGCACTTTCGAAATAGCCAAGTTTATAACAGGTACACAGAATTTTTTTAAATAAAATATCGATATTTAATAGCACTGTGTAGCCCTCAAATCAGCGGGTTGCAAGACTCGAGTATATTTGTTGTTGATAAAGTATGAAGTTTTCCTTAATTAAAGTGTTAATGGAAAGGTGTTAGTGAATTGAGTGTTTCTGGAAAGTGTGAAAGTGACAAGAAGTGTATAGTTTTTATAGCTTGACCTGTTTATTATTTGGTTCAAATTTAGTTATTGAAATTTTACCCCCTTCCTGTTGACAGATTGATCTGATATATAGTATATAACTTTAGTTCTGATGACAAAACCGTTTCATGTAAAAAAAAATTAACTTATATTATTTTTTAATAAATGTAAACTTCACGGAATTTGAATTTCCTTTTCTGTGGAGGACTAGGATTTTCTACTATATCGTTGGTGCAGTTAATATCTGTCGATCACACAATATATGAAATATTTGTCCCGTATGGGAATCGAACCCGCCACACCAAGTACAGAATGACGAAACGCAAATCGTTTCAATCAATCAATCAAAATAAGATTTTATGTAATTAAAACCTCAATTATTTTAGAAAACATTGCAAAAATAGTTTGATTTTTTAAATGTCTTTTTTTCTGTTACAAGTAATCCTAATATTAAAAATATTTTTCATTAACATTAATGGTGCCTTTTGATAGCATTAACTTGCTGTATTACATTGTAATATTTATTTATTAAACCTTCTGTAGAGGTATTTAAAATAAAAGCGTTGCCATGGAAACTGTTTATGTTAAAAACAATTGCAATTTATTCATGAAACTTATCAAGTACATTATTTTAATATTAACAAAATGTTGTCATGGGTATTTGGAAGTAAGCGTTATTTTATATTAATTAAATCTTAAATATTTCATATTTAATCTGTGCCTACACAAAACGCCGTCTTAAGTTTGAACTGGTTTGATCTGGTTTGATCTTACGTGTATTTGGCGGATTTGACATTTAATTTGACGTTTGTGTGAGTCAAACTGAGTACGTAAGATTTTTTTTATTAACTTTTTTTTCTATATTGACAAGTCAGTCCTAAGCAGTTTAAATAATACATTTAGTATTAGTTAACTTTGAAAGGTATCAAAATTCAAAATCTATTATTGAATTCATGTTTATTATTATTTTTTATTTTTACTTAGGTGGCCTGGATATAGATTCGCTCATGCTTTAAGCTGGTATGGTCTGATTGACCATTCGTTATGTTATAAAACAAATTATTTAAATACATAATTAACAAAAGATCAATATTATCATAAACCTGAAGTGATTGTGTCCCACTGCAGGCCCATTCTTTTGGTAACTATCCCGGTTGACAATTAAATATGTAAAATATCGTGATGCTTCTGACATATTTTTCAGAACCTTTTTTTTTAATTTACAGGAAGCATATACAGAAGAGGTGCGCGGCGGTGGAGGAAGCTATACCGCGTCAATGGACACATCTTCCAAGCCAAACGATTTAATAGAGTACGTATTAATTTATTTATTTATCACGCACACAAACATAAAAAAAATATGTATGATGAATATGTACAAAGGTACTGCTTATTCTTAAGGAATATTCTGCCAGCAAACCTGTGTTGGGAGAGATGATTAATAAAATAAAAATAGATAACAGTGTAGAAAAAATTTAAAATATGATATATTTTATTTTATTTAAAGTTTACGTAAGATTTGTGCAAAGAAGCCGATTTTCGGATGTGAGAATAAAAATATTTATTAAGAGAAGCTCTTAAAACGACACTAATGTAAGTATCTAAGGAACGATGTGCCTCGATCATAGATTGTATGAAGGCCCTCGTATAGGACTAAGAATATTAATGTGGCTTCAAATTGTGAAGTCTGGCTGGAGGTTTAGCTAATTGAGGAGCCTCTAACCTCATTGGAGCCACAGCAGTAGCATAGCGTGCTATGGCCCCGCGCGGCATATGAAAGGGGGCGGTAGTAAGCGACTTTTTAAATTGTAAATAAAAAAATATATCTCCAAATCGCGCGTATGTAAAGTGCGAAGTGAAACCGTAAGGGTGCGAAAGAGAGGAGGAGGGGTGAAGTCATTGATATTATAAAACTAATGCACTGCAAAAGCTGAGCTACCTAACCTACCTATTGAGGCAAAAGAGGTTTGCAAGGATCATTGCAAGTGGAAATCCGTTGTCTCTGCCTACCCCTCTGGGAAACAGACATGAGTGCATGTATGTAGTACTTACCTTCTTTGATAAACTTCGAGAAATGAGCAAGAATCACAAATCGGGAGCTAAACTCTGAAAAGCTTTACCCGAAAGCCAGTAGTTATCAAAGTATTTTAATGTTTTTGTCACTCCATGGTCCAAAATATAAATGAATGCTCTATTCTCCTTCATAGTAAGTCACAAAATTCTAAAGTCAGTATTTCATTGTATTCCAGCGCGCCTTTTGTGCCTTCTGTCAAGACCGTATCTGGGGGTTGGGGAGACAAGGCTTCAAGTGCATCCAGTGCAAGTTGCTGGTGCACAAGAAGTGCCACAAACTGGTGCAGAAGCCATGCTCCAACGAGCATGTGGACCCCATCGAAGTTAAGGACGATGCCAACGGAGAGAGCACGTTGGGACGAGCCTCATCTGTCAGGTAAGATACAGATAACTTAGCTGATGTCATGCCAAGCCATGTCAAGCCATGTTCTTGTCCATGCAATGGTTGTCTGGAAGAAATCGCTTTTAGCGATAAGACCGCCTATTGTACCTACCTTAAAAACTTTTATTTTCTTATGTAATTTCCTTATGGTGTACAATAAAGAATACTCTACTCTATTCTACTGATGTTGATCAATGATTATGAAATTAGATTTAACTTAGGCCCAATTTCACCATTCACTTTAAAAAACCGAGTTTAATAAAACTAAGTTCAGCCATACACAGATTGCAGTTCTGAACTCAGTTAAACGGTTGAACCGAGTTTAATTGAATTGATCGCGTTTAGTGTCAGTGGTGAAAACGGCTCTTAATGTCTTATGCTTTCACGATCACTGTTCCGAACGAAACAACGTTTAAGTCGGATTAACTTTCGTGTATTGGTCTAGTGGTAGCAAGCGCGACTGCTGAGCACGGGGTCCTGGATCCTGGATTCGATCCCCGGTTCAGGCAAATTGTTATTCGGTTGTTCCATTACGAAATTCTCAGTAGTAGCACGGAGTCTGGAATTGTGCCCGATGGAATAATTTGACAGCTCTAAAAACTTCTATCCTTTTTAAATGATCTTTGTTAGAGAGAGATAGGGAGTCTAAATTAGTTTATAGCGTGTGCAAGAGAAGTACTATTACTTACCGTACCGAAGGTGTATCAAATATGACCCCAAGTAGGGTTGGCGCCAAATAGTAAAATCATTGATAAGATGTATTACAGGAATAATCCAACTTATCGATAACATATTATATAATACCAGTTTTAGGTCAATATGTATAACAATAAAGATATGGATAGAATTCTTAAAATACATACCAGCTATCTAAGATAAAAGGATTACGGATTTCGCGTTAGCTTTTTTTATCGATGGATATTCAATCATATGGTATTTGCTGAGTGTGTGCCGATAGCCATTTTTAACGATAACCGTGTCCAAAACCTGGCCTAACAAACACTTATCACTAAGGAAACGTGAAAGGAATTTATTACTAAGAATTAGTCAAAATAACTTTTATGTTAAGGTGATAAGACTAAAAATGGACTAGCCACGGTGCTCGGGTTGGAAAAAGATCAAGCATTTTTATCCTTAAATCACTATTTAAATACATAAAATAATAATATTAGTAAAAATTATTGTTTTACATAAAACAGTTTTGATCGTCTGAAATTAATTGATTATCTGAAATTGTCATCAGAACTAAAGGTATGTACCAAATATCAGATCAATCTGTCAACAGAAAGTTGGTAAAATATCGATTATTAAATTTGAACCAAATAATAAACAGGTCAAACTAAATAAAACCGTTTAAAAATAAACCGCCTGTACTTGTCCCACTGCAAGACAAATGCCTCTTCTCATACGGAGAAGGATCTTACATTAATTACCGTACAATCAAGCGTTTAAACATTCTAGTAGCAATTTTTAAAATGCGGATTTTTTGAATGATATATAATAATCAATTAGATCAGTATTATGTAGTTTCTGCTTACCCCTGTGGAAAATAGGTGTGGTGGTATGTATGAAGAGTATCAGACGGTCACAATTTCGATTGCCAACCGCGAAAATTCTGACCAAAGTTTGTTTTTGTCATTTAACCTAACCTTGATAGCTTGACCTCCTAATCAGCGCTGTGATGCGTATCGCTTCGAAACATCTCTCAATACTTAACAATAATTTCGGTAACAACTGATAGTACACTCTAGTTTTAGTAATTGTCCACATAATGTTACAATTACAATTTGATCAGATGAAAATGTAAATAAAGTGTTTATGCAAATTTTGGGGTCTTGGAAATTAGTGTTATCGGCCTTCATTACCGCCTTTTTATTGTTAGGTTAGACTTATACGTAGTGGTTGGATGATAAAGCTTAACCTTTTTGGAGTGTGTACTCTTTTAATGATAAATGTCTTTTGTCTTTGTCTGTGTTAATATCTCATAAAATGCAATAAAAAAAATTACCATAAAAATATCGATAACGTTTTCGTCCTCAAGATAAAGATAAAAAATATTCACTTATTAACTAACAGCCTACTCTTCAGATCTCGAGCGGAGGTGGAGCCCCCTCTGCCGGAGACTCCGCCAGCGCCCGCAGCCCCCGCGCCGCGCCCCGAGGACCTGGAGCCGGGCTCGCAGCGACAGTACTCGCTCGACGACTTCGAACTCATCAGGGTTATTGGAAGAGGCTCTTATGCTAAGGTAAGAGGTTCTCTTGGGGAATTAAATATTCGATTTGTGAGACTTGAGATTTATGCGACCTATTCGTTAAAAATACTAACAATTAACACAAAATAAAATATTTCAAAAATACTAAAAAATAATACAAAATAAACTATTGTAAAAAGACCATGTTTTGTTTTGACCAAGCTTTATAGTGTAAGTCCTACAAAATTATTCGAATAATTACCATCACGTTAATCGAGTTTCTCGACGCGTTTGAAACAACCTATCACGTGCGCTAACGTACTCTCTTTCGAGGACTTATAAAACTTGCATTTACAAATATTATTTCCCGTTATTGCCACTAGATGGCGCTATTTCCATTTTATAGAAACGTAGTTAACCTTAACGCTATTTAATTAAGTAGAATAACTCGGTACTAGGCATTCTTAATCATTTTCTTTTTATGGTTGAGCCTTGCTGGTTTCGGCCCGGCCGGGGTGGTCGTACCTTCTCACAGAAAATCGTCTTGTCGTCTTGACATTTATAGTCGTTTCATAAAAGCTCTTATGGCATCCGCATAAGGTTGAAATTGCAATAGCTTATCCACCTTCGTGAAATGACATCTAAACAGTTCGTACTGTTGTTTTTTACTGTGAATGAAGAGGCCCCTCAAAGGCAGGCAATGCCATTGTTGCTGGGAGTCTATGTACTGCGGGGATCACCTACCATCGGGTGACACCCCTGGTCGTATTCCATCTTTGTCTATAATAAGTCTTTATATTCGAACATCAAAACTTAACGTATATGCAAAATTTTAAGTCTGCGCTGTTAACTGTAGAAGAATTCCCTTATCTGGAGCTAATCCTAGATGTCGATTCAGGTGATGTTTACCATAAAAATGCGTATTCATCAGAACTGAACTAATATGTAAAACTTCAGCTCCAAATAAAAGGAAGTGGTTCTAATCCTGTCACATACTCTAACATACAAATATTGCAAGTTAAATAAAAGCTAAAGAATGTTTCTTTGTCATCCAGGTCCTGATGGTAGAACTGAAGCGTACAAAACGTGTGTACGCGATGAAAGTGATCAAGAAGGCGTTAGTAACGGACGACGAGGACATCGACTGGGTGCAGACAGAGAAGCACGTGTTCGAAACCGCGTCCAACCATCCCTTCCTCGTGGGGCTGCACTCCTGCTTCCAAACTCCCAGCAGATTGTTCTTTGTCATCGAGTTCGTGAGGGGCGGAGATCTTATGTAAGTTTGTTTGTATAGGCGACCTTAAAATTGCTTTACTTACCACTTTTGACAAAAACTTCCATCAAAATTAAATATTATGTCTGTCTGTTCAAATGACAACGTTTTCTGTCACTTGGTATTGTAAGCAAAAATAGATTTTGTTTTTCTGGGATATGCAAACGATAGTCACTAAGGGTGGTAAAGCAATTTTATGGTCGACTATACATTAGATAGACACTAACATACTATATAGCTACTATATAGCCTAGTGGTGGTGACCGTTGACTGGCAAGTCAATGGTCTCAAGTTCGAACCCAAAGGCGCGCACCTCTGACTTTTCGTAAGTTATGTGCGTTTTATAAATTTATAAATTAATTATCACTTACTCCGTGCCTCGGAAAGCACGTAAAGCCGTTGGCCCTGCGCCTGATCTCTCTCCGGTCGTGTCGTATTTCCGTCCCATCGGACTATGAGAGTGAGGGAATAGAGAGTGCACCTGTGTTTGCGCACACACTTGTGCACTATAATATCTCCTGCGTAGTTGGCTAATCTCCGTGAGATTGGCCGCTGTGACCGAAATTTGGTCAGGAAGATTATTATATACATATAGGTAATGAAAGTTCTGTTGTGTTTTGATCACCACGACAGCTCACTGTAAATTGGCGATTTTAGACTATTAAAGTCCAGGTTGCTTCACATGTTTTCCTTCACCATTAGTCAGTGGTCTTAGATTAACCAAGAAAGTATTTTTTTCTCACTAAAAAGTCACATTGGTATCTACACTATCTACTACTGTTACTTTTTAGATAACGGTGAAGGAAAACATCGTGATTTCCTCACTTTTTCTTTACATTTAAGATTAGATTTAGGTGATGAAATAAAAATAAAAATAAAATAGTCAACATGCCAATTCTGTTTCCCTTTTAGAGTATTAAATGCCTTTTTATTCAATTCTAAGCTTTACAAATTTTTTTTTTTGTTTGTATTAAAGGTTCCACATGCAACGCCAACGACGGTTGCCGGAGGAGCACGCGCGGTTCTACGCGGCTGAGAT
Source organism: Protodeltote pygarga (assembly GCA_936450705.2). Lineage (NCBI taxonomy): Eukaryota > Metazoa > Arthropoda > Insecta > Lepidoptera > Noctuidae > Protodeltote > Protodeltote pygarga. The sequence goes on along the minus strand of OW388264.2, from coordinate 2,722,343 downwards.
ATCTTTAGCTCTGCACTTCCTGCACGAGCGCGGAGTCATCTACCGCGACCTGAAGCTGGACAACGTGCTGCTGGACCACGAGGGACACATCAAACTTACCGACTATGGCATGTGCAAGGTACGATACGATATATTTGTTTTTTGGTACCGTTTTGTAGTGGTCGACTTCACCAAGAATGGGTCGTTTAATACAATATGTAGTAAGAAAGATATAAAATAGTTTTGATTAACAACTTCACAAAGACAGATAAAATATAAATATCATAATCCTCCTAGCCTTATTATACCCAAACTTTGTTCTGGTCGGCTTCTAACCTAACCTGAATATCAGTTTTCTATAGAGCGACTGCCTATCTGACCTCCGCAACCCAAAGGGATACGATATTCTAAAGTTAGATTAGTTGTCAGAATTTTATGAGGGTATTGATTCCCTTTAACGACTGTCAAAGATCTTTATAACAGCCGAGATGTAACGAAAGCTCTGAAAGTGTGGGGTCAAAATAAGGTGCCTGTCTTAGCTGGTGCTGCAGCAGGGTAATGCTGAAGCGCTGGTATTCTGATTGGCCTAACGTTTGAGGTCATGGACACCGAGCACAGTCGTGGCAATCAGTTTTTTTTTTAAGTAAACGAATAAATAGTACTATCCTCTTATAGAATATTCTCGTGAAATAGCAGTATTTGTGTCATTTTTTGTGTCCCCACACACGGTTTTTAAGTTTTTAAATGTATATAGTATAGAACTTTGGTTTTTCGGGTTTTGTAAAAGTTTTTAACACGCTGTGTATTGTGTATGGATGCAGGAGGGCGTGAGGCCGGGCGACACGACGTCGACGTTCTGCGGCACGCCCAACTACATCGCGCCCGAGATCCTGCGCGGCGAGGAGTACGGCTTCAGCGTGGACTGGTGGGCGCTGGGCGTGCTCACCTACGAGATGCTGGCCGGCCGCTCGCCCTTCGACATCGCGCAGGCCGCCGACAACCCCGACCAGAACACCGAGGACTACTTGTTCCAGGTTACAAAATACAATATCATCCTAACTGAATTTCGTTCACAGCAGCCAATCTAAACGGAGATTAGACATCGATGACATCTAAGAGAACCGCCGCCAGAAATATTTGCTTCTCGCTCGCACACTATATCTTTTATGTATCTTGTTCCTACTCGCACCTACAAATTATATGAAGAGGAGACGCCATTTTCAATCCCATTTCTTATCCGCACGGTTATAACTACTATATAAACTACTATACTTTACAGGTATATTAAGCTTTTAATTTATTTTTAGATTACTTAACTTTATATTTTGTGTAATTTTTACATGTTAGCTTATTAAATATAATTATTTAATAAGAAATTTGAAAAAAAAAACTCCATCCGTATCAGTTGTTTTTTCAAGTTTCTTATTAAATAATTATAGGTACTTGACTTTACTTCATACTTGTTATTAATTTTGACCTAAAACAATTAAAATTCTAGATTTCTCACCACAAATCATTTATAATTGCAGGTTATCTTAGAAAAAACGATCCGTATCCCTCGGTCGCTGTCGGTGAAAGCGGCGTCGGTGCTGAAAGGCTTCCTCAACAAGAACCCTGCTGAGCGGCTCGGCTGCGGCGAGAACGGGTTCCTCGACATCGTCTCACATCCCTTCTTCAAGAGTATCGAATGGGAAATGGTAATGACGTGTCGTATTTTCTATTTTTTTAACCCCTAACGCAAAAACTTTGACGTGTCTATATGTCTTGGTGTCTTGTCTGTGTCATCGTAGCTCCCAAATGGATGAAACGATTTGGATTTAGTTTTTTTTAAATTTAAAATGTAACCTTTAACCTGATCGAGTGTTCTTAGCTAACAAAAATTAGGTTCTGTCGGGGGATTTTTAATTTTATATTACCTTAAATTAGATGGGTCGTACCATCTAATTTACATTTACCGTAAACGTTTAAGTAAACAGTTACTGTAATGCTAGTAATCCTCAGAGGGTCTGGAAGAGGTGTATGGTACACCCACATTATGTTTTTAATGTCTTTCAGTTCACCTATTCTCCGCCAACTGTTGACCGATTTCTCATTTTTGTCATCATTGGATCTGATGATGGGATCCCAGGGAAATTGAGGAAAACCCTCAAATTTTATAGGAATTTATTACGTTTTTTAGTATTTGAAGTTGGTTTAAGTTTTTCTTTAAAATTATATTCTTACTAGTTAAAGAGGTTTTTTTAATACGATTGTATGTTTTTTTTTCTAGCTGGAGCAGAAGCAAGTGGTACCTCCGTTCAAGCCTCGCCTGGAAGGCGAGCGCGACCTGGCCAACTTCCCGCCGGAGTTCACCGACGAGCCAGTACATCTCACGCCCGATAACGAGTTAGTATAATAATATTATTATATACAAATTTTACGCGGACAATCAATCAAATCAATCTGCGCGTGCGCGTCTCGTGCACCCCATCGATAGCGTCTTTCGGCCAGCTTTTTTTTGGCACAATCAGGTTAAGTATCAGCAGAAACTTGTTTCTTGAACCCAGCAGCTCAGCAGGTTCGAACAATATATAACTGAATCGTTTGTTCCAGCACGGTGATCGCCGACATCGACCAGTCCGAGTTCGAAGGCTTCGAGTACGTGAACCCACTCCTGATGTCTCTGGAGGACTGCGTGTGACAGCACGCCTGCCTGCTGCATCCCTACCACGACCCTCTGCAGGTACCTGCGTCCCACTGCTGGACAAACTTACTTGTTACACAATATAATGCAAAAAGCCATGGTTTTCCTTTTATTTATTTTATTAAGTTTCTTAGAGATTTCATCCTTATAATTGATACTAACAATCGATGCAATAAAAGTACAGCGTGTAATTTTTACAAATTTTAGTCTATTTGATTCCCGCGTGTGGTAAGCGAATTTTCGGAAAATTTTGAATGCAGTTTTCTTTCTATTCAAAAATAAAAGAATGTTTTCTTTAAGTAAAATTTTCTATCTACAGTATTAAGAGTACTTTCCCTTCAGGTAGCATTACAAAATTCGACCCTGTCGCCACGTAAATACCAGCTTGTATATACAATTGAACCTCGTAGGTGGCCCTGCTATCGAGTAAAATTAGAACCACTAAGGCGAAGCTGCGTAAAGGTTAGCTAGTAATAAATTCCTTTACTCCTTCAGGCATATGGCTACGGCGCGGAATCCTCGTCCTCTGACTACGACAGCGTATGTTCGGAGCTGCCCCCCCGCAAGCCGACCCTGCTGCAGCACATGTTCTGCCTACCTCTCAACTGACGACAACACTCGCGCGGCAAGGACAAGCCGCTCTGATCACACCGCGACTGAAGCCATTGACTACTAATCATTTGGACATTTGTGTACGTAGAATTTATTAATATAGGAGTGACAAGGATTTATGGAAATGTCTTGTAAACATTTTATAGGAAATTGAGGTTCAACGCATTTTAAGTGTAACTAACTGTGCTACGTACTATGTTTCTCTTAGAATAGGAATGTCAATGATCTGTCAACTGTCACTTGAAAAGTACATTTTGCAAAGATTAGAAAATAGATTTTAAAAGTATAGGTACATGATTTATCTAAGTTGCAAATCTATTGGAGTTTTGATTTAGTTTTAAAGATAATTAAATAAAGCAATATGTATGACGGTCATTCCTATTCTTAGAGACGTATAGTCTAAGTCTAAATGCAGCACATTATGGACCTGTCAATAGGCTAATTTACCTCTAAAATGGATCAGTCCATCTTTGGAACAGAAATCAATTTTTTAAAGTACATTTCTTCTTACTTGTCTCTTAGTGTAAAAAAATAGTACATCTTTTAAAAGATTAAAAAAAAGACTATTTTTAAAGCAATTTAGATTTTAAGGTTATATTCGTAGTATTTTTCAATTCATATTTCGTATTTTATACGAAATATGAATTTAAAAAATTGTTGAAGTGTTTACCAAGATTGTTTACAACTTTGGACAAGTAAGAAAGAATGAGGTATAGATACTAGCTGATCTCTAAACTTCAATTCAATTTACTAAAGTTTCATTTCATGAAGTCGAATCATGAAACTCTTATGACATTCGCATAAGGTTTAAATTGCAATAATATATCCTTCGTGAAATTAAACATCTATATCAAAATAATCACAAGCAAATTAGGTGCAAATTGTATATATAGGTTTACTAAAAATTTCGGATGACTATTTAGACTTAAGCCACGCCTCAGACTTTTTACAGTCGTAGATTGCTAACTTGAAGTCGGATCATCCGCATACAACATGGCGGTCCGTAGACTCGCTAGAGTATAGTTTGGCGCAAAAAAAGAGTCTGGAAAAATTGGGGGCGCCACTAGCGCATTCACATACTACAACTCAAAATTACAAGTTATTTAACACGTACATTTCTATTACGAATTTTTTGTCATCAAATATAATCAAATGATTCACTTTAAATTTCTTTTAATACTCGCAAAGTTAGTTTAAAAGATTTGTATAATTAGTGCCAGCTGTCACCGCCTCAGACTCTTTTTGCCAAGCTAAAAGTTGCAATTTGTAATAATCACTATAAATTTCCCAACTATGTAAAATACAGTTTCTAAGGCATTGCTGTATTTGTATCAGTAAGGTATATTTAGTACTTAAAGTACTGTATTTTAAAAATTAACGCACATAACGTGCCAATTTTAGCACAAGTATTTTAAGAGTCAATGGCTTCGAAGTGTGAAAATTTCACTAATAAGTGAATAATGTATAATATTGATCAGAGTCGCTTGTTAGGGCACCATTTTATCCACAGTTACACAATCGATACATATATAAATACCTAATTTAAAAAAAATACAAGACACAATACTCTCTCAAAATACGGATACAAAAAAGCCTTTGGAAACATTCCATTGTCAAAGCATTTAATGATCAAAAAGTCTTATTTGTTTATAAAAAAAAAACAAATATAAATAAAATAAGTATAAAAGGCAATATTTTGTATGTAAGATACTAACATCACAATCACACATAGATCTGATTTAATTTTTAACGCTTCAAGGAATTGAGAATCACCGTCTAATATTAATAACATGATTTTGTAATTATAATCATGATTAAAGATTGATCAGCCAACAAAAATGCAAGTAAAGTAGCTAATATTGGTGCTCATAACATATGCGCGCGCGCAGAGGTCACTAACTTCACGTACTCGTAGGTAGGGAGCAGCGATACACACATTTTGCTATTATTAACGTTTAGAACACTTACCCGAGCTAGCGACGGGCAAAACGCTTCTGTACATAAATTAAACAAATTATTCATTATGTATTATACGAGAAAATATTATAAGACTTAATATTTTTGAAACTTGTAGTAGTCTATCTATATACCTTTCTCAGAGGAAGGTGGCGCGTGCGACGACCGCTCGGCTGTCGTGACTTAACGAACGATCGGCCGCCGAGTTGTCGCCCAGCGAGCTCTTTATCAAATCATTATGTTTTTTGAGCAATAAAATATATAGTAGTAATATTGTATTGTAATTATGCGAGACAGGTGATCTGCTCAATGAAAGGCACGTAAGGAATTAAAAGTAGTTGAAATTTTGACGACCGACCGGTCTCAGGATCGTATTTATAGCCCTTATCAAACATTAGTGTATTCCCTAGACGCCTAGAGTTAAGCTAGATTCGTAGCTATGATACTCAGCGAGGAGTAGCGCGCGGCGCAGTTATCAATACTATTTACCCTTCTTATAAATTATTACTTCTTTAGTCCATCTTTACAAATCTGCTGTTAAAAACAAAATTGTATCTTTGTACTTAAAATTTCAATTTAACATAGAAACAATACACAACGAATTTCTTTAGTAAAGGTAAAGTAAAGGAACACCATGTATATAAAAGCCAAACCAAGCTGCGCGCGACTTCAATGCTAGTTTAATTCAGTTAGTGGCACTAAAAGTTACTAATAATTGTATTTATTTACCCTAGTGTTCTTTAAATCTTTCCTAAGCTAGTAACTACTAGTACTACTAACTGTATAATATATTCCATTCCCTAATATAGTTTCTGTTGTCCTTCATAGCTAAACACCACTCGTTTAGGTAGCCAACGAATTTTATATATAAAAAAAAAATATAATATTGAGCACTGAAACAAATTTAAAATCGTGTACATTATAAACAAATTAATATGAAAATAAAACTCGTAAATACATCAGTTATATTATAACAAATTATTGTTAATGTAGAAAAAAAGACTTATTATATAAAAATATGATTGTAACGGAATCGTGTGGCGCACCTTGCCAGTCGCCGGAGCTCAAGTGTCCACAACCTATTCTAAATAGTGCGTAGTACCTATCTATTAGACATTTTGCACCGATATTATATTATAGTTATAATGACACGCGCGTCGGTCTCCGCTCGAATACTTCGCGTGTATCCTCGGCCGTCGATACGAATTGTGTGTACATTGATATCATCACAATCCGAGTGAGTCCCAGGCCGCAGCGCATGGCTGGACCTCGACGGCCGAACTTACCTAAATCTGTGTTGTCGTTGCCCATAATATTATATTTTATCAATGTGTTGCCGATATTAAAAGATTATGAACATCGTGCTATTGTGTTGTTGCGGCGTCACTGTGTGCCTGTATAGGTTCTTTTGTATAATTTATATGGTTAAGTATTTAATTATTGTTAAGCGGCAGTATTGTGGTACTATTAACGCTTTAGATGTAATTAGTTAACATTCCATGTATCAGGTGACACATCACACCGAATAATGTTACATTGTTGAATCTGTTCTCATTGTTTGTCATTTTATATATTATCCATTATATTATAACGCCGCGTTGTAATGTCAAACGTTGAACTTTATGATAAATGTTTTATTACCAAAAATTTTGTAATATGTATAAAATCTAACTAACTGCATGACAAGTGACATTTTAACAATTATAATTAAATATAAGAGGAATTGTTAAACAGTTACATTTCGCAACTTAGAACAAAACTATGTATCTTAGTTTTTAAGTATTTTTAGTTACTCGCATGTATGTACTATTCCCCGTTTACGGTAAGGAATGATAAAACATAGATTTTTACATAAAGTACGTTGGTTTATTGTATTTAATTTTCGGCCGTATATTTGTTTAAGGTACACCAATAAATGTACGTTACTTAAAGGTTTTCATTGAGAATTACTTGGTGCGTGATTGAGACATACTGTCAAATTAGACTGGAGAAATTGGGATACTGTAACTATTCTATGCTTAACTGAAAATAAAGAAGATTAATCAGATCATGTGTTTTACTTTACCTATCACATAACCTACAAAACGGTGCATTCCGTTCTGTTCTACTATGCTTGTTCTGCTAGTAGAACAGAACGGAATAAATCTGCACAAATTCCGTCTTGTTCTACTAGTAGTACAAAGATAAATAAGTACTTATCTAATTTTGCCACATCTAACCTATTTAGCTACTCATAATCACAGCATACATTTATCTACGTTGTACATAATCATAATACATAAGTAGATTATGTACTATTGTGGGCACTTTCAAATTCCTACCATTTAATTATATTATCGTAAATAACAAGAACGCTGCGATGATTATCTACATCTTGGTTATGTTCTCCTAGTACCGTTTGAAAATTGAATACACCCTATTAAAAGATACGCAAGATTGTTTTACATTAACAATATCGAGTCCCTTCATAAAAGCACAAATTCTTCTTTCTTATGAGCTCCTGGTACCGACGCTCAGGTTTTAAGTATATTGTTAAAAATTTACTTATTACAAATCCACACTCTTAATGATCCTGTTCTCTTAGTACCCACCTATGAATCAGAATGTTGTAAGTAAGAAAACAATTTGTGCCCCCACTCCTAATATTTATCATCTACATAATTCTGTTCTCCTAGTACCTACATAAACCATTCTGTTCGTTTTCCGTTTGTTTTAATTTAATAATACGGATTTTTTTTTCGTTCTGTTCTACTGCAACACGTGACTTATTGGATTTTTCGAAGGAAATACGGAATAATTATATTTATAGCACTTGTTCTACCAGTAGAACAGAACGGGAAAAATTACGTGAATTCCGCCTTGTTCTACTAGTATAACAAGAGAAGTAGAACGGAATAGACCTACAAAACAGTATATGTACGAACTAGTAAGAGCGTTAAGAGCGTACAGCATAAAGAATGTATTTGGCTAAGCTCCATTGAAATTGGCCACTGTGACCGAAATTCACATAGGGGTCATTATAAATATACATATATAAAATATAAGTGTAAATAAAAAACAAATATCCATTACAAAATTATTTTATTTCAACATAAACGCACACAGGATACAATAAATCAAATTAAGATTTCCTCATTTGAAGTTAATTCAAAGTAAGAAAGCAAAATATTGAACACTGGCCTCATGTAAGTACATAGGATTACTATATAAACATTACACTGCTAATATACACGAGCACAATGTTTAATCCTATATAGATCTTTGTGTGCTTAAAATCTGAAAATCGAATAACCAAATAAATGCAACGTTCGTACAATACATTCATGACTTAGCAAAATACTGAGATTATCTATGAAATTCAAACAATACATAATGCGGGTGCATAATACATTAGTTACTTTATAATATATAATACTGAAATGCGAGATTCTACACTGGAATGGAATGTCATAGTTAGGTGAAGTTTTATAGTAACTTTGACAATATGTTGACTATTTAGTGATGGCACTCAAGAATTCTTAATAAATATGGTACTTAATATTGTAGTGATAACTTTGATATAATTATACTGTAGGTACTTCCGAGTTGCCACCTCTAAACACCAAACCAATACTAATCGGTAATCCGCACAGGACGGGATGGGACGTGAATGTCGAGATGCTACATGAATATTTGTAAATAGACTCTAAAGATATAGTCCGATATCAGGATTACCTAATAAGATGCAAATAATTTGTAAATTTTCCAAAAATTCGCTCTTATAAGACACAGCGACGTCATTGGTTGTGATGTATTATATACATCGTAGATAACTTCCAAAATAAATATCTTTGTGTAGTTAAGTACCTTAACTTTATCATTAAAATGTTCATCACACAATATCACAGAACATAACCAAATTGAATCTTAAAGAAATGTGCAAGTGCTAATACAATAACTAAATAATACTATTCGGAGCAGTACTTAAATCAAATAAAAAAACTAATAAATAAGCACCGAAACTCGCAGTGTAAACAAAAATCTAACCATTATAGAAATATTAATTTTAATTGTAAATCTCTAGAATAATTTAATCACCTACGTCTAGGTAGATTGAAAAAACATCGCAAAGTAATTAAGCACAATTAATACGCATGTCATTAGTTTTTATACCTCGTGCAGAAAGGTATACTTTAGGAGCACAATCGATATCTAATGACCACTATGCAGACTCCTAGATCTGATTATATGCCATTTTTAGTCTTGTCTTTAAGTTGTAAAAATTTTGGCACATCTTATATACCAAAAAATATATAACAAAGGTTTTTTAGAAAGAAATGTTAACTAAATAGAGTATATTGCTTGCTTTTGATATTATAGTTATATTTTATGCTTTTTTCGTTTAAAAGACTTGTCAAAATTGTTTACATCTTTAAGACAGGTAAGAAAAAAATAAATATAAAATGTTCTTATTGCTCTGGGAATTTTCAGGGTCTTCAAGAGACACTCGTTGCGCAATTTTTAATATAACCTTTCCGCTTACACTATATAAAAACGTTTTTGCGTCTATGCATTGTAATTTCTCAACATATTCAGTCGTGCAATACAATTACACCTATTCTGCATAACTACATCTCAGTAATAATGTTCCCTCTTACATTCAGATAGATAGAAGTCCAATATAGAACTGCTCCTGAATAGTTTTGTGCCGTGGTGAAGGATGGTGGATGATGGCGGAGAATGTGTACACAATGGCGCTCACTGGTCACCGTTCTCGTGAGCCAGCTTCAGCTTCTTGTTTGGCGGAGAGTTAAAGAGAGCGCCGGTTTGGAGCTCCTTCATTAGGAACGGCACCTAGAAAATAATATTAATATTGAGTATGGTAACAAAAGAGAAAATACCACAATACGTCATTAATATAATATTTGGAACAAGGTAGGTCCAAAAAATTTTCTTGAGGAATACCAAATATTAAATCTATTGTGACACTAGTCGATATCTAAAAAAACATTGTTTATTTAGGAAAAGTAATCATTAAATAACTTTAGGAAGAGAGATCGCAAATTCCTAGGTTGTTTTAATTTTAGATATAAGTTTGCGGATAGACACTATATGAAATTCTTTAATAATAATTATACAATGATGTCCGAAAAAATTGCTTCTCTACACTCACTGGTAATATCTGATCTAAATCCGTACCTACTGATTACTAATAGCAATTAATTTATTCAGCGCTTGAGTCTATTCGTTTACATGTAGGAGCGTCACCTTATGTTCGAGCCCCAGATGGTTGGTGGGCGGCAGCGCGAGCGCGGCGCGCAGCAGGTTCTCGATGGCGGCGCGCTGCTTGAACAGCGCGTTGACGACGGGCGCGCCGCCCGGCACCAGCGGCGCCTTCAGCAGGTACGCCAGCCCCGACAGCACCGCGTGCAGCGCCTGGTAGCCTGCACAGCCCGTAGTGTTACTGCCAACTGCTACTTTTGTCTATACTTTATTTTTATTTAATAAGAAATTTGAAAAACAACTGATACGGATGGGATTCGAACTCACGGTCTCCGGCGTACCGTGCCGACGCTCTAACCGCTGAACCACCGTATCCTATCAGAATCAGTCGAAATTTCAAATCTCTTTCTACGCCTAGGGCGTGTGGTAATATCTATCGGAATACATTACGTATCCATCATTAAATATTTATATTTAATAAGCTAACATGTGCTAAAACATGTAAAAATTTCACAAAAAATACTTTGTATTTGTATTGCTTCTTTCTTTCAATAATTACCAATAATAGTTTACAGATGTAATTGGCTGATTAATTTAAAAAATATATATTATTTGTTCTTATAGCGGCAACAGAAAGACATCATCTGTGAAAGTCTCAACTGTCTAGCTACCTATGAGCCTGTTCATGAGATACAACCTGGTGACAAACGAACAGACGGACAGACAACGGAGTCTTAGTAATAGGGGTCCCGTTTTACCCTTTGAATACGAAACTCTAATAAAAAGTTACATCGAGGAAAATTGACATCATTAACAAAAATCACAGTAAAAGCTGTTCAATAACCATACAGAAAATGACGTGAAACTTATTTATATTAGAACGTACTGCTGCTTTCTCCTTCGCGGAAGGCGAACCTGGCGAAGAGTTCAGCCAGCAGCACCAGGTCCAGGATGAGCGGCACCGCCAGCAGAGAGTCCTCGCACGTGTTGTGCACCACGATGGTGTTGGTGCCGTGCAACAGTATCTCTGACGTGTACTCGTCCATCGCGCGCTTGGAGTCACCTGAACAATTTTAAGTCAAATCATATATAATAATGTCCGCACCAAATTTCGATCTCAACGGTCAATCTTAACGGAGATTACAAAGCTACACAGTAGATATTGTAGTGCACAAGTGTGCTCAAAAACACAAGTGCACTCTCTCATAATCTGACGACTTCCATGGTCTATAAATCCAGAAAATCAAGTGACAATTAATTTATTATACAAACATAACTTACGCAAAATCAGAAGGTGCCTTGGGATACAACCTGAGACCTCTGACTTGCCAGATAACGGCCTACCACTAGGCTGTCATGGCTTTTATCAATAGACATTATATATATATATATTATACATTATTATATTATATACATTTTTTAACCAATACATATTGCAGATTTTGTGTTACCTTCAGTAACATTATATTAAACTTTTAACTATCACCAAAGACGTCGCATAACAATTATTTTTCTTTTGTGTAATTTTTCAATGTTCGACGGATTAATTATTGTAAATGGTATATATTTAAAACTCATAGATAGCTATAAGATTTTCCCTTTAACTAGACTCACCGACGTATGGCACATATTTGATGACGACGACGTGGTCCGGCTTCTCCCCCGGCTTATACAGCAACTGGTTCGACTCCACCATGTCATCTACTACGTTACTCTTTGATATCTGGGAAACATATGTTCTATGACAATTAACGCTATCCCTAAAAACGCAGCCCGCAGGCTCCAAATAACTATAACCTAACGAGTTTTATAACATTTATTCATCATCATCATTTCAGCCATAAGACGTCCACTGCTGAACATAGGCAACATTAATTAATATTATTTATTTATTTATTATTTAATAAAAATAACATGGTAAGTTTTATAATCTATCATAATTTCCAACAAAACTATACACATAAATAATATTATTTAATAAGCAAAACGTGCAAAAACATGCAAAAAACATACATAAAACTATATACATAGTTTGTCTGTTGGATCACAGTTATCTGTTATAAATTTTACTATATAAACATTAAAAACACAAATTAATTAACTTCGTTTAAACTAACTCTCACGAGGCTGTCTCCGCGACACTTGTCGCTTCAGGCCAATCATTACATAGCGTAGATAAAGATCATAATCATAATCAAGATTCACTTCAATTTGTTCTATTTTGATCATGAATTAGTCATCTACTAAATATTTGCACGATACTGAGTATACTGACTGACCTCTTTGGATCTGAACTGTTTGGGCGCGGACAGATTCTTGCCGTCGTTGTTGCCCAAGTGATTGTAGCTCACGATTGACACCGGCTTCAAACCTGAAACAATCATTTACAAATTTTTATTACCTGTAACTGAAAAGTATGAGAACTTCTTTGCGTAGTACGTGGTGCTAGAACAATCAATAAGAATAGGCCGGCTTGACCCTCCCTCTCACAGAATATCGACGTGAAATAACAGTATTCGTACTATTGTATTGTACAGTCAGTGAGAGCATCAGAGGCCTATTCCCCGACCAACCGAAATCCCCCTTCCTTAATCTCCTTTCCCCTTCTAAAATCTCCTCTCCCGTTTCTTTATATCCTCTCCCCTTCCATAACACTGCACAACAGCATTTCTGATGATTGGGTTATGTTATATGATATTAGTCCAATTTTCAATGACGATTTCAAATCTGTAACTGCAATTTCTGTATCAGCTCTAGTTAAAAAAATATGACACTTTATTGTTTTTTACAATAAAACTCTATCTATTTGCAGATGATCCCAATTTATTTAATTTTAAGTTGAAAAAAACTTTCTTTTATTTGATTTTCTTGCTGAAGCTGAAGGCAGAGAGCTATTCTGAATATTTCAACAATATTCAGCAATCATGTGAGCGTTCCAGTAGCCTTGATAGCGTTCCTCCATCGTACAAAGGTTCTGGTGGATTCGCTCGTCCTGTTCTTCACTTAGATCCCCAAGATTGGCGGGAAAATAGTCTAAGTGGTTGTGAAGAAGGTGTAACTTGGTGCTCATGTTACATCCGAGCCTTTAAAAGTGATTTATTAGTTCTTTAACGTATTAAGGAGATTTCGTTCTCTTGTGCGGTAATAAGTAATTTTAGTCCCTTTTGTTACCAAGTTCCTTTCGTTTAGAATAGAAGCCAACAGTTCTGAAACAGACTTTGACTGTCCTAGATCTCTAATAAGGTCGTTTAAATCATCTTGGTTGAATAGTTTTGGTGCTTTCAAGTCACATTCAAAGTCACTATCACTATTGTCCATTTTTGCCTCAAAAGAGAAGGACCGGCTTGAGATTCAGGTGATATTTTAGGGCTCAAAACACATATTATATGTGCCGACCGTATGGAAGGATAAAATATTCCCATATGGCTCGATTTTTTCGGTTAATACCAGTTATATTCACCAAGCAAAAATAACAGTCCTCGTGGTGATTAACGGGTTCTATCCAGATCATAGCCGTTTCGTACCAAAATCTATTCCTTTTCTTATTTGTCCACAAAGGTAGGAACCCAACACACGTTTTGCATACCTTTTGCAGAATCCAAGGCTTGTTTTTCATTTCCAGTGGGTGACCAAAGTCATTTTTGTAAGCCTCATTTACGAACGTAGTCACATTCAAATGGTATTTTTTAACAAATACTCTCCGCAAATGAAACAAAAATGATTCAGATCATTCACACAAACTTGTCTTGATGATGCCATATCAAATTATATTAAGAAAACGATAAAAATAATATTATTATCAGCTAATTAACACGGCAATACATCGATTTTATTGTGAAACCTATAACTTGTAAACAAGAGCTGTTACAAAAAAAACGAGGGTATATTTAGAATCAGCGATGTCAAATTAGTAAACATCATGTGATAAAACTCAATCATCAGACAAAAGTTGCAATTTTGTTGTGCAGTGTAATCTACTCTCCCATTCCATAATCTTTTCTCCTCTGACGTTATCTCCTATCCCCTTCCATAATCTCCTCTTAATCGGTCTTATAGGACCTGACAGCATTTAAATGTACCCATACATATTTTATATTATAAGAACTCACCAGCTGAAACCAGAAAGTCAACAAGCACAGACTTGAGCTTGGTCTGTCCAGACTTGAAGTCGTCACCCGCGACAAACACGCCGCGCTTTTCCGCCCGCTGCACCACACCCGGCACTAACGTGTTCTGGGGCGAACCGTTTATGTATATGCACTGTAATATAATACACATCATCAGTTTATTATTCTTTGTAGAAGAAATGAAGGTGACACTTTTTAATAAGGCGGGAAACATTTAAAAGAGAGGGAAAACATTCAAAAGGCCCCCAAGCCCCCTAAGCCTTACTGTGCATGGCTCTGTGCCATCGTTGTGTCTGGGGTCGCTCAGTGAGCGGACAGAATCCCTAAGCACACGCGACCCCAAAGGCCCCACCTGTCTTTATTGATGATTGCCTTCTCGAGGCTTTCTCCAAACGACATCGGCGCTCTCTTGATCCCTATTGATTGATAATGATGATTAATGGTCGATCCTTCTCTGTATGAGAAGAGGCTTTTGCCCTGCATTGGGACAGTTGCTGATTTACTTATTTATTTATTATATAAATAGGTTTAATTGTTTAGGCACTCTTTTGATTTATTTTTATTAGTTAAGCATTCTTCGTCTATATTGTATTTAATTTAACAGTACATAATAAAATACTTATCAATTTAGTGATTAAATAAATTAAATAATAAAAAAATAGGTTTTATTGTAATAAAAGCAATGGCTGCAACTTCCATATCGATTAAACAACATGTAGAAGTTTTTTTTTAATTTACCTTACATGATCCTTAACCAATCTGTCTCAACTCAACTACTGATAAACATTTGTGTTTAAAAACGAAAGGTATGGGATAAAATTCGTGAAATAAATTCCTCATTTTCCTAAAAATAATCAATTAGGTAGTTGTATATTGTTTATAAATGATTAAATATCTGCGTCCTATGGATATTGCAGAAGTGTCTACATAGAAAATAAAGATGTTAATATCTTTGCTACAACTAAGTAAGATGCTGTTCGCTTCGATTTCAGTATTCTGCCAAATTAACGGAATACAGTCCTTTTTTTTTCGTAAAGACAATATTAAATACTTACTAAGTTTACCAAGGAACTCAATCCAATTAGTGGTAGATAAACCTACCCGTTTATTAAATTGAGAACTAGTGTTTTATTTATTTAAAAAAATCAAAAGTATTTCTATAAAAAAACCAGTATGTTAAAAAAATATATAAACAAAAGTTTTGATATCTTTAATCTCACTTACATTCTCATCGATGGCAGCCATTGCGAATATGGTGGAGGGCGATATCTCTGCGTTGTTGTCTCTGAGCGCACGCTCCAAGTTCTCGGAAGTATCGTGGACGTGAGGGCGGATCTCACAGAACCTGAAACAACGATATAAGTAATTAATATATACACATAATTATAAATTTTAATAGCCAAGTATAGCAAGCAAAGTTCAACATTTTTATTGTAATTAAAGATTAGGTAACAACTGTTTGATTTTCGGAAAAATTATGTATTTTATCGGTAATATTTAGTTATCGGTTGATCTAGCAGAAATTACGGGGCCCCATGGTGATTTATTTATTCATACATCATTGTTTTTTTCTCAAATTATTATTTATACAACATCAAATCTCAAATTTATTACTTCATCAGAAAAGAAATCTAATTTTTATCAGAGCTTATTGACCGTAATAATACTTATATATTAACCTATGTACTGTACACAAATAAATGAATTGAATTCGATCTCAGTACCCTGGGGGCTTAGCCAAGTTGACTATCTACAATTGCTAACGAATAGAAAAGGAAAGATATGTAAGGATGACATTACTTTTATCGATAAGTCACGTGGTCAAAACAAACGAATAGAATCTAATCCTATACATTTCTTTCGTTTTCTATTCGTTAGCGATTGTAGATAGTCAACTTGGCTAAGCCACCTGGGCTCTTGCCCACAGTGACCAATAGAAAAGAAGGACCTGGGAAGATGATGATGATGGATGGATAACTTCGATAGTCCATTACTTCTATAAGGTATGGTATTACCTCTCAGTGTTAGCAGTCCACAGTATAACGATCTTGTCCAGTTTATTTTTGTCGCGGAAGTCTTTGATGTCGGCGCGCACCTGCAGGTACTGCTCGAACTTGGTGCCACGGATCAGGTTTGTGGCACGGTCCGCCTGCGAGAATAAGATACATAGGTATAGGTTATATTAAAGCGATACTCGAAGAATGCTCCGCGAAACCCTAGTGCTCCGCAAAGCCTCTGTAGAGGGGGGGGGGGGGGGCTCCGCAAAAGTACTGGTTTAAAAAACAAAGATTAAAAAACATGAATCTTTTAAGGCTTCGTTATTTGTATTCGTATTTAGTTTTCCAAAAGAGTTTTCTAGCCAAAAAAGTTTGAGAACGGCTGGATTAGTTTCCACTAAGAAGTACAAGTTAGAGATTATTTTCTATGAGAAGCTCGGAATCTCCTGAATTCTCGGTAATTCGGAATTTGTTAGAGAAGGCAATGATATATAATGATACAGTTCTTAAGATTTTGTTACTAACGTAATTGATTGTATAAGTTGTCCGAAAATAAACTTAAAATTAATTTTAAAATTTTAATTTTAGAGTATTTTCGATTTAGACGAGCTTTTCGCCATTTCTTAAGTTGAAATTTTTTACTCTTATCAAAGATCCTCGGAAATTATCACGAAAAAATAACCGGCACAAACCAGTGAAGAATGTGTGTAGAGTGTCGATGGAATAATTTCCGCCATTTTACATAGTAACAGAATGTGATCCAAGTGATGGATACCCTATTGACACACCATTGAAGTCTTTGAGAATACAGACTTGGGGATCAGGAATGAGTCTCAGAAAGTGCTGCAGCCGCCTGCAATAACTGTATCAATGTCCTTCAATAAAAAAAAGACTGCCTCGTTGGTCTAGTGGTAGCAAGCGCGACTGCTGAGCACGAGGTCCTGGGTTCGATCCCCGGGTCGGGCAAAATGTTATTGGGTTTTTCCATCAGGAAGTTCTCAGTAGCAGCACGGAGTCTGGAATTGTGCCCGGTTAATGGCAATAGGCTCGCCCCCTAGTACATGGGACTTATAACATAGCCGGCGAAACGTGGGTGTACTGCACACCTCTGCCTACCCCCTCTGGGGAATACAGGCGTGAGTCTATAAATAAATAAATATAAAATAAAAGACTCAAGGTAACACTTTACATATTTAACGACTATTTCCTGCAGCGGTAAACATACATTTCCCATAGCCGATAATTCTTTCTTCCTACTACATAAATCGATATTGATAACAACTTTATCAAACCACATAGTTTGTCGACAACACATTAGTAACAGTTTATTGAAAACTCGTACTTATTGCTATTTCATTAAGGTGCAAGAAATAAGGAAAATGCATGCTGTTATATCTGATTTGCCATTGACCGTTTGCTTCTAGTAAGCCAGAGTACTACTTGAATATTTTTTATCAATGTGTGATAGTTTTCCTTCTTTTTTAGAGTTCCGTACCCAAAGGGTAAAAACGGGACCCTATTACTAAGTCTTAGCTGTCCGTCCGTTTGTCACCAGGCTGTTTCCATGAGCCATGATAGCTAGACAGTTGAAATTTTTACAGATAATGTATTTCTGTTGCCGCTATAACAACAAATACTAACATCGGAATAAAATAAAATAAATATTTAGATGGGGCTTCCATACAACAAACGTGATTTTTTTTGCCGTTTTTTGCCCTTTGTCTCTCAGATTTGACTCGCACTTGTCCGAGTTTTTTTTTAAATTATTGCTCATGTTGAATGCATTTAAGTTTCAGACTGGATGTGAGAAAGTAGGATAGCATGTAAAATAATATGCCAAGATTCATATTCAATGTTTTATAATGACGGTTTATCTCAAAGCACAACCCCTTTTCACAGCTCACGCGCATCAAGTGAGTGCGCATGCTTGACATACAACTGTAATTTTTTGAGCATACTCGAAATGGCCATGCTTATTACTAGCTAAGTTTTTTCAGATATGCTACTAAGTAGCAATGCTCAATAATAGCATGATTTCGTGGCAGAAATGAGTATTTCCGCACCTTTATCATTTTTAGGGCCGTGTGGTTTCCGGCCCAAGAATACACAACCACCCCTACCTACTCGTCCCGCGGGTGTCGTAAGAAGCGACAAGGGGAAAGATCCGGAGGATGGGCAGCAGCATCTTTTTGTGTAACAGCAATCATCTGCTACTGCGATCGCTAACCCGCTTGTACCCGCAAATACCTCCAATGAGCGCACGATAGTGGCTCGAATTTGGAGAGGCAGTGGCTATATTCAGCAGTTGACTAATATAGGCTGATGATGATGACCATTTTATAAATATAACTTAAACCTGCCAAATAAAGACGATATGATTTTTTATATCGACCTACCAAGGCCAACTAAATAGGTAAGTACTAAAAAAAAGAACCCATTAAATGCCACCATTCCCAGACACAATAAAATTTTCCATGCGGCACGCGTGAATCTACGTAGCGATATGACCGATATGACGAGTTATGTATAATTTTAATTATAAACCGTAGCAACACGGGTTTGGCAATACGATATTGTTGATGTGCCAATTATTGGGTTATATCCGGAGGTAAATATTGTGAGAGAATATTTTAGTCAACGCAAAAGTTTATTCATTTTCGAACGAAAAAGATACGAAAAAAAGTAGAAATGCAACACTTGCTAAAATAGAATCCTTGAACGAAACCTCCGCGAGATGTACCGCCAAATCTTTCTGACTAGAAAGACACAACTCAAAATTTTAAATACAAGTAAGAAGAGAACAACGTGACAGTTCTAAAAAAAAAAGAAAATAAGGCCGAAACTGTCTATGTTATATGCAATCTTTGTATCTTAGAGGAAAAATTTAGCAAGCTTTGTATAGTAAAGAAAAAGTACGCAAGAAAGTTGCATTTAACCACGCAATAAAAGAAGCATGCAAAATCTGACCAGCACGTAATTTAAATCATTTGAATTTATTAAAAAAGTAAACGGGACTTCGAAATTCGAATCGAATTTCTAGCGGAATAGTACATAATATGAACTTGGATGACATTTAATTTGTTCAGTTAAAAAGTTCCACTATTTAAGTTTTCGACGCTTTGACTGGCTAGAAATGATTGGTAATCTTTCTTTTTCCTGTAAGTATTTACTTTGTAAAGGGTTTAAAAGACAGGTATTCAATGTCATCCAACATCAATACATTCTAGCAGAATAGATTGCTCAGATGTTTTGATAACAATTACCCTTTTTTTTCTATGTGATTTCTCTCAGTTATAGCTCATAGAGAGCTCAGGCCGACTGATTACTGGACTTATATCGAGACCTAAAAGACCTCTAGCTAAGGCATTAAAATTAAAACAAAATCAGCTAAGGGTATCCCCAAATTGGACTAGAACATCCCTTAATTGGACTAGAGCATCCCTTAATTGGACTAGGGCCTCGATTCAAGGCGTTGCTTGGGCACACTAGGCAAAAGTTGGATTGATTAAGATTATTTTGAGACATGTTTATGGCTATAGACTAAGCCCGGACTGGCATTCTTATGCCACAAATAACAATTATCCGTATTTACGCATCTATTTTTATTATTTATTTCGTCTCTAACCTCCATTTAGTATTATATTATAAAATTAGAATAGGTGCCATTATAAGTGGGTTATTTTTCAAATATGGAAGAAGTGGAACTCGACAACTGACACTGTTTTATAAACAGGCCGACGAAGGCAATGGAAAATTGTATTATTCCACGGTGGCCCATTCATAGACAATCGGTCTTTGTAAACATACTGGCCGGTTATGATCAACAGGTGGACACGTGTTTTGGAAAAAAAAAAGTTTCTACACAATGGCTCCACGTGTTGGAGTGCAACACGTGGTAAAGCACTAGAATTAGTAATCTAACACTGTAGTTCTATATTGTTTATAAATTTTGAATAGAATTGTAAGCCATACAATATTATACTTCATCCATTGCTTCATAAGTAAACAAAGCTTGTTTAAAAGTAGGTAGTTATCGCACAGTGAACATAAAAATGCGTCAATATTACCCATTGTGTTTCACAAGGGCGCACGCAAACCAGCCATATTCATAGCTAACTGTTTACCCTATAAAATTATTAAACTTATACGTTTAATATTTTCCATTCATATAACTTATGATCTAAATAAAATAAATAAACAGTGAGCCAGTTGATTTTGGCAAAGCGCCCGGAAGAAAGTGTAGGTTTGACATTTGATATAAAAACTCTTCACATTATTTCGCTCAGAGATAATGCTATTAAATTAAAACACATTGCCGACAATATTATCAACCAATTTTTAAGTGGCAATAAATGTTACATAAAGCTTATTGAATTACATTTCGTTCTGAAATGAAAGACTCAGTACGCTTAATAGTTTATGATTAAAAAATAATTTATGTTTTGTTTTAGTGATTGAAATTATACACTAAAGACAGCCGACATAGTTCTATTTTTAAAAAAGGTCATTGACTTGGACAATAGGCTCAAAAAAGAAGCAAATTGTGTAGATCAAAAGCGCGAGATTGTTTTGCTTTCCAGTTTCTTCGTAAATGTAAATTTACATTTTGTAAATGTACAGAATCGACTACTAAATGTCAACAAAAAAAAATCGAAAATAAAATGGTATACCTACAACAACAACTTCATTAACAAATTCACAAATATACATATTTTTGCGAATCTGTAAAAAAAAACAATTTTTGTATATCTGTGCAAAATGTGCTACACGCCCTTTGAGCCCAGACGATCGATTTCTAATATGACAACAAAGTTCTTAATAAAAATGCATATCATTGACATTTAATATACCAGGAAAAGGAACGTAAAATAGTAGGCACTAAATTACAAATGTAACTGACATAATATGCCTTTTTTTTTTTTTTTTCGTGTGGAAAACCCCTTATGGGTACTCCACCACCAAAGGGCCAGTGATGGAGTTATGTCCGACTCGCACGGACTAAAAACCACACGGTGTTCCTCAACGGACCTCTGGACGGGAGAACGGGGTTCACTTGTGTATTCACCGCCCTCCCGCCCTGGTCTTGACCCGCCAATGGCAGGTCCCGCCGTTGTCGGCGCCCTGGCCGCCGCCGAATCCTCTTGAGAGGCGCGCGTGGAACACGACGCGTCGTCCTCTTGGGCCTGTTAGTGGTTGGGCGTCAGAATGCCCCTAGGTCCGACGCCCACAGGCCGGCAACTCATGGAGGCCGGAGGTCGTTAGTCGCCCTCCGGCGTCTGGTGCGTCTCCTGCGAGAGGGAAGTGTGGTTGTCATTTCCCTCTCTCGCTCTGCCGCCTCCTTTGTGGACATCACCTCTTCGCAAAAGGAGGCGACGGCGTTCCACGCTGTCTCGCTCTCGACCATCGATTGGATGATGTTCGGGAGCGAGAGGCCACCGACTGCTGCCTCGAGTTCACGGCGCTGATCCGCCCAGGCTGGGCACTCCTCTAGTGTATGCTGCGCCGTGTCTTCGAGGCCGTTATTGCAGTGATGGCAACCAGACGATTGCTCCCGGCCTATTCGGCACAGGTACTTTCCAAAACAGCCGTGTCCGGTTAGCACCTGCGTCAGCCGGAAGGTTAGGGCGCCGTGCTGGCGCCCCAGCCAATCCTCCATGGTGGGCCTTACCGCCGCTATTGTGGCGTGCCCAGACATAATATGCCTTGCCATCTACCTAGTACAATTATAATAGGTGTCAATTATATATTTACTAGCAAAGACGGTCGATAGTCAATGCTATTATTTAACTATCGCTAATGACTCAATCGGACTGCTCAGTCTGAAAGAGCTTCCTGTTTGCACCGACAGTTTTTGAGCCAGACAGTGGCATAGGCTACTTTTTATCCCAGAATAATAAGTATAGCAAAAATGTTTTTTTACGTAAAACGGTTTTGTCATCAGAACTAAAGGTATGTACCAAATATCAAATCAATCTCGCAAAAGGAAGGGGGTAAAATTTAAATGATTAAATTTGAACCAAATAACAAACAGGGCAAGCTTAGTAAAACCGTTTAAAAATACACGTCATGAGAGCAAATCCGCGAGGAAAGCTAGTTCAAAATATGCATTACACACGATAAACAAGTTTCCTATGCAAATGTACACAAATGTACTACATGGAAAATACCTAGAGTAGAACGCAGGTATAGTACCTAGTAGTGCAGTGCAATATTACTTTAGCAAATAGACACTTAGCGTTATTACAGAACGCACCGCCCCTGGGACTACTTGATCAATACTCGTTCCTCTATGAACAGACTTACGTCATACCTTTTCCTTTATTTCATACATGTGGTATCTTAGGTGGTATTTATCTGAGAGTGCCGACCATGCACCCCGTTAGGGTATTGGAATTTGTAATATTTTATATAAACAATAGTAAGTACTTAAAGACTAGTATTCAATAATATATTTGCAATATCCCGAAAAGGCACAGGTGAACTTGATATAGATACATATTTGGGGCAATCAAAATCTTTATTTTTAATAAGAAGATCCAAATATACAACGTATAACAAAAGTAGTGTGAGACCCTTTAGAAGGTTCATGGTTGCTCATGACAGCACGCCAGGGTTCGCGGGTTCAAGTCCCACTCGAGTCGGTTGTTTTTGCGAGTTTCTTATTCAATCATCAGAATCAATAAGGAAGAAATGTATGTCAAGAGAGATTGCCTCTAAATCCATTCATCCCTTAAATTACGTCAAGCACCTGTCCTGTCCTGTCCTGACCTGTCCTCCTGTCTCCTGTCCATTTATATATTCCTATTGAGTATTCCCCTGCGCCAAACCTTCCTACCCTTGTCACTTTTATGAATGACACAATGAACATTTATCAGAAATGCTCAATCTGTACCCGTATTATATACTTGTATGGCGCAAAGAATCGATTTTATACGCTAGGGCTACGATAATTTTAGAACTGTACGATCGGAAACTACCTGGCCGTGTATAGCATACTATAAAGTAAAAGTAAATACATATGTTATTTAGCTAAAACTTCCACTATGCCGTGTGGTTTCCGGCCCAAGAATAGAATCACCCCTACTCGTCCCGCGGGTGTCGTAAGAAGCGACAAGGGGAAAGATGCGGAGGATGGGCAGCAGCATCCTTCTGTGTAACAGGAGTCATCTGCTACTGTGATCGCCAACCCGCTTGCCCAGCGTGGCGTTTATGGGCAAATACCTCCAATGAGCGCACTATAGAAGCGCGTATTGGGAGAGGCCTATGTTTAACAGTGGACTAATACAGGCTAATGATGATGTTGGACTTCCAAATCAAAGGTCGTAGGTTCAAAACCAAAGCACGCACCTCTGACTTTTCAGATAAATGTGAGTTTTAGAAATAAATGATCACTAGCTAAAACGGCGAGAGAAAACATCGTTAAGACTAAAGAATTTTGCTATTAAAAATTAACTAATGATAACGACCGAAACTCAACAAAAAGGAAAAGAAAAATGTTTACAACAAGGGGACGACAATTAGATGTACAGTCGGCAAAGAAATTAGATTGGCAGGGCGCTAGTTAAGGTTGCAATTTTTTCAATAAGTCATCAATATAATTAAATTTTACCATATTTTCTGAAAAGGTACGACTGAAACCTATACAAAACTAAACAATTTTACACAATCGCATGCAAGCTTCCATAAAAAGCTTCATCCTTGACTAGCGGACCTGTCAACTTAACTCCTTTGCCGACTGTACTCAAGCCGCAAGGGC
Organism: Protodeltote pygarga; assembly: GCA_936450705.2. Classification (NCBI taxonomy): domain Eukaryota; kingdom Metazoa; phylum Arthropoda; class Insecta; order Lepidoptera; family Noctuidae; genus Protodeltote; species Protodeltote pygarga. The sequence goes on along the minus strand of OW388264.2, from coordinate 2,698,031 downwards.
GATAAACAATATGATGAACAGACTCAGACAAGCTAACGTCTACATCGCATCGTGCGTGCGTGCCTGAGTTCGAACCCGCGACCTTAAACTTGACAGTCCAAAGCTACCACGAAGTTATCACTACTCATAAAACCGATAAAAAGTCGCCATTTAATATTCAGTCTACATTTACATAAAGCAGTTTATACACTATTCACTTTTTAGAAAATCTATTTAGGAAATAGGAAGATGTCCTAATTGAAGTTAGAGCAGTTAGATTCAGATTTAGTGCGATTAGAAGGTCCCGACCGCACTACTTCCTAAATTGTATACGATTTAGGTGATGTAATCGCATCACTACGCAATTTGCAACCCAATGTAATTCTACTACGACTGCAAGTTGTCTGTCCTATTTAGGATTCTATTTAGTCTAGTGTAATCACTGACTTTCGATTTCCTAATTATCATCTGCCTAGCCTTTTCCCAACTTTGTTGGGGTCGGCTTCCAGTCTTACCGGATGCAGCTGAATACCAGTGTTTTACATGGAGCGACTGCCTATCAGACATCCACAACCCAGATACTGGGTTACACGATACCCCTTGGTAAGAGTGGTTGTCAGACTTTCGGGCTTCTGACTACCTGTAACGACTGTCAAGGATCTACATTTGACAGCCGGGGCCAACAGCTTAACGTGCTATCCGAGGCACGGAGAGTGATAATTAATTTATAATACGCACATAACTTAGATAAAGTCAGAGGTGAATCCGAGACCTCTGACTTGCCAGTCAACGGTCACAACCACTAGGCTATCACGACTCGATAATTAGTGTTCCGAAATAGATTTCCTAAAAAGTGATTAGTGTATAGTAACTGTTTGAACATGCCACGTGCTACGTCAGCAGACGTCAGTCAACACGTGGTACACGTCACTAAGCGCGTCAGTTTAGTCTATTTCGAACAACACCGGTAAGTATCACTGTCAGGGCTAACCGTAGTAGGTACGTAAATACACAAGTACTTGTAGTAATTGTATGGTGTAGTATGGAATTTCCGTAGTCGTTGTGCAATAAATATGAGTGATTATGTGGCGTGTATGTCACGCTCATGGGAAATAGGAATTCGATTTTATTTTTGTTTGTAGAAAAAATATTGATTAGTGGGATTAGAACTCGCGACCTACCGGGTAACGCCCCAAATTTGGCCACTAAGCTATTCGCCCCTAACCCCCCCCCCCCCCCTAGCTATTAAGCCCGTGTTGTTCAATCATCTCAGATGGTAGTTATATCCACCCTTTGTACGGAGTACTAACTTTGAAGTTAAAGTACCTACAATGATAAACAAATGAAACTTGTATATTTTTTAAATAAATATTTTTACAAAGTATTTTAGTATGCATATTAAGGGAACACTTAAGTTCGAATTTTTCAATTCTTTTTTTGTAGAAACAACTAAGTGTTCGCATAGTATGCCTAAAAAAGAATTTAAAATTATTATATGCGGATATTACGAATATTATGTAGAAATTTTTTAAAATAAAAAAAATAAAAATATCAGTATTTTTTAAAAAATAAATCTAAAAAATAAAATAAATAGAGAAAAACCAATTTAATGTTGCAAAAACTTCATCAGTGGACTCCAGGTACCTAGAAGTCATTAAAAACAGCAATTATTCTAATTATACAAACATAACAGTATCTAAGCTGTGTCGTTAAGGATAAAAATATTGTGCGTGAGAGAATATAAGTACATATTATTATGTGATTGTAGATCCCTGTCATTAAATGTAATTGAAATTACGAGTAGTTAGCATGAATGGTCGAATGATTGCAAGCGCGATAGAGTACGAGGTCCCAGGTACAATTTTCAGTCGGCTATATGTTATTCGGTTTTTCCATTAGGAGACTCTCAAGAAGCTGTAAAAAAAACTTGCTGCATACTTGTAAAAAGGCTTCCCTGATTCATCGATCATAGTTTACAAAAAAATAACGTTGATATCTCCTGGTTCGTGGGTGTACCGTAAACCTAACTTTGTATTCTGAATTCACTAACAGAATTTAAAAAAAAAAAAAAAACATACAAAAAAAGGAAATACACCTTATGCAACAGTCTCGCTCGGGGTATGCGAAACAGTTATATCGAGCTCTCCGGCCTAGAGACCGCCATACCGACTAAAACTGTGTCACTTCTCTATCGCACAGTGACGGGAACGCGGGAACGCTGTTCGCATACTTCCGCAAACACCCCGAGAACATCCGTTGTCAAACACTCTCTTGAGGTGTTACGACTCGCTAGGACCACCCGGCACTTAGTGACCATCTTGAGGACCATGTGCAATGGACGTCAAGACGACTCCGTGTCTGACTGACCCCCAAGGTTACTAAAAGCAAGCCTAGTATCATACAAAAAACAAAAAATAAATATTGAATTTGAAAATGTTTAACTTGAATATTAAATGAATTACGGAACCCTCGATGGTGGGCACTTGGCCGGTTTTTATGTAAATAAAGTGACCAAAAAGCTAACAATATTATACATACAACGGTCTTGAATAGGTCATTGAACTAGTCACTATGGGATGACACATGGCAACAACGGATTTCTGCATAGATATTAGACTAGAACAAATAAAATTATACAATCTTGTTCGTTTCGGTATGAATAGTAAGGTAGCATTTGTTTTTTTATTTGGAATGGTTAGTACACTCGAGCCACGATGAGGATGGCATAAAATTTTAAACCCCCAATAATAAAGAAAAAAGTAGAACACCAGCCTGTACGCCACTTTAAGCGACTTCCAAAAAGTTCTTAATTCGATGCGTATTTTTTTCGTACAGAAATATTATGAAATAAAATAAATCTAAGGCTTATTGCCTTTTTGATTGTTATTTTAAGCTTAAAATTGATTTTGATTGAATCCAGTAGTATTTTTAGAAAACACTTCTCAATTAAAATTTGCATAAGATTTTTTGGAATTTATGACAGGTACAGATCCTTCTTTGTAGGCCTTTGCCCTGCAGTGGGACAGTTACAGGCTTATTTATTTATTTAGACAGATACGAAAAAAATAAGAATAGCTTTTTTCCAGCGAAGTGGTTTAAGAGACAGAGGGTAGGTACAAACATACAGTGACCAGACATTGATCATGCACATGCTCATGATATCCAATTGACGGAGAAATTTATTTTAAATTGTTGGAAAATTAATTTTAAATTGCCTTCTCGTTGGTGTAAGTGATTTGACCGTTGGAGGCCAAGTTAATAAGTTGAAGGTTCATAATTATGTCTTGAACCAATTGCCAATCTTTTCGAAATCTTGTGCGTCTCAGACAATATACCTATTGAACAATTATTACTGTTATCATACTACCGTTTAAAACGGTTGGAAGTTCTTTTTTTCTTTATTAAGTAAAAAGTAAATATTGACCAAGAATCCGCCTGGTAGTAAGTGTCAATGATCTACGATGAATGACATCGTCAATCATCGTAGATCATATATTATGATTAGACTGAGATCACATCTACGTATGTGTGTACACTACACTACACGGAACTGAAATTATACCTACTTTTTTATTTAATGTTAGACTAGAACTCCCAGAGTTCAATTAAGCATCCATCTGTCATATTTAAAAATATTTTTCTGTATTTTCATAAAAACTCCGGAACATGATAATTGAAGTTTAAATGTAAAGTTTTAATTAGTAACATAACACTGTGTAACGGTACTAGGGAATGCAAACCGGTTTCACCGAAACCGAAAAAACCGGCTTTTCGATTATTTTAAAGAACAAATTAAACTCGGTTTTTTTAGTTACAAAATCGGTGTTTTCGAGTTTTCGGTTTTTTCGACTTCATTGCTCTGACAACACTTAAACGCACTAAACGCGCTTTGTGTAAGTAAGTAAAATATGCATTATTGTTATTGTTTTATTTCTACAGTGAATATTGTCATTATGTAACACGATAAATTTATAGTTAATCCAAAAATTTGTACAGATTTACTAAAAATATTGCTATAATAGGTACTTTATTACCTGTGATGCTAATATTTTGTTATAGTTTTTTGTTTTAAGTACAGTTAAAGTTAGTTCTATATTATATTAATTGACAACAATAGAACATCATAGTTTTAGCTTGTAAATTAAGGAAACTTTTAAAACCTTTCGCTATTATTTAATGTCGAACTCTAATCCAGTATTAAGCTTTCATTAGCAAATGTTTGTTTTGAACGTTATTTTAAAATTACTTACGGACATTAATATTTTATAGGGTATATTTGTATGTGTTATGTATGGAGTATGGACCAAGTGATTAATAGAACATTACACATTCATTATACCCGGACATTTAAAAAATACTTATATTAAGTTAATATGATAATGTCTTAATTAATCACTTGGCTCATAAAATATATATTTATATCGTCAATTTTTATTTATTGCTTTACTTTATGTAAGAAAAGAGTTGTCCTGAATTGGTTTTTTATTCGACCAAAATTCTAACCAGCATGTGGTAAATATAATGGATAGAGGCTCTTAAAACTAGTATTTTGACATAAAATATTTCATTTTATATCCCTCCAATTTTGAGAAAATCACTTTCTATTTATAGTACATTTCTGAAGAGATTACGAATAGGCCCTTCTAAATATTAAAATAAATGGAGGGGTGTAAAATTATTTTTTCAGCGGTTCCAGGTTACATATTTTTGTGGCTCGGAGCATCAGGTAGTTTCATGCAGGTTAGAATTTTCTCAGAATAAAAAACCAACGTCCATACGAAAAGCGGACAAGTCCTTTCATTATTTACAGTTAAAAATGGAATTCATTAAACACAATAAAAAAAAAACAAGTCAAATCTCCACATAATTTAATTCACACAGTTTTAGCAAAAAAACCGGGTTTTAAACCGAATAACCGGGTTTTCTTCCGAAACCGAGAAAAAAAGCCGGTTTTTAAATCGGTCCGGTTTTGCATTCCCTAAACGGTACTACCGTCTACCAGGTAACTATTACTTAATCTGTGGTATTGCCGAACAAGGAAAATACTATTTGCACATTTGATATTCCTTAGAAATTACTCATTCTATATTTCCTGCTTATTTCCGAGTTAACTACATCCTAAGTCAACATACGATACATACAATCACCGGATTGTTACATGGCTAGTATCATTTACCGTACGATGTCAGCCCATTGACATGCGTCATGCGTTATCGGCTAATCGTACGATTAGTTAGACTAATATCTTAAATTGTTAAGACTTGCATAAACTTACATAAACATCGTCAAAGCCCAGGTCTGGCTTAACTAACTAACACATGATCAAGCTTCAATCAAGAGCCAATTTCCTGACCTTCAATCACTGTTGTTCTCACATAACACCTCAGAACAATGTATCCAAAAATATTGTAAGCCATTAAAAGAGCAACCATGGAGTTCCTTGCCAGATTCATCTCCATGAAGGGTAGGCTGCCCTTGGAACTGGCAACTAGAGCCACTTTTATAATAATAAAATTATAATTATGACTATTCATAAGTGCTTCAAATGGTCTACATGAATAAAAATATTTTGATTTTGATTTTGACTGTTGATGTTGACTGTTTGTATAAGATGTATAAATTGTTCTTTACAGGAACTGATGGATGCTACTGGAGGCGCCAATCTCGTAGCCCAGTTCTGGGCTGACACAAATTAGATTGCCATCGACACGCTAAGAAGATGTATAAATTACTATATATTCCACATACCTGGTTAGCAGCAATAAAGTCCGGATCGTATATGGCTGGTCGTGGCTTCATCGCTGACATCTCCTTCTTGAGCTTCTGTTGAAGATCGTAGTCGATCACCTTTGCACGAACCATGGACTCCGCCAAATTAAGAGGACTTATATCCCAGCCGTCGATCACTAGGGAAAAGGGGTTTTGTCAAGAAACCGTGAAAGAAAGAAATACGAAAAGATAGTAGGAAATTCGCTAAAGAATCCAGCTATTTCTCCCGCCTGCCCTAGTCCCACGTCACTTGGGGTCAGCGCAAAATGTCTTCCTCCTCTTCTTCATTCACTCCTTTTTCATTCATATCATCTTATCATTAGTCTTACTCTCTCCTTCTCTCTGTTTTATATTCATGAGTCTATCTACATCAAAGTTATCTACATCCCCATAAAAGTTACAAGTTACTTACCCAAATCATCTGGATGCACCATGGGCAACAGATTACACATGGGCACGAACACGTCGTTGCCCTTTTCATCGAGCCCGAGTCGGACTGTCGAAGCCTGAGTTATTGAGCCCCACCTGTAACCACCTCTAACTGTACTATAAGATAAAAACTACGATCTTGACAATATTTTTTTAAAGCAAAAAGAAACCACCAAGTTTAAACTTTGGCTTTTAGAAGCTATGCTTTCCAGCCTAAGAGAAATGCAATGTGCAGTAGATACAGAAGTTGCAGCAAATACAGGCAAAGAATTTAACTGTGCTGCAGATTTCTGCAGCAATTTTACCAGCAAAAACAAGGGAATGGTTTAACGCCGAGGCCTGGATCTCACCATTAGCGCGACTTGCGTCTTGACACTTGTAGACCGGCCGGCACTTGCGACCGCGGAGAGAACAAATGTAAAAGTTGCCATGGCGGAACAACGGCACGACTTGCTGAGAACTGGCACGCTCTAAATAATATCTTACAAGACGGTCGCGTGTGGTAGTGGCCTCGGCAAAATGCTTATATTTTGGGAACTCTTGTGGAGTGCGGTGTTTTGTCTCCTGGTTCTAGGTATGCTTGGCGTCTCTTCAATTTATGGCCAAATCAAAACCCACGTCTTAGTTGAATTTTCTTTTATAACGGGACATTCGCAGAATATACTACAATATTGCTAATATACTCATTGAAAAAAAAACTGAAAAGAAACGATTGTTTCTATATTTCTAATCTAGAAACAATCGTTTCTACACAATGCGCAAGACAGATAAGCTTGGAGAGCTCTGACTAAAAAAGCAATTCATGAAAGTCAGGACTCTCAGTAATGAGTATCACGCGACGACAAAGAAAAAGAGAGAGAGAAAATTAGTGTTTTGGAACTTTAAAAATATCCTCCTTTTGTCGAACATTGGGTTTCCTTTAGAAATTAACGGAATCCGATTGTATTAATGGACTCGTATGGCTTCGTCAGTTCTTAATTAAATGACTTTAAGCGATGTCTATGCACTTAGTTTTAATTCTGTTAGGATTACTAACGATGTTAGGGAACCGTACCTACAGCGCTGCGGTGGAGTTTAAAAAAATACTAAAAGAAAGAAAGAAATTACTTACTTAAAGATGAAAGACTACCGATTTTATAAGTTAACATTTGAAAATGAAAATAATCAAAAGATGGTATTTAAATCCATCCCTGTCATCATCTTTTGGTTTCCTTCTTTAGAAGAGATCTTTCGAAAATTATTCGACAGGAGTACAGTAGGTTGTGACAGATAATTAACTTGTTTAGAAAATTCTTTGCACTTACCAATTAGAGTCCATCTTGCCGTTTTTAGTGTTCCAGAACAGCTGGTGTCTATTAGCCAGGACGGCTGCTGTGAACGTGGAACCGTTGTTGCCGCCCCATCCCACCAGCATCACGCCAACCTTGCCGACGCGACGATCTGTGCGGATGGAGAGGCATTTGCGGACTGGTCGTGCCTGAAAAAGTGAGTTATTTAGTTCAGGGAGCTCGCGGCGGAGGATATGGAATTTTTTAGTGTTTATGGAATGTATTTGGAATTGGAATTGAAGGCTTTCAACAGTGTGTGTGGTACGCTGGCTTCATTGGCAAGCTTACGTCCGAACGGTCGATTGTGGATAGATTACCTCTCGCCTGACCAACAGGCTATAAATGGCGGGGTCCCTCAGAGCAAGTTTATTGCTGATGTAGGTACTTACTCTTCTACAGTTACGTGGATATATTATTATAGTCTATTTTATTATGTGTTTTATATAAGTTGGTATTGGTATAGATCAGAATAATAAGTTTATATTTAAGTTACAAAATATTTAGTACAAGATATTCAGAATTGTTTTATTTGGATATAAGTATTATGCTCAAATACATCAGGAGAGACAATGGTGACCCCGACCGCGTCGTGATTGAACATGCAACATTCGGCGATGACACCGCGACCGTGAGAACGGAGCACGCGCTGTTGGACAAACAACAAAGCATCGACACACGTGCGCATGGCCTGCGTATTCACTAAAGACGTAACTACCCACCGTAAGTGGTGGACCAAGGGTAGTGATGTAACGAGGCGTCCAGATGTCTGTCTGTATGCGTTCGTTTTCTATAAACTAAGAGTGCCAAGTGCCAAGGATCCTTCAGGTTTTGCTGTCATATTCCGTTAAGAAAAGCCAGAATCTGTCCAATTCAATCGCATAGGAGAACCTTATTTTTGGAGAAATGGTCCCCAGATAAGATTTAGGTTGTTCCTTGTTCCACTACCTACAGACCAGAAAACGTCATCCACGTGATCCACGTGCCACTCCATAATCGTAGCTTGGAAGACTGCAGGTTTAACGCCGTTTCCAGGTGTTCCATGTAGATGTTTGCCAAGCTGGTTTACCGCCGTTCCAATGGCAACTCCATCTATTTGATCGTTTTATTCTCCGCGAAAGGAGTTTCCTTCAAAACAGTTTCGAAGCAAAACCCTGTAGTTGTCAGACATGTTTTCACTTACAATCTCAAGGCACTCTTTAACCGGAACTGTCGATACAGACGAAGAGTTAGCAGAACGAAAATGCTCTGACTATCACTCATAGACCAGAAATATTTCAAGTTAAAACTCTTTTAGAATATATTTCAAAATCCATTCAACATTTGTATCAACATCTCGGATAAACAAGCAGATACTTCGACTGTCCAAGCAGCAAATGCGCAGTCACAGCTGCTGTCACGGGTACCAATACAAAATAAAGTCGGTCATCAACAGAACAATGCGTGCAGGCGGGGCGCGAAAAGTGTGCGAAAATACGAGAGTCTTCCGACAAGTCTGGGGTTCCCCACCACATCGCACCCGAGAATTGCTGTCTAGACGGCTTTGACGATCGACTGTATGGTAGGTATTTCATTTTAAATTGTGATAAAACTTTGTAAATAAATAAGCACTAGTTGAGCATCTGGCAAAATAAAATTTCATAGTAATATTTTTTTACCATCTAACACAAACACTGCAAATCATCTGAAGAAGTATTTACTGCCACTTAGTGTTGGACTAAACCTCTCATGGGCCCGGGGCGGCCAAACTAAAAGCCAACCACCCCTCTTAGTCTCCACAAAAATTAACTTTTTTGTAGTGGATATTTAGTGAACAAAAAGCTCGACAGCGGGGACGTATCGAGATTTGGGGGTCTAGGATCGGGGACCGGAGCGGACCGTCCACTTCACAGCCAGTCTTTTATTCCGCTAGAGCTGCCACCTCATTAAGTTATTTTAAAAAACAACTTTGTGATGCAAGCTAAACTCACAGCGATAGATCTTACACTGCCAGCATTTTTTATTGGACTTAAAAAGTGCTCTGCAATACCTGAGAGATTTTTCAAAGCCATGTCAGAGGCCTATGAGCGGTTTAAACTCTAACACCAGGTTATTCATCGAGATTGAAGAATGCAATAACCAATGGAGTTGAAGCGATAAGAGTAACCTATAGTTGTGTAATTGTTTCCTGGTGACATGAAGACGGAATTTCACAGACAAAGGGTATTTAGTAATCTCAATAGAGATTAGCCAAGTTTGCAGGAGATATTATAGTGCATATAGCACAAGAGTGTGCGGAAACACATGTGCACTCTCTATTTCCTCAATCTCTGGTGTGGACTGGAGAAAGATCAGGCGCAGGACCAACGGCTCATGTGCTTCCACGGCATGGCATCAATGTGAGACCTCTGACTTCCATTCAACAGTCATACCACTAAGCTATCACAAGTTATTGCATTCTGTTCACTTTCCACTAAATAAATTTTATCATTTAATTGGTGCTAGATCCTCACCCCTATTTTGACTGATATTAAGCTGCATCGTAGATTAGAAGCTGACCCCAATAATGTTTAAAAATAATAAGGCTAGGAGGATGATGATAAGATCCTCACCGCTATGTGACTTTTGCAATAAATTAAAAGATTGTTAGATTCATTGATAAATCAAAAGAAAAATGAATTTACTGGTTGGAGAGGCTGTAACCGGTTATATTATAACCGTAGAAGTGAATTTGCATGAAGGTCTGCTAGTAAATATATAAATCTGAAAGTTTTTATAAGTTCCATCTTGCCTCTTGAGGCATGTATGTAATTCAAACACAACCCAAAGGCAAAATGCAATATCTTTTGTTAATATACAATAAGTTTGTGCCGCATGCAGGGTTAATAGACATGATAATATTTAGAAAAACTCATCAAAAACTTTAAAACAATTTATTTATTAGACACAATATTTTAATTGTTTGTTTAATTCAATCAAGCTATGGATTGTTAAGAATGGGATGATTTCTTTTGTGATAAATTAAATTTAAACTAATTTATTGATATTATTGTAAATAAGAGGGTGGTGGTGGGAGGACAAGTATCCAAAGATTTAAAGCACTGTTACTTAATTTAGGAGCTTTCTCTTCAGTGTCATAGGGATAAGGTTCTATGACGTGTAATTTAAATCAATTCAAATAAAATTAATAACTCTGAATTAACAACTTGTACTTAATGTAATACTACTCCTACATAAATAATTAGCAACCTGTTTCTTGGTCCTTAATTCAAATATAGTACATAACAAATCGACTTAGCGGTAGATGCAAATGCCGCGAAACGCAAAAAAAAAAGAAAATTCCACTTACCGTCAGCTCGTCACCGTTTTTAGTCACCAACGTCTCTTCATATTCGTAGTCCGAATAAATATATTCATCAGTATATTTAATATTTGGGCTAGAGATAACCAGAGACGGTGATTTTTCCATGTTCAATTAGATCCTTTTTCAGTATATAAAGGGAACACGTTAAAATTTTATGCAGCAACTCCTTGTTATCGAGTAAATCGAACGTAGCTCCAGCGTAAAGTTCCAATGTGTAATCAACTACCGAGTCGCCGACCGACACTAATAAATAAAGATTATGATGCAAGTAAAGGATTATTTAAGTTCCGGCAACTATGAATAATACGAGAACATGAAACGAAGGTAGGTACTCTGTCAGCAGTCTGTCAGTGTCACAATGTCACGTCACTTGGCCCATGGCTGACTTCACTTTATCACTCAAAAAAAGCTGACAATGACAATACACTGACACTTGTCAGCGCAGCGCATAGATTTAGTATAATAAACTAGATTGCTCACACGCGATGGAATAACGGTCTAGAATGAAAAACTACTCAAAATCAGCTGTCATCATCATCATCATCAACCCGTATCAGTCCACCTCCCAATGCGCGCCACTCAGCCTGATCTTCGGCTACCATCATCCAGCCGCTACCAGCCACTTTTTGTAGGTCATCGCTCAATTTTATTTACATTTAGACAATTTAGAATATTCATCATCATCATCATCATATAAAACTACATTTATTGAAAAAAATATTGTTATTTATATGAATACTAAACAAAATTAATGATACTATATAAAACTATCAATACATATAATATTGATAGTTTTTAATATGAAAAAGCATTAAACATTAATTATTCACTCTAACAATTAAGTAAAGACAACAAAAAATCCACTACTAATATTTTTTATACTTTTTCAACCAACGTTAAGTGACATACAGCTTGGCAAAAAAGAGTCTGGATAAATTGAGGGCGCCTTTATCCTACGATGGCCACCCCATATACCACGACTAAAAGTGACAAGATACTTGATAATTTTAGTCTTCAATATTTATCAAATCAAAAAAGTAAATTGAACATATTTAAAATTAAGAAAGATTTAAACTTTATTTGTAATAGTTATTGTACTTCATATTGATCTGGTAGTAGTTATTGTACAAAACAGTAACCAAATTATATTTAGGAAGATTGTACATTGGCGGCAATAACTACCTACTTATGTAATATAAAGCTTGGCTTACTCTGTGGGAGATCTAAGTAGAATAAGAAAAATCTGACAACGCAATGCATAGTCCCATAATGTAAGTACGTAATCGCTATCATTCAGACTCTTGAGAATGGTCTTCTCAAGAGTTAGAATTATAGCGAGCCTCTCAGTGAGTCAATTATGGATTGTGGATTATGATAATAAATCTTCATTATCAACAAGGGAAATTAAATAACATGTTTCATTTTAGATTTTATTAAAATACAAAAAATTCAACGTCATCACCATCAGCCGGAAAACGTCCACCGTTGAACAAAGGCGTCCCCTATTGAACGCCACAACGAACGGCAACTTGCAACATAAATTAAAATCATCAAGTTCTTTCTTCGGGCGACCTTTTCGGTGTTTTCCAGGTGTCGAAAAAATACTCTTACTTTTTTCACCTTCATTGACAATTGCTCTGATTGTATTTTCAGATTTACCTGAAATAAACAATAATAACTCTGTATAAATTCTATTCATATGTTTCAAGTATCAATTTAAACAGTTTAACTACACGTGATTCATCGAATTACAAAACATAACCTCAATAATGATTTGTACACAAGACGACAAAAACTGGTGGTATAGCTATCAGAAAGTAAATATAACGACTTAATTACATTCTAGAAGAAAAAATGCATGGACTTTACCTGTCACTCGAGCAGTTTTCAGGTAAACATTGTCAATTTCAGACAAAATTTGTCCGGCTTTGCTTTCGGCCAAACATCTTAAGAAAACTTGATATTTAACAGGGGGCCAATTCACGTAACGAAAAAACGTCATAATGGAGTGGCAGTGTAATGACAATGGCATCATAATCGTCTAATGGTATTCCGCAAGTACTTTTTGAGGCCAGTGACTTTACAGTCGTTTTCCACTGGCTTTCATTGACATTTATTGCAAGTCTACAAAGCAATCGTATTCCATCGGCTTCGTAATGGTGACAGATATTGTAATTCTACTGCCATTAGACATTTCTCGTAATCGTCTCGCAATGGCTTAAACGACTATTGGGCCGCCATTATGAAAACATTGCTTTTTGGTCAGTGGTGTTGGAATATGATTCAGTATTTCTTCTTCATTTTCTGCAGATTATACTTTTTGTGATATATAAATGAGTTCCACTGCAATTTCTACTTTACTTAATACGTTGGCATATTTTATCTCCCTCAAACACATAAAAACGCCCGTATCGCACTTATAGTTTGACAAAAATTGAGGGCGCCACTAGCGCACTTCACATACTACAACTCAAAATTACAAGTTATTTGGTACTTACATATTCTTTAGGGAGGTGTTTATCTAATTTCTTTACCTCTCATGTATATTGTATTGTAATTGTATATAATGAAGCAAATAAACAGAGTAGATCTTTCAAAATTTGAATAGGTACTTCGTTAAATAAAACAATTTTAATATAATAAGGTATATTTTATTCAAACAACAATATTCTGACCGCACCTATGATTTGGTTATAGTATAAGAACTCAATTTCACACATACGGCACCGCGATACTCGTGCGATACGCCAAGGCTTCACTGTTGATCCCGTTGATATTGAATATGAACGACTGCACTTGCACTATCACTTTGCTTCGTTTTTGCATCCTACGCACTCATCACGTTTATGTAGAACTTTTTGGCTGCAGTTGATGTTTCTGTAATCCCGATAGCAGTCTTCAAGTCACGAGTCCTCGAGTCACATTATAGTTTACTGCTTGCTTGGCAAACGAGGCGCCCTTTGATTATTTATAAATAATCAAAGGAGACGGCAATCACTGGGAGAATTTGTCCAATATAAATGCTTATTTAGCATATTATCATAATATGGTTCTAGTATGTTTATTATCGAATATAAATACAGCTTTTTCTATAATTTTTCTTCTTCTTCTTATTTTTGGCAACAAAGTGGACTTATAGTCTACTAATTCTGCCAGTGTCAAGTATTTTTAATATTTCAATTATATAAAACGTAAAATCACGCAATGTCTCTATTCTTTATTAAATTCACATTTGCAATTTTGTTTTCTTGTTTATTTTGACAATAGTTTCACATTTTTTAAAATATTGGATCGGAGTCCTAAAAGTGGCAAAGGCACAAAGATGAACAGCCGGTTTCTCTAATTTTAATATTTTTTTTTTTCAATAAACCCATGTTTTTCAGATTGATGAAGTATTTTATAAATTTACTAGTTTCTTTCAATAATTGAGAACATAATTTTCAAGATTTAAGCGCAGAAAACAATTAAAAAAGACGTATTTAAAATAACCGGTAAAATTACAAAACATGGTAGATTTTGACTGGCAACACCTTTCCAGCTTTTAGATATTTAAGGGCAACACCGACTGACTGTGCCGACACCATCCTATTGCCATTATACTGACACTCAATTATGACGACCATGGTGGCTTCATAATTGTTAGCAGAATGATGTTATAAAGATCAATGGCAATAGCATCGTGTCAGAATTGTCATTTTTGGTAAAATAGCAGAATTGGCCCCCAGGCTCAGTGGTCCAAACCACAGGTCCAAACCAAAGTGATCCAAAAGACAGACAGCTCAGCTTGGCAAAAAAAAAGTCTGAGCTGGAACGCCTGGAACTAAAAATAAATAGTAATCTTTGCGAGTGTGGAGATGATGTTGGTACTTTGGATCATATATTCTTCTCCTGTTCCCGTCATGATCATTCATCCTTCCTCCGTTCTCTTGTTTCCCAGAATGTTTCCCTTCCTACTTGTATTTCTTGTTTAATAATGAATCCTATTAAATATTACAAGTTGATATCTTCATTCTTGTTAAAAAATGATAATGATTTAGTTTATGTATGTCTATTTATATATATTTTTCCTAAATACTAAAACACTTCCTTTCCTGAACCTTACAAAATTCCCTTTCCTATCCGTTTTTTTCCATCAAAAATATAATTTCCCTACCTTTTATTACCCGAAATTGGCACAAAGTCATAACTAGTGCCACACTTCAAAAAAAATAAAAAATAATAATAATCTTAAAAATTAAGTACTTGTTTTGAGAACCAAAATAACTTAAAAGTAAATCATTTGGTTATTTGATGACAAAAAATTCACCATAGAAATATGTAAGAACCAAATAACTTCTAATTTGATTTGTAGTTGTAGCGCTAGTGGCGCCTTCAATTTTTGCAGCAAAAAAGAGTCTGCAAAAATTGGGGTCGCCACTGGCGTACCAAAATTACAAGTTATTTGGTGCCTTACATATTTCTATGAAGATTTTTTTATAATCAAATATAAATAAATGAATCACTTTAAAGTTATTTTAGTGCTCACAAACTTAGTTTTTAAGATTTTTATTTTTAGTTCCAGCTGTCACCACCTCAGACTCGTTAATGACAATGTTTGAAACTTTGAATTATATTATGAGAAGTGCGCCAGGGGCGCCCCCAATTTTTACAGACTCTTTTTTGCCAAACTGTTAAAAAAATACTATCCATTGAGAGAGATTAAATAATATAATATCGAGTGACCCAAGAGCCAATAGCATATTCTTCTTCTTATCGTTTCGATAACAAAACTTTTTTAAAATTATTATTATCATATGATAATACCAACCAGCAAGAAGATATAATCAGATTCCATTAATATTAATGGAATCTGATTATATCTTCTTGCTGGTTTCGGCCACAGCGATTTAGCTTCTTATTTTGTAAGAGCTAGGATGTTTAGCTCGCATGTGGCTGATGTACCCTATTTTTGCCGCGAAAATACACGAGCAATGAGCGCAAATCAGCAATGGCATATATTCATAGATGTAGTATTAATTAACCAAATGTTTACATAATTATACTTGAATATTGGTAAAAATAAAGAACTACTTTAAATCAGCGGTGTCCCTGTCTAATACGTTGACCATAACTTTAAAAATAGAACTGTTTTACAATGTAAAACAAAACAGTTATTTACAGCTTGGCAAAAAAGAGTCTGAGGCGGTGACAGTTGGAACTAAAAAATTATAATAATGACAACACTGTTTTATTTGTCAACTACAAGTAGCTTCCTTGTCATCTTTACGTATTGCGAGTAATTTTCTTTAAAATTTAAAAGATTCGTGTGAATTGTGTGTGATATTCTTACATTATAATAGTTGATATAGTTATTCGTAATGAATAAAACCGTTCGCAGTAGTGGAAGATCTGGGGGCCAATTCTGCTATTTTACCAAAAATGACAATTCTGACACGATGCTATTGCCATTGATCTTTATAACATCATTCTGCTAACAATTATGAAGCCACCATGGTCGTCATAATTGAGTGTCAGTATAATGGCAATAGGATGGTGTCGGCACAGTCAGTCGGTGTTGCCCTTAAATATCTAAAAGCTGGAAAGGTGTTGCCAGTCAAAATCTACCATGTTTTGTAATTTTACCGGTTATTTTAAATACGTCTTTTTTAATTGTTTTCTGCGCTTAAATCTTGAAAATTATGTTCTCAATTATTGAAAGAAACTAGTAAATTTATAAAATACTTCATCAATCTGAAAAACATGGGTTTATTGAAAAAAAAAAATATTAAAATTAGAGAAACCGGCTGTTCATCTTTGTGCCTTTGCCACTTTTAGGACTCCGATCCAATATTTTAAAAAATGTGAAACTATTGTCAAAATAAACAAGAAAACAAAATTGCAAATGTGAATTTAATAAAGAATAGAGACATTGCGTGATTTTACGTTTTATATAATTGAAATATTAAAAATACTTGACACTGGCAGAATTAGTAGACTATAAGTCCACTTTGTTGCCAAAAATAAGAAGAAGAAGAAAAATTATAGAAAAAGCTGTATTTATATTCGATAATAAACATACTAGAACCATATTATGATAATATGCTAAATAAGCATTTATATTGGACAAATTCTCCCAGTGATTGCCGTCTCCTTTGATTATTTATAAATAATCAAAGGGCGCCTCGTTTGCCAAGCAAGCAGTAAACTATAATGTGACTCGAGGACTCGTGACTTGAAGACTGCTATCGGGATTACAGAAACATCAACTGCAGCCAAAAAGTTCTACATAAACGTGATGAGTGCGTAGGATGCAAAAACGAAGCAAAGTGATAGTGCAAGTGCAGTCGTTCATATTCAATATCAACGGGATCAACAGTGAAGCCTTGGCGTATCGCACGAGTATCGCGGTGCCGTATGTGTGAAATTGAGTTCTTATACTATAACCAAATCATAGGTGCGGTCAGAATATTGTTGTTTGAATAAAATATACCTTATTATATTAAAATTGTTTTATTTAACGAAGTACCTATTCAAATTTTGAAAGATCTACTCTGTTTATTTGCTTCATTATATACAATTACAATACAATATACATGAGAGGTAAAGAAATTAGATAAACACCTCCCTAAAGAATATGTAAGTACCAAATAACTTGTAATTTTGAGTTGTAGTATGTGAAGTGCGCTAGTGGCGCCCTCAATTTTTGTCAAACTATAAGTGCGATACGGGCGTTTTTATGTGTTTGAGGGAGATAAAATATGCCAACGTATTAAGTAAAGTAGAAATTGCAGTGGAACTCATTTATATATCACAAAAAGTATAATCTGCAGAAAATGAAGAAGAAATACTGAATCATATTCCAACACCACTGACCAAAAAGCAATGTTTTCATAATGGCGGCCCAATAGTCGTTTAAGCCATTGCGAGACGATTACGAGAAATGTCTAATGGCAGTAGAATTACAATATCTGTCACCATTACGAAGCCGATGGAATACGATTGCTTTGTAGACTTGCAATAAATGTCAATGAAAGCCAGTGGAAAACGACTGTAAAGTCACTGGCCTCAAAAAGTACTTGCGGAATACCATTAGACGATTATGATGCCATTGTCATTACACTGCCACTCCATTATGACGTTTTTTCGTTACGTGAATTGGCCCCCAGGTAAATATTATTGAAATCACAACTGGCAATCCTCGTAGAAGATATTCTCGACTATCTTAACATAGCTGAAGCATCGAAATTCGGATTTTTTGCTTTTAAAGTTGAAATGTTCCTTCATTATTTGATAATATTCGTTTATTTAAAACGAATATTTTCTTTTTTTTTGCTCGCATAGTCCTTAGTCCATAGATTCCTTTCTCTGGAGCCCTGACCACCGGTAGCTTTAACCCTGTTCCCGATATTTTTATTTTTTAAATGTTTTTTTTTGTATTTTTTTTGTATTAATTTAAAAATGTATTCTATTTGAATAAATGAGAACGAATATTTTATTTTGTAAGTGGAAAAAGATTAAGATTCTAATAAAATTATGTAACTTAAAAAAACCACAATAACAGCGTAAAATATTCAGCATAGCGTTAAGATTTTCACTTATGAAAAGTTTACTCTACCCTCCTCGCGCTGTCCGGTCCTATTATCCAATAACCAGTAAGTACAATGTAGGTCTCCAATAGTCCATCCAAATCCAACGTTACATTTTTTATACGTCGCTCACGCTTGTGCATCTATCACCTACAATATAGGTACCTAAATAATACATACCTACATAATATTCTTACCCTACATTAGTTAATAGGGATAGGTTCGAAAGAAAATAGGTGTTGCAGATTATATTACCATTAGATACCTATTTTATTATAGTAGGTAGGTACTAAATTTATAGGTGTCACACACATGCACTTATAGTAAGTACTTCAAAATGTATATACTTATTATTTCAAAGTCTACAAAATAATACATACTACAATTCATAAAACAAAGCAAGTGCTCTACTACCTATTACAAGTATACTTTTTCGTCACAATTTCATGCATAATGATAGATACATTACTCATCTCAAGTCCCAACAAAGGATGGAATCTAATAAAAACAAAACTATCCGAAACCGACAGCCTCTATTCTCCCTTTTGCGCATGTAGTAGGTAGTTGAATGTATTTCTATATGTATAACTATGTGAAAGAGATTGAAGTACTTCACGCACACAAGCACACTTCTACCAACAATGTACTATCCTACCTACCTACTACCTTACCTACCCATCTAATTTATTTAGAGGAAGGGGCCCGTATTGGGTTGAAAAACGTTAATAAACATAAATGCAGTAATTAAAAAAGTTGCAATCGTTAGATTGTAATCCAGAACTAAGAGAAAAATCTACCAAATACATATTTGTTTCAATGTTTATGTCAATAAAACACCACGGTACGTGCTAGTCAGTGTATAGAATTTCCGATTTATTCGTGTTATGTTATTTTAGCGTATTATCTGAATATGTACGCACCTATGTAATTAATAATAAAGAGTATCTATAAAATTATACACATTCCTACATCGAAGATATGCCGCTTGGCTATAATACAATTTATAAAGTTGTATATTAATTACGGTATAATAAAGCATGCGGGGGGCGAGGGGGCGCGCCGCGCTCTCATATTCCGTATATTGATTGTGTGCGAGGGGGCCGGGGCAAGGAGGGGGCCACGGCGTGCCCCACTCTGTTTTTTACGACACGGCTTTCTGTGTAACATAATTATTGTATTAATTTTGTGAAATGTTTCGGTGTTATTTGTGAAAATTCGAGAAGTCGGTAAAGTTATTTGCGAGGTAAGAAATTTTCGCCGGCATGATTTTTATCGAAAATTCCGTTTTGCCGAATAAAATATAAATAAAATTTTATAGCTCTAAATTCCGTCGGCGGCGCGTACCTACGGTATATTACACTGTCATACCGCGTACGTATAGTGTTTTTTACGGGCATCGTTCTAAAAATAAGTTGTAATAATTATAATTTTATGTAGCGGTCGCAGCAGAGTCGGTTTTCTGTCGATTATCCATCAGACGCTAAGAAGTGTGAGTTGTGATTTATAAGTGTATGTGGTGGTGCAGATGCAGGGGCTGGTGAGCGATAAGACGTTCCACTTGAAGTGGAACAACCACCTGCAGAACTTGAGCCAGCTGTTCACGACCATCTACTCGTCGTCGGCGCTCGCGGATGTGACGCTCTCCTGCCGCGACGGCACCCTCAAGGCGCACAAACTTGTGCTCTCAGCATGCAGTCCATATTTCGAGCAGATATTCAAGTGAGTACTCATATTCTTCATCAAATAATCCTGTCGTACAAGGTTTCAATTTACAATATTGTATATTTATTACACATTAGTTTTAAATCTGTTCCATTTGGTCATTATGACATCATTATTTTTTCTAGTGAAGTTATTTTTAATATCATGTAATGTATACAGACATGAACAAGGTATATGTTGCATTCACCCTGAGATAGAATGAGTTATTTTTCAAATAAATTTCCACTAAATTTATGTACCTATGTTTAAATAATTGTTACATAAATGTCATAGGAGTTGAATATATTCAACAATATTATTATCTTGCTATAACAGAAAATTTTTGTATGCTTAATAAATAATGAGATAATTAATTATTTAAATTACAGCAAATTGTGATAAAAATGTTTATTTTCTTACTAGGGACAACCCATGTCAACATCCAGTTGTTATTCTGAAGGGGATCCCGTTCTCGGAGATCAACCTCCTTGTGGAGTTTATGTACAAGGGTTCGGTAGATGTCCAAGAACTGGATCTGCAGTCTTTGATGCACACAGCTTCAGAGCTAGAGATCCGGGGGCTGGCATATGAGGCTAGAGACAATGCTGCTCAGATGTTGAATGTAAACTTGGAATACCCACCAACATATCCTGCAACTTCGGTGTCTGCACAACCTGCAGCATACACACAAGCCAGAACGGATGTGGAGAGGCTTAAACAGGTGAGTTTCTATTACTGTTTATTAACATAGTAATAATTATCAAAGACATTATGGCATTTAAAAGGTTTCATGAGGTTTCTGCTGGTATCCATTGGTATTTACCTAATCTAGCTTTGAGCTTTGAATGACATCATTACATTTTTAATAAAAATTCTCATTTATGTAATTCATATTCAAATGTAGGTAATTAATGTTGAAAGGAAACTTAAAACTGTAAATTTTATGACTTGTTATCAAATTAACAATTAGATAACAGCGCTAGCTAAGAATTTATGCTTAAAAGTGAAAATTTATTATAAAGTATAAACTTAAGTCAAGTGGTTTTGCATTGTCTCATAATATTTCCTTTTAATAATAATTGTTTACATGACATCCATATCTTTTATCAAAATAATGTACCTAATCATAGTGTAGGAATTCAATTTTGTGGACCACATCACATCTTCATACCACAAACTTTTTACATCATAATAATTATATTTTAAGAAAATAGAGAGGTGAAATGTATTTTTTAAAAATCAGGTTCTTTCTCAATAAAAGTTGCTTTGAATTTTTAAATTAGGTATTTTCTCATGATGTTGTTAATTCTTCTAGTGCTAATTGGATGAAATAGAAATATTTTCCATACCTTTTACAATGGATCAGGTAACGGTTATAAAAATAGAGTGCTTATAAATCTAGTTAAATGGATATTATCAATATTTAAATATACAATTATTTTTTATGTTATGCCTTCGAAAATTTTTGAAATATTCAAACTAGAGGGGCTTGAAGGTGTCTGATCTCTTTTACAATTTTATCCAAGGCATTTAATATTTATCTACATTTGCATAATTATTATGTTAATACATATTTGACAGTTGTACCGGTTGAAAACCTTATTTTCGTAGATTTGCCTAAACTGCCTATTTTTATTTGTATGGTAATTTTAGTCTGTTATAGTTAACAACCATGGTTTTTACTATAATAATAGTATTAATTTATTTGTGTGTATGTAGTGGATAGGTTTTTTTTGCATAATTATGTAAATTTTATTTCATTTTTTCAATGGACAATATTTTTATTTCAACTAGGTTTGTATATCTCGCATAAACCATGTGTTGTTGGTCCATATGTTGCATATAGGTTTATGCAAGATGGTCAAGATATAGTCATTATTATTGTTTTAGCTACAAAATATCTTCTAAGATACTCTGTTCTTAGTTTTCTAATATTTTTATTATTGAGAATCATATTTAGATAAATATAATTAAAGGATAAATTAAAAGACATGCCGTTTTGATGCTTGATCAAAATTTTTGGCCTTAAAGGGAACGGAAGATGATTGTATGCAGCAGAGATAAGAATATTGACATGAATGTATCATCAAACAGGAATAGACAAGATAGAAATTAAATTCGTAAGGAGTTTAAAAGTATCATCAGAGACTAATTGATAATTGAGAAGCTTTAGCTTATAGCGGGACAGGAAATATTTAGAGCAAGGTTGTAATATATGATGTGGGTGGTTATAGGTTTTATCGTTGTGTAAATAACAACATGGTTGGAAGAGTAAGCAGGGACAACAGAACTAGCAATCAAATAATTAACGGATGAAGAAAGTTGTTGCAAGGGCCTACATTAAATTAAGCTTAAATATTTCAATATGATCGATTAGAATTATTTTTTAACCCCGTGAGTGGTGTTATAAGCATATAATCGGATTAGCCAGTTTTGATTTAGATTTTTTTTTAAAGTGACTTGATTGTGTTCCTAGCTAAAAAAATTGTGTTGTGAGTTTTTAAAATTTCTAATTTATACTAATGTTTCAGATGGAATTTTACATCTGTTTTGAGTATAGAAAAATATTTAACATATTAGGCAATTAATCAATGTAACATAATTATTATAGAATATATACTTTTTCAGTTAAAAGCATTTTTTAAATATTTCCTATTTAACTATTTTACATGGTATAAGGGAACACCCACAGCCTAACGAAAACCTAACTAAGGATTTTAGAGTAATGATTCTGGACTCCCCAAAAGTTTTAGGAATTTTGCGTCAATTTTTTTTTGGTCTTATTACTAAATCGTGTACAAAAGCATTATTGCTATCTATCTTAACGCAATTATAATTAACTACTTTCATTCGAAACTGCAATGTTCAATCATTATTAAAAAGTGCTTCTGATCAGCCGTTTCGCTAATTAAGTACGGGCATGGCAGGGTCATCTCCGCACAGTTCATAGCGCTCGCGCCTTATTGAAACCGACGTGTTGGCTCTAGAGGAGAGGGGGGAAGGGATCTTGGAATTGGATAGGTTGAGCAACAACCTGATAGCTCACTTGGTAAGAGCATTGACATGGTACAATAATTATCGTGGGTTCAAGCCCCGATCGTGTATCTTTTTTCAATTTGAGAGTGTAGAAAATCATCATTTTGATGTAAGTAGCTTCTGGGGCAGGCTGGATGTCTTGCTGGAATTTTCTGTTATATTCTCATAATAAAGTCTGTCAGAACCCATTAAAAAATATACTTATATACCTTTAACCAACCACTCCTCTTAGGCGAGGGGTTTACAGGGATATTAGCTCCTTTACCATTCCCTACTATCAAGATTAGAATTACTAGAAGAATAGGATTACTCGTAAAAAATAATAATTACCTACATAATTTATGATATTATTTCATAGATTCATTTCCTGATTCATAAAGCAACTTAACTATTATTAATCAGACAATTAATCATTAAATAAATATTATGACGTAACCCTTTTTGAGTTACTAAGTCAACTCAATGTTTTTTTTTTACTTTAAGTGGTTCACTGTTAGCCTCTTGGGGTATGTATGTACTTGAATGTAAAAAATAAGTCGCCTTGAACATTATTCCATGCACAGTCAATTTATATTTCGAATCAAATAGAATAAATATTGTTTATGCCAAAGTACATACATAACGTATTATCTTTTGTTTGCGTAATACTTTTTATAATTATGATGTAGGTATGGTTGACGTAATAATGGTAAAAAAGAACATGTAAAATCCGGGTTTTATTATTATTCTAAAAAAAAATAATTAAAAATGTAAATATTGAGTTGGTTTGTGTATTAGGAAATCTGAAACTACTGTTTTTATCGCAATTTGAGCATGTTGTCAATTCGAAACAGTTTAGTCATAATTGACATATTATTACCTTATTTAGAGAAATAAATTAGACTAGACGTAATTTATGAAAATCCGAGTCGTATGTTGTTTATTATCGTAGTAAAAAAAACAAAATTATGCTCTTATTTTAATGGACAAAAAAGATTGTATAAGGTATTTAAAAATATAGGGTTAGTGAGAATTTTTTTAAATAAACCGTTCTTCCTGCTAGTCCTAACAACCCGAGTTCTTCACCATCACGATTTCGCGACTAAACACTAAAAAATATACGCTAACATAGTCTATAATAATCATCAAAAAAAAAAAAAACAGGAAGACGCGGTGCGTCGATTGTTTCCTCTAACAATGAACTTTCTTAGATCGACAATCACATCGAAACCGGTCTAGTGGTTGTGGAGATTTAATCTGACATAAAGAGTTACATGGTCATTTATATTTTTTTTGTGTTACGCATCTATTTATACTTCTCGTACACGTGTAACAATTTAAAGTATTAAATTAACATGTAATTGTAATAACGAGAAATCTTAGTCATATTATTTAGCCGCTCCGTCATCGTCAGTGACTGTACAGTGTACATAAGTGATGTACATTCGTGTACAGTTATATTTTATGCCATTTCACATTGTTAATTTATAATGTACACTTCAAATGTAGAATATGGATGTTTATTTGCAAATTATGGGAAAACTGCCGTTTTTTTTTTGCATTTTTTTTATTTTAAGTATCATGAACATGAACTTACAGTTATGTTACAATTTAATTAGTTACGATATAAAATTTAATTTGAGTGTAAAAACGTAATTTCCATAGTTAATTAAGTATTATACGTTGTTTAAAAAATTGACTGATGGTATGACGAATATTACAAGTTTCCCATTATTTTAGACATGACGCAATTTCATTAAAGTTATTAAAAATGATTTGAAAATATTGATAGCGGCCATTTTTAATCGTTATATTATCAAGACGAATAATATTAAACAATATTAAAAATGAAGATAATTTTTGTTTTTTCAGATAACTTTAGTAGCTATGAAAATAAAATTTTATATTAATTACGTGATAAGTCTATTTTCGACGTCATATTATCTTTTTATATCTAGAATGTTGTTAATTTTACGTAGAATTTGTTCAAAATATTATAAAACATTATTATCTTTATTTTTTAAAATTAATATTACATTTGTCACGCGTATGGTACACGTGATGGGTAGCAGATAATTATTTGAGTATTTTTAATTATTTTCAAAACCTATTCTAAAACACTAAGATGATAAAAATAACACAAACGTTAATTTTGTAGTTGTTGCTGAATATTAGGATTACATTAGGCTCAGAATGCTTTAGTTTTTTTTTTTTTGTAAAAAGGTTTTACTTTGTAATACTGAGTGGCATAGCAATGACAATTTGAAATGAGAATTCCTTAAAATTAGTAATTATAGCTGGCTTGATAATATTTTTTCAAGAAAAAATAATTGTACATAAAGTTACAGTATAAATACAGATTTCGTAAAAAAAAACTATTAAATCTTTGCCTTACTCCGTAACTATTCAAACATAAAAATCTAAAAACCCGACACAATTAGATAAACCTCAATAAAAAATTGGTAAGAACAATCGATCAAATCACCTTTTAAGTAAAATAAAAAAAACTATCAAAATCGGTTCATTCTTTTTGGAGCTACGATGCCACAGATAGACACACATACACGTCAAACTTATAACACCCCTCTTTTCGTGCCGGGAGTAAAAATGCAATTTATTGATTACAATATAATACGAAACCTTTGCGTGCCTGAGATAGACTCGTACTTACGAAGTACTTAACTATTTAGTAATCTGTGCTCGTACTGCCCGGACATTTTTTCTTAATTTAACTTCCCCTAAAAAAAATAATTTGCTGTTGGTAATCTTCTCCACCCTTTCAAAACTCAATTACATTACAATTTATTAACTGCAAAGCAAAAATAGCTTGAAGACATCAACGCGTGACAGTACACCTCATTTATTAAGGTGTTTTTCGCAGTTTTTCGGGACTCCGACTGCGTAATCTGTAATCGCGTAAGCGTAATCTGGCGTGTTCTGTATAACCTGTAATCTAGTTGATCCCTATGAAAACAATTTTTGAATTTGTGTAGACGTTTTTGAAATTATCTCCGATAACATACAAACACCTCCTCTGTATAATAAATATATAGTGTACCTAAATAGAATATAAAATCACAATCTCAAGACATTAATGATAAATGGTTTTCATTCTTGATTTAGTTTTTTAATTAATTATCAAGATGTCCATTCCTTGACGAGCTAATTAGTTCAACTTCAATATAAGTATCTCGAACTAGTTTTGATGTAATTTATGATATTTTATTTAATTGTTACTAACAACGTTTTGGGAATAAAAAATGATTATCATTCTGCTTTTAAGGCAGTGGTACAATAGGTATTTATAATGTGCTGTCAAGATAGTATTATCGGTGGTAATAAGTAAATTACAAAATTATATTATTTACTAGAGGTAGGTCGAAATTTAACCTTAATTTATTTTTTTCGTTTTTCTATTTGGTAACCAATAATTTATAATTAAAGCTCGTAAAAAAATCGATTCACAAACGAATGAAATTACTGGACCATTTAGTGTTAGCCTATTTATTGATGAAGTGGCAAGGCTGATGTGTATATTTTATGGTTTATGCCAAATACCCCTTGAGTAGCCACCTCCACCTCATGGTAACCAAAAGATGCTGCACTTCCATTTTTAATCGCATATCTTTTATAAACGCATTTGTTTTGTCTACTTAAATCAGTTTGTGCAATGTGCAACAAACCTTTTTGTTCGGCACTTATTTAATTTAAATTTATTTCGGACAGAATTCATGAAGGAGTTATCAACAACTTTCTTAAGGTCTTGTACAAGAAGGGAACAACAACAAAAAACCAATGAAATGTTTTACGATTTTCCCGTGCGATACCCACCCAGTGTGCCCGTGGGACAATCATTTCGGGATTCTATCATTTGCAAAATGCTGTTTGTGCTATCATCGAAAAAGTGACGCCACTTCCTTACACATGGCGTGGAGTTATAAAGGCTTAAACAGGGTCAGCAAGTGTGCTTCGGGAGCTTATTAATCCCCCATTGCTTATCTAACATTCATCAAACATAACCTTACCATCACCATTAATTCCTAGATACACATGTATCAGCAATCCATGATGCGTGCTGAAGAGATTCGTCGCAGACGTCGCGAGGACGCACCTGGGACTCATACTGCTGTGAACAATATCTTAGCAGCGGCTGCTAGGGAGATGGAGGAGGCTATGCACGCGTCACGTGCAGGGGGGGAGAGAGTGGTGGCCAGTATACAGACGGAGCATGACCAGGGTAAGTTAAATAGCATAGAAAATAAGTCGATATGTCGGTAGATACTAGGGATGTATCGATACGCGCTTCTGATACGATACTGATACCGATCCATACAAGAAAGTATCGCCGATATTTAGACCCATATGATTAAGGAACTTTATAGGGTCTCAATGAGTATTTATCCCCTTTGTAGCGTCGCGTTCTCTTATATTTGACATTAAAATATTATAGACTAGATCGATATTAATATCTAGATTTTGTTTACAATGTGTTATCGATTTTAATTGGGTAATATTCAAATTAAGTGATTCACGTGATTACCAAGATAAAACTTCGTTTTATATTTAAGATTTTTAATTAGAACATTATAACAACTTCCATTGGTAAAATGCGAATTCGCAAGTCTGTCAAATGTCACCGATATACGGTATCCGTATCGGTATCAGATGCATTCCTAGTCTATTTTTTATTAATTTATATAGTCGGTATTATTGGCATTTTTATCCATGCTTCGGTAATCAAACAATTTTTTTTTAATATAATTAATCATTTTATCATGCTCTTTCAGTTACTTAAATAAACACTCTGTACAGCCAATGAAGACCTAATAAAAGTTAAAATACCAAAAAAATCACTAGTGGTATTACGTATACCAAAAAATGTAAAAATTTGAAATAAAAATTAAATTTTCATAGAATTTTATGTCGAGTCTAAATTATGCGACCGATGCGCGACATCAATAGATGTATCAAACCATCTACACAGTATAATAATCATACAGTATGGTAACTACATACAAAAACGCTCGAAAACAGCACACTCACACAAACATGCTCAACGAGGCGTCGTTTACTGCGAGTACCGCGACGTTCGCTTAGGAGTCTCGTCGTTACGCAGTATTATGCATGTTTGTTCGAGTGTGCTGTTTCGAGCGCTTGTACGTTGTTATCTATACTGTATGATTATTATTATTTATTTATTTTTATATTCCTGACCGAATTTCGGTCACAGCGGCCAGTCTCAACGGAGATTAGCCAACTACGCAGGAGATACTATAGTGCACAAGTGTGTGCGCAAACACAGGTGCACTCTCTATTCCCTCACTCACTCATAGTCCGATGGGACGACAATCCGACACGACCGGAGAGAGATCAGGCGCAGGGCCAACGGCTTTATGTGTTTTCCGAGGCACGGAGTAAGTGATAATTAATTTATAAAACGCACATAACTTACGAAAAGTCAGAGGTGCGCGCCTTGGGATCGAACTCGAGACCACTGACTTGCCAGTCAACAGTCACCACCACTAGGCTATCACGACTCATGATGATTATTATACTGTGCCATTTATTTACTAACAGTTGCCGCGACATCTACGACTACGGATATGAATATGAAGCGCGACATTGAGGAGGATCGCCCAAAGAAACGAACCTCCATCCTGTCTCCGGACGATGACCGGCTGAGGGCCAAGAAGAAGCCCATGACTGTGCGCTTCCAAGATGATAATAAGACTGATGATCGCGAGCGCCATAAACTCACTTCACCTGGTGAGTGCATTTATCTATTCTATCTATACTTCTATTGCTATATCTATACCTATACTTCTATCTATACTTCTATACTAATCTATACTTCTATACTAATATTATAAAGAGGTAAAGTTTGTATGTTTGTATGTATGTCAGGGGTAATCTCTGGAACTACCGATCCGATCCTAAAAATTCTTTCACCAATAGGAAGCTACTTTATTCCTGAGTGCTATAGGCTATTTTTTATTTTTTAAAAGTTGAGTTTTCAGTAAAAAATAACTATCTGTCATCATCATCTGCCTAGCCTTTTCCAACTATGTTGGGGTCGGCTCCCAGTCTTACCGGATGCAGCTGAATACCAGAGTTTTACATGGAGCGACTGCCTATCAGACCTCCACAACCCAAATACTGGGTTACACGATACCCTTGGTACGACTGGTTGTCAGATTTCGGGCTTCTGACTACCCATAACGACTGTCAAAGATCTACAATTGACAGCCGGGGCCAACAGCTTAACGTGCTATCCGAGGCACGGATCAAATTTAAGGTACCTATTTATTCTTAAATAGGGGGGTGATAACAACAAAAGGCTCCTTTTAGTTACTAGTTGATAAATAGAACTGTTTTATAACATAAACATAGACTCACGCCTGTATTCCCCAGAGGGGGTAGGTAGAGGTGTATGCAGTACACCCACGTTTCATCGGATCTTTAAGTATGTTGCCATTAATTGGGCACTATTCCAGACTCCATACTGCTACTGAGAATTTCTTAATAGAAAAACCCAATAACACTTTGCCCGACTCGGGCATCGGACCCAGGAGCTCGTGCTCAGCAGTCGCGCTTGCTACCACTAGACCAACGAGGCAGTCACTTTTTATATTTTTTTAAAATTCATACATTAATTTTAATTTAGCTTCAGCTTTCCATGCATTCCATGCATGAGTGCATAGTACTTATATAAAAAAATCTGTATGAAGACACAGATTAATAAATAGTTACTACGTAAATGAAGATCTCAGTCTTACAACAATGTTTTCCTACATTCTGACGTAGGTATTCTGTCAAAAATATAAAAAAAAATTACATCTTCAAAATTGTTTATTGTAAGAGGGTGGGTCCATAGCCACGGATGTTACAATCTAATATAATATTTTCTTTTACGTAGGAACATTAAGATTCGGCTTAAGTACCTAATCATAAAATGTAATGTCCGGCCTTCGCCTTAGCTATTAAAGTCAAATTAAGGCTGTTTTATTTTACTAAAAATAATAATAACATTTTTTATGGAAATATTTTTGCTTACAAAATGTAATTTATTGCGGTTCGAACAAAGGATTTTGCTAGGTATGTTCTTAAAAAAAATAATAAGCTAAAATTTGTTTTTTGCACGGATGACGTAGGTATGAATTTTTATATTTTAAATTAATTTTGAATGTCAAGACCAAAGTCTCAAAGTCAGCCCGGCTTCGTCGTTGTAATAAAAAATCGTGATTTATAATTCCCTTCACTCAAAAAATAAAAAGGTTGGACGTGGTTCCCGGTATATGGGTTCATTATTTTTTATTTTGTAGCAAGATTCAGGTTTTGAAAAAAAATGGCATTTTTTGTTTTATTAAAGTTAAAATTGGTGTTTCTTGAAAACACGTTTTTATTATTATGTTATGTTATAAGTACGGAAAATTATATATAAAACCCTTGGTGCGTGGTCAGCTAATGGACAGCAGTCGAATTCGGGCTCACTTAAATTTGCTTTGATGGGCGTTGAATTATTTATTTACTCATTTGATATTGTATAAGTACCAAACTTGTTATGTTTGAGGATTGCGTATTTGCTAAACTGATTTTTGAAATCACTTGAATACGCGATTATTTTATGGTTATAGAGCCATCTTCTCACACATTATATACCTACTACGTTACTGTACGTACGTATTGTTGTTTCCTACGGTCAATAAAGCTATGTACTCACTAAGCAACATTTGACACGTGACGCGCAGAATGTTCGGCAACGTTGCCAGGTAGAGCGCAACATTGCTAGATGGCGAGAAACATATTGTTTCCCATTTTAGTAGTAGCAGTAGTAGTTGTTAATTTGCTATTGCCCAGCAAATGTTAAGGTGTAGACGTTCTTTGCAACAATGTCAGTAATGTGGTCTAACAAACGTGTACTTCATAAAGGCAGACGTTGCCCAACGTAGAGACAACATGTCGCGCGACAAAAGTTGTCTAGTGAGTGCGTAGCTTAAGAACCCTTCTTAAATTTACCCCTTACATAATATCATTCAGGGTCAGCAACGCGCAAATGGTACCCCCTGAAGCAAGCGTACATATTATTAAAAATCGATTTATACTCGACCAGATGTTCTTTTTGTCGGACGTGCATGACAACGACCAAATTAATTTGTCTCCATCGCCTTTTTAACAAACTCTAGACATCTTCATACAATGAAAACTTAAGTATAACAATAATAAAATGTAATAACATGGTTCCTGCAGCTTATTATATTAAATATTTATGAATATCTTGAAAGTTATTAAACATTACAAACTTGTTTTTCGCTCAAAATTTTATTTGGTTTATTTTTATGAGATTCTTACCTTTTTTGGGTTTTTAATTTATTGTAATGGGAAATTATTTTATATTTTATTATCTGCAAAAATTAATCAGATTATGTATGTTTTTAAATTTAAAATTAGATAAATTATAATTGGTATTTTTTGAAAATATACATATTGAGCTGACAATATAAAAAATATTCAAACTCAAACTCAAATCATTTATTGCAAATAAAAATAATTTATGACGAATGACCATTAATATTAAACAAAACAGTTGAAGTTTCTTTTCCAATTGTTACAAAAAATATGTTAAATTCTGGTCCAAATTACAATTTATTAGCGTTTCCGGTTATTAAAAGTGATCTAACCGTTCGTCAGAAGTCAGAAACTAGTTTTTTATTTCAATACACCCTGTAACAGATTAAAAACCTCTCGTGAGGTGACTCAGCCCATGAAACTAAACAAATTTTGTTATACGAGTTTTTAAAAATTACTTACTTACTACGCAAAAAAAGTACTTTCTATATAAATTAACGCGATCAGCTGATGTATGGGAATAATTTTTTTCAATAAAAAATTTGTCTAGCTAAAAAAAATTACGTATTTGTGTCTAAAATTTTAAAATTTATAGTTATATGTATAAATATAGATTTCAAGAATATTTTTGTGAATTTTTTTTACATGTTATAGCACATGATAGCTTATAATCCCATCCGTATCAGTTGTTTTTTCAAATTTTCTTATTAAATAATTATAGATTTCAAGATTTGTAAGGAAAGGAGTTAAAATCATTATAAATTATGATTTATTGAGCTACAAGTATTGGCGCTGCTAACACCCCTTCTAGTTTTTCCTAGTTACGTCTAATTTTAGTCAATTTTTAGAAAAACCCTTAATAATATTAAAACTGCATTGACTAATGTGTGGAATGTATCACAATCATTACATTCTCGGACTCACAACACACATTGAATCGTTAATAATTATTTCCGTAGCATAACAATACGATATATAAAGTTCAACTATTTATATTTCAATACTGTTATTCATTCAAGAGCGTTATAATGAAAACATTACTTGTATTAATGGTAATGGTGTAGTAGCGAAATTGTGCGTCAAGGTCATTCATTATTCTATAGGTGTGCGCCTGCGCAGGGTCGTTGGTGCAGGCTTGCATGGAAAGTATCTTAGGGCGTAGACTCCTCAATGGTCAAAGTACAACAAAGACTAAGAATAAGTTCTGGACACTGGTATAGCACTGATAGCCTAGTGGTATGACCGTCGACCGACAAGTCAGAGGTCTCGAGTTCAATCCCAAGGCGTTTGTACCTCTGACTTTTTATAAGTTATGTGCGTAATATAAATTAATTATCAGTTGCTAAAACGGTGAGGGATAACATCGTGAGGAAACCATCATACCTGAGAGATTTTTCAATGGTGTGTAAAGCCATGTCAGAGGCTTACGGGCGGTTTAAACTCTGACACCAGGTTGTTCATCAATCATACGATAAGAAGAAGTTCTGGGCAAAGACTAGTCACTTTTGACATCGGCAATTTAGTCAGATTTCGGACAAACAAACAGCTGTCGCAGCAATTCAGTAGTGTTACTTCACCATTTCGAAAAAATAAAACGCCTAATGCTGTAGAGTGTAGATACAAGCTTTCGAAGTTATACAAGGGGTTATTGCTATCAAGTGGCGTAACTAGGTAACCAAACGCCCTGGGGCAAATTAAAGGGCCCCAACTAATCTCTACCCCAATTAACTAACTAAAAATAGTGATAGCCTAGTGGTATGACCGTTGGACTGCCAAGTCAAAGGTCGTAGCTTCAAAACCCAGGCACGCACTTCTGACTTTTCGAACTCATTTGCGTATTAGAAATTAATTATTATCAGTTGCTACAATGGTGAGGGAAAACATCGTGAAAAAGCCCATCTAGCCCTCCGGTAGCTACGCCTCTGTTGCTATCTTCTTTTCGTAAAATAGGTTATGTGGTTCTTTGACTTTGACATTAGAACATAAGACGTCATCTGTTCAAAGAGCCGTCTCTGTCTAATAATATTCAAACCTTTTTTCGGATTATTTCGCTGCTAGGTAGCACTGCACTCTGCTAATAATACGCAGAGGGCGTTAGTGTTTTATTTCGCCAACCACACAATGAAAACGCATCAAAGGCATTTATTATTTTAACTTTTCAAGGAAAATAATTGCAGTTTCACTACTATGCGATTATTATTTATACCTACTAGACAGTACAATGAGAGATTCACCTGCGTATTCAAAGCATAACGCTACATTTTATAAATACATACCTTTACATTTATCGACATTTTTGTATGTCAATTATATTAATAAGATCTCGGACGAATTTTGCTATAGGCTTAGCATATCGTCATTTTTGTTAATTTATAAAATTGTTCAAGTTGAAACACGTTCCGGATTCCGAATATTTTAACGGATTCTGCTGCCCTTAGTCATCCGATTTCTTTTACGTTGACATTTAAATTGTAAAAGCGAGAAATCTTTATTTAAAAATGTGGAATAACAACTTGTGAAATTAAAACCTTGTCATTTCGAAAATTATTGAAAATAAAAAATATAAGATGCACTACTGTTTTATTCATGATTAACTTTTTAATTTTTAAATGTCAAGTGGATTTTTTTTTTCCAAAGTTTAATTACGTTTCATAACATTATATTTATAGGTTTTAGTGGGCTATTTTTTTTATTGTCCGATTCCACGAGATCAATCATTTTATTGATCGCTTTTGATTATCGATATATATTTTAATTAAAAAACCAGTTTTCATTTACATAATAATTTATTCTACATTTTATGACATATTTATTATTTTTGATCGTTAAAACTGCGACCTATTTAAAAAAAAATTGTGAAATAAAAGATTGATTTCGCCTTTCCGGTAATTTATGCGATTAAATTAATTACCAATGTATTTGGCATCAGAAAAAAGTAATCAAAATATATAATGACATAATTATTATAAACTAATGTAGGTTCATGCTGTGATTGGCTGATAAAAAGTAACCCAGCAGAATTTATTAGCATACTGATCGAAAAAAGAAACAAAGTTAATTATTTTTTAAATGTTATGGTTCCTGTATGTATTGTCCTTGGAAGTGGTTACGACGACCTTTGATGGATCACTCTGCTACTCCTCAACTAGTTGTAGACAATTAATATCCTGTTTATTCACAAGAGGACATTGTGTTTTTCAATAACGTAATACGATTTTCAATATTATATTCAAAGTATTAGTATTTTTTATCAATATCAAAGTATTATTAACAAAGTATTTTTTGATCCATTTTTTTGATGAACTGCTAGGATGTTATCAAGTTTCGTAATATACATATAATATACAGTAAGGGCCCATACACACGGTGACTTTTTTACGTGTCGTCGTACAGAATCTTGCTGCAAATTCAATGCTGACATACAGTTTCAAACGTGAAAACGTCGTGTGTATAGGCCCTTACCGATCAAATATCAAATGTCATCTCAACTACAACAAAAAAACTGGCCAAATGCGAGTTGGACTCGCACACAAAAGGTTCCGTACAAAAATAAAATAACTTATTGTATGGGGACCTTTAATTATTAACTTTATTTTATTTTTATTATTTGTTATTATAATGGCAATAGAAATACATCATTTGTGAAAATTTCAACTGTCTAGCTATCACGGTTCATGAGATAGAGCATGAGACGGACGGACAGTGGAATTTTAGTAATAGGGTCCCTAAAAACGACATTAAAATGCATGATCTAGTTAAATATTCAGTACAGGAAATATAAAAGTTTAATATCAAACAGTAACATCGATATTGTAGCAAGAAACCAACAATAGATACGCTCAAGACAATAATTTTATATAATTTTCTTTCACAACATTTTGCACAATCACGGCCCCACACTGTTATAAGCCATTGTGGTATATGTTTATTTGTTTTAACTTAACCATTGTTCACATTTGCATACCTTTATTATTCTGTACGCAAAGTTTTTCATACAGTACCCCCGCCAGTATTTAAATTTGATTTCCTCGTAAAGTTCCTGAGAAAATTTTAAACAAAATGTAAAATGTAATAAATAAATAAATAAATAAGTCAGCCTGTAACTGTCCCAATATAGGGCAAAGGCCTCTTCTCATACAGAGAAGAATTGAGCATTAATCACCACGCTAGCTCACTGGGGGTTGGCGATTTTAGACTATTAAAAGTCCAGGTTTCCTTACGATGTTTTCCTTCACCGTTAGTCAGTGGTGTCTTAGATTAACTAAGAAAGTACATATGACATTGAAAAAGTCACATTGGTACATGCCAGGTTCGAACCCACACCCACGCGCTTGCAAAGCGGGTCCGTAACCAATGCGCCACCACGAAATGTAATAAGTACGTTTAATTTTTTCATCAGGCAGATGAGTCATTTAATTTAAATATTTATTACTGGTAATTTTACAACGTTTCGTTACATTTCCATAAATCAGATTTCATTTTTTTATGATGAGTCATGCGATGTAAAACCCGACGTTGAAAATGTATTATTATAATATTTAGTATGTATAAAATAGACAATAAAAAATTTGCGCTCCGTGTGAACGTACCGAGACAAACAAAGAAGTTTTTTATCTTTAAAAAAATATGATGACTTGAGTATTAAAGTTCTGACTGATTAATTTTCTATGAAAATTACTAGTCTATGGTCTACTTAGCACGGTAAAAAACTAAGTTAGTGCTTTAGTTTGTGTTAGCGTCTACTGAACTGAACGTTTACTCAACGTTTTGGGTTCAATACCCAGGGTTGGACAAAGTGCTTTTAGTTTTTGCATTAGGGAAATTTTCTGTGAGTTCATATATCTTGCCCCGCCTTTATACAAGCTGAAATTTAAAACATGCACTTCCTGAAATGGGGTCACTGAACTCATCACTATAAACATTTTTTTCTATGGGACAAAACCGGAAATCGCATAAAATTCAGCTGTTCCATACATTTTGTCGAGTTTTGTAAACATAGATGTATAGAACTGCTGTTTTTTTGCGATTTGAGGGTTGATTTCATAGTAAAAGTTGTTCTATGATTAGTTCAATGACCCCGTTTTCGGGGAGATGCACTCCCCGAAGGGGGATTTAAATTTCACCCTATATAAATTGGGATTAAATTCATAGTCTAAGAGTCCGCCCCCATTCTGTCTCATTACGTAATTTTTTTTGTACTTCGTAGTGCCTAATAGTTTTGTCTGTCTATCTGATTATTTACACAGCTATTTTACTCGCAGATAATCAAGCGCTACAAGGTTAAAATTCAGCTCTATGATCGACAAAGTTATATAAACCTCCCCTACATGTAAAGTGAGGGTGTTTTCCAAATACAATTATGGTAGGGTGTCATTCGCAAGGGCTTCCGGATTAAGAAAATATTTTTTATGTATTTTTAGACTTATTACTTTTCGAGTTCAGTTTAAAAGTGTGCAAAAATACTAATATTATAAAGAGGTAAAGTTTGTGAGGTTTTAGAGCGTAATCTCTGGATCTGCTGAACCTATTTTGAAAATTCTTTTACCAATAGAAAGTCACCTTATTTGTGAGTGCCATAGGCTATTTTAATCCGAAAAATGATTAACGCCTAACGAAGTGGGCACGGGTTAGCTAGTGTTACATCTTCTTCTTATCGTATGGTTGATGGACAACCTGATGTCAGAGTTTAAACCGCTCGCAGGCCTCTAACATGTCTTTACACACCGTTGAAAAATCTCTCAGGTGTGCTGGTTTCATCAGCAGCAACTGATAATTGATTTATAATACGCACATTAACTTACGACAAGCCAGAGGTGCGCGCCTTGTGATCGAACTCGAGACCTCTGACTTGTCAGTTGACGGTCATACCACTAGGCTATCAGAGTGTTACAAATAAACGTACAAATGCCTAAACTCGTTTCTATCTTGGTGACGACTCTGAGCTGATTATATTTCCAGACAGGTAGTTAGATTATTAACAATGAACGACATAACTATCTGTGTCCTTATAATACACCTACGGTTCGCGCGGAACTCGACCGGGTTGGCCTAGTGTCTAAACAATTGGCTTTTTGCCATATGGGTCGCGGATTTGATTTCTGTCCGGAACAAAACTATTATTGTTATTACAAGTACTTTTTTTTTGTTTAATTGGATGGTTTGCTTTATAAATTTTTTTACGGCTCGTTTAGGTACCGATCGAAAAAAAAAACAATTGTTTAAATTGTGTCTGCAAAAAGTTTCTGGTTAAAGCGCCTATCGTGCTAAACCGATATTATAAAATCAATCACTGAATAGAGATAATAACATTACAAAGTTTCAACAAAATATCAATTTGATCGGAACAAATTTTTATACTACTCTATTCTTTCTACAATATTTCGAAATTTAATGATTTGTTTATTTATTTTGCATAAAATGTGTCACAATAATGGTGGTAAATTTATACATATAATGAGCGAGACACATTCTGCCATAGTATGTATGTATAGTGTTCGCATAGTATGCATAAATACTTAATAAAAATGTTTTCATATGTAAAAATTGCTTCAAATTTCCGTGCGGGATTATGGAACGGGTTGGGGAGACTGGAGCCTCCGGTCCTCTCACTGATCTTACGAAACACCACAGTACGAATACTGCTGTTTCGCACTTAAATTATGTGGAAGGGCTAGCACTACCCCATTTCCAGCCAGCTCTTCTTAATTAAGGTAGAATCATTCTACTGCTTTTCCGTTTACAGTAGCGGTATAAAGCGTAAATTTAATAACATTTCTCCTTTTTAATTGCCACAAGAAATCCAAAACAATATAAAAAGTTTAAAACATAACTAATATCTCGGCGAGTTCAAAAGTTGCACGCTACGGTATTATTAAAAAAAAATCCAGACGTTAAAAAAAGAATAATCTCTTTGTCTACATTTTTTATTTTGTCTGACTTTTGTTGCTAAGAATTTTAACGAACGCGGTTTTTTATAGTCGAAATGCATTTTGATGGTTGATTTTAATTGAGAAAGTGTTGATGTGTGATCTTGACGCATTTCCTTTTTTTTTTCATAAGTAATTGGTTTAGTTGTAAATTAATGTTATTATTTCTAGTAAAGAAATCATCATCCTCCTTGCCTTATTCACAGTTTAATAAACATACAGTACAAAAACTACGTAAGAATGCTCGAAACGGCAATTTTTTTTAATTCTTTTTATTACTGCCGCACAAATTGACTCCATACTGCCTGATGGAAAGCAGTCAGTGGAGTCCCATAGTGATGACCATCATCCCTGCAGCCAACATTGCAATGTGACATGATGGCCCTCACCTTGATGGCCTTGAGAAAAAGCTTTTCCACGTCCCTTACTTGCACAAACATGCGTAATATTGCGTAACGACGAGACTCCTAAGCGAACGTCGCGGTGCTTGCAGTATCAAAGACGCGTGACGTAGTTTCCATACTGTATGTTCATTATACTGAGCCTTATTATTCCCAAAAATTACGGTCGTTTTCGGATCTAACTGGATGCAGCTGAATATCAGTTTTCTACGAAGGGACTGCCTATCTGACTTCGGCAACTCATTGGGATACGATATTCGGAAGTTAGATTACTTGTCTGAATTTTATGAGGGTACTGACTTCCTTTAACGACTGTCAAAGATCTTCATGACAGCCGGGGCCAACGGTTTAACGTGCTTTTCGAAGCACGGAGCAGGTGATAATTAGTTTATAATACGCACATAACTTACGAAAAGTCAGAGCCTTGGGTTCGAACCTGAAACCTCTGACTTGCCAGTCAACGGTCATACCACTAGGCTATCA
Source organism: Protodeltote pygarga (assembly GCA_936450705.2). Classification (NCBI taxonomy): domain Eukaryota; kingdom Metazoa; phylum Arthropoda; class Insecta; order Lepidoptera; family Noctuidae; genus Protodeltote; species Protodeltote pygarga. The sequence continues at coordinate 2,658,749 of OW388264.2, read as the reverse complement.
CTTCACAGAAATTTTCTAGTAAAGAAATATGAGATTTTTTAATACTATTTAAGAGGCAAACAAGCATAAATCCCGCTAACCTATAGCCTATCGTGGCCTATAACCTATAGCAGAGGTGTACTTAATTAGACCCAAGACCTATTGTCTTACTGACTACATTCTTTGCGCTCTATCAATTACGTATATCTGTGCTACGTATAAACACGTAAATATTATTATTAGATATATTAAACAGATATTTTTCTTTGTCTCGCCACGACCGACTGGTCTAATAGCCGCGATCGATAGATCTATCGTGATTGACTGGTTGGCTATAGACAAACCAAAAACAAAGACAATAACACAAAAAAAAAACACAGGTAGGTTTAATCTTATCATCGCTAAGAAAGTTTAAAGAAAAGAAAAATATATTCCAATGTTAAAGGCCTTTTTTGTGGCCGGGGGTAGTTCCTAACCTGCCGGTCATTAACAGGAAAATATATATATATTCACACATACATAGACTCACGCCTGTTTCCCAGAGGGGTAGGCAGAGACAACGGATTTCCACTTGCTACGATCCTTGCACACCTCTTTTGTCTCATAATATATAACGACCCGCCCCGGCTTCGCACGGTTACGCTAATATTGTATGTATTATAATGTATTGTACATATAAACCTTCCTCTTGAATCACTCTATCTATTAAAAAAAAACCGCATCAAAATCCGTTGCGTAGTTTTAAAGATCATAGCATACATAGGGACAGACAGACGCGGGAAGCGACTTTGTTTTATACTATGTAGTGATGATTAAATATATTAAAATCTTGGAAAAAAAAACCAATTTAATGCAATCTGATAAAGAGACTGATGTATGAGGTCATTAACCTGACGCTTTTACCAAAGCTTTGACGTCCGTCTTTGTTGGAAATAAAATCATGAAGTCTTTGTACAATATCGTTCTATATATTAAATTCAAATATTCCTTTTATTAATAATTGATTTGTTCTTTTCAACTTCAAAGTTATTTTCAGCATTTCGATGAGTATTTCGCGCGGAAAATGTAATATTAGATTTATTTATTTATGTAGCCTATATATATCGTCCAACTGCAGGGCAAAGGCCTTTCCCTACTTCCTCGGGATGAACTCGACTCTCATCTGAAGGATTGGGCTCAGGATTAGACCGAGACAAGTGGATTATTAAATTAGTTAATTTTTTTATTTAACTTTTTAAATAAGACATTATGAAGGACTTCTTGCATGGACGTCGGTGTCCACGTAAATGTTGATAACAATATCCAAATTAACCTAAAATAAAAATAAAATCTTCATTAACGAAACATAAACAAAAAATCTTAATTTTCCTTTAAAGAAATCCCAATTTTTTAACAGAAATAACATAAAAACTTAGTCTACATACATAATTGTGTCACAAATTATAACAATTCAACACTTCCGGCTCCATTGATGTGATTACATCATAATTTATTCACGGTTGTAACATGTTTTTTTAAATATAAACTGGTTAGTCTAGCTAGACTCACGTGGATTGGCTAGATTGATTTATGTCGGGCTCCTAAATTATACTTATTTAGTAGATAGCTTACGTCTTAGCCAGAGGAATACCTACCAATTAATCTGCTTCTTGTGCTTATGGTATGGTTGTTGAACGCCTTGGGGTTTACTCGTAAAATATGAACCCAAACCCAATACTGTTTTTATTAAGGAGAATTTATAAATTCCTTTATCAGCCAGGATATCGCAGTCTAGGTGTAGAAAGACTTCCGCAAATGATTCAATTGTTACTAAAAAATAGGTCATTGACGTGTTTTAAGCGGATGTCAGTAATGTCGAGACGTTATCGCAAGATGGCTTTATCTACCAGTAGCGTGCCTGCCGTACAAACTTTAAAGCCCGGCTTGTTTGAGAAAAGAATCTTTAGCAAGTAAAACATTTAGGCGGAGATGCAACGGTCGTGATTTTGTGACTGCAACGGAGAAGATCTTGAAGAAAATGCGAGCACAGAGCTAATGCAATAAAAAAAAAACTGATAAGAATTGTTATTAAAAATAAAAGATTGAACATTCTTTAATTCTTAGTAGCAGTATAGTAAAAAAAAATAAGAAAAAGTACTTACACTAAAAGCCAAAAAAGGCCAAGCTATCACTATATAACTTACATAATATACTTGGGTGCACTTGATGGGTTTTCCCAGCTCTGCTTTTTTTTACTCTCATGTAACCATTGTTGAGTAAGTAAGCCATTATGTTGGGCTTGCCATGTTCTTAGGTATTAGGCACGCCACTAATTCATATCAGCCATCGCTCTAATATGCTCTATCGTTTCTTCTTCTTCGCAACACTTTAAAGAGCGAATCGAATCTTTTTAGATCTGATCTGATTTATGATGATTTATTAGATATGATCTAATTATGATTTATGATGATTTATTAGATAATTATGATCTGATTATGATTTATGATGATTTATTAGATATTTATGATCTGATTATGATTTATGGTGATTATTAGATATGATTTATTTTTAATGAATATTTTTGTTTACCACCAGGCGCCCCGGATTTTAACAGACACGAAGACACCAAGCCCGGTGGTATCAAAGTGGTACAACTAGCGGTGCTGCAGAAACCTACCACCAACCAGGACCAGGACGATTCTGACGGTGAGCACTCATTAGGTAACGACACTTTTTTTTTATTATTATCACCATCGTCATCACCGAATCATCATTGTAGGTTGGTGGAAAACCTTTTAACAAATCATTTTCACGCTTGTCTAATAATATTACATTAATATAATAATATTAATATTGTGTATAGTCGACTATAAAATTGCTTTACCATTTTTGACAAATACTTCCATCAAAATTAAATGTCACTAAGACTCACTGTTCAAATTTGTTCAAATGTCAATGTTATCTGTTCAAGCAAAAATAGACTTTATTGTTCTATGATATGCGAACGACATTCACTCTGAGGGTAGCACAGCTATTAAAGTCGAATATACATCAAAATTAACATTTCAGTGATCTTTTTCCTGCTTACTGCTTTGTTAGATTTTCAATAAGCCTTATTTTTTGGAGTTAATGCGCCATCTTAATTTTTCTGAAATTTAGAAAGCTTGTCATATTATTTTTAAACCTAAGCTAACCTAACCTAACCTTTCAAATCTAACCTAACCTAACCTTTCAAATGTAACCTAACCTAAACTTTCAAATCTAACCTAACCTAACCTTTCAAATCTAACCTAACCTTTCTTTTAAGAGTTCTAAGTGTGGACTGCCAAGTCAAAGGTCGTTATTTCAAAACTTAGGCACACATCTCTGACTTTTCGAATCCATGTTCGTTTTACAAATTAATTATCACTTGCTAAAACGGTGAAGGCAAACATCGTGAGGAAACCAGCTCACCTGAGAGATTTTTCTACGGTGTGTGAAGCTGGTTTAAACTCTGACAGTAGGTTGACTATACTTGCTACTCTTTGCTCTATTTCTTTATTCATTCGATTCTTTAGGGATATAATTCGGCCATAACAAATTCAATCTTTTCGTGTGCCATATTACTAACTAGTTTCCGCGGCTTCATAAAAATTTTAGTCTATTAGTTATTCTGATATTTACGTTATAATTGTGTAAAGTTTCATCAAAATCTGTTCAGTATAGTTATTGTGTGAAAGAGTAACAAATGTCCATACATCGACACAAACCACATCCTAACTAATATTATAAATACGAAAGTCAATTTGTTTGTTTGTTACCTTTTCACGCCTAAACCACTAAACCGATCACCCAGATAATGGAATAATGGGTTGTCAGGTGTACAGAATGATTTAGCATAATGCGTTGTCAAGTGTACAGAAACGGACATTATACTTTCATCTCGAAAAAAGTAATGTTTTCGAGAAAAACAACAAAAACGTCCTTATGATTATAGATGGCGCCATGTGATTGAATTCTAAATTAACGCGAAGCTGTGAGCAAAAGCTAGTGTCTAAATAAAAATAAAATATATAAATATAATATTGTTCTGTCAAGGTCCGAACAAACATAAGGTAACGGTCCTGATCTGCTGTAGATTCTCCTATCTCTAGTTTTACTAGTCTAGTCAAATAATAATATAAATAAGACAGACCTGATATTTTATAGAACAAAACATTTTCTATTCACAGAAAAAGGCGGCAACAAACACATGGATGATGACGAAGAGACGGACTCCAGTGGTTCCGTATCAGATTCAGCCACCAACGAACCACAGGAAGGACGACCACATGTATGCGATGTTTGCGATCTAAGGTAAGAACGACTATATTAGAAAGAAAGTTTAAATAATTAATAAATAAATAAAATAAAATGTTCTTTATTCAGGTAATTTACACCCACATAATTCATCAATAATGTAATATAAAATCAAATTTAAAAAAAAAATTAAATGTCAACAGAATAATAAAATAAAATAAAAATTTAAAATTTACTAGCTGATGCTCGCGGCTTAACCCGGGTGGATATCGATTTTTTCGACTAAGAGCCAATTTCAACACTGACACTAAACGCGATCAATCATGTTAAACTCGTTTCAAGCGTTTAACTGAGTTCAGAACTGCAATTTATGTATGGCTGAACTTAGTTTTATTAAACTTGGTATTAAAGTGAATGGTGAAATTGGGCCTAAAAGTAATTATGAAATTTAGATCCCGTTCTTGTAACCCGGCCTATTTTTTCCGACACCTCCAACAAATATCATTATATTTTAGCCAATGTATACAAAATCTTGAGAAATGATATACTTAAACCTTCCTCGAGAACCACTCTATCCATTTGTGAAAACAGCGTCAACATCGGTGCAGTGGTTTTTGAGTTTATTGCGAAAAAACAGACTGACGCGGAGGACTTAGTGATGTATCAGACTGAAACTTCTTAGTTAGGAGCAAGGGATCGGTAGTGCGTAAAATACTCCGGTAGATTTCACCACCTATATGGGGTTATTTTATTTTAGTCATTGTGTAGGTGTCGTGGTGGCACATTGGTTACGGACCCGCTTTGCAAGCGCGTGGTTGTGGGTTCGAACCTGGCATGTGCCAATGTGACTTTTTCAATGTCATATGTACTTTCTTAGTTAATCTAAGACACCACTGACTAACGGTGAAGGAAAACATCGTAAGGAAACCTGGACTTTAATAGTCTGAAATCGCCAACACGCAGTGAGCTAGCGTGGTGATTAATGCTCGATCCTTCTCTGTATGAGAAGAGGCCTTTCCCTTTGCCCTATATTGGGACAGTTACAGGCTGATTTATTTATTTTATATTCATTGTGGGACAATAAACAGCTACAATATATATGTATAATATTACAATAAAAATATCTTATGAAGATTTAACAATGTTGCAACATTGTCCACATATTACTAAATTTAATAACAGGTAACGAGTGCCACTAAAAAGCAATTAATAAATTTCATTAAGTACTACAATATCACATTAATCAATTAATAATTACCAAACGGTAAAATAAAGGAACATTTTGACGATTAAAATTAAAATGAGATAGCCAATAATTATAAGATAAAGTTATAATAAGATAAAGTTATAATAAGATAAAGTTGTAATAAGATAAAGTTATAATAAGACAAAGTTAAGGACTTGGTGGCTTTGTTGGTAAAGCTATGGCATGGTTTGCCAAAGATCGCGAGTTCGAATTCCGCCCAGTCAGTGGTTTTTGCGAGTTTCTTATAAAATATTTTCAAAAAACAATAAACATTTAATTTAGCAAGAGGGACAGCTCATATTAATGATAAAATATGATTAGGTTCCAGCGCTCGTCCCACCTGACTCGCCACAAGCTGACGCACACGGGCGAGCGGCCCTTCACGTGCGGCGGCTGCGGACGATCCTTCGCGCGCTCCGACAAGCTGCGCGTGCACACCAAGATATGCGAGAAGGTACATAACATCTGCTTTTTATTCCGGAAATAACCTAAACTTAAAGCCTATTATCTCGACATTAACTCGGACCGACATATTTTTATATATTTTAACGACTTATGAAGAAATGTATAGAAAATTAATTAATGAAAAATGTGAATGAAATCTAGTTTTTGTTTTTGCAGCTAACTCCATGAATCAGCATAGCTATGCGTCCCCGATTTCTTGTAACTTAATTTTAATTGCAACAAGAAAACATATGTTGCTTTAAATACCTGCCAAATTTTAGGATCTAACGAAAGAGCGAAAATTTAACTTCTCATACAAAAGTGAGTCACGTGACCAGTCACTTTGTATGAAAAGTCAATTTTCAGATTTCGACCTTTGTTCCTTGGGGAAAGTTGTTCAGTTTCATGGACCTTATTACCTCCTAAAATTTGGGAGGTCTTTAAAGCCACACCCTATATTTAAGTTACTAAATTCTCATCATCCTAACACTCATTACAGGAGGACCCAACAGTAGACATGGCAAACGAAACATCCAGTAAACGTGAAAATAACTCCGAAGTGATGTCAGGAATGGTTCGAACGACCCACCGCGAGTCAGGCCACCTAGTGTTCACACCCAGTGGAGACGTCATGCTGCCCCCACGATCTGCCACCGGCAACCCTGTTGTACTGAACTCTACGCTGGAACCCGTGAGAAATGAGATCAACCCTGAGAATCTGCTGGATCCTCCGAGGAGAGGGCGCGGAAGACCGAGGAAGACACCACTGCCGTTGACGCCTAAGATCAAGAAGAAGCGGGGACGTCCTCCAAAGACTTCGCTTGGTAAGTTAAATCTACGTATAACTGATGTGTCGCACGATGATTTGATCATTAGAATTTTCGCGAAAACCCTAGGGATATTGCAAAAACTTGAATAATTTGATAATGGAGGAAAAATTTCTCAATCTTACTGCGAGCCCAACAACCTTTTTAAAGGTAACACTAAAAAAAAATAAACAACACTTTTTTGTTACTAAATTTGTGTGACGGGCTTCAGAAAAATTTATGGCAGGCATGCCCCATGCATGCATGCTTGAAAGGTAGTTTATTATGATAGCTAAGGTCAAGTCACAGTTTTATTTGAACAATGGTCTATCATACTCAGCTATTTGTTCCAGGCGATTTTGGCTACGTATCTCCCAACCGATACCCTGATCAGTTCAACGTTCTTCCAGACATGGAAGGTTGCGTGCTGACGAGCGGCACCGTGATGGGTGGCAGTCCTCAGATCTCGCATCTTACGCCCTCCGGACAACAGCTGCTGCTCAAGAGGAAGAGAGGCCGCCCGCCCAAGAACTATCTGCTACCACGACAAGGTATGACACTTGTATTTGTTATATTCATTTGTGAGACCAACACATACCATAGACAACGAAATTAGCTGAATTCAAGTTTTATTTTTCTTATTTACGCACACACTTCTATTGAAACGAAATTTAAAGACCTGCTGGGCTCACGTGAGCCACACGAAAAATTTCTATCAAGACTCAACTTCTTCTTCTTATCGTATGGTTGATGAACAACCTGGTGTCAGAGTTTAAACCGCCCGTAGGCCTCTGACATGGCTTTACACACCATTGAAAAATATCTCAGGTGTGCTGGTTTCATCACGATGTTTTCCCTCACCGTTTTAGCAACTGATAATTAATTTATAATACGCACATAACTTACGAAAAGTCAGAGGTGCGCGCCTTAGGATCGAACACTCAACTGAGACTGAGAAAAATAAGTCAATCTGCATTCTGCAGTCGAGACAGTTCTAAAGGGGCATATATGGGCATTTTGGTATCAGTTCACAAACTAGTACTGGGCTATTTAGTAGCGAAACTTCACAGGAATGCTAAAGATCTATAAAGATAAACAATAGTGAAAAAATAAAATATAAACATTTTTTATTCTGTTCTCCGCCACATGCTGTGATGAACAAAATAAAAAATATTTTTATTTTATTACATTTTTATATTTTTGTTTATGTAATCTATTATTATCGATACCTAACATACCTGTGAATTTGATTTAGCCCTAGGTATATAAAAAACAATATAGGTCTTATCTCATTTTAATATAAGATAATGCTGCAGATAATATTGTGTCATTTTGCTTATGTTAGCCCTGCAGGTTTAGTTAGTTCTTGGGTGTAGACACATTTTTTTGTAGTTCTAGTGTAGGAGCATGAACCAATAGATCGCAGGTTCAAATCCTGCTCGAAATCGGATGTTTCTTTCTACATTTTTTTTTTATACAGACGTAATTATAATTTTTAAACGGTTTTATTTAGCTTGACCTGTTTATTATTTGGTTCAAATTTAGTAATCGATATTTCACCCTCTTCCTGTTGACAGATTGATCTGATATTTGCGTTGCATATTTGGTACACAGCTTTAGTTTTAATAACAAAACCGTTTTACGTAAAAAATAATTTACTTATATTATTAAATCCTTTTTTGGTACGCTGAGTCAAAGACAGACTAGACTGTACTTTTTATTTTACATAATCTTTGTCATAGTTTATAAAACAACGACAAACCGTTTTTGCATTCATTAAACGTGGTTCCAGACACAATTACACTACTCAAAGCATACAATTTGTCTTGAGTCACGAACGGAATGTTTTTGTCATCAATTATTATGATTACTTACTCACCTACACGTGTTTTTATTTTAAATTTTGTTTGTGTGTGCGTTTTATTGCAGTTTACCGTGTGTGTGTGTTGTGTGAATATATCTAGCAGTGTTTTAGATGGAATTACTTTGATATATATTATATGTATATACATACGCCACTTAAATCATCTTTTATAGATGTGAATAGGCCTGAATGATATTACATTTAGTCTCGCCTCAAGGTGTATACAATTTTACGGCATCTTTTAAACAAAAAGTGCGTTTTAAAAATACAACTTGGTTTATCAAAAGCCATTTAAGTTTTAAACTCTCTTTGATTAACATTGTTTTATTTTTATCATATCTTTTTTTTATAAAAAATACGTGCCAAAGTTAGCCATTAAGTTTTCATTAAGCTGTCCCCTACACCATGTATTTATATTATACCTTATATAGGGCGACATGAGAAAATATAGAACAAAAGTGTATTAGAAAGGACGCGAATCGGGAAGGAATTTAGATTTAATTCTTTGTACAGATGCCAGCACATAAGCTACTATCTGTCAAATTTCTTTAATAGATTTTCAACGTTCTCGTTAAAGCTTTAGGTTCAAAGTTGATTAGGAAAAATTTACAGTTTCGGGTAGCTTGATTTGCTGGTGTCTGTACATCATATTTTATATATATCATTGCTAAAATATTTCTAGATATATCCACGTGTTGCCTTCATGCATTACGCTTTATTTTTTTGCACTGCGTTGGACCTATTCTCTTGCTTCGACCATTAATTTTTAAGAAGTCGCCTATTGATCGAAATTCAACCGTTTTTTTTTATCGATAACATTAAAGCGCGTTAATAGGCACTAAAGAAAAAATCGATACACAAATCGAAGAGAAAATAGAACTGGTGTAATATGGTAAATGTGGTTTCTAGCTATTTGAAAAAAATCTGTGTCTAGTCGCAACGCGAGCTAAGTCTAAGAGCCGATTTCACCACTGACATTAAACGCGATCAATCAACTTAAATTCGGTTCAAGCGTTTATATGAGTTCAGAAATACAATTTGCGTAGGGCTGAACTTAGTTTTATTAAACTCGGTTTTAAAAGTGAGTAGTGAAATTGGGCCTAAGAGCCGATTTCACCGCTGACACTAAACGAGATCAATCAACTTAAACTCGTTTCAAGTGTTTAACTGAGTTCAGAACTGCAATTTTCGTAGGACTGAACTTAGTTTTATTAAACTCGGTTTTGTGAATAGTGAAATTGGGCCTAGGACTTAGTAGTCCTAGGCCCAATTTCACTATTCACAAAAATTCTAGTGAATGATGGGTAAAATTAATGACCACAGAGATTAAGTCCAACGCACTCCTTGCTAACGCAGATCTTTCCTTAGGTTTGGATGATATGTCAATACCGATGCAGTACGGACTCGCGCTCAACAAATTTTGTTAGTACCACTCATTTTGACGCATGGTCGAACTTTACAACAACTTGGGAACTATTCGTCGGTACTAATCGGTATTTGTAGTGTTAATTGCTTGGGTTTAAGCGTGGAGTATAAAGGAATGGAATGGTCACGGTTGTGTAGTAGTTAAAATGCAATATTCTATATATTTTCTTGATTGACGGTACCTATGTAATCATTTTAGTTGCAGTGTAGGAACTGTTATCATAACGAGGTAAAGTTGTTACACAACGACCGTGCGAAGTACACAAAATTGCAGCAAATCGTGATCTGTCCTTTCTGCCTATCTATCTTCAAAGAAGAAAAACCTATGTTATAATAAATTAAACCATTCCATTTCTTTCTAAACCATGGTTTATTAAATATGTTTGTTTACGGACTTGCAAATTCGATGCCGTTTCTTCATCAACTACTTTTTTTGATGATTCCAAAAACCCTAGCAAAAAAAGTAACAATACTAAAATGTGTATGAAGATAATTATATCGTCTTTACAATAGTAGTAGACTCTCCCATTATTTTACACTATCTTTTAGAATTTTTTATGGATTTAATGTTTATTAAAGGCACGAAGAAAGCGTTTTAAGGCAAAAATAAAATTCCAAAACCCACTATACTGTTTTAAAAACATGCCAAATTTTAGGAGGTAATAAGGTCCAGAAAACTGAACAACTTTCCCCAAAGAACATAGGTCGAAATCTGAAAACGAAAAATAACTTCTCATACAAAAGTGAGTCACGCGACCTTGTATGAAAAGTCAAGTACTTATAAATGTTAAATTCGAGAAAAAAATAATTTGATTAATTATTATAATTTTGAATATCAATTTTTACAAAACCTTAGCTGGAATGAATACATAATATAACAATATCTTAAAATAAATCTAGATTTTTGGTAGTGTAAAATATTATCTAAAACTTTTGTATTTTACTAAAATACTAACGAAAAATACTAAGTAAATAAAAAATACTAATTTATGAAAATTAATCCTACTATTACTCGCTACCGCATGCTTTCAAACCTTGATAAATGCACAAAATATGGTTGGTGTCTGAATGTTCAAGCATGTTTATCGTTGCACCAAACAACTAACAGAAAAAAAAAATCTTCATCTGTCTAATGTAGACGTTTACGTTCCAGATGGACGACCCAACGAAAACTACAACGCAACAAACCTACCCTTTGGCGACTTCTCCTACTTAACCGAAATGATGTACAACCCAATGGCTTACGGAAACTATGGCGTTACCAGCGTAGACCCCGACCGTAACGTTGACACAGACCAGAGCATGAACACCGAAACTTCCCACGACAGAACCATAGACGTCTCCGACTCCTCCTCAGACGACGACGACTCACGCGTCGAACCAGAAGAGAACGTTCCACCCGTCGCTATGGAGACACAGATCATGACCGTTGGAGACTGCCAGATTGTCAAACTACCCCCAAATAACGACGACAAGGATGAGAAGATGGAACAAGTTGTGGAAACCAGCACAGTGTCTTCATCTACGCCGTCTTCGGTTACCATAACGCCTATCACAACTGTAGGAGATTGCACTATCAGGCCGGTAGAGAATAATACATAAGCCGTTTTAGTCTACCCCATATACTTCTGTAGGGAAGGTTAAGAGGATAAGAGCATGTTGCCTGAATGTCAAGTTGAGGAGATTGTGAGTGAGTACCTATGACGGTAATGATTTCTTTTGCGAGATCTCAGATTGAGAATCAATGCAAATTTAGTGTTATTTTGCGATTTTTAAACAAAAATCATGTGCGGTCTGTATTTCTTTTATAAAACACATTATTGTGTTAGTTTTTAATTATAATAAACATAGTATGCATTTGGAATATCCTAAATTGCAGCTTTTTATGGTGTTGTAATGATTGCAAACGATATGGGGTAGACAATTTATATTATTGTGGTAGCTTTTACTTATTTTAAAGTTACAGAACTCCTGTCCAGGTGAAGCAGGTCGGTACATGTCCACTAAAAGAACATTTACCGGCTTTCATCGGCCATTTAAAACTGTGTATAAAAATGTAGCAAGACTTGATGCAAATTAAACTATCTTCAGAGATTTACATATGTAATCAACTATGAAATAATCAAAACATTATAGTGACACATGCTAACGATAATGATGGTACTTAATATTTATTTTAGTACCCAGAACTCGTAAGCAAATCACTTTTAAGAAAAAAAAATGCAATTTTCAATCAACGTCTTCCTTGACATAGTAATTGCTACTACAATGATGACATCATACTAATAAAAAATTCAAGTGACTGTCAAAAATGCATTTAGAATTGGTGGTGATGAAATATTTATTTTATTGGTGACCTATGTACCATAATGCCATAAGCTTTACATAATTTTAATCGTGATACTCAATTAGAGGACTTGTATACTTATCAGAACAAAATATTGTCACAATTATTGTTTTATGGTGTATTGCTTGTTCAATTACACACTGATTACAAGTATTCATATAACATTTTTGTGGGTACGAGTTTATCGTGAATATTTCTAGAATTAAATAACATCGTGGCTTTAAGAAAAATTGCTTATAAATGTTTGGCAAAATACACTCGCGAAATGTCGTATACACTTCAAATCTTTGCAGGTTTTTATTGATTGATATTTTAACAGAATCAGAGAGTTTTTTACGCGATGAGGTTTACAATAGACAAAGAATTTTAAACATTTCTCAAGCCGGGCTTTTCGGCTTGAACGTCAAGCACGCAAGCACCGTTAAAAATACGAAGTATAATTAATAAAGGCAATATTTACTTCAGTATTAACGGACCACATTCACGCAGTACATCATAAAGCAAGTCTTTCGTTATAGATGTGTATTTTGCGAATATCTACATAGAGGCAGCATATTTACCGAGTAATGTAACAGTGACACTATTTAGATACGCGATGTTTATGATAATGTGCACTTAAACGTTGCCTTCACTGTTTTAATCGTTTAGGAACGGTGTACACACCACCGCACACCCCCTGCAGGGCTAAGTCGTCGCTCGTATTGTAACCGCCGCGTCACAACCCACCTATATTACCGTCGCGGTGGTGTGTAAACCGACTTTTACAGCACTACTCAAAACTATTTGTTATTACTTTTACACGCGAAATCTCTCGAATGATCTGATTTTTTACAACGAGAGACTGACTTCCATTACATAATAACTAAATATTTTTGAGCAGTGCGCGTGTATGTAGCATCTGATTGGCTGTCTATTTTATCTTTAATTTCTATTTTAATTTTCTAGTTAGTCGTTGTGTAGCAAGGCACACGCTGTTTCGCCTTTTCCATATTCTTAACTGTATCAATCTCTGTGAATATTAGAATGTAGAACGTAGTGTCTTAGATGAATATAAAACTTAATATTCTAAATATTAACTCGACAACACCACAAGAACAAGTGATACGATAAGCTACATATTTTTAGCAGAAACATAATTGTATGGACATATTAACAATATATTTCTTTAATAGTTTTGCCTGTAAAAGCAATGGATAACGTATCGTAGTACTATATAATGATATATGCAATATAGCAACCACTTAAATTAACGACAGCTGTAGGTCGGCGGACTGTGTAACAGCCCACTTCGATATGGATATTTTTTGAACAAACACCTTATTAGTTCCTTGGTATATTCGATAGTGACTGGTAAAGTCTGCAAACATAATATGTCTATAGTGTTCGGTGTATTGAAAGTATTAAACTCACTATTATAAAAAATCATAATCATTATTTTCTTTATAATCTGTACAGTAGTAGATATAGTTCCTAACTTGTAATCAATACAAAACTATAACCCTAAATTTAATGAAGTAGAGAGACGTAATATTTCTTTAATCATTTAGACTTAAGTTTATATTATGATCAAATTTTGAGTATATCTTTTTTAGTATTCACTATTAGTGTTAGGCGCCTTTGTTTAAGTATCATTGCGATATAATTTTACTTTTAATGGAAGACTGCTCGGATTCGTTTTCTGTTAACGTGTATCGTTAGGGCTTGAACTTGAGGCCACATATCGAATGTGAATTTATAAACGCAACGTGAGATTTTACAGGTTACGTACGTTTGCAAGATATTGTTTGAATTTTGTATGTCTATCTATACAAGGTAACAAGGAAGAAATCCTCTAATGATGATTCAGTGTGTCAGAAAGCAAAAAAACCTTCGTTACATTACTGGCAGGTCAGCATGCGATATGTGGCACCAACTATTCTGGCCATATCATTTTTTAATTGTGAACATTTTGACATAAATGAAGCCCCGAAGAGGCATGTAATCACGAGTCTCAGACGGCAAGCTAAGCTTATTGAGAATTATTTTAATATAGGAATCTGTATTTTTATAACGAAACTTAGATAAGTTGATACAGTAATCAGTTACACCTGTATGTCACACACGTAATAGTAATAAGCTGTGTTTAAGTTGTGTTTTACAAACGCCTATTGGCTCCTTTCTCGTTAATTTTATGAGTTCCCTTGAAGGTTTGACGATCATTATCTACATATATCTGTATTGGTACTGTTTAAATAGATGAGCAATAATTAGAAGATTGATATGTGTGAAGTAAGAAAATGTAATTAGGGAATCGTAGACAAGATATTTGGCTTCAATATTCTATATTCATGAATATTCTATAACGTAAAGGCTAGGTAGTAATGATGTCAAGTTCATACATAATTTTAAAATCAGATCGTAAAATATTTTCCGTCATGTTTTCTCAGAACTTGGCTATTTAGGATATGCGAATCGATGTACGGAGTTCAGATTAAAGTAAACAATTTGAAACTAATATATGTAGATACTGATAGTGCGTCTTATTGGCAATTATGATGGTTATTATAGGACGTTAGAAGTGAACATTGATTGCATTTATATTTATTTTGTATTGGTGCGATATGTTGCAAAATTATTGTAATGATTGAGATGTAAATCGAATATTTGGAGAAATTGTATTGTTTTTAAAAGTATACGCTGTCTAAAAATATTAGTGATTGTACACTGGAAATGCAAATTATTCTTTTTTAGTTGTCTATGATTATAAAAATCGTGCTTATTTGTAATGTGGTCAACATCTCTGCACGAGATTAAGTGGAATTCTGTTATTTTCAATAGTTTGATTTGGCCTAATTGGTTTAATACTATATATATTTAATATATATATTATACATAGCACGTATTTGCGAAGTTTTTTTTATGACTGAACTTCTAAATAGACACCATAAATGGTTTTACAATTACAAAACTGCATTTCTTGAATACCTAGAGTCTTGTGCATTTTAGCAACTACTAGCTGCCCCGCGCGACTTCGTACGCATGATTATTCTACTTCAACGCCTATTCTACCCCTACCCTACTCTACCCTACCCTACCCTACCCCTAACCTGCTCTACCCCTACCCTATTCTACCCTACCCCTACCCTACCCTAATCTACCCCTACCCTATCCTACTCTACCCCTACCCTTCTCTACCCTACCCCTACCCTACCCTAATCTACCCCTACCCTACCCTAATCTACCCCTACCCTACCCTACCCTAATCTACCCCTACCCTACCCTACTCTACTCCTACCCTACCCTAATCTACCCCTACCCTACCCTACCCTAATCTACCCCTACCCTACCCTACCCTAATCTACCCCTACCCTACTCTAATCTCTACCCCTAGCCTACTGTACCGCTAGCCTATCCTACTCTGCCCCTACCCTAACCTACTCTACCCCTACCCTACCCCACGCTACCTCTACAAAATCAAAAACCATGAAAATCGGTTCAGCCGTTCTTAAAAAAAAAAGTATCCTATATCCTTCTCCTGCTTCTAAGCTACCTCCCTGCCAATTTTCAGCCAAATCGGTTCAGCCGTTCTTCAGTTATAAGTAGTGTAACTAACACGATTTTCGACTTTCTTTTATATATATAGATTATAAAGTGCTACCACCTAACTTGTCAATGTGTTCAATAGTTTAGGGCGTGGAGTTTTTAGCAGCTATTTGACAGTAATTTTTAGATGTACTTAAAACGTAACAACAGTCTATAAATTGCATTCATTTTGTAACGCCAGTATCGCCGTGATTTCGATTCGTTTGAGTGTAATATCTTGCCAGTATCGCCGTAATTTCGATTCGTTGAGTATAATATCTTTTCTATCTAGATTTTATTAAAACTAAGGCTGAGTTCCATATAACGTTCTTGGCCTTAGCTCAAACTTATGTAAAATTTGTGAAAATAAAATATAATTTGATAATGATTATTACTTTTTTGGGTAAATCGTCAATTTCTTATAGTTGTCTATAGATCTCAGCATTAGAATCAACTAGACAATGTTCTCAACGATATAATAACATATATTCACATCTTGATATGGCTGAGAATGAGGCGATATTGGCGTTATTACGTGAATAAACATAATTTGAATAATAAATGTGACGCAAAACGTGCTATGTGAAAAATTACTTCATAAATCGCATGTATCCATGTACAATGATGTTGTCGTAAAATCCTGTATTATTTTACGGCCGGATAGTTTTTAGACGTATAATTTGTTTAGTTTTAATGAACGTTTTTATATTCCTTGTATTTTGTGAAATGTGCATCATTTTACGTTGTGATCATTTGAGTGCAAAATTATTTTATGTTTAACCAGTTTACTGACGGTTCGTCAATTAGGGCAGCAGATAGACTACGTTTATGTTTGCATAGTCCGAGAGCAGTATTTTTTAGATATAATCTTTATTATTAAAAACTTTTTTTTATTTTAACATTATGAAATTCGATCGTTAGTTAATTTCTAACATGAAATATTTAATAAAGAAATCACAAAATTATTATTTGCGTTTGATTTTATATGCGTCATTTATTATTTTATAGTAGGAACGTGGTACGAACCAACTTGCTCTTGGCCATTATTAGCAACTGTATTTGATTTGCTCATCATTTGAGATAAGAATTCTGTAAAGGTAAATAGTATCGCCGTCCCGGTGTGAGCTGAGCCTAAATGTAATTAAGAAAGCTAACTATTTTTTTTACACAAAAAATACCAAGAAAAAAATTTTACAATAGCTGCCCTCGGTGACAAAGTATTTCTCCTCGTCACCCTCAACCCTCACGTGCCAAGAGATGACAGCATTAAAACACTGTTATACAAAGACAGATGACACTGTTATAACTTGGACAAAAAAAAATTTTCTCTTAGGAAAAGCTTTCAAATAATACAAAAACATACTGTAATAATCATCGTTTATTTCATATAAATATAAATTTATTTTTGGATAACCACACTTTAGTATTGTTAGACAAGTTACTGCACTAACTATAAACTAATTATTATGAGATAGATCTTAATAAATAAATTGTTGCGCATTAAGTTCCTGGAGGAGGTGGAGGGCCATTGTTCACCCACTGAGGGTGAGGACCTGACACGGTACAGAAGTTAGACCCGAAAATGGGCATATTGTGTCTGAAGGGAGGGGGGACGCCCATGGGAGGAGGCATGGGGCTTCCAGGCATTCTATTGGGTCCGAACTGGAACATGTTGCCCATGAAAGGCGGTGGAGTGGAAGGATTGAATGGAGGTGGGAACATAAGCGGACCTGTGAAGTTGGGAGGAGCTGTGAAAGGTCCATGTGCTCCAGATTCACTGTTCGGATGTTGGGGAGGAGTTCTGAGGCCCATGTTGGCGGGCCAGGGTCTACCAACACGGGGGAACGCATTAGGGTTATTATTTCTCCTAGAGCCTGCTGAGAATGGGTTTCGTCCTCGGCTAGGACCGCTGCCGAATCTGCTACTGGACTCTGAAGGTCTTTGGTTGCGTCGTTCAGGCACTTTCCTCGCGTTTTTAGAAGTCTCCCCATCTTCAGACTCTTCCGTTCTGTTCTCTGCTTTTCTCTGTTCTTTCCTGGCTCTGTTGGCTCTTCGTTCTTCTTCATCGTCTGAGTATTCGATCTGGTGTGGTGGAGGCTCGACATCATGTAACCATGACGCATCTGAGCCTTTTATTCTGAAAAAATATTGCATTGTAAGTATCGTATGCATAAACAGGCACGAAAAAATGAAAGACTAAATCGTTTAGCAATTAAAAGAAGAACATAAGGCTAATAATTTGATGCTAAGAAGTTAGTATAAGTAATCTTGGCTTTGATCATTGCAGACTGCATCTTATATTCATAAGTAATTGATAGTGCCGTGTGGTTTCCGGGCTAAGAATAGAACCACCCCTACTTGTCCCGCGGGTATCGTAAGTGAGAAGCGACAATGGGAAAGATTCTGAGAATGGGCAGTAGCATCGTTCTATGTAACAACAATCTGCTACTGCGATCGCCAACCCGCATGCCCAGCGATTATGGACAAATACCTCCAACAAGCGCACAATAGTAGCGCGCATTAGGAGAGGCCCATGTTCAGCAGTGGACTAATACAGGCTGATGATGATGATGAATTGGATAGTGCAACAGAATCTAAAGGAACAACTTACTTCATAAGTTCAGACAAGAACACGTAGTTGGTGTGCTGGCTCTGCGGCGCGATGAACACGTCCATGCCGGGCTGCGCGCCGCGCTCGCGCACGTGCTCCGAAGAGTTGAAGCGGACGCAGTAGTGCGGCTCTGTTACCTGCACCACGTACGACACGTTAACATATTACACAATGGAAATGGAATACTTGTGACTAGTATGGTTGATGAAAATGCAGTAATAAAACCTTAAATATTTAGGTAGTCCAAAATAATTTAGTAATTACAACAACATATAAAACTGCTACGAGATAATGTGGAGTAATTTAAGTTTTATTTTGTTGTTGTTTTTTTATTAATTTTAGTTTTATTCAACAAAGCGGAAGGTGTTCTTTCCTTGTTTAATTTACTCTTTAAAATTAACCGACTTGCTACTGAAACGATTTTGTCGGACACTTTCAGTAGAGATGGTTCTCCTTATTCTCTCCCCTGCATATCGAAAGACAGAGACAGGTAATTTACGCGTGGTTTGCAAGCTTCTACTAGGGGTACAAAGTAAGGCGTCCTACATAGCCAATATATTTCTAAAATGCCTATGCCCCCTAAACAAGTTTGCATAAAACAACTTGCAATACTAATGACATCAATAACAAACTACCCTCCGTAATCGATGCTCATAAAAATAAATCTAATTCATTCAAATGTACATAAGTTTACTATGATACATCAAGGGTGCTGTATATCTTCGCTCACTAACTTGGAAATTATTATGTTTTTATGGCACTTTCCCCTCATATCCCATTAAGAGATTTAATTCTCTATTAAGATGTTCGATCGCATTAAAGCTGGAAGGGAGCCAGCAATGTTTTATTTTACCCTAGTTGTAAGTAATTTTTAAAGCAAATTGGCTGGCGTCCTAATTAGTTTTTTGACCCCATGGGTGTTTGGGTATTTATGGGGTCTTGTTAAGGTTATGCCAAGTTTAAAATCAGACCAAGGCACTTATTAGCATGACTTATTTTTTTTAGTTTTTTGGCAGACATAATTCTGATTGTAAGAAATATTTTAGTTTAGTGTATATTATTGTAACTTATTTAAAATAGCTAAGGATCTCAGCATTAGAATCAACTAGAGAATGTTCTCAACGACATAATGACATAGGTATATTCACATCCTGATATGGCTGAGAATGAGGCGATATTGGCGTTATTACGTGAATAAACATAATTTGAATAATAAATGTGACGCAAAACGTGCTATGTGAAAAATTACTTCATAAATCGCATGTATCCATGTACAATGATGTTGTCGTAAAATCCTGTATTATTTTACGGCCGGATAGTTTTTAGACGTATAATTTGTTTAGTTTTAATGAACGTTTTTATATTCCTTGTATTTTGTGAAATGTGCATCATTTTACGTTGTGATCATTTGAGTGCAAAATTATTTTATGTTTAACCAGTTTACTGACGGTTCGTCAATTAGGGCAGCAGATAGACTACGTTTATGTTTGCATAGTCCGAGAGCAGTATTTTTTAGATATAATCTTTATTATTAAAAACTTTTTTTTATTTTAACATTATGAAATTCGATCGTTAGTTAATTTCTAACATGAAATATTTAATAAAGAAATCACAAAATTATTATTTGCGTTTAATTTTATATGCGTCATTTATTATTTTATAGTAGGAACGTGGTACGAACCAACTTGCTCTTGGCCATTATTAGCAACTGTATTTGATTTGCTCATCATTTGAGATAAGAATTCTGTAAAGGTAAATAGTATCGCCGTCCCGGTGTGAGCTGAGCCTAAATGTAATTAAGAAAGCTAACTATTTTTTTTACACAAAAAATACCAAGAAAAAAATTTTACAATAGCTGCCCTCGGTGACAAAGTATTTCTCCTCGTCACCCTCAACCCTCACGTGCCAAGAGATGACAGCATTAAAACACTGTTATACAAAGACAGATGACACTGTTATAACTTGGACAAAAAAAAATTTTCTCTTAGGAAAAGCTTTCAAATAATACAAAAACATACTGTAATAATCATCGTTTATTTCATATAAATATAAATTTATTTTTGGATAACCACACTTTAGTATTGTTAGACAAGTTACTGCACTAACTATAAACTAATTATTATGAGATAGATCTTAATAAATAAATTGTTGCGCATTAAGTTCCTGGAGGAGGTGGAGGGCCATTGTTCACCCACTGAGGGTGAGGACCTGACACGGTACAGAAGTTAGACCCGAAAATGGGCATATTGTGTCTGAAGGGAGGGGGGACGCCCATGGGAGGAGGCATGGGGCTTCCAGGCATTCTATTGGGTCCGAACTGGAACATGTTGCCCATGAAAGGCGGTGGAGTGGAAGGATTGAATGGAGGTGGGAACATAAGCGGACCTGTGAAGTTGGGAGGAGCTGTGAAAGGTCCATGTGCTCCAGATTCACTGTTCGGATGTTGGGGAGGAGTTCTGAGGCCCATGTTGGCGGGCCAGGGTCTACCAACACGGGGGAACGCATTAGGGTTATTATTTCTCCTAGAGCCTGCTGAGAATGGGTTTCGTCCTCGGCTAGGACCGCTGCCGAATCTGCTACTGGACTCTGAAGGTCTTTGGTTGCGTCGTTCAGGCACTTTCCTCGCGTTTTTAGAAGTCTCCCCATCTTCAGACTCTTCCGTTCTGTTCTCTGCTTTTCTCTGTTCTTTCCTGGCTCTGTTGGCTCTTCGTTCTTCTTCATCGTCTGAGTATTCGATCTGGTGTGGTGGAGGCTCGACATCATGTAACCATGACGCATCTGAGCCTTTTATTCTGAAAAAATATTGCATTGTAAGTATCGTATGCATAAACAGGCACGAAAAAATGAAAGACTAAATCGTTTAGCAATTAAAAGAAGAACATAAGGCTAATAATTTGATGCTAAGAAGTTAGTATAAGTAATCTTGGCTTTGATCATTGCAGACTGCATCTTATATTCATAAGTAATTGATAGTGCCGTGTGGTTTCCGGCCCAAGAATAGAACCACCTCTACTCGTCCCGCGGGTATCGTAAGTGAGAAGCGACAAAGGGAAAGATCGGGAGAATGGGCAGCAGCATCCTCCTGTGTTACAACAATCTGCTACTGCGATCGCCAACCCGCATGCCCAGCGATTATGGACAAATACCTCCAACGAGCGCAACAATAGTGGCGCGCATTAGGTGAGGCCTATGTTCAGCAGTGGACTAATACAGGCTGATGATAATGAATTTAATGTGCAACAGAATATAAAGGAACAACTTACTTCATAAGTTCAGACAAGAAGACGTAGTTGGTGTGCTGGCTCTGCGGCGCGATGAACACGTCCATGCCGGGCTGCGCGCCGCGCTCGCGCACGTGCTCCGAAGAGTTGAAGCGGACGCAGTAGTGCGGCTCTGTTACCTGCACCACGTACGACACGTTAACATATTACACAATGGAAATGGAATACTGACTGATGTGACTAGTATGGTTGATGAAACTGCAGTAATAAAACCTTAAATATTTAGGTAGTCCAAAATAATTTAGTAATTACAACAACCTATAAAACTGCTACGAGATAATGTGGAGTAATTCAAGTTTTATTTTGTTGTTGTTTTTTTTTATTTTAGTTTTATTAAACAAAGCGAAAAATGTCCTTTCTCGCTATCTTTAAAATTAACCCACTTGCTACTACAACGGTTTTGTCGGACACTTTCATACATAGAGATGGTTCCCCTTATTCTCTCCCCTGCATATCGGGATAAACAGAGACAGCTAGTTTACGCGTGGTTTGCAAACTTCTACTAGGGGTACAGAAGTAAGGCGTCCTACAGAGCCAATATATTTCTATAATGCCTATGTCCCCAAACAAGTTTGCATAAAACAACTTGCAATACTTATGACATCAATAACAAACTACCCTCCGTAATCGATGCTCATAAAAATAAATCTAATTCATTCAAATGTATTCATAAATGTACATAAGTTTACTTATGATACATTAACGGCCGGTTTCTGGTACGCAAATCATTATTTGATCTCGGATTAACATCGGATCAAAACCCATTTGAGTTTCTGAAAGACAAATGTGACACTAGATTTAATCCGAGATTAACCCTAGTGTCACAATATCGAATTATCTCATTTTGAGTTTCTGGACAGGTTTTTTATGATTTATTGTACAATAACAATATGTCAAATTGAATTTTCGCTAATTCGAGAAAATCGAAGGATTATACTCGGATCAAAGGCTATATATATTGTAATACTGTTTATATACGTTTGAAAAAAAAACAGTTAACTACATTATACTTAAATATATTTAATTATAGATTATTGAACAAATTAGACCTGATTGCGAAAATATATTTTTTATTTATTTAGTAAGTACAGCTTGGCAAAAAAGAGTCTGAGGCGGTGACAGCTGGAACTAAAAATAAAAATCTTAAAAACTAAGTTTGTGAGTACTAAAATAACATAAAAATGATTCATTTGATTATAATTAATGACAAAAAACTCGTCATAGAAATATGTAAGCACTAAATAACTTGTAATTTTGAATTGTAGTGTGAAAAGTGCGCCAGCGGCGCCCCCAATTTTTCCAGACTCTTTTTTGCCAAGCTGTACTTATCGAGCAAGATCTTTATAAATAATTATTAAAATTTGCAGATTGGAAATGTCTCTATCAGATTTATCTGCTGAAGATGTATCATTGAGTAGTAATGAGGAGTATTTGGTACCGATTAGAGTCATTCGTGAGCGAATGAATCCCCTGCAACACTACAGCGAACCAGAGTTCAAGGCTCGATACAGAATTACTAAACCTGTACTGTGTCAGCTTATGAGATTGCTAGGACATCTACAACCGATGACCCAGCGCAAAAACTTTATTAGCGCTGTGGAACAAGTGTTGTTGGCTATACATTTTTACGCTTCAGGAGGGTTTCAGATTTCAGTAGCTGATAACGTCAGGGTGCACAAGACAACAGCATGCAGAATAATTAAGAAGGTTTCGGCTGAAATTGGTAAATTAAGGCCGCATTTTATACATTATAGAAGGCGACGGAATATATTATATTTAATTTTTTAAATAATAATCGTCTTCCCGCTAGTGACAGTTTTAGCTTTCAGTTAGACAGTGACCACTTGAATTGTCGTCAGACAAAGACAACGTTATACGTTAGATAGAAACAAAAGATAGGAAAATAAATATGTCTGTGAACTAAAGAGAATGTAATAACCCTGGGTGACCAGACAAATAAAAAATCTAGAGTTAACACGAGATCAGCTAATCCTCAGTTGATTCGCGTTTCAGAAACCCAATCGATGTAACACGGAGTTAATCCTGGATCAAAATGTGACACTTGTGTCAGCTAATTCGAGATTTGATCCGCCTTTCAGAAACCGGCCGTAAGGGTGCTTATATCTTTACTCACTAACTTGGAAATTATTATGTTTTTATGGCACTTTCCCCTTATATCCCATTAAGAGATTTAATTCTCTATTAAGACGTTCGATCGCTAAAGCTGGAAGGGAGCCAGCAATGTTTTATTTTACCCTAGTTGTAAGTAATTTTTAAAGCAAATTGGCTGGCGTCCTAATTAGTTTTTTGACCCCATGGGTGTTTGGGTATTTATGGGGTCTTGTTAAGGTTATGCCAAGTTTAAAATCAGACCAAGGCACTTATTAGCATGTCTCATTTTTTTTAGTTTTTTGGCAGACATAATTCTGATTGTAAGAAATATTTTAGTTTAATGTATATTATTGTAACTTATTTAAAATAGCTAAGGATCGGCGTTAGACTAGAGGATTCATAAACCCCACTATGTATTGACGTAAAAAAGGAAAAAAAAAAACAAATTTAATTCACACTTCACACCTACTTTTACAATAGGTATTGTATCGTATTGTACAGTTCTAGTATATTTCCAAGAAGAGTCTAGGACATATACGTTGAAGTTTGCCCCAATGAATATCATGGTACGGTTGATATTAAATCATAGGTGTCTACCTAAGTTTTCTTTTCTTTCTATATTATATTTTTCTTTTTTTTCTATGTCTTTAGAAATGTTATGTAGGTACCCCAAACTATATAATTTTTAAATTAATAAAAAAACAATATTTTTTATGATAACGAAATAATATTAATCAATGCTAAATTTATCAATATCTAGCCCAATAGCCGATGCAATTTTATTAGGGCTCCAAACGAAAGCTTTTGCCACTATCGTAGTAATTAATAATCCCGATCTTCGGATAATAGTTACATCATAATTGATAGTCTGGTTATTAAATAAGTGTTTATCTACGTCCGTTGTTGACTGTATACTAACTTTTATCGGATTACACACGCAGTTATTACAATTTAAATCTTACGTCATTGGTGCTGATTCTCTTGTATATCCCGGTAAACTAATTTCAGTCTAACTAGGTTTATCTCCTACTAAAAAATTAGAGCTGTCAAATTAGTTTACGTCCTTGCAATTGACGTGAAAATAGACGAAACCTCCATGACGTGCCTTTTCAATTCTCATTGATATCACACAAATGAACTAGTTTGACAGCTCTAAAAATCTTCTATCCGATTCTAATAGTCTCTGTTAGTAAGAGAGATGGCGAGTCTAAATTAGTTTAGAGCGCGTGCAAAGAATTAGCACCAGTGTCTTAAGACTCACGACTCTGATATTCTGAAGGATCTCATACTTACGGGTCCAAATACATCGAACACCCTGCCTAACGCCTTGGCACCCTTGTCCAAGAACAACACGCTGTCCAAGTCCACGGCTGGAGTCTCCGGAAGTGCACGAACTATAACTGCAGACAACATTCTATTAATTAAACTGTTATTCACACTTTATTAGATGCTGTATTTAAAGTCAGTGGTGTTGTTCACTGAGTCCACGGACCTCTGTCTTTTAGTAAGTTATGTGGGTTTTATAAATTAATTATCACTTACTTCGTGCCTCGGAAAGCACGTAAAGCCGTTGGCCCTGCGCCTGATCTCTCTCCGGTTGAGATGGATTGCCGTCCCATCGGACTATGAGAGTGAAGGAATAGATAGTGCACCTGTGTTTGCGCAAACACTTGTGTACTATAATATTATTATATTATTATCCTGAGTAGTTGGCTAATCTCCGTTGAGATCGGTCGTTATATAAGACATCATCATTAGATGCTAGATGATCGTGAGAAAAAAATCCTATATATCCCGTCTTTTTTTATCGTATGGTTGATGAACAACCTGGTGTCAGTTTGACCCGCCCGTAGGCCTCTGACATAGCTTTACACACCGTTGAAAAATCTCTAAGGTGTGCTGTTTTCCTCACAATGTTTCCCTCACCGATTAGTAAGTGATAATTCATTTCTAATACGCACATGAATTTGAAAAGTCAGAGGTGCCATAAAAGACTGGCGTCATAAACGGATTCTGGCGTTCAGGTAGCCTAATTTTTTAGAATCTGACCGGACTGAAAGGTATAAGTTAAGCCTAAGTCAATGACCGGAACAGACCCGGTTTATTGAGCGATTTCCTTGTCAGTTTACAATCACGCGAAATTTATTTTGAGCTAATACTACAGGATACTAAAAATTTTACGTTGACGGATTTTAAACAGACTTCGATGTGATAGCCTATTAATGGTATGACCGTTTGACTGGCAAGTCAGAGGTCTCGGGTTCGAACTTAAGGCGCGCACCTCTGACTTTTCGTAAGCTATGTGCGTATTATAAATGAATTTATTATCACTCTCAGTGCCTCGGATAGCACGTTAAGCTGTTGGCCCCGGCTGGCAATTGTAGATCTTTGACAATCGTTACGGGTAATCAGAAGCCCGAAAGTCTGACAACCAGTCTTACCAAGGGGTATCGTGTAACCAGGGGCGTGCAGTTCATATAGACAAAAAGGCATTGCCTACCCTGACAGATACGACGCAGACGACGAATTAGTGAAATAAGTAGGATTTGTATGTTCTGCCTACCCTGTCGAAAATGTCTGTGCACGCTTCTGCGTGTAACCCAGTATCTGGGTTGTGGAGGTCTGATAGGCAGTCGCTCCATGTAAAACACTGGTATTCAGCTGCACCTGGTAGGACTGGAAGCCGACCCCTCCATAGTGGGAAAAGGCTAGGCAGATGGATTTTAAACAAACTTCAGGTAGTTTTTAAAGAAATATCTTAACAAGAACTTAATGTTGTTTCCAACGATTTTTATGGTAAAATACGCTAGTCATCCAAAAAGGGTAGGTACTATAGGAAATAACTAATAACTCTTACAAAAAGGTTGGATATCGATTGCAGCATGCGGAAATCAATGGAGGTCATGGGAAAAAGCTCGCGACAGTCAAGGGCAATCAGTGACTTGCGACGATGTCTTCGTGGCTCAAGTACAATCGATATTATCATACTACATGTTTTTCAGCTGCGATTTCAAGGCCTATGCTATATTTATTCAGGGGAATGATTAATCAGCATTTTACGGCTTTTGCAGAATTTTTCGAATAGGTTAAGTCAGTCTTTGAGTAATTTTTAGCTACTTATCTGGCTTAGGTGCAGTTTTTATATATAGCTCTAGCTTTTACATGGGGGGGGGGGGTCCCGAGGTTCTAAAAATGTACCAAAATAAACTAGTTTTTGCCCAAGCTTCACACTGATAATTTCACAATATGCGGTGCGCGGGTAAAGGGTGAGGGTTTCACTGTATGCGCGTACTTACTATCGCTCGTAGTTGCGTTTGCGTCTAATATTCATCGATTTTTATTTTAGCCATATGCTAAGGGGTGTCCGGACCCCCTGAACCCATATATACACCCATGACAGTTAATATTTTATTAGCATTTGAAGAGGTAATATTATTTGTACATGTTTTAGTACTGTAGTGTGTGACACACCACCCATTTCATGTACTTAGTTCCTAAGCCTTGACATTACATTTTATACACCTTTGACCGTTCTATACGTCTTATCATTTAGTCCCTGCACGCCCCACATGGCAGTACAATTTACTGAGTTGGTAGAACTGATTTGCCTACTAAAAAAAGTTCCAAGCAATATTCAATCTTACCTAATCTATCAACTATGCTGGCAATGGTTCCAATCTTAGTGGTTTCCTGGGCTGGCAAACTAATGGCAAGGTCTTCTATAGGAGGCAAGTCATCGAGGCCCATTTCACCATTCACCTTAGGAATGTCTGGCTTTTCAGTTCTGCTGTTATTTTCGAATTCATCTCTGTAAATAATGAGTTGGTTTAGCTTAACGATTTATATAAAAATTGAGGTCAAATCGAGTCACGCTCAACTCGTTGCAACGAGAGTCCTATAGGTGCCACCCATGATATAATATATTAAAATATGTAATATTAGTATATATATGTGGTACCACCACACAATGCCGCGAGCCCGACTCACACTTGGCCTGTTTTATGTTGTTTTGTTTTACGTTACAGTGTAAACTATAATCGCTTCAAATTTGAAGCATGAATGTGTTACCATTAGTACGATAAAACTTTGAAAAAATCATGTTAGGATAACAAAAATTACAGGCTATCCTTATAACACTTATAAAAGATATACCTCTTTAAAGATAGGACAGACAGTGAAGGCTTAGAAATAGGGGTCCCTTGGGATCGGATTCATGAACGCCGCCCAAGTGCGAGTCACACTTGCATAACCAGGGCCCTGTATCACCAAACAATGGCGCGAGCCTGACTCACACTGGGCAAGGTTTTTTATTATTTATTGTTTTACTTTCGAGTTTTAAACAATTAGTTATAAGCTGCTGGCATTAGTCAATTAAGTTGTGATGGCGATGAAAGAACTACAACGTGGATTTTTGTGGTAATAAAGCTGGTTTTACCAAACTAACCAAATAAATAAAAAACACAGGAGCTGACAACCTTTTAAAAAAATATTACAATACAATACAAGACCAGAGCCAGACCAAGATATAGAAATTAGTAGTATTTATTTAAGATATTTAATAAAATGTTTGTCTCTACTCAAGTCCAAAATATGACATCTATTACAATTACCAAAAAGCCATTATTTTTCTTATCCACTAAGATATTTGCAACTTGCTTAATTCATAATATTTTGCTATCTGACATTTCTGTTCTTCGCTCGTATCTTTGGGCGCCAAGAAGTGGCTGCAAGCGGTGCACTTAGACCTCGCTGACTAGGAAATTAATAAGTTAAAAAATATTAAATAATCAACATAATATTTATTTAGAAAATGTCTGGGAAAAGTAATTATGTGGCCTAGCCAGGCCTCTCTCTCTCTCTGTTTTGTAAACTATTATCTGTTCAGCGACTTTCGTTGCTGACTTTACCTAGGTTCCCCTCCAAAATTATTCAAACCTATCCCACAATATATTTTAATATATTTTGCTAAATAAAGCTGGCTGCTCACACCCTCCTATAGGGGCAATCTAGGCTGTAAGGTTATTCTAGAAATTGCCCCTGCTTGCCTACACACTTCACAACCAACTCAGGAGGCTTTAGGGTCTTTCCCACCTTACATTGCCCCAGCAACATGTTTGTAGGCTTAAGGTATCATGCCCTTGTGGATCAACCTAGATTTTTAGCACAGGCATAGTGCACCCCTTAAAAATAATCCTGACGGCGCCCATGCCTCTATTTATACAATAAATACAAATATATCTGATTATTCTAAGCAGATTTATTATGTCAATAATTAAAATGTTACTTTTTCTAGCTTGTTACATTTTCTAGAGGTACATTAAAAATTAAATTAATGTTATTTCTAGAATCACTACTTAATAGCGTGATACATAATAAACATTAATCAATTCAGTATATAACAATGACATTTAACATTATAAAATAAACTGATACAATAAACTATGCATAATTCTTATCTTATTGTAAACAGTTTACCAGTTTTAATAAAAAAAAAAAATACTGTTGGCTGGATAAGTGCAACAGATAAGTTAGAATCATGCAGTATTAAGTAATATGCAGGGTAAAGTATTATTGCATTTTCTCATGAACACAGACAAATATATTTTGTCACTGCAATACAACACAGAAAAATAATTTAACAGAAACATTGCATATTCTAAAGATATACATATTTTTTCTTAACTGGCTTATGACTTATGTAGTGCAATGTTAGCACATCTCATAAAGAAAAAAAAAACAATGGTTTTTAAGAAAAAGCAATGTTAAGAAAATACAGGTTGAGCTTAAAATTGCTTTTGATATAATAATGTTTGAAAAATGTGCCAAAATATTAATATTTGCCCACAAACAAGTAAGAAAAATTTAATATTATAAACCACTTCTATGTTAAGTATTCCAAGCCCTATATCCGAATATGGGGCTTATTAACAAATTAGATTGCTATTAAGTATTTACTTTGGGAGACCAGAGTATTAATTCTTTTTTTCTTTAAACTAGAAGCAGGGGTTGTAATTTTTTTGATAATTAAAAAAAACATTAGGAGAAAGAGTTAGTTAAAAGTGTATATGATAAATTTCACAACTTGAGAGTGTCGTTTTAAGAGCAGAGTACAATTTGGTTGGAATCAAAAATTGAACAAATTTATAAAATACCTATAAGATAAGAATAATTAAAATTATAGTTCTGCCAATCGTCTATATAAACTTTTATTATTTGAAAATTTACATTTCAGTGTTTAAGAAAGAGACTACACTAAATTATAAATACTGAACTACTTCTGAAATACAGTACTAGCACTGAAGACTGAGAATCCACATAATGAAAAGATTTGTTATTGTGTAATGAAACAATAAAATAAATGTGCAATTATGTCAATAAAGTTTTTTTTTCTGTTGTGCAGAATGTAGACAACTTACCAACATTTTGGTGATGTAATAATATGCAAATCAAATATTCAAAGAAGTATTTACATCATTTGTATTGAAGTAGGTAAGTTTTTTTAAAGTTACATCATAAATGTTATTGTTAGTTAGAATAAATATTAAGACCTAATTTTTCAGTGATCACTGTCTAAATTTAATGTGTGATTAACAATTATTGTGCAACAGAAAACTCATTTGACAACAGAGATCAAAGAAATTACTTTGCCTATTAGGCTCATGAAAAAATAATTTAAATTAGTTGTGTGAACAAACAGCTGTGCAATATTTACATTTTACGAAAATGTAAGTAAACTTTATTGGTAATTTATGACTTATATTATTAAAAAAAAAATTGTAGGTATATGAAGACGCACAAATACGTACCCACTAGAGACCTCTTCGATATCCTTGACGGAGTCCACATCGCTGTCGCTGGAATCGCTGGTAGAGTCACTGTCGGAGTCGCTGTCTGCGTCCCTGTACTCCGTCACCTCATACTCTACAACGCCACTCTCCGCACTGTCGATTATCATATGTCTGCTGACATCCGCATCGTCACGCCCGCTCGGCCTCGACAGCGGCCCGTGAGCACACGCATTTATTATGTTATTCTTCAGCACCATTTCACTAAGTTCCGCGGCATCAGAATCATCGTTCCCCGTATTCTCGTTCGAATGCGTCTCAGTATCATCTGAATCAGAATCCGAACCACCGTATTCTGCTATCAAACTAAGAGACACGTTTTTGTTATTGCTAAGATCAAGGTTTTCCATTGTTATGACTGTTTACACATGTACCACAACCTAATTGTTAACTTGTGTTAACTATTACTCTCGCGTAATTGATTTTTACTAAAGTAATGGAACACGTGAACTTTTTCGAAATTATTTTGAGACAAGAAAACAAAAGTCGTGAAACGATTACCGCAGCAAAATGACAAGCTAAATGACACTAAAGGACACAGATTTTAAAGAATTCAAACGTTTAAAAGATTTGAGAACAGGTTTTTTGAGATATTTTTTAATGGCAAGTACAGACAGTACAGTTCCTTCGCAGAAATGGTTTACAGAAAATGGAAGTTGAAATACAAGTGCGAGTGAAATAAATAATTCATTATTTTAATATTTTTTTACTACTTCAAATAATTAAACTACGGATTATCAAAAGTCATGAATCTTCCGAGTCACTTTGTTTGATATCATTTCGATATGATGCTGTTGATGGGTTTGAATGAAACTTAGATACAGTTTGGCAAATCTGGAAAAATTGGGGGCGCCACCGGCGCACTTCTCATATTAATATTCAAAAATACAATTTTCTTCTTACATATTTCTGTGACGAATGTTTTGTCATCAAATGAATCACTTAGTTTTTAAGACTTTTATTACTAGTTCCAGCTGTCACCAGGCGGTGACTCAGACTCAAACTCTTTTTTGCCAAGCCGTATAGAGTAAGTATGTACCTGGTCCAACCTAGTGGCTTAAGTATAATAAATAAAATACTTAATTCTTAAATTGATAAGTTTATATTTCAATATTATTTTACAAATCACTCGTATCTTTCGTGCATTTTCTCTTCTTTCGAGGCGGATGTGGCAGTTTGTAGTGCACAGTGCGGACGTGTAAATTCACGCCCGATGAATATTTGAACTTCTTGCCGCACATTGTACATTCATAAGGAGTGATGTCTGTGTGTACCTGTAAAATAATAAAACTTTTAGGGAATTTGGTCATAATTTACAAATAAAATTAAGCTGAAACTTAAACGATAAAACTGAATCGTTTAGCGCGCTCCATGCGTCAGGGAACACTCCTCAACTCTTTGAGCTATTCATTTGTCAATTTCTCTCCTCTTACTCCTCCCTAGGAGGCCTTAAGGTGTGGAGACCACACCTAAAGTCAGTTTTGGCCTGGATGGAAACTGTTTACAATTATTTGAATATGAGGCTTTTAGTCATCGAGTTGACATAGTTGGCTGTAATAGATAGAAAATGATGTCGTGTTACAACTGACCCGCTCGTGTCGGTGCAGGTTGGTGCGCAGAGCGAAGGCGCGGCCGCACGTGCGGCAGGCGTGCGCGCGGCGCGCGTCGTGCGTGCGCGCGTGGCGTGCCAGCGCGTACTTGTCGTAGAACACGCGCGCGCAGCGGCCGCAGCGCACGGACGGGCTGCCGTGCCGCAGCTGGTGCAGGCGGAGCTTTGTGGAGTTCTGCCAGACACAATATAACATCACTTTATTTGCAACTAAATACACAACAAAACATTTCCAAGACTATGTAGGAACTATGGTCTGGGTGATTCTTACAATCTGGTGATCCAAAAAAAATATCATAGCGTAACACAAAAAAAAACGTAAAATACTTTTAGCGCCATCTATGAACTTAAGGAGAAAAACTAAGAGTGCTATGCTATTTAGTATGTGATTTTTGACAAGACCATGTACGTCTGTTAGCTAGGTTAACTAGTAATATCGCGTCAAGCCAGAGGGGCGTATAAGAAAAAATGCGTTTTTTTAATATGTCAATAATTTCTAAGTTTATCGATACACCACCTCTGTTTTTTTCTTAACTGTAGGTAAATTACTTTAGAAGATATTAAAATACTTTAAACGTATAACTAAAGTCACATATTATTTACATGCCAAAAGGCTATAATGCGGGGTAATGCTTATACGTCTGTCTGGCTTAAAGCCCGCAGTATAATATAATATTTGTGTAAGTGATCACCTGGAAGCCCTTCCCGCAGGTGTCGCAGACGGCGGTGATGACAGGGCGGTACGTGTCGATGTGTTTAGGATGCTGACGGAGGACGTGCAGCCAATGTTTCCTGCGAGTACTTACTGCTTCACCACACTGCCAATTATTGAAATATTTTAGGACTGACGGTTTTGGTAATATTGAAAATTAGGGTTGTCCGAAAAAACATTACTTTTGTGATTTCCCAGCTATGCAAAATAAGACTTAGAAGGATTCAGCCACATTACCAAGTGATTAAATACTTCGCATTTTGGACGTTTTGCACTTTTGTCTTAGTGCATTTTTGACATTTTGCTCCTTGGATATAATTTACAACGCCGTAACATGATTTAAAAATATTTTATACATAATATTATGATTTCCAAGCTTAATTTTTTCGTCAGAAGTTTCTTTGCTACAACTAAGAATCTCTAATCTTAAGCTTTTCACTGAACAGATAGGACTTAAGCTTTATTAATAGCGAGGGAAAGCGCACTTCGGAAGCAATGTTACATATACATATAGCAAGGTAGGGCTCCACTTACAAGTTCACAAGTGGTGGGATAAGAGTCATCCTTCCAGCGCTGTTTGGGTCGCGGGTGCTCCGCCCTCGAATGGGCCACGAGCTCGCTTCGAGACGCACATATTGTACCACATTTCGTACAAGTATTTCTGAGTGACGGATCGCCTGATGTGGGTTCACTGAATACAATGGTAGAAGTTGTTTTTTATTTGGTAACAATTGATTACAGTTTAACTGGGAGAGAAAGAATTATAATTAAATCAAATTATTTATTCAAAAACTAAAATAGTACAATACAATATAAAATAAGAAAAAAAAATTAAGGTATTACAATATTGGGTGCCTGTACTAGGATAAACCTGTGTTACAGGCGACAGAAAATATAAAAAAGGGAAATAAAAAAGGTCGAGATTTGAGACACAATAGAAAAGCCACTGTTACGTTCAAGATATTTTATAGGTAAGTTCAGAAGTGGTGAGTAGGGGTGGTTCTATTCTTAGGTCGGAAACCACACGGCACGTATAATCGTATACAACACTGATAGCCTAATGACCGTCGACTGACAAGTCAGAGGTCTCGAGTTCGATCCCAAGGCGCGCACCTCCGACTTTTCGTAAGTTATGTGCGTATTATAATTTAATTATCAGTTGCTAAAACGGTGACGGAAAATATCGTGATGAAACTAGCAGCAAAAGATTTTTTAATGGTGTGTAAAGCCATGTGAGAGGCCTACGGGCGGCTTAAACTCTGACAAACCTGGTGGTGGTGTCAGGTTGTTAATTAACCACACGATAAAAAGAAGATCGTATAATCACTCACCACAAATTAGACTTCGTTTTATGTTGATTGGATGTCAGTAAGTGGACCCGCCTCGCTCCCTCCGACACAAAGTCTATGTCACATTCTACACAACTGTAGTCCTTAGTTATGTTAGAATCCTGGATGGCAAATAAAACTTAGATTAAAGGTGATGGTCCCAATGCGGCAAGTAATTTAAAAATAAAAGAGGTTTTTTGTTTTTTTTAACCACTTTCTATATGAAATATTGCATTTTTCTTTAGTTTGTGCTCCTATTCAATAAAGACGCTACTATTTATAACTTTGTTTTATCACAAAATGTTACCAATTTTGTATATTTATGTAAAATACTAAAAAACAGTTTCATGTTGAATCTTACATAAACATGCAAAATTGGTAACAAAGTAATAAATAGTAGCGTCTTTATTGACTAGGAGCGCAAACTAAAGAAAAATGAAATATTTCATATTGCAAATGGTTCAATATAACAAAAAACCTCTTTTATTTTTAAATTTCCCGCCGCGATGGGACCATCACCCTTAAATTATAGGCCGGATAGTTACGGTACAGTCAAGAGCAAAATTATATTGGTATAATTCTAACGGGATTCAAGTGATTATCTTCTGACCTACAGGTTCAGTTTATAAAAAATGTCATCATCATCACCCTGTATTAGTCCACTGCTGAACATAGTATTAACTGACTATAGAACTTTTAAAATTGGCTTTTGAAAAACTCGTCATGTTTACATACTTTAGGTCATGGAGGTCATATTTTAGGAATGGCAGAATATACAGGTAGTGGCATCCGTCTTATTTCTATTAGAAACTTAGAGTTTTAACACAGTTGATGCGCATGTAATAAAAAATGCAAAAATGTATTACGCCCTAGGGTCATATTTTAGATTTTACCACCTGCTTCTAGCGTAGCCAGCCATATTAAAAATGTATTATATTTCTCAATTTATCACAATTATTCATGATAAAACAGTTAAAATACTGTATAATTATTAACGATAACCCTCGGGAGTAATTTTACCGCCCGCTTTTCTAGTTTGCAAAAACCCCCTTTACGAGCAAGTATGATGAAAAACGTGTAACCTTGGCAGTGTGATGCTTAGCGTGTGTATGCAGGCGCAGGCCTTGCGCGCTGAGCGCGGGCGCGCCGCACAGTGCGCATGCGCAGGCGGCGTGCGCGCGGCGCCGGTGCGCGCCCAGCGCCGACGCGTGGCGCGAGCGGAACGAGCAGCCCGCGCACGCGTACACGTGGCCTGAGTGCCACAGCTGGTGCTTCTTGGCCACTCCCCTGCAACCATTTTACGACAAATAATAATTAATACCTCTGACTGAAATATCTAAAATAATATTGAGCACATGGTGTCCCCTATAAGGTTTACCTTACGTAAAGCCTACGACTATGATTTACAATAGAGATCTTTTACCCCCTGGCTCAAAAAGAGGGGTGCTATAAGTTTGACGTGTTTGTATGTCTGACGTGTTGATTTTGATTTAGTTTTTTTTTAATTTGAAGGGTGACTAGATCAGAGGTATTTGTGTGGTATGTGTGTGAGGTTTTTTTTAAACTACCCCAGCCACAAAAAAAAAGGTTTGGGGCCGTAGGCACTAGCCACAGTGCCCAATGGACAAGAAGGCTCTGGCTACGCGTGCAGGTTTTTGACCCATATTATTTCTTCTTTATTGTACGATTGATGAACAACCTGATATCAGAGTTTAAACTGGCCGTAGGCCTCTGACAAGGCTTTAATCACTTGAAAAATCTCTCAGGTATGCTGATTTTCTCGATGTTTTCCCTCACTCTTTTTTAGTAAGAGATAATTAATTTCTAATACTCACATGAATTCTAAAAGTCAGAGGTGCATGCCTGGGTTTTGAAGCCTTTGACTTGGCCATCAACTATTGCTGCATCACTAATTCACTAATTACATGTATAAAGGTATACTTACACATTATTAAATGTTTTGGGACAAGACTTGCAGATAAACTTCTTGCTGTGCGCCCGTTTAGCGTGAGATGTCGCTAATGTTGCGCTTTTGAAGCGAAGCTTACATACTGGACACTCGGCTTGCCCTAGACTCTATAAAAGACAAAGATAAACAAAACTAATTTGAATTGTTTTTTTTTTTAAATAAATTTAAAGGTGATGACCGAAATTTATAAGGACCTGTGCCCCAGAGATGATTATGTGTGTACAGAAAGAAATCTATGCCATTCAAAAGTACAGAACTTCTATAAAAATAATTTCAAAAATTCCTTAAGCTAGGCAGTCCTGGGTCAGAATTGTAATGGTTTAAAAATATTGATTTGGTCACTTTTGCATTAGAGGAATTAAGTAAGGCAGTAGAAATCGCTTAAATTCTTCTGTTTTTTTATTATTACAGAGGAATTAAGTAAGGCAGTAGAAATCGCTGGAATTTTTTTATTATTAGATAGTATTTAACGTTTTTTTAATATAAATAAAATTAAAAATATTTTATTTAATTTTTGTACATCTTGGGGCAGGACTTTGAAAAAGTGATAGAATCCAATTTTTCTTTCAACAAAAATTTGCAAAATTTAGAGGAGGGAAAATTAAAGGGATCATAGGTACTGTATTTATTTTTTTACTCACTGGATCGTGTGTAGCAACATGACTGTGGTAACCAGTGACATTTGCAAACATTTTGTAGCAGACATCACATTGGTACACTGTCTCACTCGTTACGGGACGGGCTGTACTCTTCTCCCATTCTTGAATTTGTTCATCAAACTGTAATTACAATTAAAATTTACCCACGACCGTATTACCTGCGATACGGTTGGTTGCTACTTGCTAAAAACCAGCCGTATTTAACAGCTGTTCCATACATTTTGTCCATTTTAACATAAATGTATGGAACAGCTGATATTTTTTTTGCGATTTCAGGGTTGGTCCCATAGTAAAAGTTGTTCATAATGATGAGTTTAATGACCCCTTTCAAGGATGCTGGTGTTTTACAAATAACCCTGTATAACTGAAACAACTAATCATAATCATTTATTTCATATTATATTTATTTCTAAAAAAATATATTCAAAAATAAGTCAAGAAAATGGTTTCAAAATCCAAGAAATAGGCGACACGATGATACAGCCCTGCGGAACTCCCATGGTAAAAGCTAATTAAGTTACTCTTGAAATTCTTGTAGGTATAATAAACTAACTGACTTCAGTAATATTTGTCATCCGAAATCAGATGGCTGTGAACTATTGGCTGGGTTGGAAAAAAAATGTAATTTTTTCATGTTTTTATGATGACGAACACTGTCAAAGGCTTTAGATAAGTCTCTAATACTTATTTATATTTTACCATAATATGAAGATTATCTCATAGCTCACTTGCTTTTTGGGTGATTTGTCTTTTTTTTTAAATATAAGGACAAATACAAGGAACTATTAATCTATTATGATTGAAAATAACCTTTCGAATTAGTTACATTGACAACACCAACTAGACCAGAATTTAGCATTACATTAATTTTCTTAAATCAATATAATTTCTCTTACTCTTATTTCTCTGCTTGAAGGTCTAGACAAAGATGAGATTGATTGGATTGACCTTCAAAATATGTTGGTGACAGAAAGAGTATTTTCGAAAACATTACTAGAAAAGGAAAAAAGCTTTTTGCATAACTTAGCGTCCCATATTCTACAGTTAATTAGTATAAATTTCAGCCAGTTACCGATAACTTTACGATGTCAAAATATTTCAACATAGCAGTTTCATCCGGAGTCAAACCTTTAACTTTTCTGACCGACTTCTTTTTGTGTACTTTTCCATGACGTTTCTGAAATAAAGATTATAATTAAGAAACTTTACATAAGTGTTTACAAAAATGTTCTCATAATTACAACAAAATCACTAACATACTTTCTGCTTGACAGCGTTGGAACTAGGATCTTCTTTCAAATCATCATCCAGGTTAGTAATCATTTGGGAATCTTCCATGATACCTTCTTCTAGATCATCATCATCATTAATACTATTTACAACATCCTCATCAACCATTTCATTTGATTTGGGTTCTTTAACATAGTTTACTTTAGTTTTAATATCTGGATCTGTTTTCAAGACATTTAAGTCTGTCTCGCCATTCAGAGATTCACTTTCATTTTTAAAATGACTATTATTTTCATATATATCGGATTTAGTTTTCATAAGACATGAAGAGTTGTTGCTATCGTCATATATGATATAGTATTCGTTCGTCGTTAAATAATTGTCTAAAGAAGACAACAAGTTAAGCTGATTTCTATCTTGTTCTTTTATCAGACTTTTAGTTATCTGTAAATTAATATAAATAAATAAATGAAAGGTATAATCGACAACATACGAATGGTCCATGGCCAATCGATTTTTTTTACGGAATATGTGTTCATGTTTATGTCAAATAGTAAAAAAACCAAAGATATTGTATTTCTATGAAAAAAACTATCATTCAAAATGAAAGCACGGAAAGAATCTACTCTAATTCGACGTTTAATTATTTAATTTTATTAGATTTATGCAGTAACTTGACAGATTTGCTACTACTAGTTTTGGTATGGTATCATTATTTCGCTAGTATACTATTTCCACGGACAAAGACTTGCATATAACTTGAATATAACTTTACCTGTCCATTCTTAGCAAATATATCGAGTAATGCCCCCTGAGCAACCATACTTTTCTCTAAGAGTTTGTTGCATTTGATCAAATGTGGTGCGCATTGATAACACATGTACTGTGGCAGGCCGTCAATATTGTAGTTTTTCTGAAAATTATAATAATAATAATGTCCCGATTGAATTTTGGTCACAGCGGCCAATCTATATGGAAATTAGCCAACTACGCAGGAAATATTATAGTTAACTGACTAACTGAGTTGGTTGGTATATGCAATGGTCCTAAAAGCCATTTGTCTGTCTGTCACTATTTATCTACAAAACAACTTTACTGATTTTGATGTGACATTTTTACAAACTTAAGGAATAACTTCGAAGCAGTTTCTATGGTTGCTCTAGGTCACAATAAACATTTAACACAATGCCACTTTATTATAATAATTCATTGTTGATGTCTTACATTAAATCCGGAGATAGAATCTATACAGCGTCCCAGGTCTGTACCTCGTAGACTGTACATTTTGACGTCTGTTGCCAAACATGTCCTGCATGCTTCCACTTCTGATGCTTCAAAATTCGAGTTAAGCTGTAAGTTAAAATAATAAAAGAATTTTACTAAGTTACCAAGTTTATAACAATATAACCCTCAATTACTTGCACCTAAAAAGTTACACTAACACTCATGTGGGGCGTATCTTACCCCAAAGTTAAAAATTAAATTAAATACATAGGTATTACTGCTTAATAATATATTTATTTTGGTAAATTAGTACAAATTAACATGTTACTAAAGGATAGCAGTATTTATAACAATCATTTTAGTAAATTTCTTAAGAAATAAATTGATTTATTGAGGTAAATTCAAAAACAGAGGAGTTCTTAGCATTCAAACATGTTCTGGGGTAAAATGTACCCCATGCGAGTAATTAACCATTAAAATATTTATTGTAAAATAAAAAAGTTGATAATGAGGAAGATTTAAACCTAAAACTTAGTATATTACTATAACCTAGATTAATCAAAAATTTGCAGTTTATTAATTTAAAATAATTATATAATACTACGAGCAGGATTGCAGTCAGTTTTAACCAGGTCACAGGTTCAAATCCTGCTCATAATCAGATTATTCTTTCTACAACATTTTAAAACTCATTAGCATTTTATAAAATCTTCCTAGGGTTGCCGCCGTTGCCGGTTGGCGAATAGCCATCATTCCACCTTAAACATAGAAGAGGAGTAACACTCACAGGTAAAAAATTGACAGGGACTGTATCCTCCTTTATTCTTACTCTGCAGCCATCGTAATTGATCTGATCGTAATTAAAATGTGCGCTGCACACACGAGAATGGCTAGGAGGAACCCAATTTGGACGCCCTATGGCTCTCAACCATTTACATTTAAGTTCTTGATTAGAAGGAAATCTACAAAATAAAACTTAAGTTTTAGTACCTATCAGTAGATATTTAGTTAAAACCTACTACCTACTACTTGCTGGAGTCTTCTTTTCTTAAATCTTAGGTAGTAAATGAACTACCTAAGATTTAAGAAAAGAAGAACAACATTTTGTTTTAATTTAAGATCAAACTTACGCGTGAAACGATATTAAAGAAGTCGGATCTTTCTTCTTATTGGTGCTATTGTTGCTGCATCCTCTAACGCAACAATATGACACCATTATAAAGTTCAAGTCACAGTACCGAAAAATATTATGAATATTATCAACAGAGAACGTAAACAAGAAATACAGGAGTTAGGTATCACCACAGACATATAAGATGTCTGTGGGTATCACTAGTCTTTATGGGAATTACAACGGAAAGTAAGTAAACACTTGAATTACAATAAAATCAGGCCTACAGGCCTTGATACAGGCACAGCCTACCAGAAGCAGAATATTACAATTGAATACTAAAAATTAAGAAAAACAAGGCAAAATTTTTCCTCCCTGCTAGTGATAATGATGATATGACCTTTGATTATATATATGTCTAGATAGAGTGTCGCGCTGTAAAAGCACCCAAAAAAATGTGCCAACTTTTTATACTGGTGTGCGTTGACAGCTACGTCTTATACAACACGACTGTCATTCTGTTTTCTTAGTGTGCGTGAATAATGATACCAGTTGTTGAAATAATCCCATTGAATTAGAGGAAAAATTCCATAGTGAGAATACATTTTAATCTAAATAAATATTCTCTAAGACGAAAATAATAAATGAATTAGAATTCAGATAAAATATAAACGTTTGTACGTTACGTTAGTTTATTTCGGAAACTTTTTGCCCAGTTTTGATGAACTTTGAATGTACTTATATTAACCTCAACTATATTACGATACATAATTTCTTAATGGAAGACCCATTAATACTTTTACCGACACACGAATTGAACCCAGGACCGTGTATTCCGTAGTCTCGCTTGTGACCGGGAAACCAACGAGGC
Organism: Protodeltote pygarga; assembly: GCA_936450705.2. Lineage (NCBI taxonomy): Eukaryota > Metazoa > Arthropoda > Insecta > Lepidoptera > Noctuidae > Protodeltote > Protodeltote pygarga. Next base: position 2,617,258 of record OW388264.2, on the reverse strand, counting down.
AGTTCATTGAAATTTTCAATGACTGGCGCAATACGTCTCACAGCTTGTCATATTCGTCACAAATATTATTTAAGAAATTTAAATTCCCGTAAATAATACCCATCTAATTTAATTTTTTCAAAAAATTACACTTCCGCCATCACTAAGTATGTATTAAACTACTGGACCACATGGGAGTTTGAATTCATAAACTGGCAACACGGACGTCAAAGACAAAATGTCGGAAAAAATATTAATTTATTTTCGAAATATTTCAATGGCTTATTTTGCTGAAATGAATACAAAATAATGTTGTTTACCGATTATATGTGACTTTTTTTGTTTTTTTTATCGAACTTTGTAATTTCTGCATATTTTAATGGCATAAATCGTCCTTGTAAAAAAACATTTTAGCGATACAACTCGAGCATATCTCGTGACAGCGCAACTGACACTAAACGCGGCGAAGCGGTTTAGTGGCCAACAGTTGGTTACTAAATTTATCGACGCTTTTACAGCTTTGACTGTCTATCTAGACATATAAATAATCAAAGGATATGACATTTGGCAATGGCAAACATTTGTTTGGCTCTTTTTTTTATGGTATTTGGCTTGGATGCAAAGTCCTTTAAGCCATGTCTTTATTTTCTTTAAAACTGATTTAACTCATCTTCTTAACTTTTTCTTCATTCTCTTCTTCTTGTCTTTCTTTTTTGTCTTCTTGGCAGGCAGTAGGCACAGATTATTGAAATAAATGAAGACATAGAGTAGGAAGCTTAAAAACGCGCGAAGCATTCAGCCTCTCCAACGAACGATTCTTCTCTCATTGTCAATAATTTAATGTCAAGCGAAGAGTAGTACAAAAATAATCACAAGCGTTTTAATCTGTTTTAATCCACACTAGGTACTCCGGAGTACTCAGAGTTCATAAGTATAAGTAAACAAGTGCTGAAACTGTAAACTGACTAGTGACTCCTGTAGTGCCTGCCATAAGCCTATAATAATGTTCGATTCCTCACTGTATTTAATGTTACAGATTTGATATAATTAGAGAATAATAGTTAAATGTAGGTTGAGAGTGCTACGTGGGCGTAACCTGCGAATCTGGTAGGTAAGTAAAATTTACCGGTATGATAAAAATCTTAAGAAAAAAAGGAGTCTAAAAGAGTCTTAAGTCTTAAGATTTTTTTGTTTTTGTTATTAAAGTTGATAGATTCTGGTCTCCTATGGCTATGATCCTTTAAGGTATATTCTATAGTCTATAAACTTATTCGTGAATTCACATTGACAAGTGAGTTAGCAAAAAACAGCTTTTAAAATAAAACATAACACTTTATTTTTTATGTTACCATTGGGTTTCAGTGACTATTGAGTTCCATTAAAAACTAACAATTGCTTGATGAAAACAGAACATTAAAGAAATTTATAAGATTTTTGGGTTAGAACTTTTCTTAAAAATTTTCAAACACTGAAAATTCTCTGAAAACAGTGACAGAAGCATTATGCTTTAATGGGTTGGAGTGTAGCAAAGGGTGTGCAAAAAAAAAAATGAAAATTTTTCAAAGTCCTGATTTCGTTTTCTAGCCTCTTTAACATTGTCAGAAAGCAATTTTAGCAAAAAAAAATATTTGTTACACTCCGACCCTTTAATGATTAAAAAAGGGCCATCATTGGCTATGCACCATGCTGAATGTGGGTTACAAAGAATGAGACACATTGTGGAATAATTATGTTGGACATTTACCTAAACATATATTTTAATATTTATACTTCATGTACAGATACCAGCACATCAAGCTAGGTACCTGAAACTGTCAAATTTTTCCAATCAGTTTTGAACCTAATGCTAGAAAGTTGAAAATGTATTAAAGAAATTTAACTGTAGTAGCTTGATGTGCTGGCATCTGAACCAAGCTGGTACATAAGATGCTTAATGTCTTCTTAAGACAGTGCAGTTCACAGTTCATCCGTTAGAACTACACTGGAGTCAATATGGATGATTTCTGACGGACAATAAAACAATTATCTGTTTAATTCTTAGAAAGGATATTGACTTCAAATTGGCTTGTGTTTAAACGTCACCCAAAAAAGTACCTATTTTACTACCAAAAAAAATCTAAAAGGTTACCAAAATGGATAAATGGTCACACAATAACGTTTCCTAAAATATTATGAAATGAATCAATTTTATCGTTCGATCGCTAGAATATTTCCCAAATACCAATTATAATATACCTACTCGGCTCGGTTGGGTGCCCTAAAGTCCAGATTGCATCCAGTTTCTCCTGTTAACAATAGTTTTTGGTAGTAATATTAATCTTTGAGTTGGATAGAATTTGGTGACCGTTAATCCATTTTAGGAACCAAAAATAATATTTGGTGCCTAGGCTTAGTCTTAAAAATATTTTCGGTTGCCGTTTAAATTATACCCCTTCAAATTATTGAGGCTTTCATAATCTAGTGCATGGCTGAAAAATATTTTCAAATATTCATATAGTTTTCTCAACAGAACAGTTTTTATTCAAGTATTTTGAAAACTAGCGATCAATGTTCTTTGCAGATGCTAGAAATACAACAAACTGATAACAATCTTACCATTAAAAAAACAGTATTATTTACTAGTGCATGGCTGAAAGAAAAAAACATAATCACTGTACCTAAGTTTTTATTTTATTTTTTTAAAACTTTTATTTTATTTAAAAATTTAATTTAGTTTTATTTAAAAAAATATTTTATTACAAAGAATTATTTTATTAATAGTTTAAATAATTTAAGAACATTAAATTAGGTAAGACTTCTTATGCATGATTTCATTTTACTTTTTTCCCCAGATAATTATGGGTAACAAAAAATGTAAGCGGAGGAAAAAGAGAAATTACCGAATAAGTTTGGCCAAGGCTACTGAAGCTAGTAGAGAGTAAGTTACTGAGCGAGGAGCTTTTAATGACGTATTTATTAATAATTAGGTATCAGATAACAAAATCGGGTACTCAAAAGTTATGAGTAGGTACCCGATTTTGTTATCTTATACCTAATTAATAAAAGTCCATACTAATTTGGTGCCTGAGTTTTGAGTCAAAACTCAAGCATTCGTATTGACTTGGGATCAAAGTTCATTAGTCCTATACAGAGAGCGAACGCGGCAACTTTACGCACACATTTACATACGCTTCCAATCCGACACGACCGGGGAGAGATCAGGCGCAGGGCTAACTGCTTTACGTGCTTTCCGAGGCACGGAGCAAGTAATAATTAATTTATAATACGCACATAACTTACGAAAACTCAGAGGTGCGCGCTTTGGGTTCGAACTTGAGACCTCTGACTTGTCATATTGGTCATACCACTGCACTAAGCTATCACGAGTTGCCTGTATAAATAAAGTGAAAATAGAAGATCAGAATGAGAGTGAAGATGGAGATGAAGATGTCCATCATTGAATCCTCGGATATATTGAGTAACACACATTTAAAAAAAGTCGATAACCTCCTTTTTAAAGTTGGTGGTGGCGACTCAATAGGATGCCACAAGCCAGAGCGGTGCAAGCAGAGGTAGCGCAGGGCGGCGTCTAAGTAAACAACATTTTTTAGACGATTGAGGAGCGATTGTGGTGACAACCCTTATTTTGATCTGAGATGATGTTATAAAATTAACTTCTATATATTGAAGAATATAATCGAAAGTTTCTACTCTCATTCTCGTGTAGGTACTCATGAAATTTGTGTCGACATTACCTATAAGTACCCTTTAATAAATCACTGAATTCTTACTTAAAACGCATTTTATTGATTTCGTACTCTTTTCTTCCTTTCGTCGAATTTAATATATCATTTTAAAAATATATACCTAAATACGTCCACCTCGGTTGCAGCGGTAAACGCTGCTAGGCAGTACGTGGCATGGCCACCGCTCCGCTCGTAGACCTAGCCCACACCGCTGCCGCTAAAGACCGAAGTCGTGGCCGGGCCGTAATACAACTTTTACAGTGCTCGTGGTCACGGGAAGACTTCCCAGCAGACGTTTATAGCAGTGTAACCTGATCGAAACGTCGGGATAATAAAATAATAAGGTATGTGCTCGTTAATCCCAGTAATAATATAGTATAAACTAGCTTAGCTTGGCAATCCGGACACTTGCGCGAACGACCTTTGCGCGAAAAGACATTTGAGCGAAAGATACTTGTGCGAATGGGTGTCATAGTCTCCGTTATCCGATGCAACGCAAATTGTTATTATAAGCCAAAAGTGTCCCACTGCTGGGCAAAAGCCTCCCTACCCTTTTTCACTTCTCTCTGTGGAGGACGATGTAAGCCCAATTCATTTCGGAAGATTTCAGCTCGTCAACGCAAATTATATTAATTTATTTGTTTTCTTAGTTGTTTTACAAGAAAAATCGCTACATAATGTCACATACCCCTTTTCGACATCTGATGATTTCTACCAGTCAACTCCTACCGCTAGCTGTGCTATTTCGTTCCAAAATATAGAGCAACATTCGCGCAAATGTCTATATGCTCAAGTGTCTTTTGAGCAATTGCTCATTCACGGAAATGTCCATTCGCGCTAGTGTCTTAAGCGCAACTGTCCATTCGCACAAATGTATTTATCGTTAATATCCCAGATCCGTTTAGCTTCAGTTTTCATAATGATATTTTTAATTTGTCAAATTGAAAAATATTTAAAAAAATTTTTTGTAGATGCCACGACTTCGTAAATTTGGATCTATGAGAAAAAGACCTAAAACGGCAAGAAATCAGTCTAACAGTTTGCCAATGGTGGGAACAGACGGCGGAGAATAGCAGTGAAATGTGTATGTTATACGTTCATGGATATGAAAGTCTAGAATAGTCTAAAAAACTTGTTGCTGTTGATTAAATATTTTTTTCTTACGAATTTAATATATTTTTATTTCCGTGTCTTTATTCTGCTATGGTATAAAAATGCCGTGGAAGCTTAGTGGTGTGATCGTAGACTGGCAAGTCAAAGGTTTAAGATTTGAAGCCCAGGTGTTCACCTCTAACTTTTTGTAAGTTATTTGTGTGCATAATTTATAAATTAATTATCATTTGCTCCGTGCCTCGGAAAACACGTAGAGCCAGTCGCTCTATCTCCGCTTGTGTCGGATTGCCATCCTATCGCGCACACATTGTGCTCTATAATAATATCGCTTTACTATTCAACAAAAAATGCTGCATCTTTATCTAAATTCGAAAGTTACAATTTTGTGAAATGGCTCTTTATATTCGTATTTAGTACCTGCTATAAAAAATGTAAACTCTGTTTACAACACGGCGCTCTCGCACACACTTAACGGCCCGTTATCCGAATTTTGCGCTTGGAAAAATCAACTTTATATGGTTAAATTACGATATTTAAGTCCAGAAAAAAATATATATTACAGATACATCTTTTCCTAAGTGATATTAATGGTTAAAAACACGATAAATTACACTTTACTCGATCAAAAAAAAATCTGAAACGGCCGATTTTGGAAACATTTTTCCATTTTATACTCTAATTACATTAAGTACAAATTTATAACAAAATTATATGTATTAATTGATACTCGTATTATAAAGTGATTTTAATGGTCAATTTCTTGACAATTAATAGTTTAGTTTTAAATTTCAATTTAATGTAGTAAATCGCCTCGCGCGCGGCGGCGCAATCGAGCTTCAGTGTCCAGCCGGACGTTGTAGAGGTCGGACCTGTACCAGTTTTTGTTAGTGCGCTCCCCCCTTGGCGAAGTTCAAAGATGGCAAATAAGAGTAATAAGAGAAAGAAGATTTCAAGTTTAAAATTGCGGAGGCTCAGAAAAAAAATTTGGTAAGTACCTAAGTTTCATCTTAGTACCTTCGTAATTTAGTTTATAATATTTATGGAACGACACAGGATGAATTTGATTTAGTACTATCATTTTGATCATAATAATAATACCTATGGTTTATATGAATGTGTAATAGCTACTATTACTTTCTCCAGTAAACATATTTTCAGTAGGTCAATTAGCTAAACACAATGGGTAGGTCAGTCTATCTTGTGATAGGGATAAATAGGTACGTACTGTTTGATGCTAACTTTATGGCAACGCGGATGTTAGCTGCGAGCGCGGTACCTACAGTCAAGACGACAATAATTAGATTGGTTGTTGAACATATTTTATACATAGTATAAAATTTATTATAAATAGTACCTACAAATTATTATTACCTACAGCTGTAAGAATACTTAGAATAGTATTTAATATGACACTAGCGGTCGCCTGCGACTTCGTCCGCGTGTAATTTAGTCATCTTGTCCTCTCGGTGTTTTGTGGCGCGGGTGTAAGAAAGAGCGCGCGGGGATATGCTCCACTCCCACGATTCTCTATGTCCCGCTGACACCTAATTTTGCGTTTTGCGCATCGAAACGCACGATATTCTGAGCTGCCATAAAGTTTGGATCGGACTGTACTTACTTAGTATCATAATATATAAGTAGGATGATTGGATACTTATTCCTAACTATCTGAAAAGGTCTAGTAGATATAGGTCACTACTTACATATTGGTGTTACTTTAGGCATATCTAAGTAGTTGTAATAGGTATAAGTAACTACTTTTACCTAATCACAATAATTCAGTGACTATAATAAGTATAAGTAGGTACCTACTTTTGCCATAACACAATGCTTTAGTTGGGTATATAAGTAGAATTACGTAATCAGAATATCTAGGAAGTTTTTATTAGTAGATATTGTGATTACGCTTATTTATGTAAAACCTTATACCTGTGAACACGGTTGTTTATAATTCTTTCAGTGCATCAATACCCCGCACCAAGAAAGGTACCATGAAATGTAAAAATCACACAGAAAACCAGTAAGTATCCAAGGAGCATTGATGGCTAACTGCAAATTGATTTTATAATAAAATCAATTTGCAGTTAATAATTTCTTACATTTTCGAGATAATGTCAGCATAATGATAATACTTCTATATTTTTATAATTATAATATTTCCATGAACTACTGTTGTTTCATTAGTAAAATTGGTTGATTATTGCCTACAGGTCTCGGATAACCTCGCTCGTACAAATATAACGCCCCAACGATCGATCGGTCACGAGTGTTGCGATTTTGTTAAAAGACTAAAATTTAAGAATTATTCAACTTAATTTTATATTCATGATCGTAAATTTTTTAGGCGCAGGAAAAGACGAGCTCAATTACTAGCCCTACAATCAGGAGAAATCAAACCCTTAGATGGAAATGAAGCTGCATCAGAACCGCATACTTCCCAAATATATGAACAACCTAAGGAATCCGTTGAGCATCAGCATCCTGATGAAACCACCATACCTGATGGAACTAGCGCACTTAAATCCACCATACCTGATGGAACTAGCGCACTTGAAACCACCATACCTGATGGAACTAGCGCACTTGAAACCACCATACCTGATGGAACTAGCGCACTTGAAAACACCAGAGCGCCTGACAAAATTAGCGCACCTAAAAAAACCAGAGCGCCTAAGAAAAGCGGAACATCTAACAGTACATCTGCGATATATTCTCGATTGCGGGATAGACAAAAGCTGAGCGTAGGCGAAAATAAACTGCAACAAGATAAGCCGGTAAGTTATTTAGTTATTTTTACAACTCTAGGATATTTCTTTTTCTGTGTCTTAGATGCAATTACAGAAAAAATGCATAAACACCCTGAACGACAATAATGGACAGTGGTGCTGATTTTCTTGTACATCCCGCTAAACTAATTTTAGTCCAACTATATCTCTTTCTAATCATCATCATCATCATCAAAGGCCTTTATACATCTACAAGAGATGATTTATATAAATTCAAATTCAAATGTCTTTATTGTGGATCACAGGTAGGCACATAATATTATGCAGGTGTTAGTCAATATTTTTCGTTCAGCTATGTCCCGCCGTATGGGCATACAATAGTTTTAAATAATGATTTTATAAATGTCGACATTATGATTGTTTAATTGATTACATAATATACCTAAACGATATAGTCGTGAATATAATATTCCATCACTTTAAAATTACTTAGTTAATAAATACATAAGAAAACAAATTCCATGCATGATAAATTATCTATTAAAGGAATACTGAACACATCATGATTTAGGTAGATTGTATTTTGATATACACCGATATTTTTTAATTACTGTAGAAACTTAAGGAGCTTCATCAGTTACTGTAATAGAAAGGATCTATCGAAAAAAAAATTTTTTTTTAATGATGTTAAGATTGTCCATCAAAAACTGCAATATTTGGTAAGAAAGTTCAACGACATTGACAATCATGTGATCGCAGTAGTTTTACGCACCAAACGTATGCGGCTACTCTTTGAATTGCATTCATAAAGACGCCGAACGGCTACGCTGCGCTGTCACTGGGCAAGCCGCGCAATTTCGCCGGCCGGTTCCACCAATCCCGCGCGACCGACCTATCCGCGCACCCCGCGCATGCGCTGTCGGGTCGGTGTCGCCACGTGCCAGTGCGACGAGTGGTGCGGACAGCGTGGCGTGGCGAAGAATCATTACGCCAACGGGAGTTTGTTAATTACGTAATGTTTACGTGTTGTACCGAGTGGCGTTCACAATCACGTGTTGGTGTTGGTGTTGGTATGTTTATTACCTAAGTGAAGTGAAAATTACGAATGCAGTATCACAATACGTGACGTAGTACCTACCTACCTATGTTTCCAAAACAATCGTGCAAAAATCATCCCTGAAACGACACTGACCCGGCTGCTTAAGTGACTAGCATGCGTGAGTGTGAGTTCTGTGACGAGCTACTACCTAGGTACCTACCTGCTCAAACTTCGCAAACACGCGCGACTGTGCGACTCATTGCATAGCCAGTACGGTCTACCTACGTACTACCTACAGTTCTTTTAATTTACTAATCTACGGTAACTCAGAAGTTAGCCTTTTCAATGTCTGAGCGCGGCAAACTAGGTACCTACCTACCTAGACACGAAGGATGCTACCGAGCGAACGTGCATTCCTATTAATTACGAGCCCGTTAAGTCCCACTGCAAGGCAAAAGTCTCTCTTCCCTCCCTCCATTTCTCCTATTAATAGTATTAACAACATTATTTTTACGTGCACTGTTAAATTAATAAAACTGTAGGTAGGTAGGTACCTATGTGTTCAATCGGCGAGTGCACGGTTCTATCATCATAAAAATACGAATAGGTACCTATCTCAATAAGTGTCAAAAAAACAATAATCATTAGTGCTGTAATAAAAAAAAACAATGTAATCAGATTATCGCAGTCCACTGCCGGACATACGCCTAGTCCATGAAGGTAGCATATTTTTTTTTATCAATGAGTGATGAGTGCTTCGGAAAAAGTATATCAAATAACAATAAAAATGTGGTGTGTTTGTGTGTGCGCCTATTTCTGTGTATCCTACAAAAACAGTACCTACCTACGGATGAACCCAGATCATGGAATTGTGAGTACCTACCTACTAAATTTTTGTTTACTTCAATAGGTTCAATTGATTTATTGAAAGTAGGTACCTAATATCGGCTTTATCTTTATCTCAACTCCCATGGGTCTTTTGTATATCAATGACTCCCATGCATTTTGTTTAGAAGCTGTTGTTCCGTCCTTAAAATGTTTAAGCTTACTCCCCACCGCCAGAGCATGGAAACATACCGAAAAACTCAGTATGAGTTACCGTAACTGTCTCAAATGTTTCAGACACTTATTTTTTTAAAATTAACAATAAACAATTGTTTTTCAATTTAGCTACAGCTACGTATTCAGTGGCAAACAATGTTTCAGCTGTTATTATTCAATGGTTTCAGCTTACTTACTGTATGGTGTCGAACTGTCGAGAAACATACCTCGGCTCTAGCATGCTAGTTAAGTAGTTAGTTAGCTAGTTTAACCTAACGTTTTTTTCTGAATCACTTAGATTCTGTTTCCGAAACCGTGTTTTTTGTAAACTGTTTGTAATGAATACGTGGCTATGGCTAATGGTAGGTAGGTACGCTGATTTCAAGTGGGATTTCATCGATCGGTTTCGAGTTCATGTGTGTATTAGAAAATAATTGGTAATCCCTCGCGTTTTTAAGCGTACAGTAGAAACATTTAAAACGCGTGTTTATGCGCAATGTCAGCAGCAGCTAACTTCACAGCGACTAGCGAGTAGTCTTGTTAGAGTTACCAGATTGGGGGTTTTTATCTCGATTAAGGGGTAATATTTCGTTTTTGTAGGTAATATGGGAAAATTATTTTTAGAAAAAAAATTAGGAATAATAAGGGTAAATAATATGAATATCTTAGTTATGGACTTACCAGCCCGGGTTGTGTGCGGTTTTGACCGTTTGACCCGACTACTGATATGATTAAAAAGTTTAGTACCTACCTACATTTATTATGTAAAAAATAATAACTAATTAAAAACCTAACAAAAGTATTTTATTTTGTTGATAGGAAGACAAAAAAATCTTTTTAATTAAGTATTGTTTTGGGAAAATAAATAAAAATGGGGAAAAATGGAAATAACATCTGGCAATCTTGCCGCCCGCCCAGTACGCGCATGCGCCCGGCATCAGTTACTAAGTCACTCGGATCCCGCGCAAATTTACTAACGTATTTCAATCGATCTAAAAACGTGAATAGGTACCTCTTTGGTCTAGTCTTGGATTCTGTTTCCTATTGAAACGTGTCGCCGCACCGGTGCATTAACATGTATTGTGTACGATGTACCTACACGTGGGCCTGACGACTTACCGCTGGTCACTGATCGTCGAGCTTGAAGGTGGAATGGTGTGTAGAACCCATAAATGGGATTTATGACATACGAGTAGGTTGCGAAATGTGGATGTAAAATACTACCTAACCCTACAAACACGAAATACAAGCGTGATGTTATACGATTTTAGGCGCCTACGTACGGACGGCTACCAATGAAGGCGAAGGTATTTTAATCCATTGCGCTCGCTCGCACGCGTTAGATTTCCATTATTGTCGACTCGTCGCTCGGCGCGTAGGCTCCTACTCTAGGCCGTAAAGAAAGACAGGGAGCGCAGGAAATGATTTTCATTGACAATCGTTTCGCTCGCGCAGCGTATAATTGTAGTACGGTAGAAATGTGTCCATAAATTTGTTCGAGTTTTCGGGAAAAAAGGAGCCTTAATAACTCAGTTAATTCTTAATAAATGTATTTTTTTTATATTTTATTTAGGATAGGAAAACTGGTCTACATATGCCCTTACAATTTCTACAGTGATTAAAAAGTATTAGTGTAGATATATATGATATATAGATAGTATATGATATAGCGTCCGTCTTTCTAATAAACAACATAAAAAAGGACAGTAATTTGAAATATAAAATTAGAGCTGTCAAATTAGTCTACACCCTTGCTATTGACGTAAAAATATACGAGACCTCTATGACATGCCGACTAAATTCTCGTTGATATCACGCAAATGGACCAGTTTGACAGCTCTAAAAATCTTCTCTAATCTCCTTCCTTCCCATCCATCCTTCCTTTTCCATACTTTTCTAATGATCTAAGTTAGAAAAAGAGATAGCATGTCTAAATTAGTTAAGAGCGTGTGCAAGAGAATTGGCACCAGTGTTTGCATTGCAACATTACCGACGTACCCTTACATTAAACTGTGATGTGGGTATTGGAGCTCCTGTACCATTTTCTATAAACTTGTTTTGGAATCAAAGTTTAAACGGAATCCATTTCTAAGATTGTACTAAGCTGCATCGTGCCTCACTTCGTTTCTCTCTCGCTAACATTAATATACAGCGTTAAACCCGTAATTTTATTTTCAGGCAAAAATTTTAAAACCAGTCAAGAAACCTAAAGATAGGGAAATCTGCAGAATATGTTTGGCTACAGATGTGAAGATGTACCTCCTAACAAAAATAGCGAAGGGCTTGGATTGGTATGCTAAACTGGTAGTGTATTTTTTTTTCTTTACGTGGTCACTCTCAGTTCTAGCTCTAGGGAGCTCAAACTGATTAACCGGACTTCTATTGAAATGTAAAAGGTTTCCAGCTAAGGCAATTAAACTAACCTTAAGCAGCTAAAAAAAATCAGCTGTTCCATACATTTTATTGAGTCATATGAACATAAATGTATGGAACAGCTGATTTTTTTTTGCAATTTCAGGGTTGGTCCCATAGTAAAAGTTGTTCATAATGACGAGTTTTATGCCTCCTTTTAAGGATGCTGGTATTTTACAAATAACCATGTAGGTAGTGCTTATAATATCTGTAGTTGTCATTGTTTTTAATAATTAATTTCAGAATAAGAATCCAAATTTACCTCAATATGTTTGCTATCAATGTGCACCAAAATTGATACAATTAAAAACCTTAATGCAGAAGTCTTTAGTAGCCGAAACAACACTCTTAGGAATATTGAAAAAAAAGGGAAAGGTATGTACTTAGATTTTGTAAAAATATATCAATAACGTTCTTGTGATAATAGATGGCGCCACGTGTTTTAAATTAACGCGAGCGAACTCGTAGGCAAAAGTTAGTAGGATATAATATCATAATCATGATAATGAGTCAGCAATTATAAATCATAATGTTGTGTGTCGAGATCACGAGATAATACGATATTTATTATCTTACAAAATACCTATTTACTTTTAGAATCAGCTTTTTCGGATTGTTACTCAAAATGCTTCAATACAGAATTTCTTTAAATTGCACAATTATTTTTTCTAGGTCACTAAAAACCTCGTAAAAGAAAAAGGTAGATTATATGAACTGAATTTAAAGGCTCCTCTGAGTACTGTGTTTGTTATGAGTTTGGAAGTCGGAGGAAAGCATGATATGGAATCACACAGAGGAAATATTGATAGATATATAGATATATCTACAGATAGAGAAATGGAACATGAAATTATTGCAACAACAAATCATGACGTATACCCGCCAAATGGAAAAATTGAACATACAGTTATTGAGACAACTGATCGTCAATATGAATTGCACCTGCCTGATGGAGAAATTGAACATGAAATTGAATTGATTGGAACAACTACTGGTCATCACATATACCCGCCAAATGGAACAATTCAATATGAAATTATTGAGACTATTGATCAACATAATGAAATCAACTTGTCAGATGCAGACTTAGAACACAAACTTATTGAGATAACTAATCAACAAAATGAAATCAACCCGACAGATGCAGAATTGGAACTTAAACTTATTGAGATAGCTAATCAACAAAATGTGCTAGACTCTCAAGAATTTGAAAACATCGAAGTAAAAACTGAAGTAGTGGACGAAAGTTTTGTTACTGAAGACCAACTATCAGCCCTAGAACCACAAGATTTTGATGAAATTGTACTAAAAGTTGAACCAGATGAAGAACATGTAGAGGAGTCTGTAGAACAGAATATTGATTTTTTAGATAACCAAAATACAGAATGTAAACCGAATGATGACAATGATGACACAAAAGCAGTAAACCCTCAATGGACGAACGTTTACAAAGTTAGTATTAAAGTTCAATATTAGATATAGTATATAAAAATGAATACCTATTTCCCTTTGGTCACGGCATCATGTGTGACCAGGTGGACTGGTTTCGCTAATTCTTTTTTTGTTGTGTATGAGTAGAGTCTCCCCTTCCCAACTCTAGGGAAGGGGTAGGGTAGGGTTAGGTGTAGAGTTGGGTAGGGGTAGGCTAGGCGTAGTGATTGAGGTAGTATAATCACGCGTACAAAGTCGCGTCGAGCAGCAGATATAAAAATGCGCCATGTATTCTTCTCGACATTTCGATTATTGTTTTTTAGTAGGCTTCACCTGGAAACCGATTGGTTAAAGGTAGAGATTAAAGTGACATTTATTTTAGTTTCTACCAAATAAAAATTAAAATCGTTTCTAGCAGTCAATTCTATGGATGATTTCTAGTGATTTGTTTATTGCACTGTATCCATAAACTTCATCTTTGGAAAGGGTTTTAAATGTTTCAAACTTGATATTTCCCAGCTCAAAATCTGGGGGCTTTGGGTGTTTAGTGGTTGTTACCTATTCATAGTACAATCACTGAATAAATTATATGTACATAGCAAATATCGATACTTTATTTTCAATTTCCTAAGTGTTTATTTATTATTGTTATGTGTTTATTTCATTATATGTTTTTCAGCGACCCGGATCTATTATATCCCAGGAATATCAATCTAAAGCGAAAGTTATAAAAGAAGATACAAATGACGAGAATCGAGATCATGACATGAATGTGGGTCACTTCGTTACTGGCGAGAGGCGTCCAGAATTATTTTGGGGAAGCAGCGCCGTCTGCAAGGAACCTTCACCTGCTTCGGAGACCCAAAAAGAAAGTTGAAGTATTTTTGCTATGTGAAATACTTTTGATTGAGTCTTATATTTCTGTGCCCCATACGTCACGTCTTATTTCAATAGATAACTTGTGGCGTGTAGAGCACGAATATTTTTGTTTATCTACAGAAGACTGGCATTAAAAGGTTTAATTGTTCTAAGTATATTTACAGTAAGTAATTATGTGAGTTGCAAATTAAGTGCCGATGATCGTAAATAATTAAAGTAAGTTTCTAGACTATTTTTTTCATTTCATTTCTTCCGCTATCCACGTTTTGTTCAGATTTATTATTTATGGAAAAGGGGGCAAACGTACAGGCAGTTCACATGATGGTAAGTGATCACTGCCGCCCAAAGTCACCTGCAACTCGTTGACTGAGTATCTACTTTATGTAATAAACAGTTGTAAAAAGGTTGTACAGTTTGGCAAAAAAGAGCCTGGAAATATTGGGGGCGCCACTGACGCACTTATCATACTATAATAATTCAAAATTACAAGTACAAGTTTGTATAAGTTGAAAAAGTTATTTTATATCTATGAGGAATTGAGGAGAGGAGCACATCAGCACACAATACAAGATGGCGATAATTAGGATCCGATCGGTAGGTGTATACAGCTTGGCAAAAAAGAGTCTGAGGCGGTGACAGCTGGAACTAAAAGTAAAAATCTTAAAAACTAAGTTTGTGAGTACTAAATTATTATTAAAATGATTCATTTGATTAAAATTAACGACAAAAATCTCTTTATAGAAATATGTGAGCACTAAATAACTTGTAATTATGAATTATTGTAGTGTGAAAAGTGCGCCAGCGGCGCCCCCAATTTTTCCAGACTTTTTTGCCAAGCTGTATCTATATTGTTAGTGTAAGCCATAAAGCATTAAGTGTAACCCTGTTTTTTGGTTGTTAATCGTATGCGTTCAACATTTCGGCATCGGATGCCAATGCCAACATTACACACTAACGTTGGTCAGCAACATGGAGAATTTTTTTTTTACCTTTGTCGTCAACAACGTTTTTTTGTTTTTTTTGATAACAAGAATAAAACAGTCGGGTAAAAACGGGCGGTGGCCACTTCTCTAATGTCAATTGTCATTGTCAAATGTCGTCAATGTCAAGCCGAACCGAAGCCAGCGTCTAAGTCACTCTTTTACTTTCTGCTCTTCCTTTACTCTATGTTTACTTCAACCTTGACATTGGCAGAATGAATACATAGCACAGACTTACGACTTACTAGGGATACTAACGCATATACATAGTTTATAGTAATCTGTGGGCAGAATCATCGTGTAATTGCGATGGAGCCAGTTTATTAAAATTGGAATTGGATTGGAAGCGTGGGAATATTGAATAAATTGTTTTCTACGTGTTATATTGTGTTCCGGTTGTTTGTAAATTGAAAGACTCGAAATAATTTATCTCGCAGTGTCTGCAAGTCTGCATATTGCCTAAATGCTGTACGTTGTAAAAAAAAAAGTTGGAAAGTTGGAGTAAAAGTTGGAAGTTTTGTGTTTGAAGAACCCTCGGATCAGTCGGATCACTTTGCACTTTGGGCTTGCTTTGGGCGCTCGTAAAACGACACTCCGCCCCTAAAACGACAGTCTGACCGTGAGTAGCATAAATACGTCTCATTCCTAATTTCCTACTAGTTACCTTTTCTTACTAACACTTTAGCAGCAATGCATGGTGATGGTTTTCAATCCAGAATTTCAAATAAAAATTTCTCATCTTTTCAATTGCCTTCCTTTCTCTCTTTTCCCATCTCGTGGATACTATTCCATTATGTGTATAGTCCACCTCTCTGTTTTACAGATTCATATTGCAACTCAAATATGTCTACAAACAAGCATGCATACATAAAACACAGGTACTCAGGTCCACCAAAATCACGAAAAAAAATATTAGCATCTATGAAACGACTAACTGGAAAATCGGGGTAAGTAAGGCCCTGCGCAGACGGCACACTTTTTGTGCGATCGAGTCTGCGGCGCACAAAAAGTCTGCATAGCGCGCAAAAAGTCGGTCGCGGATTTTTCACAGACTCAACGCACACGACGCACATCTTCGATCATTTTGTCGGCAGAGCTGTAGGGACGTAGACGCTTTGGATATCGTGCAGAGATCGCGAAGTATTATTTTGTACAGAAAAAGAAAAAGAAATAGAGAATTTTGGGTACATCCTATACTTTCGGAAAGATTACTGAAGGGACAGTTCCATACTAAACATTCAATTCTGAAACAACATCCGGCAAATTTTTTCAAATTTTATAAAATGTCTGTTACTACATTTGATTAGTTGCTATTTATTTTGAGACCTGCTTTGACTCATTCAGAAACAACAATGAGGAGGTGCATTGGTCCAGAAGGTGCATTGGTCCACCCCTAGCAAATGCAGATTGCCGACTAAAGTGTGCGCCGCCGTCTGCGTTAGCGCGCGTTGAAGCAAACGTTCAATTTTTTTCACACACTTTTTGTGCGGAGCGGCGCGCCGCGGCGCGGTGCGGTCTGCCCGAATTACACGGATTTTTTGTGCGCCGGACTTTTTGCGCGTCGTATGCGTTACTGCATATAATTGCATAGGTTCTATTTTCACAGACTAAAAAGTGCGTCACGGATAGTCTGTCGTCTGCGCAGGGCCTAATAGATCATATAACAACAAAATCTCAAATATTTTCAACATATAACAACGGAAGCTATAATTTTATATAATAAACGATTTTTATTATTTTAAAATAACTAATTCTTTGTAAGCATAACACACATTTTATATAAATTCGTTTAAGATACCGCTCAAAAATTATAAAACTTATACAATACAACTCGAGGGTGGGCCAGTCGACGAAGCCACGCTTCGCGGGGCTCCTACTTCCGAGTGGGGTATAAAAAAATAACCACGAAGGGGATGGCAGGGGGTATTCCTTCTAACCTAACCTTTCCGAGTCGGGGTACTCTGAGTCGGGGTGTTAACCATATTATGATGTGTATATTAAACGTTAGACCTAATGATTTTCGATTAAATAAACGTTATATTAAATAAATTTTAGAATAAATAAATGTTATATGTCAAAAAATTATATCAACAGTTAGTATATCTCACGTTGATTATATCTTATGAACGATAATAAAATGAAATTAGATCAAATGAATTTATATGTTATGAGACGCACCCGGAAAATCAACATAAGTAAATAAACTAAATGAAAAACACAGATAATTTCAAAGTATGTGGTGCGCGGGTAAAGGATGGGGGATGCACTGTATACTGTACTTACTATCACTCATAGTTGTTTGTGTCTAATATTAATCGATTTTTATTTTATCCCCCCCCCATAAGGACCCCCTAAACCCCCCCTTATATACGCCCATGACTTATTCAATTATTAAACTCTGAACTAATTGCAGTCGTTTCGAGGCATGGCGTGGGGCGGAATTTGAGAAGCGGAAGCAGAAGCAGAATGAATACCCAAAAACAAATCAGGATAGGTAAGTAATTACATAAATATTGGGCATATATTGGGATAAATTGCACCTCTAATCACAATTCATGCACACAAAGTCTCTCCCTAATAAACTTACTGCATACCAGACAAATAATAGGGCTACAAATACTACTACAAATCTTTTATTTCAGTGCTCATACAAATGAAATAACACCCACATTAAAAACATATTCGCGGGCTAAACCTAGAATTCGTTGCGAAGCCACGATGAGTAGTATATTAGTACCTATTGAGCCAGGAACTATAGAGCCAGCAACTATTGAGCCAGCAACTATCGAGCCAGCAACTATTGAGCCAGCAACTATTGAGCCAGCATCTATCGAGCCAGCACCTATAATCAATTGGCCACAACCTGATCCAAACACTGAAGTTGAAGAATTTTCACTGGAAAAAACACAAATTGACAAATTATCTGGTATGTCAGCAAGTGAGATATGATCTGATCTCCTCTCTTCAATCGATAGCCGAGCCCGAAGCTCTCAAGTAATGTACTAAAAGGATTTAGGGCTAGACAGAAACCTCCGAAGGGATTCAGACTGTCGCCTATCCTAACCACTTCACCACTCTCCAGCGCCTGACGATATCCTGGACATTGAAGGACCGTTCTCCACGGCCCCATGCACGACTCTAAAGAGGCGCGTAGAGCTGTATTTATTTTATATAGATCCAGCACCTTCATTAGCCATGCATAAGGCACCGAATCGTATCCTTCTTAGAAACAATATATAGACTTACTGGAGTGAGAACCTGGTGGCTAATAGTCATGTCAACGAGGAGCAGCTCCTTAATACCACATATATTACATTGCACGCCCTAATACCTGTGTTTGGTTAAAAGTGAAGATACCCATCGGTTTGTTTTAGAAGTATTGAATGCTGACTCATTAAATAATAAAGTTACGCAAGGGAATAAATTTGCGGCTCATTTCACTCAATCCAGAACACATCGGAAAGTACAAGACCAGCAACGTTTCTATTCCAGGGCGATGTCATTAATGATGCAACATGTAATAACCACAACAATGTAATAATTAATAATACAACATCTATTGATAACGGCAAGAAAATAATAAATGATACAATATCTATTGATCATGACAAGGCAATAGATAAGCTGGTTATTTTTTTATTTTTTTTTGTATAAAACACTTTAAAAGTTTTGTATCCTACATCAAAAGAAGGAATACGTCTGAGTGTCCGACTCGCTAAGACTAAAAACTACAAGGTGTTCGGTGTTCCTTAATGAACCTTGGACCTTTGAGTTTTGTAATTGTACGGGAGTGCACTCTCGCTAGTTCTGGAGTTCAGCCAATCCTCTATAATTTTTTACCGCTGGCATAAGCAAAGGTCGGGGATCACCGCCGCCATCGTAGCGTGCTCATTAATGTACTTAGCGTCGCGCTTACCACGCCCACATTTTAATTCCGATTCCTTCTGTTCGTTGGTAAAAAACTCACTAACTATTATTATTTCAGATACACCATCGAATTCATTTAGAGTAAGAAAATTAAAGAAATTTTATTCGGTAAGTCGCCCTGATTGTCCTTTCTATGACTAACTTTGTGAATAACAAATAATACGAGTTAAGGGGGTATTACACTATGATCTTTTTACAAAATCTTTTTAGAAACACTCTAAACGGAAAATCGAAAGCCAGCGATTACACTACACTAAATAGAAGCTTAAATAGGACAGACAACTTGCAGTCGTAATGGAACTACATAGAGTTGCAAATTGCGTAGCGATGCACCAACAGTCACTAAGGAACTAGGAGCAGCTATTACACTGTTCACTTTTTAGAAAATCTTTTAAGGAAACAGGAAGATGTAATTGACGTTTCGATTTAGAAGGTCTCTTTTTACGAATTAGATGATTTAGAGATGGGCAGTTACCAGTTACCCATTAAATACTCGTACTTTGAGTAAATACCAATTATTTATCATAATATTTGTATCATATCATAATTATATTGTTTCTTTTATTCAATATATTATATATTATGTAGTTATACCATATAGTAGGTATTATACTTATATTAGTTGTAGTTTTTAGTAATTATAGTTTATCTTACACACTGAGTCTACATTTTCAAATCACTTTCTCCTATCGCGGGTGTGCTGGAAGAAATTCCATTTGGAATAAGCATCATCCTGTACATCGCCTTACCTAATGCCTTATTTTGTTATATATTATGTTGTGTGTACAAATAATTATTAAATAAATAAATAATTATATATGCGCGGGTCGATTATGAGGATAAACATACTTTATATCTTAATTTTTAATTTTTTGTCGATACTTCTACAGATAACTATTTAGTCGACAACTTATATCGATAAATAAATTTGTATACCTACCTACGGTAAGTCACTGGGTACCTACTAACTACTAGGTACCTGCTTTCGATCATCGCATCGGCACAAGCCCAGTATATTACTCTTTGGTGTAATACCAGGGCTTTGCTTCAAAGTACGGCGCCCTGGTATGTGAGATATATACCTACTTGCAAGTATTAAAGTATTTATTTTTGGTTCTGGTGTTTGTGAGCTCTGTCCGCGCCCAACACCCTACTTGTAGGTAAATACTTTAATACTTGATACCTACGATACAATACCTACGAACTACTAACTGGCCAGAATACTTCCAAATACATTCAAGTATTGTAAACCTGGTATTCGATACCTGGTATTTAATTTTACGAGTATTATCTCATGCCTACTGCGAGTCGTCGAATTCTTTTTGGTCTAGTGTAATCACTGGCTTCTTTTTGATGTTAAGAGTGTTTCTAAATAGAGATTGTAAAAAGTGAATAGTGTAATAGGTGTATACAATTTAAGGAAGTAGTGCGTCGGGACCTTCTTTTCGTTCTAAATCGGAATCGATTCGCTCTTTCTTCAATTACATCTTCCTTTTTACTAAATAGATTTCGTAAAAAGATCATTGTGTAATACCCCCTTTACTCGATTAGAATCATCATCATAATCAATCAACATGTCAATCGTGTAACATACAATTACAAACTAACTCCGCTGACGGCAGCTGTGGAAATTCCCGAGAATGCCGAAGATTCTCTGGAAACGACTTATTTATCTATTTTGTTTCGTAGCTGGATTGACTTAAAGTTCATTATGTTTTGGCCTAAAATTACATTATTTTATTTACCAGTCCAGAAAATTTAAAGCATCCTGCGTGGAGGTCTGCAGAATATGTTTAGCCACAGATGTTAAGATGTACCTTATACAACATTTAACACAGGGGATGGATTCCTCTTTTATTCGTTTAATGGTTGGGTATTGTTTTTTTTTTTCTTGTATTTATTCTTGTTCTTTCTTGTCTTTGTGTAAAACTAGACATTGGTGCTGATTCTTTTGTACATCCGGCTAAACTAATTTTAGTCTAACTATATCTCTTTCTAATAAACACAATCAAAAAAGGACAGCAAATTGAACTATCAAATTAGAGCTGTCAAATTAGTCTACGTCTTTGCAATTGAAGTAAAAATAGACGAGACCTATTACATGCCGACTAAATTCTCGTTGATATTACGCAAATGGACTAGTTTGACAGCTCTAAAAATCTGCTATCCTTTTCTAATGATCCCTGTTAGAAAAAGAGATGGCGAGTCTAAATAAGTTTAGAGCGTGTGCAAGAGAATTAGCACCATTTTAGCTAAAGAGCTATAATAAATAGTTTTATATAAATATTTTGATATGTTCACAACTAAACACATGAACACAAGTAGATAAAGATCTACTTGTGTTTAGTTGTGAACATATCAAAATATTGAAATTTATATCAATGATTTTTTCGCAATATATCTCCGATTCGGTGGACCAAGTTTTATTATTACTCAAGTTTCTTAATTTATGTTACCCTCATGTGCTTGTTAAAACCCATTTTGTTATTTTCAGAACAAGACTCCAGGTCCAGGCATGCCGAAATACATTTGCTATGAATGTGCCACAACTGTGATAAAATTCAATAAATTATTGCAGAAGTCTAAAGTAGCTCAAAAAACACTTTTAGGAATATTTGAAGAAAATGGAATGGTTTGTACCAAAATGTATTTGTGAAAACACAAGATTGTACAAATATAGTAACTTTATATGTTTACTGCACCCGCCAACAAATTGCTCATATACAAATAATATATAATATAAAAAGTAGAAGTATGGTAAGAGGAATCACCAACCATTTGAATCCCAGCAACAGTCTAGATGCTGTTATTAAATTCTTTGTGAGCGTGTTACTACCATCGCCACAAATAATGTTGTATTTTTTTTTCTAGGTTACTAAAACTTTAATACAAGAAAAAGATAGATCTCAACTGAATTTAGAGTCTTCTCTGAAAATAGTACGTGTTAATTTATATGTTGGTGATGACAACACAGAAGCAGTCACTGACAATATAAAAGAAGAAGAAGAAATTATTGTGGAAACCAATCAACATAATGAGTTAGACCCACTTGGCTTAGGAAACATTGAAGTAAAAACAGAATTAGAGGATGAGTGTTTTGATACTGAAGGGCAACAATCGGTCCTACAGGAAGATATTGTTAATATGAATGTTGAACAAGACAAAGGACATGATAAAGAGGCTGCAGAGCAGAATATTAAATCTATAAACAATGAAAATAAAAAAAGCGAAAAACAATTCCACAATGAAGTAACTGGCAATGATAGATTAAAAGATATATCAATAGACTGTCCCGTAGAGAGAGCTATTTATGACTCTCAATGGACGCAAGTTGAAATGTAGGTAGTATTTTATTTTACTTTGATTATTTGAATAGTAATGATATTTTAAACTAAAACTAATTTTGAATAGGTAGGTAACTTATAAGACGGTTTGACACCCGGGTTTAGAAAAATAATAAATTTTATAGGTTTGACGTAACCGTAATAGTCTCACTTTCAATCGTTTTTTTTTAGCGAGCCG
This sequence comes from Protodeltote pygarga, assembly GCA_936450705.2. Classification (NCBI taxonomy): domain Eukaryota; kingdom Metazoa; phylum Arthropoda; class Insecta; order Lepidoptera; family Noctuidae; genus Protodeltote; species Protodeltote pygarga. Next base: position 2,594,484 of record OW388264.2, on the reverse strand, counting down.
AAACGCCTGTGCCTACCCAGTGTCTTGAACCGAAAGCGAAAGTTAGAAAATGCATCAAAAAGAGGAGAAAAGGAAGTTATGACTTTTGAGAGTAGAAAAAGTTGAGAGTGAACATCGATACATATGGTCGAGGGACCTTCAGGCGTTAGGGAAGTCGCTCTGTCTGCTGAGCGACTGCCTTTTTAGGCTTCGGATGCCTCAGCGTAAAGAACAAACACTGCCGTGCTTACCTTATAATGTTTGAGCGCATATTATGAGAATAAATAATTATAAAAATCAGTCTTTAAAAAATATTTTCCAAAATTTTATTTTACCACTATCCGACGTGACCCCTCTTCGCAAAACCACGGACAGACGGACATGACGAAACAGCGCCAGAAGGAGGGTTACAGTTTGACAAGTAACCCTACTGGCGCAGTCGGGTAAAAAGAGTCTGCAAGAATTGAGGGCGCCACCGGCGCACTTCTCGTGCTACAAAATATAATCAATTTAAAGTTATTTTGGTATTCAAAAACTTAGCATAAAGGAATGCTTGATCTTGGTTTATAAATGTGGCAGTTTCTGGCAGTATTGCCCGTATGATATGATGTTGGTACACCGGTTACTCGAGTGATTAATCGGTCAATTTTGTTGTAACCTTTTTTTTTTAGGTCATTCGATTCAGATTAATTTGATGACGACCTTTTATTAGGTATTTCGATAGGAAAACAGCCTTTGGCAGGTTTTCTTACGTTAGTGGGGCAGGATTTCGTATTTGAAGTTGGTCACCCTGGTCAGATGTCAGATCAATGTGACAACTGACGCGGGATAAAAAACCGACGATTGTTGTTATTTGTTTTAATTCAGTTTGTTTATGTGCTTGTTGTTCCCGTCCCCTGTTATATTCAATTTACTTTTCATGTGTTTTTTCAAACGACTATCTTGTAAGTTGTATGGTTGTAATTGATAGTGGAACAGACTGGTTCAAGGGTTGTCGTACCTAATAAAAAAATAATATTAAAATGGTGCACACAACGTGTGCCGTAATTAATTGTATATCATCCTCACGTATACACAAGGTGTTGAAGTTTCATCAATTTCCACATACAGAAGAAAGGTAAGATATTGATTCTCTTAAGATTATGTACCTATTCAGTGTGGATCGTCTTACTTACAAGTTATTGATGATGACGATTCTTAAACGTTCTCTTCTCCGACATTTATTTCTTTCTTCATTGAATTGATTGCCAATAGAACTATAATAATAAATTAAACTACGAACGCTTCGTCGGCGGAACTGTTTGTATAAGAATGCTCACTTGTTCAGAACTTTCCTTCATAGAACAGATAAAATAAAATAATTTAATATGGGTTTTCAACCAATGTCTATAAATGAAGAGATGCTATTTTTATGTTTGTCCGTCGTTTACCCTTTGATTAGTAGGCTGGTAGAAAAGCCCTTCTTTGTTTCAAATAGTAGGTATACTCTCAATTTGATCCCATTTAAATCTTGTCATGGTCTGATAACACCTCTTGATCTTTCTTTACAACTAATTTCACTAAGTATAATATTATGTATTGTTGTTATTTTTTTGTCAGCAAATATAATTAAATGACTTACTTTAAAGTTATTTTAGAACTCACAAACTTAGTTTAAAAAAATATATTTTTAGTTCCAGCTGTCACTGCCTCAGACTCTTTTTTTCCAAGCTGTATGTTGTTATTGTTGTTTTTTTGCAAATCAAATCAAATCAAATGCGTTTATTGTGGGCATAGGTATAGTTTAAGTTAAACAATTTATAATATTAGTACCACTATGTCCTGCTAATTTAAAGCATACAATAATTTTAATTATAGGTAGGTACCTAGTATAAGTTGAATGAAGTATAAATAAAATTAAAAGAGAAAACTAAGTATTAACAAATTATGAAATTAAATCTAACAAAATTACAATGTCAATAATCATTTCTGTCATTTAGGAAATCATGGATCGTGTAATACGCCTTGTCAATTAATAATGCACGTAATTTATTTTTAAAGAGTTGCAACTCTGAAGTTTTCAGGATATCTAAAGGTATCTTGTTGTAAACCTTCGATGCCATACCAAAGAAGCTGTTATCTAAGAGAGCCTTATTATGAGGAACAGTCGGAATTTTCATTGCATGTCTCTTAGATTTGAGCTCGCCAAATAAAGTTTTGTTTGATTTGATGAAAATCGCTATTTCATATATATAAATCGAAACAAATGTTAAAATCTTTAGCCTTTTAAAGTGAGGTTTACATGAATCTGGTATGTATATGTTTGCTATGGCACGTATGCATTTCTTTTGGGCTTTAAATGCCAGTTCGTTGTTAATGGCGTTACCCCAAAATATTATGCCATATTTTAACGTCGATGAAACATAAGCATGATATGCTGTAAGAACTGCTGATTTATCAACGATTTTTGATAGTTTATATAAAGCATATGAATATTGATTCAATTTTTTACATACAGTGTTAATGTGTGTTTGCCAAGTCATATCGTTATCTATCCATAATCCTAAGAACTTAATACAATTAACCTCTTCAATGTTTGTAGAATTGTATTGTATATTTAAACGATATTTTCTTTCTCTAGGGTAGGTAACTATTTTGGTTTTATTTAAGTTTATATTTAAATTATTAATTGTCATCCATTCTATAATTAATTTTAATGTCATATTTATGTCAGATTCAAATGTGTTAATGTTATTTCCTGTAAAAATGGCAGTACTATCATCGGCAAAGAGAATCATTGGATATTCGATAGCTTTTGGTAGATCATTTATGTAAATGAGAAATAGAAGCGGCCCTAGCACGCTTCCTTGAGGTACTCCATACTCAACTTTTCTTAATTTTGATTGATGTTTCTGTACTGTACTAGTAAATGGACTTACATTTTCGATTTCTACCATTTGATATCGGTTATTTAGATATGATTTTAATAAGTTGATGACATTTCCTCTAATTCCGTACGCGTATAGTTTATTTAAAAGTGTTTCATGATCTACGAAATCAAACCCTTTCGTCATGTCCATATATAGTGCAGCAGTAGGAATACGTTTATCAGCATTTATATATATAGGTTTTAAGAGATCGTAGATTGCCATGGTAATTGATTTATTTTTTCTAAATCCTTTTTGTTCTTGTGCAAATAAATTATGTTTCTCAAAGTAAGAGTTAATCGCATTGTAAATTATTTTTTCTATTATTTTAGAAAATATAGGTAATAGAGCTACCGGTCTATAGCAAGCTGTATTTTCTTTATCATCTTTTTTGAATAATGGTTTTATTACAGATGTTTTGAGTTTGCTTGGAAAGACACCATGTTCAAAACATAAGTTTATAATATGAGCTAAAACTGGGGAGATTATATGAGCAACGTATTTTAAAGATGATGTTGTTATATCATCATACCCAGTGCTTTGTGTTGTTTTAAGTGATTTGATTAATATAAAGATGTCAAGTGGACTGACTGGAGTCAAAAATAAAGATTTCAGAGTGTAATTATTAGAAGAGAATTTATTATTGCATGTCATTTGAGAGAATTTAGTTTGCGATGTCAAGTTATTAGATTTGTCAGATTTCAATGGTTTAATAATGTCAATAAAATAGTCATTGAATTCGTTGGCGATAGTTTTAGGGTCAGATATTATTTTACCGTTTACTTTTATTTGTTTTATATTTTCCTTTGGTAGATTAGTCTTGTTTGCCTTAATAATTTGCCATGTTGCCTTCGATTTATTTATATATGTATGAATCTTTAAATATTTTTCAATAATTCAAGAATATAATAATGCAAGTAGCGTCATTAACACATAAAATAAACACATTAAATTTTAATATGGGTGTTGTCGTTTTTGAATTGGAATTTTAATTTACTTGTACATTACAAATTTTATTTCAGGTGCAATATTTGGATAGAGCAATGTGGAAGGTCTGATTTAATTGGAAGAAGCGTTCCAGAGTTAAAGAATATTTACGTATGTAGTTTACATTTTGAGCCCAAAATGTATGGCAAGAGATGTCTTAAGAAAACAGCTTACCCTACTTTACTACTGCCAGCCTTGAGTGTAATAACCAACTTAGTTTACTTGGTACTATTAATTCTAACGAAAACTTTTTAACATCTGCAACCTGTGCGATATCTTACATTAGGCATTTGTTTATTTCGTGATGGAAAAAAAGAATCCTGTGATCACCCTAGCATTTTTAAATATCGTCGCGAATGTTTAGATGTGGTCAGCCTACGCGCGACCTGCGGCCGACAGGACAGTGGTGCCATCATATGGCATGGTCGAGGTACAGTCTAAATATCTTACAGTCGGTCATCAAAGCCGACTAGGCAGAGCAATAGTGCAGGGTAAGGCGCGGACTTAGACGTACTCTGGTTATACAGCGAGTCTGGCACTATATCGGTTCGAGAGCATCGGGGACTATCGTATTGGAAATAATATTATCTACGCTTCGCTTCGCACGCGTGGTTTGTTGATAAATTGTAGCCTATGTGTTATTCTAATCTATAAGCTATATCACTGTAAAGTTTCATTAAAATTCTTTCAGTAGTTTTTGCATGAAAGAGTAACAAACATCCATCCATCTATCACATCGCGATCGTCACAAACTTTCACATTTATAATATTCGTAGGATGAACATGAAATACGCGATAGATACTTATCTACTTACGTAGGTGCGGTGCAGCTTGACGAAATTTTGTAATGGGAGCTATGAGTCCCCTTTGAGCCTGAGAGCTTTAACATGATGTGAGGTCGCTTGTAATTTAAACAACACAAAGGTTTCATTTAATTTATTTTTTCAGACAAATCAAACGAAACCGAAAGTCAAAGAATTGGAAGGATCTGATGTGGAAGTCTGCAGAATATGTTTAGCTTCAGATGTCAAGATGTACCTTCTAAAAAAATTAACACAGGGGCTGGATTCCTTAGCTAATTTACTGGTAGTGTATTTTTTTCTTATACTTTTTTAAGGTTCCATAGTCAACCATAAACCCAACCTTCGACACCGCGTGGTCCGCCGGCGTCGAGTAACAATTGATTTCTTTGGTGTCTCATTTCTCGGTGTTTGAACGTTTAAGAGTCACAGACTTACATTTTACTCGCAGATTTCCATAATACTAGGAAGCCAATATCTGGTCAGAGAGTGTCTGCGAAAATATCCGTGCTTGGATTACTGATTTCATGGTGTAGTAAGGTTTGCTAATGGTACTTGTTGAAATTATTTAACGACTACCACCTCTTCCTTTCGTATGCCTTCCGCAGCGATAAATTGCTAAATCCAGCTATAAGTGGCGCTTTCCCGAGTGTGTAGACTGACCGTGACCTTCCAACCATCAACGGCACGTCGGAGATGTAACAATGAACTTTATTTGTCTCATTTCTTGATTTTTGTCATTTAGGCTCTCCCCGCCCACGACCGATTTGTTACTACTACACGTTCACAGCCGTCATTATGCCGATGATTCTTTTTTGTAAATCGATCTTCAGTAAATTCATGATGATCCCTATGATGATATAATGATACCTACCGGCAAAATAAGGGCCGTGTGCCAGTTAGTCACAAAAATCAGTGCCAAATTGGTTGTGGGTGGGGCAACCGTATTGATTTTGAAAATCATACCTATCATTTATTTCTTTATATTAGTTGTAAATTTTCTTCATTACAGTTCACGACTCCAGGTCTGCCAAAATACATTTGCTATCAATGTGCACCAAGTTTGACACAATTCAATAAGTTCATGCAGAAATCTAGAATAGCTGAAACAACACTTTTAGAAATAATAAATAAAACAGGAAAGGTACGTAGAGAGTTTTAATTAATAATTTACCGTTTTTTAAGAACAATTCCAGCGAGATTTTAAAAAAAGGTCTATACTGGACTAGTGGGCCGCCCACATTGCAAAGGGCTCTTATGCATTTTTTCTGGCTAATTAATATCTGCATCTGCAAAAGCATTATTATCTAATAGCATTAATATCTGTCGGATTTCCCCAGAGCCATATCTCAACACTGATTCCACATACCCATAATAAGATACAAGCGCAGCATCCCTACCAGCAACTCTTTATAACTTACGTAGTGCGAACATTTGTGTTCAATTTGTGTAATTTGCAGTTGCAATGTTGATCTAAGTATAGACCTAAAATTTTAACAAGAATAACAACAGTGGCAATGTGTGAAACCGCAGTTAGCCAAGCAGTCCCTTTCTAGACCATTTTTTTCGTGCATAAATTTAATATCGCAAGAAAACCTTACATACAATGTAAAATAAACCTTACTCCTTTGAAAGGAGTAAGGTTTATTTTTAGTTATTGCTTAAAACACTGTAAGCATTCAATCAGGATATAATTTGTTTGCATTTCTCTGATATGCTCTTAATTTATGATATGTTTTTAGCTCACTAAAAGCTTCGTTAAAGAAAAGAATAGATACGAACTAAATTTAGAGTCTTCTCTAAGTACAGTCTTTAATATGAGAATGGAAGCCGGAACAGATACTGACTTACTATCAGACATAGGAAATATTGATAGATGTTTACATAGAGATGAAAAAATAAAACCTGACACAATTAAGACTGTACAACAAAATGGTTTTGAACCGCTAAAATTTGAAAATATTGAGATAAAAACGGAAATAAAATCAGAGTGTTTCGATATTGAATTTGAAACCGAACAATCGCCACCACAAGAAAATGACGAACTTTTAATGAAATTTGAAGAAGATGAAGAACATATAGAGAAGAATAATGAATGTTTAAACAACAAAAATAAAAGCGACAGTGAAGTTACTGTCAATGTTTATGAAGCAAAAGATACAGAAATGGAATTTCCTGTAAAAGAAATTGCTTTAGATAATACTGTAACAATTAAAATAAGTTTTGAACCTCAACAGACGACGAAAGGATATAAAGTTGGTACTACTGTAAATGAATTCTATAATAAATATTAAATTCTGTTCGTTTCCATTCCGTTCCGCGGCAATGTAAATTATTGAGTCACACTACTTTTTCTTAATTATTATACACTAGCGACCCGCCCCGACTTCGCACGGTTACGCTAATATGCATGTATTATACATATAAAACTTCCTCTTGAATCACTCTATCTATTAAAAAAAACCGCATCAAAATCCGTTGCGTAGTTTTAAAGATCTAAGCATACATAGGGACAGACAGACGCGCGAAGCGTCTTTGTTTTTTATTATGTAGTGATACATAGTTGGACCATTTTTGTTTCAGCGACCCAGAGCGTTAATATCCCAAGAACAATCTAAACAGAAAGTTAAAAAAAGAAAAGATATCATTGAAATAGGTAGAGATGGAACCGATCTCTGCGCCTGTATCGAAGAAAGTCGCTTAGATATTGGCGAAGGGCCTTCTGGACTCTAACGACGCGACGCGATGTCACATCACTGTGTTCAAGGAATTTTCGGCTGCTAATTAAGACTAGCTGCAATTCACAGAGATTGCATGACATTTTTATTTTTGGTTCCATGAACCTTACGTATTCGTGCTGTTAGGCTCAACTCAAACCAAAAGCGCGTCGAAGCGCAGCGAAGCGGATCTCAGTTTCAGCGTCATATGAATTTTAACTTTATTTTAATTACTATAATACTTATTATCGCATTAGAAACTCGAACGAGTCGCGCGGATGCCAGCGGCGGCGCCGCGGGAATTCCGGCGAATTCCAGAGTTCGAGTTTCTCATGCGATAATAATGAAAATAAAGTTAAAATTCATACGGCACTGAAACTGCGTTCCGCTTCGCTGCGCTTCGACGCGCTTTTGGTGCGAGTTGAGCCAAAACCTAAGTTTAAATGAATTAAGAATGTAAAAGTTGAGATGCAACATTATTCGCGCACTGACATCTGTTCCATAGTGATGTGTTTATTCAACATAGTTTTCTACATAGAGTATTCAAGAAAATATAGAGTGATAACGTCAACCACATTGCCTTGTGCGGAGCGAAAGCAGGTCTCGCCATAGAAATGTTAAAATGTCATTTTTTCAAATTAAGTTTTCTAGACGTTTTTCAAAATTTAACTCAGCAGTTAACCATGATATAAGCTAAAATGTAACTTTTTCGCTCGTGGAGCCTAGTTGAACCGCAGTCGATCGAGGTATGATCGCAAACGGAGCTCATGTCGCGGCCGCGTTGTTCATACCCGTGTTCACGGTTCATACTTCTATAGGGTTGCTCTATATTTTCATATATACTCTAAGGTTTTCTACATGTGGAAAAGGCGATTCTATTCGCTATAAACTGTGTCATTTTTTATTAACAGTGGGGCTCGCTGTGCGAGCTTAGCCACATATTAAATGGTTTTAAATCCTACCGAAAAAATAATGAAATAAAACAATGTAAATATAATATATTTATGCCATTTATACTTTTTTGTTTATTTATTCAATAGCAGTCATGCTCATACATTCAGTCTTAATCATATTTTGTTAACAATAACCATGGCATAGTGGCAGTAAGTGGGTACATGTACCTTGTAAGAGTGTAAGCACAAGATCAGTATAGTCTTCTTCACAATAGTGCCACAATACTGCCAATATAATATTATTATTATTTCGGGACTAATCGCGCACAAATAATTCAAGTTTACATTACATTTTTAACAAACTGAGTAATGTCACGAGGGGTTAGAAGCTTTAGGACTACATCTCGATATGACTAGATAGCAGTTATGACTAGTTCACTTTATGACTAAATCTCGATATGACTAGATCGCTATAAGTCCAGATAGCGTAATGACTATATTGACTAAAGTACAGTTGCCTAGATAATTAGAACATTCCGCTCTTTTTCCTCGGTACCTCTATTCAGTGTATTCCCAGGAGTTAAATATGTTTGTACCTTGGGTTGCCAACTTTTTCTAGGAGAACTAGAGTAGTACCTAGGTACTGATTTTTGAGAAGGTATTTATTTTTTTAAATAATTTTATTTAAAATATTTATTCTAAAATTATTTTTTCTTTCCCCATATGTAAGGCCTGATATAGTGTGGGGTTTCTTAAAGGGGGCCAAAATTTTCATTATTTTTGCGATAACATGCACCGTTTTCGAGATACAAGCGAATCCCTAAAAAAAAGGTTATTCGATAAAAGTATTGCAAGTCTTTTCAAACAGCCGTTAAGTTGAAAGGAAATCGTTTGTCTTAGTGATGTGATGAGGAGGGATAAAACGCATGTGTCTAAAAGAGTGAATATGAGTGTTGATGGATGGAAGGGGAGAGGGAGACCAAAAAAAAATGGATGGAGTGTGTAAGCACTGATATGAATGAAAAATTTATTTTAAGTGTAAGTAAGTGTCGAATAATTCAAGCGGTATGTCATTCTGGCGTCGTTGCTCGAGAGACAAGAGTGTAGTGCTTCTCTTAGGCATCGTCCTAATAGAAAGCGAATACGCGATCATCGCGCGAATAAATAATGCGATCGGCAGGGATGCCCGCTTCGCAAATTGCATAGACGTTCCGATACCATCCAAGTATCGATATCAACGGAATAGGAAAATACTCTTGAGATAGCCATACATCTCCGCGATCTTTTTAAAAATGCCATGAACATATTGCGTAGTATAGGCTGTTTGAAAAGACTTGCAAAACTTTTATCGAATAACCTTTTTTTTAGGGATTCGCTTATATCTCGAAAACGGTGCATGTTATCGCAAAAATAATGAAAATTTTGCCCCCCTTTAAGAAACCCCACACCATATCAGGCCTTACATATGGGGAAAGAAAAAATAATTTTAGAATAAAAATTTTAAATAAAATAATTAAAAAAAAAAAAATACAAAAAAAAGGTAGATACCCCTTATTTACCTTCTCAAAAATCAGTAGGTACTACTCTAGTTCTCCTAGAAAAAGTTGGCAACCCAAGGTACAAACATATTTACCTCCTGGGAATACACTAAATAAAGGTACCGAGGAAAAAGATCGGAATGTTCTAATTATCTAGGTAACTGTACTTTAGAAAACAAAGGACAATATAGTCATTACGCTATCTGGACTTATAGCGATCTAGTCCAAACGCGATCTAGTCATATCGAGATTTAGTCATAAAGCGAACTAGTCATAACTGCTATCTAGTCATATCGAGATGTAGTCCTAAAGCACAAAACACCGACTCGCGGTGTTTTGTGCCTAAAGCTTCTAACCCGTCACGAGAAATGTATTACAAAATGAACGAACGATCGAACGGCAGTGTCGACAAATTTTATCTATTTTATCTACCGTGTATTTTTAATGATTTAAGAATTTTTGCGTAAAAATATACCAACACGATATTCCGTAGGTTCAGTCAACTGCACATCAGTGGTACTGGTAACAATTTGACATTGACAGCACCCTTATTGCGTAGAAGTAAAGGTGCTTTTCGCAGTGCAAGTGTTATCACTGTCATGCGGCTCACTGTACCTTTACATTTTAGCAGCATTTCATATAACATAACACCGAGATATAAAATTGTAAATTTCGGTGTTATGTTATGATACATAGTTTACATCTAGGTAAACTAACTAAAATTGTCTTAAAACAAGCAGTTAAAAATAAACAAACCATAAGTCGTTCACCGAGCTTACTAATGAGGCTTCACCCAATAAAACATTAAAATGCAAAAAGACGTAACTCTTTACAAAAAAGGCGATAATTCTAAGGAGTTTATACACATCAATAAAACTTGATGCGCATAATAAATATTTACTAGTCGTTTTTTTCTCTTACTAATGGTCGCCAGTACAATCCAACCATATAAGTTGATCGGGCTTGGCATCTTCAGGTTCAACGCAGCCCGAAAATCTGTGTTCCCTTGCGCTCTTCCTGTAAGAATTAAAAAATAATGTGTAACAGAATGATTATTTCAATGTAAAATTTATTATTATAATAATTTCTGTCACAACACCCAATCTCAATGGAGATTATCTAATTACCCAACCGATATTATAATGCACAAGTGGTGGGTATACATAGGTGCACTCTCTATTCCCTCACTCTTATAGTCCGATGGGACTGCAATGCGACACGACCGGAGACCTCAGGCGCAGGACCAACGGCTTTACGTGTTTTCCGAGGCAGGACTATTTAGAGATCATCAATGATAATACGCACATCACATACTTAAGAAGGGCCTTGGGTTTAAACTCAAGACCTCTGATTAGCCTAGGTTCTATACCAATAGCACCACAATTAAATTGGATTTTTTACTTAATATTCATAAAAAAAAATTTTAGTGTTCAATAGGTAATAATAATATTTTTTGATACACTGCACAAAGCCAACTAATATCATACTTCGCAAAATCGCAAGTAAGTTTGTTTGTTTTCTTAGGAAATTATATTATAGCGACAAGTTACTTAAGAAATTACTTACATATTATCAAACGTGCTTGGGCAGTACTTGCATGAAAATTTTCTTTTTCGAGACTGAAACTGTAAAGAAAACCACGATTGAAAATCTTAAAAGAAACAAAACCAACAGCATGACAGACGTAAAAACAAACTATGTATAAATATTATAAGTTTCTTAAAGGAACGTCATTGCCAGTTCGCCACCGTCATATAAAAAAATTCCAAATCGGTTCATAAATGAGCGAGTTTTGAGGTAACAAACATAAAAAAACATACAATCGAGTTGAGAACCTCCTCCTTTTTTGAAGTCGATAAAAAAACTAGCACACGATGTTCCGTATAAAACTCTATTCATAAAAAAATGGACTCCTTTAACTTAATTTTATTTTTATTATTTTGTTATAGCGGCCATACTGTCATGCCATACCAAAGTGTCAAGTCTCTACCTATGAAGATACAGGCAACCTTGAAAGAGATCGCTCAAATAACGGCTGAATAACCGCATGCGACGGAACGGTAGAAATTTCAGTACGTGAAGACCTATAAATCGACTACTGCGCATTTGTCAGGATGTTTGCCGGTCTGTAGGTACGGTTCAAAAGATCACTCCGCCCCAGACAGACGGACGTTCGGTGAGGCCACAGTATAATAATCATACAGTACGGTAATTACGTACAAACGCTCGAAAACGGCACACTCACACAAACATACGCAACGACGCGTGGTTGATACTGCGAGTACCGCGACGTTCGCTTAGGAGTCTCGTCGTTACGCATTATTACGCATGTTTTGAGTGTGTACAAACGCTAAACGCATAGGCTAGACGACACGAGTCAGGGGTGCGAGTATGGATCTTTTTGTCGAACGTTTATCGATTCTAAACGTCAAGTTTGACATAAAGTTCATTAAATTATGTCAAAATTGACGTTTAATATCGATATATTTTCGATAAGAATTCGACAAAAAGATCCATGCTCGCACCCCAGTACACACAGTACACAGTACAGTAGAGTACTCGTGTGGTGTTTGTAGATGTGAATGATACTAAATTAGGCTTTAGATTAGATTTAATTACCGGTATATCAACAACATTGAAGTGGTTCTCAACATTACGGTCTACTTGAGCCAGGCCATATTCCATCATTATCCTCTTCTTTCTTTCTCTCTTCTCCAAACGTTTAAGCTTTTTAGATTTAGGAGGACCATCAACTTGAAATTGATGTGATACGAGACCTTTTCCACGGCGCTAGAAAAAAATATACAGATTACGTAAATTCTAACCTGAAATATAAGACAAGCTATTTCGCCGCTTGCTTTCAGATTTCAATTAACTTATCTCATACCTATCTGACAGATTTCACGCTTCGCCTCCGTGGTTCTAATTTAACCCAATCGCAGCGCCACCTACCGGGTCCAATTGTAAATATAAACCATTCAGAGACCCACTCGGTTAGCCCGTTTAGTCTACATTTGACAGATTCTACTTTTGATATCATAGTCTACTTTTGACAGATTCTACTTATGACAGATTCTACTTATGACTGATTTTCAAAGAAGTATGGGACATAATATATTGATTAAAAAAAAAACATTTATATTGTAATTATATCTGTATTACTTTAATTTAGAAATTTGATATTCGTTATAACAACAAATTATGCTTATAAATAAATAAGTATAGTGATTACTATATAACTGTTTTTTTTTCATTATATAATGTCCCTTTTTTTTCGAAATCTGTCATAAATAGAATCTGTCAAATGTAGAATCTGTCGAAAGTAGACCATGATGTCAAAAGTAGAATCGTCAAATGTAGACTAAACGGGTCAGCAGCCGTTTTGTAGTGATGCGCGGACAAATGTCATGTAATAATATTCAATGTGCGAGCGAGATAGCGGTAAAGCGTAAAATAAAAAATTGGCTTACTCTTTCCACGTGCACACGATGAGGTATTATACTAATAAAGTCGGCTGGTTCATCGTCTGAGGGTATTTCTATAACTGGATTATTAACTTTTATTTCTTCAACACTATCTGTTGTAGAACTGTCATAATCATCATCATCATCATCAACTATCTTACTAAGTATATCATTTATTTCGCTGTCATCACAAGTACTGTTTGTCTCGATCTTTTCTTCTTTTTCAACTTTATGTTTTGGTTCAGTTTTTATAAACTGTGACGTGTTGGTGTCATCATCGTATTTAATGTAGAAGTAATTTATTAATAAATAGCTGTCTAACGAAGACTGCAATTTCAGTTGAGATCTGTTTCGTTCTTGTATAAGTTTTTTAGTAATCTGAAAAGATGATTATTTAATCTGAAAAATCTAATAAGTAAATAAAAATATGTAATTTTTATTAATTAATAACTAGCTAACCCTTATCACCCGGCTTCGAACCCGTAAATATTTTCCTCGCAATTTTTCCATATTTTCTCACTATTTGAACTTTCCCTGGAATATTTGCGGAACAAATATTTTAAAACTAATATTACCCAAATCGGTCCAACCGTCCTCGACATTCAAAGCGAGACTAAGGAACCGCAATTCATTTTTATTTAATAATTATATAGACTAGCTGACCCGACATTTGAGCTCATATAAAATTCCCACAGGAAATGCTAAAAACTAAATCTCACAAATAGATGCCTATCCGCGTACTATGAGTGAAAATAAAAAGATAAATACCTGCCCATTGTTACTATAAATGTCTAATAGCGTCGCCTGCGCCGTTTTAGTATTTTTTAGGAATTTCATGGATTTATTCAAAGATGGCGCGCATTGATAGCAAATGTATTGTGGTAGTACTTCACATGTACTACGTCTCGTGCCCTGTAACAATAATTAAATAAAGATTATGAACATCATTTTAATTAACATATTTCTTCGTTCATTTAATACGATGTTAGGGCCCGGGTAAGTTGACTGACTGAACTGATTATCCTGAAATTTTATATACAGCTCTGTCGCAAATAACGTATACCTACTCACAAATAACGTGGCTTTATATTGGTAAAAGAATTTTCAAAATCGGTTCAGTAGATCCAGAGATTACCCTATAACCTCACAAACTTTACCACTTTATAATAGTATAGATAAATGAATTACCGTAATATCTGACATAACGTCTAAATAGCGTCCTAGGTCTGTACCTCGTACATTGTACATCTTGACATCTGTGACCAAACATAACCGGCATGCTTCCACCTCCGAGTTTATCTGCAAACAACAATTTAAAAATATATGAAAAATAAAACCGGCCAAGTAAGTGTCGGGCCACGAGAAGTGTAGGGTTCTTTAGTAGCCTGTTAATTGTTATCACAATATAGAATGATTCTGTAATGTCTTCCTGACCGAATTTCGGTAACAGCGACTAATCTCAACATATAAGAGATAAGCCACATTTACTGCGTTAAGTCAGCCTGTCACTGTCCCACAGCAAGGCCTTTTTAATATTGGCGTGACGAGATACTCGAGCAGCACTCACTCCAGCAGCGAGCTAGGCCATGATGTCCTATCGACAGCCTCACTAAAGCATATTGACAACGATGCAGATTTATACTTACAATAAATTAATGCTATCAAAGGTGGGGGACCTGTTTTTATTTTACAAAAGGTTTAAAACAAAATTTATTGGGCGATAGGGTTGGCTCGGAAAGTTAAGCACCTATATAATTATCCGCCTGATAGTTTCAGATGTTTCTCGGGTTCAATTCCCACATGGAACCAAATATAATTAACAAATAAATATATATCAGTCTGGGTGTTTTGCATTGTGAAATTTTATGTTTGTAACTACACCCACGAAACAGGAGAAAATCCTCGAAATACATTTAAAAAAAGAACACTCACGAGCTCCACACTCGATGAAAGTTCATCTTGATCGATTTCAGCTTTCTAAAAAAAAAAACATCATTTTATAAACGTATCCTGTGGAAGTGGACGATCAGAAAGGCAGAACCCACTATCATATAATAAAGGATTAGGAGAGAAAAGCAGCATTTTTTTCAATTATTAAACATACAGCTTGGCAATGAAGTGATGGTGACAGCTGGAACTAAAGTGTGTGAGTACTAAAGTAACTTAAAAGTGATTAATATCATTATAATTAATTTGTACAAAAATAAATTTGTCATAAAATTAAGTTAGTAAGTACCAAATAATTTATTATTTTGAATATTGTAGTATGAAAAATGCGCCAGTGGCGCCCCCTAATTTTTACACTCTTTACCAAACTGTGATCTTTAATATACAAATAATTTTCGGAATATAAGGAAACTATGAATTACATATACAATGTTTGCACATTTCTTGTTTGGGCTTGTGGTCAAAAATTTTCGCCTTACAAAACAACATTTTTTATTATTATTATAGTTTCAGGATCACTTACGGGCTCCAGTAACGCGCTCTGCAAATTCGTTGCTTCAGGTTCTAAACCTGGGAGTTCATCGTGATGTTTTCGATCCATTTCAGACTCCTAAGAATAAAGAAAACATACTTTTAAACATACCAAATCTATGTACACTTCATCTTCATTCATGCAATCAGGGCAGCAGAATGACTCAATTGAGATGCCAATTGATGGTTCACAATTGACTGAGAAATCGGTGAACATAGAAAAATAAAAAATAAAATCATTCAGCCGAACATAGAACCTCCTCCTTTTGAAGTCGGTTATAAGGAGGTGCCTGGATTAGTTTCGGACCTGAGACCTCGACTTGCCAGTCTTCGATCATACTAAATAGGGTACCTATAAGTAATTTAATAACTATCCCAGCACTAGACACAAACGCAGGTAATAATATTGGTAAAATTTTTTTTTACGTAAAACCGTTTTGTCATCAGAACTTAAGGTCTAAGTAAACCAAATATCAGATCAATTTGTCAACAGGAACGGGGTGAAATATTAATTACTAAATTTGAACCAAATAAAAAACAGGCTAAGTAAACCCATTTAAAAACATGTGATTTTAAAATATTTTCTGCCGTTTTTGTTTATAAAACAAATAAGAACTTATTTTATGTGAAAAAGTTAAAAATATGCATTAAGAAAAGAGCAATTTTCTATAAAAACAAAAAAATAGTGGTAAATTTATTTTACTTCTAATCAAGTAGTGGCGTTGAGGGCTGATTAGAGTTGAAAAGGTTAAAAAAGCTTGTTTTTACATAATACAAATATTAAAGATTAAAAATCCGGATTTTTAAAAACTGGATTCTCGAATTTTAATTGCGTAGAAATCCGGATTTTTTGAATCTTGATATCTTTTTTACAATTTCAAGTTATTGTCAATTTTCCACTCAAAAACATGCAATTTCTATATTTACTGTTTACCTTTATTTTGTTACTGTTTGTTTCTTGGAACATTCACAGCAGTCAGAGTCACCCACGGTCACCTGTGACACCTGTCACACTAAGTCATATGTCACTTTAGCACAGACCTTTAAATACTCTAAGGCACAGACTTATTAGGGATGACTACGCGTCACTATATGTAGTTATCACGTGACCGTAACCGGCTGTTTTTGCGCGAATTTCAAATTACTTATTTGTTTTTTTTCCTAAATACAACGCTTTTTTGAGATGTGAGAGGTATAAAAAAACCTACTTAGGTACGTTTAATAGTTTTCCGACACACTATTATACACACAAGAACATTACTGTCCAAACTATGATGTTTTTCGCTACGCTAATACCCGTAGGCCGTTTTTAAACTAGGACATCACTGACATTACTCCACTTGCTTTCGACTTACTACTCCTTATGTCCGAACGACCGTCACCCATTCCTGCCTTTTCATTCAATTCTCTTTAAATTACTTTATTGCAGTTTTTGTTCAATCTCTCATTATTGTTCTATGTTTTTAACGCTCGTAAATGGTTACCAGATGTTGCAGTAGTATTGTGCATGTGCACAATTGTATATTTCTATTTGGAAATACAATTGATCTATTCTAAGAAACTATTAAAATATTGTAGGTACCTCTTGGAAGCAGACTGCAGGCCAGTTTTAAAACTCAAATTATGGCTACTAAACATTACAATTTACAACAAATAATTGCTTCCCTTAAAATTTTTCGTCTTGCCTTCCAGGGGATAAATATCACATTAGTAACCACAAAATGTGGTGTACTTCTCATATTACCTTAGGTATACCTACATATATATATTCTATTCTTATTCTTTGGTCAAAGAATAAGTATTGCCATTCAATGTGGCAATGCTGCTAGTCTTCTGGGCACTTTGCCGGATGACAGTGATGCGGAGGAGTACTTTGACGCATAATATTTAGATACTTTTTTTCTTTTATCATAATTTTTTTATTTTATTTTTGTTTTTTTTTATAGGCAAATGTAAATAGTAGTTATATTGAGTTTGTAAATACTTGTATAATAATGAAGTTTGTGAGTATTAGGTATACATGTTGTAGTGTATGTGTGACCGATGGATGATCTGTCGTCTCCTACACATACGCCGCGCGCAATGATATAGTGAAGTGACTGAGTGCATTCCCCTCCCTAAGACCGGGGATGGACTGACAGCTGTCATGTGAGGCGGGAAGGACGCGCGTGCGGCGTGTGGAGTTTGGAGCCGATAATTATAATTACAGTAATATTATATAAACAAACAGTACATTTTGGCGACGAGTCTGTGAGTACTGTTTACAATTTTACATTCTTCATGTAAATCATGTTCTATTTTGCTGCAAGAGATGCATGTTTGGTGGTGAGGTTATGGACAACATTGTGGTACTTATTTTATTGAAATAGGCACGCGGAATGAAAACTATCACTGTGTTGTGTAAATAAATACGTAAAATCCTAAGGATAATGCATATGGTTTTCAATAAAAGTGAATATATTTTACAATTTTATAGTAAGAACAGGTAGGTACTTAGTAGAATTAAAGTCATTGATAAATCGTAAAAACGAATCGTTAACGTCTTACTAATATGCCTATCAATAAGATAATATTACTACATGTTACCCATGTGAAATATAATAGCATAGGGGCCAAGTACGCAATATTGTTAGACTAACTATTTACAAAGTAATCATACCTACTAATTAACCCTTGAAATGCTGCTAATATTGCATAATGGCCACAACTGACTCGATATGGTTTTACTTACTCTGATTTCTCGAGATCTTTGTATAGGGCTTGGGTGATTTTGCTATTCTACATAAAAGTTACCTGTTTTCTAATATGATAGATACCATTACCATGATACCATTTAACACCTAATTATGATAGTAGGTAATTATATTTTTCTGTTCTATTTATTTATGAAGAATTGCAGAAATATAAGATTTTTGTGTGTAGGATCTATAATAATACAATTGAGTGGTTCTTTGAAAATTTAGTTAAATAAATTTGATTGAGTTTGTTGTTATTCCCCACTCGGGGTGAAAGATAGAATAAATTACTAATATTCATAATAATTATTATTAAAATGTCACTAGGTGCAACTCTGTTATCAGGTGTAGGATATTATAAATAAAAGGTCTTGGAAAGTACCTATTTATATGTACATTTTAAATCTCTGGAGTAAAATAGTAAAATATGTTAAATGTTTTTTTTCTCAAACAATGACTCAGTTGTTAAATGACAAATACACTTGATGAAGATATGTTGATTAAATTGAATTGGTTTTATATATTTACATAGTGGTGGACTCTTTAATTTAGTGTGGTTGTTAATTACAAAACCTCAAAACCTGAAATTAGTTTGTTCAGGATAAACCTGTAGCGAGCCGAGTCAGTGCATGAGCTATGCTACAGAGCAATTGCTTGCTATACTATGCACACTCTTGCTATATGGTTGTGATATGGGTTGCTATTCTATGTGTGGGCTTGGAAGTTGGAAAAAAAAAAAAAAATATAATAAAAAAAAAAAAAAAAAAAAAAAATAATAAAAAAAAAAAAAAAAAAAAAAAAAAAACTAGATCAGTCTCAGGGCTATTGAAGGGGTATCTATGATGATGTAATGAAGTCATGAAACGGTTGATGCCCGTTATATGACTAAAGTACATGATGATAAAAGAAAGTCATGAAACGGATGATGCCCGTTATATGATTAAGATAGGTGAAGTTGAAAGGAAGTTATGAAACGGATAATGCCGTTATAATGACTAGAATAGGTGATGACGGAAGGAAGTAATAAAACGGATGATGCCCGTTATATGACTAGACTTATTTTCTCCGCAGGAAAGATGAACAATCTTACACTAGAAAAATTTGAGTGTGAAGGTGAGGTGACTTCAGTCTGTGTTAGATGGGAGCGGTGGAAAAGAAGCTTAAACATCTATTTAGAAGCTGCAAACGTCACTTTACCAAGTCAAAAGCGTGCAAGTCTATTACACTGGGGTGGGTCAGAACTTCAAGAGATTTTTTATAATATTCCTGATGTCGACGCGACCACTTCTTCGGAAAAAGAGACAGATATATTTAAAATCGCTATCAATAAGCTAGATGAATATTTTTCACCTAAACAAAGTAAAAGATATGAAAGGCATGTATTTAGGCAAATAAAACAGGACGACAGTGAGAAGTTTGAAAAATTTTTAGTACGTCTACGACAACAAGCATCAAAATGCCAATTCTCTGATATTGATGACCAGCTGCTTGACCAAATCATCGAAAAATGCAACTCGGATGATTTAAGAAAAAAGATATTAAAACTAGGAGACAAAATGACACTTGACGACGTAATAACTGAAGCTAACACATTAGAAGTTATAAACAGACAATTAGAAGATTTTAGCAAAAAGGAAAAATCTCATGATATAAACAAGATTGATGAAAAATTTAAAAGCAACAATTTAAAGGGGAAAAGAGAATGTTTTAGGTGTGGTAGCTGGAATCACTTAGCATTTGACGAGAAATGCCCGGCAAGAGGCAAGAAGTGCATGAAATGTGGAAGAATAGGACATTTTAAACTACAGTGCAAGACAAATTCGTTAAAGCATAAACCAGAAGAAAATAAATTACGGACTCAGAACAAGAATGCATCAAGATTTAAACGACAGAAAAAGGAAACTAATAACATAGAGGAACCAAACAGTACAAATTCAGACGAAGAGATTCATTATGTATTTAATATTGATAATGATGATATAATAATTATAATTATTTAATAAGAAAATTTGAAAAAACAATTGATACGGATGGGATTCGAACCCACGATCTTCGACATACCGTGTCGACGCTCTAACCGCTGAGCCACCGTATCCCATCGGCATCAATCGAAATTTCAAATCTCTTTTACACGCCTTAGGCGTGTGGCGACATCTATCGAAATACATTACGTATTCCGACCCAGTGCTCTAAACTTTGCAGTTTAAGTAGACACCGATGCGATATCACCAATTTTCTTAATATTTTTTGTGAATTTTTTACATGTTATAGCACATGATAGCTTATTAATTATAATTATTTAATAAGAAAATTTGAAAAAACAATTGATACGGATGGGATTCGAACCCACGATCTTCGACATACCGTGTCGACGCTCTAACCGCTGAGCCACCGTATCCCATCGGCATCAATCGAAATTTCAAATCTCTTTTACACGCCTTAGGCGTGTGGCGACATCTATCGAAATACATTACGTATTCCGACCCAGTGCTCTAAACTTTGCAGTTTAAGTAGACACCGATGCGATATCACCAATTTTCTTAATATTTTTTGTGAATTTTTTACATGTTATAGCACATGATAGCTTATTAATTATAATTATTTAATAAGAAAATTTGAAAAAACAATTGATACGGATGGGATTCGAACCCACGATCTTCGACATACCGTGTCGACGCTCTAACCGCTGAGCCACCGTATCCCATCGGCATCAATCGAAATTTCAAATCTCTTTTACACGCCTTAGGCGTGTGGCGACATCTATCGAAATACATTACGTATTCCGACCCAGTGCTCTAAACTTTGCAGTTTAAGTAGACACCGATGCGATATCACCAATTTTCTTAATATTTTTTGTGAATTTTTTACATGTTATAGCACATGATAGCTTATTAATTATAATTATTTAATAAGAAAATTTGAAAAAACAATTGATACGGATGGGATTCGAACCCACGATCTTCGACATACCGTGTCGACGCTCTAACCGCTGAGCCACCGTATCCCATCGGCATCAATCGAAATTTCAAATCTCTTTTACACGCCTTAGGCGTGTGGCGACATCTATCGAAATACATTACGTATTCCGACCCAGTGCTCTAAACTTTGCAGTTTAAGTAGACACCGATGCGATATCACCAATTTTCTTAATATTTTTTGTGAATTTTTTACATGTTATAGCACATGATAGCTTATTAATTATAATTATTTAATAAGAAAATTTGAAAAAACAATTGATACGGATGGGATTCGAACCCACGATCTTCGACATACCGTGTCGACGCTCTAACCGCTGAGCCACCGTATCCCATCGGCATCAATCGAAATTTCAAATCTCTTTTACACGCCTTAGGCGTGTGGCGACATCTATCGAAATACATTACGTATTCCGACCCAGTGCTCTAAACTTTGCAGTTTAAGTAGACACCGATGCGATATCACCAATTTTCTTAATATTTTTTTTTTTTTTTTTTTTTTTTTTTTTTTTTTTTTTTTTTGTGAATTTTTTACATGTTATAGCACATGATAGCTTATTAATTATAATTATTTAATAAGAAAATTTGAAAAAACAATTGATACGGATGGGATTCGAACCCACGATCTTCGACATACCGTGTCGACGCTCTAACCGCTGAGCCACCGTATCCCATCGGCATCAATCGAAATTTCAAATCTCTTTTACACGCCTTAGGCGTGTGGCGACATCTATCGAAATACATTACGTATTCCGACCCAGTGCTCTAAACTTTGCAGTTTAAGTAGACACCGATGCGATATCACCAATTTTCTTAATATTTTTTGTGAATTTTTTACATGTTATAGCACATGATAGCTTATTAATTATAATTATTTAATAAGAAAATTTGAAAAAACAATTGATACGGATGGGATTCGAACCCACGATCTTCGACATACCGTGTCGACGCTCTAACCGCTGAGCCACCGTATCCCATCGGCATCAATCGAAATTTCAAATCTCTTTTACACGCCTTAGGCGTGTGGCGACATCTATCGAAATACATTACGTATTCCGACCCAGTGCTCTAAACTTTGCAGTTTAAGTAGACACCGATGCGATATCACCAATTTTCTTAATATTTTTTGTGAATTTTTTACATGTTATAGCACATGATAGCTTATTAATTATAATTATTTAATAAGAAAATTTGAAAAAACAATTGATACGGATGGGATTCGAACCCACGATCTTCGACATACCGTGTCGACGCTCTAACCGCTGAGCCACCGTATCCCATCGGCATCAATCGAAATTTCAAATCTCTTTTACACGCCTTAGGCGTGTGGCGACATCTATCGAAATACATTACGTATTCCGACCCAGTGCTCTAAACTTTGCAGTTTAAGTAGACACCGATGCGATATCACCAATTTTCTTAATATTTTTTGTGAATTTTTTACATGTTATAGCACATGATAGCTTATTAATTATAATTATTTAATAAGAAAATTTGAAAAAACAATTGATACGGATGGGATTCGAACCCACGATCTTCGACATACCGTGTCGACGCTCTAACCGCTGAGCCACCGTATCCCATCGGCATCAATCGAAATTTCAAATCTCTTTTACACGCCTTAGGCGTGTGGCGACATCTATCGAAATACATTACGTATTCCGACCCAGTGCTCTAAACTTTGCAGTTTAAGTAGACACCGATGCGATATCACCAATTTTCTTAATATTTTTTGTGAATTTTTTACATGTTATAGCACATGATAGCTTATTAATTATAATTATTTAATAAGAAAATTTGAAAAAACAATTGATACGGATGGGATTCGAACCCACGATCTTCGACATACCGTGTCGACGCTCTAACCGCTGAGCCACCGTATCCCATCGGCATCAATCGAAATTTCAAATCTCTTTTACACGCCTTAGGCGTGTGGCGACATCTATCGAAATACATTACGTATTCCGACCCAGTGCTCTAAACTTTGCAGTTTAAGTAGACACCGATGCGATATCACCAATTTTCTTAATATTTTATTCAATTTTCTTATTTTATTATTGAGATTTGAAATTTCGATTGATGCCGATGGGATACGGTGGCTCAGCGGTTAGAGCGTCGACACGGTATGTCGAAGATCGTGGGTTCGAATCCCATCCGTATCAATTGTTTTTTCAAATTTTCTTATTAAATAATTATAATTAATAAGCTATCATGTGCTATAACATGTAAAAAATTCACAAAAAATATTAAGAAAATTGGTGATATCGCATCGGTGTCTACTTAAACTGCAAAGTTTAGAGCACTGGGTCGGAATACGTAATGTATTTCGATAGATGTCGCCACACGCCTAAGGCGTGTAAAAGAGATTTGAAATTTCGATTGATGCCGATGGGATACGGTGGCTCAGCGGTTAGAGCGTCGACACGGTATGTCGAAGATCGTGGGTTCGAATCCCATCCGTATCAATTGTTTTTTCAAATTTTCTTATTAAATAATTATAATTAATAAGCTATCATGTGCTATAACATGTAAAAAATTCACAAAAAATATTAAGAAAATTGGTGATATCGCATCGGTGTCTACTTAAACTGCAAAGTTTAGAGCACTGGGTCGGAATACGTAATGTATTTCGATAGATGTCGCCACACGCCTAAGGCGTGTAAAAGAGATTTGAAATTTCGATTGATGCCGATGGGATACGGTGGCTCAGCGGTTAGAGCGTCGACACGGTATGTCGAAGATCGTGGGTTCGAATCCCATCCGTATCAATTGTTTTTTCAAATTTTCTTATTAAATAATTATAATTAATAAGCTATCATGTGCTATAACATGTAAAAAATTCACAAAAAATATTAAGAAAATTGGTGATATCGCATCGGTGTCTACTTAAACTGCAAAGTTTAGAGCACTGGGTCGGAATACGTAATGTATTTCGATAGATGTCGCCACACGCCTAAGGCGTGTAAAAGAGATTTGAAATTTCGATTGATGCCGATGGGATACGGTGGCTCAGCGGTTAGAGCGTCGACACGGTATGTCGAAGATCGTGGGTTCGAATCCCATCCGTATCAATTGTTTTTTCAAATTTTCTTATTAAATAATTATAATTAATAAGCTATCATGTGCTATAACATGTAAAAAATTCACAAAAAATATTAAGAAAATTGGTGATATCGCATCGGTGTCTACTTAAACTGCAAAGTTTAGAGCACTGGGTCGGAATACGTAATGTATTTCGATAGATGTCGCCACACGCCTAAGGCGTGTAAAAGAGATTTGAAATTTCGATTGATGCCGATGGGATACGGTGGCTCAGCGGTTAGAGCGTCGACACGGTATGTCGAAGATCGTGGGTTCGAATCCCATCCGTATCAATTGTTTTTTCAAATTTTCTTATTAAATAATTATAATTAATAAGCTATCATGTGCTATAACATGTAAAAAATTCACAAAAAATATTAAGAAAATTGGTGATATCGCATCGGTGTCTACTTAAACTGCAAAGTTTAGAGCACTGGGTCGGAATACGTAATGTATTTCGATAGATGTCGCCACACGCCTAAGGCGTGTAAAAGAGATTTGAAATTTCGATTGATGCCGATGGGATACGGTGGCTCAGCGGTTAGAGCGTCGACACGGTATGTCGAAGATCGTGGGTTCGAATCCCATCCGTATCAATTGTTTTTTCAAATTTTCTTATTAAATAATTATAATTAATAAGCTATCATGTGCTATAACATGTAAAAAATTCACAAAAAATATTAAGAAAATTGGTGATATCGCATCGGTGTCTACTTAAACTGCAAAGTTTAGAGCACTGGGTCGGAATACGTAATGTATTTCGATAGATGTCGCCACACGCCTAAGGCGTGTAAAAGAGATTTGAAATTTCGATTGATGCCGATGGGATACGGTGGCTCAGCGGTTAGAGCGTCGACACGGTATGTCGAAGATCGTGGGTTCGAATCCCATCCGTATCAATTGTTTTTTCAAATTTTCTTATTAAATAATTATAATTAATAAGCTATCATGTGCTATAACATGTAAAAAATTCACAAAAAATATTAAGAAAATTGGTGATATCGCATCGGTGTCTACTTAAACTGCAAAGTTTAGAGCACTGGGTCGGAATACGTAATGTATTTCGATAGATGTCGCCACACGCCTAAGGCGTGTAAAAGAGATTTGAAATTTCGATTGATGCCGATGGGATACGGTGGCTCAGCGGTTAGAGCGTCGACACGGTATGTCGAAGATCGTGGGTTCGAATCCCATCCGTATCAATTGTTTTTTCAAATTTTCTTATTAAATAATTATAATTAATAAGCTATCATGTGCTATAACATGTAAAAAATTCACAAAAAATATTAAGAAAATTGGTGATATCGCATCGGTGTCTACTTAAACTGCAAAGTTTAGAGCACTGGGTCGGAATACGTAATGTATTTCGATAGATGTCGCCACACGCCTAAGGCGTGTAAAAGAGATTTGAAATTTCGATTGATGCCGATGGGATACGGTGGCTCAGCGGTTAGAGCGTCGACACGGTATGTCGAAGATCGTGGGTTCGAATCCCATCCGTATCAATTGTTTTTTCAAATTTTCTTATTAAATAATTATAATTAATAAGCTATCATGTGCTATAACATGTAAAAAATTCACAAAAAATATGATATAATAAGTTGTAAAATAGGGGGTACAGAAGTTGATATGCTGATTGACTCTGGTTGCAAATACAATTTAATTTCAAGCGAATCATGGGTTATAATGAAGAAAAACAACGTTAAGGTAACAGACCAAATACAAAGTCCCAAGAAAACTTTTTATGCATATGGTAGCGACACGCCTCTGAAATTGATGGGTTCCTTTAAGTCTATTATAGAACTTGCTGGCAAAACTGAACGGGCGATTTTTTATGTTGTTGAAAGAGGTACTCGTAACCTACTGGGAAAAGCTACAGCATTGGCATTAGGCGTATTAAGAATCGGCATAGGGGTAAATCAAATAGAATTCAAGACTTTTCCAAAATTTAAAGATGTTCTTATTCAAATTCCTATAGATGAGAAGATTAAACCGATTGCACAGCCTTACAGAAGAATCCCTATTCCCTTGGAAAATAAAGTTGACGCTAAAATAAATGAACTTCTTCAAAAAGACATAATCGAAAAAGTAGATGGGCCGTCTTATTGGATTTCACCTATAGTTCCCATTCTTAAGGAAAATGGAGACATTCGCATTTGTATAGATATGCGGCGGGCAAATTCGGCAATAAAACGCGAAAATCACCCTCTACCTACTATGGACCAATTGCTACCCAAGATCAGGAATGCTGTATGTTTCAGCAAATTAGATATCCGTGACGCTTTCCACCAATTAGAACTACATCCGAATTCAAGATACATTACAACCTTTATATCAGCTAAAGGTCTTTATCGGTACAAAAGAATGATGTTTGGGATATCCTGTGCTCCCGAAATTTTCCAGAAAACACTCGAACGCATCCTCT
Source organism: Protodeltote pygarga (assembly GCA_936450705.2). Lineage (NCBI taxonomy): Eukaryota > Metazoa > Arthropoda > Insecta > Lepidoptera > Noctuidae > Protodeltote > Protodeltote pygarga. The sequence goes on along the minus strand of OW388264.2, from coordinate 2,567,506 downwards.
TGCCTTGTGAGGGCGTGATAAATTTTATTGACGATATTCTAGTGCACGGAAAGAACCAGAAAGAACATGATGGGCGACTTAAAAAAGTTCTAGAAATTTTGGAAGCCAATGATGTTGTATTACGAGAAGACAAATGTATCATTAATACAAACCAGGTAGAATTCTTAGGACATAAACTTTCGAGACAGGGTATAAGACCATTAGACAAATACCTAAACACCATAAAACACTTTAGAGCCCCGAAGACGATTTCGGAATTACAAAGTTTTATGGGACTAATAAATTATGTGGGTAAATGGATCCCCAATTTAGCCACAAAAACAGAACCCCTTAAAGAAATACTTCGACATAAATTTGGCCGAAATTCAGATATATGTGAGATGTGGGGAGAAAGTCAGCAAGCTTCTTTTAACTCTTTGAAAGCTGATCTAGGTAACATACCAAATTTGGGCTATTATGACGTGGAGGATAGGACTATGGTCTTTGCTGATGCAAGTCCTGTTGCTTTAGGTGCCGTATTAGTACAAAGAAACGATAAGGGACCAAGAATTATAGCGTTTGGCAATAAAACATTATCTGATTGTGAACGACGCTACTGTCAGACCGAAAAAGAGGCATTAGCTCTTGTATGGGCAGTAGAGCATTTTCATATGTTTCTATACGGAAAGGAATTCGATTTAATAACTGATCATAAGCCCTTGGAGGTAATATTTAGTCCTAAGTCAAAACCGTGTGCAAGGATTGAAAGGTGGATGCTTAGACTGCAATCATATCAATATAAAGTAACTTACCGACCCGGAAAAAATAATATAGCCGACTCTCTTTCTAGATTGTGCATACTCTCTGGAAGCAGTGTGTCTAACATCGATTATGTACAAAACTTAATAGAGCATTCTAGGCCGATAGCTGTGCCCTTAAGTACTATTAAAAAATATTCAGACGAAGACCCTGAAATACAAAAAGTTAAGGAAGGAGTTTATGGAAGCAAATGGGACGAAAGGGTGAAATCTTACAAGTTGTTCGAAAATGAACTCTGTTTCCATGAAGGAATTCTCCTAAGAGGAACTAAGATCGTTATACCAGCAGCTCTCCGAAGTAAAGTGTTATCGGCAGCACATGAAGGGCACCCCGGTATCGTTGCTATGAAGGCAAGGCTCAGAACGAAAGTCTGGTGGCCCAATTACGATCGAGACGCAGAGAAGATTGTTAAATCATGCAAGGGATGTACTCTGGTATCTGCACCAAACCCACCTCAGCCATTAAAAAGGCGAGAATTGCCATCACACCCATGGGTTGATATAGCAATCGATCTTCTAGGGCCATTGCCAACCAACGACTACCTTTTAGTAGTAGTTGATTATTACTCCAGATATAAGGAAATAAAAGTCTGTCGAGATATATCCAGTAAAGAGATGATAAGATTGCTGAAGGAAATTTTTAGTCGATTAGGATGTCCTGTAAGTTTATTAGCGGATAATGGAAAACATTTCATTAGCGAACAATTTAAGTTATTCTGTGAAGAAAACAATATTAAGCTATACCATTCTGTACCATATTGGCCTCAACAGAATGGTGAAGTTGAGCGCCAAAATAGAAACATACTTAAGAGATTGCGAATATGTCAAGCAGAAAAGAAAACTAATTGGAAAGAAGCTCTAGTTGATTACTTAACCATGTATAATAGTACTCCACATACAGTGACAGGGAAAACTCCCGCAGAGTTATTTTTTCAGAGGAAAATTAGAGACAAAATACCTATGATAGATGATGTAAACTATAGAATGGACGATATGGATATAAGAGACAGAGATAAGGAGCAAAAGGAGAAAGGTAGAAATTACGCAGATAGAAGAAGAAAAGCACAAGACATTGACTTAGAACCAGGAGACAAGGTGTATGTCAAGGACATGAACAGAGCAAACAAACTAAGTACAAATTTTGAACCTACAGAACATACGGTGAAGACGCGAGTAGGTGGAGATGTGGAAGTTGAAAATGATGAAACAGGACAACGATTGAGGCGTAATATTGTACACCTAAAAAAGGTGGAAGGACAATGGAAAGTAATGAATAAAGGGGAGTCAGAGAAGATGTCAGAGGAAGGAGAGGGTTAAAGATTAATATAATAATAGAAATAAGGTGAAAGAAAAAGAAAGAAGTGAAGGATGTGGTAGAAGACGTAGTTAGAAAAGGAAGCTTAAGTTGATATTAAAGAGGAAGTGAAGGAAGAATATAAATAAAGTAAGTGTAATAGGAGGCTAAGACGATAATTTATAGGAAATGTAAATTATAACAAATAAAGAGGAAGCGAAGGAAGAATTAAATCTAATAAGTGTAATGGAAGCTATGATGATAATCATTGGAAGCTAGTTGAATGATAATAGTAGGATGATTGTAGAAATGATTGATAAATGTGAAAAGTCAGAAAGTTAGCTGAATTACTAATGAGTAGATTTAATAAGCTTTGAAGAAAATAGGTTGATTATACTTAAACATTGTAATTAAAAGATTTAAGTGATTGTTCACAAGTGGCTGTGTGATTAAAATAAAATGTTGTTTAAAATGCTTTATCTTTTATTAAAACAAGGAAGAGATGTAGTGTATGTGTGACCGATGGATGATCTGTCGTCTCCTACACATACGCCGCGCGCAATGATATAGTGAAGTGACTGAGTGCATTCCCCTCCCTAAGACCGGGGATGGACTGACAGCTGTCATGTGAGGCGGGAAGGACGCGCGTGCGGCGTGTGGAGTTTGGAGCCGATAATTATAATTACAGTAATATTATATAAACAAACAGTACACATGTATATTTCTATGACAATTTTCTTATCACCAAATTAATATACCTAGTTATTTTAGTACACACAGACTTAGATTTTAAGTTTTTATTTTTATTTCTAGCTGTTACCACCTCAGACTCTTTATTGCAGAATTTATTTTTGTTATACGCTTGAACGCTTCAACAGAAGAAGTATTTTAGGAATGAGACAAATTATATAAGTACTTTTTATACAATACTTACATTACTCTTAACTTCACTATTACATGATGCTGGCAAGTCTATGTTGTGTAGTAAGTAAGTAAGTAAGTTTATATTGTGCAGTTTAGCACTTGCTTTTAAAATAGGTCTTCCCTTCATTAATTTAAAATATTGATAATTTTCTAAATCTTCTTCCAACTGCAAAAAAGATTTTAAAACTGATAAGTATATTATGTAACTAGTGTGATGACATTAAGTACCTAGTATCTGTAGTATTATACAGCTTGGCAAAAAAGAGTCTGAGGCGGTGACAGCTGGAACTAAAAATAAAAAACTAAGTTTGTGAGTACTAAAATAACATAAAAATGATTCATTTGATTATAGTTAATGACAAGATACTCGTCGTAGAAATATGTAAGCACTAAATAACTTGTAACTTTGAATTGTAGTGTGAAAAGTGCGCCAGCGGCGCCCCCAATTTTTCCAGACTCTTTTTTGCCAAGCTGTACCTACATATTGTGCCATTTGGACTAATGGTATTATTTAAAATGGTATTGGTATGTTTAATATGATGGTATTATTTAATAAACTGTGCTAATAATTCAAAATATACCCGATACCGTATCGTAGATATCGGATAAGTCATATAAATTTTTGCTAGTTATGCTTAACCGACCATAATATTATTCTTTGATTATTTAATAATCAAAGATATTATTAATAAAACTTACGTTTAAATGATCTTCACAACATGACATGCGCCGGCTTGGATTGTACTCCAGTTTTAGTATCTTACACCATCTCCTTCTGACGGGTTCTCTTACGTTGACAAATACTTTGTGACGGCTATTAGTTGTGGTGTTTTTACACGATGGTACAATGCATTTATAATGCCAACGTTGATTTAATTTGTGTAATATAGTTGCCGTCAAGTTTAAACTTTCAAATACCAAGAAATGAGACACAAAAGGAAATGGTGGACGACGCCGGCGTCCTTGTAGTAGCGGGAGTAGTTGTCTTCTATCCCTCCAAACATGCATGTGCACTTTTTTTAAAAAGTTGACTTTTAATCAGCTTTTCGTTAAAAGGCCCACCTTTACTCCTGAGAGGGCGATAAGCGGGACATGTGGCAACACTAGTCTGTGAATCACTCTTTCGGAGCCAGTTTATTTTTTTTTAAACGGTACATACATAATTTATTTTTTCTTTTATTCATTTTTATTTTATTTTATTGATAATAAGTGGCTATAATGATAAAGTAGATCAATATAACATTAACAGTATTAGACAAATTACATACGGAAAAGGTTCACAACTTCGTAACTAAAATGAAGAATAAAACTTTACAAAAAGATTTTTTGTTTATTAAAATCGAAATAAAATCATTCAAATTGATGTTGTGCCGCAAACTGATCCGTTATCAGTGGCGCTATCATAGCTGTCAATCAACTGTCAATACGTTACTGTCAGCTTGACATGAATCTTGTTCTATTTTAGTAGTTCCACTTTTGGCCACCGGGTCAGATAATTTGTGGCACTGCACGCGGCAAGGGTTTATCGTTGGTTTTATTCGTTAAACGGTACGGCTGGCAAAAGTTTTCCTTCACATTTACCGAAGCCTATTCTAAGACCATTATCGTCAACACAGTAGCCGCGAAGGGTCACTGTGTCGCCATCTTGAACAAATTTTCTTTCTTCTCCTGACAGCAAACGAAGCGGCTTGGTCCCCTTCCATGACAGCTCGAGCATGCTTCCGAAGGAATCTGATACCTGTGTAATTGCATTAGGTATTATTTTTGAGTTCAGCTCTATTCAGTTAAGTTCAGGGTCTTGATAGGGTGAAGAGTCTTTATATATTTATTTTAGTACTTTTCATACTACATTAGTTCTATATTTCGTTGTACAATATCAGTAGGTCTTACTCACTTCGCCACTAATAGTTCCGGAGCCGAGCAGATCGCCAGGTCTAAGGTTGCAGCCGGTGACGGTTTGCTGAGCCAACTGCTGCTTAACCGTCCAGTACAGGTAGCGGTAGTTTGAGCGGCTGATTGTGGTTGCCGCTGGTGACTTCTCGGCTATAAATGATTAAGAATGTGGATAACTTTTCTGTTTGAATATTGAAATACCGCTCATGCTCTGGCTCTTATCTTATCTGAGCAATCCAAATGCTTTAAGTGGCTTAGCGTTGGTTTTCGCCGCCAGGGACACGCTAGAAAATCGCCCCCCCCCCCAATTTAATTTAAAAAAATATGGCGCTTCCAGTCACCTCCCAGGGGCCCAGGGCCCCGAGACCAATGGAGCCACAGGAACTGATGTTCCTGTTAGATCACCAACCGATAACCAATAATTTCCGATAAAATATAAAAATACCGCCTCCCTGGTCTAGTGGTAGCAAGCGCGACTGTTGAGCACGAGGTCCAGCGTCCAATCGTTAATCGGTTAATGGCAATAGGCTCGCCACCTATTACATGGGGCTTATAACATAGAATTTAGTTAAGCCATCAAAACCAATATGAGCAACTTACATTTCAAATCTACTTCCAATTTGATGTCAAAGTTGAATTTGTCATCATGTCTGAGGTATGGGAATGGTTCAATGTCCTGTGGGAAGTTGTCCACGATGTAGGGTCTCAGAGCTTCTACCGTCACGATCCAGGGCGATATGCTGGTACCAAGGTTCTTGGCGGTGAACGGACCTAGAGGTATGTACTCCCATTTCTGGATGTCTCGAGCTGAAGACAAAAAGGTTTTATAGATATTTAATATCTATAAAAACGGATGGGATTCGAACCCACGATCTTCGGCACGGTACGCCGAAGATCGTGGGTTCGAATCCCATCCGTATCAGTTGTTTTTTCAAATTTCTTATTACTTATATTTAATAAGCTAACATGTGCTAAAACATGTAAAAATTTCACAAAATAGGTATAAGGTTTTATAGAATATAGTCTCAAATTTTCGCGAACGTTTAACATAATGAAACAACTTTTTAACGGGTAATTCGCGTAAATGTTTTATAGTTATTACGTGAGTGTGGTTTAAAGATATTACGTGTACGTATTTATTTTTATTAAAAACGAATGCCAGTTTTATAACTTAGACCAGTTTTGTTCCCAAAGTAGTTCCCACTTAACGAAAACTTCTAGATTCTGGATTGACTTAGATGTCATGAAGAAATAAAGGGCATAACTGATTAAAGGCTGTTGGTCTGATGGTCGGTCAACGACTCAACGTATTAGCCTTTTTCGGGACCCACCCAATAGTCGCTTGCGACTCACCAGTCTAAGTCAGCATTTTCAAAACCCATAGTTTGGGAAATGCTGACTTGGGATTGTGACTACTGGTGACTACCAACACTAGTGGAAACTTACCACTCCAATCATTCATGAGCACAAATCCGAAGATGCGTTCTTCAGCTTCCTTAGCCGTCACTCTCTGGCCGAGGGCAGTGGGCGGCCCGCCGACGAACGCCGCCATTTCCAATTCGAAGTCCATCAGACGAGAGGGTCCGAAGTGCGGGGCGGCACCTAAATGGAATTACATAATGGTTTTACGATTTTATTACAAATGTATAGTTTTCAGACTTTTCCCTGAAATTGTAGTATTATTACCTATAAAGATATTACTTGCCAAATTTCATAGAAAAATAATACAAACACTTACAATTTACAGTTAAGCCCCTACAACGAAAACGCATGTTTATCTGAAGAGGATAGACAGACAGACAAACGGACAACAAAGTGATCCTATAAATTCATATCATTCGTAAATCCAATAAAAAGAGATTTAACAGAGAGGGTTGAAAACTTATTTTATTTACCTTCAACAGGTAAGGTTTGTCCATACGGTCTGTGGATAGGAGTTCCAGATATAACGATGGAACTGCAACGGCCGTGGTAGCCGACTGGGAGTTGTTTCCTGTAAAAAAAAGATTAAAATAAAGCCTGTCGTGAAAACCTCTTTCGTTTTACAGGGTCTAGACTCGGGGTCTATAAAACTCTTTGATATGAAACTAAAGAGTATGTTCTATTGTACACCAGAAACAATATCGTATATTGATAGGCAGTCGCTCCATGTAAAACACTGGTATTTAGCTGCATCCGGTAAGACTGGAAGCCGACCCCAACATCGTTGGGGAAAGGCTAGGCAGATGAATGATGATGATCCCACACATATGTACCAGTTATCCAGCAACGCGTTGTCCTTTCCTCTGAACATAATGCCGACGTTGGTGGCGTGATGGATGGACGAGTAGAAGTCCGTGTAGTCCCCGATATCTGCCGGAACATGCATCTGTGCTTCATTCTGTTTGACGAAGGCCCTGGACAAAGAGAGTACTTATATTATAATTATTTAATAAAAAAATTTGAAAAAATAACTGATACGGATGGGATTCGAACCCACGATCTTCGGCCTACCGTGTCGACACTCTATTATAACCGCTGAGCCACCATATCCCATCAGAATCAGTCGAAATTTCAAATCTCTATCTACGCCTAGGGCGTGTAATATTTATCGGAATACATATAAGCTAACATGTGCTATAACATGTAAAAATTTCAAGTAGGTATACCTACAGGGCTTTTGTAAAACACTAGCATTCTTAAAAGGGGTCATTAAACTCATCATTATGAATAACTTTTACTATGGGACCAACCAGGACCAACACTGAAATCGCAAAAAAAAAAAAAATGTAGCTCTCTCTCTCAGAATCAAGTGCGCATTAGAAGTAAATGATCACTTGCTAAAACGGTATGAGTTATGACCATTGATTGGCATGTCAGAGGTCTTAAGTCTGAACCCAAGGCACTTTTAGTAAACTTGAAGACTTGTAGACCGTTGGACTGAAGTTAAAGGTCGTATGTTTGAAATCCAGGGACGCACCTCTGACTTTTCGCATTCATGTGCGTATTAGAAATTAATTATCACTTGCTAAAACGGTGGGGAAAACATCGTGAGGAAAACAACACACATGAAAGATTTTTTAACGGTGTGTCAGATGCCTATGTCCCAGTCAGAAGCCTACGCCCAGTCTAAGTGTGGTTTAAACTAGATTGTTCATCAACCACACAAAGAAAAAGAGATTCTACTTACTTTTGTCTAAGATCACTGTCATTCTGCAGTGTAGGGTTAGAAGCGTCTAGAAGTTTCTGTAACGTAGTCCTCGCCTCCAGCCAATGGGGTTGTGTAAGACCCATGAACGAATTGAGCTTTTCTTCCTATAATTAAAATAATAATTTTACTAATTAAAATTTGTACACGTGACTGCCCTCTTTCATGCCATCTCTCTATCGCTCCAAGGTTTGCTGGTAGAAAACCCAGCTTTGAGTTAAGCTCGCTTTTGTACATGTACTGTATTTTGATTGTGTGTATTTCTATGTGATTTCTGTGAACAATAAAGAATTATTAAGAACTAAATTTCATGCATAAGTAGGAACAGCTAGGAGCCATTGAGTCAGTCTATTGGATACAATTATAAATCACTAGCTTCGAGAATCCAATCCCACTTTACCCCACTTGGGAACTAACATGCCTAAATTTTATCTTATAGCGTATCTCTATCTCGCTAAACCACTATCTCGCTTGCACATAGAAGGTATAGGTAAAATCGCTGAATATACTAAGTTAGAATAATATTACAAAGTTTCAGTAAAAACGAAGACATTTTGCGCCATGCGGCGACCCCAAGTAACATGGGACTAGAGCAGGCGAAAGAAGAAATAATAGTAGGAACAGCTAGAAACCAGCCTGTTAGACACAATTACTAGTCATTTGCTCCGAGAACCCATTCCCACTTTACCCTTTAATAGCGATAAGACCGCCTATTGTACCTACATTAAAAACTTTTATTTTCTTATGTAATTTCCTTATGGTGTACCTACAATAAAGAATACTCTACTCTACTCTACTCTACCCCACTTGGCTAGATTTCATATATCCTATAACCCGCGGAGAATTAAAACGCATCAATGAATACCTTAGTTTTTGAATTACAATGAATAGTTTAGGAGCTACGAGGGAACAGATGAACAAACTTACATACATAGACTGCTAAAATAATAACCCTCCTTTTTTATAGTCGGGTAAAAAATCTAGATCCGGGGCTGCATCTGGGTAAGTAATAATTTGTCTAAGCTTTATGGGTCAGCCATAACATTAAAATTGGTTTTTAATGTTACAAATTAATACGCAATATTAAACATACGTTGACCAGTTTAACTAGTATTCTATTTAAATAGCATATAACTTGTTGACGTCTACAAAGTTGTATAAAACATAATTTATGGATATACGGAAGACTATGGATTTATAAGTGGTTATGTAGCCACTATTTATTCGAAGTTGGAGGTGTGTCTATACTTACATGATTGGCATCAGACTATAATATCTAGACTTGGAAGGATAAAGATCTTAAATAGAGCAACCCTATAGAAGTATGAACCGTGAGCACGGGTATGAACAACGCGGCCGCGACACGAGCTCCGTTTGCGATCATACCTCGTTCGACTGCGGTTCAACTAGGCTCCACGAGCGAAAAAGTTACATTTTAGCTTATATCATGGTTAACTGCTGAGTAAAATTTTGAAAAACGTCTAGAAAACTTAATTTGAAAAACTTACATTTTAACATTTGTATGGCGAGACCTGCTTTCGCTCCGCACAAGGCAATGTGGTTGACGTTATCACTCTATATTTTCTTAAATATTCTATGATAAAGATTGACTTTCGAATGACTTAAGTTCTTTTGGCCACCGTGCCTAGATACCTATATGTATTTTGTTGCAAAACTGGGTCGTAAATTTGATTCTAGGGCCAAGGCAGTTTTTTAATTTTTTGTTACCTGTTCCTATTCAAGGGCGTCTCCAGCCCATGATCAAGAGGGGGCTAGTAGAAATATAGAGGATGGGAAAAGTATGTAAGCTTACGTAGCAAGTGTAAACTTCAACATGCTCTTGACTGTACAATAAATAAAATTTGTTAACATAGCTATTAATAAAATATATCTATTAAAAAATAATAAGATTTTTTTCGGTTCTGTAGGTAGTGGAAGCGGCCCCTTCCTACCCTTGGCGACGCCCTTGAGTTGTTCCTACCACTACCAGAATATTGGCGTACAAAATATCTAACGTCTCCCCTCCCTCCCTCCCTCCATAAAACCCGCACAGAATCGGCAACGCGCAAGTATCCTTGGTGTTGCAAGCATCTATAGTTTACGGTAACTACTTATTATCAGATGGCACCATCATCACTCATCACCACCACTTCAGCCAGAAGACGCCCTCTGCTAGGCATAGGTCCCCCCCCCCCTCCAAGGTTTTCCATACATGTCGGTCCTGCGCTGTTCTAATCCAGCGACTTCCCGAAACATTATTTAAAACCCTAAATCAAATAGTCTTTTTACTTTAATAAAAATATGTAGGTACCTTAAAAACATTCTGTTTGCTTTTCAGCAAGGGTCCATCGAATAAGTTTGAGATTACATGCAAATCCAGAATCCACTCTCCAATGGCCACGCCGATGTGTTTTTCATTCTAAAAATACAATTTATCAATACATTATGCAAATTACATAGCATTTGATAACAAGATAAAATCATAACCCTACCAGATACAGAAGCTTTCGTATACTACCGTTTTAATTCGTAATGAGATAGCATTTTAATTTGGTAGGTTTATAAATTGCAATGTCAAAAGGAATACATTGCGTTCGGTCTATAGTCCATTAAAGTGCAACCAGTTTATCTGTGCAGGTGGTCAAAATTGGAACTAACCGATGTCCTTAGAAAATTTTCTTCAAATGATATTATTATACTCACCACTAGCGCCGCCCTCGACTGCACAGATAAATTGGGTGCCACTGTAGTAAACACTATCCGAATATAGCTCTTATAGTTATCTACATAAAAGCTAAACTCTTTTAAACATTTTTTTTGTATTCATGCAAATAAATAATTATTAGAATTAATTCGTACTTACATTTTTAGTGGAAGTGAAGACACCGAAAGGTAGGTTTTCGATAGGAAAATCGGAATCCGGGGAATATTCGATAAAAGACTTCATAATGCGTGTTGGTCGTCCGGTCGGCAGGCGGAATGTGATACCGACTAGTGTTGTAACTTAAAAGTTGTTATGGAAATGTAGTAAGCCGGTTTTCTCGCCGGGGAACGAACTTATGTACCTACAGTTGGCTGTTGCTACTTTTGTACAAGGTCAAGTTTAGTAGGTCTTCTTAAACAAGGAAAAGTGATTATTTAATTTAATAATAAATATATAATTTGCATGAGTGTGAATCTTGGACAGTTGAGGTTATGTACTGAATGCTAATTTAGATATGATGGCGCAGACGCAGGATTACGTTCTGTGATAAAAATGATAACATTGTTTATTTTTATAAGATTGTTATTAACGCACGATTACGCAATGGATTGTAGTCCTGTGGTTTTACATATTCATTTGAAGTCTAGAAAAATAATGTTTTTAATTAAACCTAGGTATTGACAAATAAATAAATGTTTTTAAGCGACTAATCCGTTAAAAAATGTGTCAATACGTTAAACGTTCGCGAAAGTTTGAGACAATATCCAGAAAATGACTTAGTTTTTACATTTTGTACTAATTATTCTCATTTATTCTATTAAATTACATAAAATACATTTTTAAATAAATATAATACTATAGAAAGATACTATATACTTATACTGCCACTGACTGTGCAAACTAACATTTTTAAAGCTTAACTGATTGGAGCTTATTAGGTGATTTAATGCAGGAAAGCACGGATACCAATTTTTCGTAAGTTGCGGATGCGGATGCTAATATTCCAAAACTAAAATCGTAACATTTAGGTACATAAATAAATGACAAAAACGTAAGTACCTAAATTGGTTACTAAAGTAGTGAACTGAAATAACTTCAAAAGTTAGTGATAAAATAAAATAAAACATGCAGTACCTATATTTTACGCCTTATACACAACTGACATGTAGATTTGCATCCGCAAAAGTTCTAAAATGCGGATGCAGCTTATTAATGTTAATAAGCTGTTGGATATATTAATGTGGATGTTCCGCAGTCCGATTTAAAGCTCCAAATTGTTGAAAGGGATTTCTTGGCACGCTTAGCACTTGTCAATGGTTGCAATTGACGATAGATAAAGAATCTATCGTCAACTTTTCAATTACGCAGTGCATTAACAAAGTTCTCATCTCTGCATCACCCTTACTGGTCGGTCTTCTTCACCATTTTAAGCTTGCACATGATTTCAAAAAGTCGTTGGTGCTGTTAACTACTCGCAACCACACAATCTATTTTTTTAAGAAAAACAATAAAATACATACAAAATTAATTTATTTAGGTAACTAATTATATTTACATAATAAAAAAGACCCTGACTGAACTACAAAACTCTAAGGATATTTTCTTGTTCTATAATACAGAGTATCATAGACAGGTGTTGTTGTATTTAAGGAATGCAATGGCTTTGTAAAAGATAATTTCTTTTAGAAAAATCTATGGCTCGTAAAGATTTGGGGCATTCCCCAGTGCACATAGTCATTATCATTAACTACAGCTTTAACAACCAGCGCAAACCGGGAAACGGCACAGAAAAGGATACTCGACGTATCAATAAATTACATTTAAAAAGTTAAATTGTGGAAAATATTATCGAGTAGGGTTTGAACAAATACAAATAAATGGCTAAATTACGTTTTGTTTTCATATAGGTATATCTTTGACATCCTAGCCTACTAAAATATTTATTTATTTATTACATCAAGACCAATAATCTAGGGTTAGGTAAATGACTGCAAACCTCTGAGGCTAGAAGTCACCTAATTGGGTGACATAAAATATATCAAACATTTTATCTAAAACAAAAACCGCGAAATTTCGATATCTAACATAATTTCATCAAAACTAGTCACGAGCAATTTATACTTACGGATCGAAGGTACAAGCTGGACTCTTTTCAAAAATACTGGGCGTGCATGGTACTAGACGGACAAAAGTGTAAAAGTTAATTAGAGGTCTTTACCTAGCAGTAGGATTCTTTAGGCAATCGCTGGATTGCGGACACGGTGTGGACGCAGGGGAAGAGGAGTGACGATGTTAAGACATTTACGATATATGACTTTCTATCCTCTGCGGCCGAGGTGTGGTCGGTGATGGGACTACTTATCAGTCCCGTCGCGAAGAGGACCTTGGGAGTCAGACCCGGCATCGTCTAGCGTCCATTGCATATGGTCCTCCTACGTATGGTATGGTGTGTCCTGACCTACCGTGACGGAGGATGGGTGTGTAGCACCGCACCCCCGAGGAGGGTCTGGCAATGGGCGTCCGCAGAGAGTTCATGGAAGTAAGGGTTAATTGTAGTCGGTATGCCGGTCACTTACCACCGCCATAACCGTCTCGCATACCCCGAACGGGACTAAACTTAAAAAAGCTGCATAATCAGACTAATATTATATGACTGTGTTGATTATTTGTTGGTTTGTCCTGTCCTTTTTTCTTAAGGTTCTCAGAGGTTGGTAATAATTGACCTAACAGTATATAACATTATTTACATTTCGAAGTTAACTTTAGACAGCAGCGTCGGGTTGCGCAGCGCTCCGCGAATACTCGCCTTGCTCAGGACTGGGCTGTTCGGAGAGTCCGCGACTGCCTGGAAATAATGTGTCTGCAGCACTATTTGGTAAAACAAAATCACTAATTTATCTATGGTTAAGTGAGTAATTACTTTTTTAATTTGTCCAAAGTGTAAACCATAGGTATGACCCATAACCCTAAGAATACTACTTGGTTTTTTTATACTTTTGATTGAAAAGGTGGTTTTTAAAATACCCATGTTTAATAATTTAAAATAAGGCGAGATTTGTAATCAATTTTGCCATATCTTTAGGACAAGGAAAAAAAATGGCGTATCTCAACACTTTTATCCCAATCCTAATTTACCTCTCGTTGTTTATCTGGCACGCAATAACGTATAGTAATAATTCACCAGGCTAACTCTGCAGTCATCTAAAGGCGTGATAGAGCTCTAAAGTAATCAGCAATTGTTTCTGGAATAGAACCCGAACTTTTTATCGCCCTGACCAAATTAATACTAGTGGGGAAATTTAATATCAAACCCGTAAGATCAATTCAATTGTTTATTTTTAACATTTAACATTAGAGGCTGCAATAAGGTTACACTTAGTGGCAATATTCATACTCCTAAATCAGGGATGTTTTGAATATCAGCATCTGCATCCGCAGATGAATTAAAATTTTTGCATCCGCAGATTTCGAAATTTTTGCATCCGCAACATCCCTGATACAAATACAGTACATAATACAAACAAGATTGTAGATACAGATGATTCTAGTCTAGAAACCTATATGAATGAAATTAAATGGAAGAGTTAGGCTTACATATTGCATATTAAACTTTATATCAATTGCATAATGCTCATTTTATTTTAAACTGGTGGTGTCGCCTTTCAGAGTATTGTCGAGAATATGGAAGATACGTAACGCAATCGACATAATGCAATGAACAAAGCCGAAAAATTCTCTTAGCCAAAGTGAACTCTTAAACAAATATCAATAATTAATACCCAAAACTCAGTGTTACTGGTACCAGTAGATTTGAGTACTGGTACCAATAAAACTGAGATTTAAACGTGATAATTTGTTACATTTTCTACAACAATTAAGTTATTATAGTTAATTTCTTAACATTTACTTTTTACTTGGTATAAAAATCTATGATCAAATTATTTTTTATTGGTGTAGAATTATTTTAATACGATTAAAATAACATTATGTAATTAATAAGGAAATTATTCGAGTTTAAAAAGTCCGCGGCTTATACTTATAGACTTGAGCAAATAATACGATTTGCTTATTAATTTTTTTATTTGTTGTTTGAACATTAATTTTACATAATAATTGTCTTTGTCTAAAAACTCAACATAATTACCTGATTTTAATATCTATAAATTTAAAAACCTTTAACACAAATACCTCATTTTTTTTTGGCTAAAAACACTCTCGATCAATTCACTTTTCAAATAAAAGCTAAATTAAAATCGGTCCATTTGTTTTGGAGCTAACGATGCCACTGACAGACACAGACACACAGACACATCGAACTTATAAAATTAATAAAATGTTGTAAATTGTATTGTTTATGTTTATCTCTGGGCCTCGGCCTGACAATAAAGGAATAATGTAATAATAACACTCCTCTTTTTGCATCGGGGGTTAATAAGGGATATTATTGTTTTAACCTCTTAGATCAAATTTATCTGTTATATAAAATTGACAGGTAAATTACCATAAAGAGCGTTAATTTTACTTTTTTTTAGTAAATTTTATTAATCATTTGCAATTTATAACTCGAAAACGTTAGAATTTAATTTAATAAAAATAAATAAATAAAATTTAGATGTAGTTAAAAATAAAATAAAAATACTTCGGTCTAGCTAATGTTTGCAACAGTATTTGGACAAGTAAATCTAATTAAATACAAAAATACAGTACAATACATACATTCTACATACCAAATACTACTTGAGGTGTACAATGACGTCACAGTATATTTTATAAGAATCTACACTAATTTTGTAAAGAGTTTGCTTGTTTGTATGTCAGGGATAATCTCTGGAACTTCAATAATTTTTTTTGGATAGGTAACGATACGATAGCCGTTTGTTAAAGCACACTCGTATCTATTTATTTTTAAACCGAGAAAGGCACTAATTCATTATAGTTTTACCTACCAAAGCCCCAAAATTAGACAACAGAAAATTATTGTTGGCCGTCTCAATCTGTATCGCCGCAATAGATTAATAAATAATTAATCAATTATGGGCGAATTTACATTCATACTATTATTGTAAATCTGAGAGTAAGTATACACATATAAATGCAATACATTCAAAATAAAATATACTGTTGCCATCAAATACCATCCCAACTACACCAAATACTTAAAAAAAGAATAAAATTCTTATCTACACAAAGTAGCGTCGATCTGCTGTAACGACGGGAGGGTTAACTTGAGTTTTCTTCTGTAAGCCGGGTCAGCGGCGAGGGGGTTACGTTCCAAATATATGGTGGCTATCTTCTTGTTCTCTTGAAGATATTCCACCGATGACCACTCTGTTATCTGGTTGTCATTCAACTGTAAAATATTAAGCTTTATAATCGTACAATAATACTAAAAAACAAAATGATAGGGTCATAAAACGACAAGGTCGTATTAAACCACTCATAGGCCTCTGACATGGTTTTACACACCATTGAAAAATCTTTCAGGTGTGCTGGTTTCATCACGATGTTTTCCTTCACCGTTTTAGCAACTGATAATTAATTTATAATACGAAAAGTCAGAGGTGTGCGCCTTGGGATTGAACTCGAGACCTGACTTGTCAGTCGACGGTCATACCACTAGGCTATCAGTGCTTTTATAAAATAAATGTTTGTTTGAGATTTAAAACTCACCCACAGCTCCTCCAAATCGGTGAGATGTCTCACATTATTGATGACAGTGATCCTGTTGACTGCCAAATCCAAAGTTTGCAGCTTGACCTGATTCCCCAAGTTTTCTATATCCGTGATCCCATTCTCAGATATGTACAGTTGTTCTAATTTCGTCAAAGCGTCTAAATTTTCTATTTTTGTTAAACGATTACTCTGAAGTACTAGAATCTCGAGTTCTGTTAGATCGTCTAAGTTCTGTATTTTTGATATCTTGTTTTTACCCATATAGAGTTGCTTGAGTGTCTTCAAGCCGTCTAAGTTTTTTATTTCCTGGAAATAAATTATGAAAATTATAAGAAAGAAAGAAAGAGAAGAAAGAAATCATTTATATACACGCAATATTGCGCAAGGCGCTAACAAGAAATAAAAAAAAACTAAATCTATACCCAATATTGCCCATAGACACAAGCCGCAGTCATGAACATTTTTAAAATTTTGAGAGGCACATTAACCAGTGGCTTAGCGTGGGTTTTCGCCGCTCGGGGCAGACTCCGCCGCCCCCCTCCACTTCTCCCATTTTCATTATTAGTAAAATAAAATTAAAAAATTGTAAAACTTCCAAGGTCCAGTCTCAAATGAAACTCTCTGCTAACTGTATAAGTTATATATTTCTCTACAAACAAGTCGAGCCAATCACAATTATTAGTCACGTTTTTCCGGTGAATTCGAAGTTTCATCATATCAAACAAAGACTTCATCTGGCGTCCTCTTTTTCGCATCCTTGCGGTTGCGCATAGCACTTTACATACGCGCGCGTTTTAGAGTTATTATTTTTATTTCCAATTTTAAAAACCGCTTGCCGCGGCCCCCTTTCTTTTGCCGATTTAATTTTGCTGGATGTCGGTTCAAGATATAAGCTACATGCCATTGCCCACTTACCCTCACTCGGTTATCCCCCAACTCCAGCAGTTCCAACTTGGGGAAGTGATTGACATTCTGTATCTCTGATATCTTGTTGGAGCTCAAGAACAGCTTCTTTAGGTTCAGCAGCTTTCCTAACCCTTGGATTTCTTTGATTCTGTTGAAAGATAGATCTAGTATCCTGGAAATAAGTGTTCAATGTTAGTGACTTATACACAGATATTGGCGTCAAATAGCACTATTCGTACTGCTATGTCTTCGGTGGCCTCTAAATCAGGAGAACGGAAGTAGGATGGTCTTATCCAGAACTATTCCCTAGATAGAACCGAACATCATGCCGACACATGACACTTGGTAGTAAGGCTTTCTGAACTAAAAAAAAGCTTAAGAGAAGAGAGAAGAGCTAAGCTAAAAAACAAATGCGGTCCACCGCAGACCAGAAGACCACTCATCCAATGAGTGCGTGGTTAAATACATGCCTTTTTTATAATTAAAAAAAAAAACAACTTAACCCGTTGACCCTAAGTACCCTTTGTGCAATTTGAATACATAAATGGAATATAAAATAAACGTACTCTAGATTGACGAGGTTATCCAAGTTCTCAATGACAACAATCTGATTGTCATACAGCTCTAGTTCCACCAATGTTGACAATGTGTCTAGACCCTCGATCTTCTTGATCAGATTCCATCGTAAATACAACCTGGAAAAAATAAAGTACTATAATTTTATAATCATTTTATTAAATACTTTCTGTTTTACATAATTATATGGAGGAACAAGGTTAGGCGTTCCTTCATTGAAAAGGGAGGATCCTCCGACAAGGCGGGTGCTCTGCCTGATGGGTACTTGCCCGACGGTTGTAGTTGGGATACTGTATGTTTGGCAAAAAATAGTCTGCAAAAATTAGGGGCGCCACTGGCGCACTTCTCATGCTACAATTCAAAATTACAGGTGATTTGGTACTGATATGTTTCTGTAACGAATTTTTTGACCTTAAATATAATCAAATGAATCACTTTTAACTTATTTTAGTAGTCACAAACTTAGTTTTAAAGATTTTTATTTTTAGTTCCAGTTGTCACCCCCTCAGACTCTTTTTTGCCAAGCTGTAATGTTCAGCTGTCGACTGTCGTGCAAATTTCGATTGCGCCATTCAGGCATATCGTAGTTGATATCCCATATATTATTGATCCCATGATATGAAAACAATACTTTGGGCACATGAGATTGAAGAACTAATTCTCAATTTAGCAAATACATATGACTACTATCCAATCACATGAAAAATGTTTTTATAAATTATGAGCTGCAGCAATGTGTACCTTAAATCTATTACGATAAAGGCTTAAGGAGTTAGCTAGCGATAAAATTTAAGATGTGCTTCAATTAATTAAACCATGACAATAACCTTCTTCATTTATTATCTTAAGATATTGTATGATGTCAGCTCCTAGTCACATGTCTATGTACTTCAGTAACTATCACTTAACCAAAATAGTGTTATGTACATTTTTTTCAATAAACCCCACAGTATTATAATTATGATCACATTTCACAATTCACAACTATGATGATTCGAGTCGTGATAGCCTGGTGGTATAACCGTTGACTGGCAAGTCAGAGGTTTCAGAAACCCAAGGCACTTACCTCTGACTTTTCGTAACTTATGTGCGTATTGTAAATTAATTATCACTTAATTAATTATCATTAATTATTATCTTAATTATCACGCCTTTTAACGTGCTTTCCGAGGCACAGAGGCCTCGGAAAGCACGTTAAAAGGCGGAATGGCGTTTGGCCACTATCTCATCTAATGGTATGTTGTGCTTAGTGTTAATGTATTACAGGTAATAGGTAGATAATAATATAGCACTGATAGCCTAGTGGTATGACCGTCGACTGAGAACTCAGAAGTCTCGAGTTCGATCCCAAGGCGCACACCTCTGACTTTTCGTAAGTTATGTGCGTATCAGTTGCTAAAACAGTGAGGGAAAACATCGTGATGAAACCAGCACACCTGAGAGATTTTTCAATGGTGTGTAAAGCCATGACACGAAGTTGTTCATCAACTATACGATAAGAAGAAGTAGATAATAATAACATCATCAACTAAGTATTTTCGCCAGGAAAATTGTTATATAAAATAACTGATTGTTTAACTATAAATAAAAAAAAAATACAAGGTGTATTTTTTTCTCTTCTTCTCTTTTCTCAATTACAAAACAAAATAACAAGTTTTCGGCAAGAAAGAAGATCCGGTTCTAAGAAATTCTCATCAATGCAATCACCAATCACAGTTAAATTGAAAGTTAATAGCCAGTATTTACATCAACATTGTACAAAACCATATGACCATCAAAATAATTGCCTTTAGCAATGATGCACACCTCACATAATCGTTAACGTAAATTCTAATTTATTTTTCTGAGTAAATACATAAAAATATTTACTATTTGTTGACCCTCACGCTTTGCCCCCTGGATCTAATTTAACCCGTTCGTAGCACTACTTGCCAGGTCCAAGTGTGGATATAAACTATCAAAGGACACAGAAAATAACGTCAAACTCAGCTTTGAAGTAACGTGTGAACAACATTTATGGCAATTCATCTTTATTTATATAGATTAAAAAAAAAAAAAAAAATTACATACATAGTAGGTACATACAACATAATGTTGTATGATGAAAAGAATAAAACAATATTAAAATCATTCAAATATTCATTAGTTAGGTTCAGGGCGAAAGAGAGCTGCACTAATAACTATTTCAAGTGACTCCATTCAAATTTTGATAAAAACAGGACCTCAACACAATAGATAGGCTGTTATATGTGATAACATTTCTGAGTACACTGTACAAGTAATATTTTGCAAACAATAACAGCAAAGAGTCTGATATAATATTATGCATAATCCATCCACTCAAAAGATAAGGTGAAAGGATCAATTGTTTCAAGGACTGGGTTAACTGTTTATATCATAATGTCAAGAGAAATGAAACTAATAACAAGGGCATTCTCCGAAAAACATTAACAATTTCTTAATAACTAAATTACCATCACACTGATTTATGAATTAGGGAAGGTTCATATCTGATGGAACATGGGTCATGTATTATCGGTCGCGTAACGCCAGAACAGACAAATGTATAGAAAAACACTTGAGCGTTCACATGCAACCGATGATACGCGACGCATGTTCCGTCAGATATGAACCTTCCCTTAAAGTTAATTTTAAATATTATTTCTGCTATCTCAACACCTTACAATAAGGGAGTAGTTTAGGTTTTCATAATAATTAAATAAATGAGAGCAATATAATTGTTTCCATTCTTAACTTTCAGTGTTGGGAATGAAAGGCTATATTAAAAAAAAAATACTAATTCAAGAGATTAATTCATCAAAGAGAAATAACATAAGAAATCTGTTGTTAAGTTCCGCCAAGATGCAAAAAATCTTTTATAGGTTAAGATAATCAATTTAATCTGAAAAACACTATGCAATTAGAAAAAGTTAGTTCATATCTATGTTCAAAGATGTAAGAGGTGACTCACACGAGCTCTATTCACTCACATCAAACCTGAATAATAATAAGTTTAATTATTCCTACAATACTTAGGTACCTACGTACCTGATAATGAAAATGATTTTTCAGTGAAATGATGAATAAGTTATGCAACTAACAAACATCTACATTGTAATTTTCCGTCAAAAGTGCAGCGATATTATGAAATTTAACCTTTATGTATATAGATATTTTGTTAGGTATTAGTTGCATTATGAAAACTATGACTCACCGCTCAAGGTGTTTCAATGGTTCAAGATTTTCGATTTTCCCAATTCTCCCGTGATTGAGATCCAGTTCCTTAGTGTGTTCATTCACTATTATGATCTCCTGCGTCTCTTCTTCAGAAGGCGGTGGATTCTTACATGGTGTGGTAGATGCTGCCTGATCATTTACGTTTGTTGAATTGCCAGTGCCTGTCGGGTCTTGCTTCGTCGCTCTCTTGCTCGTATCGGCCGTTGGTGCAGTTTTCTCGTCTAAACATCAATAAAATTGATAAATAAATAGATACCTAACATAACACAAACTTAGCAAACATTCTGTATTTTACGTACCTGCCATTACAATATCACTTTACTATTCCTGTATCAAAACGACTACTAATCACTCACATTAAAATTATTAGTTCACTTAACTTAGAATCCTATAGAAATAAATAAATCCGGCACGGTTCAACAGAAATCCTCAGAAAAATCCAGATGGCAGATTTCTAAAATTCTGTCAAAACAAAGATCAAGCAATGTCTGTCTTGTCATGTCACTAGGAGGTAGCCACAGATATGATATTATTAGCTAGCTAGAGGTTTTTTTTTTTTGGCAAAATCGCCTAGATATTACAAATTCAAAGGACTACGGTAGTTCTAGTTTTTCTAAAATGGAACCCGTTATCCAGACCATAAGTCCATCAATCATCATAGGTACATATTATAAAATTGAAGTAAAATTGTAATGTGTGCAACTGTGCGCAACCTTATTCACCATAATTATTTTTATTTCCCGAGCCGTACGGGATCCCATTCTCGAGAGACGAATCGCATAAACCATGGAGGAATTTTGCTATGATGGTTCTTCCAAGGCATAACCGCTACGCCATTAACCAAATAGATTAGTCAATACTTAGATAGGCCAATTACTTAGTGAAACCCACGTAGAATTTGCATTTTCATGGCATGGGGCCCAGGCACCGAAGCGACGATAAAGCCAGTTATCGTTCATGGGCCTAGCTAGGCATAAAGAATAGATTCTCAGTCAACGGACCTAGGGGACATAAAAAAAAAATTACTTGAATTTGACATAACAATGACATTGAGTTAGTCAATGACAATTATTTGACTTTGACATTAGGAGTCGTCAGTTGGACAGCTGCTGATGAAAGTTGTTGAGTGTTGATGAGTGTTTTCGCGCCAATTTGATTGATTATTTTATTTTTTATTATTTACACCACATTTTACGGATTGCCATTGCATTTAACTACACAAGAATAATGGATGAAAATGATGAACTGGCACAACTCGAGGAATTACTATGTGCAGACTTAAACGAAGCAGAAAATGACGACAAAAAGCAGCCTGCAATACGCGAAGTCGATATCTTTCAAGCAAGTGGTAGTAGCAGTATAGCGGAAGCTGAAGATCCACCGTTTGATAAGGAGCCTACAAAGAGTTCTGCCATCCACAATGGAGATACTGATTCGTCAGATGATGAAGAAAAGAGGAATTATACAGAACGTAAGTACAGTGATTATGGTTCTGAAGTTAAAAAGATTTTGGATAACAAAGAACATGAGCAAAGAGACAAAAGGCTTGACTTCGAGACAAGGCTCCGACAAACTAACATGGATGCAAAAATTGCCCGCAATAATTCATTCAGAACCCAGAAACCAGAACAGGTTAGTAAAAATACATTTTGTGCACCAGAAGTAAAAAATAATAAAGGAACTACAGATATATACACCGATCCTATATTCGGAATAAGAATAACGAAGCCTTTGATATCCAGTTCTGCTCTACTGGACCGCATGCAAGGCAGAGAGGCTATAAACATGCTGAGAGTCAAAAGGCATGTTGAAAACGAAGATCTTTCTAAAGATTGGGTGACTGCTGGTGTTATAGTTAGAAAAAGTGCTGCAAAAAAGTCACAGAAAGGGAACCAGTTTTTGATATGGACCCTCAGTGACCTGAAGGATGATTTGAAAACAGTTTCAATGTTTTTGTTCCGTAAAGCTTATAATGATTTATGGAAAACTTCAGAAGGTACTGTAGTGGCGGTTTTGAATCCAAATGTTTTAGACAGATCACAGAATAGTGCAGAACAAGCCAGTCTTAGCATTGAAAATCCTGACCGGGTAATGATCTTGGGACAGTCTAAAGACCTTGGCATATGCAAGAGTAAAAAGAAGAATGGAGAACCCTGTACAGCATTTGTCAATATAAGCCAATGTGACCATTGCATCTATCATATTAAACAGGAATATCAGAAATTCTCTCGGAGACAGGAATTGCAGTCTTCCACTATGGGCAAAGGTTTAGTTAATTTGCAGAACAAAGTCCTAGGGAAAAGCACAGTTATTTATGGTGGGAAAGCATACTCTGCCTTGCCAGCTGGCAATACCACCAAAGTTAAAGAAAGAGACAACAACAGATTGATGTCATTAAGTGAATACCACAAGTCTGAAGGAGATAAATACATGATGAACAAGGCACCCTATGGTGCTGGTGCCATGAAGAATAACTCTATATTACATAGCCCTGCAGCTCAAAGAACCTCAGACACAGAGCGTCTTAACAAACTGACTTCTAGTCCACAAGCAAACAAGGCACAAAAGTTAACTCTAGCTGAAAGGATTGGTAATTCACCCAAACTTAGCAAAGGTGGAACTTTTGGATTACAAGGCAGTGGTACTATAGATCTGAGTATGACTTATGGTCAAAAAGCTGCAGAAAGGGCTAAGGCCAATGCTTTCCGGTTGATACAACAAAATGGTGGTCTGACACAATCAGACCCTAATAATATCAAAGGTACTCAAGCAGGAAAGAAAAGAGCCTTAGAAAAGTTGAATGGTTCCAGTTGTGATGAGAATGAAAGTAAGAGATCCAAACCTGATGATGATTCAGGGTCAGTAATGAAGAAAACCAAAGGTGTAATGTCTGAGAGATTCAAGAAAATTCTAGAAGCATCTTCGGCTCACCAGAACTTAATCCAGCAGCATGAAGATGATGAACAAGAAAAGTATTTTAGTAAACTTGAGAAAAAGGAACAGATGGAAGAAAAAATGTTAAATACTTTCAAGTTGGCTTGTAAAGCAGTTAGATGTGTGAAGTGCAAGTACACTGCATTTTCAGCAGCACAGCTGTGTAAAGATGAGAGACATCCTCTGAAAGTATTAGACACTTTCAAGAGGTTCTTCAAATGTGCCGACTGTAAGAATAGGACTGTGGCACTAGAGCTTATTCCTCTACACTCCTGTAGTAATTGCAAAGGTTCTCGCTGGGAGAAAGCACCAATGCTTAGAGAAAAGAAGGTTACTTCACTATCTGAAGGTCTGTCTATTAGAGGTGAAGAAGAATCTTATATAGGTGGACAAGTTTCTGCTGGCAAGAATATTAATTTACTGGTGCCTGATAGTTAAGGTTTTTTAAAATAATCTTTTCATTTCATAAGTGTATATTTGACTTCTATGATAGGACATACAGTAGGTACATATTACTCGGCTGCGCTGAAGTTAATCGCGCAATATGCGTATTCGTAAATCTTTCGTCCAAATTAGTTCAATTACATCCCCCCACTCACATTTCCTCTTGTCACAATTTAGTCTATAAAATTAATAAGTACTGCGATTGAGACTATCTTCACCCTGGCATAGTAAGTTTGCATCTATTGTTTGGAGTAGAATAGGATAGGTAAAAATAGAATAGGTATTTATGTTTTAGAGCATGACTGACTTGTATTTTTGTAATTTTTATCTGTATAATTTATATAGAATTATGGTGGTTTTAAAAAATAAAATCCAATATGAAAATAAAGCATAATATAATTTTTATTATGAAACTTCCAGTCAATAACACTGAACCATTCCATAAAACACAATGTGTCTTCGATTTAATACAAGATCCATTTATAACAATCTTGTTGCGCGGAATAATTGTGGGCTTTTTTTTATAAATTTTTACACAGCCTTTGACAATAAATTACTACATGTTACAAAACTGATCAGTGGAGCTAACAATATAACATGTGACACCAATGTATTTACAAAACTTTATATCAGGCAGTGGTACAGCTATTGAAACTTAGAAATGATAAATTAAAACTCGATACAGCTAAAACACTAATAACAAAATAAAATCATTTAGTTTAACCGAAAATTCGTACATAAAAACGAGTTATAGGTAGGGTGTATGCCTATTAGTAATAACGGGTTAAAAAGTTAAAACCGAACAACAGACGCGCTCATCGATCTGGTAATTTGACATTTCGTGGGATGAAATTGCAGGAGTATTGGGATGTAGAAATGGCAAGTGACAAGATCGATATACTGCTTTAATTAGGCACTTGATTAAAGATAAAAGTTGAGAATCTTCCCCGAAGTTGATTGTGTTTCTGTTTAGCCGAGTCCGCAGTTGCCTTCACTAGTTGCTCTGCCGATGCCTTCCATCAAATAAAACAAAAGGCCGACCACTGCCCGTGGGTGCGTTCGTTCAGTAAAAAAATATATAAAAGTGTTATGGGCGCGGCGATCATTCCCACTCTGTGGTTGCGGGCGGCTTGGGAGTCAGATCATACAACACACGTGAGATGCCCGGCACGCCTAACAACTCCTTACGCATTCTGTCTACGACCTGCCGACAAACAATAAATACGTTAAAACAAAAACTAGATTTCCACAAGAAAAAAAATTCAATCAGAGCTCATATGCTACTGCTATGGTAAGTATACTAACATCCTGTGGCATAGCGTCGGAGCCCGGCAGCGCCGCGATGCCCGTCATGAAGTCGGACGTGATGAAGGGGCGCAGCACGAGCGAGCGCTGGCACGAGGCGGCGCGCACGGCCGCGTCGCGGTCGAAGTGGATGGGGATCATCACCACCGGCATCTGCGCGATGCGGGACGCGTACCCGCTTGCTACTAACACCTGCAAATTTTATAATTATGTATGTAAATTATCTTTATTCTAGTTAAATTCTAATTTTAGTGTTATTAATATGACATTGGGAGAACGATGATTCTGCTAGTGTCAAAGTTGAGTAGATAGTACGATACTTTTGAGCTTGGTCAGTGAGAATGGTGAGGATATACATTAAGGAAGCTTAGAACTTTCCAGGCAAAGGAAGAAATGACAATTATTAATTTGACAATGCATAAAAATTATAATTATGACAATAATGGAGTTACTAAAAATTGAAAGAACATTACTAGCATAAAAACTAAATGAAAATCTTGCAAAGCATTACTTTTCAAGAGACAGAGATCATTAACCTTTCTCATTTACTTTCATGACATAATCGTCATTCATGTACGAAACTAATCTCGCCTAATTTTGAAGAATCATGTGCACGCATGCAAAGACATGAACACTTGTGTATATTGTTTTTTAGTCTCGCCTTAGTTACTTCAAAGCAGGTCTATAAATTTGAAGGATACCCAAATTCTATATCTATGGTTAATACGCATAGCATTTGTTTTTACCTGTGTAGCTAGGTCATCTGCCTGGCGTAAAGTAGAGATAACTTGTTGTGTGAGGAAGGTCGGCGTGATGTCTGTTACTTGCTCCTTGATTAGCCCACCGAAGGCATAACACACCCTGAAGACAATATTATTGGTTAGTTGATAGAGTTTTTAAATTTCCCCCGATACAATTTTTTTTGCTAAGACCAAAGTGCAATTGAAAATCGGTCCATTCAAAATAATGGCCCTGATTGAATGGTATTTGATTTATTTACTTTCTCCCAAAAGGGAGCTACGATACCACAGATGGGCTCAGGCGCAAAATGTCTCTTTCGCAAAATGTCCCCTGGTCGTAAAACGTCGCTTTCGCAGAATGTATCTTTCGCAAAACGTCTCTTTCGCAGAATATCTCTTTCGCAGAATGTCGCGCCAGGGACTTCGTATAAAATTTCGATTTTCAAAACAAAATCATTTATTAAAATTATAGAGTAATTATGATGTCAACATTTTGGTACTTAAATTTACTTAAGTATGTATTCCAAATAAGAAAATATATTTTGATACAGTTAAAAATAATATTTTGGTACAATTTAAAGTTTCGGTGATGGCAACACTTATAATGACTACTATTATATGTGGATTTATGTTACTCAGTATTGATTCTTTTGATCTAAATTTTGAATGTGTGTAAAAATGTTGATACACTATTGATATTTTTTTTATTTATAATATACTTAAGTAAATTTAAGTACCAAAATGTTGACATCATAATTACTCTATTATTTTAATAAATGATTTTGTTTTGAAAATCGAAATTTTATACTAAGTCCCTGGCGCGACATTCTGCGAAAGAGACATTCTGCGAAAGAGACGTTTTGCGAAAGAGACATTCTGCGAAAGCGACGTTTTACGACCAGGGGACATTTTGCGAAAGAGACATTTTGCGCCTGAGCCCACAGATGCTCTCTGAGGCTTAGTTTTCGACACACGACAGTCAATTTTACACAATAAGTTACCTGTTAACATTGTGACAGACTCGCGGTATGAGTTTGGCGAGATAATGCATGTCCTTCCAGTCCGGCGGATAACGTTCAGTCGACAGAGCCACCGCGTAACTGTACGTTCGACCATCACCTGCGAAATTATAATTATAATGAGTTAATATTTAATTTTATGGTTAAAGCTGATTTTCTTAACGACATGACCGTTGGACTGCCAAGTGAAAGGTCGTAGGTTCGAAACGCAATTCTGACTTTTCGGATTCATGTGCGTATTAGAAATAAATTTTAATTATCACTTGTTAAAACGGTGAAGGAAAACATCGTGAGGAAACCAGCACACCTGAGAGATTTTTCAACTCAACGGTGTGTAAAGCCATGTCAGAGGCCTACGGGCGGTTTAAACTCTACCACTAGGTTGTTCATCATCTATACTAATATTATAAATCCATATTTTAAATAAAGAATCTCCATACCTTGTACACCTACAGATCGGACGGGCAGCAGCGTGGCGGCGACGGGCGACTTGGACGAGATGCGCTTGAGCTCCGCCTGCTCGGCCGCCGTGCTGGCGTTGGCCACGCGGCCCAGCAGCGCGTGCGACTTCACGCACATCGACGCGTACTCCACCATTATCTTCACTATCACCTGTTATACACAACTTGTGAGACTAATCAATCAAACACAGGTGAATTAAATCAGAATATTATTGATGATTGTAAAAAGAATCATTTTTAGAACATTTTAATATAAAACCATAAAATTGTGTCTAATTCAATTGATGTTATATTGTATATTATATTACAGAAGGCATAAATTATAGTGTTAATGACATTACCTGTGTCTCAGCGAAGTCCCTCTCGGCATAGGGTTCATCCTGGCACAACACTCGGACGCCGAGGCCGGGCCCCGGGAAGGGTTGCCGCTCCACCAGCGCCACTGGCAGGCCTAACTCCATGCCTAAAGCGCGGACCTAACAAACAGTACAGAGAACGTGAATGTATGAGAATTGAGAGCTATAAACAAAATAAAAATCTGTTCATACTTTTTGGCTTGAAATTTTTTAATGATTACAAAACATTATCAATACAAAAAATTAGTTCAAGTAAAATTCATGCCTGGTTAGGTTAGAATTGACAAGGTTAGGTTAGAATTGGCAAAATTAGGTTAGAATATTCAAAATCAAAAAGTATTGCTCATAATATTATTTGATTTAGGTACGTATTCGGAGGTTACATTCGAAGAGTATAAATGAGGGTCGAGTATAAGTGTGTTGGTACATATTATTTACCTCGTCCTTGTGAAAGTCACGCAGTGGCTCTACGACACGGCCACGTTGTCGCAGTACGCGCACCAGCTCTGTGTCGTTGTGATGAGTCTTGATGGTTGCTGCGTTGTTGGAGCACAGTGATGAGGCAGACTCAATCAGGTCCGGCCTGAGTGTGCCCTGACCTAAGAGAACTTGGTCCTCCCTAGAAGTAAGCTGATATTAGAGCTTTATTTGGTAGTAACTTAGAAGTTTTATAAATTAGGCTTCGTTTTATAAATTCCAACAGCGGGTAGTCCATTTCCACAAGTTTTCGCGTACACTGCGAAACTATGTTTGTCGTTTTTTTTCCTGTATATTATATGATATGTTTGTCCTTCTGTTTAAGTAGTAATTAAAAGTAATAATTATTAGAATATGACTGCACTACACCCGAAACACAGGATTACATAGTTTGGAAACATCATGTATAATGTTTTTAAGTGTAAAAGTATGATATTATATTGTTTTTGCTATTATTTTGTTAATAAAGTCTCGTATAGTGTTTGTTGATCGTCAAGAAGTCGTGTGTGAATGTAGAGTTCGTAGAATACGTACTGCAGGTTGAGGTCGCGCACGGCCTGCTCGGCCACGCGGATGAACACGTCGCCGATGATCTTGCGCTTGTCCTCGGGCGCCGCCGCGTGGCACAGCAGCGGCGTGTGGCGCGAGCGCCCGCCAGCCTCGCGCACCACCGTGCTGCCTTGCCGGAACTGCCACCATATACATTACAACTACGCTATCACGTCATCACATCAGGGGGGTAATTCCGCTATTTTACCAAAAATGTTCATTCTGACACGATGCTATTGCCGTTGTGTCACTGGCCTCAAAAAGTACTTGCGGAATACCATATGACGTAAAATAATGCCATTGTCATTACACTGCCACTCTATTATGACGTTTTATCGTTACGTGAATCGGGCCCCAGGACATCAGCTCTAATGCTCAATTTAAAAAAGGTTTCCCATATTTTTTTTAAAATCATTACTATATTATGGTTATAAAAGTTTCAAAAATATGTAAGAATAGCGCGTCACCCGCGTAGATTTCGATAATTCCATCCCTTGTTTTCCCGCTTAAGGGTGAAATTAAAATAAATCCTTCCTTAATGCACCTTTAGGTTACTCAAGGAATATATCCTCAAAATTGCAAATTTCAGATTACGTCAAACCGGTTAAAACTGTACGATGACAGTCAGTCAGTCATGGTACCGTTTTAGTAATACAGATAAATGTTGCACTATCATCTTTTCTCACTACTCAATTAAGTTTTTATGTTTGTTGATTATTGTTGTATGATTGTTGCTCTTTCTCGATTTGATTTGGGAATTTTTGATCGACTTAATGTCAATTTATTTTGACGTCACTGAATGAACCAAATATTATGCTTGATGTTGTTGGTTGTACAATAGAGCAAAACATTAGAACACTGCAGGACATCTCATACTAGATACGAAGCAGGGGCGTGCACTTCATATAGGCAAAAAGGCACTGCCTACCCTGATAAAATTCTAATTAATATTATTATAATATATTCTATTTAATGTATCTAATTGTTAAAATCGCAATATAATTACACAGAATTACACGATTATAACGCTCAATAATATCAATTCGTAACCCTAACGCCATCTGTTGGCACATTACGCACGTAAACACCGAATCCCGCGCTGGTCGCCTTCAAAGAAACGTTGCTACTT
This sequence comes from Protodeltote pygarga, assembly GCA_936450705.2. NCBI lineage: Eukaryota > Metazoa > Arthropoda > Insecta > Lepidoptera > Noctuidae > Protodeltote > Protodeltote pygarga. Next base: position 2,536,901 of record OW388264.2, on the reverse strand, counting down.
GCAAGTCCGGCACAACTTCTTTTGCCTATCGTCTCGTAGACCAAATCCTATAACGCGCATGCGCGCAGTAAGTCACGTGGGTCTTTCTATGACTGACTCTGACATGTGATTGGTTGAATTACTTTCAAGTTCGTGCGCGGAGAACCAATCACATCGCTTCTGTGAAACCAGCTGTTTACAATGCGAAATGTCAAAAGTTTTCAATTGAAGTTTTATTTAGTATAATTTTCATTGATTTTAATTACTTGTTTAGTCTGTTAATTTACCTTTATATATGGATAATACTAAATTATATCAAAATACTGAGAGGAGTGCTGGCTGTTTGTTTGCAGAGGTTAAAATCTACAGTGTTTCTGTGTTTGTCGTTTGTTAAATTGCGTTAAAATCGAAATTATAGAAAAAATAATATTGGTAAGTCAATTCGATCAACATAGTTGACTTAGATAAAGTATTTATAAACAACATACAGTTTACAGAACGAAGATAAGAGGTGGAGTTTTATTGTTGTATTATTTTTTGGCCGGTGAATACCGCGCGAGAGTCGCGCCGCACGCAGTAGGTACCTATTTGTTGTATCATTGTTATATGTTTATGCAATCATAATATCCTTATTTTTTTATAGACTATAACTATCTGCTCAGGTATGTCTTTATTAATGAAATACACTTTACAGTACAAAGATAGATATTCTATTTTTGTTCTTATGATTATTTTCTTGCCGGTCGATGATGCGTTGATGTTTGTGTGTGTTTTTGGCCTGGAAATATGCGCGCACGTACTTACACAACTATATTTAAAGGGTACAACGCCGACGCGACGTAATGGTAGTAGGTATTATAACATAAAAAGTGGTATTTGTCCCAATGAAAGTAAGTTTTGTATCATGTACCTATGCCTGCCTACCCTGTTGAAAATGTCTGTGCACGCCCCTGATACGAAGGACATAGAATCGAGGTGAGTTTTGCGAATGCTGTCCAAAACTAATCTATCATATTCGGGATTTTTTAAACGGAATGTTGATGATATATTTTAAATTCTTATTAAAATCTATTAGTATGTCTAATAGTAATAAAGCAGCTTGAATTATCGCAGACACGAACGGTGCACCACTTTGCGATCAAAATGCTTTAAACGATGCTACGTGCGTAGGGGGCGGCAAGCGCTACGTTCGGACGCCGAGTGCAAGCGATTCTAACCTTAAGAGTGGTGCACCAGCTTCGTCCACGATAGTACATTAAAATGGATCATAATAATAACACAAACCTGATGAGCTGCGTTGACGACATGAAGACGTACGCCGAGCTCTCTAAGGCACCTCTCTACTTTAGCGCTTTCATTCTTACGCATGAAACCTGAAACATAACGTCTTTGTACAACCATCGAATGGGTCAAGTTGAACTCGTACTCTGCCGAAGGAACTTAACTCCGTCACTTTAGGTTATTGATTGATTGATTGAGAACTTTACTCAGTCCATTAAGGTAACTTAGTAAAGGTACAGAGCTTTACTCAGATAGATTAGGTCATTTAGTAAAGTAACACAACTTTATTCTGTCAGTTTAGGTCACTTTGTACAGGTACAGAACTTTACTCAGTCCGTTTAGGTAACTTAGTAAAGGTACAGAACTTTACTCGGTCCGTTAAGTTAACTTAATAAAGATACAAAACTTTACTCAATCCGTTTAGGTAACTTAGTAAAGGTACGGAACTTTGCTCAGTCCGTTTAGGTAATTTAATAAAGGTACAGAACTATATTCTGTTGGTTTAGGTCACTTAGCAAAGCTACAGAATTTTAGATACCTTTATTTATAATTAGAGGTAACTTACCATTATCAATGTGTAAAGCGATGACCTGATCTTCGCGCAGCGCATTTCTAAGTAACGCCGCGCATACGGTAGAATCCACTCCACCGCTTACTAACACCTAGGAAAAAAATTAATTTGGACTTTAATACCATTCAAATACACCACATATTTTAATACTAGGTGAAGTTGCAAGCTGTCAGTAAGGGCTACGGTATTCTGATGCAGCTGTGGACGACAAAGGAATTTAAAATAAGAAATATAATATGATAGTATATTATGATAGCTTATCTAGTATATGATATTATGTACAAACTCGAGTCACAGTCTTTTAAACACGCACAAACACGAACTTTTAATAAAGATTCTGATATTATCTCTAACTTGTATTATTAAGAAAATTTTGTATGTAACACAGATAGAAGAACCATCCCTTTTACGTAGACACATTAGACACATATTATTCACACAACTTATTTAATGAAGTTTCAAAAGTGCAAATCTCTGTTTGTGTCTTCACTTTTCTATTAAGGTTTAGTTACAGGACTCATCAGAATAACAGCGTTGCTGCATTTAATATTCTTGCTACAGCATAATGCTGAGATGGGTACCTTTTTTGGCCACATACAGGTTCAATGGGTCTGTAATCTATGTCCATGTTTTCGTGTGACCTGTGCGAGTCCTTAATGAACCATTTTCTTTCTTTTTTTCAAATTTATACATATCTGTGCTCTCGCGACTGTACTTATGACATAGATTAATGATACTCACAAGAACTTTGTGTGTTCCAACAGTTTCTCGTATGTAGTGTATACAAGCGTCGCGACGTGAACGCAGAGTGAAGGAGCGCGACAGACCAGCGATGTCGAACAGGAAGTTGGACAACATCTGCTTGCCTTTCGGTGTTAGGTCAACCTGTCGACAAATATAAACATATTTTATCTGTTTTTTACACGTTTCTGCAAATGTTTTGCTTATTAAATGAAATTATTTAATAAGAAACTGACGAAACAAAACAACTGTCTCGACCGGGACTTGAACCCGCGATATTATATATTAAAAATTGGTGATATTGTTTCTATGCCTTCTAAGCTGCTAAGTTTGGAACACTGGACCGGCAGTGCGTAAATGCTCCGGTAGATGTCACCACACGCCTTTAAGGCGTTAAGAAAGAGATTCGTAATTTCAACTGAAGCGGGCTGGACTCGGTAGCTTAGTTGGTAAAGCGATGGCACGGTACGCCAAGGATTGCGGGTTCAAGTCTCGTCCAAGACAGTTGTTTTTGCGAGTTTCTTATTAAATAATTTCAAATATAAATACCATTAGAACGTGGAGATATGCAAGGAGTTATACGCTATAGCCGGACACGGCGTGGAGTTATGGTGGTGATGATGACGTGTAAGGTGATGATGATGGTGAGTACGTGTGAGTAATTTATATGGCTTACTTCAGGGTGAAACTGCACGCCATAGAGCCGCATCTGTTCGTTGTAGATGGCGGCGATGAGATGATTGGAAGACTGCGCGCCCACGCGGAACCGCTCGCCTACTTTCTGAACACTGTCGCCGTGGGTCAACAGTACTGGCTGTAGCTTTTCTAGGCGACTGGGAAGAGAAATTTATTTTTAATTAATAGCATGATTTTAAGCGGTGGCATAGCTTGTGCTTCGTGGTACCATGGCTTGTGGTGCTAGACATGCTAGCCTTTTAGTGCAGGGGTTTCCCATCTTTATACAGGGTTATTTGTAAAAAACCAGCATCCTTAAAAGGGGTCATTAAACTCATCATTATGAACAACTTTTACTATGGGACCAACCCTGAAATCACAAAAAAAAATCAGATGTTCCATACATTTATGTTCACATGACTCAACAAAATGTATGGAACAGCTGATTTTTTTTCGTGAAACGTCACGTGACTTGTCCCGTCATTATCTGTGATGACTGATGTATAATGACGGGACTAAATTACTCCTGAGGAAACTGTGTGGAAACCCTCCAAGGTCATTGCCGTATTGAGTCACAATAACAGCTAATATTGATAATGATAATGTCAACGTACTTGAACAACGGGCATGTGGTCTCCACTTCGACTTCGTACTGTCCATCTTCGCGCGCCTCCTTCCGCAGCACGGACCCACCAAACTCCTTGTTCAGCATCTGCATGCCGTAGCATATACCTGACGACAAGACAAGGTTTTATGAAATTGTTTAAGAAGAGCAGCTAAGACAACAATTTTGGCAGAGTTCATGAGCACTCAGCCACTTTAAATAGAATGATTTATTAGTTAAAATACTATATTTATTATTAACGAAAGTCGATATAATAACTGTTTAAATAAAAATGGAATAATATTGGGTTCGAACCCAAGGTCAGTCAAGTGTCAATTGTAGATCTTTGACAATCGTTACGGGTAGTCAGAAGCTCGAAAATCTGACATCCAGTCTTACCAAGGGGTATCGTGTAACCCAGTATCTGGGTTGTGGAAGTCTGATAGGCAGTCGCTCGATGTCAAACACTGGTATTCAGCTGCATCCGGTAAGACTGGAAGCCGACCCCAACATAGTTGGGAAAAGGCTAGGCAGATGATTGTCCAGTTATCTATAAGCGTTAGAATCAGAATGGTCTGACAATAAAGCTTTAAACTATCCAATAAAGCAGAATGAACTTATAAAAGGTTAACAATGTGCAAATTCCCGGTGCACCAGATATTATTTAAAAAATCTATTACGCCCTAGGGTCGTATTTTAGATTTACCGCCCACTTTTTCTACATGTAATAACATTGTTTACGAGCAAGTATGGTGCATAATCTCATCCAATTAAATCAAGTTAAACTCACCCAATACAGGTAATCCAATCTTGAATATATCGGAGTCATATCGTGGTGCGTCCTCTGCGTAAACGGAGTTGGGTCCGCCAGAGATAACGATGGCGCGGTACCCTGTCTCCTTGAGGTGGTAGGCTGGCGTGTCCAGCGGCAGAATGTCTGACTCCACGCAAAGCTCGCGGATGCGACGGTCTATTACCTAAGAACAAATAAAATTATTAATATCATTTGAATTCAAATAGGTAATCACCGGAAAATAGAGACCTTTCTATCTTATTTATTTCAATCCCCAATTATTTACATCTTTCAACTTTCCAAAAACTTACAAAATTGTAATTATAAAAGTTTAAATATTCGTTCGAGAGAGACTGCACTTAACAAATATGACGCCATAAGCCGGTAGGTAACATTAAAATGATAAAATTACACATTCAAATCTGAACTCGCCAAGACGCCAACCCGCAGTGAGCTGGCGAGGTAATTAATGCTCGATCTTTCTCTATATGAGAAGAGGCCTTTACCCTGTAGTGGGACAGTTACAGGTTTATTATATTATGGGATAAACAGGATTATTAAATTACACGCGAAGACGCGAATGAAGTCGCGGGCGATCACTTGTTTACAATATTAGTACATATATATTTTAACTGCACAGTATATTTAGCTCATTTCGCAATTTATTAACATTTTTGCTTTCTGCTACGTAAACACGCAGTCGTTTATCAAACAAGGAAAAAAATATCGATTTGTAACAGATAAAGGAACTTGAACCATACCGTATCGTACTTCGACAGCATTTGAGAGGCTTCGCCCCATTTATGTTTGACTTAATTTTAACTGATAGGTAAATTTTGAACCATAGTAATGAAAATGTAACGCCTTAGTGAAGTAATTTTACATCGTTTTTAAGTTAAAACAAAATAGAAGTTCCTTTAACGTCTCTTGTTTCAAACTCAAACCTCTCTCGTATCCTATCTTCATCATCATCATCTGCCTAGCCTTTTCCCAACTATGTTGGGGTCGGCTTCCAGTGTTACCGGATGCAGCTGAATACCAGTGTTTTACATGGAGCGACTGCCTATTAGACCTCCACAACCCAGATACTGGGTTACACGATACCCCTTGGTAAGACTGGTTGTCAGACTTTCGGGCTTCTGACTACCCGTAACGACTGTCAAAGATCTACAATTGACAGCCGGGGCCAACAGCTTAACGTGCTATCCGAGGCACGGAGAGTGATAATTAATTTATAAAACACACATAACTTACGAAAAGTCAGAGGTGCGCGCCTTGGGTTTGAACCCGAGACCACTGACTTGCCAGGCAACGGTCACCACCACTAGGCTATCACGACTCTATATCTCTCTCTCTCGTATCCTATCTTAATTTTTTCAATTTCCTGCCACTCCTTTTTCAAAATTTTGTGTTAGGAAACAATATTTCTATCGTTTCCAACTTACGATTTGCTCTTGTGATTATTGTGGTTGCGAAGATGAGGCTTCGCTTATTTCGGGACCATTGAATTACAACTACATTGTAATTCGTCTATGTTCGGAACTAAGGTCAATATTGTCAAACTTGTCCGTACTGACAATAATCACTACATAGTATAAAACAAAGTCGCTTCCCGCGTCTGTCTGTCCCTATGTATGCTTAGATCTTTAAAACTACGCAACGAATTTTGATGCGGTTTTTTTTAATAGATAGTGATTCAAGAGGAAGGTTTATATGTATAATACCATGCATATTAGCGTAAACGTGCGAAGCCGGGGCGGGTCGCTAGTGTTAAATAAATAAATACCCTTCATAAAGACTCGATTATAGTAATTATTTGTATGATGTGACGATTGGCACTGTTGCAATAAATCTTTAAGGGCCGTCACACACTATAGCGATGCAATGCTGATAAGCACCAGAGTCGCATAGAAAACAAAAGTGACATCTGGCGCTGACACGGCGTGTATGTGGCGCATACATGTTGTCGTGTACGTAATTTGTAAATTCATAATTTTAAAAAAGACAAAATTTTGTAAACTAGTATTATGGATACAGTATCAACAACATGATGTAATAATTCTAAACTTAAATTAAGTATTATGACGAACGAAGGGCAGTCAAAGACGAATTATCAAATTGATTAAGTGACATTGACCTTAAAACTACCTTGATAAGAGTGAGTGATAACAATATTTTGACAGAACATATTAAAGAAAATTGTATGACCTGGTACAATCAGATCAGCCTAATAATGTCCTCAACTCTCAATGGAGCGTGGAGTGTGTGCGCAAACACTGGTTCCCTGTCTCATAGTCCGATGCAACGGCCATCCGACACCACCGGACAGATTAGGCGCTAGACCGACGGCTTTACATGCTTTAATTAGTTATTAATAATATAATTATTTTACAATACGAATGGAATATAATAAGAACGATACCTCAGTTCAAATCTAAGACCTCCTATTTGCCACTTTGCCAGTCAAGGTGAAATTAGTTTTCATGAAGATAAATCAGGTATGGAAATTGTGGGGCAGGTTAGGCCAGGAAAATTCCTGTCATCTGGGAAACCCATTAGCTATACACTTTTGGTAAATAGAGACTGAAGTGGTGGAAGAAGTGACAACATCTCATTACCTTTCCATATTGGGATCCGGCATCCAATATGGCGACTTTGTCGCGTCCGTGCGTGGCACTGGCGCCGTTGGTACTCCGGAACTGCCCATCTGCAGTGGCTGTGTGCATTTCGCCGACTCGCCAGCAGCACTAAGTACAAAAAGAAACTAGTTTATTAACTTTGTTCAATATACTTATAGTGCCGTGTGGTTTCCGGCCTAAGAATAGAACTACCCCTACTCCTCCCGCGGGTGTCGTAAGAAGCGACAAAGGGAAAGATCCAGAGGATGGGCAGCAGCATTCTTCTGTGTAACAGAAATCATCTGCTACTGCGATCGCCAACCCGCTTGCCCAGCGCACAATAGTGACGCACATTGGAGAGACCTATGTTCAGCAGTGGACTAATACAGGCTGATGATGATTATACGCACCAATTATGTAGGCTGTAGGCACCAATCAAAAGCCAAATGCCATGACATCAAGTAGAAATAGATGAACAAATAGACGTAAAAATGTAAGGTATTCGATAATTCGACGTCAAATCACGTAAACAAACTACAAAGAACATGCACAAATTATATTTGATTTGCGAACGTTCAATGATCGGCTTTCGCGCCTTAACTCAATAAAGTATCAAGTATATTTGTCGAATAAATTACCTAACCTTTGTTCATAATTTAGTATAGGGACCTATGCATTATTAATTATCATGCCATTGTTTTGCGGTTTCATGATGTGAAATTAAGATAAAATTGCAATAGGTACATAATGTCGAAACGAGTGAGATGTGAAATTACATTAGACCAAAACGAAAGCTGTTTAATGGACCATTGCAATTCAAATAATAATTATTATTTGAGCATAATATGTCCTTTGTTGATGATATTCTACCCATTGCGATTTTCTTGTACTTAGATCATAATTATCTGGGAGCCGATTCGTTTTGGAGATATTAAAGGTCAAAGTTTCTTCTTTCAACTTAACTTCGCAAAATACGAATTATGAATGTTAATATTATATTTTTAACCCCGGATGCAAAAAGAGGGGTGTTATAAGTTTGACATGTCTGTGGCAACGTAGCTCGCAAACAAATGAGCTGATTGTGATTTGGTTGTTTTTTATTTGAAAGGTAACTTGAAGAGTTCGTTTTTTTAAATTATTAATTTATTATCTTACTGGTCTATCTTTTGCTTGAAAGTGTTCAAAATACATCGAAGTTATTATAAAATCTTGTAAAACAAAGATCTGTGGTTAAGTTATTATTTTGATAAACAAAGAACTGTCAAAATTGTTAAAAGGACAAGAAAGAAACCAATGGAATACAGGGATTTCTTTATTTAAAACTTTTTGAAGGCAAAACAATAAGACTTGTGAGACTGGCAAGTTCTGTTGCCTAAAAATTTATTCTGTTCCATTTTTAATTTATCTTGTAGGTAATTTATATACCTACTGTGAAAAAGGACCTTAAACTATGATAATACCATTCTCACACACATAAAAGTATATAGGCTAAAATTCACAATGCACACAGATGTTACCTTGCAGAAAAAGTTCCTAAAACCAAACATTACAGTGCAAAAAACACAAGTCCATAGTACATCCACAAAATGTCAAATTCATTTTTCACTTACGCAACTTATAAATAAACAAAAAAAGAATTAAAAAATGTCTTTATTAGAACTGGCTGTTTGTAACGAAATAAAAAAAGTATCTATGCACTGTGTTGTGCTTTCATTAGAGTGTTCGTTGTCAATGGTTATAAATAGAAGACATCCCACGTGAAGGGTACAAGTACATACAAACATGTTGTGTAGTATGTTTGCATAGTAAATTTTTGTAGAAACATTATTTACTACTATTTTAAAGTATGTAGGTTATTTATATTAATTCATATGATTTTATAGTATGGTGTAGTTATTTTTATGTATGTAGTTGTCTAGTTTTAGGTAGGTAGGTAACTATAGACAATGAAGAAACATCTGAATAAACAAAGCAACAGTGTTAAAAAAGGTTCTAATTGATTTATTTACTTCTCCTATTTATTCAAATGTTATTAACAAATTCTGAAAGTAATTTTATGGTTCAATAATGTAACAGTAATTCACTAAAAAAGACTTTACAAGTGGATATACTGATTTTTCTTCACAATAGAAACTAAAAAGATCAATAATTGTAAGTATCAACTAGTATATTAATGCTCTAACAGGTCTTACACATAAAATTAGGCATATTCTGAGTAAAGAATAGGAAATACATACCAGGGTACAGAAGAAGCTGCTTATAATTTAACTATGACAACATTCTTAATGTAAGGTTATACAAATAGGTTATCAATTTACAATATTGATAAGAAATTGACCATTTAAAATTTACAAACGAATGATGTAATAAACAATGCGTATTGTTTCATATAAAGCTGAACAGGTACACAAAGGCAAATGCGTAAATTTATAAATGTTTTTTAAAACAAAGAACTATAAAATACTTACTTTTCTAAGAATGCAAAACATAGCAAGAATGTGGCTTGTAATTCACACATTATTTTTGAAACAAGATGATCTAAGATCGATTGATAACAGAAAAGATAACGTTAAGATAAAAAGTAAGATTTTTTTGAAATACCAGAATAGAGTAATCGCATACATACCGGGGACATCACGCATTCAGTCAAATTCACTTACCGCCTATAGTTTAAGCGCGTCGAGGCCAACTCTGTCTAGTAATTATCCTAGGCATAATAGCCGCATTGATTAATGTAAAACAGTGCGTAATACAATGAAAATGTTATGTGAAACCGGGCTTTGACATTAGGTTGTGGGTCATAACCGGAGGGACAGATCGTAGCAGCCATTTCTAATCATATAAATTACGCCCTAATCTGATAAAATGAGATCTGATATTTTTTTGTACTTACCTAAAACAAAATATTCGCTAATTCAGAAGAATAAGTTCATGGAAAACACGAAAAAATGTGATTCTCCATTCAGCACTACGAATACAAAATTTTAGTACTGAAATGAACTGTCAGGTGGCGCACCACACATAACATTGTCAATGCATTCATAAGTTTGATTTTTTATAGGAAATTTTAAATTGTGGTGTTAAATTATAAAATTATTTGTGACTTAAATTTATATCTAAAACAAAAGGTAACTAATATGTTTAAACCAATATGGAAAAACTATTTCAAAGGAAAAATTAAATAATTTTATTGATTTTTGTTAATTTGAACGCAACTTTTATTTTGCTTGTCATGGCTATGTACGTTTCGTTTTGCGGAGAATATTTAGTTTGAAAGACTTATCATAATTAACTTTTTTTTTATTATTATAATTCTTGTTACACACATTGATTCAATATAACAAAAATGTAACGTAGAGCTTCCAATAGCTTCTAAATGTTGTGAAATTGTAAGGTTGTCTTGAATGGAATACATTTTTCTATTTGTAAAGATCTGCATAAAACCGAAAAGCGTCTTATTACGTTCTGTTACACGCTATATTTTAAGCTTCAAGATACTCAAGATAGTACGAATGGCATTGTTTTTTTATAGAAATCTGATTCGCGTCGCGTCAATGAAGAAGGCGTTGAATGAAACGTTTAAATTATTGATTTCATGATTTGATGACGGACGGATTTATCCAGTTTTGTGTGCTTTTATTTTACAAATAATTAGTTTCTACAAATCTTCAAGATGCCAGACCATCTAGGAGACGATATGCGAAAAATGAAGGATGTTCCTGAGGAGCCGGAGAAAGAAATTAAATGTTAGTAATGATTCAACCATTGATACTATGTAACCCACATTTGATTTTGTTTTTTGTTTAACATTTAGTATTTTGTCTAACTATGAATTGGTATTTCAGCACTCGATGAAGGTGACATAGCGCTACTAAAATCATATGTGAGTAAATTACCTTTTTAAAAAAAAAAGATGTTAAAATGTTGATGACTGGCATTTTTTAACTCCTTAATTTTTTTAAATTTGAAGGGCCAAGGACAGTACACCAAGATAATCAAAGAGGTTGAGGATGGCATACAGACAGTAATGAAGAGAGTAAATGAGTTAACTGGAATCAAGGAATCAGACACTGGGTTGGCACCACCTGCCTTGTGGGATCTTGCAGCTGACAAACAAACATTACAGAATGAACAGCCTTTACAGGTATTTCAGTCAAATATTATTTTATTTGAATCATTCTATAAGCTAATATTTTATTAGGTACAGCAGTACTCATGTTGAATTATTTTTGATTTTATTAATTTGTGATGCATAGCAAATAATTTATCTTATCAAATCAACTCAACAATACTAGAAAAAATTATAGGAACTTATATTTTATGAACAAAATCTAAATATTGTCTTCAGCATTCCATGTTATCAATGCATTCAGCTATGGCACAAGTCAATTGACAACATTTCAGAATTGACATGAAAAGAAACACCATTTGATTCGTTTTGCATAAAAATAATCAAAAAACATTAAGATGACATCACTTGTATGGTGAAATGAGATAATTTGTACTTTTACATCACCATAATAAAATAATCACCATTCCACCACACATTAATGATGTTATTTGGCGCTTATATCTTTTTAGAACACATCTAATTTCAATGTTTAAATTATGAATGAAAAGTATATATTTTCCAATAACTAAAAAAATTGGGTGTCTTAATTTTATACTTTTATTTACCTAATATTATAATATGAGCATCTTAAAATATGAAATGTTTTTACAAGTTTTAAGTTATTGAAATTAATAAAATGTTGTCAATTGAGTTGCAATTAATTAATTTTTCGTTCCTTTTTTTCTTCTTAAAGCTTTTATTTAATTTCGTTAATTAAAGAAAAGCATTATTTAAAGCTTGCCTTTTTTACGAACAGCTGTAAAGGAAAATGTAGGGGTGAAGATAGAATTCTGTTTGTATGTCTTGACAGTTATTCTGGCATACCTCCCCAACAGTAAAATCTGCATTGCATTATTTGACATAGTCAGTTAAGTAGTAGTAGTCATAGTCAGACAATAGTTAAGCTTGTGACTTTGAATTTAAATGCAGTACAAACATGAATTTAGTTTCATTATGGACCACACTAATTTGATCAGTGTGGGTCACCATGTAACCCATGGCCTTGGCATGTGGGCCAAATTGTAGGAGGTAATAATATCCATAAAACTGAACAACTTTCCCCACATTTAAAATTTAACTTCTTACACAAGCAGGGGCGTGCAGTTCATAAATATACAAAAAGACTCTGCCTACCCTGACAGATACGACGCAGACGAAAATGAGTAAAATTAAGTAGGATTTGTATGTACTGCCTACCCTGTCGAAAATTGGCACAAAACCACCAGCTACTTTGTATGATAAGTCAATTTTCAGATTTCAACCTATGTTGCTTGTGGAAAGTTGTTCGGTTTCATGGACCTTATTACCTCCTAAAATTTGGCATGTTTTTAAGCAACAAGGTATTTATCTGTGACCTTTTTGTATGCAATTATATGATAAAAAAAATTATCTAGGTGGCCAGATGTACAAAGATCATTAATGCAGACTCAAATGATCCAAAGTACATCATCAATGTGAAGCAGTTTGCCAAGTTTGTGGTTGATCTCGCTGACTCTGTCGCCCCCACTGATATAGAAGAGGGGATGAGGGTTGGGTAAGTTTACTTTTAGTTAAATAATCATAAATGTTTGAACCAAAAAATAAGTATATCTATGGAATAAAAAAAAACATGAGCTGAAATTTAATTTCTCTTAAGCATAAATTTGACACTACACACACAGAAAAGTAACATACAATTATGTAACCATGTGTGCCTATTTCATTTTTTTTGCGTAGACAAAGACACAACAAATTAAATCCTATGGTTTGAATACTCTATGGTTTGAACCCTATTTCTCCAGAAGACAGTTATGCTAAACTGTTTGGTATCAGTAACTGCTATTGTGTGATATTTTGCTTATAATCCATTTTTTTTCTTCATAATCTTAGACTATGTTATCAATTAGCTAGCCGCTCTGAAAGTATGCAATGAATGTGCTTGTTTGAGTTGCCAATGCTTGTACAGACCTCTTTTTTTGCTAATTTGGTAGATTAGAATAGTTAAAAAACTTTTTAGTAAAAGTTTTAAAACTTACATATGGTAGAAGTATCTGTTGTTGTCATACTGCTGTTTGGGTTCATTTTAAATAATTTTCTAAATTAGGTTACTCTTAGACTCAGAAGTAATGAATAAAGGAGAACTTCTTGTGATAAAAATCACTAATGATCTTGTTACGGCTATGTAATGCCTTAGAAAAACTAGAGGAAATTGTATAAGAGTTAGGATAGTTAGGAGGGATTTAACAAAACATTTTTATTACTTGTAATCAGTGGTGGACTAAGCCGGTCAGGGGCCCGGGGCGGCAAAACTTAATAAAAATCTCTGCCCTAAAAAAAATAAAACTAAAAATAGTTTATAGTGTATAATTTTGTTAAAAAAAAGTTAATACGTTCGGAGGGGGGATTAGATAGGCCCCTAGTATCGGAAGCCTGAAGCGGACCGCCCCGTCCGCGTCCCCCCTACCCTTGTCCGCTCAAGCTTTTAATTTCCTATCACAATGTGCGCAACTACCAAACTATTCCTATCGCGCTCTTCTCGCTAAACCGCGAGCAGTTATTTCATGATTATCTATCTACCTAGCCTAGACTGACCATCTCGCGCGTGAGAGGTCGTCTGTCATCGGGACGACCCCGCTATAACGAGACATTCGTCTAAAATTTGGACGACCCTGTCGTTTCATGACAACCACAAATATTTCTACCGTGTAGTTAGTTAATTAATTAATAATTATACGGAGAGGTAATCAGAGGTTGTTTTAAGCATTAGCAACTTCGTCACGCATCTCCAAGAGCATACTTAAGTTCAAGTTTTTAGCCTAATACGTACTGAGCTTCGTATTATGTTATTACCTTGATCTACATTATTTTATAGTTACGTAGTTGTATGTAGAAATAGCTTAGTTAAATACATAGAATATAGCTTAGCTAAATAATAAAATACATAGAATATTTAGCCAATATACTAGTTGTACAGATACTGTGTCGATGATGGTGCTCAGAGATATTCCATGAATAAGTATCGTCGCGAGCCAATCAAACGATCGACAATAATGTCTCATGACATTGCCTCCACCAATCAGGGCCAAGCTGTCCAACACGAACCAATCAGTGCGCATGTGTGCAGCGCCAGGGGTGCGAGCAAGGATCTTTTGGTCGACTTTTTATCGACCATTTATCGATGTTAAACGTCATTGTTTCTATAAAAATATATAGGTATAGCTTTTCAGTGTTTTACACAATATGAGAAAAAATTACAAATTGCCATCGCCTATCAGTATCAACTGCCTGACTCAAATAACGTAACACCATCACATCCCCAGAGTGGACCGCAACAAATACCAGATCCACATCCCCCTCCCGCCGAAGATCGACCCCACGGTGACCATGATGCAGGTGGAAGAGAAGCCAGATGTCACGTACAGTGATGTGGGAGGCTGCAAGGAACAGATCGAGAAACTAAGGGAAGTTGTTGAGACACCGCTGTTGCATGTAAGTTTAGATAAATTGATCACATCCAGATAATGAGGTACTGAGATAAATTATCAATGATTATGTAGCCGTGATAGCCTAGTGGTATGATATTAACTTGCAAGTCAGAGGTCTCAGGTTCGAACCTAAGCGGCGCACCTCTGACTTTTCGTAAGTTATGTGCGTATCACTTCACTACATAGTATAAAACAAAGTCGCTTTTTCTGTCCCTTTAACCCTATGTATGCTTAAATCTTTAAAACTACGCAACGAATTTTGATGCGGTTTTTTTAAGAGGAAGGTTTATATGTATATTGCACCCGTGCGAAGCCGGGGCGGGTCGCTAGTTATTATAAATTAATTATCACTTACTCCATGCTTTGGAAAGCACATAAAGCCGTTGACCCTGCGCCTGATCTCTCTCTGGTCGTGTCGGATTGCCTTCTCATCGGTCTATGAGAGTGAGGAAATAGACAGTGCAAGGTCCACTCAAAAAATGTCGACGGTCCGGATCCGGACCCTTTTACAAAGCTATCAGTTGCTATATAAAACGAACCTATTTGTTACAGCCTGAGAAATTCGTCAAGCTCGGTATTGAGCCTCCTAAAGGAGTGCTGCTGTTCGGCCCCCCTGGAACCGGCAAGACTTTGTGCGCGAGAGCAGTCGCCAACAGAACTGATGCCTGCTTTATTAGAGTTATTGGTAAGTTTTATCGTGGCTTTAGGTAATACCAGAGATTGGATGACCGGATACATCCGAAAGTTGACATGTTGGCTATTAAGGAAGCACTATTTTTGAGATTTAAAAAGGAGTAAATTTGTAATGTCTGTGTTCCGTGGTCGGTGGCCAGTGGTAGCATCTTCACTAAAGAGGTTGGCTCTACTGTACTTCTTTGTATTAAATATTGTATCCTCATTCTTCAGGGTCGGAGTTGGTTCAGAAGTACGTGGGTGAGGGAGCGCGTATGGTCCGCGAGTTGTTTGAGATGGCTCGCAGCAAGAAGGCTTGTCTCATATTCTTTGATGAAATCGACGCTATTGGTGGCGCTAGGTAAGAATAATTTGTATGTTAGTATGTGTAGGTCAAATCTTGCAAGCTGAATTAGAACCATTTCCTCTTATCCTATATGGAGTTGAATTTTTACGCGCTGGTTCAGTTCTGATGACCATGCATTTTTGGTAAACATAACCTGGAATCGATATCCAGGATGAGCTCCAGATAATGGAATTCTTTTACAATCAACAGCACAAACACGTTTTGTTTTGATATTTCTACATAAAAGCTTGATAAAAACGGTTGTTTTAATAAAAACTTACGATATGCCTTTTTTATATTAAATAGGTATATAGTTAGTAGCTATAGTTAATTTTTCGAATCTCTTATTAAATAATTATAACTATATAGTTTTTTTTTATATAGTTCTATGGGAAGGCCTTTGTTCAACAGTGGACGTTTTCCGGCTGATGATGATAATTATATATGTTGCAGTCAAAACTCTTAGCCGGTCAAAAGTACTTTTGACTGGCAAAATCAGGCAAAAGTACTTTTGACTGCACAGGTTGGTCAATAGTAGTTTTGCCGGTAAATCATTGGTTAATAGTGCTTTTAACTGTAAATTTGCGGTCAAAAGTGGATTTGACTGACGCTCCTGGTCAAAACTACTTTTAACCGCTAGATAGTCAGTCAAAATTACTTTTAATCGTTAGGAGTGGAAATTAAAGGGCACTCATTTAAAGAGGCAGTACAAAATATTGAATGAGCAGTTACGTGTGGTAAAATAGTTTTTGTGATAGGCTATCATTTAAACGATAATTTTGGTAAGCTATAAAATTGATTTTATTTGCTAATAATCTAAATAAATAAAATAATAAAAATAATCTTTATCATATAATTGACGGAGCCCCGCTTAGCGGGGCTCCTACTTCTGGGTGGTTTTAAAAAAAAATAACAACGAAGGGGAAGGCGAGGTCTATTCGCTCGCTTCGCTCGCTCACACGACCCCGCCATCCCCTTCTAACCTAACCTGTCCGATTCGGGGTGCCCTAAAGTCCATACACAGAATTGTAATCTGCCGAACTATGTATCGAACTGCTCATTCCATCATTTTTACCGCTCATTCAGTTATTGGACTGCTCAATTATTTTTAGAATTGACTTTGTATGATAAAATAACCGACTGACACGACCAGTCAAAACTACTTTTGACGGAATCAGTTGGTCAAAAGTACTTTTGACCAGCTTCATTGGGCAATAGCACTTTTGACTGTTATTTCAGTCAAAAGTACTATTGACGAAAGCCTATGGTCAAAAGTACTTTTGACTGATTTTGCCAGACAAAAGTAGTTTTGACCGGTTAAGGGTTTTGACTGTAACATATATATTATCAAAAACAACATTTAATTTCTTAAGTTTATATTTACATCCCTGTCGGGTTGAGACTTAAGTTCACAATGTTATTTGACGCCAATATTCTATGAGATACTACATATGAACTATAAGAGGGGGTACTACCCCCGTCGAGCCGGCCACTCGTGCATAGCTTCACCACCTAAAGTTAATGTAGGTACCTATTTACTTAGGTTCGACGACGGAGCGGGCGGTGATAATGAAGTGCAGAGAACCATGTTGGAGCTAATCAATCAGTTAGACGGTTTCGACCCTCGAGGTAACATAAAGGTGAGCAAAATCTATTTCTTAAAACCTCAGAATACAGAAGAAACCAGAACTCGCATTGAATCGTATTTCATTAAAGCGCACTTTTTATCGTAATTATCACTTGCTAAACGGTGAAGGAAAACATCGTCGTGAGGAAACCAGCATACCTGATACTTTTCAAAGGTGTGTAAAGCCATGTGAGTATATATACATACTTAGTAGGGGGAGTAAAGAAAGAGGGCTGTCTATAAGCTAAGGCAGCTTTCTGATACACCTCCCCTAAATTAAACTTACTGCAATGAACAACATTGTCGATTTAAGTTTTTCGACAGAGCTACACGTTGCTGAACAAAATAATATATTTATTAAATTATATTTAAACGGTTTTACTTAGCTTGACCTGTTTATTATTTGGTTCAAATTTAGTAATTGATATTTCACCCCCTTCCTGTTGACAGATTGATCTGATATTTGGTACACAGCTGCACAGTTTTGATGACAAATCCGTTTTACGAAAAAAAAGTAATTTTACTTATATTATTATTTTTATACAATTGTAAGACGTAATAAGTATTAATGCAGTCGTTTCGATAATTAGCCCGGACAGACAGACGGAAATAAAACTAGGCACACGGCTACATATTAAGTTATACATTACCAGTACAAGCTGACAAGTTGTTATATATTATGTTGTTGTGTATGTCATAAGAGTCTATACAATGCGAGTCAGTTCATACAGGTTTATAGCTTGATGTGTAGCCGTGTGTACATATAGCCACATTATTATCACAACAGCCTCTCCAAACACTTGCCACGTCCAAGAAATACAGCTCTAAAAATCACCATCAATATTTAATAAGAAACATTGTCCCACAGGTTCTGATGGCCACCAACAGGCCTGACACCTTAGACCCGGCTCTCATGCGTCCCGGTCGTTTGGACCGTAAGGTGGAGTTCGGTCTGCCCGACTTGGAAGGTCGCGCACATATCTTCCGCATCCATGCGCGGTCTATGAGTGTAGAGAGGGATATTAGATTCGATCTGCTGGCTAGATTGTGTCCGAACTCTACGGGAGCTGAGATTAGGTATGTATCAATAAATTTATATAACCTTGACTAGTTTATACAGGGTTATTTGTAAAACACCAGCATCCTTAAAAGGGGTCAACTTTTACTATGGGACCAACCCTGAAATCGCAAAAAAAATCAGCTGTTCCATACATTTTGTTGAGTCATGTCATGTAAGTCATGTGAACATAAATGTATGGAATAGCTGTTTTTTTTTTTGCGATTTCAGGGTTGGTCCCATAGTAAAAGTTGTTCACAATGATGAGTTTAATGACCCCTTTTAACGATGCTGGTGTTTTACAAATAACCCTGTATTTGTATTATTTGCCTGAAAGTAAAGATTTATTGTTATTATTTATGGGGAGTAAAGAAAGAGGGCTGTCTATAAGCTAAGGCAGCTTTCTGATACACCTCCCCTAAAGTAAATTTGCAATGAACATTTTTGCTTTGTCGAGTTAAGTTTTTCGACAGAACTACAATGTTGCTAAACAAATAAGTTGGACAGACAAAAATAAAAATAGGATAATAATTAGAGATACCAGCAAACAAATTGACAACGTCGTTTTGTGGATCGAGGAAGAGGAGAGGTAATACGGCGCAGGTGCACGCGATTCTTTGTCGTGAACCTGCGCGTACTTTCTCCTACTTTGCCGCATGTTCAAGATGTTTGCCTAATAATTGAAATGATTGTAATGAATATTAAAATTGTTTTATGTGAAAATTCAAGCCAATTAAATTAGTGTATTTTATTTTTTACGATGAAATTCAATGAAAAGTATGAAATTCAATAAAAGACTCTAAAAATTTTATAATTTGATTATGGAATGTTCGTGTTCCAATTTGGAATTTAAAAAACACATTTTAAAATAATTTCTTGTTTACAGGTCCGTTTGCACAGAAGCGGGTATGTTCGCGATCCGCGCTCGTCGTAAGGTGGCCACCGAGAAGGACTTCTTAGAAGCTGTCAACAAAGTCATCAAGTCTTACGCCAAGTTCTCAGCCACGCCGCGTTATATGACTTACAACTAAATATATACCTTAATTGTATGCTGTTAAGTGCCTTTTTCACTGTTTTGTAGGAATGAATACTCTATATTCTTTAAAGATGCCAATCCATTGGGAATTTATCTAATGTTGAAAATATTCATTGGGTTGCAGTTATGTCAGTTGCCCAGCTAAATGCTGACTCCTTTGGTACAATAAAAAAAGATTTTTTTTAGAGCCAAACAGTACTAGCAACATGGATTTTTAATGGTCAGCAACGGGCATGTGATGCTCTTGGTGTAGCGTCCATAGGTGTTTTGTATTCTAGTAACCCTTAAATCAGCAGTGGACGTCTTATGGCTGAAATGATGATGATGATGAACCCTTAAATCCTATCCTATCAATATACATCAAAAATTTATAAACATACCATGCGGTCAAAGCCGTAGGCGGAAGCTAGTAAACTAGGTATGTTTGACAATGATAAAGGCACAAAGATAGCGTGGGGATGAATTCATTTCGTGCTTAAAATGGATTGTTAATACAATACAGTCGTACTGTTGTGTGAAATGAATAAGTCCTAGAAAATCATTTAGTTATTATAATTGATAAAATGTCGCTAATAAAAATTTGTAAAATAAATTACTGTTTAATATTCACTTCCTTTTTGTACCCTGTACCCACAGGGTAGTTAAGTACTACCCTGTACCCTGTAAAGTTAAGTATTTAAGTTAAAAAGATACGAGCAGGATATGAACCCGCGACCTACTGGTTAAAACCATCAGCCACTCTGCTAAGCTACTCGTAACTACTAAATTTTTAGGCATGAGTTACATCTGTATAGCTTTGGTGGCATTCTGTTCTAGCTGTCAAGTAATAACATGATGCCTACAAAGTAAGTAAGTAGTAAGTAAGTACTCTCTAAGTAGAAAGAAAGAAAAAGTGTTTATTGCCCTCTGGGCAGATCACAAAAAAAAATGAACAATTAATATAAAAAAATTATAAGTAGGTACATAGTTGACTTTTCAGACTGATGTGCGTATTAGAAATTAAATATATATACACCCGAACAGAACACACCGGAACAGAAATCTGTCCATCACAGAAATATGTCTCGTGCGGGAATCGAACCGCGACACTTAGCGCAGAAGGTGAATAGCCTATTTTTACTAGCGCAGTAGTCCAAAATAGCACAAATGTTAATACCACCTACTCATTAGAAAGTAAATTTTCAGAAAAAGTCAGATCTGACTTTATACGAGTCAGCCGTGTACAAAGACTATTGAATCTCTGATCTGATTAGAGTGACAATTTTTACCAATACATAAAAAACATGGCGAAACTTGCTTCACATAAAATTAGAGGGTAGTTAGATAAAAAATATTTTACTTGTCACAAAATATTCTGCTGTCAATTGTAAAATTACTTTTTAACCGTGACAAAACGATTGTTTTCGGGAAGTTAATAATTAAGAGTAAACTACTACAATAATTGGTAAAACAATTAATTTTTGAGTAAATATGTCACAACTGCAATCCTTATGTAACGTGAGTACTTTATTTTTCTTTTTAATGTGTTAAACACATCAGTGAATAATTTTATGGTTTTGGTAGGCACTCAGAAAATGTTATTAAAACTTTCACAATAGTTTTCACGGAGAAAGAAGTTTAAATGCAACAAATAACTTGTTTCATTGTAGCTGTCACCGGTTGAGAATTCTTATGAGTATTTTGTTTAGAAATTTTCACTATCAGGCCCTTGAACTCTCGCCGTGTACCTACTTACAAAGGCAACAAAGAGGTCTTACAGGTGTGTGTAAGGGTGTGTAAGGGGGTGGTGTGTGTTCAAAATAAAAATAACAATACAAAATAAAAATAAATAAACCGGACTATAACTGTCCCACTGCAGGCCAAAGACCTCTTATCACATAGAGAAGGATCGATCGTTAATCACCACGCTAGCACCCTGCGTGTTGGCGATTTTATTATTAGATCATTATTGTATTTTCTTCACAGTTAGACAGTGCTGATTCTACTGGCGTAATATTAACATCGGGCTGTAGTCATTTATTATCATAGATAACAGAAAGTTAGGTACTTTTTGTGTTAGCTACTATTATGTTTCGGTGATTCCCCCACATCGACGCATTTAAATTTAAATTCCAGGAAGCTTATACAGATGTAGTAGAATTGTGCGCCCTACTACAATGTTTGGGCTTCAGCGTCAAGTCCCTGGACACCAGCGATGGCAACATCAGCCAGGATGGCGCAGTGCGAAGCGTTGTCATCAATTGCCAGGTAAAAGGAACTACAGGACCAATTTAATGCAATCATCACTGGTTAATTTATAAAAATATACCTATTGAGAAGAGGCGCCTGGTTCGATTCCCACACAGGACAAAAATATTTGTGTGAGCGACAGATTAGTTAGTGCGTTGTGAAATTGTGTCTATAACTGCACTCAAACCATAGCGTGCGTGGGGCTACGTTTTTTTTTAAAGGAAGAAATTGTAAAATTTAGTAAGGCTTCAATTTCTTCTAATTTTTGACCTTCTACGATGCAAAAAGAAGTGTGCCTAGCTGTGGCGTCGTAGATCCTAAACGAATGGACCAATTTTGATTTAGTTTTTTTTTATTTGAATGGGGACTTGATCGAGTGTTCTGAGGTAAACAAAGAGGTATGTGTTATTTTTTAAGGTTATTACCTATGACCTATGACTATTGATAAATCTTTTCAGTCATCAGGCCTTCATGTAGTATTGGAGAGCCCTAGTCTGTCGTGTACCTGTCCAGCTACAAACCAGCAGAACAGTGGCATTTGGCAGGTGTCCGGCGTCGCTGGAGGAAAGCAACTAGACAAGGCAAGTACTGTAGGAGGTAGATTTTTGTATGGGCATTTTAAACCAATAATATTTGATAATTTAGTATCTGCTTCGTTGATAAAGTTGTTGCAACCGCTAACGGATTTTTAGAGCTGGGTCAAAGGTCATCGGAGAACTCCTATACAAAAGATAAGATACGCCATATCCTCACACGTTACACGTTCATTAACACAACACACGCAACCGACATGGTAGAATGTCGGATTAGGTAATGCGCGGGAATTCCCGAAAAGTTCTTATGAGACACGTTGGGAAGCACCGGAACTACCAAGCCTTTTCATATGCATGTCAAACGAATGCTCGGGAACTCCCGAATAGTGCTCACGAAACAATTTGGGAAGCATCGGAAGCCTATCTTTCTCATATGCACGTCGATTTATGGCTGGGAACTCCCGACCCGCGTCATTCATTGTGACAATAATACAAATGAAATATTAATAGTTTTACTTTGACTGCCTCGTTCTAGACCAACGAGGCAGTCAAAGTAAAACGCGACGCGCAAGCGCGACTGCTAAGCACGAGGTACTGGGTTCGATTCCCGGGTCGGGCAGTGTTATTAGGTTTTTCTAGTAGGAATTAGGTAACTAGTAGGTTAATGGCAATAGGTTTCGCTTCCTATTACACGGGCGAAACGTGGGTGTAATGCATACACCTCTGCCTACCCCGCTGGGGAATACAGGCGTGAGTCTATGTAATTTTTTTTATAGTTAAAGAGGTAAATAAAAAAATCATTTTATATATAAGTATAATTATCTTATACATACAGAAATGAAGACAACTGACGTGCAGATAAATGAGTGACCTATATAGATTTTGTTAGTGATTTTCCATCATACAACGAACATTTTCTGTTAGTCAGTCATTGTAGGATTCAATGACGCAGAAAACTACTGACTTATTTCAGGAATTTGGTTGCACCTTGCTCGGTTCACTGCCCAAGGGTCACCGTGATCGTTTAACTAAGGAGCTCAACGAGATGATTCGGTGCATAAGGCAACACAATGATTCAGATGCTGAGCTCCCCAAAGAAGCAAAAGCCAATAAGTCTGCTAGCATGATCGAACTGAAGACTCCTGATAAACGGTAAGTATTTGCGCGTCTTTGTATATTTACCTGCATTTAAACTTATCGCAAAAATACCTATATTTATCGGTCGCAAGCTGGACTGTTGAGCACGAAGGTTCGGGGGTTTGATCCTCGGGAAAAGCAGTGTTAGTTTTTTATTCCGAAATTCTAGACTGATATTGCTAGGCTCTCCCCTAATTTACTACTACTATAATATTATATACCTAACGGAAAGAATGTAGGTAGGTGTACATACTTTTAGTTACCCCTTTAAAAACACTAGGGGAGGTAAGCCTAAAACGGGTACGCTAAGGGACATGTGAAATAAAAAATACTTAGAAACGTAAAATGTACCAAATAGTTTTACTAAAGGAAATGTTTATTTAATATAGTATATAAAAAAATAACAAACATAACCATTCTCTTCAACAATCTTAGAAAAACAGAAATTAGGAGACCCTTCCAAATACCCGTTTTGCCCTTATAGGGGGCCTAAATCAGGTACCTCATCAGGGCATAACGGGTAAAGGCTATATAATGAGAACAATCAACTTATTTTTATAGTTTTACAATATTTATTAACATAAAATCACTTATATTTTCATTTAAGCGTCTTAAATTATTATTCAATCTTATCTTGTTTAAACTATAAATCATCTTTGGCAACAAACAGCTACTAAGAAGAATTTAAAAATAAACTAGAGTACCTATTGTTATTTTTATAGTTTTACAAAATACTTTAACATGCCTCGTCCCATGATGCATTAGAGGTTTTTCTTTTATATTTGTTAACCATCTAGAATAAACAAACCAAAAATCTTAATTAAAACCTCATTTCAACCACCCAAACTACACACATCAAAAGTGTCTAGGGATCAAGCATTTTTATGCGGATTTCTTGAGATTGAGATGTGGCTTTGTAATAAATTTATGATTTTATAAATTTATATGGATCCTTTTTGGTGCATTTCATAATTTGAATCAGGAACTGTGAATCAAATTCGAGTAAAAGATGAAAATCAGCTGTCAATATTTTCCCTATAAAAACATACAACGCATTGAAGACATTATTAGTGCTACTGTTTCCCTACTACTGATTAAAACCAACGTTATTATGGAGCGGCGACGTCATTTAAGCAGGGAAGAAATGCTCAGAGCCGTGGGAATGATAGAAGCTGGTTCCCGGCAACGTACTGTGGCTTTAGCTCTGAATACAAGTCAGAGTGTTATCAGTCGACTTTGGACACGTTACCGAAGCACTGGTACCGTGGCTGAGCGCCATGGAGGACGGTATCGCTGCACCACACGGAGACAAGACCGATACATTCAAATCTTAACTCGAAGAGCTCCAACAATAACCGCCATGATGTTAGCCGTGAGGCTTCATCACTCTTCAGGGAACTTAATTAGCGACCAAACAGTCAGAAACCGCTTGCATGAAGTGAACCTTCATTCCCGAAGACCGCTACGGGTACCACCTATAGCAATGCACAATCGTAGGATTCGATATCAATGGGCTCTTGAACACAGAAATTGGGCAGAAGAACAATGGCGTTTCGTGTGCTTTTCTGATGAGTCTCGTTTTGGTATGAGACCGGATACAAGACGTATACGACACTGGAGAACCCCTGGACGCCAACAGCGATTAAAATCCTGCCAGGAAGTCCATCCTTATAGTGGTGGAACCATCATGGTATGGGCGGGTATTTGGATCGGCGGAAGAACTGAGTTGATTTGGATCAGAGGCAACCTCAACGCTCAAATTTATGCTGAGACGATTGTATCAGACGTCATCGTTCCTCTACAAGTGCAAATCGGTCCCTTATTTCAGTTAATGCATGATAATGCACGACCGCACACCGCAAGAGTTGTAAGACATACTCTCGCCGCAGCTAACATCAATGTCCTGCCCTGGCCTGCTCAGTCGCCAGACTTGAACCCGATTGAGCATGAATGGGATATGCTACAGAGAAGAGCTCTGCCGAATATGGAGGGTATCCCGTCGCAAGAAGACCTTTTTTTGTTGTTGCAACGAACATGGGCGGCCATTCCACAGCGTGATTTGGATGAACTCATTTTGAGTATGCCAAACCGATGTTCTTGTGTTGTTAGTGTTCGCGGTAGAAACACGGATTATTAATTGTTTAAGTTACCCAATAAAATTTTAAAGAAAACTGTTATTTCAGTCTTTTTTTTGAACTTTAATGTTAGTGGTTCAAATGTCAAAAATCCCTTTATTAGGAAAATGGCAAATTTCTTTATTAATGCAAAGGTGACTTGGTTTATCGTTACTGTGACAAACGAAAACACTTTATTTGATGAATCCTTAAAGAAAATTTTAATTAATATCAATCAGGAGAAAAGTTATTGCAAAAATATATGTTGATCCCTAGACACTTTTGATGTGTGTACTTACATGACCATACTAGGGCAAATCGGGTACATACCCGTTTTACCCCTACCCGTTATGCCCAAACGCATGTTTTTATTTTTAACCGCCATAACCTCAAAACCAAATGCAGGAATGCCACAAGTTTTTTTAATTTAGATGCATAATTCCTTACAAAATCACAACACAAAACTTAAGTAAACATAATCCATACAATATTTGAGTATTCACTGTTACCAAAAGTCATTTTTTTTTAGTAAAACCACCAAAAATATTGTTTTCAATCTTACCTTGCAATCGCTTGCGTCACAGCAGAGAGCCGACTGCCTGTGATTGGCCGACTGTCACGCCACCTCGCTGCACTCGTACATTCGCACTAATAGACGTAACACGCACGCAAACAAGCATACCCGATTTAGGCGGGGTACCCGATTTAGGCTTACCTCCCCTATGTATCTGTCTCGTTTTAAATCCCAGAACGAAATGAAACGAAATGAAGGATAGCCTGCCCTTGGAACTAAAATCTATTAGAATAGCGACTATTCATTGGTCTACAACATGAATAAAAGTAGGTAGTAGTAAAACAGTGAGAAGTGACCTGTCTCGTTTTTACTTATCGGAAAAGAAAATGACGGGTAGTACTTCTCATTAAAACTGTGTTCTAAACTCATAATGAGTAAAAACAATTTAGCTTATTAGCGGCCATAAGCTGGTCTGCACAGATATGGATGTATATCCATTAATTATATATTAATTAAAAATTTAAGTGTTTTTAGCGATTTCAAAATAAAACCCGATACGCCTACACGCTATCGATCTCTGGACACACTCACGACAGCTAAACGAGAACTCGAAGAGCCCTTACCTGCTCCCGGACCTCTACAAAAAGCTGACCTCGCCGATGCGCCAGTCGTCGAAGGAAAAATTAATAAAAAGGTAACAACCACGGCCTCTTGGCCTTTTCCCTTCGATTTTACCCAAAGTTTCTAAAGACTGTCTGGATTTTTGCGGGCAACGTGACCGAACTACGACAATACTTGAGTTTTATGTAAATGACCTCCCTACCTACTTTTACGTAAAATTTTATGTTTTAGCAACTTATGTGTCGGAGACAAAGTACTTACACACTGTCTTCTACTCCTGGTAGTGGTGCTAGAAGACGGAACAAGACGTCGAGGTAATTTATACATTATTCATATTTCAAAGCCTTATTGGTGTAAAAGGACATACACTTACTCTACGAGTAGTCTACCTACTACAACTCTTTTGAAAATATATTTTTTAAGTTCCGTATTTTTCGATCTCGAATTACCTATATCAGATTCTTATTAAAAGAGAGTTTAAAGCAGCTTACAAGCTTAATTTTTAGTCTTGGGGACACAGAAACCTCAGGGGGCGATCGGAGGTGGATCGAGCGACGACTTACAGCAGAGGGCAGATTTTCTAAACGCATTTAAAAACTGTCTTAATTTTTCAGTCCCATACAAGCTTCTCAAAGCACGCTCTTGGATAGTTTAATAGAGGCCGAGAAGGCAGCAGGAGAGCTTCACAGTAAACTAGCATACGTTGTTCAAGAGTTTATGGAAGATGGCAAACATGACTCTTCTATATCGTCATTAGCGCTGGACGTCTCTAAGATTTCGGTACTGAAGGTATGTAATGTAGCAGGATTTATAAAAACCTAAGTTGCATTTCCTTCAAGTCGTCGGCAAAGCGCGTATTTTGAGTACCGGTATGGGGACGAGTGAAAGCCCGTACTGATACGATATTATCCCCGTATCGGTACCCAAAGAACGCGTTTGATTGTAAAGGAAAAGCTTTCAAGTATGCAAAGCTGAATTTTATATACATTAGCCTCATTAGCTAAAGATATGACCAACCTTGTCGGCTTTTAAAAACACTATCCGTATCACTATTTGTAATAAACCTTTTTTAACAAATACCTACAATCGATGACGCTGTTTTTGGTTGCAGTGTGCAGATGCCAAAGCTCAATTTGCATCAAGCCCAAATCTGTCAGGAGCAGGGATTACCAAGGAAGATATAACAAAGAGCAGGCTAAAGAGATTCGAAAGTGCGTCTACGTCTAATCTATCGTCTAACAAATCTGTAACAATCAAAGACGGCAAGATTTCTTCGAAACTGCGACGTTTATCACCTAACATTTTTAAAACGAAGAATGATACTCCAAAAATCAAAATTGATAAGGGTAAAACGCAAGATTCGAAGAGCAAATTAAATAGTATGTATTATAGTAAATTTAATACTAAGTATATTGAACAGGGGTCGTGTATAATCATTATTTTATATAATTTCTGTTAACGCTAATGTTATTTATTGCCTATCTAATTACTAAATTTTTAAATATTTTTAGGTCTATTCAAACCGAAAATAGTAACACCTGTACGTACTCCAAAAGGAAACATTGAAGGCAGCCCAAATCTCAGTTCATCCCGCAAGAAGTTTAGCCATGTAAAATCAACTATACCAAGACCATCAAAAAAAGAATAAATACAACCGAAAATAAGAATAAAATTACATTTAAAAGTGTTTAATGCAGACACTAACTAGTTGGCGGGCTGTGATATAATAAACTAATATTTAAATAGACTATTTTTTTAACATCCTATATTACACATTGTGTACACAGTTTTTACTTTTATGCATCAGACATATCAGAATTAGTATAAGTCCTTATCAATTTCTCAACTTCCTTCTCTAAAGTTTCAGTTTTTTCCAGAGCCTTTTTCTTTGTTTTTGATCTTGAATGTTTGCTAATCTCCTTATCCTTTTTATTAGCTAGCTTTTCATTACTTTTGTTTCTCTGTAGATGTATTGTAGCAGGATATATAATGCTTTCAATCAATTCTTCTCTTGTTTCTTTCACACAAAAATCACCTTTATTTTGTATGTGGTCATGTGTTTTCTTTTTAGACTTCCTATGTTTTTCAATACAACAGTCCTGTAAGCTATCATCACTGTGTATGGATTTAATATCTGTTAATTCTTCATTCTTTAATCTATCGATAATTTCTTTTTCTTGACTTTTTGCAGTTAATTCCTTTAAAGTATACTTATCAGTTTTCATACTTTTTTTCCTATCTTTCTTTGCTAATTTCAAACAAATTGTGGCTTTAGGGTATCCTATGAATTGCTGATAGCATCCTCCTTTTTCTAATGAGACAAATGGCTTAAAAAACCTTCTTGGATGAATGTCTTCTGGTGTCTCATTTAACAAAACATATGCCTTCTTTAGAAAAGTTTTTTTGTCAATAGGATTTTGCATGTGGAAGAAATTTTCTAATTGTTCATGAGACTTCAGCCTTTTCAAGGCATTCCTTTGTACCATATTGTAAGAAACAACGGCCATTAAAATAAATGCTGGTTCATTACTTAAGATATGGTCCCAGAGAATCAACCATTCAGAACATGTTAAGACTTCACTAAAAGCTGTCTCCAGTATTTTTAGAGCATATGTCTGACTTGTGATGCCTACTTCACAAAAATGATTTAAAAGTGCCTGATCATGTTCAGCTAAAACATTTTCAACAATTGCTAATACACTTATTGGAGGAAAAGGAGCATATTCAAACCATAGTTGACAATAATTACACAAGACACTTGCAACAGATTCAAACAAAAGCAGTGGATCCTTTTGAAGCACTTTGACAAATGGAAAAACAAAACCAGGTAAAAACTTCATCACACCAAATAATGGACACCAATTAGCTAGGCAGGACAGAAGTCTTTTTAGATTTTTCAGTGTAACGGCACTGTGGATAGTAAATTGCTTTTCAATATCTTTGTAGGCTGGATGAATACCTTTCTCAATCAGGGCTGCATATGCAGTTTTATTCCGTGGTGTATCCAACAGTGACCTCCATATAATAGACCGGAACTTGTCAGGATATTCGCCATATTGCATCAATATTCTTCTCAATCTAGCACTATCCATACAAATACGCATTTTTTGTTCAATTTGAGATTTGGAATTTGTATGTTCTTGAGATGCACTTTTAAGCGCTGAGGGACCTGGCATCTCCTTTTTCATATTTTCTACGACGCAATTCTGGCAATTCTGTACTGAATCCATGACATAAGAAGAATTGTAAATATTGACTTCACCTAGTTGCAAAATACATAGGAAGTATTTCCCTGTAGGACTGACAACAAACTTGCGAATTCCTGATGATTCAGGATGTATTATGTGCATTATCACTAATGTTTCTAAATCTAGTAAGTAAAGTACACAATCGCTGCTTAATATTGCCAAGATTTTGTTTGCCCCTCCATCAAACAACTGTGGGATAAAGGCTATTTGGTTAGCCCCACTTATGTTATATTTAGACATATCTATTGACCTAAGAGCCTTCCAAGTATCCATACTAAATAGTATCAACGTAGAAGCAAGTCCTGCCATAGCCATAGCCCGCCCATTCATTGTGAAAGCTATACTCTTCATATGCTTCAATTCACTTGGTATTATTTGCTTTACAGACTTCATACTCTCATGTTTCCATATTTGAACTGTGTCATTTTGGAAACAAGCAACAAGATAGTCCCCTGCAGGAGTAAACATTATTTGTTGGATCTGAGCACCCAAGTAAGTGTTCAAAGTGAAATACTTGGTGTAGTTCCTTAGCTCCCACAGTATAGCTTCAACTGGACTTGCTGTTAGGAGATTATTTGTTTTGATATTATTAGAGAAGGAAATGTGTCTTACCGGTGCTGTATGCCCCGCCAATGTAAGGGACACCTGCCCGGTTTCTGTATCAACAAAATTCATCTCATTCTTCTTAGCGGTAGAAACTATTAACGTATCTTGCCTGTTTGGCACGAACTGTAAAGAAGTGCAGGCGCCAACGCCGGTTAACTTCCAGAATTTTAAGTCGGAAAAGTCCAGTATAAAAATGTTGCCGGCGTTGTCTGCACATGCGAGTTTGTCATGGGCATCGTCGAACACACCCGAAGAGAATCTAATTCTGCGACATTCGCCATTCGAACCACGAACCGTGTGATGTAGCTGCAATATGACACCATCTTTCGGTTTAGATTTTAACTTTATATCAAATTTTTCTATGCCTTCCCGCTCACCTCTCTTCTCTTGTTCCATTTATGATTTTATCAATATTTTTATACGAATCGAAAAACATGATATTGTCAGATTATTGACATATTTTCTTACATTTATCGGGTAAATTATTTAAAATTTGGTGGATCGAGCAATCAAAACAAAAACAGAGATTGTCACAAATTTTGTGACAGTTATGTTTTTTGGTTACAAGACTTACAAGATACGACAGGTGACAAAATGGATGTTCGGATACACTCTAGGGATAATGCATTCGCATTCGTGAGTGCATTATCCCGTTCCAACATCCAGAATTCGTTACATTCATCACTAGTATGCAGCCAAACCAGTAATGTGCCAGTAATCTTTGTTATTTCAAAGCGTTGATTTCAGTCTGTCTGTCACAGCCATTTTACGCCCAAATTATCAATGCTAAAATTCGGCATGAAAAACATAAATATCTAATTATAACGCCAGCACACAGACATATAAGGCCAGCAAAGTCTTTGACAAAGTAATGAAACATTTTTTAAAACACCCGCCATTTTGATTCTTAGGTACCATTAATTTAACATTCCAACTGACTAACGTTGATGTGCGTTGATGCCAAACACAGATATTGAAAATAATATTTCTATGGTTGATGCAAAACATCGTAAGGAATCCTGGATCTACCTAATAGTTTGAAATCGCAAACATGCTGTGATCTACTGTGGTGATTAATGCTCGATCCTTCTTATTACAGAGTTTTAGGACTTTAAATGTTTCAACTCTCAGTAGTAGAAAGCATGGTTTCAAAATCTTTAAATGCAGTTGTGTTTTTTTGCTAGAATAGCTGCTGTTATAGATTTAAAAATTAAAGTACTTCTTCGGTCGATCCTTAACTAAATAAAAATAGAAAAGACGGTAAATGAATCATCAATGATTAATTAAAATATTGTTCACGTATTAGCTTGTGTACAATCGTACATCTATATAAGAGCATGTACTTTTTCCCTTTAAACGTGTTCTGTGATGCTCAATTGCTCACGCGCAGCGACGACCTTGAATTCAATATTTGACTAAGTGACTAATGTGGATTCAAGTGTGGATTAAATCATGCATAAAATGGAATGCATCTAAACTGGAAACTGGCTTGTCTATGGCGGGGATTTTCATGCATCGGCTTTGCATTGTACCGCGATAAAATGATGTAGGTATATACAGTAGACAGACTATTTATAGCTTGTTTCGCCATTTAATAACAAGCATTGTGATTCCATACTTAGTGAGTGCAGTGTTAGCGCGCGTCTGTCTCGCAATTTACAACAAAATTGCTTTATTCAGAGTTATTGTGAGTAAAAAGGTAGGTTATTCTTAATTTCCTCTTCGTTAACTGTACTAGGGGGGGGGGGGGGGGCTAGTACAAGTTTGCAAACTATGTAAATACTTACTGAAGTACTGACAATTTTAATGAAAAGTTATATACTTGTCTCGTTTTTACTCTTCTGGAAGGATAGAGACAGGTATCTCGTCTCACTAAGCTATGAGTCACACAGTTTGTAAACTCGTACTAGGCCCCCGTAGTTTAACAGGAAAACTGGTAGGTAGTAAGTTTATTATTGTCATATTAAGAAAAATGACAGTATAATATGTTATCATTTTCGTCTGACTGCATAGTTATTATTCAGTTAATTAATATTATTTTTGTAAATTTGTTCTTCATGTTTTTGTTATTATTGATAACCGGTTGTCATGGTAACTATCTGGTCGTTCGTAATTCGTCATTCATTTATTACATGATGGGAATGATTTGACAATTACCTATTTAAGTAAACGTCGAGTTATCTTTTTATTTCTTGGTTTAATTTCAGTTTAATTATAAAACTTGAAACTTCCTAAGTACTAGGTACCTACGTTTTGAGAATTATGTGAATAATTTTAAGCAACGTTTAACTTCAATATTTAAGTACCTACCTAAATTACTAAATATTCTGGCAATTTATTAAACGCTTTTATTTAGCTTGACCAGTTTATTATTTGGTTCAAATTTAGTAATTGATATTTCACCCCCTTCCTGTTGACAGATTGATCTGTTAGTTGGTAGGTACACAGCTTTAGTTATGTTAAGATGACAAAAGCGTTTTACGTATATTTAATAAGAAATTTTAAAAAAACAACTGATACGGATGGGATTCGAACCCACGATCTTCGGCGTACCGTGCCGACGCTCTAACCGCTGAGCCACCGTATCCCATCAGAATCTGACTGATTCTCCCATCCGTATCAGTTGTTTTTTCAAATTTCTTATTAAATATTTACTTTTAATAAGCTAACATGTGCTAAAACGTAAAAATTTCACAAAAAAAAGTTTACTTTTATTATATCAGATAGAATCACAATTTTGTAAAATAGGTAGGTACTGTTAAAAGATAATTGATGGTTTTTAATTAGGATTATTATTTTTAATTTGAAGCTAAATATCAGCTTGACGACCTCATAATTATATGTTTTTGGCGCCATATAGATTAAGAATCGTAAATTCAAATTATAATCTAATCTTGCTCAGCTGACGCATATCATAATTCATAACCTATAATTGTGATAGACGGTCATTGACCAACACGATTTTTTATTTGATGCAGATATATTATTCTTTAAAAACGCCTACTTTTAGTTTTTAAGATTTCTTCGTTGGTCTAAATATCTAAATTATCTACCGGTTCGCAAGCGTGACCTCCTGAAATCGATCGTAACCTCGGTATTATTAGGTTTTTCTATGAGAAAATTGTGAGTAGCAGCACGTCTGAATTTGTGCCCAGTTAACGTATAAAACTAAGACCAATAAGATTAAAACTAACCAAGTACAACATTTTGGAAATTTAAAATACCTGACACGTAACTATTATGTCAATTTCAGATTCATCATGAAGTTGAAGTGCTCAACACTGCGAAACTACATCAAGGGAAAGAACCTGTGCACTTCCCATGTGCTGCATACTTGCGACCTCGTCATCGACGGCGACAGCTTCTTCAGAGACACTTACAGAAAGAGCGGCTGTCGCTTCATTTTAGGACCTGAATGCGATCGGTATGCCGACTTCTTAATTAAAAAACTCAGCAGCTTTCTTGACAATAACATCAAATGCTTCGTCATCTTCAACGGTGCCACGAGACATGAATTGGACAAAAGAGAGGAGATTCTCCAAAAAACAATTGAAAATCGAAATTATATAGAACGGGATTTAGAAAACGCCGAATATTTCACGCCGCTATTTGTAAAAGACGTGCAAATGCAAGTGCTAGATGAGATGCACATTAAATATTTTGTATGTGAATATGAATCAGTAGAAGCTATTGTAGGTGTCGCTAGAAAATTTAAGTGTCCTGTAATAACAAATAATTTTGAGTATTGTCTTTTCGGTGTATCGTGTATCCCATCAAATTCAGTGGTTTACGAAACCAAACCACTACAATGTACAATCTACGAGCACGAGACTTATAAAAATGCGCTCGGCGTTTATAATAAAATGCCATTATTATTGACTTTATTAAACGAAAACGGAAATTACTTAAAGAAACTAAGTGAATTAAAAAATTATGATATCGATGTGGTACCGTCTGTAATACGGTTGGTCAGACGTGAACGAGAGGAAGACATTATTGAAACAGTATCAGGTAGTATTAACAACGATGAAGATGAGAAAGGTTTTAGAGAAGTTTATGAAAAAATTAAGACTCTATATCTATACCCGTTATGTAACTTAGCTGTGAAATATTTTCAAAGGGATAAAGTACATGGTTTATTTAAGGATGATAAAAAATGGTTCGCGAAAGGAGTGTCGAACGGAAGGATAGCTATTCCTTATGTGAACTTGAAGAAAAAGGGTATCATTTGTGGATCTCTCATTATGTATAACAGCATGAAGCCAGATGCATTACTTGCAGCTATCGATATAATAGCTTATAGCCATTGCCTTTTGACCAATACTCAAGAATCTACCATCACGTTTGTTGGTAGAAGGGGAAAAAGCAGTTCGAATTGGGAAATTGATACTCATTGGGATAAAGAAATATCCAATAGAGACATATTTACTAAACATCGAAGTTGGAAGGATCGGAAGATTCCAAAAGCACTTACCATGTTTCTAGACACTGATGCTTTTCAAAAGTTTATTAAGGAAATTTTACCGGGTTTTGTGCAGACAGACATACCCGAAGATTGTAAGATTCTTATCATTACTCTTGTTTATTACATTTATAAGAAGAAAAATGATAATTTCATTAATGTTGCTTACTGCGTGCTTCTTTCATACGTGATGTTGGGTCCTGTATCTGAAAAGATGGATCTTTTAACAAAATCTGGAGATTTAAACGGCAAGCGACATTATGCGAACTTTTATGAAGGTTTAACATTTCTGTTCAAAAGAGTTGAAAATCAAAAATATGATAGCGAGATAGTTCACAGTTTTTCCGAATTCCAACATTGTTTGCAACACATGAATTATTTGAACAAACTGTGCGGAGAAAAGATACCTTGTACTGTTTATCACGATAGTTTAAATGCTACGTTTATTTACAATACTTTTTTGTACATGAATGATAAAGATCATCTGATGAGATTCTTGGAAAATAATTTTAGAGGAACGAGACCTTTACAGATGTACAAGGAGGTTGTTTTGAGTTTTGAAAATAATCTTTTTGCTGTTAAAGCTAATAATAAAAGTTTAGAGTCTTAGTCTCCATTAGAGTCTTAAAAGGTATAATCTCGTCAAAATTTATAGAAAATAGAATTTGAAATTACATAACCTATCATTTTTGTGGCTAGGTAAGCGTATACACATATCAGTAAACGTAAATTTTGGGAAATTTTATTATCTGATTAGTTATTAAGAACCTAAGTACTTAGTATAAATATTTTTTCGTATCACTTACTAGTGTACAATTTTTTTAACTCTATGGTATTTTTTTTAGATGAAAACGGTTATACAGTAGGTACTCAGAAGTGTAGTATTTCTATGTAGTGTAGTGTAGTATTTTAACCCATCCAATTATCAGTTGGTTGATGAACTAGAGTGTCAGAGATTAAATGTCTTAAATGTAACTACTGTGTAATGACTAATGACTAATGATTAATATAGTGGAATTTAGTGTAGAATTAAATAAAACATTAATTATAAGTATTTTTCTGTTGTAAACATATGATATGTAAAATATCTAACCAAAAATTGGTTGGTTAATGATATGATTCTGGAATCTCTATTTTTTGTTGTTTTTATTTGATGAATGACTACAGAGTATTAATGACTGTCTTACGGAATGTATTTTGTTTTTTTTTTAATTGTTTTAATTTAATTAAAATATTTAATTTAAAATTTTAATTTAAGTACTCTTAAAATAACAAAAAGTTGTGGTAAGTCAAATAATTTTAGTATATTTTTACGTAGTAGTACAAACCTATTCTAGGTACTCCCTAAAGTAATTAATTTATAATTTTATCTCTTCAGACAGTGTTGATATATTTTATATTGGTCCATCTACTCTTATGATTGTGCATTCGAGATATTTAAGTGCTTTTTAAGGCTATATAAAATCTAATTAGTAATAAATAATGTACTACCTACCTCATTTAGAATATTTCAGATGTTAGTATATTTATTGTAAAAGCCATAATTAAAAAGTAAATATAGTGTAAACCGTTTTATTTATTATTGCCACAAAAACTCCGTCGCTCGTTACTTGTCGCTAAGGTCGGTCGTCGCATTTGGACACGGCTTGTAACCCCAATTATTTTCAGTCATTTCGTATTTTCTCTGCGAACTGTTTGCTTTTTTCAACTCGGGGAAATGGGAGTTAATTTGACGTAAAACGATTATGGCGGTCGCCGGTCGCGCTGTTCGCACAGGCGCAGTACGCCATCAGACTCGAACCGCGCTCCCGCGCACTCGCGCTCATTCAAATGGAACCGTTACGTTTGGCGCGAAATTTAAAATGTAACTAACCCATTGACAATCCAAAAAAAGTCATTGTTAACTTTTGTAACTAAAGATAACATATGATTATTACGTATTTGTATCTGTAATATACCTTAAACATAACAATTTTTAGAATATACAACGGAAAAATTATATATCACGCTTGAATTCCTTGCTAACGACGTGTTTGCAATGTAGTCTAATAGCGACAGTAAAATCTGTTTTCTCTAAGATTCCGCGGACGTCTGGTCCGTGCGTTTCTGGTAGTCGAGCATATGCCGACGTACAGGTTGGTGGAAAGCGCGGGCGCACTCAGTCGAGTCCTGCGAAGTGTTAAGATGTGTTTCCTGAACGTGCTACGGCTCCACGTGTCGCAGAGTCAGCGGCAGAAGCGATTGTACAAGCAGTACATGGACCAGCTATCTGGGGCGTACGTTGAGAGATGTACGGATTTGAGCACTATGCATTGGGATCGGAGGTACAGCTACAGGGTTCCTTCCCCTGAGTGGCGGTACTCGTTGCCCTGTGAGGATCACTGGTGCAGCACGGATGGGTCCAGGTCTTGCTGCGGGTCTGAATGCTCGGATAGCGGGAGATGTTCTTCGCCGTGCTGCTCGGAAGTCATCTTTAATGGGGGACACCATTTTAGTGGGAAGAGAACGCCGAATTGTCACGTCTGTCACCGTTTTCCCGTATGCTATCCCGAGAATTTTGGGTAAGTTTTTTTTAATAGCTATTTGATTTTACTCTATGAAAATGTAGAAACAATCTAATTTTTAGTAAGGTTCATGTCTAAAGTTTTTATTATTTTTGCATTTTTCATTTGTAATCATAATTAAAAATCTACAAAAAATGTACCCACAGGAAATACTACCTATTTCCCTTAACTCAGTTATAAATAAACAAGAACTCGCTCTACGGTACTCCAACGCGGTAAAAAAAGTTAATTGTCGTCTTATCACAAGTTATGGTGTATAAAATCTATGGGAAACATACGGCTAATGATTATTGTGTACTTTTTACTTTACACATAGGCTATAAAGCATGGGAGCATAGATATTGTAAACAAAGATTCCTATCCACTTCAAAGTTATTAAATAGGCATCTCAAAGGCAGATGTGCTTCATCTTAGACCACGACCGACGCCGCTTACCATCAGATGGGTTCGTGATCTTTTCATTCCTGCAAATTCCTCATAACTTTTGTTTACTTGTATTTTAATTTAATTATATTTCTTTCGATCGGATCCAGTCGACTAAATTTCATATTTCGCGATCCAACTGCCATTTAACTAAGATCTTATCTTACGACATATAGAGTCGTGATAGCCTAGTGGTGGTGACCGTTGACTGGCAAGTCAGACGGTTCAAAAATTTCAGCGTTGGTTGTTTGTTCTTAGGAGAATTGATTTTAGTCAAAGTTTTCTTTACTAAGTACCCACAAAAGGCCGGTGACTATGGATTCCATAATTAAATGTTACAGTTATCTGTGTTCCACTGCTAAG
The DNA here is from genome assembly GCA_936450705.2 of Protodeltote pygarga. Taxonomy (NCBI): domain Eukaryota; kingdom Metazoa; phylum Arthropoda; class Insecta; order Lepidoptera; family Noctuidae; genus Protodeltote; species Protodeltote pygarga. The sequence continues at coordinate 2,498,512 of OW388264.2, read as the reverse complement.
TATCTAGAAAATTAACATAAACGCAACACGTGGTTTGTAATACTAATGAACTATTAATTAATTACTCGGAAAGCGTCCATCGCGCATCTTATTGCACATGTTCTGATAATGGCAGCGGTTATTTTACGCGATATTCTTTGGTACGATGCACGATATGAATTGATTAGTGAAATGTTGTTTTTGAATGAATAAATCTTTAAATTTAGCTGCCAGGTCACAAAATCAATAGCTCAGTGCCCATAATTCATAGCAGAATAATGATTCTAAGCAACAAAACAAAAACTTTAACAGGTTCAAGCTGTCCTGGTTACAGAGTGAAAATGGTCCAGAAGTCAAGTTATTCGTTATAGTGTTATTTAACAGGTTCACTGGACTAAAAGCATGTGGTCTGTTCTTCAATACAATTTCTAGGCATTTTTTATCAGTGGACGTGTGGGGAGAACGCCGTTTATTTGACGTGGATTTGACAGAACATAACCTATATATTACAAATAGTGTTGGGACATTGGGAACCGATGTGCCGTTTTATCGTAATTGTGAATTATAGAGAATTGATTGTTAAAGAGAAGTGATTTAGTTGAAGTACCTACTATTCTCTCTCCACATACATATTTTAAATCCAACATCTTATATCTGTTCCGTAAAGGAAACTATGGCGTTGCCAGGGGATTATAATGTTAGTTGGATTCACTTGACTCACCATACAATTATGTACCTATAAGAACAGACGCATGATGAGTGTAGTGTAACACGATGCTCGCGTGTGATGTGATCGCGTGAAGCAACCGCCTCCTTTATTTCATTGCTACGCTCCGATGAGCAAAATGCACTGAACGTTCTTGCAAAAGGTTAATATCCTATGACGTTATGAAACTAAGACAAATTCCTTGGACATTTATTATTTAAAGGATTTTTCATATTAGCAAGCTTAGAGTATATATAATATACTTTAATGTTGTCAGGCTCTAGACCAAGACTGGATTCCAAAACAAACCTGCTGCCTGGTCAATCAATGGTACCATTATTTGTAGATGTCAAAAATCGTGTGTATTTATGAGAGTTGAAACATCATAAGGTTCAGCTTCTGCGTAAGTAAATACGTAGAAAGTTAAATAAAAAGATACCAAATTAAGTACATTTATTTAAGAAACCCAACAACCGTATTTTTATAACTTACATAAAAATTATAGAAAGCCGCAAATTGTTTAAATAACAGTGTTGCCATTAGACGCTGTGTATTATCGCTTATTATATGTATGTGTGCAGATAAATGCTGGCAGCACTGGAACGCAAATAATCGTCGTGATGATTGACATGTATTTGAATTCCGAACTCCTTGAGTTGCGTGTACGCACTCGTTATGTTAGGAAAATGTGTAACATAATTTGTATTTATTATGTTTGAGTAATTTGAATGCAGAAAATGGATGTTTATAATAATTTCGTATATGATATAATTAATGCTACCCCGTTGATCCAGCGGTACCAAGCACGACTACTTAGGTTGAAGTTTTGGATTTAGTTCTATTGTTTAATTAGTTTTCCATTATAAAAATCGTGTTCGGTAGCTATTATACGGCGTTAGGAACGCTTCTTTACCAGTGGCGTTCCTAGTAGTTTAACACTGCAAGCCCAACAAAGAAGTGAAAAAAAAATGTATCACGTAATATTGTTTTATTACTAAAATTTGTGGGACGGGCTTGGGAAAAATGTATGGTAAGCACACCCCTGCTTGTCACATGGGTAACACATAAATAGCTGTAGGTATAGCACCGGCATTATCCAACGCGCCTATAACATACCAGTTCGCAAAAAAAAGTAAATACACGTATAACTATAAACAATCATTTTTCGACATTGTTCCATATTTGAATTTTTGCAATGTTCGATTATTATTGATGGCCGGGGTCATCTAATTTTCTCCACGCAGGTTAAAAGACTTCGCTAACTTATTTTTGTAGTTTTAGTTCTAGTATAGGATATCTTAGAGAATTCTAAGGAGAATTCAGACTGATCTAAGTGCGACTATACGACGATTATTTTTATTTCGCGTGTTTCTTGGATTGACTGTCAATAATGCTTGCAACAGTGCGTTACACGGCCATCTTTTTATCATAAGTTCTTCCGGGGAAAACTGACGTTCATCCACGCATTTAATACGTTGGCTTGTTCATGCGTTCTGCGTGTTTTTGAGGAAGGATCATTTGTATAGTGGACCTATATAAAAGAAGAAGATCTGACTCACTGACTCATCAACGCACAGCCTAAACCCTTGGACCTAGAAAGCTGATTTTTTTCTTAGGTGTTGTTTTTAGGACGTAGGAGAAGAATAAGAAAAGATTTTTCGAAAATTTAAAAGCAAAGGCGCTGGCAGTCTTATATAATATAAATATCTAAAAAACAAAATAAACATAACCATTTTCATGTTTTCAATATGAATAATAACCTCATTTGGCGAACTCACTGGTATTCAAATCTTTCTTTAATAGGGCAATAATAATAAACTGCCCTTGACGTAATCCATGAAAATAGGTATAATACCTAACAAAAAAATAATAATTAAAAAGCTATTTAAAAAGAGAATTGTCTATTTAAATCTATAACTGACGACTGGCACGTCGTCATTCCGTTCGAAATTTAAAAAGGAAAAGTTGGCCGAATTAGTTTTGGTATCGAATTGATTTTTGATTATCTATTGCACAATCTTGTAAACAGTGTCAATAAAATTGATTCGTTATCCCGCGTTTTTCATTATGGTTTGCCCACTTTTCTCGTACTATTTTGAATGAAGGTTCGCATAATTAGGTCTTAATATTCGAGCTTCGGTTCTAAATGTTCCTATTATTATACGTTCTACGTCACAAAACTGTTTTACATACTTTGTCGGGCAAAAAAAAAATGTTTTTATTAGAGTTTTGCATTTATCAGTAAATATTTCTCGTAATATCAAAAATTAATATTGGTTCCATAGTAATTTCGTACCTGTATCATGCCTGTATTGCATACATTGTAAACCCACATTTCAGTAGCAAATTGCTACCCGTAGCATTAACTTACTAGCATCCCTGTAGCATCCTGAAGCATCCCTGTATCATCCTGAAGCATCCCATGTAGCATCCTGAAGCATCCCTGTAGCATATCCATAGCATACTTTTAGCATATCCGTAGCATCCTTGTAGCAACCCTGTAGCATATTCGTAGCATCCTTGTAGCAATCCTATACCATCCTCGTAGCAACCTCGTAGCATCCTTGTAGCATTTATGTAGCATCCTCGTAGCATCCTTGTAGCATTCATGTAGCATCCTCGTAGCTTCCGTAATCCGAAGCTATTGTGTTATATAGTGTTATCAAAAAAGAATACATAACACCTGAACTCCACAAAGTGTAAGCAGTATAGTACACCCATATTGCGCCAGTTTTGATAACTTTCGTGATGAAGGCGAGTTTATTGTTATCTACTAGACAACCTCAGTGTTACAAACTCCATTTGAACTTCACCTTTTTGGATTTCTATTTTGTATTCTAAATTCAAAAAGCAATGACAAGTGTGAAAACACTAGGAGTTCAGACGGGTTCACCTTGGTGTTAAGATTGTTTAAATTGTATTTCAAAATAAACTGTGGTTACCATTTCCAGCGCCTTATTTCTCGTTCGTTACACGACGTAAGTAACACTCAGATTCGGTGCTGCTACTGAGAATTTCCTAAGGGAATTATAATCGAACCGCTCTCAGCATTCGCGTTTGAGACCAAATGACCAACAAGGCAGTGCAAAGCACTAAGAACAATTAAACTATTTAGTGGTATCGAAAGACGTGGCAATCAGGGGGAGAGGCCTTTGCCCAGCAGTGGGATGATATGGGCTGACAGTAACAGTAACAGTGGTAAAGTTCGCGTTTGATGATCATCGTTAATAGATTTCGATCATTGATATTCGGTTCGAGATTTATGTTCGAATTTGGGAGTGGGACTGCCAACTGCGACCGATAGATATTTAAATTTTTATAGACCATTTGTAACTGGTTGACCGTAACTGATGAAGACAATAAAAAAAGCGGAAAATTATAATTACAATACTAAGTACTGTGATGCTTTCATTTTGAACTAAGTAACATTATTTTTTTAAAGTTTTCGGTCGGTAGTTATGTGTTTTTTAAAGTTGTATTTATTTATTTTGATTTGTTAATGTCTCTTCGGGCATGTGGGTATGAGCCCGACTGCTAAGTGCGATGTTTTGAGTTCAATCCCCGGGTCGGTGGAAGTGTTATTTTTATGGAAGGATTTTTTAAGTAACAATACGGAGTCTGGATTTGTGCCAATAATCTAATTTGGTTAATGGCAATTAAATTGCTCCCTATAACATGGGACTTCTAACATAACTGGTTAAAAACTGGCTGTACTATACACCTTTGTTTACCACTTTGTGAAATCCAGATGTTATGTTGTGTATTCTTTTTTAATATCATTATTTGACGCAATGGCTATGACCTACGGAAGTTACGAGGATGCTATAAGGATGCTACGAGGATGCTACAAGGATGCTACGGGCTGCTACAAGGATGCTACGAAATTGCTACGGAGAGTTACGGGGTAGCAAGAAGCTACACGCTATATTATCGTGATCTGATGATGAACTTTGGAGTACAGAACGGAACTCCTCATTGGATTTTGAAAGCCTCTCGTAATTTGAATTTTATTACTAAGAAGTAAGTAATAAAATTCAAATTCTATGGTATGGTATAATCGTATGGCAGATGAACAAACCTGTTATTTATAAATATTTATTTTATTTATAAATATAAAGCATTGATAGCCTAGCCCTAGTGGTATGCTTTTTTGACTGCTAAATCAAAAGCCGTAGGCTCAAAACCCAGGCAACTCTGACTTTTAGAATTCATGAATTAGAATTTAATTTTTACTATCTAAAACGGTGAGGAAAAACATCGTAATGAAACCAGCACTCCTGAAAATTTTTCAACGAGGTCGTACAAAATATATCAGAAGTTCTTAAACCTTCGTGAATTGGAATCATGTTTTAAATATTATTTCGGGTCTATTCGCGCACAGATAATTCAAAATAGTAATTATTGAACTAACCTCGACGTTTCGGTCAAGTTGCATTGACCGTGGTCACGAGAAGACTGCTGTATGCGGGTGTCATCGTCTTGAGCTGCGAGTGGTTTTCTCATCTACCCGCGTTTGATTTTGTGAAACGTAACTGTCCCAATCACGACACACAATGCTAACAGTTTCTTTAGACTCACAGGAAGAAAAATTCCGACCCGAACACCTACGACTGGATTCCATGCTGGAGACAACCTGTATCCATCTTCCCGATTGAAATTTTTATATTTCTTAATTTCAACCGCTTCACGAACAATTCTAGATCGAAACGTCGAGGTTAGTTCAATAATGACTATTTTGAATTATCTGTGCGCGAATAGACCCGAAATGATATTTAAAACAAAATATATCAGAGGCCGAGTGGTTTAAACTCTGACACCAGGTTACTTATCATGTTACTTATAAAGAAGAAAGGAGTATATAAATGTAAATATTACTTTCTCTGCACTGTTATCAGCTGCCTGATTTTGGTACTTACTTAATTATCAGTTATTTATTTATTTATTTTTAGCCTCTATTGTTCCACTGCAGGGCAAAGGCCTCCCTTCTCACCTTCCACTTTTCTCGGTCCAATGCTATCTGGATTATCAGTTGATTAACAAATATGTCAAGCAAGTGACATGAAATACTTACATCCGTGTATCGTAAATCAGCAATTTTTTGTGATTTATGTTCGTAACATCGAATCGCCAATGCTACAATTGGTAACCCGCAGTGCCAGCCTGTAGACTGATAAAAACAGCTAATTACGTTGTTTTGTTAGTATAATAAACAGGCGTTTCGTAGTTCTGTATTTTTAGTAGTAAGTATCTATCATATAATAAGTGTCTGTGGTATCGTAGCTTCCGAACGAAACAATTTTAATTCAGTTTATATTCTTTATTTGAAAGCTGTCTTGGTCGTGTAACGAGAGTGTTTATAGATAAAAAAAATAGAGGTTTTTGTATGGATGCAAGTAGGTATTTGATATCAAAGAGATTTAAATAAAATAGAAGAAGAGAAGAGAATAGATATATAAAGAAATGTAAAAAATCAATAGATTTAAACAAAAGTTATTAACAATATTTTGTTTATTAAATATCTTGATAGTTAACTATTCTATCAATTATTTTTATTTTTTTTGTAGATGTTTTGATTATATAAGATGTTACCGTGTCTGAATGTGCTCTTAATTTTTGGTAAATATAAGTAATTAATTTGTACTCACAAAGTGAATAATAAATGTAATATGTATTGTATGTAGGTATGCACTGTGACCAAAATTTGGTCTGGAAGACATTATTAATGAGTTCAAACATACAATTAAGATTTTCTAGCTAAATAGGAGACCTGTCGATGGATCAATTTAATTAGTCACCACATAGTCTAATTAACAGCTCCTGAACACACTTAAAGATACACCTAAAATTAAACCTAAACAAAATTCACTATAAAAAAATAAGTTGGTACTTCTAACACGCATGAAACTGTGTCAATTAGCATTCCTACATAGCACGAACATTTTTTAACAAGTAATAAAGAATTTTTACAGTTTACTCGTAGACATGCTTATGTTAATAGCTAATACACAAGGGTAATGGTCCATAATGTTAAGGGCAGTTACTCGATGAAAGTGCCAGTTTGTCAGCTCTTTGGACCGCGACGAAAACACTTTTCACTCGATTTTCAATTACCTGGGACATGGAAAAGCAGCCTCTTGACCAATATCGAGCCGATTTGTTCTTATTATTTTATATTATTCAATCACTTTCTAGCCAAGTTAAATAATTTAAAGTAAATTAGTTTATTGCATCAATTGCGTAGAGAGTGTTTTTGCGCCATCTGTTATCGAGTAGAAGAACTAAAATCACTGTAGGTTCGTAGTTAGTTTTAACGCTTTCACATAGATGGCGCGCTATTGCGAAAAGTCGTAAGGAGAATGTTGTTTGTAAAATTAACAAAGTAACGATAACATAATTAATAAATTTGACTCAGCAAGCTTGCAATTAGGGTGATTTACATTTAAATCAGCATAATTTGTACATTAATAATTTCATCCATTTTGTTAACTATGACTACTATGATTGCCCAATAGCAATTTTGAACTCTAGCTTTTCAGTCTTACTTTCACAATACAAGCATTATACTGTGCTCTTAATCTCTTTTTTATACTTTCGTCTTAAATTAAGTTATACTTAGGTACCCACTTATTTATAATACCAACGAAATTTTTTATGTTGAACTCCAGACGGAAACGTAACTAAACCCGTCCAAAGTTCAGACATAATAATTATAATGCTCGCAGTATGTAGGTATTATAATATAATACCTACAAAAAAATCAACGCACATTACTTTAAAAAAATCAGAGGTGCGCGCATGGGGTAGTACATCCTCTTACTTACCAGTCGATGAGTCGATGTAGGCTATCATTGTACTAAACGAGTACATAATATTATTACCTATTATTTATTATATTATTATTCTTCCATTCATTTATTTTCTATACATATAAAATACATTTTTAAATATATATAAAAAAAAAAAAATATACATTTAAAAATATAAAATATAGTAGCCCACCGGTATCGGGAACAGGGTCCAAGCTACCGGTGGTTAGGGGTCCAGAGAGAGAAACCTCCTCACTATTCGCGCCGTGTCCAGCAATACTGCCTTTTGCACCAGGTTCTCAATCCAGCTGCCTAACGAGAGCCTCTTCAGATGTTTGTCAAGGCTCTTGGCTATCAAGCCATATTATTATTTATTATTATGTAGATCTATACTCTATTATAAAATAAATATCACTTGTACCGTGCCTTAGAGAGCACGCAAGGCCGTCGTCGGTCTTGAGCCTGATCTTTCTCCAGTCGTTTCGGATTGCCATCTCATCGAACTATGAGAGTGAGGGAATAGAGCATTGGCCTAGTGGTTCCAAGCGCGACTGTTGTGCACGAGGTCCTTCTGGGTTCGATCCCCAGGTCAGGCAAAGTGAAATTCTCAGTCGCAGCACGGAGTCTGGAATTGTGCCTGGTAATGGAAATAGGCTCGCCCCTATTACATGGGACTTATAACATAGCCGGTGAAACATGGGTGTACTGCACACCTCTGCCTACCCCCTGGGAAATACAGGCGTGAGTCTATGTTTATTTATAGGTATGTTCAAATGCTGACGCTCGAATCGTGTTAATGGTGATTGGCCCCATTTCTTACCCCACTGGTCCCGTGAATCAGCGAGTTATATGTATTTATAAGTATACGTTGTGAGATGGCCACACTTGGGATCCCGTTGACTAACTGTATTACGCGGAGGTGCTCGTGCCAGAATCATACGTAATTTCATTATGTTTATTTTATCAATAACACGATCATGGAAGCTTAAAGCAATAAGTTAATGTTTATGAGAAAAAGGGTTGTCGTAAAGCGATGTGTTCGTATTGGTCGCTTTCGCGTTGCATCGCAATTATACAGGGTTATTTGTAAAACACCAGCATCCTTAAAAGGGGTCATTAAACTCATCATTATGAACAACTTTTACTATGGGACCAATCCTGAAATCGCGAAAAAAAAATCAGCTGTTCCATACATTTATGTTCATATGACTCAACAAAATGTATGGAACAGCTGATTTTTTTTGTAGTGTTAAGTTTGAGACCTACTATTAATTTCTGTAGTGGAATTCAGGTAGTAAAAAAGTTAATGCTACCAAATTAAAAGTGTCACGGAATTAGATATGTTTGCTATACAATAGGATTTTAAACTTCTATATTTAGTCATTGGATTAAGAAATTTGTAGCTCACAATTTCCTAGTTCATTGGACTTACAGTTCACTAACTCATCTGTCACTGAAACTTTGCATAAATTGTGATAAACTAAATTTATAGATAACGGTGAAATTATAACATAGTAAAACGTAATTTATGTATGTTTTTAGTTTTTACATGTAATGAAAATATTTAATAAGAAAAATTTAAACATAACATTTATTCACGCCTGTATTTCCCAGAGGGCGTAGGTACAGTATACACAGTACACCGACGCGACGTTTGTTATAAGTCCCATGTACTAGGGGGCGAGTCTATCGCACAATTCCAAACTCCGTGCTAGCAGCACGGAGTTTGGAATTTCCTAAGGGAAAAATCCAATAACACTTTGCCCGACCCGGGATTCGAACACAGGACCTTGTGCTCAGCAGTCGCGCTTGCTACGAGTTGACCAACGATTCAGTCAAGAAAAATACATATTATAAGATATACCTATATATTTTTATTAAACAATTTCTTAATAAAACGCCTTAGTGATTGGACTAATTCTATAAATTTTAAATTTAATTTTCTTTTGACTTAAACTTTTTAATTTAACTTTTAAATTTAATTTTCATTTAATGACATCATCATCATAATAGTCATCTAAATCGTTCCATTTAAATCTTTGAATAATGATTGAACTAAAATTACTTTACACGTATGTATTGTTGATAAATCACGTGAATTTGACGGCTCGTGTGCAAATGTTAATACAATTTTAATTCTTTCTTTGTTTTCTATAAACAAAACATCATTAAATACTATTTAGTTGTGCTTGAAGACTCATAGATCTGTTTGATATGCTCAGTGCCGAAGCTTAGATTAAATCTTTAATTTTATCTTTCTTCTCTGTTAGAAGAAACCAATGTTTAAACGAATGGTGCCGCTGCGCTGCCGACCCTCGTTAAACCCCTATCTCGCTCATTGAAAATAAAAAATCACTAAGCCGACCCTCGTTAAACCCCTATCTCGCTCATTGAAAATAAAAAATCACTAAATACCTATAAGTATTTAATCGCGATGCCTAAAATATTAATAAATGCACGTTAATATTCATATTATTTTCGCATGATTAATATTAGTTAGGATTAGGAAGGATAGCACTAGGACAAGGATAGATGTATGAGCGATATAGCGGTTTAGAGCCAAGCTTTTGCCGTGTTGCGGTGTGATCAGTTCAATGCGATCTATTTGAGAGACGGTTCTGAACGATATTGTCGAGTGTACGTCCTTATTTTAAAGGCAGGTGTTCATCATCGTAGACCATAACACCGCTTCCACCAGGTGGCTTCGTGTATACACATGTCTGATTCATTAAAAAATAAATACTATTGTGTCTTGAGATGTATCTGTCACTAGTAGAAACTTCTCAAGGCTGCTTGTCTTTATTATCGTCCCGTTTTAATGTACAGCTTGGCAAAAAAGAGTCTGAGGCGGTGACAGCTGGAACTAAAAATAAAAATCTTAAAAACTAAGTTTGTGAGTACTAAAATAACATAAAAATGATTCATTTGATTATAATTAATGACAAAAAACTCGTCATAGAAATATGTAAGCACTAAATAACTTGTAATTTTGAATTGTAGTGTGAAAAGTGCGCCAGCGGCGCCCCCAATTTTTCCAGACTCTTTTTTGCCAAGCTGTATGTGGTGTTAATATTATGGTATAATTCTATGTATAAGTAAGTTTATCTATGGTCCACTTACTTGACAGCTGGCCGCTAACATCAAGTATGTAATTATTTAGAGAGAAGTTTAACTGTAACTTATCCAGCTGTTTAGTTTTTTTTTTAATTTGTATATTTGACTATGCTTCGAGGCATTGCGATAGTCGCAGGTATGACCTTTGTATTGCCAAGTCAAAGGTTGCAAGTGCGAAACTCAAGACACCTCTGAATTTTCGGATTCATTTACGTATTAGAAATTAATTGTCACTTGCTAAAACGGTGAAGGAAAACATCGTGAGGAAACCAGCATCAACTGAGAGATTTTTAACGGTGTGAAAAGCCCTGTCAGAGGCCTATGGGCGGTTTAAACTCTAACACGTAAGAATAAGATAAGGAGAAGTAACAAACGGACAGTTTAAGTTATTTTTCACATTTATATTATTTTTTGTAGAGATTAGTCTTATCAAAACGGTTGCAGTTGCGCGGATTGTAAAATGTTAACACCGTACAGGCCGAAGTCTAAAAATTGTTGCAAAAGTACACTTACAAAGTAAAGTGTTAACAGTATCTATTGCGCATGATCTTGCGCATCCGTCGCGACCGGTTGTACGGGTAGCTTTCTTCACGGTACACGCGAGCACAGAAGTGCTTCGTTATAGTTTTCTAATATGTAGTAAAAGGTGTAATTGACTTAAATACTACGTTTAGTTATTTCTGTGGTGAGAACTGGTTGGTTTATAGGTTTTCTACGGCTACCGAGTTGCTGTTCGCCTTGGCTGGAGTTTCAACGTCCTTCAAAGATTAGTTCAAGTGTACGGAATGTATTTACGTTTAGCAAACAAGTTTTAAATTCGATTGTTTAATATCATCATCATTAGTCTGTATTAGTCCACTGCTGAACATAGGCGCTACTTTTGTGCGGTCATTGGAGGTATTTACCCATAATAGTTATGCTGGGCAAGCGGGTTGGCGATCGCAGTAGCAGATAATTGCTGTTACATAGAAGGTTGCTGCTGCAGTGCTGCCCATGTCCTCCGGATCGTTCCCTTTGTCGCTAAAAAAAACAAAATTCGACATAGGCGACAAACAATGGAATGAAAACATTACGTTCGAATTTTAAATATTTACATTATTTGAAAACTCTTTGAAAATCAGACGCCGAGTAAAAAGTTCCATTACAAGTATTTATTTATGAATAATAAATTCATAGAAATATTAGAAAACACGGCAAAATTCACTTTCGTTTACGTATGCAATACCTTATTTGAATATCTTAAGTAAGAGCTCGACTAGGTACCTCATATTTCATATTATCTTTATAATATTTTATATGAATGTTAGGAAGAGAAGTATTTATTCATTCAAATTATAATTGTATAGATCCATTGATATATTTATAATATAATTTATGCCTTTTTAATAAGAGTTTCTTTCAGACAACTTGATGTTTAAATATTTTGAGATAAGTTTATCACTAAGTAAGTAGTAAGTAAGTAAATCTATCACTGACGTCACTTTTAAACTTCCCCTCATATACTAATTTCTTCCTTTAGGTTATCTAGGAAGAGATGGATGGATTTTATGAAGTTTGATATGGCAAGAAAGGAAGTGACTACTGAGATGACGGGTGATAGAGATATGTGGAGAAAGAGGACATACTGCGCCGACCCCAAATAAATTGGGAAAAGGATAGGAAGATGATGAGTATAACCTTAGAGTATATAAGAAAATATAGAGCAACCCTATAGAAGTATGAACTGTGAGCACGGGTATGAACAACGCGGCCGCGACATGTGCTCCGTTTGCGATCATACCTCGATCAACTGCGGTTCAACTAGGCTCCACGAGCGAAAAAGTTACATTTTAGCTTATATCATTTTGAAAAACGTCTAGAAAACATAATTTGAAAAAATGACATTTTAACATTTGTATGGTGAGACCTGCTTTCGCTCCACACAAGGCTATGTGGTTGACGTTATCACTCTATATTTTCTTGAGTACTCTATGAGTATGACTCATTTCTTACTTTATCCCTTCTTGTCACTCCACACAAAATATCAATAATATCAGTAATATTTTTGTGAAATTTTTACATGTTTTAGCACATGTTAGCTTATTAAATATAAATTATCTTCGTCGTATAAATTATAAATTAATTCTTATTATAATATATAATTCAAATTTCTTATTAAATATTTATAATATCAGTAATGTTTACAAATTACGGCTACAAATCCATGAGAGCCTATAAAATGTGCAGTTTCGCAGACAGATTATATACAATACCCTTCCCACATTGATCTATTGTTTGAAAATGCAATATTATTATTTACAAAGTCAGTACAATTAGTATTGTTGATTGTTTGTGTTTTGATTCTTGGACTCCATTTTGTCATAATGTTTTGGTTCATTGAATTTGTATGTTATTTATTTTGCATAGTTGAACGTTGATCGCATAGTTATGTAGTTATTTAGACTGCCTCGTTGGTCTAGTTACAAGCGCGACTGCTGAGCATGAGGTCCTAGGTTCGATCCCCGGGACGGGCAGTGTTGTTGGGTTTTTCCATTAGGAAATTCTCAGTAGCAGCGCGGAGTCTGGATTGTGCCCGGTTAATGGCAATAGGCTCGCCCCCTATTACATGGGACTTATAACGTAGTCGGCGAAACGTAGGTGTACTGCAAACCTCTGCCTACCCCTTCTGGGGAATACAGGCGTGAGTCTATAAATAAAAAAGGAGTCTTTTGCTATTTAAACATTAAAGATATAATATTACTGAATATATAATCATTCATTAAGAAAATTTTGAAAAAATAACTGATACGGATGGGATTCGAATCCACGATCTTCAACGTATCGTGTCGACGCTCTCACCGCTAAACCACCATATCCTACTAGCATTAGTCGAAATTTCAAATCTCTTTCTAGGCCTAGGGCGTGTGGTAATTAGTAATTACTATTGGAATACATTACGTATCCTGACTTAGTGCTCAAGGATCGAATTCCATTCGTATCAGTTGTTTTTAAAAAAAAAATACAATAATATCACTTAATATAGTTTAAAAAAATCACCGTTAAGGAGAACAACACTATTAAAGTTTTAACAAAAAATTCAGCTTGATCGGAATAAGTTTTCATACTTACACTTACAAAATTGCTTCAAATATAGTTTTTGTTTATGCAATTTTTATATTATATCTTCAATGTACAAGTGAGATAGGGCCGAGTGTCGCCGCCTTAACTTAAAAAAAATCGCAGATGACCAAGACCTTGGTACCTATACCATAAACTCTAAAGCTGTCAGTCTGGGTGTTTTGAATAATGTTCTCTCGACCGAATTTTGGTCATAGCGGCCATTCTGAACAAATTTTGACAATTCTATGAGCATTATTTGTGGGTGTTTTTTAATCAATGTCAATATATATTTTTCATGTTAGCTAAAAAGCATAAAAGCATTTTAGAAAATAATTATACAATTTCGAAATTACAAGTTTCTACATCAAACTGTTTAGAAATTACAGATTGAAAGGGCAATGGCTAGAATCATGCAGTTATTATAGAAATTATGTGTCACTTTCGCCGGCTTGGGAATCAAACTAGGCGTTCTATCCGTCTGTCAGTTCATTAGACCATAGACGTTTTATGAATAATTAGATATATTTGCAATATTGATAATGTATTTGATATGCATGGTTTGGCATAATTATGTTTTTATTGTCACGGTGTGTAAGCCAGGTTACTGAGTCGATGGTGCGGTCTATTTTGTAGTATGACTATCGCTTCTACTAACTAAGTATATCATTTATGTAAGTCTGCAGTTGTATCTATAAAACAGTACCGTGACGAGGGTTGATAAAAATCATGATAGAAAAAGGAAAAAAAGTCTATTTATTTTCTTATTTTGATGTCAAAATAAAAAATCAAACCAAAAATCAACATTAAAAAAATAATGAAATTCAACGACAAAATTGTCTCGACTCCACTTCTTTTGGTGGAATGTAGAGATCATTATAAACATCTTTATTATTTGTACCTTTCTCTGCAAATCAATAAATGAAATGATATTAGGTATTTGTTTATTTTATTTTTTTATCTGAAATTAAATTAAACTTATTTATAAAATAAATAAATCAGCTTGTAACTGTCCCAATATAGGGCAAAGGCCTCTTCTCATACAGAGGAGGATTGAGCATTAATCACCACGCTAGCTCACTGCGGGTTGGTGATTTCAGACTATTAAAGTCCAGGTTTCCTTACGATGTTTTCCTTCACCGTTAGTCAGTGGTGTCTTAGATTAACTAAGAAAGTACATATGACATTGAAAATGTCACATTGGTACATGCCAGGTTCGAACCCACACCCACATGTTTGCAAAGCGGGTCCGTAACCAATGCGTCGCCACGACATTATTACATACTTATTTATATAAGACGAATAATACAAGCAGTAACAATTGATAGAAAAGGGTAATGGGAAAAAGGGTACCTATAAAGGTATTGCACGTGGTACCCTTTGTGAAAATAAACAACTAAGTATTGATAATATTTGTACACTAATTTGCCATTTTGTTTGGATAACAAAATGCTAACTTCATTGTTTAAATCATAACAGTTGAAAATATTTTTCAGGTGTACAGTCAACCGCATGACAGTAGTGACACTGAACTACAAAAATAGCCTTTACTGCTACGTAATAAGGGTGCTGTCAATGTCAAATTGTTACCACTGATGTGCGGTTGACTGTACATAAGTTCTTCACGAGCGATGCTTTTCTTATTTTATTTTTATTGATTAATTTGTATGAAAGCGATGCTGTATCCTGGAAAATTACGCGCTAAATAACATCCGAAAGAAAGACACAGTCACAGGTATAAATAACATATACCTGTGACTGTGTCTTTCTTTCGGGGAGAAATTCTCTTACCAGAGAAATCTCAAACCTACAGATCTTTTGGTCCTCTGAGATCTTTTGGTCTGTTTGTCTGTGAATTTGTCATGTTCCATGAAATACAAGACGTTCTATGAAACCTATCTGGGCGATACCGTCCAACTTCCAGTTCCATAGTTCACGTTTAAAGATAGGTGCTCCATCTTAGACCACACCATCTCTTACCATCAGTGGGGCTATGCGGAGCTCTTATTATATTTTAGCGATCCAAATGTAGTGTTCTTTTTTTGAAAATGACATTCTTTTTCTAAGAAAAGAACATTACCATATTGTATAGTCTCAAACTTTCGCGAACACTCAACATAATGAAACAACTTTTTAACGGATATAATTCGCGTTTTTATTTTGATAATACAATCCTGACGTTTCGAGTACTTTGCAGCACTCGTGTCTAGTCTGCCTGCGACCATTGTTTCATTATTACCATATTGGATAGCATTTGGATTGCTCAGATTTGATAAGATCTCCGCATAGCCCCCCCGGTGATCCGTGATCAAAAACACGCCTTTTCATAATAAAAATGTATAAAGTTTTAAAGTATTAAGTTATGATGGCGAATGCCGATTGGACCTTGCGCAAGCCAGCCAATTAATAGTACTAAAGAAATTTTATAAACCAAAGACAATAGGTTGTTTAAATCGCTGCGTTCAAAATTTATTACAAGAGTAAATTTTATTATTTTTGCGATTTCAAGAGAAAGTTTTTGTTATTGTTGTTTACAGTATTGGTTTTATTATTCTTTGTGACAACGGAAAGGAAGTCTAAAGATAAAGATTTTTATATTCTTTTATTTATTTAGTTTCCGCTAAGGCTTTGCTCATATAGTATAGGAATGATGAAAAGTACCCTATGTCCTTTTCCGAATAATTATAAAGCTCTGAACCAAATTCCATTGAAATTGGTTCTGCAATTTTTGCGTGATTCGGTAACAAACATCCAAACATCCTTTCAAACATGCGCATTTATAACGTAACAAGTTTCCGGCCACGGCTTCTCTTTATAAACAATAGCCTATAAATTGTAAATATCAAAATTTAAAAAAGCATTAGCTATTTTTAAATTAAAAACTTAAGTGGTCAAATTTCAAGGGATGAGTGCACTCTAAATAGGTGTTTAGAATCGATCCAGTATATTTAAAGATACTTAATAAAATATTTCGCACTTCTCTTACCTAGTGCCTTTCATATTATATAAATCATCCGTAAAGTTCTACGAGAATAAAAAACAAAATCAACACGGAGTTTCTAATTGTAATAAAGTTAATTGACATAACTGAGTCATCATTACTGACCTATAATGTGTAACACAATCAAATATTACCGTATCACGAGTAAAGTGCAAAGACATATCTACCGTAACTACCTACGTAACGATACAACCGAGAGATAATCTCCATTTGCGCATCATGTGCATACACATTTGAACGTCGCCAGACGCCGCGACCACGCGTCTCCCGCGTAAATTCTACCGCCATGTTTGTTGTTCTTTTTTTAAATTAATATTTTTTTTAATAGTGCCGTGTGCTTGACAACTGTTTAGTGCTGTGAAATTGTTAATTGATTTGAAATTGGTTTTGGATTTGACTTTGCGCTGTAAGTAAAAAGTTAAAATTTAATTTAGTTTTGGTGCAAAAGTTTGTGTAACTGTGAATTATTGTTGTAATTATGAATATAATTAACTATTATTATGCTTTAAAGAGGTATTAGAATGCAAAACTCAACGAGCCTTTCAGCATAATTTCTGTGTAAGTTTAACTTATGTTTAAAGACATCTTATCATCGGTATCTTTTAAACATATATTTAGTATTTACTACGTGCATTTTAAGTGCTTCGGATATTGATGTGAGATCGTAAAAGTTAGTGAATGTTATGGTAGTAAAAATAACATCGTAAATTAACTTAAATCACAGTTTAACGTTCGATGTTAACTATTATATAATTTCCGTTAAAGGGTCATTATTTGAAAAACGTTAACATTTTCTCCATCATTCCTAACCATCACGGACATTTCAGGATTAAAATATATTTAAAATTATCATTTTCTTTTTTGTTTACAAACGAAAAATATTTCAGTCACTAGATTTAAAAATAAAAATATTGGCACAACCGTTCGTTTTTTAAAAAGACAAAATATGCATGAATTACGTTTGAATTTCGAACACTTCATTGACGGACCACTAGTCATTAGAAATTGTGCATCGTAATAAAATAAATATTCTTCAGCAATAATTGGTATCTACTTATTTGAGTAATAAATATTATTCGACTTAATACAGGCAATAATTGGTAACTACTTATTTGATTTGCAATATAGCTGGCTAGTCATAGGCTTTGCAAGGCATTACACCGTACTTTCATTTTTGTATACCATACAGGTTGTTTACTATCATAAATTATCAGTATATCTCTGACAGATCTCCATTAATGTTCTGTATGTTTTCTTCGATCAAGTGGGATGACGATGACTCTTATAGATCAAATATAATGAACGTTATATCAATAAGTAGGTAGATTAACATAATTATACCATTTTTTTAACTTTTTTTTTTTTGACACTATAGGAAATCTATTGTTACGAGTCGCCAGGATGCAATAGGATTTCATTCGGATTGTGAATTTGTGATTAGTCTTGAATGAGAGACTTCATCACGAATATTTTGGTAATATTTACTCAAATTATTTATTAACGTACTAACATAGATATCTTTTTTTTTTTAAATTAACAAATATGGACTTTGTCTGAATTAATAAATACCTACATTATTATTAATAAGTATATAGAGATGAATGGAAAAATACCGGCTGCAACCCTAAATAAAATTAGGACAAGGGCAGGTAGATGATGAGTTTTAAATGAATTAAGCTACACATTTCATTTGAACGAGTGAGAACGTGAGGTTTTCATGCCGTTCTTTTCGTCCCATGCGGGTTTTCTAATCGCTCTAACAGATAATAGATGGGGATTAACCTAATTTAAAAAAAGGTGTCAAAGTTAATGCCTTGCGATTCCAATGACGTCACTCTTTAAACAAAGCGGTTCACATGCACTCGAAACCGTGTAACAATACGTAATAGCTGGTTAATCGGCACATTTAAATGCATGTTTCCATTTATATAAACGCGTTCACAATAAAATGAATGTTTATTAATTTGATTTATGAATGAGAATTGAGAATAATAAAAGCTGCTAAAAAATTTAAAAAAAAAGAAAAAAAAACAAGATGCTTTTGCCGTTCTATTTATCGTAAAATTTAAAAAAAAATTGTCCGTACATAATTAAACGACCCGAGTATAATTTGGTCTCGTAGATATAAACTAAACTATGGTATTATAATGGGTATCCGATGGCAACTTCCAACATCCGACGTTGGATTGGAGTAGTAAAACGTTCCGTCTGATAATCATTCAATAAAAACGATTCCATGTCAATAAACAAGCTCTAGCCATTCAATAAATCAATCTTGACGTGTTTAATGTTTTCAAATATTGATGAAAGTTATAGAGCGTATCAGCTGATTACTGATACCTTCTCTATCCTTTTCTACTGGATAAGCAAGCCTCTAACAGTTGAGTTAACAATCTATTTAACATAACATAACATAGACTCACGCCTGTATTCCCTAGAGGGGGTAGGCAGAGGTGTGCAGTACACCCACGTTTCGCCGACTATCATCTGCCTAGCCTTTTCTCAACTGTGTTGGGGTCGGCTTCCAGTCTTACCGGATGCAGTTGAATACCAGTGTTTTACATGGAGCGACTGCCTATCAGATCTCCACAACCCAGACACCGGGTTACACGATACCTCTTGGTAAGACTGGTTGTCAGACTTTCGGGCTTCTCTGACTACCCGTAACGACTGTCAAAGATCTACAATTGACAGCCGGGGCCAATAGCTTAACGTGCTATCCGAGGCACGGAGAGTGATAATTAGGGCCCGGAAAAATATGTATTAAAAAATTCAAAATATGTACATATAATATGGACGAAAAAATGTAAAATATGGAAAAATATGGAGTAAAAATGTAAAATATGGAATAAATATGGAGTAAAAAATAACAGTAGGTACCTTTAAAGGGAGGTACTTTACCTTTTTCATTGCCTTTATTTTTGCATTAGAGACATTGAAATGAGTAAAGTACTTAACACATACATTAAAAAAATTATAAAAAGATGTTGAACTATATTTTTAATACAAATAAAAAAATAAGTTTTATTCAAGAATAGGAATCATTTATTTGCTTTGCATTTATCAACTTCCACTACATCAGCCACTACACTACACTACATGGTTGCAGTAGACAATCAAGTGCTTTTTTTAAAGTATCAAAATTTAATCTGAAGGTTTGGTCTAAATATTTATTGATTTATTTATTTATTGCATACATGTGGTACCTATAGCTTTATATTGCCTGAAAAATCTTTCCACGTGACATGACGTAATGAGAGCATACATAATGTGGAATGAACTTAGAATCAAAAATCAAAATATGACGAATAAAACGCGAGAGAAATAAAATACCTACATGCGGCCGGTCATGGTGGCGAGAATGCAAACACGTAAAATGATATCAATTTTTGTGAACTAGCTCTTGTTCTATGATATAAAAATGGAAAATATGGAGGATTGTGATATATTTTTGTAAAATATGGACTTAACCTTGAAATACCTTAAAATATGGAAAAATATGGAAAATAAAAATTAGTTTTTCACATTGTAAATATCATAATCGATGTAGAGAACACATTCTAGACCGAAAATCGTGTAAATTAAAAATATGTATTTACATATTAATCCGGGCCCTAGTGATAATTAATTTATAAAACGCACATAACTTACGAAAAGTCAGAAGTGTGCGCCTTGGGATCGAACTCGAGACCTCTGACTTGCCAGTCAACAGTCACCACCAATAGGCTATCACGACTCTCAACCACCACGTTTCGCCGACTATGTTATCTATATATATAAAAATGAAACCCGTTTTCCGTTGTCACGACATAGCATGAAAACGGCTTGACCGATTTGGCTGATTTTGGTCTTGAATTATTTGTGGAGATCCAGGCAAGGTTTAAAGGTGAGAAAAAGGGGTAGAGTAGGGTAGGGTAGGGGTAGAGTAGGGTAGGGTAGCGGTATAGTAGGGTAGGGTAGCGGTATAGTAGGTTAGGGGTAGTGTAGGGTAGGGTAGGGGTAGTGTAGGGTAGGTTAGGGGTAGGGTAGTGGGTAAAGTAGGGTAGGGGTAGAGTAGGTTAGGGGTAGAGTAGGGTAGGGGTAGAGTAGGGTAGTGGGTAGAGTAGGGTAGTGGGTAGAGTAGGGTAGGGGTAGAATAGGCCTTGAAGTAGGATATCACGCGTACGAAGTCGCGCGGGGCAGCTAGTAAAAAAATAAAAATGAAATTTGAAATTTGATTGGTGCGAGCAACACGATAGCTCAATTGTTAAGAGTTTTGCTACGGTATGGTAAGTGTCGCGGTGTCGGTGTTTTAGTTCAAGTTCCGCTCGTATTCTATATCTTTCTCAATTTCCTTAAAAAAAAATTTAACAATAAATGACCGTATCCTATCTCTTTTTCAATTCTATCTTTAAATTTTCTATGGCAATAAATAGTATAACATAATATATTAAAAATCATTATAATATAAAAAAGATGGTTTACTAGTCCACCATATTTCATTTCAACGCATCTTTGCGTGTCATATCAATTAAGATATTTTCTTCAAACGAAATTCAGCGTACGTTTCCCGCGAATACGGAAGATTTTGGAGCACCTCCGATTCTTCTCGGTCAGCTGGCTAACTAGGTACAGAGTTAGTAGCCGCGCTTATGTTAATTTCAGCGTTTTGTTTTTTTTTTGTCTATGAATTAAGGTTAAGTATCATCTTTATTGTCTTTGGTTCTATACGGCCACTATCACCAATTATGAACAAATGAGGTATTAATTTTTTGATCGGGAAATAAATTTCTATCGGAGCAGATTCAATTATTAATTAAGACTGACTCCTCTAATCTTGGATTAATTACCTGGAGAAGTCAGCTGACGCAGACTGGATTGAGGAATTTGCTCCAGGAAAAGCTGGAACTTCTTTTTTTTTGCAGTGAAAAATATCACCACCCGGTCCACCCAGCACTTATAGGGCTATCAAAAGTGCAAAGCGAGTATATTTTAATAAAATATTTGTGAAAAATTTATGTTTTTCCAATTTACTAGGTCCGTGTCTCTATCAGTTCTAGGTTTGCTGGTAGAGTTCAGCTTTGATTTAAGCTGCCTTTGTACATGTACTGTAGTCTATTTGAGTATATCTCTAAGTGTTCATATGTGTACAATAAAGAATATACTTTTAAAACGACTTTTATAACGCTTAGGTACTATTAGCTTTCGGTATGACATACTCCTTCTGGGCCACCTTGTTTATACATATAGAGAACCACAATAATTGAGACGTAAGCAAAAACATATGATGCACGGACCAACCAACTGAACAAGGCTGGTAACTGGAGCGTGGTGCAACGTTTTTAGATGCTCCGTACTTTATTTAATTGCTATGAAACGCTGGCAGACTGCGTTTGTTGTTTTTTTAAATATTATACACACAGCTGTTTTAGAGGGGTTTGAATATGAGGCTTTTGGGATAAATAACGGACAAATTACTACTGATAGTAGAAAACAATACCTTAACTATTATTTAATTTAAGCAGCTTCTACAGGATTTAAAAACGAAAATTCATATCGGTTCATTTATTAATTTGCACCAAGATGACATGAATATTTAATAAAATAATTTTTTTTTTTTTATTTGATTTCAAAGAAACGAGCCATAACTTAATAGTCATAGATTTAAAAAGCAATTTTTACAGCCACAACTCAATACTCATACAATACTTAGTAAATATTCTTCGTTCAGAATCACTACATAATATAAAACAAAGTCGCTTCCCGCGTCTGTCTGTCCCTTGTACACTTAGATCTTTAAAACTATGCAACGGATTTTGATGCGGTTTTTTTAAATAGATAGAGTGTTTCAAGAGGAAGGTTTATATATGTATAATACATGCATATTAGCGTAACCGTGCAAAGCCGGGGCGGGTCGCTAGTGATATAATAAACTTACAAAACTAACCAAATACAAATTGCAAAATATTCCATAAAACTCGCATGAAATTCCCTTTTCATTTGCAGTAAGTAATAAGAGCACAGAAATTGACAGAACATGTGCAAACATCAATTAAAATGGATTAATGAGGTCGTAAACAGTAAAGTCTCCTTTCAAAATATTGCAGTAATTACGGCATAAGCACACGAAATGGTATAATTAAACAAGTCCACAATGACACCATAATATTTCACATAATAACATAACAGTAGCTGTGCTCTAGAAAGGAATGCGAATTACCAAGGTTCTTTAGCGCGTAATATTTAAAAAGTTATGCGTGAATCTTGAAAACTTTCAATGTCGTTTCGTCCGGTGATTGTTGTAAGTTGTTATTGGAGGATATTATTTAATCTAGAAAAATGCATTTAGGTTATTACAAAACAAACTGTTTCCGTTTTTAAACGGTTTTACTTAGTTCGACCTGTTTATTATTTGGTTCAAAAGTAATCGATATTTCACCCCCTTCCTGTTGACAGATTGATCTGATATTTGGTACACAGCTTTAGTTTTGATGACAAAACCGTTTTACGTAAAAAAATTTTTTTTTATTTATATTATATAACATCATCATCAGCTTGTCTTAGTCCACTGCTGAACATAGGCCTCTCCCAATACGCGCGACTATTGTGCGCTCATTGGAGGTATTTGCCCATAATCGCCACGCTGGGCAAGCGGGTTGGCGATCGCAGAAGCAGATGATTACTGTTACACAGAAGCATTCTGCTGCCCATCCTCCGGATCTTTCCCTTTATTCTTACGACACTCGCGGTACGAGTAGGGATGGCTTTATTCTTAGGCGGAATCTTTAAATGTCCAGGATGCACAATTTTTTTGAAACTTGAAATGGGTCATTCGATACCCACAGAGTTACTTAGCGATCCTAGCTGTTTGCTAACTGCGAATATTTGCAGCTAAAAGCCTTCTCTTTAATACCCATAGGCTTACTTGATCTCGCCGTACTTTTTCAAGGTTCTTTTTGAGATCCATATAAGAACTCTAGTGGGTTTTTATTAAAATAGCTATTTTTAAAACAATATGTACAAAAAATAATAATAATAAAAAAACACTATAACATTTATGTGTTCACATTTTTTGTTATGTTTGGTTTGGATAACAAAAAACATATAACTTATAACAAAGAATAAAAAAAACACTATCATGTTTTTAAAAAAGAAAGAAAAACTCTCATTTGTAAATAAAAAAAAACTATTCATAAAGGACAATCACATATAATAATTTATTGTTAATAACTGCAGTTAGGTTACTTGTATAGGTGCCCGATTTTTTTTCAAAGGAGTGTATTATATTCAGTTCGCTGAAGTTGTAAACACTAAACACAACGCACCCATGATCAATCATTGAACCTGAAGTAATTCTCACGGATTAAGAAATCTTACTTTTTATGGTGTAGATGAGCATGGTGTAGCTTCATGTCGGGGTTTATCGCGTGCCTGACACCATAACGTCACTTTCCCTGTAAATATAAATAAATCAGATCATTTTGTAAAGCTTGATTTACATGCGTCGTAGGTACGTGGTACTGGAAGTACTACATGCCTGCCGCAGGGGCATTTTCCTGTTTGAACTTAGGAGGTAATTAAGGATCATTCCTACCACTACATTCCTAGATTGCACCTGAGGGTCGCCTGTGGTAAGACAGCTTAAAATACAGATTTCACAATATCTAAACAAAATTAGAGTAATCTGAAATGTGATTGGTTAACAATAGTAAAAAAAATACTTATCATTATTCAGTACTTATCAAATCGCTCTAGCCACATTTATATTTCACCTTTCCCAACGCAGGTCTGCTGGCAGAAATTCCTAAATGGAATGAGCAGTAACTTTGTACATAATTTTGATTACTGTAACTTTTTTTTGTGTGTACATTAAATAAATAAATAAATCAAATCTGAAACTATTTATTGAAAAAAATGTTCCCCAAAATTATTTATTTTAAAAATAAACATAAATAAATGCCACAAATACAAATGTAATTGGCAGTCTATTTGCAACCACTTATAGACTGGAATACCTTAAAACACAATAGAAAAATATTTTAAGTCTTTCGATAAATTCACATCATGTAAGCCTACTTTAGTTATATTTAACTAATCATACGTTTTCGCATCATTAACGCCACAAACGATGTTTAAGTACCATTATAGTGTCTTAAGATTTATGTATTAATTTGAAAATGTATGGGAAAATTACTTTTTCTTAAATTGATTTAGATGGAGTACCTAAAAAGGTATATTTAACATCTTAAAATCAATAATGTAAACCTCGTGATGTTCCAGAATGTTCTCGTACAACGAATTATGGGGAATTATGGGTTCTTTAGGCAGTAATGATTGAAAGATGATTTATAACCTGTGCTAACCGCAAGAGGACCTAGATACAGCAAACACCTGCAGTCAACAAATCGGTCATATTACGACCTCAATGGTCTAGTCCAGTGGTTCCTAAAGTGTCCACTTGCAAAGTCCCGCTATGCAAAATCCCTCTTTGTCAGTACAAAAAGAAATTGGAGGTGCATGGGAAATTGTCGAGAAAGGATTCCATTTATGCAGATTATCTCCAAAAACTACTATCTCCTCGTCTACTGAGCACCATTATCAGCTGTTTAAAAAGCTTGGGGTCTTCAACAAAACAAAATATGTCGCCAAAATGGTCTATGACAAAAAAGTTTGGGGATGCCTGGTCTAGTTGATATTATTGAAGACAGATGAAAGATTCTGCGCATGGTTTCAGGAATGTAGATATACATGGGTACGGTAAATGCGCAAGCGAAAACCGTATTTCCGCCCAGAGGTTCGTTGAGGAACAACGTGTGGTTTTTAGTCCGTGCGAGTCGGACTTAACTCCATCGCCAGCCCTTGGTGATGGGGTACTCATAAAGAGTTTTCCACACGATGAAAAAAAAGGCATGTAGATGTACATAGGTGTTTATTGTATTTAATTTATCAATCATGAGCATACTTTTTTTTTCGCAGAAGAGGGCATTGTGCCTTATGCATACCATCCCGCTCAGGGATGCAAGACGGTTATGTCGGGCTCTTCGGCCTAGAGATGGTGGGGAAAAAACCATATTATTTTATAGAAAGATTGCTATTTTGATTTAAATGAATAACCTAATTTGTTTTTGGTTAAATTAAATCCGGGTTTACGCCTCATTATAAATGAAATAGGCTTCCTGAATTGATTACAATACTTTTATTACAATGCAATAACCAATTCGTTACTGTTCACTCTTATTTCCTGCTGATGAGTATTTTAATAAAGGCCGACACAATACAATTATTACAAACCTCTTTATGATTTTTAAAAAAAGAAAGACCGGAAATTTATGAATAATAAATCTTGTTATGATTTGCGAGTTACGTAATAAGTTATATAAATTTTAGATCTTTATCTTGTATATCTATAATATAATATCCGTAGTGCGGGAAACGGAAGGCATAGGCCTAATACATATACGATATACGACCACAAGTTGTGGTCTTACATCGGAATTTATCAATGGTAATGGTCCACAACAGACCGCACTGCTTCTGTATCCGTGGTAGAATCTGAGAACCGTAGTTTAAAAGACTTCTCAAGTTCAGTTAATAGTCAATCACGTGATCATTTCTTGAGCACTCAATCAACTTTAAAAAGCCTATCATATTCCTGGGCAGAGTTACGAATCAAAACCAAATCTTGTATTATACTTTGCAAAAATTTCTTAATCTTTAAAAAATTACAAACAGTCGCTATGCCGAAATTGTAAGGTTTTAAAAAAAAGAATTTGGAGGGGTCATTGATATCCTCTTCTTGTACTTCGACATGATGACTTGTCTGAGGTTTTTCAAATAACCCTGTATATTATTTTTACTAATTTTACGTGCCGTATTATTTTTAAACCTTTTTTGAAGTGATATTAATTTGTGTCCATTTTTAATATTGCGTGTATGAGCAATCTCTTGCTAAATAAAAAACAAAACTTAGTAAATATTACTGCAAAACTTGTAATATAACGTTAATTAGTACCCAGTTCTAATTAGCAGTTATTACAATCTAAATATGTTACCAAATAACTATTTTAATAGGCAGTTATGTTAGAAATAATTAACGTTCTTAGTCAACGCGATTTGTGTAGCAAAGATAGCTTAGTCGTATGACCTTCGACTGAACTTTCAGGTTCGAACCCAAGGCACACACTCAATTAATTATCATCTGCTCCGTGCTTCGGAACAGAGGATCTTTGGCCGTCGTTATAAGCAGTCAATACCCTTTTTTGTGGCCGGAGGGAGTAAGCCGAGCCGAGTGTTCCTTGCACTGTATCGGACGGTCGGGGCCGGGCAGTGGGTAGCAGTACAGCGCGCTGCCTGCCTGTAGGCCTGAACAGAGAGTCAGTACCCTGATAAAATCCTGACAACTGATCTAACTTAAGAATATCGTATTCCTTTGGGTTTCGGGGGTCAGATACGCTGCCGCATCGGAGAAAATTTATATTGAACTGCATCTAGTTAGATTCGAAGCCGACCCCAACAAACTTTGGGAAAAGGAAGGCTAAATACGCCCTAGGCGTAGAAAGAGTTTTCAACTAATTCTGATGGGATACGGTGGCTTAGCGGTCAGAGCATCGACACGGTACGTCGAAGATCGTGGGATCAAATTCCGCCCGTATCAGTTGTTTTTTAAAATTTTCTTATGAAATAATTATAATTATATGTTACATAAAGTATACTCAAAAAAAAGAATGTTGATGTCTTACATAAAGTACTTAAAATTTTAAAAAAACTAGGAAACGATAAATCAGTCATCTAATTACATATGAATAAATTAAACTAATTTAATATACAAGTTATATTATTATATAAATTCATTATATAGTTATACAAACTATAAACATCCTGTTATATATCCAGTAGTCGAGTTAAATCTCTCTAGCTAAGAATTATAGCTATCATAAAAATACGAAGATAAAAACAGAAAGTTCACTTGCAATACTCGAGTTATTTAATACTTAAGTTAAGGTTTGCAAGCAGTGGTAGCCAGTGGTATTGTTAAATGGTAAGTCAGAGATCTCAGGTTCGAACCCAAGGCAAGCACTGCAGACTTTTCGGAAGTTATGTGCGTGGCAACTGGCGTCACTCTTACCGTAAACAATATTATAATAAGCAATATGACTATTCATTGTACCTAATGGTCTACATGAATAAAATTATTTTGTTTTTGATGTATTAATTAGCACCTGCTCCGTGCCTCGGAAAGCAGGTTAAGTCAGCCCCGGCTGTCTTAATCTAACTTTAAAATATCGTATCCCTTGGAGTCAGATAGGCAGTCGCTCCGTAGAAAATTGATATTCAGTTGCATCTGGTTAGATTAGAAGCCGACCAACAAAGTTTGGGAATAATAAGGCTAAGAGGATGGTGATGTATGGTATTTATTTGATAATAATATAAAAAAAATTATACGCATGCGTATTAGGCATCTGTGGTACGAACCGACCATTTTGTTAATTATTTAAAATTTTTTTTTTCCAAAAAAATATAACTAGTATTGTCCTATAGAAATGAATCTTCTGCATGTTAACAATGATGTGACCGTTCTTAACGCATACGCCGTACGCCAATTTCACCATAACGGACGCTAATGCTTGTCTCACTTGCGCAGACGCATTCTGGAGCGAAGCGTGCCTCTGATGAGATTGAACTAACATAATCGACTTCCATATAATACGGTAGAACGAATTTGTGTTTATTATAATTGTGTTTATCATGGAGAATTTATGTGTCGTTTTGTACTGTTGGTTAATGATGAGTATAATGTATAATGGATTTTATTGAGTGCAATCCGCTTTTCCGCAAATAGAATTGTAGAAAAACATGGTTAACGTTTTTTTTAGTTATTAAACTCATCATTTAGCTGTCCTTTTAGATATATTTTTGACTAAAAATCAAATGTTATAAATTCACGAAAAAAAATTAGCTGTTCCATACATTTATGTTCACATGACTCGACAAAATGTATGGAACAGCTGATTTTCTTTTGCAGTTTCAGGGTTGGTCCCATAGTAAAAGTTGTTCATAATGATGAGTTTAATGACCCCTTATAAGGATGCTGGTGTTTTACAAATAACCCTGTATATCTATTTTTTTATGCACACAAAACTTCAAGTTCCATCCATTTAATACAAAACTGTGCAAATAATGATCGAAAAACTGCGTAGGTAATAATAACGTAATTACAACTGCTCAATGTTTT
Organism: Protodeltote pygarga; assembly: GCA_936450705.2. Lineage (NCBI taxonomy): Eukaryota > Metazoa > Arthropoda > Insecta > Lepidoptera > Noctuidae > Protodeltote > Protodeltote pygarga. The sequence continues at coordinate 2,469,599 of OW388264.2, read as the reverse complement.
TTGATTGTGATAGATTTGTTTATTAAATATTATTTGAAAACAAAAATAGTTTTCAACGTCTATGACACATACCAAAAGATAGCAAATGATATAATATTATTCCCAGCCATATTTTCTAAACTTAGAATTCCATACACCGATGATATGGATCCAAATTGCGTCATTACCTGACCGCATCACATGTCACGTCTTCGCGGTAACTAGGAACATGATTTGACTTACCTGCATTTTTTTAACCGACTTCAAAAATAAGGAGCGGCTTGATTTGACGTGTATACTTTTTTGCCGAGCGATTACTCGGTAACACCTCCAAAACTAAACTCCAAGAGTTGAATTACTAATAAAGTGATAAAATCAACGAAAAAGTACAAAAATACAAAATAATTAATAATTAAGGCCAATAAAGAAGCTCACAGAGATGCGCCTGCGGTGGTACGGACAGTCGGACATGTCATTCAAAGACCTGATGAACACAATATGAAAAAAACAGAAACATTGAAACTTAAGTCGGGACCACAAAACCTGTGGCAGATTATCAAAAAGACTTGGACCCGACGACGACCCAAAACAATATCTTTTGAAAAGGACGATAAAGAGCCGATCCTAATTAGAGATGGAAAAAGGCCTGAAGAAGGAGATCAAAATCACTACATAGTATAAAACAAAGTCGCTTCCCGCGTCTGACTGTCCCTATGTATGCTTAGATCTTTAAAACTACCTTAACGGATTTTGATGCGGTTTTTTTTAATAGATTGAGTGATTCAAGACAAAGGTTTATATGTATAATACATGCATATAAGCGTAACCGTGCGAAGCCGGGGCGGGTCGCTAGTATATTATATAATTATGTCATATTCATACATCTACCGTATCCGTATCACAGCCGTATCCGACAGTGACAGCTTCAATGATTCCTTTCAAATCATGGAACAAGTGTGCTATAGCTTGCAAAGCCTATTTGACTGTTTATTTATCTGACTGAGCGCAAAATGCAAAAATATAACATTTAAAGATAATTAAACTGATCTGAATCTAGGCCAATAGACAGTAGTAACTCAACCAATTAGACATTAATTAAAAAATAAGCAATATTATTCAAACTTCATGTTTCTGTCGCTCCTAATAAATGATTGTAGAGAAACTCCTAAGATCTGTGTTATAATCTCATTCCACCATAATTAACCCATCACCGAGCGATTTATGTGAATGATTAATTAAGTTGTGTAATAGTTATTTATGTAAGTATTAATAGTGATGACCCGAGCCGTGACTTTCTTTGTAAATTATAGTGATTATGATTTTGATTGGTATGTAGGACGGATATAATATGAAGTTGGTATTATAATACACTGGCCTTCAAAACAAGTACAGCTTGGCAAAAAAGAGTCTGAGGCGGTGACAGCTGGAACTAAAAATAAAAATCTTAAATGCTAAGTTTGTGAGTACTAAAATAACTTAAAAGTGATTAATTAGATTATATTTGACGACAAAAAATCGTTCTTATAAATATGTAAGTACCAAATAACTTGTAATTCTGAATTTTAGTATGAGAATTGCGGAAGTGGCGCCCCCAATTTTTCCAGACTCTTTTTTGCCAAACTGTACCTACCAGTACTTGACATAAAGCTGATCTGGAGCTGGAGGATCTGGATAAAGCTGATTTGGTGTAGCCGTGGGACACAAACCTCATGAATTGAAATTTTTATTTATTTATTTATGTACACACACAAACAGGTATAACAAACATGATATCATGAAAATTAAGTACAAGGGTACTGCTTATTTCTAAAGAAATTTCTGCCAGCAGACCTACGATGGGAGAGGCAATTAAAAGAAGTAGACTACAGTGTGTAGAAAAAAAAAGAACAATAATAGAAATATGAATACAGGATAAATGCTAAATAATACAATAATATACAAATACAAATCGAATATATTATATAAATATGTACCTAAAATATATATTATAATTATGATATAACATACACAAATAATATTATCATATACTTATACTACAATAGTTAAGAGGAAAGGTAGTGCTCTTTTACACGCTTTAAAAAAAGTTAATTGTTATTTTCTTTTGTTTCTTGTTTTCTTTTTCTTATTGTTGTTTGTTTGCTTTATTATTTGTTTTGTTTGTGTTCTCGTGTGCTGTCTAAATTAAAATATTTTTCATACATTCATTTAAAAACTTAGTAGGGCTCGTCTAATTCTGTGACTTTCGTAATTTGGTAGTATTCACTTTGAGACCTATAAATTTCTGTAAATGGAATTCAGGCTGCTTGTAAAAAAGTTAATGCTATAAAATTAAGAGAGTCACAGTATTAGATGAGTATGCTATACCACACTTTTGAAATTGCAATTTCTCCTAAACTTAAAGTTAGAGTTTTAAAGTAAAAATCGTTTTATAGCAAATTTCATCGACTTTCTTTGAAGTTTTTTTTTTTATAAAATAATCTTTTTATAATCCTTTTTATTTCGAAAATATACATATTTTGTGTACCTACTTTAAAAGTTATTGCAACTTTGTGGTATTAAGTTTTAATGGCCAGAATGTAAGAATAAAAGAAAAAAAATGAGGAAATTGGAAAAAAGATAGGATATGAGCGGGGTTAGAACCCGCTACACTTGCCGTACCGTGGCATTGCTTGAACCAACTGAGCTATCGTATCGCTAACCTATCAAACAGGTTCCCTTTCTACACAAACGATTGAACTAGTGACATGACATAGCGTTTGACGTGCTCTTACGCATCCAGTCAGTGTTAATGTCATAAGACTTTGTCTACACGCGATCTATGTACACAACACATTCTTTTTTTTATTAATCTTTAAATGTAAAGGGTAATGGCGTCTGTCAGAATCTTTTAAATTTGACTAGAGATGATAATTCGTACGTTAAATAAATATGTTTACATAATATGGAATTTCCTTTCTTTAAATGTTAATGGCGTGGGATGGATATTTATTTCATAACCCATAGACCATTGTTCGTTATTTCGTTTTCTTTCTAACTAGTTGATTGGCATTCAATCATCATCATCTTCAGCCTGTATTGCTGCTGAAGTGCTGAACATAAGCCTCTCCCAAGGCGCGCCACTATTGTGCGCTCATTGGAGGTATATATACCCATAATACCCACGCTGGGCAAGCGGGTTGGCGATCGCAGTAGCAAATGATTGCTGTTACACAGAAGGATGCTGCAGCCCATTCTTCGGATCTTTCCCTTTGTCGCTTCTTAAGACACTTGGGACGAGTAGGGGTCGTTCTATTCTTGGCCGGAAATCAATCGGCAATAATCGCATGGAATAAACATGTGTAATTCCATTTTCATGATACAGTAGGAAACCCAATTGTGGGACGAAGATTAAAAAAAAGTACTTACCAAGGCACCTAACTAAAGCCCTCTACAAACATACGTCTATTATTAGTAAAAAATCTGCAGTTCAATACAATAAGTTTCACATTTTTGAACTAAATATCAAATGCATCGTTTTCAATGGTATACAATGGTATTGTAATTAACAATGGATGCAAGCAAGCACTAAGAAAGCAGTGCCAATTATGGTGACACAGTGCGGGCGTCTCACTGGCCTACAAAACGATACAAATATCATAATTAAATATAATTCATAAGAGATACAAACGATTTTTGATCTTATTGATAGGTTATCCAATTAAAATCAATGAAATTTTGTAAATAAGATAATATTCTCTTGACCGAATTTCGGTCACAGCGGCCAATCTCAACGGAGACTAGCCAATTACGCAGGAGATATTATAGTGCACAAGTGAGTACGCAAACACAGGTGCACTCTCTATTCCCTCACTCTCATTGTCCGATGGGACGGCCTTCCGACACGATCGGAGAGAGATCAGGCGCAGGGCCAACAGCTTTACGTGCTTTCCGAGGCACGGAGTAAGTGATAATTAATTTATAAAACGCACATAACTTACGAAAAGTCAGAGGTGCGCGCCTTAGGTTCGAACCCGAGACCACTGACTTGCCAGTCAACGGTCACCACCACTAGGCTATCACGACTCTTTAATCTTCTTCTTTAATCTTTCTTTGTAAATAAGATAATATAGAGAAGATCTTATCTGTCTGTACCCAAGCATTACAATTTAGCTGGTGTAAAGCTTTGGAGCGTACCTGATTATATCTAGAGGTGCTAAACGTTAGATCGTGTTCTACAGAACTACTGCACTGCATCAGTTTTGTGACCATTTTGAACACAATTTTTTTTATAGTCTCGTCAGATTTTCTAATATATAATGTTTATGATAATGTATGAATAATGTTTTAATGGAATTTTGAAAAAAAAGAAAATGTTTAACTCCTCCGACCACAAAAAAAGGCACAACGTTGATAGCCGTGGTGTCCGCTCTAGCTTGAGCTCCTTGAGTACCGACTGATAAGTTTTATGCGCGGTCCACGGAATACGCAGCAGTCTCCCCCAGCACCACAGTTCAAAGGCGTCTATGGCGATCTTTGGCTTGTACGATCCACGTCTCCGCCACTATACCAAGACACTATCCTTGCCTAAAGATTTATAAATCACAGGCAATGTAACACCTTAGGTAATACGAGACAGGTATGCCTAAGTGCAGGACGTAATGCATAGTTACAACACAATTATAACGAGTGAGGTGTTGGCTACTAAGTAGAGGTTGCTGTAACCAGTCTGTGATGCCTTTCTCCGATGTGTTCTGTTAATTATGTCCTATTGTTAGTAAAAGCAAAGAATATATATTTTTTTTATTATACTTGCTCGTAAAGATAGCTATTGCATGCTAGAAAAGCGTAAAGTAAATCTAAAATACGGTCCTAGAAGAGCGTAATCGTAAAGATATCGAAACCTTTTTATTTTTTTTATTTTTGACAACAATGTGGACTTAGTCGACTAACTCTGCCAGTGTCAAGTATTTTTAATATTTCAAGTAAATAAAATGCTTTTCGTAAGTTATGTGCATATTGTAAATTAATTAACACTTACTCCGAGCCTCAGAAAGCACGTAAATCCGTTGGCCTTGCGCCTGATCTCCCTTCGGTGGTGTCGGATTGCCGTTTCCATCGGATTATGAGAGTGAGGAAATAGAGAGTGCACCTGTGTTAGCGCACACGTGCACTATAGTAGTTGGCTAATCTTTCGAGATTGGTCGCTGTGACCGAAATTCGGTCAGGAGGACATTATTACCGCAAACTGCAAGTTTAAAGTAACCAGAACTTAAACTGTGAAACGGATCTCTCTCTTTCTTGCTTTGTCTTTGTTTTGGCTTTGAATAAATGATGGAAATTTACGGACTCATGCGTTTTGGGTTCAAACCTGAGACCTCTAACTTATTTGTCAACGGTTATATAGGCTATCACGACTTCAAGATAATTATAATGGTTATTTGGTTAAAAAATCCGCTGATACGCTTCCTGTAGTGTAAGTAGGTAGTGTCTTCTGGGTTCGTCTTACCATGTCCCCAGAAATTGGTTCTCAACAGTGTCATGTTGTACATTCTTTGCCAGAAAGATCTTGTTTTGTGAATACCAGTATCTCACACAATACGTTCAGTTAACAATGCTACTAAATACAATTAAACTGACCATATATCCCATATTGGATTTCAACACCGGATTGGTTGTGAGAAAAATGAAGATGATTAAATAATTTCACTAAACACCTAAGATTTGTATTTCTTAAGTGCTGTGTTAAGGAATACAGTAGGGTTGCCTATTTAAAAAAAAAGTCTCATCATCCTTCCCAAACTTTGAGGAGGTCGGCTTCTTATCTAACCAATTTTCTACGGGACGAATGCCTATCTGACCCCCGTAATCTAAAGGGATACAATATAATATTTTATTTATTTTTATTTTTATTTATAGACTCACGCCTGTATTCCCCAGAGGGGGTAGGCAGAGGTGTGCAGTACACCCACGTTTCGCCGGCTATTTTATAGGTCCCATGTAATAGAATAATATAATACAATATGTAATACAATATTATAAAGTTACTAAAAAGTAAAGTAAGGTAAGGTAAAGATTTGTCAGGATTTAACAAGGGTACTGACTGTGTTTCTTAGGGCCAGAAAGAGGATCGGTGTCTTATTTCTCTTCCTTAATCTTCCCCTCCCTTCCATAATCTCCAAGGCGTAATTCCTCTGGTGTTGCAAACGTCCATATGTTAAATAGGAGTCGTTTACTATATCATTTTCAACGTCTGCTATAGGTGCTATAGCCTATAGGTCTATTGTTGGGCTAGATTTCTACTATTGCACGCCACTGAGCACAATTTTCGGCTATTCTCATTGCGAAGATCGTCACTCCACTCCATCTAGCTTGAGGGCCTACCAGGTTTAGTATATAATAAAAAAGTGGATATTTCATCAATTATATCATACATCCTATGTCATAAGAACCGGTTTCCACTTGGTCATTTCTCCGACATAACGTGTCATTCCGGTAGATGTCAATATTGATTTACGATGTATGCGCGTGCGCTTAATCACGAGAGAGTGCGTTAAGTAGCCGTCCAAACCTGCAGGACAAGTCTTTCTACGCCTTTTATGCGTGTGGTTTTGAAAGGGTCGACTGTCCGTCCGTCTATTTTAGGAGAAATTATACGATTGGCATAGCGGTTATGCGAATAGAATTACCTATTTATTTATTTATACTTTGAACAGAAACATGTACAAGGCGGACTCTTGATGTCGTGAGTTCGAATTTCAGATAAACATAGTTCGGTCTGGTTGTTTGTGCATTGTGAAATTAGTTAGTAACTGCAGCCATGACACAGGAGAAAGTCTTAACGTTTCCAATCTTCGTTATCGTGTGATTGATGAACAAACTGGTGTCAGAGTTTAAACCGTCCTTAGGCCTCTGACATGGCTTTACACACTGTTGAAAAATCTCTCAGGTAGCATACCTTTCCTTATTATGTTTTCCTTTACCGTTTTAGCAAGTGATAATGGATAATCCGAAAAATCACTGGTACTGTTAACGAGCCTGGGTTTGGAACCTATGACCATTGACTTGGCTGTCCAAGAGTCATACCATTAGGCTATTACTGCTTTACAAAAGATTGTTGAGGTTGCACTGTTGTTAGATACTAGGCACGGTTAGCATTGAAATTACCGAAAAAAACAATTTATTTTTTTTCATGAAAAAGCCAAATATTGTGTTATTAGTACAAAATACATATTTTGTGTATTTCTTGCTTTAAAAGTTAGAAAACACGTAATGGTTTCCTGTTTCTTTCATAATCTTTTTTTTTACAATTTTATTGGAAAAAGCATGAAATATATACTGGAAAATTTTCTTGAAACTTATTAATAAAACATTGAAAAAAATCAATGGATTTGGATGGAAACGCTAATTTTTCATGCTTTTTTCAATGCTAGGCAAAGAGACGAAGTGAACATCTCCGTAAGTCATGTAAAATTAATGTTATACCACTGCGCTACCATCTATCGTATAAAGCTAACAATTGTTACGAACCATTGTTATGCGCGTGCACAAATCACGTGTTTAGCTAGGTGGAAATTATGTGTTTAGTGCTAACATTTGCCGTATGATGGCGCTAGTTTGTCGGTAGTATTAGATATTAGTTTATTTTTTGGATTTTAAGTAAATAATATTAGTAGTAATAATATTAAGTAGGTCATTAATTCTAATCCTAACTAATATAATAAATGCAAAAGTAAGTTTGTTTGTTTGTTACCTTTACACGCCTAAACTACTGAACCAATCATCCTGAAATTTTGCATATACGTTGTCAGGTGTACAGAAACGGACATAGGGTACCTTTTATCCCGAAAAAAAGTGCTGTTCCCGAGAAAAACGAATAACGTTATTTTGATAATAGATGTGGCGCCATCTATCTGTTTCACGCTAAAACTACTGAACTGATTTTGATGATATTTTACAGTAATATAGCTTATGCATCAAAATAACACATGGACTTCAATTTATCAACTAACCACGCGAAACCGCAGGCGGAAGCTATATACTTAACTAATAAGTTCTTGCAAAATCTGGGGAGATATTTACAAAAAAGTTTAAATTTCGAATAAATTTTACGTTGAAGTGAAGGGAACGAATACCAATAAAGGAAACTCGATTCCCTTTACTAATCGATTAAATTTAATCGATACTCGTTAAACAACGGAAGAGTTAAATACAAGTAAAAGTTGTCCGTGAAAGTGTCCAACAATGTCGCACGCCCAAACCAGTATTTGTGATTATTATCTAATAATTGAGTTGCCTTATTGCTTCTGCTTCTGCACGAGGTGTTGGGATTGATTCCTGGGTTAGGTGAAATGAAATTAAAGTTTTCTATATGGAAAATCTTAGTTTTTTATTAGATAAAAATAAAATAAAATAAATCAGTCTGTAACTGTCCCAATATAGGGCAAAGGCCTCTTCTCATACAGAGAAGGATTGAGCATTAATCACCACGCTAGCTCACTACGGGTTGGCGATTTCAGACTACTAAAGTCCAGGTTTCCTTACAATGTTTTCCTTCACCGTTAGTCAGTGATGTCTTAGATTAACTAAGAAAGTACATAATATGACATTGAAAAAGTCACATTGGTACATGCCAGGTTCGAACCCACAACCACGCGCTTGCAAAGCGGGTCCGTAACCAATGCGCCACCACGACACTAGATAATTATTAGATAACTCAGGATTTTTGGTGTCGTCATTTGAAGCAGGTTTTTTTACAAGCTTGGGTCAAATTTTTCAAATCAAATTTGACCCACCTAAACGTATGACTTTGTAATTTTGCATACTTGTTCAGTTCTGATGACAATACACTAAAATGATAGACATAATCTGATACAGGGTTGCCTTCTTATGAGGGCACTCCTCAACGGACAGCCACACGGACACGAATTTTCGCATACACGTTTAGTTTTGATATTATTTAAAAACCTTGCATTTTGCTAAAGGCAAAATTGTTATATTATGTAAATACATATAAGCGGAATTTAATCCTTTACAAATAATTATAATATCTTAAAAAATACTAGGAATTTAGAAGGTTTTTAGATTTCTGGAAAATCCCGCAATGTCAAAAAATATGGGAATAATATAGCGGGAACTAGGAATTTAAAAAGTTGTAACAAGATAATTATTTTGAAGAGAGTATTTATAAATTGAGCGCCGCGTAACGAGGAATGCATAAGATTGATGATTTTGTGTATAATTTGCGCGCGTGAGAGGACACAGAGTAGAGTAGAGTAGTTTTAGATGCAGAGATTTTTTTTCGTTTGTGTTTGGGATTTAAAAGGAGTTTTTTTTGTCGTGATAGCTATTGATATCCTTTATTGATCTTTTTTTTGGGGTCGGCACAATATTTTATTGATTTATTTTTATCTTGTCATTTCTGTGAGCCTTCATGTGACACCTAATTAAATTAATTATATTACTATTAATACTACAGGCTATTAACACTACGAATACGCAACCATTAAAAGTCAACACGTTTTTATTATTGCTACATTCGAAAATATCCATGTCAAAAAAAAATTGAATAAGTATCTTTCTCGTTATTATTACTCTAAGCACCCTATTTTTTTTTGTTCATTGGATTACTCTTTTGCCAAGGAAGCCAGCATTAATTTATTTGTATGTTAATTTTACAAACATTCAAACAAAACACACGTGAAGTGTTTAAATAAAAACTCTTCACACGCATTTATAAAGATATTAACAATGATTAATTAAAGGTTTTGTCAAACAATAACTTGTGAAATTATAATTTCATTACTCTATGATTTCTCGCGACGCCAGCGCCATCGTTCGGATGGTGGATGAGCCACTCTGGCGCACATTACTTGTACGTATCTTGCTTTCACACGCATACTTGTTTACATCGATTCTATTATTGTATTGTTTAGTTATCGCTTAGTGTTCGTGCTAGTGAGTGGAAAATTAGTAATTATAAAAAAGAAAAACAGAAAAAAAATATAAGTACTTTTTTTTATAAAATAATGTTATGTCTAAATTCTCGTGTTACTCTGTGATTTTGGAGTGGGAACTAAAAACCTGCGCAGTGATGTGGTTCATGTTAATACTATTGTTTTTAATATGGCTGCTCGAGAACTTCCGGCGGAAGCACGCGTCTGTGTCGCACGCATGCGTAAAAATGTTCGTATTTTGAATTTTGGATAATTATGTAGTTGGGTTTGTGGTATGTCATGTTATTAATATCTTGCTTGTATCTTTATGTTCTTTTTCATTATGGTTCAGCTTATGATATCAGTAAGATCCTTATTATATAATATATATAGGTATATAGGTCTCCATAAATAAATAAACCTGCCTGTAACTGTCCCACTGCGAGGGAAAAGCCTCTTCTAATACAGAGAAGGATCGAGATTTTAGACTAAGTGCAGATTTCCTCACCATGTTTTCCTTCACCGTTTCCGTCTAGACTTACAATAAACATTTGAATTTCTTTTAAAAAAAAATTTTTTTAAAAAGAATTTCTTTGAAAAATCTTTATTATCCAACACAAAATAAACGCAGTTGCTGACTAATAAATACTCCTAATCGAATTTCGGGCACAGTGGCCAATCTCAACGGAGATTATGACATTTTATAGTATAGTACTTACTCTTGTGTGTTTAAATACAGAAGGAATGACGGCTTTACGTACTCTGCGAGGAACGGAGTATATAAAAATCTATAGCTACAAATGTTTGTCAGAGCATCACTTAAAACCGGCTGGACCGATTTTTATGAAATTTTACAGCGGGTTTGAGTGTTATATTCACAATTGGACGCGGTGGGTGGCGGATGGTCAAATTAGAATCATGGGGGGTGAAGCCGTATCAAATACAATTTATTACACTAAATAAAATATTTATTGCAGCCACAAAAGTACGCACATAATTTACGAAAATAATAATACGTGCCTTGAATTCGAATCTAAGATCTCTCACTTGCCAGTCATCGTCATACCATTTAGGCTATTCATGGCATTATACAAGATATCGACCCTACAATCACAAACTTAACATTCACGTTTGTAAATCAATTTCAATCAATAGATATATTGATAGATCGTAAATATGCTTTTCGCCTACAACGTAAGATAATAGGTACTTTTCAAATCAAACAAAACAGTTAATTCCGTCCATTGATATAACATGCCTTATTAACATTTCATTCATTTTGTCATTTTTCCGGCGTATCTATTAGTGGCGGGTACACAGGTTGTGTCAGGAACTCAAGACATACATCGCCGAAGTCAGATTTTTTGCATCCTATCGGCGGCATGTATCGTGGATTTGCTATTGTGTCTCATTTCTCGACCTTTGACGAATTAATTAGAATCAGTCGCTTGTGGCATTTTCATAGGGTGGTTTTTCTAAAACCCAAAACCTTTTATAAGAACAAGTTTAATAAAATTAATATAATTTGCACTGATAGTCTGTCAAATTACTTAAGTACATAGTTCTTTTCTTTTAAAAAAAACATTACCTCACTCTAAGATTTTCTCGTGTACAATACGTGGGTTCAATTTTAATTTCACAGTGAACAAACATCCAGACCGGCTGGTAGAAATCGAGTTGTATGGTGCCTCCGCTACTGATATACCAAGATTTATGAGCTATTTATTTGTTATATGGATCTCACAAATATTTGCTCCGTAGCGAAATAGAACCCGCGACACCAAGTGCAGAAGCCGGATCGCTTAACTGCTATGCAAATCGGGCAATCATGTTACCAAGTGACATTATTTGACCACTGACAACACTGACAGCTCCCGAGCCGTGTGCTACAACACTTACATGAAAGTAGGTAGCGTAAGAAGTAAAAAACTGGGTTGATACTTGCTATCGTTTCTAATTCATTGTCTTGCTTCAATTGTGTGTTAATCGAGTTCTTCTGAGAACATGTGTCTGACATAATACAGCTTGTACTAAGGAATTATGACGGTTTCAAACTTTATTATTTATTGTTTTCTTAATTTACTTCCACGTTAATTTTGGACGTAATTAGGATATAATTAGACAGCTGTGTTGAGCTAGATTTGATTAATGTTTCTTGAATTATCGTTTCTATCTATTATATTGTATAATATCTAGGTATTTTTATTGTGGTTTCTACTGTTTCTAGCTATTACCCGTAGCTTTGCCCACGTAGAGGTCGGACTAAAATGTATCTTATTGTTATATTTTTATAAGTAGTGATAGCCTAGTTGTATGAATGTTGGACTACCAAGTCAAAGGTCGTAGGATCAAACCCAGGCACGCACTTCTAACTTTTCGGATTCATGTGCGTTTTAGAAACTAATTAACATTTTTGTGAAAATTTTTACATGTTTTAGGACATGTTAGCTTATTAAATATTTTTTTCAAATTTCTTATTAAATATTTATAATTAATTAACACTGCTAAAACATGAGATCTGAGAGATTTTTTAACGGCGGCGGCGCGGGCGGTGTGTAAAGCCAGCCGGCAGTTTAAACTCTGGTACCAGGTTGTTCATCAACCATCGATGAATAAACAAGAAAGAAGTTACGAAAAATAATGCGAGTCATTAAATGCGAGTTTAAGTTTTAAAAAATTGTCGTTTTTAAACTTAGTTAATGTTTAAATACCTATGCTATTTGTATAATGCGTAGAGACTCTTCTTTTATATAAAAGCTTAAGTTTAATTTGTAAGTAAACAAAAACAGTAACTACAACACATAAAAAGCGCGTATTTCTCTGCGCTTGCACATCGATGTAGATTTTTAAGATTATTAATGTCGCGTGGTTCTAAGAACGGCCGCCAGAGCGTGTCTCATGGCAATAGACGGAGACCAGCTATTAGCATAGGCAGATTTACTTTATTTTATCGTCTGCGCGGTTTCATTAAGGTGGATGACTTACTTAGAATGTTTAATTCAACTAGAGAATGGTGCTGATTCTCTTGTACATCCCGCTAAACTAATTTTAGTCTAACTATATCTCTTTCTAATAAACACCATCAAAAAAGGACAGCAAATTAAACTATCAAATTAGAGTTGTCAAATTAGTCTACGTCCTTGCAATTGACGTGAAATTAGACGAGACCTATAACATGCCGACTAAATTCTCGTTGATTCATGCAAATGGACTAGTTTGACAACTCTAAAAACCTCCTATCCTTTTTTAATGATCCCTGTTAGAAAGAGAGATGGCGAGTCTAAGTTAGTTTAGAGCGTGTGCAAGAGAATTCGCACCATTGCTTGTCTAGAAATTCTACCATAATATTTTTTTGTTATTCTATCTTTTTTATGGATAACACTGAAGCTTGTCAATAGTAGTAGAAAATGGTATTGAACTGTTTTGTTTTTGCCTAATTACGAGTATGTTTATCTAAGTAACAATTTACTTCCATAATCCATAAAATCCATAGGTAAATAACAAATAAATTTGAACACATCGTAAATTTAAAAAAAAAGTATTATATTTGAACGTTTTAAAAGTTAAACATAGTTAAACATAATATATCAATACCGAATAAAATGTCTTTTACTTAAAGTTTATTCGTAACGATTATTTTTTTATAAAAAAAATGTTTATTTAAATAAAGATTTATTATTATTTATTTAATTTTCTAACACGAAGGTTCAGTCTGGACCTTAATGAATATAGTTTCATTAATTAATTATTCATTAAATGAGATGGATGTTTCATATTCGCGTTCTGCTCACGTTTATAGATTGGTATAAATGAATATAAATTTAAACAAAGTCTGTTGAAATAAAAACTGTAAATAAAGTAAGCATTACTTTTACGTTTAAAAAAAAATAGTTAATAATTTCTTACCAAAATATGATTAGGTAATAAATTAGTTTTATTAAAACTTGCTAAAAATAGTAAAAGACAACAAGTGAGGAATTTTTTAAAGCCACATTAGAGACCCTTCGGGTAGTTTAACCTTTAAAATTGGTTTGATCATAAACCTTACCATAGACCACGGTTGGCGCAATAACTAAGCTAGTCTGCTTGCTGGGTGTCGCAGCTTCGATACCCCAGAAAATTTAGTGTTGGTTTATGTTTAAAAAAAAGTAGTGCTAATTTGCAGCAAAAGACGCAGAATAAACAAGAATTTTAATAGTACAAGCTGTATTATGAAAAGCTCAATTGGCATAGCAGCTAGTTGCTTTGAACAGTAGGTATCAGCTTCAAATCCTATATAAAATTAAATTTTTATTTCTCCAAATACCTATTTAAACTTAACTAAAAAAATAAAGAAGATTCTCGGCAAAATTAACAAAAAAATTCTAAAAAGCTGCTTTAAATCCTGTTAAATCATTTGATTTTTATTAAAAAAAAATTTTCAACATTACCTACCTAAAAATAATTTAAAAGCAAAAAGAAGATTCTCGGTGCAATGACGTAACAAATTAACTAAACAATTTCGCTAAAACTACTGGCAGCAATAGTTTTTCTTGCGCAATTTAATTTTCGCAACTCTAAAGAAGAAATTAACATATTCAAATGTCTATGGTACCACGTCAATTACTTGGTACGGAGTGATAACCATCGGGGAAGTGTTGCTCAGAGCTGTGAGGAAACTATGATGGACTCACGTAATGGCGTGGGCTTCTTGTTTTCTATTTCTGCTTGTGCCGTCATATATTAACGGTTTTAAGAACTTACAAATTGGCAATGTACTGTTTTTCAGCCAGTACTAGTTTGTTTAGGGCCTGATTCACAGGTTACTGATAAGTTCCTGTTAACTTACTGAAAGGAAAAGTTCTATTTGAGTGCCCCAAGTCGCAAAATCCCTAAGTTCAATTTTACAATTATGCAAAGCAAGCAAAAGAAGCATAATAAAAAAAACATACAATCGAATTGAGAACCTCCTCCTTTTTTGAAGTCGGTTGAATATAAATCCTGAAAAGATGCGAATGCGAAATACCTATTTGGTAAAAATATTTACAAAATAAAGAACGCATTCTATACTACGTCATGAAAGTATTTTTACCTCTTTTTTTTAGGATTTATTTTTATGCTTCTTTTGCTCGCTCTGCAAAAGTGTAAAATTGGAATTAGGGATTTTTGAGAAAGAATTTTTCAAGAATTTTTCAATGCCCCAATTTTTCAAATTTTTGAAAATATTAATATTACATAAATCCAATGATGCACTTTTATTTTTGGAGGCCATCCACGGCCACTTGAAAGGTGCGACAATTAATTTTAAATATAACTTCTAAATCGTTCTTCACTTGCTCGGTTTTAATTATAATAATGCTATTGTTTTTTTAGGCACAGATTAGACGTGATTTAAATTTATTTCGCATCATTTCATAATGTTTAATGTCATTAACAATATTCCATACGATAACATTTTCCTAAACTTTGTATTAAACTGTAACTTACTGTAACTAGTAGTAATGCCTAATTTGGCCAGAGGTACGTAATTTTTTGGTGATGATAATGTCGATCACAATGACTAATTCAGAATAACAGTGTTTGAGCGAAATCTACTCACTGCGGGCGCGGGAAAACGATATAGTATGACATACATGACAAATAGATCGTAAATATAATAACTTAGGTCAGCAATACATACATATAACAAATAATTGGTTATTTATGAATGTAAGAACAGCTAGTAAAAACTATTAAATTAATTTAGTGATCATGAATTTAGTTCAATTGCACAAAACGGTTCGTTGCATTCACAGAAAATTAAAAAGATTTGCAATTCAAATTAGGAACAGTGAAAAAAATTCCACACCGTTCTTAAATATATTTTTTTTGGAATCCGGAATAGTGATGGCAGTTTAACAAAATCATTTTAGTTATTTTTTTTTTCTTTAAACAATATAATTATAATGTTTTCTTGTTTAAATGTTTACTAAAGGTTTACTATAATAAACATAGTATCACTTCAAGTATTTGATAAAAAAGAATAACTTCAAAACTACATAAAACAGTTATATTTAACTTCTAACGTGTTAAACATGAATATTCAGTGAAATGATTTAATCATACATATTACAATAATCTTCCGAGTGCTAATTGCGTAACATTCTTTGTGTCACCTACGTCACACAAGTGAAAAACACTTTTTCTAAACAAATCAGTGTGCTTAGTTAGGACAAAAAATTATTGAATAGTTGCACGTAAACACGAGCGAACTTGGTTGTCATTGTTAAACATTAACGGTCTTATAACTAAACATAATCACTGTTTTAAAAGAGTGTATATGGTGTTAATTGTAGTTTAATTAATTTATATCACAAAACACTTCCATAAACACAACATTAAATAGACTGACTAACAGACAAAGCACAGCTCTAGAGATTTGAAATTTAAAGCAAAATGTCCACCACTCAGAGAGTACGTATACAATTGGTGAATAGGGGATGAAAGGCGGACACAGCGCTTTTTTATGTTTTTTTTTGTCTGTAATCTTTTGATTGAGGATTTTTAAAATGGAAATGACTTCAATCTATAGGAGCTTTGGGTAATATAACGGCTCAAATCTAAAGAAAAGTAATTCATGATACTTCAAAGATCTCATCGAAAATTTGGTTTGAAGTTGCAGTTAAACTTACAATCAATTATGGCGTCTAATAATTTGACTCTATGGTTCTCTCATATCGATTTTCATACCATTATACACCAAATAAATATTTAAGCAAACAAAGGTTGCGATGGCTTAATGTCTTTACTATAATTTAATCTGATTTCTAACAAATTTTGGAATTTTCCACCTGTATTTCCGCTCTAAAACGCATCTTTGCATAATATAAATAAAGGTAATTGTTACGCGCTTAATTTCTTACGAAATGTTGCGACACTAGCGCCAATGTTATGACAGCTGCTCTTGTTTATGATTTAAATTACGAACCATTGTGAAGGCGTGTTCTTGTTATGTGTAAAATAATTACAAATTGATGTAAACACTAGAGAATGGCTTCCGGATTAATTATTTTGATTATGGTACATTTTATTGCCATGCTCGTAACTACCTAGATTGGGTTTTTAATAACATTAATGTGGGATTTGTATATTTATTATATAAATGATTCTATTCAAATTTGTGTAGAAGTGAAAGTGGTAAGAAAATTATATTATCGCCTCTGAAAAATCTCACATAACATGCATACTAAATTATTTAGTTCGCCGATTTAAATGCTTTATTAAATTGATTATAAATTATGATTGTGGCGTTAATATATTAATAATAAGCCCAATCTAATTATGTAAAAGTTTAGGTATAAGTAGCTATAAAAACGAATCGATCGTACGTAACATAAATTATAAACTATAAAGACTAACAAATCAATGTTTAACTTAACTTAATATTATGTTTAACTAGAGAAATTACCATAATTACGCAACTTTTCACGTTTCTAGTAATTTTCACTTCTTTTAGCGAGTAAAACTCCATTTGAGCAGGGAACCGGTTCGGAAATGTGTCATGGTGCTATACAAACAGCTGACAAATCAGTGACAATGCATCGCTTGCGCTGTGCTGGCGCTCGTTAATTTCCATCAACATAGTGGATCATCATATCACTTATGTAGGAATGGGAGAAAGAGCGAGGCCGGTGCCCGCGGTGGCAGTCGCTCAACACGCGCAATTCGACATGGTCAACTGTACATAATTACGTGCACCGAGTGTATGTGATCAAAACACAATTGCACGTATCTGAACGCGTCGCGACACTCGAAAAAAATTTAACGTCAAAATTTTCGCGCGCTTTTCGTTACCATAGACACTTACGATTTAATGAAACGTGTTCTGTGAATGAGAGTGAATTAACATTTTTTTTTAAACGTATCGTGTTGAAGTGAATGTGAAACTATATGTCTATTGCGTAAGCGTTGAAAAATTCTTCGGTGTTGTTGAGATGAATTTTTCTTGAATAACTGTGTTATGTGCGAGATTATTTTTAATTAATTCAATTCAATTAATGTTAATCGGCTTTTGGATGTCCACAGATAATTTTTGGCTATCTATATGATTATTTTATTGGTGTATTCTGTAACACTCTTCGATTAATGTGAATCGATTATAAATCTGAGTTATGGCCGGTACAATTAGAGATAAATATTCTATTGTTAGATTATTAATTGTATAGATGATAACTTATGTTTATGTTAGGAAAAGATACGATCACATTTAATTGTTAAGAAAATGACCATGTAGATAGAAAACTCGTAAAAAAAGTTGGGAACCCAATCTGACGTCGCATCGTGAGCGTATGCGCATAATAATTGTTACCTTTCGTTTCTACGATAATTACTTAATTTGTCGGCCGCGGTTTGCATAATGAGTAGCTACAGTATATTCTGCAAACAATATGCCGTAATTCCGGAGAAATTCGAAATTTTTTAATTACTTAACAAATCTTCCGAAATTACTAACACGAAAATGCTCTAGTATTTGAGCAAGAGGTATTTGTTTCATGTTGAATTTAATTATTCAAATTAAATCAAACAAATTCATACATTTATAATTATTAATATCGTCAATATCGATCTATATTCATCCAATTGATGACCATCAATCGAATTGGATTATAGTTTTTTATGCGTAAAGTTCTTTATAAGGTCGCATAACACACTAAATACAAATTAAAAAAATATCAATATTGTCTATCTATAATTTAAAAAAATGCACTAGGCTCACTGTAGAAATGGCTGATACGACTAATGGCCAATCAGCTAAAAAAAATAATTGAATTGTTAGCAAAATGTACTCAAAGGGGTAAACTCATTAAAAGTTGGGATAAAACCTGTAGCTTCTGACATTAGCGTTGAATAAGTTTAGACTCGGAAGGGTTTTAGCATTTAAGCCATATTGATTACTTCGCTAAACAGCTAGGTATCTCACTCACACTTCAGTAGATTTTTAGTATTTTTTTAATTGACACGGGTGCCTCTTTTTTCCGCCGCGTCTAGAAAAAAACATTCTAAATTTGAATTGTATAAACGAGCAAAAATCATTTTTTGAACTTTGTTGACTATTTATTAGTTTTTAAAATATTTTTTCTACTACCATAGACTAATTACATCTACGCTATAGCTCTTAAGTGCATGTATTTGCATGTAACATGACAAAGAAAGCGTTTGCGCTGCGGAGCGAGACGCAATGCTCGATACATATAATAAAACATAAACATAAATTGTAGAGGACTACTAATAATGTTTTTACACTGTCTGTACTGTGTGGAATGAGGAACATCTGTATTACATTTATTAAGGTTTATTAAGATCGTTAATTTGAAATTACGATTACTAACATTCTAATCGAACGTAGATGACGAATCTATTTACAGTAAACCTAATAAATAATCGTAAAAATCAAGTAGTTATATACAAAAGTCAATATTAGTATTGACTTTTGCAACTACTCCAAAATGGGGTGTCATCGATTCTCCTAACTGCGATTGTGACCTTCAAACTATCTCATTGTGGATGAACATCCCCTCAGGAGATTCTCAGGAGGACTAGAAGACATTCACCAACTCACTTCAGAGGTTAAATCCTGGCTAGCTAATCTTGATATTAAAATATAATTAGAAGTTATGAGGGAACAGATGAACATCCATACCCACATACATACATACAGGTCAAAATCATAACCCTCCTTTTTGCTTCGCTGTAGTCGGGTAAAAAGAGCACATGTACTTACATGAACAAACAGGAAAAGCCATACGATAATTATAATGTTACTATTTTAGTGGTGTTACGAATTTAATTAGGCAACAAATAACAATAGAGATAATTCAATAATATATTAAAATTGGATTTGTTTGTGGGACTTTTGTTCCTCTGTAGTACTTTACCTTTGCTTTTTTTCCTTTATCTTTTGTGGTAGGCACTTTTTGTACTTAGTGTGCATTATTCGATAAAGTTTTGATACAGTAGCGCGAGCATGGATCATTTTATCGAATTTTTATAGAAAATTTATCAATATTAACGTCAAATTTGACATAATTTGATGTACGTCAAACTTGACATTTTAAATTGATAAACGTTCGATAAAAATCGACAAAAAGATCCATGCTCACACCCTAATTTCGACAAAAAAATACCCCGGAGTCCCTCGTCTGCACACGCCTTAGACATAATAGCTATTTAAAAAATATAACGTATGACTATAAAATGTTTTTTTTTCTAAATGCAACGACTGTATTATAAGGAAATTAAGGGGTCTTAAATAAATTAAAATTTAATATCAAATAGATTAATAGATTAGCTTAATTTTCCGCATAATTTAAGGGAAACCAATCAGATTAAAAATATAATAGAGAAGTTCCTAGTTATAAAACGTTATCGCTTAGTAAAATCGCTTAAACATGTAGGAAGCGATTCTTGATATCGTGATGTCGTGTTCACGGCAGTCACTGGATACCTCATGAAGTGTAATTTGTAACTTTTTAGACATTAATTTGAAATTAGCTCATGATTAATTGAATTAGTAGTAATTAATGTGACTTTTTTTTAGTTTTATTGTTGTTAAATGTATTGGTTGTATCATCATAATTTTACTAGTATTATAAAGAGAAAAAAAAGCACTATCTTAATCCGAAAAATTATTACCGCTCAACGGGGGTGAGCTGGTTATCAATATAATTGGTTAGTAATAAAATACTTAGAAACTGCGTTAGTGTTTTTATAAAAGTTAAAATGTTTAAAAGTAATCTTCATTAAATAAGATCGTCTCTAGTTTTTTCTACGGGGAAAGGTATATGTTATTGATCACTACGTTTTGGGAATCTTACTAAATTCATAAGATAGGATATACTAGAGTCATAGGTGTAGAATCTGTAGTGTATATGTATAATCTGTTATAACACGGTCACATTTTATCATTTTGCATTATTTAATTATGTGTGTATGAGTTTTCAGTTTGAATACAATTGTGTCTAATATTGTAGATATTAATTGAAATTTATCTTTTTTTCTATGGCAAATAAGACCTTACTTAAGTTAGCCATTTAAAATAATGCAACAAGAAAATCCTTGAACGAATGGGAAAAATAAATAAATATTGCCTATTACTCCACTTCTATGTTTTCTAAAATCATTACTGCAAACTCCGACCTAGTGAAATAAATCTATATACATTTATATACTTTCATTGACTTACAAGTTTCTTCCGTTTAACCTACTAAACTTAAAGTTAATTAGTACGAAGGTACGTTTACATCTGTCGATTAAGTAACCAATCAATCGTAAATAAAGATTCACAGCCGGCCATAACTCTGAATTAAGCGTCCATGTACTTACTTAAAAATGCGACCTGCTTCTTTACGCGGTCGACTGTACCGATTACATAACGTAATCGTAACAATAAGATGAGAATACGGAAGTGTTACAGAATATGACCGTGTAATCAAATTAACCCTTAACTTCCAGGTAACAGTGATTTTCTGTGCTCTTTCTTTAGTAGTGACAGTTAAATAACGAAAAAGTGCTATTGTAGGCGATGTACAATGCCTAGGGAACGCTCAGAAGACGGCGACTGCAATGCTATAGCCAGGCTCATCAAAGACTTCTGTAGTTGCTCTGAGAACGGCACATGGTCGCCAGATATGACGTCAGACCGCCGGAAAGGCCCGCTACTGAAGAGCGAGCTGACTAACATGTCCGCGATGCGCCGCAGAATCATAGCCATCGCGAAAAAAAAAACCAGAGAAGTACCTGAACCGCCAAAACTGACCTACGGCAACACGTTACAAAAAAATTCTGAAACTCTTACTTCGAATTTAGTGAATACAACTATCAGTTCTCAAGGCAGTACCCTCAGGCGAAACATTGACAATTTCCTCCTTTCCCGAAGGATGTTCGCTCTCGAGGAGGACATTTACGAGAAGCCTATTCAGGTGAAGACCCCGACGTGCGGCGAGAACTGGTCCCTTAGCAAAGCGTGGCGAAATAATAACTCGGATTTCTTCAACCGTTCGCCTACCCTCGATTCTCATCGGCTAAATGAGCGGAACCACACCCAACTAGAGCGAATAGACGAGATCCCGCATCGAAAAAGGCGAAATAAGAAAATAAAGGAACAATTACGTTACGATAGAAATATTAAGAGGCATATACGGATTCGCGTGATGTTGTCGTTGCGTATGCGCCGATATATGAAGCGGAGGCTGAAAAAATCTGGTCTCCAAGTGGCTCAGAATGTGAATGTTCCTCCCAGGAAGTTTCCGAGAGGAGCGTCGATTACGTCTAGTTTTGGGACAAGATCGTACAGGAGTGTGATGACTGATAAGCTGGGGGATGGTGCTGTGCTGTTTGACATCCATGAGGCCAGGAATTCTACCATGGAGCTGTGCCATGACTACGAAGAGGACCTCGATACGCTACAGATCGCGTTACGCGCCGGTAATTTTAGGTAAATATTCTTTACTAAGAGTGAAAGTAACAGATGACTCAAGTATTTGTATTTAGCTCCTACACGAGGCATATGATTGCGTGATTAAGTTTACAAATTCCAAATATCATTGTTTGTTTTGCTTATAATTATTATTTTAGTTTGGTCATAATTCAATCACGATTTGGTAACCAAAATATTGTTTTGTATTTTAATATTGAATACATTTGCTAATATCGTATCGTAAACAATATAGGAACATTGCAATGTAGCTATATGCTTATGAAAAAAACCGTATTTCACGCTGACACAGTCGCGGGCGCAGCTCTAGATCGTTATAATTCGCATGGCATTATATTACCATTGCTGTCAATAACCACACCATTTTTATGCATTAGTCACCACCCAGTAATAATATGGGGGCCGTTGGACGACAATGCGTAACGGTAGGCTAGACACGTATCCGGAGATTGTGAACAATTTAGAAATTGTGACCTCTAGTGTGTATGGTCGAGTCGTGATAGCCTAGTGGTGGTGACCATTGACTGGCAAGTCAGAGGTCTCGGGTTCACCTTTGACTTTTCGTAAGTTATGTGCGTTTTATAAATTAATTATCACTCTCCGTGCCTCGGATAGCACGTTAAGCTGTTGGCCCCGGCTGTCAATTGTAGATTTTTGACAGTCGTTACGGGTAGTCAGAAGCCCGAAAGTCTGACAACCAGTCTTACCAAGGGATATCGTGTAACCCAGTATCTGGGTTGTGGAGGTCTGATATGCAGTCGCTCCATGTAAAACACTGGTATTCAGCTGCATCCGGTAAGACTGGAAGCCGACTCCAACATAGTTGGGAAAAGGCTAGGCAGATGATGAGTGTGTATGGTACATAGTAAATAATTTCTGGTCGCGACAACATAGGGCATTCAATATAATATTACTGTTGATAGCCTAAGTTGTTTGACCGTTGATTCGCAAGTATCTGGGTTTCAAAAAACTATGACTATAACTTTTTGTAAGTTACGTGTAATATTATACATACATAGACTCACGCCTGTTTCCCAGAGGGGTGGGCAGAGACAACGGATTTCCACTTGCTACGATCCTTGCATACCTCTTTTGCCTCATTCACTCTCATCACGTTCTTCATACAAGCTCGTCGGTTTAGGGTACTCCCGACCTGAACTTTTTGTGTATATTATAAACTAGCTAACTAGCCCACTTCGTTAGGCGGTAATCATTTTTCGGATTAATAAGCCTATGACACTTACAAATAACGTGACTTTCTATTAGTAAAAGAATTTCCAAAATCGGTTCAGTAGATTCAGAGATTATCCCCTACAAATTGTAATAAAAAAGTGCGCGCCTTGAGCTCGAATCCGAGACCACTGACTTGCCAGTCAACGGTCACCACTATTGGCTATCACGACTCAAGCTTCGTCAAGTACCTTCACTAACACAATATCTGATTGCATTATTACAACCTTAAATTAATAGTAATCTCATAAACACTCGAATCATCGTCATTGATGTTAAGTTAAAATTAAGTTGTTTCCTTTCAAATCCAACGACCTTCCGTCACAGGTCGATAATCTATATTTGGCCAATAATATTCGTAAGAGATTATATTTAGGTATTTTTATTTTAATAAGCCTGGTAGAGTCTGCTGTAGTCCACCGTTGACTAGCTTCCACGTTTATACAACCAATCTGGTCGCTGTGTAGGAACTGTTACGTCGTTAAGGTACCTATCGTGGACAAAGCTGGTGCACCACTCTTAAGGTTAGAATCGCTTGCACCCGGAACGAACGTAGCACTAACCCCACCCTTACGCACGTAGCATCGTTCAAAGCATTTTGTACGCAAAGTGGTTCACCGTTCGTGTCCGCGATAGTACATGTGTCCTTGCCTTACGTCCCTTTTGTGGGCTTGCCCTTTATAGTGCTTTATGAATTTCGATCACAGCGACCATTCTCAACGGAGAATGGCCCGATGGCCATTCTCCGTTGAGAATGGTCGCTGAGAATTATCTGCTGCGTCGATACGCAGCAGATAATGTAGTGCAAAAGTGTGTGCGCAAACACAAGTGCACTTTTTTTTTTGTCAATCTCATAGTCGGATGGGACGACATTCCGACACGACTGGAAAGAGATTAGGCGTAGGACTGACGGCTTTACGTGCCTTCCGAGACACGAAGCAAGTGATAATTAATTTATAAAACACACATAACTTACGAAAAGTCAGAGATCTCTGACTTGCCACGGTCATACCACTAGATAATCACGGCACTGATATGAATTTTTCAATTGTATTTTAAGAGTAAACACTCATTCATCACAAACAATCATTGGAATGCATAAAATGTCTAGTCATTCAGTAAAATGATTGAAGATTAATCATCATCTTTTGACGCTAATTAAAAAATATTTGTAATTATTTAATAGTTAACTCGTGAGTTAATTATTAAATAAGTACATTTCCGTTGTTTTGAACGTGTCCTAATTAAACATAGTTTTGAAACCTTAGTGAGAGAATAGCTTAGTGTCAGAGCGACTAGGCGATTTCTCAGAAAGTCGCGGGTTAGAATTAGAATCCCGGTCGCAATAGATTTTTTCCTTTACTGAAACAATTAAAATGATTTGCTATTAATAGTAATAAAGATATTGTAATTTTAAAATATTTGTTTTGACTTCTTTTAAGGCTATCTCGCTCGCACATTGAAGGGATAAAATAATTGAATATAGATTATAGTTGCGAAAAATTGCAAAAAATCATGTTAAGGATATATAACTAACTTTTGTAGGTTAATGTTCGTTCGTGGATCAATTGCCGGGCGGCGCGGGCACCGTCGCGTAGCGTTTTGCTACGACTACGACGCGCTGCGCACGCGTAGATTAACAACACATACAAAGTTTAGTGTCCTCGAAAACTTTTATTTTTATGACCTTTTTAATGGTCTCCTTTTTTCTTGTCCTTTATCGTACGGTTGATATACAATCTTGTATCAGAGTTTAAACCACCCGTAAGCCTTTGACAAAAAATCTCTTAGTTAAACTAGTTTCCTTCTCTGATTTATACAAGTAATCTATACTAATATTATAAAGAGGTAAAGTTTGTATTTATGTATGTCAGGGATAATCTCTGGAACTACCGATCTGATCCTAAAAAGTCTTTCACCAATAGGAAGCTACTTTATCCCTGAGTACTATAGGCTATTTTTTATTCTGAACAAAAAACTGAGTTTTCAGTAGAAAATACCAATATCTGTGATTCAAGTCAGAAAAAAACAGGCAATCTGGCTGCTTATCAATGTGTGTTTACGGGAAAATTTAATTTATATTATTTTTTATAGACTCACGCCTGTATTCCCCAGAGGGGGTAGGCAGAGGTGTGTAGTACACCCACATTTCGCCGGCTGTGTAATAAGTCCCATGTAATAGGGGGCGAGCCTATTGCCATTAACCGGGCACAATTCCAGACTCCGTGCTGCTAATGAGAATTTCTAAATGGAAAAACCCAATAACACTTTGCCCGACCCGGGGATCGAACCCAGGACCTCGTGCTCAACAGTCGCGCTTGCTACCACTAGACCAACGAGGCAGTCAACATTTAATTTTCAAAATTTAATTTAACGCGGACAAATTCGCGGGGTTCGGCTAGTTCGCAATAAGTTGAATTAAAACAAAGTTATTGAGATATGACTAATTTTGACCTACTTTATAACCGACTTCAGAACGGAGGAGGTTATCAATTTGACTATATTTATATGTATATTACCAATATCTTCAAAACTAGCCAACCAATTTTGATGATAATTTTTTTTGTTTGAATGAGTCTGACTGTGAAATGGTCCCATAAAAATATTTTCTGTTTTTTATAGTTTTTTGAAGTCGGTTTTTTTTGTTATATTTTTTAAAAATTTCAAATGTGGAAACCTGTCTTTTTAGCCGTAGTTTAGTGTTTAGTTTTACTTTTTTGTTTTCTGTATGTGCCCAGTTTTCTTTCCTTTCCTGCTTTGAATTCTTTGATTAGATAGATATATAGATATATAGATAGATAGATATATAGATAGATAGATTAGATTTAGATTTGATGTACTTATATCACCTTTCAACTATGGTAGACACGTAACAATAGATTTCCATTATCATTAATTCTTGATGTATGACTAACGAGTTGATATCATTCATCAAATATTCTATTTATTTCTTTAATCATTGCTCGAGATTTTTTTCCTGTGCCGTTGGTACACACACGTGGACACCCTGACGGAAACAAATGTCTATACTATACATTATGATATTATTGACCGCCTCGTTGGTCTAGTGGTAGCTAGCGCGACTGCTGAGCTATAGGTCCTGGGTTCGATCTCCAGGTCCAAGTGTTAATGGGTTTCTCCTCTAGGAAATTCCCAGGTAAAATGGCAAGAGACTCGCCCCCCATTACATGGTACTTATAACATAGTTGGCGAAACGTAGGTGTACTGCATACACCTCTGCCTACCTCCTCTGGGGGAATAGAAGCGTAGGTCTATGTTATGTTATGTAGCTGCTTGTTCCCGGTGTTGTCCGGGTGATTTATTTTTCCGGTGGATTCTCCAAAAATGTCTCTTCATACACACCTCGCTCAGATGATGACGAACCCAAAAAAAAAACGAATTTCGGTTACAACTATTATCTCAACGGAAGTTTGTAAACTACGCAGGAGCTATTATAGTGCACAAGTGTGTGCGCAAACTTGCACACTCTATAATTCCCTCACTCTCGTAGTCCGATGGGACGGCAATCCGACACGACCGAAGAGAGCTCAGGCGCAGAACCAACGGTTTTATGCTTTCCCAGGCACGGAGTGTGATAATTAATTTATAATACGCACATAACTTGCGAAAAATCAGAGGTTTGCGCCTTGGGTTCAAACCTGAGACCTTTGACTTGCCAGTCTATGGTCATACCCCTAGGCTATTACAGCTATTATTTATATAGATATGAAAAAACATAATCAAATGAAAATCCGGTGAGACTATTTATAAATGGGAATTGATTGATATTTTAACATTTAAAATCAATACATTTATGAATTAATTTGTTTGAATAATGTCGTCCTTCCGACAGTTTTATAAGTTAAGTAATATATCATACATCAATCATGAGAATTGACCATTAAAAAATATTAAATGCCGTTAAAGGTCATTTTTTGATTAACTTGAAAACAATATTTAAAAACATCGTGAGAATGATCTATTTAAAAAATTAATTGATAACCTAAATGTCAAGATTGTTCCCTTGTCACATTTGAACGAATTCTTTAACTAATTGGAATTTTATGCGTAAAGGATGAAGTTTAAATCATGTACTGATTTATATTTTGACATTTTTTATTAGCCTGCCTCGTTGGTCTAGTGGTAGCAAGCGCGACTGCTGACCACGAGGTCCTGGCTTCGATCTCCGGGTCGGGCTTGTATGCAGTACACCGACGTTTCGCCGGCTATGTGCTAAGTCCAATGTAATAGGGGGCGAGCCTATTGCATTGGACAAAATTCCAGACTCCATGCTGATACCGAGAATTTCCTAATGGAAAAATGCAATAACACTGCCCAACCTGGGGATCGAACCCAGAACCTCGTGCTCAGCAGTCGTGCTTCCACTAGTCCGACGTGGTAGTCAAAAACCCGATATCACTTTTAATAGGATAGGTACTTAGGAATCGAACTTGGAGCTAATGATTAGTACTCTTGAGTCTTGCTTGACCGCTAGACCAACAAGCAATAAATTAATATGTAATGAATTCGTGAAATTGTGTGGTTCACTACAGCAGCGCCATCTATTACCAAGTAGATGAAACTGGTTATGATTTACTACGACGACGACGCTCTTCATACTGCGTTCTTGTGTAACAGTTTATAAGTTTAGCTATCGTTCGCTAGATGGCGTTGTTTGCGAAATGTGTGCGCGTTGATGTCTTTTGTTCGGCGAGAAGAAAATCTTCTGATTTAATAATTTCGGAAGTTATTTTAAGTAACAAAATGTGTTGTTAAAGAAAGTATTGGCATGTTTTTAACGCATTCACAGAAAAGTAGTACCCTTAATGTAATTATCTCAATTTTACCAGTTGAAGATTTTTTAAAATTTCGTTTTAAATTTAGCCTGAAGTCTGTAATGCCCATATCCAAAAATACAATGTAATCTATAGATGTAATGTTTGATCTAGGAGCGGTCGTCTAGCTGTCGAGGGCTGGTGGTGCGGGCGCGCTATGCCGGGGGCTGGCGGGCGCGCCAACAACGGCGCCCTGGCGCTCCACTACGCGGCGGCGCGGGGCTGCCTGGACTGCGTGCGCCTACTGACCAACACCACGCCTGACGTATGGTGAGTACATACACCAGAATGTATATAATAATTATGCTGGAGTCGTGGGGGCCGGGAGCCCGAAAAATGTTTAAAGAACTATCGGGGCGTCTGGTCGAAGCTACTCGGGATCAAAACGCTGGCCTATACCTAGCTCAAAGGCCATTCAACGTGGCAATGCAGCCAGCGTTTTGGGGACATTGCCCACTGGAAGCGGTCTTTTAGATTAAGTTTTTCTCTTTTTATTTTAGTTTTAGCGTTAGTGTTAGTGTTAGTTTTAGTTGTATTTTAATAATTTTTATGTTTATATCTGTATTATCTAATAAATCCCACAAATTCTATTTGATGACAAAGAATTCGTCATTATAATTATGTAGTTTATATAATTAAATTGATCAATTAATTACAACGGCAATTCTTCAAATTACAGAATTTTATTTTAAAATAAAAGAAAATATGACGGATTATGTGAAAGACAAGTAAACATTTAAGCGGGGCTTGAACCCGTGACACTTGTCGTACCAACCGCTCTTTTCAACTATGCTATCGTATTGCTCCCCGCACTCATCAAATCATCATCGATCGATCAATTGATAATTAATTGCAAAAAAAGAAAGAAACCACTTATTTACATACTGTGAATTTTTTACTTCACGAACACTCGATATAAAAAAAAATATTAAAATTACAGCTTGACATAATGAAACAACCTTTTAACGGATATAATTCGCGTTTTTATTTTGATAATGGTCGCAGGCAGACTGAGGTTGACAAGCGTCTGAACAGTTATTTAAAATTATTTTTGATCTACCGTCAACTTTATTTAGTTTTTGCCCATAGATATTATGTGAATTTTTAATTTTATTGAAAATTTTAAAAGCTATTATTATTTGAGACTATATTATAGCTTGACATTTTAGACAAATTATGATTTTAATCGCTATTAGCTATAACGTGTGTATCCGTATGTATAGCATTGTAGCTCCCAAACGGATGAACTGTTTTAGATTCAGTGATTTTTATTTAAAAGGTGACATGTTGGATAGTGTTCTTAGATAAAAAAGGGGTTATCGGGGTTTTTTTTTATTTATACATACTTGTTTTATATTTTGATCAAAGCGAAATAACTTCCTAGCAAATATTAAGAAATAGAGTTCCATCATCGCTGCAAGATCTAAAATCTCTGAAAACTGCAACCGAGAAAATCTGAAACATTTTTACATTAGCCGACTAACGGTGTCTATAATAATATGAAAATAAAAAAATAAACTAAGTTAAAACCTCGGTGAAACCACAACTAAACCATTACCCCAATTCCAATGAACACAGTGAAAACCATCCGTTTTCCACAAACCTCTAGATTAATGATAGAAGAAGATTTATGTAAGACTTAGTATTAAGTTAGCTATCAAGCATGCGCACGCGACTCATTAACCAGTCACACGTCATTGCGCAGTAGATCAGCGAGATCAGACGCAGCTGAGCGAGACTTATCGGCAGTCAATCAGTTGGGGTTCGTTGGAGGAAGTCGTATTTACAGACAGAATTTCTTTATTGATTAAATTAAATAATTAAAAGAATTATATAATTTATTTGTATTTATTAAACTATTTTGATAAAAACAAAAAAATAAATTATATAATTAAAAGAATTATAGAATCATAGTTATAGATAATCAGAATTATATAATTTATTACATTGTTATCTTTATAATTATTTTAAATTCGGTTTTTTTTATGTGATTTTAATGTTTTACTTTTCTTAGCTTAAAGTCGCTTTAAACAATAATAAAAATATTGTTTTAATATTTAAAGTAACGTAATTAATCAATTATTCTCGGTTAAGAGGAGTGAGTGAGAGAGAAGAGAGCGCTAAACACAAACGAAGTTGATCTTAATTTGAATGTCGTTCAATTAAAATCAGTTTTGTCAGATTTTCTAAAAATAATATTTTAATAGAATTTTAGCAAAAAAAAAAAACAATAAAATGGAAATCTGGAAAACCCGCTCGCGGTTCATTGGCGTGAAATTAAATTTTCCTGTGTGTTTAATAAAAATCTAAGTTTGTTTTTTAATTTTATTATAGTTACCTTGGGTTACATTACAATTATATTATACATTGCAATTTTCGTAAGGATCTCTTTAAAAAAAAATACAGACTGTTACTCGCTGATAATATAGCTTTTTATAACTAAAATTGTTTTTTAAATCAGTTAAGTATTTTTTGAGTTTGTCCATTACAAACAAACATACAAAATATCAAATCTGTTTTTCTCTGTATAATGCAAGTATTAGTTTAGTATTAGTTTGAGAGTCGTGATAGCCTAGAGGTGGTGACCGTTGACTGGCAAGTCAGTGGTCTCGGGTTCGAACCCAAGGCGCGCACCTCTGACTTTTCGTAAGTTATGTGCGTTTTATAAATTAAGTATCACTCTCCGTGCCTCGGATAGCACGTTAAGCTGTTGGCCCCGGATGTCAAATGTAGATCTTTGACAGTCGTTACGGATAGTCAGAAGCCCGAAAGTCTGACAACCAGTCTTACCAAGGGGTATCGTGTAACCCAGTGTCTGGGTTGTGGAGGTCTGATAGGCAGTCGCTCCATGTAAAACACTGGTATTCAGCTGCATCCGATAAGACTGGAAGCCGACCCCAACATAGTTGGGAAAAGGCTAGGCAGATGAATGCAAGTATTAGTTTAGTAAATATATTTATTACTTACATTAAATATTTACCTACAGAACCACTTCTTCATGTTTCTAATCAGCTCATGTAAGGATTTTTTATTTGCTCATTGGTGCTGCCCGTAACTGTCCAGTCACGGGATGTAACGGCGCGAACTACTGTTATCGATCGCGCTGGATGCGTACGCGCAGGCAGATGTAATCTAATTGGTGTTTAGGTTAGGTGTAGCAGTTGCATAGTTATTTATGAAAGTAAGTTATTGTTTTTATAGCTTAAAATAAATATATTGCAAGTACCAACTGTTGATAACCAAGCCCACATTACATCATACATGCATTTCCAGTATAAGCTGACATCTTGTTGTACGAAGAGCTTATACAATGCGAGGTCAGATTCATACTGGTTTTGTATAGCTTGTTATGTAGCCGTGTATACAAACTTAAAAAAATGCGGGATAAATCGGATATCGATTAATTTTATTTGGATATTTTATTATTCGAATTAAGGTTCGAATCCACACCCACGTAGTTGCAAGTTGGGTTCGTAATCAATGCGCCACCACGACACTTACGCTGTAAAATATAACAAAGATTATATTATCTATAAATATTAGAAACTCATAATAGTTAAATAGCTCTTTCATTTTCTTTGACAAAATATAGTTATTATCATTTAGCACGCATGGCAAATGAAACACAATTACTATAATTAAATGATGGCGCACAGTTATATCAAGAATTCAACAGTGCATGCCATTTTCAACAACCATGCAGACTTAGGAATGTGGCCATGCGAATGTTGTAGTCTTTTAACTTTCTTAACATGATATAATTATTTAATAAGACAATTTGAAAACACAACTGTTACGGATGAGATTCGAACCCACGATCTTCGACGTACCGTGTTGACGCTCTGACGCTAAGCCACCGTATCTTATCAGCATCAGTCGAAATTTCAAATCTCTTTCTACGGTTAGGGCGTGTGGTAATATCTATCGGAATACATTACGTATCAGACTCAGTGTTCCAAACTTTGTGTGTGGTGGGTTAGAATATTTATATAAAAAATTCACAAAAAAAATATATTAACATGATTTTTAGTAAAACTTAAACAGTGATAGCCTAGTGGTAAGATAGTTGGACTATCAAGTCAAAGGTTCAAAACCCAGGTACGCACCTCTGATTTGCAGATTCATGTGAGTTTAAAAAAATAATTATTACTTGCTAAAACAGTAAAGGAAAATATCGTAAGGAAACCAGCATACCTGAGAGAGTTTTAAACTGTGTGGAAAGCCATGTCCAACCCAATAACACTTTGCCCGACCCGGGGATCGAACCTAGGACTTGTTGCTCGGCAGTCGCGCTTTTTACCACTAGACCAACGAAGCAATCAACAACTACAGAATAGTCGTAAATTGATTTTTAATACAGTTATGTTGCGGCCATGTTAATTTTAAAACTACAGAATAGCTTTTTAAAATTGCAACTCTCTATCACCTAGATAAATCTATTATTTATATCTTTATTATACAGCCAAATGAATAACTTTAATATACCACTTAATAAGATGATACAGCATTGTTTTAACTGTATTAGGGGAGGAGTTAAGTTGTCAAGATAAGCGAGTTATCTTTTTAACAAGTTAGTGGGCGTGGTCTTTTAAGTAAGTTAAGTAGCTTAGATTAAGTTTCAGGTGTTCCGTCCATTTAACACGTTCACCTGTTGATGGAGAGATATCCTTTTAAAATGGGCTTTATGTACCTTTCGAGTTGGAAAACTTATTATTACGCTCGCGCTCTCTTCAGCGTAATTGAGCTAAAGGAATGTACGAGGTT
Organism: Protodeltote pygarga; assembly: GCA_936450705.2. Taxonomy (NCBI): domain Eukaryota; kingdom Metazoa; phylum Arthropoda; class Insecta; order Lepidoptera; family Noctuidae; genus Protodeltote; species Protodeltote pygarga. The sequence continues at coordinate 2,436,429 of OW388264.2, read as the reverse complement.
TAAATAAAAAATAAAAAAACAAAACCGATTTCAAAATAAAATTAAAAGTATAATTTTTTAATGATGAGAACGGGAAAAATCACAAAAAGAATATTAAAAATAAAAGTACTTTCAAATTTTTAAGGGGGAGGCAAATCCCTCTCAAATTTTTTGGGGGCGGTTATCAATAACACATACCCTTGCGAATTTTGTAGTTACGAGAGGTTTGCTATAGTTCTATGAGAAGGAGGAGAAAGTAGAAGTTAATGTGTAACTCAATTTTAAAAAACGAAAAATGCCATATTATCGACTTCCGAACGTATTTTTGCCGAAGGGATTTCTGCCGAAGGTATTTTTAACAAAGGTATTTTTTCCGAAGGTAGGAATACCAAGCCAGTCGTGAAGCCAGTGCCAATGCAATATGAGGTGGTACAATCTATTAAAAACCTTCTTAGCTTGGCTTATTTCTAGCTTTTTAGTGCTTTAAACTCGTTACTAACTGTGTTAAAAATAATATTTTTGTTAAAAAATAATATAAGCTTAAATTATTCTCACACTATAAATTTTACTTCAAAATAAAGAAAATCCCCAACGGCACATCCCGTGAGACGGTTAGAGAAAGCGTTACCGAATTAATTGCGCTTATCCGTGATCTAGCTCATCTGCGATCTTCATGCTGCGCGGGCGGCCATCCTGTGACACATTTATGGTAGCAATAAAAATAGTTGGATGAACACAATTGGTTCTGTAGGTAACGAGGCTGGTTATAGACATGTGAAAAGTGGAATTTAATATTGTGTTATACTACGGTTTTTAGATTATAATTGTTTAATAAGAAAATATACAAAACCAACTGATACAAATGGGATCCGAATCCACGATCTTCGATGTACCGTGTCAACGCTCTGACCGCTAAGCCATCGCATCCTACCAGTAGCATCAGTTGAAATTTTAAATCTCTTTCTACGATTAGGGCGTGTGGCACTTCACAAAAATATTAAGAAAATTGGTAAATCGCATCGGTGTTTTCTAAAACTGCAAAGTTTAGAGCATTGAGTCAGATATATATAATGTATAGATATTACCACACGCCCTAGGCGTAGAAGGGGTTGTGAAGTTTCTTTTTTTGGGATTATGGAACGAGGGATTGGACCACAACACAATACTACGAATGCTATTATTATTTCAAGCTAGTATTTTCTGAGTGGTAACTACTCCAGTGGAGCTAAACGATTAAATAATCATATTATAAACGGCCAATTTCAGAGATAAATAAATTAAGAAGAAGTCATTGTTATAACTATAAGTTTGGAATGATTAGTTATGGTTCTTATCATAAATATCTATTATTTTTTTGCACGAAAGCATTGATAGCCTCGTGGTATGACTGTTGGACTGCCAAGACAAAGGTGGTTCAAAACCCAGGCACGCACCTTTGACTGACTTTTCAAATTCATGTACGATTAGAAATTAATTATCACTTGCTAAAACGGTGAAAGAAAACATCGTGATGGGAACCAGTACACATGAGAGATTTCTCAACGGTGTGTAAAGCCATGTCAGAGGCCTAAGGGCGGGTTAAACTCCAGGTTGTTCATCAACCATACGATAAATAAATTTAATGAAACCGTCTACATGAAACGCTTTTCGTTATTATTAAACCACAACTTTTAACGACGTAATTATTAACCATAATATTTACGTCGTTGTGAAATCGATTGACGATTGGTCTTAGTTTTTAAGACTGCACCTACGTTTCTAATTGTAGAAATTATGTTAACGGAACCAACGGAAACCACGGTTTTGCACGTGTCTGTGCGTTTTCTACTCTGATTCAGGGCTAGTGTTTGTATGCTTGCATGTGTTTCAAGATGGTTGATAAGCGAGTTATTATTACCTAGGTCAATGGCTCCCAACCTTTTATGACAAGAGAAGATCTTTGACTGTTATGTTCGGTGCAGGGAGTGTTATGTTTAGAAAATCTGTCTTGACAATAATGTCGTATAAATACCTACATTTTATTTTTATTTTTATAAAGTTCCCTTTTTACTTTCAACATAATCATTATCAGCTTTATTAATCCACTGCGCGCGTCCAATGCGCTTCCAACGCGCGCCACAATTATGCGCTCAGTGGAGGTATTTGCCCATAAACACCACGCAAGGCAAGCGGGTTGGCGATCGCAGTAGCAGATGATTACTGTTACACAGAAGGATGCTGCTGCACATCCTCCGGATCTTTTCCTTTGTTGCTTCTTATGACACCCGCGGGAAGAGCAGGTTTGGTTCTATTCTTAGGCCGGAAACCACACGGCACCCGGAAACCACACGGCAACCTGGACTTAATAGTCTGAAATCGCCAACACGCAGTGTGCTGTCGTGGCTCGTACTGATTAATGCTTGATGCTAGGTTCTCTGTATGAGAAGAGGCCTTTGCCCTGCAGTGGGACAGTTACCGACTGGTTTATTTATTTATTATATCTGTATCTTTCAGGCACTAAAACTAAGAAAGGAGGCACTAAAACTGTTGACGTAATATTTTTGTGATTTACAAATTCTACTTTAGGGTGCTACTTGTTGTTTTTTGAATTACCCAACAACAACAACACTTAGTAACAATTTACTCTGACATACTTAAGTAATTCTGCAACATATAAGTTAATCTGTCACTTTGTAGTGATAGTGTTGCAAGATATAGTATATCACAATTACGAACAATTTGTGCTGCGTATTCGCGATTCTATTGAGTAACGAATGCCTCGAAATATCCGGAGCGAAGCCTTATGAAACAACTTATTAAACCTTAATACCGTTTGTGGTAAGTAGGGCTTAAAACCACTTTGTTTTGGTGGTGCTTTTTTGGTCCTTTGAGTTGGTTGGTCCTTTGATCTGTGGAGCTAAGGAAACTTTATCGTTAGTTTAAAATAATAATGTGATATAGTTTCAATTATTGCTCGCTGCATAACTTTGGCGTAACTAGTTTAAAAACATTTATTCATCATTAGAATACCTACTAACTAATTAATTTTTGTCTTAGAAATATTTTATTCACTTATAGTAAATTTAGATAAATGTATATTACTGTATTGGAATTTTCTATCTACCTGCTTTCTAGAAAAAACGCTACAGCAAAAAGTTTGCCTATTTAGAATTAGACATTTTCAGAATTGAACCTTTTTTAAAACTAGTCATTTGTAGTGGTTTTTAGAATTAGTAATTTGTAGAATTGGTCATTTTTACAGATTACATTCTGCAAATTGGGGCTTTTGTAAACTGTTAGGCATTTTAGGTATTAGTCGACTAAACCCTCAATTTTTATTAGAATATTATTGAACAAGATCAAATTCATGGAAAGAATCTTCTTAACTTGTCGAGTCGAGAAAAAGCTCGAGGTCCGTACGGCAAGAAAAACATTTTTTCTTGTGTCTGCAAATTAAAGATTTAAAGAGAAAAATACGTTAAGCCTAATGCTGTAAGAGTGTAATTTGATTAGCAACGACTGCAATTATATCAATTGTTTCCTCATATAGCAAAATAACGGGCTGTTTAAGGAAACCCAGCAGCTGGAGTGCAAATAAAAACATAATTGTATACTGCAAAGAAAGCAACCATAAGTAAGGCGGTCTGTTGCACTGATAAGGGTGCTCATATAGTGATGAGAGGAGCGAACTGAGTTTTATATAGCAGAATCATGCTGAGATTGGAGTTTAATCTCATACAGGTATTATGAAAATAAAATAAATAAATAAATGCATTTATTCTCAGGTACAACCCATAGCTTACGGTACATTGTCGTTACATTATTTTTATATTTTATTTTTATTTTATTACAACATCCTTTTTATGTTTCCTTAAATCTTGCGCGAGTCCAGAATAAATAATTTTCTTTTTAGTGCAAATAAAACTTAAATAATATTATATGCTACCTTCTGTCCGCGACTTTAAGACAATAAGTAACCAATTTCCTTTTTTTGATCTCGGGCTACCTGATAGTCCTTAAAATATAGCTTGATTTCTATGACAGATGTCAAATACGAACATTTTTAACGTATTTTGACATTATCTTTGAATATGACATCTGTTACAGAGATCAAGCTAAATTTTAAGGAGTTTATTCAACTTTCATTTCGAGTGGTTTAGTATTTTAGTTGTGATGAGGTAACAGTAATACAGAGCTGATTTCCCATTCTTAAGGTTAAGTAAAACTTAGTAAAACGTAGTACGTAGTACGAGTTTACAAACTACGCAAATACCGACAGTTCTAGTGAGAATTATCATACCTGACTCGTTTTTACTCTTCGAGAGGAACAAAGACGGGTATATTTTATCTCGCTAAAACTGTAAGTATTAGTATGGTTTACAAATTCGTACAACTTTAACGGAAGGAACTCGATCACACGTCATCCGCTAACCGCTCCGCTCATCACAAACCTCATTACAATAATAAGTAGAGCTCCATATTACACATTAGTGGTAATTCACTCAGTCGAGTGAGATGCTACTCAGCGTGTACTCGTTCCGAGTGCGAGGTGCGCGTGAGTTGGTGCTATGAACGATTTTCATATGCGGAACGGGAATATGAAAAACTGAAAATTCAAGTGAAACGTGTTTGAAGGATTTTTGTGAACGTGTTTTTGTGTGGTCGGATTTGATGTTGTTTTTTTTTCAAGACTTTTTTTTCCTATGGCTTATTTTTGATAGGATCTTAAAGCTTTGACCTCATTTTGTTAAGACCATAGAGCATAGAAAACAAAACCAAAATAGCAGATATGACCTTGACATAATTATTAATCAGTGTCAAATAATATTAGATGAATTTAGGTCAATTTTCACAGCTGATTCTGCATTAAATATTTCTGTGTCAAAGTGCATAATATAATGCATATCCATTGTTCATTGTGATGTATTGTTATTGAGTATGACCTACATGTTATGGTGACCTAATTATGTAATTTATAATTGCATTTGTCATGGGAAAACCTTTGACTTTGACCTAACGAAATACTTTTATCATTTGGGGAACTAAGCTATATTAGCTATTCCGAATTCTTTAAATTTTTGTAATTTTAAATCTTTGTCTTTTTCATATTTTCCAGACTTTTGTTTTTTTTCTCAAATACTAAACATAAGCTTATAAGCTTTTGGTCTCTTCTCTGGCAAGCTTTTCGCTTCTGGTCTTGCGGTCCGCATTGTTCTACTTTGGTAGTATTTTTAAACTGCTTTGGTGTTCTGTCCGTCGCTTAGGGGTTTATGAAGAATGATATATTTACATTAAGAAAATATGGAATTTCTTGCTTGTCATGCCAGAATAAATACAGATGATATCTCTTCCAAGAATAAAGCTTCACGCTCTTTATACTAACGGGGTAAAAGGTTTCAAAGGCACACATATACACAGGCACAGATGTATTACAATTAAATAAAATGTAAAAAAAAGGTAACTATGAATTAATATGAAGGATGAGACACCATTGCCATGTTTAATCAGTTACTGTTAATGTTACTGTCAGCCCATATCATCCCACTGCTGGGCAAAAGCCTCTCTGATTTCCACGTCTTTCGATCCAGTATGTGATGATTATTCTTTTTGCTTTTAATCTTATTTTTTTTATTCATTTTAGTTTTCTGCTGACACTGTCACATTACGAATAAATGTTTTTCTATATCTATGATGCAACAATTTACAACAATTTCGACATTTAACTACTTTTTTTTACAAGAAAAGCACATAACTTTTGGCATTAAGTCCACCGTAGTACAAATTTTTGCATGAAGTATTAAATAAATAAACAACTTAATTATAGCATTTTTTCGGCTGACTGTCATATTACGAATAAATGTTTTTCTATATCTATTTATATCTATGATGCAACAATTCACAACAGTTTCGACATTTAACTACTTTTTTTACAAGAAAAGCACATAACATAACAGTAAACGTAATTAAAGAATTTGTTAATAAGCATGGATACTAATATAACATGCTGAATAACTCAATAATAAAAACATAAGAGTGATATGTTAATAAGTTATTCATTAAAAATCAAAACCCGTACGTACATTAGGACTAACTTACGTGTTGATACGTCCCATTTAATTCTATCACGGAAACTATATATCAGAGACCCATTAACGCCAGATAAAAAGATAATACAATACAAATTTAGTGAAATTTAGTCTTAAAACATTGTGTAGATGCGATCAAATTCGGTTCAGATTAGCATATTCAAAGTAAACTCTCGAAAATTTACGAAAGCGAGACAGCGCGCGAAATATGCTCTTTTACCTAACAAATGTGTAGAAGTTGGTTAGCTTTTAATTGCGTGTTATTGGTATGGTACTGCGTGTTTGAGATTTTGGTTTAATTAGTAATATGATGATGATCAGAGTTTAGTCAGAGGCCTCGGGTTCGAACCCAAGGCGCGCTGACTTTTCGTAAGTTATGTGCATTTTATAAATTAATTATCACTCTCCGTGCCTCGGATAGCACGTTAAGCTGTTGGCCCCGGCTGTCAATTGTTCTTTGACAGTCGTTACGGGTAGTCAGAAGCCCAAAAGTCTGACAACCAGTCTTACCAAGGGGTATCGTGTAACCCAGTATCTGGGTTGTGGAGGTCTGATAGGCAGTCGTTCCATGTAAAACACTGGTAATCAGCTGCATCCGGTAAGACTGGAAGCCGACCCCAACATAATTGGGAAAAGGCTAGGCAGATGGATAGTAATATGATGTTGATGTGTTCGGGAAGATAGAATCTACGCATCTCCCTCAAAGTGTTGTAAATATTGACTAATGATGGGACAAAGGTCTCAAATTATCAGCGATCAATCCAAGTAGCTTTTGGTGGGAGGCTTCGGGCATAGTTACCCACCGGACATTAAATATATAATTTCTTTTTTATTTGAAATGAGTTTTGGGTTTTCACTATTTACCCAAAATGTGACATTTAATGTAATAAATATTGAAAAAAAGAAAATAATAGTTAAGTAAATATTATATTATAAAACCCTTAAATTTCAAATATCTCGAAAACTATTGAATTTCGGCCATAAATACTTAATTACATATGGGGGGCTGAAACCCTGTATATAAGTTGGTAACTATATAATGTACAGTTCTCCAACTCATATTTAAATATTTTTTTGGGTCGGTATTCATGTCTGTGTCTATTTAAAAGAGTAAGTTTATCAATTGGTGAGTTTATGATTGATGATACTAAAGAATGCAATTATAACTACTAAAAATGCTTTGTTTTGCATAAAAATGCTATTTGATCTAAAAAGGTAGCAACTTGTAATAAAATCTCTCTTGATTTTACAAATCACGCTCGTGCTGTAATACATACATACATAGTCACTACACAGTATAAAACAAAGTCGCTTCCCGCGTCTGTCTGTCCCTATGTATGCTTAGATCTTTAAAACTACGCAACGGATTTTGATGAGGTTTATATGTATAATACATGCATATTAGCGTAACCGTGCGAAGCCGGGGCGTGTCGCTAGTTTCTCAGAAAAGCAGAAACTCCATTTAGTTAAGGTTATCATTCTCAAACAATTGAATCCAATCTAATGTTTACTAAATTTCAAATTTGATTCCTTCCCATTGAACTCGAATTGCGAACCTCCTCATTTCTAAAGTCGGTTTAAAAATGACGTAGCATCGATCATGAAAATAAATAGTTGGTTTATTTTTAAACAAATTGCACAACAATCTTGCTGTTAGTTTTCATAGCTATAGATATACGCTAGTATTCTCATTGTTAAGCTCGCCTTTGTATAAATTGTATAATTATTTGTATACATATTTGTGTATACAATAAAGAATATATCAATACTAATCGTGATATAGTCTTTGGACTGTGTGAGTAGAGAATGAGTGCATTAATGTCTTACGACTTTTTAGTGAAAAGTCTATCAACCAAGTTAAACGACTATCACCAATTTTGACCTAGTTAAAATAAATTTTAAGCAGTATTTACGATCAATGATGCAATAAAGAGATTAGATTATTTAACTTATTTCCATAAATAAATATTTTATTAAGTAAAAGTAATGTGTAGGTGGTAAAACAACAAATAATTATGTAATATTCAACGACATGCCAATTTATGGATCGGAAATCCGGTTTTAACGCATAAAAGTTTTAGATTTAGAATTAGCCTATAAACAACAGAATAAAATAAATATGTGTTTAGATTTTTTTAATGTGTTAGAAACAGAGTCCGAGGTGGTGGCTGTTGGAACTAAAAATAAAAATCTTAAAAACTAAGTTTGTGCGTACTAAAAAAATGTAAAAGTGATTAATTTGATTATATTTTATAACAAAAAGTTCGTCATCTAACTTATTATTTGAGAAGTGCGCTAGTGGCGCCCCCAACTTTTGCAGACTCATTTTTGCCAAGCTATAAAACCGAACACAAAAAAAATTAAAAGCAGAACATTCTGAATTCAAATAAAAACCGTTAGCTACGTCACCTCAACTCACACTGCCATAGAAATTCCTTGGAATACCAGAGGTATACAAGCTGACACATAATTTCTGTTGATATGTCTTGGAAAGACAATCGCGTGATGAAATGCGTTGGTCTCGTAAATTCATTCGTGTTGCCAGTATACGGGTAAGCTGTCAATGAGCAAAAAATAAGCTATTTTTCGAGAGCCGATAATTTGACAGACTTAATTGCCCGTTTCACGTTTCTGGTGCGATGTGGTGATATTTTTTTTGTTTTATTTATTAAAGATGGACTGTTTTTAACTGTTGAGTGATAGCCTAGTGGTGTGACCATCAGAGTATCAGGTTCGAACCCAAGGCACGTACCTCTGACTTTTCGGAAGTTAACTATGTGCTTATTGTAAAATAATTATCACCTGCCCCGTGCCTCGAAAAGCACGTTAAGCCTTTGGTCGCGGCTGTCATGAAGATCTTTAACCGTCGATATAGGGAAAAGTCCTCATAAAATCTTGACAACTGATCTAAAAAATATCGTATTCCTTTGGGTTGCGAAGGTCAGATAGGCAGTCGCTCTGTAAAAAAATGATATTCAGCTGCATCTGGTTAGATTACAAGCCCACCCTTAACAAAGTTTGGGATAAATAAATAAGGCTATGAGGATGATGGACTGTGTTTATCTGGAAGATAACTTTATATTTTAACACTTGAGACACAAAAGATATAATTGAAATTCTAGTGCTTTGGGTCATCGACGACCCGCCTGTGGCCCCGTGGCACTATACTATGTTTGATAGGTACAATGTGGCTGTGTTTTGTCAGATATCCTTTTTCTTTGGTGAAATGATTTTGTAGGCGTTAATGATATGGTTTCCTTGTTATATACATTTATATACTCTGTCTCTTCTTGTCCTATCTTTCATAAAAGTTTTGTTTCGCTTTTGCCTTTTCCAATATATAATAATAATTTATATCGAACTGCTTCCTATAACAGAACTGCTGCTTGACATAAGCTTATAAAAATATAAATAAAAAATCTTAAAAAAATACGCAGAACTTTTTTTTTAACTGAAAAAGTTTGACTACAATAAAACGAACGAACAATGAATTTGAATTGAGAAGACTTGTGGTTGTGACGTTTGTGAACTAAGATGGCGACGTGTCCAAGGCGGGAAAGACCTGCGCGGTCTGCGTCTGCAAGGCTTAAGTACTCAAAGACAGTACCAGCAAGTACCATCAGGTAAGAAACTAAAATTGTATGTCTACACAATGTTTAGTCTAACCTAACCTAACCTAACTTTAATCTAACCTAACCTTACTAATGTATTAAGTACATCAATTTTTGTTAGTTTGTCCTTCTTTTCTGCAGCAACGGAGCAACGGATCGACTGAATGTTTGCATAAAAATAGTTTATTGCCTACTTTTTTAATTAAAAAACTTTAACGAAGTGTACGAAGCTATTACTTTGATTGTTTGTGTTTCAATTACGTCTAAACGGCTGAACGAATTTCAATGAAAATTGGCTTTATGTATTTTATTCCTTATTTCTTTATAGGCTACTTTTTATACCGATTTACATAAATAATGTGAACGAAGTTGCGGGCAGAAGTTAGTCACAAAAAACAAAAGTAAAATAACAATAAATAATAAAAATAAATTCGGCGTTTTTGTACGGAACCTTTTGAGCGCGATTCCGACTCGCATTCCGCCAGTTTTTTAGAATTAACTCAGTATTTGTAATCGTTAATTTCGAGGTCTTAAATATTGTAGCATACTCTCTTTTTTTTAAATCTTGCAACACTTGCGTTCGTCTGTCATAATAAACTACATGCTTCTTGAGCACTATGCTACACTAGAATAAAAAACTTAGCCGTATTTTATTTATTGCCGCAGTAGAAATATAAACTTATTCGTATTTTATTGCCGTACTAGAAATATTTCATTACATTTGTAAGTTATATTGTGAAATAAATATAATTTATTACTTTAATTTTACACTTTAAGTAATTACAAATTGGTTATTGCAGTTTTATTTATTGTTAATTAAAACTTTCAGCTCTGGTAATGATTAATTGACTTTTAGAATAATTCAGATTGATTTAATTAAATTGTAGGGTTGAGTTTTCGCTGGAAATAATATATCATCACACTATGACATGATAAAACTTTCATTACTTCTTTAATTGTGTGCCATATTATGGTTTCCGGCCTACGAATAGACCCACACCTATCTATCCCGCGGATGTCTTAAGAAGCGACAAAGGCCGAGAGATTCTGAGGATAGGCAGCAGTATCCTTCTGAGTAACAGCAATCATCTGCTACTGCAATCACCAACCCACTTGCCCAGCGTGGCGATTATGGGCAAATACCTCCAATGAGTGCTCTATAGTGGCGCGCATTGGGAGAGGCCTATGTTTAGCAGTGGACTAATACAGGCTGATGATGATGAGTGGGGTATGGCGTTATGCCACAAGCAAAAATCATTTTTAAAAACAAATAAAAATTTAAAAAAACATCAAAAGGGTCTGCTAGTTCTCAATATATATACTTCAAAGATATTGGAAATATTTCTATGATATACTTACTAGCTTTTGCCCGCGACTTCGTTCGCGTGGAATAGTGACTTCGACTCTTGAACAATAGATGGCGCTGTATGTCCGGAATAAATTTTATTTTTTGTAATAAAAACTATCCTATGTCCTTTCTCAAGTTCCAAACTATGTCTGTACCAAATTTCACACAAATCGGTTCAGTAGTTGGCGGTATCGGCGTGAAGCAAAGACAGACAGACAGAGTTACTTTCGCATTTATAATATTAGTTTGGATGGATATATAATTGTTTATAAGTTCAGTAGAGTGCATTATAATGAATGCAGTTGAAGCAACAAGCACACGCCATAGTAACGGTCCGTTCCGTTCTGAAACTCATTGCAACAAGTTTCAGCGTTGCGTTTTACTGTGAATTACTTTTGTATTAATTACCATTGATTTGGTTAATTAATTCACACTTTTCTGGACAGTGATTAGACACAATAGTATTGTTATTGTAACTGTTACTTCATTGTCTATTCAAGTGAAGATACTTGTAAATAGCTGGAATCTTCTTCTTATCGTATGGTTGATGAACAACCTGGTGTCAGAGTTTAAACCACCCGTAGGCCTCTGACATGGCTTTACACACCCTCGAAAAATCTCTCAGGTGTGCTGGTTTCATCACGATGTTTTCCCTCACCGTTTTTGCAACTGACAATTAATTTATAATCGCACATAACTTACTAAAAGACAGAGGTGCGCGCCTTGGGATCGAACTCGAGACCACTGCTTATAGCTGGAATAAACCTTAGAGTATATAATAATTTAAACTCTGACACTAGGTTGTTCATCAACCATACGATAAAGACGAAAGAATTATTGGAAGAGATTCTTCTATTCTGTCACTTAAGAACTATACCTACTCTTGTTTTTAGTACTCATTGCTTAGGCAATGGTGCTAATTCTCATGCACACGCTCTAAACTAATTTAGAATCACTATTTCTCCTTCTAACGGAGATCATTAGAAAAGGATAGTAGATTTATAGAGCTGTCAAACTAGTCTATTTGCGTAACAAAAAACGAGAATTTATTCGACATGTCATAGAGATTTCGTCTAAACTCACGGCAATTGCAAGGAAGTAGACTAATTTGACAGCTCTAATTTATAGTTCTTTTTGCTGTCCTTTTTCTATGGTGTTTATTAGAAAGAGATATAGTTAGACTAAAATTAGTGTACAAGAAAATCAGCACCAATACTTGCATATTATGATCAAATACTACGTAATACAAATTGTATCATAATGGATACTTTCTAATATAAAAAACTTGGATACGATTATAATTTCAAACTAATAAGTAATACCAAGTAATTTTCAAATCATATCTCAGTACGCAATCTTCGTATCAATATGACAAACTTTCCTTTGTTTCCGTTCCAATTAAATCATTACTGTCGTACTACAGTGTCTTCCCTGTGGCGTTGCCTGTCATCTTGAGAACGACAAGGTAATTTTCCACAATTTCCTTAGAGAAAGTGATATGACGGGAAAAATCAGCGTACGAGTGTAGCTATGTTATGAGGTGCTTGTGGAGGTGTGGTACAGCGGTGATTGTACGATCAGGTTAAGCAGCGCTTGACGCGGCCAGTACGTGGATCGGTGACCATTTGCGTCTTCGTTTTTTGGAAGGCATTTTAATTGAAATTCGAATTGGAGGCCTTGTTCCAATTGTCACAAAAACCTGCCTTAACCAACACAACCTAGTTTTTTTTACCGCCGACGCAAAAAGAGGGGTTATAAGTTTGACGTGTCTTTGTTTGCGCGTCTGTGTCTGTCTGTCGCGTCCTAGCTCCTAAACCGAGGACTGATTTTGATTTCGTTTTATTTGTAAGGTGAATTGATCGAGAGTATTCGAGAGTTTTCTTAACTAAAAAAACGGCTACTCATCAAGCTATACAAAACCAGTATGAACTGACCTCGCATTGTATAAGCTCTCCGAACAAAAAGTTGTCAGCTTATCCTGGAAATGTATAGGTTGACCTGATGAGTAGCTACTCATCAGATCAAACTATACATTTCCTTGTTTTGTACGACATTTATTCACACAATAAGGTTCACAGGTATGTAGGTCACTCGGACTATACAGTAAAAAGTCTTCTTGTATGTTATTTTATTGTACCAAATGCTTAAACTACAAAATAAGTGTTCGCAGAATACTTGCATTTCACAAATATTACATGCCGACATTATAATAATTACATGCAAAGTGCATTATTGACAAAGAATAATAAAACTTTACAGCGAAAAGTTGTTAAGGAAATACTAGGTATTTATTCACAAATTTCTACATTTTGCTTGCAAATGTATTTTACATGCACAATTTTACTTATCATGTACACACGGCTAAGTTATTTGGTTGGCAGGGGTGTTAGATAAGGTTGTGATTTTTTCAAGATGTCATCAATATAAATTCATTTTACCATATTTTTTGAAAAGGTATAACTGAAACTTTTACAAAACTAAACGATTTTTCAGAAACACATGCAAACTACTACAAAAAACTTTATCTTTAGCTAGCGGCCCTGCCAAGCTAATAGCTTTGCTGTGACATCGCTTGTGTATATGCCTTTGGGTTGCAGAGGTTAGAGGTAGATAGGCAGTCGCTTCATAGAAAAAAAAAATTCAGTTGCATCTGGTTAGATTAGAAGCCGACTCCAACTAATTTGGTAATAATAAGGCTAGCAGGATAATGATGCAAATCCACCTGCTACAGAGAACACAATCTGGATATTGAGCCTGGATTGTTTAGCAGCCGTGCTTTCAATATCTTGACCAAAGAAGCAGTAGATTATATTCAGCAATTAAGTATTATGGTCACGGTGTTTAGCCACTAACTTGATACTAGTGACCGACTAAAAGCTTTTAATATTAATGAACTGTTAAATGGAACGAAACTGCAAAACTTGTTAGCTGAATGCACTGAATACCTGCATTTTTTCCGCGGTATAGCTCCCATGGAGTTCGGACCTGGATAAAAGTATCTTAGGATAGGCTTAGGTGTCATATAAGTTACAAAAAGTCAGAGTTGCTGATATCTGTCTTGTTAGTCAACGGTCATACCACTAGGCTATCGCGACTCAAACTAATTTAATTCATAACTTAATCATAAATTGAAAACCGAATAGCCTTCGTTCTTTCATCCTTCAAAAAGTCTTTCGTTTAACCTGTAACTCTGTCAACAGCAGCCTCGCACTAAGTCAATCAAAAGTGAGGGATATGGTCCCAGTTTGGACCCAGAAGGCAGCCCAAAAATCTCAAATGAAGTCCTTTCTTTATCGTATGGTTGATGAACGACCTGGTGTCTGAGTTTAAATCTCCCGTAGGCCCCTATATTGGCTTTACACATTGTTGAAAAATCTCTTAGATGTGCTGGTTTCCTCACAATGTTTTCCTTCACCGTTTTAGCAAGTAAAAATTAATTTTTCGATGTCGCAAAAGCAATAAACATATTAATTTACATTTGAAAAAAATAATGTGAGATTTTATTCTTCATGAGCAAGCTGTTAGTGTACATCTGCATATTTTCCCCGAATAAACATAAACAATGAAATAAACAAACACTTCATTTGTTACAAACACATTTTTTTCGATCCATCATTAGCTAACAATAGGAAACTTCTTACAACGCCATCTAGCGGCGAGTAGATACAATAGCGTCAGGAAAAAACGATTCTATGAGTTTTCTCTCTGACAATAAAATGAACGAGCGTCTCTGACCTTGATAGGCATTTTCTATTAGACAAAGCATTGTTTAGCTAAACGGTTATAAAAAAAACAATTGGTTACACGCTAACCGCTGTTTAGTGCGCTATTGTTATGATATAGTTAAAGTTAATCGCTTTTAAGATAACTAACAATAAAAGGATAGTTTACTTTCCTTTATTTGGTACTGTGGTTATTGTAATCTTTAAAGATGGTAATCTTCTTTTGTATCATTTTCGTTTGCGTCTTTGAGTTTGTGAATGCTTAGAAGAACAATTCGAAATTATTTACTGTTATTGTTACTGTCAGCCCACTGCTGGGCAAAAGCCTCTCCCTCTGATTTCCACGTTTTTCGATCTAGAGCCAGTTGTTTTTGCGAGTTTAGCTAATATCTCCCTCTCCTATGTTGGTACTTGGTACTTTATAAATTTTATGTTATGACAGCCTTTATGACTTTTAAAATGTTTTTTTTTCTAACAATGAAACAATAAGATATCCGTGACAGCATTTCTATGTATACAATACAAAAACACATTACGGTTTTATAAATCAAATTATTATTGTTTTAAATGTTACAGCTGAAGAAAGCAAAATTGAATTTATTTATACATAGAAACGTGTTGTACTGGCGCTTTGGTTACGCTTTGTAAGTACGTGGGTGTGGGTTCGATCCTGGCATGTACCAAAGTGACTATTTTAATATATGTACTTTCCTAATTAATCTAAGATTTTACTGTCTAACGGTGAAGGAAAATATCGTTACGAAACGAGGACTTAAATAGTGGGTTAAGGGTCTGAAATTGCCACCACGCAGTGAGCTAGCATGTTAACTATACCACTACTCTACCCTACTCTACCCCTCCCCTACCCTACTCTACCCCTTTTTCTCACCTTTTAAACCTTCCCTGGACATCCACAAATAATTCAAGACCAAAATT
Source organism: Protodeltote pygarga (assembly GCA_936450705.2). NCBI lineage: Eukaryota > Metazoa > Arthropoda > Insecta > Lepidoptera > Noctuidae > Protodeltote > Protodeltote pygarga. The sequence goes on along the minus strand of OW388264.2, from coordinate 2,420,768 downwards.
AGCCAAATCGGTCCAACCGTTCTGGAGTTATAGCATCAGGAAGGAAAGGAAAGGAAATTTTTATATAGTAGATTATGAATACGTGTAGCGAAAACTGTGGATCCCTTTTTAAGAATATTGCGCGCACGAAGGAGTGTGAAACTTGGCATAGTAAAATTTCGACCACTGACTGGACATAAAAACAAGAAAACATAGATACATTTTTTTAACATCAATTTTCTAGTTTTTCATAACATTTTATTGTACCTTAACAAACAAGACAATAAATTTGAAACTGAATAAAAAGATGCACATATTTATAAAGTATTTATGCATATTATGCGAACGCTAAAATATTTGACATAAGTTCTATAATTTTCTCACAGTTGCCTAGTTGTATCTATCGCAATATCTCGTAACTTTAAGTTGTAACCGATGTAATAGTCATAAGTTACGAAGTATTTGTAAGTGTCAATATTCGGCGTTAAGAGCGAAAGTGTTTTATAAAACGCTTGTCATGTTTCAACGAAGTCACGTATAGAAACGCACTTCGTGAGGTTTAAAGTTACGAGATACGGCGATTAAATAACTGACTTGCCTCTGATCCGATCGGATATATTTATCATGGCCGATCGTATCTGAGGCAAGTCAATTAATAAATTAATTAGATAACTAGGTAGTAGTTAGTATGATCCTAAGGTATGTTAAAAAGAATACAAAATAACTTTAAAATATTAAAATCGGTCAATGCAGAAGTGCTTTGCCGAAGCTTTCGAAATTTCTAGAAAGGAAAATCGCTATTTTCTTTCCTCTAAATTATTTTGATGTTATTAGTAATTCTATCATTTCTGACAAGTGCCGTCTCTCTCTGGCGATATCGTTCGAAATACTTTGAAATTTTTTGCGATTGTCAATGGTTGTAAAAAGCACAATTTAAAAAAAAAGTGAAACAAATTGTTTTCAAAAAACGCCCTTCATAGTTTTTGATTTACGCTGATCACTTCTATATTGTGTCAGGAAGTTAACACCCAAATGATTGTTCATAATTACTGCGATAGATGAAACAATTATACCACCTATGTATATGTAGGCTCTAGAATGCGATCCATACAAGATTTCTTAACTACATCATATTCACACACGTAAAACATTCGTTACAAATATAGATTCTTGCATAATATGTCAAACGCTCCTTCAGAACAAATAATTTCTCTAAAGTTTCATTTTTAATCGAAGCTCATAGTAGCTTAGCCAGGATTATTTTCATATCAAATGTACCTAACTAATTTATTTATTAAAAGAGGTAAAAAGACAGGAAGACAGGAAGGTCGCAGAAGTATAATAGTTTTATTTAATTTATAATAATTGAACATAGAATTTATTAATTGTGAAATTTGGCCAGATTTGACTAAAAACGAGGAAGTTGAACAACTAATAAACATATCTAGAATCGCGATCGACTATAATAAAACTTCGCTAATAAGGTTATGTAATGTGTTACATAAAAACTGATATTCTTAATCTATCCGCCAATCTGTCAAGCTGGAGTTTTCCTAAACATATTAAGGCCTTAAATCTAGTTAGATATCTAAATATCTATCTAACTATATCTATTATCTATCAAAGAATTCATTCAACACGACAGACGGTCGATGCAGCACACTTATTAGAGTGGTCTGTATAAATGCGGTCTCATTTAGGCAAACGTAATGTGGCCTTGCGCCACTATGAACTGACGTTTACTGAAGGTGTCTGGCATCAGATGTTTGCAGGCTGCCTAAAACCTCTCACCCAAGACCTGGCACTCTTTAGACGAGGCCTACGTCGAGCAGTGAACGACGATAGGCTGATTTGATTAAATAATTTACAGATGTATGAAATATTCTGTTATAACATATTTAAAACTATACACACTATGGAAAATTTGTGCCTTGTGGTTTTCGGCCTAAGAATAGAATCACCCCTACTCACCCCGGGTGTCGATAGCAGCAATCACCTGCTACTGCGATAGCCAACCCACAAATACCTCTAAAGAGCGTATAAAAAGTTGCGCGCATATGTTCAGCAGTGGACTAATACAGGCTGGTGGATACTATGACATTTCCAATGTCCTATTGACAGGAAAAAGCTCGCTAATAAAAGTTTTAGTTAAATTCCTAGAGATAAAAAAAAATGTTGAATTTCTTTTTACGTGAACGGAGTCGCAGGGTAAAGTTAGTAAGCAAAATGCTTCTGAGTTCTGTTACTTATTTTACTTGACTATAAAATCGTGGTTGTAAAATAGTATTTAATTAAGCTATATTTCAATCTGAAGTAATTACTGAGGAAAGCGAATCAGAGAGTTAATTAGTGGTGAAAATATTATCATTTACGTGTGTTCTTAGTATTAAGAGAAGCAACCGTTTGGTCTTAACTATTTTTTAAATAAAATTTCCATTGTGTCTCATATGTTAGATCTTGATAGGTAATTCGTGTACTGGATTGAAAAGTTTACAAATAACAAAAAAAACACAATCGAATTGAGAACCTCCTCCTTTTTTGAAGTCGGTTAAAAAGAACCTCCTTTAAGAAGTCAACTAATAAAACGTTTTATCATGTTTGTAGGTTTATAATGTCCTTCTGACCGAATTATTACAGTGGCCAATCTTAACGGAGATTGGCCAACTACGCAGTAGATATTATGATGCACAAGTGTGTACCCGCACGCAAAACACCGGTGCACTCTCTATTTCCTCGCTCTCATAGTCCGATGTGACGACAATTCGACACGACCGGAGAATCACCAGGCTCTACGTGCTTTCCGAGGCACGGAGCAAGTGATAATTTATAATACGCACATAACTGGATCGAAAGACGTGGAAATCAACGGGAGAGGCTTTTTGCCCAGCAGTGGAATGGTATGGGCAGTATAGTAACATAATTTAACAGAAAAATCAGAGGTGTTGGTCTTGGGTTTAAACCTGAGATAGAGAGACTAGGCTATCACGACTCAAAGGTACAGCAATTCGAGAAATGTCTTCGTAAATACATCAGATTATATAAAAAAGTGTAGGTACACAATTGTCTACTACTTATCTCCCAGACAAACCGATCTATGTATAAACAATAAATGTTCGCATTGATCTACGAATAAGCCCGCTACAATAGACAACTTTCGCTGTTTTCACGTGGAAATCGCGCGCAAGCCTTAAGCTCACCAGTAAGACCGAAGCGACCGCGAACGGCGCCCGCGCCTTAGAACTACGAACGTTCGGAAATCAAATTCAAAACGTAACTTGTAACTGTATGGAGTGTAAAATAGAAATAGTGAATCTGTGCAATGAGGTGATTTTCTTTTCTGCGATTCGAAATTAAACGTTTTTAAAATTAAAAAAAGTCTAGATAAAATAAAATTCTTTTTGGATTTTAGATACGTTAATATTTCGAAGCATTGATTCGTTGATCGGGGGTTGGTAAAGGTTGGATGATGACACTAAACAATGCAACCCCGCCTTACAGTCGGGTCACCAGCAAATTGTTTGGACGGAAGAACAAGAAAGGCAAGCGTCTGAAGAGTAAAGCTGGAACTTATGCTGGCAGGGAGCGGTAAATATCCTATTACTAATTATTTAGTGGAATTGGTATCATATTACATAACATAGAATAAATAAATAAATTATAAACTAGCCTACTGTCCCATTACATGGCAAAAGCGTCTTCTCATCAGCCTGTAACTGTCCCATTACAGGGCAAAAGCTTCTTCTCTTAAGCTACCGAGTCCTACCCGCTTCAAGTCCCGCCCGAGCCAGTAATTTTTGCGAGTTTCTTAATAAATATTTTCATTTAATAAGCAAAACATGTAAAAAAACATACATAAAATATAATAATTAATTTTTAAAACGCACATAAATCCAAAAAGTCAGAGGTGCGTGCCTGAGTTTGAACCTATGACCTTTGACTTGGTAGTCCAACGGTTAAACCACTAGGTTCAAGCTTCATTAGTTTCACTGTCTTAGTTGGAGGTTTTTTAAGTCTTACTAGAAGTCTGGTTAATTAGTCTGAGCTCCCATAAGCTATACATATAATATAACAGAGAGACCACATAGAAAAAAGGATCTTTGATTATCCTGAGGCTCCGGCTGGTTTGAGGAGACATAAGTCATCCTACGTAGTTTTATGAGAAAGCCTTACCATAATACTCAAAGGTAAATTAGTAAGCTTTAAATTAATTTCATTGTCTTAGCTGGAGGCCTTTTAAGTCTCACTAGAAGTCTAGTTTATTAACCTACGGTCTAAAAAGCTAAAAAACCGCATTCAATCAATAAATAAATCAATCAATTTATTTATTTGCTTAAAATGTGGCTCAAAAGGTGGTACCTAATTTAAGTGCTAAACACATTTCGCCAAGTGAACTTGGTATGCAAATATTAAAAGTAATTAGAGTTTAAACAGCCGCAATTATCATTGTAGAACATTATAATAAATGAGTATAACAAGAATAAAATAGAAAATAGGTATTTTGTTCTTTTCTAAATAATTAAATAATATCTAAAAAAGGTGTAAAATACCAAATCTACTTTATTTTTGTGAATTTTTTACGTGTTATAGCACATGATAGCTTATTAAATATAATTATTTAATAAGAAAATTTGAAAAAACGAAGATCGAAGATCGTGGGTTCGAATCCCATCCGTATCGGTTGTTTTTTCAAATTTTCTTATTAAATAATTAAATCTACTTTATTTAGTTCTTTACGAATTTGACTAAGTATATAAGTAGGTATAACCTAAAACTTTTCGTTCTTATAAAATTTACAAATATTTTCGACAGAATAGATCAAAAATCATTAATAAGTTTGATTGAGGGTCCATTTTAAAAATGTTCTGTCAAGGTCCGCTTGATACATGGCTGTCAACCAAGCTTTAAAATGTTAAATACTACTTTCCTTCCAATAATTAAAATGTAGATTCAATTCAATCTTCAATTATCTGACATAATTATATAAAAAAAATATTGTTCTGTGAAGGTCCGTACAAAACAAACTCGAAGGTCCGGATCCAGACCGTGGTCCACCAATTGATCTCTGGAATAGTTATTTGTTCCAGTCTGGGTGTTTAAGCATTGTGATATAATATTATAATTATATCTGCGGATAAAGAATGGGATTGAAAATGGCGCAGAACTATTTGCTTCTCGCTCGCACACTATGTTTTTGTGTATCTTGTTTTTACTCGCACTTACAGCTACAGGTTATAGGAGGAGACGCCATTTTCAATCCTATTTTTTATCCGTACGGGTCGTATTCACGATATAGGAAAAATTGTAGAGTCGTTATGTTTATCAAAAAAAAAACGGTGTTACGATTAAATTTCATGTAAAACTCACAATTACAATCTGTATCACCCACATAATCTTTACATCACAGTCCATTGAACTGACCCTAACCGACCTCATGACGTCACAAGCGGTTGCTTAGCAACGCCCGAGTGAAAAGAGAAAATTAAAAGTGAAACGTGAGATCGCGAGAGATCGATGTATTGCGGTAATACAATCACTTGATATAGGTACTTGTATGAATTATGTGGTAAAATTTGTTAGTTTGTCTGTAAGTGGAAAACTCTTAAACTACTGAACCGATTTAAAAAATGAATGAATGAATTCTTAAGCTTCAAATACGACGAAATAGGCTCTACGCCCTAAACAGGGTACATTTCAACGAGACTCATAAGCGAACGCGCGTTACTCGCAGTATCAAGGAACACGTCATAGCGCATGTTTTTGTGAGTGTGCCATTTTCGAGCGTTTGTAAGTAGTTTCCGTACTTTATATTTATTATACTGTGGTAAAACCATTACATAACTTCCTAAAACAAAACGAGCTAATCAACTCTCAAACAAAACATTTTGTAGAACATTTTAATCCGTCCACAGACAAATTGTTTACATCAAAATTAGAACAATCACAATCTTAACATAATACTTGCATAACATCTTGAAGACAATAATTAAATTATAATTATTACAAGTAAAAATTATACGGTAGGTTGACTCTTACTAAATTTGTTGCAAGCATGGGATAATGCCGGACAATGGAGGTGATTGAAAGGGTCGAACTTAATGGAGCGAGAAATTAAATTAATGGCGACATAATGAGAGATGGGTGCCAATATTTATGATTAGGCAACTAATTTTTGGCGCTCCAAAATATGAGATCTTCGACTAGATACGTACTAAATTCATTTGTAAAATATGTGCAAATTGTAGTCGGAATTTACATGGTAAATGTTTATACTTTTAAATGTATATTATTTCAATAATGTCTGAATTGATTACCTTACTGCCTATTCTATAGGGTTAAAGAATCTATTAGATTATTTTGCATTACGAACAGGGTCGGATTTGGTACCCTGGCTGCTCTAGGCTCTAGGAAGATTGCAGACCCCCTATTCCCTTTAAAGCATGTAAAATTAATTCGTCTCAGACAAGGAGCCTCGTATAATTAAGACAGAACTTTACATAAGGTATGTTCATTTAATCTCCTAATGATATATTATGAATAAAAAGAAAAAACAAGATTAGATTAGACATTTTTTGACACTGATATTGTTAATAGTTTTTTTCGATACTAGCTTGGACAATTGTGTATATAAACCATACAGAGACCCACGCAAACCTGTGGGTTTAATATTTAAATATAAATTAAATTAAAATTGGCCAGTCGCTCACTTTGAAGTTGTGCGCGGACAAAAATTTATGCCAATTGATTTTTATTTACTTATTGATTTAAGATAAGTTTAAATGCAATATTATAGTATCTTTAATAAATAATAAATAAATTTATATATAAAATGGTGCAATATTGTTGTCAATAATACAAATGTTTTTGCCACACCTAAATACATTATTGATAGAATAATATATGAAAGTAAATTATGTATTTCTGAGACATTTTGAAATGATGTGCGAATCAAATATTTTCATTTGCTAAAACTGTGAAGGAAAACATCGTGAGGCAATCAGTACATATCAAAGTCTGTCTTTCTGTGGGTTTGGAGTAAAATAACGTCCTCCCTATCCCTTGTGTTGAAAAAGTCGCCTAATAGTAGTAAAAAGGTCGTAAACTAGCAGCGATTAACACTTATAAAAGATCATTACTTAGCTATAATCTAAATATTCCTTTGCATTACCTATTTATGTATGTAATATATTTATTTATTATATATAATATTTATTTATGTATATAATACCTATATATATATATTGGTATTTATGTATGATTTTAAAATAAGTATTTATTTATAGTATCTATGTAGGTATATAAGTTTTTGTGCACATCGCCAAACTGCCTGTTGTATTATGATATCAGCATCTGATATCTTCATTGGTTGTCTGGAAGAAATTGCTTTTAGTGATAAGACCGCCAATTGTACATTTTCGATCATGTTATTTATTTGAAATTTTTTTTGATGTGCAATAAAGTATATTCTATTCTATTCTATTCTATTCTTATGTATAGTTATATATTATAAGTATAGTTATGAAAAATCGTACTAAACCATTTGAAGGACATTACAAAGTTTCAGCAAAATTTCAGCTTGATTGAATCATGTTTTCAAATAAATATTATTAGTACAAAATATTTATTTACGTAAAACGGTTTTGTCATCAGAACTAAAGGTATGTACCAAATATCAGATCAATATGTCAACAGGAAGAAGGTATAATATTAATTACTACATTTGAACCAAATAATAAACAGGTCAAGCTTAATAAAACCGTTTAAAAATAGCTTTAAATTAATTTTTATTATATGCCATTTTTATGTAAGTAACCCTTGCAAAGTCTATGTATAAGTTGTATAAATAAATAACAAAAAAAAGCTTAACTGTTTTGCAAAAGGTCAAAACATTCACTAGTCAATGGTCAAAGCTGTAAAGTAACACCCATAAAACGCTTTAGAGTGTTACAATATTGCAAGTGCAATGCAGTGTTAGCAATAAAACCTTCATTTGATTATAATCTCAAGTCTTATGATACCCAATTTGTAAACATTGCCCGCGGCATTTGGTGCAATCGAGCAATCGTGTGAATTCTAGAAAGATCTTCAGCTGCTATCTGTAATAATTTATTTTTAATTTATTGTGTGTTATATTGTGACTCTGTGGTATATACCGCGGACAATTAAGAATGGATTGGATGATTAAAAAGTGAAAGCTTAGAGTATATAAGAAAATATAGAGCAACCCTATAGAAGTATGAACCGTGAGCACGGGTATGAACAACGCGGCCGCGACACGAGCTCCGTTTGCGATCATACCTCGATCGACTGCGGCTCAACTAGGCTCCATGAGCGAAAAAGTTACATTTTAGCTTATATCATGGTTAAATGCTGAGTTAAATTTTGAAAAACGTCTAGAAAACATAATTTGAAAAAATGACATTTTTTTCATTTCTATGGCGAGACCTGCTTTCGCTCCGCACAAGGACGTTATCACTCTATATTTTCTTGAATACTCTATGAGTGAAAGAGTTTTTTTTATATACCATAAGGTGGCATTGATGGTAAACATGCATTCGGTCTATCTGATGGCAAGCAGGTACCGTAACCTTCACGTTTGCAACACCAGAGGTATCACTAACGCTAAAGAGGAACTAATATAAGCGCTCCTGTTGGTGTGTTCCATGGAATATTAGCTAATCCTACTTGTGAGGCGTCAATTTTTTTATTATTATGAGCCTGTTGTGTCCCACTGCAGGGCAAAGACCTCCCTTCCCACCTTGCATTGTTTCCTGTTCAATCAAAGCAATTTGAGGCCTAAAAACTAGTTTTTAAGGGTAATTTCATATTATAATAAGTATGATGTAGCGATGGGATTGACGTAGTCGCAAATGCTTACCTAAATCCCGTAAATAAATAAAGATAAAAAAAAAAAAAATTACGTTCGTACTCTTTGAAGATTCCTGCTTTAAAGTAACTTAAAAATCTGAGCTACTCGAAATTTAGTTTGTGCGTTGGAAGTTATTCAAAATATTTTAATCAAAAGCAAAAGTAGCCTAATCAATTCGAAAATGCTAGAAAAACAGAAAAACAACAACTGCGAACCATTCCAATTCATTCAATATTAAAAATGCAGTCATTATAAATGCATGTATTCAAAACTAGTGTTGTCGATTTCATTCGGAACCACCTAATGTTTTCGAAAGTCCAATCGATGGAGGTCAGGACGGGTCGAAACTTTTTACTTTTAATAAAAGATTTGTTCTCAGTAAAGATGATCTATCGGTGATTGGTTCACGTTTATTGTTTCGATTGGTGCTGTGTTTCGGGGATTTAGTTAAGTTATAATAATGTGAAGTGTTGGGAATTTATTGTGTTGAAAAGTTCTGTGTTGTGATGAAAAGGTTAATTTTAAATATTGTGATATTTTTTTACATATAAATAGCATATAATATTGAATGAGGCAAAAGAGGTATGCAAGGATCGTAGCAAGTGGAAATCAGTTATCTCTGCCTACCTCTCTGGGAAACAGACGTGAGTCTATGTATGTATGTAGGTATAAATAGCACATTAGCTTATTGAATTCATAATTATTAATAAAAAATTTAGAAAAAAAAGCAACTGATATGGATAGGATTCCAACCCACGATCTTTGGCGTATCGTGTCAACGCCTTGACCGCTAAGCCACCGTATCCGAAAATAGCGAAATTCGGTCAGTAGGACTATATATCTACACATATAAAGCAATACCGTGACTGACTGACTGACTGACTGACAACACACATAGCCTAAAGCGTCAGTTCTAGAAATTAGAATTCTTTGATTATTCGTAGATAAGCCCTTTAGCAGGAAAAATAGGGAAAAATAAATTTAAAATCGAAGCGCTAGTCCAAATTAATATCATCATCTTCAGCCTCCACTGTTGAACATAGGCCTCTCCCAATGCGCGCCACTATTGTGCCCTCATTGGAGGTATTTGCCCATAATCGGCACTCTGGGCAAGCGGGTTGGCGACCGCAGTAGCAGATGATGATCGTAACATAGAAGAATGCTGCTGCCCATCCTCCGGATCTTTCCCTTTGTCGTTTCTTACGACACCCGCGGGACGAGTAGGGGTGGTTCTATTCTTAGGCCGGAAACTACACGGCACTACTAATATCATATTACGCGAAAGTAAATGTATTTTCGTTACGTTAAACACTTGATACGAAATCTATGACTGTTGACTGGCAAGTCAGAGGTCTCAAGTTAGATCTTCAAACTTTTCGTAAGATATTTGCGTATTATAAATTGTCTAGCTGTATCTGAATAAGAACCACTTCCTCTTATTCTACAGAGTTGAATTTTCCCATAGGTATTGATTCAGTTCTAATAACAATGCATTTTTATGGTAAGCATCTAATAGCCTGTATCGACATCCAGGATTAGCTCCGGTTAATAGCACAGGCACAATTTTTTGCATATAGGTACTAGTCTACACAAAAAAAATATCTAAAAGACCGCTTCCAGTGAGCAATGTCCCCAAAACGCTGGCTGCATTACCACGTTGGATAGCAATGCTAAGCCTTTGAGCCAGGTATGAGCCAGCGTTTTGATCTGAAGTAGTCTTGATATTCCAATATAAAAGCTAAGTTGATTTTATAAAAACTTAATTATTGATAATTTGACCTTCGTCATTGACGTGATACATTTTACGTAAATTTTATCTTGACGTAAGTAATTAGATTTGAGATTGCGGTTGTATCTATTAATTGATATCGATCTTTGATTTATTGTAAGCAGTTCTATTATTATTTTTTATATTTATTTGTCCCGTGCGAGAATCGAATCTGCGCCACTAAGGTGAATCGCTGAACCAATCTTGTCGTTGAGTTTGCTTTGCCGTTTCTTCTGAAGGATGCTTCATTTTCTATTTGACTTAAGATGGAGACAGAATGATAGATAGAATAGAGGCTTTATCTAGTTAATAAACATTTATATATATAAAAACATTATAGTATTTAAACATTAAAGTTTGTAGATAAAAAAATTGAATGGGATTTTAAGCCGCGACCGCGTGTACAGATGTAACTTATTGCTTACCTAAATACATTTTTATAAAGGTAATATTTATGCATTTTGCATACTATGCGAACATTAATTTCCTAAATTTTTTAGAAAGAAAAAAAAATGGTTGGTTCTACAAAATTTCAAACATGAACATTTCGACATCGAAACTAACAACAAAATTCTTCCGCAGTGCCAACACGGCGATGGACAACGACGTAACGCCGGTGTACCTTGCAGCCCAGGAAGGCCACCTGGCTGTGCTGAAGTACTTGGTGCTTGAGGCTGGCGGCCGGCTGGACGCGAGGGCCAGGGATGGCATGCTGCCGATACATGCAGCCGCGCAGACTGGTTGTCTGGACTGTGTTAAATGGATGGTAAGTTGTAATCTCAGAATACAAAATAAACCAGAACTCGCTTTCAATCGTATTTCCTTGAGTCCATAAACAAAACGCAAACGTAATCAAATCATCATCTTGCTAGCCTTTTTCCCAACTATGTTGGGGTCGGCTTCCAGTCTTACTGGATGCAGCTGAATACCAGTGTTTTACATGGAGCGACTGCCTATCAAACCTCCACAACCCAGATACTGGGTTACACGATACCCCTTGGTAAGACTGGTTGTCAGACTTTCGGGCTTCTGACTACCCGTAACGACTGTCAAAGATCTACAATCGACAGCCGGGGCCAACAGCTTAACGTGCTATCCGAGGCACGGAGAGTGATAATTAATTTATAAAACGCACTTAACTTACGAAAAGTCATAGGTGCGCGCCTTGGGTTCGAACCCGAGACCTCTGACTTGCCAGCCAACGGTCTCCACCACTAGGCTATCAAGACTCCAACGTAATCAAATGTAACCCCAATTTGTTTTTTAGTACACTCGACGGCATTTTTACTGGTAATAACGACTCAAGACGACAAAATTGAATTTAGAATTTAAGATTTACAGCGTGACAAACGTCTATACGATACGCACGATGTAGTAGACGTCAAAACCTGAAATCACTCCATTTTGTAGTGATTTATGGTGCTTTACTTTTTTTGCGATTTGACGACTTCTGGTTTTTTAAATTCTGAGCTTGTTATAATAAATAAAATCACCTTCTCTCACAAAACGATAAATAAATAGATTAAGTTATACTCCACTAAGGTAAGCAATTCGGAGCTTTTTAAATGTATCAAGCCGTTTATATTAAACGTATTTATGTCTGTGTGTCTCTGGCAGCATATCTGCTAAACTGATGAATAGGTCAGATTTCGTTGTTTTATTTAAAAGCTGATTTGATCGAGTGTTCTTAACTAAACAAATTTAAAAATTTAAATAGTAAAACGCACATAACTTACGGAAAGTCAGAGAAGCGTGTGGAACGAACCTGAGACCTCTAACTTGCCAGACAACGATCATTAATAACACAATCTCAATACAATAATCTCAGTACAATAAGAAAAAAACTCTTCATAAGTACTATTTTAGTACAGAAATGGATCCAACATTTAGCACAGGTAGAGCGAGTGAAAATCATTTGAGTTGAACGACCTCACCGATCCATTGGTCTCAGGAAACGTCCGGTAGTCACGCAGCGTACCTATTACAGACATCCATCTGATATAGTCTGATGATCGGTCGATGCTGTAGGTATTCCTACTTCCTAGGTTCATCAAGTTGTTTGATTGGAAATTAGGTTGTGATATACTTTTGTAATAAAATAGTAAGTATATCTATAAATTCAATATGTTGAAACCCTCGATACAAAAAAAAACATTATTTTTTTTAGCTTAAACACTCGATAAAGTCCTAAAAAAACCTAATTAAATCAAAATCAGACGCTCAGACACGTCAGAAAAATATTTATAAAACCCTTCTTTTTGCGACAGGGGTTAAAAAGCAGTAAGAGGCTATGGTAGGCATTTGTAAGTCCCCCCGGTCCCAAGAAAATAAATAAAAAGAGTATGACCGTTGACTTGCAAGTTATAGATCTGAAATTTTAACTCAAGGCAATCACCTGCTCCGTGCCTTGGAAAACACGTTAAACTGTTGACCCAGCTGTCATGAAGATCTTTGACAGTCGATATAGGCAGTCAGTACAAAGCCGGAGCCCCGAGTGGCACATTCAGAGGGCGGCAAATTAAAGCTTTATACAGCGCTAGGAGGCCTATGTTCATCAGTGGGCGTCTTATAGCTGAAGTTATGATGATAATATAATTATAAATCAGCCAGTAACTGTCCCATTGTAGGGCAAAGGCCTTTTCTCATACAGAGAAGGATCGAGCATTAATCACCACGCTAGCTCACTGTGGATTGGTGATTTTAGACTTTTCAGATGATGATGAAGGTAAAATTATGTGCCGGCGAGGCCGCATGTTTTCAGTTTTTTGCCCCGCCTCGAAAATTGTGTGAATTGTGGATCTTTGACAATCGTTACGGGTAGTCAGAAGCTCGAAAGTCTGACAACCAGTCTTACCAAGGGCTATCGTGTAACCCAGTATCTGGGTTGTGGAGGTCTGATAGGCAGTCGCTCCATGTAAAACACTGGTATTCAGCTGCATCCGGTAAGACTGGAAGCCGACCCCAACATAGTTAGGAAAAGGCTAGGCAGATGATGATGCCCCGCCTCGAAATATTTCAAAATCTGGGGCTGGGGTGTGGTAGTAGTACTAATTCTTTATGATATTCAACAATGAAGCTTTTAACGTGATCCGCCATTATGTCACATACGATATTCAAACAAAACCTTTAGAACATTACTTCTACATCCGATAATGATCTGTTATAGGAATTCCTGGTTCCTTATAAACACTAGTGTGATGAATTGAGAGGAAATTAAGTTTCTATAGCTGCAGTCGTTTTATTTATAGTTACTTCAAGATTTCTCTTTAGATCATTAGTTGTTTACGATTGTGTAAGCCTTTAGCTGTGATATATCAGTAGTAATAGTGATATGAGTAGTATTGAGTAGTAATAGCTACTCATAACCCATCGCTTTTTTACCGATTTCTAGAAAGAAGGAGGTTCTTAATTTGATGCGATTTTTTTTTGTACGCCGATTACCTACTCCGTGCTTCGAAAGAGTTTAAGTACTCTCTGGTTGGTCCCTTATAAATATTGTCATGATCTGAAGATGAACTTCCTAAAAAAAATGTTGACTAACTATGTTTGATATTTGATCATTATAATGATTAAAAAATGAAAAACAAAATCCTGTTGTTCCTGAAAATGTTTGAATATCGAATTCGATATTCAAACATTTTTTACCTAACTTTGAATATCGATTCTAATAAATAACTAATTTTGGAAAACTCTTTTTTTAAATAACTGTAAACTTTTAAAAATAATTGTAAATTAAAGTGCATAAGTACCTATTATATTCTGTACTATATTTTGCACAGACCGATGACGCGAAGATAGAGAGAGACAGCAGGTTGTATCTAAGGTGTCGTAGCCACAAACTATTGTACCTAAACGCTCTTTATATTGAACCATAACTTACTACTTCATGTTTTTTTTAAATTAGATTTTCATGAACGGTATTATTTTATGTATACAACCTACAAGGAACAAAGGGATTTGTTACAAAAGCTAAGCCTAGCTAAGCTTTAATATTGTAGAGTTTCGAAGAGATGACAAATTAATATACGCTTCTGTAATATCAGATTACATATTAATAGGCACCACATGACTTTGAATATTTCACACACTGATGCAGCAGTTGTGCAAGCGTTTTGCAAGGCCTTTTCTAGCTAAATAGCGGTTGATAAAACTAGTTATTCAATAATATGTAACTTGCAGAAGGTTCATTTCTAACATCAAAACAAATATCGTATTTTTTTTAATAGCCTATATGGTGTCCCTCTGCTGGGTAAAAGCCTCTCCCTTCTTTTTTACCAAACCTGTCTTTCTTTTGCCATTTCTGGCCACGTCTATTCTGGAAACAAATTCAGATCGTCACACCATCTTAACAAATTTTAGTTTGATGATCGGTACAAGTTGAGAACGTAGGTACACTCGGCTACACATACGATATAAAAAACCAGTATAAACTGACCTCGTATTGTATAGGGCCTTCGTACAACAAGATATCAGCTTATACTGGAAAAGTGTAGCTTGATGTGTAGCCGTGTGTACATAAAAATTGCCTAAACAAAAAATCATTTGAAATTAGTTTTGGTATTGATTTCAAACTGATGTTTTTGTTGAAACTTTGTAATGCTATTCTCTTTTTTCGATTTTTAAAAACTATATTCAGTGAAACTAAACAATATCTTCAATGTGCGAGCGAGATAGTGGTTCAGAGAGATGCCTTAAGTGTCGCATACCTATATTTCCCGTATAAAATTTTTTTTTTTTTTCATTTTTATTTATTTAGTTCTTTTGTTAGAGTCCATCGTAAACAGGCTCCTAGAGTGGATCTACTGCTTATAACTACTTAGTGTCATAATACTTGACATAAAAGACTTTCATTTCGACTGTCCGGTTGTTTTCGCTACTCAGCTAGAAAACCACTTGTATTATGTTTTATGGTCCTATTATGCGGTATAATAAAATATGCAGGCTTCAAACTAGGCATTTTAATTCTGCTACACACTTAACGTCGTATTCTATGTGTTGTGTTAAGACGCTAAGTTCATAGTTTTAGGTGGTATGCCATTAGTCAAATTTCACCCGCCAATAAAACCCCCGAAGTTAAATGTGAAAAGTTTATCAACAGCAAAAAGTATCTAGTTCTCAATTTATATAAAATGTCTGTCATAAAAGCTTGCCGACTGGCATCCCTGATAAGATTCTGTAGGTAACTAATCAGTAAAAAGTGGTGTTAGGTGCCTATTGATGTCTAAAAATACAATAATTAAACTACTCGTGACCAAAATGCTGGTCTGTACCTGGCCCAAAGGCTGAGTATAGCTATTCAGCGAGGCAATGCGGCCAGCATTTTGGGAACGTTGTCTACTGGTAGCGGTCTTTTAGATTAAGGGTTTTATTTTTCTTTATTTATTTCTAAGGTAGTTAGTTTTGTATATATAGATAGTTTTATTTAGTATTGTTTATTTGTATTTTAAGTTACTTAAATAAACTACAAGTGAATCATTTCTCATTTCTCCATTTCCTAGATCGTGGAACGCAGTGTGGATCCTAACGCAAGAGATGGAGACGGAGCCACTCCTCTCCATTTTGCGGCCTCCCGGGGTCATCTTAGCACAGTCCGCTGGCTTCTGAGACATGGAGCCAGGCTACACCTGGACAGACACGGCAAGAGCCCTATTAATGATGCCGCTGAAAATCATCATTTGGAGGTGAGTTCCTTGGTGGAGGTGGCCAGAAAAGTTCCGGTTGGTTCCTATATTATTGTCCAATATACAGTATGCGCTACAGTACACAATACATAATACTGTATGCACAATACAGTACATAACATTACAATACACATAATACAGCATACCAGAGAGATTTTTCAACGGTATGTAAAGCCATGTCAGAGGCCTACGCGTTTGAAAATGACACTTGGCGTATTCATCAAACTGTTACGTACGTTAAGTTTCAATTGCACCAAAAACAATAGGCATAAAAGATATATCTTGACATCAGAACGCGTATAACGTTACACAATTCTTGGAAACTAGGAAAAGCTGAAGAAACAAAGAGTCTATAATTAAAACATTGCCTCCCTTGCTGCTCGACATAATTGTCTAATGACTCGATGTGATTAAAACGCACTTTCTATGCTGGTGGAAGCGTATTAAGTGTTACAAGATAGGTTTGAATGTGACTCCAAGATTCTGTGCTAGTGACTAACAGCCGCGGCCTGATGGCTGGCAAACGGCCAGTTGTATTTTTCCAAAATTAAGGATCATTATCTTCATCCTCCTGGCCTTTTGCTCTCTAACCTTATTGGGGACAACTGGGATAACGGGGGTTAACGGGAACAAGAGAGAACAAATTTTAACCTATTGCATAGATTTTATCGCGGGTTTTGAGCGCGGCGACCGAATTAAGAAATTCCGTAACGAAAATATATAACGTAACTCCCTTTATTGCAGAAGTGTTTAAAACCTTATTATCTTCTAACAAATAAGGTATATTTTTATGACACATTAAAAAACAAAACATTTAGAAATATAAACATTCGAATTTCGAAAACTAATTATTTGCTTAGATTTTTCAAGACGTGATTTTGTATTAAAACATAAATAAATAATTATAATTGCATAAGTTGATAAAAATTGCTATGCAATAGCTTTACCGCGGCAGTCCCCGAGTGCCACACGTTTTTTTTTTATATGATACTACTAGTCTACTAACGTGATAAACAAGAATATGGTCCTCCTCATGGTGGTTACCATTATATAATTATTATTATAAGTTATGGTAACCGGTTGGTTACCATAACTTATAAACGCTTGCAACACCAGGGTAGAACTTGTACGTTGTCGACCCTGTGCGGGATTATGGAAGGAAAGGGGAGATTAAGGATTGTGGGAAGGAAAAATTAAGGCTCACATAAATATTTTTTTGTAACCTACCAATTACCAGAAAGAGGTGGCGAGATGATTTGGATGCCTATCACGAAAACCTACCAATTCATACCTGTTTATAAATATTAGCTTGCTTTTTATCTGCATCACCACAATATTGCATGCATTTTTACCTAATCATTGTTAAAAAAACCCGAGTAATCACTTACTCGTCTACTTTCTACATATCATAGCTAGCAAAGCTCACGTTTGAAAGTATCACTTTTCACTGGTCACACTCCGTTGCGTGGTTTTCGGTGCGCGTGGGCAATTAATTGTTCATTCTTAACACCGGTCAAGTCAATGAAAGTAAAATTTTGTACTTTGATATAGATCTTAATTATGCGTGTTTCGTTTTCGCTTTTAGAGTGTCTATGGTTTAATTGCCCCTTGGTCTAGTGGCTGCGAAAACCCATGTCTTCGAAGAGCAAGAAAAACCGTCGGTTCAGCCCTTTTAATTTGATTGTTTTTTTTTTTATGGATTTTAAACGAGGCGACAGACGAAACCACTAAGTACAATTCTGTGATGTCGGGGAGATCTGATAACTTCCAAAAGGTCATTTTAATTTATCGTTGTAATCGGTCGTAATAATTTAGCCATAGCTGATTACCCGTGGAGTAAGCTAGTTCTTGAGTGGAGACCATGGATCGGCAAACGTAGTGTAGGACGCCCTCAGGCTAGGTGGAGTGACGATCTTCGCAAGGTGGCTGGCACGAACTGGATGAGAGTAGCCAAAAATCGTGCTCAATGGCATATAATGGGAGAAACCTATGTCCAGCAGTGGACTGCCATAGGTTGATGATGATGAATTTGATAGTAAAGCTTGCGTATAATATTTTTTTTTATATTCGTTATAACATTTCGGTCCGAAATATCGACGTTCGATTTTAGTAGTTCTTATTAAATAATTATAATTATGTAGTAGGACCCTTCAAACCTGATATCTCTCTGATCGACTCAATTTGCCGACCCATCGAATTCCGAAAGCGACTTGCTTCTTAGATAAGAGACTGTACATCCAAATGAAAAACATTAGCGTGACTTTAGGTTATAGGTATTTGGCGCCTCGGCTAGTCAGACCATATCGAGTCATCAGACATGATTCGACAACCCAGGTTTACGATGAAATTGTTCGATTCGCGACGAGTCGGTAAATTAAATGGCATTGTCACGAGCTTAGCTTGCTTGTCAGACAAATTATTAGGCGTGCGGAACTGCTCCATAAGCAAATACTATTGCAATCTTAGTTATGTTAGCATCGTGAGGAAACTAGGACTCCTAAGAGATGTTCGCTGGTATAGACATGTCAGATTAGAGGCCTTGAGCGGTTTAATCTCTCAATTCAATTCTCAATGCTTTATTGCATTCCATAATGTTACATATAGTTGATGGACATGGAGATATGATAACTCTGCCACTTGGTTGTTCCTCAATCATCGACAAGAAGAAAATATGTTGTTCTTTTTTCGAATTTGCTGCTGTAACTAATTGTATATGTATTGCTGTAACTAAAAGTGAAAAACCAACCTTTATCTCATCCACTTTAATTAAATAACTGACTAGCCTAAAGTCCGATCGGCCTGAAAACTGATTAGATTTACTTATATCTGTAAATAAATTGCATCCTACTGTGTAATAGCAATCATCTGCTACTACGATCGCCAACCCGCTTGCCCTGCATAGTTTAAGGGCAAATACCTTCTAATGAGCGCACAAAATAGGTGATGCTTATAAGAGGCTTATGTCCAGCAGTGGACTGATACAGTACTGACTGGTATGTATGAGTACCTATACATACAGAGCAACGTAGTTTGTACATTTTTTTATTAAGAAGATATTATATCCAGTAGATAGGTAGATACCCTACATCTTCCTGTTGTCGCGTCGGCGATGACACGATTCACTGAAACCGACCTCAAGCAACCTCTAACGAGTGACGACCTCTGACGGCACAAAAATTCAACAATTGTACTGGTGACATCCTGTCTCAAATGACGTTAGTCACACATTCGCACCGGGGTCAGTGTCACTTGTTTTGTTATTGCAAATTCCGATAGAAATGATTATGCAAAATATGGGGAAAAGCCCTGAAAATGTTTTTGAAAGGCCTTGGATATCGTTAGGGATAAACTCGTCTTAATAGAATATTATTATTAACTATTACTGTGTATTTCTAGACAAAGGGGTATTTTCTGAGTAGAATATTGTCGAAGTACTAAAATTGTTGCAACTGAGTCAGCAGTAAAATAATAGTTTGTCAGTCATCATTTTGAGTAGCATTGTTGTATAACTAGTGAGAACGTATTTTATGCATTAGTATGTAGTAGACATATACTACATATCATAAGTAAATCATAAATAAAATACCTTCTTTCTACAAGTTTTCGCTCCAAGGGTCTTAACTACTAAATCATATGTATTTTCTCCACAGTGCCTCAACGTGTTGGTAGCTGCGGGCGCGGCGGGCGCTGACAACAAGCAGCTCTCCTCTTACAAAGCGATCCACTCCTGCGCCTGTGCACCAGGGGAGGCACGAGTAAGTCTGTTTTTGATTAATTTTTACTTTATGATTGGGTATTATGGTAAGTATTACCCATAAAACTACACAGGATGACTTTAGTCATCCCAAGCCAGCCTAAGGATAATCAATGACCCTTTTTTGTACGTAGTCTCTCAGTTATATTTCTAAAGAGCTCAGACTGTCGGACCTGGACGGACCGGACTTATAGCTAAAGCAATTAAACCAACTTAAAGCAACACTAAGGACGCCCTCTATGGGAACTCGGGCCTTTTTTTTGTTGCCGGGGGGAAGTCAAAAATGTCCTACCGCATACCGCACGTCCGAGGACGTACGGTTACGTGGGGCTCGCACCCACTAAAAACATCGAAAGATGTTTACGTGCTCCGCACTGTATCGGACGGGGCCGGGTACTGCAACCGTGCTTCGCAGCCCCGTCCAGTGCCTGCCTGTAGGTCCGCTCAAAAAGAAGAACTATCCTGACGATATTATGTTGAGTCATGTTAACATAAATGTATGGAACAGCTGATTTTTTTTTGCGTTTTCAGGGTTGGTCCCATAATAAAAGTTGTTCATAATGATGAGTTTAATGACCCCTTTTCAGGTTGCGGATGTTTTATAAATAACCCTTTATAAAGGCTATCCAGACGATATGATATGAATATGGCACGGAACCATCTAAGGCATACAATAAAAACATGTCAACCCTCCATTTCAGTGCGCTCTTCCAAACTGCGTCAACGCAAATGGTACCCGCTCGCCTTTCTACCTTCACGCTCCAGAGCGGGAACGTCGCAACTCAGTTCAGGAGCGACGTGGCTCCTTGCCGTCCACTGTGGGCTCAGTCAGCTCAGCGCGCTCCGGGCCTGCTGATGGGCTGTATGTTAACCCCATGCAGAGAGGCACGTCGACCACTGTGACACATCACAGCTCGTCTGGGGAGGAGAGTTCAGGTAACGATTCGTACAGCATGCTTACGAAGCTAGATTTTGAGTTACCGCGTTTTGATCTTCTTACTGCTAGCGTATTTTTTTTTATCTTTACTGATTTATAAAAGGTTTTAAAATATATGTCAACCTCCATAAACAACCATTCCAAATACAAAAATAAACTTGACAAAGTTTTCAAATAAAATAAACAAAAACAATAGGTCATGCTTGCTAATTATGTTAGGTGATTAGGAATAGTTATATGGTATACATATCCATTAATAACATGATTTGTATTGTTTACGGGAGTGACAGTCTATAAACCTCTCCTTATCATATATAGAGATGGCAATTGATTTATTTACATATTATTTATACATATTATATTATATTTTTATCGTTCTTTATAAATAAGAGGGCACGCGACTTCTTTATCAAAAATTAAAAAAACAACTACTTAAATTAAAAAATGTAAGTTAATTTATTATACTCGTAATTACCGAAAGTAGAAGCTTGTATATTTTTTATTATTAGACATTGATTCATTAAGAATTTAAGAACATACAGACTTGTCTGCGACCTAGTTTACTGACATAGACAGACACTTATAAAAACATATTTGGATAAATATACATAAAAACTTCTTGTATCAAAAAAAAAATAATTATTCCATTATGGAATCTGCCTACATCATAACGGTTTAAATCTCCCACATTATGTGCTTTATTTTATATGTTCTAAATAAATTCAGAATTACGGTCCTTTAACCGGATTTCGTGCTCTGCGGCCAATCTCAACGGAGATTAGCCAACGACGCAGGAGATAGTATATACATATAGTTCACAAGTATTCGGTCGAGATCGCTTCCGTGGTTAATTAACCTAATTTTTTACCGACGTTAAAAATAGGAGAAGTTTCGACATGCTTATTTTTTTATGATATGGGTAGCTATCAAAAACTACGTAAATCAGTTTCTCCATTATTGCTTGAAAAAACAAACTATCAAAAATAATTTCACACTTAATAGGAGGTCAACTTTGACACATAATAATTAACCTTTTTTTATTTCTGTATATTAGTCCACTGCTGAACATAGGCCTCTCCAAATGCGCGCCACTTTTGTGTTTTCATTGAAGGTATATGCCCATATACGCATATCGCTACGCTGCTGGGCAAGCGGGTTGGCGATCGCAGTTGCAGATGATTGCTATTGCACAGAAAGAAGGCTGCTGTCCATACTCCGGATCTTTCCCTTTGTCGCTTCTTACGACACCCGCGGGACGAGTAGGGGTAGTTCTTTTCTTTGGTCGGAAACTACACGGCAAATATAATATTGTACACTTAATTAATTGTAAGAATCTATATTCTATGTTATATTATCAGCTTTAAATTCGGAATTTCTCGTCGTAAATCCGATTAAGTCGATCTCGGGTTTAGCTTTCCAATCATAACAGATGCATATGAAATGAAAGCGACAGCCGAAACCGGAAATCTTGATGACGTAGCAAGGTCGATCGTGATCGTAAGGCCAGTAAACCACTGCGGTAACATCGCATAATAGATTCGTAAATTCAAAAGAGAGGAAAAAAAAATGCGGGGTCTTTCGGGACTCCATGCACAGTTCGATAATTATTGTTAATATTGTGCAACTGTAATTGAACATTTCGTTAATTTTTGTTTGAATGAGTATTATTTTTCGTATTTTAATAGTATTTTTATTCGTTTTAGCGGAAAAAAAATTTTCTTTGAATAAAACTACTTATAATCGGATTTTCGTCGCGTCACTTTTATGAATTCGAATTTTTGTTTGTGTTTAGAGACAATGCTTTAAAACATAACAGCAATGTCCTCCTGAATTTCGGTTACAGCGGTCAATCTCAATGGAGATACGCTAACTTCGCAGGAGATATTAATTTTAATGCTCAAGTGTGAGCGTAGACACTGATCAGATCACTCTCTTATTCCAAAGGTACGGTAATCCGACACTATCGGAGAGCGATCAGGCGCAGGACGAACGGCTTTACGTGCTCTCTAAGGCACAGAATAAGTGATAATTACTTTATCACTGTGTAAAATATATTAGTGTACTAGATATATCGATAAAGGCATATATACATAACTCTTTAGTCGAATAAATATACTGAAAATAAAACACTTTCTTCTACACAACAGCAGTGGACACCGACCTTAAAATAACGTAACATAAAACAGTTATAAAAGACGCAACAGGTTTCGTATCGAGAAATTACGTTTCTAAGCGCTTGCGCATGTTACAAACGTGAATTATTGAAGGTAGAGTTATTTATATCATTGTGGTGTATATGTAACACGACCGGTTTGAGAAACACTTCATAGATCATAGTTGTACAGACACAGTAGGTTGTGCAATATTGGTCTTGATAAGGCTTACGTTGTCACTGAACTCCTAAACGGCTGGACCAATATTTTTTTTTGGTATGTTTAAGTATGTGCTGTGTTTGTTTTACTTAAACATACCTACACAAAAAAAATCTAGTAGTGAATGGAAACCATCCATGGACTCCCATCACTACTACATATTATAGGTCACGTAGCGTAGCGATACCTAACGTAACAGAAGATTTTTTTTTTGCGATTTCAGGGTTAGTCCCATAGTAAAAGTTGTTCATAATGATGAGTTTAATGACCCCTTTTAAGGATGCTGGTGTTTTACAAATAACCCTGTATACATTGATGTAACATTTAATGTCATCATCATCATCAGCCTGTATTAGTCCACTGCTGAACATAGGCCTCTCCCAATGCGCGCCACTATTGTGCGCTTGGAGGTATTTGCTCATAATCGCCACGCTGGGCAAGCGGGTTGGCGATCGCAGTAGCAGATGATTGCTGTTACACACAAGGATGCTGCTGCCCATCCTCCGGACTTTTCCCTTTGTCGCTTCTTACGACACCCGCAGGACGAGTAGGGGTGGTTCTATTCTTAGGCTGGAAACAACACGGCACTTAACGTTTAATATAAAAAATTATGATATCTTAAAAAAAGTTGTAAAAAGTTGTAAAAGAGTGAATTGATCTCACAATAAAAATACCTAATGATAATCCTAATTCCTCAATATTTTGCTTACTTCTGAATCCACGGGGCGTTAGCATGACCACTGTATAATCACAGTATACCATTACATTATCCAAGCAAACGCGTGAATAATCGAGCGCATCTAATTGTTCAGCAATATGACGGAAATGAGTCGCCAGGAAGCGCGCGCGCAGCTTTAGGTAACTGATGCACCCCATTGAGCAGTTACTTTCCTGATGCCGACGCGAGCGGACGTTTTTCCCGTTTAAAAAAAGAATATTAGTAATGTGTGAGGCACATCACTGATATTCTTAATTCAAATTCAATTTTGTGTGGGTTTTTTATGATGTGAGGATGTCAATAATGTGTTGAAGCCGAATTGTGCTGCGGTTATTGCAATATGGATGTGGTCAGGAGATCAGTCATACAACAATGGGTGGATATTGTTGATTTGGAATACGGTGTGTTCTGTGCCTAATAACCTTTGTATGATATGTGCTTTATTTGGAGGATAAGCTTGTTTAGGTATTGTTATATATATTTATTTATTCTATCATTTCAAAATAAATTGTAAATAATACAAATCATTTTGGTATGACCTAGCAAGTCTAGTGGTATGACCTGGCAAGTCAGAAGTCTCAAGTTCGAATCCGAGGCACCTCTGAATTTTTGTTATAGATAATATAATTATTAACGTAATTAAAAATAATTAACTTTTATTCCGTGTCTCGGAAATTACGTAAAACAGACGGTCCTGTGCCTGATCTCTCTCTGGTCGTTTCGGATAGCCTTCGCATCGGACAAAGAGAACATTGTCATTAAATCTTAACCTAATTCTATTGCATGATATGCCTCTGCTAAAATCTGTTGCAGTACATCTTTTTATTTTCAAAACGTTCCTAGTAGCTACAAAAACCGAAACAAGGGCGTGCCGATGATCTTTTTGAAGGTAACTTTGAAGTATAATCATTGTCTTAGGAGCGACTGCCTATCTGACCTCCGCAACCCAAAGGGATACGATATTCTATGGTTAGATCGGTTGTCAGGATTTTATGAGGGTACTGACTCCCTATAATGGCTGTCAAAGACCTTCATGACAATCGGGGCCAACGGCTCAACGTGCTTTCCGAGGCACGGAGAGTGATAATTAATTATTACAAGCTTTTATTTACTTTCACCTGTCCCGTTGTCCGTAATGAAATCTTGCAAGTTAAATTTAACCCACTTCCCGGTTTCCGATTGAGCTGAAATTTTGCATGCATAATTGTGTATATTGAGTGACAATGCAATATTATGATGACATAAAGCTGATCTGATGCTGGAGCTGGAAGGTGGCCTTAGGAGCTCCGCGATAATACGAACCCCATCGAGTTTGGGCTCATTCGATTTTACTTGACGAGTACTTTTTTGCATATATGTTTAGTTTTGTTATTCAAAGTTAAAAACGTTGTTTTTATAAAAACTTATTTATAATACGCACATAACTTACCAAAAGTCAGGGGTGCCCTGGGATCGAACCTGAGACCTCTGAATTGCCAGTCTACGGTCATACCACTAGGCTATCACTGCTTCGTAACCATAGAGGTATCCGCGTTTTTTAACAGCTCTGGAATATTTTATTTTTTATTTGTATAATGTACAAACTGCGATAAAGATAAGCCGTAAGGATATTATATAAACTTTTTTACTGTTTGAAGCAGGGAAAATGTATTCGCGGAAGGAAGTAAACAAAACGATTAATGCTTTACTTATTAAGATTGAAAAGGAAGGAAGCACAGTATTTCGCGCCCGAGTAACTGACTGACGGTTCCGTAAATAATGTTAGCTATATTTAATCTCACCATAAACGAATGTCCATAGACTACTCTATCGACTTTTTAAGCCAGTATTTCAGAAAGAAGCGTTCAACCAAATATGAACTCTGATTTAATTCATCATAGATCAATAAATGAAACACAATAAAAAATCATAAATTGATACAAATTCTATAGCTAGATTTATGTGGAAACCAGCACATTTGAGAGATATTTTCGATGGTGTGTAAATGTCTGAGGCTTACGGGCGGATAAATATATAATTTATATTATGTAAGCGCATGAAAGAATGATTACAATCATAATAGGACCTAAAGCAGGCAATTCAAAATCTGATATTAGGTTAGGTTATTAGTTATAAGGTTCTGGTTTTTCATGAATAAGAACATGCAATTGAAAGGTCTCTGTAAAATCTCCTAAGGTAGCTTATCAAAAGTTAAACAACGGCAACCATTTACGGTAATCTGGTTAATTGTAAGCAAAAAGGAGTGCCAAATTACCTCACACTAATATTACTCGTAATACCAACATAACAGCTACATAACTATATACTACAATCCAATCTAATCTAAAGGATTTACGCAATGAAAATAGAAACTGACAAGAACATCGTTTTAATTAAAATTATGTGTAGTTATGTAAAATTGATACTGGATATAATACAGCTACGAAGCCTAGGCTTTGATTTCATCAACCTTGCGAAATAATAGAACAATATATTTTTGCGGAAAGAAATCTTCATAGATTTTCTAGCTGCAAGGGTTTGCTAAAATCAATCCAGTGGGAATACTAGGTAGCTTTCAAGTTACGTCGCAGTAACAGGTTGCGGAATTGTTCCGCATATCCCATCAATGCGGGCCCCGTGTCATCCGTAGGAGATGAGCTGTTGGTACCTCCCAGTGCGGAGGGTGAATTTTTCCAAGAGGTAAGCTGAAGCTAACCTGGAGAAATACTAATGGCACAGTCAGTAGGCATGGGACTGTGCTTTTTTTAATGGGAAGCCGGTAGGAATGGAGTTGTATGAAGCCTCCTAAAAACTGGTACATCCACTTGCATGTCTTTTACAAGGACCGCGCGTAGTTTAATATAATATTAAGCGCGCGTTATCACCTCTGATCCAGTTTGTCTATCCCTAAATCCACTTCAGCAGTTAGTAGCAGTCACTAGCCTAGCAGAAGATGTCTAACCTAATTCTCTTCTTCGCAGCCTGTTCAGCGTCAGATGCGGACCACACGGCGGGCGGGTGGTTCCTTCACAACAACGCGTCAACAGGCGCGCCCGCCGCCCTGTACCAGAGAGTCCGAGACCTGTTCCATACCCGTTCGCCTGGACCCAGGGTACCCGCTGAGGGGCAGGAGGCACCTGCTATGACTGGTAAGTTTTGAAGGGTTATGAAGGGTTCAAAGTTGCTTTGACCTAAACCAGTAAACTAAATAGTTGAACCACGTTTAATAAATCACCCAATCACTAGATGGTTCTTTAGAAAAAACATAATTATGTTAGAATCTAGATGTTATTGAATCTAGAATAAACTATAGTACATATATCACAAATTACACCATAAAAATAAATACTACGGAAATTACAATTTTAATTTTCTATATCGAAAACCAATTCATAATTGTTGTGCCTCGGATCACTAGTTCCAGTGATTCTATTCCAATAATCAGAGTCCCAAGTTCCCAACTAACATTCCTGTCCAGGGTCGAGGCAGTCTGAAGAGCCGGAAGACTCCATTATGACTGGTAAGGAGTCATAGAACTGGTGCCAGCTTCTTTCCATCATCTACTTCTGTAACTTCGGTCTGCTGGCATTTCATAGATAATTTACTGCTAAACTAGCTGTATAAAAAAACTTAATCATTTATTGAACAGTTGATATTGGTCTAAATTTATACATACTTAGCAACTGCAACGCAAAAATTATACCAACTTAAAATTTATGGAAAACACGATACAAACCATAAAACAAAACTAAATAGTCATCCTCCTAGCCTTATTATTCCCAAATTATGTTGGGATCAGCTTCTAATCTAACATGCAGCTGAATGTATTGATATTCAGAATAGATAGGCAGTCGCTCCGTAGAAAACTGTTTCTACGGAGCGATTACCTATCTGATCCCCGCAACCCAAAGGGATAAAATATAAAGTTAGATTAGTTTGTCAGACAAACTATACACCAAAAATGTATAAATCTAGACCTTTTCATCATTCTATATTTTAACAATTATCAAAATGTTTTTCGAATAAAATAAGCATCAGATCTCTCCGGCAAAATCAACCAGCTTTCTTTGTAATAGAATTTGGTGCTATGCTTACTTTATTTTGCTTCCATCGATTTCCTGAACCCATTGCAAAATTTAGATTACATTTTCTGAGTTGGGCATCATCAATTTTGGACTTAGCTTAGCCTTTTTTTCCATCATCAAATCACGTTTCTCTTTTATCTAAATATTGTAGTTTGTTGCTTGACACAGCCATCATTAAACTGTGCTATATACATCATTACATCTTCACTCTGTTTTTCACATCAAATCGGGGTGGAGCTACTCTCTTCATAGGTTCGTCTGAACTACTATTTGCTGATTTAGTTAAAGTCTGTCACAAACATAGGCGATCTGCCCGATGGGTGACCGGCGATTTGGCGCGATTTGATCACCTCGTTGTGTGACTTTCTTGGTTGTATTGTATTCAACACACATCCATAAACACAATGGCCACTAGTGCCGGTTGCCAGCCGAGCAGATTGCGTCGATCTGTAACAGGCACATCTACTTTTATTCGACAAATAAACGCATAATTTATTATAACAGGTTATTGTTCCAAGTAGTGCGTTAATTTTGACTGATGACTCTACCAGAATTTGATCCATAATGCTCCTCACATAATTCGGTAAATAAGAACAATGTGTTTTGTAAGTCTTCAACTTGTTATACCTACGATTAAAATAAGACTATAATAAATAATTGTTCAGAGCCTAAGTTTATTATTGACGCACTACAAAAATGTTCATGTGTTATTATTAAAATACCATTTTTCTTATAATGGTTGCATTTGTACAGTAAAAGCCGAGATCCACGGGTCTGCGGACGTGACAACTGCTCAAGAACATTCGGACAGTGACTCCGGAGCGGAGGCCACTAGGCGTGATCACCATTATGAAGATATCTACATACCTAGGGAGGAGCATCAGAGGAGAAGGTCAGTTTTTTAACGCTATCTCTGCAGTCTAGAAAATTCAATTCTAGAGAAAATCTCATACGGATCTGACAGATTTGATTGTCGTTTCACATCGACTTTGAAGGTCATAAAAAAAATTTATTTTGTGAAAAAAAGCCACTTGAAAGCGTCTTGCGATTGGCTTACAGTAGTCTCAAACTGACATAATTATACCAATAAGCCACGAATCTTCGCGGTATGAACAAGGGCATAGCCAGCCGATCTGTCAGGGATAACATAAGAAGGGTAAGATAATGTGTTAGGGTGAGGCAAACTACTAGAAAGGATGAGAATATACGAGCTGTAGGAGAAAATATGTACTAAATAGGACCACTAGATGGGGGCACCTCTCTTTGCATTTTCTTTGTGGCCTCTTAAAGTTATAGCTCATGGGAACTCAGACTTATTAACTGGACTTCTAGCAAGACCTTTAAGACCTCACAACAATAATAATTAAACTAACCTAAAGTACCAGCAGGTAGGCGCCCACGAGTGGAATTTTTGCCTCGGCTAATACCATATCAATAAACGAATATACGATAGAACGAAGCTGCTTTTGCGCTGTGGCAATATAATTATGCAGTTCTGCCACATCCTAATAGAAGTCACTATGAAGACTGTGTAAAAAGGACATTTTAGAAATAAGAATTCTATTAACAGGAGCAGTTCTCGTGACTCCGGCAGTCACAGTAGACCTGGCAGCGCTGCGCTTGTCGTGGACTACAACTCCAAAGATACTCACGACACGTAAGTCATGTTTGTGTACCTTTAGATTTCGCTGCGCATAAATAAACCAGCCTATGCTTTTCTTTGGTCTTTGGGCAAAGACCTTCTATTACAAATCGAGGTATGAGAGATTTCGTCATACTTTACCACGCTGACCCAGTGAGTTTTAGATAGTGTAGCGTGTAGATTTTAGTAAAAGCGGTTTTGTAGCTATGGTCGGTCATACACTGATGGTCTTTATAAAGGTCAAGGTCGCTTAAGGTCTCCACTTCAGTAGCAACCGGGGTCCGCTGCTTAGCATATTTTCCAAAGTACGAAAATGCTTGTGGCATTTTATTTCGCGTACTTTGGTCACCAATCCACGTTCAGGTTACCTCCTATCGGAAAAAGCAAAGCGACTTTGCGGTATTCCAGCATTATTTTCGGTAAAATTTTGCTGTGGGACATTTGAGGAACTGATATTTTTAGGACTCCAGGAGACTTCAGCTGTGAGATTAGACTGTTAACTGCATCAGTATAAATTTGACTAAGCTTTCTATTTTTTAACAGCGCAAGCAAGGCCTATGAGGAAGTGTCACCAGTGTCAGAAGCGCAGACCAAGTCCTCGATAGCCACGAAACTTGCCGCACTCTCACACAAGGCACAGAACTTTGTAAGTATTTTTTTATTACTGTCTACACTGTGCTAAAAATAAGTACCTACTACCCGTGCGGATGAAGAATGGGATTGAAAGTGGCGTCTTCTCCTCATACAACAAGATACTTACATCAAAGACATAGTGTGCGAGCGAGAAGTAAATAGTTCTGGCGCCATTTTCAATACCATTCTTTATTCGCCCGGGTTAACGTATGGCTGGAGTACGCTGCGACTTATTTTAATGTTGAGGTTGGAATTCGATTTCATACTTCTTTATTTGACCTTCATGACTGACTCCCCAGGCCAGCCGCCTGTCGTCGGCGGCGGGCAGCCGGCGTGCGTCGGTGTCAGACGAGCCCACGGTGGTGACAGGCGGCGCGTCGGCGTCGTCGGGCGTGTCATCGGGCGGCAGTTCGGGTGACGAGGCACCGCCGCCGCCCCCGCCACCGCCCGCGCCCCCCGCGCCGCCTCCACCCGTGGTGCTGGAGGAACCGGCGCTCAAACCTTCCGAGCTCAGGGGAAGAATGGGTAAGTAGATAGAAAAATAATGGTTCTAATTCTCTAGCACAAGCTCTAAACTAATTTAAACTCTCTATATCTCTTTTTTTTTGTGAAATTTTTACATGTTTTAGCACATGTTAGCTTATTAAATATAAATATTTAATAAGAAATTTGAAAAAACCATCAGTCAGTAGGTACCTATCAGTTTTTTTTTTCAAATTTTTCAAATTTCTTATTAAATATTTATCTCTATATCTCTTTGTTAAAGAGATCATTAGAAAAGTCAAAGATTTTTAGAGCTGTCAAACTAGTCATTTGCATGATATCAACGAGAATTTAGTCGACATGTCATAGTTCTCGTCTAATTTTACGTCAATTGCAAGAACGTAGATTAATTTTACAGCTCTAATTTGACAGTTCAGTTTGCTATCCTTTTCCGTTTGGGTTTATTAGAAGGAGATATAGTTAGACTGAAATTAGTTTGAGTTTGGATGTTCAAGAGAATCAGTACCAATAAACATATACCTATTGTACGTTGTAAGTAAAAAATTACAGGAAACAAATCGGCTATAAAATCTAAATAGACGTCAATAAGTGTTGATATATGACTGCAACCGATTTCCTTGAGATAGTAGTATTTTGTTAGAATCGTGTATTTGGAGAAGAAATCTGTAAATACACATAAGTCATTGCATCTAGCACCATATTCTCTTAAACTACAGTGGTGCCCAGCTAGCCTAAGAGAGTAATTAATACTTTTTTAGTAACCGTTAATAGGTTATTTCACCTGTCCTGTTGGTAGGTTACTGCTACTATATAATAGATGGCGCTAAAAGCATGCCATCACAAAATGGTGATAACATGCATCCATATTATAATGATGGGAAAATATAGGTTAAACGACTCGTAAGAAGAATAAGAATAGAAAGTTTGGCAGCTTGAAGCCACATATTTTTACTAAGGTGTAAAGTTTGTGAAGTTAGGGCTGTAGAGTTATGGCGTGTAGAGTTGGAAGCTTGGCTCTACATGAGATTTGATAACTTTTTTACAGTGCGAGTCATATGGTCTCGACTTGGCAACATTTTACATGAAAATGTGTTTGGTGGGATCTCTATTTTGCTGAAAGAGGTCACCCTTCAGATATTTTTGGCATCGAGTGATTGTTTGTGATTTTTTTTTCACATGAAGTGTTATTTTTAAACTTTCTGTGTTAACAAATATGCATATTTTTTTAATATTATGCAACTATCCTGTTAGGTACTATGTATATTTCGCTTTGACATGAAAGACTAAAAAAAATCTCTGGTTATAATATCTATCTGGTTCTATTCAAACCCTAATACACAAAAGGATAGGTAGAAAGATAGCTATAAATTAAAAATTTAAAAACCCTCGATATAACAAAACCTCATTTTTTTAGTTAAGAACACCGAGAGTGTTCTCAAGTTTAATTAAATTACCTTTCAAATAAAAAAAACTAAATCAAAATCGGTTTATCCCTTTGGGAGCTACGATGCCACAAACAGACATACGGACACGTCAGACTTATAACATCCCTCTTTTTGCGTCGAGGCCAGGTTTAAAAAAGAAAGAAATAAAATAATTTTATCTGAGAAAATACTGGTGCAAATTAAACGAAAAAACTATTTTAAAAAAAGAAACTAAAAATATATTGTTATTTCTTTTAAACATAAGTAGGTAGGGTAGGTAATATGGATATGCGCTGATGTGTTGAAAATGCCTGATAGAAAATAGATGAATGGCTGACGTTGTTGAAGAATAACTATGGAACAGCGCTGATTTTCTGGCCATTACTCAGCTTTAGAAAATCAGACATTATTTTATGTTAAAAATAAAATATTTGTATTTTCTAATGTCTACATAACCAGTTATGTTTACGCAAACGCATGTCGGCTTGGCAGGCAATTATGCCGGTCACATTTACCCCCATTCTCAGATCCATGAGCTGGGTGAAAATTTCTTTGAGCAAAATGGAAAAATATATTTTTTTATGATCGCTTTGTGGCCCGGCCGTGTCTCGGCCCTTTTTCTAAGAAACGGCGTCTTTAAACTTATGCCTGTATTCCTCAGAGGGGGTAGGCAGAGGTGAATACACCCACGTTTCGCCGGCTATGTTATAAGCCCCATATAATAGGGGCTGAGTCTATTTTCATAAACCCGACACAATTCCAAACTCCGTGCTGCTACTGAGAATTTTCTAATGGAAAAGCCTATTAGGTATATCACTTTGCCCGATACGGGGATTTAATCCATGACCTCGTGTTCAGCAGTCGCGTTTGCTACCACTATACGGCAGTCAAATTACATTGCTATTAATTCACTAAATTCAATTTCGAACAGACTAACGCAATTATAATTAAACAATTCTTTCCCTTTCAAACCTAAACCAGCGTACAAAACACGGTAACAGACAAAATACCAAAAATTACCATAAACCTCATTGTGTGCCTAATTCTGTCTTAATTAGAAAAGACATTGTCTATTAATATTTATAGAAAGAAATTAAACGGAGCGGTAATACATTTACTTTCTAGCAAGTTATGAGTAGTTAGTAACGTTCTGATTGTAAGTCGAAATAATAAAAATAAATACGACTTACTTCGTTTTAAACTTGTACTTTCCATTTTAAAAACCAGTCCGCTTTTGTGTGGGGTAGATCGGGTTTTAAGTACTCATTTAGTTTCGAGAAAAAGTTGAAATTAAAAGGTATTTGCTTAAAGTTAATAACATCTTGTTGAGGTTAATATGAGTCATAGCGTAACTGATTGAAAACCGCAAAATTTGTGCAATGTTCGTAGTTTCCATAATCAAAACGATTTTTTTAATGAAAAGCCCGGTCCTATACCTACTAGAATCTTATCCTGTGAGAGCATATATAATATCACAATGCATTAAAAGACCCAGACCTATTATTATCGATGATATGAATATGAATCGCTTAACCGCTACACCAATAGTAAATTGTGTTGTAAAGTAAATACTCTGAAATAAATCATTTTCCAAATCCATATTATAAAAAAAGAGTCTCTAACTGTCCCACTACAGGGCAAAAGCGTCTTCTCATACAGACTTCTCTGTATGACTGAGCAATTACTAATCAATAAGTTGTCATTACTAAAATGTTTAATAGTAAATCAAATAGGTACTTATTTCCTTTTTTAGTTTAATAAAGTGTCTTAATATTATATGAACAAAAAAATACATATTCACATCGCTGACCAAGCTATAAAACCTTGGTAATCGTAGAAAGATCATGTTCAAACGACCGTTATAATAAAATTAATTAAAATACCTTAATCTATGTCAATGTTATTAGCAATGACAATAGTCAATATCAATGACAAAATTTAAAAAGTAACTATCTCAATAAACTAAATCAAATAAACAAAAAAAGGTAATGAGTTACAAAATTAAATCTTTTAAATTAAGTTTATCTTTTTGACATATTTTTAGGTGTCTAGTATTGTGCTTAACAGGTACGTGTTGATTAATTGATTAAAAATAAAACAGTTTTAATCAACCTACATAAAAAAATATATTAAAAGTAAGTCCGAGTAATCGCGTGTTCTGGTTCCAGTTAACTGATTTTGATACAATATACCGCAGTTTTCAAGATAAACTACGGGTTTCTGAACTAAGAAAACTACGTCAAAATCAGTTCAGTAGTTTTTGCATAATCGCCGCACAAACAGGCAGACAGAAAATTAGTTTTATAATAGTACAAGTGTCTACATCTGACTATCTGTAATCAAATAGTGTCTGTAACCTACATATGACTGTATATTGTGGTTTTACTGCATAGAGCTCTGATAAATCACAGTTAATTCTAGTTTCAAGTTATTAGACATCGGTCTAGTCTTAATGGGTCGACGCGTTTGTAGCTTTCGCGAGTAATTAATGGTTTTCCACCACTTTCGACTACAAAACTAAGCATTATATGTCGGTATACTAGTCCATTGGATACATGATTTCAATTAGTAGCAATAGTAATCGAAAGACTGGCTTTTTGACGAAATCCCACCGTTTGGGCGGAAAGACCAAAAAATGCTAGGACAAACTAATAATTAATTACCTATAACGAATAACATAGATTTTTCGTGGTGGCGCATTGGTTACGGATTCGCTTTGCAAGCACGTAGGTGTGGGTTTGAACCTGGTATGCACCAATGTGACTTTTTCAATGTCATATGTACTTTCTAAGTTAATCTAAGACACCACTGCCTAACGGTAAAGGAAAACATCGTAAGGAAACCTGGATTTAATAGGCTGAAATCACCAACACGCATTGCGAGCGGCGGCTTAGCGCGGCGCGGCGAGCGGTAAGAACAAATGTACTAAAATGTTCAATAACGCCACGACTCGCCGCTCTCAGCGGCGGCGGCGGCTGTTTTTCCATTCTCCATACTTAAAATGATTTGTATTGATTTCGTGCACTCCATCCGTCGAATTTAAATTCATATCATTAGAAAATATATGCCTAAATACGTCTAAATACGTTTAAATATGTCTAAATACGTGGCATGGCCATCGCGCCGCTTGCAGACCTAGCCCGTCGCTGCCGCCTTAGACCGAACTCGTGGCCACTAGGTTATAACATCGTATCCCTTTGGGTTGGTCGCTCCGTAGAAAACTCATATTCAGCTGCATCCGCCCAACTGCATCTGCTAAAGCCGACCCCAACAAGGTTTGGGAATAATAAAGGCTAGGAGAATGATGATGAGTAACAATCCTTTGTTCATAATCACTGCTGACTATATTCAGATCAAGCTAACCTTCTGATTAATTAGTACTCAATCAGGTGTTGTTTTTTAGTAACCATCGTGCTGGTTTTGTTGCATAGACCACCACATTGGTTTATCATTTCAGCCATAAGACGTCCACTGCTGAACATAGGCCTCCCCCGATGACTTCCAGATCGGCCGGTTGCTTAGATAAAAAACAATCAAGGTTTGGGGCTTCCCGCTCAGAACGCTAAAAAGACCACATGAGATGAGCAATGTGGTTTATGCTTGCCTTGTTAAAAAAAGCTTTCTAAGTGTTGTCATATAATTATGTATAGAAAGCGGCCTTATACACTTGAGTGTATTGCAAAAAAAAAATGTCATGTAAGCACACTTTTTTGTTCACTTGAATGCTTGACAGGAAATTAATATGATATTGTAAAAGAAATAAAGCTATGTAGCAAATCGTAATGGGAAGTCCATAACACGATGAGAATAAAGGAAAAATAAAAATATTAAAGGGACCAGTTCATTTTTTTTAAGCAACGTGTGTGTTTACTAATATTTTGTAAGGTTTCTAACGCACGCGCAGGATATTTTCATCAGCGCATTTTTAGAGAAGACACAAGAACAAAGCGATAAGAGTACAGTCAGCGACATTAATCCATTAGCAAGCTATGTTAATATTTCTTTGCACTATTCACACACACTCTACCTACTAATAATAGTGTGTGTGTTGATAGTGCAAAGGAATATTAACATAGCGTGCCAATGTTGCTGAATAACTAGTACATCACGCTAAACTAATTTTAGTAAGTCTCTTTCTAATAAACACCATCGAAAAAGGACAACAAAATTGAACTGTCAAATTAGAGCTGTCAAAATCCTTACAATTGACGTGAAATTAGACGAGGTAAATGATATGCCGACTAAATTCTCGTGGTTATTACACAAATGGACTAGTTTGACAGCTCTAAAAATCTTCTATCCTTTTCTAACGATCTCAGCTAAAAAGAAAGATTAGGAGTTTAAATAGTTAAGAGCATGTGCAAGATAATGCATTACTAATATTGAGACACACTAATAAGTGTTTGGGTTTAAGTGTAAAGGATTATAAACATAATATGCTAATGGTAATGGACTTATGTCTCTGTATTGTAACTACAGAGAAAATATTCAAACGGAAACTATAAGAGTTACATAGAGATAGTAACGCAAAAAATTGCAAACAAGCGCTTTGATAGCTAAAGTCCGCCCGCGCCGTCGCGGCGTTGTCGGTGAAAACAGAACGTTTAATTAGCAAATCAACTCGGTTTCAGTAATCAGAGTGAAACGGCTTCAGTTTACAACTGAATGTTAAATTAACTTATGTTTACTGTTTTAAGAAATTACCTAGTGGAATATTTTTGTGTGCTTTCTAATGTAAAAAGTGTACAAAATGTTCGAGAGCTGAATTTATGGATTTTTAATAGAATTAATTCGGGTTTTTTTGAAAAATTAAGCATGTGTCGTTCCCAGTTACTGAAAGTTAATAATGGAATATATTGCTAACTTTATCTATGTATTAATACGTGAAGCGAAAACTGTGGATCCCTTTTTAAGATTATTGCGCGCAATATTCTGAAACTTGGCATTAACTATATGGAGAGGAAGTGCAAAAAGCTAAAATTTATAAAAAACAATGCGGTTGAATTTCGACCACTGATTGGACCACTATTTATTATAAAAGCATAAACTGTTGTAAGGTGTTGGAATAGTAGAAATATTATCCTACTAATACATAAGTATTATAAATGCGAAAGTTTGTTAGGATTTTGATGAAACTTTATAGTACAACACTAGAAATCTAGGCGTGTAGTGACCACTAAGTATCACTAATATCTAAACTAAAAATCAATTACGCAAAATTTCATGGGAAAGGAACTCTTTCCTCATTTTGTGAAACTGAAGGTTGTGTTGTCAAGGTAACGAAATTAATAAAAAAAATATATTTGCGCACATTAGGATGTTTTAGGACATTATTGAGATCCAATTATAGATTAACAGCTGTCGTCCGCGATTTCATCCGTGTCAAATTTAATTTTCAATCATGATTCGGCAACACGCCATCTATTATCATAAGAACGTTATCGTTGTTTTCCTCGGGAACAATACTTTTTCTGAAATGAAAGTTTCCTATGTCCGTTTTTGTATACGGACAATGTATATGCAAAATTTCAGGATGATCGGTTCAGTAGGTTTAGGCGTGAAAAGGAAATAAAAACAAACTTACTTTTGCATTTATATTATAGTTAGGATTCGGACGCACATTAAAAACATCCATACTAGAGAGTGTCGTGGTGGCGCATTGGTAACGGATCCGCTTTAAAAGGACGTGGTTGTGGGTTCGACTAACGCCTAGACACCATAAGGAAACATCGTAAGGAAACATGGACTTAATATAGTCTGAAATCGCCAACCCGCAGTGAGCTACCGTGGTGATTAATGCTCGATCCTTCTCTGTATGAGAAGAGGCCTTTGCTCTGCAGTGGGACATTTACAGGCTGATTTATTATTTATATATCTATACTAATCAGCTATACTTAGTAACAAACTACCAACATGCGCCATGAAACATGATTATTTGAAGCATGAAGGTTT
Source organism: Protodeltote pygarga (assembly GCA_936450705.2). Classification (NCBI taxonomy): domain Eukaryota; kingdom Metazoa; phylum Arthropoda; class Insecta; order Lepidoptera; family Noctuidae; genus Protodeltote; species Protodeltote pygarga. The sequence continues at coordinate 2,382,474 of OW388264.2, read as the reverse complement.
TTTTTTCTTCTATCGCACCTATGTCATGCAAACAACATGGAGTTGAAAACGTTCATAGACCATAATTAGACACTGTTGAAAGCATCTCTTAGGTCTTTAGGTGTACTGGTATTCTCACGAAATTTTCCTTCACCGATAACTATCTTCCAATGTCTAACTTCCAATAATCCTATGATTAAAAATGACAGTGGTGCGTGTCTAGATTCGAATATACGACCTCTGACTTGCCAGTGGAATTGTCATACCACTAAGCTATCACCGATAAAGGGGCAAGATAATAAATAAATAATGCACTTTGCACCAAGTTCATATAAGTAGGTCACGGAAAAATATAAATCGTTATTGCAAAATTGTTGCATGTCATGTCAAGCGAAATATCATTTTAATTTAGATTCTTAATATTCTTTCTTATTTATTTAATTTGTTAACACTGTATTCTTAAATCGCCATCACCATGTCGCCATCACCATCAGTCCATCAGTCACCATGTGTACACTTTATTATGTGTAAGTATACCTGTCAGATAAATAGGTAAAGCAAATTAAACCGAGTCTGTTTTAGAAATTCACGCAACAATTTGTTAGAGCTCCGCATTGAGATGTCTAGTAATATGTTGAGTGGCGATAAATTGTCACGAACTCGGGAAAAATACGAGCCGTCATATATCATCACTATAATTAATTGCAGTTAGGAAATAGTGAAACAATTCAGTCTTTATTTTACGGTAATAATTGCTTAGACTGAAGTTCCAGTGGAATTTTATATCCGCAATAACATTGTTACGTTATGCGTGCAGCGTGTACAATCCAAATAGTCTGAACCAAAGTCGTTAATAACATGAGATCAAACTAATTTATGTTAAATTAAAACATCATCCAAATATCATCGGATCAATATGAAGCAGTTGCGACGTCGATTGTACACGCAGCGCATCGCTCGGACGCAGGGTGCGTGCGCGCTGAAGCGCGGACTTTCTCTCCCCCCTAACTGCAGCCATCTTGAAATCTTGCAGCGGGGCGACGCGGCTCGGCGGCGTCCGCAGACGACGACAGACCACGCGGGCCCAACCTCGTCAACAAGCAAGCGGTCCTCCCCTTTGTGCCGCCCGCGTTCCCGCATAACGCGCCAGACCGTCTTATCAAACCCTCGGAGTATTTGAAAACAATCACGGCGCCGTGTAAGCGGGACGACAGCGCGGCGGAGGCGCGTCCTCCGCCGCCGCCCCCGGTGCCGGACAACGTGCCGCCGCCACCACCGGCGCCGCCCCTCACGCACCAGCCGCTCGCAGCTATCAGCAGCGCCGAGCTCACCTCTGTGCGGCTGCGTACCCCCGCGACCAAGACTCTATCCGCACCACCCCCGGCCCGCTCTGTCAGTCTACAATGTTTGCCCAGCGCTGCGGAAACTTACAAAAATGCCAAAACGGATCTAATAGAAGAGCTGAAAATGTCAAAGGATATAACCGGGATCAAGAAATTGAAAGTGGAACGTGCTCGGCGCGAGAGTCTCCAGGACAAGGAGACTTTCACGGAATTCACCAAGAGGTTCACCGCAGACAACTTTGTTGATCAGGTCAGTGAACTTTCTTGTTTATTTTGTTGATTACTTTTTCCAAGTATCAAAATTAGTTACTTGTTGTCATTTTGCGCTTTGTCATGCAATACGTTGTTTGGTGTATTAGGAAAGTGTTGATTTAATGACAATCTGTTGTGTCATTTGAATATTTTATGTAATGGAAGCGGTTTCGTAAATCAATTACAATTGACATAATTATTATTTCATACTTTCTTGATACTTGAACATGAATCACGGTGTTATTACATTTGCGTGTTACTGTTTTCACATTTAATTCGTAAGACTGCTCGCTTAGTTTCTAATAAAATTGGCCATGACAATAAATTACTATAAAAATTTCACCAACAATATTCCCAGATTATTAATCTCAGAAAAGTATCAACTTAATTAATATTTTGTTAAGTAATTGGAAAATAATACCCTAGTAATTGAAGTGTGAAAACATAGCTTAAATGCCTAATTTATATTGATATTTTATGATCCATCTTAGATAGGAAAGTTCATAATTTTAATTGTGATACAAAGTTGATTATAAATACTTAAACTTATGTATATATTTACGCAGTGGCTAAGTGAATTGAGATAAAGTTTAATGGTCAAATTAGCGTCATCACTATTAAGGTACTAGCTTTTTTCCGCTGCTTCGCTCCCGTTCAGTTTTTCTCAAAACCCACTTTGACCTGTCTAAATTTGAAGTTAACGTTAATTTTTTTCCGGTATTTTTTTAAAATTTATTTCTATTTGGGGGCGGAGATAAATCCAACAAATAAGAGATCATTAAAAGCCGTTCTTGAGTTATTAATCATGTAAAAAAATATAGAGCACTTTGAATGATATCTTTAAAAATTCTTAATTGATTAGCCAGTACATTAAATATACTATCAGATCATTCCGTTGTATCTTAAATTAATTATCAGTTGCTAAAACGGTGAGAGAAAACATCGTGTTAAAACCAGCACAACTGGAGGATTTTGGGTGTGTAAAGCCACAATGGTGTGTAAAGCCATGTCAGAGGCTTACGGGCGGTTTAAACTCTGACACCAGGTTGTTCGTCAACCATACGATAAGAAGAAGAATCTTAAAAGAGTTCTTCCATTCAAGATTTTTTTTTTACGTGACCCCTCTGAAGTAAGCTCTGTGAAAGAGATTATTTGTAATCTCCAGCAAGGGGGTCGCCAGCCGATGATCAAGGGGGGCTAATAGTAGAAGTATAGAGGATGGGAAAAGTATATAGGTACGGAGCACAAGTAGCAACTAGTAGCAAGTGAAAACTTCAACATGTTCTTGACTGTACCTACAATAAATAAAACTTGTAAACATAGTAATAAATAAAATGTATAGAAATAAAAATAATAAAAATATTTTTTTCGATTCTCTAGGGGGGAAGGGGCTTCCCGTCCCTACCTTGGCGACGCACTTGAACTCTAGTTCAGCGAATTCGGTAGGTTCAAAGGCTTATTGAACGCCACCGCGGTCCCCGGTGACCGCGAATAATAAAAATTGCATTGTGTCTGCAGTGTGGCAGTCAAAGTTTATAGCCTAGTGGCATAACCATTGAACTGTAAAGCTAAAGGTCACAGGTTCAAACGCAGGCATGTACCCCTGACTTTCCGAACATCGACCTCTTACGAGATCACCACTAGAGTGGTCTCAGTTTGCACATTATTACAATATTATGTCAGATCGGACCGTAATTATGTCTAATATGCTATTTCCAAAAGTATCTTGTATTTCAGATAAAAACATAGGCTATTTTAGGCGGTTTTACTTAGTTTGGCAAATTTAGTAATCGATATTTCACCCCCTTCCTGTTGACAGATTGATCTGGTATTTGGTACCCAGCTTTAGTTTTGGTGACAAAACCGTTTTACGAAAAAAAAACTTATATTATATTATTTATCCTGAAATTAATGAGCTAGTATTTTTATAAATTGACAACAATATCTATCCTTCATTTTCACACTTTAAATTATTGATAAAACACAAAACTAAAACACAGTTAATTGTCACACAACAATCTCCATTCCGATCTACACATCTAATATAAGAAAATATCATGATGCGCGCACGCATTTCCACGAAGCAATTGCATCTAAGGTAACCCAGTGAGCTACTTCCCCCACTGCTCGAAGCTATCTCTGCAAACGCTCGTCTAATGTGTAACAGCCGTGAAATGCGCATGATTCGCGCTTTTGACGAAACTGTGGTACAGTCGCGACAAAATTTGTTGCTAGATTTTTTTTTATGAAAAAAATATACCTAGGTACACTTTCATTACGTAGAAATAAAATTGTTTGTTATTGTAATCACTGAACTACTGAACCAATTCAAAAAATTCTTTCACTTATAGAAAGCTACATAATTTTAGGTTTTATTTGTAGGGAATAATATTTACTAACTACTAAACTGCCGTGTGGTTTCCTGCCTAAGAATAGAACCACCCCTACTCGTTCCGCGGATGTCGTAAGAAGCGACAAAAGGAAAGATCCGGAGGTTAAGCAGCAGCATCCTTCTGTCTAACAGTAATCATCTGCTTCTGCGACCGCCAACCCGCTTGCTCAGTGTGGCGATTACGGGCAAATGCCTCCAATGAGCGCACAATAGTGGCGCGCATTGGGAGAGGCCTACGTTCAGACTAATAGAGGCTGATGATGATGATGACTACTAAAGAAGCCAGGCAGTATAATCTCATTAAATAATACTAATATCAATGTTGTCAATTATAGACCCTCCCCGACCCTTGCCTATGCCCGCTGAGCCTGTAGCCATAAACATGTCCCTAAATAATCAAAATCAGATCCAGCTAGACCCTTCAGCAAGTCCCCAAGCAACGCCCTAACTAAGCGAAGGCCCGAGCCCCATTAAGAGGCGCCCTTAGCTGCTGTTGCTTTAGGTTTATTTACTGCTTTAGCTGGAGGCCCTTTAGGTCTCGATAGAAGTTCAGTTAATTAGTCTGAGCTCCCTAGAGTTTTAACTAAGAGAAACCACGTAGAAGAAAAAAAAGTCGTCAATAGAACTTTGGACTTCACGATCGACTGCACATTTGACAAAAGAATACGTTAAAATATCAAATAGTTTATATTATTATCAAAAAATATAAATTAATTGTCATTGTAAGCTACTTATCAAAAAATCTCAAAATACTACTTAAAAAAAAATTGCCAACAGTCATCAGTCAATCTCACAAATATTTTTTTCGTGCGGGAATCGAACTCACAACACTAAGCCAAGAGAGCAAATCGTAATCGTGCTGTTATCTTATTACATAAATAAAACTAAATATTCACCGCATTGTAGCAATTTATGAATTTTATTGATCTTGGATTTATGCTCGAGCGAACAACAGCAAAGATGCTCTAAACACCAATAAAAATAATATTGTAAAAAAAACTATAACAATTATATTATCAGCTATTATAACAGTGTTATTTTAAAATCGCACTTATCTATACAGAAATAACGTCCACGATATTTTTTAATGTTGATTGTGCCGCTTGATTAGGACATGTCTATGTGGGACATTAGCGAGCTGCTGTCCAAGCGTGCTATTTGACACCATTTTACATAGTGAGGTAACGATATTGCTTTATCGTTATTATAATTATGTTGCGATAAATAGCTATGATTTTTTGTGAAATTGATTGCTAATAATAATTGATTTTGATGCGTGGGTTATGTTAGCTCGTGGTTTTAAATAGATGGTTTTAACTATTTATTTTAATGATATGTGTTGGTCATAGCGTTGTAAAAGTGATATATTTTACAACTACGCTACAGCGGCCGCAATACTAGCCAACTTTGCAGGATACATTATATATTATACTAGGGCAAACACACGGGTGCACTCTCTATTCCCTCTTATAATTAGGATGGCAGTCCAATAAATCAGGAAAGAAATCAGGCGCGGGATTTGCCCAGATTTTATGTAAAGCACTAAATATATAAGCAGTAGTAACTTCGTGGTAAGGTTTCGTGGTCTTCGTAATAACGTTTCGATGCGATACATCGAGGTTGGATTTTGGGAGTAGGATTCCTGAGTCTCCTAGTTTTACGGTACGGTAGCCGTATACGGTACGGTAACAGCTTACCAAGTAGGCTGCCTATGCCTTAGTAGAACAAAAAAAAACTAGATTACAAAGTCGTTAACCTTAAACGATGACATAACATCAGAAACAAAATTCTAGTTGTGTCAATCGAAACAATGTTTTTTTATCTTCCATTAAGTATCATCACGACTCGTCTGCTTGGTAATTGGCAGAACGGTTGTATTATACAGAACTGTAGACTGTCTATTGTACAAAGTGTTATGTCAGAGCTATTTATAAATGAACTCTTTCATGCTCATTGCATCAGTTGCCAGACAAATAAAAAGCAGGATAGTCTAGACAGTTTACTGGCAAGTCAGAGGGCTCAGGTTCGAACCCAAGGTACGCACCTCTGACTTTTCGGAAGTCATGTAAATTAATTATCACCTGCTTCGTGCACGTTGAGCTGTTGGCCCCGGCTGTCATGAAGATCGTTGACAGTCGATCATAAAAACCTGACAACAGATCTAAGTTTAGAATATCACATCCTGCCTGAAGGCGGGGGGTTAGATAAGCAGTCGCTCCGTAGAATACTGATATTCAGCTACATCTGTTGTTTAACGACACAATTGGCGTAGTGGTTAAGCGATTCGCCTTCTGCGTAGTGTCGTAGGTTCGATACCCACAGGACAAATATTTGTGAGGTCCACTGTTATTTGTTTCAGTCTAGGTGTTTCATAATTTATTGTGAGTAACTACATACACGATACTGGAGACAACCCTAGTGTGGGGCCCAACTAATGTTTATAAAAAAAACGTAGTTTCCTGAAGTGAGAACCTGGTTTGAAGGATTCGACTCGTCATCATCATCCTCTCCCAATGCGCGCCACTATTGTACGCTCATTGGAGGTATTTCCCCATAATCACCATGCTGGGCAAGCGGGTTGGCGATCGCAGTAGCAAATGATTACTATTACACAGAAGGATGTTGCTGCCCATTCTCCGGATCTTTCCCTTTGTCGCTTCTTACGACACCCGCGGGACGAAGGGTGGTTCTATTCTTAGGCCGGAAACCGCAAAACACGGTTTGAAGGATTTTAAGAATGAAAAATGCGACGCAAGCACTCAACTGAAAAATTGCAATCAGCAAATAGCAGGCAATTATATTCAACTTTCATTCCCATAAGATTATGTAAATTCACTATCATGTACGCTGAACTAATTATCTGTCACGCAAACTCACCCCATGAATTATGTGTTTATCATTTGTTGATATAATTACAATTTATTGTGCATTGTGCAATGATATTCTTTTTTTTCGTGAAGAAAACCATCTTGTGCAAAAATTTTAGGTAAACTTTAGTGTTCGCATGCATTAAGCTTTATAACGTAAAAGCTCCTATTAACGACCCCCTAAAATGTGTACTCTATTAACGACCTAATTTTTTAATCACTCATATTAGACATAATAAAGGGTTCCAGAAAAATAATACCTTAAAAATTAGTTACGTATTTTTGTTGGACAACAAACAGAGTAAAGTTTGTGTGTTTAAATAGCCAGTGAAAGAAATAATTTGACAATGAGTGGGACACGCCCGAAGCGGACGCACATTTCATAGTGTCGCGTCTCCAGCCACGTAAGTACACCTAAATATTACTTAAGGAAAATAACACACTAAAAATGGATTTGTATTCTTGCTATTACATTACAACTGTAACGTATATATTCTATTTCTAAACTAACTCTTAATATAATACTTTTTATTGGTTTTTGTGTTATAAAATCATGTTTTAATTTTAGGCGGTAATAGAATCCAAATTTCAAAATTTTATTCTAATAACGACCCATGGCGTTGTTAAATTTTGAGAACATTTTGTTATTTTAAAATAATATCTATTATAAACTACCTCATTAAATTTTATTTTTTTCTTGTTCAATTCTTAAAATTATTTTACTTCGTTAGATCTATTAACGACAAAGCTATTTCTTAAAGTTTTTCTGTAAAACTCGATTCAACGTTAGACAATATCCCTATTATTATAATGATATTGTACTGTAAATAACCTTTATTATGTTAATTAAAGACTAACTGACGTTAAAAGAAATAATATAGCAATGAGATCGAATTTAACAGTATTCCATAAAGCAGATATTTTATCTATTTATTATAAATTTTATTGGTCGCTAATAGAATATCGTAACCTTTATACTTGACTCTATTACCGACTCACAGCTATGACGATATTTTTGGTAGATAAAAAAAAAAAAACATGTATATTTTTGAACAAATTGGTTTATTTCTTGCATACATTTATTCATTTCGTTTCGAAAGATTATGTCATAATAATATATTAATGTAAAATAATATTTGCTATCCAGTTTCATTCATGGCTTCATGGAATTGGCTATATTTCTTAAGTTTTCAAATCAAATAAAAATGGCGGGATGGAATGGGGGACATGTAACTTTTTAAAGCTTCTTTCGAAGAATTAAATTCTATATCTCTTTAAAGATTGTGTTCTTTTATAGAATCATGGAACCGCAGCAGTATGCCTCTGCTCAACTAGAAGCTGCGTTTTTAGCTATAAATGAAGGGACCAGCATATACGAAGCTTCAAAAACCTAGGTATGGCATTCCGAGGACAACTCTGCGTGACAAGAGAAATAATAATTATTTGAAGACTGTTTTCTGAGACTGATTATACTTTTTATTAATTAAAATAACAAAAAATGAATGCTCTAAGCGTTGCAATAAATAATTATGTTCATATTGTAATAATGTTGATCTCTTAACTATTGTTAATAAACTCAATAAATATTTTTAAAACGTTTTTTTTTTAAATTTAATATAGAAGTAGTGACAACGTCGGAGCGGTCGGTAAAAGAAGTAGAAAAATCGGTAATAGAATCTTGCCGCATTCTATGGGTCGGTAATAGAATCAACTACTCTTTTGGATTAAATAATTATTTAGTAACTACTGTGTTATTGAATATTGAATTTAACTTCTGAATCGCAAAGAATACTTCGTTGAGATTAATTATAAATTATAACATCTTTCCTAACATAACAGCTTTTATCTATTTTTTTAGAGTGAATCCTAAGACAGCTAAAACTGGCGGTAATAGGAGCATTTACGTTAATAATGTTTATATAACTAAGTAGGTAGTATCTACAAGGTGTACTATGAGTGCAGAGATAGAGATAGTAGTATGAATGTTGATAGCCAAATCCAGAGAGACCTTCTAGGTTTTGTAAGTCATGCCTAATCAGTACCGGTTTTAGGGGGTGGGGCGCGGTTGAGCGACGGCCCAGGGCACCAAATTTGCGGGGGCGCCGAGGTCTTGAGTCTCTTACCCCCCGTGCTCCATACCCTCAATACTGTATTACACCAGGAAAAAATTAACACTCCTATGTGGGCGCCAAAATATTTTTTGCCCAGGGCGTCAGTGGCCCTATCGCCGGCACTGTGCCTAATTATAATATACGTGCTTTTAAGCCTATAATAATGTTTATTCTATGAATCCGGCATGTACAATGTTACATTTTCAATGTCATAATAGGTAGGTTCTTTCTTAGTTATTCTAAGACACTACTGACTAACGGTGAAAGAAAACATCGTGAGGAAAACTTTAATAGTCTGAAATAACCAACCCGCGGTGAGCTAGCGTGGTATTTAATGCTCGATCCTTCTCTGTATGAGAAGAGGCCTTTGCTCTGCAGTGGGACAGTTACAGGCTGGTTTATTTATGCATGCCTATACATGCTTTTGTTACTTTTAACCGAAGAATGAAAAGGCAAATTAATTTAGCATGTAAATAATATCATTTATCTTCTTTTACAATTAATTTAAAATCACAAACGAACACTAACTATACATACCTATATACATCTAGAAATGTAAATGAAGGTATATACGATGCAAATATTCTTTGCAACACATATATCGGTATTCATTTCATAAATGCCAAAAGCGTTACGACAAAATGTATATCAATTAACAAGATTTGAATTAAAATGACCATATTTTTATACAAGAGCAGTGTGAGTTTCACGCTTTCTCTGCGCTTGCGCCGATCTCCGCGAGTCGTGCGCACTGTCACGTTTTATTTAATCTTTTCAAAAATATTGTTAATAATTACATTTCTTTCATGTAATTTCACTTTGGTTTTGTTAAAATGCTTTCGAAATAATAATCTTTTTGATTGGTATTGTTTGAATTGTAATGGTTTATGATTATGTTTGTTTGTACATTGTTTGTTATATAACTTTTAATTTAAATGGTTTTGATACCGGTTATTGACCTCATCACCTAGATAGAAAATATCGCTTTTGTGAGTTAGGTATACCTAGTAACTGATTGTAATGCAGGTACCTGCAGCTAAAACCTTTAAATTCTTAGATATTTTTTTAGACAGTAGCTACTATGTTTTTTTCTGTGTCACGGTGCACATTTTACAATAGTCAATAGTCATTTATTGGTAATTTTCATCAAGCAAATTAGTATTTGCTTCATTGTAATTTTACTTACAGGTCATATAAATATTATTCAAGAATTACTTGTGGTGCTGTAATAAATACTAACACGTATAATACAAATAAACTTAACAAACACATAGAACACAAGAAATAATAGTGGTTAAATACATAAAAAAAAAAATTGTAAATCTTAAAAATATTCGTCCTGTGCGAGAATAGAACTCACGAAGTCACGACACCTCAGCGAACAGTCTCACACCTTCAATCTATCATCAGTTCATCACTATAGATATGGTACCTATTTATTCATGCATATTTCTTATGATGTGTCGACTGATTTCTTTCTATGAAATTCAGACATTAGAACTAGCCTCAGATATCATAACTATTGATTTGAATGAATTGCTCTTATGGGTATCTCTATAGTGGCCAAGGTTTTCCCAATTTGCTTCAGGGTTGGGAGAAGGTTTTGGATAAAAATACGCTTACCCAAAGCGAGAATTATGGGTAAATAGGTACCTCCAATGAGTGTACAAAAGTGACGCGCATTGGAATAGGTCTATATTCAGCAGTGAATATACTGATGATGTTAATGGTCGATCAATCAGGATATCAAATCAGATTTGCATATTCCTCGATATTTAAGGGCAATAAGTATCAATTAATATACATCGTGATAGATATCATGATAACATATAAGCGAAACATGATCCATATAAAGGTACATGATTAGTCAAGCAGAAAATCTAACCAGTTTTACATTTTCCACGATGTTTGAGGACAATAAATATCAATTGATTTACATCGTGATAGATATCATGATACATATATTAGCCAATCCTGATCTAATACATTGTTAATCAAGTAGAAAATCTAATCGATTTTACATTTTTCCACGGTATTTAAGCTTCTCATAGACAGATAGTTCACGACTCATTAAGATGTCTGTATATGCTAATCATTTGCATTCCAATCTGCCTGTGTGTATACGAATGTATTAGCCAATAATTTTTAGATCATTCTGTTTGCGTGTATAATTGATTATAGATAATTATTACACCAATTAAATGCAGACAGTGTAAATGTCTTTATTGTTCCGCGGGATTTATGATTAGCACGCTTGCTGTTGTTATCCGTCTGTTGACTGTTTTATCGTAGGTATGGTTGGTGAACAAGTTTCGAATCCGAAGTAATTGTATCTAACCCAGCTCATGTCTATAAAAAATTGACCGTAACAATTCGATCCATTATGTACCGTCGTCTTAGTGTAAGCAAAGAATTAAACTATAGCGACAAAAATCAAATTTTACAGGTTTTTTTAAAATATTTCTGTCAATAATTATTCTATTGAAATGATATATACATAGACTCATAATAATATCTTAAAAAATTATGACTCTATCTATGGTAGATTTCATTTCAATAGAAAAATAATTGACAGAACTATTTTAAAAAACCTTCTGTAAATTTTGATTACTGTCGCTTACCTAAGTCGGCGGTAATGGCTTTGATAGAAATATAACTAAGACATCACTTTTTAATATCTTTGAAATTGAAAATCATACACTCATCCATGATACAGATTATTTCAAGTGCGGACTTTCGAAAGAAATCTAAAGCAAGCAGTATTCTGCTTGGTAATGGCGTCTCATAGAAAGTATGCGCAGAAATTAATTAGCTTTATTTATAAGGCCAGTAACTTTGTTCGCGTGAAATTAAAAATTAAACTTTTTTGACTGTTCCTGAAATAAGCATTCAAACTACTCAGCTATACAATATCAACGGAAAAAATACATGGAAATTCCGCAACTGTTACATAATAATTTTAAATCAACCTCTTATTTCTAATCGATTGTAAAAAAATATTCTACTGTATTTATTATCCATTATCTACTAACTATCTAGCTCAGACCACTCTATCTCATTCTGTCTCCATTTTATTAGGATTTTTATCTGGAAATAGCACTTCAGATCCAGACTTCATTATCGTATGATTGATAAACAACCTAACCGTCAGAGTTTAAACCGCTCGTAGACTTCTGACATGACTTTACACACCGTAGAAAAATCTCTTAGGTGTGCTGGTTTCCTCAAAATGTTTTCTTAAGCAAATGAATTCGAAAAGTTAGAGGTGCGTTCCTGGGTTCCTAAGACTTGTTACTTAGCGGTCGAACTGTCACACCACTAGGCTATCTCTACTTAAGAATAAGAAGAACTCACTCCGAGCATATATGACTTCTCTGACATCATAATCTATAGTTGATTGCTAGTTTCAGAGTTTAAACCGTTGCCTCTGGCATAACTTACATTTTACTTAGTAATTCAATTGTTACTCGACGCCGGCGTCCTTGTCCTTCCATTAAGGTTTTAGCTACCGCTTATATCTCGGTGTTTGAGGGTTATGATGACATTCTTTGATAAGAGAAACAAGCTTAACCTTGGTGTAAAACCCAGAAATTTAGGCGAGAAGTTGTACTAGAACATTACCGGGAAGTCGCAGCTCGGCTGATCCCGTTAGCGTCACGGTCATAGCATAGCATGCGTGTTACATAACAGTCTTCTTCCCGCTATAGTTATATACACCTACTTTGTTATAATTGCTGTAATAAGTTACGTGGTAAGGAATTTTTATAATTGTTAGAACAAAATCGGTTTAGATTTGATGAAAAATAAAGATAGCGACTTAATTTTGTATGGTTAGGTTGGTCTTTTAAACTTTTCATTAGTAGACAATGGTGCTGATTCTCTTGTATAACCCGCTAAACTAATTTTAGTCTAACTATATCTCTTTCTAATAAACACCATCAAAAAAGGACAGCAAATTGAACTATCAAATTAGAGCTGTCAAATTAGTCTACGTCTTTGCAATTGACGTAAAATTAGACGAGACTTATTACATGCCGACTAAATTCTCGTTGATATTACGCAAATGGACTATTTTGACAGCTCTAAAAATCTGCTATCCTTTTCTAATGATCCCTGTTAGAAAGAGAGATAGCGAGTCTAAATTAGTTTAGAGCATGTGCAAGAGAATTAGCACCATTATAGGTAGGTCCGCCTAAGCTTATTCTGCATCAGTAACACTCCAAAGAAAAATTAGTAAAATCTTTAAGCCAACTTTGATTGGAATAATGACATTACAAATTCTTTTGCAGTACTTACCTAATTGTTTGCAGTATTGATATAATTCATCTGGTAGGTAGTTCGGATGATAGAATCTATTGTTTACCTGGTCAATTTCATTTGGTCGTTTTCTATGAAACTCTATTTGTTTTTCTCTTGAGTCTATTTGCTGATATCTTAATGCCTCTGTTATTATTAGGAAATGCGATCGGCAGCTCGAGAGAACTATTATCTAACGTATCGAAGTGCATAAATAAACTACATAAAAATTTACAGTGCTGAGATGGTAAAAATATTATTTGAAATATATTTTAATTTAAAAAACTGTGATGATTGTCAAATAAAAAAAGGAAAGATAAATTTTTCTACTTGTGTCTATATTTTTATATTTAATAAATTATTATTGCCAGTCTACGAAAATGCGAACAGCAAGCACAGTCAAGTCTAACTTACGCAAAGTGATAGATTGCAAAATTCATTATTCTGACAACGGTATTGCATACAAAACGCAGGTTTTTGAAATTGATAATCTCAGTCTGATTCACTTATTAGTCACGTTGCTTAATTTTTTGGCTTAACCCGACTAATTTGTGCGAAACAGGTCGAATGTTTGTGCATATTGCGTTGCGATATTGTTTCGAGATTGAATCGAAATTGATTATAGCTTCTGAATTAGACCTTGTGGAGATAATATTACAGCTTAGGCCGATTATACACCTGTAAGTTTTTCTCACGTAAGTTTCTTGTGTAGGTAATTAACTTACGATAAATTTGCAAATGTAACCTGCCTTGGAAGTAGTAATCGCAGTCGTAAGTTAGGTACCTACTTACATGAATTTTACGGGAACAACTTACGAGTGTAATGCGGCCTTAAGCAAGTTTTTTAAAATTGTAATTAAGTAGGTACAGCTTGGCAAAAAAGTGTCTGTGGCGGTGACAGATGGAACTAAGAATAACAATCTTAAAAACTAAGTCTATGACTAAAATAATTTAAAAGCGATTCATTTGATTATATTTGGTGACAAAAAGTTCGTCATAGAAATATGTAAGTACAAAATAACTTGTAATTTTGAATTGTAGTATGAGAAGTGCGGCAGTGGCGCCCCCAACTTTTCCAGACTCTTTTTGGCCAAACTGTACCTATATCAAAATTTCCACCCCTGCTACTGATTTGTGCTAATAATTTATATCCGTTCGTCTATGTTCCCACGAAAAGTTCTTTAAAATAGACCTTGTTGTGTCTTGAGGATATTAAAAAGATCCTCCTATAACTCTTTGGCCTAAATCAAAAGCTATTTTTAACCTAAAAAAACCTGTTTCGTCAACTTCAAAAACCGTATTACAACAAGATTGTGCATGCCTTAACTATCAAAAACGGCTGGTCGATTGGCAGAGGTTTGCGCAGGTACCGGAAAGGGATGCTGCTGGCAATGTCATCCCTGCATGGAAGCGACAAATGTTAGCCCGAAGAGCTGCTGAAAAGGCCAGGAAGGATTTGGAAAGGGAGCTGGCTGGGGAAGCGGAAAGGCGAAGGGCGGCTGCGGTTCCTGTCTGGAAAAGGCAGCTGCTTCAGAGGAGGGAAGAGGCTGAGAGCAGGTTGAGGTCCGTTTTTTTTGGATAGGGACTTTTCGGGTAGAGATTCTAATAGAGTTGGAGTGTGTAATGAACTGGTTTGAAAGACAATTTTGGTTTGATCCCAATAATTTGTTTAATTGTAAAAAAAAATGTGTAAAAATTTCTTTTGAGTGCTTATGCTATGCTTATGCACTCAAAAGTACTTAAAAGACCTAGGAGATAGAAATTGATAAAATTAAACATTGATGTACAAAACGTACCTACCTAGGCTATACTGGCAGACATTGATGGATTTTTATCCACTTTGAATAAATTAAAATATCTAAATTTTCTTCACCAAAATCCTTTTATAAATTCCACAAATACTAACCACTACTTTTCCAATTCCAGAAATTCACTGTACACCCCTAAGGTGGAAGAAACGAATGGTCACCAGAACGGCGAGTGGCGATCTTACCCGAGCGGCACGCAGCGAGCCGTATCCATAGACAACATTTCAATGTGCTACGACACTCCCGCGCAGCCGATGAGGGCGCCCTCAGAAGCGAAGTTATCCAGTGACCTTTGTAACGGTTTGTAGCTTGTTTGAATTTTGTTGAAGTGGAATTATAGAGGAGAAAATGTTTATTTTATTTTATTTATAGACTCACGCCTGTATTCCCCAGAGGGGGTAGGCAGAGGTGTGCAGTACACCCACGTTTCTCCAGCTATGTTATACGTCCCATATAATAGGGCGCGAGCCTATTGCCATTAACCCGGTACAACCCCAGACTCCATGCAGCTACTTAGAATTTCCTAATGGAAAAACCCAATAACACTTTGCCCGACCCGGGGATCGAACCAGGACATCGTGCTCAGCAGTCGCGCTTGCTACCACTAGACCAACGAGGCAATCGAAAGGAACGAGGCAGGAGAAAATGTACCTAAGACTTATAAAGTCTCGATAGTTGTTAGGCTTCGGTCATACCCCGAGGTCCACATAGAAGGCTATAAACCAGTAATCAGTTCTCAAAAGGGCACAGTTTTACAAATGACCTACCAGAGTTGGTTGATTTTAATTAAAAGATAATATAATGTGGGAAAATCCTGGATCAGATCTGCGCAGTCGAGGACAGACGAGGCTTATATCCAACAGTGGATCGGGCTGATAATGAATAAGGGAGACAATTTTGACACTGCAACTTGTAGCTAATTCCAATAGCATTATTATTAATATTTCTATTTCGTTTATACAGCGTGTAACAGAAGTCCGAAATAATACTTAAGGGCTAATTTAAGGGTTAATTAATAATATCAAGAAGAAAATCACCTGTGAAAATATTGAATGCAAAAGAGGCATTTTTTTTTTCATACAAAATAATTCTTTTGATTTCATTTTCTTCAATAATGACAGATTTCATTATCCTATGCGTGCCTAGTGCTTACTAAAAGAATTTATTGAAAGTAAATAACCGGATTCGTGTTGATTGACCTTTCAGCTGATGTCTAGGGCTGTATTTGAAAGATTTTGATGAAAACTTTGACCGTGGTTTACTCGAGAATTGTTTGGGATTCGGTTCCAAAACCTATGCTCAAGGATTGTTTATAGGGTACCTTATACGCCCTTAATGTATTATTTCGGACTTCTGTTACACGCTGTATATCTCTGGACCCCGAGGTCCTGGGCTTTTTAGAGGCGTACGAGGGGCCGAAGCCAACTCGCAGAGGCCCTTTAATTTTTTTTTTATAAATATGAAATGAGACACCAACCGATTATCCCTTTATTATGATTATCAGCCAAAATTTTCCCACTAGCATATCGAGGACAAATATTTCTTCTATTTTTATTCTGTTTCTCATAAATCTTTTCTCACCAGGCCATTCGATGTCCAACGGCAAACACGAAGAGGAAGAAGATGAAAAAGCAAAGATCATACCTTGGCGAGCACAACTGCGTAAAACCAACAGCAAATTGAACCTCCTTGAGTAGATTTGAGGGTTCCAAGTGCCAATGAGGCATCGCGGGGAAACCGCGCGGTTGTACCGAACCTACAGACCTTACAATTATCTGGAATTTAAGAGGGGGCAGAAGAGGAGGGACGGATTAGTTGTACTACATAGCAGGCTAAACTGAACTTAATCACCGCGAGCTAGAGTTGTTTTTAGTATTTGACGAGCGTTGTATGATCAGCTGCTGACGTCAATAATTGTTCTTTTTTTGCGTTTCTATAGCAACGCGTTCGTTTTTGCCGCCATTTTATTCCAGACAAGTCGGGTCTGTTAGCAGGGTTGCCACTTAGTCAATTAAAACGGTGCTCAGTTAGTGTGATGACGAATGATGTATTTTAATTTATTTAGGTTAGTTTTGTATATGCTATTTATTTTTTAACTGGAAATTTTATTTCAATATACAAGAACAACAAGCAACGCCGCGCGGTTTCACTTGCGGTTTAATTAAATATAATTGTTTAGTGACATTAATTATATCGCTGCACTCGCGAAGCAACGCCATGTGTACATTATCCGTGGCTCGATATAAATATAACGAGTCCAAATAATTGTAGAAGTGATTAATAAGCGAATATAGCGATAAATATATCGTAAATAATTGATAACCGATTATTATAAGGAATGAAAATATAAACGTGTTTTTCCCCGAGTCGATTAAGTAGATTTAGACTAAACCCAACATTATATGAATTTCTTTTAGTTATATTGTTTTGTATAAAAATTTTGTATTTTGTTTTTGTATTTTTACACTTTAACCTTTTATTTTTCAACTAAATTTTCATATGTATCTGGTTTGAAAGATACTTATTTTAAATTTAGTAAATAAAATTTTGTTAACGATTATAAATTAATGTTTATGTAGGTACTTATTTTTACTATAGTCGTGTAAAAATGTAAATCTACTTATATATGGTTTTAAACAAGTTTTAAATATTCTAGTTATCGATTTATATGGTCTATACTACTTATTGTGAAACTCTACGAACTAAATACTACGATGGATAAGCGAGACGTTTTGATAAATTAATATAGGAATTATATCTGTAATCCCACATAAAAAAAGTTTGATATATAATTTTGCTCAATATAGAAAAATAAATTCTAACAAATCGGTAGACGGCAACAAGATAATTTCGGCTGGGGCCAAAATATTAAGAAATATTACGAAAATAATATATTTAAAAATGTATGTAAGTGTTTTTTTTAATGCAAGTGATACCAATGTTGCAATATTAGTGTTTAAGCTTTAAAGTGGGCTTTTGCAATTATGTGACCTACTTATAACGTATATTTCGATGTGTGTTGATTTTATTCAGTACTTCTGATAATGTAATGTTGTTAAATAAAACGCTATTGCTTAATAATTTGTTTTTGTCAACCCTAATAACTTATTTTTTATGACCTATTAAGTATTATTTTTTAACCGACTTCAAAAAGGAGGAGGTTCTATGTTCGGTTGTATTTTTTTTTTGTATGTTCACCGATTTCTCAGTCAATTGTGGACCGATTTAAAAAAAACTTTTTTTGTGTGAAAGAACATAATATTCCCAAATTGGTCCGATAGAAATATTGTCATTTTACTAAGGCGTTGCGGGGGTCAGATAGGCAGTTGCTTAGTAGAAAACTGATATTCAGCTGCATCTAATTAGATTAAAAGCTGACCCCAACAATTTTTGAGAATAATAAAGTTAGGAGACAGGTAGCGCAGGATTAATATTATGGGGTTAGAAGCTTTAGGACTACATCTCGATATGACTAGATAGCAGTTATGACTAGTTCGCTTTATGACTTAGAGCCGATTTCACCACTAACACTAAACGCGATCAATCGAGTTAAACTCGGTTCAAGCGTTTAACTGAGCTCAGAGCTGCAGTTTGTGTATGGGTGAACTTAGTTTAATTAAACTCGGTTATTATAGTGAATGGTGAAATTGGGCCTTAAGAGCCGATTTCACCACTGACACTAAACGCGATCAATCGAGTTAAACTCGGTTCAAGCGTTTAACTGAGTTCAGAACTGCAATTTGTGTATGGTTGAACTTAGTTTAGTTAAACTCGGTTATTGAAGTAAATGGTGAAATTGGGCCTAAATCTCGATATGACTAGATCGCGTTTGGACTAGATCGCTATAAGTCCAGATAGCATAATGACTATATTGTCCTTTGTTTTCTAAAGTACAGTTACCTAGATAATTAGAACATTCCGCTCTTTTTCCTCGGTACCTTTATTTGGTGTATTCCCAGGAGTATGTTTGTACCTTGGGTTGCCAACTTTTTCTAAGAGAACTAGGAGAACCTACAGATTTTTGAGAAGGTAAATAAGGGGTACCATTTATCATATTTTTTTGTATTATTTAATTTTTTAAATAATTTTATTTTAAATTTTTATTCTAATTTTTTTTTTCTTTCCCCATATGAAAGGCCTGATATGGTGTGGGGTTTCTTAAAGGGGGCCAAAATTTTCATTATTTTTGCGATAAAATGCACCGTTTACGAGATACAAGCGAATCCGTAATAAAAAGGTTATTCGATAAAAGTTTTGCAAGTCTTTTCAGCCTATACTACGCAATACGTTAATGGCATTTTTTAAATTAGGTACTTATCATATTTTTTTGTATTATTTATTTTTTTAAATAATTTTATTTTAAATTTTTATTCTAAAATTTATTTTTCTTTCCCCATATGTAAGGCCTGATATGGTGTGGGGTTTCTTAAAGGGGGGCAAAATTTTCATTATTTTTGCGATAAAATGCACCGTTTACGAGATACAAGCGAATCCGTAATAAAAAGGTTATTCGATAAATCGAATATTATTATCGAATAGTAATAAAAAGGTTATTCGGTTATTCGATAGTCCTAAAGCTTCTCTAACCCATATTATGGATAACCTTGGGGGAGGCCTATGCCCAGTACTGGGCTTCTTCCAGCTGAAATGATGATGATGACATAGGTTAGGATGATGACTTGCGAAAAAAAATTCTGTATTAATATTTTTGTCATCTCTGGGATTTATGGTTTATGGTATTTGGTCAGTATAGGCCGATTTGTACCAAGAACACAAATTCGTTATACAAACAATTCCTATAATAAAAGTAAATTACATTTCAATATATAAGATTGAACGTAAAAATTTAATTCATAAAGTATACAACGTCGAAGTGTAACACCATAAAATGTGTCATAAAATGAATTGGAATTGAACTAGATTTAGTCATGTTATATTTTCTATTGGCGTTCAAAGGTATGAATTATTTAGTTTAATAATAATGTTCTCCTTACCGAATTCCGGTCACAGCGGAGATTAGACAACTACGCAGGAGATATTATAGTTTGTGCTATTATTATTATTAGATATTATATTATTATAGTGTGTGCAAGTTTGTGCGCAAACACAGGTGCTCTCTTATTCCTCACTCTCGTAGTTCGATGGGACGACAATCCGGCACGTTCGAGCGAGATCAGGCGCAGGGCAGCTTAACGTGCTTTCCGAGACATGGAGTAAGTGATAATTAATTTATAATAGACACATATCTTACGAAAAGGCTGAGGTGCGCGCCTTGGGTTCGATCCTGAGACCTCTGACTTGCCAGTCAACGGTCATACCACTAGGCTATCTCGACTATTGGATTTAGTTGAGAATTGACATTGATATTCGAGGAAGCTAATAGCAAGAGCGCATTGCTTGTTCATTGTAAAATAATGTGTACCTATACAAAATGTCATCTATAAAAAATTTGCTGACAGAAATCTACTACTTTTTCTAAACTAGGTATCGATTTCAAGGTAACGCTTGCGTTAAATTAACTGCGCTTTCTCATCATTTTCAGTTCAACTCGCAATATGGACGGTATTAGTAGCGTCTACAAATTCAGACAACGTCCCAACCAAGGGCCAATTAGCAGACTTCGGTATTGTATCGAGTTTTATAGACAAATTCATAAAACCATACTTTCTATCAATACGAGCCAATTTGCAACCAAGATCTAGAGACGAAACTGTTATAGAAAAAGCCATTAGGTTGAAAATTAAAAATCTGAAACCTCAGCTGCAAGACGATGACCAGGATGGTAATGGTAATAAGGAAAATGAAGACAATCTCGCACTAGAAGGTACTGATGAAACTACTATAATTGAATTCATGCCTAAAGCACCTGGTGATACCAGAAAACAAAAAGGAAAAGACGTAAAACCTGACACATTCAAACAAACGATTAACAGATATAAAGAACTGCGCAGAGCAATCGTAATAAAGCTAAATAAAGAAAGAACTGCACCGAAAACGAAAAGGCTCATAGTTAGAACTTTGGACGAAATGCTTGCTCAATTAGTTGAAAAACAGTGTACTTGGAAAGGCGCGAGTGCTGTTAACCTACCTGACCATGTCTTCAGAGCACAAAATGAAACCCATAATTCAATTAGTAAATTACATAATTTGACCAACGATGAGTGGAAGAACTTACGAAAACAATATCTCCGATTCTTGGAACACAAAGGGGGTCAAGAAGATAGTTTCATGAGACAATTTCATACCTTTTTTGCAAAATCAAATAGTGATATGGGAAACTTATCTCAACGATACAAGGTCCGGTGTCAACTCGTCAGAGCATACGACGAACCAAAACACGAACTTAGAAGTAAAGAAAAAGACCCCTGCAAACCTTTCAAAATATGTTCAGACGAACTGAAGGAATTCTTAACCAACTTGTACACATATTTGAACGATACATCTGTAAGTATTTTTCAGAACTACGCTGCTATGTACATTAGGGATGTCAACGCAGATGTTGATCAAGACAAAGATGCCGTAGTAAATGTTTTAAATAAATTAAGCAAAGCGGCAGAACGTAAAGTAAGAAAAATATACAAAAAAGATTTAAATACATTAACACTAGATACAAACAAACAGAAGTTAAAAAATATAGAAAATATCAACGGGTTCATCACTACATCAGTAGCTCATATAAGGAAAGTTCTCCAGAAAATAATAGATAAAGAACTGGACACACAACAAACGAAATTGTTTTTAACAGTTAAAGACGATCTTACGGTTAATTTAAAAGTAGATATGGAGAATTTAGTTGGACTATTTATAGACAGAATTTGCAAATTTTTCGTATTATGCAATGGTAGATATGACGCTAGAAGAAGTCGCCATTCTAATGGGTCTGATGATGAAGGCCAACAGATCTACGTCAAAGTCCAGGTTTCATTAGACGACGAACTGAGAGAAGCTATCGGACGAAGTGCAAATGTATATCAGTATTTGAACGTGCAAAATTTACGACAGATTGCGAGAGGGGGTGTGGAAATGGCGAAGGAAGGCGTGAATATAGCAAAGAATTTTGCTATGAATCGGTTTGCTAGGAATAACCAGATAGATTTGAGCAAATATAATAGTGTTAATATCACGCGAACTCAACATACTACTACTCCTAAGGGTCTTATAGTAACTTTATTCGTTGAAGATGAATTTAATAATACTGCTGTAACTGAGAAAACTTCGAAAAAAGGAAAAGTGGATCTTGATATAAATAACACTATTTGATTCATAATTTTATTGTACTATATATATTTTCCATTATTACAAAAGTTTCAGGCAGTCTTATTTTTAAACTAGTTTGACTTAAAATTATTACAGTGCCTTCAGGCTGTGTGATTTTAAAACACAAATGTGTTTTTCAAATTTAGTAATAAATGTTTTTATTTCACAAGTTTATTTTATGATTTTTTTTAAATATAGTTTTTTTTCAAAATAAATGTACATTTTGAAACCAAACACTAGAACTGTACAGCGATGAAGAAAATTTGGATAAACAGGTATAAACACGAATTGGGATCATCAAATTAGTACAAATTACAAAATTAGATCTTTTTTTATATTAAAAATTACAAAGGATCCCCAAATGTGATTGGATTTGTTCGGGTTCAAAATATGCTATCTCTAGTATTACCCGTTGAAAAAACAATATATTGTGTAACTTTTTAGCTTATTTACGGCGATAGCTGTTCAATATTGGGTCTTATAGTCAATTCCAGCGGACAGTGCCGATAGCGATGGCGATGCAGAGAGCGGCGTAGCAACAGTAGCATTTTCGAATCAGTCAAATACCTTACTATTGAGGCAGCATAGGGTCGAATTTTGAATGTCAAAATCACCGCTCGACTGAAGATTCCCCGCGTCGCTGCTATTGACAATTAAATCTTACATATGTGCTGCCATAGCGTCAGCGCTGCTACACCTCCATCACTCAAGTCATTGGCTCCTAACCTTTTCAATCGTGTCACCCCTACGACAGCTGATTTTACCCTCCCCCCCATAAACACGAATTGACTTTATGACCTACCACCAAACTTACCTATTTGATTATATAAACCGAATACCTCGCCACTATAATAGTTCTACGCTAGATTCGGTCTTTTTGGTCTTTGATATCCATTACCAGCTTATTACCCCCGCAGAATACCAGTTTACCCCCGCAGAATACCAGTTTACCCCCGCGTATTACCCCCAGGTTAGGAACCGAGGACTTAAGTTAACTTAGAGCCGATTTCACCATTGACACTAAACGCGATCAATTCGAGTAAAACTCGGTTCAAGCGTTTAACTGAGTTCAGAACAGCAATTTGCTGGGCTGAACTTAGTTTTATTAAACTCGGTTTCTAAAGTTAATGGTAAAATTGGGCCTTAATCGCCTAATATTTACTTGAATCGTATACGTATATACTTAATACGTATCGGTGTATAAGATAGGAAAATGCTGCACTCTTCCGCTTGACCATGCGATGGTCAAACAGGCCCCTTCTGTGAAGTTCTGTTGAAAGGCCATCGTCGAAGGTACTTCTGTCTCCAAGCCGCACACAAAGCAACTGCAATAAAATCGTCGTCAGCAAATATTTAGTTATACAAGGCTAAGTATGAATGAAAGAAAATTGGTAATATAGTTTCTATGCTTTCTAAGCGGTAAAGTTTGGAACATGGGACCGGCAGTGCGGCAGAACTCCGGTAGATGTCACCACACGCCTTTAAGGCGTTAAGAAAGAGATTCGTAATTTCAACTGAGGCAGGCAGGACTCGGTAACTTGGTAAAGTGATGGCACGGTACTCCAGGGATCGCGGGTTTAAGTCCCGTCCGAGTCAGTAAAAACGAGTTTGTTATTATTTAATATCATTTAATAAGATTGAATTATAAATGAGAATGAGGAAGTAATCTATTTATCAAATCAAATCAATATAATATCTCCTCCTGCCTGGATTGGCCGCTGTGACCAAAATTCGGTAAGGACATTAATTATATATAATAGACTAAAAAAAAACAACTTATAGGCCAGAAACCTCGTATGATACCTAAAAGAAAAAAAAACTCACCAGGGTGTTATTTTAAGTTGCATCATAAGATGTGTGGTACAAAACACGGCTACTAGAGGGGACTCTTCGTACAATAGCGCGAGGTACTTCCCCGTGGGATCCCAGCACATGTCCAATATAGGTCCCCCTACGGAGTCGCCGGTTGGTAACTCCACTTTCGTCACGTCGAGGACTAAGAGCGCTTTGCTTGTTTGTGATCCTGTAAATAGTATTAATTAAATTATTTATAAATATTCTAGGCAGGACTGACATAGATGGAAAATCTTTGGGGAGGTCTATGCCATGCAGCGGATGAAATGATGACAATGATGATGAATTTAAGCAGTGGTGTAACTGTTTATCTGCTCTCAAAGGTTGTAGGTTCAAAATCCAGGCATCTCTGACTATTCGAAATCGTATTGAAAATTAGGTAAATATCATTTCCTAAAACGATGAAAGAAAAACTTCATGAGGAATCCAATGCAACTAAGAGATTTGTCTATGGTGTGTCAAGCGGATTCAGTTTCAGCGGTATCAGTTTAAACTCTGACACCATATTGTCCATTTACATTACGATAATGAAGGATATGTTCTGGTGAGGTTGGTACTACCGCAGCCGAGAAAACAGCGAGGCGAGGATACAGGAGAAAAAAGCTAGTGTTGCTATGCTAGAACAAAAACAAAACGATTCCTACCAGCCATAAGTCCGGTGTTAGTCAGTGCGTAAACCATAGGTTCTCCTTTAGCAGCAAATAGTAGAATGTCTTTGGGTCCCCAGCAGGCGGCCACGACTCTCTGCCCACGAGCACACCAGCGCTCGGGCCTCCAACATTTTGTGTCCCATACCCTGCAAATGATATAATTGTGGTCTTGAGAATATTACCAGAGGAGGAGATCCCACAATTGATCTTTAGCTGAAGTAAGAGGCGGACATCAGCCCCTACACATGATACTGCGTGATGACCACGACCACTCTGACAAGAGTGCTATGAAGAAGAAGAGAGAGAAGTAAGAGTTTGACTACAAGAATACTACATATTCCAAATAATAATCTAAAATATGCTTCTACGGTCGATCACGTTATTACAATTATAATTACCTATTACAAAATCCAGGGTTAAGATGATTAAAATCAAGTGCATTAAAAAAAATTAGTAAGTACCATTTTTCATACAATGAAATCAACCAAAAACGGTTAAAGATAATTTTTTTATGTACGATTATTTGTTTGAATGTGACTAATATTGATAAGTTCAGAAGAACTGCAATATTGATTCTTTTTTATTTTATAATTAGAATTCAAACAAAGATTTTTTTTAACAGACGGAAGTCTGCTATAAAATTTAAAATATCTTTATTTTATTAACTCTAACAAAATCTAATGCACTTTTTAAGTAATATTATGACAGAAATTCATTCTTTTTCTTATTTAAAAAGCAACAGTTATATTGAAACATGATATACCACTACAACATACCTAAATATGATAGATGAAGTAGCCGCAAACACTTTGCTAGTATCAAATGACCATCGAGCAAATACGATACCACCTCCGGCAACTCTTCTAAGTGGAACTGCAGTTTCCATGGCAACATCCCAAACTAGCATGGAGGTGTCGGCGCCGGAGCAACTGATTAACAGGTCACCATTAGGAGACCAGCTCACATCTGTGACTGGACTGTGGTCAGGCCTGTAAGTAAATAAATTTTTTTTTTAGACTTACGCCTGTATTCCTCAGAGGGGTTGGCAACATTGTAACTTTAATAAATAAATGATGATCAATATAATAATAAGAACATGGTAAACAACAAAATAACATACCTTTTCAATACCACAGCATTACTCGGAGAAGGCTTCGTAAACATTGAATTAGGATCCACCGTCCAAACAATAACACCTTGTTCACAACCCACAGCTAACTCAGAAGCTGAGTACGGTCTCCAACTTAAAGAGGAGACATGTCCTTGAGCCTTGCATTTCAACGTAGATACAAAAGCCACCTCTGAACAGTATATCCTTACGTTATCATCAATCGTTGCCACTGCCATTTTAGTAGTATGCGGGTGCCATGCTATACATTTTATAGGACCGTTACCCCAATTCCTCGTTCTAGAGTAATTGGCAACAATTTTAGGACCAATGTCCTTCAAATGTGGTTGCAAAAAATATCGAAATGCTGACAAAACATTTGCAACTTTTAACACGTATGACGCGGCTACAGCAAGCGCTTGACTCTCTCTGTTAACTGCAGGGTCGGCGGCAACACTCAAAGCCTCCAAAAATCCTTGTTTGTACCACACACTTGTAATTTTTTTGAGTAAATTATCCTCAACGTCAATATACATAGAAACATTTTCATCTGAGATCCTGTGGTGGTGTATATCTCGTGTAACGTTTATTACAGGATGGCCATTCGTCTGCAATAGATTAAATCAGGTTAGTTTATGAATTTATCGAAATAATAAATATTTAAGAACAAATAAGATAACCTTACCGAATTGGTAAATGTAGAAATGTTCCCGTAACGTGAATTTCCACAGCAGTACACTTCATTCAGTTTGCAGAATGATATTTCTTCTGGTCCTGGGAGGTCGGGAAATCCTTGAAAAGCCGACATTTTATTTGTAGAAATTGAAAATATTTGGGATAACGTAACGACCGGCGCGCGACCAAATTTTAAATATTTTGACAAGACAACTGTCAATGTTATTGTCAAACTCGAATTGACATTTATTCTTTATGTTGCCATAACTAAAATATACAAAGTGCGTTCAGAAATGGCTTCTAATAAAATAATTTATACTTTATCGATTACATTTTTATTACATAAATTACTTTGTCATTTTCTTCTGACTTTAATTTTGAAGCTATCAACCCGAGATATACAATATAATATATACATTATACATACAATATTTAGGACATGGTTAAACGTTTCACTAAATCACTAGTGAAATATGAAAATTATGAGTAGATACCTATCCCGGTTTCTTGGCTCTGTTTGTTTATTGATTGAATGTGTGAAATAACTTAGACCGTATTTGAATTTTTTGAGTCGACAGGAAATAACGAAATTAGACTACAGCTTGGCAAAAAAGAGTCTGGAAAAATTGAGGACGTTGCTGGCGCACTTTTTACACTACAATTCAAAATTACAAGTTATTTAGTGCTTACTTATTTCTATGATGAGTTTTTTGTCATTAATTTTAATCAAATGAATCATTTTTATGTTATTTTAGTACTCAGAATCTTAGTTTTTAAGATTTTTATTTTTAGTTCCAGCTGTCACCGCCTCAGACTCTTTTTTGCCAAACTGTACCTAGTATCTTTGTTGATTGTTCAGTGTATTTCGTTTACACAGTTCACTTACTTTTTTATGTTATGTTTATTAACTGAGCACTTAAATAAATATTATTTTTCATAGAAAAATAGCAATATATTGATTGAGCAACAATTTTATTATAAGTACCTAATAAATAGGTACGACCGAGCGTACGAGCAAGTTGTCCAGACAAATATTGATGTAGGTATTGTAACTAGGAAAATTCTATCACAAAGAAAATGAGTAGGTAATTCAATCAAAATCAGGCCGTAGCTTTGTCATTATCTTTATTTTTCAAACACTTCTTATTAAAAACACAAAGGACTCAAAATTAAAACCCTCATCGCATAATATTCACCAGAATGAATTGGGACAAAGATAAAAGATATTCTGCTTACGTATTCAAAGTATAATAAGAGTATTTTCACAATTTACTCCGGCAGAACCAAGATTTATGTTGAATTGTGGAACGGGGTGAAACCGCCAGACATTTCAGTAATTGATTCTTTTACTTAGATAGGTACCTACCTTCGTTTATTTCGGTCTCGGTACCTCGTCGGTGATCGGGGCCGTTTCCCTCGACTCGTGCAACTCATTAAGTTAATGAGTAGGTATCATACGAGACGGTCTTCTTCTTATCGTATTGTTGATGAACAACCTGGGTGTCAGAGTTTAAACCGCCCGCAGGCCTCTGACATGGCTTTACACACCATTGAAAAATCTTTCAGATGTGCTGGTTTCATTACGATGTTTTCCCTTACCGTTTTAGCAACTGATAATTAATTTATAATACGCACATAACTTATGAAAAGTCAGAGGTGCGCCGCGCCGCCTTGGGATCGAACTCGAGACCTCTGACTTGTCAGAAAACTACCAAGTAGCCATTTAAAAATTCCTACGATTGAAAACGTTGTTGATTTCGCAAATAAATTTGTTATCTACCCAAAATTGCTATTCTAATAAACACCAAAACCCTTTTAATTGATTACAGAATGTAATGAACGCCATCAAGAAATATAATTAATTATAAAATCAATCAGCCTTCCTTGACTTGAAATTTGACGAATACTTCACCAAGAATTCTTAGGCGAAGGGGAATTCCTTGTTTCATTTCTAAAATATTGATCTGAATTTTTAAGTAAATTTGAAATATGCGAAGCTCAAATATTCGGACTCTCTCACACTTAGGGACTCTTACAATTGTTGAGGTGAGACGAAATAGGTACTTAATAGATAAACGTTGGCTTTTTTAAAATATAAAATAAAAGAAAAACATTATTTATTTTTTTATTCCGGACCACTAATAACGTCGATTCGATCGGTCCAACCTTTTGACTGAATTTCCATCACATCGGCCAATATTAATGGAGACTAGCCAAATAGGTACTAGATATTATTTACCAATACATTATTCTCCCACGTGACGACTATTCGGCAATCCGTCGCTACCGGATTGAGCGCCACCCGTCGGATTTTTCATGGATCACTCCATTTTTATACGTAGGATATGACGTGATCATCACCAATGAATAATGACCTCTGAATTCTGTCTTTCCGAAACATTGTAAGATTTATGTAAGTGTTATAGTAGCGCTTGCTCTTTGTCTCGTGTGGGGTTCGGTAAGCATATGAAGCCATTGGTCCTCCAGATCTCTCTCCAGTCGTGTCGGATTACCGTCTCATCAGACTATGGAGGTAAGAGAATAGAAAGTGCACCTGTGTTTGCGTTGCGTATTCACTTATATTTTTTTTTTTTATAGACTCACGCCTGTATTCCCCAGAGGGGGTAGGCAGAGGTGTGTAGTACACCCACGTTTCGCCGGCTATGTTATAAGTCCCATGTAATAGGGGGCGAGCCTATTGCCATTAACCGGGCACAATTCCAGACTCCGTGCTGCTACTGAGAATTTCCTAATGGAAAAACCCAATAACACTTAGCCCGACCCGGGGATCGAACCCAGGACCTCGTGCTCAGCAATCGCGCTTGCTACCACTAGACCAACGAGGCAGTCACTTATGCTCTATTATATCTTCAGTGTCTATGGCCAATTTCCGTTAGACCGAAATTCGTTCAGAAAAACATTACTCCTTAACATATTTCCCAAATACACTTTTAAACTAAATCTAAATCAAGTGTAGGTACCAACTAAAGTAAAACCACTTAATGGAAAGGTGAAGGTACCTATTTCCAAGATTATACTAACTTCAGAAGTCCTTGTATCCAATTCTCAGATTAGTTTTGTAGCAATACATCTGTATCGCAAACTTGGAACTCCGAAGGGATAGTACTTTCTAAGACCAAAATGAAATTGGCTTTCGTTATCTCGATGTACCGGTTAAGTCAGATAATATTATGTTTAAAGTTTTTGTAGAAAAAAAAATTATATCACCACTATTGTAACCCTTACCAGATGGTCTACCAACTAAGATATCCTAATCCTTCATCATCATCATCATCAGCCTGTAAATGTATAACTCTATTGTGTGACACTATTGTGCACTCATTGGAGGTTATTTGCCCATAATCGCCACGCTGGACAAGCGGGTTGGCGATCACAGTAGCAGATGATTACTGTTACACAGAAGGTTGCTGCTGCCCATCCTCTGAATCTTTCCCTTTGTCACTTCTTACGACACCCGCCGGACGTAAAAAATAATTCCATGCTTAATATTTTACCTAAATTTTCAAAGAATGGCCTGGGTGTTAACCACTGCTAGTTTCTGACCTTTGTCGCATCATTAGTCGAAATATCAATGGTTGCGTTCAAAGATATTGGTTGTTTCATATTTCTATAGGTGCGTTCAATGCGTTGGTGCTATGGTTGAACGCCAGAAATGGTAGAATTTAAAAGACAAAATATAAAATGTTGACAACTTTTGGACTATATTTTTAAAAATAAACGTAGGTATATTCTATTCGTCTCCGACACCACACACTGGATGAATGAAGTGTGTTTAGAATATTTATGTTGGAATTGAATATGCTGTAATGATTTACCTTTGATAGGATTTATTCTGTCCCTTGAGGTGGATTCTAAGAAAGGGTTGTCTTTGATGTAAACATAACACCTTTGTGAGTGCTTAGCTCCCATTTGTGGTTTTCCTGTGAGCAGAACACGCGGATAGAGGCTTAAGAAGAACGTTTTGTTATATTCTTACTATCTTAACACATGGATAACACATGAAGTATCAATCTTCCTTTTGTGGCTTATAAAGCTTTGAACTATTTTTATATAGGTACCTATGCTTTTTACATGGTTTGCTTATTAAATGAAATTACTTACTTTTGCAAAAATGTTTGCTAGTTTTTTATAAAATAATTTTATTTACTGGCAATTATTTCATAGACACGCCTGTGGTCTTCAGAGGGGGTAGGAAGAGGTGTGCAGTACATCCACGTTTCACCGGCTATGTTATAAGTCCCATGTAATAGGGGGCGAGCCTCTTGCCGGGAACAATTCCAGACTCCATGCTGCTACTGAGAATTTCCTAATGGAAAAAACCCAATAACACTTTGCCCGACCTGGGGATAGAACCCAAGATCTAGTGCTCAGCAGTCGTGCTTGCTACCACTAGACCAACGATGCAGCATGTAATTTATTTAATGACATAAATTTGGAACTTTTAAATTAATTTAAACATAGATAATAATTATGTGCAATGATAAAGTGAAATGTAACGATGGAAAAATTGTAATGATTCAACAATCGATCGGTTTTCTTTCTTTCTTTATCGTATGGTTGATGAACAACCAAGTGCTAACAAAAGTCTAAAAAGTTAAAACGTTTCAAAAGTTTAAACTACCCGTAGGCTACTGACAAATCTTAATGTAGAAAAATATTTCAGGTGTGCCTTCCTCACGAAATTTTTCCTCACCGTTTTAGCAAGTGATAATAATGATTAATAATTTCTAATATGCACATAAACTCGAAGAGTCAGAAGTGCCTGGGTTGCGAACGTACGACCTTTGACTTGACAGTCTAATTGTCATACCACTAGGCTATTACTGCTTTTGACCGGTAATAACAAGGAAAAACATTTCGACTTCAATTAAACTTACTTAACGTCTAAATTGTGTAGGTAAACTAGCAGATAATATAACTAGGTATATCATACAAAATTAATGAGGAAGAGCGTCTAGAATGCATAATGCATTCTACTAATTAGCTACTAACAAAGTTATAGCTTAGGTGATTTCACGAGAATTCCTAAGTTTACACTGCATTATGAGGTAACGAGCTAAGTTTATGGTTATAATTGTGAACTATGTTTGATTGATTACAATTCTGATGTTGTAAACCTTTTGATTGATATAACACAATATATACCTACTGTGTTATCTTATTCTGTGTGTGTTATTGTGTGGATCTAGGATATAATATAGTTACATTACAACTAAAGGAAAGATTCAAGGGAAGATGAAGAGGAAGTCCAAATTAAAAAAATAAATAACAATATAAAAAAAAATATCAACTTCCAATTTATACACATTAGGAAGCCTATGTATGTACTGTACAGCAGCTCTGGAACTCCTACTTCAAATAAAAAACACTATTTGGGGTAAATTTATTAAAATACCCACCTATAAATAAGAATTTATTATGTTTTTACAACAAAAAACAACTACTTAGCCCGTGTTTTATTGTTGTTAGCATTTTACATCTTTTTATTGTTATTTGCATTACACACCCTTCAGAACTACCCTACTACCCTTTAAAACCCGTTTCAACAACTTAGAAAAATCTTCTGTAGTGTCGCATTTGTTTAAGGGTTGAAATAAAAATAAGAGAAAATCTCACGCAGCAACGAAATTGTAAAACTACATAGAATTTCAACAGCAATCCGAGAAATTGAAAAATTGCAGAACTAATTTTCTGTTCTCGACGTGGCCAATGGACAATTTGGTGTTTAATTAAAAACATTAATTAAAACTTGATTAGTTTTGCTATCTATTCTCTTACTATCTGTTTGTATTCTTATAGTTTTCGAACACTTTCTACGGAATTATTGTTTTTTATTTCATAGTTTTGTTTTTAGCGATGGACATCATGACGCTAAGTTTAAGTAAGTTTCATTTGAACTATAATAAGAATGGAATAGGATAAAAAAACATTTATTTTTAGGTAAATCCACCTTTTTTTTCTACGTGGTCTCTATATTATAGCTCTAGCTCAGACTTATAAACCGGACTTTGTTCTAGCGAGACCTAAAGGCCTGCTAAAGCAATCAAACTAAACCTAAAGCAACAGCAGCTAAGGCGCTCCCTAATGGGACTCGGGCCTCGGCTTAGGGCATTGCTTGGGGACATGCCAGGGACTAGCTGGCTGGATGGAGGATGATTATTTAGGGACATGTTTATGGCTAGTCGGGGAGGTTTTAATTCACCATATTTAATTAACTGAACCGACTGAAAAGACGCAAAATCTAGACCTGAATCGCTCATTGTGACCTGACTTTATAAGAGTTATTCTTGATGGGATCCAACTCGACATGGTATTTTTATCTATGAAATACATCTTATCATAGTCATAATTATATACACAGGAAAAAAACTTTTAATAATGAATGCATCCGTTTTGGCCGGCACATATCGTAACCGTGTTTTTAGCGAACTATTTCAAACATTTTGTTTTTTTTTTTAGTTACTCACATTTGCTTATACTGGGCGATATAGTCGCTAAGCGACAAAGCCTTTTTTGTTAAAAGAATAGAAAAAGAGTATGTATGCATAAATTAACATTGCGTGATATTTCTGTACGCATAATAAACATTTATATTTATTAAAGATGTTATTCTCAGTAAGTGAATTTTTGTAAAATTATTTTGAGAAATAAAGTTTTTTAACCAGAAAAAACAGACAGACAGACATATATCAGATGAAGGTACAGGTGTTGGCACTAGTCTTGCTCAGCTCCATAATTATAGAGCTAAACTCTTTCTATTTTCCAGAAATCATCACAATTACATCACTATTCAGCTTGGTTACGTGTGACACCCAACAAGTGACATTACGTTTTAATATACCAGATATGATGTTATCAAGCCTCTTAGCTGTGGATCATGCGATACAGAAATTTAGGAGTTCAGACGCAGTAGTAGACTTCTCTAAAATTGCTCAGAACATTTTAATGAGGGTAAGAACATATTTAATTAAATTTATTTTTATACAAACAAGTATAAGTTATAATTATTTATAATTATACAAGGTTATTTGTGAAACACCAACATCCTTTAAAGGGGTCATTAAACTCATCATTATCAAAAAAAAAAACAGCTGTTCCATACATTTATGTTCACATGACTCAACAAAATGTATTGGAACAGTTGTTTTTTTTTGCGATTTCAGGGTTGGTCCCATAGTAAAAGTTGTTAATAATGATGAGTTTAATGACCCCTTTTAAGGATGCTGGTGTTTTACAAATAACCCTGAATAAGTATAAATTAAAATTTTGAAAAAAAAAATGTATGGGGGGATATCATTTTTTTTACATAAATCAAAATCGATTTGTTCGTTTGAGAGATACGAAGCCATAGTCACACAGATACACACGTTAAAATTATAACACTTCTTTTTTTCGTCGGAGGTTAAAAAGGATTGGGTGCCCCTGCGGGCGCCTATCGGTATATGGCAAGGCAGAGGTTTTAGGTTCGAACCCAAGGCACTTCTGACTTTTCGTAAGTTATATGCGTATTATAAATTAATTATCACTTACTCCGTGCCGTGGAAAGCACGTAAAGCCGTTGGCCCTACGCCTGTGTCGGATTGCCGTCGAATTATGAGAGTGAGGGAATAGAGAGTGCACAGAGCTGTGTTTGGGCGCACACACTTGTGCGCTATATTCTTGCGTAGTTGGCCTATATCCGTTTAGATTGGCCGCTGTGACCGAATTTCGGTCAGGAGGACATTGTTATTTATTATTACTTACCTTTTTTTACTCTCAGGTTAATTGGGAAGGCGTATCCTCCATGCTAGAGGAGCTAGTTCCAAGGCGAACAAATGAAGAACCAAGACCGATGGTAGAACTGGCCCCTGGTACCTTCAAGACGGAGATCTTGTCATACCCTCCGAATTTTTTCACCAACCGACTGAAAAATTTACTGAAAATTAAAGCAAGGGAAGAAAAGAGGAATAAAGATTTGAATGCACCGAAATGATGTTCATGGTGTATGGTTTGAGGAGTTCGTAGTGAAAACTTAAATATTAATGTATTCTTTATGTTTTTTAATTTTTGAACTAGGTACTAAGGGTAAAAACACAACAGCGGTTCGGCTCTGCAACGCCAAAATCGGGTGCCCATAGGAGTTCTATAAGAATAAAACGCCAATTTTGGAGTTGCGTCGCACCGCTCTGGGTGCTTAGCTAAGTTGACTATCTACAATCGCTAACGCTATAGAAAACGAAAGAAATGTATAGGATGACATTACTTTTATCGTTATGTCACGTGGTCAAAACAAACGAATAGAATCTAATCCTTTCTTTCGTTTTCTATTCGTTAGCTATTGTAGATAGTCAACTTGGCTAAGCCTCCCGTTGTGTTTTCGCCCGATTCTCAATGCCAATTTATACATAAACTCATAGCCTTCTTTTAATCTATTGCCTTCTATAAAGGCTTAAATTAAAATTCAGAGACATAGGTATTGATTATATTAAGCATAAAAAATAAAGAAAATTTTTTTCATTTTTATTTTGTTCTCTTGGCATCTATTGTAGATCAGAATAAAATATATTTTACTTTAATGTTTTTTTTTTATTATAAATACCTAACATTCTTGTGTAGTTTCGGTTACTAATTTGCATCTATTTTTTTTTTGTTGTCACTTAAGAACGTGGAAGGACGGAGTATCCTAAAAAAAGGAATTCCTTGCTCCACAAATCAATGTAATTTGTAAAGCAATGTAGTTTGCAATTGTGTAATGAAATTAATGTTATTGAAATTTAATAAACATTTTTTAAATTTATATTTTTTTATTATAAACAAAAAGAAAAGGAAAATAAATTTATTATAACTAAAACAACAACTGATACGGATTGAATTCGGACCCACGATTTTCGGCGTACCGTGCCGACGCTCTAATCGTTAAGTTACCTTAAGCCTTATCTTAAGTTATAATAAGGGTTCAAGTCCCATCCGTATCAGTTGTTTTTAAAAAAAAATTAAAATTTCTTATTAAATAATTATACCTTTAAAGTTTGAAAGGTTCTGTCACTTCACTTGTTAAAACTGCTTGGAAACGTAAAGCTGGAGGGTGATTATTATTCAGTGCAAAATTTGCATTTTACCTTTTCACAAATGGCAGTGTATCTACTAGCTAGGCTACTAGGGTGACCAAGCAGCTCAATAACAGTAATTTTTCAAATATTTTTCCTACAAAGTACCTACTTAGATCATTTTCCTCACCCAACAAGCAAAAACTTTTTAGATAAACGTCATTAAAATGTTTATCATACGATGTTTCAGTCGCGTGGTTGAAGACTGACCTCTACACGATAATTTGTCCTTGTATGACAATTGGACTGCCAAATCAAAGGTCGTAGGTTCAAAACCCAGACACGCACCTCTGTCTTTTCGAATTTATGTGCGTCATCACCCGGTCCGCCCTTACTATTCCCAAACTTTTTTTTAGGTTGGCTTCTACTCTAACCAGATGCAGCTGAATATCAGTTTTCTACGGAACGATGCTGTATGACCCCCGCAATCCAAATGGATACGATGTTCTAAGTTAGATCAGTTTTCAGGAATTTAAGAAGGTACTGACTCCCTATATTGACTGTCAAAGATCTTCATGATAACCGGGGCCAACGGCTTTCCGAGGCACGGAGCAGTTGATAATTAATTTATAATACGCACATAAATTATGAAAGTCAGAGGTTGACTTATTTTTTTTGCTAAAAATAAAAACTAAATTAAATAATAATATCCTCAAATGTTACCAACATGGTGTCACCACGGCAGGTGTCAGCAAGTTGCAGACACTAATGTGATTAGCGCTCGACACACCGTTCCGAGAGTCGAGTCTCACGGGATCTGAGGAGCGGAAGGATTTGCCTTCATTAGTTTATGTAACACTGATGTTAAGTATCTTTTGTAGTAAGTATTAAACCTTATAATGAACCCAACATTCTTGTTTTTGTAGAGGAGATATGCGCCTGCATTCCGTTCCGCTCGGGGTATTCGACACGGTTATGTCGTGCTCTCCGGCCTAGAGATGGTAGGTGGCAAAAGTGGTGAATCGTGAAAAAAAAAACGACATACGTCAACTTGTAGTGTCATAGAAATTTTAATTTGCATTTGTGCAGAATGTTGGCAATAGGCAGGCATTTAATGTTGGCTAACCTGTCTCGAAACTTAAAATTATTTTTACTTTTCTATTATATATTTTTTATTAGGTACAAGCAATTTTTTGTTATTGTGAGTGCTTGTTTTTATTTTTTTCATAACCTCTCTGCCTAGAGGGAATACATAGTTTTTTTTGTTTCTTTCTTTCCGTTATAGTTACTTTTTAATCTAAATTAATACAGGTAAAGTCTATGTATAAAGGAAGATTGACTTGGTGCACCATGAGCATTTTGAAATATGCAGGAGTACTTAATTATGCTTTGCAAACAGCTATTTTAGTTTTATTATTCGCAGTATAAAGTGTGATAACTTGCAGAACCAACTCAAAACTAAGTTCAGATGCAGATAAAGTCGAAAAGTTTACATAATTATTTGAACAGTGAACTGAGATAGTTTACTTAGATCGCCAGCATTCATTTACGTTCGGGGTCTAGGAATAGTTCAGTGGACGAACCGCTTTAGTTTAATAGCACCTCAGGGACGTAATACTACAAGTTCTATTAAATTTAGAGCGAAGCTGGGCAGATACTTGGGGATGTTAGTTAAATTATTCACTTATTCAGTCAAGTTTTGATTCTATTTTCATTTGACATTGGTTTGAAATGTTTACCGCACACTTTAAAATGTTTAAAAATTAATTACGATTCGCTATCTCATTTTAATAGATCTTTAGAAAAGGATGTTAGATTTTAAAAGCTGTCAAATTAGTCAATTTCATATCAACGATAATTTTTGTGACCATGCTCAGGCACGTGTCGGACAGGACACATCAGAGATTACGTAGTTTCCAAGCTTACGCTGGTCATAAATAGACCAGCCTGTAACTGTCTGACAATGTCCTCTTCTCATACAGAGAGGTTTCCTTCCGATGTTTTCCTTCAACTTTTGTCGGAGGTGTCTTAAATTAACTAAGAAAATACATACGACATTGAAAAAGTCACATTGGTATCTCCGAGCGGGACGGTATGCATAAGACGCATTTCCCCTTCTGCGAAAAAAAAAACATGTTCGAACTCTACCCACGTGCATGAAAAGCGGGTCCTTATGTATATATAATATATGATAGAGTTTAATTGAATTTGCAATGATTGCCGACAATGCACGTACTTACGTGTCAGTGCGGACACGTCCCGTAAACGTCACGTACGAATACGCTTCTAGAAAATGTATTTAATAATAGCCACGTAAGGCGTCCGCAGATGTAAATACAGTATTATAATGCCACTTTATCTATCTTAGCGTGTCTTCAATGATTCGGTGTGTATGCCATCTGGTGGGAAGGATCATGAGGCGGAAGGTAGGTTTGTACCATTTTCCAATGGGAAGCCAGTAGGAATCAAGTAGTATGGAGCCTCCGCCACTGGTCTACAATCCTCATCTCTATCCTCCTCTTCTATGCAGCTTTCAATCAAGAGCCAATTCCCACATTAAAAAATATATTCTAAATAATTTTTTTAGGCCTTATAAGCTCTATTAACAACTATTCATTATTTAGGTAGTAATGACGCAAAAATATGTCGGAATTCATAAATGCTTAAATTGCCAAACCTATTGTATTATGTTAAACCAAGTTATGGCAATAACCTCGGATGTACAGGAGACTTAGAATGAATAACAATTATAGCATTAGTAACCATGGGGAGCCAAAGATTAAGGCGACAGATTCGATAAGTTAATTTAGGTATTGTACCTACGATACGACACACATTTTATTTTTATAGAGTTATAATTTTTTATTGGTATTTTTTTTACTGTAGTTGGTTTATAATAATCAGTGGCGTGCACAGACATTTTAAGCAGGTCACAAACAAATAATAAACAGGTCAAGTTAAGTAAAGTAATTAAAAAAAAAATACCACTTTCTTACCAAAATAATAAAGTAAAAGACAGATTGACTTCGATCTTCTGAAGAACTAACATTACTTATGTACTTACTTAAAAAAAATTGAATTTGAAATTTGAATGTTTTATTGAGGTCCGCACAAAAAAGTTGACGGGCAAACCGCGGTCCGCCATTTAGTGACCCTTGCTATAGAGTGTCAGTTCTGTTTAAATAACTATTTCATAAAACCGCATATCACCCTGAGATCTCGGAAACTATAATTTTATCGCAATGTACGACAATTGTACACATGTGTACCACAGGCGTCGTTTATATTTTTAATTCTTTTTTCTCCTACAATTGTGCGGTATAAAACGAAATCCCTGGGTGATCGGTCCTCTAGTCCGATTTCGTTCGCTTCTAAATTAAGAACGCCTTCGTCTGGCCTCGCAATGCGTGTGCGCACAGCAAACGTTCACACAATAAAAACCAAACGTAGTACATATTATATTTTTCCAACGAATCCGACTTAAACCGACTTCGCATAAATTTTGATGTGATTTTTGTGTTACGATCATATTTCGGGCGTTTTTTTCGTAAAATGGTAAGTTGGATAATACAAAAATAGATGTACTTGAAAATCGGACATTTTTTTAAGGCGATCGTTATAAAATTGCTCGCGTAACACCTATCATCGGATGGATTGTATTCTAATTGGCTTTCGTCTTAATTTTTCAGTCCGTTAAGTGAGAATATAGTGAATATTACGTGCGGTTATCGAAGACGGCAAGATGAAGTTCACTATTGACGTATTGGGGATTTTTCTTAAAGTCGTTGTTAGGGTAAGTTTTAGAAATATATCTTAAAATAGCATTAAGAAAAATAAATGTAGTCTATGTGCGATTTGAAGTATTGTAAAAAAATGTGTCTGACGTAAAAATTCATTTTTGGAATTCGGCGTTCGAAAAAATGTGGTCGCTGTGTCGTGAAGTAGTTGTAATAACTGTCAACTCTGTTACTAATTTCTATGCGAAAATAACGATGATTTAAGTTAGAAAAAATATAACAAAAATATATTCATATTGTTATTCATATTATAAATATCTGTTTAATAACAAATAAAATTTAATATTACTAGCCAAAATTTTAACTAAAACACTATTAGGTATGCTTTTAAGTCGTTAATAACGTTAACTATTTATTTTCAAAATATTCACCATTCCTCCTTATACACTCTCACAAACTTTTACATTTATAATATTAGTAGAAAGGAAGTTACACTGGCGTTACTGGCGAAAAAAAAAACACAATTATACCAAAAGTTTGCATTGGCTTTTAATGTTAGCAATCAAAACTAAATATTGAAAAATGATAATTGAAGCTCTCTCTTTCAAAGTTTACTAGGGATTTAAACTCTTGTTTGCGAAAGCTGTCCGATTCTTAATTCAGAAGTAAATGTTTGCGAACTGGATTGCAATGTGCACCTTTAATTTTATTATCACTTTGCTTTCAAGGAACGGTTTGAAATAGTTTCCGTTACTTTAAAAAAAATACTGTTTTCTTCTTAAGTTTTTTAGGTTATCTATGCCGTAAGCAATGTTTAAAAAGAAATATATATTTTAAATATAGATTACTTAAAATCACAATTGTTTAGATATTCATTGTTACAACTAAATATTCATTGTTTTTCCAACAATACAACAATTCATGGATATCTGATTAGATGTTCTACTGTAAGATTAATGGATATCTGATTAGATGTTCTAAAGAAAGAAAGAAATCATTTATTACTGTACGATTCTTCTACTGTACGATTAATGGATATCTGATTAAATGTTCTATTGTACGATTCACGAATATCTGATTAAATATTCTATTATAATATACACAAAAAGTGAAGTAGTATTGATAAGAAGAGCATGCAGCGCTATGCAGGACCTATCAAATTTGCAGAACAGGTCATGAGCCTATTTGATAGAACTGATTTTTGTATTTAAGAAGATATTTAATTAAGAAGAAAGATCATGAAAATCTTACATCCATTATCAGTCCTATGTCGCACAAACTCGGTCTTTTAGTGTCAATTTTCAGACACAATAAAATGTAAAATTAGATACTTAGTCCGATCAGATCTTACGCAAATCAAAGCGCAGTAATAATTTCGATTTATTGAGAGCAAGAGTCACTAGTGCAAAGGAATCTTTTGCTCTACATAGAGTTATCAAAATGATTTATGATTTGATAGCCTGTCACCCGTCGGTGAATTATAAAATTACTAGCTTTTGCCCGCTGCTTTGCTCGGTAAATTTGGTATTTGACAATCAATTCGGATTGTACTCTGCTTGTTCAATCATGATTCGAGAGACACGTGGCGCCATCTATTTTAATAAGAACGTTATTGTTTAATAATTATAGTCTCAAACTTTCGCGAACACTCAACATAATGAAACAACTTTTTAACGGATATAATTCGCGTTTTTATTTTGATAATAAAAACGTGGTCGCAGGCAGTCTGCCTGCGACCACGAGTGCTGCAAAGTACTCGAAACGTCAGGATTGTATTATCAAAATAAAAACGCGAATTATATCCGTTAAAAAGTTGTTTCATTAACGTTATTGTTTTGTTTCCCGGGAACAGTCTACTCTATGACCGTTGCTGTACACCTGACAATGACAACTTATAAGAACTATGGGAAATTTCAGGATGATCAAAGACAATCAAATGGTTTAGTCGTGAAAAGGGTAACAAACTTACTTTCGCATTTATAATATTAGTTTGGATGTTAGCTACATAGTTACAATCTACTGACCAATTTTCGGTCACTGCGGCAAATCTTAATGGAGAATGCAGGACCGACGGGTTTACATGCTATCCAAGGCTCAGAGCAAGTGTAATAATTTGTAACAAACACATAAATCCGAAAAATCAAAGATTCGTGCCTAGGTTTGGAACTTACGACCTTTAACTTGGCAGTCTAACGGTAATACCACTAAACTATCATTGCTTTTTTAATACCTATTTTAAAAAAAAGTGTTAAAAATTTAACATAATCAAAGATAAATCTACTGTTATAAAAAAAAGTTCAAATACAAGATCAAGAAACTATAGCTACAGATCTTGAACCAGGTAAGTACTTATTACAATTGAACCCACACAATAAGGAAACAGTTATTTGATAGACACACTCCAGTGAGTGCACTAGTCTGTTTTATAATCAACACTATTGTGCATTGTGATAAATAAAGTTTGTGATACTTTAAGTGATGCGTGGTGATAGAATAAAATTGTCTATGATGGTAAAGAATTGTAGTATTTTGTATCATGATTTTGTAACTTAACTACACCAATGAAAGACGTGAATTCGCAAACTAATTTATATGTATATTTTATGTATTATTTAATAGATGCCAGTATTCGCTCTCTTTCAATACAGACGGGATACTAAACGTAACCGAACCGTTATTCGAGTAAAAAAGTTCTTATGAAAGGACTCTAAACCACTTAAGAAGGGACGGATATATTTTTGTGTATTCCTTGTAGTTCAAATTGGGGTCACCGAACTTTGGATACAACCGTTCAGGTTTTTTTTTATTTTATTTTTTTAATGATATTTTTTTTATCGTGTGGAAAACGTTTTACGGATGCCTCATCACCAACGGCTAGTGATGGGGTTATGTCCGATTCGCACGTACTAAAAACCACACGGTGTTCCTCCACGAACCTTTAGGCGGAAGTATGAATTACACTTGCATATTCACTGTAGGTACGTTACCTGGTAAGTAGTTACCATAACCAACTATCGCAAAACCAGGTGCATTACTCTTGTTCATGCGGCATTATGGAAAGGAACCCCTCGCTTTAAAATTATGGAAGTTAGATTATTGAAGAGGGGATTGTGCCTCTGGTTCTCGTCACTGTCCGACCAAAACACAATACAATAGTAGGTACGTCTGTGACAGAGTGGTATTTCATTATGACCAGAGAACATGCGCAGGACTGCGTAAGCGGCTGTATTATATAAATATAGACATAAAATAACATGAATGAATCTTCGTGTCAGCTATTCTTTGTAGTAAATAATAAAAAAAGTAAAATTTTTTTTTACGTATAACGGTTTTGTCATCAGAACTAAAGCTGTGTCCAAAATATCAGATCAATCTGTCAACAGGAAAGGAGAGTAATATCGATTACTAAATTTAAACCAAGTAATAAACAGGGCTAGCTAAATAAAACCGTTTAATAAAAACAAAGTACGTTATGGAACATGTACTTACGTGGAAATTAATATCGTTCTGGTATATTTGCGTTCAGCCATTTTCTATTTTTCATTATTGGATGCATACATTTAATTACATTTCAAGTGTTTATCTTCAAGAGTTGATTAAAAAAATATAAATCAGCTAGCAACTGCGTTTAGCTGCCAATCTTGTTTTAGTTCAGCGTGGGTGATGTTTGGCTTTCTCGTGTTTTGTTCTTCAGTCTAGCAACCGTTCCATTTTTAAATACATTAAAAAGATTTGTAAAAAAATGAATGAGCGTAATTTAAAAAAATATTAGTGTTACGAATCCGAATCGCATTTATTGCTTTTTTTTTTAGATTTGAGTTTTTTGAATTACTTTTTAAATGTTTTTTAACGAGACTAACGAGAATGTTTGTTCTATTTATTTTTTATTACTTTTTAAAGGTTTTTACGTCAATGTTGGCTGTATTTATTTATCCGTTTGAACGCTGTCGTTTATTTTAGTTGATTACAAATTTATAAATAAATATTATGTGGTTTTCCCGTTTCTATTTACATTTGTTATGGATTTATTTATCGGTTTAATAAAAGGTTACGCCAATCGAAGTTAATATTTTCTAAGAATCTGTTTTAATGAAATTTTTTAAAATAATTTTAGGTATAAGTATATATTTTTTTTAAATTAAGGTCAACCAATGAGCTCAAATTAATTTATTTCGCTCTTTCCATACTTCTGCTCTTCTTGTGTTGGTTTCTATATTCTCACCTTTTTGTTCTTCATATATAAATAATAAATGTACTTAATATGTTTGTGCTTAAAAACATTCGTAAGTACACCAAATAGTGTGTGCAAGAGTACATATTTATATTATTTTTTTAAATAATTAACATCATGTACGTTATCCCGCACACTATAAACAACTTTTCAACAAATATTTCCCGATTAAAACTAGCTAAGCCGGTAAGCTAGTAAGCCTAGTGACATCGGATATGACTGTCATTAACTGGCTAGGAAGTGACTCCATGGCTATTAGCCCACGATCAATTTACCCGTTAGCACTCCACAACAGAAGGGGGAGATCTAGCCAGATTTATGCAGTATTCATTTATACGACTAGAACGCCCGCCGTCCGATTATTGGCCTTGACAGAATTGAAATTTAATAGATAAAAATGAGCTTTCTTTTTGGTTTAAACTCTGACAGGTTGTACACATCAACCATACGATAATCAGAAAAGAAGGTTACACAGGAAACTAAGCTACGCAGGGCAATATCTTTATGAGGGGCTATGTTTAAAAAAATGATAAATTAATTATCACTCTCGTACCTCGGATAGCACGTTAAGCTGTTGGCCCCGGCTGTCAATAGGGAAGATGCAGATGTAATATTTATGGAATTTGTATGATTAAAACGTTAAAAAAATTTAAAAGAAAGGCCACTGCAACGTTTTTATTTTACATATTGTTGTTTTTTTACAATAATTACGATTTAAAAATGACTTGAAACAATACGTATTTTAAAACACGAATTAGAGTTTCGTGACGTCACACTTGTTTTGACAACTTATTTGACGTTATGGTTGTAAAGGTGAATATTATTTTATGGGAATATTAATTGCGTTTTTTAAATAAAAATGGAAGTTGGATTTATAAAAGCAGACTCCAGGAATTTACCGAAAGTT
The DNA here is from genome assembly GCA_936450705.2 of Protodeltote pygarga. Taxonomy (NCBI): domain Eukaryota; kingdom Metazoa; phylum Arthropoda; class Insecta; order Lepidoptera; family Noctuidae; genus Protodeltote; species Protodeltote pygarga. The sequence goes on along the minus strand of OW388264.2, from coordinate 2,337,960 downwards.
AGTGTTGACATGGTTGTAACTTTTTTTATCGAAAGTGCAGAGTTTTCAGGTGTAGAAATGAAAGGGGCTAAATTACTACGGTATGTATACATCATAGTCATTCATAGTTGTTAAACTTTGTATTTTATTCAGCGGCTTCTACATATAGCAGTTATTTCAGCTCGACAAGAGAATCTTACGGCGATAACGCAATCGGCCATGTCCAAATTAAAAGAGATGGAGGAGAATTATGTACAATAAAAAGTAGAGTTACTCCGGAGCACAAAGTACGTAAAGAAGGTTATCGGGTTACAGCCATTATTAATGAAACGCAAAGCTTGGTCGGAGTGTAGCAAAGGGTGTGCACCATTTGTCTTCACAGCTTGAAACCACTTTTTTCTCAGCTTTGGGTCAGAAGGTCCACTCAAAAATAAGCAAACTTTGTTGAGGTAGATGGACACATTGGCACAAAACATGAGTCAACACGGCTTTTTATCTGAATATTAATGGTATTTGTTACAATCACCTGACGTCGATGGATAGTCCATTTTAATTTTTTACAAATAATCTCGAAAAAGCAAAAGTTAAAATGAAAAGTAAATGTAAATTGAAAGTTGTTGACAGACAAGAGTGACGTCATCAGTACCATAGGTCCGTTTTCGCGCGAACTGTCAAACTGTCAATTTAAAACAGCATTTTTTCCGATAAATTACAATATTTTAATTGTTTTAATATATTTGTGGTCTATTCTACATGGAATTCTTTAAAATGAAAACAAAAATAAAAATAGTGCATCTTCCCTATTGTAGATCTTTGACAGTCGTTACGGGTAGTCAGAAGCCTGAAAGTCTGACAACCAGTCTTACGAAGGGGTATCGTGTAGTGTAACCCAGTATTTGGGTTGTGGAGGTCTAATAGATAGTCGCTCCATGTAAAACACTGGTACTCAGCTGCATCTGGTAAGACTGGAAGCCGACCCCAACATAGTTGGGAAAAGGGTAGGCAGATGATGATGTTTAAAAAAATGCATTTTTTTGTTATTCATAAGTATTATCTAGAAAACAATTTCAAATTAGCGAGCAACAACAAACTGAAGCACCTCCACGGTTCGGTAATTACAAACATCTAGTTCGGTAACACTGAACGCGACTTGTTCGAAGTTGGCGGAACGCATTAAAATCGGATCAACTTCACAAGTCCGACCAACTTACTACCGTTTGAGTTAAATTCGAAATGAATACTTGCAGTTTACAGTTCAGCTGTAATAACGCTGGATCCCAGTGAAAGTTTCAGAACAAAATTGTTGGTAGTTGTAGAAAAATACACTCAACGTATTGTATAATTTAAAGCGTAGACAACTAGACATGTATTTCATAATGAAACAACTTTTTAACGGATTAGTGGCGTAAAAACTTTTATTTATCTCCTTGTTTTAGCTATCGTAGTCACAGGCAGACACTCCTGCCTGCAAAGCACTCGAAATGTCAGGTTTTGGACAAAGAAATTAAAGTTTTTACGCAACTAATTCTGTTGTTTTAATTGTTAAACGTTCGCGAATGTTTAAGACAATTGTGTACCTACTTTATTATTAGTATTCGTAAAAAAAATTTTTTTCCGTAAAACGGTTGTGTCATCAAAACTAAAGCTGTGTACCAAATTTCTAATCAATCTGTCAACAGGAAGGGGGTGAAATATCGATTACTAAATTTGAACAAAATAATAAACCGGTCAAGCTAAGTAAAACCGTTTAAAAAACAGTGCAATGATAGCCTACTAGGTATGACCGTTGACTGGCAAAGTCAGAGGTCTCAGATTCGAACCCAAAGCACGCACCTCTGTATTTCCGTAAGTTATGCACGTGCATATGCCTCTTGCCTTTGGAAATAATAAGACTAGAAGGATGATGCGTGTTGTAAAAAAAATTGTTAACGCTACTAGTACCTACCTGTACAATCGTGTTGCCATAAACAAAAAATAAATGCGACAGCATTTTCCATAGACAACTATTGAAAAGAGAGGTATAAATTACAATAGCGTCTGTACTTCAGATTTTGTGCATAAAATTCTCACATTTTTAGTCTATGCTTTTAGTTTTTTCTGACTCTACTAACAGTTACGAGGGCAAAGTCAATAAAAGGAGAAACGAAACTTTTTCAGCTGATATTTTTTAAAACCATTTTTATAAACAGAGCTGGCCTATATTTTTGATGGACTTTTAACCAAATCTTGTTTTTGTTTTTTAATGGACTAGATTTTTTCTGGATCTTGATTTCAGTGCTTTTGTGAGATAAAATTTCATTAACAGTTATTTTCAGAAGACAATAATTATCTGAAGTTTGATTAAATTTGTACTGCCTCGTTGGTCTAGTGGTAGCAGGGTGACTGCTGAGCACCAGGTCCTAGATTCGATCCTAGGGTCGGGCAAAGTGTTATTGGGTTTTTTCATTAGAAAATTCTCAGTCTAGAATTGCGCCTGGTTAATGGCAATAAACTAACCCCTTAAATGGGATTTATGTATAACATAGCCGGCGAAACGTGGGTGTACTGCATACACCTCTGCCTACTTTCTCTGGGGAATACAGGCGTGAATCTAGTCTAATCCTCTGGTAAGACTGGAAGCCGGCCCCAACATAGTTTGAAAAGGCTAGGCAGATGAGATGAATCAACTTCAATATGCGAGCGAGATAGCATATTAGAGCGAAGAGGCGCACCTCTTTGAGAATCTGGTGCGTTATGTAGGCGAAAAGGCGCTTCAACTTCACATACAGAGAACTTGGCGCGTACTATACCTAAGTATATTATTTGCAATGATTGAAATATGTATGAATGAATGAAATATGTATGATAAAATGATAGATGTATATAATGTTGGACAAAAGTATACTTTGTGCATTTGTCCAACATTTTTTTCTCATTTTCTTTTATTTTCATAGATGTAACTTTCATCTCATTTCTCAATCCTTTTATTTTTTTCAACAATGTTAACGTATTATAAAGTTTGTTAATGACCTTTTGATAATTTGTAATGACTTGGTAAGACTGGTGATTCTGAAATACAGGTTTTACCTATATCAGACACCAGTCTCTATTTCAAGTGATACATGTACCTACAGCTTGGCAAAAAAGAGTCTGAGGCGGTGACAGCTGGAACTAAAAATAAAAATCTTAAAAACTAAGTTTGAGTACTAAAATAACATAAAAATGATTCATTTGATTATAATTAATGACAAAAAACTAGTCATAGAAATATGTAAGCACTAAATAACTTGTAATTTTGAATTGTAGTGTGAAAAGTGTGCCAGCGGCGCCCCCAATTTTTCCAGACTCTTTTTTGCCAAGCTGTACTATGTTTTTACCTGTTTTATTGATGAGAAATAAATAAATAAATGATTTGTAGACGGCCCCTTGGTACAAGCAATAATACTAAATGCCTGATACGAGCTACACAATCAAGGTCCCGAGAGAGCTCTAGTTTTCATTGTTTGAGAATCAATAGCACTGTTTGGCCAGTTCAACTGAACTTTGGAGCAAAATGCCGATGGAATAGCATCCACCGGGATTCGAACAACACTGCATAGTTAGTTAACTTTGAATTATTAGTGTATACGGCACCGTTTAGCATGTTTAAAACGGCCTTATAGGCAATAATAAGAATGTCCTCCTGTCCAAACGGTTACGGTAGAGTGCCTCAAATACAGGTACACTATCTTTTTTCCTTGATCATTGTCTGATGAAACGGTAATGACCGAAGAGACATTTGGCGCAAGACCGACGGCTTTACGTGCTCTCCGAGGCGCAGGGCATGTTTTAATTAATTTATAATAAGCACATAAGTTACGAAAAGTCAGAGGTCATGCTTTGGGTACAAACTCGAGACCTTTCGGCCAACGATCATACCCTTATGCCACGATTAATCCCTCCTCAAATAAATGCTTAACTAACAATAAAATAAAACTAATATTAAAAACTAATACTAAAACTAAAGATAAAATAAAAAGAAAAACTTAAAAAATAAATAATAAATACTTGTAAAAACGTAGTTACATAATATTGTATAAAACAAATTAAACAACCAACTCAACGCCATTACCGTATACAAGAACATTTCACAAAATGTACTCGGAAAGTTGTTAACAATTTGAATACTACTTAGTACTTGGGATCCGAGTGGTATAAAGTTCAGCGGTACACGCTCTAGTAAACCTCTTCTTTTAAAATAAAAGTTAGGTACTAACAATCTTGACAATTTTTAATAACTAGCTCTGACAGTTTTGCAAAAAAGATTCTGCAAAAATTGGGGGCGCCACTAGCGCACTTCTCATACTACAATTCAAAATGACAAGTTATTTGGTTCTTATAAATGACTGACGAATTTTTTGTCATCCAAGTTGTATCCTCATGTATTAAATCCAAGTTATAATAAAAGATATCTCTCTAAAACTGCCACACTTAATACTAGCATGAGAGAATGAGTCTTATGCGCCATTGCCCCCGTAGTTTTAATTTAACCCGATCGCAACGCCTTTGTTTTATAAGTAGCTAACGACCTGCCCCAGCTTCGCACGGGTGCAATATACATTATAAACCTTCCTCTTCAATCACTCTATCTATTTAAAAAAACCGCATCAAAATCCGTTGCGTAGTTTTAAAGATTTAAATAGGGATATAGGGACAGAGAAAGCGACTTTGTTTTATACTGTGTAGTGAAGATTGTAATGATCCAATGATCAACTTTGGGGTTAGAGAATTCTTCTCATTGGATGATAGCAAACTTCTCGTTACAACTAATTTTAAAAAAAGTTTACTTACCTTCTTTTTTCTCCTTTCCAGATAAACAAAGTGACATTCGCACCTCTAGTAGTATCCACCCTCTTCATCCTCCTAACTTCCCTCCTAGCACACTGCGCGAGGCGTGTGGTTCAGAAGATCATCAAGGAACCCTTCATAAGGCTCCTGTTTGAAGAAGCGATAGCCGCTGCCGAATTATGCGGTTGCTGTTTTGAACTCATTGTGGGTAAGTTTTGGAATATGTTGGGAGTAAATTGGGAGTGGAACATTCAGGGTAAATTAAAAAACCAAATGATATTGGATGGAAACCGTTTAGTGTTCAATTTTTTATGAAAAATAAAGATAAATTGGCTAGAAATAAGTTTTTATTTGACCAAGCCTTTATAATGGAGTATCAAAACTTAACGAATGTGCTGTTGATCGTTGAAGAGTTCCTTTTTCTGGAACTAATCCTGGATGTCGATTCAGGTCATGCTTACCACAAAAATGCTTTGTCAATTGTAACGGAACAAAAATCAACTCTATAGAATAAGTGGTTCTTATTTAGCTTGCAATAATTGACCTAAACATAGTAACACACAAACATTGCAAGTTAAATAAAAGCTTGTAAGAAAAGACATTCATAATGAAAAGAGAAGTTCTTTGATGACTACTTGATTAATAGAATTTGCGATCAGCTGAAATGAAAGCGAAATATTAAACTATGACGAGTTGTTTCTCAGAAATTGTAAATATGAACTCCGCTGTTTGACAATGTAGCACTTTTAGTATTTCAACTAAGTTAATATTCATATTAAATATCTTAGGGGTTTTAACTATATTTAAATTGTCCTTTACGGGATCTTAAGTGTAAATACTTATTGCTCTGTATAATCTTTTTTCGTTTCCAGTTGCCGACAATTTCGGAGTCGCGACTTATGCTATATTCCTATTTGCACTGACGATTTGGTGGTCACTCAACTGGGGCGATGCTACTGCCTGTCCTTACACTCACATAGAGGACGTTATTGAAGGTAATCTATCACACAATGATAAATTGTTACACTCTGGGATCTGAGATAATGCCAAATCGAATCTAATGTAGTCTTTAGAAGGTCTTTATAGGTCTTTTTACCACAAATGCTTGCTGTTACACATCTACAGCGCGTAAGAGAGATCAGATAATATTATTAATGTATTCCACGATCTATCAGAAACTTTTGATTGCATTCGCTATGATATTTTTATGTAAACTACGCAAAGTTTATATATATTTATTCATATGGGCCACCAGAGAGTGTTGTTATTGATGTTTTACATCATCCTCAGGCGATAGAGAAAAAATACTTATTGGTGCGTTCGTGCGTTCGTTTCCTGTGCAGTTAGGCATACCACAAGGCTTAATCTTGGACCCATTCCTTTCACAGCATTAATTATATTGATTAGATTATTGAATGGAATTTTGTTATTTTATACCTAGGTTATAACGACTATAAATAACTTCACTTCAAAAAACTTATTTTAAGTCTAATTGAATAAAGAAAATTTTAAGTTAAGTTTGAGTGAAAAACTTGGCAACGCTAATTAAGTCTTGGACGTTGAAGGTCTAAATCGTCCCGAGATCTTTTGCCAATTAGTTGGACACAAAATGATATTTTAATCAATTCTACAATTGGATTCTACAAAACCTTGTCAAATTATAATCTAGGTTATCATGATACTCTACAAGATATGTTTGAAACACTAACTTAAATATATTATACGATAATTAGGTATGTTAAAATCTATCTTTATAAATAAATATGAAATGGTGTTAGTTTAGAATAGCATTACACACTTGAGAATGGCTTATCCGATTTGGAAAAAGGAGGGGCAAGATAAAAGAAAAGTTGGTAATGTTACCAACACTGTTGAACATGTTACTAAAAAAACAAAAAGTGCTTTTCTCTATCGGATTTTTGACAGGACTACGCAGGTCGGGCCTGCTAGTACTATAGTAATAACTGTAGAGGGATAGTAATGAATTTTGCACCATATTATTGTACGGTGCTCCTAAAATATATGATTTGCCATCTCACAAAAATACTTATAACTTCTTTCAGGCAAGGGGGATGTCCGCAAAGCTTTCCTCAAGACCTGGGCAGAACTTACCGGTGGTCTTCTGGTCTTCAAATATGTCCAGATGTACTGGGCTTTGGAGATCTCTGAAACTCATAAGGACAAGGCTTTTGAGGACTGCAAAGCGGATTTACAGGTTAATTAATAAGTCTGCATGCTTTTTCTTTTTTTTTTTAATATACGGGGTTTATTTTGGGAGACAGTCTGCTGGGTACTTATTTTAAATAGACAACCGGTCCTTTTGACATTAAAATTCACGAAAAAATATTAAAATAATGAGGAAGTATTGAGTTTTGCTTCAAATAATGTGTGAAAGTTTGTGAAGATGATTGTTACTTTTCACATAAACTGTTAAACAGATTTGGATGAAACTTTGCACACTTTTTATTAACATTTAGGATACCTTTTATTAACATATAAGATAGGTACTTTTTATTAACATTACCTCTATGATATTTTAAATCTGGTTCAACCTAAACGCGGCAAAGACTAATGATAAATAAAAAATAACTCTATTAATTTGCATTTTCGGTTGCATGTGCTCTAATGGAATGGATTTTGTTTGTAAAGCTTTAGTGCCCCTGATGAATAATACCTACAAATGGTAATATTTTTATTTTACATTTAGTTCATTGAATGCGATTAAATTGAATTACCTATATTCGTCCATAATATTATTCAGACTTTTGTTTACTATGAAATTGTTATTCAAAATTAACATCAGCATTATTTTATTTACCTAACTTTTATAACGTTCGCGGGGTAAGTTCGCTTCTCTCTATTTAGATTCAAACAAATGACTTAACCGCATAAATACTTACATTTTCTAAGGCATATCAATAAATCTCAATAATTCCGATAAATTAGACAACTACTATGCTTTTCATATCATCCCACTGCTGGGCAAAGGCCTCTCCCCCTGATTGCCACGTATTTCGATCCAGAGCCAGTGTGGACCAGTCCAGTGCGCGCTATTTGTTCTGTTCAATTCGTCCCGCCATCGCCATCTCGTGGTATGCCGTGACACCGACGACGACAAAAAAAAAAGAAAACATTTCTAAAACCAATTCAAAAACTTCATCATCATTATCTGCCTAGCCTTTCTCCAACTACGTTGGGGTCGGCTGCAGCTGAATACCAGTGTTTTACATGGAGCGACTGCCTATCAGACCTCCACCACCCAGATACTGGGTTACATGATACCCCTTGGTAAGACTGGTGACTACCCGTAACGACTGTCAAAGATCTACAATTGACAGCCGGGGCCAACAGCTTTACGTGCTATCCGAGGCACGGAGAGTGATAATTAATTTATAAAACGCTCATAACTCAAGAAAAGTCAGAGGTTTAGTAATAATACTTTAAAATATATTTATGCAAAAAAACCTTCATCTAATATCTAAAATAATCATCCTTGCAAATCGTACTTTTCAAGTCACAGTTGACAGGTCTTTGACGTTCCAACTTAGTTAAAATGCATACAGCATTAAAATAAACCAGTTAAGTAACTGAAAGATTAAATCCAAATGTTATTTGCTTGAAATCTGACAACAGCATTGCACAAATAGAATTTCTCTACAACAACTGACTATTCATAATAAAGGATTACTTTGTCTACGAAATCCTGTAAATGTTGAGCTAAGGCTTTGATTCTCAACATGCATTGCATGCGAAAACATTAGCGCATGCATGCATGTGAGTTCCTTGCTATAACTTTGTGAATTCGTATTTAGATTATACTATTGAACGTAACTTGGATAATTTTAGATTTACTAAGAACAATGAGCGTCTTACTATCTTCATAGAATAAATAATATTTTTTTATGACTTTCTCGTTTTGAACTGCCTCGTTGGTTTAGTGCGCAACAACCGTGACTGCTGAGCACGAGGTTCTGGGTTCGATCCCCGGGTCGGGCAAAGTGTTATTGTGTTTTTCAATTAGGAAATTCTCAGTAGCAAGCACGGAGTTTGGAATTGTGCCCGGTTAGTGGCAATAAGCTCACCCCCTATTATTAGGACTTATGGTATAGCCGGTAAAACGTGGGTGTACTGCTTATACCTCTTCCTACCCCTTCTGGGGAATACAGGCGTTGGTCTATGTAATATTGTTTTATCAAATGATACAATTTTAATAGCACGCTTGTATATTAAGACGTGTCCATTATGGTGTTCAGACACTGAGGCTGCCATCCCCGACTGACGGCCCTAATTAAACGGCGATATAAAAATCGACTACGCACTTAATTAAAATATCTTAAACTTAACACGGTTTACAAAGATTAAGTTAATAATTAACAAAGCTTTTTTAGTTTTCTTTATGGAATCTTTTAAGAATGTTACCATTTGGGAAATTTGCTAATAATTTGCAACTTTAAAAAAAAATCACGTGAACAATGACGTCGATTTTGATAATGAGTTGCTACATTATGATGTCCTCTCCAGACAGGGCTGCATTTCTTTAAATGTCAGTACTAGAGTCCGTTAGGGCACATGCAAATTAAAGCATAGTATAAAATATAGCAGCTTCTGTGGCTTGAGTGCGTGTGTGTAATAACAAATTGACCACTAACTGGACGACTTGAATTGGGAAAAACAAATAATTTTAAAATGCGATCTGTACCACCATGAATGCGCAAATTTTATCTATAATTTTAGCTAACTATGAAACTAAATCAAATCCTATTCTAGGTGCCAGTGATCTACGGAGCCGTAGTCGAAGGCATTGCCACCTGCCTCTGCCGCCTTGCCTCCAAATCTCTCGGCGATCTCAACCCTCGCTTCGCCTCAGCCATCGACTCCTTTATCGGAACCTCCCTGGTTGTTGCCGGTAAGCCAATTATTACTAACTATTACCGCACCCACATTGTACATTGATATTCACAGTTTAGACTCTAACTCTGACTATAGCTCAAATAATTTCACACACAAATCATTTTCTACTTTCATTTGCTTTAGAATGAAGAATTCTCTTTTTGTATTAGATCTTTTTATTTTAAGTTTTACATCTGTGACGCCATCTATTTGTTTTTAAACATCAAAATCTTCAACATTGAAGATTTTGCTTACTCACACATTAAAAAAAATATCCATTACACTTTTAACTCCACATAATGCAGTTAGTATTTCATACTTGTTTCCCTCAATCGAGTTCACGCAGCTTTCCCCATAATTACACCTCACTTCATCACTCAAACATCAACAATTCACGCGTAGTGTAATGTTCCAGGAGTCCTCACTAGGCACACGGTATTCGTCTACCGCTATCAGGACAATAGTGCCAATGCGGACCTAAGCGTGTCCATCTTTTGCAAAGTTCATTTAGGAAAAGGTACATACTTGTATAACTAAATGTCCATTAACATTATGCCATCGCTCGCTTTAATAGGTGCATGGATCAACATCATTTTCTATACAATTCTCATTGCCATTATCATCATGAACATTGTCATTATCACTGTACAGAACTTCACTTCTCATATCATTATTTATTCTTCTTTCGATTTCTTTGTAGGCAAGTGTCGCTTTTGTAGTATCAGTAACGTAGATTTTATCTTTAATGTTGCCAGTATCTTCAATATAAAAATCAATTTTTAAATTCTCAAAAAGTTTGAATGCGATAAATTCCAATTCTTTTTTAAATATTATAATAAAATATCTATTCCACGTAGTAAACAAGGCTTCTTCTCTTTCCAGCTTTCGACTATTCCGGTGGTTACTTTAACCCTGTTCTGGCAACTTCGCTCAAAGCTGGCTGCGAAGGTCACACCCTCTTGGAACACGCCGTGGTCTATTGGATAGGAGCATGTGCTGGGTCTATTTTATCAGTCTATCTTTACAAGCTTCCAGTTATCCAGAAGTTTGTTAGAGGAACAAGCGTCGCCAACGGAGATAGCATTTGGGCTGATAAGGAAGATTAATTTCAAATCAAATTAATAAAATATATGCTGGGATATGTTTGACGGTTTTCAGCCTAAGTAACTGCCAGATATGCTCAAGATAACTGCTCATTGAAGTTGACGATCAATGTTTTGAAATTGTATAGTACTTTAAGAATATGGCAAGTTATACTAAAAATGCAATTACTCTCAATTTTTTTTAACAAGAATAATCTTTTGTGCTATGAATAAACTAACCTATTCATACGACGAGTGATCGACCTTAAAGATATTATTAAAAAGCATAAAAGGCCGAAGTAATTTACATCTTTTCAGTTTTTTCAATATTGGCAGTTCAGCTTGAAAGGTTTTTAATATCAGCGGTAAATAATATTGTCAACATTCAGTTGCAAATATTCTAAAACTCTTGAGACTCAAACCTTAATAACAAAATTTCCATGAAAATATATTATGGTGTATAAATAAATTCATAATTTTCCCTGAACTTATTTATTTCATCAGGTTCAGAGGACGACAGTTCAAATTTATTTAACATTTTGCTTTTAATTTACGTCATAGATTATCTTATTTTTATTAGATCCCAGCATATTTTTTTCTTTATAATTTTTACGCTTAATTGATAATTTTTTGTCCAGAAAGTTCGCGTAAAAATGAACCGTTTTATCGCTACTATTTTGGTTCAAAATTCCTTGAAGTGATACCCGTGACGTGATTCTAGTCATTTCTCCTTACTTTAAGTATTCTATGTGTCATCTCCTTTCGTTCTTTTAAGTTGGGTGTACGATTGTGTGAGCCAAGTTCGCCCCAAAATCTTTTATACATTTTTATGTTCGTTTTTTTTTCTTTTTTTAATGTGATCGTGCAAAACTGATTCTAAAAGGCATTTTTCATTTTGTACAATACCAGTTGATAGCAAACTCACAGGAGATGATCAGTCATTACCACCTTTTGTACAAAGCTTCCTAGAAGCGTTAGATTTTATATTTTTTCTATCCTACGTGTTGTTTAAGTATGTCTCCCAAAAATATAATAAGTGCTACGTACTCCCGTTGTAAATAAATGTTTTATTTATTATATTTTTGCGTTTTATTTCAATATACGTTAAATACGTACGTATTTGTAACTGTCACATACATAATTATCATCCATCACGTCAATTTTTTCCGATGGGCGTAACCTATCTTAGCCACCTGAACCTACGTAGATACGGTCAAGCAATAATAAGCAGAAATGTAGAAGGGGAGAATAGATTAAGGAAGGGAAAGTTTGCTTATACTCTACCTACAAGATTACATATTTATAAAACAATATTCGAATTCATCTAAGTGCGTGCCAAGCAAATACTAATTTAAAAAATCAACGATTTACCAAAAACTTGACTAATAAACTTTTTTTTTATCTTTATTATGGGCTTTGTCGTTTTGCGATAATGTCGCCCTATTTAAAACAAAACACAAATCAACAAAATGTACTTATTTCTTTCAACCTAGTTGAGCCGACTAATAAACTTAAACCTCTACAATTTTTATTAATTTTGTACCTACAAGTTTTAGTCAAATTTAAGCTAAGGCAAAATACGCTCCATAGATCTCAACTCTCAAGACTGTGGGTACAAAAATACAGCTGTTTTAAAGGATGCACAAATATTCGGGACAGTTTACACAATACTGTCTCTCTCATGCATCTATCTAAACAAATAGGTAGGTACCAAAACATTTTCCAAACACGCGATGTGCAGCATGATTCGGTATTCAGTTGTAGTCGGCTTGCTATGATTTATACGTACTGTAGACGAAACGCGAGCATCCCCAGAGGATGTCTGCTGAGCTAATATACCAGTAACACGAATCTGAGTTATGTATTTCATAACTAGTTCTTGCTCGAGGATTTGTCTGGATTATTCAGTTCTGACGGTTTAGAGATCTTTTTTGTACTATAGGTTGCGAAAGTGCATGGAAAAAGGAAAAGTGTGTATTTGTCTCTAATCTCGCAATCTTCTTTTATCTTATTCTTTATCGTATTGTAACTTGGTGTCAGAGTTGAAACCCTTGGCCTCTGACATGGGTGAAAAACCTCTCAGGTATTCTAGTTTTCTCACGATGGTTTCGTAACGCACGTGAATGCGAAAAGTCGGCATCCCAAAGATCGGCAGCTATCCGGACGGTTATTACATATAATTGTTTGTAGACACATCTAAGCGGGTTTGTGGTAATCGGCCGTTGGAATATATGTATACCTATAAGGCATCCAACTCGGCTTAACGTCATGTTTCCATTAATTCGACTTGTACATTAGTCCGTCTAGCAAGAAGATTATAGTAATTAAGCAAATATATTGCCATTTCGCTTTCATTATATGGTTAAGGAAAAGATAAGTTAGCATGAAGCCCTTTAGAGACGTAGCTGTAATTTATATAATTATTTATTTTATTTATTTATTATTTATCTACTTAGTACAGAGTTTTCCATTTACACTAAATAGTAAGACAAAACAATATTATTTAAATATAAGTAATCACTCCATCTTCTCACAGAACCTCAGACACTCTAACATTATTGTCTTCCGTTCGTCAACAAACAGATCCAACTCTGGCCTGGTGTCCACGAGCGCGTTAAACATTGCCAGCATGCGTGGTATAGGAGACTCGGATCTTGCCACAGTTCTACAATATGGCTCAAAGAACAATTTATAATTATCAAAATAATCATCAAAATCGAAATCTATTTTAGTAGATAGGTAGCTGCCGTTTGTGGTGGTTTGTGCCGTGTGGTTTCCGGACTAAAAATAGAACCACCCCTACTCGTCCCGTGGGTGTCGTAAGAAGCGACAAAGAGAAAGATCTGGAATATGGGCAGGAGCATTCTTCTGTGTAAAAGTAATCATCTGCTACTGCAATTGCCAACCCGCTTGCCCAACGCGGCGATTATGGGCAAATACCTCTAATGACCGCACAATAGTGGCGCGCATTGAGAGAGGCCTATATTCAGCAGTGGACTTATGATGATGATGTTGTCGCTTGCTATAATAATTATAATATAGCACAGTATATACATATATACATAATTATTATAGGTACGCTTGTGATGGGCTTTAAAATTTGTTTAAGAAAACGAAAAAATCGTGAAAGAAAATAATAAATAAATAAATAAATCAGCCTCTAACTGTCCCAATGTAGGGCAAATGCCTCTTCTCATACAGAGAAGGATTGAGCATTAATCACCACGCTAGCTCACTGCGTGTTGGCGATTTCAGACTTAGTCCAGGTTTCCTTACGGTGTTTTCCTTCACCGTTAGTCAGTGGTGTCTTAGATTTACTAAGAAAGTACATATTATTATGACATTGAAAAAGTCACATTGGTACATGCCAGGTTTGAACCCACACCCACGCGTTTGCAAAGTGGGTCCGTAACCAATGCGCCACCACGACACGAAAGAAAATAATAAAAGTAAAAGTTTTAGTTAAATAAGATTCAATATTCAAGAGGACTGAAAAGTTTTAATTAACATTTTTAAATCAGCGACGAACGAAGTGGAATTCTGAAGCCCAGAGTCCTCATTACGAAGTGATTCTGCAATGAATTCTGATCGGCTTACATTACTTCGATAAAGTTAATCATTTCTTTCAATTGGTATCTGAACCTTTTATCGGACTCAAAGTCTTTGAAGGGAATTATTTTCTTTTAATCTTTTATTGATTAGCTAGTTAGATTGAACGTGCATTTGATTTAGAGATTAAATGTTATAGATAGATTTAAATCTTTGTCCTGTTAGACTTATTTTGAAATGCTTTACAAAAATAACTATAACCAAAAAAATCTTCTTATCGTATGGTTGTTGAACAACCTGGTGTTAAAATTTAAACCACCTGGGCCTCTAAGCCTCTGACATGAGGTAAAGAACAATGAATAAAAACCAAAAACTTGTATCTCAGCTATAGAAAGTGGGTGATTTGTATCTAAATGTAAAATCGAAGTAAGGTGTAAGAAGATAATTACATAGTTAAGTATGTCTGAATACCTTTAAATGCTTAAACGTGTGACGTTAAAAGCTTTGCATGGTTCAAAACGGTAGGTACCTATGGTTTATACAATACTAGCCATCTCCTACGATTTTGTCCGTGTAAAATTAAATTTTACTGTATGTGCAATATAAATATATCCTAAAACTTTCCTCAGTAAACGGGTTCATCATCATCATCATCATCGTCTTGTATTAGTCCACTGTTGGACTGTAGGTCTTTTCCAATGCACGCCAATTCTGTGCGCTCATTGGAGGTATTTTCCCATAATCCCCACGCTGGGCAAGCGGGTTGGCGATCGCAATAGGAGATGATTGCTGTTACATAGAAGGATGTTGCTGTCAGGTTGCTGTCCATCATCCGAATCTTTCCCTTGGTCGCTTCTTACGACACCCGTGGGACGAGTGGGATGGTTAAGCCGGAAACCACACGAAAAAGTAGTAAACACGGACCGACGTACAAAATGTTACGAAAAGGTAATAGTGATACCAAGTTTCATGATCATTAATGATTTTTACTTAGTAGGTATTATGGTATAAAAGTGTGATTTTAGACCCATCTAACCGCATTTTTGTATAGAAGCTGTTAAACTGAACTTACTTTTGTTAGATATTGATTTTGGTTACTACATTGAAAGAAGGAAAAATCAAAACTCAAAATGTGGTGGATGTTTATCATTCCACATATTTTATACATACAATGTGTCAACGCAAAACCAAATATGAGTCACCTCATACCAAACTATGACGAAACCGATATAAATCTACTTAATTCTATAACAGAATGCATTTTAACTATTGGTAGCATGGTATTCTTTTATAAACCAACTATAACAATATTAAAACAAAAGAAAAACAATAGTGACCAAGATGAGTTTTTTCACGAATTAATAATTAAAATGTCTGATAACAACATACCACAAATAATGGTTGAAGACTATGGCAATATAGAGAGTCATGACTACCATATACATTCATTAACAATAATCTATTTCGATGAGTGTGATGATATTATTAATTATAATTTCACAATAGTTAAAGAAAATATGAGATTTCTTATCATAATATCAAGTGAATCAAATGAAGATTGCAGTAAAAATCTAGAAGAAATCGGAGAATCTGTCAGCAAACTTGACGTCACATTTATAATTGAAGATGATATTGAAGGTAAATTTAATTTATTTTCTGTACTGCCTAGAGTTAATGGACATACGTGTGAAGAGACAATTGACAATCCGAAGAAGATAAACACTTGTATCATGGGTGTTACACAGAATGAATACATTTTTCCAGTGAAAAATCCCGTTAACCTACATGGATGTCCATTTAAAGTGGGTATGGCAACATTATTCCCCTTTTCAACAATAAAAGACAAAGAAAAACTTAAAAACTACGATAAAGTTCAAGAAATGAAGGGATCCGATTTCGAAATAATGAAGATTATTACCAAATACATCAATGCTTCATTAGAAGTGTATTATATTTATAGAAGGGAAGAAAACCCGTATATTGATAAGGAGTTTCTAAAATTTCTTCAAAATGAAAGTCTGGATGCGTGTGCTGGGGGACTGTATAGAATTTATGGAGATGAATTCAAGTATTCCGGAATATACTCAAGTCAAGACGTTATGTGGATATATTGTGCTGATAGAGCAGAGAGGTCTTGGGAAAATTTAATACAAAAAATACATGGTCTATACATCTTTATCATATTTTATTTTAGTTACTCGTTTATGTGGTATATCATTTGTCAGTTTGATGGAGATTCAGCTTCAATAGCCGACACATTCTTTTACAGCTGGGGAGTCCTTATTGGAGCTACCTCATTCCAAACAGCAAGATCATCAAAACAAAGAATATTAAACCTAATGAATCTAATCATGGGAATTTATCTATGTGTATACGTAACCCTGCAATTATATTCATTTCTTACAATACGACCTCCTCCAAAAATGTTTAAAACAAACGATGAAGTAATGGCATCGGGAAGAAAAGCTGTATTACAAGAATCAATAAAGAATTTAATAACAGATGAAAATTATGAAAAATTCGCAAACACATCTGATAATTGTGCTTCATTTGAAGATTGCGCTGAAAAAACGTTGCTACACAACGGTTTAACAGTGTACTTGCAAAGTCTTTTTTATGTATTCCAAGCATTAACTGCTGTGAATGGTGAAGCGAAAATTCTAAGAGCATCAGAGAATGTACTGACAATATACAATGAAATGATAATAAGGAATGATAGTACGTTAGTTGTGAAAATACAGAAAGTGATGCAAAGATTGTTCGAAGGAGGTATCACTCGAAGGTTGTTTACTGAAGCTGTGGGTATATCAGTAGTAGCAAAAGCAGGTAGTGCTAATACTAATACAGTATCTAACAGTTACAGCTGTCGATCTGGTTGTTCGATAACTTTGGAGCAATGTGCCGGAATCTTTTACGTTTGGATCTTTGGCTGTGTTGTCTCCTTCTTCGTATTTCTCGTTGAAAGATTTACGAATCAAAAGGAAGTGAAAGGAAATCAATAATTGGTAATAAAAATTGAGTAATCTTAATTAATGTTGAATATTTCTAACATAATATCATTGTGCTAACATAATTTGTAAAAAAATAATGTACCTAAATGGTTATCATAATTATATTGATTTTTAATATATGTGACGTGTGTAAAAAATTAGATAAAATTGATAAAGAGGTAGGATACGAGCTGGGTTTGATCCCACGACACTTGCCGTAACTATGTAATTCACTGGGTTTAATAATTTGTAAGAATTGCCAATAGCAATAGACATTACAAAACGACTTCTCAAGACGATGTCGAAAAAGAACTTGAAATTTGTAATTTTGTGACAAAAAAAAACATTATAATAATACACCAACATACTATTTCTTTTTCGTTTAAAATTATATATTTCATAGTTTAATTAAATATTATATTTCATAGGTTTTAATTTGATGTGTATGAGGCAGGCAATTTTATGATTCTACCGTTTACAAATGATCGCATCAGTTTAAAAATGATCTAGATATGTAATATGCTGAAGGCATAATGTTATCTGGTTCAACATCCTTACTATCTCATTCGTAGTTTTTTTTTCAAACCATTCAGAAATAGGAACCCCACCAAGCGAAGTGACACGGTGTGCGATATACATTTTGTTTTCGGCATAATAAATAACTGACGGCACCGTACGTAAACGGCAGAACCATTTATTGCAAGAATCTGAACGTGTACATGAAAGTACTAGAAAATACTCAGATTCTCGTAATCTTAATTCCACATAAAACGAACATTTCAAAGCTAACGGATTTTTAAAGTTATCGAAAACATTGTAAAAACCTCACTGAATATGAATTTCTAACCGTAAAGTTGGCCATTCAATCTCGGTTATCGAAAATGTATTTTTCTCTTTGATTTTAAAATATCCGGATTGGCGATGGAAAGTAGCAAGTGGAGCATTGGATATATTTTCATATTTTTATGTGAGTTTTATTTTATTTGGATAAAGAATTCACTGAAATGTGATTTTAGTAAAACGGCTTTAAGATTTAGACAACAACTTTATAAGAACAAAAAAAATTGTTCAATCTTTTTCAAACAACAATTATTTTTTGTAAATTTTATACAACATCAGTACTTATCAGTAAAAGGCCCCTCAAATCGGATTTGAATTTTAAAGATTCTTTTTGTAAGATATCCAAAATATCTTCGCAATTAAAAGTAGCCTTAGTTACTCCTTATAAAGTCAGCTACTTGTTACTAAAAGTCCAATCAAAATCAGTCAGTCATTTAGAAGATAAATAGGAACAAACAGACAAGGAAGCAGTCAGATAAAAGTAAAAACATCTGCTTTTTGGTTATAGGTACCATGCAGATATAACTATATAAATTTAGAAAACAGTTGTTATTTTTGTTATTTTGATATTATAAACATAGATAATATTTATTTTTTATTTATTTGTAAGGATAAAGCGTTTAAAAATAATAAAACGCGAGTCAATAGTTAATAATCTAATTGAATTTGGATCACTAAAGAGTCTAAAAGAAAAACCTTTAGAAAAAGTTTTCTGTGAACATAAAAATCATAGAAAAATAATACAAGCTATTGTTTCCAGTATGCCAAATAGAGCAATCAAAATCAGGGCAACCAATAGATATTGTAACCCTCAAATCTGCAACGCTGGCATCACCAGTATATTACTTCAATTATAACCCGAAGAAGGATCCCCTGATTCGTAGAAGAGAAATACTTCAGGATAAAAAGGACCCAAGGAATATTCCTATAAGCACTCATAATCATGGGACCCATAACCCTTAGTTATTATACTATTACGAAACCAAAAGTTTTTGTAAAGAAAATGAACTAAAATGAAAAATGAATTTGTAAATTAAAAATGAATGTCATACCCTACTGATATTTCATAGTATTTATTTATTTCTTGTACGTGTGCAATTAGTTTTTATAAAGAAAATGAACTAAAAAGAAAAATTAAAAAAAATTGAAAATGAAGTTGTAAATTAAGGCCCTGCGCAGACGACAGACTATCCGTGACACACTTTTTAGTCTGGGAAAATAGAACCTATGCAATTATATGCAGTAACGCACACGACGCACAAAAAGTCCGGCGCACAAAAAATCCGTGTAAGGCCCTGCGCAGACGACAGACTATCCGTGACGCACTTTTTAGTCTGTGAAAATAGAACCTATGCAATTATATGCAGTAACGCACACGACGCGCAAAAAGTCCGGCGCACAAAAAATCCGTGCAATTCGGGCAGACCGCACCGCGCCGCGGCGCGCCGCTCCGCACAAAAAGTGTGTGAAAAAAATTGAACGTTTGCTTCAACGCGCGCTAACGCAGACGGCGCACACTTTAGTCGGCAATCTGCATTTGCTAGGGGTGGACGTAACGCACGCGATCTATTATCATGGCGCCAGAGGTCGATGTAACTCCAAACCAATGCACCTCCTCATTGTTGTTTCTGAATGAGTCAAAGCAGGTCTCAAAATAAATAGCAACTCATCAAATGTAGTAACAGACATTTTATAAAATTTGAAAAAATTTGCCGGATGTTGTTTCAGAATTGAATGTTTAGTATGGAACTGTCCCTTCAGTAATCTTTCCGAAAGTATAGGATGTACCCAAAATTCTCTATTTCTTCTTCTTTTTCTGAACTTCATGTACAAAATAATACTTCGCGATCTCTGCACATTTCCATAGCGTCTACGTCCCTACAGTTCTGCCGACAAAATGATCGAAGATGTGCGTCGTGTGCGTTGAGTCTGTGAAGAATCCGCGACCGACTTTTTGCGCGCCATGCAGACTTTTTGTGCGCCGCAGACTCGATCGCACAAAAAGTGTGCCGTCTGCGCAGGGCCTAATTCGGGCAGACCGCACCGCGCCGCGGCGCGCCGCTCCGCACAAAAAGTGTGTGGAAAAAATTGAACGTTTGCTTCAACGCGCGCTAACGCAGACGGCGCACACTTTAGTCGGCAATCTGCATTTGCTAGGGATGGACGTAACGCACGCGATCTATTATCATGGCGCCATTTTATAAAATTTGAAAAAAATTGCCGGATGTTGTTTCAGAATTGAATGTTTAGTATGGAACTGTCCCTTCAGTAATCTTTCCGAAAGTATAGGATGTACCCAAAATTCTCTATTTCTTCTTCTTTTTCTGTAGGTACTTCATGTACAAAATAATACTTCGCGATCACTGGACGATTTCCATAACGTCTACGTCCCTACAGCTCTGCCGACAAAATGATCGAAGATGTGCGTCGTGTGCGTTGAGTCTGTGAAAAATCCGCGACCGACTTTTTGCGCGCCATGCAGACTTTTTGTGCGCCGCAGACTCGATCGCACAAAAAGTGTGCCGTCTGCGCAGGGCCTAAAAATGTGGGTATGTTCCCTACTGATATTTCATAGTACTTATTTATTTCTTGTACGTGTGAAATTATTATTTTTTATGTTTTACTTAGCATAATAGGGTACTAGTGTAAAGAATTTTTGGTGAAGAAATAATCATCATCCTCCTAGCCCCTTTTTGGCTGAAAATTAGTGGGGAGGTAGCTTAGAACCAGGAGAAGGATAGGATAAGTTTTTTTTTACGGCTGCACCGATTTTCATAGTTATTGATTTGTAGAGGTAGCGTAGGGTAGGATAGGGGTAGAGTAGGGTAAGGGTAGAGTAGGGTAGGGGTAGAGTAGGGTAGGGGTAGAGTAGGGTAGGGTAGGGGTAGAGTAGGGTAGGGCTAGAGTAGGGTAGGGCTAGAGTAGGGTAGGGTAGGGTAGGGTAGGGGTAGAGTAAGGTAGGGCTAGAGAAGGTTAGTGTAGGATAGAGGTAGAGTAGGGGAAGTAGGATAATCACGCGTACAAAGTCGCGCCAGGAAGCTAGTTTATAATAATAATAAGTTAGAATTTCTTGTTATCTTTATTTAATTTTGTAGACTATCTCTTTAAGCAACGAACGAATAGCTTAGAACCATACAAATTAGATAAGCGTTCAAGATACCTACTGCACTCGAAATCTCTACTTAAGTATACGTCCTGAGTCTCCCAAGTATGATTTATTTTACATAAATATTCAAAGTATACATCGATGTTTGGGGTCAATACTAAACTCTGCCTATCCACACCATCATCTCCCTGCCCTTTTCTCAGTTTATTTGGGGTTGGCGCAGTATGTCCTCTTTCTCCACACATCTCTATCACCCGTCATTTCAGTAGTCACTTCCTTTCTTGCCATATCATCCTTCACACAATCCATCTATCTCTTCCTAGGTCTGCCTCTTTTCTTGTATCCCTATACATCCAATCTTAACTGCCTATCTACACCATGCAAATTTTATACCGTAAAGTTTACGTACCATAAAGGTTGAAGATAGCCTGACATATTAAAATATTTCTATCATTATTTAAAATCGAAACTTTAAATTAAATAAAGCTTGAAAGAAACTTAGGAATTAAAACTATTTCCTTATCGTAGGAAACTTATAGGAAATACCTCTTTGAGGCTCTCGTAAGAGGCTTTTCAAATAAAAATATCTCAAGTTTAATAAACTTTCTAGGCAGGTTATTACGGTCCGCATTCAAGGGGTCTTCAAAGCCAGCAGAGTATGTGAAACTGGTAATAAATTGATTTTTTTTTATTACTTTCCGATAGGAATTAGAACAAAAAAAGCTAGAAGAAGATAGAAGTTAGTTTGTTGTTTGTGAAATAAAATTTACAAAGAATAAAACTGACTTCAGAATACAAAAAAGCTAGAAAAAACACGAAAAATTTCATTTGCTTTCTAAGTAAACATTATAATTAAAAGCCTAAAATATTTTCGTGTTAAGTATTTCTGAAAAGAGGCACGTAAAATTGATTTGTTTTACAAAAAAATAAAACCGACTTTAAAAATACTAAAATCCTTTTTTTTTATTTTTTTGACGATTTTAGTAAGTATTTAAAAGTCGGTTTTATTTTTTTGTAAAAAAATAATATCAATTTTACGTGCCTGTGTTCAAAAATACTTAACACAAAAATCGATAGGAAATACCTATTTTATTATTTTAAATTTTGTCTCCGCTACGCAGACTGCGTCTTTAGAAATAATCATTAAGTCACTGTAACTGTAAAGTTTCATCAAAGTCTGTTCAGTAGTTTTTGAGTGAAAGCGTAACAAACATGCATCCATCCATGTTTTAAATATTATTTCGATTATACCGACCGAGCAAAGTTAGGTACTACTTATGTATGTTGTTTATGGTAAGGTATAATCTATTACCAATGCTTACCAGGTATCTATGGATTCCTTACGGTGATGAAGCAGTCACCGAGACCAAAGTCGGTCGTGAGGTATCACATCACACGCCTAGCAGATCTAAGAAGTATCGCTCACTAATTAAATTTAACCCTACACCTATATCTTATGATATTCAACAATTATTTAACCTAACCAAACAAAAACATTCTAAAAGCTAAAACTCTTTCAGTTAATTACAAGCATAAAAGCTGTACGGTAGGAAATCGCAATAACTTAGTTTATTAACAGCATAAATAAACTTTATGTGGAGAGGAAAGTGTTCGGAATTCTTTGAGAAAATATTCTGAAGTTGCAAGAAACGCGGAACTTGGTGTAGATCAGCCGTTCTCAAAGTGTGCTCCGGGGAGCCCTAGGGCTGCGCAAAGTCTCAGTGGGGGCTCCACGAAAAGAAAATACTTAGGTACATAGTACAAAAAATGCTTTCACACTAAAATAAAATCTTTCTTAATTTGCCAACATGAAGTAACAAAAATTGAACTGAAACAATTGTACCTAAGTACTTCTTCTTCTTATTGTATGGTTGATAACAACCTGGTGTCAGAGTTTAAACCGCCCGTAGTCCTCTGACATGGCTTTACACACCATTGGCATTGATTTCCCTCAGGTGTGCTGGTTTCATCATGATGTTTTCCTTCACCGTTTCAGCAACTGATAATTAATTTATAATAACGCATATAACTTACAAAATGTCAGAGGTGCGCGCCTTGGGATCGAACTCGAGACGACTGACTTATCAGTCGACGGTCATACCACTAGCCTATCAGTGCTATGAAACCTAAGTACTAGAATGAAAAAAACAATTATGCAAGTGTGAATGTCAAGTAATATGATTACTTATTAAACACGTAATATTAGTTTTTGATTATCTATGGGCTCCGTTAAATATTTCGTTTACCAAAAGGGCTTCGACGCCAAATAAGTTTGAGAACCGCTGGTGTAGATAGATAGTCATTATTTTATTTGCTTACATTGTATTGTAGGTACAGTGAAATAAAGACATTCAACAGAGTAAATAGAGCCATAGACAATGTACCTTCAAGTGCTGTGTGGTTTCCGGCCCAAGAATAGAACCACCTCTACTCGTCCCACGGGTGTCGTAAGAAACGACAAAGGGAAAGATCCGGAGAATGGGTAGCAGCATCCTTCTGTGTAACAGCAATCATCTGCTACTGCGATCGCCAACCTGCTTGCCCAGCGTGGCGATTATAGGCAAATAATTATGACCTTTGATAAGGCAGTCCACCGGTCTTACCATTATTATCTTATCTTATATTAAACTTTCACTGGTACAAGGGAAATTAATTAACTGATTTACATGAAAAATTCCTTTAAAAAAATGGGCTCAGCAGATGAAGGCCATATGTCCGAAGTGACAGTAATCATCTGCTACTGAGATCGCCAATCCGCTTGCCCAGAATGGTGATTATGGGCAAATACATCCAATGTGCGCACAATAGTGGCGTGCATTGGGAGAGGCCTATGTCAGCAGTGGACTAATACTGGCTGATGATAATGATGACAATTTACCTTGCAAAAATACACTAAAAAGAAATTATGAAGCTAATCATTATCATATACTTAATATGAAGTGGGGTGGAGGGGGGGGGGGGGGCAAATGGTTGAAAAAAATAAAAAAATAAAGCCAAGACTTAAAAGCTAGAAATAACACAAGTTTTTTTTTATTTATTTTTTTATTAAAAAGGAACAGCAAACAGCTACATCATATGGTTTACAGTAATATACAGGGTTATTTGTAAAACACCAGCATCCTTAAAAGGGGTCATTAAACTCATCATTATGAACCCTGAAAACGCAAAAAAAAATCAGCTGTTCCATACATTTATGTTCACATGACTACAAAATGTATGGACAGCTGGTTTTTTTGCGATTTCAGGGTTGATCCCATAGTAAAAGTTGTTCATAATTATGAGTTTAATGACCCCTTTTAAAGATGCTGGTGTTTTACAAATAACCCTGCATAAATTTAGTGCTTCGAAGTATCTTTAGTAAACCATAAACCATATTGTATTATATTGGCATAACGTAATTCAGCACAATGATCATTACGCATAATACGCATAATAATATTATTCGGCATAAATGTTTTGCCGTAATGTTTATTGATGTAAATACTATTTAACTAATAATAATGAAGCATTATTTTATTTAGCATAATGTTATAAACACATAATAATATTAATTTAAGTAGGTAACGTTCTTGTTCAAAATTGCAAGTGGTTTTGGAGTTTAAGAAAAAACCTAAGCAGCTTCAAATTATGGTAAACAAATTAGACCAAATAATAGTTATGCAAACCTTTGAATTATGCCAAAGTATTATTATACTAATAAAATTTATGCGAAAACGTTATGTCAAACAATATCAAGCCTTATTCTTAAGCCGTTATGGGATATTTATTTATACCGCAAATATGTCTAATAATTTTGGTATGAATTTTCTATCCTTTCTGTCTTTGGATCCTGCAATCATCCACTTGAAAAGGGGGACCACTTGAGCAGCGCCAAGCGCGAGCCCTTTCCCAAACTCGGTTTGGTTCGGTTTATCGCTTTGAGGTGGGGGCTTCGGTTTCAATTGGGGATAATCATCCACGATGTAATAACTGTCTACCCACATATTTTTAGGTGTTGGTGTGGTGTCAATATGTGTACTAGGACCCGAAGGACCATAAGTATAATATCTTGTAGGACCATCATCATGAGTATATCTAGGACCATCAGTATATCCATTATAACTACTATGACCATTATAATAATTTCGTTGCGCCTGATTTGAATTTGGAGATGGGATTTGCGAGGGTTCTGCTCTTGGCGGTAGAGACACTAAATTATGTACCTGCGTCGCTTTTGTGATTTTTATAAGCAGGTACACTGAAAAAAATCAGAATAAAAATTACACATACTTAAATAAATAAAAAAAAATTAAAAAATCTCAGATTCAGGAAAACCTTCTTTACAAAAAAAAAACTTAATCAAAATCGCTTCATCCGTTTGAGAGCTACGATGCCACAGACAGACACACATATACACTATACAGAGACATGTCAAATTTATAACACGAGGGGGGTGTTAATAAAACAGTAACATTCTTATGACAACAATGGCGCCATGTGTCTTTCGAAAATTTTATATAATTTTAAATTCTAAATTAACTCGAAGCTGCGTACAAAAGGTAGTAAATAATAGAAATAAGCTAAATAATAATAAATTACTTATTAAGGTGCGCGTCGACATCAGTCGCATCGCACCGGACGCACCGGCCGCATGCGGTTAGGGATAGGTTTGGTTCATTCACTTTGGGTCCCTATTCGCTTTTTCAATTGACATCGGTATTAGGGAAGAGGTGGCATGAAAGAGCCAGTTTACTAAACGGAGCAAAAAAAAATGTAGGTACTTTTAATGAAATAAATGATGTTTTTATCTCTTCATTTATTATTTATTTATTAAAGGAGGTAATAAAAATATATGAAAAACCTTAAACACTATAAAAATATCAACAAAATAGTCAGTTTAAAAAATGAGAATTTTGGCTCTTTCATAACATTTTTATATTGAAAGAGCTACTAAAATTTATGCAAGAGGCAGTCTGTATTATAAAGTGTGAAAAATAAAAAATAAGACAACAATCACTAATGTCCCGACGCGTCGGGCCAGTATATTCCTCGCCCGCGGCTCTAGACTATTGTTACAGTAGGTACCTAATCGGCTAAATAATCCTTCGAATCGAACTGCGTTGATGACCGATATGGACTGATTGTTAATTTGTTAAATCTTTATTATTTAATTAATTTTGTTAAACTTTATAGCTATTTTACGAATTGCCTAGAGGTTCCTTGCCCAAAATAGTTTGGGTATAGACCTAGATTTAGATTTTTATATAAGTAGTACTCATTTCGATTCTTAATATGACTACGGTGATTGGAAACATACAGGATAATTTATTATTCTTTTTATTAATCTATTGTTAGTAATAATAACTGAAAACGGTAACTTACGACATAAGTTATCATGTTTAGTTCTTATTATATTTATTGAACTATTGGAGAAGTACTTATTTTACTTTTTACTGATTGTTTGTTGTTCTTTTATAAAACTTTAATAATACTAATTTGATTTAAGTATTTGTTTTATCTCCAACTTTTAGTAAGTAAGATTGTTTAGAAAAAGTATAAAAAATATATTCCTACTTAATTATAATTAAAAATACATTGTTTTTGATTATTTAAAATAAGTTGTTTTTATTTATGATTATTTTTCTTCCTAGCCTTTATTAATCCCACATTTTGTAAGGTATTAGAAATAAAATGAGTAATTAGAAGCCTTGATAAATTATATTAGTCTCGTATACGTCGAGGTTCTAACATAGTTAAGTACTTTCCGAGAATAATGAGTCACGTGATGTAATTTCAACTTTTTCTTATTAAGTGAGTCAGCAAAATCCCGAAAACCACCAATTAATAAAATGACAATAATTTTCATAATATTTTGATGTAACCATAGATTTTGATGTACGACGTACATGATTATAACTGGTAGTTAAACTATTGAGTCCCACCGGCGTATACCCAGTCAAGTACATAAAATGTCATTTATAAACAAAAATTTGTAAAATCATTTTATCCTTACAAAAAAAAACATTTTATTTCTTTTGAATTATAATAATTATTTAATAAGAAAATTTGAAAAAAACAACTGATACGGATGGGACAGTTGTTTTTTTTTCAAATTTTCTTATTAAATAATTATATTTATTAAGCTATCATGTGCTATAACATGTAAAAAGATCACAAAAATATTTTGAATTAGTTAAATTTCGTGAGCGGCGATTCTTGTTCCTTTCTCAATACTGTTCAATGGCAGTGGGGGTTTTTAAGCCCATGACGTCATAACTGTCTTCCCAAAGAGATAGAGGTTTTGTGGAATACCGCCTACGGGCCGTATACCACCATCGCGATCGTAGCGCCTGATTTGGATTTGGAAATGGAATTTGTGAGTGTCCTGCTATTAGCGGCGGAGACACTAAAGTATGTGCTTGCGTCGCTTTTGTGATTTTTATAAGCAGGTATACTAAAAAAAATGAAAAAAAAAACAATAAAAATTACCTACTAGAAATAAAAAAAAATAAAACCCCCGATTTAGAAAAACTTATTTAAAAAAACTAAAAACACACTCGATCAAGTTACCTTATGTTGGGGTTATCTCTTTATGGTTATATGAAGGAGAGGTTTGGTAGAAAGAAGGTCACTTTCGGATATATACTTTTACTGGTACCAGGTACAAATACAATATAACAATAACTACATAATAACGACCTAACTGTATGGGTGCGGGGAGACGACTGCTGCGCCGCGCTAATATCATTGTGCGCCTTATACAAAACTAATGCGTCAGCAGTGTCCCTACAATATTCCCCCCCTTTTAACAAAAAAAGGAACTTTTTTTTAAAAACATTTTACAAAATAATTGACTTACACCTTTAAAAACATTTAACATAAACAAGTAGTGACAATCAGTATTTAAGCGGAACTCTAATATAAACAAATATCTCATGTTACTGGAGCGCTAGTTCCTACAATGCAAGCTCAACAAAAATACGATAGTGGTCGATACGTGGGACAAATTACTTACAATGAAATAATAACTATTCATAACCGAAACTTTAGGTACAATATTCTACCAGAAAATAATAAGAACACATCACAAATACTTTAAAAACACATTTCTTAAAACTTCTGCTGCTCTCCGTATGACGCTTATACATAAGGCTATTCATACGAAGAAGCTCGTTTTATAAATCCTGCCAGCGACATTTTGTTATATTCTCTTCCTGGGCCATAATCCTTGTGATATGATAGGTTGCGCAATCCAACACTCGATGCGGTATCTGTCCTCGCCACCAAGTGTGATCTACAACTACGACGCGTGCACTGTTCTGTGGAGTGCCACCGCCGGTGTCATGTCATTCACTGTCCTCGGAGTATGCTGCGTGTCTTCGTCCTGGTGCGGAATCTGCCTCGCCCCCAAGTGTAATACGTCTCGACGTACGCACTGTACGATAGAGTGCCGCCGCCGTATACTGCTCCGGAAATGCCTAGCTGCCCGTGCCATGGTCGCTCGTGTCAGCAGTTCTTGTGTAAACGTGTCCTGTATTCCTCTCAATTGTGTGTGTCAGGTGCAATTAGGTCCATAGCCCTCTTGGTCACAGCAAAAAGGGCGAGTCGTCTCCCATATTACGTGTTCAGGTTACCTCCATAAGCATCCTCTGCTGCCACGCTACACATGCGCTATTTGGTTTCGCTGTCCATGCGCACGTGTGTCGATGCCACGTTGTTCATCCAAGCGCGTGCTCCATTCTCACGATGTCATCGCTGAAAGCTGCGTATCCAGTGTCGAAGGGTCACCAATGTTGGGGTATCTCTTTATGGTTATATGAAGGAGAGGTTTGGTAGAAAGAAGGTCACTTTCGGATATATACTTTTACTGGTACCAGGTACAAATACAATATAACAATAACTACATAATAACGACCTAACTGTATGGGTGCGGGGAGACGACTGCTGCGCCGCGCTAATATCATTGTGCGCCTTATACAAAACTAATGCGTCAGCAGTGTCCCTACACCTTATAAAAAAAAAACTAAATCAAACTCGCTCCATCCGTTTGAGAGTTACGAGACACACAGACACGTCAAACTTATAAGTTTGGTGTTAATAAAACAGTAACATTCTTATGACAACAATGGCGCCATGTGTCTTTCGAAAATTTTATATAATTTCAAATTCTAAATTAACGCGAAGCTGCGTACAAAAGTTAGTAAATAATAGAAATAAGCTACAGTAGGTACTATAATCGGCTGAATAATCTGATAAAAACAATGAAATTGACTTACAAAAATACAATAAATTCCAACGCTGCATCATTTACAATTTTTAAGATCTCAATTTTTGCGCCAATATAAATTTGAACTAACACGAACGTTCACACTAGTTCTTCGACATAAGAAGAAAAGAGACAGAAAGCATTGAAATTTTGTTTCACATCAAAACTCAACAATGTCGTGTTAAAAATGCTATTGTTTTACGTTATTTTAAATTGGAAAATCGTAACATAAACGTTTGGATATCAGTACTTTTCATTTTCAACATCCAATAAAATGTTATTGCCGATACTTTTGGAATTGATAGCGTCGCCATTTCAGAGTATGACGAGGGTTATGGCCCGGCTACACGCTCTGTTTTGCCTGCGCAGTCTTAAAAGCATAACTGTACAGAGGGCTTAGCCAAGTTGACTATCTACAATCGCTAACGCTATAGAAAACAAAAGAAATGTGTAGGATTATTGTTATGTCACGTGATCAAAACAAACGAATAGAATCTTATTCCTATACATTTCTTTCGTTTTCTATAGCGTTAGCGATTGTAGGTGGTCAACTTGGCTAAGCCCCCTGTGCAGTGTAAGCACAATAGTACAAAAAAACACCACCTCGCAGTGGCCACACCTGCATTTAACCATGCAAACTAGATTGTGTAAACCTCATAGTGTGTGCCAAACTGCGTCATCATCATCAGCCTGTATTAGTCCACAGATAAACATAAGCTTCTCCCAATGCGGAACTGAACCACCTCTTGGGTTGGTTCAATTCTTAGGCCGGAAACAACACGGCCCAAATGCGCCGATCGTGAATATCGCTCATTATATAGATTTACAATGTGTTTCGTCGCAAACAATTGCCTATATCCCATTTCTGGGCAAAGGTTTCCCTCCTTTTCCTCCATTCTTCACGATCTGTTGCAAAATTTTGCCTGTTCGGAAGGAAATGATCCAGCTCGTCTCGCCATCTCCTACGTGGTTTGCCATGACGTGATTGTGAGCTCACAGTATATAAGGTGCTTCTAAATTATCTGCCACGGCTGCAATGGGAGATAATATTGGTTATTTATTATTACAATAGTGAAGTAATTTTTTTATCTAACGTCTTAATTTTTATTCTTTTGCCTGCGTTTTATTGCGTAGATCTAATTCTGCTCCATGCTCCAATTTGTTTTTTACTGTTCCTGGGTACGAAATTTCTTCACTATTGTAATCTATATACCCAATTCTTTCTCCCATTGCAACCGTGGCAGATAATTTAGAATAGAAATTTATTTACAGTATAGTACAAGTAGTATAGTATAAGTACAGTATAGTACACTTTATTATAAAGAATTCTTTAGTTTAAGATTGTAATGGCCGTCTTCATCAGATGAGAAAAGAATCAATTTTATCATCTCAAGACATCTTTGTACTAAGTGTAGCTGCGTGTGGGCCATTTATCAATTGACTCAATTACACATATTGTGGATACAGTAACCGACAAGTCTGTTTGAAGTCACGTTGCAAACTATGTACAGTCTACATAAAGATTTTATTTTTGGTACTGAGCACACCGCAGTTTGCTGTCACAATGACCTTCTGACCGAATTTTGGTCACATCACCCAATCTGAACGGAGATTACTATTGAGATAGGCGAACTGTGGGTGTACTGCATATACCTTTGCCTACAGAATACGGAATAGGCGTGAGTCTATGTTTTAGTAGGTATGTTTTTTTTGTGATCCGTTTCTGATCGATATTTTGTGATGTTTATCCAATAGGAAATATCAATTCAAACTTTGACTGATCCTATTTTCTAAGACGTCACAAAATGACGATCATTGTCACATTGCAATTGTTGTTTAAATCACATAATAAATACAATAGTACACAAGTGTGTGCGCAAGCTAAGGTGCACTTACGTACAGGTATAGTACGATGTTCTCGAGTGATTGATTATGAAAAATTTTCATAAACTTTCAAATTTATGCTTGGATTTCAAGATTAAGTGATCAGGAACAAAATCTTATCAGTAATGTGGCCTAGATTGCTATAATTCTAAATTTAAATTTTTAATTTAGAAAAAAAAAATCAAAGCGGCCAATTCCACAGACTTGTTATGTCTGTAGCCAATTCTAATTTTTAGTAGTAACTACCACAAATTTGTGGTCTGATTTCTCGGGCCGATCTTGAAGGATCGGAAATCTACTACTATTGGGCATTAATAAAAGCATTTATACCTAGTAATAGTAACTAGTAGTAGGAACTGGAAGTACAATTAGTAGGATAGTAGGATTTACCCATGATAAATCCTGCTAAACTGAATATTTCGTGCCTCTCATGTTTGCGTGGTACAGTATCACAAATTTCTCTTTAGAATTCCCTGTGTTACAAACTGAGTTGCCTACTAACAAATCACAAGGGTACACAGTGTACTCAGTTCGACGATCGTGACTGAACAAATATCAGATAATGGCGCTGATTCTGTTGTATATAACACGAAACTAAATTTAGCCATACTGTTACCTCCTAAACGTCATCGAAATTGGACAGAAATTGTCAGATTTATCAAATCTGTTAGATTACCACATTTTTTTTTACAAAATTCAAATTGTAATTTATAGAAAATCTTGTTTACAAAATTTAATTAAACGGCTCTCGTTGTCGTTGTTGTGCAATGAAAGAACTAACTAGACAGGTTTAAAAATCCTCTATCCTTGTCTCAAGATCTTCGTCAGAAAGGGAGATAGTTACACTAAATTTGGTATACAAAAGAATTAGCACCAATAGTTTTGTGAACCACCACAATTCAGTTCTAACTTGAACCTTGGATTGATAGAAATAGGTGCTAATATTAATCTATAAAACTGTTCCAAGTGTGTGTGATGTGTCGGTTCAGTTGCATTAGGAAAACTAACAAAATTAGCTCGGTTTGATGGGTAATTGGATTTTGTTTTAGAAAAACATGATGCAAACCACATTTTGCTAACAGAATTGAATCTACATTAAGCAAACTTTGAAGAATAGCAGACTGAAATTACCATCTAAAAATAGACTTATGCATATTCATATTCAAGATTTTTATTTGAGACAGTACCTATTTATAACTTTTTTACAAGCTTTTATTCAGGTTTACCTGTCCCGTTGTCTGTAATGAAATCTTGTAAAATAAATTTGACCCACAGCTCGGTTTCCGATTGAACTGAAATTTTGCAGGTTACTTCAGTTCCGATGGTCATTTTTATGGTAAGCATGACCTGATTCGTCATCCAGGATTAGTTCCAGATAAAGCAACTCTACAACGGTCAGCACAGATACAAATTTTAATATTCCAATGTAAAAGCTTGGTTAAAAACGTTGTTTTTTTAAAAACTTATTATTTAACATTAGACCCACCCTATATATAAAATAAATTATAAATTAATTATCACTCTCCGTGCCTCGGATAGCACGTTAAGCTGTTGACCCCGGCTGTCAATTGTAGATCTTTGACAGTCGTTACGGGTAGTCAGAAACCCGAAAGTCTGACAACCAGTCTTACCAAGGGGTATCGTGCAACCCAGTATGTGGGTTGTGGAGATCTGATAGGCAGTCGCTCCATGTAAAACACTGGTACTCAGCTGCATCCGATAAGACTGGAAGCCGACCCCAACATAGTTGGGAAAAGGCTAGGCAGATGATAATGACCCACCCTACGCTTTCAAGGTCATTATTATGTACTTTTTTAGTAAATCTAAGACACAATTGACAAACGGTGAAAGAGGAAACCTGAACTTATGGTATAAAATCCACGTGTTGGATGGTACGAAATCGCTAAAAGCGCAGTGAGCTAGCGTGGATCACCGCGCTTGATCTTTCTCTGTACAAGACCTTTGTTCTGCAGTGGGATAGTTATAGGCTGGTTTACTTATATATTTATTTTAAAATTATCATCACTGTTATTATTAATACCAACCTATAGTAAAGTTAAGCCATTAAATAACCCAAAAACTTCAATTAGGTGCAAGGCGGTAACACTCCAAAAATTTTTTTGTTACAATTTTGGAATCTTCCCATGACAGGTACCTACGTCGACAGAACTTTGGTGGTAAAAGCTTGTTGGAAAATGATACGTAATATTATAGTACCAAGGTGTATAATTGATGCTATTGTGAAGGTGACAGTCCTCGTATTGATCAATGATTTGAAAGGGAAGCAAAAAATAGTAAAGTTCCTATTATGAGAAGTAATTGTGGGAGCAGTGTTGAATAAAATGGAAAGAATGCATTTTGGACAAGTGCCGACTTGCTTGATGCTGTTTTTTTAAATGAAGGTAACTGCATCTGACTACACAACTGACAGTCAGTTCGATCAAGTTAACAGAAGCTGGACAAGTACCGACTTGTTTGCCCCTTTGCATGTGTGTTTACTGATTGGGTCAAATTTTGAAACCAAGAACTACTTCCTCTAAATTTGTGACTGAAATTTTATAAGCATGTTGAGTTCTGATGACAATGCACTCAAATGATAGAAATTACTTGATGTTGCAGCTAGGATTTACTTCTAATGAGGGCACTCTTCAACGGTTAGTAGATGGAACACAAAACTATGCTTATACGTTAATTTTGATATTCCAATATAAAAGCTTAGTTGCCAAATATTGGTTTGAAAAAAAATTTACGAAACTGCATTAGCCCTATCAGTAGCTACTGCATAGGATAAAGATGTAATTTGGGTACTGAGCCTTAGAGGTGGGTAATAGGATTGAAAGGATTTTAAAAATATGCATAATTTCCTTCATCATTCAAAAAGATCATGGATAATGGAAAAGGCTTTAGGTTTTTGCTCAGAAATGGAACAATATCTTAGTCTTATAATTGTAAAGACTAATAGTGGTCGACATATTTTCGACCGTATTTTTTTATACAATTATATTTCTGCATTTTTTCTTCATATAAACTGTTACTACACCAAGTTTCACACTCCTCCGTGCGTGCAATATTCTTAAAAAGGGATCCATAGTTTTCGCTTCACGTATTAATTAAATTACAATTAAATATTTCGCCATTTCGATAAAGCCTTTAACAACTTCGGTAAATTGGTTATATCTTGATGAAATTCGAGCAATAATTGGCCTGCTACAAGAAATTCAATCTTTTTCAAATGTATCTTTTATAAAACAATAAGTGTTTCCTTAGCAGTAGTTTTGTAGAAAGTAGTTTAAAACCTGTTTAAAAATAAACACTAAGTTACTGATGCAACATCTGTAGGATACAAAGCTGAAGAAATGCGGTATAATGTAAACAATTTAAAATTCAATGCATCCTAAATGCACTTAGTATGAAATGAGAAACAATTATTATTTTCACCATTTCATTGTTATTCAGAATAATATTATAGACTGTAAAAATGATTAATTTGTAAAGGATACGCTCAGATACAAATTTTGCGAAGCCTGGGATTTTCATTTCATTAAATTAATTCTAAAATACACATTACGCAGACAAACAAAGCCGTGTAAGAGGATTATTTTGTCAACAAGTACGGCACAGTAACTGTTCTACCGGTGCCTCTAATCCTCAGGCTTTTTCCATAATATCCAAATTATATCAATGAATATTAAAGGTCGAGAAATGAAACACAATAGAAATATCCATTGTTACTTCTGAGGTGCAAATCTTTCAAAGGTTAAATTCGAAACAAGATAGAAAATCCTGACCTAAATTACGGATAATATTTTCTAAGGATCTAGTTACGCCGAAAACAGTATGGCCATCATATGGCCCCATGGCTGATTTCTGGTTATCTAGGTCCTTAAAATCCTTGGGGTATAATTTTCTGAAATTGAACAGTTGAACAATAATAAAATTATGTCATCTTCCATCTCCAAATAAACTGTGAGACAAAGCAACCTTGCAGTCTCCAGTACCCATCATTGTTATCACGCTGCGCTTTTGCTGCAAACTGAATATAAAAATTTCACGCTCCAATCATCTTAATGTCGAAATATGTCTTTCTCTTTCCAACTTTACCCCGTTTGTTGTCTGTCTCCCTCTGTTTGGAATCCTAGACGCAGCTCTGATATCGACGCAGCCTTATCACTGCCACGCCTTTGTATGAATTTTACCTTTATTCTCGAGACGGTATAGTTGGAATTTGATTGGAGTGACCTCATCTCAGAGGTTGTTCACATACCTGAATGGCCGTAGCGTAGTATTCGAGAATGGGTCCGGCTCACATTCACAACAGCAAAGTCAGTGTCGCTTGAGACTCGGTAGAGGGTGATCGTGTGCGCGAATTTTAGCCGAAAGCCGGCGACCGCGTGTTCGATATAATTTAAACGAAAGTGACTATCGACAGTCAACTCACATTTTTAATCTTTCGTAGTGAAGTTTAAAAACATGTGTGTTCAGTTTTAGTGTTGTGTTGGTGTTTAGCTATTGGATAACTGTGTCTAAGGTATGTCAACCAGTTTAGTAAGATTGTACTTCAATGTAGTTTTTAATAATTACTAGTAAGGAACGTACAAGAATGATTTCCTTTCTGTATGCAAGAACCGGTTTTTCGTCCGGTCAACCGTGGGAAGGTATTTGCAATTTCATGTCTGATTGCATGCATTGTTTGGGCCTTAATATTATTGTTTTCACGGATTCAATTTTAGATTTCATGAATGTCTAGTTTTGTTGGAGTCCTGTTATTTACGATGTTAGTTTTGTCTCTGTTCCAACAAAAGTTTTCTTTTTAATTCAACTGATTATTATTATGTCGAAGTTTAGTAAGGAGTTCAAATGTCTTTGTTATGATTACAAATTGTTGTATCATAATTTTGTGACGCATTGTGTCTATCATTATATTCTCATACATTGTTATTTAATGTTTTTTTCCTTCATTAAAATTATTTTTATCTAGAACGTTCTCAAATGCATCATCATTATCATCATCAGTTACCTACTTTATGATTAGCTGTGTACCTACTTTAGTCTTACATTTTGTGAAGTATTTCTGATCAGAATTGGAAACTAAATTAACTTCAATAAGAGGAAAAACTTGTTTATACTTGTGATCTTCAGAATTGTTTAATTTATTTGAAGGATTGTTAATGCAATTTAGGTTACTTGTTCGGAGGTCGGATACTTTATCTCTTAATTGCCTAACTTTGGTGAAAGAGTGAAAAACTTTGCACTTGAACACACATTGAATCTTTAATCAAAGTAGGTAACGCCTAGTCTTCATTATATTTTTTTTATTAAGTAGGTCTCTTTTAGTTAATTATATTTTCTTCTTCCAGAGTAATTTTATATTATTAGTCAAGATACACGAAAGTATCTTACCTATAATCTTATTAGGTATTTTATCACAGCTTTAGAAAAGTAATAAACATTTTAGCAAATAAATATTTTGTAGATTCCAGCCTACCTATATGGAATACTATAGTTATTCATTACACCTAATGTCAATTAAAATAAGCTAAAAACCGTAATTGAAAAAGAGAATTTGTGCCTTGCTGGTGTTGGGGCATAATTTATTGTCTTTTACAATATTTATTATCCTATGGACTGTAGTCCACGGACTCCTACCTTCTTCTTTTCGTAGGGTTAATGAACAATCTAATGTCAGAGATTAAACCGCCCGTAGGCCTCTGATATGGCTTTACACACCATAGAAAAATCTCTCAGGTGTGCTGGTTTCATCACGATGTTTCGGACTCCTGTGGGTTCATACTATTTAACAATACGCATTATGAGAGGCCTATATTCAGCAGTGGACTAAAACAGGCTGATGATGATGATGAACAATAGTACTAAAATGCATGGACCGAATTCTATTGCTGTTTTTTAAAATTAAATGTTAGGGAACGCGCCGATCTAACATAATGTTACAACAATCAGAGTTAGTTATTTATTTATTGGTTCTACATCAATAAACAGCCACTGGTCGGTAGGACATATGGAAGTACTTTCTATAACCCACTTAAGTACGTAATAATAGACATTTATCGTTTCATATCAGCTTTTTGTGGTATACCAATGCACTTTGTATTGTTAGTTACTATAAAATAAATAGTAGATAAATAATTATCTGCTCCAGCACACCTAAATTGTTGCATCAATAAAATTAAAATTGGGGTAATCTGTTTAATGATACAATGTTGATAATATGTATCAATGTTATTAACGATAAGCAGTCATAGCCTAGTGGTATGACCATTGACTGGCACTTCAGAGGTCTCAGATTCGAATCCTTTTTTGTTGATTTTGATGAATTAGGTAATCAGTTTTTATTGTTGAGAAATTTTCACGTAGGTACCTATTTGTTGTTTCAAATGGGCACCGTGGGAGACTATGTCATTTTTTATACCTATTGCCTGTTAGAATAACGGCTGTATGCGTGTTGGCTACCGGGATAAGTGCGGGTTCAATCCGTTCACAAATATTAAAGTAACTGTTGACTGGCAAGTTAGAGGTCTCAGGTTCGAACTCAAGGCACGCACGTCTGACTTTTCGTAAGTTATGTGCGTATTATAAATATAGGTATATTCTATGTTTATAATCTATTTATTCTACTACAACACTAGAACTAACATGAAAATACAACTATTATTTTTTTGAGTTTTTTTATAAGTTAAGTCAAAGTACTTAGGTGTAGGTACTTAATTATGGATCTATGGATCTCAGCTTGAGTACAGGATTCACTTGAGTATTCATTATTTAGCACGCTTTCGGCCTGACAGTCGGAATCAGAAATTTGTGGCCATTATCTACAAGATATTTTCGTATATCAAACAGCTGCTACTAAAACGGCGAATACATTTAATTTTGGACGATGCGTAGGTCTTTATCAAAACAAATAATTACTATTTACTGCTATCTTCATACCTACTTAATCAAAAAGCGTTTATCTATCAAACGCCTTATGTTTAGTATCTGACGATATCGCGGATATGATAAGATTTCTCATTGTAATGGAAAGTTAATAAGTACTTAGTTCTACTTTTCATTTAATTTTTTTTTTTCTAAAAACCAAGCTTTTATAGCTTTTGTATGGGTAAATCAAAACTAAACGTACCTAAGTGCAAAAATATGGATCTATACTGTTGACCGTTGAAGAGTTCCTAATCTGGAGCTAATTCTGAGTGTCGATTCAGGTCACGCTCGCCATAAAAATGCATTGTCATCAGAACTGAACTAACAAGCAAAAAAATCAACTTCGTAGGATAGGAAGAGGTTTTAATAAATTCATCTTGCAAGATTCCACCCGAACATACATACATTGCAAGTTAAATAAAAGTTTGTAAAAAAATTAAGTAAAGCAGCCTGTAACTGTCCAACTGCAGGGCAAAGACCTCTTCTCACACAGAGAAGGATCGAGCACGCTAGCTTTCTGCGTGTTGGCGGTTTCAGACTAATGAGTCCAGGTTTCCTCACGATGTTTTCCTTTACCGTTAGTTGTGTCTTAGATTAACTAAGAAAATAGACACATAATATATAATATTGAAAAAGTCACATTGGTACCAGGTTCGAACCCACACCCATTGCTTGCAAAGTAGGTCCGTATTTAATTGAAAATACAAAATTTATTATAGCTAAACTAATAAAATACTATATATAAATTTTAGAGCCCTCTTTGCGTGAGCGTTAATATAATTAAAATTCCTGACCAAATTTCGGGCTCAGCGGCCAAACTCAACGGAGATTAGCCAACTATGCAGGAGATAGGTACCTATTATAGTGCACAAGTGCGTGCGTAAACACAGGTGCAGTTTATTTCCTCACTCTCGTAATCCAAAAGGACGGACGGGAATCCGACACGGTCGAAGAGAGATCAGGTGAAGGCCCTCCGAGGCACAGATTAAGAGTGATAATTAATTTATAATACGCACAATGCACATAACTAACGAACAGTCAAAAGTTAGCCTTGGGATCGAATCTGAGACCTCTGAGTCTACTGTCATACCACTAGGGCATAGGTTATCAATTGCTCAATGCGTTTTAAAAAAATGCTACCTACCTAATTTTCATAACTTATAAGTACCTAGTGACATTTGAATTTATTTAAACCTGTCACCAAATCTCATGTGATTTTCAAACAATAGAATTTGCATTGTAGGATCTGCTGCTTGTTCATTTTAAGTGTTAGAATAGAATAGAATAGAATATTCTTTATTGTACACCATTGAAATTACATAAGGAGTGTTATCATTACGATTAGAGGTACAATGGGCGGTCTTATCGCTAAAAGCGATATCTTCCAGACAACCTTTGGATGGACAAGAGAGATTTGAAAAATTTAGGGTAGTCTGAGGTGCACATGATACAAATATATACAAAATATAATACATACAACGTTACATAAAACGTTTTGTCTTTTATACCGTCTTTTTGCGTAAAGCGAGAGATGTACTGGCAATCCAGTCCATACTGTCCAGATGTTGATTCCGGAAATAGATAACAAGACTATAAATAAATTCATTGTCTTAGCGGGAGAATTTCTTACAGATATAATTTTTAAGCGCGCTATGGGAAGGATGCCACGTTTTTTTTAAACAATATACACTCAAGTACAATCAGGAGCAAAATTATATAAATACAAACTATAAATATTTAATAAGAAATTTGAAAAAACAACTGATACGGATAGGATCAGGATCAGTGTTCCAAACTTTGCAGTTTTAGAAGGCACCGATGCGATATTACCAATTGTCTTAATATTTTGGGAACGCCGAAGATCGTAGGTTCGAATCCCATCCGTATCAGTTGTTTTTTTTTTCAAATTTCTAATTAAATATTTATATTTAATAAGCTAACATGTGCTAAAACATGTAAAAATTTCACAAAAAAATAAACACAAACTTTTAACAAACGTAATAATTGAAGATTATCATTATTATTGCTTGTGGAGCGAGATGACACGGTAGTATCAAGTAATAAAAAAGTGTGTTTGTTGTTTTGAAGCAATAAAACTATTATAATATTCTAATCAATCAATCAATTCAAATAGACTAGTCTGAATTGAAATAAAAAGAATTGAATTTAAAAATACAATAATGAATTATGTATAGATTTTAAAAATAGAATCATAATGACATTTCTTATCGTTATGCTTTTGTTTTCGTTTCTTTGTTTTGTTTATTAACTCACTCGTGTAGTCGTGACATACTCATGACTCGTGACTCATTCGTTTTGCTTAAACGATCATAAACTCAAATATACAAGCTGTTGATCTGTAACTGTGCCATATTCAGGGAGCTGAATATCACTGAGACTCAACACGAATCAGTAAAGAAATTAATACTTAATATTAAATTTAAAAAATAATACTTGCAAATTAAACAAAAAATTAATGTTAATACAAATTAATACCAAAAAAAAACCTAAAAAATAAAACCGAATTAAAAGCTATACATAACACAAGAGGTTGGAGTCAGTTTTATTTTTCTTGTACAAAATTGTAAATTTGAAATTTTAATATTACTTTAGTGATTTAGAATTTATGGTCATGAGTGTATCGTTGCAAAACTTGCAACCAAAATATTTTTTGCAAAATTGCACGAATCGTTTAAGTAAATGATTTTAATAATTTCATTTTATTGTCATTAACATTAAAATGTAAAACGACCTTGTAATACTTTAAAACAACGTAATAAAATAATAAATATCATTCTGTAAATAAATTTAAATAAGAATGCAGTTTATAAACCTGATCTGTTCATTTATTATGATAAGTAATGCATTTATGTTCACTCATACTTAGCCATTTTGTTTAACAAAATAATATCAAGCCAATTGTATTTAATTTTCTCTTTAATTAATTTACTAATCTAATGTAAGTTTACAAATCTCGTGCCATTAGCTTATTATGTTTCCAAGTATCCTTATGTCCTATTAGGTTATCCTATTTAGGTTCGGGGGTAAAGATCAATAAAAGCTAACAGGATGAACTTAACGCACCAAATATTTCTTAACACAAACTTAATAGAGGAAGATTGTGTGTAACACACACAAAGCTATCTAAAACTATCTAATAATGTTTTTATGTGTGCAGGATGCGAATATTGACTACAGATTACTTCCAGACAAATATTTACCTGGGGTAGCACTTATTGTCACGTGTGTATGATATTTACACAGTCTAGAGAAGACAGAAGTTCCATTTAAAAGATAAAGTAGTTTGCTTTCTCGATAAGAAGAGGTTTGATAAGGAAATCGGAAGTTTATATTTAGAATCATTTGCCGAAAATCTGCAGATAGATTTTTTACCTGGTTTTAATTCCCGGGAATGTACTTTTACGGTTTTCCGGGATGTTAAGAAGTTTTGGTGTAAAGATCTTTATTGAAGAGTTTTTTTTTTACCTCAAGGTTGATGGGCCCATCTCGGCGGGAAATATAAAAAAAATAAAGAGGTTTTTTGTAATTTTGAACCACTTTTAACGGAAAATAAGTATTGCATTTTACTTCAATTTGCGCATCTAGCCTATTTGCGCATTTTGCCCCTGGTTTTAAAGGTTTTTACTTTTTGCGTGAAATCTTTAAAGTAGCCTATATTAGGCCTCATAAAGTCAGCTATTTGCTAATGAAAGTCCCATCAAAATCGATCCATTACTTTAAAAAATACTATTCTCAAACAGTAGAGAATTGAACTGGACTATTTTATGTTATGTATGCGTCATGCGAGTTGCCTAATTATATATTTTTAAACGGTTTTACTTAGCTTGACCAGTTTATTATTTGGTTCAAATTTAATAATCGATATTTTACCCCCTTCCTGTTTCCAGTTGATCTGATATTTGGTACACAGCTTTAGTTTTGATGACAAAACCGTTTTAGGTAAATTTTTTTTATCAAAGTAAGCCTTCTGATTTTTATTTTATATATTACTAGCTTTTGCCCGCAGCTTCGCCCGCGTGGATGTTGAACCAGGATAAAATTCATATTTTTTGTTAATCCAGGAAATATGGTTTTTATGTTTACCGAGTTCTATTCAAATCAAAAGTGTTTAGGTAACAAACATCTTCACAAACTTTTATTAGTGCAGATTAGTAATGTTATGATATGACAGTTCAAGTCCGCCCAAGTCAGTTGTTTTTGCGAGTTTCTTATTAAGCAAAACATGTGCATAAACATTTAAATTATCCAAAATATTTATTATTGAAAACATTATATATTGC
This sequence comes from Protodeltote pygarga, assembly GCA_936450705.2. Classification (NCBI taxonomy): domain Eukaryota; kingdom Metazoa; phylum Arthropoda; class Insecta; order Lepidoptera; family Noctuidae; genus Protodeltote; species Protodeltote pygarga. Next base: position 2,295,355 of record OW388264.2, on the reverse strand, counting down.
CATTACATTATCCAGGACGATGCAATGGATAGAGCGAAGGGGAAGCGAAAAACCCGAAAAGCAGACCCCACTATCATGTGGGAATAATTATTGCACAGGAGAGAATGAGAGATTTTTTTAAATATACCTATTGTATTGTGTATGTTTTGCACATGTGAGAGCAATTATTCCAACAAAGATTAGTTTTATATTTAAGTCTTACTAATGTATAGGGCAAAAGAAAAAGTTATAAGTGCGCTTCGCATATTTTATTGCATAATTTCTGACCTAATAAAGCGAAAAACCTATGTAAAAGAACAAAAGTTTCGTATCAATATCAAATCCGAACCAGGATATTTAGAAAAACATACAGATTACTTTGTTTGTAGTTTTGCTCTCGGGAGCTAAAATGTACAGAGAGTCAGGACTGGTGACCCGAGAGCAAACGACATACAGTCTATGTGAGGAGAAGCTGGTCCTGAGATCGACACTCGCAGACTTCTCATGGCGAAACAAACGCCCACAGGAAACTACACTCGCTTAAATTGAAAGGGATAAATGTGGAGAATTAGTGGTACATGGTGTAAACACTGTCTCGCCAATACCGAAACCCGTTAGAATTTGTGCCTTGATGATTTGCAGATAATTTACATTAAGCCATCAGGCCATCATTTTCTGGGTCCCTTTACACAATTTCAAAGGCGTTAAGTTCCGAAGAAGCATAATCGGGACACCGACCTTCAACTTAATGACGTCCGTCGGAAGTCCACTTGCAGTGAGGGAATTCAGGAATTTTATAGAATAATGAGTGGCGTCATCTTGATTGACAACAGTGTTTATAAATGTGTAAAACACTTCATTCCCTTTCATTTATAAAAGAATGCATTCGTTGATTGCTGCAGCTTGATTATTTTTGGGCGTTTTGAGTTGGAAAATTCTTGAGCATGTGGATTCCTACTCAGCCGCCCATAATTATTGTCAAGCTCAACTTATGAATACAGGATCATAAAAATAATAGTTTCAAAGAACCATTCACCTCATCAGCCCCAGTTCCTCGCGTCACCACAGGCAGCGTTCAGTGGAAATTGCCGCTGAACATAACTGTGACACCACCCATTATGTGTTGGTTCCTACGGATGTCTTTTAGAGTTCTGTGTACCGCATCAACTGCTTTTCTGTTTGCCATTATACATTCATCCTATCATACGATCAAAGAACAATTCTTAAGCAAATGCCTGCCTTGTCACTATTTCGTGACACATCACAAACAGGTGTTTCGTTGCTCTGTAAATTGATGGGAATCTTAAACATGGTGTGCGCTGTTTTGTCACCAGAAAACAACGTGGCAGTAATCGCCGAAGACGCTACTGCAATTGTAATTTTGCCCTGCCTCCCTGCAAGGATGCCAGTGGTTATAAATATTTTTTCTGTCCCATCAGGAGTATCCAAGAAAAATATTTTTCCTCAGATTTAAATCGACTCCTAACGCCATCTAGTTAAGAAAAAGGAAACATTATGTTTTAAATAATAATAATTTTAATGCTTCAAATTAAAGCGGATTTTTTTTATAAGCTGAAATTTTTAAAAGTATAATCCCACACGATGCGCGTTGCTTCCTTCGGGTTTCAAATTGAAATATTTAAAAAAGAATTCCGCTGATCTAAATAGACTCTCACGCCATCTAGAACACTATGTTTTAAATAATATAAATTTTATAAATGTTTCAAATTAAAGTGGTGACGTTTTTTACATACATACATACATAGACTCACGCCTGTTTCCCAGAGGGGTAGGCAGAGACAACGGATTTCCACTTGCTACGATCCTTGCATACCTCGTTGCATATACGTTTTTTATAAGTTGAAAAATTATTAAAAAGCATGTTTCCTTCGGGTTTCAGCCGGTATGTAATAAAAGTCATTAAGAATGAAATACCACAAAAATACATATTCATTTCAATGACAAAAAAAAATACAAAAGAATCCACAAAAAGTTTGCGGTACTGGGGATCGAACCCAAAGCCTTACACTTCCAAGGCGTTCGCCCGACCGGAAGGCTATGAAGTCTGTTGACATGTAGATAAAATAATCGTTCCTAAAAGATATTATATGTTATGTTATGTAATGTTTAGCTCCTTGTGGATATAGCGTGATAATATTTTGTAAATTGAAATTTAATAATATTTTTCCCCACAACAACAACAATTCTGCAGCAAATTCTAGAAATACGCTGCTTACTACAATACTGCTCATCCCCCATAATTATAAACGTGATAATTTATACCCTATAAGTTGACCAAGAATTTAAAAAGTATATTTGCCGAATTTCAACTAAATCTGTCCAGTAGTTTTCGCGCCAATCAATTACATACATACTTCGTTACGATTTTATTATTTTATATATATATATATATATTATTTTCTTTTGTAGGTACCTATTAGTCTGATACCTACATTAGTTTGCGGTCGGCGACGCGAATATAACGTAATATGAACAGAAATGGCGAAATGGTGGGTTTGTTTGTTTCAACAAAATATACGTTTTTACCTGTTTAGCTCTTGTTTTCCTCGGTGTAAGTAAATTGTAGAATATAGGGTTTTGTTTTGTTGTTATTGTAGAATCGTATTACTAATTAGTTTCGAAAGTATTCTTTAAGGTCTTTTACATAGAAAGCTTTTTCGGAAGAATAATATTACTTGTTAGGTATGTTGCTGTCTTAGACTTTTTTAAGATAGTATAAGTATAACTACAACTTAATCGCTGCACCACCCTATGGTTGACTAGTAGAGAATACCTTAGGCATTAAGTCCGCCAATGTATACTTTTGTGACATGAAGTTTAAATAAAAAAAAATAGAGCAGCTCTACAGAAGTATGAACCGTAAGCACGGGTATGAACAACGCGGCCACGACACGAGCTCTGTCCGCGATCATACCTCGATTGACTGCAGTTCAACTAGGCTCCACGAGCGTAATAGTAACATTTTTGCGTGTATTGTTAACTGCTGTGTTACATTTTACAAAAATGACTAGAAAACCTTAATTGAAGAAATTATATTTTGACATTTCGATAGTGAGAAATGCTTACGCTCCGTACAAAGCAATGTTGTTGACGATATCACTCTATATTTTCTTATAATATACTCTAAAGTTGCTATAGACTTGCTCATGTTTAAAACTTTAAAATGTAATAACCTATAACAACAATTGAATACGATGATGCATGATTCTTTTAAGAACATTGCTGGCTAATAGCTTAATTATTTTAAGTATTTGAGAGACTTTTTCAACGGTGTGTAAAGCAATAACCATGTCAAAGGCCTATGGGCGGTTTAAACTTTGACACCAGGTTGTCTAAACCATATGATAAAGAACGAAGCTTACCCTTTATCCCTTTTAGCACCTTCGTTTATCCCTTAGGAACATATAGTTAGGTATGCCTGCCATCAAATTGGATACAATATTGAGACCTGTTTGTCTCCTAAGCTTAGCAATACATCATTTTCCAGGTTTCCGAATCACAATAGATACAAAACATATTTTCGTAAAATTACGTGGAAAAAACATATTTTATCGCAGGCTCGCCTAGTTTTCTTTAAGCCATTTTCCGAACGTCAAGGGTGATCGATTGCTTTCAAATATTATGGTAATTTATCAGCTATTCTGTTGACGTTTCGTCAGCAATCAGTTTGGGAATATTGCTTTGAAATGTGGGTAGCTGTAGATCTTTGGTCTTGTATATAATTATAAACTTGGGTTGAAATACCCCTTTTTCTTTGTAGCATTCTTGTCAGAGCGGTCGTGGTCATGTAAGAGAAGGATCGAGCATTAATCACCACGATAGCTCACTGCGTGGCTATTTCAGATTATTAAGTCCAGATTTCCTCACGATGTTTCTTTCACCGTTAGTCAGTAGTGTCTTAGAATAACTAAGAAAGTACATACGAGTATTATATGACATTGAAAAAGTCACATTGGTACACGCTAAGTTCGAACCTATCCCCACGTGCTTGCAAAGCGGATTTGTAACCAGTGAGCCACCGTGATGGTATCGGTATTATAGTTAATACTTAAGGTTAGCTAGTTTTACTAGATACTTAACCGGTATATTAATTACCGGTTCTTAGATAGACGCTCCGGTATTTCTGTTTCCTAGATCAGATAACATTTTTAATTCCTTGATACGGTATTATTTAGTTTATAGCTTAGCTGACTACATTCTTAGAGATTTATGTTAGATAGGTACTCACGTATTTTTAAAAATATAATATCTCGATACCAGTAATTAACACTATGTCAACTTGAAAAAGTCAACTTTATAGTAGAAACGACTAAAAAGAACAATACTAGAGCTTTCATAATTAATTTTTATTATATCTAATTGGCGGGTTACGTATATATCGTGATAAAGAAGACAAAATATCTGTGGATTACAAAAATATTTAATTTATCTCGTGCAGAAATCGAATCTGCGACACCAAGTAAAGAACGCGAGGTAACGTTTACGTGTGGTATACTATTGGTTCTAACTTATACTTATTTCAGTGGTGTACAACGAATCAAGTAGTGTGTTCATACGAGTCATATTTTTAGCACAAAGGGACAACAGTCCTTATAAAATGCAGGTTCCTCGATGCGTATGATGCGAGACCTCCTATCACACCGAAGTGTAACAGAGTCTTAATTTGAGTTACAGTAAGCGCAAACTTATTCATATTCATTTTTTATATAAAGCCAGTTTACATGTCAGAAATTGATCGGTATAAACATAGAATTAATTTTAACTAGGCCGGGCTGAAGTTAGACACGAATGGCGTAGCAGTACACATTTTAGGAACTAAAAGGTGACGAGAGGCGAAGTGTGTGGGTTGTAAATAGTTAGTGAAGAGGAAAGAGATGCGAATACGCATAATACGAAAGCCCAACTTTCAGCCCGGCCCGGCAACATAGAACCTCCTCCTTTTTGAAGTTGGTTAATAAAATCGTCAGTTTAATTGCTTTTTCTTGTCAATTTACTATTGGTGTCAATGAACGACGATAAATAAAATTTTATCAAACGATTATGATGTTAATCTTGATAATAAAACATCGTGAACATTATATTCTCATAGTGGGCGATAACGCCCCTTTGTGGGCGCTGCAGGCCTAAAGGGTAAGGTAAGAAACCTAGAAAAAAAAATCTAAGTTATAGTGGTTTTTAAATAGGTGAAAAAATGGGGGCGCTAAAATATAATTTATTCTCAAAGTCGGCAGTAGACAAATTAAGTTTGGGTATCCCTGATATATTCAAATTATTTCCGCAACAACCTACTGGGCGAAGCACCACTGACGCGCGCACTCGATACTCTCAACCTCATAGCGAGTAAAACAGATCTTTTCTGTTGTCCATTGAGCGAATTCACAAGGATAGCACTGTGGGTAATATGTTATGAAATTTAGTTGTTTAGTGGTTGTTTTAAAGGACATTTAGTAACTTAATTGTAGTTAGAAGTACACTATTGCATTAGGTAAAACCTGTAATAATAGTTGTATTAATAGATAAATAAATAAATAAATGTTTGGATATGGAGTTAACGGTGTGATATTCGGCTACTACGTGTGGGCTCACGTTACACAGAAGTGTGGGTATGACACTTTATGTTGGTTTTATTGTTGTTCTACCTACTCTAAAGGCTTAGATGTAGGCGCACCGCGCATCGTATTTACATTTACAGCTTCGTATCCGGTTAGTTTTTTATTAATCTTTGTATTTACACCACATGAATATATCTAAAAAAATATACATATAGACTATGGGAGTGTTTAGACGTAATTTGTAATTTTGTTAAAAATACTTAACTATATGTCAGTTTCGGCAACAAAATTGCAATGTTGTCATTAATATTACTAACATGCTTGATGTTTAAATAGATTAAATAAAAATTATTAATTTCAGTTTCAATTATGCGACAAGATTCCTTCAGAGCTAAAATTAGCGTTAAAATTTAAATTTGGATTCTAGAAAAAGAAAAAATTAATCGAAGTCTTAATTTGACAGAATGAGAAGAATCTTCTTTTTGTCAATTTGATAGCCCCAATAAGATTTATTTCATAGCATGAGACTGCTTTGAGCTTGAAGTAGAGCCAGTAACGAAATCTACTCATGGAAATCTAGCTTGATCAATCTACATACATCTTCCTACCTGCGCTTTAATTTATTCGGATTTACCCCGTTTCCTAGTTCGGTGTACCAGGCGGCCATTAAGCCAGAGAGTATGTGCAATGTTTATTTCATGTACCGTCCATGGCGCTAGCATTCAATGCGACGCCGGATTGATTTATATCACCCGACGGACTCTATAGGGTTTGTTCTGGATAATATTGCACTTTAGATGAAAATGTTTTGGAATGAAAGATAAAGCTGTGGGATAGAGATATAATATAAAGAAGATAAAGCAAGCTTTTGTTTTTTTTTGACCATTTGCAACTTGCACCAAAAGTTTGACGGTTTTTTGATCAAACGACCATGCAAATTTGACTAAATGCACCCAACGCGAATAAAAGTAACATTTTGCGTTTCACAGAAAAAAAAGATAACCTATGCCACTAACAACCCAAGCATGGATTTTTCCCTTTTAAATAAAACGACGAACTTGAGACTGGATTTAATAAAAGCAACCTTGCAGGCTCTGTGGTTACTTCTGCGGTTGACTTGAAACTCTACTCTGATAAACAAATAAACAAACTTATTTAATTAAAGATGAAAAAGATATAATTATGCTTGTGGTTCAAGGCCTTAATTAAAAACTTAAAATAAAGAATAGGTAGGTACATTTATTTTGTAAAAACATTGTGTAAAATCAGTACAAGGCATTAATATGTATATTATTTTACTTGCAACATGTTTTGCCAATTTGACGTAAAAAAAATTGTGAATTTGTATAGTGACTATTAAATTTTAAGTCACAATTATGTACCTAGATATTATTATATAAGTAAGTACAACATGTAGTTCTGTTATAAGATAAAATATAACAACAGTTGTTTTTAACCTATGTCCAAAAATGAAGCAATTTCCAATTGTATGCGATTTTTTTAAAATTTGTTCTCTGTGATTAGTTGGCCGATTTAGAGTAATAGGCTTTTTGCTAGAAGAGTAGATTCCTTCACTTACCATCCATATCTCACGCCACAATGCTAACCAAATCGGCGCGTATCTATGCTTCAGCCCAGCCACTTATGTTCATCTACCAGGTGGTTTTTTAAAATTCCAAATAACATAATTCATTTTATTCATATTCTAACTGCGATAACACGCCTACAAAACATGGTAATTTTACTATTGTCTATCTAAGATAATTGTTTGTCGCCATATGGGAGGTCCATATTGAGACGAATAGAAGTTTCGGAGTTTTCTGAATTATTTGGAGGTTGAATTTTAACCTAAATTACTCTCGAACCTAAATTTAAAAAAAAAAACTCGCATCAATGAAAATCGTTGGTTCCTCTATCAATTTTGTGTGGATGTCAAAACTGGTGCTAATTCGATTTACCCCAGTTTAGCCTTCGTATACGTTGGCTTGACTATAGTTGTCCATACGGAGCGTGCCTTATTTATTTAAGCACAAATATAAATCAATATTTGTGTTAAATGCGTTTTAGGGCATTTCTTTGTAACTTTTCAGACGGGAGTGTCCTTCTTTTCCCGGATTTTTCAAATATGAAACTGCGTTCTAAAGGTTTTTGTACTATCTCTGCACCTGGCAACAAAAAGTAATTTAGGTTTTAATGATAATGTAGCAATATAATTGAGTCTATTCTTCACTTCCAGTTTCTTTCTTTCTTTTCTTATCGTGTGGTTGATGAACAACCTGGGGTCAGAGTTTAAGCCGAGTAGGCCTCTGACATGACTTTACACACCATTGGAAAATCTCGCAGGTGTGATGTTTTCATCACGATGTTTTCCTTACCTTCCAGTGAACAGTAAGGACACGCTTTATTCTTGTGACACCATTTTTCAAAGATATGCCATTTAGATAGTCATGACAGTTAAACTAGCAAATCAATGGTCAGAGGTCCGAACCCAGCACGCATTGTACGCGTTGCCAAGCACGAGTATCTTAATGATTTTCTATTGTTTTCTTTACGACAAATCTGCTTGCCTCTTTCCCCGTCTGCGATTATGGATACCAACCCCATACTATTTTATCGCAAAGAAAAAATCAAAGACACATTTAGCTTGAACAAAACGCGGTATTACGTGTTACCGCAAGAAATGGCCATCAGCATTCCCTACGTTATCAAATTCATATTACTATTGGAAAACTCTTTTCATAACTGAACAAGAAAAAGGTTATGACAGCTCTCCAGTGGTAACAGTTTATTGGAAAATAGTACTTCAAAGAAAGAAGAAAACTTGCATGAAATATGTTATATTTTTTATTAATGAAACTAGTTTTTTTAGGTGGCATGTGGTAGGTACCTAATACTAGGGGTAAGTACGATGCCCGAACTTGCAAGTTCGTAGTGATTTGTGAGTTAATACATAAAAATTGCCTAAACTAAAATTCATTTTAGGCAATTTTTATGTATGAAAACTAGTTCCGATTACACTGATATTTTTGCTAAAACTTTGTTATATTATTTTTCTCAACACCTTTTGATATTTTTCATAACTATAATTATTCAGTGATTTTATTATATCTTTAATGTGCGAGTGAGATAAAAATATGTACCTACTAACATTTCACGCCAACATTCGGTGAAGGGGTGTTTGGTATTACCCCGGGCAAGCTGGTCGGGGTAATTAATACCGTCCTTCTACCGAGAAAGTTATCAAATAAACATTACAACATAGTCTAGACATATAATATCACAAAAAATATGTATTTGATTGTTTACTTAGCTATCTATCTGGTGTCGTGTCTAGTCTGGTCTAGTGTCGTGGTGGCGCATTAGTTACGGACCCGCTTTTCAAGCACGTGGGTGTGGGTTCGAACCTGGTATACCAATGTGACTTTTTCTATGTCATATGAACTTTTTTCTAATAATCTAAGACACCACTGATTAACAGTGAAAGAAAACATCGTAAGGAAACCTGGACTTAATTGTCTGAAATCGCCAACCCGCAGTGAGCTAACGTGGTGATTCATGCTCAATCCTTTTCTGTATGAGAAGAGATCTTTGCCCTGCAGTGGGATAGTTTTAAGCTGACTTATTATTATTACTAGCATCTTGCTACCAAGAACCTTTAGATTCAACACAGATGAGCCGTTCACTGTACCAAAACATTCGGTGATACTATTACCACAGTATACAGAGCTCTTTCCCTACAGTAGTCCAACGAACACGTCTAGACAGAGCAATCGTGCGGGGTGTGTGGGGCGAGGGACGGAGGGGGGGCCGCGGCCGTCAATACCTTTTTCCATACTCCATACAGGTACTACACCGTCATTTGTTTTTAGAGGGTGGCACATTTTATTTATTTGAATTTTGACTATTGATTAAATTTTTCAACGGGTATGTTGATTATAAATAATTATGACATTTTAATTTTGAGATCCAAGATGGCGGATACAAGTTTTTGAAAAAACTCAATATGGGTATCGTTTTCGAGGTTTTCAGGGGTGGTGATTACGAATTTGACATTAATTTAGAAATCCAAGATGGCGGATACGTACGAGTAAAAAAAAAACAATATGGGTATCGTTTTCGAGGTTTTCGGGGGTGGTGATTACGAATATGACATTAATTTTGAGATCCAAGATGGCGGACGTGAGTTTTTGGTACAAATCAATATGGGTATTGTTTTCAAGGTTTTCGGGGGTGGTGGTTACGAATATGACATTAATTTTGAGATCCAAGATGGCGGACGTGAGTTTTTGATAAAAATCAATATGGATATCGTTTTCTAGGTTTTCAGGGGTGGTGATTACGAATATGACATTTATTTTGAGATCCAAGATGGCGGATACGTACGAGTAAAAAAAAAACAATATGGGTATCGTTTTCGAGGTTTTCGGGGGTGGTGATTACGAATATGACATTAATTTTGAGATCCAAGATGGCGAACGCGAGTTTATAGTAAAAATCAATATGGGTATCGTTTTCTAGGTTTTCAGGGGTGGCTTTGTACTTGGAGACCATGCGGACTCTCAGATATCGATTTTGAAAGCAATCGGTCCAGTAAATAAAAAGTTCAAAATGGCGGCCATCTTTTTCAATTCTGACAACGGCTTTGTAATTGGAGACCATGCGGACTCTCAGATATCGATTTTGAAAGCAATCGGTCCAGTAAATAAAAATTTCAAAATGGCGGCCACCTTTTCCAATTCTGACAACGGTTATGTACTCGGAGACCATGCGGACTCTCAGATATCGATTTTGAAAGCAATCGGTCCAGTAAATAAAAAGTTCAAAATGGCGGCCACCTTTTTCAATTCTGACAACGGCTTTGTACTTGGAGACCATGCGGACTCTCAGATATCGATTTTGAAAGCAATCGGTCCAGTAAATAAAAATTTCAAAATGGCGGCCACCTTTTTCAATTCTGACAACGGCTTTGTACTTGGAGACCATGCGGACTCTCAGATATCGATTTTGAAAGCAATCGGTCCAGTAAATAAAAAGTTCAAAATGGCGGCCACCTTTTCCAATTCTGACAACGGTTATGTACTCGGAGACCATGCGGACTCTCAGATATCGATTTTGAAAGCAATCGGCCCAGTAAATAAAAATTTCCACGTTTTCCAATTTTGATAACGTGTTATACATACTTACAAAAAAAGACAGTATAAAAACATATTTTTGTTTTTAGTCCTGTGTCAACCCTAACACTTTTTACGTCGCGACGAATGTCTAGACGTTGTCGGCATTTCCGAAAACATCAAACGCGTCGACTGACTATATGATGTTTAGACTATGCTATTACTACTAACAAAAAGTGGGTCATTTTGTCCCGGCCACAACTTCGGCCAACAAAGTTTGACGAGATATCGATGGCTCGACTTTGTAACGTCATCTGCGACACAATATTGGAGATCAAACTGTGACAAAGTGAGAATGTTTTTCTTGAACTTTTCTCAATGGGTTAGCTAAAATGGTCGAATATCGAAATTTCGGTCGTACTGGAACTTTTTATGATATTGGAGACACGCACTATGATTACACTATGATTTTTTGCCGTTTATTAACTCATGCGTATTAACGAAAAAAAATAATTGTATTCCAATTACTCCGTGATTAGTGGGCTTGTGTAATTAAACCCGTCATTAAACGGATACAAGTCAGGATACAAAAAATCAGGATTAACATAAATATGTTTCTGGTAAATAAGTCTATGGTGGTGAAAAAACTGAACATGGAATAGATAAATAAAAAACAAAACATCATTTTAGGACATTTTTTTATTGTTAAAAAAACATTTATCGTAGAACTAACGTCTTTTTCGTGGTCATGGTGACTCGCGCCGTTTTCGAAATGACGTTTATGTTTGAAAGCGGATCTCCCTGATTAGTCCTATAAAAAAACTGAAGTCTGAATGATGTAATGACACCATGTCAGAAAGAACGGTATTCCATAAAATATTATAATATAAAGCAAACCTCTTGTAACAACTGACTCACTTTATTATGACTAAAATTCCGTTTTATTGTGTCAAATTGTGTGTCGTTGATAACTGACTTCTGAAAAAGTGGGAGGTGACCTTCTTCCTTAAAACAGATGCAAAAAGGCGTGAAATACGCTCTTTCCTTACTCGTCCTGCGTTCCTTATTGGCATTGTTTCGCAGACCTAATCGGACCCCTGCTTTTAAGTTACTGAGCCACTCATTATTAAACATTATTGAACTTCCTTTAGACATTTTAAAATGCATGAACATAGTTACATTTAAATCTAAATTAAGGCTATTTCTTCACAATAAGGCGTACTATAGTGTGAAAGAATATCTTAATGACAAATGTAATCAATGTTGACTTGTACATACAATTTGACATTCGGTTTTTATAATTATGTTTCAAGATTTGTTCTTTTTTTTTTAATGTTGCATGCTGAGTAGCAGAACATAGTTGGACAAATTTCTTTATAAGACCATGTTTGTTACACCTTCTTAACCTGTGTTCGCTATAAATGATTTGAGTTTGAGTTTGAAAAATATTTTTTTAACAGAAAATTAACCCTACCTGGACTACTGCAAATTTATCTAAAGCTTGTTGTGCAAGATCAGTTCTTAAGCTTAAGCTCTCTGATGCACGCTTGATCGTTTGTAGGTTTCCTAAGCACCTATTCTAAAAGCTTACTGTAAGCTTCTTGAGCTTAAACTGATACCTGTATCCTTGAGATTTCTTGAAAGTAACGATGTTATCCTGTTTGAGTAATCTATTTGGCGTAGCTAATTTGCATTTGCTTAAGGAAATTGTTATTCCAAGATGGTAGTTATAATTGGAGTTTTGGGTAGGATTTGTGGGAAAATTGATACTGAGAAAAGCCAGTGTACCGACCCCAAATGAGGTGGTTTCACTATTAGACTTGTGGGATTCACGCATTAAGCCACGTCTTCAGTTTGGCCAGAATTTGTGCTAATGGTATTTATTTTATTTTTATTATAAATTTAGATCACGTGGTCATAGATTTATGATGCTCAGCAGTAGCGGAGGTTCCATACAACTCTATTCCTACGGGTTACCATTGAAAAATGGCACATTTAATAAAGCCTACTGACTGGGCCATTGGTTTTTCTTGGGGTTGGCGTTCCTCTTGGATAGATTCACCCTCCGCCACTGATTCTCAGTCCTCCTAGAGAAAAATTAAGATTTTATACAACTAAAATAATAACTATTGGAATTATTTAAGAAAAGTTGTAATTTTTTTTATGAGATCTTGATTTCGATTTTAGCTTTTAAAATTTTATTTCTAATTCTATTTTAGAATACACGATATTTTTTTAAGCAGTAAGCGGTAATTTTGAAGATTATAATTATGTTGCAATATTGTATGGAAAGGTAAATTTTTAACTTGAATATAGGATATAAGTAAAGGTTACTGCTAGTAGCATTATGATTCTGAACAATATGTGTTCAGAATCATAACCCTGCTCAGCCAGCGCTGATTTTCAACTGTTGCCCAAAATGGTAGGATATCTAGAACAAAATCTATAGGTACCTATTTAACAACTTAAAACAGTGTGGTTTGTATGGAAAGGTACCTACACATGTAGGTTCATTCTAATGCGCCATTAACAGCATCATGTCAATTTGTGTCCGATAAAACATCATTGACCAAATCTGTAAGACCAGTCACGCCTCTGTCCTCATTCGGGAATCCGCGCTGTTATATACCTACGTAGGTATATTCATGATATCACATCCATAATGACACTTCTAAGAAACAAATTGAAAATGAGCGCATGACAAGCATTTATATCATATATTGGATGGAGGTGTGAGGCGTGGGTTATAATAAACCTTCGTTTGATGTCATTTCCGCTGTACTGAGCTAAGCTGAGCGAGAAATGAACGGTCTTAATGAAGATGCGGCGTGGTTCTTTGATGAGACCACCCGTGATTAAAAATTATTGTGTGTAGAATTGATAGATATAGATTGTGTACCATTGCAGATAATATAACGGTTAATTAGCAAGTCTAAGGTCTCAGATAAGAACCCAAAAGGTGTATTATCACTCACTTTTCTTAAAATATAATTATTGCGAACTCCTTGCCTTTGGTTACGTAATGCCTGATCCGCCTTCGTCAGATCTCTCTTGGATCGTGTCGGATTGCCGACCCATCGGGCTACCTATGAGAGCGAGGGAATGGAGAGTGCACCTGTGTTTGCGCACACAATTGGGCAATTAAATTTTAGTCTAACTAAGTATATCTCTGTCTATTAAACACTATCGAAAAAGGACAGCAAATTGAACTGTAATGAATTATTTATTAAGAACGTTTTGAGAGAGTGAACATTTTAGGAAGTGTTCGTTTTGAACCTAAAGAAAATAATTATTATCTAACGACTTCAATGAAATGAATTTGGTTTGATTTCGTTAAGGAGAAATTATTTATCCTTGATAATAAATAACTCAATCAGGGAACCAAATCTGCCACATATCAGACCAATGAGCAAACAGCCAGTATTTTGTGGAATGACGCAGGAGTTGATCAGATAAACTACTTAATTAAATCGTGTATTTGTTGAACGGCATACCGACGCATACGCCGACGTTCAACAGAATAATTTTATTTATAGATTACATAACTTAAAGCAAGGACGTATTCGTGTTTTATGAGTGAGCCTCTTGGAATGCTAAGTACCTACAGGTAGGTGTCACATAGCTTATTTAAATTACAAGTCTAGTATTAGTAAAATACCGCGGCCATGTTTTTTGCGCATGCGTAGCAAGTCTTAGTTTTTTTTTATGAGGTTTGAAGCTGGTCTTTATACAGTTTTTACAAAAGAGCCAAAAATAAGTAAATAAAACAATGTTTCATAAAAGAGGAAAATAAGTTTTTATTTGTAATGATCATCATCATCAGCCTATATTAATCCACTGTAGAACATAGGCCTCTCCCAATGTCCGCTACTATTGTACGCTCATTGTAAGTATTTGCCCATAATCGCCACGCTGGGCAAGCGTGTTGGCGGTCGCAGTAACAAATGATTGATGTTACACAGAAGGGTGCTACTGCCCATCTTCCGGATCTTTCCCTTAGTCGCTTCTTACGACACCCGTGGGACGAGTAGGGGTGGTTTTATTCTTAGGCCGGAAACCACACGGCACATTTTGTGGTAAAGTGGTAATAAAATGGTTTCGAAGCTGGTCCCTTAAAAGGGCCTGAGGGCACTTCCATGTGCTGATGGTAAAAACCAGGGTGGTTTTAATGAGACGCCGGATAATAAAAAAAACGAAATGCATATCTCTTAAACTCTCTTATATTATATCATCTATGGAAATGTTAAAGGACATTGCGCAATATTGCCTATTCGCTTTTACTATGTTTTGGAGTTCGAACACGTTATTTTTGCATGTGACGTTGTGTGCATAAATTGGCAAGCTTTGACGTTTCACCATATAGGTACTTTGTTGTTTTTTTACGAATTTCGAGTATGGTTTTAATCAACGTAACACACCTATATTTCCCAAAGGATTTGGCTGTGGATTGGTATCAGGACACAGAGTCCAAGATGATAGAGAGTAACATTTTTGATTTTGTGACTCTTTTTTTTTATCAATAAGCCATTGTATAAGCCACCAAATGGTAGGAAAGCAGTATTGCAATCTACTGTGGAGTACCAGCCTTTAAGATAGCTGCTAACATTTTAAGAAAATGGTAAAATATAATTATCCAATTGACCCTTAATTTTTTAAAGGACAATAAAAGGGTTTAGACCAAATGCTGCACAGAATAAAAACACAGTACAATATGTTCGTAAATAAATACTTTTTGAGAGAATATTTTTCTTCGAATCTATTTATTGAATTTAAAATAGCTACCACTTACTTTGGACCAGTTAATTAGCGGCATTACGCTGTGTTGCTTCCATTTCCCTCCTTTACTGTTTCTGCCTTTTTAGATATAAGCTGTTTGTGTCTTAAAAACATAATGGTCAACAGCTCTGACGTTTCTGCTATCAAAGAATGTGTATAAGAATGAATACGTCAATTTTTTTTTAAATTTAATGTTCTAAAATACCACTTTTGTACTAGTTTGTCTGCGATTAGACTTGATTATAGTAAATTGTGAAGAAATTCTCCATGACAATCCCTTCCGGTATATAAAATTAACCATTGTTTTCAAGAAACGTGACGTAATGACACAGACTTTCTCGTTAATGTACCTATAGACATGAGTTACTTACATCGTGAATGTACTATTATTCTGTTTTTTGTCAATAGGTACTTGATTCTTTAGATAAAATGTCTGTTAATTAAGCTTTGAATTATTATCGTAATTGAGAAAGAAAATTTTCTTTTCTTTCACTCAGTAACGAAGTGACAAAGTTTGTGAAGATGAATTGATGTTTGTCACTCTTTCACGCAAAAACTATGGAACGGATTTAGATGAAACTTAACAGTAATATAGCTGATACATCAGAAAACCACATAGGCTATAATTTATTAATTATAACGTGAGTGACGCGGTCGGGAGCTAATAATATAAATAGTAGTAGGTAAGAGTAATGTACTTTCAAGAAAATTTTTAAAGTTTATGGAAGCCTATAAATGAAATAAAATTCAGGTTCATAGTTCAATAGTGAATCCCCTAAATCAAGTACCTACCTATAAAAATACATAAACCTACCTTAACTGTCCCACTGCAGGACAAAGGCCTCTTCACATAAAGAGAAGAATCGAGCACGCTAACTCACTACGTGTTGGCAATTTCAGACTATTAAGTCCAGGTTTCCACATGATTTTCCTTCACCGTTAGTCGGTCTAAGATTAACTAAGAAAGTATATATTTATATGACATTGAAAAAGTATAGGTTCCATAAAATTACTTTACCACTTTTGATAAAAATGTCATACCTAATTAAATTTCACACGTATTATTGATAACGCTATATGTCACTTGGTCTTGTAAGCAAAAATAGACTTTGTTGTTTTGTCATGCAAACGATAGTCACTCTAAGGGCAACTGTATGGGATTCTAAGGGTAAAGCTATTTTAGGGTCGACTATACATGCCACATTCGAACCCACACCTACACGCTTGCAAAGCGAGTTCGTTACCAAAGCGACGACGCAAAAAAGCCATGTTTTTTGCCATTCTACTTTCTCTGTCCCTCCTCAAAAGGCATCGAGCGTAATACCTACATAATACTACATTCTTTATCTCCCTTGCACGCAATATGATATTTTAAACTAGTTCGTTCTGACGGTTGACATTTAGCAGGTGCGCGCAACCGTTGGTAGCTGTCAAGAAAAAACTGTTATGTGCTATTACGTTATAATTTTCGCGTTAAGTAAGGATAATTAGAGATGTGGGCAATTACTTTCGTAGGGAGACCACGAGTTCGTACCTCTCGTGGAATTTTTAGGTGTATTAAATTTGGTAAATATTTATTCCTGATATGGAGTCGGTGCCAAGGTTAAGGTTGAGGTAGTTTAATCTTAAACCCGCTGAGTACCGACTCCAAATCGAAAGTTTTTGTGTTATTTTCAGCATTTTAGTGTTTAAAGTAGTTATTATTTTTTTGTGATTTTTTTTTGGCAACCAGTAATATTCAAGTAGAAAATTCTACTCTGTTATAAATTTGTCGTCGTATCAAATATTTATTACACAATTTTAGGATGTTTTAAATACTCGTATATACATTTTTTTATTTAACAGAAATATTTTTATAGAAATTTGAATTTTAGAATGAAATGAAATGAAAAATGAATTGAAAATTTTCGATTTTTTTTTTGATGGAATTGTATATTTTAAAATTTGCATTAAATACATTAGTAAACCTGTCATCTTATTAGTACTTTAACTAACTGACAGACAGATAACTTACAGCTTTAACCAGTGGACCTAGAGACTTGAAATTTAGATCAAATACTCCCGGAGTACCCTACATGATTAGTGCTCACTAAAAAAAATTTTTCAGAATTCCATGTCTCAGCGGATAAAATAGGGGAAGAAAAATCCGATATTTACATAAACAAAGTCGCAGGCGCAAGTATAAAAGAAAAACGTCACAAAAACATGCCATGTTATAAAAACAAGGCTATCTAGAGCCAAATATAATTTAATACACGGGTTGTCTGTTATTTTTACATTATCCTTAAATTTCTAGTAATAGAGTTCGTCGACAGATGGCACGTGTACAAAGTTAACCACTTTTATCATTAGATTGACCTTTTATAAGGTTTTAATACATACATTTATGCGAAGTAAAAACTGAAGTGAACTTTATCAAAGGTTAAATAAAACTGTTAATTAGTTTTGTACTAATTTATACTGTATACAGTATACTGTACTTAGGTACTATATACAACGTTAGAATGTATACAGGGTTATTTGTAAAACACCAGCATCCTTAAAAGGGGTTATTAAACTCATCATTATGAACAACTTTTACTATGGGACCAACCCTGAAATCGCAAAAAATATCAGCTGTTCCATACATTTTGTCGAAACATGTGAACATCAATGTATGATAAAGTTGTTTTTTTTTGCGATTTCAGGGTTGATCATAATGATGAGTTTGATGACCCCTTTTAAGGATGCTAGTGTTTTACAAAATTAAATAACCCTTTAAATATGACGTTAGAATGTGTTGACCCGAAAGCCGAAAGTAGTTTGTTCAGAATCAGTAACAGAATCGATTGCAATGGTTTTTAACTTATGTTAGGTATATTTTTGTCCCAAAACATGCCAAAAATTATTAAGGTTGGACACCCATTTTTATTACGAAAATCGGTGCGGACACTGTACAAGGAGGAGGAGCAACTGTAATTATTTAATAAGAAAATTTGAAAAAACAACTGATACGGATGGGACTCGAACCCACGATCTTCGACGTACCGTGTCGACGCTCTAACCGCTGAGCCACCGTATCCCACCAGCACCAGTCGAAATTTCAAATCTCTTTTACACGCCTAGGGCGTGTGGCGACATCTATCGGAATACATTACGTATCCCGACTCAGTGCTCTAAACTTTGCAGTTTTAGTAGACACTGATGCGATATTACCAGCAGGAGCAGGAGGAGCAACTGTTTTGACTTGAAAAACCAGAGATAATATCTAGTTTTAAGGGCAGTCTTTCTCCACAGAAAACAATCTGTAAAGTAACTACATAATAACTTTTAACCTATGGTAGAGTATGATGCGCACTTTTTAAAATAATGTCTCTTTCAGACGTTTGGACGTACGAAGGAAAACGTCACAAAAATTACATATTCCTTTTCTATTTTAAATTGTAGAAATAAAAATTGCAATTTACAAAATATATACTCTATTTTATTTTAAACATTAAAAAGGTTTTTTATATTTCTTTAAACAAATACCCTTTGAGCTCAATGAAAAAATATAAAGTCCTTTGATCGTCAACTCTTGCATGTAACTACGAACATCATGGCGGCCATTTGCAAACATGATTCATGAATCATGTCTAGTTTTTAGTTGAGTGAATTCGACGAGCGAATATTTGATATTTCATTTGGAATTTCATTGCGGCTGCGGTTAACTGACGTGTAAATTCAGAATATATTAATGCGATTAATTACTTAGTGTGTGTTTGTATTATCATTATAAAATTACAACTCACAGCAGAGAAAAAAATATTTGTTTTAAAGAAAGAAAGAAAAAATATTTATTTTCTTTTCGGCAGAATAACATAAAGACCAAAAACAAAAACAACGACAACTTAAAAAATAAACAAATTTTACTCGCTGTTCGGCACAGACAATGTAAAAAACCGAGATAAACGATTTAAAGTTCCGTACTTTCTTATCTACAAATATAGTACTACCAGTAGATAAGAAAGCACGAACCTTAGCATTTAAATTTAATTTGTATCTATCAAAATGCAGATTCGTTTTTTAAAGTTTCAAGCTTCTAATTTGACATAAAACCTTTAAAATTTAAAAAAAAACTCAAATTTTAATCAGTGCGTAAAGGTTGGTAACTCCTGATTATTGAATTATGAGTTAAGACATAGTACTAGAACCACTTTGAAAAAATTACAATGCATGCCTCGCAGATTAAAAGTTATGAAACTAATCTTTGTTGAATTTTGTCAACATACTTACGTACACGGATATAGGTTCAACAAAAAATATACAATGTATATAGTTTGGGTTTATTTACAAACATCCATACTTACTGAAGTATAAATATGAAGGAGTGTCGGCATTTATATGCTATTATGGCGTCGGATTATATAAACAGCTCTCAATCGATCTAATGTATCTGTGATCAATTAATAATCATACAAGCAATCAATGTACTATCGCGGACACGAACGGTGCACCACTTTGCGATCCAAATGCTGTGAACGCAATGCTACGTGCGTAGAGGCGGGACTAGCGCTACGTTCGGACGGTGTAGCGGTTCTAACCTTAAGAGTGGTGCACCGGCTTTGTCCACAAAGGTACCTCTTACCTATACAAGAGACGCACCTAAATGCTAAGTGCTGAAGCGTTTTAAAATCTATCGATTCTGTGTCATAAAATGCGTTAGAAATAGCTCACATCTCCGCATTTTTTTTAAAATTTCATGGAATATTAGGTAGATAGGTTTAGGTAGAGAGAGACCTTCAGTCAAAGAATGCTATCCCTATGGAGTCTTTTCCTTATTTTCAGCCATCAGTAAAGATTATAGTCATCCTCCTTAGCCTTATTATTCCCAAAGTTTGTTGGGGGCGGCTTCTAATTTAACTAGACGCAGCTGAGTAATCAATTTTCAACCGAGCGAATGCCTGACCTCTGCAACCCAAAAGAATACGATAGAGCTAGATCAGTTGTCAGAATTTTATTTAGGTACGGGCTTACTATAACAACACTGTCAAACATATTCATGACAGCCGGGACCAACTGCTTAGCGTGCTTTCCGAGGCGCGGAACAGGTGATAATTAGATAATTTTAGTGCCGGTCTCTCATGAAGAGATAAGTAGCAGGTATAGTATTGTCCCTCCTATTTGCAAATTGCTATAAAAATGGAGACATCACCTACTTTCTTAAAACATAATTTTATTTACCAACGACCCCTTTATTCCGACATTCAATTTTTAAACTGTTTTATTTGCATATAAAGTACATTCTCCTTTGAAGTATATTTAATAATCTTAAATCTAAAATAAACAAAGGATTTTGTACTAAATTGGTTAGATTTATATGTTTAGATACAACTTTGAGCTTTATTCAACATATAATTGAATCTATTTATCGTTGAAATCCATCGAGAAAGATTTCATGGACGATTGCTATTATCTTTTCATTAAAAGTTTTCTAATTCCCGGGTTGGAAATTGTGTAGAAATATAGTTACAAGTATAATTACCTTTATGGAAATACAAAGCCTGTCACAAACGATAAAGATGCAATGATTTGTTTTTATCATGAAAACCAGCCTGTAACTGTCCCACTACAAGGCAAAGGCCTCCTGGTCATACAGAAGAGGATTGTTTACATATAGACTATGGCCGCTACAACAATAAATAATAATAATATAAAAAGAAAAAAACATTTTTTTTCCTACCGTACCTATTCTTTGAGTACGAGATCGACTCGCACTTTGCCAGTTATAAAAAAAAATAAACTTATAATTCGTGTTATCCTACTATAATAATTATAATCCCAAAAAAAATCTGCTGTTCCGTACATTTCGTTACCTAAAAAATGTATGGAATACATTTTGTTGAGATATGTGAACATAAATGTATGGAACAGCTGATTTTTTTTGCGATTTCAGGGTTGGTCAGTAAAAGTTGTTCATAATGATGAGTTAAATGACCCCTTTTAAGGATGCTGATGTTTAACCAATAACCCTGTAGGTATAATAGATAAGCTTAATCCTCGTTTCTTAACCCCTAACTGCTGAAAGTCATCTCAGTATTGTAACTTTTAATCTCAAGTTTTTGACTAAAGTTAGAGGTCCGTTGACTAATAACTACAATTAAAGTTACAAGTTTAGTACAAAATTAAATTAAAACGCTAGAAGTTGAAGTGATACTTTTGACTTATTAAGTCTCTGATCTTTGAAGTCCAGTAAATCCAATTTTAATTTATTAAAGTTTCAAAAATTTTGTTAAATGAAAAATCTATTACACAGTAGGCGCAAATTTACTCGGCCGGGCTGAAGTCTGAAGGCTTAGATTAAGTATTTGCACAATATATTATGCCTTGATAAAGAAAACTCTTGCATTCAGCATAAACAACTATATATTTCACCAAAACAACATGAGAAACACATTACAAACACACGCTTCGCATCAGGCGCCATATTGTAATGGCTGGAACATTATTTTTCTTTTCTACATTTGAAGTAGTTACTATTAATTTAATGTTGTATGTTTTACGGCTAACAAACCATTTAAAATTCTTATTATTAATATATGTAAATTAACAATACAAGGATTGTTTTTATAAATACTTATTTGAGTAATATAAATCTTAATGAATAGGTCTGAAGTCTCACACTACGACCGGAAGTTAGCAACTTGTTGACAGTCACATTTTAATATTTCTTTAAAATTTAAGCTATGTATGACTATTATAGTGTAAGGTAATCTATATCTATACTAATATTATAAAGAGGTAAAGTTTGTATGTTTGTATGTATGTATGTATGTATGTATGTCGGGGGTAATCTCCAGATCTGCTGGTCCGATTCAAAATATTATTTCAGTAATAGAAAGCTACATTCTTCCTGAGTGCTATGGGCTATCTTTTATTGTGATAAAGATAAGTTATCAGCAAGAAATAACAATATCCGTGATCCAAGTCAGAAAAAGTGTAAGAAATCTATATTAATAATTTCGTCAAGGGGTACGGTAGACTCGATCGAAACCTCACCAGAATAATAAAATATGAAAAAATAAAGATTTCGAGTCGACAACATATATCCGCAAAATTAGGATTGTCGAGTATTTTGTTAAATTTTAATGATGCTGACAGACAAATCGTAGTTGCCATATTGGCCACTCTAGCGAAACGGCACTGACACCGGATGACATCTTGAGTAGTTAATAAACGTTCCGTTTGTAATTGGCTCCATGTATCCTATTCCACTGTAATTATACATATGAATAGCTGTTGGTTTTCCATCCGTAAATAAATAAATACTAGCGCACATACGCCTCACCACAACACGTCGCGCCATTCATTTTAAAAACAAAGTAAAACGAAACGTCTTGCCATAAACATTGAGCGTATCAAAAAAATATATACAGTCATCCTTTTCAGTAGTTTCGCAAAGGTGTTATGGAAACTTTTTTATCGGAAATAAAAGAGTCTGCAAAATTGGGGGCGCCACTAGCGCACTTCGCATATTACAATTCAAAATAACAAGTCATATTTTGGTTCTTACATATTTTTATGATGAATTTTTTGTCATCAAATATAATCAATTGAATTACTTTTAAGTTATTCTAATACTCACAAACTTAGTATTTAAGATTTTTATTTTTAGTTCTAGCTGTCACCGCCTCATTCTTTTTCAAGCTGTACCTACTCTGTGTTATGTGTTTTTTCTTAAATATTATATTTTATGTAAGTATATTTTTTAATGTTTAGACACTGTCATGTTTTGCTTATTAAATTATATTATTTAAATAAGATACTCGCAAAAACAACTGACTCGGTCGGGACTTGAACCCGCAATCCCCGGCGTGCCATAGCTTTACCAACTAAGCTACCGAGTCCTGCCCGTTTCATGCCATGTCATGTTCAGGTCATGGGACCAGCAGTGCAGCAGTACTCCGGTAGATATCATCACAAGCGATTAAGCCGTTAAAAAAGAGATTCGTAATTTCAAATGAAGTTGTTATTGTACCTTTTTTTTCTTTTTTTTGTTTACGGGGGGAAACTTTCAAAAGGCACCCGGCCTCCAGGGGAAGAGACCGGAGAGTATGGGATTCTTACCTCACTAAAACCACCCCGGTGATCACCATCAGCACATGAGGGGAGATCCCGGGTCCTCTTAAGAGACCAGCTGCTCCGGAACCTCCCCTGCGCAACGCCTGTTAGGCACATCCCTGGAGAGACTGTAAAGGGGTCTCTCCTGAGCCTCGCTGTGCACGGTAGCATGCAACCACTTTGCCACCGTCTTCTCTGGGGTCGCTCAGTGGGTGCACAAACTCCCCAATCTGAGCTCCCGCGACCCCAAAGGCCCCGCCTGCTGCTGCTACTGTTTCTGCGTATTAGACGCCAAGGCGGTTGCGTCGTCGACGCCTCCTTCTCCTCCGAGCGGGATTGGCTCTCTCTCGCTCCCGCTCAGCGGCTTCCTTCTGAGTCATTACGGTCTCACAGAAGGAGGCTACTTCTCTCCAGTTATCTGTCTCTGCCAACATAGCCCTCAATACTACGGGCAGAGACAAATCCCTGCCGATCCGGTCCGTCAGGACTCGTCGCTCGGAGACCCACGCAGGGCACTCCTCGAGCGTGTGTTGTGCAGAATCATCACTGGAACCACACACGGTAACTTGCCGTAGCTTCTCGACCAATCCAGTTCAGGAACTCACCGAAGCAACCGTACCCGGTGAGCACCTGAGTCAGCCTGTACCTGCGCTCCTTTCTGTTCAGCCAGGTTTCGAAGAGTGGCAGGACGGCTTCGACATAGACGATAAATACTTTTTGGGTAGGTACCTAAGAATCGCAATGAAACCTTCTAGCTTAAAAACGTTTTATAAGATCCTCTAAGAGTTCCATATTTTCTTTTTGAGGTACGGAATGAGATCCGCGTCATCCCAATAGGTTTTTAAATTTAAATTTGGTGCCATCTCGATCAAAGTCAATCGGTTCCTAGGCGAGTGCGGGCAGCACGAACGGGACGGGAGGCGTTGTCATCGGGAAACTTTGCATCGGTGATTAGTACAATAAATTCAATGTGATTAGTACATTGCACGAAGGTGTCCTGTTGGTTTTTTATGAGTTTAGGCTTGCATTCTATTTAATTTAAATTTTATACCCCTTGGTGATAAGAGTGGTTCACGCGGACGAAGTCGCGGGCAACAGCTAGTGTTTTTATAAATTGGAGGATATTATTTTAAATAAACTAATTAATTATTTAATTAGTTTTGAGTGATATTTCTAACAATATTCGCATCTCACTAGCTCAGATACTATACGTGCTGTGTCTTCTTTTAAGTCCTGCTAAGTGGTATGACCGTTGACTGGCAAGTCAGAAGTCGCAGGTTCGAATCCAAGGCGCATTCCTCTGACTTTTCGTAAGTTATGTGCGTATTATAAATTAATTCTTACTTATTCCGTGTCTTCAGCGATTTCATACTTTTAAGTCCAGATTTCCTCATGATGTTTTCCTTTCAGTCAGTAGTGTCTTATATTACTTTGATAAAGTGACAATGGTACATGTCTGGTTCGAACCTACACCCACGTACTTGCCAAGCGGGTCCATAGCACCACCACGACACACACTCTTAAATAAATAATACCAAAGTTATTAAAAGTTTTATATAAATCTACTCAGCATTATGATTGCAATCCCACAACTGAAATATTTATGTTTCCAACTTTGTATAGAAAATAACTCGTCATATCCAATTTCAGAATGAAACCCTCGTACATTCAACTCCAAAAGTGTAAATACACTTATTTATTTAATACACAGATATTTTATCAGCGAGTGCAGTCGCAATCAAATCAACTTAAAGCTACAGATTGGTCCTACACACGTTTAATCACTTTAATGCACTTGTACAGTCGCGCACATCGTTGAAATAATTAAATCGTTTAAATTGAAAGCACCACCGGGTTTTCTACCTCTCGTAATTACGAACCAACTGCATACCGATGCAGCGATGACAGGGTACTGGTGAGTATAAAAGTGTTTCCTCTATCGTTTTTTGCAGCTTTCGCGGTAAAAATGCAGCTAACGAACTTCGCGCTGATTTGTGAAGCTGGGCTTTTCGGAATGTTGCTGTTTTTTTTCTTTGTTTTCCTTTTGCTAGTTTTTATTCTGGTAACATTTTTCTTTTTTGTGCTTTTTTGGCTTTTAGGATTGTAAAGATTATACCACGATATAACGAGTTTGAGTGTTGACTGCTTTCTATCCGTGAAATTTCAACAAATAAGTCTTAAATTCTTGTGTTTTTGAGTATTTTTTAAGCCCGGCGCAAAAAGAGGGGTATTATAAGTTTGACGTGGCTGTGTGCCTGAACTGATTTTGATTTTATTTTTTTTATTGGAAAGGTTATTTGATCGAGTGTTTTTGCAAAAAAAAATGAAGTTTTTCTTAAACAGGGATTGGTGGAAATTTAAAATTTATAGTTAATATCTTTTCGTTGAAAGAGGAATTATAACCACGTAATAAATTGGATAAACTAAGTAGTCTGTAGAGTCTGAGTGTTGAGTACTTACTTTCTCTGAAATTTCAACAAATAAGTCTAAAATTCTTGTGTATTTTAGTTTCTGATTTAGAATACAAAGCAATATTTTACTGAAAATGTTAGAGAAAATTATTTTTTTCTCCCAAACGAGCGCGGTGGATTGCTAATTTAATTTAATTAATCACAAACATATTCAAGAGTAACTCACCATAAATATGTAGATTTGATTTGATTACATTAAGCGCTGAATGGGAAACAGTAAATTAATATTCAGTGTATTTTCGTTCGCTATTCCACGGTTTCAAAGTCCATTGGCTAATAACAATTTAGACATTTATCCGACATTTATGTATTGTTTTACGTTCCAAATACTAATTTAACAATTTACTATAATTATACGCATTGCTTATAGCCATTTAATTAAAGTAGGTACTTAGCAATTTTTTGGTATCATCAATTTATTAGAAAAGAGGTAGATTTATTACCTATTATTTTGTTTCTATTAGCGCTAAGGAGCTATTTAATCAAATATAGCATTTGTTAAAGTATCAAAACTAATAAATATATACGAATATACTATTTAATACACTGGTTTTCATTTTCACACAAAACGAAAAATTTTTCCACGGGAGGAAAACTTATTACAACATCATCTATTAAAAAATATATGACTTGTGTAAACGACAGTACTTAGTCTAGTCTATGCCCGGAGCACTTTCAATTTGTTCATTGTCTTTGAAACAATATGATATGAGAGTCTTGTTTGTGGCTTTTTATTTGTCTGTCATAAAGTTTACTCGTAACATAAAAATTATGATTATTATTTTACTTCGTCTTGAGATAAGGTGACGTACCTACCATGGATTTATTTATCTATGCTGTCAAAATCGTAACTTTGACAGCAGCTATCGAGATTTTCTTCGACATGCTGCTCCCCTAGTACGGAGTACTATCTACAGGGGCAAGAGGCGATCAAACAATTAATTTTTAATTGTTATAATTTTGCGCTGCTTAAAGAGTTAAACTCTATGGTGAAGTAATTTCTATATCTTCCTATCTCTCGCCAGCTCTTTTACTACAATGATTATTTATCAAACTCAATTTTTAGCTCAAATTAGGAGCTGTTTTTTT
This sequence comes from Protodeltote pygarga, assembly GCA_936450705.2. NCBI lineage: Eukaryota > Metazoa > Arthropoda > Insecta > Lepidoptera > Noctuidae > Protodeltote > Protodeltote pygarga. Next base: position 2,268,277 of record OW388264.2, on the reverse strand, counting down.
TCTAACAGAAAACGAATTAACTTTTAAATTTACATTATTATTAACAAATGCCTCAATTTTTTTGTGTTAGCTGTACTTATACACGGCATCTAATTGTATTCCAACAAAAAAAAATGCTAGGACTGATAAAAAAGTATCAACAATTTTTTGTTGTTTTAGCTTTATTTTTTTGGTGCGTGGGAACAGATTACAACGTCATTTCAACCAAATATGTTATTAGCTCATTATAAAAATAAGCTACAAGTTCAGGTTCTAAAGGTACATTCAGTTCCAAATGTCCCAACTTATAGCTCAAAACGCATAGCAAGACGCGAGTTGAAAAGTTTTTAATTCCCCACAAACTTTTAGCTGCGCCAATAAAGTCGGCCATCTTGGAACCAGCCGGGAAAGTTGCGCGACGAGATGATACGACACTGTACTTAATATCATTTGATGGATTATTTTCTTTAGACTGCACGGCTAGAGCAACTTTTTAAAATGTTGGATAGACAAGATGTTTATACTTTTTTTTTTATTGAGTAATTAAACGAACTTACCTCTACGTGAAGTTTGATCATGATAACTATTCAAAGATAAATATTGTAATAAAGGTCGCAGGAAGCTGCTGGATGCAGGTTGCTTCCAACCGGCCAATCTGGAAATCATTGGGGGAGGCCTATGTTCAGCAGTGGACGTCTTATGGCTGAAATTATGAAATATTGTAGTAGGAATAATACTCAATTTTATCACCCAATTAAAAATTGGAGTAAATTACGTGCGCCGCGGTCACGGCGAAAAAATTGTCAATGACGTAAGCTGGATGGTGTTGCCAGCGTAAAAATGTTATTTTGCAGGATTGTATCCTCTGAATATTTACGTGAACGCTGTGTAAAGAAGAAGGACTGCATATAAGATGTCGAGGACTAATCATGAATATAATTCCTTCGAATATATTAACATTGTCATTGCTAATATCCTGACTAAAATTGCAAAGTAATTAGTGGTTAAACTAACTTGTATTTGAAGTTCAATCATACTCGAAGAGTTTCGATCGATAATCTGCAATTTTTTATATGAATGGGGACGCTAAAATTGCTATAAAATTTATTAAGTTGGTAGTAGTAGGTAGTAAGCTATAAAGTTAGTAAAACTATTTCCGGGATCCCGGGATTCGAATAAAATAAATTTTAGTGGTTTTTACCATTCTATATTCTATCTTGTTGCCAACTTTCGGTACGTTATCCGTATCTATTTGAATCACTGCTTAGAACGTAATCTCTAAAACGAATATGTGTATGTTATTTCTAGTTTTTTTAGTATTCAGGGGCTCTACTTCGAAATACGAATTACGAATTTACGACTGATGGTTTGTTTTTTACATTCGTTAAATTTAAAATCATCTTTTATTCGATTTTATTTTTATATGCTTGCTTGCGACTGTACAAACTTAAAATAATACGCATCGAATAATTAATAACGGCCTTCCTTTTTGATAGTCGATTATAAAATATAGTTAACACAATTATAATTTTGTTAGGTATCTTTAACACGAATTCTATTTGTAGAATATATAAGAGCTTTCTGTATGTAGCAGTAAAGTGTCGTACAAACGTGTTTCTATCTTAGGTTCTAGGTTCTAGTTCAAGTATTAAAAACCAGTCGTTACATGATAGCCATTGAGTTAACTAGACAGATTATATCTAATCTAACCAGATACAGCTGAATATCAGTTTCCTATCTATCTGACCCCCGCAACCTAAAGAGATACGATATACTAAAGTTAGATTAGTTGTCAAGATTTTATGAGGGTAATGACTGCTTATATCGACTGTCAAAGATCTTCATCACAACCCTCTGTCATGCTTTCCGAAGCACGGAGCAGGTGGTAATAAGTTTTTAATATTTATACAACTTACAGATTACAGTAATAAGTTTATTTTACACTTATATCGATCGCAGTAGCAGATGGTTGATATTACACAGTAGGATGCTACTGTCCATCCTCCAGATTTTTTCCCTTTGTCGCTTCTTACGACACCCGTGAAAGTGAGTAGGGGTGGTTCTATTCTTAGGCCGGAAACCACACGGCTTACGAAACTTATACAGGGTTATTTGTAAAACACCATCATTATGAACAACTTTTACTATGGGACCAACTCTGAAATCACAAAAAAAAATTTAGCTGTTCCATACATGTTGTCGAATCATGTGAACAGAAATGTATGGAACGGCTGATTTTTTGCGATTTCAGGGTTGGTCCCATAGTAAAAGTTGTTCATAATGATGAGTTTAATGACCCCTTTTAAGGATGCTGGTGTTTTACAAATAACCCTGTATAACTTAGTATAACTCTATAAACTTATATACATTGACCATACAGCCACATATAGGTAATCCCTTCACTAGATTTTCGCTCTAACCTGACTGATTTATTTAACGCATCTATGGCTACCATCATTCATAACTTTCATTCAAAAAACTCCATCAGTCCTCAATGGCTTCTATAGAACGAATCGACACCAATTGATTCATCTCATTGTCACGAACGAGCACTCTTACTCAACATCGCGTTACAATGGCGAACACTTTCTCCAAATCGCCTCGGGTTCAATGTACGGAGTTCCGTCGGCGATAACGCACGCACACAGCCGCGGGCGCAGACAACTAGTTAATATAGACATAATGCCAAAATGAGGGTCTATCAAGCAGAAGCATGGAGACGGTCCATCAAGATCCATCATCCTTTGTCCCATCCACGACGACCGTCCTACTCAGTAAAGTTTTACCGAACATCATACCGGGAAAATTAAAAAATCGCTTGTCGGCAAAGGTTTTGCCCGGTGTACCGATGAAATCCCCGTCCAGTGCCTACTTGTAGGCCCGCTCAAATTTGCACTTGGGGGGGCGATGTCCTAGCATCCAGATTCCTGGACATCACCCCGACACGCTCTTTGGCTTGCGCCCCTACATCGGGCCGGATGTATGATCAGGTTTTTTTGCTAGTTGTGACATTCGTCCTATCATTAGTTGACTTTACGACAACATTGATGCTGTGCCTGACGCCACACAGGAATAATCAATTTCCAAATAAAATGTACACACAGTTAAGCTAATTAGGTTTGCAGGGGCGCTACATAAGATTGTGATTTTTTCAAGAAGAATAAATACAATTTCAATTTACCATATTTTCTGAAAAGGTAAAACTGAAACCTATACAAAAGTAAGTGTGGTTTCCGGTTGTCGTGTGGTTTCCGCGCAATCCGTGTATTAGCAATCATCTGCCTCTGCAATATAGCGACCCGCTTGCCCAGCGTGGCGATTATGGGCAACTACCTCCATAAACGCACAACAGTGGCGCCCATTGGAAGAGTCCTATGTTCAGCAGTGGACTAATACAAGCTGAGGATGAAGATGATGATACAAAACTAAGCGATTTTTCACAATTACATGCAAACTTCTACAAAAAACTCTCTCCCTAATTAGCGGCTCTGCCAACCCAATAGCTTTGCCGTGTGTACCTAATCTTAATAGCTCTAAAGTGTTACTTCGACATAATGAAAGTCAGCATTGTTTCTTATATTACAAAACAACAATTAACACCTAGCAATTAAGAACAACACCTTTTAATTATTACGTTTATACCTTTCTTAATTGCGGTGCTAAGAAAGGTTGGATTACGTTGGTTCTAGAGATGGGCCGAAATTCGCTGTAGGTACTTAAATTGGAAACCTACGATTCTTCGACCGAAATTTTGGGACCTTTTACCGATGATCTGTATTTTATTGATGGTCATAATTTGGCTTAAGGCGTCTCTTCTCGCTAATCTGCTATCTCGCTCGCACATTTAAGTTGATTGAACTAAACCATTTCTAAAAGTTTCAGCAAAAAATTCAGCTTGATCGAAACATCTTTTCAACTTTAATTTTAAGCTATTTTTTTATTTGAAAATATGTTTCAATCAAGCTAATTTTTTTTTCAATATGCTAGCGAGAAAACCGCTATCTCACTCTTACATTGAAACTATAAAATAACTAAATATAGTTATAGTTAATAAAAATAGTCTGCCTACGACCACGAATGCTGCAAAGCCCTCAAAACGTAAGGATTTGACAAGTTAGTAAATAAAACGCGACGTAAACCCGTTAAATACTTAGTAAATAGCAAAAAGAAAAGATGTTTTAGATAGATAATCACATCAAATAAAAAACCTTTTCAACTCCAAATCTCTTTAATCAAAATCTCCAGAACGAAATACTCAATAACCGAAATTAAAAATCATAAATCCTTGAGAAAGTTAATCAATTCTTGAGTAAATCAGTAAGAACAAAGGCGTCGCTATCATTTCCGAGCAGCCCAAGTGCCGACTTATTGAAAAAAAAAAGCACTTCACCCGTAAAATTGGGTGGAGGCGTTGTCGCTCTCTCGATATCTAAGAATGATGTCGTAACATCGTAAATTAAGTATTCAGATCATTTGTGTTGAAAAATATGACATGAATGAGGCTGTAGAAGCCGAGTTTATTTTACGGTGGCATAATACAAGATATATCTTACCCATTATATGCGCAAACTAAAACTTTGCCTTGTTAAGAATAGAACCACCCCTACTCGTCCCGCGGGTGTCGTAAGAAGCGACAAAGGGAAAGATCCGGAGGATTGCCAGCGGCATCCTTCTGTGTAACAGCAATCATCTGCTACTGCGATCGCCAACCCGCTTGCCCAGTGTGGCGATTATGGGCAAATACCTCCAATGAGCGCATAATAGTGGCGCGCATTGGGAGAGGCCTATGTTCAGCAGTGGATCAATACAGGCTGTAGATGATGATGAAACTAAAACTAAGAATAAACCTAAAAATAAATTAAGTAAACTTCTAATAACCAACAAAAATTAAGATTTTGTAATACTACTTAGCTTATACATATTGTAGAAAAAAAAATGTTATTATGTAAAATATCATACAGTCTATGGATATCATCTAACATCCATCCTCCTTACACAACACAACTTGATGTCGGAGTTTAAACTGCAGACATGATTCTTTTTTTGAAATATATCTCAGGTGTGCTGGTTCATCACGATGTTTTCCCTCACCGTTTTAGCAGTTGATAATTAATTTATAATAATATAAAGGCAGGTGTACTCCAACAAACCACAACACCGCTTACCATGAGGTGGATTCGTGGTCAAACACACGCATTCATAATTAAAAATGTATTTCAACACTGCAGCTGCGTGTGGCCACAAGCCACCTCCATCAACGCGTAGTGAATTGAGCGATAGATATTGTAGTGCTTAAGGCACTGACATAAACTGCTCATGTATTGAAGATATAAAATCACATAATTGTTATAAAAACTCGCAAAAAAACATTACAAAGGTCTAGAAAATAATTCAGCTTGATCGGATTAAGATTTCATAAATAAAATTTGCTTCAAATAAATTTCTGTTCATGCAATATTTGTATTGGATGTGGATGGATACAAGAAAAGAGGCAGACTTAGGAAGAGATGGATGGATTGTGTGAAGGATGATATGGCAAGAAAGGAAGTGATTACTGAGATGACGGGTGATAGAGATGTGTGGAGAACGAGGACATACTGCGCCGACCCCAAATAAATTGGGAAAAGGGCAGGAAAATGATGCAATATTTGTGTATGAAAACTTGTTCCGTCCAACCAATCTGAAATATTTACTTAGGTATATGTATATAAACTTTGATTTGTTCTCCTCAACTTGCTTTTTATTTTTTTTCCATTTTTCCTATCTATATTCAGTGATTATTTTATGTACAAGCGAGATCCCAGTTCAGCGAATGTTAGCGCCTTAATATTAACTATATATTCTACATAATATATTATAACGTAAACAGAACTGTGCTTTAATTTGTAGTCCGTTAGGCTCTAAATGGCATACGATGGTAGTTCGGGAAGATTTATAACTTCTAATTTCAGCTTGAACTTTTACTACCTATATTTTCGCCAATAAGCTAGCTAATGGCTTTATTCCGTTGTAATTACGCATAAATTATTAGATTTCCTCTGTCATTAGGCAGATTAAGATCCTAAGAACCTTTATTATTGCACGAACTACTTGACATCAAATTAAGAGCGTAATAATTTTTATAGTAAGTTTTTCAATGGAGTTTTTATTCTCATTTCTTGAAATACATTTATAAGATACGTTTTATAAATAATAATATATAGGGTATAGGATGTCAGAACCCCGTGTAGAAATAAAATCCGGAGAACTGATCTCTAACTTTAGAATATCATATCCCTTTGGGTTGCGGAGGTCAGGTAGGCAGACGCTCCGCAGGAAATTGATATTCAGTTGCTTAAACATAGTTAAATTAGAAGCCGACCCTGAAAAAGTTAGAAAATAATATGCTAGGAGTCTAGGACGATGAACACTCCACAAAAACGCACATAACTTATAAAAATTCAGAAATGCGTGCCTTAGTTTTGGAGCCTAGACAGTCAGTCACTTGAAACTAAGCCTTTTAAGTATGTTTCTTTTCCCAAACCACATCATCATCATCAGCCTGTATTAGTCCACTGCTGAACATAAGCCGCACCTAATGCGCGCCACTATTGTGCACTCATTGGAGTGCCCATAATCGCCATGCGCAAGCGGGTTGGCGATCGCAGAAGCAGATTAGCACACAGAAAGATGCTGCTGCCCGTCCTCCGGATCTTTCCCTCTGTCGCTTTTTACGACACTAGCGGGACGAGTAGGAGTGGTTCTATTCTTAAGCTGGAAACCACACGGCACTTTAACTGTTACTACTAAACCACATAATTGTTAAATTATATTGGAATGTACAGTACAATGACCTCATCCTACAATGTCGGGGGAAGACAAGACGAACTTATCCTTTACCTTTGTCGAGTGTCAACAAAACCCTAGACTCAATTAAAACTTGTCTAGTTTCTATCAAAGAGTAGTGGAATAAACGTAGCATAGACATGAAATTATGGTGAACAACCATATTTTGTAACAACTTGAAACGGGATAACTTTCGTGTAGGTATTCGTTTAAAGTTTTTAGCCTGATGTCAAAAAAAGGAGGAGGTTTTCAATTTGAAGAGCTTTTTTTCTTGACTCAGTGTTTCTGAGTGCGTTGATGTTTAGATTAGCCTTTTTTTTTGTTTAAAGGCTCGTCACTATTTAATTTTACATATAACATCATTCTCCTAGCATCATTATTTCCAAATTTTGTTGAGGTCAGCTTCTAATCTAATCAGATGCAGCTGAATATCAGTTTTCTACGGGACGAATACATAACTGTTCTCCGCAATCAAAATGGATACGATATTCAATCAAAAGTTAGATCAGTTGTCAGGATTTTATGAGGGTACTGCTCCCTAAATCGACTGCCAAAGATCTTCATGACAGCCAAAGCTAACAGCTTAACATGCTTTACGAGGTACGGAGCAGGTGATAATTAATTTATAATACGCACATTTAACTTTCGAAGAGCCAAAAATGCTTTGCCTTGGGCAAGAATCTGAGACTTCTTACTTACCACTTGGCTATCAATGCTTCCTAAAATTGCTTATGAAAAAGTATCAACATTCATTATCAGATTTCATTTGTCATAGTTATAAATTCAACAATATTTTGACTCCAGCACATGTCTCTGTTTTACAAACATACTTTTCATTGGTACTTGTAACTTGTATAAAATTTGCGTGTCAAATATGATCGGATCCGTTTTTATAGTTTTAAAACAAGCTGATATAGATTATATCTTATTTAAATTATAATATTATAAAGTATATAATGATGACAAACCTAAATTTTACAATAAAACAAAGACACCTGCAAAAATATTAAACTGTGGCGTAACATAACAGACTCACGCCTGTATTCCTCAGAGGGGGTAGGCAGAGGTGTATGCAGTATACCCACGTTTTGCCGGCTATGTTAAAAGTCCTATGTAATAGGAGCTTATTGCCATTTACTGGCCACAATTCTAGGCTTAGTGCTACTACTGAAAACTGAAGAAACTTAATAACACTTTGCTCAACCCGATCGAAACCAGGACCTCGTGCTCAACAGTCGCGCTTGCTACCACTAGATCAACGAGGCCGTTTTTTTAGGAAATAGTATAATATACTAAGTATGTATTTACATATAATATATGATGATTATGTGTGTGCAGGTGTGAGGGCGAGTAAGAGAGAGTGAGATTGAGAAGGCTGTGTGTCTTGTGTGTTTAGGTTCCCACAAGTTGTTGTAAAGGAGAACATCGTGAAGAAACCTGGACTTCATAGACTGAAATAGCCGTAGAAATATTAAATAAGATAGCCAACACGCATTGAGCTAGCGTGGTGATTAATGCTCGATCCATCTCTGTATAAGAAGAGGCTTTTACCCTAGTGGGACAGTCACAGACTGGTAATTTATAATCAATAAATTATGTTTATAGTTAATATATTGTTCTAAAAATAAACTTATTGTTGCAGGTAATTTAATTGGGAATTTACAACCAGCTGTAACGGTGAAATTAATTATAACGATGTACTTAATTAAGCATACAATAAATTAATTTTAAACGGGCGCGTTATTGTTAGTGGTTACTATATACGCATTATTAGGCGTATATAATGGAATAAACTTCATTAATTAATTAACTTAGCGTATATCAGTCTAGTCTAGTGGGTATCACCGTTGACTGGCAAGTCAGAGGTCTCAGATTTGAACCTAAGCTGCTAAGGTGCGCACTTCTGACTCTTCGTAAGTTAGATGCGTATAGAAATTAATTACCACCTGCTGCGTGCCTAGAAAAGCACGTCGAGCCGTTGGCCCCGGTTGCCATGAAGATCTTTGACAGTCGATATAGGAAGTCAGTGCCCGATCACGAAATTTTTGTAGAAAGTAAAATGAAAAAGAACTTCCGTCTAAGATGGTTGAATGTAGAATTTAAATTTAAAAATAAATAGATAAAATAAATAAAAAAATAAATAGGTCGCGGGTTCAAATCCCGCTCGTAAACGCTTTGTTCTTTTATTGGTCTTTTAATTTAATGGATGCAGAAAATTTCTAAACGATAGTTTATTTCTAGAGATGCGTACCTTTTTTTTTTTTTTTTTTTTTTTTTTTTTTTTTTTACCTGGGTTTCGAACTTACGACCTTTGACTTAGCAGTCCAACGGTCATACCAATAGGCTATCACTCTTAGTACAATTTTATCAACTGCGCAATAGCGACATCGAAAATTGTAAAACTACCTACACATAAATTGCAAGAGTGACGTCAGACGAGTTTCTTTAGGTACCTAACTACCTACTAAAAAAGATGTCGGGCAGCTGCCTCCCCTCTGCACCCCGTGGCGATGCCCATGCTAACTTCTGATTCCAGTTTTCAGCTTTTCAACAATAAGCAAAAAAAATTTCCGGAAAAAGCAATCTAAGAAAAAGTTTTTCCGTTAACCTGGATTGATATATGTCGGGACCCGGATTTTAGAGGTCGCATTCGTCATTGAGTAAATCCAGTGAACCTTTCTAAGGTGTTGTTGGAAGTTACGACTAAAAGTCGCACTTCGAAACTTTGTTAAGATTTGACGATTTAATTTTATTAGGGATTTTAATACCTTTTTAACATATTTCTTTACCTATTAAAGAAAAAAAGGGTCTTAGAAAAAAAGTTTTTGCAGTTTACTAATAGTTAATACCTTAAAGTTTAATTTTAATTTCTGCGTTTTTTTAGATTGGAGAATTAAATAATTTATTTAACGTTAAAAAAGCATAATTATTTAATAAGACATTTTTCGAAAAAAAACTGATACGGATGGGATTCGAACCCACGATCTTCGACTTACCGTGTCGACGCTCTAACCGCTGAGCCACCGTATCCCACCAGCACCAGTAACAGTTGTTTTTTCAAATGTTCTTATTAAATAATTATATTTAATAAGCTATCATGTAAAAAAATTCACAAAAAAATTTAAAAAAGCATTTAATATTCGATTTTTTCGCCTCAATTTTTTTCCTAACCTTTTTTCGTCGTTCCAAAAAAAGCAGGAGGTTTTTTAATGTTTTTATTATAAAACCATAAATTCACAAGACATTGCAAGTAATACCATCTTTTTTGAGGAAAAGATATTTACTAGCATCAATCGATCTTACAGATCACGTAAAGTCGTACAGTCTGTCGAAACCCTAAATCCACAGACGGTTGAACTAAGCCTGCTGTATCATTCGCGACAGTAGCAGTATTTATAGAAAAAATATATTAAGGGTACCGGGAATTTACGGAGTCCCGACTATTCGGTACCGGTACTAAAAGTCGTTCAACCTCATTTATCTCTTTTAGTTCAATAGAAAAATATATTACGATCTCTATCTGTGAATATAAAGTTTGGGAGCCGCTGGTAATTCAAAAAGCTTTCTTTCTAGTCTGGAGTACCTGATTTGAAGATTTACGTGTTTCGGAAGGTAGTGGTATTCATCAGCCTGTATTAGTCCGTTGCTGAACATAGGCCTCTCCCAATGCGCGCCACTATTGTGCGCTCATTGGAGCTTAATCGCCACGGGTTGGCAATCGCATTATCAGATGATTACTTTCACACAGAAGGATGTTGCTGCCCATCCTCCGGATCTTTCCCTTAGTCGCTTTTTACGACACTTGCGGGACGAGTAGGGGTGATTGACGTAGAGGTTCAGAGCAGTTTAGATGTAGTAGATATTCGGTAATTTCGGGATAGTCAAGTGTCAATACTGGATACGTGATCAGACGCAAAATTCCGGGACTTTTCCGGATTTCCCGGCCATCTGGCAACTACACTATAGCTCTTCCACTTAGCTTGAGTATCCAACAGTTAGACCTGAACATCCATCGTCCACCACACATAAATATCTTTCACCACAGCAGGCTAAGCTATAAACTTATGGTTCAATGATTCCATTACAGTATTTATAGCCGCTACCTCGCTGTTTATCGGATGCGGGTACATCGAGCGGCATAATAGGAGTATTAATTTGTGATTGGTTGAATGTGGGTAGTACGTGATATTATTGTGAATCTGATGCGGGTAGCGCAGTGGTGAAGCGATTGGATTGACGCGTCAATCCCCGCACGGTATTAATAAATTACATAATATTTGTAATATGTATTGTAATAAGACTAAGAACTGACTGCCTCGTTGGGCTAGTGGTAGCAAGCGCGACTGCTGAGCACGAGGTCCTGGGTTCGATCCGCGACGGGCAAAGTGTTATTAGGTTTTTCCATTTGGAAATTCTCATAAACTCGCCCACATGGGTCATATAACACAGCCGGCGAAACGTGGGTATACTGCACACCTCTGCCTACCCCCTCTGGGGAATACAGGCGTGAGTCTATGTATGTATGTATATGTTTGTAATTTTTGTTTCAGTGTGAATGTTTGTGAATAATTCACAAAATGAATAAGTAATTAATTGTTTGTTTGTCACCTTTTTACGCCTCAACCACTGAACCGAACAACCTGAAATTTTGCATATACGTTGTCAAGTGTACAGAAATGAACATACGGTACCTTTTATCCCAAAAAAGTACTGTTCCCTAAGAGAACAACAATGACGTTCTTATGATAATAGATGGCGTCACGCGTCTTCGAATCATGAATTTTCAATATACCATGCAGGCAAAGTTGAGAGCGGAAGCTAGTAATAAATAAAGAAAAAAATATCTATAAAAAACATAATATCTAACCACGCGGGTGGAGACGCAGGAAGAAAGTTAGTAATAAATAAAGAAAAAAAATATTTAAAAAACATAATATCTCCAACTATATCTATTTTATATTATATATATGTATATCTAACATATTGTATATCCAATCCACATAGAACTACAATTATTTAATAAGAAAATTTGAAAAACAACTGATACGGCTGGGATTGTTGTTTTCAAATTATCTTATTAAATAATTATATTTAACTAGCGACCCTATTATACATATAAACCTTTCTCTTCAATCACTCTATCTATTAAAAAAAACCACATCAAAATCCGTTACGTAGTTTTAAAGATTTAAGCATACATAGGGATATAGGGACAGAGAAAGCGACTTTGCTTTATACTATGTAGTGATAACCTAACACGTACTGTAACATGTAAAAAACACACAAAAAAAACCACAGAACTACTTTGAACAGGCTACTTTGTTAGACATCTATAAGGTTTAATAACTCGCGTATATTATGTAGATGACACGGATTACCATAACAATCTTGTTTATAAGCCGTAGGCAGCAATTGAAGGACGTTATTTGTAGACACAATATTATCTTTTATCTCTTTTTAACACTTCCTCAATGTCATGAATAATTCTGGATTGAAGTAGCAGATAAGAATGCAAATATTTGGCAGGCTTATAGAGATTATGTGTGTATAAATAAATTGACGCAAATACTTTTAAATTTCTATCGGATGATACTTGATGATTTTAAATTCCTATCGGGGGATAAAAACTAGAAATTTATTGATTTCTTTCGTTAGATGTTTGGTTCAACGTGGTCGCGTGGCTTCGGCGACCAGTTTTTCGTCAAAGCGCGCATTCGTTGTTAAGTGATTCGAATTGGTGAATTACGAGATTTGGTTATTCGAGATCGCATGGCTACGGCGTTACGTTTTTCGTGGTGGCGTGCATTCGTTGTTAAGTGTTTCGTATTAGTAAACTTACGGGGACGTGTTATTCGGTGTGACACTTTTCCAAGTCATGTAACGCACCCGACAAATTATACATATAAAATAAGATGAGTAGGTACAGTCAGCAAAGGAGTTAGGTTGACAGGTCTTTTACATACGGATGAAGTTTTTTATAGAAGCTTGCATGCGGTTGTGTAAAATTGTTTAGTTTTGTATAGGTTTCAGTCATACCTTTACAGAAAATATGGTAAAATTTAATTATATTGATGACATCTTGAAAAAATTACAACCTCAACTAGCGCCCTGCCAACCCAACTTCTTTGCCGACTGTACCTACCCTAATAAACAGACAAAACAATTTTATTACAAGATCTTATCAAGAAAATTAACAATTTAAAGAAAATGCTAAAAAGTGACGTAAAGTGCGCCATCACTGTGAAATAGCCGCTTGAATTGATGAGTTACGGCTGCCGAGGGACCGGCTATTAACCACGTTGAGTACACAAAGATACCTACTACAAAAATTAAAATTCTCAGATGCAAAATTATTTGGACATAGAATACAAAATGGTATGTACAATTGTACATTATCATTATGTATGTATATACATAATTATAATCATCTTTATATTAAAATATATGTGCATTATAATTAGATAGGATCTCTCATAAACCGATGGGACGGCAATCCGACCGGAGAGAGATCAGGCACAGGGCCAATGCCCAGGCCAAGGCCAGGGCTTAACGTGCTTTCCGAGGCACCGAGTAAGTGATAATTAATTTTTAATACGCACATAACTTACGAAAAGTCAAAGGTGCATGCCTTAGGTTCGACCTTAAACTTTTGACTTGCCGGTCAATGATCACCAACACATGGCTATCACGACAAGACAAGACAAAATACATTATTTCCTTCTGTCCATACCTACACTTTTGCAGCCGACGTACATTATCAGAATATTAAAATGTACGTAATCGACATTATGTTAATATTAAAAATGCAAATGCAAATGCAAATGCAAAAGAATGTTTCTCCTTTTTTTCACGCAGCTACGGATTTACGTGATTTTTTGTTTAGAAATATGTCACAATTTTTGAGTGATTTTAAGTGAGTGGTACGTTTTATTAACTACGGGACTAAAGCTGCGGCAAAAAAATAGTCGAAACGCAACCTAAACATTTGTATTGAAATATTAAAACTACGGGACCGAAGTCTCGGCAAAAAAATAGTCAATAACATACCTAAACATTTGTATCTTTTTCGAAGTTATTTTCTAGCAATTGGAACTGCTGTCAGAAAAACATAAATGAATGTATTGTTAAAATTGTATTGAAACTCGTATAGTATTCGTTATAAATGAAATATGGCGGATTAATAAAATATTTTTGTGAGAAAACATTTTGAGAGATGTGTTTTTTCAATGATGTTGCTTTTCATTAAATTCCACAGATTAAATATTTGCTAACTGATTCTGCAACAACATAATTGAATCAATTTATAAATAACAGTGTTATTTTATAATATTTTTAGTACTGTATTATAAATAAAAACATCTCAATAATAGTTTGTATTTAATTGAGGCCTGAGTCAATAAATATTTATCATCAACATCATTATTCCATTGGAATTAGTAGTAAGTTAGTTTAGTTGTTTTTATATTTTTTGTTTTTGTAAGGGTGAGTATTTGGGAGTGTCACGATGAGGGTGGCATATTTAAAAAAAAAACCCTCTATAAATAATAAAGATTTAAAAAAAAATCTTTAAAATATAATAATTATTACCGATGTATAAGGCACCCAAGTGTTCTTACTTATCGCACCATTAAATTACTTCTATCAATATAGTGAAAATACTTTATACTTATACGTATAACAGAAAGAGGAATATACAATAAAGTATTTATATTCCTTTCTTTGTTTAATTTTAAATTTACACACAAATTAGTGTGAACGTTTAGGCACCCATTTTTATTCATATCACCTTAATGATGATTTAATTTCAAAAACTGGATTTTTACCATTATTGAGCTAAATAGTAAGTTTCAATTCATTTCTGGTTTACTGGTGGTTGTCTATCGATATAATTTATTACGAATCTTTCATGCTCTTCTCTAGATTTCATCGTTGGTTCATTCGAAGAATAAAATTATAGTATTTTTAATATAATTTTGTTAGCGCACCTAACGGGTGCGTTTCAAGGAATACGTTAGGTGCGTTTCATTTCGTGCGTTAAAAATTGGTGCGCTTCGAGGAATACCCCATGAAAATAGCTCATATCATTATCTCTACTGGTTTTGTTATCCTGTTTTTTGAGTGTGGCGGGTAGCTAAAGCACTTTTCTCAATCTCTTTAACTTTTTATTCTTAGCCGCTCACTCGGTAACATTATAACATATTTTACGGATGGACCCGTCCAAAAAATTTAGAGAGACTTTGCTTCGTGAACGTTATGGGGAACAGAAACCAAATTATGTACATTTTCAAACCTTTGGACGTACGATTATAGGCTCCGAAGTCAGCGGTTCAAGTCGTCAAAATTGTGACCGTTGACTGGCAAGTCGGAGGACTCAAGTTTGAATCCAAGGCCTCTGACTTTTCGTGAGTTATTGCGTATTACATACCTCCAATGCGCGCCACTGTTCAGCAGTGGACTGTCAGTGGACTACAGGCTGATAATGACGATGATGATTGCGTATTATTAAATAAATAAATCATTTAAAGTTTCGGTTCCGAGTGAAAATACAGTCTTTGGTTTCGGATCCAACTCTTTTTTTTACAAGCTTGTATTCAACTTGCAATGTCTATAAGGTGGAAAGTTAAAAGCTGAATTAAAACCACTTCCTCTTACGGGGTTGAGTTTTTGCATGTTAGTTTAGTTCTGATGACAATGCATTTTTATGGTAAGCATGACCTGAATCGACATTCAGGACTAGCTCCAAAACTTTTTAACGGTCAACAGCACAGAGCCAAATTTTTGCATAAACCTACGTTTAGTTTTGATTGGTTAAAAACGACTGTTTTTATTAAAAAAAAATTAAAAATCATGTTGCTGGTGTCAGTTCCGTATTATGACAAGCAAAAACGTGGTTTTAGTTGAAAAAAATTGCACAAATATTTTGACAGTCCCGTTCTAACCTACTTTTTTTTTTAAACAATCAATTACCGAATTCCGGTTACTTTCATTCATCGTGCGCGCTCAAGCCCAACCAACTGGTTCCTAATTGCATAAAAAACACAATGTACTACCAGCTTCTACCGCAATATTGTCTTTTGTGGTCTATTTATTTATTACTATCGGTATTTATGGTAGTTTTTTTTTGTTTGTTGTTAAATAAGAACACTGAATTAACCGGTTTCTATAAATAGCTAATTTCTAGATATGATTTGCAATTTATTTTATACTAGATGTGACGTTATGTGATAATAAAATAATGTGTGAGAATAAAATATTTTGTTGCAAGAGGGAGAGATATCACTAGGCATCTTGCTTGAAGCCGATTTTTTTTACATACATTATAATGATTTCTGCTAGGCCCTTTTGGGAATACCGGGCGTTACGATAGCTTGAAAATCAAAGAAACATTATCATTAATATGCCAATTAATAAATGTAGAACCCCAAACCGCTGTTTCCCTAGCCCACTTCTAAGGCTGAGCAGATAATAGTTTCATTTGTATTCGGTGCGGGAACACCCCGGGATCCGGGGATCCGGTGCGATCCCGGAAAATGACCGATGTCCTCGGACAGATAACTTAGGTAGCTCGTCGTAAACTCACTCAATGTCTCACTCACACTTACTCATTGCCACAATTGGGTTTCCGACTTATCTAAGGGCTTCCGTAGATTAGAGTATTCGGATGTAGGTTTAAGGAAGTGTAATAAAATGTTTATTAGAGTAACCTTTTAGGAACATTTGGAGACAAAATAAGTGAGCTTACACTGTCCTATCAACGTTGGCAAAGCCTTAACTCACCGCTCAACCATGACTTTGGGTGGGGCACGCAGGGCAGAGTGGCTAAATTACTCTCTATGAAAATCCGGTTTTTGAATATCACTTAAAACATTTTCACAAATAATTTTACTAGCGAGTCGTCATGATTTCCAATATTTTTGAACATAGTATTGAAACGATGTTAAAAATAAAAGTCTATTATAAATGTTCCATTTATTTTCGTTTTTCCCGGTTTAACATTCCCTACTAACTGCTATAAATTAAAAACCGGTAATATACCGGTAATGTTATACCTACGTACCATATACCTGTATAGTGTAATGAAAATTTAACGACTCGCTTTTATATATTTTATTTTCTGCTGTCGAATTTATCTTTCACATGATTGTGATAACTTTAATTTTATTGTGTCAGTGTCCAAACACAATATTGAACACGCATAAACAAACTCTCTCGTACACATTGATATTCAAAGCAAATATTAAATTTCCTAGAACCGGTTTTCAATAAGTGAGCTGTAGTTTGTGTATTGTATTGTACTTGTACATCAAGCCAGGAATGGTGAAAGGAACAAAAATACATGATATAAAATAACACATGGTAAAAACATTTGTAGCTTTTAAAAATCAGATTCAGGGAGCATGTCACTGAGTTTCCCTCAACAAATCCCGGCGTAAGCTTAAAAGCAACCCTGGTTTAAAACAACATAACATGTGTTAGAGGATTTCCGAATTAATTTCACATTTTCTATAGAGATAGAAAAGAGGAGATTTTCTAATTAAATAATTATAAGCCAACATGTAAAAAAATTAAGAAAATTGGTAATATCGCATCGGTGCCTTCTATAACTGCAAAGTTTGGAGCACTGAGTCGGATACGTAATGTACTCCGCTAGATATTACCACACGCCCTAGGCGTAAAAAAAGAGGTTAGAAATTTCAACTAGTTCTGGTGGGATACGATCGTCGACGTAAGAGCGTCGACACGGTACGTCAAAGATCGTGGGTTCGAATCCCATCTGTATCAGTTGTTTTTTCAAATTTTCTTATTAAATAATTATATTTCATTGAGTCTTTTTCATATAGGTAAGGTGACTGGTGACTACCATCCCATATGGGATCAGGGGCGTTCAATTCATGTAGGAAAAAGGCATTGCAGTCTACTCTGAGAACTATAATATGTATAGATATGACGCAGACGTCGAATTAGTGAAACTAAATAGGATTTGTATACATGCCTACCCTGTCGGAAATGTCTACTCGCCCCTTTCAGGGATAAATATCTGTTGAGTCTTCTGTATCCTGTGAAGATCCTGACAGCCAAAGAGACCCTTGCCCTACTGAGTGTGAGCAGCCCAGCGTAGTTTGCTCGTATAACCCTTGATAAGACTTTACGAAGACACAGTGGAAAGATCTCTGAAAAACAAAACAGCACGCAATAACAAATATTAATAGTACTACCCAATTCACATTATATTCAACCCTAATTTTAATATTATAACTTTTTGTACAGAATAACAGCCATTGTCCTTTAGAAGCGAATTTTATTTAACAAAATTTGCATTGGTCGTCTAACGTAGATATTTTTACGAGTATTTCCAAGGGCCTGGTCGTTACGGGAGTGTTATTCTGGTTTTACGAGACGAGTGATTGAAAGAGGAAATCCTTTGACTGCTGTTTGAAATGTATTAAAATTAAAACGATAGAACACTTATAACATCATTTATATCGTATGTATCGGGATATCGTATGTAATTTGCCGTGAAATTGAACTATTTTGATGCAGTTTTGCCGATCATCACAAAAACTATCGTAATATCGATTTTATGCAAAATCACATAAAAGATATTAATACAAAAATGACGAATTTTGATGTCTGTAGGCATGACCAACACTTAAACTAATAACATATAGACAGTAAGTTCCTTGTAAAGTGACGTTGTAAAAGTGTCTCAATCACGCACACATCGAAACAGCGTTGACGTTTCGGTGACGTATAGGTAGTGTTGCAACAGTAGGAATTTTTCCCCAAATTTCAATATATATTTACATAGAAAAATAAAATAGCAAGGGTTTTTATTGTAAATATTAGTATGATGCTAATCTTTTTATATGAATAATTTTATTTTTAAATGTTTTTTTATGCAAAAACATGCAATACATGTGCTTTAGCCATTTGGTTTTACTTTACATTTTTACAATATTATTATGCAAGTTTGCTATATTTTAGAATATCTACTCATATTAATGTTGTAGACATACTAAAACTAATATTATATAATGAGTTTCAAAAATTACCACAATTATTGGGTAATAATTTTGGTAAACTATTTTTCCCTACTTGGCCACACTACGACATCATGGCGTCTTTTTAAATTGTGTTTGAAATAATTTGTTTTGATTAAAGATTTAAGTACAAATATTTTAGTAAAACGTAACACTTACCTGTGGTATGATACATTATCACATTTTTAAATATTTTTTGATTCGTTTGGGCAAAATTTCACTGTGCATTTTTTTTTTTTTGCGGAGCTGTGTTCTGAAACTTACGTCACCAAGCACTGAGACGGCGTCACCGCGCAGAGCGGTCCTCCACCAGTACTCCACCAATTGAAGTGCTACATTTTCGGTGCGCGGATTGCACTTCTATATGTTATTATTCTAAGGACCAACATATGTCTATTCTTCCAAGACAAGACAAAAGTCATTCTATACGTCAAGATTTCTCTTCTATGCGAGCATGAGGGCACCCGAAGACAAAATTTCTACGCGGACAAAAGCCTAGACTATTGTCCATAGCAACGGGGAAGTATTCTGATAAATGTAATCATTATAAAATTCTACCATAGAACGAAACGTCGTAAACAAAAAAAAAAATTTATTCATTTATTTTAAGTTAGAAAATATATTTATTTATATTTAATAATAATTGAAATTACTATATCTATCATAAATAACTCTTTCTTTAATTTATTTTCTTACAAAACAAATTAAATATTTAAACAAAAATTTTGAACATATCTCAAATTCCGAACGCAAAACGAAACGCAATTTCGTCACAGAAAAAAAAAGTAACTTCGCGCCGTTTGCGGAATCGCGGACTTATATGTATACAAAGAAAAACATTGGAAAGATGTTATTGATTTACTATAATTGTGTGATTTTAAAGAATGTAAAAATAACAACATTATGATTAATTAAGTATATTTCTCAAATGTTTTATGTTTTTTGGAAGTTGAAGAAAAATGTTGTAAAAATGAAGTAAGTAGGTAAGTTGTTCTTTCATACATAAATATTATTGTGATTAATTATATCAATGCCCTCATTTATTGGTCGTAAACCGTCCTAAAACGACTCTCTGTCCGAATGTGGACCTTCTATTACAAAGTTATTCATCATTTAAATACTCTTTTTATTTTATCTTGTCATCGCCAGTGTGCTTTAATTCTTTAGTTATTATTTTGATTATGTTCATTTACCACGCTAACATACTTTTAATCATTCATTTACAGAAAACGAAGTACCGACAAATAGAAGTATAGATGGACTACGAGTATCTACTCGTACGACGGCCCTACGACGATATGACAAAGAATGAGTCCGTCTTTATAATTCTTGTTGAGCGAGCACAAGAACATTGCACAACTAGATTGTGGAGCAGTGGCGGGTGTTAGGTAGGTATAGTAATTATTATAGGTATGACATTTTAAATCAAAAAATGAGCTATGTCCCTATATGAATATTAACATAATTTGTGTTATTTGTTTCAGACAGTATAGTATTTGTGGAAAGACGTAATAAAGACACAGGCTGATGGATCCATTGCCGTAACGCACAGTTCGTGCACCAACCGAAAACGACTTATACATCGAGAGACTCCGTGTACCTAACTATTTGTGAATTTAATATCAGACTTAATAAATAACTCTCTAATAAATAAATTTTTAAACCCTCGTTTAATTTAACCTCCGTTTGTCCTGCTCTCACGCAGCAACAGATCAACGGATCAAAGTGATCTACATATATGGCTATGAGAAGTAAGTAGGTATTATAAACCTTTCGGAAGATATTATCTAAATGATAGTAAAATTCGTATCAAAATCTGTAGCGAGGTTTAGACGTACCGCTGAGAAACAGACAAACGAAAACAGCTACATTACCTACATATTTAGAGATTCGCTTGGTTTGCAAACTCGTACCAGAGTACCGAGTGCAGATACCACACACTGTTAAATAGATCCATACGAAATATCATTAAACATAATATTAATTTATTATATTGTTGGATGAAATAGGTAGGTATGTTTTTATACCATAAATTATATTTAGGTTCAGTATAAAGGTATTTTTATTAAGACACTATTGAAAAATAATACTCCACTTCTAAAACTATAATAAAGTATAATATGTATGTATTATTATGTTCTATATTGTTACATTTATCTATAAAATAAGTTTAAAACCGCCACATTACATTTTACACAAAAATAATGTGAACAAAGTCGAGGATGGAAGCTAGTAAATATATACATAAATGACGAAGACAAGTTTCTAGGTCTCATGAGATGTAGACAAAAAACACTGTATGTCCAATTTGTCAAGAAATGTCTCTATTCGTATGTGTCAAAAGTAGAGAAAAATTGTTGGTCATGCTCGCACAATATAGACATATCTCTACAGAAGAAAGAAAACTTTTCTTTTTTCAAATTTGGCATCGCCATGCTAAGAGCCGAAGAGATATGTCTACAAATGTCAAAAATCGACAAATCGCGTAGACAAAACCCTTGTCTACGGTTGTCATGCTACGCCTACTGGTTTTTTTTATAACCATTGTAGATCTAGAAATTAATATATTAGACTAATATTACAATTATTAGTCTCGGCCGCGCTAAAGTTAGTCTTTCGGATTGTTTGCGCATAAATATTGTTCGGATTGTTTGCAATATGCGTATTCGCATCTCTTTCCTCCTCACTAGCTCAGTTGCACCCACCTCGCCTCTTGTCACCGTTTAGTCCCTGAAATGTTTACTACGAGTCTACGACGCTGTTCGTGACTAATTTCAGTCCAGCCTAGTCATCATCTGCCTAGCCTTTTCCCAACTATGTTGGGGTCGGCTTCCAGTCTTACCGGATGCAGCTGAATACCAGTGTTTTACATGGAGCGACTGCCTATCAGACCTCCACAACCCAGGTAATAGGTTACACGGTACCCCTTGGTAAGACTGGTTGTCAGACTTTCGGGCTTCTGACTACCCGTAACGACTGTCAAAG
Organism: Protodeltote pygarga; assembly: GCA_936450705.2. Lineage (NCBI taxonomy): Eukaryota > Metazoa > Arthropoda > Insecta > Lepidoptera > Noctuidae > Protodeltote > Protodeltote pygarga. The sequence continues at coordinate 2,246,447 of OW388264.2, read as the reverse complement.
ATCTACAATAGGGAAGATGCAGATGTAATATTTATGAAATTTGTATGATTAAAACGTTAAAAAAATATAAAAGAAAGGCCACTGCAACGTTTTTATTTTACATATTGTTGTTTTTTTACAATAATTACGATTTAAAAATGACTTGAAACAATACGTATTTTAAAACACAAATTAGCGTTTCGTGACGTCACACTTGTTTTGACAACTTATTTGACGTTATGGTTGTAAAGGTGAATATTATTTTATGGGAATATTAATTGCGTTTTTTTAATAAAAATGGGAGTTGGGTTTATCAAAGCAGACTCCAGGTGTTTACCTAGAGTTAGTATTGACATAACATCATTAGTTTTTCTCTAGTTTAAATATTTTGAATAAAATAATTAGTTAGGTATGTTTAGTTCCAGGCTTGTTCCAGGCCTTTGTAGTAATAAATATTGTTTATATTATTTTAATCAGCATTTTAGATTAAAATTGAAGCTGGATTTCTTCGTAATGCCGAGTACCCTTTTTTGGTGCAACACCTGGCGGCTGAAAATTACACAGTAGAGGTGAAATATCCTTAACAGAAGCTACCTACCATACTTTCCTATGTGAAAGACAATAAAATAACACCAAAATATTGGGCACAAGTACAACTTCAAATGTTTTTCAGCATAAGGAAAATATCACTTTTCTGTATAGCACACACAAACTTTGAAAAATTAAAAGAAGTATATTTGTATATACGATAAAAGCATTTTATCTGTTATGAATGCTGCATAGAAATTCTGGATAGATGCTGTATTTCCAAAATTAAAATGTAATAACTATATAATATTTAAGTTATTCTTTTTTGTAAATTTATAAAATAAAATTCTATGCTTTGTAAATACTATTTTTTATTCGATTTAAATAAATATGCAAAAGTATGAAAGCCAACGGCGAACCAGTAAAAGACAAGAGTGACGTCATCAGCACCATAAGTCCTTTTTCCCGCGAACTGTCAAACTGTCAATTTAAAACAGCATTTTTTCGGATAAATTGCAATGTTTTAATTTTTTAAATATATTTGTGGTCTATTCTACATGGAATTCTTTAAAATGAAAACAAAAATAAAAATAGTGCATCTTCCCTATTGACAGCCGGGGCCAACAGCTTAACGTGCTATCCGAGGCACGGAGAGTGATAATTAATTTATAAAACGCACATAACTTACGAAAAGTCAGAGGTGCGCGCCTTGGGTTCGAACTCGAGACTACTGACTTACCAGTCAACGGTCTACCTCCGTCACACCTCTATTATATAATCCTTACTAATATTATAAATGTGAAAGTAGGTTTGTTTGTTTGCTTTTCACGCCTAAGTACTGACAAATTGCGGCCCGGCCGCGGCCGAATAAGTTGGAGCATACTGTACCTAGATCTGTAACTAGGGGATAGGTATCATTCGCAGCTCCAACAAGCTCAATACTATTGATCTGTCGTAAAACCTTAGATTTATCAAAGCCAACCAATAAAAAGCTTGACTTTATCTTTTTTGTGGAGAAAACACGAGAAGAAATCAGGTTTTATATTATTTTGACGCAGAAAATAGATAAAATACCATCCTTGTTCAACACCAAAACACTTTCATTCATGAAAAACTTTTACGATTATAGTCATCGAGTTTCTAGTTGTGATAGCCTAGTGGTAGACCGTTGACTGGCAAGTCAGAGGTTTCAGGTTCGAACCTAAGGTGACCTCTGACTTTTCGTAGGTTATATGAGTAATACTAGAGTCACTCTTACAGCAAACAATATTAGAATTATGACTATTCATAAGTGCCTAATATTTTGATTTTATTTTAAATATAAATTAATTATCACTTACCTACTCCTTGCCTCGGAAAGCACGTAAAGCCGTTGGCCCTACGCCTGATATCTCTCCGGTCGTATCGGATTGCCGTCCCATCGGACTATAGGGGTGATATAGAGAGTCCACTTGCGTTTGCGCACGTTTTAGTCTCGAAAATCCTAGTATGGAACCTGGGGCAACATTTAAATATTGTATTGATAACTATCCCGCGACAAACCTTCCTATAAAATTATTAATGTGACTTTGTGAGGATGTATAGATAGATGGATGTTTACTACTCTTTCACGCAAAAACTACTGAACGGATTTTGATGAAACTTAATATTATAAATGCAAAAGTAAGATTTTTTTGGAACGTTTTCACGCCTAAACCACTGAACCGATCATCCTGAAATTTTGCATATACCCGAGGAAAACTACAATAACGTTCTTTTGATAATAGATGGCGCTACGTGTGTACCATGCGAGTGAAGCCGAAAGCAAAAGCTAGTAGCTTTAGTAGCTTACACATCAAAATAACATATCGGCTACAATTTATCAACATTATAGGTACCACGCGGGCTAGTAAGGTTGATAAAGCGCTCCATCGCTAATCGTATCGTCAAAAGTAACTCCAAAAATGACTTCCTAGTCACACCGACATTCGCACAGAAGTTTTATATTTTTTTTTCACTCAAATAGGCAAGTATATCGCCAGTTTTATGTTGGATGACAATGCGCACTAAAATTTTATTCTCTGCTCATCGTTTGGCTTTATTGGCTCGGATATCTGAACCCTTTTATTTGTGGTGACAAAGTATTGAGTTCAGAAATGTTGGTTCTATAATATAAAGGAACATAGACAAACTTTTTGTGGAGTTGTTCTCTTGTTTTTTCGATGTTGGGTCGAGTATGGAGTTTGGCCAAACCTTAGTTGAAATATGTGCTTAAGTTGGACAAAATTTTAGGTCATATCCGTTTTCATCATCAATTCATCATCATCATTTTAGCTGGAAGACGCCCGCTGCTGTGCAAAGATTCCTCAAGGTTTTCCAGTTATCTTCTTTATATATAAAAATGAATTGCTGTTCGTTAGTCTCGCTAAAACTCGAGAACGGCTTGACCGATTTGGATAATTTTGGTTTTGAAATATTTGTGAAAGTCCAGGGAAGGTTTAAAAGGAGGAAAGAAAGAAAGAAGAAAGAAAAGAAGGGTAGGGGTAGAGTAGGGTAAGGGTAGAGTAGGGTAGGGGTAGAGTAGGGTAAGGGTAGAGTAGGGTAGGGGTAGAGTAGGGTAGGGGTAGAGTAGGCGTTGATGTAGGATAATCACGCGTATGAAGTCGCGCCGGGAAGCTAGGTAGTTAGTATATAGATAACTACTGCTAACTACTAAGTAACGTGATAGCCTAGTGGTAGTATGACCGAAGTTATTGGATTTCATATTTATAATATGGGTATGACCGTTGGACTTCCAAGTCAAAGGTCGTGGATTCGAAACCCAGGCACGCACCTCTGACTTTTCGGATTCATGTGCGTGTTACTATTAGCCCCCATCATCCCACTGCTGGGCAAAGGTCTCTCCCTCTGATTTCCACGTTTTTCGATCCAGATCCGATTTCATGTAAGCAAACTAATTATCACTTGCTAAAACGGTCAGGGAAAACATCGTGCAGAAACCAGCACACCTGAGAATTTTTTCAACGGCGTGTAAAGCCATGTCAAAGAGACCTTAGAGTTTAAACTCTGACACCGGGTTGTTCATCAACCATACGGTAAATAAGGCTACATGTAGGTATACAGTTTAGATTAATAATTCGGTTCCAAATCAATTTCGAGTAAATCCAACCGATACCGCAACATGTAATGTAATGTAATGTATTTGTACAGTTACAAATTCAGCGAATCGTTTGAAGAGATTAATTTAACGTTTTCATGGCAATTTCCATTTCATTTATGGTTTCATTGAACATGCAGTGATACTTAACACACAGCCTCACGCATTGAAAATCTATTTTATAATTAGTGTTTGGTGCCTTAAGCACTTTTTTGGGCAGCGGCTGAAAATCAGCGCTAGCTAGCATTATGCTGAGTGTTGACCTATTTGGCATACTTTAATTATGTTTTTTATGATTTCTTGTATACTTGTCGGTTAAATAAATGTAATTTTCTTTCTTCCTTAAGACTTCAGATTTTCAATCTGGAAGCATAGAGAGTTGTTTAGAGGTTCGTTGTAAACCACCACCCAGATTCATTATTTCCACCTGTCTGTCTATCTGCACTCGCAGATCATCAATGTGGTTACCGGTGTGCCTTGTGGGGTCTGGCCGAGAATAGAACCACCCCTACTCGTCCCACAGGTGTCGTAAGAAGCGACAAGGGAAAAATCTAGAGGATGGACAGCATGAGACTATGTAATAGCAACTATCTGCTACTGCGTTCGCTAACTCGCTTGCCCAGCGTGGTGATGGGCAAACTGCGCATTAAGTGATGCGTATAAGAAGAGGCCTATGTCCAGCAGTGGATTGTTACGGGCTGTGTCTTTTGGCTTAGAAGCAAACTAGCTGTTCCCCGCGACTTTGTACGCCTTAAATTAATTTTTCCCGTAAACACACGTTGATAAGCAGCCAGATTGCCTGTTTTTTCTGACTTGAATCACAGATATTGTTATTTTTTACTGAAAACTCAACTTTTTAGAATAAAAAATAGCCTATAGCACTCAGGGATACAATAGCTTCCTATTAGTGAAAGATTTTTTTGGATCGAATCGGTAGTTCCAGAGATTACCCCTAACGTACATACAAACTTTACCTCTTTATAATATTAGTATAGATGACATTTGCGGCTAACTTCGCAGACGTAGATCCGAAGCGAGTATTACAGGCTAGGTACTAACTTAGTAAGCGACTGTCAAGATATATAGCAGTAATATATTAAATGTAACGTTTTTCCGGTACATTTTCTTTGTTCCGGTTGAAGGGACGTAACTGAAGGGCGCATACATCAAGCTTTCAAATTAATGTTGCCCCAGATCGTGTTTACTGATTTAAATTTATCTATTACTTTCTGAACGAAACTCAAATTAATTTCTATGGATTTTCTTCTTAAGAATCTTTGCATTTTTTTAGGTACTTTTTTATTTGACTTTACTTTCGTTGGTCTAGTGGTAGCGAGCGTGACTGCTGAGCATGAGGTCCTAGATTCGATCCGCGGGTCGGACAAAGAAAACATAGTAAGGAAACGGACGTATCATAGTCTGAAATCACCAACACGCAGTGAGCTAGCGTGGTGATTATTTCTTCCTTCTCTAGAGGCCTTGGCTCTGCAGTGGGACAATTACACGCTGGTTTATTATTATTATTTATAGATAGGTACATAAACGAACATTACAGTTTTTTATACAAATTTTCGAACTATACATAGTATTTATTTTATTTTATGTATGTTTTGCTTAAATGATATTAATTAATAAAAAACTCGCAAAAACAACTGACTGACTGACTGATCACTGGCGTGCCGTGCCATCGCTTTACCAACTAAGCTACCGAGTCCTGTCCGCTTCAGTTGAAATTACGAATCTCTTTTGTTAACGCAAGGGTTCAAGTTCCGCCACAAGTTATTTTTGCGAGTTTCTTATTAAATAATATCATAAACATAGTATTTCATAGTTTTGTGTGCACGAATCAATGTGTATGTAAGTGTGTGCGCTTTTAGCTTGCTTTCTATCTTCGGTGGACACCTTTTCCCGACTCTTTGAAGACCACTAGCAAATATAAAATGTCTATTCCGTCTTTCAACAACTAACAGACATTATCCTGCCTTTGTTATCGTGAAACACACTTCCTAAAATCCTTACACAATACATTCCTTTTCTCACGTTTCTACGTCAAAAATATCTAGTCCTTCGCGTTTTATTTGATATTATTTTTCTCTATCTGTAACAGGTACTATTTCTGTTATAAATAAAGTTCGTATCTACGAGCTACCGGTGAATAATATAAGTATTTTTTTTTACGTAAAATGGTTTTGTCATCTTAACTAAAGCTATGTACCAAATGTCAGATCAATCTGTCAACAAGAAGGGGGTGAAAGTGAAATATCGTTTACTAAATTTGAAACAAATAATAATCAGGGCAAGCTAAATAAAACCGTTTTAAAAAGAAATTATTTTGTTATCATGGAACATTTTGTTACTATGGAAACCAATAGAAAAACTAAATAAATAAAACAGAGTACCCAACTTAGTTGCCTACACTATTTTTAACTCAAGAAAGGCTGAACCAATTTTCATGATCTACTTGTTGGACTCGTTTCCGCCCCGAATAGTTGACTACCGAGTTGCCACCCCGGAATTCCGGAATAAACCAATCCGCTTCCGAAATTTTGAGTCTCCCTGTAATTCAATACAAATTCTTCCGGAATTTGTAAGCGAGACAGACTAAACAATGAAGAATTTGATTAATCTTTCCGTTTACTTAATAATTATTAGAATAATAGAAACCATTAATGTTCATTGTACAATGCCTCTCCTTATTTTTCCTTAATACCTACTAACGAATTATAACCTTTTTTAAAAGCGGCACCTTACCGCTACCTAATCACAACAATAGCAATCACTTAACAGACTCAACTAAATCTTCATTAGCTGGTACTTTACTGGTACTTAGCCAGACATAAATCCAGTTCTGCCCAGGCAGTAACTCAGCACTTTCTCTTAGACTGATCGGTGAGGCTGGAAGTGAAATTACGATCGCGAACAGTACAGGATATTGGCTGCACCGCTATTATGGTTAGGAACACTATGTATTTGGATTTTATGAGACTGGTCTTATTTCTACCTGCTAAACTCCGACAAAGTAACATTTGATAGATACTGTTGTGACATAGCGGAACTTAGACATTCGCTAATTCGACATATTTTATGGAATTTCGACTGTATTCTACTTAGAAAATCGATTTGCGTAAGTTAAGTCGATTATGTCATAATTCATAAGTGGTATGTTCGTTTATCAAAGTCAAACATGTTGTTGGAGTAGAATTGTGTCGGAGTAACCTTAAGTATAAGTCCATTAGGTTGCCATGATGTCTGTCAAATGACAGTTTGTTGAAGTTAAGTTTTCGTTCTTACTTTGTCGATCTTTTTACAGACGATATCATCAGAAATAACATTCAAGCTCCGAGATGACTGACTTAGTTCACTAATTACCGTGACTCTGACATGACTACGTTTATAACTCAAAATGTCTGAGTTGGCCTACATTGCAACTTGCATATTTTTATAATTATTTCTATATTAAAAATGACCTTAATTTTCTATTTTCTTTCGTCCGTAGCAGTCAAAAACAAAAGTTTTCAAGAAAAAAAAAATATTTATGTCAGAGTCCACTACTACTTTTTTTTGTCGGGAGGAAACCTTCAAAAGGCAGCCGGCGCTAAAAGCACCCCAGTGATCACCATCAGCGTATGAAGGGAGGTGGGGTCTAGTTATAAATCCAATCCTAATAACTTAATCCCAATTTACCGTTCTACATTTTCCGACTCCGTGAAGCCGTCACAGATTAACTTAAACCAATTGAGATATCTCTGTTTTTGTGAGAATGATGGTGTCCCTAATTATTACGGATGTATCGACGTTAAGCTTGCCAGTGGTAATTTATTCGATGCACTCGTATTTTCATGTAGTTTTTATTTTTATTTTAAATCCGACAAGCGTGGGACTTATTTTTAAAGCCTCTTTTCAAGTACCTGGTTTAAATATTAAATAAAAATTCTGTAGTTAAGTTTTTATTGCAATCATTTTCAACTCGTATTGTCAGAGAATAAATTCATTTTAACGGATCAACACAAATTACTTGCTTACTTTAAAAAAAAACAACGTTATCCCCCATTAGAATTTATAGACATATCTATAATTTCACAATGCTTAAACATCTATGGAAAAACAAATATCTGTGGATCATACAAAATCTCAAAGCGCAGAAATAAGACTACGCTAGATACCTAACCATCGCTTGAATGTCGCTTGCTATGATTTAAAAAATATAATGAAGAAAAAACTGATACCGATGGGATAGTGATAAATGAGTTGTTTTTTCAAATTTCTTATTAATTAATTATATTTAATAAGCTAATTATGTGCTATAACATGTAAAAAATCACAAAAAAATATGATTATATTAACTGAGAAAACTCGACAGGTGTATGTGTTTACAGCATAAGTTGTAAACAGTCTTGGCACACCTTATACACACCATTTAGTAAGGCAATGTAATTGTGTCTATTAATAAGTTGTTACGGCTGAACTGATTTCGGTAATTTTCGCACCAAACAGACCACGAATTTAATGATTAATCCAATGAACATCACGCAGGTGAAGCTGCGAGCGCCAGCTAGTTTTGATAAACTCGAGCGCTTTCACCACAGTATAATAATCATACAGTACGGAAACTGTGCCGTGTGGTTTCCGGCCTAAGAATAGAACCACCCCTACTCGTCCCCCGGGTATCGTAAGAAGCGACAAAGGGAAAGATTCGGAGGATGGGCAGCAGCATCCTTTTGTGTAATAGTAATTATCTGCTACTGCGATTGCTTACCCGCTTACCCAGCGCGCAGCGTGGCGAATACGAGCAAATACCTCAAATGAGCGCACAATAGTGGAGCGCATTGAGGGAGGCTTATGTTCAGCAGTGGACCAATACAAGCTGATGATGATGACGGAAACTACGGAAACGGCACACTCACACAAACATGCGTAATATTGCGTAACGACGATACTTCCTAAGCGAATGTCGCGGTACTCGCAGTATCACCGCAGTATCAACGACGGCGACGCGTCGTTGCGCATGTTGGTTGTGTGTGCCGTTTTCGAGCGTTTGTACATAGTTTCCTTACTGTATATTATTATACTGTGCTTCCACGTCATTAACCGATACGGTTGAATAGTAAAATAAATATGAACAGGATAATCTGATGGGTTTCATTCCAATGAATAATGTATTAATGGTTCAGGAAATATTCAGGAAAGCAAGCTTTATTAACACACATCAATTTATTTGCTACTAGCTGAACGGCGCGACTTTGTACGCCTGATTATTCCTACCTCTACGCCTATTCTACACTACCCTACCCTACTCTATTCCTAACCTATCGTATCTATCCCTAACCTATCCTAATCTATCCATCATCATCCTCCTAGCTTTATTATTCCCAAAATTTGTTGGGGTCGGCTTCTAATCTAACCAGATGCAGCTGAATATCAGTTTTCTACGGACCTAACCCCCCCACCTTAAGGAATACGTTAATACCCTACTTTACCCTAGGATATTATTCCATTGTTTTTAATATTCATTCAGCTATTTGAGACGGAGACAAACAAATCAAAAATCATGAAAATATGTCCAGCAATTTTCGAGTTACAAGTGTTGTAACAAATCCGACTTTGTTTTATATAATATAGATGTATATCTACAATAAATACTACTATTCGCCCAGAGGTCGAAATTCTACCGAAACAAATAAAAATTCATTTCAATTTATTTTTAAGTATGAAAACTTTATCAAACTGATATTTTTGCTGAACTTTTGTTATAACATTCTACATAGTTTTGTTAGGTTTCTACGTAGGTTTGTTACGATTTTTCATAACTATATTCATTGATTTATTGTCTTCAATGTACGAGCGAGATAGCAGATTACGGATAGCCGCGCCTTAAAGTTCCTTGCGAAGCACGAAGATGCACTTGAAACGCCTCAAATAATCATCAATGCATAGATTGACAGCGTTAAGCACTGCAAATTTAAATAATTGGGACAATCACCACGTTATCGCAACGCCACTAGCCATTATAATAAAACTCCGTAATAAAAACAAATGGAAAATTGATCAAATAGCTTTAATCCTCTCTAAATGGTCACTTCGTCATGAAACAACATACTATCCCATCGATCAAAATTACGTGGACTGTTACCATTATCGCCGAAGTGCTGGCTAGCATTATTTCACACTATTGGCTTTTGGCCAGCAGTTGAAGAATACGAGGAGCAGCAACGATTTTGTTTTTAAAAGTTACGTCGGCGGGATGGTGCCGGATTTATTGTTTTTTTCGTTTGGCTACACTATTGTTTTTGAAGTTTAATTTTGGAATTGATTTTATGTTTTTCGAATGCTTTCAAAATTTAGAATTACGTTTCGTTGTCTGTCTCAAGTGTCTCAACACAAAGGCTCGTCTCAACGTTAAAATATTAACTTAATTTTCTGAAATTTTTTGGTCTAGAGTTGTGACTTTGAGACAGAATAAATATTATATTCTCTTTCTTTCTTACCTACGTTGTGTTATTGATACCGACGTCATTGACCTCTAGGGCTGTTAATTCGCATTTTTTTTATCAATAAATGTGTAATCATAAACTTAGTGGGTATATCTATGAAGAGAGAGTTTAAAAAAAATTTAACTCCACATTAGGATTAACTCCTGTGTGTAATTGGGTTTTGGCCGATCGGGCCTCACATGAACCAACCGTTGAATGTCATCGCGAGATAAAAAAATATTTTTAATTTTGAATTCTATAAAATAAAATAGAACTACCAACCAAGAAAAGACTGCATGTAGTTCTGTTCTCGACTGTAATTAAAACTTGTGTTGCCAGCTCACAAAAGTAGCGTCTTCTCATTTCCTGGCAACACTGACTAGTACACTTATCTGCGAATCTCGGGAGCTTATTTGGATTAAACGATATACTTTGTTTGTAAAATCTCAGCTTTTGAAAATGTTACTGAAATTTTGGCTATTTATATTTGGAATTGGATGGAAAAACCTTTACTGTTAATTGAAAAAAAAGAGAGGGAAAGAGATTAGGATCGACGAATTTACGTGTTCTCTTAGGCACAGAGCAAGAGATAGTTTATTTTTAATACGTACAATATAACTTATAATAAGTCTTAAGTGGAGGTAACTGCAACTCTCAAATAAATTTGGTTTGATACCCGGATGGTGTTCTTTACATGTTCAATCACATTATTTGGTTATTGCATTTTTTGCTTGGTACTTCTATGGGATTTGCAATTAAGTCAAAAGTTTTGTAGCACACGAAAAACTAAACGTAAAAATTGTTCCATAAATTCTCAAGCACGCGACGAGAGTCAAAAACATAGGTAGTTATTACAAAGATAATAGTTTTTTTTTCTACCATATTTGGCGTCGCTCCACTGTGCACCGGGTGCGGGCAACACTCAGTTATTAATAGCTCTTTTGCAATTTTTCAAACATCCCCTTCGATGTCTGCATTGTGTATTTAAGGAATAAAACTAAGTTGTTATTTTTTTTTTACTATCTCGCTTGTCAAGTAGCAAGCGCTACTGCTGAGCACGAGGTCCTGGGTTCTTTCATTAGGAAATTTTCAGTAGCAGCATGTGTTATGTTATTTTTGTTTTTTGGTTTGCGATTGCAATGGATCAAGATTTTGAAGGTTTTATTAGGTCAGATTAACTTACACTATTAAATGGCAGGTAAGTATAAGATTATTTTCAAGAATTAATTTCTAACGACATAATTTTGAAGCCTTTTTTCATTATAATCATGTTTTTGGTTGTTTTTTTCTTATTTTGCATCTGTATTGAGGCAGGAATAAAGATATTTTGTTTTTTTTTCTTCTTTAAAGAAAATATTTAAAGTATTTTCTCACAGATTATCCATCTGTACTAAACCTAGATTCTCCTAAACACTGCACACTGTTACCGCTTAATTTCTAGTTCCTGTTGGCATCAATGATCATTAATTTCATACGTGTTTGGTCGACTACACAACTGTGCCACTGTGCACCAGATTTTGTCCTGACATGCGAGATCGTCACACTGTGCGGCGACCGTGGCTTTGTGTGTCATATCATCATATGTGATATATGTTTATGTGTCTTTATTAATTACACAATGCAGTTTTTGATGTTTAGATATGTATAACTTAAATATTGTTAAATTTTGGAAATTAGGTAGGTACTTACAATGGTTTAAAGTTTTTTTTACCTTAATTAATCTAATACACTGAACCGGTCATCCTTGAAATTATGCATATACGGTGTCAGGAGTACAGAAATGAACATAGTGTACCTTTTATCCTGAAAAAAATACCGTTCCCAAGGAAAACTATGTTCTTATAATAATAGATGGCGCCACGTGGCTTTCACAACTTCTCAAGTAATGCCAACAAAACCTTCATGATTTACATATTTCAGTAAACCAGCGTAAAATTCAACTAATAAATAACTCACTCCTCACGAAAGAAAATTTATTAAACAACATAACATAATATTATGAATATGAAACGAAAATTTGGCACCCAAGGCAAGATATCTTCGAGAAATATTATAAAGATTTTCTACTTGAGCTGTAGTCATTTAAACTGTGGCAGGCATCCAAGTGTTTTAACCTTAGAGTATATAAGAAAATATAGAGCAACCCTACAGAAGTATGTACCGTAAGTACGGGTATGAACAACGCGGCCGCGACACGAGCTCCGTACGCGAACATACCTCGATAGACTGCGGTACAACTAGGCTCTACGAACGAAGAGTAACATTTTAGCTTATATCATGGTTATAACTTATAGTTATAAGTACCTATTTAATAAGAAATTTGAAAAATATTTATATTTAATAAGCTAACATGTGCTAAAACATGTAAAAATTTCACAAAAAATATCATGGTTAACTGCTTATATTATGTTAAATTTTGCAAAAAATACAAGAAAACATAATTTAAAACATGATATTTTAACATTTCAATGATGAGACCTGCTTACGCTCCGCAGAAGGCAATGTTATTGACGTTATTACTCTATATTTTCTTAAATACTCTAAGGTTTTAACATATTTATAAGATAAGTGGCGACGAGTTTCAGCGGTTGAAAGTTTCTAGTTTCCTTCAACTTTAAAAGTCTTTAGAGGGGCGATTTGTAAGAGTTTAAAGTCGTTTGTTATCTAACAGGTTACAGCACTGATAGCCTAGTAGTATGACCGTCGACTGATAAGGTAGTGGTCTCGAGTTCGATCCCAAGGCGCGCACCTCTCACTTTTCGTAAGTTATGTGCGTATTATAAATTAATTATCAGTTGCTAAAACGGTGAAGGAAAACATCGTGATGAAACCAGCACACCTGAGAGATTTTTCAATGGTGTGTAAAGCCATGTCAGAGGCCTACGGGCGGTTTAAACTCTGACACCAGGTTGTTAATCAACCATACGATAAGAAGAAGATCTAACAGGTGTTTTATAATGGCGGGTAATATTGTGAAAGCGGTACATTAAGTAGTTGCTTTGTCATTATAACTTAGTTATTAAACTTCTTACTTTCCTAAGTAACTATTATAATAAGGTCTTCTTAACCGAATTTAGATCACAGCGGCCATTCTCAACGGAGATTAGCCAATTACGCAGGAGATTTTACAGTGCACAAGCGTGTGCGTAAATACAGGTGCACTCTCTATTCCCTCACTCTCATAGTCCGATGCGATGGGACGGCAATCCGACACGACCAGAGAGTTCAGGCGCAGGGCCAACGGCTTTACGCGCTTTCCGAGGTACGGAGTAAGTGATAAATTAAATTATAATACGCATATAACTGACGTAATGTCAGAGGTGCACGTATAACCGTTTCTGTATACCTGACAACGTATATGCAAAATTTTAGACTGATAGCTTTAGTAATTTAGGCGTGAAAAGGTTACAAACAAACTTACTTTCGCATTTATAATATTAGTAAGAATTAAGATATTCAACCATTCCATACATGGCGTTACAGAAATATAGCTAGAATACAACATAAACCAATTTTGATACTTTCAAACTAGTTCACCCAACTGTTCTACGTCTACAAAAAGTATTTATTCCCGAATCTAGTCCAAGTAAAGTTGCCATGACACGTCCCGGACACTGGTGAAATATCATTAATTTTAACGTATTTTGTCCAGCGGACAGCAGGCGGGCCCACTGTGGAGACAATGAAGAGCGATCGTTTTAGCAAAATGATGAATTATTTTTTGTTTGTTTTCGAATTTTGGGGATTAGTTCCAAGGTTTGTTCACTGTTTTTGTGTCTATCCAATTATTGTTTTAATCTTATTTAGTGATTATAATAATGTTATAATAACAGTGTGTTGGGTTATTCTCATTTTGATTCTGAACAAAACATTGTTCATAACAATTTTCCACCTTTTAGTAATTCTATGTCTTAATTTTGATATGTCATAATAAAGTTTAGGTAAAATACTACTTTAAAAAGTCGGTTAAAAAAAATGAAAAAGTTTTTTTTGTTAATTTTTAAAGCATCAAAAATGCCAATTCCGTGGGTGTGACCACCCTGTGTTTTTGGACAAGAAAAAATACTGTCTTATTTGTAAAGAAGAATAAATGTGTAAAAAAGAAAGCCAATGTTTATTTAAATATGTATATTTACTAAATAAATACAAAATCATAAGTATCTAAAGCTTTTAGTAGAATCGCAGGGCTAAAGGCTTTACGTGCTTTCCGAGGCGAGTAGTAAGTAATATTTAAATTATAATACGCACATAAATTACGAAAAGTCAGAGGTGGCGCACCTTAGGTTCTCCTCTGACTTGCCAGTCGACAGTCATACCACTAGGCTATCACGGCTCAATACGAAGCATAAACCAAGTAGATCACAGTTTCAAATCTGCTCATAATAGATTTTTCATTTTACAAAAATTTGAATATGCATTTGTTCCTACTCGGGTCCATATTTGGCATTTTATTTTGCACTCTAACGAATGCCCTGTGGTCCACACCTCTTGTCTGTCCACAGCGATGCGATAGTTTTCCGTGCCGTTTATTTTATGGACCATTGCCATGAGGTGGTATTTTATGAAGCACTTTTTTAGAGTAGATTTTTCGCTACCGTCCCTTGCTGTTTTTTCTGCTGTTTGGAACTCGGAAAATTAACTAGAATTTTAAAAGAGTAGAAGTTTGTGTGATGAGCTTGTTTTAACTAGTCCTTGACGCGGTCTGGATCTCGATGGGTGACTATTGTGTGCATTTCATTCATGGCAACAAGTGAGCTTAAAGTATCATTTTAAAAATGGTTAAATATTATATTTTTAGAGAGTAGTATTATATATAAGGATTCTACTATAAAAGTTAAGTAAAATAGGATTTTTATCCATTTATTTATTTGTCCATGAGCACGCTATATTATTGTACATTTACACTTACTGACATAAAATCAAATTACCATTTTTAAAAAGGAATCCTTATTGTGTGGATGGTGGAATAATTCTAAAAGCTTTCCGAAACACAAACTTGTTGTTCCGTGGCAACGCACTTACCAGCTGAGTTATCGTGTCGCTGCCCGCACTCATCAAAAGTCATGTTCTCTGTTTTACATCGTCTTGAGAGATACATCACCTCGAAATACATGTCTGGTAATTTCTTGACAGGTGCAGGCAGTACGTTAGCTCAGTTGGTAAGAGCGTTGCCACGATCCTACGGCAAATGTCGTAGTTAAGTCCCCACTCTTATCCTATCTCTTTTAAAATTTCCTCAAGTTTTTTTAACACTGATAACACACCACGCCGATACTTCGTGTAAATTAGTTTATAAGTTATATTTTTATGTATTAAGTATACCATATATTGTTGATTTTGTATGTGTGTATATTATTTTCTATGGCCTGTTGCCTGATTCTGATCAATAATAAAAAAATAAGGCATTAAAGACCGATAAATGTATTATAAATTATTATCAATTTACAACCTTATTCTAAACGGTACAACAATTTAACACCGCTATTCCATAAGTACGATTGTACGTATAGTAATCTGTAGTACAGCTCAACGCAAGCATACCGGTAAAGCACGGTTACACCGCGGAAACAGGTATTTAATCACTGCGGTAACAGTCGACATTCGATGTGGACTAATGCCTGTTAGGACTAGCTCACACTAGCGGACGCCACGCCAGAGTATTTTGAATAAAAGTAGAATGAGGCAGACATGAATTAAAAATTATTCTATAATTATGCCCCGTTGGTCTAGTCGAAGCGCGACTGCTGAGGACGAGGTTTGGATTCGATCCTCCGGGTCGGGCAGTGTTATTGAGTTTTTCCATTAGGAAATTCTCAGTAGCAGTAAGGAGTCTGGTATTGAGTTAATGACTTTAGGCTTGCCCTCTATTACATGGGATTTATAATATAGCTGGCGAAACCTGAGTATACTGCATTCACCTCTGCAAATTTGTTAGGTGCGGGCAGCGATCGCGGCGGGTTCGCGGATGTAATACATTCGGGATACCGCGTTCACGTCACTATGCGGATGAGAGGTGACACAGAAGGGGTTTTAGTCGGTATGCCGGCCGCCCACCATCTCTAGGCCGGAGAGCCCGACATAACCGTCTCGCATCCCCGAGCGGGACGGTATGCATAAGGCGCATTTCCCCTTCTGCGAAAATTTAGGTGCGGGCAGCGATACGATAACTCAGTTGGTTAGAGCGTAGCCTTGGTACAGCAAGAGTCGCGTGTTCAATTCTTTATGACTATCTTAGTCTACGTGGTTCCTTTGACTAGATAACTACTGATATCTACTATGACTCGAACTCATGATAAAGCCGCCTCGTGACCACGGCTGATGCAAATCAGCCGAAACATCATGAATATAATAATAACAAGATAGTGACGCGATTAATAACAGTTTTATTTTAATTTAATCATTGACGCAAATACTACATGTTTTATTTATAACCGTATTTTAATCATAGGTACCAACTGAATTAGATACTTAGAAATGTTACGTAAATTTAATTTATGCTGTTCTGTCCGCTGGTTTGTGCTAGCCCTAACACTTGATGGATGGCGCTGAATCCTTTTTAAATTCCAGCCATTTTTAGATGCTGTTTTTATCTAGTGGTTGATAATGCCATAGATAATGTAGTTCTCGTGAATGCTTCCAGAAGGTAGATTTGTTCTTTTGCAAGAGTTTGTTCGTTAAATTTTACGGCAAAGTTCTGAATAGAAATTTCTAATATGCACATAAAATTGGAAAGATAGACGTGCCTGGGTTTAGAACTTATGGCCTTAGTCTTGGCAGTCCAACGGTCATACCACTAGGCTATCACTGCTTTTCATTACAAGATAATGCACAAACACAGACTGGAACGAATCTGTCCGCTCACGACACCAAGCTGCACCAAGCATTGGGCTGAATAAATTCTTTCTTTCTTTCTTTCAAACGCAAAAAGCGAATCGCTTACTGCACCATTGTGTCCTCCACGCCTTCATAGAAAAAACTCGAGAACTTCCTACATTATAACATAGTATAATAAACATACAGTACGGAAACAACGTACAAACGCTCGAAACGGCACACTCACGCGACGAGCATGCGATGCGTAACAACGAGACTCCTAAGCGATCGTCGCGGTACTCGCAGTATCAACGACGCATCGTTGCGCATGAGTGTGTGAGTGTTTGTTTCAGTAGCAGCACGGAATCCGGTATTGAGTTAATGACAATAGGCTTGCCCTCTATTACATGGGACTTACATAGCCGGCGAAACGTGGGTACTGCATACACCTCTGCCTACCTCATCTGAGAAATACAGGCGTGAGTCTAACAACGAGACTCCTAGGCGAACGTCGCGGTACTCGCAGTATCATCGACGCATCGTTGCGCATGATTGTGTGAGTGTGCCGTTTTCGAGCGTTTGTACGTAGTTACCTTACTGTATATTTATTAAACTGTGATTATAATAAAGTTTAATACAAACGTTGCCGAGACAAAGTTGTTCAGTGCTTATTTCAGGGTATATAAAAGTTGAGTTCTTTTTGAAAATACGACACTATAAATTACGCTCATAGCGTCAGCATAATGCCCGTGTATAGTACAGTCGACTACACAAGTACTTTGTTGTGAACGGTTTACTAAATGATAAGCATAATATACATTGGCATAAAGAAATTCAGCATAATGATCATTACGCATAATATTTTTAGAAATAAATGTTTTGTTTTAAAATATATTTATTTTTAATGTGTAGGAGATACGTTTAATTTCAGGCATACTGTAGTTTACTTCACGGGGGTCACCCCCGTATAGACAAATCTAATGACAAAATCACCAAAACAAATAAATAGAAAAAAAAATGTTTTGTTATAATGTTTATTGTCATAATAATTATATTATAATGAAGCATAATTTTATTAAGCATAACTAATGTTATAAACGCATAACGATAATCTTGTTCAAGCATGCAAGTGGTTTTGGGATTTTAAAAAAAGAACTTTTAGTTGAAGAAAAAATAAGAATAAGAAAAGTCACGACAAGGTTTTGCAATTTATGAAAATAAGCGTTATCTAATTAGTATTTCTAACAGTATTTTTCTCGTATTATCGTGTAGTCGTGTAACTTATACCAACGTATTTAGCATTAATAGCTACCACCCACCTGCGTAGTATGTTAACACATAGGCTACATTACGTATAACCCATATTATTGGAAAGTTTCATCAAAATCCTTTCAGTACCTTACGCGTGAAAGAGTAACAAACATCCATCCATACATCCCTTCTAAACATCCACATTTATATTACTAGGAAGTAACGATAACCAACCAAATTATAAGGTTTTCAGATCCCTTTTACCATTTACCGCATGCATTACATATCCACAACTATAAGCAATTACTACTCGACGTTCGTGAGCCACAACTTTCAAACTCCCTGCAACACACCACATAATATCGCAGCCATAATTAAAACCGAGCACTTGTGTAATAGCTTGTACATGGGGTGTAGATTTCATTAGGCGTTTCGATAGGGTCCCCGGTGAATCGTCAATAAAATGTAATTGGATCACCGAGGCAGCTGCGACGATCTATTAAGATGAGACCATAGAGTATTCAAGAAAATATAGAGTGATAACGTCAACCACATCGCCTTGTGCGGAGCGAAAGCAGGTCTCACCATACAAATGTTAAAATGTAATTTTTTCAAATTAAGTTTTCTAGACGTTTTTCAAAATTTAACTCAGCAGTTAACCATGATATAAGCTAAAATGTAACTTTTTCGATCGTGGAGCCTTGTTGAACCGCAGTCGATCGAGGTATGATCGCAAACGGAGCTCGTGTCGCGACCGCGTTGTTCATACCCGTGCTCACAGTTCATACTTCTATAGGGTTGCTCTATATTTTCTTATATACTCTAAGGATGAGACTGTTAAATCTAGTGCTTTAGAGATTTTTGAGACAAATTTGTGTAAAAAAACAATTTTCGTAGTTGAGATAATGAGTAGAAACTTGAAAGAAAGCTTTTAATGTAATGAGATGGTATGATGGATTGTTATTAATGTAGGCGTTTAATCAATTACAATAAATACTTAGCTATTCATAATGAAACAACTTTTTTAACGGATATAACTTGCGTTTTTATTTTCATAAAATAATCCTGACGTTTCGAGTACTTTGCATTGAGTTATATCCATTAAAAAAGTTGTTTCATTATGTTAAGTTTGAGACTATATTATAGCTATTCATAGCTGCATTATAACAGAAATTAAATAAAAATTAAGAGCTAATTAAAGCGGGATTTGAACTTGTGACCTTAAAGGTCTTTTTTTATCGTATGGTTGATGAAGAACCTGATGTCAGAGTTTAGACAACCCGTAGGCCTCTAACATGGCTTTACAAACCGTTTGAAAATCTGTCAGGTGTGCTGGTTTCTGAATCCAAAAAATCAAAGGTGCCTTGGTTTCAAACCTGAGACCCCTAACTTGCCAGTCAATAGTCCTACAATTAAGCTATCATCATCTGCCTAGCCTTTTTCCCAACTATGTTGGGGTCGGCTTCCAGTCTTACCGGATGCAGCTGAATACCAGTGTTTTACATGGAGCGACTGCCTATCAGACCTCCACAACCCAGATACTGGGTTACACGATAAGAACAATTAAGCTATCACGAATTGGAAACATTATAAAGCTTACATATATACATAAACATTTTAAAACATTAAAAAATCTTGCTCTTAATCTATTTTTTTTCTTTCCACAAAAAAATTTGAAGATAATTTCTAGCTTCAGTAATTTTAATTCAACTCGTTATTTTCCAGAGGCCGCGCGCCGATCAATTTTCTTGGTAATATTCCTTACCTAACAGACTATCAATAACTGTCATGACAAACTGTTGGGTACAGACAGCTAAATAATTTTGGCATAAATATACTTCTTTTGGAACTCCGTGATGCTTTTGGGAAATAGCTTATAAGATGGCCTGATCCGGATATCGAAACCAAGACTTGGTGCTTAGCACTGGATAGCGGCTACTTATTTCAGCCTTTTGGGGTCGAGATGCTGGGGTCGTGGGGGCGGAGCCCGAAAAATGTTTAAAGAACTATCGGGGCGTCTGGTCGAAGCTACTCGGGATCAAAACGCTGGCCTATACCTAGCTCAAAGGCTTACCATTGCCATTCAACGTGGCAATGCAGCCAGCGTTTTAGGGACATTGCCCACTGGAAGCGGTCTTTTAGATTAAGTTTTTGTCTTTTTATTTTATTTTTCGTTTTGGCGTTAGTTTTAGTTGTATTTTAATAATTTTAATGTTTATATTTGAAAATTGATAATGAATAAATGAATTTAATGCTTAGCACTAAATTTCTCGTTCAAAAACTCCTTGGAGGACTCCTTGAACTATAAAACTATAATAGATCACTGAAACTAATCATGTCTGAGCTACTGTTTGTTTAGGAAATTGAGGTAGAAAGATCTCTCTTAGACCTTCAAATAAGAAAGGTATTAAGAGAAGCAGTAAGAGATGGAGTAAGAGAAAGAGTAAGAAAGGAAGTAAGAAGAAGTACTTACCTAAATTAAGCCAATAAAGTCGTAGGTACGTTCGAAACTTCAAAACACAGGCCTCTGACTTTTCGGATTCATGTGCGTATTAGAAATTAATAACCACTTGCAAAAATAAAACGGTGAGAGAAAACATCGCGAGGAAACTAGCATATCTGAGATATTTTTACGGTGAGTAAAGCCATGTCACTACGGACAGTTTAAACTCTGACACTGGGTTGTTCATCAACCATACGACATCTCTCATCAGTACAACAAACTTCATTTATTTCACATAACTTACATATAACTTAAGTACTACCTATTATAGTCATAGCACTGCAACTTAAACTTAACTAGTTAAACTTAACTTAATGTTTGTAGAGGAAACCGATAAAGTTACTATTGAATTAAGTGGTAATTAACTATCAACTAAACTATGACCAAGCTCCTAAGTTGAAGTTTGAATAGGTACTTGAATAACTGGAGGTTATCACAATGACCTCTTCTTATTGAATGGTTGACGAATAACCTACGGGTAACTACATTTTAACTATCTTTTACCTAAATAACCTCCTGGCTTAATTTCGCAGGGTCAGAGTAGCCATCCTCAATGGAGATTAGTCTAACGAAGGAGATAATTTATACACAAGTGATGTATATTATAACAAGTGATATTGCACAAGTGTGTACGCAAACATAGGTGCAGATTTCCTCAACGCGTAGACCAAAGATACTCCCTATATCGGCTGACTGTCAAAAATTACTTTAAATAATATAAGTACATTTAAAAAAAAAAAACGTAAAACGGTTTTGTCATCAAAACTAAAGCTGTGAACCAAATATCAGATCAATCTGTCAACAGGAAGGGGGTGAAATATCGATTACTAAATTTGAACCAAATAATAAACAGGTCAAGCTAAGTAAAACCGTTTAAAAAAGTCAGAGGTCGCCTTGCGTCGAACTTGAGATCTTTCATTTGCCAGTCAATGGTCATACCACTAGGTTAGCACTATTTCCGAACAGGGCTTACTAACCCCATTATATAACCTTTAAAATAATTACGCAAACTATAAATCAACTGAAAGCCAAGTTTGGACCAAAGTTGGAACCAAAGTTTTCATGTTCAGAAACTAGAGGTTTCATTGAAACACAATATTGAGTCCAGTCCAGGCCTTTGATGCTGATCTTGGGAATGTTGCTGAGTATCTAGGGTTTCTGAGTAATTAACTGGTTATGGAGAGCTATGTACAGTCCGCAAAGAAGATGGGTTGGCAGGGGCGCTAGTTAAGGTTGTAATTTTTTCAAAATGTCATCAATGTAATTAAGTTGAAACAACTTTTTAAACGGATAAAACTCGCGTATTTATTTTTATAAAACACGCCTGACGTTTCGAGATCTTTGCAGATCTCGTGGTCGCAGGCAGAATGAGGTGACAAGCGTCTGAATAGTTATTTAATTATTTTTATTTTTTTGATCTACCGTCAACTTTATTTAGTATTTATCCGTTTAAAAAGTTGTTTCATTATATTAAATGTTCGCGAAAGTTTGAGACTATATTATAATTAAGTTTTACTATATTTTCTGAAAAGATATGACTGAAACCTATACAAAACTAAATAATTTTACACAACTGCATGCAGGCTTCCATAAAAAACTTCATCCTTAACTAGCGGACCTGTTAACCTAACATCTTTGCCGACTGTATACTAGTTATAACCATGGATAGATATCACTTTTACCGACAAGACATATTTTACACTATTTAAATTACATTATAGAGTGTTATCACTAAAATTAGAGAGATAACAGCTTCACAATTTTTAGATCTCTCTTGTCAAAGATTTTCTCGAAGATATCATTTTTAGCGACAAGACGGGCGGTCTTGAAAGATATTCCCCAGAAGCTATTGTTCCTCTAATTTTAATGATAAGACTCCTTAAGTAATTGTAATGGTCAGGGGCGTGCACTTCATATAGGCAAAAAGGCACTGCCTACCCTGATAAAATTCTAATTAATATTATTATAATATATTCTATTTAATGTATCTAATTGTTAAAATCGCAATATAATTACACAGAATTACACGATTATAACGCTCAATAATATCAATTCGTAACCCTAACGCCATCTGTTGGCACATTACGCACGTAAACACCGAATCCCGCGCTGCACGCTGGTCGCCTTCAAAGAAACGTTGCTACTTGCAAGTCCGGCACAACTTCTTTTGCCTATCGTCTCGTAGACCAAATCCTATAACGCGCATGCGCGCAGTAAGTCACGTGGGTCTTTCTATGACTGACTCTGACATGTGATTGGTTGAATTACTTCCAAGTTCGTGCGCGGAGAACCAATCACATCGCTTCTGCGAAACCAGCTGTTTACAATGCGAAATGTCAAAAGTTTTCAATTGAAGTTTTATTTAGTATAATTTTCATTGATTTTAATTACTTGTTTAGTCTGTTAATTTACCTTTATATATGGATAATACTAAATTATATCAAAATACTGAGAGGAGTGCTGGCTGTTTGTTTGCAGAGGTTAAAATCTACAGTGTTTCTGTGTTTGTCGTTTGTTAAATTGCGTTAAAGTCCAAATTATAGAAAAATTAATATTGGTAAGTCAATTCGATCAACATAGTTGACTTAGATAAAGTATTTATAAACAACATACAGTTTACAGAACGAAGATATGTGGTGGAGTTTTATTGTTGTATTATTTTTTGGCCGGTGAATGCCGCGCGCGAGTCGCGCCGCACGCAGTAGGTACCTATATGTTGTATCATTGTTATATGATTGTTTATGCAATCAATATCCTTATTTTTTTATGAAGACTATAACTATCTGCTCAGGTATGTCTTTATTAATGAAATACACTTTACAGTACAAAGATAGATATTCTATTTTTGTTCTTATGATTATTTTCTTGCCGGTCGATGATGCGTTGATGTTTGTGTGTGTTTTTGGCCTGGAAATATGCGCGCACGTACTTACACAACTATATTTAAAGGGTACAACGCCGACGCGATGTAGTGGTAGTAGGTATTATAACATAAAAAGTGGTATTTGTCCCAATGAAAGTAAGTTTTGTATCATGTACCTATGCCTGCCTACCCTGTTGAAAATGTCTGTGCACGCCCCTGGTAATGGTGTACACTATAGAATATTCTACAACATAGATTAAAAAAGACAATAGGGAACGTAAAATTTGATAGGTGCGGGCAACGATAGGATTGCTCAGTTGGTAACAGCGTTGCCACGGTACGACAAATCTAAAATGCTGCGGGTTCACTCTTTTTCAATTTCCTCAAAATATTCTAACACTTATGTTGTACGTATAAGAACCAAATTTAAGAAGAACGATTTTTTAATATAATTATATGGTAAGCCAAAATAAAGCAGAAAAATTATATCTAGATGTTTTAAGTCATCATCTGCCTAGCCTTTTCCCAACTATGTTGGGGTCCGCTTCCAGTCTTACCGGATGCAGCTGAATACCAGTGTTTTACATGGAGTGACTGCCTATCAGACCTCCACAACCCAGATACTGGGTTACACGATACCCCTTGGTAAGACTGGTTGTCAGACTTTCGGGCTTCTGACTACCCGTAACGATTGTCAAAGATCTACAATTGACAGCCGGGGCCAACAGCTTAACGTGCTATCCGAAGCACGGAGAGTGATAATTAATTTATAAAACTCACATAACTTACGAAAAGTCAGAGGCGCCTTGGGTTCGAACCCGAGACCTCTGACTTGCCAGTCAACGGTCACCGCCACTAGGCTATCACGACTCGACCACATAATATTATTATGATGTATTTATGAACCTCATTTAAATATAAGATTGAACGATTCTTTATTATAATGGTACAAGCAAAGATGAAGCAGAACAATGCTATCTAGATGTTTTAAGTAATTTAACTTTAATTTATCAGCTACTCCTAAACATAGAAAATAATGATATGCCTCAGCTAAATATTAGTCTGAGAGATAGCATTTGTGACAGTTGGGTATAACTATCCGTCACTTCTTATTCGGCTAATGCTTTAGTGAAATGGGTTTAATACTCTTAGCCTATGAGTGAAGTGAAATGGCTTCACATTTTAGGTCGAAATAATTACTATTATTTTAGGATTGTGATAGTTACAAATGTAAAGAGAGTTTTTAAACCTTAGTTATACCTTCCATTTCACCAGTTACGCATCCACTTAGTGACCGCTTCGAGGGTCTTGTAAAAAATATCTTAAAAGCCTTAAAAAGGATATGAAACCTAAGTTTAATGAATTGCATGTTATGCTAAAAACCTACTTCAAATATATCAATTAGACAAAACGAAATGTAACAATTAATTAATATGTTCAAACTTCTATAAATGTATTTGTACATGTACCTACATATTGTGAAAATTGGCTGATTTTATATTTAATGTTTTTAGCTATTAATAAGAAAAATACAAGCTATTTTTCCCAAAGAGAAATAAATACATATACACATAAATTAACGCCTTTTTCCCATGGGGGTATAGGCAGAAGCTATATAACGCTACCTGTACGGTTCCTACATACTCCTCTTGCCTCGTCGACATTCATACCTCTACAAATAAATAAATCACTACATAGTATGTAAAACAAAGTCGCTTCCCGCGTCTGTCTGTCCCTATGTATGCTTAGATCTTTAAAACTACGCAACGGATTTTGATGCAGTTTTTTTTAATAGATAGAGTGATTCATCAAGAGAAAGGTTTAATGTAGGTATAATACATGCATATTAGCGTAACCGTGCGAAGCCGGGGCGGGTCGCTAGTAATTAATAATAGGTATTTATTTATTTGTCGTGGAGGCGCCTTGGTTACGGACCCGTTTTGCAAACGCGTGGGTGTGGGATCGAACCGTGCATGTACCAATGTGACTTTTTCAATGTCATACATATTACCTAGGTACTTTCTTAGTTAATCTAAGAAACCACTGAATAACGGTGAAGGAAAACATCGTAAGGAAACCTGGACTTTAATTGTCTGAAATCGCCAACCCGCAGTGAGCTAGCGAGGTGATTAATGCTCAATCCTTCTCTGTATGAGAAGAGCCCTTTGCCCTACATTGGGACAGTTACAGGCTGATTTATTACATTATTTATTAATATTTATGATGAAGGTAAACAAGTTAGGTACTAAATAGGCACTAAAGTTATTAAACTCCTTCGTCCTAAGTCATTAGGGATTTTAGTCGTGATTTTTATAACACTTGTTAGCGAGAATGAGGACAATATCGCAATTAGGTCAGATCCCTGGTCGCTTGGCGAAAGTCGTCCATTGTTGATACCCTGTTGTCAATGGCAACACTATTGTTGGAAAATAGTGCTTATTTCTATTGTGTTTAGGTGCATGATCTATATAATAGAGATGTACTTAAAGTTTCGTATTCGGTAATGCCGAATAAGGCCGAAGTTCCGTTCATAAAGCGAACATTCGGCTGATCTTTATCGAGCACTTAAATGTGAAATTTCGGACATCAGTCCAGAACCATTGATTCAATTCTTTAAATTATTTCACTTAAGTATAGGAAGCCCCATCCTTAATTTCCAGTTTCACCAAGTTTCATCTAGGCAATTTTTTTATGAGGTAAACGGCAAAGTTTAATTTTAAATTTATTAATAAATTTATTTACTTAGGTATATAAAAGTTAATAAATGATAAACAAAAAATGACATCATTTGATATTAAAAATTCATTGTTTATTGTTATAATAATAATTATTTTCCTAATAATTTCTGCTGCAGCATTGCCTAAGATAGGGCGCCCATATTTGGCCTCGTAAAGGTATTCCTTAACTTTTCTTTGTATTATTACCGACATCTTTCTACTTGTGATAATCCAGAATAAATGTCTATCTTACTTTCTTTCCAATACAGTTAACATAATAATACGAAATCTGAAGTTCGGCCAAACTCGTCATTCGGCAAAATGTTCAATTGGTCCAACTCTAATGTGCCACTGATAATATAATGTGCCCTTGACCGTACAGTAATCAACACAAGTTGTAACTATAGTTCTTGTCCGCACATTTCGTAGCCGCAATATGCGTGGGCTCTCCTAACGACACTTAACTTTGCCTAGCCTAGGAAAAATTGCCCTTTTATGACTAGGCAAGAATTTGTAATGGTAATTTGAGTTTCAAGAATATTAGGGTTATATAAGCAATGGTAGATAGTATAATAACATTAGTAACAAGAAAAAGTTGTAAGAACTATTTTTGTCTATGTTTTTTAACTTAAATTGTCACTAACACAGACTAACAGTAAGTTTAGTATTATCAGGTATTTATCATGTTTTTTGTAACGAAACTGGAACAATATAAAAACATGGTATCTAAATATTCCTAAAATAAGCAGTGATAGCCTAATGTACGTTGATTGCTAAGTCAGAAGTCCTAGGTTCGAAACTCAGCCATGCGTTTCTGACTTTTCGAATTCATGTGCTGCATTATTTGCTAAAACGGTGAAGGAAAACATTGTGAGGAAACCAACACACCTGAGAGATTTTTGAACCGTGAGTAAAGACACGTCAGAGGCCTATGGGCGGCTTAAACTCTGACACCAGGTTGTTCATCAACCATTCGATAAAGAGTGAAAGATCTCGAAAATTCTACTAAAATTCATATAATATGACTTACGCCAAGCTTTGACGATGCTTACAATGTGCATTGGTCAAGAAAAAGCAAGACGTAAGAGTAGGCAAAATTTTGTCGTGGCGCGCATGTTAGCCTTCTCAATAATCGTTGCGTAATTGCCTATCCCTTTTAAGTACAGGCGCGACAAAAAGTGCTAACGACACGAAATCCCGTAAACTCGCAACAACCACCATGACTTTTCTACGAGACTTTTCCCATCATTATAAATTACCTTTTGTGTTTTGATAGGAAGTTAGTATAAATACTAATTAAATAGTGCAATAAACTTCTGTTTATTTTCCCATTGGTTAAACAATAGATTCCTTATTATTTTTCCTTGAGTTTTCTGCAATATTATGGGATTCACAGGTAATGATTGTTCTCATAGATGTCGCTCGTGTAAAATTGAAATTTCTGGTTTTGTAAAACAGCTCAACCAAAATCAAAATATTTTTATTCATGTAGACCATTTTAGGCGCTTATGAATAGTCATAATTCTAATATTATTATAAGAGTGACTCTAGTTGCCAGTTCCAAGGGCAGCTTACCCCTCATGGAGAAGAATCTGGCAAGAAACTCCATGGTTGCTCTTTTAAATAATGGCAAAAAATTGGATTTGGATTTCGATAATTTTGATATTAAAATATTTGGAAGATCAGGGAAAGTTTAAGCTGTGAGAAAATATAAAAATAAAAAACGAAATTTAATTTTCAAATAAAATTGTAGGGGTGGGGTATGGTAAGGTAGGGTAGGGGTAGAGTAGGGTAGGGTGGGAGTAGGGTAGGGTAGAATATTGTATAGGTAATTAAGCGAACAAAGGCGCGCCGAGCAGTTAGAACTTCATAATTTTATTTTTTTGTATTTACTTATAATATTCTAAAAAATGTAACTCTCCTAAATTGAACAAAGAAGTCTGCTGTTGTGGGACCACAACATTGACACATAATTCTAAGGCTTTCACTCAAGCTAAATGTTTATTAATCTATTGTTCAAGTACCACGAACCGCGCGCTGTCGAGTTATTAATTTAGCTTGAAGGCTTCAAAGGAAATTTGCGGGTTTTCTGATTGAGCGAGGTGATTTAGAGCGCACTATCGTGGACTTTATAATACATATTAATAGTTTATAATGTAAATACAGAAATCGCAGAACCGGGGAAATGGAAGGAGGATAGGGAGGCGTTTGCCCTGCAGTGGGACGATAACGGCTGAAAATAATAATAGTAATAATAGAGTAAATAGATTTGTGTAATTTACACCGTAGATTTTGTTAATTACGTATCCATGTCCCTAGATTGGCAATTGATAAGGGAAAGAACACAGTCTACTCGTACCTCAGTCAGTCAGTCTAACCTTGGAATACCGTATTCCTTTGGATTGCGAGGGTCAGATAGGCAGTCGCTCCGTAGAAACCTGACATCAGCTGCATCTAGTTAGATTAGAAGCCGACTCTTTTGGGAACAATAAGGATAAGAGGAGGTTGGTGAACAGTAAGCTACTAAAACTACCCCTATTACTTACCTACCATAGAGTATTCAAGAATATATAGAGTGATAACGTCAACCACATTGCCTTGTGCGGAGCGAAAGCAGGTCTCACCATAGAAATGTTAAAATGTCATTGTTTCAAATTATGTTTTCTAGACGTTTTTCAAAATTTAACTTAGCAGTTAACCATGATATAAGCTAAAATGTAACTTTTTCACTCGTGGAGCCTAGTTGAACCGCAGTCGATCGAGGTATGATCGCAAACGGAGCTTGTGTCGCGGCCGCGTTGTTCATACCCGTGCTCACAGTTCATACTTCTATAGGGTTGCTCTATATTTTCTTATAAGTTACCTATATTTAGATTCGATTCCCAAGCTAGCGAAATTATCGAGTTTCGCGATCTGAAAGCCTCGGGAGACAGCTTAGTAAATATTTGTCGAAAGCAAGCCAATATCAAGGACCACTCATAGAGCACAAAGCCAATCGCTTAGGTTACGTGCAGGCGGTATCGTATCCAAGATTTATAGAATAGCACAACGACAATATCGGTCGGAATCAACAGGATCAATTTGATTTTACTTCATGGATTTCGTGTGAAAATTAAGGATATATAGGTATAAGTAATATATATAAGGAAATTAAAATTACTGAATACAGTTCTAAAATATATATAATTATAATTTAGAACAAGTTATCATACCTACATAAAACTTGCTTCAAATAAATTTTAGTTCAAGTATGCAATTTTTATGTATGAAAACTTTGTTCAAACTGATTATTTTGTTCAAACTTTTCAATGGTTCGCCTTCACTTGGTTTTTTGTAAATTTTATAATAGGTGTATATTTAATTTATAGTACTTTTATATCGTCAATGTGCGAGCGTAGGAATTTCCTTGCGAGATAGAATCTGAAAGGAGGAAATCCGCCGAAAAACCAAGGCCACCGACATAGCTCTCAGAGTATGCAAGTTGAAGTGGCAATGGGTAGACCACAAGAAGAAGAATGGTGAAATCAAATATCGTCGCCTTGGAGGGCAATGGAGCTAAGCCACAATTTTTGCGAAATGAAGTTAAGTGCATTAACGTCTTGTGGAAAAGCCAAAGTTTATTTTAGTCAATAAATCTAACAGATATCATGACTCTAAGCAGGTTTTTTTAAAAATTTGCCAATACATTTTAAGGTAGTTCCAACAAAAGTCTTACTCAACTCAATTTAGTCAACTTAACTTCATTTCGCAAAAATTGTGGCTTAGCTCCATTGTCCTCCAAGGCGACGATATAATTATGACGCTCACAAAATGTTTGTCCCGTGCCTAAAACTCGCGCCTGGCTCTCAATCATCCAATATCTATGATCAAAATATCTTTTGGTACCTACATTGCACAGCCTTATAGTCCCTTGTTTACAATATAATGGCGATATATTGGAAGGTACACACTCAGACCCTCCAAGCTCTAGTCTGTGGCCTAGAAAGCTCACAGAAGGTAAGTGTGCCTTAGACGTTTGTAGCGATTTAGAACTAGGGTTGCGAGTATTTGAAAATAATAAAAGGACTTAGAAGGAAGAGGTTAGGTTAGGACCGAATTATTTTTTATTATGTTCTATTTTTTCACGGACCCGCTTTGCGAACACGTGGGTGTGGGTTAAAACCTGGCTTTTAGGTACCCATGTGACTTTTTCAATGTCATCATTATGTAGGTAATTCTTAATTAATTTTTCATTTCTAAAAAAAAATCTTTTTGCAAAAAAAAGCATTTTGTTTTCTACTCCTAAAGTGACAAACAAGCATACGATCCGATTAATAGTGGCTCATCGCCACCATTAATCGGATTTTTTTCACCATTAAATTTAGTTGTTAATTGAATCTTTAGATCTAATAACAACCGCTACTTTTAAGCAACGATCTTAAATCTGATAATTTAATAAGATTTTTCCAATTTCTCATTAAATTATTATATTTAATAAGCTAACATGTGCAATGTGTAAGTTAACATGTAAAAAAATCACAAAAAAAGATCTTCAATCTCATATAATCTCAACTTATAATATAAGTTTAATAATTTTGACTCGACGCAAATTCCTACCTCAATTTTTTAGCTTCGAATACTCTCGATCAAGTCACCTTTCGAATAAAAAAAACTAAATCAAAATCAGTACATTCATTTAGTATCTATGATGCCATAGACAGACACAGAGACATTCAGACCCACACACTTCAATCTTATAATCTATAATAATCTATTTGTGTCGGGGGTAAAAAGACCCACTCGTAAAACTATCAAAATATTAACGCACAACCCTACCAAGGGGATAAATGAAAAACCTAGGGTTGCCACAATGATTTATGGCAGTATAACGTGACGTGACTTATATTTCCTTAGAACAGACTTACCCGAGCTTAGTTCTTAAAAGAAGCTGAATTATGTCTACTGCCTATTGTTTATGGACCTTTCTTAGTAAATAACTGCTTGTTTAGGGGAGAGAAACTTAAATATACTATAGGGATACCTATTAGATAAAAATATTTGTTACTTTATTTGATAAAAGGAATCGTACCGGATTTTTGTTTTACGTAAACAAGTTTTTAAGATACTACCTAGCTATGCAGTGATAGCTTAGTCAAATAAAAAATTAAAATGTCCTCCTGACCGAATTTCGGTCACAGCGAACAATCTCAACGGAGATTAGCCATTGACAAATCAGCTGTTCCATACATTTTGTTGAGTCATGTGAACATAAATGTATGGAACAGCTGATTTTTTTTTTGCGATATCAGGGTTGGTCCCATAGTAAAAGTTGTTCATAATGATGAGTTTAATGACCCCTTTTAACGATTCTGGTGTTTTACAAATAACCCTGTACATTTTTCGCATCCTTCTTAAATTATAAACCAACTATAACTTGCGACTTCGCTTCAATTTTTTGAATTTTTCCTAAGTAAGATAATTCGGTATCCCTTATTACTACAGTACAGTACAACCTATAAAAAAAAAATTCTAGGTATGGTGCCTTCGATATTTTTTAATAAATTCTAACTTGCGTTATGTACTTATCATAAACTTATACTTATTCCTTATTTAATGTACAACGTAAGTATATTCGAGTGAAAACCGTTTTCCTACAAAACGAGAGTCATTAGACGCGAGCGAGCGACGCGAAAGTGATAAAGTAAGGAATGGAAGTGATTTTTGATGGAGAGACTTAACAACCACTTAAGTAGAACATGTACACGTTAAGGCGCCTCTTACTCTTACCGATAATTTGCTATCTCGCTCGCACATTGAAGTTGAACTACACCATATGAAGGAGAACAAAATTACTAAGTTTCAACAAAAAAATCAGCTTGATCGAAACATGTTTTCATGCATAGAAATTAAATAAAATAAAAATTCTCTTAAAACTATTTTTTTTTATTGAAAACATGTTTTGATCAAACTGAATTTTTTGAAATTTTTGTAAAAATTGAATTTTGCTGTTACACAGAAGAATGCTACTGCTCATCCTCCGGATAAATATCCCTTGGTCGTTTCATTTGACACCCGCGGGTCGATTAGGGGTGGTTCTATTCTTTGGCCCTGGGAACTGTCAACTAGAGTCACTCTTATAATAAAAATATTAGAATTACGACTATTCATAAGTGCCTAATGGTCTACAACTACATGAATAAAAATATTTTGATTTTGATTTTGGCCGAAACCCACACGGCACAGTTAAATAACAATGTTAGAAAAATGAAATTTAACTATAAAACTTTAATGAAAAACATTATTCTTAGTTCATTTTGTAACTCAAAAAAGCGCCAAAGATCTAAACATTACCTCCCTTTCATTAAATAAACAGCCATTGTCTGGCAAATAGTAAATAAACCGCACAATGACACCAATATATTTTAACTAGGTCATTACATTATTCGTCTTCCCTGAATAGTGGTATTGTTCTGGCAAAGGCCACGTTAACTTTTTATTTGGCTGTCATTAAGGGCCACATTAGGCCAGGAAGCACCGCTATTAAGTTGCAAAGTACCCATTTCTTTTTATTTCAAATTAATTGCAAGTATTCATAATGAAATCCAAAGTTTTCAGTTCATTTAGGTAAGATATTATTTCTTGCATCTCTCGTTGTTGATTAGTAACCTAAAATTATAAATATACTATAATTTTATTTTATAAAAGGCCAAGGCATTATCGTGTGTGCTGTGTGGTTTCGGGCCTAAGAATAGGACCACCCCTACTCGTCCCGCGGGTGTCGTAAAAAGCGACAAAGGGAAAGATACGGAAGATGGGCAGCAGCATCCTTCTGTGTAACAGCAATTATCTGCTACTGCAATCGCTAACCCGCTTGCCCAGTGTTGCAATTATGGACAAATACCTCCAATGAGCGCACAAAAGTGGCGCGCATTAGGGTGGCCTATGTTCAGCAGTGAACTAAACAGGTTGATGATGATGATGATAAGGCATTACATGGCCGTAACACATTATGTAATAACAAATCATTATAGTGAATAAATAAGAATTGGTAATGTTGTTTCGGTTCTAACAACTGCAATAGTTAGAATCTGTAAAAAGCTGAGTGAATCAAATGTGGTACATACGTAGATCATGACCTGGATCAAGTTGGAAGATACTCTTTATCCTGGTCAGGTCTACACACGGGTGAAGTCACGAGCAAAAGCTAGTTTACTTACAAAAATGTTTATGCAAAAAGTCTTACAGGAAAAATACCTTTATTTATTCATTTCCAACAGCAATCACATCAGCCGTCAATTCAAAGACAATATTAACGAATATTTTTCTTTGTTACAGGTAAAAACACTGGAAACTGGGTCGTTCGGAACAAATTTGGGCACAAACATCTGTTAGGTAAAGACATACAAAATTCGAACGTTAATTCTATTCGGGTAGTCATTTATTATGACTGGATTTGCTGGCATATTGCCCACTATGCGTCGAATCGTGCGCTTCTCAAATAAAATAAAAAATGACAATTGGAACTACATGTTAATGATCTGTAATTTTTAATCGTTTGAGTTCATTAATGGTCCAGGCAAGTGCTTGAAA
The DNA here is from genome assembly GCA_936450705.2 of Protodeltote pygarga. Classification (NCBI taxonomy): domain Eukaryota; kingdom Metazoa; phylum Arthropoda; class Insecta; order Lepidoptera; family Noctuidae; genus Protodeltote; species Protodeltote pygarga. The sequence goes on along the minus strand of OW388264.2, from coordinate 2,212,618 downwards.
TTCGTCATTTTTTTTTCATAAATGTTATCTTTCTGCAATTTTTTTCTACGTGGACTCGAGCCTCGGCTTGGACGATGCTTGGGGACATGCTAGAGACTAGCTGAATCTGATTTTGATTATTTATGGACATGTTTATGGCTACAACCTCAGCCCGGACTGGCATAAGCAAGGGGGGAGGGATCTTTCTGCACTTCTCCTATTTTAAATTTATGTTCAGTTGTAATGTAATATGTATATATGTAATAATGGTTTCCGGCCTAAGAATAGAACCACCCCTATTCGTTCCACGGGTGTCGTAAGAAGCCACTGTGTAACAGCAACATCTGCTACTGCGATCGCCAACCCCCTTGCCAACGCAGCGTGGCGATTACGGGCAAATACCTCCAATCAGCGCACATAAGTGGAGCGCATTGGTAGAGGCTTATGTTCAGCAGTGGACTAATATAGGCTGATGATGATAATGATACAAAGCCTACGTGCGCGAGTTCGACTCGTAATTGAAGTCGGTGGAACTTTTATCGTAAATTTATTATTGTTTAAATGTTTCACCGAAACATAAAAAAGGTAATTTTTAATTCTCAGCCTAGTTTTATATTCTAGGTAAGAGATTAGGATCAAGAAGGCACTTAGGAAATTGCTAAACCAATACCTCTAAACTGCTTCTCAGAAAATTTGAGAGTTTTTAGATCCATTACCATAATAATGAATAATGTATGAAGGTAGAGAAAAAGTAAATAAATGAGATTTTGAGAGTTTCAAATTTACATAACTTTTTGTTGAATACTTATTGTTAATTTGCTTCTGTTTCCTTATTGTTAATTTAATAATAATATTTTACAAGCTTTTTTAACTGTCTAAATACGGTGGCGCATTGGTTACGGACCCGCTTTGCAAGCACGTGGGTGTGGGTTCGAACCTGACATATTTCAGGATGATTGTTTCAGTGGTTTAGGCGTGATATAATATTAGTTAGGGACTAGTTAGGATTAAGATTCACATTCCCTTATATTTCCAAATGTCTTTTCTATTAAGTTCTACACCTCTACACACTCTACACTTGACTGCCTCGTTGGTCTAGTGGTAGCAAGCGCAACTGCTGAGCAAGAGGGCCTGGGTTCGATCCCCGGGTCGGGCAAAATTTATTGGGTTTTTCAATTAGGAAATTCTCAATAGCAGCACGGAGTCTGGAATTGTGCCTGGTTAATGGCAATAGGCTCGCCCCCTATCACATGGGACTTATAACATAACCTTCGAAACGTGGGTGTACTGCGCATCTCTGCCTACCCCCTCTGGGGAATACAGGCGTGAGTGGTCAGAGGATACGAAACGGGGCACTATGAAAAAAAGACTTATTTTTATTCTATGCATGGTCGAGGGTGGGCTTGGTCGACGGAGCCCCGCTTTGCGGGGCTCCTACTTCTAGGTGGTTTATAAAAAAATAACCATTCTAACCTAACCTATCCGAGTCGGGGTACTCTGAGTCGGGGTGTTAACCATATTATGACGCTGGACTCCGCAGTTTCGGCTTTTTGGTCGCCTTACGCCTTAGTAAATGAAATCCTTTCTTCATCAGTTTTACGGCGAACCGATGGTTGGAGACAAAAATCACCCAGACGCTTTTAGTCTTAAATTTAGGTGTTCTATACGATAGAATCGAAAAAACGCGATATTAAAAAAAAAATATTTTCGTCTAAATTTTTCTAAGTGTTTTTTCCTCAGTGCCCCGTTTCGTACACTCCAACCCAATCTTTTCTTTTTTTTTATTTAAAAAAAGAACAGTTTACTACAGGAGAGTACTGTTCCAATTTCGAATAGGTACTCGTCGCAAATATATTTCGTTGACTACCCCCTTTTTTATGTTCAATAATGGTTTCCATCGCACCTGGTCGTAAGTAGACATTGTAATTTTACTTATTTCCTCAAAATTATGCGGGTTGTTTGTTACTTTTGTCGGTATGTATGTATTCGGTATTTTAAGAGAATAAATGAAGTAAAAAGTTAGACGGGTTTGTGTTTCCTCTTTGGTATTATTTTTCAGTATTCCGCCAGCTGAAAAAGACGTATATAATGTATATCTAAATATTAATATTTAATGTGGCTCCAAGACATTTTATAAAGCCTAGTGGTATGACCGTTGGATTGCCAAGTCAAAGGTTTTAAGTTCAAAACCAATGATATTGGAAAGAAGTTATTATTATTTCTATTTAATATTTTATTATTAATATCTTATTTAATATTTCTATGTTCAAAACCTAGGCACGCACCACTGACTTTTCGGATTCGAAAAGATCCGAAAAGATTAGAAATTAATTACCTATCACTTGCTAAAACGGTGAAGGAAAACATCGTAAGGAAACCAGCACACCTGAGAGATTTTTCAGGGTCTGTAAAACATGTCAGAGGCCTAAGGGTTGTTTTAACTCTGACACCAGGTTGTTCATCAATCATACGATAATACCCGCGGGATGAGTAGGGGTGGTTCTATGCTTAGGCCTGAAACCACACAGCACACTGTTTTATAGGACAAATAAACATGGATAGAATAAAAAAATAAAATAATGTAAGTATACAGGGTTATTTGTAAAACACCAGCATCCTTAAAAGGGGTAATTAAACTCATCATTATGAACAACTTTTACTATGGGTCCAACATTGAAATCGCAAAAAAAAAATCAGCTGTTCCATACATTTATGTTCACATGACTCAACAAAATGTATGGAACAGCTGATTTTTTTTGCGGTTTCAGGGTTGGTCCCATAGTAAAAGTTGTTCATAATGATGAGTTTAATGACCCCTTTTAAGGATGCTGGTGTTTTACAAATAACCCTGTATAGGTACTTACATATAAATTCACGCCTTTTACTATGTAGGTAGGCAGAAACTAAAAAACGCCATCTACTACAGTTCCTACGTACCTACTCCTTGCCTAGTCCACATTCATTACGTTCACATAATGTAAGTATTTACCTGTTATTAAAATACGAGTAAATCTTTCCGACATCATTTAGTTGCGGAAAATTTTGTCATACCTACGTTTTTGGCGAGATGCCCGCAGTGCAGTCACAATGTGTAAGAAAACAGTGCCGTCTCATATTCACACGGTTGTTAGAACAAAGGTTTTGTAATATTGTCTTTTGTGGCAACATAAAGTTTTAATATCTGTCACAGTGTGTACGTTCTTTTGTTTTAAGTGTAGGTATTATGTTTATGTCATTGTTGTCAAAGCGGTTGGGTATTTAATAATAAATAATAATAATATATCAGCCTGTAACTGTCCCAATGTAGGGCATCTTCTCACACAGAGAAGGATTGAGCATTAATCACCACGCTAGCTCACTGTGTGTTGCCAATTTCAGATTTTAAAGTCCAGGTTTCCTTACGTTTTCTTCACCGTTAGTCAGTGGTGTCTTAATTAACTAAGAAAGTAGATATGACATTGAAAAAGTCACATTGATGCATGCCAGGTTCGAATCTACACCAACGTGCTTGCAAAGCGGATCCGTAACCAATAAGCCACCACGACATTTATTACGACACGACATTATCTATTTATATACATATACAATATAAAAATGAATTGCTGTTCGTTAGTCTCGCTAAAACTCGAGAACGGCTTGACCGATTTGGATAATTTTGGTTTTGATATATGTGTGAAAGTCCAGGGAAGGTTTAAAAGGTCAGAAAAATGGTCAGAAAAACCCTACCTTAGTAGGGCAGGGGTAAAGTAGGGTAAGGGTAGAGTAGGGTAGGTAGGATAGGGTAGGGTAGAATTGGCGTTGAAGTAGGATAATAACGCGTACGAAGTCGCGCCGGGAAGCTAGTTATTAATACAATAATAGCATATAGCATGATAATAATAATACAATATAGCATGATTAGTGTAATGAGTCTACTTTAAATAGTAGGTAGGTATCTACCTTATTCTCCTCAGACAGAGTCCTTGAAGACCACTTACTCGTTAAATATAACTTATCTAACTACAACTCAAGCTTACAACCCTTAAATAAAATAACTCATACATTTTAACTCACATAATTTTAGTTACACATAAACTTTATCGTCCCCGCCTGTCAGACTAGCTTAAACTTTACCACAGCGATGTTAAAACAGAGAGTACACTATGAAGTTTGACAAATTGCTTTAATAACTTTGAATTCAAGTTGAAAACAAACCATACGAAATAGTACTATCGCAGACACGAATGGTGCACCACTTTGCCATCAAAATGCTTTGAACGATGCTACGTGCGTAGAGGCGAGGCTAGCGCTACGTTCGGACTCCGGGTGCAAATAATTCTAACCTTAAGAGTGGTGCACCGGTTTTGTACACGATAGTATATGGTAATAGCTGATTCAAACGACCAGTTCTTAGGCTTTACATACACTCTTCAGTCTTTAAAAATATTAATTTTTTCCCTATTTTTTTGGTTGGCTTATTATGCAATTTAGACTATTACCTTTCTACTGAGTGACTGTCTGTTTGACCCCCGCAACCTCATGAGTACAATATTTTTTTATTAGGCAAATGGTCAGAATTTATAAAAGACTCTATGTCGTAATTAACGTAATTAATATAACCTGCTGTTAATGATTTATAAAATGATGTCCGTAAACCGTTGAACAGATTTTAATGAAACTACTTACTTAACACAACAGTCAAAATAAAATAAACGATTTACTTTTTTTAAAGGCTGACATAACTTAGGCATTTTTGTGCAAAAATTAATTATTAATTATCTGCACGTTATTCTTGCAGTGATTAATGCTTAATCCTTCTCTGTATGAGAAGAGACCTTTGCCCTACATTGGGAGAGTAACAGGCTGATTTACATGTATATAATTATCTGCACATTTTTTCACTTTTTACACGACTTGAGCTAGCTGTTTTCTCGAGACTAAGCTTCAAACTTAGCCTAGTTTTGCGCCCCTAAAGCCTAATACTCGAGGCTCACGATTGACCTAAATGTTCGTGGTGTATCATCGCTTTGGGTTTCTCTAAATGTAGACTCGACACTTGGAATTTATTGAGGTTAATATGAGCTTCAAAACTTACGTCTCTAGGTTAATTCCCATTGGAATTTTGTAGGAATCATATGTTTTTGAAGTTATAGACTTTCAGGCCCAGTCTCTGGCTACGGATAGGCTTTGCCTATTAAGTTAAAAAATGCAACAGAATTTGTATGAAATTTTCTGTTAGGTAAGGTAACAGGAACTTATCAGTCACTTGAGAAACAGGCCCTAAATATTTTTAAATCCGACACGACCGGAGAGAGATCAAGCGTGGAGCCAGATTTACGTGCTTTCCGAGGCACGGAGTAAATAATAATTAATTTAAAATACGCTCATAACTGTCGAAAAGTCGACACTTTGCCCGAACCGGGGATCGAACCCTGTCTCTCTATCTGTCTGTCTGAATTAATTCGGAAAAGATGTACTTAAATATTTTTTTTTATATTAATGTAGTTTTTTTTACAAATAATTTTTTCAATCTTTATCACCTTTGAAATTATTTCGCATACAATACAGGACCTTATATGAAGCTAAACACCCATCTACCTTAGCAGTCAATGTTACTCAATTTTGATGTCATAAGGTTCGTACGTAACGAACCTTAAAACTGCTCACCCATCCGTTAAGCGAGCGTGAAGGATCTCCATAACTCGTAAGGTTTTCAACGTTTTATGAGCTTCTAAAGACAAGTAGAGTACTTTATGGTGGTAAGAGGAGCTCAAGTTATGCTGATATTTTCCAAGGAAAATGGCCGACGTCTAATCAAGCCGGTAATTCTGTTTTAAAGTGTGTTTTTAAGATCTTTTTAGGAGTTTTCGTAGTAAAGCATGATGATAAATATATTCACTACCTTCTTGCGAATAGTAACTTTAAAGAGTTGAAAGTTTGTTTGTTTGTTAGAGGTAATCTCTGGAACTACTAAACAGATGGGCTCAGGCATTTATCCAAATAAATTAATTAATTAAGTCCTTCGTTACCGATCCTTTGTAACAGTGAAAACTTAGTAGTATGACCGTTGGATTGCCAAGTCAAAGGTCATAAAATTATGTTCATTCATCATCATTAGCCTGTATTGTCCACAGCTGAACATAGGACTCTCTCAACGCGCGCCACTTTTGTGCGCTCATTGGAGGTATTTGCCCATAATCGCTACGCTAAGCAAGCGGGTTGGTGACTGCAATAGCAGGTAATAGCTGTTCCGCAGAAGGACACTGCTGCTCATCCTCCGGATCTATCCCTTTGTCGCTTCTTACGAGACCCGCGGGACGAGTAGGGATGGTTCTATTCTTAGGCCGGAAACAAAACCATCAGTGAATCTTAATAAGGATTGTAAGTTCCATAAACTTAAAACTGCCATAAGTATTCCAGAACACGTATTTAAGTTAAATCAAAGTTATTAGTTTCGTTTCCCTTATTGAGATAAATGACGCATACTCTTTTGGAATTCTAATATGTTGGATGATGTACGAGATATTTGCAAATAAAGATATAAAATTGGAAATTAAATTAAATTAGAAATTAATGTCCTTTAGCTATATGTCTAAGATGAGCTATAGGCAATAACAATTTCGCAATGGGTCTCAAAAAGCAGTAAATGACTTCGCGGCAGGCCCAGGAGGAGATGGCGGGATAAACTGGACTCACATCTAAGGGACCGGTCTCAGATAGCATTAGATCGAGTCAAGTGGACGGGAAGCCTTTGCCCAGCAGTGGGATGGTATAGGTTAATTAATAATAGTAATAATATCGCAGTCGTCTTGAAATTAGGTCACTACACGGAAGATATTATAGTGTTCAAGTGTGTGCGCAAACACAGGAGTATTCATAATCACCTTCAAAAAAAAAGCTTATAATTTTGGCGTTAACAAAAATTTAAATAACAGAACATTTTTTGCCAATATTTACTGGATTCATAAATCCAGGTTGAAACTTTTAAATTAAGCGTCACAATACAACAAACTTAATGGAATAAACCTTCGTTGGCCACAACGCTTGAAATAAATGCTGTCTGGTCATTTCATTAAAAAGTTTCAGCGCTCCTTCCTAGTCTAGGAGACAATTCTTCTTCTTTATGGTATCCAAGATTCATCATACAATATTTAACAAGCTTTTATTTAACAATGTTATTTAAGTAACTATATTTGTTCGGGTAAAATCTTGTACACTATAAACCACTGACCACTTCCTCTTTTTCTATGAAGTTGATTTTTGGCATGTTAGTTCAGTTCCGATGACAATGCATTTTTATGGCAAGCGTGACCAGAATTGACATCTACGATTTGCTCCAGATAAAGGAACTCTTCAACGCCAAACTCTATAAAACGCCAAAGCACCGTTAATTACAATATTTTTATCGATCTTATCAATATTTTATCGATCCTACAAATATTAACCCGTGCGAGAATCAAACCCACAACACACAACTTATCCACTAAGTCAATCGGAGGACTATTATGATATTCAATTAAAAATGAATAGTTTTCATAAAATGGTGATTTGATTAGCACATTCTTATTTGATACGCCTAGTAAATACAATTTACATTGCCATCCAGAGCGTGGTAGACATCGTTGATGGGGAGGAATTATTTGACGCCTTCACGTGGCTTTTGTTTATAAATACTTAATTTTTGTTTTTATTTACTAGGTTTAGTGTATTTATAGTTAGCAGATTTAGAGAGTAAATTAATTAAAACATAAGGTATGTTCAAATAAAGTAATAAAAACAACATATTTAATTTATAATGTTTCTAAGTCTCTAGCTCCTCGCCTATACAGTTATTAAAGCGAGTTAGTTATAAAGTTTTCAAACAATAATAGTAAGTGCAGTTGAAGCTCTTACACTCTTACCTGCGAGCTCTTTTCCACAAAAAGGTAGACAGAATACCGTGTCTAAGTAGACTAGAGAAAATGGTATTCTTCATTTGATTTATGGATGACAACGCAAGAGAGAAGCCTATCTCGCTCACACATTGAATATATAGGGTTATTTGTAAAACACCAGCATCCTTAAAAGGGGTCATTAAACTCATCATTATGAACAACTTTTACTATGGGACCAACCCTGAAACCGCAAAAAAAAATCAGCTGTTCCATACATTTTGTTGAGTCATGTGAACATAAATGTATGGAACAGCTGATTTTTTTTTTGCGATTTCAATTTGGTCCCATAGTAAAAGTTGTTAGTAATGAGGAATTTAATGAGCCCTTTCAAGGATGCTGGTGTTTTACAAATAACCCTGTATATCTATTATATACAATGTATATTATATAATTATACACTATTCCAACCACCAAATATTTAGTATTTTGGCTACATTTGATGTAGCTAAAATCTTCGGACTTCATAAACATTTCACCTGCAGCTCTATCAAATATTGTAACCATCCATACACTCGCTGTGTGCACTAAATCTTTGCCGAGTCCAATATAAGGCTCTTAGCCGAGCTTAGCGCTTTCAACAGGGATAGTAACCGGGAATATGGAGCTTTATATGAACCCAGTGCTTTCAAATTTAAGGTGGTAGTGGCTTGTGTAAAATTATTATATTAGGCATGGAATTTATTAACCGCTGTAGTAAATGTGATACGAGCTCATAAATCATATCCATATCCTTAGTTATGTACCTACCTATGTATCCCTATGTATCCCTGTTTGATATCCTAGTGGTATGACCGTCGACTGATAAGTCAGAGGTCTCGAGTTCGATCCCAAGGCGCGCACCTCTGACTTTTCGTAAGTTATGTGCGTGTTATAAATTAATTAATTATCAGTTGCTAAAACGGTGAGGGAAAACATCATGATGAAACTAGCACTAGAGACAAATGCTATTTCTAAAGAAAAATCGGCTCTCTACAAAAAATTTCAACATCAAAATTATACAACTTTATTACCAGTTACTCTCTTAATAATCTGTATCACAAGGCTTGAAAGGCTAATAGCTAAAACCCGACTTCGTAAAAGAAAAACCGACTCCGTAAAACTCGGGTTTCATAATCCCGGGTACTCGAATAAGGCACGTCTTAATAAAGTGTACACGCTTGTAATCCGACCGAAATATGACACGTTTTCAGCTTGAAGCTGAAAGATTACGTACAAGGAAAGCCACTTAGTACACAGTTAAGGCGATGTTTTCTTTCCCTTCTCTTATATTTTGAATATGTTAAAAATAGGTCAGCACTTACTGTTTCCCTTCTCGGTAGTGGTCGAATCGCAAATGCAAGCAAGCAAAAAAATATAAAATATAGCTGTATTTCTTTGCTCAAAGTATCAGCATTGCCATCCAGCGTGGCAATGCTGCCAGTCTGCTGGACACGCTGCCTGCAGACGACGGTGATGGGGAGGAATTCTTTGACGCCTTCACCTGACTTTTGTACCTATACATTTATAATTACTTAATTTGTATGAATATTATTTAATGTAAAGTAAAACAGAAGACCTACATGAAAATATTTAATAAGAAACACGCAAAAACAATTGACTCGGCTGAACCCGCGATCCCTGGCGTGCCATGCCATCGCTTAACAACTAAGTTACCAAGTCCTGCCCACTTCAGATGAAATTACGAATCTCTTTTCTTAACACCATTGGTGACATCTATCGGAGTAGGTACTTACGCAATGCCGGTCCCATGTTCCAACTTTTCAGCTTAGAAAGCATAGAAGCAGATATAATATCCTCCTGACCAAATTTCAGTCACAGCGGCCAATCTCAACGGAGACTAGCCATCTACGCAGGATATATTATAGTGCACAAGTGCGTGTTCAAACACAGGTGCACTCTCTATTCCCTCACTCTCATAGTCCGATGGGATGGCCTTCCGACACGATCGGAGAGAGATCAGGCGTAGGGCCAACGGGCACGGAGTAAGTGATAATTAATTTATAAAACGCACCTAACTTACGAAAAGTCACAGGTCGCCTTGGGTTCGAAACCGAGACCTCTGACTTGCCAGTCAACGGTCACAACCACTGGGCTACCACGACTCACAATATACATTTTAAGCAGATATACATTTTACACAACACAATAGCGCCCTGAACGACAACTTAAATCTCAATAGAATTCTCCATTACAACAATAAAACTATTCTTAAAGATAAAATAAAACTTGTACAACAATACCTACCATTTGTAGTATTTATTCTACCGATAACGAGGTAAAAGTTCCTCCAACTTATATCCGTCTGTCGACTTGTCTAGTTCTCGGGTTTCTGGCTGGTTTTTTTTAGTTTAGGAATTTTATCTGCACGGAAAAGTTGGTCTGACTATTTGGGGAGAGCTGGAGGAAGCCTAAAAACTAAGTTTAGGTGTTTAGTGGCAAGTTTCTGGAATATTACTAAGATAAGATTCTAGGTTTTTATGTTTTAGGTATGTAAGTCTTACTTTTCTTGATGTTTATTTATGTAAAACAGCATTACTTTTAGTGGTAGTTTGGTCAATAAATAAATAATGTATAAAGCTACCAGGGCGCGAAACTTTGTTTAAAAAAAATTATCACTAGCTTAAAACGGCTTTGTCAGGAAACCGGAGATTATGATAGTGTGCCCATGTTAAAGAACAGTTGAATACTGATACCGGGGTGTCCATCAACCATGTTCCAATAGATATAATATAACAGAAATCATAAAAAAAACAACAAAAAAATAACAAACCATCAACTATATTTTCGATAATTAACCATATTTTAAACCCCCGTAGCTGAACAAACTTTTTTAATAAGGTACAACAATAACTAAAACCTATGTATACTTATATACAAATGAATAAATCTACAAAAATAACACCACACTTCCATAGAAACGGCCGAAAGAAGCGGAGATCGCAGTGAAGAGCTTTTTACTTACTGAAAACATCTCAAAAGTCCAAATTGAAGCCGACGCCGAAACGAACCCGTCTTTGTTTGTCAATCAGAGTGCTCCCAATCAAGCGCAACACGCGTATCTCATTATGCGGCTCATAAAATAGAATATCTCTCTGGAAGGTAAACCCTCCGCAACGTTGCGAGTCAACGAACATTTTCAGCTCTGACCCGTTTTGGTAATCTTTGTGCAGAGCCAGACTAAAAGTCATCTGCCCACCTCGAACACCCTCAGTTACTATTGTACCCAGTCGCAAATCAGGGGAAAACTGTTTGAAAAGACACAACTGAAAACCAGACTTACTCGCCGTTGAAGACAATATGTAGCTTGGTCTGTCGTATCGTACACTGATAGAAAATTCAGGAGTTGGAGGATACGCTAGCGGCCGGAAGCCAATTTCAGTGCCAACACAGATATCCGGTAAGACCTTGTACATCCACTGTGTCACCATGCGCAGAGTATTTGGGTCCACATCTCTCACGGAACACGAAATCGAGCCCACTGACTTGTCATTTTCTTTCTCGAAGACAATCTCCGTTTCTGATGAGACTAAATCTTTGATTCGAGACGTCAGTCGCATCTCGTACGCTCCGTCTAGGATTTCCCTGTACGTGGCGGTAGCAGAACCGGACGAGTCGATTAGTAAACCCTCGTCTGTGGTTTTAGGCACCATTTCTTTGTGAATTAATTGAGAAAAACACTTGTAAGATTCCCTTGACTTTCCAAAGCTGTACTGTTGAACGAGTTTGACTTTGTCCATAATTTCTCTGAGGACGATCAATCGGGCACCGACGAAGCACTTCGGAAAGGAATTTTTTGCTTCGGCGTGTACGTCACATAGCTTCGTGAGTTTCGCTTTTTGTGGTCCGATGGTAATGATCTCCTTTTTCTTTGGGAGTAATCTCTGCAGTGAGGACATAAAGCTGCTGACTTCCTCCTTGATCTTTTCCTCGTTGATGTCCATTGTAGTTAAATTTATGGAGTTTTTTTATTGTTGGATAACAGGTCAAACGTCATTGACCTGTCTGGTTTTATTTTTGTATCACTGAGCGTTGACGGCGTGTCCGGCCAGTCTCAGACTGCAAGGAGTTCGTGTATTTTTAGTTGTCTTTGAATAGGTGGGTATATTTTTGACACTTCCTCTCCGCGTGGCATTATAAACAAAAATACTTCTTTCAGCTACAATTACAGGTTCGGTATTCAAATTACAAACTTTATTAAGTAAAGAAAAATTTTAGATATTGAGAAATCGCTTATACTATTTTTTTTGTTAATTTTGTACATGTAAATAGCACATATTACACGCCCAAGGCATACTAAAACAGATTTGAAATTTCGGCTGATGCTGGTGAAATACGGTGGCTTGTAACAATTAAATACATTTCTAATTATTAGTTTCCTCTCATCCATTACTCCATTCCTGTTTTTTCTGTTCTGTGCTCCATTCAGACACTTGATGTAGACCAGGAGACACACATTTACTATTCACCGTCAGTCTGTCCGTTGCTCCATCGTGACTCGTAACAAAGAGGCCGGCTGACCGGATCTTGTCCATTCATTTGATTCGACGGCCATTCATAACAATACTGTTTACGTGACAATGGTTCTTGGTAACACAATACGTTACAGATTTGTTGGCGATAGATATAAGGGGTTGCGAATGACAGGATATTTATAATACAATATTTATTTACAGAAGATGAATAATTAAAGAGGTCACGAATTGTCCTTGGTTTTGCAATATTTTGGTTCAAATACACTTGCCTTTAAAATTTAGTACAACATGTTTGAAATTGCAATTTCTCCTAAACTATAGAAGTTAGAGTTTTGACATAAAAAACATTTTATAGCAAATTTCATCAACTTTCTTTAAAGTTTTTAATTTAAAAAAAATCTCTTTTTCACCTGTTTATTTTGAAAATATACTCGTATCTTGTGTAGTTTAAAGTAGTTTAAAAGTTATTTTAATTTAAAAGTGTGTCTAAGTTTTGAAGGCCAGTGTACTTTTGTCCTACTTATGATGAAATTATGTAAATGTTAGTCTTTAAATCCTATCCTATATCCTACTAATATTATGAGAAACTTTGTGAGAATGTATTGATGAATGGATTTTTGTTACTCTTTCACGCAAAAACTGCATAACGGATTATGATGAAACTTTACAGTAATATAGCTTATAAATCAGAATGATACAAAAATATCAGAATAACACGTAGGCTTCAATTTATCAACATACCACGCGGGCGAAGACGCGGGCACAACCTTGTCACGACTAAAATACTTAACAAATTTTGTTGAAACTTGGCACATAGGTAGTTTATAAAATAGGAAATAGGTTAAAATTTTACTCAAAATAATGCGAACTTAATCTCGGGGTTCCATAGACGTACATTATTTGTTTTTTATTCGGTAAAACATAATTCTTTACACAGAGTTTTTAGTTCACTTTGGGTTTTCTTATATTTTTCTTACATACAAGTTTAAGTGGATGCAACTAAAAATAGGTTCAGAAGAAATAAGACAAATTGATTTAAAGGTCAGACGAATTGGCTTAAAGGTCATTTTTAATGGAATTGACCTTTTGACTGGCGATGTCAAGTTCCCAAAGGATTACTGGATGTGAATGTACCAAAATAGTCAGTTTTAGTCAATTGATTGGCATAGCCTTGGATTATATATCTATATGTATACATAAAACAAAGTCGGATTATTCATAACACTAACTCGAAAACTGCTGGCCCGATTTTGATGACTTTTTATTTGTTTGAATTTTCGCCGCCTCGAACAACAGAATAAATATTAAAAACAATATACCTATTTGCTTATTTTATTTTTAAGCTCCACGTGTCTTTTAAAACATGATTGCAATTAAAATACTACATGAATGCGAGTAAAGCCGCAGGCAAAAGTTAGTATCTACATAAATAGTTATTTATTTCACCTGTAGGTACCTATTTACCCAATTCTTCTACGCCGAAAACTACCCTTTTAGCAAATTACTCCAAAACTGACGGATATTTGAAGGGTTTTGAGGTTCCTAAGTCGATTTTATTTGACTCGAAGTAAAAGCCTTCGTTTTGTGAGTGTTTTTACGCGTGGGAGTGAGGTGTGAAGGAGCGAGACAAATGACGTGGGTGGATAAGTAATGAGGGGGCTCACCTTAGCATTTTACTCTGAAAATATAAATGTATTAAAAATACGGTGACCTTATTTTGTTAAACGGTGATAAAAATAATATAGTAATAGGTATACAAGCTTGTAACTGTCCCACTGTAGGGTAAAGGCCTCTTCTCTCTCTTCATGTACTATACTCATGTTTTATACAAATAAATAATCTTTATCTTTATCTATCTTTAAGTATCTCTTTATCTCTAACAGAGAAGGATCGAACATTAATCACGCTAACTCCCTGCGTGTTGGCGATTTAAGACTTAAGTCTGTTTCCTCACGATGTTTTCCTTCACCGTTAGTCTCTTAGATTAACTAACGAAGTGAACCCACAACCATATGCTTGCAAAGCGGGTTAGTCACCAATGCGCCTTCACGACATTAAGAATGACATTAAACGGAGATAATAATAAAATAATAATAATAGATATACCAGCTGGTAACTGTCCCACTGCAGGGCAAAGGCCTCTTCTCGTTCAGAGAAAGATCGGGCATTAATCACCACGCTAGCTCACTGCTTGTACTTTGAGACGGCGACATTTACTTTGGGTTTTAAAAATAATGAAGGTTGTTACCATTTCCTAATCTAACTTTTTCAGTTAACCTCCTTAAATAATCGCTGCCAAACGTTATTGAAACCATCGTTTTTAACCGTACTCGTGAAAATAAACTAGAGTGGCGGATATCGTAAATATTAGGTGTGAATTCCTTGCTACAGCGCTTGTTTCCCGGTTCGACGTTCGATCCGAACAATATTTACAACATGGCAGCGATCCGTTTGATAGGTACTTTTATTTATTACTCGAGTAATAAAGGGAAAGAGACGGATATTTACTGCAAATTATACTAACCAGTAATAATGTGCTCTGACCGATTTTCGGCCACAGCGATCAATTTTAACAGAGATTGGCCTTCGGCACAGAAAATATTAATAATGTACTGACCGATTTTCGGTCACAGCGGCCAATGTCAACGGAGATTAGCCAACTCATCTGCCTAGCCTTTTCCCAACTATGTTGGGGTCGGCTTCCAGTCCTACCGGATGCAGCTGAATACCAGTGTTTTACATGGAGCAACTGCCTATCAGACCTCCACAACCCAGATACTGGGTTACACGATACCCCTTGGTAAGACTGGTTGTCAGATTTTCAAGCTTCTGACTACCCGTAACGACTATCAAAGATTTACAATCGACAGCCGGGGCCAACAGCTTAACGTGCTATCCGAGGCACGGCCACGGAGAGTGATAATTTTTTTATAGGAGACTAGCGACCCGCCCCGGCTTCGCACGGTTACGCTAATATGCATGTATTATACATACAAACCTTCCTCTTGAATCACTCTATCTATTAAAAAAAAACCGCATCAAAATCCGTTGCGTAATTTTAAAGATCTAAGCATACATAGGGATAGACAGACGCGGGAAGCGACTTTGTTTTCTATGTAGTGATGATAAGCCAACTGCGCAGGAGATATTATAGTGCGTAAGAGTGTGCTTGAAAAACTTAAACTACTACAGCTTAATGTTGACCAAACATTTCCAATTTGCTCTGGAGCCAATAAAACTTCAAATTCAACCATAGATACAGAGTACCGGATCCAATCAATGTTAACAATAAAACTTTAGCGCAGGTTTCCGGGTTCGACACCCGGGTGTAACATTGTTTACAGTTTTATCGTTAGAGTTTATTGAACACATGTTAACCGACCGCGGGAGAAAGTGTAACGAGTTAACAAAACAGTACTTTTGGGAAATGAAAGATCTTTTCCATTCATGTAACTATACTATTTCTATTTTTGTGAATTTTTTACATGTTAGCACATGTTAGCTTATTAAATATCGCACACACGCCCGAGGCGTAGAAAGAGAGATTTGAAATTTTGACTGATGCTGGTGGGATACGGTTGCCTATACCAATTAAGTACATTTCTTATTATAAGTTTCCTCTCATCCTGTGACGTACTGATAAATTTATAGACTCACGCCTGTATTCCCCAGAGGGGGTAGGCAGAGGTGTGCAGTACACCCACTTTTCACCGGCTATTTTATAAGTCCCATGTAATAGGGGGCGAGCCTATTGCCATTAACCGGGCACAATTCCAGACTCCGTGCAGCTACTGAGAATTTCCTAATGGAAAAACCCAATAACACTTTTGCCCGACCCGGGGATCGAACCCAGGACCTCGTGCTCAGCAGTCGCGCTTGCTACCACTAGACCAACGAGGCAGTCGCAGTACTGATAAATATAATTAAATATTTGCGCTTGCGAATCTTGAAATTTCGGTCGGGTCGTTTGATTCCCTACAATATGGTTGAGTTGAGGCTAATGCATTCGTCAAACCTGTGAACGGATAGAATAGCCGTTTTAGTAATTTTATCAAAAGGATAAAATATACATATACTATTTAAGGCGTACCTATGTTAGAGTAGGGTAGAGAAGGGGAAGAGCAGGGTAGAGTAGGGGTAGGGTAGAGTAGGGATGGGACAGGGTAGGGTTAGAGTAGTGTAGAGTAGGATAGAATAGGCGTAGAGGTAGGATAATCACGCGTACAAAGTCGCGCCGGGCAGCAGTCGAATATTGACTAATTAAATCATTTTTTCTAGTCAAAAGTTCCATTAAAATATTATGAAAATCTAAATTGAAAATCTAAACTATAAAATCTTGATTAATTACTTTCGATCATAATTAATCCATCCGCAGTTGGTTTTAATTGCGTCCTAAATTCCTTATAATACCCTAAATCAATTAAGTTAATTTGAAAACGAAGTTATTGAGCAATCGCCTTTAGTCTTAAATACCAAAATTTTGTCGAAACTTAGTTAGAAATTGAACCTTTAAGTTTCCCTAAACTTAAGATTTGAGTTGTTGGAGAAAGTATTAGTAAGAAAGGCTAAACGTCTCATTTCTATAAGTTCGTTCTAAGTTAGGAAAGAAATAAAGTTCAATTGGCTACAAGGCTTTTGGTCTCAGCCAGATGATGTGCTCATTAAAGCGGCCTATTAAGCAATACTGCTGTCTCACTTATAATCACTGTACACAATTATAATCACTGTACTTATACAGTTATAGATTGAGTCGTGATAGCTTAGTGGTATTACCGTTGACTGGCAAGTCAGAGGTCTCAGGTTGGAACCCAAAGCGCGCACCTCTGACTTTTCGTAAGTTATGTGCGTATTATAAATTATTATCACTTACTGCGTGCCTCGGAAAGCACGTAAAGCCGTTGGCCCTACGCCCGATCTCTAGCCGGTCGTGTTGGATTGCCGTCCCATCGGACTAGAGTGAGGCAATAGAGTGCGCCTGTGTTTGCGCACACACTTGTGTAGGTAAAATTAGTAGTAATTATAGTTTTGAAAAATAATTATATAACAAAGAAACTAAGTTGAGGAGAATACTTACAAAAATAATAACATACAAAGTTTCAGCAAAAATATTAGTTTCATCGGAATAAGTTTTCAGACATAAAACATTGCCAAGAGATTTTTTGTTTAGGCAATATTTTTGTACGAAAACTAAAACTTTGCAATATGCGAGGTAGGTCTTAAGTTGAAGGAAAAACTAGAATATTACTTATACCTATACTAGCTTTTGCCCGCGACTTCGTTCGCGTGGAATAGTGACTTCGACTCTTGACCAATAGATGGCGCTGTATGTCCGGAATAAATTTTATTTTATTTTTTGTAATAAAAGCTATCCTATGTCCTTTCTCAAGTTCCAAACTATGTTTGTACCAAATGTCACACAAATCGGTTCAGTAGTTTAGGCGTGAAGCAAAGACAGACAGACAGAGTTACTTTCGCATATAATATTAGTTTGGATTACAAACTAGCCAACGTTTTCACCCACGTGGAACTGATACTGCTTATAATATCCTCCTGACTTAATTTCGATCCCAACGGCCAATTAGAATGGATATTGGCCATTGACGCGGGAGACATCGCGCTCTATTCCTTCACTCTCAATATCCAATGGGACGGAAACGACCAGTGAGAGGACCGACGACTTTACGTGCTTCCTAAGGCACGGTGCTAGTGATCATTATTTTATAAAGCCAAAATCATAATGATTTGAAACAGTGTTCTTAGTGTAACCGGAGCAGCACTACATATAAGTACACTAGCTGTTGCCCGCGACTTCGTTCGCGTAAAATTTACCTTAATAAAGGCTAATATAATTTTTGAAAATATTTTTTTTTTTAAATTTCTGATAATTACTGAGATCGCGATTTTTGTAACATTAATAAAGGCCAGCATTTTCGCCTTAAATATGATCCTACATTAAATTTGCCAGGGCAAGTTTTATCTGACTTAAATCATTATACCTATTATTGTTATATGTATAAGTACATATACATGATATAATTATTTAATAAGAAAATTTGAAAAAACAACTGATACGGATGGGATTTGTTTTTTCAAATTTTCTTATTAAATAATTATATTTAATAAGCTATCATGTGCTATAACATGTAAAAAATTCACAAAAATATATACATGATATCAATGAATCAGCAACTCGCAGTTTCAAATCCTGCTTATTATTATGCTTAGTAGGATATCGCAGTTTACGAACCCTGCCACGCATCAAACGTGAAACGTCATACGATTTCCCCTGATTTCACATACGTTTGAGTAACAATCGATAATTTAATTATCTCAAAGATCAGAGCTACTGTTTCTCGTTCCCAATTAACGAGGGTATGTTAAAATTCATTAGCTAATGAAAGAATATTCTTGTTTGACGCTCTGACGGTTAGTGTCTTGCTTTTCTGATGGTATCGTATAGTTAGAGATCGAGTTCGGGTTGTACACAAGATCCTCTTTTATCGTTGATGGTGGATCAGCCACCCGTAGCTAAATACCGCAAGACATATTTTATTTTAAAAATAGACACTTAAAGACACGTACTCGTACCTCTGACTTTTCGGAAGTTACCTATGTGCGTATTAAAAATTAATTATCACCTGCTCCGTGCTTCGGAAAGCACATTAAGCCGATGGCCCCAGCTGTAATGAAGATCTTTGACAGTCGAACGACATGGGAGTCAGTACTCGAAAGAAGGATTAAGCATTAATCACCAGTACCACGCTAGCTCACTTTGTGTTGGCGATTTCAGACTATATTTTCCTTTATGGTTAGTCAGTGGTATCTTAGATTAACTAAGAAGTCCGTGACCAATGCCCCACTTCGGCATTACAGAAATAAATATGCAATACATTGTATAAACAAAAAAGTGCTTAAAAGAACATTTTACCCAATAATGTTACCCAAATATGTACAAAAAATGTACAAATTATATGAGATAAAACCTATTAGGACGTGATAACGATTATGTTTCAAGTTTTCAAGCGATGAAAAATAACGTAATGCCATAGAGTAAAAATATTCAGAATATACATTTGACAATAGGTGAGTAACCAACTGTCAAAAACGGCTTCAAGACGTCAGCTGTCAATGTCAAAATGCCCGGTGTGGAGCTATTTTTTTTTATTTAAACGTAAATAAAATGGTAGATATATTATTTAATTACTTATCCCCATTTTTTCATAACCAGCAATAACCTTTTCTTAACCTTACTCGAAGTTTATTTATCAACTCTTAAGCCTACACTACTTAACAAAGGTCGAGGAGTTTGTAGAGTACATCGGAGCTGAAATCAAGATCATTTTGAGGGTCGAGAAGCTGGAATCTCGCCACAATGACGTCACACTTCTCATACAAACTTGCCGATCAGTTGACGCTCTTTGTATGAAGAGCCAACAAATTTTTTTGCGAATTTCGCAAACTGATGTTCTACAAGTTGTTCAGTTTCATGGGTAGATTGACCTCCTAAAGGGAACATACTATTTATTTTACTATTTATTTTAGGAATTTAAATTTAAACTTTTTCAATGGTGAGACCTACTCACGCTTCGCAGAAGGCAATGTTGTTGACGTTTTCCCTCTATATTTTCTTTTATATTCTAAGAGAAAATTGTAGTGGAGGAGCTATTTTTCCTTCGCCACGTAACTGCGTCCGATTTCGGATTTAATCCCCAATTTTACCCGCGTAGGGGCCGAATTTTTAAAATATATTTTTTAAATACTCATGAAATATTTCCTCTAAACTTCAAGTCGGTTTAGGCTGTGAGTAATTGTCTGTCTCTCAGTCAGATTTAATAAAGGTAGGTATAATAAAATTGTAAGAGAAAAAAAACTGCGCTAATCGGAGAGTTAAAAGTAGAGTTCTGTACCTCTTTAGTCTATGGCCACACACTTTTATTTTATGTTTACGATGAAATCTGGCTTAGGGGTTTTAATAAAAGGTTATTAAAGTTGTGCATATTTACATACATATATCAGCTAATATAAACAAGCGTATGTAACAATATGGGAATATTAATATGTCTACGTCTATTTCAAGACGTACCTAGGTTTGTATATTTTATATTCAGAACACGCGCTTCGCCTGACTTCGTCCGCGTAGAGTTCTGATTTTACATCCCCTTTTTAATACCTTAGGGACCTCTATCTATTTAGGGTACCTACTAGGACCCATGAGGACGACGCGTCGTGAGTCACGCGCGCCTCTTAAGAGGATACGGCGCGTGGCGGCAGCTAGGACGCCGACAACGGCGGGATCTGCCTACACCACTGGCGGGTCAAGACCTGTCCGTGCGAATCGGACATAAAGCAGAGTTTACACGAAGCCAGTAATGCTGGCGCCAGTCACTGGCTAGAAAAATAGACGGTCGCTCTATTCTCGCCAGCGTTGGCAGCCAGCGCTGGCTTGGCTTGAAAAACTGTTTACACAAGGCCAATACCAAGCCAGCACTGGCTGCCAGTCTTATTGGCAGCCAGTGTTGGCTCCGTGTAAACTATGCTTAACTCCATCACTGGCCTTTTGGTGAAAGAGTACCCATAAGGGGCTCTCTAAAGGAGAGCACCACATCAGGGTATCTAATGTTAATGTTATAATCAAAAAAAAACTTTTTTGAAAATTAAGTTATTTTTCAATCACTTTTAATTGCATTTGTTTTTACTGACTTTTCTCTTGTTTCAGTTAAAAATGTGGTCGGGCAAGAAGTGTGCGGACAGCACCAATGCCAGCACTCCAACAGCAGAAGAAGAGATCAAAGTGGTGTTGGTAGGAGACACCCAGTGCGGGAAGACATCTCTGGTTCAGAGGTTCGTCTCCGATACGTTTATAGAGGTAAGTCTATCTTCTTTTTACAAGCTTTTAATTTAACTTGAGCATAGCAAGAATAGCCAAGCTCATGTGGTAGTGGACATTGCTCGTAGAGTTGAAGACCAATGGGGCACAAAGTTCCTAGAATGGCGAGTGGCGACCGCGCACCGGAAGACGCAGGGCTAACCCACTGCAAACTGGACCTCGAGATGATGAGGATGACCTCGAAAGAGTTGCGGGAAATCGCGTGCAGGACCGACATGTATGGAAAACTTTAGGGGAGGAATATGCCAAACTGTGGGCGACTTCCAAATGAAATGATGACGATGATGATGACGACAATTTATATTATGGTCAGATCTTAGAGTATATAAGAAAATATAGAGTAACCCTATAGAAGTATGAACTGTGAGCACCGGTATGAACAACGCGGCCGCGACACGAGCTCCGTCCGCGATCATACCTCGATCGAATGCGGTTCAACTAGGCTCCACGAACGAAGAAGTTACATTTTAGCTTACTTATATCATGGTTAACTGCTGTGTTAAATTTTGAAAAACGTCTAAAAAACACAATTTGAAAAAATTACATTTTAACATTTCAATGGCGAGACCTGCTTTCGTTCGGCACAAGGCAATGTTGTTGACGTTATCACTCTATAATATATATACTCTAAGGGTCAGATCAAATCCTGCAACTAAACTTTAAAGCAACCTTTTTATATTTATTTTAACCGACTTCAAAAAAGGAGGTTCTCAATTCTTCTGTATGTTTTTTTATTTTCAACCCATTATGATACAATTTTGTGTACAAGTTTAGACACAAAATTTTGCATATATGTACATTTAGTTTGAAAATAAATTCTCATTCATCGCTCTCAGACAATGAATAGATGAATTAGGCTGTCACGTCGCGTTGTGTTAACTTAAACATCAAAACCGCTTCAAATGAGATACGAATTACATTTACCTAATAAATTAAGATTATCCTGTTACTGACAGTATTATAATTAACACACAACAAACGTATGTGGAGTGGCTGTCAGAGAAATAGGTTCCAATTATCTATCTCAATACAGGATGATTTTGTAATGAGTCAAATGTGTTCTGTTTTCCATAATATACTATTTTTCTTGCCCCCCTTACTTCTTGTTCAGAAGTAACTAAGAGAAATTTTAAAAAGAGATAAGCGAGGTTTTAACCCCCCATAAAAATAGCCAACAGACATTACCAGGCGTTTGCCGTGTGGTTTCCGGCCTGAGAATATATTAATTAATTAATTAATCGATCTTGAATTAACATAACCTAAAATGCTATTAAGTAACATATTACTGTGGTCGGTGGGATAAAGTTGTCTGAAGAAATAAATTATTATGATGATGTTTGTCAATCAAGCATGAAAGCCGATCTTAAAAGGTATCCTTGCAAGCGCTAAGTTAAATAAACCGCTCTCAAGAAAGCTCTCAAAGTAATGTATGTGTTTTTCACAAATAGGCGACCATATAGAAAATTATAAATTAATTATCATTCCCCGTGCCTCGGACAGCACGTTAAGCTGTTGGCCCCGGCTGTCAATTGTAGATCTTTGACAGTCATTACGGGTAGTCAGAAGCCCGAAAGTCTGACAACCAGTCTTATCAAGGGGTATCGTGTAACCCAGTCCCTGGGTTGTGGGGTCTGATAGGCAGTCGCTCCATGTAAAACACTGGTATTCATCTGCATCCGGTTAGACTGGAAGCCGACCCCAACATAGTTGGGAAAAGGCTAGGCAGATGATAGAACGTTTCACAAAACTTGCAGTAAAATTAAGTAGCTTGGAAAATACATGATACAAAACTCTAATTAGTTTTATCTAACGAAGTCAAGGCATTGCGCGGGCGGTAACTTATAAATACAGCATAGAAACTCATAACTCAATTACAACAACAAAAGAGTCATATAAAATTCCACACACGCTAATTCTTGACAGTTGTGACTGACAGTTTGACATGTTGCCGCAAGATATTGTCGGGAAACGGTGTAAACATGTTTTTCTAGAGAATGAATTTGTCTTGCAATGTATTTTGTTGTTTTTCTTGCCTTTGCATCAATTTTTGATGGCTAAGGCTAAGTCGACGGCTTGACATGAATTGTTTTGTTACAATAAACCTGTAGGGGACTGAAAATATGTGTGAAATTTGCACAAAATCGATGTCATGTAGATTTTATTATTCGTCGTCGTCGTGGTCACGAGAAGACTGCTGTATGCGGGTGTCATCGTCTTGAGCTGGTGCTGGTAATCAGGTAGTTGAGAAAACCATGATGACACCCGCATACAGCAGTCTTCTCGTGACCACGGTCAATGCAACTTGACCGAAACGTCGAGGTTAGTTCAATAACGACTATTTTGAATTATCTGTGCGCGAATAGACCCGAAATAATATTTAAAAGTCATCATCTGCCTAGCCTTTTCCCAACTATGCTAGGGTCGGCTTCCAGTCTTACCAGATGCAGCTAAATACCAGTGTTTTACATGGAGCGACTGCCTATCAGACCTCCACAACCCAAATTCTGGGTTACACGATACCCCTTGGTAAGACTGGTTGTCAGACTTTCGGGCTTCTGACTACCCGTAACGACTGTCAAAGATCTACAATTGACAGCCGGGGCCAACGTGCTGTTCGAGGCACGGAGAGTGATAATTAATTTATAAAACGCACATAACTTACGAAAAGTCAGAGGTTCGAACCCGAGACCTCTGGGGTTCGAACCCAAGGCGCGCACCTCATAATATTTAAAAGTATACTTATGTAAAGATCAAACATTTATCATCAAGTAATATTCAGAACAATATTCTAAACCACTAGTATAACTTCATTAACAATACATAACATTGATAATTACTACTGTATTGTCGTTATGATCAATTGTTAATTAAATGTCTTTGTACCTATGTTGTATGAATTAGGTAGGTGTATTCATATTACCTGTTGGGTATTTTGATAATGTTGATAGATGATATTATTAGATAATTTTGGTTTCAAAACATTTCTATTTCAAGTACATTGTGTTCATAATTAAGTACTACAGCTTTTGTGTGAATAATACACGTCATAATAAATTTAATATACAAAAGTATTCATATTTTATGTAGGTATGTTTTTTACATGTTATAAGCACATGATTTGCTTAATAAATGAAATTATTTAGAAAGGAACTCGCAAAAACAACTGACTCAAAAGACTGAAAGAGATTCGTAATTTCAACTGAAGCGGGCAGGACTCGGTAGACTTCTTATTAAATAATTTCAGTATTCATTTTATCCTACTAATTCCCCTACGCAAAAGAGAAGTTTGTCGTATCTGTATGTGGCATCTTAGCTCCCAAACGAATTATTTGAAAGGTGACTTAATCGAGAGAAGGTATTCCAAGCTAAAAAAATTGAGTAATTTGTGTCGAGGGTTTTTAAATTTATAGTTAAATACACAATAGTCAATATACAATTGCTATACACTATTACGTATATATGTAAAATATTTATACTTTTACTTACCTAACCATCTTGCAAACTTGGTTAACCTTTTAACAAAAATATCACGCTTAACAAAACCGTTTAACACGTCTCGTTCGAGTCCTGAGAATGTGAACAAAAAATACCCCAATGTTTACTTCGGGCCTAAAACAACATCCTGTCGTATATAGTTGCATGAATGGACAGAAATGTGTACGACATCATGGAGGATAATGTAACGAATTGTGATGTTTTTTAGGGAAACCTCTGGTACGAAAAGAGCCTAAGTACACCCTGTGTGGAGTGAAGGAAAACATTGTGAGGAAGCCAGGACTTAATAGTCTGAAATCGCCAACATGCAGTGAGCTAGCTTGGTGATTAATGCTAGATCCTTCTCTGTATGAGAAGAGGTCTTTGCCCTGCTGTGGGACAGTGCAAGACTCGTTTATTAATATTAATATTTTCCGAACGAAGATTTACCATCGATGCAGGAGATGTGCGCAAACAAAACTTTTTTGAAATAGTTTATTTTTCAACAACAAAAAAGTAAAAACATTGCATTCCCAATTTAATCCCAAAAAGATCAAACTTCACTCTGTTTTATTAAAAGTCAGTTATAACTAGCGGATTGACAGTTAAAAGTGATCGCGTTACGACGGCTGGACAAGTACAAATGACTGAATAACAACGCAATCTAACAAATTGGTAAGTATTGGATCGATTTTATTGATTTTACTTTATAGTATGAAAGAAAAGGCACAGAAGGTTAAGGTAAAGTTTGCTACTTAGGAAGTGCTCAATGGGATGTTCATCTGTATCCTCCTGACAAAGGAGATTACAAAGAAAGAAAGAAAACTTTTTATTAGGGACTTAAATACATGAGAACATAGAAGTACAGAACCATGGTACTTGTATAGGTTAAAATAAGGTAGCCATCTCAGCATTATGCTGTAGCAAAAATATTAAATGCAGAATGAAATTTATACTTATAAAACAGTATCGTGACTGACTGAATGACAGACATCGCTAACCTAAACCGGTGGACTTACAGACTTGAAAATTGAAGGAAACTCGGTAGCCTAGTTGGTACAGCGATAGCACGGCATGCCAGGGATCGCAGGTTCAAGTCCAGCCCGAGTCAGTTGTTTTTACGAGTTTCTTATTACATAATTTCATTTAACCAGCAAAGGTCTTGAACATAAATTGCGGGAGAGCGCTTGCGCAGGCTTCAAATAAAAGTTATAAATGTTATTTGGAGATTTTTTAATTAATATTGTTACAAGGCTACAGCTGCATACTGGTAGGTACTTTTTGCCCCCTTGGGGGCAGGGGGGGGGGCGTCACAAAGAAATGGCGAACTCCCAAGAGCGTCACGGTAAAAATAAGTTTGGGAAGTACTGCTGTAAAATTTTACATCTACCGATAGTTCGCGCAGAATGGCCCTTCTGCGCCGATCTGCCTCGTCTCAGCCGAACAGTTTTTTATTCGGAATTTGGACAAAACTTTTTGTTTGAAGGTGACAAATTTATGAGAGTGAATGGAATTTAGCGGGAAACGGCATCGAACTGGCGAATCGCATGAATTTCAAGCGGATCTGTGTTATATCTGAGAAGCTTTGTTTCGGATGGTGTGAAAAATTGTAAGACTTATGTGTTTGTAGTTGAAAACATTATGATATATCCTTCCTCTAAAAATTTCATTACTGAAAATTTTTGTGGGGATATAAGGATGGATGGATGTTTGTTACCCTTTCACGCAAAAACTACTGCACAGATTTTGATGAAACTGTACAGTAACATTATACATCAGAATAAAACATAAGCTATAAATACATAAACATTATTACGCGAACAAAAAAGTTCGTAAATTGTATACAATTAAATTCCCCAGAAAAAAAAATACAATTTAAAAAAATTACTAGGTAAAGGTACCAGTCGCTCTGCCTACTAAACTTTTTCTAACCCTACCCGTGTTATCAAAATTCTCTTCTCTCAATGATTCATGAATCATCTCAATGATAATGTAGAAGAGATGATTTAATGTGATCTAAGGATCACGTCGTGATTATTTTTAATTGGTAGAATACCTAAACTTCACAGCAGTTAAATCACATAGTCCCTACATAGGCAAAAAAGGTAGCATTTGAGTAACCCACAAACCCTCGGTAGCCACATAAATGTAAACGTGGAAATAAATAAGATTTACGACCAGAATGTGAGCTGAAAGGGATCGGAATACCTCACGGTGTCCTCCGAGTAGGCTTATAGTGGCTTAAGAGTGACTTAACTTGAGGAATTACGGGTGATTTTTTGACGGATCTTTGAGTGACCTTCGCTAGAGGTTTGATGGCACCATGAAGTTTTTATGCCGGGAAAATAATTATTTATTTATTGGGAAAAAGATGGCGGGATGAGCTGGACACTTACCTGTATATGGAGGATTAGCCTGTTAAAGCCTACGAACAGAGAGGAGCAGATAGAGGGAAGGGAGGCCTTTGCCCTGCAGTGGGAAAATGTTTTTTTTTATAGACTCACGCCTGGATTCCCCAGAGGAGAAGTGTGTAGTACACCCACGTTTTGCCGGCTGTATGTAATAGGGGGCGAGCCTATTGCCATTAACCGGGCACAATTCCAGACTCTGTGCTGCTATACTGAGAATTTCCTAGTGGAAAACCCTAATAACACTTTGCGCGACCCGGGGATCGAACCCAGGACCTCGTGCTCAGCAGTCGCGCTTGCTACCACTAGACCAACGAGGCAGAAAATGTTGGCTAATTATAATAGTAATAATTGGGAGTTTGTAGCTGCTATTCTAAATCTTGGATAGAGTATTAAAATTGAAAACATTCCTAAAACCTAGATAAAAAGATATTATTTAGAAGTATGGAAAAATATTGATTGGATAGATATAACAATCTTTGTTATTAAAAGGCATAGAACCGATATCACCAATTTTATCGCGTAAAGGCGTTAAGAAATTCGTAATTTCAACTGAAGCGGGTAGGACTCGGTGGTTTAGTTGGTAAAACGGCACGGCATGCCAAAGATTCAAGTCCCAGTTCAAGTCCCGCCCGAGTCAGTTGTTTTTACGCGTTTCTTATTAAATATTTTTGATGAATGATGGTATTTTGTCTTGAAAGCCCAAAAAGAACATTTTTTGAGAAATAGATCATTCTTTGGTCCTCGATTTTTTCTGAATAAATTCTAAAACTTCGATTAGAATCGATTCAAAAATCGATAGTTTTTTAGGAAGAATCGAATAGGAAGAATACCTATTTATGTTGTATGCAAATTATTTACTTCCAATGGAGCACAAAAACGATGGTCAATAGCAATACCACGCTAGATTAAGCATTAATCTCTCGAGTAGAAAATTGTTGGATTCACCCTAAATATCTATTCATGTTTTTGTTTGAGTTCAACAAAAAAAACATACTAAATGAGTATTATGATTTTTTTAAAATTTCCAAAGTAATCGTAAGCCGATTTGAGTACTTTTTTTTGTTATATTATGTTTTTGTACTTTCTGCTATATTTGTAAGGAATGTGAACGTGGATAGGATTCGAACCCACGATCTTCGACGTACCGTGTCAACGCTCTGACCGTTAAGCCGATCAGTCGATATTTCAAAAATGTCTTTCTACGCCTAGAATCCCATCCGAGTATTTTTAAATTTTCTTATTAAAAATAATTATAAATTTAATAAGCTAACATGTGCTATGCAAAACTTGTAAGAAAATCACAAAAAAAGTATACGGTAGATAATATTGAATTAAACACACTTAAAGCAGTGATAATCTAGTGGCTGACTATTGGATTGCCAAGTCAGGTCGTAGGTTCGAAACTTAGGCACGCACCTCTGACTTTAGTGTATTGACTTATGCGTTTTAGAAATTATAACACTTGCTAAAACGGTGAAGGAAAACATCGTAAGGAAACCAGCACACCTGAAAGGTTTTTGAACAAGTGTAAAGACACTTCAGAGGCCTACGGCGGTTTAAACTCTGACACCAGGTTTTTTTTTTTGTTCTTTATTAATAATACTTAGAGGGTTCTTTTTTAGAAAAATATGCCACCCTCATCGTGACACTCCCAAATACTCACCCTTACAAAAACAAAAATTTAAAAACAACTAAACTACCTTACTACTAATTCCTAAACTAACTACACTATATAATTTCTTTGCATCGTCGGCATCAGGAGAGGCCAGGATACTGTTCACCAGGTTGTTCATCAACCGCATACGATTAAGAAGAAGAAAGACACAGAAAATGTCGCGGGTTATAGCTAGTGTTTTTATAAAATATAGGCGACAGAAAAGCAAATATTTAACTAACAAAATAGTCCGCTCGGAATTACCTATATTTTGGTAAATAAGTGCGATATTATTCTTGATTTAGTGCGCAAATGTAAGAGATTTTAGCTATTAAGTTGATTTATGATAGTTATCATTATTTGCACATATTTTCTTGAGTTTGTGAAGATATAGGACCCGTCATTGACAAAGATACAAAGCTAAAATATAGGCTTTCGTAAAAAAGATATCTTTTGGTAAATATAATAAAAAACGACTTCATAACATCAAATCCTATTATAATAGGTATATAGAAATAATATATGTATATCTATTATTATTATTATAAGTGCGAAAGTAAGTATGTTTGTTTGTTACCTTTTCACGCCTAAACCACTAAACTGATGATCCTGAAATTTCATATAATGTAAACACGTTGTCAGGTGTACATAAACGGACTTAGGGTAGGTATCATTCATTCCGAAAAAAAGGACTGTTCCAGAGAAAAACAACGATAACGTTCTTTTGATAATAGATGGTGCCACGTGTTCTATATTAGGCAAAAGCTAGTTATTAGTTATCAACCTATACAGCCCAGTTTTTGGTCAGCTGTGAGACAAAGCTGTGGGTTTTCCGCCACAATCGAGGTGCAAAAGATTATACTCTACCGCGCTAAAAATGATTAAAATTTTACCTAAATCTCTCTAATAAAATCATCTTTTTAATACTAAATTAATGCCATTCTATTTAGTAGAACTTAGTCTAGATATTTAACCACATTTCAGTTAAGTAATTAGACGTTAATTTATTTAATTAGAGGCGTTCGTGTTTGTGGAAATATATTCTCAGATACATAGATACTAGGTAGGTAGAAAGCTGTAATTTTTAGTTAAACCATCTTAATTTGCTCGCGGTAAAGACTGAATTTAGACATTATAAATAGATATAGTTTAATGTGCTTCTAAATTATCTGCCACGGTTGCAATGGGAGAAAGTAATTGGGTATATAATTTACAAGAAGAAATTTCGTACCCCGAAACAGTAAAAAAAAATTGGAGCATGGAGCAGAATTAGACCTACGCAATAAAACGTGGCAGATAATTTAGAAGCACCTTATATATCTATTTGATGTCACACTTAGGATATTGATAATGATATACAAAATTTTATCAGCACGCTATGATGGCCGTTTTAACGTATCCACTCATGAAGTTTCGTATTAATTACAATTGTATTAAATAAGTTTATAAGGTTTTAGGTTTATAAACAAGCTTATTTTGAGTATAACCGAAAACCGAAACACGTGTCAAATATTTTCATATATAGAATCTTTATAAGTAAAATTAAAAAATGTATAATTATAACTTACAAAGTTATAAACATGTTGTGTTGCATCATTGTCCTCGCGTAAACATGGTCACTGCGAGCGCGCAGGCGCGGGTGGCCCGGCCTGCTTAGCAGGGTAGGTCGTGCGCGACACCCGACCAGTAGAGTGTTAGCCTTGACGAAGGTAATCACTGTACACTAGTTACACTTAAACATAACGTAACATTTGTTCCAAGTGTCTGCCTCTTTGTCAAATGCACAGACGGGCGCGCTTTCGTAAATTCCTACTTAGTTTTAGTTAGAAAATTAAAAGGCCATTTTCACTCCCAAAAGAAACAAAACAATAATCGACACTCAATCGAAACACATGATTTGGCTGGAACGCGGCCCGGGCGCAAGCGACACATGCGCAGTACTCTCTAGC
The DNA here is from genome assembly GCA_936450705.2 of Protodeltote pygarga. Taxonomy (NCBI): domain Eukaryota; kingdom Metazoa; phylum Arthropoda; class Insecta; order Lepidoptera; family Noctuidae; genus Protodeltote; species Protodeltote pygarga. The sequence goes on along the minus strand of OW388264.2, from coordinate 2,181,879 downwards.
TTTCGGGCGACTGACGCAGCCCGCGCGGGCAGCGCGGGGCGACGCACAGTCTGTCGGCTCGCTTCGATGCCGCCGCCGCGGAAAGCTGGCAGCGGTCCTTCAACTGATTTGCGTGTGTCCAAACTGTAATTTTTTTGACAAAATATAACATGGTGTTAAAATTATTGCGATCGATTCAGTTACTGATTCTGAACAAACTACTTTCAGATTTAGATTATACTTAAAATAAGGTTGTATAATTACAGATAGTTTTTTAGTATAATCAACTAAATATCACTACATAGTAAACAAAGTCGCTTTTTCTGTCCCTATATCCCTATGTATGCTTAAATCTTTAAACTACGCAACGGATTTTGATGCGGTTTTTTTTAAAAGAGTGATTGAAAAGGAAGGTTTATACGTATATTGCACCCGTGCGAATCCGGGGCGGGTCGCTAGTTTTATATAAAATAATATAATAGGTAAGTAAATCATTAATAACAATAGTAATTACATTTGAAGGAGCAAATTGCTGTTCTTGATTGTCAATAGTGACGTGCAGTTAGTCAGTTAGTCAAATTTATGAAACAGTGAGGACAAACGTCAAAACGGTCATCATAGCGTGCCGGTAGTATAATCGATTGTAAGAATCACCCAAATGATCCTTACATAACATTTATCAGACCAACTACATTTTTGTAGCGACATTAATCTTCAATAAAGCAACAAAGTATCTATTTGTGGACCTAGATGCCATTGCGAAGCGGCATTAAAAAAAAAATGGCGCCAGGATTCCGAGAATGGGAACAACGGGTACTTGGAAGTCCAGAACGATATTTCTATGGTGTATAAAAAACGTATGACTTTGTAAGGAAACAAGATCTAACTATGGCATTTATTGACTGATTTTAAAAAGGGATAATAAAAGAAATGCTATTTCCAAATGTAGCAATGTTTAGTATTATAGGTACATACTTTGTATTCTGTAAAAGCGTAAAGTATTAAGAATAAAATAGAATCTAATAGAGAAAAAAATCGCAATACAAAGCCACATCTCATAAGAGAGTAAGTGCCTAAATGTAATTAACACATCTCTTAGGAGAGTACCTAAATATAATTAGCATAGAATAATAAAACCCTAGATAGCGGCTAGATATCCTAGATTTGAGCCTTTTGGCCTTTTGGTCGAGACGCTAAGATCGTGGGGGCTAGGAGCCCAAAATAGTCCAATCGGGACATTGTCATTTATGAAATTTACGACAGTAGCATAGTATTAATTTTAATTCTACTTATAACTACTGAAGTTCAAAAGCATTTGTTCAATTAAAAGCTAGATCATTTATCCGATACTTTGTTGATAAATAAAAGCCATCTGGGGCAGACACAATAATTACATTTTACATAAAATCGCTTAAAAACTTCCTGTACGAATGTGCTGATTGCCATTGCTAACAAACCGACCGACGTTTCTGAACTAAATCTACGCTTACTTTGTTAAACGACTTCCACTAAACAAAACTCGACTTTAATTCCTGTGTAATAGGGATTTAAAATGTGTACACAATGTTAGTCACTCACCTGTTTGGTTCTCATTGGTGTATGCAGTGGTGATTAGCCTTTTTGCTCGTTTCCTTTTCATGAACGCAGCCGCAACGGGTAACAGAAAACAGACTGATTTTGCGGTGAAAAAACCGCGCGTATTTTATTTGCAGATTTTTGTCTTTGGTTGGTTTTATTGAAAGAGAAATAATAGTGTGAATGTGTACAGATTGATTTCAGTTGGAATATTGGTTTGAAGAAGTTATTAAAACAGATCACATCAAACTTATTATTTTTACATAAACATGAATTATGTGGTCATGCAAGAAATTAGTAAAAGGTGTTTGAACATACATACTTTGTTAAACTGAAACGGCAATTAGAACAAAATAATGACGTCATTGCATGCAACTCCATCATCTTTTTAACGGCGATTTTTTTTTTTTTTTTAAGGGGATTTGTCAATTTTGATGATGTCGCCCCGTAATACTAATAATAAATACAAATTAAACACCAAAGTGATTATAACTATACTATACCAAACGAAAATAGCGATTATTGCATCGACAAATTTTGCAGATTTTTTTTTCTACATCTAACTTGAACTAAATATTTGTTAAATTTTATTATCAGTACGCAATTACCTATTAAACGTATTACGTATATTTCGTGTTATTGTGTATCAAACAATGTATAGGTGAGGAGTAAATCACTCACGCTGTGATATCAGTACCATAAATAACAGAACATCGCATAAGTCAAAAATAAAATGGAGTAAAACTTTGGAGTAAAACGAGTTTGACGTTTTAATACTTTTTGGTCTAGATTTTGATATTTTTGTTTATGATAACCTTTGATAACATTGGTACTTTGAGCAAAAGTGGTATGACTAGTGGTTCGAGCCTTGAACGTTATCATACCTAAGGCATAAGCGTACCTATTTTTAAGTATTAGGCAATTTTTCTTTTTGAAAAGCCTGTAGCCCATATTATGATTTTTTGTGCAAAGATCTTGCTCGCAGCAATGATATCTTACATAAGCGAAGGTCTATTTCGTGAGTCGTTCAAACATTGTTTGGACTGCCAAGTCAAAGGTCATAAGTTTGAAACCCAGGCACGCACCTCGGAATATTCTTTTTCTAGTGCATATTAGAAATTAATTATCACTTGCTAAAACGGTAAGGGAAAACATCGTGAAGAAATCAGCACACTTGAGAGATTTTTCTACAGAGTATCAGCCTTAGAGTATAATTATATATAGGTATCAGCCATGTCAGAGGCCTAATCCATGTCAAAGGTTGAATCCCAAAAACTATTTCCGAGTATAATACTTAGTTGTTGTATTTAATAAAACCATTAGTATCACTTGTTATGTTCTTTTTATTTTACTTTTAGACTCAATCAATACAAATTACAATTACACCACACCATAATCCAAAACCTCTTGATGCCATCATTCACCATAGATTAAAGAGACTGTAGTGTTGTACATACACCTTACATCTCCTCTCTTTTACAAAAGTTACATATTAACTTAAAATTAAACATAATCACTTAGATAAGCAGGTTTCTTTATTTCTCTTCCTGATCTGCTATAACTAGAACTCTCTACAGATTCCTGTCCACTTGTTGTGGTATCATTATCATAAGAACTATTGTCAACTTTAATATTTACCTTATCCTCATTATTTTCATTTATATATGTATTATTATTATCATTTACATATGTTATGTCATCGTTATACATTCCTAAGTCTTCTACCTCTACCTCTTCTTTATTAATAATCAATTCCTTATCATTTTTACTTTTAATCAGATGTTTTCTATTTCTATCAATAACAGTTCCATTTTCAGTCAATAATTTATAAGAATTAGGTCTTTCACATTTACTTAATACTTCTGCATATGCCAATGGCTTACTATTCCCTGTTGTCACTACCACTTTCTGACCCTTGTCTAATTCTTGTAACTTCTTTACATTTTTATCATAATAGTACTTTTGTGTGTTAGAATTCTTATACAATTTATTCTGTATATATTTATTCATGTTACATTCATTATTTATATTAGGTAGTAAACCTTGAATTTTTCTGCCCATTAATAGTTCAGCCGGAGTCTGACAATCTAAATTTGTAATTGGTGTAGCCCTATACTCTAATAAAGCTAAATATTTATCTTTGCCCTCATAATCGGCTTTCCTAAATATATTTTTTACGGTTTGTATGTATCTCTCTGCAAGACCATTTGATTGTGCATGCAATGGACTACTGGTTACATGAATGAAATTCCAGTCCTTAGTAAATTTTCTAAATTTATAGTTAGAATAATTAGTTCCATTATCTGAAAATAATTTGTCTGGTATTCCATGTCTACTAAAAACAGATTTTAATGCGTCAATAGTGGATTCCGGTGTTAAATTACTTAAATATATAACTTCCAAATATTTACTAAAATAATCTACCACAATCAAGTAATTTTTGTCTTTATAATGAAAAACATCGGTACCCAGCATAGACCATGGTTTATCAGGCATTTCTCTAATTATCATGGGTTCTTTACAGTTCTTTTTCTTAAATCTATCACAAGTACTACATGACAAAACTTTATTTTCAATATCTTTTGACATGTTGGGCCAGTAAATACATTGTCTAGCCCTATTTTTACATTTTTCTACTCCTATGTGATTATAATGTATTCTATACAACATGTCCTGTCTAAGACTTTTTGGTACAATAATACAGTTGTTTTTAAATAGTAACCCGTCATATAAATACAATTGTTCTCTACATGTATAATAAGGCTTTAAATTATCTGATAAGCAATATAAATTTTCCGGCCATCCATTTTGTATGTACTGTTTTAACACCATCAATTCCTCATCTTTACTTGTTTCTTCTTTGAATAATTTATACTTATGTTCTGAAATTGAAAGGTTGCATTTTACTAGGCAGACTTGAGATTCGTATAACTCTTCTATAATATTATTATCTTTAATATTATCATTTTTTACATCTCTTGACAGTGAATCTGCCAATAACAGTAATTTACCAGGCTTATATCTAACATTAATGTCATATTTCTGTATTTGTAGTCTCATTCTTTGTAATCTTAAGGGTATTTCACATAAGGGCTTTTTGAATATATTTTCTAGTGGCTTGTGATCACTCTCTATTTCTACAGTCATTCCATAAATATATTGATGAAAACGCATGCATCCAAATACAATAGCTAGCATTTCTTTTTCAATTTGTGCATAAGCTTTTTGAGTACTTGTCAAGGCTTTTGATGCATATGCCACAGGTAAATTATTTTGTAACAATACTGCTCCAAGTGAATCTTTTGAGGCATCTACTGAAATTTTGCATTTTTTATTGGGGTCATAAAACTGCAAAACTGGTTGAGACATTAAAATACTTTTTAACTCACTAAATGCACTATCATGTTTGCCAGACCATTCCCATTCTTTACCCTTTTTAATTAGCTCTCTCAATGGATTACATACATGTGACATTGCAGGTATAAATTTGGATACATATGTTATCATTCCTAGCAATCTTTGTACTTCCTTAACATTTTTTGGTTTTTCTAAATTCAATATTGACTCTACTTTTTTAGTATCAGGTTTTATGCCTTCACTACTTAATATATGTCCTAAATAGGTTATTTCTGTAATTCCAAATTTACATTTCTTTAAATTAAATTGAATGCCATTTTGTTGGGCAATTTCCAAAACTTGTTCTAATATTTTATCATGTTCAGTTTGATTTTTAGCATGAATGATTACGTCATCAACAAATACTTCACAACCAGTAATGTTTTGAAAGATTTCACTATATTGCCTGTGGAACACTTCAGGTGCAGATGACAGACCATACGGCAGCCTTTTAAAACAAAATCTACCAAATGGAGTTGTAAATGTACATAATTTAGCACTGTCCTCAGATAATTTTATATGAAAAAATGCAGTTGAAGCATCTAATTTTGAAAATATTTTAGAACCTGACATTTTGGCAGAAACTTCTTCAAATGTTGGTAATTTAAAATGTTCTCTCTTTATGCATCTATTTAAATTACTTGGATCTAAACATACTCTTATGTTACCATCTGGTTTTCTTACAATGACAATATTACTTACAAAATCAGTAGGCTCAGTAATTTTTTGAATAATTTTTTGTTTCTCCATTTTTATTAATTCTAACTTTAATGATTCATGTAGTTTTAATGGTACACTTCGTGGTTGTGCTACTTTTCCTGTGCTGCCTTCTATTAATTTTATGTTATACTCAAAATTTTTTAGCAAACCTAATCTATTTTCATTAAATATGTTATCTCTATACTTCTTTATTAAACTGTCATATGTATAATTTTCACTTATTTTATTTAAATATTTTCTTTCTATTAAACCTAGATTTTTAACTGTCCTATCACCTAACACTGGGCACACTCCTTTATGATCAATAACTTGAAATTCAAGAGACACATTTTTGCCATTAACTAATTTACATATTATTTTTATTTTCCCAGTACATTTCAAAGGTGACCCATCATAGTTATTAAGATTAATATATGATCTATCCATTTTATGTTTTAATAGAAGTTTTTCCACTATTCTTAATGGTAGTACGTTACAATCACTTCCCGTATCAATTCTAAAATCTACTAACCTATTATTTATTTCCAGACTTTCAAATTGAGACCTGTCTTTAATCTCATTGATGCTGATTGATCCTAAGACATATTGATCTTCATCCACCTCCTCTTTGTCGATAACCTGTACGGATTGACACAGTTTGGCATAGTGACCATATTTTTTACATTTAGCACACTTTTGTCCAAATGCTGGACATTTGAATCCATGCTCGTAGCCACATCTGGTACACTTTTTCTTTTTGCGTTTGTTAAATCCTTCTAGATCATTTCTATTTGTTTCTTGATAATTATGATTCTGTTTGAATTTTTCTTGTACTCTACTAATGTTGTTGTTTTCAGTTAATTTTTTCATATTCTTCAAAGCCATTTCCGTTGCTCTGCATCTTTCTACACATTGTTTTAAATCTAAATTTGATTCTTTGAGTAATCTTTCTTTAAGATTCATGTTCTGTATACCTCTGATAATCTGATCTCTAATAAGACTCTCTTTTAATGTTTCGAAGCTGCAATCATTTGCTAGTGTTTTTAACACTATGAGATATTCATCAAATGACTCCGATTCACTTTGTTCTCTTTGAAAGAACAAATGTCTTGCCATCGTTTCGTTTTTTATTGGTGTACAATACTTTTCAAACAGATCCATAAGTTGGTTCATTGTCCCAGTGTTTTCATTATATTCAAATGTGTTATATAGTTCTATTGCTTCGTCCCCAATAATATGAAGAAGTAAGGCAATTTTTTCTTCCTCGCTCATATCTTTTTTGCCAGAAGCTTTCATATAAAATGTGAATTTCTGTTTAAACTTTTTAAAGTTTTCTTTTAGATTTCCCGACGCCAACTGTAATGGCGGAGGTTGTCGTAGGTGCTCCATTTTCTATAATCTTTTCTTGCAATTCCTTTTCAAACCGACTGCGCCATATAATACTTAGTTGTTGTATTTAATAAAACCATTAGTATCACTTGTTATGTTCTTTTTATTTTACTTTTAGACTCAATCAATACAAATTACAATTACACCACACCATAATCCAAAACCTCTTGATGCCATCATTCACCATAGATTAAAGAGACTGTAGTGTTGTACATACACCTTACACCGAGGATCCCGAATATGTATTAAATATGAGTTTGATCTTCGAAAACAAAGTTTATTGGTACCTACCTAATACAATTCGGGTATTTTTCGTTGATTTAAAAATAAGAAACATTTAATTAATATATCTACTCAAATTAAACGATAACAAAAACAAAAGTTTATTAAATCTGAATGACAATAGACAAAGTTCAAACGTCAAAAAATTATTTTTAAACTCGGAGATATTGCCTCTTCAGTTTCGGAACGTTCATTCAACGTAATAAGAACTCCTTTTACCAACGATTCCTGGAAGACTGCCTTGAGAACTCGCAACACGTGTAACTACCGACATTGCTAAAGACTACTCTCTCTTTGACATGAAAAGAAAGAAAATTTAATTATTTCTGAGTAGCAATAAAATCGGATAGAATACTTATATTATATAATTATGGTGCTTCTAAATTATCTGCGACGGCTGCAATGGGATCTCTCATTGGTTATTTATATTACAATAGTGAAGTTTTTTTTTTATATAACGTCATAATTTTTTTTCTTTTGTTTGCGTTTTATTGAGTAGGTCTAATTCTGTTCCATGCTCCAATTTTTTTTTTACTATTCCGGGGTACGAAATTTCTTCACTATTGTGTATCTATACATATACCCAATACTTTCTCCCATTGCAACCGTGGCAGATAAATTAGAAGCACATTACCATAACGTACACATAATTTGATGTCAACTAACTTAGAACTGGTAGTAGTCTTTTAGATTAGGTAAGTTTTTCATCATTGCGTAGAAGTAAATGGCGTCGTTGCGACAGATTCTATGAAAATATTGAGTGAGTTTTCGTACAGCTACTAACAAGTGTAACTCTTGTATAGAATAGTTGTACACTCTACAGAAAACTGGCTTAACAAAACCTCCGTGGATTTTATCAATTCAAAAATGTACGAACGTTTCCATAAAAATCACTGCGTTCCGTTTCCCCGACTCTTATTACTTCCATTTCATTGCGGTTCATTTAGCTTCAATAGCTCCCACGCCACTCAGTCAAGTGCATTCATTACTTTTTGCATTTAACTATCCACAAATTTATGTAGATCTGTATATTCTTTTCCGCAGTAGAAACATACAGGTCTATGTAAACTGGTATCTTGGACCGCCGACGTCGTTCGCTTCCCAACTGACGTTTTGTCTGGAAGATTTTTTGCTATTAAAAAAAAATGTCTTTCACTTCGTCGGGAACTTTAAATATGAAGAGAAGATATCAATGATTTCGTGGAATTTTCTGAATGTGGTTTGTTGTTGAATGGGCGGGAAAGTGTTTTTTGATGGCCGGGATATGATGGATATTATAGACATTATTATGTTAATTTTGGCTTTTACAAACGGTAATTGCAAGGTTTATAGCCTATCTCTTGGTATTTGGTATAGCTTGGTAAATTTTATCTCAATATTTTCGGTAATATTCCTCCTCACTGAATTTCGGTCACAGCGGCTAATTTCAACGATGATTAGCCGATACTCAGGAGATATAAAAGTGCACAAGTCACACTCTCACACACTTCCATCCGATGGGACGGCAATCCGATACCAGTCACGACCGAAGCAAAGAATATAAACTATTACTAACCGAAGAGAGTTCAAGTGCAAGGCCAACGGCTTTACGTGCTTTCCGAGGCACGGAGTAAGTGATAGGTAATTAATTTATAATGCGCACATAACTTATGAAAAGTCTCGCGTTTTGAGTTCAACCTGAAATCTTTGACTTGCCAGTCAACGGTCATTCCACTAGACTAATCACGACTCACAAACATATCTGTGACGTAATTATTACACTTTCCATATTCCCAAGACCATTTTAAATCGTCCATAGCTTTTTTTGCCTTTGTTTTTGTCCTCAGTCGGATTCATGGCGGCCATTTTACGTTCTACAACTTCGAATTAATTGTAATTAAATTTTCACGATATCGCAAATTGAAATAGACGAATACCCACAAATTTATTTCTACATTCATTGTCTACATAATATATGTAGATGGTTGTCTAACGCAGTTAATTAAACAAACTTTCGCGCACTTAGGGAACTCTTCGCGAGCTCGCTAACTTCGGAATATTCATGCCGACAATGTACGAATTAGCGTAGCAACATTTATAATTACTTATGTAAATAAATACTTTGACGGAACGATGTTGAAATTGAATTTAATTGTTTACTGATTAGGTTGAATGGTGCTTTTGATGGTGGGAAGGGTAAAATGGGAGCTGTACTGCTAAGTTTTTAAATTGTAACGGTTTTGTTTCGAGGAGTGTGTAACGTTTGAGTGACTTAAATGCTTACCTACACAATATCATCCTCCCAGTCTTATTATTCCTAAACTTTGTTTGGGGTCAGCTTCTAGTCTATCCAGCAGAAGCTGGTTAACAGTTTTCTACGGAGCGACTGCCTATCTGACCTCCGCAATCTGCTGTCAGCTGTCAAATTAGTCTAGCAATTTACGTGAAAATATACATATGTATTGTCTATGACATGTCGATATAAATTTTTGTTGATATTACAGAAATGGACTAGTTTGATAGATCTAAAAATCTTATATCCTTTATGATCTAATGATCTATGTTCGAAAGAGAGATAGTGAGTAAATGCGTTTAGAGTGTGTGCAAGAAATAATTTTCTTGCACACACTCTAATTGCACCATTTGTGATTTTTTTGCAAACTATCGCACTACTACATCACTTTCTAATAAACACTACCGAAAAAGGAAAGAAAATTGATTTAAACACAAAGTTGTGTCCGTAACTAGGCTTACCACGAAATGCTCATTAAAAAAGATTTAACGATCTTAATTGGCAGATTTATTACCCAGTAAATAATTAGCGGGCTGTTAAATAGATGAAATATGCGTCGGACATTTTTTGCGTTGGCAACTTTCGAAGTTGTCGAGATTCTCTCGAGGAACACTTTTTAAAAGTAGCTACCCGTTAATTTGACGAATATCCGCGAGAAAGTTTGAGAACAATATTATATTTCGCTTATTTAAATCTGGAAACACTCATCAGATACCCATTTCTACCAATAAAATATATAAATGTACCTATTTGTGGTATCAATTAGGATCAAGGCTTCAATGTGGGTATTGGTGTAACTACCTATTGATTTATACCGTGCCTACCCATATGTAAGGAGCTTAACTTCCCAGGTGGCCAATTAGAAACAAAAAAGCCATAAGTTCTTATTGTAACAAATCCTCTTTGATACAAAAATAAAACAATTTGAAAAAAAGAATCTTATCACCAGCCAGTTATAGCATTTCATTAGCAGGGTAAATTTACCACCTTTTGAAATTGTGTTCTAAACACAGTTTTAAATCATGTTCTAAAAGGATTCTTTAAAAAAAAAATATTTGTAATAAATCATTTTTGTTTTTAATTACAATTCTATCTCAACATCTGCTAAAAAATATTTTATAGAGTTAGTAGTGGATAAAGAAATAAATTGGAATAAAACACAAAAAGGTTTTTTCGTCTGTATTTTTATTTTTTTATTTACTGAGTTTATCTATGGTTGGCTGCAGAGTATTATTGCATACTTGCTCCATGATATCAATACTAGAAATTAAGTAAACTAGAGTTGTACGAGAAATAAGTGCTATTTCAAATAACTTGAAGTTATGGGTTTGTATTTCTGTCATTTTTAAATTTTACTTGGTGCACGAAGATTCTTGGTGTAATTTGATTACAAAAGACGACACGTAATTGTCATTTTAAAAATGAAATGAATATCTGATATCGTATTATTTTAATGCTTAATCTAGATATTGTTACTATTCGACAAATGATGATTAATATATTCAAAGATATTTTGAGAATAATAATGGGTATATAACAAAGACAACTCCGATCGTTTCTACAATTTTAAATACAGTACATTTAGCATTAAATTTATATTCCTCTCTGATGTGCAAAAAGTATTAGATCTTACAACTCAAGTGTATTCGTGTAAGAGGGTTAGTTATCTTAGTCTGCCCTGTTAGACCAGGTCATTGCTTTGAACAAGGATGTAGAAAATTGAGGGAGAAGGGTGTCTTAGTACGTGACTCGATCCGCTGACCGCTAACGAGTTAGATGCCAATGTATTGAAAAAACTTCCATCCCATCCGTATCAATTGTTTTTTTAAATTTTCTTATTTAATAATTAATATTTAATAAGTTGTGTTGAGAACATGTAAAAAATTCACAAAAATATTGAAAATCTGTTTTCAACTCAAAATACTGAAAAACCTACATGTTAATGTTTATTTAAATTAGCATGATAAAAAAATAGAATTAGGTACAGTGATTTACAAAAATAAAATGGATTATAAAAAACCAGGCAAGGGTCGGACTAAGGGGGCACATAAGGTTCCGTTTGTAATTATATATTTTTTAATCAATTTAGCATTGCGCATGAATAATTAGGGAGTAAGGCTTAGATCTTTAACAGTTTTTTTTTTAACGAAAGTGTACCTAAATATAACTTTGTTTTATTTCTTAGAAAAAAGTTAACATTTTTGTTAATGAATCATTTTTCTTCCAGAGATTTAAAACACAAAAGTTCTGTCGAAAAGTTTTTATACTATTAACATCTGACAGAAGGGGTGTAGTTTATGTTTTAATAATATTAATAAGCAATATAATGATTAATTTCATTAAATTTAATGATTTAATTCCTAACTTTGAATGGAGGATAATGATACGCTTAGTTTATTGACTAATTTTTTAAAAGAATCACCCATTTAAGCCAATTGCAGTTTTCAATCATTGATACTCTGCAAATATAATTCTGCCCCCGATAGTTGAATAGACGGATCTAACAAAAAGGTAAAATGGAGAAAAAAATGTTTGAATGTCAAAATCGGGAAATTCTTTGTGTTTCTAAAGAAAGCCTTAAAATTTTTAAAAATGAATGCTGAATGATGGCCGAAGTATCCATTTTTGATTCTCATTAGTTTAAAACAACATTGCACCTTTCATTTAGTTACTATTATTAAAAAACCTTTTCATCTTAGCAAAAAATAATCGATTAAAATGTCTTATGCTTAATTAAAAGGACGCAACCCCTTTCAACTTTCAACAACGTGTGATTATTTATGTACTTTTATACTTATTCTCAAATTTATTTGCTACCTTCCACTTTTAAGAAAATATGGCTATATACGTCTTTTCATTTAAGCATTTATAACACTAATAGATTATCAATATTATAAAACTAAATGGCATTTCTAAGTAAATGTGCCTTTTCAATTAATATAAATGAAATCCGTCTTTTCTTCTTCTGACTAGTAGAAAAAAATTGCAGTTGCGCCAATTTTCGTTATGCTAAATCATTAACGGAACGAGATATCGAAATATTAAAAATACCAGCAGATGCGCCTTTTTTTCCTGATTCTGGCAGTATTTATATAACTCAATTTTGGAAAAACTGTGAGATACGTCTATTCAACTATCGGGGGCAGAATTGCTGTGACAGACAGACGGACATGACGAAACTATAAGGCTTCCTGATTTTATTACGGAAACAAAAAAAAAGTTGATAAATTCTGAATTTGTGTTTCTGACTCAAAGTAAAATAAAAGGTGCAAATATGCTGCTGACACCCATTAGGTACGAAACTCTAAAAATAACCTGAACCTAGCTGAAATTATTATTTTAATATTTTTTGTGAAATTTTTACATGTTTTAGCACATGTTAGCTTATTAAATATAAATATTTAATAAGAAATTTTGAAAAAACGGCACGTTACGCCGAAGATCGTGGGTTCGAATCCCATCCGTATTAGTTGTTTTTTTCAAAATTTCTTATTTATAATTATTTCTTATTAAATATTTATATATTAAATATTATTTTTTTGACACGATTCTCTTCTGACTCATATAAAATTTGTGGTAAAGTACCACATCTTTCGCCGTGTGGATAGGAAAACCTTGTTCGGTGAGAAAATGACTAAGTTTAGAATACAAATGACCGAATTATAGACGATCAGTAACCCTTCTCTGTAAAGTACAGATAATTTGAATTTTCTTAAAGAATACTTGGATTATTATATTAGATTTTGAGTAAAAAGGGTAATAAGTTTTTATTAAAACAATGTTTTTAACCAAGCTTTTATATTAAAATCTCAAAACTAAATGTAGATATAAGCAAAATTTGTATCTGTGCTGTTGACCGCTGAAGAATTCCATAGGATAGGAGGAAGTGGTTCTAATTTAGTTAGCAAGATTCCCCCCGGACAAACATACATATATTTTTTATTTATTTTTATTTTAGCCTTTATGGTCCCACTGCAGGGCCTCCCCTCCCTCCTTCCACTTGTTTCGGTACCATGCTATCTGTGACCAATCCTTCAGGAGCGAGTCAAGTTCAACCCACCACATAGAACTAATATTAACTGTTAACTAATAGCTTGTGTAAAATTTGGTTGCCATTGGCTCATTAACTTCAAAGGTCCGAAGCCATACCCCTCCCTCACACTTTTTTAGGAGTTGGGTATAAACAACACATACAAACAAAATTAAATTACTTGTTACGAGAGTTTTGCTATCGTCCAATGAAGAGCTTCGTTCCTGATAGCAATTATGTGGGACTAATCAAAGAGTAGGTACTTAGGTATACTCTCCGGAGTAATCGGTATACAAACATTAAAAAAATACGCATCGAATTGAGAACCACCTCCTTTTATGAAATCAGTTAAAGATGATAATATTGCAAAGCAAAAAACAATACAGTAATTATTTGCAGGGTTGCTAGCTCAGCAGAGTTAGTGTAATCGGACTCAATATTTCGTAATGTCGACTCCATTTTCGTGACATCCTTGTAAGCAAGTTCAACGTTTGTTCACCGGATCCAACATGTAGCGATCTACAACTTCTATATTGACATAAGCAACGGGATAATGGGAGCCCGATACATTGAGAAAATAAACTTGTATTCCTTTGGAATCGTATTTGTCTGCAGAAATTGTATTTTTCATTATTGCTACATGCTTCGATACGAATAAGAGCTCTCAAAGTGCATATTGGAGGGATTTATTGGTAGTAAAAATTTTCTTTATTGGACGTTTTCAAAATAGCTTTTAGTTCAGTACTTGAATAGTAATAGTAATAAATTTGATAATGTTTTTGTTAAAGAACTTATGCAGGGTTATTTGTAAAACATTGACAATCTGTAAAGGGGTCATTAAACTTAACAGTCTGAACAACTTTTAGGCTATGGGACCAACCCTGAAATCCAAAAAAAAAAACAGCTGTTTTATACATTTATGTTCACATTACTCAACAAAATGTATATGTATAAATATGTATTAAGAAATTTGAAAAAACAACTGATACGGATGGGATTCGAACCCACGATCTTCGGCGTACCGTGCCGTACACGTTTCTTGTTACATATTTATATTTAATAAGCTAACATGTGCTAAAACTTGTGAAAAAAATTCACAAAAATATTAAAATGTATGTATTTAAGTATCTTTATTAAAAAATAGTTTACATTATGGAACAGCTGGAATGCGATTTCAGGTTAGGTCCCATGGTAAAAGTTGTTTATAATGATGAGTTTAATGACCCCTTTTCAGGATGTCAGTGTTTTACAAATAACCCTGTATAATACTAATATGTTATCTCCTATAATAATGTCCCTACACTGCCTGTATCAGTCCACTGCTGTAGGTCTCTTCTCATACACATCACTTATTTTGTGCGGTCATTAGGTGTTTGCCCTTAATCGCCACGCTAGGCAAGCGGGTTGGCGATCACAGTAGCAGATGGTTGCTATTACATAGTAGGATGCTGCTACCCATCTTCCAAATTTTTCGTTTTGTAGCTTCTTAAGACACACGCGCGATGAGTAGGGGTGGTTCTATTTTTAGGCCGGAAACCACACGTACTATGTATACACACTAATATGTACTAGTATGTAGGTAAAGTCAGTGGTGCGTGTCTGAGTTTCGAACTTACGATCTTTTACTTGGCAGTCTAACGGTAGGTAATACCATTAGGTTATCACTGCTTTTGATGTAGGTACTTGCAATATACGGTACCACATCTTGGATTATCTAATTAATATGATATCTCGGCCATCAAGTACTCACGTTACCAGAAGCCAAATGGCCTCAATCTGTGCCCTAGGGCCTGACATGCGCAGAATAATATTAGCAGCTATTAATCATAGCTTACGTGTCACCTCTGGCTCTGACATTAGACATGTTATTTCAAAGGGATGAAATATAGGCCTTTGGGTAAGTCCAAAGTGTCTGATGTGAAGTGGATTCGAAACTAATTGCTCTGCTAATGATTCTATGACTTGAAGAGATTTGAATGACTTAAGAATATGATACTTAAGGTGCTTTTTCACTGGCGAAGCGAGACGAAGATTGGATGGGAAGGAATTAATATATTTTGTCAGCCCTTTATAACCAAAAACTTGCGTTGAATGGCCCCATAAGTTCGCCCGTGAAATCGCAAAAAAAAATCAGCTATTCCATACATTTTGTTGAGTCATGTATGGAACAGGTGATTTTTTTTGCGATTTCAGGGTTGGTCCCATGGTAAAAGTTGTTCATAATGATGAGTTTAATGACCCCTTTTAAGGATGCTTGTGTTTTACAAATAACCCTGTATAGATAACCTTCATACCACTTGTGCAAAACACTTTCTGAACCATATGGCTTAAATATCAAATTCAAAAACACTACTCATTTGGTCTTCGTCAAAACTGGTGTTGTAGTGGATTTATAACAAGCAGGTTACCTTAAAAGGTAACACAGTCGTATAAGGTAACCGTACTATGTTACCATAACAGCTTACAACTAAATTAGGGTGACTCACTGTAACTTAAGATATTGCTTGTATATTTTTAAAATGAACTAAGCTACATAATAGGGTTTTCTCCTGCTGGCAGAGGTATGGCGAATGCGGAAGCAAAAGCTGTATTTTCGAGGTTCCCAGAGGTTAAAGATACTGTAATACCAATTTATTTAATAGTTATTTTTTTTAATACTAACTAAAATTTATAAAATATAAAGATGTTTCTTCGATATTTATACACACTTAACGCTAACTAAGAAATATAAATAAATAGGTATTTAAAAAATATATTATAAATACTATGTCAATTTTCAGTTTTATTTGAGTTCCTTAAATTAAATTACACTGTGAGAAAGATTTAAGTTGTCATGTTACCAAGGGGTATCGTGTAACCCAGTATCTGGGTTGTGGAGGTCTGATAGACAGTCGCTCCATGTAAAACACTGGTATTCAGCTGCATTCGGTAAGACTGGAAGCCGACCCCAACATAGTTGGGAAAAGGCTAGGCAGATGATGACTGAAGATCTAGTACGAGTCTTATTAACGATATAAAATTATTTGTTACAGGCATATACACCGACTGGCTTCGAAAAATATGGCTGTACCTGTACCGTCGCTGATTACAGGGTTAATTTCTCCGTTTGGGATACTTCAGGTAAGTCTCCTTTCGTATTCTTTTTTAATTTAAGCTTTCTGCACTTCTTCTCCATATAAACTTTAACTATGCCAAGTTTCACACTCCTCCGTGCGCGCAATATTCTTAAAAACGGATCCACTGTTTTCGCTTCCCGTATTAATATATAAATTTGTTTTTAGAGATATAAATACTCATTAATTTTAGCTTTCTGCATTTCTTCTCCATATAAACTTTTACTATGCCAAGTTTCACACTCCTCCGTGCGCGCAATATTCTTAAAAACGGATTTTAAGGATATTAGTTGGAGTTTAAATACGGGGCTCATTCAGACACAAAAAAAAAGGTGTTTTATATTTGACGTGTTTGTGTATCTACGGCATCATGGCTCCCAAAAGGATGAACTAATTTTGATTTAGTTTTTTTTATTTGAAACTAGCGACCCGCCCCGGCTTCGCACGGTTACGCTAATATGCGTGTATTATACATATAAACCTTCCTCTTGAATTACTCTATCTATTAAAAAAAACCGCATCAAAATCCGTTGCGTAGTTTTAAAGATCAAAAAAAGATTAAAAAGTGACAAATTTTCATACAATCTTTCATCCCCCTTTATCTATACTTATAAAACAGTACCGTGACTGACTGACTGACAGACAACGCACAGCCTAAATCGGTGGACCTAGAGACTTGAAATTTTGAGACAATATTCTTTGAGTGCTCTGGGGGTGCACTAAGGAAGGATTCTTGGAAACTCCACCCCTAAGTAGGTAATCTATACTTATAAAACAGTACCGTGACTGACTGACTGACAGACAACGCACAGCCTAAATCGGTGGACCTAGAGACTTGAAATTTTGAGACAATATTCTTTGAGTGCTCTGGGGGTGCACTAAGGAAGGATTCTTGGAAACTCCACCCCTAAGTAGGTAAAAAGGGGGATAAGAGTTTGTATGAAAGTCCGTCGTTTTTAAAGTTAAATGTACGAAACTTGGTATTCAGCTTTTCGGTTGATGAATGAAAGACGAGCATAGGTTATTTTTTTTTAATTTACCCTTGAGTGGATAAAAAAGAGGGTTAAAATTTGTATGGGAAATTCGTTATTTTTTAAGTTACAGGTGTAAAAATGAGTATTAAGGTTATGCTCTAAAAATAAAAAAGACGTGTATCAAAAAATTTGGATTTTTTTCCCCCTAAGGAGACATAAAAGGGGATGAAAGTTTGTAATGAAAATTCATCATTTTTTAAGTTAAATCAATTAAACTTGGTGTTTAGCTTTCCGGTGAATAAATAAGACGTGTTTCAGCTTTTTGAAAAATCTACCCAATAGGGGGAAAGGGGAGGCGGGGGTGAAAGTTTGTGTAGGAAATTCGATATTAGTAAGAGACATCAAAGTAGCATAATCAATGAACGAGGTAGGGTAGGGTAGGGTAGAGTAGGGTAGGGTAGGGGTAGAGTAGGGTAGGGTAGAGTAGGGTAGAGTAGGGGTAGAGTAGAGTAGGAGTAGAGTAGAGTAGGAGTAGAGTATGGTAGGGGTAGAGTAGGGTAGGGTAGGGATAGAGTAGAGGTTGGGTAGGGTAGGGGTAGAAAAGGGTAGGGTATAGTAGAGTAGCGTAGGGTAGTGTAAGGTAGGGTTATGTAAGGTAGGGTAGAAAAAGTGTAGTGGTAGAATATTCACGCGTACAAAGTCGCGCGGGGCAGCTAGTGTCTCATAAAGGAGAAAAAATCAAAATTTTTTGATACACGTCTTACTTGTTTTCAAAACATAAGCTCATTTTTACACCTGTAACTTAAAAAATAACGAATTTTCCATACAAACTTTCACCCTCTTTTTTATCCACTCAATGACAGATTTGAAAAAAATAATCTATGCTCGTCTTATATCTAACTACCGAAAAGCTAAATACCAAGTTTCGTACATTTAACTTTAAAAACGACGGACTTTCATACAATCTCTTATCCCCTTTTTTACCTACTTAGGGGTGGAATTTCCAAAAATCCTTCCTTAGTGCACCCCTAGGATACTTAAAGAATATTGTCTCAAAATTTCAAGTCTCTAGGTCCACCGGTTTAGGCTGTGCGTTGTCTGTCAGTCAGTCAGTCACGGTACTGTTTTATAAGTATAGAAGAAGAAGATAGATAGTGATTTAACTTAATTGTAAGTATTCTTAGCTAAAACAATAATGTTTTTCTATGTCGGTTGAATTTATAAAGCCATCGAAACTTCGTATTACACGCTACGTTCAAACTATGGTATCGTAAAGAAATAGGTCATTCATTCACTATTCACTTGTTTTTATACCCTGTTTAGAGCGCTGTCTTCCCAAATCATTCCATTCTATCCCAATCTTCTCAAGCTTTGTGGCCCTATGATGTACATGTGGCTTGCAATTGGCTGCGGTAGCGGTCGCGGTCGCTGAATATATGGGTGAGATGTAAATTGAGACGAGAGTTATTTGAGGCTCTGTGTAGTCTAGTAATGCCTAATTTGGGAACTTGTTAGCGGCCTACGTGGTTTCAATTTTGACTCTAGGTTGGTTATGGACCATAATAAAAGAAAAAAAATGCCGTGATGGTCAAGAGGTATGACCAATGACTGACAAGACTTTGCGTAAATTATGTGTGTATTATTAGTAAATTATAATTAGCTTCGTGCCTTGGAAATCAAGTAAAGCTTGGTCTTGCGCCTGATCTCTCTCCGGTCGTGTCGGATTGCCGACCCATCAACAATGAGAGTGAGATAATAAAGAGTGCATCTGTGTTTGCGCACACAGTTGTGCCCTTAAATATCTTCTGCGTAGTGGGTTGGTTTTACATACCTTCTGAGGCACGGATTAAGTGATAATTAATTTATCAAACGCACATAACTTACGAAAAGTTAGAAGTACGCATCTGACTTTATGTTAAGTTATGTAAGTTTAATAAAATAAAAGGTAATATTTTGAACTATTATGGTGTTAGTAAGATCTAAGAACTTGAGAAACTAGGCTTAAATAACAATAAACTAAATAATAATATAACTTATATTTACATTTACAATTAAAGATTTATACAAAAGTTACGCGAAGGCGAATAAAAGGTTATAAGTTTATGGTAAGTATGTGTAAGTTATGTGCGTTTGCCTTGGGTTCGAACTTAAGACCACTGACTTGCCAGTCAACGATCACCAATACTAGGCTGTCACTAATTAACTTTTTAATAACGCTGAAAATTAGATTCAAGGGAGCAAAACCGCGAAGAAATAGCTAGTTTTTTGATAAAATCTAGTCTTTCACTCACAATTATCGCACAACGGCAACCAATCACGAATCAAACAGTAAGCTCACTACGTCAGGGGTTTACAACCTCGTAAAAAGCAGCTACACTTAACTTATGTTTATTTATTTATATTGACGATATTTTATTCATGCGCACAATGTTACGCGCCTCTGTTCCATTCAAGTAACGAGTTTACGACCAACCTTGAAGTTTAAGTTAAAATTTAACGTTTTAAACGTTTGACTTAACTTTAATAATAACTTTGGCTTTTAAGATAAAAGACTTACCAACCCTTCTTGATGTGTGGTTGGAAAATGGATGGAGAAAAAATAGAATCGAATTGCGACCAATCTTATAGTTTTTAACCGACTTCAAAAAAGGAGGAGGTTCTCAATTCGACTATGTTACTTTTTGTTATGTACTATGTTATTTTTTGTTTTTTTTTATACTTTGACACCATTAACACAGATTACTAAATAGTTACTACGTAACCATTAAGCCTTTTAAAAAAAAACTTGGCATTCTAAATCACTGATCAAATATTGTAGGTACCTGTTCTCATATTTTGTAAGCCAATGAATAGAGATGGATGACAATAGACTTTATGTCAATTAACTTTTAATCATCCTAAGTATGTATTCTTTGTTTGTTACCTTTTCAAGCCTAAACCACAGAACCTATCATCCTGAAACTTTGCAAATACGTTGTCAGATGTACAGAAAAAAGTACTGATCCCGAGGAGAATAACCATATCTTTCTTAATAGACGGCGCTACGTCTGTGTCTTTCAAATCATGAATGAATTTTCAATAATTTCTAATTCTAAATTAACGAGAGCGAAAACGCGAAAAAGCGAAAACGCCGTGGGCAAAACCTAGCCGTTTATAAGTATGTTTTCAGCGAAACACGTGCGTAATTTTGTTACATAATTTATTTTCAAAATATTATTAAGCAATTCTAAGCGTAAAATCGTTAATAACTTAACTAATCGCTACTCACGGACCTTATCATCATCCAACACGCTAGCGAGACAAATGGCCGCCATTTGCATGCAATAGAATTATTGCACGGCCATGTTTTTTGAAGATATGCATGACAAATTGCATTCATAATGTTCGGGTTATTCATTTCTAATACTTTTAAGCAGTGATAGCCTAGTATGGTGGTTCGGAACCAAAGTACGCACCTCTTTACTTTTCCAATTCATGTGCGTATTAGAAATTAATTATCACTTGCTAAAACGGTGAAGGAAAAATCGTGAAGAAACCAGCACACCTGAGATAAACAACCTGGTACCAATCAGAGTTTAAACCGCCCGTAGGCCTTTGATATGGCTTTGCAAACCGTTGAAAAATCTCTCAGGTTCAGGCATAGAAATATTAAATATTAAATTCTTTCCAATATCTTTGGGTTCAGGTGTCCTTCACCGTATTACCACAGTATAAAGAACTGTTTCGTATTAGCGAGTAATAATTAATTAATTCATTAATTATCTAAAACGCACATGAATTTGAAAAGTCAGAGGTGCGTGCCTGAATTTTTGAATTTGCCTGCCTGATTTTGACTTGGCAGTCCAACCACAGTACAATAATCGTACAGTATGGTAACTACGTACAAACGCTCGAAACGGCACACTCACACAAACATGCGCAACGACGCGTCGTCGTGATACTGCGAGTACCGCGACGTTCGATTAGGAGTCTCGTCGTTACGCAATATTACGCATGTTTGTGTGAGCGTGCCGTTTCGAGCGTTTGTACGTAGTTACCATACTGTATGATTATTATACTGTGGTCCAACTGTCATACCACCAAAGAAACAAAAAGAAATCCTATTTCTGCCACATTTAAAGGCGCAATTTCAAAACAACTAAAATAAAATAAATGAAATAATTATAATATTTCATCATCTGCCTAGCCTTTTCCCAACTATGTTGAGGTCGGCTTCCAGTCTTACCAAATGCAGCTGAATACCAGTGTTTTACATGGAGCGACTGCCTATCAGACCTCCACAACCCAGATATTGGGTTACACGATACCCCTTGGTAAGATAAATAACGTAAGATAAGTGACTAAATAATTATAATATTTATAGTTACAAATAGAAAATGTATTTACGACCTTAATCGCATACAACACCCAGAAGACTATAATGTTAAACCCGCAACTGAAATGTGAAATACATATGTTTTTGCCCCAAAAGAGCAGTTCTGAATTTAACGACAGTGACTGAATATTGGAACATTTGAATTGTTCTCAAGCGTACAATCAAAGCTTCACACCAGCATACGAATGGGCCTGTGATACCAACTGGTCAGAGGATACTAGTATAAAGTTTTTGGTATTGCACCTGTTTCCGACCTCTCCTCGACCGTATAAATTAATTATCACTCTCCGTGCCTCGGATAGCACGTTAAGCTGTTGGCCCCGACTGTCAATCGTATATCTTTGACAGTCGTTACAGGTAGTCAGAAGCCCGAAAGTCTGACAACCAGTCTTACCAAGGGGTATTGTGTAACCCCAGTATCTGGGTTGTGGAGGTCTGATAGGCAGTCGCTCCATGTAAAACACTGGTACTCAGCTGCATCCGGTAAGACTGGAAGCCGACCCCAACATAGTTGGGAAAAGGCTAGGCAGATGATGATGATACTGGTCTTCGTAAGGCGGGTGTAAGAAGCGACAAAGGGATAGATCTGGAAGATCGGCAGCAGCATCTTTCTTGTAACAGTAATCATCTGCTACTGCGAGCACCAACCCGCTTGCCCAGCGTGGTGATTATGGGCAAATGCCTCCAATAAGCGCACAACAGTGGCGCGCGAGGGGCCTATGTTCAGCAATGAACTAATACAGGCTGATGATGAAAAAAAATCAGCCAGTATACACGGTTATTTGTAAAACACCAGCATCCTTAAAAGGGGTCATATAAACTCATCATTATGAACAACCCTAAGTACATCCCTAAGTAGTTTCACTAATTTGATTTAGCCCTATGTAATAGGAATTACACCGCCCCTAGCTACCGCATACCAAATTCATAATAAAGTTATAAATCTCCACACAGTTACGGTCACAATTAAATTGTAATTTGATAATAGTAACAGTTAGTTTTGCAACTAAATCCCACTGTTATTGAACACCTCTAGTTTACGCAATGAAGTTCCCACAGACACACGCCTACTAGAGTTGGCGTTAGTCATGCCCGTTGCTTACTCATTGTGTTTTAATTTATTTAATTTATGCCCTATTTCACCGCTTATTGGTAAAGAGGGATATTTAGTAACCTGGCAAACCATCATTATCCTCCTAGTTCTAGCCTTATTATTCCCAAACTTTCTTAGGTTCGGCTTCTAATCTTAACTTTCAAGATATTAAAAAACGCATTTAATTTGATTTGAAAAATCATCTTAAAAAGTATTTTATATATTTCAGGCTAGCTTTTTCCCGGGGTCTCGCTCCCGTGGTTCCCATTTACCGGGAGAAATACCTAGTACCCTATGTCACTCTCCGGCCCCTAAACTATAATATATTCTATGCATAAAATTAGATACACAAAAGTAGATGCACAAAATAACTTACATAAATACTATTGTTTAATTTACTTGCATGAATTAAACAATAATTAATTTTGCAATAATTATCATTAGGTACTTACCTATGTTGTTGTGCGAATCGTATGCGTTTTTATCAGATACGGACACCAACTGAACAATTAAACCGTGTTCAAGGTTATATTGATAAAAAAATTTCATTGATACAAATGTTTTTCGATCATCGATCTTTATTAAAATTTACCGGTCAAGTGCGAGTCGTATTTGGGCAAGATTCCGTATACCCTTTAGATTTTGATTTTTTTATAATAACACGTTAAGAGCAAGAGTTAGGGAATTATGAAAGTGATTGGGGAGGATATTTTGAAATGAAATGATGTTTAAAATAATAAGTACTTAATTATTGATCTAATTAATTCATTAATCATTTTATTTTTTATGAAATAGTCATAAATATTATTACTTTTTTTCTTTTTTAATCAATAAAATTTATTAAATGTAATTTGGCAAAAGAATAAAATGTCTTTTTTATTTTATTTCTGTAAAATGACCAGGCAATTTAAGTGCGGGACGGACTCACCCACCGCGAAAGGTCTAAACCACAATAACCTAACTTCCTAATAACCTCATTCTAGGACTATCACTTATACACATGTCATATGCAACTAGGCCGGTTTTAAGTACCTATTTCTTGTTTTACTTTAGAGATAATTTATAACAATACGTATAATCACTTATAATCACTTTGATTGCATGAAAGATTATCTTTTTTTCCTCGTTTCAAGTAAGAGCAAAAACAAAAATCTTGTTTTTTTTTCTTAAATGTTATTTAGGACTAAAAGATAGGCGAATGAGACTTGATTATCTTTTTTAAGAAGCATAAACAAAAAACTTGAAAAAATGTTTCTTAAATGTTATTAAAGTTTAAAAGGCTCTGAGGCAGATAGATGGAGAGATAGAGGACGCGACATAGACTTAGTCTGAGAGTTTTGTTTGTATTGTATACGGAATCCTAAAGATACCACCTATATAAACAGGTTTGTGATTGTGAACATATATTTTGACGGAGTTAATACCGCCGAAATAGCTCAGTTGGGAGAGCGTTAGACTGAAGATCTAAAGGTCCCCGGTTCAATCCCGGGTTTCGGCAGAAACTTTTTGCGTTTTTAAGAAATCAAAAACAATAAGAGTTAGTTACACGAGTGCGTCTGTGGCTTCGTGACTCAGAAACAGATGAATCTATTTTGATTAAGTTTTTTTTTATTTGAAAAGTGACTTGATCGAGAGGGTTGTAGCTAGAGCTGAGCCGTGCGGTTTCCAGCCTAAGAATAGAACCACCCCTACACCACCTGCGGGTATCGTAAGAAGCGACAAAGGGAAAGATTCGTAAAATGGGCAGCGGCATCCTTCTGTGTAAATAGCAACCATCTGCTACTGCGATCGCCAATCCGCTTGCCCAGCGTGGCGATTATGGGCAAATACCATCAATGAGCGTACAAAAGTGGCGCGCAATAGGAGAGGCCTATGTTCAGCAGTGGAGTAATACAGATTGTGGTAATGGTGCCCTGACATGCGTTCATTGCTCGCGAATTTTTGCGGCAAAAATAGGGTACATCAGCCACATGCGAGCTAAACACCCTAGCTCTTAGAAATTAGAAGCCAAATCGCCGTAGCCGAAACCGGCAAGGAGGTATATAATACAGGTGGATGATGCATTATGTCAGACGAAAGCAACTTAACAGGGTTCCTTGGAATTTATGAATTTCAGACCACATCAACTTAAACGCCGCAGTTTATAATGAAAATATTTATCTTTGTCGACAGGTACAACCGCATACGACACAGTGAGACCCTTAGCGTACCAAGACGCAAGAGTTTTCATGCTGTGCTTCAACATTGCCGAACCTGAGACTTTGCACAACGCTGCTGCTAAGGTAAAACTCTTTTTAACAAAAACTCTACCACAGAAAGTCCAGAACCTTATCTGCTAGAAGCAGTGTTTCCACGTTTTGGGATTTCGCCCTTTTTTAGGGCTAAACTATGTATTTCATGTTCGACAGGGCTTATTGATTGATTTTTAGTATTAAAATATGAAAAAAAGCTTTTGTTTTATTTAATAAATTATGCGCCCTAAAACAAGGAATTTTCAAAAAAAAAAATAGGGATTTTTAGGGATAATTTCTAAGGAATATAGGGCAAAACCAAAATTTTAAGTGGAAACACTGCCTGGAAGACAAAATCAAAAATGAAAAATAAGATCCTTGAGTTTTTTTGGACATTCGTCTCAAATGTAGTCTGGAAAGCTGTCAACGTATATCTATGCAAAATTTTAGGATAAGCATTTCAGTGGTTTCGGCGTAACAAACAAACTTACCTTCGCATTTGTAATATAAGTTAGCATTTGTCTGTTCACGTTTCTATAATTGCATCACTATCAACCGCGTACGCGCGTAAATAGTGTACGCTAGCGTGAAATAAATTTTCTGTGAAAGCCAGTATGGGGTTTAAATTTTCTATAAAACTTTAAGTCTAGTTTCTGAACTAATAAAAGTTAAACACGCAGCTGGGTTATTTTTCTTTTAACTTTTAACTTTTTGAGTGAAACACAGTAAAGACTTGTTTTGCCAAGTTTTTAATTTTAGTTTTAATTGCCAACTTAAGTACGTAAGTCTTAATGCAGGTCAAAGGGTTACAATACCCGCATAATTGAAACAATAATTTTATAGGACTACTGTTTTTCGCATTCAAAATCAACTTTTGCTACCTCGCTCGCACATAAATAGACACAGAAGATATAAAATCAATAAATATAGTTATAAAAAATCGAAATAAGTTTTCAAATAAATAAATGGCTTAAAATAAAAATTCATTTAAAGCTATTTACAGACTTGGGCCTTAGAATTAGTACTTAATTGTATTATTATTGCTTCCAGTGGTACAGAGAAGTGAGAACCCATGGGGGATCGGCTCCAGTCCTGCTGTGCGGCTGCAAGGCTGACCTTAGACATGATAAAGAGACGCTCACCATGCTATCCAAGCTTAGAACACATCCAGTCACCAGTGAAGAGGTAAAAAATACAATCTACAACCTTATTTTTAGTATAACCGAAAACCGAAACACGTGTCAAATATTTTCATATATAGAATCTTTATAAGTAAAATAAAAAAATGTATAATAATAACTTACAAAGTTATAAACATGTTGTGTTGCATCATTGTCCTCGCGTAAACATGGTCACTGCGAGCGCGCAGGCGGCCCGGCCTAGCAGGGTAGGTCGTGCGCGACACCCGACCAGTAGTGTTAGCCTTGACGAAGGTAATCACTGTACACTAATTACACTTAAACATAACGTAACATTTGTTCAAAGTGTCTGCCTCTTTGTCAAATGCACAGACGGGCGCGCAAATTCCTACTTAGTTTTAGTTAGAAAATTAAAACGCCATTTTCACTCCCAAAAGAAACAAAACAGTAATCGACACTCAATCGAAACACGTGATTTGGCTGGAACGCGGCCCGGGCGCAAGCGACACATGCGCAGTACTCTCTAGCTTTCGGGCGACTGACGCAGCTGCGCGGGCAGCGCGGGGCGACGCACGCTCTGTCGGCTCGCTTCGATGCCGCCGCCGCGGACAGCTGTTAGCGGTCATTCAACTGATTTGCGTGTGTCCAAACTTGCACCATTTAAGTAATTTTTTTGGACAAAATATAACATGGTGTAAAAATTATTGCGATCGATTCAGTTACTGATTCTGTACAAACTACTTTCAGGTTTAGGTCATACTAAAAATAAGGTTGTATAGTTATTCGTTAGTTATCTTATAGATGTAGATCATTCTTTGCCCTTAATCTTCGCAAAAATAAAAAAAATACAGAAATAGCACTGATAACCTAGTGGTTTGACCGTCGACTGACAAGTCAAAGGTCTCCAATTCGATCCCAAGGCGCGCACCTCTGACTTTTCTTAAGTTATGTGCGTATTATAAAATACCTAAAATGGTCTACATGAATAAAAATATTTTGATTTTTATAAAAATAATTATCAGTTGCTAAAACGGTGAGGGAAAACATCGTGATGAAACCAGCACACCTGAAAGATTTGTCAACGGTGTGTAAAGCCATGTCAGAGGCCTACGGGCGGTTAAAACTCTGACACCAGGTTGTTAATCAACTATACGATAAGAAGAAGAAGATCTTTGCAAAAACATCTGAGACCTAGAAAATAAATTTCACAGAAACCCAAATCTAAAACCTATAGACCTACCAATTCTAACACATGTTCCATATAATTTAGGGTCCTTCCCAAATTTATTTCGACTGCTCAATTTCACAGATTATCGCAATCAGAACAAATTGAAGATCTAAGTTCCGTCGGCTTTCAACGAAAAGCGGTTTCAGTTCATTTATCTACGCTGTAATCTAAATTGGAAACATCCTTGTCATATTTACACGTATTGTATTACTGGCAATTGAAAACTCGGTCACCAATTGAGGCTGGACGTCCCTATTAATTAAAGATCTTATTCAACTAGTTACCATTCAGTAAATGGTAACAGCATAATTGGCTCGCTTTGTGAATGGAACTAGGAATTGGTGACATTGAGAATCTTTGGAGCGTGCCGTCTTGTGTGAATTGATCTTGTAATTGAGATGCTCTGAGTTCATTGGAGATATGTATATTTCATGTCCAATCAAGGTCTATTTAGATTCAAAGTAATAAGACTCAGTGTCAGTGGATGTGAATTCAACGATTGCGATTTGTTTATTACAGAACAACACTTTAAATAGAATAAGATGTAATTTTTCCGTAAAAATCACTGATTTACCGGAACTTACAACCACAATGACTGACTTTTTTTAAATCAAGTAAAGCAGATAGTAGGATTTAATTATATAATAAGAAATTTGAAAGATTTTTGTCAAATTTGAAAGATTTTTGTCAAATTTCTTATTAAATAATTTATTGAATAAGCTAACATGTAAAAAATTCACAAAAAAAAACAGAAAGTAGGAGTCGTGACGTATCAAGAAGTCAAAAGACAAGCGGAGGATAGAAAGAGGTGGCGATTGCTCCACCGACAAGAGCCTAGCTCTTAAATATAAGAAAAAGAAGACAATCACAATAATTTTTAAATAACTAACTGAACTCAATTTTTTACAGGCTTTAGCGGTAGCAAGACAACTTGGAGCGATGACGTACGTAGAAACATCAGCTAGAGCTTCAACTAAAGGTGTGAAAGACGCTTTTGAAGTAGCTGCTTTAGCCGCATTGGGGAAATTAAACAAACAACAAATGAAACAACAGGTATACACTCTATGGTACTACTATACACATCATATATCACTCTAATCTTACCT
The DNA here is from genome assembly GCA_936450705.2 of Protodeltote pygarga. NCBI lineage: Eukaryota > Metazoa > Arthropoda > Insecta > Lepidoptera > Noctuidae > Protodeltote > Protodeltote pygarga. Next base: position 2,152,998 of record OW388264.2, on the reverse strand, counting down.
TCCCACTCTTTTTCCCTACCGTGCTGGACAGCATTCCAAGCGGATTCTAAAGTAGGTACGTAGACAAGGCCGTAATCTGTTCACGACAGATTTTTTATTCCTATTTAATTTTTTGAGTAGGTAGGTAGTATCAGGAATTTGCATTACTAACTTTAAATCTTCAATGTAAGGAAATTATTGAAATGTCTACTTTTATCTCTACAGAAACAAGTGGGCCGTAGCAAGAGCAAGCGTGACTTGAAGGCTGAGCTGAAGGGGCGCGCGAAGAGTTGCTGCGTCATGTGATCCGTAGCCGGCCACCCTTCTCGGTGGCCGCACGACTGCTAGGCGACCACCGCCCCTTTTTCTTGAACCCAATCGTTCCTTAGAGGAATTTCACCGGGCCTAAGTATACGCCTTGCGGAACACCCGATGAAAATTTTCACTGTCGTGTTTCCCCTTAAGCATGGCAGATACTAAAATACGACACGTATATTTAGTGTCATTATTTATAATATTGAAGTGATTGAACTATGTGCAAAGTGATCAAATTTATATCTATGTAAGTGTGATTCATTATCAAAAGCCTAATAGAGAACTATTAATATTAATGTGTCTACTGTAAATTTTTAATGAGAGCGGAACGAAGTTCTTTGGATTTTTAGGCGAAGGTATCAGTATAATAAAAAGGTGCAATGTAATTATAGCCCTTGAGGGTTGGAGCGTGAGCCTGTGATAAAGTTAAAAATAGAAAATTTGCGAGAAAAAGTAGAATTGTTAGATTGAATTATAAAGGCGAGACGACGCTCATTTTTGGCATTATTATTAATGAACAGTTACAGTTGATAAAGAATCATAATAGTTAGGAAGAAATAAGTGTTTTCATATACATTGACGTAACAATCTAAGTATAACTTGATGTTTTTCTATAAGATAGCATTTTCATAATGTATAGATAGTAATGGAAGTAGGGTTCCGTTGTTTTATGTAGGACCAATGTTGCTATTAATTTTGATGCAGTAGCTTAATTGTTTTAGAAGCTACAAGCTGAAAATTTTCTTTGTGATATACATACGTAAATGTAATTCATAAAAATAAAAATGCACAATGGTGGACAATACTAAATTACGGAGGTCCATTTGCTAGTTAGTTTTATGTCCATGTTTGCTATAGGTGTTAGATTTTTGTACGTTTACAATACGAGAAACTACCTAAATGTTGCTTGCCTGTGAAAAATCGTACACCATTCGAAAATTAAGGATCATTTCCTGTCGTTGTTTATTTGTAACACCTATTTTTTTATAAAAGTCCGAAATTGTGTTTAGAAAATTTATGAATATTATAAATAAAGAATTACGTTACTGATTTTGCCAACAATTTTCTTACGAAGTTTTCATTGCTAGGCAATAAATGTTTAAATTGTTTTGTGTCCTGGAAGACCAAAAAGCTGAAAGACCAAATAATAATTGAGACAGCCATTGGATTAAAATTAGTTTTCAGGTCACGTGTTAGCTCCAACGCGGTCACGATCAATTTCAGAATCCCTAATGTAAAATAAAACTAAAAATGGAAATAAGAGAAAAAATATTCATAACTGCGAACAAGAGGTTTAATTTTTATTTATTATCTTTATTTTTTATTTCTTGTAATATTTCTGGACGAGACCACCTGTTTATTGGATTCTTTCTATGTTTTATATACTATTTTATATTTAAGACCCTGAAACTAAAACGTCTGCGTGTATGACCAAATGAGACCTTTGTTAACATATTTTTGTAATCGTTTTAAAATTGTTGGTAATATCAGTCATTCTTCAAATTAATAAATTTCTAGGTAGATCAACGAAAATACAAAATATTCATATTGAACAAAATTAAAGGTTATTTTCTTAACATTATTTTTGATTGTTTAAAGTATTGTAAGTCGATACCAAGCTTTAAATTCAATGTTAGCTTTAATTATGGTTATATTTATATTTAAACATGTAGTAGTAATATTTTTTCATTCTAAGCAATGATCGGACAAAATTTTTATTTACCAATTTTACTTTATTTATGAACAAATGTACATATCATGTAAGATTCGTATATATGTATAAGAGCTCTGACATCATTGGTTATAATCTAAATCTTTTTGATAATACGACTTTTTCTTGGTCGCTTACTTCGCTAATCCAGGTCATATCCTCGAAAGGCCTTCGTGGTTCTAAATATTATGTTGTTGCTTCCGTCCACTCGGTTTCTCTCAGGGTGGGTGTAACAGAAAGTCCAGTGAGTGTAGTCACTTTGTCCGACCAGCGGGTGGGGTGACCAAGAGGTCTTTTTCCTTCTACCTTGCCCGTTACCACCAACTTGTCTGGGTTAACTGGCTTCCTATGGGCAATGTGACCAAAGTAACTAATCTCCTATACCAGGATCCTGGTAACAGATCGTGAGTAGCCTAGTTCTTCATCATCATCATCATTTCAGCTGTAAGACGTCCACTGCTGAACATAGGCCTCCCCCAATGACTTCCAAGCGCATCGTAGGACGTCCACCCACAAGGTGGACAGACGACCTAATAAAGGCCTAGTTCTTACGTGCTGATAATACGTATGCAGTAAAAAAATAAAGATGTTAAGTCCTAAACATAGATAAAAGAACTTCTATCTTAAATCCTTTAAATTTTGGAGATGTTATGTAGAAAGTAACTTCAATGACAGACATTCAATTATCTCGAAGTTAAAATAAAGAGATTACAATTTCATCTCGAGTGTCTCAACTTTATAATTAATTTCTGAGGATTACTTCTTTAGAACTTGTTACAATCGAGCAACTTGTTTTTTATTTTTTTATCCTTATTAACCAAAGTAGAGATAATTTTATCATCGGCGATCGGTGATTTGACCGCCGCGTCCTAACTAGTGTTGAAAATGACTAAATGACTGAATTTGACTGACCGCTTTTTACGGTCAAATGGTCAAAATCTGTCAAAAATGGTCATCATATCACTTTGATTTCAGTATTATTTTGACTTCATGCTTTCTTATTCTTTCATGATCCGTTTGCTCAAAGCTAAAATACAATATATAACGTTGCTTTATTTAAACTTAATTATAACTAGAGTCACTCTTACAACAAACAATATTAGAATTATGACTATTCATAAGTGCCTAATGGTCTACATGAATAAAAATATTTAGATTGATTTTGATTTTTGATAAATTGGGTACCAATTCCAGTACTACTTGCATTACTCACGGGGTAATTTCGGGATCGCCGACTAGTTTCGAACTCAAACGGAGTCCATTTTCAAGAGCGAGTGTCACCATTGAGGTCCACGAGACCGCCAGCACTCTTGAAAATGGACTTGGTTTGAGTTCCAAAATCGAGCAACCCTGATATCAACCCTTGAGTAAAGCCGTGATTATATTAAATTTAGAATTATAACTCACGAAAGAACAATATTCTAAAGGTCTCTAAGATACATTATTTGAAAGTTCTAGAACAAAATGATGTCAGAGTTTCTACAAACGCCTTGTATGTTATTCTTAAATTTTGTAATGTAAACAATGTTTTAAATATTAGACAAGTTAACTTGACGTTAGGCTATTTGAATGTTGTTTCTAGATATCGAATATAGCGTTCAGTGTTTTTGATATTTGCCTTTTATTTATCTCTACGTCTACCCCTTCTGTAAAAGTACTATAAAAGTTTATTTATAATACCAGTGTTTTACATGGAGCGACTGCCTATCAGACCTCCACAACCCAGGTACTGGGTTACACGATACCCCTTGGTAAGACTGGCTGTCAGACTTTCGGGTTTCTGACTACCCGTAACGACTGTCAAAGATCTACAATTGACAGCCGGGGCCAACAGCTTAACGTGTTATCCGAGGCACGGAGAGTGATAATAATTTATAAAACGCACATAACTCACGAAAAGTCATGGATGCGCGCCTTGGGTTCGAACCCGAGACCTCTGACTTGCCAGTTAACGGTCACCACCACTAGGCTATCACGACTCAGGCCCTTCTCTTAAATTCTTCATTTGTTTCTTGCCAGATTCTTCTCCATGAAGGGTAGGCTGCCCTTGAAACTGGCAACTAGAGTCACTCTTACAACAAACAATATTAGAATCATGACTATTCATAAGTGCCTAATGGTCTAGATGAATAAAAATATTTTTATTTTGATTTTGAAATAACAATCCCAACAAACACATTTTCATGTAAAATGTTGCCAAGACGAAATTATATGGCTCGCACTGTCAAAAAGTTATCAGATTCATGTACCTACGTACATTTAGTTTTGATATTCCAATTTAAAAGTTTGTAAAAAACGTTGTTTTAAAAAAAATCATAATTGATTTCCTCTAATTTTTCTAAGACAATCTAAGTCCTGTATCAAGCTCTTCTGGAACACATAAAATTACACAAACAATCTCTCCGAACTGCTTCTAAAATAGACTATGACACTCACTATAAAATGAAACGCTTAGAATGAAAAGCTAATATTTTTTTATACACATCCATAAAACTGCCGCGTTAAGCTCAGCTTAATCTGAGTGATCGTAAAAACTAAAGGTCCAACGATCATGAAATGACACAATTGGTTTAGCAGTTAACAGATTTTCCTTCTGCGCTTGGTGCTGTGGGTTCGATTCCCGCACGGAGTAAAACAAAAATTGATGGATAAGATATTTTTTCGGTCTGGGTATTCATTATTTATTAAGAATAGAACCACCCCTACTCATCCCGCGGGTGTCGTAAGAAGCGACAAAGGGAAAAATCTAGAGGATGGGCAGCAGCATCCTTCTGTGAAACAGCAACCATCTGATACTACAATTGCCAACCCGCTTACCTTCTTTCTTTCTTCTTACTTGCCTGTTTTTTTTCCTGACTTGAATCATGATAGTTATTCTTACTGAAAACTGAACTTTTTTTTTCAGAATCAAAAATAGCCTGTAGCACTCAGGGATAAAGTAGCTTCCTATTAGTGAAAGAATTTTCAGGATCGGATCGGTAGTTCCAGAGATTACCCGTAACATACATACATAATTACATTCATACAAACTTTACCTCTTTATAATATTATTAGTATAGTATAGTCTTTAAATAGACTCCAGTCCCAGGTTGGCCGAAGCAAAGAAAACCTGCTCAGGTGGAGATTTATTGATGACTCTGCTCTGGAGTGTAAATGTGGTGCTGTCCCACAAACGATGGAGCACTTAATATCGTGCCCTGCATGCCCTGTCGTTTGTACATTACAGGACCTGATGGACGCTACTGAAGGTGCCAATCTCGTAGCCTAGTTCTGGGCTGACACAATTTAGATTGCCATCGACACGCTAAGAAGAAGTATAGATATAGAAAAGGAAAGCTAAGTACCTCTCGGTATCATAAAGCCGAGAGTCTCATTCCACGACAACGAATCACAAATAGCAGAAAAAAAATATAAAAACAGGCATTCAATAAATCAATTCTAAGCAGAAAACCATTAGGTAGCTTTAAAATTGTTTTTTTTCGCTGTCAATTCATGAAAAATGTTTTGGTACATTTGTCTTTCAGTTTTCAGAGGTCACACGAAACAGTGACCTGAAATGTTCCAAGGTTAACTCGTTTGACCTTTGAACCGGTTTTCAAAAATATGGCCGAATAGCTGCTAGTGTTCTTTGAAGGGCCATTCCTGGCTGCAACGGAAAGCTTCGCTATGGCACGGCACGCCAGGGATCGCGGTTTCAAATCCCGCTTGAGTCAGTTGTTTTTGTGAGTTTCTTATTAAATAATATCATTTAATAAGCAAAACATGTGCATAAACATACATAAAGTAGCTTTCTTTCTTCTTCTTTATCGTATGATTGATGAACAACCTTGAGTCAGAGTTTGAACCACCCGTAGGCCTCTGACATGGCTTTGCACACCGTTAAAAAATTCTCAGGTGTGCTGATTTCCTCACAATGTTTTCCTTCACCGCTTGAGCAAGTGATAATTAATTTATAATAAGCCCATGAATTTGAAATCAGAGATGCATGCCTCGATTTCGAACCTACGATCAGGCTTTTTTACTTTCCGTTACAAGCACTGGTAAAGAAAAGTAAAAAAGAAAGGATTTCTCCTAAAAAATTGTCAACCTTGTTCATAGTTTCTCGGGTGTAGTATTGTGGACAAAGCCGGTGCACCACTGGTATGGTTAGAATTGCTTGCACCAAGTGTCCGAACGTAGCGCTAGCCCGTACTACGCACGTACCATCGTTCAAAGCATTTTGATCGCAAAGTGGTGCACCATTCGTGTCCGCGATCGTACATAAAGGGTGTGTGTGTGTCAAACCCATAGTACCCATAACATTATAATTTCTGAACAAAACAACTTCCACTGTGAATGTGAAGCCACCACGTATAAAAAACACTGTAAAAGAAAAACAGTAGTACAATCAATTTTTTTTTTTTTATAGACTCACGACTGTATTCCCCAGAGGGGGTAGGCAGAGGTGTGTAGTACACCCACGTTTCGCCGGCTGTGTAATAAGTCCCATGTAATAGGGGGCGAGCCTATTGCCATTAACCGGGCACAATTCCAGACTCCGTGCTGCTAATAAGAATTTCTAAATGGAAAAACCCAATAACACTTTGCCCGACCCGGGGATCGAACCCAGGACCTCGTGCTCAACAGTCGCGCTTGCTACCACTAGACCAACGAGGCAATCAATTAATTTAGAAATAATAAATAAATATAATAAATCAGCCTGTAACTATCAAAAGGCCAAAGGCCTCTTCTCATACAGAGAAGGATTCAGCATCAATCACCACGTTAGCTCACTGCGCGGCGACTTCAGACTATAAATCCAGGTTTTCAAACGGTTTTTCTAAGAGAGCTCTCGTGATCGCAGAAAGATGGGAGCAGGGGGCAACGAAGCTTCGATTGTCGGATCGCATATTTGTTCGTTAAATTACCTTCTAATAGATTGTTTTTTTTTTTTATTTGTAACGAAACGACAGATGAAAGCACTGGTAAAATTAAACAGTGGTATTTTGGTGGTAAGGATTGTATTTGATGGTCTTCATTATTACGTTTCGAACCTAAACATCGTTGATCGATTTTTGGAGTAGAGCCCTTGCAAAGCTCTCGAAACGTATTTGACGAATCCATATAATTATGCGAAGAAATATGTTAAAAAGTTGTTTTTTTAATGTGTAGTGCTTGACCTAAACAAACCTAGACTTCTTTAGTTTTCTTTCATAGTTTCAACGACCTCTTTTCTCTAGGAGTTCGTTTTATTACAGCTAAGGGAACGAACACGTATCCCTAAGTGGCAAATCCGCTCTTATAAGCTATATACTATAACATGTTACAAGATGTCTGATAAATATTGATGGAGCGATGCGGTTAACCGATAGACATAGTAGTGTGTTATTAGAAAGGAATTATTCGATGTAAGGGTTGGCAAAGTTTTACTTTAGATTTATTACGTAAAGAGGTGGGCAATGTTGTAGTTTAGAGACTTTTTTATTTTTTTATACCTACATTAGGACTATGACACATAGACATGTTATGTAATGATGCCAAACTTTTTTTAAACTAAAAAAGATAGCACTAGATTCCTATTGCATCCTAGACAAGCGAAAGGTAAATATGAAATACGGCCCTAGAGTGTAATAATTTTTTACCGTTGTCAAATACAAGTTCAAAAAGTTTGAATATTCAACAAAATATTTTTTGTGCTAAAAACATTCCTAAATTTTCTATTGCAATCACAACACAGAATAAAACGATTATTGTAGGGGTTCTGTGGAACTGAAATAATGTAGCACTTCCAAATACTTCAGGAATATTACACCGATACTGAGTTCCTTCGTGCGGTACAAGGCAGAGAGAATACAGGACACTTTTTTAAACATAGACAACAGCACAGTGTTGTCATGTAGAAAACTATAATTTTGACAAAATAACAAATACTGTAATATCATTTCAATATTCTGTGAATCCTGGAGTGATACACACGACTACACATCAAGATATACATTACCAGTATGAACTGACCTCGCATTGAATAGACTCTTCGTACAACAAGATGTCAGTTTATACTAGTTGATAGCTGGTAGCCGAGTGAACTAGGTACCCCGATCGAACCGGCCTATTTGTGCTGAAATCAGCATGACTACCCTCTTAAATTCCTACTATCGTTCGTTAACCTTCATTAAACTACAAACCAAAACAAAACCGATCTACCTCCCATAATAGCTAATGAGCTGAGTCGGTGACATTACCAAAACTGTAAATACGCTATAACTATCAGTGGTAAATGAAACCTTACTAAACTCACTGTTTTCTTGTGTAAACTGGTGGAGGTTTTGTGCTGGCGGGTACGGCGGGTTGGTGCTGGCGAGTGTGGCGGCTTGGTGCTGGTGAGTTTGGCGGGTTGGCTTTAAAACTTTGCTATCTAGGTCTATGACGCGCATTTGAGGCATATAGTCATATTATATGCGGTTCGCTTTTAGTCATTGGCAGCTGGGAACACAGCAAAGTACGTCGGCAACTTATTGTCATAAGGTAAATAGGGCTGGTAATCCACCGGGCTTTTTAAAGTTTTGTGAGTATTATAAATTAATTATCACTTGCTTTGCCGACTCCGTGTCTCGAATAGCACGGAAAGCCATATTGTGTCTGTACTCCGGTCATGTCGAATTGCCGAAAGTTCACCTGTGTATGAGCGCACACTTGTGCACTAAAATATCTTGCGCAGTTTGCTAATTGCCGTTGAGATTGGCCGCTATGACTTGACAGTAATTCGGTCGGGATGATTGTTATTATTTAACAAAAACTTATGTTTCAGTATTGTATTATCCTAAAAATCTTTTTTAATTTATAAACGACACTCTTCGAATCTCTTAAGCCATCGTCTGCCGTTAACAGATCGGTTGAGGGGAGGTGTACAACCATATCCACCATTGCCGTTCACCATCATGTAGTCGTAGCAGTTGGTAACACCATCACCATTACAATCCTGAGAATGTAAAAAAATAAATTAATATATACAGCGTGTAACAGAAGTCCGAAATAATACTTAAGGGCATGTATGTATATCATGTAGAGAATCATCTGTGAAAATATGGAGTACATAGAAGCCATTTTTTTTTCGTACAAAATAATTCTTTTGATTTAATTTTCTTTAATAGTGACAGATTTCATTAACCTACACGTGCCTAGTGCTTACCTAAAGATTTTATCAAAGGTAAATAACCTGATGCGTGTTGATTCACCTTTCAGCTGATGTCTAGGACTGTATTTGAAAGATTTTGGTGAAAACTTTGACCGTGGTTTACTCAAAAATTGTTAGGGGTTCGGTTCCAAAACCTATTCTCAAAGATTGTTTATAGGGTACCTTATACGCCCTTAATGTATTATTTTGGACTTCTGTTACACGATGTATATACATATTTAAAGATTGTAAGTGCAGCTGCTAGGCAGAATAGTATTATTTTACAAAGCAATATTTTTTACCTTTCCAAACTTCTGTAAATATCCCTCAATGATTCTTTTTGCGCAGTGGTAGCTCCTCGCACAGTCTTCCCAAGCTATAAAACAGTTATAATAAGCTTAAATATCTTTCTAATAAATAATAAATGACTGCCTAGATGGTCTAGTGGTAGCAAGCGTGGGTGTAGGTACCTACTGCATATACCTCTGTCTACCCCTCTGGGGAATATAGGCGTGAGTTCATGTGATGTTATGTTATATTATCACAATGAGAGATAGATAGCAATGCAAAGGATAGGTATATATCTTGTTATTGGTCATATTTAATAGATACATGTCCCAGCCATGTACTTTAGATAAATTGAAGAAAATTTAAAAAAATGATAGATAGACGAGCGAGCGATTTTCTAATGATCTGTAAGAAAGAGAGATACTGAGTCTAAATTAGTTTAGGGCGTGTGCTAAAGAATTATAACCAACTAGCGACCCGCCCTGGCTTCGCACGGTAACGCTAATATGCATGTATTATACATCATCAAACCTTCCTCTTGAATCACTCTATCTATTTAAAAAAACCGCATCAAAATCCTTTGCGTAGTTCTGAAGATCTAAGCATACATAGGAACAGACAGACGCGGGAAGCGACTTTGTTTTATACTATGTAGTGATAAGATATTATTTTTTTGCCACCACGGTATGAGCGGCAGTAGGATAATATTTGCTGATTAATTTCTCACCATGATTCCTCTGCGGGTCATCATCAGGAAGGGTGACCATGCCAGAGTCGACCCAATAAACCCTGGAAATATTGAAGGGTCCGCAGTACCCCCCAGTACACTCGTGGCTGATGTCGCAGTTAGTTGACACGTGGCAGAGACATCTGTAGCACTGCTCCGACAGATTAGAGATGAAGAGGCCTGGAATGAGATTAGCTCATAAGCTGCAAAGAAATAATAATAAAAAAAACGTATTCTCTTCCCGGGAAAATTCCTTTGAAAAAAAAATCCCGGGAAAAGAGTACTCTTTGGACCTTGTAGAAAGAGAATCATTCATTCATCTGCCTAGCATATTACTTTGTGTGAGTGTGTCGTTTTCGAGCGTTTGTACGTAGTTACCATACTGTATAATTACATAATTATTATACTGTGGTTACAAGCTGATTTATTTATTTATTTACTTAACTTAACTCACCATTTGAACCAGTAATCCGAAGCAGAAAAATGGCAAACAAACAAACAGGTATTACAAGTATTGCCCTCACGTTTACGTGCATTTTTTGTTTCGTTTCTGGAAAAAATATGACATTTTGATTAGATGTCTATGTACAAACATTACAAAAGGTTAATCTTATCTATTTATTTATCAAAAAGATTTATATAATGTGCTTCTAAATTATCTGCCACGGCTGCAATGGGAGAAAGTATTGGGTATATAGATTACAATAGTGAAGAAATTTCGTATCCCGGAACTGTAAAAAAAAAATGCAGCATGGAGCAGAATTAGACCTACGCAATAAAACGCAGGCAAAAGAAAAAAAAAATGACGTTAGATAAAAAAAATTACTTCTCTACTGTAATATAAATAACCAATATTATCTCCCATTGCAGCCGTGGCAGATAATTTAGAAGCACTTTATATAAATACTGGCTTTTGCCCGCAGCTCCGCTCACGTGGTACTTAAATTTAAAATTTAATCATAATTCGAAAGACACGTAATTTTAAAAGACACGAAAGACATTGTCGTTTTCCTCAGCAACAGTACTTTTTTTCGAGATAAAAGGTACCTTATTTCCGTTTCTGTACACCTGACAACGTATATGCAAAATTTTAGGCTGATCGGATCAGTGGTTCAAGCGTGAAAATTTTCTTTCGCATTTATAATTCTATAATAATAATAGATACATGAAGCGAAAACTGTGGATCCCTTTTTATGAACATTGCGCGCACGGAGGAGCGTAAAACTTGGTGCAGTAAAAGTTTATATGGAGAAGAAGTGCAGAAAGATAAAATTATAAAAAAAATACGGTAGAATTTCGATCACAGACTGGACCACCTAGTTAGAATAATTAGACAACGTTCGCTCATCCCTATTGTGGTTAAATATTGTCCAAACCAAACTACTAAGCTTCTATTCTGGAATTAATGTTGCCAAATTCGTAATTGGCATAGTGCCGACGGAAACACTATTGCCACATCGCATGGCAATGCACCTGAGTGGAGATAAATAGAGATTTCAATCCGATTTATCGATGATATGAAGCGTGAAATCGAAAATATTTGTAATTCCCACCTTCGGACAACTAGGGCCGAAATTATTACATTTTATTATATTTTATAAATACTTTAACAGATTTTTAAAAGGCTGATTGCTACAAGAAGGTCAAATCATGTTAAGCGAAGAGTATTAAGATTGGATGTAGTGTATCCATATACAAGAAAAGAGGCAGACCTAGGAAGAGATGGATGGATTGTGTGAAGGATGATAAGGCAAGAAAGGAAGAACTACTGAGATGACGGGTGATATACTGCGCCGACCCCAAAATAAATTGGGAAAAGGGCAGGCAGATAATAATTGCTAAAAGAAATCAAAGTTAGGTAAAATTATGTTGAAATAAAACTTTGAAGTTTAAGGCACCTATAAAATTAAATGGGGACCAAAATTTTCGTTCTTTTTCTTACAGTGTTGTTGATAAAAAAATTATGGCAGCACCCATTATAGAAAATATCTCTTTTGATATCACGCAATATAACTATTTTTTCAAAATTTCTTCAATCCTTTTCAATACCTCTGTTAAAAAGAGAGATTATAATAAAATTATTTAATAAGAACATTTCAAAAAACTACCGAGCATTACGAATGGGATTCGAACCAACGAGAGATTGGTAAGTTTAAATTAGTTAAGAGCGTGTGGCAGGGAACTAGCTCGAGTATCGAATATCGATAATTATTTCAAAGCACTTATAGCATCCCTATCTGTTGTTAGTGATGCGTTGTACTGCCCAGGATTTGATTGACCACTGCTACCTGCACTGCAAGCGACGTTTCAGAGAAATGTTTGCGAAACCCATTATAAATGTAGGTTCAGTAGGGCGAGAGTTGTCTTCGTTCAATATTGAACTTAATATCAATTACTATAGAATTGATTGTGACGGACGTTGCACATCCAATTATCTATAATTGCGTGCTAATATATACAAAGGTACTCTATACTGCAAACAATATTGCTTTGTAAATACTTATATAATAATTTCGATATAGTATTTTTGTGTATGTTTTTTGCTTATTAAATGAAATTATTTAATAAGAAACTCGCAAAAACAATTGACTCGGGCGGGACTTGAACACGCGATCCCTGGCGTGCCGTGCCATATGGCATAAAGTACAGCTTGGCAAAAAAGAGTCTGAGGCGGTGACAGCTGGAACTAAAATGAAAAATCTTAAAAACTAAGTTTGTGAGTATTAAATTATCATAAAAATGGTTCATTTGATTATAATTAACGACAAAAAACTCTTCATAGAAATATGTAAGCACTAAATAACTTGTAATTATGAATTGTAGTGTGAAAAGTGCGCCAGCGGCTCCCCCAATTTTTCCAGACTCTTTTTTGCCAAGCTGTATTCATGCATACTATCCGAACACTCAAGTTCGAAAATTTTGTAGAAAAAAAAATTCATTACCTACGAGAGAGATTTAGACCCGCGACCGGTAGAGCCTACCAACCATAAACGACCTAATAATAATTTGTCCAAACCTTACGTTTCGAGAGTTTTTCAGATCAAAAATAAAAAAAACTGTTAAAACGCTTGACGCCTCAATCGTCCTGTGAACACGAAAGCTGCAAAGCTCTCGAAACTAAAGGATTCGGAAACGTAAGGACAATAATATTCATATATTATTGGTATTTAATATTCATCCTCCTAGCCTTATATTCCGAAATTTTATTGAGATCGGCTTCTAATCTAACTAAATATCAGTTTTCTACGGAGCCTATCTAACCCCCGCAACCCAAAGGGATACGATATTCTAAAGTTAGTTCAGTTGTCAGGATTTTTAAAGGGTAGTAACTCACTATATCGACTGTCAAAGATCTTCATGACAACCGGGGCTAACAGCTCAACGTGCGTTCCGAGGCTCGAAGCAGGTGATTATTAATTTATAATAATAATGCGAACATAACTTCTGAAAACTTTAAGATGCTTGCCTGGGTCGAGTCATAACAATAATTACAATGGTCGTTATCCGTTCGTCGTATCGTTCGTTTCGAGGTCATACCATAAGATATTGGTCATACATAAGACAGAGGATTTTTGAAAATATGTATAAAACACACTCTTTTATTATTAAGCACAGATTCTTTTCCTATTTATAAATTACCAAGCTATAAAAACGTCTTTCTATAAAAGCACGTAAATGTCAAAAAAGTAGTAATTTATTAATTTTATTTCAAACACTATTAATATATTATTATAAAGTTCTTATGATAATAGATGGCGCCACGTTTCTTTCGAATCATGATTGAATTGTAAAATCTTAATTAACGCGAGTGCGATGAATTCGCGGGCAAAGGCTTGATTATAAAAACATACCTCATTAAAAGGAGCCCAGATAACGTATTTTGATGTAATTATGGAAAGCTAGTTGAATCTGTTACTTATAATATTTGACATAATTTTTTTTTAATTAATGTAAATGAATAAAAGGTAAAGGCAAGTGTTTGACCACGAACGAACCTTATGGTAAGCGGCACTGTGGTCTACGATGGTGCACACCTGCCTTTGAGATGCCAATTCACTCTTGACTTAAAGAACCCAACGAATAACATCGAACGATTACTATAATAAAACGCTCTATATATAATTATATCGAAAAAAAAAATGTACCTTAGGTAATGTACTTAAAATCAATAGCAGCTGTGTACTCCCACTTAATAAGTCACTAAACTGAACACTACACTTTTCTAATTAAAATTAAAAAAACATCACTTTTTAATATTTAAGTTTTCTTATTTAATTTGTAATAAATACTTCCTTAATTCAATCAAGTCTGTCTGTCCTACGTCAGAGTACAGACACTACTGTAAGGTCTTGATTTGTATGTATGTGTGTGTGTATTACAGACGTGTTTGTATTGGTGTTTGTTGTAGTAAATTGTTGGAATCAGGTTTGAGAATGCAAGTCGACAGTCTTGTTATGGGTCGCTCCAGTGCCTTGATAGCGTTTTAAAAACGTGAATTTCAAAGTCAAAAATTGTTATTATTTTTGTACAGTTAGTAACACAAATTGTGATGTTTCTTATAGGCCTTTTTTTTCTTATATATATATATATACACCCAGGCTTACCAAATTATAAGAGGTAATAAGGTCCATGAAACTAAACAACTTTCCCCAAGGAACATAAGGTCGAAATCTGAAAATCGAAAATTGACTTTTCATACAACGTGACTGACATTTGTATGAGAAGTTAAATTTTAAAATTTACCACTTCCCCCATAACCCCCCTTTCTTAATCTCTACTCCACTTTCATAATCCCACAAGCCCTAGGTCGGTAATGTTCAAGGTTACCTAGATAAATAGGTAGAGGTCATGGTGGCACATTGATTACGGGTTTCTTGTTAACCATAAAATCAATTCTAGAATACTAAGTACTTATGTAGGTACTTAGAGTTGTTAATTTTCCTGCTCTAGTAAATAATTGAATGATTGTGCGACGTTTATTATGTACAAGTAATTAGATAGTATATAGACATCAATGCTGTCAATCTTAATTAGTTCATTAAAGTTCAAGAAATGAGATAAAAAAGGTTACAGATTAAGTGTAATAATCTCGTCAAGTCAGTTAGAGACGTCCACTTCAGCTGGATACGGGTTTACAAAATTATATTATCAGGTGTTTAGGTGTGTGCAATCTTAGGCTTCTTGGGAACTTTAGATCGTGGGAAGATCGTGGATTCGAATCCCATCCGTATCAGTTGTTTTTTCAAATTATATTTTATATAATTATATTTAATAAGTTAACATGTGCTAGGTATTACATGTAAAAAATTCACAAAAAAAAAACTACATATTATTGTTTGCGACTGTATCGATTATAAAATTTTGACCCTGACAGTTGCACGATTAAATTATCAAACGGAACGTCCAATATCCATACGTAAGTACTCTGAAATACAAGTTATGTAAATTAATTAGTTGTAGAGTTTTAATAGACGTGGGAATCATATTAACAAACGAAAAATAGTTGTCTTGTACATACGGCTAAAAGTTTCTAGTATAAGCTGACATCTTGTTGTACTAAGAGCCTATACAATGCGAGGTCAATTTATACTGGCTATGTACAGCTTGATGTGTAGCCTTGTGTACCATTTTCTATACTGTTTGTGAATCGATTATTATTATTTGTTTAACACCTATTTACGACGTGATTTAGAGACGTGATAGCCTAGTGGTGGTGACCGTTGACTGGCAAGTCAGAGGTCTCGGGTTCGAACCCAAGGCGCGCATCTCTGACTTTTCGTAAGTTGTGTGCGTATTATAAATTAATTATCACTCTTCGTGCCTCGGATAGCACGTTAAGTTGTTGGCCCCGGATGTCAATTGTAGATCTTTGACAGTCGTTACGGATAGTCAGAATCCCGAAAGTCTGACAACCAGTCTTACCAAGAGGGGTATCGTGTAACCCAGTATCTGGGTTGTGGAGGTCTGATAGGCAGTCGCTTTATGTAAAACACTGGTATTCAGCTGCATCCGGTAAGACTGGAAGCCGACCCCAACACAGTTGGGAAAAGGCTAGGCAGATGATGTTTAACACCTATTAACGAGCTTCAGTGTAATCAATAATAACTATAAATTTACAAAAACCTCCGATATACAATAGAAAAACCTCTATTGTTGTTTTAGCTAAAAACACTCTTTAACAAGTTACCTTTAATAGGTTCATCCGTTTAGGAGCTACGATGCCACAGACAGACAGACAGACACGTCAAACTTATAACTCCCCTCTTTTTGCGAAGCTGTAACTTATCATAAGAGAAAGAAAAGAAAGACACTGAGAAAGCCTAGAGGTATCTATCATCAAAATTTCGCCTGAAATAGTTTATTAAAAAACAAATTTCTACGTAAACAGAATCTAGAAGAGCACAGTATATCGCTCTTTCAAATTATTACCCAACATAGAACGAGACAGCGATAATCTAGTATTGTTACATGCAAGTTTAATCAGTTGATTGTATACATCCATGTATGCAGCCTTCAAGGAGTTATAGCCCTCATTTTTACACTCGACTGTAGTGGGAGTAAAGCGGACAAAGCCGATGGTTGAATACCAGTGGATAGTCGGACACCAGTGGATAGTCGGACACCAGTGGATAGTCGGATAAATAATAATTCAAATAAAACAAATTCTCATTGAATGGTAGATTCCAATGGTGGCTGTATTCGATGTCTAAAACGAGCCACGTCTTCAGTAATTATGCAAAATAGCAAGAAAAATATACATTAAGTAATTACTTTGGAGAATTAAGCGGACATCTTCAATTCAGCGTTCGTTCTTACAAAACTGTTTTATTATTCTTCGTCTTGATTTTGGGATTCAGTAGATTTTTTTTTAACTTATAAAAAAATATTTTGCCTTCTGAACTAACAGAAGACCCATAACACATTGCCCGACCCGGGGATCGCACCCAGACCATGCTCGCATGCTGCTTTGAAAATTTAATAGCACTGATAGCTTAGTGGTATGACTATCGACTAACAAGTTAGAGGTCTCGAGTTCGATCCCAAGGCGCGCACCTCTGATAAAAAGAAGAAGAACCTTTGAAAAATCTCTCTGGCGTGCTGGTTTCCTCACGATGTTTTCCTTCACCGTTTTTAGCAAGTGATATCTAATTAGTTTCTAATACGCACATATCTGAAAAGTCAAAAGTGCGTGCCTGGGTATCGAACCAACGGTCATTATGCCACTAGGCTAGCGTGTTGGCGATTTCAGACTATTAGGTCCAGGTTTCCTCACGATGTTTTCCTTCACCGTTAGTCAGTGATATCTTAGATTAACTAAGAAAGTAGGTACATGTATGACATTGAAAAATTCACATTGGTACATGCCAAGTTCGAACCCACACTCCATACTTGCCAAGCGAGTTCATAACTAATGCGCCATAATTCGATAAAGAAAGAAAATCTTCAAAAATAATAATTTTCACTAGCGGATGTACTCTCATTTCTAAACAGCCTCTGCGCGTAATATATATCTGACATTAAATGCCTATTTGAATATAAAGAACCCTTAATAAAAATCCGATTAACACTGGCAAGATGCCTATAAAAGCAAAAAAAGAAAAAGTCTTTTAAACCATTTTTTTTTTTCAAAGAATTAAAATACAATGATTCCGGCCACGAAGCTTCTTAACAAATGAAAGAGATGGTGTATCGTTGGGTTGAATGCCTGAATTTGAATGAAAATTATCTTTAGATTGCCTCGTTGGTCTAGGGGTAGCAAGCGCTACTGCTGAGCATGTCCTGGGTGCGATCCCCGGGTCGGGTAAAGTGTTATTGGGATTTGCCATTAGGAAGTTCTCAGTAGCTGCACGGAGTCTGGAATTGTGCCCGGTTAATGGCAATAGGCTCGTCCCCTATTACATGGGACTTATAACATTGCCGGCAAAACGTGGGTGTACAGTAAACATCTCTGCCTAACCGCTCTGGAGAATACAGGCTTTGAATTTGAGTCAATATCAATAGTATGTAGTAAGTAGTAAGTCAAGTTTTCTTAGAAAAAATACCTATACTGTTCCTGAGGAAAATAATAATAAAGTTCTAATGATAAATAGATGGCGCCACGTGCCATTCAAATCTTGATCGAAATTGAAATTCTAAATTAAACAAAAGTTACTGTTATTGTTACTGTCAGCCTATATCATCCCACAGCTGAGCAAAGGCCTCGGATTTCCACGTCTTTCGATCCAGAGCCAGTGTGGACCAGTCCTACTGGTTCTGTCGTTTTGTCCAATTCATCACGCTGTTAGCATCATATTGTAGCTGTTAGTGATATAGCATCTTGTTCGTGACCGTGTTCGTTGGGTTCGTGACGTCACCGCGACGCAAAAAAGTTAAAGAAAAGTTAGTCTATACTAATATTATAAAGAGGTAAAGTTTGTAGGTATGTAATAATGTTTGTATGTTAGGGGTAATCTTTGAAACTACCGATCCGATCCTAAAAATTCTTTCACCAATAGGAAGCTACTTTATCCCTAAGTGCTATAGGCTATTTTTTATTCGAAAAAAGAAAGTACATTTTTCAGTAAAAAATAACAATATCTGTGATTCAAGTAGGAAAAAAAACAGGCAATCTGGCTGCTTTATAAACGTGTGTTTACGGGAAAATTTAATTTAACGCAGACAAAGTCGCGGGGAACAGCTAGTCTATTATATTTTTACTGTTTCTCAATTTTGTTAAAACGAGAGGCTTCTAAGTGAGCTTCATGACCTTCAAGCAGCTCCTTGCATACCGGGCTACCTTTAAGTAGCATCATAAATAACTTGCTGCGGTACTCGTGGACGTTTTAATGTATCCCGCCACCCTTATACGCACATTTATTAAGATAATCCTGTAATTTTGAGAACATAATTCCTGTAATATATAGGTACCCCTTTTTGGGACGTAATTTTAAAGCCGTTTGTTCACTATGTTTATAGGTAAGTACACAACATAGATATATTGTGTTTGGTACACAATGTTGACAAAAGAGATTGCCCAAGCGACTATGGGATTTAGTGTTTTTAGCAATCTTATTGTGAACATGCACACGAAATTCAACAATTATATAATGTGCTTCTAAATTATCTGCCACGGTTGCAATGGGAGAAAGTATTGGGTATATAGATTACAATAGATACCAGTTTCAGTAGCTCAATTTCAGTAGCCAACTTCATGAAGAAAAATCAGCAATAAACTTCATAGTTTTATGACATACCATATAAAATTAATCAATACTGTAAGATAAAAGAGAATATAAGAAAAATCTGATTTACGGAAAAACCGTTTCACGTTAATTAGTTACGAAAAAGCTGGAAATTCTATAAGGGTGCTTATACACTAGTGTAATGGATACACAATAATGAAACGATTTGAAACACTTCTCGAAATGGATAGAAATATACGTTAGATTTCAAAAATACCTAATGCTCCTAATGATATGATCTTGTATATATATACTCCGGATCAAATGTCAGTCACAGCGGCCAATCTCAACAAAGATTAGCCAACTGTTTACGTTGGAGATATTATAGTGCACAAGTGTGTGCGCAAACACAGGTGCACTCTCTATTCCCTCACTCTCATAGTCGAGATGGCAATCGGACACGACCGGAGATAAGGCGCAGGGCCAACGGCTTAACGTGCTTGAGGCACGGAGTAAGTGATACCTAATTAATTTATAATACGCACATGACTACGGAAAGTCAGCAGTTTAAAAGAAGACTAAACTGAGTAAAATACCGCAAAGAACTTGAAAGAAAAATAACTAAATAAAGTTATAATATTATATCTCAGCTGTCTTTTCTTCGGGGGATACGAATACACTGTTATTTGTGTACAGCGTCCTAATTTCTACTTACCCAGCAAAATAAAGTTATCCTGTGGTATTATGTTGTATTACGAATCCAGAAGTCTGGGTGCAGCTTCGTATTAACCTAGCCAGTACCTAAAGACCTTTAAAACCACGGTATCGCAAAATCTCATTAGTAAGAATGCGAGAGTCCACAAAAAATAATGAGTCGATTCACCATCTACAGTTCTGTCAATATTTAAGAGAAACGCCGTATTATTTCCATCATAAGGTCGAATTTTCTTCGAACTTTTCTTTTTGGGGTGAAAATGTAATTTTGTGGTTTCCAATAAAAAGGTTTTCTTAACAGAAAAGAGAATGCAAGTAAGTATTTTGTATCGGAAACACCGGGAAACGTTTCTCCTAAAGTTTTCTCATAAGTTTTACTTTTCTACGAGTTCGTGGAGTTTGTGTTTTGATCCGGGATAGTTCGGTTATGAAAGGGGTTATTTTTTCTATTGTTTATGGTGTTATCAGCTTTTTGGGAGATGGGATTGGACTTCGATGCGCTGTCCAATGACATAAACATCCTTAAGCTTGAGTTACGAAATGGCATTTTCTTTATCGTTTTTCACGACGATTCAGTCAAGCATTGTTTCCAGTTTATCAGATCTTGTATCCTCATCATCATCTTCCTGCCCTTGTCCTAATTTCATTAATGGTCGGTTTTCTTCTTCCATTCATCTCTATTAGCCGTCATGTTACTTACCTACTTCCTTTCTATTCAAGTTGTTTTAAAACAGTTTTACTTGTCTCGACGTATTTGGTTCATATTTAGTAATCGATATTTCACCCCTTTCCAGTTGACACATTGATCTGATATTTTTTTGGTACACAGCTTTAGTTTTGATGACAAAATCGTTTTACGTAAAAAAAATACTTATTATTTATACAATCCATCCATCTTTTCTTTAGTCAGGTCTTGTATGAAAACATGAATTGAATGGTTAATTAAATACCTATTTTTATTTTAAATTTTATAATACATATTATAACTTCTTAGAACATACAGCTTGCGGAATGATATAAACCCTTACGAGGTCCTATAGGTCGTGCTAGCCTAGTGAAAGACAGTTGAATGGCGAGTCTCTAACTTTTAGTAAGTTATGTGCGTGTTATAAATTAATTATCACTTGCCCCATGCCTCGGAAAGCATGAGACTCCTAGCCCTGCACCTAATCTCTCTCCCATTGTGTCGGATTGCCGTCCCATCGGACTATGAGAGTGAGGGAATAGAGAGTGCACTGTATTTACGCACACACACTTGTGCACTATAATATCTCCTGTTGTGATCGGCCGCTGTGACCGAAATTCGGTCAGGAGGACATTAGTACCATGAATAAGACATCAGACTATCTATATGTATATTATATTTTAGATTACATTAGCAACCGTTACCGGTACGACTAACGTTCACCATTGTGAAATTAATTTGGAGATCTGAATTTCGTAGATAGAAGTAAAATTGCTACAATGATTTCCCAGTTTTGTCATTACAGCTGTAGGTACTTATATGTAATTCGTACAAAATTTAATGACTCATTAAGTATTTTAATTTTGTAAGAATTAAATATCTTTACCTTTCAAATATTAAGTAGATACCAACGGCACACCGCCGCCGCCGGAGACACGTCACAATGGATTTCCTTTTCTCATTCCTCGATGTTTCATTAATTAAAATAGTCGATTAATGTTATTCGGAAAACTAAGGCAAAGGTTTCCCTCGGTGTTGCAATTTAATGTGCTAATGGCAATAAAAAAAATCTTATAGATAGTCATGGAGATAAATGGTAGTAACTACTTAAAAAGAGGGAACTGCGTATTTATTTCTGATATTTAAAAAAGGAAAAAGTGTAGATTAACAAAATATTTTTTTTATAATTTTATCAATGAAGATTCAATCAATGAAGGTTTTAATGTGCCTTCTTCTATCTTCATCTATCCCCGCCTTAAATACGATAACGATTTCGGTAAAACTTACTCAAAATCTCATAACGTAACGATGTTATTAAAACTGTTAGGTCAGTCTAATATTTGGCAGCGCGCCTGATCTCAGCGTCCATTTCGTTTTGACGAGTAACAAACTCCAAGCAACATATGTGACGAAGTACGTGAAGCTGCAGGCGGGTTAGTTTTTAATTTTAGTAGCAAGGGGTGTACGAAAAGTACTCTGTATATCTATCTGTATATGTATCTGTATATCTTTAACTTTACAAAAGAAAATCATGCGATATTTTTAACTTGGTCAACTTTTACTATGGAAGCAACCCTGAAATCTCAACTCAACACAATGTAGGGAGCAGCTGATTTTTTTTTTGCGATTACAGGGTTGGTCCCATAGTAAAAGTTGTTCATATTGATGAGTTTAATGACCCCTTTTAAGGATGCTGGTGTTTTACAAATAACCCTGTATAAAAAAGCTTATTTGAAAGTTAAAATTAAAAAAAAACACTGTCGTATTTCGACCACTGACTGGACCACTAGTATATTAACAAATATGTATATTGCCGCCATATGTATCGCCCGAACCCAGGACCCCTTGCTCAGCAGTGCTTGATCTAGACCAACGAGGCAGTTGATAGCAAAATAGTGCTTATTATTGTAAAACCAATATCGTGAAACATCACGTTCATGTTCCAAACCAAATCAAATACGCGATCGTGATTAAATCAATTTGCAAATACTACCCCCATCTGTATCTGATTATAGCACTTTGATCTAGAAGCTGTGCAGTTTTCGAATAGAATAGGTATTTCAGTACTTATTTGGAAGCAAACACTGGGGGCAAGCCAAGACTATCTACAATCACTAACGCTATAGAAAATTAAAGAAATGTACTTATATGATGACATTACCTTGGGGCTTAGCCAAGTTGACTATCTACAATCGCTATCGCTATAGAAAACGAAAGAAATGTATAGGATGACATTACCTGTCACGTGACATATCGATCGAAGGTAATGTCATCCTATACATTTCTTTCGTTTTCTATTCGTTAGCGATTGTAGATAGTCAACTTGGCTAACCCCCCTTTATCGTTATGTCACGTGACATATCGATCGAAGGTAATGTCATCTTATACATTACTTTCGTTTTCTATTCGTTAGCGATTGTAGATAGTCAACCTAGACTGCTAAGTCCGAGTTCTGCTGAAATTTCAACCAAGCATTGCACTTTCAATAAGCATCTCTTTGTTAAAGGAGTTACGAACAGCCTTCTGTGCAGAGCATGCATGGAGAAGAACGGCGCATGTGCTACTAAAATGCTCAGAAGTTGCCACATACAGGGACTAAGTACTTTGGAAACCTAGGTACTCTCCGCTAGGTGGCTAGCAGCATTCAGAAGCTGTTAGCATTTCTCGAGTAGTAATTTTTTTTATTATTATTTTTTTACGTAAAACGGTTTTGTCATTAAAACTAAAGCTGTGAACCAGATAACAGATCAATCTGTCAACAGGAAGGGGGTGAAATATCGATTACTAAATTTGAACCAAATAATAAACAGGTCAAGCTAAGTAAAACCGTTTAAAAAAGAATCATTGTTATTTAACTTCTCGATATGAAAACCTTCCCAGTTCAATGATCTTTTACGTAGGTACCATACGCAAAACAGATTGTAAGAAATTTGTTACGTACAATAAATTAATTACCGGATTTAAATTTTAAATTAAAAGCTTCAAAAGGGTCTCGTTGAACCCATACCTCTAAAGCCCTTGAGCGACATATTACGTATTACGTACTTATGTAGGTACTTTAACTCTTGTCCACGGTACGGTTTCTGAAGCAACCGTAAACGGTACTAAGGTTAGGTATTAAACGTAAAATCCTTGATGACTATCATTATGCTTTTTCTAAGATTGCAATCCCTACCTCATCCACCTAGCGTTTTTATTCCTTTGTTAGGGTCAGCTTCTTATCTAATCGGCTGCAGCTGAATATCATATTTGTCTATGGAACGAGTGCCTATCCTGACCCCTGCAACCCAAAGGGTACGATATTCTAAAGTTAGATCAGCTGTTGTCAAGATTTTATGAGGGTACTGACTCCCTCAACTGTCAAAGATCTTCATGACAGCCGGAGCCAACGGCTTAACTTGCTTTCCGAGGCATGGAGCAGGTGATAAATATAATTTAATAATGCGCACATAACTTACGAAAACTCAACGTTGCCTTGGGTACAAACCTCAAACTTCTGACTAGTCAACGATCATACCACTAGGCACTAGGCTAGTACCACAATATTGACAACAACATCAAAATTGTAAAAAAAAACAAAAAAGAAGAAAAAATGTTTTAATACTGGCTGAAAAACAAGTTGCATGTGCTCGAGCACGGAAACTATTACGTTTAGAAACGACACCATTTCCCGCGCATAACAGACGTGGAATACAAAATGGCCGACTATATTTGTTCGGGACGATCATTAAACGATATTGCATTGATAATATGTTTCAGTATTGATATTGTATATTAATAAAGAGTGTTCACGCATGTAAATTGGTTTCAAATAGCTGCCCGTCGTTAGGTTGATGTGAAAAATGTTTTTGCGTGTACGATCGACATAAAAGTTTATATTGTTTTAAGGTAAACGGGCTTTATTGGCTGTTTTACACAGGGTTATTTGTAAAACACCCGCAACCTGAAAAGGGGTCATTTAACTCATCATTATAAACCACTTTTACTATGGGACCAACACTGAAATCGAAAAAGAAATCAGCTGTTCCATACATTGTGATGAGTTGTTTTTTTTCAGATTGCGGGTGTTTTACCAATAACCCTGTATAATATAAGGCCCCATCAAAATAGGTACTCTTTTGCAAACCTTTCAGTAGGTCAGTAAAAAAAAAAATCAAAACAATTTGTTTTTGTACCTAACTAAAATAATAATAAAGTTCAGTACCTACACAATCTGTAAGTTGTAAATTAATTCATCCCAATTATTATAATATAGCCGTTGTGCAGTCATTTGTAAAATTTTCAATTATAAAATGAATATTCATATAAATTATAGTAGATATCATAATCGAGTTGAAGTGGCTTGCTCCCCATCCCCCTTGATCCGGGGCTGATTGTCAGATTATTTGTCAGGACAGGTCAGCAGACAGATAAACGTGTTTTCCGAAGCACAAAGCAGGTGATAAAATAAGCAACGCTCAAAATAAAATTCGAAATTCTTTTTCCATTGTTATTTATAGACTCACGCCTGTATTCCCCAGAGGGGGTAGGCAGAGGTGTGCAGTACACCCACGTTTCGCCGGCTATTTTTATAAGTCCCATGTAATAGGGGGCGAGCCTATTGCCATTAACCGGGCACAATTCCAGACTCCGTGCTGCTACTGAGAGTTTCCTAATGGAAAAACCCAATAACACTTTGCCCGACCCGGGGATCGAACCCAGGACCTCGTGCTCAGCAGTCGCGCTTGCTACCACTAGACCAACGAGGCAGTTTTCCATTGTTTTCTAAATTAAATGCTATATTCTATACATAGATGGCGCTGACCACACTTATCCCATTTTCATTAATTAGGGTCAACCTCCCAAACCCTTTACACGAGTCGCACTCGTAAACATTCATTCCTTTTGTCTTTCTAATTCTACTCCTACCTACATCCCTTGACATCCATCGCTAGCAATTACATGAAAATACAATCATTTGTTACATTCGTAAAGGAATTCTAATTGTGCGCCGTCCGAAGTTAAAAGCGTGATAATTAAATTAACTAACTATTCTAGCGAATTTTAGCAAATGAGTCGAGCCATTGTGTAAGTGAGGTAAGAAGTTCTGTGCGAAGCTTGGCTTAATTTGATTTTATTTATTTATTCAAGAACAATTCACATTGTGTCTGAATTACATTTTAGATAGGTATCTACACTATTTACAGACAAAATAATTATTATAAGTAATAGCCAAGATCTTAGTGTATAAGAAAATATAGAGTGATAACGCCAACAACAATTATTAAACCTTTTTTAACTTAAAATATCATTTTTTAAATTATGTTTTCTAATAATTTTTAACTTTTTCGCTCGTGGACCGCAGTAAGTTGATCGAGGTATGATTGGACGGAGCTCGTGTCGCAGCCGCGTTGTTCACTGTTCATACTTCTGTATGGTTGCTCTATACTTTCTTATATATGCTGTAAGACCAAAACTGATTATAGGACTGAACATTGGAGCAGATTCTGCTCCATGGGACTGAACAATGCTATATGTGCTTGTATATTTATGTGCTATAATTACGTTAAAACGAATGTCAAATGACAATAAGTATCAATTTGTCCTGCGTCCCGATCTTTTCGTCCCTGTCTCGTTTTATTTCAAGTCCTGATATATAAAAAAGGGATCTGGCAACACGATTTAGAGCTGTCCATCCTGCACAATATACACAGTACATGACAGTGGTCAGTGACCCCAAAAAAAATTGTTATCAACTGAGCTAAGTACTTGTAATCTCACCCGTGCTGTCGAATCTCTTACATTAAATCTTCCCTGACGGACAGTATTAGAGATTAGAGCTCTCCAGAAATGGAGAGAATTAAGAATAATTATTGAAGTTTTCTTTCTACAAAAATACTGGAAAATTTAAAAGCATTTTCTCTCGAGCGCACTCCATACAGACAAAGTTTACTTTGATATTATCCAATTCAAAATAAACACAATTTTGTAAAAAAAGATGTATCTATCTCTGTGTATCTATGGTTTTGTCAGATTAAAGTGATAAAATACAATATTGTAAAAAAATCTAGAGATCTATTTATCTGTGTCTGTGGTTTGTAATGTTATATATTTTTATGAAAATTTAAAAAGAGAAAAAAAATTGTGTGTATCTTCTGTACAAATTTTTGATAGGAATGAGGGGTGAAGAGGCGGGAAATGACATCGTAAAAGCAATCCGCCATTAAGGTGACATTACGAGATTGTAATACTATTTCTGTTGAAAACTTTGGAATAATTGTTTTTTTTTTTCAATATAAGGCGTTCTAAATTAAAAAAAAAGGAAACTCTCACTTGCCATTTGTGAGAAAAGACCTCGCCAAACAGTGGGACTGTGTAGGCTAGTTTATTTATTCTATTCATTTGAATAAATTCATAAATGGAAGGAGGGAGACCTTTGTTCTGCAGTGGGACGATAATGGCTGAAAATAAATAAAATCAAGACTTCTGTTCATTAAAAAAAAAACTTGGCAAGATTTAGAGGAAATTACAAAAGAAATACGAGAAGAACTTAACTCGCAACACTCACCAAAACGTGGAAATGCTCTAACTATCGATATATCGATATCAAGCTATAGTGTCGATGCTCGCACCCATAAAAAAAATCATTTTCTCTATTTATCATATTATGGGAGAGGTCTTGCTTGATAATGTCTGTTAGCCATTTTTACAAATGACTTAATTCAGTGTTAAAAAAAAATTCAATTGTAAAATGGATATAAATATATACAGATATTATACATCATGTATTATGAATATAATGAAATAACAGTATATTGGAAGTAAAGAATTATTTATATTAATTAAGTTATAGCAAATTATAAGAGTGTTTTTACGATAATCCTAGTTAAATTGCTTACAAGCTTACTTGAGACCTCTATCCCATCAAATACTTAAGTCTACTTAGAAACCAACTTATAGTTACATACTTATAACGTAAAAAGTTACCTACTTATCATCTAATTTGCCTTTTCATAGCGGAGGAAGTTTAATACCAAATTTTCTCATGATGGTGACCCCGGCTAGGGGGACTTTTTTAATAATATAGGGGAAATGTTCCCGAAATACTGTCACGTACTAAACGGGCCCTAATATTGTCGGCCGTGTCTTAGGAATGGCCGACCTTCAGTGAACCTGTAGGTTATCACTCCATACATCATTTTTTAAATTTGAATTTACCTACGGTGGTAAATTCAAAATAATATAATATGTGGTAAGCTGGTACAGGTTATCATGGTAGGTATGTGAAATAACTGAAGTAAGGGTATAAGGTATAAGAAAGTATATGTTATTCAATGACCCAAATTCGTGCGTCAATGGTGCTAATTCTCTTGCATGTGCTCAAAACTTATTTCGATTTCCTACCTCTCTTAGAATTAGAAAAACTTATGAGATTTCTAAAATAAACTAGTCAATTTGTTTGATTCAAACAATAATCAAAGTCATTCATTTATTTACTTTAATTACAACGGTAGTACCAAAATATTTATCAAACACCGAGAAATGAGACACAAAAGAAAATCGATTGTTACGCGATGCTATCGTCCTTGCGATAGTTAAGCCCTAGATAACCATAAAAGTGTAAAAAAAAATCTTAAGTCTGCCATTCACCGTTCCCATCAAAATGGACAGCGCCATCTATTAGCCAATTTTGGTACTAATTCTAAGAAGCAGTCTTGTGATATTTCCATTACTTGAAGCAAAGACATAATAAAACGAATAGTTTTGCTACTGGCAATCGTGTTACAAAAACATTTTTATTAATAAATTACACAGGCTTATGTGTATGGAGAGACACGCAACCACTACACATAAGTTCGTATATTTTTAATAAAGAACTTTTATGAATTATGTTAGAGTTTCGGCTATTGGCTATAAACGTACTGAACACGTATGTGTAACAGTTTTGAGTCTAGATCTAATGGTAGTTGTGTTGTTTTTATTATCAATAGGATGTTTTTTACAGTTTGGCAAAAAAGGTCTGCAAAAATTGGGGGCAAATTGCAAATTTTTACTACAATATAATTATTTAATAAGAAAATTTGAAAAAAAATGCGTACTGTACTGATACGTAATGTATTCCGAAAGATGTCGCCACACGCCCTAGGCGTGTAAAAGAGATTTGAAATTTCGACTGGTGCTGGTGGGATACGGTGGCACAGCGGTTAGAGCGTCGACACGGTACGTCGAAGATCATGGGTTCGAACCCATCCGTATCAGTTGTTTTTTTTCAAATTTTCTTATTAAATAATTATATTTAATAAGCAATCATGTGCTCTTGTAAAAAAAATCACAAAAATATTTTTACTAGAATTCAAAATTATAAGTTATTTGGTACTGACATGTTTCTTAAACGAATTCTTTGTCATCAAAATATCACGCAAATGATTCACTTAAAACCTTTTAAGTTATTTTAGTACTCACAAACTTAGTTTTTAAGATTTTTTTAGTTCTAGCTATCACCGCCTCAGACTCTTTTTTGCCAAGCTGTACTCTCGATATAAAAAGACTGTGTAATATGGCTTTATAGCTCTGGGATCCTACTCCCAAAATCAAACGTTCATGTTTCGGATCAAAACGTAGTAACAAGGACCATGAAACGCCAACTTCATCACCAATTTACTACAGTTTAATTGATTCCAAAAATCGTTAAAACAGATTAACAATGTTAAATAATATTATTGAATAAATCTGCCTGTTACTGTCCCACTATACCGTGTGGTTTCCGGCCAAGAATAGAACCACCCCTACTTATCCCACGGGTGTCGTAAAGCTACAAAGGGAAAAATCTGGAGGATGGGCAGCAGCATCCTACTGTGTAATAGCAACCATCTGCTACTGCGATCGCCAACCCGCTTGCCCAGCGCCGCTGCGTTGCGATAAAAAAAATATTACAAAGGAAATCTGACAAATCACAGAGGATAGAGTCTAGGTCTTGTTTACAAAATTTCATTAATTTTAATTGGGTAATTAAAATCCAGATCCAAATTCTTTCGCGTTGACCGCGTTCCATGCGTAGCGTGCCTTGGGTTCAAACCTGAGACCTCCTACTTACAAGTCAACGATCATACTAGGCTATCACACACTCAATCGACCCATTGTAACCGAAAAGAATCCCATAAACGATTTAGTCAAGTTATTATCTGGGGTTATCTGGTTTTACCCTCCGTGCGACATTCCCCGCGATTGTCACGTTCCTGGTTATTGTCAATATAAAACAGATTATTTTGTTTTGCCAACTTTATGCTGTGTTAGGGGTTTTGGCTTTTGGGCGTTTCTTTTTCCCCGTCCATACATTTGGGTTTAGTTTCCCCCAATTTTATTATGTGCTGTTGATGGCGACTCAGACTGACTTAATGAGTGTAACAAACATTAAAAAACATACAATTGAATTGAGACGTCCTTTTTGACGTCGGTTAAAAATTCTCACAATATGTTAAAAAACTGTACAGTCAAGGGCAAAATTGGCACATGTAGAGAAATTTAAATGATTATTGTTTAAAGTAAAGAATTAAATAAAATTATTTAATAAGAATCTCGCAAAAACTAGGTACTGACTCGTACCTATTACTGACCCGCGATACCTGGTACGGCACACGCCGGATCTCGAGTTCAAGTCCCGCAATAAGCAAAACATGTGCATAAACAAATAAAAAAAACATGTAGTAATTAGGTCACATAAATAAAAAAACGTAGAGAATTATTTTGTAAAAAATTATGCAGACCAAGTATTGGCAAATATCTACTGATGCCGTATCTGCAATATTTTTACATTTTAAATAAGCGTATTTCTAGAACTGGCTTTTAAAAATTCTTGTTTACATATTTTTTTGTGACTATACCGTGTTTTCCCTTCACGAATTAATATGTAAGCTCTGTCCTAGGGTATTAGGTTGAGCGGCAAGTCAGAGATTCCCGATTCAAAGTCAAGGCTGGTTCCCTGACTACCTCAGATGTTACCTCTGATTTTGAGGGCGTATTGTAAAATAATGATCACTTGAAGTGCCTCGAAGAGCCAGTAAAGCCGTCGTGCACCTGCGCTTCTTAAGGAAAATCACTTTTTATACAAAAAATATTTATTATTTTGTGACTTTGAAATACACGTGGAGTGACCCAGAGAATTCTTGAATTCTCAAACCTGATTCCAACTTTATAGGTACCTACTATAACATACACGAATCACACTTACACGACGAAGACCTTTCAGTATTGTCTGTGTCCTGTCGAAGGATAGACTTGATTGAAATAAGGAAGTATTTAAATTATTTTAGAAGAAAAGTTTGTCAAAAAGTGATATTTTTGTAGTTTTTATTCTAAAAGTGTGGTTTTTAATAAGGACGATATTAAATTGTGATTTGCAGAACAGTTGCTGTTGACGTCGATTTTAAATAGGTACTACATTATTATTTTATTATTATTATTTAAGCCTATATCGGCCCACTGCAGGGCTAAGACATTCCTTCCCTCCTTCTACTAGTCTCGGTCCTATTTGATTCGGTTCTATTTGAGACAAGGTACATAAGGTTTTTTTTTATAATTAAAAAGGGTTTTTTATAGTGACAGTTCGATGACAAATTAAAATTATCTACAAACGTCTCCAACACCACATCTCAAATGCGTCGATACGCCCGTGGTCTGCCATTTGATCGCGACGATCTGCATTTTTCTGCTATTTTCATAATTATACGTACCTATACCATTTAAATTCATCCCCCAGAAGTAACTTAAAATACAAATAAACAATACTAAATAAATATAATAATTTAATAAGGAAAAAACAACTGATACGGATGGGATTCGAACCCACGATCTTCGGTGTACCGTGCCGACGACGCTCTAACCGCAGAGCCACCGCATCCCATTAATAAGCTATTACATGTGCTAAAACATGTAAAAAATTCACAAAAATATTAATACTAGAAAAGAAAAGATCACTCAGCTGTGACATGTGGACAATTATGTATTTATTTATTTATAAATCTTATATCACTACATAGTATAAAACAAAGTCGCTATCCGCCGTCTGTCTGTCCCTATGTATGCTTAGATCTTTAAAACTACGCAACAGATTTTGATGTGGTTTTTTTAATAGATAGAGTGATTCTTAAGGAAGGTTTATAGGTATGTATATTGCACCCGTGCGAAGCCGGGGCGGGTCGCTAGTTATCTATAAAGCATCTTTACAGTATCTAAACCAAAGCGATGATATAGCTTCATCAATCCATTACATTACAATAAACACATTAGTTACAAATAATACAATACATCATAAACCATAAATTAATATTTCAACAATTTAGGTACTTTCAATAGGTACAGTCAACCGCATGACAGTGGTAACACCTGCACTAGGAAAAGCACCTTTACTTCTACGCATTAAGGGCGCTGCCAATGTCAAATTGTTTACCATTGATGTGCAGTCGACTGTACTTAGCTTACTTCTTTTTAGCTATTTGTAAATTTGGAAAATCTGTTTTTTTCTAATTTATTGACTGCCTCGTTGGTCTAGTGGTAGCAAGCGCGACTGCTGAGCACGAGGTCCTGGGATCGATCCCCGGGTCGGGCAAAAGTGTTATTGGGTTTTTCCATTTGGAAATTCTCAGTAGCAGCACGGAGTCTGGAATTGTGCCCGGTTAATGGCAATAGGCTCGCCCCCTATTACATGGGTCTTATAAAATAGCCGGCGAAACGTGGGTGTACTGCACACCTCTGCCTACCCCCTCTGAGGAATACAGGCGTGAGTCTATAAAAAAAAATATATATTGATATATTTTATGTGAGAAACTCTTTAGTAAGAATGTTTAGTGACCTATGAGGCTGACTTATTCGCCCGTTGGACAAAAGCCACGACAAATAAAAAAAAAATGTTAATGCTTTTCGATTCCGAGTAACATCACAAAATTCTTAGAGCGAATTAATAAACAACCTATACATTTACCTAAATCTTTTTGAAAAATAAATAAATTTGACAGACGACCTTTTGCAAAGTTTATTTGTAAATGTTAATGTGTTTATGTTTTTTTTTTCATATAGATTTATGTATGTATCCTCACCGTATCCGGTGACGGCGACTCAGACTAGTTCTCTCTGATGACTTTGCTCACGTATTGATCTCGGGAAATGCCCGACTAGTTTCGAACTCAAACGGACTCCATTTTCAAGAGCGGGTGTATACGTATATATAAGTATGACTCACGAAAGTTATTCTAAAACACTATAACTTTGATTACTAAGTATTTTTTTTTATTACTGCCGCACAAATTGACTCCATGGGGATGATGGAAAGCAGTCAGTGGAGTCCCTTAGTGATGGCCATCATCCCAGCAGCCAGCATAGCAATGTGGCATGATGGCCCTCACCTTGACGGCCTTGAGAAAAGCTTTTTCACGCCCCGCTTAAAGGACCCAGGATCATAAGTGGAGGGAAACACGTGGGCTGGTAACGAGTCCCACATCTTAATAGAACGGTAGAGATACGCGCCGAAACGTTTGGTGCGTGACGGTATCTGTTCTATCGTATTATAAGACTGCCACCTTAACCCAGCATGTGCCGTTCGGGATAGGAAAAGAGAGGGTGGAATTCGTTGAAAGAGCAAATTTATTAAAATATGCAGAGTTTATACTTGGAGAGCTAATCAAAATGTCTTTTTTTTCAGAAACTAAACCAAAATGCACGTAAACGTGAGGGCAATACTTGTCATACCTGTTTGTTTGTTCGCCGTTTTTCTGCTTCGAATTACTGGTTCAAATGGTGAGTTGAGTATCAATAAAATTAATGTATGTTTGTTGCGATTTTTTATAAAAAAACTCGCGAAAACTACTAACTCGAGCGGAACTTGAAACCGCGATCTCTGGCGTGGCCGTGCCATCGCTTTACAAACTAAGCTACCATATTTTAAAGTTCCTTAAAAATCGAATCGAATTAAGAAAGGTCAAAAAATCTCTTAAGTTTACAATAAATCATCTAAACAAAATAAAGAGGAATACATTGATTGTGACTCATCTTATAAGATGAGTCTAGATGAGATATAAATTTATGCATAAATGCATAAGGTACAGGAATGCTCACAAACCGTCAAGTTACGTAGGTAGCCTATTAACATACAAAAACAAAATTGATTCTTTTGGCAGTCGAATTTTATAAGATTGTAGGTACTTACTATGAAATCACTGATGGATATTTTGTTTTTAATTTTTAACGTAACCTTTCCCATTGCTCATGCAGCATTTACCTTAGATATATTCTTGGTTTGTCTCGCCTGCCCTTTACATAATCCTGACTACGCCCTTGCCCTTGGCAATTCATAGGGTATAATCTCGTTCCAGGCCTCTACATCTCGAACCTATCGGAGCAGTGCTATGATTGTCTATGCTACGTGTCTACAATCTGTGATCAATCCAATCCGTGTAGGGGGGGGTACTGCGGACCTTTCAATATATCTAAAATTTATTGGATCGAGGCTGGCAAGGTCACCCTACCTAATGATGACCCGGAGAGGAATCATGGTAAGATATTAATCAGCATATGGATCTATTTCCACTACTTTTGACATAATTTTGGTAGCATTTTTTGCATGCATGGGACATGAGCATGGGTCTAGTCACTCGCTCACTACCCACTGAGCTATCAAGTCATCTCAAGATGTAGAAAGGAAACTTGAAATTTGATAGGTGCGAGCAACAATACGCTAGCACAGTTGGTTAGAGCGGCATGTGTCCCAGATTAAATCCCGCTCGTAAAAAATTAAAGAAAAAAATATTAAAAGATTAGATCGAAAACAAAGATTTTAAGACACATAATAAAACAACCTCAGTTTTATAGGTGGCATATTTTTTAAAAAAAAAAACCCTCCATAATTAATAAAGAATAAAAAATAAAAAAAAACTTTTGTCTAGATTAGGTACTGTTTTTCAACGCATGAAGATTAAGTAAAACACTGTCATTGTGCGAAATGGATATTTACAGAAGATTGGAAAGGTAAAAAAGTAGAAATATAATATTTAACCTTAGTATACCTAACTGTTTTGCAGCATGGGAAGACTGCGCGAGGGACTACTTCTGCGCAAAAAAGATCATAGAGGAATATTTTCGGAAATTAGGACAGGTAATAATTAATATTGCTTTATTTAATTATTTGAGCCTTTTGGGGTCGAGGCGCTGGGACCATGGGGGCTAGGAGCCCGTAAAATTTACAAAGATTTATCGGGTTGTCTGGTCGAGGCATCTCGTGACAAAAATGCTGATCTGTATCTTGCCCAAAGGCTAAGTATATCTATCCAGCGAGGCATTGCAGCCAGCATTTTGGGAACGTTGCCTAGCGGACTTTTAGAATAAGTTTATCTAAATGTAATAGCATTTTCGAGAAAAAAACTTTTTCTATTGTCAGGATTGCAACGGTGATGGTGTTACCAACTGCTACGACTACCTGATGATGAATGGCAATGGTGGATATAGCTGTCCACAACCTCTCAACACATCCGAAAATGGTAGACGATGGCTGAAGAGATACGACGAGTATTGTTCATAGATTAAACAAGAATTAAAGATAAGTTTTAACCCCCACAGGGAAAAAAAACTACGATTTAGTGTCTTTGGCTATTGGGTGCTTTGAGAAAAAAAAAATCCAAAAAAATAAAACCAACAAACATTTTTTTTTGTGAAACTTTAACATGTTTTAGCACATGTTAGCTTATTAAATATAAATATTTAAAAAGGTTATTAAATATAAATATTTAATAAGAAGTCGGCACGGTACGCCGAAGATTGTGGGTTCGAATCCCATCTGTATCAGTTGTTTTTTCAAATTTCCGACAAACACTAAAAAACTAGAAATAACACAAAAATATTGGTTTTGGAGACGGGGCCAAGTAAAGCGAGTTCCAGATTAAATCACCTCATCTTATGCCTTGGCACCGACTTCAAAACGAACGTTTTTGTGACCTCCTCCTTTTCGAAATCGGTTAAAAATAAAGTAGCGGCATCTCGTGTAGGTCACGCAGCAAGTTCAGACATAACCCGATGGCTATACACGTCATAGTTAAGGCGATTTTGCAATGTTAACCAAGACCCCAGTCTTACTAGCGACATCTATTAATGGAATTTGTCACTAAAAGATGACGAAAATTAAAAAATATACCAAGAATATATTTCTACTGAATTGAATGTTATTTTATTTATCCTGTTGCTAGTTAACAATAATTAATTTCAATTATGCAATGGTACTTATGATTTAGAAAAGGCCTGTGATGTGGCCTTTCAAATCAAACCTTTAGGTTTGAAATATTTATATTTTTATCCCCCATAGAACGCCGTTTTTATCCCCCCGTGCCGTGTGCCGTGTGATTTCCGGCCTAAGAATATAACTACCCCTACTCGTACCACCTCCCACGGGTGTCGTAAGAAGCGAGAAAGGGAAAGCGCGATGGGCAGCAGCATCCTTTTGTGTAACAGCAATCATCTACTACTGTGATCGCCAACCCGCTTGCCCAACGTGGCGGTTTTGGGCAAATACCTCCAATGAGCGCACAAAAGTGGCGCGCATTTGGAGAGGCCTGTATTCAACAGTGGATTACAACGAGCGACAACTTGCCGCTTGTATCCACCGGTTACTCACGTCAAATAATGATGAAGAAAATATAGTTTAGGCTTCCTTAAAAAAAATTATTAAAATTTATTACACGTGGATCAATTTTAATTGGATTTAGTTTAGAAATTACAAGACGGATTTGACTATACAAACTGGGCTACAAATTTAACGAACTATTTGATTAAGTTACCGTCGAAAGATGTGGATGTAAAGACTTTGCGTTACATTGCTCCTTGCGTATAAAAAAAAAAATCTATGTTACCGTGATGTTACCGGAGCTATGGTCCCGTGGATTTTGTCAAAAAGATCTGACGAGGTGAGTCGTTGGGTGTCTCATTTCGAGCGTCATCGCCCTTTATAATAAACCCCGGCTACTGCTAATGCTAAATAATAAAAAAAAATGTGTCTTAATTCTGTTTTTTAGTTTACAATTTGATTTTTTTTTAGTAAGTAGTTAAAATATAAATCAGTCTGTAACTGTCCCAATATAGGGCAAAGGCTTCTTCTCATAAAGAAAAGAATTGAGCATTAATCACAACGCTAGCTCATTGCGCTATGAGGCATAAGTATTACCTGTATGTTTCAATAATTTTAATATATATTTATTTTTTATTTTATATATTTTAATAATTTTAATAGTTGTAGAATGTAATAATATGTATTTTCTTTTAGATATCTACTCTTTGATGTTTACCAGACTAGTAATTTTAAGGACAAATTAGTTTTACATTGGAAGATTGATTAATTAGCAACCATTAGAAAAAACAACAAAAAAAAACAAAATTGTTCCATGGCTGGACCCTTTAAGGAAGAGACATAGACAAAAGCTTTATTATCACAAACCCAAATGAGAAGAAGTATAATAATATTTTATTGAACACGCAATGTACGTCATACATGAACTAAACATCCTTTGAAGGAAAACCTGATCGTTCTACAGGGACGGCAGACAGGTGACATGAATGAATATTCAGCCAGGACGTGGTGAAAATTTAATGAGGATCTAGGCACAGCTACTTGAAAAACATAGGTACCTAGAGAATTTTCTTGGCGGCTGAATTTTTGCGGTAACAAGATGTACAACTCGTTACCAACGAAAAAGTTTAAGAAATTTAATGTAAATGTAAATTTTGTGGGACTTTTCAAAGTTAAAAACTAGTTGAGTATTAAAAATCTCACTTAACTTTATGTAATAATCCTCTTTTGGGTACACACTCGTAAGTAGGACCTTGAAAGAAAACTTGAAAGAAAAGTAAGAAATATAGGTATTTTTCATAATTTTGAACTCTTACAAATTGTATTTTTAATATGAGATGAACAAAAATCGACAGGTGAAGAAAGGCCCAGGCTTTATTTACCCACTAAATGATCGGGCCTTAATAGCTTATACGAGTAGTACAATGATGGAATATAAAGAAAATATTATATTGAAAAACATGTATAAAGCAAATTATCTTAGGATTGATAAAAATCGTCTAGATCGCCAATAGACCTTTGACAATTAGGTACTCATTTTGGAGAACATTTCTCAGATAATTTCCTTTACATAGGTAACCGTTTAAACATCTTTGATTTCTAATACGTGATTTTTAAAAGTCAGTGGTTACTAGACCACCCAGGTGAACTATGCAGGTGAACCAACAGCAGTAAACGAGTTCCTACCTGAACCTGTCAATTTTTGACATGACGATCCATCGACTACACCACAAAGCTATCACAGTTACACGTTCATACCAAATAGCTAGTTTTCATTAGCAAATAACTAAATTAAGATAATAATCATTAACATCAATCTTAATCTTGCCCAAACTTCGGGACACAAAAGACTAAAACATACAAGTAACATTACTAACAGCAAACTACACTCAGGATAACATTTAAGCAGAAGATATACAACCTCTTTGGTGTAGTTAAACCAAAGACAAAACAAGTGGGGGCATAAATCGTGAACTGTATAGTCTGTGGTAGTTCGGGCAATTCTCTAGTTGGCGCGAAATCAACCGTGAAACATGGCGGCATGGCAGTCTATTTGTTACTTTAGTTTAATTGTTGAGACGGACTTCTTGGAAGAAAACAATGGTCTTATTTAAGGTTTACTAGATATGTACTAACGCGGTCTCGAACGGTGCACCACTTTGCAATCAAAATGCTTTGAACGATGCTACGTAAGTAGGGGCGGGACTAGCGCTACGTTCGGATGCTGGGTGCAAGCAATTCTAACCTTAAGTGTGGTGCACCGGCTTTATCCATGACAATACATATGGCTACACAACAAGCAATACAAAACCAGTATGAACTGACCTCGCATTGTAAAGGATCTTCGTACAACAAGATGTCAGCTTATACTGGAAAAGTTTAGCTTGATGTGAGCCGAGTGTCAGTACAAAATAGACAGTTATTCTAGAGATACTTAGATTAAATTTAATTTGTTATCCTGATAAATTGAAATTGGGATTGAGTTTATGAAGATTGGGGTGACAAATAGCTTAGTGTCAGAGCGACTGAAGCCTTTACCCAATAGGTCACAGGTTCAAATCCCGCTCGTAATAGACTTTTTCTTTTTGCAAAAACTTGGAACTTTAGTTTACTTAGCGAATAATACTTTATAAGAATGTTTATGTATTTTAAGAATGTTTGTTGTGAATTTAGAGTCATAATCACATCAAATCAATTTAAGCTTTAAACGATTTTTTACTTCCCAGTTGCAAAAAAATTGTAGTTTAGTGGACTTAATAGGTCCGGTTAGTACCTGTAAAAAAATTCTAATAATTATAAAATTTAAAATGTAAAAACCTCCGATGCAGAAAAACCTGATTTATTTGCTACGTAAGAACAATCGATCAAGTTACCTCTCAAAAAAAAAAAAAAAAACTGTTTATCAGTTTAGGAGCTACGATGCCACAGACACATCAAACTTATAACACCCCTCTTGTTACGTTAGTTAAAAAAGAACACATCCCAACGAAACAAAAGCAACGAAAAAAATAATATTCTCAGCTCTTACCGCCATTTTTGCGCGGCAACTCATTAATTTTAACAAAATAAACATATTTGCACATTACACGCATCCATTCCCTCGGGTCCTTACACCGAAATGATCTGTCACATAAACAAAACAACGCGAAAAATAAAAACAGTTGTAAATTACACAAAAACCACAATAAATATAATTCATAAGTTTAGACGTTTTTGGGTGAGATTGGAGCGTCTTTTTTAGGTTAATTTTGTTTTTTAAACAAACTGTTTTTTTTTATAGACTCACGCGTGTATTCCCCAGAGGAGGTAGGCAGAGGTGTGCAGTACACCCACGTTTTGCCAGCTATATTATAAGTCCCATATAATAGGAGGCGAGCCTATTGCGATTAACCGGGCACAATTCCAGACACCGGTAAGCCGGTACACCTTGGTAAGACTGATGTCAGACTTTCGGACTTCTGACTAGCCGTAACGACTGTCAAAGATTTACAATTGACAGCCGGGGCCAACAGCTTAACGTGCTATCCGAGCCGTATTTCCGCCTAGAGGTTCATGGAGGAACACCGTGTGCGTGTGGTTTTTAGTCCGTGCGAGTCGGACATAACCCCATCGCCAGCCCTTAGCGGTGGGGTAATCATAAAGAGTTTTCCAAACGACAAAAAAAAAAAAAAAGGCACGGAGAGTGATAATTAATTTATAAAACGCACATAACTTACGAAAAGTCAGAGGTGCCTTGGGTTGATAGACCACTGATTTGCCAGTCAACGGTCACCACTGCTAGGCTATCACGACTTCTATCCATCCATTCTATTTCATCTTTATAATTATTATTTAAATACAATCTTGTCCTTTCTAAACCAATTGTAATAAGTATTGGATATAATCTAAATCTCTGTATGAGAACTCTTAGCAGAAGTAACTACCTACTTTTAGAGTCAGCGCATACAAAACGCTTTGTGTTGAGTCCTTAGAACATCGTATTTGCATAAAACTGTATAGAAATTGAACATTTTAAAACAAAGTTGAATAGAGACGGTACATAGAGCGTTTTGTCGACGACTTTTCCGTGGGGAATATGATTGGGGAGTGTACTCAATTTCAGAAATACGTATTTTTAAAATCTGTGCTGTAGCAATACAGGAATTATCTAAAGGTATACAGAATTATTTGTAAAACACCAGCATCCTTAAAAGGTGTCATTAAACTCATCATTATGAACAACTTTTACTATGGGACCAACCCTGAAATCACAAAAAAAAAGTCAGATGTTCCATACATTTTGTTGAGTCACGTGATCATAAATGTATGGAACAGCTGATTATTTTTGCGATTTCAGGTTTGGTCCCATAGTAAAAGTTGTTCATTATGATGAGTTTAATGACCCCTTTTAAGAATGCTGGTGTTTTACAAATAACCCTGTATAGCTAGAAATATTAGTAAATGTCCTCCAGACTTTCTGTCACAGCGGCCAAACTCAACGGAGATTAGTCAACTACGCAGGAGATATAAATTAATTATCGTTTTATAAATTAATTATCAGTTACTCCATCCCTCGAAAAGCACGTGAAGCCGTTGTCTCTGCGCC
Source organism: Protodeltote pygarga (assembly GCA_936450705.2). NCBI lineage: Eukaryota > Metazoa > Arthropoda > Insecta > Lepidoptera > Noctuidae > Protodeltote > Protodeltote pygarga. Next base: position 2,112,100 of record OW388264.2, on the reverse strand, counting down.
TGACCTCCCTCCGGTCATGTCGGATTACCGTCCCACCGGACTATGAGAGTGAGGGAATCGAGAGTGCACTTGTGTTTGCGCACCCTCACGTACGTATATATCCTGCGTATATAATTATAATATATCCTGCGTAGTTAACTAATCTCCGTTGAGATCAGCCGCTGTGACCGAAATTCGGTCATTATTATGATACCTACAACTAAATATACAGGTACAGAATACTCGTGACACAGCGACTCATATTCAGTAGCAACACTCGATTATTCATCGTAAACAGCCTATCCATCAGTCTCCGTCGCACAAGCGGCATTTTGCTAACGTTTTATTTAGCGCCCTGTAGCGTCAAGGGGATGACACTGTGAAATGAAACATTTACCATTGTACCCTCATTACTGTGTCACCATAAACAAGAGGAGAGGAGAGGAGACAAGGCGTGATCTATTGTGTTTGTTTTAAAGAATGATCTGATCTTTTGTGGAGTTACTTTTTTTTGGTAAATATTGCCGTTATGTAAATTGAGCCAAATATGAATTGTGTATTCTAAATGATTCAAATATTACTTAATAAAATAATATAAACCCTACTTATCCTACTCTCTGACGGATGCGTAGAAGGCGGTCCGCCCCGATCACTTTTCATCCCGTTTAGATTATCAATGCGGGCAAAGCCGTAGACAAAAACTTGTATATTACGTACGTACCTATGTGTAGGTATATAGGTTCTATGTACCTATTTATAGGACATTATTGCAAAACCATGATACATTGTACCTAACAAATAAAAAGCCTATTCACCTTTAATTTTTAAACATTTCACATATTATTTTGTTTACAACTGACCACAGACTGTCATAAGTAAAACAAAAACACACCAAAATATATTCAATCTGTGCGTTTCGTAAACAACACAGAAAAGAGCTGACAGTACGAGCGGTAGAGGTCACATATAAATGATGTAATTTTAAATAAGTAAACACGGTCCACGATGCAAAATCGAGGTCCAGCAAGAAAAACAAATATAAAATCAAGAGAAAACACCAGGTTATCGCCCCAACGACCCCAGTTGGGGCCATCCGGGGTCCGTACAAATAACCATTCAATAGTGACTCTGTAAACTTGATGTTATCTAAGACATGTCCCTTTTGGTTTGTTACGAATGTAAATGTAGTTTTATTTTGAACTGAAATACGAATGTATGGAAATCACAACATATTGTGTACTTTACTCTATAGATTATTCAGAATGAAAATTTTGTTCCGATTTTCTGTTTGGACTTACCATCGCTTGTGTCCCTTCGGAATAAACACAGAAAACGCAATTATGACATTCTTTGCGGAACAAAAACGTCGTGTTTATGACAAAGACAAAGAAGAATTAGAGGAGTGCAACGACGGTAGTCGCCCGCTAAGGCTCCATACAACTCGATTCCTACCCATTGAAAAGTGCAATAATGATTGTGCCCTTGATTTTTCTCCGGATTGGCTCCGACTTACGTCTTGGAAAAATTCACCCTTCGCCACTGATGCAGAGCAAGTAATTTCAGCGTAATCTTGATTGGCAAAGGCCTTTTCTCATACAGAGAAGGATCGAGCATTCATCAACACGCTAGCTCATTTCAGACTATAAGTCCTGGTTTCTTAACGATGTTTTCCTTCACCGTTAGTCAGTGCGGTATCTTAGATTAAGTAAAAAAGTAATACTTTTGATTTTAATATTTAAAGTGTTAAAGCTAAGTTTTCACACCTGCGGAGAGGAGATAAGAGAATGACAGCTCTCATAATCTCTTCACAGCAGTCATGTTGGACGTTGGTAGAGATTTATTGTCAGTCACTGCCCAGTAGGCAGCAGTACTGGATAATCTAAATGGGTTTAGGGGTAGCGTTCTTAGGTAGTGGTGGTTTTAAGGTGGAAGCGCATTGCCCCACACGCGCTTATTATAAGTTGACAAGGCCCACCTGCCTGATGGGGGTTGCGGAAGAATGCAAATTCCCTTGATCCTCGAATATAGGTGATATAGTGGTTTTAGCTACTAAGTCAATTATAGAGGAGGAAAGACTAAGGACTAAGTCCTCTTTACCCAACTTCTTCCCAGCTTCTCCCGCGTCCGGAGAAAAAAATACCGTCCATGAGGATTACCCGTAAAAAAAATCACACAAAGACAAAAAAATGGCACCTGTCTCTCGAATTGAGTGCCTCCCGGATTTTAATTAATACCCAAGTGAATTTTGTTTTAATAAGTATCTTCGTACAAAAAAAATCTGCACGGATTGTGGCCACCCTAATTTTTGATACCTACACCGAAATTAAAGTCAAGCATATTATAGGACGCAACTGTGTTGCCACCCGCTAATAATACGCAGCTCATCTGAGATTTTACCAGCAGCCAAACGACCAAAATGGCGGCCAAGAATTTGAGATTACAACTGGACACAAAATAACCAGTTTCTACGACAGTCAGCTCCGGGGACTCGTATTATTAAAAAAGATAAAGATAAAAATGTATATGGAAAAACAAAAAGGAGTTGCACTGCCCGGGAATCGAACCCGGGTCGCAAGAATGGGAATCTTGCATGATACCACTACACCAGCAGTGCCTTGCGTTGAAAGTCTAAATATAGCCACTATATTGTCGCTTGCATATGTTTGTTCACTGATGCACGAAGCGTATCATAGCAACATGAACACATGTGTAAATAATAAACTACTATTTTAGCAGCGTCGGGTAAATGTCGATGTTTTCATGCTTGCATTAAAGTAATTAATAGCAGTAATAGGTACGAAGATGCAGCTAGCATTCTGCATGTTGTTTTATAACCTTATTATTTAGATTTCTGTGCTTAGAACACATAAATACTTTGGCCAAAGAAGAACACGTGAAAAACGGTTGTGTTGTGGCGAATATTTGGAAGAAATTTAGAATATCGAAGTTTTTAGGTTTCTGTAAGCGTAAAAAAAATAATAGTTTGTGTAAGCGTGTGTTAAAGTTTAAACCACTCGTAGGCCACTGTTATTGTTTTACAGCATCGATAGAACTAACTTGATAGGCCCCTATTTGTGTATGTTACATAACTAAGAATATTACCGACACCTGAGCAAATGTATATTATTAATTTCGTCTTTATAATATTTATTTTCTACCGTCGTCGCGTCGGCAGCAAATTAATTTCTATGGATACCATGATAGTATTGATATATCCATTTATGACCATATTGATACCATGATGGATACCATTTTTATTACACAGTCCATAAGTCCATTAAACTGTATCTACTTAATGGTTAGCATGGTCTAATAAGCGAACCCGTGGCACGGTACGCGACATATGGAAGGGCACCATGATATCGTGCCGGATTTAAACATCATTTTAAACAAAAATACCTTTAATTAAATAAATCAGTGTATTGCTGCAGCAGTCCAGCAAATTTATAATTGAGTGAAGAAATATGACTATTTATATTTTATTAATATTAAAATCAAAATATTTTAATTCATGTACCTAGACCATTTTAGCAGGAAGCTGCTGGATGCAGGTTGCTTCCAACCGGCCGATTTGGAAGTCATTGGGGGAGGCCTATGTTCAGCAGTGGACGTCTTATGGCTGAAATGATGATGATGATGATGACCTAGACCATTTTAGGCAGTTATGAATATAGTCAACATTCTAATATTATTATAAGAGCGACTCTACTTGCCAGTTCCAAGGGCAGCCTACCCCTCATAGAGAAGAATCTGGCAAGAAACTCCATGGTTGGTTAAAATAATGGCTTACAATATTTTTGGTTACATTGTTCTGAGGTGTTATATTTTAAACGGTTTTACTTATCTTGATCTGTTTATTATTTGGTTCAAATTTAGTAATCGATATTTCACCCCCTTCCTGTTGACAGATTGATCTGATATTTGGTACACAGCTTTCGTTTTGATGACAAAACCGTTCATCATCTGCCTAGCCTTTTCCCAACTATGTTAGGGTCGGCTTCCAGTCTTACCGGATGCAGCTGAATACCAGTGTTTTACATGAAGCGACTGCCTATCAGACCTCCACAACCCAGATACTGAGTTACACGATACCCCTTGGTAAGACTGGTTGTCAGACTTTCGGGCTTCTGACTACCCGTAACGACTGTCGAAGATCTACAATTGACAGCCGGGGCCAACAGCTTAACGTGCTATCCGAGGCACGGAGAGTGATAATTAATTTATAAAACCCACATAACTTACACTTTTCGTAAGTTATGTGGGTTTTATAAATTGAGATGCGCGCCTTGGGTTCGAACCCGAAACCTCTGACTTGCCAGTCAACGGTCACCACCACTAGGCTATCACGACTCATTTTGATGACAAAACCGTTATCCGTAAAAAATTAAAAATTTTACTTAGGTATATTATATATTTACAATTCAAATACTAAGTTTATTGCAACATCATCTTAATTTTCTCAAACATTATCCCATTTCACCTGTTGCAAATGTCTACTCAGCGAATGTTCTACATCATTAAGGAACTTTAGAAGTAGCAACAGTTGCTAAACTCAGAGAACAGCTAATTACTAACTATCAAAGTTCACGACAACAGTTCAAGTACAACAAACGTTGCACTTTTGAACCAACTTCAAAAAGGAGGAGGTTCTATGTTCGGCTGTATGTATTTTTTTGCTTTTTTTTTGTATGTTCACCGATTTCTCAGTCAATTGTGGACCGATTTTGAAAATTCTTTTTTTTAACTGTATATTAACAGATCATGCTATTTAAAAAAAATGACTATTATCTAAGTTTCGTTTAACATGTCAAAGATACGTAACTAATTTATTTATTAATTTATTTTAGAAGTTCTTAGTAGTAGCAACTGGTTATTGGCAATAGTCTCGCCCCCTATTACGTGGGACTTTTATCATAGCCAACGAAACGTGGGTGTACTATATGCACCTCTGCCTACCCCCTCTGGGGAGTACAGGCGTGAGTCTATGTTATGTTAGTAGTCAAATTTTAAATATATTAGGCACGAGTATATATCGTATACAGGGTTATTTGTAAAACACCAGTATCCTTAAAAGGGGTAATTAAACTCATCATTAAGAACAACTTTTACCATGGGACCAACCCTAAAATCTCATTTTAAGGATGCTGGTGTTTTACAAATAATCCTGTATATTCTGTAGTCAAATTTTAAATATATTATATATCGTAAGTATATATATTCTAATTAGTGTTACAATTCCTTCACCCAAACTTAACCCACAATCGTCCTAAATTACCGAAATCTAATATAAGGTGGCCGCCATTAATGTTCCCCAACAAGTCATCAATTTAAATTAAGTGAAACACTCAAAACCCGAGGTTAACTGTAATGGAGGGCCTTTGGAAATAATTCGCTGAATATAAAGCACTTGTAAAGGGTGGTTAGACTTCGCTTCGTTTTGTTCTTTTTCCTTCATAATATTAATTATGTCCCCCGAAGAGTCGTGATAGCCTAGTGGTGGTGACCGTTGACTGGCAAGTCAGTAGTCTCGGGTTCAAACCCAAGGCGCGCACCTCTGACTTTTCGTAAGTTATGTGTGTTTTATAAATTAATTATCACTCTCCGTGCCTCGGATAGCACGTTACGCTGCTGGCCCCGGCTGTTAATTGTAGATCTTTGACAGTCGTTACGGGTAGTCAGGAGCCCGAAAGTCTGACAACCAATCTTACCAAGGGGTATCGTGTAACCCAGTCAGTATCTGGGTTGTGGAGGTCTGATAGGCATTCGGTCCATGTAAAACACTGGTATTCAGCTGCATCCGGTAAGACTGGAAGCCGACCCCAAATAGTTGGGAAAAGGCTAGGCAGATGATGAATAATTATGTCCTCCTGAACGAATTTCGGTCACAGCGACCAATCTCAACAGAGGTTAGCTATTTACGCATGAAATATTATAGTGCAACAGAGCGTCTCGCTGTCGGACATGGTGCGAGCTGTAGCCGACAGCGAGGAGTATTGGAAGACGTTCACATCCTTCTGCGAGGAGGTCATCTCGCAGAAGGAAGTGGCGGGGCGGGTCAAAGAGCACGATGCACTGGCTGACCAGATCCGTCGCGCGCAAAGGGGCAGGCGCAGGTGGCAGTATGCCGTCTTGCACCCACCCTGACGAGAGCTGGCGGGCGGCTGATTCCGGTATGCCGCCCGCCTTGCCCAATGTAGGGGCGAAGGCCAAAGAGCGTGTTGGGGTGATATGTTATATCAGTCCTGTGCAGGATTATGGAAGACGAATTGTTATCCCACGTTGAGTAAGATTGACCGCTGCTGACCTAAATTCGATCAGAGGGAATTATCCCCTGATATTATATTGATTGATATTCTTTGATATTATTCTTACAAGTGGCTCCAGTCAGTGGTAAAAATTCTGCCGTTTTTTTTTATAAATTTTAGCTTTCTGTACTTCTTCTCCATATAAAGTTTTACTATGCCAAATTTCACACTCCTCCGTGCGCGCAATATTCTTAAAAAGAGATCCACAATTTTTGCTTCAAGTATTAATATAAGTATAGATTCCCTGAGAACAAAACTGGTGATAGAAAGTTTCAAAAAAATACTATTTTTTCCATTCTTCTTCCTAAATGTTTAATATCTTCAAACATAACTCACCATTTTCATTTCAAACCGACCCCTTTTCCTTCTTGTACAACCTCTTGTTTATGGTAATAGGTGCCAGCCAAAAATAATTCCAAAGCCCTGTTCCAAATTTAAATTATCTCTGAAAACCAGCTTTAAAAATTCAACATCGTGTTACCGGAAGAAAATATAAATCCTGCCATCCGTTACAAGGGTATCTGCTTAAAATACCGTCTCGGTATGAGACACAAGAATCCAAAGACAAAAATGCAACAATATTTTATTTTATTTGAGTGACAAGAGGTGTTTAGCATAAACGTCCGCTATGTATGCAATGGCGGCCCGCTTTCCCGCCATTTTACCGAGTTTTTCTTTTTACATTATTTTCTTTTTGTAAATGAATTTAATATGTAATCGTGTCGAGCGCTCTGGGTAAATGATACTATGTAGTAACGATCGTACTAGCGTATTTGTATCATTATAGAGATTGGAAAATATCGAGGTACTAGGTCCTATTTTGTAGGTCACAAATTAGTCTTAACACCTCTTTCTTATCTGCCTAATTAGAGGTAGATAACAGCTTTAAAAGTGAGGAAACCAGCACACCTTAAAAAATTTTCATCGGTGTCTAAAGCCATGTCAGAGGCCTAAGGGCGGTTTAAACTCTGTCACCAGGTTATTCATCAACCATAAGAAGAAGATGTGATACTTAGGTTAAAACTATGAGGTCATCATGGTATCGGGCACAGCAAAAGTAGGAGAGAGGAAGACCTTCTAAACTTTACCCTTTGATTAATTATTTATATCGATATTCAAAGACTACCTACATCTGCGTATCTATTAAATACCTTATTGGCTGTTTTTTTCGATGGAGTTTAAAAAAAAGTAATTAAATAAATAGAAAATGGTAAAGTATTTTAATTGGTCATTTAAAGACGAAGTTAAAATGGTTTAAAAATTGTTGGTTAGTTAGAGACAGCACTAATACCTACATTATTTTGTCATTACCTACTACATATCGCGCGAACGGACTAAATACGAGTCGAAGCGAAGCTTTCAAAATTTCAACAGATTATAACTTCTTGGATTCGAACCTGAGATCTCTGACTTGCCGATCAGCGGTCTTACCAAGACTATCCTGCACCTAAAAAATATATTCGTTAATATTTTATGAAAACACACGGCTCTTCACGCACGACCGATTTATTCACCGATTTTGTGACAGAATTATCGCACAAATTACGGCCGTAATTTTACAGCTGAGTTTTTTGTAAATGGATCTTCTTTTTTTAAACTAATGACGTTCACTCAATAGCCACCGGCAAAATAACAGCCCTATCCCAAGCCGGTCACGGTGTGATATCAATCGGTGATAAAGATTGGTGAAAAATTGGTCGTGAGCCGAGAGCCTTATAAATATCTTTTCTATTCAGTCATAAAAAATGTACCAGACAGAATTGATTAATTACCAATCCCTTTCCTTCACTAGGAAACGAAAGCACGATAAAATAAATATTAAAGTTATCTAGTAAAAATTAATAGTTCCAGTTTTGTGTACAGATCGAATATTACGATTGCCACTATCGTTAATTATTTTGGACTAGGAACTACTACGTAACAGATGGGAAATTATATATTTTGTAGATAAGTTGATACCTACCTAGATTGTATTGAGAATTACTCCATCTAGCGCATTCACTTTAAACTATTTGACCTATGTAAAGCCTTCCTTCCGCCATATTTCCTTCAGGAAAAACTTTCACGCGAAATTGAACGAAAGATGGCGCAACAATTTTCTTTTACGTAAATCGTGTTATCCGTTTTACTAAAGCATTCAAATAAATTTCATAGATATTATTTAGAATATTAAAAAAATATATAATGGAATTTTTCAAAATTAAAAAAATAGAACGCTTCCTTATCTGCCACTTGAACCACTGCTGCGTCAAACACCACGCATGCGTGACAGCGGACCTTATTTTTCAATGTCCAAAAATTCATGAATGACGGCAATCACAACTTATCGCCAGTAGTATTAATATAATTTGTAATTTTAATGTTAGAAAATGCTAGAAATAATCACATATTATATAGAATTCGAACCAATTAGATAGTGTTCTGGATATAAACAGTGGAATTGGATTATTCTATGACAATAAATTACTAAAATAATCGGTGAGTACTTCCTTCCTATTTTGATGTTTTTATTGCGGAATAAAGCATGTTACGCAATGGTATCGCAGTTATTCTGCCAAAGTGAGCTAAGGTTAGTAAAGAGGTTTAATTTGCGGTGTTACTTCATTTACAATGTCATTGTTTCCGCTATTTCCTTGCAAACAAAACTGCGGTAATTTTATCGATTTGACACTTTCGCCCCAATATAGTTATTGTGGATGGTTTCTATGCGAACTCGTCATTAAAATAAATCAATTTCTAGGTCATTCGGCTGTATATACTTAAGGTCAGAATCAAGGTCTGAAGATACTTTATACGTTTAACTTGATCGATATATTTTTTTACATTTACTTTCGCGGTTAAGTTGATAAGTTTTTATTTAGGTCAATAGGAAATTGTTGAAGAATTTTGTAGATGCGGTAAACGTCTTGTTACCAAAAAAGGGAGTTTGAAGGGTGTAAAACTAATCAACAATCTTAATTTATATTTGTTGAATTAGTTTAAGCTGTTAGTATTCAAAAAAAATAGTACCTAGTCTTTGTAGGTAAAGGAATGTTTCTAAAGTACCTAGTACCCAAGTATCTACCAATTAGCCAATTTTTTAAATAAAGAATCTTTTTTTTTTTAAATAAGTAGGTTATTGTTACCATCCAAAATGAGGACATCGTAAGAGTACCTCAAGGAAGCATTCTAGGACCGATGCCAAATCCTCTCGTAAACTTTATGATGAGTACTTAAGTCGAATAACTTAAAGAGACAAACATGTTTGTTTAACATTAATGAACTTATTATTATTCAAATCAAGTAAATTATATTATTCATAGAGTAGACAGTAAATATTCATTTAGTATTCGCTTTAATTTTCGAACGTCATCGACTTAACATTGCAGTGTTTTGACACTTTAATTTTTTTTTTATTATGCAAAGATTTTTTTACGAGGACCTTCTTTTATTATTGTTTGGTTGATTAAACAACATTTTTTAGAGTTCCCTCAAGAATGCCAAAATTGCCTACGGGCTCTATTACAAATCCTACGCCGCGCGCCGTGCCGTCTGCCTGTCTGTCTATCTTTAAAGAGCTCTGTCTTATGAACCGTATAGGTAGCAAGCTGAAATGTTTACATACGATGTGTTATAATTACGGATATCCTATAAATAATAATTAAAACCATAGTGTGTAGAAAATGGTCCACTAATAGAAGAAACTAGTTTTTTTCTAAAAGTCTTTTGCACAGAGTACAGTAATATATTATGGTCTTTTGTTTTTGTAAAAACTATTCTACCATTGTTTGTGTGGAATACCACATTATTATCCTTTTCCATTTTTTTATATTTTCTTTACTGTACTTACTTACCGTGCCTGCAACAGATAATTATTTTTAAAAAAAGAACAAAAATTTTGCTGTTTACAGTAGGTAGGTAGGTACTTTTCTAAGCTTAGTAAATATATTTAAAAAAAAATCTTAATCATAAAGCTGCCATAAATATATTTGCCCTCTAGGCACATAGCATGTAAATGACGCGTCACACAGAACGCGACACGGAAGCGTGTCGAAATAAGTTCCGGTTCCAACGGAATTCGATTTTGTAATATTTCATACCAGTTTAGAGGTCACGGGCTATACAACAAAGTATTTGTAAGCAAACAAAATATAAAATAAAAATTGTCTATTGTCTTCTTCTTCGTCTTCATCGTAAGGTTGAAGGATGAAGGATTTTATAGTCCGCGAATGCTGAGCAAAAGAATCTTTCTTTGTCTATACATCACGGGCGTTGAGAGAGGCAAAAAAGCACTACCATGACAGATACGTGACAGGCGATGAATTAGTGATACTAAGTAGGATTTGTATGTACTGCCTACCCTGTTGTAAATGTCTGTGCACACCCCTGCATACATACTGAGGCCCGATTCACGTAACGACATAGATCTTAATAGAGTGGCAGTGTAATGACAATGTCATTATTTTACGTCATATGGTATTCCGCAAGTACTTTTTTAAGGCCAGTGACACAATGGCAATAACATGGTGTCAGAATGGACACTTGGTAAAATAGCGGAATTACCTCCCTGGTCTATCGTGCCCTTAGAAAAGTAACACTGTTCCCTTAGGTCATGCCTGATGCGTGCCATATCCATATCGAAAACCAGCCTGTTCCACGGAGGTCGGATTTTATGGAGTATTCTCGTTCTCGCGCGACGACTTCTTTTTTTATCGTTTCATTTTTTCCCAAATTTTAGAACCTCGATATGCAACTTCAACTCACACTTGCCGGTTTCATTCGCCGTAGAATAATAAAATAAATAGCGGTCGGAATAATTTGGCAAAAGCTTGCTTTTTCCTCTATCTTATTTTACTGGCTATCGCCCGTGACTTTACGCCTCGAAATTTAATTTATTATCCCACATCTCATATAAAATCTCGCGATTTCGTGATTCATCGAATGCAATCATCAGTGGATGAAGTAGCTTCCTAGGGGCTGATAACGGCGTAGGTACAGATGAGGAATGGCCATAAATAAAGTTCGTTTATGGATACTCATACTGCGGTTTATGGGAATGGCAATGGATGGATGAATCGTAGAATAGGATCTTGGATGAATCATTTTGTACTTTTTCTAAGGGATAAATGGAGTTAATTTTTACAGTTAGAGTTCATAAATTAATGATCTCCATTCCCTAATCGCTTATATCTTGGATGATCTCGCTGTAACTAAAATGCTTTGATCTTATGAGATTATTTATTATGTAGGTAATGAAAATTAAAATGTTAGTGTATGTATCAAAGACTAAATCTTTGAATTTTTTTTTGTTAGATACGTGCTACATATCAAGTTGTACATTACCAGTATAAACTGACCTCGTATTGTGTAGGCTCTTGGTACAACAAGATGTCAGCTTATACTGGAAATGTATAGCTTGATGCGTGTATTAGCTTAGCCGCGTGTATAATCAGCCCGGGCTGGAAAACTTTGATAAATACGGTTTTTTGGTTTGGGTAAATATGCAAATAATATGTATTAGCTGACACCAACATTTGATTTATTTGTATTAATATTATATGTATGTATATTTAAAACATAAAGGAAAATGCCTATTGTATGCAAATTTTATCAACCACTTTTACCATGTTTCCAGAAATGACTTCAAACACCAATAAAATGTCTTCACCATCAGGCAGCAAAATGTCTACAAGTCCTTTTCCATATACCTGCGAGCTTTGTGGGGCTGAAGGTCTTACAGACGAAGGCATGAGGTCTCATACTTTAGAGGCCCATGTCAATGGTAGACCGGAATGCCCTTTTTGCGACTGCGCTGTACCTCAACCCCAGTTAGTTGGACATGTTCAAAAAGCTCACCTGCATTACCTTACGCCTGAGAGAGAACTTATGGCATTTATTGATGACCAGAGTCCGAGGTAAGGAGTTAACATATTTGTTACTTTGAGTTGAGGGGGTCAGGGGTCAATCACTCCGTGGAAAACTGATGTTCAAAGCATCTGATTAGATCAGAGGTGACCACATCAAAGTTCGCGAATTATAAGGTTAGGATGATATTAGATATTTTTGCGATCCCGTGTAAAGATTTTAAAATTTAACCCTAAATAAGGCAGTGCCGGGAAAACGTCAAAACTGCGCAAGCCGCAGTGAGTGAGTGACATATCGCGTGTCTGCACAGAAGTGTGCAATCACCAGTTTTTTAAAAACAATAATTAAAACGAATTACCACCTTTCGTCGTTCTATAAACGTACACAACATGAACATTTAATAAGACTAGTGCTCCAGTCAGTGGTCGAAATTCGACCGTATTTTTTTAATAAATTTTAGCGCAATATTCTTAAAAAGGGGTCCACAGTTTTCGCTTCACGTTTTAATTTAAAGATATCTTGCATTGCATTGTAAGAAAAATGCCTCTTGCTCAGAAATATAAGTTGTACCAGTAATCCTCTTTTAAAAACTTCGAAGTGCCTACTTAGAACAAATTTTTGTCTGTTGGAAAGTTTAAAACTTATGGGTCTCTTTATTTTTTTACAAAGTACTAATATGGTAAGGTTCACTGCGGTTTCCGAAGTTTTGATAACAGCTGGCCACAGTGTCCTTTTGCAAATCTTTTCGTTTTAGTTTTGACGAAGATTCAAAAATGACAACTACAGACAGCTGTAGTTATAATACTCCAGGATCTATTAACGGTTGGCATAGTCCTGATAACACATCCCAATACCACAATGGGGCAATATCCAAGAACATCAACTACTGCAATGGATATCAAGAAAAAGAGAGCTATAGCAAAAGCGAGAAAGAAGAAGAAAGGTGTTCACGATCGCCAAAGAATATAAATCTTGTCAATGGGCTGAAAAATGTTAATATTAGTAATGGTGTTGTTCCTAAAAAGGCTCAAAGCAGACAAAATTCTCATGAGGGTGAAGTGAATGGGATTGATAAAAGAGGTACCTATACTGCATTTTTTTTTAATATAATTTGTATTAATTTGTTATTTTTTGTTAATCTGAATAATGATATTATTTCCCAGGTGCGATGTCTAGTCCAAGTCATAATAGTTCTGGTAGTTATGAGGGTTCACCTAATAAAAATAAGGTAAATTGAGTTGTAGAGATTTATAAGAATGCCTTAACTGAACAGAATTAATTATTGTTTTTTTTATGTTACAGTTGTCCATGGCTAGTGCTGGACAAGGATCACCACTTAGGTCTCAATTAGCTTTAAAATTAAAACCTAACACACCTAAGAAAAGTGCACCTACGCCTAGTCCTTCTGTACAGGTAACTTTTTTTAGATTAAGAATAGTACAGCTTGGCAAAAAAGAGTCTGGAAAAATTGGGGGCGCCGCTGGCGCACTTTTCACACTACAATTCATAATTACAAGTTATTTAGTGCTTATATATTTCTATGAAGTGTTTTTTGTCGTTAATTATAATCAAATGAATCATTTTTATGATAATTTAGTACTCACAAACTTAGTTTTTAAGATTTTTATTTTTAGTTCCAGCTGTCACCGCCTCGGACTCTTTTTTGCCAAGCTGTAAACGCTGTTTTTAGTCCAATTGTGTTACTATGGTAAAATAAATGTTGTCATCATGAATTGTCTATTAGATTACGTCAAATGTCACTGTCAATGTTACAAATCTATCTACCCGCCGTGTTTATTTTGAAATTGTTTCTCAAATTTTCGTTGGATTCTAAATTAAAAGTGGCGAATAGTTCGAAAATAATATCAAAACATTTATTTTCAGTGTTTATTGTGTGATTTTACGTCAACATGTCCAAGAAAATTGGAAGAACATATAAATCGCGCGCATTTTGATCTAACATCTCCGTCTGTAAATGCGAATGCTAACTCAGATAATCCAACATTGGGGTTGACGAACCCCACAATAACCCTGGATAATCCAACCTTGACGTTGAGCGCGATGGCCATGTCTCCGGGGCCACACAGCTCATCATATCAATGTCCCATCTGTGAAAGAGAGTTTGCACATGCCAATGAAATTGAAGTTCATGTTAACGTAGAACATAGAGATATATTAAGTCCACAAAAAGCGGTAAGCATTTCTTTATAATAATTTAAAGTTATCCCTTTCAAAAAAGCAATTATTTTCTTTGTTTTTTAATAGCAAATAACCCCTAGAATACACAGACCTATGTATTTCCTAATTTAAAAATACAGGGTAAGTAGCTAGCTAGAAGTACAAAGTCATTAATGGACTATCCACACATATCAAGGCTGTGTCCTGGATGTGACAGGGCTGTGGCTAGCTGCCTGGTTTGTTACTAAAGCCCATATTAAGTATCTCGGACATGTAAGTGTGTGAACAAATTCTTATAAATAGGTACCTACTCGCACTAGTATTTTTTTGAGTCCTTAACAGAACATAGTTTGTCCACATCCTGGGCATGGTTAATGTTTGTGGATAAACCTGAAGTCACCTTTCTAACCTCAGGACCAAGTGGACAATGCATCATGCAATGAAGACGTGGTGATGATGGAAGAGAGTCCTGTCAGTAACTGTCCTGTTTGCTGTCAACCGCTGCCTTTGTCACAACATGAGCTAGTAAGATATATTTTTTTTACCCTCTGGTACTTTTGGAGTCTAGTGGCTTATAGCATAGCCTGGCACATGATGAAATGTGGGATGTTTTTTTGTCACCACAAACCCACCTGATGATAAGCAGCGCTGTGGTCTATGATAGACTATGGTCTGTTGGTGTGCGGCTGGACTAATCTTGAGGGGAAATCAAGACTCTTAGGTGTTGTGAAAAGCCATATCAGAGAACCTTTATGAAGATAAAAATTATGAATGTTCGATAGGATATAATTATAGTAGTCAATTGGACATCAATTATTTTTCTAACTTTCAGATCCAACACATTGAAGAACATTTTGAGAGGGGAGAGGAGTGTGGGGCGACGTCAGGGCTGTCAGCAGCCGAGAGAGAAGCTCAGAGGAATAGGGAGGAACATGAGTTTCAGATGTTAAGGGTAATGTACTTTTAAATTGTAGACCGTAGATAGTTTAACTAACTGGTTTGCCGGCTTGAGTTCTGGTAGTCATTAGGTATAATCGAGTGGTGGGGCAAGGCGCAAAATTGCACATTCTGTACGAATAATCAATATTTTTTGCGAATTTCGAAAACTAATAACTAATGTTATTTAGTTTGGGTTGTTCTGTTACATTCTGTATATAGAGGATATATTATATCCATTCATCTTTATTACATACTTCTTTTTTGTTAACTCTAAAAAAAAAAATCAAAATTATTTGCGAATACTTTTTCTTTCTTTCTTTCTTTAATTAAAAGCTACTATCGGCACAATGACTGATGAATCCACATCCCACATGTCGACAACCTCGCGGGCCAAGTCTTAATAAAATACGATTATTTATTTTATTTATTTATTAAAGTACAGCCACATCACATACATTAAAGTTATTGCTTATTAGAATTAGACAGTTAATTTTTAATGTAAGGACAATTACGGCGTACATAACACTTATAATATATTGGCTATGGCACTAATAAAAAAACATTATTATTACCTTAAAAATAACAATAACAATTTAAAACTTGGTACAAAAATTATCAAAATACTATAGATTAGAATAGATTAAAAAATATGATAATTATTTTGTACGATATTTTAGGCACAATACGGTATGGAAGAGGATGACGACGAGGGCTACACGCACCGGGCTACGAACAGTCTGAAGCGCGCCGTGTACAGCGGAGCTCTGTCAGTGGCCGGGTACTATGAACGTAGCTTAGGGCTCCGGAGGGCAGCAGCCTCTGGTACCGACACTGGATCCTCCAGAACTACTGGTAAGACTGATTAATGATAACTTACATTGTTAATAATAATTTATTTGCAAACTAAGTGTACAATTTTGGGGCTTAAAATAATACAAGTGCTTATACCTTAGCGTCCTTTTACGGGCGTAGCAAATTGAATGGCATTAAACAGTTTAAAATGTTAGAAAACACAGTAATCATCATCATTATCATTATATTTATTATATGAAGCTGTTTGTTGACGACTCGTAGGAAACAATATAATAATAATGTGCTCCTGACTGAATTTCGGTCACAGCGGCCAACTACGCAGGAGATATTATAGTGCACAAGTGTGTGCGCAAACACAGGTGTACTCTCTATTCCCTCACTCTCATAGTCCGAGTAGACGGCAATCCGACACGATCGGAGAGAGATAAGGCGCAGGGCAACTTAACGTGCTTTCCGAGGCACGGAATTATTAATAATTTAGTCATCAACAAGGCTGTTGATGATTATCAAAATATTGTTTCAGGACTCCTCGAAAGGATAGCTCAGTTGAACGCGCAGAATCCAAGCATAGTGAAAACTTATCTGTGTAGCGCAGTGGATCACTACGCGAGCACCTACGGGGACAGGGGGTGGGGATGCGGGTATAGGTAAGCTTGTACAGCGGCCAATCTCAACTGAGATTAGCTTACGCAGAAGATATTCAAAATCAAAATATTTTTATTCATATAGATCATTTTAGGCACTTATGAATAGACATAATTCTAATATTTTTGTAAGAGTGACTCTAGTTGCCAGTTTCAAGGGCAGCCTACTCTTCATGGAGAAGAATCGTGCTGACTCTGTGCTGCTACTGAGAATTTCCTAATATAAAAACCCAATAACACTGCCCGACCCGGCATCGAACCTAAGACCTCGTGCTCAGCAGTCGCGCTTGCTATCACTAGTCATTTAAATAAATGGCTTACAAAATTTTTCGGTACATTATTCTAAGGTATTATTAACATACCCTAAGGGTTTTTTCAATTCAATTATTTTTTCTATTCTGCTATTCTACGTGAAGACAAATCCAACAAATGGAAAACCATGAAAATCGGTCCAGCAGTTCCCGAGACTTAACTTTCTTTTATTTATATAGATTTACATGTTTTTATGTGTGTATGTTTCAGAAACATGCAAATGGTGCTTTCATCATTAATGCGTCACCCGCAGTACTCCACGATGCTTAGCTGTACCACGGAGAGGGAACGCGAGTGCGACTGCGTGCCCTCCATACCGCGGCTGCAGCTGCTGGTGGAGCGAGCGTGGCAGAGGGGGTTCGACACCCAGGTATTACAATGGTAACGTCAGTGGCGTATTTTAAGATTCGTCGCCCTGGGCCTGTAAGGTTTGCCGCCCCATATAGAAAAGAAAGTAAGAAAGAAAAACATTTATTTGGCACAGAGCGCTCAGACATAATGATTAAAAACAATAAATCTAAAAAAAAAACTTATAACATAGCCGGCGAAACGTGGGTGTACTGCACACCTCTGCATTCCCCCTCTGGGGAATACAGGCGTGAGTCTATAAACAGTCAATAATGCCTATTGGCTATGCCATTGGTTTTTCTCCAGGCTGACTCCGGCTTACTTCTTACTTTGTTACAGGGTTCAGAACAGCTGGGCTCAAAGTTATACAACACAAGAAAATGGATAGGTGCTTGCGAAGTGGTCACAGTTCTTTCATCACTTAGGATAAGGTATGTTTAACTAACTTCTAAAAGAAGGGGGTTCCCAATTCGATGCCCAAAAAGGAAGTTCTCAATTCAATGAGTTTTTTATGTTTGTCCGTTGAATACTCCGAGAGTTTAGTGGGTAGAGTTAAGAATTTTTTTTTGGTCGAAATAAAATTTATTTTGTTATTTTTTTTTATCATTGATGAAAATCACAGTGTCAGATTTAAACCGCCCGTAGGCCCCTGACATGATTTTCACATCGTTGAAAAATCTCTTAGGTGTGCTGGTTTCCTCACGATGTTTTCCCTCACCGTTTTAGCAAGTGATAATTATTCACTAATACGCACATGGATCGAAAGACGTGGCAATCAGAGGGAGAGGCCTTTGCCCAGCAGTGGGATTATATGGGCTAACAGTAACGGTAACAGTAAACGCACGTGAATTAGAAAAGTCAGAGGTGCTTCCCTGGGTTTCAAATCTACGACCTCTGACCACTATTCTATCACTACTTTCAGATCTGCTTTGAAAGCACGTGGGTGTGGATTCAATCCTGATATGTACCAATGAGACTTTTTCAATATCATATGTACTTTCTTAGTTAATCTAAGACACCACTGACTAACGGTGAAGGAAAACATCGTAAGGAAACCTGGACTTAATAGTCTAAAATCGCCAACACGCAGTGAGCAAGCGTAGTAATTAATGCTCGATGCACCTGATGCACCAATGCTTCTATGTTTAAGAAGACGCCTTTACCCTGCAGTGGGGCAATTACATTATTATTGACTCGCATTAGAAATATGAAGTTCATGTCGCGGCCGCGTTATTCATACTTCTGTAGTATCGCTCTATATTTTTTATACTCTAAGGTACTATCCTTCCCCAGATGTCAGCTCATAGACTTCCACAAGCCAACGAGCCCTGACGGAAGCCACCCTGCACTCTTTGACTGGGTCCTCAGATACTTCCAGGAAGATCCACATGGGTTTAAAGCACCTCTTTATCTTCAGCACCAAGGTATGTAGCGAATGGCGATAGAAAAAGAAACAAGTATATTCGTAGAACCCTAAAATTTACAGACAATCAATTCTACTTGAAAAATATTATTATAATTATGAACATTTCAATTACAGGGACATTTTGTCATTAAATATTTCATAATATAGTCTCAAACTTTCTCGAACATTTAACATAATGAAACAACTTTTAAACGGATAAGTTCTCGCGTATATTGTATTTTTCAAAAACACGTGATGTTTCAAAATCAAGACACAGTGAGCGATTACTGCATAAAATGAAATGTTTTGTTTCTTGTTTTTATGTATAATATTCTTATAATAATTTTTAATAGGGTGCTGCTGGAGAGTTTGTTTCGCCGTTTCTTCTCTTTTCAGCCAAAGCACTAGGAAACGGTAGTAAAAATCTTAATAATAGCATTTAAATTTATTCAATTAAACCAAAATTTCACATAATATGGGCAAAATACTAAATAAAGTTGACGGTAGGTCAAAAATAATTTTAAATAAATATTTCATGTCACAAATTTAAACCACTGATTTAAATTTTAAATCCAATAGTAAATAACTATAAACAAAAAAAATATTTTCCAGGTCACTCGCGAACAATCATAGGTTACGAGAAGCATAAAGACGGTAAAGCCACATTACTAGTGCTGGATCCTTCTCATTCACCTGCTCAAGTGAGTATTATTTCTACAATCATCATCTGCCTAGCCTTTTCCCAACTATGTTGGGGTCGGCTTCCAGTCTTACCGGATGCAGCTGAATACCAGTGTTTTACATGGAGCGACTGCCATCAGACCTCCACAACCCAGATACTGGGTTACACGATACCCCTTGCTATCACTGGTTGTCAGACTTTCGGCCTTCTGACTACCCGTAACGACTGTCAAAGATCTACAATTGACAGCCGGGGCCAACAGCTTAACTTGCTATCCGAGGCACGGAGAGTGATAATTAATTTATAAAACGCACATAACTTACGAAAAGTCATAGATGCGCGCCTTGGGTTCGAACCCGAGACCTCAGACTCGCCAGTCAACGGTCTCCACCACTAGGCTATCACAACTCCCGACACGAGTATTATTTCTACAATATGGCTGACTATTATTTTTGTAAAATAAATTATAATGATATGACGTTTATTGCCTTGCAGGTGCGCCAAGTGGTGTGTGGCAGTACTGCAGGTTGTGCAGCAGCGCTGCGGCTACTGCGGCGCGGGGCGGCCGCTCTGCGCGCCAAGCAGTACCAGCTGCTGTGCGTCAGCGGCGTCATCAGCGACGACCTGGAGTACGAGGTACGTGCCACTGCTGGGACATGCTTTAGGTCATACCTAACAGGTATTGCGAAGGGGAGGTTCCGGAGCTGGTCTCTTAAGAGGACCCGGAATTCGCCCCTCTGTGCTGATGGTGATCACCGGGGTGGTTTTAGTGAGGTAAGAATCCCACACTGCAAAAAATACAGTATGATATCTAAATATTTTTGTGAAAAAGTATTTAAATTAAAAACATAGTACCTAACCAGAATGTTATGCGTTCGCATCCTAAAGCAATTAAAATTTTATTTTCTAGTAAAAATAATATTCAATTTTTTTTAAATAATTTTTAAATGGTGAAAAACCACCTACCTACTTAAATCTTCCTAACAATAGTTTTATCTATTTCAGGCCAGCAAAGTCCTTCAATCAGTACGTATTCCATAGGACAGGTGAGCGGGGCGGGTCCCCACTCCTATATCCCATCAATATCTACCGTTTTCTACTAAATCCTACCAAAGTTCACTACGATATCGCAACACAGGTCGGTAGAATTAACGCTCAATACATTATTTGCATAACATTTATTACTACAAATAATTATATATTATTATTATGGTCACATTTGTAAAATAATTATGACGAGATTTTATGCTGAATGTTGCTAGAGATATTTTTAATTAAATTGCGCGGGAAAAACTAACTCATCCTAAGACTATTTAATCTTACAGCCAGAGCAGTTACAAGCGAATTAAAATAATCTTGATACTCGGTAAAGAAATATAATAATAATAATAAACCAGCCTGTAACTATCCCACTACTGGGCAAACGCCTCTTCTCACACAGAGAAGGATCGAGCATTAATCACCACGCTAGCTCACTGCGGGTTAGCGATTTTAAAGAAATATACTAAATCAATATTTGGAGATTTTGACACATCA
The DNA here is from genome assembly GCA_936450705.2 of Protodeltote pygarga. NCBI lineage: Eukaryota > Metazoa > Arthropoda > Insecta > Lepidoptera > Noctuidae > Protodeltote > Protodeltote pygarga. The sequence continues at coordinate 2,091,115 of OW388264.2, read as the reverse complement.
TTCGTCAATTGTTTTCTTGTATGATAACAGTATGAAATAAATCGATTAATGTGATAATAATCTATATTTTACAACGAATATTCAATATTACGAGAAGCTTGATGCTTGTAATAGACGCCAACTCGCCACGATTTAGCATAAAATCTTATCAAAATAATTGTAATAATCATAAGACCAATAGACATAATTTTCTTTTATTGGAATAATTAACTTCGAATCATTAGGACTGATAAGTATTTTTTTCTTAATTTTTTTTTCTTTTAAAAATGTCGCAGGTCGTTACACAGAAAAGTTATCAAATCAAAAATATTAATTATATTACCTGTCATTTCCATTCTACCTCATTGTTATTATTTTGTCAATTTATCTGTAAATTATTAATAATAATAATCAACGCCTTCTCGTTAAGCTTCCCCATGCGTCAATATTATCAATAATAATAATTTGGAATTTAAAAAATCGTATGTTGCAGTTAGAGTGTGAAATCTGTAATTTAAGCAAAAGCTCATTTTCAAAATATTGTAAGTTGCAATTTTTATTTTTCGAATTCAATAAACTTAACTTGACTAACATTATAGCTATAAAAATCATGGTTAAATACTGTAACTTTTTTTTTATTGTTGGATAAATCGGTTGTGTGCTTAACTAACAGTTAGATCAGTAGTTAGTTCAGTAATTGTTAGTTATTATAGAGACCAACCAACAACTGGCCTTACACATTATGGCCTTAAACAATTTTTTTGCCTTGAGTCAAAGCGGAGGAGTATCTCAATTCGATGCGTATTTTTTTTTAATGGTTGTTCGCCGATTACTCCATGATCAGTGAGCCGATTTGAGTAATTCCTTTTTTTGTTTGAAAGAGTATACCTACTTAGTCCCCGATTGATCCCATATGTCATGATCTGATCATGAACTTCGGGAAGAACGTTTTTGTCTTATTTCTAGCGTTTTAGTGTTTTGTAGTCAGTATTATTTTTTGTATATTTTTTTAGAAGATTTAGGTAATCATTAAAAAAAATTAGTGAACATTATCGTATCGTCAATTAAAGAGTTTTCCTTGAGATCCTAGGAAATTAACTTTCAGTTTGATATTCGTAGCATTTACAACGGTATTAATCACATAATTAGAGGTTTCTAGTGATTTGTAAAAAATACCGATTTCACATTACTTACCGCCGCAATATAAACTTCAAAATATCGCCTTCTCAACTTTAAAATATCAATTAAGCTTAAATATTTCAAAGCAATTAAAATAAAACTGTAATATAAATAAAATGGAATATTGACGCAAAATATAAAATATATTTTCAAAATAACTTAAATAGTTCTAAAAATAGTCTAGATTCTACTCTAATTTTAAGTATTCTATACACATTATTTATACAACGTTGTAAAAAAAATAGTGTGGGCCCTTTTTAGGAGGTTAATCTACCCATGAAACAGAACAACTTGTAAAACATAAGTTTGCGAAATTCACAAAAAAAATTTTGGTTCTTCATACAGAGTGTCAGCTGATCGGCAAGTTTGTATGGGAAGTGTTTTTTTTTGTGTATTATGCAAACTGATGTTTTACAAGTTGTTCAGTTTCATGTGCAAATTAACCTCCTAAAAGATCCCACAATATTTATGGTATACGTTGTATAGGGGTTCCTTAGTGCGTAAACGCAACGTACAGTTACAACCATAGACATGTATTATGTATACCTACATTTCGTCGCTGCGCAAGGAAAATCTGGTATGTCATTTTTTTTTTGATTATCTTTTTGGTACCGTTTTGCTTAATTTTTGAAGGCACGTGTGCCTGCAAAACCCGTTTTTTCGTATCCGTATTAGTGCAAGAATCTTGAAACAAAACAAAAAAATAAAAAAATACATACAGCCGAACATAGAACCTCCTCCTTTTTAAAGTCGGTTAAAAATGACCAAAAAAAGATTTAAAAAAATATACTTTGCATGTGCAGCGACGATTTGCACTTTTGAAACTCATATAAATAGTTATCTGAATAATATAGTTGTTTGGTGCGCAAACGCACTGTATAAAGTCTGTATTTTATATTGTGTGTTGCGTTTACGTGCTGAGTTCATACCTACTAAGAAACCAAAACCTTGTAGCTTAATGGTTTAGTTTAAAAATAAATTGTTTTAAGTGTTTGGTGCGCAAACGCACTGTATAAAGTCTGTATTTTATATTGTGTGTTGCGTTTACGTGCTGAGTTCATACCTACTAAGAAACCAAAACCTTGTAGCTTAATGGTTTAGTTTAAAAATAAATTGTTTTAAGTGTCATTTAGATTTGGCTGCACGCACTATGTTTTTAAAATTATGTCAGTACCTAAGCATATTATTAAAAGTATATGAAATACCAGCGTAATAAGGGCAGGGTTGTGTCTCAAATAGATGTCAATTTAAAAAAATAGGAAAATTGGTTTTACATCAATTAATATGTTATGCTATGTTAGACGCCTAATTATATCATAATTAGAAGTCTACATTAATATGAAAGTTCACAAAATTGTCATATTTTTGAAAACTTAGTGCGTTTACATAATAATTAACTAACTTGATTTTAAGACATTTTTCCGGCGTCAACGCTTAAAGAAAACTTAATTTAATTTAAAAAACGATTATTTTTACTACTCTACCTAACACTAAATGAACTTAGCGTGTACGTTACTTACCATAAACAATAGTTTTATACCAAATAAGCCAGTTTTTTCACAAAACATCTAGTCATAAAGAAAAATGGTTGAAAAAAATTGGTAAGTACAATATGCTTTCAAGACATTGCCTTCGATTAAAATTAAGGCCTGCTTCAATATTGTCTATGAAATAGATTGAGCTTCTAACACTATTATTAACTAAATATCAGAAAGTATTCATCAATTTTTAAAAGTATACTTTTCTTCCTAATGGACGGCACTCACTGACAGAACCTTCTCAGAAAGAGATTTTTTAAGCTCAAATCAATTACTACCTTATTATAATTAACTTAAGACGTTTTTTCTTTGCAAAATTAATATAAACTCCATCGAGCGGGGGACAACAGAAATAAAGAGATATAAACAAATTACGCGGCGCTGAAAAGCTAGCAGTCTTAAGATTATTTTAATAAGGTCTAAAATGGTTTGGGCTTAAAAAACCTTTGCCTAACAATGAGTCCCGGTCATAAGGCTGAAAAGTAAAATCTAATTCAGATTCACAAATTAACAGAAAATAATTATGTACAATCGTGGACAAAGCCGGTGCCCCACTCTTAAGGTTAGAATCGCTTGCACCCGGCGTACGAACGTAGCGCCAGCCCCGCCCCTACGCACGTAGCATCGTTCAAAGCATTTTGATCGCAAAGTGGTGCATCGTTCGTGTCTGCGATACTTAAGGAATTAGTGTTACAATCGGTCTGATCGCTACTAGAAATTAATGTCTTCCAGACAATCTTTCGATGATCAAGAGAATTATAGAAATATTGGGAAACGTCTACAAAATCACTACATAGTATAAAACAAAGTCGCTTTCCGCGTCTGTCTGACCTTTGTATGCTTAGATCCTTAAAACTACGCAACGGATTTTGATGCGGTTTTTTTTTAATAGATAGAATGATTCAAGAGGAAGGTTTATATATATAATACATGCATATTAGCGTAACTGTGCGAAGCCGGGGCGGGTCGCTAGTAATGAATAAAATATACAAGCATCGAGTACTTCTTTTTTTGCGAATTGCAACACAATTATTACTATATCAAATGAGGATAAATTAATTTTAAATCTGAACTTTAAGCTCAATCAATTTCACAGTCCAAAATTATAATATTAGGAACGAAATCTTCAACGACATCGCCCGGTCAGTGTTGTGTATTAAGTTGTATTGATTCACGGAGTGACCGGACAATGTCCACATTACTCTTATATAAATCTATGAATAAGAAATGCATATAGTCAATAGCTTGATACACTGAAAATTAGTAATTGTTAAAATGGAGGTAGTGCAATTTTAGTAATGTTTTTTTTTACATTTTTACAGCCCAAAACCTACAGGACCTTGAATTATAAAATTGTATTAATAAGTTATCAAATTCAGCAAAATATGCCATAAAATAAATGATTTATGGAAAATTGCACTACCTATTTCGTTAATTAATTATTTTGCACATTTGAGATAGTTCCTAAAGGGATTGAGTAGGTACACTATACAATAGGGTTTGTAACGAAAATGGTGCTTTGATTTTACTTAAATAATTTAATATTTAATCATGGCTTCAATTCGCTATCCATTTTAAAATGCATAAAATGTTTAGAACTTCTGGTTTTTAACTTTTTGTAACACAATTATTAAATCAGCTTATAATATCCCCTTTCGCAAATCTATCTACTAAATGAGAAAGAATTTAAAATCATATTCCGCGATGCTGAAGTGGATTAGCTTCTACCCGCAATCGAAATTTATTTAGCAGTCTATAAGGCTCAGAATTTCAAAAACGGAATGTTACAAAACAAAAACCTAATGTTACAAATTGTTACATTTTTATATTTAAAAAAATGTACGAAAACTTTTAAATATCATAATTGACTTATAAATAATTATATTTTACAATTTAAATTTAATCTTTTAACTTTAACTTTATATCTTGTTAATTATGTCAATTATGAAACGTTACAAATTTTTCTTCTTGTGTACATTGTCTTTTTTGTTAATTCGTCTTCTAAGTGTTGTTTGACCAAATTGTTGTTTAAGTGGTTAGTAAAATGTTGTAATGTATGATTTCGAGTTCAATGTATTTACGATTCGGAGTTTGTTTTGTTTTGTGATGTACACTTAAATCGGGTAAGGTCCAATCGGCCTGCAAAACGAAACTAATAATATTAGTAGCTGATTAATAGCTCATTGGGCAGATTAATAAAAAAAGCATCCTGGCTAAAATATGTATAACTATGAAATGTCGTCATATAAAGCCCCTAAACATAAATAAAGATTTAAAAAAAAAAACTATGTACATGTATAAATATAATTATTTAATAAGAAATTTGAAAAAAAAAACAACTAATACAGATGGGATTCGAACCCACGATCTTCGGCGTACCAAAAATCGAAATATCAACATTTTAAATAAATAATGAACTAAATAAGATTGAAAATAAAGCTTATTACATTTTTATTCAGTGTTTTGTACGTTGCTGTCAAAAATAATTTGGGAAGTAATTGACAGAACTTAATGAAATATGGAAACCTAAAAACACAATGGTCCTGTAAACATCGCTAAACAAAACAAGCTCCAAAAATTTTACAACAATCGTATATTGTATAAAAATTTTAATGTTACCTAATTGGAAATTTTCTTTATTAATTAATCGGTGTTATTGAAAGACGGGAACAAAATGGAAGGGTCGCGAAATGATAATAATGTGTTGGTCTGGATAATATAAATAAATTATTGTAAAAAAACCAATAATATTAACTAAAATAGTCAAAATGGCTTGAAATTATTTTTAATATAATTTATTATTTTTCCAAACAACACGATCATGTTATAAATATCTTCAATTCAATCTTAAATTTTTTTTTGTTACTCAATCCTAACAAGATTTAATCGAAATCAAGGGAAAATATTTTTAATTGTTTACTTACAGGGTGTAAAAAGATCCATTAACAAGCCAAAATCTACGCATACTGTTAATTGCTTAAGTAACTTTGAGCGTAAATATCACTAAGAAACGGGTTATATTTAAAAATATCAAGCTGTTGTGAGACTCTGTTAAGAATTCCTACTACTGAAACCACTGGGGCATGATTTATTATGTTTTATTGTTTAGTAATTGGGTATATACAGCAGGGTTATTCGTAAAACACCAGCACCCTTAAAAGGGGTCTTCAAACTTCTCATCAAACTTCTCATAGTAAAAGTTAGTAATAATGATGAGTTTAATGACCCCTTTTCAGGTTGCGGGTGTTTTACAAATAACCCTGTATAATATGCATGTTTGTTGGTTAAGTTACCTTCTAATAGATAGTTTTTTTTATCGATTTATAACGAAACGACAGATGAAAGCACTAAATACAATTAAACAGTGGTAATTTGGTGGTAAGGATTGTGTTTGATGGTTTTCATTATTACGTTCCGACCGAAACATCGTTGTTCGATTTTCGGAGTAGAGCCCCAGAGCTTCCTTACATTGTGCGGTTTGTCGAATATGAAGGATGAATGAAGAAACTTAGACCTTCAATATCTTCTTAACAACTCGGTTCCCAGGTATGGTCTTGTACCAGAAGTAGTAGATATGTAGCTTTCGTTTTCGTTAAGGGTCTTTTTACACCTGTTATACAAGTATCTTGTGTCTTAAGTCATTTCATAAAATATAATTGTTCAACTATAGTATAAAATATTACGCCGGTTTCAGTGGTTTTACGACTGATCGATTTATGATTGCAAGAAAATCTAAGCAAATCTACCCTCTCTTCTGTTTTTTTTTCTTCTGAATATTTAGTAAATTGTAATTTTTTTTCCTCGCTTATATTTTTCTTGTACTATTTTTTTTTAAATGTAGCTACACTAAAATTTTCTTCTGTGTCGTGGGTGCTTCTATTTTCAAATTATTTTTTTAGGTGGATTTTACAAAAATTAACAAAAAGTTAAGGATCTCATTCGTGTCACCGAGTAATTAAGACAGGAATCTTATTCATTTCAGGTTAGATATAAGAAACTCGTAATATTCTCAAAGCAATTTTTAGATAAAACAACAATTAAATAATTTTAAACTTCCTGAAATGTTTACAAATTACACTTATGAAATTTTAAGATATTATTAGCTTAATTCATAAAATTCTCACATATTACTCCAAGGCAAAATCTTCCTTACTTGGCCTACATATATTTGCTTAATCGAATGTTCTGATCTTCGTAAAGCCATTGAATGTTCGGCGCAGTCAGTATGGGCTTAAGGTGTGTAACTTGTAACTTAGAGGTGGTGATAAAATGCTTTAGTACAAATCGCTAAGGATAAGCAGTTGAGGTACGTTTAGTTAGATACATTTTAGTTTGTTAGTCGAACCGAGTTTAGCGGTGGCTGGTTTTTAATAAAAAGAATTATGAATATGCCTTGTAATTCCTAAAATAACTAGGCTAAAGTTCAAATCAAAGTCTCAAAATTAAGTCGGGGTTGTTCGACTTGGGAATTGTTACAATTTTTGTAACAACTTATAAAAAACTAACCATTGCTAAACTTGTGTCCAAATAAAACCTAGTCATAGTTAGTATTAGAAATATTCTATGAATAACTGTGATGTATGAATGGCAACACAGATGGTTTTGTATTGCCATACAAAAAAAAAACGAATAATTCTACAAAACATCACAGTTGTCCACGTAATATTTCAGTTTTAATTCAATTAATATAAAATGCACTCATTCATGTGATATTTACTTACTGAATTAACTATGTCTCACTATTCATGTTATATTCATACTGTATTGCACATTTTAACATTACAATACTATAAAAAATATTTAATTGTTAAGGGTAAATGAAATGTTAAACATTTTGTAGTGATGTAAAAATGCGCAATATACATAATTAATTGTAAAAATGCTTACGTTCCACTGATGTTATGATAGTTTGAACCTGTGATAAGATGGATGTCTAGTCACTACAAACACTTGAAGATTGGTCGCTTGAAAAACTAAAAATATGAAAATTCAAATAACAATAGGGACGTCAATAGGAGTGAATTTTACAAGGATTATTAGTCTGTCCAAGCTCATTGTGCAGAGAAATTATGGCATCATTGAAAACGGTACAGCTTGGCAAAAAAGAGTCTGATAAGGCGACAGCTAGAACTAAAAATATGTAAAGTGCGCTAGTGGCGCCCTCAATTTTTGCAATCTTTTCTGTTTATTTGTATTTTCGAGTTCAAATAGAGATTAGCAGATTGTGTCGCATACTTAATTTTATTTGTATTTAAACCAAGGACAAGACCAAATACTTTTTTGTCTTTTTCCATGCACTTTTGCAGTCTAAAATACAAAGGCTTGTAATAAATAACACGAAAGGCTCTTTCTTCGTCGTTCTTGATGAAAAAATGTTACTATATCTGTTTTTAATTATCACTTACGCAGTCTGGCTTCGAAAAACTACCCCCCAATAATGAATCTGCTCTTTTAAACTTATCATAGACAATAACATCCGTATAAAAATTAATCAGTTGCCCTTGGTCACACCATAACTTCTAAGCAGCTTGACCGATTTTGTTGAATTTTCTTTGTGTGTATCTCCAGATGATTTATATTCACAATTTGGACTCGGTAGGTGGCGCTACGATCAATGGGGGCGAAACCGCGTATGGGTCAGTTAGTTCTATATAAAATTGTCATCATTATTTTTGTTTTACGAGCGACCAAGCGCAAGTAACAATGTAAGTCGGAGCTGTAATTCACAAGCCTTGTATCGGTAGAGAAGCGACAGCTTCGTAGGGCAGCTAGGCTGTGCTAACATGTAATGTTTCTTCAATAAACATATTGTAAGTTACCCATTTTGGTGTTTTATTTGACCGTTGAAGTTTTAAATTAAAACAGCTTCAGACAGAGAAGAAAAATATACAAACCGGTATCATTAAATATCTATCTATTGGTACCTTACATGCAATGCCCAAAAGCCCTACCCGTTCTAAGGCGCAGGCCACGCTGAAGAGACGTAGAACGAGGACAAGGCGCGGACGCATGTTTCTTCATATATTTCCAATCGCGGCCGCGTCCGACTCTTTAAAAATGTATGGAGAAATGCGCGTCTGCGCCTCATCCTCGCCTTACGTCTCTTTAGTATAGCTCGTCAAGAGCAAGTGATGATCTATACAAGGAATGAAGCTTATTATTGGATCTGTCAATATTAGTAATACAGACGCCAGCACATCAAGCTACTACAATCTGTCAGATTTCTTTAATAGATTTTCAACTTTATAGCTACAGCATAATGTTTAAGGTTGATTGGGAAAATTTGACAGTTTCGGGTAGCTACTAGCTTGACCTGCTGGCGTCTGTACAACAAAAATTGGATTGATCTACCTAAAGTTCGCTTCACTGTTCGTTGGTCTAGTGGTAGCAAGCGCGACTGCTGAGCACGGGGTCCTGGGTTCGATCCCCGGGTCGGGCAAAGTGTTATTGGGTTTTTCTATTAAGAAAATCTCAGTAGCAGCACGGAGTCTGGAATTGTGCCTGGTTAATGGCATTAGACTCGGCCCCTATAAATGGGACTTATAACAAGCCGGCGATACGTGGGTGTACTGCACACCTCTGCCTAGCCCTCTGGGGAATACAGGCGTGTCTATAAAATAAAATAAAAAAGTTCGCTTCAAGTGGTAAGTGGGAAAAAATTGGTTTATTCCGTTCTGTTCTACTGCTCTTGTTCAAGTAGTAGAACAAGGCGGAATTCACGAAATTTTTTGTCCGTTTTGTTCTACTACAAAAAATCCAATCAATCGCGTGCTGCGGTAGAACAAAACGGAATAAAAAAACCACATTCCGTATGGTTTCTATTGATTAAAACAAACAGATTACGAACAGAATGATATACGTAGGTACTAGGAAAACAGAATTATGAAGAAGATGGGGGTACACAAAATTTTGTACACCGACCTACAACAACAATCTGATTTATAGGTACTTCTGCCTACAGGTACTAGGAGAACATAATTATTCACTAAGAGTGATAGTGTGGATTTGTAGAATAAGTGAGTAGTAAATAAAAATAAACTGACGCGTTGGTACCAGGAGCTCATAAGAAAGAAGAGTTTGTGATGTTATGAAGGAGCTCGAAAAATTTTTTTTAATACCCCCATCTCGGAAAGAGTATTTTTGCTCTTCGATATCCGAGTGCAAAAGCCGTTTTTATCCGCTAGAGGGTAAAGTAAATTTGAATTTAGAACATCGTGTGCATTTAGTTTTTGAATTCAAAACATCATTAATCCATTTACTTTTACCTCTATGGTGCCGAATTTATCATACAACCTTTTTTTAATTTGTTAAAACTTAGACTCAGAATCTTCTTGGTGTACAGCTTGGCAAAAAAGAGTCTGAGGCTAAAAAGAGTCTAAAAATAAAAATCTTAAAAACTAATTTTGTGAGTACTAAAATAACAAAAATTCATTTGATATAATTAATGACAAAAAACTCTTCATAGAAATCGACTCTTTTTTTGCCAAGCTGTACCTACCTACTTACTTTTTTTTAATTTGCTTTGCACGCGCTATTTTTTCTTTTCACGTCATATAGTGATTCTAGCGACAAGGAAGTTTATTTGACGCCGACAGAATTGACTGAAACTGTTAATTATGCGCAAAATAGAACCAAATTTAGAACAGTAGGTAGGTTACGATGTTTAACATGTGGCGAATAGCTAAAGGAACCAAAACTTTCTCAGATAACGTTTTGCTGGCATATTTATTGACTTATCCCTGACAAAGAAATCAAGCACTCTATAGAGTACGTCTTATTCAATGCTAAACTCAATTAGTTAATAGGCACCTACCTAAACTGAAATAAAAGTATTTTGTGATTGTAAATGTTTTTTTTTTTTGCATTTAGTCATTTCCTCGCTGAGGTGGGATGAAAAGTTACGTGTTACACTCGAGTGCAAAGATTTTTCACCTCGTGATCTTTTGAAAATTGAGCACGCAGTTAAAAAGCAACTTTGCACTCTTGTATAACAAATAAATATTTCCGTTTTGTTCTACTAGTTGAACAAAACGTAATTTGTGCAGATTTTTTTCCGTTCTGTTCTACTATTAGAACAAGCTTAGTAGAACAGAACGGAATACACCGAAAAATTAAATGATGAAAAGTCAAAATTATTTTGGTAAAATCTTTATTTTCAAAAAGAAAATGGTTCACAAAATTACAGAGATGTCATAAGACATAACAAATTGTTACCTTGCACATGCATTACATTAAAATACGAAAATACATAAATATTGCCTTACATTAACATTGACATGCATTACACTCATTCGGTACAAAGAAATCGTCGTGCCTAATACATACAATATATTCTATCCTGTCTTACAAATACATAATTTAATATTTATTGCCGCACATACGAAGATTATTATATCTTCTGTTGGTTTTAAATATAATACAGTAATGACTTTCATTCAACTTCATTTTAGTTCGTAACTTGCTTTGCTCGCTTTCAAAAGATATACGTAACTTAAAATGAAGCTTGCCAAACATAATACTTCAGAATCGAATATAGTTTGTTCCATTACAACCTTAATTACTTTTGTGATAATAATACACTACCTAAACTTAAAAACTACATCAAAAGAGATTGTTTTTATTCGAAAAAATCTTTTGATAGCAGCTACGTGAATACTATGAAATATTTGACAAACACCAATACAAGTTTTCATAAAAATAGCTTTGTTTTTATGGGGGCAGGGAAGACTACTATTGTGGTCAACTGGTCATTGAGAAATGATGAAATATTAACAACGAAACGAAGTATTCTAGAATAGGCCAGGCCCAACTGCCCCCTGCTACGCCCATGCGTTATTTTGTCACTTTTCTAAAGAAAATTCAGGGTTCCGTCAAATTACGGCCTCAGAAAAGGACTAGCTAGTGTTTAGAGTCAATTTGACATAAGTGATGTTTACCAGAGCCCAAAATTAAAGTTTAAATTCGAGAAATTAAAGTTTCGTCAATAAACTTATGTTAGGTACAGATGTTAAAACTTCACGTCATTTTTTGCTGTTAAAATTGGGCGTAAATTAGTTGACAGTGATGTTCACAATAATGTAAACAAACATTAAATTAATCCTAAAATACTTGTACACTATTGGTTGAAGCAGTTGTTTTATATTCGTACAATATGATTATTCTGAACAAAGGACTAATTTATTTATATTTTTTTCGCGAGAAAATACTTTAAAATTGACTAAGGTAACGCTTGTCCAGTAATCCAGGTAAAGTTGATTAATTTTAATTAATTTTTCATAATAACAAAACACTTCATTTTCATTTATAGGTACGGAATTTTTGTCGTCTCAAAAGCTTTTACTAAACGAAATATTTTTGAAACAGTGTCGTTGAAACTGGAGAGATGTTTTTAGTGGGCGCGAACCCTACGTACCCGTCCCGTACGTCCTCGGACGTGTGGTATGTGGTAGGAACATATTTTACTCCACACGGCCACAAAAAAGAAGTTATATTAAAACTAAAACTCAGTATTCACATGGGACCATCTCCAAAATAAAACTAAAATGTCACTCCCATACATTTCAGGAGCGGCAGTTTATTATTTCGGAATTGGTACACCATTACAAGTTTTTAAGACAACTGAAATTTCACGCGAGAACTATTGCCATTCGTTCAAAATGCACTTTATATAAAACAGCCAATAGTGTACAGTAAAGGTACTCAAGCCAGGCGTTCTATAGGTTAATTTTATCACCAGAATACTGAGCGATCGACCAACGACCGGTGCCGATGACAACGTAGACTGCGCATACGCAAGATACGTACTTTACGTGTCAACTAAGAATAGGAACTTAGAAAAAGTATTAAGAGACAAAAATCTTCTATGAATGGGAACGGCAATGGCCTCTACTTATTAACTGACAACCGACACAAAAATACATTTTGCAAGCATTAGGAGAATATTTTGCTTTTTTTTCTATAATCTAGTACTTAAGTATTAAAATATGGACACAAAAATCGTATGGAGTAAATGAATTTTATTTTATTTTAAGTATCTATTAAGTACAAAGTTTTGACAATATGGCGAAAAGTGATTCCTATTTTTAAGTTAAAAGCACACAGTAATTGATGCGCCTGCTATAGATGAAAGCGGGAAATAAATCAATTTAGATTGCTCAATCCCTCAGCAAAATTTGACATTTGATTTTGACATAATGATCGATCTCTCAGTAATTTTTTTGTGACAAGATAACCCTATAGATCTTCTGGCTTGCCTGAAGTTAACACTCTATGTACAGTGTACAAAACAAACGACAAAAATCAAGAGTTTCATTGTTCACTGCCCACAAAAGTATGTGTTAAAAACTTCTTTTTTTTTAAATAGTGGAGTAAATTAACATTTTTATTTTTAATGCTAGGTACATATTTCTTATCTGCTTTATAATAATTAAAACTCAATTTCAACTAACTAAATTTTTTTATTAAAAAATCTATTCATAAACAGACGATAAATTGGTATTTAACTATTTTGTTTAACTATTTATATACAAGGTGAAGGTGTATATTATACCGGAAGGTAATAGTTATATAAGTAATATAAATTGGAAATTACAATTTTCTTTTTCATAAAAACATAATAAAAATATCACTCTCTTTACACTTTTAGCAGCCTTATTGGTACTCAAAAGGTTTAAGCCTTTTTGAACTGATAAAAAATATATATTCATTTTAAACATTACCTATCTACCTTATTATGTTCATTGAAGTTACACTACAAAAGTGACACAAATTTTTAAAAAAACTTTAAAACACAAAAAGCACATCTACCCACAAGTCTTCCTTTATCCGTCAAACATTGAAAAATGAGACACCAAAAAAAATCAATTGTTATACGACGCCGGCGTCCTTGTGATAGTTAAAAGTATAAATGTTAATTTACTCCACACACAAGTTTTCATAATAATGTGACAAATACAGATAATACTAACACATATGACATACAGAGTTTCCACAGACAATCTTACTTACTTACGTTATTATTATTTTGTTATAAAATGTACTCTATGGACTTAGTTACCCTGCAATTGTTGGAAGGATACGTTATCGTCTGTGGAACATTATTTTAAAGAATAGACGGACTTTACTGTGATGGATAGGTAAAATTGTTTTACTGCCCTAATGCTGTAGCTAATCAGGAAGGGGTGCTAGAGAGGCAGAAATGACCAAATAAGTACTAAGTTTTGGTTCAGTTAAAAGGCTAAGTCACTGCCTGATTACTTAGAGATTTTTTTATGACTATATTAAATTTTTTCTTACCTTGGTAAATAAACATGCCAATATTTTTGTTAAGAAACTTAAACAAAGGTTTTTAAAAAGCAATTTTAACTGAAAACAGTTTCTAAATTCAAAATTGCTTTCATAGGCAGCTTTGTTATATTTTTTTTAACACTTTTTGTTTAACGAGCCACGATTGTTTACTAAGGAAATTTTTTACATACAACTTAATTGATAATTTTAGAGAGACGAAACTACATTTATTTATATATTAAATTATAGATGCATAAAATTGATAGCGGTTTTACGTAATATTTTGTTGTGATAAACCCATAGAGTATTCAAAAAAAAAGAGTGATAACGTCAACCACATTGCCTTGTGCGGAGCGAAAGCAGGTCTCGCCATACAAATGTTAAAATGTCATTTTTCAAATTATGTTTTCTAGACGTTTTTCAAAATTTAACTCAGCAGTTAACCATGATATAAGCTAAAATGTAACTTTTTCGCTCGTGGAACCTAGTTGAACCCCTTTGGTCCACGTACGTAACTGATCTTTCGTAACCGGCTACGAACATGGAATTTTTTTCTTCCTTTGATAACCAGCTACGAAAACAGAACTAATTTGTCGTTTTCGTAACCAAGTTTCGTGAGCAGCTACGAAAGAAGAATTTTGTTTCTTTTTCTGTAACTGGTTACTAATCAAGAATAATTATTCCAGGTTTGTAACCATGTATGTGGCTAAGGAAAAATACCTTCCGTGCACTTTCATAACTAAGTTTTGTTAACTGGTTAAGAAAAACCCTTTTTTATTATTGTTTTCACAACTGGTTTTTAAACAAGAATACGAAGTGTTCATTCATAACTGACAATCACAAATAGTTAAGAAACGAATAATTATGATTATGTTTTTATAACTAGCTACAGTCAGCAATAACATTTTTTGGCAAAAACAAGTAAACATCAGCAAAAACAAGCGAACATCGGCAAAAACAAGTGAACGTCGACAAAAACAAATGAATATCGGCAGAAACAAGCGAACATCGGCAAAAACAAGTAAACATCAACAAAAACAAGTGAACGTCGACAAAAACAAGTGAACGTCGATAAAAACAAGTGAACGTCGATAAAAACAAGTGAACATCGGCAAAAACAAGTGAGCGTCGGTGAAAACAAGTGTACAATTTAGATAAAAAAATCCGAAAAAAACGACGTTCACTTGTTTTTGCCGACGTTCACTTGTTTTTGCCGATGTTCGCTTGTTTTTGCTGATGTTTACTTGTTTTTGCCAAAAAATGTTATTGCTGACTGTAGCTAGTTATAAAAACATAATCATAATTATTCGTTTCTTAACTATTTGTGATTGTCAGTTATGAATGAACACTTCGTATTCTTGTTTAAAAACCAGTTGTGAAAACAATAATAAAAAAGGGTTTTTCTTAACCAGTTAACAAAACTTAGTTATGAAAGTGCACGGAAGGTATTTTTTAGCCACATACATGGTTACAAACCTGGAATAATTATTCTTGATTAGTAACCAGTTACAGAAAAAGAAACAAAATTCTTCTTTCGTAGCTGCTCACGAAACTTGGTTACGAAAACGACAAATTAGTTCTGTTTTCGTAGCTGGTTATCAAAGGAAGAAAAAAATTCCATGTTCGTAGCCGGTTACGAAAGATCAGTTACGTACGTGGACCAAAGGGTTGAACCGCAGTCGATCGAGGTATGATCGCAAACGGAGCTAGTGTCGCGGCCGCGTTGTTCATACCCGTGCTCACGGTTCATACTTCTATAGGGTTGCTCTATATTTTTTTATATACTCTAAGGATAAACCGCATCTACAAATACAATAGCTCACATCCAAACACCCAAATCTATCCATTGTTACGTCCGTCTACCCTTCAATAACAAAATGGACAAAATCAAAACCTTTACGAAATACTGATCGTAATTTAGGAACTACAAATAGCCGTACAAAGATTCAAATTCAATTTTCAGTACTTACTTGAAATAATTTTGAGAGCGTATTAAATAATTAGTGTCCGACTTTAATTGTGCAGCCGAAACCGAGGTTCGGGGTCGGTCTTGGTTTCGGTCTAAATTGAAACCGAAATTTGCTGAACCACTGGTCACTTAGCCGTAGCACAAGGCCTGAGATTTCGCCACTTTGTAAAATAGAGTAACATAGATATTTCTATGTTACGGTAACGTAAAAGTAACCCAAAAGTAACACATAATTTATTAAGTTTGCTGTACCTCAATCTAAGTTTCAAGTAGTGTTTGGCTCTACATGGGTGACTGGCCAGTTACAAAAATTCAGTTTCGGTTATTTGCTGCCGAAAATCTCAATTTTACTTCGAAATTTGCAATTCAATGCCGAAACTAAGACCGAAAATTCGATCGGACACTATAAATAAGAATCCTAGCGAAGTGGCGCCATAGACAAACCTCTTTTATCACAGCTGTTGAAATGCACACATTAACAATGCATTGTCCTTTGTAATAAAGCTAAGTGCGAACATGGCTTAGCGGATGGTCCCACTAACGTTTACTTGGATAACATTTTATATATTTCTAAATAGTGTAGGGATTGTGTAGGTATAGACAAAAATGGCGTAGGCTACACGCTTAAGTTACGTTGCAAATACAATACCAGACAGTAACAAAAAAATTACGCAAATATAACTAATTTATAATCTTATTTCAAATCAACAGATAAAATATTAAACAAAAAAATTAATGGGACCAACCTCATAATCTTAATATCTATGTCTTACGGTAAAAAAAAAGTAACGAGACTTGCCTATGGTCGCTTGCGAGCGAAGCGTTCGCTCCACTGGTAAGCTAATGGCTCTGAATTTTCCTAAACCTTCGACGTAGAAAAATAAATAAAATACGTAATAAAAAAATACTAACAAAACTATATTAAATCAAGAAATCGTTTCGTGTCTGAATTTGAGCGGAGACATGTTTAGAAATATTGATAAACATATTAAGAATTAATTTTAAAAAGAATTTAAGAATAAGTTTTCCACGTATTTTTTTTCCATAAGTGAATAAATTTCTTTCGTATTTACTTTTATAAATTGAAGAAAAAAGGTTAACTAGCTTATGGTTAAACGTAGAAAGTATCATCAACTTACAAACAGTTATAAACAATTTATTTATATTCTCTCTGTATGCGTGAATTTGTTACTTCTTAATTTAGTTTTTTTACGATTGTTTTAACTTTATTTGGTAATTTTTTATCGTCAATGTGCGAGAAAGAGAGATTTATAGTAATAGGCGCAATGTATTATGTACCTATGCATTGTAGACGAAGGTCTATGGATGCGTTATACTCCGCGGGTTATAGCGTTGGTTTAATGCTCTAAGGTTATAGCATATATGAAATCCCGCAAAATCAAATATGGCGGATTTTAAAACTAAATTACTTATGCTAATATAAAAAAAAAACGGTTTTTTTTTTGACAAATTAATTTGCGCCAGTAATCCGTTAAAAAGTTGTTTCATTATGAAAACGTTATTATTTTTTAAAGAATGGCTTCTTGCAATAAAATAATCTAGGTACCTACATCTATAGATGTTCTATACGTAATTAAATTTACACATACAAAGAGTCGATTTTCTGTTTCTAAAATACTAGAAGTTTTTTTTTTTAATTCAAGCTCAAATTCAGACACGCTTTAATATTTTGTTGTCTACAACTTTGGTCCCCGGATCAGATCCGTCATTACATCTATCAGTACAATTTGGTAAGCGCTAACCTACTAAACTAGAGTTTACTGTCGTTTGAAATGTAAACGAGAAAAGCTAAATAAATATCCTTAGTTAATTTGTATAAAACTATCTACCAGATTAGTTAACCAGGAGTTTTAAAAGAATATAAACGCAATAGTTCAATCGGTAGACTCTAGTTTCCTAGAATAACAGTGCCGCCATTTTGCGGACACTTTAAAACATTGTATGACGTCACTGAAATATTGTCTATGAAAACAAGATGGCGTGGTTTCCTGTACATTACAGTTCAAGTTGCCGTGTGGAGGTGCTGGAGAAGCGAGTGTTTTCAACAAGAAAAAAATAAAAATTTGAATAGATGAACTGTGGAACAGTAGAACTTAAATTGCATTTTGATCCGAAACAAACAACTGACAGTTCTCTAACTTGTACTAGGGGTACAGATAGCAAGTACCTGCCTTATTGCTTCCGCTAAATAACGGCTATTCTAGGAACTTAGAGCTTTATAAAAAAAAAATCTTGTCTATTAAAGACGTTTTTGCTACTAAGGACATAAAAGTATCATCGTTTACATTTCATCACGTGTCTTCCTTTACAAATTGTCTAACACTCGCGTTACCAAGGGCGTTGCAACAACAAAACTTATATTAACTTACGCAGCGACGACCTAATGTGAATGGATTGTTGAAAGACTTACAAAATTCATGACTTGATTTGTAGTAAATTTCTTTTACTTGCACTCAATAGTTAGACCTTATAGAATTCAGAAATTATGACATTAACTTGTAATCTTTTTTTTGTTTGGGTAAATCTTTTTTAGTTTTTTTTTATAATTGATAGACTCGCGTTTGACCGTTACCTATATTTCGATGACGCTTCAAAAACGGCTTGAGAAATGACCACAAATGATTTTATGGTATTATTTGAAATAAAAATTAGCAACTTGCGAATTCGAATCTAGTCGGACAATCCCGAAATCAACCCGCGAGTAAAACCGTAATA
The DNA here is from genome assembly GCA_936450705.2 of Protodeltote pygarga. Taxonomy (NCBI): domain Eukaryota; kingdom Metazoa; phylum Arthropoda; class Insecta; order Lepidoptera; family Noctuidae; genus Protodeltote; species Protodeltote pygarga. Next base: position 2,072,428 of record OW388264.2, on the reverse strand, counting down.
ATATTTAATATCAGAGTTATACGAGTATGTATATGGTAGAGATAATAGTATATGTTTGAACGCGCCTATGTCAGGAACTACCAGTCTGATTTAATAAAGTATTTTTGCGTTAGGTTAATTATCTCAATGTTAATAAGAAAATAAAATTATCATTTTTTACTAAATAGGCTCCAAATTTTGTAAAGTAGTAAATTAAAAAAAATCCATAAACATTAGGCCGCCTGGCGGCAAGTGGCACATGGCGTGATTTCCTGAACTTAGCACTAGTAATGAGTCGGGTTTCAGCAGAGTCCGAGAGCGCGCCGGTCTATATAAATACATCACAATATATTTACATACTAAACAGCCTTTTTTTGAGTTTTTTTTTTCTTTATATATTTTTTTAACAATAATAAGGAATTATTTTCTCATTTGTAATCAAATTAGAAGTGGGAAAATGATTTCTTATACTCTTATTTGAATTTGTTAGGAGATTAGCAGTTTTTTTTTAAATATATTTCTATTGTAAATTCAATAGATAACGATTGTTTAAAAAAATCTTTATTGTTGCTTAACATATAATTGTGTAGATATCTATTATTATTTATTCCTTGTAACTTGGTTTCTTAAAAAACTGCTAATATTCTAATTTATAACAATTAAATAGAATGTAACCATCGATTATATGTTTACATAAACAACAATCAGAATCTCGTTTTGTGATAGTATGTGATTTCTAACTATTAGTCTTTAAGTCAGACATGTAGGTGAAATCTTCAAAAAAATCTTAAAAACTAAGTTTGTGAGTACTAAAACAACTTAAAAGTGTATCATTTGATGACAAAAAATTCGTCACAGAAATATGTAAGTACCAAATAACTGTAACTATAATTTTAATGTGATGAAAAATATTGCCTGGTTTAGTAGAAATTATTTAAATTTGGCAAGACACTATATCGTATTAAAATTCTCAATTTTTGTGAAAAATCGGATCTTATAATGACATACTTTTTAACACTTATGAAATCAAGTTGTAAAAATACCGACTACAAGATATCTACTGTTGGATATAGATGCATGCAAATGCAGTAGATCGATTGATAACTTGATTCATGAATCATCAATCGTTTTACTGTTCGATGATATGATAGTTTCAGCAGTAGAACGATTGATAACTTAATTAATGAATCATCAATTGTTACACTATTAAATGTACATTCTGCAGTAGAACAATTAATAACTTGATTTATAAATTACCTATTAATCGTTACACTGATAGAACTACATTCTGCAGTGGTACAAATTATTGATGAATTTATTCACGAATCATCAATCGTTCTACTGTTAGATCCACATTCAGCAGTAAATCAATTGATAACTTGATTGATAAGTTCAAAATCAGCGTAATTTTAAGTTCACCTTCTACATGTCTGACTACCTTCACCTCTTCACGCCTTCTCCTCATTGAGGGGTTGTTCTTCATGTTTGTCCGGCGTAATGGTGGGGTTAGAAGAGCTCCAAGGCTGCAGCTCGCCGGAGCCGAAGGTCACGAAGGTAAGAGCTCCCGTGATGTACGTAGCTGCAAGGATGTAGAACACGATCTTCCATTGTTCTGGAGTGTTCTGCAAAGATAATTTTGTATTACTTGATGTGTAAATTAATAATTAAACTTTTGCTCGCGGCTTCACCCGCATGGAGGTTAACCAGGATAAAAATATGCTTATCATTAGGGTTCAGAACATGTCTGGCGTGTGCCAAAGTTTCATCCAAATCCACTGTAGAAAGAAAGAAAGAAAGAAATATACTTTATATGTCACATACAAAAACTCAAGCGCACATTTTTTTTTTAATAGGTATAAGTAAAAGAGCAAAATGCCAAAAGGGTCAGCCGCTCAGCATAATGCTAGCTGCTATTCAGCTGCTGCCCAAAATGGTATATAAAATTAAAACCTATTTTACTTAATACTAATTTAGAAGTTCACAATATTCATACAATTTATTACGAAAATATGTCTATGTTTGTGTATATGTATTCTGTATTCATCTACAATAATTTTAAGTTTTTACTTACGTTTTCCTTAGTAAGTTCTCCAACCATGAAAGTAGACAGCCAACCACCGAAGGACGAGAGAGTGTTTGCCAAGCCGAAGATTGTGCCTGTAACATCATATATTTTTATTTAATAAACTATAAGTACCTATGACTTGGCTGAAATTTCTGGAAACCGTCATGAAAGTACAAAGTCATGACTAGGCTTTATGACGATCCTTGATCCTTCATCTGTGCGTACCATTAGGACAGTATTAACTATTGTTGTTGGTTTATTATTACTTGCTTCCACCTGCAACTAAATCTGCGTGGATAGTCGGTAGCCCTACTTATTACAATACTGCTCATCCCCTGTAATTATTATGACAATTTGTACCCTAAAACCTGTCCAGTCTGTAAATCTGTCCAGTAATTTTCGCGCCAATCTCTGACAGATAGTTTCCAAAAACTACATATTCAGCTTCAGTATCGTTTCCCGAAGATGTAGCACGTTTTTACTTTAGACGTTCTTAAACTTTCACGAATTGGAATCATGTTTTAAATATTATTTCGGGTCTATTCGCGCACAGATAATTCAAAATAGTCATTATTGAACTAACCTCGACGTTTCGGTCAAGTTGCATTGACCGTGGTCACGAGAAGACTGCTGTATGCGGGTGTCATCGTCTTGAGCTGCGGGTGGTTTTCTCAACTACCCGCGTTTGATTTTGTGAAATTAGTTTAATTTAGTAGTTAGTTCAATAATGACTATTTTGAATTATCTGTGCGCGAATAGACCCGAAATAATATTTAAAACAAGATTTTACTTTGTTACGATTTTTATTATAATGCAAAGATACTAACCACTGAAGTTAGGCGCTATATCCAGTCCGTTGCCGAGGTACCCGGCTGTGACGGCACCGTTGATCGTGAGAGCTGAAGTGAAAATGGCGATAGACCACACTCTATCGCCGCCTAAGTACGCCTGAGCGATCATGAGGAGACCTGAAAACAAATGATAATGATTCAAATTGTAAAGTTTGTATTTTTGTAGAAAGAAAAATCGCGACCTAGTGGATAAAGCCCCTAGTCGCTCTGCAACTAAGCTATTTGTATCACCGCCCGTGTTATCCAAATTCTCTTCTACATGCAACCATCAGGAAATCCGTTGTCTCTGCCTACCTCTCTGGGAAACAGGCGTGAGTCTATGTATATATGTATTCAACCATCTCCATGTTACGGCTGTGTAATTCCTTACAAAAAATAGAAAAAATTGAAAAAGAGATAGAGAAACGAGCGGGATATGAACCTGTCACACTTGCTATACTGTGGCAGTACTCTAACCAACTGAGCTATCGTATCGCTGCCCGCACCTATCAAACTTCAAGTTCTACATCTATCGTCTTGAGGAGACGCTTGGTAATATACTACTAATACTTCGCTAAAATCCTATCTCTTTTTACTGATGTATTACCTGGCAGTCCTACAGCAAACCCAGTGAAGAGTTTCCTGGCAGCAGTGGTGGAGAGCTTCCCGCTTCGCCTCAGCCAATCAGCGAGCACCGACGATGCCAACGCACACAAATATTTGCCCAAATACGGGAGCGATGAAAGGAGGCCGTTCTGTTGACAAAGAGAAGAAAGAAAATTGAAAATTAATTAATTAATTGGTTGTCTGTCCGAAGTCCTAAAATACATCCCAAAAAGGAATTTATTTATTTCCTGAAAAGTGTAGTTGGGGTAGACGTAGATAAGAGAGTAAGAGTAGGGATATTTTGTCTTCGGATTGAGCTAACAGTGTCTTACCCTCCCCGAACTTTGCTTATGTCAGCCTGGGCTGAGCTTGTAGCCATAATCATGTCCCAAATCAAAATCCGATCCAGCTAGTTCCTAGCATGTCCCCAAGCAACGCATTGCCGAGGCTCGAGTCCCATTTGGGGGCGCCCTTAGCTGATGTTGCTTTAGGTTTAGTTTATTACTTTATAACTGAAGGCTTTTTAGGTCTCACTAGAAGTCCAGTTAATCAGACTGAGCTCCCTAGAGCTATAACTGACAGAGACCACGTAGAAAAAAAAGCTATCATTGGAGAGGCTTGTTGTCTAAAAAAAATATTTTGCATAAAAAGTACCTACGTCTACTTTACTCTCATTTTTATTTCCCCGAAAACATTAGTAAACAAATACATACACTATTGCTAATGACAGGGCGATAACCCTCTCAAATCTACAGATGAAAAATACTGAATATTACAATTGTGTACAAAACACTTGAATGTGTTATCGTTCATAGGCCTTTCAACCCATATTACACGTACGTAGCCCGAGGGTTAAGTCGAGCAAAAAAGGCTGGTTTTGGTACATTAGCTGCCGATGTCACTAATATTATAAACCAGCTTTTCGCAAACGCGTCCTCCACGGATTAATTCAATGAATTCACATCAAACAGGCAATGGACATAGATTACTTTAAGTAACTACTCATAAAAAATAAAATACCCAACTTAGTGGTGGAAAAATGATTTAGGTAGGTACACAGTCTTGACGCATAAACATTAACATCTTCCACGAAGCAAAAATTAGGTCTGATCAATGGACTGATTGCATTCATAGATTTAATTATGAGTAATTCTTAGAAGAGGAAAAGGCCTAGGTGAAGGAAAAATAGTAAGCAAGCCTAGTATTTTTTTAGAGGTAAATGCATACATCGTATATGTATACATACATCGTCATATGTTACAGAATATTCTAGGCAATAAGGAAGTTATAGAAAGCCGTTACTGCTACAAACAGTTAGCGAATAGTAAACTGATAATTTAGTCTCTTTTTGAATGAACCTCAATATGTAAGTAATGTAGGTACCTACTACCTACCAATGCAGCGCCGGTGTTAGGGCAACTGACATTCCGGGCAAAAATATTGTGGCGACTATGAAGGAAATCAATATCGAGTGTTAATTTTTTGCTGATTCCAATTTTTTGCTGCTTGAGGCCCCCGCAAATTTAGCGCTCTGGGCCGTCGGCCCATCGCGCCCTCTAAAGCTGGGTATCCACTATGTTCGCGAACCTCTTGCTCCACATAGTGGATACGTTAGCGCTCCTGGAGGTAAACGTTTTCACTATGTGGAGCAGTTGCAGGAGCGCGGAGCGCAAGAGGTTCGCGAACTTAATGGATACCCAGCTTAACGCCTACACTGATATCTGACCCCGCAAATTTAGAATGTTACTCCTATTTTTGCAGGGATAATAAATAGGTAGTCGTTTCATAGATAAATATTAAATAAATAAAGTAAAGGTCTACTTATTTCAGATTTATTTGTCACTTTTAAATATTGGCAGATATTAGAATTATTCGAGTTATAAGAACCAATCGTTACTTAAATGCGTATATACGCTTCTACGATTATCGTATACGTATGACATTTAAAAAACGACTTCAATGTTATCAAGTATTTAATGAAACCCGACCACCGGTGATCACTTGATTATTGATAAGACTATGGAGTAAATATACGAGCTTCTGAATACAAAGATGCATTTATACAGCTTGTTAAGAAAACCCTGTCCGACCCGAAAGGGGCACATAGGTACTTCAATAATATAACCAAATATGAATAAACAATTTACATTATTGATAAGGATAACGTTGTAATATTTTTTTTAAATGTGTGATTTTTACACAAATTAACTTAAAATTTGGTAAAATTCCAAAAACTGACAACACTATATGACTTCGCTACGCTACCCGAAAACTGACGAGTGCGCCGACCGTCGCCCGCCTGTGTTGTCATGTAAGTTTCCTCATTTTTTAATTTTTTAATCATTTTTATTCGGGGTATTTTTTTTTACTTATTATGTGAAAAAAATTACACAAATAGAATCACATCCCGATACCTACTAATACCTTCACGGATCGGACAGGGTTTTCTTAACATATTGTATAATCTAGCTAGTCATTAAAAAGGAATATTCAATCATTGTTATTTAACGTAATGTCCACAGACTTGAATATCAATTAGATCATATTCACATTCGTGCGTAGGTGCGCTGACGCATACAATTTTCCATAGAACGACGATACAAAAATCTCCTCATATGTGTCGTAAACAATAAACATTGCTTTTGTTTTCGTATACTTTATGTGCATTCAGCTTAGATGATTCAGCCTAGTCGTTAGGGATGTCCTCTGAATTTTATTACCACATTATGATCCTATTATGGTACGTCGATGTATGTGTAATACTACAATCTGTCAAATTTCTTTAATAGATTTTCAACTTTCTTACTAAAGCATTAGGTTCGAAGTTGATTGGGAAAATTGGACAGTTTCGCGTAGCTTGGCGTATGAGAAAAGGCTTAAATGTGTCACTTTCTGAGGCGATATAACGATGCATGTCAGAAGTTAGCTTTTCATGGAGTGAGCGGGATGCAAAGCATGAACGATAGCGAGTAATAGAGACAAAACAATATGCTTATAACTCACTCTACATAATGCATTGTTTTTACTACTGTTAAAGGTGTTTGAATTGGGTATGATTGTGATGTGCGATGGATCGGATTAAACATGCTAATTATTGCTAATAAGAAAGTAATGCAATGAAGACTAAAAGAAAGAGAGAGAGAAAATACATTGCCGTAACTTCCCATACTTTAGGCAGTTATGAATAGTCTTATTTCTAATATTGTTTATTGTAAGAGTGTCTCTACTCCGTAGTGATAGGACAGTTGGACTGCCAAGTTAAAGGTTCGAAAACCACACACCTCTGACTTTTCGGATTTATGTGCGTATTAGAAACTAATTATCACTTGCTAATGGTGAAGGAAACGTGAAGAAACCAGCGCACCTGTGTGTAAAGCCTTGTCAGAGGCCTACAGGTGGTTTAAACTCTGACACCAGGTTATTCATCAACCATACGAAGAAGAAGAAGCTTAAATTTTCTCCTGTCAAAATAAAATCTTGACTGTATACTTCTGGAACTTCTAAAACCCTAAATTGCACGGATTGGGGCCTTTGTCCTGTAGTAGGATAGTAACAGCTGATATTTTTATGTGGTTTACCACAATGCGGTCACGGTAGTATGTTAAACATTCGTCATTTTCCTCATTATTTTAAATTGTAATAGTTGCTGCTAAATAACACATAAATACCATTTTTGATTGACTGTCTCATCGGTCTTTTTAAACGGTTTTACTTAGCCTGACCTGTTTATTATTTGGTTCAAATTTAGTCATTGATATTTCACCCCCTTCCTGTTGACAGATTGATCTGATATTTGGTATCAGCCATAGAAATATTAAATAAGGAGAAGTGGCAAGGGGGCGTTCCCACATCTACGCCGTACGACTCCTCGAGTCGTACACGCTATATATAACAATAAACTTAATTAGTAAAACAATCATTTACCATATTAATTATATTAGATTTCTCTTTAAATTCATTAAAAACAACAAATCTAAAAATATTTGCTGTCTTTATTATGTTATTTTGGTTTTCATGGAGCTCAACGACTTTATTATTTTTGTACGAAATACATTGCTTCTTAAGTACTATCTCAGTTCGATACTGTGTTAATAAACGAAGCAATGTAAAAATAACATAACGATATTTTCAACATTACAACAGTTAAGCTCTTGCTAATAGAAGCGAACGGAAGTGTTACAATTCGCGCTGAGAATTTTTAAAAGTCTGTTACACCTAGTGCTGTGATTGGTTGTTGTTGTGATTTGCATTTCCTTGTTGCTCCGGTGGTGTTCTTACCTGTGGTCTACGCCCAGTGGGAGGAGCTAGAGAGGGATAGATAATTTATGTGAGCCTCGTCCTCAACTATATTTAGAAAATAATAAGTTATAAAATACTTGAAAACATCCAAAAAGTCGTCGCATCCACTGGGAATCGAACTGACACCCACGATAGTCTGAGGCGGTGAGCGTGCGCACCGAGCCATTCAAGCATTCGGCCACAGTATCGAAAAAGTTAATCTACTACTACTGCTATGCCTCGCAAGATGCACTCTCCTTCGCAAAGTACCATAAGCACAGGCGGCCTTGCGGAAGCACGGTCTGAGCCGAATCTTTCTCCTGTAGCTGGGATGGAACGTGGCGTCTTGGAATCCGTTAACGTTACAACTAGGCCGAGTCATAAGCGACTTCGTGGAGATGATAGCTTTGAGCAGGATAGGTTTGAAGAATTAAAAACCATGTTGCTGTCTTGGAAGGCCGATCAGGATACCACTCTTAATAAGTTGATGTCAGAGGTCTCTGAATTAAAACGCCAGAACAGCGCTATCCAAAAATCGAACCAAGAGATAGAAAAAGCAATTCAATTCTTCAGCGCTAGTTTTGATGACATTAGAAACCGCTTAGATGTTTTAGAAAAAGGGCACGGTGAGCACGCCAAACGTTTAAATAGTATGGCTAGTGGCTGTTATGACAAGACAGTTGCTACTCTGGAGGCTAAAATTGACTCAATGGAGCAGCAGGCGCGCCAATGTAATATAGAAATTTGTAACTTGCCTGAAAAACGCACCGAGAATCTGCTTACCATAATGGAGTCCATAGGTAATGCTATCAATATGCCAGTACCTGTTAGCGACATTGTATCAATTCACAGGGTTCCTCATGCACAACAGAACAATAATAAGCCCAAAAATATAATTGTAAAATTTAATTCTCGTATTACTCGTGACAACTTACTAGGCGCCTACCGGAATACAAAGAGTCTCAAGTCGGACCAACTAGGAATTTCAGGCGCTCCGGTGCCAATTTACTTGAACGAACATTTAACCCTAAAAAATAAGACTTTATTTCGTGAGACCAGAAGTATTGCCAGCAAGTCTGGATTTAAGTATGTTTGGGTCAGGAACGCCACAGTACTTGTGCGTGAGAGAGAGGGGATTTCAGCAGTTGCGATACGTTCCGAAGAAGACCTCAAAAAATTGGCTGCTAATCAGAAAGTTGCCACTGAAAAGACATTGTAATATGGATAAATATATTAATGTATTTTGTATACTTATATTGTTGTCCTATTTATCTGTATATTTAGTTACAGTTTTGTTTGTTTCGAGTGCAGGATTACATGTTCCTTTGTGCCTAATCATCATGTTATGTTTATCTTTTTCTGTTAAAGTGCGTTTGCGTTCAACTACACTGTATATTAAGCACTTGCCTAATAATTTTCTGTACATTATGTCGTGTCACAGAATCTCGTTAAGAATATTACATAATTTTGCTATAGAACTAAGGTTTGTATGTTTAATGGGGAGAGTGTACCCAGAGAATTATGTGAGCTGTAATTTTATTGCCATGTACTTCGAACTCAGAGCTATTATTTTAATATCGTTTACCGCTAAATCTTATGCTAGACTTATTTGTTGTTGTGTACTAACCGATGGCTGCTAATAATATTATGATTTATTATCAGAATTGTGGAGGGATTCGTACAAAGTTACATACACTCTACATGAATATAATGTCATGTTCTTATGATGTTATTATATTAACGGAAACTTGGCTTATTCCTAGTATCCAAGACAATGAATTTATTGACGACCGCTACATAGTCTTTAGATGCGATCGTGATCGTCTGGCTACCAAAAAATCTGAGGGTGGTGGTGTCTTGGTTGCTGTGCTTCGAGAGCTAAGACCTACTAAAATCGTATCACAACTTCTTCAAAGTGAAATCGAACAAGTAGTGGTCCAAGTGCCATCTCAACATAGTACACATCATATCATTAGTGCTGTATATATACCACCGGGTACACGCGAAGAAATATATACACATTACCTAAACTTGTTACAAGGCTTCGCTAATGACCCCTCATGTGACACCTTTTTCGTCGTAGGAGATTTTAATCGCCCTGATATTGACTGGTCGGTCCAGGGTAACCATGTTACTGGAAAAGCCTCTAACCTAACTGATCGAATTTTATTAAATTTTATAAGTGTAATTAATGGTTTGCAATTTAATACTCTAAAAAATCAACTTGGTCGAATCTTAGACCTATTCATTTCTAATATAGACTGTCAGACAGTGTATTGTAATACTCTCCTTAATCCTGTCTGTCATCATCCCCCGTATTCCATATTAACCAGTTTGGACATGCAGTTCACTCCTTTGAAATATCGTTCAGTTATTAGACACAATTTTTATAAAGCGAATTATGACAACATAAATGATGAGCTAGCTGGAATTGATTGGGGAAAGGAACTCTCTCATTTGTCTTCGGAACAGGCCGTGCACATATTTTATGAAATATTATATAGTATAATTAGATCGCATGTACCTTTAACTCGTCCTAAAAATTCTAACTTTCCTGTCTGGTTTTCCCCCTCACTTATAAGAGTTTTTAAAACAAAAGAAAGAGCGTGGATTCGTTGGAAAAAATATAGCAATCACTATGATTATTTTAAGTTTTCCAGTAACCGCAACTTGTTCCATCGTGAGTCCACTGCATGTTATCGGAATTACATAAACTCGGTCGAGGATAGTATACCTAAAAATATTAAACACTTCTGGACCTATGTTGCGGCAAAAAAATATAAAGGGAACCTTCCCGCTAATATGTATTTTAAAAATATCACTTGCGATAATGCCCCAGATATATGTAACTTGTTCTCATCATTCTTTCGTTCTGTTTATGAGTCGTCAACTTTTAACCCTAATGAATGGCAGCCTGGTAATAATTATGCTGATAACTCAAGTTGCATATCTGATATTTATTTATCTAAAACGGCTATATCCAAAGCGCTTTCATCATTGGATCACTCGAAGGGAGCTGGGCCAGACGGTTTACCCCCTCTACTATTTATAAAAACAAGTGACACCATAAGTACGGCGTTACATATAATTTTCAATAAGTGTCTACTTGAGGGAACTTTTCCGAATATCTGGAAACAGGCATTTATTACTCCTGTTTACAAAAGTGGGGATAAGAGCAATGTAGAAAATTATCGACCCATCTCTATCCTTTCCACGTTATCGAAGGTTTTTGAGAGTCTTGTGCACGGTGCATTATATCCTCAAATTCGCGGGCTCATAATACCTGAACAACATGGTTTTGTCAAACGTCGCTCTACTACTACAAACCTTATGGTATTTACGAACTATCTTTTTGAACGTATGGAACAACGGGTCCAGGTAGATGCCGTGTACACTGATTTTCAGAAGGCCTTCGATAAGGTGGATCACACTATACTTATGGAGAAAATTGCCTTTAATGGAATACGTGGCAACTTACTTCGTTGGTTTGTTTCTTATATTTTCAATAGGACTCAAAAGGTTGTTGTGAATGGGTATGAATCTGACTCTATAGTTGTTGAATCTGGTGTTCCCCAAGGATCTATATTAGGACCCCTTCTTTTTATAATATTTATTAATGATATAAACCAATGTTTTACTAATTCACAATTTTTAATGTATGCAGATGATATCAAAATGTACACTTCCTGTACAAATTTAGATGATTGTTTACGCCTTCAAGATGATCTAAATAGACTCCATACGTATTGTATTAACAATAAACTCTTTCTTAGTCTTCCTAAATGTCACACCATCTCATTTACAAAGAAAAGGAAAAAAATTAACTTTGTTTACTCAATAAATAATACTAAGTTAAACAAGGTGAACTCAGTTCGTGATTTGGGGGTAACCTTGGATTCCTGTTTACATCTTGATTTACATGTAGATAATGTAGTTAATAAAACCTTTCAGATGTTTGGTTTCGTTATGAGATCTTCTCGTGACTTTGTGCGGCCCTCTACCTTTCTATTGCTATATAAAACTTTGATACGCTCCCAGTTAGAGTATGCAATTCCGATCTGGAACCCATTCTACGACAAGTACAAATCTAGACTCGAAATGGTACAGAAAAAGTTTCTTCGCTCGATGAATTATAAATGCCATCAATCCAAAGTCCCTTATGAGCAATTACTGAAGCGGTATAGAGTTCTGAGTTTGGAGTCTCGGCGACTGTTGTTGGAGGCTTTAATGTTACACGGCATATGTAATAACAGATTTGACTGTACTCAGTTAACAAATAAGCTGTGTTACATAGTGCCCAGAACTGTTGTGCGGCGGGGAGTGCGCGTACCTCGGCTTTTTCACACAGACACGTGCAGAAGTAATGCCGGGATACGGGCACCCCTTCGTCATCTTGTCGAGACATTCAACAAGCATTTTATGAGCCTAGATATATTTTCCTTAAACATCAATCAATTTAAACGCAGTGCCATAAAATTGTTAACTGACAGTAGCGCATTTGTTTAATCTTTTTTTTATTCTTATTATTTTCCATTTAACCTTTATATTGTTCATTCGTTTTTCTTTGAATTCTTTTGATAACCTGTGGATAATGGTGTGGGTTACATGTTTGTTAATCTAGTTTAGCTACTTTTTTTGTATAATCCTTAGCATGTAACTGTTTATTGTCCCAAATAAATAAATAAATAAATAACATTAGAATTTATGTCGTGGTAGGGCCGCAGGTATCGGTCGCGAAAGTACTCGCTGTAGATCCATGTGTGAGTAAGACTGAGTAAGGGCAGTGCATGTTGCATGATCGCTGTGTATAAAGTAATAAAGTGCATATTTGTTTGTGCTGCATGCACAGAGTTGTTGTATGCGAGAATGTCTGAGATTGGTCCGAGACATTGCGTTTATTGAATTGCGTGTGTAGTTGTGGCGAGTGGTAGGGACAAACTGGAGACACTAGGTTCCTGTACATTTTATACCACACGGGCATATCTCCTTCTTTCCAATATCTTTGGTATCAGCATTCGTTTTAATGACAAAACTATTTTACGTAAAAAAAATAAGTATTTAAAATTATTTAAAAGAAAGTAAGTACTTATGACAGATAAGCTGCCATATTCAATTGGAAGATGATCCTAAAACTTAAAGGAATTGGTCTCAAAGAAGCCAGTCATTAGACCATATATTTTTTGCATGTTCTGGAAATTCCAGGTCTGTAGATCTTTACTCCCATCTACCAGATTAGGAGAAAGATTAGGTATTTCATTAGTTTTAAGTTCCGTTGCATTGCGATAGATTATATATCGGTTTTTTATTGCTTACCAACTCACGTAGGTAGGTATTCAGTATTTTGGTACTCTATTAACAAAATCGTTTCAAAGAATACAAAAAAACGTGACTTTGGCTTTGAAATTTATTCGTATGCGAATTTCAAAAGTCAAATGGAGAAAATCCAAAAAAAAATCTTATAAACCATACACCTCACACCTCAGGGTATAACGTCAGTCGTCATAACACTAGAATGCTCTTTGCAATATTACTGAGAAATGACTAGTTTGTTAGCAGGCCAACAAAACATGATTGTCCCATAGTGTATTGTGCAATGTCGCGCTCGACGAGACAACATCAATAGTAGGTATTGCAAGCTTAGACTAGGTACTTCAATTACCACATCTTATTATTCTAGAATGTTCAAAATGACCCTAAAATGTTTATTACAATGTTATTTTTACTCTAGTGGAGGTGGTTCAAGTGGTGGAGGTGGAGTGGTTCAAGAACGGTCATTGTGGGATTCTAAGGAGGAGGTCTAGAGAGAGAATTTTTGGTTCTTGATAGTCATTTATATCGATTGATGACCTAAATAACGAGTGGTCCCTAACCACTTAAATTCTATTAATTGCTGATAAAGTGTCAAAATAAATGTCAAATATAGGGTTATGGCATAGAGTATATAAGAAAATATAGAGTGATAACGTCAACCACATTGCCTTGTGCGGAGCGAAAGCAGGTCTCACCATAGAAATGTTAAAATGTCATTTTTTCAAATTATGTTTTCTAGACGTTTTTCAAAATTTAACTCAGCAGTTAACCATGATGTAAGCTAAAATGTAACTTTTTCCCTCGTGAAGCCTAGTTGAACCGCAGTCGATCGAGGTATGATCGCAAACGGAGCTCGTGTCGCGGCCGCGTTGTTCATACCCGTGCTCACAGTTCATACTTCTATAAGGTTGCTCTATATTTTCTTATATACTCTAAGGGTTATGGTGAATATGACTTGCTATGAAATTAATGTGAAAATGTTTCGTATGCGAATTTGAAAAGTCATTGGTGAAATTCAAAAGTCGACTACCAGTCTAAAATTTATTACCCGGTCTAAATTACATAGACCTTCTATACGACCTTTAACAATATGGCAAAAGGAAGGCCATAGATGCGTCACTAGTGTTCTTGTGAAATTATGCGTGTAATCTGTACAAACCTTGGAGTGATTAATTGAAATCTCTTTAATTATCATTTTATTGGTATACAATGAACTTGCTCCAGTTTACTTTTTATGTATATGGGCACGGAAATGATTTTCTGCAATTTTGTCTAATACACACACATTTACAGGAATGCATAATTCTTTTCTTTGAACGTATTTGATGATTTTATTTTATTACCTAATTTAACTTTTAAATTGATAATTTATTGTTCCTTGATTTTTTATAAAGTAAATCCATAATATTTTACCTTTTGGAAAACAATGCTCTACCATTATGTCTGCTACCATTTCACCCAATATAATAATTATGTACATGAAAATCAATTTATTACAAAATTTCGACCAAAAACCGAACGGACAGACAAAAAATACAATCCACGACTGCGCAAATCAATTTATCACCCTCCCTTGTAAGTATTTGAAGTTTCGAACCCTAAGTAACACCATAAAAGGCGCCGGCGGACAAAACTTATTAAGGGCGTATCTTTGAAGGGTTCCTTAAGGGACACCCTTACCTTGTAATTCCCAGTACTTATTTATTAATGGATTTCCCATAACACACTTTCATCACACTAAAGACAGTTTAAAACTATACCTACTTTAATTTTAAATAGATTCATATTTTCTTAAAAACTATATGTAGGTATGAATGTTTATAAAAAAAAATTCATAATATTTTTACTTTTGGAAGTTACAAAGCGCTATATAAAAATGCTTTGGATGCTAAATTTGACAAAACATGTAGCCATATAGCTTGTATAGTTCAATACTATTTTACCTTTGACGGAATTGTTTGGTCTGTCTGTTACCGTTTTGTTTGTGTTGGTGCCGAGTGGTTTCCAGCCGTCGTCGTCGTTTCCGTAAGAAGCGACAGAAGGAAAAATCTAGAGGATAGGCAGCAGCATCCTACTGTGTAATAGCAACCATCTGCTACTGCGATCGCCAAACCACATGCCTAGCGTGGCTATGAAGGCAAACACCTTTTAATGAGCGCACAAAATAAGTGGTACGCTAAGGTGGTGCGTATGAGAAGAGGCCTATGTCCAGCAGTAGACGAAAGAGGTTGTGTAGGTTACCATTTTACCCAATATTTAAAACGCTATCTCTAATTCTGTATCGAAATGATTAATGAAAAAACATAGAATAAACATTTTAATGTTTTTTTAAGAACAACAAGTCTATAATCCAACGGGTAAGTTATCGCTTCATCGCAAACACAAGTCACTCCTCTCTTTACTACGACCACGTATCGTAAACTGAGTACTTAGTAACTGTTTTGTCGGGACTGCATTCCGTCTAAAGATAGATCAAAGCTAACATTAGCTGGGAAAACCCGGTTTAACGATATACGGACACGAGAATGCAGACAGAACCTTAGGAATTTTGTGACATGTTGTTTGGTTAGAAATGAATTAAAGATGTCGCGTCTGACGGTCATAGTTGTAATTGTAATGTACTGGTTAATTCAGCAAGGAGTTCTTTACTAACTTCTTACAAGGAGAAGGCAGGGGCTTGAAGTTCATATAGGCAAAAAGGCATTGCCTGCCCTGACACTGACAGATAAGACGCAGACGAAGAATTAGTGAAACTAAGTAGGATTTGTATGTACTGTCTAAAATGTCTGTGTACGGCGCTGGGAGTAGGAGTAGCCCAGAAAGAGACTAGCAATGAGAGCCTATTGGTATGACTGTTGGACTGCCATGTCAAAGGTCGGAAGCCCAGGCACGCACCTCTGACTTCTTGAATTTACGTAAGTATCAAAAATGAATGATCACTTGCTAAAACGGTGAAGGAAAACATCGCGAGGAAACCAGCACATTTTCAACGGTTTAGTAACGCAATATCAGAGGCCTACGAAAAACTCTATCACAACTAATCGCAAGCGATTACACTACTACAATTATATCAAAAAATATAAAAACAAATACAATACATAAATAATAATGTAAGTAATGTAATGCAATACATAACAAAGAAGAAGTCTTAATAATATAAATATTATACAATTAAAATATATATAATTAAAATGTATAAGTAGGTATAATAATAAATAAATACAATAAATATAGGTAAATAGGTTCACAACTACTTACATAAACTATAAATTATTATTACTACCTAAATTACATAAAAAATAACCATTCTCATAACTTAAATTTAAGAATTAAAATTAACTAATAAAATAAATATTATATAATAATTTAATAAATATAATAAAAGTACCTAGTACCTACATACCTAATGCTGAGTACTTGAATAATTAATATTTAATTTATTAAGGAGAACAATGCATAAATGTATACCAAATATATTTTAAAATTAGTTTTATTAAGTAGTTCATAAAAAAAAATATAATATATAATTTTAAGGCCTCATTCTCTCTCTTACTTTTGCTGTGCCCGACAGGGTACATGATGATCTCATAGTTAATAAGTTACCATCTAAGACTCACATTGTGGAATGCAATAAAGTTTTTGAATTTGAATTTGATTATTGCTTCGTGCTCTGGCACCAGGTTGTTCATCAACCTACAGGAAATAAAGACAAGGAAGAGGAGGACCTTGTGTTTTTTTATAAGTAATTTCAATACAGAATATTAAAGAACATTTTATCCCGTGTGTTATTCGGAAAGAACTGAAATATATTATACATTTTTTCAGACAAATTCCATGTGGATTTTTCGGCAGCAATTTTTGAAATTCGAGTAATTTCGCGATCGTTTGTTGTTTTGCCCTTAACACAGCAACGGAACAATGCAAACAACGTGATTTTAGCATTAGCTTATGAGCTAGAACTGCTGGGATGGTATTTAGGGAAAAACAAGCATCTGCGGTAGATGGTGTAGAGTAGAGAGAGATTTTAGAACTCAATAATATAATTATCCGATTTCTTGTCAGGACGAATCTCTTCAAAAATCTTGTTACGTGTAAGTACGGTACTCCGCTCTACTCAAACAGCGCGGCACAAGTTCAGGCAACATCAACATCAATGTTTATCATTACAGTTATGGGAATACTACTTATTGTTTCGACTACCAGACACAATAGAACGTTTTAGACACGTTTTGATTGGATTAGCTATCTCATTTGCACAGATGTTTAGTTTTGAAATTAGGTGTTTTGGAATACAAGGCGAATATCAGAAAAAATATAGCCTTGGTAAACAAACGATGAAGAATAGAGTTGATGGATGAATTGTGTGAATAATGACATAAAAAGGGAGTAAGTAAGTATTGACGTGACGGTTAATAGAGATGAATGGAATAAGAAAATATATTGTGCCGACACTAAATAAAATTACCCGAGACCCAATCTTAAAAAACTAAATGCAAAAGCCACGTGCAAAAACTAGTTAGAATACCTAGACTATGTTTTAAACTTATGTAATTATCCAAGCAGACTTAGATAAGCCAGTTTTCATTTTTAATGGTCCTAGATATATAAAATACGAAAAGCCCTCAAATGAATTGGTTCAGAATCCTAACCTGCTAACTAATAATTATTAATGCGAAAGTAACGTTCGTTTGTTACCTTTTTACGCCTAAAACACGCACTGAATTGATCATCTTGAAATTTTGCATATACGTTGTCAGGTGTACAGAAACGGACATAGAGTATTTTTCATCCCGAAAAAAAATACTGTTCCCGAGAAAAGCAACAATAACCATAGGTAAGTCAATGACAATCTATGACGCCATATGTTGGCTACAATTTATCAATACCTAATACTACCACGAGGGCAAAGCCGCGAGTGGAAGCAAGTACTTAAAATAAATGACAGTTTGAATGCGGGCCCTGAAGTTTCGTCGAAGTAATTATACTGCGTAGTAATTTAGAACTTCAATATTACTTAGTACTAGCGGCTACTTATTTGAGCCTTTTGGGGTCGAGACGCTGGGGTTGTGGGGGCCGGGAGCCCGAAAAATTTTTAAAGAACTATCGGGGCGTCTGGTCGAAGCTACTCGGGATCAAAACGCTGGCCTATACCTAGCTCAAAGGCTTAGCATTGCCATTCAACGTGGCAATGCAGCCAGCGTTTTGGGGAACCCACTGGAAGCGGTCTTTTAGATTGAGTTTTTATCTTTTTATTTTAGTTTTAGTGTTAGTTTTTAGTTTTAGTTCTATGTGTGATTAGGTAATTGTTTGTACTAGCGCTCATTGCAAGCCATTAGACATTACAATTGCGCAAGTTTAGGATTGAATGGACGTCTAAATGTTAGGAAAAATTGTACATTGAGAAAGAAACTGAGTAAATGGGGAAATCACTGATAACGTGTCAGTTTCATAGTATTTAGTCATGTCATTGTTGCTGTCTATTAATTAATTATTGATGTATTCGTATTAAGATAGTGGTTATGTAGTTTGTAATACTTGAAATCGCTTAGCAAGCTCTTGGGCATGTATCAATGTGCCTCTGATTCCACTGACTTACGTTGAAGGACATCGTGAGGAAACCTGGACCTAATAGTCTGTAACCGCCAACACGCAGTGAGCTAAAGTGATGGTTAATGCTTGATTCTTCTGTATGAGAAGAGGCCTCTGCCCTGCAGTGGGGCAGTTACAGGCTGATCTATTGTTTATTATTATTAATGCTGTATTCGTCGACAATTACTTTTCTCTTAATTTCCACTGACGGTTTCAGCAGACGGGCGTGACAAATTAATGAAATATTTGCACAGTTGACTAACTTTTTATTTTACTTATTATTTTTAAGAAGTCACATGTGTTTGTGTTTGCCCACTAATCCATCACGGAATCTATTTTGCAATATGACGAATTCTGAAAATCGTATACGAATATCGAGTTTCCCTATTTTCGACGACTAACCATTAGACTTCTAATTTCTGCCGATATAATTATTCAATAAAATATATCGAATTCAATCATTGCGGACCACAGATTATTCCTAATTAGTGTTCCGATGCATGGTACTAAACAAATTATAGGTTTTCATTGCGTACAAATTCAAGTCTTCTTCGTAAAATGAAGAACATAGGTACAAATAACATATTTGGTATTTGACTTTATTGGCAACATAGTGCTTAGTTTTGTATGGTTCAAAAGTACGTAAAAAATGTCTACTCGCCACGAAATTCGCGTGAGGAAATGTTTCGTATGCGAATTTGAAAAGTCATCGGTGAAATTAAAGAATAGGCCTAATGTCTTAGATCGCAAGCGGTATTATTGTCTTCAAGGATAGGATGGGGGATCACCATCGTTAGAAGGATAGGAAAGTGGTATTAAGATGACGTAATTTATGGATTGTTGCTTGTAGACTTTGTAATGATAAACGGGTCAATTAATAGCCACTTACATTGCCGGAACAGCTTAGTGTTTGGAAGACAGGAAATGTTATGGACAAGGTAACCTTAGTTAGCAATAAAAACTAAATTAATATAATCATGCATATTATGTATGTGCGCTGGTGTAGGTAGATGAACCTTTAACTCCATAGCCAGTTATACTAGGTACTTAATGTAAAATACTAGATGTCGCACACGACTTCCGCGCGGAATTAAGTTTTCCTAGTAAAAGTCTATGTTAAATTTTTAAAACCATGGGTTACATTATTGCAATTTTCGTAAGGATCTCTATTAAAAAAATACACGTGTTACTCGCTGATAATGTACTTGTGATAGGTACTACGAAAATTGCAATATTGTAGCTCAATTTTTCAGTATTGTAGCCGGCGAAGTCGCGTGCGACTTCTAGTTTTACATTATAGCAATTATTCATCTCGTTTATACTAAGTTGTTTTATTATTCAAAAAGTTTTTATAAAATAATGATCATTTAAAGTAGGTATTGGTTTTATCAATTGAAATTACAAGTATTGAATGTAATTTGGTTGAAATTTTAAATTTTAATTTTATATTATTGTTTTTTTTTTAATGTTTAAGTGCAAGTTAAAAAAACAACACTATGTACCCACACTCTGCTGTACTAGGAGTATATAAGCGGATATTCCATAGTTTTTATACTTACTTTTAAGTAATCTGTGGTTTTTATTAACAATCTTGGGTTCACTGCGTAGATTGATATCGTTGTTAATGTTTTACAAAGAACTATCTATAAAAAATATTATGAAAAAGAGCTACAACTTGTAAAATAGCCAATAAAAAAGCTAACTTCACTTGAAAACCGCAACACGTGAGCTTTTTTGTGTTGAATAAATATTAACTCATAAAAGCATGACATGATATTATAATACCAAAAACTCAAAAGCCGGTTTAGCTTCCTCAGAAGAGCTCCAGCTAATACCGGTGCTGCTGACGCAAGACGCAATTTCTGGCGTCCAGAAGCCTGCAGTTCATATAGATAGGTAAAAAGGCACTGCCTACCCTGACAGACGCCTGCCTGACGGCCTGACCTGATATAACGACGCTGATGAGGAATTAGTGAAACTAAGTAGGATTTTATTTGTGTATAGGTACGTCTACCCTATCGAAAATGTCTGTGCACGCCTCTGCTGGCGTCAATCATTTGATGTGCCCAGCAGTTTTACTCCACTGTCCGAGAGCCTTTCGCCTGAGAGTTACCGTGGCTGACTTGGAGATCCCTTAACAGACTTTGGACCCAAGTCGGCCGCAGCAAAGACAACCTTTCAAGGCAGGGGTACTGGGACCTAGTCGTCGTGATAGCCTCGTGGTGGTGACCATTGACTGGCAAGTCAATGGTCTCGGGTTCAAACCCAAGGCGCGCACCTCTGACTTTTCGTAAGTTATGTGCGTTTTATAAATTAATTATCACTTACTCCGTGCATCGGAAAGCACGTAAAGCTGTTGGCCCTGCGCCTGATCTCTCTCCGATCGTGTCGGAAGGCCGTCCCATCGGACTATGAGAGTGAGGGAATAGAGAGTGCACCTGTGTTTGCGCACACACTTGTGCACTATAATATCTCCTGCGTAATTGGCTAGTCTCCGTTGAGATTGGCCGCTGTGACCGAAATTCGGTCAGGAGAATATTACTGGGACCGATCTTTGGTGTGAGTGTAAGTGTCACCCCGCAGACAATAGACCACCTTAGTCCTGTCTGCGGGCCTGCCTGTCTGTCCAACTTTACCTATAGGTACATATTACGTTATATATTACGTTATATTACGTTTGTTTTCTTTTGACAAATGTAATAGGATTTTTATTTCTTTTTTTTTGTTTAACTTAATTCTAAACTTATAATTAAGTACTGGTTTTATTTATTATGAATCGTTTACTCATAGTTTGCAATATGTTACTGTATTTCTATAAGTGCAGATTTGTAATTGGCTTACTGTCGACTACACTTGTGCTATGTCAGATTAATTAGCTGTAAGTCTTCCATGTCACAAATAAATAAATAAAAATAAATATTATAATGTGTAGATTTTAGTTTTAGCATCTTATCTAATTCAAATAAAAAAAATATTAATAAAACCGACACCGGATGGACTTCGTTTTGATAAAATTGTTGCTAAGGATAAACTAATCAGCTAAAGGGTTCACGTCATCCCATTCAATATAATAATGTCCGCCTTTGAATTTCGGAGATTCGTCATCGACGCAAGAGATATTATATTGCACAAATGTGTGCGCAAACACGTGCACTCTCTATTCCCTCACTCTCATAGCATCGCGATGGGACAGCAATCTGACCGGCCGGAAAGAGATCAGGCGCCGATCAGGACCGATGGCTTTACCTGTTTTTCGATGCAAGATGCAAGTGACAATAAATTTATTCAGAAGAGCCTTGGGTTCAAACCCTTTTTTTTTTTTTTCGGGGGGAAACCTTTAAAAGGCACCCTGACACCCTGCCTCCGGGGAAGAGACAGGGTAGTGTGGGATTCTTACCTCACTAAAACCACCCCGGTGATGTAGGGAGGCCCCGGGTCCTCTTAAGAGACCAGCTACGGAACTGGGTTCGAACCCTAGATCTCTGACTTGCCAGTCAACGGTCATACCGCTAGGTTATCATTTCACTGCGTTCAATATAGGTTACTATCGGATAGAAAGCCATCATTAAGCCGTTAATGAACTCATGTCATGTTTTAGAGGTTATTAGTCCAATAGTGGAGATTACAGTATAATCGCTATCTTCCTAATATCGTCCCAAACGGCTACTCCCGTACTACGGCTATAGACGTAGAGATATTTGAATACTGGGACCAACTGAGACCGTACTATGAAACACTTATTGACGCAATAGTTTACGGCGATAAGTGACGCAGGTTCGATTGCTGCACGGAACAAATTATTGTATGATTGTGAAGTTAAATCTTTTTTGTTTGTTTTTTTTTATGGTGTTAATACCATGCTGGTTTCACCACGTATGGGACTGGGGTAGTACCACCCGCTTACTGGATATCTGCGGGAAATAACAGCATTCGTACTGTTGTGTTTCGTACGTAGTAAAGAGAATTGGAGGTGAAATCCCTCTCAAAGGCCGGCAATGCATCTGCAACACTTCAGGTGCTGCGAACATCAATGCCGGAAGAAGACAAAGTTGCAGCGGCTATGACCGGTGAGAATAACTAGCCATCCCAAAGCCTCTCCACTAGAAGCAGCTTAGGTGTCTTTGTACCATCATTAGTCGACTTTTACGATACGCAGAGAGGAGTTGATGCTATCCTTTTCTGACATTACAGGCTGATGGTCTGGATGACGTGTACAGGTGATTTAAATGTTTAAATGCTACATTCACACACAACAAAAACAAGTACTTTGATGAAGTAAATTCTGGGTAATTCGAGACTGCGTAACGCACAAGAATCGTTGTCAAATTCTGTATCATTATGTATTCGGTTCAGTGGCTGAGGGTGAATTTTTCTAAGACGTTAGCCGGAGCCAACACGGAGAAAAATCAATGGCACAGTCAGTAGGCATTATTGATTGTGCCAAGCTAAGGAATTGAGTTGTATAGAGCCTCCGCACAAAACACCGAGAGTACAGAAGTAAAGCTACGTACATTGGGCGCGCGAGCCACGCACACATAGACATCGTTCACGGACACGAAAACTCAGACTGACTCGGAGTTCTGCGCCAAAACTTGGCACGCGCTGCACTATACGCATCGTAATATTTTTTGTGCAAAAATGGAGCACCGAAAAAAAAGTTATTACAATTGTTGTGTGTTGAAATGTTTAAATTCGACTTTAAATACTCAATTTTCGTTTTTTAAACTACCAGTTGTTTTAGAGACGTTAGTAGGTTTGTAATTTTATGATTAGATACGTGAGTAACACAAAACACGGTAGGTACCTAAGTGTTTATGATTTTTATAGGTGGGTACCTACCTATTTGCCGATAATCTATTTGCATTGTATTGTATTAGGTATCTACAAAATGAAAAGAAGTGTTTATCATAATAGGTACTGTTATCGAGAAAGAGTCGCACATCTTTTTACGTAACTATTTAGCTTTTTTGTGTGGGTCGCTAGGAAATAATGTACCTACTCGTATCTACTATCTACCTAGGTATTTAGTGCAAATTAGTCTTACGCTAGTGAACCAATAAACCGTTTGCTCAATATGTATACTCGATGATATCAGTTTTACAATATTATATGTACCTACAATCAATCTAAATAATAATATACCTACCTACGCTCGACCCGCTCGCCACGGAAAGATGATGGAGCGGCGAGCGCGGCATCCCTAGCGCGACCGCCGAGAGTAGGCATAAAAAACGCAGTACATACATGAGCTTTACTTCTGTACTCTCGGTGTTTTGTGGCCTCCGTCACTGGTAGTTGTGCAAATGTGCTAAAACATGGAGGTAGTATTTGTTGAAAAGATTAGCGTTCTGCGCCGCACAAATATTGCGACTTTTAAGGCTGAGCGCAGACTATACATTATGTAGCGTGTAAGGGAAATGGTATACCTACATAAATACATATATGTCGTGGTAAGCGTAAATCTACTAGGCCGGGCTGAAGTTAGTCAGGAACGGCGTCGCAGTACACATTTTAGGGACACAGCCGTTTTCACCACTGACACTAACACGATCAATTCAAGTTACACTCGGTTCAAGCGTTTAAGGCGCCTCTTACCGATAATTTGCTATCTCGCTCGCACATTGGAGTTGATTGAAGATATAAAATCAATGAATATAGTTATGAAAAATCGAACTACACCATATGAAGGAGAACAACATTACTAAGTTTCAGCAAAAAAATCAGCTTGATCCGAAACATGCATAGAAATGGAATAAAATATTTTTTTTAAATTCTAAGTTTTATTAAACTCGGTTTTTAAAGTGGACGGTGAAATTGGGCCTAAATGCTGACAAGAGGTGAGGGAGGTGTGTGGGGGGGTGAACGCTAGCATTGCCCCTACTTTTCTTTTTAAATTAAATAAATATTTAAGTAGGTACTGAATTTCTGAGAAAAACAATATACCTAACTTAAATGGCTTAAAAATGAATGTTAATATTGTTCCCACGATACAGGCTAGTATTGAACCAACGTATCTTTTTAAATTAGATAAATATTTACTATACTGACTGCCTCGTTGGTCTAGTGGTAGCAAGCGCGACTGCTGAGCACGAGGTCCTGGGTTCGATCCCCGGGTCGGGCAAAGTGTTATTGGGTTTTTCCATTTAGAAATTCTCTTTAGCAGCACGGAGTCTGGAATTGTGCCCGGTTAATGGCAATAGGCTCGCCCCCTATTACATGGGACTTATAACATAGCCGGCGAAACGTGGGTGTACTGCACCTCTGCCTACCCCCTCTGGGGAATACAGGCGTGAGTCTATAAAAAAAATAAAAATAAAAAAAAATATTTACTAAATTCCCGAGAAAAGCAATGTAACTTATAACCTGCCTCAATAAACACGCGTGATATAACGTGATGGCGATGGCGTGTATCAATAAAATAACATTTATCATAAAACATCAAATTAATTACGCAGTAAAAGCTTCAGTAAGGTCATACAAGTCGTAGTTGTATTATTTAATTACTATCCGTTTTATTGCCTTACAAATTGGTGCCAATTCTCTTGCACACGCTCGAAACTAATATAGACTCACTATCTTTCTTTCTAACAGAGATCATTAGAAAAGGATATTAGATTTTTAGAGCTGTCAAACTATTTCGTACAAGCACCAATGTCTGGATAAAAATAGTATGAACCAGTAAAAACTATGTAAAGTCAAATCAAGGGCAATTGGTCAAGTTTTTTTGTTCAAATAACTGTTGTAAGAAAAACAAAATGCAAATGTATTTAAATCAAGTGCAATTAATTTTAGAATCAAATTTTTTGGCAAAAAAACAAACATTACACATGTTTTTAACATATATGTATTTATTTTTCATTATAAAAAAAATGTAGGCTGGCTAAAAAATTTAGATATAGAGATCTGATCCACGCAGGATGAATGCCATACGCAATGATGATGATGATTATAAAAAAAAACAAACCTTAATCTTCTATTAAATATATTGCACCTATTTAAAAAAATAACAAGATACTGGCCTTAAAGGATGTATCACTAACAAAACCGTAGAAAAAGTTCGCATACCTTTTATAAGGTAACCATGTCGCCAACAGTTTTTCGGACAGTCCAAACACGGGGAATCACGGTGACTCATTAAAATTTACATACGCCAATAATTAATCCTAAATACATATTATATTATGTTTTTATCTATATACAAGGTGGCGTAAAGTAATTACCTTGTCCAAAGATGCTCTCATTTTTGCAAATTGCGTTTACATTTACATTTTTAAAGCGACTGAGAGTCGGATGTCTGCGCTGACAAACCATGGATAATTGTTTCATTGTTTTTCACTAATGAATTGTGTTAACTAAACTGCAGACTGTATCTCGATACAGTCTGCAGTTTAGTTATTCCCCATTCTTGTTGAATAAAGCGCTACATAGTTTGTCAGCGTAAATTTTATATTTGTCTGCTTCGCAAATATTTCTAAAAGTTTTGTTCGGTAAACTGATCTTTTGTCATCATTCTCTGGCATTAGGATGTTCACCCTAATTATTCTACTGTTATTGCAATGCGTGCGGCTACTTTTGCCAAGCGATGCTGCCAGCCACGATAGGTGACTAGGTGGAAACATAATAACCTGAGCCTAATTAAAAATTATAATGTCATTTTAAGAGTCAATCTCGTAAATTAAACCTTATCTTGTTCCGTCTACTTTCTTTCGTTCTGTAGCAAACATCCTGTTACTTTTAATACATTTACCTGGATATTAATTATTTCACAAAACAAGTTTTCCAGAGCAGGCATGTCGGTTACAAAAGTTTCTACTTTCAAAAAATATTGGAGTATCAATTTTCGCTAAAAAAACTAAAATTTGGTGTTAATGAATGTAATTATGATGATAAAGACTTAAATTGAGTGACAAGATCTAACTTTTATTTGTATAATCATAATAGATCCTACAAAAATAAAATCATTGATTTTAATAACTTGGCAATGACATTTAGTTAAGATCACCTCTAAAAACCTCTATTTTTCTAATTTCAGTTTTTGTGCATTACATATGCAAAAGAAGACCCCGGTCATCAATGCTTGCTACATTGTTAAGGTGTGGCTACCTGCCTTTACTGCTATAAAACCACTTGAGGTTGTCAACTTTTTGGCTGATGCAATAGGGTGGTTGGCTTGCGTGATGCTTATTTATCCTTATTACAAGCAAAAGCAGATCAAAAGCTCTTTAATAAAAAGGTGAAAATTGTTTATCAAAGATTGGTTTTGATAACACTGGTGGGGTTCCAGTTTGAATGTGTTATTTCAGCACACATACACAGTATGATTATAATCTTACACAGGTTCGTGATATAACTGGGTGTTCTTAATACAGTATAAATGGCCAATCAGTGTCTTGTGCAACTTTACTCAGTCTCTTATTACGCTCTAAAAAATATAAAATATTTATCAAATTAATTTAACAGATAAAGAAGGATACTATCTATTTTTTGCACCAATTTTTATTTTTTCTCACCCATGGATTAAAGCAATAGGTAATTATTTCAAAATGCTATTTTAAAGTCCTGTCCTAGATTGTTGTTCAAAATAATGAATTATGTTAGAGCAAGTTTAATTGTATAATATGACATTGTTTTTACTTATTTAATGTTTCTGATTTATTAACTACACTAAAGTTTTTGTTAAAATGCTAATATAGTAAATTAAATATTAAAACAACAAAATATTGAAAAATAACATAAAAATAATTATCACTCTATTGATATTCTAATAGATCAGAAATATATTCACAAGGATGCTAAGAATATAAGTTAAACTGGATCTTTTGACAACTCAAGTTTAAATGACACGCTATTTCAGCGTGATTTTTATGCGTTTGTTATTGTTCCATTTAATTATTAGCGTATAAAACTTAGCGTTATAAAACTGTTAAAAATTTCCATTTTAAAATAGATATAAAAAATGAAGAAAATGCAAATATATTGTTGACTGTTGTTTGACGTAGACAATATAATTATAATATGAAGTAAAGTATATGAATTATAAGTGTAATTAACAGATGAAACATCATTCATATTAGGTGAATCCCAAAACAAAATTCAATGACATGTCTATGCTCCGACGTCTATATCTCTGAAACTTCAACTAATTTAAGTAAACAATACACTCCTTTGAAAAGCCACCACGTGCAGCGAACAATGAATATTCTAGCAATAGATCAATTTAATAGCAGGACGTACGACGCACGTGGAGTAATAAATACTAATAATCAACTCAGTCTTGATTATTTGATACGGGATGAATTTGCAACCTTGTAGTTCAATTAACCAAATGAATATATTAATTAGTGGTACTTTATTGCTGCCCATGGATTTGAACAGAGCCAATCCAATTGGGAAAATAGTAATGGAGTAATTATGTTTTCGTTAATTAATAGTAATAAACAATCGCTTGTGAACAATGGAACGGTAAATAAGATCTATATACATAGATATATAGATTCTACATAAG
The DNA here is from genome assembly GCA_936450705.2 of Protodeltote pygarga. Classification (NCBI taxonomy): domain Eukaryota; kingdom Metazoa; phylum Arthropoda; class Insecta; order Lepidoptera; family Noctuidae; genus Protodeltote; species Protodeltote pygarga. The sequence goes on along the minus strand of OW388264.2, from coordinate 2,044,266 downwards.
ATTGCACATTACAAAATACATCGTCTAAACGTGTCTGCATTCTGAAAACGTAATAAAAAAAAATCTGTCAAAACAAATACCCAATATAAACTTAATACCATTCAAAAACATAAAAAGGGATAATAACATTTTAATATTACACAATATGTGCAATCTTAATAATAAATAAATAGTATTTAGCAAGAACTGTCCTTTCTCTGCGCTCAGTATGGTTACCGTACGAAATCGTAAGTGCGCGGCTGTGTCATCGTAGTGGGGTTAGTAGCACTTTTTATAATAAACCTTATACCTTTGACATAAAATACAAAGTTAATAATCCCAATTACTTACAAGTAAATTTTATAACACGACGTAACACGAAGCGAAGGTCTACAGCAATTATGGACGTTGAACTCTCGATTTTTTTCACTTTTTTTGCTAATATTTTCTGGTTTATTACACTTTAATTGAGTGTATATTTTATGCAACCGCTGAAGCTGATGATTGTCTATTACAGGGACTTTTTCAACGCACGCAAACTTAAATGCGCAATAAAATATCTTTTAGAAATCTTCATGGTTATTAAATTACTATGTATTACAAAAAAAAACTCCCAGTTGCTCATGCTCGTAAACTTTGTAAGCGATAGTCATTGTCAATATCGATTACCATACGACATTGAAGTGTAGTCGTTTGTCCAAAACTACAAAAGAACTATGATGTAATGCTTTACCTAATAATTAGACATTCATTCTGAGAATTACACACAGGACTGCGTATAAACAGGTCCAAATGTGTTAAGATAAATGAAATCATAAGAAGCTTGGCGAATAATTTTCGCATGGAACTTTAAAGTTTGACTCAATTTTAGCTGTGTAGTCCAGAAAATCTATTTATGTGTGCCGTATGGTTTCCGGCCTAAGAATAGAACTACCCCTATTCGTCCCGCGGGTGTCGTAAGAAGCGACGATGGGCAACAGCATCTTTCTTTGTAACAGTAATCATCTGCTACTGCGATAGCCAACCCGCTGCTTGATTATGGGCAAATACCTCCAATGAGCGCACAAAAGTGCCAAAGTGCAAAGTGCCGGGCCTATATTCAGCATTGGACAAGCTGATGATGATGACGAATCCAAAAAAAAATTAATAATGTCTTAGTTTTTTGCAATCACTTAAACATAAAATAAGTTTTTATCGAATGAAAATCGTATGTATTACACCTATTGTATTTTTTTCACGTTTTGGAGACTGCACCTTCCGATAACTAAACAGTTTATTTTTTATGTTTTTTATAATTTTGTTTATTGAATCAACCCTATATAAACTAAAATCCATGAATACGTTTTATGTAGCCATCATTAATATCCTTCTACCCTTTATCATTTATCCTTGTGCCATTATACCGCAACTGTAAAAAAAAGCAGATCAGAATAAATAGACTTACATGTTTGATGTTAAAATGCAAGATGCTCTCGACGTAGCTGGGCAGCTGGTTCACGACGGTAAAGTAGCCGAAGACTGAAGCTCCGTGGGTAATGATGATAGCCCAGACTGGAGGTGATAGCAGCATTTTTTTCCACGGCACTGGCATGTGCTGTGGGCAAGGTAAATACAAACTTAAGTTGGAATCATTAATCACATGGTAAATAGCTATATTTAATTTAACTACTTTATTTATTTATTAAGCCTGGTTATCAGCTTTCGACAATAGTTTATTGTTTTATTACTATGCTACGACGGGCTTCGATTGGGCTTCAGAAAAAATTATGGTACGCATGCTATTGACTTTTGGGTAGTGGTAACTTTGATTTTAATTGTCCTGCCATACAAAACAAGAATAGCAGTTAGAAACAAACCCTTAGACTATTTATCCTGTTTATTATATCCGTGTCTTTAAGGTATTGCCCGTTAGGCAAAATACCGATATACTGGAGTCACCGCTGGACCAACGAGGTAATATAGGATTAATATAGGTACCTAACATATGCTTCACATTACACGATGCCATATAATTGACCATGAGCAATAATTTTTAAATGCTTCTTTCTCAGAATTGAATCATGATCATTAATGCATACAGCTTCTTATCATTAAAGTTGACTCAACCAAGATGAATTCACTATTACAGTACCTACAATTTTTTTATCATATTATTTTCTGTCTGATTTGATCTCATGACAACAGACTTTTTTGTGAGATATTTCATGAATATATGTGTTGTTATAATTATAATATTTTAAGTGTAAAACAAAAATCTATATCAGTAACTGTTCTGTAGACAAGGATAGAGCATCTCCAGACTAGCTTAAATCGTGAAGTAACGTGATTAAACGGCTACTTCATCTATGGTCTACAATAATTGTTCTATGACCACTTTGGGTCAGTTATTTTCTATATCATTACACTATTTTCATCTTTTTTTATCCCAGAGGGTTCCACCCTCTGGGATAAAAAAAAGCATTTGATTGATTCGGACCCAGGCTCAAACATCAATCGCCAAAAACAGACCGAATCGGTGAAAAGAGACCATAATCTCAATACAACAATATTTTGCTAAAACGGGGCAGAAAGGATTATAATGATGTTAGTACCGCGGCGTGCCTAGTATCTAACAATAGTGCAAGCCCAATCAACATTTTAATGGTTAAATTGAAAAAAAAATAAGGATAACTTAATATTCTTATAATACTACACTTGTATGACGGGCTTCGGAAAAATGTACGGTACGCACGCCCCTGGCTTGTAGTAATTACTTAAACCGTAATGGACATATAATAGACCAAACCTTTCCTTTTATATTTCCCCGTAGTCGCATAAAGGCTAGACGGCAGACGCCACTTCTATACAAAAATGCGACGCTTACATACTCGACGTGTCTAAGTAATACGATTCTCAGAATAGTACGAACTTACCCCGTAAGGAAAAAAGCGTCAAGTACCTAGTCGGGGTAATGCTGAACTTAAAACTGGAACTTAAAATAAATCTCTACACTGTCTACACTTAAACGCCGTAATTATGTCTAAAATAATATTAGAATTGCGTTAAATTAACTACCAACGAAGTATTTATTTTTTAACGCAAAAATGCGAGTTGAATACCAAAATGTTTTGCATTGCTTAGTTTTTTATTACGTTTTTATTAAATACTTGAATGGGTATTTTTATCGACGTCACATACATGCCTTGTGCAAAAAAAAATTTAGTTGTTAACTAAGAATGCGGAAATGATGGGACATGTCTCAGTTTATTAAGACACATGGTCGCCCTATTATGATTGACAGTGACAGTAGTTGTTTTATGGGTAATTATTGCTATTATTATTTTGAAACATGGCAACCGCGTTGATATTTTGTGGTTGGCTGAAGACGATAACGAGTTTTGCTTTGTATGAACCGGTGGTAAATAATATGAACGCGAAAACCCACAATAGCAAATTCTATTTTTAATTCTGTGAATATGGTTACATTACTAGAAGCGGTAGGTATACACAAGTTTTGTACAATATTTATTAAATTAAATACCTACATAATTAGGGTTACCAGATTCTAAAATGAAATTTACTAACAAAATTGCTGCCTTTCAATAAATTTCCTGTCGCCTTGTTTTGGGTAATTAAATAATCATTTTTCTCCCAGACATTTCAACCACAAAAGTTCTTTCGAAAGGTTTTTACACTATCTCAAAAACTGACAATAGGGGTGTAAGATATATTTTAATAATAATAAACAATAAGTATTTAACTTTGAGTGGAAGATACGCTTAATTTTTGACAATAATTAAGAATATTAAGAAACTGATCTCGTAAGGATTTTTTTTTAACCAGAACGTATTTAATAATTTTATATTAAGTACTTAAATTTCTCCCTTTTAATAAAAAAAAACCTGACTGTTTCAAATTTACCCTGTGTCCCTGAGAGCGCCAAAATTGCGGCCATGTCAGGAATATTCCTGTCATTTGGTAATCGTATACATAACCAATCCTTTGTACTGAGATTAAGGACCACAAAAGAACTTGGTAGAGCGGTCCCCCGATTACGAGTTACGACATGTAATTGAATGGGGAATTACGTGGCAATGAATGGATGGAGATATCATTTTGTCAGTTACTCTAAAGTGATACAAATATATTCTTTGGTGACACTATGTAGCGATAGCCTTTTTTTTCCGCAGAAGGGGAAATGCGCCTTATGCATACCGTCCCGCTCGGGGATGCGAGACGGTTATGTCGGGCTCTCCGGCCTAGAGATGGTGGGCGGCCGGCATACCGACTAAAACCCCTTCTGTGTCACCTCTTATCCGCATATTGGCGGGAACGCGGTATCCCTAGTGTACTACATCCGCGAACCCGCCGCATGTAGCGATAGCCTAGTGATATAACTATTGGACTGCCAAGTCGAAGATGGTAGGTTCGAAACCGAGGCACGCACCTCTGACTTTTCAGATTTATGTGCGAATTAGAAATTAATTATCACTTGCTAAACGGTATAGGAAAACATCATGAGGAAACCATTACTTTAAACCATTATTGTGATGTAATGTACTGTAATGTGATGTAATGCAGGGGCGTGCAGTTCATATAGGCAAAAAGGCACTGCCTACTCTGACAACCTATGAATTAGTGAAAATAAGTAGTATTTGTATGTATGCCTACCCTGTCGAAAACGTCCGTGCACGCCACGAGCGCATTCATTAAATAAATTCTTCTTCTTATCGTATGGTTGATGAACAACCTGGTGTCAGAGTTTAACCGCCCGTAGGCCTCTGACATGGCTTTACACACCCTTGAAAAATCTCTCAGGTGTGCTGGTTTCATCGCGATGTTTTCCCTCACCGTTTTAGCAACTGATAATTAATTTATAATACGCACATAACTTACGAAAAGGCAGAGGTGCGCGCCTTGGGATCGAACTCGAGACCACTGACAGCTCAGTCAACGGTCATACCACTTGGCTATCAGTGCTTGACAATTTTTCAATACAATGATTTGAGTTTAAAGTTTATACAGATAATACATTAAATAAGTAAATGTATCAAATCATTGTACCTATTGAAAAGTTGAAATGCGCTGGGTTTATGGTCAGGATAATGGCGCTGTTAACGCATTGTTAAGGTTGGCAATACGCAGATCTATTGTTCGTTTTCAACGAAGAACTGAGTCATGTCAAAAGTTTCATGTAAAACAAATAACAACGCATATCCACAGTATAATAATCATACAGTACGGAAACTACGTACAAACGCTCGAAAACGGCACACTCACTTGCACAATGCTTTATACATGTAACAAAATATTCATTAATTAAAAAAAAAAATAACTAGGCTACGGAACGTTAGGGCTCTCTCGTGTAGACAAATAATTAATTTGAAAAAAATTAACTTTGCTCGATGACTAAACCAAACAATATTTCCAGATTCCTAGCTTAGCTGCGCTTACGCTTTGAAGCAACTACAATGTAATACCTAATTAAATACAGACCACAAACATCGATTATATTCAAATGACGCGAGCCTTGAGCTCATAAAGTTGCCGATTTGTATGCGCGATGTTGTTCGAATTTTAAATCATCTCCTTGACGGTTAGCCAAAAATATTCCCTTGAATTCTGTTTTGAGGATAAATAAAAGATATTTGAATAAAAATAATAATCCTGGCTTAAGGCCTGGGTCTGGTCACACTGACGTTTCCTGTGCATTTGCACTAATGCACTATTAACCACTCGCCATAAAAAAAGTTTGTCTATGATATTTGTGTTATAACACAAATAAATGATTCTGATTCTGATTCTAACTAAAACGTGATTTATGGAACAACAAATTAAATACTTACTCCTTTGCTATTAGAGTCTTGTGGTAATGCCTTCATCAAATAGTTGCGCTCAGTCTCAGAAATTCGAGGATGCTGCGCAGGAGTGTCGTAGACCACGGCGAACCATGCTACTGACCACATCACGCCGATTATACCTGTTAGAGGAGATTTTGCATTTAGTTTTTGGTTTCATCTGACTTGCTACGAGTAAACTGCCAACTGCTGTATTAGACTTGACAGTAACAACTAATAAAGCCATGGTGTTCTAAAATTGAAGCCATTAGAACTTAGACAAAAAGAGTATCTCGCTCGCACATATACTCGCTAATCTGCTATCTCTCTCGCACATTGAAGATATAAAATCAATTAATATAGTTATGAAAAATCGAACTAAACCAATTGAAGGAGAAAAACCATGACAAAGTTTCAGCTGAAATTTCAGCTTGATCAAAATATGTTTTCATACATAAAAATGGCATAAAATAAAATTAATTTAAAGCTATTTTTTTATTTAAAAATATGTTTCCTATGTATTCTCAGTGTATATTATACGTGGAAGATATTTTTAGTGGGTGTGAGCTCCACATAACCGTACGTCCCCGGACTCCCCCAGCCACAAAAAAAGGTATATACCTACTTATAATCTCTAAATCTAAATTTGACAGCTGTAGCTTCACCAACAATGGCTGCTACGCACTGTTATATTTCAAACACACTTATTGGAAATACCGTTATAACATTGTTCCTAACATTGTCGCGACTATCAAAAGATTATCATAGGGCTATTTTCTTATCCCATCAACATTCACGTGAAATAGAAATGTAGATATGAAATAATAATGATAGAAAGCAAGGCTTTTAAGTTACGTTACACACTTTATAACACAGTATAATAAACATACAGTATGGAAACTACGTACAAACGCTCGCATATTGCACATTCACAGAAATATGTGCAACGACGCGTTCGTTGATACTGCGAGTACCGCGACGTTCGGTTAGGACTGTTAGGAGTCTCGTAACGCAATATTACGCATGTTTGTGTGGGTGTGCCGTTTCGAGCGTTTGTATGTAGTTTCCATACTGTTTGTTTATTATACTGTGTTTATAAGGCCCGATGTAAACGGATCAGACGGATTATCTTCTAAACGGAGCTCCCAAACGTCAATCGTGAAAGGACAAAATCACACAAGGTCACTGCCCTTCAAAATTTTGATTGCTTATCAATGAAACGCCTACTTTATTAGATTTGATAAATGTATTATCATGCTTAATTAATACAAGTGAAAATACTATATTGGATTTTGGTAATTTAAGGCTATGTGTTTTTTCTTTATTGCTTAGATTTTGCCGTGTGGTTGCCGGTTTATGAATAGAACCACCCCTACTCGTTACGCGGGTGTCGTAAGAAGCGACAAAGGGAAAGATTCGGAGGATGGACAGCAGTATCCATCTGTGTAACAGCAATCATCTCCTACTACGATTGCCAATTCCATTGACCAGCGTGGCGATTATGGGCAAATACATCCAAAGAGCGCACAAAAGTGGCGCTTATGTTCAGCAGTGGATTTCGATTTAGGTATCAAGCAGTGCATCTCCACAATAGCCAGATGAAGTAGTAAGCCAGGACCTTCTGCTTAAGGCGTCTTCTGAAGCAAATATAATAATATATTACCAGTAAAGTAGAAGGCCGACTCCCATCCGAAGTGAGCGATGAGGAAGCCGCAGATCGGCATAGTCATCGCCGCGCCGAGAGAAGACGCTGCAAAAGACAAACTAATGTTACAAAGAATAATCTTACTTAATTCCTAAACTATGTATTATATAAAAATCAACGTATAAAAAAATCAGCCTGTAACCATCCTACTGCAGGGCAAATGCCTCTTCTCATACGGAGGATCGAACATTAATCATCATGCATGCACAGTGAGCTAGCTCACTCAAAAAAAGGGAGCTCAGACTCACTCAGATTGATTAATTGGACTTCTAGCGAGGCTGGCAATGACACTAACCTAAAAGCATAATCAACTAAGAAGGTCCCCTAGTGGAACTCGAGCCTCGGCTTAGGGTGTTGCAGATAGAGATATCGTCGTCAGGCTAGGGACTTGTTCTTCTTTCACGCAGCTTCATAGCATAGGATCTGACATGACATGACATACCATGTTTTTTATCTCTGCATCACCCAAAGGTCGACTGGGAGAAAATGCCTAAGGCATTAAGTCCACCTTGTACACAAATTTGTATGAAGAATAAATAAATAAATATTTTTTGTCATCAAAACTAAAGCTGTGTACCAAATATCAGATCAATCTGTCAACAGGAAGGGGGTGAAATATCGATTACTAAATTTGAACCTAATAATAAACAGGTCAAGCTAAGTAATAATGTTTAATAAATACTCGTATATTATAATTAAGTATACCTTTGTAGCTATTCAATTATTGTTAAGCTTAATCTTGTGGATACGCTACACTAGGCTATTTAATCTATGTTCGTTATGAGGCTTAGATAAAGATAAGCTTAGGTACTAGGTAGTTCAAATAGTATAATTACATAGTAAGACAATAGTCGGATTTATTTAAGAGTTAAAGCGCGAATTGTTACTAGGATTACAACTCAAGGATAATTTTCTGGGTCTTACAATTAACCATTGAATTAAATCTTTTCATCATTTGTTTGCCAGGCGGATGATAGCTTTGAAAACTATTGCAGTCTAAGCTTGATGCCGCGTGTTTGATTCCCGCACGGGATAAGTAGGTATAAGCAAAGAATATAATGTATAAGTGTGAATGTGTGATCATCAGATATTCGATCTTTTCTGGGTGAATGTGCTCTTGAAATGTTGTAACTTCATCCACAATACAGGAGAATTTCCTAGTGCGGTTTTTAAAAAAACGTGTGTTCCTGCTTGTAGAAACACGAACACTCTACACTCAAATGACACGCAGCTAAGCAAGTAGGTACTGTACGGTGTCCCAACTACGACTATCTAGAATAGATTATATCTATCTAGAATAGATTCTATAAGGCTAAACACTAATTTCTGAATAAAAAGAAACTTACGTAATTAATGTCAGCAATCAAAATGGCGTTTAATAAACAACGTGTGATCCTAGTTACGATATAGAACATGTGTTTGAACTACAAAAATGTGTGCGTTTATTTATTCGTGAACTTGGCAATGGGCCCGACTAGGTCAAGCTGCGCTGCCAACCACGCCTATCAGTGTTACAAAATGTTTTATACAGCTATGTAAATTATCTGGGATTAAATATTAGGTTTATGCAATAGGATATTCGGTAGTGTTGTTTTAATAGCAGAAAGATAGAAGTGGGAGTGGGCATGCTACATATGCCCAAGAATAAAATAAGCGATGGGGTAGAAAACTTATGGAATTAAACCCAGAAGTGGTCGAAGAAGCGTAGATACATCACGCGCGAGGTGGATCTGGTCAAGGCAGCGAGGAAGAACTGTATGACGAGGGCATAAGACCATCAAGAATGGTGTGCTATGGGTGTCTCACGAGACCTTCTCTCAGCATTGGGTGAGAGATCGGTCGCCAATCTCAACGGAGACCAATCTACTTCGCAGGAAATATTATAGTGCACAAGTATACTTTCCAAGGCAGAGAGCAGGTGATAATTACGTACTTAACTAAACCTCTGACTTGCCTATCAACATTCATACCACTAGACATCACTACTCTACACGACGTAAATAACTGCCACGTCAAAATATTGAGGTTAAAGTGCCCATTATTCAGCGGATAGGCACCTAACCTAAATAGGTATACTCTTTGCCCTAGCCAGTTAGAACTGCAGGAAAGTTCCTAGCTCTTATGAGGTCAACGCATGACGTTTCAATTGGTCTAGTTTAAACTGTAGGTTGAATTTGTTGGGACGTATACCTACTTATAGATCATAGTTAAATGTAATTAAATAAATAAATAAAGTTGACATAGTAAACTATGCAGGAAAAAAAATCTATAGACTTTAATACAATTTATATTATTTATAGAATTTGATATAACAGGAAATGTTGAACTTTAATGAGCATTGTCTTTTAATGAGCTATTTCGATCAAATTATTCAATAACTTAGATCATTCATAATAAAAAGATGACGTATTGAAATTCCTTAAAATATTTTTAAAAGAGACGTTTCAATTTCGCTCAGGTCCCTGGCCTAAATAAAGAGTTAGAATATTAAGACATATTCGTAGATTTCGAAAAAAAATATTAATTAGCTGCCGCTGGACTGCTAAAAGATTAAACCCTTTGCGAGTTATGTGACATGCGAGGGTTGTAATAAGGTATTTTAGGTCATTGTAAAAATCGTTATTCTTCAACTTTTGTGTGTAATTGAAGTGTTTCTGAAATTTGCACAGAAATTTCTTAACAATGACATTGCTTCGCAACTCTGAAATACTTTTTGGGTGCTACTTTTTTATAAGTTTCAGTTAATTCTGAGACAATTCTTTTTTCAAAATCACAATTTTTTTTAAAATTTTCAATTCATTTATTTCTAGTACACTCTCACACTCGATATTTAATCGACATAATTATATCAATATTACCAACCTTTCCGGTACTAAATAATTGTTTTAAATCAACTCACGATACGCCCTTCACTACGTCCTTTATCAACTGGGTCTTGGACTCCAGGCATTTCGGAGGAAAATAGCTGGCTCTACGAATAATTATGTGTTTTATTAGCACTTAATAAACCTTGACCTCTTATTACTGAAACCTGTTCTAAAGATATATTTATTGTACCTAATAGGTGTTTAGTTAGTGATTAATCGTGCTAGTAGGTCTTGCCTCAGGCTTAGCGTACCTATTTGTAAATTGATATAGCGTACTCTAAGCGCAAACTTACTCCCACGGACTGAGATTAGTCTCGAACGGGGCGTCGTCGCAAACACAGAAGTTTCTGTTCTGTTCTCTATTTTTAAGCCCTATTTACCCAAAAACTTTTCCTCAGTGAACATCTAGGATGATCAAAGAAATATTTATAAATACCTATTTAATAAGAAATTTGAAAAAAAAAAAAAAAACAACTGATACGGATGGGATCCCATCCATATCAGTTGTTTTTTTTTTCAAATTTCTTACTAAATATTTATATTTAATAAGCTAACATGTGCTAAAAACGTGTAAAAATTTCACAAAGAAATATTTGCTCCAAATTTCATGTCTTTAGGTCTTCTGGTTGAGTTATAATGCGCAAAAAAGGGGCTTTTAAGAATTGCTCTTTCTGCGAATTGCACCAATTGAGAATTGCGCTAAATGCGAATTGCACCTTTTGCGTCGGCTGCACATTTTGCGAATTGCCCTTCTTGCGCATAACTCTTCTGGTTTAGGCTGTGCGTTGTCTATCAGTACTGTTTTATATAAATAGATTTATATCTGCATTTGAATAGAAATACAATTTGGGGATCTTCAAATCTTTATCGTACATAGAATTTGGCACGTCCAACAGTTTCAGAATAGGACACTTATAATAATGTCCTCCTGACCGAATTTCGGTCACAGCGGCCAATCTCAACGGAGATTAGCCAACTACGCAGGAGATATTATAGTGCACAAGTGTTTGCGTAAAGACTGGTGCACTCTCTATTCCCTCACTCTCATAGTCCAATGTGACGGCCATCCGACAGGATATGAGAGAGATCAGGCGCAGGGCCAATGGCTTTATGTGCATTCCGAGGCACGAAGTAAGGAATGATTAATTAAATACGCACATGACTTGCTACAAGTCAGAAGTGCGCGCCTTGGGTTCGAACCTGACCTCTGACTGAGTCAACGGTCACCACCACTAGGCTATCACGACTAATAGGACACTTATCGACTATACTATTGAAGTTATTCCCGTTTTGCAGTAAAATCAAGTATAAAGTAGCAAAACTATCTGGAACCTATTCAATTTTATTGTCACAACTTTCTAGATCTAAACTTTCACGTTTATAGGAAATGTGAAATATTAGATTTGCGTTTGCGCACAATCTGGGCTATAAATTCTAGGAAATTACTGTACCCACCTATACTAACATTAATTTTAGTACTGAAAGCACTTATGTCTATTTTACTACGATTTCTGTATTTGCTATAGTATTGATACTCTTGGGATATGATCTTTGGACTATCAAGTCCAAATCTTTATAAGTTTGAACCAAACCACAGACTTTTTAAATTTATACATATAGACATCCACAGCATCTATTCCCTGGCCCATGAATCACATATGATTCATGTAATCACGCATCGATCTTTTTATTGTGTCTGTTGTCGGGACATCGAACCTGTTAAAAATCAATATAACATAATGATACTAGAGCTAACTTGACACAAGAGATCCATGGCGCCAACTGTGAAGATATCAAAGTATATAGCACTGATAGCCTAGTGGTATGACCGTCGACTGACAAGTCAGAGGTCTCGAGTTCGATCCCAAGGCGCGCACCTCTGACTTTTCGTATGTGCCTATTATAAATGAATTATCAGTTGCTAAAACGGTGAGGGAAAAACATCGTGATGAAACCAACACACCTGAGATATTTTTCAATGGTTTGTAAAGCCATGTCAGAGGCCTACGGGCGGTTTAAACTCTGACACCAGGTTGTTCATCAACCATACGATAAGAAAGAAAGAAATCAAAGTATATGAAAAATAAGTGACGGATTGAACTTTGGAAGTAGCTCTACATATACAATACTTGGTAATCTAACAAAAATAACTCGAAAAATTGATTTAGCAAAATGATCTTTAGAATCTTACAATAAGGTCTATAGCAACTGCATTGGCGCCTAACTGAACTTATGACCTGGTGGTAATTAACGAACAATACGCGTAGTGGACCGATTGCATTTCATTCATTAATCAGTTGGTAACAACTAGTATACTTAATGTACGGTTGCCACACGATCAGAAAAAAGTGAACCAAAATTAGAAAAGAAATTTTAATTTTCGATGTTAAAATTCGATGGAAAAATTTTCGATGTTATAAAAAATGTAGGGCCACCACGCTATTGGAATTCCGAAAGGATTATATTTTTTCATACAAATACCTAAGTAATGCATGAAAGCCAAATTAGCGTACTCAATGAATTTAAATCAAGCGTACGAAATTGAAATTCTTGTTTATAAATTGTGTCACGTTTATTTTCACTCTTTAACAGTTAGTAACTACTAAACTGTTCTTTCAAACAGTTAGAAAAGGTATTGTGTCCATGATTCGGGTATTTTCAAGACTAACTTTTAGTACCTAAGTCGCAATTGTTGTGAATAGGTATAAAAAATAACTGATCAATTTATTGTTGTCTGTGCTCTTTGCACTAATAACTACAGCCTTCATTGAAGGTAATGATAAGATCTTGTGATTACATAGGCTAGCGCCAAATTGCACTTAAATTGCATCGCCAGTCTTCTGCAGCACGTTTTATTGCATAAGATTTTTACTTCTAACCGATTTTTAGCGTAGTGAGTCCAATAATAGTAAATGTTATAGATCTTCTACACGTGAGTCTTCAATCAAATCAATGAATTTAAATAATTAAAGCTTTTCTTAAAACGCAACCATGGAGTTTTTGCCAGATGCTTCTCCAGGTATAGAAGGTGTTTAGAGATATGGAACGATGACTATTCATAAGTTCTTCTTCTTTCTTCATTTCTGTTTAAAGTTTAATGGAAATAGTAGAAGATAATATAAAATACGTTCCGCCACGGAAAATCGTCGACGGCAATTCGATGTTATAAATTATAAAGCACATTAGTTAGAAAAAACAAAGCGAGCCCCATTTATTCACGATCGCGTCATAACTGTGCATATGCATATGCATAGTATTGACCTTTGCTCGAAAACATTTCCAACACAAACCACTGTTTTACGTAAATGCGAAATAATATTTTTTGATTACACATTTATCATAAATAGCTATCTATTAATCAGTTGAAGGAAGCTCTTGTGGAATCAAGTAAACATGATAAAGCTTTATTGCTGGTCAATGATTTGATATGATATGATTGCGACCCATATTTTAAACAGACGTCATTTAGTATAATGATTGAAGGCTGTTGACTTCAGTAGAACATTCGATATACACCCATTAAATACATTAGCCTACAAAACTTAGTAAGCACCACACTTTTAAAATTGCAAATACTTTAAAGCTCAATTTACATTGCCTCGAAATGGAAGCGAACGGAATTACACAATAGACATAGCATAATAAACTTTATGTCAATTGTATAACGTACAAACTAGATAAATAGGTCGTGTCGTGCGTCTTATAGGAAATTTTCGCACATTCTCGGGAATTCCCGCAGCTACTATCGGCGGCGTCAGTTTGTATGATACACAAAGTTTATTATGCTATGTACATTGAACCTTAAAGTAGGTACTAAAGACGTATGTTAAATTTCAATATTATTTAAGAAAATTCTATTTAAAATCACCGTAAACAACTGCGTAAACAAAAAAGAAATGATACATTCATAAAGTATTCAATAGACTTAAAAAAAATATGCCGTCATCCAGCCGTCACATTTAGAATAACTTATCGAATTCAATTGTATTTAAACAAAGAAATATTTACTTTATAGTACATTCTATAAAATAAATATTTCCCGTTAAATGTTTTGTGTTGACAATAAACAACTTATTGCTTTTTTATTAATTTATTACATCGATTGTTCCTTGTTACGATTGTGTGAATATTTTATTTTTACCTCACAAGGAAATGCATTACCTACGTGTGTTGTAACCAAGGTTGTTATTATGACCGTGAATTGGTAATTAGATAAATATAATGACTCCTTTGATCAGAATCTAAGTCATGTAGGTACTTAAGTCAGCTATAATTTTAGTATTTCTGCAAAACATTAAAATTAAAATTGTTCTAAAGCGGAACTTGGCAGTTTACCATAATTCCCACATTAAATATTTATAGATAAGTAGAGACAAACATCTGAACAAACATTTCATCAGATGTGGTTACTTCAAAAAGGCAATGTCATCTTAATTGCATAGGTATGAGAAAAGACTCCGGCGCACATTCCTAACCTTGCCTACACTCATAGTCGCCATAGCCATCACGTGACCACACATCCCGTACTAAAATAATAAATACTAAGCCGTGTTTCTCGGAACTGGTTAACTGCAGCATGGCAACGGTTGCGCAAGGTTAAATCGCGCGGTCAACTAATAACAGCCAATCAGAGGTGGTCGATGCCGTGACGTCAGCGACCACGCCTGCGCGCGCCTCCATCGCCCGCCATATTGTCGCTTTCAAATGCACGCATCACTGCGAAATGTTTGCACGGCGGCACGGAGCGAAGTGATAACAATTCGAGCCCTCCTTACGTGTGTAGATATTTGGTGACATCAATATCGCAAGCGTCGAATGACGGAGGGAAACAGGGGCCGGTCAAGGCTGATTGTTATACAGATTTATGGCGCCCTATTTGAACTCTACAATTTGCGAGCAACATCGCGTCATCAGTATTGTTTTGTACAGTAATAATGAACGTTAATTTTAGCAATCTGATGCGCATGCGGCTATTGTTCAATCAAAGCTCAATCAGTTTCTTAGAATTAATTGTTTAAATTTTAAAGCCACTTACCCATCATGTTTGACATGAATTTCGATCTGTCCATCGGTGGGATCCATTTAGAAGCCATGGGGAGGATAGCTGGCCATGTTGCTCCGAGGAGGAATCCTAGGAAGACTCTGACAGCTACAATCCACCCGAAACCGATAACAGCGGAGCCAGGAGTGAGGAGGGTAAGGATACTGGCTAAGAGAGTACTGTAGCCGAACACCCGCCTGATGGATGAAAAAAATAGAGTTAGAAAATATAGAAGATCCAAATAGTAAAACCTAAACAATAAATATTCTCACAACCAGAACTAGAGTGGCCAGATGGTCGGCATTGGTCTGGATTTCCCCGACATTTCACACGATCTCCAAACACCCGGCAAAATACAAAATAACCCGACAATTTCCAGTAACTAAGTACATGTGGAATCGTGAACGTGTAAACGAAAACCAGTCAAAATATTGTGTATGTTTGTATTAGCTGATGTTAAAACGAAAGCAATTTTTTTTTCAATTTTTAATTCTCCCGAAAGTCGCCCTAAAATCCCGCCAATTTAATACTTTGTCCAGATATTTAAATATTCCAATCTGGCAACCCTAACCACAACAGAAAGATGAAATTAAAACTGCATGTCGATATGTCAAGCAATCCAATACAGTAGGTACTTCAAAAATTTGCCGCCCGCATCGTCGCGTCGGCGTCGTCTCAACAACGGCACGCAAACATTTCACGAATAATCACACAACAAGTTACACGATAACGTTAATAAATCGTAGCATGCCCGCATATGCGAGAATGTTCCGCGTGAGTCATTCTCTGACATCTCCTTTTTTAAGGCAAATTTTATGCCTTTTTTCTGAATATTTCAAGGCAATTTTCAGTCGAAAGTCTCTCAATAAACAACACCACGTTGTGATAATGACACCAATCAATGAAATAGTCAAATAACTTGTTAAACTTGATTTCAGCGTCGTCAATGTAGTGTTATTCACACAATTAGTCACTAACCGGTCTGTAAACTCGACAAGTTGACAGCAGGCGCAGGCGCACCGGTAATTTAAATCAATAAGCAATAATAATTGCTAGTTTTTGTTTGTTAATAGAGTTGTTATTTTAAGATGTCCTGATTCGAATCGCTAACTGCTTCGTGACATTAACCTGCTTATTTTTTATCGTAGTAAGTAACTAATTGAATAAATATTTTGCGAGGCGAAAATGCGTTATGAAATCATTGCTCGGGCATTCCAATTGTCAATGGAATAGTTCCTAACTGTTCTATTTAAATAATTATTAAAGTTCAAATCGATGGCAAGGACCAAAAATATCAGGCCATTCAGCTTCGTTGACTCCTTTGACCCTTCTATTAATGGCGTCTAGAAAGTTCGATTCTACAATAATTTGAACATACAAATTACCAGAGGCGTATAATTTAAAATGAAAAAGTTTAATGTTCGTTGCGTTCGTTGATTGCATCGCGAAAAAAATACAACCATCGAATATAATTTAAATTGTCGAACAAAATAAAAATGTCGGAACCGGTACTGATAAATAAGTAATGCATGGCCACTAATATTTCAAATTCGAAATTCAAAAGTGAATGACGATAATTTTCGAACGATCGCGATGTTCGGTCGCTGCCCTCTGCAATACGAGGCTTATTTTTTAATTAACGTACCCACCCTGCTGGCTATACATGGTGTTGCTAACAATGAATGGAATAGTTTATTTAAAAAACTTGTTTGCCATTCAGGGGCCAAGTTTTTGTTGCGAACTGACACAATAGCTACTATTATTTGTAAATTGGTCGGCAGCATTTCGTCCCGAGATGAGCCAGGGATTGGCTGAGAGATAGTGCAGTAACTGTTGCCAAATACAGTTGGTGGAGAAAAACGTGACTTTCTCACGAGACTGTTATTTTTAGTTCTGTACAACGTAGTAAACATGTTTTACCATAATTTACTTATTTGTGCAAAGCATTTTGTTTTTTTTTTGTAGTTATAATTATAATATTGTAAAACAAACGTCAGAAAACAATTACTACACTGTAGGTACTGACTGCCTCGTTGGTCTGCTAAGCAGTAGGTCCTGGGTTTGATCTCCGGGTCGGGCAAAATGTTATTGGGTTTTTCCATTAGGAAATTCTCAGTAGCAACGCGAAGTCTGGAATTTGGCCCGGTTACATGGGACTTAAAACATAGCCGGCGTAACGTGGGTGTATACACCTCTACCTAACCCCTCTAGGGAACACAGGAGTGAGTCTATTTAATGTACGTAATGTAGCTAGGTACATACATACTAATCATATCGAACGCAAATATTATAGTATTAGTAACCTCTGACCTACTTTTAAATTCACAATACCAACATGTCACAATAGCAAACCTTGTTTAAATATATTGTTTTATATACAAGGAAATTATAAGTTGTATAGGTACCCAGCAACCTACGGCTACAACAATACCTTTAAGCTACAGGTGAGGCTAACTCTGCATTATTTAGACTTACTATCTCTCTTTCTAACGGAAATCATGAGAAAGGAACAGATTTAAGACTTTATAATATTGATCACACAAAAATTTGTCAATAGCTACTTTACCTTTATAGGAAAAATGCTTCTTAGCCGTTTTGTAACATTCCAGAAAAACCACACCAGCCGTTAGGGCGAAAACAAATGAGGTGCGGCGCAGCAACGCCAAAATTGGCGGAGAACGCCCATAGGAGTTCTATGGAGCAGAACGCCGATTATGGCAAACGGCGCCGCACCGCTCTATTGTGTTTTAGCCCTAACCCTATCAATATATTCTAGAACTATATTCAACCGAATTTTAAGAAACTGTTTATTTCTTATCCGATGCTGTCAATGGAACTGCTGGAAGTCGGAATCGACATACAGCTTGGCAAAAAAGAGTCTGGAAAAATTTGGGGCGCCGCTGGCGCACTTTACACACTACAATTCATAATTACAAGTTATTTAGTGCTTACATATTTGTATGAAGAGATTTTTGTCGTTAATTATAATCAAATGAATCATTTTTATGATAATTTAGTACTCAAAAACTTTGTTTTTAAGATTTTTATTTTTAGTTCTTGCTGTCACCGCCTCAGACTCTTTTTTGCCAAGCTGTACTTAACCGAAATCCAAAAAGGAGAAAGTTATCAATTCAATGCGTATATTTGTTTTTTCTTTCAGATAGACACCGAACAATAACTTGATGCGCCCAAAGGATTTATGATATATTAGACTGTATGAATTCCACAACAACATTGATCACATTATATGTTAAAACTGGATGAATGATGAGGAAAATCGGATGTTATAGGCCAAAATTTTGGATGGTTTCTTACCTAGCGCCAATGACTTCTGCAAGTCTACCGCCTGGTAGTTCTGTGAGCACGTATCCCCAGAAGAAGCACCCGAGGAGGTGGTTCTTTTGCTTCATGTCCCAGTGGTAGCGAGTTTGCTCTATGTGTTCTGGATGCTGGAAGAAAAGCTTTCATTGAAATCAAGATCAGTACTGACTGGGCTCACTTGAAATGGCGTTTTAAGATCGACCTGAGTTCAAGAACATAAGACTTGTCTAATATGAAGTTTGAGTCGGAATTTGACCGACAGTTATACCAATTACATTATTAAAAGAACGCTTAAAAACTTTTAGTTTTTAATATGACATTTTTGGAAGGTCATAAATTGGTAAATACGGCTTTTCTCATAATTATTTTGTTGACATTGTCGATTGTTAATAAGTACATGTAATAGAAAAATTAGAGGAACTTGAAGAAGCATCTACATCGTCTTGAGACGCCTCGTAATGTCTGTTGGCAATTTTTACCAGGTGTCCTCAAGACGATATAAATAGCTTCACGCCAGCAATACGATAACTCAGTTGGTTAGAGCATTTCCACAGTACAGCAAAAGTTGCGGATTGAAACCCCTATCGTATCCTAGCTCTTCAATTTCCTTTAATTTTTCTATAGCTTTTCTCAATGGCATCTCCTTATTTAAAAAGACAAAATGGTAAATATACTAATAAACTATTTTATTGGTGACGTCTACAGATTCGGTAATTTGCCACTGGATTGTTTGTTGTATTGCAAGAAACAAAGACTGGGCAAAAAGTGACATCACATGAGATTTCAAAGATCACAAAAGCCATAAAAAACAATGGACATTATTCGATTCACTTTGGTACAATGCTTTTCCCAGAGATGACGGTAGCACGGTGACGACGTACTACTGTGCACAGTGAGGTTCAGTGTAGAGGAAAAACTCTTTTACAGTCTCCTCGACCCCTTTACAGTCTCCCAAAGGATGTGCCCATAGTCGTTGCACAGGGATGGTTCCTTATACCAGCTCTTAAGAGACTTAAGAGGACCCGGGGCCATATGCTAATGAAGACCACCGGGGTAGCTTATGTCAAGTAAGAATAGTGTACAACCCGGTCGTTCCTCAAAGGCATTTCCACAAACAGAAATATTCCTGGCGAGTGGTAATTTACCCTCTATATCATTAATCAGTATTCATAGAAAAAAAATGGCTGGTTTTTTGTCATAAATGTCTGCAAGTAAACAGCCGATTAAGCAATTTCACGAACACGAACGTATTCAAAGTTTTGAGACACATTTTTTTTGAATAACTTAAAAGTAGAATTAGTTTTAAAGAACTGCATAATCATTTTCCTATAGTCATTGTTAAAGCTAAAGTTTTTTGTTCGATAGAGTTACAAAAAGAGGAAGTGACTATCAGTTTTGCGGTAAAATCAGGAATATCCGAAGTACGCCTATACTTCGGATATTCCCGATTTTGCGAAGTGAGAAACCATTTGAGTAATTGAGTTATTTTATTTTTTATTATTAGTTATTTCTGACTAGGTACTTATGTTATTATATTAATCACGTGTGAGCCAAATCTTTTCCAATTAACTTAAGGAAGCAGGTATTTATTATAATTACGAATATGTTTTTGTAATTATTACGTAATTTTCCTAACAAACGTTTACCTAAACGTTTGTTTTCCTTAAAAATTGTTTTAAAATATGACAGACAAATACTAAAAAAGAGGCCAATTAAAATTATCTTAGAAGTGTTATGGGGAAGGGAGAATAAAATGATGAAAAGAAAATTCCCCGCCCCGTAAGATAACACTCAACAAATATCAATAAAGTTTTAATAAAACAATGATATCATTAAAATCGATGAATTGGAGACAATCCTACTCAAGGAGGCACTCGAAATAACTATCATATACACCAGTAATTATCTTAATCATATAGGTACTTATACCACGGACTTCCCACAAATATCTTTTAAAATCTAGAAAGTTCTACAGGCAAGTCTTACGATTATAAAAGCAATTTAAAAATACCTCAGTGACATTATGGTGACCGTGGGTGACGTTCGCAATGGCTGTGATGTTGTCGTTTTCGTCGTAAATCATTTCGACAATAGCGATGGTGAGGTTCACTCGAAGGGCGTAGTTCAACATGAATCCGAGGAGGACCATGATATTCAATACTTGGACGCATGTTAGACAACCTGGAACAAAAATATAAATTGAGTTTTGTTGCTTTACTCCAAAGAGTCTTAAGTCTCTTTTGAATAACTCAGATGCCTTCGACATCGAGAATGATCGAACTTGATTATCCACTCAAGGGTCCTACTCGATTTTTGGGATCGATCGTCGATGTTTCAGGTCGAATCATAAAGCTGCCACTACATAGTCACGAAGTTGGGGGCGAAAGACATAAATTTGTGCGACACACTCCAATACTTTCAAGTACTTCAGCGAGGAACTTTGACTTATAATGAAGTTCGAATTTTAGTATAGAGGACGCTTCATAACAAAGACAAGACCCTTAACACCAAATGACTACAGTTTAATTGCACTTAGTGTTATGCGTTTGTCGTTTCAAATCCATAAGAAAAAAACCATTGAATCGAAAAAGGTGATCGAACGCAAAAAAACTAACAAACGTGCGATCCATCAGTCGAAGCTTCGTCGTACGAATTTCGGGAAACATGATCATTATCCGGTCCGATACATGGTTAAGTAAAACTTCCTAAGGGCGTTTTTCCAACGATTCTACATCGAATATCGGAAGTTGCTTTCCGCTGCACGGATCTTTTCGTCGACTTCTTATCGAAACTTTATTATACATTTCCGATAAGATTTCGATAAAAAGATCTAAGGTTATATTAACGTTAAGCTAAAGTTTTTATAAATTAATTATCACTTACTCCGTGCCTCGGAAAGCACGTAAAGCCGTTGGCCCTGCGCCTGATCTCTCTCCGATCGTGTCGGAAGGCCGTCCCATCGGACTATGAGAGTGAGGGAATAGAGAGTGCACTTGTGCACTATAATATCTCCTGCGTAGTTGGCTATTCTCCGTTGAGATTGGCCGCCGTGACCGAAATTCGGTCAGGAGAATATATTAATAAGCTAAAGTTGACCGGCGATTGCCACGTATTCTTCATCCTCCAAAATTCGCTATCAATTGTTTTCAATTCCATGGCCACGATAAATACTTACATACAATAGGTACACAAATACACATGTTTCCAATAAAATGTTTTCTTTGTTGTAACACGTGCAAACATAATAAGTATAATTTACAAATGTATTATTAATTATATTTATAGTAATAATAAAGCTTATTAGCGCACTTCACTAGCATCTAGATTATTTATTTTTAAGATTAGCAGGTAAGTATGTTGTTATTGTAATCAAAAGGTATTTTTAACTCCAACTAAAAAAGAGAGGTGTTATTATAAGTTTGACGTATGTAGGTATATTTGTATATCTGTGCATCTGTGACATTACCGTCTAAATCGATTTTGATTTAGTTTTTTTATTTTATTTGAAAGGTGTACATGATCGAGTTAGCTAAAAACATTAATTTCATTTTTTTGTAATAGAAAAAATGGAAAGAGGGAAGGCAGTTTTTAATTTTTTAAAATTACATACGTTCCAAATCAATTTTACTTACAATACCTATTATTGTTATACCCGAACTAATAATAAAGGATAGTGCATAAGATATAATGTAAATTAAATAGTCCATTTTAGACTACGACGATAACTTTAAATAATAGACCACCACAACTTGTAAACATTTTTTTTTCGTAAACAAATTGAATGCCCTAAATAAAATTAAGTACTTAAAATGTTTACATTTTAGCGGCCAACACTTAAAAAAGGAGTATATATTTATTTTAACACTTGAAATTATAATTCAGTATCTTATCAGGACTTGTCCCGAAATAAGTTTGATTTATAGTCACCCTTATAAAATTGTTAACACAGTAAAAAAAAGTTGTCGCAATAGTCGAATTTGATTTCAATTAGCAAGGTATATTCGCATAATTTCTAACTATAGGTTTTAAAGAAATAATATAAATAAATACAAAATAGAAACTATTGCTGATATAGATTAGCCCTCCACGTGTTACATTTTTTTTTTATAACGAGGGGACCGTTAAACCCGGCCTCCGGGGGAAGAGACCGGGGAGTGTAGGATTTCCACGTTTTACATACAATAAAAAAAAGAAAAGATAAAATTGTTTTTTTTTTTACTTTCTAAAGGTTCAGATAGTCTAAATTTTCTATGTTTACACTTCAATTTTAAAAATAATTAATAGAAAAATAATAAAAATCCATAGAAATACTTCTTTCCAATATCTTTGTAAAAATCGTATAGGTCACAAGTCACAATGACCCACTGGATAGACTACTAAACATAGACATATCACACGGATGTTACACATGTTAGATGAGTAATTGAAGTAATGGTATTGTAATAGGAGTATTATTGTCCGGATTTTTATCAACAAATGCCTATTAATCCATAGTGTTGTCAACTTCATTTGTCAGCGAAATCTATGAATATGATCGGTGTGGGAAATTCTATTTTTAGTTTAGCGAATCAATTTACTGATCAGCACGTTTTATCTGTTATCCTTAAACGCATTGAGTTAAGGTGCATTTTAGGTTATAATTGGACATAGTTACACGAAAAGGATCCAATCCATATTATGAAAATATATGTGGATTGGATCCTTTTCGTGTAACTACGTCCACTGATGTGCCGATAATCGTACCCTACTGACAATTAGTGACATCATATTTGTTTTTATATTGTAACAGCATATTAAATAGCAGTATGACCGTTGAAATGGTATAATTCAAGGCACGCACTTCTATAGAAATTTATTTTTACTTGTACAAGGAAAAAAAAATAATGTAAATGTATTTTCCCATTACAATATCGATTAAACTGTAAAAACTGAAAAATATAGAAGGTAATTTTTTTTTAAGAACATATTTATGAACAAGTTTGTTCGCCAAATTATATTTCCCAAATTCAAACAACGAAAAAGCTTTAGAATTTAGATTGTAAATAGGTTATGTCGGCCTATATAAATTCTAAATTTTAAATCTATGTGTCGGATATCTTTGAACGTCTAGAAACGCTTATAAATAATCTGGATTCACGCGTTACGTCATGTGACGTTAGTTATGGGCGACACGCTTGCGTATCTACTACCTACCAGTACCACTATGTGACATATTACGATATTTATATTGATAAAACCATATCAAAATAAATCGGAAAGTGTACTTGTCTGTTGGTTTTCTGTCTGTTTAATGAAAATTTATGAAAACCCATATTTTATATTTTATTATAATAACCAGAGACAACTGACAGTTCTTAATTACTCTTATGATGAGGCATTAGCTGGCTATTCTAGATCTCCGTATAAAGAAAGAAGAAACGTTTATTCAGCAAATGGGCATAATCATCAAGTACAGAAAACAATATAAAATAAAACTAGGTAGGTACTACTCAAATGCTCATGCTGAATGGGTCAAGATCTCAGCATATATAAAAATATACCTACATTTAACTTATGTTTTGCTTTCAATTAGCAAAAAAGTTTCCCATCAATCTACAATTACCGGTTCCACGAATCTGATAAATATAAAATTAGGTGTCAATTCAAGGCTAATGCGTCTGTCCCACCTGGTTGCAAACCGGTTTAAGCATTATCATACATCATGAATATCGCTCAAATTACGCAATTAATAGACGAATTTTAATATCTGATACAAGGACGATATCTAGTTTTTTTTAAACTGTGGCGACTTGTTAACGGTAAAATTAATAATCGTCCGTTTGACAGTACCGTAACACGTTTATATGAATAATTTTGGAACCGGAATATGAAATCGTGTTGTTCATCTACGTATGTAGGAAGAAATACAATTATAAAAGATGCATTTCTGACATCTTTTGATGAATGACTGGAATAACCCATTGGCTACAGCCCCTCTGTCTCATTCATCATCCCAAATTCTCAATAACAGGAAATAATGTCCTCTTAAATCTTTGATATTAATATGAGATGAGTCGTTTATTTACAATTTTTAGTCTTAAAATAATGCGTCTACGTAACGGTCACGGCTACGTCAGAGAGGCACGTTTTCATATTTCACGTGTCTGAACAAGCCAACGAATTTATCAAATAGTACGATGTTGAAAAACATCAGCGAAATCTTGGCAACGCGCGAAACATGTGCGCGTTAAATGAAAATAAATACAGACACTTCTAGACTTCTAGACAGAAAGCTTCAGAAAGTGATAAACTAAACATTTTCAAACAAAAATAAAAACTGTTCTGTGACAATGAAATTGAGAGAACCGGTAATACGGTTCCAAATGCCCCAAATGGTTCCCACTGGTGGTGGTGGTTATCAGTATTTACCGGTAAATGACAAATAAAATAAATTCTTTAATTAATGTTAAATTAAATTAAATTCTATGTTAATCACACATGTATAATAAATAACTGTACCGGCAAAATTTTTGAGTGACAGCCATACAAATTTAATTAATGATACTTCTTGATAACAAGATCTATTGGAAACTTTCATCCTCCCACTGTACTACAACTCCAAGGTCGAGGTTCGACTTCAAGTGCTCACTTTCACTATTTCAATTTGCAACTACCACTGGGACTGCCAAATACAAATATAATGTACAGCTACACTATACATAACGGCTTTCGACATAGAACATAAAAGCTTACAATCCAATGAACCGGCGGCGCCGGCGCCACTGCCCTATAAGGATATCAAAAATGAATTGCTGTCATGATTAGCAGCTTTATGCAACAAAAATGTGGGCGTGTGCATGAGAAATAAGAATACGAATATTCTTATAAGGTTCTTATTGTGAGTCAATCACTGTTTGAGATAGGGATAGATGGATGACATAATAAGTTCTGCTGTGTGTATTTACCTTATATGAAACAATACCGTGACTGACTGGCTAACAGATAACGAACAGCCAAATTTCAAACCCGGTGGAAACCGGTTTGAAATTTGGAAGACATACCTATTCCCTGAGTACCATATAGAAAAACGTCCTCCACTGAGAAAGGTTTTTTCCGAAATACACACGTCCGATGTCACACTAGTTTTTATATACCGATATTAAAATATTTATTATAAAAGTTGTACTACACACTGAATCAATAAAATTTATCTAACGAAAAAAAAATTGTTAACAAATTAAGGTAAGATTAACAATTTTAAATGCAGGAATGTTAACAAAAACTTTAAATTACAATAATTGAGCACGCGCCGTTGATTCTATAGCATAAGAACTTGTTAATTATTATTATGCGTGTATGTTAATCGATGTGGAGTCCAATTGATTCATGACCCTGGCTGAACTGACAACAGTCGTCAACAAACGTCAATCACACATAGTAAAATGTAAATGTTTAAAGAAATTGTCAAAGGAGGTAAAGATATAAAACAATAACATGATTGCTAATATCATAACAAGCATTATTTAAAATAAATGTATAAATCGATGATGTTCATTTTATTAACTTTTGGGAATTGTCCTAAAAATAAAAGGAAATAGGATGGTCACTCTACTTTACTGTCAAATATTTTTTTGCTATGCATTTAGATTTTAATTTCTTTGAGATCTGAACAATTCGATTTACTTGTCAAGGCGTGTTCCGAGTTCTGACAAAACCTCGAGCGGTCTTTTCATACATCAATCAAACCACTAAAAACAAATTTTAACTATTTGAGAAAGAAATGCCAACATGCATGTACCTACGTTCGTTGTTTACGTAGTTTTTTTAAAAGGAACCTGAAGATCTGTTTAGTTTAGATGTGCTTAACAGCCTGAAGAATTTGCTAAATGAGCCTGTAGCTATACCCTTGGCATACGGTGTTTCTCGACGGATCTGTTGGCGGTAGTACGGGATTCGCTAGCGTAGTTAAGTCACTACCACAGTACAATAAGTATAAATCTTCCTGTAACTTTGACCTATGTGATCCTATTTAGAGTAGATTTAGAGATTTAGTGGGTAGATTTAGAGTATACCTTAAATCTGTGTCCTATCCTAGATCCAAGTAAGTAAAATAACGAACAATTAATGTAAATCTGTCAGTCAAAGCTTCGTCGCTCAAATTTAGGAGTTTAGCCCCAGGTGTGGGCACAACTTAATATGGGATTTAAATAACCAGTAACTATTATCCCTGAACAAAATTGGCAACAATAATGACATGCAAGTGTGACGTCAATAAACGTCAAATTACTCAAACTGCGGGTAGACTTCAACTCCATTAATTCAAGCTATTATATCCAGTTAGGAACAAGCTATTACAATAATTACGTAGTTCCGTTTATTGCTTAACAATACCGTATCGAAATCGTCTGTCATTGTCTCTGCCGCGGTGTCAATGCACTTTGGGAAATGTATGGTCGGCAAAGATGTCAGCGAAAAGATTCAAGTATTTTTTTAAGTGCTCGAAATCTTCAATATTGAAAACAGTTGTCTTTTAACGAATTTTTTATTATTAATAATAAAATTGCTTTCTAAATCAAGTTCTGATTAGAAATTAATTTGCATTTTTTTTACTGTGAAAGAAAAAGTTGGTGGAAATAAGCACGCCTAGAGATAAAGAACTAAATTTTCCTTATCTTAATTAATCTTATCTTTAACTTATGTAACATTTGTAAATATACATTGGAAATTGATACATATAAATGACTATTATTTGTTCAAGTGTAAGTAAGTACTCCTAGCCTTATTATTCCCAAATTTTGTTGGGGTCGGCTTCAAATCTAACAAGATGTAGCTGAATATCCGTTTTCTACGGAGCGACTGATCTTGCTAGTAAATGCTAAGTCAAATAATCCGACAGACGGACTGCGTCAGCGCATGCATTAGCTACTAACTGTACCTACTAGTGGGCTGAAGTTAGGCTCTATGATTGATGGCGCAATATGCATACTCGCATCCATTTCCTCCTCTCTAGCTCCTCGCCTCTTGTCACCATTAATTTAGACCCTGAAATGTGCCTACTGCGACGCTATTCGTGACTAACTTACGTACCCAGCGTACGTACGTTTCAACTGTAAGTTTCAGCCGTGTGGCCGTCCCAAGAATAGAGCCACCCCAACTCGTCCCGCAGGTGTAAGAAGTGACACAGGGAAAGATCCGGAGGATGGGCATGAGGATGGTTCTGTGTAACAGCAATCATCTGCTACCCAGCGTGGCGATTATGGGCAAATACCTCCAATGAGCGCACAATAGCGCCGCGCATTAGGAGAAGCCTATGTTCAGCAGTGGACTAATACAGGCTGATGATGTACCGGGATTTACTGCGTGTAATTCCAGCAACTTTTGCAACTTAATTTAATATTCTTTGCATATTAATTTTGGCACTTATCTGAACAGGTTTAGCGCACGACTGTCATATGTAGGGTACAGATGTGACAATACCGGTCAACCGGTCAAACATAAGTAAATAGTAATTGGTAATCCGTTATGACACCCACTTGTAAACTTCTAATCTTCGCGTACATGTGTAAAACTTTAGTGTAAATGCAATAGCTCCAAACGTTTTATTTATTGCATTTTTTCGTGTTTTTTTTTTTGTCCTTTGCGGGAAACGAACCCTCAAAAAGCGCAGTTCACTACGCCAGTTGAACGCCATGTCGTTTAATTTGTTAATTGGTAAAGTAAATTTCTTACAAAAAGTAGTAAAAAGTACCTAATTTGTAAAAGAAAGTGGCTTCGTGTTGAATTAATTCTGTAGCAAAGTTTTAAAATCTTAAGAGAAACACGTACACACGGCTACACACCAAGCTATAATTACCAGTATAAGCTGACATTTCGTTGTATAACTTGATGTGTAGCCGTGTGTACCTACATTAAAACTGAAACCTATATAAATGCGGAACTCCAAAAATAAAACTAAATTCAACCGATAAAAATTACAAAAACTGTAAACAACAAAATAACTAAAAATAATTCTGTCTATTTAAAAAAACCTCGTAAAGAATCTATGTATATTTTCCTAAAATGCAAAAACAGATGCGGGTGACCAAAAATACAAAATATTTAAGGACATTTTCCACAACTTTTTGCAGTATAAGATATTTTATGTACGCTCTTTGCCGTCGAACATTATCGATATTATTTAATGGAAACAAAAGAAGTGTGCCACGGTCGAAACGAAATTATTTGACATTTTCAAAAATAACTACGCTTCGGCTTCTGACGTGTCGTAAAACGTGGGTATATTTGTCAATGAAACATAGCTTTCTCGCGGTTTGTTGGCGTTGGGTAGATCTACATTACAATGATATTTTGAAAGACTTAAATCACATCTCGAAAAATTAAAATCCGATTGATTGAAATGATTAACCCGAAAATAATAGCAAGTGAAATCACTTTGAAGCGCAAGGTGCGATTTAGGGCTTATAAGTATTATTTTTTTAAACATAGGCCCTAAATCACAGGCGCCTCTCGAGTTCACCCGAGTTGTCATTTCGGTATGGAAACACATTTTCTCTCCGCTCTTCTCCGCTATGGTGGACCGTGGAGCCCGGGCCTAAATGAACTATAATAGTGTTAAAAGTTAATATTTTTCTATTATTAATACTTCGCGTTTTAATGTAAGCTCTAATTATTACCGTCAATATTGTTAACAATACAATATTTGCGACAGAAACACTAACAATTACGAGTAATTATGATTTAAATACCGACAAGATGACACTATTAGGTACCTATGAGTGACGTCCGTTACAAAATGGGTAACCATAAAAAATACAAAGAAACAGAAACAAATGTAAGTAATTCTAATAAGAAAGACAAACATCTTTTATGTTTACGTTAACACTTCATCATATTCTAGATGATTATATACTTTAAATCATGTTTACAAATTGTTAAACATAAGATGACTCAATGGTTGTAACCATTATGAATAAAAAAATAAATAATGAATTTTTATTAGATTTTGATAATCTCCGACGTCACTTTTAGTATTTCCCAGATTTTGGGCTAGATTTTGAGGTAAATAATAGTTTTGACCAAGGTGCACAGGTTTTTTTCGAAAGGAAATTGTATCCGGGTTCGCTGGCTCCGCTTTACAGCTGTTTGGCCTACTTGATACGGTCCTCATCTTAAAATAAAAATAGTGAACCGTTCGTTGTTTCACATTATCGACACAGGTTTCGACTTAATGGGTTACAATTTTATTTTTAACATTTGAATGAGATATTATTTTAAAAGGTAATTCTAATATTTTCAGGTCATCACATTTTCTAACAAGGAAGTGGACAATATTTCGTAAAAAGTAAATTAGTCGCCAGCTCAAAGATAGGGAGGATATTCTGAAATTTTAACTACGAAGATTCGGCCGACGAAACGCACAAATTCGGCGGTTGCCAGGCTGATACCGATAATGTCGAAACCTGTCGGAAGTGCGATGAATAGCATGTGAATCTCGTGGTTCCATTCCGCCCAGTGGTTCGTGAAGAAACATCGTGCGGATTTTAGTCTGTGCTATTCAGACATAACCTGCACCATGGTCGCTGGGTCAATAAAGGCTTTCCACTCGTATAAAAAAAGGAGCGATCTTTTTTTATCATTGCCTATTTTACTTGCGAGATAACGGTATTTTTTTTTAATTTTACTTCATGGAGATAATAATATTACAAGGAGCAATTCACATCACTTTATTTACAGTTAAGCTACTCAAGAAGCCTTATTGAAATAAATATTTAATCGTTTTTAACTATGAATACCTGTTTTATTTTTACAAATCCAATAAAAAATCCTCTATTTTTCATGCGGCGAGTCGTGACGGGCGATTTAATGTCGGTTTCTAATCTATCCGCGTCGTAGATCGTATTTACACAGGCTTTTCCTGTTTCAGCATTGTCTTAATTTGTAATCTTTAGTTACGGGCAATAAAAATATCCAGTCACGACATAGATAAGTATCAGAAAAACATTTTTCTAAGAAAATATTTTAGTTAGAACTTTTATAAAACTGCAAGCACTTTGTCGTACCAAATTAAAGAGCTTGATCCAATCTACAGCAGTACACGATGGAGCAGACTGCTTGCATGTAACTTTTTTTTAAACATAAGGTAGTCTAACCAGTCTCTTGACAAATACTACTCTTTACTCTACGAGAAGAGTCAGGGTTAACAACTAAGCCTTGGTAGAAACTTGTTGATTAATGGAGATTGGTCAAAAGACAAGTTTCGACTTTCAAACGAAAGTGAATATGAGTTTCACGAGCGCTTATCAAAAGCGTTCTATGGGATTACGTTGTAACTTGTAGCATCGATATTTTTTCTACAAATATATCCTGGGTGTAGATAGAAATAATCGATTTTTTATATAATTTCTGTATAGACGATGTGCAATACGTACCTATTGTGTGTTATTTCTGTAAAATTTTCTATTTTCAAATTCAGTCTATTGTGCGACTGATCAAATAATCTTATACTTAACCACTTTGCAAACGCAGAGCAGAGCCACGAGCAACTAGTGAAATTACACCTGTCAATAATCATTTTTCATAACTACTAGAGCAACCTTAAACAAAAATAATAACCACAAATTTAACAAAATTCGGAATAACATCTAGTATCCATAAAAAAAACGTCATCCATCTACCTAAAACTAAGATAGTTAAGACGAAGATCGTCAGGCGAGTCCACGTTTACGTAAGCATCCATCAAGCTAGGTGCTGTGCTGCTGTGTGTGTCTAATCGCCAATCAGCAACGTACCGTTACACACTTCACATGACCACTGCAATTAGCTGAACATCATTAGCATGCACTTTGGTTACCGTTCAACACATAATCGTAACTCATAGCATGACTTTTGTAAAGACTAAGCTGTTACGTATTAGGTATCGAGTTTCCGAGTTTTGCAACAAAGACTAGTGAAAATTGCCTATAAAAATTTAAGATGAAGTGCTCACGAAGGGTATTGAAAATATGTCTAACTTATAAGTATACTTGAGTTATTTCGACATAGATAGTTTTGCCTGTAACGAATAGTCGAAAAACTATAATTTACTTATTCCTTTAGGCGTAAGGCAAACTACCACACAATGTCTTGTTAGGAATTACTTTAACATTCGACAAAAAATATTATAGTAAAGAAACCAAAAATATATATCACCAAAGCAAAAACGAATCCAAAAAGTAAGTATCCGGAAAAAAAATCTCATGGTAACCCTAACTACCTGTCAAATTGTGGGGCATTTATTTATGTATGGGCAATTTTTATTAAGTAGGTACTTTATATTTTCAATTATTAGTGTTTAGATTCAGTAAATTTTAATATACAATTTTACTACAAAGCATTTTTCTTTCTTTCTTTTCTTCGTCCTTACTCTCTTTTTTATTATTGTGTGCTTATTCCTAACACTTCGATTTATGTGTAAAATCATAATGTGCCTATGCATGGGCATGGACACCCTTGACTACTAATCGGACAAATACAAATTTAAAAAACATCTCTTATAGAACAATCTGCGTCTGTCATAATTTCATAAAAAAAAATAATTAGCACAATATTACAGATTAGATCAGCATATAATTATCTTTCGAAGTCACAATGTCAAGGTAATTTTCGATCACTGACTAATTTCCGGTTTCATGATAAGCTTATTAACTTTTGACAGCTCCAATTTTAAATATTTAACCGTTATTTTACGGTGAGTTGTCAGTGTCAATTATAGATACACCTTGCTAAATCATGCATTACTGGCACAAGTGATATTTTTTTAGACAGTCTGTACTTTTTTTAAATTAGTTTAAAAAATAAGGGTCAACACTTCGATTGATAGGTATTGTTCAATTTAATATCAATCGATTGTTATGGAAACATGGATCATTTATGGGAATTAATAATAATGATTAAGTATATTAAAAAAAAATGTGATGTGTGTGATGTGAGATTCCAAAATATTTATTTTAGGTCGCAATAATAGACTTGCGTCACCTTTAAAAACTTCATGGTATATGAGTTGTCCTCATTTTAATTATAGAACGAGTAGACGTATGCGCACAACTTGAATCATTTTTCAATAAAATGGATCGCTTTCGATATCTAGGTATATTTAATTATGAGAACGTCCATAAAAAAATGGTGACAGGGCTACTAATTTCTTGGCATTATTCATACATTCTTTCTTCGGTTTTTTTATTGCCTTAGAACTAACCTCATCAGATACGGTTAATGTAGATTTTACGGTACCTTAGTCAGCTTATATTTTCCTTGACGATTCAGAGAATTGTAAAAACAGTGTTTAGTAATTAATAGACGTAAAAAAGTAATCGATTTTTTACTTTGTTGTTTCTGTAATGCCAGTGAAAATTAATAGCGGGATTAATGAAACAATAAATCGCGTAATACCGCATAATCCCTAATCGATTTCTACATATAAATAACGTATTGATTTGTACGTCTAGACGACTTCGCAGACGCGCACAAAATAAATAGAAATTCAAACTTCAACTAAAACCGGAAATACGACAACGCACTGACATCGACGTGGAGTAGTTTCGCGCGTTTATTTTTAATAAATGGCGCCGCGCCAATCCGCAAGGGATATGTCGTCACGGACGGTAGTGTTGCCAAGTAAAATGTCCCACACCCACTTCGCGATTTTGTCTGGAATAATTATTATGTTCTCAAGTAAAGCCTAAACGATAATAAAATTGTTTTATCTGCACGTTTTAAATTTTGTTTGTTATTTCATAATGGCTAAGATGCAAAGTTAGTTGCTTTTATATAAAACTAGATGTCCCCTGGGACTACGTCCGCATATTTTTTTCTGGATATTCCAATAAACCTGTCTATTCCTTGAATTTTTTAAACTTTGGGTCACATTATTGCAATTTTTTAGAGATCTCTACAAGTCTACATATATCTAATAAATAAAATATAGCTCATGTTACTCACTGATAATGTAGCTTTTTATAGGTAAAATAAAGTAAATCGGTTACTTAAATAGTTTTTGAGTTGAGATAAAAAAATATCTTGACTTCCCTATTTCACAATTTTTCTAATGTCTGATGTAAAACGTAGAAAATATATTTCGTGTGAACTTTAAATTAAATGTTACATAATAGTATCGACGAAAAAAGTCGTAAATACACAAAATGGCAGAATCAAATTTATTCTTAGAATTTTTTACTGACCGCTTAACTTAACATTTATGTAGGTACACACGGCTACTCATCAAGCTGTATATTTCCAGTATAAGCTGACATTTTGTTATATGAGGAGCCTATACAATGCGAGGTCAGGTCATACTGGATTTATAATAGCT
Organism: Protodeltote pygarga; assembly: GCA_936450705.2. Lineage (NCBI taxonomy): Eukaryota > Metazoa > Arthropoda > Insecta > Lepidoptera > Noctuidae > Protodeltote > Protodeltote pygarga. Next base: position 2,010,212 of record OW388264.2, on the reverse strand, counting down.
GGATCTGTAGCTGTGTGTACCTATATGGGTATATATAATTTAATGTTAGGTCGTGCCAACGCCTTTACCTGTAAAGTTTCTCGGAAATGACTTCTCTGTTTTGGCCATGGTGCGCGCCTTTGGAATGACTTTAGGATCTGAAAAAAAAGAAACAGAAATTATAACATGACGTCATCATTCATGATCGAAAATTCTCGTAAGAAATATCGAATTACTAAAGCTAAACCCTTTAATCATTATGTATTCATCATCATTAAGGTCGACTGCAAAAAATACTTTGCAGCCTCAATCAAACATGCAATGAAACTCACAAGTTGTAATAAAAAGATGTCATAGTAACCTCAATACAACCATTATACAGCATTCCATTTGACAATCTATTAAGCTTTATCCTACCTGACAGAGGAATTCGCAAACAGATTTTATGTCATTAAATTTTAACTGGTTTTTTACACAATGAAGTCGACTTGTAGACAAGTGAGGTGAGAAAGTTAAATAATTCACAATTACACGGCGTTTATTAGACTAACCGTTCTGTATTAGCATACTTACAAGTTTTTTATATATTCAAATATTTTAAGCTTGCGTTAATACTGCTAATGAACATATGACGGTGCACTTCAGTGGAAAGTGTGCACACGAAGTCAGAGGTGTCAATGTTTTTACAATGACACATTTAGGTTCTAGTTATAACAGGCGCCAGAGACGTTGCGTTTCGGACGCTCGAGCGCTCTCTACAAAATTAAATTAATTTCTAGGCAACTCAAACATTGTCCTCCATCGCGCAGTGTGCGCAAGTTTTCTTTTTACTACTTATTTATTTATATGTACACACAAAAAAAAAGTAACGATAACATGATAATTACAATTATGCACAAAGGCAGCAGTTGCTTATTCCATTTAGAAATAATATATTATGTATAAATACTTTACAATTTCCATCTATAGTCACTAGGACGGGGGACCTTTTCCTATTAAATTAAACATGTATCATTTATTCAGTAGTTACACTTAAATACTGCTTATTGTTTGCTTTTGACAACTCGATCAGTGGTGAATGCGCGCCCGAAACGCAGTGCTTCAAGCGCTTGGTCTGACTAGTCCCTTAGATTAAAAAAAAACAGACATCAAAGTCTCATCAGATGCTTTGCTTAGATGGTAGATTCAGATTAAAATTTAAGGCAAAATTTATTTTCCAGTGAGATTTTATCTCTATGCAATAGCTACGCTCTACGTTCTATGCTCTACGAATAGCTGTACGAATCTATACTAAACATAACAAGACAACTAGGTAAAATATAATAACATGTTCAACTTAGAAAACACACCCAGCAAATTATATACTTAGTTACCTCGCTAGATAGTAATGTAAATTACAATGCAGGTGTCATTGAGTCACCCGTCCATAGACAACAGTATCAATGCACTAAGCGACCTTAAGGATACAAAATGCTTTTTTATTGCCACAAAATGACTTTGCAGCTAAAACACCGATAACAACTCGTTTGTATAATCGAGACTCCTCAACAGATATATTGCTACCCCCATTGGATCGAATTAAACATGTTACGAGTAATAAAATTCACCGTTAAAACGTCAAGTCAGCGACGATCGCCTGGCGCCAGCCTGTAACGGACAGTGGCGTCAAGATCCCTTTTACGGCTCGAGGCGCAGAAAATGTTACCATAATTACCATTGAGCTGCATATTGACATTTGCGAGATTACCAACATTCATATTACATCCTTTCTTTTTCAGTGGAAATGACAGAGATAAAGTGATACGTCTTTGTTGAAGGTTGCTGAACTTGTAGTAGGTACTTTTGAATTGGCCCAATAAAGAAATTGGCATTCCAAAGGTTTTAAGTTTTATTGCTTTGGTCTTCGTTTGGTTTAGTGCGAACTATGTCGTAAATTGTCGTAAAGTAATACTTGTTTTTATTGCATTTCTGTGTAGCATTATCCCTGTTTTGGTGTCAAGGCTTCAAAACTGAATACCTTCCTGTACAATTTCTCTATTACCTATACTATAGCTCAAGAATCGAGATATAAAACTTTACTAGGACTACATTTACACGGGATAAAAGCGAACGAAGTCGCTGGCGACAGCTTGTGAAGAATCTTAACTTATATTTAATATTATAAATGCGAATGTAACTCTGTCTGTCGCCTGTCACGCCTAAACCTCTGAACCGATTTTGATGAAATTTGATATAGAGATGGATGGATCCTCGGATAAAGCTACTTTTATTCCGGTAAAACCGCAGGGCACAGCTAGTATTTTATAAAAGGGAACTTTATAAAATTTAACTTGACGATCGTTTTAAATCAGTCATGTTTATGAGTTTTAGATAAGCTTGGGATTAAATTTAAGATTAAATTAACCGTATCATTAAACTTGAAAGTTAGATGCTGAACTTGGGGCTGTCAAATTTTGCAGCTGGTTACACAATTTTTCAGAATAAGGTGTAAAAAAATATTATAGTAGATACTTGAAGAATATAGTATGGTAAGCACATATTTTTGGAATGATTAAAAAAATATTAAAATATTTTTTCTTTAACTTAACTTACTAACAATTATCTGATAAGTGACAACACTGTCGCAATGTTGCAAAAAACTTTTAATTTATCCAAAGGAAATAGGGTATTTTTGCTTAATATGTTGGTAGGTACTTTTCTTGTTGTCAGTAGGTATACAAACCTGAAATATTATTTCAGTCAGTACTATACATATCATATTTAGGTATATAGAGTGGTTATCAATTCTACGTAAACGTGAATAATGTAGGCATTTTAGAATAATATCTTTCGTGAGTCATACGAAATAGGTATTATGGACTCCGTTTGAGTTCAAAACGAATCGAGCCAAAGATTATTTAATATTTCTGAGTCGAGCAGTCCCGAAGTCAACCTGTAAGTCCCTAAAGGGCGTCGCATCGCCAACTGTGTTTTAATTTAATTAACAATTTGTTGAAAGTTCTTTTATAGATACCTAGATACGATACATTTTATTAATTACTATGTTTACAAGATTTATGAACAGTGAAGAGCACATTGAAGTTTTCAAAATTAAAATATTTTTATTCATTGTAGAACATTTTAGGCACTTATGAATAGTCATAATTTCAATTGCTTCATAAGCACTCGACTATACCTAGGTACATACTTTTCCCATCATCTACGGTATTACACTTTTAGGTAAATAAGTTGGAAATCCAAGACTTTGGTCCCTTTATTTTTCTTTTCACACGGACGGTCACTCTACTAGCCCCCCCGTGATCATCGGCTGACGACGCCCTTGCTTAAAGCCGTAATTATATTTAATTTATATATAACAAAGGCATACTTTAAGATGATTGCTACCTCTGGAGCGCGACCTAGCAACTGAATCTAACGCAAAACAAATTTGCGCAATCTATTTTGATACGAAACAGCCAAGGTCGGATCGATCGAGTCTTGTGTTCGTCGTCGTCCTAAAGCTCCTAATTTTAATCGAAGCTCAGAAACTACATCTATTGTTTATATAAATTTTAATTTTCTCAATAAACTTACAAGAATGTTCGTAGATTTATTTATATTGAAGTTATGCTTGGGAAACAAAGATCATGAAAGATAATGTAAGCTTACAAATTTTCAAAGAAAATAAAAAATAATAGTTTTTATATAAATTTGTAATTTGTAAAAACTAAGAGAGCAAAATCCTACTCTGACTATTAAAAATGTGAAGTTTGCGAGGGATGTTTGTTCCTCTTTCACGCAAAAACTACAGAACGGATTTTGATGAAATTTTACAGTAATATAGCTTATACATCAGAATAACACATAGGCTACCATTTATCAACATACCACGCGGGCCAAAGCTATTGAAATTTTGGTAGAAAAAAGTGCCACTCTATTATTTATTTGCAGCTTACTCTAAAAAATTGTAAGATCATCTGAGAAAATTATGGCAACCCTTGTCGGGACTGGCAACAAAGTCGGCTATCGGAGTTGCCAAGAAAAAATAAACAAATAGCTTCTTATCTCTGGTACCACTTCAAACTTCCTTTATGTTCTTCCGCAAATTGTTTTCTTTCCGCTCTTATAACGTTTGATTGACGACATTGAAATCTTACGATCATTTCGCAGCGCAGTTACCTATAGATATTAGCACCTACATTTAAGAAGGCCAATTTGCCGAGTCAAACGCATTTGTCTTAGTATGAAGCCTATTTACATAATTTAATCACGATTATTTACGCACCGGAAATAAATAATAATACCTATATTGAGAAATAAATAATACCTATTGATATAATTTTGCTGAATGATATAATGTAGAATTACTAGTTTTTGTGAAGATGTACCTAGGTACTCTAATTTAAAACTTTTTATGGGGTAAAGTTCTTGAAATAGTTTTTTGTAAGTCGTCGATTTTCGCCGTAAAATTTTAAATTTTATAAATTCGAAAATGTGTTTGTTACTTTGTCCTTTTTACGCGGCAACGGATCGACGTACAGTAGCGAAAAAGCTAGTTTATTAACAAACACTTACATGTCTGTTTAAAGGATTGAACAATGTCTCAATAACAAACGTTAATGCTAATCGGATGCAAATAATAAATTGTTCATGTCACCCACCAGCACTGCTTCCTAGAATTCATTCGTGGAAACATTGCTGTTTGTAAGTGTGACTTGAGGCCTAAAAGGCCACATGACCACATCACCGTCGCGTTTTGTGGCACATGGACCTACAAAAAAAAAAGTAGCTAGTTACCTTACCTACTCGTACCTACACAGTACACACTACGCACATGTTAATTGAAAACGCACGCGATTTTTATAAGACTTTCAGAATTTTTGCGTTTAAATGGTAGTTTTTTATACCTACTGACATGACATGGCAACATTAATTCAATTTTTTTTATTAAGCTGTTAGGTTACCTACATTTTACATTTTTAAAATTTGAATACAAAATAGTCATTATTATACCTACCTATTTATTATTGGCTGGAGTAATGTTGTACTTTTAAAGGATATTTTAAGGGGTATAATTTTTTTTAATATTATTCCGGAATTACCTACTTATATTTATTTTGCAATTGCTGGTAACATTTTAAAAATGACAGTTGAATCAAATTCTACGAAATAAATTTATTTGTATCTATCTTCGGTTTCGTTTCTTTTTTTAAAGTCAAGGGGATAATAGGTAACTTTAATTTAAGAATGATGACTTTTTTACAATACCCACACACATATAATGTATAAGTTCGAGTTAGGTATGTATGAAATAAATAAGGTTATGTAGTTGTTTACATCAACAATACAATACACAACCTACACTTTGATTACCTGTGGATTACCTAATAACTATTAACCTATGAAGTTAGGTACCCACCTACATCGTTAATTTACAAATAGGTGAATGTAGGTATTTGCAATTATCTAGGTTCTTCAAAATATACCTACATACCTAGTACAATAAAAATGTAAAATATGTGACCACTTATCGATTTACTGACACGGTTTTAGAAAATAAAACAATTATTTGCAAATTACCTATATGTAAAACAAATCACGATTTTTAGCCAAATTACACGTATTTACTATTTATAAACTAGTGCTCGCCTAGTGGTCTAATTTCGTCTGAAATTTAAATTTGTTTTATTGAAACAATAAAGCTCGTCAATAAACAAAAACAAAACGACTCACAATCGCAATCAGAAGAGAAAATGATACCTATTACTAAAATATAAAACTATTTTCTAAGAGTATTATATCATTATATTATCTTTGCCTATTTAAAAAAAAAAATCGCAATTTATGAAATATAAATTCTGAATTTATAGTCAATATTGGAATGGAAACGTGTTCAACATTTTGTAATGTATTTGGTGGCGTTGTCGTGTTGTTACCTCGTTTGGCTATCGAACAGCTGTTAGTCCGAAAAGGATGCAATTTCAACTATAAAGTATATATCAAATATCTAATCGGAAAACAGTTAAGTAATAGTTATACTTGAGAGAGTAGAATAGACAGTTACATATAATAAAAAACTATTTGATACTCACCGTCTTATTTTTAAACACTAATAAATAGAGGTTAATACACACTTATCGTAAATTTTACACACATATAAAGAATAACACTAAACGCTTAAATAAATTAAAATATAGTTAACGCTATTTTTTAATTAATAAATATGAGATTTAAATTAACTATGACACGAATTCAAGAGTCGAGATGGACGCACACCCAACACCGGCAAGCGCAGAAACCCGACTGGCGCGACCTCACGCGGCGTGCGCTCAAAATATGTTTATGGAACGTTCCGTTTCATAATGGTTTCATTCATACCAAGATAATTTATTTATTCATGATTTATTTCCCCATTTTGTAATAAACAGCTTGCAATTCACTTGCATAGTACCTATGACTAATTTAACCTAACTTTCATTGCTTATAAGAGATATTTGTTATATAAAATATTTTTTATAGGTATTCGATACTTACATAAAAAATGATTCAATCAGTAGCTGTGTGTTAGATGTGTACTCTTTGTTTATAGAGAAAACTTAAAAAATATAACGTTGTTAATATTACCTGGTTTGCAATTTTTTAGATCCATGTATAAAAATAAAAAGCCACAGAATTTAACGAGTTGGCGCCCGTCTCGATGTGCCGGGCCGTGGCGTGTGGCGCCGCGGGAGGAATTCTTATTGGTCGTTGCAAGACGGGCCTCCGCGCTCCATTTCAAAGATGCGATTGCTTGGCGAGTGCATTATTTTTTATTACAGTTTTTTTTTTTTTTTTTCTTTCGACATTATGATTAAAATACATGGTATCTTTTAAAAGCAATAAAGAAAAATTTACAAATGATGATTTAGCTCTTAAATCAAAAACTTTATTTACGAAAATTAACCACGAGGGTAGTTTGAAGTGAGACTTATTTTGAAACGTTCTTAATCTAGTCACCCTCATTTTTTAAAATTATGCAATGACTTTCTTCACAAAGTTCATAAGTGAGTAATATTCTTACTCGGTTTCGGTCAAGCATTACGCGAAGTTGTTCTGGTATACCAAACCACGCTGTATATTATAGTAATTGTAATAAGTAATTATGTACAAATTAATTTAATAATTGATAAATTACTAATTGACTGCAAGTATAGTGTTAATATAATATAATTATATTAATGCGCATTTAGCCATGGCATCCACCAACTTTTTAACAGTGAAAACTCATTTATCGGAATTTAAACATAATTCAGACAAAGATACCTTAAGTGAAGTAAGTAAATTCTTATTTAGATTAGATGTAATGAAATGTAATCATAAAATAGATAATAACGGCAATTCGTACTTTATAACATTTCCGCCATTTTGAAAACATAATATTATATCATAAAAGAGCCCTAATTTAAGTACTTATTCTAAATCGGTATTCTAAATATTTTCATAATTAACCACAATCCTTTCTATATACAAGCGAAAATTCATCATCATTTCTTATTATTGTAATTCAACCCATTTGCAAATAACCGTTATAGGCTTCCGAAAGTGGAACGAGTAATTCTGTGACGTCAGCAGAAGACCTACAGAAATTAGCAGTTATTCTTGGTCTAAACAGTGCTGAAGATGTATATCAGGAACGATTTCGTGTTGACCGTCGTCGCCTGGAAGCGATGCTGGCTGGTAAGTTATTATTTTAAAATATGATCGATAAATAAGAGCAAAATTAAGTTTTAGTCAATTTTTCAGATAACTTGGATGAGTCACAAACAGCCCAAGCATTCTTCCACCGGGTAAGGAAAGCATTTATTATTCAAAAATCTTCTTATCTAATACCTATTCTACAATCAAAAGTCTCTAATTACTTTATTTTTCAGGTAATGACTGAAACTAATACTTTAATTAATTGGCCCGCACGTCTTAAAATTGGAGCTCGTTCTAAAAAAGGTACATTTTATTATTTTATAAAATCACAAAAAATCGAATATAGAAACGATAGAAACAAATGATATCATTTATGAACGAAATATTTTTTGAAATTTAAAAAATAAAACGGAACACCTGCGCATTATCGGTGAACATTTTGGCGGGTTGGTGGCTGGCGCCAAATAGACTAGCGAAGCGGCGCCAGCCTGGCGCTCTTTCAAAAAAAATATTTTACAATGCATTCGCGCGTGCGTCCGTTACATGAAATTACATATTTTGCAATCAATTAATTATTTTAATTATATTTAATGAATTAACAATGGTTTTTAACAATAATTGTGACGATTTAGTTTATAATGTTATTAGAAAAATACGTGACAATAAATTTATTGACCTTTTCGAAGTTGCTGGTAAGCGTGTCTAACTTTTTAAATCTTTTTTTATGCGAATACAGTAAAGTGTTAAGTGATAATGTGTTTATATTGTTTTTAGACCCACACGTAAGGGTCGCAGGTCGACCTGATGATGTGAAGCTGGCTCGTGAGAAAATAATTCAGTTATTAGACACAAGGGTATGTGTTTTACTTTTTTTAAACTTTATTTTAGTGACTCGTATAGGTACAACAAGTGCTTAATAAATTAGGGGCTAATTCTGTCTATAACTTCAAGAGGTAAATTGTGTGTCCTAGTCTTATCATCCAAGTAGTTATTACAATAGCGTACTTCTACGTTCGGTCAAGATAATTAGTAAAATAGTAGGATCCAGAGATGCAATAACGGACAGTGTACATATTTGACTAATTTGAAAGTTTGAAATCAAATCACAAACACAGCATCAGCATAGCATAGCAGAGTAAATAGTCCATATAGGCCCAAGTTTACGATATTAATAGTTCAATAGTTTCTGAAACAGATAGAATCGATTGGTAAATTACCGAAGTTACACGGGAATTTAAATAATCATTTGTAGTTCTTCAACTAATCGCTATTCTGATCGGGCTTACCTTACCTAGTCGTACAGCTTGGCAAAAAAGAGTCTGGAAAAATTGGGGGCGCCGCTGACGCACTTTTCACACTATAATTCAAAATTACAAGTTATTTAGTGCTTACTTATTTCTATGACGAGTTTTTTGTCATTAATTATAATCAAATGAATCATTTTTATGTTATTTTAGTACTCACAAACTTATTTTTTAAGAGTTTTATTTTTAGTTCCAGCTGTCATCGCCTCAGACTCTTTTTTGCCAAGCCATAATATTACGCGTCAAAAGTCTAGCATGCCCACCCATCCAAGTCATGACCTTGATATTATTGCTGAACCACATGATTGACTTTTTTCGTACGTAGTCGTAGGTTATAGATCTGTAACTATAGTGCCTCCATCAACGCTGTTATCATGGTGGAGTACCTATCATCTATTCTCTTGACTCGTAACGAGAGACTTCATCCACCTGTCTCTGACAGTATTAGGTCGGTTACTTCAATAAAAAATATAAAAATCTATGTCGTCAACTCGACATGTTGAAAAATGACACCTAATCACTCGCAAATTGCTTTAATTAAATTAATCCTCTGCATATTTTTAATTAGTTTATTAACTTTTCAGAATAACCGGGTTACAATGAAGATCGATGTCAGCTACACAGACCACTCGCATATCATCGGGAAGGTGAGTGTTTTTTTTTAAATTTATTTTTTAATCTGTCAAAGGCGTCACTCCACTCGGCTCCATGGTATAATAATATAGCTGACGCGCGGCTCAAGGTTTTAAAGTGTATTAAAGTAATAATTAGGTAGTAATCAAGTATTTGCGCATGTCCGTTTAAATTTGTCCTCGATTCTGTTGTTTTTTTCGCGTCAAGTTGTCGGAATTTAGTTCACATTTCCCATGGTATTGGGGGGCCTTTTTTTTAATGGCGCTATACAAGAGATACTGGTGTCGATTCTCTTGTACATCTCGCTAAACTAATTTTAGTCTAACTACCTATATCTCTTTCTAATAAACACTACCTATTGAAAAAGGATAGCAAATTGAGCTATAAAATTAGAGCTGTCAAATTAGTCTACGTCCTTGCAATTTACGTGAAATTAGGCGAGACCTATAAGACATGCCGACTAAATTCTCGTTGTTATCACGCAAATAGACTAGTTTGACAGCTCTAAAAATCTTCTATCCTTTTCTAATGATCTCTGTTAGAAGGAGAGATAGTGAGTCTAAATTAGTTTAGAGCATGTGCAAGAGAATTAGCACCATTATCCTAAACCGCCCAGAGCCTCCAATAAGTTGAAGATCAGGCCCTGTCCGTAGAAGACAAACAAACATTTTTTTTAAATATAATGATGTATATTTAGTTAATAATGCCTACATCCTAATCATAACTTCCTAACTAATATTATTCATGCCAAAGTAAGTTTGTTTGTCTGTTACCTTTCACGCCTAAACCACTGAACCGATCATCCTGAAATTTTGCATATACGTTGTCAGGTGAACAGAAACGGACATAAGGTACTTTTCATCCCGAAAAAAAGTACTATTCCCGAGTAAAATAACAATAACGTTCTTATGATAATAGATGGCGCCCCATGTTTGCTACAATATATCAACGGAAGCTAGTAATAATACCTATAATGTAGACGTTGTGAGAATCCAGTCTAGGTACAGTTCTTTGCCCTGTATTCAATGATTAAAAAATTCGTTGGTAACTCATTACATGCCAGTTTAAAAGGTTTTGGTCATGGAGCATCTATTAAAATTGCTATTGAATAAAATTGGATATCCCCAAAATATTGATTAACTGCACAGCGCGCGTTTTTTGTTTCATTATTACTACTTATATGGGTAGGTATTTCCAAGAACGAAAAAACAGCAGTACCTTTTTGTATAAAAAAAAACAATTTGAGTTTCGAAGGCGATCTGACATCCGCCGATAATTTTTTTATCATTATGATTATAGTATGACACACGGACACACACGTCAAACTTGTAGCATCCGTTTTTTTGAGATGAGGATTAAATAACACAACATGTAAAAAAACAATCAGTCGCTTATTATCAAAGTATTTCTAAAATTCTGGGGGTGTTTATTGTCCCCCAAAATAGGATATCATTTGTATGGTCAATGGAGTGACAGTTCTTTGATTTCATTAGAAACTATTAGAACATCACATACTGACGTCATCGGTTCGATCGAAGTGCCGCCTCTGACCAACAAAGAATGTTCAAATCCTTTATCTGAAACTAATTAAATAACATTGCTTAATAATTCGTGTTAACTAATTAATTATAATTATTTACATTCTAAATCTTCTTACTATAAATACACTAAACCTAATAAATAAAAGTAAAAAATTAAGTTATTATATACAAAAGTCACGCGAAGGCGACAAAGAATTCCTCCCCATTACCGTCGTTTGCAGGCAGCGTGCCCAGGAGGCTGGCAGCATTGCCACGCTGGATGGCGATGCTGATTTTTTGACCAAAGAAATAACCAGCCTTCTGGTCATGCGTGCTGTCGAAAAACCTTTTAACTTAGTAATTTTTTTGGAATATTTTTATAAATTATTTCGTCGAGAAGATTAAAAAAAGATTGTCAACATTTCTACTCTATTTATTTTGTACCAAAGATATTGGAAAGTAATATGGCGTATGTAAATAATAGGCGTACGACTGTGTGCTTTCTCACAGAACTTCTGAGAAGTCCCTCTGATATTTCCTTGTGCTTTCTTTAAATTATTCAATGAAATAAACGGCAGTGGTTCACAAGGCTTATTGTATTTATTCCTGAAGCGACGGGCTTCCTTGTGTCCGTCGAATTGAAACATTCACACGCATTGTTTTATCCGTATTGCCGGTTTATTGGTTATTGATAACTTGTCTAGTTTACGGTTTCTATTTCCTTTTAGTAAGAGTAATAGCACTGATAGCCTAGTGGTATGACCGTCGACTGACAAGTCAGAGGACTCGAGTTCGATCATCATAAGGCGCGCTTCTCTGACTTCGAATTCGTGTGCGTATTAGAAAATTATCAGTTGCTAAAACGGTGAGGGGAAAACATCGTGATTAAACCAGCACACCTGAGAGATTTTTCAATGGTGTGTCGCCATGTCAGAGACCTGACCCATATCTGACACTAGGTTAGTTATGATAGCATCATAACAGCTAGAAGTTAGGGACTGCAAGAATCATCTAACACCGTTTAACACACGTAGTAAGGACGTAAGTAGGTAAGTACTATCGTGGTCCGTGGACAAATCCGGTGCACCACTCTTAAGGTTAGAATCGCTTGCACCCGGGCGTCCGAACGTAGCGCCAGCAGCCACTACGCACGTAACATCGTTCAAAGCATTTTGATCGCAAAGTGGTGCACCGTTCGTGTCCGCGATAGTACGTAGGTATATAATATAGTATTATTTGACGTAGGTTGGCTGGTTGCCACTTATAAATAAACTAAGGTATTGATACACGTATATACGTAGATAATTTGATGTTTTATCAATATACGGGTATCCTCCTTATACAATTAGCACGATTCTCTTGAAGCACGTCATTTAATGACCCGCTGTAAGGCTCTTAGGATAATAAAAATTAAATATAGCCATGTAAATTACATAGGAAAGGTTACTAAATAATAAGTACCTATGTACCAATGTATGATATTGTTTTTGTATTAAAATTATTTATAAAACACATCCGTGTGCAGAGTAAAAATATAAAATTACAACTTACTGTTAAGAATTATAAGAAATTTACCATTGATATATTACTTTTTGTGAAATTTTTACATGTTTTAGCACATGTTAGCTTATTAAATATAAATATTTAATAAGAAATTTGAAAAAAGCCGAAGATCGTGGGTTCGAATCCCATCCGTATCAGTTGTTTTTTCAAATTTCTTATTAAATATTTATATTGATATATTACTTTGAAAAGAAAACACAACGCCCTAGGCGTAGAAAGGTTTTGAAATTCCCACTGATGCTGGTAGGATATGGTGTCTTAGCGGATAGAGCGTCGACACGGTGTACGTCGAAGATCGTGGGTTCGAATCCCACCCGTATCAGTTGTTTTTTCAAATTTTCTTATTAAGTAGGTAGGTAATTAAAAGTGACTACATGTCGAAAAAGTTGAAGTTGAACTATTTCACATTTTCCAACAGGGCGGGCTTACAATAAAACGCGTGATGGAGGAGACAGGCTGCCACATCCACTTCCCTGACTCCAACCGCACCAGCACGGTGGAGAAGAGCAACCAGGTGTCCATCGCAGGCGATATGGAGCGCGTAGAACGTGCTAGAGCACGAGTGAGGGTAAGATAATATGCACATGTCTGTCTTTTTTTTCACCACACGTGGGTGTGGGTTCGAACCTGGCATGTACAAATGTGACTTTTGCAATGTCATTTATGTACTTTCTTAGTTAATCTTAGACACCACTGACTAACGGAGAAGGAAAACATCGTAAGGAAACCTAGACTTAATAGTCTGAAATCGCCAACACGCAGTGAGCTAGCGTGGTGATTAATGCTCGATCCTTCTCTGTATAAGAAGAGGCCTTTGACTACAGTGGGATAGTTACAGACTGGTTTATTATTTTGTTTATTTTCTTCGTTACTTTTTATAAAAAAAAATTAACTTTAGTGTTCACATCGCTTGCATACTCGTATATGATTCAAAAAATGTTTAAATAAGTAATCTTTGTCTTTTCAAGTCGATGGTATTTCAAGGCTTTTTGTAGTACGCATGGTATTTTGTATCTATGGTATTTAAAGGTAATAGCCTTGTGACATGACTATTTATTAGTATCTAAATAGAGTCTCAGGTTCGAACTCAAGATGCTTGCACTATTCATGCAGTGCAAACGTTACACGCGCGCCTGATAAAAAGATAATACTAATACCACCTCTTAAAAAATTGCAATATTATATTTTATTCGTTTACACGCCGGAATAGCGGGTTATAGTAGTCGCAGGTTCAACTTGCGACTACTAATAACCGCTCTTCTAATTAGGTACATGGGACCCATCTATAGTAAAGTTTAGGAACCGACGACTTTGAAAATTCTTTTGCTAATAGAAAGCCATGTTATTTGTGAGTGTCATAGGCTATAAATCTAAATATAAGTACAAATACTACTACGGGTTCCGTCTACTCGGGATCAAAGGCTTAGCATTGCCATTAAACGTGGCAATGCAGCCAGCGTTTTGGGGACATTGCCCACTGGAAGCGGGCGGTCGTTTATCTCTTTTTATTTAATTTTTAGTTTTAGTGTTAGTTTTTAGTTTTAGTAGTAGTTGTATTTTATTTAATGATAATGTTACTAGGATTATAAATTGATATATTAAATAAAAAGTAGTACAAATCAAAATAAATATAAATCCAAAAAATGATTACCACCCAACGAAGTGTTTTTATTTAGTCACGATATTAAATTAGTAATTTGGTCACGATATTAAATTCTGTCTGGCACCGAATTGTGTTTTTATTTATATAAGGTTAGCAGGGTCGAATCCTTGCATTTAGTACTTATTTATTATTCATGGTGTGTCTCAGTGAAGGCTATTTCTTCAGTCTGGATTTAACAATGAAAAAAAAAATCATAAGCATTTATGGTTATTACATTCCAAAGAGGTGAAACAATGCTGAAGAATAAAATGTTTTTGTTAATCGTTAGAAAATTATAATAGAGATAGCTTATTAATCTGAAGCTAGTAGATAAAAAGACAGTGTTTACCTTAGACATGGTGAAAACCATTATATTGTTGTCACATTGACTGCTGTTATTGCAGAGTAAATAAGTAAATAGTTATAGTTAAGTACAGAATAATCACTGTTTCAAGTCACCTACGAGTGACTCTAATAGTGGCGGCTCCTGGGTCTCCATCAAAAGAGAAATATCATTGGTAGCTAGACAGAGGTCTCAGGATCGAACCCAAGGCACGCACCTCTGCCTAAAATATTATAAATTAATTATCACTTAGGTTACATTGAAGTAAAAAAAGTATTATTATGTATTAGTGATATTGTTTTTACTAAAGTATTGATATTGTTTTTACTAAATTTGTATTGACGGGTTTTGGCCGGGCTTTAAAAAAAAATGGTAGGCGCATCCCTGGTCCTACGGCTTATCTCCGTTGAGTTTGGCCGGTCAAGAAAAAGAACAGCACATAATATACCTACGTCTTATTCTTTCTTGCCTTTGACCAGCTGTGAGACAGTTTATTTACTAAGTAGCTATGTTGTTTTTTGTGAGGTTTAACTTTTTGTCTCTTTCTTTCACGATGTAACAGGCTCTTACTCCTCTGGTGTTCTGCTTCGAGTTGCCGATAGTGCCGAGCTCGCAGCCCCTGCCCGACATCACCTCGCCGTACGTGCAGAACATTCAGGACCAGTACAACGTGCAGGTAAACACCATAACATGAATACCAGTAAACATTAATTCCAAATAGCTTATACACAGGATATATATTATGTATATATACCTATAGTACACAGTCACACCTACATTCGCCGATACCACAGTATAATATACATACAGTACGAAAATACGTACAAACGCTTGAAACGGCCACACTCACACAAACATCCGTAATAGCGTAACGACGAGTCTCCTAAGCGAACGTAGCGTCGACAATCCTAAAATCTTTGGCTATGGCCCAGACAATCGTCAAAATTGTCAATGCCCCTTATATGTATAAATATTTTTTTGAAATTCAACGGAAAGCCGTAGAAATCGAATTGTATGAAGACTTAATCACTACTTGGTTGTTCATAAGGTTGCTCATAAGTACACCTATTGAAGGAAATCGAATCCAAAACACTTCCTTCGTATCATGATCCTAAACAACAACGACAACTGCCTAAATTGTCAGTCACTAACACAAACAACGACAGTCGTCAACAGTCGTCAAGTCGACAGTTGTCTTTGAACGCCCCGTCCGCGTCGGTCACCGTTGTCCGACAAACAATAAAAAATTTATTGTGTCTGCGGCGTGGCAGTCAAAGTGTTAACACCAATTTGTTCATCAGGTGATGCTTCGCAACCGCCCGAAGCTGCATGCCAACCTGCTGGTTGTGAAGGGGGTGCAATGGGAGGTGAAAGCCACGATGGAGGCGACTAATCTACTTATGAACTATATGTGCGGACCTCTGGCGGTAGGTATTATTGTTATAGTACATAGTAGCGTTACCATGTTCATTATTATTCATTAAGGCAACCTATACAGCCTATAACAGTCCACTGCTGGACATAGGCCTCTTCTCATACGTATCACTTATTTTGTGCGCTCAATAGAAGGTGAGCGATCGCAGTAGCAGATTGTAACTATTATACAGTAGGATGCTGCTGCCCATCTTCCGGATTTTTCTCTTTGTCGCTTCTTACGACACCCGCGGGATGAGTAAGCATCATGTGAAATCACTACATAGTATAAAACAGTCGCTTTCTCTGTCCCTATATCCCTATGTATGCTTAAATCTTTAAAACTACGCAACGGATTTTGATGCGGTTTTTTTTAATAGATAGAGTGATTTAAGAGGAAGGTTTATATGTATATTGGACCCGTGCGAAGCCGGGGCGGGTCGCTATGATATAATAATTCAGAATATAGGTATAGATAGGACACTTATTAGGTTAATTTTATGAAGAAGTATTAGCACAGAATAAGTCAGTCATCTTGGGGATATCACAAACAGAAAGAAAGTCTAAACACAGGTATTATAAAACATGCTTCGGAAAAAAAAGGCATGTAGATAGGTTAGAAAACGAAAAGTTTTGCCGGTAGCAGACATTTATTCAATACGGTAATTAGCTATAAGAAAACGTTCTAACAAGACCTTCAATTTTTAATTGCAAGCTGCATTAATGAATGTACAAAAACACAGTCACATTTCTAATAAGGAAGAAAATGGAACTTGACTAGAGTAGGTAATTAAAATAAAAATCTAGCACCCGCTTCCTTTCAATGATAAAAAACTCATTGTTGAACAGTCATCAGACCAGAAACCGAAAAATTTGAGGAAATTTAAAAAGATAATACAAGCGGCTCGAGCGGGGCTGAGTCTAGGCTTAACCTACGACATCGTACAGCCGTACCATACCGTGGTCGGTTGATGAACACCTATTCAGAGTCTTAAACAGAGTTTAAACCGCCCATAGGTCCCTGACATGGCTTTATACACCATTGTAAAATCTCTCAGCTATGCTGGTTTCCTCCTGATGTTTTCCTTCACTATAGTAGCAAGTGATAATTAATTTTTATTAGGCATATAAATCAGAAAATTGAGATAATGTTTTGGTTTTAAACCTTAAGGTCATAGGTAGGTCATGCTTTCTGTAGAAACGTTCAAAAATTAAAGTCTAAAAAAAAACGATTACGAGTAGGATTTCAACCTATGATTGCGCTTAAAGCCACCAGTCGCTATGCCGCTAAGCTATCCATAACCCTGATCATTCATAATCTTTGCATGAGTGTTAACTCATATTACAATTTCAGAGTCAAACCCAAGTGCTGATGTCCTTAGAGATATCTCCGATGCACCACAGCGTGGTAGTAGGCAGGGGTGCCGAACAATTGAAGGTTATCATGAAGGGAACTAACACCCAAATCATGTTCCCTGACGCCGATGATCCTAACATACCAGTGATCAAAAAAAGCTGTGTGACTATAACTGGCAACATCAAGGATGTGTATGCGGCGAGGCAACAATTAGTGGTAAGTGATGACAAGTTAGGTGATGAGCTCATATAGCTTCCGGTGAGCTTCCAGTGATGAGCAAAAGCTGCATCACCGATATATTAGGTAACATAGCTCTCCTCTCTCCATAGACAGCTTTTTCTCTTTAAACTAAATTGAAAAAACAACTGATCGTGGGTTCGAATCCCATCCGTGTCAGTTGTTTTTTTTTTTCAAATTTCTTATTAAATATTTAAATTTCGGTTTATTTATTTAACATAATTATAACAACATTTCTAATTTAGTTTAAAGAGAAAAAGCTCAAACATGAATCAATGGGGTAAGACCAACCTGCATGATAATATTCTCTTTAGGTCAGGGGCGTGCAGATCATATAGGCAAAAAGGTACTGCTTACCCTGATAGATACGACACATACGACGAATTAGTGAAACTAAGTAGGATTTGTATGTACCTACTGCCTACCCTGTCCAAAATGTCTGCGCACGCCCGTGCTATAAGTATAACCTATACATTCTTACGTCTTATCTGTCCAATCTAATGGTTTATCAAAATTTTTCCTCTAAGGTTTATATCTTGGAAGAATACAAAATTTTTCCTCTAAGGATTTCTATTGACATTTCTTCTCTCTCCAACAGGGCAGCCTCCCTCTAGTAGTGATTTTCGACGTGTCGGATGAAGCTTGTCGCATAGAAACCGAGATGGCTAACAAACTGATGCACAAATACAACGTGTATATTAACATTCGTCGCAAACCGAAGCAGGGCATCACTTCTATTGTGGTGAAGGGCATTGAACGATGTGCAGGTATAGTAGAAATTGGAATCAAGAAAATCCTAACTAATCCTAAATTCCTAACTAATGTTATAAATGTGAAAGTAAGTTTGTTTGTAAATTGTATGTTACCTTTCACACATAAACCACTGAACCAATCATCCTGAAATTTTGCATATAATATACAGGGGTTATTTGTAAAACACCAGCATCCTTAAAAGGGGTCATTTAACTCATCATTATGAACAACTTTTACTATGGGACCAACCCTGAAATCGCAAATTAGAAAACACGTTGTGAACACAAATGTATGGAACAGCTGATTTTTATAACCCTGTATATGTACGTTGTCAGAGGAACGGACGGAACTAACTGTTAAAACTACCGTTCCCGAGGAAAACAACAATAACGTTCTAATGATAATAGATGGCGCCACGTGTTCTAAATTTGGTTCTTACAAAGCGGTCCTTACTACGTAAAAATGTTTTTCTTTCAGGCGACATCTACGAAGCTCGGCGAGAACTGCTCGGTGACAAAGAACCGGTCATAACCGCTGAAGTGCCCGAATCCTACAACATCCCCGCCATATCCGTCAACAACATGCCAAACTTTGGCGTCTTCAATCCCTTCTCACCAACCCACGCGACCAACATGGCCAATTCCCCATGCTCTCCGTACAACTTACAATTATCAGAATTGGCTAATTTCGCCAATATTACCAGCCCAATGTTTGGCCATAACCCTCCAACTCCTGGTGGGTATCCAAGCCCCTTATCCCCGGTGGCATTGACTCCTCCTGTTTACCCAAATTCGTGGATGGTGCCGTCTCCTCAGCCAAGAAGTGGGCAGTTCCATTACCCTAATCTGCTGCCCAATCCTAATTCTGTGATGTATAAGAACCAAGGAGGCTCGTGGAACCGTGAGTGACTTTTAATCTTTAAACTTGGGACGCTATGGTAAATTTAATCTCGTCAATTTTAATCCTATCTTCTCTAGTTGTTCCGTCAAAGTAGAGTGATAGCCTTTGGTATGACCGTTGACTGGCAAGTCAGAGGTCTCAGATTAGAACCCTAGGAACGCACCTCTGTCTTTATGCAAGTTATGTGCAATTAGGTATAGATTAAAATATCACCTTGAAAATCACGTGCCGTTGGCCCCGACTGTCATGAAGATTTTTGACGATCTACAGCGCAAAATCTTGATGTCAAAATTGTATTGCAGCTATGTCCAACGGTGCGGAGATGGTCGGCCTACCTCAGCCTATGATGATGCAGCCTCCTTACCAGCAGATGCCGGTTGATGGCAGACCCGTGAGTAACCACCATTTTATATTCTAAGTATTCAAGCCTGTAGGACCAACTGTTTAGGCTGTGCTGTGCGTTATTTATCGGTCAGTCACGGACTCACGGTATACAAGACTTTGATCGAAAATTTCAGAAGTAGGTACTTACTTAAGTATGTTTTTGTTGTCAGACCACGCTGAGTCAGCTGTTAAACTCAAGCTCGCAGGCGAGTAGTGGATACCAGAGCAACTTCACTGGCAGCTCCGTGTCTTTAGACACGCAGAACATATCTGGTGAATACCTGTACCTTCCTGTGTTACTTTATACCAAAGCAGCTTCAACAAGCTTCACGCAAACACGCTATCTTGCTCGCACATTGAAGATATGAAATCACTAAATATCATCATCATTTATTTAAGAGCTACGCTCTTGTTGATGCAATTTTAGATCTTTGGTAGTCAGAAGTCCGAAAGCCTGACAACCAGTCTTACTAAGGGGTATCGTGTAAACCAGTATCTGGGTTGTGGAGGTCTGATAGGCAGTCGCTCCATGTAAAACACTGGTATTCAGCTGCATCTGGTAAGACTGGAAGCCGACCCCAAAATAGTTGGGAAAAGGCTAGGCAGATGATGATGCTCTTGTTGATGCAGCTTCTTCCAGCTCTCCCTCTCAAAAGCCAATTCCTTGACCTTCTTATACGTCTCGACCTTTACTTTCTCTGTTCTGAAATATCAAACTTGTCTGAAGAAGAACAACATTACAGTTTCAGCAAACATTAATAAAAAAAAATCATAGGCATCAAATCTAAAATTCATAAAATTTAGGCATAAAAATAAAAATTCATTAAAACTATTTTTTTATTTGAAAACATGTTTCGATCAAGCTGAAATTTGTGCTGAACTTTGTAATGTTGTTCTCCTATATAAGTATACTTATCTTGTACGGTGAATGCACAAGTGAAACATACTTCCATCTAGAAGTTCGTGGAGGAATACCGTATGGCTTTTACCCCTCACCAGCCCCTGGTGATGAGGCACACCCATAAAGAGTTTTTCACACGATAAAAATAAAGAAAGGATACTATAATTGTTATGGTACAGGCGGTGACGGCAGCAATGTGGTGTCTCCATCGATGTCACCGATCAGCAAAACTCACAGCAGCCACAGTCCCGCGCCTTCTACTGACGCTGAACGCTCACAACAGGGTAAGAATCTTATCCTATCATAACCCCTAACTGTACACGTAACCGTACACCGGCAAGCGCAGAGTAGGACGTCGTCCACCATCGTCTGTCCACCTTGTGGGTGTGTGGGATCTAATAAAGGTCGCAGGAAGCTGCTAGATGCAGGTTGCTTCCAACCGGCCAATCTGGAAGTCGTTGGGGGAGGCCTATGTTCAGCAGTGGACGTCTTATGATGATGATGATGATGAACTACACATGTAAAGTTTTTAACTATTCAGTTCGACAGTTAAGCCTGGTTTTCACAGGCCCAGTAACTGGTGGACAGTAAAGGCCGGTTACTGTCTGGCAGCTACTGGTCCGTAAAAATAAAGTTGAGTCAGTACTGACCGGACCTATGGACCGGACAGTTGCTGTCGGTCAGCCACTTCAATTTTTTTTGTTTCTACTGTCTTTGTCCTGGCTTTTGAGAATTTCTATCACATGTACGAGTAATGCCAAAAGTCGATTTTTATTTCTAATTATAGGTATCGCACTGATCAGCCACTATGAAAAAGAAACTTTGAAATAAAATGAAAGCCTTTTCTCGACTTAGTAATTTAATTATGGGACCAAAACAGTCACTTGATGAGTAAGTAAAAGTCAGTTGATGAGTAAATGTATTGTTTATCCAGAATTAGCGAACATCATATCAGACTTGCCTATCTCTGACCGTCGGGCTGTGGGCTGCGAGAAGAAGACGCTGGAGACTCTCAGCAAGCTGTCACCCCTCTCCGAGTACAGGAAGATGAAGGCTGAGGCCAGCAAGGTATCTCCTTAATTTGCAACTTTAAGACAGTTTTCCCTTCTTTTTACCCGACTGCGGCGAAGCCAAAAAGGAGGGTTATGTGTTTGACCTGTATGTATGTATGTCCGTCCCTATGTTCCCTCGTAACTACTAAACGGCTAAAGCGATTTTGATGAATGATATGTCGTTGGATTCGTCTTTATTGCGCGAGTGTCACTGGGTATATACAAATTTAAAAAAATCGATATGGCAGATTTTTGGCGCCAAAAGGTGTGATTAATAAAAAAAAAGTCCCCCCAAACCAATCGTAAGGGGTATCAAAATGAAGAGTTTTAAAAGGTGATTACAAAAATATATACAACTTATATGTTTAAACTTGATATAGCCCGCGATTTCGTCCGTGAGACCTACAGGAACTATGCATTTTTTCGTGATAAATGATTGCCATTATATAATATATAGTACATACATAGTTTAACGACTATATTATAATATAGTTCTTAAACTATCTCTTGGGAAAAAAATATTATTAAAAAACAAAAAACCCGACTGCTAACTAAAAAGATAGAAACAAGTTGGTTATAGATAGCTGATCATACTTTACACAGTGTTCACAAACGCAGTCGGAGGCATTAACTATTCATTCTCTCTCTCTCTCTCTCTAAACCCAGAAGAATATTACCTAAAGGATGCCTCCGACTGCGTTTGTGAACACTGTGTAAAGTATGATCAGCTATCTATAACCAACTTGTTTCTATCTTTTTAGTTAGCAGTCGGGTTTTTTGTTTTTTAATAATATTTTTTTTCGTTTCTATGGTACGGTCAGACTCTATCCTAATTAGTTTGCGCCCAGTAGGTGACCACTTGTTCGCCACTTTGTCCACTTTATCAGATGTGGCGGTCATCAGATCGTAGAAGCTTGTTTAACATCCAATTTAAGATTTTAATGCCATAACTTTAGACTATCGTATCCCTTTGCGTTGCGGGGATCAGATAGACAGGCAATCGCTCCACAAAAAACTATTATTCAGCTCTGCTGATATATTAGTAGCCGACAACAAAGTTTAGGAATAATAAATGACGACGAGATGGCTACGAGATGACATATTATTTTGGTAGCATTTATAGAAAATTAATACCTAACTAGCACTGTAGGTGGTCTTTAAAACCTTGCTTCACCGTTTTGCAGATGCACACCAAGTCTGGCTCTCGGGTTAAGGTTGAACCTTATTTACCTTACGAATAAGACAAGAATACATAATATACCCGTCAATATCAAGGTGTTGAAGCGTCCGGAATTAATTCGGTTACTGATTTACGATCAGGCAAAGATAGGACGTTATTCGGTTGTACGATTTGCAATATTGGACTTGTGCCAAGAATGTGAAGCTAGTATGACCATTGATTGGCATGTCAGAGGTCTTAGGTCCGTACCCAAGGCACTTTTAGTCGGTCATTCCCGTTGTTCGGTACCACCTCCCCCCCCCCGTCGTCGTTCACACTGACACTGTTGACTAGTGGGTTTTTTTTTCCAACGGTTTTACTTAGCTTGACCTGTTTATTATTATTTTATTCTGAAATTTAGTAATTGATATTTCACCCCCTTCCTGTTAACAGATTGATCTGATATTTCGGCGGCGTACCGTGCCGACGCTCTAACCGCTGAGCACGGTACGCCGAAGATCGTGGGTTCAAATCCCATCCTTATCAGTTGTTTTTTCAAATTTCTTATTAAATAATTAGATATAATTTATATTGAGTGTAGTCTAGCTGTATTGTTGTTATTTCAGGCGATGCGAGAGAGTGTAGGCAGTGGCTACCGCGTGCCGACGCCGCGCTGGGCGGGGTACTACTTCAGTCACACCTCGCCAGGACCTATCAACCTTAACGAGAACCACGACAATGATACCACTGTAAGTACTTTTGGATGCGGGAGGTAGCTGGGGTAGACTGGGTGCCCGTTTGGCTTGGTACCGCCTTACGAACAAACGTTAGTGTTAAATAAATAATAATATTTTACCCTACAGCCAGAAAAAGGTTGGAACAGATCTGAGCTTGTTCGTCCAAACATCGCAGACCCTGTATGTTCCCCCCCTCAAGCGCAGACAAGTTCAAACAACAGCAACAACAATAACAATTGTCGCTACCAACAACTGTACGCGCTACTCAGAGATGTGGGACTACATAAGTATATTGGTATGTATAACAGAGAACCTCAGAACCTAGTATTTTTAGATTATTGTAGCGACTTCAGCTTGGCATAAAAAAGTTTTAGGCGGTGACAGCTGGAACTAAAAGTTAAAATCTTTAAAACTATATTTGAGTACCTACTAAAATAACTTAAAAGTGATTCTTTTGATTTTATTTAATGACAATAAATTCGTCTTAGAAATATGTTCTACTAAATAATTTGCAATTTTCAATTGTTGTCTAAGAAGTGCGCCATAACTGTTTAAATATCATTGTGAACTTCAGTCCAGCGTCAAACCGTCATTCATCATCGCGTAAAACGGAAAACAGTATATTTTCTAGTTGCGGTGTAAGAACGCGCGTTCCGCGGCACTAGTTGCGGCGTAAGAACGCGCGTTCCGCGGAACTAGTTGCAGCAGTTGCGGCGTAAGAACGCGCGTTCCGCGGAACGCACTATAACGGTTGTTGAGAAAGTCATCGTTTGTAGATAGGCCATAAATATCTCACATTCAATGCGCGAGAACGCGCGTTCCTCGGAACGCGCTAAACTGGTTGTTGAGAAGGTCATCGTGTTTATAGATAGGCTATAAAAATCTCACATTAAAAGCGCAAGAACGCGCGTTCCATTGAACGCGTTAAACCGCTTGTTAAGAAAAGTGGCCATAAAAATAAATTACACATTATGTTTCAGATTTATTCAAGAAACACGAGCTAGACATGTCTACATTCACGTCGCTGAACGAAGCTGACCTCATGGAGATCGGCATCACCGCGTTCGGAGCACGCAGGAAGATGCTGCTATTGATAGCAGGTAATATTGATGACGACATTTCTTTTTTACCTTCAAAACAGCACCTGACTTCCGGGGAAGATACAGCGGAGTGTGGTATTTTTATGGTGGTGGTTATCCTTATGGTGATCAGCATCAGTACATGGAGGGAGGTCTTCTAATCCTCGCTATGCAACACATATTAGGCATATCCCTGGTGAGATTGTAGCCACAGCTTAACCTTTGATATGGTGACCACACAAAACAAAATCAATTGAGGTTCATTTAATCCCTTAATCACTGTTTATCCTGGTTTATCCAATGCTAATGTGAGGTTTGATAAATTAAACTCCATTGGATGCTAGAAATGAAATGACGGTAAAGGAAAACTTTGTGATTTCCTCACAAAGTTTTCCTTTACCGTCATTTTTTTATATATGTCATCATTTTAGATAGGTAAGTCAGACATAATTAATAATCCTGGACCTGCATTATTTTATTTATATTTATTCCTAGGTTTTCATTCCTGCAATCCATTCACAGATCTCAAAGCTCAGAAGGCTAACTTCCAAAACTCTTCGGGTGGTGCAGAACGCAAGATGGTGGGCTCTCCTTCCCAGTTCGCGACCCTGAATCAGGACAAATGGTAGACTCATAACAAGCTATGCATATTATGGTTTATAAAGGCCAGGAGTGGGTCAAATCGCATGTATTTTTAAGTGAAAATTATGGAGTAGCAACGAGAATGAGTTTGAAAAATATTATTCTTTAGACTTAGAAATTAATTGTTTTGTCTAATGGATTTTATAGATGAGCAAAACTTAATTGATGAATTTGCCATAATTATGCGTAGCTTTGATAGACTGAAGGCGACCCTAAGACTGATTCTAAGTACAAACTATTATTATTAACAAACTCTTTAAAGAGTAAAAAATAAGTTATGGATTTTCTCAGTGCCTTAATTTCGTAGAAGGGTAGAATCTCGATTCAATGTAAAAGGTAGTATACCTACACAAATAAGACTGAATTTATTTTTACCTTTTTTCTACAATTGATTGCAATGAGTTCGTTGATTTTTTGAGATTTTATTCAATGTAGTGTATAAGCTGTTTTTTTATAAAGATTTTTTATGATAGCTAAAAGCACGACAATTAGATCTCAGACGATTGTTGAAGTAAACTGGCCAAGCGCCGTAGATTAGTTCTAAGATAAACGTTTTAATAGAATTTTTAATCGTTGTTTATGAAGCATGTTTTATTTTTTAACCTTATCATTTACGTAGATTTAAGTACAGTATTCAGACTATTTGATTATCATATTTGGCTTTTAACATTTTGATTAATTAGTGCTTAGGAAAATGCGTTGTCAAACATGCGTTCCTTCTAACTGCATATTTTGTGAAATATGATTTTCAAGGACGCTAATAAGGGTCAAAATTGGAAAATTGCACTTCTTATTACATTTTTTTTCTTATCAAACCTATAAACTGACTTCTGAAGTGTCATTTTTCAGTTTAGAAACACGAATCTATTTTAATCGATCATTTCCCGCACAATCGGCTAGAAACAATTTGGACGGCAAAAATTGACTTGATTTTAAATACGACTAATTTGTAAACCATTCAGCGATAACATAAGTGACTATTTTTTTATATATCAAGGCGTCACTCAGTTTCATTTTAAGAGATTTTAATCAGTTAACATTTTAATATGTGTATCACCCAATCATTATGTGTTTGTGATTATGAATTTAAGTTTTTTACTGCATTTTTGATTTTAACCATATTAACATGCTAATTTAATGTGAATGCTTTTTGTTTTAGATTATATTTTACATATATGGTAATGTTGTGATACATAACTGTTGCGAACATACTCCACAAGAGGATTATCAGGTTGCATTTACCCAGAGACGCAAAATTTTCGTCTTCTTCCGGTATTCTTTCAAAAACCTGGCAACCCTGACAACGTTCCATTTTTAAAAATGTTTAACACCTTTTTGTGTTTTTACCAAGGAGTTATGTATCATTCCGTTTACTCTATGCTTCTATAGAACATCAAAATGTACTGTTTTGTTTTAATCATGAACTTCTGATTACTATCAATATGTTTTAAAGTGTGATTATGATATGTTAGTTAGACTTTCGTTTTTAGATTATGGAATATTGTAAATTAATTTGATATGTATCTATTTAACATTTTAAGTTTTAGTTTTAAGTATTTCGGTGTCAGGTTTTTAGATACTATGTTTTTGTTTACATTTCCGATGGAGTGAGGATTTTTTTTTTTTAATAAGTTATTAGGTATTTTTAGTTTTGCTTGTCTGATTAAAGTTTGGATCTAAATAAAATGCTTTTATTCACATCGTAAAAAAACCAACATATTATGACTTATGACACACTTGCTAACGGGCTTTACGAAAATAAGCTTAATGTCATAGCGACTGGGGGCTTTACCCAGTAGGTCGCTGGTTCAAATCCAGCTCGTAATCGATTTGTGGAACAGGGCATTAATCTATTAGAATTATAATTTTGTATTAGCCAAAAATACTGAATCGTAGTTATCTTCGTAAACGCTCTAAAAGACCTTTCCAATTCCAATTTTAGTAAACTGGCTCCATCGCAATTACACGATGATTCTGCCAATGTCAAGGTTGAAGTAAACATAGAGTAAAGGAAGAGCAGAAAGTAAAAGAGTGAAGTTGACCGGTTAAGATTTGAGAGTGAATGAAGCATTATCTGTTTGAGTGACTTAAGAAGGCAATGTGACAAAATATAAAATAAGAAATAAAAACAATTAAAAGACGTGACGGACGACAAAAGGTATTAGGTACCAACTTAAAGTTTAATATTGTTTAAATTTAGAAATTTACATAGGACTTTTATGAGAGGGGAATTAACCAAAGTTAAAAGGAAAGGAATGTTAACTGGTCTAGGGAAATTAGGGCTAAAAGACCTTGATTTGTCAGTTTGTTGCGTCACTTGTCATTGTCAAACGTAAGGCAACTGTCATATTGGCTAGTGTCAAAAGAAAGACAGACAGGTGCTTTATTTGCGATTCAGTCGTAAATAAATTCAATTACATTTTACAAAATGGGCAACGCGAGTGCTAAAGCTGTGGATGTGAAATTGGCAGAGCCGCCGGCACCGGCAAACGCCGAGAAACCCAAACTGAAGCCATGCTGTGCTTGTCCGGAAACCAAAAGAGCGCGAGATGCTTGGTAAGGTTATGAAAAAATACATTTATTACGCAATACCGCTTAATCTTAGGGAATGTATTAGGATCAGAATGTATGAATGTAGAGTCAGGGAGAGGTAAAGGCAGCTTATGCCATTTTTCAAAAAACCTTGTGTTCCATACACCGAACGAAAAAGTTGGAAATCATGTTCTTAAAGGTTATGTGCATAACACTTGCTACATCTTAGTTGGTGCTAGTGTGAGAAGATACATGAATAATGTGAAACCAAGTACATTTGCAAGCTCTGGCAATGCTCTGAGGTTATTCTCCAAGCATTGCAATAAATGCCAGATACCTATAGGTACAATTCTTTCCAGTGTCATCTGCTAGTGTATGATAACCTTTAAGGCCACTTTTCATAGAGCTATATGTATAGTTTCTGTCTGGCACAAGCATAATGAATGCAATATTTTTTTGTTAACTTCATAAACCAAGTGGAGCCCTCACAGCCAGACTTCATCATGGTAGACTGAGAAGTAAATGGTGGGGGGAAATGGACAGAACGACTTGTTCTGGATTGAAAGACGTGGCAATTAGGGGGAGAGGCCTTTGCCCAGCAGTGGAACTATATGAGCTGACAGTAACAATAACTTATAAAAAACTAGCTACCCGCCCCTGCTTCACATGGTTACGCTAATATGCATGTATTCTACATAATAAACCTTCCTCTTGAATCACTCTATCTATTAAAAAAAACCGCATCAAAATCCGTTGCGTAGTTTTAAAGATCTAAGCATACATAGGGACAGACAGACGCGGGAAGCGACTTTGTTTTATAATATGTAGTGATTATATTCCATACCTTTCTTTTCCAGCATCATCGAGAGAGGTGAAGAGAACTGTGGAGTTTTGATCGAGGAGCACAAAGCCTGCATGAGAAAAATGGGATTCAACATATAAGTAAACCGGAGAAAGAATGTGATATTTAAAGGACTTTATTAAAATTCTATTTAAATAATTCTAAGTAACATCTAAACTTTGCAGTATTGATGATTGGTCAAGCACAATGATACGTAATTTGTTTTTTCTAAGTACCATTTTAAGCTCGATCTTGTGTACCTCTTCTTCCTGTTGGGGTTGGCTTCTAATCTAACCAGATGCAGCCGAATATCAGTTTTTACGGAGCAACTAACTATGTATCCGTTATACTATGAAAGGCAAAATGATAAACAAACACTCAATCGGGTTTCTAATATTTATTAACATTAAAATCTAAATCTTATGTATCTATTATGCAACTTAATATAACATTGATCATTATCGTGATGTCTTCTTGTAGGTGGTAGGTCTCTCGTTAATCTATCCGCTATCTTGCAAAAATCAATAACTTGAGGAGCATAACATAAAGTTTCAGCAAAAATATCAGCTAAAAATGTTCTATCATTTTCTAATGATCTCTGTTAGAAAGAGAGATCTTTTTTTATCATGTGGTTGATAAATAATAATAGTTTATACTCTGACATGGCTTTTCACACCGTTGAAAAATCTCCCAGAGGAAGAGGTAGGGAGTCTAAATTAGTTCAGATCATTTGCAAGAGTATTAGCACAAATTAGCATCAATGTTGCCAGTAAAGAATAATTTTCGTAGAATTTTAATAGAATTGCAAAGTATTTTTAATAAGTAGTCCTTATGGCATAAAGGACTTTGCATCCAAGCCAAATACCATCAAAAAAAAAACTAAGTAGTCCTTTGACATTTAACCTAGTGAGAAAAATGATGATGTTTAAATAACAAACTAATGAAAATGATACAAATTTGTTTTCATATAACTATTATAATGTTTGCCATTTGTTAAGGTGCATACAGTTGTAAAAAAAAATATTATCAGTATACATATAATAAATGTATATTACAAATATTTGGTGTTTAGAACACATTAGGGGCTTGTTTCACCGGTTACTGTTAAGTTCTGTAACCTTATTACCTAACAGTTAATTTCATACAAATTCTGTTCCATTTTTTAATTAATGGTTAGATTTTTTTGTTTTTGTTAATTTTTTGTGAATTTAATGGTTAGAGCTTATCTGTAGCCTGTGAAACTGGGCCTGAAACTTACAAGTATGCATCTTTAGAAATTAGATAGATATAAAAAAAGTTTGAATGAATGAGGAATGCATTTTATTATAATTAAGTTTTCAGTCACCGTACTTATTATTGTATAATTAGATGTAGTTATTTATTCACCAAAGATCATTTCGAAAATTATTATGCATTCCCTTTACAAAATTTCAGTTTCTACTGACCAGTCACCGAACCGTCAAGTCTCTGATCAGGGGTGCGAGCACGGATCTTTTTATCGACTTTTTATCGAATGTTCATCAATTATTTTAAACGTCAAATTTGATATAATGACGTGACGTGATTGATAAGTGTGAATAAACCCAGATAAACCCTAAGGCTAAATATTTCTTTCTGAACCAAATCTTTTTGATTTAAAGTCTTATTACAGTTATAATTGTGCAGAACAGAACATAAGTCATGACAAGTTTGTAACCTACCCAAAAACCGTTTTAGTGAGAAGTAATACACAGTTTGGCAAAAAAGAGTCTGCAAAAAACGGGGGCGCCACTGGCGCACTTCTCATACTACAATTTAAAATTACAAGTTATTTGGTACTTAAGTACATAATGCGATGGCGAATATTAATTCGATGAAATGAATAATTTTTAAGTTATTTTAGTACTTACAAACATAGTTTAAAGATTTTTATTTTTAATTCCAGTTGTACCACCTCAGACCCTTTTTTGCCAAGTATTACCTGTCTCAATTTCATTCCTCGGGAAAGACAGAGATGAGTATACTACTACATGTTACTAAAACTGTATCCACATGGTTTCCAACAGGGGATATTTTGCTGATCGCGGACTGCTCAACAACAATCCATATTGTGTAAAATACTTCAATAACCTAACACAAGATCTGTGATTGTCATTGATTCGTCTTTTATTTATTTTTAGTGATTACGCTATTGTTGTAAATAAAAAATTGTTATTATATATTGCGTATTATTTTATTAAATAATAACTCGGATTCTAAAACCCGAGTTGCTTATGTGGCTCAAAAGGCAGCCCAGCTAAAATGGGGCTGGGCGGGACATGTCAGCCGTATGCCGAACGACAGTGACACGCGGTCGAGGCAGACCTAGAAGGAGATGGCGGGACGAATTAGATAGCTTCCTTTGGCGCTAATCTGCAATCTCGCTTTCACATTTAAAATAGATTAAAGATATAGAATCAATTAATATAGTACCTAATAAAAAATTGAAATGAATCATTGAAGGAGATCACTATTCACCGAAGCTTTAAATGAATTTTTATCTTATGCGCGCGAGCTCGTAAGCTCTCAATCGCCATCGAACCGAAGATAGTCTGAATGCTTTTAACAGTAGGTATGTACTTAGGTACTAACGAAAAGTTACACGGACTAGTACATTTTATCGCTAAATACATTTTTTTAAAAGTCATACTTATGCATATTTTAGAAATATATTAGCGCCTGATCGAATTCGAACCAAACACACACTGGTAACAAATAGTTCTAACTTTCTTCTTCTTATATTTAAGAGCTAGGCTCTAGTCGGTGGAGCAATCGTCACCTCTCTCTATCCTCCGCTTGTCTTTTGACTGCCTGATACGTCACGACTCCACAAGATCTGAATTTAAAACTATAACTATAGTTATAACTTTAGGTAATTTAAAGTTTCGCGTTAAGAAATATCCTCCAAACTGAATTTCGGTCACAGCGGCCAATTTCAACGGAGTATGACCATCGGCGCAGGAGATATTATACTTAGTGTACAAGGTAGGTACACTCTCTATTCCCTCACTCTCATAATCCGATAATTGTTTTCTCGAAAGTGTTTAAACGTTCAATTATGTAGGTACATTTCTTATAGATACATTTATGATTTATTTGATATTAACTAGTCTGAAGTCAGTGCGATGTCATATCACCGCTGGAAACTTGGAAGAATGCAACAGAAAAAAATTTCCTCTAAGGCTGGAAAGTATGACAGTTTTTTTTTACCGATGTCGAGATTTGTGCTGTTCTTGAATACTGTTCTGACTTCTGAGGTCATTTAGTTTATCTTCTGCAAATGTCGCTACAATTATCATGTAGATGTTTTGGTGACGTACCTATTGCATTGTCTTTTTTAATTAAGTAAAAATCGGCATGATAAAGTCACAGATTGTATTGTATCTAAGAGGTTATTAGCACCAGAGAGGATAAAGATTAATAAACTAAGTAATAATAAATTAATTATCTCTTACTCCGTGCCTCGGAAAGCACGTAAAGCCGTTGGCCCTGCGCCTGATCTCTCTCCGGTCGTGTCGGATTGCCGTCCCATCGGACTACCTATGACAGTGAGAGAATAGAGAGTGCACCTGTGTTTGCGCACACACCTGTGCACTATAATATCATAATATCTCATGTGTCGACGGCTAATCTCTTGGTAACGGTTGAGATTGGCCGCTGTGACTGAAATTCGGTTACACGAACGACCTATTTCTTAGATAATTAAATAAATTTTAATCTCATAATATCTCCCCCCAATTCTGCCCCTGCATCTAATTAGCTTTGGTTCATTCAACGAACAATAAATAGGTACTGATTACTTATACAATAACGTACCTACCTATACCTAAATGATTCGAATACAGTGTAATTTACTTGACAAAAACGTTATCTGCCAATCGTGTTGCGAACCTTCGACGGAACGAGCGTCTTCATTCTAAAACAGTTAAAAAAAAAAAATAGTGATGCGATTTGTCGATAAAATCCTGTCGAGAACGAGGGCCGACGATTCTGTGTGCAGTTCCGTGTGTTCTGTGGACAGCTTTGAGTGAGTATTTCTTTAATTTATTTTTTTATTACTAGTATACTATTAATATAATAAAGCTATTAATCAAACGGCCATGTCTCTCAATTTAACCGAGAGGAGCTTATCGGTGTCGTCCGTAATCTCGAAGTCGCGACGGCCAAGCTTCCATTCCAACTTTTCAAGTCATTTAATCGTTATATTATGTACTGATATGGGGATAGATGTAATATTAACGCAACGAACATAAATATTAGCGTTTCTTGTACCTAGGGCATAGAATTACAAAAAACATATTTTCTACTGCTTTAATTTGCTTTTCTTTGTCCTGACCAATGTCCACGAATCTTTCCGAGTTTCAAAATTACCTACCTAGTCCTTTCTATCTTAGATTTTAAAACATAACTTACTCATTATGATGCAGTAGGTAAATGCCCTAATCAATATCTGACTCTCTAGAAAAAGTAGGTATTGTTAATAGTTGAATACACCGGTAGACTCTCAAATATTCTAAAAGTAAGTAGATTATATACCGCTTGCTTATAGGTATACAAGAAAGAGACCAACAGCTGCAGTTAAATTCTCAAACTCCCTTTTTTGAAGTCGGTTAATAATACGTAGGTACCTACGTAGGTACTAAAAAATTGTTTAAGTATACTTAAACTTATCAAACTTCCTTTCCTAGATATTATTAATAACTTTGTAAATAAATCAATATTATGGTACCATATTGATTATTAAATAAGTATTTAAATAATACTTACCTAATCATAAATAGGTAGGTAAATAAAGGTGACGAAACTAAGATAATTATTGCGTCAGACGCGACCCCTAACAAGATGGCTATATTTACATCTAATAAATCAAAATGAAAGTGTTTATCTTTGAATAACTACCTACCTACCTACGTCATAGATACAACACTGGCCATAACTAGAATCTATAAAGCATTACGTGAAGCGAAAACTGTGGATCCTTTTTTAAGAATACTGCGCGCACGGAGGAGTGTGAAACTTGGCATACTTAGTAAAAGTTTATATGGAGAAGAAATACTCGACGCCCCGTAAGCTAAGTTCTCTAGCGAGAGCTTTTAACTTAGCTTAGACTTAACTTAGGTCATAAAACTAATGAATATAAAAAAATAAATTATTTTATTTTATAGACTCACGCCTGTATTCCCCAGAGGGGGTAGGCAGAGGTGCAGTACACCCACGTTTCGCCGGCTATGTTATAAGTCCCATGTAATAGGGGGCGAGCCTATTGCCATTAACCGGGCACAATTCCAGACTCCGTGCTGCTACTGAGAATTTCCTAATGGAAAAACCCAATAACACTTTGCCCGACCCGGGGATTGAACCCAGGACCTCGTGCTCAGCAGTCGCGCTTGCTACCGCTAGACCAACGAGGCAGTGAATATAAAAATATTTTTAATAAAAAGTTAAACCGATCTTAGGTACTTACCTATATGTGGCCGAGATCAAGGCAGAGCATACGGCATTACGGCTAGCCTTGTATTTGTCCTCATAATTCATATAGAGTACCTACAACTGCATTGTGTTGTGTATTTAATGCGTAAATATAGGTACATTTATTTTATTGATTGATTGATGTATCTTTCTGGCTGAATGGCAAGTCGGAGGTTCAAGCTCAATTCCGATAATGCACCATTGACTTTTCATAAGTTCGTACAATATACGTAGGTACCATTATCATAAATAGGTACCATTTAAACACCATTGTTTAAAGATTTTAACTACTAATGTTAGATAAATCGACTCATGATGTCGAAATCTGAAAATTAACGTTACCTACCTACTTATAGTAGTACTTTGAGTAGAACTTTCCGACTTTCCAGATAAAAGAAAAAATTAAGTACCTACATTTATTTTTCAGTTTTGTCAATCACCTTTGTCAACTTTTGTTTTAATGACAATTACACTAACTGTAAGTACATGTCATGTCATAATAAAAAAACTTAAAAAAAAATATCGTCACAGATTCAAACATAATTAAAAAAAATATCTTGTCACATTTAAGTTTCCTGTAGGTAACATTAGCGAATAGATAACTGATGTCACCAATTGTCTCGTAATCTTAGTAACAACTAATACCTACTACATAATAATTAATGTAAAACATTGTTTTATTATATTAACTTAAAACAACGATAATAATTATAATAATTATTCATATCAATTGTCATACGGAATAAAAAGTCGTTACGCATCTTTTTATTATTAAAACAGCTGTTGATTACGTATTTCAACTAACTCACATCACATGTTTAAAAATGTGTTTTTTTTTGTTGCAAATTATATTTTTCACAAGTCATCCCACCTCATTCAAAATTTGGAAATTTTATTTTCTTTTTAAACGATAAATGCTCCAAAAATGTTTATCAAATCAATTCAAAATATTTTTATTCATGTAGACAATTTTAGGCACTTAAGAATAGTCATAATTCGGATATTATTATAAGAGTGACTCTAGTTGCCAGTTCCAAGGGCAGCCTACCCCTCATGGAGAAGAATCTGGCAAGAAACACCATGGTTGCTCTTTGAAATAATGGCTTACAATATTTTTGGATACCTACATTGTTCTGAGGTGTTATGGTGTGTTATGTGAGAAAAATGTGAGTCGCCTTAAATACATAGGTATATTTATACTTTTGATAAAATTATTTACAACATAGGCTAATAAATAACTGATTTTTCAAAATGAGATAGAACTTTTGTGGAGGCAGAACTTCAAAAGCTAAATAACTAAATAAATTACAATGCGATCAGTATAAGCGCAAACTTTCTAGGCTGGGCTAAAGACGGGTAAAGTTAGTTACGAATGGCGTCGCAGTTTGGTACCCATTTTAGGGGGACTAAGGCCCAATTGCACCATTCACTTTATAAACTGAGTTTAATAAAACTAAGTTCAGCCTTTGCCCTACGCAAATTGCAGTTCTAAACTCTAACATTAACAAAATTCCGAAAAAAGGTATTTCCCGAGGAAAACCTTAATAAAATTCTTAAATAATAGATGGCGCCACGTATCACTCAAAGCATGATTGAATTTTAAATAATTTTAAATTGAATCAACTCGCGCGAAATCGCGGGCAAAAACTAGTACCGTCTAATAAGATAGAATCGTTAGATTAAACTGCTTTAATTTAGTTTTCTGCAACTTTAGGCAAAGATAATTAAGAATAACTAACTAATTGGCTTTTGTTTATACCTAGCCCTGTGACGACAGAGATGAGCAAAGATAAATACTGCGAAGCGGTTCCATAAATAATAATTGTACGGCCAGTGTTAAATTGTTAATCACTTGACGACAACGAACTGACAAGCGCATGCGCGGAACAATTCATAATTTAAAATTCACGACACTTTGACACAAAGAATAATATTATTAAAAAAATATAAAAAAAATTAAAAAGGTGATTTGTTTTTTTTTATTTTCAAATGGTTATTATTAATTTTAAACAGTGCATTATTTAGTGCGTTAAAATAATTAGTTCCGAGTGTTTAAAAAACAACAAAGTGATATATTTTTTTGAACTTTTTTTTTTGTGTTTCAGGATTTTCGGGAATACATGTTCCGATTTGACTGATTGTGAATATTGTGACGATAGAAGGAGGCGGTCTAAGAAACATATTCAGTAAGTGTTTTATACCTACCCTACTAAATGCATGTTTTGTTGTTTTGTTTTCTATAACTTCTAATTGTTACCAAAGATTGAAAAAGATTAACTACGTGGGTCATTCTTAGAAAAACGTTAACATTTTCATACCTACGCTTAATTTTTGACTACTTTTTTTTATAATTATCACTTAGTAAAAGAAGATAAGTCAATGAGGGAGGCTTAAGTTCAGCATCAGCAGTACACGTTTTATAGCTGAAATGATGATGATGATGAAAAGTAGAAAATTATTGCAACTATATTAACAATTTTGGAAATAATAATATCTAACTAGGTACCTATATAACCCTTGAAATAAGACAAAAAATAAATATACATAAATTAATTAGCTGAATTAACACTACATATGTAGGTACATAATATTTTTCATTAAAGATAAAAATTCTCTATGATATAATATTTCATGATTCTAAAAAGATAACTAATCATAATACCTATCTAAAAGACTCCTTTAAATTATTATAGGCGACATTCCCAAAAGAATAAAATTAAGTTAAAATTAAAAGAATTGAATTATCAAATAATTTGTGCTTCATCTTCGAAGTGCGAGGAAAAACCTAAAACCATACCTATATGTATAACTAATAAAAAAAAAGTATACTTAGGTATTTGTCAATTTATTATCGTTGCGGAAAAAATGGCGCATGAATCACCGTCCACTGCTAGAAGTTGCACCACTAAAGTCCTCAAACTTCCGCATCCAGTCTCAATGTCCAGTCTACCATGAGCTATCTTCCTCGGGTCATCGGTTGCGCATGCTCATAGTGAAATACCTAAAAATAACAATCCATATTTTATGACCGTATTTTTTATGACGTTATCCGTTATCTCAATACGAGTTACTTTTTACGAATTCTTTTAGTTCAGTGATAGCCTAAATTGACTGGCTGGTAAGCTAAAGTTTCAGGTTCAAACCCAGGGCACGCATTTACTTATATTACTAGGTACCTACGTATTTTATGATACCTATATTACTTCGGCTTTACTCACGAATTAATCCCTGGATTATCCGATTGGTTTCGAGAGTCCATTTTCAAGAGCGTGTTTACGCAAGGCCTGCCGCCATCCCGGTCGTCGTGAGAGCACGCTGATGAAATTGGACTATGAGTGAAGTCGAAATAATATGTAACAAATGATTGACCTTGTAACAAATGACCTATGACTCGCTAAAGTCAATATTCCGCAATATAATCATTTCAATCAGTTTAAACCGCCCTTCCTTACCTATCCAGAAGCACGTCGCCCATGTCAAAGGATATGACAATCGCGCGAAAGTTTAGACCAGCGCATACCTAAATCTGGAATTTCGTTCCGAACGGTGAATCCGAGCAGTTCAACAGTGGAATAAACTGTTAAAGATAATTTCAATTAAATATGGTCACGGTTTAGATTGCACTACGTTTTTCTCCTGTTTATTATATCGTGAATGCAGTTCTATTGACATTTCAACTACCGCAAGGACGCCGGCAACACGAGACAATTTATTTCCAAATTTTATATGTATGTATAGGTATTTTTTTTTTTTCAAATTTCTTACATTATTAAGCTAACATGTGCTAAAACATGTAAAAATTTCACAAAAAAAAAATATTTCCCTTTTTGTCTCATTTCTCTGTGTTTGTCGGTAGACATTATAGTACCTATAACTTTACAATGCACAAATCAAGACCGGTATAAATATCTGTCGATAACACAAGTGTTTGTCCCGAGCGACGCGTCGCTTTACCGCTTAATCGTCATTGTTGACATTTTAATCTCAGTTTTACACCTTGACAATTATTTATTGGAGTCATACACTGAACCTTTTATCAATTCCGCAGATATTCTCCGAGTAACACAAGCCACAGTTACTACAGCGCCATGAGTCGGACGGAAGCTGAGCCCCTCCTGCAGGGGGCTATTACTCCTACCTACAGAGCTGTCAGCAGCGAGAGCATTGATTCTTTAGTAAGTATAGACAAAATATAGTGTGTAGCGAAAACTAGTATTATGGTCATTGTACCTATGGCAAGTCAGAGTTCTCAGGTTCGAACCCAAAGAAAAGCCAAAGGTGCACCGTGACTTTTATAAGTTATGTGCGTATTTATAAAATAATTATCACTTACATCATACCTCAGAGAAAACATAAAGCCGTTGGTCCTGCGCCTGATCTCTCTCCGGTAGTGTCGGAGTGCCGTCACTTGTACGCTAAATATCTCCTGCGTCGATGGCAAATCTCCACCAAAATTGGTTAGGAGGATTCCTAATTCCTAGATTTCTTGGTAAGCTACCCGTACTCCACGAGGTCCATTAATATATATTTTGGCAACTTTATCAAAATATAATGCAGCATATGAGTCAACTAAACGTAGCCTTGTCGGTAGAAGTCGTCATTGATCGAATAGGCTCATTAAAGGTCAAATTACAATTCTCTTATCAACACCTTATTTGCGAAGTATTTAGTTATCTTGTAATGTACTTATGAGTACTATCCGATAGTAGGTACTTCGATAAGTACAACGTGTAGTTTGCCTCGTGCTCAAAACAAAAAACAATATTGTAAACAATCGCAATTATTTTACTAATTATGTTTCTTGTTTGTTTTCGGCAATGAATGAAGTTGCAGACAGACATAATAGAAAGTTCACAACGCACTAACACCATAACGAGGGACCTATGCTCATGATGTACCATAGCGGTCGCGTCTTTTTTTTGGGTATAATATTTAGGATAGGATTTGTGATGATTGGATTATAAATTGCAACATTTTGCTAGAGATTTTTTATTCCAACATAATTATTTACCTAAAAAGCTGACAGACTTAGGATCCAAATTCTCATGACTATGATAAGATACCTGATATTTAAATGTCCGTTAATGAACATTACGTTTAGGCAATGATTTTTGTTTTGAAATTAAATAAGTATGTATAACACTGGTAAAAGATAGACCTGATAGTACCGATTTTAAGATTTCTCTCATAACTTTATCATTGAAGTCCAAACATCTCGTCTTAACCAAATAAATTAAGGATGACAAGGAGTACTTAAAAAAAATGTTAAGTACGTAATCACTTCATAGTAAACGGTCATTTCGTCAATATTGATAAGGCGCACGCGCACGCTGCAGCACTAGTTGTCACCAGATCAAATCACGCCAAACCACTCAAATTTATCTAAGCTCATACTCTGAACACGATATAATTATCAAAAGGGTGCTGTATATCATTTAGTACATATAATTAATAAAATGGACCATCTATATTTAGTCAAGGATACTATGAACTGATATCTCGATCGCGTCGCCAGCATTTGTTTTGACTTGGGTGAGAATATGCGTAAAACTTGACACATAATTATCATAGACTAAGCAATGCAAGGTTTGTGTATTAGGGACTAAGGCCAAGCTGCATGTGTCATGGTCAATTGGCTAGTAAAAAGATGCTGTAATGGCATATCAACTCCATACACTTCCTAAAGATATTGGAAGGGTGGTATTTCCGGATAGATAATCATTGAATATCTGCACAGAGGGGCGGATTTAATATGGTGGCTCCCTTAGGCCTATGGAGGATTGCCCCCTACTCCATGTAAAGCAGGAAAAATTTAATGATAATGTTATACTTTGTTAGAGAGAATCCAGAGCAAATTTTTATCGAAGGTTTCTTTGGCTTACCTTTGTTCATTCGCTTTATAGATTTTTGTTTGAGGCGTTGTATATTTTATATCAGGAACTTTACTTTTTTATTTCTTATTTTGCTTATTTTTTTAATAGTTGTAGACTGTTATCTGTATCCTAATTTATACTTCCAGATTACAGTAGTCGACTTACAGTAGCTATAGTAACAAATACATTTATTTCGTACATTTTGTTTCATCATTATCGACTCATGCGTTACGTAGATCGTGGTCAAAGGCCTTACTTTTGATAATATTAGTAAATTGTATATATTTTTATTGGATGCTGCTGTTATCACCACATGTAGTGAAACGTGCACGAAAATTCTTATGACGGAAGTCGGTTTTTTTACAAAAAGATTCTATGCTAGTTAATTATTTTGTAAGTAATCAGATAGAAAAATCTTTTTTATTATTACTATATTAAATGTTTTTACTGCATCGTTTGTACGATTTACAGACTAATAATTTGTTCTATTTACTAAATCACACAAATAACTGTTATTTCATCATAGAAAAATTTAAAATAAACATTTCGTCATAATACAATGCTTTTATTTATATCAAAATCTTTTAATCTCTTGTCTCAGGGTCCAGCAGAACTGTCATCAAGCGCCATTCTGTCCACGTTCAACAAAACATACGACTTTGAGAAGTCTTTAAAGCCAGAGTCAAAGAAACAAAGCTCGTTAGTCACCATGTAAGACTCATTCTTTGTTACAAGAATTATTTCGGCTTTACCCATGGCGGGTTTATTTCGCGGTCGCCCGATTTTCGAACTTTAACGAAGTCCATTTTCAAAGGCGTGATAGCGTGAAAGTGAAGGCTGCAAGGCAGCCGCGTCACGCTCTTAAAAATGGACTCCGAAATTTATTTTATAAAAGTTATTTATTTTATTTTTGTACTGACACTATTTAAAAACAGTTCTCTATATTTTGCCGAAAGGGCAAGTAAATTTGAATAAATAAATAATAATTATAATATTTATTATATTATATTTATTATATATATATTATATTTTACGCCTATTTAACTATAAAAAATGCAATGGCAGTACCTATGTCGTAATTAATAATAAACTTTAACTTAATGCCTAGAAATATCAATAAATTGGTAAAAAAATATAATAATAACAATGTCTTTTCATCTTCAGTTTCTCAGTATGGAACACGATAATGGGTTCCTCTTTGCTGACGATGGCATGGGGCGTGGAGCGAGCTGGTCTCCCAGCGGCGCTTATGCTGATGGCTTTCATGGCAGCTCTCTGTTTATACACCGCATACGTGCTGCTTAGGGTGAATAAGCATCATGGTATGTTAAATACTTTTAGTTTATAAGTTTAACTAATCATTAGACTAATGTTATATTATTATGTCATTCATCTGCCTAGCTTTTTCCCAACTATGTTGGGGTCGGCTTCCAGTCTTACCGGATGCAGCTGAATACCAGTGTTTTAAATGGAGCGACTGCCTATCAGACCTCCACAACCCAGTTACTGGGTTACACGATACCACTTGGTAAGACTGGTTGTCAGACTTTCGGGCTGACTACCCGTAACGACTGTCGAAAATCTACAATTGACAGCCGGGGCCAACAGCTTAACGTGCTATCCGAGGCACGGAACTAATGTTATATGTAAGTATATTAAATTATATACAAACTAATTGCTCTCCAGGTAGTGAAAGCTGTGAAGTGCCAGCCCTATGTCGCACACTCTTAGGACAGTGGGCTGAAGTAGTGGCCCACATATTCAGTCTTCTCGTGCTGCTCGGCGCTAATATCGTCTACTGGATACTAATCACTAACTTCTTATACTTCAGTGTAAATTATTTTGTTGGTATGTACCTACTTGTACTTCTTATTATTTTTTTAACGCTTACACAAACGAATAAAGCTATGTGATGTAGCCAAGTATTTATTTTATTTTTAAACGGTTTTATTTAGGTTGCCCTGTTTATTATTTGGTTCAAATTTAGTAATCGATATTTCACTACCTTCCTGTTGACAGATTGATTTGATATTTGGAACACAGCTTTAGTTCTGATGAATTTTAAACGGTTTTATATTAGATAGGTATAGTAACAGACAACCGATCAACATACTACATAGTTATCGTATACAAAACATATACATATAGCTCAAATATGAAGTCCAATTATAACTATACTTACACAGCATTCAAAAGTGCCAATATTCAGTTAAGAAAGTTCTCCCGCTCGACCTAAAATAGCGAAAAAGTGTCTTTATGAAACCTGTACTGAATACTTCTAGAAAATTAAGCATTAATTGTGTAATAACGCTGATATTTCATCCCTCAGACCTCAACACGTCTAACACGACGGAGTACAGTAAAGCGCTGCTGTGCCCCCGTCACGTCAATGAATCGTTGATATTAGCGGAGCCAGTTCAAACGACTGACTCGCCGTACTGGGGGCTCCATTCTACAGTGCCGATATATGTGGCGCTCATCGTGTTCCCGCTGCTCAACTTTAGAGATGTCTCATTCTTTACAAAGTTTAATTCATTGGGTAAGTTATTTTACTAAAAATATATAACAAACAACCTCTTCCTGTGACCACGAGAGCTTCAAATCTCTCGAAAGCGAACGCGAAAGATCTCGAAACGTATCGTTCAATAATCAGATATAAATGCGTCCGTCAATATTTTTCGCACTCTTTAAAAAGGTATATTTATAAAATACCTATAGTTTCATTTGTCCATCTTTTGTTACTACTCCTTCTTTTGTTATTTTCTAATTCATTTTTTTGCGAGACGTTCTTTCGCGCCAAGTGTCACGCTCGATCTTTCTCGAAAAAAAAAAAAAAAAAAAAAAATCTACTAACGTGACTGAAAGGATCAGCCCCCTCCCCCCCGAATGTGGGTTCTCGCCTTGTCGTGGCGGGGGGGCTTAGTAGCCGCGGTGGGGCTCGCGGTGAAGCTAAGAGGAACCCCAAGGAGGCGCCGCTCCGGCGGGCTTTGGCCAGAAGCCCACTTTGGAGCGGCCCTGGCGGGTTGCGGTGCTGTATCAGGGTGGAGCACCTAGCAGCACCGCAACTGAGGCGGGCCGCGGTGTTGTATGAACAACATCGCGGCTGAGGAGTGCGGGGCCGCGGCGGGAGAGGAGTGCCGGTATTACGGTGCGCCGCTCTCCCTACCTTCCGCGGCCTCGGCGGGGCCGCATCCGTCAGATTGCGGACACGGCGGGGCCGCAGGGGAAGAGGAGTGTCGGTATTACGATGCGCCGCTCTCCCTATCCTCTGCGGCCGATGTGAGGACCATGGACGTCAGACTCGGGGTCGTCTGGCGTTCATTGCACATGGTCCTCGAAGTGGTCACGGTGGGTGGGTGTCTAACACCCACCCCGAGGAGGGTCCGGCAACGGACGTCCGCGGCGGGTTCGCGGATGTAATACATTGGGATACCGCGTTCCCGCCACTATGCGGATAAGAGGTGAC
The DNA here is from genome assembly GCA_936450705.2 of Protodeltote pygarga. Lineage (NCBI taxonomy): Eukaryota > Metazoa > Arthropoda > Insecta > Lepidoptera > Noctuidae > Protodeltote > Protodeltote pygarga. The sequence goes on along the minus strand of OW388264.2, from coordinate 1,966,759 downwards.
ACAGAAGGGGTTTTAGTCGGTATGCCGGCCGCCCACCATCTCCAGGCCGGAGAGCCCGACATAACCGTCTCGCATCCCCGAGCGGGACGGTATGCATAAGGCGCATTTCCCCTTCTGCGAAAAAAAAAAAAAAAAAAAAAAAGCCCCCTATAAAGAACCTGCTGGTACTTTTGGTGTTGAAGTAGGTTGATTTCTGCAACTCCATGACAAAATGCGATACATAAAAATTTTTTTTTGAGTTATAGATATTAATCAAACTAAGTCTATTTTCAAAAGCGTGTTCACGCGGACGCTAGCACACTCTAAATATAGGTATTAGTTGCGTTTTACTATAATTAACTAAAGCAACAAGCGTTTAATTAATAATAAAAAAAAACCTAGTTAAGTTAAGTATTGACTCCAATTTCCTACTTTTCCTTCTAGGCACGTTATCAGTGGTGTACCTGCTAATCTTCGTGCTGGTGAAGGGGTACGCGTGGGGCATCAACATCGGCACCATCTTCTCAGAGACGCATGCCATCAAGAACGCGGCTGTCCTCAGCGGGATGCTGGCTTTGTCCTTCTACATTCACAATATTATTATCACTATAATGGGCAATAATGCGAGACAAGACAAGAATGTAAGATGATATACTGTTTATTATATTTTTTTACTAGCTGTTGCCCGCGACTTTGTCCGCGTTAAATTAAATTTTCCCGTAAACACACGTTTATAAAGCAGCCAGATTGCCTGTTTTTCTTACTTGAATCACAGATATTGTTATTTTTTACTGAAAACTGTTTTTTTACAATAAAAAATAGCCTATAGCACTCAGGGATAAAGTAGCTTCCTATTGGTGAAAGAATTTTTAGGATCGGATCGGTAGTTCCAGAGATTACCCCTAACATACATACATTATTACATACATACAAACTTTACCTCTTTATAATATTAGTATAGATATTAGTATAGATTAATTTTATGGCCATATCCTATTTTCAAATTTTTCGTCTCGAAAAATGTATCAAGGATATAGCCTAGTTCGAACCCAAGGCCACCTCTGATTTTTCATAAGTTATGTGCGTATTATATTAATAAATTATCACTTATTCCGTGCCTCAGAAAGCACGTAAAGCCGTTGTCCCTGCGCCTGATGTCACTTCCGGTCGTGTTGGATTTTCGTCCCATCGGACTAAGAGAGTGACGGAATAGATTGTGCACTTGTGTTTGTGCACACACTTGTACACAATAATATCTCCTGCGCAGTTGGCTAATCTCCGTTGAGATTTGCCGCTGTGACCGAATTCCGGTCAGGAGGCTAAGGTTAACACATTTTTAAGGAAATTGAAAAGAAATGAACAAAAAGGGCCTGAACCCGCGGCTCGTGCAAGTTCTGTGGCAATATTACCTATTTACTTACTTTAAACAGCTGTAAATGCACCTAAGGTGGTGTTGGTCCTCACTGCGCCTGCGCACTCTTCTTCCTTCTCATCTTGTTCTTTCTCTTACAGGGTCGAGATCTGACGATAGCGTTTCTTCTAGTCACCATCACATACACACTGGTGGGTGCTGTGTTCTACATCTGCTTTCCTCTCGCTAAATCGTGTATTGAAGATGTAAGTAATCTTTTTCTTTTTTAACCGACTTCTAAAAAGGAGGTTCTCAATTTGTCGGAATTATTAGAGTAATATAGTCTGAATAATATAACCGACTTCAGTCACTAAAAAACTAGAAATAACACAATTATATATAAATATTTAATAAGAAATTTGAAAAAACAACTGATACGGATGGGATTCGAACCCACGATCTTCGGCGTACCGTGCCGACGCTCTAACCGCTGAGCCACCGTATCCCATCAGTTAAGTGAATTTTGGAGTTGATAAGGCAGGATGAGGTAATTTAACCCGGAATCCCTTTAGCTTGGCACCGGCTCTAAAACGAACGTAAGTAATTGTGTTAGTTCTAGGTGTTTGGTGATTGAAGCCGGTTTTATTTTTTTGAATTTTAAAAGAATCTAATGCCTCGTTGGTCTAGTGGTAGCAAGCGCGACTGCTGAGCACGAGGTCCTGGGTTCGATCCCCGGGTCGGGCAAAGTGTTATTGGGTTTTTCCATTAGGAAATTCTCAGTAGCAGCACGGAGTCTGGAATTGTGCCCGGTTAATGGCAATAGGCTCGCCCCCTATTACATGGGACTTATTACATTGCCGGCGAAACGTGGGTGTACTGCACACCTCTGCCTACCCCCTCTGGGAAATACAGGCGTGAGTCTATAAAAAAAATAAAAATAAAAAAGAATCTAATACTTGATAATCTAGTGTCAATTTAAACCGCTGTATGCCTGGTTGATTGAGAGCGGTGAATACACAAGTGAACCCCATACTTTCGTTCAGTATAGTCTGTCGAGGAACACCGTGTGGTTTTTAATCCGTGCAAGTCGGACATAACCTCATCACCGGCCCTTGGTGTTGAAGTACCCATTCGGGGTATTCTCCACGATAAAAAAGGCTTCTTTGGTTACCATTTTGAAGTATTTGAAAAAACCTGTTTCTTTGGAAAAATTCTTCTTCTTTTCGTTTCGATGGTACCCTACGTCTATCCTAAATAGTTTGCGCCCAGTAGGTGGCCACTTTGATGACGGCTTCAGTGGCACTCATAAGGTCGTACAAAGTGCAGGAATTTGGACACTTGGGGCACTCCAGCAAGTGGGACATAGTTTGATCTGGAGCGCCGCATTCGCATTGAATGAGGGATGGATCTATTATCCCCCATTTCGCTAGATTGTGTTTGCAGCGGCCAACTTGGGTACGCAATCGGCTAAGAGATTTCCATATTGGCCACTGCAATTCACGACCAGGTGGCAGATGTTCTTGTGGTTTTACGTAGTCAGATGGTGGAAGGTGCTTCTCTTTCCATAATTTACATTGCACTTTAGGCGGTTCGTCCTGTATGGCCTGTGATCAACGTAGGAAGCTTTTTTGGAAATTGAGGAAATCGAAATAGGATACGAGCAGGGTTTGAATTCCCTCTAGTTCTAAAATATGGTTTATTATAGGAATATATTTTCTTTTCAGAATTTGCTGAACAACTTCGATATGCATGACGTCATGACTGCAGTAGCCAGAATACTGTTGCTGTTTCAAGTGAGTACCGCTAGTCCACTGACCTTATATATTCTCCGGACCGAATTTCGGTCACAGCGGCCAATCTCAACGGAGACTAGCCAATTACGCAGGAGATATTATAGTGCACAAGTGTGTGCGCAAACACAGGTGCACTCTCTATTCCCTCACTCTCATAGTCCGATGGGACGGCAAACCGACACGATCGGAGAGAGATCAGGCGCAGGGCCAACAGCTTTACGTGCTTTCCGAGGCACGGAGTAAGTGATAATTAATTTATAAAAAAACGCACTTAACTTACGAAAAGTCAGAGGTGCGTGCCTTGGATTCGAACCCGAGACCACTGACTTGCAAGTCAACGGTCACCACCTAGGCTATCACGACTCTGACCTGACCTTACTACATCTACGTAAGATGATTTAGGTGACGTCATTTTAGGGGTTAAAAAAAACCCAACACATTTGTTTTGCTAAGAATACTCGCCGTGCCGTTTGGTTTCCGGCCTAAGAATAGAACCACCCCTACTCGTCCCGCGGGTGTCGTAAGAAGCGACAAAGGGAAAGATATAGAGAATGGGCAGCAGCATCCTTCTGTGTAATAGCAATCATCTGCTACTGCGATCGACTGGCATCCGCTTGCCCAAGCGTGGCGATTATAGGCAAAAACCTATAATCGCCAACCTATTATCTTCCAATGAGCGCACAATAGTGGCGCGCATTGGACGAGGCCTATGTTCAGCAGTGGACTAATACAGGCTGATGATAAAGAATACTTGATCAACGCAGCTTTCAAATGAAAAAAAAAAACGAAGTCAAAATGTAACACCCCTCCCCTATTTTTGTCGAGGGTTACAGACTACCTACTAAAAATAATAGCACCTTTTTCCCAACTATGTTGGGGTCGGCTTCGTCTTGCCGGATGCAGCTGAATACCAGTGTTTTACATGGAGCGACTGCCTATCAGACTTCCACAACCCAGATACTGGGTTACACAATACCCCTTGGTAAGACTGGTTGGAAGACTTTTGGGCTTCTGACTACCCGTAACGGCTGTCAAAGATCTACAATTGACAGCCGGGGCCAACCGCTTAACGTGCTATCCGAAGCACGGAGAGTGATAATTAATTTATAAAACGCACATAACTTACGAAAAGTCAGAGGTCATCACAACTAGGCTATCACGACTAATTTCATTATCAAATTCATTTAAATAATTTCGATTTAATTAAAATTTTCCTTTCAGGTGGTGACGGTGTATCCCCTGGTCGCGTTCATGCTGCGCTCGGAAGCGATCCTGTTGTTACCGCTGAAGGAGACGCGACTGTTGACTATAGTTATCAATGTATCTATTATGACAATGTGCATCCTCGTCGCCTGCTTCTGTCCGAGCATTGGGACTATCATAAGGTTAGAAATCTATAAGTACTAATATTATAAAGAGGTAAAATTTGTGGGGTTTAAGCGGGTAATCTCTGGATCTACTGCACCGATTTTAAAGTTTTTTTACCAATAGAAAGCCACGTTATTTAATTTTATGAGTGTCATAGGCAATAATGAAAAGCCATTTTCGTGGTAGTCGGAGAAAAAACGGTCGAACGAAAACGTTTCTTATGAAAGATGAGATATAGATTATAGAGTAATTGATTCGCGTTTCCAGAGAAAAGTTGTAAAGCTTGATAATGCCTACAAAAAAATCAGCGACATCATATGTCTAACTTTTATATTTAAGTCACAAAAAGTCATTTTTATGTTAAAAAAATAATTTATCATTTACCAGTAAAAAATGTTAATCGCCTACCGAAGCTGAAGTGGGCACGGGTCAGCTATTATAGTCTTTAATAAAATTATCAGCATACCTACTGTTCCAAAGTAGTGCTCATTCCTAGTTATAGCTCTCTCTAGCAGTACCGAGCTAGAGCTATGGTACCTACCTATAGGTAAGCATTTATGTATCATTAATTTATCTTGTACTTAACTTCCAGATACACGGGAGCCGTGAGTGGTTTAGTCCACATCTTCGCCCTCCCCTCCCTGCTCCAGATCCGCTCCCTGCAGCTCCGCGGCAAGCTGACGTGGTGGAAGACAATGTTCTACTGCGCCATCATTTTGTTTGGAGCCGTTAATTTGATGATGCAGTTCTTTATTAATGAATAATGGTATTTTGGAAATTTCTAGAGACATGGAAATACCACAGTATAATAATCATACAGTATAGTAACTACGTACAAACGCTCCGCGACGTTCGCTTAGGAGTCTCGTCGTTACGCAATATTACGCATGTTTGTATGAGTGTGCCGTTTCGAGCGCTTGTACGTAGTTACCATACTGTATGATTATTATAGGTACTGTGGAAATATTGAGAATCTCAAAAAAGATGGGTCATGTTGTTACAATGGATGTAAAAAAAAACACAAAAAAAAAACATTTATTTATCACTAGAGCAGTGGCGGAGGGTCCATACAACTCGATTCCTACCGGCTTCCCAATAATAAAGGGCACAGTCAATAATGCTTACTGGCTGTACCATTGGTTGGCTCCGGCTTACCTCTTGGAAAAATTCACCCTCTCCGCCACTGCACCAGAGAATTTAATAGATATTCTAAAATCCGCAATTCTGCAGTTAAATTGTTAAATTTGTTAAATTGTTAAATTGTTTGAAATAGTGTTAAATCAATGAATTATCATTGATTTAACACTATTTCAAACAATTTGTTTTTTGCAGAATTGCAGATCAATATCAGATATTAAATTCTGCAGTGTTATATAAAAGCGTTTTTGTGTTGGGAACGAATGAAGGCTGTGTATTGACTTAATTGTATGATATTTTAATTTGTATTTTGTAGCAATTTTGTCCCCTCTTTGATCATAGTAAGTGCTGATACAGTAGGCGCAAACTTACTAAGCTGGGCTGAAATTAGTCACGATATCCAAATACAAGATTGATTTTATCTTGAACAGTGATTCCCAACCCTTTTTTGACCAGGGATTTTAAGATTTTTTTTTTCGTTACAAAGACTTAAACCTTGTGGTTTCAAATAGATTCTTAAGTGGCGTGTGCTGCACGAACCACTTTTTCTCTATCCGCATTTAAATTCCTTATTAAATACCTTAGTGGCCCGCGGACCATCGGTTGGGAACCCCCAATCCAATATGTAAATAGTATTGAAGCTTCAGGTTGTATATGTACCTAATATTTTTTAAGTACAAAATCTAAATACTATCGTAAAACATCGAATAATAATTGACAATTTTAATTATTTGACTCCTCGAAATGTATGTTCCTCGAAATGTACAAAACTCGAAATGTACGAAACTCGAAATGTACGAAACTCGAAATGTACGAACCTCGAATATGTAAATATCAATTTAAAAATCTAGTCATAGTTGTAGATTTAAGTAAAATTAAGTTAAAAAATAAAACACTTAGTAATTAATACGTTTGTTTAATTTATAAACATACAATAAAGTATAAAACCGATTTGTAACAACTCCAGTCTTTGGCCAATTTTTTAAATATTACATAAATATTATTTAAACCAATTTGTACATAACAATATAACAAAAAAATTGATATTAAATATAAAAATTGTGATTTAACAAACTCTTAGATAATATATTACATAGCTAAATTTTTTATAACAACTTAAAAAATAAATAGCAAAAAAAAGAGAGAGATATACATACGTTATTCCTTATTGAATTAAGAGATAAAATCCAAGATGGCGGGCCGGTAAATTACCAGTCATATTCAAAGACCCTTGTTGTAGACCCAGGTACAGCTTGGCAAAAAAGAGTCTGCAAAAAATGAGGGCGCCACTAGCGCACTTCACATACTACAACTCAAAATCACAAGTTATTTTGTACATAAATATTTCTATGACGAATTGTTTTGTTTGTCGTAATCAAATGATTTAATTTTAAGTTATTTTAGTACTCACAAACTTAGTTTTTAAGATTTTTATTTTTAGTTCCAGCTGTCACCGCCTCAGACTCTTTTTTGCAGAACTGTACTTATGATTACCCTTTGTACCACGGACCCACCTGATAGAAAGCAGTACTGTGGTTGTAAGTGCCTTTAAAGCAGAATTAGAAGTTGAACGGTATCGTCCAGACCAGTAGTTCCCAAAGTTGACTGGAACGCGACCCTTCTAACAAAAGCTTTCAATTACAGGATTCACTTAGATGTCATGGAAAAAGGGGTATAATTGAATGTTGTCGGTCGGTTGGCCAACGTATATCATCCTATTTAATATTGGGTCGCGACCTATAGTTTGAGAAATGCTGGTCCAGACAATAGAAAAGGTAATAATTATCGATTCGTTTTAGGTTAACGGAAAATAACAACTTATACTTATTTTATAATTTGTATAAAAATATTATTATGTTTAGCAACACTCCATTTAGAAACTTAACATAGTCTTTTTGTAAATATGGGCGCATCTGTTTAATCTACATCATACTTAATATATGACATAAATATTATGCAACAGTGACAAAATAAGTGGCTAAAAAATATACAGTCAACCGCATGACAGTAGTGACACTGAGCTACAAAAATAGCCTTTACTGCTACGTAATAAGGGTGCTGTCAATGTCAAATTGTTACCACTGATGTGCGGTTGACTGTACCTAACAGTGACAAAATAAGTGATTTAAATCAACATTATGTAACAGAGACAAAATAACAGTTATTTCTGTCAAACGCGATGTAAAAATGACAAAATAACTGTGATTTATGTCAACATTATTTAACAATGACAAAATAACAGTTATTTATGTCAAATATTATGTAACAGTGTCAAAATAACAGTTATTAATGTCAAATATTTTTTTAACAGTGACAAAATAACCGTTATTTATGTAAAACATTATGTAACAATCACAAAATAACAGTTATTTATGTCAAATATTATGTAACAGTGACAAAATAACAGCTATTTATGTTAAACGTGATATAACAGTGATTTATGTGATGACAGTGGGTGCATCACGCCCGGTGTACTTGGCGAGGTCGGAGACCTGCAGAGCGACGTCTATCAGCGGCTTCAGCATCACTTGAGCGTCGCCGAGCACGTTCTTAGCTTCATACGAGTCGATGTATAGTCTAGAAATGGAAATTATTCGATTAAGGCTCAATTTCATCATTCACTTTATACTCGTAAACCGACTTTAATAAAACTAAGTTCAATTGCAGTTCTGAACTCAGTTTAACCACAGTATAATAATCATACAGTACGGTAACTACGTACAAACGCTCAAAACGGCCACACTCACACAAACATGCGTAATATTGCGTAACGATGAGACTCCTAAGCGAACGTCGCGGTACCTCCAGTATCAACGCGTCGTTGGGCATGTTTGGGTGAGTGTAGATAATTAATTATATATAAAGAAAAATCATTATTTATTTCTATTTTATATTCTTTCTTTTAAATTTCATAATGACAAGTTCTTACCTGACAGTGGCTCCGGAGCTGCCCGTACCGCTGAGACGCAGCACGATGCGGGAGCCATCTTCGAAGATAATACGAAGACCCTGCAATGCCACATGTAATCAATCAACTGAACAAAAACTTAATAAAGCCCGACTGGGGATAAAACCCAGGTCTTCACGCCTATTAGTCGAGGCAGAAAGATATATAAAACTTAACGCCGTACAAGGGGTAGCCCTCCCTGACCCTTGCTTCTGCCAGCCCGGGCTGAGTCTGTACCCATAAATACGTTCCAAAATATTCTAATCGGATTTAGTATGTCTCCGACTTGTCCCCAACCAACGCCCTAAGCTGGCCAATAGCAGTTAAGTTCCAAGTTTAGTTCCCTAATGGGAGCGCCCTTAACTGCTATTGCTTTAAGCTAGTTTAATTTCTTTATCTGGAGGCCTTTTAGATCTCGATAGAAGTCAGGCTAATCAGTCTGAGTTTCGTAGAAATAAATGAGAGACATTACGTAGAAAAAGAAACGTACAAAGTATACTATAAGCTGCAAAAGTGCATGGACACAAGAAAATAATGTATGCTCTTGTCTTTTAAATTATGTCTTGTCATTTTGGAATATCTATCCCTTTGAGTTGCGGGGGTCAGATAGGCAGTCGCTCCGTAGAAAACTGATATTCAGCTGCATCTGGTTATATTAGTAGCCGACCTCAACAAAGTTTGGGAATAATAAGGCTAGGAGGATGATGATGGTTTAATAATTTTAAGCATTTAAAAGGTTTAAAAGGATGTTTTTTTTTTAAATATTAAAGTTTAGAAATAATAACATACCTGTTTCATAGCCACGCTCTGGTCAATGGGGTCCATATAAGAGAAGTTATCAGCTAACTTCACTACGTAAGTCTTGTCGCCGCTTGAGTGTGAGGAGCCAACAAACCCAGGAGATGTGATCTTCTTCTCCAACACCTGCATCATCTCGTTGCAAGGGTCGCTTGCGCATTCTTCGTAGTCGTATCTGGAAATTTATTTTATTATCTGTGAGATTTTTTTAAATATCGACCTAGAGCAAGTATATTTTTTTTATAGGATCCTGGGTCACCGCTTCCTCGACCTATAGTTGAAAAATAATGAAACGGCGCAACAAACTCCAAGACCAGTTCTAGCTGTTAAAAGAACTGGTTAAGTGCGAGTCGGACTCGCACACAAAGGAACAAAAGTGGAAAAAACAGGTTTTTTGTATGGAGACCCACTTTATTATTATTGACTTTATTTTATTTTTGTTATACTGGCAACAGAAATACATCGGTGCTAATTCTCTTGCACACGCTCTACACTAATTTAGACTCGCCATCTCTCGTTCTAACAGAGATCATTAGAAAAGGATAGAAGATTTTTAGAGCTGTCAAACTAGTCCATTTGCGTGATATCAACGAGAATTTAGTCGGCATGTCAGAGGTCTCGTCTAATTTCACGTCAATTGCAAGGACGTAGACTAATTTGACAGCTCTAATTATTTGCTGTCCTTTTTCGATGGTGTTTATTAAAAAGAGATATAGATAGACTAATATTAGTTTAGCGGGGTATACAAGAGAATCAGCACCATCATCTGTGAAAATTTCAACTGTCTAGCTGAGGTTCATGAGATGGTGACAGACGTAGGTACGAACAGGGTCCCGTTTTACCCTTGGGGTACGGAACCCTAAAAACGCATTGAATTGAGAACCACCTCCTTATCAGGATTTTAACGAAATTATATTATAACCTGGACCACACTTGGGGATTACAGATACCTACTGGATTTAACATTTACCTGGTAAAGTAATTCCTGCCGAATTGTCCCCAGTGAGCCTTCAAGGTGTCCTCGATGGACAGGCCGCTGGCCGCCAGCACGGACAGCCAGGCCAGCGCGGCCCACAAGCCGTCCTTCTCCCGCACGTGGTCGGAGCCCGTGCCGAAGCTCTCCTCGCCGCAGAGGGACAGGCGACCAGCGTCCATCAGGTTGCCGAAGTACTTCCAACCTGGGTTTTGTAATATTTTTGTGAATTTTTTACATGATAATAGCACATGTTATCTTATTAAAGATAATATTAATAAGAAAATTTGAAAAAAAAACAAAGAAAGAGATTTGAAATTTCGACTGATGCTGGTAGGATACGGTGGCTTAGCGGTCAGAGCGTCGACACGGTTCGTCAAAGATCGTGGGTTCGAATCCGATCCGTATCAGTTGTTTTTCAAATTTTTCTATTAAATAATTATACTGAATTTTGTATTTATTATAAACTACCTTTTGGCCGCGGCTTCGCTCGAGTTAATTTAAGTTTAAAATTCAAACGATTCAAAAGACATGTAGCGCCATCTATTTATCATAAGGAAGTTATTGTTGGTTTCCTCGTGAAGGCACGCTACACCACTGGTGGGAGTGGGATCAAAACTTACTCGAGTCACTTCAACTCCTCAAGATCTGCTTTAGAGAGTACCTGGGTTAAAATGGGGGTAGGTAGAAAAAGTAGGTAAAAGTAAACGTCTTTTCTTTCTTTCTTTCTTTAGGTACTCACCGGTAGGTACTTCGAACATCTCGTTGCCAGTAGCTGCAGCGACTCTGTCTACTGCGGCAGCAGTGGGCATGCTGCGAGCGAAACCCTTGACTCCAGAACGCTGGAAGTAAGGGATGTGGCGGAGATTGTTCGCTAACACGGCGAGGGAGTCCGATGGGGTCACGAAGAAGGCGTCCCGACCGATTATCATGTTGCGGTCACCTGGCAGATAGATAGATAGAGATAGGATTATAATATTATGAAAACTCCCGATTCAGTAAAACTTTAATTTTTATATAATTACTAGCTGCCCCGCGCGACTTCGTACGCGTGATTATCCTACTTCAAAGCCTATTCTACCCCTACCCTACTCTACCCACTACCCTATTCTACCCCTAACCTACTCAACCCCTACCCTACTCTACCCATAACCTACTCTACCCCTAACCTACTCTACCCCTACCCTACTTTACCCACTACCCTACCCCTAACCTACCCTACACTACCCTTACCCTACGCTACACTACCCCTACCCTACCCCTACCCTACTCTACCCCTACCCTACCCTACACTACCCCTACCCTACTATACCGCTACCCTACCCTACTCTACCCCTACCCTACCCTACTCTACCCCTTTTTCTCACCTTTAAACCTTCCCTGGATCTCCACAAATAATTCAAGACCAAAATCAGCCAAATCGGTCTAGCCGTTTTCATGCTATGTCGTGACAACGGAAAACGGGTTTCATTTTTATATATATAGCGTGTAACAGAAGTCCGAAATAATACTTAAGGGCATGTATGTATATCATGAAGAGAATCACCTGTGAAAATATTGAATGGAAAAGAGGCATTTTTTTTTTTCATACAAAATAATTCTTTCGATTTCATTTTCTTCAATAATGACAGATTTTATTATCCTATGCGTGCCTAGTGCTTACTTAAAAAAAAAATTGACGGTAAATAACCGGATTCATGTTGATTTACCTTTCAACTGATGCCTAGGGCCGAATTTGAAAAAATTTGGTAAAAACTTTGACCGTGGTTTACTCGAGTATTGTTTGGGGTTAGGTTCCAAAACCCATGCTCAAGGATTGTTTATAGGGTACCTTATACGCCCTTAATGTATTATTTCGGACTTCTGTTACACGCTGTATATAGATTTAATAAGAAAATTTGAAAAAGCAACTGATACGGATGGGATTGGAACCCACGATCTTTGACGTATTATACGTGATATTACCACACGCCCTAGGCGTTAGAAAGAGATATGAAATTTCAACTAATGCTGGTAGGATACGGTGGCTTAGCGGTCAGAGCGTCGACACGGTACGTCGAAGATAGTGGGTTTAAATACCATACGTATCAGTTGTTTTTTAAAATTTTCTTATTAAATAAATATAAGTATTTAATAAGCTAACATGTGCTTTAACATGTTAAAAAAAAACCTTATTTAAAAAAAAATAAGACCACATTCGATTAAGTTACCTTTCAAATAAAAAAAACTGAATCAAATACCAGGTTGTTCATCAACCATAGGATAAAGTAAGATGGGGGAAGACTCTCAAATATAATATTTTTTTAAAAACTACACAAGTACCACTTACCATCTCCATCGAACGCAGCTCCAAAGTCATAATCACCACCCTTGACCGCGTTGACAAGGTCAGCAGCATACGTGAGGTTGGGATCCGGATGGGCGCCCCCGAAGTCGTCCAGCGGTACGATACGACGCACGTTCCCTTCCTTAGCGCCTAACTCGTCGATAAATATACGCTTCACGTAAGGACCCGTTACTGTGGACAAAAAAATAAATATAGCCGATTATTTTATTTATTAGAGATAAAGAAAGAAAGAAAAGAAAGAAAGAAATATTATTAGATTTATTTTATTTATTATTTTATAAGAACGTTAATTGTTATGTTTCTCGGGAACAGTACTTTTTTCGGAATGAAAAATACCTTATGTCCGTTTCTGTACAACTTACATGCAAAATTTCAGGATGATCTGTTCAGTGCTTTAGGTGTGTAACAAACAAACTTACTTTCGCATTTATTAATTAGGAAATTAGGATTAACAAAAAACCAAATTCACACAACAAAGGCTAGGAGGAAGTATAAAATCGAAATCTGAAAATTGATTTTTGATACAAAGTGACTCATTTCTTCACGTTGGTTTTATAATTTATTTTATTTTCCAATTTGAGTGGCATCTTAACTTCAAAGGGAGCTTCGTGGAATCGTCTCGACACGCGTGGTGGGCTTAAGAAGTTGGAACCTTGAATTAACCTTGTTTATCGTGAGAAACACTGCGATATCACATGGCTACCAGCTCCAATGTTTAAAAATAAATAGTTTAGGTCAATAAACGATAAAACACCACATACCTACATGAAATAGGTACCACCAGACCACACGTGATAGTACAAGCGATAACTTTGAGGTACTTTTGCTTTTACCTATTATAAAACTGGTCGACAGCGTGATATGAATTGTAACTTGTTGCAACTTGTATTTAACTCTTACAAGCAGTGACGTAACGTGGGGGAGGGGGGAGGGGGCTGATGCCCTGGGCGGCATTCGAAAGGGGCGGCTGCAAGCGCCACTATTTTTAAAATTGGAAATAAAAAAATGTAACTCCAAATAGTAAAGGCAAGCGAAACCACAAGGGTGCGAAAGAGGGGAGGCGACGAAGTTTCCGGCCTAAGTATAACGCGAACCATCCAGCGGGAGTCGTAAGAAGCGACAGAGGGAAAGATCCAGAGGATGAGCAGCTTCATTCTGTGTAAAAGTATTCATCTGCTACTGCGATCGCCAACCCGCTTACCCAGCGTGGCGATTATGGGCAAATAACTCTAATAAGCCCACAATAGTGGCGCGCATTTGGAGAAGCCTATTTTCAGCAGTGGAGTAATGTAGGCTGATGATGATGATGTGTAAAACCTTGTCAGAAGCCTACGAGCGGTTTAAACCCAGACACAATGTCTGCGAATAAAATTACTATGACAGACGGACGGACAGACAGATATTTATCTACACGGATATCAGATCCTTAAAGGGACACCTTTACTTAGTTAACTTACCTCCATTCATGGAGTCAATGAGCACGTTGAACGGCTTCTTGCCCCCTGAACCCTGGATCAACGTCTTGATGCTACCGAAGTCGAAGATCTCCTTCATATACGCTACGTAGTCATTCACGGAGTCTATCACTTCTACGGTAAACCTGTTATTGTCTACCTGTAGAAAAATATATGGAGGATTTAATAATATAATGTCCTCGTGAGCGAATTTCGGTCAAAGCGGTCAACGAGGATCAGCGACACAGGAGATATTAGTGTGCACAAGGGTGTGCGCAAACACAGATGCACTCTATTTCCTCACTCTAAGAATCACAGTAATTAAAAAAAAATGAATTTTATCTTTCTGATCTTCTTTGAGATAACTTTAGCTATGCCAAATCTCACATTCCTTCATGCGTGCAATATTGTTAAAAGGGATTCGATATTTTTTTTATCTATTTATTTGTTTTGGGGATTTTGTCATTAAATATGACCATGTCACCCCTATAGTAAACTACAGTATGCGTTAAATTTAGCTTATCTCCTACAAATCCTAAATTTAATACATAGATTTGACACCAGGATTTTTTTATTTGTCTCCTACCCAAGCCACATGCTGGGTATTGCCCCTTTAGCTAAACGATGGGTATGTCGGCCATCGGCCATGGGCGGTTTCTCTTTAAAAAACAAACTCTAAAAATTATTCTACTTTTTCTCTATAGCTTTGTATCAAAATTACCAGCTAAGATATAATTATAAGGTATTGGGCTTTTCGCCACGCTTATGTCTACTTACATCATAATTGCTGACTCCAATCTTGCTGATATCGCAAACTATATCAGGCACAATTTTGTACTGTTTGATAGCAGTGGTAAACGCGTATATCTGGTTCGTCGTACCATCGGGGGCTGGTCCTCCGTTCGCGCAGTTGAACTTGATGCCAAAATCGTTGTCAATGCCGCCAGGGTTGTGGGAGGCAGTGAGGACGATTCCACCTGATTAAAAAAGAATTAAAGAATTTTTGAAAAATGCTATACCTAACAACTCATATCAAATAAGGCTAATTGAATCGAAAGCCCGAAATATTGGGATGAAATCATCAACTTTTCACCAAATCACCAAAACAAACTATATAAGATTTAGTAATTTGATTTTCTTTAATGAATCATAACGTTTAGAGTGATCTTACCAAGAGCCTTGTATTTCCTTATGATGCAAGATACAGCAGGGGTCGAAAGGATGCCATCTTGACCAACCAGAAGTCTCGCCACCTAAAATATAATAGCAATAATGTAAAATACCAACCTCGTTACTATGCGGTCTGAAGTGTATAGAACTATAGACAATACAACAGGGGACTTAACGCAGATCCCTGAGGAAGGCCATTCTAGACAAGATAAGAGAAAGAAGGGATCTATGAAATATAACAGAATATTCGTTCAAAGATGCATCAGGAGGGTGCAAATAAATAAATAATGTTAATCAGTCTCACTGAGATATTCAGATTTGTATTATCTGCCTGAGAATTGGAAGCTGAACATTGTCATATGCCTCAATTAAATCAAGAACAACTTCAATTAGTAAGGGTAGAGGTAGACCAAAGAAATGATAGATGGATTGTATCATAATCGACATGGTTAGAGAGAGATAGAGATGAATGGAAGAAGAAAACCTATTGTGCCGACTCTAAATAAAGTTTTGACAAGGGTAGGAAGATGACAATCAAATTTGTTCATGTAATACAAGAAATAATACCTAAACAGCATTGAATTATTGTTTTTCTGAAATAACACCATAAGCATAAATACATAAAAGCAAATTATATTTTCAAACTTACAATACAACCGATTGACAAAGAAAACAATGGATTTCTATTGTGTCTTCAAATTGATAACTCGTAGGGGTAAATAGTTCATTCCAGTAATAGTATACTGTTATGGCAATTGCATAAAAAGAATAATAATTTTAGTCTGTACAACGACTTGCCCGCAACTTCGTCCACGTTGATTTCGGTATTTTCCCATGTAAAGGATATTTTAATAACTATTTTTAGTTTTATTACAAATGCAAAATAATACATTTAAAAAAAGTTAAATTTGATTAGGCCCTATTGGCTTCCGCTCTTCCGCTTTGGTTTTAACCACAGAAATCTATTGAAATCTAGCTGCCCACACGTGACTTCGTATGCGTGATTATCCTACACCTATTCTACCCCTACCCTACTCTACTCTACACCTACCCTACTCTACACCTACTCTACCTCTACCCTACCCTACCCCTTTTTCTCACCTATTAAACCTTCCCTGGACTTTCACACATATTTCAAAACCAAAATTATCCAAATCGGTCAAGCCGTTCTTGATTTTTAGCGAGACTAAGGAACAGCAATTCATTATTATGATTAGATATCTGTGGTTTTAACAGAATAATTTCGGACCCGGAGACCTATTTGGTGCAGCCGTGGAACATAAAATATAAAAACAAAATACACAAATAACCATGCTGCGGTTTTTAAATGTAGATAGATAAATTGTTAATGTATCTTTCTGATATCTCCCTACATTCTCAAAAATCAATTGCCACAAAGTATTGATGATTATCACATGACAATGGCTTGTCTGATTCGGCAGATTAATTTTTGTTGTATTCATAGTTAGTCATTCTTTCTTAGCTTGTCGATGACAATCTAAATTGTGTCAGTCCAGAAAACTTGTACGGATGGGATTCGAAACCACGATCTTCAAAATGACCTGTTGAAGCTCTGATAGCCAAGCCAAGAATCTGTTGAAATCGAACACCTCTTTCTGTGCCTAGGGTGTGCATAATTATATTTTATAAGCTAAAATGTAAGAAAAAACACAACATAAAGGACAAGTTTTACAAACTTGTTGTCTTTAGGCCAGAATCTTATAGGTTGCCAGCTTAGACTAATAATGTTATTATTCAATGGTTGCCAGTTACTGTCAGTCAGTCATCTAATGACATTTTGAAAATTTTAGTAAATGCAATGCTGCAATGCCTCATGCAGATGAGTCAATATGCAGTATGAATTATACTTGAAATATTTATGACATATTTAAAGGTAGACTAGAGCAAGTAGTTAGACTAACCTATTCTTTTACAAATATAAAAATATTATAAAAAATATTGCTCTTATATAAAGAGAATTTTGTTTTATTACTTTTGTTTTCATTTATTTTGAACGAAGCAATTTATAAATCACAAAAAAAAATGTGATTCTAGATTTGAAATAGTTTGAATTAATTTTAGAACACCACTTACCCCATTTGCAGCTGAGATCTTGATAATTTTATCCACTACCTCCTTCACAAGATACCGGCCGTCTCCGCCGACCACTAATGTACATCCAACCAATGAGTTTTTATTAGCATTCAAAATACTCTGAATGAAATTTTCAGTGTAATTTTCTTGAACGAAAACTTTAACCTTTTTTCGCAAACCACTTGTACCCGGCTTTTGGCCCTCGTAAGGGTTTGTGTCTACAGTTACAACACTAGGCATTTTTTATGAATTAAGAAAAGTTCTAGTTTAAAATACGAAGTATCTGGAAGCTCAGTTCCTAATAAATAGCTGTGATAACATGTAGTATCGTAGTTTTTAAGGTCAGAAAGATCGCGCAAAGTTATTACAAAACTATTGTCATAAGTGTCAAACCAATGTCAAAACAAGGTCACGCTATTGATGCGTTCAGAAACAGAATTTATGGCTTAACAGCTGATGTTAAAATAACAAACACAAAAATGCAAATACAGTTTTAATTGATTTAGTTTTTACTACTATATTATTAATCGAGTCGTGTTAACCGTAACAATCTAGTTACATAACACGTCACAACGAACGCGTCTATAAGCTTGAAACTGTAATCTTCTCGTTGTTATCGCTATAACTTTGACTGATAATAATAATAGTGTAATCAAATAATTATCTATGCAAGCCCAATGCCGTCTACAAAGACTCAGGGCTTAACGTAGTACGTATCTAATTAAATGACGTCATACTCAGTAACTTATCATCTCAATATTAAATTGTCTTAGATACCGAACAAATACCTAAATATCAAGAGTTAGTTCCACTGATAATCATGGAGCGAGTAATCAAAATAAGCGGTTTTAAATACTTAAGCATAAAATTATAAAAACTGATAAATTGAGTAATAGAAATGTGATTCGTATGCGGTTTAGTAAGATGCTAGATGGGGGCTCTAGCTAGCGGACTAAAGGGAGGAGGGGGCGGTCCGTCCCGGGCCACCGATTCTAGGGTGCCCCAAATATCAATAGTTCCTCCGTTCCTCAAATAGAAAAGAAGGGCCTGGGTAATTCGATAGCCCACAAACCACTTAGCCTTATTGGCTTGTGGGTTAGTAACTAAGGTCATTAAAATAAAAACAATTCTAAAATTAAGTACAAAAAGTATAAAAATATTTAATAATTAAAATAAAATAATAACCATCACACATTCCATCATAAATTAAGTAGGTACATAAACAAAGCTCTTCTCCCTTCTACTTCTTCTTGCTTCTTCTTTTTCTGCTAGAGACCCTTCTTCAGCTCAGGAATAACTTCTACTTTAATTTACAAGCTTTGATAGCGCCTCCGAATTCCTTGTCCAAGTACTTGGCAACGGTCAAGCAAAGCGCGTCGTTGTTAGGAGCTGATATCACCTGGATGCCCAAGGGAAGACCTTCCGCATTCACGCCAAGAGGGACCTGAAGAAAACAATATTTTTTAGCACCAAGAGCTCGTAAAAATCTTCTGTAGGACGAGCAGTGCCGTATTAGTGCTAGCTTTCTGCGCTCCTTGGTCCTGATCTGGTCATTTCTGCACAACTCCAGGGTCTGCACTTAGCGCCCATGTACCGCTGGCACCGCCCTAGTTACGGCACTGAGGACGAGCAAGAAGAGCTATCGGTACTCGGGTTATCGGGACGTCGCTAGTCTAGTAATGACAATGGGAACAGTCCTAAATTGCAAGCATTTGAAGACTTCACATTATACAAAACAACACCCAATAACTCTCCATAACTATAGGACCCTGACTGGGCTAGAGGCTGAGCATAAGCTCAACTACTGGGATATCAAAAACGACTTCAGCAAATCGCTCCTTGACTTCGTCTAAATGAATGCTCTAAATTGCAAAAAGAGCAGTCTCTTCTTTTCTTTATGTTACCTGAGTAGCAGGACACTTGAGAGCATTGACAATGGCCCAATAGGCGAAGTTGTATGGCCTCATGAAGCAGGAATAATGGTACGGGGCTGCTTGAGGCGCGCTCGGCATCAGTAAGACTCCGTTGTCACCTAATTTACTCTGAAAAAGAAAAGGAGAAGATTCCATTACACATTTTGTCTCAAATTGTTGGCAAAGCCTTAGACAAGGGTGAGAATGTCTACTTGCCAATAGATTGATGAAGTTATTGGTAAAGTCCAAATAAATATTTGCCAGATTTTAGTAATCAAAAACAAAATATTAGGTCTACGGGTTACCGCTACTGGTACTTAGGTACACCCCACTAATACTTATAAGTATTGAATAGCCGAGTCTCCTAGAGCTGGCTTAAAATGTGTCTTCCAAAAATGCACTTTTTGGGGTCAAAATTCTTTCCGAAGAACGGAAGCGCTTCCAAAATAGTAAAAAGTCAAAAAATCTGTGACCCATCCCATCGTAAGTATATGCGATGGCTCATGGTTAAAATTTACTTACAAATAAGTCTTCTTTGAATTCTTTTGAGATTTTTTCTGCCCATTCCGCGTCTACATTAGGTAGATACTGTTCCTCAATCAGCCGCACGATGGTGAAGAGGCAGAGACGACTCATGCCCACCGCCTGTGGACAAAATATAACAGTAATATGAAAATGGGAACACTTTTTGTAACCACACTTAAGATCTCGATATCAAGGATGTTAGACCGCATGGCAAAATTTCAAAGGGACTCTTAGACTGGACTTAGTTTGGTTTTCAAGTCAGGAAAATATGTTATTGTACAACACTCACAATATGGCTTGACCGCATGACTGACAAGTCAAAAGTACTTAGGTACTCCATTCTACTAATTCTTCGAAATCTGCGTTTTCAAAATGTATAATGTTTTGCATAAAACGTGAAATAAAAAACATCCTGAAACCCTAAGTGCGTAACAATCACAACAGTATGAATAGTGTCATTTTACGGACAAAATACCCACCCTGGCAGGCTTATTTGTACTGAAACCATGGTTCTACCACTCCCAAAATGTGTAAAAAGTGCAGAGCTGCGCGAATAGAAAACTACACCTTTAAATTTCCTTCCACAAGAAAGATCCTCATAACAATTTTACCTTTTTAGCAAGTTCAATCAGGCCATTAGCCTCTCCCTTATTATCAGTACAGAGGGAAGGTAGATGTTCAGGCTCCTTGGTCATCCAGTATTTCCAGATCTTGTACATGTGGTTGAAACCTCTGTGGTAGTAGGGTTCAGGGGCGTTCGCTGTTGATGTGGTCTCCTGGCTGATTCTGGTGATCACTCTGAAAATACAATTTTGTTAAAAGCCTCTATTACATTTATTCTAATTCACTGAATGACATATTGGCGGTTGAGGCTCTGTTGAACCGTCGCGTGGTGATGGTTATTATCACTAAGGTTAAGCAGCGTTTGACGCTGTCAGTTTATGGATGGGTGGTTTGAGGAATTTAACTTTCAGTGTCTCCGTGCTGTAAGTGGAGCTTGGTTACTGCTTCATGCGTAATCCTGGTGCCAAATTGGGGATCTTACGACGGCATAATAAGTTGCATACCCAGGAACACATTTTTCATTTTATCATTGGCCACAATTCCTCCTTCACCAAAACGCACTGGGTCAGCGAGGTTTAGTATGACCTATTATCTCTTATCTTCATTTGTTTGATTCCTTTTCCCAGCAGTGGGACAGTAAATAAGTGGAACTCTATAGCTGTACCTTTTTTGATTTTCTTTTTAATATTCTATAACTTTCTCTCAATCATAACAAGTTTTACCTTTTCATAGCTCCTCTTAAGTCAGCCCTCACTGTGCTGACCATGACATCTTTGCTGGTCTCCATGTAGTAAAATTTGATGTCCTAGAATGCCAAAAATTCAAATGTTATTCATAATCTAAGGGACAGAATCGAGACACAATAAAAAAATATCGACCAACCGCGTCAGATTCATTATTGTGAGACTTCTTACAGAAAAAGAAAAAATCTGGCCTAATTTTTGAGTTAAAAGGGAAAATCTATTTTACCCTTATTACTCTATGGATAATGTTCTATATTTGAACTCAAATCAATTCAGATTCGAACCCAAGGCGCGCACCTCTGACTTTTCTTTAATTATGTGCGTAATAAAATAATTATCACTTGCGTTGTGGCTCGGAGAGAACTTAAAACCGTTGGTCCTGCGCCTGATCTCTCTCCGGTCGTTTCGGATTGCTGTCCCCTCGGATTATGAGAGTGAGAGAATAGAGAGTGCGCCTAATTTGCACACACTTGAGCACTATAATATCCTGCGTCGATGGCAAATCGCAATTGAGATTGACTGCTGTGACCGAAATTCGGTCAGGAGGACATTTTATTACCCGACTGCGGCGAAGCCAAAAAGGAGGGTTATGTGTTTGACCTGTATGTATACATACTGTACTGTATGTAGGATACTGTATGAGGGCATTCTTTAGGTAATATTCTTCTGGGTTTAGAGAGAGAGAGAGAATGAATAGATAATGCCTCCGACTGCGTTTGTGAACTCTGTGTAAAGTATGATCTATCTATAACCAACTTGTTTCTATCTTTTTAGTTAGCAGTCGGGATTTTTGTTTTTTAATAATATTTTTTTTATTTTTTATTCTTTACAACAAAGTTTACCTACTGCTTAGTGCCTACCTTAATATTGACTTCCCTGTCCAAT
This sequence comes from Protodeltote pygarga, assembly GCA_936450705.2. Classification (NCBI taxonomy): domain Eukaryota; kingdom Metazoa; phylum Arthropoda; class Insecta; order Lepidoptera; family Noctuidae; genus Protodeltote; species Protodeltote pygarga. Next base: position 1,944,718 of record OW388264.2, on the reverse strand, counting down.
TTCAGCAGCCCAGCTCTGTCTCCTGCAATAACCTTAGTCAACGGTGCAAGGTCTTCAACGTGCTTCGATATGAAGCCCAGAGCCAACATTGATCCATCATCCTCACCCTTACGGAAGCAAACTCCTGGAATAAGCAGTAGAAAGTTTGTGATTGAAAAGAATTATGTTACTTTGTACTCGTACGGTATGGCGAATATCATAACAATTTATGTGTTAGTTTATTTTATTTTAGTTTAGTTGGACGTAACCCACCAACACCCACTCCTTAATGATGGGTCTTCCACAAGTTAACATAACATAAAGGGTTTTCCACATGGTAAAATAATATAAGTAATTTTTTTTTACGTAAAACGGTTTTGTCATCAAAACGAAAGCTGTGCACCAAATATCAGATCAATCTGTTAACAGGAAGGGCGTGAAATATCGATTACTAAATTTGAACCAAATACTAAACAGGTCAAGCTAAGTAAAACCGTTTAAAAAAGATCAGTAGCGAAGGAGTAGCAGTAGCAAGAGACTATTGTTCTTTTAGGTTTTAAAATGTTACCTCTCAAATTAGTAGTTCCAGGTGTAGGATGATGTCCAAACACCCCGCAGTAGAACGCGGGCATACGAGTAGAACCACCGAGATCCGAACCTGCGACAAAATGTATTATCCTCTGAATCGAAAAAGTCGTCATTTATTTTTTCTGTATTGGAACAGGATAGAAAGGAATTGAACTGAATTTTCTTCTATCTATCGTTTCTTCTCCTCTTTTAGGCTGATTCTTCTCACCTTTCTCCGAAATTCGAATGACTAAGTTTCGTTTGACGGAACGCACGCTTGTTTTTAAGTTGGTAAAATCACGATTCGATTATTTTTTAATGGATTTTACATAAAATGTCAAGCAAAATGTTAGCACAATTAAACAGGAGTATAATTTGGTGGTAAGGTTTGCATTAATTGATGGCCTTCGTTTTTACGTTTCGATCCGAAACATCGGTTATCGATTTTGGAAGTAGGAACCTAGCGCTGACCATTGGCGCTGACGGCCACGCAAAGCATAATTCCATACGTTTGTTCAACGCTGAGCAATCACTATGAGTAAGAAACGCTTCATTGCAACATACCTAGGTACAGGTTAAACTATCAGCGCCGAATCAGCGTAAGAAGAAAATCAGCCTTAGATGATGAAAATGATACTCACACAAGCTAATAACTGTGCCGCAAGAAGCAGTAAGAGCTGCTTCAGCTCCGCTGGAGCCACCAGGAGTTCTTCCAGTGTGGTGGGGGTTCTTTGTCATCCCGTACACTGGGTTACGGGTTTCTTGCCTAAAAATAGGGGGATTATTTCTAATACAATAATGTTTATAATATTCCTGATAGACAGCAAGCCCTTCTTTTCTATTGGCCACTGTGGGCAAGCGCCCAAGGCATCGAGATCCATGGGGATAGTTCCTGCCAGATCAACAACTGATTAACTACCAATTATTACCAATATTACTGCTATTAGTACCAATTGATAGTGTCGATCTTAGATAAAATCTCTGTAGCAAACATGGTAAATTAAACTGTCTGTAAACTCTTCATACAGCCGGTATACTTCATACAGTCTTTAAATCTTCTACAAGGGCTTCACATAGTCACAAATGTTTGACCACACCAGTTCTTTCTAGGTTCATGATGTGGAACGCCTGTTAGCCACATCCCCGGAGAGGGGAGGTTCCGGAGCTGATCTCTTAAGAGGACCTGAGATCTCCGAGATCCAAGATCATGTGCTGATGGTGATCACCTGGGTGGTTTTAGTGAGGTAAGAATCCCACACTCCCCGGTCTCTTCCCCTGAAGGCCGGGGGCCTTTTGAAGGTTTCCCCCCGTAAACAAAAAAAAAAAGAAAAGGTTCATGATGTGGAGAACGAATTGTCTGTTCTTCTCCGAAAGAAGTTGAATGAAATAATAGTCCAGCAGTGGCGTCGAGATGGTAATAGATATTGATTGCAAACCTTATACCCAGTAGATTTGGGTGACGGATGTAATTGAGGAAAAGGACAATATTGTTAGACATAATTGACTCAAGAACCCACCAAACTAGCAGTTCAGGTAGATTAGTAGCGGCCACAACGATGGCTCCGGCCGCCTTCATCCTCTCAACAGCCTCACTGTCTTCCTCTGCGACCTCTTCACGTCGGCACCACAGCCCCATGGTTAGAGGCAGACCTTTGACTGCCTGACTCTCTTTTGTCGTGAAGGGGACACCTGAAGAGCACAAAGAAAATTTTTGTACTGCATAATAGCAATCGACATGTGTTTCATATTTTTGTAGATATCTACAAAAAAAAATCCATTACGAACAGGATTTGAACCTGTTACCAGGGCTGATAAGATTTGCCACCCCATATAGCACTAGAATCTTAATGTCTATCAAACTTACAGTTAAGACCAAATAAGTTGTAGTTTCGAGTTAAAATAAATTCAAATGTTGCCAATAACAAATGAAAAATAAATGACATCCATTATAATAATTTATAATCTTAGTATTTACTCTGTAATTATAATATTCCCCTGTACCCTAGTTCGCTTTACATGAAAAATCATCTCTCAGCCAACTTCACACATATTTACGTCAATCGCGACAGGCAACTATTTTTACTACATATTTGAAATTTAAATGAATGTATACTTGTATAGCCACAGATTACTAAATAGTTACTTCGTAGGTATAGTGAAACTTACCTAAGAATGGTTTCTTGTTAGCCTCTTCTTCAGACAGTCCGTTAGCGATGAGGGTGTCTACCTCTTTCGCTTCAGTCAGCGCGGCTTCATACCTGTCAGCGGCTATGGCATTTATTACTGGATTTACCTGAAAAATTGTAGATTAGATCAATGAGTAGGCTCGATCTGCCCAGAGATGGTGTTCAGAGGTGGTCTCTTAAGGGAACGGGACTTCCCTGCATGTGCTGCAGGTGATCGCCGGGGTAATCTTAGAAAGGTAAGAATTCTACTCTCCCCTTTTCTACGAATTTTTCTACGTAAAAAAGAACTAAAAATTCACTTCTTGTTGAATTATTTTTTGCTTTTCGCGTGTTGTCATGACAATTATTTTTAACAGATGCTCTAGGTAAAAATAAATAAGTGTGATTTTTTTATTCGATACCGGCTAACTGCCATAGGTTTGCCACGGAAGACAGTTTGACATGAATCCATCCCGGTCCGACGGCCAAACGAGTCCAGCATTTTGAATTTTCTATTTCCAAAGTAACAGGTCTGAAACGGTATCATTACGCTAACAGCAATTACCCAATTACTTACGTAGGTAGGTACTCGCTAACAACAATTAAAGACATAGAAACTACTTATTCAACTTTCTTGTTAAGTATAGTTTCATAACATTTTCCATCTTGCCAGTCTATTAACCTCATTACAATTTGAGGAAACGTGCATGAAATGCCGTGTTTTAAAGAAATTATGTAGAAACTTATAATAGGTTCATTGACCTACCTAGTTTAATTTGGTAACTAATAAAAACTTTGTTTATGGTCTTGCTTGCCTATTCTGGGATATAATCACTTGGACCTCACCTACGAAGATATCTATCGATTTGTATACCTCATCCTCAATGAAAAAAGAAACATAATTTCAATGGTATACCTTTAAGACATACACCTTGTATGATACACGTAATCTGATCCCACTGCCTGGACTGGAAGACACTTGATTTTACAAGAAAATTGAAAAAATATACTCGAATCCTCTTACTATGTAGTATGTATTAATCTATTCTGATCCTGAACAACGTCTATTCTAGCAAATCTCAATAAAAAAATCGTTTTTTCGTTTCTTTGAAGTGTGTTAAATTTGCGTATACTATAGTATGCTAGCTTGTGACTGAGGTTTCTTCTCTGTCGGTGGTTGCCGCCTCGTTAGAATAAGAAACTACAGAATATTTCAATTTTTTGTATGAAAAAAAAAGATTCTAATTTTGAAACGCCTTACAAATGAAATTATTTACTTAATAAGAAATTCGCAAAAACAACTGACTCGGGTGGGACTGGGTCAGTTGTTTTTGCGAATTTCTTATTAAATAATTTCATTTAATAAGCAAATCATGTGCATAAACATGTTAAAAACATATAACGCCTTACAAAGTTAGTGGTTTTAAGTGGTTTTTTATTATAAAATCATAATTATGCATTAATAGATACATTACACTTATTATACCTACCAATGCAACAATGCAACGCTATTACACGCGTCCCACGCAACGTCGGTTACGTATCAATTAGACCTTAATAAAAGAAATTAAAGAAAAATAAACTCACTTCTTTAATCCTCTCGATGACAGCCTTAACCAAATCTTCTGACTTCAACTCCTTCTGCTTTATCTTCTTGGCCAGAGACACAGCGCTCTCAGTTAATAACGCGTGCTTCTTATCAAGATCAGGAACTGCTTTCCTTCTCTTGTCCCAGTACAGAGAGAAGAAGAAATCCACTGCCAAGTCAAAGATTAGTCGCGTGTACAGATACAGTTTCTTCCATATTTTCCCCATTTTTGTTAGTGCCTGTTTGATGGAGAAGAAGACCTTTATTAAATACCAGAAAGAGAAAGATTGACATGCACGGAATTTGTGGGGTACCTACAGATTATGTGCAACATGTCATGCAACGATCTGCGCAGACGTTACACGCGCGCGTGAATCAATTACCAATGAAATCAATGCGAAAGTGAATAGCACATAAATAAACATGTTCTCAACGAACTTTGCACTACTGTTAGAACACGTAAAATGTAAGAGAAATGTAACATTGCCAGTAGCATAAAATTTAGTGTTGCATAGCATGTTATGTTGCACTTTCTGACTTAAATATCCAGATACTTTCGTGAATTACGGAAATAAATGTCACATTATAACAGTCCCAGCTCAGCTCAGCTCAGCGTTTTGATGCTGCAGGACCGAATGTAAGTATTATGTGGAATGTTATACCATTACCAATTTAACTAACTGATAAATGTAGATGGACAGAGGTAGAGGAGAAAATTAAGAATAAGGATACTCCAAAGTTTGAACGACGAAGCTTCGACAGACACTGAAATTGCCGACACGCAGTAAGCTATTGTGGTAAATGATGGTCGATCCTTCTCTGTATGAAGAGAGAAATAGAATAACCTTTAACCTTTAATAGAATGACCTCTGCCCGGCAGTTGGACAGTGCAGCTGGTTTATTAGTTTATTAATATTATACCTACACTAATTCACAAACTCAATGCACTTATTAAATGCTGATTAGTATTTTCTGTCGTTATGAATCGCTGGAAATACATAATGTGTGTGCCGTCTACTTCACAGAATGACAAATTATAAAAATTGCTTACTGCGCAGGCGCAGGTCGAGATTACTACATCGATTATTTGTTGACTCTTGACTTTGAAAAAGAGTAAAGAGTCATGTTCGGTTCAGTAGCACAGTATTTACCTATAATAAAGTTACCTACGTCATAATTACGTGAATATGACTCTAGTAGGTAGATACTATAACTACCTACTTACTGTGCTTAATATAAATCTACATAATACCTACTTGGTTTATTTTATGTTAGAGCACAAAGTCGGGTTTAGCGATTTTAGCCTTTGTGTCAAAAGACGTAGTTTCAATTTCAACAATCAACACCCTATATTTGCGTAGTTTAAAAACTCGTTAGGGCTCCTGGTGTCTTTGCAATGACCAAAAACCAAGCTATAATCGTAAAAGCGCAAGAAAAAGTTTTGCAACTTATACAAAATTTTAAACTTTACAAATTCTATACTTCAATTTTTGAACGAACAGGATTTGAATCTGCGACCTGCTGGTGCTTCAAGGCACTCTGTGCTATTTGTATCTAATCCTGCTCGTGCCATCGGCGCACCTGCTTCTGGCGCAGTCGGGTAATAAATTGGGACAAGTCTTGATTCGAATCTAAAACTTTACGCTCACCACACCGACAACCATCACTACAACAAGCTAAGAGAAATTATAATAATTGTTAAAGAAAGCCAACTCCCTATTTGCGGTTTAAGTTACAAATGTTCTTCCATGCATGACAGTATGGATTTACGCAAGATGCAGGTTCGATGACCGGCTTAGGTAATTGAGCTCATTCGGAAAGTTCCGTCTAAATTACATAACAATGTAAGTAGTGCGATTAGGTGAAACACATTCGGTTTGTGTGTCGCGAATCATGAGAAAATAATAATGGAAAATTACTTAATGATGTCTAATGATTCTGAGACATTTTTAAGCTAGAAATTCCGTAATGAAAATAAAAAATCTAACACCCTTTATTGCAGAAGTGTTTAAAACTTTATTTACTAACAAATAAGGTATATTTTATGTTGACACATTAAAAACAAAACATTTAGAAATATAAACATTCGAATTTCGAACACTAATTTTTTTTTTCGTCGACGACTCTGCCAAACAGTAGATAACTTATCAAGTATTTTAAAATAAAAATTTGTAGAGAACAAAGCCAAGACCATTTTTTTTAAATTTTGTGTCAACTGTAAAGGCCTAAAATCCATACAGCCTAGGTTTTTTTCTTCTTCTTCATTATCTTATTTATTATCTTCTTCATTATCTATCATGCGCTCCCTAATCATCATGGGACACTAATCGCTATTTAATTGGAGAAAGATAAAGCAAAAAGTTAATTCCTTTTTACGGCCATCTCTCTCACTCTATTAAGAAGAGGAACTTATGATTTTTAACGAATGGCGACAGATAATTAATCTATAGTATTCTCCATATGGGGTCCAGACTCGTATAAAATAAAATAGGTATATTGTTATACTCTTTGCAAATAAGACTAAAAGTAAATAAAATAATTTCTATTCCAGTATTGACCTCAGAACAAACTCTTGAAAAGCGAGTAATACTTTCACGCCAAGTTCAAGGGCTCTTAAAATTTGTGCTAGGGAGTATTACCTATATTGGGGAAGAATATATCACCAAGACGGAATGAATGCCCAATTAAGAGGTACTAGAAAAAGCGGAAGAGGACGAACGAAGATAGGAGATAGAAGAAGCGAGATGTAGAGCACCATAATAATCCATGACAAGTTCGTAAAATTCTTAACGTCAAAAAATAAAAAAGAGCTGCATAGTCCTGGGTGAAGTTATTGATACAGAATAAATAAAAAGTGAGATCGTGGCATAGATACAAATGTGGTCAAGGAATTAGCACTTGCTAAAGAGTGATAAAGCCATTGGCGTACATAGAAGGGGTGATCTGAAAATGTTGGTCCAGAATTAAATTGGAAAATTTATAAGTTCCTGTTAGTATAATTATTGTAATTAACCGGTTAATTAAGCCCTGTGTCCCCCTGCCCCCCTGGGTATATTGGCTATAACTTTTTCTTATAATTTTTTTTTTGTTCATGTTAGCGCATTGATATACAAAAATGTGTTAGCGCGTACAACTTTTGCGAACCGCTCGCACCGTTTTACTGCTTAGTCAAGTATGGACTTGGACTGACGCTTTAGTAACGATATTACAGTCACCAACTTCGTGAAAGGTGAACCCTTTTGTGAGGGCCAAAACTCAGCCATGAACCAGTCCCCGTTCTTTTGCTATTTTAAATTTCGAACGTGTTCCGCCAGCATCGGCCAATGTCCAAAATGAGCAATAAAACCACCTTTTTGCACTCGCCTTCAAGGTAAGTCACAAGCAGCGATAGTCTATAGGTAAATATAGCTGTAGGTACAAAATAAACACGAATAATAATGAATTTAAATATTATAATAAGAACCTACGTCACGTTTGTTATTTGCTCCGGGTTAAGAAAAATAAAAGGTAGGCTAATATATTTTGCACACTTAGCACTCTTCCAAAATGAAAAAGCCTAGACGTAAGTAGTACCTAATATTCTTTGCCTAGACGGAGTAGGTACTGCCAAAATCAGTCTATTTTCATTATTACAATATGATCGACTGATCGGCTGATATGGACTATTTGTGGCCCTTGCGATTCGAGTTATTATTTTGACGTCTATAACTACATAATCCGACTGTCTAAGATTCGATTCCCAGAACAATTTCCGTATCTATTACTTGGTACGAAAATTCGAGAGGAACGATTGTTGAAATAGACCGCTAATTATGATCAAAGAATATTAAAAGGGCCTATAATCGATTAATCGATATGATTATCCATTCCGAAATATTCTATGTAATTTCGTAATTTCTAATATTTCTAATATTGCTGCCCCCAAGGGCAACAGCTATAGATGACTCGGATACAGCTGGGAAGAACCCAATGCTTATAATTATGTTGTAAAACAAGATTTTATTATTACAATATGATAAAAAAACGATCAGCGGACCGTAAACATTCAATCTAAACCTTCTAAAAAAAATTGTAAGTAATAAAAAAAAATACGCACTTTTTGATAACTCGTCCCGCGCAAATGCAGACAGATAATAAAATCCAATTTTAAAAATGACACTTTTTTTATAAATCACACTGCGTTGTCGCGCGTGCATACAGCCACAAGTTTTGTGAGCAACTGAACTGACACAATAATAGGTACTTACGGTACGTGGGCCTTGATTTTAAATAATAAATAATTTATGTATTGCATTATCATTCGCTGTGTACCATGTGCATTCACCGGTCTTTTATTCTATGTCGCGCGTCGTTTGATACCGGCCGGTGAACTTGATTGCTGTGAAGAAATATTTAAAAGAAATAAATTGGCATAGTACCTATAGTTACCTTTTTTTTGTCAATACTGTCTCACGGCTAGGCTGGGTAAAGGTCTGTTCTTACAATTCACTAAATCAATTTGAGATAGAATAGATGATACCTACCAACTTAGAGTACCTTAACATTTGTTGTGCCGACTCCCCGAGTCCTAACCCGGGTCAAATTTCGGACCTTGTCCATGACTTGGCAGTTAGCGTTTATGATGCTATTGCCATTGGCCTACAAAAAAAACTGTAAGCTGTATAAGCTATATTTAACTTACACAGCTTACAGTTTACTTTATAGCATAACATATTACTTACTGCTATAAACTGCTGTAATTAATTTGTAGTCCTAATAAAATGATGATGTAATTAGGTTCTATTAATAATAATAATAATATCTTGTTCCTCATCTCTGGCTTGCCTTAATTGGCCGGTCAGAGTGAGCACTGACGAGGAACAAGGCTCCCACCTCTCTCTTGCCTTTATTGGCTGGTTTGAGTGGAGATTCGCAAGAGCAAACGTGCTCGGGGGAAGGAAGTATTCCAGTAAGATGCTGGTAGGGATCTTGACCGTACTTCCGGGATTGTCCTGATAGCCGTGGAATACCGCTCCACTCCTCAAGCACCTCAAAATATGTTGCCCCTTTGTCGCTATGTCACTATGTGCTAGCGGCCGTTTTCGGGGGCCCATTTACTGAGTGTGCAAGTCACCCCCTGCCAATTTTATCCGTTTTTACGACCATTGGACAGGCAGGGGCCATAGTTATCCCATAGTCTCTGGTACCTAGCCCACGCAAACAACCAAAACCCATAGTCCAACATTTTTATTTTTTTAAATTCCATAACCAACAATAGTTCTACACCAACCGGGGGTTGTCCTTGGGTGCGCTTGCCTAGTGCATATAGGGATAATCGCCGGTTGGTGTCTCATTTCATATTAAAAAGTTTTGTTTAAAGGGCCTCTGCGAGTTGGCTTCGGCCCCTCGTACGCCTCTAAAAGGCCCAGGACCTCAGGGTCCTGAGAAATATAAACAAATATAAATAATAATAATAATAATAACGTTTATAGCCCATAAAGTTTACATGTTTTCCTTATAATCTACCTATCTTAGAGGAACCTTTTTAAATATTTAATATACCTACTCTTACATAGGGCATTGGGCACCCTCACTGTAGTTATAGATCAGTACCTAGAGGTATTAGAAAGTAGAATGGTAGCAAAGGTAAATGACCGCAGTCTGCAATGAAAGCATTGGTTGCAGTCCGGAACATTATAATAGGAAGATGAATGATGAAGGATATGCGGGGCCATTTCCTACTTACTTCTACGCAAATAAAATATTCGTAAATAACCATAGTTTTATCTTATCTCTTTTATTTCCAGACAGTAAAAAAGAAATATTACCTACACTAAAATACTGCCGTTTTTGAAGTAACTACAAAATGCAAAGGCAGTTCATACTGTCTATTGTATTAAGTTATGTCGTTGAATGCCTTGCTATCGTATAGTCTTAATATTGATTGATTGTTGAACAAATAGAACAATTCATTGTGGAAAACAGAGAAAAAAAAAACACATTTACGAGTCTTGTTACGCTAATTACTATTAGTGACTTTTGATTTAAAGAAGAATAATACGTACAATAAAGAATTAGACGCTTAATTTATGTAGATTAAAATACATTTAAAATGTTTAAAAAAAAAACATTGAATGAAGAGTTCTTTTTAAGGATTTTTGCAGAAAAAAGTATACAGAATCGTAAAGTAGGACTTACTTCGCAAACAGACACTTATTGACAACTTGGAATTTTAATCAATCAAATCAGTGACACTGACACTGACACTTGACAGATATTTTATTGATTGACATCAACACAAAACAAAACTTGTTTTTCGATCGAATTATTTAATCGTATTTGACCTTGAACTTTAAACAGTTATCACGATAAATAGTTTAACTAAGGTATTTTAAGCATCGAAAACTGATAACGGTCAATCAATACTTGTTACCTACATATTTAAAGCCACCAAATCGTTTATACTTACATTCCTTAGATGCTTTTGTATCATCATTTTAATCATTAGAAAGTTGCTGCATCATTAAAATTTTGTCTAACTCCTTTCACATCTTTCTGCTCTTTGCATCGCGTATCCAAGATTCCAAGCGTCAGCAGAATTTTTAACCTAGACTGAAATGTTTGCATTATCTATCGTATAGAGCAGACAACAAACGCGTCATAATTATTTACATATACCTACCAATGAATCGGCACTCTTCGAACGATGAGTACAACGGAGAGCTTCAAGAAAGAAAGTACTGAGGTAAGTTACGTGCATTCGAAGTTAAAAAGTTTATTTCATCAAACAGCAAAATTATTCGTAAAGATAGAATACCTTTGCGCAAATTAAAAAAAAAATCTTTTCTTTAGTCCTTGTCCTTGCACTTGCAAAGGGCAATGATCTTTACTCTTCCAACCTGTTTCTGAAAAGGTTGCATATATCTGATATACCTATCTAGCTAGCATTAACCTCTTTGGTTTTGCCAGCTATTTTGAGTGGTAACAGTAGTGGTAGCTTTTTGTTAATCAAGGTTAAAATACTGTGCAGCATATCAGGAAATACTTATCATATAACTTATCTGCTGCTTTATTGCAATTTGTATGTCTGTGGTTTATTACGGCCAGTTATAATTGTGTAGTGAAGTGAGTAAGGCGTTTTAGCTTGTACCAACCAGTACAGTGAAATATTGGTATGTATGTACCTTGTAATTGTATTTTTTTTAATTTAGTTAACTTTATGGGTATTTTAAAGATATTGGATTGTGGTCATCTTGACTTATTTGTACCAGCTTAGCATACAACTGTTAGTAATAAATAATTTTAATGATTATATAATTATTATCTCACTTAGTAATCAAAATAAACAAACTTGTTTGTGAGTGATAATTTAATGTAGGTAATCAATATTTAACAATTAATCATGTTCAAACGGCTTGTATAATCTATACATTGTTTGTAGATAATTTTTTTGTTGAGACTGCCATGTTGGTCTAATTGTTGGAACAGTGACTGCTAAGTGTTAGGTCCTGAGATCGATTCCCTCGTCAGGCAAAGTGTATAAGTGTTTGTTTCGTTACAAAATTCTCAGTAGCAACATGTGAATGTTATAACATCCCTTTTTTTCATCAGGGATAAAAAAAAATATTGGAATGAGTACGGTCTTATCTTATTAATGATTGATGAACATCTGGTTCTTGATAAACTAGAAAATTCCTGTAGCTTTGAGCCTCAGTGATCCACCCTCTTCTTCTTAATTTCAATATGTTGCTCTCCGCAAAGCGCAATCTTTGTGCCCCTATTTTGCGTCTGAATCCACAGTCTGCACTCACTATTATCATGTCCGTGATGTAGAAATTTAATAAAAGAAGTTGGTCATAAAAACGGAAGTCATAAAAACCATGGGTAGTTTTTTCTAATTAATTTTTTTAAATTTTAACAAAAATATACATTTTTCTGCAGTAAGTAGGGTTAGTAACACAATCTTAAATGATTGTGTTTTAATACTTATAAAAAACCAGTGTATAACTGAATTTATTAAGTATTCAAAGTTGTTTAAATTTAACAGTTAACGAGGAATTTACAATCAAGACTTTCAACCGCATACATTCCGAACAAAATTTGCCAAATTTCATTCTAGTACACTTTATGTTCTACAGTTTTTGTACAAGCCGCGTATAATCAAATAATTTGACAAACACGTTGTGTAGAATTTCTAACGTTTTCTTTTATTAAGGGGAATAACACCTGCTTTAAAAATTATTATACATTGGCGCGGTTTAAACTTGTACTTTAGTTTATTTACTGGGGATGAGTTATTAGCACAATGCCCGCACACTTTTAAGCCAATCGTGCTAATCGTGCAATCCTAACTTCCTAATTATAATTATAAATGCGAAAGTAAGTTTGTTTGTTACCTTGTCACGCCCAAACCACTGAACTTGCACTGACTGAATTTTGCATATACGTTGTCAGGTGTACAGAAACGGACATAGGGTACCTTTCATTCGGAAAATAAGTACTGTTCCCGAGAAAACAACAATAGCGTTGTTATGGTTATAGATGGCGCCACGTGTCGTACAACCCGAATTGATTGTAAAATTCTAAATTACCTAGAAAGCTAGTAATTTTATAAATACCGATCTTGAAAGTAAAGTCTACACAAAGAAAGTCAAACTGCGTTCTGTAGATCTCAGGCAGTATACATAAGGCGCATTTCCTCTCCTGCAAAAAAAAAATTAGGTTGCTAACTGTCTGTCACGGAATTCAGGGTTGCTCCTTGATAAAGGTTCTTTGGTTTTAAAATCTCCTAGCTCTAGGAACGCGGCTAAAATCTCCTGGATCTCAGCCGAGCTGTTTTTGCGGATTTGGTTAATTTTAAAAATGTGTTGATCTCAGGCAAAGAAATGATAAAAAGTTGATTAATTATTTCCAGCAATTTGTATTCCAAACTCCGCCCCTGGGCATGTTTTTTTTAGCTTATTTATTATTTTTAGTTTTGTTTAAAAAGTTGTTATCGCCTTATTGAAACTCATGTCAAATCAAAAATACATGTGTACACATTACAAATACACATGTAAAGAGTTTTATAAATTTTTCGCGTCTAATCAAAAGGTATTTCAAGCTTGACGAGGTGGAACAACACAACTTTAAAGAAAAAAATATCAGGCCTCCGCCTGAGGTGGAACTATTGTTGGGATTGTAAAATTTTTCGAAAGTTTTATTTGTTATTTATAGAAATAAATATTTGTTTGTTATAAATACTGTTGTAACTGTAATTGTAAGTGTTGCGTACCGAAAACTATTGTTATATATGTACCTTTTTAACGCCAACTTATAAAATTCCTTCATTGTCCATTCGTCATAATCACTGTGGATCCCACGGGGCAGACCTCCCCTCCTCTTAGTCCGCTAGAGCTTTACTTACTTATCTATGGTTTATGTACCTATGTATTTATACTATCGCCGCGCTCCTGGAGCCATCACGAACCGGAAGACGCAACGTTGTTAGGCCTACCACCAGGTGGACCGGTGGATGCAAACAGCAAGTTGTTGCTTATTGTGGCGTTCTATGGGAGAGGCCTTTGTTCAACAGTGGACGTCTTCCGGCTGATGATGATGATGATGCTCCTGGAGCGTGAACGTGTCCACCATGTGGAGCTATTGCAGGAGCGCAGAGCGCAAGAGGGTCGCGTTACATAGTGGATAGGATTAGGTTTTAGGTTTTATTGTGTAAGAACTCCACAAATGTTTTTTTTTGTTTCACCAGCATCATCAAAACAAACCAGACAAGATTCTCTGCGGCATGGCTTCCAACATGATCAAGCACGTCTTCCTGATCTTCCGAACCTACCTGGACCTTTTCATTGATTTGGTCTACGGTTACTTCTGGGAAGGCAAGCGGACCCCCATACCAAACTTGGAGAAGAAACACAGCTTGTTGGCAGAGAGTGCCGTGGCTTTAGCTGCAAAGATCAGAAATAAGGAGCTAAAGTCTGAAGACCTGGTTAGGGCCTGTATCGAGAGGATTAAACAAGTAAGTTAAACCTTATAATTTAAAGTCGGTTATCATAGCAGTCTTTTGATAACGACATCCTCCTAGCCTTATTATTCCCCCCTTTTTGGGGTCGACTTCTAATCTAACCGGATGCAGGTATAAATTATAATCATCATCATCAGGCCTGTATTAGTCCACTGCTGAACATAGGCCTCTCCTAATGCGCGTCACTTTTGTGCGCTCATTGGAGGTATTTACCCATAATCGCCATGTTTGCTGTTACACAGAAGGGTGCTGCTGCCCATCCTCCGGATCTTTCCCTTTATCGCTTCTTACGACACCCATGGGACGAGTATGGGGTGGTTATATTCTTAGGCCGGAAACCACACGGAAATCGAATAGATAGTGCATTGGAAATATTATAGCCCAAATATTTGTGCAATATTAAACCTGTATGTTGACTAAACTCTGTTAATTTGGTCACAATAATTTTAATGAGTACTGAATTCTGGTGCTCATAATCTATAGATTTGATCTAGAGATCTGTAGGCTTGTGCATGAAACTGTGTCTACTAATGTGTGTGTCTGTCTGTCCCTATGTATGCTTAGATCTTTAAAACTACGCAACGGATTTTGATGCGGTTTTTTTTAATAGATAGAGTGATTCAAGAGGAAGGCTTATATGTACAATACATGCATATTAGCGTAACCGTGCGAAGCCGAGGCGGGTCGCTAGTACAACATAAAATAAAAATGATGATTATGTAATTTAATTTAAGTATTTATGTAGACATTGTCATTAATAATGCGCAATATTACAACGACTAAGTAAAAACTGGTATTGGGGTCAGACTGCATATTTTTGCATCTAATTTGCTAAATATTACGAAAAATGTCACCTACACAAATCTAGTACCTACTCATCATCATCATCAGCCTGTATTAGGCCTCTCACATTGGAGGTATTTGCCCATAATCGCCACGCTAGGCAAGCGGGTTGGCGATCGCAGTAGCAGATGATTGCTGTTACACAGAAGGATGCTACTGCCCATCCTCGGGATCTTTCCCTTTGTTTTCTTACGACACCCGTGGGACGAGTAGGGGTGGTTCTATTCTTAGGTCGGAAACCACGCGACACAGTACCAGTGGCGTAGCTAGGTAACCAAAGGCCCTGGGGCAAAAAATAAGATAGGGCCCTAACTAAACTTTTTAGAATAGTTTTTTAAATAAGTTGCCATTATTAATGTCGAGTTCTTGGAATCTGGTTTCTTTATAATCCGAATGTGGGAGAAATTTTCATTAGTCAATTTATATGTAGTTTGCAAGTAGAGTCCAAGGCCCCCTGAGCTTGGGGCCCCGGGGCACTGCCCCGACTAGCCCTCCGGTAGCTACGCCACTGCACAGTACCTACTACCACAGAATAAATATTAGAACAAGATAAGTACTAGTACTATAAATAAAGGCAAGAATCTGCATGTCTAATGCTACAATGTTAGAATCAATGCTACACAGATGTCATGTTCTTTCAACTACAATTGTAGCTTTAGAGTTCGCTGCGCATGCGTGGATTTAAACAATAGATTGTTATTGTAGTCAGTAATGTAGGAATTCAAATGGCTTTCAGACAATTCCTAGGTAACATGTTACCAAAACTAAAACACATGTTTTTATGTGAATAGCTAAATTAATCTTATACTTATATCACTATTATAATAGCATTGAGTTATTATTATTTAAGTTTACTTGTTAGTTTAGTTTAGTTGTTATTATTTAAGTTTACTTAAAAAATAACAACTCAAGTTTCAGTAACATTAAGTTACAAATCTTTTTTTTTTGTTTTTGTATGTCTGTCTGATTGAAACTTCGAAACGGCTAAATTAATCGTATATCTCACTAATACGTGTAAATTTTGTCAAGATTTAGGTACCTACCTATTACTCTTACGCACAAAGCGATGAACGGATTTAGACGAAACTTGACACCTACCTGTGACACTGTGTCACAAGTAGACCATATCCTGGATATGTCACTTAGGATATTATACACGCACAAGATAAAATAATTATTGCCAGGTAGGCAAAACTAAAGTAGTAAATGTAATCCGTAAGGCAAAGACAACGAAATGGAAAACTGGTCACATGACGCGATGTAGAAAGGAAAAGTGGTCAAGAGAAGTAACAGAGTGGTATACTAGAGACGGTAAAAAGAGTGGTAAACAGCTGAGACGGTGGGAAGATGACGTTTCTAAAGTTGGAGAAGAGTAGCTCAAGACCAAAAAGGAAAGAAACTAGAGACCATAATGTCCGGACAACCCGCAGGCATGCTAAGGGTCAATTTACATTACCGCGGAACGGAATGGAAAAGAAAGAAATTGTACTATCGCGGACACGAACGGTGCACCACTTTGCGATCAAAATACTTTGAACGATGCTACGTGCGTGGGGCGTGGCTAGCGCTACGTTTGCACTCCGGGTGCAAGCAATTCTAACCTTAAGAGTGGTGCACCGGCTTTGTCCACGATAGAACATGCATATTATACTTGTATGACAGTTGAGTATCGTTCAATCTGACGCCGTCGATAGTAGCTGCGGGAATTCTCAAGAATGCATGAGAGACGCGCGGCCTATTTGTCTAGTTTGTACGTTACACAATTGACATAAAGTTTATTATGCTATGTCTAATTTCGTTCGCTTCCATTCCGTTCTAAGACTATGTAAATTGAGCCTAAGGATGTCAGCAGTTTATTAAATATAATTAAGTCATTTTGTAAAATCGTCGAATAAAGACTATTTTATTTGTTTATTTTATTTATTCGAAGGTACCATTTGGTTTTTGTTTCTCCAAAATCGGTTGAGTTGCTATGTCAAGTTAAAGTTTAAAAGGACGCAACTTTCGCTTTACGAGACAATAGATGGCGCTAAAAGCCACGGATCTCCACGTCTGTGAAGTTAGCTTCGTGGCTTTTGCGAGTAGAATACTTGCGTTTAAATGTTCCTACGTGCTCATAAAACCACAGGGAAGCTTATCGGGCTCTTTACTTGATCTCGGACAACAAACAATATATTTGAAATGCCTATTCCTTGAGAGAAATCATCTCGCAGCTAACTTCACAGACAGAGATCCGTTCATGTACCAGCAAACATCTTGACATAATATGACCTTGTTTACACAATAGGCAAATCAAATCAAATCAAATCTAAAAAACTAAATTAGTACCTACCTATATTACAATATAAAATAAAATCTTAGAACCAAGTGAAAATATTTTAATAAGAAACTCGCAATAACAACTGACTCGGGCGGGACTTGAACCCGCGATCCCTGGCGTGGCGAGCCATCGCTTTACCAACTAAGCTACCGACCTACCCGCTTCTAATTAAAACAATTAAGAGACTAAACATATGGGTTACCGATGCAACAAAATATTGAAAACTATATTTTTAATTACATGTAAATTGCCCTATAAGTACGTACATGTCAGGTTGATAAAGATTCTATAATTGGAATTACAATTGAAATTTATCCATCAACACCAGCATAATCAGCAACACCATAAATTAATTTGTGTTAAGATAATTGTTATCACTACACCACTAATCGTAAAATATTTACTATGGGTATAAACTGAAAGGTACCCTTTGATATAAACAATACTTAATCACCCGTGGGAGCTAACAGACCCACAGATACAAATGTTAAACTAATAACATCCCTGTTTTTTGTCGAGGGTTAAAAAATATCAGAAAAATATTGAAATTATACAACAAAATAGTAAAAAAAAACCGTGCGAGGCTTAAAAAGCCCCCTATCTTTATATCTTAGATCTTGTGATCTATGATCTAGATCTTGTGTCTAATTAACATTAATATTTTTCTTCTCTCTTTAGGTGAACCCCATACTAAACGCAGTGACCGACGAACGATATGAAGCCGCTCTCAAGGACGCCCGCGAAGTGGACAAGCTGATTGAAGGTGGATTGTCTGAAGACTACTTCCAGAAGAAACCGTTCTTAGGTAATTACAGAATTTTTATCATACTTGCTCATAATAAGGGCTGTTTTATGCTAGACAAGCGAACTTTTGACTTTTCATACAAAGTGACTGGCTTATTTTTATATTTCTATGATGACTGGTCACAACTCGCGTTTGTATGAGAAATTGAATTGTCGTTTTCACCTATGTTCCTTGAGGAAAGTTGTTCAGTTTCATGGACCTGATTACCTCCTAAAATTTAGATGGTGTATAAAAAATCAGGTTGTATATTTGACGACAAGTCAAGTTATTTTTTTGTCGAGTATTAAAACTCTTTGCTTGGATGATAAAAAAATCTTTATCCTGAATAAAGTACTGTTCCCGAGGAAAACAACAATAACGTTCTTATGATAATAGATGGCGGCACGAGTTCTAAATTAACGCGAGCGAAACCGGTCTAAAAGCTAGTTCGAACAAAAATTGCAAGTAAAAAAAAAAGTTTGTAAAAAATAACTTCTTTCAAAGAAACAGCTATGCACTTTCAATTGCCAATTGTATAACTATGGAAATAATTCCTTCGAAAGTGCCCCCGATGTTAAGCCGGCTGGAGAAGAAAGTTAATTACATAATTTATGTATAATTAGTAATTATTTTAGATTAGTCAAGTTAGTTAATTACGTTGTTAAAATTAATAACAGCTTCCGTTGTGAAACTACACATTATTACGTTAACTTTTTAACCGAAAATATGTTTAATAAATAAAGTTAATGTTTATCACTACATAGTATAAAACAAAGTCGCTATCCGCCGTCTGTCTGTCCCTATGTATGCGTAGATCTTTAAAACTACGCAACGGATTTTGATGCGGTTTTAATAGATAGAGTGATTCAAGAGGAAGGTTTATATGTATAATACATGCACATTAGCGTAACTGTGCGAAGCCGGGGCGGGTCGCTAGTATTTAATAATGCAGTGATAGCCTAGTGGTAAGACCGTTGAACTGCCAAGTCAAAGGTCATAGGTTCAACCCACGCACCTCTGACTTTAAGAATTTATGTGCGTATTAGAAATTAATTATCACTTGCTAAAACGGTGAAGGAAAACATCGTGAGGAAACCAGCACAGCTGAGAGATTTTTCAATGGTGTGTAAAGCCATATCAGAGGCCTACGGGTGGTTTAAAGTCTTATTCATCAATTATACTATAAGAAGAAAGTGCGTAAGCATGGATATTGGATGCATCATCATCATTCCACCCACTACTGAGTATAGATCTCTTAATGGTGTTGCTCCTTCTTTTTGCCAATTTTCAACTTATTCTCCAATCTCCAGGCATCCCATTCACTGCCAAGGAGAGTCATGCAGTAGCAGGCATGCATCACACCCTGGGCATAGTGTCACGCAAGCATATACGCGCGCATGAAGACGCCGAGTGTGTGAGGTTGATGCGGGAGGCTGGAGCCATTCCTGTAGCAGTTACTAACGTACCGGAGATCAATAAGTGGTGTGTATTCTTAAATTCATCAATAAGTGGTCTGCCTGCGACCACGAGATCTGCAAAGATCTCGAAACGTCAGGAGTGTTTCCTTATTATATTCTTATGTGTTATGTGTTATATCCGTTAAAAAGTTGTTTCATTATACTTAAATTTATTGCAGGGTTGATAGATAATACGGATGTCGACTATATTAATATTTTTTAATTATTATTCACAGCTTCTTAAACAAGTTTATATTGTTTTTTTAATTCCCGATAAAAAAGTTAAATATTGATAAAAAATTGTAGCTAAGAATACTCTTCATCAAGACCTTTTGAATAAAAAAACAAAATTAAGATTGGCTCAATCCGTTAGAGAGCTGTTCTGTTCTTCACTCTCATCTCTAGGTGACATTTATAGAATTACCTTAAGACGCACAGCTGAAATTTGAGACACGTACCGTTCAAAGACTATGTAATAGGTACCTATATGTATTTTTTACATGTGCACCTCGTACTGTCTTCAATTTTTTACATCTCACTTGTCCTTGCAAAGGTTATCTGGAAGATATCGCTATTAGCGATAAGATTGTACCTCTAATTTTAGTTATAAAGACACCCATATGTTTTAATGGTGTACAATAAAAAATAATCTATTCTAAAGACTTCATTAAACTGCTTTAATTTATGTAGTAGTGCTTTAGTTATGTAGTAGTGCTTTAGTTATGTAGTAGTGCTTTAGTTATGTAGTAGTGCTTTAGTTATGTAGTAGTGCTTTAGTTATGTAGTAGTGCTTTAGTTATGTAGTAGTGCTTTAGTTATGTAGTAGTGCTTTAGTTATGTAGTAGTGCTTTAGTTATGTAGTAGTGCTTTAGTTATGTAGTAGTGCTTTAGTTATGTAGTAGTGCTTTAGTTATGTAGTAGTGCTTTAGTTATGTAGTAGTGCTTTAGTTATGTAGTAGTGCTTTAGTTATGTAGTAGTAAAATGCATGTATTGTGTTTTAAGTTATATAGTAGTGCTTATGTTATGCGCGTATTTCAGGATGGAGAGTCGTAACTACGTGTTCGGGCAGACATGCAACCCGCACCACTCGGGCCGCACGGCGGGCGGCTCCAGCGGCGGAGAGGCCGCGCTGCAGGCCGCCGTCGCCGTGCCCATCTCGCTGTGTGAGTTCTGTTCACACTGCCCTCTCCCTAGCGTCACCAGGCACAACTTCACTCAGAGGGGTCCTACCTCAATGCGTTATTAGCATCGCATTACACCGTATTTATTCCCTGGCTAAGAGAAATAAACACAGTGGTCTACATCACCACCTTTTAATCATCATCAGCCTTTATAAATCCACTACAGCATATAAAACAAATTCTTACAGGTTCAGACATCGGTGGGTCGACTCGAATGCCAGCTTTCTTCTGTGGGCTGTACGCTCTCAATCCTACCTCTGGACATACCAGCTTGAAAGGTAAACTATTTATTTTCTAATTAAGTCACCTCTCTAGCGGTCTCTCTCTATATCTCTAAGCGGTCTCTGTCGCACATTGAAGATAAAGAAATAAAGTTATAAAAAACCGCTAAAACTAAGTCATTGCTTCCGAATCGAGAGGTCTTAAGGGTATTGATATTATAACATTACGAGTTATTTTTATGTAATTATCAGGTATCAGGTTGGTCTTCTTCTGCTTATCGTGTGGTTGATAAACAACCTGGTGTCAGAGTTTAAGCCGCCCGTAGGCCTCTGACATGGCGTGTAGTTGGTACATGTCAGTTATCCAAGGTGCAGCTTGCGTCTGGACAATAACATTACAAAGTTTCAGCAAAAATATCAGTTTGGTCGGAACAAGTTTTCACGCATTAAAAATGTCTGAAATGAATTGGTGTTTGTTACAAATGTTTACAAGTTTTTATTATGATATTAAATTAATATTTTTGTTAAACCAAAGTTGGTTTAACAAAAAAGCCAAGTGGCAACGACTCTACAACGTACGTTTTCTGCTATTTTTAGGTTTTTAGTAGTTTTAAAGTCAATATATTTTTTTTTGTTAAAAAGTTTTTATTAAAATTAATTTAAGTATCTAGTACTTAAAAATTGCGAGAGAAGACGTCGTAAGGTAACCAGCACACCTGAAAGGTATTCTCGATGCTGTGTAAAGCTATGTCAGAGGCCTACGGGTGGTTTAAACTTTGTCACTAGGATATACGATAAGATAAAAAGACTTCTAACCATAGTATATACTTCCAGGATCTGCCCTCCGCACTGGTGAGGAGAAAACGATGGCGTCCATAGGATTTGTGAGCCGCCATTGTTCAGACCTCATACCGCTTACTAAGATAGTAGCCGCTGACAAGGCTAAAGACCTCAACTTGGACAGAGTCGTCGATGTTAAAGTAAGTATACATTTTTTATTACGTAAACCATGTAACTACCATTGACTACTAGCACTGATAGCCTAGTGGTATGACCGTCGACTGACAAGTCAGAGGTCTCGAGTTCGATCCCTAGGCGCAATTCTGACTTTTCGTAAGTTATGACGTGCGTATTATAAATTAATTATTAGTTGCTAAAACGGTGAAGGAAAACATCGTGATGAAACCAGCACACCTGAGATATATTTTCAATGGTGTGTAAAGCCATGTCAGAGGCCTACGGGCGGTTTAAACTCTGACACCAGGTTGTTCATCAACCATAGTACAAGAAAAGAAGAACCATCTGAGGTGGATGAATGTGGAAGAGAATTCCGATAGCACGGGCGGGCTTACGATTAGCTTAGTGCCAGAGCGACTGGAGATTACCCAGTAGGTCGCGGATTCTAATCCCGCTGGGAATCGATTTCTTTTTAACCGACTTCCAAAAAGGAGGAGGTTCTCAATTCGACTGTATGTTTTTTTTTTTTTTTTTTTTTGTATGTTTGTTACGCGATTACTCCTTCAGTGGTGGGCCGATTTTCAAAATTCTTTTTGTAATCGAAAGGGTATACTCCCGAGGTGGTCCCATAGAAATATTATCGTGATCTGATCATAGACTTACGAGATATGGAACGGAACTCTTCGTAGGATAATAGCAGAAATGTCGTAACAAGTAATATTGCTTTGTTTATACGTGCAGTCGATAGCTGACGAGTAAAGAGGAAGAGGGGGGATACGTGGTCAGCCCCCCCCCCCTCCTATAATCATCCAAGATAAAAAATATCGTGTGAGGTATCGTTTGAATGGGCTTTTCATAAGGATTTCAAATATTAGCCTCACAAAAGTCTGGGAGGGGGGATTAATTTTAGGCACCACTAAAAATCGTGAAAAAAAAGTTTTTAATTAAAAATAAAACCGACTTCAAAAGGAACTAAAAAGCTTGAAATAACTTTAAAACGTTTTGGAGTCGGTTCCAAGTCAAGTTCTAGCCTCTTTAATCTTCTCATTAAGAACTTGACTTGGAACTGACTCCAAAACGTTTTAAAGTTATTTCTAGCTTTTTAGTTCCTTTTGAAGTCGGTTTTATTTTTAATTAAATTTTTTTTCTACAAACATTCATAATTAGTGTTCGCATAGTATGTATAAATACATAATAATGTAATAAAAGGAAATTATCGACTACGAGCAAGATTTGTACCTGCGATATTTCGAATGAAGTATCGAACTACCCGCTTGTGTATCTAAGCCTTAGATACATAAGCAGGTAAGATAATTTTTTAAATATATTTTTAGTATTAATTAACATCATTTAAAAGTTATTGCATTCTATTCTGTTACTGATTCTAAACAAACTATTTTCAGGTTTGCGCTATACTAATACTAAGCTTGTATGTAAGCATTTTGTGCATCATTAAGCATCATATTTTTAATGTGTAATTAATATTTCAGCAACTGAAATACTACTACGTGGAGACAGCCCAGGACCTGCGCGTCAGTCCGATCTGCGCAGACCTTAGAGCTGCCATGAATAAGTATGTAAAAATGTCCGCCTGATTGAATTTCCGTCACAGCGGCCAATCTTAACGGAGATTGGCCATCGATGCAGGAGAAATTATAGTGCACAAGTATGTGTACAAACACAGGGTATATTTTTGTACATGTTGCCCTTGCCACATACTTACTACCTGTACATGTACTTACTAGTTTCCGCCCGTGTAGCCTATGTGTTATTCTGATGTATAAGCTATATGACTGTAAAATTTTATTAAAATCCGTTCAGTAGTTCTTGCATAAAAAGTAACAAACATCCATAGTCTCAGTTTCACATAATATTAGTAGGATTTTTAGCTGTAATTGCCTTATATTAATAAATATTAACGGCTTTACTCACGAATTGATTGATTGAGGCCCGAATGAGTAGGTAATTGCCTTCTCTAATCTTATTGAAAAATTAAGCGTTATATTATGTCATTTATGTACTTTCTTAGTTTTTCTAAGACACCACTGACTAACGGTGAAGGAAAACATCGTAAGGAAACCTGGACTTGTAATAGTCAAAAAATGCCAACCTGCAGTGAGCTAGTTAAGATAAAAAATGTTAACTTAATATTCAGAGTCGTAACAAAGCTGACTGAAGAGGCCCCATCAACGGACAAAGCCCCCAAACCTTACTACCACCCTGGATTCAACCACATGTTCGTCCTGTGGCGCTACTGGATGACGCACGAGGCTGACAGCTTCCCCAAACTGCTGACCAACAACACGGGATACGCCAGCTTCTACAAAGAGTTCCCTAAGAAGGTACCTAACGTCATAATATTGTAAACATTGATGCATGCGCGTTGAAGAGTCGTGATAGCCTAATGGTATGACCGTTTGACTGGCAAGTCAGAGGTCTCGGGTTCGAAACCAAGGCGCGCACTGACTTTTCGTAAGTTATGTGCGTTTTATAAATTAATTATCACTCTTCTTGCCTCGAATAGCATGTTAATTGCTCGGCTGTCAATTGTAGATCTTTGACAATCGTTACGGGTAGTCAGAAGCCCTAAAGTCTGACAACCAGTCTTACCAAGGGGTATCGTGTAACCCAGTATCTGGGTTGTGGAGGTCTGATAGGCAGTCGCTCCATGTAAATCACTGGTATTCAGCTGTATCCGGTAAGACTGGAAGCCGACCCTAACATAGTTGGGAAAAGGCTAGGCAGATTATGTGTACCGAATTTCGGTCATAGCGGCCAATCTCATCGGAGATTAACCAATTACGCAGAAGAGTGTGCAGTGCATAAGTATGCGCAAATACGGGTGCACTCTCTACTTCCTCACTTTCATAATCCTCTCAAAACTCCGATGGAAGGGCAATTCGAAATGACCTGAGAGAGATCAGGCACGGGACCAACTAATTGTCATGCTTTCCGAGACAGTAATAATTAATTTATTAATAAGCATACAACTTATGAAAAGTCAGAGGTGCGAAATAGGTAGAAAAACTCGCACTAATCAAGTAATCACTCAGATGGCTTATATTACCTAAAAATATAACTTAATTATTTGTATAATTAATTTCAGTTGGTAGGCATGTCGGAATACACTCTGCCCGCCATCTTGAAGCTACTGGATGAGCAAGTGATGCCGCCCGTCAACAAGGAGTGGGCTGAGAAGCTTACTACACAACTGAGAGATGATCTGATTGTGAGTCAATGGTTTACACAAAGATTTTTTTAGTCATAATAATGATTTTTAATACAAATGTTGCCATATAATTTCGATTTTTTTGTAAAAAAGTAAAATAAAGGTGTAAAGCCATGTTTCTATAGAGGCTTACGGGCGGTATAAACTCTGACACCAGGTTGTCCATCAACCATACGACAAGAAAAAGCCTTATAATGTCCTTAATAAAGAACATTACATAACCGTTACATGACAATGTCCTTAATAAAGGACATTACATAACCGTTACATGACAATGTCCTTAATAAAGGACATTACATAACCGTTACATGACAATGTCCTTAATAAAGGACATTACATAACCGTTACATGACAATGTCCTTAATAAAGGACAAGGGTTTTGATTAAAACTTGCTCAATTTCAGAGTGCTATCGCCAACGAAAGTCGATAAACAGATCTTTACAAAACACCTGAACAAAAAAAAAACAAAACTAGCCATAAATCACTTACCAGAGTAAAGTACAAAACCAGCTTGTCATTTGAAAGTTACAAAAGAGTTCAGCGTCTTTTGTAGTTTAGTGAAGACAAGCTATTTTTTAGTTTCTTTTAACAATGTCTTAAGGCATCATTAAAAATAATATCTGTAACTGGTTTATGCAATATTGTTATTTGTCTATCTCCAGAACTTATTAGGTGATGACGGCGTCCTCCTGTTCCCGAGCAGTCCTCACCCCGCACCGTACCACTACTCGCCTATAGTGAGGCCCTTCAACTTCGCCTACTGGGCCGTGTTCAACGCTCTGCAGTTCCCTGCGGCTCAGGTATAGTCATCAAAATCAAAATATTTTTATTCATGTAGACCAGTCATAATTCTAATATTATTATAAGGGTGACTCTAGTTGCCAGTTCCAAGGGCAGTCTCCCCTACATGGAGAAGAATCTGGCAAGAAACTCCATGTTTACTACAGTATATATTATATTTTATCCCGCATCATTTACATAGTTCATAAGGCCGCAAAGCTGAAACGGAAGCGATATATGTCGCTTGCTAATAGGCAATAGGCAAATCAGCTTAATAAAGCTAACAGCCGATATAGGGAGTCAGTACTCTCAGAAAATTCTGACAACTAATCTAACTTCAGGATTTGGTATCGTTGGGTTGCGATGGTCAGATAGGTAGTCGCTCCGTAGAAAACTGATATTCAGCTGCATCTGGTTAGATTAGAAGCCGACCCCAACAAAGTTTGGGAATAATAAGGCTAGGAAATAATGTATGTATCATCGTATCTTCGCTGTGTGACGCGTCCAACTTTTGTAAGAAAATTAAAAATTAAATTTTAAAATAATGAATTTATATTTGGCACTTATTTTGAAAATTAGTTCAATGATATAAAATTACATGGTGTCAGGTGGATGTAGGTTAAATTATATAATTAATGCTAGTATTTTTTTCTCTATTTTCCTTCCTCTCGGTTCCTAGGTCCCTCTCGGCTTGAACAGCGATGGGCTCCCGCTGGGCATCCAGGTGGTGGCGGCGCCGCGCAGGGACGCACTCGCGGCGGCCGTGGCGCAGCACCTGGGGCCTGCTCTGGGGGGGGCCGCGCCGCCATGCAAAATTATGCATTAAACTAACATCCTCTGTTCTTAGGTCTGTAACTATCTGACTTTTAAGACATAAATATTATTTTACAATAGTGAATTGTAAACTCTCAATGACGACTGTTTATAGTGAATACATATTTGATATGGTTTCATTTAAACGATCAGCTAAATAAAGACGTTTTAGTCTTCTCCAAAATGTAATCTATCAATTTAGCAAATTAAGTAAATTGAGCTGCTGCCAATGGCGCGCAACAAATAACTAATTGATCAGCAGGAAACGTGATATCGAGCGGCTTTAAATTTGATGTCAGAGCACATAAAATATATTTACGGAAATATTAATAATAGATTAGCAAATTGTGATCTAACCTGTAACCTGTCCGAGTGGGGTGCTGTGCATAATCCTGCTGAGAATTCTCATCTCAATTCAATTCTCTATTTATTTTATAATAATCCTTTGATTTAGTTGCTGACTAGTTGTTGCTCGTTTTTTTATACGGCCGACAGAAACATAATATGCTGTCAATATATTTTTTTAGTTTATTTTACTTACTGACCAAATATTTAAAATAATTACTTCCCATTTGATATCAACTTGACATGTTCCAATTATTTTTAGACGTATTATTTTTTAACCTTTTTTTTAAAAATGTATTCATTCTAAACAACTAACTTATTGCTTTATAATAAGAAATGTAATCGTTCACAGAATTTATTTATTGTAAAACACAGCAATAAACTGTGTAAGCTAGGTCTTATCTTACATCTAGTCCTAACTTCTACCATGTCTCAAATTAAAGACCCTTAATTATATAATGACAACTGGTTAGCCTCGAACTAAAATGGTCTATGATACTAAATAAACATGTTGAGATAACAAACTAAACGAAACCACTTTAGAATTTAAAAAAAATAAAATAATAATACTCAAGTGCTATTTCGGTGGTAACTTTATTTTGGTGATGAATTGACACATAGACCAGTTTTGTCCAGATTTATTGTTTTTATGTTCAAAAATGCCCATGAAGGTGGATTTTATTAATTATGTTACATAGACTTTAGTTCCAAGCTAGCCAACTGGTCTTATTATACTCGACCTCACTTTTGTATTAAAATATATACCTATTTAGTAAGTAAATTATAATAATCTTAATCTAAATTATAATATATCAAAAATCGCTCTCACTCATTAAAATTATTGTGGTTGTGGAGATTTTATGCGGTGCTGGTTTCAGAAACTGTATTTCAGATAAATATATATTTTTGTAATCTAAAAAATATTCTTGTTGACTTATTCTTAAGGTCGTATATTTAAAAAAATCATAATACGTAAATGTTCTAATCCTTAAATATTTCTGTGATGTGTTGTATCATTAAGTACATATAAATAATAGTTTTAAGTGGTTTAATTAAATATTTATACAAAATGTGAAAATATATTCATAATTATTTTTTTTTATTTTGTACAAGAGTGCTGTGTTACATCCAGTTAGTTTTATTGGCGTCAAATTACGCGTCAGAAATAATATTTTGTATAATAATTAATGAACAATGAAATCGTGGCTGGTTTTATTCATACAATACGAGTAAATATTTATACACGTGCATATGCATATAAAATTTTTGTAATTTATCAGAAGTAACTTTTTTTTTTTAAATAAGTAATAAATTCTTATTGTGTGTAAATAATTTTTTACATTTTGTATAAACTGCTTAAGCATTTAAGTTATTATAAGACTGATGTCAATATTAATGTATGGTGGAGGCTACAATAATATTATATCAATAAATATATACTCTTCATATAAGTGATCGAAGTTTTTATTTGATTTTTTCCTTCTGCAGTCCTATGACTGTGATATGCCAGTATGGGGGCAGAGCAGGTAGCTGCCTCTCCCTGGACTCTGCTCTCTGACAATAGGAGCTTATATTTTTGATTGCAGGTTAAAATCCTGTTCGTAATCAAATTTATCTTTAAAAAAAACGTCTATTCCGTTTTGTTCTACTGCTCTTGTTCTACTAGACAAGGCGGAATTCACGAAATTTTTGTCCGTTCTGTTCTACTGCCAAAAAATCCAATCAGTCACGTGCTGCGGTAGAACAAAACGGAATAAAAAAAAATACCACATTCCGTTATGATTCTATTGATTAAAACAAACAGATTACGAACAGAATGGTATAAGTAAGTACTAGGAGAACAGAATTATGAAGAAGATGGGGGTACACAAAATTTTTGTACACCGACCTTTTTTTTTTTTTTTAATCTTTATTTATGTTTAGGGGCTTTTATCCGATAGATATGTCAACCCCATCGTACCTTATTACAGAATTAACTCTTACAACAACAATCTGATTTATAGGTAACTAGCTTTTGCCCGCGACTTCGTTCGCGTGGAATAGTGACTTCGACTCTTGACCAATAGATGGCGCTGTATGTCCGGAATAAATTTTATTTTTTATTTTATTTTTTGTAATAAAAACTATCCTATGTCCTTTCTCAAGTTCCAAACTATGTCTGTACCAAATTTCACACAAATCGGTTCAGTAGTTTAGGCGTGAAGCAAAGACAGACAGACAGAGTTACTTTCGCATTTATAATATTAGTTTGGATCTTCATGATTATGTTCTCCTAGTACTTTTAAGAGCGTAAATTTAAAAATCAATCTTGCCAAAGCCTTTTCTTTTTTTTTTATCTCAAAACACTTGATCGAGTCACCTCTAAAAAAAACTAAATCGAATAAAAAATTCCCGTTCGTCAACAGTGTCAATGACGCGGGGTGTTACCCAACGGGAATGACCCCTTCTGCCTATAGGTACTAAGAGAACATATTCACTGAGAGTGATGAGTGTGGATTTGTAGAATTAGTGAGTAGTAAATAAAAATAAACTGACGCGTTGGTACCAGGAGCCCATAAGAAACAAGAGTTTGTGCTTTTATGAAGGAGCTCGATAGTAATTTAACTGTGTAGGTATTTATTTCTGAAACGAATTAGAATAA
The DNA here is from genome assembly GCA_936450705.2 of Protodeltote pygarga. Taxonomy (NCBI): domain Eukaryota; kingdom Metazoa; phylum Arthropoda; class Insecta; order Lepidoptera; family Noctuidae; genus Protodeltote; species Protodeltote pygarga. The sequence goes on along the minus strand of OW388264.2, from coordinate 1,914,846 downwards.
TTTAAACAATAACTTAGACTCACGCTTGTATTTCCCAGAGGGGGTAAGCAAAGGAGTATGCAGTACAACCACGTTTTGCCGGTTATGTTACAAGTGCCAATGTAATAGGGCGCGAGCCTATTGCCATGAACCGGGCAAAAATTGAATTTTAAAAAATACTTGGCCAACTACTTCCAGCCCTTTACTCCGAAAGTATTTCTTCTTCAAGTTTTATGAGATTCTATAACGCATACTTCGATAAAAGCGATTCTAAAGCATGGCAGCAACATAAAAATAACCCCCTTTTTTCTAAAGTCGGGTCAAAATCCATTTTTTAGGTCTTGACTCTTGTACAATGTCACGAGGTGTGTGAACGATCGGGAAGGATCGTCAACACTTAAAAAAAACCCACTAGACAACAGTGTGAACGACGGGGGCGTGTTACCGAATTGGAATGACCGAAAATAGGCCTAACTAATATTATAAATGCAAGTTTGTTTGTTTCCTTTTCTGATTCTGATTCACTGCACTGATCATCCTGAAATTTTGCATATAGGTACGTTGTCAGGTGTACAGAAACAGTCCAGAAAAAAGTACTGTCGCCGAGAAAAACAACAATAACGTTTTTATGATAATAGATGGCGCCACGCCAAAGCCAAAAGCTAGTATGTTATAAATATGAAATTATGTTCTTTGTTTGTCTATCATAGTTTAAACACACAATATAAGTGTATATTGTATTTATTCAGTTGGTGTAAATTGTGAGTTTGTTTTTCTGTGGTTGTCCCGTTCTTAGCTCAGGAAATAAAAAAAAGTCAGATAATTAAGTTTGAAATCGTTTATTTGATTTTTGAAATCTCTGAGTGGGTGTAGACTAAGGCGTGTAGTGCGCCAGCCCGAGCCCAAGTACTCGTGAGTGAACTCAGTACTTAGCACTAGCACGTAGCGCCGGCACCGACCGCTGGACACTCGCCCCGAGGCCACACAACAACTCGTGAGTCACTAAGGTAATTAATATCACTTAATGGAATGGAACAGTCAGAGCGCTCAGGCGGGCGGCGCCGACTCGCAGCATAGCAACCGAGACTCGCAGCATAGCAACCGAGCCGCGCGCGCGAGCAGGCCGCGCGCGCGGGCCGGCTCGTGCTCGCGGCCGCTCGGCCAGCGCTCGCTCGGCCAGCGCTCGCTCGGCCAGCGCTCGCTCGCGCTCGGCCGGCGCTCGGCCAGCAGCTCGGCGAGCGCGCGGCGCGGCGGCCGGCCTGCTCGTGCTCGTGCTCGCGGGGCGGGGAGGGCGGCGCGGGGCGCGGGGAGCGTGCCTCAGCTCGGGAACTTGCAGTACAGCGCGTACTGCAGCTCGTACCCGGAGAAGCGGCAGTGCTGCGACTCCAGCGGGGCGTACGCCGTCAGCGCGGGGAACTTCTTCAGCTGCCGAGCGGCCGGCGCGCCTGGGGAGTCCTGCGAACAACACAATAATCATTAAATTATAATCACTAGTGAAAAATGGCCGGTTCTAATCACCTAGTAATTTATTAATGTATATTATAATACAGGTCCTATGATACTGCCTTGTAGCAGTCCAGAGTAATTTTCTTTACCAGACTGTATACTATGCACGTAATTGAGTTCAAGTATTTATTATTTAGAGTTTTTCATACCGCAGTCTTGCTTGCTTAGATAACTATTGAGTCAGTTCATCGAGATCCATACTATATAGGACACTAATTTATGGTCCACAAAGTCAAAAGCCTTACTTATACGTCCAAAGTAAGACAAGAGAACAAGTTGATCAATATAATCAATTATGTATAATCACACTTTTAATTTGTTCATTAATAAATATGTAACCATATTTTTTGCGAAAAATCTAATCTCATCTTTTATAACACACAATTACTTACCGGCGTTGCAAACACAGTGAGCACGAACTTGGCTGGTCTGAATGCGTTGAGTACGCGCGCGATGACTTCATCGTAGCTTGAGACTGGCACGTTGGACTCAAACGATACGTACGAGCATGCGCGCTCTGGCGTTATGTGTATCGTCATGTAGCAACCCTGTGGAGATTTAGTTTTATTAATATTGCAACATTGGTGGTTATTTTTATTGATTAAAAAAAAACTAAAGATCGACAACTTACAGATGGCAAATCCTTATCTCCCTTAGCAGCGATAAGAAATATTTAATCGTTTTATTTATCATCAAAACAATTAATTAAAATTAAATGAGTCTTTCTATCTACATTATTAAAGGGACAGGTTGAGTAGTGAGTGATAGCTAATTAGTCGGGATCTTAGTGCAGTGTTAGCCTAGTGGTATGATCGTTGGACTGCCAAGTCAAAGGCCGTAGGTTCGAAACCCAGGCATGCACCTCCGACTCTTCAGATTTACGTGCGTATTAGAAATTAATTAACACTTGCTAAAACGCTGAAGGAAAACACCGCGAGGAAACCAGCACAAGTCATACTGTGATGATAAAACGTTTTTTAAATATCTAGAAAATGTGTTAAATTTAGCTTAATAGAATTTGTTTTGTTGTATTAGGAGTTAATTTTGTAATAAGGTACGATGGGGTTGACATATCCATCACTACATAGTATAAAACAAAGTCGCTATCCGCCGTCTGTCTGTCCCTATGTATGCTTAGATCTTTAAAACTGCGCAATGGATTTTGATGCGGGTTTTTTTAATAGATAGAGTGATTCTTAAGGAAGGTTTATATGTGTGATTGCACCCGTGCGAAGCCGGGGCGGGTCGCTAGTATTAGTTAAAAGCCAAATATAAATAAAGATTTTAAAAACGCAGATTTATTTCGTACAAAACATGATAATTATGTATATGAGTTTTTCGACGCTACAATACGTGACGCAATATTCTCCTTCAATTAAACAAGATTGAAGATAAACTAGACATATTTAGTCTAGAATCTGTCCGTGAATGCCGACATATTGGAAACATATCCGACAAAATACCAGATTTATTATTAAACACGTTATCTTATTGAAATCAATTGTCACAGATAATGGTTGTTACGGAACTTACATTGTTTTATTATATCTAGATATTAAATGATTAGCTAGAATCACATGTAATCTTGGGTGTAATGAAAAAAGATAGAATCTCAGTTGAGATAAGTTTTTAGTATAATCTGGATTAAATTGGTTTGAATTAGTCCGGTCTAAAGTTTATTGTGTGGCGAGCTTTCTAACTGATATTGGTGCTAATTCTCTGGTACATCCCGCTAAACTAATTTTAGTCCAACTATATCTCTTTCTATTAAACACCATAGAAAAAGGACAGCAAATTGAACTAAATTAGAGCTGTCAAATTAGTCTACGTCCTTGCAATTGACGTGAAATTAGACGAGACCGATGACATGCCGACTAAATTCTCGTTGATGTCACGCAAATGGACTAGTTTGATAGCTCTAAAAATGTTCTATCCTTTTCTAATGATCTCTGTTAGATAGAGAGATAGTGAGTCTAAATTAGTTTAGAGTGTGTGTGAATTAGCACCACAATAGGTTGGTAAGACCATCGAACCCACTTGACGGTAAGCGGCCACTTCGACCTAACGACCCACTTCTTCTTATCGTATGGTTGATGAACAACCTGGTGTCACCATTTTAACCGCCCGTAGGCCTCTTACATGGCTTTACACAACATTGAAAAACCTCTCAGTTGTGCTGGTTTCATCACGTTTTACCTCACCGTTTTAGCAACTGATAATTATTTTATTATACGCACTTAGCTTACGAAAAGCGCGCCTTGGGATCGAACTCTAGAGCTCTGACTTGTCAGTCGACGGTCATACCACTAGGCTATCAGAGCTCCAGGGGTTATGGTTTAGATAGATTAGTATTTAATGATTATATTATCCAAGACTAACTTAATAGAATAGAAGCGCCTAACAATGAGCGACTTATAATACGCTACGAAGCCATTTAAAATAGTGAAATATTATGTAATAAATAATAAAATAAACTTACATCTTTAGCGACTCCATTCATGGAGTATCCGCATGGATCAAACAGGAAGTCGTCTATGACCATTCCTGGTATTATCTTGTCTATGCCCGACTCCTGAAAACAACAGAATAGGATTTTAATTATGATTTCACTTGGATTACTTCGTTTGTCTAGACTGTAACTTCTGAACAAGAAGTCCTGAGTTCTTTTCCCAGGTTGGATTATAGTAAAATGTTATTGCAAATCATTTGGCATTTGAATTTGAAATGAAGGATACATATTTGTGTTTACCATAAAAAGGTTTACACAACACCTCAATACATATATTCTTTGTTTTTAAAAAAATGATAGTTCTTATTGGGATTCTTACATTACTTCTCGCTCGCATATTGAAGATAGTCATCATCATTTTATATCACAGAATATTGAAACAATTTCTCTTAAATGACAATTTGCAATACAAAAAATCATTCATCATCATCATTTTATACAAATTTTATGTATGAAAACTTATTCACATGAAGCTGATATTTTTGCTGAACCTTTGTATTGTTATTTACTCTCCATAACATGTTTTTTTTGCAATTTTTCTTAATTTTAAGTAATGACAATGTTTAATGTTATATTATGTATATTCAATGTGAGAGCGATATAGCAGTTTAGCGAAAGAGATAGGCTATGTTTCGCCAGAGCAAACATGCAGTAATGACAATCACCGGTTAACTTTATAGGGAAAAAGAATCATTAGCTTACCCGTGTGGCTTGTGCAGCGTCTGCCGAGTACTGCCTGGTGAAGATATCCATGACAGCAGGATCGAGGTCTGACATGAGGATCTCGATAGTCTGGTCCGGCTCGAAGAGACCAACCTCGTTAGCGTCCACGTGTTCTTTCTCAAGAGCGTCCACTGTGCCTGATGGAGAAGAATATCATGTTGAAACATCCAGTAATCTATATTATTCTTTGAGTGAGTCGTGGTGCTGTATTAGCGCTTGATGCGGTTAGTCAGTCGATGAGTGACAAGCATTTAGCACTGGTGCTGTAGTTATTGTCATGATCATTAAGGTTAAGCAGCGCTTGACGCGGTTAGTCAGTGGATGCGTAACTATCTATAGCATTTAGCACATGGAGCGCGCTTAACGTAAACATAGTTTGATCTTAATTTGAATATTAACTAATTAAAATCAATAACATCTTGTAAACAAATTCTAACATTCAAAGAAGCGTTCGGAGAGTGTAGATTTACGTATCTGTGTCTAGATATTTGTATCTGAATCTGTATGTTAAAATTATACTAAGTATACATTTTAACCCGTGGGATGTGCCTCCTTCGCATTCCTTTCTTTTCTTTATCGTAAGGTAAATGGTTGATAATAACCTGGTTTCAGAGTCTAAACCTCCCGTAGGCCTCTGACCTGACTTTATACACAGTTGAAAAATCTCTCAGGTGTGCTGGTTTCCTCACGTTTTTTCCTTCAGCGTTTTAACTGGTGATAATTAAGAGTGGCATTCAGTATTCGTAAAGTCGACATAGATATATGCCGTGTGGTTTCCGGCCTAAGAATAAAACCACCCCTACTCGTCCCACGGGTGTCGTAAGAAGCGACAAAGGGAAAGCTCCGGAGGATGGGCAGCAGCATTCTTCGGTGTAACAGTAACCATCTGCTACTGCGATCGCTAACCCGCTTGCCCAGCGTGGCGACTATGGGCAAATACCTCCAATGAGCGCACAATAGTGAGAGGCCTATGTTCAGCAGTGGACTAATACAGGCTGATGATGATGATGATGATGTATGGTTTACCTTCCAGCGGCAACAGCGTGTACAGATACCAGCAATCCTTTTCCGGCCCCATGATGTAGGCGCGCCCGTCGCCAAAGAATGAATCCAGAAGTTTGACCTGAAACAAATAGTTCAGTATTTTTAAGTTTTTTATTCTGTGGCACGTTAAGCATTGTGGGAAGGACTTAGGGCCTTGTAACAACATGGCACTCTTAATTAGAGTTTAAATTATATCTGTCCCTGTCATTTGCATGCCAATAAATAGAGATGGCAGTCGACTTAAGTGTTTATGTCACTAAACTTTTAATCATCGTTTACAAGTAATGCATCAATCTCCCCTGACTGACCCGTCAGTCAGTAAAGGGGGAGTATCTCAACATAATTTTGTATAAAAAATAATGAATTAATAATCGTTTAAAACTTTAATGTAAAAAGTGCTTCTGATCAGATGACTGGCGCGCGTATGAGTTCCTTTGAGTGAAAAGATTAATTTATATAGAGTTTCAACGCGCGCAAAGCAAAGCTATTAAGTTGACAAGGATGCTAGATAAGGTGATTTTTTCAAGATGTCATCATTACAATTTCATTTTACCAAAATTGTAAGCTAATTGAATAATTAGCATATACAATCTTATTTAGGTTAGGTTAGCTTAGGTTTTCTGAAAAGATTTTTGAAACCTATCTATTTAAACGATTTTTCAAAATGACATGCAAACTTCTACAAAAAACTTTTGCTATGTGTATGATCGCATTGGTTACGGACCCGCTTTGCAAACGCGTGGTTGTGGGTTCGAACCTGGCATATACCAATGTGACTTTTTCAATGTCATATGTACTTTCTTAGTTAATCTAAGACACCACTGACTAACGGTGAAGGAAAACATCGTAAGGAAACCTGGACTTTAATAGTCTGAAATCGCCAACCCGCAGTGAGCTAGCGTGGTGATTAATGCTCAATCCTTCTCTGTATGAGAAGAGGCCTTTGCCTTATATTGGGACAGTTACAGGCTAATTTATTTATGTGTATGATCTACTGAATCCATGGCAAAAGTGTCCATTACCACGTCTCTTACACATTGTATACCTAATGCTAGCATTGTATACCTACTTAAGGTATGCGTTACGCGTGTCATGTTTACAACTTAAACCACGAGATGGCATTAGTGCCGTTCCACGAACAATAAAACTAATCTAATGTAATCTTAAGATAACAGATTCTACAACAGAAGTGAGATGGAAGATTTATTGTCTATCCGAGACGGATTGTCGGCGGGTAACTCGAGTAACCCACTATGTTGATCGTTTCCTGCTATCATGAGTATCATGACAAAGACGTTGTTGTTTCTTGGTTTGACTACATTCCTAAGTACAAACCTACATATTATTTTAAGTCATTTCCTTCCCGCCAATCGACCTCAGAGTTTCAGAAAAGCTAAAAAAAATCGCTCTGGAAACCAGGATTTTAAATTGAAATGTGTTTAAATTGATCCAAATACCCTAGATTGCTGGAATGATATATGTTAAAATTGATCCAGTGCTGCTACATTGCTGGATTGAAATGTGTTCCAATTGATCCAGAGACGCTGGATTTATATTGAAATGTGTTTAAATTGATCCAGTAACGCTAGATTGAAATGTGTTTAAACTGATCTAGTGCTGCTACATTGCTGAATTGAAATGTGTTTAAATTAATCCAGTGACGCTATATTGCTGGATTGAAATGTGTTTAAATTGATCCAGTGACGCTGGATCGCTGGATTGCTGAATTGAAATGTGTTCAAATTGTTCCAGTGACGCTGGATTGCCATTGAATTGCGTTTAAATTGATCCAGTAACGCTGGGTAACACTGGACTGAACTACCGGATCAATATAAATCAGCCGTTAGTCAAATATAATAATGCAAGTTATACAAATTGTTGTTCACTAGTTTAGTTTTTATTGTAGGTATAATTGTTCATAACGAGAATCACTTATTTTCCTCGTAGGCTGGATTTCTGGTAAATACTTTGTTGTGCGTGCGTAAATGGCATAAAAAACTGTTTTATCTACAATAGGTATTTTGTAGAGTCGTGATAGCCTAGTGGTGGTGACCGTTGACTGGCAAGTCAGAGGTCTCGGGTTCGAACCCAAGGCCTCTCTGACTTTTCGTAAGTTATGTGCGTTTTATTAATTAATTATCACTCTCCGTGCCTCGGATAGCACGTTAAGCTGTTGGCCCCGGCTGTCAATTGTAGATCTTTGACAGTCGTTACGGGTAGTCAGAAGCCCGAAATCTGACAACCAGTCTTACCAAGGGGTATCGTGTAACCCAGTACCTGGGTTGTGGAGGTCTGATAGGCAGTCGCTCCATGTAAAACACTGGTATTCAGCTGCATCCGGTAAGACTGGAAGCCGACCCCAACATAGTTGGGAAAAGGCTAGGCAGATGAGGTATTTTGTATTACTTATTAGGTATTAGGGGGGCGAGGGAGTAATACCGACTACTGAACCGATTCTTAAAATTCTTTTAGCTTGCAGCTTATGCCGAGATAAAATTATTTTTTGTCTTATTGGAACGTGGAAACCAATCTTTCTTAAAATGGCCAATGATGCCTCTTGAGGGCACTATGGACACTGGAGGTTTACAAGGGGGCAGTAGAAGATTCAGAGAAAGTTATGGCGGTCCAGGAGCACGCAAAAAAAAAACTCGGAAATAGGAAGTGGATCATATCCTATCCATATATTAAGCCACATTTTAACATTATATTATTTTAAGTAGTTATTAGTTTTAATAATAATAATCTTAAGTATTATAATAAATGCGAAAGTAAGTTTGTTTGTTTGTAACCTTTTAATGCCTAAACCACTCAACCAATCATCCTGCAATTTTGCATATACGTTGTCAGGTGTACAGAAACGGACATAGGGTACCTTATATCCAGAGGAAAACAAAATTCTTATGATAATAGATAGTGCCACGTGCCTTTCGGCAGAGTACAACCCAAATGGATTGTCAAATTCAAAATTAACGCAAGCGAAGCCACGGGCAACAGCTAGTTTATTAAAATTACTCAAACTGAGCCGCTCGTCTCTCCTCTTTATCTGACACACTTCACTGTCATGTTTAAAATTCACAAAGCTTCTTTGTTTTAATTAAAACTTCGTAATTAGATAATTACTTTCATTCAAGTTTGTTTGGTTATAAATAATCCTAAATAAATTATTATTATAAATGAATGTACTCGTAAATGTTTGTGAGTTTATATGATTTTCAATTATAATTTAAACTAATATTATAAAATATAGATTAGCTTTTGTATGTTCTATGTTGGTTTCTAAGATAAACTAAACTTCATAACTGAGTTTAAAAAAATCTTCTACCTACTTAAGGAAAATTCTTCTAAGAAAATGTACTGTAATTTCCAAGACGTATTTTTATTTTCCCTTCATACAAGAAGCAACATAAGACTAGTGATGTGACATGTAAAAGAAACGACTTTGTATTTTTTCCATTTTTTTTTCAAGATGGCTAATCTCCTTTGAGATCCGTTGAGAACTTGCGACCGAATTCGGTCAGGACGACTTCTTAATTCCCTCTAAAAATTTCGAAAATATCTTAGGTAATAAGCGACTGATTTTAATTAATTTTTCACATATCGTTATGTTTTTAGATCTTCTTTATATCAAATATCTGTCAATCATATATGTGACCCTAGGCAGACTCAAACCTGCGATACCAAGCGCAAAAGCAAATTACAATCGCGTCGCCAGCGTCGGCCGTCGCTAACCGAATACAATCATGTCTTATCGGCAAAAGGAAATTATCCAACAACAATAAACTTTCACGAATCAATGATATCAATAACGCGAAGATATCAGCGACTAGTAATTACACAATGTCGAATCAAATATAATCACTCGCTGATTAACTTATCAATTGAGACAAATGATAAGGTTACGCGCATGACCTCTGTGAATCACAGCTCACAGCCACGGGGAAGTTTTATCTAAGTCTACGAACTTTAATGACCATAGATAAGGCTGCTGTGTGTACTGAATGCTAGTGATGTTTAACACAACTAAATGAAAATCACTATAAATATTAGTCAATAATACATATAAGGTTATATTATTAACTAATATTTATAACTATTATATTAGTTAAGCTACATTTTTATAGCGCGCTATTTTTTATGCTATTATTATAAAGCGCTGTAAAGAGAATAATTGTACGTTTTTAGTGTTATCTCGCAGCGCGTTTACTTTCGTTGGGAAGCCAGTGTTACTAGCTATTGACGCTAGTTTGATAACGCTGGATTGAATCATTGAAATACTGGATCAATGAAGCTGTGTTAGCCTAGTAGTAGTATGTTAGTAGTAGCCATTGGACTGGCAAGTCAAAGGTTGTAGTTCGAACCCAGACACGCACCTCTAGCTTATCGAATTCATAAACGTATTAGAAATTAATGATCACTTGCTAAAACGTTCAGACCAGCACAACTGAGTCTTTTGAACGGTGTGTAAAGCCATGTCAGGGGCCTACGGGCGGTTTAAACTCTGAGGTTGTTCAACAACCATACGACGAAGAAATCCCAACAGCAATCTACAATCTAAAATACTAGGTATAGATAAATTATCTATTCCGAGAAAGTAACATTGTAACTTTACTAACACTACTAGGAACACGAGTTCAATGTGTCGAGTGTTCGTGTTGATAACTTCATTATTAGTACTGTTTTCATAATATTTTCCACCATCGTGACTCACTAGAAATGAGATTATAATGAAATCGCGACGATTATCTGCTTGGACGAATTTCACGGGAACTTGTATTGTTTATTTGACAGTTTTGATGGACAAATTACGCTTTCAGTGGCATAGGAAGCGTATTAGACCCAATTTTGGCATGAGGGACAGCCGAAATCCAGAACTAACATAATTTAAAAAAGCAGCCAATTAGGCAGCCGGACTGCCGCGCCGTGACCTTTATAGACCTGAATTAGTCTGTAACTGTCCTACTGCAGAGCAAAGGCCTCTTCTTATCTGTATAAGAAGAGGCCTTTATATTGCGAGGCGTATAGGCTGGCATGGTAATTAATACTCCTGTAGAAAGATTGAGTATTAATTAATTAAAAGCCAGCTCACTGCGTGTTAGCGATGGCAGACCATTAAGGCCCAATTTCACCATTTACTTTAAAAAGATCAGCCCTAGACAAATTGCAGTTCTGAACTCAGTTAAACGCTTGAACCGAGTTTAAGTTGATTGATTGCGTTTAGTGTCAGTGGTGAAATTGGCTCTAAGTCCAGGTTTCCTTACGATGTTTTCATTCACTATTCGTCAGTGGCGTCTTAGATTAAAAAGATCTAAGAAACTACTTACATGATAGACATTGCAAGACTCAATCTAAGTATGTATACAATGTATCCTTACCAAGCTAAACATCAGCTCTAACTTCCAGTAGAATAATTTTCTCCGTAAAAGGGTTATGTAAAATGCGTAAAAATATGTGTATGAGTAAAATCATCGAAGCCTCAGACCGTGAACACCCCTCAAAATGATCGGCGCCTAAATCGGTTACGAGGTCAGTGGAGCGGCAATACTCGTAATATCTCATAAATAGGTTTAAAGGAACTCGCGTACTACGCGGCCACGAACATGGCTAGTGGCCGCGCAGATCAGATTAAACGGCCAACTGACGAACTGACTACACAATAGTTGACGACTGATGGCCGCGGCTAAATTATGTGTAGTTAATTACAAATTTTTAAAAAGTAAAAGGATATTTTCTCAGCTTCAAATATAACACTGCAATTTCTATATACATCGTAAATGAGCTCAGCATGAAGTACCACATGGCAGAATCAAACACGACTTGGTCTTGATCTTGGTAGGAACTTGTGCGATCAAGGTTGCGGCCAAGACTACGACTGACCGTGGTCATGGTCGCTTAGTACCTGCATGAGGTCCCTAAATATCGCTGATCTACATTATATAGAGGTAAAAATTATATCAAAGAAGATGACATATTAATTCTAAACTTACTTCTGAATCAAAGTTATCATGAGGTTGTAGCTGCGCTTGTGGACGTGCAAACTCCCGTCGTGAGTAGAACACGTTGTGCACGCGCGCGTGGCCCGCCACGTCGCGTGCTAACCCTAGCACGGCGCGCACACAGCGCAGCGGTGTGGTCGTGCCGCAGGTCTTGAGGATCCAGCGGCGACGGGACACGAACATGCTGCTCTCACTGTGAAAGAAAAAAAGGAATTAATTAAGTTATATTTAGTTAAGCAATTTTTTAAGGAATATATAATCAAACTTGATATTGTATTAAAGCGACAAACTCCTTCATCGCTCGCAAAAGACTATTATTTTGATTAATTATCACAACCGAAACAATAGCGTTGCTAGGAAACCAGTAAACATTTTTACAATAAAAACTTCTAAGTCATTTCTGAATGAACACATCATAACTTATCTGTGGCTAAACCCAAAACGATAGTCCTAGCATTGGGTACCTGTCTGTGGTCCATTTCCCATAACAATTGTTTCCAAAGCTTATCATTTGTTTAACCACCAAAAACATAACTAAATCGAGTCAGTTGCATTTACGTTCTCTGATAAGGACTAGTAGCCATAATGCGCCCGCGCCGTGTCTATTACGATTTAGGACAGCTGAACTAGTTAACACTAAACTAATTCGGTAATCCAGTTCACTTGAGTTTAGGGTTGACAAAAGATTATCATGACAATTCCAATTGAGATATTATGCTCCCTGTCTCTCCCTTGTTAACTTGTGTCAACCCTTGATATCTATTGTCACATGGACTAAATGGCGAGCTCCTAATTTCTTTTATACCAATCTCTTATAGCTTGACTCTAGTCTGCTGTCAAATTGAAATAGAACTGGGCAGGCCAAATCTGCTGCATACCTGGTCCCGGATTACAGGAACCGACGACGCGGTAGACCCCAGAAAGAGATGGTAGGACGAGTTGGCAAGGGCGTATCAATAATTTATTATTAGGGGGAGCCAGAACTTAAGCTATTGGTGTCGACTGACCATAGATGAATGGAAGCGTTCTAGGGAGGCCCAAGCCCTCGTGACTGTCCTTGCTACGCCCATCGGAAGAATTAGCTTCAAATTACTTTGAACAGGGGAAAAATGGAAGGAGGTCTTTCCCCTGCAGTGGGTGTGAGACACAACAGGTTTATGTATATCATAGTTTCTGGTGGCAACCCTTGGTTCTCCAATTATGACGTTACTTCTCTCCGTTATTACATCAGCTAAAACATTATTATTAAATCACTTATTTTGGGTCAATTATTCGATAGATTACATTGTTATATTATTTATCTACTACTTGTGATACTGTAGTGATCTACGCATAATGATTGGAGTTTGAGCCGCGCGTGTCATCAGTCAATAATTCTGTATAAACTAAACGGCAAATTCTATGTTAGACCACTCTGATTATGTGATTATTTTATACATTAGGAGACAATCTAAATCCAGTCGGACGAATTTAATACAATAATAATTAATCTGTAAACTTTTAATTTCTGTGTAAAAAGCACTTCAAGACCAGAACATCCAGAACTTCATTCCAGAACATCTTAGGGCGAAGGAAATCCGCAATTTCCCGTCGGAAAAAAGGCCTTTTTACCCGACTGCGGCGAAGCCAAAAAGGAGGGTTATGTGTTTGACCTGTATGTATGTATGTCCATGTCTATGTTCCCTCGTAACTACTAAACGGCTGAAGCGATTTTGATGAATGATATGTCGTTGGATTCGTCTTTATTGCGCGAGTGTCACTGGGTATATACAAATTTTAAAAAATCGATATGGCAGATTTTTGGCGCCAAAAGGTATGATTAATAAAAAAAAAATCCCCTAAACCGATCGTGAGAGGTATCAAAATAAAGAGTTTTAAAAAGTGATTACAAAAATATATACAACTTATATGTTTAAACTTGATATAGCCCGCGATTTCGTCCGTGAGAGGTACAGGAACTATGCATTTTTTCGTGATAAAAGATTGCCATAATATGTATAGTACATACATAGTTTAACGACTATATTATAATATAGTTCTTAAACTATCTCTTGGGAAAAAAAATATTATTAAAAAACAAAAAACCCGACTGCTAACTAAAAAGATAGAAACAAGTTGGTTATAGATAGATCATACTTTACACAGTGTTCACAAACGCAGTCGGAGGCATATTAGGCGGAATATTACCTAAAGAATGCCTCCGACTGCGTTTGTGAACACTGTGTAAAGTATGATCTATCTATAACCAACTTGTTTCTATCTTTTTAGTTAGCAGTCGGGTTTTTTGTTTTTTAATAATATTTTTTTTTCTTTTTTTTTCGGACGTGGAATAGATAATAACCGGGAATCGTTCGTGGTAGCAACTACGTACTATGTTGTACTATCTTTTTTAGCGCAACTTTACGAATTTACATATTATAATTACCTAACTTTATTGTATGCATCATATTGTGGTTTTCACAATTAATATCTCGACTTAAAAAAACATTACTAAAAAACGCAAAAATTACATCAAAATTATTTCTTAGAATTATTTTTTTATCAACCCGTGTGAGGGGATCGGGTCATGTTGATACTTGATAATTTAAATGTCAAATTGACAGATGGTTGTTACTAGCCAGTCTTAATAATAAAATATTACATTTTAATTTTATATTTCCTTGTTCATGCAATGATAAGGGAGTACGTTTAATTTTTTTTTTACGTACTCTTGTACTACAGACGTTGAGTATCTTAGGTCAATACTTATTATCACAATTAACCTCTTCTTGTGACCGTTATCAATCACTCCCGAAGTAATGATAAACTATTTTTAAATAATTAGTCGAATTATGAATTCCTATTACTAAAAGCTAGTTTAGACGTATTAAGCGGTGAAGAAATTAACTAAAACTTTACGTGTGAATAGCATCGAGTAACCGCGCTTTTCGTAACTCACGCATTCCCAAGGCACAGATTTTCCAAATTGACATAGTTCACGTGTGCAAAAGTTAGTAATATACATAAATTTGAAGTTTATCAATTAAGAATGTGCGTATTAGATACTAATTATCACTAGCTAAAACGGGGAAGGAAAATATCGTGAGGAAACCATTACCCCTGAGAGATTTTTCAACGGTGTGTAAAGCCACTACGGGCGATTTAAATTCTGACATCAGGTTGTTCATCATTCGATGTAGAAGAAGGCGCTTCCATAACAAATTTTCTAACAATGTTTAGCGAATTACCGTCGAAATTAAGTAAACAATAATAATACGTAAACAAATCTTTCCTTACGCAACCATTCTACATGTGCCACCACGTGCAAATGTTGATATCACTGTACCTGGTCACTGATGCTTTTGTCAACAACACAGCTAAATGGATCTTAATTCCATCCAGAAACATCTTGAAAGGAAATCTAAACTCAAATACGGTGTCTCAAATACCCTGTAATGCAATAAATCAACACAATGCATCCGTCAATCTTACACTCAAGCACTTAGGCAGCTCAATCACACAATTGTTACAATGTAGTTCAGTCTATCTAGTTGTCTACGTTCGTCAGGTCACAGTTTTATTGCTAAACAAATAATTTCAGTAGGCATACTAAATTGTCCTTTGTTTTCTTGTATAGTCTTCCCAAAGCCAGACATATTAATACACTGAGACTGCCAATTTTTGCTGTTGATTGGGTGTTTCTATATTTTGAGCACCATTCTATTCCACATTATTTACAGCGTTACGGAAACCTTCACCAGCTGTCTCGAACTTGTCACTCTTCGTACCATGTTTAGAGATCAAACCAGGGATAGATTTGGTAAGAGTTCGAAACTTTTTAGAGGGAAAGAAGTCTATTGCCACACAAAAAGGGATAATTTTAGTACCTAATATAATTAGAATCTTGCTCAAGTTTCTTCTTTTGTATTGAACTTGTTTAAACTTGGCTATTTACTTTGTGGTCGTACGTGCACAATCAATGCCAGTGCATGGCTCGATAACTATTATGCAATATAGTAAACACGATTAGTATTAACACGTACTCGGCATGTGCTCGAGTAAACATAACTACGTTTTGTAATTATTGATAAACTTATTTTTAGTTCTCTGTAGTGCGTTGACGTTTATCAAGATTGTTATACACACATCAAAAGTGTCTAAGGATCAAGCATTTTTATGCGGATTTCTTGAGATTGAGATGTGGCTTTGTAATAAATTTATGATTTTATAAATTTATATGGATCCTTTTTGGTGCATTTCATAATTTGAATCAGGAACTGTGAATCAAATTCGAGTAAAAGATGAAAATCAGCTGTCAATATTTTCCCTATAAAAACATACAACGCATTGAAGACATTATTAGTGCTACTGTTTCCCTACTACTGATTAAAACCAACGTTATTATGGAGCGGCGACGTCATTTAAGCAGGGAAGAAATGCTCAGAGCCGTGGGAATGATAGAAGCTGGTTCCCGGCAACGTACTGTGGCTTTAGCTCTGAATACAAGTCAGAGTGTTATCAGTCGACTTTGGACACGTTACCGAAGCACTGGTACCGTGGCTGAGCGCCATGGAGGACGGTATCGCTGCACCACACGGAGACAAGACCGATACATTCAAATCTTAACTCGAAGAGCTCCAACAATAACCGCCATGATGTTAGCCGTGAGGCTTCATCACTCTTCAGGGAACTTAATTAGCGACCAAACAGTCAGAAACCGCTTGCATGAAGTGAACCTTCATTCCCGAAGACCGCTACGGGTACCACCTATAGCAATGCACAATCGTAGGATTCGATATCAATGGGCTCTTGAACACAGAAATTGGGCAGAAGAACAATGGCGTTTCGTGTGCTTTTCTGATGAGTCTCGTTTTGGTATGAGACCGGATACAAGACGTATACGACACTGGAGAACCCCTGGACGCCAACAGCGATTAAAATCCTGCCAGGAAGTCCATCCTTATAGTGGTGGAACCATCATGGTATGGGCGTGTATTTGGATCGGCGGAAGAACTGAGTTGATTTGGATCAGAGGCAACCTCAACGCTCAAATTTATGCTGAGACGATTGTATCAGACGTCATCGTTCCTCTACAAGTGCAAATCGGTCCCTTATTTCAGTTAATGCATGATAATGCACGACCGCACACCGCAAGAGTTGTAAGACATACTCTCGCCGCAGCTAACATCAATGTCCTGCCCTGGCCTGCTCAGTCGCCAGACTTGAACCCGATTGAGCATGCATGGGATATGCTACAGAGAAGAGCTCTGCCGAATATGGAGGGTATCCCGTCGCAAGAAGACCTTTTTTTGTTGTTGCAACGAACATGGGCGGCCATTCCACAGCGTGATTTGGATGAACTCATTTTGAGTATGCCAAACCGATGTTCTTGTGTTGTTAGTGTTCGCGGTAGAAACACGGATTATTAATTGTTTAAGTTACCCAATAAAATTTTAAAGAAAACTGTTATTTCAGTCTTTTTTTTGAACTTTAATGTTAGTGGTTCAAATGTCAAAAATCCCTTTATTAGGAAAATGGCAAATTTCTTTATTAATGCAAAGGTGACTTGGTTTATCGTTACTGTGACAAACGAAAACACTTTATTTGATGAATCCTTAAAGAAAATTTTAATTAATATCAATCAGGAGAAAAGTTATTGCAAAAATATATGTTGATCCCTAGACACTTTTGATGTGTGTAGTTTGAAGTCCGTAGCCATTCGCGATCTCATGATTGACGTAGATACTAGCTTTGTTAATTAGTATAGAATTATTGGATAATGACCAGTCGATTGAGCTAGCTTTGAGATCGATATAGTTTTGACACTTAGTAATTTTGATTAAATTGACTTCTACCGCTAACATTGGCTATAAATATGGACATAACTCCAAAACATCATGAATATGTACAGCACATACGAGCAGTTATTTATACGTACACTAGTAAAACACAGGTAACCGGTCAATATGCGATGAACTGAGCGACGGCTGAGTACCGTAACGTCCGTAACTATGACGACGACAACGAGACGGAAACGAATCGATGCCTTGCAGTGTTGCATCTCTCTTGGGCATAAATCATTTCATCTCAGTTCTCGATACGTTGACACCGCCCCATATTGATTCAAATCAAACGGGCGCCTAATACAAGGAGGCATTGGTTTGCAATTTTAGTTCTATCGACGAGATGGTCAGGTGAACAGGACAATTTTATTGAATTTTTAAATTAACAATGGGATTTTAATTCAATTATAACTTTTTAAAACAATACCAATGATTCTACAAATAAAGATGTTTAAATAGGTAGATCGATCGAAGTAGTTGCTGAAATACTGAATCAATTGATGTAACGTTTTTATGCGATGATTTTCGAGTTAGCTATATTGATCAATCATGTTCAATAAGAAAAGTGCGCAAGCGCGTGTTACGTTTAAGCCATTTATCTTATTAAAGAGGGCACAAATAGACGATGCAAGTGGCGGGTTATTTTTACACGTTTATTGTTACCGGGTCGACGACAAAACATCACAACTGAGTGACAGAACTATTAGAATCATTATAATAACTTTCTTTTAGGAATAGTGATGACCTTTCTGTGTATTATACTGCATTTATCACTGATTTGTGTATTAGATATTATTTTATAACTTGCAGGAGCTTAATTCAAA
The DNA here is from genome assembly GCA_936450705.2 of Protodeltote pygarga. Taxonomy (NCBI): domain Eukaryota; kingdom Metazoa; phylum Arthropoda; class Insecta; order Lepidoptera; family Noctuidae; genus Protodeltote; species Protodeltote pygarga. The sequence goes on along the minus strand of OW388264.2, from coordinate 1,896,446 downwards.
TATTATGTAAAATTGTGTTTCTGAACTTTTGCGAATTGAAATCATGTTTATTCTTTCAGGTCTATTCACACACAGATAATTAAAAATATCATTCTTGAATTAACCTCCACGTTTCGGTCAAGATCAAGGAGCTTTGAATTGAACGTAGTCAACACTGACTGATCCTGGGGAATCCCCCAATGGACAAGAACAAGACTTAAACAACTTTATAAATTTCAACGCAGTAATATCAGTAATCATAATTAAATAATAGTCACTAACAACAAACAGCAATAACATGTCAACAATTCGACTTGCACTACAGAAACAGTTATATATAACTGCGCAAGTATCAAGATTGTTCAAGGTCGAGCTAAATTACCCCAATATTGACGATAAGAAAGTTTAGCATATAATTTGTTATAATATGCACGTGTAACGCATGTCTAATGCGCAAAATTGCATGGCAAAAAAGCATAGTATAATTTATTAAATACCTTCTGCTAATCATGCATTCAACCTTAAAATTAAAAAAGTAGCATTTCACCAGATATTTTTATCAATTTATATTAGAAATGGACCCAAATTCGTTACGTTCAGTAATACCTAGTCCTACTAAAATTATCGCTTTTATTGGAAGTTCATGGCCCGATTTGGTGATTCCATTAATCTTTGCCAAGAAGTTTTTGTTTAATTACAAATTTAAATTATAAACTTAAAAAAAAAAATACAAAAAAAAAACAGAGAAACAATCGTGATCAAGCCTGGAATTCGATTTCAGAACATTTTTAACCGAATATTCGCCGAACTGGACACTCGGAAGAACCCAATTCGGTCCATCACTAATAATTATTTCAATATGCGGTTCCAGATCAGTTCGCGACACTACCAAAACTGTCAAAACCACGTTTTTCATTACATTGCGTCTTCTGATTCGCTGATGGAAGGCCATATACGGAGTAAATGGTAATTTTATTACGACTTAAATGGATCGAAAATGATTTAGTGACATTTCATGTTTGTAGAACGATTGCGCTGATATGATGGTACGAATGTCTTATTACTATTATTTATACCTTTACTTAACTCAGAAATTAGAATATATTCAAATTTATAATTATGTATATATTAGAATATATTCTCTATAATTTCTCTGGTATCCAGGTAAGGATACAGGAATAACCAATAACTATATGTATATGTATATGAGAGGAAACCTCCTCTTTTCCAATCATTATCAGCAGCAAAAGCTCGAATTTCCTAAGCATGTAATGTAACCCAGTTGTTTATCAACCATGGTTTATCTCTAGCTGCAAAATAGCTTCTGTTTTATCTATTGATCCATCGCAGTCTACTCTTGGAAAAAAGTCTCTATCAAGTGAACCTACAACATCTGATCTTCAACTTTCCTTATCCAGTCTACTTTAGCTGCTTTTCTCAGGTCTATCTGTCTCAACACCTTCCCACGCTATATTTACCAAGCATAATGCAATCCGTTCCATTGATAAGACCAAATCTTTTCAAGATTTGAAGTGCTAGGAGATATCAGCTATCGCACAAAATAATCAATCAATTGTTTATATTTGAGCAAGATTAAATTTTATCAGTTTTATCTAGTCGCCAAGTTAGATAAGGGTGGGTGTCAACGTCACTTCTTAACTGACTAGAATGTTCGCTATCTTATAAACGTTTAAGATTACCGAGTTAAAACCACTTGGTTAATCTTCAAAGAAAAAAATTTGTGTAATGATTTTTCTCAACCTTTTTAAGATAAAACATTTTCAAAGTTATAATTACTCTTTTACCAACGAAGGGTAACGACTTCTGTAGATAATACTAGGCAGTACAAACATAATTATTAAGTATAAGATAAAAACAAAAAATAAGTATCTAAAACTGATTGTCAATTTTTAGATATTCAGGGGATTAAAAATTGTCGAGTAAGATTTTTATATCCAAGAAAACAATAACTATAAAGACTTGGAAACAACAGTTTTCAACAAAACAACATAAACATTAACATACAAAAACCTAACCAATCACGAGATTGTTCAACAGGCTTACTACAAAGTCCAAAAGGAGTACTTAAGTCTAAGTAACGTGAAGAAGGCCAAGACTTAACCGAAACTCAAGTAAACTGAGCTCGAGGGACTAAATGACGGTGCAAAGGCTGACCCAAAAACTGTTATCGTCGTCTAGAGCAACATGCTCATTCATATAACGAGCGGGTATCACGCTTCCTAGTGAAGTTGAAAGCTAGTTTAGAATTTCAAGAAAACTAGTGGAATAGTTTTACAAATTCTACCTAGAATGGCTATTAAGATGGTCGTCATGAATATCTCAAAAACTATAATGTATATTTGGAATCACCAACCAACCCTTAAAATTTATATAACATTTATTATGAAAACAATATTGAAATTCCGAAGTTGTAAGTTCACGAACTTTCTGAAGGAGGTAATCGGAATCGCTTTCCACACCCCGTACCACACAGGCCCGATCAGCCATGGAAACATTTTAATAAGTGTAATTAAGAAATCAAAGCCAGTTTACGATGCGTAACGTAAAATATTAATCACGTGTAATGTATAAACAATAACAAATCAATAAAAGCGATGTGCACTAATTGTTAATGCAAGAAACAAACGTACCGGCGAATCACTTTAGCGCGGTGCAATTCACTACTTGCGCGACCTTGCCGAAACTTGGCCCGATTTGCTGAAATGTAACCAATTTATATACAAATAACTACATACTTATTTATAATCTGAAACTACACTCGTGAATCGATTTTTAATGAAAATCTATGTTCATAACATTTTCACTTATACAAAGAGAAAGTTGTTATATAAATTTTAAATATTGGATTTCGTAAAATTAAACATCCTGCTGCAGCGTGATTTATATAAGAATACGTATCAAATGGCTTAGAATATGAATGATAACGTTTATAAGACAAATGGGTCAGAAGTTCACACAACTTATTAACTGCGTGCTATTGAACTGAACACATCCGAAATCATCCATTGAATGAGTGTAATACTTCAACAAGAGATATAAAATATACGTTTTGATAACCATGTAAATGTTCATTATCAACGTTACGTTATTAACGGCTTGCGTCCGGATTTAGTCCGATTTGACTGGTAATTACGTCCGAATTTAAATAATATTCGCGCGCATTGCTAATCGACTACACCTCGCCTAGTCAGGTAGTGAAAATTCGCTGCGATTCGCCATTCGTCGTCCTACCAATATTTGACCAATAATCACCTATTACAACGTACAACATTCTTTAAGAGGTCAAGCTACTCATGAAATTGTTTGCATCATACACGAAACAAAATTTCACTTTCAATCTAAACTTGCCCATCAACTGGCGCTCTTTGTGTACATACATACAGAAATTCACGCCTTTTTCAAATGGGGGTAGGCGTAGAAACTACAGAACGCCACATATGTTACTGTTCCTACTTACTCCTTTTGCCTCTACCTAAGGTGAAGGGGATATTAAAAACATTCATACAACTCTTTGAATGAAGTGTCACAAAATTTGTGTGGACTCCACTCAGGAACTAGAAATAACTAGCTCATGATTTATTAGTATAATATTTTTAAACAACGATTGTAATAATAATAACAGACAAGTTAACACTGTAAAGATGACAAAAATTAGAAATATTGCTAGTACTCCTAAAACAATGCTGTAATAAGAAGATAATTTACTTACAGAATAAATATTAGATAAGACAACAAGGTAACTAAACGAACATACATTTTAATAAATTTTGCTCATAGACTACAAATGCAGCAAAGTATTCTTTAACGAGCTCAAACACCCATATTTGAGATTACGATGAAAGATAACTCAGTCCTAATAGTACAGTTAACTATAAACGTTAAACCAATTAGAATATCACTAAACAATACCACTGTAAAATTACTGCCCCAGTTTCCAAATTGAGAAACAGGTAATTAACCGAATGCGCATTCTATTTGCGAAGTTGAACTCCCTAAAAAATCTGGTAGCGCAACAAATGTCAAGTGAAAAATAAATCGAGATATTCAAGACAGAAAATCTAAATAGACCCTCAACAAGTTTCTTAAGGACCCTAAATCCTCTCAATTTGTCAAATGATGCGCCAAAAATTAAGCTCTGTTATGATTTAGTCTGACATACACAAAAACACTAGCACATGGTAGGGCTTGTAACTGCGTCATAGCCTGTTGCTTGCAGCCGGGACCGCGCAGGCCCCGATCGATAGACCGCCGGGAGCACACCACTACATCAATTATATGCACCGATTAAATTCTAGAAACCTGTAACTGCGCAGTTACCTGTCAATTGGGGGTGTGTTGTCGAATAAAATGGGAATGGTTAGGATTTTTCTAAAGTAGTGATTTGGAATAATTGTAAATAAGAAAGGTTGTTTTATGATGTCAACAGAAATGAAATGATGAATTTCAGAAATATTATCAACTTGGACGGGGAAGGGGGTGTGGCGCTTAGATTGAGTAGTGTCCGTACAGACCTAGCCCAATGTTAGTTGCATTAGGAATGCCTTAAAACTATTAAAGATTTGTAATAAAATATAATAATGGTTCTATCACTACAATGATACATTTTATCTTTAATCTTCAAGAAGGATTCGGATGCGTAATGGTATGGCATGACATTCGTACGTGACGAAAATATCGCTTGTATTTACATAGGGTAGTCGGGGAGTGTTACACTTACATCTCAATAATAAATAGGTCAAAGGTAGGTATCATAAAAGCGATGAAACAAAGTAAAACCAAAATTGAGCAGAATTAACAGAATAATAAGTACTTTCACACACAATTAATTAATCCAAATTAAGGAAATTGATTTTAAGAAAACATTTAAATTGACTAAGGAGGCTACTGGCCAGATACTAGCTGGTATTTATCACTACATAGTATAAAACAAAGTCGCTTTCTCTGTCCCTATACCCCTATGTATTTTGATGAGGTTTTTTTTAATAGATAAAATGATTGAAGAGGAAGGTTTATAATTATGTATATTGCACCCGTGCGAAGCCGGGGCGGGTCGCTAGTTAAGAATATAGTAAACCAAAACCGCTAAAGTAGTACTTTAGAATTCTAGAAACTTCGACGAGATGAAAATGCTGCGCAGTTACCTGAGAGGGTTGGGGACTAGGGGGAATACGTCAGTATCACACGTAAGTACAATGATTCACAACAAGGCAACAAGGCAATTAGTCGATCTTTTGTATTCATATGTTTTATTATATTGTTTTAATGTTAATAATATGGTTGTACGTATCTAAGTTATGACGGGACTAACATACAAGATGAAATATCTGAATTTTTAAAAATACCTTAGCTAACATTTTTGATTTATTTGTTATTATAATATTATGTATGATTGTAACGCTCATTGTTTTATTTATATTCTCACCAGTCTGTAGGTAAAACAATCAAACACAAGGAAGAAGAAATTCAGGTAAGGAACAATAATATGGTACCTAATTATGACGACGACATCAACATAATAAACAAAGTTAGCCGCTGGACGGCAATAAGAGACCAAAAATAGTAAGAAACTATTCAGCACCTTGTAAACACCGCCAAGGGAAGCAGTTGCACGAGCCACTCAAACGTGCTGGGCTGAATGATTTCCCGAAATTATTAATAGTCACGGTTTACAAACCAAGAAAGCAGCACGTGTTTCAGAAGCCCAAGAAAAGTTTAATTAATAATATTTTTTGAGACACGTTTAAGGGAATTGCCTAACACTTTGGATAGAGGTAACTTAAACATTTTATATTTAATAATAAAGCTTGGCGGGGTTATTAACTAAAAATACATCAACAAAACCTCTTGCAGATGATCAGAAATGCAAAACTAGAAAAAATCTGCCACAAACAGAGATACTCATATTATTAATACCTGGGATACTAGTACTACGAGCAACATTTTGTATGCATACTGTACGATTAAACTATATTTTGATGCGTGTGATATTTGGCTTTTATAATCTTAATTAATATCCTAATAACGTACTAATTAATCCAAAGATCACGGGGCTTTGACACACCGGTAAACTAGTAACCAGAAATTGGCAATCGCCCATAAATCTTATTTATTTTGATAACGCTGCTGGTGTAGACTAACTAATATTAGTTATACTAACTGCATCGTTATGATGTTCGACATAGGTATTGAATATTGGCAGTTACCAATAGCATGCGAATTCGAATTGACTTTACATGGACGACTAGTTAGTACTTAACAGTTTATTATCATGCTTAATTAAATACCTTTTAATTTCGAACCAAAAGAATTATTCGCTATTAGTACGAGAAATTAATTAAAACAAATCAATATAAAACACATGCTAACTTACTTAGTTCTAAGCAGTGATAGCCATTTTAATAAATTCTAACAATACGCGTGATTCTTTTGAACTCTCAATATGCAACCAAAATGTATAAATTCAGTTTTTCTAACCAATCGGATATTAAGCAAGTCAGTTTAATATTATGGTATGTTGACTTGGCAACAAAATTCGCGAACTTGGCCCTGAAACGTGAGGTAACGAGTGCTATCACGCGCTGGTTACATGCATTAAGTTACGTTCACAAATGTTGCAATAGTGTTGCTAACATAGCTATTTATCATGTCTCTCGAGGAGTATAGTCGGAGATTCTTAGGTTTAATGAAAGCTACTATTCAAAAAACAACTTATTATTACAGGAAAAATAATAATGCTATTTAAAACAAATTAATCAGCTCTCAAAGTTTAAAAAAATATTAGCGATGTATTCAACCATTCCTCAAATAGAAGGAGCCTAAGCGTAGGTAAAAAGTGTAGCCAAAAGTAACTAGAGCCAAAATGTGTTTACATAATCAAAAGACAGCGATGACCTTGAAGATCATTTAAAACTGGCCCCTGCTAGAACCCAAGGCTACCAATATTAGCTATTCAGCACAGCATTCAATCAAGACCACTTTTTGTCAAACACCACATCGCTTTTTGTTATCCTTATTTGGCCATTGAACCGTGGTCGTGATATCATCCGTGAACATAGATTGCTTCTTTTTTAGGCCAAAGTAATGTAGATGCAATTGTGTAGTTACGAAATTACGCAAAAGTTTACTCGAGGCAAAAAAAAATCAAACTAAAATGGTGTAAAAATAAAATTCTTCTCTTAAAGGGCACTTGACAGAAATAAGAAAAAAGAATTGTCATCTTCATTCCAAGAGCCACTACACAGCGCGATTTCGATGGCACAGCATTATACAAGAAGGCGCAGTGCATGCTCAAATGGAGTGCTGCATCAGCATCTTGAAGTGCAAAGCGCACGCGCGCCAGCGACTACCTTGACCTTACCCTCGCCCAACCCCTCGACACACCCCCCACCCCTTGGGGTGAGCTGTTGGTAAGTAGGTACTATGTTTAAAGGCAGTGACACACACCAAGTCGATAAAGTCTTTGTTCTAGTTTTAAAAGGATGGAATAAGGAGTCGGCGGTCGCGAGCGTTAATAAATTAAAAACGGGTCAAAAGAAAAAAGTAATAGACAACATAATAATTATGATTGCAACAACTTTGTAGTAAGTAGTTAAAAAAGGATGGGTTAACACTCTACTTAAATCAGATGTAGTAGAAAGTCCAGTAAATACATTAATTATACCAAAAAAGATTTATCGTACGACTGTCTCCTAATTTACAAAGCAACGTCTTAAAATAACTGGCAATACGCCTACCCGATCCGATGTTCCGTTTTTACCGGCGAGGTAAACAAATCGATGGTTAAGGGGCATTCGCAAGGACGTCTGCCGATTTGTTGGACCAAAAGTTGGTGGGTTTGCAATCTCGTAAATCAATCTAGTTTTCGAAGAAAGTTTCTGGAATTTTGTGGGATCGTACCACTACTTCTTAAGACATTTAGCAAGTAAATGTTGTCACTTGTATGCCTTACAGTTTGAAAATATCTTTTGTGTGATCAGAATCATATAAATTTCAGTCAATGATCTGCTTATGCAAGACACGTGTCGATCTCGACCGATGGAATCAAACAGTCTACCCGGTGTTTTCATATTCAAATACGCTGTAAGCGTGACCCAGATTTAGACATACGAGGGGCGGCTGGAAAGTTATCTACCTAACATAGAAAGAATAGACATAGGAAGCTAATTTTTTTTTATTTTTAAATATAGTCCCCTGCAACTGTAATACACTTATAACATTTGTAAATAAGAGACATGAAACCGTCAAAAAAAATATTCTTAGATTGGTCGTCAAAATAGTCATCCACAGCGGCCTTCATTTCCTCATCGGTTGAAAAACTTTTTCCCCTTAGGTTTATCTTCAAATTTCTAAAAAGAAAATAGTCACAGGGGGCCAAATCTAAAATATAGGGTGGATAGTTTAGTACCGTGAAGCAGTTATTTCTAAGAGCGACCTTGCATGGGCAGCTGTGTGGACGGGAACATTGTCGTGCAAAACTAAAATTCCTTTACAGAGTTTGCCTCTTCGTTATTCTTTGATGGCTGCTCGCAGTTGGTCAAGTAAACCGGCATAGTAAGCCGCGTTCATCGTAGTATTTTTTGGTAGGTAAGCTATCAAAAGAATCCCTTCTACATCCCAAAAAATTGTTGCCATAAGCTTGCTTGCTCGTAGAAACACCTTAAACTTGTGCGGTGGCTTCTCCCCTTAAATTTCCACCGTATTGACTCCTGCTTGCTTTCGGGTACCCATTGGCGAATCCAGGTTTCGTCGCAGGTTACTATTCAGGAGATAGTTTCTTCTTCTCTGTCTTTTACCAAGTCCAAAAATGCCTTACAACATTCGACGCGTCGTTGTTTAAAGAAGGGCGTTAGCATTCTGGGCACCCATCGGGGGCCCACCTTTGACATCCCCAAATGTCCGTAAATAATTACGTAAAAGCATTTCTTAATAATCCCGACATCCTTAGCGATCTCCCACTGCTTGATTCTTTGATCTGCGAGCATTATTTTTGTCGCTAGGTCCAATGTGTCTTCTGTGACTGCAGAAACTGGCCGACCGTTACGGGGACCATCTTCTAAGCTTACACGGCCATGTTTAAAGTCTTTAGACCAAAATTTTGTTACAAAATCGGAAGGACATGAGTCACCAAACACATTGAACATCCGTTGTTTGATTTGCGGCGGAGTATTTCCCTCTTTAGTTAGGCTTTTATCACGGCCCGCTGCTCGATTTTAAGCGTTTTAATATTTTCTTCCGACATGTTTACTATGTTAATGCACTGTTCCTAACGAAAACAATAAAAACAAATGAATGCTATTGTTTTCAAATAAGGAACCTATAAGTATTAAAACTACATAGTGGGTAGTACCATTTTTGTAACTTTATTTATCAAAGTAGATTATATATCAGCCACCCCTCGTAGCTTATAGCTTTATTTCTATTTAGAACTGTAATACTATTCTGTAATATAACAAAGGATTGTTAAGATATTTGCTAAGTAACAAAGGCTCTCTGTTGAGGGTATAAAAAAAATAGTCATATGAAGGTTTAAGCTGACAATGAATTCTGTATTATTAAACCTTGATCTTTAAAGTATTTGCTAAATTGAATGTAACTATATTTTAAACACGCCATTCACTTTTTGGTTTAATATTTAAGTTTACATTTAAGTCTTCCATTACTTTATTGGATTCTAGTGGTTCCATTTAAGCCACAACAGCCCCATCAATTTCACGATTACGGCAGCCATTCACTTTATAACTAGCGACACAGTGTCCAAACACTAAAATCATGTTTTTGTTTTCATTTACTATTAGAACTAAGTTTTTTCATTAAAATAAAAAAATACTATTTCAGATATACAAGAAAATAAATTATTTACGGACTGACATCAATAATATTGAACTTATAAATGTAGAGAAGTGGTACAATATTTTGGGGATTATAGCATTTCATCGAGCTTGGCTAATGCCACAAATGTTTCGGTTATTGAACCTTATCTAAAAATATTGTGATACCAAGACATAACAGAACAATCTGATAAATAATAAGTATTTTTTTACGTAAAACGGTTTTGTCATCAAAACTTAAGCTGTGTACTTACCAAATATCAGATCAATCTGTCAACGGGAAGGGGGTGAAATATCGATTACTAAACAGAACCAAGTAATAAACAGGTCAAGCTATGTAAAACCGTTTAAAAACAATGCGACTGCAATATACTCCGATACAAACCAGAGAAAGTGCTAACTAATTGAGTCGTAAAACCATGCAACAATCTGGAAATACAACCGTAGGTTTTGATTTCTGGATTACATCTGAAATGTCTTGAAGTAACTAAGAAAAGCTTAAGTAATGTCTTACTTATGAAGATTCCAGATTCAATAAGGAATTAAGTCTAATTTTATTAATACTTTCTAGCACATTCGATTGCGTTTACATATTGTAGACATTAGAAATACTTCCCAGACACAAAAATAACAAACATAAACAGACAATTCTTTGCCTAGATAAGTGTATTACAAATCTTACATTATAGCAGTGAATGATCTTCATTCATCAATAATCAACATCGATAAGCAAGACTTGAGTCAAACTGAGGACATTTCGAGAAAAGTTTCATCTATCAACACAAAAAATGATTTAGATATTACGTAAAATGTAGTAAAACTATAAATGATGACGCAGACGTCGATGAAATAACTCTTTCAGCACGCACAACAGTGTTTGCCAAACATCCCAACTGGCCAATATTTGGACAAATATTACGTCTGTATTCAGCGCGAGGATTACCCCATCGTGATGTGTTTACCTACACCGTCCATGGAGCTTTGTGAATAAGCATGGGCTTGAGAACAGTAAACAAAAAAGCTTTTAAAACTGCTGCAAGAGATTTGAATGAAACGTATAAAAATTTTGTTTGAATTATGGAATCAGAATGAGGCTTTAGATTGATATCAATATAAAAATGAAATATGGAGAAAAATTTACAAGAAAATTTGACAATTTCGGCTTAATTGATAATGCTAATATTAATATTTAATAAGAAATTTGAAAAAACAACTGATACGGATGGGATTCGAACCCACGATCTTCGGCTTACCGTGCCGACGCTCTAACCGCTGAGCCACCGTATCCCATCAGAATCAGTCGAAATTTCAAATCTCTTTATACGCCAAATTTCTTATTAAATATTTATATTTAATAAGCTAACATGTGCTAAAACATGTAAAAATTTCACAAAATGCTAATATTGTTAAAATCCTTATTAAGTTAAAGTTGGGAACTTGAGTGATGATAAACGAAATATAAATATCTTCTAAGCAACGTTTCTAATTAATACAAAGTTCCACATTTGAGTCCATCTATTTTTATAACCCATCCAAGTGTAAATAATAATCACTCTCAAAGATGGAAGGTAATTGATAACCAGAAGACAAGTTTGTCACATTCAGTTAATTAGGTAATATTTTGGGCAAGAACGCATCTGTTTACTCGGCAGTATGACGCCAAACATAATGTGATTTCAGATACTTTACGTCAAATGACTTTCCTGTGGTGTTACACGAAAATAACCCACAGGGGTAAACCATAGAGTAGGTTATTATAGTGACTAATATTATAAGTCATCATCATCATCAGCATGTATTAGTCCACAGCTGAACATTAGCCTCCTCCCAATGCATGCACGCCACTATTGTGCTCTCATTGGAAGTATTTGCCCATAATCGCCACGCTAAACAAGCGGGTTGGCAATCGCAGTAGCAGATGATTACTGTTACACAGAAGGATGCTAGCCATCCTCCGGATCTTTCCCTTAGTCGCTTTTTACGTCACCCGCGGTACGTGTAGGGGTGGTTCTATTCTCAGGCCGAAAACCACACGGCATATTATAAGTACGGAGTGTAAATGGTTCAGAATCCCTGGCCTAGACCATTTGCCGGTACAGGCGTACTAACATTTTGAATTAAAGCCAAAATAATACGAGCATTGCGTGAGTAATGGACATTTAAATTAAATTGACGTGATAATATTTCTCTTTTGTGTATCATTATTGGTTTGGTTTTTTTATTAGGCAATTTAGTTACAATTTCCGAGTAAATTGATACAGTTGAGAACAAAGTATTCCTTGACGTAAATAGGGTATTTCCCTTTATTGTTACTCTTCCTTCCCTAATGACAATAAATTCAACGGCAACATCCAAATATTTGGGGAGAGTAATGAAATGTTATGACACTGAAACTATTTGTGCCTTTTACTTAATCCATTAAAATATTTTCAAAACCATTAACCAAGAATTACAAAGATTTGTAATGGTTTAATTAATTTTAATACAAGTCTGATTTCATGAAGCATTTGAGACTACATTCTTCTTCTTTGTCGTTCCCTCACTGCAGAAGATCGTGCCACACATACGTTTACTCTACACATACGCTACGCTTACTCAACACATACGCTACGCTTACTCAACACATACGCTACGCTTACTCAACACATACGCTACGCTTACTCAACACATACGCTACGCTTACTCAACACATACGGTACGCTTACTCTAACACATACTCTTCTCCAATTTACGCGGTCTTCCATAGTGTGGATCGCTTTATAGAAACTGTCTCTAACTGTCTTCTTTATAGCGTCTAGCCACCTTCCTGGTGCATTCCTTTGATCGCGTATCCCTTCAATCTGGTCCAGTACAATGTGTCTTTTTGAAATTTTAATTAAACTTAGCACACAGAGAGATATATTATCCCCATATTATATCCTAGTCCTAGACATAAGATTACTTTTGATCCTGGTTCAAGCCGTTAGCAGAAGTCCTAATCCTATCCTAAACAATATAAATGCGAAATTAAATTTGTTACCATTTCACGCCTAAACCACTGAACTGAGAATCTTGAAATTTTGCATATACCTACGTTGTCAGGTGTACAGAACAGACATAACCTTTCATCCCGAAATAAACACTGTTCCCAAATAATACAACAAAAACGTTCTTATGATAATAGATGGTGCCACGTGTCTTTCGAATCATTTTCATGATATTTCAGTTAGTAATTAATAAAAATAATTAATCACAAAGCCACATACCGTTATCACACGCATGCAGCATTTGCTTAGGTGCGGGTAGCTTGTCTCACGCACACGTGCGCAAGCGATCATTTACAATTAGCATTGTTTACTATGAAGCTTTATAGTAATGAATACTGTATTGTTTTAATAAAAACTATGATATCTTGTTGTAATAGCAGCTTTGTTTACTGTGCTTTGAACTTTGTGCGATACGGACTCAAATATTTACAATGTTTATTGTGATTGAATTGTGTAAAAAGTGAAAAATGGCTGCATACATCGACGACTTCATTATTCATGTATTTGGAACAGAAATGACAGGGATTTTAGTGATTTATGCAATTCGCTAAGAAATCATTCAAAAATCCAGCTGGATTGGAACTTGGAACATACTTATTGTAAACCAAATTCGCTAAGTTCCATTGGGCTAAGCTAAGATTGGACTTTTCATGACCTAAAATCCGATATACGTTGATGATATTTTCACCGGATGCATAAAATCATCTACAAAAGTGGTGGTAATCAAAAGCTTAGTTCATTGGTGAATAGGATAACCAAATAAGCAAATGAAACCTTGCTATTCCAAAAACAAGACATACAAATAGGTCCTAGACGTTCTCCAATACCACTAACCAAGGACAAAGAGAACATAATAAATGTTAATGATTTTGCTTATGGTAGTTACCCCTGATTTCTTGACCGTGCATCAATAAATACAATAGATAATTTAATTTATCAAAACAATAGATAGTTGAAACCGGTGGTAGATAGTTCGTCAAGTGTCAGTTGTAGAAATATTGTACTAATTGGATGGTATTGGGAACATAAACTTTAATAGAAACAAAGCCTTAATTGTTTAGGAGGTAATATTATGTTTTGAATGATCTTCAACCATCACCCTCCTAGCCTTTATTATTCCCAAACTTTGTTGGGGTCAGCTTCTAATCTAACCAGATGCAGCTGAATATCAGTTTTCAAATCTTCAACGTTCAACTTTAATCTATTATTTACCAATATAATTAATTTGTAATACGCACATGAATCCGAAAAATAAGTCCTTTGATTTGGCAGTCCAACGGTCATATGACTAGACTATCATTCTTTTCGATATTTCCTATTGCACCTTATGTTACATGTCTCATCCAGGCGACATGTGTAATATGTGCAAGGTGTAGCTTTCACTCTCAGATAGTTGGCATGACGCCGACTCGCGTCATAGTATACGCACGCAACTCGCATCACCACTACGTAAAACTACGCAACCTATCTTACTGCAGTAAGCGATAAAATATTTATAGTCGCTTCATTAATGAAATCAGATGTTTTTGTAAGTTTTTGAGCCAACAAAAACATATTTTAAAAGCAATAAAATAAATACAAGTTATTAGACAGTCAGAGCTGACGGGATTCCGAATGAGCGGGTATAACGACAAAAGTAGGTATCTCAAGTCTTTCTCTGGGTCATGTTTAAACTCTGTGCTTCCATCAAAATCGGTTCAGAAGTTTAGCATTGAATACGTAACAGACGAATTGTTGATTTGTCCGTCTTTTACGCAGCAAATGGCCAGGCCCGCCGCAAGCGGGCGTGCAAGGCGTGCACTGCACGCGGGCGGCACACCTAGGGGGGCGGCAAATCGAGGGACTTACCACACATTTATGTAATTGTCATAATACCCACCCCACCATAAGTATATTAAGAAATGTCATAGCGTGGAAAAAATTCGACCGAATGACCTTAACCCCGCCATCTACTGACATCTGTTTTCAAACATTACCTAATTATCCTTTTTTTGTCAAAATTTAGAGTAAGTAATCTAGTCGTAGGGTATTTTATAATTGGTATTGCACGCGGGCGACGAAACAGCTAGCGGCGGGCCTGCAAATGGCATTCAATTGACGTGGTTCGTTCCGGTAATTAAGTAGTAAGTATTGATCTCAATAAATTCTGTGATTTGGATTGTACCATGTATTTTTTCTGTGTCCCGATTTTTCCGTTCCTGTGCAGCTCTTTTCTAAAAGTTCCGTTATTTGAAAAAATGGATGTAGCAACACTAAATACACTACACAACTTGCAGAACTGCAATAACACGACTAACAAAACAATACAAAGATGTAAATGTTAAATGGTGTCAACTGATCTAACTGACAATCAATTGACATGTCAAGTGTCAATCAAAATAAGAAAATATTAATGGACACTTAACTCCAATGATTTCCAATGGACGTCTTCTTAAAGATTATTATAGGAATCAATGCAACAATCAATAAACTGTGACCGTCTTGATTCATTGCAATATTGCGCGTGTTTGCGTATGCGCAGGAGAATAAGACGTGTAATAAAAATAGTGGGGGACCCTTTAGGAGATTAATGCTCATGAAATTGAACAACTTGTAAAAGATTTCATTTCCCATACAAACTTGCTGATCAGCTGACGCTCTTTGTACGAAGAATCAAAACAGATTTATTTTTTTTGGAAATTTCGCAAACTGATGTTCTACAGGTTGTTCAGTTTCATGGGTAGACTGACCTAAATCTAATAGAACGTTATGGTCTATGGACTATGCTTTAAGGTCTGCAATAATGTTTATCAAATTTTATTGGGTAATTTTAAAGAAATATAATTATGTAAATTGTTAACATTGTGATGTTATTTTTAAACCTTTATCGTGTGTGATATATCAAATATTATGTACCTACAATTATACCTACTTCATAACAGTTGGCAAGAAACCCTATTGACTCGTATATCTATTTACTTTCTTATTAGTTAGATCGAAGTATACAAGTGTCATTTATAACATCAAAATGATTTAAAACTTCAATTTGTATCAAGTCTAAGAATACTAGATTTCTAAAATAACAAAAAGTATTAAGAAAACAACTTGTGACGTCAGTAGTTTTTATTCATTTACTATTTCGATTGCACATAATCGTTGGCAATCGAAAACATTGGAGTTACTAGAGGTAAAATTATAAATTGCATTATTCATAGGATTATTATAGAAACACGTGGTTTGAACGACACTATATCACGAATTCAGGACGTGTACTAACAGTCTCAGTACCTAAGGTGGTAGAATCACGTATATTCAGCCAGCGTGATCTTTCAAAGAAAATTAGCGTGAAATACGTAAGATCCGAAATTTTTGTAGGAAGAAAAATTGATCATCATCATCAGCCTGTATTAGTCCACTGCTGAATATAGGCCTCTCCTAATGCGCGCCACTATTGTGGGCTCATTGGAGGCTGGCAAGACTGACTGGGCAACTGAGTTGGCGATCGCAGTAGTAGATGATCACTGTTACACAAAAGGATTCTGCTGACCACCCTTCGGATCTTTCCCTTTGTCGCTTCTTACGTCACCCGCGGGACGAGTAGGGGTTGTTCTATTCTTAGGCCGGAAACTCCACCGGCCGAAGCGGGAATTGAACCAGCGACCTATTGGTCAAAGCTACCAGCCGTTCTACAAACTAAGGTACCTATCCGTAATCCTGCCCGTGCTATTAAAATTATTTTCTACATTCAATCTCTGATGGTAGTTATATCCACCCCTTGTACTAGAGAACTAGAGGTAATCTTACGGTCAGTGAAGAGAGCTGGAGGGCTAATCCCCTTTCTAAATCTCCTCTCTCTTTCCATAATCCCTCATAAGGTGGGCAACGCGCTAATAATACTTTTGGTACTGCAATCGTCTATAGGTTATAGTAACGATATACCTTATTTACCACTTTAATAATTTAAAAAGACGGCGAATTACTAGAAACTTCTAAAATTCAATGCCAAGCAATATCTTGAAGAGAATAATTATTACAGATGTCTCAAGTTACTGGTCATTGCTATTTGCTATCAGACTTCAATTCGTATAAAATCATTATCAGTGTTACACTACGGGTCGTAGTGTAACGCGATACCCTCCCAAAAGTGTCCCGATAACCTGGAACGGCCATGACAGGATGACGTAGGGTTAAAACTACAACTCTCTGTTTAAGATAATCACTTGCCATATTTCGTCATAGCAACAACTGATAAGGAATTACATAATTCCAGGATGTTATACGTTTTAAAAGACTTTGAAGTGGATTCAATGAACCTGTTTAAGAATGAAATAGATAACAATGTTTGAAAAACGATTAAGCTTTTTAAATCGATGTGTGTCAACCAAATAGCCGAGATAATGGGGTAAATAAAGACAATAAATTGGCAGATAACCTTATCAATACCTCATGGTAAAGTGCAAAGAAAACTACAGTACATCTACATGGCGGTAACGTGTATTAAAAAATCAATATAATTATGATTAAACTCTAGTGAGCCAATATCCAAATATTTAAAGATATGAATTTCGGAACAATTAATAAAATACCTCTACAATCGTGATAAGCAGAGAGACGAAAAAAACAAAATAATTTTGTTATAATGATGTTAATAGCCAGACAAAACATTTCTGATCCACACTTTTATAGAAACATTCGTGAATGAACAGACTTGAGAAAAAAATAAAACACACTTCATGGCTTGCTTTTTTTGTTCAAAACACAATAAGATAAAATGGGGGTTCCTCAAGGATCAGTTTTGGGCCCGTTTCTGTTACTTTACTATAAGTTATTTAAAAATGACAAAAGATTCGATGTCAAAAGAATAAAAATATTTGCTTATGATACATCCCTAATTTTCGAGGCGAATAGAAAGAACAGAAATCTTGTAGATCCTATACTAATAAATATAAATAAAACATTTTGTCAATTCAATGCTTTTATGACTAATCTGAAGCAAATGATTCAATCAAGCTTCATACAATTGTTATGGATGGGTTGGATTTTCCTCTGAATTCTTCTATTTGAAAGATCATTTACACTGTAATAGTTTTCCCCTCAATCGAAATACCGTTAGACCTTACTTTGACAATAATTATAGCATTTTTAAATGGCTTTTTTATAATTATACTGTAGGCGTAGTTCCTTTTGAATTCGTGTAGTGTTATGATTGTGATTCGTGTGAATGATCTTTAGAGGAAAATTTCTTTTCAAGCCTTTTATAGAACAAAATACAGCTATTATTAGTACCTACCTAGACTATTTCTAGTGAAATAAGATCTCATTTATGACGTCAATTGCAGACGTATCATTTTTATAAGTACTTTATTGTATTTTTAGCTCTTAGATCCATTGTTCGTGTGCTGATTCAAGGTTCTGTGACCTGAGATTTGGACTTAAACATGATAGAATTTTGACACTTGTCAAGGTCTAAATTCTATCACATTCATACATTATAAACTCTACATTCATTTGATGTGTATCATCATAAAAATCATCATTGTTCTATCATCCCCAGCTAAATCACATAATTTTTTTTAATTCATTTTAATGGATCGCTGATTACCCCGAAAGAGTTAAATGATGAAAATTTACACAAACTTCCTGGATAGTACCCGCATAGCGTAGAAAAGTCTACAAAGATTTTGGCAAACATTTCCAGTTTATTATTGACTCGATTATCTTGAATTAAACTGGAGTTTGTAGCAAACCCTTCAGAAAAGGTCTAAATTCGTTTATTTTTAATTTATTCGCTTGAAATCAAACTAATCATTTTTCGTCTACCCTGGGAAGATGTTACTTAAGAACGACACAATTATCATTCTGTTTCACTCTTCTATATCAGCCGTCATCTGAGCATTCATTCCTCTTTCATTCATATTTTACTTCACAAAATCTATCCACATTTTTTGGTCTCTCTTTTCTGCTCCCTCCATCAACACTTACCGATTACACGCATTACATTAAAGGTGAACAAGAAAATATTTCATGTAGTTAAATTACACGCCTGATAGGCAATACAAACGGTAAATACGATATGAACTACATAATTAGGTCAAAACATGACATTCTATAACCTAAAACATTACGATTGTATCCAATTTCATGACTAATTTCTGATAAATCAATTTTACACCATATTTTACGCCAGAATTCCTACATGAGTCACATTACAAATGCTTTCTTCACGACTAGTTAATAAATAAATTAAATAAATATTATAATATTATAACGTTTTTTTTATTCTTTATTAGGATTTAGCGCGTAAAAGCAATTCAGTTTGTATGGGAAGGTTCAATTTTAATTTAAATGGATGATTGCAATAAGCACAAGTAATAGTTGAGGATCACGGTCGGTCACCCTTCAAAATAAGTACAGAAAAAATCCTGCAATATTCGAAGTCAAGGGGTCAACTAACGATGCAATGAATAACTACATTCCAGGATCTGCCCGTAAGTGGGCAAAACGTCTGCTAGTACCAAAACAGCGTTCTGGCTGTGTACTTGGATTTCTGGTACACCAATTTGGATGGATGCATCCTGACATCCATTTGGATGTAGGTATAGTCAGATTTTAAATGGACTTTTTAAGTCTAAATCTAAACTAAAGATAAGATTGTAACGGATAAACCCAAAAACGACTTATACGATTTTAAACATTCTTACACCACATGCACTGTATTTTATCCCAAGGTATCTAAAATTAAAGGAATAGGACATACAGCTTTTATGGGATATACTTACAAGAAATTTAATGTGACGCGGACGAAGTCGCGGGCGATATACTTAAACATAATAGCAATAAAGCTTGAAGTAAAGGTTTCTCAATCAGTCTTTTCAGCGACAAATCAGTGGCATCATGCACCTTGACCTTGGCTCAATAATAATAACTTGCTGTCAATAATTGGAAATGCAATAAAGCAATTTCTAGACGGTCATTAAAACGTTTCAGGTGGAAACTTTCCCGCATACCTAATAAAGAGCGAATACGAAAATCAATATAAGTAGGTACCTGAATATGCTCACAAACGAAGGGCCAGGGCATGCCTAAAAATAGCTTTCTATTGAGAGAATACAATGAAATTTCTAGACTACGAAAGATCGTTCAGAAATATTGTTGTAATGATGTAGAGTTCGCGGAGCAAATTTTGCTCTATGGTTGAGATACAATGTCCATTTTATAAGTGGTGTTTATTTGCAATTTTGATCTTAGCTTTTGGGCTCTAAAGTGTGAATGGACTCAAAAGTTAAGGATCTTATCATCATATTATATTGTTTTTTAATACAAATTACGGCTATGTGATGCCTTCGAAACATATTAGGACTTTAAAAAATACATAGAATACCCCGCTCGTATTTCTTTTTCAATTTTTTTCGATCTCATATCGCTGTTCGTCTAAATATGACAGGAAGCCTATTCATTTCAGGTTAGATGTGTGAAATTCTAAATATTATTAAAGCAACTTACAGATTAGACCACAATTAAAACCTCATGAAATTTACCCTAAATTGCACCAAACATTCCCAACATTTTGAATATCATCGAAAATGGATTAGAATCTCGACAACGCGACTAGTGGAGATCAAATAGGTAATCTTTAGGTATAACGTAGGTAATTAAGTAATATTAGTTCCTAGGTCTGAATATTAACTTATTCATAAATCATTAAATCCAATCGGCCAAGAAAAGTATGATTTTACGTGGATATCTGCAATAAATTAAAACTTATTCGGGTATTTGATAGTTTTTGAGGTAAAAACAATTATAAACAAAGTGTGTAAGACGGTCTTACCCTCAATTGAGCCTTATAATCCTGCCTTATAAGAAGTAAAATCGCCAACCGATATCAACAATCGTAAATTAAAGCCACGTGCAAGCGAGTAACAGAACCATATACAGTACTATACTATATACAGTAGAGTAATACAAGATATATAGTAAACTAGGTATATTCAGTAGCTTTATTACTTGCAATAAGTACTTGAGTCATTCAATCAATATCACCATAACAAAGAAACGTATAGTCTTCTTCTTAATCGTATGGTGGATGAACAACCTGGTGTCAAAGGTAAAAAATGTATCCTAGTAGTAATGGAAATTAATGCTATTTTTCATTAATTTCATTAGCATGCTAATTTTTATGTCTTAGCAGGTTACGTGCTATTGCTATGCTATTTGCTAAAGTCGGTTTTTAATTATGATCATGAATAGCTGTGATTTGTGTAATGCTAATGTTTTTTCAATATGTCCCAACTACCTACTAGTAGGTATCACGGTAAAACGTAAATGTATAGTAACGTATAAATGTATTATACTCTTCGTAAAAGAACCTCCTAATTTGTACCTTATTTATATTCGGATTAAAATCGTTATCTGTATATTCTTCTCATCTTCTATCTCTACCATTCTAAGTCTATCTTTTATCATTCTCATATTCTGGGCATCTTTATCAATATTTTTCAAGGTGCACTTATTGGAATCGATTTTTTGGTCATATTGATTCTTTGGATGGCTTTTTTGGTAATTGTGATTGTTTGGACTTCCATATTATTTATGTTGGTCCAGTTTTTTAAGAGCGAGGGTATTTCTTTGAACTTCCATATTTATATCAGTGCAGTTTTTTTTAAGTGCGATGTTTTTATTTAAATTATGTCTCAAGGTAGGTACTTTAGTTTCAAGACAGACATTTTTGTGGTAAGAAACCTGATGAAGATAAATATATTTCTGAGTAAATACGCTTCATTGGGGGGGGGGCGTTCTATGGGGGAGGCCTTTGTTCAACAGTGGACGTCTTCCATGATGATGATGATGATGATGAATTACGCTTCATAATTTTAATTGCTACTGCAAGTAGGTAATTGGTTTCCTTTTAAATAGAAGCTGCATTACTATACTAAGACAAAAATCGTTTCCGTCGATGTGAAAACAGTTAGTACCCATACTACATAATTTATGTGTTGCAAAATAAACCTGCTTTTTCAAGGTCAACTTCAAAAACAGACTAATTGCGGCGTCGGACAGTTGAAGATGCTATTTATATCCCGCTGTCGCTACAGAAAGGGGTATTTTTTTAACTATCACAGAGATATAATATCTCCGAAACTACTAACTCCTACGAATTCTTTCATTAATAGGAAGCTACATTATTATTTATTCTAGTAGGTTATGTGTGTGTGTGTCGTGGCGCATTGGTTACGGATTCGCTTTGCAAGCATGAGGGTGTAGGTTGAAACCTGGCATGTACCAATATGACCTTTTTCAATATCATATTTACTTACAATTAATCTAAGACACCACTGACTAACGGTGAAGCAAAACATCGTAAGGAAACCTGGACTTGTCTGAAATCGCCAACTCGCAGTGAGCTAGAGTAGTGATTGATGCTCGATCCTTCTCTGTATGAGAAGAGGCCTTTGCCCTGCACTCGGGACAGTTACAAGCTGGTTTATTATTTATTAGGTATTATTCTGTATAAGTTACGTTTAGAATTTAATGAATATTTTACATGTTTATGCACATGTTTTATGAAAATATTTAATAACTAGCGACCCGCCCCGGCTTCGCACGGTTACGCTAATATGCATGTATTATACCTACATATTGAATCACTCTCAAAATCCGTTACGTAGTTTTAAAGATCTAAGCATACATAGGGACAGACAGACGCGGGAAGCGACTTTGTTTTATACTATATGTAGTGATAAACACGCAAAAACAACTTTGTACATTTTTCTGTGTGGCTGTCGCCAGCTCGGCTACAATTTGCGATAGGCAGACTGATTGACTGATAGCCTATAGACAGTTATTTTCCTAAACACTGTTGAACATGTATTGCGTATGTAACACGATAAGTATTATGTAATTAAGATCGATTCGATAACGTATCGGTGACAGTGACCCGATACTGGGTGACTAATGCTTTATTTTCCATATCGACGTAACTGACATAAGTTTTTATGTTGACGGTAGCACATTGCGAAGTGTGGTGTGTAGTTTTTTTCGGTAGGTATTCTAGAGTCATAGGTACTCTACATGGTGTCAATTTAAGGTGTCTATCGCGCTAAATAGCTATCTCTCTCGCACATTGAAGATATAAAACCACATCGCAAGAAATTAAGTTATAGAGAATGACATTACAAAGCTTCAGTAAAAATATCAGTTTGATCGGAATAAGTTTTCATACATAAAAATTACCTAAACAAAAATTCATTTGAAGCCATTAAAAAATTATAATAAACATAGACTCACGCCTGTATTACCCAGAGGGGGTAGGCAAAGGTGTATGCAGTACACCCACGTCGTCGACTATGTTATAAGTCTCATACATAATAGGGGGCGAGCCTATTGCCATTAACCGGGCACAATTCCAAACTGCGTGCTGCTACTGAAAATTTCCTAATGGAAAAACTCAATAACATTTTGCCCAACCCAAGGATCGAACCTAGGACCTCGTGCTCATCAGGTCGCGCTTACTTCCACCAGACTAACGAGGTTTTCAAATTTAAAAATTCTACGCAAAAATCTCAATTGGGTACCTATACAATACTTTTAAGAATTTAGAAAAAAAAAGCATTTTTAGGTAGGTATGCATAATAAGTAGGTATTTACAGTATTTTTTACTGTCTGTTGTTAATTGTAATAGTTGTAAGAACTCTTTTGTAAGTATAGGGTAAGTAGGTACTATACGTATGTAGGTAGGTATAATACATAAGTAAGTAAGTAAACTTAACATAGTAACACCAAAAATAAACATTGTATTTCCTTTTTAATGTTTCAACCTAGACCATAAAATATTTCATTGCCACTTTATTTGACTATGTAACTTTTGCATAAATCTTTTTTATGTATTTTTTAAAACATTTTATTTTATGATGAAATATCTAGGTACTTTTTAAGGTAAAGCATGCATAGGTAGGTAGCTAAGCATTCCATGTGATTTCAAAACATGGGATTAATATGCTATTGTAACTTGAAACCCTCAAGACCTTTGACATTTTGTCTACACCCAAGTCTTACAGTGCTTTTTTTTTAATATAATGAAGGGTATATAAGTGTTTGCTTAGATTTTTACTTTTAAGCCTAATGATAACGAAGTAGGGCCATAAACAATAGAGATATAAAAAAAATGTTCTTCAACTCTCACAATCTTATTATGACTATTCGATTATCGAGATTTTCAGTATCTACGCGATTTCATTTCGCGGGCCGGATCAAATTCCGGGGCGGGCCCCATCCGGCCCCAGGACAGCCCATCAATATATATGTATATATCATAGCTTAGGGGACATAAAATTGCAGACAGTCCACATTTTTTGTGCAGACCATGACAGAATGTCCGTAGAAATAATAAATTCATATTATTTTTTAAACATCCGCAAAAAGAGGGGTGTTATAAGTTAGATGTTTCCATGTTGTCTGTTGAATTGTAGCTCCCAAAAGGATTAACCAATTTTCATTTAGTTTTTCTTATTTGAAAGGTAACTTCATTGAGTGTCCTTATTAAAAACAAGGTAAGGTTTTTGTGTCAGAAGTTTTTCAAATTTTTAATTAATAAAAATAATAAATTGTTTATTTTAACTTGTTTATATATTATTTACATTGTTTTTTTAACTTAAAGGTACGTATGTACCTACAACCTAAAAAGATATGTCTACATACACGTATGTGTATGTAGACATATCTTTTTAAGCAAAAGCTATGCTTGTAATTTATAGATATTTATATTACTTATTTTACGTCTTTTAAGTAATTTTTTTTTGACATTTTGCTTTGTTGACAGCCATCATCCACCAAGCAGACTAACAGGGTTTAATTTATGTTAAAACTAATAAAATGTGTGATCCCTGCTATCCCTATTATAGATCATATTCTGAAAAGCATAAGAACTATATTAAAACTTACCTAAGGACATAGGCGTCGACTTGCTCGCTCTGGGTGAAAGAGATAATCTCGCAACGGACTATCTTCAGAACATTCTCCCATTGTTGACTGTAAAAAAAAAATAAGTATGTTGTAGAAAAATAAAAACTATAATTTATAATAATAATAATAGTGGACTCAGATGTCATTCGGTAGGATAGTCAGGAGGTTCCTTTCTCTTTACCCCTAACCACCGTAGCTTGGACCCTGTTCCTGATACCGATGGGCTACTACTTATATTTTATATATTTTTAAAAGTACCTATATTTTTATTTTTATTATATAGGTATATTTAAAAATGTATTTTATATGACTGTATTGAAAATGAAAAAATGAGAATAATAATAATAATAAAGCTTTATTTCAGACCAAGTTACAAGTCCATACTTATTAAAGGATTAACAAAACACTTATAAAATTTGTGTCCGAATAAATGTTTTTAGGATATTTGGGTCCTGTTTACTTGGAATGACCTTTAGGATGCTGTTAGTGATAGCCCGGATTCTGCTTAGGATGCGAGCCGCTCGCTTTTATGATAACAAATATTGAATTTAGAAAATCCTTTTTCTAATTGAAATAGAGGATTGTTTCAAATAAATTCTATGTACATGTACATTTACATTTCTATGTACATGTACATTTACATTTCTATGTACATGTACATTTCTATGTACACCATAAATCTTCTAAACATAAAATAAACCTCATGTTTTAATTTCTCATTTAGACTTTGTACTACTACTTGTGATAATATTAAAATAATATTTTTCCTAAAATTAAGTAAAACTGTACTTTTCAATAGTAAGTAACAAGTAAAATGTTACTATAACACATTTCCATCATAGTTTCCATTAATTATGTATTAATTTAGCAACATAAATATTATAAAACCAGCAGCAACAAAAATGTACTGTACCAACTTGTAATTTTTTGTATTATGGATCAGTGTGGTTTTAGGGGCGGAATTTAAGCTTGTTGAAAAAGACGACAAACTGACCAAGTAACAATAAAGAAAATTGCATCTATCTAATGGTTTTTAATATGACAATTATTTAAATCCCGCGCGCCAGGCTTGGCCCATCCCTAATATCGGCTTCAGGCCAACCACAGCAGCCGAACGGTTCCGCCGGGACCCAATTGTCGTTAAAATACAATAACAGCTGATTCCAGAACTTTCCACAACAACAAACTACAGGATAACACAATAAACAGATTTTTAAAATGTATTTTTGTTAGAATATACATGGAACCAGTTTTTCTAAGATTTAAGTATAAGACAGGTCTTGAACACAATTTCGTAAAGTTTAGGTTAAAGAAATTTTGCATTTATACCGGTAACCTAACTATAAGCAACTTATTACGTAATATTTAGCCGGTAAAGCTCAGGTAGAAGATGAATAAGAGACAGGACAACACTCACCGAGTGATTTTTCTCAAATCCGCATTTTTCGCCGGTGTAAACCAAATTTCGATAAGTTTTTCAACACCCTCGAAAAATTGATCATTATTTTCACTACTAGATATTATTTCTGTTTCAGCCATGGCTACTTCTTGTTATTTGTAGTTTTAAAAGAGCAGAATTATTTTTACTGAAATTATTTCACTGAAAACTTGGCGCACAACCGCAATGATTAGACGTCGGAAGTTGACTGGATGAATGAAACAAATTATTGGCAAAATGCGGGTGAAAGAAGAGATGGATGATGTATCAACATCTCTTTCTTTCAGAGCGAGCGAGCCGGCGCGCGTTTGCGTTCGGAAGTACGATCAAAGAATAATGTCATTATCAGACCTCTTTATATTTTATTGTGGCTGTATGTATTGCCAATGCGTTAAAATAGTTTTTCACTACGCAGTACTTATGCTTAAAATTATTGATGTTTGTCCAAATCCTTTACATAGGGGATTACCCAGAAAATATATTTCATAAAATGGGCGTATTCCCCCTCCGTAAATAAAATGAATGACTTTGCAGCATGTATAATAATCATGGGATAGTACTTTTATCTCCCTTTTATTCAATATTCAATCAAATAAATGTTTCCCAAAGCAGATTTTCACCCAGCGATCTAGTTTGTTTCTAATATTGGCAACATCTAATATAATAAGGTCAAAGATTGAAGAATAGAAAAAGATAATTTTTGTCATATTGTTATCATTTAATATTGGGATAACAAGACATTACAAATTGAACCAATAATTAAATTCATGTTATAAATAATACGAAAATATTACAATAATAAAATATAACACAATAACTACATTAAAACAATAAAAAAATAAATTATCATAAATCTTCGAAGGCTGCAACTAATTTGTGTAAACGGCCATCCTCAACTTTTTTTAATGTTCTAAACTTGGGTTTTAAAATTGGAATGCTTGGTGGGGAGTCTAATTCTTTCTCATCTTCATAGAAATCTTCAATATTTGGTTCCAGATCCTTTTTCATGAATGATCCAGTAGTAGGTCTTTTGTCTTTTTTGCTTTTTATAGTTTCTATATTAGCATTTAACTCTACAAGATTCTTGTATATTCTGTCATTGAAATGGAAGTTCAGCTTTTTGGTCATCTGAAAAAAGATTACAAAAAACCATTAGCTAGAATATATTAGATAGTCAGGAGTGCAACAAACGGTAAAAAAAATGGTTTATTTTTATAGGTACCATCAAGTATTTTATTATTATCATGGCCTGTATTATTATATCTGGACTTATTTGTACTACAGTTAGGTCACTAACTCAGATATTTAATTTTTCACAAAAACTCACTTTAGTACATAGCAGCCCTTTGTCAACATTTAAATCTCCTGATGCAAAAGATGCAAGAGACGTGGGGTGCATTTTCTTCGCATCAGATATATAACTAGCTATTGCTTTACTCGAACACAATGTTGGCTGACTTAGTTCATTTTCTTTTTGAGATTGTGACGACATTCCTTGAGATAGCGAATTTGAAGAACTGGCGGCATCGTGAACAACATTCTTCCGCGACAAAGATTTCGCTTTAATTTCATAATTTCTAACCAGGGTTTTCTTAACTTTTGAATCAGAAGCAGCTTTTTTCATTGCTTGATTAAAATTTATTAAAATTATCAATATTTTGTAAACAAGAAATTCAAAACGACGACACGACGTTATCTCTTTGACATTTAAAAATAGGGTGACCAACGTCTGCTTTAAAAAGTGAAATCCCCCATAAAAAGTGAGTTCCATAATTATTTTTTTATCATTTAGTATAATTCTTTACTTAAATATTCGTCTACAGGAGCTTCTAGATAAAAGATGTTGAAGTATTGTGGAACCTGTAATGGTGCCAATTCTCTTGCACACGCTCTAAACTAATTTAGACTCATTGTCTCTCTTTCTAACAGAGATCATTAGAAAAGGATAGAAGATTTTTATAGCTGTCAAAACGAGAATTTAGTCGGCACGTCATAGAGGTCTCGTCTAATTCCACGTAAATTGCAAGGACGTAGACTAATTTAACAGCTCTAACTTTGTAGCTCAATTTGCTGTCCTTTTTCTATGGGGTTTATTAGAAAGAGATATGATCAATGTCAGTAATAATTATCAATCAGCGGCCCAGTGGACTACGATCATTTGTAATATTTTTACATTAATATTTGATCATTAATATTTTTATTAAATACTACTGTAAAGTTGGACAGTTATCTATCCCTACAAAAATTGCGAGGTATCAATCCACCCAACGACGGTATCAAAACTTTGCCTATAAAAGTCATTAAATATTAGCGTGTGATGCGAAAACTATCAATGATACATAAAAATAATGTATTACATCATAGATGTTTACACCTACTCATCATTATCCACGAAAAAGTCAAGTTGTGCAAGGATATATGTAGTTATGTTTGAATTAATTATACCTAGTTTAAGTCACAATTAGGGAATCAAAACACGGGTAGAATCGAAAAATGATGACATGCCATGCGTATCATAAATAATAATTCATGATATTAATTCATCCAACTAAATAGTTGCATAATCAAGGTTAATTATGCACACATAAAGTCCTCGGACCTGTCGTTTCGATATTATGAACTTACGACGGCTATATTATTACTAAAAGTAAGAAAAAAAAATTGTATGTGCCTTGTGCTTTCGATGTCAGGCATATCTTATCTTACCCTATTTTATGGGAAAGTCCACCTAAAAGATATGAAGAAACTTGCACCAGTCTATGATTTACACAGTAAAAAATATAAATAAAAGTTATTTTTAGAAAAGTATAGTGCAGATCTTTTACCTATCCCTATATATAGCGTCTATTTTACAAATAATTTGAATATCTCTACTCAGGTAGAGTAGCTTTCTAAGTTTCTATTATTTTCAGACGAAAATAATTTGCTGTCAAGTATGTAAATGTCAAAAACTTCAATGGAAAGTGGAGTCGTCGACGATTGCAATTTGTACGAACTTCCTAAATCTAAAATTAATTTTAATTCATAACTTTTAGAAAATATTTCAGCTAAATACATCGAATTCCGTCTTCCTCTTTAAACTATTTTTTAAGCGATTTACTTAAGAAATATGTCAAACAAATGTGTTGACTTTTCCGTGAGTATTTCTTTACTTACGTACAGTAAGATGTGCAGACATTATTTTTGAAATAAAATGTTTTTGCAGAATCCTGATAACTTGCCGGTGGAGAGTTTGACGTTATCAGTGAAGAATGCCGGAGTTGTACAGCAAATTAAAGCCTTGGTGAGCCATTTCGAATTGTAACACAACATTGTGAAATGTTATTCAGATTATTATTTGGGGAATACCCTACTTGTGAATTCAAATAGAGAATATATTGATAAGGAGGTATCTTACGCCCTAGCAATGTAGGGATATCCCCGAATTTTATATTTATAACATGTTGTTATTGATATAACCTTGGAATGATGGGTCTAATGTTGATTAGTGATGTTTGCATTGTTTTGTATAACAAAACTCAAGTACCTGTCTAATCTTTAATACTACTACTACTACTACTACTACTAACTATAAGTTTTTATTTATTTTTTTGTCACTATTGAAAATATTTTACACACTCTAGCCACATTTATATTTCACCTTTCCCATCGCAGGTCTGCTGGCAGAAATTCCTAAATGGAATAAGCAGTACCTTTGTACATAATTTTAATTATCATGTTACTGTAACTTTTTTTTTTGTGTGTACATTAAATAAATAAATAAATGGTTATGACTGAGGTTATATGAAATTAGAGAATTTTCTCTTGCATTAAGTGTCTAGTTTTAAACATATTGGTAGTTCACGATGCACAAATGCCTACACCTGTCCATCACTCATACTTGTGCTATAAAGGAATCAAACCTGCTAAACTATTTTGCTTTTAGCACTAACTCCAACAGGGCATGCGTGTACCCAGTATTTCATGAAGGTTCAATTTTATAAGAATGTGAGTTAATGAGAGGATATCAAATGAAAGATGAAATATAGTAATAGTGTTTTCTGTTTGACATAGTTAAATTTATAATTAGAGAGCCTTCCGTAGGGTTTTTTTTTAATCTATTTTTTTTAACGGAGCTTTAATCACGCAAGTTGATTATGCCAGCCTCGTGGGTAACATCAAGATCAATCATCATCATTTCATGGATGGCAGCACTTGGAGTGGTTGAAGCCTCAAAAAATATTAATAAGTACGGTAATTTTAGGATCCATACTGGGTGGAGAAGCATGAACTAATATTATATGAGAGGCCACCATCAGGCAGCACCATTGTGCTCGGGGCTGTTGACAGTTGGAAGGCTAAGATGGAAGGCTATTTGGACGATGTCAAGTGGCTTCTAAGCTTAGAATATCACAGGTGAGTTTTTTTTTTTTTGGTTTTGGTATTGGTATGGGGGGCTGTGTTCCGCAGGTCCACGTCTAGCGCATATTCTGCGACCCTAACTCCTCGAGACATGCTAACATCGCGAAATGCTGTTTATGTGTAAGTAGTACTCATGGAATGATTTTGTAAACCTTTCTCTGATTAACTCTCCAGAAACTACAGAGTTGGTATATTACGTCTCACTGAAATATTTGTGTAATATGACGAACTAAAACTCGTACCAGAGGTACACACTCGGCTACACATTGCCAGTATAAGCTGACATCTTCTTATATGAATAACCTATAATAATGTGGTCAGTTCATACTAGTTCTGTATAGCTTGATGTCTCAAACTACAGCAAATGATGCGCTGATTGCTAATTGAATTGTTGCATGTAGTACAGCTTAGCAAAAAAGAGTCAGAGGTTGTGACAACTGGATCTAAAAATAAAAATCTTAAAAACTAAATATAAATATTTAATAAGAAATTTGAAAAACAACTGATACGGATGAAATTCGAACCCACGATTCCACGATCTTCGGCGTACCGTGCCGACGCTCTAACCGCTGAGCCACCGTCAAATCTCTTTATACGCCTAGGGCGTGTGGTTAAAATTTCACAAAAAAAAAAAACTTAAAAACTAAGTTAGTGAGTACTAAAATAACTTAAAAGTGATTCATTTCATTTTATTTGATGACAAAAAGTTCATCGTAGAAATATGTAAGTACCATATGACTTGTAATTTATTTGTAGTACGAGAAGTGCTACAGTGGCGCCCCCAAATTTTTCCAGACTCTTTTTTGTCAAACTGTACATTACGTTCTGTTCTGTATGCGGTTCCCTCCTCTCTACTCTACTCTACTCTTTTCTCCTTCTCATATATATAAACTCTTTGTAACTCTTTTCAGATTTTGGAGCACAATTCTCTACAACCCCCTCTGTATGGATTCTCTAGTATCGTTCCTACAAGAAGCCACACCTCCGTACTTACCCCCACACGAGAGCAGAGATGTTCAGAGGCTATATGAGGACATCAGAAAACACGTGCTAATAGTGTTCAGTAGATTGGTAACTAATAAAGAAAGTAAGGTATGTGTAGCTTTTTAACCAATTTCATAAAAGAGTAGGTTGCCTAAAACAATTTTAAGGCAAACTAGTTTATCCAAGGACCTAGGCCAAACTGGTTAGGATTTGGATATATTGCACAGAATCCGCTTAGCCTAGTCTCTGTAGTAGCTCTAGAAATCACAAATCGCTTCATTAGGAAACCATGCTAATCATGAAAAATCATGAATAAAATATGGTACGCGATAGTGATGAGCAAATTGCCGCGCAATGATACACGACCTTCATAAGCGCTTCCCTACTACGTGGTTACAGCTGTACTGAGCGGCGTGTGAGTAGTCACAGTAGAATGAGTGGATATTTAGGAAGGAACTTGGCGCTTGAGATGATGATGACAGTATCGCCAAAAATAATTTGCGTAAGCATATTGGTCATAGCGTGCATTCTTACGGAGTACTTTGAAGGCTACTACTACAGAAGTACAATGCAAAGTAAATACCTATAAAATAAATGACTGCCTCGTTGGTCTAGTGGTAGCAAGTGGGACTGCTGAGCATTCAAACCAAGACTCGTGTCTTTCCTTCATATTGTACGTACCACCTTTTCAGGTGATTGTACTATCGTGGACAAAGCCGGTACACCACTCTTAGGGTTAGAATCCGAACGTAGCGTTAGCGACCCCTACGCACGTAGCATCGTTCAAAGCATTTTAATCGCAAAGTGATGCACCGTTCGTGTCCGCGATAGTACATTGTATTCATACCAACTAGTTATTCGTAAATTCAATTCACTTAAAAAATTCGAACAAAAGAAAATTACAATCACGTCTTAATTAAAAACAAGTGTATCTTTGTTTACTTTCAGTCACAATGGATGACCAAAGAATACATGGCGGACTTGTTATACAATAAGTTTATATTCACTATACCGATAATATGGGACTTGTGTTTGACGTACGGCTTAGATAATGGTAGACATGTGGGCAAGCTACTGGATTGCGTGTTTGGACTGCAGCCGAGATACGAAGGAGATGTCATTGATGGTCTTACGTTTGTTAAAGAGGTGGGTTAATTTTTTCTTGTACTAAGTTAGACTGCCGCGTTAGTGCCGATTTCACCACTGACACTGAACTGTGAAAACAGTTTTGTGGGGCTTTGTATTAGCTATAAGATAAATGTAAATTGTTTTTTAATAAAGATACATACATACTAAACGCGATCAATCGAGTTAAACTCGGTTCAAGAGTTTATCTGAGTTTAGAACTGCAATTTGTGTATGGCTGAACTTAGTTTTTATTAAACTCGGTTATTAAAGTGAATGGTGAAATTGGGCATTAGTCTAGTGGTAGTAATCGGTTCATGGGCACGAGGTCCTGGGCCCGATTCACGTATCGACAAAACGTCTTAATAGAGTGGCAGTGTAATGACAATGGCATTATTTTACGTCTTATGGTATTCCGCAAGTACTTTTTGAGGCCAGTGACATATTTAGAACAATGGCAATAGCATGGTGTCAGAATGGTCATTTTTGGTAAAATAGCAGAATTGGTGGTTTCGATCCCCAGGTCAAGTAATAAGTTATTGGGTTTTTCCAATAGGAAATTCTCAGTAGCAGCACGGTCTGGAATTGTGCCCGCTTAACGACTATAGGTTCATGTGAATTAATAAGCATACTTCCTTTTTAGGCCTTTAAATACATAATCTTACAAGTAAATAAAGATTATGACAGCGAAGACCCTCCGAACCTTCCTGAGACATTCAAAGGTAATTATTTTATATTAATTGCTTTTTTTGTATGTAGGTATATCAAGCGATCAGTCTAGTGACTAAGCAGATGTGTCTAATAGACAAATAGCATGTGGAGTTGCTTCCTCATCAGGAATAATTTATTGCGTATAGTCAGCTCATAACGAGCGATCTAGGTCTAGGATTTTGCGTCTTTTCAGTTGGTTCAGTGAATCAGGTATAGTGAGCTGTACTGCGTGTTGTAGTACTCCACCACCAAAGACCGGTGATAATATTTTGTCTGAATCATCATCTGCCTAGCCTTTTCCCAACTATGTTGGAGTCGGCTTCCAGTCTTACCGGATGCAGCTGAATACCAGTGTTTTACATGGAGCGACTGCCTATCAGACCTCCACAACCCAGATACTGGGTTACACGATACCCCTTAGTAAGACTGGTTGTCAGACTTTCGGTCTTCTAACAACCCGTAACGACTGCCAAAGATCTACAATTGACAGCCGGGGCCAACAGCTTAACGTGCTATCCGAGGCACGGAGTGATAATTAATTTATAAAACGCACATAACTAGGGCCCGGAAAAATATGTATTAAAAAATGTAAAATATGTACATATAATATGGACGAAAAAATGTAAAATATGGAAAAAATATGGAGTAAAAATATAAAATATGGAATAAATATGGAGTAAAAAATAACAGTAGGTACCTTTAAAGGTAAGAACTTTACCTTTTTCATTGCTTTTTTGCATTAAAGACATTGAAATGAGTAAAGTACTTAACACATACATTAAAAAAATTATAAAAAGATGTTGAACTATTTATGTAATAGGTACAAATAAAATAACCCTCCTTTTTTTGTAGTCGGGTAAAAATAAGTTTTATTCAAGAATAGGAATCATGTATTTGCTTTGCATTTATCAACCTCCACTACATCAGCCACTACATTGTCCACTACACTACACTACATGGTTGCAGTAGACAATCAAGTGCTTTTTTTAAATTATCAAAATTAAATCTGACGATTTGGTCTAAATATTTATTGATTTATTTATTTATTCATTAATTTATTGCATACTTGTGGTATAGCTTTATATTGGCTAAAAAATCTTTCCACGTGACATGACGTAATGAGAGCATACATAATGTGGAATGAACTTAGAATCAAAAATCAAAATACGACGAATAAAACGTGAGAGAAATGAAATACGCGCGGCCGTATGGTCATGGTGGCGAGAATGCAAACACGTAAAATGATAATTATCAATTTTTGTGAACTAACTCTTGTTCTATGGTATAAAAATGGAAAATATGGATGATTGTGATATATTTTTGTAAAATATGGACTTAACCTTGAAATACCTTAAAATATGGAAAAATATGGAAAATAAAAATTAGTTTTTCACATTGTAAATATGATAATCGATGTAGAGAACACATTCTAGACCGAAAATCGTGTAAATTAAAAATATGTATTTACATATTAATCCGGGCCCTACACATAACTTACGCAAAGTCAGAGGTCTGCGCCTTGGGTTCAAACCCGAGACCTCTGACTTGCCAGTCAACGGTCACCACCATTAGGCTATCACGACTCGACACGACACGAATATATTGTCTGAATCGTACGGACTAAAAACCACACGGTGTTCCTCGGCGGACTACGGCGGGAGTACTGGGTTTACTTGCGCATTTACCGCCCTCCCGCCTGTGGCAGTGGTTTAGAACCTGAGATCTTGGACTTGCCAGTTAACGACCATACCACTTAACCGTTAAGTGGTAACACTAAGTTAAGTCTTAACGTATTTATTAATTGTAGTCCCCACTAGCGGTTTAAAAGACGTGGAAATCTGAGAGGTGTCTGCCCAGCTGTGGAATGTTGTGTGCTGACAGTAACAATATTGTTTGTAAGGTTTTAGTGAGATCCGACGTCCGTCCAACTCGAAGACTCCGGATAGACTGACGTTCAGCATGCTCCGAGATCTGGTGATACATCTCCTGGACACTAGTATGACTATGCGGATATTTTTGGAAGTCTACCCGAAGAGTGTACAGATGTTTAGAAAAACAAATTTTGTTATTAAGTGAGTGAAGTTTCAATTTAATTATTTATTATTAACTAGCCCCCGGCGCGACTTTGTACGCGTGATTATCCTACCCCAACGCCTACTCTATCCTACACTACCCTACTCTACCTACTACCCCTACTCAACCTCTACCCTACTCAATCACTACCCTACCCTACTTTAACTCCAGCCTACTCTATCCGTACCCTAATCTATCCCTACCCTAATCTCTGACAATGCGCCACTCTTTTGGTTAATTGGAGGTATTTGCCCGTGATTGGCGATCGCTGCCGCTGGGCAAGTGAGTTGGCGATCGCAGTAGCAAATGATTTCTTTTAAACAGAAGGTTGCTGCTGCTCATCCTCCGGATCTCTATATGCATACTGGTGAAGTATGGGGGTACTAAACCCTCCCGTCTAATCCTTTGGGAAATGAACTTAATGTTATGTAAAATTTTCTTTCTTTCTATTTTAATTCGATATTTCTATCATTCTGTTTCAGTATAGTCCAGCTATACGAGTACGGTATACCGCTGTTATACGAGAAACTCGAGGAGACGGGCGATCAGACCAGCGTGACGTACACTGAGATAGAAGGGTACATTGACAGCGCACGCGCAGAACTTATTGATATATTTAGAGAAATACTCGCCGCGTATAAGAGTGCTATTTTCAGTGGAGAGTGAGTATTTTTAATAAGTCATAAAATAGTTTTAAGTGTTACTAAATTAATAAGTTTTAGCGGTATTAACATAATTATTGTTTTTCGTAATTTTAAAAGTCATGTCAAATTTTTGGTAATTAATATATTATATTATACACAATAATTATTGTTATAATAATAAAGAGAAATTAATAATAGATAAATATATAATTAATAAAGAGTCGTGATAGCCTAGTGGTGGTGACCGTTGACTGGCAAGTCAGTGGTCTCGGGTTCGAACCAAGGCGCGCACCTCTGACTTTTCGTAAGTTATGTGCGTTTTATAAATTAATTATCACTCTCCGTGCCTCGGATCGCACGTTAAGCTGTTGGCCCCGGCTGTTAATTGTAGATCTTTGACAGTCGTTACGGGTAGTCAGAAGCCCGAAAGTCTGACAACCAGTATTACCAACGGGTATCGTGTAACCCAGTACCTGGGTTGTGGAGGTCTGATGGCAGTCGCTCCATGTAAAACATTGGTATTCAGCTGCATCCGGTAAGACTGGAAGCCGACCCCAACATAGTTGGGAAAAGGCTAGGCAGATGATGACACAATAATTATTGTTATGCATCATCCCCTAGCCTTCTTATTCCCAATTTTTGTTGGAGTCGGCTTCTAACCTAACCAGATGCAGCATAGCAGAATAATAGTTTTCTACGGAGCGACTGCCTGTCTGACCTCCGCAACCCAAAGGGATACGATATTCTACTGATCAGGATTTTCTAAGGGTACTGACTCCCTATAGCGATTCTCAAAGATCTTCATAACAACCGGGGCTAAAGGCTTAACGTGCTTTCCGAGGCACGAGACACAAATATAGACAGACAACGGGACAGGTGAAACTAAATAAAAGCTTGTAATATCACGCTTCTTATCTTTAAGAGGTAAGCAGATGAAGTGGCAAGCAGTAATTCTTTCTTTGTCGTATGGTTGATGAACTAATTGTCCGGCTGTCAAATGTAGATCTTTGACCGTCGTTACGGGTAGTCAGAAACCCGAAAGTCTGACAACCAGCCTTACCAAGGAGTATCGTGTAACCCAGTATCTGGGTTTTTTTTTTTTAAATCTTTATTATTTATAGAGGGTTTTTAAAAAAAAAATGCCACCCTCATCGTGACACTCCCAAATACAAAAACAAAAATATAAAAACAACTAACCTACCTTACTACTAATTCCTTCAAAATTTAATCTTCATATGATATTGTCTGTGAACCCAGTCCCAGACTCTAACCTTCAATTTGTAACTTTATTTCAGACATAACGGACCTGTAATTCTATTTCAGAGGCAG
Source organism: Protodeltote pygarga (assembly GCA_936450705.2). NCBI lineage: Eukaryota > Metazoa > Arthropoda > Insecta > Lepidoptera > Noctuidae > Protodeltote > Protodeltote pygarga. Next base: position 1,858,951 of record OW388264.2, on the reverse strand, counting down.
CATAGCGAACTTAGTGGAAGACTACTTAGCCGTGATGATGGACGGGTTGTCGGAGAAGCTGCTGATCAAAGACTATCACGCATGCTACCCTGTTCATGATGACTTGGAGATGTTGCGTCAGGCGTACCCTGATATGTATCCTTTTAAAGACTTATCAGACATTTCAATCCTAGTTATTATTCGAACATTTATAACTCGAGAACTGCTGGACCGATTTTTATGGTTTTTGATTTAGGTATAGGATTTTTCGGATTGTCTCGAATAGCAGAACAAATTTTAAAAACAATAGAATTATACCCCTAGGTTAGGGTAGAGTCTAGATAGAGTCTAGTAGATCCTATTATAGGGTAGGGTAGAGGTAGTGTTGGGTAAGGATAGAGTAGGATAGAGTAAGGATAGAGTAGGATAGGGTATCCCTATCGTAGGGTAGGTAGAGTAGAGTAGAATAGGCGTAATGTTACTATAATCACGCGTACGAAGTCACGCTGGGCAGCTAGTTAAAATAATAGCGTTAATCATCAATTAAAGAAAACAATTGTATTAAATTAACTTAAAATTTTCGAAATGTTAACTTACTTATCTTGCTGACTGTACCATCAAAATCTTACATTAAATATCCTGAACAAACTACAGCGACACAGTAAAAACAGACTTCATCCTCCAAGCAATATACTCCAATCTCGACGAACCAGTGCCAGAATTATCAGCTCCCCAACCCCCCCAAATACCCCTTACGAACGGTCATGCTACACCCCCTACTCATGGTGAAGAAATACCTGATAATGTGAGAGAAGAGTCTTTGATAAGCGAAGTGAAAGATATACTCCCCCATTTGGGGGATGGCTACATTTTAAAATGCTTGCAACACTATGGTTTTAATGCCGAAAGAGTAATTAATAGTATTCTAGAAGATAATTTAGCTGCTCCTTTGAGAGGTAAGTCTTCTTCTTATTGTATGGTTGACGAACAACCTGGTGTCAGAGTTCAAACCGCCCGTAGGCCTCTGACATGGCTTTACACACCATTGAAAAATCTCAGGTGTGCTGGTTTCATCACGATGTTTTCCCTCACCGTTTTAGCAACTGATAATTAATTTATAATACGCACATAACTTACGAAAAGTCAGAGGGATCGAACTCAGGACCTATTGCCCAGCAGTCGCGCATGCTACCACAAGACGAACGAGGCAGTTAAGTATTAAGATCTTTATATCGGAGAAAATAAAAAAGTACCTACAAAAAAATATACACCATTTACGTCATAACGTGACACTAACACGCTACAACTAGACCCTTTGTCACTTTCAGGTTTAGACCAATCACTTCCAATAATCCCTGAAGATCCTTTAGACAAGAAGTTCTTAGAAACAGGCATTCAACGTCTCAACGTGTTCGACGGCGACCAGTTCGATATCATGACGCGAGATGACGTTGACGTGACAAAGATCCACGTTGGAAAGAGACGAGAGAAGTATAAGGACCTCAAAGCCATGCTCGATGATAAGACTGATGTTAAACAAAGAGTGGATATTTATAGTAAATATAAGTAAGATTTGTTTGATAATATAACTAATTATACATTTTATGTGGATTATTAAATATTAGTAATTACATTTTGTGAATTAACTCCTTTGCAAAATACTATCTAAAGGGCTAATCAAACATAAATTATTTAAAAAACATAAAGAATTTTCATAGTTTTGAAAGAAGACATGATAATCCAATAATCTAATTAGAATAAATTATTCTAGATGTTAATTAATTAAGAGTTTGCATGGTAATAATATATAATATGTTTCCTAGCGATAAGAAAGCCGATAGCCTACAGCGTGTTTCTAATTTTGACAGAAAGCGTTTAAGATTTGTTTTTGAAATTTAAAAACCTTTATTTTCATTTCAGTTTGGTGTGCGACGAGGTAGACATGTATTCAGATGAGTATGATGACACGTACGACTCTGATGGCGTCACACCCACAGCAGACGTGACAGAAGAGATCCGGCGACCCTTCGTCACGCCACGGGCACTACTCACCCACGACAAACGAGACGAGGTACTTGTTATTTATAGAACATGTAGTTACGACGGGACAGACGAAACCCAGTTACCCTTTGTCACGCCGTTGGCACTATAATGATCACTATAGTAATTTAAGATAGAAGATTTAAGGATTGTGGGTATTCAAAGCCTCATTGAGTAATCATAGACAACTAATAAGTAAATTAAGTTACCTTTAAATGTAGAATTTTTGGTAATTTGTCACCAAGAAAAAGAAATCGATAATAATCGTATTATTACAGGAGGAGTCAGAAGAAGAACCAGAACCACACGAAGAAGAGAAGCCGAGTAGCAGTAGAACTAAGATGGACTTCTGCGTGAACCCTGAGGAGGTGCGCGCGCGCAGGGAGGCTAATTATGCAGCTAAGAGAGGACGAGGGGGGTATAAGGCGCCCCCGCAACCGAGGTCAGTATAGTAGAGATATTAACAGACAATAAAATAGTTAAAGTTTTTATTAAAAATACTTTATTTTATAATAAAAAGGTTTTTAATAAAAAATAGGTTTTTATAAAAAATAGGTTTTTATAAAAAATAGATTTTTATAATAAAAACTTTATTGTTTTACATACATAATTTAAAAAAAAACTCGTTCCTTCTAGAAACACGGACGTAACAGGCAAGCCTAAAGGCCAAGGTCAAGAGAAGGAGGTCATCCACAATAGAGACCGTAAGGAGAAACACAAATCCTCGCGAGGCAACCACAACAGGAGACAAGGAGCGCAGTTCAAACGAAGTCAGGGCATGATGCCATCTTAATTAAAAATATGATGGTGCTAATTCTCTTGCACACGCTCTAAACTAATTTAGACTCATTATCTCTCTTTCTAACAGAGATCATTAGTAAAGGATAGAAGATTTTTAGAGCTGTCAAACTAGTTCATTTGCGTGATATCAACGAGAATTTTGTCGGCATGTCATAGAGGTCTCGTATAATTTGCTAGGATGGCGACTAATTTGACAGCTCTAATTAGATATTTGAGATTTGTTCAATTTGCTGTCCTTTTTCTATGGTATTTATTAGTAAGAGATACAGTTAGCTAAAATTAGTTTAGCGGGATGTACAAGAGAATCAGCCCCACTTTCTTATTCATTTACAGGGTTGACTAGAAAGATGAAATAATGTTCTAAACTAGCAAAGTATTATTTATCTATTTTCTAAATATAATACAGTACACTTACAGTGACTCATTAGTGACTGACAGACAACCTACAGCCTAAACCGGTAAACCTAGAGATTTTAAATTTAGAGATATTATATTGTATATCCTAGAGACGTATTAAGGATGAATTTCGGAAAATTCCATCTTTAAGGGGGTAAAAATATTCTAAATATGAAATTAATAATTCTATAGGAATAAAATAGGACATTAAAGTTTGTACGATAATCCATACGGAGAAAGTCACAGGCAAAGTGCTGGTATGGAAAAAAAGTTCGCCAAATAAGTCCCCCATATTTCGTCTCACAAGTCCCCCATATTCTCCCCCTAAGTCCCACATTTCGCCCCGTTAGTCCCCCATATTATTTCACTGTAAAATACCGTATTATTTCACCGTAAAATACCGTATTATTTCACCGTAAAATACCGTATTATTTCACCTTTCTATTACACTTGTTTAGGTTAGTATGTAAGCCGATTACAGACGATTTGTGATTGGTCAATCTCGCGATCGGTGCTGACTAATGTCGCTTTTTATTTATTACCTATTTATACATACGGGATATTTTTATAAACTGCGCAAGAGCCAAGGAAACGTATTGGCTTCATAGTTATTTTTTCGTTAGAAACGAATCTTGATAAACTATCTAGTAACGAGAGATATTCGTCATCCTACTAATATTTAAAAAATGTAAGTTTGTGAGACTATAGATGGATGTGTGTTACTCTTTCACGTAAAAACTGCTGAACGGATTTTGATGAGACTTTACAGTAATATAACTTATACATCCGAAGCCGCAGACGGAAGCTAGCAATAACTAAATTTGTTCATACTTTTGTATAAAAATAATTCCTAATAACAAGAGAGGATCCGTCACAACTCTTGTAGTTTACCGCTTAGAGACCATTATTCTGGTCTAGACTTCTCAGATAGTTTAAATACGATCTAAGTTTCGTTAATGGCGAAAAAAAAATATACCACGGACGAGTCCATACTAAAAGTTGTATATCTTTATTTGAAGGTTGATTCTGGCCGTCTCTAAAGGTTGGATTATACAACGTGGGAAATAAATAGTGTAGGACCCTTTAGGAGATCAATCTCCGAGCTGCGGAGTAATTGCATCTCTCTCTCATTCATGATAATCATGTCAATTCCAATTTTCAGACAGTTTGCGGCCGGTAGGACTCCAATTAAGATGTAGGATGAAATTAAAAAAGAAGATTACATAAATGTTCTAAAAAAAAACTGAAAAAATAGTTTAAATATTCCAAAAAAATTACAAAATTAAAGACTTACCCATAAAACTGAACAACTTGTAGATCATTAGTTTGCGAAATTCGCAAAAAAAATTGTTGGTTCTTCATACAGTCTCAACTGGCAAGTTTGTATGGGAAGTGAATTTTTTTTTCGTGTATTATGCAAACTAATGTTCTATAACTTGTTCAATTTCGCGAGCAGGTTAACTTCCTAAAGGGTCCCACATAATTTATGATACACGTTGTATATGAAGATTCAGTTTTTCAATCCAGTGTTAAATCCGGTTCACACGGCGCGTTGCGTCGTTTTACATACTAAATCATAGTGTACACACGGTGCGCTGCGTCGGTACTCGAGCTTTTGGCTTATTTTTGCGTACCATGCAACTCGCCATGTGAACCGGCTGTTACTGTACCAAGGATCACAAACTAACACTATCCAGCGGTGATTATTAAACCCGCAATAATATAAATATTTAATAAGAAAGCAATAATGATAATATGAGCTGATTCATTCCTATATTAATATCGATTAGAATGTAAATTGTTGAAAGTTCGCGCGGAGGCGACGCTATCGTCGCGGTGTCGCGGCGCTATCGTCACGCTGTCGACGTGCAAATATGGCACGGTCATTGAGTTGACTAAGAGATAAACTATATCTTTTGTTATCTAGCACGTCATAAGTTGTAAATATTTTGGCACATCTTTTACACGTAAAGATTAATAAAAAATATAAAACATATTTTGCAAATACAAATGCTAAACTAATGTTTAAGCTTAAAATTGCTTTGATATTTATACAGATACATATATACATACATACATAAATTCACGCCTTTTTTTCACGGGGGTAAACAGAAACGAAAGATAAACCAGCCTGTAACTGTCTCATTGTAGGGCAAAGGCCTCTTCTCGTAAAGAGAAGGATCGAGCATTAATCGCCACTGCTGCGGGTTGGCGATTTCAGACTATTTAGTCCAGGTTTCCTCACGATGTTCTTACTTCACCGTTAGTCTGTTACTATAAAATAAAAATAATAGTAAATAAAAAAGATAATTATTCTAAGGTTAGATCAGTTGTCAGGCTTTTATGATGGTACCGACTCCCTATATCGAAGTCAAAGATCTTCATGACAATCGGGGCTAACGATTTAATATAAATAAATCGTCAACACGCAGTGAACTGGCGTGGTGATTAATGCTCGATCTTTCTCTGTATTACCTTTACCCTGCAGTAGGGCAGTTATAGGCTGATTCATTTATTTATTTTTTCCTAAAAACTAGCTTTAGGACGCATGCAAATATTAGCTTTCGGAATGAATACTCGTTCCCGGGCACCTTGTATATTGTATATCTTCGTAAGGCTTCTCTTGCAACCCTATAATTGGCAAACATACGAAATATTTAATAATACAACCTAGTTTAGTACTTATTTATTGCATATTAACCCTTCGAACGCCACGTCAGTCACCGGTGACTGACAAACAATAAAAATTGCATTGTGACTGGCGTGGCAGTCGAAGTGTTAAATATGTTTTATTTATACCACGTAATTTATCAAAACTTGTAGAATTTAATTTTAAATTGAAGATAATGATTTGCTATCTATCATCTATCGACAAGATGGCCTATAGTCTGAAAGCACTTTCTTGCTGTCTCTGTCGCACGCTTATTTGTGTCTCGCTCACTCAGTGGTTCTTTTTACATTAGTTATTGTACGTTTTTTATGTTTATTTCTTTGCAAGTGATGAAAAGCATTGTAAGTTACGCGAGCGGTACGGCGACAATCACTAACGGCCATTATATCCTTCGGCTGCGGCTCGGGTTAGTAATTGCGTACTTACCGCCTTATAACACAATCTACTATTACGCACATAGGGACTCTATTTTTGAATTTCCTACTATACGGATTTGTATCCCTATTTTTCAAATTAATATTGTTGACTTATTTAATGGGAGGAATGGAAGGAGGGTAGGGAAGCCTTTGCCCTGCAGTGGGACGATAATGGCTGAAAAATAAAAATAAATAATTTAATGAATGGTCCTTACTACTTATTCTAATTTCTAATTACTCGGCTGGGCTGAAGGTACGGCGTCGCACTACATATTTTCCCACCCGCCTCGCCTCTTTAGTTCCTAAATGGTGACAAGAGGGTTCTAACTGAGCTAGTGAGGAGGAAAAAGATGCGCATGCGCATATTACGCGAACAAACCGAGAATCTAACTTCAGCCCGGTTAAGTTAGCGCCTATTATACTGTCGCACCCATAGATTTAGTATAGAACGTAAGTAACGTTCCGCATGTTAGCATTTTCCGGTAAATTAAAGTAGCCTATCTAATTCAGTGACTTTCGTAATTTGGTAGCATTAACTTTGAGACTTACTATAAATTTTAGTAAGTGGAATTCAAGCAGTAAAAAAGGTTTATGCTACCAAATTAAGTATGTCACGGAATTAGATGAGTTTTCTTATATTTGTTTTTCATTGCCTCGGATTCACAAAGGTTTTTTATCATGGAAACATGCTACTTCCTACTGCGAAAATGTCCTCTGTGAATTTCACCATCAAAAAGTTAGCAGTTGTTACATGATAAAAAAGATATAAAATAGTGATTGCGACAAATTGTATACTGAAATAATATAATTATAATTATATTATATAAATAATTATAAATATCCATATAATAAACATCGTTAGTAGAACTTAATTGCCTTAACACAAAAAAAAGACTTTTATAGAAGAAGAAATCTTATTTTGACAGAAATGACATTATTTATAAAAATGTTGCCAGTAATAAAAATGGTTTTAAGGATTTTTTTTGCCAAGCTGAAGATTTTTACAAAAGTGTACCTATTAATCAATAAATATTAATCAAACACAGCGTGATACAGACATGTGATTAGTTAAAACCAATGTATATTATGTAAAATACCTATTGTAATTCATACTATAAATAGTGGTTTGTTATTTATATTCTAAATGAAGTTGTATTTATTATATTTTGTTGTTTTATTTTGAAACCCTTGGAGACAGAGAGGATATTTAGGATACCTGGGGGGTTAGCCAAGTTGACTATCTATAATCGCTAACGAATAGAAAACGAAAGAAATGTATAGGATGACATTACCTTCGATCGATATGTCACGTGACATAACGATAAAGTTAATGTCATCCTATACATTTCTTTCGTTTTCTATAGCGTTAGCGATTGTAGATAGTCAACTTGGCTAAGCCCCCTGACTTATTGGTCCTTAATAGGCCAGAGACAGATGATCTGCAGGGCGGTAAATTGTATTTTCATAACACTTCCTTCTAAAGTGGTTCTTATTTAATATTTACCGCTTCCAGGTTTATAATGAACGTTGTAAAATATGTTTGCTTTTTATTTTACATTACCGCTTTTAAGCAGTGATAGCCTTTTTTTTTTTTTTTTTTTTTTTTCGCAGAAGGGGAAATGCGCCTTATGCATACCGTCCCGCTCGGGGATGCGAGACGGTTATGTCGGGCTCTCCGGCCTAGAGATGGTAAGCGGCCGGCATACCGACTAAAACCCCTTCTGTGTCACCTCTAATCCGCATTTTGACGGGAACGCGGTATCCCGAATGTATTGCATCCGTGAACCCGCCGCGGACGTCCGTTACCAGACCCTCCTCGGGGTGGGATGACTGACCCCCACCCACCGTGACCACTTCGAGGACCATGTGCAATGAGCGCCAGACGACCCCGAGTCTGACGCCCATGGTCCTCACCTCGGCCGCAGAGGATAGGGAGAGCGGCGCATCGTAATACCGACACTCCTCTTCCCCTGCGGCCCCACCGTGTCCGCAATCCTACGGTTGCGGCCCCGCCGAGGCCGCGGAAGGTAGGGAGAGCGGCGCACCGTAATACGGGCACTCCTCTCCCGCCGCGGCCCCGCACTCCTCAGCCGCGATGTTGTTTATACAACACCGCGGCCCGCCTCAGTTGCGGTGCTGCTAGGTGCTCCACCCTGATGCAGCACCGCAACCCGCCAGGGCCGCTCCAAAGTGGGCTTCTGCCCAAAACCCGCAGGAGCGGCGCCTCCTTGGGGTTCCTCTTAGCTTCGCCGTGTGCCCAACCACGGCTACTAAGCCCCCCGCCACGACAAGGCGAGAACCCACATTCAGGGGGGAAGCAGTGATAGCCTAGTGGTACTTATGACCGTTGAACTGACAAGTCAAAGGTCGTAGGTTCGGATTAGTTCGAGTTCGGAACACGACGCACGTCTGACTTAGGATTCGTGTGTGTTTTAGAAATTAATGATCACTTGCTAAAACGGTGAAGGAAAGGATCATGAGGAAACCAGCACACTTAGTTATTATGACTTAACTGATTAACATAATAATTACATACTTTACACTTAACAATACCAATAATAATAAACTTTAACTTAAATACAATATCTGCACAAAGAGAACCTGCAATAAAACAAAAATTACCTAAAAACTAAACAATATAAAAAAAAACCTTTCTGTAAAATATTGAAATTAAGAATAAATATGTAGGTACCTATGATAGGTAATTTACCACACACAGAATCAATCGATATTATTCCGCGCGGAATCTTTACGAAAATAATATTGCAAATAATATTCATAAAAGGAGAGGCCATTATAAAATGTCGGCTATGAATAGTTGAGGTTGAATCGCGCGCGTGTCCGGAATTGCAATATCTCATCTTTGTGCTATGCTTGCGGCGGACAGGCCGAGACATGCTGATAAGCGGAGCGGGTAAGCGATATTACAAATTCACTGAAATATCTATAAATGTAAATATCCTGTCCGAATTTCGGCCTCAGCGACCAATCTCGGCGGAAATTAGCCAATTTCGCGAGAGATATTATAGTGCACAAGTGTGTGCGCAAAAAGGTGCACTCCCTATTCCCTCACTCTCTAAATGAATACCTATGAATAGATGGGACGGCAATCCGACACAATCGGAGTGAGATCAGGTGTGGGGCCATCGGCTATGGAGCAAGCTATAATTAATTTATAATACCCAACCTACATAGCCGATAAGCCGACATACTCGTAGCTCTCAGAATATGCAAGTTGAAGAGGCTATGGGCAGGCCACATCGCTCAAAGAACCGATAACCGATGGGGAAGAAAGGAACTCGAGTGGCGACCACTAACCGGAAGTTAGAAGCGTTGGAAGGCCTCCCACCAGGTGGACCGACGACATCATTAAAGTCGCGGGTTACCGGTGGATGCAAGCGGCAAGTTGCCGTTCGTTGTGGCGTTCAAGGAGACTTTTGTTTAACAGTGGACGCCTTCCGGCTGATGATGATGATGACCCAACCTAATGGAAACCAGCACCTTAAAGATATTCTTGATAGTGTATTCAAAATTTAAAACCATGTGAGAGGCCTTCCTGGTTTTGAAAACGCTACTAATTTAATTATCGCTATCTATGTCAGAGTCGGTCTGTCCGACCAAGCAAAGTCGGCAAAACTGTAAACAATTAGGTACAAAAGTAAAAATCCTTGTAGTATCGTCATTATTCCATTATGAGCAGAACTAACTTTGCAATGGAAAATGACATTGGTGCATATTCTCTAATCTATTTTAGACTATATCTAAAACAAAGATCTTGAATACACACCCTCTAAATTAATTTAGACTCCCTATCTCTAAAACAGAGATGTTTAGAAAAGGATAGAAGATCTTTAGAGCTGTCAAAGTAGGTAGTCCATTTGCTTAATATATCAACGAGAATTTAGTCTGCATGTCTCATCATAGATCATCTCGTCTAATTCGATCAATTAGTTGTCCTTTTTCGATGGTGTTTATTAGAAAGATATATAGTTCGACTAAAATTAGTTCAGCGTGAAGTACAAGAGAATTAGTACCAATATCATAAAGAATTAGTGTTGGCAACACTACAAAGGACTAAAATCAAAACAACACTGTGTTGCCATTAAAATTTTTATAAGCAGCTTGGTCGGACGTCAGTCATCAACAAATTCAATGCTATTTTACACCCATAGATCTAACTCCTTCAACACATTAGATTGTATGTAGGACACTCGTAAATGAGTAGGTATCGCATTATACAAGTGCCGTACAACTATACAAGTGTGTAATTATCTACTTACAGACCACAAAGTAATTCCGAGACTCACAAAGCCCTCACCTTTGCCACAAAGGCGGGCCGCGTTCATAAAAGCGTCGTAAGCGGAGCCCTAACACCATGCCGATGTCTTCATGTAGCTACATAAAATTCGATGCGCCTGCGCTCGAATAAGAGACACCGCTACGAACAGCCAATATCGTCCTTAGGAACGTTTGTTTGAAACTAGTAAGATATGGTAGGTTTGCCTGTAGAAATACTTCTTTGAGAATGTCTTAGGGAAGTTTTGGGGAGTGACGACTCATTCTCATGAATTAACAAGTACGCATAGATAAGAAATAATTAGGAAATTGAGATAGAGATAGGACCTCGTGTCCTCTCTTTTTCAACTTATAATTTTTTAAAAGTTTTGCTTACCTACTTCGTAGCACGAAGAATAGAAATGTAAAGGATCCTTCATCAGGTACCTACAAATCATTGATTCTGAAGATTTGGATTGCATGGGCCCTTAGCTCGAGCATCGGAGATTGGACTGGCAGCTGTGATATCGATTTTTAAGTAGTTCTATAGGTGACGTGCCTAGGTAAATTATGTTATCCTAGGTGTTCTTGGATTGACTGTGATTAAACTTTTAACTATCACAAAGACGCTGGCGTCGCATAACAATTGATTTCCTTTTGTGTCTCAATTTTCAATGTTTGACGGATTTGTATATGAAGATAGGCTTAGTTTAGTATTTAAAGTTTCAATAATAGTCTTTGCTAAATTACTACCTACTAAAAACCTTGATCTTTTCACTATCTAAACATCAAATTCATTTTAAATTACTTTTCTAAAAACTCCTTACAGTACAATGCGATTTGAAAACTGTAACAAACATACAACCCGACATTTTAGAGGTACATCTAGCACTTATTCCCTAGCTCCACGCGGTAAGGGATCTTGCAATCAGGAATCTATTATGTTCCCGCCGTTAATGTCCCTCTAAACTTGTAATTAGACACTTAGCTTAGAATGCAATGGCCGTGAATCGGTATTAACTTCTGACCCCGTCCGCACCATTCATGTGAGCACGTTTTACTTAGGTTATAGATGTAATAATAATCTTCACATTACTAAACTGCTATCGTTGTGATCACTGTTAGGTCTTCTTTCGAGGATGATTTAAAAATATTATGTACAATAGTAGGTCCTACAATAGGTCAGCTTTCTGAAATTTTTAAGTAGATAAATGGGAAACAAACAAATGCTATTAATTTATAGGTACAATAAAGCCTTATCATAAAGATATATAATCAAAAAACATGTTTCCTTATATTAATAATTATAAGTACAGCTTACAATAAAATAACATCGGAAAATGAATAATCGAAAAATGCATAAAAATTAAGATTAATTATTATGAGGGTCATAGTCATCTGCCTGTCTTTTTCTTCCATTCATCTCTATTAGCCGTCATGTCATTGCTTATTCCCTTTCACATTCATATCGCCTTTGATAAAATCCATCCATCTTTTCTTTGGTCTAACTTTACCCTTATAACCCTCCACATTCATATTTAAAACCTTTCTCACAACATCTCCTTCATCCCTCCGCATCACAAATCCATACCACGATAAACGATTAGGTATTTCTTAACTTTTCAGTCATTGACGCTACTTTTCAACTCCCTCTCATCAATTATCAGGGTACTGATTGAATATCGATTATCAAAAATCTTCATGACATCTGGGATAACGTGCTCTCCCAGACACAACAAGGGTTTATTTTTAACTTGAAAAAAATTAGAACCAAGAGAGTAAAGCTAGTTTTAATTAAGATTTTTAGGATTGTTTAAGTTTTATTTTTTATACTGTGGTACAAAATTAAAAAAGGCAAAATTATTAAAACATCCTTGCAATTAGTTGCAATGTAGGTACGAAAAACGATAAGTGTGAGTCAAGTAAACTTACTTGTTGTACCATTTTTTTTCTACGTGGTCTCTCAGTAATACCTCTAGCGCTCTTGGGAGCTTAGCTGGACTTCTAGAGAGACTTAAACTGCCTCCAGATAAGACTATAAGTACCTATAGCCTAAAGCAACAGCAGCTATTGAGACTTGGGCCTCGGTTTTAGGCATTACTTGGGGACAAGGTAGGGACTAGCTGGAAATGATTTAGTTTATTTTAGGATATTTCTATGGCTATAGGCTCAGCCTTGGCTGACATAAGCAAGGGTTGGAGGGCAAATGTAGGCCTTATCGGCGAGAACGGAATATCAGGCTTGTACTATTATTTACGTAATAACTATTTAGTAATCTGTGCTATTATTTATTCTGTGGTAATAATGTATGATCATCTCTTTATCCCCCCAGGCGTGCATGCTGTATCACTACCCAGCATGACTACAAAAATAATGCACAATTCATCTCACATCAAACATAGGTGTAATAAAATAAATAAAATGCATTAATGTCATTATAATGACAGGGCTTGCTTCGATCCAGGCGTTTTATTATATTACCCGTAATAGGGGGCATTAGGGCGGGGCGGAAGGATTTAATAAGTGAGCGGCGCGCGCGCAGCGAAATTGCGATGTTCGGTGCGTCCGCGGACTGCTCCAGGCGTTGCAGCGTTGGTAGAGATGGGTAATAACCGGTGGAGATATTATCGATAAAAGCTTATAATCATACATTAGCTTATTGTAGGTTATTTTAATATGGCTTTATACCGTCTGCATTTTAGACATAGATCTGTGTGCAAGAAGGAAATGTAAGGTAAAAAGGAGAACCTTAAATAATACGAAAATATCTCTTCTATCTCCTATCTTACTATTCTATCTTTATCTCCAGAGATACCATTACACACAAGGAATAATGTAACCTAATAGACTATTCAATATCATGTGCGTAGCGAAAATTTATTACCTATCCAGTGAAGGCGGTGAAGGAAAGCACTTGTAATATAGCACAGATAATATAGCCTACCGAGATAGTTTAAATTCTACAGTATATGGGCAGTATACAGTACATGGGCCTACCCAGGGAGGTCAGGGGCTGAATTTGACATGTCTAATATGCCATTTAGCCAGTTAATTATAATATAGGTACCAAAGGAAACTAAAAAACTTCTGATTTGTTGTAATACCTTAAGAGAAGAAGAATAAACAAAAATAGTCGGCCGATTGGATAGGGTCGAGGTAGAAAATGATTGTCTTTATTCAATTTCAAAATCAAATTTTATCGATATCCAAGTCCTTGTACAATGTAACATCCCTAAGCTTCGGTCGTATGTAATTTATTTCCCATTCAGTGTAGGTACTTGCGTGGATTATTATTATTGTTCCACGAAGCTGCGCCGGAGCAGTACCTACACAATATGTCGTTCCTTACAGTTATTGGTTCTTACAAATTGCTGATGAAGACAAAACTTATTTGGGAGTATAATTTCGGTTGGTGGGTATAGCATTGCCATCATCCGGTGTTCAATTCCAAACACAATGTATCGAACATACCATATAGCCTAGAGACGCCTACGTAATGTCTGTTGGCAATATCTATGTCAATAGCAAGCAGTGATAGTCTAGTGGTATGACCATTAGACTGCCAAGTCAAAAGTCATAGGTTCGGAACCCAGGCACGCACCTCTGACTTTTCGTATTCATGTGCGTAATTAGAAATTAATTATCATTTGTTAAAACGGTGAGGGAAAACTTCGTGAGGAAACCAGCACACCTGAGAGATTTTTCTACGATGTGTCAAGATATTTCAGAGGACTACGGGCGGTTTAAACTCTGACACCAGGTTGTTCATCAACCATACGATAAAGAAGAATGTTATGTGAATATGTGTTACTTTGAATCCGTTAATTTGTGTAGTCCACCACGCCCACAAACTCACAGAGACTTGCAACCACACAGGGGCATAAAATGCGCGTTAGTAATGCAACCACACAGGGGCATAAAATGCGCGTTGGTACTCGATAGGTACCTAATGTTTTTGGCGCATTTTTGTGTAGGTACTAACCTTTTTTTAAAATTATTTGTGTGTGTCTTCTAACGTCATCTTCCGCTAAAAACAAAATCTATAAACTATTTCTACGACGGAATTCGTCTAATCATTGCTCCTAATCTTGTGTGGCCGCAGTTCTATTTCATGGTATATTCCGACAGAGATGTAGATACGTCTGTCTATAAGTTAGAAAGAGACAGGCATAAAGTTATCTTCAGGCAGGAAATGAGACATCAAAGTGGTCTCGAGTGACCGCGCCAATTAGATAGGCTTCACTGATGTGCAGGACGTCGGAACCATTTCTTGGAAACGGACAAAGATTATTCGATGATGTAATTGTTAGGTTATGTCGGTTTTATGGTGACTGGAACGCAGAAGAAAAAAAAACATATGAATGTATATTTTTGCAAATAATTTACAAACGAAAAAAAAACAGCAAGATCTTAGATGTATAACCATTCATCATCATCATCTTAAGCCATTCTCTACCAAATAGCGATCTGTTTTAGGCCGAATTGTTTTAGGCCTAATTGTTGAAGGAGTTTAACAATCTCCATTCCGATCAGTTTTGGGCTGTTTTGATCCAGTTAATGTTGATCTTGATAGTAGGTACTAGCACTCAGAAAGTCGTAAGTCCGTCGAGGAGCATGCGTGGTTTTTAGTCCGTGCGTGTCAAACATAACTTCATCACAACTTTATTTGCATTTTTTCGCAGCTAACTTCACAGCTGTTGACATTCAGTGGCTCGTATTGTACCTACGTGTGATTTATTCTGACAGCCCACTACTAGTGCGTTTAACATTCCCAAATAGCAAGCTGCATTGCCACGTTCATAGCTATGCCTAACATTTCCGCCAGGCAGCAGTTTGATCGCGACTCGCGAGTAATTTTTTTGATAGGGCGATCAATTTAATTTTCTTCCGACGTTCTTTAAATTTTCCTAAGCTTTTAACACAAACTAATGGTATGTCTACTCGTTTTCATCTCGTAACCCTAGGTCCAAAGTTAATTGGCGTCTGGGTCGCGCCGTCCACTCAGTAATTATGCAATCAAATGTTACTGTGTGCGGCTCAAAAGACATCAGTCAGACAATTGTTGTAAATAAACTTTATTTTATGACCTATATTAATTTAGTGCCTGGGAACTTATCAAGAGTAGGTCGATAACTTTATTGGAGTCTCCGTAGACTTTAGAATAACTTTTTATACAAACATCGTTTTTAACCAAGCTTTTATATTAGTTATTTTGGAATATCAAAACTTAACGTAGGTATATGCAAAAAATTGTATCTGTGCTGTTGACCGCTAAAGAGTTCCTTTATCTGGAGCTAATCCTGGATATCGATTCAGGTCATGCTTACCATAAAAATGCATTGTCATCGGAATTCAACTCCGTAGGATAAGAGGAAGTGGTTCTAATTCCTAATTCAGCTTGCAAGATACATTGCCTTCGACCCTAACAAACATACATTGCAAGTTAATAAAAGCTTGTAAAAATAGCTTCAAATTAATTTTTATTTATGTCATTTTTATGTATGAAAACTTGTTCTAACCAAGCTACTAGGAAAATCCGCCTCTACACATAGGTTCATAGATATTACCATAGCAGATTCCCAGACAAGTTGCGTTGACCCTGTGCTATCGGCTAGCATGGTGCTCTTAACCCTATGAACGTAGGTACTACGTGCAATACTCACCATCAGCCGCCAGACAATAATTTAGGATTATCGACCTAACTGTTTTATTGTAGGGTTGCTTCCTTTCTGAAATTAGAAAATAAAGATATAATAGCACTGATACCCTAGTGGTATATGACAGTCGACTGACAAGTCAGAGGTCTTGAGTTCGATCCCAAGGCGCGCACCTCTAACTTTTCGTAACTTATGTGCGTATTATAAACTAATTATCAGTTACTAAAACGGTGTGGAAAACATCGTGATGAAACCAGCACACCTGAGAGATTTTCAATGGTGTGTAAAGCTATATCAGAGGCCTACGGGCGGTTTAAACTCTGACACCAGGTTGTTCATCAACCATACGATAAGAAGAAGATTAGAAAATGTAGTGGTTTAAGTTTTGCAAACAGTGCGCGAATTTTGTGAGTTTACATGAAGCTTAGAATATTTGTCTCAAAATCAAAGTAATTAATGTCTCTGAATTTATTTGTACAAACTATTTTTAATCTAGATGGAGCCAGCATCCTGTCTGATCTAGATTGGCACACAGATAGACCATGTTCTAGGCGTAACTTTACAGAAATCTGCATAATCCTAATTTAGAATTAATATCTAACTTAACTTATAAATGTGATAGTAAGTTTGTTACCCTTTCATCCGAAATTACTGAACCGATCATCCTGAAATTTTGCATATTAGTGGACCAGTTAATATCTGCTCCATGGCATATAGTTACGTTGTCAGACTGATGTAAAAAACTACTGTTCCCGAGGAAGACATCAATAACGTTCTTATTATAACAGATGGCGCTACGTGTCTATTGAATTATTAATTTTATATAAAGGTAGGTAGTTCATATATTTAGAAAATGAAAAACAATAAATGTGATATAGGTATAGTGATCATTTTTATCCTGGCACCGATCTGCTAGCAGGCAAAGTCGCAAACAAAAGCTGTTTCTTACGAACAAACCTATTCAAATCTACTAATTGATCTGCAAACGCTACCATACGTACACCTACCTACGTAATTAAGTTGCATGTAACCAATTACTTCTGTAATTACCAATATAATATAGTACGCATGTTATGTACAAAGTTCCAATCAGACTATTGATCTGCATTAAGGTCTTTGAATTTCCCTCAATTAATGATCGTGGAATATAAACTAATTATCACCAGCTCCGTGCCTCGGAAAGCACTTTAAGCCATTGGCGCCGGCTGTCATGAAGATCTATGACCGTCATTAAAGGGATGATGGGGCGACTGGGTGCTTTACCCAGTAGGTCGCGGCTTTAAAACCTGCTAATTGATTTTTTTTCTACAATACCTACATTTGCTTTTTTTTAAATCAAGGCGACAAAATGCGGTAAGCGTTTACCGTAGGTACGTAACCAAAAATTTTTTGCAACATCACTATTGTGAGTTGCTGACCCTGTGCGGGAATGGAATGAGAAGTGTGATTAAGGATGATGGATAATGGAAGAGGGATTTGGGCTCCACCAGTGGCTGTACGAACCAGAACAGTACGAATACTAGTACAAATACTATTACTTAATACGAATACTAGTACAAATACTTTTACATAATACGAATACTAGTACGAATATTATTATTACGAATACTAGAACGAATAGTTACAAGTACGAATTCTATTATTTCATGCTGATATTCTGTGAGTGGTACGACTCAAGTTGAGTCAGCATTTGAGTGTTAAAACCTAGCTTTATCAAAGTTGGTCTCTCGCAGAATATCGGCGGAAATATTAATTCTTTATTGTAATAAATTAAAAACGATGTAGGTACAGAGGCAAGCTTAAACTCAACACTAAGTTCTTCCTGTTATAATAAAACTATCTACAATTAATAGGTACCATAAAACACAATCTAACCGTTTTCATAGACGAAGTTATTAGTTTCAAATGTTACTATTTTATAACGAAACCGGCAATCGAATATGCTGTAATTACTTTGCTGCGGGCACTACCGTTCTCAGCATCGATAATAACCGTTTTATTCTAAAATCATTCTTATTATTACTGCCTCAAGGTTTATGATAGTGCGACTACGCCTTTTGACAGTACTATTGCGAATTGCCAGCCTTCAATAAATTGTGCCGCTCAACATGGGGTCCCTGCGTACCGTACGAAGAAACATTACGATTGTTCATTTATTATTTTTTAATTTTATTCTTTTGTTTATTATTGTTTTGCATTGGTGGTCCGCAGTTTCATAAGCTTTAGAAATGTTATTAGCGTTTAATTATAATGTATTGGTCTATCTTTTTGCGCGATGTTTTATGAAGAAATTTTTATTTTTTACGTGGTGGTGTCTATAAAAAACAATGTTTGAAATAACTATCAATAGATTTTTAAAATTTGTTTGCTATCGCAGTAGAAAAAGTAGATTGATGAATGATGTTTGCTGTTGCAATAGAAAAACTAGAGCAGTCTCAGTAGATTTTTTTTCTGTTTGCTGTCGCAGTAGAAAGAAATAGATCACTGTTTGCTATTTCAGTAGAAAAACTAGTTCACTGTTTGCCATGTCAGTAGATTTTTTATTTGTTTTCTGTCGCAGTAGAAAAAATAGATTACTGTTTGCTGTTTCAATAGAAAAATTAGATCACAGTTTCCTGTCTCAGTAGAAAAACTAGATCACTGAAACGTTGGTATAAACCACATACTGTCTGCTCTCCTGACCGAATTTCGGTCATACAATTATCTGGCCATAGACGCACGAGATATTATAGTGCACAAGTGTGTGCGCAAACATGCACTCTCTATTCCCTCACTCTCATAGTCCGATGGGACGGCAATCTGACACCACTGGAGAGAGATCAGTAGCATAACTGAGCGCCAATACAAGTTCAATATGTTTTATTACGCGCATCACTTACGAAAAGTCAGAGGTGCGTGCTTTGGGTTCGAACCTGAGACCTCTGATTTGCCAGTCAAGGGCACCACTAAGCTATCACTACATAAAGGTACTTTCACACTGACAGTACATAAATATCGCATCAAAGTAAGGACCGCGGCGGACGTGGGTCGCGTTCGATCGTGGTCGCTCGGCTGAGCAAGAGTCGCCGCCCGCGCGCCGGACGCCGATAAATTGCCGCGCTATCGCTCTGACATTTATCGCAATTTAATTATGCGCCGACGCAGTTACTGTGCATGACGCGGATTTGCGCGAGTTTTTTTTGAAAAGTTATTTTTTATTATACTTTTGTTTGGTCTATCAAGTATTAACTGAATAAAAAAGTTGACATGAAAGAAATATGTTTTTTTTTCTTAAGCTTCTGTTTGCGTTGCGTGCAGTTTAAGCTGGTTTTTTTTTTCACGTTTTTTTAGAATCTTCTATTCCGAGGTTCAGTTATTAATACCGAGCCAATGCACCTTTCAAACATTGTATTTTATCCAATTAATACCATAAAAACTATGATCTTTTCGCTTTTATATCAATATTATAGATACATTTTCAAGGTTTTTTTGCAGTTAAGTACTTTCTGTGCACTTACAAAGCCAAACTAATCGTGTGGGTGGCAAAAACGAACACTAATTAGTAAAAAAATACTTAGATTTTACAGTTTTCCTTAAATAAACCCGCAGGCAACCTTTCTGCAGATAAGGGACGCATGGGCCTTTCTTAATTTAAACTTAAATCAAATTGTCTAAAAATAATTCGAAATTTAAATCTTAAGAACATTTTTTATTTTTTTAATCGTTGCCAGCCTGCTCCAAGTCTCTTGCAAGGTCATTTTTTAAAAAACTTTAACATTTTCTTAATAATTTCTTACTATCACAGGATAACAATTTATTTTAAAATAATATTTCTATTATCTTAGCTCCTTACAATAGAGCAGTTTAGGTTTTAATTAGCAATATAATTGGTTCTAATTGTCATCAAAGCCCAATTATTGCCCTCTCGACTCCAGTTTATATTAGCTCAAATAATAATAGGTACTAATCAGATCCAGTTTGACCCTAGCTTGTCCCCAAGCAATGCCCTAAGCCGAGGCCCGAATCCCAGTAGGAAGCGCTCTCAGTGCTGTTGCTTTAGGTTAGCTGGAGGCCTTTTAAGTCTTACTAGAAGCCCAGTTATAAACAGTCTGAGCTCCCTAGAGCTATAACTGAGACCACATACTTGTAGAAAAAAAATAAGAAAAATAATTCCATGCTTTTTTTCAATTCACACGCTTTAATTATTCATAAAACTAAAACGACACAGTAAAATAAATATAAGCAGATATATTTATTTAACATGAATCATTTGCATTTACCTTCGTGACATTAGATCCTATCTGTTGGCGGCAAGCTTTTAACTAGACACACCTGCACGTGTACTATCTATTGCAACTATGTAGGTACTAGTAGGTACTACCTCTACCTACATGTAGAATCTAGGGACTTTGGGTCTCATGGATCTCGAGGCCCTGGGAAATTGGCTACAGTATCCAATGGAAAAGAAAGACCTGAGCTAGAGAAGTAGAGACAAACTGAATCTGGATAATTTCATTGCATTGGAGGACAATGGAGTGAATGCCACATTTTTTGCGAAATGGAGTTAAGTGTAAGTAATAACGTGTTGTGGAAATAAATCTAACAGATATCATGACTGTAAGCAGGTTTTTTTTTTAAATTTGCCAATAAATTCTAGTGTAGTTCCAACAAAAGTCTTACTCAACTCAACTTATTAACTCCATTTCGCAAAAAATGTGGCTTAGCTCCATTGTCCTCCAAGGCGGCAATTTTGGGATATCTTCATGGCTTAGATCTCAGTCCGGGACAGGGGCGTGCACAGACATTTTCAACAGGGTAGGCAGTTCATACAAATCCTACTTAGTATCGTCTACGTCGTAGGCAGTGTCTTTTGTCTACATGAACTGCTCACCAAGCAGACTCCGGTGAGGGCAGATTTATTAAGTGTTCCGTGGCTATAAAAGTTTAGGAACCAATCACTCAATCAATCAATCATTTATTTGCCATAAAATGGGTTATAGAGGTGTCATAATATAACCGCTGCCTTGTCATCAAACAACAAAAAACAATTTACTTCACAGACACGTCATAGGTCCTGTCGTTACCTACATACAGTAAGTTACATTGAATCAGACCTGTGAACTGTCAAGTAACTTTTTGCTCCTTAGTCCAGGGTTGTCACATCAATCGGTATGGAGGACTGAGTAAGGTATAAAAGCGGTGAGATAGGGTTGGAAATATATTTTTATGTTGTTGCAATATTATTATCGAAATTATTTAATACTAAGCACTAGAAATAAATAAATAAATCAGCCTGTAACTGTCCCATTATAGGGCAAAGGCTGCTTCTCATACAGAGAAGGATTGAGCATTAATCACCACGCTAGCTCACTGTGGGTTGGCGATTTCAGACTATTAAAGTCCAGGTTTCCTTACGATGTTTTCCTTCACCGTTAGTTAGTGGTGTCTTAGATTAACTAAGAAAGTATATATAACATTGAAAAAGTCACATTGGTACATGCCAGGTTCGAACCCACACCCACGCGCTTGCAAAGCGGGT
Organism: Protodeltote pygarga; assembly: GCA_936450705.2. NCBI lineage: Eukaryota > Metazoa > Arthropoda > Insecta > Lepidoptera > Noctuidae > Protodeltote > Protodeltote pygarga. Next base: position 1,837,198 of record OW388264.2, on the reverse strand, counting down.
CCGTAACTAATGCGCCACCACGACTTTTACAGTTACTAGAAATAATTATTTTTCAACAAAATTTTACATCTAGTAGGTATTTGTTGTGTTAGGTTCTATAAATCGAATAATAAAATTATTCGATTCATTAATTATATATTCAATTCGAATAATTATATATATTCGATTAATTACACCTGTAAATTGTAATCTACAGGTTATACGTAAACTACCGCTAAGCCAATTATTTCTAATCACTAGGGCCCGGAAAAATATGTATTAAAAAATTCAAAATATGTACATATAATATGGACGAAAAAATGTAAAATATGGAAAAATATGGAGTAAAAATGAAAAATATGGAATAAATATGGAGTAAAAAATAACAGTAGGTACCTTTAAAGGGAGGTACTTTACCTTTTTCTTTGCCTTTTTGCATTAAAGACATTGGAATGAGTAAAGTACTTAACACATACATTAAAAAAAAAAGTTTTATTCAAGAATAGCAATCATTTATTTGCTTCGCATTTATCAACTTCCACTACATCAACCACTACACTACACTACATGGTTGCAGTAGACCATCAAGTGCTTTTTTTAAATTATCAAAATGAAATCTAAATATTTATTGATTTATTTATTTATTCATTCATTTATTGCATACATGTGGTATATGTGGTATAAATTTATATTGGCTGAAAAATCTTTCCACGTGACATGCGTAATGAGAGCACACATAATGTGGAATGAACTTAGAATCAAAAATCAAAAAACGACGAATAAACGCGAGAGAAATGAAATACGCGCGGCCGGTCATGGTGGCAAGAATGCAAACACGTAAAATTATATCAATTTTTGTGAACTAACTCTTGTTCTATGATATAAAAATGGAAAATATGGAGGATTGTGATATATTTTTGTAAAATATGGACTTAACCTTGAAATACCTTAAAATATGGAAAAATATGGAAAATAAAAATTAGTTTTTCACATTGTAAATATGATAATCGATGTAGAGAACACATTTTAGACCGAAAATCGCGTAAATTAAAAATATGTATTTACATATTAATCCGGGCCCTACTAATCACACTTGCATTGTCGAAATTTGTAAGTATTTAACCAGAATGTCAAATGTTCAAATCCTGCTCTGAATCGAAATTTTTATCCAACAAAATTATTACCTTCTGCAAATTTTTTTTTCAACAAATTTTTACTTCAACTTCGCTTCGCTCGCTGTTGATTTTCTTTCGATTTAAAAAAAAAAGAAATTACATTTTAAAATGAAGTAAGTAATTAAAATAATTAGGTATCCTATAAAACCTCTGTTTTATTACTCTTTGAATCATCTGTAAGTATGTACGTTTTCATATAAAATTCTCTAAATGCATCGTAAATAAAGTAAAACATTGAAATGATATTAAATCAGCAATATACTTACTTAATGAGCAGTAAAGTTTTATGCAAGTAATTAAAATTTATCAGGACATGTACCTACTTAAATGAAATTGGTGAAGTGCGTTAGACAATCAATAGTGGGTTCTGTATCCTAAGGCGCCTATTGCTCTAAACCCATTCTAAACCATGGTTTAAAAACAAAATCGATTAGAACATGCAATCTACTGGTTAAAACTACTAGCTGCTTTACGAACTAAGCTATTCATAAATTGTCTGGGTACTTACGTAAAAAAACGAATTTATGCAATTGATTTCTTTTTTTATAATTGATTAATTAAGGCTCTTCGCGCTAATCTAGATCGCATGTTAAAGTTGATTGAAAAAATCGAACTAAACCAATTGAAGGAGAACAGCATTACAATGTTTCAGCAAAAATTTCAGCTTGATCGAAACGTGTTTTCAAATAAAACCTTTTTACAATTTTAGTACGGAACCCTAAATACTCAAAGTTATTGGAAATAAGATAATTAAGTTGTAATTAAAGTATTTACCAGTTATGGCAACCCTAGAAGTCGGTGTCGTTACAAAGGAAGCCGCTTGCGCATGGGCAAGCTGTCGAGTCACCGCTATTCGCAATGTCTTCATAACTTGGGTCTTGCAATGTTTAATTTTATTCGTAAATTAAGTTTTTATAATGAGAGCTATTCTATAGCAATTTGGACAGTAGCATGACGACAAATGAGGTTATTTGAAGGACTTTTCATCATCATCAGCCTCTATTAGTCCACTGTTGAATATATTCTCACTATTGTGCGCTCATTGGAGGTATTCGCCCATAATCGCGACGCTTGGCAAACGGGTTGGTGATCGCAGTAGCAATGATTGCTGTTTCATAGAAGGATGCTGCTGCCCATCCTCCGGATCTTTCCCTTTGCAAGATATAATGTAGAAAGATTCAGTCAATCGACACGAAAGAAGAAGAATAGAAACTATAGTGTTTCTAAAAAAATGCGTTTTCTGTATCGGGGGTTGTTAATAAATTTAAATATACTTGTATAAATTTTTAATATACTTGTATAAATTTTTAATATACTTGTATAAATTTTTAATATACTTGTATAAATTTTTAATATACTTGTACAAATTTTTAATATACTTGTATAAATTTTTAATATACTTGTATAAATTTTTAATATACTTGTATAAATTTTTAATATAGTTGTATACATTTTTAATATAGTTGTATAGAGTTATTCTTTTTACATTTAAGTATAACTCGCGGCTTTTAGACTGCGAACATTCAACTGAAAAATAAAAATTCAAAAGAATATCTTTTTGAATTACATAATGAGAATAATAAGCCGTTTGTGTGACTAATCTGTAAAGATCAATATCTTTTTATTTCCAAGTGACAGGGGATTGTAGTAGGTACCACCATTATGTATATTACCATTCACACTGATTCGATAACAGCCAAGTCATGCTGAAAGGAACTCGTTCTACAACCCGATGACCGTCTGTAATATTAATTATAATGGTAAATACCTATTTAATTTTAATAACGCGACTGCTGAACACGAGGTCCTTGGTTCGATCCCCGGGTCGGGCAAAGTGTTATTGGGTTTTTCCATTAGGAAATTCTCAGTAGCAGCACGGAGTCTGGAATTGTGCCCGGTTAATGGCAACAGGCTCGCCCCCTATTACATGGGACTTATAACACAGCCGGCGGAACGTGGGTGTACTGCACACCTCTGCCTACACCCTCTGGGGAATACCGGCGTCGGTGTATGTTGTAAGGTTCTTCAAAGAATGACCTGTAAAATAGTTAGATTCCTTCCTAGGGTCGCGACTTCGGTTCCGATTAAAAATATACTGCTCTTATTCGGGGATCTATATTTTACCTGTTTCCAAAAAAATACTGAAATCAACGACTAGCGGCGATTAACTATCAGTTTAAATATCTGGACTTTTGGTCCTTTTTGTCGACCGCACATATCACAAGCTTCCAGGCCCAATTTCGACATTATTATAAACCGTCAAGCCGTCATTAAAGGTACTCAAAAATGTCATCTATCTACAAAAAAGATGCGTTTATCTATTTAGTTGGAAATCCCGTCGGAATGACAATGTTTGTACCACAAAAAACTACGTCCTCTGCCGACTAAATTACACCTATAATCAAAGTTTGTTTTAACGACACGAGACGAGTACGATATGAGCGCAAAATGCTTTACCGATTCTCTTTATCTGAGCTTACGTGAGTGTATTATGGATTCATGGACCACGATGAACACTCACGCGATCACGCGCTGAAGAGCTGATCTTCGATCTTTTGTAAAATAATATAATTAAATCTCGATATTGGGGACAAATTCGAAGCGCGTTGCGGAAAAATGCTCATTTGGAGTCCCGTATTCCTCAAAAAGGAATAATAACAATAATCTGATATTTATTATATTTTAATTGAATTATTATTATATATATTAATTTATTAGCATTACAAGGCGTCTGAAAATAACACGAACTTAGAATTTACGTTTTTGTTAATATATCTTAAGCCTTCTGTGCTCGTGCCCCTGGTATTAAGCCCGTCCTACCACCCACCCTATCTATACGCTACTGATGATTTTACTACATACAAGACTTAGGTACCTTGAAAATAGTAGCAACAAAACTTACTTGTGTCAGACATAGAAAAGATTGTATTCCGAATATTGTTCTCGTCTGTTTCATTCTCATCTTTTATTTTTACCCGACTGCGCCAGAAGGAGGGCTAACATAGCCCTTCTTACAGGTGGTTCGGTAGATAATTCATTCAGTACGTCTAGAATAGATTATATCTGTAGCAAGTCATCGTCAGCAATTCAGCATTATCATTGTACTCGTAACAATTATTGGGGTCTTCTTCTTCTTATCGTATGGTTGATGAACAACCTGGTGGTTTAAACCGCCCGCCCGTAGGCCTCTGACATGGCTTTACACACCATTGAAAAATCTCTCAGATGTACCTACTGGTTTCATCACGATGTTTTCCCTCACCGTTTTAGCAACTGATAATTAATTTATAATACCCACATAACTTACGAAAAGTCAGAGGTGCGCGCCTTGGGATCGAACTCGAGACCTCCGACTTGTCAGTCGACGGTCATACCACTAGGCTATCAGTGCTTATTATTGGGGTAGTAGGAGGGAGGAATGTTTTATTGAAATAAAAAATATAAGTAATTAAGTATGCAATATCTTTTCATGTCGTGTCGTGATCGTCTCTTCAAGTGTAAGTTGTCCTACAGTCGGCGAACCAGAGCCAAGGAGCTAATTATTTTTTTAGTGACGCTAAACTTTAGCTTATTTTGATGACACATAATAACAATAAAAGTATCTTGGAATCGCGTAGGATGTTTTATATCGAATTACAGACATTTTGTTTTCGTAAGTTTTTTATTTAAAACAATTTTCATGGCAATTACAACGTTGTTAAAATGTCAACGGTGTATAACTAATTTATTAAACTGCACATAATATAATTTTTATAAAAAAGGCGTCATTAATCATTTAAAAGCAGGTTTATCTATGGATTCATCTTTTTTAAAAGCGAAGCGTTCCGTTAAAATCGAAAGATGATATCAAGGGAAATCAAGAGAGTGCCTACTTAAGAATTTTATGCTAATTTTACTGACATGGGTTATACTTTATAAGTAAAACTTATTAGTATGAAATAAATAAGTATTTGAAGTTAGTAATTAATTAAATCTTAGACGAAATATTTTGCTATTGTTATAATTATGTGATAGTAATAATTTGAAAGTTGATAGTTTAAAACTAATGATGATGATGGTTTCGTAAATTATTTTTTCAATTACGCTGTTTTTACTTTATTTTTAACAGCGTGATAGATAGGTCTACGTACCTATCCCAATAATAAATATTTGCGTTGAACATAGTTGAATGTTATAGTTAAAGAGCTCAGGGTTCATAATGAACCACAAATAAATTAGGAGTTGCAAAAAAAAAACAATAACAGGAAAAAAAATTGCGTTGTATCTTCAATGCATAATAAAAATCGTGTTTTGTCAAAGAATCAAACACACAAGGATGGAAATGCTGGGATATTAAAAGGCAATATCTTGGTGCTCGTAATGGGCGATGGTCGGGAGCAGGCCCACCTCTAATGATTCGTAATTACGAACGGCGTAATGGACTCGGTAATGGCGGCCCGCCACAAAGCGATGCCTCCATTTTGTTTTTTATTTCTTTTTTTTTGAGATGATGTCTCGCCCGATGCGTTCCGATTCAGCCAGTTTTTGATATTATAAAATGTGTGAAGGATTTTTTTGGTTTAATAAATTTTGATTTCGTGTGACTATTGTTGATGTTAGAGGCGTTGGCGTTGCTTTTGGTTGCGTTCGTTTTAGAGGCTTTGTGAGTTTAACAAAACGTTAATGTTATTATTTTATTTATATGTAATATCGCATGCAGAGAATTTTATAGCAAAATTCTCTTAGATTTGAACCTGCGAGCCTATAGGCCTTTGCTGCTCTGCCAACTGCAAAATTTCCTTAAACATGACACCGTCTAAGACAGATATCAACATCTGCATTACTATGAATCTTGATAGTCTGTAGTATGACCGTTGACTGGCAAGTCAGAGGTCTTAGGTTCGAACGCATTATAAATTAATTATCACTTACTCCGTGCTGTTGGCCCTACGTCTGACCTCTCTCTGGTCGTGTCGGATTGCCTTTCCATCGGACTTTGAGTGTGAGGGAATAGAGAGTGGATCTGTGTGACACACTTGAGCACTTTATGTCCTGCTTAGTTGACTAATCTCCGTTGCGATTGGTCGCTGTGACCGAAATTCGGTCAGGAGGACATTAAGCATGACCAACTTTGCAGAAGTTCGTAGTTTGATAATATCTTGCTAGTACTTAAAATCAAATTGGTTTCTACAAAAATTGTAAATTCACTAAGTAACATTTAATTTTTAACTATCTTAGGTGCTTACATTATTCCTTACCCTCTCTTAAGGTACCTAAGTATTCGTATATTCGCCTAATTTAGGGGTAAGTAAGGCAAATTAACTTTATAAAAGTCTTAGTGCAAATATCAATCAGCATAAAAATACAGGCATAGTAAACTCTTCGTACGGTATAAAATAACAAAAAAAAACAAATGAAATCATTTACGATGCATCCAACAACAAAAACTGTAAATTAAGTTTACACCTATCGAGAAAGGAATAAGAATTTATTTTTTCTATATTTTTTACGAATCTCCTAGTTCCGAGAAGTCGGCTGGAACGGCACGCACCCGCCCTGGGGAGTAGGGTCTCCATGTTCGTGGAGAAAGGACAGGAATTCTATAATAAAAACGCTTTGATTTGACCACTTGATAGAACAGTTAAAATTCTTTGCGTTATAGTTGCTTTCTGGCTTTATTAGTATTCTTTATTACAGGATTCAGTGTGACTTGTTGAGAATATTCGCTTGTGCAAGGTGCATTCAAGATTTAGAGTAAAATTGAGAGAATTGTCCTCATTTATCTCAGCCGAAAAACGTCTACGTCTGAACAAAGTAAAACAACATTCAGGAGGTATACGGTAGTTGGGGTTATCCACGGAAGCATTGGCGAAAAGATAATACGAAAAAATTGGAAGGATTTCGGGGAAACCTTTACCCAATGGCACATTATGGGTTCAAAATATTTTAAAATTTAAAATTGAAAAATCCCGCGGCACAATAAACCTCTAATTTTATACATAGATACAAATAACTTTAACGCCCCTCTGTTTTCGTTGGGGGTTAAAAAAGGCCTGTCAAGTCCGGGAGAGGATCTGAAATCATGGCTACCACCAGCCCCGCCCCCCCGCACCTCATCAGTGAGTGATTTCGATGTTTTTTGTAAGTCGGGCGGGTCTGATTGGTGTGCGGTTGATTGCGATGAGCGGGTTACGATATTAGTCGGGTTGGTTCACGCTTTGGTTGCTGTTAGGTTTGTAGCTTCTGTTTATATATTTTATTTCTTGTTGATATGAAAAATTTCAATAATCTGTGTCTGTGGTGTCGAACCCAAGGCGCGCATCCCTGACTTTTGTTCTGACATAAGTTATGTGCGTATTATAAACTAATTATCACCTACTCCGTGCCTCGGAAAGCAAAGCCGTTGGTCCAGGCTGTCATGAAGATCTTTGACAGTCGTTAAAGGGAGTCAGTACCCTCATACAATCCTGACAACTAATCTAACTTCAGAATATCGTATCCCTTTGGGTAGCGAGGGTCAGATAGGCAGTCGCTCCGAACAAAAATGATATTCAGCTGCATCTAGTTAGATTTGAAGCCGACCCCAACAAAGTTAGGGAATTATAAGGCTAGGAGGATGATGACCCTTATGACTAGTGGTATGACCGTTAGATTGCTATTAAATGGTCATAGGTACCACAAGGATATCACGGCTTAAGTTCACAAAGGTAAGACGCAATATTACTTTTGATTAACTTTTTATTCGTAAATATATATAATTTATAAAAAGTTTTCATCTCTTAAAAAGCCAGTCATACATCCTTATGAAATATGTTCACGCTTTAACAAAAATCTCTTATTCCTTTTGATCGATTAGGTTCTCAGCGATGCACAGCAAAAACAGCTTTCAAAGCTCAAATTATTTAACCCGATATCGATATTAAACCCACCGAGAGATATTTTTTATCGATAAGATAAAAAAAATGCCTACGTCACTGTCTTGACCACGAAGTTCTCCGATTATAATAAGACAGGATAAGAAAGAGGGTTTAAAACAAACCAATGTAAATAACGATTTAATAAGAATTTAAAACAGACTGCATACAATACAACATTTTCTGTCTAAGTTAAATTTTGAGTTAAAGACTCATTTTTCAATGTTTTACAAATTAATTGTTAGATTAGACAGATTACCTTCATTAAAATTAGATTTAGACTGAACATCAGGTTTTAAATACTTACATGCATTTATAACTCAATAACTAGGTAACTTAAAGACAATGATAGCAAAACCTTAACGATTATTTTGTCACAAATTGATAAAAATTTCTTTTAAAATTATTTTTAGATAAAACTTTTACATTATTGTAATTTCCGATTACATTGCAGTCATTTCCGATGTAGAGCTAAACTAACAGAAACCTATTCTTTGACACGTAACTGCGTTTAAGTAACAATCTAATCAAAATTTGCAACGCAAGTTTGCTTACGGATTAGAATTTATTCCAAAGTATTTACGTAAGACTTCTTATACTTTTATCTAAGTTCCAGCCATGAAAGGAAATGACTGATAACAAAATAGAATTCATATTCTTATCCATCCCCTTTAAATCTTATAAAAATAAAATACAAAATAAAGCCGCGGTGTTCCGTGTTCATTAGTCGTCATTGAATGCTTACTCCGAAGGTTTTAATACATTCGACATAGCATAGTTTTGTTTTAAAAAATCCCTAATTACTCCACTCCTTCTATGCGGTATCCAAGATGGCGTCTATTGAGTGATGATGATATTTAATTAAGTTTATTAAAGTTAGATGTATTGTAATGGACAATGGAGGAGTAGATTATTAGGAAGTAGGTACTGTAAGTAGGTGTAGTGTTAGTAATTATTCTTTGCTATAGTTAGTGAGATACCATAATGCTATGTTACAATGGGGTACCTACCACAATATTTTTGCAAGCCTGGCTCTCCAAAAAACAAAAACGGTCCATTCTTGAAGTTAGGTATCAAATAGTAGCAAAAAGGTAGTAAATTTTGGTATTTCCTAAACATCAAATATCTCTCTTGGTCCAGGAGTCCTGACGCTTACTCAATTAGGATCTACGAATGCCGTGTGGTTTCCGGCCTAAGAATAGAACCATCCCTACTTGTCCTGTGGGTGTCGTAAGAAGCGACAAAGGGAAAGATCTGGAGGATGGGAAACAGCATCCTTTTGTGTAACAGCAATTTCTGCTACTGCGACTGCTAACCCGCTTGCCCAGCATGACGATTATGGACAAATACCTCCAATGAGCGCATAATACGCACATAACTTACGAAAAGTCAGAGGTGTGTCTTGGGATCAAACTCGAGACCTCTAACTTGTCAGTCGATGGTCATCAAACCTAGTGGATATCAGTGCTTTTATTAATATTAGTATTATTTAGTCCCTGAAATGTGTACTACGAAGCCATTCGTGACTAACTTCAGCCCAGCCAAGTTTGCGCTTACTTTAAATTAAGTTTATATCTAACTAGCGACCCGCCCCGGCTTCGCACGGGCTCAATATACATATAAACCTTTCTAAAGAATCACTATCTATTAAAAAAACCGCATCAAAATCCGTTGCGTGGTTTTAAAGATCTAACTAAGCATACATAGGGACAGACAGACGGCGGATAGCGACTTTGTTTTATACTATGTAGTGTATACCTACATCTATAAACAATTTATGTATACCTACTATGAGTTATTCGTAACTGCTCTATCGTATAGCATAATTTACTCCATAATTTAAAAGTTATGGCGATAAACTCCGGCGCAGCCGCGGGCACACAACACTTTGAATTAATTAACATAACATAAATCAAACTTCGATCTATTTTTTATTTTTTTCTAATCACTGTAATTTAATTATGATTTAATCGGGTTTTGGGAGAACTTCGTAGTAAAAAATATAATTATACCAAGTTGAATAACGTTTTTACGTAATATGTAGGTACCTACTATATACTTAGAGCGACGGGATGATATGGACACTCATTTGAAGGATTGGTCTGCTAAAGCTTTGAACAGAGAGGAGTGGAAGGAGGGAAGGGCGGCCTTTGCCCTGCTGTGGGAAATGTTTTGTTCATAACAATAGATAATAATAGTGCAAACCTGGTCTCGTCTTGGCAACAATTTACATGAAAATGTTTTTGTGGGATTAATTTCTCTTATTACGTTAACTTTCAGTCAAGTTAAGCTTTTTCTGTCCACCATTTTGAGACATTCACTAAAGATTAAATCGTAAAGTTTCAGCGGACAGTTTAAAAAAACGAAATATTCACATACCTACACTTTATCAACTATGAGACCAAATTAAAAAGACCGCAATACCTCAGTCAGTCTGGCGACTTGATTGTATCTTATCGTGCTATTTATTTTTTTAATTAATGTTAAATACTGACCCAGATAACAGTTTGATTGCTCATTTAAAAACATTTATTTGCACCGTAATAATTTATCTGTGGCTAATCGATTTGGTTGAAATAATGCAGGCAGCTTCGAGATTCTAATGGCTGTATTTTTTTTTTCATTTTGTGCTTTTAAGAACCCCCTTGAACTTTTAAATTAAGAATGTTTGTCAAGGACACAGACTTCTTGGATTAGAATTTTTGCTTTTGTGATTCTGTGTATCGAAATAATGAACAGATTAGGAATTAATATTACCTATGTAGGTACTTTTAAAATGCATTTATGAAAACTCTTGATAATGTAGTATGAACTCTTAATAATGGAGGGAAATCCAATAAACAAATATCCAGACCATAGTTTTTAATGTTTTAATGTCTTGTATATTTTGCTACTTAGACCTTCTGATCACGAGCGTAATTTTAGCACAGTCTATTGAACTCTTTTATGATATTTAGACTGTGGTATTAATATTAGACAGCTAAAAGAGTAGGTACATATAAACTCCAAAAACCTAAAGTTCTGAGAAGAAATACCACCATTTTATATAAAATTCTCTCTAAAATTACATGAGCACAACACAACGAGCTTTATTACCGCATCTGCCGTTGAGACTAACCTCACATTATAGTCAGTTGCCGGGGAATCGAAGCCGCACCGCGAAGTTGTAGCTGAATCGATTGGACACACATCAATGCTTACAGAAAGCAAATTGCCCGCAGCCATTGATGAAAAAAAAAAAAAAAAATTCGTTCAGAGAATAAACCAAATGATATAATTGATTGCTTGTGCTATATGCACGTAGATAATAAAAAAAGTTTAAGAATTTGTCAATGGTAGCCTGAGCAAGAAAGCTGTCGAAAGCTCACGTACTTGTATCTAGTACGTGAGCTTTCGACACATTGGATCCTCTTTTATTGAACGGTATTGAAGACACAATAAAATGACCCACAAACATTTGTTCCGGTTGCATTCTGCATGCACCAATGACGTTTAAAATATATTAAAATCATAGGAATTATAATATAGTGAAATTAAATACCACTTCTATCTGTAAATTGTATTTCGTCACTCACAATAGAATGTCATAAGCTAGATTCACGGAAGGATTTCTTTATAGGTCGTGTAGTCCCGGGTCCTGGGGCGGCAAAATTTCTTTTGGCAGAACTTGGTAATTTTTTTTTACTAAGTCATTTTGTTACAAACACATAACAAAGGTATGCATTAGCTCTAAAGATATTGATTGAGATAATTTTATCATTTAATTTCTTTCGTTATTTTTATTTTTAATTGTTATAGGTACATTATCATTAAATTTTCCGTATTCGGGGAGAGGGTAATCTTCTAATAGGCCTAGGCAGCCAGCTTATAAAATCCAACACGTATACAGGGTTATTTTTAAAACACCGACAACCTGAAAAGGGGTCATTAAACTTATCATTATGAACAACTTTTACTATGGGACCAACCCTGAAATAGAAAAAAAAATCAGCGGTTCCATACATTTTGTTGAGTCATGTGAACATAAATGTATGGAACAGCTTTTAAGGTAAAAATATACTCATCTCTTTATTTGAGATACCATTATCATAACGAAGAACACAATATTTAAAATACTAGCCCGTTATCAGGTCCAAGATCTAGTTATTAAATGTCAATGGACCAGCGCCAGCGCATACATAACTCTCTTAAATTAATCAGCCTTGATTACTTCCATTTTGTTTTATTTAGTTAGATGATAGATTCAGATTAGATAAGTTGTGGATTTATAACTAGAATGTTAGCTAATACTGGTTATATGAATGTAGATATTGTTCATTGAACCAGAACCGTGTTCAGTACATTTTTAGAGTTCCGCAGTTAAACCAAGAACCCTAGATTTATGGTTTCGTCATGCCCATCTGTCTATCTGTCAGTAATTATTTTGTCCGCATGAATTACATAACTATAACGTCGATATTAAGAGTAGAGTAGGGGTAGGTAAGGGTAGGTGTAGAGTAGGGTAGGGTAGGATAGGATTAGGTTAGATTAGGCGTAGAGGTAGTACCTATAATAACGCGTACAAAGTCGCGCCGGACAGCTAGTTATGAAATTAAAAGATTAAGTACCTACCCATACATGAAAAGTGGGAATATTTATTTCGAAAAGATTAAGTAAGTACCTACCCATACATGAAAAGTGGTAATATTTATTTTCGATTTTTGATATATGGAAAAAGAGGACATACTGCGCCGACCCCAAATAAATTGGGAAAAGGGCAGGGAGATGATGATTTTGTACCTACTGATGATGGGTATCATTTCAAAGGACTTGCTTAAGAAAGCACAAAGCTTAAGAAAGTACCTTCTTCCTCACGATGTTTTTCTTCACCATTTTCAGTAAGTATCTCTATTATATCATGAAAAGTGGTACCCGTGGATGCTCTAAATATACTTTAAATAGATACACGAGTAGCTTAAACTCACACCTCTACAGAAAAAAAAAGATTTTCCTCTCATGATCCCACAGCACAAACATAATTGTAATTTACTAAAAAAAACTCCCAGACAATGGGTAATTACCCTTAAAAGTCTATATAAAAAGAGAATGATACAAACTTTTATAATATTAATAACTGCCACTAACCTAAAATGTACTATACAAAGGGATTCAGAGGGTTTACTTTATACTTAGCGAGCTCACTTATAAAAGGGTTTACTTCATACTAAGCGAGCTCACTGTCTTATAAAGCCCGTAGACTTCTGTCGTGATATCATCTCTCCGCGCTGGTTTTCTACCAATTTTTACCGTTTAAAGCACTTTATTCTTAGAGGAATGCCGTTGTCATACCTTTATTATTAAGTTTATTAGACAGTTTAGCAAAAAAGAGTCTGGAAATAATTGGGGGCGCTACTTCTCATACTACAATTTAAAATTACAAGTTATTTGGCTATAGGTATTTCTATGAGGTATTTTTTGTCATCAATTATAATCAAATGAATCACTTTTATTAAGTTATTTTAGTACTCACAAACTTAGTTTTTTAGATTTTTATTTTTAGTTCCAGCTGACACCGCCTCAAACTCTTTTTTTCCAAGCTGTACCTAAGTAAAGTACCCACTGTATTATTCTAAAAAATCTTGACCTTAAGTTAGACTGTAAATTTTGCTGTGGTAGTTCAACGGTGCTCTCGGCAAGCAGTCCAGTCTCTGCAGAATTGCAGACAGCTTGCAAAGAGTAATGGATGCAAGAGCTGAGTTGATAAAAGAGAAGAGTGGTCCTTCTTATCTCTTCTGTCTCACGTTAGAACTAGATAGTACCTACAATCATGCAAGTATTATAATAATAAAAAGTAATTTGTGTGGCGCATGCGCGGCGCCGATGGGTGTGCGGCGCGGGGGCGGGGCGGCGGCGCTAATGCACACGATTGTGTGCCTGATCATAGGGTACCGTGCGTGCGCGCAACACCATCAAAACAATAGGGTGCTTGGGACTTGGTAGAGAAGTCCATAAATCGTGAAAAGGTGAGGATTTTGGAAAAGCATGAATGCCCAAGTGAATTGACAAATCTATTTATACTATAATATAAGTTCATACTACTAATACCTACCTTTTTTTTAATACCTATAAATACTATTATACCTACTTATCGTTCGAGTATTGTGTGTTTGAGTATTTACCATCCTCATCTTAGTCTATGTCTGTAATAATAATAGCAAAACAGTTCACCGAATCCTAATTTTTTCAAATTACGTCCTGAAAATATTATCTTTAAGCGATAGCTTTTTTACAAATAAATTCAAAAAGTGATATAAAAAGATTTATTTTAAGGAAAAGCAAGAAGCACCCACAGACGCAATCGTGAAATTAATAAAATTATCATTAAAAAGAATTTTACGAATCGCAAATCATTATTCTTATCTGTAAGGTATAAAATGAATGAAAATCGGAATCGGTTACAAAAACAGACAAAATGTCAATAAGCATTAAGTCGAAGATATCTCGAAGCTTGGATTTTAGTTTTATTACTCTTTCGGCAGTAAAAGTCCGGGCAGAGCATTTATAGTCGGAGAGCTAACTCGCGTTTTCCTTGCTGACCAATATCTATTCAAGTTAATCTTTGATGTAAATTTAAGAAAAAACTTTATAAGCTGTGGAACCTCGTAATTTTAATACTAGCTGAACTGACAGACGTTGACGAATTTTAATAAATATGTAAAAAAGCACAAGCACAAAGCTTCTACGACTCTACGTCTCGTTTTTAAATGTGACTGCCAACCTGAATTAATACAAAAAATAATTATTAAGTTTTTTTATAATAATTTATTCATTTATAACCCACAGCTATCAATTACAGTCCTATAATGCTCGGTGACTTTCCTAGAATGTTATTAAAATAATTGGTATTCATATCATAACATTGACATTTCTATTCAGATGAAACAAGAAATGAAATAAAAACGCAAATTTTTACGCCCGCTATGCCATAACCATAATGTGACGTGGTAAATAATTGACCAATTACAAACTTCTCATTAAATTTTCTCGATTATGAAGCATATACGACTACTTAGCGTCTTGCGACAAACAGAAAGTGGCTTTGGGGAAGAAAAAAAATTAATCGGTCCCATGACATTGACTTATGAAACGATTATTTCCCTTCCTTACGCGACCTTACGCGACCTTACTGACAATTCTTGAATTCTGAAATACCTAGTACCTACTAGGAGTAAACGTTTAACAAGTGATAAAGAATAAGAATGAATATTTAATGAAGTACTAACAAATACTATTCTAAATACAATTTCCAAAAAATAATTCAAAACTTTTAGTTTAAACGAAAATTAAGCGACTATTTTGTGTTTTGGGCGTAACAGAAGACAGAATTACTTATATTGGATAAGTAAATACTTATTGCATTATGCCTTATGGCTTTTTAATATACCTATTTTTTTTATTTGCATCGTTTTTAAATGCGCGAGTCGGACTCGAGTAAGTTTTCATAAGACAGGCTGTGAATCCTGTGATATTATATAATATAATTGTATTTCTTTATAAACTGTCGTTCATAAACTAGCAAACTAGTTGACACAAAATAAATAGCAGTGTCAATTTTAGAAAAAAGCAGGATATTTTTAAAATACATTTAGATGTATAATAAATTAGTTTTAAACTGTTATTAGCACCTCTTTTAGGAACCGGCAAAATATTTGTACACCATTTAAAGAAAACCGTGTGAAAACAGCACAATTTATCTTTTAGCATCCCTTGTTAAAACAATTAATAAAAAAATAAAAGGATAGTTTTAAATGTTTCGCCGTTTCAGTCTAATTATCCGCTTCTAATTACAACAATTAAGTATCGTATGCTCATTGTCACGTCTTATGGCTCATAATTACTTTGATGTTGTTCTTAGGAAACAATTAAATGTATTAAAGTTTTTGCTCGGATCGCTTCTTGGTTGCCACGTTCTCGAGAGAATTTTTGTGAATTACGTATCGTATTTTATAGGTTACCTACAGTAAACGTATTTTGAATTTACGTATTTTTGTATGTTATGTAAGTTGATAATTCACTGATACAGAATGAAGACTAAATTACTTTACAATTCTAATTTTTACCCGTGACGGAGAAACATTTTTTTCTGTAATAACTTTTTTTTTTACTTGTATTGTCCAACACTACTGTCAAGTTTTTCCACTTTTTTCTTTTTCTTTTTTTTTTGTAAAAACTTAATGCAGATAAGTTAGTTAGCAATTTAGCATCTTAAAACTTTTAACTAAGGACTAAATTAATATTTTTAGATAATATATGTAAACATTTTTTTATAGGCATTCTATGCGAACACTAAAGTTATTAAAGAAAAAAAAATTAGACTTTGTTACATTTTTAACACATAACACATTTAAATAAAAATCATTGCAACTTTAAACAGTTATCAATATTCGTACGCTGTCTCTCAGCCTACACGGGCGGCAAAGCGGCCGGATATAATCGAATTGATTCGTTAATTACTTGGTTTTATCTGCGGCCACCATTAGCGGCCAGCCCACGCTGCATACTTAATTGATACCGATTCTAGAGAACTGAACCACAACCGAACGCGGTCGGAATCACAACGAGTCATACTGTAAATGGTTTTTCTTAAAGTTAATTGTTTTGTTCGCAATCGCTTCTTGGTGATATACAGATCAATCAACTCTTGCGCAGATTGTTGATGGCTTTTGTGTCTATTACATGATGTAGTGTTTGAGAGACAGCGTTTTTGGTGGCTAAAAAATCACATAAAACATCTCAGGCTTGAGTTCTTGAAGAGAAATTAGCGAGGATTCTGAATCAGTAAGCGACCTTCGGCATCACGCTTGCGACTCCCGCAACACGTTAGCGACCCTCAACAACAAGTTAGCGGCCCTTCGTGACACGCTTGCGTGTGTATTGTTATGATAATTTAGTACCAATTGACGTCGTTGTATTTGCGGTAAACAAAATCTCAAATACCACGTTTTAGTTGAATGCGTTTTGTCATTAATAAGGCGATGCTCATTAGCATCGACTAGCAATTGACGGTGCAAACATTGTCCTATCCTAAAACAGCGATGCCGATAACTAATGCCGCATCTTTAATATCGATGCTCAATGATGCCATAAATATCCAAAAACGCCCATCTCTACATGTCAGTTTAACGGTCATAAGTTCAAAACTCATATAGGCTTTCAGCATCACGATTATAAGCAGTGATAGTTTATGGACTGCCAAGTCAAAGGTCCTACGTTCGCAACCCAGGCAAGCACCTCTGACTTATTAAATTTTATGTGCGTATTAGAAATTAGCCTAATTATTACTTGCTAAAACGGTGAGGGCAAACATCGTAAAGAAACCAGAACACCTGAGAGATTTTTCTAGGGTTTGTCAAGCCATGTCAGAGACTTAGAGGTTTAAACTTTGACACCAGGTTGTTCATCAACCATACGATAAAGAAGAAGACCACGATCACGTCATCGAAGAAAGCAGAGTCTAATATTTCACAAAATCTTCGCTTATCGCCTTCGATCGAACCACGCCTTTACCATCGAACATTTAATTCGAATAAAACTCATCAATAAAAATATCTATCGAAATGGTACTCTTCTAATCGAACGTGTTTAGAAGATTATTAAATTTAAATGTGTCTAATTGATTGTTACACATCAAGAGCCATTGAAAATTCTGTTAATTAATATGGGAAAGCTTTCATGAGCTTTCTACCATAATTACTAATGTAAATTAAATTAAATCAATCGTGTATCAATTTGTTATCAATAATTTGAGTTTGTCTATGGTATTTATGAACAAATTGCGTATAAAACCACGTTCAAATTGAACCCAATTCAATTTCTGTGTTTTATTTACCTTTTTCCTGCGATTTTGCTCACGTGGTTATATATTTTCTGGATAACAACTAACAACAATGCGGCCCATAAACTATCTATATAGGGTGAAATATTGATATCATGAGCATTATTATTATGTACAATTGTTAATTAGGATCCACCCTGAAATCGCAAAAAAAATCTGCTGTTCCATACATTTTGTTTTTTTTTCGCGATTTCAGGGTTTGCTAACGGGGTATGTTTCGCCGGCAATGTTATAAGTCCCATGTAACAGGGGCCTATTGCCATTAACCGGGCACAATTCCAGACTCCGCGCTGCTACTGAGAGAAAAACCTAATAACCCATCGAAGCCAGGACTTCGTGCTCAGCAGTCGCGCTTATTACTAGATCAACAAGGCAGTCACTCAAATTGAAAGAAATTGAATATTTACTGTCTGTTTCCATGACAACCAGACCACATGGACGTTATCTCAATGATTCATTACATTTTATTAAAACTTGCCATTACAAAAACCTTCGTCCATTCATTAAGACCACTTTTAATATAATTTAAAACAAAACAAAAACGGCTCCCATCGGCTTTGGCGCGCAGTTGCATTCCCTTTCGTGTGGTATCGACCATTTTACGAAGAACTCAGGGTTGCGTACAATTTTAACCCCAAACGGCTCAAAGGCTAACCTACAGGTTGTTAATATTTACTCCAAAGTTTTAGGGACGGAAATAAGTAAAAGTGGGTTCCGCACCTTTCGATCCTATTATTTTATACTTTCGATACTATTATCCTGTTATCGGATGAAATCGGACAATGTATTGTGCATCAGAACCTAAAAATAATAATAAAATTAGGATCTGTTCCACAATACATTTTCCGATTTTATCCAATAATTAGGATCGGATCGGATAGATAGGATCGGAAGGTGTGGAACCCACTTAATACAAACATAATAATATGTATAATATGTAACGATAAGTCGTGATAGCCTATTGACCGTTTGACTGGCAAGACGAGGTCTCTGGTTCAAATCTAACACACCTCTGACTTTTCGTAAACTGTAATATGCGTAAGATTATAAATTGTCACTTACTCCCTGCCTCGGAAAGCAAAGCCCTGCGCCTGATCTCTCTCCGGTCGTGTCGGATTGCCGTCCCGGACTATGAGAGTGATATCTCCTGCATAGTTGGCTAACCTCCGTTGAGATTGGCCGCTGTTACGTTAAGGTTTTGTAAATTTTACAGCATAAAGCCTAAAGGCAATACAACTTTGGCAGATCAACTCGAACTGGCTCTTATGGTACCAGCAGGTCACAATTACGCGCAATTAAGCTATCGTTAAGAGATGTTTTTCTCGGATGCGCGGGCGCAGCAATTTGTCACGCACGATGTTCATATCAAAAGGGAAGGTAGAGAAGTTTCATACAAAACTACATGATCCAACTTCCTAACTGAATTTCATTTACATTGGTCAATCTCAACGGAGTCTAGCCAGTTACGCAGGAAGTAAATTGTGCAACAATGTGTGCGCAAACGCCGGTGCAACCCCCTATTCCTTCACTCTCATAGTCTGATAGGACATTACCGACATCAGACATTACCGGAAAGAGATAGCTAACTAGAGTCGATAAGTTATCACATGCTACCTATCTAAGTTTCTGAAATACAAATTTAAGTTCTTTGAAAATGGAACTTCTGTTTCATATCCTGTGATAATGCTCCCGCGCACCCATGGTGGGAAGAGGAGGGGATTAATTGTGAGGAGCTTTAGATAGGCATTAATCGCTTTGAGATGCCGCTCGCCATAGGAATGGCTATAAAATTAACTGCGCTTCATAGAGATGGATTGCGAATTTCTTAAATAGAATAGAGACCATAAAGAGGTTAAACTTGGAGTAATATTTTTTTTTGTTGTCGCACCCCCTCTGTGAATTTATATGTCAACGTTGGGAACTAGTCTTAATTAGTTAGTCCTAAGTTGGGAACTATTGACAATTGATTACGGGAACACCACGCCCCCACACGTTATACAAATAAATTGAACAAATTCCAGCAGGTAAGTCTGGCCGCACATAAAAAAACTACTAAATGTTGTGGCATCATTCATAATTAGTATAATGTGAGACATTTGTAGATTTTGTATGCGGCCTGATTAACTGGATGTTCTTAAAAAGTAATAACTCAAACTCCTTTTTCAAAAATTAAAAATAAAAAGAAAATAGCATAATGGATTCGCGTATTACCGACACAATACATGGCTAGTATTCGGTACCCAATAACAAAAAACGATTTGTATTACTTAAAACAAAAACAATTTAGTAACCTTTTAAAAACAGTTGAACAAAGAATCAAAAGAGTTAGTTAAACAATTAGACCTTTTTCTATTAACAATGGTGTAAGCAAAATATTTTTTTAAAGATTGTATTGTTACGGTTCTGTTTATAAGAGTTCGTGTAAAATAATTGTATGAACAGTTCATTAGATATTGGAGTTGATTCTCTTGTACATCCCGCTAAATTAGTTTTAGTCAACTATATCTCTTTCTAAAACACACTAGAAAAAGTACAGCAAATTGAACTATCAAATAAGAGCTGTCAAATTAGTCTACGTCCTTGCAATTTACGTAAAATTAGACGAGACCTCTATGATGACGTGCCGACTAAATTCTCGTTGACTAAAAATTTTTCTGTTGCTCGATGATATCACGCAAATGGCTAGTCTATTTGACAGCTCTAAAAATTTTCTTTCCTTTTCTAATGATCTCTGTTAGAAAGAGAGGTATTGAGTCTTAATTAGTTTAGAGCGTTTGAAAGAGAATTAGCACCATATTATTGTTAAATATTATCTAAATATTACCTACCTACAGTAAAACTCTGTTCCGCTAAGAACACGGCAACGTCATAATAGAATAATTAGCCATATTAAGTTCATTATAATTATTCACCCCTTACCCATTACCATACATTTTCACATAGCTCATTAACCTGCCATAATATTCGTCGTTAATTCATTAATTAGTCATTAATGCAGTGATAACGACGCGATGTTAGTAAGCCGTGCTTTGCCCCCACCGGATACGGCGTGAACTTAAAACATTAAGAGATAGAAGATCATTAAAATACAGTTTTTATCTACAAAAGAAATGGCTACGCTCTGTCGCACGGGAATTATTTAATGTAACACTAATGTTGGATTAAAAAGCTTTGAACAGAGAGGAGTGGAAGGAGGGAAGCGAGGCCTTTCAATATGTTTGTCTCATATTTAAAAACCTTAGACCTAACCACAGCGGCCAATCTCAACGGAGATTAGCCAACTACGCTGGAGATATTATAGTGCACAAGTATGTGCGCAAATACAGGTGCACTCTCTGTTCACTCACGATGGGATGGCAATCCAACACGACCGGAGAGAGATCAGGCGCAGGGCCAACGGCTTTACTTGCTTTCCGAGGCACGGAGTAAGTGATAATTAATTTATAAAACGCACATAACGATCGAACTAGAGACCTCTGATTTGTCAGTCGATGGTCATACCACTAGGCTATCAGTGTTATTTTGTGAAATATTCTGGTAAGAAATCTAAATGATTTTTAACCCTGCAATTAGCCCTAGAACCTACAAGCTTTCAGCAGTTTCAGCCTTTGCCTCGTAGAGATGGACAGGCTATAAGCTCATAATAAATAATAAGTTTTCCGTCGTTACTTTAATTCCCAGCAAATAACGTGTAATTCAGTGGGATGGGCAGCATGCCACAATGGTGTTCACGGTTGGCCGCCTGCGCCCGCGCCGCTGCGGCCGCCACAGGAAGCGATAATAGCGCGCCAAAACAAAGACGTGACGGCCACACAGGTATTACCTGTTCTACATGAAAAGGTGGAGATTTTTAAGTAATTAAAATACTTAAAAAGAATTATATAATGACGCTACTTTTTTTGGACGTATTCGAAACTAAATGAGGTTCGCTATCTTTCTTAACTTTTCGCGCCTATATCGTAAGCATTGATAGCGGTATGAACGTTGAACTGCCAAGTGAAAAGTTCCATGTTCGAAACCCAGGCACGTGATAGGAATTATAGAGTTATAAAAGATTGAGGCTTTATTTATAATATTTGGGATGAAATATTCCTTATAAAAGCATTTCTAAACGAAACAATAAAACTATTCATAATTTCAATTTCCGAACGAACGTTATGGAAAGAAAGACCTCATCCCTTATCTACAATACATAAGTCGTTGAACTTACACTTTAGCCTACCCTAAATAGTGAAAACAAAAAAAAAACTTTCGCTACAATTATCTATGATCTATTCTTTTATACAAAAAAAAACAAAGCCTAATTTTACAATAACATTAATGCCGAGTAATCTTAATATAAACAATAAGTTTAACTTCAAAATAATAGTTAAAAAAAGGTGCACAATAGTCGGCTGTACAAGTTGCACGGCCGCCGGGGTGTACCCACCGGGCCGCAGTAAAATTAACCGGCCCAACGCCGACTTCAAAGGTGCCGCCACCCTTTGTACTCGCCGCCCATTGTCTCACACATGTTGTTTTAATACTCTTAATTTCATGTTGTCATGTTAAAAGTTTATTACACGTTAGCTTGATAACTTTAACGGGATTATAGACCTTATTGCGTTTGTAATAGATAAACAATTTGATTAAAATGTCAAAATTATCACTTTAACGTTGTGATTGCTATGTTTATACAGCAATTGAAATATAGTTTTTATTTTTGTAGAAGTAGAGTTGATTTTTCTTTGAGGGTAGTGTTATATTTTTTGTCACTCTTTTTCAGTTTATTGCAGTTTTAATAGCGGAAGTGTTAAAAGGGTTCTTCTTTTGATTGAAATGCGAGAGGGTGTTATTTTGATGACTTATCTATTTATGCGCGTGGCACGCAGATAAAACACTTTATTATTTTGAACGGAAATAATATTAATGGCAAAATGATGGTAGGCCGGATGCTCCGAACCAAATTACGGACCCAACCACTGTACAACCTGGTTTTTAAAAGCATCTTAAACTGTGATCCATGACAAACTGAATCCAAATCGGTCCAGCGGAGTACACTCTGTCAAAGTGCTGAATGTGAATGATTCATATTTACTCTCCTCATGCGCAGAGCTATAGAGTAGAACTCCCTTCCGGGTTGGGGTAGAGTACTACTCCTAAAATCGAACATCGATGTTTCGGATCGAAGTGTAATAATGAAGACCATCAAACGCAAACCTTATCACCAAATTACCAAATTGACAAAAGCACTAAGACGTCCGTCATTTCGATTCAAATCCATAAAAAATCAATCGAGAAAAACGAACAAACGTGCGATCTGTCAGTCGAAGCTTCATCGTTCGAATTTCGTAGTAGGGCCTTGCCTGTAATTCTAAAACACTTCTATTTGGGAACCTTCCAATCAAGAATTGATTGGCAGGAGTGCTGCATCCAAGATCACATAATCTCTTATCATCAGATGGATTCGTGTTCTTGGACTTAAATAGCATGTCTTTACTTTTTCATTATAAAAAAAAATAGAAATGGCCGCTGGATACGAAAACTCCTAGAGTGGAGACCCCGAGCTAACACCCGAGGGCAGAAGACAGATGCAATGGTGGGTTGACGACACCAGACGAGACGAAGGCCATGACTGGATAAGTCGGGCACAAGATCGCCAGGAATGGAGGAGACAGGAAGAGGCCTATAAGACTAGATCACGATAAGGCTATGATGAAGATGATGATGATTTAATTTTGATGATAGAAAAAAAAAAGTCTTATAATTAGCTTCATTTTTCAAAGCCAAGAGCCGCTCAAAATGTAATAATATAATATAATGTAGCTATTATAATTCCTATCAAAATCAAAAACATCTTTCACAAATTACTTCACAACCATTTAATTGCCACATTGCCATCTACATTCTAATTGGGAGGCTATTTCTCACAGCGGCGCGGGCGCAGCAATATTGTATTGTTTCCACAATACTTTTATCGTTTCAAAGGTTTTAAAAGCCCTGACGAATTTCACACTTGGCTAACTTTGTCTGTTCCAAACAGCTTTTGTTATGAGATGTGATATTTAGCATAACAATAACTTGGAGTGACCCTTTTGGGAGGACATTTTAGTTTCAACTTTGAAGTGAAGATATTAGAGCTTAGTTTGATTTGTCTTTATGTTAAGCACAGAATCCTGTTCGAATTTTATACTTATTATGTGTTTCAAGTTATTGTAAGAGCTGCTATTTTAGATTAAGATAGGGTCTGCTGTCTGCTGGAGTCTTTCCATACATTAGGATATCTCAATAGATGTTTGTTAGCGCGTAATATAAGTTAAACCTACAGAATCTCAATTCTGGTTTCAAAATTAGAAATTTAGATCATTACAAATTGCAAAATTAGGTCATGTACCTGTCAAGCTGGTATAACCTGCGGGCTGAGCCCTAAGGGCAAAATTTATCTCTTAATTGATGCTAGAACGGCAGCACATCACACTCAGAAAGAGACTCCTATTTAGGATTGGCCATTGCGGCACTAGAGAGAGACTAATTTCATTATTTGCGGTTGATATGAGAAGATGAACCTTTCATCTTGGCGGTTTGTATGAGAAGATAAACTTTCCTTTTTGGCAGTTTGTGTGAGAAGGTGAACTTCCAACTTGATAGATAGATCGACCTTAGAGAATACATTAGAAAGCTATGCATACATATTCTAAGAGATAGGCAGATTTATATTTATTGCACACCAAAAAGTATTAATTTTATTACATTATTCAAGAAAATATTACACAATGGGCGGTGTTATCGCAAACAGCAATCTCTCACAGACCTTTCTTCCTTGAATATAGGATTCGAATAATAATTACAAGTTATTGTTCAAGATCGGTAGAGTCAAGATCATAAAGATCTTTTGCATTCCGGGTGGATTAGACTTTCTATTGTGTCTCTTTCGCAGCCTTTGATGTATTACAATTATCCTGTATACGGAGTAGAGATAGAAATGTAGTCCCTCATGAGTCACGAGTACAACTTACGAGTAATACAGTGTAAGTTCCAGTAGTAATAATATTTTGTAGTTTTACACAATTTCAAGATTAATTTTCGAGAACAACAACACAGCTCTGACTACCGCTACCGGGTGGTCCAGGGTTGTTAATATTTATATTACATTTTACTTTTATTAGTATTTGAGTGTTTTTGTGGTCTTTAAGTAAATAATGTAACTCCATATTTACCGAGTATCGTTAAAAGGATCAATATAATTTTATTTTAAGTGGTGTCTTAGCGTTGAGGCTCGAGACAAATATAATGTGATGGACAGATTTTTGTCGGAGTAAGTTTTCAGTTTAACGTCTTCGCGGCAGGCCCAGGAGGAGGTGGCGGGATGAACTCGACTCATATCTGAAGGATTGGTCTCAGATTGCATTAAACCAAGACAAGTGGAAGGAGGAAAGGGAGGCCTTTGCCATGCAGTGGGATAATATAGGCTCAAATAAATAAATATAAATATAAGTTTTCATATATTCTGAAGCGATTTTGCCGTCTCTGTCGATGTCAAAAACTTTCACCTTGGGCCTATCAGAATACCAGCGCTTCAGCGATCAGTTTGCTGCAGCTTCAGCTGAGATAGGTACCTTATTTTGGCCTCACACAACCACATCCGTTTAAATTCTTAGACGCGGGTGTCCACGCGGGAGTTTAAGACAAGCCTAGGACTTGTAACTGGCGAAATAGGTTTGTGAACACCTCTGTCAAACCCTTACAGGAAAAGCAAAACATTATGTTTATATAACAAACTCAAGATTCGTGTCCAACAAGCTCCCGGGCGGCGCAATGTCGTCGAAAATGACATGAATTATGCAGCGAAACACTTCGTCACATTGTCATGGCGCCAAACACCCGTCAAACGATACCACCATGTTTAAATACAGCGTAACGTTACGCCTATCTCAGAGGAGAGAGGCATTGTTGTTTAGACCCGTAGGTCAAACTTGTTGACATCTGTCGAACCTAAGTAAACTAAGCTTCTAAGAAAAATGTTGAGTTACTACTTCTATCTTATCAATTAGGAAGTCATAGCCTAGTGGCCCGTTGGCCCGTGAGCCCGTTGGACTGCCAAGTCAAAGGTCGAAGGTTCGAAACCCAGGCACACACCTCTGACTTTTTATTTGACGGGTTTAGTGCGAATAAGAAATTAATTATCACTTGCTAAAGCGGTGAAGGAAAACGGCACTCCTGAGAGATTTTTCAAGGGTGTGTAAAGCCATGTCAGAGACCTACGGGTGGTTTAAACTCTGACACCAGGTTGCTCATGAACCATATAGTAAAGAAAGATTAGATCAGAGGCAGATAAAATGTCGAGAGCGCAGTAGGCAAGGACGGGCGCTGATGAGGGCGCGCCCTTCTAATGGGAATTTTGAAGTAATCAAGAAGGCAGAGTACACTTCAGAAGCTCTCTAATCTATATAGAAGAAAGAGATTGACCTAAAGCTTTGAACAGAGAGGACTGGAAAGAAGGAACGGGTGATAGGCTTTGCGAGTTACCAGTCACTCACTTAGTATAAGTACGTAAGTAATACCTACTTTACAACTCTTTGGTATTAGTCGAACGCTATTATCGTCACTGCTTGTAATTCTCCTCATCCCTTAAGAGGAAAGCGTGAGGGATCTAATTTCCATAAAAGTGCGGGTGGCACGCGCATGCGCTTCATCCTGCCGCGCGATTCATGACACCATTAGCGCGGCAGATAGGTACCATTAGTTGACGCAACCCATGGTTCAACCCCGATTAGGTTTAAAAAGGCTTAAGTTATAGCTAGCTACAATAAAAATACTTGGGTGCGAGCATGGATCTTTTTGTCGACTTTTTCCAGCTGATTCCAGAAGCTGACATCTTGTTGTACGAAGAGCCTTTACAATGCGAGGTCAATTCAATACTGGTAATTTCAGCTTAATATTTGTATCCGTGTGTGTGTACCTCAAAACCAGACGTAAAAAAATTATATTCGGTACCACATTTAAATAAAAGGAACAAGTCAACTAATTGCATACGAAAAAACGCAACAAAAATCATGTAATTACACATTCATTGCCACAAAAAACGGTCAAAACAGCGGCGCATGATCACAAACAGCATCAACACGCTTTGTCTAGCGATAAATAATGCGCGGTCGACTCCTGCGCAGCGGGGGCCGGCGTTAACACCTACTCGCTCAGCGTGACGCCTGCACGAGGTTTGAATACTTTAGTGTTGTCATTTTAAGAGTTTAGTAAGAAATAAATGCAGATATTATAATGTTTTGCACCGGTTACTGAAAAATTAAAAAGTAACCGGGTATCTTGGATGGGCATGTGATGAGAAGAGAGGAAAATCATGTTGGGCGAAGAGTATTAAACCATTAAGATTGGATGTAGATGGATACAAGTAAAGAGGCAGACCTAGGAAGAGATGGATGGATTGTGTGAAGGATGATATGGCAAGAAAGGAAGTGACTACTGAGATGACGGGTGATAGGGTGTGGAGAAAGAGGACATACTGCGCCGACCCCAAATATATTGGGAAAAGGGCAGGGAGATGAAAATGATAACGTTTTGAATTTGGTCTACAACAACAAAAACAGCATTACTGCCGAAGTTTTTATACCATTAAATGATTTGTGAAGTCTACAACTGAAGCCATGGATGAGCTAGTCTTGTCATCAGACAATTTGCTTATTATCATCACCATCAGCCTGTCTACTGCTGAACATAGGCCTCTACAAATGCGCGCCACTTTTGTGCGCTCATTGGAGGTATATGCCCATAATCGCAACGCTGGGGAAGCGGGTTGGCGATCGCAGTAGCAGATGATTGCTGTTACACATAACTTACGAAAAGTCGAGGTACGCGTCTTGGGTTCAAACTCGAGACTCAGAGGTCTGACGATTACTGTAATCTTGCAACTGTGTCAGTACACAGTTGCAAGATTACAGTAATTATAGTTTATCATAAGGCTTTTGAGTATTGTGATATTTTATGATATATGTTTATATTAACAAAAAAAACACTCCACGTTATTATTCTAGACACATTTTAAACAGAACAATAAATAAATTAAAATAAGCTATAAAAGGTAACACGGCGGCGACGCATGCGCAAACAGATGTCATTTAATAACATCAAATAGCTTCATTTTGCACAATTACGTCCACTCAGTAATGGCCGACTTATACAAACAATTGTCACGCAAAGTAATTGCACAAAAAGTGGTGGTGATGATGACAGATTTGATGGTGGTTCCGCCCTTTAAAAAAGAAAACAATATAATTATATTGTATTGTTATTATATTGTATAAAAACAGTGTTTTTCTTTGATTAATAAAAATACAGTTGAAAATTGCATAATTACGTTGGAAAATCTGCGCGGGCGATGTCGCCGAATCGCCGATAATAAGTTTAAGAATCTTCAGGATAATATTTATGTATTCTCTTCCCGCAAATAAAAATCTGTAAAATTCGTATGAAATTGATTTAAATTATAATTTAATAAATTTATTTTTTCTTTCTACGAAAATTTTATCTTTTACTAAGATATAGACTAAAATTTTAGAAAAATATAGTTTTGCAAAAAGTTTACAAGTGCTCCAGTCAGTGGTCGAGATTCGACCTTTTTTTTATAAAATTTAGCTTTCTGCACTTCTTCTCCATAATTCTAAACTTTTGCTATCCCAAGTTTCACACTCCGTGCGCGCAATATTCTTAAAAAGAGATTCCTAAACTAACCTATACGTAAACAACTGACATTTACTTATGTTTACGTATCTCTAAAAACACGTGAACAATCTACCAACAACGAAACGAATAGCCAAAGTGCTGTTAATTTACTTTTTGCGGCATTTAATAAGGAATATTTTATTGTCAATACAAAAATGGACGTGCTTGTAAATTAAGGAGATAACTTTTGCCCTTTAATAAATACTTAATTTAAAGTAGTCTAATAAACTACACAGGCATAAAAATATAAAACAATGAGGTTTTACTTGGATGGATTTATATGTAATGTTAGAGTAATTGTTGAGATCTCTCTCCTCTGTCCTCTGAGACCTACGTAGAGCCACAGACAGGACCTTGCTCAGATAGATGCTTGCTTGATAGGAAATTTGCTCAAAATTTAGCAATATTGGGCTATATTGACATAAAATTTGGTTAGCCAGCTAGCCTCTGATCGAGTTTGTGAATGTCTTTTTATACTCCTCAGAATCTGAGGGGGTTTTATCCCAATGCGCTGCATGGTTTGAAGGGGAGTCTATGACTCCTCATTTGTGAAGATGATAGTCTTGCAACTGCTGCATAGTAGTTGCAGGACTAGAGCAAACTGTAGAATCGGTAAGATTGTACGTTGGAACAGTTTTTTCTGCCCTGCAACCTCGACATGGCGTCGATTCTCCGACAACCGTGAAAGCCAGATATATTCGTCATAAAGACACGCACACACATTCGAATTTTCAGCTCGTAATGTACTGTACACACTTAAGTTTTTCTTTGGCTCGGCGAGTGGTGCGCGCGTTCGTCATAGTTTTTACGTCAGCGCTTCGCCGCCGGCATTCCGCTCAAATTATACCAACCGTGTATGGTCACCATGAGGTGGGAAGGACATTTGGGAAGTGATGTAGGTCTTCCTTAAGATAAAATCACCAATATGCTATTTTAATCGGATTTGTCGGATGCACTGGTCAGCTACATTAGGTAACATTTTTTATCATTAGATGTTCGTTGATGGATTTAAATGAAGCTTGGCACATATTATTATGCTTCTTTTTATCCCGAAACATCATCATCATCATCAGCCTCTATTAGTCCGCTGCTGAGCATAGGCCTCTTCTAATGCCCGCCGCTAGTGTGCGCTCATCGGAGGTATTGCCCATAATCGCCTGCAGGCTTAGCGATCGCAGTAGCAAATGATTGCTGTTACACAGACAGATGCTGCTGCCCATCCTCCGGATCTTTCCTTTTGTCACTTCTTACACCCGCGGGACAAGTAGGGGTGGAACTATCCTTAGGCTGGAAACCACACGGCAAAATCGAACAAAGCGGACAAAATCGAGAAGTTGGTCTTCTATAAAAACTATTCGTAGAACGTAGAACTGTTTAGTATAAAATATTAATGAATTTAGTTAAGTATAATAATTATCGTTATCACGAGGGATTTAATAACCGGCAGCTGCAAGTACTAAACAGCTGCCTTACTTAAAACTTCAAGTTAAATAATTTTAAAACATCCAGTTAAGTTCTTGATATAAATATTATTTTAATGACTTGGTTACTTATATTAATATATCCTGTAAAAGTTAGAAAGTTCGCACGAGGAAATAAACTTCAGAGATGGAAATCATGTTTATTATTTCCGGCCTATTTGTGGACAGAAAAATAATTTGAACCACTATAAGTACTTTTGAAGTAGGTATTAGTTATAATTATCCCGCAACTTTTTGTGGTATTATAAAATATAAATTAAGGTAAGAGAGGATTATGGAAGGGGGGATTTGAGCATAAGGTTGTCTTTACTGACGGACGACGGTATGAAATATAATATTTTATATGGAAAAAGGGGGCAAACGAGCGGGTTGGCCTCAAGGTATAGCCCATAGGCATCCGCAACTCTAGAAGCATTGGAGATGCGTTACCAGCCTTCGAGATTAGAAGAAAGAAATAGTTTATATTCCCTCTATGGTCAGAGGTGCACAATATATACACAAACAAGATAAATGATGATAGAGTAAAACAAAACATAAAAAATGAACAGAAACTAAATAACAAAGAAACAGTAACCAAGAACAGAAGTGTTCCTGTTCACTACCACATAGAGTTTGGCAAAAGAAAAGTCGGCAAAAAATTGAGGTCGCCACTGGTGCACTTCTCTACAATTCAAAATCATAAGTTATTTGGCTCACCACCGCCAAAGCCAAACTGCAACAAACATTTCTTTCACCTTTTCACGTGACAACTTTGCCTGAGGCTTGCAGAGCTTGCATTACAGTAGGTTCGTTACTTGAAGGTGTACCAATGTACTGTGATGTGTACTCAGGCAGGGATATACATGGCCCCACCAAAATGTTTTATGAAAGTCCCACACACATCATGGTCACCACTCCCTCGAGTCCGTCCTCAGTTTTTGCTAGGCGCTGGCAAATTCACTTAATTGTGTCTGCGACCCCGCGACTCGTCAGACACGCGGTAATTGCAGAGTCCTCGCAAATAGACTTTTTGGCCGCCCCCCTCCGACTAATGGGGCTAGCCGACATCTGACCACAATCAAGTTTTTTCTTCGTTTAGTGTTTAATTGTTTATGTTATTATTAAATCGTTTGTTAAACTGTGCCAGGAAATGTTTTTCTTGCAAGTTCTGGATTTAGAGCGATTACGTTCTGGATTTGTGGGAACTAATGGTTATAGGAACATGTATGCCATTAATTTGACGACAACGTACTATAGGGACGCAAGGTTCGCTATTTTTTCTGTAACAAGAGTTGTATCCTAGGGTTATTGTGTTATTTAGCTATGCATGAGATGACGCGGACCTAGCCCTAGCGAAGTTAAATTTAAACGCACGGTCTTACTTAACTGACTTTCATTTTAATACAGATAACATATTATAATCCATCTCACGATGCTTTTGTTAAAATAATGTTTCAAACTCAAAGTCAAAATATTTTTATTCGTGTACATAGATTTAGGCGCTTAGGAATAGTCATAATTCTAATATTATAAGAGTGACTCTAGTTGCCGGTTTCAAGGGCAGCCTACCCCTCAAGGAGAAGAATGTGGCAAGAAACTCCAAGGTTGCTCTTTTTTAGTTAGTTTGTGAAGCTGGCATCAGCCTGCATTCGTTCAAAGAGGCACGCAATCTAAGTAGGTCTCCACATCTCCAGCTCTACAAAGTCTCTACAATACCAAAGAAAATATACTATACACTACTAACTAAAATACAATAGAAGATTCCACCCAAACAAACATAATTATACATATAAATGTTTGTAAAATGATATTATGTAGGTTCTTACTCTCTTGTCATTCACATAAATAAGTTACTTTGAGTCTGTACGGACTTATTTCTTCAAACAAATTCTTGTTCCCTAGAGAACACTTTCCAATGTCAACAAAATGGTTAATGATACTAACATACACCTTGACACGAACGTCAAAAAACGCCGGGCACTAGTAATAAATAAATGAGCTTTAACTGACCAAGGCATATACAGGGTTATTTGTAAAACACCAGCATCCTTTAACCCTGTAAGATAGGTATACCTTCTCATTGAGAAGGATTAAGCATTAATTACCACTGCGCGTTGGTGGTAGCGTGAAGTTGAATTTACTTAAATTCGATTATATATTCCCTCCTCTCCAAAGTAATGCAACGTCATTGATAAAAATCGATATAAAAATACAAAAACATTCAGGGGTTAAGTGAATATTTCACATAGTAGCCAACCCTCTAATCCTAACCCTCTCGTTACAGTCAGTTGCACTCATTAATGATCTAATGCCAGTCATCGCGGTCGCTGTAGCTACGACATGATAAAAACAAACCACGGTGTTGCCATACGTCAATATAGCAGCTGCTCGACTTGCGTGAAGTTGATAAAAGCGTTTTAATTAAAATTCTCTGCGAAAGGATTCTTAATAGTTAACGTATCAATGTTAAACTACCATGTTGGTTTGCATATCTTTTTACATCCATTTAGAAATGCTCTTGCTATTCGTCGAAAAGGGCCCATCTGTCTTTTCAAAAAAGTTTTTTTAAGTCCATTTAAATCTACCAAAGGTAATCTAAAAAAAAAAGCTAATCTACATAGGCTACCAAATCACTTTCATGTAGTACCTACCTCACCCTTAGAAATACTTCTTTCCAATATCTTCACCATAGTATCTACCTTGTTCTTCACTCATATTGCCAAAAAAAATCTCATCAAATACTTCTTCTTTATCGTATGACTGATGAACAACCTGGTGTCAGAGTTTAAAGCGCCCTTATGCCTCTCAGATAGCTGTACATATCGTTAAACAATCTCTCAGATACGCTAGTTTCCTTACGATATTTCCTCTCACCGTTTTAGGAAGTGATAATTAATTTCTAATTCGCACATGAATTTGAAAAGTAAGAGGTTTCGAACCAACGACCTACTATTACATATTATCGACACTTATATCGTCGCATCGGTAATCGTTCGACGAAAATTCAATTGTGCTAAGTGCGAGAGCCCTTTAAAGAGAAGTGAAACTAACCTCCTTTTATTTGTGTCACAGAATTCTACTAATCATGCCAGGGAAAGGAGTTTGATGAAAGCAAGTAACATTAAACATCACTACATAGTATAAAACAAAGTCGCTTCCCGCGTCTGTCTGTCCCTATGTATGCTTAGATCTTTAAAACTACGCAACGGATTTTGATGCAGTTTTTTTTAATAGATAAAGTGATTCAAGAGGAAGGTTTATATGTATAATACATGCATATTAGCGTAACCGTGCGAAGCCGGGGCGGGTCGCTAGTAAGTAGAATAAAATAATTTAATATAGATTCTTAGAAGATTCTATTACCGACCCCATTGATGTCTTGTTTGAAGCTATCAACTTTATTGTTGCGAATGTTATCCTAACCATACTATATATTAATTATAATTAAATTATTTAATATTATTATAAGCTAAATTAAGTTTGTTTGTTACCTTTTCACTCCTAAATCATAGAACCGATCGTCCTGCAATTTTGCATATACATTTTTAGGTTTACAGAAACGGATATAGGGTACCTTTCATCCCGCAAAAATGTACAAAAGAATATAATAGAATAGAATAATTTTATTTGCATAAAACATGAGTAGGTAATAGGTATACAATACAAAATAGTTTGCACGAAAGGTGTGATTAGAAAATAAAATGATCTACATGTTTTTTTTTAATGTTTTGTTTAAAACGCAGTAAAAAGTATAGTGCAAAGTACTGTTATCAAAGAAAACAACAATAAAGTTCTTAAGAAATAGATGGCGCCACGGGTCTTTCGAATCATGAGCGAACGCCAGCGAAGCCGCGGGCAAGTTGTTATTTTTATTTTTTTATTATATTTAATTTAGGTTCGTCTTTAATGCACACTAACTACAAAGGTTTTTAATCTGTTTCGCCCTTGCGAGACAAATTGTTTTATTAGCATTTGTGTGCGAAATTGCGAATAATGTTTTCTTTTTTTTAATAATGCACAAAAGAACAGTCCGCGCGCGCTCAATACAATCTAAGTTATTACTTAGTTTATTAAGTTATTGTTTAGTTATAAATGTGACCAATGAGTCCAGCTTATTAATTACTAGGTCGCATGGTCAACTACTACCGAGCTGTATGGCTGGCCTGAGAATAGATTCGTCCCGCGAGTGTCGTAAGAAGCGACAAAAGAAAAGATCCGGAGGATGGGCAGCAGCAGCATCATCTGCTACTGTGATTGCCAACCCGTTTGCCTAGCGTGGCAAATACTTCCAATGAGCGCACAAAAGTGGCGCACATTGGGAGAGGCCTATGTTCAGCAGTGGACTAATACAGGCTGATGATAATGATGATGATGATGAAGGTTTGTAGTCTTGTGCGATCGCAGTAGCCTACAAACCTTAGAACCCACTAATCAATACATAGCACGTCCACCATTGTGAGCCAGAACTGGCAAAACGCATCACACCTCCTTTTAAGTCATCAGAAATGGCGCCGACTAACTTCGTCGGCCTCGTCGGCTCTTCGTCGGACGTCGGCTCTTCGTCGGCTTGGCTGTCAAAGTGTCAACGTTGTAATTAATATTCGTTTAGAATATACCTTCCTGTGGAACAATTGGGCGATATTTGCATTTGGCGTGAATCGCGGCATTGGCCCGGCGCAATGCCGCCATATCTGACATTTTAATTACGATTCCAGACTGTATGCGGGCGGTGTAGAGTTCTAGTGATGGCGGATTAAATAATGGGTACCTGGAGGATAAGCTGAACGGTTTGCTTTAGTGAATGATGAATGAAAAAAATTAAGCGCAGGACTTCAAGAGATTTTTAGGGGAGAATTTCTTTGAGATAAAGAAATAGATAAAAAATGTTATATTTACTCTATGTGTCTGTAAGAATCCCAGTCTTAGCCTTAGCCTCTCTACGTAGAGCTAAGGGTTTCCAGATTCACCTCCACGAGCTCCAAAAACGGATTAATGGAGGCAGTATCAAACTTAAGCCTATCCTACCAGGCTTTTGAGGCCACAATTAACCGCTCTTCGCGCACAGTGGGCCTACACGCCTCACCCCACAGTCCACGCATGCGTCCTTAATTAGGCATTCCCGCGGCGTCCGGCCGTCGTACGCGCACCGTGCAGGCGGCGTCTTTGACACCGCTTCGCGCCGTCCCGCTCGCACAATGCAACTATTCATGCCAACCCACCAACACAACCGGATCCCTCAAAGTCTTTCAATATCAAACAGTCTTTCTAACAGACAGAGACCAGTTTATACTGGACAAGATAGCTGAGAAAGATACCAAAACTGATACAGAATAATGGACTTTATTTTCTTGAACTAAACCTGAAAGTTGAATGTACTATTTAGTAGTATCAAAGGTGTTATTGGAGTGATGTAATGAAGGGACCTAATTGTGTATTCTGCTAGGGACGCGCCGCCGCATTGGAAGATAAAGGCACGAGCGGAAAGGATAGCTCCTTCTCTTTTGTACATCACTTCAGTGTCTCTGACATGAAAACATGATACTGACTGAAAACTTAAATAATGATATCGGGTATCAACAATTTGATAGCTCATAACTTAAACTTAGATTTGCGCCGTACAATAAGAAACATTATGTACCTATCTATCGTTAGTTTTCTTTTCCAATAATATAAGTAAAATTCTTTTTACGTAAAACGGTTTTGTCACCAAAACTAAAGCTGTGTACCAAATACCAGATCAATCTGTCGATCAATCAAAAGAACCAAATAATGAACAGGTCAAGCTATCTAAAATCGTTTAATAAGTATTATTATCCCCGCAATTCAGTAAAGAAAACTCTCGTTACTGATAACTATAATACATATTACTCATGATAAGAAAGGAATAAAAAACAATAACGAAACCAATTAGGCTAAAAAAGCTTCTAATGGAGAAATACAATTGTTTTATTCTGATCATAATGATGTCGAAGGCTACAGATAAGTCAAGTTTAAAGAACAGCGAAGAAAAACAACAAAAAAATAAGACGACAAGTTTAAATTGAATTAACTTTTCCATGTTAAAAAAATATAAGACCATTAGTCAATTTCACAGCACTGGCAAATTGAATTCAATAGGACAACAGCGCAGTAGGTGGCGGCTAATGAAATGTTATCGGTGAATATTTAACTTTAATAATACATAGGTAGTCTATAAGTGCTATTTAAGCATCATTTTTCATTGAAATTATTTTCTATACAAGGTAATAAAGTCAAGTAACTCAGTTATTATTTTTTTATCGCAATTTTTTATAACTTTTTGTACGCAAATTGGTCCTTGCGGTATCCCTAAATTACTGTTAAACGTTATTTGGTCAGCATACATTTTTATAGTCACCTGGTTCTAATAGTAATTATCGTATATATTTACTTGTACTCGTACATATTACGTTTTACTAGCGCTTCACCCTTCTAATTTGTCCGCAAGAAATTTTGGAAGCAAGGGACATTTTCTCCAAATTTCAAGTCTCTAGGACCAACGGTTTAGGCTGTGCATTGTCTGTCAATCAGTCAGTACTGTTTTATAAGTATAGTTGAGAATTTTACTTAATCACTAATTAATACTCTTGTTGTCCTATTTCGCTACGAACATTTCTGCTACTAAGTGAATCTGAGCCACTGTCATGAACCAGTATAGCTGTAATATTATACGTGATACACATCAACCGATGTACCTACAACGTAGTAACGTCGAAGCCTTGTAATAAAATTTTAGAACCTCTCAATTACCAACACTTTTATTGCAGCAATTTCGTAAAATAAAATCCAACCTCATGGGCAGATACACTTAATTTTATACGTTCTTCATTGTTTCTTGCCTCCCTTTCACTCCCCAATATGAGACAGAGACAGCTAAAATTACTCCCACTGATTGCAGTGAGCCGTACACGAATTAGGCCCTTTTCGTTTTTTTATTTTCATCTTAATGCCCTGTTCATGCGTTCAGACCTTTTATCGGAACATATGCATGTTTCTGAACGCACCGGCCAACCGGTTTCATTCCTTTGCCTTTGAATTGAAACGCCGCGCCGCGCCGCGTTTGAAATTTGAATCAGTCTGTGCTGAACTATACACGGTAGAGGACGCGCGCTTATTTTTAATAAAATAAAATATGTTTACGATTGACCAGTGTTTACTAGCAGTGATTTTGTGACTGAGTTAGTTGAATATGACATTCAATATTAGTGCTACTTATTACTTGTGAATAATATACTATGGCTCGGATTTTTTGTTTTCTCCTGCTTGTGTGGCTGGTGTCTGCTGATCAGCAAGAAGTTGAAGGTGGCAAGTGCGAGAGGATCAAGCTGCCACTATGTCAGGATTTGGGATACAATTGGACTGCCATGCCCAACCTGATGGGCCACAAAGACCAGAAGGAGGCTGAGGAAGCGGTAAGAAATAGCTTTTGCTTGCAACTTTACTGTTTTGAATTAGAAATCTGTGGGCAAAGAGACGGCAAACATTAATGACATCAATGCTTGTGAAGTTTTATGACACTAGAAATATGTAAATTACTTTTCTGTAATAAAACGTGATAATTCAGAAATATCAGCGGTCGTTATAAACTTTGATAATAAACATAAAGTGGTAATGATCGTAACGTAATTTCCTGGCGAACTTTTCTTTGAATTCTGTTTTACAATTGCCATTGGAACAAAAAGATAATTATGAAGACTAAGAGTTGAAAAAACTTCGGTTAAGAATAAAAATTCTTTTACAAAGTAGGGGTCTGGGCCATGCATCAAATTTTATGGTGTATCATATGTTAGATCCCATTGTTAGCACTTGATTTACGATGGATAGTTGAATGGTTTTTATAATTCGTCAAACTGATATTCTACGTGTAATGCGCGATATTTTGGAGGGTCCTATTGTTGCCTTTTGCTGTAACATCGTCGAATAACTGAGGGTTTTATAAATTGCTTGCCACTTTCGCCCTTGTTTCACACGGGAATCTCATTTGTTTGTTATTTCAAAATTGTATTCAACACCACAACATTCTACATTTATAATTTGCGTAAACATGTCCATCGGCTACTTCAATTGTTTCCTCTTTTAGAATTATGACATCCAACAAAAATCCAACTACAAAAAAAAAACTAAATGTCCATTGATAATCTAGTTTTAGTCCCATATAAAGTCTTTGCCATTGTTTACGCGATAAATAATAAAGTGTGGGCGTCGAACGACAGACGTGAGCGATAAGGGGCAGCAAATAGCGGACTCTTATCACGCGGCACATCAAAGGCACGATCTTGTATCGCCGCCACACTAGCTTCGCCGACCGGCTTCGCTCCCATCAGTCCCACCTGCTTCATTGACCCTGCGATACGCGATCTATTGAAATTTGAAGCTGTATTGAGGATTGGATAATGTAATCCTTTCAACACGAGTACATGACCCCTCAAAATAATCCCGCTTTCAAAGTTGTAAATACGATATTGCAAATTACACAGGATTAAATATCGTTAGTAAGTATGGCAGTATTAAATCAATAAACACTACCGGCACTTTCAACGTGTATTATCGCTGATAGTGATATCTTTACAGCGGCATAACGCAAGAGCAACCATTTATTTTTATTTATATCCCTTATCGAATCGTTGCTATCTTTGCCTTAAGTGCCGATGTGTATCGGTTAATGCCACCTTATCGGCGGCATCGCTTTAAAACTCAATATATCTGATATCTTTAGTTATATGAAATTTGCTAAGCCGATACAGCAAGACGATCAACCATGTGTTGTCACAGGCGCTGAATAGATTGACAAAACGTATCAGACTCACGCACATCTCCAACTCAATTAGAATTCTTGTTTTTATGTCGGTTTTTTTCGTATTGCTTTTGAGTGCTCTATTAGAATTCTAATTGGCAGCAATTATCTTGAAACTCAAACCGATCGGCTCGTAAGCTAATCAAATTAATCGTTATCAGACGAGCAATATTAGTAATGACTTTTAGGCAATATATCGTTCCCAATTTAACTTCCACTATCATACTTGATAATTCTTGAGATCATTGGTTGCCTGAGTCATATCAACTAAAGGCGGTGTTCCGTCTAAATTGTTTATTGCGCTACGATTTTTTCTACTTTTTTAGACAGTCACGTTTTATTACCGTTCTTTATTCCATTTTCTCTTAAAATCCACGACACAGCATTGCAACATTGACAATCGCGCACGGCATCTCCCTCCCACGTGCTTTTTTATCTTTCACCAAACGATCTCAGTTTTGTCGCTCCTCAAGGAATGACGTCATGACATAAAAAGCGTAACGTCTTTCCAGAATCCAGTGAGTCTAACATAACTTTATCTGTATCTCGACTAGAATCTTGGACCAGTTGATGTGGGCCGGTCCATTCACGAAGAGCTCCATCAGATGTGGTCCGTCCGCATCGGCCGTTCACCTTTAGATTGGGCAATTAAAGTCACATTTCTGGGCCGATGATTTGTTACTCGTACTATCTTGGCAACATAATTCCTCAACACCGTTTGTTTAGAATCTAAATCATTTCGATGTAGAGATAGAACATCCTAATCCAAATGGATTCCTCAAACAATTTACGTTTCACATCAACAAATACAATTTTCTTTATATTTTTTGTGGTTACAGTTCTAAATCCAGTGCAAACAGTCGTCCAAGGCCAACAAAGACCGGCTTTTAGCTCTGGAAGGTGGTAATGAGCCAATTTTAAGGCACCCACAGTCCCACACCTTTACCTCTGGCTATTAGCGCTGTGTTATACTAACAAACCGCTGGAGCACTAAATACGAACATTACTTCTAAAGTTTATTATATACTGTTGCGATTTATTTTCAAAATTAAGATTTGGTTAAGATAATTTGAGAATTTGAAATGTTACGAAAACCGTAAGACCGTGATTTAATTACCGCTAAAGGCTGTAAACGCAATGCTTACAATACCATTGTACAAATAGCCGACCACGAAAACAAATAGTTTCTTTTTGAAATATTCATTTTTCTTTCTTTTAGATTACAATACGGTTTTGGAAGGTAATATCTCGATCGTTATAAAACAATAAAACAAGATAATGAGTTGCGCAGAAGTGATAACCCATTTCTCTACATCGGTGTCTTTGTGCGCTACGCACCGTGTTAAAATTACCCGTATTTTTTCTGGTGTTTCGGGCACCAGGTACAGCTGTTAAAGTATGTGTTATTGAGAAGTCCCCGGTATTCTTTGAACCAGCACCCTATCATTAGCGCAGGTATGCGAGTATAATATAGCATCATAAAAGGCCCGGTGTCTCACGGATGAAAGAAAGTTTTTGATGCTCTTAAATCCTCTTGGGTTATTGTTGAGCTTGTTATTTTCGTCCGCTACTTCCTCGAGATCAATTTTGATGTATATCTTAGTTTCATAATAATCTTTTCGGTTCTTCTTCTTTTTTGCATCATAATTTATATATTTGCTCGCAGTTACAAATTTGCCTGCCTCATAAAAGTCATCAAACAAAATCCTACCAGAATTATGGTTAATTAGTTCTGTAAAAAATTGATCGATTTTGTTTTGGTTAATTTTTTTTTTAGGAAATGCGAAGTTAAATCTTAATTTATACATCTGATGGAGCTCGGAATCATATTTATTGCTGGTTCGGACCTGTTTTTGAATAACTTAGCACTTTTTATAGTAAAAAACGTAACACTTTGTGCGGCCGCCTACCTGAGGTAATTAGGGGCGGCAATTTGTGAGTTCTCTGTTTCGTTTTTGCCGTTTTTACTGCGCAAGCGCCGCGGGCCTTGTCTTGCGCGTCGTCGTGGCCCCTTCTCAGCCTTGGACTCAAACTATCACATAGTGAAACAGAACTATAATTACAGCGCATGCGCGGCATGCAAAAATTTATGATGTATGCTCTTAGCTGATACATAGTTGTCTCAGTTCTGCAACACCTTTAAATAGTAATACTTGTAATTACAAGGTACAAAACCTTCAGTAGGTACTCTACACTCGTCTCTGGTATTTATATTTATGATACTTTTGAGAAATTTTAATTTTCTTTTATCCGTAATGTGGCGTAACATTATCTCTATAATTTATTTCCCATTCATAAAAATGTTTTTAAATAATATAAAATTATAATTAGCTAATCAAACCGCTCGTATGAAAGAGGACCGCGAATCCGTCACGCGTTCCGATCAAAGGGCAAGAGTTTCTCAGATTAATTACGGCATACCATCAACAGCAAACTTTTAATTACAGTTTAGTACCGTTAACAATCACAAATTACTTGTAATAAAGTCGTAGTTAAGTGCGTCGCGGGGAGGGTAAGGGGCCAGTGTCGGCGAGATCAAAGGCGCGCGATTACCGCACGATGCGCGGGCGCATTCGTTTCGTTTTATTGCGTCGCTCGGTGCGTCGACCCGGTGCGTTCGATTCTCTATACCTCCTCGATGGCAGATCGATGCCGATGTCTTCTTTTTAATTGTATATCAAGATCGACTTTTTGTTTTTTTTTTTTGTTAATTGATGTAGTGCGTTTAAAGTGCAGTTTATTATAACTTTATGTAGTTGAACAAAATGGCCATAAACTAGGATTAATTTGTTCTTTTTTCATAGATTACTGATTAACTATAGAAGCAATACCTCATTAAGACATTTGGACTTAAATATGTAAATAAATTAAAAAACTTGCGACACAATTCAGTACCTAAATCTATTTTTTTTTTCTT
Source organism: Protodeltote pygarga (assembly GCA_936450705.2). NCBI lineage: Eukaryota > Metazoa > Arthropoda > Insecta > Lepidoptera > Noctuidae > Protodeltote > Protodeltote pygarga. The sequence continues at coordinate 1,795,375 of OW388264.2, read as the reverse complement.
AAGAACACTCTTCGATCAAGTCAGTTTTCAAATAAAAAAGCGCGAAATTTGTTTCACATTTTAACCGAAATTCGACAACTTTTTCTGAATTATTGTAGGTACCTATTCGGTTAAAGTTCGATTCCTGGAGCGAACCTCAGCCGAACTTTTACGACCACTTATTGTCATTAAAATTACGTTAACCAACGCATGTTTCGTTACTCGCAGGCTTCACTGTGGATGCTGCAATCTAAACAACAGAGAAATGATAGGGGTGATGGGGTTAGAAAGCACACTAGAAAACAGACAAACGTTTTTAAACTTTTAACTATCACAAAGACGCCGGCGTCGCATAACAATTGATATCCTTTTGTGTCTCATTTTACGACGATTTTGTGAATATTTGACGGATTAAATTTAACTTCGGCTTCCGCACATGTTTAGCAAAATTCGATTTTCGGCAGAATTCCCATCAGTTAAAAGCTAACTTAATATCCATCATCCATTCATCAAAAAATGAGATCACCCGCAAAATAACAAAGAACTATCGGTATTGTATCCCAGAAATGGCAGAGTCATCGTCGGACAGGATGGGTGGGAGGTGAGAGGAATGTTGCCCAATTAGATAGATTCCGAGTCCCATCCGAGGCCCGAGGCTCCATTATTATATTGCTACGGATTATATAACCGACATATTAACGCCACGCCACGCCACCAGCATTCGTCATTTGGTATGGGCTAAGGCCAATCAATGAGAGAGAAAATGTGTTTTATTTTACCAGAATTATGACGTATAATATACAGGTTTATTAAAACCTTAACATAACATTAATTAACTAACTAACTTAACTTAGTTAAGTTACTACTTAGTTTAGTTATACAACAGTAAGTTTACTGTTGTATAACTTGTACTAACGCTATAGCGTAAGATAATAGAATTATAAACGTTCAGTTAATGATCTGAAGATATCGACGACAATGATTAATAATTTTATCGTTGATTGGTCTGATTGCTATCTGATACCATCGTAACGTCCTATAGTCCTATCTGATATTGATCGCGCAGATCTAGGACTACTATTTGATAGAGATAATGTATTTTAGTTATTTAAGTTACGCTTTATATGGGGTCTTATTGAGTAGTGAATGAAGAAAGCATTTTAAGCACGATGAGGCATCGTATTGACGTATTTAAAGTCTTGTAAGAGATAGATAATAGTTTCTAGTCTGATTAAGTCTTCTACAGTCGTGATAGCATAGTGGTATGACCGTTGACTGGCAAGTCAGAGGTCTCAAGTTCGAAGTGTCGAACCCAAGGCTCGCACCTCTGACTTTTCGTAAGTTATGTGCGTATTATTACTCACTCTAAGCCTCGGAAAGCATATTAAGCTGTTGGCTGTGCAACTGATCTCTCTACGGTCGTGTCGGATTGCCATCCCATCTGACTAGGAGAGTACCTAAGGGTATAGAGAGTGCACCTGTATTTGCGCACACACTTGTGCACTATAATATTTTTTGCGAAGATGCAGGCTAATCTCTGTTGAGATTGGGCGCTGTGACCGAAATTCTTCCACCAACCAAAGGAGAGAGAAAATAGAGACAGCAACAGCGGTAGCTACACTTACCTCTTTTTCTGTATAGTGTAACATACACATGTATACACATAGTTAAGAAAAGTATAGTCTGTAGAGGTTAAGTATTGCATTAACACAAAAGTCAAGTACAACGTAGTCAGTACGTCAGTACAACGTGCTTGAACCTTCTTCTGAAAAAACATACAATCGAATTGAGAATCTCCTCCTTTTAGAAGTCAGTTAAAAATTAATTAAGCAGGTTTTGTGACACACACAACATAAAGAATCTAAGATATTAATCTTCCTATGACCTAGAACCTATGTGTCCTATTTCTTATTATGTGTTCCTATGTGTCCTAGAACCTAGAACTAAAATAAAGAGATAGAGATTTATAGTTTTGCTATTATCAGACAACACTTGAAAATGGTACTTATCTATAGAATATCTTTTCTATCAGGTTTTTAATGTATGTATCACTTGATGATTATGCGAATATGTATTTAGAGCGGATCTTTTGAATGACAATCAAAAAGATATCGATATCAAACATCGACTGTACGCATCACTATTCAATGGCAACTCATTCGATAATAAATAAATAAATAAATCAGCCTGTAACTGTCCCACTGCAGGGCAAAGGCCTCATACGGAGAAGGATTGAGCATTAATCACCACGCTAGCTCACTGCGTGTGGCGATTTCAGACTATTGAGTCCAGGTTTCCTTACGATGTTTTCCTTCACCGTTAGTCAGTGGTGTCTTAGATTAACTAAGAAAGTACATGTAACATTGAAAAAGTCACATTTTAGGTACATTGCTAGGTTCGAACCCACACCCACGCGCTTGCAAAGCGGGTCCGTAACCAATGCGCCACCACGACTTTTAAACTAACATTTTTAACTTAAACATTCGATAATTTAAAGGGCTTGTTCCCAAAGGTCCACGAGCCTATTGTTCTCAAAAAATAAAAGTTCATACTTGACTTCCCAACGGGTCCATAGCTTTTTAAAATATTAAATATTTTTGTTCCCAACAGGTCCATGAGAATGTCTGGTACAGTCGGCAATAAAAGCATGCTACGGAATAAAAGTTTATTATTTTTACAAAATAAAAAAACATACACGTCGAATTGATAACCTCCTCCGTTGTTTTTTTCGTCGGTTAAAAAGACAATGAATATAGGTAAGGACTAGGACTGCCTCGTTGGTCTAGTGGTAGCAAGCGCGACTGCTGAGCACGAGGTCCTGGGTTCGATCCCCGGGTCGGGCAAGGTGTTATTTGGTTTTATTCCATTACAAAATTCTCAATAGCAGCACGGAGTCTGGAATTGTGCCCGGGTAATTGCAATAGCCTCGCCCCCTATTACATGGGACTTACAACATAGCCGGCGAAATGTAGGTGTACTGCACACCTCTGCCTACCCCCTGGGGAATACTGGGGAAAAAATATATAGGTAACTAAGAACTTTTTATTATCTTTTATATGAATCTTACAATAAAATAGACTTAAGCATTATAAAAAAATTCAGCAATCGAATAGTTACAGGATATTATCCATATCTTACACTTAAATAAACAAACATTATAAAAAATCACAGTTTCAGAATAATCACAGTAAATCAATCTCAATCTCGGACTAAAATAGACTTAAACATTATAAAATATTAGTTTCACAATAATCATAAAAAATTGCACTCAAATAATGCGCACGTCGTCAGGTATTAGTTTCTAATTTGCAAGAAATGCTAATGCAAAAAAAAAAATCTTCGTAAATAAACCGCAAAAATTCAATTTAATAATTAATTTAGTTAAAAATCATAATTATTTTTTTTCTTTTTAGTTCCCTTTTTTTGTCGGTTGTTTTCTTTTTGTTAAAAAGTTTTTTTATTATATACTAGCTGCCCCGCGCAACTTCGTACGCACGATTATTCTACTTCAACGCCTATTCTACCCCTACCCTACTCTACCCTACCCCTACTCTACTCTATCCCTAACCTACTCTACCCCTACCCCACTCCACCTTACCCTACCCTACCCTACCCTAATCTACCCCTACCCTACCCTACTCTACCCCTACCCTACTGTACCGTTAGCCTACCCTACTGTACCGCTAGCCTACCCTACTCTACCCCTACCCTACCCTACTCCACCCCTACCCTACTCTACCCCTACCCTACTCTACCCCTACCCTACTCTACCCCTACCCAACTCTACCCCTACCCTACGCTACTCCTACTCTACTCTACCCCTACCCTACCCAACGCTACCTCTACAAAACAAAAACCATAAAAATCGGTCCAGCCGTTCTTAAAAAAAAAAGTATTCTACGTCCGTCTCCTGGTCCTAATCTACCTCCGCACCAATTTTCAACAAAATCGGTTCAGCCGTTCTTGAGTTATAAATAGTGTAACTAACACTTGTTCTTTTATATATAAATAGATATATTTACCATGTTACAGGTACAACTACATTATTATAGGCTAGCCTTATTCTTAACATAAAACACTTTGTAAAAGCTTCTAGTTCAGCTAACTAGCTGAACTAAATGAGCTATTAATGATGAGCGGTAAATACCGCTAGTTGAAAATGATAGGTAGGCGGAGTGTAACGTCCCCCTTATCCCGTGTCATAAATTGTATCGTTGCAAAATTCCCTTAGAACATCTGTCTGTGTAATCATAGCCGGATTATTAAACAAAAACTATATTTAGTCAATTGTCATCAAACTTTATCTAGATCTACAATAAATATAATATATTGGCTTCAGGCGTGTCATTGCAAGGCATCCTGTTAGTTGATTGCCATATAAGGTATGTAATATAAACCGCTATATTAAATGGCTATTTTCTATTACGAGCATCAAACCAGTGAACGTGAAGAAATTGTTTGTACTGACTGTACTTTAGATAAATCTCATGGACCCGTTGGGAATTCATGTATGAACATTTAAAATATTATTAAATTATTTCATGGACCCGGTGGGAATTGAAGAACAATAGAATCATGGACCTCTGGGAACAAGCCATTTAAAGTAAATTAAATTTAAATCATTACCAGTTTAAATTGTCAATCGTACAGATTTTATTCTAAAGGCACGTATGGGAATCAAATCTCGGAACGCTAACACGGGTCAGTGATCGCAGTTTACAATGTAATCGATTAAAACAGTTAAAAAGGTCGGCGGTATTGGCGAGTATTTAATTCAACCCGTGCCTTTTAGAGGATGGTCGTTGGGACCGGCGCGCGCGCATAAATAACCATTAAAAACTGTTTATCTCTGCTCACGACAACGCCGACTCGTTCTCTTGTCAATTACACTTCCACCGACGACGCATGCGTTAACTGCCATACCAGTTGAATGGCTAAAACCTTTTTGTTTGGCGGCATCAGGTTTTACATGTGTTTAAAAATAAATTAACTATCAAATGAACACTAGAAATGCGACGACACGAACGCACGGTTTAATTTATTCGCTTTAGTTGTCAATTAATGAGAACGGGTACCACGAATTAACAAGTATATCTGCCGGTATAAACATCGCGTCCGGAGATAAGGAAAACTTTAAACTGTTAATTATTTATCCATAATTGTGTATAAAGTTAATGAATTTAACGAAAGCACATTAAAGAAACATAAAACGTTAATGTTTAAGAGTTCCGAACTTGTTTGGCGGGAATTTTGTATATTCTATAGGACAGCTGAACGATTCTTTTCATTCGCAGACCTTCAACTTTAAAAAAAAAAACGTTCAAACGACTTCATAAAATGTTCCAATTTCTAATTTATGGAATATTCTTAAATAGGACAGTGCCCAACAAAATACTTATACCTAATAATTAATTAAATCTGTGCTGGCTGAATGCAATATGCCAGTGCCATTGACCGCTAGCTACGAAATAATGAGTGGAAAGCTATAGAAAGTAGTCATTAGACGTCCGTAATGGCCGCCGGTAATCGCAGGAGAATGCAATCAATCCAGATTTTTATCACACTCCACCCACGTATTTATGAGATCGTGAAAATTTTATTATGACGATTGAAATTATCTGTGAATATTTTGGGTTAATCTGCTTTTTAAGTTGAGCTTTATGCGGCGATGACATTTTGCATACGAATTGCGCAATTATGCTAAATATTTTTTTAATAAAGTCGTTACCGATTTGTTAATCGCCTCCTTGCTTTTAAGATTTCTTTTTTATTGTTCTTCCTGGTGCTATGTTTAGCCGCTCAAGTAGTAGAATTCTTTTTTCTCAGTAATAAAAAACAATAGACGCAGTTTGGCAGAATCGCGTTCGTTTTTTAAAATTTAATAGTTGTGTATTTCCTGAAAACTGATATTAATTAGTTCTGTTTCATCTGCCAAATGAACGATAGCATTTAAAAATGTCAAATTCATAGCAATTAGCAGACGTCTTGCAGCATTTTTACGTGATATTTTCTTTTATTTACAAGTATTATTGGCTAAAGTATTTGGCAAGCTTTCTTAAACGCTGTTTGAAAACAAATAAAGGATGTTGGTGTGCGTACAATATGTTGACATAGACGATTTTATTTCAAATCGTATCTGCGCGGTATTTTTTCTGAAGATTTTTGTAAATATTTAAGTTTTTGACGCTAAGATGACATCAGAATTATTTATCGTTGGTTAAACTGAGACTATTGTTATTGTGTGTTATTTCAGTATTTTCTGAACAGTTAATTACTTGATTCGTTGGCTTTAGCAATTCGAGGTGTTAAAATCAAATTTCTGTTAAGAGATTTCGTCATTTACGAAGCGAACTTTCAAGATTTCTCGCCAATTATTGGCTTGAAGTTCATGAAGTTCCCACTCAACTAATCACTCCATCAATATCTGGGGTACAGTAGTACCTGCCCAAAGTATCTTGATGCAACATGCTCAATACAAAGGTTTAGATAAAAACCACAGACACAAAAAGAAAAGACCTTAATGTTTTAATATCCTCCTGACCTAATTTCGATCATCCAATCTTAATGGAGATTAGTCAACTACACATAAGATATTATAGCGCATAATTGTGAACGATAATATTATACACCATCTATATTACCTCACTATCATAGTCCGATGGAACAACAATCTGACCCGACAGGAGAGAGATCGGACCAGTTACCAGCCCAGGCTGCATTTTCTTGTTAATATTAAACCAGGATTAACAAAATCTTTCTGATAATAAAACTAATTCTTCACAGCTACCAAAATTAAATGAAACATTAAATTATACAGAAGCCAAAGAATTCACTTTTACAATATTTAGTCTAGAGATAACAGACAAAATAAAAGTAGAGAAAATTACGTTCTTATTGTTCAAAATAAATAAGAATTTAGAGTTGTCTCGTACGTCCGTCTGTCCTAATTAACGTTATCAGTTGATAAAAGCTGGCGCCATCCGCTTGTACCATTCACTATACGACTTGTAGTCGACATATGTTATTGTCTACAACAGCTGCAGGAATTAGTAGCAATTTATTAACTAATTGTTCTGAGAACACCTTGTAGCTATTAATAATATGTTTCTATACGTTTAATTTTGTGGTAGACACTGTTTAAATGGTGTAAAGGTCAACGTAATAACTCTAAATTGTGAAAATGTAGCTCTATTAACGAAGAAATTAATGTAAATTATTTGAATTCTAACAAAGCCAGTTTTTCCTAAGTATAATCAAAAATACTTCTAAGTACCACTTCTTTGATAAGGCTATTCAAATTGGCATTCAGATTCAATTAAAAACCTTATTAATGTGCTTCATAAATAAAATTCTTATTTTTGTAATCCACCGACAAAAAAGTGCTAATTAAATTCTGGTTCAACGTCGCGCCGTGAATAGCCAGCTTTATTAGGTAGATACGCTAATTATATCAAAGCTATAAAAAGCTGGGATGTGAAATATTTGGTTGTGCACTTAACAGCGTGATAGCATTTCATTAAGAAACATTTTATTATTTTATAAAGGTGAACCTTTCCTAATTGATTTTAAAAGTAATTTTAGACAAAGTTCCCAGGGAGAATTTTGATAGTACGAGCTAGAGTAGTTAGAGGGGTAATTAGAGTAAGTATTCTTTTTTACTTACTACAAAATTTTTAACTTTACGTAGCTTAAATTATATCGCCGTATAAGAAATGTCTTGGTGGCGCATTTTGCAAGCTCGTGGGTGTGGGTTCAAACATGGCACCAATGTGACTTTTTCAATGTCATAATTTATATGTACTAAGTACTTTCTTAGTTAATCTAAAACACCACTGACTAACGGTGAAGGAAAACATCGTGAGAAAACTTGGACTATGGTCTGAAAACGCAGTGAGCTAACGTCGGCGTCGCTCGTGATGAAGTGCTCGTGCTCTTCTCCGTATGAGAAAAGGCCTTTACCCTGCAGTGGGACAGTTTTTAGGCTGTTTATTTATTTATTTATCATATCGCCATGCATGCGATAATGTGTAATAAAAATACCAATTTAACAAAAATAAACAGTCCATAAAATTATGTACATTTTGAACCATGATATTCATGTCCGTAGCGCCTAATTTCTAATTCTTTGACTAGTCCAAATGGAAGATCGTTTCCACTGGCTATGTATAGAAAGTATAGAAACTTAGGTCCATAAACCTAGGCTACTTATCAAAAGACTTAGTCTAGGTCTTAAATAGCTTGTCTACGTTCTAACAATACTTAGTCATGAGATGTTCAGATTGTTCAGAAGCGACCCGTAACTTCCTACTCATTTGCAATGGTTCAGAATGTACCAATGTTTACGAGGTGACTAATACTGTCACTGCATGCTTGCTCTGAACCGTGAAAGACTGCATAACGTATTGTTTAGAAACCAACAGTCCACACGTGTACGATGTCAGTGATGTTAGTTATAAATGTTATAATAGATAATTACAAAATATACAGGGTGAAATTGTCCCTAAAAGAGGTCATCATTATGAACAACTTTTATTATAAGACAAATCCTGAAATCGCAAAAAAAAAATCTGCTGTTTCATACATTTATGTTCACATAACTAAATAATACAATGTATGGAACAGCTGAATTTTTACTTGCGATTTCAGGGTTGGTCCTATAGTAAAAGTTGTTCATAATGATGAGTTCAATGACCTCTTTCAGGGATGCTTATGATTTCATTTTCACCCAGTAAATATGTACAAAATTTTCTCGAAAAGTTTTGTGACGTAAGATTATTTTTTACGTAAAATGTACCCGATTGCCCCGAGCTGATGATGGACAATATATTTTGTCCGCAGGCAGAAATGTCCGCTCCTGTCGAATAATTGTTTTACGAGATTGCATTATAACGTGGGGCACCTAGCAAGTCTAGTATAATTATGAATTAACGATTATTTGCTTGATTTTTATCGATTAATCAAACGATTGATGTCCAAAAACAATAAAACCAATTTGATAAAATCAAATCATTAGAAGGGTTGGCACGAAATTGTATTTATTTCTGAATAATTAAAAAAAATCATATGTCAAATCATCTCATGTAGACCTCTACATTGAATTATTGAGAAAAAAATAAATTCTCAATAACTTTATTAAATCCTTGGATTAGATACTTATTTCTTTCTTTATCTCATCAGATATAGCCCAGTAGAAGTAGGATTCTATCTTATAATTTCATTAAAGTCATTTATTTTTGCACAGGAGATTAGTTACGTGTATTTAAAGCTTCGTTTAAAAAGTTAGAAAATTTGGACCAATGCTTTAGGTATAATTTAGGTTTCTGCAAAATCCATTACAAACGGTGAACACATCGGTAGTCTTCGGGTTTCCGTATTTACCCGAATGTATTATCTCCATGTCTAGTAATTTTTATATTTATTTGTACTCAATTCTTTAAATATTTAAATTTAGAACTACTTTTATTGTTCTTTTGTTTTTGATTTCCATGTGAACTACATAAAATTATAAAACCTATAAAATCTCTTTATTAACCAACGACGGAAAATAGGAGGAGGTTCTCAATTTGACTTGTACCTAGGTATATATATTTTTACAATTGCTTTTTTATTCAATAGACTTTACAAGTTTTCGAATATGTTTCAACGCCAAATGTCCGACCAGCTCTCTTGACGAATATTGACGATCACCTAATTCTGTAGACTCTATGTACAATACTGTGAGAGTTTTACGGTTTTGTTTGTATATTATATTTATCAAAAATATTTTTTTTGAGTTTTATTTTTGCTCCTGATCAGAAGGTCTAAGTGATGAACAAGGTGATTCGTATATAACTAACGTACAATTCATCCCAAACACAGTTGTTCAAAATTAATAGTAAATATTTATTACTATTTGGGTACCAGGTTGTTCATCAACCATAGAACAAAGAAATCTAATTCGGGCAGAGCTTCATTTTAAGGTTTAATTGAAAGTACACTGAATATAAAAACCGGTTTTTTATATCGCACCGGTTTTTCATTCCCTATCCTTGAACTCCGCGTGGCTTTTCTTATAGAAACCATGTTTTTATAATAACTTTACCCACACAAAATCTTCTGTAGGTATGACGGTATAGCATTTTATAATTGTTAAGTAGCCTCTAATTTCTGAACTCAAATAATAATATTACTCAGACGAAAATAATTTAAAATTCACGTCATTTATAAAAAAAGGATTAAGCTTAGTTAATTAATTCATTTTAATTGGCCATACCAATTAACCAAAATCAAATTATTCAGATTAAAAAAAAAACTAATTTTCATTAAGTTATAAGTAATTTTATAGGCCGTACTGGATGATGTATCTTTAACTGATCTTATAGAAAATGTTGTCACATGACAGTGTCACTGTCATGTTTTGATATTGTTATATAATGCACTTCTGCCTGACACATTTGGATTAAGTTTATAAAATTTCGGACATAATTAATTTATTATTAGCCTGTAACTGTCCCATTTCAGGGCAAATGTCTCTTCTCATACAGAGAATGCACTGAATTAATTGAATGCATTTATCACCACGCTAGCTCAATGCGGGTTGGCAATTTTAGACTATTAAATCCAGGTTTCCTCACGATGTTTTCCTTTACTGTTAGTCAGTGGTGTCTTAAATAAACTAAGAATTTACATATATGACATAGAAAAAATCACGTTGTTACCACCACCTCCTCCTTGACTTCTTTCTCTTTGAATAATTCTAAATAATTAATTAATTACGCTAATTCTTCTTAAAGGAGATTTTATCCTATTGTAATTAGAAAACTTAATATAAAAAAATATTTAATTTCTAAATAAATATTTCTTAAAATATATTTTTGATTTTTATCTGTTGTTGTTTGTCTTTCTTTATATTACTCTTTCCTTTTGTTTTTTACACAAGAATATTCTGGATTCAAATATCTATAATAATACTCAAATATACCTCATTTTTAACTAAGAATATTACCCCTAAATTATATATTTGTTTCAAATTTCAATAAAGGTTTGAATGTATACAAGATTTTGATAAAACCGGTATTGGTTGAACAAAATAAAAAACCGGTTTTTATATCGATATATTTTGTATATTATATTATTATCTTTAGTAGCATCTAACTCTGGAACAAATTTTTTTATATTACACAGACTAAGAACATAAACTCATTAATATTATAATTTGTAAAACTACATTTTTTTATAATGTTGTTGTCAGCGATTCGAAAGCACGGCGGCCGGCTACGAAGTAAGCGCGATAAAACCCCCTACGCCCCGCACAACCCCTCGTATTATTTTCGTATGCCGTGCTAACAAATCTTAAGTTTTCTGACAATTCCATGGACCAATTTTTCTAATCTTTTGTATAATGATAGAGTACATAGTTATGGTCAAATAGCCACCAACTTCTGAACTCAAATTTTATATTACTCACTTACTCAGACCATAAAACTTTGAAACTGAAAACTCAAATAATTTGGAAAGCTGTTTAGATAATTTTCTAAACTTTTTGTAGTAGGTAAAAATATACAATACCAATTCATTAAAATTATTTCCAGACACTAGAATAATTTATTGAAGGCACAATTGTAATATTTAGTTTTTCAATGTTTGGCCTTATAACATAGGTTCCATTGTATCCAATCTTTCTAATCTTTTGAATGATGATAGAGTATATTGGTATGGTCAAATAACCACCAACTTCTGTTACTCACTTACTCAGATTTCATGTTACTCACTTACTCAGACTATAAAACTATGAAACTGAAAACTCAAATAATTCGGAAAGTTCTTTAGATAATTTTCTAAACTTTTTGTAGTACGTCAAAATATACAATACCAATTCATTAAAATTATTTCCAGACACTATAATAATTTATTGAGGACACAATTGTAATATTTAGTTTTACCATTTTTGGACATAAAACATCGATTCCATCAGTTCCATGTATCCAATCTTTCTAATAACTTAATAACTATAAGATAACATTGTCCTTAATCTCACACGACTAGAATTTTTGACTTAAATTTTATATTCACGGTTTGTCATGCAGTTTTGCAAAAACTTAAATTGTACTTAAAGCAACGGTCTAAATTTTCTAACTTTTTAATAGAAGCTCTAAATATACGTAATTAATCTCCTGTGCAAAAATAAATGACTTTAATAAAATTATAAGTTACGGTCAAAATACGACGTTCCGCTATCGGTCTAATATTCTTCTTCTTAATCGTACGGCTGATGAACAACCTGTTGTCAGAGTTTAAACCGCCCCGCGCCCGTAGGTCTCTGACATGGCTTTACACACCTTGATTTTTGATTAGATACTAAAGAATTTTTTGTGTTTTGTGTCTGACCATAATCAGCCAATATGATTTGTTAAAAGTGTCCCTTTAGAAGCTCTAAAGCTTAGACAGCCCTATAAAATATCATATTGACAAACCAATTCTCACAGCGCTTAACTTGCTAAGTGAGCACATACATGTCATACAGCGCTGTGCTTTTAAATATTTTTTAGCACACAGTAAATACTATTAAAGTGACGAGTTAACGTAAATAGAGCTTCGTGTTAGCTCAAATGAAGCAAATGTTGTGAAGCGGTGCCTTTGACTTGTCGTAAAGTTATATTATACTTATACACTGGCCTTCAAAACTTAGTACCTAACTTTGAAATTGCAATAAGCAACAAGGTATTAAAAAATGATTGGAAAAACTTTGTTTAAGTAAAGTAAATATTTACTTCAAAGAAAATTTATGATAAAATCTTTGATCCTTTATTTTTAAAAGTACTTATCTAATAACAAATTCGTTTACGATAAATAAGGAATAAGGAATATCTCCTTGTGTAAATAATGTAAGAAAAAATATTTTTGTACGTAAAACGGTTTTGTCATCAGAACTAAAAATAGTAAGTACCAAATATCAGATCAAGGAAGGCGGTAAAATTTCAATGACTAAATTTGAACCAAATAACAAACAGGGCAAGCTAAATAAAATCGTTTAAAAATTGCTTTAGTATAAAATGTTTTTTATTTAGAAACTCTAACGTAGGTACTCTTAGTCCCTACCCCTACCTAGTAGTGTTTATTAAAATTCCTCATTAAAATTGTCTTTATTAATTAGTCCGGTTACTAACGTGGATCTGATTAAAGAACCAACCAAAGCAACCTGCATAATCGGTTTAGCTTTGAACCACACATTAATTTGAAAAAATACCGTTTAACGCTTTGACTGCCAGACTGCAGACACAATGCAAATTCTATTGTTTGTCGGACACCATGTGTCCCCCATGGCGTTTAATGAATTAAGCAACTATTACTATTACTTTGAATCTTTTGAATCTACCGTACGTTTATTATATCTAGCATTTAACGACGGATAACTGCGCCTACCTGCTCGTATAACTTTAAAACACAACCATCATCATGATCATCATGGGGTCATCACTCCATACAGAATTCCTTTAATATCTTCATGAATTAACACGCATCAAAAAGCAGCCGCAATCACGGTACAATTGTCTTCTCAGGAGAAGCCGCCGGGACGAATCAGACCATCTACAAACTTATAACAACGACCCAAACTAAACTAAACCTTACCACCTTGAAAATAAAGTGGTAACCAACCGCAAAAAGACTGGACAAGCTACAGGTTTTGAAATGGTGTATTAAGCTATTTTGAACCTTGAAAGCAATGGATTAAGGTGTGTATAAGAGGTGGTATTGTGCAGTTAATGGATACCATCAAAGATAGTCACGAGTGCTGTACGATTATTATGAATTAGCAACGCCTCAGCGGAACCGAACATCGACTGGTTTGTTCTAGGGGTTTTGACTAAGAAACAAGTTAGGTACTGGATATAGTTCGATGGCTACTTGAAACTTACTTTTAAAATAAAAACTTTTGGGATGGTCGAAGTTTTGAAAACCGGATTTCGCAGCGAAAGGTTATGAACGATTTTCTGGTTAGCTTATGTACCTAGGTATTTGTAACTTTCAGTTTTCACAGTGTATGAAACATTTACAGGGATGACATATTTATTATTTACGAACTACAAACCTTCAGCAGGATTGACATACCTTAATAACTTTAATATTTGCAAGATGGCAAATGGAAATTGGGCATTTTAGCAGTCAAAAAAGTGTAGAACCTCTTATTTAATGACAATGTCGTACTCGTAACTAGGGCGTAAGCTTTTCTATACAAACTATGCCCAAGGAAGGCCAAATCTTGATCCTAATTTAGTCATTTCTGTGCTCTTCTAGGGTCTACGCCCCCTGGGGCTAACACCTTCCTAATTATGGCACTGTTGGAGAGTGCACCTGTGTTTGCGCATACACTTCTGCATTATAATATCTCCTGCGTAGTTGGCTAATCTCCGTTGAAATTGGCCGCTGTGACCGAAATTCGAACAGAAGGACAATAAATTATTACTATAAAATTTCAACAAAATCCGTTCTGTAGTTTTTGCGTGAAAGAGTAACAAACATCCACTTAACAACCTCACCAAAGGTGGATGAGATACTCGTAGATCAATATTTCCTGAAAGTTAATTATTCACCGTATTATTCTACGAGTTATTCTATTAATTACATAGGTACTGTTACAAGAGCTAGATGCATCTCACTGGGACATTAATTGCTAACATTTGCTTAATGACTGAGCTAATGGGGGAGTTGAATTACTTGTTTATGTGTTACTAGAGATGTTCATTTGAGGAGAAGAGATAAGAGCTCGCTAAATAGTTTTGTGGAAGCTCTGAAGGGAATGAAGCTTTAATAAATCATTGTTGATCGAAGTATGGATAGCACAGTACGCGAAATATTTCTGTCAATAATTTGTTCTCAAATGAAATTTACCATAGCGAGATCAGTGTAGATACCTAACAATGAGCCATAATAGGTATTATCGTCAAAAATTTTAAGTCTATGGTAAATTTCATCTCAATATAAAATTGGCAGAATAATTTTTAAAAAAAACCTCCTGTAAAATTTGATTTTGGTCACTTACGCTAGTCGGCGGTAATGGCTCGATAATATCAACACAGCTATAACCTAGTTTCCTGATCACGCTTCTTCCACATCACAGAATGTATACATAGAGATCTATACATCCAGGAAATCTCGTCCTCTTTTGGTCAGGTGACGTCACGTTACTTGTGAAATTTTGGCATGAAACATGGTTGACGCGCGTTGCAAAACTAATGCATTCTCAGCACGAAACTGAGACGAATTTAGTTGTGCATATTCGTGTTTTAGCTGTAATGTTAGCCAGCTAAACCTGAGCTGACGGAATATTATGTTTTGATATCAACGTACCTAGTTACAAACATGTAAAAATACAGGTTCTAACGGTAACGGTATGCTTACCGTCCTCGCTGCATCTAAAATTGTGATGAGTTCGGGAGAGAATAACAAGAATTCAAGGCTCTTAGCTCGACTTGCAACGGAATACATAGAGTTAGTGTTATTATTATCTGTGGTAGAAGAACATGGAAATACTTAGAGGACATCAAAGTAGACCTTCCTAAAAAAACAGAAAAAGCAAAATTTCAAATTCATAAATTTATAATTCAAAATGTTTGTAAAAAGAAAAATCTATTACGAGCGGGATTTGTAATTTATAAATATGTTTATTGCATTGTAAAAGCTAGTATATTTTCTAAGAAACTGTCACAGTAAAAAAAAACAAATGTATCTAAATAAATCTTCATGTTGGACATATCTCAAGGCGTTTGACCTCTCAAATGCCAGAGACAAACGATGATTAACTAAAACAATAGTTTATCAAACCATTCTGGGCTTGATTAGTTCAAAACCGAAACAATAAAAGAACGAATGTCGGTCGTAAATCGACGCGCGCGCACGCCTCTCCCGCCAGGAACTGTAAAATTATAAAAGCAGAAGGCTTATTTCGTACTAAGTTCTAGAACAAAATAATTGTATATAAAATATAACTTTTTGGTGTACAATATAGAGGATTCTATCTTTATTAAACTGAAATAAAAGAACCTACGCCTAAAGGCGTAAAAAGTTAAAAGGCCTTTAAAGGTCATTCTTCGAAAATATTGGCATAAAATTATTAAGCATGTTATTTCCCGGCACTAAAAAGTTAAGAATGTAATCCATTATATAGCCAATTATTATTTTAAAAAAAACCTAAATTGCTCTTCTCTCGTAAGGTGCTGAGATAGTAGAAATATTATTTAAATACATTGTAATCCTGATATCTTTGTGGCGGTTAAGAATTATTATAAAAATGTTAACATTTTCTATACCGTTTTCATAACGGAATTTAAATTTTATTACATGTTGCAATTTATTATATGACCTTCTGAGTGTCCTGCTTCATTCCCCAGCCGTAAACCGCCAATTAATCGGTGATGGGGAACAGTGGGCGCTTTCACATGATTCAATCCCATAGTCTTATGGCGTCGGGCTTCGCATACATCAGCCAACAGCCGGAAGTTTGCCTTGAAGAGCTGAAGTAACTCAGCTGTGAAAAGTGGGACAGGATAGAATAACATAGTGGTGGTACATGGTTGATAAGTCGTGTACACCATGGTTAATGATGGCGTACAAAAAAAAACAATTTAAATGTAGAACGTACTTGGAAGTAATTTGATGTATCTGGTTCTAACTTAAGCCCCTCTGTAAGCATATTCTAGACGGTTACATAAACCATTGTTTGTGACACACCCTGTAGATTAAGTGGTTTTGTATGGATGTAGCAGTCAATGTGAAATTATAAGTGTAGGGTAGACGAACTTTGATTTAAGTTCTAAGTCTGGATTCAACATTTCTCTATTGGAGTTCGTTGACTGGCTCTTTACTGGTACATGAGTACTTCGTATTTAATTACATGGTTATACCTAAACTTCTTGGTGGTTTGAATGATCATTATTCTTAAGTACCTAGCAAAGGCATTAAAGTAGAGTTTTCATTACTTGGTCGATTTGTAAATACAATTATATTAGACTGTTTTCTAGGTCCGATCAAAGATGAGTCAATGCCAGAGAATAATTAGTACAGTTTGGCAAAAAAAAGTCTGAATTGAGAGCTCTATAACTAGTGCACTTCACACTACAACTCAAAATTACAAGTTATTTGGTTTGTATCATTTCTATGGCGAATTGTTTGTCATCAAATAAAACCAAATGAAACACTTTTAAGTTGTTTTAGTATTTTAAAACGTAGTTTTTAAGATTTTATTTTTAGTTCCAGCTGTCACACCGCAACAGACTTTTTTTTTGCCAAGCTATACTTAGTAATATATCTGTAGTTTTAATTGTAACCTGACTTAATATTAATCCCACAAGCCACTAACTACACTTACAAATAAGGAGTGAATCATAGGCAATCGAATTCACAAGCTTATTTTTTTTTATAACTTAATAAATCTTTTTTTACTGTCATTGATTGATGACAGACGTGGGAAGACTTCACCGATATATTATATTTTTTGTCAATAATAAAACAAAAAATATTCATTTATGGCGGCTCATTAACTAATTGAACACAGAAATATAAGTTTAATTGGCACATAAAAACTCATTAAATTACAGAGTTTATAACTTGAAGCTACCGGTCTACAAAAACGGGTAAATATGTGGGTTAGAGTAGAAAATCAAGTAATAAATGAATTAAGTTTATACACGGTTAGTAACATGGTTTAATTAACCGCTTTTCTTTGTAATAGGGGGTAATAGAAAGCGGTGAATTTCTGACATTTTACTTGACTGGCATTACGCGTGTTAGTTAACTGAGTAGTCTAACATTATTATGATTCGCAAAGTGTTAGGTTTTCAATAATTATTTTGAATTTAAAAGTTCCGAAAAAAAAAACAAAACGTATTTTAGTAGTTTACGATGATGAATTCAGTTCAGTTTCATTGTAATGTAGATGATGGACGGTCAGCAACTTATTAATTCTAAACCTTAATTTTTTACACAAATCATACAATTTATGATATACAAAAAGACTGACATACACAATTTTCTACAAAAAGTATACATGCTGTCGGCATATAAAAGCTATTAATTACAAAGGATCGATGGATTCGCGCGTGGTGCGCACACGCATGGTGGCGTACAATCAAAATAAACGTTGCGTTTGCGCTGTTTTTATGACGGCCGCGTCACTCGCCGGCTCCGTGTGTTTACGCCGACAAACGCTTTGAAGTTGCTTAGAGTTAGGGTTGTCGTGTATATGAACTTGGTGTTATTTTTGATGTTAATACTTCAGTTCATTTATAGCTATCTTCTATGCTGGTTTTCCTGGCTCAGTTGACTTCATGTCTCTCCAAAATAATAATACTAGGTACCTACCTAGTTAAGATATTTTTAAAGCTTTATTATTAATATAATATTATATTTAGAGATAGAGATATTTTAAATCTAGATATATAATAATATTATATTATTGGTATACCTACTACTCGCGCAGGAAATTGTATTTTTTTAATTTAGAAGGTGTCCGAAAATTGCTAGCTTAAGTAAAAATTCTTATTTTTTATTTTCAACTTCACAATGTTTATAATAAAATCTATTATATCTATAACATCTGATGTTAACATAAAAAGAAAATAGTATAAAATCAAATATAATTTAATCGAGCGAAAATATTTATTTTCCTATAAAAGTTCATCAATTACAATAGCAACAATAACGGAAAACATTAAACTTGTAAGAATTTTTATCAAGTATTCCAATTTTGACAACCCTACCTAGGGTAGCATGCAGCGTTAGATCAAAGGGCCGGGCTCCAAAGCTAATGAAGTGATAAATAGCAGCGCGACCATTACCCTGTTTATATAGATAAATAACTTCGATAAATTGGAACACGCGTACCCTGCTCCCGGTGACGTAATCACGAAGCCCAGTACCAACGGGGGTCGTTAAGGTATAGTGACGGACGCGTTCAGCTCAGCTCATTATAAATGTCACAAATGTCAATGGTCGCTCATCTCTCCGTGAAATGTGCGCCAAACAATAGTAAAATAAGATGAGGGTAAATTTTTTTGCTTTCCTTTACTGTTCCACTCCTGGGCACTTCTCTCGGGGTACTCCTGTATTTTATTGCTACAATGCTGAAAACGCACGATATGCGGGGGGCGGCCGGAGTGATAACCGCCGCGCCTGCAACCCTCTGTACATGTCTTCGCGCCTCCCTAGTGGGGCGCGCCCCCTACTTTGAAAATCAATCAAAATTCGAAAATCAATGCCTATTTCAATCATCCGTATCGAACGACGCGTAGATCTGTTGCTACGTGAAAAAATCTCGGTCTAAAAGCTCGATCAAAAATCAATGGAAAGTGCCCTCTAAAATTGACTACGAGTCTACGACCTTTGCTACGGCTACATTGTGTACTACGCTACGTAGAGGTCGTAGGCTCCCGTAGCAGTATCGATTATTAATAAAAATGACGCGACGTAAAATTTAGCTTTGCAGAATAATTTAAATCCGAATACTTTAGTCGTATTGATTGATTGATTTGTAGCTATGTGGTTTCCGGCCTAAGAATAGAACCACCCCTACTCCCACGGTTATCGTAAGAAGCGACTAAGAGAAAGATCCGGAGAATGGGTAGCAGAATTCTTCTGTGTAACAGCAATCATCTGCTACTGTGATCGCCAACCCGCTTGCCCAGCGTGGCGATTATGGGCAAATACCTCCAATGAGCGCAAAAAGTGGCGCGCATTGGGAGAGGCCTATGTTCAGCAGTGGACTAATATAGGCTGATGATGATGATGATGATAGATTTGTAATGACAGCCTGCGGGTTTATGAAAAATGTATGTCAGGCACGCCGCTGGAGACCTCCAACTAAGCAAACGAAAACCTAATAACATTGCATAATAAATTGCCGCAATACCTACTTATATTATTACCTGTAAACCGAGCTATTACAAACTGCTTGTTCAAAGTAAATGGATCACCATGTCGTCCTTTGATCGCGGCGCGGGCGCAGCGACGCGGGCGCAGGGAGGCGTGCCCATACCGACGGCCGCTTTGATGTTGCGATATTGAGATGTGTACACAGAACAAATAGTTTGTTGCGATATTAATAGGAATGGACGAGGAAATAATATGTTTTATATAATACATTTTACTTTTAAATAGGTAGGTACTCTGATTATTTCTTTTGCCTACGTCTAACTTCGTAACAAGTTAAGTAGAGTCACTTAAATTCAGATTTATGTAACTACTACTTCCCCGCGACTTTGTCCGCGTTAAATAAATTTTCCCGTTAACACTCGTTGATAAGCAGCCAGACTGCCTGATTTTTCTGACTTGAATCACAGATATTGTTATTTTTTACTGAAAACTCAACTTTTTAAAAATAAAAAATAGCCTATAGCACTCAGAAATAAAGTAGCTTCCTATTGGTGAAAGAAGATTTTTAGGATCGGATCGGTAGTTCCAGAGATTACCCCTGACATACATACATACATACAAACTTTACCTCTTTATAATATTATTATAGATATAGACTAAGTAAAATTTCAGTATGATCGATTCAATGTTTTAAGCGTGAAAATAAAACAAATAAAAAAGCAAACTTACTTTCGCATTTATAATATTAATTCAAACTTAGGATAGGATATAAACTTTCAAGTCGTACTCGACCGAAATGCTAAGAACGTTTTACAAAGAAAGTTGTTATTGCTCACGCGCAGACTGGCCGCTCAAACTGTGTCAGTATAGTAGAAAATACATTGTACTGTAAATTAGTTGTTCTTAAGTTCAGGGCCGGCAACTTATTACCTGTTAGGTTGGTACTCTCGAAGATCGAGAATAATAAGTGGGTAGTCGTATTTTTTCTTGATATACCTGCAAATGTTCTATCTTTGAGTTGAATTAAAACAGACACAACATTGAATCACTGATAGCCTAGTGGTATGATCGTCGACTGACAAGCCAGTGGTCTCGAGTTCGATCCCAAGGCGTGCACCTTTTACTTTTAGTAAGTTAGGTGCGTATTATAAATTAATTATCAGTTGCTAAAACGGTGAGGGAAAACATCGTGATGAAACCAGCACATTTGATTTTTCAATGGTGTGTAAAGCCATGTTAGAGGCCTACGGGCGGTTTAAACTCAGAAGATTAAAACAGAAAGCTAGGAATACATTAAGAATAAATCAAAATCAAAATATTCTTAATCATGTAGAGTAGACCATTAGGCTCTTATGAATAGTCATAATTCTAATAATATTTATTGTAAGAGGGACTAGTTACTAAATGTATTATTCTAAAATTTAAGTCTAAATGTCAGATGCAATACTGTGCAATGTTGTTTATTAAATAGCGTATACTATAACCAGATGAGGTTTTTTATTCGTTTTTTTTAAACATATTAATGCATCAAAGAAGGCCTAGCCTAGCCTAGGGCCTAGCTCAGAAATGGCGTAGCTTACGTAGTAACTATTTATTAATCTGTGGCGTATAATTAGGTATAAAAATTGTATACCTACCCACACGAAGTAATCTCTCTAGATCTTAATTCCTACCCTCCTATCCCTCCTATTTTTTTAAAATTGTCATACAGAGCAGCTATATTTTTCTCTAAATAAAATTGTCGCGGTTTCCTGAAACAGTATCTTCCCAGTAATTCTATCCAACACACTTCTAACACGGGTCATCACAAGTCGGTACTCCCGTCAACTGTCCCGTGAACACATCAAAGCTGCGCATACGCCGCGCGTCGTTGGGCACACTATTTTCGTAACATGTCGGTAATTAATTTTTTGTCGTGCTGTCCTTTGTTGTTGTCCTATGAATTCTGTTTTCAAACAAGAGCACAAAGTTCTGTGAGAAATTTATGTGAGCGAGACAAAAATAGATAGCTAACGTAATCCATCTCTTACTTAGTGGGTGGTACAAGTTGGAATTTATATTAGAAATGTATAGTTATGCAAAGCTAGTTAAAATTGTCTACTATATTCATCTGTCAGTAATCATATTATTTAATCATCTGCCTAGCCTTTTTCCCAACTATGTTGGGGTCGGCTTCCAGTCTTACCGGATGCAGCTGAATACCAGTGTTTTACATGGAGCGACTGCCTATCAGACCTCCACAACCCAGTTACTGGGTTACACGATACCCCTTGGCAAGACTGGTTGTCAGACTTTCGGGTTTCTGACTACCCGTAACGACTAACGACTGTCAAAGATCTACAATAGACAGCCGGGGCCAACAGCTTAACGTGCTATCCGAGGCACGGAGAGTGATAATTAATTTATAAAACGCACATAACTCACGAAAAGTCATAGATGCGCGCCTTGGGTTCGAACCCGAGACCTCTGACTTGCCAGTCAACGGTCACCACCACTAGGCTATCACGACTCAATCATATTATTTAATAGAACTTTTAATTATTTTTTACTGACCAAAAGCTTCGCTAAGCGGAGGGGGGGATGGAGTTGCTGCTGCCCCCCTAGAGAATCGAAAAAATCTCTATTAAAAACAATGAAGCAGATACTAAGTACTAATGAATATTAAGTATATACATACATATAATAAGTATTGGTATCTGCTCCATGATTGCTTCTAAAAAGATATTCATAGCCCCCCCACACCTCCCCCCATCAATTGTTCTACACAAAGTATACCTTTCATGTGTCATCAATCAATCCGCCGCCACTATCGTCATGTTTACACTATCAAATAAATAATACAACTCCAAGAATTAAATAACTCAATGGATCAGCTAATGTAAACAATTGAAACTCAGAAACATTTTAGTTAGTTCTAACATGAACTTTATTACTAAGGCTTAAGGTTGATTGTCGAGTGTGCAGTGTTGTATTAATAATCTTGGTATTTATATCAATGGGAATCCTTGTATGTGATCCGAAAACATCCGATGCCACTCATGTGGGCAAATGTTTGTTAAGGGGATGTTTACAAAGCACTCAAGATTATTTCTTATTGTGGACTTGTGTATTTCATAAATGATACGTTCGTAAATACAAGTCAGTAAGTATCTGGCCAAAAATAATAATAATTAATACAAAAAAATAACTGTGTGACACCGTATGACATAATGACATAAGTTTAAGTATTTAGACAAAAAAGAAAAAAAAACTCGAACTGTGCGACATCTTATGACATTAAGTTTGAATTTATGAAAAAAGAATAATGAAAATAGATAAGATCTCCTTTTTTTCGTCCTTTGAAAAAAAATAAAGCTTATCAATTTTGCCTTCTGGTTAACGTTGTCAATCTCTTTACAAATTTATTATTTTTAGATAAACTATAAAAAATATATAATAATGTAGGTAGCTGTTTTTTTAAATTCCATTAAAAAACGATAAAACATTTAATTTAGGTTAATTTTGCATTTAGTAGATATTAAATCTATAGCCATTAGCGGTCGTTAAAACTGAATTAATCTAATAATTTATTGAATTAATTTCGTTACCAAATCGGGTCTGATTTTTTTAAAATTACACCTTTTATATGAATTGTAGATATAGTTATGAATATAACGTGTTATCAAGATCGTACAAAAAGATGTTTCACGACGTGAAATGTCATCCTGTTCTCGAATCGTATCATCGTAACGATACCTTAAATACGCGTCAAAGTAAGACCTCTGTTTAAAAATCTCAAGCAATTTCCAAAACTTCACTTATCCGTGACAAATGCGTTCACGAAATAATAAAAAAATAACGTTAAACCAACATGGCCTTAACTAAACTATCTTAAGTGGTGCCGCCGTGCCTTAAACCTTTTTGGAACGCAAACAACCGTGTTTGCTCACAATTGTTGGCTTAAAACGAAACGTTTATTCAAGGAAAAAAACATCAAAACACACTCTATTCTGTGTGCAATCTACCGTTCTAATAGGATCCATGCAGGTAACTAAAAGTACTGTTCAATGTTTGGTTCTTTATGTAATCCGGAACGGTGGATTGGCGAAAAAACTTCGAGTGCTTTAACAAAAAGGCCTTTAGAATTAGGTATATTTATTCCACGCCTTTTTTTTCTACGTGGTTGTCTCAGTTATAGCTTAAAGCAAATTTACCGGACATCTAGCGAGACCATAAACGCCTCTAGCTAAGGCCTAAGGCTAATATACTAACTAACTTATATCTATACCTAGAAGCTAAGACCGCTCCATTAGGACTCTAGCCTGCGCTTAGGAGAGGTGTTGCTTGGGGACAAGCTTGGAATAAGTGGGTTCTGATTATGAATTTAGAAATAAGAGATTCCGAGCAAAATATGAGTTTGTTATCATAATGAATCCGATAGAAAGAATTCCGTACAGATTGACTAACGAACCAGCGCAAAATGTTTGTATATTTCAACAGAATTAAAAACTCATTAAAGTTATCTGTTGCATTAATAAATGTAGTTCAAGGAAACTGGGGTAATGCTATATTACACATGCAACACAGGATAACATTTATCAGATAATTATTACAATCAAGGTGCAATGACCTTTAATCAGATTTCTTTCTTTTTTATACTACCTAATAAAGTGCCAACTTGATGGTAAATTGGTTAGCAATTACCGTAACCTATTTAAAAGGCTTGCAATACCAGGTAAAATTTGTTAGTTGCAGACCCTGTGCGGGTTTATAAAGGAAAGGTTAAGAAAGGGGGATTATGAAAAACGGGGAAATTGGGCCTCCAGTTGTTTTCACTGATGGCACAAAACCAACTGTAGTACGAATACTGCTTCATTCTAGTGTGCAAGATTATAGTAGGTACTGTCCTCTGTCTATCTGCTTCATTCATGACTCTACCCGGTAGAGTCTACCCGATTTTTTCTAAAGAAATCAACACTGTACACAATTAAACCTTCAATTGCCAACGTGACGACAGCCTAGCTGCTTTGCTGTACCTACTAATAGATTGTACTGAGAACGCGTCAAATGTCAATTGAAATCGATTCTCAATTCCGATTACTGATTCCGACATTACTAAATAGTCGGAATTGACTTTCAACTCGAATGAAAACCACGTATTGGGGTAATGACTGAATGTTTTACTACTTTAGGTAAGTTTTAAACCCGTTTATCAATCGTTTATAGGCAGAAAAGAAATATCTATCTATATAGAAGTCTAGATTCAATTCTTTACTCTCATATTCAGTAGGTACAATTTGCAGCTAGTCTTTTAAAAATAAATGCGAAACAAATTCGCCGTATCATACCGCAGTGAGTTTATAAAACAAGGAAGCATTCGAATTTTTTTCTCACATCTGTCTAATTTGGCTTCATCATACCAATCTACAATCATAGGCGGCTCGTAAAAACGTATTTCAAATCATTTGAAACGAAATTAGTGTCGGATCTTCGTGTAATCTCCGACCCAAGGCCGGTCGTTTTGAGAAATAAACTTTTTTGCGTTGAGCTGGCCACCAGGCAATTATCCTACAACAATGCGACAGACTGCCATTGAAAAAAGCCTGCGCAACTCACCCGACCAAGATGAACGTCGGTTTTGAACGAGAAAATAACTCAGACTTTTTGATTCAAAAAGATTTGGTTAAATTCGACTTGGCGTAATGCTCGCTTTAGGCTTTATTCGGGAATTCAAAAATGTATAAATAAAATTAAATAAAGAAATGAGCGTATTTAAGTTTTTAGTGACATCAAGTATGCCAGGGCCTAGGGACAATCGGGACGACAAATCTCTTAGGCTGGGATCTATAAAGCTTACTATAACTTTGCTCAGATTTTACTTGCAAGATCCGTATTTATAAAACTATCTTTTAATGCGAATGAAATCGTGCTTCAAAAAATTAACAACTTAGGTACTAAACATTTCGTGTGCGTTAGGACCGCGGGTGTACAAAATTAAACATCACAGAATTGACAGACATTTCAACTAAGTAATAACCATAACAATTTTCACAAGTTTTACGTAAGTTCTAAGCAAAGTCAAATTACGCTCAGACATAGCGTCAGTATCTCCAAAAAAAAATCATTTTCTCTTCATCTTAACAAAATGTCGTATATGTCAGCAAAATATTAAAATACACCTTAGCATTTTTACTAACACTGAGCATAACAGGAAACATGAAACTTGAGTATGAAAGAATTAGAAACCTTGTATCCGTTACCAGGTACAAGGAATTTAATAAGAGACTCTTATCGCTAAGTACCGTGTGAGGTGGTCAGAAGCCGCCAGAGTATTGAATTACTTACTTATTACTTAATAGACCTGGGAATGTAGCATGCTAGTTATTTTTATGCAGAAATGTTATGCAAATAATGCAATGTATTATATAACTGCCTATCACGCAGACATCCTTACAATAGGTACCTACATTGCGTAAAAAATAGAAAGTAGATTTAAGTTTTAATAACATCTATTGCAATGAGCACATATACGCTTGCATATTGCGGATAGGAAGTTCAAAATAGACGTAAGTTTATTTCAAACTTAATTTAAAAATAACCTCTACAAACTAATTCTTAATTTTCGGCGTTGAGCCCTTCCGAGCCAATCCTTTGATTTGATTGCGTGACATCCGTTCTGGCTGAGGTTGGTTTCGACAAAAACGAGTCTCTTTAACGACCTTGCTATTGTCTCTCAAAGGCTCAACGTCTCAACCTGTCATTTGCCGTCTTTTTGCTCTACAGTCTCGTGCCTCGAGGCTCGGGAATACTGCCCTTTGTGTGCGTTTCATTATAGCTAAATAAAATTACACTTAAGATTTGTGGAAGAGGTTGCGAAAACAGCTAATTATACTCAAGCAATTTATGAGTTATTAAGTGTGCGTCTCAAAATTAGTTTTTTTATGACTAACTGTAACTATATTGTAATTTATGACTGCAAAATAAACGTACCTCATCCTTACTTGGCATAAAGTTATGCAAAAATATCCTAATGGTAATTTTTTTGGTGTTTCAGATGGTGTCGTTCGCGGGTATTCTCTCAAGTGGGTGTTCGATACACGCTCGGTTCCTGCTGTGCTCAGCGTTCGCTCCGCTGTGTTCTGAGGAGGTGTCGGGCTCCGTGAGCGCCTGCCGCGCGCTCTGCGAGACCGTCGTCGACGACTGCAAGGACCAGCTGCGGCTCATGTTGCCGTCAGTCGTGCTTGACTGTTCTGCATTCCCGCTGCGAGCTGACCGAAGGCTGTGCATGCGGCCGCCCAACGCAAGCGAGTCTGAACCAGAACCACCACCACCCTCCCGCTGGCCGTTCCATGACCATGAGATAAGGGAACACGGCTGTCCTCCTGCACACACCAGAGCGCCCACCGGAGAGTGTTGGCCAGCGTGCGGACAACATGCCAGATATAGTCAGGCGGAGAAGCGGAAATTTGAAATTTGGATGACCACACTAGCTTGGTTCTCTCTGCTGTCCACATCTTTTGCGCTTCTGACATTCTGCGCGGAACCATCGCGATATAGATACCCGGAGCGGCCCGTAGTGTGGATGGCAGCGTGTCACGCTATAGTGGCACTGGCGCACGTAACTCGAGGCTGGTTGGGAGCTAAGCTGGTCTCCTGCGCCGGTACGACCCTGGCAGTGGACGGTCTAGCGTCGCCGACCTGCGTAGCTTTCTTTTCTCTAACTTACTACTTCACACTGGCGGCGGATGCGTGGTTTGCAAACGCTTGCGTCGCGTGGTACCTGACTGCGGCTAGCGAATGGTCTACTGAAGCGTTAGAACGCGCGGCGGCATATCTTCACGCCGTGTCATGGGGCTGGGCAGGCGCGTGGACGGCAGCCGCTTTAGCACTGAGGAGAGTGACCGCTGACGAGTTGACTGGAACATGCGGCATATCAGACGCGGCTGCTGCAGCGTTGGTAGGAGTGCCTCGTGGAGCCCTGCTCGTGACATCGGTAGCTCTCGCCATCGGAGCATGTCCCGGCATCATGCGGGTGCGGCGGGCGCTGGACTCCCGAGGAGCGAAGAGGGTCGGAAGACTGGCGGCGCGCGCGGCAGCCGCCGGCCTGTTGTACTTCACACTGGCTGCGCTGGGCACGGGCGCGCGGGTGCTGGAGGGCCGCATGCGGGAGGCGCCGAGCGGGCTGGGGCTGGCGCCGGAGGGCGGGCGGGTCGGCGGCGGCTGGTCGGCGTGCCTGCTGCTGGGCGGCGGGCTGGCGGCGGGCGCGTGGGCGTGGTCGCGCAAGTCGGGCGCGGTGTGGCGACGCGCGCTGTGGCCGCCGCGCAAGGCGCCGTGCTGCGCGCCGCCGCTGCTGCGCGCGCAGCACCCGTACTACAAGAGACCGCTGCACGTGTCGCGGGTATAAGACTGTATTTAAGTTGTGTAGTGTGACAAGTGCCTGATATTGCCTTCCGTGAAGGCGCTCTCGATATATTATTTTGTAAAAATGTGTAAATAATGTAAATTTTATTAATATACTGTTGTTTTTTATAAATGGACTTTATTTTACTACGCCTTCGTAGTACCTACCTACCTACATATACAAGCTTATTTTAAGTATGACCTAAACCTGAAAATAGTTTGTTCAGAACATAGAAATATTAAATATCTTTGGTTCAGAATCAGTAACTGAATCGATCGCAATAATTTTAAGTAAAATTAAAAAATGTAGGTACTTACAAAGTTATAAGCTTATTCTGTTGCATCGTTGTCCTCACGTAAACATGGTCACTGCGAGCGCGACGCCGGCGCGCCGCCACGCAGATGGCTCGCCTAGCAGTACTTACTCGGTTGCGTGCGATCACAGAGCATTTGTGTAATGTGGTGGTAACGTTTTGATAACGTAATTTCGACAAAATCACTGCACTGTTACGCACTATTCACACTTAAACATAACGCAGTAATTAATGAAACAACTTTTTAACGGATATAATTCGCGTTTTTATTTTGATAATACAATCCTGACGTTTCGAGTACTTTGCAGCACTCGTGGTCGCAGGCAGACTGAGGTTGACAAGCGTCTGAACTGTTATTTAAAATTATTTTTGATCTACCGTCAACTTTATTTAGTTTTTGCCCATAAATATTATGTGAATTTTTAATTTTATTGAAAAAATTTTAAAAGCTATTATTAAGATTTTTACTACCGTTTCCTAGTGCTTTGGCTGAAAAGAGAAGAAACGGCGAAACAAACTCTCCAGCAGCACCCTACTATGAATTATACAAAAATAATGTCAAAATATAAAAAAAAAACAATAAACAAAACATTTTTCATTTTAAGCAGTAGTCGCTCACTGTGTCTTGATTTTTAACAGTATGGTGTGACATTTTTGGTGTGACATTAAATGCTTAAACTAAACTCTAGCTTTCGGGCGACTGACGCAGCCGCGCGAGCAGCGCGGGGCGACGCACGTGATCTAATGGCGCCGCCGAATCTGTCGGCTCGCTTTATACAAGCCGCCGGCGCCGCCGCGGCCACCTGGTAGCGGTCATTCAACTGATTTGCGTGTGTCCAATCTTGCACCATTTAAGTAATTTTATTGTGATCGATTCAGTTACTGATTCTGCAAACTACTTTCAGGTTTAGGTCATACTTAATATAAGCTTGTATAAGAAAAAAACTTAAATATGACACTCTAAATCACAACAATGTAATATACTGCACCTATTTTCTAGGTTCGATTCCTAGGCAGTTAACATTATTGGGATTATTTATGCCACGCCAAGTGTCGCGGGTTCGAGTCCCGCTCGTATCCTATCTCTTTTTCAATTTCCTCTAACTTTTCTTAGCATTCTATGGCCGTTAATAACATTAAAATCAATATCTATCTCATTATCATCAATATATGATTTTTGGGATTATTAATCAATCTAAAAATCAATATTATTGTGATTTAATGTAAATATGTCCAATCAAACAACACTTTTGTTAACCATATTTTATTAATAAATTGTTAAATGTTATTTTACATTGATACAATAGTTATATATGACTCTCTATACAAAACAAAACGTAGATTTATACAATTTACATGTTCCCTCTCAATTAAATAGTTAACACTCTGAAATATTTCGATTTCATTATACGATACAAAATAAATATCAATAAAGGAACGGAGAAACTTAGAAATATTACCTAAAATTAAGTTGTGAACAGTTGGCGACAAATGTTGGACAACATGTTAGTACACATTGCAAAGTATCAAGCTATTAACACAGTATAATAATCATACAGTATGGTAACTACGTACAAACGCTCGAAAACATCACACTCACACAAACAAGCGCAACGACGCGTGGTTGATACTGCAGGTACAGCGACGTTCGCTTAGGAGTCTCGTCGTTACGCAATATTACGCGTGTTTGTGTGACTGTGGCCGTTTTGAGCGTTTATACGTAGTTACCGTACTGTATGATTATTATGCTGTGCTATTAATTTCCAGTGTAACTTGACCTCTTGTTGTACGAAAATCCTATGCAATGCTCGATCAATTTATACTGGAGGTGTGTAGCTTGATCAGCCATTACGATCAACAAATATCGTTGCAAATAATAGGTCAATGTCAAGATTAGCCAACTACGCAGGAGATATTATAGTGCACAAGTGTGTAAACACAGGTGCACTCTCTATTCCCTCACTCTTACAGTCCGATGGGACGGCAATGCGACCGGAGAGAGATTAGGCGCAGGACCAACGGCTTTACTTTCTTTCCGAGGCACGGAGCAAGTGATAAAATACGACCTACATGGTAAGGCCCCCGGTCGCTCTGCCTCTGAGCTTTTCGAATAACGAATCTATCTATCGACAAATTTTAAATTGAAATTTAAAAAAAGATATCTTGCTCTATAGCATTTTTTTTGGATTATCGCATGCGGAGCGAACTAGCACGCGCAGAAGTTGATCCTGCGCGTGCGCAATTAAATCAAAACATAAGCCAAAATGATATTTACAAAACCACGTTGCATAACTTTGTCGCCTACAACACACAACTATAAATAAATATAAAAATATATTATTATTGACCTGGAATGTGATATATAAAACAATATTTCTAAAATAAATAGTACCCAGTTGTTAATTAGGCCAAATAATTTAACTATCACTTGAAAACATTAATTAATCGATTTTAAAATACAGAAATCAAATAAATACTCTAGTAATACATAAATAGGTGACACTAATCCTGAATATAAGATATAAGGGCATATAATCCCATAAAGTAAATAGGTAAATTCATAAAATATATTATATAAGGTCTTACTATACTAATGGAAAAATATTTCAGCAGATTAGTAGCAGTCTAAGGCTAAGATGCTTTGTAATAAAAAAAACTATTAAATCATAAAAATATTTTTATAACTTTTTGAAATTAATAAAAATAATGTTTCTGTTAACATAAATCCTTAATGTCCGCCGCTAGGTCACGTGGTCATGAGTTAATTGAGTCAGTTTTCGAAGAAAAAATGTATGCACTACAATTTTATTCATTAAATTAATTTAGAAAAGTTATTAAATAGTTTAATAATTTAATGTTTTTTTACACAAAGCAGCAACTTTTAGATCTTCCTTCTAAAATATTTTGAATTAATAAAGCAAGTCCTTATATAACGAAGTCAATGTGTAATTTTTCTACCTAGAAGTATATAGTTAGACCAGAATTTGGATATTAAACTTTATAAAGTATAATATGTTCCTTAAATCAATGTTAATAAGTATGATTTTGCAATAACACTTACCACCGACTTGGTTGCAACTACAATTCTAATATAATAATTTATTACTTGAGCTTTTTACAAGGAAAACTTGCTTACAATTTTTTTCACTATCAAAGATTATATTCATAGCATAATATATTTTTCTAAAATTGCTTTAAAATTTACAAAATTTTTCTCTTTTTAATCAAAGATTTGTAAATCAATGGAATGTAATTACCATTTATGGAAATCTTTGGGGGAGGCTTATGCCCAGCAGTGGGCGTATTCCGGCTGAAATGATGATGATGATGATGAATAAAACATTTTGCTTCCCGTCGGAGTGAAATAAATAAATACTTGAATTTCCCATACCGCATATTTCCACTACGCCACGCTCCGATGCGAGCCGTAGGACCTAAATCATCTCTTTAATGTTATGTAAGAAAAAGACATCCAGATTTTTCTTCCTTTTCTCTCAAGCCGAACTAAGTACAATATGACATACGAAAGTTATTAAACGTTCTACAAAACACAATTCCACAGACAATTCCTCCTCATTAATTGACGCTGCACGTAACTAAGGCGCTGTCTCTACGAGCGAGAGAATCGCGGCGATATTATCGTCGGTGCCACGTATATACACTCTCTATGGAACCGTATCCACACGGCGATATTATCGTCGAGTGATTTTGTATGAAAACGCCGCGATTCTCTCGCTCGTGGAGACAGCCCCTAACACTCATAAAAAAAAGCCTTCTGGTCTAACTATTCACTTGACAATTTAACCTACAGCCACGTCCCTATATCTATTTCCTGAGGCTATCCTTCCTGAGTCGACATTAACGTGTCAAAGACCTCTGAGCCAGCCCCAATAGCTTCACTCACCGAACCGAAATAGCTCGAAAAATTAAAAATTCCCGATTCCTGTCTCACGTTATCGCTCGAGCCAAACTGAGCTTTATTCGTACTATGCATAGGGGTGGCATTTGCGCTAAAAGATTTCTTATCAAGGACGGGTACCAGAGGATTTGTAATTTTTTCTTCGGGAACGTATATGGTTGCTTCTTTTGAGACATCCTTGATTTCGTTATAAGGATTTGTTAGATAGTCGGCATAGAGCTCGCATTTTTCTACTTTAGTGTCGGGTACAATGATATTTTCATTATAGTTGCTATTTATAAGGTTTTGGGTATCTGGTTGTGGTTCTAGACTTATTAGGTTGGTGTTCTCTGGCCTTGGTGGGGGTATGTTTGGTTTGGAGTCTCGTGGGTCTGGTCTGATGGCGCTGATGTCAACGCTCTGCGGGTATAGGATCGGCATTTGTGACTGCATCGACATTCCAATTGGTGTTGATATCATCTGTAAAAAGGTATGAGAGTTAAGGTAATTGTTTGGCAAAATTCAATTCTATTGTTACAGCAATACGGTTTAATATTGTATGAACAAATATTTAGATTCTCGCCCCGCGTGGTGGAAGATTGGTGAGGATGTGCGAGACGTGAATTGAGTATTGCTTCAATTAATTGAATAGAATTCTATTGCTGCGCATAAACCAGTGGCGGAGGCTCCATACCTACAACACAATTCCTATCGGCTTCCCATTGAAAAATGGTACAGGTCTTTCTGCGGGTTGGTTCCGGCTTACCTCTTGGAAAAATTCACCCTCGCCACTGGCATATACCTACAGAATCAGAGTATTCTATTCAACGGACGTACAGAATTCCCGCGATAGCTATTGAGAGCTCGCGAGAAGTAATATGCCAATATAAGACAAGCACGGTCACACGACGGATTAACGAGATATAGCTGTATCTCGGATTATTTCTAAAAACAAGATATAGCCGTATTTCGAGGCTTTTAAAAAAATCGAGATATAACTGTATCTCGAGGTTTTTCTTTTAAAAAAATCAAGACATAACTGTATCTCGAGGCTTAAAAAAAACAGATATAGTATAGTATAGTAGTATAGGATATAGTATAGTATAGTAGTAATATAGTATAGATCTGTAATTTGTATACCAAACTTCACGTTTCACCTACCTCATTCAAAGGCTGCAGAAGCACGGACGAAGTCAAACCAGCCTGATCGTACAAAGGATTTCTAATCGGTACCATACCACTTATTGGCGTAGGCGCAACCAACGTTGGCGTATTGGACATTGGCGCTTGAATATTTACAGGCGAATGTGCGTTATGTTGAACATTTTGTGCTAAAATTGGTGTTGGTACCGATTGTTGGTTGTTTTGTGTGGGAGGAATAGGTAGTAAGGTTGGCGTACTGGGGGATCCGATGGGGATGAGGGTGGGGAGCGTGGGGGGGAGGGATGGCTGCAGGTGAGGCGGCAGGCTCGTTGGAGGCTTTGTAGTGTTGTCTTTCACTGGAAGTAAGAGAATTAAAATTTTAAGTCTATGGTTACAAAGTTATTGTGACTGAAGGCAAGGTTGTTTTTTTTTAAATACAAAGTATAAGTTTTTCAAATTTCTTATTAAATAATTATACAAAGTACAGATTGGCAAAAAATAGTCTGGAAAAACTGGGGGCGCCACTGCCGCACATCCCATACTACAATTCAACATTACTAGTTATTTGGTATTTACATATTTCTATGACTAATTTTTTGTCAACAAATAAATTACTTTTAAGTCATTTTAGTTTTAACAAACTTCGTTTTTAAGTTTTTCTTTTTTAGTTCCAGCTAGCACCGCCTCAGACATTTTTTTGCTAAGCTGTAAGTGTTAAGAGATTTCGGGTATTTTTTAAAATTACCTTTTATACACATTTGCGAGTATTTTTTTTTTATTTTTTTTTATAGACTCACGCCTGTATTCCCCAGAGGGGGTAGGCAGAAGTGTGCAGTACACCCACGTTTCGCCGGCTATGTTATAAGTCCCATGTAACAGGGGGCGAGCCTGCTGCCATTAACTGGGCACAATTCCAGACTCCGTGCTGCTACTGAGAATTTCCTAATGGAAAAACCCATTAACACTTTTGCCCGACCCGGGGATCGAACCCAGGACCTCGTGCTCAGCAGTCGCGCTTGCTACCACTAGACCAACGAGGCAGTCAGATTTGCGAGTATAATAAAAATATTCATAAAATATACCTTGCGGGAATAACTCTTCTTTCAAATTAGGCAGGAACTCATTAATTTTTTCCCACGTTAAGTACCAGAGATCATTATAGCCGTCTGCGTTGCTGAATATCTGTGAAATCATAATGTATTTTCAATAACATTCTCCTGCTATATCTTATGTTATCAGCAAAGATCGGAATAGGTAGTGTACATTTAAGATCTAATTCGAGGAAGTAAGTAACATAGAGTTGATAACACCACCTCAAAAATTCCGCAATCATAAACCCAACATAACTTACGAAATTAATAGATACAGGATTGATAGCCTATCTAGATTCTAGGCCATTACTTATCTAACCTATATAGGCCTTAATTATAAAAAGACCATGTACTCATTTGTGTACTAACTGAACTAACGTAGCTATGGTAAGTATCTTAACAATGTTAGTTTTAACTAGCAGGTTGACTAGCTGAGTTTATAAACATGTTTGTGGTAATTGAATTAGTCAAATTTTAACAATAGTTAGTTATGGTAACTGTGTTAATCCTAAGGATGGTTTTGATATTTAAGATCGTGCCAGGGGCCCTAATGTTACTGTCCAGACATTCGTTGGTGTTCGTCGGGAAGCTGCCACTTCGCACGGGGAAGTACGCGAGTGCGGAGCCAACCGGATGTCGCGATATGCGAGTGGAACTAGTACGGAATGTCAAAGAAACTGACCGGCAAATTCTATAAATTTCGTAAGTACTATCGGGAACACGAACGGTGCATCACTTTGCGATCAAAATGCTTTGAACGATGCTACGTACGTAGGGGCGGGGCTAGCGCTATTTTCGGACGCCGGGTGCAAGCTATTCTAACCTTAAGAGTGGTGCACCGGCTTTGTCCACGATAGTACATATATGAACGTTAAATACGGTATAGATACTAGAATTTCTTATAAATAGCATTGTATTTGTGCTGTGCCGCGCTTCATTGCTGGCCGTTGGGTGTAAATCGTCTCTTAATCTTCACTATTATTACCAGTGTGCGTCACCCCAGCAAAGTATAGTCTCCATCCTGATTAGCAGCATCTGTAAGTGTGTGTGTGGACGTACCCGCACGGAGTCCATGACGAGGATCATGTTCTTGAGCGACTCGAGCGCGGCCTCGGTGAGCGGGTCGTCGGGCGGCGCCGCCACCAGCGCGCGCTGCACGCCCAGCACGCGCGCCCACACGCGCGCGAACGTGCCGCGCCCGCTCAGCGCAGACAGGTGCTGCAGGAACACCTGCGCACGCACACATCAATGCATTTGTTGCCATGGAACCAACTCAAGTGTCAAGTGTGTGTAATCATAAGACATCGATTTGACAAGACATCAAATTATAATAATTTATGTAAAAAAAATATTTACTCCAAACTAATTAGTTAGATAATTAATTAGAGTTATAGAATGTTACTAACATAGTCTTAAGTTTCTACTAACAATAATGATGGATTTTATCTGATTTAAATAAATTAAATTAAAAAACGGTTTTGTCATCAAAACTAAAGCTGTGTACCAAATATCAGATGAATCTGTCAACAAGAAGGGGGTGAAATATCGATTACTAAATTTAAACCAAATAATAAACAGTTCAAGCTAAGTAAAACCATTTAAAAATAGATTTAGGTATTATAGTCGAAACATTTAAATATACACTCGATTTCTAGTCATCCGTGTTTCCAGACTTTTTTGACATCTGTTCGATGGCCGACCAATGAGCCATTAAGGCCGAGATAAATAAACGATAATTAGCTTGGACTAAAACATGTTCCCATCTCTGTCTTGCAAAGTTTGACAGTTGCGCGCCAGTGACGGGGGTACCGCTAAGCCGAAGCACGAGCTAAATAACGAATATTTACCTTGGCCTTAGACTAGAATTTACACAAACGAATTTATACATTATGTATAAACATACGAATAAATACGATAAAACGCTGAAAAATTAATTCTTGACTAATTACACACTCAAATAAAAGGGAAAGAAAACAAAGAATATTTGTTCTTTCGTATCGTATAATATATTATAGTATATGTTTAACACCCATATCTCCATAGACCAGTATTTTTACCATATTTTTTTGCAATACTCCTGCACTCGCCGGGGACAATCCAGGACTGCATTCCTATAGCGCAGCCGTGGGGAGTACCCGGCGGGTGCCCCACCCCATTTTAGATTAAAGTTCTCAAAGGGGTAAAGTTGCGTGTTGGACCTGTGTCCCCAGGCAAGTCCTCCAAAGGACCGGGTCTCCTTTTAAAAGAGAGCCCGTGAATTTAAAAAGATCATGATATGAACTGAGTACTACGAGGTTTCGGGTATTTTTTTATTTTCCCTGAAAGTATAAGCCAAAACTTAAAAAAATTAGCGGAATTACCTTAAAAGGAAACCTTGATTCCAACCAAAAATGTCGTAGAAACCCAAAGGTCTGTTTCTGTTATGAAACTAGTTTTGTGTCTGTCTTACGGAGACCAGTTCCATGACAGAAACCGAACTTTTAGTAGTATTTTTTAGTGGTATTTAGTGTTTGCACTACTTCTTCAAAATTGTATAATAACAAATATATAAGGTGCTTCTAAATTATCTGCTACGGCTGCAGTGGGAGATAATATTGGTTATTTATATTACAATACTGAAGTAATTTTTTTTATCTAACGTCATAATTTTTTTTCTTTTCCCTGCGTTTTATTGCGTAGGTCTAATTCTGCTCCATGCTCCAATTTTTTTTTTACTGTTCCGGGGTACGAAATTTCTTCACTATTGTAATCTATATAGCCAATACTTTCTCCCATTGCACCGAGGCAGATAATTTAGAAGCACATTATATAAACACAACAATAAATTAAATACTGAGATTCTGATATTTAAGAGACCTTCCTGTAGTATCCAGTAGTGTGATGATGATCAGACGGTGATCAGTAGTTAATAGATATTCAGATCCTCACCTCTCACAGGACGCGGCTGACTTGTTTACACAGTAACATCCTGCGAGGGGTGGAGAGACCTGATATCTATGACGTCATTTCTTCTTTTTGCTTCATTCCGAAAATTTCTAAATTAATTGTACAGTCGAATAATTAAAAGCATGACCGACAAGCATGAAATAGTCAACTAATCTAATTTATAAAATAAACAATTTTAATAACTTTCGTCAGTCATATTATTAATAATTCTAACGGCTAGGCTTTCGGAGTCAAACGGAGTCCATTGTCAAGAGCGAGTGTAGTCACGGCGCGGCGGAGGCGTCGCGGACCTCACTCTCAAATAGACTCCGTTTGAGTCCGAAACTAGTCGGGCATTCCCGAAATCAATCCCATACAAAAACATGGAACAAACATGGAATACGAAAGAAAGAAAGAAGGCATACAAATGTTTTCAGTTTTCAATTAAATAACATATTGCAGTAAAAAACCCCCCGACAAAAAAAAACAAAATCGATTCATCCGTTTGGGAGCTATGGCGCCACAGTCACACAGTTATACACGTTAATTTAGTTTAACGTGTATATCTGTGTGTCTATGACGTATTACGAGTAACGTCGGGGGTTAAAATAATAAAAATCACAATCATCAAAATGTCTACTGTAAATATTAAAAAATATAACCGTCTATACAGGGTTATTTGTATAACACCAGCATTCTTTAAAGAGGTCATTAAACTCATCATTATGAACAACTTTTACTATGGGACCAACCCTGAAATTGCCAAAAAAAATCAGCTGTTCCATACATTACCTAATGTTCACATGACTCAACAAAATGCTGATTTTTTTACACTATCTATACTTTTTTATATACTCCAAGTATTTACCTAAAATATTTAATCAGATATGTGTACTATAGTATCAACATACCTTGCACATAATAGTGTTCGCTCTAGCAGTAGCATCGGCTCTTCTAGGCAATTGTTCCAGGAGAGGAAACAGGACGCTTTCGAAGCATGCCTCCCACCCACTGCCTCCCATAGCAGACAGGCCTGGCACCAGGAGAGCTCTTTGAAGATATGCTATCGCACTATTGGCCACCTGTAATATTTCATAAGATTACATAACCTTTGTTTTGTGTAGAGGGGGATTCCATCCCGTTCGGGGTATGCGAGACGGTTACGTGTCGGCCTCTCCGTCCTAAAGACCGTCATTCCGACAAATCCCCCTCCCCCCTCCATGTCACATCCCGTTCGCATACAAGATTACATAACCTAAAAAGAGCTAGAAAGACCACCAAGCGGCTAGCTAGACTAACATTGTCTTCTAATGATGTCTTGACAATAGATCTTAATAAAATCCTACGCAACAACGCACACATAGGGCAAAATGATCGCGCAGGTCCAAATTCCACTGGTCCATCGGCCATCAACTACTTTACATACAAACTTGCATATAATATTAGTTAGGATTATTGTTTGCCATATTTTTAAGTATAAAACAATAACTTACTTGTTTCCGTCTATCCGTACAGAACTGAGCGATTCCTTGAAGCAATGGCTTCCAAGCTACTTCCCATAGATCGTATTCTTCTGCATCTAAGAAATAGAATTTGTAGCAGAATAAGATCTTAATGTTTTATTGTCAAATTAGCTATGGTCACTTTGAGTTGCTACAAAATTATTTGCCTAACTAAACTATTCAAATATGCAGAATAAAAACATAAAGACCACTCATTTATTGGTCAACGCGGGAAAATCTGTTACGATGTTCTGAAGTCGTTGCTACTAAGCATTAAAATATACAGGGTTATTTGTAAAACACCTGCATCCTTCAAAGGGGTCATTAAACTCATCATTATGAACAACTTTTTCTATGGGACCATACCTGAAATCGCAAAAAAAAAAATCAGCTGTTCCATACATTTTGTTGAGTCATGTGAACATAAATGTATGGAACAGCTGATTTTTTTTTACGATTTCAGGGTTGGTCCCATAGTAAAAGTTGTTCATAATGATGAGTTTAATGACTCCTATTAAGGATGCTGGTGTTTTACAAATGACCCTGTATATGTCCTTTCATCGTACTTGCTCGTAAACAGTGCTATTACATGTAGGAACAGTAGGGCGGTAAACTTAAAATACAACCCTAGGGCGTAATGGATTTTTAATGTGACTAAATGTGTATTGTCGAAGATAAAAAAAAATGCAAGCTGTACTTACTTTGTCCCTGGTCGGCCTCGTCTCGCCACCACTTGAATATTTGCGCCGTACGACTGTGTAGTGTGTGCATCAAGTCTAGTAGCTGTTAATACAAAAAACGGTATTTTTTAATATTAATTAATACTAGCTTCCGCCCGCGGCTTCGCCCGCATGATATGTTGATAAATTGTAGCCTATGTGTTATTCTGATGTATAAGCTATATTGTGGTGAAGTTTCATTCAAATCCATTCAGTAGTTTTTACGTGAAAGAGTAACAAACATCCATACATCCATACTTACAAACTTTCGCCTTTATAATAGTAGTAGGATTAAAAAGGCTTCTTTTTATACCACTACCATACCTGTATGAACTATCTTGTCATACCTGTATGCTGACCATGTGGTACTGGTCCAGGGTGTCCACCTCTTCATCGCTGGAGTCATCATAACGTCTTCTACCAGAACTCGGCCGTGATTTGCGACCGGAACGGGATTTGCTGGATTTTTTACCTGTAGAATACGATACTGAACTCAACAAGGGTTTATGGTAAAGAGTACTCGAAAGGTGAAAGCTAGCAAATATGAAATGTGTTAGTCAATAACGTCAGATTGTACCGTCCCGCAGCGTGGCGCGCGCGAACAGGCGCACGGCGCGCACGGCGGCGCGGCAGTTGTAGGGCGTCACGTGCGCCACGTCGCGCACCACCAGCGCCAGCGCCTCGCAGCAGCGCGCCAGCGCCGCCGCGCGGTGCGCGCGCAGCGACCCGCCTCCCAGCGGCCCGCACAGCGGCGACTCCGGCTCGTTCTTCACCTGGTTACATTCAACAACGTTGGTGCCAGTACACTGCCTTGAAGAAGCCCACAATTTTACCGGCGCTTCCTGCTCTTTGATTTTGAAAACTTGAAAGCCGCAGTTAATTAAAAGTTTACCCAATATACAGGGTTATTTGTAAAACACCAGCATTCTTAAAAGGGGTCATAAACTCATCATTATGAACAACTTTTACTACGAGACCAACACCGAAATTCCAAAAAAAAAAACAGCTGTTCCATACATTTTGTTGAGTCATGTGAACATAAATGTATGACTGTGCTGACTTTTTTTGGGATTTCAGGGTTGGTCCTAAAGTAAAAGTTGTTCATAATGATGAGTTTAATGAGACCTTTTAAGGATGCTGGTGTTTTACAAATAACCCTGTATAGCCAATACCTGAGTCTTAAACTGATGTCTAGTCAGACTTCAGTTTAAGACTTCGTCAGTCGACTGACTTTACGCCCTAATTCCCTAATCTTTTACCTAGAGCATTTTAATGTTGATGCTGTCATTTGCTGTTGAAGTCTATAATAAAGAAATAAGAATTGTTTCAAGTAAATTACTGTCACGCATTTTTTCTTACTATACATTATAAATGAAACATTTTAGACTAATAGCAGTCAATTTTGTTTATATTTTTCAGAACAGGGAGTCACTTACCAGTATCCATCCTTGTGTTCATTATATGAAACATGTTCAACTAATAGCAGTCAATTTTGTTTATATTTTTCAGAGTCACTTACCAGTATCCATCCTTGTGTTTGTGGTGAATGTGATAATTCACTCTCAGAAGAAACGCTGGTAGGACGTCGCTCACTTTCATCCTCTGAACCTTCGGAACGACTTGATGCTGTGGGACCTGAAAAAATCACTATTCTTAAACAACATTACATTGGATAAATAAGGAATATTATATACGTATACAGAGTTATTTGTAAAACACCAGCATCCTTAAAAGGGGTCATTGAACTCATCATTATGAACAACTTTTACTGTGGGACCAACCCTGAAATCGCAAAAAAAAATCAGCTGTTCCATACATTTATGTTCACATGACTCAACAAAATGTACGGAACAGCTGTTTTTTTTTGCGATTTCAGGGTTGGTCCCACAGTAAAAGTTGTTCATAATGATGAGTTCAATGACCCTTTTGAAGGATGCTGGTGTTTTACAAATAACCCTGTATATTGCTTTTTTATTAAAATAAAAACACTAGGCATGTCGCTTGATGATAAAATTATCTATGCTCGCTCAAACTACGATTGTTATTTCAAGTTTTGCAGAAAAAAATCACAATAACAATAAACACTCTTAGGGTAAAATTGCTATTCTCATTTTCACTTTTTTTTACCACCATATAATTCAATAGATAAGACAAGAGCAATATAACTCACTGGCAGCTTGAGCATCGCCAGGCCAGGCGCCTGCACCAGCCGCACACAGTAACGCGAACACGATGTCCCACTCGTGCGCACTGTGTACGTTTTGTGCTGACGTTTTTACTATTTCGTACATGCCGCACGATATCTGCACGAGGGAAAGTAAAATGTAGACAGTAAGCATGTAAAGTTGTTAATAGTGTGTCGGTCGACCTTAACACCATGTAATGCGGCGAAAACACGGTGGTTATAGACTTGATACTAGCAACACCGCAACTTACCACGTCGGCTTGTTGGTAGAAGAGTTTGTAGGGCATGTGGAAGAGCAGCGTGAGGTGCTGCAGCACGTGCGGCGCGCAGGCGTCGCAGCGCATGAGGCGCGCGCCCGTGCGCAGCAGCGCCGTGACGCAGCGCCGCAGTGCGGGGGCCCGCGCCTGCGACCACGCCAGCACGGCCGCGATGTGCGGCCCGCCCACGTGCCACACCGACAGCAGCCGGTCCCTGCACACACGTTCCCAATGCTAACCCTACACGCTACGCTCCACCGGAGAGGTCTACCGGTGCAGGTAGACCCGTAACGTGTATGGAAATAGACTTTTAAACCCCTTTTTTCAATCCCCTTCTTTATCCGCGTCATAAGAAACAATGTCGGTCCCAAGATATTGCCTTGAGGCATCCCACATCAAACAGGAAACTTGTCACCAATATAATAACCTATTTTGTTCATGTGGTATCAGTTTATGAGGTTACTCTTGCAACGTTAAAACTGCAAAGCCCTGACATCAATTCCCTCAAGTTTGAATAAAAATTGGTGAAAGAGACCGTGTCGAAGGCCTTAGCAAGATCCAAAAACACCAACTTTTTTTATTGTTTAAGTAATTTCTCTCATTTTATCAATTCACACAGTATCATCAGTAGATTTTACAAAACCAAATTATTATAGTGAAACTACTAATCTCTTATTAATTAAGACGTTCAAGGACTGTCGATAGTACTGTTAATACGAGCACATAAATTTGTTTCTTGAACGAATGGGCATCCTCCCTATGAATATTAAAAATATGGCTAAACAACGGTGATAACGGGAGTAACGCCATGCAATCTATTTGCTGCAATTGATTTAAGGGTATCTAAAATTAACCATCTCCTCTGTGTCTTTTTTTTGTGTCAATAAAGTAAGGGTTATAGCGATATTATTTCAGCAAATGTTGGGATCATTTGTAATCGCTTGACACGAAGGAAGTCATACAGCTCGTCTCGCTATTACTTACAGTGACCATGTTTTAATGTGTCTAGCCAGGGCACTAGAATTGTGATTACTCGACGAACCTAAAATGTCCAGCCAGGGCACTAGGATTGTGATTAGCGATCCAATTACTCGACGAGCCTAAAAGAAAACTATAAACTACCTTATCCTTACCTGTTCTGTATAAGTGTCTGCCCAAGCAGTTCTAAGAAGAAAACAGTGATATCTTCTAACTGTGGATTTAGTTGAAGACTGTCAGAATCTGGAGGTGTTCCAACTGTCACCATTGCACGCACCAACTCCTGAGCAACCAAAAGTTAATTTTATAACATTTTTTAAAACGCGAGTGCAATGTGCAGTTGAAGCCATCTTGGCCGAGTTATACAAGGTGGCGATTAAATTATCTGTAGCACTAATGGAGATAAAAGAGCCTACAATACTAAACCCGAATCAATTAGAAATAGTGGCTTGCGCGCCAGAAAGAGCGAGATACTTACATGTGAACATAAAATTAAAATTATAACATAAATTAAACAAAAAATTTAATAAATAAACTACTGATATTTATCTTAAATATCGCGACTAAGTAAGTATCATTCGTTCATAAACATTTGGTGTTAAAAATATTAACGAAACAAAACGCTTTCTCGCAATAGTTAATGGGTTCATTGATTCGGGTACAGTATACTACGGTAGCACTTACTTTAATGCTATATGTGATCTGATTGACACCTTGTATACCGCCTTATGTTCAAAATGTAGCCATTCGCAGTAACAGTTTCTTTACACATACCTGCAAGCTATCAAGCTGTAGGAACTTGGTTTCAGTGATGAGCAGTCCTGGTAGATTGCACTTGGCAACGCAATCTGCTGCCGCGTCGATCAGAATCTTCTCATGAGGTGTCGGAGCACGCATACCTATTGAAATTAACTTTACAGTTCTAAATATTTTTAAAGTCAATCACAAATAAAGTTAGGGTAGAAAGTTGACGTATACAGGGTTATTTGTAAAACACCAGCATCCTTAAAAGGGGTCATTAAACTCATCATTATGAACAACTTGTACTATGGGACCAACC
Organism: Protodeltote pygarga; assembly: GCA_936450705.2. NCBI lineage: Eukaryota > Metazoa > Arthropoda > Insecta > Lepidoptera > Noctuidae > Protodeltote > Protodeltote pygarga. The sequence goes on along the minus strand of OW388264.2, from coordinate 1,751,100 downwards.
GTGAAATCGCAAAAAAAAATCTGCTGTTCCATACATTTTGTTGAGTCATAGTCATACATAAATTTTACAAATAACCCTGTATATTCAAAATCAAATTATTTATTTTGTGGACACAGACTTTGAGTTTGAGAAAGATATATTTTCAACTTGAATTCAATACATTACTGATTTAAATGCTTAAAAAATCAATGATATGCGATACATTCTGCCAATCTCTATCGCACATGATTTATATAATTTTATATGTATTTATACCAAGAGACAAGACCAAATACATTTATTATTTTTTTAACTATTCACTTTTTGCAGCCGAATGTACTATCGTGGACAAAGCCGGTGCACCACTATTAAGGTTAGAATCGCTTGCACCCGGCGTCCGAACGTAGCGCTAGCCCCGCCCCTACGCACGTAACATCGTTCAAAGCAATTTGATCGCAAAGTGGTGCACCGTTCGTGTCCGCGATAGTACGTACATATCTATAGATGAATACTTTATTTTACAATCAAAAGCACATCAGTACTAAAATAAAAGTCATAGTAGACTGTTGTACTCATAGAGTATTCAAGAAAATATAGAGTGATAACGTCAACCACATTGCCTTGTGCGGAGCGAAAGCAGGTCTCACCATAGAAATGTTAAAATGTCATTTTTTCAAATTATGTTTTCTAGACGTTTTTCAAAATTTAACTCAGCAGTTAACCATGATATAAGCTAAAATGTAACTTCTTCGCTCGTGGAGCCTAGTTGAACCGCAGTCGATTGAGGTATGATTGCAAACGGAGCTCGTGTCGCGGCCGCGTTGTTCATACCCGTGCTCACAGTTCATACTTCTATAGGGTTGCTCTATATTTTCTTATATACTCTAAGGTTGTACTACTCTAGTCTTGTCTAATACCTTACCTGTCTCACCGAGCGCGATGTACGAATACAGACTTGATAGTAACCCTGCTTCGGATCCCCTGGCAGCTTCCCTGATGAGGGAAACAGTGCCGTTTGGTGCTAGATAGTCTTCGGCTTCTATTAGACACTGGCAATTGAAAAACGTTAATTAAATTAAGAATTGTTTTAAGTATTTTAACATAAACACAATTATTTAAAATAGTGGGTAGACAAACTTTTTTTTATTATTCTTTCAATGTGGAAACTTTTTAACAATGTTTAAAATAAGGTTCAATACATATACAATACAATAAGGTACAATAAGGTTCAGCTGATTTCGATATCGCTTTTATTAAGCTGTAAAGCTGTAAAATCAGCTGAACTAAATACAATCGAATGTTCACGAGGTGCTTGCTTTGTGCTTGCATGTGTTACATCACAAATTCACAATTGGGTGGCATTAGTTTTAAAGTGTAAACCTTTTTAGCCGCTCCAAGCACGTTTGTTCTCAGCAGTGAACGAAATTGAGCAGACACGCTCGGGTCGGTGACGTTGAATCGGGAAAATTTGGCGCTAGTCCATTTTTTAGTTATATGAGCAAAACTACTTATATTCTTCACAAACATAGAAATTTACAAAAATCTTTCTTTATTCCTGATACGCCGAAATAACATCTACTATCTATTTTCAATTCTATCGTGTGGTCATAATCAAACATTTATTTTTTTTAACAAAAAAGCCAACAGTCTCTTTTAACACAGACATATCTCGCTAAACCTGAACTCACCTTCGGTAAAAGACGGCCTATGTACAAGGTCTTGACGATCTCCAGCAGATGGCGCCAAGAGTCCCTGATGCAGTCTGCGTGTCGCGCCGCCACCGCGCATGCGCGGCGCAGAGCTAACTGAGCCTTACTAGACTGGCCTAGTGTCACTCCTGTATCAAATGAAATAAGTATCTATTAATGCTATGCAGCCATAAGCTAGTATTCACACCATACGTAATGCGAACTCACAATTTATTACATCCGTCGAGCAAAGAAACAAACAAATAAAGAGACTCTATACCCACAGTCGAACCGATTACACGGTTTTGTGATGCTATGTATAATTTAATTACTGTACAATCTTTTGTTTAATGAATAAATAAATTTAAAAAAAGGCTACAGTGACAAGGACACTACATCGCGTCATCTCAAATTATATCACTTCGTTTAACCTCGTTGAACTTTGCCTCGCCTAACTGCGACGAAACCGAAAAGCTAGCGTTATGAATATTGCACCAACCTATAGCTATGTAATTAGCATGTTGCGGCGCCAGTAGGCCAGTAAACTTGCAGAGGGTGAGCAGCAATGTGTCCAAAGTGATGCAGTCAGGCGGAAGCCGCGCTATCAACGCGGCGCAACGTTCTAAGCCATTTAACGCTAGGAGGGCGCCACTGTCTCTTATCTTGTTGGCCTCCATCTCTTCGGCTGTTGGCGGAGTGGAACGCTCGAAGGCAGCAGACAAAGCTGTTACCTGAAATGTTATTAATAGTACCATCTATCGTCCATTTTTTAGAATGCTGAAATAATGGTTTTGAGTAATAATACGCACCGTGGCGCCACTAGCGCCGCAATAATAAAACGAGCAAAACCTGATCATATTCGGATCATATCATAGCAGGCGCGGTCGCGGCCTGAAATTTTGGAGGGGGTCACTCACTACACTTGTTTCTAATCTAGATGTTATTTTTCTAAGTTATTTTGGCCATCGTACGTAGTTCATTAAAACACCATTAGATGTCAGCAAACTATAAGGTACATTTATCGCTGTTAGGAATAGCTAGAAATTTCCTTTTATTATTTGTCAAATTTTTGAGATTTTTCAATATGATCTTAGATTTTGGGGGGGTTCATGTCCCCTGTGACCCCTCCCTTCGGACCGCGCCTGTATCATAGCCGGCATCACATGAAGGTATCGTCAACTCACAGTGGGCGGGCAGGCCTGCGTGAAGAGGCGCGTGTGGTGGTGGTGCGTGTGCGGCACGGCGCGGTAGGCGGCCGCCGCGCCGGCGCCGCGCCGCTGCAGCACGCGCCACAGGTACGCCGCGCGCACCGCGCCCGTGCGCTCGGCCGGCATCACCATCTCTTCACCCCTAATCATAGTTGGAAATTCAATCAACTCCGCGTATCAATCACTGGTAAACTGAGCACTACAGTGCAGTTTTCACCATTAATATAAATAAATAGTTCTGGACAAAAAGCCCTTTTAAGATTCCTAGAATAATATTATTATGGATCGCTTTGAATTACAAACAAGACTAAAAAACTGTACATCATGGTTTCATTGGGTCCAACGTCCATACAAAAATAATCAATGTCCTTTAGCGGAAAAGAAAAAAAGTTTATACTCTAAGCGAGAGAAATGTAAGCATTATTAAGAATGTTTCTAATATGCTTTTGCACAACAAACTCACTTGATAGAATGGAAGATGGCCTCCAGCATGGCTTGATCGAAGTCTCCAGAACCATTGCAGCCCCTGAGATTCTTCACAAAGTCCTCCACGTTCATAGGTACGTTCAGTTTCTTAGCGTTGTGATTGTGTTGATCCATGTTCAGCATTATAACTGCGTAAGCTAGGCGAAAAGCCGCGTCTGTGTTTGCGAATGGTTCCCCGTTTGTACTCTGTGGGAGTAGACATAGCTTGATTGTGGATATGGTACCTTAGGTCTAAGGAATAAGGTAACAAATGGCTTTGACGGAAAAAGTTTATCTATTTTTGCGGCAAAATGGGCGTTGCTGTCGAAATGATAATGGTCAAGTGTCGTCAAAACTGTATTTTTTCCGTTAATTTCGACAAGAGCATAATTATGCTAGTACCTCGCGGGCTGCGAGAAAGATCAAAATCCTTTTTTGAGGGAAAGCGTTCTTTTCTTATCACAACAAAGCAGCCATTATGACATCGGAATGGTACCGTCCAAGATAGTCTTTCCAGCTCTTGCGTCAACTGGTCAATACTAATTCGAAATGTCGGAAAAATGCTGTTTGCAACTTATCGCTTGCTTCTAGAATCTAATTGCAAGCCATAGAAAGAAAAATACAAAAAAAATCAAGATCACGATTCTGCAACGAAATAATCAGTTGGATAGTTAAAAAGAAAGAAAGAATGAATTTTATTTCAGTCTTACCAAAGAAATATGACGACATGTGAAATAAAAAAAGAAAACGAATAGTAACTGTGCAGACCAAAAAAGGTTGTTAAAAAGGTGTAGGACTTACATGCCATCGTTCAGCAAATCGTTCCATGACAAGGAAGATGAGCGGCGCCTCTCCAGGCAGCCGGAATGTTTCCAAATACAGCCGCAAAGCCTGATCGATCCTCAGGCCAGCGTAGTCAAAGCTGTCTGCGAATGCACCGAGCACTGAAGGTCCCCCATCTTCGTCTTCACCTCGAGATGAACGCTTGCAGATATATTCACCTAAAAAAAGTTATTGTTATTATTTAAGGACTCCTTTTATACGGGGATTGATAACACCACCGCATGTCATAATTTTGTTAGCTAATTCGCATCTCTTTCTAAAAAAACACCATTGAAAAAGGACAGCAAATTGAACTATCAAATAAGGGTTGCCAATTTAGTCTACGAATTTGCAATTGACAATTAGACGAGTGTGACGAGACCTCTATGACATGACAACTAAACTCTCGTTGATATCACGCACTAGTTTGACAGCTCTAAAAATCTTCTATCCTTTTCTAATGATCATGGTTAGAAAGAGAGACAAGTCTGAATTAGTTCAGAGTGTGTGCAAGAGAATTAGCACTAATAACTCACCAATCATCTTTTTATCCAGGTCGGGGTTTTCCCTCAAGAAAATGGCGACTTCGTGAGGGTCGAGCGGTGTAGTTAGCACCCCATGTTCCTGCAAGAACTCGATGCCACGTTCTGGCTTTTGGTTGAAGAGCTCCGTGCCTTGAGTTACCCACTGCAAGAAAGCAAAGTAATATTAAACTACAATATTGTTTAAAAAACAGGTGCTCGGTGTCAAATCGAATGACAATTTAGAGTTATCATAATACATTATTCTATAAATTCATGACTATCACTGGATATATGAATATTCCTGGATAGCAACTGACCGGCAAAATAACGGCTGTTTGTCAAATTCGATCACAAAATTACAAAGTCAGCCACAAAATTACAAAATCAGCCACAAAATTACAAAATCAGCCACAAAATTACAATGTCGGTCACAAAAAATAACAGGGCAACCCAAACAACTTTGTAAAGTAATTTAAGTAATTACATAGTGTTGTTGTATTACGACATTTGAACAAAAGTCAGTATCAGTAAATAATGTGAGGGCTGTAAAATTGTGAATATATTGGACGCTATATATCCAATTCTGTTTCTTTTCTAAAGCCACAACATGTGGTAAAAAAACACATAGTTTATTATAAGTGATATTATAACATATTGTATTACAATGCGCAAAACATCAAAGTTAATAACTCACAAGTCATCTTTTTATACGAAACGTAATGTTGTAAAAGTTGGTAACGTGAAAAAAGATGGTAACTTAAAAAAAAGGTTGGTAACTCAATTTCTTGAGCGATTATACAAAAGTTCGAACAAACTTAATAGATTTGAGGGCTCACTCTAAAGCTAGGAAACCAATCTCAATCTACTAAGTTGCAATCTCATTTATCAGCTGAAACAATACGTGCATGCACATACGCCTCTGCATCAGATAAATAAATAATATGGAATGACCTTATATTAATAATATGCAATGACCGTATATTAATCCTCGATTCTTTTATCAGAAAATACAAACTTTGCTTCTTATAATACAAGTTTACAAAGCACAGAACTAGACTGAAATAAATATCTTTGGATCTTTTCCTCTGTTCAAGATCAAAAAGTAATATTGGATCTTAAGTCGACTATTTTTGTAACTATAAGGCTCTTCTAAATTATCTGCCACGGCTGCAATGGGAGATAATATTGGTTATTTATATTACTATAGTGAAGTAATTTTTTTTATCTGTCATATTTTTTTTCTTTTGCCTGCGTTTTATTGCATAGGTCTAATTCTGCTCAAAATTTCTCTGCTAAAAATTTTTTTTTACTGTTCCGGGGTACGAAATTTCTTCACTATTGTAATCTATATAGCCAATACTTTCTCCCATTGCACCGAGGCAGATAATTTAGAAGCACATTATATAAACACAACAATAAATTAAATACTGAGATTCTGATATTTAAGAGACCTTCCTGTAGTATCCAGTAGTGTGATGATGATCAGACGGTGATCAGTAGTTAATAGATATTCAGATCCTCACCTCTCACAGGACGCGGCTGACTTGTATACACAGACACACTAACTGATACGGATGGGATTGTTGTTTTTTCTAATTTTCTTATTAAATAATTATATTTAACTATAACATGTAAATAATTCACAAAAATATTTTTGTAATTCTCTGTTCGTTTCGTTAGATCTTTGGATCACACAAAAACAATCCCGTGATGCATTCATATCGTCGTTTTTTTTTCTTAGAATTAAAAAAGGTTCTTATAGCCGCACTATTACTTGAAGTCGATATACATGTTGGCCGGAGAAGTGACGCCCAAAGGTAAAATCTAAATATCTTTTGTATAGATACTCTCGAATTACCCCAATGAATGTTCCGCGATTTTTGGTAGTTTATGAGATATACAGGGTGGACCAAGAATATTTATTTATTTATAGACTCACGCCTGTATTCCCCAGAGGGGATAGGCAGAGGTGTTCAGTACACCCACGTTTCGCCGGCTCTGTTATAAGTCCCATGTAATAGGGGGCGAGCCTATTGCCATTAACCGGGCACAATTCCAGACTCCGTGCTGCTACTGAGTATTTCCTAATGGAAAAACCCAATAACACTTTGCCCGACCCGGGAATCGAACCCAGGACCTCGTGCTCAGCAGTCGCGCTTGCTACCACTAGACCAACGAGGCAGTCGAGGGTCAAGAATAGTGTTTCAACATTTTTTTTTAGATGCCTTGGGAAATTATCACCTGACTTTAGATTCAATAATTTCTAAATACCCCCAATCCACAAAAAAAGTATATCTCATAAACTACTTAAGGTCGCGGAAAACACACAGGGGTGATTCGCAAGGATCTATACAATAGATAACAAAACTTTACCTGCGGACGTCACTCCTCCGGTCACCCTGTAGAGAATCCGAGAGAGAGACAGGGAGATTGAGAATTAAATTGTTTAGCAAAACTCTTCGACTTCATAAACTCTTCCTCTTGATTGTTGGTGTTGCCATTAGAATGTCAGATCCTCACCCCTCACAGGACGTGGCTGAATTAAACAGTAACATCGTGTGAAGGTTGTGGACCAAACATCTAGAGTTTGCTGCACTGAAATGACACATATTTAAAACAAACACAATATAAATTTTAGAATAATAACTTTCGTGAGTCATACTAATATATAAATATTGATACGGCTTTACTCACGTATTGTATTCGGGGAATGCCCGACTAGTTTGATTAGACAGTGAGGTTCGCGACGCCGCCGCGTATACACCCGCTCTTGAAAATGGACTCCGTTTGAGTTCGAAACTAGTCGGGCATTCCCCGAATACAATACGTGAGTAAAGCCGTATCAATATTTACAATATGAACAAAAAAATAATTTTGTTTGTTGCGGAGATCTGGATGCAATACATTTAACCCTGTCTATAAAATATAAATATATAAAATATACATTTGAAAATATAAAATATAGCAGCCCACCGGTATCGGGAACAGGGTCCAAGCTACCGTTGTTGGTCAGGGCTCTAGAGAGAGAAACCTCCTGACTAAACAAGCTGTGTCCAGGAGTACCACCTTCTGCACAAAGACCTTGATCCAGCCATCTAATGGGAGCCTCTTAAGGTGTTGATAGAGGCTCTTGGATATTAATCAAAGAGCCTCTATCAATTCAATCTCTCGATTGTTTGTTAAAACACATACAAGTGATTAAATAAACAAAAACTCGCCTTTTTCATATTCTTTATATTATCCAGCTCAGCTTCAGTAGGCAAGTCAGTCGACGGCTTATGTCTCCCGGTCCGCCCACACCCGAAGTACTGGCTTATATCATGAGTGACATGGTCACTGACCACAGACACGTCATCTAGACCACCAAGTTCTAAAGACACGTGACCTGCTCTCCCATCTCTTTCTTTCTCCTCTTCCCCATTAGGTATCTCAATCTCATTTTTAACTTCCTTCGGCTGATTGCAACCCATTTCTATAGCTTCTACGATAGTCATTAAAGCCTCTAACGAGAGAGAGTGGATGTTATAAGCGGTTGAAGAGACTACATTTTTGGATAGTAATTTGGTCAGCTCTTCGAAAACATTCATGCAGTAAATATCGCAGTCATAATTCAGGTATATCTCAGCACAAAGACCTGGTATTCTGAACATTTGAGCGAGACTTTCTAACGCTAGATGGTGTATCTCTTTAAGCTCGTAAATTGCCTTAGTTGTGTCAGCCGATATGATCTCAATGATTTTCTTGTAAAACGCCTCCATTTGAAATTTGAGATGTGTTCGTAGCGCTTCGAATAACAGAAAGGAGACTTGCAGATCGAGCGCGAATATTGATATCCGTTCCGTGCTTAGCAACTGTGAACAAAATAGTATTTATATTGACAATCAATCAATCAAAAATCAAACAATTCCTTGACAAATTATATCCTGTTCCGTGGGTACAATTTACATTATCTTATTTTATTAATTTTAAAAGCGAAATGTGCATTTAAAAAACATCTAATTTGTGCAAAAAAATATTTAATTATCATACTGTTTAAAAAAACACTATTTTTTTTTCACATAATATGCTACTCTAACACTGCCCACTATTTATAAGGAAACTATGATGAGGAAAAATAGAGTATACATTAATTTGAAATGCAAATCATCCAAAGACAATGACAGCGGGAGAAATTATTGACCACATCAATAAAATCCAGCGCGGGGATCAAACTCTCTTAGTGCGGCAGGCCAGTTTCTTCGTCTAAAGCAGTGGTTCCTAACCTTTTTAATATTGTTACCCCTATGACCTATTAGGAAAACCAGTTTTACCCCGACCTTAAAATGTTATCAATACGATTAATTATTAGGTTCCTCGTTACCCCCACAAAAAAGCTGATTAACCCCCGCGGGCGTAATTACCCCCAGGTTCGGAACCACTGGTCTAAAGCCTAGTCCGAAGCCTTTTTTAAAGAACTAAAATAATACTTACACTCAACAAGTTCCTACATAATGGGTCTTTGACCAGATACAGTAGGGATGGATACTTAGCGAGCTGATCCGCAGACACCTCTAGGGCCGTACCCACGAGGGACAGCCCAAGATGCACCATACCGGAGGTGTTCTGACTGTCCAGAGGATTGCAAAGCGAGATTAGGAACCTGCGGAGAGACTTATGATAAGTACTTTAACCTCAGCACGACCGTACAGTCAACAGCAAAAGTAGATGATCAAAATCAGAAATTCAATACTAATGAACGGAGTTCGCGTCAGAACTGTGGCGTCGAAGTGATTCAAAAGTATGTGATTGTAAATTATACCAAACATTAATACTAGTACAGCTGCCATATTTTTCGCGAACTCCGTTCATTAGTATTGAATTTCTGATTTTGATCATCTACTTTTGCTGTTGACTGTACAACCTATCTGACCCCCACAACCTGAAGGGATACGATATTCTAAAGTTAGATCAGTTGTCAGGATTTTATGATGGTGCTGGCTGACCAAGATCTTCATGACAGCCTGGACCACAGCTTAACGTGCCTTCTGAGGCATGGAGCAGGTGAATAATTAAAAACACACAAGTAACTTCACTCATACCGTGTGGTTTCCGGCCTAATAATAGAACCACCTCTACTCGTCCCGCGGGTGTCGTAAACAGCGACAAATGGAAAGATCCGGAGAATGGGCAGCAGCATCCTTCTGTGTAACAGCAATCATCTGCTACTGCGATCGCTAACCCGCTTGCCGAGAGGGCGATTATGGGTTATTTGCCTCTAATGAGAGCAGAAAAGTGGCGCGCATTGGGAGAGGCCTATGTTCAGCAGTGGATTAATATAGACTAATGATGAACGTTCGCTTCGAACCTGAGACCTCTGATTTAATCCTAGGGGTAGGCGTAATAAAAAGAACTGACCTGAACAGTTCCCTCACGCACACCAGACCATAAGGCTGAAGATTAGCATCTTCTTGAGGAGTGAATCTGATGCCACGATGGTTCACGTACTCGGCTGGTTTGTCACCGAGGTCTTCTGCTGGTGCTTCAGGGGTTATAGGTTCGATAATGTCCACGCCATCGGGCTCAGGAACTTCTGTTTAATTTGTAATATTTGTTATTTTTTTGTATTCTCCAAAAATGCATTTGAAAAGAAATAGGTATCTAAAGATTTTTTCACTATGTAAGAACTCGTAGAAAACTAGTGATTTAATAGTAATTTCGTCTGCATTCGTAAAATCCTATGTTTGATTCCTGGGTTGGGCCATGTTATTTAGTTTTCCATTATAAAATTCACGGTAACAGCACTGGAGTCTAGAATTAAGCCCGATTAATGGCAATAGGCTCGCCCCCATTACATAACTTTGAAGTGAAGCATGGACACCTGATGATACTCAAGTACCAAGAACAAAATGACTTCAAAACTGTTAACTGACTGACACGTTTTTTTTTGACGTGACAACGTCTTAAATTAGGTTGCGGCTGGGAGTCACTTATGAAAAAGTGTAACGCTCGGTAACGTTACGATGAGTCACCGAACGAGAGAGAGGCCCGCCGAATGCCTTGCGTCTCTCTCCCACTCAACTATGATCGGTCGGTATGTTTTAGTAAACAAAATATATTTCTATAGTTAAAATTTGTGCAATTCTTATTTTCATTCAATTCCTTGTTCCTATTGTGCAATTTAATTATATTCATATCAATAAATATTCTACCGAGAAAAAGACGTTGTCACGTAAAATCTTCGCCCGTAAAACCGACTTTACAGGCAACCATTTTTTTAAAGTTAACTTTTTTTTAAGTTTACTTTTTTTAGTTTACTTTTTTTTTAAAGTTTACTTTTTTTAAAGTTTACTTTTTTTTAAGTTTCAGCAAAAATTTTCAGTTTGATCGGAACAAGTTTACATACGTAACGTAACATAATTTGAAAACTTTGTTTTTGTCGTTTTTTGTTGAAACTTTGTAATGTTTTTCTCCTTAACTTGGTTAGTTGCTTTTTTCATAACTATATTCAGAGATTTTATATCTTCAATGTGCGAGCGAGACAGCGGTGTTAACGAGATAGGCGCTTTAACTCTCTAAACAAATGCAGTAGATATTAGGCTCCACCTACCTTCCTTCTCCAGTTCCTTAACCTCTTCAGTCTTCTCCTCGCTAGGATCTACTTCATCAGCACTGTCTGCGCTCACGCATTTCTCAAGCAGTTGCGTAATGGAGGTGTTCCCGTTAGCTGCCAGGTCCATAGATGAATGACGTCCATGCTTCTTGATTGGACTCTTCACGGAGTCCACTGGTTCTATTGTTATTTCCGCTTCATTAAGCAGGTGTTTATCTTGACTGGATAAGTGAATAAATATTTTTATTTATTTATTATACTCTGTCTCGTTGGTTTAGTGGTAGCAATCGCGACTGCTGAGCTCCTGGGTTCGATTCGGTCGACAAAAGTGTTATAAGGTTTTTCCATTAGGAAATTCTCAGTAGCAACACGGAGTCTGGAATTGTGCCCGGCTAATGGCAATAGGCTCGCCCCCTATTACATGGGACTTATAAAATAGCCGGCGAAACGTGGGTGTACTGCACACCTCTGCCTACCCCCTCTGGGGAATACAGGCGTAAGTCTATAAAAAAAAGCTAATATCTAGTAAGCCGCAAGCAGGGCCGTGCCTGTCATACATTTTCCGAAGCCCGTCAAACAAATGAATATAATAGACATAAATATTAATAATGCAGTTAATATAATTTAAAAAATTAAAAAGTGCGGCAGTACACCAGTAGATGTCACCACACGCTTTTAAGGCGATAAGAAAGAGATTCGCAATTTCAACTGAAGCGGGCAGGGTTCGGTAGCTTAGTTGGTAAACCGATGGCACAGTACGCCAGGGATCACGGGTTCCAGTCCCGCCCGAGTCAGTTGTTTTTGCAACTTTCTTATTAAATAATATAATGTAATTTCTTACTTAGTTAATTTTGAAACCAACATGATAGATTACCTGTGCCTGATGTCAGTTTTACTAGCATCAGTTTCTGATTCCAGCTCTGTAGTGATGGTGCTCGGCTGTTCACTTATTGATGATTTTCTTTCCAAAGAATTCGAACCTGGGACCAAGTAATAATATTTTTTTTAAATGAACGCATTCGAAGAGAACTCAGTTTGAAATGTTAGTCATGAGAAGGATTTGAACCTGTTAAATTTGGCAGAGCGGCTAGTAGCTTTAACCAGTAAGTTGAAAAAAACAAAGTAAAGTAAAAATATATATTTTTTTAATCCGGTAAATATTGCAGAAAATGTTTCTTGTAAAATTTAAAAAAACAACTATGCATTTTTGTCGAGTAGTCTATTACAACGCAATCTGACAACTAAATACATAAATATTAATTCACTGCACTCCAATTAAAATATATTTAAATAAACAACTTAAATAGTCCTTACACAAAACAAAGATTTAAAAAATCCTTTAAATCTATTAAAGATGGCTGATTGTAAAAATATAATAACAAAATCAGTTTCATTTCAATCCAACATTAAAATAAAAACAAATATTACCTAATATTATAATAATTAAACAAGAACAAAAATAAAATTAAACCTACTCCAACAAATAATAACCAATCAAAAAGAACTAAACGTAAATAAACACTTCGTACAAAAAAAAGTTTCGAATCTCACCAAAAGATGGCGTTGTTAACTTATCGCCCAATCCTGAATCGCGCTATTGTTTGTTACACGCGAAAGTACTAGAGCGCGGCCAAGTGAATGGCGAACAAAAAGGGTGTTTGTCGCTTAGATGACACACACGCTTCACAGCGTGTGGGGTATGGTTATCAAGACATACTCAACACATAATTTTTAGATCGGAGAGGCAGTTGGCTACCCAAAGTACCGGCGCCTCCTCTGCAGAAAACGTAATAAAAAAAAGAAAAACCAAAATCGGAGAAATAAAATTTTATAAAAGAACAATATCGTGTTAAAACATTTCCGTGTGATTTTTTCCGCATATTTAATTCGATATCGATATTACAGAATTACATCAAATCTAGAATAAACAATGGTATAGTTTTATCTTTTGCCCACAGTTGAGGGCGCCACTTTCCAATTTCCATACATTTTTACTGATTCGAAACAATTTTACCATTAAAAAAAAACTCTCCCTGGTTTTCTACCAAGTTATATATCGAAAAAATGTATATTTTCGTACAATAAAAAAAAACTAAACAAAATTTTTTGCACATAACTTGTTGGTATTTCGGGACTTAAAAGGTAACCGGGATTTTTTTTTCTGCAAATTTATTTTTTGATTTTCTTTTTTCAGAAAAACTGGGTAGTTGAAGTAAATAAGCACCCGATCATCCGATCTATTGTCTTTAAACATCGTTAAATTTAACGTAACCATAGCAACTAAATTGAAGACATTTCAATAATTTCAGGGCCTGTTTCTTAATGTTCTAAATTCAAAGAGACAATGGTTGTTTACAGAATACAAATGCTAATAATATTGTGTACCATTCATTGTGTAATGGACACTATTGCCATAACGTTATGGTTGATAGTAATGTGTTATGCTAGCTTGTTGATTCGAATATGATGCTACTAGAATCGATTCACATACATTAGCAAGTTATCTTTGAGTGTTTTAAATACAAGTATTACGCATAGATAGAAGAACCTCCTCCATTTTGGAAGTCGTTAATAATAATAGGCAATCAAAGTAGTTATTTGATTTTAAATATTATAAATAATAAATAAATAAATTAGCATGTAACTGCCCCAATGTAGGGCAAAGGCCTCTTCTCATACAGAGAAGGATTGAGCATCAATCACCTCGCTAGCTCACTGCGTGTTGGCGATTTCAGACTATTAAAGGCCAGGTTTCCTTACGATGTTTTCCTTCACCGTTAGTCAGTGGTGTCTTAGATTAACTAAGAAAGTACCTACATATGACATTGAAAAAGTCACATTGGTACATGCCAGGTTCGAACCCACAACCACGCGCTTGCAAAGCGGGTCCGTAACTAATGCGCCACCACGATGTCATTACTCACGACACATTACACGACGTTTGAAATATTACTCGCTAAAAAACCTGCCATGCTTATTTCCGAAAATTTCGGATGTGACTTTGTGTCCTACGATTGCAACTTGCAACAAGTCGCGTAACAAGTCTGCGCGCACATCTCTAAACAAAAGAGGCGCGTCTGACACGCACTCTCAGATGAGACCACAGTAGTTTACGAGAGGCTTCGTTCTAAATATTTTTGTCTCTAAAAAAATTCGTCTTCGACACCATTGAACTCTTGAGGTACCTAGTATGTAGTGTAGGTAGGTAAAGTCAACAGCAAAAGTAGATAATCAAAACCAGAAATTCAATACTAATTTCTAATGAACGGAGTTCGCGTCAGAACTGTGTGGCGTCGAAGTGATTCAAACGTATGTGATTGTAAATTATACCAAACATTTACTACTAGTACAGCTGCCATATATTTCGCGAACTCCGTTCATTAGTATTGAATTTCTGATTTTGATCATCTACGTTTGCTGCTCTGTTGAGAGTCGTGATAGCCTAGTGGTGGTGACCGTTGACTGGCAAGTCAGTGGTCTCGGGTTCGAACCCAAGGCGCGCACCTCTGACTTTTCGTAAGTTATGTGCGTTTTATAAATTAACTATCACTCTCCGTGCCTCGGATAGCACGTTAAGCTGTTGGCCCCGGCTGTCAATTGTAGATCTTTGACAGTCGTTACGGGTAGTCAGAAGCCCCAGTCTGACAACCAGTCTTACCAAGGGGTACCGTGTAACCCAATATCTGGGTTGTGGAGGTCTGATGGCAGTCGCTCCATGTAAAACACAGGTAGGTATTCAGCTGTATCCGGTAAGACTGGAAGCCGACCCCAACATAGTTGGGAAAAGGCTAGGCAGATGATGACTTTTGCTATTGACTGTACAACAGTCGGAGGTCAACTTAGTCACAATTTGAGGATAAAAGTCATCTTTTGACATGAGGGTCCATCGGGAGACCATCAATTAATTTCAAGTGAAAATTAATCCAAGCAGTAACACGAAAATTCTTAATTTGAATTCTTTGAATGTCTTAAATACATTAATTGATGTCAAACAGTATAAATTGTTAATTCAAATTAAGAATTTGGTGAAAGTGGGCCTTAGTGTCATTTAAATAAAATAAAAGTAAAAAAATGTCATAAATAAAATCTTCTTTACTGTTACTGTTAGCTTACATCATCCCACTGCTGGGCAAAAGCCTCCTCCCATGATTTCCACACCTTTCGGTCCAAGGCTATTGTGCTATCTTCTTTAATAAAATAATATTTTAATTTCCTACTGTAGTGAAATATTTGGATTCGACGATGATAAAATTGAGTTAGAAGTGATAGGCGGCAAGCGAATAGACGACGAGACGCCATTTTGTGAACTCCAAAAACGATTAAATCCCCACCCGGCCCGAGCACGACACAGGAGGGGTGGAGGGAGGAGGGCATTATCGATCCAATTTTTAAATAAAGTAAAATTAAGATATCGATGAAAAAATCTGGAAATTTCATCACTTACTGTTAACACTAGTCAAACTCTTCTTCTTGCTGGTCTTCTCCCTCTTCTTGAGGGACAGGCCGACGGTGGAGAAGCTGGCAGAAGCAGTGTCTTCTGGTGGAAACTGCGGCAGCCGCATGAAGATTAACTGCGTCATATCTCGAAGACATTGTTCTGCGTTTCTTCGAAGCAACTCTGCAAAATGGTGCTCTATTAGGACAAAGGAGACGGGAGAGTACGGTTACCACGTCTACCCTGACCGACGCCCGGTTTGCTTCTGAGGTCCACCCAGGGCTGAAATCGATTAACTAATCTAATAATAGATGCGCACGAATCTGCGCGAAAGGTCCCGAATTCTCGAATCCGAGATTGTTACCAACCAAACGAATAGGGCCTGCGAACCTATTTATAGATTTCCTTGAGATGATATCCTGTTTCCAATAATAACATACAAGTACCTATTTTGTGACGAGAGGACGTACGTGGGCAGTAATTGCGTAGGACGAAAAAGATTCTCTAATTAGTGACACAATCAGTCTAATTATACGATAAGTAAATATAAAACCGCCAAAGGACATTTAATCGGTGGGCACAAAGGAATCGATAGGACCGTTGGACACGGTAAGCCTACTTAACCGCTTGGTGAATTTAATGAATTTTTCTCTATGAAAACCGCTCGCTGCTGCCGCTAAAAACTTGTGGCATGCATGCCCAATACATTTCTATGCATTTTTCTTTCGCTCGCCGCGCCGCTCGTCGCCCCACCCAAAGTTGTGGCCGAGCGGTAAACATGATCCACATTCTATGAATTCAACCGAGCGACTAATGCAAGTGGTACCCTATGACTTAAACCTTAACTCACGCAAGTCTGTTGATATAGTGGGCAAAACTCAAGAGCTCTTACCAGCCCAGATTGTGCCAAATAGGACAAAATAAGGTAAAAATTGTAAAAAGGGTTCAAAGAAATACCCCCTCCGTTCTTTTGTACCAGTTTCTGGCAACGCAGACGTAGCCTGACGCGTAGACATAATAATGCTCTGAAACCCTGTGGAGACTTTAGCTTATGCCAGCCCGTGGTGAGCGTATAGACAAATATAATATGCCCTTTATAATCTAAACCAGATCCAACTGGGGATACCCAAGCTATGCCCTAAGTCCGAGGTTTCGTTTCAGGCGCCCTTAGCTACTGTTGATAATTTAGCTAATTGCTTAGCTGGAGGTCTCGCTAGAAACCTTGTTATTAAGTATGAGCTCTCTAAAAGATTAATTGATACTCTCATTCTAATTTCGCAAGGATAAAATTCGCAAACAAAATTCATTATTCAAAGAAACATAAATAATTTAAAAATATTACATAAAAAAAACAATTGCTCATCAATATTAGTCTAAACGCTAGTTTCACTTACCGCTGAAATGTCAATCAGTCACTTAGATGAACTTAGGATACAATAAATTTTTAATTAAGCAGTTAATTAACGACTATAACGCACTCGAGTAGGTACCCGTTGAATGCTATCGACAGACTGTAGTCTGCTTGCTCTCAGCCCTAACCGCACCCTTCCGATTCGATCGATGACCGCCTGGACCAACCCCTAACATCTAGACATTAAGTACTTACAGATAGATACATGAGTACTTGCAACGAAATATTGATTTATATGCAGTTTGAAGGGAGAGCGCAACAGTTTATTAGGTTGGTACACGTGGAGAATTTCCATCGATCAAAATTTGAATATCGAGATTGGTTGTCACTTTGTACTAGACAGGTGCGTTCGGGAAAGTTCGTGTTTGTTCGTAAGAAAGATAATGGTAGAATATGGTTTTCTGTCTATCAATCTAGGGGTGTGCTGAAAAATAGATGCGTTTTCACTCGCTCTCACAGGTTACAATTGGCCTAACTTTATATCATCTCTTTTTAGCAACTACATTTTACCTATAAATTATTATTCCATAGCTAATATGATCGATGTATCAAGTTTAAAAGGACTATACCATGTCGGCGTTGATGTGGGAAGGAGATGTCATAACATGAGGTAACAAGGGACAGAATACAAGGGTAATGCACTTTGGCCAGTGGGGAAATTCGGTGCGGAAAATTCCGGTTTGTATACGAAAATACCAAACTTCAAGTTTATGTGTAGTTTTCTACGCGTAAAAAATGCTTTTTTTCCCGCAGCGACACGTTGAAATTTTTTCGGGTAAAAAATACCTACCTAATGTCACTCTCCGGCACAAAAACAATTCCTAATAAAAAAAAATCACGTCGATCCATTGCTGCGCGAAAAAAAGACACAACACAATACACATTTTTTTAAAACACCCCTGTATTCAAACAAAATAAAAAACAATTCAATCAAGCAGTTTTTGAGTTTTAGGATTTTTTATACGTAAGACGATAATAGACAATTAATTAGTAACATACCTGTAAGTCTTGTTTCAAAACATATCCGGAAGCAGCTGAGCATAATTTCGCAGACACTCTCGTCTGTCAACATGGCACCTTCAGGGCTCAGCATCAGTGTGCGCAGAACCTAATCAAATGTAACTTTTGTAAATCAAACGCACGTATCAATTTTTCTCAAGCGGAGGGCTAAGTTTTTTAAATGGATTGGATGTTAGGACCATTCCTAACATCCATCCCACAGTCCACTCAAAAAACTTATAATCGTTGTAATATCCTTTAGTTCAGAACGAAGGATTCCTTGACCCCACGGTAAAAAGGTGGTACTAGCCCTATTACCACGCGCTGGAGTCGGTACCAAGCCAATGTTCCTGATTTCATAAATCCATCTAATCTTAAGCCTTGGCACCGAGTGCAAACAAAATTTTTTGTAATATGTCTAGCTTTTCAGTGTTTCTAGTCGGTTTTGTTTATTAAGCTATACACCTCTGACTTTTCGGATTCGTGTGCGTATTAGAAACTAATCTTAGCTAAAACGGTGAGGGAAAACATCGTGAAGAAACTAGCACACCTGAGAGATTTTTCAACGGTATGTAAAGCCATGTCAGAGGCCTACGAGCGTGAGCGGTTTAAACTCTGACAGTTGTCAACCATTCGATAAAGAAAAAAAGATGTCGTCTTACACACAATCCGACTTATTCTCCTTGCTCATATTTTCTTTGTTATACCTCTACCCTTATAACCAACCAGATACACAAGTATTGTTCCTAAAATAAATACATTGTTACGACTAAAAGGTATCAGTTTGCCTAGCAATACCCTTCTTTACGAGATGAAGCTAATTAGCGATTTCCCTGGGATCGATATTGTATACGGAAAGTCCCTAATCAATAGCAGATTATTTTGGAGAGATTCTTTAGTAGAATTAGGGTAGGGGTTGATAGGAATGAACGCAGCGCTTTAATACAACTTATAAGCCGAATATATTTAAATATTATTGTTCCGAGTTGCTTGGCGCGCAAACGTACACCATAACGGCACTTTTATTGCTTCATTAAAACGAAAATACACATGAAATACAATGAAACTTATATCACTTTCTAGCCCACTTCTTTCGTTGCAAAAAGTCATGTCGATCAGTTACTGTGGTAGTCGGGGCTTCAGAGAGAGGAACCTATTGACAACGCGTGCCGTGTCCAGGAGTACCAACCGCCTTCTACACCAAGCCATCTAACGAAAGCCTCTTGAGATGTTAATCGAGGCATAATGACAGCTGAGTTCATATCCCACATGTCGAGAACCTCCCGGGCCAAGTCATATCAAATGTTCATTGTTTCCATAATTTGTCAATATCAGAATTATTTATGTCATCATCTTCTTGTGCATCATCTTCATGCAGAATGAAGTATTTCCTTTTTAGTGTCAGGGTTAAGAAAAGTCACTTACTTGCAATATCTTCATGAGGACCACCCCGTCTGATGAGTGGTCGGTGCCGACGAATCGTGCGTGTGTGACAGCGTCAGCTATGTCTTCCACCGTCGCCGGCACGCTGGGGTGTGTTGGATCTGGTGGGGAAAGCTAGTTCTGAGAAATGCCGGCTCAATAATATACCTAATTACTAACAGTCGGCCCGGCTCCTGCGACTTCGTCCGCCTGAAATTGATTTTACTGTACATCCCGTAAAAGTCTATGTCCATTCCTTAAATTTTTGATGCCTTGGTTTACATTATTGGAAATTTCGTAGTGATCTGTGATTTGTTCGAAAATAAAATACAGCCTATGTTACGAAATAATTTTGAAATCGGTTATGTAGTTTTTGAGTTTATCAATATCCATTACAGACATACAAAAAACTACAAAACATATTTGTATATAAAAAGGACATGTTGACTTAGACTTTGTTAATATCTCGAAAGATTTGGTAGATACGTCATTAATATGATAATAGAATACACGATTGGGTTAGCGTTAAGGAGATTCAACTTCTGCGCCTTATGCCGCGGATGCGTTTCTCGCACGGGATTAATAGGTATGTGTGTAATCAACGGATAATTGTTCCAGTTTTGATGTTGGTATTGTAGAATTATATATCTGTAAATCACGATACAGGAGAAAATCTTGTCTACATTTCAAAAAATACCTAATGCTGTGTTGTTTCTAAGAATATCCAAACAAAAAAAAAACATTTGTATAATAAATTCTTTAACTAGGAGAGAAGCGGTCCGAGAATGCTTCCTTGTGGTACGCCATATGTGTTTACTTAAAATGGTCACCTGATTTGCGATTGTTCTGGATAGTCATTAAGTTTGCGTATTTCATCACACTTTGTTTTATCTTTAAGTAAGACTTAATCCAGTCTTTGCATAATATTTATTCAGTAATGTACTGTCAAACAAAATCAAAAGCCTTTGATAGGTCGGAATATACAGCTACTGGGCTGCCCTTCTCCAGGATTTCTATCCTCATCAATGATATATGTATAAATAAACTAAAAGCATGTTCTAAAATTTCAATATTAATAATTTTTCAACAATACTAATTCAATCTCACAGGGACGAAGTCGCGGCCGATATCTAGTTTTATTATAACGACAAAACGAAGGTTTTATTAGCACAGGTCGTAATTAAGATAATAAAACGATTTTTGATAACACACCTAATTAGCAGTGCAATACATAATTTGAATGCAAAAAATAATGGCCATTATAATACAGCTTTTTATATGGTATCATTATGTTGCTTTGCTGTCAAGTTACTACATAAAATAATAAGTTCTATGATATGACAAGAAATCACAGAAACAATTTCTGTGAGTACTTAAATAATAAAAATCAATAATATTTTTTATTTGATCTTTTCTTTTTTTAGTATGATTATTTATTAATCATCATCATCATCTGCCTAACCTTCTCCCAACTATGTTGGGATTACCTTCCAGTCTTACCGGAACAGCAGAATACCAGTGTTTTACATGAAGCGACTGCCTATCAGACCTCCATAACCCAAATACTGGGTTACACGATATCCCTTGGTAAGACTGGTTGTCAGACTTTCTGGCTTCTGACTGTCAAAGATCTACAATTGACAACCAGGGCCTGTTGGCTTAACGTGCTATCCGAGGCGCGGAGAGTGATAATTAATTTATAAAACGCGCATAACTTAGGAAAATCCAGAGGTGCCTTGGGTTCGATCTCGAGACCTCTGACTTGCTAGTCAACGGTCACCACCACTAGGCTATCACGACTCTTAGTATGATTATTTATTCAATTCACAATAGTGTATGCAATTAACATTAACTAATATTAAAAACTAACACTAAATCTAAAATAAAAAGAAATTAGATCTTAGATCTCTTTTCTTAGATCCACTAGCGCTTATTAAAAAACTATTCTCAAAAAATAAA
Source organism: Protodeltote pygarga (assembly GCA_936450705.2). Lineage (NCBI taxonomy): Eukaryota > Metazoa > Arthropoda > Insecta > Lepidoptera > Noctuidae > Protodeltote > Protodeltote pygarga. The sequence goes on along the minus strand of OW388264.2, from coordinate 1,729,599 downwards.
GCTAGATGCAAAAAAATAATTTAAGCATGATTGATTGTTTGCATCTCAGCGGCATTCAACAATGGATTGATTATTGTGTTTGATGAATTAATGTAATGACTAATAAGTGACTTCAGAAAAAAACTTATTTCATATTATAGGTAATTAAGAAGTATGACCAACATTAGGCAATAACTTAGATAAAAGTTTAATTGACACATTTACCTATTGGCTCTGATAGTAAAATCATTAATGTACAAATTTTATTTTTATAAATTTTGCAAAATGTCCTTTTTTGTCAACTTATTACAATAAACTTGTAGACTGATACATAAACATTTTTACAAAGTAATTATGCATACTATGGGAACATGAAAGTTCGATATTTTTTTTTATTAATAATATTTGTGTAGAAAAAAAAAATGTAGTATGATTTTGGTATCATTTACATCATGTAATTGGTTATCAATACAACAGATCTCGAAGAATGGAGGAATAGGAGGGTGGCCTTAGCCCTGAAATGGGACATATTAATCTGTCTAATAACAAATAAATAATTGGAGGATTTGACTAAAAGAGCAGTTCACAGAGGTCACAACCCTCAGTCATGAGGTATCGACAAAGAAGACTGGCAGGAAATGAAGACTAAACTTACTCTTACTTCTTTACTTTAATCAATGTAATATCTAAAATGATACCCAGTCCTGAATCCTTACTTTGTTTACATACACTTTCATCAAGTATAAATCAAAATCAAAATATTTTTGTTCATGTAGACAATTAGGACTTATGAATAGTCATAATTCTAATATTGTTTGTTGTAAGAGTGATTCTAGTTAGTAAGTAAATGAACTGTAACACTAGTCTTCGCTATATATTATTATATTTAAGTCTCTATCTCAATTGGCAATCTGATGAGAAGTTGCAAATACTTACCTATTAGTCCATAGGACAGAAACTTGTGTATAGCAGAAAGGGCGAGACTAGTGACTGGACCAGTGGTCTCCTTGCTTCTTATCACTTCTAAGAAGGGGCTCAGATACGTAGCGGGGTCCAATAGCCGCAAATCATCCACTTGGTTCAAGATAGTCTTTAGATCTTGAAAGGTTCGCATGAGCACATCATACTCCTCATTTGGGAAGGAGTGCGAGCCCCAACGCGTACTCCGACGCATGGCAGTGACGAGCATTGCCATCTCGCCTTGCACCACGAAGATACCATTCCCGGGCAACGACATTTTACTAATTTTTCTTAATTAAACTGGTCACCAATTCACCAACAACAACTTCTTACACTTTATTTATTTGAGCAATATTAATAATTCACATGTTTACACCACATTGCGTACAGTGTCACACTTCACAATATTTAATTTTATTACTATATTCGTAATTTCCGACGTAAATTTAACAAAAATCAATGAAAATTCACAATTTGATTAGCAGATTCCATCACGATCATGTTGACGTTTCAGAATTTTACTTCCTCTTCTCACCGCTAGGTGGCCGATTTGAACAGAGGTGGGGAAACTACCCGTCAAAATAGTAATCTCAATTAGTCGATTTCATGAATTATATTATTGACAGTTCGTGGAATAAGAATTTTATTAATTTTTGTTATATTGGTAACATTGTTAAGAAAGATGGTTGACGGTGGTACACTTTTCTGACAAAATTTTGGAAAATTAATCTTTTTGTTATTCTCGAAGTTCTAAACATAATTTTCCGCTGTCGCATGTAACTGTAAGTAAGTGATAATTTTATCTAAAGTCTTTTGGCATCCTTAACCATTTTCTAAGAGCCATACGCGATGAATGTGCGTTGTCACGCGTGCAATGGCTATCGACACAGATTTGACATTTTATTCTTTTTGTGTTAGTGCGGTTATTCTTACCACATGTATCTTGTTACGTATTGCAGGCGGTTACATTAAGACGTAACAATGGTGAAGAAAAAGAGACAGAGCGATCCTGGTGAGAATGGTGATGAATCTACTGAATCCTGCGACGAGAACGTCAAGTCCGCATGTCCTCACGTCGCTAAAGCAGTTGACCTCACGCAACTCAAGAAGGCGCTAAAGACTGGCGGCTTCCATAAGGAATGCTCAGAGTGCAATAAGTCTGCCAAGAACGAGGTCCCTGACCCTGATTATGAGGAAGACTTGTCGTTGTGGATGTGTCTGCGTTGTGGCACGCAGCTATGTGGCAGAACACGCAACAAGCACGCCCTGAACCACTTCAAGACCCCTCGCTCGGACTGCCATGCACTCACAGCCAACACAACAACTTGGGATATCTATTGCTACAATTGTAATAATGAAGTTACCGCTTCAAGCTCTAAGAAACTTCATGAATGTGTAGAATACCTCAAGAAGCAAGCAGTTGGTGGTGGGAATGCTAAATCGCTCCCTCCAATAGAACTGCCTTTCAATCAGGATTCCAAAATGGACATACCAACTATAGAAACAATAATTAAAATTGACCCATTGTCAAAAGTTAAAGAAAAAGCTATGTATAATTTACCCAGAGTTAGAGGGCTCACTAATTTAGGAAACACTTGCTTTTTTAACTCGGTAATGCAATGTCTGGTGCAGACACCGTATTTGTTACAAGTTTTACAAGAGATGGCAAATCCTGGAGAGAGGTTCACTTTGCCGGGAGGGAAGTTAAAGGTCAAAACGGATGCTGACGAAGGAAAGGAGGTGGATTTGCCCCCAATAACTGGTCAGCTAGCTGAATGGGGTACCTTAACCCGCACATTGGCTGAAACACTGAGTGAACTGCAAGCAGGTATGTAATAAGTAATTTATAATGCTTTTTATTCCCTAATTGTACAATATTTACGCATGAGATGGATGACAAGTTTATTGTTCTGTGTATATCAATGAAAATACTGACAGTATTCTAGTATTTTTTGTATTGAGTAAGTAAAGTCCAGGTAAATATTACATGATAGTGAAACCAAGATAACACACAATAAACATAACCCAGTTTTGTATATTAATAGAAGTGCAGTCATTAAACATTATTAAATTAATATAAAATGGCATACGGCATAAAATTAAAGATAAAAACAAAAGTGTATGCAGTCTATAAAGAAACTTATCCCAAGGTTAATAGTACCAAGTTGATGTAAGAAAATTGCAGTCATTAACCCTGTAATCATTGCCAAACGTTTTGTATTTTTTTAGTACAATATTGAGATATTTTACATCTGATTTGCTATAAGCATATTTTTTTTACCACATTATATTTAATTCAAGTATTTATTTCAAGTATTTTCTTACATTATTGTACTTTTGGAATTCAAATTTGAGTTAGATCCTTATTGGTAATAACTTATTTCGTTGCTGTGCATGCAAAATCCTATGTAGGTAATTCTTTTATCAAATCTGTTTTTGGTACCATTTTGCTAAATTTTTAAAGGCGCGTGTGCCTGCAAACCCCGTTTTTTCGTATCCGTATTAGTTCAAGAATCTTGAAACTTGAATAATGCTCCCAAAAACAGATTAAAAAGAAAATATTATATAGCAGATTTTATGTGTGCAGTGACGCTTTGACTAAATCTTTATACAACATATAACACTGTTCTTGAACCTATATTCTAGTAAGATATAAAAATGTGTCTGCTTTCAATAATTACTGATAGCAGTGTCAGTAATAAGTTCATATTTTCCTTTGTCATAAAACCTTTATTATGTGTCATACTTTTTAATGCACAAAAGGCTTTGTTCTGATTTGAACTGAACTGCGTTCATAATTAGGAGACTTGTGATCAAGATAAATGATTTTTCGATGAAAAACAACAGCAAATGGATTATTATTGATTGCCAATTATAGTTAAGTACTAAATATAGTTAAATTGACTTGTTGATTGATTCTTAGTATTGGATCAACTATCAAATTACTTATTGTAATTTTCTCATTCTTTTAACGCTTTGACTGCCAGACTGCAGACACAATGCAAATTCTATTGTTTGTCGGACACCATGTGTCCTCCATGGCGTTAAATGAACTCTCTTTTAAATGTGGCTGGGATATACTATAAACATTTTTCTTAACCATTGGGAAATACAGGTGTGATGCTGTATGTCTTTCTCATTACCAAAAAAAAAATATCAAATTACCGAATTTTATCTTATGCAATAGTAACTTTTAGTATTCTTATGAAATAGTAACATGAAGGTAGTGTCTGGAGGGCATGGATATTTTTTTTAACTAATTCCTAACATTCGTATGAGTAGTAACTTAATACTGTTTCAAACTTTCGCGAACGTTTAACATAATGAAACAACTTTTTTAACGGATTTGTCACATATAACATTTATTTTCTTGTCAAATCCTGACGTTTCGAGTGCTTGAGAGTCAACCACGAGAGCTGCAAAGCACTCGAAAAACAAGTAAATAAATGTTAAAAAGGTTGTTTCATTATGAGTAGTAACATGTCTAAGTATACTTTGAACATGCCGTATAGGTCACCTATATTTAGAAAGTGACCTAATTTCACGTATACACTGTCTGGTCCAGTCTGGAGATGTTTTAAAAATATTTTTAAGGTGTCAAATTAATGAGCAGATAATTTATAAAAAGTTTAGTATTTTTTATTGAGATATAAGTTTGGTGAATTGGAAACTTATGCTAAATTAAATTGAGTTTGAATTACTTTTATGTTATATGAACTTTGTTGTGGAACTGTTTACATTTTTTATCAGGTGGCAGATGAATAACCTGGTGTTTGTATCGCCATAGAGACTATTCAAGTTTCCTCTTTTCCTCACAATGTTTTCCTTCATTTGTAATACAAACTAATGAAAAACTTTAGTGGTCATACCACTACTGTCTTTAATGATTTTATAAAACTTGTAACAGCTTAAAAAAGGAAATATTCTACAATTGCTTTGAATAAATACTTCATGTTGTATTTTCATTGCAAAGTTTCAACAAATGTTCTTAACCTCTTTGGTCTATGATTATGAATAAAAAAAAAACCACAATCGGCATTAAAAAAAAATTGGTGCACTTTTAATTTAGAAAGAAGTTGGATTTAATATACATTTTAGAAACTTCTTTTTCTTTTGGAAATGTCAATTTATACAACAACTTATTTAAATTTCTAGTTTTCAATCAGTGATTAAACAAAGCCTTCGGGTGTAACATTACAAGTATTACAGATAAAACAAGTCGCTCGGCATTTGGCGCGAAAAGTATTACATAAATAATGAAATTCACATTATGTAAGATAACACATGTGGCTTCTGCTTCACGTGCATGACATTGAAAAGATAATAATTTGATAATATAATATTATCATACAACAATGTGATCATCAATCTCTTACTAATTTATGTAAGAATTTATTATCAACTGGTGCATTGCCGATTACCGGTTGACATTGACCGCCGAATTCAACACAAATATTTCTCGCGCCGCCAAATCCAATTCCCAATTCTTTTTATTGTGTGGTTGATGTACAACCTGGTGTCAGAGTTTAAACCGCCCGTAGGCCTCTGACATGGCTTTACACATCATTGAAAAATCTCTCAGGTGTACTAGTTTCGTCACGATGTTTTCCCTCACCGTTCTTGCAAAATCGCTTAACAACCTAAAATGTCATAGAAATTTCTCGTGGTTCCCTTAATTTAAGATAATAATGATGGTACATAAAGAAATTAGTATCATTAGAGTTAAAGAAATACTAAGTTTGTTATAATTTTAACGAATTTAAAATCGATATTTGGTGCAATTCTTGTTTTTGCTACATACGCTATTTGCTACATAATGATTGGTGACGCAAAACATTATCTATCTCCATTTGAAATATAGTACCTATATTTGCGTACTATTTATTAATTATACAGTAGGCAACCCTAGTTGTGTCTAACAATTATATCTGTTCCCACAGCTTGTAAACAAAAAATAACCTGTTTTTCATGTCGTAAATCAATGTTACGACTCATAAACATTATAAACAACAGCCAGCTGATTCCTTTTGTTTGTATTTTACTACTAAGATAGAAAAAGTGAAATCACTACATAGTATAAAACAAAGTCGCTATCCGCCGTCTGTCTGTCCCTATGTATGCTTAGATCTTTAAAACTACGCAACGGATTTTGATGCGGTTTTTTTTAATAGATAGAGTGATTCTTAAGGAAGGTTTATATGTATATTGCACCCGTGCGAAGCCGGGGCGGGTCGCTAGTGATTTATACTACAATTATTACATCGTTTGCATGTTTTGGTTCACGTGATTAAAGGAAATATAATTGAGACAATAATCAGGAAATTGATTGTAAAGTTTGAAAAAACAACTGAGGAATCATTTTATAAGAAAATTTGAAAAAAAAATATACGAATGGGATTCGAACCCACGATCTTTGACGTACAGTGTCGACGCTCTGGCCGGTAAGCCACCGTATCCCACCAGAATGAGAATAATCCCACCGGTACGTATCAGTTGTTTTTTTCAAGTTTTCTTATTAAATAATTATAGACTATACAATCAGTGAAAACAAGACGAGAGGTAATAAGTAAGAAGTATGTATGAACAGTACCTATTAAAATCATACCCTGACCCAACTGATACTTATGTAAATTTCTCAATGCCAACATGAGCTTTATTATCATGTGTATACATAAATAAATTGGATATAACTGTCCTTTTCCTTTGGACAATATTTCATGTAATTTTAGTATTATAGTCATTTTTAGTTGTACCCGATTTTTGTAGGTAGATCATCTTTCTAGCTTTATAATTTCCAATCTTTTTTGGGGTCAGCTTCTAGTCGAACTAGATGCAGCTGAATATCAGTTTTCTAAGGAGCGACTGCCTATCTGACCCCCGCAACCCAAATAAATACATATTCTCAAATTAAATCACTTGTCAAGATTTCATGAAAGTATAAAAGGTAGGTGTGGCGAAAGGCCAATTTTTCCAAGTGGGATGAACTAAGTACCTACCTAAATAGAGAAAACCTGATGGCATAGTCAGTAGACACTACCTACTACTATTTATTCTTCAATGGGGAACCGGTAGAAACGTCGCTACTGGTATGAATAAATGAAAATACTAAATTCAGTAGAAATTTAAATTTCATTCTTAAGTTTTTCGCGAGGCGCATCAAATGTTCTCTTGTCTAAATTGCAAGAATCGTACATAAAAAGGCATTTTCAGATTTTTCTAAATTTCATTTTTTCCGAATAAAAAAAACAAAAGTATGATATAATGTCAACTTAACGGCCTAGGCAATAAATTAAATAAGTTTTTATAAAACTAACGTTTTTAACCAACCTTTTATACCTATTGGAATATCAAAACTAAGCTTTGTACCTGCTGTTGACCGTTGAAGAGTTCCTTTATCTGGAGCTATAACTGACAAGCAAAATTTCAGCTCAATCGGAAACCGGGAAGTGGGTCAAATTTGACTTGTAAGATTTGATTACAGACAACGGGACAGGTGAAACTAAATAAAAGCTTGTAAAAAAGATACTCGTTTTTTTATCATGATTTTTTTCCAACCCCGGTTGTCTGTCAGCCGTAACCACAAACCGCAATAATTCCACAATTTACTATAAAATATTAATTCTAGTTCGCTAACCGACATAACCCTGAAACAAGTTTTCCTTATTTGATTGCATAATGTACTCATAACAAACATACTATACGCGTAATTATGCCTTTGCTTGATCAAAGCATCTGATTTATAAGGATTTTTTGTCTTAAACAATGCTTTTTTTACCCGACTACTAAAAGGGAGGGTTGTAATTTATATGAATACATTGGATACTTAACATGTCTACTATAAAAATAATAAGCCGCGGGCGTCAGCTAGTTCCCTATAAATATATAAACATGTTACTGTATTTTTTTTATATTAGTTTAACTAGAACGAAACATTGGTGCTGATTCTCTTGTACAACACGCTAAACTAATTTTAGCCTAACTATATCTCTTTTTAATAAACACTATGAAAAAGGACAGCAAATTGAAATATAAAATTAGTCAATTGACGTAAAAATAGACGAGACCCCTATGACATGCCGACTAAATTCTCGTTGATATCAAGCAAATGGACTAACTACTAACTAACTTTTTTGACAGCTCCAAAAATCGTCTATCCTTTTCTAATGATCTCAGTTAGAAAGAGAAATAGTGAGTCTAAATTAGTTTAGAGCGTATGCAAGAGAATTGGCACCATTATCTACCTAATTGCGACATACACTAACAAAATATCAACAATTATTCTAGGTGAAGGCGGTGTGTATACTCCAAGAAAGCTGCTGTCAGCGCTGGTTAACAAGCTGCCGCAGTTCGGAGGCGGAGACCAGCATGACGCTCACGAACTGCTCCGACATTTGCTGGAAGCTGTCAGGTACGATTTCAGGGAACAGATTAAAAATTAATTTAAAAAATCGACGAAATAATATCATAGTTGTAGTGTGTTGTTATAATATTAGATATTTCATTGTGAATTATAAACAGACAATTAAAGTGTCGTGGTGGCTCATTGGTTACGGACCCGCTTTGCACGTGGGTGTGGGTTCGATCTTGGCATGTAACAATGTGACTTTTATAATGTCATATGTACTTAGTACATCTAAGACACCACTGACTAACGGTGAAAGAAAACATCGACAGAATCCAGGACATTAATAGTCCATAATTGTAAGTCCGCAGTGAGCTAGCGCGGTGATTAATGCTCGATCCTTCTATTTATGAGAAGAGGCCTTTGCGCTACAGTGGGACAGTTACAGGCTGATTTATTATTTAATTAAAAAATAATTATTAATAATTTTTTTTACTTTCGATCCTTCTATGTATAAGAAGAGGCCTTTGCGCTACAATGCGACATTACAGGCTTATTTATTATTTTATAAAAAAAAAAATTTTTCTTACTTCGATGCTTCTATGTATGAGAAGAGGCCTTTACCCTATAGTGGGATAGTTACAAGCTGATTTATGATTTAATTAATAAATATTTTTTTAAACTTAAGAGTTTAATAATATTAACTTAAAGGAAATATTCTTCCTTTATCTAATCGACTATTGTTTCAACCCCTTATTATAGCTAATATCTAGTTCAAACGAACAAAGGGACATTATTTCCAGGTCAGAGGATCTTCGTCGCTATCAATCGGTGATACTCAGCCGCCTCGGCATGAACTCCAAGGTCGACCCCGCGAAGGTCGACGGCGAGGTCAAGCAGAAAGTCAAGTTCTATGGACAGCAGGCTTCTGATACTATGCTGAGACCTGAACAGGTTGGTAACTTTGTATAAACATTTTTAAGGTCGATTCTCACCTTAGAGTATATATAGAATAGAGCAATCCTACAGAAGTATGAACCGTGAGCACGAGTATGAACAACGCGGCCGCGACACAAGCTCCGTTTGCGATCATACCTCGATCGACTGCGGTTTAACTAGGCTCCACGAGCGAAAAGTTACATTTTAGCTTATATCATGGTTAACTGCTAAGTTAAATTTTGAAAAACGTCTAGAAAATTTATTTGAAAAAATGACATTTTAACATTTCTATGGTGAGACCTGCTTTCGCTCCGCACATTGCAATGTGGTTGACGTTATCACTCTATATTTTCTTGAATACTCTATGATTCTCACATATCAGTGGATCACAGAAGTCAGATGATAGCCTAGTGGTGTGATGATTAGACTGCTAAGTCTAAGGTCGTAGCTTTGAAATCCAGGATACCACGCATCAGGTATTAGAAATTAATTATCACTTGCTAATACGGTGAAGGAAAACGTCGTGATTTTTCAATGGTGTGTTAATGCTGGTGGTAATAATGGTGTGGCTCCTGGCTAACCATGGGAGAGGCCTACGGGTGGTTTAAACTCTGACACCAGGTTGTTTATTAACCATACTCTCTTTGTCTGGTCTGTCGTTCATTCGTAGTCTGGTCGTTTCATTCTTCTTAGCGTGTCGATGGCAATCTAAATTGTGTCAGCCCAGAACTAGGCTATAAGATTGGCGCCTCCAGTAGCATCCATCAGCTCCTGGAATGTTTTAATCTTTATTGACTTTCAACGCCTAAATAGAATTTTATATACACCTACGCGCCCACACACATAAACACCCACCCTCACACCCTTAGAGTATATAAGAAAATATAGAGCAACCCTATAGAAGTATGAACCGTGAGCACGGGTATGAACAACGCGGCCGCGACACGAGCTCACATGAAGACGTAAAGAACAAATGACAGGGCATGCAGGGCAAGATATTAAGTTAAATGTTACTTTCTGTCCAGGTCTTCCGCGGCTTCCTAGTATCAACCCTGGAATGTCAGGAGTGTCTCCATCAATCTGACCGCGCGGAATACTTCCTGGACCTGTCACTACCAGTGGCGGCCAGTCGTCCTCAGCCACCAGCTGTTGTTCGAAGGAAAACGCCTAATGGTAAGTACAGAAACCGTGTTTAAACCATAAATATTGACGTTGTATAAACCCTGGCTTAAATTCGATGTGCTATACACGTGTATTACAAAACATAGTTTAATCGAAAAATTCAATTTTTTTTTTCGTTGTTTAAAAACTTAGTTGAATTCTATGTATCTGAACAAGGTTTTAAGAAATAAAAGAGATTGTCGTAAAACTATGTTTGGTAATAAAGGGTTTGGGGTCGTCCATAAACCACGCAAAGTTGTTGATGACGTGAGGCAGATGACAATGTCTCGTTTATGTTTACATGGCGTTTGTTTGTAAAAATATTTGATGAATATTGAAACTTAAAACACAAGAATTATTATATTGATATTAGTTATTGATTGAACGCAAGGTTAAACTTTCTCTAAACAATCTACCACGAATTACAATGTAAAAAAAACAACTAAGTTTTATAAAAAGTATTAAAATTGCTTAATTTTTGTATAAGTTATGTTATTTTAACGAATGTTTTGACTTTAGGACAAGTTTTCAAATGTCATCAAAAGTGGGGGAGGAAAAAAAACACTATACAAAACTTAAAGTGGTTTGTTGTCAGCCCCTTATCGCCTATCTATATCGCATTGTTAGCAATTTAGCCTTTGTGATATACTATGTTATTATTGTTGTCCATTCCCCCGTAGTACTTTATTTGATGTTATCAAGATCAAATCTGCTAATGTACGTTTGTCTGCTCTCCCATTTTGTGAAACCCAAACTGCTTAGCACTCAAACTGAAATGTACCAAACCGAATCCTGCTGCTCAACTGCAAAAGACGACGTAAATTGCGCTAATGCTGCCGTCAAACGTTAATTATTGCAAAAATTAAAAGTAAAACTGGCCAAGTGCGAGTCGTACACAAAGGGTTCCATACAAAAATGGGAAAAAAACATGTTTTTTGTATGGAGGCCCGCTTTAATTATTAACTTTATTTTATTTTTATTATTTGTTATTATAGCGGCAACAGAAATACATGATCTGTGAAAATTTCAACTGTCTAGTTATCACGGTTCATGAGATACAGCCTGGTGACAGACGGACAGACAGAGTCTTAGTAATAGGATCTAGTTTTACCCTTTGGGTATTGATTGAACCCTAAAAACACCATCATATTCTTTTCTCTCTTCTTCTTCTGAATATTTTCTACGCCAGTCTCAACACAGTTCTAAGTTAATATGATCGTCTTTTTCCCGGTATCCGATGCTACGTAAAATAATGACAAACTAACAAACCCACAGTGACTTATAAATAGGCCCATAGGCAACAGCTAGTGAATTGGGTAGAAGAATATTAAAAATAATATTAATAACAACTTTCTGGCCGAATATCGGTCACAACAACCAATCTGGAGATTGGCCATTGACGCAGGAGATATTATAGTGCAACAACTGTGTGCGCGAACACAAATGCACTTTCTATTTCATCACCCTCATTGTACGATGATACTGCAATCCGACACGACCGGAGAGATCAGGCTTAGGACGAACGGCTTTACATGCTCTCCAAGGCACGGTTCAACTGATAATTATTTTATAATACGCATGCAACTTGGTCCAAACTCGAACCTAAAAATTTAAACCGAAAATTTATTTTACAATTAAAGTTAAAGTTATACGTAAAAGTCGTAAACAGACATAAATGATGTTGCTCTGTTAAAAATAACTGCATAAAAACTCAGCATTTATTGACCGATTTTAAAAAGTCACAATTTTAAACCTTTTCATATTTGACACTTAAGTCATTTTAAAAAGTTGTCATTGATTCTTTGGTTAATAAAACTCTTGCCGATAAAATGAACCATAAAAAAACTATCTGATCACTAAATTGACGTTTGACAGCAGCGTCTGCGCTAACGCCTGTCCAAATTGCGCATACCTACTCACCCCGCTAAAACTCCCTAAACGCATGCTTTGCTTCAAGTAGTAACTAAAGCATGTAATGACAAATACACATTTTTCAGAAGAGAATGTGTACAATGCTCAAGAGGAGAACAAAACTTCAAAACATCAGTTGAAGAAGGAGCGGATAGCTGCTCGCAAGGCCGCTAGAAAGAATAAAGGTGGTACTGAGCAAATTTATGCCGCATTCACACGAAGACAGTCCATTAGGCCAGGACAATTAGCCAACAATAAATACTAGCTCAATAATATGTTACAGTATGAAAAAAGTCGTATGCCACACTTACGTCTTTTTTCATACTGTACTGAATTGGCTCGTAATGGATCGAACTCGTATTTATGCGGCATTACTGTATCACCATTTTAGATAACGGCTTCACTCACAAAATGTTTCGGAATACCCGCCTTTTGTCGACAAAGTTTTCGATTTTCGTATTCGTTCACAAGCTGATTTTAATAATTGTCATTCGTAAACTATTAAAATTATGCTAGCAAAGAAGCTATACTAAAAGTTTATATTTCAATTTAATAATAATTTAAAACTAATTTCAAATAATTCTTTACAGGTAATTCAACATCCAAAGATGAGCCAACTGCTGACACTAATGGCACTGCAAAGGCTGATGGTAAGTCGTCTTCCGAACAGTCAGATGCTGATGTCGAGGATAACTTAGAAGACATGCCACGACAGCCAGACACGCATACAGTGTCCGTGGGAACACAAGCTATAGCCCATACTGCGGCAAACTTCGCCGCCTACCATATGGAATCTGGATATAATTCAGAAAAAGTTATAAGCTCCGATTCTATCCGCACCAGCCCTGTCGATATGGATAAAGAGAAAACAGATAATACTCCTGAACACGCAGATAAGGATAAGGTTGAATTTGCCGACCACTCGACGTCAACTACCGCGATTCCTCTAGAATATAAACCTCTTATATCTCTGGAAAATCTTTCTAATCCTGATTCAGGAGTCGCAAGTCCAGAGGCCACAAAACACAACTCTACAGAAACTGTTGATAATGTTGATTCCCCGACTAATGGCAAAGAACTCGGCAGTCATAGCTCGCTCTCCAGCGAAATTAACCTAGACTTGTCGAGTCCACAACATAATAAGTTATCCCCGGTTAAGACGGACTTTGAAAGGCCAGTCTCACGAATATCTTTTGTCCCCGAATACACGAACGAAGTTGTATCAAGAGGGATCAGCGTTCAAGGGTGCAGGAGTTTGTTGGAACACAGCGGAGAGAGCAGCTACGAATCATTGCCTGAGAGCAAGGCTCTCAATGATTTGAATAATCATTTGGACAAGCTGAAGCTGTATATGGACGATTCCAAGACCAAAAAACCCGCGCTGCCTTCACCTGTGACAGTAGAGCCAGCTATTGTTGATCCTCCGCCACCTGCGCCGAAACCAAAAGTTAATAACGTGGAAGCTGAAAAGAGTCAAAGAGACTTTCTACCATATTCGCGACAGAGTCCGCTCTCACCGCGTTACGTTTGCGATGAAGATGAATGCAGCATTCAGTCCTGTCTCAGTCAGTTTACAGCTCTAGAATTGCTGACCGGCAATAATAAAGTGGGATGCGAAACTTGCACCGAGAGAATCAACGGCAAAGAAGGAAAGACGGTTTACACGAATGCTACCAAACGATTCTTGGTGTCAAGTCCACCAGCTATTCTTATCTTACACCTGAAGAGGTTTCAGATCGGACCTCGATGTATGTTCAGAAAGATGTCAAAGCATGTCGACTTCCCGAACATCCTGGACCTTGCCCCGTTTTGTGCTATGGACAAGGTTCGTAAGCTACCAAACGTGACCAAAGGACAAAATGAGCTGCTGTATTCTCTGTACGGAGTAGTGGAACATTCGGGCGGCATGCACGGCGGACATTATGTGGCTTACGTTAAAGTACGCGGGCCGGTGAAGTCGGGGGATCCCCGTTGGTGGTTCTTGCCAAAGAGTGGCAATATCGGACCGCCGACTTCTGGTAGTGGGGACGGTGACCCTGATTCTGAATCCGAGCTATCAGGCTACGAATCTGGCGAAGGACCCGCATCTGCTGCGGAGCCACCTCCTGGAAAATGGTACTACGTATCAGACAGCATGGTGTCCGAGGTTAGCGAGGATAAGGTGCTAAGGGCACAGGCCTACCTTCTTTTCTACGAGAGGATCTTATAAATAACGTCCCTCGTTGGATTGGCCTAAAGTTTTGGATTGGCATTTAAGTGGAAGACTGGTAGGATTGGTTATACGTAGGGAAGTTTGAATGATGTTACGTTTAAAAACGCGATGTATATAGCTTTCAAGTTTATTATTTACTGGCTTTTCGTTTGTGTTGCGCGACGCTTGCGCACTCATGTGATTACTTTATATTTTATTAATGAATTGTTTATGTATAATATTGTCTTTTTAGCGCTGTTTGTAGGATATTTACTGGGTGTCTAGGAGCACGTTTGTTTTGAACACTTTGTTAAGTAAGTCTTGTTACCATGGGTGTTAACATAGTGATGCCTGAAAATTAACATAAGTTATCATACAACCAGCGCTTCTACGACTCATCCTAAGCTTGTTACACTGTTAGTTTTAAACTTGAAGGATACTATTAGACACAATAATATTCACAGCTTATAATCTGTGTTTGAATAATCCTATAAATTATGTTTGAGCATTTGTTTTGAGTAGCATAGACTATACTAACGTCAAAAGCCCTATGACGCAATATTTTCTAAAAGTCATTCTCGTGACTTGATATCTTACACATAGTATACAAGAACAGTCTCTGCCGAAGAATAACGTCGTAAATATTATAGAAAAAAGGAATTGATTACGAAGCGGCGACACTTACGACTTTATTCGTCGGGGTGGCCCGTAGTGTTTCTATAAGACAATGTAATTGATAATTATGTTACGTTGAAATACGAATATTTAAATTCATCTCATTAAGATTAAATGTTTCACCCAATGTACGTAATTTGTCGATTATTTTCGCGTTGTATTTATTATAATTATGTAAATTTTCGTTTGTATTCTTAAATCGTGTTTTCTAGAGTCCCCCGGTGGGCGCCATTAGGTGCCAGCGACTTGTTGCCTGATTCCTCGGTAATCTGATTTGTTACTCATGGTAGCGGGTGCATGCCCGGTTTGTTATGGTAGTCTTCCATGAAGGTGTCAACAGAAATGTAACATTACATTGGTGTTATTTCACTTGCACACTCTGTAAACTAATTTAGACTTTCAAATCATGAGAAAAGCTTAGAAAATTTGTAGAGCTGTCAAATGGGTCCATTTTCCATAATATAACTAGTACCTCTAGAGTTTGCAAACTGAACGAATACAAACAGCTTTGGTGAAAAGAAATATACCTGACCCTTTTTCACACGCTCTATAGGATAGAGATAGACTTCAATTGCTGGACAAAGGCCTATCTATGGCCTATATATTACGTTTCACTAAACAGAATAGGAGTATAAATCTCCATGTCAATAATTTCAAGGGCATAGACAAATTTGACAGCTCTAATTTACTTTTTCGGTACTGTTTAATAAAACGAGATATTATGAAAATGAAATTAGTTTAGCGCGTTGTGCAGGAGAGCAAGCATCATAACTGTCGTTTATTTAATAATAAATTATATTTTCATCGCATTCGATAGCCGCTTTTAAAATCTAGATAAGTTATTTATTTAATAGCATGTGTTGTCGATCATGTCAATTGGACTGCGTCAGTTTAGTTTTAAACATTTTTTGTTTAATGAAGTTCATCGATATATGGATAATCTCATAAGATGTATATTCTTTTCGCTAATATATTTGATGTTATCCAAACAGTTATTCTATGAAATGTACTGATTGGGGGCGATTATTTATTGAAATTTCTATAGTTATTGGCTGAAAATAGATGACATTTCCATGTCAACCAACAATTTCTGATCGGTACATTTGTATATAATGGGGGTAAACAATTTTAATCTTAGATCTTCATGTGATCTCGCGTTGTTGGAAAATAACTTCTATTTAAAAAGGACCTAACACACAAATTAAAAAAAAATGGAAATGTACCAGCCAACATTACGCTATAATATTATTTTGAATATAACAGCTGAACAACTTAGAATTCCTATTTCAAAATGAATTTAAACTATTTGATTCGTTATTTAAATCTGAGGGTAGGCGGAGTAATTTTATTCATATCATCTGTCATATGTAATAGGTTGTACATACACTTTTTTATAAAAGATTAGGATCTACCTTCGGTGACGACGGAGTCGTACGACTAGTCGGATCCCGTGCACCTATCGTTTATTTTAATCACATATTAAGTTTTAAAACAAGCATTATGTAACATTGAGTGCTCAATTTAGTTGTTGCTTTTACCCTGTGCAACTAATTATGTTTTAAGAACTTGTTACACTTTTCATTCGCATTTGAGAGGAGAATAATTGAATTTTATGTAATATGTACTAACTTTCGTCCGAGATTTCGTCCACGGGAATTGCATTTCGCAATCTGGCTTTTAAATGAAAACATTTAAATCATTTTTCCAGAAAACAAAAACGATTTAATCATTTGAAATATAGTTTTCTATTTATAAAAAACGGTTCGTATTCTAGTATAGAGATGTAGTGATTATCTGGCAAAAAAAAAACATTGTAGCTTCTGGCTTAAGGAGGCCGGAGTTTGCAAAAAAAAAAACTAGATTACAACCGATTTTGACAGTAATTTTATAGATTTTTAATGCTGCGTATAGTTTAAAAGTCGTTTATATTTTGAACTACATAAGGTTGAAATTCAAGTATTTTTCTCTCAAACGTCTTGATTGTAACTCGTGTTATTATGGACGATTTTTATGATTGCATTTTGACGACATTATGTTAGTCTTGTACCGTCAGCTTGTGTTAATTATTTGATATTTTTTTTGTATAATATTGATTTCACATAATTGAGTTACGAAAAGTGTATTTAAATATAGTTGTAAAATGTCCGCTGTGGTTTTTATTTATTGTTATATCCCTTACTCATTATCATGATTCGCAGTTCTACTGCGATGAGAGTATAAGAAAAGATTTACACCGGACCGCGTCGGATCGCAGCAAATCAGAAATACAATGCGGTATATTTTAATTTCAAAATAAGGGTGCGGTGATCCACGCAATCAAAGGCCTTTGAAAGATCACAGAACACTCCTAGAGCATCCTGTCTTATAAGAAATTCAAGTGTCAGTACAGTACAGTTTTCTTAATAAAACAAAATCGATTTTGTCCGACACTTATAACTCGAGAACGGCTGAACAGATTTTCATGGTTTTTAATTGGTTGTATTTGTCTCCGCCCCGAATAGCAGAATAAATATTTAAAAAAAAATTGGATTTACCCCTAGGGCAGGGTAGGGGTAGCGCCGCGACTCGGGTCGGTCGGTGTAAATCGTCCCTTACTATAGGCAGCTTTATAAATTTTAACTGTGCATGCAATAGGTTGAAGTGTGATATAAATGTATGTAAGAATGCCGTTGCTATATTGAATATATTGTCCTAATGTAGGCAATAGAATGGTATGTATATTCTGACAAAGTAACCAATCAATTATTGATCTCGGACGATTAGAATTTAAATACAGGACAAATTAAAATTCATTCATTGCAAACAATAAATATATATTTTTACTTTACAAACCACTTACATATCTACAAATAAGTTACAGTCAGCTAGCGTTAGCTCTTCTGTTCAATTGATCTATGTGTGTCGCGTCAAAAGGCGTGAGATTCGTTATTTTGGGCACATCCAGAATAGTTAGCTCTATTATACAGTACAGCACCTGGAGACTGTCTTTCGCTTTTTGCAGTGCCTGTAAAAAAATACGTTACGATTTTTTAAAAGAAATAATGAGTAAAAAAAACAATAGAAGGATTTCTAAAAACCCAAAGATTCTTGAAAGTAGGGCAGCAGATAAATCTCAAAATAACCTATATATAGACTGCAGATTGATATCTGCAGTCTTATATATAGGTTATTTAATCCAATCAAGCCTAATAAAACTGGCCAAGTGCGATTCGTACTCGCACACAAAGGGTTCTGTACAAAAATGGAAGTAAAAACAGGTTTTTTGTATGTATACCCTTAAATTATTAACTTTATTTCATTTATTCATTTACAATACATATAAATACATTTTTTACTTTATGTTATTGTTATTATTTGTTGTTATAGCGGCAACAGAAATACATCATAGACAGACAGATAGCGTTGTAAATTGTAATTAATACGTGTGAAATTTAATTTTGACATTAAGTCTTAGTAAAATTTGATTTTGATGGAAGTTTTTGTCAAAAGTGTTAAAGCAATTTTATCGACTGTACACACTTTAAAGGCTGATGAATGAAAAAAATGAATGTCTAAAAACATGGACGAGGCGCTAAAAACACTTACCGAAATAGCCTTCTCCTTTAACTCCGGCTTCGTCGCCATCTGCTTTTTAATTGCGTTCATCTCTTGAGGCGTGAAACCAACCAGTTTTGAGAGCACATCACTAGTGAACTCTACGTCGAGGCTCCCCGTACCATCCACTATTGTACACTTCAAACTCCACCCATCCTTACCCACAGATAATTTAGACAACAAACTTATAACCTGCCCTTTAACTTTAAAAACCTTCCCAATTCTATCTTTATCGGCTAATTCTTGTATCTGTTTTATATAAACAAAAGGTTCTGGATTCACAGGAATTGGACCCGTATTTGAAAGACTACTAGTACTATTATTCCCTGCATCAATTTGCGCTTCCAGTTCCCTAAAATAATCTTCATCTTCGTTCAGGAATATATCGTTTTCATCCGGATAATCGTCTATTTGGTTCACTGTATCTGTTTTGAGTTTTTTCTCCGGATTTGTAGTGTCTATGCTAAGAGATCTTTTTCCTGGAATTTCTACAATTTGTGCCTCTAAATCGGCAAGTTGGTCTACGTCGATATCATCGTCGGCAAATGGTTGGTGCAAATTGTTGGGGTGTTCGTTTAAATTCGGATGTTGGTCAAATATTGGCGGTGGTTGGTTATCATTTGGATGTTGGTCAAACATTGGTTCTGGTTGGTACGCTGGAGGCATTTGTGTGTGTGGTGTTGGTATATTTGTGTTTCTTGGTACGCTTATTGTCATGTTGGGGTCTGGTGCTGAAAGATTAAAATTATTTGTAAAAATGCAGTATACCTTCTGTGCTTGGTGATTTTGCCTTCTACAGGATAAATATTTATCCCACACATATATTTGTGGATTATGAAGTTTATACCTGTAAATCAAAATTTTAAAAACCAGTGAAAATATATGTGATCAGTCATAATTTCTCGATCAACACTAGTTTTTCTATTACACTTAGCAAAAAGTATATTTTACCAAAACAAAAACTGGTCACAAAAACAACAATCCTCACCTTGAATTATAGGCAATCCTAGCTTAGTAGACAGCAGTCCAGCTAGAGAATTGGAGATCACAATCTCTTGTACCTCTCCTCCTAACAACTCTACTGAACTCTCTGTCAGTAACAGCATACCTCGCCGACATTCTATAGACCCTGGCAAAGATATAGTTTAGTTAAGTTTTTTTTTATATCTGAAAAATATGGCGTCGTCGTCCTAATACAACGTGAATGCGCGATCGTCGCAAGTGAACAACTGAACGCGCGATCAAACATATTGATGTCAAATAAGTGTCTTAATAGACGTTCGCGCGATGATCCACGGAAAGTTGGGAGAGGCGCGATGGTCGCAACGCTAACTCGCGCGATGATCGCGCATTCGCGTTAGGACGACGCCACAGACTCATGCCTGCAGTGGCGAAGGGCAAATTTTTCCAATAGGTAAGCTTAAGCCAGCCCAGAGAAAAACCAATGGCACAGTCAGTAGACATTATTGATTGTGCCATTTTTCAATGGGAAGATAGGGAGATAGGAATCGAGTTATATGGAGCCTCGTGGAGAGGATGGACTTAACATTCAAATTTCAACTTTATTTCCATACCATTAAGTGATATTTTTATTCGTCACCTAAAATTACCTTGCGCCATGCTGTGCCGTCATTGGGCGCTGGGCCTAAAACTAGGAGGACGATTGATGATAAGCTAATTTAAAATATACCCTTAATAAGTACTTTGCATCCAGGCGTGATGTCACAACTCAAGTTCCTCATCGGCTTGTACTCGATCGCCGTGATCTCTTGCACGCCGTCTGTTAAGTGCAACTTTATCATTCTGAAAGTAAAGTTAATATATAATTGATCAAATCTCGAGAAATGAGACACAATGATTGTTTTACATGAGTATTCTGTGCACAAATGCCACCTGATGCCAACTACGCCGTCTTATATAGGTTATATATATAGATAAATAAATAGATTATATATGTTGCAGTCAAAACTCTTAGCCGGTCAAAAGTACTTTTGACTGGCAAAATCAGGCAAAAGTACTTTTGACTGCACAGGTTGGTCAATAGTAGTTTTGCCGGTAAATCATTGGTTAATAGTGCTTTTAACTGTAAATTTGCGGTCAAAAGTGGATTTGACTGACGCTCCTGGTCAAAACTACTTTTAACCGCTAGATAGTCAGTCAAAATTACTTTTAATCGTTAGGAGTGGAAATTAAAGGGCACTCATTTAAAGAGGCAGTACAAAATATTGAATGAGCAGTTACGTGTGGTAAAATAGTTTTTGTGATAGGCTATCATTTAAACGATAATTTTGGTAAGCTATAAAATTGATTTTATTTGCTAATAATCTAAATAAATAAAATAATAAAAATAATCTTTATCATATAATTGACGGAGCCCCGCTTCGCGGGGCTCCTACTTCTGGGTGGTTTAAAAAAAATAACAACGAAGGGGAAGGCGAGGTCTATTCGCTCGCTTCGCTCGCTCACACGACCCCGCCATCCCCTTCTAACCTAACCTGTCCGATTCGGGGTGCCCTAAAGTCCATACACAGAATTGTAATCTGCCGAACTATTTATCGAACTGCTCATTCCATCATTTTTACCGCTCATTCAGTTATTGGACTGCTCAATTATTTTTAGAATTGACTTTGTATGATAAAATAACCGACTGACACGACTGACTGACACGACCAGTCAAAACTACTTTTGACGGAATCAGTTGGTCAAAAGTACTTTTGACCAGCTTCATTGGGCAATAGCACTTTTGACTGTTATTTCAGTCAAAAGTACTATTGACGAAAGCCTATGGTCAAAAGTACTTTTGACTGATTTTGCCAGACAAAAGTAGTTTTGACCGGTTAAGGGTTTTGACTGTAACATATACAACGATAAATAAATAGATTATAATACATACAAAGATTATGTACACATAATGCCCCAATAAGAAACCTTAGTTGGTGGCGTTCTGTAGTTTCTGCTTACCCCCATGCGAAAAAGGCATGAATTTATGTATGTGTATTGTCCCACTGCTGGGCAAAGGCTTTCTCACACAAGTTAAGATGACCGAGATCAGGTTGTACGCCACCATGCTGACCCAGTACTGTAGTAGAGATGGGTTTGCAGCCAACCACCATCGTTTTTTTTTAAATACAAGCCCTTTTAGCCTTCAACTTGTATTATAATAAATAAAGTTAGATCAGTTATCTGGATTTTATGAGGGTACTGACTCCCTATATTTATCATCTGTCAAAGATATTCATGACAGTCGGGCCAACAGTGTTAGCATTAACATAGGTGAATTTTCTAAGTTGGTTTTATCCTTCAAAAAGGTCAGGTGCGAAGTACCAGCAACTGGGGCATGTGTATGACTAGATGTATGAATGTGGATGAGGCAAAAGGAGTATGTATGAACCCTAGCAGGTAATGTTTTGTAATTTCTACTTGCCTGTCTGCCTTTACACATAATAATACAAATCTAAATTTTAACTACCTATGGCTTGTCACTTTATCTTCATATTTAGTGGTGGCTTCTACATTCTCCATGTTCACCTTCTGCAACTTCAAGTACTGCTGGTAAGCTGGTGTCCCTGGAAATATTATTAACCTTCTGTAAAAAATATTATAACAGGACCTACCGCAGACTACTCTATGAGCGGTGGTGATGACTTAGGTTCAGGTGACCTGGTTGTTTATCAACCCCATTATTTCATAAAAAAATTTAGTTCTAAATTTAACTAATTAGAAATTAAAGTCCTGAATAAAAGGATGACACATGAGTAGGCCACAACACAGAAACAAATGTAGTAGACATACACAGCCAGGGGATGGGAGCCAGGGGAAAAATGGACATAAACTCATGGACCTAGCACTAGAATGCAATCTGGAGATAAAGAATTAATTTGCATGCTTGTACATGTATCACCGTTGGTATTTGCTCAGTTTACAAGCTCAAGTGCTGAAGTTTAATTTCATTTTTATAGTTAGGTTTTATACTGCACCTGTGGCAAGGGTGCGTAGCACAACTGGACAACAATAAAAAAAGAACTAAACAGAAGCTTACCTATATCAAATGCGGCATTGATTTGCAGTACAAATCGTCCATTTAGGACGGTCTTCTGTTGATTTTTAAGGTTTGCAGGCAAGGATCCAGGACATATTTCTTTCAAGTCATTCAACAACCACTGTTCTTTAGCCAAGTTTTTAATGTCCGTTTCACTGTAATTATTCTCACTGTCTTCTGATAGATACTCTACACAGCTGTAATATGTTTTAAGTTTTCACTAAGATTTTAAGACGAAAATAAAATACATAACTGGGCCCATGTTACAGGATAAAATTTTATTGTGGAACCATTGAACTAAATGTGTATGGAGCTAAGTTTTATAAAAACAACAATGAAAACTTACCCAGATAGCCAATCGTCAACAACATACATGTGATGTGACGCTAAATATTGACGCACTGAATTCATAAGAGACGTCGACGTCATGCTGTAGTTTTAAATATAAATAACATAACAAAATAGAAAACAAATATTTTCGTTTTCCCACTATTTACAGTTTAATTCCGAAGTTCCGAATACGCATGCACATGACATAAATATGACATTATTTTTTCTGTCAAGTGTCATTCATTCAGTCATTTTGACATATTCTGAAAATAACAGCCAGTTCAGAAATTTCATGAAATACACTTTCCATTGTCTCATCTTTTCTTGATCTCATCTTAAAGTAGTTTATTAATTTCTTTTTATTAATTTCATCACGCAGTGAGAAATCTTCTAGACGTAATGATCAATAAAAAGAGTTTTATTATTTACAAAATGAAAAAAAGTGTTGCTGTATCAAAAAACTTTCCGACTAATTGGAAGTTAAACAATATAATTGTAGATACTCTGAATTTTTGAGGAGGCTCAACAGTTGGTCCACTCTATGATGATGGAATAATTTTTGAAAAATGATTTACAATACCGCTGCAAAATGTAAAAAAAGTTGAATACATTCCACTAGGGATTACTCACATAACTGTAACTTAATGAACCCACTGCCTTCATGAAGATTCTATATACAAAGCATATAATTAAAACATTCACTACACGTAAGGATTGTGTAGTGAATGTTTTAATTAACTTAGTTATGCCTATAATATTTTAACTATCAAGCAAATCGTCGCGTGGTGAAATCAAACCATAGTAGAACAAAAACTAAGACTAGATCAACACGGGATTGTGCCACCGGCTGGCGGTCACGGACCACGAGATCATAGCGCGATAGCGCAATAGACAAACATCTGAATCTGAAACGTAATGCAATCGATGAACGGCCGAAACATATTACAAAAAAAGTTTTGCTTTTGGTAGTAGTTTCTAAATTATGTTCGGGCAACATTTAGTGTGCGAGTGAACGCAAAAAAAGCTTGCCGATATTTTATCCATCTCCCTCGTAAATTTTGGACATAGGCTGATTGACAACAAAAGGCACTATTTTGAGGATCATTGTTGTTTTAAATGTTTCCTAGTAAATAAGTCTTGTGAAACGAGCGCCTGTATTCGTGATTTACACCGTGGATGAAAAAATATGAAGCGGCGAAATGCCGAAACTGGGAAGTTGCGGCGCCCCTTGAAGCGCACAAAAATCACCGAAGGAATGTACGGAAAGTGAGTGGATACTGTTTAGGTTGACCATTATAGATCGGAAAATTATTTTATGTATGGTTTAGTATTTGATTCTGTGATAAAGCTAACATAAATATAACTGAATATATCGTTTATGTGGGTAGAAAGCACCATCTGGCGATCTCAGGCCACCTTCTGTGTAGTGCGATCACAATGAGATCAAAAATATATGTTTTTTTCTTTGAAAATGTGTGCAAAGGCGCAACATGTGTGGACTGCTTGCCTCCAGAGTTATTTTACTCGTATTGTAGATAAAAAACGTAGCCAGATCTTTTATTATGATTGAATAAAGTGAAGCATTAGTATAAACATACATACTTACACTAAAAATCTTTAATAATTTTATGACTAGTTTATAATTTAATATTTAAAATAGTGAATTTCTGTGACTTATTACCTAAATATAAAAATTAAATTGCATCTTATTTAAATTTCTTCTTTCATAATAAAATCACAGCAAAGGAACATGTTTATGCATAAAATAATTGTTTAGGAATGAATAACAGCATTATAAATCTCTAAGATAACATTTATAATAATATGAAATAAACATTCTTAGCCAGATATGTTAGTTATTTAATAATTACAATTGTTAAAACTGACTAGGTTTTTATTTATAAAACATGATAATAATTGTACATAACTATATAAATTTAATATCTAATGACACAATAAAAGCTTGATTTTTTAAAAGTTAAGAACATTCAACTAGGTCCCTTTTTAAATAAAAAAAAAACGAAATCAAAAGCAGTCCATTTCTGTAGGTACGAGCTACGATGCCACAGACAGACATGTCAAACTTGTCAACATCCCTATTTGAATTGGGTCTTGCATCACCAAAATAAAAAAATTTGAAAAAAAAACAACTATTGCAGATGGGATTTGAACCCATGACCTTCAATGAACCATGTCAACGCTCTGGCTGCTAAGCCATCATATCCTACCAGCATCAGCTTTCTGTGCCTAGGGCGTGTGGTAATATCTATCAATATACATTACGTATCGGACCCAGTGCTATCATAGCATCAATGAGATATTACCAAAATTCTAAATATTTTTGGGAATCTTTTACATGATTATAGCACCTGTTAGCTTATTAAATATAATTATTTAATAAGAAAATAAAGAAAATTTTGCCCTAGGCACAAAAAGATTTGAAATTTCGACTGATGCTGGTAAGATACAGTGGCTTAGCGGTCAGAGAGTAGGCACGTTACGTCGAAGGTCGTGCGCTCGAATCCCATCCATATTCGTTTTTTAATTAGAAACAGGTTAAATTTTACCAAGAGGTAATGTGCCAATGGCACATTCAGTAGGCATTATTGACTGTGCCATTTTTCAATGGGAAGCCAGTAGGAATCGAGTTGTATGGAGCCTCAGCCTCTAGTGTCCAGCGTTTACTGCAACAGATTGAGTTCATATTTTTTAACCTTGTTTTACTAGATTTACTCTAGTATTGTGGATACCTACAAATCGAATGCCATAA
This sequence comes from Protodeltote pygarga, assembly GCA_936450705.2. Lineage (NCBI taxonomy): Eukaryota > Metazoa > Arthropoda > Insecta > Lepidoptera > Noctuidae > Protodeltote > Protodeltote pygarga. The sequence continues at coordinate 1,703,708 of OW388264.2, read as the reverse complement.
CATTTTTTTCTTTTATTAAAAATCTATTTAAAAAGAAACAAACTTAAGGACATGCCGTAATGTCACAAATATCTTTACTGTATGTAGATTGAACCAACATTAAGTTAAATAATAGCAAGAAACTCTTCTGTGTTAAATAATAGCAAGAAACTCTTCTGTGTTAAATAATAGCAAGAAACTCTTCTGTGTTAAATAATAGCAAGAAACTCTTCTGTGTTAAATAATAGCAAGAAACTCTTCTGTGTTAAATAATAGCAAGAAACTCTTCTGTGTTAAATAATAGCAAGAAACTCTTTGTGTTAAATAATAGCAAGAAACTCTTCTGTGTTAAATAATAGCAAGAAACTCTTCTGTGTTAAATAATAGCAAGAAACTCTTTGTGTTAAATAAAAGCAAGAAACTCTTCTGTGTTAAATAATAGCAAGAAACTCTTCTGTGTTAAATAATAGCAAGAAACTCTTCTGTGTTAAATAATAGCAAGAAACTCTTTGTGTTAAATAATAGCAAGAAACTCTTCTGTGTTAAATAATAGCAAGAAACTCTTTGTGTTAAATAATAGCAAGAAACTCTTCTGTGTTAAATAATAGCAAGAAACTCTTCTGTGTTGAATAATAGCAAGAAACTCTTCTGTGTTAAATGATAGCAAGAAACTCTTTGTGTTAAATAATAGCAAGAAACTCTTCTGTGTTAAATAATAGCAAGAAACTCTTCTGTGTTAAATAATAGCAAGAAACTCTTTGTGTTAAATAATAGCAAGAAACTCTTCTGTGTTAAATAATAGCAAGAAACTCTTCTGTGTTAAATAATAGCAAGAAACTCTTTGTGTTAAATAATAGCAAGCAACTCTTCTGTGTTAAATAATAGCAAGAAACTCTTCTGTGTTAAATAATAGCAAGCAACTCTTCTGTGTTAAATAATAGGAAGAAACTCTTCTGTGTTAAATAATTGCAAGAAACTCTACTATGTTAAATAATAGCAAGAAACTCTACTATGTTAAATAATAGCAAGAAACTCTTCTGTGTTCAATAATAGCAAGAAACTCTTCTGTATTAAATGATAGCAAGAAACTCTTCTGTGTTAAATAATAGCAAGAAACTCTTCTGTGTTAAATGATAGCAAGAAACTCTTCTGTGTTAAATAATAGCAAGAAACTCTTCTGTGTTAAATAATAGGAAGAAACTCTTCTGTGTTAAATAATAGGAAGAAACTCTTCTGTGTTAAATAATAGCAAGAAACTCTTCTGTGTTAAATAGGCAATAGCAAGAAACTCTTCTGTGTTAAATAATAACAAGAAACTCTTCTGTGTTAGGTAATAGATAGAAACTCTTCTGTGTTAAATAATAACAAGAAACTCTTCTGTGTTAGGTAATAGATAGAAACTCTTCTGTGTTAAATAATAGCAAGAAACTCTTCTGTGTTAAATAATAGCAAGAAACTCTTCTGTGTTAAATAATAGCAAGAAACTCTTCTGTGTTTAATAATAGCAAGAGACACTTCTGTGTTGAGTAATAGCAAGAAACTTTATTATTTCTTAAATAATACAAATATATACCTACATATAAATTTGTTATATTATGTATACCTTACAAATTTGTTATATGCTGTGAGTTTTAATTGCTAAATAAAACTTATAAGAAGTGATAGCTTTGTGGTATGATCGTTGGACTGCCAAGTCAAAGGTCATAGGTTCAAAACATAGGCATGCACCTCTGACTTTTCGAATTCATGTGCATATTAGAAATTAATTATCACTTCCTAAAACGATGAGGCAAAACATCGTGAGGAAACCAGCATATCTGATAGATTTTTCAACAGTGTGTAAAGCCATGTCAGATGCCTACGGGGTGGTTTGAACTCTGACACCAGGTTAAGGACACTTGGTTCATCAACCATACGATGTAGAAGTGGAAACCGTATCAAAATCTGTTGCGAGATTTTCGACGAAGTAATCCGGGAAACAATGTCCTTTACGTGTTTTGTTTCAGTTCAATGCTGTACCTGAAGTTTGTTATGATTTGGGCGATAGTTGTGATGGCCGACTATATGTTGGAGTTCAGATTTGAGTTCCTCTGGCCTTTCTGGATGATGCTGAGATCAGTCTACGATTCATTCAAATATCAAGGAGTTGTGAGTTGCTTTTTTTATATTACACATGGGCGTATACATGTAAAGGGGAGTTTAGGGAGTCTGGAACGGCTCCCCTTAGCATGCGGCTAAAATAAAAATCGATGAATATTAGACGTAAACGCAACTATGAGCGATAGTACGTGCATACAGTGCATTCCCCACCTTTTACTCGCGCACCGTATTGCAGTCACGTCTAGACAGAACTACGCCACAGCTTGAATGCATTTTATATTTACGTAATTTCTTAATGACTGAGATTTGCCTTTAAAATTATCTGTGTGAAGCTCAGGCAAAAACAAGTTTATCTTGGTACATTTTTGGATCCTCTAAGAAGGGGCAGTAAAGCTAACTTTACAATCTTAGTTTATTTGTGTAATAACACACACACACACACACACCCTCTCTTACACCTAAACAGGGGCGTGTCTACGATATTTTTTTCCGAAACCCGTCAAAATGTAGTAATGAAACAATATTACGTACTTATACATTTTTTGTCTTGTTTTTAAATTTTCTGCTAAAAAAACTGTCAGGATTACAAAAATAATTAAAAATGAAATTTTGAAAGTATACTAAAAAAAGTGAAAAGCATACTGCTATAAATAACAATACAAAAACCGTTACTTTAAAAAAAGTTTTTTTGTATTTCGAATCTCACAACAAACTATAGTATTTAAATTAGACACTTATTCTCAGGTTCTACTTTTGAATGTTGAATCCGAAAAGTAACAAAGCCTTTTTTAATAAAAAAAATAAATGTAGATACACTATAAAATCTTGCTACATTATATTTTCCTCCTGTTTCGCCCGCGTGGAGATACGAGGAGAACGCCACAAGCGGTTGGCGCATGCAGTAAACGCAAATTTTACACAGACTAAATAAATAAAAACATTTTTTTTTGCAAACCTGTTTAATTTTGATTAAACTTAAATTAAGTTGAACAAACTTAGTTCAGAATCATGATACGAGGTTTCGGGTATTTTTTTTTAAATTTCCCTGAATAGTAGAAACTCATCTTATTATCCTAGAGACTGGATGGATGGATGTTTGTTACTCTTTCACCCAAAAACTACTAAACTAATTTTAATGAAACTTTACGATAATATTACTACACAATAACACAAGCTACAATCAGGGGCGTGCACAGACATTTTCGACAGGGTAGGCAGTACATTCAAATTCTACTTAGTCTCACTAATTCGTCGTCTCTGTCGACGACGACCGTGACAGGCAGTGCCTTTTAGCCTATATGAGCTGTAAGCCCCTGGCTACAATTTATAAAGATTCAGGCGAAGATGTAGGGGGAAGCTACTAAGCTAGTGTGAAATATTAATAATATATTAATATTGTAATGTTATTTTGTTCGCAGGCATTCTCAGTGTTCTTCATCTGCATAGCCCTCACATCAGATATGATATGTTTCTTCTTCATACCTCTGCAGTACATTTTCTTTGCTGCAAGTACCTATGTTTGGGTACAATATGTTTGGTATACATGTAAGTATACTTCAATATATTTTCTGTTATCTTTTTTTTAACCTTGTGTATCTGTATGTGTGGTATCGTACCTCTTAAAAGAATAGACCTATTTTGATTTAGTTTTTTTATTTAAAGGTGACTTGATCGAGGGTGGTCTTAGCTAAAAAAACATACAATCGAATTGAGAACTCCTCCTTTTTTGAAGTCGGTTAAAAAGGGAGGCATTTGTATCTAGGGTTTTTAAATTTATTTTGTAAACTAGCGTCCCGCCCCGGCTTCGCACGGTTACGCTAATATGCATGTATTATACATATAAACCTGCCTCTTGAATCACTATCTATTAAAAAAACCGCATCAAAATCCGCTGCGTAGTTTTAAAGATCTAAGCATACATAGGGACAGACAGACGCGGGAAGCGACTTTGTTTTATACTATGTAGTGATATTGTTTGAATCTAATCCAATTTTGATCTTTTACAGTAAGACTAGCTTGCTCATCTTGACTCAGCCAAGGCTACTAACTTAGCGAGTCCATTAACTTAAATGATAACAATTAACATAGTTCCAAACTTAGTTAATTACATTATTTCCGTGGGAATTTAGTTGGGACCGTTAGTTACCAAAAATAGAAGGCTACAATTATGACCAATCCTATTTTACGAGTTTACGAGAATAACTATTGGCTTCAGTACAGAAGTAACATGTATTTACACTACTAAACACTATTTATAGTTTTTACGCGACAATTTTAATATACTAAGTGCATTCAATATAGTAACTAACATACATATTTCTTGAATTTATATTGACATCATTGGCTGTACCGAGGATGTTGTCTATGTCTAAAAAGAAATACTTAAATTCCACCCCTAAGGTAGAATTTCCAAAAATCGTTTTTGGCCTAGGATACGCAAGGGATACCTATGTCTCCTAAATTTCAAGCCTCTAGGTCCATCAGCTTAGGCTGTGCATTGTCTGTGAGTTAGTCGGTCTCGTTACTGTTTTATAAGTCTAGTGATAGCCTAGTGGCAAGACAGTGGTCTCGGGTTCGAAACCAAGGCGCGTATCTCAGACTTTTCGTAAGTTAAGTGCGTTTTATAAATTAATTATCACTTACTCTGCCTCTGAAAGCACGTAAAGCCGTTGGTCCTGCGCCTGATCTCTCTCCGGTCGTGTCAGAATGTCATCCCATCGGACTATGAGAGAGAGCATCTGTGTTTACGCACACACTTGTGTACTATAATATATATCCTGCGTAGTTGGCTAATCTCCGTTGAGATTCTGTTGAAGCCGCTATGACCGAAATTTGGTCAGGAGAACATTATAAGTATATAATCATCATCATCATCTGCCTAGCCTTTTCCCACCTATGTTGGGGTCCGCTTCCAGTCTTACCGGATGCAGCTGAATACCAGTGTTTTACATGGAGCGACTGCCTATCAGACCTCCACAACCCAGATACTGGGTTACACGATACCCCTTGGTAAGACTGGTTGTCAAACTTTCGGGTTTCTGACTACCCGTAATGATTGTCAAAGATCTACAATTGACAGCCGGGGCCAACAGCTTAACGTGCTATCCGAGGCACGGAGAGTGATATTTTTTTTTTTTTTTTAAATTACTTCACTATTGTAATATAAATAACCAATATTATCTCCCATTGCAGCCGTGGCAGATAATTTAGAAGCACCTTATATTAAATATCCCTATTTGTATCCACAGTTGCAGAAAAAGGTATCTGCGTGCCAACAGTAGCGATATGTTGCTTACTGGTGTACGTAGAAGGTCTTTGGCGGGGGTCCCGGAGTGGGGTGGAGTTATATCGGCCGCTGGCGGCGCATTGTGTGGGCTACCCCGTCGTGACCCTGGGTTTCGGGGCAAAGGCCCTGCTAGCCCACAGACTCAGACAACGGAAGCAGAGGCACGTTCAAGCTATGAACGAGTTCTACTTCCAGCTCATGCGTGATGCACTGCCTGAGAGTGCGATAGACCAGGTGAGATTTGATTGAAGACTTAGTTTGATTTTAGACCTGTAGAAAAATGATAGAAAATATATAATAGAAATTTTCTTGAAATTCTAGAAAAATCTAGATTTAAGTGATGACTGAATAAAAAGTGTTTCAAATTATTACTTTTTTACAAGCTTTTATTTAACTTGCAATATAATTATGTACCTATGTATGTTCGCGACAAATCTTTCAAGCTAAATTAGAACCACTTCTAAGGGGTTGAATTTTATATGTTGGTTTAGTTCCGATGACAATGCATTTTTTGGAAAGCATTCTCAATCTGTCGATTCATCATTCATCATTTTTGTGTAGGATTTAATCGACACAAAAAAAAAGATGACAAAATTTGTGTACCTATGCGTTTAGTTTTGATATTCCAATATATTTCTTGATTAAAAAAATTTTTTTTAGACTCAGCAGCAGCAACAAGCGCAAACAAAGGACGCGAACGTCGCAAACGGCGGGTCCGAATGCGGCAGTCATGCGCAGGCGCAGGCCGACCCGCGCCACATGAACGGCGCGCTGCGCACTTCGCGCTGCCGCCTCAAGGCAGACCACAACGGGCACTGTCCGCAGGACCACGCGCAGCTACAAGCTAAGGTCAGCACAACAACTATCTTCTTATCGTATGGTTGATGAACAACCGGGTGTCAGTTTAAACCGCCCGTAGGCCTCTGACATGGCTTTACACACCATTGAGAAATCTCTCAGGTGTGCTGGTTTCATCACGATGTTTTCCTTCACCATTTTAGCAACTGATAATTAATTTATAATACGCACGTAACTAACGAAAAGTCAGAGGTGCGCGCCTTGGGATCGAACTCGAGGGTTGGAGTGTACGAAACGGGGCACTGAGGAAAAAACACTTAGAAAAATTTAGACGAAAATATTTTTTTTTTTTAATATCGCGTTTTTTCGATTCTATCGTATAGAACACCTAAATTTAAGACTAAAAGCATCTGGGTGATTTTTGTCTCCAACCATCGGTTCGCCGTAAAACTGATGAAGAAAGGATTTCATTTACTAAGGCGTAAGGCGACCAAAAAGCCGAAACTGCGGAGTCGAGCATCATAATATGGTTAACACCCCGACTCAGAGTACCCCGACTCGGATAGGTTAGGTTAGAAGGGGATGGCGGGGTCGAATAGACCCCGCCATCCCCTTCGTGGTTATTTTTTTATAAACCACCTAGAAGTAGGAGCCCCGCGAAGCGGGGCTCCGTCGACCAAGCCCACCCTCGACCATGCATAGAATAAAAATAAGTCTTTTTTTCATAGTGCCCCGTTTCGTATCCTCTGACCAACTCGAGACCTCTGACTTGCCAGTCAACGGTCACCACCACTAGGCTATCTTTAGACTTATAAAACAGTAACGATACCGACTGTCTGAAAGACAACGCACAGCCTAAGCTGATGGACCTAGAGACTTAAAAGGAAAAAATATATATAGGCTATGAGTGCTATCGCTACGTATTACACGTGCGGAGAACAGCATTAAAAATGGCGCCAAAACTATTTGCTTCTCGTTACATTTACGCAAATTTCGCTCATTTTAGTGTAGGCTTAAAATATTTGTGAAATACCCACAAAATCTCTAATTCAATTTAATTTTTCGTTCCACAGTTAGAAAAATTAGAGAAGCACTTAGCCCAGCAGACGGCTAACCGTGAGCGTGAAAAGGCTCAGGCACAGTCGAGCACTCCCACCACCGCAGCTCACACAAGCTCTAACTCGAGCAGCTCGAGCTCCAGCACCCACGGGCTTAGCAACGGTGCTGCCTGTTTTGCTGCGCCTGACGATGAAGATAAACACGACCATAGTAAAGGTAAAGTTTATTTGTTACTATAATATTAGGAGAGAGTTTTGATTAGGGATATTTTTGCCATAGCCGTGTGGTTTCCAGCCTAAGAATAAAACCACCCCTACTCGTCCTGCGGGGGTCGTAAGAAGCGACAAAGGGAAAGATCTGAAAGATGGGCACCAGCATCCTTCTGTGTAACAGCAATCATCTGCTACTGCAATCGCCAACCCGCTTGCCCAGCGTTTATGGGCAAATGCCTCCAATGAGCGCACAATAGTGGCGCGCATTGGGAGAGGCCTAAGTTCAGCAGTGGACTAATACAGACTGATGATGATGATGATATTTGCCAACTGCCCCTAACTGTACCCGTTTACTATCCTAAGATGACAATTTTACTTACAAAATGATGTAAAGTTTTTAAAATTGGTTAAAGCTGCTTTTAAAGTTTTAAAGACTTTGAAACCGTCAATATTTAATGGAATATTGTCATTTAAAAAAATAAATAAAAATGAAATCTACTGACCATAAAAAATCAGCCTGTAACTATCTCATTGCATGGCAAAGGCCTCTTCTCTCTTCAGAGAAGGATTGAGCATTAATCAACACGGTAGTTCACTGCGTGTTAGCGATTTCAGACTATTAATTCCAGGTTTCCTTACGATGTTTTCCTTTACCGTCAGTCAATGGCGTCTTAGAAGTTACATTATGACATTGAAAAAGTCACATTGGTACATGCCAGGTTCGAACCCACACCCACGCGCTTGCAAAGCGGGTCCGTAACGTAACCAATGTCCGTAGCCAACACCACATTTAACAATAATAATAAACACAATAATAAACATTAAAAATGAAATTACACTACAGCTTATAATATAATTTAAATGATTATTAATTTATTTTAAAGGTGGTGCAAAATCTTCAAGGTCGGAAAAGAAAGAGGCCAGTACCTTTAAAGAGGAAAAGAGAAAGCATAAAAGCAGAATAGATAAGGAGAGCAGCGATAGTCATAAGAGTACAGAACATAGTAAGTTTTATATACCATTAACACGTATTGTCTATTATAAATCGCCAGATATCCGTCAGATAATTTTTTACCAGGTTTTTTGTATTTATTTAGCCTTTATAGTCCCACAGCAGGGCAAAGACCTCCCTTCCCTCCTAGTCCTCCAGATGTGAGTCGAGTTCATCCCTGCAACTCCTCCTGGGCCTGCCGCGAAGACGTTTACTGCTGATAGGGACCCACAGCGATTTGTATATTGGAACGCAGTATTATATATTTTATATTGCTACAGTATTTTATTAAACCACTTTTGGGTAGTTTTTTTATTAAAATTTAAAAACCAATCAAAATAAAATCCTGGTTTAACATTTTATTTGTACGTAATTACAATAGATTTTTTCTTTTCAGCAAAAGAACAAATAGTTAAAGAAAAAGAAGTAGAGAGTACAAAAGAGTGTGTAAAAATTAAAGAAAGCAGTAACAAAGATAGTAAGGATAAAGAAAAGGAGAAAGAAAGGGAAAGAGAACGGGAGCGCGAACAGGTAATGATAATTTGAACAAAGTCAGGTATCACATAGCGTGGGTGTACTGTTATTTGGGATTTGAAGATCTAGATATGAGATGAAGCGATGAGGTAATTATTTATTTAATGTTTGTATACAATTACAAATAATTGGTAATGAAGAAATAATTGATTTTGACGACAATATTTAGGTAAAATAAGTAACGAAATAACAAAAATCAATATGATCTCATGACTTTTATCATCCATATCTTCTGCAGATAAAGTTGTGATGAAATTTCATATAAATGGATTTATAAAATCGTAGTCGACGATACAAACCTGGTTTATTAGATTAAGCTAGTCTAAAGTCTAATAAGACAAAGGTATACCTATGAAACTTTATATAAACGGATTTCGGTTAGGCATTTGACAAGGTATCCCATGAAATAATTCTAACAAAGCTCAGAATGTGTGGTATCTCAAGCATACTTTTGAATTGGTTCCAAACATAATTGAGTGTAAGAGAGTTTTAGTTAGTGGTGAGTGGATTCTAATGAGCACGGTACATAATTGCAATGGGTGTCCCACAGGGTTCACATTTAGGACCAATGTAGTTCAATATCTTCATAAATTACGTTATTGCTTGTTTTAAATAATAATGAGGTACCAACTCCATTCCCTTATACAGTTGATATCAAAATCGCAATAATAATTACGTCTGGACATGATGTAATAGGATATAGATAATAATATATAGACTGTACGAGCGATGTTTTCAAAATCGTATTTCGTTACATGTATTTATTATAAAAATTTTAAGTTTAGTCGTAAATGACAAAATGAAAAGAGAGCGCGTTCAAAAAAGTTCAATCATCTGGGGTATACAGCCAGAATTAATAACCGTGAACTCATACGGTTAATTAGTAGAGGTTCATACGGCGGTTTATACAACGTTTATACGCCTTGACGCACATGCGTAAAGTGGTGCACCGTTCGTGTCCGCGATAATACCTAAATTATCGTGTGCACTACTTAGTAATCAAAATGCATTGAACGATGCTACGTATATAGGGGCGAGACTAGCGCTACGTTCGGGCGCCGGGTGCAAGCGATTCTAACCTTAAGTGTGGTACACCAGCTTTATCAGTTCATTTCATATGTAACTTCTTCGGTTTGTGCTTCTGCGCAGTGTTACCGGTTGCTTTTCTTTTAGAGGAGAATATTATGGGACGATTGTTGTCAAGTAAAAATCTAATTGACGTCTCTTTTTAGCGCGAAGCCCGTGACATCGCCGAAGAATTGAAACGAGTGCGCGCCGAGTTAGCAGCGGCGCGTGCGTCCGAGGCGGAGGCCAAGCGCGCGCTGGCCGCCGCCGCCGCCGCCGAGCGCCAGCGCCGCGCCGACCACCACCAGCTCAAGCAGGCGCACGCCACGCTGCAGCACAAGTACGTATAGCCACACTACACTACGTCCGGCCAGGGTCACCTACTTCAAATACCAAATCCTGCCCTACTAATGTAAGAATACTGACAAATCCTGCTCAAGAATATTACCCTATGGAAAAACGTAATAAAAGGTCGTCAAATGCAAGGATATTGCAATTCATCGTATATCGTACGTTCCGAAGTTCATCAGATCAAAAGAATTACACACATCGGCCGACTAATCAAAGAGATTAACATCATACAGACAATACTGCCAGAAACGTCAAGCATACCTGCCAGAGAATAAAATCGGGGCTTAAACCTGCCAAAAAGGCAGGATCCTGCCACATATGGTCACACGACCGAGGCGGAGGCCAAGGGCCTTTTTTTTGTAGAAAAAAAGAAACAATTATTAAGTAATTTTTTTTGTAATATTTATTGTTTCCGTTCGCAAAACACTACAATTCGGTCGCCAAGTCACAATGTTCAAAAGTCGTCTTAAGTGGTTCATAGATTTTTATACAAAGGTCTTCAAAAAAAATTAAAAGTAAAAAAAATTGATAGTTTAATGTTTATTTTTGCTACGAAGTATCTATGCGACTTATAATATAACCTCTAAAAATATTTCTTATTAAAAAAAGAAACTCTTCTTTATGACAAAACCTTAATAATGTTTACAAGATAATAAACACATTTTAAAATTAATTGATATGATGTGCTCTATGAAATATGAATACCTAATAGATTGAAGATACAGGATAATATAATATGACATGAAAGTATTTGCTATGTTAGCTAAATTACAATGTAAATAAACTCGAGTACAATTACTCACAATTTAGTGCACAAGCAATAATGATTGTGAATACAACCAGTGGCGTAGCGTGAGGTGGGGGGTACAGGGGGGGGGGCATGACCTCGGGTGGCATAGAAAACGGCAGCGGCAACTGCCACGATTTTTAAAATTGGATAAAAAAATACTCCAAATCATAGGTCAGGCAAGCGAAACCACAAGGGTTCGCACCCTACACAGAGGAAGTCTTTGATATAGAATGATATAATGAAACTTTGGCTGCACTGGACAAAACTAATAATTCAAATAGGTGGGGGGGGGGGGGGAATCCACGCTACGCCATTAAATACAACACTAAATAATGCGTCTGTAAGATATATTATATTATACTTGGTGGCAACCTTAGCAATATTTAAAGTTAAGTGGTTCTAAAAAAAACAACTTCGACTTGGCGCTTCCTGAAGCGCTCGTTCAAATTAAATGTTTCTAAAACCGCCACTGACATTATCGAAATTAACACTGATTGAATGAACAACGATATTCGTCTCCGCACTTAGTAGAATGGACGCCGAATTTTCTGTGATACCAGCATTCCCAGCCTTGCGGACTGTCATCATCAGAATAACGGGACGCGACATTTTCATTGACATTTATAAGCAGTTTCTCGATCCGACGCAGCAAATCGTTCTGTTCCTTGAAGTTTTTCTCCATCAATAAGTACATTTTCGAGGACTCAACTTCTTTCATCATTCTCTTTAACTTCTTGGCCTCAGATTCTTCAAAAACGTCCAACAATCTCTGTTTCAGCGCGTCATACTTCCCAGTTCTTGGCGGGTTGAGAATTATATCGCTTATCGCTTGTACCGCTTCCTTATTCAGCTTCGTAATGACTAAATAGTATTTATTTTTATCGTCTTGGTTGTAGAGCGATGCTATTGCTTCGAATTTGATGAACCAGGATCGCGGTTTGTCTGGCCAAAAGTCCGGTACTTGTAAGTCCATCGCGAGAGTCGAAACTGTTAGCTGGACTTCTTCTACTGGTGTAGTACTGTGGACTTCTACTGGTGTAGTAGTGTTGACTTCTACTGGTGTAGTAGTGTGCGAGAATCCAATGGTTGCTGTAGTATCTTGGTCCTTTTCTGATGACTGATTCATTTGCACGTCGCAAGAAACGAGAGTTTTTATGCCAATAGAGAAATCGATTTCTTTTTTTATTAAAACAATATTCAGTATTAACACGGTCACTTCGTATTAAGGACTGAATGTACCTACTAGTGTAAAATGATTGTATATTAAATGATATATATTAAAGGCCCGTCTACATCTGACAACTTTTAAAAATATACACAAAATATTTTTAAAAGTTGTCAGATGTAGAAGGCAGAAGTGTAATAGTATATTTTATAAAAGATTGATTAGGGTAGGGGTCCCGGTAATGGCGCAACAACAGAAATAACCCCCAACATGAAAAGTGTGGATGGAAAAAAAGTTTAACACTTTGAACACACGTTGAACAGTAAAAAGACGAATAAAGTTCCTGTTAGTAAGGATTATGGTTTGTATAAATATTGGCTTTTATTATAGCCAATTTCGATTAGGATTCGAGATATTCATTCCCCAGAAAGCAATAAAAGAAACATGAAATACTTAAATTTAAAAATAACAATATAAATCTACTAATTATAATCAAATAATTTACTAGATATAGATATAACCAAACTATGCTTTTTTACTACTGTGTGGGAAAAACCGTAGAAACTTTTTAAGAAATTTGAAAAGGTGTAGGTTTATATAACAAAAAGTTTGTTTTTTAATTGGTCAAGAAAAAGCATGTCAGGCCATGTTATATCATAAAAAAAATCGTAGCCCACGAATATTTTATAGATAAAAAACTGCGACATTCTACACTATGCGTGTCTCACATGTTTCACTTGACTAATTAAAGAAAAGCCTTTTCATTTGGTTTTATTATAATTATGTTTAAAGCTTCTACTGTACTTCGTTTCGGTAATAATGTAGTAGGGCCTTAATTCTCAGCCTCAAGCGTCGCATTGCTTTCGTAAGCGGCGTCAAGTTACAAGTATCAAGATAAGCTTTGCCGCTTTACTAAGAACTTGAACGTTGCCGTTTGTTATTTATTTATATTGTAAATACTCTAGGCATAGAATATCATCTGACCTAACTTTTAAACGAAAATTATAAATGCGAGAGTAAGTTTGTTTGTTGCCTTTTTACGCCTAAACCACTGAACCGATCATCCTGAAATATCGCAATATGCTGTCAGGTGTACAGAATCGGATATAGGGTACTTTTCATCGCGAAAAGAAGTACTGTTCCCGAGAAAAACAACAATAACGTTCTTATGATAATAGATGGCGTCACGACTCACGTGTCTTTACAACTACGCGCGCAAAATCGCGGGCGAAGCTAATGGTATAATAATAATTTGATACGACTGACGATCGAACTAATTATTAAGTTTAATATTTGGCTAGTGTCAGTTAAGTTATCCGAATCCGAAACGGACAACAATGCGTACTTTCTCGCGACGCCTGCGCCGATAGTATTAATTGTTTATTGAAAGTTATTTATATTATGTTCAAGGTTGCATTCGGCGAGATAATACGAGTAAAATACAAATTTTATTGTTACCGTGGTAATTATGTTGACGGTACCCTACGTAATTTAAACGTCGTGAGTCGTGATAGCCTAGTGGTGGTGACCGTTGACTGGCAAGTCAGTGGTCTCGAGTTTGAACCCAAGGCGCGCACTTCTGACTTTTCGTAAGTTATGTGCGTTTTATAAAATTATCACTTACTCCGTGCCTCGGAAAGCATGTAAAGCTGTTAACCCTGCGCCTGATCTCTCCCCGGTCGTGTCGGATTTCCGTCCCATCGGACTATGAGAGTGAGGGAATAGAGAGTGCACCTGTGTTTGCGCACACACTTGTGCACTATAATATCTCCTGCGTAGTTGGCTAATCTCCGTTGAGATTGGCCGCTGTGACTGAAATTCGGTCAGGAAGATTATTATTATTAATTTAAACGTGTACCTAATATATTTTGCGAATGAAATATTAGTAAGGAAAATATTAATTGGGTAGTGTTTTTAGGGTTGTCACCCGTACTTTATAATAACGGTATTATTATTTTATTTTTCATTTAAATTATATTTTTGAATACATTTTAAATTACGGGTCTAGAGAGGAACCGGCGAACCTTCTCACAATTCGCGCCGAGTCCAGCAATAATGCTTTCTGCGCCAGGTTCCCAATTCAGCTGTCTAACGAGAGCCTCTTCAGATGACCGACACAATCATCTGAGGTATGTCAAGCCATTTCAGAGGGCTACGGGCGGTTTTAGCCTTAAACCAGGTTGTTCATCAACCAAACGATAAAGAAGTGTTATGATACTTATGTAGCTATTACTAGCGTGTGTTACTAAAAAAACTTTAATATTTAAAGTATATGGTATACTAGCTTTAGCCAGCGGCTTCCCTCGCGTTAATTTAGGACACATGCCCTCGGGAACAGTAATTTTTTCGGGATAAAAGATATACCAGACATTCTTAGTAGCAAACAGTTGAGTATTGCTATTACATCAAGAGATAGAATACTTAAGTAGTGTCCTCCGTGCAGGGTGTCCGCGTGGCGTACAGGGGAACGGGCGGCGCTAGAGCGGCGCCTGGGCGAGGAGCGGCGCGCGCGCACCAATGCGGAGCATCAGCTGCTGCGCGCGCGACATGCGCAGCGCGGGGGCAGGTAACACACACATACCTCATACATACTCTATTTTGTTGAATTGTTGATCCATTTAAATACTGGTTTAAAAAAAAAATTTAAAAAAAAAATATAAAAATAATTTTGTCCTAATTTTACCTTTTGTGGTACTTTTTATCCTTTGTGTGCGCTATTGACCTATGTTTTGTAAGACGTGTGCAATAGGTCTCAGAATTGAACATTAAATTAAGAAAGTTACAAAATCTTCTTCTTCTTACGCTTCTTTCTTCTGACACTTGACACCCGGTTTCAGCGGCGAGTGTGAGAACGAGTCGTGTCGCTCGCGTCGCTCGGCGGCGGACGCGGACTCCGCGGCGCTGCGGCGGGACCTGCAGCGGGCGCAGGTGCGGGCCACGCAGCTGCAGCGGGAACTCACACATGCTACTGAACAGGTACCACGATATACAATGCAGTGGTGAAGGGTAAATTTTTCTAAGAGGTAAGCCGGAGTCAACCTAGAGAAAAACCAATGGCAGAGTCAGTTAAGCTTTATTGACTAGACTATATAAATTTTTAATGGGAAGCCAGTAGGAATCGAGTTGTGGAGCCTCCGCCACTGATACCATGACTGATGTTTTTGACCCTCAATTGTAATCTTGTACTAATATACAAAAATCTCGTTTCACAGTGTTTGTTATCGAACTCCTCCGGAACGGCTAAATCGATTTTTATGACATTTTTTGTGTATATTTGGTAGGACTGAGAATAGGTCGTAAGCTATTTTTATACCCCTAGGTGATAAGGCTCTCCAGATTTTAAAAAACATCTCAATATGAAACCATTCTATCCAAGATTGACTATACGGATAGGGTAGGATACGAGGAAGGGTAGCATTAGGTTAGGGTAGAATAGGCTTAGAGATAGGGTAATTACGCATACAAAGTCGCGCCGGACAGCTTATAATCTACGATAATTGAAGACTAGCTAATCAAAGTCTACCAACTGTGGTGTTGTCGTATTTGTCATCGTCATTTATCTGCTGCGAGCATGTGGAAAGCAAAGCGTGACGTTGATCGCTCGCTTGCTCGCAATTAAAGGTGAACCATGACGTCATGTCAAATGTATTGCGCACGCGCAGTGACATCCTGGGTGCTCCCAACAACAGCCATTGCAATATATCGTCGCTTATATCAACACCGCGAATATGCATTTTTTACGTAAAAAGCGATGACTAGATGTATGAATGTGGATGAGGCAAAAAGATTATGTAAGAACCGTAGCAGCTGGCGTTTCTGGGTAAAAGGAAAAGTGGCCGATTAAAGCCTAGAATTCAAAAATTGTATCACTGCGAATGTTGTTCAATGGTTAGGTTAAAAAGTTAGATAGACGATAGGTAGAGAAAGACGGAGAGCTACAATTTTTGACTGTATTGTATGGTATAAAAATGTGTACTCCACCCAGGTGCGGACCCTGGAAGCGCGCCAGGAGCAGCAGAAGGCGGCGGCCAAGGTGGTGGCGGCCGCCGCAGCTGAGCAAGCTCCGCGCCACAACTGGGAGAGCATGCAGGGCCGCTTCGAGTACCTGGAGGCCTCCCTGTCGGCCGAGACGCGCGTCAAGCTGGACCTGCTGTCCGCGCTCGGGGAGGCCAAGCGCAAGCTGCACATACAGGAGAGTACGTATCACATTTATTTATTTATTTATGTCATGAAAGACTCGAAGCTAATTAATCCATCATAGCACAAGTGTAGTCGACAGAAAGCCAATTACAAGTCTTCAGTTATATGTAGTAATACAGTAACATATTGCGAACTGTGAGCAAACGTTTCGTAATAAATAAAATCTGAAATAACGAAATAACTGTTCAGACACTTGCCACCTCAGTCTGCCTGCGACCACGAGAGCTGCAAAGCACTGGAAAGGTTTGACAAATAAAATATTAAACATTTACGCCAGTAATCCGTTAAAAAGTTGTTTCATTATGTTAAACGTTCGAGTAAGTTTGAGACTATATTATGAAAACCTAGTACCTACATTAATCAAAAGAAAATATAAACAGAATATCTTAATTGAAAAAGTCACGGGTCAAGTACGTTACTCTATACGTCTCGAGTAAAATTATACATAATAATATACAAGCTGCAGATCTGAATTGTGCTATATTCAGGAAGGTGACTCTATCACTGATACTGAACACCAATCAGGTAATAATCTAAACCAGTATCAAACACTAAACAGCTGGAAATAACAAAAAACGTTAATTTTAGTGTCTGTGCCAAGTTAAGCGGGTTCTAAGTCTTGGCACTAACTCCAAAACGAAATTTTCTCTTTAGTTTTAGTTTGTAGTAACTTTATTTTTTTTCTCTAGGCTTAATATCGAAACAAGACAAAGAAATTGAGGAACTTAAAGCTCAAATGTTAGCGGTGATGCCGACGGAGTTCGTAACGCCGGCGAGTGGCGCAGTGTCCAAGCTTCGACTCTCGGATGGGTCCCCGCTCGACCCTAACGCCTCCGTCTACACGCCCAAGCAGCTCGCACAGTGCTCAGACGCCTAAGCGAACCGGGAATCGAACGCGGTACAAGTACTGTCTAAATTACTTCAGTGTTTGTACATACAGTGAAAGGTATGTGTACAGGTAGCTAGTGATATCTGTGAAATGTCCAAGATTTAGTTTTTATATTTCAAAATGAATTCAATTATAGAATGCACAAAGTTAGCCGAACATACACGAATAAACCATTCGGTTTATTATATTCTTAACCTCTCCAACGGAGGGATTCAACGGATTTCTAATTTTAAATTATCACTAGACACTGGCAGGTTAGTCGATAAGTCGTCTAGTTACGCTAGATTTAATTGCCATAAACAAAAAAAAGATCTTCACAGATATTACTAATGCCTGTATACGTTGGAACAAAATTAGGATGTGTTGAGTGTAATTCTGGACTTATAACACAAACGTACTGAAATAGTGTTTTTGGAACCCACCCAACGTTGGATGTGATTGCATGATTCCGTACCTACGTCGATAAGAAAGCTGTAATAGACAATTATACTGTTTTTCAAGGATTATGTAGTATCTTAAATTTAAAATGCTTCGGCTGTTGTCGGTGTCAGTCGGCAGTGGTCGGCACCATTCGGCTATAATAATCTGTTCGAAAACAAAGCCCTTTTTTGTAACTTTGGCGCAAGCCCCACAGAAACATGCCGTTACATTTAAATTTCATACCTAACTATATGGATATAAGGTGTAATTTAAAACGGCGGACGTTAAAATATCCTGGCCATTCGATGTATTTTAAATTGGGCCTTATTTTCAAGGTATTTGAATGAAATTTGAATAGAACGGCAAGCTAAGCAAGGCTTGCGCCCTAAAAGAAAAACGACATTTTTGTAATCCATATCGTACCGATATCCATTTCTTATCTATGTAAGTTCAGAATAATACAAGAAAGTATTATGTACTGAAATAATATAGACAGTATTAGGAAATTTGTGGGTTAGCCCCAGGTTCGCGTTCATTCGATTACCGAGCTTCGAACCCTACCCAAGCCGTGCTGGTCTTTGTATGGGCGTTTCCTGATCTCAATTTGTTTTTTTTTTGTTTTCTAATTGATAATGCAAGCTGACAAGATGTTTTCGTTAATTTATTGTGTTAGTTAAATTCTTTTGTAAGTCAACAACGGGCGAACTTGGTTGTATTATTTTAAAGAATGGTTTTTCGTGCCCAAATTTTCTTTAACCAAATTATGGGTTATTCTTATTGACATTTAAGCTTAGTTTTTAAATCATTCTTTTAAGCCAAGTGTGTGAAGCCCAAAATGTCCATACAAACATCGGTAGATTGAAAAAACTGGATTTAAAATAAACAGTGTTAGTTTTGTAACTGTGTACGTACATAATGTCAAAACAGAGCGTTTATTTTTTCATAATATTGAAATATTTGAATTCTCACAATGAATGGTAAATTTATCTTGATCTAATATGTAAATTGCCCCGGTAAATCTTTACAGAATTGTCACTGAATAAATGTTCGCTGTTTTTTCACAGTTACCATATTTTTAAAGCGATTGTGTTGAAAATAACGAACAAAACTCTCTTATCTAAGTTTTATTGAAAAATGTCGCTTGTTTAAAATGTTATAGGACACATTTTTCTATACAATACGAAGTAAATTGTCAGTGAATTTTTCGACATTTCTAAAAGGGGCCGTACAATGATCTCTTCAAGCATAATTTGTGTAGATACGACAGTCCTGAGTAAATAGCTGCTGCAGTCTAAAAAAAAACGTGTTCTTTTTAAATTTTATGTGATAAATTGTACAAATTAAGATCTGAGATCGAGTCTTCTTCCTTGTATATTAAATTTGTAGCTTTATTCGACGTTTTTAGTCCAAATTTGTCTGTATTTACTTGTGGCGCCGTCTAGCGGGTAGTTTGGAAACTATCAGCGGGGCGCTAACAATCTCTTGTTGAACAATGAAAGCTGGACATTGACGTGTGACAGAATTTTGACAGATAACCATGACAGTTGTGATTTTGACAGATGTTCCGGTACCTACCTATTGCTATTTTTTTTTATTCTGTGGACGTCTGTGATTTCGAAATATTGATCAAGAAAAACATTTATTTTTGCATTTACTGAATACAATTTACAAGTAAGACTACTAAGCTTTGTGATGGCTTACTTGTAAATAAAAAAATATATTTATTTTGACAATTTATATTTGAGTATTAACTACAAAATCTCGAACCGTGTAATTTAAAAACCCAAGATTCCATAGAATTACATTTCTTACAATAAATTTGTACCATACGTAATCGTTAAAGCAGATCTGTGTAAATGATAGAAATATCTGTGGTTCTATTACCAAATGTCTCCTTTTCTCTAAGGGGCGTCATACACGCAATATGGCGTACCTAGTACCTAACAATATATCCCAACAACCTTTTTAAAGGTTACAATGGCGTACCTAGTACCTAACAATATATCCCAACAACCTTTTTAAAGGTTAAATTGAAGTAAAATCTATTACGTAATATTGTTTTATTACATTTGTATGACGAGCTTCGGAAAATGTATGGCAGGCACACTGCCCTCACGGCTAAGATACTATATCTTCGCCGTACAATCTAATGAGAAGTCTCACACGTTGAAATATTTTGATCGCGTGTGCCATAGGATTGTATGACGAGCGATATTTTATTACAAATGTATTATCATATTTACGCCGTATTTAGAGCACCTCTTTTATTTATTTTTTTGTTAGAATAACTCGGTTGTCCCACATTAGGATTTTTCCTAATTCGTGAGTACATTTCAATGCACAAAAACTCAGATCAAAACAAATATTTATGGATCAAAAATTAACCCATGACAAACAAGCTGACAAGAAACAAAGCATAGCTTATTAATGTTTGCCATGTTTGATTACTCAAACATTTTTTGAATTTTTTACAGATTATAGCACATGTTAGCTTATTAAATATAATTATTTAATAACAATACCTATGTCAAAATTCAATTTCAAGACGCATAGACTTGAAAATTAAGAGGGTATTGCGAAAACATCCAAGGCTCCATTTACACCGCCGCGGAATGGAACAGAAGTGAAAGGAATTGTACATAGCATAATGAATTTTATGTCAATCGCGTAACGTACAAACTAATACCACCGACGCTAGCTGCGGGAATTTTCGAGAATTCCCTGGAAACGCGCGACTTATTTATCTATTTTGTTTCGTTGCTGAATTGGCTTAAAGTTCATTATGCTTTGACTAATTCTGTTCGCTTCTATTCCGTTCCGCGGCAATGTGAATTGAGCCTTAGGAAAGCCTATCTAAGAGACAATGCCTGTAATTGGCTACAACAAGTAAAGTCGGGAGTTAAAATAGGTTCCACAGCTATTTCTATCATTTAAAAAAGCATGTGCTTTTTTAAATAGTTATTTAAAACCTTATCATATGTATCATAGTGTGCAATTTTTACAAATACCCTCAAGTGTTGACAAAACATCTCATTGGTATACTTTAAGTTAAAAATATGGTAGAATTTAAATAATATATTTTTGGCGGCATTGTTTTTACGTTATCTAGTGATATCTAAACATGTCCTGTATTTTCCATTTTTTTACCTTCCCTGAAAAATAAAGGCTTTATTAACTATAAGTTACGCTCCCGCTTAAAAAATCAGTATTTTATCGTGTAATTGTGTTGGGCACGGATATTTTATCCATCTGTCTTGGTTAAGTTGGTTTCGCCACAGTTAGACCACGCCCCCATTTTGTAAGAATAATATTATAGGTATAGGCCTAACAGATAAAAAAAATACATAATAGTCGCTGGACACCAGACTTAATAATTTTCAATTTATTTTCTCCGTATTTGATGATGTTAAATGTTTCTAAAAACACCACCTATTGTTTAGTTTGACAAACTAGAGGTGATAATGAAATAACATTCTTTCATTTCATAGTCAACCAATTTTGTGTTTCCTGTAACATTAGGGTAGCAACACACATAGTAGATTCGGCACATTCGGTTCGGTATTTTCGAAGAAGTTCCGATGAAATTTCTTCTAAAATAGCGAACTGAATGTGCCGAATCGATGCCAAATGTGCTGTGTGCAGCTACCCTTATCAAGCCGATTCGATCTTAAGTCTACAAAATAATCACGGATATTATGTAAACATGTATATTTTTGGTTGTGTTCTTATTTATAGTATTCCAATGAGATATCAATATTTTCGTCTAAAATACCTTGATTCCATCCATTCTATACGGTATCCATAAAGTTTTAGTTCCGAAAATATAACAGCTTCTAATGACTCTGTTGCATTTACATAGTACAATTAATTTTATGTAACCGTCGAGAAATGTACACACAGCAAAGCAGCTAAGTATTCAAGCAACTAGCGACATCTGTTGGTATTTTAAAAAACTAGCACGGTGGCTTTCTTTGGTAATATAT
The DNA here is from genome assembly GCA_936450705.2 of Protodeltote pygarga. NCBI lineage: Eukaryota > Metazoa > Arthropoda > Insecta > Lepidoptera > Noctuidae > Protodeltote > Protodeltote pygarga. The sequence continues at coordinate 1,681,886 of OW388264.2, read as the reverse complement.
TTGGTATATATTTGAGTTATATAGGCAATTGTTGACATCACACAACCTAAACCGTTGGACCTAGAGATTTAAAACTTGGAGATATTCTTTATGCATCTTAAAACAGGATTTTTTAAGAAAAATTTGAGATAAAAAATTTGCAAATGCGAGCGAATCACGTGCGTGCGTGTGTATTTATAAAATTGATACTTGAATACTTACTTTTCAGCCGTGTGTACTAAACTATCATCGGAATTGTAAGTCGTAGGTTAAAAGGTTTGTGAAGGATTCGTCTATTATAAGATTTGTCGTTGATATGCGTATGTTTTGGACGGTTTAATTATAAATAATATTGGTACGATAAACTGACATGTTTGTAATTTATGCCGATGTAATAAAAGTGCTTTTGTACATATTTTACAGATTAAAGAGGACAGGAATTTAGTTAGATTGTCGCTGGTCGACGTATTGATGATGGGGACTAGGTATACGTTCTGTGTAATGCAAAAGTTTTATAAGTAAACTCAAGCATTTTAGAACTAAATCAAACTCAAGTGGTTTAGTAAAGATGATTTCATAAAACTGTAATAAGTCCTAATTCATATTTATCTGCAAACTGTTACTTAAGTATCTGTAAAATATGTGTAAAGTACGTTCTAATAACATCGACAAGCGATCAAAACGCACATTGGATAACAAAATAGAAATATTTCTGTATTATTTTTTGAGATTGTAACAAATGTTCACTCTAGTCCTAACAAAGGTCGATTTAACGTCTGCGAATCGAGTCGCTAGTCAGTCATCTGCATTGCAAACTTATCAAGGTATGATAATTATATTTTCTAAAGGTTGTTATTTCTAATCTGCAAAGTGCATTGAGATTTCAGTTCCGGATAGACGCGACGTGTGAATCGACCTTTATAATTGTAAACCTAAGTTAGAAGTTTATTTTTTTAAATAACAGACTGCGCACCCACGAAGTTTGACTTCTCTATAGTTTGAAACTACGTAAAAATTAATTGATTGTGAAAAAGTACTTAATTTTTAGATTTAACTCGATTTTTTCCGGATATGAAATCTGTCTGCAGCACGGACGCCGATGTATATTTTTTCATGACACCGGATTACGAAGAAATATCGTAGGAACAAACGTACAATGGAACGATCTGAATTTTCACTAGTGAAATGTAAGTGATAATGTTTGTTTGTATTATAAACAGATGCTGTAACAGCAATAAAAAAATCAGACTTGCGACTTTGTTTTTCTTTCCCTATTTATTATTAACTTGGGGTCGGCGCGTACAGCTTAGCAAAAAAAAGTCTGAGGTGACAGCTGGAATTAAAAATAAAAATCTTAAAAACTAAGTTTGTGAGTACTAAAATAACTTGGTAAGTGATTCATTTGATTATATTTAATGACAATTTCGTCTTAGAAATATGACAGTACCAAATAACTTGTAATTTTGGATTTTAGTGTGAGAAGTGCGCCAGTGGTGCCCCAATTTTTACAGATTCTTTTTTGCCAAACTGTAATTGTTTTCTTCATCTATAATGATTATTAATTTTTAGTAGTAATTAGGAAGCTGCTGTCTACTCATGAGCTGATAGAGCGGGCGCTCGCCAAGCGTCATCGTCATCGTCACACGAGATTAACGCTCAGAACGCTTAAAATTCACTGCATTAAAAAATTTAAGCAAAATTTTTTGGTTAAAAATTAAGACACTATTTTTATATTGGTATTGGGTTTGATTTACTTCTTTTAATGTTATTATGATGGTGATTAATCGCCTACCTGTATAGTCTACCTCGATGGTTGCAGACTTGGGGAAAATGATTGAAGTTGGGGGGTATTTAGTCACGGAAAAGCAAGAAGATTGTTCATAATTTTTATTTACCTATTAGGTATACTCTGGGAGCTGACATGTGGAAACTTGCGACACAGTTTTGCAGCTCAATCTATTAATTTTTGGTTTAAGATTCAATAAGTTATCTTGTACTTAAATCACACTAACTAAAAGCTGGTTTCCGCCAAAGTGGAGAGGTGCGGCGACGAACAGGGTAGCAGGCTGAATGTTTCCGAGCGGACTGCAAAACGCAGCAGAGATGTGAGCTGGCTAGACAGAAGCATAGCTATCTCTCGGAGTGCTGAGCGAGGTGTGACAGGCGGGTAACGTGGATGGAAAGCTGGACAGAAGTGCTTAACTAAGCTACTTGGAGAGAAGTGATTAACTATTTATTAATGACAATATCTGATATTTACAAAATATCTTAGCACCTCTCTGCTTTGGTGAAACCAGCTCTAACATTAAAACTTAATTATTATGATAGAATAACTATTTAATATTATTTTTATTAATGTTTTCCTCTTAGTTCTGTCAGCCTGGCCTCACTCACTAAAGTCTGAATCTCAAGTTGTACCCTCAAAGCTTTCTGCAGATCCATACTCCTTAGTTGTGAAGCAATATACTTGCCATAGATGTCAAATTCATCCTCTTTTGACGTAGATTCTGAATTTGAATCTATGCTACTTCTGTATGTACCATCAGAACAATCTGTACTGACTCTTTGGTGTTTCGTTTTTTTCTTTTTACTTTGATACCTGTTTTGGCTGATATGGGACATTTCTCTTGGTTCTGCTTTCAAAATAACATTATAATCTTCATCTGCTTCGGGAAATGGGTCCAATGTTTCATCTAAGTGATCATCATTTTGTGAATCCCACATTTTGTCACTTGCATCATCTGTTGGGTCTTGATGCTGTACAATAAAATTAAAAAATGAGACACAAAAAGTGATCTATTTTAACTTGTCCATAAATAAGGTCAAAGAATGTGCTATACTTCAACTACTAGGTACTAGACGTAATGAGCAAGTGTTGCTTCTTTACTTTCATTAGAGGCCTGTGTCACTGTCAGAGAAAGACAACCTGACCGGGAACTGATGTTGACTGGTTAGTGAATAAAGGCTATAAATAAAAATAATTTGCACCAAATGTTTGTCCACACAGCACTTTTGTGTGTTTCCATAAATAGTTTATAATATTCACATTAGACCCAGTAGGAGGCGCTACTATCGGGCTATAAATTAGAACCACAGGGCAATGCCAAGTGATCTTGTAGACATACTCAAAGATATTTATGTCAATGTACTTACGCTTTCGAAAGAATCGTCAGCACGTTTCTTGGATAATACACCGAAGCATTTATGCCACAATGAAAACCATTTCATATTAGGTTGGTAGGTCCATTCTGGGCTTGATCTCAGCCTTATTTTAGCGAGTTCTTGCAGATATGTTGATCTGAGATTCTTTATTTTTATCTTTATCTCAAACACAGTAAGAGAAATGCCCGTTGTTGCCATAAATTCAGCGCTAATTTCTTTGTACGCTTTCAGCCTTCTACCTTTTATTCTGTAACTTGAATCTTCGGGGTTCCATAGAAAATTGTGACTCAAATATATTTTAACGAATTTATAGGTATCAGTTTCACCCCACCTCATTATAAATTGGTTTTATTGCAAAAGCTTTAGCAGTCACTTTTCGATTCGACAACAAACAAACCACTGTCAATGTCAGTCATGACTATGAGTCAACGTCAAGTTAAGACAGTGATATTTATTGAGTAAACTAGAATAAACATTAAAATTAATAAAATACAATTAAAACTAAAACTAAAAACTAACATTAAAACTATCTATAACAAACTAAATAAAAATAACTACATATAACTACTATTTACATAATAGTAAATAATAATAAACAAGTTAATAAGTGTCACTGTTTTTTTTTAAGACCTTTGTTACTCGTCTTTCAGCCAATCACGGTATTGTATATGATATGACGGACTGGTAGAATTCTATGTTGGTATGCAATGGTAGAATTTTATGGTGGATTTAGAAAAATTTAATTAGGTTTATTGCGCGAATAATCCTGTCGCCTAGTCATCCCTATTATGTCTGTGCTGCCGCCGTTACTGCCCTGGAAGTCGGTAGTACCTACTGTTTAAATTACTAAATAAAACAAGGTTAATCTTAAATATCTTAATAATTTTATTGATACTTTAATGTCAGCGCAGGGCGTTGCCAAAACTAGCGCAGGGTATGTGTTCCGATAACACTGAAAAAGTATTGAGTATTTCAGTGTTATCAATATCTCCTCTGCTACTATGCACTTACTTCAGTCTGCACTAACCCTTTATCTTTGGTTTAATAATAATTTGCACTTTGGAAATAACTAATACTAATAAAAATTATACATTACTTAAAAAATATTCAAGTAAAATTTTATATACTTTTTTTTTACAAAACAAAATAATTATTGCAGTACCTATACATTAATCTTAATAATTTACTTTACTCAATATCTGAGATACGAGCTTCACTGACAAGGTTTTGTATTTCCAACTGAAGCCTCAAAGCTTTGTGAAGGTCCATTTTCCTCAGTTGTGAAGCTATATATTTACCATAGATATCAAACTCATCCTCCTTTGTACTTTCTTGAGTTGAATCAGTGGAATACTTTCTTGAGACCCAGTGCTTTAGTTTTTTCTTTTTATTTTTTTTAAAGTAGACAGGGGAAGTTTGTCTTTCAATTTTTACTTTGGATAGTTGATCATCAGGTTTTGAGGAGTCATACTCGTCATCTGTTTGTGGGACTAGAGGGTCTGGATTAGTTTCATCTGTGTTGGTACTCTGCAGCTCTTGGTCCACCCAGATTTGACAAGATGAATCCACTTCTTGAGGTTCTTGTGCCTGAAACACAATGTTATTTGCTAAGTATACATACACTTATATGTAGGTAATGTATAGTTATCACTTATTGAACTCTTCATTATACTAATAAGGAAGATATTTAATTCCAGTGTGTGTATTTTAAAAATGGTTCAAGGCTATCCTTCTTCATTTGTTGTTACTTCGGCTGTCATCGTGTTTCTGTCCACTTTCCATTGACTTAGAAGTAATTAGAGTTAATATTACTCTTCATTTAAGTTTCATCTTTTAAAAAATAGATTGATGAAGATTCGACGAAACCACAGACATATAAGAGTAGCAGACCATACATTAATCACTAGTTATATTTATATAGATGGGTATAATCTTTTTTCCTTTTCTTACAAAAGGACAACTCAATATATGTATCTCGTTCTTTCACCTATTGCAACACTCACACACACATAGACAAAATATGAGGCGAAGTCTATTTTGTGACGCCGCCATATTAGTTAAGCTACATAAGCTACATCGATTCGAATTATTATCATCAGGTTTTCGTAAAAAATATTGCTCGGTTGAGAATTAAATGGTAAAATAATAATTTTATAAAATGGTAAAGTGCAGTGCCTATCAGTGTGATAGTGCTAGCTATAACAATACACCTGGATTGACCTTTCATCGGTAAGTTTTATGTTGCTTTGTTAAGATTAAAAGCTATTCGGTTCTCTCTGATGAAGAGTTCAAATAATTAGTTATTGTTTTATAGCTTATTACATAGATTTTTGAATTTGGAGCTTAATCGTATATAATTTTGACCTATAACAACAGAAATAAAAGCATTTATGAGTTAGTTTGTTGTAAAGTTGCAAATATTGACAGCTCAAGTACTACAATATTATCGAGGGACGGATTTGGGAACAATTCAAATGATTTTTTGTAGATATGGTACCTATACCTAGATTGTTAAATATTTACGACATCATATCCATAATAATGCAGAGCACAGATTGTCAGCTGTTATAATAATAATCTACAAAAAATAGTCGCAGAAGTCTTAATTATTTTCATTAATACCTATGTCGATCATTGACATTTTTGTAATTTCAGGTAATTCAGATCAAAATTAAACAGTATTAATAAATCTACCAGGTTGTTCATCAACCACACGATAAGAAGAAGAATAAATATATCTATTTTTATTATGTCGTGATTATGTCTTATTCACCATGTCCTAAATGCGGCCCTGGCATAAATAGTTGTTCAATGTGTGCGTTTTGCCTACGCTGTTTAAACTTTATATTAGGTCTGCTACTCTTATATGTCTGTGGACGAAACTCTGCCCCTAGAACGACATTCTGAGTTTCTGACCCAATAAAGGCTATATAGGTATTTGAATTCTGTAAGTACTTACATTAAAGTAGGAGCCCGAGTGTCTGTTACTTGGTATGTGTTTAAGGCATCGGTCCATTTCATGAAACCAAACAAGTGACGGCTCGTATATCGAGTCAGGGCTCGATTTCTGCAATATTTTGTGCACTTGTTGTACGTAAGTGGTTCTCAGGTTCTTAATCTTCATTTTCACTTCTGCAATACTCAAGGATTTCATAGTAGAATTCTTAAATTCGCCACTTATATCGGAGTAAGCTTTTTCCCTCTGATACCTCAATTTGTACCCAGGGTGGGCGGGATTCCAAAGACATTCATGTTTTATATATATTTTCACAAATTCCAGTGTTACTGCTTCACTCCAACGCATTGTTATATTTGTTACAACGAAGGTACGATTTTTAGCGAAAATAGAATGTTTTCATTTTCACCATTGACGATTTGACACTTTGACATTGACACTCAATTTGACATATTGGTTGGTGTTACCATTGGTCAAAATCAAGGCGAATAACTTCCAAACACCAAACAATCCCTTCACACCTTGGAAGATAAAAAAGAGTCTGCATTAATTGGAGCGCCACTAGCGCACTCCTCGAAATTACAAGTTATTTGGCCTACTTACATATTTCATGACGAATTTATTATCATCAAATAGAATCAATTGACAAATGTTAAATTATTTTATCTAGAAATGGTCAAATTTTTATTATGCCAATTAATTACATTACTTACATCAAATACAGTACAATAGCCTTTAGGTCGCAGTCGGAATACATAACGGTAGCCAACAGTTTTTAAAACTACATAATAATGGACTCACTGTATTACGTAGGTAACTGAGGTAATAAAAAAGAATAAAACGTATTTTTACGTAATAATTTCTTTTATTTTCAGCAACTTTATTTATATACCTATATAGACAAATATTTTAACAATTAAAAATGTTCTATGTACAATTAATAATAAATTATGTAGGTATAAACACTTGCATAAAAAAAAGAAAAATAAATTTCTAAAATAAAATCATTGTTTGACATTTTTGTGTATGTTATTATTTGAAATAAATATAATATGAACAATCTGTACTTACTATTTATTTACTGAAAATATATTTTCAATAATTATTTTGTGCCAGTTGCCGCTGTAGTTTAATATTTTCAATCATGATTCGAACATAGATAAAGAATTGGGAAATTCTATATTTTTGCATTCGAAAGACACCTGGCGCCATCTACAATTGATTATAAGAACTAATTTTAATTTATATTAAGAATTTATAAATAATTCTTCAGAATTCAGAAACAGTACTTATATTCGAGATCGTAAGTGTTTTGTATTTGCCATATTTCTAGATATTGACAAAATAATTGGTATTAAATATACTTATTCTTCCTAGTCGAAAAGTAGAAGACTTATAAAAATGTACAATTTATTTTACCAAGCTTAGGTAATAGATTTAAGATTAATTAGATAGCTTGTTAGCTTAGATAAACAATCTTGTTTTGTTTTATATATTTACATGATTTTTACATTTCCTACTTATAATACTAGTGGTCCAGTCAGTGGTCGAAATTAGACCGTGTTTTTTATAAATTTTAGCTTTCTGTACTTCTTCTCCATATAAACTTTTACTATGTCAAGTTGCACACTCCTCCGTGCGCGGGAGTTAAAGGGGATCTAGTTTTTGCTTCACGTATTAATTACGTATTAATTATAAAATATAGACTGGTTGACCCGACAGATATTCTCCTGACAAAATTTAAATAAATATTTGGAAAAAAGCACATTCAAACCGCAATTAAAATCTTATTCGTATTATTAACCTACCCTACTCTATCCTCATACCCTAGGGGTGTAATTCTTTTTTTTTTCTATTCTGCTATTTAGGCGGAGACAAACCCAACAAATCTAAAACCATGAATGTGCGGTCTGCTGGCTTCGAGACCGGGTACAGCGTTGCCACACCGCTCTTCTGTCTTCGTGACCGAGGCCTAAAGGATGTAGCAAGGTGCGCAGCTTCCGCAGAATAACTGTCACTTGTCTAAAATGTTGTGGGTATTTCCACAAACAATGCTTTAGTTATAATATGTACCCACATTAACCCTTTTCTAATGATAAACACAAAAAGAAGATAATTTGCAATAGTCCTCAGTCAGATATTAAAAATAGTTATGATGGACCATAACTTGAACAGGCTAAAATGAAATTATTTCTAAATCTAAATCAGTTGGATATGAAAATATTATCAAGGCTCCAAATAAGTTTCTATCAGCCATTGTTTGTGAAATGTTACCCCCATCCCTCACAGTGTCAAGATAATGGTGTTTACCATACACACAATTAATCTCAATCAAAACAAAAGTCATACAACTGCCACATTCATTTACATAAAACCTTTCAAAAATTAATTATTTACTCATGGATAACAATATTATCATCTGTCTTTCTTTCTTTTCTATGAGTGATAAGTTTTGAAGCAGTTCTCAACACACAGCGGCACATCGCAAGCCACGCACCTGTAGGGGGTCTTGTTGTTTTTCCGCCCCTCTCGCAAGCAAACCGAGCAGTTTAACCGAGTTTGACGATTACGGGAATGGTCGATAGCGCTCTGGGGATTCCGTACGAGCCAATGTGTGTTATTTCCCATGAATCTACATGGATTTGGCCTACTAAACTGCTGATGGGGGCGAGAAGATCGCGAAATATGATGAAGATGATTCGTAAGTATCGCGTCTACGAGATGGAGGCGGAAGCTGAGATGGTGATGATGGCGCTTACTCGACGATTCTAACAGAATACGCGAGTTCAAAATAGAGCAGTTCAACAAGCGTTTGAAGAGCTTCATGTACCATTTGGAACACTTTTTCCGCTCAAGCATGTACGGTTCTAGCATATGGTCTTTTAGATCGACTCCACCCATCCACTTATTATAATCCAGAACTACCTGAGGCATAAAAGGTAAAGGCCGAGATAGATTCTTGGACGGCACAGCGGACCAGGCAGTGTGCGATCCGTGGCAAGTGGAAATCATATTTACGCGTTTCCTGTCCTGCCAAGAGAGTACGCAAATGTCACCAGAGTGACGTGCTATAAGCTGCCCTTGCTTGAGCGGAGCTTGTGTGACAAGATCCGGTACGTGAGAGCGATTAGGATGTAAGGTACCAACACAGTCGGTGCCATTACGTTTCAAGAAACGAGCTAAAAGAGGAGAATTGTAACAGTTATCCATGAATAATCTGTAGCCTTTATTCAGTAAGGGACTAACGAGCTTTCGAACGACAGCGGTGCTTTTCAGCACGAGCGGGTCGTGGGGAAGATCAGGGTTGGCATGTTTGCCAGTATAAAAGATAAATGACCACAAATAGCCAGTGGCGCTCTCGCAGAGCTCAAAGCTCTTTATTCCGAACTTTCCGGCCTTCGACCCGATATATTGTTTGATATCAAGGCTTCCCTTCCAAGGAGTTAGACTTTCGTCTAAGCAAATATTTTGAGATGGAATATAATTTTCCCTAAATTTGGCGTTGAGATGATCTAAGATAGGCCTCAATCGGTATAATCGGTCGGAGCTCGCAGCAGGGTCACCGTTAGTTGAGTTCGCATCAACAGAGTCAGTATCAACAAAATTAAGAGCCCTAGTTAGAAGATGGTATCTCCTCTTGGAAAAAATTCTTCTGAAAACTTCCACTTTTAGAAGAGGATCCAGGCTAAAGCAACTGGTAATGGTGGGCATCCTGATGATGCCTAACATTATCCAGAATGCGAAAAGGCATAACACCTCATGAGAGTTGGTCGGAAACCACTCTCGCTGGAAGGCGGCAGATGAAACTTTTTCGGCGTACCGGTTCGTTTCGTCGACGATGAATTGCAAGATGTCGTCGTCCCAATAGGACCGAAACGCATCATATGCAGTCGAATATGACTCGACCGAACCCGTACGCTCAGGCATAAAAAACTCTTCTTGCCCTTGAAAGGTATCCATCGGTAACCATTCAAAACGAAGAGCTTCTCTCTCCAGGAACAGCGGATTACCCCTTCCATCGGTGGCATCCTGAAACTCATCCTCACTCTCGCTTTCGTCCCCTTCATTTTCACGGCCATGTTCTTGACGTCTTCTCCTCATCGACCTTTCACGCATCTCTTGTGCTCTCGCTTCCCGCTTCCTAACAATATCCATCACCATTTCTCGTACATTAGAAGGAACGTCCTCGTCGTGTAGCCATATTTCGGTAAGTGGCTTGCCAACGCTCCATTGTTGGTCACGAAGGTGTCTACCTCCACGTGCTCCAGGCGCTCGGCTGTGCCCACTTCTACTCGCACGCCCTCTCCGTCTACCTCGCACTCTACCTCTCACACTCCCATGCCTCTCTCGTTCATGTCGATCACATGCGCTCATGCTGTTACTATCATCCTGATCACCTGCATCCATCCTATCCCTCTCATCCCTGTAACCTGTATCCATCTTGTCGCTCTCATCACCGCAGTCATCATTCGTTTCATACAGGGCGTGCGCATCCGCCTCCCACAACTCCTCTTGAGTTTCTCCATCTGTTTCTTGATCGCTTGACTTCTTGAACTTCCCGTTCTCATCCATAACGTACAGGACAACGTCCAGGGGTGGAGCATGTCTGAAATAAATGCACATGTTTTTGTAACATAAATAACATAACATAGACTCACGCCTGTATTCCCCAGAGGGGGTAGGCAGCGGTGTATGCGCAGTACACCCACATTTTGCTGGCTATGTTAAAAGTCTCATGTAATATGGGGCGAGCCTATTAACCGGGCACAATTTCTAATTTCGTGCTGCACTGTGAATTTCAAAATAAAAAAAACCCAATAACACTGTCTGACCCAGGGATCGAACCCAAGACCTCGTGTTCAGCAGTCGCCCTTGCTACCACTAGACCAATGAGGCAGTCAATATGTGAGTCGTAAGTTATCCAAGTACCTATGGAGGAACAAGGTCTAAGTGAGGGTAATTAGACAAAAGAGGTTTCTTAACTTACGGATCAAGTCCGCTCTCCATTCGCCCAAGCGGCGACCTGGACCGGGGCCGCTCTACAGGCGATCCCCTACGTGGATGTACTGGGGAAGGAGACCTATCTCCTATGTCTTCAAGCTGTACCAAAAGTTACAAAATTTGTAACTATTTTATTGAATTTGCAACTAATATTATTATTAATTAACTGATTCTATTGATCACAAAATAATTTAAACACTTACCTCATTGTCCGAATAATCATAGGCCTCCTGCTTAATGTATATCTCTTCGTATTCCTCGCCTTCCTCATCACCCATTAGGGCACTGAAGAAATTATCTGGTGGAGGACCATCCTTACCCCAACGCCAAGAAGACATTTTTTGTGCTATGTAAAAAAGAAAAATATGGTACTTTTGAAAATATTTTTCTAATACATTTTAAAAGCTAAATAAAACAAAATTGTGGCTAATTTATTTGTAATGTGTGGTAATAGATTAAACCATCAAACACCAAGCAATGAGACACAAAAGGAAATCAATTGTTACGCATTGCTGGCGTCCTTGCGGTCTAAAGGAAGGTATAACAGAGAGTACAGTCTGTTCACTATAAGTAAGTTGTTCCCTAGACTTAATATTTGCAGTAAGTATACTTACAAAATATTGTACTTTGCCTACAAAATATTGTACTTTATATATGCCTAGAAGCTTAGTGCTAATATTATGGCTAGGGGACAACTTACAGTGAAGGGTCTGTAAATAAACACTAGCAGTAAGAAAGATATTAGCCCTGTCACACTGTCATATAAAAACTAGAGTAAATATGAAGAAATATTCTTGAACTTTTGATGTCTGGTTCGACATTATTTTTCGAATAATAAACTACACTTCTAAGACGACCCTCTGACCCACTTACCTTTAAAAAACTAGAAAACTATTTACAGTATTCACGCTTCATAGCACGCGCACTCGCCGTTGCGCCGCGGTATTTGACAGACTAATAAACTGAACTAAAACCATACTAAAACTTACACAAGACGAAACACAGACGTATGACAAGAAGGATATAAAGGTAAAAGGGATGCTAACGATAGACGTTAAACTGAAACGCTAGTGTTTACTATAATATTTACAAAATATTCTTTGACACTAGATAAAACGCTAGTGATTATCTCTTTGACACTAGACTACACTGCACACTGCACTTGACCACAGACTTACTAGTACTACTGGGATGACTATATTTGTACGCATCACTTGACAGAAAATTAAATTAATGCTGCCCTTTCTTTCGTAAGGACTTAAATAGAATTAATGTAATATTTATTTTTAAGCAGGATTAATATTTATTTAGGATTACAGACAGGCATTATATTGGTTTTTTTTTTAAATTTATTTCATGACATGGATACACAGGCATTACAGCGCTGTCCAGTGTTGCCAGCGAGATCAATCAAATTGTACAATAAATTACTAAATTCCTTTAAAATACTACCAATAACCTCCTTCTTTTTGGAAGTCGGTTAATACATTTTTTAATAAATTACAGCTTGGCAAAAAGAGGCGGTGACAGTTGGAACTAAAAATAAAAATCTTAAAAATTAAGTTCGTGAGTACTTAAATAAGTTTTAACTTTTAAGTGATTAATTTCATTTTAGTTGATGCCAATAAATTCGTCATAGAACTAAGGACTAAATAACTTGTAATTTTGAATTAAAGTATTAGAAGTGCGCCAGTGGCGCCCCCAATTTTTCTCAGACTTTTTTTTTGCCAAACTGTACGGTCGCGGTCTAAAAATGTTTACCAGTTTTCAAATTTGATTCTTTATCACATTGCGTGCAGTAAAGTCTAAAATGCTTTATCAATGTTCTTTTTTTTTTTTTTTTTTTTTTTTTTCCTTTGGCTTCTTGACGATTTGCCATTATCAGGTATAGGAGCTTTTTCTTTTCTTTTTACTTATTTTAATAAAAACGAGGAAACAAAACATATTAACATTATTTACAAGTTATAATCGGAACAGAATGGATTTAGATAAGGAACGAGTGAGAAAGGATAGGGTCAGAGGAGCAATAAGTATGGGATAGGACTATGAGAATAAACTAATGTATGATAGGAGATAATTAAGATAATTTATATAATATATTATAATTTTAAGTCATTGTCTTCAATAAATGTAGCTAAAGCTTTATGAATTGCAGTATGGTTGAGGTGAAGTAAATATTGTATGTTAGAAGGAAGAGGGATTTTTAAATTTATAAGTTCTGTGAAAAATGTGGTGTGATCAAATAAGGGACAATTAAAAACGATGTGGTTTACATCACCAACATCCTCTCCACATTCACATGATGCTGAGTCTAAAATACGTATACGAGCAAGATGAGCCGGGCTGCACAAATGTCCCAGTCTCATTCGTATGAGTACAGATGTGGCTCTTTTGCTAAGCCTCGGTTTAAAAAACCAAGGCTTAGTTGGAATTTGAGGTTGAATTTGGTAATAATATTTTGCTTTTGATCGAGTACTACTCTTCCAAGCTTCACTCCAAGATTGTCGGAGGTGAATTCTTGGAAGAGCAGCAAGGTCTTGGGTGTAGTACATATACGGGAAAAGGTCCCCACACTCAATAGCTTCATTGGCGAGATGGTCTGCTTTTTCATTTCCTTTAATGCCAGTATGACTAGGAATCCATGCAAACGAAACAGAGTGTCCTTTATCTATACAATTTGCAAGCCTTTCTCTAGCCATAACACATATTGGAGAGTTCGGTATTTTTTTAAACGGAAATTTAGAAAGGGCTTGTAGTGCACTCTTAGAATCTGTAAATATAACAGATTTATTCAGATTAAACAAATTAATATATTCCAACGCTTTATAAATACCATAGCATTCAGCCGTGAAAATTGAAGTTTGTGGAGGAAATTTTATTTTTTCCACTATGTTATACTGTTGATGGAACAGGCCTACCCCAACACAATCATTGTCGGAATGTTTGGAAGCATCACAATAAATATGATGCCAATCCTGCCAACGATCATCAATAATTAAATTGAATTGTATGTTTGCACATGGTTCACCTTTGGTAATTGTTCCGGCTTCGCCAGCGGGCCGGGCCCCGCACACACACGACGATCGCAGCGGTGTGCGTGTGTAAATACAACGCGCACCGCGCTCCGGCGGCGGCGGCGCATTCACCGCCCCACTCGGCCCCGCACCTGAACGAGGACAGACGCGTTCGCTCTCCTGCGCCGCGGCGCGCTTACTCAACCTCAACCTATGTAATCAGACCAGAAATATACAGAAGTTTATCAGCTCCAAGTGTTTTATCTTCTACACACCCAGAACAGAGCTATCGAAGCCTTGACAGTGGTCCTTCGAGTTAAGATAAACATCTGGAGACAATGTTAAGGCTTTATAGTTAGTTTGAAAAAGCGGAAGGTTAGGTGTACGGTAGGTAGGAACATTTATTGTTTTAAATTTATTATAGCTAATAATAAGATGAGGTAAAGATTTATGGGTCCAGTAAGGAGAAGAGTTAATTAAATCAGATAAGGAAATAAGTTTTGTAAAGAGTGGATGTTCAGAAAACTGTAAAAAACGGAAAAAGAATCTATCAGCTAAGAACTGTCGACGAAGCGTAAGCGGTGGTTCAACACATTCCACCTGTAAAGCATTAATAGGACTGCTCTTCATTGCACCAGTTATGATCCTTAAAGCTTTGGCTTGGATGGTATCCAGCTTTTTCATTCCAGCTACAATACAAGGCTCTAACAAGAACGTTCCATAATCAAGAACGCTTCTTATCAGAGCATTGTAGACCAGCTTCATGGAAACGGGATGGGCACCCCACCAAACGCCTGTCAGACATCTAAGAATGTTAAGAGATCGTTCACATTTATCAGCAATATATTCACAATGAGGAAGACCGGATAATTTTGAATCTAGAATAACCCCCAAAAATTTCGTTTTATTTTTATTAGGAATGGGTTCATTATTGTATGATACAGTAATTGAGGGTGGAGAACGTTTTCTTGTGAATAAAACAGTACTACTTTTGGAAACAGATAACTCTAAGCCGTTAATGTCCATCCACGATTTTAAACAAATAAGGGCATCATTTAATGATGAACCGGCGTTATATATGCAGTGATCTAATGTATATATAACAAGATCATCTGCATATTGTAAGATACAAGACGTTCCATTTAAAGCCCTTTCAAGGTCGTGGGTATAAACATTATATAGGATAGGACTAAGTACAGATCCCTGAGGTAGTCCCCTCCAGATAGTCCTACTGGATGAGTTTAATTTAATAGATCGACCAGACATTAAATTTAAAATAAATCTAGTTAGTTTGTAAGGCACATTTAATAACTGTAATTTATTATGTAAAATTGACAAATTAACATTATCATAAGCAGACTTTATGTCTAAGAATGTAGCTAAAACACATTTATTATGTGAAAACGCTAATCTTACGTCTGATACCAAAATGCCAACACTATCTATAGTGCTTCTACCTTTTCGGAAGCCGTATTGTGAATCAGCAAGTAAATTTCTATTTTCTAGGAACCATTCTAATCTATTTTTTACTAAATGTTCAGCTATTTTTGTAACAGTCTTAGATAATGCTATAGGACGATATGAAGAAACTTCATCCGAATTCTTATTTGGTTTTAGAATTGGTAACACTATCTGCGACTTCCATGACAACGGAACGTCACCTGTCAAAATGACAGAATTTAAAACCTTCAAAAAGTAACCTAAGCAATTATCACCAAGATTAGAAAAAAAGGAATATGGTATACCATCTTCGCCTGGCGCAGAATCCTGGACTTTCGAAAGTATTCCTTTTAGTTCGCTCAAAGTAAAAGGGGAATTTAAGAACGAGTCATTTTCAGTATCAGTTGACAAGGGAAGAGGTTTGATAAGTTTAAGCTCTGGGACGAAAGGGGGAGCTAAAATATTTAAGAATTCATTAGACATGGAAGGTGGAAGTGAGCTAGAAGTGGAATAAGACATACCTAGACGAAAACGTTTGATATTATTCCACATCTCAGTAGGTGAAATTCTTGGTGATATGTTAGAGCAAAACTGTCTCCATGAGTTTAACTTTTTTTCTTTAAAAAGTTGTTTAGTTTGAGCTATTAAATCTAATACTATTTCTAAATTTTCATCAGTCATGTTATTTTTATAATTGATCTCAGCCTCCTTTCTTTTCTTAATAGCATCTGTACATTCAGTATCCCACCAGGGTGGGGAGGAGAGTTTGCCAGTAGAAGTATTTTTGATAGGAAAAGAAATGTCTGCAGCATCTATAAGTAATTTAGTTAATGCTGTAGAGCAGGGCTGTCCAAACCATACACCTTCGCGGGCTAATTAAATTTCATACAAAAGCTGGAGGGCCAGAAAAATATTTTCAGTTGCAAGACTGAAGATAAATAATTATACCAAGTATTGAGTACATGTTTTGACAACGAATAATATTTCCAAACTATTTGTGTCCAAAACTATTTTTAGATTAAAATGTGTGTCGCGGGCCGCATGAAAACAAGCCGCGGGCCGCATGCGGCCCGCGGGCCTTGGTTTGGACAGCCCTGCTGTAGAGCATTGTTGTGCATCACAATGTTTAGTGTCAGGAAGATTACTTAAATTATTTTCAGTATAAGCCACATAATTTTCCCAACAGTCATTCAATAGTCTATATTTCATTCGAGGTTTTGAAAGGACCTTTTTTGTTTTTTCCCCAGGGAAGTTGATGAGGATTGGATAATGATCACTGCCAAATGTTGATGACAGTGTCATCCAAGAAAGTGATGAAGCTAAATTTGAAGAGACAATAGACAGGTCAACTACACTAAGGTTTTCATTTGGAGCTGTACGGCGTGTAGGCACACCAGTGTTTAACACACATAAGTTGTGTAGATCTATCACCTCTAAGAGTTCTTCTCCAATAGAGCTAGTTATGGAACTACCCCATGACCTGTGATGTGAATTAAAATCTCCTAATAAAAGAAGTGGTTTAGGAAGCTGGTTTAATAAATTATTTATATTCTGTATAATCTGTGAAGTTGATTGAGGAATGTATATAGAAATAAAACATATATTGTTGATAAGAGCTGCTACAATAGAAAAATCATTATGTTGTGGAACAGGAATAGATTTAAATACTAAATTATTTTTTATGATTAAGGCTACTCCACCATAACCATCACATCTGTCTTCACGGAGACAGGAGTAGCCACTTAATTTAAAATTATTACCTGATTTAAGCCAAGTTTCTGAAAAAGCAAATACTGATGGCTCATATTTATTGACTAGATGGATAATTTCAGACTTTTTGCTTATTATACTTCTACAATTCCACTGCAGCACTACATGTGGGTATTGCAGTGGAACATTTGAAGTACAATTATATTGGGTCACCATTTGATATTGTGGGTTCATTGTGGTTTACTATTGTTTTTGTGATCATTTCAATCATAGGGGCAGCGTGGTTAGGTGTTATTATGTTGGACTGAGAAAGTGTATGTATTAATAACATTATTACATCACTAATAGACTGTTCACTTTGAGGAGTACTATTTTTAATAGCACACCCATTAGATGGAGGAGGCATATTATAGTTTTTAATAAGTTCTTGATGTGCTATTTGATCATACCCTTTAGTGGACTGACGTGGTGACCGTGGTTTACTATATACTGTTTTTTTATAAGACAAAGTTGTAGATGATGGTGGAGGCATTTTACCAATGGCAGGGGTTGTCTTACTGGAAGCTAATACGTCGGCATAAGATTTGGTAATTGGGGGATGTAACTTACAAGCTTCTTGATAAGATATGCAACTTTCTGCCATAGATTTTTTAATTCGTTTTTGCCTGTCAAGTTCTGGACAACACTTGCTGGTTGCAAAATGTGAACCAGAACAGAGGCAACATGAAGCACAGTCTTCCTCCACATTACAGCTGTCAGCAGTGTGGGCTTGACCACACTTAAAACAGCGAGGCTTAGACCTACACTGAACCTTGGTGTGGCCAAAGCGGCAACAGCTGTAACATTGAATTGTTGGGTATGTGTACAGTTCGACTTGCAGTGCATTATAACACATAAAAATTCGTTTAGGCAGAACCTGTCCATCAAAAGTAATAACTACTGTTTGTGACGGCTTCCATGTAGGGGTACCTGCTATTACAGTTTTATAATTTAATCGTCTAATTTTCAAAATCTTTCCGCAACCAATGGGCACACTTATACTATTCAAAACTTCCTCCGGAGACCATTCAGCTGGAACACCGCGAACGAGGCCCATGCGAGTTAAATTAAATGTAGGTATAAATGCCTTAAAATTATTTTTTTGTAAGCTGTCATGTTTTATAAAAGAATTGGCATCGTCAAAGTGAACGAACGAAAGAGATACTCTGTTCCGCCCGATTCTTTTTACACTGCCATTTACAATATTCTTAAAGCATTGGTGCTTCAAGAATTTCCCGAAAGCTATTGGGTGTAAGGTCTCTCCGCTCTCCTGACTGACCTGGTGTTTCTGTACATGGACAATAAAAGGAGCCACATCTGTATGTTCGTAAAATGTACGGCTAATTGGAGTGGGAGTAGGACGATCATGTTGATTATTGTTTATATTATTACTTCCTACATCTTTTTCAATAATACATTTTTCTGGGACGTTATTAATAATAGTGGATTCGCAAGAGCAATCTGTATCTTTAATCTCATTTGTTAATGTCGAGTGACGCTTACTGCGTCTCCGCTTGTTACAGTGCCGGCACATCCTGCTCGGTCGACTGCGTTTAATAGGCCGTCCAGATAAAGAAATATTAGAACCATCAGTCTCCATACCAGATTCATTGGATAAAATATTTATATAAGAAGATGCAATGGGAACTGAGCCCCCTGGGTCAGGGGGCTCCTCCATTTTAAGAAAAAATGTATAAACTACTTACCAAAATTACAGGACACTAATAAATATTATAAATACAAACTAAAAGAATATTATTTACAAAAATATACACTCTCCTGACCACTATTTACAATAAAATATAAGAAAAAATTTCACAACGAAAAAAAAAAACACCCGCCAAGTTCAATGTTTCCCGCGCTTTTTTTCATCAATGTTCTTATTACTTTTCAAAACTTTGACGGATAAATTCTAAAAAGTTGAGTATTTAATGACTTTGATAATTTAACTAATTCTTAATTTAAAATTTGACACAATTACATTTGTAATGACATATTTCAAAATATATTATTATAGTTTGAAAATCCGTCTACGTTTACAAATTATTTTTAACAAAATGGCAAGTTTAAGTCTGCAACAAAGGGCTGAAATAATATTTCTCCATGAAGATGGCCTGAGTATTAGTGCTATATCACGAGAACTTAATATATCTCGATACACTGTAAGGTTTTGGATTCGGCGTCATGGTGAAGAAGGGCAAATAACTGATAATAGAAGCAACTCAGGACGGCGGCCGATACTAACCGCTGCGCAAATAACTGCTTCAAGTTGCAACTACTTTAACTTGCAACTGCCAAGCAGGTAACTTGGCTAACCTTAGAGGAAAAATTTTTTGTTTTTGGCTAACGATGATTCTACTCGATATAGGACTACGTTGAATTTCGCTGACGTGCTGATATTGTAGTTACTTAAGTTTGGCACAGTGCAGTGTTCAAATTGATTTTTATAATAGGGAAGATGCAGATGTAATATTTATGGAATTTGTATGATTAAAACGTTAAAAAAATATAAAAGAAAGGCCACTGCAACGTTTTTATTTTACATATTGTTGTTTTTTTACAATAATTACGATTTAAAAATGACTTGAAACAATACGTATTTTAAAACACGAATTAGCGTTTCGTGACGTCACACTTGTTTTGACAACTTATTTGACGTTATGGTTGTAAAGGTGAGTATTATTTTATGGGAATATTAATTGCGTTTTTTTAATAAAAATGGGAGTTGGGTTTATCAAAGCAGACTCCAGGTGTTTACCTAGAGTTAGTATTGACATAACATCATTAGTTTTTCTCTAGTTTAAATATTTTGAATAAAATAATTAATTAGGTATGTTTAGTTCCAGGCCTTTGTAGTAATAAATATTGTTTATATTATTTTAATCAGCATTTTAGATTAAAATTGAAGAAGCTGGATTTCTTCGTAATGCCGAGTACCCTTTTTTGGTGCAACACCTGACGGCTGAAAATTACACAGTAGAGGTGAAATATCCTTAACAGAAGCTACCTACCATACTTTCCTATGTGAAAGACAATAAAATAACACCAAAATATTGGGCACAAGTACAACTTCAAATGTTTTTCAGCATAAGGAAAACATCACTTTTCTGTATAGCACACACAAACTTTGAAAAATTAAAAGAAGTATATTTGTATACGATAAAAGCATTTTATCTGTTATGAATGCTGCATAGAAATTCTGGATAGATGCTGTATTTCCAAAATTAAAATGTACTACTATATAATATTTAAGTTATTCTTTTTTGTAAATTTATAAAATAAAATTCTATGCTTTGTAAATACTATTTTTTATTCGATTTAAATAAATATGCAAAGTATGAAAGCCAACGGCGAACCAGTAAAAGACAAGAGTGACGTCATCAGCACCATAGGTCCGTTTTCCCGCGAACTGTCAAACTGTCAATTTAAAACAGCATTTTTTCGGATAAATTGCAATGTTTTAATTTTTTAAATATATTTGTGGTCTATTCTACATGGAATTCTTTAAAATGAAAACAAAAATAAAAATAGTGCATCTTCCCTATTGGTAAAGCGAAAATGACATTTACAATGCAATTTTCAAAAGTCTAGAAATAAAGAATCGGCTTGGAATAGAGAACTTTAATGGATATAATATTCATTTAAGCAAACCCGTTTTATGTAAAAAAAAATTATAGTCTAAAATAATATAATATTAAAATTACATCGCGTGTA
This sequence comes from Protodeltote pygarga, assembly GCA_936450705.2. Lineage (NCBI taxonomy): Eukaryota > Metazoa > Arthropoda > Insecta > Lepidoptera > Noctuidae > Protodeltote > Protodeltote pygarga. The sequence continues at coordinate 1,660,871 of OW388264.2, read as the reverse complement.
GCTTTAGATCAAAATGTGTGAAAATTTGCCAATGCCCGCTATATTATGTGTTTTTTTTAAATATCTTTGTGTGTACCAACTAATAACTATTTCACAGAACTAAAATTGCAATGCAGCGTCCTAAAGTACAAACTAAATGGTCCGCTTAAATTCTGCTGTCTGCATGAATTTAATGTGCTACTCCATCCAAAGCAGATTTAAATATTTACCTTTCCATTCTTGGGTAAACTATGGTTGCGTTCAGTTGCGCTCTTAACATTACAAATTGAGATTTCGGATGTAATGCTACGGAAGAAGGTTTTAAATATTTGTCTGACACAAACCGAGTGTCCCTTCTAATAAAAGAACGGAGGAAATGCTAATTTTATAGATAGCATGGCTTGTATTTAAAAAAATCCTCAGTGGGATAACGGGCCTGTTTTATTTTAGGGAACTTTGAGGAAAATCGAATAAAAAAACGAATTTATTTAATGTCGCAGTGAACGCATTTGTGTATTTTATAAGATAAACTTGGGAACATTTGATTTATTTAAACAGACTTCGAATACTAATGAATGAAGTTATATTGTCAAAGATTGAAGCAACCAGTTTGTTAAAGTAAACAAATGATGAATCGTCAATTTACGAGTAGGTATACATATAGAAGCATCTACAAGCCGCTTACCCCTGATAACCGCTTCCAAAGATAAGAAACACCGCAACAAACTCCAGCTGTCAAAAATTGTCAAAAGCGGCATTATTGTTTCTATTTTTTTTTATTTTTTTGGATTTTAATGACGGTCACTTGGACTTTTAAGTCAAGTCTTATTTTTTGTTTCTATTAAGGTAGAAAAAAAATATTGAAAAAAACTAAAGCATAGCAAAATTGCATTAAGTATGTAAAAGTGGAAAAAAAATGTCATTTTCAATCCACTTAAGAAGACGATATTGACCAATATTGACAATTAAACTGATTGACAATAATTATTACACTGAAAAATTAAACCGATTTTATGTTAATTTATTGATTCCATTATTTTTAAGCTTGTGTAATCAAATGCAAGAGGCCTCATTTATCTTTATTTTATCAAAGGTGAGATGAAAAATTATATGAATTGATTCAAGATCGATCAATTCTCAACGACGATAATCAAACTATTATTTATTTATGTTACTTAAACCTAACTACACGAAATCCTTGAGTCCTCGTCTCGTACGATAAATTGTAATCTCGAGGAGACATTTCCAATCTCGATAGCTATAGCGGTTTTAATGGAATCCGTTAATTACATGTCGAGTTTAATTCTCGCACGCATGCTGCGTTACCGGATGACCGGCACAAACAAAGTTATCTGTACCCCCAAGGAATTGAGGGCCAACAATTTAATAGAATAATAGATAAACAATCGGTGATCTGTTTCGTTTCTCCTTCATAAAGTAAATAAATAATAAATAAATCAGCCTGTAACTGTCCCCATATAGGGCAAAGGCCTCTTCTCATACAGAGAAGGATCGAGCATTAATCACCACGCTAGCTCACTGCGGGTTGGCGATTTCAGACTATTAAAGTCCAGGTTTCCTTACGATGTTTTCCTTCACCGTTAGTCAGTGGTGTCTTAGATTAACTAAGAAAGTACATATGACATTGAAAAAGTCACATTGGTACATGCCAGGTTCGAACCCACAACCACGCGCTTGCAAAGCGGGTCCGTAACCAATGTGCCACCACGACACCTTCATAAAGTATTATCTTAAATTATAATTTTATTTTTGTGTTGTTGTGTATATTTTTATATAAGCTCAAAGGCTTAGCATTGCCATTCAACGTGGCAATGCAGCCAGCGTTTTGGGGACATTACCCACTGGAAGCGGTCTTTTAGATTAAGTTTTTCTCTTTTTATTTTATTTTTAGTTTTAGTGGTAGTTTTTAGTTTTAAGTATTAGTTCTATATAGTTAGTTCTTTTTATTGTGATCTTGTTTATTTGATTCTCATTAAAATTTTATTTTTATTTTTAATGTAGGTATTTTATGTGAATGAGTCTTTGCTACTTTCATGAATATTAATGATGAATAATAATAAAGTACTTATTTTCTTATTTAAATCATAAAACTAGGTATTGAATCTACAAATTTTCAACTATTTTCGACTTTATTTTGTTGGGGTAACGCACACCAAGAAACATGTTTTATTTTCCCGCGTTTTTATACCAAATCCTTTTGGGAATCCGCCAGTTTTTAAATCACACTTTTTTTTTGTATGGTGGACACACGAAACTTAGTAGTAATCTTATAATTTATCCGGTGCGTGACTGGAGCGCCATCTATCTGCGTCCAACTTGGTGACCAACAATAAAACTTTGCTCGCTGTGGACCGCGCACTTTTTACTGAGATTACTTACTTTACTTAGTTCCGAATACTTTGATACTTTGCGGGGCATTTTGGGATTGACATTTATTTATTTTGGTGTCGGTTTTCGTGTTTTTTTTTATTATTTATGCTTTGGTAGTTACCAACTGCAAAAAAAATATACCATAGATGTAGAATTAGGTACCTTACGTTCCTAGGTAAGCAATCGAAAGAACAGTAGAAAAGAAGATAGTATACCCATATGTTAGAGCGAGACAGATAGGCAGGCTATTTCACGTACACAATAAAGCCCTGTATGAACGTGACGTATTTCATGAGTGAAAGAAAAAAAAAACGGGTATTACACTGTAATTTCATGCTCATCCAAGCTCACCTGACATCTAGAATAACAAACTTCTACTTTGGACTCGCTTTAGGCAAATTATTATATTTCCTCGTTTCTTGGATTTCGGTTAAATTATTAATTTATTTTGGAAGACTTACAGCGCAACAAAACACACTAAAAACAATATAATGATCGGTCAGCCAATTACAAGTCTCCACGTAAAGAAAACAGAATAATTTTACAAAAATCTGTGGACAACATAGTACTGCCACATTTATAGATCTTATCTTATCTTATAATATAATAACAAAAAAAATACAACTTGATAATACAAGCTAAAATAATTAAAATTATACATACAACCATAGAAATATTCTTTCTTTCCAATATCTTTGCATACAACAAAACATCTGCTACGAAACGCTACGACGTTCTACGAAGTGTTTGTTTTAACTCGTAGCGGGTCGTAGCAGAATCTTCGTAGCTATTCAAGCGCGCGGCCGCGCGTCGCTTATCGCTCGCTTGTTTTGGTGTCGGTGCCAAGGCTTAGAATTTAATCTAGAAACCGCTTAGCTTGGCAGCGACTCCAAAATTAACGTTTTTATGTTATTTCTTTTTAGTGTTGAAGTCTAACCGACTTTTCTTGAATTTTTTTTTCTGTATATTCCAAATGTTTTTCTCTTTATTTATATTTTAATACACCTGTTATCTAAATAGACCTCTTTCCTAAATCTCTCAAATTTCCAAATGTTACTTCCATCTTAGTTTTTTCTGAGAAAACTTTTATATTATTTATTGAAACCCCATAAACTAATCTCAAACAAAACAATGTCGAGACAGCTGGCGGTGTACGACAACCATGAATTTATTACCGCCGCGCGCCTAGAGAAATGATAAGTGGTCGGCTATTTCTTTGGATAAACTCTACAAACTTATATACAGGCACAAAACTTAAACACACGCGATAATAAACCTTATCTGTTTAAATTAAGAGTGCTGTTGTAGTTTTGAGGTGCAAATTTAAAGTTGCGTTGCAATTCTGACGCGCTGAGTTGTCTGGGAGGAATATTTCTTGCTACTGGTATTGGTATCAGATACACCTGAATTTAGTTTATGTTAATTTAAACTTAGCGGATAGGAAATTACTTAAAATAATTATTATTATCTATATATTTAATTAAATAATTATAAGCACCACAGACGTCCTCTTGTGATTTCTACACACTCCAGTCCATTCAAGGTTGTCTGGAAGAGATCGCCATCCTGCGATAAAACTGCCAATTTATAGTACTCTTCTCCGTTTTTAAATGTATAGTGTAAATGTATTTTTTTGGTGTGCAATAAAGAGGATTTGTATTGTATTTGTATTAAAGTAAGCCGAATCATTTGTGCAAAGCACTAAACAAAATTGAAAAGGGGCGATGTCCAGGAACCTGGACGCCACGACATCGCTCCCCCTTCTATCTCTGAGTGCAAATTGAGCGTGCCTACTGGCAGGCACTGGACAGGGACTGGTGTTACATTTCAATCTGACGAAACAAAAAACTTTAAATGGACGATATAATGAAACAACTTTTTAAACGGATAAAACTTGCGTATTTTTTTTTTGCGTGTCGTGGTGGCGCATTGGTTACGGACCCGCTTTGCAAGCGCGTGGGTGTGGGTTCGAACCTGGCATGTACCAATATGACTTTTTCTATGTCATATGTACTTTCTTAGTTTAAGACACCACTGACTAACGGTGAAGAAAAACATCGTAAGGAAACCTGGACTTTAATAGTCTGAAATCACCAACCCGCAGTGAGCTAGCGTGGTGATTAATGCTCAATCCTTCTCTGTATGAGAAGAGGCCTTTGCCCTATATTGGGACAGTTACAGGCTGATTTATTTATTTATATTTATTTATTTTTATAAAACGACGATATTTTAAATGGAATTGCTTAAAATATTCTAATAGCTTATTTGAAAAGAATTTCGGCTCAAATTTTTACATAAAGTCCTTCAATGTGATCTTTCATGACACCCTGTATTAGCAGCAAACCCTTAACTACCGCATTAGAGGGGCGTAACGCTGACGCGGGTACACGCGACCGACCCACCCATCCCTTGTTTATACTTCTTTCAATTTACATTCCTTTCTTCTCCAGATATCTCGCCTAACTTAATGTTTATAATTTTCTTAGAATAGCCTAGAGCTAGCATTTATTTTAGGGACACTTTATTTGAAGACAGTTGAATTTATGCAAAGGGCCAGCGCATACTGGCTGACGCTGAAGAAAGGATTTTTTTTTTTTTTAATGGATCTGTGTAATTGGTTTTTTTTTAAACAAACAATCAAATCTGATGTCTTAAGTTTTCGCGAGCACTATAGTATAAAGTAAAGACGCTGATATTGTCTGTCTTTTTTCCGCTTACTTCCAAATCACTCAACGGATTTTGATACGGTTTTCATTATCATTTGAGGATTAGGTACTTCCGGAAGGTTTATGTGTACAATATGATGTTACAGTAGAGAAAAGCCGTCGTGCGAAGCCAGGGCGGGTTAGTAACCTAAGTATATAAAAAAACAACTTTTTATGTGCTATCACAGTTTTTATTTTATCTATTTTACTCTTACGTTTAAAATGCTATTGCAATTAAGTCTTTCCGGTATTGTCGGATGCCAAACGGCCTTTGAAATTATGTAAAAAGAGTGCACCTATGTTTGCCCATAGTGCACTATATCATCTCCTGCGAAGTTGGCTGAGATTGGCTGTGACCAAATTTCCGTTAGGTTAGTTTACATTATAATGCAATGCTTGGAGTACGATTTCCGTGCTCAATCTTTACCCATTGAAAAATATACTGTATTTAGATTACATAAGTTTTAAATTACATTGATTTATTCGATATCTTCTACAGTGCCACCCGTACTGTGCGTTGGCTCTAATTCGGCTTTAGTTTTCGAAATAAATCCCTATTTTTAGGTCCGTAAAAATGTCTCTACATTGCCGATTTGGGATTTAAAAAATGACAGGCATTTTTCTGGCTTGTAGAAGACCCTGAAAGCGGCGATTTAGTCTTAGATTTAGTGAATTTAAAAAGTCTAGAGGCCTAGAAATCGAAGCCGATTCTTATTGTCTCATAAAAAAATCAATGGGTGTAATATTTTATGCAAAGCGGGGGAGCTTTGCATAAAAAACTACATCTGTTGTTTTTAGGGACCACCATCTTACTTTTTTATGCAAAATAGTTTAGTTTGCTTTCTTAATTCATTATAACAAAACACTGGTATTCAGCTGCAAGACTCCGGTAGACTGGAAGATTCCGGTAAGACTGGAAGCCGATCCCAAAATAGTTGGGAAAAAGGCTAGGCAGATGAATCAGGTAATATAAATACATGCTACGTACTCCTTATAAGGGGTGGTTGTAACTACCATCTAATTGAATGAAGAAGAGAATTTCGAAAATACAGGCGGGGTTACGAATAGCCTAGTGGCAGAGTGACTGGGGGTTTACGCAGTAGGTCGCAAATAGGTAGGATTCAATTCCCGCACGTAACGATTTTTTCTTCTACAAAATCTCTAACTTTAGTGTTCGCATAGTATGCATAAATATTTTATAAAAATGTATAAAAAATTGTTAAGTATTTTATGCATAGGTACTTTGTAAATGGATTTCGTTTGAATTAGAAACTAGTCGGGCAACCCCGAAATTAATCCGTACACACCACACGTGAACGGAAAAATCGATTTGGTCGATAAAAAAAGTTAAGTTAAATATTTCAAAGACGACATTTCTTTTATTTCTCAATATTCTAAATAAGTTAGGTCTGTGAAATAGGCCGTTACAAAAATGCCTTCAAAATACCTGCTAGACTGATCATATTTCCATACAATAAACATAATGTATAAAACATGGCGTACTCGGGCCTCGTCAAGACGGTGAGGGACTCGCCTCCAAATTTGCAGACTTTGTTATTCAGATTTGTAATAGCGGTATCAAAGGGCGAGAGTTTGCCCACATTCAACTACAGGGTTGCTAGCTCAAATATTAGATTTAAAATATGCTCAAATATTTAATATTAAATAATAATATTAGCTCAAATATTTAATATTAAAAAATATTAAATATTTGAACATTATTAGCTCATTGATTGACCTCATTGACCTCGGATAGCACGTAAAGCTGTTGGCCCCGGCTGTCAATTGTAGATCTTTGACAGTCGTTACGGGTAGTCAGAAGCCTGAAAGTCTGACAATCAGTCTTACCCAAGGGGTATCGTGTAACCCAGTATCTGGGTTGTGGAGGTCTGATAGGCAGTCGCTCCATGTAAAACACTGGTATTCAGCTGCATCCGGTAAGACTGGAAGCCGACCCCAACATAGTTGGGAAAAGGCTAGGCAGATGATGATATTAGCTCATTGATTTCGAGAATGCCCGACTAGTTTCGGACCCAAACGTAGTCCATTTTCAAGAGCGAGTGTAGTTGCGGACCTCACACACAATATTATATAGTACTTAGCAGTAAAGTAAAGTAAAGTAAACTTTATTGTTTTTGATTGAGTAAGGTACAGATGTTATTTATACTTATGATAGTGTTACATCAATCAGCCCATTTTGAGCATACAATAATTTTAGAAGAAACTTATGGGAATTTATACAGATAACAATAAAACCAAAATAAGTAGAACCAGGTTACAATCAAAATTATCAAGGCTTATTTTTTGATTCCAGAAATTCCTTAACAGCATAAAAACATTTTTCAATTAGCCATCTTTTTAAACGTAGTCTAAATAGCCTTAAGGACAATTCTCTTAGGGACTGGGGTATTTTATTTAAAAAATTTAACACACATAAATATGCTATTTTTATGGAAAAGCAGTATTACAATTTGGAATCTTAGTCTTTGGCTAAAAAGGCTTTTTTTACTATTTTTTTCAAATAATTGTGGATATTTCCTGACAAATAGTCCAATTTGCAGCAGCAGGTTGTTGTACATTTTGTCATAGGCTTTAATTAAGGCTTTAGAGTGGATCTAACGGCGATTGCAGCCAAACCTTGATGGCAGTTTCAAAGCAAGAATTAATTAGTATTCCACAAAAGGGCTAGGGTCCTTGTTGTGTACCGTTGCCCTCGCTCTAGTGAGCTCATTGGCACGTTCGTTGTTAGTAATAGGCATCATTGACATGGAACGGCTATGACGTTGAGCATGACCTATCTTAAAACTACTCTATTCCTTTCTATCGATGTACTCTTTTCTTCTACAAAAATAGGGTTGAGAATATACAGTGTTATTTTTAAAACACCGGCAACTTGAAAAGGGGTCATTAAACTCATCATTATGAACAACTTTACTATGGGACCAACCCTGATATCGCAAAAAAAATCAGCTGTTCCATACATTTATGTTCTCATGATTCAACAAATTGTATGGAACAGCTGATTTTTTCAGGGTTGGTCCCATAGTAAATGTTGTTCATAATGATGAGTTTGATGACCCCTTTTCAGGTTGCCGGTGTTTTAAAAATAACCCTGTATATCGTAATGATTTAATTAAATCGACAACCAAAACTCAACATACACTTTGCACTGAAGATCGCAAACATGGACATATGAAAAAATTAATTGAAACCGTATTTAATCAATCCGACGATCAGTTTTAATTAATTTTTAAATTCTCAGAACGGCAGCCCTAGGCGCAGACGACCGCCCCACGACTGGTTCAATTTTCCATTGAAAACTATCTGGTACAGTCAACAAAAAGGTTAAAATTAATAGCTTTGATAGCTCAGTGGTATGACCGTTGTCTCAGGGCAAGCCAGAGGTTTCACCAGGTTTGAACCCCTTTAACTTTTCGACATTTTGACGTAAGTTATGTGCGTATAATATTGTGCGTATAATTATCACTTAATCCGTGCCTCGGAAAGCACATAAAGCGGTTGACTGGCAAGTCAGAGGTCTTAAGTTCGGACCTAAGGCGCACACCTCTGATGTTTCGTAAGTTATGTGCGTATCGTGTTATTATATATTGTACGTCAGATTGCCGTCCCATCGGACTATATAAGAGTGAGGGAATAGAGAGTGCACCTGTGTTTGCTCACACACATGTGCACTATAATATCTCCTGCGTATTGACCGAAGTTTGGTCTGGGGAACATAATTATTACTATATTGGGTTAATTTTGTTGCCGACTGTACTCCTATACTCCTGGGAACTGGACGCGAATTAAAATTAAATGTAATAATACTGAAGCAGTCGCGTCTCGTAGTTACGCGTATATTTAACGAGCAAGCAAAAAGGCTTGCTATAGGTCGTGGTGGCGCATTGGTTACGGACCCGCTTTGCAAGCAAGTGGGTGTGGGTTCGAACCTGGCATGCTAATGTGACTGTTTCAATGTCATATTCGAACTTTCTTAGTTAATAAGACACTGACTAACGTCGAAGGAAAATCATCGTGAAGAAACCTGGACTAGACAGTTTGAAATCGCCAACACTCAGTGAGCTAGCAAGGAGATAAATGCTCGTTCCTTCTCTGTATGAGAAGAGGTCTTTGCCTTGTAGTGGGACAGTTGCAGGATGACTTATTTCATTTTTATTATAGGTTTTACTTTTTTATACTTAAATATTTCGGCAGTTAGTTAATCGGTTAAAATAGTTGCAATAAATAAAGATATAATGTCCTCCTGACCGAATTTCGGTCACAGCGGCCAATCTCAACGAAGATTAGCCAACTACGCAGGAGACATTACAGTGCACAAGTGTGTGCGCAAACACAGTTGCCCTCTCTATTCCCTCACAATCATAATCCGATGGGTCGGCAATCCGACACGAAAATAAAGATAATAGTAGAAAGAATGTTATAATTATTATGAGCAGGATTTGAAGTACTATATTTAGTGTTCTTCTTCTTATCGTGTGGTTGTTGAACAACCCGGTTTCAGAGTTTAAACCGCCCGTAAGCCTCTGACATGGCTTTACACACCATTGAAAAATCTCTCAGGTGTGCTGGTTTCATCACGATATTTTCCCTCACCGTTTTAGAAACTGATAATCACTACATAGTATAAAACAAAGTCGCTTCCCGCGTCTGTCTGTCCCTATGTATGCTTAGATCTTTAAAACTACGCAACGGATTTTGATGCGGTTTTTTTAAATAGATAGAGTGATTCAAGAGAAAGATTTATATGTATAATACATGCATATTAGCGTAACCGTGCGAAGCCGGGGCGGGTCGCTAGTTAATTTATAATACGCGGATAACTTACGAAAAGTCAGAGGTACCTTGGGATCGAACTCCAGACCTCTGACTTGTCAGTCGACGGTCATACCACTAGGCTATCAGAGCTATCAGTTTATGGATTGCAATAAATAAAGATTAATAATACTTTGTAGAAACAAAATGTTATTAGTAGGATTTGAATTCAAGTAGTACTACATTTAGTGTTAAGAAGACGTCTAAAGCTCCTCGCAAATCTGTCTTAACAACGAGTTATATTCGTGTAGGTATGCAGTTGGTTCGTAGAGCTTAGTCTTTTGTCTAGGGGCGCGCGTTCTGCCTACAACACGTACGTTACCCGCTCATTATTTAGATCCAACGTACCGTGAATCGCGCCGCGAATGTGTTGACAACCTGAGGTTGCTTTTTTTTTATTTATGACGAAAATGGTATTACCAACTTTATGAGTTGGTATACGTATGTTTGTCATAAGTATGTCTGTTACCATTTTATCTTGCCATCATTACCATCTACAATGAGTTCCGTACTGTATATAGAATTACCCTTGAACGATACAATTGTCTATAGAAAGCACGGTTCACCGATGAATGCTTATAATACGAAATAACTATTGACCGATTTAAATGCGTTTTTTCTTGCTAAAATAACAAGTCACCAGAGTATAAAGAACCACGAAGCAAATACTAAGTAAAGAAGTCTTTATAACTGTGACTCTTACGACAGTGTAAATGCCGTGCTCAGAGGTCCGTCAAGGAACACTTGTGGGTTTTTGTTATTTTTTTCCTTGGTATAAAAAAAACCAAAAAGAGTTTAAAAATAAGTTGTTCTATTGCGTGATTGTAAATGTAGAGCCATCACTAAAAATGGGCCGATTCCCTCTTACAAAATATGGACTTGAAATAACCGTATAAGTACCTTGGTGCCTCGACTTTGATTTTGGGAACGTTGCCTTTAAGTTTACCTTTTCAATTAGTTTATTTCTAGGTATATATATACTTAGTTATTATTATTGTGCCCGACCTTATATAAATGATTTCATTTAAAAAAAAACATAAAAAATGACCAACAGTTTGTAACCCCTGGCGCTGTGTGAAGGCGTCGTATCTACGCTGACACACGTGACATTGTCACAACATCGCTAGCTCGCAGACGATGACCTGTTTGACATCTGACGTGAACAATAATGACACTTAGAAAATAATGTCATAAGAAATAATTCAAGAGATTGTTATTGACTGTGTAGTATCTATGAGTTGGTTATTTTATTAACAAGTTCGTCTCACCGTGTGTGCAGACACCTGATCTTTTTGATTAGTTTAATCACAGCATAATAAACATACAGTAAGGAAACCACGTACAAACGGCACACTCACACAAACATGCGCAACGACACGCGGACACATTGTTAATACTGCCATGATACTGCGAGCACCGCGACGTTCATTTAGGTGTTTTAGTGTGCGGTTTCGAGCGTTTGTACGTAGTTTCCGTACTGTATGATTATTATACTGTGGTTTAATTGTATGGAAGGGAAGGGATAAAAAACATTTTAAAATTTGCTAAAAATTAATTTGCTGAAATCCATTTATCTTTTTCAGAATTTATTTTTTAAACTTTTTCATTAAATATTCTATTCTTCTTATATTTTAGACGTAAAATTCTAGTACAATTTTATACATGTTTTATTTCATAAGGTTAAAACTGAAATAAGTCTTTGTGAAATTTTCAATTTTCTAGAGTCTGCAGCGGAGAATACGTTTTGAAGACGCCACTGGGATTTATATGAACGCCTCTCGGGTAAAACTTTATATTATGAAACTGAATTTTTATTAAAAATACTGATTTTAATTTAATTTTAAAACCGTTATTTGTTCTGACCGGTCTTTCTTTATTTGTGGTTGTTGAACAACCTGCAGTTGTACTAGTGTGTAGTCGACTGACATTGTTCTCACATAAGACCTCAGAACAATGTAACCTAAAATATTGTAAGCCATTATTTAAAAGAGCAACCATGGAGTTTCTTGCCAGATTCTTCTCCATGAGGGGTAGGCTGCCCTTGGAACTGGCAATTACTATTTGTAAGTGCTTAATGGTCTACATGAAAAAAAAATATTTTGATTGATTGATTGAGTTTAAACGGCCCGTAGATGGCTTTACACGCTGTTGAAAAATCTCTCAGGTGTGTTGGTTTCCTCACGATGTTTTCCTTCACCGTTTTAGCAAGTATCCAATATTATTTTTTTAATACGCACATGAATCTGAAAAGTCAGAACTGGTGCCTGGGTTTCGAACCTACGACCTTTGACTTGGCAGTCCAACGCTCGCTATCACTGCTTAGGCTGTTCTGATTCTGACCGGTACAGAGTGATCTGACGTAGTCGTAAAAGTCCTGGGTTCTTAATTTTTATTTTTAGTTTCAGCTGTCACCGCCTCTAGATGTAATCACATCTAGAGTCACGTTTATAATAAACAATATTATTACTATTCATAAGTGCCTAATGGTCTACATGAATAAAAATATTTTGATTTTGAGACTCCTTTTTGCCAAGCTGTACCTTCTGTACAACCTAGAGCCCAGCATAAAAAAAGAAAAAAGTGGTGCTCTCTGATAATTTATTATTTTCAACACTACATGTTCAAGTGACTATAAACCCGGGAAGTTATCTACCATTAGCCCTGTTACCCGGTCCCGCGAAAAAGGGTAATTCTCCCCAATTTAATGCGGTACCAACTGATTTTATTATGCCTATAAAACCGTTACCGTATCGTAAATATTTATATTGACTTTACTATTCATAGGTTAGGTGAAGGTACAGAGAATGCAGATAGACACAATGAGCTGCAATCTTCATCTTCTTCGTCGTATCGCTGATCATCATTGCCTAGCCTTTTCCCAAGTATGTTGGGGTCGGCTTCCAGTCTTACCGGATGCAGCTGAATACCAGTGTTTTACATGGAGCGACTGCCTATCAGACCTCCACAACCCAGATACTAGGTTACACGATATCCCATGGTAAGACTGGTGGTCAGACTGTAACGACTGTCAAAGATCTACATTTGACAGCCGGGGCCAACAGCTTAACGTGCTATCCGAGGCATTGAGAGTGATAATTCATTTATAATACGCACATAACATACATAAAGTCAGAGGTGCGCGCCTTGGGTTCGAACCCGAGACCTCTGACTTGCCAGTCAAAAGGTCATACCACTAGGCTATCACGACTCGCGCCACTCGACACTCGTCGTATCGCTGATACAATATTATTACTTAAGTTTATATTTTTATCTAAAGAAAGAAAAAGGTTTTATTCCCACAAGAAAAATGATGATATGAAAAAAAAGAATAATAAAAAAAAAGAACAGAATAGAAATAACAAGTAATAAACAAGAACAGAAGTGTTTCCACTTCTCTAAAGGAAACACCTTATGCTTCTAGAATATGCTTCTTCTGCCTCTACGTTTGACGTGTAGGTAATGAGCTGACAGTCAAAGTCACCACCAAATGGAGCCCGGTGACAACATGGTTCTACCACCATAAAATCGTTTAGAGCCATGCTGGTTTCTGTTTACCGTAAGTGTCCACGTTTTGGCTCCGTATGTTATAACAGGTAGGATCTATTTAGTACACAAGCTAAGCTAAGCTAAGTTATAATATCAAATTTTCACTAAAACCTTTTAGCAAGAGTTATTTTTAACAAAATTACACGACTGCATCATCGATTTAATGGCAACATCAATCAAAGTCACTTATTCAACTCTTCCAAAAATGATTGATGGCAATTAGTTCAATAACATTGAAAATATTTTATAAATATGCTTAATAATAAACGCGAGACGTTGTATTTATTTTAATAGCTTTAAATATATTTCAGACTTCATTTAGTACTTAGCTTAGGGGTATTTATTTAGCCTATATCGTCCTACTAGGCTCCTCCCTCCTACCACTTGTGTCGGTCCAAATGCCATCTAAGACCAATCCTTCGACGTGAGTCGAGTTCATCCCACCACAACCTCCTGGGCAATACATAACTTAAAATAAGAATAAATAAAAAAAAAAAACGCTCTCGATCCAGTCACCTTTCTTATAAAAAAATAAAAAATGGATTCATCCGTTTGGGAGCTAAGATGCTACAGATACACACTAAAACTTCAAACAAGGTTAAAAACCCCTCTTTTTCTGTTGGCGGTTAAAAATATTTGTCTACCTTCTAATCTATAAAGTATAAAGGAAACTCGCTGTTTTTGTCCGTCTGTTTTTTCGTATACCTATAACCGGTAACAAAATCCGTATCAAAATAGTTTTATTTAAAACAGTAATGGTAGACCTTCAGATCCTGGACCCGATAGCATCGTTACAGCTGGACGCGACTTAGTTAGGTTTATATTATCAGATAGGGCGGTAAATCCTACAATACTGCAACCTCTGGATTTGTAACTTAACCTACAAAGAAGGCTAGATATCGGTCCCGAGGTACGGTATTTTTATCACCCGCTGTAATGCGGTGTGAAAATTTATTTAGAGCGAGCAACTTGCGGCCCGCTGAGACCCTAAGGACGCCGTTTTATATTGCGGCCCGGAGGTTTAATGTTAACGAATCACCTGCCGAATTTAATACAATTTAAAGTCTACTGAGTTTTTTGAAGATGTATTGGATGTTTGGGGGTTGAGTTAAAGGTAAAAAATATGTACGAAAGGAAACGATAAGAATATAATGAAGATACTTTATTCAAACAACTAACATAACTTTAAAATACAAGTAATATTAAAACTAACACCAAAACTAAAATAAAAAGAGAAAAACTTAATCTAAAAGACCGCTTCCAGTGGGCAATGTCCCCAAAACGCTGCTGGCTGCATGGCCACATTGAATGGCAACGCTAAGCCTTTGAGCTAGGTATAGGCCAGTGTTTTGATCCCGAGTAGCTTCGACCAGACGCCCCGATAGTTCTTTAAAAATTTTTCGAGCTCCCGGCCCCCACGACCCTAGCGTCTCGACCCCAAAAGGCTCAAATAAGTAGCCGCTATCCAGGGATATTTGCGACTTTTGATTCCGCCGAATATAATAATTGATGAAAATAATAATTTAAGTCTCACCGAAATAATCCCGAATCCTTTTTTTTTGTGGTATTCAATTTTGTGTGAGATTTACCTATCTTTAACAGCCGGTACGTGACAAGGGATTTTATATTGTGTGTGTCTCATTTTTGACCTTTGATGAATTAATTATTGACAAATCCCTTGTCGATTTCGGCTACGGAGGCTGCGCGGTGCTCTGACCTCAACTCCAATTCTGTGAGTTTTGGTGGTGTTCCCTGATAATTTATTAACCTAATTTTGTTAAGAGTATATGGAGTAAAAGTAGGTTTGAGTAAAATGCAATAAATTAATATAATTTAAGATGTTTGACAATGTTATTCTACTCAAAATCAAGTTCAAAGTCAGTTTTATAAATGCATTCTGTCTGCACTAAGTCTAAGGTAAAAAATTACAATAAACGGCTCTGATTCTCTAACTATTTATTTTACTTGCAAAGATAGTTATAAACTATATTAAAGAACTTAAAGAGCAGAATTGTAATATATTATTAAAACTTGGTATTGTATGAAAGACAAATTATTTGACTTGCAATCGCAGCGTCTGGGGAGCTCCGTCGAAACAATGTTGAAATTTCAAATTCTCAACGTTTGTATTGAGGGGAACGCTAATAGAAATTACTGAGAAAGGGAGCTTGGCTTGTGAAGCTAAATTGGAAATAATTAAGTAACTTTCTAACGATATGTTGATAAATGTAAGAATTTACATATTTTCCCCTTTTTATTACATTGGGAATGCAAAATTATTCTACACATTTATACAAACATTTATAATTGATTTTACAACCCTCGGGCAGCAACCTTAATTCAGTTTAATTATATTTGTTTTTTCCACGGGGTTTAAAAACTTCGACTACCAAAAAGACCATTTTATAATTACAATAAGTTTTACTACCTTAAATATAACCTTAACAATAAATCAACCCCAAGGAAAATAAAACATGTTTTCCAAAATGTCTACAATTTTATGCAATGCAAATTCGTTGAACGGGGGAAGACTTGGAAAGTGTCGCTTATTGAAACCATTGGGAGAGTTTGCAAACCAGTTATACTTTAGTTTAGGACTGAGCACACTCGGAATAAGAAACGCTATGATTAAAATGAAAGGTATTGTAACAATTACCACCAACTTATTATTGAATTTATAAAACTCTTTGCTTGATTCCTTAACCTTTAGCCAAACGTGTTAAGCACTGAAAGCCTAGTGGTATGACCGTCGACTGACAAGTCAGTGGTCTCGAGTTCAATCCCAAGGCGCTCACCTCTGACTTTTCGTATGTTATGTGCGTATTATAAATTAAGTATCTGTAGCTAAAACGGTGAGGGAAAACATCGTGATGAAACCAGCACACCTGAGAGATTTTTCAATGGTGTGTAAAGCCATGTCAGACGCCTACGAGCGGTTTAAACACTGACACCAGGTTGTCCATCAACCATACGATAAGAAGAAGAACATGTTGTCTATCTCTATTTTGAATGAATCAATACGAGAACACAAACAAAACAAACATAGGGAAAAAAAGAAACAAATAAAAATAAATGAAAATAACAATTAAAAGGTGTCCAGATCTTTATGGCAAGTACTGGTAGGTACTATTTTGTAGCCATGTCTAGACATGTCAGAGGCCTACGACTTACGAGCGGTTTAAACACTGACACTAAGTTGTCTATTAATCATACAATAAAGAAGAAAGAAAGATCTCTATTTTCAAAGTTTATTAACCGTAAAATATGAAACAAATTGATACGACATGACAGATGTTTTACTCATAAATTATATTATTAATGTATCGGAAAATGAATCTTTTATATTATTTCAATTTGAAAGAGTGGCGTTTTCTATACAGAGATATTGAATGTCTGCGCTGCGCTTCAAGAGGCAATGACCGATTTCAATGCTAGTCTCGGCTTTTGGAATGCTTTCATGTCGAAGTTGATTAGGAAGAAGGCAATGGACCCGACCAATCCTGACTATTTTTGGAAATAAAATATCTTAAATGGGTTTAATTTAAAAGCATGTGTCTCCCTAGCCTTATTATTTCTAAACTTTGATGGGGTCGGCCTCTAATCTGACTAGATGCAGCTGAATATAAGTTTTCTAAGGAGCGATTGCCTATTTGACTCCTGCAAATCAAAGGGATAGGATATTCTAAAGTTAAATCAGTTGTCAGGAGGGTACTTACTCCCTATGACCTATGACATACTACTACTACTTGTCAATTAAAAACATGAGTAAGTTTAAAAATTAATTTTAAAAAGGTTACTTTTGATAGCATAAAAAAATAATTCCATAAAGTGCAAATCAGGACAAATTCGGACAAAATAATAATATTGCTTCTTAAACGTTGAAAAATATATAGGGTTATTTGTAAAACACCAGCCTCCTTGAAAGGGGTCATTAAACTCATCTTTATGAACAACTTTTGCTATGGGACCAACCCTGAAATAGCAAAAAAAAAATCAGCTGTTCCATACATTTATGTTCACATGACTCAACAAAATGCTGGAAGAAGATGCTGGTGTTTTACAAATAACCCTGTATAGTAAGTCTGTCAGTTTCCAATTATATAAAAAAATACCGTCTTACTCTTGCCTTTGCGCACAAAAGTGTGCACTAAAACATCTCCTGCGTAGTTGCTAATCACCGTTGAGATTGGCCACTGTGACCGAACAACAAATGAATTAAATTAAAAGATTTCTATACAATAAAGTAATAATATATTCATAGTTAGCCCATAGCAGCGTTGGGGTAATTGTTCGAAAGTATTCAGCAATGAACTATTGTGTCCACAGTCCACGGACCACGTTCAAATATTCACCGCAGATGTCGGTAATACGTGTCGAAATTGCCATAGACATTGTGCAGATATTTTAAAAATTCGATCAGCTATCGGCGCAGGAGAAAGTGCACAAGTGTGTGCGCAAACACATGTGCACTTTATTCCCTCAATCTCATAATCCGATGGGACGTTAATCCGACACGCTAGGAGAGAGATTAGGCGCAGGAAGAACGGTTTTACGTGTTCTCCGAGGCGCGAATCAAAATGATAATTATTTTTATTTATTCTAATATGCACAGAACTTGCGAAAAGTGTTACGGTAGGTTCGAACCTGAGACCACTGACTTGCCAGTCAAACAGTCATACCTTTAGGCTATCACGACGTAAAACTCCAGTATTATATTAATATCTTAATAGCGCAGTCTCAGGGTCGAAACACCCATTACCAATGATATATTGAGACCACATAGAGTTTTAAGAAATATTGCACTTGGAAATAGTAGATAACTAAATCTTAGTTTTTACTAACTTTTAAAGTGAAAAATGTGTCTGTTTCATATGATAAAAGTATTTTTTGTTGTAACTACTGTTTTTAATAGATAATGTTTTGGTAATTTTTAATAACGACGTATGGTTAAATAAATAAATCAGCCTGTAACTGTCCCAATAGCAAAGGCCTCTTCTCATACAGAGAAGGATTGAGCATTAATCACTCGATTTCAGACTATTAAAAGTCCAGGTTTCCTTACGATGTTTTTCCTTCACCGTTAGTCAGTGGTGTCTTAGATTAACTAAGAAAGTATATAAGATTGAAAAAGTCACATTGGTACATGCCAGGTTCGAACCCACACCCACGCGCTTGCAAAGCAGGTCCGTAACCAATGCGCCACCACATGTGGACTGAATAATTTGATATTATTGTTAGTTGTTGATTTTATTGTTAAAAAACGATTAGGAATAGAATTCGTCAATGAATATAGCAGTCTCTATTGTAATACTTACATAAAACAATTGTTCAGTCCACGTGTTCGTTTCACATCAAGCCATGCGCATTGACGCGTATTTATTACCAAATATTAACAAATACATTGTTGTCATGAATGAATAAAGCAGGTCTAAACAACAGGCTTATTATAATCGACGAATACATAACTATAAATACTATATACCTACTATATATATGTATCTACGTACGTCAGGGGTAACCTCTGGAAGTACCGATCCGCTACTTTATCCCTGAGTGCTATAGGCTATTTTTATTCCGAAAATAGTTAAGTTTTCAGTCAAAAAAAATAACAATATCTGTGATTCAAGTCAGAAAAAAAACAGGCAAACTGGTTGCTTATCAACGTGTGTTTACGGGAAAATTTAATACGGGAAAATTTAATTTAACGCGGACGAAGTCGCGGGCAACAGCTAGTTGGTTATATTTTCACAGAGCAGCATTCATCATCATCATCTTGATCATCATATATTTAAACATCAATGGCCTAAATCTACCGACTGCTGAATAAAGACCTCTCTCTATTTTTTTTGCCACCAGGCCCTGTTTCATAGTCTATGGATTGGCCCTCCCTAGGTAAATTCAAAAATGGAATAGAATTTGCATGAAAGTATGTAAGTTATGGTAAAGAAAGAAAAATAGTTTATTCTTTCTGGGCTGATTAAAAACAAACAATGACAATAATAAAAAAAAATATTAGAAAAAAAAGAATTAAGTGTGGCAACATTTCTTTCAACTGACAGGCTAGCCAAGATATTCGGTGCCTGCCTATTGCCAGTAACAGGAATTTAACAAAAAGCGGTGGAACAGAGCCTTAAACTTTTACATTGATATACCTATCTTTGTTAAAAGCATGACTTATTTAGTAACTAAACAATATTTAATAAAAAAATTACCTTCCATCAGTAGTAGCGTGCTCTAATATATTTAAGCTACTCCTAGACTGAGCTAACTAACTGCGCATCTAAGCTTCTTAAGCCAATTTTTACGACTGCAATATCCGCTGTGAGCCAATTAAGTCGGTGTAGCTCAATGAAACAGAAGTTCACGCAGATTCCCGCTCAGTCAGGATATTAACCGTTTGACGTATGCCAAATGAACTGATGCCTTTGTAGTTTAAAATTGGAACACTTATTGCAATTCGTTGTTTGAATTTTGGATGGAACACGTTACGTGGTTTTTTTAAATAAAAAAGCTGCCTATTGCGCATCGGACTCGGCGCAGTATAGAGTTTTTAATCTAACTGTAGATAAATCTGGAACTTTATTCTGATACTTAAGTATAACAAGAATGTTTTTTTTTTACATATTTAAGCATAAGTCGAAAAGTAATCTATATATATAAAAATGAAACCCGTTTTCCGTTGTCTTGACATAGCATGAAAACGGCTTGACCGATTTGGCTGATTTTGGTCTTGAATTATTTGTGGAGATCCAGGGAAGGTTTAAAGGTGAGAAAAAGGGGTACAGTAGGGTAGTGTAGGGTAGGGTAGGGGTAGTGTAGGGTAGGGTAGGGGTAGTGTAGGGTAGGTTAGGGGTAGGGTAGTGGGTAAAGTAGGGTAGGGGTAGAGTAGGTTAGGGGTAGAATAGGGTAGTGGGTAGAGTAGGGTAGTGGGTAGATTAGGGTAGGGGTAGAATAGGCCTTGAAGTAGGATAATCACGCGTACGAAGTCGCGCGGGGCAGCTAGTTGTAAATAAATCTGGACCTTTATTCTGATACTAAAGTATAACAAGAATGTTTTTTTTTTTACATATTTAAGCATAAGTCGAAAGGTAATGAGCAAACCCTTTTAGATGTCATCCATAATAAACTACGTACAAACGCTCGAAACTTGCACGACGCGTCATTGATACTGCGATGATACTACGAGTACCGCGACGTTCGCTTAGGAGTCTCGTCGTTACCCAATATTACGCATGTTTGAGTGAGTGTGCCGTTTCGAACGTTTGTACGTAGTTTACGTAATATGATTATTATACTGTGATAATAGTATTCTAAGAGTAATTCCTAAGAAGATTGTAGATCTATGTTATGTTCTATAAAAAAAGTGAGGCTTATAAAGATCGCATCAAAGAAGTTCTTGATAGTAACATCTCATTCTGAAATGGCTTCGTATTTGATATTATATCCCGCTCGGATTTTTAAAAGTCTTGACGATCCTTCCCGATTGTTCTCACCTCGTGTCACTTAGTACAAGAGTCAAGATCTAGAAAATTGATTTTAACCTGACTTTCAAAAAGAGGGGGTTATTGAGCATGTTACTGATACTATTATAATTAATAATACCTTGGCCACCCCTTCCATTGTAAAGGAAACTCATAAAGTTCCAAGGTTAATGGCATTCAAAGTTCCCCTGAAGTTGAGACTCATTAATTATTGTGTTCCTATGGTGAATATGGCTGTAACATGCTTTATGTGTATCTAACGTAGTTCTTGATTATGTTATGACAAGATTTCTATGGTGTGGTGTAATCAGCATGACTAGATTTAATTAGTTTTGGTAAAAGATCTTTAAATTATACTAGCTGTCGCCCGCAACTTCTTGTTAATTAACCTACTAATATTATAAAAGTTTGGGAGGATGTATGGAATGATGTTTTTTTTCTCTTTCACGAAAAAACTTGAAACGCCTTGAGACCAAACTCCGAAATAGTAAATAAAGTAGAAATGAGTAGAATAGTAAATAGAGAAAAGAGGATTTTTCGGTAAGATCAATCTGTTTTATTTGATGGTAATCAACAAACAGTAATCAAAACTAGTACTAGTATAATTAAATTTTAATTCTTTCATCATTACAAGACAAAAGGACCAACACGCAATATGATATCGCTTCTTAACTCAGATAAGTCTTAAAAGACATTAATTTCCAATCTATCTCTAAGGTATAGTCATCTAATTAAAACCAAGAACATTCAATAAAACAAAGAATAGTTTCCCTCAAATATAGAAAAAAAGCACACATTTACAGCAATATCTCATCATTAAACCGTCTAAAGCGATTTATGCAGAAATTATCCTAATTCTTAGAGTTTCGACGTCCCGTCTCGGACCACCGCTCATCTGCATTTAAATTATGGATTTAAATAAAACCTCGACTCTCAGTAAAATGGCGGGCGGATAAAAGCTAGAGACGGTCAAGACGAATTTGAGTAGAATAGTAAGGGTTCACGACGTTTAAGATTAAATTTTTAATGAGGATTCCGGTTCTTGAGAATTTCATAAGACTTTCTTTGAATTACTGCATCCCTTGATAAAGAAGTACCGAAAATTGTACTAATTAAATATGCATTTATAATGAGCAAGTGTATAAAGGTTTGTTGGGTTATCCTTCTTTTATTGAAACTACGAAGCTACTGACAGATATGATTTTTGCATAGAGTCATCCTCCTAGCTTTAATATTCCCAAACAAATGTACGGCCGGACCGGGCGGGACCGGCTAATAATTTACTAACCAGATGCATCTGAATATCAGTTTTCCACGGAGCGACTACCTACCTGAAAATCAGAAGTCAGAGGCGTGAAGCTTAAACTTCGACTTTTTCTGTACCATATATTTTATACTGCACATTTTTCTAGCTCTACGACTAGCCGCGAAAAAGACTAGCTCCTACTAGCTAGCTAGCTGTAACTAATTTATTATTTTAATCCAGAATTCCAGAACAAATAAATGCATGTAGATAATTGGATTTCGACATTTATCTCGTCGATTTGGATTAACCGTTCACTGCTCGTGTATAAAAAAACGTGATATGAATTTATACTAGGCACGTAATTAATTTCATTATGAAATATTATATTGTTTATTGTTATTTGTTTTAGTTTCCTATCGCTGCTGGAATTATTTATCGAGCTTGTACCCTTCAAAGTAAGATGTCTAATGACTTCTAAGTTCATTGGTAACAGGGTCTACTACTTACCTAGCATGCCTTCTAATACACAGCATGTATAAGTCCACTGTTAGGCCTCTTCTAGTATGCAACACTTATTTTGTGCGCTCTTTAGGTGTTTGCCTCGCAAGCGGGTTGGCGATCGCAGTAGCAGATGGTTGCTAGTACACAGTAGGATGCTGTTGCCCATCCTCCAAATTTTTCTCTTTGTCGCTTCTTATGACACCCGCGGGAGGAGTAGGGTTGGTTCTTATCTTAGGCTAGAATTGGATTTAGACCGCATATGACCATGTGTTATCCCACACGGTCACATGCGGTCCAAATCACGCTTGAAATAAAATGCAAGTGGTTACCCATCTACACAACATATTAGTGATGACAACCTAATAGTGATGACGACATCCACAACGCCAGGAGCCTCTGTAATTTCATCATCATCATCATCATCCACAGCCTTACTTTATCCACTGCTGAGTTTAGCCGAGTCTTAGCTTGCCACTTTCCTCGATCATGTGCTAATTTGTAAATTACCTTAAACGTTTACCTGCTAGACTATCAAATTATTATTTCCTTTTTCTAATTACTTTTTATAAAGCGTTAAAAATAACAGACTTAACCACTACACCCCAAGTCATTTTGATACCTCCATAATAAACAACGAATAACATAGTCCTATAATAACAGAACACAAAGGTCACTAGGACCAAAGTAACGAAATTTATTTCGGTCCTTTCGCAGTTTCGCGAGGAAAAGGACCAGAATAATGCAATTTATCTGGTCCTTTATTCCGCGGAACTCCAAAACTGTACAACGCTCGCTCGAAGTGTTCTAATTCTGTTTATGGCGCAGTAACGGGGATTCCGACACGTGATCCTATGTGTAATTATTTTAAGCGATTGTTTACTTATGTATGTCCTAATGTATTGGTGGTTTAGGGGATTTTTATGTCGTTTGTGTAAGCTATTTAATCAATCTGTTCAAAAGTTTTTTTTACGTTGTCCCAAACTAGATTTTTTGGCTTTATTCTAGGCCCTATTTACAGACACATACATTATATATAAATGCACGCACCTAGACTGAAACTTATGTTAGTGAATTACGCCAATATTTGTTTTTTCCGGACCAAAGACAAACACTAGAGAATTATTTCTTTCATAGATGGGTTATTTTTTTATACCACCTACCAAGGTACCTACCAAGGTGGCAAACAAGTATACGGACTACGCCTAGTGACATTTGCATCTTTAGAGGCATCACCGACCTTATGCGGGAGTAAGGAAGGGAGATTTTGTGACCCCACAATACGTCTTCCCAAATCTCCTCTCCACATAGACACACAGACACGCCAAACATATAACACCCCTCTTTTTGCGAAGGGATGAAAAACCGCGATTAGCAACCGTTTAAAACTTGTTTTACGCCAATAAATAAATATTATCCACCGATCAATAGGCAGTCCTTGCTGGATGTAAAGATATCCAAGATATAATATTATCCAAGAGATAAGTGTATGATAGATGTTGTTTAATTAGTTTCGGACAAGCTTATATATCAATGCAGTGGCCATCCTATCATCTGAATCTATTCTGAGGGGATTTTCTTCTTTCTACAGAGATTCAAGAAAGCTGGAAGAGGTAGTTTTGTCCTTCTCTACGATGCGATGAAATGACGAAGTAAATAGGTACGTTTTTAGGAAACAACAACAACAAAAGGTGTTTACAACGGTTTGTTTACAACAAAAGGTGCCAAATAGGACCTTATTATACTAAGCCTTTGGATCTGTCTGATAATATAATTATTTATTCGTAACTTTAAATGGCTCTGTCATAGAGTATTCAAGAAAATATAGAGTGATAACGTCAACCACATTGCCTTGTGTGGAGCGAAAGCAGGTCTCACCATAGAAATGTTAAAATGTCATTTTTTCAAATTATATTTTCTAGACGTTTTTCAAAATTTAACTCAGCAGTTAACCATGATATGAGTTAAAATGTAACTTTTTCGCTCGTGGAGCCTAGTTGAACCGCAGTCGATTGAGGTATGATCACAAACGGAGCTCGTGTCGCGGCCGCGTTGTTCATACCCGTGCTCACAGTTCATACTTCTATAGGGTTGCTCTATATTTTCTTATATACTCTAAGGGCTCTATCTTTTAAATCGTAATAGGTATCCGGCTGAAATTTTTACAGAGTGTTGTTACTATGGCAGATTTTATAAATCTAATCGATCATCTTAAGATTTTAGGAATGTCTTAGATATAAAATGTTGTATTTTTTCATAATTTTAAAAAGTTCTTGTAAAAAAAGTTTTTAGATGCATTCTAAATTTAAGCGCTATTTTAAAATCCTGTATCCATTTAAAAAAAAAACCTCAAAAACTGTCACTTCCAGTCTCTCCACCTCATGTGACCACATCTCTTATTTTTCCATCGGCCATACAATACGCAATTGAATAGAACAGTTCGCGGGCCCATAAATAAGGCGATGGACACATCCAATTTTACCGCGGGGACTTTGCCCACTTGTCTTACGGAATGGCGTCGGTTGATAAACAGCTATTGCCCCAGCCCTTTCTACGCCATTGAAAACTACCAAATGTCTGTTGAGATTTTTTGGGTGTACATAAATCCGGTTTTTATTGGGATGGTACATTTATTTGGTCCTTAGGTACTATGTGATAACGAAATTATTGGCCATCAATTATCTGTCTGGCCCTTACTGGATGGGAAATTAAACTTGATTTTTATATAAAAAAACTTACTTAAAGGTTTATATATTACTTACGCTTTTTTCATTCAGCGACTTCTCGCGACCGTCTCAGGGTCATCGCTCTACCTTGCAACCCCCAAACTAAGCTGGGAGAAGCTACTATTCTAACCAGATCTGACCCCCTCAACCCAAAGGGATACGATATTCTAAAGTTCAGTTGTCAGGATTTTATATTGGCTTCCTATATCGACTTTCAAAGATCTTTATGACAGCCAGGGCTCAACGTGCTTTCTAAGGCATTTAGCAGGAGATAATTAATTCTTATTACGCACAAAACTTTCGAAAAGTCAGGGCTGTGTGCCTTTAGTTCTAACCTGAGACCTCTGATTTGCCACTATGCCAGTCAACTGTTATACATGTTCACATAATTAAAATCAAAATATTTTTATTCATGCAGACCATTTTAGGCACTAATGAATAGTCATAATTCTAATATTATTGTAAGAGTGACTCAAGTTGCCACCATTCAATTTGTTCGGGCTTTTAGTATTACTAAATTTACATCTGTATTTCTATTGAGGTTTAACTAGAAATTTGTCAAAGCAAACTAAATTTGTTGAAATAAACGCCGACGCGCAACGCGTTTGAATTAAATACCAGTCCTGTAGCCTGTATGTGCATGTAGCGATTGGATGGAATACCAATGGAATTTTATCGAACTATTTTTGTAGAATTTTGGGACCATGCTATCAATAATATAAGTAATTTTTTTTTTACTAAAAACGGTTTTATCATCAAAACTAAAGCTGTGTACTAAATGTCAGATCAATCTGTCTACAGGAAGGGGGTGAAATATCAATTACTTGAACCAAGTAATAAACAGGTCAAGCTAAATAAAACCGTTTAAAAATATGATCTTTTAGCAGAATCATCATTTATTTGTGAACAGAGATAAGTTTACATAGGTCTTAAGATTAAAATTTTGTGCACTATGTCCTATCACAAATATGGTGTACAAATAAGGGGTACATAGATTATAGAAGGTAGGTATTATTAGTCGGTTAAACGCACTGTACTTTGGTTTTAAGCTATAGGTCAGGTTCAAAACCTCTAACATTTCCCGGGAGGATTTTGAAAGTTTTCTTCCGTAATAATTAAAAAAAAAACTCTCAAATCTTTCTCGAAAGGAATTTTTCTTTATACAACCATTTGAACTAGATTTGGAACATATTTTATGTATGTTTTTAACATGTTTATGCACATGATTTGCTTATTAAATGAAATTATTTAATAAGAAATTCGCAAAAACAACTGACTCGGGCGCGACTTGAACCCGCGATCCCTGGCGATTTCGACTGAAGCGGGCGTGACTCGGTAGCTTAATTGGTAAAGCGATGGCACGGCACGCCAGGGATCGTGGGTTCAAGTCCCGCCCGAGTCAGTTGTTTTGCGAATTTCTTATTAAATAATTTCATTTAGATTTGGAACGTTTAAAATTGATATTAAAAATATTTACCAATGCCAATTGCTGCTAGCACAACGAGACGATAGCAGATATCAAAAAATCAATATTTACCGATTGAGAGTTGCATTTCCACTCTGAAATCTGCCAGCAACGTATACTGAATGATATATACCATTTCCCAAAATACTCCGACAAAAAAAAACTAATCTATCGTGGATTCCTACCAGTTGTTTCAATTCGGTGTCCCTTGCTCGAGGTGGCATATCATTTACATCGAAATGCGTCGCTTTTGGTCGAGGCCCTCGTAAAATTTGCTTCACCCAAAGAGGGAGGACGATTGAGGGCTTTTCAATCAGAATTCAGAGTTCAATGTAATAATAAAGAGGGTTTTGAAGCTTTTGAGGAATCTTCAATGTGAATGTGAGGTGACTTTTGTTTTCTAGTCGTTTTGTACCTTCCAAATACCTCCAAATGAGACACAAAGGAAATCAATTGTTACTCGGCGCCGGCGTCCTTGTGAGTCAAATGTTTAAATCCTAATATTAACTAATACATATTATAAATGCGACAGTAAGTTTCTTTGTTTGTTACCTTTTCACGCCTAAACCACTGAACCGATCAACCTGAATTTTTGCATATACGTTGTCAGGTGTATAGAAACGGACAAATTGATAATAAACAACTCAATGTAACGCTGGTCTAGTTGTAGCAAGCGCGACTGCTGAGCACGATCCCCGGGTCGGGCAAAGTGTTATTGGGTTTTTCCATTAGGAAATTCTCAGTAGCAGTATGGAGTCTGGAATTATGCCTGGTTAATGGCATTAGGCTCGCCCCCTATTAATGGGACTTATGACATAGCCGGCGAAACGTAGGTATTCTGCATAAACCTCTGCCTACCCCCTCTGGGAACAAGATTTAGTCTATGCAACAATGGATTACCTATTTTATTTATTTTCTCGACCTTTGAATGAATTAAAGAGTAGTCTGTACCTACCCTATTTCTAAACGAAGTTCGCCCGTAACATAATTATTCAGCGATTGTTTTCCAAAAACTAATTTAATCCAAACTTGGATTTAATTAAGCCGGACACGAGGAAGGCCGGTCTCTCGTACTGTTTGCGAACTGCCTGAACGGGCGCCATTTATTAAGTGATAGTTCTACGATGTTCCCAGATTATGTCGGGGTTTAGACAGTGTTTATAAATAGTTTTAATGCAGATTGAGTGGCTGTTGTTGAGGCTACTTTTGTTTTTTAACGAATGTGATTTTCGATTTCAAGTAGATAATTTTATTTCGTTCTATTTGAGAAACTAAACAGTTTGCCTTAAAATGTATTAAACATTATTATATGATTAAGTTTCTTTTCCTTTTTTGTTATTATTATTAATCATATAACAATATTTTATTATTATACGATTAAGTTTTTTTTCGCCGCCCATAGGCCTCTGACATCTGGCTTACACATCGTTGAAAAATCTCTCAGGTGTGCTGGTTTCCTCACGATGTTTTCCTTCACCGTTTTGCTACTTCACTGCTAGTGATAATTAGTTTTTAATATGTACATAAATCTGAAAAGTCAGGTGCGTTGCTGGGTTTTGAACCTAGGACCTTTGGCTTTGTACACTACAAAAGGCAAAAATATTCCTTTAAGGGTAATCAGTACTGACAACCGATCCAACTTAAGAATATAGTATCCCTTTGGGTTGCGGGGGTCAGATAGGCACTCGCTTCATAGAAAACTGATAGATATTCAGCTATGTCTCGTTATAGATTAAAAGCCGAGCCGACGAAACAATGTTTGGGAATAATAAGGCTAGGAGAATGATGAAATACAAGGAAGCCCAATTACTTCAGTTTAATTATAAAGCCATGACACACAGTAATTGTTCTTTATTACACCGCAGTTTCCTTTGTATTCTCATACAAAAGGAACGAAAACTGTTGGTACGCGAAATAAAACGTTATTTTATTGTAGAGAGCATTGTTTTCTTTTTAAACTGTAAAATTAAATTGTTGTGAAACGTGCAACTTTAGTGTTAGGTTGGGAATGCACGTGCGAGTTTTTACTAGCGTACTAAAACAGTGGAAGTGGAAAATATGACAGTTCAGCAGTTTTCACACATATTTTGTCGGAATGTTGTGTGGTAGAATAAATTATGTAAAAGAGTGGTATAACAAGATACGGTTGAGTAGCTTCATTTTTCAATTTACCTCGTAAATGTTATGCATTTGTGCAATTGTAAAGTAAATAACCTCTTCTTTCTTTGGAAATCGGTTAACAAATTGGTAAATCAATTATCGTGGGCAATTTAAGGATAATCTCATAGGTCTGAGTTCTATTGGTAACGATAAAACTGAAACGCTAAATTTTGTTGCAAATATGTCAATAACATCTTACAAATCCAAAACCATAATAATATCCTTCTATCGAATATCGATCACAGCCAGTAATAACAGTGGAGATTAGTCAACTACGAAGGAGATATTACAGTAGGTACACAAGTGTGGGCAAACAGAGGTTTATCCGTCTCACTGCATTCTCCAATCCGACACAAATACCGAAAGATTAGGCCTAATATCGCCTAATTCTGAGTTACTAATTTATGCTAAAGCTGTAGGAAGATGTCGCTCTTATGTCCTCAGCTTTATAACTACAAGGAGTCTAGCGTCTCATAATTGTCAACTAATTTGGAAATTAAGCTGGGTCTCCGTCGTTGATATTGTCTTTTGCTTATATTAAATTAGAATTTTATGGAGAGACTCATTAAAATATTGGAAGAAACTCTCCAAGTTTTTTTTAGGTAATTTGCGTACTTTGCTTTGATAGGAGATTGGGTTCGTATAATATATTTAACGAGGCTTGGGAATGACAGTTTAAAAAACATATTATTTTTATGAATGCTTTGTTTTATTAACCGATTTCCAAAAAAGTTGGAGGTCATCATTGCGATAATATTTTATATTTTTATATGGTATAATAAAATCTACAATAACATAACATAACATCACGCCTGTATTCCCCAGAGTGTAGGCAGAGGTGTATGCAGTATACCTACGTTTCGCCGGCTTATGTTACAAGTCTCATGTAATAGGGGTCGAGCCTATTGTCATTAACAGGACACGATTTCAGTAGTAGACTACTGAGAATTTCTTAATTAAAAAACCCAATAACACTGCTCGACCCGGCGATCGAACCCAGGATCTCGTGCTCAGCAGTCGCGCTTGCTACCTCTAGACCAACGAGGCAGTCTTCTTAATATAAAATCAATATACTTTTTAATTACTAGCTTTCCCTGCAGTTTCACGGTCATGGTTCTGGTTTCTGAGATAAAAAAAGTACTATGTGTGTATAAGACTATGTAAAACATCCATGATGCAAAACATCATGTCTGGCCGTTGCTCTATGAAAGAGGTACAAACCAACTAATATTTTTTTAAAATTTGTAGCTTATAATCTAAAAATAAATACCTACTTAATATTCATTTCTTTTCATCAATCATACGACTAACAAAAAAAATTATAAGCCAATAACAAAACGTCTGGTACCTTAAAATCTTTTATTAAGAATGTAATTAAAGAGTCAAAAAGCTCCTGGCGCCCTTTTTAATTTAGCTCCAAGAGTTATAAACGGGACAATAGGTTACGGAAACAAACAATTTTTTCTCGAAATAAAAATACTTTTTTAACACCCGACGTAAAAAGAGGGGTGTTATAAATAAGACGTGTCTGTGTATCTGTGTGTCTTGCTGTGTGTCTGTGGCATCGCAACTCCCAAGCTTGGTGCCTTAAGCACTTGTTCGGGCCGCGGCTGAAAATCAGCGCTAGTAGAGCGATCGCCAGCTAGCATTATGCTGAGCTGGGGGCTTAGCCAAGTTGACTATCTACAATCGCTAACGAATAGAAAACGAAAGAAATCTGGTCAGGTTACGTTAAAAATGAAAAAAAAAATATCTATCAGTGATTTCAGAGTACAATCTTATAAAATATTCGCCTGTCAATAGAATCAACTTTGTTTTTGTTTATTATTAACTAGCTTTTGCCCGCGACTTCGTTCGCGTGGAATAGTGACTTCGACTCTTGACCAATAGATGGCGCTGTATGTCCGGAATAAATTTTATTTTTTATTTTTTGTAATAAAAACTATCCTATGTCCTTTCTCAAGTTTCAAACTATGTCTGTACCAAATTTCACACAAATCGGTTCAGTAGTTTAGGCGTGAAGCAAAGACAGACAGACAGAGTTACTTTCGCATTTATAATATTAGTTTGGATAGGCCTACGTAATAATACTTGATGGTTATTGGTTTGTGAGCATTCCTGCATCTTGTAGGGGGTAGCTGCTACCCCCGCCCGTACCTCGCTACGCCCCCGTATTACAATAAAACAGAAACAAATAGAAAATGAAAGATTTACGTCGGGATTGTCGTAAGTAAATTCGATTAGAGTAAAAACCTTTTCATTCTTCCGCCATTCTTCGGGTAAGCCGCGTATTTACTCCATACACTTAAACGCGAATGACATGTATTGGAAAGAAGAGCAAAACGTACCGTTTGTCAAAGGAATTCTAATAAAAATCCATCTCCTCACAGGATATTGATAGTATCTAATAAAAATATATTAAGTTAGTTTCCCAAAAAAAAAAGTTTTTTTTTAATAGTTTTTTTTTTATATTTCGCTTCTTGATACGAAATTTTATTAACTTGTTTACTAAAAATTGCGATCAGGAGTACCGCCCAAATCGTACTACACTTGAATTTCGAATCTATTATTACTACCAAAGAATTATATTACCATGAAGTTATAGGTAATAATGGAGACCACACTTCGAATACCTACTTGAAGCAAAACCCATGTATCACTATCTCGCTCTCTGTGGGCAGATCTCTCTATCTCTCATACTCTAAAAAGAGAGGTCGGCCCACAGTAATACGTAGGTATTTGACTCAAGCTGTTGTTCCAAGTTTGGCCTCTATTTTTACCCGACTACAAAAAAAGGAGGGTTATTACCTATAACTTCATGATCTGCCTAACCTTTTCCCTTTTTTTTATTATTAAGTACTACCAATATTAAATAAAAAATCAGCGCTTTGTCCACGTGCTCTATAGCTCGTACACGATCCCATAGAAAATTGGCATGAGTTTCTAGTTCAAAATTAATCCCCCAGATGTGATCAAGATCCCTACTTTTTGTACATTTGGAAAACCTAATGGGTACCCGCCACCAAGCAGGTGAGGGTGTTTTATCCGACTCGAACAGACTAAATACCACACGGTGTTCTTCCACGAACCTCCGGGAAGGAGTGTGGGATCCGCTTGTATTTATTTTACCTATCTGCAGAGGATACATTTTTCAAAAGTTCTATGTAGACGAACTCGCAGGCGGTGCTACTAGTTATATGAAGATATATCGCATGTTTTATCAAACAATAAAAAATAATTTATCCCTAACTTTTTCGGACTACGCGGGACGAAACCGTAACGACTTAAACCATAAAGTTGTTTTATTTTTATTTCTAAAGATATGGCACCTTAGAGTATATAAGAAAATATAGAGCAACCCTATAGAAGTATGAACTGTGAGCACGGGTATGAACAACGCGGCCGCGACACGAGCTCCGTTTGCGATCATACCTCGATCGACTGCGCTTCACGAGCGAAAATGTTGCATTTTAGCTTATATCATGGTTAACTGCTGAGTTAAATATTGAAAAACGTCTAGAAAACACAATTTGATAAAATGACATTGTAACATTTCTACGGTGAGACCTGCTTTCGCTCCGCACAAGGCAATGTGATTGACGTTATCACTCTATATTTTCTTGAATACTCTATGTATGGCACGCAAAATGATGATGTACAGATAAGTTTTCTGCTCCAAAAGTTTTTATCGAAATAAACATAATTTTTTCTCGTATATTTTATTAAAACTGCCTAATAAATTAAAGTTATTTCGTACTCTGAGCTGAAAATACAATATTTTATTGTTCTTTTTATTTAATGCTTATTTATTAAGCCTAGTAAGGTTAATTACTGGACTTAATAGTCTGACGCCAACCTGCAGTGAGCTAGCGTGGTGGTTAATGCTCAATCCTTCTCTGTATGAGAAGAGGCTTTTGCCCTGCAGTGGAACAGTTACAGGCTGATTCATTTATTCATTTATTATTATTAAGTCAAGAATAACGATGTACAGCTTGGCAAAAAAGAGCCTGAGGCGGTGATAGCTGGAATTAAAAATAAATTACTTAAAGACTAAGTTTTTCTGTACAAAAATAACTTAAAAGTGATTCATTTCATTACATTTGATGACAAAAAGTTAATCACAGAAATATGTGAGTACCAAATAACTTGTAATTCTGAATTGTAGTACGAGAAGTGCGGCAGTGGCGCCCCCAATTTTTCTAGTTTTTTTTTGCCAAACTATATAATGATGATTATGTTTTCCGTCTGTTTTTTTGTCTATCTGTAGATAAACTTATTGAATATAATAATTATGCGACATTACATTGTAACCTGATGACAGATTGTAAATATCAACACAATTTTTTTTTACTTTTTTGTAAATTTTTTACATGTTATAGCACATGTTACTTATTAAATAATTATAATTATTACACAAATAAATTTACAATAAAACATACTAGTTTCAATTAAAGACTAAGTTACAGTAAAACCAAATAATAACACAAACTAACATTAATTAACGCCACCAAGTTCGTCGTAATTTACGTCCACTAATTAATGAAAACTAAAATGGAAATTAAAACGCAAATAATAAGCTATTGAAAAAGGAAAGTTACAACTTTGTCTGATATTAAACTTTAATTGCACCCTTGAAAAGAATAACTAATTGCGGAGCGGACAAAGGGGTGAACTCGTTATAACTTCCGTGAATTCACCCCCTACCCACACCGTAGGGCTGTCGCTCAACAATTTCGGAATTTAATATGTTATGCCGTTAAATAATGATGGCTTAAAAAGTTTGCCGAATTTTGAAATAAACGTTCTTTTTAATTGACCAGCTTTTTTTTTTCGCGGAGCAAAGGACCAGTGATTGTTTTTTAAATCACTATTGGATTGTTAAGGATCTGCTTTGTAAGGGTATGGGTTTGAACCTGGCATGAACCAACGTGTCTTTTTCAATGTCATTATGTACTCCATTTATTTATTCCATTTATTCATTCATTTATTTATTCTGTCATTCTCCATGTCCATTTCTCCTTTTATTCTGTCATTATGTGCTTCATGTAAAACACTGGAATTCAGCTGCATCCGGTAAGACTGGAAGCCCACCCCAACATAGTTGGGAAAAGGCTAGGCAGATGAGTGTAGAGAACCGTAGAGCCAAAATTCTCTCAAAGATGGGCAACGCATCTTGTCCCATCAGTTGACCCGCCTATTCATTTACCCCCTTTTTGCGTAAAAAAAATGTGAGCATCAGTATTTTTAATATCCCATTATAATATATTTATTACTATGTGTGGACGGACGGTGATGGATGGGACAAAGGCCTCAAACTAGCAGCGATCAACACCTAAGCTGCTTCTGGTTTCAGCCGTGGCTGGTTTCCACTCTCCGGACAGAGCATTTCGGCTGATTTTATCGTGTTTTGACATGATGTTCGGTGAAGCCTATCATGGAGTTGGGTCTGGATTATATATCCAACTTCCATCTTCATAATTTAAAGGCAGGTGTACTCCATTTTAGATTATAATACCGCTTACCACTTGTCTATTTCACCATAAACAAAATATCGTATGAACATCTGTTCCCACAGACAAATTGTGAAAACAGTTTTTGGGGGCCTTGTTTAATTTATAAGAAAAATGTAAATTGTTTTTTAATAAAGATACATAACATAACATAACATCACTGTACTATAGACCATTCTATAAAAAATCTCTCTAAAAAAATAGCGCTCTATAAAAAAGAGCAATAAATAAATCTGCTATTATAACAGTTATTTAGTATAACATCACTAAAGTGGACGTAAATGCCGTTTTATGAACCTCAGTGATATGAAATTAGTTGTCACCAAGAATCCTGATGGATCGGGACAAGCAACCCTACTGCCCGACTTACGTGAAATACACCGTCTCAAGGATCCCTTTGAGAGAAAGAGCTAGAAATACACGTTTTTTGTTTGAGTGAAAGAGCCAAGGTCATTTCGTTAATATCTATGTGTCAACGTTAAGTAAAATTATCACTTCGAGGTGCTAAACTGTTTCTGTGTGAATTAGTTTTCTTTTTAATTAAATGTTTATATTTGTGTATATTATGGTTCTTATATTTCTTGTATATAATATTTATGTCTATTACCTACATAGATCATCATCTGCCTAGCCTTTTCCCAACTATGTTGGGGTCGGTTTCCAGTTTTACCGGATGCAGCTGAATATCAGTGTTTTACATGAAGCGACTGCCTATCAGACCTCCACAACCCAGATACTGGGTTACACGATACCTCTTGGTAAGACTGGTTGTCAGATTTTCGGGCTTCTGACTACCCGTAACGACTGTCAAAGATCTACAATAATTGACAACCGGGGCCAACAGCTTAACGTGCTATCCGAGGCACGGAGAGTGATAATTAATTGATAAAACGCACATAACTTTCGAAAAGTCAGAGGGGCGCGCGCCTTGGGTTCGAACCCGAGACCTATGACTTGCCAGTCAACGGTCACCACCACTAGGCTATCACGACTCATAGGTAATAGACCATTATATACCACCATAACCGCATGGTTATGGTGGTATATAATAGCTATATAATATAAATATATAATATAAAAGCGCGACTGCTGAGCAACGAGGTCCTGGTCGAGGTCATCCCTACCTCGACCAGGACCTCGTTGCTCAGCAGTCGCGCTTGCTACCACTAAACCAAAGAGGCAGAAATATATTGGTCCTTTTATATTTTTAATTTCCACCTTAAAACACCAGATGTTTCCAATCAAATGGTCGAGCTAATTGATTATTAACTAAAATCGTCATTAATTTGCAATTTTGACCAAACTTGACCTATAAAAGTCTCGGGGAGTGTTTGAGGGGTACTTGCGGAGAGGGTGATTTATAAGGTCTTAATTTTATAATGCGAATTATATTTGTAGGACGAGATACACTTTTGCACTTTTTGCTTTCAATACATAAAGGAATAAGAGGGATAAACATATACAATAAATTACGTAAACTAATTAGCAGCCAGCATTTTCAGCAGTGTCTTAGATTACTGGCGGGGGGTACGGTAAATGCGCAAGCGAAAGCCTTCTTTCTGCGCAGAGGTTTGTAGAGGAACACCGTGTGGTTTTTAGTCCGTGCGAGTTTTTCACACGAAAAAAAAAAAGTTTTTCTTTTTATTGTATTTCTGATACGATTGATATACGATACGACGATGATACGATTATTATTATTTAATAATACATACAGTATTATTAAATAATACAGTATTATTAAATAATACAGTATTATTAAATAATAATGGGATCCATAGATGCAATGCTCGATGTATGCAGCCGTGTGTAGCCTTAACCAGTATGAACTGACCTAGCATTCGATAGGCTCTTCATACAACAAGATGTCAGCTTATACTGAAAATGTATAAGCTGATGTCTAGTCTTGTTAGGGTGTATAGCCGTATGTATATAACTAATAAAAAGATTTACAGGAAGTATAAAAATAATTTGTTTTTTTTTTCTCAAATACCACCTTCTTAAATATTTCGCATTTAAAAGGTAGGACCTTATTAAGTCCGTTTTAGGAAAAATTAATAAAAAGTATTATTTCTAGTTAAACAAATATCAACTCTACAGTCTAACACAATAAGTTGATTTTACAAAAAAAAACTATTGAAAAAGGTCGTCAAAAAATCACGAATCCAGACAAAATTAAACTCTATTCGAATGTATTTAAGTTCATTTTCAGATGTCACTTCGATACGATCGACCAGTCGGGCTGTTGGGGAGGCAATATCTAATTATAGCTGAATGGAATGTTAATTGTACTAATTAACGTCGTCTTACGGCTGATGGATGTGATAACTTGGTACATTTGCGTAGACGTCGACGTCACAATTGGCGCAGAATCCGATGATTTGTGTGCGTAATTTATTTGTTTGAAGTTAAACATTGTTTGTGGAGAAGATTATGAAGAAAAAATGTTTTAATTAGCTTTAATTATTATATATTTAGCTCGTTATATACCATTACAGCCTAAGTGGTGTAACCTTCTTCTTTTTTTATCGTGTGGTTGATAACAACTGTCAGAATTGAAACTACGTTACTACGTCATATTACTAGCGGACGCCCCAAATGTCAAACCCGAACGTTGACTATCGTAGCGCCGTCTATTGGGTCCACTTGTGAATCTAAACCATCCGTGGACCCACTCAAACATATACAATATTATATTATATGCTTTATAAGAACATTGTATAGCACAATACTACGGTTTACTACGCCGTAGCAGTTTTACTGCTACATGTACTACGCCGCGCGCCAACGTAGCAGATAAACTGCTAAAAAACTATCCATGGACCCATTCAAACACATACAATATTATATAATAATTATAATATATTTATGCTTTATAAGAAAATTGTGTATCACTACGCATGACACACACACTATCACACTATGTACTACGCCGTAGCAGTTTTACTGCTACACTTACTACGCCGCACGCTGACGTAGCAGATAAACTGCTACGCGAATACATTTTTTTAAATGTGGGGTGCATAATGTCAACAGTTATTATAAATATTTTATTGACAGACAGAGAAGAAAAATAATTATTATTTTGCAAATCATTAAAAAAAATACGTACCCCACGCTTTTTGTACAATAATATTTTTTTTTTCTTATTTGCACTATTCTTTATTTTTTAAATCTATTCTTAATTCAAATTTATTTTAAATTTTAAATCATTTAAATTCAAAGTCACATTGTTTGTAATCGATTTTTTTTTCTTCCTTCGAACTTTAAAAGAGAGTTAAACACCATAGCTAATGTCAGGTAACTTTTTTTTCATATCCAGTTATTAAACATCTCTAAGTATACCTTCCGCGAAACTTTTCTAATAATAATGTTCCGTCTTAAACTTTATTAGATCCGCTCTGGCTTGTTTTAATCGACGATTATCATCTAGTTTAAACAGAGTTAATCTCCGGTTTATGTATGAAACTTCTGGTTAAACTTTAAGATGTTTTATTAAACACTAACAGCTTTACTCACGCATTGATTTCGAGATTACCCGACTAGTTTCAGACTCAAACGGAGTCCATTTTCAAGAGCGAGTGTAATTCAAAATGTGTGTTTAATGAAATAGGTCTTCTTCTTGTTTTTTTTTATCATATGGTTGATGAACAACCTGGTGTCAGTTAACCACCCATAGGCCTCTGTATTGGCTTTACATATCGTTGAAAAATCACTCAGGTGTGCTGGTTTACTCACGATGTTTTACCTCATCTTTTAAGCAAGGAATAATTATTTTTTAAGTAAAATTTAAGAAAAGTAAGAGGTGCTTGCCTTAGGTTCAAACCTTAGACCTCTGACTTGACACTCATCGGTCATACCACTAGCCTATCACTGCTACGCAAGTAAGACGTCATTAAGAACAAAAATACCAATGTTTTCACAACAAAACCTACAAAAAATACCAAAATACCTGTGAATTGTTAAGAAAACAAACAATTTGATAATAAATAATGCTCGGTGACATACATCGACGTAGAGTTATTGTGTTTTATCAGTTTTTCCTCTATATATCTCTGTGTGAGTAGTGTAGAGGTGTGAGCCGTAATGGGGCCCATAGTCTGGCAATTCGTTTCTATTGTGGTTCTCGGATTGCCTGCGCTGTTATGACGTCATATACAATTTTTATGTTTCATATTTCTGTTGTGATTTTGGTCTTGTATTGAGGCTGTGGTGTTGTGAACATAACGCAACCTATATTTTTTACTACGGTTGTGTACATTATACTGGTTTTGTGAATCATTATTTGTTATTCTAATGATGTTTGTTCTTTTTATTGAATAACAAGAAGTTTAGATTTATTTTTCTGACCAAATCATATAATAGTGATACAGTGGTGTAGCGTGGGTTTAGCCGCCCGGGGCAAACCGAAAATTCACCCCCTATTTTCCTATTTTCATTATTAGTCAGTTTTTCCAGTGCATTCGAAGTTTCATCATATCATTTCATATCAAAGACTTAATCTCGCCTCCTCATATTTTTTGGCTAAGAACAGTCTCGATCAAGTCACCTTTCAAAATAAAAAAACTAATCTAAATCATTGATCCGTTTGGGAGCTGCGTTACAGGCACTTAAAACCCACGATAAACTTATAACAACTCTCTTTTTTCGTCTGAGGTTAATAAAATTGCACTAACCTTTATTGTCAAGTTGGAAGCATCTGTGCCACGTCTTTTATGAAATGCAAACGCACCGATATAATCTTTACGCCAGTAATATTCTCTCTAACACATGTAATCCAACAAGAAAATTGTATTTTCTCAGCAAATTGCACCCTCCCAACCCTAAGAAACGCTTCACCCGGTAAATAAACTCACAGATAAATTTGCAACCTCGTTTAATCTAAGTAGAAGCTATAATAATGAAAATTTTAAACGACGGAACACGCTCGAAGACCATTATGACACGGCGTGAATTTTAACTGTGTCTAAACTGGACTCCTCATTTGAATAACACATAAAAATAATGTGTGTTTGTGTTGTAATGTTTTATTCGTGTTCTGGTTTAAAACTAAAGTTGGGGTCCGAACCGTGTGTGTTAAGGGTACGATTTAATGTTCACTATGGATGTCGAATTATGACCAAAATATAACTTAAATATTGTTTTTTAATCTTCTTCTTTCGCCTGCCCTGAGGGGTTAGGCAAGTTGACTATCGACAATCGCTAACGCTATAGAAAACGAAAGAAATTTATAGGATGACATTACCTTCGATCGATATGTCATGTGACAGGTAATGTCATCCTATAAATTTCTTTCGTTTTCTATAGCGTTAGCGATTGTAGATAGTCAACTTGGCTAAGCTAACAGGATGACATTACCTTTATCGTTATGTCACGTGACATAACGATAAAGATTTAGAGTCGTGATAGCCTAGTGGTGGTGACCGTTGACTGGCAAGTCAGTGGTCTGGGGTTCGAACCCAAGGCGCGCACCTCTGACTTTTCGTAAGTTATGTGCGTTTTATAAATTAATTATCACTCTCCGTGCCTCGGATAGCACGTTAAGCTGTTGGCCCTGGCTGTCAATTGTAGATCTTTGACAGTCGTTACGGGTAGTCAGAAGCCCGACAGTCTGACAACCAGTCTTACCAAGGGGTATCGTGTAACCCAGTATCTGGGTTGTGGGGGTCTGACAGGCAGTCGCTCCATGTAAAACACTGGTATTCAGCTGCATCCGGTAAGACTGGCAGCCGACCCCAACATAGTTGGGAAAAGGCTATGCAGATGATTATTTTCCATGTCAACCTTGTCAGAGGGCGGTTTAAACTTTGACACAAGGTTGTTCATCAAACACACGAAAAGAGATATAATTATAGTTATTACACTGATTTACATTTAATTAAATTTGAGTTGCACAGTGAGGTTGTTGGCTTATGGTGTCAAAAAACCCATTGATCTAATGACCCTCATTAATGATCACTGAGTAATAATGACATTATTAACCTATTTATTTATTTGTGTGGTATAATCAACATCAAAAATTAGCTTATCATCTGAAATTTAAAAAAACAAAGGTATATATAAAAGTGTCTTCTTTTTAGGAAACAAAAAATAGTGTAATTATTTAATAAGAAAATTTGAAAAAACAATTGATACGGATGGGATTCGAACCCACGATCTTCGACATACCGTGTCGACGCTCTAACCGCTGAGCCACCGTGTCCCATCGGCATCAATCGAAATTTCAAATCTCTTTTACACGCCTAAGGCGTGTGGCGACATCCATCGAAATACAATTGTTTTTTCAAATTTTCTTATTAAATAATTATATTTAATAAGCTATCATGTGCACATGTAAAAAATTCACAAAAATATTAAAAAATAGTGTGTTAAAAAAAATTGTGTTAGTATGATAGAACCCTTTTTGGTCGCTCTTTGGTCAGCTTGCATTTACCGGCACCGAGAAAATTCGAGGTCTATGCTAATCAGTTTGTCTCTTTATTGTACACATGGCTGCACATCAAGCTAAACAAAACCAGTATGAACTGACCTCGCATTGTATAGACTCTTCGTAAAATAAGATGTCAGCTTATACTAGAAATGTATTGCTTGATGTGTAGCTGTGTGTACTATCGCGGACACGAACGGTGCACCACTTTGCCATCAAAATGCTTTTCTTCTTCTTCTTCTTCTTTAAATCGACGAGACTTTAAATCGTCTGCAAAACCTCTGTTGGTCGCTCCAATATAACCTGGCCAAGTGGGGTATGATCGAAGGGACTCGGGTGCAGTGCGAGTGTGGAGCGGCTGTGCAGGATATGCCCCACCTGCTTTCCTGTCCGTCCTGTACAGCAATGTGTACCATGCAGGATCTGAATGAGGCTACGGACAAAGCTATTGAGGTTGCCACATACTGGTCAAATAAAATTTGAATTGGGTCTTGACTCGACAAGAAGAAGAAATCGTTACGTGCGGACGCCGGGTGCAAGCGATTCTAACCTTAAGAGTGGTGCACCGGCTTTGTCCTCGATAGTACATATAACTACGAGTTAATCTATGTCTATACTAACTTTATGAGGCAGTGAAACGGTGACGTATGTTCACCAAAAGTGTTCTCATTCGACAGTGACATAGTTCGGTAGTAATTGTGTTAAAATGAATGCGTACACACGTAAATCTTTAGTTAAACTGTAGTTTAGTTACAACTTAGAATGGCACCGTTAACTACCCACGCAATCGATCGTGTGCGAGAGTTTTTATGTTTGTTTTTAGCAATTTAATCTGTAATTTAATAAAAAAAAACTATAAATACTTATCTTTACTAATATTATAAAGAGGTAAAGTTTGTATGTATGTATGTCAGGGGTAATCTCTGGAACTACCGGATCCGGTCCTAAAAATTTTTTCACCAATAGGAAGCTACTTTATTCCTGAGTGCTATAGGCTATCTGAAAAAGTAGAGTTTTCAGTAAAAAATAACAATATTTGTAATTCAAATCAGGAAAAAAACAGGCAAACTGGTTGCTTATCAACGTGTGTTTATGGGAAAATTTAATTAAACGCGGACGAAGTCGCAGGGAACAGCTAGGGTTAAATAAATATAAAAATCTGTAATGGGAAAAAACCTTAAATTTTAATGACACTAACTAAAAATAATATAAATTATTTTTTATCGTCTTTAATGTCGCTTCGACTGCTTTTTTTGTGTTAATAGAAAACTAAAGCTCGTCAATTACCTAGCTACTAAAAAAAAAAAGAAATACGATTTACAAATGTATGAAAGAAAGGTATTTAACTATTTATAGCCACAGACTATTTACAGATAGCTTTATCCCTTTCGTCAATTCAAAAGCTCAAGAAGATAACCAAGGACTTAAGTAGGTAAATGAGGGTAGAACGATATCAAAGTAACCGGGTCAGTAGTAGGAGCATTTAGAATCTTACAAAGTTTACATAATACGTAATTGGATGGAGTTATACGAACAAATTTCTTTGACCAACTACCTGCATGAATTGAAAGGACATCGAAAAAACTTCTTAAAATCGTTTCACTCCTTTTTCCCTTTATACTTTTGAACCTTATTATGTCGACACTTGAAATTTTCAGTGTGTATTAGTAAAGCCGCTAGAAAATAAAATAAAGTTAATAATTAAAGGGGGTCAAAATGTAATTCGTCGTTTGTTTCTTCCCACAAAACTTTGGAATTTTAATATACATTGAATTACATTGAATAAATAAATTAATTACAACGCCACCTACCGGCCCAATTGTATAAAACATTTAAAGACCTACTCAAACACACAAATATCGGTCCAGCCGTTTTGAAGAAGTGAGCAGAAAAACCGTTGTCGCATTAGATTTTTATTTTAATATATTATTGGTTACGCTTTGTAAGCACATGGGTGTGGGTTCAAACCTGGCATGTACCAATGTGATGTTTTTCAATGTAATATGTACTTTCTTAGTTAATCTAAGACACCACTGACTAACGGTGAAGGAAAACATCGTACGGAAACCTGGGCTTAATAGTCTGAAACCATCAAGCTGCAGTGAGCTAGCGTGGTGATTAATGCCCAATCCTTCTATGTACGAGAAGAGGCCTTTGTCCTACAGTGGGACAGTTACAGCAGGTTGATTTATTATTATTTATTATATCAATGTTTCATGAACAAAGTTTCGTCTTTCAGCTTTCGAAGCAAAAAGTATCTTCAGAAAGGCTGTTGATCGCAGCTTTATTGGGTCTCGGATGGCTTGTTTGTCGTCGGCTCAACGAAGTCTGCGGGTCGAAGCAATCAGGTGTGTCTTCACAAACTCTGTTTAACGAGCTTTTAATATAATGTAGAAGCAGTCAAAAACTTGTCCTGTCCTGAACAAATAGCATTAAACGAAGAGTAAGTAGCCGCTGGATACGACAAATGTTAGAAAGAAGAAGAGAGAAGGAAGAACCACCAATAAATGCATAATAAAGAAAAATCCATAATTATTAAATTGACAATTATTTAATTATTAAATTAAATCGACACGGTACGTCGAAGATCGTTGTTTTTTCAAATTTTCTTATTAAATAATTATATTTAATAAGCTGTCATGTGCAATAACATGTAAAAAATTCACGAAAAAAAAAATCCATAATTAATTAATAATAAGTCTTCACAAATCCTCATCCTCCGGATCTTTACCTTTGTCGCTTCTTACGACACCCGCGGGACGAATAGAGGTGGTCCTATTCTTAGGCCGGAAACCACACAACAAACATAGACACATTAATTTGATAAATATTTTTTTACAAATCCTGTAGTAGAAGGAAATATTTTTACATATAACTGACAGATCTAAGAACTATAGATCCCCGTCCCTAACTAACTAATCGTGTTTCGTCCCAAAATCCCGCTAAGCCGGTTCATTGTTTACCTTAAAACAACACTGAAATGGCGAAATTCACAACTAATAAGTAGTTTTTGTTTGTTTTGCTAGCAAGATGGAGGTTATTAACTGACGTAGTGCCGTTTGTTGTTTTAGGTGTTTGATCTGTTACGTTTTGATAGAAAGTTACTTGATAATTAAATTTAAGGTTATGTGAGATTTTAGTGTTTGATGAGTGGAGCACAGAATTGTGTTTGATTGGTAACGTGTTGGTTCAATACATCTTTAGAGTGAGGCATGCTAAGGCTGCTAAGGTGTCGTGTAGTTTCCGGCCTAAGAATAAAAACACAATTTTTTTCTTAATGGCTTTTGACACACGGGTAGGTATAAAATTATTTGATTTTTAAATTAATTTTATAGTTAATTATAAATATTTGTATACCATTGTTATGGTGCCGTGTGGTTTCCGGCCTAAGAATAGAACCACCCCTACTCATCCCGCGGGTGTCGTAGCGACAAAG
The DNA here is from genome assembly GCA_936450705.2 of Protodeltote pygarga. Lineage (NCBI taxonomy): Eukaryota > Metazoa > Arthropoda > Insecta > Lepidoptera > Noctuidae > Protodeltote > Protodeltote pygarga. The sequence continues at coordinate 1,616,471 of OW388264.2, read as the reverse complement.
GAAAAGATCTGGAGGATGGGCAGCAGCATCCTGCTGTGTAATAATAATCATTTGCTACTGCGATCACCAACCCGCTTTCCCAGCGTGGTGATTATGGGCAAATACCTTCAATGAGCGCACAATAGTAGCGCACGTTGGGAGAGGTCTTTGATCAGCAGTGGACTAATACAGGCTGATGATGATGATGATGACATAGTTAGAAATTATCAGTAATTTATATAGGTACCTACAATTGGCATAGTTTTTCTGTAGTAAAAAATATTCCCGAAATATTGACGAAAACAAAGCACCAGTATCAAAATAAGGCAAGTTAAAACATTGTAACTGGGGCCAGGTGTGCCCCGGGGAAATCCAGCGCGCACACATAAAAAACAAACACACACAACATTCGATATTGTTGTTTAAACACACAAACTATAGGCGGGTTGTTGATTAATATTTCAGGCATACATTTTTTCTTTTATTGAACTATTTTTTGTTTTTATTTTATCCATTTAAGCATTCTTGTGATTATTTTATTCATTTAAGCATTCAATTTCATACCGTATAGAATTATTTACTCATAATATCATTTCACCATTAGCTTACTGCGGGTTGGTAATTTCACTAGGTTCAGCTTTCGATCTACTCGTCGGTCACCAGTGGACAATGCGACGTCAACGGGTGGGAAACGCCACGAAATCACGGGTATGTAACACGAAATAAAGCTTACATAACATAACAGACTTACTATAGTTTGTGTGAGTGTGCCGTTTCGAGCGCGGTTCCCTATGTATTTGCATAATTATTTTTGCATAATTAAAATTATGGTAAATATTATTAGTCTAAAATATGATTATGCCAATATACTCGTAAACTGTATGCCAGAAAACAATTACGGCTAAGAATTATTATGACAAAACCAATTATGGCAAAGCTGGTATGCCAAAGTATATTAGGACAAAAAACTTTATGCTAAAAAAAGGGTTCCCTTCGAGCGCTTGTACGTAGTTACCATACTGTATAATTATTATACTGTGTTATAACATTAGCTAGGATTTATTCGATATTGTAACGTTAAAGCTCAACTTTGTTACAAAAATGACATTGTTTTAAAAGCTTTTGTTATGTTATATTGTTATCAAAATCTGAGTGATCGTTGAAAGAGATGAAATCGAATTATTTCAGAAGATTGATCCTCTGACGGAGTTTATTTCGTTAGGATCTTGTTATATTGCCATTCAAAGGGTGCAGAAATCTGTTTGAGTATAAATCTTTTTAAGATTATTTTTGTCGTATGGTTGATGAACAACCTGGTGTCAGAGTTTAAACCGCCCATAGCTGCGTAGACCTCTGACATGGCTTTATACATACTTGAAAAATATCTCAGGTGACCTTCCTTACAATTTTTTCCTTACCGTTTTAGCAAGTGATCATTAATTTCTAATTCGCACATTAATCCGAAAAGTCAGAGGTGCGTGCCTGGGTTTCGAACCTACAACCTATGACTTGGCAGTCCAATGGTCATACGAAGCTATCACGGCGTTTTTTAAGATAAATTGTAACGTTAATGTTTTACTTTACTTAGGGCTTGAAAGGTGGAAGCACCGTTCGCCCCTTTGATTTTGCCCCCGATAGGCTTCGAGTACTCATTCGCCCCTTTGGTGTATAGATAGTCTCGTTCGCCCTCGATTTGTTATTATTTTATTAAGTTAAAGGTACAGTCAGAAACATCAAGTTTTTGAAAGTTGTGGTTTTAATATTTATTTTCTAACAGGAAGCGGTTAGGAGTTTTTATCGAAGCAATGTAATAGCAAGAGATAAAAAAACTTCTTTTGGCATAAAAAGAGTATTTTTGAAACTTGAACTCAAAAAATGGTTGTAAATGAGCGCGATCAGCTGATGAGTTTTTTGATATGAATAACTTTTTTTGGGATTTTGAGATCGGTGATCTCTTTAACTCTCTTTGTCTTTTTTCTTGAATTATAAAGACCGCCCCGTACATTTTTCATAACAAAATCAAGAATTACATTTTTCTATTAACATATCTCGCGGCCAAAGTCGTGGGCGGCAGCCAGTATGTAAAAAAATAATTATTGGAATGGTTTATTTGAAGAAAGCATTTTTAAATTTGTTAATTTACGATAATACTTCATTCTTGACTGTATGAGAAGAGGCCTTTGCCCTGCAGTGGGACAGGCTGGTTTATTATTTTATTTTCTTTGATAACAAATAATGTATTAATTTTAAACAGTTATCATACATGAAAATATTTATTAAAAAACCAGCAATTAAGAGATTTTTTTATTAAATATTTTCATTGAAATTTAATGAGCAAAACATGTGCATAAACATGTAAAACCGTGCATAAATTAATGTACTCATAAACCCTATTAGAAGGTTAATAACGACAAAAAATAATTGAAGTGATTACGAGTGTCGTAAACAACGGAGGCAGTTAATTAAATGGAGCACAAGTTGGGCAGCTTACTGAGGGTTGAGGTAGGAAACCATGGCGTCAAGAGAATGTGGCATTTACTTTCGCTTTTATAGAAAACAGAAGAGGAAAGATGATAGGAAGTGTCCTATCATCTTTCCTCTTCTGTTTTCTTCTGTTTTTCATAAAGATATCATGTCGTATCAAGTGTGATACGACATGATATCTTTATGAAAAACATCATAGAAGGCAAAATAGAGGGAAGGAGAGGACGAGGTGGACCAATGAGAACATATTTTTAATAAATTTAGGAGAAGTGAATGCCATGTCGTATCAAGAAGTTAAACAATTGGCTGAGAATAGAGAAACTTGGAGGAAAATCCACCGAGAAAACGAAAAACAAATAAAAAATAGCTTTTGCTTGCGGCTTCACCCGCGTGGTATGTTGATAAAGGGTAGGGGTAGAGTAGGGGTATGGTAGGGTAGGGGTAAGGTAGAGTAGGGCTAGAGTAGGGTAAGGTAGGGTAGAGTGAGAGTAGCATACAAAGTCGCGTCGGACAGTTAGTAATGAAATCAAAATCAAAATATTTTTATTCATGTAGACCATTTTAGGCACTTGTGAATACTTAGTCATAATTCTAATATTATTATAAGAGTGACTCTAGTTGCCGTAGTTACGTAGTTGTAGATGAATTATTGAATATTTATTTTCTTAAATTATTATTCCATGGCCAGCAGTGGACTTATACAGTCTGTATGTCCACTGCTGGACATGGCGCATCACTTATTTTGTGCGCTCATTAGAAGGCGTTTGCTCTTAATCGCCACGCTGGGAAAGCGGGTTGGCGATCGCAGTAGCAGATGGTTGCTCACAGGCTGGTTGAACACAGTAGGATGCTGCTCCCCATTCTCCAGATTTTTCCCTTTGTCGCTTTTTACGACATCCGCGGGATATGTAGGGGTGGTTCTATTTTTAGGCCGAAAATCACACGGCCCGATTGTAGGACATAGTGTCCTTATAACAAGAATAAATGATTATGATTATTGGCAGTAACACCTACATATTCCTATTTACACAATAAATGGCATCTCCATTTTTTTAAAATCTTTGTTATGGATCTCTCTAGTTCCCCGTAATATAATGTTAATCCCTTATTTTCTTAAACGGTAGCTTTGTGTATTTAATGAATGAATTGAGTGAAATATTTCCGTCATTATTGCGTTTACTTGTTTTTTTTTTATGGAAATTGTTTATTTATTAATACTTTATGCAGATAAAAAAATACACTGAGGTGAACTCAATGCTATAGGCATTAGGATAGTGCCATAATTAAAATGGTAGATGCACTAAAGACTGGAAAAGATATAAAAAAAATTATCCATGTAACAATAATAATACACAATGCTTGGACCCTGTTCCCGATACCTACTATATTTTATATGTATACTAGCGACCCGCCCCGGCTTCGCACGGTTACGCTAATATGCATGTATTATACATATAAACCTTCCTCTTGAATCACTCTATCCATTAAAAATAACCGCATCAAAATCCGTTGCGTAGTTTTAAAGATCTAAGCATACATAGGGACAGACGCGGGAAGCGACTTTGTTTTATACTATGTAGTGATTTTTATGTTTTGATTTTATTTTATATGTATTGCAAATGAATAAATGGAATAATCTGAGATCTTTCTGGTGGCCATTCTGATTTTGAGGGGGGGGGGGGAGCGCATTCCTTAGAGGATCAGACTGTATGAAGAAGGATGAGTGATTAAAGACCATTGTCCATAATCCCAAATAAATAATATATATCATATTATCATGACCAATCCTCGTTGTTTGCATGTGTGTTAATAAATTATACATTACGGCGTAACCAACCTATTGATAATTTGCGAGTAAAATAACAAAAGATAGTATAATCTCAAACTTTCGCAAACACTCAACATAATGAAACAACTTTTTAACGGATATAATTCGTGTTTTTATTTTGATAATACAATCCTGACGTTTCGAGTACTTTGCAGCACTCGTGGTCTGCCTGCGACCGAATTATATCCGTTAAAAAGTTGTTTCATAACAAAAGATAGACTGATAGATGAACATACGTACATAATTACATCATGATCAAACTATAATAGTTTCTGGTTTATTGCGAAATCCTAAAGGACGTGTGTTTTATTTTTAGATACAGCAGGGGCAAAAACTAACTTTGTTTTTATTTTGTATTCCCATTCGTTCAGTGACGATCGACCGTGGTGTCGTTGCTGTGCGAAAATTGCAAAAAAGTAAAAAAAAAAAGTTTTTCGGGTTTAAATCACAGCCTTTTACATTTGACGCTACGATGTCACGACCATAGATTTTTTCATAGATTTGTTCTATTTTTGAAACCGACTGGCGAAAACCAGCGCGGAAAATAACGCGCGTGATTTTTCAATTTATTTTTTGTTTTTTTTTCATTTATTGTCAAAGGGGACTATTTCACAAATCCCCGCTCGTCCGTTCTGTCACAGAGCTGTATCCTTTTAACGGTAGCCAACACGTACCTACGAGTACATTCAAGTTAATTATGTGGTAGCTTATTTATCTCAGGTAATAAGGCAGTTATCACACGACGCTGCGGATCGACGCAGAGGGTGGTAAAGCGGATCTAACGTTGCTGATGCCTTACACATGAGCGCTGCTAACGGTACCGACGAGCGACGTACCACCGCGTAGTAAGGAGGTGTTTGGCACAAAAAAACCACACTTTAAAAAAAAATACTGATACAAGCCTATCCGCGCGTTTTGTGGCGCTCACCTCCACAAAATCCGCTTCGCCGTCTCCGCCTTCCGTGGTGGTGAGCGTGTCTTGTGAAAACCATCTTCATGCTTTCTTCCTACCAAGTTATGGAACCCTCGGACTCATGACTCGTGAGCCCAAATCGCAGTTCTTCTTGTTATTGTAATACCTGGTTCTATGCACTGTCGCGTCGGCGTCGTCGTCATAGTACTTGCGGGGTTATTGGGGTAAGTAAGTACAGTAAGCGGGGTAATTAAGTTTGGTAAGCGGGGTAATTTGGGTAAGCGAAGTAACAAATTGGATAGTTTTCATTTTTTTATTTTAGGCTCTAAAAAATTTTCGAACAAAGATTTGGCGTTCTTTTTGTTGATGGTAGCAATCCTCATATCTATGTAACCGTCTGCCACACGGGCTTTAGTCTTCGGTTGACTAAAATTAGCGTATATTCTGCCTCTAGTAAATGGGAAGCCTCCTGGAATAGCTGCTGGGTGGATCGTCATGTTTAGCAAGTTGTACTGGCCCTAAAAAATTGTTGAAAAATACTTTTAATGTAGGTACTTATAAAAAAGAGATCAAGAGACCGGGGTTTTCACAGTCCCGGATCTTGAATTTTTAGACGGGGAAAAACTGAAAAATACTGCCCCCACCCGCACATATTTTTACCTTAATCATCATCATCATTTCAGCCATAAGACGCCCACTGATGGATATAGGCCTCCTACAAAGAACACCACCACGACCGGTCTACCGTTGTATTATCTGAGTAGTGTATTCGTTTGCCAAGCTTGAACTTGCCGCCCGGGGTACGAATGCCGGTTTCCCCCCCTAGATTAGAGGCTGAATTAACCCCTATTTTTTTAAAAATAATTATATTTACCGGTTTATGTGGACAAGGTTCTGTCAACCCTGCGCCTCTCATCGCAGCACCGAAGAACATGTCCTTCTCCACGAGGTAGCACCAATCGAAATGCATTTCTATGAAGCTTCGTTTGTACTGGTTTGTCAACCATTCATAGAAGTAAACGTCCACCTGAACACAAAAGTCTTTTTTATATAACTAAGCCACCAACCCGCCTGATGGTATTAACGTAATCTATACACGTTCTCAACCAACACCAGGAGTATCACTTGCATGTTGTTGACTCTGAGTGGAATTATGGATGGAGAGAGGAGTTTAAGGAATGGGATTATGAAATCTGTACCCCCCGGATTGGGCCTCGGGTGCTCTCACTGATCGTATGAAACCTACCTACATAGCTTGTATCAGCCCACTGCTGGACATAGGCCTCTTCTCATACTCCTCACTTATTTTGTGCGCTTATTAGAAGATGTTTGCCCTTAATCGCCACGCTGGGCAAGCGAGTTGGCAAACGCAGAAGCTGATGGTTACTATTACACAGTAGGATGCTTTTTCCCTTTGTCGCTTCTTACTCCACCCACGGGACGAGTAGGGGTGGTTCTATTCTTAGGCCGGAAACCACACGGCACATCGTACGAAACATTATAGTATATATTCTATTATTTCATGCCGATATTCTGAGAGTAGCTTTACTATCATTTTTAATTTAACTACAGTCTTGCATTATGCTCGCCTTTCACTGCGAACGCAGCGTACTTTTAAAAAACACCTATTTGGTAAGTCAAATTAAGGTGCCATTCCAACCTCGGCTGCAGGCTGCGTATGCAGGCTGCGAATGCAGGTAGCACACGCATGACACACAGCCGCTGCCTATATCCGCAGCCGGGAGTGATTTCGAGGGTGGCTGCACGTGCTGCAACGGGCAGCAGGTTGCGGCCAGTCGCTTCCAATATTTTAAAAAAAATCTATGATTCATTCCAATATAAGCGCTAATTTGATTAGTCGTGCTGCCGCAGCCGGCTTCGTACAGCCGCTGCATATGCAGCCTGCATTCGCAGCCTGCAGCCGAGGTTGGAATGGCACCTTTAGGTACTATTAAATAAGCAAATTGCGTCAATAACGTCAGGCGTGTTTTATAAAAATAAATACGCGAGTTTTATCCGTTTAAAACGTTGTTTCATTAAGCAAATTACATCAAGTATTGTAAACTTTATAAAAGTGTTTCAAGTAGTTATAATACATACATATACATTAAAAATGTAAATAACCTCCGAAACAAAAAAACTCCCCTTCTTTTTTCGTCAGAGGATTTAAAAGATCACCAATGACTTGAGCGACGAAAGCAGACTGGAGCTCATGACCCAGTGGTTTTGCAATAGTTATTATGTTCAGTAAAATGAGGTTGTTTTTGAAATGTTATAGTTTTAAATATTATTTCGGGTCTATTCGCGCACAGGTAATTCAAAATAGTCATTATTGAACTAACCTCGACGTTTCTGTCAAGTCGCATTGACCGTGGTCACGAGAAGACTGTGCGCGAATAGACCCGAAATAATATTTAAAATATGATTCCAATTCGCGAAGGTTTAAGAACTTCTAATGTAATAGTTGTAACTTACATAAATAGTTTTATCCATGGGGACAATAGCCTCAAATTGGAGTCCAACGTAATAAATAGGATTATTGCGTCCATAACGTGCTGCCGTTAAGTTTGCGTATGTCATAAACTTAGGATTATAATACGTCACCGCCGGGTGTTCCACGCTTATATATGTTATCTGAAAAAGCATAAAGTATAGTTAATATAGTATAGTATATTAAATATATAGTATAGTAAATATAGTTTTAAAAAACCCCGACTCAGATTATATTTAAGGGACTATGTTACATACCTTTATGTATATTGTATTTCTGGTCGAAATTACCCGAACCGGGAGTTAGGGGAAATCCGTATTAACCCGAATGAGAAAAAAAGGGTCGAGAAATTTTGAACTCGAGAAATAGTAGCAATTACAGTAATAAACTTTACGAATGATGTAAACATTCCTTATTAGTATTTAAATATTTAGATTTCACTCGCGCGCTGCCAGTTTTAAAAATCATATTTTCTTTTGGATACATTGTACCTACTTAATTATGTTAACTCGAGCAAATTAAAAAAGCCGACACAAAATTATAAAGATCAAAAAATTAGAAAATAAAATTGAAAATCGAAGCCAAAGAAACGAGTGTTGTATTTCATGTAAATAAAAAAAAACTCACCTTTTCAGAGACACAATTGAAATAAAATAAAGATAACAAAAAAAAATATAACAAGCTGATCTCTCCCATCGTAATGACAGCTAAGTAACTAACTGCAGAATAGTTTCTACATTATAAAACACTTTTTTGATTTTATATACGTCATTTTATGCTTTGTGATCGTATAAATTTGTTTGTAATTATTAATGAATAAGGGAACGGATGAACCGTTGAACTGATTTTATATTTGACTTTGTTTTGGTGTGATAGTACACAAAATGCCAATGACGTTAAGGTAATATCAGGATCGCGTTATGCACGAATGCTTCTTTAACTATACATATGTCCAACATACCACAAATTGGGTAAGTATCTCATTTGTCATAGCGCATCGCTCCAATATGCTGTACTATGTAAAATATGCAATACTGGGGTTGTAAGTCTTTGAAGTAGCCGACGCCGACGACGAGCACGAGCCGGTGCGCGGCAGCAACGTTTGTGTCGACAACCATTTGAATAGACCATTTGAACAGACAAGTATTTGCAGTACTGAGTACAATACAATGTGTTTCTGGATGTACAACATTAAATTAAAACGAGCACAGTACTAGCCCATCTAAACATTTTAAAACCTAAAGAGAAGATTTAAAAAAAATAATTTTCGAACAAAATAAATAGCAGAATCAACTGCATAAAACGTAAATTTATTTACAAAAAGTTGCGCATCAGAGTGGAATCGAATGACACTTTTCTCTGTTTTTCAAGCAGCGCGATTGCATCAGTTCTATATACATCATGTTAAAAAATAAGAAAATTGAAAATAATTTCCTATGGCTAAATTATTTGTTGGATTTGATTGATTTTTTGTATACGGGTAAAGAACATACTCATTACGTGGTTTACAGGCATGTATCCGGTAAAACATTGTATAATAAGTTATCTTCATACCAAAGGCTGAAACGATGGGCTTCGAAATCTCAGAACAAATGCCGGGCGACACAACAATCGCGAGTGCGCCCAGATGCTCTTAAGAGTTTGCCATTTCCGGCGCCCTCCCACGGGCCAAAAAGTACCTACCAGTACGTAGCTCTAGCCAAGTAACAAGTTACCAAAAAAACTCCAAATACAATTAATAATTGTTACAAGAAACTAAATCACATTGCGCGCGCGCGCTTTCACGACTTGGTCCTATCTTAAAGACAATGAATCTGTGTGGATCGCATCGCGACGCTCCTGGGGTGATGCCGCGGTGCCCCAGGGCGTTGCGAGGAACAGTTTGGGAAACCCTGGGTTAGATAAATGATCGGCAAAACAATCAAATGAAACTCAGATTGCTGTGTGAAAGTGCTTTTTATGTGCTTGAATTAGCGGCGCGATTTTACAAGCCAACACTTCTGCCATTACATTACTTGTGTCGGTGTGTCGACTCCTGCCGCTACTTTAATGCTTCTTAGTGGCACTACTTGCCACATTATATTTGTCTTGTTAATATGTGGATGATGTAGTGGGCTGCAATATTGTAAAACTTCTAATAGTAAGATTTTTTTCCCATGTACTCGTATACATTTTATATTATACATACTTAGCTGTTTATTGTCCCAAAATAAATAAAATAAAAACTGGGACACGTCTACCCTCACTAAGTGCTAGAGGGTTTGAATTCAAACAAGGATTTGGCGTCCTTCCTGTTGATGGTAGCAAGCCTCATATCTACGTAACCTTCAGCCACCCTAGATTTAGTCTTCGGTTGAGTAAAGTTAGCGTATATTCTGCCTCTAGTGAACGGGAACCCTCCGGGAATAGCAGCTGGGTTGACTGTCATGTTTAACAAGTTGTACGGGCCCTAAAATTAAAAAAAAAAACTTGTAAAATACACATATTCCCAGGTGAGGCTGACAATGCAAAAAATTTAGGAATCAAACCTTGTGCTGCCTTAGCAAAAGCTGTGATTGCAAGCATGATTGTTATATTGTGTTTGCGATTACTAGACCTTTATTTTAGTTTTTGTAGTGCCTTGGGTCTCTCACAAGAGGCAGGATATAACATGTATAGCATATAGTGTAACAGCATGTATTTACGCTCATTAAACACGCGTAAGAATACAAGACCAAGAGTTTGTGTTTAAAAATGTAATCGTATTTACCGGTTTATGTGGACAAGGTTCTGTCAACCCTGCGCGTCTCAGCGCAGCACCGAAGAACATGTCCTTCTCCGCGAGGTAGCACCAATCGTAATGCATTTCTATGAAGCTTCGTTTGTACTGGTTTGTCAACCATTCATAGAAGTAAATGTCTACCTGAACATAAAAGTAATTTGCTTATAAACTGCTGGCACTCCAGTAGATCGCGGAGTGATCGATAATATCGATCACGAACAGTGAAATTTGTAGAAATAAAAATAAAAATGTTCGAAATTTGTAGGAAAATAATAATATCGGGGGGCACGGCAGTGCCCCCGCCAAGTCGAGCGCGAAGCAAACACTGCCGTACCAACCTTTACTGGAACCATTTCGCCGCATTTTCAGGCCCCTATTTGAGAACCTCTGGATAAGACCAGAACGCAGAAATTTTCAGAACAGAATTTTTTTAAGAACCGTTATGCGAAAGCAGTTTCACATTTACGACACTCACTCACTCATGATCATCAAAATAGAACTAGTACTTCCCATAAACTCAGAGAGCTGAAATTTGGTACAGAGTTAGAATTTAATGGCCACATAAAGTGAAAACTATAAAAACTAGGATAATCGAAGATCTGGAGTACCTGGTGACCCTGAACTTTTTATTTACAAGACCGATTGCTTTCAAAATCGATATCTGAGAGTCCGCATGGTCTTCGAGTACATACCCGTTATCAGAATTAGAAAACCTGGCCGCCATTTTGAACTTTTTATATGTGAACCGATTGCTTTTAAAATCGATATCTGAGAGGCCGCATGGTCTCCGAGTATATACCCGCTGTCAGAATTGGAACAGATGGCCGCCATTTAGAACTTTTTATTTACTGGACCGATTGCTTTCAAAGTTGAAAAAATATTAAAAAGCATGTTTCCTTCAGGTTTCAGCAGGTAAGTAATAAAAATCATCAAGAATGAAATACCACAAAAATACATAATTGTATTCCTTCTAATCCATTAAAAAAAAAATTCTAAAGAATCCACAAAAAGCTTGCAGGACTGAGGATCGAACCGGCTATGAAGTCTGTTGACATGTAGTCAAAACAATCGTTGCTTAAAGATATTATTATGTTATGTTATGTAATGTTTAGCTCCTTGTGTGCTCAGTATCGTTCCCCGAACACGTAGCATTTACTATTTTCCAAAAAATTTCAATGTACAGTTTTTACTTCGTTACGATTTTATTATATGATATATTTATATATATTTTCTTGAATACTCTATGTTAGGTACAGATTACAAGAACAGAGACGTAATTCGCGCGTTTTTTTTTTGTTAGTGCGGGTGCCGTGCCCCCGCGCCGCGCCGTGCTCCAATTCGTACCAGCCAGTAATTTATACAATTTGCGATTTCTATCAATGATAATAATTTTAATTAGGTATGTAATTGTTACAAAATAATAATTGCTATAAAATAACTTCTTTTCTATAACAGTAAGTACACTTTCGGCTTGACCAAGGAGTTTTCAATGCAATTTTAATAGCGGCTGCATGTTATCTGTGGTGGCGCGAGTCAGGGCGCATGCGCGGTGAACTGAGTTTGGGCGCCATGTTCTAAGTAATCTTTGTTTACTTTTTGATTATTGTGTTACTATCGGTATAAAAACTTATTCTGGGCTAAAAAGTTCTGAAAATGACAGTAATAATAAGAAAAGTTTAATTCCACCTGGCAATTAGTTAGCAGCAACGAAAATGTCGGACATCTTTTAACACAAAAATTAAGAAAATTTTATTAAGGTAAATGACCTTATATTATTAAGTTAAATATTACCTATTTTTATGAGTGTAGATAAAGTTGTGTATGAAACTACACATAACTAGGTATTAAAACACTCGTGTACCTATACCTACTGTTAATGTGACAGTAACATAAACTACTATTATCTTTTAAAGTGTTCTCGCTGCTGAAGTGAAAAGTTATGTGTGTTACACGAGAGCAAAGTTTTTTGCATCTCGTGCCTTTGAATCTTTCGCCACACTTAGGATTCAACTTTAGAATCACTCGCTCGTGATTCAAACATTGAATCCTTCGCTTGCTCAGGATTCAAAACCACTCGCATTACAAAAAGACTTTGGTCTCTTGTTGCACAAATAACTATTCTTATAGAAAGGGGATGAAAAGTAGAGTATATGACTCGAGAGCAAATTATTTTTCCCTCGGGCAATGTACTTTGAATCGCAATAGAATCTTCCGCTTCGCTCGTGGTTGAAAATAGCGCCCTCGCCGTAAAAATACTATTTTGCTCCCTTGTGATACAATCTACTATTTATATCTACATTTGTATGAAGGGCTTCGGCCGAAATAGATGGCTTAAACTGTAAATCTATATTTATAACTTACATAAATTGTTTTGTCTAAGGGGACAATAGGCTCGATATTGAGTCCAACGTAGTAAATAGGATTTCCGCGTCCATATCGTACTGACGTTAAGTTGGCGTATGCCAAAAACTTAGGGTTATAATAAGTCACCTGGGGATGCTCAACGCTTAAGTACGTTACCTGAAAAAAAAAAACAAAATCCTTCTGTTGCACATGTTTCTAAAACTCTCCCGATTGTGAGCTCTGTGAGGTAATAGAAGATGGTGAAGTGTGTCCGATATACTGACAAGAAGAGTGCACTCGTTTCTTTGAAATTATTGGCAATGGATGTTGAGCTGATGGTGATCACCGGGGAAGCTTTAGTGAGGTAAGAATCCCTCAGTCCCGGTCTCTTCCCCCGGAGGCCGGGTGCCTTTTGAAGGTTTCCCGCCGTAAATAAAAATAAAATGGTGAACTCCATTTGTAATTTGGCTCCAGGAATTGTTCCCGGTTAATGGCAATAGGCTCGCCTCTTATTACATGGGACTTATAACATAGCCGGCAAAACGTGGGTGTACTGCACACCTCTGTCTACTCCCTCTGGGGAATACAGGCGTGAGTCTATAAAAAAATCTATAAAGTATTAAACGTTGTTGCTTTAAATCGTTTTAATTGAAGCAGAGTGCTACAATGAAGTTCTAAAAGCTAGATTTTTTTTTTATAATAGTGATAAGGAATGCAAGTTACACAAACAGATTTTTCTGTGGTCGAAAACTCACCTTTTCCGAGACTGAACTTATATAAAATAAAGATAACAAAAAACAATAAATCAGGTGGATTTCTTCCATAGCTTGACAGCTAAGTAAAAAGTATACCACGGACTACACAATATTTTCTGCGAATACCCATCGAAAATAAAAATATTTGATTTTATTATTTCGATACCGGAAACATGAAATAACGTAATTTAAGGAAGATTTTGTCGAATGTCCCTTAAATTATTTTAAATTTCCGGCGTCGATTTGTTTGTGCTTGTAATTTTATACTTTGTGAACATTAAAATGATATACTTAGTAATTATTTTTAGGGTTTCGTACCTCAAAAGGAAAAAACGGAACCCTTTAAAGGATCACTTTGTTGTCCGTCTGTCTGACTGTCTATCTGTCAAGACCCTTTATGTCAGGAACGCGTGGAGGTATCGAAATTAAAATTTGAAATTAAAACCATATATTCAAGTCTGCGGTCCCTTGAAGCTTGGAAAAAATCAAACTAGCTCTAGGTCTAGTTCTAGGTAAACGTAAAAAAAAGATACGGTCGTTTATGCCGCAAAAAACGTATATTTTGACAATTCCAAGGGAATCAAAATGTTTAGAGTAGTTTTCGTTGACCTCATCATCAGCCGGAAGACGTCCACTGCTGAACAAAGGCCTCCCCCAACCCCCTTTCGTTGACCTAGAACTATGAAAATTTGCAAATAATATCATCTCTTACTACAAGTACTTACAGGGAAAGGTCTGAAAACACATTATAATAAAACATACATTTGTAATAAAATCATTAAAAAATGATCTTTATTTAAAGTACGTAAACATCCATCGAGGTATGCGCGCGGTCATAATTGTTATCTCAGGAACGTGTGGAGGTATCGAGTTAAAATTAAAACCATATTCTCAGATCTAATAGTCTTTTGAGGCTGTGAAAAACCAAACTTCTAAGTTAACTTAAAAAACTAGGTAGCCGTTTATGCCGCAAAAAACGTAGGTATATTTCGACACTCTCAAGGGAATCAAAATGTTTGGGTAGGTACTTCCCGTTGACCTAGAATTATGAAACTTTGCAAGGTATATTGTTTCTTACTACAAATACAGGGAAAAGTCTGAAATTAAATCGCAAAAAAATAAATCTTTATATTTAAAATACGTAAACAATCATCGAGGTATGCGTGGTCATAATTGTATGAGTGACCAAGTCTTTATGTACATTTTTTAAACTTTTATTAATTAGTACAGAAGAGAAAAATCTGAAAGTTGAATATTTTAAATTAAATCACAAGAAAAATCGGGGTCTTTATGCAAGGAACGGGGGTCCAATTTTGAAGTGTGTGTCACCGTGTCTCGTGGGGTATCGTATGAAAGGGCTTCTTTGGTACAAGCTTATGCAGATCGGTTCCCCATACAAATTGGTACGGTACCCTCGATGGGCGAGTCCGACTCGCACTTGTCCGGTTTTTATAGATATAGGGTTCCGTACCAAAAAAGCGCCTCGAATTTATTCTTTTTGTAAGTCGGTTAAAGACAAAATGAGATAGAAAAATCAAATTAATGTTTCATCCGCTTCCTATTCTATAAATAATAACTATTTTATTCTAATCTAAATAATCTAATTTTATTGTTCACGTAGCATAAAATTGCATGCGCAAGTAATAAAAGCAAGTATTTTTATTTCCGATGAGTATTCGCAGAAAATATTGCATACTTTGCTGTCATGGCTAAAGAAGAAATCCGCCTGATTCATTGTTTTTTGTTATCTTTATTTTATATAAGTTGTGTCTCGGAGAAGGTGAGTTTTTGACGAGAAGAGAATCCTCTTATGTAACTTATTTTTTTGGTCACTATTAATTTTAGAAACCAACGCGTTGTAATCTTTAACTTACGAAACTAAACAGTAAACTACAGTTAATAACAGATTAAACATTATGCTAACTTTGTCAGTCTGTGCGCATAATGTTGCCCGGACTGGACTGGCTGATATTCCATAGAACATACCTACATCCATTGCCGATAATTTCAAAGACAGGAGTGCCCTCTTCTTGGCAGTATATCGGACACTCCACCAACACACGCTGTACTATCGTGGACAAAGCCGGTGCCTTATTCTTAAGATTAGAATCGCTTGCACCCGGCATCCGCACGTAGCGATAGTCCCACCCTACGCATGTAGCATCGTTCAAAGCATTTCTATCGCAAAGTGGTGCACAGTTCGTATTCGCGATAGTACATCTTTAATTAACTTACAGTCACAGACCTCACAATTGGGAGGAATAGAAACAGTGTAAAAACCATTTATATAATAGAGAAACTATAATTATATTTAGGATTTTTACATACATAATTATAGGTTTCGAGCTTGCATCCGCGAGTCACGTAGGGACAGTTGAAAATCAGCGCCAGGCACTGTCTGGCACATGCTGAACTAGTTCCTATATTTGGCACAATCATGAGGCACTGTCATTTTTCGCTCCTATAATAATTAAGATGTCATATTTTTTTTCTTTTTTTAAATTTTTGTCTTATTTTGTTATTTAGATTAATTATAGTTTTTGAAGCTTGTGTTTTCTGTCAAATAACAAGTTTAGTGTAGTGTAGTTGTAGTGCTATCTCAAATTTATTTATTTACTTTTTAGTTTTAGAAACATGTGCAACAGAAGGATGTTGTTTTTTTTCAGGTAACGTACATAAGCGTGGAGCATCCGCGGGTGACTTATTATAACCCTCAGTTTTTGAAATACGCCAACTTAACGGCAGTACGATATGGACGCAGAAATCCTATTTACTACGTTGGACTCAATTTGGATTTAATTGTCCCCTGGGACAAAAACATTTATGTAAGTTATAACTATAGATTGGTGTCGTGTGGTTTCTGGCCAAGAATAGAACCATCCCTACTCGTCCCGCGGATGTCGTAAGAAGCGACAAAGGGAAAAATCTAGAGGATGGGCAGCAGCATCCTTCTGTGTAACAACAATTATTTGCTACTGCGATCGCCAACCCGCTTGCCCAGGCAGCGTGGCGATTATGGGCAAATACCTCCAATGAGCTCACAATAGTGGTGCGCATTGAGAGAAGCCTATGTTCAGCATTGGACTCTTCTTACCGTATGGTTGATGAACAATCTGGTGTCAGAGTTTAAACCGCCCGTAGGCCTTTGACATGGCTTTACACACCATTGAAAAATCTCAGGTGTGTTGGTTTCATCACGATGTTTTCCCTCACCGTTTTAGCAACCAATAATTAAGTTTTAATAAGAACATAACTTAAAAACTCAGAGGTGCCTTGGGATCGAACTCGAGACCTCTGACTTGTCAGTCGACGGTCATACCACTAGGCTATCAGTGCTATAGCAGTAGACAGGCTGATGATGATAACTACAGATTTACAATTTAAGCCTATTTTGGCCGAAGGCCATCGTATGATGGCATGATAATAATATCGTATGATAATAATAGTAATAGACTAATAGTTATTATAAAGAGGTAGAGGTTGTGTATGTGTGTGTGTGAGAGGGAGGGTGACGGGTAGGGTGAGGGGGTGTGTGAGGGGACGATAAATTTGATTATCAAAATAAGTAAACTTATCGTCTTATGTCTTTAAAAAAAGACGGCCCTTTGACGCATCGTTAAAGAGATAATACGACATAGGTATGGAACCGCGATCGTAATCTATTGAGTAATATTTTTATCAGGGACTGGGGGCCAGGTACTTACTACGCCGCGCGCGCAACTTGACTACTTAATTTAAGTATCTATTATTAATATTAAAAAATATAGACAAATAACTTTTTTAAATTATAATGAAGTTAGTTGGTATACCTAAAAAGGCGCCAAAGGCATAACTCGCCTGGGCACCTAGACAGCAGTTTATAATGAAATGAATTTTGTGTTTAGGTAGACTTTTACTTCTTTGAATGGTTGACAAACCAGTACAAACGAAGCTTCATAGAAATGCATTTCGATTTTTGCTACCTCGCGGAGAAGGACATGTTCTTCGGTGCTGCGATGAGAGCCGGAGGATTGAAACCTTGTCCACTTCTACCGGTAAATATGATTGTATTTTTAACTAACTCAAAAAAAGGAGGAGGTTATCAATTCGACTGTATTTTTTTAAATGTGTGTTACTCGATATCTTCAAATCTAGCCAACCGATTTTGATATTTCTTTTTTTGATTGAATGAATATGACTGCCAATTGGTCCCATATTAACTAATATTATCATGATCTGATGATGCACTTCGGAGATACAGAAAGAAACTCCTCATAAAATGATAGAAACGCCTTTCAAATATCTTCAAATCTAGCCAACTGATTTCGATATTTATTGTTTTGTTTGAGTGAGTGTGACTGCGTTATGGTCCTTCAAAAAAAAAGTAAAAAATAATTATTTATTCACTTAAAATTCTCAGTAAATCAATATTTTTGAAGTCGGTGCCAGCCAATAAAATAACCTAAACATAACTTACTGTACTTACTTTTTTGAAGTCTGTTCTATTTTTTAGCAAACATTTTTTTTAAAACAATCTTGCTGGTCTTGTGTTCAGGTGAATATAAGGTCTTAGGTAGACTTCCACTTGCTCATGTGTCATACCCACACTTTTACCCGCAAGACAATATGTTTCTTTAAATGACATTTATCAAGATATGAGAGTAATTGCCCCCGCCCCCCTAACCGGCTTCTTCATAATTGAAAAAGCAGAGACGCAAGCACAATTATAGCAAAAATGTTTGACACAGCTTGTGCTAAGGCAGCACCAGGTTTGATTCCTTGTTTGAGTCATCTGGGAAAAAGTATGTTTTCAAATAAATTTATAATTTTTAGGGCCCGTGCAACTTGTCAAACATGACAATCAACCCAGCAGCTATTCCCGGAGGGTTCCCGTTCACTAGAGGCAGAATATACGCTAACTTTAGTCAACCGAAGACTAAATCTAGGGTGGCTGAAGGTTACATAGATATGAGGCTTGCTACCATCAACCGGAAGGACGCCAAATCTTTGTTTGAATTTCAACACTCTAGCACTTAGTGAGGGTGTACGTGTCACTAATTTGATGTACGTAAACTTTAAAATGAAATATTAAACTTTCACACAGCAATCTGAGTTTCATTTGATCGTTTTGCCGATCATTACCTACTTTTTTTACGGGGGGATACATTCAAAACGCACCCGGCCTCCGGGGCAAGAGACCTGGGAGTGTGGGATTCTTACCTCACTAAAACCACCCTGGTGATCACCATCAGCACATGGAGGGAAATCCCGGGTCCTCTGAAGAGACCAGCTCCGGAACCTCCCCTTCGCAACGCCTGTTAGGCACATCCCCGGAGAGATTGTAAAGGGGTCTCTTCTGAGCCTCGCTGTGCACGGTCTAACCACCAAATAACAACTGAATAAACGGCAACCATTTGAACAGACGAACTGTATGTAGCAACGGCTGCATACAGTTGCCGGTGTATAAGACGTATTAATTGTTGTACAGTGAACACCAGTGGCGTGCCTAGTATCTAACAACAGCGCAAGCGTAACAACCTTTTTAAAGGTTACATTGACGTAAAAAATGTATTACTTTATATTGTTTTCATCCCCTCTATTTGAAGAGTGTCGCTTTGTTCCTCTTTAGGTGGGAGCTAAATAGAGCTATTTTCCGATAAGACTTTTTAGCGGGCGGAAATGAGATTTGAATTTGGAACATAATTATGTCATTGATAGAAATCGAACGCAAATTGTATAAATTACTGACTGGCACGAATTGGCTGCACGGCGCGGGGACCCGCACTAACTAAAAAAGGAACACAAAAGCGCGCGAATTACGTCTCTGTTCTTTTAATCAATACATATTTTATTGCATTTTGCAAAAATAATGAGTTCTACGTCGTGTTATACAAGTGGCTTGGCATTATCTCCTGAAACAATATAGAAGCTAATAAAGTCGTATAAAACTCCCATCTCTCCTACGAAAAGTAGTATCTATCGCTGCGCTCAGAATTCTACGTTAGAATCCCTCGCTACGCTCGGAATTCTATTCTAGAATCTTCCGCTTCGCTCGTGGTTCAAAGTAGCGCTCTCGCCAAAAAAATACTGTTTTGCTCCCTTGAGATACAATCTACTATTTATACTATTATGATATAGAAAGAAATAAAGAAAGGAAGAAAAATAATTTATTTTTGTCTCGCACAGTTCATAATTCATAATTTCATAATTATACTTTAATTTTGAAAAGAATTAAGTTTAATGAGAAAAGGAACAACATAATACAAATTTCACTGTAGGTTGTGCGAGACCAAAACACGGACCCTATCTCAGCCTATGCTGGCAACAAAAAAACTGCAGCGCTGATTTTCAGATAGGACCTGAAATTGAGCCACGTGCGATGCATGCATAAAACAATCATATAGAGACATACGGAGGTTTATCAATATAATTATAACTTACATAAATTGTTTTGTCAAAGGGGACAATAGGCTCGAAATTGAGTCCAACGTAGTAAATAGGATTTCCGCGTCCATATCGTACTGACGTTAAGTTGGCGTATGCCAAAAACTTAGGGTTATAATAAGTCACCTGCGGTCGCTCCACGCTTAAGTACGTTACCTGAAAAAAAAAACAAAATCCTTCTGTTGCACATGTTTCTAAAACTCTTCCGATTGTGAGCTCTGTGAGGTAATAGAAGATGGTGAAGTGTGTCCGATATACTGACAAGAAGAGTGCACTCGTTTCTTTGAAATTATTGGCAATGGATGTTGAGCTGATGGTGATCACCGGGGAAGTTTTAGTGAGGTAAGAATCCCTCAGTCCCGGTCTCTTCCCCCGGAGGCCGGGTGCCTTTTGAAGGTTTCCCGCCGCAAACAAAAAAAAATGATGAGCTCCATAGAATATTAGCCAGTCCCTCTTGTATGTGTTGTATGTATGAAAATCCGTCATTTGTGAAGTTAAAACATGGTATAAATTTAGAAATGTGTTTATTTTGAAAAAAAAAAAAAAATCCCTTAAGGGAAAAACACGGTGGTGAAAGTTTGTGTGGAAAATCCGTTAGGAAGTTGGTTTAATCCGACATGAAATCCATGTTTAAATACTAGTAAATAATAATAGTAAATAATGGTATTTAATTAGATTTTAGGAAAAAAGCAAGAATGGTGTAATTTTGTTTTTTTTTTAAATCCCTAAAGGGGGTAAAAAGGGGTTTTAAGTTATTTTGGGAAACTAATAGAAAGCTATAAGATATAAATAAGAAATAAATAAGATAATTATTACTAGAATAATATATCTTTCTATTAGTATCTGCTTAGATTTTAAATCATACCATATTAGGAATAGAGAAAATCGTGAGTTAGGCGGCATGGCAGTATGAAATATAATATGCTGGATGTGGTAGATGTAATGAATGAATAAAGTAGATTAAAGTATTAAATTAGACTAGATTAGACTGCCTCGTTAGTCTAGTGGTAGCAAGCGCGAGTGCGGAGCACGAAGTCCTGGGTTCGATCCCCGGGTCGGGATAAGTATTATTTGGTTAATGGCAATAAGCTCGCCCCCTATTATTATGACTTTAGCTTATTATTAGCCAAATCGAAACGTGAATGTACTGCATACCTCTATCTACTCCCTCTAGGGGAATACAGGCGTGAGTCTATAAAAAAAATTCTATAAAGTATTAAACGTTGTTGCTATGGATTGTTTTAATTGAAGCAGAGTGCTACAATGAAGTTCTAAAAGCTAGATTTTTTTTTATAATAGTGATAAGGAATGCAAGTCACACGAAAAGATTTTTCTGTTGTCGAAAACTCACCTTTTCCGAGACTGATTCCGAAAAAATAAAGATAACAAAAATCAGGCGGTTTTCTTCCATAGCTTGACAGCTAAGAATAAAAGTATACCACTAACTACACAATATTTTCTGCGAATACCCATCGAAAATAAAAATAATTGGTTTTATTATTTCGATAAGTACCGGAAATTTGAAATAACGTAATTTAAGGGACATTTTGTCGAATGTGCCTTAAATTATTTCATATTTCCAGCGTCAATTTGTTTGTACTTGTAATTTTATATTTTGTAAACATTAAAATGATATGGTCATTATTTTTATAGATATAGGGTTCCGTACTTAAAAAGCGCCGCGAATTTATTCTTTTTGTAAGTCGGTTAAAGACAAAATGAGATAGAAAAATCAAATTAATGTTTCATCCGCTTCCTATTCTATAAATAATAACTATTTTATTCTAATCTAAATAATCTAATTTTATTGTTCACGTAGCATAAAATTGCATGCGCAAGTAATAAAAGCAAGTATTTTTATTTCCGATGAGTATTCGCAAAAAATATTGTATAGGTACTTGGCTGTCATGGCTAAAGAAGAAATCCGCCTGATTCGTTGTTTTTTGTTATCTTTATTTTATATAAGTTGTGTCTCGGAGAAGGTGAGTTTTCGACGAGAAGAGAATCCTCTTATGTAACTTATTTTTCTGGTCACTATTAATTTTAGAAACCAACGCGTTGTAATCTTTAACTTACGAAACTAAACAGTAAACTACAGTTAATAACAGATTAAACATTATGCTAACTTTGTCAGTCTGTGCGCATAATGTTGCCCGGACTGGACTGGCTGATATTCCATAGAACATACCTACATCCATTGCCGATAATTTCAAAGACAGGAGTGCCCTCTTCTTGGCAGTATATCGGACACTCCACCAACACACGCTGTACTATCGTGGACAAAGCCGGTGCCTTATTCTTAAGATTAGAATCGCTTGCACCCGGCATCCGCACGTAGCGATAGTCCCACCCTACGCACGTAGCATCGTTCACAGCATTTCTATCGCAAAGTGGTGCACCGTTCGTATTCGCGATAGTACATCTTTAATTAACTCACAGTCACAGACCTCACAATTGGGAGGAATAGAAACAGTGTTTGAGTCATGACACGTTTTAATTTTGCAATCCAAGCAAAAAATATTATAAAAGTATTTATATAGGTACCTATGTATATATTTATATGTTACCTTATTCTAAAAATGTTTATACAATTTTTATTTAAGTTTATCGTAATATATACTTTGTAATTATATTACAAAGTTTCAAAGTTACAAAATTGTTTTCTGTCAAATAACAAGTTTAATGTAGTGTAGTTGTAGTGCTATCTCAAATTTATTTATTTTTCGTGCCGAAATATCCTCTTTCTTTCTTTCTTTAGTTTTAGAAACATGGAGAAACATATAACATATAGAAGGATTTTGTTTCTTTTAGGTAACGTATTTAAGCGTGGAGCACCCGCATGTGACTTATTATAACCCTCAGTTTTTGGCATACGTCAATTTAACGTCAGTACGATATGGACGCGGAAATCCTGTTTACTACGTTGGACTCAATTTTGAATTTGTTGTCCCCTGGGACAAAAACATTTATGTAAGTTATAACTATAGATTGGTGCCGTGTGGTTTCTGGCCAAGAATAGAACCACCCCTACTTGTCCCGCGGGTGTCGTAAGAAGCGACTAAGGGAAAAATCTAGAGGGTGGGCAGCAGCATCCTTGATCTGTGTAACAACAATCATTTGCTACTGCGATTGCGTCAACCCGCTTACCTAGCGTGGCGATTATGGGCAAATACCTTCAATGAGCAGACAATAGTGGTGCGTATTGAGACATAGACATAGGCCATGTTCAGCAGTGGACTAATACTGGCTGATGATGATAACTACAGATTTACAATTTAAGCCTATTTTGGCCGCAAGCCGTCATACAAATCTTTACGAATATTATAAATAGGTAGAGTTTGTGTATGTGTGTGTGTGTGAGGGGTAGGGTGAGTTTGTGAGGTTGTACGGGGTAACCTCTGGATATACTGAACCGATTTTGTAAATTCTTTTACCAATAGAAAGCTACATTATTTGCGAGTGTCATAGGCTATTTATTAACCCGAAAAATTTTAAGAATTTTTCGTGGTTGTTGGATTTGCAACGTAAGTAAGAGAAAAACGGTCAAACGAAAACGTTTCTTACGAACGCTGCTATATTATTGAATTCTGTAGAAAAGTTGTAAAGCTTGATATTGCCTACAAAAAAGGCACCGACAGTATTGTCTAACTTTTATATGTCGAGGGATGGCCCGCCGCCTCACTATCCGATGGGTTACTGATCGCGATGGGATTGAAATAATACTTCGGATAGCTAGCTTTACGCTGTATTCGATCATCAACGTTAACACTTTACAATAATGATTACTGATTACACGGATACCGACCGATAAAAATTACAAGGTTAGGAAACGCGGTGATTTCGACCCAACGTGGCAGCTGCGACCCCTCGCTCTCAAGTCTCGTTCCAAAGTGCCAGTCCAACCGACTGCTCATAATGACATCTCAAATGTCAACAGTCATTTTTGTCACAATCAGACATCAAAATCAATGCCATCGTTGTATCGACTTCACCCAAGTGTACTACTTGACGTTTCCGTTATCGATTGTTTCTTAAAAAAACTACTCAGAGATGGCGCTATAGGTAGTGACGCTACGACATATATTCAAGACACAAAAACTAGTTATATGTACTTAGTTATAAAAAAATTATTTAAACCTATGGTCATGTTTATTGGTTATATTATCAATTATTATGTACTCTGACTGTCTCGTTGGTCTAGTGGTAGCAAGCGCAACTGCTGAGCAACGAGGCAAAGTGTTTTCGGGTTTTTCGGTTAATTAGATTTTTTAAATATTAAATGATATACACAAATAAGATTTTTTAATTATAATGAAATAAGTTGGTATGTACCTAAAAAGGCGCCAAAGGCATAACTCCCCCGGGCACCTAGACAGCAGTTTATAATGAAATGACTTTTGTGTTCAGGTGGACGTTTACTTCTATGAATGGTTGACAAACCAGTACAAACGAAGCTTCATAGAAATGCATTACGATTGGTGCTACCTCACGGAGAAGGACATGTTCTTCGGTGCTGCGATGAGAGCCGGAGGATTGACTAAACCTTGTCCACATGAACCGGTAAATATGATTGAGTGATCAAACATAAGTTATGTTCGATCATCATTAAATGAAGACATGCTCTTCGATGATTACATAATTATGTAGTCTCCCATCTTTTCAATTACAACGCATGAATTTTTAAAGCATTGCAACAGCAAAAAAATATTTGGAACGCGACCATTCAAATCCGCTGTCATCTGTTTAAAAGAATGAGATTACACGCCGCCGTGTCAAATCAATTTAACTTATATAAGTATGACTCACGAAAGTTATTATTCTAAAATATAGCAATAATGTTTGACACAGCTTGTGCTAAGGCAGCACCAGGTTTGATTCCTTGTTAGTAAGTCATCTGGGAAAGTGTATGTTTTAAAAGAAATTCTTAATTTTTAGGGCCCGTGCAATATGTTAAATATGACAATCAACCCAGCAGCGATTCCCGGAGGGTTCCCATTTACTAGAGGCAGAATATACGCTAACTTTAGTGAACCGAAGACTAAATCTAGGGTGGCTGAAGGTTACATAGATATGAGGCTTGCTACCATCAACAGGAAGGACGCCAAATCCTTGTTTAGTTGGTAATCCTCTAGCACTTAGTGAGGGTGTACGTGTCACTAAATAGTGTGCATGATGCATAGATTATCTATACTTATAAAACAGTACCGTGACTCACCGACTATAAATATAAATATTCTTTAAGTACTCTACGGGTGCAATAAGGAAGGATTTTTAGAAATTACACCCCTAAGTAGGTAAAAAAGGGGATAACAGTTTGTATAAAACTTCGTCGTCTTCGAAGTTAAATGTACGAAACTTAGTATTCAGCTTGTCGGTTGATAAATAAAAGACGAGCAATGTTTATTTTTTTTTAAATCTACTTGGGTAAAAATGGGATGAAAGGGTGTAGGGTGGGTAGAGAAGGGGTTGGGTAGAGTAGGGGTCGAGAAGGGTGGGGTAGTGTAGGGTTGGGTAGAGTAGCTAAGCGTAGGGTAGGGTAGGGTAGAAAAAGCGCAGAAGTAGAATAATCACGCGTACAAAGTCGCGCGGGGCAGCTAGTATAATAATATTATTATAAAAATATTTAAGTACTTATAAGCAACTAGCTACTCGGCGGGGGCGACTTTGTACGCGTGATTATCCTACCCTACCTTACTCTATCCCTACCCCTATACTACCCCTACCTAACTCTACCCTACTTACCTAGCTACCTACCTACCTACCTAGCTACCTATCTACCTAGCTAGCTACCTACGGGTATAATTCCATTGTTTTTAATATTTCAGGCTGTCAACTGTCAGGCTGGACCTAGTGTGGAGGTCACTAGCCAAACATTGTTTTCATTTCTTTCTTATTATTTGTCTATTGTTTGTAAACTATTAGAAAACGCTGTAAAATTTTTTTTTGGCAAATAAACATTATTATTATTTTTATTTTAAAACGAATTTTCTCCCTTCTAGGAAGGGTAAGTTGAAACTTGCCGTGCGGGCCATAGCCAAGCTCGACAAGTTTAAAGTGTGAGACCGGTGAATGTGAGAGATGATGATGATGAAGTGGCTAGAAATTTACGAGTAATTCGACAGGTGT
Organism: Protodeltote pygarga; assembly: GCA_936450705.2. NCBI lineage: Eukaryota > Metazoa > Arthropoda > Insecta > Lepidoptera > Noctuidae > Protodeltote > Protodeltote pygarga. The sequence continues at coordinate 1,590,368 of OW388264.2, read as the reverse complement.
TGAGAATGGCGGCTTTTTGTAATAGATAGATGGTAGATGGTGGCATGTTTAAGCTGTTAAGGTTTGGCTGCAGAGTTTTTGGGATGACGCCTGTTGTTGAGATGATTAGTGGTACTATTTTAACTGTATCTACACGCCATTGAGTTCTGAGTTCAATGGACAAATCGGTATATTTTGCCATTTTCTCGGTGTGTGTTGTGATCAGATTATGTGTGTTACAAACTGCTATATCAATAATGTATGCGGTTTTATTTAATTTGTCAAATATTGTTATATCCGGTCTATTGTAGTGAATTGTTTTGTCGGTTATGATTGTCCTGTCCCAGTAAATTTTTATGTCATTATTTTCTAAAACTGTACTTGGTTGGTATTTATAATAAGGTAATTTTTCGTTTATGAATTTGTGTCTGTAAGCTAAATTTTGGTGAACTGTGGAGGCTACTTGATCGTGTCTATATTTATAATCCGTTTGTACGATAGCTTTACAGCCACCGGTGATGTGCTGTATTGTTTCTGAGCTGCTGTGACACCGTCTGCATAAATCTGTCTGTAAGTTAGGTACGCGAATAATGAATTTTTGATAATTCCTCGTATTCATAACCTGGTCCTGGATGGCGATCATAAAAGCCTCTGTTTCTGGGAAGAGTTCACCTCGCTGTAGCCATGCGTTCGACGCATCCTTGTCGACATGAGGTTGGCATAAATCAGCTCGGTGTCTCCCGTGCAGAGACTTTTGTGCCCAAGTATCTATTTTACTTTGAGGGGTTACAATGGTTTCATTATGTTGTGTATTTGTATTTGATAAGTTAAGTGGAGTCATTTTATTATCTATGGCAGTAATATATTTATGTAGTTGGGAGTGTGCAGATTTGTGGAACATATACTTGCGTAATGATGATATTTGACTATTGTGAAGGTTTTGGATGTATATGAGCCCTATTCCTCCTTCTTTGCGTGGTAGTGTGAGTCGTTGTGTGCATGTTTTTGGATGGTGTTTTCTGTGTGTAGTCATGTGAGTGTTGATGATACATTGGAATTTTTTCAAGTCTGTTTGTGACCAGGTTATGACGCCAAAAGAGTACGTGAGAATGGGTATTGCGTATGTGTTTATGGCTTTTATGGTGTTGCGAGAGTTTAGGTGGCTTTTGAGGATTAAATTTAGTCGATATTTAAACTTTTTGGTTAGTTCTACTTTAGATTCCTTTTGGTGAATTTGCCTTGGCTGTTGGAAGCCTAGGTATTTGTAAGTAGTGTGCTCATCCATGGGTTCTATTTTTTGACCAGTGTTTAGAGTGTAAGTGTTGAGTTGAACTTTTCCGCGATGAATTGAGTGGATTTTACATTTATCTACACCAAACTGCATATGGATGTCCTGAGAAAAAGTTTGTGTAATATCTGCGAGGTTTGATAATTCTGTGTTATTGGATCCATATATTTTTATATCATCCATATACATTAGATGAGATAATGTCTGGCTGCTATTGTTGTGTTTAAGCCTAAAACCTAATTTGCTGGCATTTAATAAGTGTGACAGAGGATTTAATGCTAAGCAGAACCATAGGGGGCTAAGTGAATCTCCTTGGTAGATGCCTCTTTGTATTTTTATTGGTTCAGTGGATATAGTAGTGTTATTGTGGTTTAGTTTTAACTGTGTTTGCCATTGTAACATTGCTGCCTGAAGAAATGAAATTAGTGAAGGGTGAATTTTATACAACTTAAGTATGAACAGAAGCCAGCTATGAGGGACTGAGTCGAACGCTTTTCTGTAATCTATAAACATTGTGTGTATATTCCTATTTCTTGTTAGTGCTTGTTTCATTGTTATATTATCTATTATTAATTGCTCTTTACAACCCCTGCTATTTTTTCTGCATCCTTTCTGTTGTTCGGCTAATATGTTATACTGCTCTGTATGTTTATATATCATCTCACTGATACATCCTGTTATTATTTTATATATTGTTTGGAGGCATGTTATAGGTCGATAATTTGCAGGGTTTGTTGTTTCGGAACTTTTAGGCAGCATGTACGTGATTCCATGTGTTATGAATAAAGGCAGTGTTTGTGGTGACTGTATGAATTGGCATATGTGAGTGTGGATGAACGGGTGGATACAAGAGAATTTCTTGTACCAGTAATTGTGGATGTTATCTGATCCAGGTGCTTTCCAGTTATGTGATCGTTTTATGACTTCAATAAATGTGTCTATCGGGATTGTTTCAAACTGCATCTGACCAATGTGTGTCGTGTCTTGTATTTCATCTAGCCATGTAGCATTTTTGTTATGTTCTAATGGTTGTTCCCAAATGTCAGCCCAGAATTGCTGTAGATTTTGCGGTAGCGTAGTTTCGGGTTCGGTAAGTGATGTGCGAGGTTGCTGTTTTATTGTTAAGTTCCTGTAGAATAGTTTTTCATTATTAACAAAGGTTGTATTTTGTTTTTTACGTTCAGTACATGTTAGATATCGTTTCAGTCGTGTAGCAGCAGCATTTAGTTTTTGTTTAAGTGTATCTAAGAAATGTGATAATTCTGTGTTATTGTCTTCGTGTGTGGAATGCTTATGATATTTAATCTTAATGTATTCTACGGTTGCACAGACCCTTCGATTTCTATTCCCTGCAATGTATTGAGTTAGCCTACCTATTTCTTTTCTAAAATGTTCAATTCTTTTCTCTAATCTCATTTGCCATGCTGGTTTCCTACTTGGGTCTTTGGTTCTAGGGCTTATATCAAGTGGTTTAATCCCATTACAAGTAGCTGCCGTATATGCGGCACAATATATTATAGTATGTAGCTCTAAAAAGCTGATATTTTGGCTTAGATGTTTGGGAAGAATATCATTATTAAGATATAGAACTATTCGTGCAAAATTTCTGGAAGTTTTTTGTTTCGGTATGTAGGGTCTGGTTACAGGATTAGTGTTATTGAATTTTTCTAAAGTCTTATTAAACTCGATTTCAATATAGTTGGGTTCGATTAAATTTTCTGATGGTAAGGTAAGATTAGTGACATTTTCAAGGGTGAATTGTGTGTCTGTGAGTGTGTGTAAGTCTTCAGAGCTATCGTGTGTATTTATTGTGAGTGAATTTTGGTATGTTGAGGAATTTTCTATGTTGATTTGTGTGTTTTCAGGTAGATGAGTGTTTTGTAATAGGGGGGTGTATTGTAAGACATCGGTCATTTCGGTTTTAATTTCCTCTATCCTCGAGTGACTAACCATTTTACCTCTGAATATAGCTCTTCTTTGATCTGCAATCCTTTGTTCTGTGAGGTGTGATAGAGACGGATGTTTGTTGATGAACAATTCATACAGTTTTTTTCGGTAAGCAGTTAGGTTTCTTTCTAAATCAGTAGCCTCAAAGTAACAGCGTATAATGTCTTCGTTTATTTCATTTGACCATTTCATTCGAGAGTTTCCACTGTTGTTTTGTGTGTTTATGAATGTGGCAGCGTGTGTAGTTGTATGAGCTAATGTGGTTGTATGATTCTCTACTTGAATGTTTTCAGATTGTATTAGGTGTGCTACTTCTATCCTTATTTCTTCCCTGATGTTTTCTGCTAATAGATTATTTCTTATAATTTGTCGTCTCTGATCACCAATACGTTGTCGAGTTGCTTGCATTTCTGGGAATTTTTGGGTAAATTCACTGTGTAAGGGACCTAAGTAGTTGTTCAGTAGTGTTGTCTCACATTTAGTTATAAGGAGATAAGTGCGCCAAATAAAGCGGTTCATGTCTTGCGACCATTTTTTACGCACGCGAGTTTTATCAACCGTGAGTGAAGGATTGTTGGCATTTGCCGCCTGCACAGCACGAGTTGGCGTTATAGGAGAAGATTGTGATAAAGGTGATGACGAAGTAATGGGTGAGTTTTGCGGGCGGAAAAGGCTATGAGTTGATGAAGGTGATGGTATATTCGCGAATAATGATCGTGGTGATGAATCAGGTGATTGAAATGGGCTAAGTGAGGATATTATGGGTGATGATGAGTGTGAGGTAGTTTCGGAGACCGTATTTTCAGGTGGATACCTGGTCTGGGTTTGGTTTCCGTTTATTGTTGAAGACGCAATTTTAGGAAGACGCCTTCGTAAATTATAGTTAGAATTGAAGTTATTCATTTTTCATAATTGTTCCCACGAGTAGCAAGGGTATAATGATGTCGATCTCAGCAGAGCCCCGTTTGCTGAGACAAGAGCTGGCTTACAAAGTAAGCTGCATCTGGAGTTTGCCCTATTTCCAGACGTGGCACGCTCGCGACCGAGCACGCCCCCGACCACGCATCCCTCGGCACGGCAGACCTTGGATTGGCATAAGAGTAGGAATGGAAGGTAGAGGAGTAAAGGAAAAGTAAAAAGAATGTAAGGAAATTTAGGAAGTTTGGGGATTTACGAAATGTAGGAAATAGGAAATGTAGGAAATATAGGAAATGTAGAAAATGTAGGAAATGTAGGAAATAAAGGGAATGGGGCTTTAGTTTGGGAAGGGTGATTATTTTAGGTGTTTTATGTTTTAAAATGTATCTCCCATTAAAGGGGTGTTGTGCCTAGGTGTTCAGGCTTATAAAAGTTCCTTGCTTCCCGTAGGCCCCCCCACCACGTCAAGGTAGCCCCTTTGGGGGGGTTATTATTATTATTATTTATTCTGCTATTCGAGGCGGAGACAAATACAACAAATCAAAAACCATGAAAATACGCCCAGGCTCTCGAGTTAGAAGTGTTCGAACAATCCCGACTTTGTTTTATATATTACATGTCCCCCTATTAATTTCTAATTCAATTTAATTGTTGTACAGTGAACACCAGTGGCGTGCCTAGTATCTAACAACAGCGCAAGCGTAACAACCTTTTTAAAGATTACATTGACGTAAAAAATGTATTACTTTATATTGTTTTCATCCCCTCTATTCGAAGAGTGTCGCTTTGTTCCTCTTTAGGTGGGAGCAAAATAGCTCTTTTCCGATAAGACTTTTTAGCGGGCGGAAATGAGATTTGAATTTGGAACATAATTATGTCATTGATAGAAATCGAACGCAAAGTGTATAAATTACTGACTGGCACGAATTGGCTGCACGGCGCGGGGACCCGCACTAACTAGAAAAGAACACAAAAGCGCGCGAATTACGTCTCTGTTCTTTTAATCAATACATATTTTATTGCATTTTGCAAAAATAATGAGTTCTACGTCGTGTTATACAAGTGGCTTGGCATTATCTCCTGAAACAATATAGAAGCTAATAACGTCGTATAAAACTTCCATCTCTCCTATGAAAAGTAGTATCTATCGCTGCGATCAGAATTCTACGTTAGAATCCCTCGCTACGCTCGGAATTCTATTCTAGAATCTTCCGCTTCGCTCGTGGTTCAAAGTAGCGCCCTCGCCGAAAAAATACTGTTTTGCTCCCTTGTGATATAATCTACTATTTATACTATTACTAGCGACCCGCCCCGGCTTCGCATGGTTACGCTAATATTATACATATAAACCTTCCTCTTGAATCACTCTATCTATTAATAAAAACCGCATCAAAATCCGTTGCGTAGTTTTAAAGATCTAAGCATATATAGGGACAGACAGACGCGGAAAGCGACTTTGTTTTATACTATGTAGTGATCAAATAGAAAGAAACTCTCCCTACTCCCACTGGGAAATACAGGCGTGAGTCTATAAAAAAAGTCTATAAAGAATCAAACGTTGTTTTATATAAAATTTATATAAAATAAAGAATACAAAAAACAATAAATCAGGTGGATTTCTTCCATAGCTTGACAGCTAAGAATAAAAGTATACCACCAACTACACAATATTTTCTGCGAATACCCATCGAAAATAAAAATAATTGGTTTTATTATTTCGATAAGTACCGGAAATTTGAAATAACGTAATTTAAGGGACATTTTGTCGAATGTCCCTTAAATTATTTCATATTTCCAGCGTCAATTTGTTTGTACTTGTAATTTTATATTTTGTAAACATTAAAATGATATGGTCATTATTTTTATAGATATAGGGTTCCGTACCAAAAAAGCGCCTCGAATTTATTCTTTTTATAAGTCGGTTAAAGACAAAATGAGATACAAAAATCAAATTAATGTTTCATCCGCTTCCTATTTTATAAATAATTACTATTTTATTCTAATCTAAATAATCAAATTTTATTGTTCACGTAGCATAAAATTGCATGTGCAAGTAATAAAAGCAAGTATTTTTATTTCCGATGAGTATTCGCAGAAAATATTGCATACTTTGCTGTCATGGCTAAAGAAGAAATCCGCCTGATTCATTGTTTTTTGTTATCTTTATTTTATATAAGTTGTGTCTCGGAGAAGGTGAGTTTTCGACGAGAAGAGAATCCTCTTATGTAACTTTTTTTTGTGGTCACTATTAATTTTAGAAACCAACGCGTTGTAATCTTTAACTTACGAAACTAAACAATAAACTACAGTTAATGACAGATTAAACATTATGCGAACTTTGTCAGTCTGTACGCATAATGTTGCCTGGACTGGACTGGCTGATATTCCATAGAACATACCTACATCCATTGCCGATAATTTCAAAGACAGGAGTGCCCTCTTCTTGGCAGTATATCGGACACTCCACCAACACACGCTGTACTATCGTGGACAAAGCCGGTGCCTTATTCTTAAGATTAGAATCGCTTGCACCCGGCATCCGCACGTAGCGATAGTCCCACCCTAAGCATGTAGCATCGTTCAAAGCATTTCTATCGCAAAGTGGTGCACAGTTCGTATCTTTTAGTAACTCACAGTCATAGACCTCACAATTGGGAGGAATAGAAACAGTGTAAAAACCATTTATATAATAGAGAAACTATAATTATATTTAGGATTTTTACATACATAATTATAGGTTTCGAGCTTGCATCCGCGAGTCACGTAGGGACAGTTGAAAATCAGCGCCAGGCACTGTCTGGCACATGCTGAACTAGTTCCTATTTTTGGCACAATCATGAGGCACTCACATTTTTCGCTCCTATAATAATTAAGATGTCATATTTTTTTTCTTTTTTAAAATTTTTGTCTTATTTTGTTATTTAGATTAATTATAGTTTTTGAAGCTAGTGTTTTCTGTCAAATAACAAGTTTACTGTAGTGTAGTTGTAGTGCTATCTCAAATTTATTTATTTACTTTTTGTGCCAAAATAAATCCTCTTTCTTTCTTTCTTTAGTTTTAGAAACATGTGCAACAGAAGGATGTTGTTTTTTTTTAGGTAACGTACATAAGCGTGGAGCACCCGCAGCTGACTTATTTTAACCCTCAGTTTTTGGCATACGCCAACTTAACGGCAGTACGATATGGACGCAGAAATCCTATTTACTACGTTGGACTCAATTTGGATTTAATTGTCCCCTGGGACAAAAACATTTATGTAAGTTATAACTATAGATTGGTGTCGTGTGGTTTCTGGCCAAGAATAGAACCATCCCTACTCGTCCCGCGGATGTCGTAAGAAGCGACAAAGGGAAAAATCTAGAGGATGGGCAGCAGCATCCTTCTGTGTAACAACAATTATTTGCTACTGCGATCGCCAACCCGCTTGCCCAGGCAGCGTGGCGATTATCGGCAAATACCTCCAATGAGCTCACAATAGTGGTGCGCATTGAGAAAAGCCTATGTTCAGCAGTGGACTCTTCTTATCGTATGGTTGATGAACAATCTGGTGTCAGAGTTTAAACCGCCCGTAGGCCTTTGACATGGCTTTACACACCATTGAAAAATCTCTCAGGTGTGTTGGTTTCATCACGATGTTTTCCCTCACCGTTTTAGCAACCAATAATTAATTTTTAATACGAACATAACTTACAAAAACTCAGAGGTGCCTTGGGATCGAACTCGAGACCTCTGACTAGTCAGTCGACGGTCATACCACTAGGCTATCAGTGCTATAGCAGTAGACAGGCTGATGATGATAACTACATTTTCAATTTAACTAAGCCTATTTTGGCCGAAGGCCATCGTATGATGGCATGATAATAATATTGTATGATAATAATAGTAATAGTTATTATAAAGAGGTAGAGGTTGTGTATGTGTGTGTGTGAGAGAGGGAGGGTGACGGGTAGGGTGAGGGGGTGTGTGAGGGGACGATAAATTTGATTATCAAAATAAGTAAACTTATCGTCCTATGTCTTTAAAAAAAGACGTCCCTTTGACGCATCGTTAAAGAGATAATACGACATAGGTATGGAACCGCGACCGTGTCGTAATCTATTGAGTAATATTTTTATCAGGGACTGGGGGCCAGGTACCTACTACGCCGCGCGCGCCAGCTCAACTTGACTACTTAATTCAAGTACCTATTATTAATATTAAAAAATATAGACAAATAACATTTTTTAATTATAATGAAGTTAGTTGGCATACCTAAAAATATTAAAATTATTTCTTAAAATCTAAAAACAAGTTTAATATCTGCTCTGCAATTATACCTAACACGAATTCACATATCTCCAAAATAAGTTAAACAAAAATATAGTTTAAAAACTAAAACCCGACTATTTAAAATCTAAAAACAAGTTTCTTAGATTTGAAATAAAATTCTGTAGTCGGAGGCCACCAAATTTACAAAGTATTTACCTATAATACATTAAGGCCTCCGACTACAGAATTTTATTTCAAATCTAAGAAGCTTGTTTTTAGATTTTAAATAGTCGGGTTTTAGTTTTTAAACTAAATTTTTGTTTAACTTATTTTGGAGATATGTGAATTCGTGTTAGGTATAATTGCAGAGCAGATATAATATAGCAGTTAATGTTTTATTGTTTCATATTTAAATCAACTAGGTAGTAAAATTTCCATAAAACTTTAGAAGTGATTTTATAAATTCTTGCAATTATCAGGTGATTGCAAGCAAAGCCATGAGCAACAGATAATAATGTTTACATATTTGAAATGTGCTAATAAAGCTCTTTCATTTGATACCCCACACGACACCGTCAAGTTTTTTTTAGTTCTTTACTTTAAGTCCCCTAGAGGGCGCTGACGTCAGTTTAATATGACGTCATGTAGCCTATAACCAGCGGACAATCAAGAGGCTTCCGACGACACCTCGTTTGTCTAATTATGATAACTAGTTTAGAAGTTATGAGGGAACAGATGAACATCCATACCCACATACATACATACAGGTCAAAATCATAACCCTCCTTTTTGCTTAGCCGTAGTCGGGTAAAAAGGCGCCAAAGGCATAACTCGCCCGGGCACCTAGACAGCAGTTTATAATGAAATGACTTTTGTGTTCAGGTGGACGTTTACTTCTATGAATGGTTGACAAACCAGTACAAACGAAGCTTCATAGAAATGCATTTCGATTGGTGCTACCTCGCGGAGAAGGACATGTTCTTCGGTGCTGCGATGAGAGCCGGAGGATTGAAACCTTGTCCACTTCAACCGGTAAATATGATTGTATTTTTAATCGACTCAAAAAAAGGAGGAGGTTATCAATTTGACTGTATTTTTTTTAAATGTGTGTTACACGATATCTTCAAATCTAGCCAACCGATTTTGATATTTCTTTTTTTGATTGAATGAATATGACTGCCAATTGGTCCCATATTAACTAATATTATCATGATCTGACGATGCACTTCGGAGATACAGAAAGAAACTCCTCATAAAACGATGGAAACGCTGAAATTTTTAGGGCCCGTGCAACATGTCAAACATGACAATCAACCCAGCAGCTATTCCCGGAGGGTTTCCGTTCACTAGAGGCAGAATATACGCTAACTTTACTCATCCGAAGACTAAATCTAGGGTGGGTGAAGGTTACATAGATATGAGGATTGCTACCATCAACAGGAAGGACGCCAAATCTTTGTTTGAATTTCAACACTCTAGCACTTAGTGAGGGTATATGTGTCACTAATTTGATGTACGTAAACTTTAAAATGAAATATTAAACTTTCACACAGCAATCTGTTTCATTTGATCGTTTTGCCGATCATTACCTACTTTTTTTACGGGGGGATACATTCAAAACGCACCCGGCCTCCGGGGCAAGAGACCTGGGAGTGTGGGATTCTTACCTCACTAAAACCACCCTGGTGATCACCATCAGCACATGGAGGGAAATCCCGGGTCCTCTGAAGAGACCAGCTCCGGAACCTCCCCTTCGCAACGCCTGTTAGGCACATCCCCGGAGAGATTGTAAAGGGGTCTCTTCTGAGCCTCGCTATGCACGGTCTAACCACCAAATAACAACTGAATAAACGGCAACCATTTGAACAGACGAACTGTATGTAGCAACGGCTGCATACAGTTGCCGGTGTATAAGACGTATTAATTGTTGTACAGTGAACACCAGTGGCGTGCCTAGTATCTAACAACAGCGCAAGCGTAACAACCTTTTTAAAGGTTACATTGACGTAAAAAATGTATTATTTTATATTGTTTTCATCCCATCATCTATTTGAAGAGTGTTGCTTTGTTCCTCTTTAGGTGGGAGCAAAATAGCTCTTTTCCGATAAGACTTTTTAGCGGGCGGAAATGAGATTTGAATTTGGAACATAATTATGTCATTGATAGAAATCGAACGCAAATATTGTATAAATTACTGACTGGCACGAATTGGCTGCACGGCGCGGGGACCCGCACTAACTAAAAAAGGAACACAAAAGCGCGCGAATTACGTCTCTGTTCTTTTAATCAATACATATTTTATTGCATTTTGCAAAAATAATGAGTTCTACGTCGTGTTATACAAGTGGCTTGGCATTATCTCCTGAAACAATATAGAAGCTAATAAAGTCGTATAAAACTCCCATCTCTCCTACGAAAAGTAGTATCTATCGCTGCGCTCAGAATTCTACGTTAGAATCCCTCGCTACGCTCGGAATTCTATTCTAGAATCTTCCGCTTCGCTCGTGGTTCAAAGTAGCGCTCTCGCCAAAAAAATACTGTTTTGCTCCCTTGTGATACAATCTACTATTTATACTATTATGATATAGAAAGAAATAAAGAAAGGAAGAAAAATAATTTATTTTTGTCTCGCACAGTTCATTAACATTACATCTTTAATTTTGAAAAGAATTAAGTTTAATGAGAAAAGGAACAACATAATACAAATTTCACTGTAGGTCGTGCGAGACCAAAACACGGACCCTATCTCAGCCTATGCGGGCAACAAAAAAACTGCAGCGCTGATTTTCAGATAGGACCTGAAATTGAGCCACGTGCTAAGGATATTAAGCTAGGATATAGAGACATACGGAGACATATCAATATAATTATAACTTACATAAATTGTTTTGTCAAAGGGGACAATAGGCTCGAAATTGAGTCCAACGTAGTAAATAGGATTTCCGCGTCCATATCGTACTGACGTTAAGTTGGCGTATGCCAAAAACTTAGGGTTATAATAAGTCACCTGCGGTCGCTCCACGCTTAAGTACGTTACCTGAAAAAAAAAAAAATCCTTAAAACTCTCCCCATTGTGAGCTCTGTGAGTTAATAGAAGATGGTGAAGTGTGTCCGATATACTGACAAGAAGAGTGCACTCCTTTCTTTGAAATTATTGGCAATGGATGTTGAGCTGATGGTGATCACCTTTGGTTGGTTTAATCCGACATGAAATCCATGTTTAAATACTAGTCAATAATAATAGTAAATAATGGTATTTAATTAGATTTTAGGAAAAAAGCAAGAATGGTGTAATTTTGTTTTTTTTTGAAATCCCTAAAGGGGGTAAAAAGGTTTTAAAGTTATTTTGGGAAACTAATAGAAAGCTATAAGATATAAATAAGAAATAAATAAGATAATTATTACTAGAATAATAATATCTTTCTATTAGTATCTGCTTAGATTCATACCATATATGAATCATACCATATTAGGTATGATTTAAAATCTAAGCAGATACTAATAGAAAGATTAGATAGCTTAGATTTTAAATCATACCATATTAGGTATGATTTAAAATCTAAGCAGAGAAAATCGTGAGTTAGGCGGCATGGCAGTATGAAATATAATTATGCTGGATGTGGTAAATGTAATGAATGAATAAAGTAAATTAAAGTATTAAATTAGACTAGATTAGACTGCCTCGTTAGTCGAGCACGAAGTCCTGGGTTCGATCCCCGGGTCGGGATAAGTATTATTTGGTTAATGGCAATAAGCTCGCCCCCTATTATATGGGACTTTAGCTTATTATTAGCCAAATCGAAACGTGAATGTACTGCATACCTCTGTCTACTCCCTCTAGGGGAATACAGGCGTGAGTCTATAAAAAAAATTCTATAAAGTATTAAACGTTGTTGCTATGGATTGTTTTAATTGAAGCAGAGTGCTACAATGAAGTTCTAAAAGCTAGATTTTTTTTTATAATAGTGATAAGGAATGCAAGTCACACGAAAAGATTTTTCTGTTGTCGAAAACTCACCTTTTCCGAGACTGATTCCGAAAAAATAAAGATAACAAAAATCAGGCGGATTTCTTCCATAGCTTGACAGCTAAGAATAAAAGTATACCACTAACTACACAATATTTTCTGCGAATACCCATCGAAAATAAAAATAATTGGTTTTATTATTTCGATAAGTACCGGAAATTTGAAATAACGTAATTTAAGGGACATTTTGTCGAATGTCCCTTAAATTATTTCATATTTCCGGCGTCAATTTGTTTGTACTTGTAATTTTATATTTTGTAAACATTAAAATGATATGGTCATTATTTTTATAGATATAGGGTTCCGTACTTAAAAAGCGCCTCGAATTTATTATTTTTGTAAGTCGGTTAAAGACAAAATGAGATAGAAAAATCAAATTAATGTTTCATCCGCTTCCTATTCTATAAATAATAACTATTTTATTCTAATCTAAATAATCTAATTTTATTGTTCACGTAGCATAAAATTGCATGCGCAAGTAATAAAAGCAAGTATTTTTATTTCCGATGAGTATTCGCAAAAAATATTGTATAGGTACTTGGCTGTCATGGCTAAAGAAGAAATCCGCCTGATTCGTTGTTTTTTGTTATCTTTATTTTATATAAGTTGTGTCTCGGAGAAGGTGAGTTTTCGACGAGAAGAGAATCCTCTTATGTAACTTATTTTTCTGGTCACTATTAATTTTAGAAACCAACGCGTTGTAATCTTTAACTTACGAAACTAAACAGTAAACTACAGTTAATAACAGATTAAACATTATGCTAACTTTGTCAGTCTGTGCGCATAATGTTGCCCGGACTGGACTGGCTGATATTCCATAGAACATACCTACATCCATTGCCGATAATTTCAAAGACAGGAGTGCCCTCTTCTTGGCAGTATATCGGACACTCCACCAACACACGCTGTACTATCGTGGACAAAGCCGGTGCCTTATTCTTAAGATTAGAATCGCTTGCACCCGGCATCCGCACGTAGCGATAGTCCCACCCTACGCACGTAGCATCGTTCACAGCATTTCTATCGCAAAGTGGTGCACCGTTCGTATTCGCGATAGTACATCTTTAATTAACTCACAGTCACAGACCTCACAATTGGGAGGAATAGAAACAGTGTTTGAGTCATGACACGTTTTAATTTTGCAATCCAAGCAAAAAATATTATAAAAGTATTTATATAGGTACCTATGTATATATTTATATGTTACCTTATTCTAAAAATGTTTATACAATTTTTATTTAAGTTTATCGTAATATATACTTTGTAATTATATTACAAAGTTTCAAAGTTACAAAATTGTTTTCTGTCAAATAACAAGTTTAATGTAGTGTAGTTGTAGTGCTATCTCAAATTTATTTATTTTTCGTGCCGAAATATCCTCTTTCTTTCTTTCTTTAGTTTTAGAAACATGGAGAAACATATAACATATAGAAGGATTTTGTTTCTTTTAGGTAACGTATTTAAGCGTGGAGCACCCGCATGTGACTTATTATAACCCTCAGTTTTTGGCATACGTCAATTTAACGTCAGTACGATATGGACGCGGAAATCCTGTTTACTACGTTGGACTCAATTTTGAATTTGTTGTCCCCTGGGACAAAAACATTTATGTAAGTTATAACTATAGATTGGTGCCGTGTGGTTTCTGGCCAAGAATAGAACCACCCCTACTTGTCCCGCGGGTGTCGTAAGAAGCGACTAAGGGAAAAATCTAGAGGGTGGGCAGCAGCATCCTTGATCTGTGTAACAACAATCATTTGCTACTGCGATTGCGTCAACCCGCTTACCTAGCGTGGCGATTATGGGCAAATACCTTCAATGAGCAGACAATAGTGGTGCGTATTGAGACATAGACATAGGCCATGTTCAGCAGTGGACTAATACTGGCTGATGATGATAACTACAGATTTACAATTTAAGCCTATTTTGGCCGCAAGCCGTCATACAAATCTTTACGAATATTATAAATAGGTAGAGTTTGTGTATGTGTGTGTGTGTGAGGGGTAGGGTGAGTTTGTGAGGTTGTACGGGGTAACCTCTGGATATACTGAACCGATTTTGTAAATTCTTTTACCAATAGAAAGCTACATTATTTGCGAGTGTCATAGGCTATTTATTAACCCGAAAAATTTTAAGAATTTTTCGTGGTTGTTGGATTTGCAACGTAAGTAAGAGAAAAACGGTCAAACGAAAACGTTTCTTACGAACGCTGCTATATTATTGAATTCTATAGAAAAGCTGTAAAGCTTGATATTGCCTACAAAAAAGGCACCGACAGTATTGTCTAACTTTTATATGTCGAGGGATGGCCCGCCGCCTCACTATCAGATGGGTTACTGATCGCGATGGGATTGAAATAATACTTCGGATAGCTAGCTTTACGCTGTATTCGATCATCAACGTTAACACTTTACAATAATGATTACTGATTACACGGATACCGACCGATAAAAATTACAAGGTTAGGAAACGCGGTGATTTCGACCCAACGTGGCAGCTGCGACCCCTCGCTCTCAAGTCTCGTTCCAAAGTGCCAGTCCAACCGACTGCTCATAATGACATCTCAAATGTCAACAGTCATTTTTGTCACAATCAGACATCAAAATCAATGCCATCGTTGTATCGACTTCACCCAAGTGTACTACTTGACGTTTCCGTTATCGATTGTTTCTTAAAAAAACTACTCAGAGATGGCGCTATAGGTAGTGACGCTACGACATATATTCAAGACACAAAAACTAGTTATATGTACTTAGTTATAAAAAAATTATTTAAACCTATGGTCATGTTTATTGGTTATATTATCAATTATTATGTACTCTGACTGTCTCGTTGGTCTAGTGGTAGCAAGCGCAACTGCTGAGCAACGAGGCAAAGTGTTTTCGGGTTTTTCGGTTAATTCGATTTTTTAAATATTAAATGATATACACAAATAAGATTTTTTAATTATAATGAAATAAGTTGGTATGTACCTAAAAAGGCGCCAAAGGCATAACTCCCCCGGGCACCTAGACAGCAGTTTATAATGAAATGACTTTTGTGTTCAGGTGGACGTTTACTTCTATGAATGGTTGACAAACCAGTACAAACGAAGCTTCATAGAAATGCATTACGATTGGTGCTACCTCACGGAGAAGGACATGTTCTTCGGTGCTGCGATGAGAGCCGGAGGATTGACTAAACCTTGTCCACATGAACCGGTAAATATGATTGAGTGATCAAACATAAGTTATGTTCGATCATCATTAAATGAAGACATGCTCTTCGATGATTACATAATTATGTAGTCTCCCATCTTTTCAATTACAACGCATGAATTTTTAAAGCATTGCAACAGCAAAAAAATATTTGGAACGCGACCATTCAAATCCGCTGTCATCTGTTTAAAAGAATGAGATTACACGCCGCCGTGTCAAATCAATTTAACTTATATAAGTATGACTCACGAAAGTTATTATTCTAAAATATAGCAATAATGTTTGACACAGCTTGTGCTAAGGCAGCACCAGGTTTGATTCCTTGTTAGTAAGTCATCTGGGAAAGTGTATGTTTTAAAAGAAATTCTTAATTTTTAGGGCCCGTGCAATATGTTAAATATGACAATCAACCCAGCAGCGATTCCCGGAGGGTTCCCATTTACTAGAGGCAGAATATACGCTAACTTTAGTGAACCGAAGACTAAATCTAGGGTGGCTGAAGGTTACATAGATATGAGGCTTGCTACCATCAACAGGAAGGACGCCAAATCCTTGTTTAGTTGGTAATCCTCTAGCACTTAGTGAGGGTGTACGTGTCACTAAATAGTGTGCATGATGCATAGATTATCTATACTTATAAAACAGTACCGTGACTCACCGACTATAAATATAAATATTCTTTAAGTACTCTACGGGTGCAATTAGGAAGGATTTTTAGAAATTACACCCCTAAGTAGGTAAAAAAGGGGATAACAATTTGTATAAAAGTTCGTCGTCTTCGAAGTTAAATGTACGAAACTTAGTATTCAGCTTGTCGGTTGATAAAAAAAGACCAGCAATGTTTATTTTTTTTTAAATCTACTTTTAAGTGGGTAAAAATGGGATGAAAGGGTGTAGGGTAAGCGTAGAGTAGGGGTTGGGTAGAGTAGGGGTCGAGAAGGGTGGGGTAGTGTAGGGTTGGGTAGAGTAGCTAAGCGTAGGGTAGGGTAGGATAGAAAAAGCGCAGAGGTAGAATAATCACGCGTACAAAGTCGCGCGGGCAGCTAGTATATTATAAAAATATTTATGTACTTATAAGCAACTAGCTACTCGGCGGGGGCGACTTTGTACGCGTGATTATCCTACCCTACCTTACTCTATCCCTACCCCTATACTACCCCTACCTAACTCAACCCTACATACCTAGCTACCTACCTACCTATCTACCTAGCTAGCTACCTACCTATATACCTAGGGGTATAATTTTATTGTTTTTAATATTTCAGGCTGTCAACTTCAGGCTGGACCTAGTGTGGAGGTCACTAGCCAAACATTGTTTTCATTTCTTTCTTATTATTTGTCTATTGTCTGTAAACTATTAGAAAACGCTGTAAAACTTTTTTTGGCAAATAAACATTATTATTATTATTATTTATTCTGCTATTCGAGGCGGAGACAAATACAACAAATCAAAAACCATGAAAATACGCCCAGGCTCTCGAGTTAGAAGTGTTCGAACAATCCCGACTTTGTTTTATATATTACATGTCCCCCTATTAATTTCTAATTCAATTTAATTGTTGTACAGTGAACACCAGTGGCGTGCCTAGTATCTAACAACAGCGCAAGCGTAACAACCTTTTTAAACGTTACATTGACGTAAAAAATGTATTACTTTATATTGTTTTCATCCCCTCTATTCGAAGAGTGTCGCTTTGTTCCTCTTTAGGTGGGAGCAAAATAGCTCTTTTCCGATAAGACTTTTTAGCGGGCGGAAATGAGATTTGAATTTGGAACATAATTATGTCATTGATAGAAATCGAACGCAAATTGTATAAATTACTGACTGGCACGAATTGGCTGCACGGCGCGGGGACCCGCACTAACTAAAAAAGAACACAAAAGCGCGCGAATTACGTCTCTGTTCTTTTAATCAATACATATTTTATTGCATTTTGCACAAATAATGAGTTCTACGTCGTGTTATACAAGCGGCTTGGCATTATCTCCTGAAACAATATAGAAGCTAATAACGTCGTATAAAACTTCCATCTCTCCTATGAAAAGTAGTATCTATCGCTGCGATCAGAATTCTACGTTAGAATCCCTCGCTACGCTCGGAATTCTATTCTAGAATCTTCCGCTTCGCTCGTGGTTCAAAGTAGCGCCCTCGCAAAAAAAATACTGTTTTGCTCCCTTGTGATATAATCTACTATTTATACTATTACTAGCGACCCGCCCCGGCTTCGCATGGTTACGCTAATATTATACATATAAACCTTCCTCTTGAATCACTCTATCTATTAATAAAAACCGCATCAAAATCCGTTGCGTAGTTTTAAAGATCTAAGCATATATAGGGACAGACAGACGCGGAAAGCGACTTTGTTTTATACTATGTAGTGATCAAATAGAAAGAAACTCTCCCTACTCCCACTGGGGAATACAGGCGTGAGTCTATAAAAAAAGTCTATAAAGAATCAAACGTTGTTTTATATAAAATTTATATAAAATAAAGAAAACAAAAAACAATAAATCAGGTGGATTTCTTCCATAGCTTGACAGCTAAATGAATAAAAGTATACCACCAACTACACAATATTTTCTGCGAATACCCATCGAAAATAAAAATAATTGGTTTTATTATTTCGATACCGGAAATTTGAAATAACGTAATTTAAGGGATATTTTGTCGAATGTCCCTTAAATTATTTTATATTTCCAGCGTCGATTTGTTTGTGCTTGTAATTTTATATTTTGTAAAAATGTATATATAGGGTTCCGTACCTAAAAAGCGCCTCGAATTTATTCTTTTTGTAAGTCGGTTAAAGACAAAATGAGATACAAAAATCAAATTAATGTTTCATCCGCTTCCTATTTTATAAATAATTACTATTTATTCTAATCTAAATAATCTAATTTTATTGTTCACGTAGCATAAAATTGCATGCGCAAGTAATAAAAGCAAGTATTTTTATTTCCGATGAGTATTCGCAGAAAATATTGCATACTTTGCTGTCATGGCTAAAGAAGAAATCCGCCTGATTCATTGTTTTTTGTTATCTTTATTTTATATAAGTTGTGTCTCGGAGAAGGTGAGTTTTCGACGAGAAGAGAATCCTCTTATGAAACTTATTTTTCTGGTCACTATTAATTTTAGAAACCAACGCGTTGTAATCTTTAACTTACGAAACTAAACAATAAACTACAGTTAATAACAGATTAAACACTGTGCGAACTTTGTCAGTCTGTACGCATAATGTTGCCCGGACTGGACTGGCTGATATTCCATAGAACATACCTACATCCATTGCCGATAATTTCAAAGACAGGAGTGCCCTCTTCTTGGCAGTATATCGGACACTCCACCAACACACGCTGTACTATCGTGGACAAAGTCGGTGCCCCACTCTTAAGATTAGAATCGCTTGCACCCGGCATCCGCACGTAGCGATAGTCCCACCCTACGCACGTAGCATCGTTCACAGCATTTCTATCGCAAAGTGGTGCACCGTTCGTATCCGCGATAGTACATCTTTAATTAACTCACAGTCACAGACCTCACAATTGGGAGGAATAGAAACAGTGTTTGAGTCATGACACGTTTTAATTTTGCAATCCAAGCAAAAAATATTATAAAAGTATTTATATAGGTACCTATGTATATATTTATATGTTACCTTATGCTAAAAATGTTTATACTGTTTTTATTTAAGTTTATCGTATTAAATACTTTGTAATTATATTACAAAGTTATAAAATTGTTTTCTGTCAAATAACAAGTTTACTGTGGTGTAGTTGTAGTGCTATCTCAAATTTATTTATTTACTTTTTGTGCCGAAATAAATACTCTTTTTTTTTTTCTTTAGTTTTAGAAACATGTGCAACAGAAGGATTTTGTTTCTTTTAGGTAACGTACATAAGCGTGGAGCACCCGCAGGTGACTTATTTTAACCCTCAGTTTTTGTCATACGCCAATTTAACGTCGGTACGATATGGACGCGGAAATCCTGTTTACTACGTTGGACTCAATTTTGAATTTGTTGTCCCCTGGGACAAAAGTATTTATGTAAGTTATAACTATAGATTGGTGCCGTGTGGTTTCCGGCCAAGAATAGAACCACCCCTACTCGTCCCGCGGGTGTCGTAAGAAACGACAAAGGGAAAGATCTAGACTCTAGAGGATAGACAGCAGCATCCTTCCATCCATGTGTAACAACAATAATTTGTTACTGCGATCGCGCCAACCCGCTTACCTAGCGTGGCGATTATGGGCAAATACCTTCAATGAGTACACAATAGTGGTGCGCATTGAGAGAGGCCTATGTGGCCTCTGGATATACTGAAACCGATTTTGTAAATTCTTTTACCAATAGAAAGCTACATTATTTGCGAGTGTCATAGGCTATTTATTAACCCGAAAAATTTAACGAATTTTTCGTGGTTGTGGGATTTGCAAAGTAAGTAAGAGAAAAACGGTCAAACGAAAACGTTTCTTACGAACGCTGCTATATTATTGAATTCTATAGAAAAGTTGTAGAGCTTGATATTGCCTACAAAAAAGGCACCGACAGTATTGTCTAACTTTTATATGTCGAGGGATGGCCCGCCGCCTCACTATCAGATGGGTTACTGATCGCGATGGGATTGAAATAATACTTCGGATAGCTAGCTTTACGCTGTATTCGATCATCAACGTTAACACTTTACAATAATGATTACTGATTACACGGATACTGACCGATAAAAATTACAAGGTTAGGAAACGCGGTGATTTCGACCCAACGTGGCAGCTGCGACCCCTCGCTCTCAAGTCTCGTTCCAAAGTGCCAGCCCAACCGACTGCTCATAATAACATCTCAAATGTCAACAGTCATTTTGGTCACAATCAGACATCAAAATCAATGCCATCGTTGTATCGACTTCACCCAAGTGTACTACTTGACGTTTCCGTTATCGATTGTTTCTTAAAAAAACTACTCAGAGATGGCGCCATAGGTAGTGACGCTACGACATATATTCAAGACACAACAACTAGTTTTATGTATAAAATAATTATTTAAACCTATGGTCATGTTTATTGGTTATATTATCAATTATTATGTACTCTGACTGCCTCGTTGGTCTAGTGGTAGCAAGCGCAACTGCTGAGCACGAGGTCCTGGGATCGATCCCGGGTCGGGCAAAGTATTTTCGGGTTTTTCGGTTAATTCGAATTTTTAAATATTAAATGATATACACAAATAAGATTTTTTAATTATAATGAAATAAGTTGGTATGTACCTAAAAAGGCGCCAAAGGCATAACTCGCCCGGGCACCTAGACAGCAGTTTATAATGAAATGACTTTTGTGTTCAGGTAGACATTTACTTCTATGAACTGCTAACAAACCAGTACAAACGAAGCTTCATAGAAATGCATTTCGATTGGTGCTACCTCGCGGAGAAGGACATGTTCTTCGGTGCTGCGATGAGAGCCGGAGGATTGAAAAATACTTGTCCACATGGACCGGTAAATATGATTGAGTGATCAAACAAACTTACCTGTTAGTGATGTTTGATCATCATTATATGATTGATTTCGAGAAATGCCCGACTAGTTTCGAACTCTAACGGAGTCCATTTTCAAGATCGGGTGTATACGCAGCGGCGCGCGGCGTCGTGGATCTTACTCACGCCGCCGCGTCAAATCAATTTAACATATTATATAAGTATGACTCACGAAAGTTATTATTCTAAAATATAGCAATAAAGTTTGACACAGCTTGTGCTAAGGCAGCACCAGGTTTGATTCCTTGTTAGTAAGTCATCTGAGAAAGTGTATGTTTTAAAAGAAATTCTTAATTTTTAGGGCCCGTGCAATATGTCAAATATGACAATCAACCCAGCAGCTATTCCCGGAGGGTTCCCGTTCACTAGAGGCAGAATATACGCTAACGTTACTCATCCGAAGACTAAATCTAGGGTGGGTGAAGGTTATATAGATATGAGGCTTGCTACCATCAACAGGAAGGAAGCTAAATCCTTGTTTGAATGGTAATCCTATAGCACTTAGTGAGGGTATACGTGTCACTAATTTGATGTAAACTTTAAAATCAAATATTAAACTTTCGCACAGCAATCTGAGTTTCATTTGATAGTTTTGTCGATCATTATTTTTTTTTACGGGAGGAAACCTTCAAAACGCACCCGGCCTCCGGGGCAAGAGACCTGGGAGTGTGGGATTCTTACCACACTAAAATCACCCTGATCACCATCAGCACATGGAGGGAAATCCCGGGTCCTCTGAAGAGATCAGCTCCGGAACCTCCCCTTCGCAACGCCTGTTAGGCACATCCCCGGAGAGACTGTAAAGGGGTCTCTTCTGAGCCTCACTGTGCACGGTCTAACCACCAAATAACAACTGAATAAACGGCAACCATTTGAACAGACGAACTGTATGTAGCAACGGCTGCATACAGTTGCCGTTGTATAAGACGTCGCCGCGCACGGGCTCGTGAAGAAAGGCCGTCGTCGTCGGCTACTTCAAAGACTCGTACAACCTCAGTGCATATTGGTGCGCTGGTCTGAGTTTTGGGTATGACAAATGAGACACTTAATTTGTGGAAAAACATGTTGGAAATGCAATTAAAGAAGATATAAATGTTATCTTGTCGACCAAGATATTGATCTCGACAGAAACTTTTTTAATAAACACATAGAGCGATTGGGAGGTTCCAAATGACTAATACCTACATAAATTAATGAATTTTGTTATTCCGTTCGCGTTGTATCTAATGTAGAAAAGTTGAAATGAATAAAAAGACATAATTATTAAATTAGGTATGAGATAATTTTTTTATTTTCACATGTCTCCAAAATAGCTTGTAGGTGTACTGCAAACCATTGACTTCGTATGCTGGATGTACTTCGAAGTTAAACAGGATTCAATCATCGACATACGTCATCGCTTTCATCATCACCAGCCTGTATTAGTCCACTGCTGAACATAGGCCTCTCCCAATGTTCGCCACTTTTGTGCGCTTATTGAAGCTTGAGCTCCACAATCGCCACGCTGGGCAAGTACGAGGGGTGGCTGGAAAGTTATCTACCTAACATAGAAAGAATAAGAAACAGGAAGCTAATATTTTTTTATCCAAACTATCCAAACTATAATATTATAAATGCGAAAGTAACTCTGTCTGTCTGTCTGTCTTTGCTTCACGCCTAAACTACTGAACCGATTTGTGTGAAATTTGGTACAGACATAGTTTGAAACTTGAGAAAGGACATAGGATAGTTTATATTACAAAAAATAAAATAAAAAATAAAATTTATTCCGGACATACAGCGCCATCTATTGGCATCAATTCAGTACTGAAAATTCATTGGAATTCAAACGCAGAGCTCATTATGTTGATTATTGAAGAGTACCCTAGAATATCTTCCACATTTAATTTTTGAAGAGATCCCGCGAGATCGGGAACTATGTGGGTAAAACCAAAAATCTGCCGGAAGTCACTATTCCACGCGAACGAAGTCGCGGGCAAAAGCTAGTTTTTAAATATAGTCCCCTGCAACTGTAAAACCGACAAAAAAATATTTATTCGATTGGTCGTCAAAATGGTCATCCACAGCGACCTTCATTTCCTCATCGGTCGAAAATCTCCTTCCCGCTTTTCTTCAAATTTCTAAAAAGAAAGTTGTCAGGCGATTCACCACGCTACAGACTGGTGGAAAATGCTCTATCGCGAGAAGGCCCGGGAGCATCACGACGCTCAGCATTGAGCTATCGACTGGAAGAGGAAGAGGATGATAAAGACGTGTGCTTGAACACAAATCCATCTGATAGTAAGCGGTGTTGTGTTCTACGATGGCGCACTTGCTTGGAGCTAAGCATCATCGCCTTATTAATCCCAAACTATGTTGGAGCAGCTTCTAATCTAACCAGACCCAGCTGAATATCAGTTTTCCACGGATCGACTGATACTTTACGATAAACTCCCTATATCGACTGTCAAAGATCAATGACAACTGGGCCAACTGCTTAACGTGCTTTTTTATATTGTGCGATAATTAATTAATAATACGCACATAACTTACGAAAACTCAGAGGTGCTTTGGGTTCGAACCCGAGACCTCTGATTTGTCAGTCAACGTTCACCACGAGTAGGCTCGAGAGTCAGAACGAACGTTATAAGCTAAATAAATAACTCGAACAATCATAAAAATAACTGAATAAGGCTAATATTGTAATTTCCGTTTGATATAAATTTCGGTAATTTACTAAATTATATTATTTCCTGCTGTTTTGTTACACAGCTTCTGGTAGACCACTTATTTATTAGCTACATGCATAGAGGTCATACACACTCTTTCAAAAATACACAAAAAAAAACAATTAAAAATAATTATCTCTCTTGTCTTAATTAAATGTCGTGGTGGCGCATTGGTTACGGACCCGCTTTGCAAACGCGTGGGTGTGGGTTCGAACCTGGCATGTATCAATGTGACTTTTTCAATGTCATATGTACTTTCTTAGTTAATCTAAGACACCACTGACTAACGGTGAAGGAAAACATCGTAAGGAAACCTGGACTTTAATAGTCTGAAATCGCCAACCCGCAGTGAGCTAGCGTGGTGATTAATGCTCAATCCTTCTCTGTATGAGAAGAGGCCTTTGCCCTATATTGGGACAGTTACAGGCTGATTTATTTATTTAATTATCTCTCTAATAACTTTACTACATATTATAAAACAAGTCCTCCGACGCGTCTGTCTGTTTGTTCTCTTAAATAAAACTCATAAATTACTGCAACAATATTCATGCTGTTTTTCCCAGTGGATAGAGTGGATCTCGAGAAAAGTTTTAGTATATAATTATCAGTCTATCTATAAAATAATTATCAGTTGCTAAAACGGTGAGGGAAAACATCGTGATGAAACTAGCGCACCTGAGAGATTTTGCAATGCTGTGTAAAGCCATGTCAGAGGCCTACGGGCGGTTTAAACTTTGACACCAGGTTGTTCATCAACCACTAGATAAGAAGAAGAAGAAGAAGTAATTATAATTTGTCAAGTTTTTATATACATATTTGTTGTCGGAGGTGTCGGAAAAAAATAAGCCTGGTTGCGGGAATGGGATCGACATTTCAGGATTACTTTGCGGGCGAAGCCGCGGGATGTTTATGTATTTATGACCAGAAGTTGTATCTGTATATGATATCTCTCTAGTACTCCTACAAGGGGAGGATACAACTATCATCTGAGAAAAAGAGAATGTAGAAGAGATTTTTTTTAACATGGGTGGAGTTACGAATTGTTTAGTGGCAGAGCTACTGCTTTACCCAGTAGGTTGTGGGTTCAAATCTCGCACATAACCAAAATTTTCTTTATGGAAAAAATTGGAATTTTAAAATGAAACGCGTTGTATGTTTTTTTTTCAGGAATCAGCCAGTGTAACGTTCCTTTTGTCGAGGGAAATTGGATAAAATATAAATTATTAAATGACTATTCTAAAGGCTTACTGCCCTGAGTGTATATGATATGATTTCACCTTTCTCTACCTTGAGACAAGTAGGTACTATACTTGTATTTTGTAGGATATTGTAGGTATCTTATAACCTGGACTTTAATAGTCTGAAATCGCCAACCCGTAGTGAGCTAGCGTGGTGATTAATGCTCAATTCTTCTGTGTATGAGAAGAAGCCTTTGCCCTATATTGGGACAGTTACAGGCTGATTTATTTATTTATTTATCTGAGAAGAGCTCCAAGTCCAGCAGTGGACTGACACAGGCTTATGTTTACTTTTTATCTTGATCCAACCTCCACGAAGGTGTACGGGTACTTCCGTTATATTGAAGAGGTAATTGTTGAATAATATTCTCCTGACCGAATTTCGGTCACAGCGGACAATCTCAACGGAAACTAGCCAATTACGCAGGAGATATTATAGTGCACAAGTGTGTGCGCAAATACACTCTCTATTCCCTCACTCTCATAGTCCGATGGGACGGCCTTCCGACACGATCGGAAAGGTCAGGCGTAGGGCCAACAGCTTTACGTGTTTTTCCGAGGCACGGAGTAATTGATAATTAATTTATAAAACGCACATAACTTACGAAAAGATAGAGGTGCGCGCCTTGAGTTCGAACCCGAGACCACTGACTTGCCAGTCAACGGTCACCACCACTAGGCTATTATGACTCAAATTGTTGAATACATAAATACTATAGGTAACTACTTTTTTTTTTGTGAAATTTTTACATGTTTTTAGCACATGTTAGCTTATTAGATATAAATATTTAAAAAGAATTACTTTTCAAATTTCTTATTAAATATTTTTAGGTAACTATTGCCCAAAATGTATCCACCCCGCTCCATTCCAAGGCTCCCGGATACAATTAAGATATATCTTTCTGTTCATATCTCCATAATCCTCCATTTAACGCGTCTAATGTAAATTTTCACTGAATACTCAGTAAATGTAAATTTATTGTCTGTTAATAGTTGTTTAATCTGTGGCATTAGCGTTTAGAGATTGGCTTAAATGTTATTGTAATATTATGTGTGTACGTAGACCTCTAGTAGAGAGGTTATGTTTTGTATGGCATTATTATCGTTTCACAAGTGGTAGAGATGATTCTGATGAGTGAAGCACTAATAAGCCGGCTTGATAGGAATACACACGTCAGAATCAAAATCAAAATCAAAATATTTTTATTCATGTAGACCATTAGGCACTTATGAATAGTCGTAATTCTAATATTTTTAATAAAAGAGTGACTCTAGTTGCCAGACGTAAAATACACAATCTTCTTTTTTAACATATTATGGTTGTTTTTTTGTGATTTTTTTTACATGTTAGCTTATTAAATATAATTATTTAATAAGAAAATTGGAAAAAACAACTGACACGGAAAATTGGTAATATCGCATCGGTGTCTACTAAAACTGCCAAGTTTGGAGCACTGAGTCGGGATACGTAATGTATTCCGATAGATGTCGCCACACGCCCTAAGCGTGTAAAGAGATTTGAAATTTCGACTGGTGCTGGTGGGATACGGTGGCTCAGCGGTTAGAGCGTCGACATGGTACGTCGAAGATCGTGGGTTCAAATCCCATCCGTATCAGTTGTTTTTTCAAGTTATTTTATTAAATATTTATATATTATGGTTGATGAACAATCTGGTGTCAGAGTTTAAACCGCCTTCTGACATGGTTTTACACACCATTGAAAAATCTCAGGTGTCCTGGTTTCCTCGCGATGTTTTCCTTCACCGTTTTAGGAAGTGATAATTCATTTCATGAATCTGAAAAGTCAGAGGTGCCTGCGTCTCGGATCCTAGGACCTTTGACTTGGCAGTCCAACAGTCATTCCACTAAGTTACGCCGGCATTGTTTAAATCATTTAAAAAATGAGGGGTTTTTTAATAAATGGATTCTTATGTAACCCAAGAGTAGGATAGGCTATTTCAAGGACTCTGCCGAGACGAACTTTACCGCATTTTTTTTTTGTTCGTTGGTCAGTGGTTGACCGGCTCGTAGACAATCCTTGCGTAGATATGGCGGGTTGCTAGTACACTAATAAAATAAAGAAAGAAAGAAAATTTATTATAGTCATCTCTATCAATCAATATTGACAACTTTATTTCCACTGGCAACTTTTACTTCAAGATCTATGTAGGCTTCCCCCATTCGAACAGTAGCACCACCTTTGTTTATGGTCATATTGAGATAAAGACGACCTTGCTTGAACGGGAAGCTCTTCGGGATAGACTTGAACGGTATAGACAAGTTTAAGAAATGATATTGGCCCTGAAATAATATTTCAATATTAAATTACGAAATTTATTCAATTTTATAGCAAGATACTACGAGTACAAGATACGACAATTAACAAGATTAAAACTGGCAACCCTAAAAAACGAAGAGAAACCGATATTAATCCGACAGACATTGTTTGCAACACAATGAAACTCAGACATCTCACTACTCCGTCAAATTCAACTCCGACACTATTCTACTTCGTCGACTCTGTCATAAGGAGTTTTTAAGTCAGGTAACGGGGCACCCCAACTAAGTTGGGTTTAGTTCGAAATTATTGTAAACCAAGGCGCCGTCATATACCTACCTACAGCTTGGCAAAAAGAGTCTGAGGCGGCGACAGATTAAACTAAAAATAATCTTAAAAACTAAGTTTGTGAGTACTAAAATAACTTCCAAGTGATTCATTTGATGGCAAAAATTCGTCATAGAATTATGTAAGTACCAAAAGCTTTAATTATGGACCTTTTATTGTAATAGTTAAAAAAAATTTCTTAATTAATTTAAACATAACATTAAAATTATTAAAATACAACTAAAACTAAAAACTAACTCTAAAACTAAGTACCAAATAACTTAACTTACCTACTTAACTTAATTTTAAGTTAAAATAACTTAATTTAAGTTAAAATAACTTAATTTAAGTTAAGTTAACTTTAATTTTGAATTGTAGATTGAGAAGTGCGTAGGTGGCGCCACCAATTTTTTCAAACTCTTTTTTGCCAAAATGTGCTTCGTGATAGGTTTTTGCCCAGCGAAGCGGGGCCACGCGGGGCTCCGATGACATTTTTTTGCAGTATATTTTGTTTGTCGAAGAAGCAGTGTAATATTTGAGTTCCATCGTGTTACACAACAGTGTCTGTCGATTAATAGTTTATTGTGGTTAAGTTTTTAGTCATCCGGATATTTTAGCAGTTTTCCAGGATTTTTCAGGTCTTTTAAGATTTTTTTTTAACCCTGGTAGCGCTGTTTATCTTTGAGTTTTGGTCATTGTGATGGGGACATTAGTCAGCCTAGACTCTGCGTTACCGAGTCTAGCTGCTTCCGGGGTGCACCAGATGGAGGCTCTCTTCATGCACGCCCACTGATAAAATATCGCTAAGGCACACTGTCCACGGAGGCGTAGCTTCATAGACGCGTATTCGTCATTATACGCTTCAATACAAAACAATTGTAACTCTGTCGACGGAGCGGCAGCGTCGCGCTCGCGTCGCTGCACGCAGGCTTCATGACGCCTGCCGTACTTGCTGTCATACGCCGGGGCATACATGTAGTGAACGCACGTGTTTTTTATTGTAAAAAATGGCGGGAACGGCTGCCAAATTTGAATGCGTTCTCACAAATGATTGACAATGTACGCTTGCAATACGCCTCATGGATAGAGATCAGTACACTGGGCTGCTTAAGCTGCACGACGTGTTTTGAAGCGTCTATGAAGCTACGCCTCCGTGGACAGTATGCCTAAGTCATACTTAATCTAAGTTAGATAAGACTTATGGAATGAATAAACACAAAGAGAGACCATAAAAGCTAAAGCTTACCGGCTGAAAAGGACATTTATAACCTGCGACAGCTCTTTTTAATGATTTTCCAAAAAGAGTGCTACTCTCAACGAAATCACAAATTCGAAAATGTATTTCTACAAAAGTGCGGTAGTAGCGGTTGTCACGAAACTCGTAGAAATAAAAAGACATCTGAAACATAGCGAATTTAGTTCAAGTTTTTTTTTTAATTACTTTTTAAAAATTAATTTGTGTGTATTTTTTGTGATTTATTTACATATTATTAAATACTAGCGACCCGCCCCGGCTTCACACGGGTGGAATATACATATAAACCTTCCTCTTCAATCACTCTATCTATTAAAAAAACCGCATCAAAATCCGATGCGTAGTTTTAAAGATTTAAGCATACATAGGGATATAGGGACAGAGAAAGCGACTTTGTTTTATAATATGTAGTGATAATTATTTAATAAGAAAATTTGTAAAAAACCGATACGGATGGGAATCGTACCCACGATCTCCGACGTATTGTATCGCGTACCGATCGTACCGTATCCTGCCAACAGCGTGTAAAAAGGTGATGTATAAAAAATGTATGGGGCTTGGAAAGTTGAATTGCAAAAACTTAAGAGCATAATTATTATGATTTTTGGACGCATTCAAAAAGATTTTCAATTTAATATTTTTTTCTTAATTGCATTGCGCTGCAGCCAATAATCAAATAGCAGCAATTTTAGCTACATATAAATCTAATTAAGATTGCATATTGACGAATAAATCAAAGCAACGTGCGTTTTGTTTTTGCTCAACTATTTTTCAGTTTTTTATAAAAACGGGCGATGAAACTTAAAAAAAAAATTATAATTAAGTAGTTTCATAACTAAGCTTTCTAACAAGGTATAGGTATCACATTGGGGTTAAAATTTCGTCGGAATAAAGTTCCAATATTATTCTTTCCTTTCGAACTTTAGTAAATGATGAATCCATTTTAAGAGTCGTGGTAGCCTAGTGGTGGTGACCGCAAGTAAGTGGTCTCGGGTTCGAACCCAAGGCGCGCACCTCTGACTTTTCTTAAGTTATGTGCATTTTATAAATTAATTATCACTTACTCCGTGCCTCGGAAAGCACGTAAAGCTGTTGGCCCTGCGCCTGATCTCTCTCCGATCGTGTCGGAAGGCCGTCCCATCGGACTACGAGAGTGAGGGAATAGAGAGTGCACCTGTGTTTGCGCACACACTTGTGCACTATAATATCTCCTGCGTAATTGGCTAGTCTCCGTTGAGATTGGCCGCTGTGACCGAAATTCGGTCAGGAGAATATTATTATTAGTAAATGATGAATAGTTAACATGTATTCTCTTGTAGATATTAGAAGTGTGTTACCATGGCGTCATTGTCTACAGTCACAAGTGATTCCACATAAATATTGATGTAGTAAATCGGGTCTCTTCGGCTGTATCGCCGACTGCTGACTGACACATTTCTACAGAAGTCCTTGTTGAAGTATATCACGACGGGACGTTCAGTAACAATATAAGAAACCTGAAAGTAAAAAAAAATACATACAGCCGAACAAAGAACCCTTTTTGAAGTCGGTTAAAAATTTGAAACAATACTCCTATGTATTTTTGAGAATTTTTTACATGTTACATGTTAGCTTATTAAATATAATTATTTAATAAGAAAATTTGAAAAAAATCTTTGTTTTTATGCTTAGAAATTGTATGCGTAGTCATCGTTATTGGCAAAAAATCATCATCATCATCATCATCTTCCTGCCCTTTTCCCATTTTATTTGGGGAAAAAATATACAGGGTGTATCCGAATTCGTGGAGTTCCCTTAAATGGTAGGTTCTATTGCTGATATAGATTAGCCCTGCACAGGTTTTAGCTTGCATAAAAAAACATTGACCAAAAAATATGAACTTTACAAAAACTAAAAAATTAGAACGCGGCACTTATTTTCCTTACCAGCAAACGGCCGGCCAAAGTAGGTGTAAGTGACCGCGAAAGAAACAGCATAACTCAACTTTATTTTTTTTATTATTTTAAGATTTTTTCTTAATTGTTTTTTTAATAAAATCGTACCAGATCGTATTATTACCAAATAAGATTATTTGAAGTTATTGCAAGACAAAAAAAGGCAAAAATATTTTTATTTTTATGCAAGCTAAAACCTGTGCAGGGCCAATCTATATCAGCAATAGAACCTATGGTTTACGGGAACTACACGAATTCGGATACATCCTTTATGTGTAAAAATTATAGGGCTACGGTCGATTGACCACAAAAGTTATGGAGGCTAAAATTATGCCTAATTAATTATTCGGTATAATGGTTATGCCAAATGAAGAGTATGTCATAAAAAAATATGCAAATTTAAATTAGGGCTTCGAATATTATACGACCCAATATGGGACCAACTGATATTTTTGCTGAAACTTTGTAATATATACTCCTTAACATGTTTTTTTTTTTGCGATTTTTCATAACTATATTTTATATCTTCTATGTGCAAGGGAGATAGCATGTTTGGCGAGTTATATTCACTTGTGTTCTTATTTTATTTTATTTTAAGAAGGCTTACAGACTAATTATATTATTGTAGTTAATTAATTTAGGTAAACTAAGAACCACAATCTTATAAACATGAAACTAACCCTCTCTGCGACACATGGTTCACACGGTAATGCAGATATACAATTACTACACTTATTATAAAATATTTTAAGTACATAATGCTTACTACACCTTGTAGCACTATGTTCAACAAAGCAGTGTTACAATACTTTAAAATACGTTAATAAATGTACAGCCTATGAATGCTAATGCTATTAAAATATGTCGATATAAATCCTAGTTATATAATCAGATCTACTTGATAAACCTTATTGTCAAATTTAGGGAAATAACACACAGAGCAATTTTATGCCATTAGTTCTCAAAATTAAGTCAAATAAAGATGGCTGACAAATGATTGTGATTACAAAAACAGACATTAATTCTGAATGAAGCTTTTTGGTAATAAGTCTAATAATGATATTAAAATACAGCCAAGCTTATTATTTATTTGAAAATACGAAATAGGAAATAGAAATCATTTTCATGGCTGGTTAAATATATTTAATGGTGGACAACTTCCAAACCATTACATAGAAGTACCTAAATCTGTGTATTTCTGATTATACTTAATAATCATTATATTCTAAATGTGTAGATAATCTTTTATGACATTATTTAGATTTATCATGAGGGATTTACGAAGTCGGGAAGTCGGGGATGTCCTTGAGAAAGGTCAGGTCAGGAGTACCCTAAACCGACGAGCATGTATGAAGAGCGTGATGAGAGTGAATGAGGCAAAAGAGGTATGCAAGGATCGTAGCAAGTGGAAATCCGTTGTCTCTGCCTACCCCTCTGGGAAACAGGCGTGAGTCTATGTATGTATGATTTACGTATGAAAATAGATACGTAACATGTTCTAAATCTAATATAAGAAGGAGGTCGTCATAATTAATAGATAAATCTTTAAATATTTTTTTCACTCTTGCAATGCAACAATGGTGAAATAGACCGCCATTGTTTTTGCAAGAGTGAACACAGGAACAGAAGTAAGAGCAGACTGTTAGAGATGCGCCATTTTTTTAAAATTAATTTACAAATAATTTACTTACAGCTACTGGAACTGGGCTGGTCACATCTGCATGCCCGATGAGCTATGTACAAAAACCACACATCATCATCTGCCTAGCCATTTCCCAACTATGTTGGGGTCGGCTTCCAGTCTTACCGGATGCAGCTGAATACCAGTGTTTTACATGGGGTGACTGCCTATCAGACCTCCACAACCCAGATACTGAATTATACGACACCCCTTGGTAAGACTGATTGTCAGACTTTAGAGCTTCTGACTACCCGTAACGACTGTCAAAGATCTACAATTGACAGCCGGGGCCAACAGCTTAACGTGCTATCCGAGGCACGGAGAGTGATAATTTATTTATAAAACACACACTTACGAAAAGTCAGAGGTGCGCGCCTTGGGTTCGAACCCGAGACCTCTGACTTGCCAGTCAACGGTCGCCACCGTAAAAAAAAGCAGTAAACGACTTCGCGGCAGACTCAGGAGATGGTGGGATCAGTGGCGTAGCTACTGGAGAGCTAGACGGAGCAGTGCCCCGGGGCTCACAGGCTCAGGGGGCCCCTGGGACTCCGACGAACAAACTATAAATCGAAGTAGTGTAAATTTCTCCCACATTCCGAATAAAAAGAATCCAGATTCCAGGAACGCGACTTTAATAATGGCGACTTATTTGAATAAAACTATTTTAAGTAGCTTAATTGGGACCCTAATTTATTTTTTGCCCCAGGGCCTTTGGTTGCCTAGCTACGCCACTGGGTGGGATGAACTGGACTCACATCTGAGGGACTGGTTACAGATAGCATGCCCTACAGCGGTATATACAAAATATACGCCGAAACAAACTCAAGGAAATCTTTTTTAAAGTCCACATCATCGTCCAATCTCATCGCATTCCAAAGTTCAACGTGTTTTGCCTTTTTAACATAGAATTAAGCGTACAATTGGTAATCGATTTCATTGTAATCGTTGTGCTAGGTGGATTGGCGCGCGGGGGCTAGTAAAGCCTACAATTTCCTGCAGGGCTCCGCCACCGAATAGCTCATTTCCGAGCCGTTCCATCGATGTGAGCGATCGACGTCCATGTCACCATGGTGACTGATTTATGCAGGATATTCCGAATTGTTTCCTCCCAGCAATTTAAGTGTTAATTTCAAACATCTCATTGCTAACATAATGTAACAATTCAGATTGATAGAAGGCCTGATCCCAGCTGTCTGACGGTATAACATTATAATTAAATACATAAACTATTACAAGTTGCCCTTGTAAGGAAATTCCTGTTTATATAGTTATTTAATTCAATTAACAAACCACATACTTACTTTGTTTGTATTTAATTTTTGCTGATTAAAATAATCTGTGTTAGTTGGAGACATCGCTTAAGATAAAAATTCTTTGTTATAACTTTTTAAATAACCCTCCTTCTGGCGCAGTCGGGTAAAAAATTAAAATATTTATTGCTTTCGTATTTTATTTTGCACAAAATCTTTACTTTTCTAGGACTTAGAAGCGTTGGGCGATCATAAACTCATGACTGCAAACGAAAATAAGAAATATTGAGACATTTTTAATTTACGAAGCATCTTTGCAGCAAAACCGACCAGCTATTTAAAAATATGACTTTTTGTAGCTCTATTAAAAATTACACAATATCTGACATTGAAAATCTTTGTTAAACTTTTTTCGCTAAAGTCCCGTTATTATCCTGAATGTTGGTGACACTATTCAACGTCACCCTGATCTCATATTGGGGGGACAATAGGCAATTTATTGGCTGAAAGTAGCGTGTATTTTAGTAGCGGAAAGAGCTTTTCTGCAGGATTACATTGTTAGTTGAAAGTTTGCTTCTTTCTTATCGTATGGTTAATAAACAGCCTAGTGTTAGAGTTTAAACCGCCCGTAGGCCTCTGACATGGCTTTAGACACCATTGATAAATCTTTCAGGTGTGCTAGTTTCACCACGATGTTTTCCTTCACCGTTTTAGCAACTGATAATTAATTTATAATACGCACACGAAAAGTCAGAGGTGCGCGCCTTGGGATCGAACTCGAGACCTCTGACTTGTCAGTCGACGGTCATACCACTAGGCTATCAGTGTTTGAAAATTTGCTATAAGTTTTCAGCGTTTTTGGATATCCTTATTTTACTTAAATTATTATTTTTGTTTGTCGTTGCAACGTGGTTGTAAAAACACACAGTATCGTCTCAATAGAGGTGAAACATAACATAGGCATCATCATCTTCATCATCAGCCTGTACTAGTCCACTGCCCAACATAGGCCTCTCTCAATGCATGCCACTTTAGTTCGCTCATTGGAGGTATTTGCCCGTAACCGCCACGCTGGGCAAGCGGATTAGCAATCGTAATAGCAGATGATTGATATTACGCTGTTACACTGAAAGATCGGCATCCACAAGGTCATAATTATAACATAGGCATAATATTTGGTATTATTTACTTGCCGCAAGCGCGACTTCTGAGCACGAGGGCCTGGGTTCGATCCCCTCTCCCTACCCCCTTTAAGGAATACATGGATGAGTCTAGTCTAATAGTCTAGTGAGTAATATGATATTATCTGTGGCTTTACACACTGTTGAAACATTTCTCAGGTGTGCTGATTTCCTCATGATGTTTTACTTCACCGATTTAGCAAGTGATAAATAATTTCTAAATCGCACATGAATTTCGAAAAGTCAGAGGTGCGAGCATTTCGACCTTTAACTTGGTAGTCCAACGGTCATACGGCAAAACGTGGTTGTAGTGCACACCTCTGCTTACCCCCTCTGGAGAATACAGGCGTGAGTCTATGTTATGATGCAGTTCGTCGCTACAAACTTGGTCGAAATCACGCGATAGCAAGGCGAAATTCACTTTGAATTCTAGATAATCTAGATAAAATTAAATCTAGATAAAATATCTACTTATCCATCGGGCCATCTTAAAAAAATGTAAAGATTATTGTAAAGTTGTTAAATGTATACCTAATGTTAACTTGTTTTTGTAATTTTAAATATCTTTTGTTGTTTTATATAGAATTTCATTTAATTTCTTTTATAGTGTAAGGATTTATTAATTATAATATACAATTACTTATATGTACAAATAACAATAAACTAAATACTAATATAACTTATATTTACATTTACAATTAAAGATTTAGAGTAAGTAATTTAAACAAAAAAAAAAAAAAAATTGTGCGCCATAAAAGGCAAAACATGTAGTTCTAAGCCTAAATTTTAAGACCACATTGTAATGATGTTTTTACTCAAGTTTTACGAAATAAATATCTTTATCTTATCTTATCTTTAAAGTTGTCATTAAACAAAACGTCATTGTCCAATTTTACAAATAGCATTACCAGTATTATCGGTAACCACAACTGAAGGTAAGATAGCAGTTCTCATTTATTTAGGAGTCTGTCACGATGATTGATTGATGTCAGTCCGTATATTTGGTGCAAATTACAAGCGAAAAGCTGAAGTTCTACTTTCTTTTTTATGATTGGTGTAACGGTTTTTATAGTAAATAGGAGCGATTGCCATCAAAGCGGTATGGCAAAGAATATACTGGATTATTTGTAAAACACCAGCATCCTTAAAAGGGGTCATTAAACTCATCATTATGAACAACTTTTACTATGGGACCAACCCTGAAATCGCAAAAAAAAACCGCTTTTCCATACATTTATGTTCACATGATTCAACAAATGTATGGCACAGCTGATTTTTTTTTGCGATTTCAGGGTTGATTCCTTAATAAAATGATGATTCTGTGAAATTCGAACCTTCTAGAACCTTTCTAAATAACTATACAGGGTTATTTGTGAAACACCAGCATCCTTAAAAGGGGTCATTAAACTCATCATTATGTACAACTTTGAAGGGACCAACCCTCAAATCGGAATCAAAAAATCAGTTGTTCCATACATTTTGTTGAGTCATGTGAACATAAATTCTCGTTTTTACTTCTAGAGAAGGAGAGAGACGGGTATATTACGCATAAAACCTCGTACTAGGTACACTCGCCTAACCAAACGTAAGTAAGTAATGTAGGTATTTCAATAAAAGGGATGTTATAATGAGCTTTATTTGTTATTACAACCGTTTTTTCGTGTTCTTAATTGTGACTCTTTTAATTTCCATATCAATGTGCCCTCTGCCAACGAATTTGCTTGCACCATTTTGTTCGTGTGATATATTAAGGTAGATACGTCCTTTTATAAATGGGAATCCGTTTGGAACATATGATATTGTCATGTTTCTGAGATAATATTCACCCTGAAATCATAAATAGGTAGATAGTAAGCAGCTTATCAATCAACATTGAACATTACACATTATTTTACTTGCTAACTTATACTGACTTATATAATCACTACATAGTATAAAATAAAGTCGTTTTCTCTGTCCCTATATCTCTATGGTGCTTAAATCTTTGAAACTATGCACCGGATTTTGATGTGGTTTGTTTTATAGATAGAGTGATTGAAGAGGAAGGTTTATTTGTATATTGCACCCGTGCGAAGCCGGGGCGGGTCACTAGTCACTAGCGAGTGACTTATAAAACAAAAAAATCCAATTTCAAAACATTTAAAAACTAGAAAAACAACAAACATCTTCGCGTTGAAATGATTTGAATTTTATTTTGTTTTGGAGTCAGTGCAAAGCTTAGTAGTATTATTTTCAAATTTCTTATTAAATAGTTATAATTTAGTATAAGGTGGTGTAATCTGCCACCCGCTTAGCTGGCACCGACTCCAAAACGAACTTATTTATGTATTTTTTACCGTGTGATACACATTTTTTTTTAAGTAAAGTAAAGTAAACTTTATTGTTTTTGATTGAGTAAGGCAAGAAGCCCTCTCTCTTCAATAATAATACATTTTGTACGCCATTATTTGGCAAAACATGCAGCTACTCTTATATAATTTTTTAACATCTACATTGCAGACTATGCCTTGTATTGTATTTCTCATG
Source organism: Protodeltote pygarga (assembly GCA_936450705.2). Lineage (NCBI taxonomy): Eukaryota > Metazoa > Arthropoda > Insecta > Lepidoptera > Noctuidae > Protodeltote > Protodeltote pygarga. The sequence goes on along the minus strand of OW388264.2, from coordinate 1,552,857 downwards.
TTTTACAAAATAAATATATCTTTATCTTTAAGGTACATGTTATTTATAGTTATGGTAGTGTTACATCAATCAACCCATTTTGAGCATACAATAATTTTAGAAGAAACTTATGGGAATTTATACTAATAACAATAAAACCAAAATAAGTAGAACCAGGTTACAATCAAAATTATCAAGGCTTATTTTTTGATTCCAGAAATTCCTTAACAGTATAGAAACATTTTTCAATTAGCCATCTTTTTAAACGTAGTCTAAATAGCCTTAAGGGCAATTCTCTTGGAGACTGGGGTATTTTATTAAAAAATTTAACACACATAAATATGCTACTTTTATGGAAAAGGGCAGTATTATAATTTGGCACAATTATCTTAAGTTAAAAAAATATATTTTATTTTTAAGTGTCATTTAATTTTTTTTTTAAGTAGTACTAACATTTACTTCCAATACTTACAGGGGGATAAGGGCACGACGGATAATTTTCTAATGCCTTTTTCATTGCAACTCCAAAGAAAACATCCTTTTCAATCATTTCGCAAAGTCCGAAATGCATCTCTACAAAGCTTGGCTGATATCGATTTGTAAGGAATTGGAAGAAATAGAAATGCAACTGCAAAAAAAAGTACTTACTAATGACCGTAATTCGCTCACAGCGACCAATTTAAACGGAGATTAGCCAACTACGCAGGATGATTCCAACGGTTATACCACAGTACAATAAACAAACAGTTTCTTTTCTTTCTTATCGTATGGTTAATAAACAACCTGGTGTCAGAGTTTAAACCGCCCGTAGGCTTCTGACATGGCTTTACACACCATTGAAAAATCTCAGGTGTGCTGGTTTCATCACGATGTTTTCCCTCACCGTTTTAGCAACTGATAATTAATTTATAAAACGCACATAGCTTACGAAAAATCAGCGGTGCGCGCCTTGGGATCGAACTCGAGACCACTGACTTGTCAGTCGACGGTCATACCACTAGGCTATCAGTGCTTACAACATACAGTATAGAAACTACGTACAAACGCTCGAAACGGCAGACTCACACAAACATGCGTAATATTGCGTAACAACGAGACTCCTAAGCAAACTTCGCGGTACTCGCAGAATCAAAGAACGCGTCGTTGCGCATGTTTGTGGAAGTGTGCCGTTTTCGTTTGTAAGCACTGATAGCCTAGTGGTATGTCCGTCGACTGACAATTAAGTCAGTGATCTCGAGTTCGATCCCAAGGCGCGCACCTCTGACTTTTCGTAAGTTATGTGCGTATTATAAATTAATTATCAGTTGCTTAAACGGTGAGGGAAAACATCGTGATGAAACCAGCACACCTGCGAAATTTTTCAATGGTGTGTAAAGCCATGTCAGAGGCCTACGGGCGGTTTAAACTCTGACACCAGGTTGTTCATCAACCATACGATAAGAAAAAAGAAAGAAGAGCGTTTGTACATAGTTTCCATACTGTATGTTTCTAATACTGTGGTTTTACCACTGCTTATGATAAAAGACAGTCACCAAATATGCTTACCTTAATATCGTTATTTAATACGATTCCAAACTTGAAGTACATATCGACATAGTGCCTAGGATCTTGGCGACTGAACCGACGGCTGGATAAAGAAATATTTTGGAATATATTCGTGTCATACCAAGTAATGTTAGGTCGTTCGGTATCTATGAATGTTATCTGAAATAAAATACGTGATAACAAAGAGATTATCACCACTTTACATGTGGGTGACACTTTACCCACAGACTTATACTTATAGCAATTTTACTCGCAGACTATTAATAGTCTGCGCGTAAAACAGACAGACGGACAAACGGACATGATAAAAACGGTTTTTGGTCTTACTACGGAACCCTAAAAAGGTAGTTTATTTCCGAAGTCACAGCCGATATCTACAAGACAATAATCTGAAATAATTATCAATTATAGCTGCCATAACCACAGTACAGTTCCTGGATGAGTTCAGATCCAAAAAAATATTTTGGTCAACAGTCAACAGGACGAGCGATCGTCCATTGATCGAAAGCAATATACGATATACTTCAAGCAAAATAAAATTGAAATTGCAAAATACAAAAATTTTAATAGTTTTCGTGAATAAAATATAAAAATGCATAATTTATATGTCTGACTTACTCCTTAACTATTCATACAAAATACTATTAATAAAATAAATAAATAAATCAGCCTGTAACTGTCCCGCTGCAGGGCAAAGGCCTATTCTCATACAGAGAAGGATCGTGAGTAATCACCACGCTAGCTCATTGCAGACTGGCAAAACCCGGTTTTCACTAAAAAGTGGACAGGATTAGCTAAATCCTCAAATTATAACCAGAACTATAAATAAATAACTTACGGTTTCAGTATTACACATTTCAAGTTGATAGACGAAATATAGAATTAACGCAAAAGGCAGATATTTTAAATACATGTTTGCTGTGTATACCAACCGCAGGCACAGCAAATGAGCTAGTACAAGCAAATCAACAAGGTATAACAAGGTATGACAAATCAACGAAGTCTACTTTATAATGAAACAATTTTGGATCATTATAATTAAGGGCACATGCTATCATCAAATATATTTGTATCATTTAACCTAATGGAAATCCATTACATTAACTATAGTAACTACAGATATAAAAGCTTTGCTAAATAGTTTCCGGATTTTTTAGTACACATAATAAACCTATTCTAACTTAATGAGGAAGTAGAACCTTCTAGAACCTTTCTAAATAACTACATATACAGGGTTATTTGTAAAACACCAGCATCCTTAAAAGGGGTCATTAAACTCATCATTATGAACAACTTTTACTATGGGACCAACCGTATTTATAACAAGTTGCCAAGCCATTTCAAAAAATTAAATACACGACTATTTATAATTAAATTATATAAATGGCTAAATGAGTGTAATTTTTATAGTCTAAAGGAATTTCTGGATGCTAAACCTTAAAATTTTTGCGTGCTATGTATTATTCTAGCAAAACATGAATGAACACTTTTTTAATTTTTTTAACACCTGTATAACATGTTTTATGCAAATAAATGATTTATTATTATTATTATTCCATTTATAATTTATACACATATAAAATACATTTTTAAATATATATTTAAAAAAAATATTATAACCCTGAAATCGCAAAAAAATCAGCTGTTCCATACATTTATGTTCACATGATTCAACAAATGTATGGAACAGCTGATTTTTTTTTTGCGATTTCAGGGTTGATTCCTTAGTAAAAGTTGTTCATAATGATGAGTTTAATGACCCCTTTTAAGGATGCTGGTGTTTTACAAATAACCCTGTATAGTTATTTAGAAAGGTTCTAGAAGGTTTTACTTCCTCATTCAGTTAAAATAGGTTTATTATGGATTTAAAAAAAATCCGGAAACTATTTAGCAAAGCTTTTATATCTGTAGTTACTATAGTTAATGTAATGGATTTCTATTAGTTTAAATGATAGAAATATATTTGATGCCCTTAGTTATAATGATCCAAAATTGTTTCATTATAAAGTTTACTTCGTTGATTTGTCATACCTTGGCCGTTGGTATACACAGCAAACATGTATTTCAAATATCTGCCTTTTGCGTTAATTTTATATTTCGTCTATCAACTTGAAATTTGTAATACTGAAACCGTAAGTTATTTATTTATAGTTCTTAATCATTCTTAATTATGATAATAACAGTTTATTTAACACACACTGACACGAATTGTTGACTTTGGGTGGTGGTGCTATCTTAATAGCGAAGTGGAGCACCATCTCTTTCTGTTATCATTTGTTTTAAGCACACACCATGTTCTAGCAAACATCACTTCCACTCATAAGTTCCCTGTTGCACCAAATTTTCTTTTGACCTGACTTTTGGTGTGAATCCCAATCTATAATCATTTAGGCCCACAAGTTTTCCATTGGGTTTAGGTCAGAACAAGTGTGAACGTGTACTTATGGTACATTTCTTCTCGCTGAGAACAGCAGATATTATTATTAAGATTTTGTAGGTTAATAAAGCGAAGGTATTTTCGATTCTGTATGGAACTGATGTACTGTTACGTAGTAACAATTCATTAATCTGTGGTATTAATCCCCGTTTTATACCAGTTTCAAAAGAAATAAATCTTTTTTTTTTCAGGTAACATTCATAGATACAGAACGACCTGAGGTTACTTGGTATGACACGAATGCAGTCCAAAATATTACTACATCCGCTCGTCGGTTCAGTCGCCAAGATCCTAGGCACTATCTCGATATGTACTTGAAGGTTCTAATCAAATTAGATGACAATATTAAGGTAAACATATTTGGTCTTTTATATGCACGGAACTAGGCTTTTTTTTTGTCGTGTGGAAAACTCCTTATGAGTACCCCACAAGTAAGGGCTAGCGATGGGGTTATGTCCGACTCGCATGGACTAAAAACCACACGGTGTTCCTCCACGAACCTCTGGGCGGAAATACGGTTTTCGCTTACGCATTCACCGTACAGCAACCACCGCCAGCAATTAACTAGACTTTTTATTGTGATTAGGGGGAGTAAAAAATGCCTTCCGCATACCGCACGCCGAGGACGTCTCCCCCCTGCGTGTTCCTCGCACTGTATCGGACGGGTCTGGGTACCGCAAACGCGCCTCGCAGCCCCGTCCAGTGCCTGCCTGTAGGCCCGCTCAAAAATGCACTCGGGGGGGCAATGTCCTGGCATCCAGGTTCCTGGAAATCGCCCCAACACGTTCAATGGCCTTCGCCCTTACATCGGGCAAGGCAGAAGGTGGAATGCCTCCCAATACTCCTCGTTGTCGGATGGCCGCGCTGAGGGCACGCCGTTGCAGCAATGAACTAGCCTATATAGTGGTGTGACCGTGTGACTGCCGAGTCAAATTTAAATGCGTTTTAGAAATTAATTATCACTATTATCGCATACACCTCTGCCTACCCCCTCTGGGAAATAAAGGGGCATATTTTAGTAGTCTAGTGAGTATTATCTGTGACTTTACACACCATTAAAATATCTCAGGTATGCTGGTTTCATCACGATGTTTTCCCTCACCGTTTTAGCAACTGATATTAATTTATAATACGCACATAACTTACGAAAAGTCAGAGGTTTGGGATCGAACTCGAGACCACTGGCTTGTTAGTCGACGATCATACCACTAGGCTATCAGTGCTGCTACCACTGACTAACGGTGACGGAAAATATTGTTAAGAAACCTGAACTTAATAGTCCGACATCGCCAACACGCAGTGAGCTAGCGTGATGATTAATGGTCAATGCATTTCTGTATGAGTACTTTTTTTTGCAGATACATTTCTATTTCTTCCAATTCCTCACAAATCGATATAAGCCAAGCTTTGTAGAGATGCATTTCGGACTTTGCGAAGTGATTGAAAAGGATGCTTTTTTTGGAGTTGCATTGAGGAAAGCATTAGAAAATTATCCACCGTGCCCTTTTCCACCTGTAAGTATTGAAAATAAATGTTAGTACTTTCTGTTTATAACCGACTTTTAAAAAGAGAAGATTCTCAACTCGAAGTAAACCACCTTATCCTAAGCTTTTTTTAACTAACTCCAAAACGAAGGTATATGTTTTATTTCTAGTTTTTAAATGTTTTGAAATTGGACTTTTTTTATTTTTTTGTTAAATATTTTTGTAAGTATAAGTCAGTATAAGTCAGCAAGTAAATATCGTCGCCTACGAGTAAAAATCTCGTATATGCAAAATAGTTAACTTTACAGGAGAAAGAAAAAACCGTTTCCTAAAAGATTTTATTAACACAGTTTTTTTTAATGTTATGACTTTTAAATGAATGAAACTTGGCTACGTTTTCAGATGAATAATAGTCAGAACTTAATACTTATGTTCTAATTAATTTAACCAGCACGTTGCGCACCCTCAAGTTTATCGCATAAGACTGCCACTCGGGTATTTCTCTTTAACTGTCATAGATGGCGTTATATAGAATAAAAAATTTTTTTTTTGTGACACTAAGTCGTGCGTTACGATGTTTTCTTTTCGAAAATATAATAATATAAAAATGACCAAGATTGCATTTCCGAGGTTTTACTAAGTAATGTAATGTTTCGTGTTGATTGAAAATAATCTACCTATTTATGATTTCAGGGTGAATATTATCTCAGAAACATGACAATATCATATGTTCCAAACGGATTTCCATTCATAAAAGGACGTATCTACCTTAATGCGTCAATTGAACAAAATGGTGTAAACAAAGTTCTTGCCAGTGCTCACATGGATATGGAAATAAAAAAAATCATAATTAAGAACACGAAAAAACGGTTGTAATCGAAAATGAAGCTCATTTTAACATCCTCATTCATTAATTTGTATCTGTATATTATGACATTCCTAAATAATATTACTTTTAATTTGTATATTGTTCGATTATTTATTTATTTAATTATAAAAATGCTATTCAGCACTAAATTGCATGGAAATACACGGTGTGCTGATACAGCATTTATGCTATAGAAATAAGGGTTGTAACAGTACGACACCCGCGGGCCGAGCAGGGGTGGTTCCATTCTTATGCCGGAAACCACACGGCACAACACAAGAGTTTCATAGAAACCCGAAATAAACTACATTTATAACCCAACCGTAAGTTTTATTTGTCCAAAGATTACGGCATAGTATTGTGGCCATCATTCGGCCCGTGTAATACACAATACGTTGATCCGGCGCACAATGTTTGTACCGTTCATAACTCATGCAAAAAGGTTACTACGACAGCTGTGAGCTGGGGTAAGGGTTGCTTCAGATTGAAGCAGATTCTTTCATTGCTTAAAAGCATGTTTATGTAAAAATTCATCATAGCCAACTTTAAAGTTTGTACCTACTTAATAATGAATTGTTTGTCATGTAGTAACTTAATAATTTGCATGTTATTTGTAATGACAAAATATGTGATAGGTACTATAATTCAAATGACCATCTTTTGTACCATATTTTATGCAAATAAAGATAAAGATTATAATAAAAATATTGTACAGGACTGTGTGCTTTTTATACGATAGGTCTAGAGATAAATGTATTGCCTTTAATGTGATACTATAATCTCTTTACATTATTTCACTTACTTTGTAATATGAGCCTTTAAAAAACAGTAAAAAACGTTAAGTTTTGTTGATACGCCCTTAAATAGTCGGGTACAATTTCGTTATTGAAAAACGTTGCTAAGGAACCATAGTGTCTCATAAGATTAATGCTAAGGTTATGAAATAGTCAGTATAGATAACAAGCGACAGTTTTTATGTCATTTAATTTTTCTATTTTTCTTAAAAAAATTAAGCACTTTAGTCTTGTTGTATTACCTAATTAAAATGAAAAAAAAACAAGCATAAGTCGTCTCTTATGCTTGTTTTTTAATTATTATTTTTTTAATGTCCATAGACTTTTATAAAGGCTTGTTAAGCCAATTGCGAGGCTTACGAATGGTTTAAACACACACTAGGGACCCCCTGCGTATCTCTTATTACGATTAAATCTTATTAATAAGCTTAAAGATAAAATTTAATGTACAGCTATCGCTTTATTTTTACTTTTAAAAAAGGCTTCTCACATCTTACAATACTATAATAAAAATGTAGCAGCTAATTTCCCTAAAATAAATAAAAAATAAATCTTTTTTCCAATTGAAGGGCTTTTTTTCAAAAACTTTAAAGTTATAAGACGAAAAATATGGATTGGAGAACGTTTTTTCCCATGAATTTGATGCTAAAAAGTTTTGCTGTTTTGGTAAAAAAACCCTTAGAGGAAATTGATTCCTCTAAATAATTCAAGACAAATCGCAAGTCTGTAACCACCCTTATTGTTATGTGACCTAAGGATGCCGTTACGTTCTTTAATATGAGTTTTTTATACGTAAATATCTTTTGAATTCGTCCAAATGTGTTTAACATATAAAAGAAAGTTTTTCCGAGCGGAAAAGTATAAGGGCGTAGGTATGGTGTTTTGTTATTTTTCATGAAACTCGAAGAGGACTGTTTGGTACTGTTTTTCAAATTGATTTTATTTTAAAATTGTTATGAGGCGCTCGTGGCACTTTGATACGATCATTAAGATAATGAAACAACTTTTTAACGGATATAATTCGCGTTTTTATTTTGATAATACAAACCTGACGTTTCGAGTACTTTGCAGCACTCGTGGTCGCAGGCAGACTGATTGATTGATTGTATAATCAAAATAAAAACGCGAATTATATCCGTTAAAAAGTTGTTTCATTATGTTGAGTGTTCGCGAAAGTTTGAGACTATATTACGATCATTAAGCCACGGATACACTAGGGGACAATTGGAGCAACATGTTGCGGAACATGTTCCTCAACAACTACGTGGAATGTGCCGACATACATGACGCGGAACATTTTGTCGACCACACTTCTCAGTGTTTATAGAAATGTCGCCCGAGGAGGTTGTATCATTACCCCTCACTACAGACATTTTAAAGGCACGTTGCCTACGCGACTACACTCAGTGACAAATGGCGCAACACTGACTCGGGACACGTGCGCTCGCTCTCGAGGCGGGAGCAAGCAACATGCCTCGCGTCACGTACAATGTTGTGGGTCATGTTGCGGGACACTATGCAACGTTGCAGCGTCACGTATATTTTGTGTTGCGCGTCATGTTGCGGGACAAAATGTTCCCTAGTGTATCCGGGGCTTTAAGGTTGAGTAGCGGTTGACGGTCAGTCTGTAGATGGGTGCCCATTTTCACGTTTTCTGATGTCCGACTTCCGTGGCTAAAGAGGATTGTATTAATTTAAGTCATGATGTAATGATGATAATGATTTTACCTTTGTTTAACCGAATTCAAAAAAGGAGGGTAAAATGTTTGTTCACCGATTATTTGGTGATTATTATGTCGTTTTGAGTTAATCTTTTGTTAGGATTTTGATAAAACGTTACAGTAATATTGTAGCAATTACCTACCTGGATTATTATTTAATATACAAACTCTTTGCTTCATTGGTACAGCCAACGTCATTGACATAAATAATTTTAACTTGTATTCTTTTTATTAATTTTGGAACTGACAGATTGTAAATGTCACTCATTGTTTTCGGAGGGAAAATTGTGGAAGTTTTTAAGTTTAATTGTAACTAAAACTTGATTGCTGAAGTTATATTTATTTTTATTATAGCGCCTACTTTCTGAACACCGTTATAATATAGCTTATACATCAGAATAACACATAGGCTATAATTTATTAACTTGCCACGCAGGCGAAGCTGCGGGCGGTAACTAGTACTTTACAATGACGCACAGACAAAGAAATATCCACTAACAAGCGCTCTGTAAGTACAATGGCTATTTAAGTAAAAGATAAGGAACAAAAGACTTCAATTGATGGTACCTTTTATTTCACCAATCACAAATAGGGTTGCCACCCCTACTTTATAATAAAGTATTGTACGTTACTTCAAGTACTCTTTACTATAAGTGAACAATAAAGATTAGAACAATAATAATAGATTTGGGATTTTAAAAAGTTTAGTCATAACTATCCATTTTTTCGTTAAGAGAAATACATCGATTGCTCAATCGATGTCGCCAACCAACGCCACATCACCTAAGGACTCATTGCAAATAAATTGTATTTTATTTTAATACTATGTACTTTTTTTTCCTTCGTATAATAACCAATGTATTTTATCTGAAACAAAAGGTGGCAACCCTAATCACGAAGTCAAATTCTTGAACCCCATTTAATCCGTAATAAACCTTAAACCCTAAAATTCCCAAAGGATTCTAAGCGTTTTATCTTTATTTAATTTAATAAAGAAAATGGAGAAATGGGTTTTGCCTACAGATAATATTTTATTGTATTAGATTATGTCTGCTGCGCACACTGGCCTCGTGACGGTATTCGTTTAAGACCCATTTTGTGAAAATCCTTTAAACAGAGGTAATATTTTGAAACTGATAATAATTTATGAAATATTGATACGGCTTTACTCACGTATTGTTTTCGGGGAATGCCCGACTAGTTTCGAACTCAAACGGAGTCCATTTTCAAGAGCGGCTGTATTCGCGGCGGCGTCGCGGACCTAACTGATGATAAATGATTGTAGATACGTTTTTCGAGAAAAAGTTAAAATTAATTAATTATTATTAAATGAAATTAAAATTTGGGGTAGGCCTATGCCCAGCAGTGGGTGTCTTCCAGCTGAAATGATGATGATGATGATGACGTCATATACGGAACGGTTCTGTTTCTCGTATGGATGATGAACAATATCTAGTGTTTAGTCACTACTGATTGATCAGATTATTTAGACTATAGATTGATCAGAGGTCTCAAGTTCGAACTCAAGGCGACTCAAATCAAACTAGCGACCCGCCCCGGCTTCGCACGGTTACGCTAATATGCATGTATTATACATATAAACCTTAGTCTTTAATCACTCTATCTATTAAAAAAAACCGCATAAAAATCCGTTGCGTAGTTTTAAAGATCTAAGCATACATAGGGACAGATAGACGCGGGAAGCGACTTTGTTTTATACTATGTAATGATTATACTTAGTAAAAGCTAGAGGTGCCTGCCTTGGGTTCGAACCTGAGATCTCTAACTTGGCAGTCAAACGGTCATACCACTAGGCTATCACTACCTGTGTTTTTAGATAGAAAAAAATAAATGAATTAGGCGCGGGATTTCTTTTTTATTATCATTAAAAAGGTATGTATGACTTTGTAGGTACCCATCTGGGTACCTATTCATAAATCATGTCAGTTGTCAGCAAGGTTAGTTTATAACCTATGTCTATGTCAACGGTGACAGTTGTCGGCTAGTTCCGCCGCAGTTCACTCAAAGTTAAATCGTTTTATTTACACTGGTAACACTGACGCCTGGCTTCCAGACCTCTGACAGCAAAATAATGGAATTGGAAATAGCTTTATAGTTTTTGTAAATGGTACAGAACCAAAGTGTGGTTTCCGGCCTAAGAATAGAACCACCCCTACTCGTCCCGCGGGTGTCGTAAGAAGCGACTAAGGGAAAGATCCGGAGGATGGGCAGCAGCATCCTTCTGTGTAACAGTAATTATCTGCTACTGCGATCGCCAACTCGCTTACCCAGCTGCAGCGTGGCGATTATGTGCAAATACCTCCAATGAGCGCACAATAATGGCGCGCATTGGGAGAGGCATAAGTTCAGCAGTGGCCTTGGGCACTGATAGCTTAGTTGTATGACCGTCGACTGATAAGTCAGTAGTCTCGAGTTCGATCCCAAGGCGGCACCTCTGACTTTTCGCAAGTTATGTGCGTATTATAAATTAATTATCAGTTGCTAAAACGGTGAAGGAAAACATCTTGATGAAACCAGCACACCTGAGAGATTTTTCAATGGTGTGTAAAGCCATGTCAGAGGTCTATGGGTGGTTTAAACTCTGACACCAGGTTAATCAACCATACGATAAGAAGAATAAGAAGAAACAGTGGACTAATAATGATGTTTCAAAAGGGTTTAACTTGTCAACAACTAGTAAATACATTTACCTGGACACCTTAATAACCAAAAGAACCCAAGTTTACCTATACAAAACCGGAACAACGTAATATTCAAAGGAAAATTCCAAATTCGCATTAGGTCTCCACAATCGTTTGCGCATAACAAACTGTATGCGAAACCCGGACGTCCGGAGCGTTTAACAATAACGATTTAGGACACAATAAAGACGAAGACGAAGTACAAATTTTAATGGTAATGGTAAAGATAAAGGTTTGGTAAGTAAATATATTTTTGGAATACCAAATTGAAGACTGATGATTGAAATTTTAATCTATGTAGCTTGTTGAGCGGGCTATTCTTTGAAAATATTCGCATAAAAGACGCAGACTAATCTGCTATCTTGCTCGCACATTGAAGATATAAACAATGAATATAGCCATTCAACGTGGCAATGCAGCCAGCGTTTTGGGGACATTGCCCACTGGAAGCGGTCTTTTAGATTAAGTTTTTCTCTTTTTATTTTACTTTATTTTTAGCGTTAGTTTTAGTGTTAGTTTTTAGTTTTAGTTTTAATTGTATTTTATTAATTTTAATGTTTATATCTGAATAAAAACAATATACTTAGTTATTCAAAATTTAACGAAACTAATTGAAGGAGAACAAACATTACAAAGTTTCAGCAAAATTTTCAGCTTAATCGAAACAAGTATTCTAATAAAAAATGGCATGAAATAAAAATTTATTTAAAGCTTTTTTATTTGAGTATTGTTTTTATTAAGCTGAACTTAGTGAAAGATGGGTATTAAAATGCCTATCTAATATAAAATAAAATAAGTTTATTTCAGGTAACAAATAAATTATCAATACAAATATTATAATATAAATATAAATATTTAATAAGCTAACATGTGCTAAAACATGTAAAAAATTCACAAAAAATATTAAGATAAATTGGTAGTTAATATCGCATTGGTGCCTTCTAAAACTGCAAAGTTTGGAACACTATGTCGGATACGTAATGTTGTCGTAACGTTTTTAAATTTCTTATTAAATATTTAAAGTATCAATATATCAATAATTACAACTATTAAATGACATATGAATCTGTAGTTGTTATTGGTCACATAGACCAGCTTCCATACATTTTTACCAATTCTCTTTTTATTCGGATTTAGGTTGTGCGTTGTCAGTCATTCACGGTAGCTACTGTTTCGTAAGTATAGACAACTATTAGCCATAATAAAAAAAAAGATTAAAAAGATAAACTTCTGTCTTTATCTCGCATTTCACATCTTGTCTTTCCTTCCAGCCTGAGGGGGAAACTCGGGATCAAACGGTATCTCACTCCCCGTACGGGGTGTTATAAAAAATGACAAATAAATTGTTCCCGCGGTGACATGTGGAGGGGGTGAGAAGGGTATTTTGTAGTTCCTTATCACGCTAAGGGTGTGCCGATTGGATGGGGGGATTTTTGTGTGTCATTGTTGGTTTTGGAGTTCGGAAGCTGTTATTTGAAGAGGCATTTATGTATTGATTTGATGGATCGAATCGGATTTATGAGTGGTAATAAGTGAGTGGGGCAAATAAGATTGATAGAGTGCAAAAACTTCTTCTGCTTCTTGGATTTTGGTTAAAGGATTTAGAACCTAATCACAACATTTAAATTGTTAATTTACATTTTTGTAAAAGATACGTTTGTATGTCTGCCTATGTAACCTATAGGTATAAATAGATAGTATAATCTATAGGTATATATATATATAGGCCTCGTTGGTCTAGTGGTAGCAAGCGCGAATGCTAAGCACGAGGTCCTGGGTTCGATCCCCGGGTCGGGCAAAGTGTTAAGTATGAGGTTTTTCAGAAAGAAATTATCAGATTTCTGCTCGGTTTATGGCAATAAGTTCAATCCCTATTACACGGGACTTATAACATAGCCGGCGAAACGTGGGTGTACTTCATATATTTCTGCATACCCCCTCCGGGGAATACAGGCGTGAGTCTAGTTTCGTAGATATACTTTTAAGGTCAATGTAAGGCCACAGCAACACATTAACAACACTGACTGACTGATGTTGAAGGAAAACATTGTGAGGAAACCTGGACTTTAATGGTCTGAAATCGCCAACACGCAGTGAGCTAGCGTGGTGATAAATGCTCGATCCTTCTTTGTATGAGAAAAGATGTAATGATGTCTTAGTTTGATCAATTTCATACAGCTATATTGAATTAGGTTCCTTAGGTAAATGATTTCCTAAACAGCTAAATGATTTCCTAAACAGCTAAATTTAAAAATGGTTGCTGCAAATTTTTACTGGCACTGAAAATTGAAATGCAATCATATCTACGATCGCTAGCTTATATTATTTATATTGTTCATCTAGCTAATACAACAGTGCCTTGGTCAGAACAACAAGATTACCACACAATCCTATCAATAACCCGTGAAACACGTCTGCTGACTGCGACAGACATCTACAAAATAAACATTTATTCCAATTTCAAATTGTGACCGTTATTTTTATTTTTTTAAATTCGGTTCTGATTGTTGATTCGCTGTTCAAATGTTGGGATTTTGTATTGTTTTAGAACTTTTATTGTTAACAGTCAAATATTTTTGATTGGTTTTTATTGTTTTATTTTTTTCTGTTGTTACTGTGTTGATTGAAATAGATTGTTTGCATTGATAATAAGCTAAGGCGCTTGTGACTCAGTAGTACTGCGGTAGCGTGTAGTTGCATAACGGTTGAAAAGGTTAAGCAGTATTTGTCGCGGCCAGGCTTTAAATGGGTGGCCCTTTCGGGGTGGAATAAATTAAATATTTGTTTATTTGCATTCAAAAACAATACAGAACTCTTTTGACACAATATTCTCCGAATTCAACGGCCAACTACGCAAGAGATATTATAGTGCACAAGTCTGGGTGCAAATACAGGTGCACTTTCTATTCCCTTCCTCTCGTAGTCCGATGAGACGGCAATCCGACACGACCGGAGAGAGACCAGGCGCAGGGCCAAAGTGTTTACGTGTTTTCCGAGGCACGGAGTAAGTGTTAATTAATTTATAATACGCACATAACTTACGAAAAGTCAGAGGTGTGCGCCTTGGGTTCGAACGTAATACCTCTGACTTGTCATCAACGGTCATAGCAACTCGCAGAGGGAGAGGTGCTATTAGTGCTATATTTCCGGACTACATAGGGCAAAATGGCAGGATTTTTGCTTATGAAAAAATTGCCTGCGCCCCCCAACATAAAAATATAATTTAAAACACCCGTTTTCCGAGAACGTTTAAACTATTTAACTTCTTAAAAGTTAAAATTGCCTCGTGCATTTAATTTTCATACCTCATAAACTCGTTTCACGTTAATCCAAGATTAATCCAACCTTTTCTTTATGCAATTACCTACTTTTTCCAACACGAATAGCGAGGTATTGTTTACGTCTACGTTGCTATGGCAACCAGCTAATTATATTCCTTCCAAGCGGTGGGGCATCGATTTTTATTGGTCACTGACCGAATGCGGTACCTACTTTCCTTAGCCTGTTTTTTAAAGTTTTTTTTTTAACGCGTGAAAAAGGGTCGCAGGGTTATTACAGTACGGTGTTGATAAAATTATAATGTTCGTTCATTTAAAATAGTAATTATGAAAATGATTAATTAATTAATGTTATGAATGCAAAAGTTCGTTTGTTGGTTTGTCCTTTTTTAAATCTAGAAAATAATTTTGATAGCACGGGCGAGGTAAAAAAACCCTATGATTTTCCTATCTGGAAATTTTACGTAGCATTTCTCAGTCGGAACTGTGTCACCTGCGTTAGTCTATTTAAGCCCAATTTCACCATTCACTTTAAAAACCGAGTTTAATAAAACTAAGTTCAGCCCTACGCAAATTGCTGTTCTGAACTCTTAGTTGTGTCTGAACGTTTAGTGTTAGTGGTGAAATTGGCTCTTATTAATGGTTTTCTTTATTTCCCTGTGCATCCTAAGCATCACTGTAAAAATTTAACTATGCATCTAGTTTTACTGGGCCAGGTCAAGGCTACCATTATGTTACATAATGCAACACTGAGCTCACGTGATCGCGTGCATTTAAATTTAGAACAACCGTTAGCAAAAAATAAACTGATTTAATTTTTATATTTTTTATTGCAACAGCCAGCTACTCTTTTGTAAAACAGTTTTTATTTTTTTTATTAAATCAGCCAGCTACTACTATCCATAAAGTCTTTATAAGCATTTATTTCAGGGCTGTCCAATGAACCTTTTAATGTAATGGCGTGCCTAGCACCTAACAATCAGGGCAAGCCCAACAGCCTTTTTAAAGGTTACATTGAAGTAATAAAAATATTACGTATTATTTAATAGTCTGAAATCGCCAACGCGCAGTGAGCTAGCTTGCTGATTTTCATTTAGCTAGCTCATTTTTGATTCGATCCTGTAACTCTTGCTATTGCTTGTAGAGTGACCTACTTACATAAGTACATACAACATGTACAATAAATAGTGTTGGACCCTTTAGGAGGTCAATCTACCCATGAAACTGAACAACTTGTAGAACATTAGTTTCTAAATGTCGCAAAAAAAATTTGGTTCTTCTTATAAAGGGCGTCAGCTGAATTTTTTTAAATAATATACTCGTATATACAAACTCAGTTTTACAAGGTGTTTAATTTAATGAGCACATTGGCCCCCTAAAGGGTGGGACCCTTCAGGGGCCAATGTGCTCATGAAATTGTTCCATATGCTAACATAGATATAAACTTTAATTGCTGAGTGCAAAATATTTATACTGACCGTACAGTATCTGCAATTCTGCATTAAGGGTAATTGCTGAAGATTTCACTGACATTGATAAGAATCCAGCTAAAATTTAACATCTCAAATGTAATTATAATTATCGTTTATGTCCGTTCTCATGTTTATCTTATTATAGTATATATCATATAGTGGCAGATTTATCAGCAGGCTGAGCCTAGAGCCTAGGGCGGCAGATTGTATTTCTTTTATAACATAACATACACGCCTGTATTCTTCAGAGGGAGTAGGTAGAGGTACACCCACGTTTCACCGGCTATGTTTACACACCGTTGAAAAATATCTCTGGAGGCTTAGCCAAGTTGACTATCTACAATCGCAAACGCTATAGAAAACGAAAGAAATGTATAGGATTTATCGTTATGTCACGTGGTCAAAACAAACGAATGGAATCTAATCCTATACATTTCTTTCGATTTCTATAGCGTTAGCTGCGTTAGCGATTGTAGATAGTCAACTTGGCTAAGCCCCCAGGTGTGCTGGTTTCCTCACGATGTTTTCCTTCACCGTTTTAGAAAGTGATAATTAATTTCTAATACGCACTTAAATCTAAAGTAAAGTCGGCCGTGAAGATGGCCAGTTACGACGTAAAATTATCGTCTAGTCATCTAGTGTTTTACAAAGATTATTTTTCCACAATGTATAAAACCTATGTATTTAACTTGCTGTTGAAATGAGATGAGTATAATTATGGACTAATTTTCTACTCCGGTAGCTCAGTGTGGAAAGAATGATGGTCGAAGGTATGACGAAAGCTACTAATTATATCACATATTACCACTAACCACTATAAATACTATCATATATTTACACTTCACGTACTTAGATGGTATATAAGGCGGAGTTATTGCCATAAAGCATTCTCTCCCAGTCAACCTTTGGGTCAGTAGAGACCTTCAGAGGTATAAAATAAAGTATACAATAGATATAAATGGCATACATACTATGCACAATACATAATTCAAATTCATCAAATGACTACTAAGTTAATATTGTGAACTCAAGGCGCGCACCTCTAACTTTTCTCATAAGTTATGTGTATTTATTAATTATATTACTTGCTCCGTGCCTCGGAAAGTACGTAAAATCGTTGGTCCTGTCGGGTCGGATTATTATTCCCAAACTTTGTTGGGGTCGGCTTGCAGCTAAATATCGGTTTTCTAAGGAGCGCCTGTCTATCTGACCTCTGCGACGCGAAGGTCCACCGACCTCATATATCCAATGTCAAATGACATGACAGCCGAGCCAAATGCTTAACGTGCATACCGAGGCGCGGAAACTTGCCTCGGAGAGCACGTAAAGCCGTGGGTCCTGCGCCTGATCTCTCTCCGGTCGGGAAGGATTACCATCCCATTGGATTATGAGAGTAGAATAGAGAGTGCACCCACACTTATGCACGTACATCATATTCTCTCCTACGTTGAGTTCTGTTCAGATTGGCCGCTGCGACCGTAATTCAGTTAGTACGATTTTAACCAAAAATTAAACCCACAAATAATCTGCTAATTAACTTCGATAAATCAATTACTTTAATCTAGGTACACGATGTGAATAAAATAAATTCTGAATACGTTACTGCGCGCATGCGTAATAATCCCAAACGAAAATTACTATATCATCATTAAAACTGTTTGCGGTAAACATACAAAAGTGTGATTGAAATCTCGCAAAATATGTAGTAAAACTTATCTCTGACCACAAATTAAAAATAAAATATTTGATTCTATCTGTGTTGTAATTAGTAAAATTGTGGTATAGTGGTGTAAGTAATAATTTAAGACTGCGTTTGCCGTGTGGTTTCTGGCCTAAGAATAGCACCCCTACTCGTCCCGCAGGTGTCGTAAGAAGCGATAAAGGGAAAGATCCGGAGGATGGGCAGCAGCATCTTTCTTTGTAACAGCAAACATCTGCTACTGCGATTGCCGATTCAGCGTGGTATAATAGAGGTATTGGGAGAGGCCTATGTTCAGCAGTGGACTAATACAGGCTGATGTTGATGATGAACGACTGCTTTTACAAATTTTACTATACACCGTAGTATTTTAGAAGCTATTTATTTCCGACACCAGACAATAGAATCCTTAGGGCTTCAAAAATCAACGTATATGTGTTATTATATCTAGCTTTTTATTACTTCATCCGTGGTCAAAGGAAGTGAAAAAACGAACTCATATTCAAACATTTTTTATCCGATGACTAATCCAAGCCAGTCTGGTTCAAAACATAATATTTTTTATACTAATCACTCACGAATTTCAAAACAAAATTAACTTTTAAATAATGGTTCACGATTTTTGTCGAAAACAAGGCCTATGCTGTTGTTTAGGCCCAGCATTGAACAGCGTCATTAACTCATATTAGAGGTAGGAAGGTATTTATCGTAGATCCTCGATCACTAGTTTTTTTATCAGTGATCTTTGTAACAGGTATAAATATATAACAGTCTGTCACCGTGACAAGATTTTGCAAACATCTATCTAGTATTTCATACCTGATATTTAATAGATACTAAATGCATAATAATATACCTCATACCGTACCTTTTTTTACTGTATTATCGTGGACAACTCTTATGGTTAGAATTGCTTGCACCTGGCAATCATCATCGTAGCATCATTCAAAGCATTTTGATCGCAACGTGGTGCACCGTTCGTGTCCGCGATAGTATACATGTGACTTACCTACCAATAACGTAATATGTACTCGTATGTATGGGATGTTAGTACATAAGTAAGCCTAATTTGTACCTCTGCTGAGCAAAACCATTCTCTCACTAATAGAGGTGCGGAAGTTATTTACTAGTTAGTTAATACATTTACCGGTAAAAAAATACTAGATAAGTATTTTGACACAGGTATGTTTAAGTTACAGTCGCAGTGAACCAAACTCTATAGATATTCACATTTTTATTGAAGATCAGCGTTAATGTATTCCATTATTATGCAAGTACTTACCTAGTTTAAAAACCTCACATCTAATAATATAACTTCATGGTCAATACGCGCTTCTGAAAGCAAGGATATGCGATAGATAAGACAGTATTTATTAAACTTCTTCATATCGAAGGTATAATTGACGAAAAACCGCCCGTAGGCCTTTGAAATTGTTGTAAATACCATCGACAGAAACTTTCTTTCTTTTTAATATAAATATATAGAATATCGTATCCCTTTTGGTTGCGGGGGTCAGATAGGCAATCGCTACCTAGAAAACTAATATTTAGCTGCATCTAGTTAGATTAGAAGCCGACCCTAACGAAGTTTGGAAATAATAAGGCTAGGAGGATGATGATTCGCCTCCAGATTGAGTCCAGAATACCGCATAGCTCTACCACATAAAAAAAACTCTATACAAACAAATTGCGTAGTTATTAAATGCTTATAACTTTTCCATTAATATGTAATATTATGTTAGCTCCCATAACACGTAGATGAGCACCTGGTATCTCATAAAATGACTATAGATATGAATTATTATTATTTTATTATTATTATAGACTCACGCCTGTATTCCCCAGAGGGGGTAGGCAGAGGTGTGTAGTACACCCACGTTTCGCCGGCTAGGTAATAAGTCCCATGTAATAGGGGGCGAGCCTATTGCCATTAACCGGGCACAATTCCAGACTCCGTGCTGCTACTGAGAATTTCCTAATGGAAAAACCCAATAACACTTTGCCCGACCCGGGGATCGAACCCAGGACCTCGTGCTCAGCAGTCGCGCTTGCTACCACTAGACCATCGAGGCAGATATGAATTAGATGCATAATTACCAATATACAGGATGTAGATTCAATATAGATAAAGATAAGATAAACCAGCCTATAACTGTTCAGAACAGTTTGAACAGCACTGATAGCCTAGTGGTATGACCGTCGACTGACAAGTAAGAGGTCTCGAGTTCGATCCCAAGGCGCGCACCTCTGACTTTTCGTAGGTTATGTGCGTATTATAAATTAATTATCAATAGCTAAACGGTGAGGGAAAACATCGTGATGAAACCAGCACACCTGAGAGATTTTTCAATGGTGTGTAAAGCCATGTCAGAGGCCTACGGGCGGTTTAAACTCTGACACCAGTGTGTTCATCAACCATACGATAAGAAGTAGACCCTCTTACAGAATATCAGACCTGTCATGCTGTATGGATCGGAAAATCGGGCTATGAGTGCTATTTGTGTAAGAGGGTAATCCCTGTCGATCCTTACTCTACCATCACCACCTGATCTCAAATCATCACCCTGTATAACAATAATTTGAACTTATCTAGGCATCAAAATAGAAATATGTATATAATCTCAACTTTAACACCCAAATAATAAAGTTCAAATTGTGATGTCAGTATTTCTGGTGTATATACACCGTTTTGCTGTTGAGCCGTGATCGGATCGTGATCGTGCTGCATTGCACAGTTCGAGATGACCTTCAAACACTCACGCGCAGTTTGTACAGTCGCGGACAAGAGTGTTAGTGATGATATTATTAATGAGTGAAATCTTTGTATCGTTTTAAGGTTGTCTTTTAGAAATTTAGACTTACAGAAGCCTGGGATATATAGATATACAAGATATTAACTAAGACTAACTCCAAGTCTAATTAGTATCAGGTACCATCTTAAAAAAAATGGACTCGGGCTTCAGCGTACGTACTAACTCAGGGATGGGGAAAACTACGGCCCGCGGGCCATCTCCGGCCCGTGAAACGTTGAAATCCGGTCCATCAAAGAAACATCAAGTACTATTTGTGAGAATTAGAGTACCTATTCAATAATGAAGCTAAGAAAAAAATATTTCTTGGCCCGCCATATAATTATGCCGTTAGTAAATATGGGCACGCGAAGGAAAAAGTTTCCCCATTCCTATACTAGCTGGATCTGATTTTGATTAAATTGGGACATTTTTATAAATTTTTTTCATAAGTCAACAGAGTGGTTTTAAAAGCGGAACGGTGCGACCAATAAAAATGAGTGTACTTAACCTCATACGCGAAGCACTTAGCTTAGAATATTCCATCAAATCGTCAAAGTTATATTCGGCTTCAGAGAACGTAACTTAACTATACAACTTTAGAGCGCTCTATCATAGCTTTGAAGTTTCCAAGTTAATATGTGGATGATTGTGTCCCACGTGAAGTTAGCGATGTCGATAAATAATAGCAGGCGAATACGAAAGGCAGATTTTATACGTTTTTAATTTTTTTTTGTGTTGTTCTACCAACAATACAAAAAACAAATCTTAATACTTTGTTGAAATTAATTTATTGTTATGTACAGTCGGCAAAGGAGTTGGGTAGGCAGGGGCGCTAGATAAGGTTGTCATTTTTTCAAGATTTCATTAATATAATTTAATTTTACCATATTTTTTGAAAAGGTATGACCGAAACCTATACAAAACTAAACAATTTTACATAACCACATGCAAGCTTCCATAAAAAACTTCATCCTTAATTAGCGGCCCTGTCAATCTCACTCTTTTGCCGATTGTACATAATGATGTTGGCTCGTTTTAGGTTAGATCTTCTATTTTGCAACAAAGAGAATGTGAATAGAATAGAATAGAATAAATTTTATTTGCGAGAATATGAGTACATTGAGGTGGACAAAAAACATACATAGCATCCGTCATATTCTGCCAGGGCTGGCGTGCAAATTTTACATAGTATAAATTATACACTAACATCATTAACATATATAATATCTTAATTAAAATTACAGATCATTAACGTAAATTAAAATTATAAATTAAATTACAGGACATTGAATTAAAATGATAAATTATACAGATAAATTAAATATAAAATATAATTAAATAAAAAATTAGATATGAAAATTTTACAATACAAATTCACAATTAACGTTGATGAAGAAATACTTACAATAACAATCATTTATTGGAGGCAAAAAAACTCCATCATTTGCACCGTACCTCGGAGAGTACGTACAGCCGTTAGTCCTGCGCCTCATCTCTCTTCGGTCGTGTCGTGACGAATTACCGTTCCATCGGATTATGAGAATGCGGGAATATAGAGCACTCTTTATTCCCTCAGATACCTATGTTTTTGCACACACTTAAGCACTATATATTTTGTGTCAATGTCCAATCTTCGTGAGATCTGCCGCTGTGACCGAAATTCGGTGAGGTTGATATCATTATTAAATAAAAAAAATACTACTTATACACTTTTTAATACTTTTTTTTCATGTTCCATAAAGTTTCAATACAATTCTGTAATCTCCTTTGTTGTTGGTTATTGTACATGAAACCTAGGTAAGTAGCATGCGGCTAATCTTTGCGAAATTGAAACCAATTGGCGGAATTAAATAATTGTTACTACAGCATTAAATAATTCAGTACTTACATTGAATCATGCTCTTACGCAGGCTCTTCTGTCGTTTCTTCTTTAGAATGTTCTAGATTCTGGTTTTAACTACTAGTAATATTGTGATATTTTCTTCTTGATGCTAGGTACTTCTTTTGAACTGGTTCTCATAAAAGTTAGCTATCCCTAACTTAAATGCAACCCGGGTTATGCCGGCCACATACGTAGCGGTATACCTGAACGGTATACCAGAACTGAAGGCTTGTGCAAGTATACCTAACGTCCATAGTGACCACACACGATTCAAGTATGCTTGTGCAGTCTCAGTTCTGCGCTGTGACAAACCGAAGCACTGGCGCGCGTGCGACTGAAGCGTTCCGACACACACGCCCATGCATACTTGCACAAACTAGTTTGCGCAGGTATACAGATCGTAGTTTTGATCTGCCTACCAGACTTGTGCAAGTCAGGAAACTTGTGCAAGTTTTGTCACACACACGCTCCGGTATACTTGCACAAGCCTTCAGTTCCGGTATACCGTTCAGGTATACCGCTACGTATATGGCCGGCATCAAAGGATATTTAAGATTTATAAGGATTGTATTTATATTGCTATTGTAAGAATAATGGTCTTCTAAACATTTGGTGAGAGCAGAGGTGAAGCGATTTTTTAACTTATTCGCATAGGACGGTAGCTACATAGTTTTAATCGTGTGTTAAATTCACTTAAACTTGTCTTAAGTTAAACGTGCCGAAATAACCGAATACAGGGATATAAAATTAGATGTTCGTATAGGACTTAGGATTAGGAATTAGTGTACTTTACGGCCCCTTTATTTATACCTATGTGTCTTTTTCAATGTCATAATTATGTTAGTTAGTTCTATCTTTTTCTAACATCTCCATTCTATTTATTTCTTCAATACTGCTATAGACTGTCTCATCTTAAATCTCAATATGTAGAGCACTGCTTTCCACTTTAGTGGGGTATTCATGCATGTGGCAGTCAATAGCTGGTCGGGTCATTATCTAAGACACCTCAACCGATTCCAGAGTTTTTTTATACGGTAACAAATACTCGAACATCGCACCAGCCTACCCTTCTGCCTGCGTGTTTGTTTTTAATTATTTTTTTTAATATTTTCTTCAACGCAAGGTTACTAAACGTTACATACCTAATTTCTTAATTAATCTAAGCGACTACTGATTAACGGTAAAGGAAAATATCGTAAGGAAACCTGGACTTAATAGTCTGAAATCGCTAACACGCAGTGAGCTAGCGTAGTGATTAATGCTCGATCTTTCTCTGTATGAGAACAGGCCTTAGTTCTGCAGTGGGATAGTTACAGGCTGGTTTATTTATTATCTATTTGTTCGCCGAGCAGATCGCTGTTTTTTTTTGTGGTTCTCCGAAGGTCTAAGGCTTTATTTTATAACATCAGCCTGTATTAGTCCACTGCTGAACACAGGTCTCTTCCAATGCGCGCTACAATTGTGCGCGATCATTGGAACTATTTGCGCAAGAGCAAGCGGGTTGGCGATCGCAGTGGCAGATAATTACTGTTACACAGAAGGATACTGCTGCCCATCCTCCGGATCTTTCCCTTTGTCGCTTCTTACTACACCCGCGACCGAGGGGAGGAGGGAGGGAGGACGAGGGGGGTAGGGGGAGTAGCCTGTAGCAGTATAGAATTGTGTGTGTCTGATAGATTTGATAGATAAGTTGCCTTTTCCCAAACCTTCGGCATGCGGTTATAACATTGTAGGTACTGAAATTTGCGATGGAATTTATTTAGCGTAGGTATATCATCCCAATGCTGGGCGAAAGCGTCCTCCCATGATGGTCCTCTTACGACACCCGCGGGACGAGTAGGGGTGGTAATCTTAGGCCGGAAACCACACGCACTCTGACGTCATCAAAAATTAATTTGTAACACTTATGTCGCCGCCTGTACCTGTTGGTCGGCTATGCAAGTTAGATGTCAAGTACAGTCGCGGTCGCTCGCTTATGTAAGAGCAAAGTTATCTTTGTTTACGTTTTGGCGCTGAGTGCGTTTTCGATGTTATCTTTATAAGGGTCCAATCTTTAAAAATATCCTGACCGAATTTCGGTCAGAACAGGCGCGTGCCTTATTATTTATTATTATATTTTATGGCATATAAATGATTGATTGATTGCCTACCATACATTTTTCCGGAGCCCACTATACAATGAATGTTAGTATAAAACGATATTACTTATATTTTTTTAAACCTTTAAAATGGTTGTTGGGCTTGCACTGTTACGTACTAGGCACGCCACTGGGTTAGAGAGACCATTTTTAACGGAGATTAGCCATCTACGCAGATGTTATAGTGCTCAAGTGTGTGCGCAAACACAAGTGCATTCTCTATTTGCTTAATGTCAAAGTCTGATGATTAGGCGCGGAAACGACGGTTTTATGTGCTCTCCAAGGCACGGAGCTTTTGATAGAATGGTTTATAATTCACTTAACTCTCGAAAAGTCAAAGGTTTAAGGTGGTTTTGATTCTGAGACCTCTGACTTGCAAGTTGTATCAAATAGACTATCAAAATCATTGCTCAAGTATTCATCATAATCAGCCTATATTAGTCCACTGCTGAACATAGGCCTCTCCCAATGCACGCCACTATTGTGAGCTCATTGGAGGTATTTGCCCATAATCGCCACACTGGGCAAGCGGTTTGGCGATCGCAGTAGCAGATAATTGCTGTTACACAGAAAAATGCTTCTGCCTATCCTCTGAATCTTTTCCTTTATCACTTCTTATGACACCCGCGGGACGAGTAGGGGTTATTCTATTCTTAGGCCGGAAACCACACGGCAAAGTATTAGTATAGTGTATTCTGAAGACGCATGCGCAGACGCATACAAAACATATTTAATATAATAGAGGAAGGTTAACAAGCATGTGGGTTAGTTGATGGTAATTAAATAATAATACTTAACAGTTTTCCGTAGTTAGACAATTGCCTTCCTCCATGAATTGACTATCAATTGATTGGTTCATTGATGCAATAAAACAATTGTAAACTAGCTGTTTCCTGCGACTCTGTTCGTATTAAGTTTATTTTTTTAATGTAGCAAGACTTTCTAGAAATTCTTCTTCAGATTCATGGATATTATTTTCTTTAAAAAATATTCGCTAAATATTAGCTGATACAATATTTAAAAAAAACAATATTACAATATTTAATAAGAAAATTTGAAAAAACAACTGATACGGATGGGATTCCAAGTGTTCTTATGAAATAATTATATTTAACTATTAAGCTAACATGTGCACAAAATAAAAAAAATAAGGGTTATTTTGAAACAAAAAGTTAAATTAGTCATAGTGGCGGCCATATTTTTCACACCACAACTCTTTATTTGACAGCTGTCAAATTCGTTCGGAAATACATCAAAATGAACCATAGTTAAACGAAATATATTTTAAATCGACGTATATGATATCACTAGATAAAAAGCTGTGTCAATCAATCAACAAGACCCGTCAAATGCCTGTGTTGATAAAAAGTCTAGCTTTTTGGTCTATAAGTCTGGGCAACGAAAGTAATGATATCTAGTAAAAAACTATATAAATTATCTACAAAAAGTGGTCTATATTATAATATACTAAAGATACCAATAAAATCGAGTAGTTTGAGTCGTGATAGCCTAGTGGTTGTGACCGTTGACTGGCAAGTCAGAGGTCTCGGGTTCGAACCCAGGGCGCGCACCTCTGACTTTCGTAAGTTATGTGCGTTTTATAAATTAATTATCACTTACTCCGTGCCTCAGAAAGCACGTAAAGCCGTTGGCCCTGCGCCTGATCTCTCTCTGATCGTGTTGGAAGGCCGTCCCATCGGACTATGAGACTGAGGGAATAGAGAGTGCACTTGTGTTTGCGCACACACTTGTGCACTATATATCTCCTGTTTAGTTGGCTAATCTCCGTTGAGATTGGCCGCTGTGACCGAAATTCGGTCAAGAGGATATTACCAATAAAATCAGTGATAGTCTTTTTTTGCCATGTAGAAAACTCTTTATGAGTACCCTATCACTAAGGGTTGGCGATGGGGTTATGTTCAACTCGCATGGACTTAAAACCACACGGTGTTCCTCCACGAACCGATAGTCTAGTGTTATGACCGTTGGACTGCCAAGTCAAACTTCGTAGATTCAAAACCTAGGCACGCACCACTCAGATTTCGGATTTATGTAAAAAACATCGTAAGGAAATTGTGTGATAGTATTAAATACTATGCAAGAACGAAATATCGAAATATTTGGAGAAAGAAGTTATAATTAATTTCTTATATTTACTTAAACGGGTTTCGAACTGACCTTGGACTTGGCAGTCAGACCACTGAGCTGTCATTCTTTTGGAGCAAATGATAATCGATTTATCACTACATAGTATAAAACAAAGTCGCTTCCCGCGTTTGTCTGTCCCTATGTATGCTTAGATCTTTAAAACTACGCAACGGATTTTGATGCGGTTTTTTTATAATAGATAGAGTGATTCAAGAGGAAGGTTTATATGTATAATACATGCATATTAGCGTAACCGTGCGAAGCCGGGGCGGGTCGCTAGAAATACATATTACATACACGTAACTAGCGAAAAATCATAAATGCGCGACTTAGGTTTGAACCTGAGACCTCTGACTTGTTAGTCAAGGTCATAGGTACCACTAGGCTAACATTGCACACCACATTTGACACATAAGGTCGAAAAATAAAAAAAATAAAACCACAAGCATAGTACAGAATGTATTTTTTTTTACAAATAATCTCCAGCACCTAGTGGAATCTCATCCAAATGAAAATGATGAGTGTTTTTTTTTAATTACTCAATTGTTTACTTGACAAAGTTAAATGTGCTATTTGGCAAGCGATATTGGATGTTATTGCATTGATATAAAGTGTAGAACATTAGTTTTTCTGGTTTGTACTTAAATAGTTTGTAGTCTTTGTCATAGTACAGAATTATCAGTAGGTCAGCGAAGGGAGTCTCACATAGCTATTATAACTTAATATGTTGGGCCGGAGGCAACACAAAAAAAAATTACAACACACAACAAAAACAACACAAAAAAAAATTATGTATAGTCTCGTATCTCTGCATTCTATCTATAGAGGTATAGTTTCAGTACTAATATTAATCAATGAATATAAATTTATGTGTTTATGTTTTATAATCAGTTATTATTTAACAGAAAATAAACTTGGTGCAAAGTGATTATCGTAATTTATTTCAAATCGGCGCAATCAATCCTCATTAGCAACAGCTAATAATAATTATGTATATTGCGAGATATAGGTGAATTAGATAGACTGGCCAATATAAACTACATACAATACACATTGCAAATTAAATAAAAGCTTCTAAAAATTAAATCAAACTTCTTAAACGCACCTTGTATGCGCATGAGTGCAAACTCGTCGTGTCGTAGCACTTAGCGCTAAATCATTGAAGATTATCTACAAACAACAAACAAACTCATGAATATTATATACTTGGCACACGATTTGTGGTTTAGAATAATGTTGGATACGTCATGCAGTTGGAGTTTTATTTATTTATTATAAGTTTATTTTTATCGTGTGGTTGATTAACAACCTGGTGTCAGAGTTTAAATCACCCATAGGCCTCTGAAATTACTTTACACACCAAAACAAAGGTTTCAAAACCAATTCTTAGTTGTGGGAGATTCCTTAAGAAGTTTTTTCTCACCGTTTTAGCAAGCAATCATTAATTTCTAATACGAAAAGGTCATGTCATAGGTACCTACATGAATTCTCGAATCTCATGTTTCGAACAATTATTTGCCTCTTGTACATAGATTTACTTACATATTCAAAATTAAATTACGCTACCAACTATTCTAATGAAACTGTTTAATTAACCTTTATCGAAGTGCAAACAAGCTTATAGAAATAGAAAAAACATTTATTCGTAAAGTGACAATGTCAGCAGAAAACAAAAAAGATTAAAAGTAAAAACAATATTTAAGAATATTTAAACTTGACCTACTGATTCTCCTCCACTGTGCTTCGGTCAGATAAAAACAAAAGGCATGACGTCACAAGTTTTTGCTGCTCTGTGCCTGGCGGTGCCACGAGCAGCAAACTTCCTCGTCCATCCATTACACATCTAATAACTGCACATGTTGGGAGAAACCGATATTAATAATTGTAGTTATTGCAGTGGACTATGAACATAACACCATGTTTGATTGACTTTTTTTTAAAAAAAACCTGTTTTAAATTACTCTGGTCACACCTCTAGCTGTTATGTTGGATAATTCACTGTTCGCACAGTTCACACGGTCGAAGTTTCTTCGTCATTACTATATTTTACTATCTTCCGCTCGCGGCTTCACCCGGTTGGTATGTAGATGGGGTTTGAACCTTTGTGGCACAGCGGGCCGTCGCCATTTTGATTTTATTCAAAGTGGCGGCGCAGGATGAGACTAGTATAATTAGATAGAAGACATCTTAACAAACAAAAAATGTTAATAACATCATGTCCCAAAGGGTCACGTTTCCGACATATTTGAAGTTAAAGATCGTCATATGAAAACAATGACAATCATGCAAAATGAATTAATTACGAGTTTATGTGTTTTAGATTGGATTCCAATATTAGTTCTTATGTGATTTACCTATTGGTTAAAAATTGTAAACCTAGGAGCATGAAAATAAAACTTTAATAAGAAATAATGAAACAACTTTTTAACGGATATAATTCGCGTTTTTATTTTGATAATACAATCCTGACGTTTCGACTAGCACTAGGAAACGGTAGTAAAAATCTTAATAATAGCTTTTAAAATTTTTAATAAAATTAAAATTCACATAATATCTATGGGCAAAAACTAAATAAAGTTGACGGTAGATCAAAAATAATTTTAAATAACTGTTCAGACGCTTGTCAACCTCAGTCTGCCTGCGACCACGAGTGCTGCAAAGTACTCGAAACGTCAGGATTGTATTATCAAAATAAAAACGCGAATTATATCCGTTAAAAAGTTGTTTCATTATGTTGAGTGTTCGCGAAAGTTTGAGACTATATTATTTAATAAGAAAATTTGAAAAAAAAAATAAATTCAAAAGACACGGTACGTCGAAGATCGTGGGTTCGAATCCCATCCGTATCAGTTGTTTTTTCAAATTTTCTTATTAAAATAATTATATTTAATAAGTTATCATGTGCTATAACATGTAAAAAAATTCACACAAATACAACTTTAATTAATCAAAACACTAAAAGTTGCGGCGTACGATGATAGTTTCCATACTGTAGCAGCGCTCTTACCAACTGAGCTATCGTATCGTTGCCCGTACCTGGAATTTGAAATTTGATTCGAATTCCTTTTTTACATCGTTGAAGAGACGCCTGCGCCTGGGTGATGTCTGTTGGCAATTTTCACAAAATACTCAACT
Organism: Protodeltote pygarga; assembly: GCA_936450705.2. NCBI lineage: Eukaryota > Metazoa > Arthropoda > Insecta > Lepidoptera > Noctuidae > Protodeltote > Protodeltote pygarga. The sequence goes on along the minus strand of OW388264.2, from coordinate 1,522,783 downwards.
CTGTGTCACAATAGTAATGTAATATCCTGACCGATTTACGTCACAGTGGTCAATCTTAACGAGACTAGCCAATTACGCAGGAGATATTATATTGCACAAGTGTATGCGCAAACACAGGTGCACTCTCTATTCCCTCACTCTCATAGTCCGATGGGACGGCCTTCCGACACTACCGGAGAGAGATCAGGCGCAGGGCCAAAGGCTTTACGTGCTTTTCGAGGCACGGAGTAAGTGATAATTTATATAAAATTAATTTACAAAATTAATTAGTAACTTAAGTACTAAATATCTTGGACCAGTATCTTTCATCCTAATCCCCTACCCTACTATACCTTAGGGGTATAATTCCGTTTTTGTTCTATCAAATCCAACAAATCAAAATCCATGAAAATTGGTCCAGCCGTTCTCGGGTTATAAGTGTTCGAACAAATCCAACTTCGTTTTAATGCGCCTGTGCGTGCGTAATTTACTTTTGTTGCTGATTGTACAAATACAAACTCAGCTTTGCCAGTCAAGGAAAACGGGCGTGACTGTACATTATGTACTATATTATTATCTCGTCTTGACTGACAATGTACTAACAGCTGGTTTAAAACATTAAAATTTGATGGCTGACCTATAAAAACTATTGAAGACATACAAAACTACTAACCCACACCTGTATGTGTAAAACAAAAAATATTCAACAGTAACTTATTCAAATTTGATCTTTATTACTGAGTTGAGAAGATCCTATTTTGAAAGTCTAATTACCCTTATAGACTAAGAGTCAGCGACCTAAAATAAAAAAAACAATTATTTAATAAATATGAATGTGAACAACGAATGTGTTTCGGAAAATTATTGAATTTTGACATTTAGAAAATTACCTATTTTCTAGAATTGCTTAGGTCAAGGCCAAAACTGCATGTTTTGTTTGAAAATAGTTTTATAATAGTAATTAATTGGAGGTTATTTAATTAATTTCCAGAACAGACTAAGTTTTAAGAGATTTTTTTTTTGTTGAAAATGACGAAAACAACAATTTGAATTTTTCACAATATAAACAAATTGTGTTTTTTTTCCGTCTTTTTCTCATGTTACATAGAAAATTTAACTAAAGAATCCTGGGCAAAAAACAAGATTCTTTCGAATTTTTCGGTTTTTTTCGCTTAAATATCTGGCCAATTTTCTTGAAACTTTCGAAAGAAACATTGTAAAACAACGGATTTGGAAATAAATGGGATATTTTTATGTTTTTTTCAGCGCTAGACAGGGCGATAGGCCTCTTATTATTAATAGGGTCACATTTAGCCACAATCTAACCTGTATTTACTCTCAAAACGTTTCAAAATTATAAATTAAACACAATCCAATCGGTTTGACAATCAAACTAAGTTAGAAACGTATTTCTGATTTTCAAATTTTGAAGTAAATTTAACATTAATAAATAATGAATTAACCGCAGACTCAGAGTGCTCTCAGCTATATTCGCGAAGATGTTATAAAAGCTTTTGATCGCCAAGTCATAAACCAATCGTGTTTGTGAATATAAACATGTTTCCAATGTGACTTTTTTGAGAAGTTATGAAAAATAAATTTAATTATTAAATAAGAAATTTTGAGAAAACAACTGATACTGATGGGATTTGATCCCACGATCTTCGAATCGTGTCGACGCTTTGACCGCTATATCCCTACAGAAATTTCAACTGATTCTGGTAAGATATTTTTAATTAAATTACATAAATTAGTGCGTGAACATAAGTGCACTCTTATTCACTCTTTCTCATAGTCCGATGGGACGGCAGATACGACCAAAGATAGATTAGGCGCAGGACCAAACGCTCTAAATGGTGCTGATTCTCTTGTACAAACTAATTTTAGTCTAACTATATCCCTTTCTAATAAACACCATAGAAAAAGGACAGCAAAATTAACTATTAAATTAGAGCTGTCAAATTCGTCCTTGCAATTGACGTGAAATTAGACGAGACCTCTATGACATGCCGACTAAATTCTCGTTGAAGTCACGCAAATAGACTAGTTTGACAGCTCTAAAAATTTTGTATCCTTTTCTAATGATCTCCGTTAGAAAGAGAGATGGCGAGTTTAAATTAGTATAGAGCATGTGCAAGAGAATTAGCACCAATGAGACCTCACCAAAGGCTCATTTTATTATTTATTTGCATTGTTATATCTTTTTGTTTCAGTGTACTAACACCGTGCCAACGGGATACCTTCACATTAAGTTCCACTTAGTCATTCAAGTATTTTTTTATTGTATTTTTTTTTTAAACATACGCTTCTCCATCACCTCTGACATTGGCAGAATTGTCCGGGTCAAATTACCGAGACTCAGTTGCCAATATAAAGAAATTGAATTGAGTCTTAATTAGTTAAGAGCGTGTGCAAGAGGATTAGCACCAATATCTAAGATTTGACATAATACTCTACAAAATACGGCTCGCATCACAATGAAGTAATCAAAAATTGCCTCATCCATTGTCATACGGTTTGTATTGGTTTATTGTATATAATTATTGGGGCTAGTTGTAAAATGTTGTATGTGAATACTTTTGTTAAGTAACTGCTTGTATAATCTTACTTATTACTATAACTATAATGAATTTACGCGGCTGCGCTGGCACCATGCGCTAGATTCTGAGATCAATTAAGACTGAAGAAAGAGGGGCCACCTAGTTTAAAATAATTTTCAAAGCAGTCCCAAGCTTAAAATTAACCCCGTTGATGGCAAAAAGCTTCCTAGTACACAGAACAAACATATTGGTGAAATGTGGTAATAATAACATAACATACAAATACGCGTATTAATATAATACAAAGTGCACTCAAAAAGTACAATATTCTTAAAAAGGGATCCACAGTTTTCGCTTCACATATTAATAATTATATAGATTTTATATTACTTACAATGATACCAAAAAGAGCCGAATATCTTAATAGAACCTCCAAAATATGTAGAGTTTCTTTGTACATATTTTTACTTGCTATAATGTGATTAGGTTAGGTTAGATTAGATTATATGTAGCTAATTTATTATATTCTTTTGATGTAGGAGTAAGGGTAGATCTCTCAGGTATTACAAATGTAACGAAGTTTGTTATACATTATACAAATATAGGTTTACTCTTTATGTAAAACTTATATAATTTTAAGAATATCTTTATGGAGTCCGAATATTTAAAGGAATGACTTTGATGTCAAAATCAAAATCAAATTATTTTTATTCATGTAGACCATTAGGCACTTATGAATAGTCGTAATTCTAATATTTTAAATAAAAGAGTGACTCTAGCTGTCGTTGTCGTTGTTAATGTGGTGAAAAGAAAGAAAGAAAGAAAGAAATCATTTATTACACACAATATTGCGCACGCAATATTGGTGGTCGTTTAGTCTTATCTATACTCAAATTAAAATTCACAGTATTGTTCTCACTTGGTTAATTATTATTGTTTGGGGGAGGCCTATGCCCAGCAGTGGGCGTCTTCCGGCTGAAATTATGATGATGATGATGATATTGTATGTAACAATCCGATTGGTAATCCTATACGAGTCATATTAAAAATTAAAATCATCATCATCATCTTCCTGTCCTTGTCCTAATTTTATTTGGGGCACAATAGGATTTCTTCTTACATTCAACTCTATTAGCCATCATGACACTGCTTCCCTTTCCATCTATGTCGCCTTTGATACAATCCATCCATCTTTTTTTGATCTACCTCTACCCTTATAACCATCCACAATCATACTTAAAACCTTTTTCACTACTTGTCCTTGAACCCCCAGCATCACAATATCCATAGGTATACCGGGTTATATGTAAAATACCGACAACCTGAAGAGGGGTCATTAAACTTATCATTATGAACAACTTTTACTATAGGACCAACCCTGAAATCGCAAAAAAATCAGCTGTTCCATACATTTTATTGAGTTATGTGAACATAAATGTATGGAACAGCTGATTTTGTCACGAACGGTGTACCACTTTGCGATCAAAATGCTTTTAACGATGCTTTATGCGTAGGGGTGGGGTAAGCGCTACATTCGGACACCGGGTGCAAGCGATTCTAACCTTAAGAGCGGTGCACCAGCTTTGTCCACGATAGTAACCTACGGAGTACTAGAGGTGTTATATGTTACAAAATGTTTTTTTATACATCATTTTGTTATTCCATATGCACACATAACAGAAGTATCATTTACCGAAAATACTATTGTCAGAATATCGTTACCTTTTTGTTTTATTAGACGACAATACCTTTTGTTCAAAGTTTTTAAAGACAGAAGCAATTGTTGCCATTAAATTACTAGACAACATAACAATTTGTAGACTGTCTCCTGTAAAAAAAAAATGTTTAATTCCTGTTCGATTTGATTCGATTCTGTTTTAGAATATTAACATTCGTTATTATAATGTATAATAGTAAAAATATAATTACAGCTTTACCCAGGGTGTATTTCGGGGTTGCTCGACTAGTTTCGAACTCAAACAGAGTCCATTTTCAAGAGCAAGTATAATCACGCGCCGCGTTGCGAACCTCACTCAAATCCCGGGATTTCGGGAAAACTATAATCAAATGTTTATTTTGAGAGATGATATTATGTAATCCATAAAATCTTTTTTTTTTAAATTTAAAATTTAAAATATTTAAAAAACTTGTGTTTATTTTATAAATTCTGTACCATTTTATATTTTTTTGCCAAGACATGAATATTTTGTTGTTATTAATCTAATTGCTTACCTATAATAAAATATCTAATATAATACAATAATAGTACCTAATAATACTTACGAGAAACCTAAAAAAGGCGCCAAATTATTGTTTGCCGTTCTATTTTACTCAAGTTCAAACAATGCAGTATTTACGCGTATTTAAATTTTATTTCGCAACTAGTCCAAATGCAGAATGTTCTAAATCTCAACTTAACCGTAGCATTACGAGTGATTTAATAAAAAAAAAAACTAGGCGTCCTCGGACGTAGCTGCCATTGATTTTTTACTTCAGTTATCAGGTACTTGTTTTCGGCATAGTTCTCATCGGCTAATAATAGTGGATATTACGTAATGAAAAGAGGTGCCTTGTGGTTTCCGACCTAAGAATAGAATCACCTCTACTCATCCCGCGGGTGTCGAAAGAAGTGACAAAGGGAAAAATCTGAAAGATTGGCAGCAGTATCCTCCTGTGTAATAGCAACCATCTGCTACTGCAATCGTCTACCCGCTTGCTCAGCGTAGCCATTAAGGGCAAACAGTTGGAAGTATTTGCCCATAATCACCACAATGGGCAAGCGGGTTGGCGATCGCAGTAGCAGATGATTACTGTTACATTGAAGGATGTCGCTGCCCATCCTCCGAATCTTTCTCTTTGTCACTTCTTACGACACCCTTAGGACAAATATGGGTGGTCCTACTCTTAGACCGAAAACCACACGGCACACGAATGCAAGCCCGAAACCTTTAACTGTGAAAGAACTAAAGTCGTATCAAGTTGGAGCAGGTCGAAGAATAAAATAATCCAAGTTCTTTACACGTTTAATAAACAAATAATAGCCAATAAATAAATTTAAAACGCAAAATAATAATTTTAACAACCCGTATTTAAAATCGCAGCTAAACTTGAAAAACGTCTAGTAACAGTTTTAATAGAAAATCTTCCTTATTGCTGTAATATTAAGCTTCAAAATACTAACTACAGATTTGTTGCTGATGTACTAGTGGTGTTATTAAATATGATTGCTAAACAATGCGTAATTACACCTTATTGCGTATGTTGTATACATAATATATTACGCTATATTAGTACCGGCCTGACTTAGGAAAATAGAAAAAGAAAAACGTTGGGACGTATGAAAAGAAAATTGGTGGTAGTACCTTTAGTACTTACTAGGAAATATTAAAAGAAAAACGGTAATTGAAAGACCTAGAATTGACCTCTTGAGTAAAATCAGACTATTTAAAGAATAATGTTGTAACAAAATAATATATATTTTTTCATTTTTTTTAGGATGAAAAATTCGATTACAAGTGGGATTTGAACCTGGACCTACAGGGTGAAGCTTAATGGCAGAGCAAACAAACCATTTAACTGAATTCCCCATTCTACGTCTATGTCAAGTATCTTCTGACAGGAAACTTTTTTAAAAGAAAACCTATCAAGAAAAATATTCTGTATTATACCTACTTGTACAGACATCTAAAAATCATTCTATTTGCCACAAGGATAGAGAGAAACTATTGAACGCTAAGTGCTACGATTTTTTGCCTTTTCCTTCCTCAAATTTTGCATTTCTTAAGGTCTCTACTCACTGCGCCTTCGCAAGACCGACTTACGAGCTCTCCGAGGCACGGAGCAAGATATATTTGTTTTAAAAGCCTTGCTTACCTATAAAAGTAGCTGGACAGTATGCAAGAATGTATTTTGACTTGTATCTTAGTTTAAATACATATAAAATCATTAATATGTATGTGACACAATCTGCTAATCTTTATCGCAAATCATGGTGGTAATAATGTTTTTCTGACCGAATTTCGGTCACAGCGACCAATCTCAACGTGGATTGGCCATCGACGCAGGAGATATTATAGTGCACAAGTGTGTGCGCAAACATAGCTGCTCTCTCTATTCCCTCACTCTCATAGTCCGATGGGACGGCAATCCGACACGACCGGAGAGAGGTCAGGCGCAGGACCAACGGCTTTACGTGCTTTCCGAGGCACGGAGGAAGTGATAATTATTTTTTTACGCACATAACTTACGAAAAGTCAGAGGTTGCGCACCTTAGTTCGAACCTGAGACCTTTGACGACAGTCAACGGTCTTACCACTATTCTATCACGACGTGACTGTACACAGCTTTCGAACCTGAGACCTCCAACTTGTTAGACAGTTTTAAGACACACTACTACACTGCACCAATACCTACTCGAGGCCGTGTATGAATTCTTACCCATTATAGTCATAATAAGGAATTATTATGTACCTACATTTTTAATAACAAGCTACATTGAACATTGATAGGGTTGTCAGGTTCAAAAATTAGAAAGCCGGACTTATTATCAAATAGTGTATCCGGACGCGTGGATAATAAAGTCGGACTCTTCTATACTTCGTTTTAAGAACAGTAACTAGGTCTCAGTAACAGTACCAGCGAATTTTTTTTAAGAAATTTAACCAAAGATATTGGAAAATTTAACCCATCTAGATCGATTTTTCACCCAGCAAAACTTGCTGTAAGTAAACCTATTTATTTTATCAATTCATAAAAAAAATGATATTCTAGCTATAAATATTATATTTAAATAAAAAATCATTTATATATTATCATTTTATACCTAGCTTAACAGTTAACTAGTTATGAAAATCAACAGCTATATGAAATAGTGTAAGATACTCAGAGCCAATTAAAGGTTTCCACGAATATCAATTTATTGAAAAGTCAACAGATATTTGAAAACACTAAGAAGCTCTAACAACGAACACCGCTATATTTTGTATATTAATATTGAAATTGATAGAGCCGATTTTGAGAACGCAATCACAAAAAATATGTAAGTATTGCTGGTATTATGTATTACAACAGTACTTACCTATATGATAATAAATACAGCATTAACAAAGAAAACAACATCTTTATTTGTTGTAATCATGTCAAATTTGACACAATTTAATGAACTTTCTGTCAAAAATGACGTTTAAAATGTATAGAAATTAGATAAAAAGTCTAAGAAAATTCCGTATTCAAACCCTGATGTCATTTAAAGTTTGTCGAAAGCCAAATTTTACTGTTTATGTTAACCTTAAAATCCAGACAGGCGCACCGTCAAATTTAGCCGGACACGTATGTGAACGGCCTGACATGTGACATGTCCGACTTTATCCGGACGCTTGACAACCCTAAATACCGAGTGTCACCGTGTCAGTAGGTAAAGGTTTACAACGCGACGCTACCACGTCAGAATAATTGCCAGCAGCCAATAGACACCAGCTTCATTCAAATATCATACTTACGTCTATCGTTTCAAGGTTTGTCTTTGTTTGAACTTGATGCTAAGCGATTTGTAATCTTCGGTGGAATACCTACACTTGATGGTTATTTACTCTCGATTAGAAAACCCTTGAATTTGTTCCGACTGGACCTCCAGATAGGCTCAGATGTCAGTTTCAGTCCTCTCAGGACATGTCTCGCCAGCACCTTGAGATTATTTTTTTATAGACTCACGCCTGTAGGAAGAGGTGTATGTAGTACACCCACGTTTTGCCGGTTATAAGTCCCATGTGGCGAGCCTATTGCCATTAACCGGGCACAATTCCAACCTCTGTGCTGCTACTGAGAATTTCCTAATAGAGAAATCCAATAACACTTTGCCCGGCCCGGGGATCGAACCCAGGACTCTGCTCAGCAGTCGCGCTTGCACTAGACTAATGAGGTAGTCACGAGTCAGATTTTTTATATAATATACCTAACTAGATGCCCCGCGCGACTTTGTACGCGTGATTATTTTACCTCTACGCTTTTTCTACCCTACCCTACACTACCCTACGCTACTCTACCCTACCCTACCATTCTCTACCCCTACCCTGCCCCTACTCTACCCCTACCCTACCCTACCCTACTCTACCTCTACCCTACTCTACTCTAACCATACCCTACCCCCTATTCCTACCCTACCCTATTCTACCCCTACCCCACCCCTCTATTCTTACCCTAAGTCTACTCTACCTTTATCCTACCCTACCCTACCCATACCCTACCATACCCAAGGGGTATAATTCCATTTTTTTTTCTTCGATTCTTCTATTATAGACGGAGACTAATCCAACAAATCAAATACCATAAAATTCGGTCCAGCAGTTCTCGTGTATACCTACTAATTTTCATGGCTTTAACTTTGAAAATGGCAGAATTTCATTCAAACTTTTATCTTCTATATTTTCTCCCCATAGGAATTGTCTCTTGATAGGGAGAGCTGGAAGAAGGTCCAATGAAAAGAGCGTAGCTCTTAAATAAATGATGATGATTTTCTTCCCAAAGTGATTGAATATCGAGATACCTATACGTGCATAGTTATGCCACTTTGATGTCTCTTACTAATACCAAATTTCTTACACAAAATATTCGCCCCCCCTTTCCCCCCTAATGGGTAGAGTTATCAAAAAGCTAAAACACGTCTTATTCGTTAACCGAAAAGCTAATTATCAAGTTTAATGACGGATTTTCATAACTACAAACTTTAGTCCCCTTTTATATCTCCTTATGGGAAAAAAAATCTATTTTTTTTTATACACGTCTTTCTTATTTTTAGCGCACAAGCTTAATACTTATTTTTATACCTGTAACATAAAAAATAATAAATCTTCCATACAAACTTTCTCCCCCTTTTTTATCCACTCAATGGTAGATTTGAAAAAAAATAAACTATGCTCGTCTTTCATCTAACAACCTAAAAGCTGAATACCAAGTTTCGTACATATAACTTTAAAAACGACGGACTTTCATACAAACTCTTATCCCCCTTTTTACCCCCTTAGGGGTGGAATTTCCAAAAATCCTTCCTTAGTGCACCCCTAGGATACGTAAAGAGTATTGTCTCAAAATTTCAAGTCTCTAGGTCTTCCAGTTTAGGCTGTGCGTTGTCTGTCAGTCAGTCAGTCACGGTACTGTTTTATAAGTATAGATAATCTCCTCCTGACAGAAATTCGGTCACAGCGGCCAATCTCAGATTCGCATGGATTAGCCAACTACATATAGAATGCACAAGTGTATGTGCAAACTACAGGTGCACTCTCTATTCCCACACTCTCAAAGTTCGATGGGACGGCAATCCGACACGACCGGAGAGAGATCAGACCCAGGGCCAACGGCTTTATGTGCTTTCCGAGGCACGAAAAAAGTGTTAAATGTTAATTTTAATTTGGTAAAGTAGTTAATAGTAATTAACTACTTAACTAAATAGTAAGTCAATTAGTCAATTATATCAATTAATAAATAGTCAAGTTAGTGAGTAAATTGAGTAATAAGATTGACCTCAATAAAGTATGATTGTGATTTTAAATAAAACGCATACGCATTTTTCCTGCGTCCCTATTTTCCGTACCTGTCCCGCTTTTTTTTCTAATTAATGTATTTTTTTCTAATTATAAATTATAGTGGTACGTATAATCTTAATTTCCTTCATTACTAATATTATAAATGTATGTTTGTTTGTTACCTTTTCATGCCTAAATCACTGAACCCTACCATCCTGAGATTTTGCATATACGTTGTCAGGTGACATAGAGTACCTTTCATCCCGAAAAAAGCTTTTGTTCACAAAAAAAAAACAACAATAACGTTCTAATGATAATAGATGGAGCCACGTGTAATTCGAATCATGATAAAATTTCAAGCGAAGCCGCGGGAAAAAGCTAGTGTACCTTAACTCGAAAGTAATAAGTACGATATTCCGATAACACCTTAACTATGTATGTCGGCTGTACATTATTGTAAGTGACAACAGCGCGTACGCACGATCAGGGTCAGTGGGTATAGGTTGAGGTTGAGACAACACTTACCCAAACTAGGAAGTAACAGTTAAGTAACTATCTAGAGAAATGGTGTTTTAACTTACCTGTGTACAGTCAATGACTAAAGTGGTTGAATACAAACTGTTTTTTAAACGTCCAGATTTTATTTTTATTTTAATTTTTTTTATTAGTATTATTTAAAAGACAGCATGGTCTAGTATGTTAATAACATGTAACATATATGTTAGTACCTACTTACTATCTAGCTAATTTTAGAAGTTGCATGTTGCACTTTGACTTATACGTTCCTTGGGAGAAGTTGATCAGTTTCTTGGACCTGATTACCATTTTAAACTTGGCTGGTCTTTAAAATGAGGTAACAATTTTCGAAAAAAAAAATTATAAATTATTTAATAAGAAATTTGTAAAAACAGCTGATACGGATGGGATTTATTAAATAATTATATTTTATAAGCTAGCATGTAAAAAAATCACAAAAAAAAATTATTTGATAATAAAAATATAATAAAAACTTCATCATCATCAGCCTGTATTAGTCCACCGCTGGACGTAGGCCTTTCTCAACGCGCACCACTATTGTGTGCTCATTGGAGGTATTTGTCCATAATCGCCACGCTGGGCAAGCGGGTTGGCGATCACAGTAGCAGATGATTGCTGTTACATAGTATGCTGCTGTTCATCTTTAAAATCTTTCCCTTTGTCGCTTTTATAACACCCGTGGGATGAATGGGGGTGGTTTTATTCTTAGGTCAGAAACCACACGGCAATTTATAATTCGTTGCCTAAAGAGATATTCGACCGACCTCGCACATTATATTTTTAAAATTTAGATAGGTAGATCTACGTCTTTTGTTGTCGACAGTACCAAATTTTTCTATTCTAAACTTGTAAGAAATACAATAGGTTACTTACACCAAGTTACATAAATAAGTATGTCATAAATTAATTACGTCATAACTTTCTAAAGGGTTTGGCAGAGTACTAATTAGGGGTGTGACTGAGTGAATGTTGTAAATTTAAAAAAAATAATTAATGCGTCCTCCTAGAGTAGACTATTATTCCCAAACTTTATTGGCGTCAGCTTCTAATCTAACCAGATACAGCTGAATATCAGTTTTCTATGGCGCGTCTCCCTATCTGACCTCCGCAACCGCAACGGATACAATATTCTAAATTTAGATCAGTTGTCAGGTTTTTATGAGAAAAAGAAAGAGGACTTCCTACATTAACTGTCAAAGATCTTCATGACAGTCGAGATCGACGGCTTAACGAGCTTTCCAAAGCAAAAAGCAGGTGATAATTAGTTTATAATACGCACATAACTTACGAAAAAATCAGAGGTGCGAGGTTCGAACCTTTTTTTTTGTGTAGAGGGGAAATGCGCCTTATGCATATCGTCCCGCTTGGTCGGACTCTCCGATCTACATACCGACTAAAATTTCCTTGTGTAACAGGTTCGAACCTGAGGCCTCTGACTTGTCAGTCAATAATATAATCATACAACATACCATATCACATTATTCTTCAAGTATCTCATTGTTTTCAAGTTTTTTTTTTTTTTTTTTTTTCAATCTTTTTATTTATTGAGGCTTTTGTCCACAAAGTGGAGTTGGCCAAAACCGTCTCTATCTAAAACACTACTCGCAGAGTGCCTACCGGAATCTAGCAGAGCGATCAAATTATTCGCTAACGTTAATTAAAAACTTTCTCACGAGGGGGCGCTGCACTCGTACTTGTTTAATTTATTTTGTTCCGTAAGATTAATAGATTTCGGTTTATTTTCTGTAGTTAGAATAAAGGACTTTATTATAAGTTTAGAAACTTTAATTATATGCGGAGAATAGATATATTAGTGCTTTTGCTATTAGGTCTAAGATCTTCATTTAAAAAAACCTAAAATCTTGTAACTCACTCACTACAACTACTGCTTATATATATATTTATGTATGAGTTATATACATTATACATGTATGTATGTATAATATTGTATATTTATATATATCGCACGCCACAAACAAAAGGGTATTAAGTCTGAAAAAACGAATTTTTTTTTATTTGCGTTTCGAAAACAACAATTTTTTCTCTATAAACTGGTAAAACAATAGTATTTAAATTCCAAATAGTTTTTAAAATATAGCAACAAGTATCTTTCTTGACTGTTCATACACGCCATTTTCGAGACAATCAAGACAGTCGCATGTTAGTTGATTCAGTTGCCGGCCATTGCTCGTGCCCGTTACACATGTCATTGCGAGTTACAACCCGTCCAGTCGTCAATTTCATGGCAAAATATTAAATTGTGAGTATTCTAAACAGTATTATATCAAGTTAATACCCTATTGCCTGTTCGGATTAATACAAGTTTGAAGTTTTATTTAAAATAATACCCTCTTGCCTATTCAATTTTATTTAATGTGTTATTTTTAACGGAATTATTTTAAAATGATACTTTATAGCCCCCGATTTGCATGAGATAATTCTGTATTGCTTGTCAATTTCGTTCTGTGGTTCGAAGTTTCAAGTAGAATACTACCTTTTAGGCTATTGTTTATTTTATTTTTTTGTTTATTTTAGATAAATTCAAAACAATGAAGCGAAGTAAAAGGGCTGAATTGATAATGAGAGCAATCTGCGATTGCAAAAGTACACCGGGCAGTACACCTGATGGCATTCTGCTTCTTTTAAGATTATTTATTTAAAAATATAGTATTGAAATATAAAACAATAAGAGGAGTCGTGATAGCCTAGTGGTGGTGACCGTTGACTGGCAAGTCAGTGGTCTCGGGTTCGAACCCAAGGCGCGCACCTCTGACTTTTCGTAAGTTATGTGCGTTTTATAAATTAATTATCACTCTCCGTGCCTCGGATAGCACGTTAAGCTGTTGGCCCCGGCTGTCAATTGTAGATCTTTGACAGTCGTTACGGGTAGTCAGAAGCCCCAGTCTGACAACCAGTCTTACCAAGGGGTACCGTGTAACCCAATATCTGGGTTGTGGAGGTCTGATGGCAGTCGCTCCATGTAAAACACTGGTATTCAGCTGCATCCGGTAAGACTGGAAGCCGACCCCAACATAGTTGGGAAAAGGCTAGGCAGATGATGAAATATAAAACAATAAAACAGTTTACTTGTTTTTCCATATAAAAAGGCTTTAATTCTTCGCTTACTGAAATACTAAATTTCTGAAAGCTGATTTAGTCAATTTTAACGGTTTTAAAATACTTTTTCGCGGGAAGTTGTAATTCAAAAAATGCCAAGAGGATTATCAGAAGTTTTACAAGCAAGAATAGTAACTTTAAGGGAAGAAGGATACACCACGAGAGAAATAGCACTCAGAGTTGCTATATCCTAATCCTGTATCATGAGCACGTTGCAGTGGTACCACGGGATGGGTAATTTAGCTGACCGACCCCGCAGTGGTCGCCCAACTGTTTTCACTGCTATCCAAAAGCGCTAAATTAGATGGCTGGCAGCCCGTGACCCAAATACTACTACTACAATAAAAGTAAAAGTTCGGGCCGCCTCTGGGCTTGAAGTTAGCACTCAGACTATTCGGAGTTGCTTGCGCCAGGCTGGATTATGAGCACGGAGGTCTTGGCGAGCTTCTCTGAATACCCGCAACGTCAACGACGGAGATTGCAGTGGGCTAGGCTTCAGCAAAATAAACGAAATTGAGAAGAAAACATTTGACAAAATTGTCTCTTCGTTGACGAATTGCGAATCAGTAGGTAGTTCAGATAACTGACGTGTCCGTATCTGGAGAAGATCAGGACACCGTGAAAGGTAAAAAACTGCCATTGGAATAGTTCAGCAAGACGGGAAATCGGTGTCGTTATAGGATGGTATTATGATTGGAGCTAGAACGCCTTTGATCTCGTATCGAGGCTTCATGACAGCAGACATGCATAAAGCAATGCTATTGGCGGAATTGTCAGACCATTCCGAGTAAAACATGGGCACCAATTTGCACTGGTCGATGATAATACGCCCGCCCATCGACCTCAACGAGTCAATGCTGCTGTCCGAGAAAATGACATCACAAGGTTAGACTAACCTGCCGGTTTGCCTGACTTAAACCCAATAGAGCACGCGTGGGATGCTCTTAAGCGAGCTGTTTGGAACTATCAGCCACGTCCCAAAACAGTGCCAGAGCCCAGGAAAGCCGCTATTCAAGAATGGGACAGGTTAGACCAACAAATACTGAATAACTTGATTCTGAGCATGCCCAGGAGGATTTCCGCATGTGTTCGGGCCAGGGGAAAAGTTACACTATATTGAATATAAACCTTTTATTAGTAATTTGTTTGTTAGTTGTTTATGTTTGGTTAGACAGTCTTTTTCTTTCTATCAAATTTCTGTTACAATTACATTATGATTAATTACCTACTTAATTTCTTTTCACAAAAAATAAAAATAGTTTTATTTTTTCAGTGTATTTCTATTTAAAGAAAACACACAATAATTATTTTTTCTAGATAAAGTTCAATTTAAAAAAATATGTTCATGCTAGTGATCGCAAACTTTTTTTGATGTGTTTAGGTATAGATTTATAGCTAAAGTTAATATAGCTTTTAATAAGTACTTATGATATTGTGTTATTACACTTACATACGTACATGTAATACTTTGATAAATATATGTTTAATTGATGTTGTGTTTTTTAACTTTAGTTTATTATGATAGTTACCACTTTTTGAATAAACATTTTTGAGATCCAATTGGTATTTAATTTAAAATAATCCACGAGAATAAAATAATCCCTTACTCAGGTAGGGAGAACATAACTTCTTTACTTTATAAAATGGTATCAATATTAAATATGATGTGTTATCAATGCAATTTAGTAAATTTTGGTTAAGCAAGACAGTCGTAAGTTCAACATCAGAGCTACATGAACTGCTTAAATGGTATCATCTTTACCCAGTTCCATAAAAGTACTAATAAAACTAAAACTACTATTGCTACACTAACTAAACTTACTTAGCACAAAGTAAGACAATGTACCTATAAATCTAGGTATAATTTAAAATGTTTGATCCAGTAGTTCCGAAGCTATGATTTTTTAAACATTCAAAACGCGATATCTCAAAACACTGTTTTCGAAGATAATACCCTTTTGTTTGTGACGTGCGATATGTATTATATTTATTATGTCTATACTATGTAGGTATATATAAGTATTGTGTAATGTAGTGTATAGGTATTTATTTAAGATGTGCACCAAACGCTTCCCATATCTTGTCCAGTACACTCTTTTCCATCCAAAGGTTGTCTGGAAGAGATTGCCTTGTGCGATAAGACCGCCCATTGTACAACTTTTGTTACAATTATTTCTTTTTTTTGTGCTATGTAAAATGGTGTACAATAAAGTAAATAAAAATAAATAAATACAATTTTTTTATTGATGACTCAGAGGTATCAGATTCAGATCCAAGGTACACCTTTGTCTTTTGGTAAGTTTGTCGCACGTCCCGCGAGAGAGTTTTTAGAGCTTATGCCCCTGCACAATCGTCCCATTTTATCGTACCTACATTAACAGTAAGTGTTTTGTTTTAAAAAAAGTCTCAAATATAAGACTCACGGCAAATAATGGTGCTGATTCTCTTGTACATCCCGCTAAACTAATATTAGTCTAACTATATCTCTTTCTAATGAACACCATCAAAAAAGGACAGCAAATTGAACTATCAAATTAGAGCTGTCAAATTAGTCTACGTCCTTGCAATTGATGTAAAATTAGAGGAGACCTATATCATGCCGACTAAATTCTCGTTGATATCACGCAAATGGACTAGCTTGACAGCTCTAAAAATCTGCTATCCTTTTCTAATGATCCCTGTTAGAAAGAGAGACGGCGAGTCTAAATTAGTTTAGAGCGTGTGCAAGAGAATTAGCACCAATATCTACTATTCGTAAAGAAGCGACACTCACCTCCCCCCGCCATTCCCCGCATCTGCCCGAATTGAAAGAGTGATAAAGGGTAAAGCAGAGCGCAGCTTATGGTATCGCGTTGTCCCTTTCCTTGCTTGTTTTCAGTAGTAGGTAGGCTATTATATTATGAGCTTGTTTCTTTGGCGTGTCGGGGGTGTGCTCACGGTACGGCGAGTTTTGCGGGTTCGAGTTTCGCTCGTATCCTTTTTTCTAAGACTTCTGCCGTCCCAGTCAACCGTCATGCACAAAGATTCCCTTTTCGATCAATAAATCCGACACTAACTTTTTAAATTCCATATAAAATACTATCTGCCAGCTCTTAAAAAACGTTTCAGCTTAAAAATAAATCATTCGTAGTGCTTTTCATATTCCAATGAACCAAGTATACAAGTTTATTCGATTATTCGCCTACGTTCGCTTCGACTTCCGAATACCAATGCGATGTCGATAAGGCTCCCAGTTCCGAACCATCAAGCGAACGCGTGTTGAATAAAACAAATAAATGTATTGAGTGGTTTAACTGCATAAAATGAAAGAAAAGCAATGGGATTATTATGTAAGACCTTATATGTTATCTCGTTTAATATTAATTTATGGGAATTTATGAATTGAAAACCTAACTAGCGCTACACCTGTTACTTTTTTCGCGTGGATTTTGAGGTTTTCATCACGTATTTTATCCATTCATAGTATGGTTGATGAACAGAGGTGTCAGAGTTTAAACCATCCGTAGACTTCTGACATGGCTTTAAAAAAATTCTCAGGTGTGCCGGTTTCCTCACGATGTTTTTCCCTCACCGTTTTAGCAAGTGATAATTTATAGTTTCTCATCATCATCGGCCTGTATTAGTCCACTGATGAAAATAGGCCTCTCCCAATGCAGCAGATGATTGCTTTTACACAGAAAATGCCCATCCACATACCACATCTTTATTTGAACAGTAAAATTGTGGGGTGTATGCGGGGCACTTAAATGTTTGTCTTCTACAGGCGCTCAAAAGGTAAAGCATTTACCAGGTAGGCATGCGGCACTATTGATACAATCAAATGCCGATTAAATTTGACATTCCCGTTACTTGACACTGGTAATAAAACAGACGTATCAATCGATTATACGCGGTAAATATAATTAATTGTTGCTCTACTGTGTTGCGAATTGTGTCAATGTAGTAGCTAAATAATTAGTGAAATTATAAGCTACCGCTTAATAGAATTACTAGGTTAATTAGTTAAGAACTATTCCATTCGTCTTTTGCCGTGTGGTTTCCGGCCTAAGAATAGAACCACCCTTTCTTGTCCGGCATTTGTCGGCAGACAAAGGGAAAAATCTGAAGGATAGGCAGCAGCATCCTACGGTGTAATAGCAATCAACTGCTACTGCGATCATCAACCCAATTGCCCAGCGTGGCAATTAAGGGCAAATACCTTCCAATGAGCGCACAAAATACCTAAGTGATGCGTATGAGAAGAGGTCTACGTCCAGCAGTGGACTGTTAGAGGCTGTAAATGTATGAATCTATTATTCTTTATGTAAGCTAACTATTATCGATTCCTAACATTCCTGTGAAGTTTTGCCCACTAATTTGATTCTTCTAATCGTATGGTGATGAACAACCTGGTGTCAGAATTTAAACCGCCCGTAGGCCTCTGACATGGCTTTACACACCATTGAAAAATCTCTCAGGTGTGCTGGTTTCATCACGATGTCAAAAAAAAAAAATCAAAAAAAAGTTTTCCCTCACCGTTTTAGCAACTGATAATTAATTTATAATACGCACATAACTTACGAAAAGTCAGAGGTGCGCGTCTTGGGATCGAACTCGAGACCGCTGACTTGTCAGTCGACGGTTATACCACTAGGCTATCAGTGCTTATAACTAATTACCTACGTAATTTGATTTAACCCTATTTATACTAAATATCCGTCCCTGACTCATCGGAAAATGGGCTTGGCTTTATACTATAATATTTAGGTAAATAAAACTTCATTTCCTAAATCATTGTTTTATTAATAAATACCTGTTTATTGTGAGTTCAAGCTACGTAAACTATCGTATATGAATATCTCTATTGAATGAATAATCATAGGAAAATAAACATTTTCTGTTTACATAACAAAAATTGTTTATGGTATAAATTCAACCCTTTTTTTTCATCTATACACCGATAATTTAGAGAGTCATTGGGGCTAATTCTCTTGCACGCTCTAAACTAATTTAGTCTCACTCTCTTTCTAACAGAGATCATTAGAAAAGGATAGAAGATTTTGGGTTCAAAGTTCGAACCCAGACCTCTGACTTACCAGTCAACAATCATACCACTAAACCATTATTACTCTAAACTAGTACCCATACAGAAGTGGCAATAACAGCTACACTACAAGTATTTCTTTCCACACATTCTCACGTCTTTCTACCATAGAAAATTAGCATAGTTACGAGAATGTCAAACTAACAAAGCTTGCGGATTGCTCAATGGATCTGCTTGCATGCATCAGCTGGCTACATTCTTATTACCACGCCCCTTTCCTTCTGCGAGTGTTATAGTACGACAGACAGCAAATAATTAAGAAGGTTTAGTTACTTACGAACGCTAAGGTATAACTTAACATCTGTGGAGACATCTGAGGATTCGAAAATGGTAATTTTACACCATGAGACAACATTCGAATTAACCTAATAAATAGTACAAGATATCAGAGAGAGTTATCAGATGTCTTCCCTACACCATAGACGTAGACTCAGGACTGTATTCCCCAGAGGGGGTAGGCAAAGCTGTATGCAGTAACCTACGTTCCACCGGCTATGTTTTAGGGGTGAGGCTATTGCCATTAACCGGGTACAATTTGATGCTCCGTGTTGCTACTGAGAATTTCCTAATGCAAAAACCCAATAACACTTCGCCCTACCTGGTCTTTTCTACCTTACTCTACACTACTCTAACCCTACCCTACCGTACGCTACCCTACTCTACCTCTACCCTACCCCTACTCAATCCCTACCCTACACTACCACTACTCTACCTTACCCTACACTACACCTACCAAAGTCAAATAAATATTTGTTTTTCTCCAGTTTAAAGCTAATACCAGTCGGTAACAATAGTTATTTGTGACCATCATACCAAGTTAACCTTCTATATATTTTTATTTTACAACAAATTTACCAAGGTGAGCGTATTACTGGTAAAATTCGCTAAAGGATACAATTTCGTAACTTACCTTTTTAAGATTATTAAAAATGCTAGAACGAGTAATTTTATGCATTGTGTAAGATAGAGTATATTAATTTATGAATGTAGAGTAAAAAATAATGTTTTATTTATGATATTAGGTAACAAACTGGCATATAGCACACCGATTATAAGACTGCGAAGTCGGGCAACCATGGAGGTTCTTACCCGGGTCTTCTCCATGAAGGGTAGGCTGCCCTTGGAACTTTTTTTTATGCTACTAAGCGTACGCGATGCAGCTAACTAGGCTTACGGCTGTATTAGGCGGTTACCTCCTGGAACCTCCTTCTCCTACGAGCAATAGACGCTTGCAAGCACTTGCAAGAGGGATATCATTTGTCGCCGACTCTGTGCGGAATCAACACAAGTACTATTCTACTATTATATTATTTCTTGTATTACTATGAGTATTGTTATTGCGGAGGCAACACTGAATCATCCTGAAATTTTTCATAAACGTTGTCGTAAAGAATTACGTCATCCCGAAAAGAATTATTTCCCGAGGAAAACTACAATAACTTTGTTATGATAATAGATGGTGCCACCTGTCTTTCGAATCGCTCCTGATCGGAAGGTCTAACCGTCTAAGTAGCAAAATGTCTAACAGCGCGAAACGTGTAAGGAGTAATAAGTCTAATTAGCAAAATGTCCATGTAGCAAAACGTCTAACTGTCAGATGGTTATATAGCAGAAGATTGAGTTTTAAATTACCAAGTGCAAAAGCTACTAAAGCTAAGTTAATCTTTTTATTATGAAATCTCTGTGAAGGTAAAGAATTATTAAGAAAATGTTACCCTTTTTCAAAGAATGACCGGTACCACCTCGGTCCTGACCATTCATACATGGATCTGCCACCTAAAAACAGACAAACTAAAAGTACTATAATCATAATATTATTAGAATTACTAAACTAAGTAGTCATAAACTGTCTTTGTGAATAAAAATATTTTGAATTTCAATCACAGGAACCTAAAGCTACTTCAATGACTACAGTATAGATATCTAAATCATTTGAGAATAGTTTTGTATAGATTCATAATCATAATATGAAAAAGTTATCATAATAAGGAAGAAGGAAGACATTGTAGGTCACCAGCTCAACTAAGAGAGGCTGTCTATCTATACTAATATTATAAAGAGGTAAAGTTTGTATTTATGTATGTCAGGGGTAATCTCTGGAACTACTAATCCGATCCTAAAAATTCTTTCACCAGTAAGAAGCTGCTTTATCCCTAAATGCTATAGGCTATTTTTTATTTTTGACCAACCCTGAAATTGCAAAAAAAAATCAGTTGTTCCATACATTTTGTTTGAGTTATGTGAATATAAATGTATGGAAAAAATGATTTTTTTTTGCGATTTCAGGGTAGGTCCAATAAAAGTTATTCATAATGATGAGTTTAATGACCCCTTTTCAGGTAGCGGGTGTTTTAAAAATAACCCTGTATATATAAACCCCCTGTCTGTTTGTTGCAAACCTTGCTCTTGCGTAACCTAGAAGTAAGTCATGATTAGCACCAGCAGCTGGCAATGAATGGTGGGTGAAATCGATAGTCGTCACGGCTATGAACAAGTAGTTGATGCATCTGTGATCCGGTTCATGGAGCACGCTTTTTGTTGAGTGCTTCTTGTATAATCGCTGTATTAATACGTAAAGCGAAAACTTCGGAACCTTTTACAAGAATATTGAATACAGAGAAGGGAGAAGAAGTGCAGAAAGCTAAAATTTATGTATTTGTGTGTTACAAATACTATAATATTAAAAATAAAACACAGCGCCATCTCTGAACAAAGACGGAAATTACGACGTGTAACTTACATCATGCTAAATGTAGCAATTACCAGCGCCATCTCTGAATCGCACCAGTGAAATTGACATTGACTCACTATATCGACTGTCATAGTCTTCATAACAGACGGATTCGACATTAATGATGACATGACATGATCTTCCGACGGCTTAACGTGCTTTCCGAGGCATGGAGCAGGTGATAATTAATTTATAGGTACTATACGAATATAACTCCCGAAAAATTAGAGATGCGTTCAAACCTGAGACCTCAGACTTTCCAGTAGGCTGTCATTGCTGTGATACAATCGAGGTTGCTAAAGATAAATAAGTAGAATATTAGTGCGTTCTGTTATTTCAAATGTACACAAAATAATATACCTAAATTAAATGTTTTTATCACAAAACTTGTCGAAATAAACCTTGTCCATTCAATAAATATGTGTCAAATATCTTATTTAACACCAAATAACCTTTACTTGAGGAGTTGAGGTCATTATCAATAACTATGACATAGAAGTGTTAATTGTGGCAATGTTCACGGTCCTCACTATGAAAGAAAAGACAAGAAATACCACTCGTATCATCATCATCATCAGCCTGTATTAGTCCACTGTTGAACATAGACCTCTCCTAATGAGCGCCACTATTGTGCGCTCATTAGAGATATTTGCCCATAATCGCCACGCTGAGCAAGCGGGTTGGCGATCGCAGTAGCAGACGATTGCTGTAACACAGTAGGATACTGTTGCCCATCCTCCGGATCTTTTTCTTTGTCGCTTCTTACGACACCCGCGGGATGAGTAGGGGTGGTTCTATTCTTAGGTCGGAAACCACACGACTCGTACCGTGCGCACTCGTATACTTACTTTAATTCATTCTGATGACATTTTTGATCATCCTACATGATAGTTAGTGTTGTAATCTGTGGTGTGGAGCACACCTACTTTGGAACCAAGAGGACGGTGTCGTCCAGACTAGTCTTCTAGATAGATTTTAGCGAAAATCATGCCACATGGGTACGTGACAAAATCGCTTGGTGGCAAGGCGTGTTAAATGATCTAATAATAATATTTTAAGTGTATTTATATTAAGTCGAGTTAGTTTTCTTAAGTTCTGAGAACAACGCAATATTAATAGTGTTGAGTTCGTTTTTGTCTGAATTTTCTCCATGAAACCTGGTTGTTTTAGAATATCCCTATGATCGTCTAAGGCAGCCTTTCTATATTATATATTTATATTAGAATTAAGTCGGACTTACGAGAAGTACTTCTGTATCTATATTTTATTGTGTTAGCAAACATTTATAAAAAAGGGATTACAGACAGAATTGGATGCGCGATAATTATTAAGTGTATCAAAATCATGGTTACTCAAAATTAACAAAAACATTATAATTTTGACATTTCATGAAAGGTCAAGACCATAGAGTATTCAAGAAAATATTAGAGTGATAACGTCAACCACATTGCCTTGTGCGGAGCGAAAGCAGGTCTCGCCATACAAATGTTAAAATGTCATTTTTTCAAATTAAGTTTTCTAGACGTTTTTCAAAATTTTACTCAGCAGTTAACCATGATATAAGCTAAAATGTAACTTTTTCGCTCGTGGAGCCTAGTTGAACCGCAGTCGATCGAGGTATGATCGCAAACGGAGCTCATGTCGCGGCCGCGTTGTTCATACCCGTGCTCACGGTTCATACTTCTATAGGGTTGCTCTATTTTTTTCTTATATACTCTAAGGTCAAGACATTTGACAAAATTATAAATCCATTGTTACCTGTCGTTGGAACGCAAAACATTTGGACTGCCAAGTCTAATGTCGACGCTAGCTTGCACCTCTGACATTTCTGATTCATGTGCGCTGAGGAGGTGAGGAAAACATCACGAGTTAACCAGCACACACCTGATAGATTTTTATACGGTGCTTAAACCGCGCGGACGATCACCCATGAGATGGATCCATCAAATAAAATCAGTAGTGAGCGATCCCTTGTATGAATGCACTTAAAGCAGTCGCGAGGCGAATCACATCAGCCGCTTACACAAGATACTACACGATGACCACGATCGCTCTGACAAGAGTGCTACGAAGAAGTAGAGTAAAGCCATGTCAGAGACTCTGACACAAGGTTGTTTGTCAACCACACGTATAAATAAAGAAACGAAGATTGTTTTCGTTGAGTTCTTGAAACTTTGTTCTTGAAACACGAAAGTTTTGCACATATTGCCAAGAAAACAGGCGATAAATAAACCAGCCTGTAGCTATCCCACTGTAGGGCAAAGCCCTCTTCTCGTACAGACAAGGATCGAGTATTAATTACCACGCTAGCTCGCTGCGTGTTGGCGATTTCAGACTATTAAGTCTAGGTGATCCAGGTTTCCTCACGATGTCTTCCTTCACCGTTAGTCAGTGGTGTCTTAGATTAACTACTAAGAAATTACCTGACATTGAAAAAGTCTCATTGGTACATGCCAGGTTCGTGCCACCATGGCGCAAACAGGCGATAACTTTGAGAAACTCATTGTCACTGACAAGGTGGTATACGAAATCGAGGACGTATCCCAATAGTTGGTCTGCCCAAGTACGGAATAACCTTTCCACTGATGTACCTACATGATGTCATTAATGTTGCCGGAGACCGAATGAATTGGAAAAAAATCATTCGAGAGAAAGGCAGCTTTTTTTATTATGCAAAGGGTATAATTATGTTTGACAGCTTACTAGTACAAGTCAGAGGTCTCAGGTTCGAAACCAAGCCACGCTCTTTTTGACTTTTCGTAAGTTATGTGCGTTGTAATTAATCATCACCTGCTCCGTGCTTCAGAAAGGTCGTTAAGCCGTTGTCATGAAGATCTTTGACAGTCGATATAGGGAGTCGATAAAGCACAACTGCTGAGCACGAGGTCTTGGGTTCGATCCCCGGGTCCGGGCAAAGTTATTGGGATTTTCCATTTTAGGAAATTCTCAGCAACGGAATCGTGCTCGGTTAGTGGCAATAGGCTCGCCCCCTATTACATGGGACTTATACCAAAGCCGGCGAAACGTGGGTATACTGCATACACCTCAGTCTACCCCCTCTGGGGCTTACAGGTGTGAATCTAAATCTATGTTATGTTATTTTAAAGAGCAACCGTGGAGTTTCTTGCTAGATTCTTCTCTATAAGGGGTAGGCTGCCCTTGGAACTGACCTCTAGAGTCACTCTTGAATAATTACTATTTATAAGTGCATATAAATGGTCTACATGAATAAAAAATAATTTCATTTTTACCTAAGTCCTTGTAAAAAAATATAGTAGTGATTGACTACTAGTGAGAATACCAATTATTATTAGTCGAATAGAAACGTACTAGTTTCTATATCGAGTAACGACATCGACATCGTATCGATTACTGATATCTTAATACTGCACGTTTCTCCGACATTCGAAGGCAATGACGTCACTCTTGCTTTTACTTTATGCCCAGCCACTGTGTCGAACTCATGACCTTTGTGGTAGCTGCAACCAGTCTAATAGATAATGTTTGATTCGGTTATGAATTGGCCTTTTTAAGATAGGGTAGTGAAAAAATTTAAAATTAATTGAATGATTTTTTTTAATCAAGAAATTAAGGAGAAAATCCCTTTATAAATGGTAATTAAATATTTTTATGTACGTTTTTAAAATATTTATGCACATGTTTTGCTTCTTAAATGATATTAATTAAAAAATATTTAATAAATATTATTTATGTTTATGTAGGTTTATAAAATTTATCTGTATATGTTGTGAATGTTTATTGGTGTATTTATTTTTTATGTAGGTACATGTATTGTATTACAGACTTATTATATAACAGATAATATAATTTGTAGTACTACACAGTACACGCAGTGACCTCAATTTTCAATGGGTTCTCCTGTCGCAGGCCTGTTGGAAGAAATTTCTATTTGAAATAAATAGTGCCTTTGTACTCATTTGTATGTAATGCTTGTTGTTGTTCACTATTTCTGTGTGTATGTGTACATAAATAAATAAATAAATAAACTCGCAAAAACAACTGAGTCGAGTGGGACTTGAACCAGCAATCCCTGGCGTGCCGTGCCATCGCTTTACCAATTAAGCTATTAAAAATTGGTGATATGGTTTCTATGCTTTCTAAGTTTGAAACATGGGACCGGGCAGTGCGGTAGTACCCCGATTAGATGTCACCATACGCCTTTAAGGCGTTAGGAAAGAGATTCGTAATTTCAACTAAAGCGGGTAGGACGTATCTTATTTCTTGTTTTTATAGAAATAAATAAAAAAATCTTAATTTATTACACACTAGCGACCCGCCCCGGCTTCGCACGGTTACGCTAATATGCATGTATTATACATATAAACCTTCCTCTTGAATCACTCTATCTATTAAAAAAAACCGCATCAAAATCTTTTGCGTAGTTTTAAAGATCTAAGCATACATAAGGACAGACAAACGCGGGAAGCGACTTTGTTTTATACTATGTAGTGATTTATTTCTTAATATCCATACAAAAGTATATGAAATTAAAAAAGCTTAGTAAGTTAGAAGTCTTTCTAATAATTTCAAAGCAAACATTTCTCTTCAACATTAGTAGATAAAACTGCAATTTCCATCCAATTTGCTTTACTATACACAAATGTATGTACTTAAGAGGCACCCCAGCACCCCAATAGAGTTAGGAGCTCAAATAACTCCTTGAGGAAAAAAAGGGGAGCATAAATCCGACATGTTTCCCCGAATATCTCAGAGATAAAGGCTATTTAGGATGCTACAGAGATTACCTTATACAGCTATCTTAACAATAATCTAATAAGGCGTAGTTAGTGCAGTGAATGCCTAAGATCCTATTTCACCATTCACTTTAAAAAAACGAATTTATAGACTTACGCACATTGCAGTTCTGAACTCAGTTAGTTTTTCATGTTTTAATTAATCTTAGGGACTTAATAAGCCTAAATATAGTTTATATTATTTTATTTGTTGTACCTAGTACAATATTTGCATGCCTTTTAAAGGCGAATGTGTGGAACTTAATATTTTGTACCATATTCTTGGCAAATAAATGTTTTATGTCTTATGTCTAAAATATATTATGCATTATTAATGTAAGACCTTATATTTAAGTAAGAAAGCCTAACCTATAAAATTTGCAATTTCCAATTTGTACTAGTACGGACCGAGCCTCGATATCGTTGCTTTATTTCAGTGCCGATATCCGATAAAAACAAATAGAGAATTCAGACTAATCGATACGATATCGCTTTTGTACAGACACTGCGTGACTGCGCCAGTATTGACCAAATTTTTCGAGTTTCCATTTCATTACAAAATAATAATATAAGTAATTTTTTTATGTAAAACGGTTTTGTCATCAAAACTAAAGCTGTGTACCAAATAACAGATCAATCTATCAACAGGAAGGGGGTGAAATATCGATTACTAAATTTGAACCAAATAATAAACAGGTCAAGCTAAGTAAAACTGTTTAAATAAATGATGACACTCAATCAACTGCCAGAGATTAAAATTGAACTGGGCTAGATATATCTGCTACATCAGGTGACCAATAGGTCAAACTTGTGACCCAGTGGGACCCTTAGACAGGCGACGTCGTCAAACCCAGATGGCGATAGTGAGATGAGCTTGACTTATAAAATAGAGAATATACCTCAGCTGCTCTACATACAGAGAGATGTAAGGAGACATGAGGGTAACGGTCTTGAAAAATAAATAATAATATTTTTCTTTTCTAAAAAAAACTAGAGATTAAAGAGAAAAACCCTAATTATTTTGACATTTGTAGTATGACAGTTGCATAAAAATAACCCTCTAGTGCCGCATGACATTGAAACTGCACCAACAAATCCAAATATAAAAAAAAAAACCGAATCGTTTTTAGTGACCTTCCCTGTTATAACATCATTGCAACTTGATATACAGTAAATAAAACCTTTGTTAATTATGATATAAACAAATCATTGTTTTATGCGTGTAGGTGTTGTCTAAGGTTGTGTAGTCAGTCGTTTCGCGTCGCTCGGACGGCGCGGACCGTTTACCCGTAACGCTAAAGACCGCTCGTTGGAAATACGTCGCGAGTGAGCAATAGTGATTTGTAATTTTTATTTTTTTTATCTGTGAACTGTGTGAGGATTTTTATTTACTGAACAGGTTGGTAGTTTTTTCTTTGATATTGTTAGATAATGGTTGGTTGGAAATAAAATGTGAGAATTGTTCGATCGAACAAAAGGTTCTATTGCAATTTAAAAGAAGTATTATTGTATTTGTGACCGTTAAAATTTTCCGGTAGCTTTTTTTGTTATATAATTTTTGTGCCATTGAAAAATTGAGGAAACGATTCCAAAGATTTTTATATTTTATTGTGCAGTGATAATGCGATAGGTTTCTATTCTTCAAATGATATAAAATACGTGTTTGCAGCTCTATTTTGTGCATTTTTCTTTTATTTTGGCGGGTTAATGTCAAATGATGATAAAAAAGCATAATATTTTTAATTGTTTTTTTTCTAAAAAGGTCAAGTTAATGCGTTACAGTAACCAGTTTTCTCGGCTGTATTATTAAACAAATGAATTTTTTTTTTGTTTATTCAAATATACGTTTTATTATTGAATAACGTTTATTAATTAGGTAGCTTGTTTTTATTTTTATTTTTGAGACTTTACGTAATCTTGATTTTAATATATTTTTAACATCACTGATTATATCATAAACTTACAAATCTCGCTTAAAATCTTGATGTAAAACCAAGTAGGTACCTACCTAATCGTTATAGTGTTGTATTTTTTTTAAAGAACATAAATTTATTCATCATAACATGGCCGTTACATGTATTAAAAATCAATACCTCTATGATTTATTCATCATTCATTTGAAACAGGCAAAGTTCTAGCAAAAAATATTTAGCTAGCAAAATTTTAGCTACGTGATCAAACATGTAAAAAACATATTTTTTTTATGTCTTTATGCCCAACATTTAAGCCATAAAAAAATTGCAAATCGCTCATATTAATAATTAATTAATGATCAGTAATTTGTAGATTAAAAATAAAAGTCTCTAAGTGAATAAAAACGATTAGCGTTGTTCTAAATGCATTATGTAGGTATAGCTGTCATTATGGATTATCAATCATTATGGAATGTATAAGCCCAAGGGTCATGTTGATATGCAAGTGTATATTTATAGTAACAGATCGAAATCAAGAAAGTCCTATCAGTAACTATTTTTTTACTACATCCACTTATATTGCTTCAAAATATAAATCATCCAGGGCTCGACGTACTAGGTACTTACATATCAAAATTAAAAATCCTTTTACCTCAAAGGATGTGTTTTACTGTTTACCATCAAGTAAAACCTCTACTGTTATAAATAGAACAGCTAGAGTTCTACATTTGAAATTTAAATAAAATGGAAAACTTAGAAATGTTTATTTTACCAGCCAGTGTCTACTAAATTGAAAACTGGGCACTTATTACACTGGCCGTCTATCTCGGAGACAAAGCCCCTTTTTCTCGACGTTGATAGAAAAAAAAACAGCTGATTCTTGTTCTCAAGTGTGGATTCTTCGAAATTGTAGCAAGACCTGATTTTATTTCTATTTTTCTTGTACAAAATAGATATTTTATATTTTGCACTAACATTTTTTTTTGTAGTTTGGAAATAATATAAGTACACTTCGTATATCGTAGTTATGCCAGTTATTTCGAGAGCTAACTGAAACATTGTAAGACTTTACAAGGCAGAAAATTTAATTAGTTTTTGATAAGATTGCCATAACAGCTCTGAGGTAACCAGTCTCAATGTACGACATTCTTTCAGTAGGTAATACGAATGAATGACGAAAAGAAAGCAACGACATGATAACAAACCCATAGTCAGCAGCAATTTAAATCGATTAATTCACATAAGGCCCGATTGGCCTACTTACAATAGATTTTAATTGGGTCTGCAAATTGTAAGCTCTACTTATGATTAATTTTGTATAGTTAATTAGTCTATACGACGCACAAAATATACGTATTTATTCACATTTACAAGTTCATACAGGTCGCTTTTGTATTTTTTATATGAATATACGCTTTTTTTATATTTCATGGTCCATTACTTTTTGAAAATAAGTTTATAAATATGCGTTCACAATTTTTTGCAGCGTTTGAATAACATTCGAGATTATTAAACAATTTTACTCAAGAATGTTAGCAAAATTGTTATAATTATATTTTTTTAGTTGAACGCACGGTCGCATTTGAAGGGTTGAATATGTTGTTGAAATAATTGAAATTTGTAAATTATTGGAATTTTTAGGTAAATTGGCATTCAATTTTATGTATGTAATAGCAATTAGCAACTTTATTAGTTACAAGTTGTAGTCCTCTTATAATATATTTAATATAAGAATATTTTACTAATAAAAAAATGTAGAAGCCTATAATTATGTTTGCAAATTTGTGAATTTTGGATGTTTGTTAATCAGTAACAGCTGAACGTATTTGGATGAAATTTCGGTCACAGGCAAACCATGACCTGATTAGAATTAATCGTATATTTATTTTCTGTTATGATGTAGGTACCTACTATGATGGGTCTTAATTGTAAGGCTTATTCCAAGGATTAAGAAAATTTGTTTTTTATGCATTTATTTATGTGTGTAATGTGGTGGCTCATTGGATGGATTCGCTTTGCAAGCAAGTGGGTAGTTCGAACCTGGCATGTGCCAATGTGACTTTTTCAATGTCATAATAATACCTATGTACCTACTTTTTTAGTCAATCTAAGACACCACTAACTAAAGTTGTAAGAAAACATCGTGAGGAAACCTGGACTTAAGACTACGGAATCATTCACTTCACTGCAATGTAATGCGAGCATGGATCTATATTTATCAAATTCTTATCGAAAACTTATCAATATTAAACATCAAATTTGACACAATTTAATTAACTTTATGTCAAACTTGACGTTTAAAATTGTTAAACGTTCGATAAAAAGTCAAGAAAACAACCAGTTTATACGTCAGAGGTTAAAAGCGAACCTGAGACCTTTGACATGTCAATGAGTCAATCATCATAACACTATATCACACACTAGACTGATAATATGTTATGTAACTTCCGCGGCATTATTTACTTCGTGCGTCTTCGGTAGTCTTCGGCTGTTTGACTGCTAAGTACACACACGAAGGTTGTATAAGACAAGTTTCAAGTTTAATTTTGTAAAGCTTAAGTACAGTTGGGGAATTAAAAGGTTCGTCTCCTTAATATCTATGTTTGTTTGTTAGTGCAAAATATAATCTGCTTTACCGGGTCAGTTATGTCAATA
Organism: Protodeltote pygarga; assembly: GCA_936450705.2. Taxonomy (NCBI): domain Eukaryota; kingdom Metazoa; phylum Arthropoda; class Insecta; order Lepidoptera; family Noctuidae; genus Protodeltote; species Protodeltote pygarga. Next base: position 1,491,957 of record OW388264.2, on the reverse strand, counting down.
TCACAGAATAACATATTGACGTTCTTTGATTTGACATTTTATTTCCTGTTTACATGTCATCCTTTTTAAAATATACCTGCATTTTTTACTGAATATCGATTTTCTGTCAGACTTTGACAAATAAATAAAAAAAGAATAGATTTAAATTTCTTAACGGCCAGACCATAGAAAAAGTTTTAAGTTGATGTCAACTACATAGAGGTCAAAGGTGTATGCTATTTAGATCTTTGTTATCTAGACATAAAATATAATTTGCTACGCAATAGCCCACTCAGTACCGTAGCTAAAAGTATCATGATTTTCGCCTTGATAAAAGTAAGAATTTAAATACTGACGAACTTTTTAAAGACCCGACTGTACATATAAGAGGTAGGTAGGAAGGAAAATTTTGCCGTATGCTACTTTTTTTACCCCCGCCACAAAAAGAGGGGTGTTATAAGTATGACATGTCAGTTTTGTCTGTGGCATCGAAGCTTTCGAAGATCGGAATGGATGGATGCAAAGGAATGGACCGATTCTGATTTAGTTTTTTTTTGTTTGAAAATTTTACTTCGAGAGTGCTAAAAAAAATTAGGTTTTTTCGTACGAGCATTTTAAAATTTTAATTTATTAATAATGTCCTCCTGACCGAATTTGTACGAGAGTGCACCTGTGCGTACACACACACACAACACGCACTCTCGTGCGTATTATAAATTAATCACTTACTCCGAAACCCCCTGGCCCTGCGCCTGATCTCTCTGTGTTGGATTGCCCTCCCATCAGACTATGAAAGTGAAGGAATAGAGAGTGCATCTGTGTTTACACATTTGTGCAGTTATATCTGACAAATCTCTATTGAGATTGGACGATGATTGTGATGTTTTTTAAACTCCTACGCAAAAAGAAGGGTGTTATAAGTTTGATGTGTTTGTGTCTGTATTTTTGTGGATGGAATGGATGAATGGATTAATTTTGTTTCTTTTTTATTTGATTTAATTTAGTGTACTTAACTAAAAAAAATTGAATTTTTTGTGTCAAGGTTATTTTGTAACTGTGAAGTTTTAAATTTTCACGTCTTACATGGGTTAATGCTTTTATAAAATGTTATCTCTGTAACCAATATCCATCCTCCTGCTTATAAGAGAAAAAGAGGTGTGGGTTCAAGTTCAAAAACACGCATTTTTCGTAAAAGTAATGCTGTATGCAATCTTTTATCAAGTCTTTCTGCGGCATTATGTATAAGTTAGTCAACATAGTTGTTATGTCATTTGACTTGACTGTTGTCTCTGATGTCATAATTACCTATTGTCTTTTTACTACTATTTTGTTTACAAAGTGGTGGTCGCTAAAAGTCGAGAAGTTGTGCAGCGCCATGCTGGTTTCAGCTGTGTAGGCACCACTCGCCCCGCTAATCTCACCCCTTATTTGCTAAGTATAGCCACTTGATGATTAGATAATAAATAATAATAAAATAGCATTTATTTTACTGATACCGAGTTAGTAAAAATTTCTCATGTAAATGAGACAACTTTTTAACGGATATAACTCGCGTTTTTATTTTGATAATACAATCCTGACGTTTCGAGTGCTTTGCAGCACTCGTGGTCACAGGCAGACTGAGGTTGACAAGCGTCTGAACAGTTTCCCTTCTTACATAATTTCACATAGGGTCGGCAATGCACAATAAATACCCCTGACGTTGCAATCATTTATAAGAGGTTACGGTCACCATTTACCACTTTATGGTAACTACCTATATCTATATAACTTACGAAAACACAGAGCCTTGGGTTCGAACCTTAAACCTCTGACGTGCCAGTCAACGCAGTCAATGGTCATATCACTAGGCTCACGACTCATAGTGTATGAATATTGTATGCATTTCCCACAACTAGTAATAATTTTGTTTCGCAAACATTAATATATTATTACACTCGTTAGTTATGTGTATAAAAACCATAATTATAAATTAATTGTTTTATTTTTATTGCCTTTTCATTGACATTATTCTCTCACGGAAGATATGCTACTAATCCTTGTAGTTATTTTAAAATTAGATTTTGTAGATAAATATTTATAAGCTAGCGATTGTATGTAAATCTGCAATAATTTTATTAAAGTCCTAAACCAAAATCTAAATATTTTTATTCATGTTGAACATTTTAGAGGCACTTATGAATAACATAACATTGACTAACGCTTATATTCCCCAGAGGGGATAGGCAGAGGTGTATGTAGTGCACACACGTTTCACTGGCTATGACTGGCTATGGCTATCCCATGTACATGGGATTAAAAAATAGGGGGCGATCCTATTGCCGTTATCTGTAAATCCAGACTCCGTGCTGCTACTGAAAATTTCCTAATGGAAATGGTGTCCCGTTAATGGAAAAAGGCTCGCCTACTATTACATGGGACTTATAACATAGCTGGCGAAACGTGGGTGTACTACATAATACACCTCTACCTGATGTTTTCCTTCATCGTTAGTCAGTGGTGTCTCAGTAATTAAGGCCAGATACGAACCCGCACTCAAGTGCTTGCGGGTCAGAAACCAATGCGCCTCCACGTTATCGACATATACATATATATACTTTTTTATAATTATGTAAAAGTAGGAGATCCCTGGGGATAGGCGAAAAGATTTTTCAAAATTCAATCCTTAAGGGGGTGAAAAAGAGGTTGAATGTTTTTAAAAGTAGTCCGTCATTTTTAAAGCTTGAAGCATGAAACTTATTAAGTAATCAGATATTCAGTTAAAAATTAAGTAATAATTATTGTGTTTCAGTTTTTTTTTATCTTGGCTTAAGGGGTAAAAGGGGGGTGAAAGTTTGTACGGGCAGTCCGTAATTTTTTAGGTTAGAGTCTTGGTATTTAGCCTTTCGGTAAAAAATAAGAATGAAGTGTTACAGGTTTTTTGACAAATCTTCCCTGGAGGGGGTAAAAAGGGGAATGAGTAATTGTTTGAAAAAACCCGTTATTGTTTAAGTTACGGACATGAAACTTGTTATTTAACTTATGGGTTTCAAAATTATTAAGAATTATTAAGAAGTACATGTTTCAGTTTTATTGAAAAAAAAAATAATGAAAAATGTTCAATTTATACTACGCACATAACTTACGAAAAGTCAGAGGTGCGTGCCTTGGGATTGAAATTAAGACCTCTGACTTGTCAGTCGACGGTCATACCACTAGGCTATCAGGGGGGTAATTCCGCTATTTTACCAAAAATGTCCATTCTGACACGATGCTATTGCCATTGTGTCACTGGCCTCAAAAAGTACTTGCGGAATACCATAAGACGTAAACTAATGCCATTGTCATTACACTGCCACTCTATTAAGACGTTTTATCGTTACGTGAATCGGGCCCCAGTGCTAGTACCTATCTGTAAAACTAACCAAAAACTGCCGCACTCTCGGTTTCGGTACAGTCGACGACAGAGTACTTGTTGGCAGTAGCGTGCTTAGTATCTAACCACAGAGAAACGCTAACAACCTTTTCTAAATTACATTGAAGTAAAATGTACTTATTACGTAATATTGTTATATTAAATAAATCAGCCTGTAACTGTCCCACTGTAGGGCAAAGGCCTCTTCTCATACAGAGGAGGATCGAGGAATAATCACCACGCTAGCTCACTGCGTGTTAGCGATTTCGGACTATTAAGTCCAGGTTTCCTCACGATGTTTTCTTTCACCGTTAGTCAGTGGTGTCAACTAAATATAGATTAAGTAATGATAAATTAATAATTATGTAACAATGATATTTAATTACCTGTAATGATTTTCTGTGTGACGTGATGTGTCAGAAAGTATGTCGCACACAAAGTTAAGTTAAAGATACCCTAATGGAGCATTGCCTGGAAAATTAGATGACTCAGGTTCGAATCTAAGGCACTCCTGACTTTTCGTAAGTTTTTTGTTAATAAAAATTAGTTATCACTTGCTCCGTGCTTCGGAGAGTACGTAAAGCCGTTTGTCCTGAACCTGGGGGGTTAGCTAAGTTGACTATCTACAATCGCTAACGAATGGAAAACGAAAGAAATGTATTGGATGACATTACCTTTGATCGATATGTCACGTGACATAACGATAAAGGTAATGTCATCCTATACATTTCTTTCGTTTTCTATAGCGTTAGCGATTGTAGATAGTCAACTTGGCTAAACCCCCTGATCTCTCTCCGGTCGTGTCGGTTGTGCGTCCCATCGGATTATGAGAGTGAGAGAAATAGTGCACCTGTGTACTGTGGTTGCGCACACACTTGTGCACTGTAATATATCTTGCGTATCGAAATTCGGTCATGAAGACATTATGTTACATACTTTTGTTTGTTCTCTGACATAATTCATATATACATAAACATCAATATATTACATTTACTATCTTCCGCCCGCGATTATATCTGTGTGGATTTAGGTAACCCTACTTATTACAATACTGCTCATCCCTTATTATAATTATTGTGATAATTTGTACCATAAAACCTAACTTGGTATTTAACAAACATTTTTGGCGAATTTCAACTAAATCTGTCCTGTAGTTTTCGCGCCAATTGCTGACAGACAAACAGATAAAGTTTCTAAAAACTACATAATTCGGCTTCAGTATTGTTCATCATAGCCATTACATGTTTCCAAAAATATTTAATGTTTTTACTGTGTTACGATTTTATTATACATATAACATAATATGTATAGATTATGGGTGATCATGCGTGGCTTAGTTAAACAAGAATGCATTTAGATAGATACTGTTGTAAAGACAATATAATATGTTTATTGTTTAAGTATATTACATTAATCCCAGAAGTGAGAAAATTCTACCTACCCACAAAAGAAACGAGGAATTAGTTTATTATTGTTTACAACAGAAAAAATGTTCAAGTAAAAAACTTTGGTTTACAAACATTGGGCCAACATCTATAATAATTATTATTTGTACAGTCGAACGCATATATCAATGCCCTATTGTTCGCCACTGTTGTTTTCGTTTGGTCAAGTGAAATTTTGCGTAATGACGTTGTCATTTTTGACGTCCGATGAATCATTTGGTATAAAATCCAAACCATTGTTCCGGGTGGGTATTGATTTTGACATCAAATATTATATCACGATGTTTTTTTCAACTGCACCGGAATAGTGTTTTATAATTAGTGATACACATGTATTGTTCCGGCTTTCTTTGTCTTTAATGAAAAATGGCGAGCGGTAAATTGATTTTGTAAACTGTCACAAGCTTTGAAATGAACAGCGTACGTTATGAAAAATATATAGGTTAATTTTTCAACTATAAAATGTCTTTATCGCTTTTGTTAGTATGCTTTTGTACCGTTTAATAAAGATATTTCTATCTGTCAAACTTTTAAAGGGCCTCTTTGAATCACAAAATAAGCGTCAAGAGAGGACTGGCAATTTCTAAATAAAAAAAATAACTTACGTTGACGTAAAAGAAAAATAATGTTAAATCTAAACAACTAAGAACAAAACATATTTACAAACAAAAAAAAGCTAAAATAATAATATAAAAATTGATAAAAATATGTATTTAATTTTATCTGTAACTAAATATCATCTGCCTCATCTGCCTAGCCTTTTCCCAACTATGTTGGGGTCGGCTTCCAGTCTTACCGGATGCAGCTGAATACCAGTGTTTTACATGGAGCGACTGCCATCAGACCTCCACAACCCAGATATTGGGTTACACTGTACCCCTTGGTAAGACTGGTTGTCAGACTGGGGCTTCTGACTACCCGTAACGACTGTCAAAGATCTACAATTGACAGCCGGGGCCAACAGCTTAACGTGCTATCCGAGGCACGGAGAATGATAATTAATTTATGAAACGCACATAACTTACGAAAAGTCAGAGGTGCGCGCCTTGGGTTCGAACCCGAGACCACTGACTTGCCAGTCAACGGTCACCACCACTAGGCTATCACGACTCTTCTGTAACTAAATATAACGCTTTTTTTAAAAAAAATATTTAAATTATTTAAGTGTCGCACTTGACGACTTTTAAAAATTTATTCACATTTTAAATATTCACTATTATCGGTATCTAAAACCAGCAAAACCGCGCAAACATAATTTCCGTGAGCTAGCCTTTTTGTTTGACCTTAAAAAAACTAAAGTCGATACTTTTTGCGTCGACTGTACTTTGTGCTACTCATTAGCGTGACATTGAAACGTTGGCAATGGAAGTTGGTTCAAACGATTTTTAAATACTTATGCTAATAACATGCATGGGAAGGCAAAGTATGTATATTGGAGTTATGTAATTTTTAGTTCTAGTATTTTTTTGTTATACCATAGAATACAAAACAAACTAGAAGCCACAATCGTAGAAAAATGAAGCACGTAAATCACTCAGAAGTAAAGTGATTTCATGTTGTACTACATCGCGCGTGTCGTAAAACGTTTATCACGGTGTCAAACTTAAATTTTAAATTCAATTTGGCCGTCGTGTTTACTAAGAAACAGCATGGGATTACATTTTGTTAAGTTTCCTCTTTATTCACAGTGAGTGCAAAGAAAATACGATTAAATGCGAGTTCTGGTTTTTTGTATTCTGAGATTATTACTTAGTTTGCTTGAATGTTTTCGAAACCACCCTATTAGCTGTATGCGCCCGCACCTCGCTCTGCAGTCAGCATCTCTTCTTCTGTTAGAGACGCGCTTAAGTATTCTAAAACCTGAAGTTTTAAATATTAACAGTTTTTGTTACCGAACCATTCGTGCGCTAATCCAACTCGCACTTGCCCAGTTTATTCTCTCTTTTACTCTTCGTTCTGTCTCGTTTTCGTGTGTTCGCGCAGCTAATAACCATTTACCGGGTACAAATCCAAAGGTTTTTTCTCGAATCTTTTTATCACCGCGGTACAAATGACGTCACAATATTGACACAAGGACCTCAGTCAAGCGGTTACGATAACTATGCCACTGAGACGCTCAAGTCAGTGTTATTTCATTGTTATATTTGTTATGATAACAAAGAATCAGTTCAAATTGTGTAGGTTTGTAGAGTAGGCCAATATAAAGGCATGTAATTTGTAGACTTAGTAATATTATGTTTCATAAGATTTATGCAGTGGTGTTTACCCCCGTGGGAGAGCTCTGGAGTTGGGTTTCGATGCTCATCGTCCCAATCCTAAAGTTCCGGAGTTTCGAAATTTTATTTAAAAAACAGCAAAAATTTTTTTTAAGAACAGTTATATTAAAATGCATTTATTGAAACCTAAACTGCTGTAAAGTGCTGAGATAGTAGAAATATATATTATCTAAATATTTTTATGTATAAAAATGAATTGCTGTTCGGTAGTCCCGCTAAAACTCGAGAATGGTTTGACCGATTTGGATAATTTTGTTTTTGAAATATGTGTAAAAGTCCAGGGAAGGTTTTAAAAGTGAGAAAAAGGGGTAGGGTAGGGTAGGAGTAGAGTAGAGTAGGGTAGGGGTAGAGTAGAGTAGGGTAGGGGTAGAGTAGGGTAGGGGTAGAGTAGGGTAGGGGTAGAAAAGGCGTTAAAGTAGGAAAATGTCGCGTACGAAGTCGCGCCAGGAAGCTAGTTTGAAATATATATTTAAATTCCGAAACCTCCGTAACGGTAATAAATTATTATTAAGATAAATTTAAAAAGAAATGAGTCATATTACAGATTATTAAATATTATACGGCTTTACTCACGCATTATTTTAGGGAATGCCCGACTAGTTTCGAACTCAAACGGAGACCATTTTCAAGAGCGAGCGGGCGATTCATACAATACCTCACAAGACCAGAAATGACCTATTAGATAACATTCTAGAACAGTCCATGTTACATGACTATCTTGTTTATAAATCACTTGGATGTTACAAAGATTCAAGTGAGAAGCGCCTCTAGGCTTTAAAAGCGAAGACTAAGCATAAAATATGAATAATTTTAATAAATAAATTAAGCTTGTTTCAGACAGCGAAGCTATTTGAATATTTATTACTTAAAGTAAATTTATGTTGGAACCTGTAGATTTAATGTAATATTTGTTTACTGCCCTTGTTGGGGAAGTGGTCGACAGTAATATGTCTCGGGTACTATTCCTAGGGGATGCCCCGGGGGTATATAATTATACATATACGTTTATTATGTCCTCCTGACCGAGTTTCAGTCACAGCTCTCAACGGAGATTGGCTATCGACACAGGAGATATTCTCTATTCCCTCACTCTCATAGTCCGATAAGACGGCAATCCGACACAAACAGAGAGAGATCAGTGGCAAGAGCGACGGTTTTACGTGCTTTCCGATGATATGCTTAAAAAAGTCCCACCCTCTTCTTTCCTATTCCGAACGACACGTGCTGGGTTGAGGTGCCATTCTTATACGATCTTATACAACATCTCTTATCAAACGGTTCGGCGCCTCCTATCTCTGCCGTTCTATTAAGATGTGGAACTCGTTACCAGCCCACGTGTTTCTCTTCACTTATGATCCTGAGTCCTTTAAGCGGGACGTGAAAAAACTTTTCTCAAGGCCGTCAAGGTGCCATGACATCATGCCACATTGCAATGTTGGCTACAGGGATGATGGTCATCACTATGGGACTCCACTGACTGCTTTCCATCAGGCAGCATGGAGTCAATTTGTGCGGCAGTAATAAAAAAAAAAGTGAAAAAAACCTGCCAAGTGCTTCGAAAGATTCGGAAATGCGCACCGATGGTTCCGCACCACGACACAATGACTGACATTATTGCCAGTGTTTGTAGTTAAGCGAGACGAGTGTATGAACACAGTAGGTAGATAATATATATACCTATATCTACGGTGGTATGAATGTTGTGTCTTCAATTAAAGTACCTACATGGTTTTTGTTGTATGTTATGAATGTGCTTTTAAAATAAATGGCACGAGCCCGAGTCGGAGGCATCAACTATGATCTGTCTTTAACTTGTTTCTATCTTTTTAGTTAGCATCTTTATTAATCTTATTAAGTTAATGAAAAATCGTGAGGAAATCTGGGGGTTTAGCCAAGTTGACTATCTACATTCGCTAACGCTATAGAAAACGAAGAGAAAGATCGAGCATTTATCACCACGCTAGCTCACTGCGTGTTGGCGATTTCAGACTATTAAGTCCAGGATTCCCGATGTTTTCCTTCATCTTTAGTCAGTGCTGTCTTAGATTAACTAAGAAAGTACATATGGCATTAAAAAAGTCACATTGGTAAGTACCAGGTTCGAACCCAACAACTACATGCTTGCAAATCGTGTCCGTAACCAATGACTACATGAAAAAACCTTAATAATTAAACTTTTATAAACTTTCATAAACTTTCACAGTGTTAGGCCACAATAGCGGGTAGTTAAAAAACCCTAAAATATGTATGTACCTAATTATCTAATGCAAAGGTATGTCGGTCGTCTAATTACGAACTCATTAGGTAATCTTAACTATGCATGGGACAGTGACCCAGAATTAACTAACTATAGAACTAAAACTGGACTTTAAAACTTAGTACCACACAAGATAATAATTAGCTTCCAAATAAAAAATATCTTTTATATAAAAACTTCAAAGAAATAAAAATATTTTATAAGAAACTCACAAAAAACAAATGACTCGGGCGGGACTTGAACCCGTGTCTGGCGTACCGTGCCATTGCTTTACCAACTAAGCCACTGAATCTACAAAACATGTGCATAAACAAACATGTTTTTATTTTTTACTTTCTTCTGTACTTGATATGTTAGGTATTATTTTTATCGAAGTATAATAAACATGTCTAAAATAACACTGAGTTTCCCATTTAAGATTGAAAAATTATAAGCAAAGAACACATTTCTAGACTCCGTGCTGCTACTGAGAAATTCCTAATGGAAAAACCCAATAACACTTTGCCCGACCTGGGGACCGAACCTATGACCTCGAGTTCAGCAGTCACGCTGCATTAGACTAACGAGGCAGTCAAAATGCAAATTATAATAATTAATTTATTCATTTTAAATTATAATAATTAATTAATGTTGGTTTTTTTTTAAATAATTAATTTCGTGAGTCATACTTACCTACTTAATTAATTAAATGTTTTTGCTTCACCGCCGGGAAGATTTCGGGATCGTGTGATTCGTTTCAAAGAGTCCATTTTCAACTCAAACCGTGATCGTAAAGCCGAAATAAAATTGAATATAGTGCCGTGTGGTTTCCGGCCCAAGAATAGAACCACCCCTACTCGTCCCGCGGGTGTCGTTAGAAGCGACAAAGGAAAAGATCCGGAGGATGGGCAGCAGCATCTTTCTGTGTAACAGCAATCATCTGCTACTGCGATTGCCAACCTGCTTACCAAGCGTGGTGATTATTGGCAAATACGTCCAATGGGCGCACAATAGTAGCGCTCGTAGAGAGACCTATGTTCAGCAGTGGACTACAGGCTGATGATGATGATGTAAAAATTGAATATATCGTAGGAAATGTCCATAAACATTAAAAATATTTAAGTATTTCGTCTTGCAGTTAGCTGGTCGGCTGTTATAATAACACAATCTTTTCATTCAGAGATGACACAAATTCAGAATCTAAATGACGACAAGAGAATAGGCAGAGACTAAAAGATGTGCATCATCTCGTTAACCTAAATGCGCCAAGTCGCAGCTGCCACTACTAAATAATTAGTCCAGAAGACCCAGTTTACTTAAACCGTCGAACACCGAGAATTGAGATACTGAAGGAAATCAAATGTTACGCATTGCCGGCGTCCTTGCGGCAATTTCCTAAATACATCAGAATTTTTCCTTTTGTGTAAAAGTTGGTATAATTATGTTTTCTTAGGTAATCTTAACGCCAATCTCAACGGAGATTAGCCAACTACGCAAGAGATATTACAGTGCACAGAACTAATAAAGAGCTAGGTGAAGGAAAACATTAGAAACCCAGTACACCTGAGATATTCAAAGGTGTACAAAAGCCATATCAGAGGCCTACGGGCAGAATATAGTCTCAAACTTTTGAGAACATTTAACATATTGAAACCAGTTTTAAACGGATTACTCGCGTATATTGTGTTTTTCAAAAACATCTGACGTTTTAACGGCAGTTTAAACTCTGACACCAGGTTGCTCATCAACCATACGATAAAGAAAGGAAGACCCTAAGAAGCAAGTGATAATTCAATTCGAGCCTGGGTTTCGAACTTATGATCTTTGACTTGGCAGTACCATTGCTACCAGTACTGGGAGCGTGTGAAGCCCAGTCAGTGGCTTCTGAAAGGATTAAACCCTTACACAAGATTGTTAATCAACCATTCCATAAGATGAGCTATAAACTATTAATAGCGGACCTTCTGTTTCAACATATTTGCTTACTGTCCGTCATTGACTAATTGGAACTTGTCACTTAGCTTATGGACGGTGGCCTTGCCTGAGTTATGATGCTGTGACGTCACTGAATGCTGAAAAGGTTTCGTTTTTGTTACTACTTGAGGATAAAACAAGTTAATTTAACATAACATAGACTGCCTGTTTTCGCTAGAGGTGGTAGGCAGAGGTTTGCACGTTTTACAGACATGTTATAGTCCCATAAGTAATAGGGGGTGAGCTTATTGCCATTAACAATCTACTTTATGAAAAAAAACTGCAGGAATGATCACAAGTCGCCCATCCTAAAGCGTCTATTACACCACTTTTTTATGTGGGATTCGAACTCACGTGCTTCGGTGTACCTTGCCGACGCTCTGACCGGTAAGTCACCGAATCCCACCAGAATCAGTTGAAATTTAAAATCTCTTTCTACGCTAAGGACGTGTGGTAATATCTATTGGAATACATTTAATAAGCTAACATGGCTTTAACATGTATAAACAATCACAATAATTAAACACGCACAAGTTTGCCTGGATTTTTAAAATGGTTGCCTGTGTTTGCCTAGTTTCAACCTGCGATCTTTTACTTAATCAATCTAATGACACCCGTGGACAAGATAACAACAAATAATTGTTTCTTTTAGGAAATACAGTTACCTACAACGCGGCCATCATTAAAAGTTATAGATAAGTTATGGATAATTCCGTTGTACTAATACTTATCAGGGAAGTTGTTGCAGATAAAATCAAAATAATTAATCCTTACAATAGAAATGAGAGCCGTGTTTTGATCGAAAACCAATAAACTTCATAATTATTAAAGTTTAATTTGTAAGTATTGGCTATTAAGCCTGCGGCTGCGTCCACGTGGAGCAAGACTTGGATAATCTTGGTATTCTCATTAAAGCCTCGAGCATGTATTTCAGACTCAGAAACGCATAGAAATTTCAAAAACGGATCTTCTCGCCTGATTTCAAATCGAGGATAGAGATTTTTTTTAGTTTTTACTATTTATTAGCTAAATTAACGATTACAATACGAAGCGTATAAAATTGCTAAAAAAAGGAGAGGTTATCAATTCGATGTGTATTTTTTATATTATATAGTTAAAATAAAAGGCTGGGAATGCATCTGCAATACTTCTGGTGTTGCGGGTGCCTATGGGCAGTGAAGATCACTTACCTTTATACTCACTTAAGGTGAACTGTGTTAGCCCCCCTTATATTCATCACCCTTGTTGTAGCCTACTCATAAACGGTATGCATTAGAAAGTGTAGATTTTTACTAATAACCCATTTTTTTTTTTTTTTTTATTTACTTATTACAGTCTACAGTGGGTAGTAATACCATGCTTCACAAAAACGGTTTGTTTATTTATTTGTTAATTTGCAGACTCAAAAAAATTACGCACCTTAATTTTTTCTGTGGCCCATCGACCGTTATGTCAGTCTATTTATCTATGGTGGTAGATATTTTTTGTTTATTCATTTATTTTGTACCGCGCTGCTGCTAAAATTTTATGTCTTTAAAAGAAATCGGGGGTCATAAAAAAGGAATTAGTTGCTTTTTTTAATGGGCCATGAAAAAGTTTTTCTTTTTAATAGTACTTTTATTGAATGTTTATACAGCCTTTGTATTGTATACGCACTTATTATACAGGGTTATTTGTAAAACACCAGCATCCTTAAAAGGGGTCATTAAGCTCATCATTATGAACAACTTTTACTATGGGACCAACCCTGAAATCGCAAAAAAAAATCAACTGTTCCATACATTTATGATCACGTGACTTAGCAAAATGTATGGAAAAGCTGATTTTTTTTGCGATGTTTGTTACTCTTTCACGCAAAAACAACTGAACAGATGTTAATGAAACTTTACAGTAATATAGCTTATACATCAGAAAGACACATAGGCTACAATTTATCAACATACCACACGAGAAGCCGCGGGCGGAAGCTAGTCTTTTAAAAAACAAATCATGGGAAAAGAATGGTCCCATTCTTTTCCCATCACTGTCGGTAACATGATACTATTCTAGGCACGAGCTATCTATCAACTTTCACATAATTGTTAAGTTAACTTAAGAGCAAGAACAATACTTATTTTGCATAACTTTACTCTATACGCATAGAATTCTTTTGCTTAGAACATAACATGTTTTCTAAAGGGTATGTGTACGTTTATAGTTGACATTCCACCCGTCCTCTTCTCTGTCACAAACAGCTGAGCCGTCATACGGCAGTCGCATGGTCTGTCATGCCGTCATACGGCCGTCCAATGATGGCATTTCCGTTGGACCGAAATTTATGAATGAAAACTACGTTTATCTTATTCTAACTTGTTTCTAATATAAAAAAAACGTAAGTTTGACAAATATTTTTATTTATATTTATTTATAGACTCACGCCTGTATTCCCCAGTGGGGGTAGGCAGAGGTGTGCAGTACACCCACGTTTCGCCGGCATGTTATAAGTCCCATGTAATAGGGGGCCAGCCTATTGCCATTAACCGGGCACAATTCCAGACTCCGTGCTGCTACTGAGAATTTCATAATGGAAAAACCCAATAACACTTTGCCCGACCCGGGGATCGAACCCAGGACCTCGTGCTCAGCAGTCGCGCTTGCTACCACTAGACCAACGACGACCAACGACGACCAACGACGACGAGAGACCAACGACAAATATCGTCAAAAAAAAAAAAGTTTCGAACTATTATATCAACAAGTAATTGAAGCACCTTATCTGCCTTGTTTCAGGTCAGTACATTATTTCAAAAGAATCAATCGAAGCATCAACTACGTGAGTAATTAGGAATTTTATTACTATTTTAATAGCTGTAAGGTTAATTTTCAATTACAAAGTATGTCGTTGTTAAGTAAAATATCGTAATGAAACGACGAGAATATCATAATTACCTTTTTTTGAATACCTGAAATTATCGAAATTAAATCACAATCAGCCAATCTTAGTAGAGGCCAACTACACAGGCGATCTTACTGCGCACAACTGTGCGCTTCTTTCCAATATCGTTGGTGCGCGCAAATAAAGCCTTTTTTTTTTAATTTAGTAGTAATTTAGTAGACATGACGACCATAACATTTTTTTGTAACTTGATTTATTATTCAAACCAACTTATCCAATTATTTATAGCTTTTTAGTTTTTTGACGCTTTATAAGTTTACTTTAATTTCTTTTTTACTTTAATGTATAGTATATTACTTTCTATTTAGGTTGATTAAGTATTAAATAAGTTTTTAAGGTTTGTAGTTTGTTGATAGTTTTATTTAGAATATTGAATATTTTTTTAGTATTCATGTAAATAATAAATACCATTATAAATTGAATAAATATTATTTATAACTTAAATATAACATTTTTATACACTTGCCTATAAAATACAATAAAAAAAAGACAATGGGTAATTATTTAATCGACAGAAATTATTAACGACGAGTAACGACCTCTTGTTATTTAGGTCATCGATCAATTTGAATTCTAGGAAAAGTAAAAACTCGTATACGCTTTTCTTTAGTTTTACGACATTTCGTAAGTTACGTGCGTTTTATAAAATAATTATCACTCTCCTTGCCTCGGATAGCACGTTAAGCTGTTGGCCCCGGCTGTCAATTGTAGATCTTTGAAAGTCGTTACGGGTAGTCAGAAGCCCAAAAGTCTGACAACCAGTCTTACCAAGGGGTATCGTGTAACCCAGTATCTGGGTTGTGGAGGTCTGATAGGCAGTCGCTCCATGTAAAACACTGGTATTGAGCTGCATCCGGTAAGACTGGAAGCCGACCCCAACATAGTTGGGAAAAGGCTAGGCAGATGATATGAGTATTCTCTTTTCCGTGATAGTCTAATGAGTCAGAAATCGTGTTTAGCCTTCAGTTTTCACACAAACCTAATCATTTTAATGTACAATTCAATTACTTTCGGTCCCTCCGTAACCCTGCTGACGACCCAAGGGGGTGCACTGAGCAGCCTTTCCAATTTAACTTACAAAAGGATTAACGGGATGAATATAAGTAATTGCAGTGGTTTGCGTCATTATATATATTGGTTTAACGCTACGAGTGGCGTAGTCGCTGGTTCGAGACCTGCAAGGGACAAAATAATAAAAATTAATAATAAATACGGCGCGAATAGTGAGCAGGTTTCTCTCTCTGGACCCCTAACCACCGGTAGCTTGGACCCTGTTCCCGATACCGGTGGGCTACTATATTTTATATTTTTAAATGTATATATTTTTTTATATATACATTTAAAAATGTATTTTATATGTGTATAAATTAATAAATGGAATAATAAAATACTTTATTAACCAAAATGTTTGACACTAACACTAAACAGAGACAAGAAACATGTGACCTTATACAAATAATCAGTGTTTAAAAATTGATTTCTTGATTCACAAATATTTTTGTTACAGTCTAAAACATCAAATTCATGATTTCAAATCTTTGTACTTGAACCTGTGACCTTAGACTTGGCAACGGTCATCGCACTAGGCTTATGAGTAAACGGAAAGGACTTGCTTCACTCTTGGCCTAATTATTCAAAGAATTATTCCCCAGAAGAATAAAAAAATGACTGCCTCGGCGGTCTAGTGGTAGCAAGCGCGACTGCTGAGCACAAGGTCCTGGGTTCGGGCAAAGTGTTATTGGGTTTTTCCATTAGGAATTTCTCAGTAGCAGCACGGAGTATGGAATTGTGCCCGGTTAATGGCAATAGGCTCGCCCTCTATTACATGGGACTTATAAGCCGGCGAAACGTGGGTGTACTACACACCTCTGCTTACCCCCTCTGGGGAATACAGGCGTGAGTCTATAAAAAAAAAACTACAAAACGATTCTTACATTACATTTAGGTACTATACGTATCCAATTTTCGTGTCGCAAACAAAAGTTCGGCTATTATCGTTAATACCCGACTGAAAAACGGGCAAGGTTAAACAAATTATGCGGTTGCAACGCGTAGTTTGCTAGTTATTTCGTAAAATGGTTGCGGAGAAGTTACAGTGTACTATTGGTAGGCATGGGACCCAGTGTGAGCGATGGGGATTTCGCGAATATGTATGTAGTGTTGTAGTGGCATTACGACCGTTTTTTAGTTTAATGGCATTTATTACCTACCATTTCCAGTACCTTTGAATCTAAGTCGTGTACGTTTGATTGATGCTTAGAGTCGATTGCGAGCAAGATTCGTATATTGAAAATTTCGGAAATTGAAAAAATAAGGTTTAAATAAAAAAACACAATATACCTTTACTAATTCCCACACAATAACGGGATTTCGACTAATTTCGAGTTTTGGGAATTTCGAGATTTCAAGGATTGTCAACAATACAATGACATCAAAAAATGATTTTATAAGTTACCTTCATGAAATAGAGGCGAAAGATGAGATTGGACCAAAACTCCTTGACCCTCGCCGTACTTTCTTACCAGGAGTCAATTTTGGTTTCCACCGAATACTTATAAAAATAAAACTATTAAATGGGTCACCAAAGTGCAGTATTGTTTATGTACTTACAACCGTTCACATTTAAATGTCAACTTTATTTCCTTTACTTTAAGTTATCTTTTATTCGTCGCCTAAAAATACCTTGCCTCTGGCGTCAATGGGCGCCGGGCCCTAGAAAAAATTCTCTCGATCGCGATGTTGGTTTCTTCACGCATGTTGTGTTTACAGTTTTAGCGTTATGTGGTAAGTGATAATTAATTTCTAAACGCACATGAATCCAAAAAGTCGGAGATGCGGCGTTTCGAACCTTTTTAACCGACTTCCAAAAAGGAGGAGGTTCTCAATTCGACTGTATGTTTTTTTTTTCTCGAACGTTGACTTGGCAGTCCCAACGGTCGTGCCACTAGGCTATCACAGCTCCAAAGTTCTTTACAGTCCTTGGTTAGTCAGTTTTTTTTTTCTAAACTCTATGACAGTTTATTTAGCATGTCTTGTAGTAGACGACTGGCTCATAATTGCTTCACTTACAACTGGAACGGTTGCGACAACTAGCGTATGTTCGTATGTATGTTACAGTTGAGTCACACGCGAACCGTACCGAATGGCGATACATGTGAAAATAGCTATTCATTTATTGATAACTAGAAATTTCAAAAACAAGAAAACCTCAATTTTTTAGCTAAAAGCACTCTCGATCAAGGTGACTACCAATAAAAAGAACTAAATCATAATCGGTTCACTCTTTTAGGAGCTACGATGCCACAGACAGATACACAGATAAGTCAAACTTAACTTAACCCTTCTGTTTGCGTCGGGGGTCAAGAAGTTAAAAAAAATTGTAGAAAAAAAAAATCAAAAGGGGTGGGGCAGGAAAGACAACTGTAGGTATTCTACAGGTACAAGAGTCTATGATTGAATTTAACCTATTAAATTCGTAAACGAAACAATTTCTCAAGAGTTGTGTAGCGAATAGGTACGTCAAATTTGTATACATTTTTGAATCGTTCGAAAGCTAACAGAGTCAAATAAAAAGTATTTTATTTATTTCACGCAGAAAACTTTGCGAACTGGCAGGCAATGAAAAACCAATAATGTATCGTACGGCTCGCGCCGCTCATTGACAACGGAACGGCAAAAGAATAAAATAATTGTTGAATTTGGAAAATGATTTACGAAAATGTGATTCGGTTATTGAATTTGACATTGTCTATCGACAGAAATTAAATTGTAAGGATTCGTCTTTGAAACCAATTAAATCTTCAATAGTTTTTTTTAAATATTTTGATTCTGTTTTTTTATTGTTTTTTATATGCAAATGTATATAATGGTTATATTTAGTTTGTAAATACTTGTATAATAATTTAAATAAATATACCGTACCACGATTTTATAATAATAAAGCTATGTAGAAAAACGTTATTAAGCAAAATGTGTGGATCACACAAATATTTGTCCCGAGAATCGAACTCGCGACTACAACCGCTAAAGACAAACAGTTTAACTGCTGCATTGTGTCATCTATTGTGTACTCGTAGAGATATCTCAATTTTTCAAATTACTCTCAGGTATTTTCATAAAATGAAAATGATTAAATCATTTCCCTCTGCTTCGTAATTTTCTAACTAATAATAAACTCGACTCAGAAAGAATACTGGCTATTAAATGCAGCAGTATTATTTGTTAGAAATGTTCCCGCTACGTGCGGCGATGCGGACGTTTTTCATTTTGTCTGAGTATTGTTAACGCATGGAACGACTACATAGAAGTGGTTGGTCTAAGTTATAAGGTAAAGAAAAAATTGTTCAAGTGATAAATGAACATCTTTAATTCTAAATATTTAATAAACTAACATATGCTAAAACATGTAAAAATTTCACAAAAAACTTTAATTCTATTGTGGTAAAATAAACGTATTTTTACACACAGTTCACACATTTATAATATCACCTTAAATAATGCTTAAGAAGTATGTCGTCTTGTTTTGAGAATGACTCATTCCGTTCGTTCGTACAAATTGCATTGTTAGTTAAATATCTAATTATGTAATGGGTACAAATCAAATGTTTCAATACAGAAAGTTAGCGAATAGTATGACGAATAAGTGTCATACTAATCCTACTACTATTATAAAGGCGAAAGTTTGTAAGTATGGATGTATGGATGTATGGATGTTTGTTACTCTTTCACGTAAAAACTACTGAATGGATTTGAATGAAACTTCACCACAATATAGCTTATACATCAGAATAACACATAGGCTACAATTTATCAACATATCATGCGGGCGAAGCCGCGGGCGGAAGCTAGTATTTGTATATATTAAGAAAAACCTTTTTTAGTTTAAATAAAAACCTCACCCCCTTCCTGTTGACAGATTGATCTGATATTTGGTACATAGCTTTAGTTTTGATGACAAAACCGTTTTTATACGGTTTTACTTAGCTTGGCCTGTTTAGTATTTGGTTCAAATTTAGTAATAGATATTTCACCCCCTTCCTGTTGACAGATTGATCTGATATTTGGTACACAGCTTTAGTTCTTATGACAAAACCGTTTTACGAAAAAAAAAGTACTTATATTATTTCTGTTAGGGCAGATAGAGATAGATGACATCACTGACAGTTACCAAAACAGTGGCATTCAGTTTTAAGTTATCGCGCTCGCGTACACAATAAACTCCAAATCCCTTCAGCCCCTCACTTGGGCCGTACGTCAAAGTTGCAAAAAACTTGTATTCATTTTAATTTGTCCTCCAGAGGATTTGTCGGGGCTTAAGTCTTGATTTATTTCTAGATTTAGAATTCTAGGACGAGTTATTTGGTTCAAGTTTGACGTACGCGTACATTATGTACTTTGTCTCACATTTTGGGACGGGCCGGGATAATTTAATGTGTAGGTATCTTATAAAAAAAGGTTAAGAATTCAGGTTATTTATGCCTGGGGGTGAAAACGTTGTTTGTGAAATAAGTCTTTTCATTTTTGTGGACATAAAGGACTGGTATGTTGTTGGTACTTACCAAAGTAAGGCGAGAGTTAGGTACTTATGGTAAGCAGATATGGTGTCTTTACATCTCTTTCTAAACCTTTGACTTCGAATTAGACCGCGTGTGACTTCTTTAATTTTTTTTCTCTCTTATCGTAACAATCTGGTGTCAGAGTTTAAACCATATAGCCCATAGGCCTCTGACATGGCTTTACACGCTATTGAAAAATCTCTCAGATGTGCTGGTTTTATCACGATGTTTCCCTTTACCGTTTTCATCATCACCATTTCACCGTTTTAGCAACTGGTAATAAATAACTTATAATACGCACATAACTTACGAAAAGTCAGAGGTGCGCGCCTTGGGATCGAAATCGAGACCACTGACTTATCAATCGACCGTTCATACAACTAGGCTATCAGTGCTTAATTTTCTATTGTGTCTCATTTCTCGGAATTTGATGGTTTAAAGACTAAATTACTTTAATTCATCGAACAATACAATCTCATTCATCATTTACCTTTCTTACAAACATTATTTGGACCGATCTACATTACGTACATTTCCTCAAAACCCTTCTAAGAACAAAACAAAAGGCTCTGATCATAACCCTCAGACAAGACC
Source organism: Protodeltote pygarga (assembly GCA_936450705.2). Taxonomy (NCBI): domain Eukaryota; kingdom Metazoa; phylum Arthropoda; class Insecta; order Lepidoptera; family Noctuidae; genus Protodeltote; species Protodeltote pygarga. The sequence continues at coordinate 1,471,569 of OW388264.2, read as the reverse complement.
GCTTTCCGACACTTCGTCAATCGATCATTTTGCAAATTTATGCGAGCCTACAAAGGCCTGAGCCACAAGATAAGGCCATGCAATGATCAGCCCATCAAAGTAACGCCCTGACGAAATTGAGAGGCCTTTACATGGCAATTTAGTGGCCTTAAATGAAGTGTCAGGTCAGATTAGCATTAGTAATGGTGTTACCTTTCGTAGCTCGTTTATGTATTGTATGGGGGAACGTTAATGGCGGTAGTTTTACTGAAGGTGTTAGAATTGGTACCGTATCATGTACCTACCCTTATACGCATTAAACACATTAAAACATGTAAATACATTCAGTTACAAGTTACATCAAACCGTAAACCGAGTTGTGACAGTCAAAGTTAGAGGTCTCAGGTTCGAATCGAAGGCGCGCCTTTTACTTTTTGTAAGTTATGTGCGTTTTGTAAATTAATTATCACTTGCTCCATACCTCGGAAAACGATTGGTCCTGCGCTTGATTTCTCTCCGATCGAGTCGGATTGCCATCCCATCGAACTACGAGAGTGAGGGAATAGAGAGTGCACCTGTGTTTATGCTTACATTTGAACGCTATAATATTTTTTGGAATTTGGCTAAACTCTGTTGAGATTGGCCGCTGTGACCCATATTCATAGGAGGAAATTCAATTACATCATTTGACAAAACACAATAATTTGATTTAATTCGTATAGCACATGTTTTTTCAAATTTTCTTATTAAATAATTATGTTTAATAAGCTGACATGTAAAAAAATCACAAAATATATTAAGAAAATTGGTAATATCCTAAGAGTATGACTCAAAGGTAATATCGCATCGGTGCCTTCTAAAACCGCAAAGTTTGGAGCACTGAGTCGGATACGTAATGTATTCTGATAAGATATTACCACATGCCCTCGGCGTAGTAAAAGATATTTGAAATTTCGACTGAAGCTGGTTGGATAGGCTTAGTGGTCAGAGCGTCGACACTGTACGTCGAAGATCGTGGGTTCGAATCCCATCCGTATCAGTTGTTTTTAAAAATTTTCTTATTAAATAATTATTCTATTCTTAATAGACTCATATTCTTAGAGACTCATATGAGGGCTAATTAAGTTATAGAATGTTACTAACATAGTCTTAAGTTTCTACTAACAATAATATGGATTTTGTCTGATATAAATAAATTAACTTAATTAATAAATCGTCCAGTTTTTCGCTTATCCTGAGCTACAGGATAATACAATAAGATTATACGAGGTATTTATATCTAGGGTTAGTACGTGCCCAATGTCACGTTCGATCTACAATACTCCATTGTGTCCAGCTTATTACAAAGACCAATTATATTTAATTTGATAGCCGATATTATAACTCTTTGTCTAAGATAACTACTAGATAATAATGTTATAGTGTTGATAATATAATTTCCTGTGGAAGTTTCTTAAATTCTAAACCTAGTAACTACATGGGACTAACCTGACTATTGTGATTAACGGATGATGATAATTTTTTTATAGAACAACTAGCGACCCGCCCCGGCTTCGCACGGTTACGCTAATATGCATGTATTATACATATAAACCTTTCTCTTGAATCACTCTATCTATTAAAAAAAACCGCATCAAAATCCGTTGCGTAGTTTTAAAGATCTGAGCATACATAGGGACAGACAGACGCGGGAAGCGACTTTGTTTTATACTATGTAATGAATAGTGATAGATACTTTTCATCAAGTGAGATCCAAGTTTTTAAATTTAAAACAATTGTGTAGTGGTATGAACGTTGGGCTGCCAAGTTATAAATCGTAGGTTCAAAACCTATGAATAACAATTTGCATTCGGGCGGGATAACAATAACTTTCCTATTACGTAAGTCTCATTTCTTGATCTTTCTTGAATTAAGTTTTATTAAGTAAGTAATTTAAGTAAGACTGCTTCGTTGATCTAGTGGTAGCAAGCGCGGCTGCTGACCACGAGGTCCTTTGTCTGACCCGGGGGTCAGACAAAAGGTTTCCCAGAAATTCTCAGTAAAAGCACGGAGTCTGGAATTGTGCCCGGTTAATGACAATAAGCTCGCCCTCTATTATCAACATAGGTCTTATAACATAGCCGGTAAAACATGGGTGTACTGCGTATGTACACCTCTGCCTACTCTCCCTGTCATTAATTAAGCAAGATCTGTACAAAATTATACCAAATACATGTATACATTATCTTTTTTAAATTCCTGTAGATACCATAAATAAGGCTGTTTCACAAGAGACTCGACGATCTCAGATAGACGCTGGCGCTCCCTACCGGCTTAATCCCATTATCCTCGGTGTTAACGACATTACAACAAAATGCGTTTTAATACCAAATTCGCATCTATTTAACCTGTCGAGGCTTACTGTGAGCAGGTTTTAGTGTTGAGCGGAGCGGAGATTCTGAAAAATTTTTTTTTGTGAAATTTTTACATGTGTTAGCACATGTTAGCTTATTAAATATAAATATTTAATAAGAAATTTGAAAAAACAACTGATACGGATGGGATTCGAACCCACGATCTTCGGCGTACCGTGCCAACGCTCTAACCGCTGAGCCACCGTATCCCATCAGAATCAGTCGAAATTTCAAATCTCTTTCTACGCCTAGGGGAGATTCTGAAGTTTAAACTTATTTAGGCTAGGCACACGAACGACACCTTTAATTTCTTTTTTAGCTAAGAATACATCATACATACATAGACTCACGCCTGTTTCACAGAGGGGTAGGCAGAGACAACGGATTTCCACTTGCTACGATCCTTGCATACCTCTTTTGCCTCATTCACTCTCATCACGTTCTTTATACATGCTCGTCGGTTTAGGGTACTCCTGACCTGACCTTTTTCAAGGATATCCCCGACTTGGTCATAGAATGTTTGTCTAGGTCTTCCCCTTCCAACTGTACCATTCACCTTCTTTCATTCATAGCTAAGAATACTCTCAATCAAGTTACGTTTGGGAGCTACGATGCCACAGACGACTGTCTTACCGAATGCAGAAGTTTGGAATTTGGGAGTTGTATAGTCGTAAAGTTTTGAAGACCGAAATGCGGAAGATCGAAAAAAAATTTCACCGGAAAATCTTAGTTCGAATGTTTTTAAACTCGATATATGTATGTCGAGACAAACTTACAGTCACACAGACACGTCGAACTTATAACACTCTCCTTTTTTTTGTTGGAGGTTAAGATAAACGGTGAAGAAAACAAAGCCGCACGTCACGCTCGGGTTTGTGACGCTGAATCGTGTATACTCGGCTCTAGTTGACTTCAGAATAATTACTTCATTTGCGATAAATAACCATAGCAACTGTTGCTAGGATACGGGATTGTTACGTGAGACGGTGTTACATTTTTTCTTCATATTGTATTCCATTTGTATTCATAAAATATCCGCCATAATACAATGGCATGCATAATTATGATAGGATAGTATATAACTATATTATGTAATAATATATCTTCAGAATCGCATGTATAATAATTATTATAATAAAGTTATTAAAACGACAAAATAATGCAAAATTATATGTAGCCGAGAGAGCGCGGATTTTGAAGCATTCCTGCTTGACTTAAGTATTTATTAATTAAATTTAGCGGAATTAAAACTAAAATATTAGATATTTATCGTAATTCTAAACACCTAACTCATTTAAAAAGACCCACCATTTTCACCAATTACGTAAGTTCATTCTCCGGAGTTCAAAGAGAGCCCTAACTATATTCTTAACCCTAAAACCGCTGTTCTTATATTCAAGTAATCCAACCCTCTGCCGGTGAGCCGTGTATTACAAACCGTGACGCACTTAAGCCTTTAAGTGTGTGGCCGTCAGTTAATACGTTACGTTTACACGCACTATACACGCACTTAGACAGAAGATATATAAGCACTTAAGGCGTGGATACTCGGTAATCTGCTATCTCGTTCGCACATTGAAGAAAAATCAATGAATATAGTTATGAAAATTCGTAAAAAACCAAGTTATGGAGAATTACATTACACAGGTTTAGCAAAAATTTCAGTTTGGGGGAATAAGTTTTCATTAATATTTACTTGAGAAATTAATTAATCAATATGGATGTTATCCGAATTAATTTTTTTTTTAATTATTAAGAATAGCTTCAAATGCATTTTTAATTATGCCATTTTTATGTATTTAAAGTTGTTTCGATTAATCTGAAATTTTTGTTGAAACTTTGTAATGTTGTTCTCCTTTAATTAGTTTATTAAATAAAATTATATAAGCCATAATAAATAGATTATTATAAATAGATAATAATTATAGATTATTCAGTTATTGCAGAAAATATATACAAATAGTACAGCCGCTATACATTTAAATTCTACCGGACCACATTTTAGAGTAAGAAAAGGTGTTAAGCAAGGAGATCCGCTTTCCCCTAAGCTTTTTACAGCAACGTTGGAAGAAGTTTTCAAAAAAGTAAGCGACGATTGGAGAGATTTGGGTATAGTCTTAGGTGAGAGAAGATTGACTAATCTCCGCTTCGCCGACGACATTGTCCTATTCTCTTCCTCAGCAGCTGAACTAGGCCTAATGCTCGAACAGCTGAGCAGCGCTAGCCTTGAGGTCGGACTCTCGATGAATATGACCAAGACCAAGTTAATGACCAACAGCGCCACACGTAGAATAGCAGTTGGGGGTGTGGAGATTGAATAATTATGTCCATGAATACATATATCTCGGCCAAGTGGTGTCTTTCCAGGCGAGACAAGAAAAAGAAGTTGCGAGACGCACCGAGAACGCCTGGAAGAACTACTGGTCGATGAAATCCTTTATGAAGGGATCATTACCCCTTTCTTTAAAAAGAAAGCTTATGGACATGTGCATTCTCCCCACCCTCACCTATGGAGCGCAGACTTGGTCATTAACAAAGAGTCAGAAGTCCGCTCTCGGGGTCTGTCAGCGCGCAATGGAACGCAGTATCCTGGGAGTCAAACTTACAGACCGTATAAGAAACACGACACTGCGTTCCAAAACACTTATTGCAGATGCAGGCCACGCGGCTGCCAAGCTTAAATGGAACTGGGCTGGACATATCTGCCGCATGCCGGAGGAGCTATGGGCAAAAATTACCACACAGTGGATCCCAGAGGGCAGAAAACGGCCGCGCGGCAGGCCCAGAAAAAGATGGCGGGATGAGCTGGACACTTATATGGAGGATTGGCCCGTTAAAGCTACGAACAGAGAGGAGTGGAAAGAGGGAAGGGAGGCCTTTGCCCTGCAGTGGGAAAATTTTGGCTGATAATAAATAATAAAATAATAATTATAGATTAGCGTAGTAGCCAGTAATAAAAGTGCCAAAGTGGTTTACAATTATTTCAGACTGCTATGACAAAAAATCATACATCTATATTTTAAAATAGGAACAAGCTCTGTGGTAGAAAACTAATGATGTTTTGGGACGAACTACCCCCATCTGCCGTGAGTGACATGAACCCCTATTTCACCCCCATAAGGGGTGTGTAGGGTGATAAGAAAAATCATGTGTCTGTAGAAAGTGAAAGTAGAGGGAAAATAAACTGATAGTTATTAGTCACAGCTACGATGATATATTTTGTAACCCACCTAATCTTTTGAATTTAGCTACGATTTCAAGGCGAAGTTTTATTCAGTCTTCGCGGTTTTTTTTTCTAGTGTAGTAATAGTCGTATGACTGTTAAACTGCCTAGTCAGAGGTCGTAGGTTCAACACCCAGGCCTCTCTGTGACTTTTCGTGACTCCAGACCTCTGACTTTTGAATTATAAGCGTATTATAAAATAATGATTACATGCACCGTGTCTCGGAGAACATATAAAGCTATCAGTCCTGCGCCTGATTCCGTCAAACTATGTACTCATTTATGCACTATAATATCTCTGCGTCGATATTGGCCAATCTCTTTTAAGATTGGCCGCTGTGACCGATTTCTGTCAGTCTGTCAAGAAGAGGATATTTATTACCTGTATTTCAAATGTATTTCGTTACTTCTCGTAGGTATATTTTTTTTAATATCTTAAAGCTCAAATTTTACTTTAAAATATTACTAAAGAAGATATGAGTGACGTCACTGACATAAGTAATATGACGTCACAAGATTTTAGTTAAGGAAACTTAGGAACTCAAATATCACGAACAAGTAAACACATGACGTTCATATTCAAATTCATTATTGTAAAATGCAAATATGTGCCCGGAATCGGGTTTGAACACAGCCTTATTACAGCAGCTAGCTCAATCAGCTTAATGTTATTAATTCATTCATGAAAGGTTGAAAAATCGGACGTAATAAGTAATACATTGTTACTACATTCGGAATATGTAAAGTTTTCTATCCTAAAATATGATTGAAGGATCAAGTTGTAGCGCCTTCTAATTTCAATCAGATTCCTTTTTCGACTTTTCCTGATGCTTTAAAAGCTTTTCAATAGAAATATTAGACTACCAAGTCGAAAATCGTAAGTTTATTTTTAATGCACAATATACTATACCGGTACCAATAATTTCACTATTTGAATGTATATTTCCATTCAAAGTAAAGTCTGATTGCTGCCTGTGAACCTGATATTTATAACCCTGAAAAATACTCATGCAGAATAAAAACTGATCCATCCCTAGTAATCCTGCTGTTGTTTATTCGCTGTGGACCCAGTATATTAGTTGCGCACAAATCAAATTATACCAGACACTAAATGTGCCTATATTACATAGGCCGGAATATTGACGGTCGGGAGAGTGTGAGTTGTATTATAGTACATCCAGTATATACGTAGGTACAGAGTTTTGAATAGAAATTCGTATATTAATCGAGGCTATCTTTTGTTTAGAATACAAATGATTATTCTCTGGAACGCGCTCCCCTCTAGATCAGAAAAATATAAAATTACGTGAGTTTTTAACCGACTTCAAAAAAGGAGGAGGTTCTCAATTCGATTGTATGTTTTTTTTTAACAACATTATTTGGCAGAATTATCCATTTGTTAGTACCAGTTATCCTACTAGTAGCACCACGGGCAATAAACAATCTTCTATGGTACTATCAGGGTGTTCAGTAGTACTAAGGGAGATTTTTTATTGCCCGTGGACTACTAAGCTACTAGTAGGACAAATGGTACCAATGGTAATAAACGAAATTATCACATAAAAAAATGTTCTATGGGGGAATCAAAACACCAAGCTCTGAAGGCGAATCGCTTTACTACTAATCCACGCTGCGGCGTGAATTGTCCTTGGGGCTCATGCCCTCTTTCATAATATGGGGCTTCTATAGTCCCACACGGGGTTGACAGGGTTGCGCAAGTGATACCCCTTTCAAATTCATCAAAATCTTTTTATTCATGTAGACCATTTTAGGCACTTACGAATAGTCATAATTCTATATTTAAGAGTGACTCTAGTTGCCAGTTCTAAGGGAAGGAGTGGTACGTCCTTGAGAAAAATCTGGCAAGAATCTTCATGGTTGCTCTTTTAAATAATGCCTTACAATATTTTTGGATACATTGTTCTGAGGTGTTACGCGAGAACAATGTGAGTCGACTAAACATAGGTACTTATAGGTATGCGCCTTAAATATATTTAATATACCTAGTGATATGTTGTAAGCGTCTTTAGCAGTGGCGGAGGTTCCGTGCAACTCGATTCCTACCATACATACATATACCATACATAATTATTATACATACCTTCCCATTGAAAAATAGTACAGTCAAGCCTACTGACTGTACTATTAGTTTTTTTCCGGGTTGGAAAAATTCACCCTCCGCTACTGGTCTATAGGTTATGTCCCTTAAACACGCTTGTTTCCCAGCTTAGTATTTCAAAAATAACACAAATAGATAGAGTGGAGATAGAACGAGTATTCGCTAAAGTACTTACGTCACTAGTATTTACGTCACTAAAACATTTCTTCTTAAACAATGTTTGTCAAAATTCAAATACTGACAACAAACGTCCTCTAAAAAACTATAAAAGCACCTAATGTTAGTCTCTGAAACGTTTTATTTACGAAAAGGAACGAAGAATTTAAATAATGTGACACCTTTGCCACGGGGATAACACAATTTGCTCAGACTTTGGAGCTCATTGCAAATAGTTGGGCTGGGCAAACATTTTTTGTTAGGTACTTCCAGTGAGAATTTCTTTCAGCATAGTTTTGTATCTGTTTGTGAGGTATTTGTGAAATGTCATTTCACAAAAATACGATCGACGGAACGTATGGGGCGACCAGCTCACCAAGCCATGATGAGATCTTAATTATCATCTCATCATGGCTTAGTTTTTGTCACCGACTAGAGAAACTTTTATATTATCTACTATTTTCAACCACCGATACAAAAAGAGGGGTGTTTTAAGTTTTACGTGTCTATGTGCCTGTGTAAACTGTATGTCTGGCTGTGGCATCGTAGCTAAACTAAACAAATATCCAAATAATAAAAAAATATAAAAAATCAACATAAAAAATATCCAATATTTAAAGCTAAACGAATGAACCAATTTTGATGTAGTTTTTTTTATTCGAAAGGTAAATAGATCGAGAGTGTTTTTAGCAAAAAAAAAACTTGTGGTTTGTCTAATAGTGTTGCGGGTTTTTAAAATTTATAGTTACAAACATAAGAGGGAGTCATACTAGTGAAATGTAGTAAATACTGAAAACTTAAGCCTTAATTAAATATTTACAAAACGCCAAAAAGCTTACGGTAATAGTTATTGCAATATTTATTTTGCACGCTATATTTATTTATTTCCAACAAAGCTTCGTTGATTTTTTGGCTTCATGTTCGATATAAATTCTTTTGACATTCATTCTTTACGTGCTTACCTACCGAGGAACGGAGTAAGTTTATAATTAATACGCACTTTACAAAAAGTCAAGGCGCGCTTGGGTTCAAATCTGAGACCTCTGACTTCTCAGTCAACAGTCATACAACTAGACTAAAACTACTATACCTATGACACCATATAGTGTACCTCTTAATATCTATTATTTCTAAACACAATTGATATCAGATTTCGATACACTCAAACCGATGGTAATCCTACCCCAGACATAATGAATATTAACTGTAGAGCTAGTTGATAGAGATATAATTGAGGATCTGAGTACAACTATTAATTAACGTACGATATATGACAGCATTCCCCTGTTAGGTGTCGAGTGTGGTAATCTATACTCATTGCTAATTTGGGAATGTTTGGTGTAGTGGTGAAATTGGATAGCCGGCTAAGGTGTAGCCAGTTCGTACAAAAATTCAGGATTTTCATAAATTAGGCGTCATTAATTGCACTATATTTCTATTATAACTGAGCTTGAAAAAATTAATTGGACCGAATTTTTACATGCTGGCTCATTGGATGATGCAGTCGCATTTTTCTATAAAAAATTGTATGAGCTGAGGGATAAATTTATTCCGTTAAAATGCTTAAAAAGTACTTTATATCCTTCATGGTACAACACGGCTCTAATAAAAATTTTAAAAGAAAAATATAAGTACCATCGTAAATATAAAACTTATCACAACTTATCTGACTATCATTCTTTCACTTTGTTACGGGCTAGAGCCATTGAAGTAGAAAAAAGGTGCTTTAACACGTACATGGATAAAATAGAATCTGCTATAATTAACAATCCAAGGTCATTCTGGTCATACGTAAAAAGCAAAAGAACTGTTAATGCATTCCCTAATGTGATGCATTATCGTGACACGGTCGCTGAAACAGGATGTGAGATAAGTAATTTATTCTCCAACTACTTTCATTCCACTTTCCAAAGCCCAGACCCCATTGTCTTACCTTCTAGAGAAAATGATAATTGCGTAACTAGCATTAGCTCCATTGAAATTAGTCAAGAAGAGGTGTTGAAGTTAATGAAATCCCTGGATTTAACCAAGGCGGGCGGTCCTGATTCTATTCCACCTATTTTTATAGTCAATTGTGCGGTTAGCCTAGTAGATCCAGTTTCTATCTTATTTAAGCGATCGGTTTCAGAGGGGACTGTACCAAGGGTGTGGAAATCTGCATTTATCACTCCTGTATTTAAAAAGGGGGATCGGTCAAATGTAGAGGATTATCGCCCTATTTCTAAAATATGTCTTTTTTCTAAACTTCTGGAAAGAATAATATATAAACAAGTATATGAAGCAGTGAGAAGTAATTTCGGTGAAGAACAACATGGTTTCCTTAGAAACCGATCTACAACTTCGAATCTTATACTCTCCCATGAATTTATATCTGAAGGCATGAACCAGAGTGCGCAAGTGGATGTTATTTATACAGATTATTCCAAATGTTTTGACCGAATAAATCATACTGTGCTACTGGATAAATTATTGTCGACAGGTATTCATGGAGACCTTTATCGGTGGTTTTCGTCATATATTGAGAATCGCACACAGGCGGTAGTACTAAAAGGGTACGTATCTGGCTGGAATTATGTTCCTTCTGGAGTACCTCAAGGCTCAATCCTAGGACCTCTGTTATTTACATTGTTTATATCTGACATACATAAGTGTTTCAAACATAGTTACATCCTACTTTATGCAGATGATATGAAGATACATAAACTTGTTAAAAATATATCAGATGCTGAGCATCTTCAAAACGACCTTACAAGTTTCGAAGAATATTGTGTGCAGAATAAACTCCAGCTAAACGTTGCTAAATGTTTCCAAATCACGTACTCCCGACAAAAAACTATTATTAATTTTGAATATAAATTACATCAACAAATACTTAACAAAGTCACTACAATTAAGGATCTAGGAGTAAAAATGGACCATAAACTTCTGTTTGATCTACACATTGATTACATTGTTAATCGAGCATCAAAGGCGTTAGGATTTATTATAAGAGTTTCAGCTGATTTTCGTTCATTAAAAACTATAAAAATTCTATATTGTGCTTTCGTACGTAGTCACTTGGAATACGCGTCACAAGTTTGGAACCCTCAATACGAAATATATAAGTCTCGTATTGAAGCCGTACAAAAGAAATTCCTTAGATACTTAGACTACAAAGCACGGCAGTATTCAGATGATTACAACCACCGTTGTAAAAGATATCACTTTCTACCGTTACACTACAGGCGTGACATTAGTGATATTTCATTTTTCGTTAATATAGCTAATGGGTCGATCGATTGCCCTGAACTATTATCTAAGCTACACTTACGTACTAACCTTCTAGGGCTCAGACGTAGACCACTTATGCAGATTGCTTCTGCTTTAACGAATTACAGAAAAAATACCTTTCTCTTGCGTGCAGCACATGCATTCAATAATGTGCCAAAAGACTTAGATGTAGATCTTTTTTGTACAAAAGCTATCACAGTAAAACGCTTACTAGCAAATAAATTCTTTATAGATGACTCCCGTATATGAGTGTCGAACTTTTATAATAAAAAAAAAAAAAAAAAAAAAAAAAAACTGTATATGTCACTATATAAATATATCTACATACTTATTTATTGCACAAAATTGCCGATGTTTACTTTTTTGTCGATATTGTTGTTGTGTATGGTCTGTCTCACTGGAGTAATGTATACAGCAATGTTTACCTTTTATGTAACTTCCGCATTATGTAGTCATTTATCGGCGGAAGCTTGTTGTTAGCAAATTAAGAAATACATTATGTTATTCAAATTATGATTAGTCTGTAAGCTTTCCTAAGAATAAATAAATAAATAAAATAAATAATAAATCGTTCCTCGGAGAGCATGTAAAATTGTCAGTTTTTTTTTCTATCGTATACAGGGTTATTTGTAAAACACCAGCATCCTTAAAAGGGGTCATTAAACTCATCATTATGAACAACTTTTACTATGGGACCAACACTGAAATCGCAAAAAAAAATCAGCTGTTCCATACATTTATGTTCACACTCAACAAAATGTATGGAACAGCTGTTTTTTTTTGTCTTATAGTAAATGTTGTTCATAATGATGAGTTTAATGACCTCTTTTAAGGATGCTGGTGTTTAACAAATAACCCTGTAATTTTTTTTTATCGTTTAAAAAGGCAGTGATACTCTAGTGGTACGCACTTCTGACTTTTCGGATTCTTGTGCGTTTAAGAAATTAATTATCACTAGCTAAAACGGTGAAGACAAACATCGTAAGGAAATCAGGCCAGAGAGATTTTTCAACGGTGTGTAAAGCCATGTCAGAGGCCTACGGGCTGTTTAAACTTTAGCTGTTCATTAACTATACGACGAAGAAGATGAAAGGGCATTTCTTGGGTTTGAAGACCTCTGACTTGACGAAGTTCTAACGCTATCAATGTAAATAGAATATACAAATACAATCATTTCAATTCAATTTCAATTTCAATCAAAGCATTTCAGCAGATGTCAAGCATACGAGCCTGACATGAAACTAATCTGGACACCCATTTGGTCCAGCTGTGAGACATTTGCCCACGATCACATTGTACAGATTATCTGTGGTTAGATTTATTTCATCTATTTTATTTTATTCTAATTTTATATTTTTAGTTTTTTATATTTGTTTGTGTCTCTAAATGCAGTGTCCAATCTTTCTTCTTCTTTCAGATGCCCTTTTGTATATCAAAATACTGTTTCTAGAACATTCGAAAACGCAGACATTTCAACACCAATCGTCTCATGCCGTCCTTAAATTAGCCCATCCTTGCTCCGCACTCTTAGATTGGACTAACTACTGTCCTACAGGATGTGCCCATTGCCACATACTCGCTCATCAATCCCTCAGTGGTACAATCAAAACTATATCTGTTTCACTCCCTCTTTGACTATAGCTTAAGTTAGAAGGAGAGGAAGCATGTGATGATTATGAGAATAAACTTATATTGATTTATTGATATGATGGAGGCCATTGGGCTATAGCCCTTTTGTTACGCTATTGTAGAACGAAACTGGATAAAACAACCTATTTGGGTACCTGATTCTTAGAAAAAGTTAACATTTTCTTAATGAATCATTTTTCTCCCAGAGATTTAGAACACTAAATTGACAACTGGAACGATGTTTATGTTTAAATAATAATGATAATAAGCAATATCATTGATTGAATTCTTTACTTTGAATGAAGGATAATTTTCAATTTTTTTATAAGAATCACACATTTAATCAAATGTTTTTGTGCTGTGATTTTATAATTTTGTATAATTGTAAACATGATTTTATAGCTCTCTGGAACTATGAAACTGAATCTAAAAAAGATTTGCTCATAGAATGTCAAACTGGGGCGGGCAGGAGTCGGTAGCTTAAATGGTAAAGTGATGCACGTCAGGGATCGCGGGTTCAAGTCCCGCCCGATTCAGTTTTATGTGGCGAGTTTCTTATTAAATAATTTCGTAGAGTTTTGCTCTACTGAGTAATATTATTCTTTATTGTAAAGTATGAACCCAAGCTGCGTGTTACGCACTTATGTGCGTATTACAAATTACATAATGAGACTGAAGGAATAGAGTGTGCACTACAATATCTCCTGCAGAGTTGATTAATCGCCGTTGAGATTGTCATAGTCCTAATAGTCATTTGTCATAACAAATTACGTTTATGTCGAAATCCGTTACAATTACAAATACATAGTTATATTTTAAATACATTGCATTGTTGCAAGAATCAGCTATTAAATATCAACCTTTATCCTTAAGTTTAAAATCAAGATCGTATAATTACAATTTTCAATAATCATTGACCAAAAACTTCCTACCAAACTCCAAAATCACAACTTTACCATCAATACAGAAACAATATTCAACATTATTCGTGTTTCACAATAATAAGTACTCACAATGACATTAAAACATTCCCTAAATATTAACATTGCCAAAGTTTGGAACTTAAAACTTTGCTTTTAAGTATATAAGTCTTGAACTCCTAAAAGTTCTTAGTAACTGAATCGGCAGTCGTTACATTTTCATTTCTGTCTTGTGTTAAATTTTGCCGATTTCATTCAGTGTCTTTCGTACTGTGAAATTATTTTAAAGTTGATTCTTAATTGTTATGATCGCTGCTAAGTTTAGAGTTTGACCACCGCAAAAGAGATATTAATTCTGTGATTCACTAAGAATAGTATAATATATAGAAAAGTAGATTACTTTTGCAATGGTTTAATTAAAACCAGTGCAAAAGTAATATACTCGTACTTATTATATTTTGACATTTTTTAATTTTCATTACTAGGTTCTGGCCCGCACGGCATGTTGATAAATTGTAGCTTATGTTTTATTCTAAAGTATAAGGTATAATACTGTAAAGTTTCATCAAAATCCGTTCAGTAGTTTTTGCGTGAAAGACTAACAAACATCTAACTTTTACATTTATAATATTAGTAGGATAATGTATGTCTATAAGATTATAGACCTTCCCTTAATGTCTAACAATGGTGCTAATTTTCTTGCACATGCTCTAAATTAATTTAGACTCGCCATCTCTCTTTCTAACAGAAATCATTAGAAAAAGATAGAAGATTTTTAGAGCAGTCAAACTAGTCCATTTGCGTGCTATCAACAAGAATTTAGTCGGCATGTCATAGAGGTCTCGTCTAATTTCACGTCAATTGCAAGGACGTAGACTCATTTGACAGCTCTAATTTGATAGTTCAATTTGCTGTCCTTTTTCAATGGTGTTTATTAGAAAGAGATATAGTTAGACTATAATTAGTTTAGCGGGATGTACAAGAGAGTCAGTACTAATGTCATATATAAATATTTGTTTAACGAAAAAAACAACCCCATCGCCATACCATCACCAAACAAAATCTCGGACGTAGAGCTCGGAACATCTAGACGCGTAACATTTAATTTGTGACATGACATCGTGACGCCACGTCAAAAACGTCACTGTTTGACGTCATCAAAAATTCTCATAAGCTCTTGATTTATGAGTTTTACCACCCCTTAAAAGGGGTGGCAACTAGCTGATAAACGACCCTTTCTGAATTCTTCATCGTAATTAAAAATGCTCGAGTCTAGAATTTAAATTCTTTGTTGACGGTTTTTGACACGTGGAAATATTGTCGGCTTATAATTAAAAAGGTTAGCATATTAAATAGCATGACCTTTAAGCAGAAGTCTTGGCATTTTCAAAATTAAACCAAAAATTTCGTGGTAGCGCATTGGTATACGGACCCGCTTTGCAAGCGTGTGGGTGTAATTCGAACCTTGCTTGAACCAATGTGTACTTCTTTAGTTAATCTAAGACGCCACTGACTAACGGTGAAGGACATCGTAAGAAAACCTGGACTTAATAGTCTGAAATTACCAACACGCAGAGACCTAGCGAGGTGATTAATACTCAATCCTTCTCTGTATGAGAAGAGGTCTTTGCCCTGCAGTGGGACAGTTACAGCCTGATTTATTTATATTTATTTAAACAAAAATGATACGCTATTAATACATAGTCTATTTTCAACCATATCAGAGGCCTACGAGCGGTTTAAACTCTGACACCAGGTTGTTCAACAACTAAACGATAAGAAGAAGAAGAATAGTCTATTTCAGCTGCTATGTGCGATATGTACAGTCGACTGCAGACCAGTGGTAACAATTTGACATTGATAGCACCCTTATTACGTAGAAGTAAAGGTGCTTTTCGTAGTGCAAGTGTTACCACTGTCATGCGGTTGACTGTACGATAAAAGAAATCATTGCAAGAAACTGTTCAGGGATGAGAAAAGTTTTTGTCAAAAATCATAGGCGGTTTCAATTGTAATACCGCCGAAAGAAAAATACTGAAATAAGGGTTGAACATTCAAAGAGTATTACGTATGAATAAAATGTACCTATTCCAATAACGCTGTGACTTTAGAGTATTTAGGAAAATATAGAGTGATAACGTCAACAAAATTGCCTTGTGCGGAGCGTGAGCAGGTCTCACCATTGAAATGTTAAAAAGTCATTTTTTTAATTACGTTTTCTAGTAATTTTTGCAAAATTTAACACAGCAGTTAATTATGATGAGATAAATGTAACTTTTTCGCTCGTGGAGCCTAGTTAAACCATAGTCGATCGAGGTATGACCGCGGACGGAGCTCATACCCGTGCTCACGGATCATACTTCTGTAGGGTTGCTCTATATTTTCTTACATACTCTAAGGCTGTGACGTTTCAAATTCCACAAATATTTTATTGAGAAAATAACATACGTATCTACACTTATGTAACTTCTTTGTGAATTCACGCACGATTTAGTTTTGAATCAAATAACAAAAAATATTCAATGAAATTTGTGCCTAACACAGTGGAACGTTTGGCTCAGTGGTTAGGTGATTGATTTTTGATTGATGGGCAGCAGGTTTGATTTTTATAGTGAGTTCTATTATTAGTTCGTAGTAGCTTGTGCAAATGAAACATAATTACATTTTAATTGTTGTTTGATAGGATAAGATCATTTCCATCTGTGTTAAATTAGACTCTGTGTTGTATGATTTTTTTTACAACTCAACTTTGTGATAAGCCTATAGTAGTATAATAGTATATAGTCTAACTATAACTCTTTTTAATAAACGCCATAGAAAAAGGTCAGCAAATTGAACTATCCAATTAGGTCTTATCTTATAAGACGTGCCGACTAAATTCTAGTTGATATCACGCAAATGGACTAGATTGAAAGCTCTAAAATCCTATCCTTTTCTAATGATCTCTGTTAGAAAGGGAGATAGTAAGTCTAACTTAGTTTAGAGTGTGTGCTTGAGAATAAGCACCAATGTGTCAATTTATGCATTCAATACATTAAACAACATATGTCAAAATTATGTACAATTGTATAAAGAATGTACATGTACAATTATATAAAGAATAGAGTAAACACTCGAACAATTACTTTGTGTACAATATCATGACTTTGTACAAACTGGTAAACAATTGATGGCCATAATGTTTAGTTTTATTGTGCAGTAAAAATAATATGTGGACATTGTTGTTTTATGACTTTTTGATGGCCAGTCTGCTAGTTATATTGTCTGTGGGCTGTCAAATTGAGGCCAATTCAATCACCTTTTGGACAATAAATTGTGGGAGATATTGGTTGAACGTAGTATTATGCTATTTATTTGATTTCCTTCCACGAAGCTGTCATGTCGCCGAAGAAAGCGGTGCAAAAAGAGAGGGAATCAAAGATCTTGCTCGCACCGTTTCAATTTTTTTGAAATATTTCCCTAAAGATGGTAAACAGAGGCGTGAAAGTTTGTATTTAGTTTTGCAGTTAATAATAAAAATACTTGAACTAACTTCTAAAATTTACTACTTTTAAATTTTAATAAATTGTGGGAGATATTGTTTGAACATAGTATTATAATATTTTTTAGGGAGAAAACTTTCGAACCTTCAGGCGTTAGTGAAAACAAGCATACCTATACAAATATACCTTTTTTAAAAATGAGGTGATGGCTTAGAGCACCCAACGGTGATAATGACGATAGCCTGCAGACAATGGTGATAATCTGATATACCTACCAGAAGCAGAAAAGACAAAGGATGATGTCAAATTGACGCAATCCGTAACAATATTACATTACAAATAAAAAGGAGATGCTGGTAGCGCTGTGATAATGCATTTTTTGTTATGATTATGATAATTAAGAATTTTCCCCGGAAATTTAGACTTTTCCCCGGACGCTTCTGAAAATTGTATGAGTGATCGACAGTTGTGGCGGGTGCCGCCGCCGGAGACACTTTCTAAAAACCCCCTCCGTACTTTCCCTAATGCTATCGAAACTAAACCGGGGAATCCCGGACGGATGGCCGCTCTAGCCAGAGGCAAGAACCTACTACTGGCATCTGGCGTTACCTGCTATAGTATTTTTAAACGGTTTTACTTAGCTTGACCTGTTTATTATTTGGTTCAAATTTAATAATCGATATTTCACCCCCTTCCTGTTGCCAGATTGATCTGATATTTGGTACACAGCTTTAGTTTTGATAACAAAACCGTTTTACGTAAAAAAAATTTTTACTTATATTATTTATCTAATGATTTCTTTAATTATCAAGTAATAGATCCAACCAGCTGTGTTTCAATGGCTGAGTTATTACAAGCAATTTATTTCACTTCTTAAAGATGATCTCATAGGTTAGCCGCTAAACAGATCAGAATCAATGATGTTATTTATTGTTTTTGAACGCCTACTTGTGTATGCTTACATTTACAAGCATACATTGTTCCTATCATGACAAACTAAAATAAAATGTTTAACGAAAGCATTTTTTCCGACGTTTCATTAAGTATTTATTTAGATAGAAATGTGTTGTTTAAAATAGGCCTCCTTTTTTGTAGTCGGGTTATAAGCAGATACTTTCAGATCAGATTCGTCATATACTCTACTACTCTTGGTTGCGTATTGGTCGAAATTTACATTTACAATACGCTGAAAAAATAAAAAGATCAATCGAAAATTCGATCGTATCGATCGAAACAGAAAAGAAAATGGTACTTATTATTTTGTCTGTGTATCTGTGTGTCTTTATGTGGAATAAAAACGCCGAAACGGATGAAACGATTTTGATTCAATTTTTTTTTATTTGAAAGATACCTATCATGATCGAGACTGTTCTTAGCTAAAATAAATGAGGTTTTTCTGAATCGGGGGTAATTTAACGGTAATTTTTAGGCTAACCCCCTATTGATTTATTTGAGTTCACTGCCCTACACACACACACACACACACACACACACAAATTAGTTCGACCTTTATACAATTATTGTAAAAGTGTGATAGTTTAGCAGAGCAGCTGTCAGGAATAAAACCTAAGACTCCGATGCGTCATTTAGGTCATTAAACTTAAATAATTTTGTTCTGACTATTAGCAAACCACAAGATGGCTTTCGACCACATAATAACTGTTTCTTAGTTGCCTACAGGAATGTAGGGTCAAACCTCGCTACGTTTTGCCTACAAACGGGCTAATGTGTTTTTCTAAGGTTTACATTGATATAAATATTATAAACAGGGTTATTTGTAAAACACCGGCATCCTTAAAAGGGGTCATTAAACTCATCATTATGAACAACTTTTACTATTGGACCAACCCTGAAATCGCAAAAAAAACAGCTGTTCCATACATTTTGTAGAGTCATGTGAACATAAATGTATGGAACAGCTGATTTTTATGTATGTAGCAGTTACTAGCGTAGCAGTGTCATGGCCCCGGGTGGCACAAAAAAATTTCAATCTGCCCTGGGCGGCGAAAACCTACCCACTGATATGTAGGAAGGTTCCAAAGTGTCTATGCAGGACCAGAAGATATGATATTATAGTGCACAAGTGTATGCGCATACACTGTGCAAGTGTGCACTCTCTATTCCCTCACGCGCATAGTCCGATGGGCCGGCAATCCGACCGGAGAGAGATCAAGCGCAGCGCTAACGGCTTCACGTGCTTACCGAGGCACGGAGTACCTAAGTGATTTATTTTATTTATTTATTTATAGACTCACGCCTATATTCCCCAGAGGGGGTAGGCAGAGGTGTGCAGTACACCCACGTTTCGCCAGCTATATTATAAGTCCCATGTAATAGGGGGCGAGCCTATTGCCATTAACCGGGCACAATTCCAGACTCCGTGCTGCTACTGAGAATTTCCTAATGGATAAACCCAATAACACTTTGCCCGACCCGGGGATCGAACCCAGGACCTCGTGCTCAGCAGTCGCGCTTGCTACCACTAGACCAACGAGGCAGTCCTAAGTGATAATAAATAATAATTTATAATCCGCACATAACTTACGAAAAGGCAGAGGTGCGTCTTGAGATCGAACCTGAGACCTTTGACTTGCCAGTTAACAGTCATAACACTAGATTATCGACCCACTATTATGCCATTAACACACTGCATACACCTCTGCCTATCCCCTCTGGGGAATACAGGCGTCTATAAATAAATATTTTTGTACCTACAGGAAAAATTAGTCCCGACCTTGACAATAAAATGAAATGTCTAATAACCCACCGCATTCACAAATTTTACCCTTTGGAAAACAGCGTGTAGCCCCGAATCTTTTTTACCCTTGTACCCTTATTTCAATAAAAGAAATCACACCGAGTGTGACCTCAGCTTTTGGGTTAAACATTTAATACGATGGTTTTGGAGGATTATGTAGAATTGGATATAGGATTTGAAAATACATACTATAATTTTTGCCTATATAAAAATTTTGGTTCATTTTCCACACCTAAGAGCCGATTTCACCATTCACTTTAAAAACCGAGTTTAATAAAAGTTCAGCCCTACGCAAATTTATTGCAGTTCTGAACTCAGTTAAACGCTTGAACCTAGTTTAACTTGATTGATCGCGTTTAGTGGTGAAATCGGCTCTTAATGATTTAGTCTAAGTAGTTTTATAGATACTAGTGCTCCAGACAGTAGTCGAAATTCGGCCGTTTTTAAAAAAAAAATATTTAGCTTTCTGCACTTTTTCTCTTTATAAACTTTTACTATGCCAAGTTTCACATTCCTCCATGCGCGACATATTTTTAAAAAGAGATCCATAGTTTTAGATTCACGTATTATGAAATAGATATGACAGATATAATAGAGTTAAAACCGTCAAAGTTTGAAAGAATTTACAACGGAGACTGCAAAATCTTTGAAAAGTCTGGCTCAAAACTTGATATAAATATACGAAAGTTATCCGGTTTAAAAGTAGTTTTACTGTAAGACCTAACTCTACACTAATAAAAAGGTAAGTAACCTGGGAATTTGTTTCAAGACCATTTGGCTCTCGGCAACGCCCACATCAGTCGTAATAAATAGCAAATGTTATGACGTGAAAATAAAACAAATTTATTATGTTACTAAGCGTCTCAAAATCAAAATCAATTTTTTTTTTTTTTTTTTATTAAAACTTGAGCGCATTTGACTGGATCTCACCTGATGGGAAGTGACGATGCAGTCTAAGATGGTACACACGAACTCAAGTAATGCCTATTCACTCTTGCCTAATACTCCTAGATTATAAGAATCGGGAAAAACTGACGCCGGCAATGAGTTCCACTCCTTCGCTGTCCGCATAATAAATGAGGAAGCAAAATGCTTCGTGCGGATAATCGGAATATCCACAACAAAAGGATGGTACCTAAGCCTGCGTCTAGTCCCCCGCAAGTAAAATGGAGCAGGGGGTATGAGGTCGTGTAGCTCCTGCGCACACTCACCGAATTTCACTCACCGAAATCTTTATTTGTAGAGCATAGTCATCGCGTCATGTCTGTCATGACGTCATGTCTCGCGTCACAATTGCATGACGCCAAACTTGACGCGACGCGACGCGAGCGTCACAACTGACATGCACGTTTTTGTTTTTATCATTTCAGAAACGAGAAACTTCACAAAATAGTTAATAAGAGTTAATTTTACTTTGATTATTTTAGTACTTAAATAGAAAGATAAGACAGAATGAAAACTGTTTATTAAAGACACACAGGAATACATGAAAACATAGATATACAGAGTTATTTGTAAAACACCAGCATCCTTAATTCATTAAACGCCATGCGGGGACACATGGTGTCCGACAAACAATAGAATTTGCATTGTGTCTGCAGTCTGGCAGTCAAAGCGTTAAAAGGGGTCATTAAATTCGTCATTATAAACAACTTTTACTATGGGACCAACCCTGAAATTGCAAAAATAAAAAATCTGCTGTTCCATACATTTTGTTGAGTCATGTGAACATAAATGTATGGAACAGCTGATTTTTTTCAGCTGGTGTTTTACAAATAACCCTGTATAGACCCATTGAACCTATACGAAGCCAAAAAAGGTACCCATTTCAGCATTATGCTGCAGCAAGAATATTAAATGCTTCAGCGCTAGTATTCTGATGAGTCCTGTAACTAAACCTAATCAAAACAATGAGAATATCAGCTGAATAATTTATTTATTTCAAGGCGCACGTACAGCCGCGTTACAATTACAGCAATGGTTTACATGATCAGGTTCAACAGTGCTTAACGCGATCAGTCCATGAATTAGTGGTAATTTTTGGCTTAACATTTTGAACGTTGAAATTGTAATTAATTTTAAATATTCATCGTAATTCCTCCTGACCGATTTTCGGTCACAGTAGCAACGTAGATTGGTCATTGAGCAAAGTGCTTTATCCCCTTACATCATAGTCCGATAGGACGGCAATCTGACACGTCACACGACCGAAGAGATATCAGGCGAAGGACCAACGGCTTTAAGCGCCTTCAATTCATCGTAAAATGCTGGTTTCGGCAATAATAAGACGATTGGAAATATATAATGTTTTCTACGTCTATTATATGTGGCTTTCACCTTATATTTCATAATTACGCTCATAGCACATGTCTATCAATAGTTCTGTGCTCCGAAATGCTCATTCCAAAACATTCTAGACGCTCACAACAAATGACATTTGTACTCACGCGTCTCAAGAGTCAAGATGCAATGTCGTTTTAACGAAGCTGATGAGTCCGCCTCTGTACTCCGAAGTCACATCCTCAATTTAATGAACGTTAAAAATGAGGTCGAAGATCATTCTTGTGATTGTAGTTATGATAAGCTTTGTCTGGCTTATTGAAGGGATTTTGTAGTTAGTTAAATGAAACTGGTGCAAGTCAGACTGGCTCGGTAAAGGGTTTGATTGCACAATGGCTTTTCTCATGCTATCCGGGTCCCATTCTTGTCTATAAGTAGTCCTTTTATAATGTTGCGCCTGTAAGAATACAAAAAAATAATAATTCAAATTCATAATCGTGTATGGCTTTACCCCTTATATGGTTTTGACCCAAAGCTCAATAAATAAGTTACTAGCGACCCGCCCCGGCTTCGCACGGTGACGCTAGTATGTATGTATTATACATATAAACCTTCCTCTTGAATCACTCTATCTATTAAAAAAAACCGTATCAATATCCGTTGCGTAGTTTTAAAGATCTAAGCATACATAGGGACAGACAGACGCGGGAAGCGACTTTGTTTTATACTATGTAGTGATGTTGCTCTTGTAGAATACAAAAAGGGAGATAATTCAAATTCGTAATCTTGTAGATGGATTTACCCTTTATGGTTTTGACCCAAAGCTCAATATATATGTTAAGATAAAGTTAAATACCAAATCAGGTTTTAGGGTACAAATTATCACAATAGTTACGGGTAATGAGCAGTATTGTAATAAGTATTACTGAAATCAACACAGATGTAGTCGCGGGCGGAAGCTATAGTACCTACTTAAATAAATAAAATCATAAATAAATTAATGACAATAATATAAGCTTTCTGACTCCGCACGGCTTTACAAATCTGTCATGTAACCAACCCTTGCATGACAAGGTCAAGTTTACTTAGTAAACCAAATGGTACCTACTGCTGGATGTAGGTCGTGCCTTATCTGGATCTGTGAGTACCTGTATCATGTCATGTACGTCATGGTTATGTAACGTTACCTCTGCGGGTTTGGTGTTTACTCAAATCAAATTTATTTATTAACTGACTTCAAAAAGGAGGTTACAATTCGTCTGTAAAAGTATCCTGCTGACCGAATTTCAGTCACAGCGGCCAATCTCAAATGAAGGAGATATTATAGTAACTACACTAGTTATGTTTTAAGTATAACCTGAATTTTCAATGACCATCCAATTTTTAGTAGGTAATCAGGTTTATGAAACTGAACAACTTTACCCAAGGAACATAGGTGGAAATCTGAAAACGAAAATTCAACGAGTCACGTGACCAGTCAAAATTGAAAAGTCAATCTTCGATTTTTAGATTTCGATCTATGATCCTAGTAAGTTTTTTTATTGGGGCAATTCTGACTCAGAGTTGTACATCAACAATACGATAAAAAATAATTATTATTTATTATATAAGATTGCGTTTTACCGTGGCTTGGTCCAACTTTTCAAGGATAAAAAAAATATCATTCCGTTGCACCGTTGCTGAGTAAAAAAAATCCAACAAACGAACTATCGCTTCAACAATATTTGAATTTAGACTGAACTAATAATACATAGATGTTTGTACTCTTTTTTACTTCTAAGTATAAAACGACAGAGATGGGTATATTAGACATCTCACAAAAACTGTTAGAATTCGCGTGGTCTGGAAATTTGTACTAGAGGTACATAACAATAGAGTGCCATAAATATCTCCACACCCAACTGTAATGTATTGTGTAGGTAGCGTCTAAGGGAGCTATCGATCTAAAATCTAGTGCGGGAGCGTGGGGTATAATCTGTTTGCTTTGTCTGCCAGCGTTTACTTAGTGTAACTAGCTCTTATACTATCTTTTAGATGCCCAGGAGACTAGAGAAATGGATTTCATTTAAACGTGTGTTAGTTATTGTATTATTTTTACTCGATTCTGCGCAAAATATTGATTGCAGATGTAGGTCACGCAGCTGCCAAGCTGAAATGCTACTGAGCTGGTCAAATATGGCTTTTTTTGGCAAAAAATCACTACACATTGGACATTTTTGCCCATAATAGAGGGCAGAAATTGGTAGCGCGGCAGGCCTAAAAAAAGTTAGTGCGGTGAACTGGAGTCTCCTTTGAAGAACTAGACTTATTATGTATTATCCAGTTTTATATGGAAAAAGGCGAGTGGAAAGAGGAAAGGATGGCCTTTACCTGCAGTGGGATAAGTTTGGCTAATAGTAATAGTTATTGTAAATGAATAACGGCTCGGAGTGACAGCCTGGCACACAAACGGTATTATTATTTTTTTTTTTCATTTATTATCATCGTATTTTAAATGGTTGTTCTTGGTTCTATGTTTTTATTAACCAATGATTTCCCGGCAAAACTACTATTGATCAACCTGTAAAGTCAAATCAACTTTTGCCTGTTTTGTCAGTCAAAACTAGGTAAGTTCTTTTGACCGGCCAAAAGTTTTGACTGCAACATAATTTATACACATTGAGTGAGATTAGTTTCAGCTAAATTGCAAATCAGTGAATTTTGGGTCTTGACTCAATATTATTAAAATAAATAAATCAGCCTGTAACTGTCCCTATGTAGGGAAAAGGCCTCTTCTCATACAGAGAAGGATTGAGCATTAATCACCGCGCTAGCTCACTGCGTGTTGGCAATTTCAGACTATTAAGTCCAGGTTTCCTTACGATGTTTTCCTTCACCGTTAGTCAGTGGTGTCTTAGAATATCTAAGAAAGTACATATGACATTGAAAAAGTCACATTGGTACATGCCAGGTTCGAACCCACACCCACTCGCTTGTAAAGCGGGTCCGTAACCAATGCGCCACCACGACTGCTATATAAATTAATATTATTAAAAGCGATTTTTCATTTTATCTATCCTTCCAACTGTATATATAATATCTAGTTACGTCTTCAACAATGCTATTCCAACCGGTCTGACGATGATCGCGCGATAGTTGTGCAACAGCCACTACCATAACTAGTTACAGATCTTGATATTGAAATACGGTCTTTGAACTTGTTGTTGATCGACTTGTAAATGTTATGTTAATTGTAAACCAGTTGTCTGGGTCATTGGTTTGATTATTAGGGTCCGATTTTAGAATTGATTATTTTATTATAAACACGAATGGGTTGTGTCTAGCTCTCTGACAATGTTTGCTGGATAGCGAGTACACTATACACTTTGATAGTACGTTTTTTTAATAATTATCGTAAGTTATATTGTAGGTACCTAAGTAGGTTTGCGAAGCGCACTAGTAGAATCCGGCGCCGTCCGATACAGTGCAAGGGGGGAATGCACCCAGAGGGAAATGTTTTCAGTTGGGGCAAGCCCCACATAACCTTACGTCCTCGGACTACGGTATGTGGTAGGAACATGTTTTACTCCCCCCGGCCACAAAAAAAGTATGTGTAATATAATTGCATTACTTTTTGGAAAGTATTTTGATTCAATTATTACGAGGAAATAATGGCATGACATGTAGCATAGCAAATTTAAAGTTAAACATTTTTGTAAGTACAAAGAAATATTTGACCATCGTGCAAAGATAGAATTTAAGGAAAATTTAAGCCCATGAGCTCTTATAGGATTTTAGTTAACCTCGATTTGCAAAGAGGCTTGTGTACAATCGTGGACAAAGCCGGTGCACCACTCTTAAGGTTAGAATCGCTTGCACCCGGCGTCCGAATGTAGCGTTAGCCCCGCCCCTACGCATGTAGCATCATTTAAACCATTTTGATCGCAGAGGTGCATGATTCGTCTGCCATAGAAAGTATCTATCCTGCTAACAATTTTTTTTTTTAATTTTAATACATTTTATTTTAAAAAGAAAATACTCAATTCAAACATAAAGATTGGTCTAATTTTCCTGGAAGTGCTTGGAAATCAAACTCTAATCATTAAAGGATCTCTAATGACTTTCAAACGCATCAATTGAACCTTTTTTTTCTTTTTACAGGTAAACATCGACTCGACACCGGGATTATCCTTCGTAAGGTAAGTTGAAAATCCCAATTACGAGCAGCGACACGCATCCGCTCGTCTGAAAACGGTTTTATAGCTGCCTTTCTTTTTGCTATGTAAAGCACAGGTCACACTGCAAGCTGTGCTAACCTAGCTTAGCTAGCTCACGTAGCTACAGGGTTTTTTTCATTTTTTATTCAAGTTCGGCGTGAGCTGCGCTTCGGTGCAGTAAATAGCTGACAAAAACAACATATTATCTAAACAACAAGGCAAGAAAAACGAATACAGGATTTATTTTTTTATTAATATGCGACACTAGAAGCTGCATAAAGTTATATCAGGGGCAGTTCAATATTTTTAAATTCCCTATTTTGGGTACAATCTACGTATTTCTTGTTTCTCTGATAATATAGGTTAAAAATGGCGCAGGAAAAACTGCTCAGGGAATAATTATACTATAGGTACATTTTCTTTATAAAACGGTAAAGCTTATAAAGATTTGCAGATTTTTCAGTACATACCTATTTAAAGTAAAAAAAAAAAACTCTTAAGCCCTTAAGATTAGCGTCTAGACAAACGGAGCCGTACGGAGCCAGCTTCGCTCGCAGTGGCAGACAAACATTATACCTTACGTTCTATCAAAGAAAACTACAATTCCTCAGCGTTAGAATTCCATTGACGGTTTTGTTTTACGTAAAACCAAAGGCGTTGTTGAAAACATGCGATAGAAACATAACATGTTTCTGTTTGTGAATAGTTTCTAGTTAGTTACACTTGCATTTTCTTTTACGAGGGAAAGTAAAACGTGCTATAAAAGTCGTATTGGTGTTGGAAGCGTCGATTTGGCCGACATGTAATTTGATATGCGTCAATTAGAGTGATTGATAACTATGGTCTGGTATAGACGTAATTTGAACGGGCTTACTGGCACTGGACGGGGCTACGAAGTGCGCTAGTACCCGGCCCCATCCGATAAAGAGCGAGGAACATAGAGGGGGCGATTTTTTTTGTGGGTGCCCCACTTAGCCGTACGTCCTCGCATGCACTGATGTTGCACCGTAGATTATGACACCACAAAATTTTAGCTAGATTCGTAAAACATGCCTACTTTATAATATTATATTGGAAAAACATTAATTCAACATAAAGTTTCATCAAAAATTTCAGTTTGATCAAAAGGTATTATTTGGATATAAGGTCGAACCTAGAAATAAACTAATTAAAAAGGTAAACTTAATCTAAAAGACCGCTATCGTTATTATTAAAATAATAACTTTTGTGAGTCATACGAAATAAATACGAGAAATTCTTATGTATGAAATGATTAGCATAATATGTATTTTGATTGGAAGGTTATTTCAAGCTCTTTAAACGCTAAAATACGCTTTTCATTCTAAAAAGAAAAAAATACAAGGCATTGCTTTATTTTTACCTTGCTCAAATAAAGGGTCCCATTTGCAGAATTTTCCGAACAGAATGAACATTAACCCCATAAGTATTATTTTAAAATTTTCATAAAACAATCAGCAAATGCCCGAGTGTAACGGACGTATGAATACATAAATTAAGGTACATGTACCTACAGACCCTTTGAGCCAGAGGTAAAGAACCTTTCAAGTGTGTATTTGACTAGTTAAGCTAATTTTTGGAAAACAAAATGTTCAAAGCTCTTTATGTAACAAGCACCAAAGGAAGATTGCTACGTCAAGAATAATTAAATAGACTTTGTAAGTTGTTATTTTTTAATGATAGGTTATAAGGTGGTATGATTTCTTCGTTTGTTCGTTTTTTGAGTTTATAGCTGCCCAAGTGGCCATTTATCACTCGCTTCTAAGAGCAACTCTTGACCCCTTGACACTTATATCTAATTTTATATTTTTTATTTATTTATAGCGACCTTTTTGTACCAATTATTTATTTGAATTCGGGTACTAAATAGAAGCAAAGGTACTAATACATGCAATTTCAAATATTTGCTTTGGTCCAATTATTATCTTCATTCTCACCATCAATCATTATCAGTGATTTAAAACCATCCGTCAAACCTATCCTGATCTATCAATACGAGTACAAAATTACCAATTCGCCATTTTTTTTATGTAGCAAAATTTTAATAAAGTCGTGTAATAATATTTTGTCGTTTATATACCAAAGGTTTGTCATCCCTGCCTTAAGCACGCAAGCGTCCGGCTGACTCTGCAAACTAAATAGGACTCTACTAACAACAAAATACTTTTTTCATTATGTAAAAGGCCTATGTTTGACCAGAAACCCATCTGAAGGTTGTGAAGTGTTGTGGTCTACGATGGAACATACCTGGCTTTAATGGAGGAGGATGTATAGTGCTACTCAAACGTTTATTTTGGAGTCGGTGCCAAGCTAAGCGGGTTCCAGATTCAATCACCTCATCCTAAGCTTGCAGGGAAACTTACCAAGTATAAACCCATTTTTACCCGACTACAAAAAAAGGAGGGTTATGATTTTAATCAATACCTAAACCAATTTGAGCTTCGTCGACACGATTTTTTTACGTAGATAATTTTTTACCGCGTAATGAAAATATTGTGGAAGACATAGTTAGTATATTTAATTATTTTTTTTAAATTTATTCTGGTCGAATAAATTTGTATTTTAAAAACACGAATTTGTTAGGTTTTCTTGAATTAACAAACTATTAAGTGCAAATTATATTTAAAAAAAATATAAGTTTAATTTTTAATAATTTTAACAAAAACATTAGAAAGCATTGTACATCAAAAACACCTCGAAGTTTATTATAATAATTATTATAAAACTGTGAGATAAAGAAAAAAATATTTTCAATCCAATTTCTTGGAATCCATCCCGAATGAATCACAGTTACTGTTATTATTATAAATTATAATCAAGCAAAAGAATGATAAATAAAATAGTAATTATGAATAATGTTTTTTAAAAAAATGCTATAACAATATTTTTCCCTTGGAATTCTTCAATTCAATCATATTTCTAAGAATCTTACTCTGTTTCAATGTTCTTTTAACGTCATGAAAGAAAAGGTTCGTGATCTCTGTCTCTGAAGGTCTAATGACAAAGGTTATAAATGAACAATGGCTGAGACATAGTACCTTCACCCTATAGAAATAAAAACCATTTTTCAATAAGTTACCACTGACGGGCTCTCATGCTCTGTCATCTAGGAAGCGATAGGTAACATTTTTGATATTAACAAAATGCTAAGAGTTTAAGGACATGTTTCCTATGCATATGCTTTTGCTTATTAAATAAACATATTTAATAAGAAATTCGCAAACGAAACTAACTCGGGCACACACGCCAATATGGCGCCTAGATCGCGGGTTCAAGTCCCGCCCGAAGTGCCTAATGGTCTAAATTACATGAATAAAAATATTCTAAATGCGAATGTAAGTTTGTTTGTTACCTTTTCACGCCTTTTCACCGATTAACCTGAAATTAAGCTTATCGACGGTGGAAATTTCAAACATTTGATTTGTCGATATAGTCGTTTTCAGGTGTACAGAAACGGACAAAGGGAATACCTTTCATCCCGAAAAAAAGTACTGTTCCTAAAAACAACAATAACGTTCTTATGATAATAGATGGCGCTACGTATCTTTTGAATCATGATCGAAAATTAAATTTTATTAATCGCGGTTGACAGCTGGTAAATTAAAAAAATAAATAAGCTAGGTACACTTAATCCAAAGAGTTCTACAGAAATCTATCCCAATATAATTTAAAATCGCGGCCACAGTATAATCGCCAGTAATTTCCATCCCTCTAACACCCCTTGATAACCCCTTTGTAAACGAACGCGATGATGTGGCGTTTAAAATTTTGCCCGGGCTTTATACGGGCTATTTTACTTTGCCCGGGATATTTTTTAATTGAGGAAATTGCCGCTTTTGTTGGTTAACCTTACTGTTTCGTGTTTTACAAAGTGCATGTCATCCGCTTTCTTGTGTATGAATCAATGATTTGCCCCAAATCAATTTGTTATGAACGGAACAACTTTTTAACGGATATAATTCGCGTTTTTATTTTGATAATACAATCCTGACGTTTCGAGTACTTTGCAGCACTCGCGGTCGCAACGTCAGGATTGTATTATCAAAATAAAAACGCGAATTATATCCGTTAAAAAGTTGTTTCATTATGTTGAGTGTTCGCGAAAGTTTGAGACTATATTTGTTATGGACGGGTTTCAAAAATGTTTCAAATGTTTGCCATAATGTTTTGTTTCATAATGGTACTAGTTTTAAAATTATGTATTTTATAATGAAAATGAAAATCTTTATTTGTAAACATAGGTTGGGTTGTTACAATAGATTTGGCGCGAGTCCATCTATGTTTTGCGTTAAAAGCATACAAATTTATGTGAGAATAATTAATTATATAACATTAATTCATGTAGGTATTCAATCAAAAGTTGATTAGTAAAATATGACTAGGTAATAAATTGTTGTTTCATGTCAATTCAGTGTATTGTATATAAAAAAAACAAAACAGCAGATTTGCGAACAAAATAACACGTCCCCATAGAGTTCTCAGTAGCGCCAGACACTATGTTTGTCAGCGTCAGACACTAGTTTGTCTGACATATCGCTGAACTGAACCTACTGAATCTCGCAGTCATGAGGTACAAATGCACATATTTTAATTAAATTTAATTTTTATGTTTCTAATGCGTTTTTTTCTATAATGTCTGTCAACGATGATACGCCTCGTCGTAAAAGTTACAATATTCTATTATTTTTATGTAAAATTAGTTTTTTTTTTTGGAAATAACAATAAACTTACATTAAGTAATTGTTTTTGTCAACAAAATGTTTTTAACTTTGCACGTCATATTACGTGGCAAAACATGTAGATCATATTTATTTTTAACCGACTTCAAAAAAGGAGGAGGTTCTCAATTCGTCGGAATCTTTTATTTATTTTTTTTATTTATGTATGTTCACGATTGTCTAATAACACCTTACATGCAAACTATTTTGTATTGTATACAAAATATAGGTATATTTATTGTTAATAAAATTGTTCTATTCTATTTTTTTTTTATATTCTTTTTTTGTTAATAATGTAATGTGTACTAAACCTGTGCTGAATAAATCCATTATTTCTTTCTTTCTCAAGTCAATAACACAAGCGCGTAATATACAAAACTTACGTCACAGAGCTAATAACATTTTATGAATGCACGCGGCGTGTCCACAATAGAATATGGAAGCGCCACGTGTGCGACAAGTCGGCTGACTGGAACACTTTCTTTGAACTAGTAATCAGTGGGTCGGATAAAGGCATAAGAGGTAGCGTTTTTTGCGCTGTTTTGCGCTGAAATTGCACTTTAATTTAAGCACTTGTGAAGTTGGAGTTCATTTCGTCTTGTCATTTTACAATAATTTGCTTTAATACCCGAAATGACAAAATATTAATTGGATATTTGTTGATTTGTTAGTTATTTGGACAATTTGTTTCCAAAAGCATCTAAAAAAATATTGTTGTGTTGGCACTTACAACATAAAACCTTCCTATAAATAGTAATCTTGTAAGTTTTGAATATTGTTTTAAAAAATGAATCTAAAAGTAATTAAATAAAAGAATGATCATGAATGATGAGAAATTTTCAAACTTTTATTCCAAGTACTCATTTTCTGTGCAGATGCAGCCGTACACAAATTTTACCTTTTGTTTAGTAAAAATTTTGAGCATTTTTTCCGAGTATTTTTTTCTTTTTAAAATATTTAGTATTTTTATTAGTTTTTGCGCCCATTGTAGTATTGTTGCAAAAATAATGTTTATTTTATTTTATTTTTTTTCAAAATTTTACGCTTTTTCCTATAACTTAACCCTCAACATCAATCAGTAGTATCGACAAATGCGAGTAACGGCCGGTTGCTACACGCAAGGTTATGTAAGAAGAAAGAAATACTCGACGCGAATACTTATTCTGCACAATTTTATTAGGATAACGGTTGTAGGAAGCACGCCTTCCGACTAATAAAATTATTGCTATTATGTCGGAAGATATATAAAATTATGTTACGCCTTTGTTTGACGTAGAAGCGTTGCAAAAGACACACACACAACACAGCTCATTTCTTTGGTATATAAGAAATATTTTCTCCAAATTTCAAGTCTCTTAGGCGCTGTCTCCACAAGCGAGAGAATCGCGGCGATATTATCGTCGTGCCACGTATGTCTATGCACTATGGAACCGTCTCCACACAGCGATACAATCGTCGAGTAATTTTATATGAAAACGCCGCGATTCTCTCGCTCGTGGAGACAGCGCCTAAAAGACTTGAAATTTGGTTGGATGGTTTAGGCTGTGCGTTGTCAGTCAGTCACGATACCTACAGTTTTTTAAGTAGATATAATTATAGATATTAAAACAATTTTGTATGTTATATAAGGTCGGGCACATTATAACTAACTATAACACCTAAGAAAACTAATTAAAAAGATAAACTTAATCTACAAGACCGCGTAGGCAACGTTCCCAAAATGCTGACTGCATGCCTCGCTGGATAGCCATTTTGTATTATACTTTATTTTCTTTTATAGTTTATATGAGGCCTGTGGATCTTCGTCTAAAATAATATATTTTTTATAAAAAAAAGTTTTTAAGTACCCTATACAGGGTTATTTGTAAAACACTCGCAACCTGAAAAGGGGTCATTAAACTCATCATTATGAACAACTTTTATTATGGGACCAACCCTGAAATCGCAAAAAAACAGCTGTTTCATACATTTATGTTCACATAATTCAACAAAATGTATGGAACAGCTGTTTTTTGGCGATAACCCTGTATACAGATATATCGACTGTATTTGCGTAACCCATCAAATTTACAAGTGCAACAACTCGCTACACGGTATGCTCTTCAAGGTTCAAAAAACAAAACTTCAAACGGGCATCGAGTAACACACGCCCCACCAAAGTTCTCGGGTCAATCCTGCTCATATTTCTTCAAACCCCTTACGACCCCATGGGAAGCCATGGGGTTTCAGGGATCACTGTCGATAACAATTTTCGTTACAGTGGCAGTGGCGTGCGTAGCAATTGAAGAAAGGGCTAGCCACTTTGGTTATACCTATTGGTATATTTTCTAAAAAAAAATATTTATCTGCAAAAACATAGCTTGCATTGCTTCCAAAAAAAGACTTAACACTCGTCACAAAGAGAAACTTGCAGTATCCACTGGTTTTTTATTTTTTGGTTCTACAAAAAATCTAAAATCTAAACCTAAGGGAAAGCCCAGGGAAAACAAATCTAACATTAGCTAAAGTAAAGCATCTGCCTGATGCCTCAGCATATCTATCATAGGATATCTTTAATAATTGTTGTGAACTCATTTACAACAGTTATTAAAAAGATATCCTTATATCTACAGCCTATTAAAATTTAAATATTTTGATTATGAACTTTTCTTAATACTCATGGAACTTAGATCTTTAGCAACCCCGTCTCTTTTGTTTGGTAGGCACGCCATTGATAAGTAGTACGGGGTTTTCGAAACCCTGAGATATCCGTGATCGTAAAGTGTATGGGGGCCATCAATCATAATTTCGCGTGTATTCTCTAAATGTGTTTGTTTGTTTCTATTATAAGAATAATTGTTTAAGTATCGATAATAAATATTGATTTGTGTTTTGGTTCCGACGCGCGACGCCAAGAAATATTTGCTTCAAAACTATTTGATGCTTGATTTTGTGGTGTAAGGGGTCATGTACTTGTATTTCTCGTTTGTTTTTATATTTATAAGCAGTCTACAATATGGCTTTAGGTACTTCCCGTGTATAAGTGGATTTTTTTACATGTTATAGCGCATGTTAGTATAATATATGGGTTATTTGTAAAACACCAGCATCCTTAAAAGGGGTCATTGTGAACAACTTTTACTATGGATCTGGAATCAGCTGTTCCATACATTTTATTGAGTCATGGGAACATAAATGTATGGAACAGCTGATTATTTTTTTCTGCGATTTCAGGATTGGTCCCTTATTAAAAGTTGTTCATAATGATGAGTTTAAAGACCCCTTTTAAGGATGCTGGTGTTTTACAAATAACCCTGTATAATTATTTAATAAGAAATTTTATTTTTTAGTAATCACATCACATCACAAATTGTAAAAGACCAAATTCTCTAGAATAACACTCCGGATAAATGCGTTTTTAAAGTGAGGAAATTAATGCTTCACAATCTACACGACACGCGGTATAACCAGCAATTATCCAATGAAGGAAATTGGTGTGTCGAGTGCAATTCACGCAACTACGAGTATGTTGAATGAATACTGAATTTACGATAAAACGATACCTAATTCTGTTGAAAAAAATACGATATACGATAAAAGAAATAGGAAAGGAACTAGAAATTTGATAGGGCAGCAATACGATAGCTCAGTTAGTAGTATGACCGTTAACTGGCAAGTCAGAGGTCTCAGGTTCGAACTCACGCCTGTATTTCCCAGAGGAAGGCAGAGGTGTATGCAGTACACCCACGTTTCGCCGGCTATGTTATGTCTCATGTAATAGGGGACGAGACACTTGCCAACCGGGCACAATTCCAGACTCCGTGCTGCTACTGAGAATTTCCTAATGGAAAAACCCAATAACACTTTGCCCGACCCGGGGATGGAACCCAGGACCTCGTGCTTTTAACTATCGTCGAATTCAATCACTGCTTACAGATGTCATTTATTGCTTACAATTAATATGAACCTTTTTTATTTTTATGCATTTATTAAATGAATACTTACATTATTGTTGCTAATATTTTAGTAAAGACTACTTCTAGTTCCAACAACAACAAAACACCGACTTATACTCACTTACACAATAACAACATCGCGCAAGCCCTGATTATTCAATCGTACACATTCCATCAGCCGCCATTTTGATTTCTTGCTCCATTACACGAACCGTTTTTGAATTATTCGATTGTTATTGTTGTAATCACGTTTATGCAGTTAGCCGTTATTGAGAATCTAAAGTGATTGTTTTATCTTTATGGAAAGTATTTCGTTGGCATAGTAGCTATTACGACTACTACTGGGGATTCTTTGGTCGAAATTAAACCTTCAAGCACTAAGAAATCAGGAGAGGATCAGTCAGAGGATAGATCAATAAAGAAGGTCAGTCGTAAGTAAGGGAAATTTACATATTGCTTAGTGAAATGATGTCTTTTTTCCTAATAAAAACAAAACAAGGTACACACTGCTACACATCAAGCTATAAAAAACCAGTATGAACTGACCTCGCATTGTATAGGCTCTTCATACAACAAGATGTCAGCTTATACTGAAAATGTTAGCTTCATGTGGAGCCGTTTGTACCTATCTTGCTCGTCATTAGCACTAAAATCAAAGTGCATTTTTATTTGTGTTATCTCAACATTTCCAATGCTATAACCAGTTTGTTGACATGATAGGAAAAAGAACTTCTTATCGGACGCAGTTTCCGTGGAACTCCTGTACTATTTTTGTTGCCAGGACAAAAAGCTTTACATCATGTAACAATAGACCAGGGCTGGCAAACTTTTGGCATGGAACACAAAACTGTTAGTGCTGTGTTTTATTACATGGAAAAGAAAGAAAGAAAACAATTTATTAGGGACTCGAACGTAAATACATGAGAACATAGAATACTATGGTAGAATTTATATATTTATGGTAGAATACTAGAACTATGGTACCTGTACGAGGCCAAAAAAGGTAGCCATATCAGCATTATGCTTCAGCAAGAATAATTTAAATGCTGCAGCACTAGTATTCTGATGAGTATAGTTCTGTTTAGTCTGTTGCGTTTATTGTGAGCGGTCAAAAAAATCAGTTGTAATAAATGCTCAGAAGAGAGAAGTTAGACTAATTGTTAGATAGACAGTGGCTTCGTAGTAAAGGGTGCAATTCCGCATCAGATTAGATTAGAAGTCGGTCCTAAAATGTTTAAGAATGTAAACTACAATGCTTGTGAGACTCTCCGTCTGTCTTTCTTGTTTTCCGCGACAACCGATTTTTTGGGAGTGCAGATTTTTTGAATACATTATATCTTTTCTTTTTCCTGTATATTTGATGAACAACCTGGTGTCAAAGTGTAAACCGCCCGTAGGCCTGTAATTTGAAAAATCTCTCAGGCGTACTAATTTTCCTACACAGTTTTAGAAAGTGATAGTTAATTTCCAAATCCAAATAGTTAGACTTGCTTGCCTGGGTTTCAAACATACGATATTTAACTTAGCAGTTTAACGATCATACCACTAGGCGATACTGAAAACTATCTATATGTGTAGTAATTACTATAGTATTAATATAGTTTCTTCACTAATTTATTTCATCGTATTTGTTTTTAACTAAAATCGATTTCGCAAAAAAGGTTGCACACACCTGCACTAGACAATGACGTCACACGTCTCATTCGACACTTTTGTGGTAAGACGAAGTAAGTACAAGTAAGATAACTAGAAATGGCTCCCATTTCCTCCCGGCAAACATACACAGTTCTCCAATTTCCGACTTCGACGCCTTGTGTACGTCGCTTTGTAACTAAGCACGGAATTTCTGTACAAAGTGTATACACAGGTATATGTATGTAGTAACAGTCTCCCCGTGACTAAGTCCACGTGATCCTAGAAATAAAATGTGAAAATTTGTGAGGATGGATGGATGTTTGTTAGTCTTTCACGCAAAAACTACTGATCGGAATTTGATGAATCTTTACAGTAATTTAGCATCATACAATTTATCATCATACCACGTGGGCGAAGCCGCAGGCGGAAGCTAGTAACAATTAAATAAATCGCACCCACGCGAAAAGCGTTTGTCATATTTAGGTGATGATATTATGTATTGATGGATGAAGGGGAAGAATTAGACCAAAGAAAAGATGAATGGAGCGCCTAAGAAAAAGGAGTAAATGCTCAGATTTAATTCAATCCAATTATGTAGTTTATTTCCAATAACATGGTTCCAGTAATGTCTTTAGTTGACTGCGGGTAGAGAAGAATAGAAGAAGAAGTAAGAAATGAGCTCGGTAGCCATCTATAAGTAAAGAATTTTTATGAATCGGTTCAGTAGTTCCAGATATATGTATTATCCACTTTAATGGTCGTGTTGTGGGCAAAGATAGTGGACGAATTTTCAAAATCGGTTGAGTATTTCGTACTTACTTATTCAAACAAAGAATTCTTACCTATTTTTGTGAATTTTTTACATGTTATAGCACATGATAGCTTATTAAATATAATTATTTAATAAGAAAATTTGAAAAAACAACTGTATCCCATCCGTATCAGTTGTTTTTTCAAATTTTCTTATTAAATAATAATTCTTACCTATTAAAACATAGTGAAGATAATATATTCAATCCAATAACAGTCGAATAAACAACAAACGTAGAATCGTGTAATTCCTGTCCATGTGATAACTGTTACGTTATTGTAACTGTTACGACGCGACATGTTATTTAATATAACTACTCATATAGGTATGCAATGTAGCGGTAGATAGCTACATGTCTATGTATTTTGTGGTAATAGTCGGTATGTGCTGGGTTTAACGGGATATAGGTCGTATGAGTAGTATTTATAAGGGTAGTAAAGAAGCCTAGAGGTATGTTCGTTGACTGGCAAGTCAGAGGTCTCGATTTCGAATCCAAGGCGCGCACCTCTGACTTTTCGTAAGTTATGTGCGTTTTATAAATTAATTATCACTCTCCGTACCTCGGATAGCACGTTAAGCTGTTGGGCCCGGCAGTCAATTGTAGATCTTTGACAATCGTTACGGGTAGTCGGAAGCCCGAAAATCTGATAACCAGTCTTACCAAGGGGTATCGTGTAACCTAGTATCTGGGTTGTGGAGGTCTGATAGGCAGTCGCTCCATGTAAAACATGGTATTCAGCTGCATCCGGTAAGAATGGAAGCCGACCTCAACATAGTTGGGAAAAGGCTAGGCAGATGAGTAAAGAAGCCTAGAGGTATGTTCGTTGACTGACAAATCGGTGCGGTGTCTGGTTTGAACCCAAGGCAAGGACCTCTGACTTTTCGTAAGTTATGTGTGTATTATAAATTATTTATCACTAGCTCCGTGCCTAGAAGAGCACGTAAAGCTACGGCTTAAGCTACCGGATAGAGATTAGCACCTAATCTCTCTCCGGTCGCATCGGATTAGGGTCCAATCAAATAATAAGAGTGAGAGGATCTATCCTCTCACTCTTATTATTATCTCTCTCTTATTACTTTCTAAAGTGCACCTGCACCCCTAGCATGGGATGGGGATAAAACTTTTGTCCACCGGTTATTTCCACTGACAAGGGATTAAATTATTTTATCCACCTGCCAAAGCACAGCAACAGGGGGAAAGAGAATTATATCACTTTTTGACATTAGACATGGCTACTCACCCCCCGCCTATAGCATGTTATGACTAGTTTATCCACCCATGTCGCCATGCTCGGAGGGTGGACAAAATTGACAGAGGAGAATAGTATTTTATCCTCTCCCCGTGGATAAAATGTCTCCGGCCATGCTACAGGTGCTGTTTGTGCATTCACTTGAGAACTATAATATTTCCTGCATCGCGCGTCGATGGCGAATCTCCATTAACCATAAATGTTTTTATGAACGAACAAACCGAAAAATCAACATCGTACTTCCATTTCCTTAACTAAATACACTTCATTCACGTCATACACTTCATTACCATCAGAATACTTCAATTTTAAATTTTTCAAACACAGGATCTCCATAACCTCTAAATACGAACGTAAACGCTATCTACTAGACCCTTAAGTACCACAGAGCACGTTTGGCATCCGCCGTGTAAACAGCTGCCGACAATGTCGCGAGTGGTCAGCAGTGATAGGGTTAAGTGTCATCTCGACAACCGTGAAGGGGGTTAATATTGAGCTTAATATTATATTGTAAACGTTTATAAAATTTATTCTATTAACCTGTGCAGTGGAGCTATGAAATTTTAGTTTTAAAGACAAATAAGGGCTGTTCAGTACGATTCACGATCGTACGGTGCATAGGGGTCTAATTTCCGATGGGACGGCAATTCGACACGACCGGAGAGAGATCAAGTGCAGGACCAACGGCTTTACGTGCTATCCGAGGCACGGTGCAATTGACAATTACTGACTACTCTCACAAATGACTACTTAATTTACTATTGTTGGATTTAAACTACTCGAACTGATTTGCAAGCTCTAAAAAATCTGTTTCTTCCAATCTTTGTAAGAAAGAGATGAGTTCAGATTTAAAAACTACCAAAAAATTTGATTTTTTTCCCTTATTTATCCTTTATAAATAGTTTAAAATTTTATACCATCCTTCTTTCTTTCAACGACCGACGTCTTTTTTAAAATGTCTTCTTAAAACGACGTTGAAAGGAAACTTGAAATTTGATTGGTGTGAGCAGCGATACGATATCTCAGTTGGTTAGAGCATTGCCTCGGTACGGCAAGTGTAGCGGGTTCAAATACCGCTCGTAACATGTCATCTTTTTCAATTTCCTATTATTTTTTCTAGAGTTTAATCTTTTCAAAAGATTCTAGGTACCACGTACGTACAAAATAATTAGCGTCAAATAGCAACTCCCGCTAAAGTCGGAAGTCCAAAAATAAATCATTATTCATATAATATTATATTATAACTTTGTTATAAGTTAATTCTGATCTCCTTCGATCTGTATCCATTAACAACTTATAAACCCAATTATCCAGTGTAATGGATCACTCCTTGTTTCGAAAGCTTCTTGGCTACTCTACCATGGTTTAACCATGGAATTAGGTAGAAAAAAGAATTAGAATTGTATAATTAGCTAAACAGAATATGTTTCATAGCACAATAGTTTTTTCCATAAATTGATTTGTAATACATTTTAAGTATGTTTTTATATGTTTTGCTAAATGAAATCATATCGCGATCCCTGGCGAGCCTGGGATCGAGATCGAAGGGTGTTATTAGTTTGACATGTCTGTGGCATCGTAGCTCCTAAATTAATAGACTGATTTTGATTTAGTTTATTTTATTTGAAAGGTAACTTAATCAAAAGTGTTCTTAGCTAAACAAAATGAGGTATTTGTGTCGACCGTTTTTGAATTTGTAAATTTATATTTATTTGTATTTGTTTGAGTAGTTTTGAATATTACAAAAAGGTCATCTTTTATTAAACTTCTAGGCTATAAAGCGGATAGACACAATTAAATTCTATTGTCATCCTGACCGAAATATAAGCGAAACAACGCCATTAAAATAATCGCTTTTACAACAAAATAATAAACATTTAAGTTCCACAAAACCAAACAAATATAAAACAAAGTTGTTCGGAGTCCCTAACTTGCGATATAGCGTCCGGAATGGAGCAGTTTAAACCGGATTTTACCAGATCATTGTTCAGCCACAGGAAGCAGCGGTTTAAACCCACGTGAATAGCCACCGTCCATTTAAATTGACACGATTATAAAAGTAATCGTAATGGATAAGCGAACTTTCGTTAGGCTTTGAGTACCTACAGCGATTCGCTTTTTATGCTAAATGTAGGTTCGATTATGGGCAAATACCTTCAATGAGTGCACAATAATGGCGCGCATTGGGAGAGGCCTATGTTCAACAGTGGACAGGCTTATGATGATGTGGGTTCGATTCCTGTACGGATCAATTATTATTTGTGTGTGATCGACAGATATTTTTCCTTGGTCTGGATGTTCGTCAATCAATCAATTTATTTATTTGTATAAAATGTGGTACAAAAGGTGGTACATAAAATTTATAAATACATAAATGCTAAACATATTTCGCCAAGTGTACTTGGCATACAAATATTAATTATAGTTATAAAAGCCTCAATTGGTATGTAGATACAAAGTAGTTAAGAAAGTACCTACTTATAAAACCATTAAATTTAATACTAGTAACATTTTATTGAATTAGGATATTACAATGCATTCCTGAAATGGTATGAGGAACATGAGTTTTTTTTAAGAAATTCACGAATTAAAAAAAAACTGTGACTAATTAACCATTTTTTTAGAACAACACAAAACTTTGTGTAAGGTAGGTCAGTATTTATTTATTTATTTATTTTATAATTTATGTACACACTTAAAAATGACAGAACAAGGAAGAAACATAGGAAAAAAAAAGTACAAAGGCACTGCTTATTTCAATAGAAATCTCTTCCAGCAGACCTGCGATAGGAGAGTTTGAAAATAAGAAATGTAGACAAAGTGCGTATAGGATACTAATAAAATAAAATATAAAGGCAATAATAATATACCTAGCTATAACTACATATATACATAACTCATTTATATACACAAGATACATATAAAAATATACCTACTTATATATTACTATACAAAATTATATATCTACTATACAAAAATAAACCCATACGTATTTAAAATGTATAATTAATATAAATACATAATAAATAAATACAACTATGTGGACAGAGAAAGATAATGATCTTTAAGTCTATTTTTAAAAATGGAGACAGTTTGACAGTTCCGAATGTCAGGTGGTAGTGAATTCCACAACCTAACCGCATGCACAGAAAAGGAGTAGGAGTAGAAGTCGGTTTTGTGAGAAGGGAATTCTAGGATGGTTTTAAGGTGGGATCTGCAGAGGACGCCAGGTGAGTGTTTAAAGGAGAAGCGTTCCCGCAGGTAGGGTGGATATGTTGGGTTATAGAGGATGTTGAACAGAAGGCACAATATCCGAGTGTTCCTACGGAGTCGGATAGGGAGCCACTTGAGCTCCTTACGATAGTGTGAGATGTGGTCATATTTCCTAACATTAAGTATAAAGCGTATGCAAATGTTTTGCAATCGCTCCAATCTGTTTAACAGCTCTTCTGTAGCGTCCAAATAGCAGGCATCTGCATAATCTATAATGGGCTGAATGAGAGTTTGAGCAAGGGAAATTTTGGTTCTAAGGGGCAAACAGCTCTGGAGACTTCTCAGCGAGTGGAAGGAGTAATGTACCTTCTTGCTGACATTGGCAATGTGATCACTCCATGTAAGATTAGCATTCAAGATGACTCCTAAGTTTTTAACAGATTCAGCATAATTGATCTGAACACCATTCAAATTAAGTGGTGTCAAAGATGCCACATTCAGCCGACTCCTCATGTTTCTGCTGCCTATGATTATTGCCTGGGATTTACGAGGGTTGATTTGAAGCCCAAAAGATGTGGCCCAAGCGCTAATATTATCCAGGTCATAATTCATAGCAGCTAAAGCCAAGTCCACGTCCGCTCCGGGGAAATGACGGTAAAGCTGCAGATCGTCAGCGTAGAGATGGTAGTTGGAGGAAATGACTCGAGTAACAGAGTTAATAAAAATAGAAAAAAGGAGAGGGGAGAGTACGCCACCCTGAGGGACACCCGCCTCAAGATCACACCAATCCGATACCGCATCATCAAGACGGACACGCTGTGACCTATCCCGAAGATATGAATCGAACCAGGTAACGGCGGAAGAAGAAACCTTAATAGATTTCAGAATGCCAAGTAAGATATCAAAGTCGACGGAGTTGAATGCGCTGCTGAAGTCTAGTAACACCAACACAGTTAGAAATTTCTTATCCGTGGCAGCCCGGATATCGTCAGTTACTTTGATAAGTGCTGACACTGTGCTGTGACCAGTGCGAAAACCAGACTGAAAGGAGCTAAGGAGGTTATTAGAAGATAGAAAACAAGAGAGTTGCTGGTGAACAATGTCAGAAATTAATTTAGGTATTGAATTATACATGTATATAAGAGGTGCCAAATAGTTCTTAGGTACAGTACAGTACAGCTAGTTGTTCTTCTTTCATTTCTTTATCGTATAGTTAATGAACAACCTGGCGTCAAAGTTAAACCGGATTTGGGTGAATTTTGGCACACAGATAAACCATCCTAAATTTAAACATAGTATAATTTTTATTTCGATCCAACATTCACACGGACGAAACTGATACTGATACTGCACTGATAGCCTAGTGGTATGACCGTCGACTGACGAGTCAGAGGTCTCGAGTTCGATCCCAAGGCGCGCACCTCTACCCTTTCGTAAGTTATGTGCGTATTATAAATTAATTATCAGTTGCTAAAACGGTGAGGGGTGACGGACGAAACTAAAACAAAATAGCTAAATAAGTTATCCAGCTACACCCAAACCTTTTTATATGAAATAATTCTCTTATCATTCCGTTTTATTGGACATCACATTGGACAAAGCCCCATCTTACTCAGCCTACACCAATGAACAGAGAAATATGTCATTTTTACATCTTTCCCGCACATAATCCCCACACACATAACTGCAGTAAAAATAATAGCAAGATAAATCTGGTTTTAGTTCGACATAACAAAAAAACTGCTTAGGAATCAGATCTCTTTTAAACTGGGAGGCTCTAAGATCACGAATATTAAATGTCTTTAAAGGGGTAAAATAGGGGATGAAATTCTACAAGGTATAAATAAATAAAATAAATAAACCAGCCTATAATTATCCCACTGCATGACAAAGGCCTCTTCTCAAACAGAGAAGGATCGAGCATTAATCACCAAGCTAGGTCACTGCGGGTTAGCGATTTATTTAGACCAGGTTTAGGCATTAGGATGCCACAGACAGACTCACAGAGATACAGACACTTACAGAGAGATTGAAATCAAAATCAAATTGCCGTAACTCCTAAACGAATGAACCGATTTTGATATTTTGGTTTTTTTATTAGAAAGGTGCATTGATCGAGAGTGTTCTTAGCTTTAAAAAAATGAGGTAAGTATTTTGTGTTTTTAAAATTTTTGATTTATGGTTATTAAAACAATATTTTTAAACTAAACTTTTATATTGGAATTAAACGTATTTGTGAAGTTTCGTAGCCGCGGTACTAATAAATTTAAAGTCGAAGAGATAGTACCTCTTTTTTCTCAGAAGGGGAAGTATGCCTTATGCATACTATCCAGTTATGTCGGGCTTTCCGGCCTAGAGATGGGCGGTCGGCATACCTATTAAAACCCCTCTGTATCTATCGGTACCCCTCTGTAGGTATCTGCAGGTATTTTGTAGGTACTAACTAGAACCTACAAAATAAGTATCTAATAAATACCAATACTTTTACATCACACACAACCTTCTTACCCATTTCGTATTTCATAAGCAAACGTGGGAAATTGCCACAAATATCTACAAATAGCCCATAAACGGTGTTTGGATAATAAAAATAATATTGCCACGTTATGACAACAAAATTTTCCCCTACTTCCGGGTGTACGTGGGACGAGAGGGGGTAAAACGATTTTATTGTGGTCTCACTAGTGTAGTTATTATTGTAGTAGAGTAGGAACTTTTGTTGTACATTTTGTGAGAAAAGAAGTTAGTTATGTTGTTTGTTGTGCAAAAATTGAGGGCGCCACTAGCGCACTTCACATACTACAACTCAAAATTACAAGTTATTTGGTACGTAGATATTTCTTTATATGAAGAATTTTTGGTCATTAATAAAATC
The DNA here is from genome assembly GCA_936450705.2 of Protodeltote pygarga. Taxonomy (NCBI): domain Eukaryota; kingdom Metazoa; phylum Arthropoda; class Insecta; order Lepidoptera; family Noctuidae; genus Protodeltote; species Protodeltote pygarga. Next base: position 1,426,709 of record OW388264.2, on the reverse strand, counting down.
AATGATTATGTTTTAGGTTGCATTTAAGGCTTTTATTTTTAGTTCCAGCTGTCACCGCATCAGACTCTTTTTTGCCAAGCTCTATATTAAGATAACCGAACTAGTATTAAAAATGCGAAAGTAAGTTTGTTTGTTACCATTTCACGCCAAACCACTGAGTTGATCATCCTGAAATTTTGCATATTATAGGTACGTTGTCAGGTGTACAGAAATGGACAATCCCTAAAAATTTTCTGTTGCCGAGGAAATCAATATAATTACGTTCTTACGATAATAGATGGCGCTACTTGTTGAACCGGAATTAATTGTCAAATTATAAATTAACGCGAGCAAAGCTAGGCAATGCTAGTAGTTGGATATTTTAAAAAGTCAACTTATTTTTTTTACATTTTTAAGAAGCATTAACACATGCACTTAAAATCAGTCACGTTTTATACCAATCAAATAATAACAATACGTTATCAGGAAAATATCAAAAAATAAAACGTGCATCTCTGAAATTGAGCTTGTCATTACCGTACGTAGTTACAAAATGGCCGACATCCGGTTTCTGCGCCATTGTTCCTCTGATGAGCATTTCCGGCCGCGTCATGTGATCACTTAATGTCAAGGTTGCGATTAATCGATTGATAGCGATTGTTTATTTTTAGAATCGAATAAAAAACATGATTGATAAAAAATCGTGCGTATATATTTTGTCAATTCTTCGATTTCCATTGTAATGTTGGTTGTTAGATACGCATATCGAACTCTTCCGCAAAGCAATTAATTAAATGTCTTAATCGCATTACGTCCGATTAGAAAATAATCGTTTTAAATATATGAACATTTTTTAAAAGTTTTTAAGCATATTCTGCAAACAATGATGTAAGACAATTCATGTAAAGTCACTGCACTGTTATATGGCTCCTTTAACCCTTACCTGCAGGTCGCCCTTCGATAATAATTGCAATGCAATAGAAAAACCGGACACAAATACATATTTAGCTGGATATTTGCCCTGAAAGTCTGACACCCTAGTTTTGAAAATAGAATGCAATTCCACGATCGCGAGACATACGTGTCCGCGTGAGTCGCTCGCACGCTTTCGTTTCGTTTGACATCTTCTGGTGGGGCGGGGTTGATCAAAACCCTTACAAAATCTGGACAGCAGACTTGTATATATTTGGTTGGACAGGGTGTAAAAAGCCGGACATTTACGGCTGAATCCTGGCACCTGGAAACCCTTGCTTCCCTTATAAGTTATAACAATCATAATGTACTGTGTACGCATGATTTACCTAGCATATTACATGTCTGTTATTTAATTACTATTATCTGCTTGTTTACATAAATAAATAACCAAAAACTCAATTTATAAAAAAACAAGTTTGCTTTTGTTCTTTATATGATGATTTTAAAATATACGATTTTTGCCAAATGCTTGGAGACTACCTTAAATAAGAGAGAGGGTTACTTACAAAAGCAAACTTTATGAGATAAAAATATAATTTATTTTATTAATTAAGTATAAGATATCAAAATGAGAGTCGTGATAGCCTAGTGGTGGTGACCGTTGACTGGCAAGTCAGAGGTCTCTGGTTATGTGCGTTTTATAAATCAATTATCACTCTCCGTGCCTCGGACAGCACGTTAAGCTGTTGGCCACGGCTGTCAATTGTAGATCTTTGACAGTCGTTACGGGTAGTCAGAAGCCCGAAAGTCTGACAACCAGTCTTACTAAGGGGTATCGCGTAACCCAGTATCTGGGTTGTGGAGGTCTGATAGGCAGTCGCTCCATGTAAAACACTGGTATTAAGCTGCATCCGGTAAGACTGGAAACCGACCCCAACAAGTTGGGAAAAGGCTAGGCAGATGAGGCAGATGATGTATAAGATATCAAAATCGGGTTCTCAAAACTCAGGCACCAAATTCGTGTTGATTTGTGTTATTCTACTTCTTGTAAATAACAGCTTATAATGAAAGCGCCTCAAAATCTCAATACAAACGATGTTATTCTTAACGACATAATGTTTACAATCAATTGAGCTGTAAAGAGGTCAGATTTCCAATGAGTACGCGGAAAAATAATCAATGTTTTTTAAATATTGCAAAGATCAAAACTGTGGGAAGAATCGAAAAAGTCATTTGAGATTTTCCATCCCAAATATTGAACAGATTGGAGATCGTAAATATAAACGTTTAGTGTTATTGTAAGATTTGTTTTGATAATTAACTTTTGTGTTTATTAACGAAACGATTTTCTCTTTTTACAAAATTTCAGGGTACAAAATGTTCTCATACGAAGTACTATCGTGGACATAGCCGGTGTACCACTCTTAAGGTTATAATTGTTTGCGCTCGGCGTCCGACCGTACCACTAGCCCCGCCCCTACGCACGTAGCATCGTTCAAAGCATTTTGATCGCAGTGGTGCACCGTTCGTGTCCGTGATAGTACCTGTGCATAAATAAATAATAAATCAGCCTGTAATTGTCCCATTGCAGGGCAAAGGCCTCTTCTTGTACAGAGAAGGATTGAGCATTAATCACCACGCTAGCTCACTGCGGGTTGGCGATTTCACACTATTAATTCCAAGATTCCTTACTGTGTTTTCCTTCACCGTTAGTCGGTGGTGTCATTGACTAAGAAAGTACATAATGACATTGAAAAAGTCACATAGGTATGCATAAATACTTTATCAAAATGCCATAAAATGTCAATGTCTCTGACTGTGCCTGGGTTTGAACCTGAGTCCATAGACTTGGTTCTCCAATAGTCATAATACCAGTAGGCTATAAATAAGCCTAGGAAAAATCGCCTCAATTTAGGACGAAAACGTCTCAATATTGGAGTATCGATTCCCATCCTAGTTAGTTGAAGTGATGTTTGAATTATTTAGTACTTCTAACTTAAATTTATCGTAGGCAGGCCTCGGCGCCATTACGGACACAAGCTTTTACAAGCACGTATTAGTTACCTTCTAAAATGTAGTTAAATGTTTGGAAAATACCAATAAATAATTAAGCAGACATTGCAAATGTCGGACATCCAACATGTCGGACACTGCAAATGTCGGAAACTGCACCTGTCGAACACTGCACAAATCGGACACCGTACTTAGGTACATGTAAGACACCGCAAATGTCGGACATCGTACATGTCGGACACCGCACATATCAGACACCGCGAATGTCTGACACCACACATGTCAGTCAACTAATAACGTGTAGTTGTCATGACTGCGGTAAGTGCACCTATAATTTATCAAAGCCAAGCCAGTATATTAAAAAAAGGCTCATACGTTTCGTGTTTTTTTTAAATTTTATAAAACTAATTTAATAATCCCATTTTCAGTTGTAATAATTTAGTGGACTATTTCATATTCTCATAATTCTCTCAGGGTAGGTGAAGAAAGGAGCTGATGAGCTGTTAATTAATTTTGATTATATTTTTATTTGATTTTTTTTTATAATAAAAACAAACATTATAATAAAACAGCAGCGTAGGTAATTAACCCTGAATTGCAGTTGGCAGCGCACTCAGGAAGAGTGCGCGCGTGTTCCGGCAGATGATGAGACCTTTGTTGTTAGGTAGTATTCTCAGGTGTGGAAATAATATAAGGCTCGTTGTATAAATATTTGTACTCTACATTAATTATTGTTTATTTGACCAGTGATAAGTAGGATGACCGTTGACTGGCAAGTCAGAGGTCTCAGATTTGAATCTGCGTGCACCTCTTTCAGTGTGCTTAAATTACCTTACGATGTTTTCCTTTACTATTTAAATCTATTGATAATTAATTTACATTTATTTTATATCATAGTCGTGATAGCCTAGTGGTGGTGACCGTTGACTGGCAAGTCAGAGGTCTCGGGTTCGAACCTAAGGCGCGCACCTCTGACTTTTCGTAAGTTATGTGCGTTTTATAAATTAATTATCACTCTCCGTGCCTCGGATAGCACGTTAAACTGTTGGCCCCGGCTGTCAATTGTAGATCTTTGACAGTTGTTACGGGTAGTCAGAAGCCCGAAAGTCTGGCAACCAGTCTTACCAAGGGGTATCTTGTAACCCAGTATCTGGGTTGTGGAGTTCTGATAGGCAGTCGCTCCATGATAAGCACTGGTATTCAGCTGCATCCGGTAAGACTGGAAGCCGACCCCAACATAGTTGAAAAAAGGCTAGGCAGATGATGATTAATTTATTTCATGATTGAAAACTTAATCTGCATCTGCGTATGAGCGTTGAAATGCCAAGTCAAAAGACGTAGATTCAAAACCCAGACACGCAACTTAGACTTTAGCGACCCGCCCCGGCTTATATAAACCTTCCTCTTCAATCACTCTATCTATTAAAAAAAAACCGCATCAAAATCCGTTGCGTAGTTTTAAAGATTTAAACATACTTAGGGATAAAGGGACAGAGAAAGCGACTTTGTTTTATACTATGTAGTGATAGCGATAGTGATGATTATCACTTGCTATAACGGTGAGAATTTTTTCAACGGTGTGTAAAACCATGTCAGAAGTCTACGCGTGGTTTAAACTGGAACACAAGGTTTTTCATCAACCATACGATAAAGAAGAAGAAAGAGTCTGCAACCTTGGACTTAGCAGTCCAACAGTCATTCCTCTAACAATTTCAACATAAAGATCACAAATTTCACGAGTTTCCGATATTTCGACATTGTTAGAACCGCCATGTTCACAAGTGAACTCTGTACTAAAGAAAAAATAAACAAAAAAAGAAAGACTTCTTATTTAAATTAAAACATGTTGGTGTTCTCAGCGGCAGATATGATAATTTCTTGCCTAAAGAATACAATGGGACGCATAAATCTAAATCCTGGTTTAACTAAATAGGTCTTACAGAAAAAGCTAATAAGACTGAGTCCCTCGATCAAAAAAGGATGCCAACGCGATTTAGGGAGGATAAAAACATACTAAAATGTCACTGAAATCTGTAATATGTAATTTAGAAAACCGACTCGGTGTAATGCCTACGCCAGACCAACGAAATTCAAATTTATACCAGCAAAGGACGGGACCAAAATCGTTATCTATGACTTTAACCGATTAAGTAATATAAGACTTGATTTTTGTATGTAACAAGTCACTGTTATCCAGTCGTCTAGTGGCGTATATGGCATATTCATATTGACGCATTGTAACATCGCATCTTGAGATCAAAGTTTCTGTTTGAAAATAAGTACAAAATAAACAAATCATAATTGTATTTATATACCGCTTGATTTTTTAGAGACCATCCAAATTTTAGGACCTGATTCATCATCATCATCAGCCTTAAGTAGTCCACTGCTGAATATAAGCCTCTTCCAATACGCGCCACTATATTTTGCGCTTCGCCACGCTGGGCAAGCGGGTTGGCGATCGCAGCAGCAGAAACATAGAAAGATGCTGCTGTCTATCGTCCGAATCTTTCCCTTTGTCACTTCTTACGACCCCCGCGGGACGAGTAGGAGTGGTTCTATTGTTAGGCCGGAAACCACACGACACACACAGGACCTGATTGCCTCCTAAAATTTGGATGGACTCTAAAAATCGGGGCGTAAAACTTTCAGATTAAAAGCCAATGAAAACACAGATTTAAAAAAACATTCCCGTCACTATAAAGAGTTTCTTATTCAAATTTTATTCATAGGCGATTCAGCGCAATTTTCTTCAAGTAATTACCTATCGCCTGTAATTCCAGTTTTCATGTAGATTAATAACCCGTGCTCCGATTACTTGGGTGACGAAGGTCTGACGGACGCGAAGGGCCGGAACGACCCGATCGCTTCTTCGGTTAAAACAAATTCGATGTTAGAGTGAACGACTGATTGGTTGATTGCGTTTAGTTTTTGAATGCGATTAGGAAGAATCAGTGGCACATTAGTGCCGATTCCCCCAAATCACCACAGATTAAATTAAGCTTTTTTGTTCTACTAAGTTGGTAATTAGGTACACGTTCTGACAGATGGTAAGTGGTTACCAAGGTTACTTCTCACTTGTAGGATTATATTAGGGAGGGAAGAGGAAAGAGCGATTATGGAATTCTATAATCCATTAGCTTAAGATAAACTGCTTCTGGTGGGCAAACGCTTACCTACAAGCGTTTGCCGTGGCTATCGTTATCACCCACCAGACACAGCCTTGTACCAAGTGATTTGGTCATGTTCCGGCATGATGTTCGATGAAACCAGGGGCTTCTGGGGAACGTCTAACTACATGTCTTTTTTATAAGAAAAAATCTAACCAAATGCGAGTCCGACTCGCACACAGCGGGTTCAGTACAAAAATGCCGAAAAAACACGTTCATATTTAATATTTATTATTCTATGTTATAGTGCCCATGGTACTATGGCAGCCCCGGGGCAGAAGGACGGGCAGACAGAGGAGTCTTAGTAATAGGGTCCAATTGGGCACCTTATTTATACAGCCACCAATTTTTTTTTAAATTACCCAAACATTTGTAGATGACATTTTTCTTTCTAACAATCTTTTTTTATCTCTAACCGTTATGAAATCAAACGCCTTTCTAAAGACCTGATATTCTACCGCCGTAAATACTAATATAATTCCGTAATTCTGTCAAACTCCAATAATTACCGCCTCAGTTGTCGCGTCCCAAACTTCCCAAGTTTACGGGCACATTTACCGTCAAATTAAAACTATTTTTCCTTAATCTAGCTCAGCGAGTAACAGTCTAACTTAAAGCTTTCTAATTAAAACGCTCAACACCTGAAGTTAATGACAAGCCATCAAGGAGGGTCGTTTGGACCACTTGTCGGCGGCAAACGGTTAATTTGAATTGGAATTAGACAGATATTTTGATAGGTATTGACGGGTTTGGCAGTTTGTTACCGTACCTTTGCTTGTTAGAATGAAATTTAACGTAATTTTGCGAATAATGGTAGGGAAAACACCGTGAGGATGACCACACCTGACAGATATTTCAACAGCATGTAAAGCATTAGTTATTAGAATTGTAGGTTTTATTAGAAATGTAATGTAATTGTGTAGGTATTAGAATTGTAGTTTTTTTTTCATTTATTTTTTATTATAGAGGGTTTTAAATCACTAGCTAAAACGGTGAAGGAAAACATCGCGAGGAAACCAGCACACCTGAGAGATTTTTCAACGGTGTGTAAAGCCATGTCAGAAGTCTACGCGCGGCTTATACTGTGACATCAAGTTGTTCATCAACCATACGATGAAGAAAAAGATTAGGTATAATGATTTTAAACGTTTTACGTTTTTTTCCAATACAATGAATCAAGCGAAACATCACTTACATCGAAACAAAAACTACGACACATAAGTAACAGAAAATCTTTTGTTAAATGGCCTCCATTTTTCTGTCATAAACATTGTATCGATGTTAACTGGCGTACAAAGCAATTATGGCATTGGCAATCGCTTGTTGGCGCGTTGCCAGAGCGGTAGTCAATGGCAGGCCAATGCCAAGCCGCGAAGATGCCGTGTTCTGCCATTCTAGGCGACTTGGAACAAGGATTAAGAGGCAGCGATTAAGTTCTCAACATCTTTATTTGTTGAATTCTATACTTACAAATAAATCGGTCCTTATACGTCATAGTTTAATAAATTTTTTTTAGATATATATTAATTAATTTGAGTTAATATTTTTCATTTTTGTTTATAAATTATAAACTATTATCGATATAATAGTCGCAATAGCCTAGTGGTATGAACGTTGACTGACAAGTCAGAGGTCTCAGGCTAGAACTCAAGGTTAAGGTTTTCGTAAGTTATGTGCGTTTTATAAATCCTCCGTGCTGCGGAAAGCACGTAAAGCCGTTGGTACTGCGCCTGATCTCTCCGGTCGTGTCGGATTGCCGTCCGAACTATGAGAGAGAAGGAATAGAGAGTGCACCTGTGTTCAATGCGTCGAAAGCCAATCTTCGTTAAGATTGGCCTCTGTGACCAAAATTCGACCAATAAATTTATCGATACCTAACATTCCTGGTTTCGCTCACGAATTTGATTTAGGTATATCAGCATTATTGTTAACAAGGTCAAATATAAACCGCACAACGATGTCAACATAATAATAATATAAGTAAACTTTTGTTTACGTAAAACGGTTTTGTCATCAAAACTAAAGCTGTGTACCAAATATCAGATCAACCTGTCAACAGGAAGGGGGTGAAATATCGATTACCATAGAGTATTCAAGAAAATATAGAGTGATAACGTCAACCACATTGCCTTGTGCGGAGCGAAAGCAGGTCTCACCATACAAATGTTAAAATGTCATTTTTTCAAATTATGTTTTCTAGACGTTTTTCAATATTTAACTCAGCAGTTAACCATAATATAAGCTAAAATGTAACTTTTTCGCTCGTTGAGCCTAGTTGAACCGCAGTCGATCGAGGTATGATCGCAAACGGAGCTCGTGTCGCGGCCGCGTTGTTCCTACCCGTGCTCACAGTTCTTACTTCTATAGGGTTGCTCTATATTTTCTTATATACTCTAAGTCGATTAGTAAATTTGAACCAAATAATAAACAGGTCAAGCTAAGTAAAACCGTTTAAAAATGCCTGCAGCTTATAATTTACACCACACAGGTAGGTTTAGCAACATTTTATTGTAGGTTCTTTGTCAAGATTCCCAGCAGGTAGGTACTTATAATAAGATGTAAGAAAATTACACATAGCCATGCAACAGCTTAAGGTCACATCTGCGGTGTATAACATAACTTAGCCGTTTTAGGACATATTGGATTCTACATCCATCTTTATGGCTTGTGTTGAATTAATAATTTGCGAGTTTCTTCAATGCTTTGTTCGAGAAAACAGGTATACGAGGTGTGGTAAATGTATAATAAATGGTATTCTATTCATGTAAGGATTTTTTACAAGCCTTTTTATACATGTCATCAGAGGCTTAATCTCAAGCTATACCTACGAACCTTTTCGAACCAAATTCGCCCATCCCTTTAGAAAGAAAAAACATATAAAAATAATGTCCACCGGACCGAACTTCGGTCACAGCAACCAATCTAAACGAAGATTGGCTGCGACTCAGGAGATATTATAGTACACAAGTGCGCAAACACAGCTGCACTCTTTATTCCCTTACTTAAACAAGGACGGCTGTCCGACACGTCCCGAGAAGGACCGACGGCTTCAAATGCTCTCCAAGGCACACTTAAACGATGTCCCAGCAAAACTTTACCAATAATGACATGAATGAATGAAAACTGACAATCCATTCATTCATTCGTTCACTTACAAGTCACCTACGTACCAAACGTAATTAATTCCACATAGTTACATCACAGTTAATAACAATTAATATTAATCTCTGTTAATTAACCTCTTAATTGATAACGCGATCTTGAAGTGTTTACATTTATGTTTATTAATATTGTGTGAAATAATACCACGCCTGTATCCCTAGGGGTTTAGCAGAATTACTAAATATACAGGGTTATTTGTAAAACACCAGCATCCTTAAAAAGAGTCATTAAACTCATTGTTATGAACAACTTTTACTATGGGACCAACCCTGAAATCGCGAAAAAAAAATCAGCTATTCCATACATTTTGTGGAGTCATGTGACCATAAATGTATGGAACAGAAGTTTTTTTTTTGTGAATTCAGGGTTGGTCCCATAGTAAAAGTTGTTCATAATGACGAGTTTAATAAGGATGCAGGTGTTTTACAAATGGCAAGTCAGAGGTCTCACGTTCAATTAAACCCAAGACGTGCATCTTTGACTTTTCTTAAGTTATGTGCGTATTATAAAATAATTAAAAATTGCTCCGACTGTGAGAGTCAGGGAACATAGAGTAGATTGTGTTGTGCCCACTTGTGCACTATATCTCCTGCGTAGTTGGCTAATCTCCATTAAGATTTGCCGCTGTGATTCAGTAGCATACAGTCCAGTAAGACAAGTGTAAGTCAGATGATATCACTTTTATCAGCAAGTTTAGCTTAGTATTATTTTACTAAAGGACTAAGTATAGACTCACGCCTGTATTCCCCAGAGGATGTAGGCAGAGGTGTGCAGTACACCCACGTTTTGCAGCCTATGTTATAAGTCCCATGTAATAGGGGGCGAGCCTATTGTACTAAGTAATGTTCACAAAATTCTTATTAAACTACAAAGTCAGACAGTTATCGCTTGGAAATAAATATTAAACAGTACAATTAAGTAAAACTAAAACTGACTCAAGTGACTCCGTGTACAGTGTTTACTAAACTTAGAATGTTAACATTCAATAGTGAATAAAAATTTCAGTAATGTTTAATAATATAACGGAGTCCCTTATAGCCTCGCTGTGCACGGTACGTGACCACAGTGCCGCCGACATCTCTGGCATTTCTTCCAAATTTCGTTGAAATTTGATCAGTAGTTTTCGAATGATTGAAGAACACGTTGGTTCCAAACATTGATTATTAGAATTTATGTTATATTGATTGTTATAATAATGAATAATAAATAGTGTTATGAGGCACACGTGTTGGTTATTACAGACATTGAATTATAACTGGTTGATTTAAATTATGTTTTATTTAGTTACATAGCTTGCATCCACCGCTTTATCTGCATCGATTTACTGCCTTAATTTATTTCATAATCAATGTAATAAAACTTTATTCATTTTGTAACATTAATTAAATCTATAATATTAAATATAATATTAAATTGATATCACTATAAATCAATTTATGAATCCCCATTTATGAAGGTGGTGATTAGATTTCCCGTGTGGTTGAAACGGAATCGATTCAATCGGATCTATTATTTACAGGGTTATTTGTAAAACACCAGCATCCTTAAAAGGGGTCATTAAACTCATCATTATGAACAACTTTTACTATGGGACCAACCCTGAAATCTCAGCAATTCCATACATTTATATTCAGTGATCACATGACTCAAAAAAACACAAACACAAAATGTTTGAAACAGCAGATTTTTTTTGCGATTTCAGGGTTGGTCCCAAGTTATTCATAATGATAAGTTTAATGACCCCTTTGAAGGATGCTGGGGTTTTACAATAACCCTGTATATTTTCTGTTATTTATCTAAGGGTTAAAATAGGTTTGGTTTAGGTATATATACGTTATGTGCGGTCTTTGTGTGTTCGTGTGGCCATCGTAACGTGAGTCAATAGTGTGTTTGAATAGCCTGCGGGCGTTTGTGCACTGCGTCCGATTTGGTTTCGTGAAAACATGGTCCGAAATCGTAATACTATTTCTATGAGCATTTATACTGTGCCTATATAATTCATACGACTATTCTATAGTTTGGATCAGATGCAGAACTGCTCTAATCAATATTAACAGTCTCAGTTCAGTTCTCAAAACTAAGACAACGATTATTATTTTAGTTTGCTAGGGCTAGTTCGAGGTGGCGCGGGAAAAGAGTATCTACTTGGAAGGATATGGGAGAGGCCTTTGCTCAGCTGTGGGACACAGAATTTTTTTTTTTAAATCTGTGGCTTTGTGGACTATAGTCATGCAAATTGCAATGTGCCATACTTCGTCATCAGTTAAACTTCAACTTATTGCTCACTTAGTACACAAGTCTGGACATCTTTCATGATAAAGAACATAAAATATATAAAGAAATGGTTTTATTCTTAAATAAGTAGTAGGTAATTAAATAAAGTGTCAATTAATGTTAGGAATCTAAAAATGTAAGTGTTTTGTTTAAATGTACTGTAAACTTATGTTTTTTATTGCAATAAATAAATAAATCACGTCCTTTTTCAAGAATGAAGATCTTGATTTGCATTTGATTAAGCATGTTATATCACATAACTCAAGTTGTAATGCATTTTATCCTTAGATGTCAATAAAAAGGATATTGAAAACAAAAGCTAGGAAATAATCGACACGTGTCTATGACTTGTGTTAGGGTGCGCGAACACTAAGGTAGTACATGTTTTAAAATGAAAAGCGTGGACCATGCAAAGATATAAGATCTTTTTAGGGCTTCGTGATTACATAGGAAACCTAATAGTTTCAATAAACCCGTCCCTTCATTCGTGCGTATTTCATTTCATTCGAGCTTAAAACATTGAGATTTCGGCATGAACCTGACAATTTTTGTTTCGAAATTTTTAATCCTTCATGTTACTTGTTAGTATAGATATATGAAATTTTGGGTTAGTATTATATTCTACGGTAGGTTGAATTAATTATTTATTATTATGATTAAGAAAATAAATACTTTTTTCTAAGTATTGTTAAGCTGATTTCTCTTCCACAGAAACCTAAACTGCCTTTTTACTTATCTCCGAAGTTTGCGAGCAAAATAACCTGAAATAATTTTTATTAATACGCTTTCCAAGAATATTTAAAAAGAACGCTAATACAGTTTTAGAAAAAACAACATGGGTTTGAAGTCAATAGTGACTTGCTATTGCTAGTCAAACCAATCACTTAGCTGCTACATTGTTACTGTCACCGACACGATTGGGTTCGATTTCTGCACGGTAAAAAATTGTGTTTAAAAAAAATACAAATATTTCGTACCCTATACGATGTATTGAGACCTTTAGCTGCAGTCTTCCTCAGTGCTGCGCAGTTATACCTATTACCATAAAATATGATATTTATATATACGTAGTACATATTACATAATAATATGCAAAAATGTAATATACAGCCGTACAACATGTAGTAGTAATAGGTTTATAAGAAAATTGTACTTATGATTATTAAGCTAAGGTGCATATTAGCACTATACACATGTTGCACTTACATTATACATACTCGTAATATATTTCCTATATCACCATGAATATTTATGTTGTTTTTTTTTTACAGATCGGCCGTGAATCAACTTAGTTAACTGTAAGTACAAATAGTTATGTAAATTTTTTATAAGATTTTTTTAAATGTAAATTAATGCCACAATACCACTGGAGGTACTTTCATTCCTGGGCAGCGCTTGGTCCAAACCCTGTCAATGTCCTTTAATAAATATTTCTTGTTTATTGTGTCCTAGCGTTATTTTAGAGTTCCCTAGTAAACCAAGAATATTTTTTTATCGCGCGAAAAACCCTTTATGGGTGCTCCATCACTAGAGGCTGGTGAAGAGGCAGTGGCGGAGGGTGAATTTTTCCAAGAGGTAAACCGGAGCTAACCAAGATAGAAACCAATGTCAGTCAGCAGGTATTATTGATTGTGTCTGAAATCGAGTTATATGGAGCCTCCGCCACACGCCTTCGAACCCACACTCTCGCTTGCAAAGTGAATCTGTATCCACTACGCCACCGCAACCTGCGTTCAAACATACTTAATTTAAATTAAGTATAGTTAGGAATTTATGTTTTTAAACGATTTTATTTAGCTTGACCCGTTTATTATTTGGTTCAAATTTAGTAATCGATATTTTACCCCCTTCCTGTTGACAGATTGATCTGATATTTGGTACACAGCTTTAGTTTTGATGACGAAACCGTTTTACGTAAAAAAAAACATTTTTACTTATTAATGTGTGAACAACTAAATAAACAATCGTACGGCCTTCTTTCTCGACATTGACAAACTGTCATATGTTTATGTCATAATACAAGGTCAAGTATTGTTGTCAAACAAAAAAAATTAGCATAATTTTTTCGGCTGTTAACATTTTATTTCATCTTATTTTAAAATTAGGAGTAGGTATGTGAGAGTAATTTTAAGCTTAAAATTGAACTAAATTAATTGTTTATTTTTTTGTATAATTGTATTATATATTTATAATGTCTTTATTATATTGTGTGTGTATAATAACACAGAATATTTATTATATTGATTTATCGCATGTGTCAAAACGGCTATGTATAAGGTACAGGTATATAAATACATTCCCTAAAAAAAAATTAGTTAGAAGTTTTTAGGGACCTCATTTAAAGTATAAGTCGAAAGACCTTACATATTTGAACGTACTATTTAAAGTTTCGTATTTGGAACGTAAACAAATAATACATAATGATATTTATATTTTTTTATTTTCTATATTTTTAACACGATTTATTTTGGCAAAAAATTTTTAGAATCTCTTTGTTTAATGTTTGTTTATCTATCCGCCTTAAGATTTCAGTTATTAGTCTTCTTATACACCCTGTTGCTTTGAAGACCTGTCAAATTTTAGGCAGGTCCTGGAGTTAAAAGGTCAATAAAACTGAATAACTTTCCCCAAAGAACATTGAATGAACAATCTGAAAATTCGAAAATTGATTTTTCAAATTGACTGGTCACGTGACAACTGTAACAGCTGACAGCTTCAACTGCGGCCAATCGCGCTGTGACAGTGCCGATCATGACATCAGTTAAAAATAGTCGATTCTACAGGCATATTTATTGATGCCTAAACGGGTTAATAAATAAACCTGTTGACGGTCAACTGGTGTTTGAAGATGAGTTGCTAACCTTAACACCGATACCTGCAATTAAATCTGCATTCAAATTACTATCGGTAGTAAATAAGGTCCTAACTTGTTAATACGATAGCAAAGAAGGGCTTTTCTAGTTTAGCGAGTGGACAAAATTAGTCTATGTTAACTTTCTAAGTGAAGTCTACGAATGAGTTTGTTGGTTTGTCATTCTTTCACACTGCAACCAAGCGATGTTTCGAATATTTTTTTGCGTTATGATAGTTTTTGGGATGTAGAGTAACAAATTATAACCACAGAAGCAAAGCCGCAGAAAAAAACTAGTATTGACTAAATGTAGGTATGTTTTAAAATACGATACTATAGCCGCATTGTCCACCAGTAGTATTAAATAAAAACAAGTTCTAGAATTCTTTCGTAGCTGTTTGCATTGAACAAGGCTCTCAAGTAAAGTGTATGATCTCTAACGCTATGATATTGAATTTTACTTAGTAGAGTTCGTGAGAAATATCCATAAAATTATAAGTTAGGACCCTATAAAACGCTATTCGTTTGTAAATTATGTAGATGTCGTGGTGTAGTATATTGTTATAGTAATTGTTTTAAATTGAACCTTATTTTATGTGTTACGTAACATGATCTCGCTTGTATTTATCAAAACGGTAAAGTTCTTCTTCTTATCGTATGGTTGATTAACAACCTGGTGTCAGAGTTTAAACCGCCCGTAGGGCTCTGACATGGCTTTACACACTCTTGAAAAATCTTTCCGGTATGCTGGTTTCATCACGATGTTTTCCGTCACCGTTTTAGCACCTGATAATCGCTATCACTACATAGTATAAAACAAAGTTGCTTTCTCTGTCCCTAATCCCTATGTATGCTTAAATCTTTAAAACTACGTCTGCTACTGACCCTGCCCCCCCCCCCCCCTCACCAGGATACACCCATGTAACTTAGCCTAGATAACAAAATAAGGAAACAAAAAAAATAAGAAAACTTATTCTGAACCAATTCAATTAATATTCAATTATGCTTAAGATAAAATTGGATTTCGATTTGTAAGGACACTGAGTTACACGTGCTCATTCTATTTCTTATAAAAATAATAATAATTTTCTAGATAGCAAAAAATATTAAATTACAACTTTGAATATTAAAGGAGACATTGGGGAAAAAAATAAAAATATTAAATAAATAGTTTTAGAGCAGGGACGTGCTAATCCTAACTAATATTAATGATGCGTAAGTAAGTTTGTCTATATTTTTTTGTGAATTTTTTACATGTTAGCTTATTAAATAGAATTATTTAATAAGAAAATTACGCGTAGAAAAAAAGATTTGAAATTTCGACTGATGCTGGTGGGATACGGTGGCTCAGCGGTTAGAGCGTCGACACGGTACCTACGTCGAAGATCGTGGGTTCGAATCCCATCTGTATCAATTGTTTTTTCAAATTTTCTTATTAAATAATTATATTTAAGTTTGTCTGTTTACCTATTACCTTTTTACACCTAAACTACTGAACCATTCATCAAGAAATTTCGCGTATACGTTGTCAGTTGTACAGAAATGGACATAGGATATCTTTTATAATTATTTATAAACATTCTGACTTTTTATCTAAATATTATTTTTTTATTTAGGTACTTTTCATCATATTTTGATAAACATCGCCCCCTATTACATGGGACTTATAACATAGCCGGCGAAACGTGGGTGTACTGCACACCTCTGCCTACCCCCTCTGGAGAAAACAGGCGTGAGTCTATACTCGTAAATATAAATTTGATAAACAACAAGTTTAATTAATAAACTATATTGTCATCATATAAAGAGCAATCAAATAAAAGTATATTGTTTAAATAAATTTGTTGTTGTAGGTAGGTTAAAACTAAATTAAATAAAAATATATTTATTAATTCATCTCAATCTACCCTCTAAAAGACCTTAAAACGATGAACCTACAAATCGTGATTTTATTGCAAAATTGTTTGGGATTGTGTTCCTAATAATAGTGCATTCGTTCTCATATTATTATATCAAACAGTAAGGATAAGGTCACTCTTGTCACGACCTCTGCGATGTCATTGACCTTTCTGTCATTTTAATACGACCTCAAATCTGTCTATTACGAATCGTTTATTTTTGACAAAACTAGATTTGGATGACGTGATATGTTTAAAAAAGATAATAAGTAAGCTTAAAAATATTTAGTCTTATAGCACCTTATAGTTTTTTTACCTCCAACAAAAAAAGGAGAAGTGATATAAGTTTAACGTGTGTATCTGTGGCATCGTAGCTCCTAAATGGATAAACAGATTTTGATTTAGTTTTTTTTTTATATTGAAATATGTATAATAATAAATCGTTTTTTTAATCAAAAACATGATAAACAAAAGCGTTTAATAGAAATCAAAATGGTTCATATTTGTTTTGCTAGAATAATACATAACACGCAAAAATTTAAGGTTTAATTAGCAATTTATTGTAAACTCGCTTCTATCTAACCCTACCCTTCTCTACCTCTATCGTACACTACCGTACTCTACCCCTACCCTACTCTTTCCCTACCCTACTCTTTCCCTACCCTACTCTACCACTACTCTACTCTACCCTTACCCTACGCTACCTCTACCCTACGCTACCTCTACAAATACCTCTACAATCAAAAACCATGATAATCGGTCCAGCCGTTCTCGAGTATAAATACCATATAAAAAGTATCCTATGTCCGTCTCCTGGTATTAAGCTCCCCGCCAATTTTAAACCAAATCGGTTCAGCCGTTCTTGAGTTATAAATAATGTAACTAACACGACTTTTTTTTATAGGTATATATAGATACGTACACACATTGCTAAGCAGCCTTTGTCGTATTAGGTAGTCTAGAAACATCAAGATGTTAGAGTGTGAGTAGTGAATTTTTCGCTGTTGGTTTGTGAACTTTGTCCCATCATTAGTCAAGAGAGACGCAGAGAGAGAGGCTGGTGATAGAGTTCCCCTACAACACAATGACGAGTTTTATACAGAGAAAAATAAAATAATATGGTGACCGTTAATTGGCAAGTCCACCCCACCACTACTAAGCTATCACGACTCAAGTTATGATATTTATACAGATACCAGGTGCCCGGCGCGACATTAAGTAAGGGCATGGACCTGCTTCTGGTTTAAACTGGGATAACAAGAAGAATACCTTAAATACAATATTCTTTATAGAAGTCACTACATAGTATAAAACAAAGTCGCTTTCCGCGTCTGTCTGTCCCTATGTATGCTTAGATCTTTAAAACTACGCAACGGATGTTGATGCGGTTTTTTTAATAGATAGAGTGATTCAAGAGAAAGGTTTATATGTATAATACATGCATATTAGCGTAACCGTGCGAAGCCGGGGCGGGTCGGTAGTATTAAATAAAATAAATACCTTTTGATTCTTGAACAAGACTGCCATTTCAATATTTATAAGTTGTTGTGCTGACATTTTCTTATTTATTTTTATTTATTTATAGACTCACGCCTGTATTCCCCAGAGGGGGTAGGCAGAGGTGCAGTACACCCACGTTTCGCCGGCTATGTTATAAGTCCCATGTAATAGGGGGCGGGCCTATTGCCATTAACCGGGCACAATTCCAGACTCCGTGCTGCTACTGAGAATTTCCTAATGGAAAAACCCAATAACACTTTGCCCGACCCGGGGATTCCCGCTTGACCCGACAGTCGCGCTTGCTACCACTAGACCAACGAGGCAGTATAGAAGTAATAAATAAATACCTTTTGATTCTTGAACAAGACTGCCGTTTCAATATTTTTAAGATGTTGTTCTGACATTTTATTTCTCTTACAATATAACAATGTGTTGCAAACCTTTCAGGTACGAAATCTTTACATTTTCCCATCTCTCAGGTAATTAATTACGTCGTTATCAAAAAGCTGACACACCATAAAAGCTATTCAGAGGTCTAACAAAACCAATGTCATCTACTTTCTATCCTCCAGACTTTTGCCAAGATGGCGGCCAAAATCTTTTTTCAACCCTTGTCAGTCCTACATCAAGAAAATAGATTGAATGCGTTTATGACGTCATCGTTATCAAACGTCATAACATTCGTGAGTTAATGGTTATAAACGAGGGAACATCGGAAACTCACCTATCTGCTCAGACAAACGTGTAAGCGAAATGAAACCTTAACTACAGGCAATAAAGTCTGATATATCGTACGGTCAGTGCGTAATAGAAAATCATTTATCGTTTCAGGAAATTGAACCCTATTATTGGGTAATAAAGGTGTGTTTAATGTGATAGCAACACGGAAGGTATAGTTGATTCGCTAAAGACAGGTGCATTTTTTTCACTCACGCAACGATTTATTAATTAAAGATTTTAGAATGAGGCGTTTGATTCGATGCCAGCGGGCAAAATGCCGTTTTTTTAAATGAAATGGCTTGTGTTGATTACGAACTTAGAGTATACAATAGGTACTCTAAGATTACGAACCTTAATCTAATGCAAATCGGTGTTATGATCTACGATAAAGCACACCTACCTTTAGAGCAGTAGGCAGGAAGTTAGACGGAAAAGAAAGAAATCATTTATTCTCACGCAATATTGCGCAGGGCGCTACAAAATATATGAAAGAAATTAAATAAATAGGTATACAAAAAAAAAACAAGAGAAAAAAAAAACTTAAAAAATAACTATGCCTATATTGCCCACAGACATAATTACTGCAGCATGCAGCACAGCAACAGGCGTGTAGACCCGTTCTTAGATTAAGGTTTCTCTGAACATCAAGCCGAAATACGTTTAAGTCACCGCTAAGTGGCAAGCCTTTGATATGTTATGTTGGTAACTAACCGCAGCCAAAACCTCTCATCAGAAGCAACTTGGGTGTTGATTTCTGCAAGATTGTGATGAGTATTAATTAAATTATCGTTAAGTTCATCAATCATTAAGTTAATATTGAGAAAAACAAAGTTATTTCTGAGGTTGCTGGGCTGGCCTCGCGAGCCGCGCAGCCCTAGTAGGGATGCGGCTTTATTTATTTGCTTTACATAATGTCGTGTTGTAAATATTTTCAATCTCAATTATCATGATCACGTATAGATCGATATGTCATGGACGATTAATTGCATACGTAATTAATGTTTACTTTGATAGCCATCCAATTTTTTAGGGTTCTGTAATAAAACTAGGAATTCTTATCATATCCGTCGGTCATAGCAGTTTTATTTGGAGACTATCAATGAAAGAAAGCTGCAATTCGGCTTAAAAACGCTTAATTATAACGCCAACATAATAAAATTTTATAAAAAGATTAATTTCAGGGGCCCTCCCATACATAGGTATAAAATGGGGATGATAATTCATTCTGATATCATTTTTAATATTGGCTGGCTTGTTGTTCTTCAAGGAACATTAAAATGAAGTTTCAAAAATATTTACAATTTTTGTGAAAACCATTACGATAATTACTGTAAAATTTATATCTCTGCCGTACTCCTTAATGATTCATGCAATTAATGTTATTAATTAATAAAAATTCTATTATAATATCATACGGTACCCCTACATATAACATCTAAGATCGTTATCTTAACGAATACCAGATGAAATGATGAATAATTACATTATTATTATATGTTACCTACGAAGACCTTGCATCTAAACAATAATTAAAATAATTTAAAAACCCTATAACGATCTATTTCCGTATGTAACAATCAGATTCATTATTTTATTTCAATTGCTGTTATTATATTTATTGCTAAAGAACCTTCAATTTTATTTGAAGAGCGCACATTAATTTGTCGAATGGTGCATAAGGAAGCGCAGGTATATTATTTCGACGCGACGTACAAATAGAAGTAGACTTTGTCATGTTTTATTTTAAGTTCAAATTACATTGGCTTGCTTAGTTAATGAGATTTTTTGACCGTCTGTTTTGTGCTCGTGATTTTTAATTAAACGTTGGGATTTTCAAGTGTTTTCAAGATTTTTAGCTAAAGAGTTATTATTGGATTACGGGGTGTTATGTGATATTAATCTATTTACACCTTTATAAAGGATCAAACATTTCATTTATTATTTACTCCAAGGCCAGTCTAAATTTCATAATCTCAATAGCATGTACTAGCTTGCCTACAATGCACCACAATTTATGGATAGGTATTTATCATTTTTATGATTAAAATAATAAACAATAAAATATATAATAAACTATAGGTAAACGAAATAAAAAAAAACATACATAGACTCACGCCTGTATTCCCCAGAGGGGGTTGGCAGAGGTGTGCAGTACACCCACGTTTCGCCGGCTATGTTATAAGTCCCATGTAAGAAGGGGCGAGCCTATTGCCATCCGGGCACAATTCCAGACTCCATGCTGCTACTGAAAATTTCCTAATGGAAAAACCCAATAACACTTTTAACTTATTGCTTAAAAATTATACTAATAAAATAAAACCTTTTTATCTTTCTGTTAAAAAAATTGAAACTCTTAGCTCTATGCTCTTGAATAATGTGATTTATTATTTTATATTATTATTGTAGATATTTTTAACAATAATAATTATGTTAGTAAAAAAATATGGTTTAACTTATAAGTGCTTACTAGAAATACCTAATAGCTATAGTTTAAGTATTTGTACAAAAGTACATAAACTATTTTTTAATTTAAGAAAATATAGCAAAAAAATCCTGCGGGATTCCGAATTTTAAAAAAATGCGTGGACGCTATCCTAGCAAAAATATAATAACAAAAACTAATTTCAAAATCAAAGTTCAATGTTCTCATAAAATAAGTTATTTGCTAACAATCATAAATAATGACCTTTAGAATCTTGTCCAAACTAGTTTAGCTACCGAGGTTACAGACCTATAAATGTTAACATAATGTAAAAAAAAAACAAGATTATCTTGCTTTTAATAACTAATCAGCTCAATGATGATGCATTTACCTGATCAATAAAAAAAAAGATTATTATTATAACCAGGTCCAATAGAGAATATCAAATAGTATTTTACTTCTTTTTGGAATGCCACTATTTTTTTAAACCAACGAGAAATAGAAGATCCAAAGAATGGTTTTTAAAAATATATTTTTGGAATTTTTTCCCCTTTTTAAACTATCTGGAAAGAGTAAGAGAAGAAACTCTGTTTGCTTTTTTTTTAGACCATAGAGTATCTAGATAGAGCAATAAAAAAATAAAAGTAAAATTACTACCACTTTTTTCTTACCAAAGCCGAGCTTATGGGGACGGTAAGCCACCATAAATGTATATTTTATTTATGTTACGACGAACAACATCACAGAGGGAAAAATTTATAGAAAATTTTGGTAGGTAAATGGTCAAGGAGAGTAAATAGAGCTTGAAATTGCTGAATCTATAATTATACTCTGCAATGTTCTGCTCTGAAATTAATAATAACCATTTTATCAAAAACATATTTTTACAATTCTGGTTTTAATTAAAGATTAATCTAAGACACCATTAATTACTAACGGTGAAGAAAAACATCGTAAGGAAATCTGAACTTAGTCTGAAATAGCCAACACGCAGTAAGCTAGCGTGGTGATTAATGCTCGATCCTTCTTTGTATGAAAAGCCTTAGCCCTGCAGTGGGACAGTTACAGGCCGGTTTATTATTTATTATGAAATTATATTAAACAACTATTTCTTATTAGGAAATGCATTCGTGATGCACATAGTCACCATTACCCCTTTTTTGCGCATATTTGTATCCCTCATTTCATGTTATGAGCTTCGTTTGAAACGTTTCATACCGTGCGCCTGCACATGGCAGGGTCATTATAGTGACACGATCGCGCTAACTGCGACTCAAGACGTCATTTCGTTCACGAACCAAATTAAATTAACTATAATTGATCAATTACAAAATAATCTTAGAAGGAAAATATGAAATACCTATTTACAATGTTGTAGGAAGGTAAACTTCGATACTGTGATGATTTTCTATTGCCAAAGATTGGTTATATGTAGGTATAGTACCTATATGTTATTTTATAATTCAACTTAATATAAAAACTTCTTCATTGTTTTCTTATATTTGTCAATAAAATATGGTTTCCTAGTAATAGTAAAATCATATTATTTAGGACTACCTAAAAGTAGTATTCTGTTGGATTATAATCGAAGCCCCTGATAATATTATCAAGTAGGTACCTTATTATCAGGGGCTTCAGTTAAAAATAATGAATTTGCGTTGCCTGTGGGGGATTATGGAAGAGGAGAGGATATCTAGGAAGGGGAGGAATTAGACCTTCGGTTCTCTATAACTATTATTTTGCGCCGATATTCTGTAACAGGGTGTTAGTACCTTGGTCGAGCCGGCCCATTCATAGATAGCTCTACCACTTAAAAGGCAGCGAGCAACCTATAGGCAGCTTAATAAATTTCTACAATAGGTAGTTAACCACACAAACATCCTCCTAGCCTTATTATTGCCAAACTTTGATGGGGTCAATTTTTAATCTAACCAGATGCAGTTTTATTAGTTTTCTACGTAGCGACTGCCTATCTGAGCCCTAGAACCCAAAGGTGTACAATTTATTAACAATTAACAATAAATACAAATACAAAACCACACACACAAATTCACAAAAATATTTTGTGTTTGACTCTTGACTTGGCAATTGATCTTATCCTTTGACTTCTGCATTAGCAGACATTTTAAAAATACTCGGTAAGTCGAAGATTTTCGGATCAAAAAATCTAATGAGATAATATCGTAACGCTAAATTACCGCCCATCAAACCTTAATATAATCCCTATTCACATTTTATGATCAACTGAAAGATTCTATCTTCAAAAATCTGCGCATTATCTGCCATCTTGGTTTTTTAAAGTAGCAGTGTATGGCAAACGATACGTTCCGTCTGATGATAAGCGGTTACCGTAACGTCTGCAATACTAGGGGTAACACATGCGCATGCGTGTTGCTAACCCTGTGTAGGATTATGGAAGAGGGTGGGAAATTTATTAATACAAAATGATATTTTTTAATTTATTTATATACAGCTTCGTACGTCGCGTCGTGGTAGCGCATAGGTAACGAGGTCCGTTTGCAAGCGCCTGAGTGTGGGTTCGAACCTGACATGTACCAATGTGACTTTTTCAATGTCATATGTACTTTCTTAGTTAATCTAAGACACCACTGACTAACGGTGAAGGAAAACATCGTAAGGAAACCTGGACTTAATAGTCTGAAATGGCCAACCCGCAGTGAGCTAGCGCGGTAATTAATGCTCAATCCTTCTCTATATGAGAAGAGGCCTTTGCCCTACATTGGGAAAGTTACAGGTTAATTTATTTATTTATAGGTTTGATCCCCGGGTCGGGCAGTGGTATTGGGTTTTCCTATTAGGAAATTCTCAGTAGCAGCACGAAGTCGGAACTGTGCCCGTTTAATGGCAATAGGCTCGCCCTCTATTACATGGGACTCATAACGTAGCTGGTGAAACGTAGGTATACTGCATACACCTCTTTGGGGAATACTGGCGTGAGTCTATGTTATTTTATTCTATGGGAACAACGTGTCACTATAAGTAAAACTTTTCTATGGGACATGTTTCTTTCATCAAAATGTCAAAGGCTACAGGAAAATTCACATTCTTACAAGAATTAAAATAATTAATTATTCCTAATAACTGTAATTACGTTTAATTAAGATTCTATCTTTTGTAAGATAATGATGTTGAGGAATAATAAAGACATATTTATACTTAATCATGTGACTTCTAAAGACGTATTTTAAATGACATTGGAGAAGTTTAAAAACCACTATCTCACTCGCACATTGAAATATACAATCGAAAAAAAAAACAAGTTACGGAGAATAACATTAGATAAACAGATAGATAAACACATTTATTGGTCATATAAATTACAGGTCAAACAATCGACCCTCTGACCGCTAAGCCACCTTACCCTAGTCAGTTGAAATTTCGAATCCCTTCCTATATGCCTAGTTTATGTGGTAATATCTATCGGAACACATTACGTATCCGACTAAGTGCTCCAAACTTTGCAGTTTTTAGAGGGCACCGATGCAATATTACCAATTTTCTTAATATTTTCTTTTTTTAAATTATTAAAAATTTTTTTTTTTTTAAATAGTTGTATTTATTAACGTAACTTGTGCAATTGTGCATGTACTAATTTACAAAAATATCAAAACTTTCAGTTTGATCGAAACAAATTTTTGGCTATAAATTGCATACCTAAACAAAAAATCATAATCAAATATTCTTTATTTATTTATTTACTCACAAAATCCACAGCTCTTAGGTATTACAAATTTGCTTTCTTAGCCAAAAATAACATAAAGTAGTAAAGTATTTCTCAAATCAGATTAAAATCCAGGTCATGAAGACCGTCAAGCCACTTCATTGGTTTCTTCACTCACATAGTTGTAGTGTCAATAAAATAACAATTAACTAATTAATTCTTAGATAACTAAGTACACAAGTTAACCTTGATAGTTGCCGTGCTGCATACTGAGCAGTAGGGCCGGAGGAAGGCGCGTGCGCGTGCGCACTGTGTAGGGCTGCCACATACTTTTTATGTTTTAAGTTATTGATATTGTTACAATGTTTTTATTGATATATTTTTTTTAGCATATAAAGGGTATTTATCTTAGATAGGAGTCGTGATAGCCTAGTGGTGGTGACCGTTGACTGACAAGTCAAAGGTTCGGGTTCGAACCCAAGGCGCGCACCTCTGACTTTTCGTAAGTTATGTGCGTTTTATAAATTAATTATCACTCTCCGTGTCTCCGATAGCACGTTAAGCTGTTGGCCCCGGCTGTCAATTGTAGATCTTTGACAATCGTTACGGGTAGACAGAAGCCCGAAAGTCCTGACAACCAGTCTTACTAAGGGGTATCGCGTAACCCAGTATCTGGGTTGTGGAGGTCTGATAGATGATATATAAAAATTTCGTATAATGAATTTTAGTTTGAATTGAATTTAAGGTGGACCGATGACCTCAAGAAAGTCGCGGGAAGTCGCTGGATGAGAACAGCGCAGGATCGACATGAATGGAAATCGGGGGAGGCCTATGCCCAGCAGTGGGCGTCTTCCGGCTGAAATTATGATGATGATGAATTTTAGTTTAGGCAATTTTTATGAATGATTTGTGTGACAAATTCATAAAGGTTTTTTTTAATACTAAGCAGAGTTGACAGCCCTATTACCACCACACAGCGTCACCTGTTTAGGAAGCAAGGACTCGCGCATATGGTCAGATTAATTTGTCGTTAGTTTTGTCATTATTTTTTGTTATCACCAGGTTGGACAAGGCTGAACGTTATTGTTTGAAAAGGAGAGGAACTAATTAAAACACGTAATTAGACTAATTATTTTTTTTGTTTTAAGGTTGGTTTGTTTATTGATTGTGCTGTTGATGATTAATTTTCAGTTTTTTTTTTCATTTTCTTATCTCAAATCGTACCTCAAAATAATTTGTGCTTTATTTTTTTGCTGTTTCTAAAGCATTGATTGGAAATATAGTACTAAGTAATTGATTGAAGAATGGAGTACACCTGCATCACTCCTGTTTTGAAGATCTATCTAGTATATAATTATTTAAGAAATTTGAAAAAACAACTGATACGAGATGGGATTCGAACCTACGAACTTCGGCATACCGTGCTGATGCTCTGACCGCTAAGCCATCATATCCCATCAAAATTATTTCAAATTTCTGATACGGTGGCTCGTCGGCACGGTATGCCGAAGGTTGCGGGTTCGAATCCCATCTCGTAGCAATTGTTTTTTAAAATTTCTTTTTAAATAATTAGACATATTTAATTAAATTATTTACCTATTAGAATCTAAATTAAAATTCAATGATTTGATATCTAGAAAGACAAGATAATAATAAAACTTGTCGGTACGAGTTAGCGTCACAACATACAGACGGACAACAAAACGATTCTCTAAGGGTCCCATTTTTCACTATGAGTTCATCATTATCAGCCTGTATTAGTCCACTGCTGAACATAGGCCTCTCCCAACGCTCGCCACTATTGTGCGCTCATTATTGGAAGTATTTGCCCATAATCGCTACGCTGGGCAAGCTGGTTGGCGATCGCAGTAGCAGATGATTACTGTTACACAGAAGGATGCTGCTGCCCATCCTCCGGATCTTTCCCTTAGTCGCCTCTTACGACACCCGCGGGACGAGTAGGGATGGTTCTATTCTTAGGCCGGAAACCACACGGCAATAATGAGTTATGGAATCATAATAAAAGCAAATTAACGAGTACTATCTGTCCATGGCTTCCAGTCAACAAAACGACTATAAATACTTGAACCAACACTCAATATTTAAGCAAGTTGCCCTTGCGCAGTCACCAGAACTGTCCGCTGGGAAGCGCATGCGTTGCGACGCGCGCCGGTCACACTACTCGCACTGCGCAAATATCGTACAACGTGCACTTGAGAAACATCCGTTTTGTTTGTTTGTGTTTGACAAATGTAGGATTGACGTATAGTTTCGTAATAAGAAAATAAAAATCATTGTCATTGATATGACCGTTGAGTGCAATGAATGACGTATGCTGAGCGCAGACTAAAAACACAGCAGTCTCAAGACAGTTTTGCGACTAGCAATTTGCGGGTGAATGTTTTTTTTTTTCATCCAATATAAGAATGTTTCTTTTTTTAAATATCACAAAAATTAATAAAAGAATCACTTTGTATCTTGTCGTAAATGGGAAAAAAACGGCAATTTGCATGACTAAGTAGATGTAGCTGGTACGTAGACCATTACATTCAGGTTCGCAACATTGCAATATAAACACAAAGTAGGTACAGTCTTTCTAGCCATTAATCAATAACATAATAAAAATATTTGAACATTATTCGTCGTGATACGACTCCCCTTTTTTGTAAAATGTAAGCAAAAAACCTCCTTGATTCTTGTTAAAAATAGTCCATACACAAAAGACCTTAGTTCATCTGTATTTTTGTCCTAAATACCTGGCTGGCACACTGATTCAGCATTTGGCTGCGAAAACAAAAAAAGAAAGAATCGACCTATCCAATATTTCGGGTCACTAAACACGGGCGGTACCATTCTTTCTTTTTAATTTTCTGTTTTTAATTAAGAAACATACCTATTTATTAGGCTGGCAACTAAATCTAACTTTTGATAACAGTAGTCGTTTAGTTTTGAAAATTATAGCTATGTTTATAATTGTTAATTGATTGATTAGTTGAATAGTTTAACAGCTTTTAATAATTTCTTGTTAACTTATCTGACAGAAAATCTAAAAGATAAAAATTACAATATCTGACCGCGCCGATTTTATTGTGTGTATTTGAGTGGTTCCTAGATGGTTTATATATAAAATTGGACTCGGTACGTGGCGCTGCGGTGGTTTCAGTTTTTAAACATACCTAAGGTAGGTACACACATACAGACATAATTATATTACCAAGTATAATTATGACTGTGTCCATAATACCTACACCTCTATATCCTTTTAGAAAATACTGGCAGCATGCGAAATGTTATTAAAACCACAGTAAACAGTAAAAAATGAAATTGGAATGCAAAAATCTCGGACGAAAACAGGTCAACATTTCCACACGACCCAAACCAAGAAAACGACAAAAATGCAAATGGCCGCTCCAACAATAACACGTTCTAAAAACAAACCAATGATAGCCAAATATTACGTCACAAAATACCAAATACAAACCCACAGATGTTCTCACCTAAGGCATACCTAGACAATGTAAAAAAAAACTTATTGTCTCCAGGATAGCTCTGATTTTAAAAATCTCTTTTCAGTCGGCGGCCATTGTTGGCGCCTTTTTATAGATACGAACATTCAGAGGAAGGAATCCTCCCATCCTTTTGTTTTCCGATTCAATGGTGATGTGTTTTTTTCAACATTTTCCTTTTTACTTTTTCTATCGGACATGATTCGCTGTTCAATTCGGAATTTGAAATTTTGAATTCAACGTTTCGATGGATTTGGATTTTACATTTTAAACATAGTCTTGTCTGGTCATATAGAATCTTTGCGTTATAGTTTATTTTGGGTTATAGTTTAATTCTATTCTAAAATACGTACCTATTGGTTATTTGTTTTTTTACAGATAAGGTTTTTGATAATGTGATATTATAAATTAATTATCACTCTCCGTGCCTCGGATAGCACTTTAAACTGTTGGCCCCGGCTGTCATTTTAGATCTTTGACAGTCGTTACGGGTAGTCAGAAGCCCGAATGTTAGCCAGTCTTACGAAGGGGTATCGTGTAACCCAGTATCTGGGTTGTAGAAGTCTGATAGGCAGTCGCTCTATGTAAAACACTGGTATTCAGCTGCATCCGGTAAGACTGGAAGCCGACCCCAACATAGTTGGGTAAAGGCTAGGCAGATGATGATATTCTAGACATAAGAAAGCCGTGGAAAAAGCTAGTTAGATATATAACATAAATTAAGTGTACGTTATTAAACTGTAGCTGTAAGATAATAACGTTAGGAATTTAATATTATGCTAGACATCTTTATTGTTAGGAAGTAAGTAAGCCAGCGCAAATTAAAATTAGTTTCGCTCCGAAAGTGAAGTCAAAAATGTGCCTTGCGGGCTAAAGAAGTCAAGTCAAATTGATATTGGATTCTACTTATTAATAAGTTCTTTTAATCATCAATTTATAAAAGATAGCACCTACATTACGCCTATCCCAGGTTAACGCTTCCGCTTGCTGCTTATCACTAAAAGAGAAAAAAAAACGGAGCAACAACCTCACACAGCACGCTGTCAAAATTCTCCATAACATGACATTGACACTTATATGACAGCTAGCACATAATTTTTTTTTCGTCATTTCGTTTCGTCCAAATTGTTGTTCGCTAGAGTATTAAACCATACTGCCTCGTTTTCAGTAAAAATAATTTAAAAACCATCATGATGGCATGGTCATGGTCATGATGATGAAGGTACTAATGATAATGATGATGATACGTGTATTGTAAAGCGGTAGTTACTTTACTAATATTTGTAAACAATTTATGTCAACCCAGAAATATACCTTTCGCACTATTTGTGATGCACAAACACTATAATAAAACAACTAAATTAAGTAATATTTAATAGTAGTTATTCAGATTGAGATCGAAATAATATATTAACGAAACGAAATAACGAATAAAAATCAACAAACAGCACTACCTACATGTCTATTGTCTATTCAAATTCCCACCAAAAAGTTAGTTATCTAACGTAGTGATTAGGTATTGTCTTTGGTAAGCTAATACACAACAAATTAACAGTCAATGAAAGTAAAAAGATACATCTAACTAAATAAATAAACCAGCCAGTAACTGTCCCAATGCACAGCAAAAGCTCATTGATACATGAAGGATAAGAAATTATATCTCTAATCTTTTAGTTTGGGAAATTGGGAACATCGCTTAACTAAAATATTTTATCTGCTGCTAGAAATAATACCAACGTGGAATTCTAAAGACGGAAACTAAAAGAGTAATTTTAGTATCATTTTGCTGGTTTTTCAACGTCCTAAATAAAATAATTATTGAATGCGAATAATGTTACATTATATTTTATATCTAATGTTATATTAATGATGTTGATTTTTGTCAAAAATGGGTTTTCAAATGTGAAAATTTACCCTCTCAAATATTTATCCTACATTTCATTGTAAAATATTAGACCTAGAAAATTCGTTAGCGATTTAAAATTCATATTTACACTCCCGACTAACCATGTAACAATTGACGTTGCAAATTGTTCATGAAATTTCAATTTTATGAATTCAAGCCGAGGGTTTTGGCAAACGGCCAGCGAGCTATTGTTTTCTTTTAAAATTAAACTAATTCGCGTACCGTCCATTTAATAATATAATAAAAATCGGCCAAGCGTGTGCTACGCGCATAGCGAAACTCTATGGTACATCTACTTAAAGCAGATTTTTTTAATTAAGTAAATATTTTTTTAATGAGAATTCTTACATGAGAATGTTGTTTATAACGATAAAAATGTCACTTTGGAATATTTTAGACGAATATTATGAGTAGGTATTTAGCTTATTTATTTTTGTAGAGGTGTTTAAATATTCTTATAGGAATAAATGAACATTTTTATAATGTAATAATGCATACCATATGAACATTATATGTCCAAAATTTTACCAGCGAGATTTGATTTATTTTATTATGACACGGTCGTGGAATCATTGAATTGTTTCCTTTAAAACATAAATTTTACCCTTTTTCTCTATCTATCACTCACCCTCACACAAAATCACATACAGAAAAGACTCACACATCACATACTTTATTCTCTTTATTTATTCTAATTACACTATTGATGAACAGCCTAGTGTTAGAGTTTCAACCATTTGTAGGTTTCTGAGATGGCTTTACATAGCATCCCTGTGTTCAATTTTTTTTTTGGTTAAGTAGAAATTAAATTATTTATGACACGGTACGCTTTTTCAAAATTTTCTCATGAAGTAATTATATCTCTCTGGTGAGTTTGTTTCTTTGCTTTGTTTTCATTCATCGTTTTAAACATAACAGTAGACATGCTGAAGAGCCGATTGCTCTACAAATTGTCAGCCTATAGGAATTGAGGATGAACAGTGGAAACAAATTCCTCTTTTTTACACCAAACATACCTAAGTACGACTTTTGATTGATATAAAACTCATTTCAGTAATCAGAAAAATACGATTAAAAGCTTTTATACTATACTATACACTTACAGCTCTAATCTAATATGTACAGCCGTAATCTGACAGCCATGGTTGTCGGTACTAATCTCACATTAAAAATGGAATGTAAAAAACCCGCCAAAAGTAGAATGGTAGGTGTATTTCAGAACTGAGACGCTCTTAAAAATTACACCAGTCCCTGTACTCTGTGAACGCAGCGTAGCGATGACAAGGTAACTTTGAAATTTTAAATTCCATTCGCGAAGTATTCTGAAAATAACTCATCAAAGAGTTGCAGAATGGAAAAAGTTAATCACACTAGCTAGCTGGTGAGTTTTATTTTTTGTTGGCAATACTGAATTTAAAAAATGTAAATGTATGATGTTTTATCTTTCCTGTTCATCCTGAAGGCCTGATTATATTACAATAGATAGTTATATAAAAATAAAGTAGATATCTATCATTGTATACCTATTGTAAATAAAAAATAAATAGTAAGCGTCTCTTGTATCTAAATAGCCTTGCGTGAAACCACAGTGACCACGAAGACGAGGCCTTATAGAGCACTTTACTTCAATAAAAAATACTTATTTCAGAGTTCTTATTGTAGAAAAAGAAGTTATAACCTCTAACTGCTTTGTATTTGAACAAATCCTTGACTAAAATGTATTACTATTAGATATTATTAGCACAATATTAAAATATTGAACATTATCGAAGCGTCAAATCAACAATCGAAATAAGAATCTGTGATCGCATCCATCGCAGCATAGGATTATTCTAATTTCAAAATAAAAATGTCATTATAATTTCTCTGCAAATAGCGCGCTGTCGTGCCGCAGCCAGTTCCATTTAAATACTTTTAAATTGAGAATTTTATAACTGGTATAGGGCGTAATAACTGCTGTGCGATATTCTATTTTCGTAGTGACGCAATTTTGTGAAAATTAAACTATGTTATGTTTTATTTTTAACTTTTTATTTTATACTTTGTCGCTAATGAAATATTTATTATTATGACGAGCTTTATCCTTCATTTGACAATATATTTTCAGTTTTGAAATATTTTTGGGTACCTACATATTTAAACTTATATTATGACGCTGTGGTTGTCATAATTTCTAAGGTTAAGCAGCGCCTGATGCGGTCAGTCTGTGGATGGATGATCATTTACGGCATTTATTTTGAAGCGTCTCCATGGTTGGGTGGCATGATAGTCAGTACCTAAGAAAGAAATAAAGATGACAGTTACGGCCATAGACAGAAGTGAAGTGTGATTTTCACAAAAAATAATCACTACACAACTACAACATTGTAAGTAGGTTACGATTATCTTAGGAGCGACTAATGGTTTTAAACAGCAGGTCGTAGGTTCAAAATCCTCGAAATCGATTTTTCCTTAGGTACTACAAAAAAGAATTTCAGAAAAGTATTCGCCGCATACGTAAAATACTTTAGAATAATATTTTTTTTAATAAGTAAGTAAATATTACCCAAGTAGCTACGTCTATCAAAGTCAAAACATACATACATACAGCCTAAAACGGTAAAACCAACATAAAGTCCGTGCATGACACAAAACATGGGTTCTATCGATCAGTCCAGTTGGCGCGGAGATCTGTGTAACTGACAACACCCTTGTCACAGCTTAACTCAAACTACACATAAAGTTATACACAGATTTAGGATACGATTTAAACACACACATACTTATAAGGTCTTACTTTATTTATTCAAAAAATTTTCAAAGAGATTTCAAAAGATGCAGTGATATAACGGAATAACCGTTGACTGGCAAGTCAGAGGTGTCAGGTTCGAACTCAAGGAATCACCTCTGACTTTTCGTAGGTTAGTGCGTATTATAAAGTCAACGATGGATGATTCAATGCGATTTAAAACCTTTAAAAAGTACCTTTTTATCTTTAGGGTTAATTATTAATTTTAATTAATTAATTACCTACATCATACTTGTTAACATTTGTTTGCACATTATTTAGGTTTTTTACAATAAAATATATTTTTACAAAAAAAGAGTCTCAATGCGAGTGACTGACGGTTGAAACTAATTAGATTAAGTTCAAATATGTAACCTAATCTCACCCCCTACTCTCCGCCCGGTCCCTGCATTTCGCATTGCACTCTATTAATTTCTTACTTGCGACCGCTTGTAGATTTTTTTTTATTTTTTATAACATTATATTTTTGTTTTTGTGTGAAAGAAAATAACTATGAATTATTAAAAATCGAAAAAAAAAAGTTGGAGAGGTTGCTAGTTAATTTTAGGTTGCTAGTTAGTTTGATTTTAAATAACACTGTATGGAGCGGACATACAATTTTTTTTATATACAAACTTTGATCTCAAGCGACATTTCGCTCTGTGCCTATTAATTTATTACTTACTTATGTTTTTTTTTGCAACAAATCAATAATTATATAGAAAAAATACCAAACACAAATTTTTTTTTGTCCAAAGCAATATTTATGTAACATGTATACTTAGAGTATTTATAATACTCTAAGCATGTATACCTACATGTATACCTCCTAAAATATTTTGTGTAAACCAAGTTAGACCTTATACATATAGGTACGTATATAGAGCCAGAAATTCAATTACAAAATGTTACCATAGCAACGCTTTAGATTTATTGTTTAGTCCCGTGTTTTTCAAATTAATCTGCAGTGTAAAACAATGGCATAGATAAATCCTGCTTTAATTGGAACGCAGATTATGGATTTATTGCGCTTTTTACTATTCTGTGTTATTTCGTTGGTAAGGTATTTTTAAACTGGCCAGTTGTAAAAAAAAATGTTGACTATTTTCAATATTCAAACTTTTTATAAAGAACGTTGTTTTAAAAAAAAAATTGAAATCAGACAGCATTTATTTTTATTTTTTTGGCTCGTTCTTTTCCAAATTTAAACATGAATGTTTCGTTCTTTTTGAATATTTGCTTATATTATTTGCTTATAATATAATAATATATTTTATCGTGAGTGCAGTAATTATAGACGTACATAGGTACTAACTAGAACTACACAATGAACAAATATCAAATCCCGGAACAAATATCCATTCCCTGCGGGAATCGAACCCGCTACATCAAGTCCAAAAGGCGAATCGCTTAACCGCTACCTACGCCCATCGGCACCATTTTTCAATTGTCAATCCTTTTATAACGACGTAGCCCTATATTAAGATAATTATATTCCTGTATCTATTAATTAATATATTTATTAATACTTTGACTGCCACGCCGCAGACACAATGCAATTTTTATTGTTTGCCGGTCACCAATGACCGGCGTGGCGTTCAAAGGGTTAATTTATATATTTGGTTTAATACGTAGGTTTTTGGAATTATATTTGGTTATTAAAGGCATTATAATTTCACAATAAACAAACACCAGAAAAAGTACCTATAAACCATACATTTTATATTTCTAGTTACGTACGGGTTACATTCGGAATATAAAAAAAAATTGAGAGTAAAAAGTCAAAATCCAATATTCAAAATAAACGTCATACGTCTAACCAAAGACAAAGACAATAATTGTCACCAATACACTATGTAACCCCACCCCACCCCCACACCTACACATGTCAACCCTTCCACAAGAGAGGCGAGTGGCTTAAATTTAATACGGGAAAAACCCAATCTGTACGTCTTGACCCTCAAGCTATTCAGTGAAGGGTTAAGAATGGTGTACACCGAGAATTTTCTAAATTTCTGCTTCGAGAGTAAGTAAATTACAATTGTTTTTTATTTCTAAACTAGCGACCCGCCCCGGCTTCGCACGGGTACAAAATACATATAAACCTTCCTCTTCAATCACTGTATCTATTAAAAAAAACTCATCAAAATCCGTTGCGTAGTTTTAAAGATTTAAGCATACATAGGGATATAGGGACAGAGAAAGCGACTTTGTTATACTATGTAGTGAAGTGTGAAACTGTAACTTAAAATATAACTAAGTTAGTTACCAAAATGAAGGCCGTTCGATGTCTTCTTAATGCATTTTTGCGGTAGACATTTTAGTGCCAATACTAAGTGCACCGCTCAGAAAATAAAAAGTCGTAACTTAAAATTGAAAAATGGCCTGGCTGCTGGAAATGTAAAACAGCTCTCTAAAACAAAGTATTCTTCTGTTTTTGTCTTAGAGTAGTATCTATACTCTAAGGTTTTTGTAGATATTTTACATAAACCTGGCATGTAATATCTATATAATATATAATTATACTATATATATATATATATATATATCTATATTATATATATGTATATATATATATATCTATCTATATATATATATATATATATACTTTTACAATGTCTTAAGTAAATCTAAGACACCACTGACTAACGGTGAAGGAAAACCATCGTAAGGAAACCTGGATTTAATAGTCTGAAATCGCTCACACGCAGTGAGCTAGCGTGGTGATGCTCGATCCTTCTCTACATGAGAAGAGGCTTTTGCCTTACAGTGTAACACTTACAAGCTAATTTATTTATTTTATATTAATTTCTTATATAAGTAATAATTATGTAGGACAACAGAATCGTAATAATCGCGCTCAGTACAACCACATGAATAAATAACTGATATATTTATTCTGTGGTACAACTATCGCTCTCCTGATTCCGACGATGCAAAAAAATTATATAGTATAGTTAGTTTAGGAATTAGTAGTAAGGTAGTTTAGTTGTTTTTATTATTTTTTTTTTGTAAGGGTGAGTATTTGGGAGTGTCACGATGAGGGTGGCATTTTTTTTTTTTAAAAAACCCTCTATAATTAATAAAGAATAAAAAAAAAAAAAACTATCGCTCGCTACACCACCGCCCGCGGTCTGGTAATAGAAATAAATCGGTACCGTATCTTAGTATCTAACCCTCCGTAGCCCGGTCACTCTGACCCCAGGGATTTTTCTGAATGTTACACCTCGCCGCTACCCTCAATTGAATGTTCATAGGGTTAAAATTGCCTTTAAAAAGTTTTTGGGTTTTTTTTGGTTACATGTAGGTACTGTTGTGACCGACTCACTTTTTCTTGTTTAAGGGTTATGGACAATTTTGGTTTGTCTCTGTGAATAGAATTTTCATGTTTAGCAGATTTTTTGTTTATCTTTTCTTATTTGACGGAGACTGTTACAAAAATTTCGTTTCTGAAGATTTATAAATAATAAATAAATCTTTATTTCAGACCAAGTTACAATTTACCAAACTTACAAAGTTACAAGTCCATACTTATTAAAGGATTAACAAAACACTTATAAAATTTGTATCCGAATAAATGTTTTCAGGATACTTGAGTCCTGTTTACTTGCAATGACCTTTAGGATGCTGTTAGTGCTAGCCCGGACTCTGCTTATTAAGGATGCGAGCCGCTTGCGCATGATGGCATGGAAGCCGTCTACCCTGGCCTCCGCAAACGTATCGGAGACACTAATATACCTAGTGTAGATATCTTTTGTCAATATTACAGACTTATCTTGTATACTAATACGTGAAGCAAAAACTGTGGATCCCTTTTTAAGAATATTGCGCGCACGGAGGAGTAAAGCTAAAATTTATAAAATAAAAAAAGTTGAATTTGGACCGCTCACTGGAGAACTAGTATAGGTAATTATTTGCAATTGCCTAATTTGGTTTGGTGATTAGTAGTGGCTATTGAGCAAGAGTTTTCGGGTTCCATTCTGCATCAGGCAAAATCAGTTTTTTTAGTAGCGACTTCCGAGACATTTGCCCCTGTCACTAGATGTAAAGTCATAATCTAAAAAATATTTAAGTTAAGTATTTGTTATTTGTAAGAGGTATGCAAGGATCGTAGCAAGTGCAAAACCGTTGTCTCTGCCTACCTCTCTGGGAAACAGGCGTGAGTCTATGTATGTATGTATGTAAATATTTGTTGACTGTTGAAAAAGCAGTAGGTACAATCAAACATTTCTAAATTACTAGGTACATTAAAAGTTTATTAATTACATTAAAAGTTTTGATTGATTTTACGCTTCGATTTTACTTAAAAACGTAAATGCATAAAACAAAATGGCGTCACTATGAACGCGTCACGTTTCCCGTTCAATATCGCCTTCGTAAAACATTTTCAGTGCTTGTTATATAACGAGTACACTTCTTACGTTTTCGATACTCAATGTTAACCAGAGCGCGAAATAATTCATAACAACTTCTATTCTACGATAAAATACATAAATGGTTTAAAAAAATGGCCTCCAATAACCATTTTCTAACATTGTTTTGACAATAGCGAGTACTAAAGCAAAACTTTATAGTGAAGTTACTTTCATAACCTCAGTTGTGTCATCAAAATTAATGAGGCGGAAAAATTCTAGAATATTTTGTAAGAATGTACAGATAAAAAAGAGTCTGCAAAAATTGGGGGCGCCACTGGCGCAGTTCTTACACTGTCATTCAAAATTACAAGTTATTTGGCACTTACATATTTCTATGATGAATTTCTTGTCATTAAATATGATGAAATAAATCACTTTTAAGTTATTTTAGTAGGTACTCATAAATTTAGTTTTTAAGATTTTTATTTTAAGTTCTAGCCGTCATCGCCTCAGACTGATAAATAAAGAGGAGAATTAATGAAAGTTGAAATAAGTAAAGATAAACAGATTTTTATAGTTTCCGTAAAAATGTATAAAACTGTAATATACAAACTGTTTCTATGCACAATATCTAAATAATATTTGATTTAAAAAATATATATTTTTTCATAAATGGTATGTCTAAGTATTTATGTTTTTATTTTATGTTTAAGTAGGTGACTTTCGTAATTTGATAGTATTAACTTCGAGACCTTCTATTTAAATTTCTGTAAGTGGAATTCAGTAGTAAAAAATTAAATGCTACCAAATTAAGAGTGTCACGAAATTAGGTGAGTTTGCTATATACGTCTCTAGCAGGAAGAACAGGGTTTTTATAACTCTCTGTACCTATATCTAATTTACTTCTATTATTTTGATATCTCTGACATAAAAAGGCACAAAATTAAATAGGTACTCTAAGTTTCAGAGTAACTTTCCAGACAAGGGTTTTTAAGTTAGTGATACTAAGTTACACGGTGACGATCTCACGAAACTTTGTTGGAATAATAAGTTGTTAATTCTGTGCCTAAGTTTCATTTAAAATAATTAGGCAGGTAATTATATAAACTGTCAAGTGCTAAGTGCTTATCTAATGTTTATAAAAGATTCTTGTTTTAATTTAGTTTAGCCCCTTATTTGACGAGATCTTTTTATCGAACTTTTATTAGTTTTAAACGTCAAGTTTGTCATGAATTTAATTAAATTATTCTCTTTATCGACTTTTTATCGAATTTTTATCAGTTTTAAACGTCAAGTTTGACATTAAGTTCATTATATTGTGTCAAATTTGACGTTTAATATTGATATATTTTCGATAAGAATTCGATTAACATATCCATGCTCGCGCCGTTTGTCCTGGCGTTTCGTAACTGGAAAGTCCATGCAAAAGGGAAATCACAGGGACACACAAGTGGGGATTTAGTCGGAAGGCCGCCGGTCGGTCTGTAGGCCGGAGAGTCCGACTCCGTCTCGCATACCCCGAGTGGGGCGGAAGGGTTAAGGCGCATTTCCCCTTTTTTCTGAAAGGATATTTAGAAATTTTAACCCCAAGAACCACAAATAGGATAAAAGATTGCGCCAAAATAGGATGAAAGATCCGATATTCACGCCCGACAAAGCGCTAATTTTGTATAAAAGTGGCGCCATGAAAAAATTATTTACCCAAGCATTTAGTTTCGAAGTATGTAATGCCTTATGTGCCATATATTATACCATAACTCGACATCACTATTTTATTATCATAAACTTCAGCTCTCTAAAAACTAGTAAATATAATATTACAGGGTCATCACCCAAGAAAAATGAAACAAGAACCCTTTAAAAGTAATAAAAGATTTATGAAGCTACGTATAAGCAACGTATAAAGAATATGAATACGCTATACCTACATGAAAATTTATTATAATTTGAAAATGTAATCTGAACACGTTTTCGCAGTAAAATGAGCTCCAGATAAAAGTTGTAAGATGTTTTAAAAGAAATCGTCTTCGTTTGAATATTCGTCAAAGTTATCACTCACTGAGTGACTTATGACTTATGAGTATGACTCATCACAGTCATCACGATTTCCTTGATACTCTACATCATTTTGCTCCATGCACATATCATCATCTAGGGTTGCCAACCGTTATAAAAAATATTGTACTTTATTTCGGGAAAACGTACTTTATACTTTACAAGAAGAATAAAATGCCTACGTGAAAATACTTTTTTTATCTGTTTTAATTTTTTTACACATAATTATGACAAAAATAATGCGTTGAATAATTATTATTAGTAATACTATTTTTCATGAGTTGTAGGTACTTAATTTTTTTCTTAAATAATGTAAATTGCTTTAATTGCTCCAAACTAAGGTGGCAACCCTAATCTCAACATTGCAGCTCTATTTTCTACCGGACATCGTGTCATACGACTATCTCCCCTTCTATGCTTTGCTAAGCTTTGTTCATAATAAGGAAAAAAAAACAAATTTAGAATTTATGTTTTTCTTGTTTTTTTATTTTATTTGTTGATTGCATTAATCTTAAAGTGTTTATTATCATCTTCTTTAAAAAGCCCTAAGTATTGCATTTGAATATTGACATTAGTCAGAAGTGCATGTAGTTAAATATTTATTTATTAAACAAAATCAACTTCGAAAACTAAAAAAAAGTAATAAAACTATCCTAAGCCAACAATAAAAAAATAAAAAAACATTTCCTGTATAAATATAATCATGACGGCAACATTTCTGCGGCAACATAGCGTCGTAGTGTCATCAAGTCTCTTAGTATGTCTGTACAACTTCAGAGAGGCGTAAACACGCTGAAATGGCGACCTGGGTCTGATGTCGTGTTTAATATTACCCTGGACTACAGGACGGCCCATTTGTGACGCGAAAAATGGCGGGAAAGAAAATAATTTACAAATTCTTTCGTGTTTCTTCGTGTGTGAGGCAACGATACCAAAGGCTTGCATGGACTATTTACGTTGCTATGTAGTGCTATAGTTGCTATATAGTGGGGTCGGTATAGTCGGCTCGTTGGGCGAAAGAATATAAGATATAAAAAACTAGCTTTTGCCCGCGGCATCGCTCGCGTTAATTTATAATTTAAAATTCTACCATGATTCGAAAGACACGTGGCGCCATCTATTATCATAAGAACGTTATTGTTGTTTTCCTCGGGAACAGTACTTTTTTTAGGGATGAAAGGGGTATATGTCCGTTTCTGTACACCTGACAACGTATTTGCAAGATTTCAGGATAAAGCTAGATAACTACCTCCTAGAATATTTAATTTAAACACAAATAGGTACTAAACACAAAATACAAAATAAATCAACCGGCTGTCAATTGTAGATCTTTGACAGTCGTTACGGGTAGTAAGAAGCCCGAAAGTCTGACAACCAGTCTTACCAAGGGGTATCGTGTAACCCAGTATCTGGGTTGTGGAGGTCTGATAGGCAGTCGCTCCATGTAAAACACGTATTCAGCTGCATCCGGTAAGACTGGAAGCCGACCCCAAACATAGTTGGGAAAAGCCTAGGCAGATGATGGCAGATGATGACTTTATAATACAAAAAAAAAACTGAAATCCATGACTTTACTAAACCCTTCACTCAACATAAACCTAAAAATAAAAAAAAGCCACACACACCCATAATAACGTCGAACTTAAAAATAAAAACGAACTCACATTGAAATGGAGGCCGAACCACGTTTCATCAATATTTTAAGCCTCTAACTTAGTCTTAGAGACTTTAGTATTCTGCTCTTGGCAGGCGGCGAAGTACGACGAAGTACGACAAAGTGCGGCGAAGTTAGCCTGCGTGTTGACAAGCTGACTCCCAGAGGCTGAATATTTGACGGACTATCGCTCACGGCCATACAGCCTTAACAAGTTTAGGAAACTTTTTTTCTTATACGAAGTTGCAGTTTTTTCGTTCGTGTTTTTTTTTTAAATATGTAAATTATTTTTTGGTAAGTATACGAGTTTTTTAGTAACTCAAAGATTGATGACACGATTGTCGATTGGTGTGTAAACGATACACTTTCGGTTTGGTGTTGCGGTTGGTATCAGAGTTTAAACCCAGCCTCTGACATAGCTTTAAACACCGTTGAAATATCTCTCAGGTGGGCTGGTACGCTAAGCTTCGGATATGTTCCCTACGTTACAGATTTTAAATGTTTATGGTGACCATAAATTTGTTGTTTAAAAACCTACCAGCAAATAAGTACACTACGAAGTGTACGAGTACCTACATTTCATACATTCAATACTAAGTCGATCAGAATGATCGTTTGTCAAATAAATTATTAATAAAAAAATAATGAATTCTATACAGTCAGTCAATTGTTTTTGTGTAAGAAACATGTGCTTAAACATGTAAAAAACATACCTACATAAAATAAACGCTATAGGTACTAAGTACCTAATTTTTTTTTAATGTTGTAATTTGTTAATTTAATAATTATTGTCTATTGTTTCAGTTTTCGCATGCAACCAGCACGCTAACTGATTGGGATATAAAGGGTTTTGTGCCCAAAGCCAAAGGTGAGGGTCACTATAATTATTTCATAGTTACCTACTGTTAATATACTGTTACTGTAAAGATAATTAAATTTTATCTTTATTAGTTTTTATTTTAGAAAGTAAGCCATTTCTCAATAAACATACATACATACAAACATAGACACACGCCTGTATTCCCCAGAGGGCAGAGGTGTGCAGTACACCCACGTTTCGCCAGCTATATTATAAGTCCCATGTAATAGGGGCGAGCCTATTGCCATTAACCGGGCACAATTCCAGACTCCGTGCTGCTACTGAGAATTTTCTAATGGAAAAACCCAATAACACTTTGCCTGACCCGGGGATCGAACCCAGGACCTCGTGCTCAGCAGTCGCGCTTGCTACTAGACCAACGAGGCAGTCTCTCAATAAACACCAAAGGTATTCAGTGTATTCACATTTTTTC
Source organism: Protodeltote pygarga (assembly GCA_936450705.2). Classification (NCBI taxonomy): domain Eukaryota; kingdom Metazoa; phylum Arthropoda; class Insecta; order Lepidoptera; family Noctuidae; genus Protodeltote; species Protodeltote pygarga. Next base: position 1,384,588 of record OW388264.2, on the reverse strand, counting down.
TTGTAAACAAGTAAACATCATCGAAATCTAAGCAACGGACCAAAAATATCATCCATAAATCCAACATGACAGGCCGTGACGAAGGAAAAAAAAGAAAATAAGAAAAAAAATCACTGGCACCAATTCCTTATTCACCCTTAAATCGTGGCCACCATATTTCAAAGATCAGATACAAGCTCTGAATTATTTATAGAATTCCGATAGAAATGTATTTATTTACTTATCTAGAACGAATCACATTAATTTTGTAAATTGTTTCTGTTTTACATTGTTTTGCAGATAAGCAAATTTTTTTTATGTAACTCATATAATATGAAGGTTTATTAAGGCCCAATTTCACCATTCACTTTATTAACCGAGTTTAATAAAACTAAGTTCAGCCATACACAAATTGCAGTTCTGAACTTAGATAAACGTTTGAACCGAGTTTAACTTCATTGATCGCGTTTAGTGTCAGTGGTGAAATCGGCTCTAAGTAACTCTAAGTAATGCTAGTCTGTCCCGAGGTTCGGAAAAGGCACGGATAAGCCATGGGCACAGAATAATAAACATACAGTAGGAAACTACATACAAACGCTCAAAAACGGCACATTCACACAAACATGCACAACGACGCGTCGTTGATACTGCGAGTACCGCGACGTTCGCTTAGGAGTCTCGTCGTTACGCAATACGCATATTTGTGCGAGTGTGCCGTTTCGTGCGTTTGTACGTAGTTTCCATACTGTATGTTTATTATACTGTGCCATAGGCTTGAAATTTTGCATAAAAAAGTAGTAAGTAGATATGTATATAATGTTTTGTGCGGTCAGTGGGAACAATGGAAGCTCTCCTCCCGCCTCCTTCAATAATTTCCCTAACATTATCTCTCCTTATTCCTCCACTATCATAACGGTTCATAGTTACAGCACAGAGTTTGCAACGCGTTAGCAATACCTCTGATATTCCAATTGTCTTTAGGTTACGTTGGGTTAGGTCAAAGGTTACATTTTCAATTAGACAGGCTGAATACCACCTAAGTAGTATCCACTATAAACAAGTTCACGCGTAAATGATCCCAGCTGAATGATTTCCGGATTGAGGGTTAAAAGTCCAGCGGCGATGAGATGTTGGCTGCAAGGTAGAGGTATGGATGAATACTGTAGGACATATACGGCCTCATTATGTGCTACAAGCCTACTTACGCTAATCATAGTGCAGTGAGCAGGTTACGACTAACTTTTTTATGTGACATGGTGTTGTATTAAAAAAAAAATGATTGTGTTGGTGTGATTTTAATTTTGGTGAAATAAACAGCAGTCTTTCGTTTCCGCATTCAAGCAAATCGGTGCTTTTTTTTTGTAGTATAACGGAAAAGGTCGAACTTCCGAGCTCAGAGGTCCGCGTTTCCACAGTACCTACTGAGACTTTAATTAGCATTTTGCACGCTTGGCGGTTATGAGAGAGTGGTCGCTCCCCGAGTCGATCGAGACAGGACTTTCGGCAGCACTCTTAGTGACAAAACATCTTTAGAATCGCTCTTCTTACAGAGGAGGAGTCTAAAACTAAGTGCGGTCTAGGGAGTCATAGTTCACGCAAGGAAGTAATCTTTTTCTGTGATCGCCGTCATCAAAATTGATGTGAAGGACTATTTAGTACAAAAAAATGCTATATCGTGCGGCATTCGATTCTCGTACGAAGCTCAATTAGCCACATGCCTGCATTAACAGCGGTCTAGAGCCGTCACGGTCTAGCATAAATCATTCCTTAGTTATACTCTCGCATACTGATCGTGTCACTAAACAGTTAAAGGATTAACGTCACGTTTGAAAAAGGAAGCGAGATAAAAACTCGAAATGCCAACTTCTCAAAATTACAACTTCTCAAAATTGCCATCTTCTCACAATGCCAGCTTCGCATAATGACAACTTTACATTATAACCCTTTATCTCTTTATTTCTTTCTTCTCTTACTCTTTAATGACACGATTACTCTGCGAGAATATAGCCTAATATATGTATATAAAATGCCTATTTTTTCCCCTATAGTGTTAATCAAGTCCCCAAACCACCCCGTTCGATATATTAGTCAATTTATTTACAAAAGTATAAATCTTGCTACAAATCGTACGACCCCGATAAATAATAATTTTACTGGAAAATGTAAGCCGATAATCTCATTAGATACGATTTGAATAACCAATTTATAGAAAACAAATTATTCTGATCAGTTATTTTGTTTTTGTTTGGGTTTTTGTGATCAATTCTTGTATTGATTAGGGAAGATTGCAATCGTTGGATTAAAGGAGGTAATAAGGCTTGCTCTTCTTTGTAGCACTCTTGTCAGAGCGGTCATGGTCATCATGTAGTATCATGTGTAGGGGCTGACGCCTCACGATTTCTCTTATAATGGCTTCGCTAATAAAAACTATAATAATGTCTTCCTGACCGAATGTCGGTCAAAGCGGCACAGTACTTACTATAAAGTATTTACTATAAGTCCCATGTAATAGGGGGCATTATCCGAGCACAATTCCAGACTCCGTGCTGCTACTGAGAATTTTTCAAAGGAAAAACCCAAGAACACTTTGAATTTCGGTCAAAGCGGCCAATCTCAATGATACTTAGCCATCCACGCAAGAAATATTGTAGAGCTCAAGTGCTTGTGCAAACACGGTGTACTCTGTGTTATTCTTGTAATTTGGTGGGACGGCAATCCGACAGGACCGGAGACCGGAGAGAGATTAGGTATGCTTTACGTGCTTTCAAGGCACGGAGCAAGTGATAATTACTTACAAAAACTCAGAGGTGCGCCTGGGGTTCGAACCGATACCACGATGTGTACGATGCAGGATCACTCTTTGTTCCATCACACTCATAACCCGGTGAGATGACAATCCGACACGACCCGAGAGAGGCACGGAACAAGTAATAATATTATAATTAATAACTTATAAAAAGTTAGAGCCTCGAACCAAAATTTTTTTTGCGACTTCGCTCCCATCGTGCAAAATTTACCTTATGTCTCCGTCCTATAAGCTCTATATAGCAAAAAATCACGTAAGACCTTAGCTCTATTACTGTTTTGTAGATGGACTACGAAAAACACTCTGGCTTTTGTAATATTAGCATGTTAATTATAATAAAAATTTAATTTAATTCATTAAAAATTTAATTCATTAAAAATTTAATTCATTACTGACTGCAAATGTTCCCTTCTCTTAAAATAAGCAAATCATTATCGTATCTATACAAAACCAACAACAAGACCTTTAATTTCACAACTATTATTTACAAATCGAAGGTCAAATTCAACTGGTCGTCGTAGCAATAAAAATTTAGCTTCCCTTTTACGTATTCAGATAGCGTTTGCAAACGAAGTTAGAGATGCGTTCGTACTTGGCCGTTACGTTCTGGGCCGTTAAGTGGGTTTTGGAGGCCATTACTACGTTGGTGACTACTTTGTATTGATGGCAGTGATAGTCTAAGTGGTACTTGACCGTTGATTGATACATCAGAGGTCTTAGAATTGAACCTAAGGTGACTCTAAGCGCGCCTCTCATGCTCCTAGCCTTATTTTTCCCAAACTTTGCGGGGTCGGCTTCTAATCTAACTGGATGCAGCTGAATATCGCTTTTCTAAGAAGCGACTACCTATCTGATCTCCGCAACCCAAATGGATACGATATTCTGAAATTGTCAGAATTTTATGAGGGAACCGACGCCCTGTAACGACTGTCAATGACTTAACGTGCTTTCTGAGGCACGACGCAGGTGATAATTAGTTAATAAATTATTTAAACGCACCTCTGACTGTTCTAAATTTATGTGCAAATATTTCCTTCAATAATTAAGCAAGCAATGATTAATTTCTAAAACGCAAATTAATCCGTAAAGTCAGATGTGCTTTGAGTTTCGAACCTACCACCTTTGACTTGGCAGCATGGGCGTAGCTATAGCTTTTACATGGGGGGGTTCGAAGATCCAAAAATGTACCAAGATATAAATATTAAAGAAATTTGATAAAACAACTGATACGGATGGGACAGTCGTTTTTTCAAATTTCTTATTAAATATTTATATTTAATAAGCTAACATGTGCTAAAACATGTAAAAATTTCACAAAAAAATGTACCAAGATTTAACTAATTTTTGCCCGAGCTTCACATACTTAATTTCACAATATGCGGTGCGTGGGTAAAGGGTGGGGGATGCACTGTATGCGCGTACTTACTATAGCTGAATAGCTCGTAGTTGCGTTTGCGTCTAATATTCATCGATTTTTATGTAACCCCCCCCCCACTTATATACGCCTATACTTGGCAGTCCAACGGTCACACCACTAGGCTATAAGCTTATTGTTATTAATGGTGAAAAAGTCGTTGCTCTTTCTCTCATCGAGTTTAGAGGCTTATGACGCAAAATATTTACATATCATGAATGCCAACTCAATAATTCTCGTTGAGTCAACAATCAGAGCCTATCGCATTTTTCTATCTACATTGTTCATTGCTCAGGTAACGAGATTCGCAATGTAATTGAAAATGAAGCCATCTTACTGTTTGTGAATCGTTGATTGAGTTTACGTTAGATATTAGATATTCTCTATACTTACTCACTGTTCGAATTCCGAGGGATATTTATTTATGATATTATTTATGGTACAGCGAAATTCGTTTGGTAAATGTAGGTATGTGCTTTCAGAGTCGATGGAATGGAATTAATACGAAAAGCAAATAGAGATTCAAGTTATATTTTTATTACAAAATGGCGTTTACAGTTTTGATGGATTGCTGACGAGTTTGCTGTTAATGATACTGGCAGTTGATTAGCGATTCGTCTGCCGGGATAGTGTTGCGGGTTCGATTTCTTCATCATCATCATCATCATCCTGTATTAGTCCACTGCTGAACATAGTCCTCTCCCAATGCGCGCTACTATTGTGTGCTCATTGGAACTATTTGCCTATAATTGCCACGCTAGACATGCGGGTTGGTTCGCAGTAGCAGATGGTTGCTATTACACAGTAGAATGCTGCTGCTCATCCTATAGATTTTACCCTTTGTTGCTTCTTGTGACAGACGCGGGACGAGTTGGGGTGGTTCTATTCTTGAGCCGAGAACCACTCGGCAATGGCCAACCGCAACGGTCGATTCCTTACGGGACAAATACTTGTTCAACTAGCTGTCGCCCGCGACTTCGTTCAGTGTTATTAAATTTTCTCGTTTATCTTGTAAAATCTTTTTGTTAATTATCATCCAGAAAAGTTTTAGTATAAACACCATTACTAATACTAGCTTTTGCCCGCGATTTCGTTCGCGTTAATTTAGAATTAACAATCAATGCGGGTTGCGCGACACGTAGCGCCATCTATTGGCATAAAAACGTTATTGTTGTTTCGGAATGAATGGTACCTTATCAGTATCAGTCTTACCAAGGGGTATCGCGTAACCCAGTATCTGGGTTGTGGAGGTCTGATAGGCAGTCGTTTCATGTAAAACACTGGTATATTAGCTGCACCCAGTAAGACTGGAAGCCGACCCCAACATAGTTTGGAAAAGGCTAGGCTGATGATGATGAATGGTACCTTTTTCCGTCTCTGTACACCTGACAAGCATGCAACATTTTAGGATGATAGGTTTCGGCGTGAAACGGTAACAAACAAACAAAATATTAACTTTCGCATTTATAATATTAGTTAATTGGAGGATTTTAGTAAGAATTTAATATTACTGTAAAGCTTAATTATAGGTACTTAAATTACAAATTAGTTACTGATAAATCCTCATTACAATAAATAAGTACGTATTTACAAATTGAATTTATATTTTAATTTGGCCATCAGTTAATTTTGATCGAGTGATTCATGCCATTTTTAAGAACTCAATTCCGTATTCAATTTTAAAAGGAATTTTGAAATCGTTTTACATTTACTATAATTAGTGTATTGAAACCAGAAATACAATTTAAACGATGTCGAAATGTAATGTGGTTCGTATATTGTTCACTCAAAACTGAACTCAGAGTACTCGGCAAATCAGAACACGCTTGCAAAATAAATTGCAAGCTATGTCCTCCTGACCGAATTTTGGTCACAGCGGCCAATCTCAACGGAGATTAGCCAACTACGCAGGATATATTATAGTGCAGAAGTGTGTGCGCAAACACAGGTGCACTCTCTATTCCCTCACTCTTATAGTCCGATGGGACGGGACGAGAGAGATCAAGCGCAGGGCCAACGGCTTTACGTCCTTTCAGAGGCACGGATTAAGTGATAATTAATTTATAAAACGCACATAACTTACGAAAAGTCAGAGGTGCCTTGGGTTGCGAACCCGAGACCACTGACTTCCAGTCAACGGTCACCACCACTAGGCTATTACAACTCAAAAAAAAAGCTATACATTCTCATATATACAGCCCGTATTAGTCCAGTACTAAACATAGGTCTTTCTTCATACGCATCACTTATTTTGTGCGCTCATTAGAAGTTTGCCTTTAATCGCTATACTGGGCAAGCGGGTTGGCGATCGCTAGCAGATGGTTGCTATTACACTGTAAGATACTGCTGCCTATCATCTAGATTTTTCCCTTTGTCGCTTCTCACGACACCCGCGGGATAAGTAGGAGTGGTTCTATTCTTAGGAAACCACACGGCACATTACAAATAAACACGGCTATACATTATCGCCATAAAAATATGTCTTGATATCCCGCACCTGTTCCATTTCCCATCCTTTTCTGTTTCATATTGAGCTACTCGTGTATTTACACACAAGAATGTCACAAGATGGTATAGGTTAATCAAATTAACTCTTGTACTACACACTTATTATGCCGCTCCCAGACATCAGCAACAAAATAATACATATTATAAAAGAGGTAGATAAAATTTGTTGTACTATATAGTGGATAGTCTGTGGAAATACGAAAACGATTCTACTTTTTTGTTAGTTGATGTTTAAAGCCACGGTAAGGGCCTACGGGTGGCTTAAACTTCGACACTTGCGTTGCAGTTGGCGGTTTAAACCTGAAAAAGAGGAACTCATCATTATTATAATCATACGTGGCTTCTTACGTGTTGTATTCTGTGTATAAAAGTAAAACCACAAAAAGTTTATTAATTTAATATTTTAGCACACTTACCTACAACAAGGGAATTAAAATTAAAATTTTAATTAATTGTATACATTTTGAAGGCTAAGTTTCTAGGAACGTTTATTAATTAAAAAGTAACTAGTTAAAGGCTTTTATTTACATGAACGGTACAATATTTTAAAATAGGGATTTTCTAAAAGTAAAAACTGGTGTCGTGGTGACGCATTGGTTACGACCCGCTTTGCAAGCATGTGTATGTGTGTGTATGTTATTTGGATTACTGTATACTTCAGACAGTTGCGAATACTCATCATCTGCTTAGCCTTTTCCCAACTATGTTGGAGTCGGCTTCCAGTCTTACCGGATGCAGCTGAATGCCAGTGTTTTACATGGAGCGACTGCCTATCGGACCCCCACAACCCAGATACTGGGTTACACGATACCCCTTGGTAAGACTGGTTGTCAGACTTTCGGGCTTCTGAATACCCATAACGACTGTCAAAGATCTACAATTGACAGCCGGGACCAACAGCTTAACGTGCTATCCAAGGCACAGAGAGTGATAATTAATTTATAAAACGCACATAACTTACGAAAAGTCAGAAGTGCGCGCCTTGGGTTCGAACCCGAGACCTCTGACTTGTCAACCAACGGTCAACACCACTAGGCTATCACGACTCTCTACTAGTGTCGAATACTACCCACTAGAAAAACCCCGAGCATTGCTCTCTCCATCCGAATAACTTGTGTTACTGATATTACACGGACGGTCAGTTTTATGTGCGTTGACCCGTTATAGAGCTCGGTGTACACTGGTATGAAGCTGCGGTAGTTTTATTGCAGGTAACTGTGGTGAAGGGTTAGTTTTTGTAAGAGTTAAACCGGGGCCAAACCGGAGAAAAGCCAATGACAGTCTGACAATTTACTGTGCCATTTTTTAATGGGATATCGGTAGGAATCAAGTTGTACGGGACTATGGGACCTTTGCCATGGGACATGGCTTTGGGACCATACCGAAAAAAAGTACTATTCCCGTTACTGTCAGCCTATATCATCCCACTGCTGGGCAAAGGCCTCCTGATTGCCACGTCTTTCGATCCAGAGCCAGTGTGGTCCCGTCGCTATTTGTTTTGACCAAATCATGACTGAATTTTAAATAACTTCAAATTCTAAATTCACGCGACCAAAACCGTGTGCAAAAGCTAGTTTTGTTGTAAATAGAACCGTGAAGCATTTATAACAATTACAAACACAAAATTAACGCTTAAAAAAAATATTAATGGCATTAAACAGCAAATTTAAAGTCCATACTTAACTACAATTACATGCCTTTACCGATAGTCCATTTTGAGCTCCAACTTTTTAATTGCATCAATAAAACCACAGATTAAATAGTATCATCAAAATGTAACCGACCAAATTCAAAAGTTAGTGTACCAGTGGAATATATAACAAAGGAGTCAATTAATATAAAACTCTCGGTTTACCGCCCGACGCGCAATCATGGCGTAGCCCGTAGCCTCGTAGCAATTACGCTCTCGTAGCGGTCTCGTAGCGCTCTCTACGAATGCTAGAATGAAACGCTTGAAGGAAATTTTGCGTTGGAATACTGACTGAAACAAATGGATATATTAAAAAAAGGGTTTTTTTTTCGGAGGGAAATCATCATGGACCTTCTTGGGTTATGCTGGTCTCTAACCAGCTAAAACCACCTCGATGTTCTCTGCCTATTAATTTAGATGAATGTGATCAACAAACATAATAATTTTACGTTTTTAGTCGTTAAAACAGTTATGCGTGATCATACAAAAAAAAACATACATGTCGAATTGATAACCTCCTCCACTTCGCGTTTTTTCGTCGGTCAATAAACAGCCTAATTTAATTTAATAACCCTTAAATACTAGCACCTAAAAAGCTACACTAGCGCTCGCGTGAGGCGTATTTTACAACATTAGATCAAGCCTCGAAAACGGCAAAAAAATCACGTTTGTTGTTTGTTTATAGTATTTTTTGTTATAGCGGTAACAGAAATACATCATCTGTGAAAATTTTAACTTTCTAGCTGTCACGGTTTATGAGATACAGCCTACTGACAGACGGACAGACGGATCGATAGCAGAGTCTTAGTAATAGGGTCCCGTTTTTACCCTTTGTGTACCCTAAAAAGGGGTTGGAGTCTTAAAGTTATTGGTTTATTACATTTCTTTGAGAATTCTTTGCGAATGTTATGTACGTAAGATTTATCGGATCATTTGGTATTGGAGTATTGTTATAATATTGCGAACGAATTCTCGTAATAAATGTTTGTTATTGGTTTTCTATATTTACCTGTATTCTGACGAAAATAACCGTTTTACCTTTTATTTGACTTGCAATGTATTTATGTATGGTAGGGTCAAATCTTACAAGCTGAATTAGACCCAATTCCTTCCTACGGAGTTGAATTTTTACATGTTGGTTTAGTTCCGATGACAATGCATTTTTATGGTAAGCATGACCTGAATTGACATCCAGGATTAGTTCCAGATAAAAGAACTCTTAAGTCAACAGCACAGATACAAATTTTATCATTTACGTTTAATATTTGAATTCAAATCCTACTGGCAATCGAATTTTTCTTTCTACAAAAATTCTTCATATATTATATTCAAACATTCTCCGCATTCTCCGTGGAGAATATTCTCTGGACCCGTCCCTACTCACTTCGTACGACTTACGCTCTTAGAAAATGATACTTTTATTTTGTTTACGTCACTATAAATATCTTTTTGTTGCAGATGAGAGGGGTGTCATGGGGCATGGCGCTTTTTGCGCTTGTCGTCAGCACATTAGCGGAGTCCACAGAAGGTAATGCATTTCCACTATATCATCATTACGAGGTCATAAAACGAACGACAAAATACGAACATATATTACAATTTGTATGTGAAATATTCCCAAGAAAGGTTATAATGTGAGAGTAGTAGGTATGTTTTCTTCTTACGGTAAAAATAGCGTAAAGAATATCACGTTAAAATTAACGTACACGAGTTTTAAAATAACGACTAACAACAACATAATGAGAAATACGGCTGAGGCGCACAAGGTCCAATCGTCCAAAAAATATTAAGATTTTTATTGTGTTTACAACCTAATTGATAGTTTTGGATTGTGTGTTTTAAAATATGTAACATTGATAATGTATTTATTATTAACTTTAGTTTATCATCGTCATTTTATCCGGAAGACACCTGAGCATAGGCCTCTCCCAAAGTTTTCCATACATGTCAGTCCTGCGCTGTTCTCATAACTTCAGATTTCACTAAATCAATTTTTTTAATCTTATACAATTAAAACGTAATCTATAAAGCATTGGTTTCGATGAGTCTATGGACTCACATTCACTACAATAATGGACTCATCCACTCAGAATAACAAACAACCTTATCTGTACACGGATTTAGTTTTCATTTAACATCAATATCATAACAGTACAGCGGATAGATATTCGGATATTTATAGATATTCGGATATTTCCGACGTTACCAAATTTTCCGACGCCACTGATATTCTCGAATTTTCATTTTATACAGTGTGTAGTGATTCGGAAGAGGTTTGGCGTCGATGCATTATTAATCGGACAGCGTACTGCCAAAATAACTCTCGGTGAATCGGAATGGTGATATTTTTATTATTTATACATTTATTGTAGATGTTTTGATATGAAATTTTATGATATCACTGATACTATTTTACACGGATCAAAAATTTACACTATTGTATGAAAGTATTTTTTTTTTTATTAAATAGCCGTCATACTAATATCTTCCAGACCGAATTTCGGTCACAGCGGCCAATCTCAACGGAGATTAGCCAACTACGCAGGATATATTATAGTGAAAAAGTGTGTGAGCAAACACAGGTGCACTCTCTATTCCCTCACTCTCATAGTCCGATGGAACGGAAATCTGACACGACCGGAGAGAGATCAGGCGCAGGGCCAACGGCTTTACGTGCTTTCCGAGGCACGAGTAAGTGATAATTAATTTATAAAACGCACATAATTTAACATACGAAAAGTCAGAGGTGCGCGCCTTGGGTTCGAATTCGAGACCACTGACTTGCCAGTCAACGGTCACCACCACTAGGCTATCACGACTCATAATTAAATAGCAGTCATGCACAAACATTCACAAAGGTCTTAATAATTTGTTAAAATAACAATAGTAGCTTCTTCTTCTTATCATGTGGTTGATTAACAACCTGGCGTCAGAGTTTAAACCACCCGTAGGCCGCTAACATGACTTAACACACCATTGAAAAATCTCTCAGGTGTGCTGGTTTCATCACGATGTTTTCCCTCACCGTTTCAGCAACTGATAGGTAATTTCATTTATAATACGCACATAACTTATGAAAAGTCAGAGGTGCGCCTTGGGATCGAATTCGAGACCTCTAACTTGTCAGTCGACGGTCATACCACTAGACTATCAGTGCTATAGGTATATCCTATAGGTATATTTCTGAACTAAGGTTATTATTCTTCTTATCGTTTCGTTTTTAACCAAGGTTATTAAGAATCATATTTACTGTAGTTATTACGCCTTTCAAAACCGGAATTGGTTGTCTAGCAAACCAAATTAGTCCCGCTTTGACACTAAAACAGACTCAAACATGAAGTTACTAACACTGATTTGACACAAGTTAGACAAACCAGTAACGCTGGATACTCGTCAAAGTACTAACTTTACTGTAAAGCCACAGCCAGACATCGGCGGATAGCGTTAAAGTAATTTATTGACAACTTAAAATCAAAATTTAAATATTATTTATTCATGTGCCGTGTGGTTTCCGGCCTAAGAATAGAACCACCCCTACTCAACCTTTTTTTTTTTTTTTTTTTTTTTTCGTGTGGAAAACCCCTTATGGGTACTCCACCACCAAAGGGCCAGTGATGGAGTTATGTCCGACTCGCACGGACTAAAAACCACACGGTGTTCCTCAACGGACCTCTGGACGGGAGAACGGGGTTCACTTGTGTATTCACCGCCCTCCCGCCCTGGTCTTGACCCGCCAATGGCAGGTCCCGCCGTTGTCGGCGCCCTGGCCGCCGCCGAATCCTCTTGAGAGGCGCGCGTGGAACACGACGCGTCGTCCTCTTGGGCCTGTTAGTGGTTGGGCGTCAGACTGCCCCAGGTCCGACGCCCACAGGCCGGCAACTCATGGAGGCCGGAGGTCGTTAGTCGCCCTCCGGCGTCTGGTGCGTCTCCTGCGAGAGGGAAGTGTGGTTGTCATTTCCCTCTCTCGCTCTGCCGCCTCCTTTGTGGACATCACCTCTTCGCAAAAGGAGGCGACGGCGTTCCACGCTGTCTCGCTCTCGACCATCGATTGGATGATGTTCGGGAGCGAGAGGCCACCGACTGCTGCCTCGAGTTCACGGCGCTGATCCGCCCAGGCTGGGCACTCCTCTAGTGTAACCCCTACTCAACCTACGGGTGTCGTAAGAAGCGACCAAGGGAAAAATCTGGAGGATGGGCAGCAGCATCCTACTATGTAATAGCAATCATCTGCTACTGCGATTGCCAACGCGCTTGCCCAGCGTGGCGATTAAGAGCAAAAGCCTTCTAATGAACGAAGCGCTGAAAATAAATGGTGCGTAAGAGAAGAGGCCGATGTCCAGCTGTGGACGAATACAGGCTGTGTAGGTAGGTAGGTATTTATTCATATAGACCAGGACCCCGTTGTCGCGCTTTAGACATTTATCTCGAACTCGAGATTATGTCGAATAAAAATAGCGAATATCGATTGAAAACTAGTTTTCGTATTCTCGGAATGTCACGGTAGAGAAGTCTGCCACTCAGCAAATTACCAAAGCATCTCGTTCGAAAAGTGTCGCGGACTCAGGCCCCGCTCTCAATTCTCAATTTCCTCTTAATTGATTAATAAGCACATCATTTTATTTAATGAAACAATTGCCTGCGGCATTTAACAAACCGTTTGTTTGTTTTGCAATCCTATTTGAAAAGAGAGTTTCGAAGATACGGGAAATATTACTACTTTTTTTATAAGTCAAAAACACAGCTTAAGAAAAAATTAGTACATGTTTTGGGACCTGCAATTGGAACCCTTAGTCACTCAAACGAGTAGTTAACTATTATCTAATAAAAAATTTCGACCAGCCCAATTCGGTCGCTTTTGCATAGATTTATTTTTTCATACCTTCCATAATTTGCGACAATACCTATTTTAAACTATTTTAGAATCTAAATTTAAAAGCATTAAAATATTGTAACCTTCTCCTTGTAACCTTTAATCCTCGCATCAAAATCGTACCATAAGGGTTTTTCTTTTTTGGTACGGAATCAGTCCGTACCAAATCATAAAAAATGAGCACTCACACAAATTTTTAGAAATAACTGTCAAGCATTTTAATCCTTACTGCTAGCTACGGACCACAATGCTATCGCTCATCGCTCTCCACAAAGCTTAAATCGCCCGCCGCCAGAGGGCGTGTTTGTCACCAGATAAAGGTTTAAGCCCCAACTAGTTGGTTATTCTCTGAATGGGACAAAGAGACTATGTTTATTTGTAAAGCTAAGCTTAAGATGTATTATTGGGTTAGAGTAGTTTTGTAGTTTTAGGTAATCAAGACAAATTTTGTTGGAATTTAAAGTTGTTGCTTTTTTATGACCGCTAAATAGAATTGTGTTGGCGTGTGAGGAATGCCACACAAAAATTTAATCCTTTAGCACGCATTAAGAAATACGTTTTTTTTTATTGCCGGTTGAAGTACTTTGAAGTCCGTTACTACTTAGTACTTATAAACACTGATAGCCTAGTGGTATGACCATCGACTGACAAGTCAGAGGTCTCGAGTTCGATCCCAAGGCGCGCACCTTTGACTTTTCGTAAGTGTGCGTATTAAAAAATAATTATCAGTTGCTAAATCTTCGTGAAACCAGCATGTTTTCCCTGCGAGATTTTGCAATGGTGTGTAAAGCCATGTCAGAGTCCTACAGGCCAGTTCGAGGCCAGTTCTTACATTTGAATTCCAAAGTTCTACAATAATATACATATTACATAATTATTATTTTCATAACAATTCCGAGCCCAAAAAAGCACAACCCTAAAAAAAAAAGCAATAACGCGATCAAAGGAATTAATTATGACAACACTAGTACTGTGGGTGCACCAAATTTCGTCGTACCCTCTGATTGAGTCGGCGGCATGAATGGCGTCGATAATTAAATACTACCCTCTCAGTAATGGATTTGTTTTGTGATTTTCTGAAGGGCGTAGGTTATGTCGGTGACAGATCTACAAGTCCACTGTGATAATAAAGTTTCATTGTAGTATAATTTACTTACAATACAATAGCTAATAGACATAGATATAGATAATAGTAGTCGTGATAGCCTAGTGGTGGTGACCGTTAACTGGCAAGTCGGAGGTTTCGGGTTCGAACCCAAGGCGCGCACCTCTGACTTTTCGTAAGTTATGTGCGTTTTATAAATTAATTATCACTCTCCGTCCCTCGGATAGCACGTTAAGCTGTTGGCCCCGGCTGTCAATTGTAGATCTTTGACAGTCGTTACGGGTAGTCAGAAGCCCGAAATCTGACAACCAGTCTTACCAAGGGGTATCGTGTAATCCAGTATCTGGGTTGTGGAGGTCTGATATGATATGATATAAATCACTGTTATTCAGCTGCATCCGGTAAGACTGGAAGCCGACCCCAACATAGTTGGAAAAAGGCTAGGCAGATGATGACAATAGCTAATAGATCCAAATTAGTCTTAATGAATGAGTCCTTTCGTAAAAGGAAGTCAGTACCCTCAGCAATTCCTGACAACTAATCTAACTTCAGAATATCGTATCCCTTTGGGTTGCAGAGGTCAGATAGGCAGTCGCTCCGTAGAAAACTAATATTCAGCTGCATCCGGTTAGATTAGAAGCTGACTCCAACAAAGTTTGAGAATAATAAGGCTAGAAGGATGATGTACTATCATGTCAGAAGGTTGAATGTAGAAGAGGAATCCAATAGCTCGGGCAAGTTTAGTTATCAGAGCGGGCTGGGGGTTTCGCACAGTAAGACGTGGGTTCAAATACTGCTCGTAATTGATTATTTCCTTCTAAAAACCAGGAACTTAAAGTATTTGAAGTTTCGTACGGTTAAAGAGAAAATTCCCCTTTCCGAAATTCCCTTAATCTCCCCTCCCCTTCCATTATCCTGCACAGGGCGCCTATTAATTAATTTACGGTAATCGCTGACCATTACAAAGCCGTTTGCTGTTTGCCACCTTATTAGTATAATTTAAACTATGAATTTTAAAAAATTAAATCTCCGACACAAAAAATCCTCCAATTTTTTTAACTAAGAACACTCTCGATCAAAATAACCTTTGAAATACAAAACTTAAACTAAATCAGTTCATAGGTTTGGTAGCTCCGATGTCGAAAACATACACACATATAGGTCAAACATATAACAACTTTTTGCGTCGGGAATTAAAAAAAGTTTGATGTAAATAATTTTTAATTTAAACTCATGAAAAACAAGATAATTATTTTCTAAAGGGCTATTCATTTACTTACGTTGCTAAAAGTTAACTATGTGTGCTTTTTAAAAACAAACAAGAATGCTAAAACTAGGTCAGGTAGAGTGGGTTGAAAATCAATAGTTGGTGTAAACAGCCTTACGTAGGTAATGCTAGTCCGTGACCTTTGTTTAAATAATTTCTTAATAGCATGCTAAACTTCCGTTTTGTGTGCGGTTTCCGGCCCAAGAAAAATAGTACTACCCGTCTACTCGTCCCGCGGGTGTCGTAAGAAGCAACAAAGGGAAAGATCCGGAAGTTGGGCACAGCACCCTTCTGTGTAACAGCAATCATTTGCTATTGCAATCGCCAACCCGATTGCCCAGCGTGGCAATTAAGGGCAAATACCTTGTCATGAGCGCACAAAATAAGTGATACGTATGAGAAGAGGCTTATGTCCAACAGTGGGACAGTTACAGGCTGGTTTAGTTAATTTGATATTACTTGAAAAAAGGTTTAATTATATCTCATATCTAGAAAGACTGGGATACAAACTAAACCAACTCCTACAACAAAAGAAAAATAAAACACAATCGCTGAAAAGACAAATCGACGTCACAAAAACCTTTTTTTCAATAAAAAAGTAACACTATAAATTCCGGGAGACAACATCCTAAAATGATCATTCCTTCCTCAAAGATCAAGAGACAAATCGGTGGTTGAAAGAGGAATTCGGCAAATGAAATCTAGCAACAATACATCATTCCAATCTGCCGATATCTGACCTCGCTCAGTTTGCCCAAATAAAGTTAATGGATCTACCGTTCTTAGGTGACACACGGATGGTCGGCATGAGAAGCTCTCACTTTCAATTAGTGTCAAAGTGAAGTTTTCTGAAACTCGAATTTATAGATTTTATTTATTTATTATTTATTACTACTACTAATAAGCGCTTCTTTAAAGAAACACAAGTTTTTGTAAGTTACTTGGAATAAATAATTTGTGGCCTCTTAAGAGACAACCGTTTTTAACCGATAGCTCCAACCGTTGGCCAAAAAAAACCTGAAGTATAGGGACGCATACTCTTCTCGGCCATCCATACCTATAAAATATTATAACTAAGAATCGTTGACGCACGCTAAGCTGATATTTATTCATTATACTAAAGTACCCAGCAGCCTGTAGCTTTAACCGTCTGGGTTTCAGATTTGTCATCCCTTATTTTACTCTCAGGGGTGAAATTATCAATAATCCTTCCTTACTACGACTCTAGGGTACGCAAGGAATATTTCCTTCAAATTTCAAGTCTTTAGGTATACCGGCTTAGGCCGTGCGTTGTCTGTCAGTCGGTCATTCAGTCAACCGCTAGTGTTGATACAGTGTGTACATCTGAGAGATTTTTAAAGGTGTGTAAAGCCATGTGGTTTAAACTCTAATACCAAGTTGTTCAACCATACGATGAAAAAGAAAGATCTATAAAAGTAAATTAATCAAGTCTTAATCTAAAGAAGAAACAACATGCAAAAAAAGTTACAATAATTATGTACTTATGACGTTTATGTGAGTGTGTTGTGTTGTATAAATATCTAAACATTTCATTTTACGCAGCATTTGCTCATTCAAGTACCGTGAACACTTACTCACAAATTAGGCAACAAATCCCACGATTTTCGACACCACTTAATAATGAAATCATATCACGTACAATAAAATTTCACTTGGGTATTCAATGTGGCGGAATATTGCCGTAATTTTTGCTACGTGTCCATTTGTTTACGTGATTTGTTATGTTATTTTTATTTTTTGTTTGTTTTTAACGGCGCGGCCGCTGCGTTAAAAAAGTACTTACGTCGTCGTGGGTTCAAATCCCACCCGTATCAGTTGTTTTTTCAAAGTTCTTATAAAATAATTAAAAGCATTTAATATTTTGGCAAAAATATTAAAGAATTCTGAAAATATATTTGTTTCTTAAACTGTACAAGTGCAGATGGACAAACACAGCTACCCCTCTCTGTTCCCTCACTCTCATTATTCAATGGAACGATCGAACAATCTAAGACCGGACAGAAATCAGACACAGGAACGGCCTTACGTGCTCTCCAAGGCAATTATTTTTTAATGCGAACATAGCTTTTAACAGTCAGAAGTGCGTACTTTGTGTTTGAACCTAAACCAGGTCTTGTCATAAACTTATCAAAGGAAAAACAACTTTAACTGCATCTACAAAAGCTACAAAGCTTTAAAAATGTCAGGGTAAACCAATGTAATTATAATATAAGCGATCTCTATCTAAAAGTTGTTCTATTTAAAAAAAAACTTTTGTTCAAAGACAACATCACTTATTAAAACTAAACCACATGTAAAATTTTTCATCTTTATCCCAATATTGCAACCTCCACTCTCTTACTCTCCAAACTACACAGCAGTATGTCCCTTAAGAAAACACAGGACGCTCCGCTGTCGACAGACAAATCTTTCATTTCTTATCGTGAAGACGAACACTCAGGAATATCAGAGCTACAATATGAACTGGTCTTTGTAGTCTGCATTATTCTACTTCTGCTTCTATAGATAGATAGCTGCAGATAGATAAGTAGAGTGTACAACGGAGAGTTGGATAGTAGATAGATAGGTCCCTAGACTCAACATGGAGTATCTTTTATCTTGCAATAGTTAGGTATTGTACCTAGTCTTGGTGGACGAAAATAGTTTTTTGGAAAATATTATAACGCAATTGTGGTCTAAATAATCTTACTCTCATAAGTTAAGTGCGTATCATAAATTATTTATCCCTCACATCACAGCCAACAGCAATCACAGCCGTCAGTTCTGTGCCTGACGGAAAGATCCGATCGGGTTCTGACCCAACCTATTCCTATTCCAATGAGAGCAATAGATAGTGCACTTGTTTTTGCACACGCTAATTATCTCTAACATCATCTACGATAGATGGCCGAAATTCGTTTATAGTGCGCGCGGAACTAGTTGGCCGCGCCTTAGGTAGGGGCAGGGCAGGGGTGAGGGGGCGGATTGCTTGCTATTCGCAACGCACTTGAGATTAGACAGTGACGACCATTGACGAACAATCTACGAATGATTTAAAAGAAATTAAAATTGATAAATGATTATTTTAATTTGATTAATTATTAAGTGCGCGCCACCAACTAGTTCCGCGCGCGCTATAGGAGAACCGACTTCAATCGACTTTCGCGACTTGCAAAAAACCGTACTAAAAGTTATACCGTCTATAAGTTTTGAAGTTAATGCTAACAGACATACAAACATCACTTGTACCAAACTCTGTTCCGTCGGCCGTGGACAAAAATGTCGAATTCCATGGAAAAACATGAGTTGGTTCTGTAAAAACAGCAGCGGAGTTTTATTAAAGCATTTAATGAAACTGGGGCTTACACCATAATTTACATGCGGCGCTTACACCGTAGTCTACGGATGCTGGAGCTGAAAATAGATGGGTAATGAATTTCAGCCGAAGTAAAGAAAATATTACTATAGTTACATTGGATTACATTGAAATTACATATAATAATATAAGGTCTTACGATATTAATGAAAAATGATAAATAAAAATACAAAACCAAAAAAATCACAACTTTGCCCGCCAGGTCACGTGGTCTGCAGTTCTGTCTTTCGTAATTTTATTTATAGATTAATTAATTAATTACGCCACGATACGGCAAGTGTCTAGGGAGTTCTAATTCCGCTCATACGAGTATCTTATCTTTTTACAATTTCTTCCATTTTTTTTTGTCCTTGCATCACTTCAAAACGGCAGAACCAATTAAAAAAAATAATAATTAAATACTTTCGCACCGCTATCCTCGGGAGGCGTGCCTAGAAGACATCATCAAACGTGGCAATGCTGCCTAGCATTTGATGACATATGACAATACTGCTTCTTTGCCCAAATAATAAACCTACAACTTTACTGTTACAAATAAAACACAAATACCGCACTGTTCTGTTCAGTGTTTAATGTGAGCTCAATTATTCTTAGCATCAATAAGTCTCGGAGTCTTTGGGGGTGTGAGTTATTAAGTATTTAGCAGATGGTTTGCATTCTGATGGATGGTTTGTTTCTCCTGTGCCATTAATAAATCTCACTTACTTCTGTTTAACACATTGTCCTAAGTGACATTAGGCATTTTTCAGGTATTTTTTCTTTCTCCATATTTGGTTTTCTCCGTCTTTAATACTCGGAGACGTTCAAATGGTTTTCTTCACTACGTAGTAGGAGGTTGACGTAGAAATAATTATATCGGGCGTTTTTTATTTTTAAATTAATACCTATTACCCCTCGTGTCGTGATAGCCTAGTGGTCGTTGACAGGCAAGTCAGCTTTCAGGTTTGAACCCAAGGCGTGCACCCTGACTTTTGTGACTTACTCGTAAGTTGTGTGAGTATAAATTGCGTATTATCACCTGCACCGTGCCTCGGAAAGCACGTAAGCCGTTGGCCCCGGTTGTCATGAAGACTTTTACAGTCGTTAAAGGGAGTCAGTAGTGCCCTTATAAAATCCTGACAACTGATCTAACCGTAGAATATCGTATCCCTTTGGGTTGCAGAGATCAGATAGGCAGTCGCTCTGTAGAAAACTGATATTAGTTAGATTAGAAGGCGACCCCAACAAAGTTTGGTAATAATAAGGTTATCTTAGAAGGATGATGACTTGTTAATTTACTATTATAATTCTTCCTTATTGTAATTCTCCCCCGCAGTAAAAAAAATAATAAATCTGAAAGTTTGTCTGTTTGTATGATTGTTACTTGTTAACGCTACAATTACCGAACCCTATCTGCAAGTTACGTAATCACTCTGATCCCAGTCCCAAGTTAATAAGAGTGGAATGCGCTCTATCGCGGAAGATTTACGGTACCCAGGATTATCTCCGCCATCGTCACGTGAACAGGTACCAAAGGCTTTAGAATTTTATGGCTATAGCGCCCCATTATCAAGAGACAGCTAAATTACGTAGCTAATGACTTGTGATTATTATACGGGGAATGCTCTTGAAGTGTGAGATATGTTTATTTTAGTTAGGTTTGGTTTTTATGTTTTTAATTAAAGATTTTCCATTAAATATTATGTTTGAGAGAGCGAAAGGATAGCTAGCGAACTACTACTAAATTATATTACCTATATTGCAAGCTATACAATGTCAAATATAGTTTGATCTCTGAAATAGATGTTAAATACTGCTGAAGTCTCTCAGAAGCAGTTTGGTGTTAATAGCTGCTAGTTTGTGGCCTTTGTCCCATTATTAAAGTACACGCACATTACACTGACTCGACGCCAATCCAACACTAATTCAACTAGGTTTACAACGGGTTGGTGACAATCAATTTATTGGTGAAATACTCGCGAAATATTTTATCCCCTGGCCCGAAGATAAGCGGAGTTTCTCCTGGGCATGCTCAGAATCAAGTTATTCAGTATTTTTGGGGTAACCTGTTCCATTCTTGAATAGCGGCTTCTCTGAGCTCTGGCACTGTCTGGGGACGTGGCTGACAGTTCCAAACAGTTCGCTTAAGAGCATCCCATGCATGCTCTATTGGGTTTAAGTCAGGCGAGCCGATATACGACGTATACTTTCAACTTCACTCGTATGATGCACGAAATAAAGCTTACATTTCAATGCCGTACTGTGAGTTAATTTGGAGAGAAGTCGACTTTGAGTTGGTGTAATGTGCTATGGTTGGCTATGACCTAGTCGATGAAGTCGAAGACGTCGTGAAGAAGCAATGGTACTATTCTTCCCCGACACCAAATATAATTTGTATATTCTAACCGTGGGTGATTTCAGGAAACCAGTAAAGATATTTCTCTGTTCCTCTGTTCTCCAGGTGAACAAAGGATATTATTTTATTCCACTTTGTTCACCCAATAAAGTCTCCTGGGTAAACAAAGTGGAACATATCATCTAGGTATAGATTTTTCCTTTCGTAAAAATAAGTCACGACGTTATATTTCCACACATTTCCAAAACTACGCACATTTACCGACGTTCTTACATAAAATTAAACTAAAATTTTAATCCGACGTTATTTGATGTAATTTCGCTGACGGTATGCTTGCTCCGAGTAATTTACTAAGCATTATTTAACTTGGCAACACATTAAGTCGGGCGACGTCACTTGTAGGCCCGGAGCTAGCGAGCCTTTTGTAAAATTAAAAATTTAAGCTTAAAAGTTTAAAGGTATGTCACTGTCAGCCAGTTTCATCCCACCATTTATGGCAAACGGGTTATGTATGGTTTAAAATTTTAGTTGGGTTGTTATGTGGTTATTAAAATTAGGTGTGCTAATTTTAACTTTAAAAAAACTAGTAGTTGGAAGAGTGACTGCAAAGTACAAGGTCTCAGGTTCAATCATAGGTCAATCATATGCATACATTCTCCGAAGCTTGCTCTATTATGCCCTGATGCCATCGTCTAACATATAATCTTCGCTCTATAAAATTTGGACCCATTAAAAATCGGTGGAATTAGTCCCTCAAAAGTCCCCCCCGCCCCCTAAGTCTTCCCTCCAAACGTCATTCATCAAGCATGTTATACCAATAGAAACTGGTATAGAGTCCGGTAAATGACACCAGACTGTGGGTAATATGGACATTAAACATCTCTGCTTATCACCGAAAAAAAATATATTGACGTTTTTTTAAAATTTTCATCATTATAGAAATACCGTGGTCATACATAATTTTAACAATTGTCTCTTCCTTCTTTGACAAAGCATCTAAAATGAAACTTCGATAAAACACGCAAATCTAGCACATTTGTTAAGTTGGCAGCACGGAAGGTTGGCATCTACATACATCACACGAGAACCTCTTACGTGTAAGCTATAGACTAAGAGTACGTGTGAAAAATATCTGATGTCGTTCTTAGTTTTATGTCCGACACGTGAATTCTATGAAACCTCAAATCTTGCAACTTATTTTGAACTAGATTTCCGCTTTGTCCACGTGAAATTGAATTTACCTGTATATCCCGCAAAACTTTGTCTATTTCTTAAGTTTTTGATATCTACATTATTGCAATTTTCGTTGGGATTTCTAATAATTTACGAAAAAAAAAATCACTAGTTATTAGTTGATAATATAGCATTCTATAGGTGCTAGAATTTTTGAAATCGGTCAAGCAGTTTCTGAGTTTATTAATAACAAACAAAACAAAAAATTTAATCTTATCTCTATATAATAATTAAAAATGAAAAAAATAATTAAATTATTTTTTGTTACAATCTAGTCTTTCTAATTTACGCTTGAGATGTGTTTGTCATAAAAACATAGATTGAAGTAGAATTCGAAAAAGTACATTCTGTGAATGTGATGTGACAATAATCCCAGTGCGGGTTGTTATCAAATTATTTAAGATTTAAAGTAATCCAGAATTGATTTAGCAGAATGAATGCAAACACAACTAATCTGTCTGTCAGTTGCTCGATGTAAACAAATAAAAAAATAAATATAATTTTTAAAGATAAAAAAAAAATCCCTGGCACATCACTGCGGCTTGCAAGTTTTATTTTACTTAGATGGTATAATCATATCTATTCCCAACAGGCTTATTAAGTTTACACTGTGTTAGTTAAAATAAATAAAAGTAAAACATTTTCAAGATTATCATAATGCCTGCAGGATTTCATTTCAACCTACAACACGCTCTCAACGATAAAATTTTCCTATGTAAATAACCTATCACACTATATTCCGTTTTTAAATTAAATTTCCACTTAAGACCCCGCTATTAATATCGCTAGAACCTATATAAACAAACCCGTCTTAATTTATGATCTGTCTCCTGGCTTATACGTAGCCTAGCTCGCGATTTCATGTTACGGAGAGCACTTGAGACTAGGCGAGGAGTCGAGAGCACCCGCAAATTCATTATCACTCCGCGAAGGCGAATATTTGTGAAAATCCCGACGATCACGTGCCTCAAGTTGTATATGGGAATACTTTGTTCGCCGTCTCTTTGACTAATTTGTTTTGATGTGGTGTAATGACTTACAGTTTTTTTTTCTGAACTAAAATTGTCAACAATACCAAAGAATATAGTCTTAGGTTTTAGTAGTACTAATCTACTTACAATTAAACAACTTTTTAATCGATTTTTTCGCGTCTACCTGCAACCACGAGAGCACTACTCCTTGTTAATGAGAAGGCTACCGGTCTCATTTTTCACTCCTCGCGAAAAGTAGAGACAATTGAAGGGTTTTTTTACAAAAACAGCACCACTTTTTAACAATTTCACGGGAAATAAAAAAAACCTTTTTCAATCCATATTTTTCGTTTTATATCTTAGAACTTTTGATTATTTATTCATGTTAATGTATAAGATTGAATTTGTATATTTATATTTTGTATCACTAAAACTGTCAGCACTCCATGGTTTACAAATCCTCGAAACAAATTTCACAAATCAGTAAAAGTGTGCGCGAAATCCGTAAAAAAGTTGTTCTAATATGAAAATGTTAATAATAATTTTCAAATAATGACCGTTATTTCAAATATAAAGTCAACTTTGTTGCTACACATACACATATTCCAATTTAATACAAACATTTTATGAACTTATGTTATTCCTTTACGGC
Source organism: Protodeltote pygarga (assembly GCA_936450705.2). Classification (NCBI taxonomy): domain Eukaryota; kingdom Metazoa; phylum Arthropoda; class Insecta; order Lepidoptera; family Noctuidae; genus Protodeltote; species Protodeltote pygarga. Next base: position 1,360,382 of record OW388264.2, on the reverse strand, counting down.
ACATAAAAATAAAAGTCGTAAATATGTTGACACGACTTTACGTACCTATCTAAAGGCAGACTTTCAACAAATGAAACTCGATTTTCTTCGGAAAGCTCTCAAATCTCTTGAATCTTTCCTTAAAAAATTGACTTTTATTCAATAACAACAAAGTACAAATTATTGAATCGTCCACATATACATTAGGATTCGAGCAAAGTAATTTTCAGTATGCTTTCGAACCCCTATTACTATTCATGAAAGCCCAGGTTCGAATCCTCACCCCTTTGGATTCCATTAAACTGAAATCCCTTGCTTGTACCAAAAAACCTCGTATAAATATTTACAAGGGATAAAACTTACGTCTAACAATATTATACTTTACTTTACTTGTTATAAAGTCAATTTTTGTTTGGTATATTGCTACTTATGTTTCATTTTTAGGGGTTTTGTACCTTAATCATCATTTTTTGTTGAACAAAGTTATTAATAAGGAGGTATTATTAACCAGTTTTATTATATTTGTCAGAAAAAGTTGTTCTTCTTATCGTATGGTTGATGATCAACCTCAGTCAGAGTTTAAACCTTTAGGCCTTTTTTTTTTTTTTGGTGGCCGGGGGGAGTAAAAAATGCCTTCCGCATACCGCACGTCCGAGGACATACGGTTATGTGGGGCTCGCACCCACTAAAAACGTCTCCCCCCTGCGTGTTCCTAGCACTGTATCGGATGGGTCCGGGTACCGCAAACGCGCCTCGCAGCCCCGTCCAGTGCCTGCCTGTAGGCCCGCTCATAAACCTTTAGGCCTCTGACATGGCTTTACACACCATTGAATAATCTGTCAGGTGTGCTGGTTCATCACGATGTTTTCCCTCACCTTTTTAGCAACTGATAGTTATTATAATACGCACATAACTTACGAGAAGTGCGCGCTTTGGGATCGAACTCGAGACCTCTGACTTATCAATTGACGGTATACAACTGGGCTATCAGTGCTATAGAAAAAGTTAAAAGCACTTGTTCCAGTGACACTAGAGTCGTACAACATTCTGCTTGGGTCAATTCGTAACTATTCGTAAAGTGCTATCTCAACAAAGTCGCGCGCAGATTTATTATCAAAAGTTTTATTTTCGGTTCCATAGATGGCGCTGATATCAAATAAGATTACAATCGTTACACGAACTAACGCAAATAAGTTTTTTTGTGGTTTAAAAAGGTTATAGTAAAAGTAGGCGTTAGTAAATCAAGTTCGCTAATAGCTGATATTTTCTACAAAATTTCAAATACACAAGTAACATACAAAAGTTCGCATACTTAGTATGTCACGTTATAAAAATGTTGATGTATTATTTTATAGCTGTTATTATGATTTCCCGGCTTTAAATAAATATTTTTATGACTTAAAAGCCTTACCATCTGTCATATCTATCCAATCCAATCAAACAGTAAAAAAATCTCAAAGCTACGTTATTAAAAACATCAAATCATATCCCTCAAAGAATCTCCAAGAGCACTCGCTTCACGACACGCAGAAGGACTTAAAATTTCAACGCTTTGAGTTTCACAGCAGAGATTGTACCAGGATCTCATAGTGTGAAGGATCTCGTTTTTATGAGTGGCAAGACATACGTACAACTTGTATAAGTACTGTCTGTGAAACACGGGCGGAAATGTTGTCAAACAAATGCCGACTTTGTTGGTTAGCTTACAATCTACTAAAAGGATAAAATATATCTTCCTAATTTTTATTAACAGCACTCTTATTTTCCAAAGGTTTCAAATCGACCGTAATAAGTACTTCACCCATCCCTACTAAAATTTTTATATTGTCGTAAACATAAACAGAAAATATATGATCTACTCACTCTGAGAACACCTAAACCACTTAAGATGCTCCATGCATTATCCCATAATCATTACCTTCCAAGCCGGCACCCAAAAATGAATTTATTCCGACCTCATACACCTGAGCACTCTTCAAATAACGCACTTGCTCAGCCAATTTCACTTCTTTAGCCACTCAAGGATAGTTATCATACATATTGTTTCGTTTCAGAAAAATATGTGGTAAATTGAAGCATGCGCATGGCCAATTTGCGTTGATTTCTTTATCCGGGGCCGAGGAACGTGACCCGCTCGCGATGAATCTAAATGAGAGAGGGAGTGTGGTCGCAGTGGGAGCGGGCTATTATGCACTTAATAATACGTCGATTAGGGTGGATTTTTCAATGGATAATATCATCTATCAATCATTTCTTCTCTGATATTATGTTATGTAACGTCTTCTTCGTGTTCTCGTATGTTTTTAACGACAATCCTTAAATAGTATACACAATTATAATAGCATACTCAATTACAACTGAGTAGGGCGGGACTTGAACCCGCAATCTCTGGCGTGCCGTGCCATTACTTTTGGTAAAGCTTACTTGGAAAAGCACGGCACGCCAGCGAGATCGCGAGTTGAAGTCCCGCCCTACTTAGTTGTTTTAACGAGTACCCTATTAAATAATTTTGATTCTCATATTATTATGTAAGTATTCGAAAACATTATCTGCGACGCGCTTCAACAAAAAATATCAAAAGATAACTGTAATTGTAGAACCTTTTCATAATAAATTGTTAATTTTCTTTCTTCTTTGTTATGTGAAAAATATTTTCCGAACCAGTGACATGTTTAATAATTTACAAAGAACCTCGGGCTTACAATGTTACCACGCGAAGGTAGCTGCATAATAAACAATACTCATAAATAAATATAAGTAGCTGAATTAGTTTAATCTTTTAAAATTTACAAAGAATTATCGAAGCGTCTAGTCGAGGCATCTCATGACCAAAATGCTGGTCTGTATCTTGCCCAAAGGCAAAGCAAGTAGCCATTCAGCGCGGCAATGCAGCAGCATTTTGGGAACGTTGCCGTTTTGGTAGCGGTCTTTTAGATTAAGTTTATCTTTTTAATTAGTTTTTTTCTAGGTGTATATACACTTAGTTATTATTATTATGCCCGACTTTATAATATTAATTAAAGATGTTAATTAAAGATAGCTAACAATAAGATAAAAAATATAAATGCGCGTCAATCCCTGTTTTTAACAGTTTTCGTAATCATGCAATGCGAAAATTTATTTTTTTCATTAGCTAAGAATACTCTTGATCAGGTTACCTTATAAATAAATAAAAAACAAAATCTGCTCATGCTTTTGGGAGCTATAGTGCCACAGGCAGACAAACAGACTCACAGACACGTCAAACTTATAACCACTTTTTTTTGTGAGAAGCTGGTACTACCCACGACGGGACAGCTCATTCATTTCGGCTCAACGGGGGTAGTACGTACTACTAAAGTTCTTAAAATGTCAATATTGTGAATTTTGTATGATTTTTACATATCTTGGTTTTTTTTAAAACTGGACTATGTCTGCACTCATGGCAACAACAATTACATGACATAATGAATAATTAATATAATGACAGCATAACACACAATTGGCTGAGTCATTTGTGATCATAATTGCATAATTGTGTTACAATTTATATCGGGGCCAAGTTTAAATTGTTTAAGTTAGAAATAAACATATTTATAAAGCAAGCAAATATGTTTAAGCTATTAACTGGCTTTTGCCCGCTGCTTTGCTCGCGTGGTACTTAAATTTAAAATTCAATCATGATACGAAAGACACGTGGCGCCATCTATTATTATAAGAGAGTTATTGTTGTTTTACTCGGGAACAGTTACTTTTTTCTGCCCTTTGATGTTGGAGTACCAGGGAGTACCTATATGGGGTTTCCCCGATAAAAAAGAGGAACACATGGACGTAACATAAAAAATACCTTAATTTTGATCTGCTGATTAGTTAAATCGCTCCCGCTACTCGCTAACACTATTGCCAAACCGCAAAACTCTCTTTTTGACATTTATATTCGCAACTGGGGTAAAGATGACCTTTTTATCGGAGGTGAAGCGGTCCCGGTCAGAATTGGCTTTTAAATCCTTCAAAGGGCTTTTTGACAGTATAGTTTAGTACTTAGGGAGACGTTTCAAGTGGTTTTAATGTACCAAGCTAACCCTCTTTGTGATGGGACCACTTCCAAATGTTTGCTTTTGTTTAAATAATGGACAAGGTTTTGTAAGTAAGAAATTGTAAATGGAGGTTGTGTGTGGAGAGTTTTTGTATATGTCGTCTTTTGTGAGTAGCCTTTGTCTGCATCTTTTATACAAGATGTGGCTCTTAGAACAAATTTTGTTTAATTTCACGGGAGGAGTCACCAAAGCAAGGAGGCAAAATTAAATAAATACTGGCAGTTACAGCAATTTAAAATATTCTTTTTTCTTTTTTGCCCACAGAAGTTTTAAAAAATGAATCAGTGGAGAGTGCAAGCACATCAACGGGCAGTTCTCAAGAAGAGGTGGAGGAACCAAAACCGTATATGAGGACGCCTGCTGTCGGAGGAATCGCCGTCAGGAGTGGGGAGGATGCTCTCCTCACATGCGTCGTTCTCGGCGCTAAAGGCAGGCCAGTGCTGTGGAGGCGGGCAAAAGACCTGCAACTCCTGACCGCTGGAGGGGTCAGAGTTACACGAGATGATCGAGTAGACGTACTGCATGATGATAGTAAGTGGTTCTTTGTACCTTAAAGTAGCGACAAATCTAAGTGGAATTCCTCGGCGAAATTTCACAAGCGTAATTTCGCGCCGTCCGGTCCTAGCAAGTAGAATGTTTCAAAAACGCCATAATATCTTACGTGCGTTTTTGCGTGCGTCCACAACTTTGCTATGGTGACGTGTTAAATGTAGTCCGTACTGTTGCGCTTCAGCCAAAGAACTGGTGGCCGAGCTAAATTCAGAATTTAAATTCCTCCCACAAAATTTCGCGAGATTTATTATTAGCCTTATACTATCCTTTTATAATGTACTCAAGAGGTAAGCCAAATACGTAGGAAATATTGGGTGCACAAACACAGGTGCATCTCTTTAATCTCTCACTCTCAAAGTCCGATAGGATGTCAAAAATTAGCAGCATGATGTTCTTGAACTGTCGGTATATAGCACATGACCACATGTCCTAATTGAGACTTAGCTTCACTAAAGAATCAAACCTAGACCCTAGAGTCCGTCGATCTAAGTAGCGAATTGGCATCTGTCCCAGTTTTCGAGTAGTCCTCTTCGCAGTCAGCGACCTTGCACCAAATACATTAGTTATCTGTCGCTTTTGCATTAGCAATTGTAATGGAGGAAACTGTTGAAGAAGATTTACTATGCAGTTCCTCTTTAGAAAGGCCAGCAGGTTTCATTATGAAAAAGGTACCCTGATTGAGTAAAATTGTAAACAACATGAGTACCTACATACATAGTTTTCTATAAAGCTATTTATTTAATCTTGAGTTTTTCAAATAAAATTAAATTACCTACACAGCCAACCAGCCACGACCCAAACCACCAGAAGCAGCTTTCGTGTGATCACTGCTAATTTGCGCCCTCAAGATTGCAAACAAAAACACGGACTGACGAACTGATGGAATTGACTTCATGTTGGACATCTTCTTTATCCTACAAATCGAAGAGCCATACATTTTTGACCCAATTTTAGTAGAGGCTAGGTAGTTGCCTTAATAATATTTTAAAACCTTTTCATTTTTAATAATTAAGTTTATTTTCACAGCGGACGAGCCTCTTCCAGGGCCAGGAATTGCGAAAGGCGGCGACGTGTGGGCTCTCGTCATCAAGTCGGTGAAGGCTACAGACGCAGGAATATACATGTGTGAGCTCAATTCGGACCCACCTATCAGGAGCTTCCATAGACTCACAGGTAAATTGAACATAATCTACATGCTTTTTTTACTTTTGTGTTTGATTAACAATCAAAGTTTAAACTGCCCGTAGGCCGGCAACCGTTTTGATGTGGACATGTGGCACTTTCTTTTTTCTTTTATTTTGTGTTACTTTCGGTAAAAAAAAAGGTAATTGACCCTTATCTGTGTTTTTTTAAATGTTCGTCATATGTTAATGTGAGTGTCATCGAATTGTATTGCGTGAAATAAATATATTTTCTTTCTAATTCACTTGATTCATCATCTCCCTGCCCTTTTCTCAATTTATTTGGGGTCGGTGCAGTATGTCCTCTTTTTCCACATATCTCTATCACCCGTCATCTCAGTCGTCACTTCCTTTCTTGGCATATCATCACAATCCATCCATCTCTTCCTAGGTCTGCCTCTTTTCTTGTATCCGTTCTAATTCACTTGACTTCGATACGATATTCATCCAACCATTCTCTTCTAGTAATATCAAGAGGACTGACACCACCTGAGAATCAAAACGTGACCGACAGTTATTCAGCCAACGTACCCACGTTATCAACTTTGGCTCTATCTCACAACTACACGGACTGCTGCATTGCTGCCAACGTGACGAAATCCTGCCTGGGCTTCTGTAGTATACAAACCATATTGGAAGGAACGGGGCAAGACCCGGAGACCTGCCAGCCTGACTTCCCCGCTATAGTCAAGTAAGTTTATACATAAAATACGAATTTCTGTATATCTGTTTTCTGTATAATAACTTTAATACAAAATGAGTCTACACGCTAACAGCGCTTGCAACAGCATTACGCTTGCAACAGTGTCACGCTTGCAACAGTTTCAAAATATCGGAATCGAGGAGGATATCCCATAATATGTGATTGTTTAAGTGTAAATACAAAAAGTTTATTTATCACATAATAGTGGTTGGCAGTTACAAGAGCTTTCCTAGAAATTGCTGAACTTATCTTAATGAAATTTGACCTGCGGGTGATGCAGAGTTAATTATGAAGCAGATGCACTAAAAAAATTATGATTTATTTATGACCATATGAAATATGTATATAATATTTATATAAACAATAAAATACAAACAAAGATATACTGTATATATATATAGATAGATATAGATCAATAAACTGATAGATGTATATAATCTTATAACACAGTTGGAATCATTGAAGATTTGATTCTTCCAAGTACCGTTTAAAAAGAAACTCCCATAGATTTGTGGTATACTATATGTATGGTAAGGTATGGTGGGTACACTTTGAAAAAAATGCTTACCTATAATTTGACAGTCAATGCAATAAGAGAAAACCTGGCACCTGGAAAAATAACATGACTTTATAGTGTAATTCTTATCAACATTTTTATCGATATAATCAATCATCGACATTACGTAGAAGGTGTTCGACGGCTCCAACTAACCTCTAATTTTTGGAAAGCAATTTATCAATATCAATTTATAAGGGTGAAATAAAATCTGACTTTTCTATCAACCAAGGGAAACAGGGTCGTAAATTACATTTTAATATTAACTTCGGCTTTCCAAGCTGTTTGAAAGGGTTCAATATACGCTTTTAATGAATCAGGGTCCTATCGGAATCCATATACGTGACGTCTCACGAAATTATGTACCGTGCGATGTGGATTTAGATTCGAATAATATTAAGTCTCTTCAAATAATATAGATATGACACCACGTTTAAGACGCACATTTTGACATTTTTGTAGAAAGATAAAATCGAAAATATTTAATAAGAAACTCGCAAAACTACTGTCTCCAGCGGTACTTGCAGCCGCGATCCCTGGCGTGCCACGCCGTCGCTTTACCAACTAAGCTACCGAGTCCTGCCCGCTTCAGTTTACCAGGGATCGCGAAGTCAAGTCAGTTGTTGTTGTCATTAAAATTATTGACAATCGATAAAGGGAGTCAGTATTCTCATAATATCCTGAATGATCTAACTTAAGAATTTCGTATTCTCGGGTTGAGAAGCTCAGATAGACAGTCGCTCTGTAGAAAACTGATATTCAGCTAATCTGGTTAACAAGACCCCATGAAAACTGTAAGCCTGAATGAAATCAAATTGAAAATATTTACAAAAATATTCTATCTTACAGTATACATATTTGAGCTTTTGGGATCGATACGCTAGGACCGTGGGGGCAGGGGCCCGTAAAATGTACAAAGAATTATCAGGGTGTCTGGTCGAGGCATCTCGTGACCAAAATGCTGGTCTGTATCTAACCCAAACACGTTGCCTACAGGTAGCGGTCTTTTAGATTAAGTTTATATTGTTAATTAGTTTATTCTTAGGTGTTTAAATAGTTAGTTAGTATTATTGTAATACGATCTTACAGCATAATTTTTTTCAACAGGTGTATGGCAGACGGCCGTAACCACGTCCCGTGCTGTGTCCAAGAGCGAGTGCCAGACATCTGCCAAGACGTCTGCCGAGGAGAATTTACACCTGTGACTGATAATATTAAGACACATTATTCCTGTGCCTCGTATATGGAGAAAACGTTAGCCTGTATTGTTGAAGGCATTGGTAAGTTTAGAGATAATTTTAATTGATCCTTTTTTGAAGGTGATCTATAATTGTGATCATTTACAATTTAGGAAAAAAATAAAGTAAAATTAGTGATCGTAGGAATCAATATATTCTACAAAAACTAAAGTTTATTTAGTATGATAAAGTCTGTGTTATATAAATGATAGCTAGGCCAGCATGTGAAATGTATATTTTACTAAGAAATTTAATTAATTACAATACATTTAATTGATCTATAATAAACTGATAGTACAATGATGAGTGTCAGGTATTATGTATACATTAAAACTGTCAAATATTTAAAAACTCATCAATAGAATTAAACGTCTTATCCAGTAACCACAGTTTTAATGCCTTTTTGTATTTTGGAAGAGAAAGATTTTTATCTTCTTATTTAGTTCAGTAGGTTTGTTTAGGTTAGAACTAGAACTGTGATATTGCAACGCCAAAACATTGATGTTATTATAAGTATAAAAGTTGTAATAAAACCAGCTTTTGTTGACTTAAACTTCTTACAGAACTCCTGCCAAGTCCTCCCGAAGATGTAGAAGTGGAACCTCTAAACGAAAAGCAACTAAACGTATCATGGGGCCTTCCCGTAGAAAACACCGACTCCGTCGTCGAATACGTTATCAACGTGACCACTCTCCGCTCTTTCGATGCCCACTTTATCGAGCCTTCAGATAGTCCCATCAAAGTCAATAGCACCACGAAAAGTATTCCTCCAATGACGTTCAGGGTACCTGGGAATAAAACATCCTTCATCATCAATGATTTGATACCGTTTACGATGTATGAAATCACTGTGACCTCGTATAATATTCATGGATCGAGTTTGCCGAGTTACGCGATCAGGTGAGTGAACAATACAATATGTAAAGATATTCTTTTCCGAACTAATTAATAAATTATTGTTGTTGAAAATTCATGTTTAAATTTCCTTAAAATTGAGCAATTTTTTTTTAAATATCTGACATATCGTCAGCCATTGACCGTCGCGACGGTATAATTTTTTTTTGTTGTAAGATCAACGTTATCAAAGGTAAACTTTGTTATAAACTTATTTGCAAAGTAACGTTTAAAAATATATGAAAAGACCTTATTACAGTTATTATATTTTTGTATTTACGGGACTAGTAGAGGCATTAGGGACCCCTTAGCCGACTGTATAATTTTTATGCTCCAATTGTTTTTGTTTTGTTTATAATTTTCGTATTACTTGCGCGAGTTCATTTTTGTTTTCTTGTTGCATATTTACTATCTACATTTTTCTACAATATCAATAATTGAATATATTATACATCCTTTCCTTAGATCCCTAACCCTGACTCCTGGCAAGATGAAGTCCACAGAAGTAGCAGCAGCTCCCAAGCTACCTGACGTCAGAGAATGCTGTGTCTCAGCTGGAGTCAATCACTATGGATGTGTCGACAAGCTGTGTGACCCCACCAAGACTTTCGAGATCGCAGTAAGTTGGGTCTATATGTCCATTGGTTGGAGTATCATTTCATTTACATTCGATCATTTTGGTAGTGGATATTATTGTAGGTACATTTTAGAGTCAATGTTGCTTTTAGAGCCCTGTAGGGTAGGCTCATCTAATTCTGTGACTTTCGTAATTTGGTAGTACTAACTTTGAGACCTACTATAAATTTCTGTAAGTGGAATTCAGGTAGTTAAAAAGTTAATGCTACCAAATTAAGAGTGTCACGGAATTAATTTTGGCTGATGACTCACTATTGAAGTCTATATTGAAGTATTTAATGCCATCCTTAGAGAAATAAAAGGCTAAACATTATAATTAATCATTACATTACTTCACTAAATGTCACAACGTAAGTAGTCTTTCGGCGAGATGGACCGCTTTATGAAGAATTGGTCCAGGACTGCCAACAATCAAGATAAGTGGAAGGAGTGAAGTGTGGGATAATCAGTAATTATAATTTTTTAAATTGTTATTTCTTTTTGACCCAGAAAAAGCTTATTTTCTTGTATCTACCGTGTACGTACCTATCGTGGATTTACAGACATTATAATTTCACTATGCACAAGCAACCACACGGAAGCAAATATCTGACAATCACACGAATATTTGTTCCGTTCGAGAATCGAACCACCGATACCAAGAAGGTAGAAGATCATAGAAGGATAGGTACACCTTAGCTGCGCGAATTGTGTTATCAAATATTTATTTACAGGCAACCAAATTGTCATATTAATCTACAGGAAGACACTTTCGGTGTCACTAGTAATTGCTCGACTAGTTTCGAATTCATAAAGAGTGTATTTTCCATATAGCTAAAAAAGTTTGTAACAAACGTATTTACGTAATACCTTTTTAAATGCACTCTGAGTTCGAAACTAGTCAAAAAATCCTGAAGTCAAATCGTAAGTAAAGCCGAAGTAATATTTAATAGATAATTATGACTCACGTGACTGTTTTTCCAAAAAATAAATTACCAGTGATAAGCTTGCGGCTTTTATTAAAATTAAAAACAAATTATGAGTCAAATTATAGCACTTGTAATAGCTGCCAAACTTCTAGAATCTGAAAACACGTATCTCAAAGCACGTGCACAATACTAGCTAAATCATGACACCAGCTATCATATCATCTACAAAAATTCTAACCTTCAAATCATATCATAACCATTTGTGACTAACGCAGTCACCCAAGAGAGTCGCGTTAACCCCCAGCTGCAGGTGACAGATCTGATGATATGCGCGCCCTGGGCTGGAGTGACCTTCAGCTGTCTGGCGAATGGGATGGACCACACTCCTTGCTGCCGGTCGAGAGGACTCCCGGAGTCGTGTTTGCCATTATGCAGTGGAAATATTACTACGCTGGATTTCAACCATTTCAAGTAAGTTAAAATAAAATTACTACTATTTACCTATATAGAATTAGATGTTTTAGCTCTTAAAAATTATCCTTGATATCGTATAAGTTATTCTTATGCTCGTCTTCGTGTGGCGTCAATCAGCAGCACTCGATTGCAATTCTGTTACGACATAAATAGGTACTGGTAGTTCATCCAAATCTATTTTGAGAGATATTTAGTTAACGAAGATTGAATATTTATACTTTTTTAATGGTAAAAAGTGCAAACAAATTATCAATCAAGGAATTGAAATTGTATTGAAAATCGATCTTTTTATAGAATGTATTATTTTTTAAAGATTTTTTTCGTATCTTGGATTTAGAACCGGTTTATTTTCGGGCGCTATAATTATGAGAGTCGTTAAGTTGAGTTGATAGCCTTAAAAAGGTGAATACACAGATCTTTTTTCTTTATCGTATGGTTAAAGAACAATATGCAATTGCAGGGTACCGCATAAAAGTCAATTGAGGAACGCAGTTTGTTTGTGTAAATCAGACATAATCTCATCACTTTTCCTAGTAGTAGAGTCTAATCAAAATCAAACTGCGGATACCAGCCACAAATTTACATCCACCAATACACTCAGGCCTTTGATGTGATTGAAGGTTCTGTGTCAACGTGGTGGACAAGGATTTTATCGTTCATCTCAATTCGTAACTGCCTTTGTTCGTATTTGGGACTTCTTCAATATTATCTTCATTATAATTTACAGATTCGTACCCTGACAACTTTGTACCTTAGAATATCATTGGCGAAGTACACTCCTGTCCTATTTCTTCAGCTTACGTAAGCGTGACGTTACGAAAACAACTTTACCTTTTGTTTAAATAAGTCTCGGCAGATATAATAAAACATATTTCTAATCTCTTGCTTCAAAAGTAATAGGATTACCTACTCAAAAAGTTATCCAAGTTTTAGCATATTTTATGTACGTTATTTTTATATTCAGAGAGTTCTAGGATCTTATTTTTAATCCTAAGAACAATATAAGGGATGTTTTTTATTCTGTGAATTTATTTTATACGATAAATTAGTCACTTGCAAAGAGTCCGATTAATGTCGCTCTAATTTGGGTACGATATAGAGCAAAACACAGCTTATAGGTTGGCAAAAAGAGTTTGAGGCGGTGACAGCTGGATCTAAAAATAACAATTTTAAAAACTAAGTTTGTGAGAACTAAAATAACTTAAAAGTGATTCATTTGATTATGTTTGATGACAAAAATTCGTCATAGACATGTGTTAGTACCAAATAACTTAGTCCCACTGGAAGCGGTCTTTTAGATTAAGTTTCTTTTTATTTTCTTTTGTGTTAGTTTGAGTGTTCGATTTTAATTAGTTTTAGTATTAGTTGTATTTTAATAATTTTAATGTTTATATTTGAAAATTGACCCAAATAACTTGACCCAAATAAATTGTAGTATGAGATGTGCGCTAGTAACCCCCCAATTTATCCAGACTCTTTTTTGCCATAAGTGCAATAAGTGATTGTGAATTGTTTAATCCAAATGCAACACTTCTATATGTTTTCTAACTACTAAAAGAAAACTTTGAAAAAGTATTCTGCAATATGACTTTCCATTACTTAATTTATATTTAAAGTTTGTCCAAAACTTCCACTTGTATCGGAGCTAAGTTGAACAAGAATACAGCTCGTGTACAAATTAGCTGACAGACCTTAACTTAGGAAATATATTCTAAAGTTTATCTAAAACTATATTAGAAGTTCAGAATAATCGTTACATATATTCGTATTTAGGCCCTTAAACTTAATTTTGAAATATCATTACATCACTACATCACTACATAGTATAAAACACAGTCGCTTTCTCTGTCTGTCTGTCCTGTGTTTTGATTTTGATGCGGTTTTTTTTAATAGATAGAGTGATTAAATAGAAAGGTTTATATGTATATTGCACCCGTGTGAAACCGGGGCGGGTCGTTATAATAAATATATAATAAACCAACTTGTAACTGTTCCATTGCAGGACAAAGAATGAGCATTAATCGAAAGTACATAATATGACATTTAAAAAGTTACATTCGGGCTTGAATCCACACCCACGTTCTTGCAAAACGTTAATAGTGCTTTGCAGCCTGTTTTCGTGGTTGCAAGCAGACTGAGGTGTCAAGCGTCTGAACAGTTATATAAAATTAGAACAGTTAAAAAGTTGTTTCAGTTAAAAATAATGTTATAATAATGATCACGGCGAAAGAGAATATAGGTAAGACTCCATAATTAACTGAACAAACTCTCTTCTCAACAACAATCACTTTAATACTTTAAAAAACATTGTCATATCACTTTCGGTATTAAAAATAAATTTGAAAACAGAGATACACAACAAAATAAATCTACAGTTACTGAAGCATACTTAAAAGAATCAAGTACTTATATTTTTAAAAGAACCAGTAAATTAAATTCTTTCTTGAAATATCACTGAAGCCTTTGGAAGTATCCTCAACTTGTCAACAGTCACAAATTGTAAGGTTTTTAAAAACAAAGAAAAGGTTTTTGAATTGTGCGTCTTGACGTTTAGAGGAAAATTTCTTAAATAAATTTTATTACAAATGTACAAATTGTACAAAAGGGTATTAGGTTTAATTTGTACATTTTGTACCCGATTTTAATCGACATCTGTTACTGCAACATTGTAGGACAAAGGTCTCATCTCATACAGACAAGGATCAAGATATTATTACCACGATAGCTCACTGCGTGTTCAAGATGTTTTCCTTCACCGTTCATTAGTTAGTGATGTCAATTATGAAAATAGTGACGTTTAAAAAGTCACTTCGGTATATACCAGGTTCGAACTGATAACCACGTACCTACATGAGCCAAATTAACGTCTGCTACATTCTAATTAGTCTAGTAAGCTATTTCAATACTCAGATGATAAAACACAGCCGAATAAACCCCGTAATAGGCTTTATCAATTGAATTGCGCTGGCTCGACAAAAATTTGGCTCGTTAGCAAGTGTACATTTTTTGGGATGATTCGATTTGGAGCTCAAAAATCTACATGTTTACCGTGGAACTGTTATTTTCAGTATCTCTAATTTGGATACTCGTTTACCTAGATCTAATTATTTTCGAGTAGCATTGTATTTTTGTGATAATCTTTGTATATATAACAATATTGTGCCGTATGGTTTTCGGCCTACGAATAGAACCACCCCTACTCGTACCACGTGTGTCGTAAGAAGCGACAAAGGGGAAGATCCGGAGGATGGGCAGCAGCATCCCGTTGTGTAACAGCAATCATCTGCTACTGCGATCGCCAACCCGCTTACCCAGCGTGGCGATTATGGGCAAATACCTCCAATGAGCGCACAAAAGTGGCGCGCATTAGGGTAGGCCTAGGACTATACAGGCTGTAATGATGATGACATAACAATACCCAAGAGCAGCCCTAAATAAAAATAGGTGCTAACGCCTTAAACCTTAGAAAATAAACTTTTCTATGAGTGAAGGTTTTTCTGAATTGCAGACGCATTTTTGGTCTTTCAAATCCAACCTCTCCTCTTGGTTCAACAGTATAGGTTGTGTAACCCGTCCTCTTTGGTCATAGGTTGTAGTACAGTACAGTAAAGATTGGTGTTCAACAGTATAAATACTGTATTATTACTACTACTACTATTACTACTATATTTCAATCTCTCTTAGTCACGTCGTCACCGGTCAAACCATTAGTAATAAAACCAGCATGTCTCTACCACTAGGACAACCGCTCTATTGTCAACTACAAAGCTCCAACAGCTTGTGAACCATTACTTTCTTCACCAGGTGTCTCCGCTACATGAATTCTTACACCAACTGCCTGCTCCGCGGCTACGGAGTGCTCCCTGGCGCCCCTTCGCGGCTGTACCTCACCAACATCGACACCGACTACGCAGTGGTGCACTGGTCACCACCTGCAGCCTTGGCGGACACTGTCCAGTACTACAACTTGCATTATAAGACGCTGCAGACTGGAGATGACTATAGAGTTTTGGAGAAGGTAATTAGCGAGATAATAATAGTTTTCAATGGATAGTTATTTTAATTATTAGTAAAATTATGTAGATAAATCAACTTGGTCATTTCTTTTTAGGTTAGATAATTTTTGATCAAGAATCTTTTGTACAAAAACTCATCTTCATCACTTATCACTCAATTCAAGGTCATTCCAGATTATTAAATTGTTGAATGTTTATCGTTGAAACCTTCTAAAAGACAAGTTATCTATTACACACTTTTTGTCCATCCAGATACATTCTCCTTACATATTAGAAGACCTGGAATCCAACATGGACTATGAAATTTACTTGGAAGCAGTCAATGAACACGGTGTGGGAGACGCTTCTCCTAGACTAATCTTCAGGACTCAGAGTCAGGTAAGCGTATAATCTGCTCCAAATAAAGAGGTCTGAGAGAAGAACTGATTATAAGCTAAATAAATCATCTTTATTCTTATGATATTGTGTTGTTATAATAAGTACTCAGCAATAGTCTACCATCATATGGATCATCAATATCTTTATATTGTCGTCCCAATTCTCTTGGTACCTCTTCTCTTTTGCTATTCTATTCTTTGCTATGCTAGTCTTTAGAGAAAAAACTCTCTTATTCTTGAGATCAATATAACTGTGAAGATTCTTTATCTCATCAACCCGAATCTTTATAGCCCTCAAGCATTTCATTCAAGCCTTGATCTTTATTGCGATACGCAGAAAGTTTCACATCAGAAGAAAGCCTTTTTCTTTTCTTATAATCTCGACGCATCTTTACTGATTCTTTTGAAAGATCTGCGTCTCTAATAAGATCACTAAGTTAATTCTGTGGAGAAACATTCGTAATCATTTTCCTTGGCGGGCCTAACTATAATTTCAATATTATCCTCCTGAAACTGATCAAAATTTTAACTTAAGTTACGAATCCATTTATTAAATGAAAAGCCTTCTTGCAGAAGAAATAGATAGATTGATATCTCTTTATTGTATACTAACAACTAAGTAATAAATCTAAAACAATTTTGCAAATAGATTGTACAATGGGCGGTCTATCGCAAACAGCGATCTCTTACAGACAACCTTTAGATAGGCAGAATTGTAAGTTGAAGAAAAGGGTAGTCCGTGGTGGAAAAATTAGGATACTTGTATTATACAGGGTTATTTGTAAAACACCAGCATCCTTAAAAGGGGTCATTAAACTCATCATTATGAACAACTTTTACAAAAAAATCAGCTATTCCATATATTTTGTTGATCCATGTGAACATAAATGTATGGAACAGCTGATTTTTTTTGCGATTTCAGGGTTGGTCTAACAGTAAAAGTTGTTCATAATGATGAGTTTAATGACCCCTTTTAAGGATGCTGGTGTTTTACAAATAACCCTGTATAGCGATGGTTTTTGTTGAGGTACACAATATTTGTTGAAAAGAAATAACAGTCATCGTAATGATTGATTTCTTGTCAAATCATGGGTAACTCCAATTTACGAGTAGGGTCAAGGAGGCAACAGTGACTCGGATTTTTTCAAAAATTAAAAAAAAATAGAAAACGTGTTTGGTTTTGCCTGGATTTTGCATATATTGTTGCACCATTATTATATTTTAAGTGTGTTATATAAATTCTTTATTATATACTTCTTAAATAAAACTAGGGACCTAAAACCAAAAAATGGGAATTGAATCACTGTGTACTACTGGGTGTGCACACTGACTCACTACCGTAGTACACAGTGGCTCTAATGGTACACAATGACTCAATCGTAGTTATTATAAAAGAAATTAATTTTTTTAATCAATTGTTTTTATTAGAAATTTAAAAAAATAGTTAGGTACAAGTACTTTTTTATATTTTATACTGATTTTTTATTCAAAACAATACAATCTAAGTTATCCAGTCTTTAAATTACCAGTTTTAGTCTTTTTCATCTTTATCTTTAAAATAATATTAATAATAAATATCTAAGAGCCTCTATCTATACCTTAAGAGGCTCTCATTAGATGGCTGGATCAAGGGCTTGATGCAGAGGGCGGTACTCCTGGATACGGCTCGCATAGTAAGGAGGTTCCTCTCTCTTGAGCCTTGACCATCGGTAGCTTATACATTATCGATGGGCTATTATATTTTATATTTTTAAATGTAGGTATATTTTTTATATATATTTTAAAATGCATTTTATATGTAAATTAATCGAATAAATGAAGCAAAGCAAGCTTTCTGATTAATTGCTTAAGATTACACTGTGGCTCATGAGCCACTGTGTACTTTTTCAAAATGAGGCACTGTGTACCACTATGCCATTTTGAGAATATTTCATCACAACAACTGAAACCGAAATCAAATATGACAAAACACGACACAAAGATAATTGGCATTAACCCTACTATTCAGCCATTAGCATAGCTATCACCAATTGTAACAAACTAAGAGTACGAAAACAATTGAAACTTACCTCTAAAAGTAATTTGGAGGGCGCGAAAACAAAAAATACATGGTCACACTTGCACACAGCACTCTATCCGCGAACCGGCTGGTTTGAACGTGTTCGGATACCAAACGCTTTAAACTAGTGAAATAGACAACTGTACATTGCCTTTCCTTCAGGACGAAACATAACTGAGTCACTGTGTACGACTGAGCCACTGTTGCCTCCTTGACCCTACCTTTTTCCTCATCATCATTAATTTAAGAGTACTCGAAAGGTGGATTAAGGAAACACTTTTAAAAATGCCACCCCTAAACGGGAAAAATCTAGGATATAAAATAATAAAACAACTTTTAACGGATAACTCGTGTTGAATGTTTATTTTTCACAAAACACCTGACGTTTCGAGTGCTTTGCGTCAGGTGTTTTGTGAAAAATAAACATTCAACGCGAGTTATCTTTAAAAATTGTTTTATTGTGTTAAACGTTCGCGAAAGTTTGAGACTATATTATCGAGGATATAAATTTTAAAATCCAAGCGGAGAAAGTCACGTGTGACAACAAAATAATTTACCTTCATCTATTTTTATTATTCTTGCTTTAGAGCTGTGTCATAGATGAGGAAGAAGAGATAGCCGACGCGTACAACGTAACTGCCTGCTGCGAAAGGATCCAGCTCGCAGGAGTCTGCATGCCGCTGTGTTCCTATGACGCCAAGATGTCAGACTTGAGGATGTTGGCGCCTTTGTGTGCTCATGACTTCCATAGACTGCTGAAGTGTGGTGCTGGAGGTAAGAGATACTGTTTCTTTTTAACATACGGTTGGTGAAGGTACTGACAAAGTTTAATAACAATTAAGTGACTGATTCAATGTGTTAGTAACAATATTACTTTAGACTATGTTAGTTTAATTATGTTAATTAGATTTAAACTGTGTTAGTTAGACACAGCACGTTCGTGTCCCTTGGGCCAATAAACACGGATGGTTTACATGGGTGTGTGCGCAGGTCGTAACCACGAGCAGTGCTGCGCTCGGCGCGGCGTGCCAGCATCGTGCCGCGGCGTGTGCGCGGGCGCCTACAGCGGCGGAGTCAACTCCTGCGTGCCTTACATCGGGAATATCGTGCAGTGCTTTGAGGAGGGTACGTACACCCACTGTTTCAAGCAAGGGATAAAGATTTCTTGATGATATACTTACAATAATTTATGATGAAACACATGATTCCAATAAGTTAGCGGTGCCTGTATCTGAACTTGATACCTTTTATACCATTCTAAAGAACTTGATCACAGGACTATGTCAAATTGTAACAATTTTGATAACTCAAGATGGAAAGACAAAAAAACCGCGCAGTGGGCATTTTTTATTGTATCTCTCCTCCATCACCATTCATCTCTTATCTTTTCAACAGGTACCGGCATCCTCCCGGAGCCTCCTCGTCAAGTTCATGCTCTGATCAGTCCTAAGAAAGTGACGTTGTCTTGGGAGGGACCACAACATGGCGCTGAAGCAGCTGCGTACACCGTCTACTGGCAGAAGATTGACAACAACACCCAACCCTACAGCTATAATACTATGCAGACTACTTATAACGTAAGTATTTCTGGGGTTAGTGGCTCCCCTAAAAAAACATCACATCGATGAAAAATAACAATATTCGTACTGAAGTTATTTAATAAGAAACTCGCAAAAACAACTGACTCGGAAAGGACTTTCTCGCGATTCTTGTCGTGCCGTATCCGTCTCGCACGAATCAGTTTTTTCTGCGAGTTTTTTATTAAGTGCGACTTTGAATATTGTAAAGGATGCAGATTTAAAAAGTTGACTATTAATAAAAATCATCTGCCTTTTCCCAACTATGTTGGGGTCGGCTTCCAGTCTTACCGGATGCAGCTGGATACCAGTGTTTTACATGGAGCGACTGCCTGTCAGACCTCCACAACCCAGATACTGGGTTACACGATACCTATTGGTAAGACTGGTTGTCAGACTTTCGGACTTCTGACTACCCGTAACGATTGTCAATGATCTACAATTGACAGCCGGGGCCAACAGCTTAACGTGCTATCCGAGGCACGGAGAAGTGGTAATTAATTTATAAAACGCACATAACTTACGAAAAGTCATAGGTGCGCGCCTTGGGTTCGAACCCGAGACCTCTGACTTGCACGTCAACGGTCACCACTAGGCTATCACGACTCTTAATAAAAATACTGTTTTGACTATTAATAAAAATACAATACTTACGTTTATTATTATTTTTATAATGACTGGAAAAATACAACTTAAGTATTTCAATCAAACAGTTCACTCCAATGCACAAACGATAAAAATAAAATAGTTTTATATTTTTACTTAGAGACCTGTATCCCCGTTCTCTAATGGCTGGCTATTAAATTCTTCTGTTCCACTAAGCACGCGTCCAAGACGTACGACGACTCAACGTACGCTGTAGTTGTCCACAATGGACTTTTGAACTTAAGTATGTCGGCTAGAATTTATTTAAAACTAAATTATTTCGCTTTCATTCCCATATGATCGTATGCCAGATAGATTTAGATTTTATTAGCTTCAGAAATAGTGTTGAAATTTGAATGGCAATAAGCAGTTATAGCGTATAGCCTTTGTAGTTTCAAAGATTCGATGTTTAATAAGTTAGTCGATTTCGTGAGACTCCCGAGTTTATACATATGAACGACCTATGTTCCTTGGAAAAAGTTGTTTAGTTTCAACGACCTGATTACCTATAATTATTTAATAAGAAAATTTTAAAAAACAATAACTGATACGTTCGTTCGTACGTTTTTTCAAATTTTCATATTAAATAATTATATTTAATAAGCTAAATTTAAATTAAATAATTCGTGTAAAAAAATTCACAAAAAAAGACCTCATTACCTCCTTAAATTTAACTGGTCTTTAAAAAATTTAGTTGTATAATATTATGTATATGATTGATTGTTTAGTGAGTCAATTTAATACCTAACCGCATTAATGGAACAATGGAGAGGGTTCTAAACACTATTAGATTAGCGATTGCAAATAATTACTCAAATCGAATCAAACAGTGTTCAAACATAAACAATATGCATCGAATTGATAATTCAAAGTAATTTAAGTAATAAAATGTGTAACTACCATATTTTTAGCATACAAAGCCTTTCCAATTGATTCATTCATTAGATTAATTCAATTGATCATTAATCCAATTGATTGATTCATAAATTAAATGATCAAATTTAATGATAAAAACTAGTAATGATGAAAAAAATTATCCAGCTAATTTTATTATTATTAAACGGTTTTACTTAGCTTGACCTATTTATTATGTGGTTCAAATTTAGTAAGTAATCGATATTTCACCCCCTTTCTGTTGACAGATTGATCTGATATTTGGTACACAGCTTTAGTTTTGATGACAAAACTATTTTGCGTAAAAAAAATTTTTACTTACCTATTTTTTTTTCTTTTGTCCAGAAAATCAACACAACTGACACAGTTACCAACTTGGAAGGCTTAGAGCCAAACAGCACTTACCACGTGTTCGTGGTCGCTACCAACGGCTTCGGAGAATCACTACCATCCAGCATGCTACTCTTCAATGTTACTAACGCTGGTAAGTTTAGGACAGCATCCTTAAATGTCAAGCTCTTATGATGTAGCTATTTTTGTTTTCAGATATTGTCTATCGTCATATAGGGGCTTGTTTTAAGGGTTAGGCAACATAAGGCCAGAGAAAATATATTTTTATATATTTTGAAGAATAAGAATGTGCCATAAATTCCGTCCCACCCCCGCCCACCCCTCTATTTGCGTATTTATTTAGACCTTCAAAACTTCTTTAAGTACAGTCTAAGAATATATTATTATTTCCAAATCTGCTCTTGATAACGGAAATAAAATCCATCAACACTTTATCAGACCCTTGAAACGAGATCAGACTTATAAGTTCGGCAGCTTTGCATAAAAAAATGTGACCGTACAAAATACGTCAACCTATATATGAAATTAAAATGTCATCTTTATATTTTGTCAACAGAAACGAATGAGAAAGTAACAGGAATGACGTCACCACCGCTGTCACTCTCTGTGTCCTCTCACTCCGCGACCTGGCTGACTGTGACGTGGCAACCACCGCAGTTCTCGCTACCTGACGAGCATGTCTCTTACACGTAAGTTATTTACGAGAAAACGTATGAGGATTGACGTCACCACACAGATGTCTCTCTTCATGTCTTCTTATTTTGTGACCTGGCTGACAGTGACGAATTTCACGTCACGACCAAAAATTTCAAGATTTTTTATGGCAAACGCCATAAGCCATTTTTAAAATCCTGTTCCTCGAAAATTGATTTGTCTGTCTATGAAATTATGAGCAATCTCTTCCAGCCACATACCTGAAAATTATCAAGAACTTACTACTTGATTGTAATCTCGTCAATGATGAATAGGCAATAACAATACCTACCTACAGTAATAACTAGCCATTTGAACTGCATCATTTATTGCACGCGAAAATGCACCTTATGTTTATGGAACAAAAGCTTCCAAATTGTGTCAGATATCTTGAAAATAAAAGGTAACCTTTCAGCTTGCTTGACAGTAAGGGTTGTCACATGCAACAAACTAGCACGCCCGGTGCCGACCCTGTAAAAATCTTTTACAAGCTTTTATTTAACTTACAATGTATGTTCGGGTCAGTTCTTGCAAGCTAAATTAGAACCACTTCGTATTATCCTACAAAGTTGAGTTTTCATAAAAACTTATTTATCGTCTTTCTGAAGAACTCCAAGCTATATTCTCTTGGGTAACCATCAAAAAAGCTAGTATTTTCCGAAAATGTATTGCCCTATTTTCTTCTAGATTATTCTACAAATCGCCATCACAACTTGGCACGGCAAATGTGACCAACATAACGACCATAGTGCCTGCTCATACGCTGGAGAAGTTAACTCCCAACACACAGTATGTGATCTGGGTTACGGCGCACGCGCAGGGTACGTCGCCTCCGTCGGAAACGTTGCTGGCGTGGACCGATCCTGCCTATCCTGCATATGTTGAGGTGAGAAATCACATAGACATTGTGATATCTTACTAATATTTAAAAAGTTTCTGAAGATGTTTGTATGTTTGTCTCAATTGTATTCTAACTACAAAATTAGACATGCTAGCCCTCTGGTTCTCCGTACAAGGGGTGGATGTTCCTACCATCTGAGATGGTTGAAAATGGGAGATAATTTCGATAGCACGGACAGAGTTAAAAAATCTAATTTACTTACATAAAAATATAATCACAAAGATACCAATATTTTTTTTTACAGTTAATAGACTATACTTGTAGATATCAACATGTTTAAAAAAATTATATTTGATTTGATTTGATTTAAAAATATATATTTGTCTGTGACATTTAAAGAATCTTTTGAAATATCTGAATCATCACAACATTATCGCAACGATAGTTTCCACACGGCGATATTACCGTCGAGTAATTGTGTTTGAAAATGCCGCAAACATCTCCCCGTGGTCACTATGAGGCAATTTATATTTTAAACTAAGGCGACTTCGATATAAAAGTCTTGAAATAGCAATACTCAAAAATGTTTTCTACCATTTTAATACAAAAATAATGCTAAAATAGCAACACACTGTTGAAAAACAAACGCAAGTACACTCGGTACCATTGGATCCAATATCTTTCGCTATTACAAGTCTACTTCGACTGGAGATTTAAATGCAAATTGGACCTTTTGAAGCGTTATATGAAAATAAAAAGATCAAAGGTTGCGGAACGAAATTTAAAATTGCATTTGTGTACCATTTTATGTTGAATGTGAAGCCTTAAATAGCAATAGAGCGCTCCTTGATATGTTACTGGATTATAATGTATTTTTTTAAATACAATGAGTACCTAAACAAGGTTTTCTCCACAATATATTGGCAAATAAATATACCCAATACACAATTTAGATTTAAGTAATAATAAATGCCGTGTGGTTTCCGGCCTAAGAAAAGAACCACCCTACTCGTCCCGCGGCCGGGTGTCGTAAGAAGCGACAAAGGTAAAAATCCGGAGGATGGGCAGCAGCAACCTTCTGTGCGATCGCCAACCCGCTTGCTCAGCGTAGCGATTATAGGCAAATACCTCCAATAGTGGCGCGCATTAGGAGAGGCCTATATTTAGTAGTGGACTTATACAGGCTAAAAAACTAATGAATATTACATAATGGACTAGCATCAACAATGTTCAAAAGTTCCTAAATTAAATAAAGACAGAAAATATTGGAAAATTAAGGCCTTTTCCCCCTTAAACGTGGCTTTTACTGTGTCTACATTTTCCGCTATACATTTTCGATAAAGGCAAGTTCAGATTTTCTGAACCATCATGGCGGCTGTTTTCTGTCAGCCGCTGGTCGTTTAATTTTGGAACACGTAGTACGATGTATATGTTTTAGTTTCGCTGTTGGCGTTGGTGCATATGAAATTATATCTGTGTCTAGCTTTACTTTACTTTACTTGCATGGTATTTCAATGTTTTTATAATTACTGATATTGGTCGAAATTTTACAGGTTTTTTTTTTTTTTTATTGATAAAAAATTACATGCTTTATGCTTTTCGACAAAAAAAAAACGATTCAGAAACAGAAAAGAAAATAGTACTGAACTATTTTGTGTTTACCTATTTATATACCTAAAGATTTATTATTATTTCCAGCCTATATTGTCCCACTGTATGGGAAAGGTATCCCTCTCTTTCCCCAATCATTCAGCTAGTAAAGGCCAGTCATTTTGGAAGAAGTCGAGCTCATTTGTTTGAATAATAATAATTTTCAAATGAAATTGTTTTTGTTACTCCATCCAGCCTCCATCAGTGAACCCCGTGAACCTGGTAGTGGAGGGGTCCAGCATGACGATCCTATGTATCGCCATGGGCACACCGACACCGACTATATCGCTGTATATCTCTGGTAAGTACACAGTAAGTGCAGGTCGTGTCGGATTGTCGTAACGATGGATTATGAAAATCTACGGCTCCAACGCATAAAGTCGTAACGCAAAAAAATGTTTTTTTCTGGAAAGCCATTTTTGTAAAGATTACTGATAGAGTTCATTTATAATATATTTTTAACCGATGTTTTTACTCTATGCGATCAATAATTAGCTTAAGGGAATAGAGAGAGCACCTGTGTTTGCGGACTCACTAGTGCACTATAATATGTTTATGGCCGCTGTGGCCGAAATTTCAGGTTAGGAGAACATTATTTAGTTTTTTTTTAAGGTTGGAAGGTTTAGTTAATTTATTAAGCTAGTCTGAAGTTAGTACGTCACAATATAATCGTTTAATAGTCATGTATAGGCCAGTCATCAACTACGCCTCTAAAACATCGTAAGATAAACATCTAAATAACGTCATAGTTATCTAAATGCCGCTCTATAACTATTATAGAACATGAAGTCGTATAATACTGGAATTATACGATGTTTTTGATCACTTACCATCCAGCCGTTTGCAACTTAGGTTTGATAGTATAAAAAAAAACAGAAATTCAGATTACTAAGCAACCACAAAGGATTTATTCATATTTTATCTTGTTAAGACTAAATCTTGTTACGGATAACGATCCCTCTGTGTGTATTTATACTGTGGTAACAAGACTAGGGATGACAACTGCTGTAAATAGCTAGATTGAATCGTTTTCCAATACAAGGTCGCTTTATACTGATTGGCTCCATCTGAATTCGGATTATGGATTCAAAAACAATTGCGCGTCTTATATTTCAATCAATTTGAGATTGTTATGTAACGCTTATATAATTAAGGCCTGTTTACTGTCTGTAGATAAGCATTAACATAAATAAAAAAAGAGCAGAATGATCAGGTTGATAAATAGCATAATATTTTATTTAATATACTTTATGTATGTTTTTTACACGTTTATGCACTTTTTGCTTAGATATTATCCGTCAAGTCCCGCTCGAGTCAGTTGTTTATGCGAGTTTCTTATAAATTAAGTCGTAAATTTTATTTACATATTTTATTATTTTTATTATTGTGTGGTGATAGACTAGTTGAATGACCGACTGACAAGTCGGAGTAAGAGGATAAGTGGGCTAAGGTTCAAACCCCAAACACGCACCACTGACTTCTTCGTCGATATTGAATTATCGTATTAGCTATAAAATATTACTTGTTCCGAGCCTTGAAACTACGTAAAGCCACCATCTTTCTACAAAAATTTCGAACTTTACTATAAATATCTCTTGCGTCGATGGTAATCGTTTTATTATTAGATTTTAAAAAAATATATCAGTTGCTAAAACGGTGAGAGATGAAACCACACTTGAGGATTTTTCAACGGTGTGCAAAGCCATGTCAGAGGCCTACGGGAGGTTTAAATTCTGACACCAGGTTATTTATCAACCATACGATAACAGATAAGAGAGATTAGATTTTATTGTTAAACTATCGCTGATTTCTGTCAGGTCGCCTCGTCAGACAAGAAGTGACCCGACACATGGTCACTGTGATCCACAACGTGACAAGGGATATGGATCAGATCTCCTGCTACGCTGACAATGGATACGGAACACCTATGCAAGCGTCTAGGAAGATAAACATCTCACGTAAGTATTTTTGGCACATTTGGAGTTGCGGTGCTTCAGTTTTATTTACATTTAGCTCAACACACAGAATAAAAAAAATACCAGAAGCCATCTAATCGCAAAAACAAGTGAAGCGCCTTAAATCACTTCTGAATGGAAGCGATTTCTAATTTTGACGCTTAGTATACTACATCGCGCACATCTTATAGACCTTTGTCAAACTGTAAATCTTAAATTCTAAATTAAATTATCCTGTTGTGTGTCGTTCCCACCTTTAAAAATGCGGTCAGGCTTATTAAGACACAGAATGGGATTACATTTATGTTCAGCAGTGGACGTCTTATGGCTGAAATGATGATGATAATGTGTATACGTTTTGATAAGACGCAGTACATGGCAATAAATTTAGATTGACTTGATCTGGTTTATTTTGTATTCTGAGGCTTTAATGATTGATCTTTTATTTTTACTAATCTAACTGTATTCTTCAGATGTACCAACAATCCAAGCTTCCGGAATAACAATGGCGGCTGCGGGAGACGCGGTGATACTCGAGTGCAGGGTGGAAGCTCTTCCCAAGCCGACCATCGCGTTCTGGAGGGACCCGAACGGAAGAACACCTGTGATTGATGGACCTAACTACAGTATACAGTTGATTGCTGATCCTGAGGTAGGTGTAGATAAAGTATTTTTTTAAGGAAAAAAATATTTGATTAAAAAAAAGAGATTCAATAGAGATGTGATAGCCTGACTATTGACTGATAAGTCTAAGGTATCTGGTTGTGTTGGTGTGTGCTGAAGAGTTGTAGGCATTGCAACGCTTTTAATTTTACGAAAATTTTCGGACACGAAATTTATTTTCACGTAGACTAAAAAAATACATTCTTAGTAATAATACACAAATCTTGAGAAAGCGGTGTATGAGTTCGACGCTCGATGGGGGCATTGGCACACGGGCTAGAGACCTACAACATTTACTGGATGTATTAATTTGATTCTACCAACAAGCAATACGGATAATGACCGACCCTTTTAGTAACCACAATAGCCACGTCCTGTGAATCTTATCATCATATTTTGCAATTCCAAGCTAATATCAATACAATCAACATTAGAACGATGTAGTTCAATATTTATATTCTCCCAGAAGAAAGGAATATTATTTTTAATTGACCCATCCCAATCTAGTGTTGCCAGAGCGTTTCCAATACCGTTATTTGGGTTACAGTTACTGATAGCCGTAAAATAAAACCTTATCACTTCAGATAACGTTGCCTTAACTGTATCTACAATAAAATAACTGCAAAGCGTTTCATTTTCGTGCTTTAAATAATGGATTAGGTCTGGTAATAAAACTAATGTAAAGGATTGCGACACAAGTGGTATTATTGGTTCAATCACTACAGCGATTTAATACTTACATGTGATGACAATTTAAGTCACTACAGCGATTTAATACTTACATGTGATCAAAAGATATTTTTTTGATTGAGTAGTTAAATGGGGAAGGTTTTTGTTCAACAGTAGACGTCTTCCGGAAGGTGATGATGATGATGAGCAGTTAAATTAAGTAACTAACGTGATAAACATACACGTACATCCAAATTACTTAAAAATATCGTTAAAGGTTGAGTAGATTGGGGCCCTACTTTTTTAACATTGTCTAACAGGAATGATACGTCGTATGAATGCTCTTTAGATGTACTTACTGATTTTCATTTTATGGCAGGTATGACTATGATCAAATCCAGTGCGAAAAAGTGTTGGTACTTTTTTTAAATAATCATATCTATGTAATTAACTTGAAAAATATGACTGTGCACTTTGTATAAAAACAATGTGAAAGTAAATAGGTATCAATTCAATTCCGAGCTGGATGGAACTAAGCTTCTAAAGAATGAAATTTCTTGAATCCCTAACATTGTAATTTGACTTAAATTGTCATCACTGTTGGACAATGTTGAAAAAAATGGGCCCAGGGTTTATACCAAATTGTCCGTGGTCCTTTCTTTTCTATATTTTATTTTTAAAAGAATTTGAGATCTACAAAAATTGCAATAATTGTAACCCGAGATAGAAAAATTGAAATGAAAATTGAATTGAAATGGAAAAAAAAAATATTATTATAGTCTTTTAGGGAATATATATAGAGGAAATATCAATTTTCCACGGGCAAAGTCACGGGCGTAACATTACTAAAGGGTGGAACTCGGATTAAGTCAACATTGGTGCTTCACCCACCACAGGAAAACAAACTCTAAGACTAAGATCTTAAGTGTTAATTTAATTAAACATTTCATAATAAACTTATCAAATAATCTTTGAGCGTCGCTTCAGAAGCAGACGGGTCAAAGGTTTGATAAAGTTTAACGTCTATACCAGTATCTATGTCCGATAGTTCAGCTTTGTACTACTGATCCATTTAAGATTAATCTGAAAACCTAGTTAGATAACATTAAGTTAGATAGGGGCTAACTGTCTCTGTAAATTGATAAATTATTTGAAGGCAAATTATATTTTTGTAAAGTATTAACCTTTTCACGTTTCACGTTGGCAAATTATTTGCCACAGATTTGACAGAACGATAATTATATTTATAAAATTATGATGAATGATAATTATATTTAGAATGATACTTAAAAGGGATATATAGCTATCTGGGGTGATGCAATTGTTTAAAATGTTTTGTAAGTACAGTTTTTTCGTACTACCCGCTAAAGTTCAATAAACAATTTAAAGTGGCAATGCTGCTAGTCTTCTGGGCACGTTACCCGAGGACGATGCGGAGGAGTTGTTTGACGCATTAACTGTTTATTTTATTTTAAATTTTCTACTTTACTGTGTACATTACTTTATATTTGGGTAAATAAAGTAGCTAGAAACGATTTTTTTATACAGAATTTCGAATTTTAGTTTTCGAATATGAGTAAATACTTTAGAAAAAAAATATGTAGGTATTTGTAATAAAACGAAAAAACTTTACGAATTTCCAGTTATTTCTGACAACAGAAAAGACGTTGTTTTAGTAACTAACAAACCTTAGTTTTTATACCCACATTGTCACCAACTCTCCCAATTTCAATTATTTACTGTTCAAAGTTTGTCTATGATACGGTTCCAATCCTGTGAACAGCTTTTATCACAGACTCTTGCTAATAGGTTGCCGGCGACCTCCATAAAATGACGTAACGAACAACTTGATGTCTTTCTTACCGCAACTTGGTCGAACCTAAGTTTGGTAGCTTTTAGTAGTTTGAGTCACCAGTTTGAAAGAAATATGTGGACTTCAGTTTTTGATATTTTTCCGGAGTTGGTGAACTAAAAGTATCTATTTTATTTTAGATAGGACTGAGATAATTATAATGTTTTTCGTGGCTTATTTATTCCTCAGGTGAATGTATCCATACAAATAAATTAAATACAAAACTGCCGCTCCATTCTTTTCGAATGTTTTTAAACAATATTGAAATGTAGAGAGGCAGTTTTTTTTGTATTTCAAAATTATGACAATCATGAAAGAGGAAAAAATATGTATAATTTAAAAACTAAAACCCGACTTAAAAGCTAAAAACAAGCTTCTTTGACTTGAAATAAAATACTTGAGTCGGAGGTCACAAAATGTACAAAATATTTATTTATATACATACAATAAGGCAACCGACTACATTATTTTATTTAAATGCTTTTTCGTGGTAAAGGAACCAATTTAATTAAATGTACTATCGCGGACACGAACGGTGCACCACTTTGCGATCAAAATGCTTTGAACGATGCTACGTGCGTAGGGGCGGAGGTAGCGCTACGTTCGGATGCCGTAAGCGATTCTAACCTTAAGAGTGGTGCACCGGCTTTGTCCATGATAGTACACTCACAAACTATTGTAACATGACGTTCACGAAAGGTGCTAAATATTGTGTTCTCTTCTAGGAACAAACCAAATACACAATGCGTTTGATAATAAAGAAGATATCGGAAACCGACGAGGGTGACTACTTCTGTCACGCAGAGAACGCGTTCGGCAAGACTTTGCGGCCCGTGTCCGTCAGACTGAGACCCACGACACCTCATCACAATGTTACTGAATGCTGTGCACAGGTAAGATAATAATATTTAATTAGACAATGCCATGTGGTTGCCAGCCTAAGAATAGAATCACCCCTACTCGTCCCGCGGGTGTCGTAAGAAGCGATTAAGGAAAGGATCCGGAGGATGGGCAGCAGTATCCTTAAATACCTTCGATGAGCGCACAATAGTAGCGCTTCAGTAGTAGACTAATACTCTCTCAACTGGGCGTAATATGTCTAAGAATTTAGAAGATAAAAAAAAAAATTAACTTAAATAATATTGCTCCAAAGTACTTCGGCAAGATAAAGATGTCTATTCTAAAAAATAATTCGCGAATAAAGGCCAATAAAACGAAACACTTAAAAAAATGGCTACTTCAGTAGGTACTCCATTTCGCAACAAGACTAGAATTATTCTCAAATTGAAACACAACACGGACAACAAACTAATCTGGTATGACATCTTGAAACCTTAAATTAGAGGTTTAAAACCCTGTCTGGCGTATCGCAACATCTATTTATAACCAAGAACCCCAACAACGATGCTCTTTGAGAAGCCCTCCGATAATTTGATGCCTTCAGGCTTTGTGGTACGGACGCGGACGGCTGCAAATAAATATTAAATACGTTTGGGAAGCTGGGAATTTAATAATATTTAGAGAATGGTTATTACTTATTACGTAGAACAACTTTCGTATTTCTGTATCCTGATTTCTATTTTATACAATGTAAGGTCCCGGATTGGTTCATAAGAATATGAAAACTTAAATTGGAAAAGTGATTGCCACGATACGGCAAATGTTGCGTATTTACTGTACCGTGGCAACGTTTTTATCAACTGAGCTATTGTTGCTCATACACATCAAATTTCAAGTTCCCTTTCAAAATCTTAAAGGAGTTACGTTATTGCAATTTTTACAAATTAATCACTTATAAAACTGAAAAATTGCTATCAGACTTTACTAAGGCATCTTTTTAATGATGTAGAAAGGGGATTGGAAATCGATACAATAATTTAGATAGAAAGCGTTGCCACAATAAGGGAAGCCCTGCTCGTAAAGCAGGTCCATCTTATTTAATTTTTCTCAAAATTTTATATTAGATGACACCCTATCATGTATAAAAAATAATTTTTGAATATAAACACCTTTTATTAGTAATATTACTTAAAAAATAAATTTAATAAACAAATAAAAAGCTTAAAATAACTTTAAGACGTTTTGGAGTCGGTTCCAAGCCAAGTTCTAGCCTCTTTAACCTTCTCATTTTATTTTAAATTTATTACCGATATTTTCTAAAATTTAATTAAGTTTTTGGTCTTTTTAAAATCTTCGAATAATCATAGTAGGTATCTGCCAAATAATTTTAAATAAAATAAATGTCTATTTATAAAGATGAACGTATCATCTACCTGCATCGACGCCTGCGCCTTCCACTTGGATATGGACAACATCATGGATCGTCCCGAATGCATGAACGACTTCGAAAAGCTCATGAAGTGTGCCGCTGATGGTTCTGGTGAGTTCCAAAGTCAAACTTAACCTTTTTAAATATAATCAGAATATTAAATATATTTTTTTATTACTAGTTATTTCGAACATGTGAAAAAACGTAAATAGAATGAGGTGCCTATCATGAACAAAGCGCTAAAATAACCCCGTCTATATTCGCAGATCACCGCAGCTGTTGTGCGTCATGGGGCGTGCCGCGCGGCTGCTTGGAGCTGTGTCGCGGAGGCGCGGCCCCGCGCTCGTGCGCGCTACAGCACGCGCGGCGCGCGCTCGCATGCTTCCGTGATGCAGGCGCTCGCCTGCCCGGCCCGCCGCGCAACCTGCGCGCGCACCATGCGCCCACTCCCAACTCTGTGCTACTCAGGTACCTAGATAATGCGTAGTGAATATGTGCCGTGCACTCGCGCGTTTGTTACACTCACTGTCGATTTTCTTGGTCATTAGTCGACCACACCCAAAGCGTTGGTGTCACTCATCCCCAACACCACATAGAGTCGAACCGTTAGTTTAATAAACATATTTTATTTTCAAACATTTTATTAAATAAATTAGCCTAGTACAAACTTTTAAAACCCATAATAAAACAATATCTGAAGCCTGTTTATTACCACACAAGTCGAGCAGTACAAAAAATAAGAAAATGAGCTAACCCATATTAATATTTTCTCCGCATATCTACAGTTGGGAGCCTCCATACAAGAATCCTCAAACAGTTTACCTTTACCGCGTGTTCTGGCGAGCGTACGGCGCCAAGGTACCAGAGAAGCTGGACACCAGCGAGACCAGCGTCGTACTCACCGGCCTGCAGGATGACGTGCGGTATGAGTGCGTTGTCAAGGCGGCTAATGATGTCGGTAAGTACTGAAAACTAAATAAAAATCAAGAAACATAAAACAAACTATGACTTTAGAAGAACTAGAAATAAGAAAGAGCTAGAGAGATATTTCTGGACGAATTTAATAAATAAGAAGAGGGATTACACATAAAATTTCCAATTTAAATCTTCAAACACCGAGAAATGAGACTCAAAAGGAAGTCAATGTTACTCAAAGCCGGCGTCCTTGCGGGAGTCATATATGAGGGGGATACAGGGTCCATAAGCAAACTATTCAAGTTTTAAAAACCAGCAAACTAACTCACTTGTCTTTACAGGTACATCATCTCTCAGCCAGCCAATAATGTTCACGACGGCGGGCCAGGAGTCCGGCGCGGCAGCTGCGCCCGTCAACGGCAACAGTGCCGCCTCTGCCGTGGGCGTTGCTGTAGCCTGCGTAATGGTAGCGGCCATACTGCTCGCTGCCGGTCTCTATTATAGATATAGGAAGGTGAGAATTCAAGACAAATTTATAGTGGAATAAATATGTCCTACGAATTTCTAATAGTTAGGATTAATATATTTTTGCCAAATTTCTATAGATAACTTTCAAAATCTATCAAGTTTTAACTTATTCAGACATTAATTTTACTCCTAAAAACTGAGTTATAAAAAATATCTCATATTTTAATGTATTTATCGAGACATTCTTTTTCTGCCTCGTTGGTCTAGTGGTAGCAAGCGCGACTGCTGAGCACGAGGTCCTGGGTTCGATCCCCGGGTCGGGCAAAGTGTTATTGGGTTTTTTCATTAGGAAATTCTCAGTAGCAGCACGGAGTCTGGCATTGTGCCCGGTTAATGGCAATAGGCTCGCCCCCTATTACATGGGACTTATAATATAGCCGGCGAAACGTGGGTGTACTGCACACCTCTGCCTACCCCCTCTGGGGAATACAGGCGTGAGTCTATAAATAAAAAATAAAAATTCTTTTTCTTTCAGAATCTTAGGCTTAAGGCGCAAGGAGGAGTGGCATTTGAAAACCCGAGCTACCTCAGGGAACCAAATCCTGACACAGCCATCAATGTAAGTATTATAACTAAAGGGATAAGATTAAAAAAATATTCGAAAGTCACTTAGTACATAATTATCCTTCTAAAAGAATAAAGTTACTTGTCTTTATAGCAATGCACAAATTCTGTTTAATATTGATTATCTATTTATTTTAACAGGGTACATTACCAAACGGTACAGCTAACGGCAATGGAAATGGAGTGGCACCTATTCCCAACGGCGTGTCAAACAGCTCAGCGTGGAGACAAGAGACGCTCAATAACCCTGGAACGACCATCCCAACAGCGAGGGAGGTGGACCCCACGTTGTACGAGGAGCTGAAACTGGGGCAGGACGGGGCAGGGTTTAAGAGACTGAAGCCATAGCCCGAGATATCGCGGCGCTCCCCGCTCCGCTCGCCGCGCCACTCGCCGCGCCTGTCGTCGCCGCGCGTGGCGCCACGTGAACCTCGATATTAAACATCGAACACTCGCGCGTGCGTTCGCTTCACTAACTCTTGCTCGCATGGACGACTACTAACATTACACAATGTTGACTGTGCGCTCACAAGCTCAAACATGTAAACAATATATTAAAAAGGAATGTTTTTTAAAGTGAATCTTTGGCAAATTATTAAACAGGGGCAAAGTGTTTAATTAAAAACTTTTTAATATTTTAAATACATGTTTGAGTTTATGAACACGCATTGCATTTTGATTCCAAAATATTTAAAATTATACTGTGCCAGTATTAAATTCGTAGTGACCGTTAAATTCAAATAGTGTTCCAAAAAGTGAGCGAGTGATTAAAATACTGTAGTGTTTCTGATTTAATAGTTATCGTGGCCGGAGCGGAGTGTAGATAAAATATAAATAAAAAAAGAAGTAATTATATTTTCAGTATCGTACTTGTTGTGATTTTAACCAAAAAAAGAAGACCTCATACCTTCTTGTCATTTCATGTAAATATTTATACCTAATGACGAACGGGCAGAATTAATTTATAAATGATTCTACACCGATCGTTGGTTAGTGATGACGATGGAGTTTCTTTTACGCGCTCAATGAAAAAAGAAAGTGCAATTGAATGATTAAAATAATATTTCATAGACCATCTGAAGAGTTTGTAAATATTAAATAGTTATTGCATGAGCGCGTAAAAGAATTACCGCCTTAAAGAAGTTCTATAGATCACTAGCTTCAGTATAAAGACAGAATTAAATTAGGTCATTCTATAAACAAAAATGTGCCTTCGAACGTTTTATGAAATATATGATTAGTGATAGCTTAGTTACCTGTTCGGCCTGTAAATTGTATTTAGTGTAAATATACGTGTACACTAATGTTCAGTAGTCATTTGTACAGAAGGGAAAAGACAAAAAAACAATTCCTTGTTCTCCCAATGGTATGCAATAAAATATAAATTTCCAATAATGGGATATCAAGGATAGTGAAGATTAAAACATCGATTTCTCGAAAAGTAAACTTTCCCAAATAGCGTATGATGTAGTTTTGACAAGTGATTTCTAAGCTGTAATAAATAAAAACAATAATTAAGGCATTTTGATAAAATGTTGAAACATTCAGTTTTGAAGTTTTCGGACTGGCTCTGCCATATCAGTTAAGATTATTTTGTAATAAAAAAAAGAGAAATCATCACAATTTTATGTTAATTCTTAATAAGTATTTTAAATAATAATTAGTAAATGACGTGACCTAATTTCAGCAAGTTTTTAAATAATATTTGGTAATCACACTATGTACGTAACTTTTATTAAAAATATTTTTCATTAAAATGATCTCATTGATGACCATTCCATTGTTTATCTCTACAGAAATTCGAAATTCGATTCGAGACAAATAACATTTAAGTATAAAAGAATTAAGACCTTTATTTAAACAAAAAAAGAAAATAATTATTAAAAAAAAGGTTAAAATATATTTTGAGTTAAATTCTTAATTCAAAAATGTAATTATGGTAAAAAAAAATGTATTTTGAATAAAAAATAAAGTATGTTTCTCCCATAAGCTATGGCCTAAATTTCCTATCTTAGATCGTTGGACATAGTGTGAGTATATTATTGCTCAGATAATGTGATCGATAGTTTTATTTAGCACTTCTATCATACTAATTGTATAATTTAGATGAACAAACGGATGTGATTAGATTTGTAAATAATATTAATAAAAAAAGGACAAATACGTTTCTTATTTGTTTTATTTTGTTGTCTATGATTGATAATTTGACACTTTAATCCTTCTAAAATGTATGAAATATGTACCTGCCTTTCACATTATCCAATCCGATATCGGTATCCGATACGATATCGGGGTAAGTAAAATCCGATATCTGATATTGGATCGGACAATGTGAAAGGCAGGTTCATATTTCATACATTTTACTTGTACCGATATCGTATCGACGACCGATACCGATTTCGGATCGGATAATGTGGAAACGCTCTAATTGTCCAATGGCACAACTACCGGAGAGAGTACAGGCGCAGGACCTACAGGTCCTCTGACTCTGCTTTACGTGCTCTCCAAGGCACTGAAGAGGTGATAAACTTTATACCCCTGCATTGCTCTGAGTTTTAACCTGAGAAACTGATTTGCCAATCAACGTAATCACTGCCCTTATCCTAATCTCGCAACAATACCGCAAGGAATTTAAATCATACGAATCGCCTTATGGAAAGGAGTTGCCGTAACCTATCTTAGATATACGGGGGGGATTTAAGGAAGAAGGATTATGGAGGGGAGTTCAATCACTAGTGCTCTCTCTGTCCGTACAACACAACAATACGAATACTATAAAAACTACCATTAAAACTACCATCTGAGATGGTTAAATGTAATAGAGTATTTTGATAACACGGGCGGGATTACAAATATCTTAGTGGAAGAGCGAATGGGGGCTTTACCTAGCAGATTGCGGGTTCAACTCGCTGTGATGGAAATTTTTCTTTCTACTTTCGAACTTTAATATAGTAAGGAGTTAGTTAATTATGTTTGCATCATGACTGGTCCATTTTCATTAACTTATTTCTATGATATAGGTACTTATTAATTTATTTGATGTTATTTATTTATTTATAGACTCACGCCTGTATTCCCCAGAGGGGGTAGGCAGAGGTGTACAGTACCTACACCCACGTTTCGCCGGCTATGTTATAAGTCCCATGTAATAGGGGGCGAGCCTATTGCTGAGAATTTCCTGATGGAAAAACCCAATAACACTTTGCCCGACCCGGGGATCGAACCCAGGACCTCGTGCTCAGCAGTCGCGCTTGCTACCACTTGACCAACGAGGCAGTGATATTGATATTATTTGATGTTAAATTAACAAATAACTATTATTATCCATAAATTTCTACATAAAACAATGCCTTGTGTTCAGCAGTCGCGCTAGCTAGCTTCTTATCCGGGTAAAATGCAGAAAATTTTTCGTCCAGAAACTAATAGCTAGTAAAATCTAGGTGATTATTAACTTTATCGATACTAACCAATTATTTTAACAAGGTTTATCAATTTGCGCAATTATTTTTCAAAGTTGTGCACACAAGTTCGTTTTCTTAATAGAGTCCAGTCTACTAAAATGCGGCGGGACTTGTTAGTTTTTACCCGACTACAAAAAAAAGGAGGGTTATGATTTTAGCAGTCTATGTATGTATGTATGTATGTATGTATGTATGTAAGTTTGTTCATCTGTTCCCTCGTAGCTCCTAAACTATTTGTTGTAATTCAATAAATAAGGTGTCTATCGATGCGTCTTAATGGTCTGCGGGTTATAGGATTTATGAAATTTCGTAAAATCAAATAAAGTGGATTTAAAAAATAAATTAGTCAGCTCGAAAAAAATAAAGTTAAGGTAAATTTATCGTGTTTGATATCAAATGGAAGGTCTTGATGAGCACATTCAGAATATGTATATATTATCTATATATTCTGGACCACTTCTTAGAATATCAGGCTTCTAACTACCCGTTACGACTATCATAAATATATGTGATTATAACACTGCATACAATGTGAAAACGTGATAACAATAAATATTTACTAATTAAATTAAAGTTTCTACACATCACTGCCTATTAAATTATGATTATATTTTAAAATAATGTTAATTAAATTGAGATTTCTTTTTCGTAACTAGATGGCGTTGGTTTGCGGTTTTGTGGAAGTAAGTAACATAGAGTTAAAAATACCTCCTCAAAAATCCCGGAATTGTAAACATAACAATTAAATCCCGGGATTTTATTAATATGGACTGGATTTTGACCTATAGTTTTTATTAGAATTAATTTTGTATGTAAAATAAAACTCATTAATTTAACAGTTTTAGTACCGAACTACTTAAGTATTACATTATCTGTTACCGATGTCTAAAAACATAATAAAGACTTTTTACTATAATAATTTAGTTCATATGTATTTAAAACGTTAAATTAATATTTTGGAGAATTTATTAAATGTTTTAACACATGTTTGCTTATTAAATATAACAAATTATTTAATAAGAAATTTGAAAAAACAACTGATACGGATGGGATTCGAATCCACGATTTCCGGTGTACCGTGCCGACGCTCTAACCGCTGAGCCACCGTATCCCATCAGAATCAGTCGAAATTTCAAATCTCTTTCTACGCCTAGGGCGTGTGGTAATATCTATCGGTGCCTTCTAAAAACTGCAAAGTTTAGAACACTGAGTCGGATAACTAATGTATTCCGATCGATATTACCACACGCCTAAGGCGTAGAAAGAGATTTGAAATTTCGACTGATTCTGATGGGATACGGTGGCGGATAGAGCGTCGGCACGGTACACCGGAGATCGTGGATTCGAATCCCATCCGTATCAGTTGTTTTTTCAAATTTCTTATTAAATAATTATACGTAAAATTAATTTCTTATTTCCCGGGAATTAATTGTAATGTTTATGATTTCGGGATTTTAGAGCTGGTATTATCAACTCCATGTTACTTACTTCCTCGAACTTTAGGTAAATGTACTCTATCTATGATGATATCCCACAAAAAAGGTTTCATGTGTACTTATACAGCTTGGCAAAAAAGAGTCTGAGGCGGTGACAGCTGGAACTAAAAATAAAAATCTTAAATAACTATGTTTGTGAGTACTAAAATAACATAAAAATGATTCATTTGATTATAATTAATGACAAAAAACTCGTCAAGAAATATGTAAGCACTTAATAACTTGTAATTTGAATTGTAGTGTGAAAAGTGCGACAGCGGCGCCCCCAATTTTTCCAGACTCTTTTTTGCCAAGCTGTACTTCTTACTACTTTTCATGTATACTTCTAAGAAATATATGAGTCCATGTTTTAATAGCTCGAAGTCGCGGACGACACCTTTGAAATAAATTTAATTTAAAAAATACATGACATTGACTAAAGGTTTGAACCGAAGTTGACAGTTCACCTAGACATCTACCTATTTAAGAACTACCACATTCTAAAAAATTGTGATTAAAATGAATTTTATTGGTTTCTTTACCACTAAAAATCATTGAAAAAAAATATAGTATAAAAACTAAAACCCGACTACTTAAAATCTAAAAACAAGCTTCTTAGATTTGAAATAAAATTCTGTAGTCGGAGGCCTTAATGTATTATAGGTAAATAGGTACCTACTAGATAATCTTCCAAGGGTAAATACTTTGTAATTTGGTGGCCTCCGACTACAAAATTTTATTTCAAATCTAAGAAGCTTGTTTTTAGATTTTAAGTAGTCGGGTTTTAGTTTTTATACTATATTTTTTATTTATTAAATTACATATTTTGGTTTTAGTGTCATGTGGCTATCCGCCGGTAAGCATTCAATTTGACAGAGGAAAGACAAAATGACTAACATGGGCGCCTATCTCGCGTGACATTATTTAGCACATGTTAGCTTATTAAATATAATTATTTAACAAGAAATTTGAAAAAAACAACTGATAACGATGGGATTTGAACCCACGATCTTCGGCGTACCGTGCCGACGCTCTAACCGTTGAGCTACCGTATCCCATCAGAATCAGTCGAAATAAAAAAAAATATAATTATTTAATAAGAAAATTTGAAAAAACAATTGATACGGATGGGATTCGAACCCACGATCCTCCCCCTCTTTGTTTCAAAGATATAATTGATCGAGAAGGTTCTTAGTGAAAAAAAATTGTATCTGGTTTTTTTACATTTTTAATTCATCTATGCACCCTCTTCAATGAGCAACACACGCAATAATGTCTTAATGATGATAAAATGATGATTTGGATCACACTCCGTCGTAGCTCGGTGATGAAATACAGGCAGGGAGCGTGCTCCTTCCAGCGTCGCGCAGGGGACGTTACCTTGCGAATATCGTGAGGAGACAGGCTATCGTAAGTCCGTCCCAAATTTATTTATTTGTGTGTTTACTTATTTCTTACTTACTTTACTTAATTCTGTGCCGTGTCAGTGTGGTTTCTGGCCCAAGATCCACCCCTACTCGTCCCACGGGTGTCGTAATAAGTGACAAAGGGAAAGATCCGAGAGGATGGGCAGCAGCATCCTTCTGTGTAACAGCAATCAGCTATGCGATCACTAACCCGCTTGCCCAGCGTGGCGATTATGGGCAAATACCTCCAATAATTGGAAAAGGCCTTTGTTCAGCAGTGAATTAATACAGGCTGATGATGATTACTTATTTCTAGGCTTATCCGATTTTCTTGATTACATTTTAAACTTTTAGATTATTTATTTATATTCTGTTGTAGAACATAGATAAGATATATTTATTTTGTAAAAACATGTGTTAAGATCAATATAAGGCATAGCCTGCAATGAAAGTGGTACAATACATATTTTAGTTGCAAGATGTTTTGCCAATTTGGCGTACAAAAAAACAGAAGATAGATAAAATATTTAGGCACTTAAATTTAAACTACTACATACTAATCCCACTTACTATTAGGGCTGCATAAGGCTGCCGTTTACTGCTAGGATCTACTGTGTGCTGGGCATTTAATGACCAGCCTTGTTCCATTTAAACCTGGCAGCTGTATGGCCTACATCTGCAATCTTTGTTTTAAAATACATTATCAAATTTCTTACTACTTCAGAGGATTTTGCGTTCTATTTATTACGCGCTGACAGACCCCGAGACTCGAGAGTGAACTTTTGACTCTTCATTAATGACCAAATCAGTGGGATATGCTTGCTTGCCTTGCTGTAAAGGGAGAAACATAATAAACTTCAATATTTTTTCAGGACGGTTCTGCTATAAGGTTCAACAAAGATGCCGACAGGGTAATATTACAATTTTTGAATTAAGTAATTTATTGATTGACGTAAGTTACGAAAATTTTAAATAAAACTTGATGATGACTCGTGGATGTTAAGTGAAAGGATCTAGATTGAAATTGGGAAACGTTGGCAGTCTAGCCGCAGCGCACTTTAACTTAGAAGCCCCTCTTCCTCTCTCCTCTTTTGCTGTGCCCGACAGGGTCCACAATGATGTCATAGTTTTACGTTACCTCCTAGAACATCACATTTTGGAATGCAATAAATATTTGAATTTGAATTTAGAAGCTAGCTATAGGTAATTTGCATTGGCTGTCGAGGACAGCGATTCTGATTCCACAAATCAAAATAAGAGAATTCTGCGACGAGTGCACCCTAACCTAAGCCTTTGAGAATTAGAAGCATAATTCCTGTTATAGATGAACGCAGAATCTAAGAAGAAAGTAGACGTATTGTCAGAAGAGCTTCTCCCCTACATAATAGCTGAACAAGAGAGACGCACCACTCTGTACAAGAGGGTGATGACTGCGATACAGAACGGAGAAAAAGGCGTGACCATAGCTGAAATAAGAAACAAACCGCCCGCTATTATTAGAAAAGGTATGATTGATAAAATGATTGAAAATGGCGAATTGCTAAAGATTTTTTAGAATTTATGAATTTCTTTGACGGTAAACTGTTGTGTGAGATTGTAGATCCGGTGTATTAGTTTAAAGATGCTGTCTTTTTAAAAATAACAATAGTAGCTGAAGCCCAAAATAACCCATATAATAAAAATGGTAAGGTTGGAAGTTGGCACCACAATTTGATCGACATTGATTAATCGTGGCTGTCAATATCAATCAATTTTACTGGAGTTTACCGGACTGCAACACTTGTATATAGTAGTAGAGCCATGCTTGTTCCAGCCCTAAACTAGACCGGGGTAGCACCGGTTCACATTGAATATCAGCATTAAATAACAGTATTC
Organism: Protodeltote pygarga; assembly: GCA_936450705.2. Lineage (NCBI taxonomy): Eukaryota > Metazoa > Arthropoda > Insecta > Lepidoptera > Noctuidae > Protodeltote > Protodeltote pygarga. The sequence goes on along the minus strand of OW388264.2, from coordinate 1,318,450 downwards.
GCACTGTTGTGTTGTGTTTCTTACGGTCAGTGAAGAGAACCAGAAGGCTACCGGAGGCCTAATTCCTCTCAAAGGCCGGCAACGCATCTGCAATGCTTCTGGTGCCTATTAACGTGATCACTTACTATAACTATAAACTTGACACAACTACGTCAGTCCCAGAATGGAAAGGTCCATTCATGGCTTCAATTTCTAGTCATAGTGAACAATAAGTACAAGATTCCTTCATCATCATCATCTTTATGTCCTAATTTTATCGGCGCAATAGGTTTTCTCCTTAAGGTGTGTCCAAATATCGAGCGGCAATCGAGCGCGGCTGCCGCCCGCGGCCCGCCGCGCTTGGTTTAAACGACTGCCGCGCGCGAACGCTTCTGGCTGCCTGCCGCACGCGAACATTCTTAGCAAACATTCGGCAGTAATTGTGTTTGGACGTATTGTAACAATTACCCCAAATACCTGGATTGTTATTTAATACACAAACTCTTTGCTTCAATCTGATTCAATCAATTATAACTTGTATTATTTTTATAAATTTTGGAACTGACCGCTTTCATTTTAGTTCTGATGCCAACTGAAGCGCGCGGCATATCTTGGTTGTGCTGCGCAGTACTGCCGCGCAAACATTAGTTAGCTTTGTCCAAACTAGAGCGCGGCAGAAATGTGTCCTACAAATGTCGCGTGTTGCTGCCGCGCTCTTGCTGCTCAATGTTTGGACACACCTTTAGATTCTTCTTTATTAGCCGTCATATCAGTTCCAAAACTAACGCGATCTACTACGTTCAACCAGGTTTGATGTACCGTTGCCCCACGAATCGTGCCCCGAAAGAACCCGACGGTTCCGGCAATATCATGTGTGAAGAAAATATAGCACCTTCATCTATTATGTTCGATTCATGTCTCTCGGCAGAGGATAAAGAGCTTTTCGTCGCTGATAATAAGTTCTTCTTTTGTAATCGTGAGTATATTCAAAACAGGATATAATTTTAGGTCGTGTTAACACTGTTTGTTTATAACCAAATTTCTAAGATTTCGTAGGTATATGTATGTATATACAGGGTTATTAAAATTTGTAAAACACCAGCATCCTTAAAATCATTCATTCGGGTCATTAAACTCATCATTATGAACAACTTTTACTATGGGACCAACCCCGAAATCGCAAAAAAAATCAGCTGTTCCATACATTTTGTTGAGTCATGTGACCTTCAGGGTTGGTCCCTTAGTAAAAGTTGTTCGTAATGATGAGTATATTGACCCCTTTTAAGGATGCTGGTGTTTTATAAATAACCCTGTATAATAGTTGTCTATAAGACCACACATTGTACAATTTTGACTAAATTGTAATACTCTTTGTCGTTTGTATGGTGTGCAATAAAGTATAATCTATCTGATAAACGCTTTTGTTAAAGTTGATAATCTGTTTGGTGCCATAAAAGACTTCAGTTAATGTCATTGAAGTTACGTTGTCAATCGTCGTTTCGTATATCAATATGCCGACAGCAAGACATATCGATAAACGATAGGTATAGTCTCAGATGGGCTTACTGACTTATTTTAGGTCACAAAACGGAGGGCCCAGACCTTCCCCGCAACGGTACGACAGTGATAGGATGTTCTCCCTGTGAGCGCACCTCGCTGAACTACACCAGTCAGAAGTGCACTCTAGAAGATACGGACGATGTGGTGGTGCACTACCGTTACTACCCAGATAGAGTGAGTAACAGTACCTACTACCAGTAGGCAAATAAATTAAAACAGCTGTCATTGTGCCGATAGTCGTTTCAGTCCATGGACCAAGAGCCTCGATCAACATCTTAAGTGGCTCTTGTTAGATGGCTGGATCAAGGGCTCGATGCAGGGCGGTAGTCCTGGACACGGCTCGCATAGTCAGGAGGTTCCTCTCTCTAGAGCCCTGACCACCAGTAGCTTGGACCCTGTTTCCGATACCGGTGGGCTACTATATTTTTAAATGTATATTTTTATGTTTTATATATATTTAAAAATGTATTTTATAAGTATTGTAAATGAATAAAAAAAAAATTACAGCTCAATGTTTTCAAGTACATAAATGCAAAACATATAAACTATATCATCATCATCAACAACTTATAGCAGCACTTATATCTACTTAACTCTCTGTCTCTCCTATTCCAAGCTACTGAATACGATTTTCGGATAATCTCATCCAATTTTCAAAAGATGGCTACAACCTCTCATTTATAATATCATTACCATGTCTTTGTACCCCGCACTGTCATATCTTCGCCTGCTATCTCTAGTTTTAACATCAGTTTTATGCAGAGCCGTATAAGCAGTTTCATTTTATGTGACTCCTTGAAGCTTAACCATCAATTTCTTTATGTAGTACAGTTGAGAATTATTTACCGCACCTACTGCATACACCCCTACGCTAAATTCTATTTGGCCTAAACGAAAATACGTACCTGCTTTTCGTACTAAATCATTAAGTAATAACCCTCCTTCTGGCGCAGTCGGGTAAAAAAGATCGTTTATTTCAGACGTACAAGTTCGTAACAGAGTTGGACCCTGACCGCGAAGTCTGTGAGCACTGGAACCCGTGTCAGGTGGGCTACATCTTCAGTCTACCTAGCCCTGACCAGGCCACGCCAGCCAGCGAACTGTGGCGTAAGTGTCTACGACATGGAATATTGAATTTTTTTATTATAATCTTATTTAGCTATATTTAGCCATTGTGCCATTGTTGTTAACAATAGTCGGATTAATACATTTTGAGATGATAGGCAATGACAGGTCTTCAAACGGCATTTTCCGTTCATCTTGTACGTGTGTATGATTTTCTTAAAAATCACTTTCACTGCATAGTATAAAACAAAGTCGCTTTCTCTGTCCCTATATCCCTATGTATGCTTAAATCTTTAAAACTACGCAACGGATTTTGATGCGGTTTTTTTTAATAGATAGAGTGATTGAAGAGAAGATTAATCACCGGATTTCTATCGCGTCGACTACATGATAGTGGCCGTTGACTGTACAACCTAACCGACTTTCAAGAAATAAGTAAATGATAACTATATTATGTTCTCTATTCAATTTACAGATGACTACGGTAAGTAATCGTATACTGTGATTTTAAACACATAATTATTTACTACTTATTTGAGCCTTTTGGGGTCGAGACGCTGGGGTCGTGGGGGCCGGGAGCGCGAAAAATGCGTCGGGGCGTCTGGTCGAAGCTACTCGGGATCAAAATGCTGGCCTATACCTAGCTCAAAGGCTTAGCATTGCCATTCAACGTGGCAATGCAGCCAGTGTTTTGGGGACATTGCCCACTAAAAGCGGTCTTTTAGATTAAGTTTTTCTCTTTTTATTTTACTTTTAGTTTTAGCGTTAGTTTTAGTGTTAGTTTTTAGTTTTAGTTTTAATTGTATTTTATTAATTTTAATGTTTATATCTGAATAAAAATTGCTGAAAGTTGGATTATTTAGTACCAAACTTATTTATTTAATATTCATGTAACACAAAATGTACTATCGTGAACAAAGCCGCTGCACCACACTTAAGGTTAGAATCGCTTGCACCCGTACGAACGTAGCGCTAGCCCCGCCCCTACGCACGTAGCTTCGTTCAAAGCATTTTGATCGCAAATTGGTGCACCGTTCGTGTCTGCGATTGTACATTGGCGTACTTAATGCCTTGGGCATTCTCTACCAGTCAACCATAGGGCGGTGAAGAGATGAAGTACCTAGTAGGTGCTAAATGAAAACGAAACCAAAGTAATTTTAAAGTCAAAAATATACTTACATACATAATACTTACATTTATTTGAAGAGTTAATATTTTAATTACAACTGAAAATTGTAACATCCTCAACAGAATGGAGCCCCAAACTTGCCTTAATTAGTATGCATTTAAAACTGTATATGTGAGCATAGCTACAGCAATAATTGAACAGGCTGATTAGTAATTATACTAAAATATAATACTTAACTATGTTTTATGCCGTCTGCAGGGCTGGCAGCATTGCCACACTGGATGGCAATGCTTTATATTTAAAAATATATATTTTGAAGAATGTAAATGAATAATTGAAATAATAATTTTATTATTTTTAGCTGGAGGCAAGTAAAATATTTTTTATAAAAACTATAAAATACTTTTTTGAATTTTATTTTATTTTCTTTATTAATTTACTATTTAACCTTAACACTTGTGGTCGTTCCTCTACTAAATTATCTTTTGTGAGTAAGCATAGAATTACGACGTTATTTAATCCGATGGCTTTGTTTTTATACGGTTTTACTTAGCTCGACCTGTTTATTATTTGGTTCATCAATATTTCACCCTCTTCCTGTTGACAGATTGATCTGATATTTAGTACACAGCTTTAGTTTTGATGACAAAACCGTTTTACGTAAAAAAAAATACTTATAATATTATTTTTTACATATTTTATTATTTTCTAGATAGTGACGCAGGTGAGTGGTTGCATCAATCATAATGGTTGCCAGGGCCCGGCTTCAGGCAAGACGAGATAATTCTTGAACGAATTTAAATCAATTTGTGAAGTTTTATTTTTCCAGTTTCTGTTTTTATCTTTATTTAAGTAACAAAAAAAAAATAAGCAATTGGTTTGTCTATGTATGTACTTTTACCTTGATGCTATGCTAGCTCATGTTAGCTATGCTCAGTTAGAAAGCTGAATTAATCTATTAATTATATTATTATTTATAGCACTGATAGCCTAGTGGTTTGACCGTCGACTGACAAGTCAGAGTTCTCGAGTTCGATCCCAAGGCGCGCACCTCTGGCTTTTCGTAAGTTATGTGCCTAAGTAAGGTGAGGGAAAAACATCGTGATGAAACCAGCACACCTGAGATATTTTTCAATGATGTGTAAAGCCATGTCAGAGGCCTACGGGCGGTTTAAACTCTGACATCAGGTTGTTCATCAGCCATACGATAAGAAAGAAGGAATTATTTAATATTTTATTTTATTTTTAATTTTATTTTGTTCTTTTTAGAAATTCAAGGTAAGTTATTTTTGATAGTTATTGGTTACTTAAACGTATTGCAGGTATTATCTAAGTTAATTAGCAAAACACAAAATATATCTAAAATTATTAATGGAGATATAATGTTTTAGCTGAGGGTAAGTTGGATTTATTCATTTTTTAATCATAATCAAAATATAAATACTAATCAATTTAATAAATATAAACTGTGATCAGTTGAAAATAAGTAAAATACATATTTGAGTGAAGCTTGAAAAAAAAACAATGTTTAATAATTATTTTTCAATTGTATATTAACCATTTGCAGAAATAATTCCACGTAAGTTAATCCATAACCCTATTTTATAAATTTGATATTAAATAAATATCCATTAAATGAACTAAATCTGTCATAAACATGATAAGAAAAGAAATTAATTATGGAATGATAATGATATAAAATCACTGAATATAATTATGAAAAATCACTCCTAATAGTTATGTAAAATCACTCCTAATAGTTATGTAAAATCACTTCTAATAGTTATATAAAATCACTCCTAATAATTATGAAAAATCATTCCTAATAGTTATAAAAATCACTCGTAATAGTTTTGTAAAATCACTCCTAATAGTTATGTAAAATCACTCCAAAAATAGTTATGAAAAGTCAGTCTTAACATTTATATCACTCCTAGGTAATAGTTATGAAAAATCACTCCTAATAGTTATGAAAAATCACTCCTAATAGTTATGTAAAATCACGACTGATAGTTATGAAAAATCACTCCTAATAGTTATGTAAAATCACGACTGATAGTTATGAAAAATCACTCCTAATAGTTATGAAAAATCACTCCTAATAGTTATGTAAAATCACGACTGATAGTTATGAAAAATCACTCCTAATAGTTATGAAAAATCACTCCTAATAGTTATGTAAAATCACGACTGATAGTTATGAAAAATCACGACTGATAGTTATGAAAAATCACTCCTAATAGTTATGAAAAATCACTCCTAATAGTTATGAAAAATCACTCCTAATAGTTATGAAAAATCACTCCTAATAGTTATGTAAAATCACGACTGATAGTTATTAAAAATCACATTGAATATGACGACGCCATACATTCTCATACTCTGACTATTGTCGCATAAACCGCGCGCGTCAGACGCACGTCAGATGCACGGTATTGCACCTTTAGCGCCATAGAAGCCTTATAAACGCTGTGCGTCGTGTTGCACGCTCGTGCATATAACGAATCTTCGATATTATTTTGTGTAACAAGCTTAGCATTTAAGTCCCTTGTGTATTCATTCTTAGAGCATATCATACATCTCAAATTTTTTTAAATGTTTTTTTGCAAGATAATAAAAGTGTATATTTATAGCATCGCATTCTTTTTCAGCTATTGCGGGTAAGACATCACGATAATTAATGACAAAGTTAAATTCGTTTCGAAATCTTTAAGTGGATTTCAATAAAACTACCTTTCAGTGTAAGTAGAATATTATACTAAGAGTAGCAAGAGTAGCACGTTTAACCACACCAAAAGTTAATAGTTTTTTTACTTGTTTTTACGTTAGAATATCTGCTCGACCAACCAGCGCTTTAGGGTGATTTATATTTATCCAGTAGGAATATGCTGCTGCTGAGTTCGCGGCGGCGATGTGTAGCGGCAGCTTATTATAGTAATATTCTCCTGACCGAATTTCGGTCACAGCGGCCAATCTCAAAGAAGACTAGCCAATTACGCAGGAGATATTATAGTGCACAAGTGTGTGCGCAAACACAGGTGCACTCTCTATTCCCTCACTCTCATAGCCCGATAGGACCGCCTTCCGACACGATCGGAGAGAGATCAGGCGCAGGGCCAACGGCTTTACGTGCTTTCTTAGGCACGGAGTACCTAAGTGATAATTAATTTATTAAACGCACATAACTTACGAAAAGTCAGAGGTGCGCGCCTTGGGTTCGAACCCGAGACCTATGACTTACCAGTCAACGGTCACCACCTTATTATAGTATACTGCTTATTATAGACTGCTGGACCCACAATGCAGAAGTTAAAATGAATGGTATAAAGGTGTTTTTCTACCAGCGAGGCGAAAAGACGATTGGATAGGAGAAAATTGTATTAAAAAAATCAATTCGCGCCTGGCGCGTTGGTGGAAATGGTTCTTTTTTGGTTTCATTGGTTCTCGTTTCGTTCAGCCATCGACATAGGTCGCGAGGGAGGGCGTTTCTTTACTCCGGGCACAATTGCCACTGCACTGAACATTGGCTTGAAAAAGGCTTCAAGACTTAATAGTCCACTTGAAGCCTACTTCTAGCCAGTGGACAGTTATAAGAATTTTTAGTGTTTTTTATTTATCAATTGGGTATTTACAAGTTACATACTAAAAAAATAAAATACTTAATTATACTAAATAAGACTACCTATCTATTATATACAAACCTAAATACAATAAACCTAAATATAAAGTAATATATACATCAAAGTAAAAAAATAAAAAAATAAAATTAAACAAACTTATAATGCGTCAAATAACTCCTCCGCATCGCTGTCCCCGCTGTTATAAGAATAATTTATTAAAAACTTTTTCAATATAGGTACATTACATAGAGTTCATTTACATTATAAGTGTATTTACAGTAATGGTAAAGGCTAATTAAAACAAATATAAGACTAAACATATAGGTTATCGATGCAACAAAAATATTGAAAACAATATACCTATTTTATAATTCTAATTACGTGTAACATGTAAAGTTGAGACGGTAACGGCAATAACGAAATCAAATTATGAAATTTATACCACTACTTTGACTGATATTAAAAGCGAGCCCGAAATGTACATTTTCATGGACATGGGTCAACGATATTTTAATTCTCGTCCATTCAATCCTAGCCTCGCCTCGCTGGTAGAAAAGTCAAAGTAAACTAATCTAAATCTAAATCTAAACTAATATTATAAATGCGAAAGTAACTCTGTCTGTCTGTCTGTCTGTCTTTGCTTCACGCCTAAACTACTGAACCGATTTGTGTGAAATTTGGTACAGACATAGTTTGGAACTTGAGAAAGGACATAGGATAGTTTTCATTACAAAAAATAAAATAAAATAAAAAATAAAAATTATTCCGGACATACAGCGCCATCCATTGGTCAAGAGTCGAAGTCACTATTCCACGCGAACGAAGTCGCGGGCAAAAGCTAGTTTAATATAATGTTTAGGTTATTTCTAAGTAAAGATTTTGGCTTTTCTATAAACTAATTATGATGTTCTCTTTCAGAGGATGACAAAAATGAAACATGGTACATTGATTCATATTACACTACCAGCCCTAGGAGAGTAGCCATACCTGATGGTTACAGGTACGATGGTGTTGGGAGATATTTTTCTAATAATAAGGTAAACACCACTATTTGTACTCTAGGTCACTTAGGTCAAAGAATATACAGTGTTATTTGTAAAACACCAGCATCCTTAAAAGAGGTCATTCAACTCATCATTATGAACAACTTTTACTATGGGACCAACCCTGAAATCGCATTTGACATTTACTTGAAATGACTCAACAAAATGTATGGAACAGCTGATTTTTTTTTTGCGATTTCAGGGTTGGTCCCATAGTAAAAGTTGTTCATAATGATGATTTTAATGACCCCTTTTAAGAATGCTGGTGTTTTACAAATAAACCTGTACAAATCATTAAGAGTTAAGGTTACGTTAGAATCTGATGAAGGAATCTAAAGGTTGATAGTTGCGTATGTTGATAGTTGTATGCATAACATGTAATTTACTTTTCAGACTAAGATCACAATATATCCAAAAGGCGTAAGTACCATTTTTATTAAAACTCGAGATTATGATTGCCTTGAAGTAGTTTTAATCGGGTATCAATTATATATGAGAGACCTACAGTTATTGACTATAATCTGGTCTTCCTCCTGTAGGTATATTCATAAAAATAACTACGAGTTCTCACATTGCTCTCGAACGTATAAAGTGAAACAAGCTGACAAAATCATTTTCAACGGTGTGTAAAGCCATGTGAGAAGCCTACGGGCGGTTTAATGGTAGTATTAGATGTGAATTAATTGTACGCAATGCAGTCTATCGTTACATTTTAAAATCCAGAAAAAAAATTCACAATTAAAGCTGATTGAATGAAAAAAATAAACAAATGTGCGATCCGTCAGTCAAATTTCGGAGTAGCCCCCCATGCTCTCACCCCTTGCAGTATGTCATACTATTTAATGGACACCATATTATAAACGGTTTCAGTATTTTCGTTCTATTTTTGTGCATTCTACTTATTTAAAATTTATTTATTTAATTAATTTTATGTTTTGTTACAAAAGATTGTATCAGGTTTCCTACGGTGGAATCAAAATTTGAATGTGACTGAAGAAGTAACGGGCAACTTCGTCAGAATAACTTTGGAGTTTAATCCACTAAAAGCAAAAGACGCATCCACTTATTACGCCAGATTTGCGCCAAATAATACGCTTAATGATACAAAGTCTTTATTCATACCATTTGTTACAATAAGTAAGTATCTAATTTATACAAACTCCTTTTTTTAGTTTTAAAATTATTGTACAGGATGGCCAAGGGACATTTATTTAATGACAGGCAGCATTTAAAAATGGAATACCTACTTTAAATTAGCACCAAAATATCGATATTAAGTGTTCCCGATTACAGCTCCAATCCAAATCGCACCAATTTAAACTAAAAAAAATAATGAAATTAAAAATCCGACGGGCTCTTGTTACCTGAGTGCCTGCTGTTTTGGAACCCAATGGCTTGGTACATGACGATGGGAAGAGGCCAGATGGTATGACATTACTACCTTGGAAGATGGGTAGGCCTTTGGTGTGGGACGCAACTTGTGTAGACACCCTTGCTCCATCCCATCTGGCAAGCTCAGCGGGCTGTGGTGGTGCTGCTGCTGCGGCCGCGGAGACCCTCAAACGGCGCAAATATAGCAACATTATTGGTTTCTATATCTTTGAGCCGTTTAGGGTTGAAACCCTAGGGTCATGGGGTCCGAGTGCGCGTCTCCTGTACAAGGAAATTGCTCGGAGACTAGTCGACAGCACACGTGATCAAAAGGCTGGCTATTTCTTTGCTCAAAGAATCAGCTTTGCCATCCAGCGTGACAATGCTGCCAGCCTCCTGGGCACGCTGCCTGCAGACTACGGTAATGGGGAGGAATTCTTTGACGCCTTCACGTGACTTTTGTATATAATTCCTTAATTTTATTTCTTATTTATTAGGTTTTGTGTAAATATTTACTTTTTTAATCTTTGTACGTATTATTGAATCTTAATGTAAATAAATTATGTCATAAAAATTGAACAAAAATTTAAATAAGGTATAAAATGAAAAAAAAGTTGAAAATCTATTAAACAAAAAAAAACATTAGTGCACTAATGGGAAGAAAATAATATTAGTAGTGTTTATTTTAGTAGTGTCCGAACAGCACCTTGGTTTGTGCTGTAACAAATAAAATTAATTGGTGCCATTTTAATCGGTACTGTAAAGGGAATGCCTCCTATTTTGGCCACTAAAAATTGATAAGTATTTTATATTTCAGACGTAGAAGAAAAGCGTCTTGACCCTGTAACGGTCGTGATTTTACCTGGCCAGCGTTTAAACCAAACTATAATCAATTATAGATCACAAAATGCAGAAGTAACAGGTATCATGCTGAGATCGTACGATGGGACTATCCAGAATGTTGGTATCGATAAATATCGGATCCGGAAGTATATTGACGAGTAAGTATTTGATATTATTTAATAAGAAACTCGCAAGCAAAACATGTGCATAAACATGTAAAAAACATGCATAAAATAGAGTAAGTGTATTAAAATAAAAAAATAAATTAAAATAAAATAGAGTATGTATATTAATAAATATATGTATATGTGTATTTTTATTCATGTAGACCATTTTAGGCACTTGTAGTAGGTGACTCTAGTAGCCACTAAAATTGGTGGTTTTTAATAACTATGAATTAAAAAATTAAAAACCTGACACATAAACACCTTATTATATTTTTTCAGCTAAAACCATTCTCGATCAAGTTACGTTACACGTTTAAGAGCTATGATTCCACTGACGAACAGACACGTCACACTTGTAACACCCCTCTTTTTACGTCGGGGGTTACCTAATAAAATTACACTAAGACTTTTTGGAGTCTCGACAATTTAAATGTCAATATCGACCGTATAAATACATATTACTTCAAATTAACATAATATTATAGTGTCAGTTATTTTATACTCAGTTGCGGCGCCATTTTTTTGCTAATTTGCAATTTGAAGCTAATTGCAATGTCTTGTCCTTCACAGCCGGTTACCGAAACGCAAATTAAGTATCTAGAATAATTACGTAAATCTCAAATTAACCTCGAACTAAAATCCATTTAGGTTTCTGAAAGTCAAATGTGACACTAGAAAAACAACGGATTAACCTAGTATCACAATCTTGGCAGAAATTTCTAAATAAGCAGTGCCGTTGTACTCATCATCTGCCTAGCCTTTTCCCAACTATGTTGTTCCTAGATTGTAAAAGACTGTGCTAATCTTAGAGTATATAAGAAAGTATAGAGCAACCCTACAGAAGTATGAACCGTGAGCACGGGTATAAACAACGCGGCCGCTACACGAGCTCCGTCCGCGATCATACCTCGATCGATTGCGGTTTAACTAGGCTCCACAAGTGAAAAAATTATATATTATAGGTTAACTGCTATGTTAAATTTTGACTAGAAAACATAATTTAAAAAATTATATTTTAACATTTCAATGGTGAGACCTGCTCACGCTCCGCACAAGGCAATGTTGTTGACGTTATCACTCTATATTTTTTTATACATATACTCTATGGTGCTGCATCTTCGTTCCGTTTTGTCTCTAGAAAATTAACATTCAAACATTTTTATTTCAGGAAGGGGATAGAGTGAGTACAGAACACTAATCGCTTAAGGCGCCTCTTCGCGCTAATCTGCTATCTCGCTCGCACATTGACGATGTAAAATCAATGAATATAGTTATGAAAATCGACCTAAATTATTTTAAGAAGAAGAACATTACAATGTTTCTGCAAAAACTTCATGATTTCAAATAAATAAAATGCTTTAAATGAATTTTTATTATTAAAACTTTGTATTGTTGTTCTCCTTCAAGTTTAAATGGTTTAGTTCGATTTTTCATAACTATTTTATAATACTTATCTTTAATCAATTTTATTGTGCGAGCGAGGTAGCAGATTATCGCGAGAAGGCGCCTTAATACACATTGGAATGGAATATGTAAGTACTTTCTTAGTTAATCTACCACACCACCACAAGACACCACCGATAGAAGATGAAGGAAATCATCATGAGGAAACCTGGACTTAATAGTCTGAAATCACCAACACGCAGTGAGCCTAGTGTGGAGGTTAATGCTCGATCCTTCTCTGTATGAGAAGAGGCTCTTTGCCCTGAAGTGGGACAGTTACAGGCTGGTTTATTATTATTATAAAATATATATTACTTTAGTATAATATTTACTGTATTTTTTTTTTCTTAATGTATATTATTTTTGTATTATGAGGGATGGAAGGGATTAAGAGGGAGACCAAAGAAAAGATGAATGGAGTGTGTAAGCACTGATATGAATAAAAAAGGAGTAAATGCTCAGATGACGGCTGATAGAGAGGAATGGAAGAAGAAGACATTTTGCGCCGACCCCAAGTAAAATGGGACCAGGGCAGGCGCAAGAAAGGAGTGCATTATTTTTATTAATTTGAAGTTAATTACATTTGCAGGATGGCTTACTTGGAGTTCGGTTTCAATGAAATTGCACCACCAATGATTGGAGACTATTTTTTGATGCTTCAGAACGAAAACGGCCAGGATGAGAGGATCAAATTGTTAACTATTAAAGGTAAGGGCTTTCACACAAAGAGAAAAACAGCCGTCATATTGTGTAATCAGGAAACCAAAAAAGGTACTTAACAGAATTTAATAAAGGCTTAAGTAGTTGCAAAAGTTTAATTCATACGTTAAATATTGATACGGATTCACTCACGTATTGATTTGATTGAGGAATGCCCGACTAGTTTCGAACTCAAACAGAGTCCATTTTCAAGAGCGGTCCATTTTATTATTCTAAAATAGTTTAATTCATCATCATCCTCCAGCTTTATTATTCCCAAACTTTGTTGGGGTCAGCTTCCAATCTAACCAGATGCAGCTGAATATTAGTTTTTTACGGAGCGACTGCCTATTTGAGCTCCGCAATCTAAAGGGATACGATAATTATTCTGAAGTTAGATTCGTTGTCAGGATTTTTTGGAGGAACTGACTCCCTTTAACGACTGTAAAAGATCATCATGACAGTCGGAGCCAACATCTGAACGTGCTTTCCGAGGCACGGAGCAGGTGATAATTAGTTTGTAATGTTGCAAATGTTTAATTAAAAGAAAGAAAGATGTGATGTGATGTGATTTAATTATGTGATCCATATTCTCTATCCAATATCTCTAAATGTAAATCCATTATTTTAATCCAAGTATTTTTTTATATTTTATTAATTTAAAATTTTGGATACCCTTTAGCTAACGCAGTTTCTTCCTAATTTCACATAATCCATATAAAGTACATTTTCTAATAAATAGAACTAAACTTGGAAAAATACATAAAATATTACAAGCATCGGGAACAAATTATTTATAACATTTCTTTTTTAATTTCAGCACATGGTAAGTACTTCCCAACTAACAAATTAGATTTTATAATGGTCGACTAAACGTTTCTAAAACGTTCATAAAACGCGAATTTGGGCCAAATACAAAACAATATTATCTTATAATAGTCGTGTAGAGGTCAGTCTTCAACCACGCGACAGATACATCGTAAGATAAACATCTTAATAACTTCATAGTTAGCTAAATGCCGCTATAAGTATAATTGTAACTGCGGCGTGCGCGCCGATTTTCATAATAAAAATGGGTGTCCAACTTGATTTTTTTTTTTATTATTTTATTAACTGCCTCGTTGGTCTAGTGGTAGCAAGCGCGAGTGCTGAGCACGATGTCCTGGGTTCGATCCCCGGGTCGGGCAAAGTGTTATTGGGTTTTTCCATTAGGAAATTCTCAGTAGCAGCACGGAGTCTGGAATTGTGCCCGGTTAATGGCAATAGGCTCGCCCCCTATTACATGGGACTTATGACATGCCGGCGAAACAAGGGTGTACTGCACACCTCTGCCTACCCCCTCTGGGGAATACAGGCGTGAGTCTATAAAAAAAAAAAAAAAAAAAATATTAATTGGTATAAAAAATATATAAATATAATATATATGTATAAATAATAAAAACCATTGCAATCGATTCTGTGACTGATTCTAAACAAACTACTTTCGGCTTTCTAATGTTGTAAATAAAGATTCTCGTAAAAACATAAAATCAGCCATGGAAGACGATAAGCGTGCTATAGATTAAGTAGAGACACTACATTGTACGTAATACTTACTTATGTTTAACTGATTGTATAAAAAAACTTATTTCAGAAAGAGGTAATACCTATACGTATTTTCTATAGTCGCTAAGCGACAAAGCCTATTTCGTTAAATAAAAAAAATAATAGTAGTTTTTTTTAAATATTTTGAAAATAGAGTGTTACTTTTATGAATAAATGATAATTAAAATTAAATAAGTCAATATCTACTAACGCACTTACCACAAAAAGTATTTGAAGTCCGACGAGCTGCAAGTCCTTATTGCTGCCTTCCCCACTTGACACTGGCACTTGGCAGAGTTGTTGACAGCCAGCTCGTGGGCCATTAACCAAAGAAGAAGAAGTACCATTTATTATTTATTTAACCTTTACAAATAGCTAGAAGCAGCAATATGTTTCGTTTCTGGCATTTCTTGATGATTCAAGGAAGTCGGTGTCAAAATTCCCTTCTATATTTAACCATCTTAGATAACGTAATTGTGACTGGGAGCTTTACCCGTAGGTTGAGGGTTCAAATCCCATGCCTAAACGAAGTTTTTTTTCTAGAAAAATTTGGGAATTTTGTATTCGCATAGTACACGTAAATAATTTCTAAAATTGGTTTATCATCAGCCTGTGTAAGTCCACTGTTGAACATAGGTCTTTCCCAATACGCGCCACTATTGTGCGCTCATTTGAGGTATTAGCACATAATCGCCGCGCTGGGCAAGCTGATTGGCGATTGCAGTAGCAGATGATCACTTACACAGTAGGATGCTGCTGCCCATTCTCTGTATTCCCTTTATTGCTTTTTACGACACCCGCTGGATGATTAGGGTACCTTTAATAAATTTGATTTATTTTTATTTTTAGATCCCAGTAAGTAAGAATAAAAAGACAATTCTTACCAGCCACTCTGTCAAGAGTATCTGCATAGGAAGAAGTAACAATAGGATCTTACATCCTTAATTTATAGGTCCTAATTGTTTAAAAATATAAAAGCAAAGAAAATATAAGATTATGTCAAAGTAATATTTGCACCTTTTGTACCCCGAGACTAATTGTCACGACTGTACCGTAATAGAAGTTGTTTTTCATTTCACAATGGAATGTGGAAGGAACGATGCTCTGCGCCGTCAACTCTTCCGATGGAACTGTCAAGTCGGTATGATGAATAGTATCCTGGATCATCATCATCAGCCTGTATTAGTCCACTGCTGAACATAGGCATCTCCCAATGCGCGCTACTATTGTGCGCTCATTGGAGGTATTTGCCCATATTCACCACGCTAGGCAAGCGGGTTGGCGATCGTAGTAGCAGGTAATTACTGTTACACAGAAGGTTGCTGCTGCCCATCCTCCGGATCTTTCTCATTGTCGCTTCTTACGACACCCGTGGGACGAGTAGAATTGAAATATGTCCAGGATCATGGTCAGAGTATGTTATTATGGGAATGGTCAGACGTCTTTTTAACTTACAGAGGAAATTTAAAAAATAAAATAAATACCTACATTTAAAAAACACCTAAATAAGATCTTTATTTTTTTTTCTAGATAACAGTAAGTAACACAGAAGCAAATAATAGTATTTTATTTCGAAAATTTTATTTTAATAATGTACCTTTCAATTATATAAAACCAAACTAATCATTTCTAAAACGAACCAGAAAATTAATAGTCATGTTAGAGTACGTTCGCTATAACTGTTTATGTTAGGCTTTGGATTTTTAAGCGAGATTCATAGACCATACGTCTATGAATTTCGCTTAATCGCTCGGCTACGACTTCGTGCGGGGAAGAGACAGGCGCGGTGAACGAAATTGGGTTAAACTGCTACGACATCGACAACGGCAAGCGATTTTTACAAAAAAAAAACATGAAACTGAAAATTAATTCATTCATCAAACGCCCATCTCACCCGCACCACATCGCACGTAATCGTGTCCGAGTAGTGAGTGAGGGGCACAAGGGAACAAAGACAACAAAGAGCTACAGCGACCACAGACAACGACACATTTATAGAGCACTACGGAAGAGCATGTTACAGCGAACGTTCTGTATTCAATAATGTAATTAAATTACCTTTTTTTGTGGCCGGGGGGATTAAAAAATGCCTTCCGCATACCTCACGTCTGAGGACGTACGGTAATGTGGGGCTCGCACCCACTAAAATCGTCTCCCCTCTGCGTGTTCCTCAGACGGGGCGGGTGAATTTCATGAAATAAGTTAACTGGTACTATATTTCGTAACACTTGATTAGTGTAACAAGTTGTTAACATATCAGGAAGGTTAGAACTTTTAAATTGTTGTCTTATCTGTACGTTGCCGTGATAAAATTTAGTATTTTATACATCTAACCTGAAATTAATAGGATTCCTGTCTTAATTACGTGGTAATACGAATGATATACTAAACTTTTAGGTAAATTTTCTTGAAGTTCACCCGGGGCGGGTACTGCAACCGCGCTTTGCAGCTCCGTCTAGTGCCTGCCTGTAGGCCCGCTCGTAATTAAATTGCCTCAATGGTGTCCACAGCAATCGCAGTCACTCGTGTCACAGCATCGGCTGCGCCAGGAGAACTCTTCGATGGGTCTGTCACCTTCACGTGCGACAACTGTGAATTGTTCGATGTATTCTGCAGGGGTGAAAGCACGGTCCAGTCTGGACGGGTTGTATACAGATCTCGTCCCAAAACAATTAACTTCAACTATCCTGAGTATATTATTTATTATCTTTTACTTCTTGTTATCGTATAGTTGATGAACAACCTGGTGTTAGAGTTTAAACCACCCAATCTCTCAGGTGTGCTGATTTCCTCACGATGTTTTTCCATCACGGTTTTAGGAAGTGATAATTAATTTGCCTCGTTGATCTATTGGTAGCAAGCGCGACTGCTGAGCACGAGGTCCTGAGTTCGATCCCCGGGTCGGGCAAAGTGTTATTGAGTTTTTCTATTAGGAAATTCTCAGTAGCAGCACGGAGTCTGGAATTGTGTCCGGTTAAGGGCAATAGGCTCGCCCCCTATTACATGGGACTTATACATAGCCGGCGAAACGTGGGTGTACTGCACACCACTGCCTACCTCCTCTGGGGAATACAGGCGTGACTCTTTAAAAAAAAATTGTAATAACCACATAAATTCTAAAAAGGTGGTGCATGGATTCGAACCTACGTTCTTTAACTTGGCAGTCCAACGGCCTGACCACTAGGCTATTAGGTACTGCTTTTAATAAAAAATACTTTTACAAAACTAATCCATGTTTCTACAGTCTTCCTATATTTCTGGCTAGAAATCTCATGGTACCTATAATAGGCTATAGACAAAGTGACAATGCTAGTCACCTGAGATGGGGTGAGATGGTCCGGTCGCGATTGGAATCGTTTAGGTACAGCTAATACGTGCGTTAGCGCAGCTGAGCAGAGAACTGCATAAAAACCGTTATCCATTCTGACGGACGCATTTTTTCCCTAGCATGTATGATCGGTTTACACTCCAATAAGTTCTAAAATAGATGATATAGGTATTTAATTATATAATAGGTATATAACTGTGTTTTGAACGCCCAAATAGGTCACCGGGGCTCAATCCCGGGCAACTGCTTCTTCTTCTTCTTCTTATCGTATGGTTGATGGACAACCTGATGTCAGAGTTTAAACCGCCCGTAGGCCTCTGACATGGCTTTACACACCATTGAAAAATCTTTCAGGCGTGCTGGTTTCATCACGATGTTTTCCCTCGCCGTTTTAGCAACTGATAATTAATTTATAATACGCACATAACTTACAAAAAGTCAGAGGAGCACGCCTTGGGATCGAACTCGAGACCACTGACTTGTCAGTCGACGATCATACCACTAGGCTATCAGTGCTATTTCCCGGACAACTGAAACGATACTTCTAATTATACATATAATCATTTATTATAGTGCATAAATTATTGCATTAGCGTGTCACTTGTGATCTGCCAATATGTAATACAATTAAAATATATTGTTTTATGATCGATTGGACTTTACTATTCTATATTAATATTATTTTTAGATTTGAAGACGTGTATGCTTGTGTTTACGAAGGCTTATTCACGGTAGGAGAGAAGAAAGTCAGAAAAATATTAGCTGTTATTGACAGTAAGTTACTATTAACAAAATCCCAACATTCGATTTTCATCACACATCCACGAATCTCTTCCTTTCATCATCATCATCAGCCTGTATTAGTCTACTGCTGAACATAGGCCTCTCCCAATGCGCGCCACTATTGTGCGCTCATTGGCCCATAATTGCCAAGGGCAAGCGGATTGGCAATCGCAGTAGCAGATGTATACTAAGTAACTATAATTAATGTAATTAAATAACTATTCAAACGCTTGAAACCTGTCCGCGAGAGCTGCAAAGCTCTTGAAACGTAAGGATTTGACGAGATAATAAATATAACTAGACGGAAATCCATTAAACAGTTGTTTTATTATGTTAAACGTTAGCGAAAGATTGAAACTATAATAGTTTGTCTATGATTTATCACAAATAATGCCGAAAAATTTTGCCGAAAAGATTTTTGACGCAGCTAATAGTATCTAATTTATTTGTTACAGATAACTGTAAGTGGCTATCTTTTTTCATCATCCGCCTAGCCTTTTCCCAACTATGTTGGGGTCGGCTTCCAGTCTTACCGGATGCAGCTGAATACCCGTGTTTTACATGGAGCGACTGCCTATCAGACCTCCACAACCAAGATACTGGGTTATACGATACCCCTTGGTAAGACTGGTTGTCAGACTTTCGGGCTTCTGACTACCCGTAACGACTGTTAAAGATCTACAATTGCCAGCCGGGGCCAACAGCTTAACGTGCTATCCGAGGCACGGAGAGTGATAATTAATTTATATCTTCTATTTATATCTTGATGAGAAATATTGAATACATTTATGTAACGAAGACGCTTGTTTTATGTGTGGTAACGAAGTGTACAAACAAGTTGTGAAAGTAGGCGTGCTTTGCTTATTGTGCCGAGCAACCGAGATGCAGGCGACAACGAAGCTACATGATACTGCATGAAATAATGTTAGCTTCCTAAAGCAGTTATTACACTATTCACTTTTTAGGAAATCTATTTAGGAAATAGGAAGATGTAATTGAAGTTAGAGCAGTTAGATTCCGATTTAGTGCGATTGGAAGGTCTCCGCCGCAAATTTCTAAATTGTAGTTATACGATTTAGGTGAGTGTAATCGCATCGCTACGATTCCTTTTCTTAATTTCCATTGTTCCCACCGTTCAGGGCTAGGGCAAGCCCTATCTTTTGTTAATTTGAGAGATACGGCGCCATCGAAACGTGCAACCCAATGTAATTCTCCTACGACTGCAAGTTGTCTGTCTTATTTAGGATTCTATTTGGTCGAGTGTGATCAGTGGCTTCGGATTTCCTAATTAGAGTGTTCCTAAATAGATTTGCTATAAAGTGAATAGCTGCTTAAAGTTTTTAAAAAAAAAAGTAAAGGTCGAGAGGAGGGTAATGGGGAGGGTAAGGGGATGTAAGGAGGTCAAGGAATTTGTTTTTGATAGGGATCTGGAAGAATATGCTTCAACAAGAGTAAGTATAGCTCTTAAATTGAAGATGATGGAAGTCTTTATGTTTTATTTACTAAATTCCCTAATACTATTTACCGATCCCTCAGCTCTTCGTAACGTTTTGTAATCGATTTACAATAAAAAGAATATTTTTTTAAATAATTTTAGCGCCATGTAAGTTTTACTAATATTAGCTTTGATTGACTAACAGACAACGTACTGCCAAAACCGGAGGACCAAGAGACTTACTATAATTATCTATACATATATTTCTGGTTTCGGTTTTTGGGTAATTTGTAAAACACCAACAACCTGAAAAGGGGTCATTAAACTCATCATTATGAACAACTTTTACTATGGGACCAACCCTGAAATCGGAAAAATCAGCTGTTTCATTCATTTTGTTGAGTTATGTGAACATAAATGGGCGTGGCATAATAGACATAAAATCCACGTGGGTACGCCGCGGGCGGAAGCTATAATTGCAGAGAATTGTATAATTGTTTTGTACGTACGCTTTTTTTTTATTACTGCCGCACAAATTGACTCCGTGCTGCCTGATGGAAAGCAATCAGTGAGTCAGCAATGATCATCATCCCAGCAGCCAACATAGCAATGTGGCATGTTGGCCCTCACCTTGACGGCCTTGAGAAAAGCTTTAATCTATGTCGGCCTTTTAAAGTATAGACTTAGAGCCGATTACACCATTCACTTCAAAAACCGAGTTTAATAAAACTAAGTTCAGCTCTACGCAAATTGCAGTTCTGAACTCAGTAAACGCTTGAACTGAGTTTAACTTGTATGATCGCGTTTAGTGTCAGTGGTGAAATCGGCTCTTATAGGTTTGTTATATTCTAACAGCTGTAGACGTAGAGATGCCAACTATAATCGCACCTCCAGAAGAAGGGACACAATTTGAACAACCTGTCAGATACATCTGCACTGGGGAGTGCACTGTTTCTAAGGTAAACTATAGAACATAATTTAACTACAAGGCTTACAAGATACCTACCTATACAGGGTTATTTGTAAAACACCAGCATCCTTAAAAGGGGTCATTAAACTCATCATTATGAACAACTTTTACTATGGGACTAACCCTGAAATCGCTGAATTTTGTTGAGTCATTTGAACATAAATGTATGGAACAGCTGATTTTTTTTGCGATTTCAGGGTTAGTCCCATAGTAAAAGTTGTTCATAATGATGAGTTTAATAACCCCTTTTAAGGATGCTGGTGTTTTACAAATAACCTTGTAGGTACTTATACTAAGCTTTTAAACGCCATCGCAGTCGCCGGTGACCGCAAACGGTGGCAGGAAAATGTTAATTAGAAATTAATATATTATAACCTATCCAGTAGTGAATAAGACTCAAAATAAAAACTATTAAAGAATATTTCTCTTTCCAGGTCTACTCGAACGGTGTATCTATAGGTACTAATATTGACGTGGGATCTATAGCATTTTATGCTGTGAGTATTTCAAATTATCTTTCTCAAATAGAAGTGCCACTAGCGGTCCTGTAAGTGTATAGTTCAGGAATTACCGTCCTTTACACTGGCAGGATTGCTAGCATCTGTATAACCTTACAAGGCTGTCTTGTCTAGTGACTTCTAGCATAAGCCTTATCAAATAAATGATTTAAAAAAAAATAGAAGTGCATTCTACCATGTTCCCCAAGACATAAAAACATTAGACTCACAAAACGTACCTTTTTTTGTGTCCGGGGGGAGTCAAAAATGCCTTCCGCATACCGTACGTGCGAGAACGTATAGTTATGTGGGGCTCGCACCCACTAAAAACGTCTTCCCCCTGCGTGTTCCTCGCACTGTATCGGACGGGGCCAGGAACTGCAACCGCGTCTCGCAGCCCTGTCCAGTGCCTGCCTGTAGGTCCGCTCCCACAAAACGTACTTACATAAGTAATTTGTTCACCACATAGCGTAAATATTTGCAAGGACCAGAATGCTGAGATAGTTTACAGAGTTTTGGAACTATCTAACGGACGAACTATCTATCTAAGTATCGAATGGAACTAAATCGAAAATTGACTTTTCATACAAGTGACTGGTCCCTTGACTCACGTTTGTATGAGAAGTTTAATTTTCGTATTATGCGGAAGTATGTTTGATTGTTACCTTTTCACGTTTAAAACACTGAACCGATCATCCTGAAATTTTGTATACCTATACATTGTCAGGTGTATAAATAACGTACCTACTGTTCCCGAGGAAAACAACAAAAACGTTCTCATGATAATATAATAGATGAACATTCCCTATTTCAGATAGAAGATAGCATGGTGAAAGTTCGTATTACGAAGTATACTTCTATGTGGGAAGGGGTGTACCAAGTAACATTCACATTGGCGGGAGGCGAGCTAGTTACCAAAACACTGATGGAAATTGGGTACGTAATATTTTTTACTTATCGTCGCCTACACTGCGCTCCAAAACACGCATCATTGACGTAGCTCAAAAGGCCGCAAAGCTGAAGTGGGAGTGGGCCGGCCACGTCTGTCGCATGCCTGAAGACCTGTGGGCCAAAATAACTACTACGTGGAGCCCTGACACAGCAAGACGGCGACCCGGCAGACCACGAACGAGATGGCGGGATGAATTGGACAAAACCAATAGTGACTGGTCCACACTGGCTCTGGATCGAGATACGTGGAAGTCAGAGGGAGAGGCCTTTGCCCAGCAGTGGGATGATATGGGCTGACAGTAACAGTAACAGTAACAGTATCGTCGCCTATGAAAACCTCGAAAATGCAATCATGGTCATTTTTATATTTTCGAAAAGAAAACATCGTAACGCACGCCCTAGTGTCACAAAAAATACATTTTAAGCCATCTATGGCGGTTAAAGAGAAATACCCGAGTGTATGCGATAAACTTGAGGGTGCGCAACGTGCTGGTTAAATTAATAAGAACATAAGTTCTGACTATTATTGATCTGAAAACGTAGGCAAATTTCATTCATTTAAAAGTTATGACATTAAAAAAAACTGTGATAATAAAATCTTTTAAATCTACTCTCAAGAACAAAAAGTTTCATTTATATAGTTCCTCAACAAAATAGTGGTAAAAGTGAGTGGTGCGCGTAACATTTTATGATCCTGTACGAGTCGGATACTGGATCCAGTGGCTGGCAAGGCAGCGGTTCCCAGGATCACGGAGGCATAGGAACCAGGGTGGATCGCCCTGAAGTGTGCCATATAACAATCACCACACAGAAGTGGTGATTGGGAACGAGCGAAGCTGTACCAGCGCTGGTGAAGTGGTAAAAGTGAGTGGTGCGCGGATTTTTCTTCCGCCGGTAATCTTTTTTGCACATAAGAGGTTTTCACTCTTAGGCGACGATATAATAAAATAAAAAATGTATCTTGCTTCCCGCTCTAAACTAATTTCAATTCACTCGAATGGCTTCTGGTGTTCTGTATTCTGAGGATAAAACTGAGAAAAACCGCTAAGGGCTCCAAAAGGACTGTTTTGCGTACTACAGGCAAATTAGGCATTACAGAACGGATAATAAAAATACAGATTACAGAACATATAGATTTGCTCGTATATTTTAATATTTTTTTTATTTTCCCTTTAATCCAAGACCATTTTTTTTTAAATTTTGCTTTATAACCGAAGTTCATTTTGTTCTGAAGACTGCTTTTAATTAATATAATCTTTGTTGCAGGACGGAGAGTCCTGGTAAGTATTGTTATTATAAATATAACTCCATGATAGAAATGGAAAATTTGCTGAGACTGAGTCAGACATGGCCAAGACATCATCACCTTACACAACCTGTCAACTGCAGATTGGCTGTCAGCACTTATTCCTTTGTGTTTCTTACCAGTCTAAACAGCTTTAGATGGGCCACACAGCTACAATAATTTATTTTAAACAACTTTGTTCCGTAAAAATTGTAAAAATAAAAATAAAACTTCGATTTTGATGGAACAAATATCTGATGCTTCTGATGAGAGTATGGGAGGCTTCAGCGGTGCTGATTGCCAACCAGATAAGCCAAAAAGTTAAATTATATCATTTTTTATATTTTTCATGCAATGGGCCACAAATGTTACTAGAAAGACAAAACCATTATGACCAGGATTTCGATTCGAGATCTACTGGGCAAAGTCTAGGCGTTGGTATTTGACTTTTTCGAATATTGATCTTGAAAATTTGCACAAAGACTATTCTTTCTTTACTTACTACTATTTATTCTTTCTTGAAAGATATGAATTCTATAATTCAGATCTTTCACTGACACAGTAAATGAAATTATACCCGACATATTAATGCCATAGTGTCTTACAATCGGCCATTAATATCGCCTAGACAAAGCAATCGTGCGGTGCCGGGTGGAGCTGTACCGACTAGCTGTATGACTGTATCGAATAGCCGTATGACCGTCCCGACTAGCCGTATGACTGTACCGAATAGCCGTATGACTGTACCGAATAGCCGTATGACTGTACCGAATAGCCGTATGACTGTACCGAATAGCCGTATGACTGTACCGAATAGCCGTATGACTGTGCCGAATAGCCGTATGACTAAACGTGTAAGATATTATTAGACATAGAAAAAAATTAAGATATTTAAACCGAGCTAATACTAAATATGGGGTTTGTTATTGTAAAGCTAGTACACCTGAAACAACAACTGCGAAAATTGCTCAAGAAGGCGATGATGGTAATGATGATTCTATGAGTGATGAACGACGTCATTCCAATAAGGCTATAACTAGACATGCGGCTAATGCTGAAAAAGTATCTGATGCTAAGCGGCTGGGCGAAGGTACGGGTGATACTAGAAAACCAATTGCAGCAGATAAAATGAAATCATCGAAGCCCGCTGTAGAATCAACTACTGTCGATATCGGAGTAACACGAAAACAGGGAACATAAGTTGCTTATCAATAACATGTGGGTACGTATTGGGTACATTAAACTAAGGAAGATGCATTTGTTATTTTATTTAAAATGCCTAATAGGACCCAGAATTAAATTATCGCTGATGACTGCAGCGAACAATATCATTTTCAGTCTGGAGATAAATATTTCCATTCATAATTCAGTGACAATTTAAAAAATAATAATCTTGTTAAGCAAGTAAGAGCTTAAAGGCTTTGTACATAAAACTTTAATTGAAATAAATTAAATTTCTTCATAAATTTATGCAAATCACCTGTCAACACGGGGTGGTATTACGCTATATATTGTCCGTTTCCACACACCATTCACGTTTTCAATAAGATAATTTAATTAAACATTCTTGAGACTTTTCAAACGAGTTTTATTTAATGAAATTATTTAATAAGAAACTCGCAAAAACAACTAATATAATCATCCAAGATAAAAAAAATATCGTGTGAGGTATCGTTTGAATGGGCTTTTCATAAGGATTTCAAATATTAGCCTCACAAAAGTCTGGGAGGAGGATTAATTTTAGGCACCACTAAAAAACGTGAAAAAAAATATTTTTAATAAAAAATTAAACCGACTTCAAAAGGAACTAAAAAGTTTGAAATAACTTTAAAACGTTTTGGAGTCGGTTCCAAGTCAAGTTCTTAATGAGAAGGTTAAAGAGGCTAGAACTTGACTTGGAACCGACTCCAAAACGTTTTAAAGTTATTTCAAGCTTTTTAGTTCCTTTTGAAGTCGGTTTTATTTTTTATTAAAATTTTTTTTTTTTAAATAAAAGACTGCCTCGTTGGTCTAGTGATAGCAAGCGCGACTGCTAAGCACGAAGTCCTGGATACGATCCCCAGATCAAAGTGTTATTGTGTTTTTCATTGGGAAATTCTCAGTAGCAGCACGGAGTTTGGAATTGTGCCCGATTAATGGCAATAAGCTAGCCCCCTATTCATGTGACTTGTAACATAGCCGGCGAAAGGTGGGTGTGCTGCTTACACCTCTGCCTACCCCCTCGGGGGAGTATAGGCGTGAGTCTATGAAATGCTCTAACACAGTGGTTCCCAATTAGATTTTTCTACGTACCACTTCAAGAAAGACCTCAAAGCGTACCCCTTATTGCAGTAACGGTAAATATATTTTTAAGGATTTAATATTTTAGTTAGAGATTGCTGCACGTATGTACCCCTTGATGCAATCTCGCGCACCCGGGGTAAGCGTACCACTAATTGGGAAACACTGCTCTAACAGCTACAAAACATCGCATAAACCTAAACATCATTATTCTTAAAACGACTTAAATTAAACCAACAAAGCGCGCACAAACCTTTGTGAAGACTTAGGAACAGATCCTTTTAACTAGTTCAGAACATAAAAGGCAAAGAAACTACTAAGAGACTTACAAAGGACGAGTATGCTACAAGTAGAGTTTATAATAAAATACTCCCTTGTTGGAATCAACGCTTTAAGCTGTATATTACAGCCCTCATAGCCTAGTGGTATGAACGTCGACTGACAAGTCAGAGGTCTCGAGTTCGATCCCAAGGCGCGCACCTCTGACTTTTCGTAAGTTATGTGCGTACTATAAAAAATAATTATCAGTTGCTAAAACGGTAAGGGAAAACATCGTGATGAAACCAGCACACCTGAGAGATTTTTCAATGGTGTGCAAAGCCATGTCAGAGGCCTACGGGCGGTTTAAACTCTACACCAGGTTGTTCATCAACCACACGATAAGAAGAAGAAGCTGTATATTGTCAAACACAATAGGGTGTTTAAAAATATATCTCTGTCAATTCTAAATAATTGCTCAGGCTCATCGCTTTACTAAACACCAAAAAAGGACCGTCGAAAATCCAGTCAAGCCCCGCTGGGCTAGGTGGGTAACAGATGAGTCCCGGTTATAATATAAAGACAATAACACTGTGAATATTTACATGTTTTTAGCACATGTTAGCTTTAAAAAATAAAAAAATTGAAACAACTGATACGGATGGGATGCGAACCCACGATCTTCGGCGTACCGTGCCGGCGCTCTAACCGCTGAGCCACCACATCCCATCAGTATCAGTCGAAATTTTAAATCTCTGTCTACGCCTAGGGCGTGTGGTAATATCTATCGGAATACATTACGTATCCGACTCAGTGTTCCAAACTTTGCAGTTTTAGAAGGCACCGATACGATTTTACCAATTTTCTTAATATTTTTTGTGAATTTTTACATGTTTTTAGCACATGTTAGCTTATTAAATATAATTATTTAATAAGAAAATTAAAAGAAGATCGTGGGTTCAAATCCCATCCGTATCAGTTGTTTTTTCAAATTTCTTATTAAATAATTATATACAATAATTAATCCATATGCGCTTTAAACGCACACTAATTAACATGTTTCAATAATAGTAATTGTTTTATTCCCTTCCCTTATCTCCACACACTGAAAAATTCGTGTGAGTTGTGAAAAGTGCTTATGGATTATTGTCGCTGTTTGTACATGCTACTTGGATATGAAATAGTATGTAAAAACCTTCCGGGTCTCAACGTCCGTATCCTGCCTTGATAGAATTTCCTAGGGAAACCTAAAAAATACGTAATTGATTGTGACGAAGTAAAGGTATTGTTTGTCGTGTGATAGATGCCTAAGGTAACAGCTGTTTGTATTTTGCATTAGTGTAAGCACAGGGAGGCAAATGTTGGGGATATCCTAATGATGATGAGCGTAATATATCGGAGTAATATGGGATAGGTCGTAATATACGCCGCTTGTGAAGGACTCGTTCTTTGTCTAGGAAAAAATCCTAGCGTAGGGCTACGTTTTAAAAAGGAATAAAGTTTTAAGTTAAATAAATAAATCAGCCTGTAACTGTCCCAATGTAGGGCAAAGGCCTCTTCTCATACAGAGAAGGATTGAGCATTAATCACCACGCTAGCTCACTGCGTGTTGGTGATTTCAGACTATTAAAGTCCAGGTTTCCTTACGATGTTTTCCTTCACCGTTAGTCAGTGGTGTCTTAGATTAACTAAGAAAGTACATATGACATTGAAAAAGTCACTTTTAGTTTAAGTTAAATGTACCAAATATTGTTTTTTAAAGCAAAATGTGATACAATTTTTTCTATGGGTTTATTACTGTAACTTTGTGTAATGTAATCATCTGCCTAGCCTTTTCCCAACTATGTTGGGGTCGGCTTCCAGTCTTACCGGAGCATACCTGTGTTTTACATGGAGCGACTGCCTAACTTTGTGTGATGTAATATGTGCCTAAAAATAAAAGATTTTATTTGACTTTTTAATTTATTTTTATTATTTTGAAATGTTACTAACAACAACTTTCTAGTAATAATTATTATAAATATTGTTTGTATGTATGAATTGTAAGGAGGTATAGATGGATGGATGTTTGCAGTTAGTCTTTCACGCAAAAACTACTGTACAGATTTTGATAAAACTTTACAGTAATATTATAGATTATCATCAAAATAACACATAGGCCACATATTCCCAAGATATCATTCGGACAAAATCGCGAGCGGAAGATAATTAAAAATGTTTCTGAAACACTTTCACTTCAATCCTACTAACGTTTTTCATGACAAACAAACACAGGTTATAAATATAATTTGACGAGCAGATTTATGTTTATAATACAGGGTTATTTGTAAAACACCAGCATCCTTAAAAAGGGTCATTGAACGCATCATTATGAACAACTTCTACTATGGGACCAAGTCTGAATTCGCAAAAAAAAAAACAGCTGTTCCATACATTTATGTTCACATGACTCAACAAAATGTATGGAACAGCTGTTTTTTTTTAAATAACAGACAACAATAATACCTAAAGATTAAATTCCATTTTAACTATCTCATTGTAGACTTCTTGTAGAATATAATTACTTAAAATATACTTAAGTACACAAAGTTTTATATTTTTAAAACCAAGTAAATTACAAATGGCCGAATTACAGCCAGCAAACTACCCGCTTTGTCAATTTGAACAGAAAACATAATATTTTCATTTGGCTCGACTTCTGTCTGCCCCATTTACTTTGTACACGCCGTGAGTCGCAGAAATTTTTGATACAATAACAATACACGCGAAAGAGTGTACTTTATTATTTAGTTCGAAAAAGGTTTTCTTGTAAAGGAAGTATGAAAGCGGTACGGCAATATAATAAGCTATACATTTCCAGTTTAAACTGATCTTTTGTTGTACGAAAAGCTGTTGCGTGGCAATGTGTACATGAAAGCGGTAGGTATCTATTATTTATTCAATATTTATTGATATTGTTAGACACTAAATAAAAATACTAAAATAGGTACGCCACTTTACTAACTCTGTTAAGACCTGTCTGTGAGTCGTGATAGCCTAGTGGTATGACAGTTGGACTGCAAAGTCAAAGGTCTCAAGTTCGAACCCAAGGCGCGCACCTCTGACTTTTTCTGTTATGTGTGTATTATAAATTAATTATCACCTGCTCCGTGCCTCGGAAAGCACGTTAATCCGTTGGCCCCGGTTGTCATAAAGATCTTTGAGTCAATATAGTGAACCAGTACCCTCATAAAATCTTGACAACTGATCTAACCTTAGAATATCGTATCTCTTTGGGTTGCGGAGGTCAGATAGCGACGTAGAAAACTGATATTCATCTGCATCTGGTTAGATTAGAAGCCGACCCTAACAAAGTTTGGGAATAATAAGGCTAGGAGGATGATAGGAGGACGAGTAAGATCTGTCTGTAAATACATCAAGCAAGTAAATAAATAAGATTTGTGAAATTTATTATATTTTCAAGACTTGCATAACGAATAACGTTTGGGCCAAGCATCGCTCACAATTTAGTCGTTTCTTTGTAAATAATAGGTCAACCCGACCCTTTATAAGTACGACTTTGCCTATTAAGTTATCTAACATTCGCAGAAACCACAACAACTTACAAGTTTTAGCATTTAAATCCTACTTAATTATTTACCAGAACACAGCCGAGCGTCTTAAACCCGCTCGTTTGTTTCATAATATTCTAAGCACAGTAAAATAAAATCATACAGTAAGGTAACTACGTACAAACGCTCGATAACGGCACACTCACACAAACGTGAACGGGTGCCGTCTGTTGGGACTGGTCAGCTCATAGCTGTTACGGTAATTTTATCAAAAGCATAAATATATTTAAGATGTACTTGTGTTTAGTCGACTGACATTGTTCTCACATAAGACCTCAGAACAATGTAACCTAAAATATTGTAAGCCATTTATTTAAAAGAGCAACCATGGAGTTTCTTGCCAGGTTCTTCTCCATGAAGGGTAGGCTGCCCTAGGAACTGGCAACTAGAGTCACTCTTATAACAAACAATATTAGAATTATGACTATTCATAAGTGCCTAATGGTCTACATGAATAAAAATATTTTGATTTTGATTTTGATTTTGATGAAGCGTCACAGAAAAACGACTCGTGTTGATACCGCAGATACCGCGACGTTCGCTTGGGAGTCTCGTCTCTACGCAATATTACGCGTGTTTCTGTGAGTGTGGCCGTTTTGAGCGTTTGTACGCAGTTACCTTACTGTATGATTATTATACTGTGTTCTAAGCTCGTCCGTTTCACGTCCAATGTATTTTAGAAGATATTCACCATTATTCGGTCAATTAAACTAGGGGCACTATGTAGTGATGATTATATCATATCTAGACTAGGCTTGAGATGAAACGCCGGAAGAGTCTTTATTTAAAAAGATATGATGTAAATGTCTTTTTAAAGATAGACAATAAATATGTCAATAGAAATACCTACAGACCCTTACATCTAAAAATACCTAATTAAAGATTCAAAGTATATGCGAGAGCAGTTTAAGTCTCCAGCCTTTTGAAGAAAGAACAAATTTAGACCAGATAATCCGATATTGCCATGCACAAGCCTGCTCCGAAAATCGAACAACGATGTTTCGGATCGGAACGTAATAATGAAGACTATCAAACACAATCCTTACCACCAAATTACCGCTGTTGAATTGTACTTAGTGCTTTCATCTGTCGGTTCGTTACAAATCCATAAAAAAGTCAATCTATTAGAAGGTAATTTAACGATCAAACATGCGATCCGACAATCGAAGCTTCGTTGTTAAAATTTCGGAGTAGGCCCCCAGCTCCCGGCCTATACAATCGCAAGTCAGACTCGGCCAGGTGGAAAGTGTTTAATTTGAATGGACGCTGTGTAGAAACCCTGTGATAATTAATTGTACCTTATGGTGAGTAACCTTAAATTTAGCAGTTTGCAATTGAAAAACACAAAGCAACAAAAAAATATTACATAATAATATCTAATAATATAATAATAAAAAATAAAAATTCTTTTATTTACTACGCCCTAAAAAGAGCACTTTTTGCATTTTGTGTCTCATCGTATGGTTGATGAACAACCTGGTGTTAGAGTTTAAACCACCCGTTGGCATCTGACATGGCTTTGTACACCGTTGAAAAATCTCAGGTGTGCTGGTTTCCTCACGATGTTTTCCTTCACCGTTTCAGCAAGCGATATTTAATTTCTAAAACGCACATGAATCCGAAAAGTCAGAGGTGCGTGCAAATTAACAAAAAATTAAAAAAATATACCGAGAGACAAACAAACAAACAGAAAGCGAATTAATATTTTTGTGAATTTTTTACATGTTATAGCACATGATAGCTTATTAAATATAATTATTTAATAAGAAAATTTGAAAAAACAACTGATACGGATGGGATTCGAACCCACGACCTTCGACACGGTATGTCGAAGGTCGTGGGTTCGAATCCCATCCGTATCAGTTGTTTTTTCAAATTTTCTTATTAAATAATTATAAGCGAATTAATATTTCGTTGCAATCGATCTAGGCTATGTATAAACTTTAAAGTCTCAACAGTTCGTTTTATCATTCTGAAGACTAAAATGGCGTTAGGTACAATGAACGACACATCTCGAAACATTTGTAAAACTTGGAGAAAAAATTTTGCTCTGGACAGTTATTAAAGATCACATGGCGTAATTTCACTCTTCGGAACGTCAAATAGGGCCCTGTTCCAACACTTACTTGTAAGTTCCTGTTACCATAATTAACAATTCCAGATCAATTTAAACTTTAGCTTAACGAGAACTTCGTTTAAAATCGATTTATACTTACCTAATTCTCTCCTTAAAAAGTCAACATTGTCTAAATTTAGATTAACGTCAACACAAAAGCATTGTTACAGTAATTTTATTCGTCTCAGATTTTACATTACAAATATCCGCAAAGAATTACAATACAAAACCACACACCAAACATACCTATGCCAAATATTCCATTTATCCAATTTCGCCTCAAAACACGGAAAAGAAATCCAACTACGACCGAGAGACGGCACAAAGCAGATTTAGCAATAAAATTCAAATATTTGGTGTCGCAGGATTTTGCACAACAACGTATATTGGGTCCTGTGAGACCCTGCAGGAGTGAGGAGTCAGGTGGGCAAAGCGACATTAGTGTCAGCAAAAAATATTTTGTTGAGGACTGAGAAGGCGTAGAGTCGACTATTGGTGAGAAAATAGTTTTATAGTCGATTGTTATTATTTAATAAGCAAAATATGTGCATAAACATACCTACATAAAATATAGTTTTATAGTCGGTAGAATTAAGTCGAAATAAGCTACAATAAAAAATAATAGAGTATTTTTCAAACTTTCGCGACAAAACGGTATTGATCGCATAATTATATTTTCCTCTATACTCACCACAAAAAGCTACAAAAACTGGCACTTTTTTTATTTGAAAACATGTTTCGATCAAGCTGAATTTTTTTCTGAAACTTTTTAATGTTGTTCTCCTTCAATTGGTTTAATTTCATTTTTCATAATATCTTCAATTAACTTCAATGTGCGAGCGAGATAGCAGATTAGCGCGAAGAGGGGCCTTAAATCGGTTAAGTAGTTTTATCCATTACAAATGAACATAGAAACAATCAAATTTTAACAATTTGATTGTTTCTCTTGTTGATTTCTCTTGTTGATCTATCTTTCCAATAGATAAAACTTCAACAGATTTAGGAAACGAAACAGAATTCGACTCTATGGTTTTCTAACACACATAAAGGTCGTGTCTCTAAGTGCAAAATGTCAAGATTTCTTTGGTCTCCCGTGGGTAAGCAGAATGTAAAAACAATAATGTCTGATCATAAACGCTTATTCACCATGATCGCTTGTTATTTGGACCATTATGTTATAAACAAAATTTGAAGAAAATTGGTATTCATTCGTTTTCTACAGAGATACAGAGAATATTACGTTGTTTTACAAAGTGCAATTTACCAGCGTCTCGTCCCCAAAGGTTTAGGCAGAGGTATAGAGTACCATCATAACCGCTACAAAACATTGTTTAGTTGTTAGTCTCAAATGAAACCTCATAAATGGAAACAAGTATGATATATTTAACGAATATTTTTGTTATGTTAATGCACGTGTTTTGCTTATTAAGTGAAATTATTTATTAAGAAACTCGCAAAAACAGCTGACTCGGGCGGTACTTGAACCCGGATCCCTGGCGTGCCGTGCCATGGCAGTGCGTAAATACTCCGGTAGATGTCACCACACGCCTTTAAGGCGTTAAGAAAGAGATTCGTAATTTCAACTTAACCGGGCAGGACTCGGTAGCTTAGTTGGTAAAGGGTTCGAGGGTATTGGTGTTCGAGTCCCGCCCGAGTCAGTAAGTTGTTTTTGCAAGTTTCTAATGAAATAATTTCAAGTATTACTATAGAATAAAACATGTACCTGCCAAATCTAGACTAGGAAAGCACGTAACGCAATTGGTCTTTGGCCTGATCTCTCTCCCATTGCCGGATTGTCGTCCCATCGGACTATGAGAGCGAAGCAATAGAGAGTGCCTGTGTTTACGTACTGTATAATAGGTATCCTGCTACATATGTAATTGACTAATTATTCCCCTGTGACCGAAATTCGATGATTCGATGTTCAGGAGGACATCAACCCTTAATGGTGACAAGGTTCAAATTTAGAAATAGCATAGTTTAGAATATAATTTCCATCAATTTCAATCTTCAAGAGTATTTTAATTCTTAACTGCCGACAAAGGCTTTAAAACTGCTATGAATAGATGAACTAAGATTTCACAGAAAGGCTATTTCGCAGAACGAAGCAGTCATTAATTAAATTACTAAACTTTTGCTACATTAAACGTTTGTTCTTAACTGAAAATAATTAAAAACCGTTACGATGTTTTAAGAGTATCGTACAGAGGGCTTCACATCAATCTATACAAAACCAGTATGACCTGACCTCGCATTGTATAGGCTCTTCGTACAACAACATGTTAGCTTATACTGGAAATATATAGCTTGATGTGCAGCCGTGTGTACTAGAGTTACGTGAACCATCCGAGATGGTTGACTGTGGAAAAGAATTAAGATAACACGGGATGGTTCACGAATAGCTTAGTGGCAGACCGACTGGGGACTTTACCCAGTCGCAGGTATAAATCCCGCTCGTGATCGATTTTTTTTTATATTTTGTTCCACATTCGTCTCACGAAGTTTCGTCTCAAATAGTTTCTTGTTCCACTTTTTTTTCCTGTTTTTTCTCGGAAAATATTTTAACTTTAAAAATATTATTTAATTCCTGTTTTGACCCTAATTTTGATCCTTATTCGCCTCGTTTGATTTTTACAAGTAAATAAATTTAAAAAAAGTAAATTAAAACTTTTGATTTAATTATTTTTTTAACTATTTTAGTGTTCGCATAATATGCATAAATCCTAACTAATATTATAAATCTGAAAGTAAGTTTGTTTGTTTTTTACCTTTTCACGTTTAAAATACTGAACCAATCATGCTGAAATTTTGTACCTACGTCACCACATAAAATACTTTTCATCCCGAAAAAAGTAAGTAAGATGGCTCCACGTGTTTTTAAATCATGATTGAAATAAAATTCTAAAATAATTAAATGTGTAGCTGTAGGTGCTTAAATTTATTAGTTGATTAAAAAAAGGGAATAAACAAACATTAGTAGGTACCTTCTTCGTTGCTTAACGAACCTTTCGGGACTTGCGAATGTGATGGGTATATCTTTAGAAAATCAACCTCAATATATAGTAAGTATATCCCAAATCCTGACCCACTGAATCCAAGCTTTTGAGTTACAAACAATAATTTGGCTAATAAAGCCCCTATAGAAATCGGACACTTAATATATTTCAAGTCGAATACTGTGACCCTAAAGATAACGAAGGGGTATTTTGGGCCCACGCAGCCCTATTAAGGGTTATTTAGCCCCATGCCATTGATATTGTGGCTTGATCCCACAGTTTTGTGTTGACGTATTTGTTTAGATGTAATTTTGTTTAATGAGTGATAAATAAAATGCTTGTTATTGGTAAAACAGTATTAAGAGCTTACAGGAATAACAATGTGTCACTAAGGTCCAATTTCACCATTTGCTTTAGGCTCAATTTCTGTATGACCGTCGACTGACAAGTCAGAGGTCTTGAGTTCGATCCTAAAGCGCGCACCTCTGACTTTTCGTAAGTTATGTGCGTATTATAAATTTATTATCATTTGCTAAAACGGTGAAGGAAAACATCGTGATGAACTAGCACACCTGAGATATTTTTCAATGGTGTGTAAAGCCATGTCAGTGTGTCAATCGTGTAACGTACAAACTAACTCTGTTCAAGCGGTTAACTGAGTTCAATAATTTACGTAGTGCTGAACTTAGTTTTATTAAACTCGGTTTTTAAAGTGAATGGTGAATTTGGATGAAATAGATAAATTATTTTTAAGATATGGATTCCTGACCACCGTTAACTGGACCTTGTTCTTGATACCGGTAGGCTACTATATTTTTTTTAAATGTCATCATCATCATCAGCCTGTATTAGTCACTGCTGAACATAGGCCCTTCCCAATGCGCGCCACTATTGTTCGCTCATTGGAGGTATTTGACCATAATAGCCACGCTGGGCAAATGGGTTGGCAATCGCAGTAGCAGATGATTGCTGTTAGACAGAACAGACAGAAGGATGCTGCTGCCCATCCTCTGGATCTTTCCCTTTGTTGTTTCGATATCCGCAGGACGAGTAGGGGTGGATCTATTCTTAGGCCACACCACATATTTATATTGGTATATTTATATAGATGACGGACGATTGTTTTTTTAAGTTCGCTTTCAATTCTACTTTAGTTTCTATATCAATATATTGTATGAAATAATATAGTCTCAAACTTTCGCGAACATTTAACATAATGAAACAACTTTTTAAACGGATAAAACTCGCGTATTTATTTTTCTAAAACATGTTTCATTGTATTGTATGAAACTTTATCAAAAGCCTCCTAAAACTCCTAAATACTGTCATAAGACATAATATTTCCCTTACCTACTAAGGAATAAATAATGAAGTAATTAGTTCTAAGTAACAGTTACGAGTTGTGATGTGCGGTGACGGCGTTAAATGCTACCTACAGGAATAATTATGTTGTTAGTAAAGTAAAAGGCGTTGTAGCTATAGACCATAATACTCCCTCACTCCATACATATCATCTGCCTAGCCTTTTCCCAACTTTGTTGGGGTCGGCTTCCAGTCTTACCGGATGCAGCTGAGTACCAGTGTTTTACATGGAGCGACTGCCTATCAGACCTCCACAACCCAGATACATGGGTTACACGATACCCCTTGGTAAGACTGGTTGTCAGACTTTCGGGCTTCTGACTACCCGTAACGATTGTCAAAGATCTACAATTGATAGCCGGGGCCAACAGCTTAACGTGCTATCCGAGGCTATCCCTCAATCCATACAATAGACTTTATTTAGAGAGACTTAAAGATCAACCTTACTCCTGGCTGGCGTCCGACAATTGGATCACAACATTGCATATGTGCTGCTTGGAAAAATAGCTAAGGCAGTAGCTTGGTGGTTGAATAGTCGATGGAGCGGTAGTACCAACTAAAAAGTTCTTTATATTTATTTACATAAGTACAACAATGCTTTTAATACCTTTAAGTATAAATAAAATTCTATAATTTAATTGTATGAAGAAAGAAATAAGAAATAAATTATAATTATTGACGAGGTACAAGACACACTTCAAGAATATAAAATAAACAAAACATAGACAAGAACAAATGACAATTTAATTGTTTTTAACTAAAAGTAACAAAGAAAGTGCCATGAAAACTGTTACCAACTCAACATAATTATGCAGGGCGTGATAACACTACTACTGGTACTATACCTCTGACAATAAATCACGGTCGGAATAACCAACAATTTATATTAGGTAAAATCCTAAGGTAACGTGTCTGCAAGATTTCAGATTCTTTACTACTCTAGTACTACCACTCTACCATGATCAAATTATTTCAAGTATTACTTGAGAAATATTGATCATGTATGGAGTGGACACGAAAAACGTTGTTTACCTCAGCTGTTGTTTAATGAATGTTTCGAATGCAATAATTACACGTTAGACGGTCCACATTTGTTTTGACTTTCATTAACGGTTACATTGGTCGATTCTGAAACCCAATTGTTGTCTTTATCTAGTATTTACTTATACAAACTTAAATATGCCATGTGTCATGAAAATTCTTAGTAACACTGTAGCGTGCTAAAATAACTAGTTAATCTTTTTCAGACACATTGACGTATTCTCAAAATCGAAATATCGTTTACAAAAGTAATATAGGCGTCCAGATGTAACTCTCTATTACACTCGTGAAACATTATTACATCACAGACTTATTTTAGGCCAAAAACATTATATTTTCTTTGTGGTATTAGTATACATAAATCTTTTATATTTAATTCCAAACTCCTTTTTCCTTTCTAATTAATTTGGGTTAAGCATTATCTATTACTTTATTAATGATTTTCAACTACTCAAGAAGTCATCCATTCAGTATTCTATGGATAATTTTCCAGCCGCAGCTGGAATTTATTAACTTTTACAACGACATAAAAATTTTCTCTCTTCTTTTGAAGAGATCTTCAATTCCAATTCAAACCCAATTCTTCAAGATCTTCAATCGTCAGAATCATTCCCCACTTTAATTTGTCGGTACATCTTAACAATGTCAGTAGCTATGGAGATAAAAGATAATCTCCATTGCAGGACTAAATGACATGTATCACAAGTGTCAATGCACTAACTTCTAGATATTTTAATTTCTCAGACTATCTGTAGCTTACCGAGAAGAGAGCATTAGACCTCTTTTGTATTTTAAATTCTGACTTACATTTGTACTTAAAAATCATGGCCGAATTTAAAATGTTCTAACGAGATTATATGTATTTTTTTATATATAATTCAGCTTTAAAATTTTTGATGATGTGAAAGGTAACAAATAAACAAACTTACTTTCGCATTTAATATATTAGTTAGGATTAGGAATAATTAAACGCACTTACAATATTAATACATTATCAAGAATTTAATACATTCTGCAGATGTGAACAATTTAAAACTTGAGTGATTAATGGTGTTCTTCAACTTTTAAATAATAATGTCACTAATAATAATCTAACGTTTACGAATCCTAACAAAGTTGTAATGAAAAAAACGGCTATTCAATTACATAACCGACCTTAAGGTAGTATAAGCAGAATAAGTGGCTCTCAGAGCAGCCATCAGGCATTCGAAGCTCATGCTTGTAATTCCTCCAGCAGAAATAGCCATCGTTTTCTGAGAAATTGTGAGCATCATTAAAACCATTTTCATATTTGTCTTATCGAAATTTTCCCATTTACAATTGTACACGGCTCTTTCAAATATCTCTCCAGCATCTATGATTTTCTGGCCCACGAAACAATCTATACCAACTTGAATAGATACAAAAGGCAACTGCATATATGTGTTTTCGAGACCTCCGAGTAGATCTGATAACAATCCCAATATTAGAATGACAAGTCCTATAGCTATAGCTCCTCTAAATACTTCTTCGCATTGGTTGAACAGTTCTTTTATTATAACATGTCGCCTGATAATATCTTTAAGGCTTTCTCTTATACATTCATTAATGATTCTGTTTTTTGTATCAACATCATCGGGGATATTCTCAAGTTTGACTTTAGCGATGTAGTTCTCCTCAGCATCACACCAGAGATGATTAACTTCTTCACCTATGGCCAGCATATATGCCTCAAAATATCCAATGATAACAATAAGGTAACCCGTAACATTCGATGATATGTATACTGTTATGAGCACGCCAGCTGCCATCATAACGACTGCTAGTTCATAGTTTGGCGATTCAAACATGGGTTCCAATCCTGTAAATACAGATACATTTATATTACTTATTTAGCTGTTTTGTATGTTGTGGGCCCTTCATCATTATCATCATCATCATCATTTCAGCCATAAGACGTCCACTGCTGAACAATGGCCCTTCAAAACAACAGAAATGAAGTACCTAATTCAGATAAATGAGAAGTACAATAGGCGGTCTTATCGCTAAAGTGAAGTACCACGACTTCACAGAATACTAAGTAGCAAAGTTATATGTTGCAGCGTACAGCGAACCTTCTCGAAAAGGTCAGTAACGCATCGTTAACATTTCTGGTATTGCGGACCCCTCAGGTGACCGCTGGCCTGTTTGCTCCTATATCAAATAAAACAAATTAGGATCTAATAATAACACAAATTCATTTGCTCAGAATATTTTTTGTAACTTTAGTTATCATTCAAAAGATTTCCAGAAATAAAGAAAATCAAAACAAACTACTTATTATAAAATTTTTGTTTAAAATCCAACTGATCTAACTTTAGAATATCGTATCCCTTTAGGTTTAGGTTTGCAGGAGTTACATAGGCAGTCGCTTGTAGAAAACTGATATACAACTGCATCTGGTTATACTAGAAGCTGACCCCAACAAAGTTTATGGATAATAATTTAAGGCTAGAAAGATGATGAAACATTTTTATCTATGTTAGATGTAAATAAGCTGTTTACCATAAATTATGTAATTGTCTTCTGTCAAATGTCTGCCAGGCAAGAAAAAAGGCGATATAACATACAGGATCCCATTGCCCATGATAACCGTCCAGTAGATAATGGCTCGTTTCTTTACCGTTCGTAGATACTTCAGCAGATTGGTAGAAAGACGAGACCCTGGGACCGTTTGAGAGTCGAACACTAGAACGTTGTTTGTTAGATTCCGGATCTTGTTTCTGGGA
This sequence comes from Protodeltote pygarga, assembly GCA_936450705.2. Lineage (NCBI taxonomy): Eukaryota > Metazoa > Arthropoda > Insecta > Lepidoptera > Noctuidae > Protodeltote > Protodeltote pygarga. The sequence continues at coordinate 1,278,287 of OW388264.2, read as the reverse complement.
TAATAATTTAAACACTTAATGTAGAAATTCATAGGCATAGACAATCGTTAGGAAAAAATATGGGAATGCAATGCCTATCGTATAGCCTCGCAAGATCAGACGAATAAAACATAATGAAAAAGACTAGATCCCACGACACAGAGAATTCTGGTGAGGGATCTAGGGTTTCAATCAATATGTATCTTTAATGAGACAATAAACAATTTTTATTTATCAAGCCACGCTTGTATTTAACTCTTATTTTTTAATTTTTTCAATGGACTTAGCTAAGTTAATAAAAGTAATGACACATAGAGAAAACACTATATGTTAACTTACATATACAAAAACATACTAAACAGCTTGACCGTCCCAATCTCGCAGCATGCTCCCAAACACAGCACCACCATAGCCGCCACCAGATTCCCCGTCTGCGGGCTTTTGATGCAAACGAACCACACCATAGACACAAAGTACACGTAGAAGTTACTTCCGAACATAAAAATTGTGATTATGTAGAAGTACAATGGGATACCTGGAAAATAATGAACAAATGAATGCAAAATAAAGTTCTTTTTGGATGTGGTGCAGCCAAAAATCCTGAATTGCACAAAAATCATAAGTTCTCATGCATGTTCATCAGCACTAGAAGACTGTTTTTTGTTAGAGGGGACTGGTGCTTACATACCTTCCCGCCCGGGGTTTGCGAGACGAATATATCGGACTCTCCGACAGAGACCGACTAAAACCTCTCGTCAACAGGAACTTGGGAAAGCTGTTCGCATACTTCCACGAACCCGCGTGGACGACCGTTTCTGGACCCTCTTAAGTGATGGCGTGATATTTACCCACCCTATTACTACACGCCAAGACACACGACGCGTCGTGACCGCCTTGAGGACTATGTGCGGGACGCCAGACGACCCATGTCTGCACCAAAGGCCTACTCCCTCCACTAGATCCAAGCCTGGCTATCATAGATGTCTTCCTTCCATATGTTCTTTCTAAGAGTTCTTGAAATATACCTAACAATTACGTACTATATTTTACCTTTCGTGTACTTGATGTCAATATTGAGAAGGAGTACTCTCAGAAACACAGACACGTTCCACATCATCGTTGGCATGTCGCAGTACTCCAGCCCGAATTTACGAACTGTTTGTAGCATTGTAGAATGTAGTAGAAAGAATCGGTGTCTATGCTTAGGCAATTAGAATAATGCTTAAACCGCTCGCTAAAGTCGCTAATTCGCTGCTCTAAATATCGAATAGAAAAGTAATCGAATTTAGGTAACCCTTTAAGAGACAATTAAAATATACTATAAGTACGCGAATTAACCGTTTTCGCAAAACACTTCGATAAACAAAATGTAATTGCCAAATTGGTTAATTTAAAAAAAAAAACATTTTCTGACAATATTTTAGAGCTCAACTAAAACTTCACATAATCTTATTAGATCAAATATGAATTTCACACAAGCAAAAACTAGTAAGAAATTAATCTTGATCCACGACTTCCAAACTAGTGCACTTTTATGAAAATTTTCACCAAATATATTCTCAAGTAGGAATAAATAATTACGTAGGTAGGTACTTTGGTCTAAATAATTAATTACAAGTTGTGATGTGTGATGATGACGTTAAATGCTACCTACACGAATAATTATGTTGTTACTAAAAGGTGTTAAAACCGAACGTGTTACTCCTTCTCTCCATACAATAGAAGGTTTGATTTTATTAATCAAATCTAAGCATTACTAGTAGTAGTGGTAGACCAAAAAAAAAGATGGATGGATTGAATCAAAGGTGACATAGATGTAAAGGAAGTAAGCAGTAATATGATGGCTGATAGAGATAAATGGAAGAAGAAAACCTATTGCGCCGAATCTAAATAAAATCAGTACAAGGACAGGAAGATGATGAGGAAGCATTACAATTTTTTATACTATTACGTACTAATATACGATTACGTCAATCTGGAAATCATTAGGGGAGGCCTATGTTCAGCAGTGGATGTCATATGGCTGAAATGATGATGATACGATTACGTGCAGGATTCGAACGAAGAATTCAAACGTAGGTAGCAGGAATGGGTGGGCTGGGCCCGGGAAGTACCTTCTCACAGAATATCGACGTAAAATAAATAACAGTTTACCCACGGTCAGTGAAAGCACTAGAGGTCCATTCGTTCTAGCAACGTGATACCTCTGAAGTTAAATGCGTCTATAGGTTACCGTAACCACTTACCATTAGACTTACCGTATGCTTGTTTGTCACCTGAGTAGTTAGTATGCATAATAAAAAAAAATGCTTTTACTCTATTTAGAAAAAATATTTTTTTACTATGTATGGAGTAGACCCGAAATACGTCGTGTACCTCAGCTGTTGGTTGATGAATGTTCCGAATGCACTAATTATATTGTTGGTGTTTGTTTTGACAATCCTTTTATTAACGGTTACATTAGTTGATTCAGAAATTTTATGAAATTTAAATTTAATTTGGTGATGGAACGATTGAAGCCACATAAAAACTAGTTTTTTTCGGCAATAACTAAGACCACGGCCACCATAGACAGAGTTTATGCATACACAATTATTAATATCCTCCTAGCCTTATTATTTATTTATTTATTTATTTTATTTATTAGGTTTATCAACGATTGTTTACATTTAATACAGTTACAGAACTAGCATCTTAAATCTATTATTATTCCTAAACTTTGTTGGGGTCTGCTTCTAATCTAACCAGATGCAGCTGAATATCAGTTTTCTACGGAGCGACTGCCTATCTGACCCCCATAACACAAAGGGATACGATATTCTAAGGTTAGATCAGTTGTCAGGATTTTATGACGGTACTGACTCCCTACATCGACTGTCAAATATCTTCATGACAACCGGGGCCAACGGCTTAACTTGCTTTCCGAGGCACGGAGCAGGTGATAATTAATTTATAATACGAAAGCGCACCTTGGGTTCGTGTATTATACAAACTGGTATCAGTGGTCGTGCCGTTTCAGGAAGTCAAACAAAAAGCGGAGGATAGAGAGAGATAGCGATTGCTCTACCTACAAGAGCCTAGCTCTTAAATATAAGAAGAATACAAACGTTCTACAAGTTAATTAGTTCAGTTTTATGGGTGTATGTGTACATGTTGTACATTAATTACAATTTCCACGCTTGCTCGCAATTTATATAATGCACGAATATTGGGCATATTTTTAATTTTGCTACAATAATTTTTCGTAATATTTTTGTGTCAAATTTCAAATTCGTATCGATATACGATACGAATTTGAATCGTCGTGTAGAAAATCATTTGTGACATGATAGACAGACACCGAGTTAATTCCATAAGTACTACATTCATGTTTTAATTTACTATTTTAGTACGTCATAGTACGTACATAAAAAATTAAATCATCTTTTATAGATGTAAATAGGCCTGATTGATTGATTGATTGAGTACGTACATAGTACGTTATAGTACGAACATTTGCAATCAAGCAGCTTAACGGTTTCAAAGACTTACTATTTCAAGCTTTGATCTTTCTCAGACTTTGAGAGTCGGTTCGTTAGTGCTGCTAGATATTTTAAATTCTCAGACGATTTAATTTACAAATACTTAAGTATTTTATCTCCTTTGTATCCCAGACTACACTTTTACTTAAGATCATGGACGAATTTAAAGTGTTCTAAAAGATAGTAACATGATTTGTTTTTAAACTTTCTTAATTTAGGTTTTTGAATTATAAAAACTAAAATTAAACTTTAGTATGTAAATAAATCGATCGCCAACCCGCTTGCCCAGCGTGGCGATTAAGGGCAAATACCTCAAATGAGCGCACAATAGTGACGCGCATTGGGAGAGGTCTATGTTCAGCAGTGGACAAAAACAGGCTAATGATTCTTCTTATTATCGTATGGTTGATAAACAGCCTGGTGTCAGAGTTTTAACCAGCGTTCTGACATGGCTTTACAAACCATTGAAAAATCTCTCAGGTGTGCTTGGTTTCATCACGATGTTTTCCCTCACCGTTTTAACTACTGATAATTAATTTATAATACGCATTTAACTTACGAAAAGTCAGAGGTGCGCGCCTTGGGATCGAACTCGACACCTCTGACTTGTCAGTCGACGGTCATACCACTAGGCTATCAGTGCGAGGCTGATAATGATAATACTGTAACTCCTTAATTGTACACTTTCATATTTATAATTGTATTTCAGTTTATGTATCTTTTCAACATTTCTTAGAGTGTCTTTTTAGTGACCCGTTCTCCTATCCGCTCCGCTCTATTTTCACAAAGACGATTCAATATCTAGACAGTTATGTATTCAGCTATGAATGTTATTGCATTCCAGGCCGCATTCCTACTGGACAGTGAGATATTAAGCTACGTGTATTATGAAACGTTATCTAAATAGCGAAACCCCGTATTACAAGTACTGACCTCAAAACTGAGCATCGGATCGATTGCAAAATTAATTATAAAGTGCTAATATGTTTACAAACGTGGATACATGTGTGTAAACAAACAAACTAGAATATTTTAACACCTACACAACTTGCCAATACTTTTTTTAATTGAATACAAATTCATCACAAGAATATATTATAAATAATACCTACATATTTTATCTTCGTTCTTTTTTCTCACTTTACTTCTGATTATAAGTACAGTCGGCAACGAAGTTAAGTTGGCAGGGACGCTAGCAAAGGTTGTAAATTTTTTCAAGATGTTATTCATAAGGGTAATTTCATTTTATTTTATTTTCTGAAAAGGTGTCATACCTTACGTTGAAACCTATACAAAACTAAACAACTTTACATGCAAACTTCTACATATAAATAACTTCATCCTAAACTAACGGCCCTGCCAACCTTACTCCTTTGGCGAATGTACATTACAGTATTATATCAGGCAAACAAAATGGAGACTGACATGCTCTTATTTCTCTCTCTCTCTGCGCGGAACCAAATTCTTTGATTGTTTTTTTTTTTACGTAAGTGATTACAGTTTATCTAAAATAACAACATTTATGCAGAAAGTTTTAGGAACTGAGGAAAAATAAAATAAACTTTTTCTTTTATACCCACTTTATTTATAACTTTTCTTCTACTTCAAAATGTAAATCTCATTAATATTCATCTAATGTCTACGGTGCTTTACAAAATTCAAGTGAATTTATAACTGCTTTTCCATCAATTACATAACTGACCTAAAGGTAGTATAAGCAGAATAAGTGGCTCTCAGAGCAGCCATCAGACATCTAAAACTCATACTGGTTACTCCTCCAGCAGAAATAGCTATTTCTTTCTGAGAAATTGTGAGCATACATAAAACCATTTTCATATTAGTCTTATCGAAATTCTCCCATTTACAATCATACACGGCTCTTTCGAAGATCTCTCCAGCATCCATGACTTTCTGGCCTATAAAACAATCTATACCAACTTGAATAGATACAAAAGGCAACTGCAGATATGTGTTTTCAAGCCCTCCGAGTAGATCTGATAACAATCCCAATATAAGGATGACAAATCCTATAGCTATAGCTCCTCTAAATACATCTTCGCATTGACTGGCTAATCCTTTGATAACGACATGTTGCTTGATAATATCTTTAAGACTTTCTCTAATTTGTTCATTTATGATCCTATTTTTTGTGTCATCATCATCGGGGATATTCTCAAGTCTAACTTTAGCGTTGTAATATACCTCAGTGTCAGACCAGAGACGATTGACTTCTTCGCTTAGAGCCAGCATATAAGCCTCTATATACCCAACAACAATAATGAGGTAACCGGTAACATTTGATGTTACGTAAGATATTATGAGCACGCTTGCTGATATCATTATGGTTGCTAATTCGAAGTTTGGCGACTCAAACATGGGTTCCAACCCTGTAAATATTGAAACATTTTCATCAATAGAAAGTTTATTAACCAACAACTGACTAAATAGGCTGGTTCGACTGAGGAAGTACCTCACCGTCTAAGAATATTGATGTAGTAGTTGTCAAGTAACATTTTGTTGATGTATTGCATACAATGTGTTGATGTGGTGAGTTACGATTACCAGAAACCCAATCTTTCCTAAAATGTCGTCAATACGTCATCAACTTAAAACCCTCAAATGTACATTTTTTACCACGTTAAACACAAAGACAATTACCATAAATTACAAAGTAGTTTTCTGGCAAGTGTCTACCAGGCAAAAATAATGGCTTTATGCAGTACACAATCCCATTGCTCATGATAACCGTCCAGTAGATAATGGCTCGTTTCTTCACCGTTCGCAGATACTGCAGCAGATTGGTAGAAAGACGGGACTCTGAGACCCTTTGAGAATCGAACTCCAGAATGCTGTCGGTTAGACTCCGTATCTTGTCTCTGGGAACATAATCATCAAATATATAATATTATTGTATGATTTAAAGAGCGAGAACGTGAGCAATGGAAACATGGCTTCTCAAAACAATGTAGAAGAACAGCCCAAGATATAGAAAGATGGAAGTTATCAGAGGAAGCCTGTACAAAGAACAACAATCTGACCAGGGAAATGATCTTGCTATATGTATATAATTAGCCGATAATTATTAGTAGTACTTAGCAGATTAATACATGAAGTGAAAACTGTATTTAATTATTATTAATATTATAATTTTAATATTGCGCGCACGGAGGAATGTGAAACTTGGCATAGTAAAAGTCTATATGAAGAAAAAAGTGCAGAAAGCTAAAATTTATAAAAAAAACGGTCGAATTTTGACAATGACTGGAGTACTTGTAAATAATAATCATATTTGGTTTTTAAATTAAAAGTATTCATGGAACTATAGGTATAGTGAATAAAGGCTGTATGTTGTTCTTGGTAAAAAAACATGTGTATAATAATATTTCCTACGTAACTGGCCGCTGGGACCATAAGTCAAGACATTAATAAAATTATAAAAAGAACGACGCACAAATTAAAAACATTAATATCAACTAACATGTACAAAAACATACAAAATAGCTTGACCGTCCCAATCTGACCGGATACTCCCAAAGATAGCACCACCATAGCCGCTACCAGATCTCCTGTCTGCGGGCATCTGACGCAAACAAACCATACCATAGACACCAGGAATACGTAGAAGTTACTCAAGGACATCAAGATTGTTATTAGGTAGAAGTAGAATGGGATACCTGGGAGAAATAAGAATGATTAGAGGCAAAACAAAGTCAAGAGAAAGAAGAGATCATCTAATGATAGCCTTTAACTAATTCATGGACACTAGACTGTATTGCATAGGGTTCAGTGAATCTGTCAAAGTCACTGTCTATTAAGCTCTTACGTATATCTATTAACATTTAGGTGTTATATATTTTCGCGGGTTCTTCACATTTAACTTTCATTAATTTGTGAGACGGCTAATATGGCAAACGCGCTTAATGACATTAAGCTATCTCTCATCCTTTCATATTCGTCGTTTTTTCACCTCACACTTGGTGTGGAAGTTGCAGGACTAGCATTATTCTTAGATGTAGAATTAAAATTTGTATAGAATGTGCAATCTTTTGGTGAAATACACCATCCGCCGCTCTTCTAACTTGGTTGCCAAAGTTGGATATTTTTAAGTTTGTACGTAAGTACGTAGATATAGTCACTGTTAGAGACGGTTGAAAGCTAAGGTATTGGAAATTTATTATTTCTATGGTTGAAAGTATAGGAATATATCCTGCGCACTCATAGATCCCTCCAGAAAAAAAGATCCAGAAAATTTAACGTAATTGAAAATATAGAAACAAACATATTTGCACAATATTTTACCTTTTGTGTACTTGGTGTCAATATTGAGAGTGAGTACTCTCAGAAACACTGACACATTCCACATCATTGTTGGCATGTCGCAGTACTCCAGCCCGAATTTACGAACCGTTTGTAGCATTGTAGAATGTAGTAGACTATAGATTCAGTGTCTATGTGCAATCAAATAGAATAGTGTTTGAACAGCTCACTAAAATAAAAGCCAATCGAAAATAAAATTCGAAAATCGACGACGAACCAACGATCGATTTTAATGAGTTATCAATTTGCAAAGGTTATAATTATAAGGTATTATATCTTAGACCTCGAGTAACTAATAAGTTAGCTGTTTAAATTTATGATCAGGGGGCGTATGCGGATCTCCTAACTCACCTGAGCAATCCAAATGCGGTTGAAAAGTAATTTTCTTTACTTAGAATTTTCAAAAAAAGAAAGAAAGAAAAAGGTTTTATTTTGTAACTTCACAAAGGACAAAAAAAATAAACGAGATAGGTTTGAATATGCCAAAATAAGGTGCCTATCTCAGCTGACGCTGTAGCAGAGTAAATTGCTGCAGCGCTAGTATTCTGATAGACCCAACTTCTGAGACAACACTACAATTGAACACTGAACACTACATTTGGATAGCATTTGGATTGCTCTGTAAGATAAGAGCTCCGCATACGCCCCCTGCAAATTACCTCATTATTCAATGCCAAATTGATTATTAAAAAACTTATTTTCTTACAATTTTTTAAAGTACTACTTTCAATGAAAACTGCACATAAAAGTCAAAAAAGATTTATGATCCATCTATGATAATTACGGATTTTAAACAGGCAAAAACTAGTAAAAATTAACCTACATCAACAACAATGAAACGAGTGCACCTTAATGAAGCTTTTCATCAAATATACCTTTACGGAGAAATAATTAATTACCTACGTAGGCGTAGTTAGTGGTAGATAATTACTTACGTTGCAGCTAAAGGGCTGTTGTTTAATCCTTCACTCCATACAATAAACTGGTGAACTTTTATTTAAATTAAGTTTAAATATTGTTATAAACTGTTTTAAACGGACTGTTTTAAATTAAGCATCTGTTGCAAATTATCGAATGGACATGTCTTGTCACCGCCTCAGACTCTTTTTTGCTAACGTCTCACTAAAACTGACGGTATTTGTGTAGTTTGAAAACTCAGACTAGGCTTAAACTTACAAGAAAATCAAAATCGATTCATCCGTTTAGGAGCTGCGATGTCACACTAACACTTTTTCGTCTGGGATACAAAATACATTATTGTTATATTAGTTCCTGACGAAACAGGCTAAGGTCTGAGACCAGTCTGCCTAGTCATCAGTTAGGATTTAAAATACATATTTACAGTGTATGGAGTAGTCCCAAAAATCGGCGAGTACTTCAGCTGTTCGGTGGATGAATTTTCCCAATGCACTAATTATACAAGTCGGTGTTCGTGTTGAAAGTCCTTCAAATGTCCTTGTACAATATTTGGTGGTCCTTGAGCTTAATATTATTTTATGTATTTAATATTAGCACATTATTTTAATATTATTAATTGCCTTTATTTATTCTACACTAATCACTTTCTATATCTTCCGGCTGAAATGATGATGATGATGATGATGAATCATTTTACTTGTTAAAAATCGGCGCCAGGCACCCTTACCTTTTTTTGTGGCCGGGGGAGTCAGGCAAACGTACAAAACATTTAATACAGTATTTTTTTGTTGGGATCCTAGTTAGTCTTATAGTGGTGTTTGGATTTAATTGCAGAGACAATTTATTTTCTAAACCGATAGGACTTCTTCCAGTCAACCTTTTTTAAATAGGGCTTTATAAATAAAAAATATCTTTAAATTAATTTCTATTTTATGCCTTTTGTATATGTATAAATTGATAATAATAATCTATAAATTGATGTAACATTTATTATTTTAATTGATATAATAATTGAAATTTAAAGACAATAATATTGAAATTTTTTGACCTGTAATTTATATTACCAATAAATGTGTTTATCTGTTTATGAAAACATATTTCGATGAAGCTGAAATTTTTGTTGAAACTTTATATGTTGTTCTCCATCAATTGGTGTAGTTCGATGTTTTATAACTATATTTATTGATTTTTGTTTCTTACATTTTATGATAGTCTAATGGTAGGACGCAATTGACAAGTCAGAGGTCTCGAGTTCGATCCCAAGGCTCTGACTTTCTGTAAGTTATGTGCGTAATATAAATTACTTATAAGTTGCTAAAACGGTGAGAAAAAACATCGTGTCGAAACGGGCGGTTTAAACTCTGACACCAGGTTGTTCACACGATAAGAAGAAGAAGAATATCTTCAATGTGCGAGCAAGACAGCAGATTAGCGAGTTGGATACTCGGGTACGGCCTTAAACATAGCCCACAACTAGTTTCAATCCTGTGTGCTAAATATAAACTTGAGCGAGTGTTATCTGTGCTGTAATGGTGCAAAATATCTAACACCGACGTTCGTTAGCATGCATACAGTGTGTAGTCGTATGCCTGGCATCAGCGACCACGGAACTGCACATGTCATCACAGTAGTCCAACAAATTATGAATAATTACCTCCTGATACTCCTAATTATATATATTAGTAACGAATCATCATACCTCCACGAACCAAGCTTATGGTAAGTGGTGTCATTGTTAACGATGCAAGATGCAGCACACCTGCCTTAAAAGCAGGAGAACGCAAGTTGGACGATATCCGCAAGATTGGTCCCCCTAATAGGTTTCACCGAACACCATGCCGGAGGCGACTTAGCCGTAATAAGTCGCTTGGCGCCAAGGCTTTACCCAGCTACAGCTGAAGCAGCTTGGGAATTTGTCACTGCTAGCAGCAGCTGCTACTAAATAATAACTTTACTGAAAAATTTTATATTTCGTGTCTACACTATGCCTAAATTCTATTAGGTAGGTAACGTAATATTGAGCCAGCATAACGTCATATAACCATCATCTCCCTGCCCTTTTCCCAATTTATTTGGGGTCGACGCAGTATGTCCTCTTTTTCCATATATCGTTATCACCCGTCATCTCAGTAGTTACTTCCTTTCTCGCCATATCATTCTTCACATAATCCATCCATCTCTTCCTAGGTCTGCCTCTTTTCTTGTATCCATCCACATCCAATCCTAATACTCTTCGCACTACATGATTTTCCTCTCTTCTCATCGCATGCTCATACCAAGACAGCCGGTTACTTTTTAATTTTTCAGTAACCGGTGTTACTTTCAGACTCCCTCTTATATACTCATTTCTAATCTTATCCATTCTGGTCACACCACACATAGGTACCTCTTAACATTCTCATCTCAGCTGCATGCAATTGTCTTTCATTCATCGCTTTTATTGCTCCAACACTCTGATCCACACATGACGGCAGGTCGAATCATGGTCTTATAGATTTTACCCTTTAATCTTAGGGGTAATTGTGGATCACAAATTGTCCCCGTGACCTGCCGCCATTTCATCCACCTACGTCTTATAACCGTCAGTCAAATAAAAAAATACATAAATAAATAATACATGAGGAATTAGAAACGGTAACACCAATGAAATGAAACAGTCGAGACTCCTCCTAGTTTTATGATCTGACTGATGTATTATAATCAACTTTTTTCTGTTCAGAATGAAACTTCTACCTCTACCATCGTAACGTCCAAAGTTAATTGAATCGAGTAAATACCGCAGTTCGGTATTCCGATTAATTCCATGTATGTAGCACCGATGCATCGGTTGTTTGTGTAATCGATTCAAAAGTTATTAGCGTTCGCTTCGATTCGTTTACAGATGCAATCGGATTCTAATGACTTAAGTCTGAGTTATGAGATGGTTAGTTATGTAAAAATTACATATAAATGACTGTTCAACAGTAGATAATAATAGATATTATCAGCAATAGCTGAATAGCAAATACTAATAGCAATAGCTATTCAAACTCGCGAGCAAGACTCGCGAAGACTAGCATATAAAATTTAGACAGTATCACTAATGCCTTTTAGAAATTATTAGGATGAACCACGTGAGGATATATACATAGACTCACGCCTGTATTCCCTAGAGGGTGTGCAGTACACCCACGTTTTGCCAGCTATATTATAAGTCCCATGTAATAGGAGGCGAGCCTATTGCCATTAACCGGGTACACTTCCCGTGACTCCGTGCTGCTACTGATAATTTTCGTAATGGAAAAACTCAATAACACTATGCCCGACCCGGGGATCGAACCCAGGACCTCGTGCTCAGCAGTTGCGCTTGCTATCACTAGACCAACGAGGCAGTCCATAGAGAGAGGATACCATGAAATAAAAGACGAGACAATTTTTCTTTTGTGTTTTAATCCGTAGATTATTTTTTAGATCTATATTATAAACTCAAGTACGTTAATGCTCAAGTATCCATAAATCTGTAATCATAAACATTAATAATACGTTTTTATAATAACCACGTTTTTGACCAAGCTTTTAGGACAAAATGTTGTGTCTGCTGTTGATCGTTGAAGAGTTCCTTTACCTGAAACTAATTCTGGATATCGCAGGTCACGCTTATCATAAAAATGCATTGTCATCGCAACTGAACCAACATACAAAAATTAAACTCCGTAGAATAAGAGAAAATAGTTCTAATTCAGCTTGTAAGATTTGATCCGAACATTCATATACTATAGTGTAATGAAAAAAATGGTTTTGTCATCAAAACTAAAGCTGTAAACCAAATATCAGATCAATCTGTCAACAGGAAGGGGGTGAAATATTAATTACTAAATTTGAACCAAATAATAAACAGGTCAAGCTAAGTAAAACCGTTTAATAATAAAAAAAAACCGGCCAAGTGCGAGTCAGACTCGCGCACCGAGGGTTCCGTACAAACCTGCTAAAAATTTAAGATTTTCGGAATTTTTCCTATATGTGTACTTTATAACGTTGCTTCATGCCAAATTTCAAGATTCCAGGTCGTCTGGAAGTATCCTTTAGGTTTTGATTCCCTTGCGAGTAGTTGCGAGTTTCAAAATATGCGGCTTTAATTGCTGTATCTTTTGATTGCGTTGACGTAGAAGTTTGATTTTGTTACAGCTTAAAGATATTATAGACTTGAGTATTTGTTAAGAATTTCAATATAATACCACTACGCGTTCATGAGTAAAGGGGTAATAAGTTTAAAATTATTAAAAATATTTTTATTATATGATGTAACTAAAAATTTATGCTTTTCGCAATTTTTCCTTTATCTGTGTTATAAGACGTTGCTTCGTACCAAATTTCAAGATTCTGAGTTCACGGGAAGTACCCTGTAGGTTTTGATTCCCTTGCGAGTGTCGAAAATTTGCGGCATAAACGGGAGTATCTTTTGATCGCGTTGACTTAGAAGTTTGATTTTTTCACAGCTCCAAGAGACCATAGACTTGAGTATTTGATATGAATTTCAGCTTGATACCTCCACGCGTTCCTGAGAAAAAAGGTCTTGACAGACAGACAGACAGACAGACAGACAGACAGACGGACAACAAAGTGATCCTATAAGGGTTCCGTTTTTACCTTTTGAGGTACGGAACCCTAAAAAACACTTTTTCACCAATTAAAATTAGATTTTAAACAAAACATATAAAGAAATAAAAATTAAAGTGTAACCAAAAAAATAGTAATATCTTCGCAGCCTAGTATTAAATTATTAGTATCAAATTGGTCCAATGTCGTGAAACCCATCTTCTCATAGCAGTCTGTAGTCTTATCCTCCTCTTCTTCTTCTGAAGTTGTGATGGTTTTAGAAAGCATGTCTACATTGCCATAGTCTTCATTTAAAAACTCAACTTGAAATTCATCTGTAGGCTCTGATACCTCTTTATTTGCTACATCATGGTCCGTGGAGTCCGATTCAGGATCAACTTCGACGAATATTGTTACCTTATTGTTACCATTTCCATTTTCAAAGCTTCTTCTTTATCCTCGATGGGATAGTTAATCATCTTAAGAAGGTCTAATTTCTTCATCTAGGCTTGACTTACACGACTCATGTTTACATAATTTGATTTTCTTGTCTTAAAAACTGCGAAATACTGTTATGAAAGGGCTGCGAAGACTTACTAATTGTTGACACCTTGGAACGCCTTGGAAGTACATCATAGGCAAAAAAAAACCTCCAAGGTTGACACGAGCAAAATTTTCCATGTCATACGCACAGACTTACTAGGGATACTTGGTCATACGCTACGCATTCCTAACAAACATTTAAATTTAAGAAAAAGAATATTTAATCAAAACGTGGCCAGTACCTACAACAAAAAAATCTTAACCATGCAGTATTTATACCTACATTAGAAGCTTGTAATAAAAAAATATATAACTTCTTCAATATAATACATTTCTACATACTAGACCTAAGAGCAGTATAAGCAGAGTAAATGCCTCTAATAACAGCCATGAGTGATGTAAAGCTCAACGTGGTGATACCACCAGCAGACAGAGATAAAGTCTTCTGGGAATTCTGGAGCATCACCAGAACCAGCTTCATGTTGGCTTTGTCGAAATTCTCCCATTTACAATCGTATACTGTTTCTTTAAATAAGATGGAAGCATCCATCAATCGCTGGCCAGCAAAACAATCCATGGCTACCTGTGAAATATTTTATTTATTCTTCAATTAAATAGCATCACACATACATTCATAGAAGATCTTTTATTTTATAACAATAGTGGCTTCATTATGACGTATGGCTTCTCTAACACATAATTCATTTATGGATAAAATAATCCCACAAATTTGCTGGTTTTAATTGAGATAAAGATTTTCGCGAAATTATCTTTATTCTGGTCAAATATTATCCCACCAAACACATTTTCATGTAAAATGTTGCCAAGACGAGACGATATGGCTCGCACTGTAAAAAAGTTATCAGATCTCATGTAGAGCCAAGCTAATAACACTACACGCCCGAACTCTACAAGCCCTAACTTCACAAACTTCGCACCTTAGTCAAAATATTATGTGGCTATACGACCTATTCTTCTTTGCGGACGTCTCATACAAACTTCCATCCCCTTATTAAAGGGGTAGGGGATAAAAGTTCCAAGTTTTAGAGCTGTTGACTGTTACAGGATACCTGAAGATAAAATAGTTACCTGCATAAATGCAAAAGGCATCTGCAGAAACGTATTCTCTAACTTCCCCAGCAACTCTGCTATGATTCCAAGAATCAGCAGCACGAAGCCCATGGCTATTGCTCCTCTAAACACGACCTCGACTTGTTTCAGCAGATTAATAACAATCCCATGACGAGCGATGATTTCTTTCAACCGTTTCTCTACAAACTTGTTTATAACCAATTTATTTTTTGTTTCATCAAATTTTATATCTGGGTCAGTAGTTTCTCTTTCTTTTTCCGCATGTTTGATGGCATCTGGCCATAAACACAGCATTTCTTGGCTCAGAGCTCTCATCTGAGACTCTGTGTAGCCTGTAATGACGATTAGGTAAGCTGTCACACTCGCTGGCACGTAGCATATGAAGAATACACCACCGATAGTCATAAAGTATGCGATCTCAAAGTTTGGCGTGTCAAACATTGGTTCCAAACCTGAAAATGGAAATTTTTCCTTAATAAGTAGTTAAACTTTACTATGTAGATAGGTAACGTGGTATGACCGTTGGACTGACAAGTCATAAATCGTAGGCTCGAACCCCAGACACGTACTTACTTCAAACTTTTCAAATTCATGTGCGTTTTAGAAATTAATTAGATACACTTGCTACAATTTTTCAACGATGTGGAAAGCCATGTCAGAATTCTACGGGTGGTTTAAAATCGAACATTGACATTGATTTTCATTACCCGACTACAAAAAAAGGAGGGTTATGATTAATATTATTTACCATAAATAACATAGAAGTTCTCAGGCAGGTTCCTTCCAGAAAGAAAAAGCGGGCTTGAGAGATACACGACCCCGTTTCCGACCAATACCATCCAGTAGATGATGGCTCGTTTCTTCACGTTCCTCAAGGAGCTCATAAGGTTTGAGTGGAACCGACTGCCTTTAATTATGTGGGAGTCATATTCCAGGTAGTCTTGTGCGATCTTCTTAGTTTTTTCACTGAAAATACAACCTCTTAAAAACAAATCTACTGCTTCTAATCTAAATCTTTATTAGCAATGGTTTTTTAATCTGAAGCTGATTTTTTTTAAATCCAATATCCAAATAAGCCATTGGGAAAGATAGATAAATAGAAAGAAAGAAAAAAGTATAATTATTTAATAAGAAAATTTGAAAAAACAACTGATACGGATGGGATTCGAACCCACGATCTTCGACATACCGTGTCGACGCTCTAACCGCTGAGCCACCGTATCCCATCGGCATCAATCGAAATTTCAAATCTCTTTTACACGCCTAAGGCCTAAGTTTTATCCCCCCTGAGCAGAGGCACTTACATAACACAAAATACATACACAAGCAAGAAAAAAAATTAAAAATAAAGCAAAACATAAAAAAAAGAACTTATCCAGCCAGCTATCTAGCTTTAACTTATTTTAACAAAACGTCTCGACAAAAAAAATATTTAGAGTATGTATATGGAATGGATAATACATATACAACGTTATAATTTGTTGTCCCGAAAGCCGAAAGTAGTTTGTTCAGAATCAGTAACAGAATCGATTCCAATGGTTTTGCCAACCAACATGCCAAAAAATATTAAGGTTGGACCACCCATTTTTATTACGAAAATTGGCGCGCACACCAAACAGGGAGGTCAATCACTCGCCATCGCCCGGCACCAGTGTTTGGGTGCGTTGGCGTTATTTTCATGCGTTATTGGACAACTTTGGGGGAGGCCTATGTTCAGCAGTGGACGTCTTATAGCTGAAATGATGATGTTGATGATGAAGGACAACTTTTGGAGCTCGTCACCACTTCAGTTTTTATTATTTTTTTATTTAGTATTTTCTTTTATCTTTTAAATCAAATTCAAGTTGGGGTGTTTCGCCTTTCGGGTCACAAAATTCTGACTTTGTATATATCGAAAAGCTTCTGTCTATTAATAAAGAATGACTGATACATCACTATCAAAAACTGCAATAGAAGCCACTTACATATAAAAGCACATATACAACAGCTTGAAGTTTCCAATCTCGCCAGTTATGCCCAAAGAGATGACCACCATAGCAGCCACCATGTCTCCCGTGATCATGCATCTATAGAACACGAACCACACCATGGACAACAAGTACACGTAGAAGAAGCATGCGGCCGTCACTGTTGTTATGAGGTACGAGATCAATGGTATACCTGGTAATTAGAAACAAAGAAATTATCAGATCATCATCATCTGCCTAGCCTTTTCCCAACTATATTAGGGTCGGCTTCCAGTCTTACCGGATGCAGCTGAATATCAGTGTTTTACATGGAGCGTCTGCCTAACCCCCACAACCCAGATACTGGGTTACACGATACTTGGTAAGACTGGTTGTCAGACTTTCGGGCTTCAGACTACCCGTAACGACTGTCAAAGATCTATAATTGACAGCCGGGGCCAACAGCTTAACGTGCTATCCGAGGCACGGAGAGTGATAATTAATTTATAAAACGCACATAACTTACGAAAAGTCTTACGTGCGCGCCTTGGGTTTGAACCCGCGACCTCTGACTTTTTTTTTTTTTTTTTTTTTTTCAGAAGGGGAAATGCGCCTTATGCATACCGTCCCGCTCGGGGATGCGAGACGGTTATGTCGGGCTCTCCGTCCTAGAGATGGTAGGCGGCCAGCATACCGACTAAAACCCCTTCTGTGTCACCTCCTTTCCGCATAGTGGCGGGAACGCGGTATCCCTAGTGTACTACATCCGCGAACCCGCCGCGGACGTCCGTCACCGGACCCTCCTTGGGGTGGGGTGATTGCCACACCCACCCACCGTGACCACTTAGAGGACCATGTGCAATGAGCGCCAGACGACCCCGAATCTGACGCCCATGGTCCTCACCTCGGCCGCAGAGGATAGGGAGAGCGGCGCATCGTAATACCGACATTCCTCTTCCTCTGGCGACCTCTGACTTGCCAGCCAACGGTCTCCACCACTAGGCTATCACGATTATCAGATCAATATTCAAAATTATCATATTCCAGTGTCGTGGTGTCGTGGTGGCGCATTGGTGACGGAGCTGCTTTGCAAGCACATGGGTGTGGGTTCAAACCTGGCATGTACCAATATGACTTTTTCAATGTCATATGTACTTTCTTAGTTAATCTAAGACCACTGACTAACGGTGAAGGAAAACATCGTGAGGAAACCTGGCTTTTATAGTCTGAAATCGCCAACACGCAGTGAGCTAGCGTGGTGATTAATGCTCAATCTTTCTCGGAATGAGAAAAGGCCTTTGCCTTGCAATGGGACAATTACAGGCTGATTATTATTTTTATTAATGTGTTATATTTTTATTAATTATATTGTTTGTCACTTAAAACAAACCATTTTTAAACTTTTTACTAATCAAATTTGATCTTACCCTTATCATACTTGCTGTCAATATTAACTGTTAGGACTCTCATCAATATTGCGACGTTCATCAGCATTGTTGGTAGCTCGCAGTATTCCAATCCGAAACTTCGGAAACTCTTCCACTTCTCCTTTATACGAAACATGATTATTTTCCAGAAAAATCTGCTTTATTGCTGATATCCTTTGTCCTATTTAGGGGTGCTCAATGGTGTGCTGATCAGGGAGCTTACACTTGAAGAATGAACCAGATGGCCAGAAAACAGCGTGCACTAACTGGCACGCGCTGCAGCTTTAATTATTCATCCATATTGGAATAAAATTTTCTTACAAAGTTTGAAATACGTAAACAGTACCTATATTATCTTATATGATACTATAGTCTGTCCAATGAAAATTGGCAAGTAGCGCTATTTCTTTAAAAAACGGTTGATCAACAATTTTGTTTTGTGTCAAAGTTTAAGCTGAAACTTTGAAATAAAGACAAATACACCCAGACAACAATATGTGACTATGATGCGTGGCGCACATGCAATGAAAAAGCCCACCTTACGTGGCGGCGGCGGTGAACCGTGCCGGACGGCTTGCGGGTGCGCGGCGAAGGACGCTTCGGTGCGACGCGGGAAGGCATACAGGAGACAGTATTTATCTACTTAAAAAAATAGTGTTCTCTTCGCTGTATTACAAACATATTATAAGAGGTAAATTTTGTTTGTATGTAAAAGTTAATCTCTAGAACTAGGTACTAAACCGATTCCAAAATAGAAACAAAAACATTTATGACAATAGCAACACTATCTTTAAGAATAAAGGCTAAACCGAAATCCACAGGAACGCAGTCGCGGGCAAAGAGCAGCGACTTCTCTAGTTCGTAATTTCTCGCCAACTTAAACACGACGCACTACAACCATACTCTGTCTATAATCATGTTTTCATGGTGATGACAGTTCTCACACCTGATAACTGACAACAATTCCTCGAACGCCTCGCACTAATAACTGTTTACCGTGTTTTTTTACTAACATACAATTTTTTAAAAGGTTATCTGTAAAGTATGTAGAAGGTAGGATAGCTATTGAACTTTTTAGGGCGACCACTGGGATAAATTTAAGCCGTCGCAACTTCAACGACGAACTCCCGCCTCGCAAAGCCGCCATCGCCAGTACAATTTTGACATTGCACTTCTAAAATGACACGTTCCGTATGGATAATAAACAAAAGACTGTGAATGCACGGCGCGTGTGATACGGATAACGTAGCGGCGCTCACTGTCACTGCTACTCTAGAAACAAGTCCGCTCGCGTGATCCGTCGCGCGGACACACGAGTGTGCCCCGTCGCCCGCTCGGGGCGGTCTCTGCCGTCCGCGCCGCGTGCGACGGTAGATCTACCTCAAACGGCGCTACTATACAGCAGCTATAAGATGACATGAAATAACACGCCACGCGGACGCCTGCGCCGTGCATCCGCTTTTTGCAGCGGATAAGTCAAATCAAGGTGGTAGAGCAATCAGCAGGATCACGTCACACTAGGATGGATATTTGAAAACGCGTGAACACGCGTCTGCCTATCCCAGACGATTCCTCGGCTATAAAAAGGGTATAGAAACTGTGAC
Source organism: Protodeltote pygarga (assembly GCA_936450705.2). NCBI lineage: Eukaryota > Metazoa > Arthropoda > Insecta > Lepidoptera > Noctuidae > Protodeltote > Protodeltote pygarga. The sequence continues at coordinate 1,258,365 of OW388264.2, read as the reverse complement.
AGAAACTGACCCAAGATTTCTTGTCCACTAAGGGTTCACGATTATCCACCCCGTTCGGAATTGATAGATTTGTGGGTATCTACCCTAGAGTAGCTGTTTTAGGGTGGATAAACAAAATAACCTGCCTCAGTTTAGGGTGATGTTTAAGTGCAAATTAGATAAATTGATTATTTAGGGACATAAATAAATAAAATAAAGAAATAAATATCATTTATAAATACAGGCTCAGCACAATCTAGCAAGAGTGAGAGATCGGAGAGGGCAATTATTGGATCTACACCATGGGTTCGCAGCCAGGGAAATTTGAGCGATTTTTTTAACTGTTTTTGGGACGCGGGTTTAACATTTTAAACGTGACGTTTTATGACGTTCAAACAGTTATAGGAATATTTTTGAACTCAACAATATTCTTTCTTTTCTTAAATTTTCTTTATAAATGTAGCTATTAAGTCTATTAAGTCCTGATGAAATCACAAGTGTAGTAAAACCGCATATTAAGATAACATTTAAAAAAAGTTTCTAACACAAATCACTTGTAAGTTTATTACTATCCGTTCAAATACTAGATTGATGGTAACCATAGATTAAAAGTTAATGTCGTCTATTGTGTGCCGTCGTAATGTAACGTACTAGTTAGTCATTTGTTGGAATAAGTTAAAACGTGTACTTACGCGTTTTAACTTTTTATTTCCGACAAATAAGTCAATACGGTTAAACTATAATTATTACTCAGTAGTTCAATATTAGGGTTCAATGGAAAAGGGTTTTTTTTTCACTGTTCTTCTTTTTTTCTTTATCGTATGATAGATGAACGACTTGGTGTCAGAGTTTAAACGACCCGTAGGTCTCTGACATGGTTTTACACATCTTTGAAAATCTCTCAGGTTTACTGGTTTCCTCACGATGTTTTCTCTCTCACCGTTTTAACAAGTAATAATTAATTACTAATATGCACATGAATTCCAAAAGTCCTGAGTTTCGAACCTACGTTCTTTGACTTGGCAATCCAACGTTTCACACCACTAGGTTATCACTGCTTCTTTTTTTTCTTTTTTTTACTAAGAAAACGTGCGTTTAACCGCTTCGTGCCAAACGTATAAATAACGCTTTGTGCCTCGGGGAGCTAGGAAAGCCCTCGGCCTCTCGCCGATCGAGCCGATACGTTCCATCGGACGATAAGAGTGAAGTAAGAAGAAGAAGGAAGAAGAAGTGAGTGTTAGAGAGTTGTGTGTGTGTTTGTGTGACCTGTTTTACGCACACTATTGTTTACTATATTATATCCTGAACTATTTGTGATAGGTATAGGTAGTAATAAAGTAAAATGATAAATTCGTTCGTAACTACAACATTTATTGACACAAACATCAAACTAAAATTAGCTGTTGTTAAATTGTGATTTATATCATTGACCGCAGCGTTGTGTAAGCGGAGTACGCCGATCTGATAATGGACATGAAACAACTAAAATTCAAGATGACCATACCGCCAGCTGACAACGTCATAGTCTTCTGTGAGTTCTGCAGCATCACCAACACGATCTTCTTATTGCTTTGATTAAAATTCTCCCATCCACAACCGTAGATCGCCCGTTCGAATTCTTTGTTTGCGTCCATGATTTTCTGACCCAAATAACAATCAACAGCTACTTGGATTAAAGTGAATGGTAGCTGCAGAAATGTGTTTTCTAACCCACCGAGTAATTCAGCTATGAGCCCTATAATTAGGAACAAGAATCCAATAGCATTTGGCCCCCTCATCACATGCTCAATTTCCTTTAAGAGATCCACATTCACCGCGTGTCTACTTATAATATTTACTAAGTTCTTCTTTAAAAACTCATTCAATATGTATGTTTCTGAAAGGTAATTTTTTGAGAATTTCCCTTTGGAGTATATTGATTCAAGGCAACCAAATTCATTGACTCTTTCTTGAGCATCTTCCCAAAGATGGACCATTTCTTCGCTTAAGGACAGCATTTGAGCCTCGATGTAGCCTACGATGACAATGAGGTAGACTGCTACGTTTGCTACCGTGTAGCAAATGAAGAACACGTCAATTCCCATCACTACTGCGGCTATTTCGTAGTTTGGTGACTGGAACATGGGTTCCAATCCTAAAAGATAAACATGTATAAGTATCTTTAATATAAACAGTACCACCTCTTTGTGTCGAGATAAACACTTGCTAATGTAGCTCGGTTTTGTAGATCCAGGATTCCTTTAATATGTAATACAAAATTACCTTCCAGTACACCGAACTCATCATTCGCAAAGTAAAAGATAAAAAACACTTCAGTAATGCGAAATAACTAACCATAAATCACGAAGGCGTCTACAGTCAAATGCTGGCCTGGCATGACTATAGGCTTAGCGACATATAACACACAGTCCACCATTAACACCACCCAGTAGATGATGGCTCTCTTCTTCACCTTCCTCAATGCCTTCGCCATGTTAACGGAAAACCTGCTCCCTTTGACAACTTGAGAGTCGCAAACAAAATATTTTTCTGACAATTTCTTTAGCTGTTCTCTGAAAATGATTATAGATATGCCATTACTTTCTTTAATATATTAAACCTGATGATCGTTTTGATAGTTTTCAGAGTGCACGCTAGTCACACCCAATTAATCTTCTTGAGGTGTAATTGTGTCCATGCCGTTCAATCCATCTTTAGAGCATAGACTTGTTATCAATCCCTAACTTTGGCAGCTTGGTGAAGCAGTACTTTAAACCAGAGTAACAACTTTGCCTATAACAGGCGCAAGTAAGTCCGGGTTTGGAAAATCTTTGGGACGACTTAAGTCAAGTACCAGCTTAATGCCTTGCATTCGGTAAAAAGGCGAGCTATAAGGCTGATCGGCAATGATGCGCTAACGAAGACTCAGAAACTACAAAGCGTATATCACCACCGCAAAATTGCCAACCTATTATAATTCAACAGGCTTCACTTCTTTATCATCTCATGCCAAGCCTTCTATAATACTAAAGATTACACTTCTTTATCATTTCATCCGTTTGTTTGTTCTACGATTTTCTACTGGACATCGAGTTTTATGTCTAGCTACCGTCCTTACCTGGTATTATCTCTATTTCATCTTAAGTAGGTTCGTAGTTAAATACACCCCATTTTCACTTATTTTCATAATATTAAAAAACTAAAATTAGTCTTACTCAAGAAACATCATGTAGAATAGCTTGATGACCACAACTTCGCTAGTAGTGTTGAGAGAGAAGACGATCATGGCCGCCACCAGGTCACCGGTCTCATGGCATCGCCAGAATGAGAACCAAAGGCCAGAAATCACGTACACGTAGATATACATGACGGAGAAGATTATCGTTGAAATGTAGTAGATTATTGGGATTCCTGCAAGTAGGTAAGTGTCTCGTTACTCGTCGACCAGATTTGTCGACTGATTGTATTTTACTGCACTGTCTGATTCTCCAGGATAGCAAGATGAGAGACGGTTGGGTGGTAGGGAAGAATTACAGGAAAATAAAATATTGCGTTAAACTAGATACAGTTACTATCCAAATGGATATCCTCTCTTGTCCTATTGACAACCCCCTTGTTTTTATACACGCTAAGTATGCTATAGAGTATTCTTTCTGCTACTTATTTCGTAACTGAGCATCGTGCAATATAGTCTACAGCCTCAAAGCGACGTTATAGTTATTGTTCAACATTTGATTGATAAAATATTATCCTCATTTAGCTCATTAAATTCAATTTCTGATGTCTTGTAATGTAACTCAATGTGTTCTCTAATACCTTTATTTTCTACATATCCAAGTATTACTTACATTTTTCCTAACAAACAAATTCAATGAATATACATTTTTTACGTATAATATTGTCTTAATTTATAATTACTTAGTCTATTTTTAAAGTTACGTACGTTTTTTATTTCGTCCATCAATATTGAGTGTCAATACCCGCAGCATGGCTGATACGTTGGATATCATCGTCGGCAGATCACAATACTCCAAACCAAACTTACGAATTGATTCCCACATAGTGATCAATCTCTAATTTAGAACAATACAATGTCTAAACTGCTGTAAAAAGATTCTTAGGCATACCCTCTTCCAGAAGTTACGCAAGAATGTCCAAACAGAAATGGAATCGACGACTTACTTTTTCTAATAGAATAAATTATTTAACATCTCTGTAATTACTTCATAACTTTTTTATATTAAGTTCTCAACTTCTTCTGTATTATTCAATCAGAAACTTTTTATTACTATAATACTTGTCAATATTTAATGCTATGCTTCTATCGATTAGTAGGTTACTAATCTTTTTTTCCTGTCGTATATTTGACATAATTGCATAGGTAGTTAATTGTTCTTTGTATTGTATTATTAGTCTCCTTGTTTCTTTAAAATATATTATAAACAGTATTCGCTGCGACATAATCAAAAACTTGATTTCTATTTTCTTTTACTTTAATAATATGAGTAAAAGAAAAAAAAATTACAAACGTCTTTTTTCTGTTTCTCACAAAAACGCTGAAAGTCAAGTCGTTTTATTAAAATTCAGTAAGAAATGATATGGTCAAAATATTAATGTCGACGTAAAATCTAGTAAATCTACAAACTATTCTTCAGTATTTATCTACTTCATCGTGGTTCTTAGCGTCGTATACGCTGAGTATATTGACCTGATGACCTGCATCAAGCAGCTAAAGCTTAACATAAAGATCCCACCAGCAGACAGCTTCATTGGCTTTTGAGAATTTTGGAGCATCATCAGAACAGTTTTCATGTTACCGAGATTGTAGTTCTCCCACTGACAATCATATACAGCTTTTTCAAACTTTTGACTTGCATCGATTACTCTCTGACCTGTGAAACAGTCCATGCCAACCTGGATCAACGCAAATGGTACCTCTATATACGTGTTTTCTAGTCCTCCTAGAAGTTCTGCTATAAGACCTATTACAAGAACAGTGAATTCCAATGCCATAGCACCACTGAACACATTTTCAACTTGATGTAGTAAATTGATATTCCTTCCGTGAGTGTTGATTATTTCTTTGAGCCTATTTTCTATATAACTATTAATTATTTCATTTTTATCGTCACCAGTTTGTTGTATGTTATCGTCTAGGATGCTGATGGTTGATTTTGTTTTATAATAATGTTCTTCGGCATCTTCCCAAAGGCGTAATAGTTCTTCGGTTAGTGACAGCATTTGAGCTTCGATGTAGCCTGTGACTATAATGAGGAATGCTGAGATATTGGCAGGCAGGTAGCAAGTCCAAATAACTCCTGCCGTTATCAGTATAAACGATACTTGATAGTTTGGAGTTTCATACATTGGTTCCAAACCTGTAAACAAAGGTATATTTTTCAAAATGTAACATGATTGTTTTCTAAACACTTTCAAAATTGAGACGTGAGATGAAAGGAAAAGGTGCAGATGTTTGGGATAATAACAATATTTCCAAACCAACGCTCGGGAAAGATTCACTGTGATTCCTTTTTCGAGATCGTTACAAAATTCTCCATAAGAGTCTGAGATTACTTCTATCTTCATTGAAAATTTTATTACCCTGCTACATATTTTGAATGAAGACTTATAACGTCGTTCAAAGAAGTATCAAAACCCGACTCGATTATTTCTGCTGGGTAATTGTTAACATTATATTGGCCTGTCTAAAAGTAAAAATGTGGTGTCCCTTAACCTAAAGTTACTGAACATCTTCGTCAAAGCAAGTTGTTTTATTTGTAGAATAAATTGTGTGGAATCTCCAGACCACTGAGAGATCCAGACTACCTTAGTACTTAACCGACTTTACCAAGGAGAGGTAGGTAAACTTACCTAGGAGAACAAACATATCTTCAGGAAAATGTCTGCCAGGCATGATGATAGGTTTTATAACGTACACCACGCCATTCAGAATGATCACCAGCCAGAACACCATAGCACGCTTCTTGACCTGTCTCATGGTTACCAGCAGGTTGTTGGAGAACCGACTGCCGGGTACTACAGACGCGTCGCAAGCGAGAGATTCTGCTACTAACTGTTTTACTTTGCCACTGAAGGAAGATACAGAAGAAATAAAAAAATAATGAGTTAGTTAAATGAAAATAGGTTAATCTGAGGTGTCAAGCGCAGAAAAATAAAACTAGCAAATAGAAGAATATATTAGTGGTCTAGAGTGGTCGAAATTTAAACGCAATTCATTAAAGATAAATAAAGAAAATACATATTTTTATACATTTAAGCTTTTTGCGCTTCTCCATTTTAGCTATACCAAATCTCACACTCCTCTGTGCTTGCAGTGTATTCTTAAAAAGGAATCCATACTTTCGCTTTGCGTATTAGTAATTAATATATATGTTACAGTCAAAACCCTTAACCGGTCAAAACTACTTTTGTCTGGCAAAATCAGTCAAAAGTACTTTTGACCATAGGCTTCCGTCAATAGTACTTTTGACTGAAATAACAGTCAAAAGTGCTATTTCCCAATGAAGCTGGTCAAAAGTACTTTTGACCAACTGATTCCGTCAAAAGTAGTTTTGACTGGTCGTGTCAGTCAGTCGTGTTAGTCAGTCGTGTCAGTCGGTTATTTTATCATACAAAGTCAATTCTAAAAATAATTGAGCAGTCCAATAACTGAATGAGCGGTAAAAATGATGGAATGAGCAGTTCGATAAATAGTTCGGCAGATTACAATTCTGTGTATGGACTTTAGGGCACCCCGAATCGGACAGGTTAGGTTAGAAGGGGATGGCGGGGTCGTGTGAGCGAGCGAAGCGAGCGAATAGACCTCGCCTTCCCCTTCGTTGTTATTTTTTTTAAAACCAACCAGAAGTAGGAGCCCCGCGAAGCGGGGCTCCGTCAATTATATAATAAAGATTATTTTTATTATTTCATTTATTTAGATTATTAGCAAATAAAATCAATTTTATAGCTTACCAAAATTATCGTTTAAATGATAGCCTATCACAAAAACTATTTTACCACACGTAACTGCTCATTCAATATTTTGTACTGCCTCTTTAAATGAATGCCCTTTAATTTCCACTCCTAACGATTAAAAGTAATTTTGACTGACTATCTAGCGGTTAAAAGTAGTTTTGACCAGGAGCGTCAGTCAAATCCACTTTTGACCGCAAATTTACAGTTAAAAGCACTATTAACCAATGATTTACCGGCAAAACTACTATTGACCAACCTGTGCAGTCAAAAGTACTTTTGCCTGATTTTGCCAGTCAAAAGTACTTTTGACCGGCCAAGAGTTTTGACTGCAACATATACATATATTTAATGCGTTATATTAATTATGTTAATGCGTACCACTATAGAGCCTACTTCTGAAGCAGAAACAAGATAGATATTAAATTCCACAATAGCTCACCCATCTACTATATCAAGAGCAGCTTAGAAAAGCATTGATTTTAGCATTTACCAGTAGAGTACAGCACTGAAAAGATGATGATGAAGTGAGTACCTACAGTCGTACATCATTTCAGCCGGAAAACGCCCACTGCTGGACATGGGCCTCCTCCAAGGATTTCCATACAATATGTCGGTCCTGCGCTGTTCTCATCCAGTAACTTCTTCGTACATAATTATTTTCAAATATTTCTTCACGGTCACACGGCAAATTATAATTATCTTAATATCAATACCGACTTACATGTGCATAACCATATATATTAACTTCAGCGTCCCAAGCTCGCTGGAGCAACCCAATGAGAAAACAATGATGGCCGCCAACAGATCGCCAGTTACTGGGCATCGAATGAAGACGAACCAGAACATGGACACTAGGTACACGTAGAAATAACTCACTGCAATCGCCAAGAACAGGATGTAGGAGAAAAAGGGAATCGCTGAAAAGAGAAGGGAATTGTTATATTTGCTTGAGCTGGCCTTACTCATCTGCCTAGCCTTTTTCCCAACTATGTTGGGGTCGGCTTCCAGTCTTACCGGATGCAGCTGAATACCAATGTTTTACATGGAGCGACTGCCATCAGACCTCCACAACCCAGATATTGGGTTACACGGTACCCCTTGGTAAGACTGGTCTGGCCTTACTAAAGACAAGAATTAAAATGCCGCCATGTTGCCACAGATTACCGGCGGCGTTAAAAGCAATAAGTTGCGGCGTTTCGGATGGCGAGTAACGATTACCGGAAGCCCAATCGAAATTCTACCTACCAGGTCAACGCAGCATCTCCAATATGATTATACCATACCTAATATATATAAACAATGTAATAGATTGAACACAAGACCTCGCAAGACGCAAAAAAATTGAAATTCCGATACAATTTAATCGCATAAGCTGATCGTGGTCGGTTTTAGAAAAGCCCAATTATTTTTTTGCGAATTTCGAATTCGAACACTCGTCGAACAAAGTTTTTTAGTTTCATATTTTTTTTATAATGAAAAGGCACATGTTTGACCACGAACCCACTTGATGATAAGCGGCACTGTGGTCTACGATGGAGCGCACCTGCTTTTGAGATGTCTATCTATTCACTTCCCCAAATTACAATGTTGAATTTTATATTATTTCATGGAAGGAGTCACTAGGAGTAAATTGTTACATCCTATATATGATCAAAGCGATACCCCGTATGTTCTTGAGCTCACACACTCGTTTTTGCCTTCAGTCACAAAAAAATACAATTCAATGAAACTAAGAATCAATAAACAATCGAAAATTACAAATACTGATACGAATTCCATGACATTTTCACGGAATCCATTAGCACAGTTGTTACATTTCGCAATAGTCGTACCATCAGGCATTGAATATTTAATTTACATAACATTCATGATTAACTTACGTGTCTTATTCCGACTGTCTATGTTCAAAGTAAGGGCTCTCAACATGACAGATAAGTTCCACATCATGGTCTCCAGGTCGCAGTATTCTAATCCAAACTTACGTAACGTTTCCATGGCTAATGTCTTTATTTGTTGATAGTGCAAGCCTGCAATCAAACCGCTCGTGGCCTCGCCTAGACAAATACTGATGAAATTCTGCCTTAAACCATATAATAATGTTTAAAAAAATAATTTCTTCCATAGAAATCATTTTAATTGTTGCATTCTGATTTTGTGATTGTGATACCTGATCTGATTGTGTGATAATGATGATGAGAGTGTTTATATTTTTAAATGTTTTATTTCTAATTTTGTGTAGGTAATTATGGGAAAAAATATACTTCAACAATTTAATTAAATACAGAAATGCTATTTGAGAGCTCGACTATTGCTTTAACGCATAAAATTAAATCCATAGTGCGATGTACGACGTAAATCGATAGCTACGAGGGTTACCAACCACGGAAGCCCATCAGAAGCAGACAAGGTGTTGATTGCTGGTTTGTGACCTTATCCCATCATTTGTGACTTGTACGACACACTGAGAGAGAAGTTAGTTAATATTCTTCCTTTACTTCAACTACGCAATGCCTATTAGACTATTGCCTGTTATCCTTGTTACTGACATGCCGCCGGCGATTGCTCTTTTTTTTTAAAGTTGACAAATAAACGTCACTTCACACCGTCTTCTCTCTCATAGCAGGCAGAGAGAAACAAGATAGAAAAATAGGACAAACAATTTAGCATTCTCTCTATCAGAACAACGAGGCTTTTTCACATCTTAAGAGACTTAAATCTCACAATCAATCTGCTGAGCGCGTCTCATTGAAAATCATCTATGCACTACAATTATTGAAGTTTTTTTTGCTGTTATGGACACCCATTTGCGGACTGACCGCGTCTAAGATAGCTAGATGAGTGATTTACCGCCGCAATTCGAACTATTAATGCTTTATGATTAGCCAATGTCCTTGTTCGTTACGTAATATCTTGCACATGCACTTCAAATCATACAAAATGTTACAAACAGCCGCATTAGAGGCTTTAAAAAATAAGGCAAGGCATATTTTCCTTCACCGTTTTAACAAGTGATAATTAATTATTTAAAAGGAATTCTACTTTTGTGTTGTTTATGAGAGAGCAAGGTAAATATATTAAAATTAATCAATTCAGTCTTTTGCATTCCCTTACTTGACTTTTTATAGTCTTAATCCAATTAGTAATTTAAGCATAGCTGTGTAAGTTTAGGAACCTTGAAATATCATTAACAAATCAATTGAATTCACAATTATTATTTCCTTAAAATTCGGCAACACAATCTTTATAAGTACTTTAACTTTATATTTTAGGAGTTGAAAGAGGTTACAGCCAAGTTTAACTCATAATTTTCTTTTTTTGTAATTGCCAAAGATAAAGAAAATTATACAATCAGAAGGAAAAGTTTTAAAGTAGCATTACAAGTTACGCGAAAAAATGTCTGTTTTAATTTTAATGTTAAACGATAAGAAAGTTTAAATGTGTTAGTGTTATTTTAATTTTTGTTTTTAAACATTTGTTTTCAACTTTTTTATTTACAGATGCCATTAAATTCTGTATAGAAATGTAGATATTTAGCACGCCTTGTTTAGACCTTTTCTTAATTACAAAAATTAAACATTAAGAAAAAAAGGTTTTCGGCACTTGTATTATTTACTTACCTACTAAAATTATGGCAAAAAAAAAGTATGATACTTTCTTATTGTTTTTTTCTTTATTTTTAATTATTGTCTTTAAAACGACAAAGTAACTTTTTAATTTATGCACCACGCCCTTTTGATGGGAACTACCTCCTCTGTATTAACTGAACCACACTGCATTACCTTCAATATCTTTTGATACTCTGAGTGCACGGTAGTGTGCAGGGCAAAGTTCGCATACGTGTACTTTTTCCACGGACCGCTTTGAGCCATTTTGCAACTTAATTTTAATTCTGTATCGCAACTTCAATGATTCAGACGATATAAATACGTTGTTAGGATTAGATCAACTTCGAATTTAAAGGTCGCGTCAAAAAAAAAGGTTTCGTGTCATAAAATTTAAACACTATCAAGTGTAATGATTTTAAAAACTTAAAAATTAGAATATCACACTTTTTTTAAAATGAGTATTGATGAGTGATAATAGTATTTTTTTTAAAGTTTATTTAAAAAGAAGGATGGGTATGTTTAGCCTGTACCAATAACGATCAAGATGAAGCTGATAAAATTCATGCTACACCAGGAAATATCGAATCGTTTTAATTAACTTTACCTTAGCGATCTTAATTAGTTGATAGATTGTGCTCCTTATATTAAAACGTTTTAGACTATAGTTTCAAGCCTTGGGTTTTATTTATTTTTCGACCCAACATCTAGTTACACAACTTGCCATCCATTTTTTACATTTACGTTTCTGGTGAAATAATTATATACTGCACCCATTATTAATTTCTAATCGGTATATTTAATTACCTAAATTATGGCCTAGATACTAATAGTAAATGAATTTAAAGGCAATCGAATTATAAATGTTTAAGTAGGCTGAATGGTACCTTTAACCTAAGATATCTTTGCCTTATTGATGTAATTATGAATTACACATTAATCGGAAAAAATGTAATGGCGGCAAAATAAATATTTGTTTGTATCTCGTTTATGTTGATTGAACCTGAACTTTTTAATTATCAATTAGTGAATACGTTCCAATGATTTATCGATGAAGCTCACGTATATACAGATAGACAACAAGAGTGACTTTGCTTTTTACTATGTAACTACGTATAAAGATCTCCGTGCCTCGGATAGCACGTTCTTCTTCTTCTTCTTTGTTTATTGGCCTTCGAGCTGACTCTTGTCAACAACTCTGCCAGTGTCAAGTGATGACGGCAACAATAAGGACTTTTTTTTTCTTTGTATGAGGGCTTGCAGACCATCGATTCAAAGCTGTTGGCCCCGGCTGTCAATTGTAGATCTTTGACAGTCGTTACGGGTAGTCAGAAGCCCGAAAGTCTGACAACCAGTCTTACCAAGGGGTATCGTGTAACCCAGTATCTGGGTTGTGGAGGTCTGATAGGCAGTCGCTCCATAAAAAACACTGGTATTCAGCTGCATCCGGTAAGACTGGAAGCCGAGCCCAACAAGGTTGAGAAAAGGCCAGGCAGATAAAAGATTCTTTGCTACAATACATTTTTGCAACCTATACATCTGTTAGCTTCAGTAGATCTATTACTGATATAAACTAACAGTAATTGATCTACTTCCTCCTAAAATATTTCACACTTACAAAGTAAGTCCTTATATTGTATAAGGTTCTACATTTACACGTGGCGATCCCAATTTTTTACCTTTATCGATAAGAAAACAATTAAATTTTAACAAGTTTTATCAAGTTAAGTAATCAAGCAATTACTTTTCTACAAATTAGTCCAACACACAAGTTTAGACTCTGAACTGAGTCCAGTCCACAAAAATGTGGCGGGACGCGTCAATTGTGTTATTAACTCTACATAATTTGGTATTAGTGTCTTGTCCCTATCCACCGGTAAGCATTTATATCGACAAAGATATTTTGATAGCGGCGATAACCTAAAGGTAAAAGTGGGACTGCCAAGTGGTCGTAGGCACAAAACTAACCTAACGTTTCGGATTCATTAGCGATTAGCAGCCAGACACCATGGGACTTCAAATGACTTTGAATGTTATTCCAATTTTTTTTAAGGCACATTCCTGTATCCACAATTGAAATAAATAATTAGCCTACAGCAAAAAGACTCTAGACCTCGGCGTCTCAGCTAATTCAGCACCCTGGGCCTTTGCCCCATCGCTCCCCCTCCCCCCCAATACAGGTCATACTGGTACCTGACAAAAGATATTAAAATGATGATCTGGTTGTCTTGGTCCTAGATTGGTGATGAGGTACAACCAGGAAGCGTGCTTCTTCCAGCGACGCGCAGGGGACGCTACCTGGCTAATATCGTGAGGAGACAGGCAGTCGTGAGTATTTAATTTCTACTAAATACTTATTTTAGGCCTTTTGTTTTTTTTAATGCGATATAAAGACCTTATGTTTTCTTTATTTTTCAGGACGGTACGGGCATTAAATTCAACAAAGATGCAGACAGGGTAATATTATACATTAAAATTTTATGCGAAGAAATTATTGTAATTATTGGCGTAATGTTAAGTAAATAGTATGTGGCAAGCGTATATATTGAGCACGAGGATCTAGATTTTATTACCTATATTTATTTTACTATAAGTCTTCATATGAATTTAATATCAGCCAGCATTTGTATGCGCGAGCCATATTCGGTCGAGGTGGAGAGATACCATTTCCGCTCGGCCTCTTCTTTGAGTGCACTCCTAAAATTGTTATAGATGAACGCAGAATCTAAGAAGAAAGTAGACGTATTATCAGAAGAGCTTCTCCCCTACATAATAGCTGAACAAGAGAGACGCACCACTCTGTACAAGAGGGTCATGACTGCGATACAGAACGGTGAAAAAGGCGTGACTATAGCTGAAATAAGAAGCAAACCGCCCGCTATTATTAGAAAAGGTATGATAGCATAAGTTGACGGCAAATTACCTATACGTTAGGTCAAACGTCATAAGTCTCTAGTATTTCCGATGGAACTGTCAAGTCGGTATGGAACAACCTTTTTAACGGATTTCCGTTGCGCAAAAACTTTAATATCTGTCTCTATTTTATCTGTATTTTAAATAACTGTTTAGACGCTTGACACCTCAGTCTGCCTGCGACCACGAGAGCTGTAAAGCACTCGAAAAGTCAGGACTTGACAAGTAAATAAAGTTTTTACGCGACAGAAATCCGTTAAAAAGGTTTGAGAAAGTTTGAAACAGTATTTCTTTTTTTTAATACAGAGGGTTTTAAATTCTATGTCACCCTTATCGTTTTCTGTTCCGTGGGCTCAACCAATTCATTGTGACTTTATTGTAGCTTTCATTTAGAACTAGAATCAACTAATATACAGCGTGTAACAGAAGTCCGAAATAATACTTAAGGGTATTATGTATATCATGAAGAGTGTGAAAATATGAAAATGTTGAAAATATTGTGAAAATTGTGTACTGTGAAAATATTGAATGCAAAAGAGGCATTTTTTTTTCACACAAAATAATTCTTTTGATTTCATTTTCTTCAATAATGACAGATTTTATTATCCTACGCGTGCCTAGTGCTTACTTAAAGAATTTATTGAAGGTAAATAACCGGATTGGTGTTGATTCACCTTTCAGCTGATTTCTAGGGCCGAATTTGAAAGATTTTGGTAAAAACTTTGACCGTGGTTTACTAGAGTATTGTTTGGGGTTCGGTTCCAAAACCCATGCTCAAGGATTGTGTATAGAGTACCTTATACGCCCTTAATGTATTATTTCGGACTTTTGTTACACGCTGTATATAAACAAAAGTTTTTAAAAACCTAAGACGATCTACTGTGTTGAACCAGGCCTGATGTACCGTTGTCCCACGAACCGTGCACCGAGAGAACCCGACGGTTCCGGTATTATCATGTGTGAAGAAAATATAGAGCCTTCAGCTATTATGTTCGAGTCATGTCTCTCGGCAGAGGATAAAGAGCTCTACGTAGCAGATAATAAGTTCTTCTTTTGTAATCGTGAGTATTTTTAAAACATTACAAAACTTACTACTACATATTTTACCGGGGTCAGTTTCAAAATTTCGCATAATAATATGTTGTACAACACAAAACTCAAGGGGTATGTTGGTTAATAGGTAAATCAAATATCTCATGTTCGAACGTTCGTTTTTGTTTGTATGTATGTTTTTACCAGTAATAAATGAATTTCTGTTATCAAGGGCGTCGCCAAGGAGAGCAGGGAGGGGCTGCTGCGCTAGAAAATCGAAAAAATGTAGTCCTAAAATTATTTGTCCTAAAATAATTTATCTATTAATAAATAAAAAGAAGTTTGAAATGTCTTTTTATTTATTAATAGATATATTTTAGTAATTACTAGGTTTACAGGTTTTATTTATTAAGCAGTCAAGAGCACTTTGAAGTTTTCACTGTATACTTCTTCCATCTTTTATTCTTTATTCATCTCTTGCTTAGCTGGTCGCTAGGACAGAAATCGGTCGTGCAGACATTATTATTTAACGTGAATCGAGGGATGCTTTCGGTAAATGAGTTCTAAAACCATTTACTCGCATGAAACAGTATTACATACCTACTAATATTATTTTAGGTCACAAAACGGAGGGGCCCGACCTTCCCCGCAACGGTACGACGGTGATAGGATGTTCTCCCTGCGAGCGCACCTCGCTGAACTACACCAGTCAGAAGTGCGCGCTAGAAGATACGGACGATGTGGTGGTGCACTACCGTTACTACCCAGATAGAGTGAGTAACTTAATTACTTTTAAAAATAAAGCGATATTTAAAAAAAAACGAAAATTTACATCGTTGAATCATCGTTATGTGCCGTGCGTGTGGTTTCCGGCCTAAGAGTATAACCACCCTTAAAGTATATAAGAAAATATAGAGTGATAACGTCAACAACGTTGTCTTGTGCGGAGCGTGAGCAGGTCTCACCATTGAAATGTTAAAATATCACTTTTCAAATTATGTGTTCTAGTCATTTTTGCAAAATTTAACACAGCAGTAGCTCGTAGAGCGTAGTTGAACCGTAGTTGATCGAGGTATGATTGCGTACGAAGCTCGTGTCGCCGCCGCGTTGTTCATACCCGTGCTTACGGTTCATACTTCTGTAGGGTTGCTCTATATTTTTTATATACTCTATGATAACCACCCCTACTTATCCCGCGGGTGTCGTAAGAAGCGACAAAGGGAAAAATCTGGAGAAAATAAGTAATAGACCGATTATTTCAGACGTACAAGTTCGTAACAGAATTGGACCCTGACCGCGAAGTCTGTGAGCACTGGAACCCATGTCAGGTGGGCTACATCTTCAGTCTACCCAGCCCTGACCAGGCCACGCCAGCCAGCGAACTGTGGCGTAAGTATATAATGATTTTTAAGGATGCTGGTGTTTTACAAATAACCCTGTATAGGACAGAGATGCCATGGGTTAAAGTTTTAGCCAACTGCCCAATTTTTTGACAAAATAAGAGAGTTATATGTATTTAATTTATATACTGTCTTCAATTTCAGGTGACTACTGTAAGTAATCTATACTGAGATATAACATGTTAATTATTTACCAAACTTGCTCTTAATAAAACTTTAAACTTAAACTGTAACTTCATCTTTTAACAGCAAATATAATTTAAATAAAATAATTAACATAAAAAATAATATAAAAAATATATAACATAAGTAATATATTATGCAAATTAGAATCAAATAAAAAAAAATACAGGCTGAGTTATATTTTATCATAAATGTTAAAACTTCTCAATCTTTTTTAGCTGGAGGCAAGTGAAATATGTTTTTATGGATTTTATTTGATCATACTTCTACTTATTAGTTGTATATTTTATATCTAGTATTAATCAAACTTTTGTAACTAAAATTCAAATAAAACGGGTATTGATTGCGTCATATTAAGTCATAATATAATGTTTTGAAATAGGTAAAAAAATGCATTACTTATTACTATTATTTTTAATTTCTAGATACTGATGAAGGTGAGTGCTTGTATCATTGGTGAAAGGCTGCAAAGGTCAACCATTATTTTCTTATTTTCAGCAGTTTTTTTGTGCTGAGTCCAAATAAATGTTTCTTTCTTTCTTTCCTTATTGATGCAGAGTAAAAGAGAGTATGCGTTGATACAGATAATTTAGCTAATTCACCATCATCATCATCATTT
This sequence comes from Protodeltote pygarga, assembly GCA_936450705.2. NCBI lineage: Eukaryota > Metazoa > Arthropoda > Insecta > Lepidoptera > Noctuidae > Protodeltote > Protodeltote pygarga. Next base: position 1,241,683 of record OW388264.2, on the reverse strand, counting down.
CAGCCATAAGACGTCCACTGCTGAACATAGCATTTAGCTAATTATTCCAATAGATTTAAGAACTGAATATTTCATTATTTTTGTCTCAAATTGTCAAATCTTTTTTTTCTAATAGAAATTCAGAGTAAGTTTTTTTTATTATATATTTTTAACATAAATAATAACGTGGACTAGATTTAATTTTGAGCTGCATAAAATAAATATGGAATTATTAATAGAAATTATTAATAGAAATTAATTTTATAGAGGAGGGTAAGTTTCGATTAAGTATTATTAATTTAATTTTTTTCTAGTTATGAAATTATTAATTGATTTTATATCTAAAATATTTAATTGTTAGCACTAAAAATCTGTAAAATACATTTTTTGAGCTGCATAACTATTTTGTTAAAATTTTGATGATTTTTTTTTAAAAACGTTGATATGTTGATAAAACTCAGCTCAGCGTTGAAAAAATCAATTCAATATTCGAGGTTTTAAATTTTAATAATAATCAGTAAAATTATTAATAACCCGTAAACATTTTATAATACCTTTACAGAAATAGTTCCACGTAAGTTATTCCATGTTCCCAATATAACATTCTTTTTTCTTGTAAGCTAGGCTCTTTGGGCAAAATAAAATGTTGCTGTTAACAAAACTTACGGATAATGATGTGTTATTGTTCTACAAGGAAATATAAAAAAATCATATTTGTTATAATAACTTAATAAGAAATTAAAAAAAAACTGATACGGATGGGATTCGAACCCACGATCTTCGGCGTACCGTGCCGACGCTCTACGCAGCGGTTCATAAGCTAACATGTGCTATAACATGTAAAAAATCACAAAAATTCATATTTTGTTTTCATCTTTTAGCTATACCGGGTAAGTGTGCGAATTCAGTTGACCAATATCTACTTAATCATAGTTAAAATCTGTTTAAAGATTTTAAGTTTATATATTTTTTTAATCCATTTTTTTAGATAAATAATTATGATACCGTTTTCAGAGGATGACAAAAATGAAACATGGTACCCAGGAGGAGATTACATTTCCAGTACCAGGAGACTATCTATACCTGATGGATTATCATTTGATGGTATTGGCAGATATAAGCCCGATGGCACAATGGTAAAAACGCCCTCTTATAGCGTGTGTGGCTGTATGTACACTTTTAAAAACTTAATTAATAGTTTAATACGTAATAATTTTTATAATTTACTTTTCAGACGCGAATCACTCAGTATCCAAACGGCGTACGTACCTTTTTTTGGTGATTGTTTTAGGCTTTGATGCAGTTTCAATCGGGTCTTCTTCTTTTTCTTCTTATCTTGTAAAAATTTGTAAAGGTGTGTCCAAACAATAAAGCGGCAGCAACACGCGGCGTTTGCAGGACACATTTCTGCCACGCGACTATAATAGTTCAGACCTTCTGCGCGACAGTCATACCACCAGGCTATGCTATCTCCTTGACAAAAACAAATAATTCTGATGTTTTGTTACTAAAGGTTGACCCTGCATTCGCGAGAATTCATAAAAATTTACAAGTTAAGGAGGAGGTTGTCGGCAAGACCGCCAAGATTACTATGGAGTTTAGCCCGCTACTGCCAACTGACGCTACCTCATACTACGCCAGATTTAAAGAAATGGCGCAAGGTAGACAAGGTGGACAGAAAAAATTCGTGTTTATACCAATGGTTACCATAAGTAAGTATATTTTAGTACTCTTTTAATTCACGGGCTCTCTGCCAAAAGGAAGAGACCCGGTCCTTTGGAGGGCTTGCCTGAGGAAACAGGTCCAACGCGCAGAGGCCCCTTTGAGGACTTTAATCCATAATGGGGTGGGGCACCCACCGAGAACTCCCCACGGCTACACTGTAGGAATGTAGTCCTGGATTGTCCCCGGTGAGTGCAGGAATATTGCAAAAATATATTAAATAAGGCAGGTCTATGTTGATGGGTGATATATGGCCTGGTTAACTTCTATTATTTGCCGGAAGAAAACGGCACCTGCCTTCCAACATAAAGATTGAAATAAGTTGGCAGGTCATGACTTGCCAACTCGCTAAATGTTTGTTTTTGAGTTTTTTGGGGAAAAAGCCGCCCAATTTGAACTTATTATTAAACAATATACGATGCCAATTTCGGCTACGGCAATAAGGCTTATTAAAAGCTTAGATGTTTTGCTCGTGTGTGACTGATGTAACCTTTTGATCTGCGCAAAGATCTGCGAACAATGAACGCAACGGGTACTATTAACAAAATTGTACTGAATATTGGAAGGCAGACCGCCTTGATCTTTGAGTTCAGTCATCAGTCATCAGTCTCTCTCTATATTTTGTCATTTTAGGCATGGGTGTGAAACGCCTCGACGCTCAAACAATCGAGGTGTTGCCTGGTCAGCGTTTGAATCAAACCGTTATTAACTTCAGATCACAAAACGCCGTAGTAACAGGTATCATGCTGAGATCTGACGATGGCTCCATCCGGAATATTGATATCGATAAATACCGAATTCGGAAGTACATTGACGAGTAAGTATTTTATATATAAGAAGTCCAGGGGGCTTAGCCAAGTTGACAATCTACAATCGCTAACGCTATAGATAACGAAAGAAATGAATGTCAAAGATCTTCATGACAACCGGGGCCAACGGCTTTACGTGCTTTCCGAAGCACGGAGCAGATGATTATTAATTTATAATACGCACGTAACTTACGAAAAATCAGAGGTAAAAGTAAAGATATATAGGTTATATAAAGGTAAAGACGTGGGTGGACGTCTTCTGGCTGATGATGATGATGATGATGAAAGGTAAAGGTTCTGCTCACGTCACGCTGCGTCTTGTTTTGTTTCTTCTCTAGATAATAAATAATTTTAAAATTATAAAAATCTTTGTTTCAGCGCGGGGATCGAGTGAGTACCTATACACTGTAACCGCATGTTTACAGACACCATAAGCTTTCCCTTTTTCAGCATTTCAACAGAATAATATAGCTTTCTATAGGTATACTAGCGACCCGCCCCGGCTTCGCACGGTTACGCTAATATGCATGTATTATACGTATAAACCTCCCTTTTGAAATCTATTTTTAAAAACCGCATCAAAATCCGTTGCGTAGTTTTAAAGATCTAAGCATACATAGGGATAGACAGACGCTGGAAGCGACTTTGTTTTATACTATTTAGTGATATCCATTACAAAACAAACATGCAAAAAGTCAAATCTTTTCTCTTTATAAAATTTGTTTAGATTTAGATGATTTTACTTAGAACTAGATCAGTTTTTCTGGACAAACCTCCGTGGTTTTTAGATTGTAAGATATAAATGTTATGTGCGAAAAAATACTTGTTTATAATAAATAAAAAAAAAAAAAAAAAAAAGTTAAGGTTTTTTTTTCCAGGATGGCTTACTTGGAGTTAGGCTTTGAAGAAGTTTCACCGCATATGTTTGGAGACTATTTTTTGATGACTCAAAATGATGACGGCCAGGATGAGAGAATCAAAATGTTAACTATTAAAGGTAATTTCTTTTCACACATTTGTGGGTAAATTGAAGAACACCACAATATTTGTTTAATCAGGGAACTTTTGAAGCTTAAACTTGGGTTCGTGATATCAATTATTTCTTAATCAATCAGAAAACAATGCTTCCATGCGTCTCCCGATTTGGCACTCGGCGCAGCACGTAATTTTGTGTTTATTTATTAAAGCCGAAGTTACATTATGAAATTAGTGGCTTGCATGATGAAATGTTTACACGTGAAACAGTTTATAAAACTAATGTCGTGAAAGTAATTATATACCACTAATTTCATAACGAAACTATTTTAGTGTCATGAAATCAAATGTACCTATGCATTGTAAAACTTGATGTTTACACGTGAAACTTTTTATGAAATTAGTGACGTAAAAGTAATTTTATGCCACTAATTTCATATTGTAACTTCCGCTTAAAGGTTCATGCTGCGGCGCTTGCCAATTCTAATAGCGTGCTGTTTTCTGGCTGATTAAAGGATGTTTTTATAGAAAATAAATACCCTCCTGACCGAATTTCGGTCACAGCGGCCAATCTCAACGGAGATTAGCCAATTACTCAGGAGATATTATAGTGCACAAGTGTGTGCGCAAACACAGGTGCACTCTCTATTCCCTCACTCTCATCGTCCGATGGGACGGCCTTCCGACACGATCGGAGAGAGATCAGGTGCAGGGCCAACGGCTTTACGTGCTTTCCGAGGCACGGAGTTAGTGATAATTAATTTATAAAAAGCACGTAACTTACGAAAAGTCAAAAGTGCGCGCCTTGGGTTCGAACCCGATACCTCTGACTTGCCAGTCAACGGTCACAACCACTAGGCTATCTCGAGTATCTCGACTCTTTATAGAAAATAATAGGTTTTAAATTGGGTTCGTGATTAAGATCCCAGAACTCCAAAACGAAAAGTACTTTTATAACATTAATTTGAAATGTTTTTGAAAGGTTTTACAATGTCAACAAAGTTTTCTTTTTAAATGATTTAAAACATGTTTTTCGTGTTTCAGCACCAAGTAAGTACTACCGAGTAAGCTACGCCACAGTATTTACTTACTTTTAAGTTATACTGTGGCTACGCATAGTCAATATACGCATAATCTTCTTCTTCCCCTTTAGACCATTTTCCATTTCTAATTGGGCTATTTCCATTTCTAATTTCTGATTGGTCGTCGGATCCAGGTAACTTTTGGCGAGGTCTCCTTTTAAATGACCTCAATGATAATGAAGTCTACCACGGCTTAATGGTTCTGACTTGAGTTGCAGCACTTTTTTAAACATGTCAGTAGTCCCCTCTGATCTAAGTGCTCATTTTCAACCAAACAAACAAATAAACAAATTTTTTATGTCCTAATATATCTTTCCTTTAAACGTAATAGAAAAAGGACGGGAAATAAAAGTTAAAATGATATTACTTGGGGTGAAGTTAGGTAGCCTTTATGTCTTTCGATTCAATTCACTTTGCCAACCAGCTATTTACTATTACATATTCTACATTTTCTAATAAATTGTCATTAATTAAAAATCTTTTTTCAGATAACGGTAATATTGTGATGTTCATTTTTAATATTTAATCTAGTAGTATTGTTTTAGTAGTAGTTTAGTATTGTCTTTCATATAAAATTTACCTTAATTTCTGATATTTGGTTAAAAATAAGCATTCATTTAAGTACTCTACCGAATACTTACCGGAGTGACCAAAAACTTGTTACCTACGGCAATATTTTTTTTCTGTATGCGAAATTTACTAATTCCTCGCTCAGCAGCAGTGCTAATAAAGATGGATAATGTGCGCATTAGCACAGACTGTAAAATTATAATGTTTGTATATTATGTATATTGGAATTGGTATTAGATACAAAGTCAGTCAAGAGTAATTGTTATGACTTTATAGTATTAAATTTCAGTATGTTAATTCCATAATGTACACCATAAAAGGCACTTATTAATGAAGAGTACAAAGGTCTTATTGCTAAAAACTATATCTACACCGAACTTTTTTTTCAATTGTGGTGTCATCTATTTTTTTCTGGGCGCAGACTTAGGACATAAGAGTCTCTAGACCAATTTGCTTTGACAATCGAATATTGTATTAATAAGACGTTTCCATCTTTATCTGTTTTTTTATTTATTTATGGAAATTGATCGCTACTTGTCCTTATTTTGCGCTCAATTTAAAAATATTGAATTCATAACAAATCCATGGAACCTAACCTAACCTAACTAAATCTAACCTTACTACCACATTCTAACCACATTGTATTTTATTTTTTCATTTTTAGATCCTGGTAAGTAACAATAGGTTGTTATTGATATGAAAATATGTAGGGGGTTGTGAAGCCAAAAAAAATCAAAAATATCAAGCTGTGATCTATAGAACGTATTTAGCTTAATGTTTTGTAAATCGGTATTTATAAAACCATCTTCGAATGTTTTTATCAAATCTAAATTTCCATAAATATTGCTTTACGTTCTTTGTGTATAAGTAATTTGTGTGTACTTATATCTATAATCGAATCAAAATTTTTTGCAAAAAAAAACTTGATGAAACTATAATCATAACATAATATTATCAAGAACATCTGTAAAAGATAACAAAATGCGTCTTAGACGTAATACAAAATGTAATTTAACAAAAATGCCTTTTTTTTCTAGATAACAGTAAGTAATATTGTTCTTAATACCTAATAACAATAACAACATGTTTACTTGTATACATATATCTACTTTATAAATTATAAATTAATTTAAGTATCAATTATGCCTGCTCAAAACTCTTGTCGATGTTATGCGAGGCGAGGTTTAAAAAAATATGCGCAGGGAAGTAACATTTGCTCAATGTCACCCGCATAATGAACGTACTCAAAGCGAAAACTGCCGCAACTTTATGCATTTTTTTGCTTATATTAATATTATTTATATTAATTTTTAACGTAGGTATATCAAACGTATAAAAAGGTTGGAAAGAATGACGACGATGGTAGAATAAAATCTATACCTACACCGTTAGTTCAATTTGACAAACTGATGAAAATCAGCGTCAAGTACCTACCAGTACTTGACATAAAGCTGATCTAGAGACCTATTTGGTGCAGCCGTTGGACACAAACCTCATGAATTGGAATTTTAAATTGTTATTTTCTTTTATTTGTTTTTTTTATTCCCCTATTATTTGTTTTGCTTGTGTTCTCGTGTGCTGTCTCAAATAAAATATTTAATTTCATTCATTCATTCAAAAACTAAAACTGAAGTTTAAATTTTTCGTTATTTGGCGTAACATTCAAAATAACTTCTCCCACCCATACTTAGCGCCAGTAAACTCACTGCATCTCGCTTCGCCTTTTCTTACACCTCGAGCCCAAAACGAGTTAACAGCGAGAGGCAACGAGGCGAAGCGAGGCGCAGTGAAAGTGAAGAGCAAGCTTAAAGCAATCCGGAAAATCTATTGTTACGTCACAGTACATTTGCCAAATTCTTGCCTGGCTTCCTACTTATATGAGCGTGGCGCAAGTGAGTAAGGACAATAGCGAGGAACTGAGATAACGTCACACTTGTCAAGCACAGACCGAGTAAAGCGAACTATAATACCTACGATTCTATATTTAAATGGGATTAATTTGCCTCCATGTGATGTGTCCACAGCGATCAATGTCGTTCCCGTCAAAGCATCAGCTAGTCCGGGAGAACACCTGGATCAGACTCTCACTTACGCGTGCGACGACTGTGAATTGACCGACGTGGTGTGTAGAGGCGAAAGCATTCTTAATGCTGGTCGGATTACACTCATACCAACTTCCAAAACAGTCAACATCAACTTCCCTGGGTATTCAATTGTTTGCCTCTTTCTAGAATAAAAATATTTTGAGTAATGCAAACCGGCAACCATCTTGAACAAAAAGCGGCAAAGTGGGAAAAGTTCGCGCAGGTTCACGACCGACCAATCACGTGCGACGGCGCGGTAGAAATTTCCTCGCCCTCCTACGTTCCATTAAAGAAACCTTTTTTTGTAGCGGTAAATCGGACTACGGTATGCGGTAGAAACATTTTTTACTCTATCAGAGGACCTTAAAATCGTCTATTATTGCCCATTTGTCAACATGTTTGCCGTGTTTTTTTTAGTGTAACTTTAGTTGCCAGTTACGCAGTTACAACAGCAGTCTTCCTTCACAGAGAGAGATATTTGGCAAGTTATCTGAGAGTAGCTAACTAGCTCACCATTATATATTGTAATTAGATTGATAAATAATTTTGGACATACATTTATGTGACTTTTAAAATCGATAGTTTGATAGCTGTCAATCGGACTTTTCATTTAACAAATTTTTCATAGATTTGAAGACGCAAATGCTTGCGTTTACGAAGGCATCTTTACGAAAGGAGGCGTAAAAATCAGAAAAATATTAGCTGTTCTTGAAAGTAAGTCACTCGTTCTTCTTAAACATTCCCAACATCACATTTTTTTCACACATCGACAAGAATTGTCCTGATTAAATTCTTCTTTAAATCCTCTTTTTATTATTGTTTTTAATTTTGTCTATGGGTTGCTGCGATTTTTAAAATTTTTACTACTCGAATTTTGAAAACGTAAGATTTTTTTTTATGTAACATTACTAATTGTGTCATCGTAAAAGCTTGTAATTTAACGGAAAAAAAATTAGGTTAGAAAGCTGATAAATCCGACATTACATGATTTTTATATTTCCGTGTTTCATCTCTACACCAATTAAAAATTATTATTATTTAGCCTTAAAAATTGTTGACGCAGCTAATCTATGGATTTAAAACATTTTCTTTTTTCTTTTTACAGATAACTGTAAGTATGTATAAAAATTGAATTAATTTTGAACATTATGAAAAATAGTTGGTTTAAGACTTTTTTTAGCTACAAAGCATCTTAGTAAGCTATAGATCTACCTCATAAATATTTTGCATTATTAATGTTAGACCGTATATATAATTATAATTATTTTTATAAGAAATTTGAAAAACATAAAAATAAAATAAAATAAAAAAATATTAAGAAAAATTGGTAATATCGCATCGGTGCCTTCTAAAACTGCAAAGTTTGAAGCTCAGAGTCGGATACGTAATGTTATAAATTATTTATGTTACGAATTTCAATAATCATATAGGTACTTACCTAAATACTGATACTTTGATTCACGTACCGAGAATCCAGCCTATTAGCTATCATGGCCAGTGCCATATTTAAGTATTCATCTCAAATCTCACATAATAAGTGTATGTTTTAATAATCTATATACATATTATAAAAATGAACTGCTGTTCGTTAGTCTCGCTAAAACACAAGAACGGCTTGACCAATTTGCATAATTTTGGTTTTGAAATATGTGTTAAAGTCCAGGGAAGGTTTAAAAGGTGAGAAAAAGGGGTAGGGTAGGGTAAGGGTAGAGTAGGGTAGGGGTAGGGTAGGGTAGAATAGGTGTTAAAGTAGGATAATCACGCGTACGAAGTCACGCCGAGAAGCTAGTTAATAGATATAAATACATAGTGCAAAATATTTGGTTATAAAGTTGCTGTTCTAATCTAAGCAGTAACGAAGCTTCTTTCTTTATTTTCTTATTTTTTCGGCGTCGCACTGTCGTCTTGTTATTTTTACAATTTAAAATATTTCTTCAAATTATTTCAGCGCCAGGTAAAATTATAGTCTGTTTTCAGTCCAATTTTGTTTTTTTTTTTTTGTAAGAAAACGAACAGAATCATAATTATAAATTGGCTGTGGTGTGTGAGTGGCACATTGTCTCATAATGAGTATCATAAGCCAAGAGGTAGCGAGATTCGATGCTCCGTGGTAATATTACGGGATATCCCGTAGACTCATCTTCATGTTCTCTATTCGATTGCTATCTTGTTAGCTTATATTTTGTCAGCCGATTCAATCAAAGAATTGACAGTAGTTCATCTGACAATCGTTTAAAGCTATGATGGGCTTTGTCATATGTTTACAGCTATAGACGTAGAGATGCCAACTCTAATCGCACCTCCAGAAGAAGGGACACAATTTGAACAACCTGTCAGATACACCTGCACTGGTGGGAAGGATTGTACTATCGCTAAGGTATATGATGTGGGCAATTTTGGGCATAGATTTAGTTTTGTTTTTTTGTTCTTTTTTTTTATTGATTTAGATTTGGACAGTAGTCTTTTTTTGTATTTTTTTTTCTTTTATATTATGAAGCAAGTTGCGCAATACTGCGTGTGAATAAATGATTTCTTTCTTCTTTCTACTTGCTAAAATGGAGAGGGAAAACATCTCGTGAGAACCAGCACAACTAAAAGATTTTTCTACGGTTTGTCTAGTCATGTCAGAGCCAAGCTGATTTAAACTTTGACACTAGGTTCTTCATAATACAGAACATTCTAACAATCAATTTCGTTCAGCCCTAGAAAGTTTTAATTTCCCCGGTGCGCAGGCGCGGCGAATGTTAATAGCTCGGTCTTGATCTGTAAAAAAAGTGATTATAGATCTTGGTGTACAGGAGTAACGTTGATGGTGGAGGTTTATGAGTCACGTCTCCAAAACAGACAGAATAGAACAGAATAGAACAGAATAGTTTTTGTCCAATATTTTTAAATAAGCTTAATTTGACAACATGTCTATAACAATAGGTACCTGAACTAGGATAATCCTGTATCTCAGGTATTAATGATCTAAGTAATAACTGTAGGTATACAATAATTAAATATTTTCTAATAATCTAATTTATAAAGTGAACAAACTTACATAATTATCTATTTTATTATATTATTATATCTACTTAATTAAATTACAATAAACAAACATTAGTTTCAAACTGTCAGTAACTTTTTCGAATCATGTTAGTACAAATTTTGAAACCATGTTGGAATAACGTTTTTTCACCGTGTCATTTTTAATGGATACGTAGACAAAATTGCATTTATTCGATGAATGTTTTATTGCTATCCTAATGTTATTATTATCACAAACGCCTTTAAAATAAATCCATTAAAAAACTTAGAAATAGACGTTAAAGGAGAGAAAAGGCGGCGCTCTTAGGCGTTCTCATTGTAATCTATGGATTTTATATACTTGGTTTCAGCCATCTTCTTTGCCGGACATTCAAGAAGACATTCAACCGGAGATGTATAAACTAGCATTTTTTTTTTTTACAGGTGTTTGCGAACGGAATAACATTAGGTACTAATTCAAGAAGGTCTGCTGGTGCCGGTGATGTGGGATCTGTAGCATTTTATGTTGTGAGTATCCTAATTCTAACTAATATTATAAATGCGAAAGTAAATTAGTTTGTCTCTTACCATTTCACGCCTTAAATTTTGCATATACGTTGTCAACTGTACAGAAACGGATAGGATACCTTTTATCCCAATAAGATGATGATGAGATACCGGCAAACATTTTTACAAGGTCACTTGTTTGGGTAATGGTTGATTTTTAGGTGTTTTTAGAGGACCGAAGGAGGAGCGAGGAAATTTTTACCGCGTTGTTCAGACGTGGACTTGCGCAAACTTTCTCCCACTGCGCATGATTATGCTCCAGATGATTGCCGATATTTGTATAAGGGTCGGAAGATATGACGGAAGATGCATCGGGCTTATCGACGGTGCGTTTATTCGGTCTACCTGTCTACCACACTGCTAAGTTTGGCAGTGACTAGTGACGCGCAGTTACGTGTATAGTCAGTTACTTCGTTGAACTTAAACGGGGTGATTAGTGATAAAGTAGCTTTACAAAATTGTAAAAGAAAAAGATATTTGGGGCATCTCTTGAATACTAAAATATATAAAATAAATAAATATTATAATAAGCTTTGATCGAAACGGAACAGACGCCGCGTACAGCATAGTCGCACATGGCACTTAACGTTATATGTGTGTGTTATAATTATGTGTTAGGTTGGATGTTTTAACTTTTACATAACATAGACTCACGCCTGTATTCCCCAGAGGGGGTAGGCAGAGGTTTATTTGGAGGTGTGTTCTGGCGTTACGCGATAGACAATGCGCAGCGCATTTTCCATCAGATCTGCGTCGACCCTAAATATTTGATCCAGCTCATAGGAAAATAACGTATAAAAATACTAATGAACCAAAAGTTCTTTTGAAGTGTCTCCAATTTAACCAACAACGCTATTATTATTAACAGCCCGTAGGTACTGTCCCATTTTTGAAAGGGTCTCCCTCCATTTTATCCAATTTTCACGGGTTTGCGCTATTTTTCCAATCTTTAAGGAAGCTATCTACTTCGTCCCGCCATCTCTTTCGAGGTCTGTCACGACCGCGTGTCACTGTCTCAGGGCACCAATTCTGTAATGTGCGGGCACAGAGCTCGTTGCGCATACGGCAGACATGTCCTTTCCAGTCCCACTTTATTGGACTGCCTTTTGAGCCACGTCAGCAACGCGTCTCCAACAATGCTGAAAAAGAAAATAAAATACTGATGTGAATCACAGAAACATAATTTCTATTTCAGATAGAAGACGGCATGATCAAAGTTCGTATTACGGAGTACAGTTCAGCATTTGAAGGTGTTTACCAAGCAACATTCATACTGGACGGAGGCGAGCAAGTCACCAAATCGGTGATGGAGATAGGGTACGTAACTATTTAATTTATTGCTGATTGTCAAACTAGGTTTAATATTTTTAACCACATTATAGAAGCTGACAAATCCAATTTTATCGATTTACGCAATATAGTTAGAAGCCGACCCCAACAAAGTTTGATACGACACTTTTACACAACTTGCTGCAACTTTTCTGTATTTTTTAACTTCATATTATGAATCAAGAAGGTATGAACAGAATTCTCGTTTCCGATCCTCGTTTAATTTAGCTTCTATTGAAGAAATCCCACATTTATCATCATTTTAGTGATGCATTCTTTGTTGCAGGATAGCTCCAGGTAATGTATATATTTTAAACATTATTCTATTATCTATTTCTTTATTATAATATTTTCCACTCGTCTAAAACTACTTATCATAATTTGACAGATGAGGTATCATTCTAAGCATCTTGATCGACCGTGACGTCACATTAAATTGCATTATGAGAACGTAAAGTCATAAACTAAAAAAAAAATGTGTTAAGTACCTACATAGTTAATGCCAATATAAAAAATATATGTAGGTAAAGCGTAGTAAAAAAATAGTTCAAAAATTAAAACAACAAGTTACCTAGATACTGAAAAAATTAGCTCTAAAAAGTAACAAGAGAATTTTCTCACAATAACATCATCATCAGCCTGTAAAAGTCCACTGCTGAAAATAGGCCTCTCCCAATGCGCGCCACTATTGTGCTCTCATTAGAGGTATTTATCTATAATCGCCACGCTGGGTAAGCTGATTGACGATCGCAGTAGCAAATGATTGTTTTTCCACTATGAAATTCTCAGTAGCAGCTCAGAGTCTGGAATTTTGCCCGGTTAATGGCTCGCCCCCTATTACATGGGACTTATAGCATAGCCGGCGAAACGTGGGTGTACTGCACATCTCTGCCTACCCCGTCTGGGAATACAGGCGTGAGTCTGTAAAAAAAAATTGAATAGTTTGAACACAACAATAACATATCGTCGCTGACACTGCAATATCGCGTAACTAACAACAAACAATAAATCGTAACTTACCCAGATGTCACAATTTTCACAAGAGAAATAACTTTGAATACGTTCGTTTTTGAGTCGGTTCCAAGCTAAACCGGTTCCAGATTAAACCACCTTCTTTATTTATTTCTTTCATATGCTTGCTATACTTATACGAGTACTTACTTTAAGCCTTGGCACCGACTCCAAAACGAACGTTTTTATGTTATTTTCAGCTTTTTATTTCGTTCTCTTGTGAAAATTGTATCATCTAGGTAAGTTACGATTTATTGTTAGTTACGCGGTATTGCAGTGACAACGACGATAAGAGAATTTTTCTTGCTTCATACTTTTTGGAGCGTCATTTTCTAGTCGGGTTTAAGTATTCGTCTAATCGTCGTTTAAAATTTTATCGTTTAAAGTTAGTCTTCTTGGAACAAAATATTGTCACACGATTGTTTGAACGTACCACATTATAGCTGTAGTTATAGTACTAAGATACATAGTAAAAGAGCTTACAATATTTTTATGGCTTATTTTGACTTTGAAATTTTATAAATAACATCTTTCAATGACACTGTCATCTTTTAAAAACGAGCATAAACATGTAAAAACATAAGTACCTACACAAAATACGTTATAAAATTGGTGATATCGTTTCTAAGCTGTAAAGTTTGGAACATGGGACCGGCAGTGCGGCAGTACTCCGGTAGATGTCACCACACGCCTTTAAAAGCGTTAAGAAAGAGATTCGTAATACGTTCGACTGAAGCGGGCAGGACTCAGTAGCTTAGTTGGTAAAGCGATGGCACGGCACGCCAGGGTCGTTCAACTCCTGCCCGAGTCAGTTGTTTTTGCGAATTTCTTATTAAATACTATCACTCTCAAATAAATTATTACCAACATAACTATTACCTAATACTAAATGGGAGGTTTCTTAAAGGTTCGCCACCTGAATCTACAACTGAAAATGAGGAAGAGAATGTTGAAGATGATGGTAATTCTGAATCTGGTTCGACAACTGAGCCTGGTAATGAAGCTCCTACTGACCCTGGTGCTGAGCCTCCTACTGACCCTCCTGCTGATACTACTCCTGAACCTCCACCTCAACGAAGACACTTTGCAACAGTTAAACCAAACCAAACCAAGACACCGAAGCCCACAGTAGAAACAACTACTAACGATATCAAAGTAACACGAAAAAAGGGGACATAAGTTGCTTAATCAGTAATATATTTAATTATAATATATTATATTATATGTCCCTATTAGGCACATTATACTGAAGAAGAAGATATCGTTATTTTATTTTTGTTACCTATTATTGAAAGAGAAGGTTCACCCAAGTTAATAATACCATCACAATATACTACGGACATAAACCTTTAACCATTGATCGAATTAAACGTCGGATCCTGCTGCATTTACAGACATGAGTTCGAAATATGGAACCGACAGTGTTACAAGTACTCTGGTATATGTCACACGCCACACCACACCACGCCACACGCTTATATTTAAGAAAAAAAACCTTAATTTCATCTGACGCGGGTGGGATCGGGAGCTTAGTTGATAAAGCGATGGCCCGACAAAAGAAAAAAATTCTTAATTTCAACTGAGATTAGGTACTTACTGTAATAGTTTAAGTATATAATATTATAATTTTACAACATACATGTCCGATTAACTCAGTGCTCGATCAATCACGGTCAGCTGATACTCCCTGATACAGCTAATGATCCGAAAAATTGACCATATTTGCCGATTTAGACGCGGAATAGGGTCGCCTTAGCGCAAAGGTCAATCAAGAATCTAGAGTTACAGAATATGACCTTTGTTTTGCCAATTCTAAATACAGACAAGTCTTTAAAGGTGCTTTTCCACCAACTAAAATACAGGGTCGCAGCCAAAGATAGTATATTTCTATGGTCGCAGCATTCCTGCCTTGTTTTAAAATAATACTATCGATAATTTGCAGCAAACTTGGCTACTTTGGGAAAAAAATAAGCATTATTTTAATTAATCTCACCATTATTAAAACTATTGAGTGGGCACCAAAGGGCGGGATGAAAGGACAGAACATAGTTTGGGAAACACTGTTCTAGCCTATACTTAATACGGTGCGGGTAAAATTGATGAGTCGTTCTTTTACTGTTAAATGTTACCGCGATTTGCAACATGACTAAAGCTATAAGCACCCTAAGAGCCGATTTCACCACTGACACTAAACGCGATCAATCGAGTTAAACTCGGTTCAAGCGTTTAACTGAGTTCAGAACTGCAATTTGTGTATGGCTGAACTAAGTTTAATTAAACTCGGTTATTAAAGTGAATGGTGGAATTGGGCCTTAATATCATACACTGACTGACAGCTACCGCATACAGGCGCAACAAACAGCACGCTGTCACAAGCACCAAGCGACGCCGCATGAAAGAATAGTAATATCGTAATATTTTCAGATTGAAAACCCCAAAACTAATAATATGTTTTAATTATTTACAGATCCTATTATTTCAGCATATTTTTCTTTGTAATTATAAGTAACTAGCTGCCCCGCGCGACTTCGTACGCGTGATTATTCTTTTTCTACGCTTTTTCTACCCTACCCTACACTACCCTACCCTTCTCTACCCCTACCCTACCCAACCCCTACTCTACCCCAGCCTACCCTACTCTACCCTACCCTACACAACCCTACCCTCTACTACACCCTACCCAACCCCTACTCTACCCCTAGCCTACCCTACCCTACCTACTCCTCCATTCCTACCCTACCCTACCTTACTCTACCTTTACCCTACCCTCTACTACACCCTACCCAACCCCTACTCTACCCCTAGCCTACCCTACCCTACCTACTCCTCCATTCCTACCCTACCCTACCTTACTCTACCTTTACCCTACCCTACCCATACCCTACCATACTACATACTAGGGGTACAATTCCATTGTTTTTTTCTTCTATTCTAGGCGGAGTATATTTTCCTACATTATTTTGAATATCGAGATATCCGTTCATTAATTATGCTACTTTGATGTCTCTTACTATTATAGAATTTCCTACACAAACTTTCACCCTCTCGCCTCCTTCCCCCCCCCCCCATGGGTAGTTTTCAAGAAGCTGAAACACCTCTTATTTGTTAACCGAAAAACTAAACACCAAGTTTGATTGATTTAACTTAAAAAGTGACGAATTTTCATACAAACTTTCATCTCCCTTTATGTCTCCTAAAGGCGAAAAAATCTAAATTTTTTGATACACGTCTTATTTATTTTTAGAACATAAGCTTAATACTCATTTTTACACCTGTAACTTAAAAAATAACGAATTTTCCATACAAACTATCACCCTCTTTTTTATCCACTCAAGGGTAGATTTGAAAAAAAAAATCTATGCTCGTCTTTCATTTAACCACCGAAAAGCTAAATACCAAGTTTCGTACATTTAACTTTAAAAACGACGGACTTTCATACATTCTCTTATCCCCTTTTTTACCCACTTAGGGGTGGAATTTCCAAAAATCCTTCCTTAGTGCACCTCTAAGGTACTTAAAGAATATTGTCTCTAAATTTCAAGTCTCTAGGTCCACCGGTTTAGGCTGTGCGTTGTCTGTCAGTCAGTCAGTCACGGTACTGTTTTATAAGTATAGATTAATAGGCAATACGATATCATGCATTAATTAATTTAACAGTTGATACTATTAGATATAATTATGGTGAAATTAAATTCTACTTACCAAGTAACTATTAGTAATTTATCTAGTAGTTCTACTGATAATATATTTTAAATACATTCTGGATAAGGCCAGCATAATAGTCTTTTTATTATAGATTCTTCTCAAGCCGGCCGCCGTGGAAGTAAATAAAAAACATATATTATAGGAAAAATATTCATTTTTCTCATCGAACATTATTAGCATCATCACTACATAGTATAAAACAAAGTCGCTTCCCGCGTCTGTCTGTCCCTATGTATGCTTAGATCTTTAAAACTACGCAACGGATTTTGATGCGGTTTTTTTAATAGATAGAGTGATTCAAGAGGAAGGTTTATAATACATGCATATTAGCGTGACCGTGCGAAGCCGGGGCGGGTCGCTAGTAATATATAATTTGCTAGTCAAGTAAAGTTATTTATTTTCTATGTCGAACTTGTATCAGGTGCCCGGAGATGGACCGTAGCGCTATGTCCACTTTGAGCTGCATGTTGTCAGCTTGGGATACAAACTCTAGTTCCCTCACGCAGTGGCACAGCACCGTCTTTAAGATCGCCATTGCATATTTCTTACCTGATAACAAATAAAACGCTATTAACCCTTCATTAAATTACCTTTTTCTTTTTTGTGGCCGGGGGAGTAAACAATGCCATCCGCATACCGCACCCTGAAATCGCAAAAAAAAAATCAGCTGTTCGTAGTCGATCGTCTGGTATGGAATAGCTGTTTTTTTTGCGATTTCAGCGTTGGTCCCATAGTAAAAGTTGTTCATAATGATGAGTTTAATGACCCCTTTTATTAAGGATACTGGGGTTTTACAAATAACGCTGTATACATATAATAATTATATTAAATGTGGGACTCTTTTTTACAGAAAAAAAAACCAGTTGCTTTACTTAGACCTCTACTTACCAATGCAAGCCCTTCTCCCATAACTAAACGCGAGGAAGGACGCTGGATTACCAGGGGGCTGGTCTTCCAACCACCGTTCAGGTCTGTAGAGCTTCGCATCAGGTCCCCACACCCTGACGGACCGGCCCGCACCCCATGAATTTATTTCACAAACTGTACCCTTCGGGATCATGAATGATTCTGTAACAGGCCGATGAAGGTGAGAGGAAGCAGCAGGAGCCCCTATTACCTATTATTTTAAATATCACTTGAACGGCTTCAGATTTCATCATCATCCTCCTAGCCTTATTATTCCCAAACTTTGTTGAGGTCTGCTTCTAATCAAACCAGATGCAGCTGAATATAAGTTTCCTACGGAGCGACTGCCTATCTGACCCCCGCAACCCAAAGGGATACGATATTCTAAGGTTAGATCAGTTGTCAGGATTTTATGACGGTACTGACTCCCTATATCGACTGACAACCGGGGTCAACGGCTTAACGTGCTTTCCGAGGCACGGAGCAGGTGATAATTAATTTATAATACGCACATTACTAACGAAAAGTCATGCGTGCCTTGGGTTCGAACCTGAGACCTTTGACTTGGCAGTCCAACGGTCATACCACTAGGCTATCACTGAACTTCAGATTCATCATAGCCAGCCAAAATTTACAACCATGAGTTTTCCTCCGAACCTCGTTTTGTGTATTTTCTTTTACACCTTAAGTAATTTATGTATAAAACTTTTCTTAGAACAATGATGAAGAAAAAATCTTAGCCTTTCATCGAATCTTACCCCTGGCTAAGAATAATAACTATTAATTACCTACTTACGGTACATAGCCCCGGTTTTACAACCAATTGATATGGTATATTAATATTGATTAACTACTTTATTGTCAGTCAACTTTTACTAGTTTCGTTTGACAGCTTCAGTAAAAAAATTAAACAAATTGTGTTTAACTTAAAACTGATTTGTTTAAAGATTTAATGCCTGAAACTGTCACTCATTCTCAAACCAACTTTACTAAACGCTCGATCTTGGTAGCCACATAACTACGAGCACTAAGCACTTGTTTTATTGGCTGTACCTATGTAAACTTAGGCCCAATTTCACCTTTCACTTTAAAAACCGAGTTTAATAAAACTAAGTTCAGCCTTACGCAAATTAACTTGATTGATAGCGTTAAGTGTCAATGTTTAAGAGCCGATTTCACCACTGACACTAAACGCGATTAATCAAGTTAAACTCGGTTCAAGCGTTTAACTGAGTTCAGAACTGCAGTTTTTGTAGGGTTGAACTTAGTTTTATTAAACTCGGTTTTTAAAGTGAATGGTGAAATCGGCTCTAAATCGGCTATTAGATGTTTAAACTAGAACTCACTCAGTTGCAAATCTCTATCAGCGTATCGCATAAAGCCAGGAACAGGCGGGTACAATCGCAACGTTTCGTAGATGACCGCCTCGCAGTACTTCATTCGTGCAAGATCCTCCTTGCGGACCGGTCGCTTGCTGTCGCCAAATATACTTTGCAGCCTAAACATTAACATCATAAACAGAAATTTCCTTTCTGATTATATTTATGTCAAAAGTGTTTTAAGAAATCTGTCCCGAGATTGGCTCCATGACCCAGATATCTTGAGACGTTCTATACCTCCAGTACACTACGGGAAAGTATTTTTTCTGCTGATAGATTTGTGAAAATGTTATTTATAGAACTGAGGTTTATCAAAATGCCACAGAGTCAATAGGCTCTATAGTTTTAAATTGGATCGTCTGATCGTCGTTTTCGGCAAGGGTTTTTTGCTCGTGTGAGGACACGTCGAATTTGTATAACGTTTACAATAAGCCACAAACCGCTGAACCATACTTACTCAGCATACAACTTCGCCTGTATCCTCGGATTGCACCCAAGCATGAGAAGGCTGAAGAACATGGTGGAGGCGACTGTCTCCTGTCCGCCTACTATGATGGTATCCACCTCCGATTTGATTTGCTGCTCCGTGAGGCTCGGGTCCGTTTTACTCAGTTCTATTAGTATATCCAGGAAGGTTTTGAAAGTAGGTTGTTCGTTTTCAGATCCTACAAAGATTCAAATTTAAAAAACAATCGTAAAATGCACCTTTATACTGAAGAGCCCACTACAGTTGGCGCAAACTTACTAGCTGAAGTTAGTCACGAACGGCGTCGTAGTACACATTTCAAGGTGTAAATGGTGACGAGAGGCGAGTTGTGTGGTTGTAACTGAGCTAGTAAAAAAGAAAGAGATGCGAATACGCATATTCGCGAACAATCCGAGAGAGACGAGAGACAATAACTTCATTACTGTAGGACTTTATACTTACCAC
This sequence comes from Protodeltote pygarga, assembly GCA_936450705.2. NCBI lineage: Eukaryota > Metazoa > Arthropoda > Insecta > Lepidoptera > Noctuidae > Protodeltote > Protodeltote pygarga. The sequence goes on along the minus strand of OW388264.2, from coordinate 1,221,625 downwards.
AATCATTATGATCCTGAACCCTCTTTTTCTCCTCTTGTTCAAGTTTTCTCTTCTTCATTATCTGCAGCAATTAAGTAGTTCTCAATATTATCGTCGTTATATTTTAGATATTTGATTAAGCGATAATTAATACAATATTTATAAGCCTATACTGTTTCACTGGTAGGCCTTCTCTCACAAATTAAGAAGAAAGATTAGACGTTAAAGAGTGGCCTCATTGACCTAGTGGTTTGTGATCATCTAGTAGATAGATATTCAAGATTATCAGTATGCCGTTAGCCTCCCTCTGATTTTTTGTAAGTTACGAGTACCTATGTGCGTATTATAAATTAATTATGAGTTGCTAAAACGGTGATGAAAAACATCGTAATCGAAACTAGCACACTTAAGAGATTTTTCAGTGGTGTGTAAACCTTTGTCAAAGGCTACGGGCGGATTAAACTCAAACCATACGATAACAAAAGGAAGATAGACTGACCACAGGTAAAATCAACTCACAGTATCAGAAACATTATGAATCACGTTCACACACTTCATCATTTCTTTGTGCGCCGGTGTCAGTCGGTAGATGAGCTCAGGGTGGAGCAGAACATTCAACCCTCGAGTGATGAGCAGCTCCAGGCAACGATTGAAAGCCTCGTAGTACTCTGCGGTCACGATGCTCTCCGATATCTTCGGTACTCCTAAAGCTGTTTCTGTTGCCAAATATGGGTATTTTACAGAAGTCGTAAATCTGAGGTTTTATTTTAGGAATAAAAGTTGATCTTATCAAAATATCCTTCTAGAACCCTCTTGTTTTATTCATAATGTCCCTCGTTAAGCCCTGTTTTAAATGCTGTCAAATCAATGAGAAGTACAGTAGCCGGTCTCATCGCTAAAAGCTAAATATTACATATTATTATGTAGGATATTATGTATACCTTTGGATGGAGAAGAGGAATATCAGAAATGTCTAAACAAGCAGTAGGTACTTAAACTTACGACAAATAGCCTCCAAGGTGGTGTAAGCCAGATACTTGTGAATGATATCAAAAGGCTCCTTCTCCACTTCTTTCTTTAACTTCTCCACCAGAATGTGCGCTTGCGCATTGAACACGCCCAAGTATCCGTCGACCACGGAACTTGTGAATGTGCCAGTTAACTTCTTTATATTGTGCTTCCAAACAAAACCTAGAAAAAAAATTAAGTTCACTCGTGTAGATATTAGGATTTGGCAGTCGTCTGTGACAGCCAATTTTACCGATGAGCCATCACGTTACAAAAATCGAAATTACTTGTAAAAATGTCAGAACTCAGAATACTAAACACAATAATTCTGAATACCACAGTATAATAATCATACAGTATAGTAACCACGTTTGTACCCACACTCACACAAACATGCGTAACGAAACGACGAGACGCGAACGTCGCGGTACTCGCAGTGTGCTCGCAGTATCAACGACGCGTCGTTGCGCATGTTTGTGTGAGTGTGCCGTGTCGAGCGCGGTTTGTATGTAGTTACCATACTGTATAATTATTATACTGAGTGAATACTGAGTAAAATATTTACCAGGCGCAGTAACCAGTCCGTCTCCGAGCCAAACTTTGCCAAAACTATACAAATATGGCTTCTCTACGAAGATGTTTGTGATCAGCTTGATGTCATCGGGATCCTGGGTTACTGAAAAATAACAGGCGTATTAAATTCTGACTACTTGAATTTGTGTTATAATATAATTGTTGTAATAACCAGCCAAGAAAAACTATAAGAACAAATCGCGAAAGATGTAAATACACAAAGATTTAATTATAAAATATTTTTGCACATTTTTTGTGGAATTTTTTACATGTTTTAGCTCATGTTAGCTTATTAATTATTATAAATATTTAATAAGAAATTTGAAAAACCACACGCCCTAGGCGTAGAAAGTTGTATTTTTTTCAAATTTCTTATTAAATATTTATAATATTTTTGCATATTATGCATATCGTTTTATTCGAAATTATTGTAAAAAGATAACTCATAAAATCTGTAAGGGTTGAATATAGAAACTAATTTCGATAACACAGGCGGGTTACAGGCTTAGTGGGAGAGCGAGTCGGGCTTTACTAGTGGATCGAGGTTTATCCAATAGTCTCGAACTTTAGTGTTCCCACTCTCCGTGCCTCGGATAGCACGTTAAGCTGTTGCCCCGGCTGTCAATTGTAGATCTTTGACAATCGGTACGGGTAGTCAGAAACCCGAAAGTCTGACAACCAGTCTTACCAAGGGGTATCGTGTAACCCAGTATCTGGGTTGTGGAGGTCTGATAGGCAGTCGCTCCATGTAAAACACTGGTATTCAGCTGCATCCGGTAAGACTGGAAGCCGACCCCAACATAGTTGGGAAAAGGCTAGGCAGATGAGATGATGAGTGTTTTCTAAGATATAAATGAGTGTCCCAATATATATTAAGTAGAAAGCAAAAAAAAAACTTTGAATTTACAATTAATAAGTAAGGTAATACGGAAACGACTGAGACGAGGACTTGCAACCGCGAGTCACTTTAGGCTCTGTTGCCAGCGCCTGGCATTGTGTGGCATGAATGTTCTACCTACCTCCCATTTTGGCACATTCATGAGGCACTCACAACAACATTCAATTGTTTATGAGATTCCTTTTTCAAATTAATTTTATAGTTTTTTTCTGACTGAATAATAATGTAGAGCCACTCTTTGCTGTCAAAATAAATGTTTCTTTTTATCTTTCTTTGAGGATATTCCCAGCAATATTTTTTAAATCTGGTTAGTTAACTCACAAAGTACAGGACAAGGTCCAAGCCACAGCACAAACGGCGACATCGATTTCTCACATATTTCAGATATCGCATTTAAATGTCGAAATAAAACTGAAACATAAAATTAAATGGGGTCAATACCCCAGAGTTTCACAGAATCACGTGACTTTTTACAGGTCACGCATATCATAAATATAAATCTTAAATAATGCTAAAATAAATTGAATATTATCCCAAAAAAACAAGTTACAAGAATAATATAACTTTAAACCGATACTTTGAACATTAGACATAGACGATACCTACGTCATTGTTTGTTACGTCGAAGTATTCCAAATGTCTATTTTCTGGAAGGGGATTACCCTCTCCAGAATTATCTTAAGACGCTTACCTAGTTTGTCTTGGTAGAGACAGTTTTGTGGTCTGTTATTATTAGAATTTATTAAGCCGCCTTTAAAACCTCCTAAATTCTTGTAATAATAACCCAAATGGACTAATTTGACAGTTCATAAGCATCTCTATCCTCTTCTCAATTCTCTAGAAAGTTCTCTTAGAAAGAGATATAGCGAATATGAATTAGAAATAATAATTTTACTATATTCTGGGCTGGCTCAAAGGCCAGAGAAGTATTGTCTTAATTTTGTGAAACACACTTTTTTCTACCAAGCTATGCTACAAAACGCAATAGTCAGTCTTTTGTACCTTTTTTTAAAGCCTTTTATAATTGTATATTAATGTTTACACTATACTCACGTCTTCCATCGCCTAAGACTTGGTGAATATTCCCAATAAACGGTAACAGAGGGTAGCTCGGCAAACCTTTGAAGAGCATGCGCGCCCTCCGCTCTTGATTCCATAACCACGCGCAAACGCATAAAAGCAGCACACTCATTATGTACACCCATAGTGGCATCTAGAAATACATTATTAGCGCCTTAAATGTATATTGTAAAAAAACATACAATCGAATTGAGAACCTCCTCCTTTTTTGAAGTCTAGAAGAAGACAAGAAGTGCTAATTATCATTAGCACTTTGTCTTATAATTATAACTAACTATAACAATTACAATTATAATTAACAATAATTAGGTATCAGAGAATTTTTTGTCAAGAAAATATACATTGTTATATTTTTATGGTCAGACTAGCTGCCCCGCGCGACTTTGTACGCGTGATTATTCTACCTCTATACTTTTCTACCCTACCCTACCCTACTCTACCCCTACCCTACCCAACCCCTTCTCTACCCCTACCCTACCCTACCTTTACCCTACCCTACACCTCTATTCCTACCTTACCCTACTCTACCCCTACCCTACTCTACCTCTACCCTACCCTACCCATACCCTACCATAAAGGTAAAATCGAAAAGGTAATTATCAAGTTTAATGACGGATTTTCATAACTACAAACTTTAGTCTCCTTTTATATCTCCTTAGGAGAAAAATCCAAATTCTTTGAAACACGTCTTTCTTATTTTTAGCGCATAAGCTTAATACTCATTTTTACATCTGTTACTTAAAAAATAACGAATCTTCCATACAAACTTTCACCCCCTTTTTGATCCACTCAAGCACTCATTCACTCAAACAACCTATGTTCGTCTTTCGTTCATCAACAGAAAAGCTGAACACCAAGTTTCATACATTTAACTTTAAAAACGACGGACTTTCATACAAACTCTTATCCCCCTTTTTACCTACTTAGGGGTGGAATTTCCAAAAATCCTTCCTTAGTGCACCCCTAGGTACCCCTAGGGTACTTAAAGAATATTGTCTCAAAATTTCAAGTCTCTAGGTCCACCGGTTTAGGCTGTGAGTTGTCTGTCAGTCAGTCAGTCACGGTACTTTTTTATAAGTATAGATTTAACTACAATATTATTTCAGCTCTCTACTCTACAGAATTCTAGGTTCAGGCTTTCCGCAACCACTGTTACGCCATAATCACGGATAAACCAAAGTCATTTACGGGTATATTATTACTGTATATAAAAATTCTGGAAGCTCGTACAACATAAAAACCATGGTGAATATCCCAAAAATTGTACAAATTTTAGTGTTAGTGACCATGTGATTTAAAAAAATATATTTCCGCAGCCATGTGAAAATGATTGACAGTTAATAAAGATAAATGTTTATATTTACTATAAACGTTGACGAGCACGCCTTCCCGTAGGACGTAGAACAAATGATTATATCTTTGAGATCTGCCATTAATATATAAATTACGCTAATCGTTCGGAAATGTGCTTATAACGTTGATACTTTACTTAATAGTAGTACAATCGCCGTCAGAGATGAATTGCTATTGATATAAGTAGGTACTATTATTTTCGGTATTGGTTGATAACAGTACCTCAGCGCCTGCAATATTTTTTAAGACTACAAGCTTCGCAGTGACAACTGCTGTACTTTTTACGACATTCACTTTTTAAGCTACTTATTTAAATTCCGAATACCCCATTTTATGATACAATTAAAAAAACAAATGCTCCAGTCAGTGGTCAGTCGACCTATTTTTTTATTATTAAGTAATTTTAGCTTTCTGCACTTCTTCTCCGTATAAACTTTTGCCAAGTTTCACACTCCTCCATGCGTGCATTATTCTTAAAAAGGGCAGCAGTAACGGCGTTGGGGGGAGGCGCGATCCAGAAATTTTGCATATACGTTGTCAGGTGAACAGAAACGGACATTTCGGACTTTCGTCCCGAAAAATAGTTCCCGAGGTAAATAACAATTCTTATACTTAATAGAAGAGTCGTGATAGCCTAGTGGTGGTGACCGTTGACTGGCAAGAAAGAGGTCTCGGGTTCGAACCCAAGGCGCGCACCTCTGACTTTTCGTAAGTTATGTGCGTTTTATAAATTAATTATCACTCTCCGTGCCTCGGATAGCACGTTAAGCTGTTGGCCCCGGATGTCAATTGTAGATCTTTGACAGTCGTTACGGGTAGTCAGAAGCCCGAAATCTGACAACCAGTCTTACCAAGGGGTATCGTGTAACCCAGTATCAGCGACCGACCCGTGGTACAACTGCGATGTCCAACTGGTTGTACTACGGAGAAGTAAATTTACCCATGGTACACCCATGGTACAACTGGTTGTTCTATGGGGAAATATCATGACCAATGGTTCAACTCGAGTGAGTTGTTCTTTCCTTGGGCCAACTAGTTGTACTTCTGGGAATTGAATGTATCTATGGAACAACTACTGGTAATAGGTTAGAAGGGGATGGCGGGGTCGAATAGACCCCGCCATCTCCTTCGTGGTTATTTTTTTATAAACCACCCAGAAGTAGGAGCCCCGCGAAGCGGTGCTCCGTCGACCAAGCCCACCCTCGACCATGCATAGAATATTTAAGGTTTGGTTAGATGCCATTTGAAATATTATTGATCCCCGTGGTCCAACCAGTTGGACATAATTCCACCGTTGTACCACGGGTCATAATCATAAATATCAGAAAAAAGAGTTGAACCATGGGTAAATTTACTTCTCCGTAGTACAACCAGTTGGACATCGCAGTTGTACCACGGGTGGGGAGTGCCAGTATCTGGGTTGTGGAGGTCTGATAGGCAGTCGCTCCATGTAAAACACTGGTATTCAGCTGCATCCGGTAAGACTGGAAGCTGACCCCAACATAGTTGGGAAAAGGCTAGGCAGATGATACTTAATAGATGGCTCCACGTGTTTTTCGAATCATGATTTAATTTTATATTCTAAATTAACGCGAGCGTAGCGGGTAAAGCTTATATTTATAAATACCTACATAAACATTTCTATTAGGTATTTATGCATACTATGCAAACACTAAAATTTTTGAAGAAGGATAAAATCGATCATAAACGGGATTTGAACCCGCGATCTGTAATGTCCTCCTGACCTAATTTCGGTCACAGTCAATCTCTACAGGAGCATATATACAAACATAGCAACTACGCAAGGTATATAGATAGGTATTATAGTGCACAAGTGTGTGCGCAAACACAGGTGCACTCTCTATTCCCTCTCTCTCATAGTCCGATGGGGCGGCAATCCGACACGACCGGAGAGAGGTCAGGCGCAGGGCCAACGGCTTTACGTGCTTTCCGAGGCATGGAGTAAATGATAATTCATTTTTAAAATACGCATATAACTTCCTCAAAGTCAGAAGTGCGCGGTCGAACCTGAAACCTACTGGGGTTCTGTACGAAGTACTTAAAGGGTACTTAGCATATCTAACATTGCCTTAATCATGGCATCATCGGCATGTGCCATAGTCATGCCATGCCATAATCGGAATAATTGTACTCCGATTATGTTATTGTTATTGTTCAATACTCAACAGATTTGCGTGCTAATAATTACGTTCATAATTTATCGTCAGTTTTTAATTTCTCGGGTTATTTTTTGCTTTAGATTATAAACTAGCGTTACATTGTTTACTCCGGTAACTAATATTATAAATGCGAAAGTAACTCTGTTTGTCTGTTACGTTTTCACGCCTAAATCACTCAACCGATTTTGATGAAATTTTGTATAGAGATGGATGGGACCTCAGATAAGGACATATGCTACTTTTTAATTCGGTAATCCCACGAGAACGGCAATTATGCGGATCAAAGTTAGTTATACAGGGTTATTTGTAAAACACCAGCATCCTTAAAAGGGGTCATTAAACTCATCATTATAAACAACTTTTAATATGGGACCAACCCTGAAATTGTAAAAAAAATCAGCTGTTCCATACATTTATATTCACATGACGTGATAGCCTAGTGGTGTTGACCGTTGACTGGTAAGTCAGAGGTCTCAGGTTCGAACCCAAGGCGCGCACCTCTGACTTTTCGTAAGTTATGTGCGTTTTATAAATTAATTATCACTTACTCCGTGCCTCGGAAAGCACGTAAAGCTGTTGGCCCTGCGCCTGATCTCTCTCCGGTCGTGTCGGATTGCCGTCCCATCGGACTATGAGAGTGAGGGAATAGAGAGTGCACCTGTGTTTGCGCAAGCATTTGTGCACTATAATATCTCCCGCGTCGATGGCTAATCTCCGTTGAGATTGGCCGCTGTGACCGAAATTCGGTCAGGAGGACATTATTATTTACTAGCTTCCGCCCGCGGCTTCGCCCGCATGATATGTTGATAAATTGTAGCCTATGTGTTATTCTGATGTATAAGCTATATTGTGGTGAAGTTTCATTCAAATCCATTCAGTAGTTTTTACGTGAAAGAGTAACAAACATCCATACATCCATACTTACAAACTTTCGCCTTTATAATAGTAGTAGGATTATTATATTCACATGACTCAACAAAATGTGGATGCTGGTGTTTTACAAATAACCCTGTATATAAAACTAGCTTCCGCCCGCACTACACCCGCGTCGTATGTTAATAAATAGTTGCCCATGTGTTATTCTGATTTACCTATAATACATTTACAGATATTACTGTAAAGTTTCATAAAAATCCGTTCAGGAGTTTTTGCGTGAAAGAGTCACAAACATCCATCCATCCGTACATCCTTGCACACTTTAACATTTAGGTATAATATTTATTAGTAGGATAAGATGACACTCCGATTATCACTGACTATTATAGCTGTTCCCCGCGACTTTGTCCGCGTTAAATTAATAATATAAAGCAGCCAGCTTTTTCAGAATAAAAAATAGCCTATAGCACTCAGGGATAAAGTAGCTTCCTATTGGTGAAAGAATTTTTAAGATCGGATCTACTGATGCGATCTTAAAAATTCTTTCAAAATTTATTTCTTTGTAGTTGCAGAGATTAGCCCTGACATACATACATACAAACTTTACCTCTTTATAATATTAGTACCTATAGATGACCGACCGATTGTCCTGCCCTTAGAGTAGGTATAGATAATTTGGTTTTCCAAAAGGCGGCAACCGACATGATGAAAATCATTACTTAACAGTTAATGATAGACCATTAGTGCATTTTGAACTACCTAGGTAGGTACCCACTGGTTGTGTTCATGATTACATTGTACCTACAACATGTTATTGTACGAGCTATAATGACATAAATTATAGAATTTACAAACTAATAGACAAGAAATCACTTGTATATTGACTGACGGGTAAACAAGTGTTACGATTATAAATGCGAATTCATACTTGCCTGAAATCATGAGCGTATATAGGTAAGGGTGGGGTTTAGGTGGTCCGGAACCCCCCCCCCCCCCGCCTTAGGCTATGGCTTTACTAATAATAAAGCGGCAATCAACAAATGTTTTTTTATTAATTTTATTTTTCAAAAAATGTTTGACCTACGTCATTTTAACTGATATTTAAAAATAAAATATGGAATGTAAAAATAAAAGTTAGAAAGAAACGACTCCAATGACATTTATTTTGCGTTTTGTTTACGTGATTTTTGTTTTGCTTTAACCAAGAAAATACTTTAGCAAAAGCAGTTTGTTTCGAACTGGGACGTACATTGCCTATCCTAATTTTAGAAGAATTTTGTTATTTCTAAGGCGAATGTAACGGAACTTCCGTTAAAATTTTAACGGAAAGCTTTTGCTAAAGAATAGCTCTTGGTTAAAACAAAACAAAAATCACGTAAACAAAACGCAAAATAAATGTCATTGGAGTCGTTTCTTTCTAACTTTTATTATTACGTAGGCATTTGATAATGCCATCTCTTTTTTTATTAATCTTTTTATATTAATGTTAAATAGAGACAAATTATAAAAAAATGTTAGAATTTATGCAAAATAACAGAAACGCTTTGTGTCAAATGTCATTGTCAATGTCATCAATATTTTGTAGTTTGTAGGTACTCAACTACTCACTGGAAATTTTCAGTCGCAGTCGGTCCCTGAATTCGTTTTTCGATGAATTTAGTAAAGAATCAAAATAAAGATGAAGAGAAATACACAATTGTTTGATTTGTACTGGGAAGATATATTAGTATCTAAGGTTTTACCGCACCTATCTCTTAAAGAATGTTTCAATTTTCGTTGTGTTTCCAAAACTTGTTTGCAAATCATAGATATGTACTTTGCTAAGCTGAAATCATTGAAATTGATGAACAAAGGATTCTCGCCTCACACCTTCAATGTAAGTGAACCTCTTATGAAGTTCTACGCGTCTCTGGTTATTGTTGTGCCATTATTGTTGTGATAAACTTCAATGTTGTTTTTTTTTTATAGGTGCTTGCAAATACCTGCACTAGGCTGACTGTGTTGAATTTGAGTCGCTGTACGACTATTACAGACACTGATCTAATTCCAATGTTGGTAAGAAATAAGAATCTGATGAACCTAAACTTGAGTCAATGTAAAAGTTTGTCAGCAAAATGTCTCCAGCCAGTTATTCTGTATTGTAATAACTTGCGGACGTTGAAGTTAGCGCGGTGCGCGTGGTTGACGACAGGAGCCATGGAAGCACTGGCGCTGCACCAGTGCAAGCTGGAGGAAGTGGACCTGTCTTACTGCCTCACAATCTCAGAAAGCTGTATATTGATATTTGTGAAGAAGTTCCAGCAATTAAAGACATTCAACCTGGAAGGCAACAACCAGATCACAGACAAATGTGTGTATGCTCTAGCTAAGTATAGCCCGTCTCTGAAACTGCTAAACTTGGGTGGATGTACTGAAATCTCTGATAAAGGCATCAGGTTTGTAATTGCATTATTTGTTTATATCATTATAGAATCTGATAGGCAGTCGCTCCATGTAAAACACTGGTATTCAGCTGCATTCGGTAAGACTGGAAGCCGACCCCAACATAGTTGGGAAAAGGCAGATGATCATTATAGAATCTAGAATTAAGATCTAAAAAAAATTATGATTTATTTTGTGATAAAAATAAATAATTTCTATTCTATTCTATAGGTGAAATAGAGTATAAACACACTATAAATAATTTTTCATTGTTTTCATTTGGTTGGTTTGTCTTGATATTAGAAATTGCTTGTGGTTTGGTAAAAAGTATGAACAAATATTTTGATTTTCGGTTTATACAAAGTTATTTTTAGTAACATTGTATTTCTAGTCTGAACAAAATAAGTCTGTAAAAGTTTCTAACTCTGACTAAAAAACGTTTTTAAATTAATTATATCTGGTACTTTTCTATTACATTTGAAAATTATATAACTATGGGAAGAAATACTAGCGTCTTATGTCCAGTATGATTATCATATTCTTAGTAATCCTTTTGAAATCCCCCTCATATGTTATTCAAATGTTTTAAACATAAGATTCAGAAGTTATTGTCTATGACGGATATGGCTATTGTAAATTTATTGTATTTATTATCATATCTACCACAACGGTCTATGAGTGGTTTTCTAGCAAAATCATTGCCTTTTTTTGGTGCTACTTTGCGTAGGAGGCGCCCAGGTAGTCTTCTGCCCCTTACTCCATACCCTCATTTAATTTGGATCAGCAAAATTTTAACACTATATGGATTTCCTGAAGTGGGCGCCACAACATTTTTGCCCGGGGTGTCAGCGGCCCCAACGCTGGCGGCCGCAAAAAAGGCTAGTTATGGAATTGGGCTTGGCATGGCCATTTATCCTATCTGCTGTCTGACGTTCCAAGTGTTTTATCCAAATTGGTCAAATGCAACACTCTTATCTATCATTAACATAGAGATATAAAAGTTGCAAAAGACTCTAGGCTCTAGTAAACCCTAAAATTGAAAAAAAACTAAACATAAATAATATAAGTAAACATTTTTTTAATGTAAAAAGGTTTTGTTATCAAAACTAAAGCTGAGTACTAAATATTAGATCAATCTGTCAACAGGAAGGGGGTGAAATATCGATTACTGAATTTGAACCAAATAATAAACAGGTCAAGCTAAGTAAAACCGTTTAAAAAAGAATAATAGTACAAAAACTCCTTTCCATTTTTTTTCAGGTCCCTAGCACTCCACAGTCCAAAGCTCGAAGGCCTGTTAGTCCGAGGATGCACTAAGGTGACCGAAAACAGTCTAAAGTTGATGAGGAATAGGGTGCACTTGGACCGAAGGCCTACGGAACCTGTCCCCGTGCCTATCTATGTACAGGTATAAGTTTAAAAATGTTACGTTTGTTTTTATAGTCTAGTCTTGCGGATCATTCTTCAAGCAAAAAATTAATTTAGCAACGTAAGTTGTAAAATTAAGGTTTGGTATAAAATAAAGACTGATTTCTGAACTTTTACCATAGAGTTTTGGTGTTGCCAATGGCGTAAATGTTGGATTTGGGAATAAAAAAATATACTATAATTAGAAAGAATGTATTAAACATTATAATTTCGACTTGTTGTACAATATGATCAATGTACAAAAAGTACAATAAATAAAATTAACAAAAATGTTTTTTGTCACAGAAATAAAACTTATGATAGCTAAGCAATAAGCTTATTATTCTAGATTCTAGAATCTATCTAGAACTCTATTAATATTCTAGAACTCTATAAGGAATTGTTATTTTTAATTTTTATCGTCAATTTAATTTTACCAAACATTTCAATGGTTATAATTATTTAATACGAAAATTTGAAAAAACAACAGCTGATATGGATGGGATTCGAACCCACAATCTTCTCTTTTTTTCACAAATCCCATCCATATCAGTATTCATATTCGTATCAGTGTTTTTTCAAATTTTCTTATTATATTTAATAAGCTTTCATGTGCTATAACATGTAAAAAAAATTCACAAAAAAAAAAATCTATGGTTGAATGAAAAATGAAAAATGTTTGAAAGTCTTACATATTTTCGCTAAAGAATGATCCATAATATTGTTCATGGGAACTGATGTATGCCAAATTTAATTTTAAGTAGATAATCTTATGATTGTATCAATCAATACATTTTGTATAATAGTTATTATAGTTAACAGCCTAATAAGCAATTCTCATAAGAATGTGCAACTCTGAAGGCCATTCTGTGACGTCATAACTGTCTTGTCACTAGGAACTTTTTTTAATTTTTCCATCAAATTGACAGCTGACGTCACAAAATAGCGTCCACAGTTTACACATATTTATTTGATTGTGTCAATGTGATAGATTTATTTTTTGTTTATGGGTATTATTATTGTATTAACTATTAAGTATAATTATTATTTATAGAAGGTATTAGGTATATCAACAAATTTTAATAGTTTTAATTAGATTGTCTCTCTAGTAGGATAGAAATCAGTTACTTTGAAGGGAAGGGGGGAGTAGAGGGGAAAGAAGGGAGATTTTCCTTTACAACCTTTCAAATTAAGTACTATCAGCTGCTATTCACCAATCGAGCTGGTGATTTGTATCTGATAAATTAAATTTCGCAATATTGGAAATAACTTAATCCTATTTTCAATTTCCTCTCATTTTTCCAAGGCATGGCATTTCCATAATTATGATTAAATAAGGGTTAGTGATGTCCTTTCTGTTCTTAACAGCTGCAGTCGTTGTGGTACTGAGTTAAGTAATTTGTAAAATTTTGTAACCGACAATATCAAGGCGTCTCCTCAAGACGGTATAGTAAAGGACTTGAAATTTGATAGGGCATCGATAGTCTTGATTGAGTGTTCTAAGAAAAAAAAAATTATAAATTTAACCTTGTATTAGAGGATGTTAAATAATACATTGCCCTTCTAAATTCTACATTGAAATGTTTGGAATTCAAATGGTTGTAAATCTAAATATCGACTAAAGTTTTCTGTGATTATTTCGATGTTTCTATTGTAAGTTATGTGTGTTATATGTATGTGATATTACAAAACCAGTATGAACTGACCTCGCATTGTATAGGCTCTTCGTACATCAAGATGTCAGCTTATACTGGAAATGTATGGCTAGACGTGTAGCCGTGTGTAACGAGCAATTGGTTATTTGATGTAGATTTTTAAAAAAAGCTCACGCATTCACTTTGTACCTAACCTCACAAGTCCGGGTGCTCAAATTCCTAACTTGAACATAGTCCAGGCCCCGTGTATTGTCCGAATAAGTTCCATTATAGATTTAGCCTTATTCAATCCGCATTATTACGCATTATTTGCTTAGTTACATGTAAGCCTGATCCCACTGCTGAACCTTTTGTTCAGCAGTTGTTCACAAAATGAAATGTGGGATAGTAATTGCTTATTTTATACCTAAGATTTGATTGATGTACCTAATTATTGTTATTATTTTTATAAAAGATTAAGTGAGAAATGGATGTGAATCTATAGGTGTAGGTACGTGTGAATTGTAAAAAATATTTAAGTAAATTTATTTTATAATATTAAATATTGATATTAAAAGCAAAAATAAAAAATGTATGACCAGTAAAATAAAAATGCTTGTTTTGGGGGATATGATATCATACTGTATATATGTGTATCTGGATCATAGATCATACGAGTCCTGATATAATATATGACAATGTATTATAGACGTAATATAAATCATTTCGACTTTGAATATGTTATTCAATATATTTGATATTGTAATATCCCTAAATTAGCTCTATTAGTACGACTGCCTCGTTGGTCTAGTCGCAAGCGCGACTGCAGCTGAGCACGAGGTTCGATCCCCGGGTCGAGTAGTGTTATTGGATTTCCCATTAGGAAATTCTCAGTCGAAGTCTGGAATTTTGCCGGCGTTACGTATGTGTATTGTCTGCCTACCCCCTCTGGGGATACAGGCTTGACTCTAGTATTCTCTATTATTATTTCTATTAGTTTTCAGAATCATGACGGGGTATTTTATTTTTCTGGTCAGGCTATTAAAAGTTTATTTTTCAATGTCTATTTAGTTTTTTTCATTATAATTATGATTTCGCCTATATTTTTATTAAGTGTATGAATAAAAATGTTCTTCCAAATGTTTTCTTTAAAATTGTAATTTTTAAAATGTACTTACTTGTTACTAAGTAGCTATAAAAGTTATTGATGTGTACCTGTTGTAAATAATATTTTTATTTATCGTTGTTTTACCAAGGATTGGTTGTCAAAGATGTAGTTAGTTGGTGAAACACCAACCACCTATCCCTATTAACTGTCGGATGTGAAAATCGGCAACTGTAATCGTCATTATTTTTTTTTTGTGGCAGCTACTAGAAGCTTACTAGAAGGAACTTTTTAAAAGTGATTAATAAATTAAAAAGAAAATGGCATACATTTTATTCGTGATAGGCGCCTTTAACCGCACAATTATTTAGAATAAGTGTATTTTTAAATATAGATTTTTTTTATTATTAATTATTTTTAAACATTCTAACAGCCATAGTGCTGGATATTTCTATTTTTAGGTACGTTTTTAGCAATTTGTATCTTTCGCATTATTATATATTTTTTTATACAAATCATCCTTGTAACCCTGTAACCTCTAAAAAAGACCATAATGCTTCCAGTATAAATTAATGACATACCTATTGGAAATATACGATTTTTTGATTTTTTTAAATATGTTGATTGAGATCTAATTAGTGTAAATAAGCTATGGAAATATATTAAAGCTATATAATTATGTGGTAAATCAAAGATTGTTATTGAAAATGTACCTATAGTTATGTATACATACACCGGATTATATGCAACATAATAAGCTTAAAGTCTCTAGTCTCAGTATAGATAGTCTACATTAATTAAATACTTATATTATGTATTCTAAAAGTTAATATTGTTTTTGTTTTTTCAAAATTCTTAGGTGTTATTCTTGCGTTACATTATTTTATTGAATAAGTTATAGATTCGTCTGTGACAGGCTTTAGAATTACTTTTAGAGCGTTACCATAGACTAATAAAACTCGTTTTATAAAGTTATGTACAGTTCGGCAAAAAAAGAGTCTGCAAACATTGAGGGCGCCACTAGCGCTCTTCACATACTACAAAAAAAAAAAAAAAACTCAAAATTACAACTCACATATTTCTATAGCAAATTTCATCAAATATTTTAGTACTCACAGACTTAGCATATAAGATGTTTATTTTAATTCCATGTTACCGCCTCTGACTCTTTTTTGCCAAGCTATAATGTTACATTATAATAATGTAAACTCTAATAAACCGTGTTAATTACATAACTACTCTTTTATTTAAACAACATGTTTACATCGACAATGTTGCTGTGTTCCCCGTAGATAATCCGCCTTCATTGTCATGGTTCGATTTCAAAATGGACAAACATGTGTACAATGGCATATTATTATAATTTATCCGGTCTGTAAGTACCTTAGACTAATATCAAAAGTGTTATTATTCAAAATTAAGTTAAAATACTGTTGGTGTATGGGATATTATATATCGTTACTACAGCTACGATTTATGATAAAGTCTAAGAATGATAATGAGAAATGTTAAGGGCTGTAAGACCACGTTGCTTTGAAAACAAACCGGTAAAGCTTTTTTGACGGATTTGTAGTAGGCACGTTGCTGTGGCATCTTTACCATCTATTCTACCATGAAAAAAACTTTACCAATGCAAGTATTAAAAATGTATAAAACAAACAAATAATATGCCACCGGAGACCGCAACACTATTTTAACATCAGATAATTCAGAACATTTTTTTTTTAATTTTAACCTAATTCAATGCAGTACGAGCTTTACTTTGTCTTTAAAAAAAAACAAAAGTGCGGGAACGTCGAATTTGGCGCGCGCGTATTATATCACAGAAAATATTTTTGCTGTAATTAAGTGGTCATAACTATTTATTTATTAGTGTACCTACACAACTCGATTTGGTAAGTCAAATTAAATTCATATGCAGAGAGAACAAATCAGTCTGGACTGAATAGTAATAAAACCTTACACTCACTAGCCTAAACTCAAATATAGCTTTTGTTCATCAGCTAATACAAATACTTGTACTTAGTTTAAATTTTTACGGCGTCCACCGATTTTGATCCTTGAGGAAACATGTAAAACTAGCAATTTGCATCAAAGTTCAATATCGTTCACAGGAGTTGTCAACATTATTCTGTATTTTTTCGGGAGCCGTTGCAAAATGTCGAGAGAATCCCATATCAAAGGAGTATAAATATGAACAATTTCATTCTGGGCCTGACGATTGCCATACGTACCAACTGACACCTCGTATCATCTGGGATATAAGACCTACTACGGCGGGATATTTAGGTAGATCTTATTTATATGCCTTCCTGCTGTGCACTGAATTTCGATGATTGGCAACAGTCATCAGTGGTGTTATCAACATCACGGCACCATCCTGGCTAGGGATATTATTGTGTAATAAAATTGGGTGGTTTGCCGTGTTTGACCTTCAAATTTCTAACCCGTAATCGCTTATTTTCCCCATGAAAAGACCATTATTGACGATAATATAAAATAAGAAACAAAATAAAACGACGCTGTTTTTCACAAAATTATATTTTGTGTGATAACACCTGCTACATGTTTCTTACTGTTATTATATTTACAATATTTTATATACTACACATTAGTAACAAATAACATTCATAACCTTAGAGGAGCAGATCTTACAAAATAACTTATAGTGTGAGCGGCACACCGCGCAACTAACTTATTTACTATACGTGCAGGAGGACGAAACTAAACACGACTTAACTAAAATACTTAAATTGTAGTTGTATTAAACGTAAGTGTTAATAACATTTGGCAATAAATTACTGGGATAACACGAAAATAATCCTTAAGCGAAGCGTTAAACAAAGTTATCATCGCAATTATAAAATGTTATAACTACCAGTGTAAAAAGAATACAAATATAAAAAAAAACTCCGTCCATTAGGCCTGTTTACGTAAGTAACAACGGAACGCGACAGGGAGGACCCCACATTTGTCATCTTGTTAGCGCACTATCACATTGATCAAAATAAAAAACAGTATCGTACAAATACACTAAGTTTATCAGCTCTGTATACAGCCTTGTTAGAATCCAAAGCGATTACATTTACAATATGTTACACGGGAGTCAAGCAGACAGACGGGACGAGAGAGGCACTTTAGAACAGATTCAGACGAGCTACGATCCTACGGTCAAATTATAATTACACAACGTCGACTGTACATGCGACCTACGCCGTCGCGACAAAATACAAATACATCAAAACGTAAACACCATATACATATAAAATACGAGAGTTCCAAACAATTCTTTACATCTGAAGTACAATCTGCGATCAGTAAAAAACATTGCACTTATTTCAACATAACCAAAGACTTAATATTACATTGTTTCTTTGGAAATCGAGAATATATTAATTTACGAATCAAGCATGCGCCATGGTCACTGTCCAATCTAACGATATCACAGTTCTCTCACAAAGTGGCTGTAACTTTAGTCTCAATACAAAACAAGCAGATCGCTAGCGTACATACATTTATTGCACTATATAATTATGCTACATTTCAGTGACGTAGTCATCATTATTATAAACAGATTTAAAATACATTTTATCTGCAATTTTGTACTTTTATTTAGCTTACCGGGTACTGCGGTTTATTAACGACAAATAAAACGTGTTTTACATACATATGATACAAAAACAATAACAGAGCTGCCAATAGACCGCCGTAACATACAACACACTCGAGTGCGGGAGAGGGTAAGGCAACCGAAGTGGTGTTCCAAGTTCGTCTCGCTTGTCATAAGTCTATATACAAACTAGCACTTAACGTCAGAAAGCAAATGTTTATTTGTACTATGCTATACTTATAATAAAGCACTTTGTCCATTGTGGTACGCTACCGACGCATGGTGGAGTTGAGCGACTGCATGGCCAGCGGCGGCGCGTTGATGTACCCGTACGCGTACACGTTGCCCTGCTGCGCGCGCGGGTCGCCGGCCGCGTACTGCACGCCGGCCACGCCCGCCACGCCCGCCACGCCGGCCACGCCCGCCACGCCGGCCACGCCCGCCACGCCAGGCTGCACGTTCATCATCTGCAGGTTGTTGAACTGCTGCTGCGGGGGCACGCGGTACCCGTTGAGTCCGTACTGACTGATGAGGTGCGTGTTCAGATTGGGCGACATGCGGGACCCTGGACCCATCTGCATGTGCTGCATTGGGCTCAAGTTGCCTGGAATTTAAAACAACATTTATTAGTTGATAGTCGTTTTCTTCTCGATTTGTAGTCAAATACACAATTGAACTATTACTTAGTACAGAATTACCATTAGGATTGGTTTAAAAAACTGAAATGAGGATTTCTGTAATAGTGCCGAGACCGCGACGTATGGGTGGGTCAGAATGCTTAGTTTGAAATTGTAGTAAAAATATTTTTCTTAAATCTCTAGTGGTATATCAACAACGATAGTAGTTGATCAAGACAAAGCAGCTACGGTTCTGGCTTTCGGTAAAAGAATGTAATATGTGCCCCATTAGACATACTTCTATGAAAGAAGAAATCTTATTGGGAATACATATTTTAATGTTGCATGTTCTTAGAAGACGGTGGCTACGAAGCGCACTGTCTGTGGAACCATGCAGTTAAAAAAAAGCAAAAATTATTAATAAACGTTTTATGAACGAAATCAACGAGATCAACCAAAAATGACATGGAATAACTGCCAAGTAAATACTACACATACGCCAGATAACTACTAATTGATATCCTTTTGTTTTGCCCTCATTACATAGAAACGAAAAATACTGGGTACAAGAAACATAATTTTATAATGGCAATACTGACTTGATGTGTTCCTAGTATTCCGTGGCGAGTCGAGCTGGTTGTGCGGCGGGTAGTACTTGGACGCGTGATAGTGACTCGCGGTGGTCGCCGGCGGCGTCGACGCCTGCTGGCCGTACTGTAGGAAACAACTAGATTCGAAATACTGAAACCACAAATATGTGTCATGAATATGTAAGAGTTATGGTGGATGTGCTGTTGCTCTTGGTGGTACGATACTCTTGGTATTCAGGAAGCTTATGCTAATATTTTAATAATGAAAAATAAAAATATTGGTGAAAAAAATGTGCTTTCAATGGAATAATCTATTGATTTACTAAATAATTGCCATATCACATTTTATTACATTCTTAATACTATTTCTTATTTATTAATCTTATTCTACTATTTCTTAATGACGATGCCAACGGCTACTTCGTATCATCGCACCCCTTGCCACCTGTAGGGGATTCATCCACATACAAATCTTGCAGTTTCAGAGGAGTTTCCTCCTGCGGTTCAAGTTGTAGTATCAGCTTCTAACCAAGATTTTCCCAAAAGACTAAAGCATGAGATTCTTCAAGGGTGTAAGAAGATTTTAAGAGAGCCAGCAACGCGCAAGTGTGCATACTCTATAGTATGTATGTATAGTATGTATTGCAAGCATCCATACGTTACGATACCTGCTTACCTCAGCCGAGCCGTATGCCTGTTTGTCATCTTAGTGGTACAAAAAACTGGGACTTTATATTGGTAAAAAATAATGTAATTCTATTTCATTACTACGGACTCTGTAGTCTGAACTGATGTAGGAGACAGTGAATAAATTCTATAATACCAAGAGTATATCATATGGAATAGCAAACAAACACATCCACTTTGCGACAACATACTTGTGAAGTGTCATACGATGGTAGGCAGATACATGACATGATTATTATTGCACAAAATCAAATGTACACAGAATTTAAATTTGTTGCCATTATGAGTCGCAGATAATTCAATTTATAATGGGATACTTTCTCAGTTTAATGCGCATGTTAAACCGTAATAGGAAGACTAAATATAATCTATTTGCTTGTGAAAGTCAGGAACAATAGTACTCAATACAATATTGATATATTTAGATTCTAACCAGTGACCAATTCATCTTCATAAGCTTTATCTCCAGTTGTAGCAACAGTCATAGGAAAGTGTTATTGTAGTGTGTTGTGTGTTGTTACCTGGTGCGGCGGATGGTGTTGCGGCGCCTCGGCCATCTGCTGCAGCTTGGCCAGCGAGCACGACGGCGGCCAGGCGCCCGAGTGGTACTGCTGCTGCTGCTGGAACGACAGGTAGCCGCCCTGGTAGCCGCCGCCCGCCCCGCCCGCGCCGCCGCCCTGCATCACCGCGGCGCCTCCTGCCGACCAACCTTACGTTATACCGGGGGACTCATCACAGGCAAAGCATGTATGTACTCAAGTCTAACTGAGCAAAGCAGATGCGATGCGAGCGACGTAGTAACGTGACTAAGCAAACTGATTTAACTTACTCAGCAAGTACTTAACAAGAGAGATTGGTTAGAGTGGTTTCACTTCAGACAATAAGACATTCTGCGTTGCTTCAATTTTACTTTCTTTGTGCCTCAGAAAGCGGTGATGATTTAGGTTAATACATGACAGCGATGAGTTTATGTAGTCAGAGAAGTGTTGGTTGTGCGCCAATAGAGGTGGTAAGCAGTGAGGGCCTAGGGCGTGACCTTTAGACTGCCAAGTCAGGTCGTAAGTATTCGTTTACCTTTGACTTTACGAATTCATGTGCGTCTAAATAAATAAATAAAAAGTATCACTTGATATAACGGTGAAGAAAAACATCGTGAGGAAACTAGCACACTTGATTCCAGAGAGGTTTTTCAATGGTGTGTGAAGCCATGTCCTTTGCCTAAGAGCACGCTGTCGGTAGTTCATGTCGCGGTGACGGTGTGGCTTACCGTGCGGCTGCTGCGGCGGCGTGGCGCGCGGCCGGGGCGGCGCGGCGGCCGGCGCCTGCTTGCTGGCGTCGCCGCTGCCGCCGCTCCTGCAACACAAACCAGACCTTACTACTACGTACTGGTTAAATCAGCAGGTCAAATAAATATATTTACTGTGGGTTGCATTTCCCTTAATCTACTATCATTATTACTTTTTTTTTGGCATATGAAGCTACATTAAATTAATCAAATTGCGTATTTATAAAAAATTCTATATATTTCAAATTTAAGCTACTTACCTATTTCTATTATTAATCTTTTGCTGCTTGGGCGGTTGGTTGGGCTGGCTCATAATGGACGGTATGTGTATGGAGGAGTACTGCGGACTGGGCGCCGGGTGCATGTGCATCATGGAGCACGGCGACGCCAGGTCCGAGCCGATGCTGGTCGGAGACTCCAGCCCCAATTGACTCACATCGAGCTCACACGCTGGGTATTGGACTGAGTGAACCGAGTTGCTCGTCGAGTCAGGCGTGTAAACCCCCATCGATTGCAGCACAGGACTCGCAGCTTCACACAACTCTTCTTTATGAGTATTCTCTTTAGGAGATTCTTCTTTCTTCTGTTGTCTGGACTTTTTCTCAATCTCAGTCTTCTCCTGCCCACATGGCCCATTTTGATTAAATGGAGTCTTGCAGCCTGATGACGTCATGATTTGAGGATTTTGTTGTCTGTACTCCGCACAACTAGTGACGACCTCTTGTTGTTTGTTCACCTGTCGCTGCATCATCTGCTTCATCTGCTCGGCAGTGTTCTGTGACTGCGACTTCTTAGGCTCGCATTGCGTCTGACAAGCCGTCGTCGTTTTCGACTGCTTTGATGGTTTACAGTCATTTTTCTGTGAACACTCTGTTTTAGAGGTCGGTGTTTTAGTCTCTTTAAAATGCGGAAGCCCCGATGGCGGTGCGTACAAACTACCGCTCAACGCGCCATATGCAATATTATGAAAGTCCTTTTGATCATACTTTGGCAGCAGTTTCTGGGGTGATTTCTGTACTTGATCTAAATGAGGAAGATTGAACCCTTGGAGTTTGTCCAAATAGTTCTTCTCGCTAACACTATTTTTCATATCTAAAAACCTATTATGTTCCCACGTGCGAGTAGGATCCCAGGGGGGCCACTGGTACTGCCCATGTGTTGTGTGGTAATTAGGAATCTGGTTCATTGCGTAATCAGCTTTAGGGACCAATTCGTTGTCGTACTTAAATTTGGGCAGCATTTTGTTCAAATCGTTTTGATCCGCTTTTAAATTAAGTTGCGCGGTACAACTTTTGTCATGTTTCACCGAAGCGTTTTTAGAGTCACATTTCGAGGCATTCGATTTCTCCTTCTTAAAAAAATCCTGTTTCTTGGGCGCTTCGTTTGACTTTGTTTCAACTTTACTGGTGACCGGCACCGAGTTTATCACGTTTATAGGGACTGACGTCTCAGGTTTCCGCGAATTTGGATTTTGTTCGGGAAAAAACATCTTCGGTTCAGGTGTACTTCGCGGTGTGTCATTTTTACTACCTTTCCTATCAGTTTTCTCTAGTTTACTATGAGCAGAGTTCACTCTCACGTCTCGGAGTTTACTCTTCTCCCTGGGCTTTTGATTAGGATCATTTTTGCAGTCTTGGTTCGTTTGGACGATGCTCATGGATCCAGCCATTGAGTTTTGAATTGCATTGCTGTTGTAACTTGCTTCTAAATCAGTTCTTTCCAAACCCATGTTGATAGCAGCGTTAGCGCTTTGGCATCGAGGTAAAAAACTGATATCAGTCACGTTAGGAACTTTGGGTATGACTGGGTTTATCACCGGGGATGAGATTGGATGTGGTACTTCTAACTTAGTCGTGCTTTTACTAATAACGAGAGTTGAGTCCATAGTGTTGTTTATTACTCTATTCTGTTCACTAGTTTTGATGAGCACTTTGTCAGTTTGTACCGCCTGCGACTCTTTACTAACGTTCGCTCGGTGGTTGAGGTACGAGTGCTGAGCCGTGTTGATCTGTTGAATGGTCATTGAATTGCTCACGGGCTGTTGAAAGCTTTGCATATTCGTCGGCTCCATACTTCTCGTTATAACAATTTCATCTTTCCTAGTGTTCAATAAATCATTCCGAAACGGCATCTCATTTTCTCTACTAACAATTGGATTAGACAATTTATTCCTATTATCAATTTCATTTAAACTATCTATTTTGATGGGGTCTGGCTTCTTTATACTAGTTACATCTCTCATATTTTGAATAATAGATTCTACTTTATTTGGTGATTTTTTATCGTCATTTTTAGCTTCATCTATATTCTGATGTTGGATGACAGTTTCTTTTCTCTCGCATGGTTTTTGTTCACGTATCACTTCAGCAGTCATACTTTCTGGTGATCTTCTTGGTTTGGGAGATTCATTGATAACTGATTTCTCAGTTTTCTTAGGTGAAACGCCGGTTTGAGGGGAGTTTCCGTTGTCAGATTCGCCTTCAACTACAATAGTCTCAATTTGATGTATTTTGGGAACTATTAAGTCAACCGGCGGCCGCGTGGTATTTACATCGTCTTGTACCTTAGCACTAGAGTCTAACACTATATGCGCGTTTTCTGTGGATACGACAGGTATAACTTTAGACGGACTGTCTTTCTCCTCAACCTCCTTCGGTTTATTCTCGTTATTTTGCTGAACAGGAGCCACTAGATTAGGTTTTGGTGACGGCAATGGGCAGCTCTGACTGTTGTTATCATCAGACTCTGAAATAATGATGGTATCTTTATCATCTATATTTGGTTTGGCCGGTGATTTCATTTCTCCATTTCTAGTTTCAGCAGGCTTGTTTTCCTCTGTTTGTTTATTGTCATTCGTTGAAGGTTCTTCTTCCTCGGTCTTTGCAGGACTTGCTTCTGCTCTACTCTCAGATGGAGTTTCATCAGGTTTGTCAGCAGCTTCATTAATTACTTGGTCTTTCTCTTCAATGGATTTGGGAGAGTCCATATGTATACTATCGAGCTCCATGTCACTGGTATGATGGTCTGTACTGTTTTCTTCGATATGTCGCGGTGATGCCGGCTTACTTGTAACTTTTCTCTCTTCTCGTTCCTCAACGTCCATTTCATCATCAGCTTCTCCTGATGAATCTTCAGAGCTGGCTTCTGATGTTTTGCTTTTCTCTTGAGATTTTTCTTCGAGTTTGTTCTTAGGAGATTGGCTGTTTTCTTCAATGGGCGCAGGAATTGCTTGCTCCATAGGGTCGTCGGTTTTGGAGTCGTTAATTTCTTCTTTAGCCTCATCGATTTTGGCTTTCTTAGCTGCCGGTGAGGCGGTCCTCGCAGGACCTTTGTTGACCTTCTGTCGTTTCCTTTGACGACCTTTCCTCGCTAGTTTTCTTTTAGTCTTAGCTTTAACGGGGACTGCTGCAGGAGTAATCGCATCCATGTCCATACTTTCCTGGCTTTCTTGACTGTCCGAGACGTAACTGGCTTCTTTGACGCTATGTCTTCTATTTCTAGGAGTAGCTTCATCTGTGACATCGTTCTGTATGACTCTGGATGATCTCCTCGCGACGCTTTTACTTCTCTGTCTTCTTGGAGTTTCTTCCTCTTTACTCTTGTCATTATCCATGTTAGACTCTGAAATCTTTCTACTAACTTCCCGTTTTCGTTTTCTGTTGCCTTCAGCAAGTGTCGGAGTGGTTTGGTACGTAGTTTCACTATATTTGAGTGGTCTCGTTCGTCTTCTACCTGACGACGTAACCTCCACGGGAGGCTCGGGAGTCTCAACCTCAGGTTTAGCAGTGGCCGCAACTTCCGGCTCCTCCTTGGGCACCGGGGCTTCCGACTCCGTCGCAGTGTCTTCACTTTCAGTCTTGGGTTCTGCCTCCTCATTTTCAGTTTCCTGGTCGCCTGAAGCTTCCTCGGGCGACCTGAACGGATTTACAGTTGGCGCCAGGAGAGGCGTCCACCTCAAACATTCTGGATCTATCTCTAGCCGAGGTTTGCTCTTCACTTTCTTCATGTGATTATCAACCTTATTCCAATCAATACAGAGTCCTAATTTAGTTGTTTCATTGTTTGGGAGATATCTAACAAAACCGAGTAACTGAAACGTTATCGCGATATCGTTCATATGCATCCCCGCTGAATGTGCTATGTCTTCAAATGTAAATGATTTATCTTTGTGGTCATAGAGATATTCGAGAATCACGGATTTCCAATATGCATGGTATGAAACTCTGCCAAGATCTGATAAAGGTTTTTCTGGCGTGCCAGGTTGTCCTTCTTCTTTCGACAGTAAATAACCTGCGAAGAAAGAAAATTAGGTTTAAAACACATAATGCAAACAACACTTTTAATATTTAAAAAAACTATTATTTAGATATGTAATAATGATTCCACCACTCACTGAAATGGATGAGAAATCGCCCATAGCCCTGTCTCTGGTACTGTGGCATTGTCATAATACAGGACACATTATATTTCTGCTGACAATGTTTTTCTTTGGAGAAGTAGCCGACTAGGTGGCATCCTTTGCTGTCGTTTTTGGTCAGCACGTAGAAAAGGAAAGGTTCGACATCGTAGTAAAGCGTTTTGTGGTCGAGAAAGAGTTTAGCAAGGAGGCACAGGTTCTGGCAGTAGATTTTGTTGGCATTGCCATCTACTTCAAACACTGATATGTCCCCGCAGCGGTAGATTTCCGTTGCGGGGGGATGTCGCCAGAGGCACTTGTCTAGGTGACGAACTAACACCGCCCGACTCTTCGCGTATTTCAGGCAAAACTCGCACAGAAATAGTTTTGGGAGCCTGGAATCAAATAAATTGCTTACATTAATATTATAACTTGGATATTGAAAACCAAAGAATTGTACAGACCGCGTCACGATTCTCTAAGTCCGTGCAGTTAGCTGCGAGTGGCATTTGCCATTTGCATTTATATTTTATCCCGTCGATTATATGAATAAAGTCATCTCGCACTTCACAGACTTAAGGAACCTTAGCGCGTAGGTACTATAAAGAAAAACTATAGAATTTGCAAAATCAGTTTAAGTAACAAATTTTTGTAGAAACAAAAAACTATTATGAGAATTGAACCTTGCGACTTTCTGACAAAATATTATACATCAGACTTTTTAGACTGAGCTATTCATAAGTCGCCTTTTGGAAGAAACATTTCAGACATGGTCGACAAACAATAAGAAGCTTATTAATACAGAATGTTAAGAGTACAAAGATGAAATACTAGTAATACCTGGCATATTCCTGTGGGAAGGGGCTGGAGTACCAAGTGTCAATCTCCCACTGTCCGAACTCTATCGCAGACGGACAGCGCGGCGCCGCGTGGGGCACGTGTGGCGCCGGCGTGGAGCCCCCCGCAGGCCCCGGGGTGGCGGCCCCCGCGGGCCCCGGCGTGGCGGCCCCCGCAGGCCCCGGGGTGGCGGGCGGAGCCCCGGCAGCAGGCGACACGCTGTCGGCCCCGGCCGCCGTCAGCGCCGCATTGAACAGCTCCGCGTCGGCCTCCGTCACTCCCGCCGGTAACCGCTTGCCCTCTGCGATAATACTTACAGTATTATTACTTAAACGCTAACATGTTTGATGTAATAATGACAAAAATGTGGAAATACAATATAAATCTCGATATCAAATTTTTGGAATGAATATTGAAAGTATCGAGATGTTAAGTTGTAAGGTTTAAGACTATGAAAATAAGATGAAAATACCTGATGAGATACAAAATATAAAGCCGATAAAATGAGGCTTAGGCGGGACCTAAATGAAAAATGAAATGATGAATTAAATCAAAACATAATTTGAATTTAGCAAAAAAAAATAAAGCAAATTATTCGTAGCACCCGCACTGACACGCGTGCGGTCCGTGCGAGTGCTAAGACATCGTTCACACGCCTGTAGAGGCGCGAGCGAAAGTGCATGAGTGGATACTGCCGAAACCGAATGACAAATGAGTCGTCATCGGCGCTCGGCGGACCATGAAGCTAACACAACAGCAGGGCTCACTCACCCGGCCCGAACAGAGAAAGAGAGAGAAGAACGACGCAAGGCGGAGCGCCGGCCAGCAATCAGAGCGAGCGAGACGGTCAGATCCACCAGACACTTTCACCGCACCTCACGAACCGATCTTACCCGTCTGATTGATGGCCGCCGCCAGCGCTACGCCGCGCGACAGTTTGTGCGCGTCCGACGAGCCGCGGCGCTTGTCCGCCGCGCACGACCTAACCAGCGCCGACGCCGACAGCCGCACCGCGCCGCCCGGGCAGCGCGGCGCCCCCCCGCGCTGCTGCAGCGCCGCCACGTAGCGCCGGAACGTGCTGCGCGTCTCCTTCAGCACGGCGCGCTCCTCGGCCGGCCGCGGGGCCGCGCGCGACGCGCTGCGCACCGAGTAGAACTCCGTCAGCCCGTCGAACAGCGTGCTGAGCAGGCGCTCTCCGCAGCGGCTCCTCCGCCGCGCCACTCGATGTCTGTCGGGAGAGGCTCGCGGCTGGTCGGCCTCCAGTCTACTTAGAATCGGCTCGACTTCCAGTCTTTTTAGTTTGGGCTCGACATCCAATCTTTTCAGTTTGGGCTCGACATCCAATCTTTTTAGTTTGGGCTCGACGTCTAGTCTTTTCAGTTTGGGCTCCACCTCCAGTCTTTTCAGTTTGGGTTCGCTCACTAATCTTTTCAATTTAGGTTCGGCCTCCAGTCTTTTTAGTTTTTGTGGTTCTAATTGAAATCGCTTCTGTCTATACGGATCTACCTCTAGTCGCCTCTGTTTTAGTGGTTCCACATTTTGTCGCTTAAGCTTGTGATTATCTAGCTCTAACCGTTTATGACTTAATGGTTCGGCTTCCAATCGTTTCTGCTTTTGCGCTTCGGCTGCGAATCCCCAGACGCCGTCGGGGCCGGAATCGGCAGCTAAACGTTCGAACACGGTAGATTCGTAGGCGGGTACGGGGCGCTGGTCACTGTCGCTGGACGATAGTGGGTCGCCGGGAGAGTCCTCAGACGCGGCGGAACGCGAGGGCGAATGGGGTGAGGGAAGCGAAGGGGGCGACGCGGAAGAGCGTGGGGAGCCGGGCGGGGAAAGGCTAGGACAGGAGGCGGAGGAGCGATCGGAGCGGTCGGAGGGCTCGCTCAGACGCGGGTGCGGCCGCTGCGCGCGCCGCTCCAGGCGCAGCTCCAGGCGCTGCACGCGCGTCACGCGCACGCCGCCCCAGCCCTCCCACGAGCCCGACGACGAGCGGCGCCGGCGTCGCTTCACTAAATTGAACGCGGAGAATCTGAAAAACTTCTGTTTCTCTCGCGACATTCTCTGTTCGGGCGGGACGCGTGAGATGTGCGGGCGAGGCGGAGCGTTACCGTCGGAGGGCTCGTCGTCTGACTCCACGCGCCGCGCCGGCGTGCGGGGCTTGCGACCTCGAGGTGTGCCCGCCATCGACGACCTGTTCAAACAAATACTCATTAGATATTTGCGTTGTCGTGGTTGTAAGTCAAATAAAGATGTGGTTATAATTATTTAATAAGAAAATTTGAAAAAAATTTGAAAAAACAATTGATACGGATGGGATTCGAACCCACGATCTTCGACATACAAAACAACCAATTTTCTTAATATTAAATAATATTAAGAAAATTGGTGATATCGCATCGGTGTCTACTTAAGCTGCAAAGTTTAGAGCACTGGGTCGGAATACGTAATGTGTTTCGATAGATGTCGCCACACGCCTAAGGCGTGTAAAAGAGATTTGAAATTTCGATTGATGCCGATGGGATACGGTGGCTCAGCGGTTAGAGCGTCGACACGGTATGTCGAAGATCGTGGGTTCGAATCCCATCCGTATCAATTGTTTTTTCAAATTTTCTTATTAAATAATTATATTTAATAAGCTATCATGTGCTATAACATGTAAAAAAAATTCACAAAAAAAAAAAAAAAAAAAAAGATGTGGTTTGTATAATATTAGTTACCGCTTGTTGGAGGGTGGAGGTACGTTGGTCTGGCAGTGGTCGCAGCGCCAGGGCGGCGGCGCGCAGTGCGGGTGCGCCGTGCGCGCGCAGGAGGCACAGCGCGCCGCCCAGCCGCCGGGCGCGGCCCCGGCCCCCGCAGCGCCCCCGGCCCCCGTAGCGCCCCCGGCGCCCGCAGCGCCCCCGGCCCCCGCAGCGGCCCCCGCGTCGGCCGCGCACACCGAGCACCAGGCGCACGCGCCGCACGACCACCGCACCGACTGCACACACATTGCATTACTTCATTCCTATTTATTCATTTTTTTTACCTAACAACCTCACTCTAAACAGGAATTGATGCTAGCAACACTAAGTTACAATTGTCATAGTGTCTCCCATAACTGACACTTCAAAAATTGACATAAAAACCAAGTAAACAGGTAAAAATGTTTCAAATAATTATTATGTATGACATAATGATGAGGGGAGCCTACAGTTTAATATTTTTAACACTAAAAACTCACAAATGATCCCAGGTCCATGTATTTTTTAGACCTTTGGAAAAATAAGAATATTGTGTAATCTGAATTTGATAGCAACTGAATTTTAGGACTACTTTTACTCTATAATAATTGGACTTTTATATATATCCTATTGCTTACAGGTATAGAGTAGTAAGTGAAGTGGTTTTGATATGTTTGTGCACAAATCACTCTTATCATATATGAGAAAGTGACCTTCAAGAAAACGAAAGTAACATTCCACAAAATACCACTCCTCTACCTACCTTTATAACAGGTAGAGTTATGTGTTCGAGGAGGTTCAGGCATGTAGGATGTGCATATGACTTGCACTGCTGACAACAGATAAGTGCTTCGAGAGCCCCCAGTCTGTTCCGAGCATCGGTTCCAAGGCACTCCGTACACACTGGGAGTCCTTGACTTGGTTTCTGAAACAATATTAATATTTAACAGACTGGGTTGACAAATTGCTGATACAAGTTTTCATACCTTGATTGCCTTATATACATTTTATGGTAGGACTTCTTTACAAAACTCACTATATCCTGATCAGTGAGAATTGCAGAGATACCCTAGAACTTGCTTTAGAAGTATTAAAGCAGTGATAAAGATTACGAATACTTTTATTAAATTATGAATGACACATTTATTATTTACATTTTATCATAACTAGAGTTTGCCTGTTACTGAAACCTGTAATACACTAAAGCTACCAAAAAAAGGAATCATTTCACAAACAGAAGAGAAAATAGTGATGAACTATTTTGTGTTTGCCCATTTATGTATAGATTGCATCTGCAAAATTTTAAAAGACCCTAATTGTTTTTAGTATTGGAATGACCGGTTAAGTTCTGCAATCCATGTCGTACTGCATATTATGTGTGATAAAATTGATTTCAAAAGTTTGTATACATAAATTGACACAAGTATTTTTAATAAAGACATCGCTCCACACTAGGATCTTTTGAATCGTGGGTACGATTGACCTATAATTGAAACAAATGGAAAAAAATATCTGTGGATCACACAAATATTTGTCCTTTGGGAAAGTCGTTCCCACTACGTCAAGCGCAGATGGCAAACCACTGCGGCAATCCTGCCATCACAAGTAAATATTATGATATCATGTATCATGGTTAGTTACTGACCAATTTATCCAAAGATTATGATATCCAGAGGTATGTGTTGAGGCGTGGTTTGAACCAGAGACCTCAAAATTGCCAGTCAATTGTCAATGTAAATGCTAATATGATTTGAATGGTGCTCATAAATTAGTGTTTGATTCAATTCACTTTCTGATAAGTAAACCCACCATTGTTGTATAATTGTAATGGTGTCAATAATAATACATAATGCAATAATAATAACAATTAATATTTCGTCTGGATACACATGGATTTAAAGAGAAGACTTTATATCCATGTGTAGAATTCATAAAGGTCAAAGATAATTACCTATCTATTTTTTTCATTATAGTGGAGACAAAGAATATAAATAATTACAAACCATAATAAATCTAATTACAGGTAACATAGATATAACATTGCAATCAAGGAGTAACAACATGCAAAGTTTAGCTGCTGGTGTTCACAATTTGTTAGCACTGTATGTACTATAACATTTGCTCTAGATAAAAAAACATGAATATAAGTCTTCAGCACTCTGTCTCTACATTATAAGGAATAATTAAGTTTTGCTGTGTGGAAAAATCAAGAACATTCTATAAATAACTTGATGAACTTTTAGACTAAAAAATCAAAATAATTCCATTATTATAAATTATTAAAAATCAAAATACCTTAAAGAAACAACATTGATAGCCTAGACGTGACATGTATTTCATAATAAATCACAACTTAAAAAAATACTGTGAAAAACCAGCACATTAGAGAAATGGTTTAAAAAAGATCAAATTATTTATCACTTCCTAAGTTTAATTTTGTCAGCAAGTTACAAGATATGTATTGAAATCTGCACTCAAAATTATATGCTAGGTATATATTTTTCAACCTGATTGCCACAAGTTCATGTCATAGCGCAAATTCTGAACAGATTTTCTATTTTAGGTATTCAGTAGTACTTAGCATGTTTCAAAATCTATTTTGTACGCTACAATGTCATACACACCAGACAAACAGGCTATAATAAAAAAATCAATAAATGGTCAACTTTATATGTATTGTTGGAGGAACATTTTTTGCTCTAAATGAGCCAAAATGGCCTTGAACACTAATAGCCAGGTCAACAGCCTTATTATTGACAGAACATTTTGTTTGTCAGAATCCTACTACTATTATAAAGGCGAAAGTTTGTAAGTATGGATGTATGGATGTTTGTTACTCTTTCACGTAAAAACTACTGAATGGATTTGAATGAAACTTCACCACAATATAGCTTATACATCAGAATAACACATAGGCTACAATTTTTGATTACTAGACTAGACGGGACGAACCTGAAGTCCACGCGAACGAAGTCGCGGGCAAAAGCTAGTTCTTAATAATTTTATCATACATATTACATTATGGGTAAATCATAGTTACTTACATCTATCCTTCAATAGATTATTAATTATAATTTTAACAAATGCTGTTAGATCAATACCTAGATATAATATTAATAAAAGTATATAAGTGTTGTACACAAAACTACTTAACATCTATGAATAAATAGTAGAAGAGGAGTACCTACTTAATTAATTTAATTTAAGGGTCGTAATCAATTTTAAAACAAAAGTGTTTCCTTCACTCACAGGATTATTAGGATTGCCAAACTATCAAACTTCATGAACAGTATAAATAACAAAATTTTAATTTCTCCTAAAAAGCAACTTTTATTTAGGTATTTAAACTTGAGACAACAGAGAATTTATTGGTATGGTTCCCCAGATTGCAATATATTATGTTAGAATCTAGTAATCCTATCGACAACATTAAACATGACAAAACAGTTTATAATTATTTAAGAATGCCTTATCATTTGTCCACAAAATTAGGAAAATAATATTAAAATTTCAAAACTTCATTTCCCACAACACAACAGAAAATATCAGAAACTAGTCATCATGACAAACTTAAGCATGTAATCATGAACAATAGTGATTTAAAATAATAAATTAATTGTATAATTTTTTTTCAAGTTAACACACACCCAAGTTAAAATACACCATTTTACATCCCTAATTTTAATTACATTAAAATCATTACACATTACAATAACATATTGCATTACCATTACAATTACAATAAGTAGACAATGACACGAGACTACTTCCAATATAATCTAGAGATCATACATTAATATTTTTAGTGAATTATACCTAATTACATTTATTAGTTATTATTGTTAGAGAATTATAATATACAAGAGCTATTTTATGTAAATTAAACTTACATATTTGTCTTAAATAAAAAAAAAATAAACACATTTCTAGATAATTTACAAGAAAATGGTTGAATGAAGATATTATTCGTTTTCATGTATTGTTTACAAACACAGTTATCAAATACATTGTGTAAAAGCTCCTAAGACATTGTTTTTCAGTAAATAAACATAGTTTTATGAATTAGTACCACTAGTCTTACCTTTTCAGGCGAGTCCTGAGAAGAATTCTTAGTCCGCTGTTTAGAGCTGCGGTCTGATGTGGTGAGGGGCCTATCTGTCGCCTTGTAGGCGCCCGCCTGGTGCGAGAGCAGGCCCCGTGCGACGGCGCGCTTCGCAGCAGCTCGCAACACTGCGCGCACGTCTACTTCTCCTTCCACTGTCACTTGGTATGCTTGGTTCAAATGTCTCTCAATAGTTTTAAGTGTAGAACCATCACGTTCACCCAACTCGCGTACTGACCTAGCAACTACCCTAGAAAGGTCCACATCCTGCGTGATCCTTAGTATCTTGTTCTGTAGTCCGCCGGGATCCTTGTACGAGCTCTGGCCTTTATTGTACACCTTTAGCACAACACCCTCGCGCACTGCGCACTCCAGCCGCTCCGCCACCACATCTTCGTGGTAGTTGTGATGCTGTCTAATCGCGTGACAGATGCGCTCTACGCTGGGCCTCTGCTTCTGCGAGCGTATCTTGTGTATCGCTTCCAGTATCCATCGCTTCCACACTTCTTGGCCAACGTCGTCTGGGTCGCACATCTTCGTCAATAATTATTACGTACAGCCGCCTGAGTAACGGTAAGGTATTGCACTTATGTCAACACCCGTCGCATTTTGGCGCCTCGAGCGAAATTCCATTTTATGAAATGGAACCCCGCTGTATGCGGCCCAAAAAATTGGCCGCGGTGCGAGACGCCGGTTTACAGCATGTCACCAAAGCTATCGCAACCCGATGACACATCGGGCCCCGCGAGCGGGTTTTGGCGGAGCGAGCATCCGACGGCCGCCATCTTGTGGCGATCAAAATTTTACGTAGCGAACAAAACACGCGACGTAAATAAAAACGGCCGTTACAACAATTGAACTGAACTTATCCACAACATGCGTTGAAATAAATCTATACACTGTCACATTATTTGTCCCAATTTCACAAGTTTTTTTTTAACAAATCCTGAATACGGCAGAATTCTTTCCGGTTTTTTTTCTCACAATGCGTCTTTACCAAACAAACAACACTATGATGAAGAGTGTACTGATTCAATGTTTAATCATAATATTATGATTTCTGTATTAAACACACTTTTGAGATACAAAAGTGTGTTTAATACGTATAGTAGATAGAAAATTTAGTTGAAAACATTCACAAAACACCAACAAAAGGCTCTTCAAAATGGCTATCAATTATATTGCCTAGTTAAAAAAACATTTTTGATATCCTGTCGGTCACTCATGTATTGCCATCTTAATTAGAATTATTTAGAATAACATAATTTTTACAAGATTCATCATCATCATAATTGTCTATGGTACTAATATTGATGATAATGGACTTAGCAATGGGATAGGAATTCTGAAGATGTGAAAACTAACACAGGGGTGATACATCTGCGGATGCTACGATAAAAACGGCCGATTCACGACAAAAACATTATATTTGAAGTCGTTGCCAAGTACAGCTTGGCAAAAAAGAGTCTGAAAATATTAGGGGCGCCACTGGCGCACTTTTCATACTACAACTCAACATTACAAGTTATTTGGTGCTTACATATTTATATGATGACTTTTTTGGCATTAATTATAATCTAATGAATCACATAAAAGTTATTTTAGTACTCACAGACTTAGTTTTTAAGATTTTTTTTTAGTTCTAGCTGTCACAGCCTAAGACTCTTTTTTGCCAAACTGTAAAGCGGGTTTCACATTTAACCGACTTAGCCTTGCCATCGCCGACCGAGGAAGTTGGTCATCAACAAAACAAAAAAAGTAAAATGATTAAATCATTTGTTATAGAGAATTTTGCAATGTTTTGAATTTTTTTTGAAAAATCTTCAAAGCTAAGTGTGTGAGTACTAAAATAACTTAAAAAGTGATTCATTTCATTCTATTTGATGACAAGAAATTCATCATAGAAATATGTAAGGACCAAATAATTATTTTGTAATTTTAAATTGTAGTGTGAGAAGTGCGCCAGTAGCGTCCCCAATTTTTGCACTTTTTTTGCGAAACTGGACAACTTTTGCATTGTGGTGCTAAACCAAAGTCATCGGTGTGGTTCGGAATAGGCTTACAGGAATTTTGCGGCATCTTGTCTAGACCCCTCAATGCGCATAAAAATCATAGTCTCTGGTCTGGGACCTGGAACGCGATTGTCGTAATCGTGTTGGCAACACTATCAAAACAAATTTTATGAAATTTCGCGCGATCAGCGGGTATTTTAGAAAATTATCGAAAGTTTGTTTTCAATAGAAAATAGACATCAACCTTTTTGTGATGAATTTTTGGGCATATCAGTTATATGTGGTAATTAACTATATTTCACATAAATAAATATGATAAAATAAGTTTTCACAAAAGGTGTAGACACGCTGTAACTTGACACCAAGTTCAACTTTAGGTAACAACAAAAAGGCAAAATGCGATTGAGGAGGTAAGTTTCAGTTCATAGCTTATTGAAATTTAGAATGTGTATTAATTTTGGGAACAGCTGGCGACAAATAATATTTATTCCACCTCCTGAAAATTACTTGCTCGCAAATTCCATCTCGCTATTTATCTTATTGAGATAATGGTCCCGATTGGTCCCCACAGTCCACTAGGCGCTGGCCAGTTTATGTTCATCCTACCAACGCAGTTACAATAATTGGTGTAGTTCAAAATACACCTATAAAATATAATTTATTTTATACCTACTTCTAGTTCTAGCAGTCTACACATTTCATGTTTGGACAGATTTTTAATTTGATTGTTGATTAAATTTAAATATGGTCATTGAGTGGCTTTATTAGGATTCTTTAAACAAATTAAAACAAAAAGAAATATAAAACATATATTTTATTAGACAATATTACAAACATAAGTACATCACAATTGCTATATGTACAACTTTCAGGGCACCAAGAGTTAAAACAATTCTAAAACCTGGTTGTGTCATCTGTAAGAAAAGAATATGCATTGACGAGTTGAATTGCCCTTATAATGGCCCAATCACTAGAAGATATACCAAGTTACTTAAACAAATGAATGAGTTTATAATAATTGAGACATATAGATGCATGCCCTTACTGGGTGATGAAGAGAAGAACCCTAATTGGGATGTTCATATTGTGCGATATTCCATTGTATTTTTAGAATCTAAGAGCGACATTGATTTATATAAATATTTCTAAGTGTTGAACACATTGATTTGACTGTATAAATGTAATTTGTTGTAGATCAACAATGGAGGTAATCTTTTGTTTTATTTTTTTATGATTATAGTGTTAATAATGTTCAAAAATTAATTTTGCCTGATTATAAAAAAAAAGCTGTCTTAAAATCTTAAACAAAAATAACAAATGTTTTTTGATAAACATTAGATAGAGTAAACAAAACAAAAAGATATTCAATTAAAAATAGTTCACCTTTAATATTTTATACCCAAGTAAAGATAATTTTTGAACACAATGTATATTGAGCTGACTTCTGTAAAAAAATATATATATTTCATAAATGTAAAGTTTAACATTGACACTAAAACTACGGACTAAATAATAGCAAGTTCCTATATATTATGACATTTTAAATTGAAAGAGACATTATTGTAGTTTATATTTTAATAAGCTTACCTTAGAGTGTAAGATCTTCATTAAATTGTTTATTTACCTACTATGATTACCTTGAGGGTATTTTGAAATAAAAAAAATTGTGTACCAAAAAAGTCTTTCTTTAAGCATAAGTACCCACATAAGATGACACAAACAAGTTCACAAAATGAAAGGACATATTTTAATATTTTTATTTCATATCATAATCAAGTAATCATTCAAAGTTTCTATGTTTATGAATTTGTAAAAATACTAAATAATGCTTAGGGAGTGTACTAAAGGCACCCTATTTTTGTTATGTAGGTATAATCCTATAACAACATTGTAAAAAAAGAAAAATAGCCATACATAAAAGATTTAATTTTATATAACAATGATATTCTAACGCATCATTACATGATAATAAATTATGTGCACCAAGATACATCCAAAAATCGCAACTGAATAAATATTAGAAGAATGACAAGTAATATTAGTTAAGGCAATTTGTATCAGATCTCTTTATAATACTATTACATTTATATATCGAGAATTACTACATATTTTTGATGAGGTCTTGTTTATTTCATAGATTTATTATCTAAAATAGTTTAGATAAGCCAGGATTGCACTTTAGTATTGTCAGAGTAGAAAAGATTTTATTCGATAATTATCATTGCTGAATAAATAAGTTATTAAGGAGGTCACACATTTTACCAAAGCTAGATTCGAGGAATAATCACATTTAGCTATTTAAACTAAGTCATATACCACTGTAGTTATAAAAGGCATAATTATTTTGTTTTTTGTAACCTTTAATAAGATAGTTAAAGGTTGGAAGTACGTAGGTATACTCGTTCCTCATCTTAGGGTAACAATATTACCAAAAACAAACATTAAGAGCTGATTTCACCATTCATTTTACTAACCGAGTTTAATAAAACTAAGTTCAGCCCTACGCAAATTGCAGTTCTGAACTCAGTTAAACGCTTGAACCGAGTTTAACTTGATTGATCGCGTTTAGTGTCAGTGGTGAAATCGGCTCTAAGTAATTTATTTGTTCAAATTCACTATATAAAACCATAACAGACGACATTTAATTCCACGTCATTCCGTGAAAATGGAAGGCCAGTAAAAATAATGTACCTAGTGCAAAATGTAATAATGCGTGCGGTCAACAGCATGTATGTAGTAGTAGGTTACCTACTACAACAGCATGTCATTGACCTACGTATAAGTTTTATTGGAAAATTAATAGGAACATCAAGGTTGCGGAGGCCCTTAAGTTACTATTAAAAATACATACAGATTAAGCCCATCACAGATAGCTATAATATATCTTTAATTTAAATTATAGATA
Organism: Protodeltote pygarga; assembly: GCA_936450705.2. Classification (NCBI taxonomy): domain Eukaryota; kingdom Metazoa; phylum Arthropoda; class Insecta; order Lepidoptera; family Noctuidae; genus Protodeltote; species Protodeltote pygarga. The sequence goes on along the minus strand of OW388264.2, from coordinate 1,183,353 downwards.
TTTTTTCTGTACAAATCTTTGATTGACTAAACAAAGGTGTAATATATTTTTCAAATTTGAAGTTGTAGAACAATCATTCAGATAATACAAAGTACTAAGACGTTTCCGGTATTTTTTGAATTACCTACTTATTCTGTATAATTATAGCTACATCTGTGATGGGCTAACAATTTCTTTACATTAATTTCCATCTTTACATTCTGAAATGAGTAATAATTATTCGTATATAAAATAGTTGTATACCTTTTATAATTCATGAAATTGTGCGTTACTAGTATATACTTACACTATGTACATGATTGCCGTGCTTATATATATCAAACCAACAGTTTACTAGACACTTGGCTCGTTTTTATGCGTAATTAAGACGAAATTTTGCCGTAATTGAGCATTGCCGAGCGCGACGCAGAGGTATAGAGAAATACTAGGAAAATTAAAAATAACAGCTATGGTAACTATCACCATCAATTTAAAACTAAATATTTAAAAAATGCATGGAGAATTCTTACACTTGGGCTAATTTCAATTGTACTATCTAATTAATTATCTATGCGATTTGACTGCAGTTAATTTCATGGTATAATCTAAACTAACATTTATAAAAGAGGCCGAAAAGTTGTATGGCTAGTAAAATTTACCTACCTTAAGCTCATATTACCTATTACCTACCATACCACGTGTCTTGAAAACCGGTGACAGAATTCTTAGGACTTTGGAGTGAACTCAGCCTCTCCGCTAAACGTGCATCCTGAATGTTGGATGACATGTGTAGCTGTGTAGATTCCACACTGAACACAAGCTGCATAAGAATTACCTAGGATCATTTGACTTAAGAATCCTCCGGTGAACGCGTCACCTGCGCCATTGGTATCAACTATTTGTTGTTTGGTTAATTCAACCACTGGAATTAAGTCGAGTTTGCCTTTTTCTACGAGGACCACAGGCTGGCAACCCTGTGTGATGACCACCGTTCGCGGTCTACTTGTATTCTGTTTCGGTAATTTAGACATCGCCATAGCGATTTCGTCTATTTTTTCGGTCTTAAATTTGTACGACTTTCCGAAGCTAGCTGCTTCCTGTAATTAAATAAATATATATTTTTAAAACTTATCTTACATCCTACAATATTTTACACAGGTAAGGTGACGATTTTAAGTAGGTACTTATAAGTTTTTAAGCAACAAATAACACACAAAAAAAAATTTTGCCGATCTGGCGAGCCGAATGAAAGTTGAACAGTAACATAACATCGCCTTTGGCTCGAACCTGAGACCTCTGACGTCAACGAAGAAGTTAAAGAAATGTTAAAACTTGGACTTTAAAACTTATGTAGGTAGACTAGACGATTCTTCGAGTAGATTTTGTCGTTGGTAGCAAGGTAGCAACCCTATCAGAATGTGCTGTCAAACATTTGTGAGTAGACCAATGCGTTAAATTATTATTTAAAAAAAAACCCGATATGTTGGTTAGAGATAGATAGAGTCGGAGGCATCAACTATTCACTCTCTCTCTAAATACAGAAGAGTATTAAAGGATTACAAACAAAGATAGGCGCGAAAAACATAACCTTTTCTTTGCAGTCGGTTAAAAATAAAACTTACCAGTTCGTTTCCAAACATCACATCGACGTAAGGGATAACCTTATCAAGTTGGTCCTTGTAGAATTGTGCCACGAAAGGCGCGCTGATGTTGAATGCGAAGATGACATTATTGGCGTGGGCATACTCGGCTAAATACACTATGGATTCCATCGACACAGCCAAGAAGAAACCCTGGTAAAAAAAAAATGACAATAATTATCTTTTTTTATATTAAGTCTACCCGTTTCGTGATAAACGGTTACTACAAGCGTAACCTATTTAAGTAATCGAGGTTACGAGGCGGCGCGCTTGCAACACCAGGGTCGCCGAGATGCTGACCTTGTGCGAGATTACAATAGGAATTGGTCCTCTGGTGCTCTCACTGGAGAGGGTGGTACTACCCCGCCCCGGTCTAGCCGGTCTAACGTAAGGTCTCTCAACCCTGCTGGTTTCCTCATGACCGTTACCAGGGATCAAATATTGTTGTGCTGATCACGGATTGTACCGTGTAGTTTCTGGCCCAAGAATAGAATTACCCCTATTTATCCGATTGTAAAGTTCCGGAGGATGGGCAGCAGCATCCTTCTGTGTAACAGCAATCATCTGCTACTACGACCGCCAACCCGCTTGCGTAGCGTGGTGATTATGGGCAAATACCTCCAATAAGCGCACAATGGTGGCGAGTATTGGGAGAGGTCTATGTTCAAAATGTGTGTGTAAATGATGGTCAGGATCCGCTTGGTGGGGATGCCTGACAACCATGCTTAAAAATGTCGGTAAAAAATAAATATAATAAGTAATATGAATTTATTGTTCTATCAAGGTCCGCACAAAAACATAGTAAATGGTTTGGATTCGGTTCGGATTCGGCATTTCGGTGACCCCTGATTTAGACTTATCTACCCACTATCTATATCCACTTGTTTTTGCCATAATAAGGCCCACTTACCGAAGTATAAATAATCCTAGTTTTTTCTACGAGTTCCATACATTCTGGCCGCTTGATGAAGTCCGGAGTAAATTTCTGCGCGGCAGCAAGGTTGGCGCACAGGGAGCGGTTGGTGCCAGTCACTAACACCGCACATGTACCCGTGGGTGATGTTTCACATACCTGGTACAATGCATTCACACCGTCCGCACTGGAAGAGTAAATTATGTTGTGTTTACCTATCTATATTTCTGCAGTCCAATTTTAAATAGTTTTAACAATTTCGTAGTTTTTTTTTTGTATACCTAAAAACGTGCATTAAGGAAAATTTTAAGATGATGATGACGGTTTAGTCGTGAAAAGGTATCAAACAAACAAACTTCCTTTTGCATTTGTAATATTAGTTAGGATTAATTTAATGATAAGAAATTAATAAAATCATAAAAAGTAAAGTTTTTAGTAGATGTCTACGAGAAATTCAGACGATAAGAAATACAAACGAGTTGTAATTCTTCGTTCTAAAGTAGATGTGGTATGTCTTTAGAGTAGGTAGGTAAATTAATCCACAACAGGAAAATGGTACTTAATAAGTTCCGAGATTTCCTGCCACGTAATTGTTTTATTAGAAGAGGAAATTGTATAGTCTTGATGTACGTTTTACATAAGTCCATGCATCCATATTCACAGACGCATAACGATAAGAGTTAGGTATCTCTCTTATCTCAGATAAGTCTCTGATAATATATTTCTGTAACAACAAGAAGAAATTTACACAATATCAAACATATTCGCCATCACGCCGAGGGTTGTATAAAGTACCTAATATGTTTTTAATAAAAAAATCTTGTTTAAATCAATTTTTATTGCTTCTTTCGTAGTACTATTTAGCTAAATACAATAAGTAGATCTGAGGTATTCGCTACGAAGTGATTTAAATTAAGTAAAACATTTTATTGTTTGATGATTTGGTTTTATTGGAAACTAGCGCTTTCCAGCGGCTTCGCTGTATAAATTCCAATACAAAAATCCCATAAAAAAGGACTTTCAAATTTCCCGAATTTCCGACTTTTCCAGGTAAATTTTCCAAGAATTTTCTTTTACATATAATATGATGTCGATAATCGAAAAATGGCTTTCGTCTTAAGGCTGAAATGATGATGATGATGATGAATCGAAAAATCAATTATGGGTAGGCGAGTAAAATTCTTGTTGATACTTGGGATGGATGTAAACACTTGCGTGTCATTGCATGTTGTTTGTTCGCCTACAGTGCGCAATCTACCCCAGTCTCTACCACCAATTTCGGTTGGTCTAGAAGGGCCAAAGTGCAAAATCATAACTTTTCAGTAGAGGCTCTCAAAGTTTCAATTTGACTTATTTTTTTAAATGATAAAACTGAAACTGCATGTTTAGAGGCTCTGAACTTTGAGTTTCTATTAGTAGAAATCTGTTTTTTGTTTTGTGCACATTATTAATAATTATAGTGAAACGAAGCACCTGCCATTAAAAAGCGAAAATCACCAAATTATTATTTAGGTCCTTATGCATAGGACCCTATTATACTTATAGGACATTTATTCAAACATCTTATCTAAGTGGCCTTTGCCTTGAGGTTTCTCTAGAGCGTTAATAAGGTCTGAATGCCACTGCGCATGATAAACTTGTCGTACATTAATTAATTAGTCTACGGCGGAGTTTCTATAAACATAAGAATAGCTTCTTTGCTTTGTTTCTTTTGCTTCATATTTTTCCTAGGTGAGTTTGAAGACAGTTTTTAAACGTAGAATACAACATTTTTGTACGAAGGATTTGAATCCGCTACCTACTAGTTAAATCCACCAGATTTTTTCCAAGAGTAGGGGTGGTTCAATTCTCAGGCCGGAAAACCACACGGATCTCTATTGCACCTAAAGTAATTTTTAGGCTCAATTTTAAATTTTGGGCGGATACAGAACTTCGTAACAAAAAAAATAACAATCCCGATCGACGCGACGAGATCGTATTTTATAGATAAGAATTTAATCAAATAAGGCAGTTGCCAAATAAAACCTGACTATAAAAAGCCAATTTATATTAAAAGCGACAGAAAAAATACAACATTAGACTGTTTCAGTTGCTATTCCCACGTTGTAAAAACGGTGTATTTTGTAAAAAAAAAAACTGCCATGGTCTCCGTTAGCAACAACGTTTGCGCAGCGTGCAGTGCCTTGTACATGTATCGAATATACCTATGATCATGAATTAAATAGCAATTGATCAATCGATGCCAAATCGTTTCAAATTACCGGTTTCGACGCGACCAGTCGTCATGGAAATGAATTATAATTTATCTTGTAAGTACTTATACCTACTACTACGATTTCTTTGACAAAATAACCATTTTTTTTTAGTATTTCTCGTTGTTGCTATTGTCGATTAGATAGCACAACTCTACGGAATATACCACTTGGTAACTTTTAGGTGAGAAGTAGGTACTTATAGGTACTGAGAATTTTATCATCTCTGCTGGGTTTACTTATACATTATTATATTGTGAAATAATAAATCTACTTAAAGGTACCTACAAAAATCTATTACCACAAATGTTTGCCCGCGTTCCTAAATGGTTTAAATTTATAATTGGACACGGTAGGTGGCGCTGCGATCAGTTTAATTTAGAACCACCGCGACGAAGCCACGTGCTAGTTAGAAGCAAAGCTGCAGTAAGTAGGAATATTTATCACTTCACAAAGTTCACAACGGTTTTTTGCAAGTTACCTAAATATGTGAGGAACATACGCAGACATATGGACTACATGCGTAGTCCATATTAGGATACCCTGTTTGAAATGTTTGTAAATCGGTCTTAAGACAAAGCTAAGAGACTAAAGCATTAGTTTCCGTCAGTATTTTTAAATTAGAAATAGATTAAACCGTAGCTATATCCTTTTCCGTATTTCAAATAATATTAACAAGATGTAGAAATTGTAATAAAAGAATTTTGATAACGAAGAACGCTCACATTGTAAGCGAAGATATAGTGATAACCGCTGTGGCAGGCGGGGTTAACGTTATCGCGATGAACTTATTTTTCTTACATCACATTCAATCATAAAATCAACGAACGATGACTCTTATCGTCAATCCAAGGTTATGTGTAGCGAATTTTTCGCGCAGTTTGGCATCGGAACAAATTTCAGACTATGAGTATTTAAATGCCAAGTGCTTATTACATACTCAACTCGGAACTACAACACAATTTCACTCAAGTTCTTTTAAAATGTTACCTAAATAGGTTCCATTTAAAAAAACTTGGGACTTCATTTAGCTTAATTAAAAAAAAAACCTTCTATTACAATGTAAGTACGACAAAAATTAGTTAACAGCATAAAATATAATAAGGGTATCTACAAAAAAAACGAGTTTCGCTCTATACTCATTTATTTTAAAAAGCTGAAGAGTTAATATTAAAATGTATTTGAACGCCGGAACTACTTCCTAATTTCTTACAGATGTTTGCGTAAAAAGTGATAGGTATATAGAAAAATTAAATTTCACATGGTTAAGTCGCGGCTGACAACTAGTAACAGGTTACCCTGCTCATTGCTCAGGATAATGCTGGCGCATAGCAGAAGCAGCGCAACAACACTGGTTCATTCGTCAAGCATTGTCGGGAACAGTGCTTGATGTGAACCAGCGTTGTAGGGACAGTAAGGGTCGTAGTTTCAAGTAATGCTTGAGTCCTGATGAATAATGAGTCCAATGACGTAATGGAAGGTAGAAGCATTCTATAAATTCTTAGACACTCACACAGAAATAGTGTTGATTCAATATTAAATACGTTTCTGAATAACGGAAACTTTCCAAAACACAGGTCTTCCGTGCAAAATCGATAAAATAAATCGAAATAACGGACCGCTCAATACAGCCATTAATTTTTAATATGCTATTAGATACGTTAACATCTCTAAGAACTTTTTATTTGATAAAATGATATCTATCCTTCACAATGTTATTATAACTCTAACACCATTCAAATCATTAAGTTCAAAACAAAAGAATAAACCATAACCGTTACGCGGTTTTGCGTTATGTAATAGTGGTTTGAAACGCGTCCTTGTAATAATCCAGTCAAGCGGGACTAAGTATAGAATTATGTGACGAATATGTGAAGTGGACTTGAATTTGTCACTTGTGATAGGTTATGATTAGAGTGATTGCTTGATATTATGAGATAGGGCTGCCGAAAATGGAGTTCCGTGGCGGCCAGATGTAGGAAAATCTTTATAGCTATCCTTGTAAATTGTTAAAAAGATTGCGTAGATATGTTTTTGTTTACCCGCCAGCAGAACTTTAAAGACAGCTGCGTTCAATTACAATCGTGTACCATTTTATCTTGAAGACTTGTTTTATTAGAAAGGTCTTGTCTATTAAGGCTGAAGACTGAAAGCCACATAAGAAGTTATGATTAGGTACGAAATAAGGAAATAATAAATATAGGTACAGTCACGGACTTTAATTGATGAGCCACTTGCATTACTCTTATTTTAGCCGTGTACCTCATGCAAATCGGGTTTAGTCGGCTATGCTCGCTCATACTTCGTTTTCATATTTAATATCTCTGTCATTGAGTGTTTGACAGGCGTGTCATTTGTGTTAAGATAGCTAGTTAGTAATGTTTCATGCAATTTCAACCAATACTACTACTACCCAAAGTCATCCAATTGCAGGTCTAGCAACCGTAACCTAGCGACAATTATTTAAGCGTAGCGATAGTAACGTTATGGACGGAGAAATTATGATTGGTCATTTTGACATCGGAAAAACTCGGACCCACGATTTTATCCGAACGAGTAGTGTCCAAGATGACGTTTATGACAATTATGTTATCTATTGCACTCAAACTTATATTATAAGACCTAACTGCCGCCATCTTAGAAGAATTGATCATGAATTTTACTTATTTATTTCTGTTTTGTAATTTATAAAATGTGCAAGCTAAAAAATAGTCAACCTGACATTTTTTTTTATTTCATTTATCAATCAATCAATATTGTTGAACTGACTTAATGAAATATTAATATAATTATTACTGACTATTTCCGATAATTACTGATTTGTCATCTTGTTTACGAGCATGCGGTTTGAGTTCGTGTTTAATCGTGTAATCTCGTGAATGTATAATGCTGCAAAATTGAAAAATTTGAAAGTGGCTCATCAATTAAAGTCCGTGACTGTACATACATAGATAGCATTATCTTAACTGTACTGTAAAAGTAAACAGATTCGAAACATATTCATATTACTGTATATTGCGTATCGGCGACTAAAGATTGCATTACGGCATCGAAGTATAATTTATTTAAGTCAAAGTATTAGCGACTTCGTACGCGTGAAATTTATACTTATAAGTAATAGTACAGCGACTTTGTCCGCGTGAAATTTATACATAATATAAGTAATAGTAAAGCGACTTTGTCCGCGTGAAATTTATACATATAAGTAATAGTAAAGCGACTTTGTCCGCGTGAAATTTATACATAGTATAAGTAATAGTTCAGAGACTTCGTCTGCGTGAAATAATATTTAAACAAATTAACTCTTCAGCCCTATAATATTAGTACTGATATAATATCAAGGTTACTATTATACAAGGTGCCCCTTAAGGTATATCATACCAAAAGGTAATAGTTGTACGGGTTGCAAAGATCGTTTTATAAAGATTCTTGCCAATTTTAAAAAAAATACACTTTGGAAGCCCTACTGTTTGTTCGGGTGGGTGGGTGTAGCTGTGATTTGTTAAAATGATTGCATACTTACGTTTTTACCTCGTGACATGAATTCAATATGACTAATCTTCTGTTCTAGGGTTAGCACCTGGTTAGTTTGGTTGAAAATCAATGGGGTATTATTCATAGTTATTATTATGTTGGATTAGTTATCAGTAGTGGTATAGTAACCCTGGGACGCACCGCTGGCATTTCGAAATTATGTGCTTATTAAAAATAAACACTTGCTTAAAGGGGAGAAGAAAAACATCGTGAGGAATCCAGCGCATCTAAATAAGGCGTGTAGCCATGTCAATGGGTGGTTTAAATTCTGACACTATGGTTAAAATTCTGACACTAATTTGTTTATCTACCATACTAGAAGAAGAGAAGATTTATAGGACCTTGAGGTTTTGCTTAAACTGTCAAGCCGGCGAACGGCCGCAATTGATTTTTAACTGACTTTTTCCATTGCTTGAAAGGTTAATGACTGTAAACGTTTTTCTCCATTCGAGGTCTTCGGTATGATATACCCCTTCCGGGACACCTTGTATATTCTATAGTAATCTTGATTGACCATCATAGATGGGTTGCTTTAAATATAAGTAGTCGTATTACGTCACTAACCCATACGTACTGAAATATAAAAAATTAAAGCTGGTTTATTCGGCATCATTTTTAGTTATAATCTGCTTTCTTTTCAAAAAATGTTAACTTATCTTTTTGTCTATATCTCGGTAAAACGATTTATTCGAAACAGAGCTCTTCTGAAAGCTGTATTGAAAAAGGCTATCTCAATTAACTGAACTCTCCATATTCCAAATTACTGCACGTAATACTTAGTTTCTCCTGGCCTTTCTTCCACGAAAATGTCAAGTTTCCGAACAGGGCCCTACACTACCCAAATTCGGCTATTAGTATTAGTTTATTGTTTCTTGAGCCGCCGAATCGTTGCTCAATTTCAAACTACGCTATATCCACTACATATTTCTCGCGTAGCTCGCGAACAGCATGTACCTATAGTAGCGTGCGACTGACGCCAAGCATCGCGTCGTGTCGTATGCGGAACAATTGTATGGCGGCTACTAACGAGAACCTAGTAAGACGTGACCGTGTAAAACACGAATCGTACTAAAGAATGGAAGAAAGAAGGGAGAAAGACCTAAGACGGGATATTTGAAAGATACCGCAGATTTTAAGGAAATACAGGACTCTAAACAGATTATAGTCGAACTACGAAGCTAGCTAGCTATTTGGTGGTTGTATTTTTTATTATAAACAGCGCCCTAAGTCACTCCCGATCCGATCCGTTACTCCATTGTTGCGTGACAGAACGACAAACTCTGTCAACCGTCCTGACAGACAATCTGTAGGTAATCTCAGAAACTACTTTAGAGACTTTGATTAGATTTTCACTAATAGATGATTTACGTAGAAGGTTCTGTATATGATTTTTAAATACTTCGTTGAAATTGACTTTCGATCAAGTGGGAAAATACGTGGATTTTGCTGGAGAGCTTTCTTGGTATGCACTGTTTAAATAGTTAAAGATATATGAAAGTGATGTATCGAGAAAAGAAACGTCCGCACTATAACTACTTGTACAGACAAACTCCCAGTAACAAATTAAATAGCTTTCAAGAAACAGGATATAAAACCAGCACTTACGTAGCCTTATCCCTCAATATCTTGGCGTAATCGTCGTTGCCCACGCAGCCCATGTATGAGCACACCTTGGGCTTCTTCAATATCCACTGCGCGACACGGACAGAGTTCTGAACGCTGCCTCCAGCTATGAACTCCGCATGGTGCCTGGTCAAAGACACAAATGTGAATGATGGTGTCGCCACCTAAAACGTGTCACTATAAAACTTCGGTAATAAACATGTGACCCTACTTCGATATTTGGACGTGTAAGCTTCGACTGACGGTTCGCTCGTTTGTTAAATCACTTTTTATTTGATTTTTTTATGGATTTACCACGAAACGACAGACGAAAGCGCTAAGTATTGCATGCTACATTTCGATCCGAAACATCGCATCCGATCCGAAACATCGATGTTCGATTTTAGGAGTAGAACCCCTGTGTACTAATAGGACGAGTTGACGAATTGATTATTATTACCGCATTCGCCAATCTTATGGTTTTCAGCTCGGTATAATAATTAGATAAAATTAATAATTAGCTCTAAGAACTTGATGAGGTTTGGTGAAGAGCCACAAGTGTTCAACTGAAGTTAACTTAAAGTAGTTATTTCATAATTATAGACAGACTTAACAATTTGAACATAGAAAACAGTAACACCAGAAATTATGTTAGTACCACAGACATATAAGAGTAGCAGACCATACATTAATCACTAGTTATATTTATATAGATGGGTATAATCTTTTTTCCTTTTCTTACAAAAGGACAACTCAATATATGTATCTCGTTCTTTCACCTATTGCAACACTCACACACACATAGACAAAATATGAGGCGTAGTCTATTTTGTGACGCCGCCATATTAGTTAAGCTACATAAGCTACATCGATTCGAATTATTATCATCAGGTTTTCGTAAAAAATATTGCTCGGTTGAGAATTAAATGGTAAAATAATAATTTTATAAAATGGTAAAGTGCAGTGCCTATCAGTGTGATAGTGCTAGCTATAACAATACACCTGGATTGACCTTTCATCGGTAAGTTTTATGTTGCTTTGTTAAGATTAAAAGCTATTCGGTTCTCTCTGATGAAGAGTTCAAATAATTAGTTATTGTTTAATAGCTTATTACATAGATTTTTAAATTTGGAGCTTAATCGTATATAATTTTGACCTATAACAACAGAAATAAAAGCATTTATGAGTTAGTTTGTTGTAAAGTTGCAAATATTGACAGCTCAAGTACTACAATATTATCGAGGGACGGATTTGGGAACAATTCAAATGATTTTTTGTAGATATGGTACCTATACCTAGATTGTTAAATATTTACGACATCATATCCATAATAATGCAGAGCACAGATTGTCAGCTGTTATAATAATAATCTACAAAAAATAGTCGCAGAAGTCTTAATTATTTTCATTAATACCTATGTCGATCATTCACATTTTTGTAATTTCAGGTAATTCAGATCAAAATTAAACAGTATTTAAATCTACCAGGTTGTTCATCAACCACACGATAAGAAGAAGAATAAATATATCTATTTTTATTATGTCGTGATTATGTCTTATTCACCATGTCCTAAATGCGGCCCTGGCATAAATAGTTGTTCAATGTGTGCGTTTTGCCTACGCTGTTTAAACTTTATATTAGGTCTGCTACTCTTATATGTCTGTGGTTAGTACTGAAAATAATCTCGAGAATTTTTAAACCAAAAATCATTAAATTAAGAAATTGTGTGGGGATTCTTTCTAAGTAGATACAGAAAATGTAGTGGGATGTGGGGCATTGGGAAGCCACTTCGTTAGGTAGGCTGACGATTATGAATACCGCTGCGGGAAACCACAGAATGCGGGTAGATCAAGATTCTTGTAGAGTTCCTTGGCAGAGGCTTTTATCCAACAATGGACGTCTATTGGCTGAGACGTTGATTATAATCATAGACAATATAATTGTGAAGTAAGAATTTATTGTACCTAATTTAATTTCCATTACACAAAGAACATTACGCTCAACTATCAGATCTTATTCTTCTTAAGAGTAAACTATCCAATCTTATTCAATTGTAAACCGATCTCATCTTATTGAACACTTCAGTTTCATGCAACACGATTACAATAATCAATACTGAAAGTGAAAAATCGCATTGATTAAATTTTTAATGAAAGTTCATAGAAAGCTATTTATAGGATCATCATTAATTTATTTCTAAACAGACATGATGTCGGCAAACTAGACGATAATGGATTAGTTAAACTGGTTTCGTATGAAAAGTCTACCTTCAATGTTCGGAATTTCGACATTTTGTTTCTTAGGGGAAGTTTTCAATTTTATGATTACGATTATGAAATCCATGACACGTTTTATTTAAAAAAAGGTTGTATTGCATGTAAGACAGATACAGTACAATCATATATGATGTGAGCGTACAGCAAATAGTCTCGTTACCATTTTCAACCCCATTTTTTGTTAAAAAGTACATGAAACTGTTTAAAAAGTCAATATTCTTACTGTTCTACGAGTTCCTTATACAAAGGCATGTGTTTCTCTTCTGCCATAATCGCATCGTTAGGTAGCAGGCCATACTTCTTCAGCATATTCTCGTCAACAACAGCTGATATGTCTAAAAGAGGATTTCCTATTCCCAGCAGCATACCTTCCGTAAGAGGAGTCGGTGTTACTTGTGTACTTCGCCTGGAACTAATTAGAATAGTATAGGTATATATTTTTTAATAATCAACATTGCCACGAAAAATCTGTTTAAACAGAAGAAATTTGCTATTAAAATCAGATAATATTTGCGGTGTATGTTAGTTTATGGCGAGTTTAATGGTAATAAGATGATCTCTCTTTTTTTAACCCCAAAAGAGAGGTAAAAAAAGCAATAAGAGGGGTGTTATAAGATTGACGTGTCTGTTTGTGGCATCGTAGCTCCCGAACTGATGAACCGATTTTCATTTTGTTTTGGTCTAGGGGTGGAAAACCGGAGTCCGTGCCCCGGGCGGCACATTCCAAGGAATCAGAGGGCGGCCTACTCTGATTATACAGCCAGAGCTAGACTGGTCGTTGTAGTGTTAATTGCGGGAGACCTATATCCATCAGTGGGCGTCTTATGGTTGAAATAATGATGATGGTGAAGGTAAAAATAGGTGCGGCCGGGGGCCGCATTTTTAATTTTTTGCGCCGCCTCGAAAAAATTCAAGATCCGGGGCTGTTCTCATGTGTCGTTGAAACGATTTACAGATATGATTTCATCCACACGCCACATAGAAATAGAATATCTGTGGATCACACATATTGTGCGACAACTAGTAACAACAACTACAACTAGTTATTTTTTACGTTTTCCTATACCTACATTATGAATAATTATGATTTAATATTTAGTGATTTACAGGGAGTACTTAGTTACAATTTTCCACAGATCTAGGGTAGCCAGATCAAATCTCAGCTCATCTCATATACCTATAAATACGAAATAAATATCACTACGATTTATTCGTGGCGTCACTTATGAATAATCATCAATGTGAAGCGAGTCTTAGATGCGAATTAGTAGAATTATGTATTATGATAAACAGCTTTAGATTACAAATCTATATCATACGCTAATGCTGACAAATCAGTTACTGTCAGACAGTATCGTCCCACATTATCCCTGACAAATCTGTTAGAGATAATTTGCTACTTAGACCTTCTGATCAGGAGCGTAAATATTATAGAGTGAGCGACCAAAACAATGTTTAAAATTAATGCATAAAACTGCTTTAAGAAATGTTTATATAAATATTAAATAAGAAATTTGAAAAAACAACTGATATGGATGGTTTTTTTTTCAAATTTCTTATTAAATATTTATATTTAATAAGCTAACATAAGCTAACATGTAACAACATGTAAAAATTCACATAAAAAAAGAAATGTTTATAATTAAGTATATTTACTTGGACTTTAACTTTTTTCTATGTTTATTCTCCAGACTTGACAGACAGACAGACAGACTCCAATCTTGTTAAATATTATTATTAATACAACATTTAAAGTAACAAATATATTTATATTATTATTATATTATACTAGCTTCCGCCCGCGGTTTCGCCCGCGTGGGATGTTGATAAATTGTAGCCTACGTTATATTCTGATGAATAGGCTATATTACTGTAAAGTTTTATCAAAATCCGTTTAGTAGTTTTTGTGTGAAAAATTAACAAACACCCATCCAGCCATCTTCACAAACTTTCACATTTTATAATATTAGTAGAATACCTAAATTGTTGAAAAAAGCTGGAAATTCTTGCAATGGGTCTATATACATATAGGTACAATAGTTCAAGAGTAACCTCTGGTGTCAGATGGCACTAGAGAGAGCCAAATGGTAGCAGGAAAGGGATGTCTTCGCCCTGTAGAAGGGCGCTACAGGCCAGAGATGACAATCTTTTTTTGTGAATGTGCCATATTTTATACATACAAATAATAAATGGCCATGATATGCCATCACAGAATCTTGACTTAGTAATTTGTGTGACAAAAAATTATTTGGTAGATACCTAACACCAAACATGAAAAAAATAAAATTACCTACATACATAAAAAAAAATCATCTAAGACAAAAAAAAAGAATATTCCTCCATTATTGGGATGCATGAATGAATTTTTAGCCACATGCCACATTTAGTGCCATTGGTTCACCATCCCTGCTACCCTGCTAGAGGCTAAATTATTAAATAAAGCTAAAGCTGTTATAGGCTAAATATACCCAATACCCATGTCTCTTTTCCAAGGAGTCAAAATAAATTGGTGTATTACTCCACACTAAAACTGTTTGTAGGTATTTGTGTACCTACTTTGCAAACTCTGGAAAGTTCACAGGTTTATAAATGAAACTCATATTTTAAGCCACATTATTGAATTATTCATATTATGAGACATTCAATATAAGTTAAAGACCTGTATATTGCTCTTAAATTAAAGAATTACAGGAGTATTTAATGCAGCTATGATATCTGGCAATAAATTAAACGTTTTTTTAAGGAATTTACGACACCAAACAAAATTCATGGTCCGAAATGGCTGTGTTGGCTAACATTAATGACTACCTACCACGCCACTTTTAACTATGTAGGTAACTGGATTTTTTCCAGTTAGAAAAAAAAAATATTTTTCCTTTGAAATTAATATTATGTAGGTAGTCTACAGTAGGTATCATTGTAGCAACTCCAAAGCGGCTCTATCAACTAGTCTTAATCTTCTTCTACAATTTCGCTATACTTCTACTGAACAGCCGTTCCGGCGAATTTGCCAAATTAAACACTCACCGTGGGCCGTCAAAGGAAGTTCATATTTAAGATGAAAATAACTTACCTTGCCATTATGTAATGTCAGTAAAATAGCACTGAAAATAAACTAAACCAGTTATCGAAATCTATTTTAGTCGAAGAAATAATCAGGCGAGCCGGACTTTCCACGAGATTTTACCGCATGTTTTTGTTGATACCAATTTGCAAAACGTGTTCACGATGTTCAACTCGCAAGTAAGAAATGCCAAAAAAATGTCACAAACGTCATTTTTGTACATTTTTATTTCGCACAAAATGTCATAAATTTCGTTCGGATACATTGATAAATTCTGAATTCGAAATGAAAGTGGTTAGATGTAAAATGCTAAATAAGGGATTATTTTTGATCTGGAACACGGTCGGATATCGATGGATTTGACATCTTGGTTTTTCGTCAAGAAGCGATTATGCGACCATAGACCAATGAACTAGCAAGCGACTGGCAACATATTTTCCAACAAGATTTTCATTACATATTGCCTTTTCGTTTTTCCTTGAGCGCTCAACATTCGTTAGCAAGAGAGAGAAATAACTCCAGCCAGCTTCATTTGTTCTAAAAACCATAGAGTTGGCCATAGTTCAATTCTGTAAAAGGGTAAAAAACGCTTTAGTATTTCATAACCTACAACCGGCGGAAGATCACGTTTTGTTCTGTGCGATCCCGGCGAGAATTTTCGAGAATAAAGGTTGGGAATCTTTTAAAAACTGAAATATCATTCCAATCAACACTAAAATGCTTCGCCTACCACGTGTTGTTCGCCAAACCGTTTCATTCCACAAAGCTCACCAAATTTCAAGATTTTACGCCAAAGATGTCAGGTTCGGCGCTGATGTAAGAGCCCTCATGTTGCAGGGCGTAGACGTCCTAGCAGACGCTGTAGCCGTCACGATGGGTCCAAAAGGGAGAAACGTCATTTTAGAGCAATCTTGGGGCTCACCGAAGATTACAAAAGACGGTGTGACAGTTGCTAAGGGTGTCGAACTCAAAGATAAGTTCCAGAACATTGGCGCAAAATTAGTTCAAAATGTTGCGAACAACACGAATGAGGAGGCTGGAGACGGCACTACTACAGCCACAGTTCTTGCTAGGGCTATTGCTAAAGAGGGCTTCGAAAAAATCTCTAAGGGTGCTAACCCTATTGAGATCAGACGAGGAGTTATGCTCGCAGTAGATGCCGTCAAGGGCAAGTTAAAGAATATGTCTAAGCCGGTTACAACACCTGAAGAAATCGCTCAAGTGGCCACCATCTCCGCCAATGGTGACGCCGCCGTTGGTCAGCTCATCGCCGATGCTATGAAAAAGGTGGGCAGGGATGGGGTCATTACTGTCAAGGATGGCAAGACACTCAACGATGAACTTGAAATCATTGAAGGTATGAAGTTTGATAGAGGTTATATTTCACCATATTTCATCAACTCCTCCAAGGGCGCCAAAGTTGAGTTCCAGGATGCTTTAGTTTTATTCTCTGAGCGAAAAATCAGCGTTATTCAGAGTATTATTCCAGCTTTGGAATTGGCCAACCAGCAGAGGAAACCACTTGTGATTATTGCTGAGGATGTTGATGGTGAGGCGCTGTCTACACTTGTAGTAAACAGGCTCAAGATTGGCCTGCAGGTCGCAGCCGTCAAGGCTCCAGGCTTTGGTGACAACCGCAAAGCCACCCTCAGTGACATGGCTATTGCCACTGGCGGAGTAGTATTTGGAGATGATTCCAATATGATCAAGTTAGAGAACCTTCAACAGTCTGACCTTGGCCAAGTGGGTGAGGTAATCATCACAAAGGATGACACTCTCTTCCTCAAAGGAAAGGGTAAGAAGGCTGACATTGACAGGAGAGCGGAACAAATCCGTGACCTAATCTCAGAAACCTCTTCAGAATATGAAAAGGAAAAGTTACAGGAGCGTCTTGCCCGCCTTGCCTCTGGTGTTGCAGTTCTACATGTTGGTGGGTCCAGCGAAGTTGAGGTCAATGAGAAGAAAGACAGAGTTAATGATGCCCTGAATGCAACCCGTGCAGCAGTCGAGGAAGGTATTGTTCCTGGAGGTGGCTCTGCTCTCCTCAGATGTATACCTGACCTTACAACACTCAAGACAGCAAATAGTGACCAGGCAACAGGTGTTGAAATTGTCAAGAAGGCTCTGAGAATGCCATGCATGACAATTGCACGCAATGCTGGGATTGATGGCTCTGTTGTAGTTGCCAAAGTTGAGGATTTGGGACCTGAGTTTGGATATGATGCCCTGAATAATGAATATGTTAACATGATTGAGAAAGGTATCATTGACCCCACCAAGGTTGTGCGAACAGCTCTTACAGATGCCAGTGGAGTAGCATCACTCCTTACCACCGCAGAAGCTGTGATCTGTGACATCCCAACAGAGAAGGAAGCCAACCCCATGGCTGGTATGGGAGGCATGGGTGGTATGGGTGGCATGGGAGGGATGATGTAAATCTCATCTAAGGACTTCTAAATGCATTTATTGTGTAAAGAGAACTGATAAAGTAGTTATATTGCTGTTATGGGTATTGCAATGATATCTGGTAGTTTGATTGATTTTATACTATTTGTGGAGTGAACGTGTATTTCCCAGTTTTTTTTTTCGAGTATGATGGAGTTGAAAATGTAGGAAGACAATTCTGTGTCTTGTTAGAATTATTTAGTTTTATTTGCTTGAATAGTGCGAGCAAAGTGTTATTTTTAAATAAATGATTTATGTTTATATTTTTTGTTTTTTATTTCATCTTTGAGAAATGAATAAGTAGTCACAATTAGTTATCATATTGAGTATTTACATAATTATAATGCTTTATTGCTTGAGGTAGACCAGTCAATTTAATAGTGAATTTAGTAAGAATACTTAAGTATTATGACATAGTTTATTTCCTTTAGATCTTAGGAAAATATTTTAGAAGAAACCTTTTGAAACAGCACAGCTCCTTTATCTGTGCTTACCCCTATTGAGCAGCGCAAGCAGAGTAAATATACCTACTACCGGTTTCTATAACCTTGGCTGCCTATCTATAGGGACATAACCGGTTTTTCGTTGACCTGCATTACCTAATATTTAACGCTCATGCTAGCTTTGTTAGAATTTTCTAGGCCATTCTCTGATTTTGCACCACACGCGAAGCGAAGGCGCGTAAATTACATAAGTTGAATGGACACGATAAAAACGCCAGCCTTGATTATTTCGTTAACATCGTCTCTTTATGAGTCTATGACTGATAAGAACTTTTACGTTAATCGTACGTAGTCCATTATTGCCGGTATGAGATTATCGAAATGCGCGAATTTAATCACTATAGCTATACTTAGGTAATAATTATATTAGTAAGTAGTTATGCTCCTTTTTTACCAGCACAGCGTCCCAACGCGTTAATTAACGCCATAATAAACTATCTTGCTACCTCTGTTGGACACTATGGCTACTTAGGTATATAATAGCATTGATTAGGTACAGCTCATTTTAACCTTGAGTAAACACAAATTTTAAGCTATCTAGTAGGTAAATACCTACATGAATTTGTGCGAAGTTTAGTGTCCCATATTCGAACTTTGAGCAGAAATATGAAGCACTGATAAGACTTCTGATATTATTCTTATCTTGTGTAGTATTCCGTATCTAGGGAATTGAACTAGCATACCAGTTACTAGGTATTGTTCAAAATAATAAGCATTCATACAGTTACATAATAGCATTTATTAAATTTGTCTTCATAAACATAACATATTAATAACATAATACTTCATTTATATGGGTAAAATACTATAAAAATATTTGATCTTCATCAGAATCTCCAGCACCATACACGAAATGTTTTCGCGTGACATTTTCGTTAACGATTGCACTCGGCTCAGTCTCTACATTGCTATTTTTGCAAGGTGTCACAGGGTACCTAACTGGGCCCAACCACCTTCTGCTGAGTCCAAAGTTACGTGGTAACGCTACGTTCTTCGAAGAACTAGAACTCTTTACAGATTTATCTAAGCTATTCAGCGACGACTGAATAGATTTCAATGATGATCTCTTAAGTAGGTCATCCGCATTGTCATTTAAGTAGTCATCAGGAATATCGACATCTGTTGGTATGCTCAGGCTCAAAGGTCGACGTTTTGACCTTCTATTGGATATTTGACCTCGCCACGTATTAAATTTCTGGGAATTCCTCTTCTGGGGTGTATTTTCTTGAGATGAATAATTTCCTAAATCTGACTCTTCATAGACTTCGTTTTCTGAATAACATTTTTGTAGGTTGCTTTTATTAGGTGTTGACTGTCTGCTGGACCTGTCTTTCATCCTGCTTATAACTTTATCTTTCGTTAATTTTATGAGGGCATATATTGTTTTCAAAGCTTCTTCATTCAATAATTCATCATCAGTTATTTCTATATCTAATGCACTAGCAATACTATTATTAACAAGCTTTTGACCTACATTCCTGTCGCTAATGTCATCAATTTGTTTCTGAATATTATCTTGATATTCTATATTGCTTGGTTTGTTAGCATTTTGTAGAACAATGAGTTCCACTTTGTGTGGAGCTGATTGTAACATAATTAATGCTTTATCATACTTAACATTCAATAGGGTCTTTCCATTAACTGATATAATTTGATCACCAGGTAGAAGCTTCTTACATAGATCTGCAGGACTTCCTAGTGTTATGGATTTTATATACACATTTCCATCTGAACCCTCAGCTACTTGTAATCCTAAAGCATTTACTTCATCTCTTTCCAATACAGCAGTGACAAATATTCTTTCACCTTGTACACATTCCATATTGTCCAGTTTTTCAAAGAGTGATGTATTTAAACAGGACTCATTATTTGCCACATTATAACTAAATACATCTGGATAAACTTTTGGAGATTCTAAAACATAGGCAGTTGGTGCATTTGTCAAGTTTTGGTAATGTCTCTCTGGTAACAATTGCATGCTATTGATATTGCAGTGCTGTCTCTGTTCAGAGCTCAGATCATCAGAGTCACTTTGTGTCATTGCTAAGTCACCTTCTGACCTTGAACAAGGATTGGGGGATCTTACTGGAGATGAAGTATACCTACTATCTGTAAGAGATTTCATACCATGGAATACTCTAGTACCCATTTTGACACCTTGCCTTCTTGGGATACTGCAACTTTCTGAAGATGACAACCCATCATTGGAAGAATTTTCATGGCCATGAATATTTGATGCATTAAGAACACTTTCATCACTTGGCTGTGGTGATAATATCTGCCTCAGTAGTTCTTCTGTATTAGGCTTTTCGTTTTCTTTATTCTGAACCTTTTTCTCTCCAAATATATCAACTTTAAACCTCCTCCTGGTAGGTCTTCTTACTCTGATTGGATTTCTAACAGCTAGGTTATAGCTGTCTTGATAATTACTACAATCATTGTTCTTTGGACCTTCGGCAACACTTAAAGGGCAGTTGAACTCATTTGATAAATAAGTGAGGAAGTCCTCTTTAGCATAAAGTTTCAGATACAATCTGTGATGTAGAGAAGCCAGCCAAAATGCAAAATAACTTTTATTATCTACCATTTTTAGTTTATATTTGACACCAATCTTTGATAATCCTGAATATGAATTAGGCATGATATACAAGCTCTTTTTGTTGTAGTAGAATGTATGTATATGATGCCAAGGCAGACTTTGTAGAACTATTCTGCTTGTGGTGCCAGTCTCATCTGAAGAATGATTATTTCTTGAATAAAGAGTGACACCTCTTGGACCAATAGAAAGCCAGACATCTCTGCAAAACCCATCTCTGGTGGCCCATATGGCTGAGTAAAAATGTGCACCATAGTCTCTAAAGGTTTGTGCCAGGGTTATATAATTTATTATGGCTTTGTATCTATCTAACCCAATTCTCGATTCATGTGCTCTTTTCATACGCAATTTGATATCAGCCATGTCGTTTGTAATTACAGTTTCAGGTAAATAATGTTCTAGTAAAAAATAATCTGCGGTTCCATGTTCTCTGAATGAAAATTCCCCAAATTCTATGTGTAGTGCATATCCAGCTAATAAAATAAGATTTTGGATTGTTGATGTTAACTGTCCTTCCAACGTGGCTCTTCTGAGCTGTAAATATACTCTGTATCTCCATTCACCACCTTGTATGTTACTGGCAATGTTCTTAGGCAAGAAAAACTTTATCCTGAGGAACACTGTTATATTACTAGCTTCTTCAGATATCCTCTTTTTGCTATTCATTTTATGCCAAGCTTCAGGTGCAACTTTTTTAATCTTATAATCGTCAGGTAAAAATACAAAGTCTCCTCCAACTAATACAGCAATGCCAAGCATAAAGTAATGTTCATATTTCTCTGTGTGAACTAATGCTTCAAATAGTTGACCAGCTGTGATTATATTTGGATCACACAATACTTCAACTCTTTGCCCATTGAGCAATACTACAGTTATTATTCTCTTGTCAGAAACTGCTGAGGGGGTCAAGTCCATGTGTTTAGAAGGTTGAGAAGCCCTCACTATAAACTCTGGACCAATACATCCTTCTTTGCCCTTGAAACCACATTCAGCCTTATATAATCTAGAAGCAGCTCTCTGTACAGGTTTTCCTCTTCTAAAATTAGTAATATTTGCTTGTGGTTTATCCATATTTGCATTTAAAGCTATTGCTGTCATTGAAACAGTGTTTGTTTTGATTCTAGGCTCCTCTATTTGAGTGCTGCATGCAATTTCTAATGTTGAGTGGGCATTACTCAGGCCTCCCTTTCTAGGGGTGTCAAATAGATTAAATATGGCTTTTCTTTGAGTTCTAGGGATCCGGCAGCTAGGGAATGGGTCTCTTTCATTAGGAGATTTGAGGAGTCCCACACAGCTTCTTGGACGGACACTGACTTTTAGCTCTGTGTTGGTGCTAGCCTCTTGAGTTTTTGAATGTCGTCTTTTTATATGTTCCAGGTCATCATCAATATGGAAGTCCATGACGGGACTGAGGCCGATGGACGCGGCCGAGCAGGAGCTCCGCCCTGAATCTTCGTCAAAGTTACGAGGCATGGTGCTGAAATAGAAAATTATCATTATAGGATTTTCTAGTGCAATAGGTAACAAGAATACTTACCTAAAAATTTAATAAATCGATCTCAGTTGTAACTGTGAAACTAATTCGAAAAGTAAGTTTGTAATGGAAATCGAGAATGATAAATGTTATGTCGTGTAAGTATGTGAATAATAAGTTAATTAAGTAAACACGACAAGTGTTTATTCTCTCAAGCCCCTCCTTCTCCACTCTCCACCTTCTTATTGAATAAACATGACTAAACGGACACTAAATTATTCAAATATTCGTCTTCAACTACGCAAAACAGCATACAACAATACAAAATTATTTTTAAATACTTATGTATTGTAAATGGTTAGTTTTTTTTATTATTAAGTTGAATTATCTTTTAATGTCAGTAAAACTACTTCCTATTATTTTGTTAGACAAGCCGAAAGTTTTGAAAACTTACTTCTACTCTTGTTCTAAGTTTTGTAGAAACCACTAGCCGGAATGTTGTGAAGTTACATGTTGCATAACTTTCACTTTTATTTTATGGCCCATTGAAAACGTAAAACTATCAAAACTGTTGCTTTTTCATCCAGCAATTTAAAATCACAGACACAAGAAGACAAAAAGACAAATCCTCACACGCGTCACACTCATAGCACGTAAACGCACACAAATACACATAGAGACTAGAGTCGTACACACACATACACCATTCTATCTAGCTAGAGCTATATTTTCAAACAAACTGTTCAGAAATCACGGAAGTGTGAAAATGGCCAATTTATATTATTTTAGTATTAAGAAACTAGACTGCTTACATGTGCCGGAATATCGGTCTAGAACGAGTACTACTTAAAATAAACGGTGTCCCAGTCTAATACGGTGACTACAATTTTCTATTTTAAATAGGACAATGTAGATAATCAAGAGCTATTGAAGCATTAAAGTTACTAAATAGTAAATATATACTAAACAGTTATTAAATATTAATTAATACTTAGGAGTTTAATTATATAATATAATAGATGAAAAATACAATGTAGATTATTAAGAAATAAATAATTTAATGAATCAATGTGGTATACCGCTTACAAAGTTCTTGATTTGTAGAAAGATTGATAAAAGTATTTCTTAGCTCCTTTACAAATTTTCATATCGTTATAATCATTCAAATGTTATGGACAAACGTTATATCTTAACTCGGCGCTCATTTCATCACATAACTTGCCAAGATTTATCATTCATCACGAAGAATGAATATTGTGTTTACAAGCAATACTTAATTAAAAATTAATCTTACTCCTTTGAAATAAGGTTCTGCCGCATCAAATAGATAAACGAGAAAAATAGTCTAGACCATGGGCGTAGCAAACAAACTCTCTGCACTTTTTAAATTGATAGGGTACTGCTGGAGAGTTTGTTTCGCCATTTCTTCTCTTTTCAGCCAAAGCACTAGGAAAAAAAACTTAATGTGAATGTGACATTTTCAATGTTAAATGGACTTTCTTAGTTAATCTAAGGCACCATTGTCTAACAAGGTCAAGGGAAACATCGTGAGAAAACCTGCACTTTATAGTTTGAAAGTGTCAACATGCTCAATCCAGTTACAGGTTGATTTATTAAATTATAGATAGCGCACAGACACAGCTGATTTTAAGTAGCTCTCTTTTTAGACCGATATTTGGGCAATTGTAAGCAATCTAGTATAGTAATACTAAATCTATGTAGAAAGCAATACGTTATGTCTGTGGAGGGAACCGATTGAATAAATAATGAGTGAACAAAACGTACATTGAACTGTCAAAATAATGTCATGGTCTTGGGGATTTTCGATTTTACAGGTGTCAAGCAAGTGAAATATTTTCTCTTTTGCACATTAGCGAAATGTATCTATCTAATCCACTCTCTCTCCTTCTGGTGTTCTGATTGATAGTAATTCAATAAAATTATTGGAAATTACGATCTCCGTTCCCGTTGCAGTCATGGTTTTCGTGATATCTACGTGTTTTACTTGAATTTATTGATTTGTGAGAAAGTTAGTGTTTGAATTAAAAATGGCTACATTAATTCAATCCTACGAGCAACAATATTCAGTGCTTACAGCGGATTTAACAGCTAAAATTGGACGTCTCAAATCAGGCAGTGAAGGTTTGTATTATTTCTTGCATGTTTCTTGATATAAAAAATCATAATATCTGCTTTGTTATCATCGGATATGAATCAAATTCTTTACTGTAATAATATTTATATGTGAACAAACTTCCTTAAGGTTATCAATCTGTTGCATCATTCTATGTACTCATTTGAATAAACATAATTATGTAGGTAATTGTTTAATTTATTATTGTTTTATCATACCACATTTATGTGACAATAAATCCATAAATTTGCAACCCATATATGGCTACTAATTTTATTATTATGTTCAAATTCAGTACCTACATTGTTCTTGTCTCCTAATCAGATCTGCATTGCCCTAAATTGGTACAATTTACCCTAAATTGCCATAAATTGGCACGGCTTGATGATAATAATAATATCTAGGCTTGGCAGTAACCTTTCCTTCTCTCTTCACAAAGAGCTACTACAGAAAAGATTCAGAAAATTAATAATTATTTTTTATACTTAACATATTATATTTCCAGATAATCGTGACCAGTTGTCTCGAGAAATTCAAGCAAATTTTGAAGAAGCAAATGACTTGGTAAGCTAATCTTTTTTAAATAGGTTTAATATTTATATTATTTTAAATATTTGTACCATGTATTCCATTACTGCACAATTGACTGCAAAGCAGACTAATGGGTCACACATGACTAATGGACAGGGTGGTCCGTCCGGGCCCCCGATCCTAGGTTCCCCCAAATCTCGATATGCCCGCCCTTGAGTATATTAATTTTTGTCACAAAATATACATAGGTTATACAAAAACACACTTTGACACGCTTTTTAGCTAGTTATTGGGGATGATATTTTTTTTTGTAATTTTTCTGACTACCTATTTTATTATTCATACTATTATTTTTGAATGACAAATTCCCAGTAATTGCAATGCTTCAATAATATGTCGATTGTAGAGTTTTCGTGATTTTACAGAGTACCCAGAATACATACATGTATAATTGTAACAAAAAAAAATATCTTTTTCTAGTTGGAGCAGCTCGAGTTGGAATCTCGTGGCGCGGGCGCAGGATCGCGCGTAGCTGCTTACCGCGCTGAGTTGCAGCGCGTCAGAGATGAATACAGGACTGTGGTCAATAATGTTGGATCTTGTAAGTTTAGGTCTTTAAGCCTTTGAACGCCACCGCGGTCACCGGTGACTGTGAATAATAATAACACGTAACAAATTATTTTAAGTTCATAACTTTGCTTCGCTGACTGGACTATAACAATTTTTTTTTAAAAGCCTTTTGTTCCACCTATCTCAAATCTCTCCAATCACAGACAATTTTGACAACGACGAAGTGTACGACGACTGGGGGGGCAACGAGCAGCATCGCAAGCTGTTAGACAACACGGAGCGCCTGGAGCGCACCGGCAACACTCTGACGGAGGGGTACCGCGTCGTGCTGGAGACGGAGCAGATCGGCGCCGCCGTGCTGCAGGACCTCAGCGTGCAGAGGGAGACTATACAGAGGTCTAGAGGGCGGGTGAGTGTCATCAGATAGTTCATGTTGTTGTTAGATGTTGGTCAGTGTGTGTTTGTGCCTCAGAATACTAGATTGTTCTGATTGGTACTGTATCCTGAGGTAAAATATGAAATTATAATGTCTGTAACCTAAGATACTGGACTTCTTCGATTTGCTTCAATTATGTATAATATAATCCACCTAAATTCCAGCTCCGTGAAACAGATGAGCAACTAAACCGTTCCACTCGGTTGATGAACACGATGGTGATGCGAGCTCTGCAGGACAGGTTTGTGCTCATCATGGTGTTTCTGA
The DNA here is from genome assembly GCA_936450705.2 of Protodeltote pygarga. Taxonomy (NCBI): domain Eukaryota; kingdom Metazoa; phylum Arthropoda; class Insecta; order Lepidoptera; family Noctuidae; genus Protodeltote; species Protodeltote pygarga. The sequence goes on along the minus strand of OW388264.2, from coordinate 1,157,137 downwards.
TCCTGGGCGTCCTGCTGTGCGTGGGGGTGTACTTCTACGTCACCTAGCTGTTAAGGCACGCGTATGCGTGCCCCTCTTTAAAAAATTTACAAGTTTGCATATTAGGTGAGAGCCGGATACGGTTTTTGTATTAAATAAAAATGGTAGTTAGGTTCTGTAAAGGCAACTAAAACTTCGTCGGTGTAGGTCACTCTGCGACATATAAATTACCTCTATGCTAAGTATCATGTCGTTCCGTCGTTAATTTACACTTTTTTTACTACGGCTACTTTTCCATAATTTGTTACGCTACTTTAGTATAATGGCTGTTGTTGCATACATGACTTTCAAGGTTTTAGTTCGATCAGGTTGGCAATTTTTTTTTATCTAGATTTTTTTTCATTCTAATCAAATTTAATGCAGTTTATTGAGTTGCCATTCCCGAATCTACTACAATGTAAGATCATTATTGTATACATATAAGCTCATGTTTAAAAGTATCCTTTTTTTTACTTGTCGTTAATAATCATGACACATTTTTTAGATGGCAAGAATATTGAAAAGTAAAAAAAAATTGTACGAGGCGAGGTTCAGTTAAACCTCGCTGCCTTTTATTTGGTTAAAATGGTTGAACCTTGTTTTTTTAAAGGTGTGCCACGATTTAAGTACATCTAAAGACAAGTAAGGAAAAATAGATTATAGACGCACTGCGATATAATTCTTTGTGTAATAACAAATACATTAAAAATTAATAAAAAAATACTTTTGATCATAATATAGTTTTTAATTCTATGAAAATAAAGACAGTTTCGCACAATAAATTATTTCGCAGTGTGTCTTAATTAATATAATAATGAAAATATGTTACATACCTATGCAAGGTACTTTGCTGGTTGCTATTTAATTTAAATCTCTATTACTCTCAAATCATCGAAAAGGTTAACACTATTTAAAAAAAAACCGAACATATAAGATATACATACGTACACTTTTCAAGTTTTGAATGTATCTTACTTTATTATAATAGAAAAAACACAAGAAAGACGCAAACGGCAATCATTAAGTATATTTTGTCGCTTCATTCTTCAGATAGTACCATGTTCCATGCACCATAAGGCCATAAGTCCATAACCATGGAACCATACATGAAGTATTGCTTTTATCCTACAAGCATACAATCCTACTATCCTACGAAGCGACTTTTATAATAATGATTGAACTTAAAAAAGTTCGTTTGATCTTATAAAATGAAATCTCATTTTACACAATAAAAATAACAAAGTTAAACGAACGGACTAACTGAAATTGACATAGTTGATCTTTTTTCTTGCCGTTTATTTAATTTAAAAAGAGTATATGTTGATCCCTCAATAGTTGTAAAAACCCATTTAATAAGTTTAAGTACCTACTACCCGTGCGGATAAAGAATGGGATTGACAATGGCGTCTCCTCATATCCTGTAGGTGCGAGTAGGAACAAGATACATCAAAGACAAAGTGTGCGAGCGAGGAGGGAATAGTTCTGACGCCATTTTCAATCCCATTCTTTATCCGCACGGATAGTACATTATTACTCTTAATTAATCAGACTTGTTTATTGATATTGATTACAATATGATCACTATAAAATAATTGTTGTCTATGGTAAATACATTAAGATCCATTATATAGATTAATCATAATTTGAGTAAGTGCTATCAGCAAAAGGTATGTTTAAAAAATGTACTTAGCTTATACAAGATAAATTGTGTTAGATCATTAGCATAGCATACAGGGTGGGCGGAGAATAGAGGTTCAAAAATTTTTTTTAGATGCCCCGCTCCAATAGCTATTCGAATAACCCCCATGTATGTTCAGCGATTATTGATAGTTTAAGAGCTAGATTTTTTTAACCAATTTTTGGGAAAGTATCACCTGATTTTAGATTTTATTTTTTTTCTTCTTCTGCATTGTAATTCTTGAAAATATTTTTTGTTATATTAAGTCCTTATAGTATGTTCTATGATCCATAAAAAATCTGTCTTTCTAATCATCTCATAAGGTGTCTAAAACTTTGCTCAAAATGAAAAAAAGTGCAAAATAAAATTTGTTCCAAATTTTCATTTAATCAAAAAAAAATCAATAAATGGTGGCTATGACCCCAAAGTAGTTTTAAAAACTCCCTCGGACTTTCAGCATTTCAAAATAATAAAAAGATTTCCTACTTTTCGGGACATTATTTTGTGCAATCATAGTTCAAAGATGGTAAAGAGAAAAAATCTCAATTAATTTTTTCATTTACTTGATAGTTCAAAAGATTGTTTTAATACATTTTTATCATGAAAAGTTCATTGAGTTGTGATAGCTTAGTGGTAGTAATCGTTGACTGGCAAGTCAAAGGTCTTAGGTTCAAACCCAAGGCGCGCACCTCTGACTTTTCATAAGTTATGTGCCATAAATTAATTATCACTTACTCCGTGCCTCGGAAAGCACGTAAAGTCGTTGGCCCTGAGCCTGATCTCTCTCCGGTCTCGTGTCGGATTGCCATCCCATTGGTGTATGAGAGTAAAGGAATAGAAAGTACCCTTGTGTTTGCGCACACACTTGTGCACTATAATATCTCCTGGCTAATCTCCGTTGAGATTGGCCGCTGTGACCAAAATTGGTCCGGAGGATATTATTATCACGAAAATAATGTATTGAAACAACCTTTTATCACTTTCAAAAGGAAAATTGGCTTTGTTTTTTTTAATTTGCGCCAAATAAATCGGAATCCATAAATTTTGGCATTTTAACTAGCTACATTATTGCAATCAAAAAGATACAACCCGGTGGTAAACATACGGAGTGGCAGTTGAAGGCAGAAAAAAAATCTCAACAAATTAAACCATTTTAATAAAGGTTTATTTAAAAGTTCAGAATATTTTTTTTAAACACAGATTTTGCTAAAATTTTGTATTGTTATTGTATTATATCTAATGTAAATTGTATTCCATTAAAATTAAGTGCTATCAAATAATAAAAATTTGGGAAGAAAATAATTAAATTAATTAAGATTTTTTCTCTTTACCATCTTTGAACTATGATTGCACAAAATAATGTCCCGCAAAGTAGGAAATATTTTTATTATTTTGAAATGCTGAAAGTCCGAGGGAGTTTTTAAAACTACTTTGGGGTCATTGCCACCATTTTTTGATTTTTTTTTGATTAAATGAAAATCTGGAACAAATTTTATTTTGCACTTTTTTTCATTTTGAGCAAAGTTTTAGGCACCTTATGAGATGATTAGACAGACAGATTTTTTATGGACCATAGAACATACTATAAGGACTTAATATAACAAAAAATATTTTCAAGAATTACAATGCAGAAGAAGAAAAAAAATAAAATCTAAAGTCAGGTGATACTTTCCCAAAAATTGGTTAAAAAAATCTAGCTCTTAAACTATAAATAATCGCTGAACATACATGGGGGTTATTCGAATAGCTATTGGAGAGAGGCATCTAAAAAAAAATTTTGAACCTCTATTCTCCGCCCACCCTGTATATGTTATAACGAGTTTATGTAGCTTTATTGTATTGTAGCAGCTAGAATAAACGTCATTTGATTTTGACAGTTGACACTGCTTGGTACTGCTAAGTGCTAATACAGGATTAAAAGGCTTTCTTTTCTGTCTTTTCCATTATCGTCTATGATAATTATGAAATAACGATAATAAATTTTCAAATTGAATAATGAATAGTTTTTATTAATAAAACATTATGGTTTAGTAATATGGAGGGCAGATGTACCCTCAATTATTAGTAGTTGTCAACTGTCAAAATAAAATGACGTTCATGCTGGCTGCTCCAATCATGCTGCTCTGCTCTTAGCATAGATTTGTCTACCAGTAAAAATTAAAATATAGGATATTTGTGTTTGTCCTATGCATTTATCACATTCCTGTATTTATAGGAATTAAGGTTGTTTAATGTTATATTATATATAATCAGTGTATTCATAATTATACAGCTAGCAGTAAATATTTAGGAGTCATAATAGATTATAAAGTCTGTATTTCAGCATGATGCAGCATCAACCTGTTTACAGATAATCCGATTATTACTATACACAGATTAAAGGCTGTTTCACAGTCTACGGATAGGCATTAACTACTAGGAAAATTCAGAAATAGAACATTTATATAAAATTATCTGCCAGGTTTATAAATGCCACTTTACCAGTAAGCGGTAACAGGGCCTAAATCCGTTCTTAGTAGCATTTGGATGTTGTTAACCATATAGGAATTCGGAATATGTATAATAACTTTCGCGTTATAATAATCATTTCATAGTCCTAATTCACGAATCATTCTAGTTGTATTAGCGATCGGTAAATTTAAATTTTATCGAATGTAAAAATTGAAATAGATAAGATCAAATATTTAATCAATGAGTAATAAAATATTTTTCAATCAACCACATTTGAATATAGCTTATACATAATACATATTAAGTAACCACTTCACACAAATATTTTCTTCATCTCACAATGGATTCGACACAAATGTATTATTTTAATTATCATGTATATGAGACTGTTATTAGTAAATTGTAGATAGTCAACTATTTATTGTAATCTAAGTGTATCTGATGCGGCGAGATGAATGTATTAAATGTTCTCATGATAATGTGTCGTTTTTTTTATCTGCTGATTAATTACGTAAGCCCTCTATAGCCGTACATTTGCAATACAAAACCCGAATCTGCTGCTAGAAATTCTGAGCCACATTTACTTAGTACAATTATGCCTATAGAGATTTGCCCTCAAGCTATTATATGGGGTACTACAAGGAATAATATATTAAGAGAAGAGAGGGGGTCCCCATATAAACGTACAATTTTTTTTAGCGTTTTTGTACGGAACACTTCCTGTGCAAGCCCGACTCGCACTTGGTCAGTTATTTTTGTTAGTTAAGTCTACCTTTTTCTTTGTTTTCCTTCTATTTTTCCCTCTATGATGTTCAGAGACGTGTCATGGCGTATAAGGTGACCTATCATTTATTTCATTAAGAACAATTAAAATAATATTACAAACACAATCTGCGTAAAATTATATTTCATACATTTTTACATTTCAAAATCACAATATCTTATAACAATGTCGCAATAATATTACTGTAATATATTAAATATATAGTGTACACTATAATATATTATATGTTACGCTTCTGTGGCAGCGCAGCAAGAAGGAATTCAGTAGAAAAGTTAGATTAATCATTGCATTTTATAATTTATACTTATGTCTTATATTTTATTTATCTATACTCTATAGACTAGGATATAATATCAAAGTCCCAAAAAAGCTGGACCGTGGTTTAAAAAATTACATTAAGGCTTGGCGTACTGTCTTTCAATACTATCTAAATACACAATTTTACAAGAAATAAACGAAGAAGCACTCTTCCAAAAGTTTCTAAACGAATCCTAAATTTTTCAGCTACCATACTTTACAAACCGATTTAATAATTATTTTACTCTGACGGTCGGGTAACGTGTCTAACGTATAAATAATTATTTGGATTATAATCTTAACAGGCCATTTTATATACTCGCAGATATGCATCTTTTTATCTCTGTTATAATGTTTATAGAATATGTAAATATTACTATAAATTATAATAATGTTCCAATATATTTGATTTGGGAGTTATAACCTCATGGAGGATGTTGAAGTGATAGATGCTTCAGCGCTGTGAGTGGAGGGAGATTTCAGTTTTATTTAGTAATAATCAGATTGTATTTTGTTTTGGATAGCGGCGCTATTACGTATAGTTCAGTTGGCAGAGCGGCTGTCTCACCAGAAGGTCTCAAGTTCAAATACTGCTCGTAATTGATTTGTTAACTTTGTTTACGTTTGTACTTAAACCGTCAAAGTATAGTGTCCATTAATTTATAGTATATTATAAACAATAAATTATAATTATATCTTCTTTACTCACGCTCACAGAAGTCATATCATGTATATAATACACACGGTCCTGACTCTATAACATATCACACTAATTTAAATGTCTCTTTGTCTTTTTCTACCAATCGCTATTGAAAAGGGATAGAAAATATTTAGAAGTGTCAATTAAGTTTATGCTCCAGATATTTACAGGAAAATAATCGCTAGTATAGCGACTTGATTTACTTTTTCAAGGCGGCTGAATACAGATTAAACAAAAATATTATATTTTTAACACTTTACGAAGCAAACTCGAACCTTGGAAAGCACGTTAAGCCTCGGCTGTAATGAAGATCTTTGACAGTCGATATAGAGTTAGTACCCTCACAAAATTACAGCTGATCTAACTTTAGAATATCGTATCCTTTTGGGTTGTGGAGGTCAGATAAGCAGTCAACATTACGGATGGATTGTGTGAAATATGATAATGGTGGAAAGGGTAGAGCACTAGATTATATTATAAAAGCTCTGCTCCAAACTCAAATAAAATTGTTATAAGAGCCGAATAAAGAATATCTTCTATCCTTTTTCCACGATCGTTGTTAAAAAGAGACAGAATCAGCACCACTAGTCATCAAAGTCAGTTTGCATGAAGAGTCTCCTCACGGCTTCGGAGGGTAGGTCGGTATATCATGTGTTCTGAGGCTCGGCCGTCATTTCCTCCTCGACGGGCTGTCCGAGCGAAACTAAACGCATCTTGTAGTCGTTTAGTTTCATGTCCTGGAAATAATTACATATTTTTGGTTAAGTAAGATACAACGAGAGACAGTAACATCGCGGATTCAAATCCCGATCGTAGTCGATATTTCTTTCCACAAAAAATTGTTTTTTATTGTTCTTGATAAAAAAAAGTTTATACAGTTAGTAACAAAAACCCTTACATGTACACCCGATTTTTTATATTAGCCGTAAGTTGTAAACAATCTTAGCACAACTTTTATACGAAAAATGTAAAAAATTAAACAAATGTTATTTTACAAAGCAGTGGTTACCAAATTAAGTTTAAGGTTAAAACTGCTTTTGGTAAAATTCAGATGTATTTTTTTAATGCATTTTCCAAGGTCAGGTGTACAGAAACGGATATAAGGAAAGTTGTTTGAGATGAAATCTATCAAATTATGAGAGACTTTTGCTCAACAATGGGACAGTATTGCTTGACATATTATTGAACAACTCCACAAACCTGATCAGCAAGAAGCTCCAGCAAGTCATCCTGATCCTTCCTGACCCTCTCCAACTCTTCCGACATACTCTTCTGAACATCCTGATTAGTCTTCAGTTCCCCACTCAGCCGCGTCACTTCAGCTCCTAAACCCTGTATCTTGGTTTCGTACTCCTTGATCTTGGAGTCATCTTGGGGGGGAGGTGGAAGTTGACCAGGTATAGCAGCCGATACTTGTGCTTTTAAAAGTGTATTCTCGTCTTTTAAGTGAGAATTTGCTGATATCGAGTCGTTTAACGCGCTCTGGAAATTAAATGGTAACTAGATGTTATTTTTAACCGACTTCAAAAAGTTGTTTAAACTGCGATGTTAACCAGGTTTATGCTTAAAATTAATTTTGGTAGAACCTAGTTGTATTCTTTTAATGCATTTTTCATTCTAAGCATCATCTATTAGGCAGGAGTACAGGAGATTTTATTATTCAACCTCTAACTTGATGACCTAGATTGGTATGTGTAGGACTCGGTATTACCTGCAAGGACTGGTTCTGGTGCAGCAAGCCTTCCAGCTGCGACATGAGTTCCTGCAGGCGCGCGTCCTGCTGCCGGATCAGCGTCTTGTACTGCTCCAGTGTGCCGCTCTCCGGAGACCCTCGCTCCGTCGTGGGCTCCCCTGTGCCATTCTGCTGGCTAACTGATAGGCTTTGGATCAGGACACCTGGATATGAATAATGAATTTATAGGGTGAGTCAATTGAGAAATGATAAAAATGGCGAGGATTGCGGGCGTCACACGTCATATCAATGTCATTTTTAATTTCTTTAAAAACTCCTTTAAGGCGCCTCTTACCGCTAGGCGCTAATCCGCTATCTCGCTCGCACATTGAAGATATTAAAATCAATGAACATGTTTTCAATAAAAAAAATAGCTTTAAGTGAATTTTTATTTTATTCCATTTGTATGCATAAAAACATGTTTCGATCAACCTGAATTTTTTGCTGAAACTTAGTAATGTTGTTCTCCTTCATATGGTGTAGTTTGATTTTTCATAACTATATTCATTGATTTTATATCTTCAATCAACTTCAATGTGTGAGCGAGATAGCAAATTATTGTTAAGAGGCGCCTTAATATGTTCTTCTCTTAAATAATCGTCTTCTTTAATATCTTATTCTGTCCTGTATGCTACTCACTCTCTAAAACTTTGAAGAGTCGACAGAACTCGTAGTCAATAAGCACGTCGGTGGCAGTCTTGGCGCGGAGCTGTGGATGTTTGGCTGCCTTGTTGTACAGCTCGTGACGGGTAACTTCACTTAGCTTGGAAGTAAATACCTCCATTCCTATTCGTTTGGTTAGGAGCTGGCGCAAGGAATCCTGGAAGTGGGATTAAAGTAATTTATTGTTATAATATCTCAGTATAAAACGACACATCACACGATAGGCAAAGAGGTTAGACTATTCTGCAGTCGGTGTCGCGATTTCGATTCCCGCATGGGACTAATACTTATTTGTATAATCGATAGATATTTGTAACTGCATCCGTGATCCAGGAGTAAATTCTAAACCCGTCAAAACTACGCAACTTTTATACGGCGGCGAGACGAATTCTTTAGGACTTCAATAGCATACTATAGGCCGACCGTTTAACTCGCGTATCGCCTGCGGGGTAAGAGGGGAGCGGGGGCGGGTAACTCTACACGACACTGACAGCGCACTGCCACGCTTGACGTGAGCTCTCTGCTCCCCGCTTCCCACTCATCCACCCGGTGACATCTCCCCCCGCACCCTTCTTACCCCGCAGGCGATACGCGAGTTAAACAGTCGGCCTATAGTTGATAGCATACATTTCTTTTTTGACTTGCAATTTTATGTCAGCGATCAAAATTAATTTTGAATTTGAATACATGATGAAATGTCATCAATAAATATATAAAACATAAGAGGTCCCACTAACGATCCCTGTGGTATCCCTGAAGAAAAGTATGTAGTTCTAGGGCTATTGTTCCCAGTGGTTATTCATCTAAATGTAAAATGTTTGCGATTCTAGAACCATCCAAAAAGATTTTCATAAATACTTGAAGGAAACAGCTTGAGTAGTTGGAAAAGATGATCCAAACTATCAAAAGCCTTACTGTAATCTGTATACACACTAGAGAAGCTTGAGACTCAGTTATGTCATTATAGAAAGTAGCTAGTAGTAGATATTATGCTTTGGAATAGATCTTCTTATCGTACGGTTGATGAACAACTTGGTGTCAGAGTTTAGGTCGCCCGTAGGCCTCCGACATGGCTTAGATAAAGGAATAAGTTTATTTTTACTAACATGTAGCATACATACAAGTTTGTAAATTTGATTACATTACTCCGTGAAGTGTTTGGATCGCATTTTGTGAATCGGAGTTAGCTTTATAGATCTTCTTATTAATCTTTCTTCTCAAATTCCAGGTGTAGATTGTATTTTGTTAGAGAAGGCAACGTATACATATCGGAGGCCTTTTAGTTTCTGAGATTGCGTGAGTAGATTAAGTAGTAATGTAAATAAAATAGTAGGTACCTTAGAATAGTTGTCAACGGAGTCATCGTTGAAGTGTATGCAGATGGCGAGCAGGAAGGCGGACAGCCCCTGCAGCAGGAACTCGTTGTCGTCGTGCTCGTTGGCGCACGTCTGCGCCACCAGCCAGCCCACGCCGCCCGGCGCGCGCAGGAACGCGCCCACGGCCGCCGGGCAGTACGACATCCATTGCGACAGCAGCATCAACAGCGCCACCTGCAACAAACAAACCATCTGTGTGACAACTTCGAACAATCAAACGTCAGTATTTTTGACCACAACACATTTTCCCTTTAGGGAAAACGCGAAGTGTCTATCTAGCTTTGCTTTGCAGTAAGGTGCACACGGTTAACACGAAAAAATTGCTAGAAAAAAACTGTCAACTGATAGATGAAAGGCCAAATGCCCTGTAGTCTATCGAATAGCTAAGACTAATGTTAAGCCTTGAAAGCCTCACAGTGAATATTTAGCTAAAACTATAATATTATCAGCTGTCGTTAAATAAATCGCATTAAATCGTTTTTTATTTATTTTATTCAATAAACAATACAGTATAATTCTCTAACAAACCAGCACAACATACCTTAGCCTTTAACTTAGTAGTTTGTTGCAGCAACAAAGTGCACTGATGCAGCAACGATACCGGCGAGCTTCCAATATTCGTGGCTAGCAACACTCTTAACAATTGCTCTTTCTGGACTGGATTTTCTATTAGGCCGTGCATTAATGCCACTGCCGAGAACCAATTCGATAGAACATCCGAAGAGAATAATCCTCCGCATAGTAACTGGCCACTGGTCAAGCTTGACATGTCTGAGGACGATGGGAGGAGAGTTTGAACTAATCCGGCTTGGCTTACTTCGTTGTGGTACAGGTAGCATTGGAAGCAATACAGGACTGCACACCTGCAAGAGATAGAAAACTACTGAGGACTTTAAAACATTTATGGCTTGTTTCGTGATATGTTTCAATTACTAATGAGACAATTATTTGACCTGTAAATGAAAATTTGCTCAAAATTTCTAGTTTCTAATTAATTAAAACCCACCTTAACGAAAACGGTTGTTTTTCATTAACCATGGACATGAGCAGTACCACAATGGCAGGTCGCGGCGGGTTCGACGGCGCCATTACGTTGCCCAGAAACTCCTGGTTGGTCACCTCTCCCCGCACCGTTTCACCCACAGTATTTATAGTTTCCGTCAGAATGTCCGCTGGCACCCCACTAGACATCAGGATATTACACAACGCGTCTAATAACCCAACATTCTTCATAATCTTCTGACAACTTGAAATTATTTGTGCAGAGTTACTTGGTGAAACTAGTGTTCTCACGATCATGAGCATGCAGTGCACGTTCGACACTTTCTGCGGCGACCAGCCCGCTTCTTCCGACTCGTCCGGAGTGTTAAACATTGGCAACATCTTCTGTATATAACTACCCTCTTTAAAGAAATTGATATTACTGCTGTTGTTCTTCAATAAATTCAGCATCAATAACAAACAGTCTTCTACTATAATTCCGCCATCTGAGTAACCTTCCGTGGAGACTATTTCGAAGAGTCTATCGAACGCATTTTCGAACGCAACAATCTTTTGTATGTTCGCGTTTCCTTTAGTTAATTTAATTAGTAGTAGTAATGTTTCATTTCTGATGACTTCTCGCGTGTCTCCTAGAAGGTCCATCATTTTGGAGACCCCCATAGGTTTAACTAGAATGATTTCTTGGATGTCTTTTGGTCTATTTGTTAGTAATGAAGTGAGAAGTTGTACAGCAGATAGCCTAACTCTAAAGTCGTATTCGTCTAAGAGATCGAGCACTAGCTGTATGTTGTGATGGTCTTTGATGAACATTTCTGTGAACTGTTCGCCGATGTTCATGGGTACGCGAGGGTTGTTCTCTTCTTCCTCGAACTGTGTGGGCGACATTACGTTGTTGAGCGTATCTAAGGCGTAGTTTATTGTCTCGTTGTCTGCTCGGTCCAGTTCTAATACCTGATGAGAAACATGCAAATTTTATTTTTGTTTATACATAAAAGAAGGTTTCCAGAACTCGAAATTGAGATCAATGTCTGAACTTGGTAAACATGAGTAGGGTTCCAGGCTGAGATCAACTTCGTCAATTTCTTTTAGTTACTGAGATATCTTCAGTTTACCTGTTTAAGCGTATCCATGCCTTGTGCGCCGACTTCAACGCGATAGGTGCGTGACATTGCTTTGAGGGCGCGGCACGCATCCCGCCGGTCTTCTAGCAATGTTGAGTTATTGACTCGGTCTACCAGGCGCTCCACCTGTTTGAATAAAAAGAATTAATATTAAATTATTGCCAATGTGGCATTATAGATCGCCATTGAGAGTCGCAGATGTTGTCGCTTTTAGCATGATCTTTCCTGATACAATTTTTTAATTTTTGTGAGCACTTGTGTAGTATTGGAATAAAACAACATTTAAATGAAAAACGATTGCATATTTATATTTATTGTCTTACATTTAGATTAGTTTTTAATATTATAATAAGGTTTTATACAGGTAATTTATACAGGAAAGGAAATTACATTATGAGCAGATTTAAACCTTCAACCTACTGGTTAGTCCATTTATGTGTTTTACAAAAAAACTCCTCAGCTTAACCTCTTAAGCACAAACACAGGTGTGATGTTATTTAACTAAAAATAAATAAGTCTATATTATCTTACAACAGCTGGGCTAATATTTATATTTCAACACCCTGTCTATGCGTGTGTAGATAGGGCTAGGCTCATAGCTCACTTACACAACATTGCTTCAGCAGAGCCGAAGAATTCATGTTTAATATGATGTACATGCCAATGTTCAGCAGTGGACGTCTTATGGCTGGCTTATGATGATAATGATGCCTTATTGGAGTGGTGACATGTAAGTTTCCAATAGCCTTTATTTTGATTAGAAACAGACATTTAAACAACATTTTTGAGCAGTAGCATAACATGGTAATGGTGAGCCAGCTTAATCGAAGTAGTATATCAGCATGAAATAACAATATTCATACTGTTTGTATGATCAGTGAGATTACCAGAGGCTCAATCCGCCTTCCATAATCATAATTAATCTTATTTTAATCACCCTTATCAAAATTCTGCACGGTGCCAACAATGACCATAATGTTGCAGGTGTGTACATATAGGTTACGGTAACCTCTTATCATCTAGACAATTGCATAAGTCAAGCTTTATGGTAATATTAAGAATGCTTTTGCTGCAATAAAGTGACTCAGTTTATTATTAGGAAGATTCAAAATGTTCATGCTAATTAAAAATGTTCATGCTAATTAATTAAGTACCTACATTATTTTTTATACTCTATAATTTGTGGTTTATGAACACACTACGTAGATTTATTCTAATATAATAGTAATGGATTGTAAAATATTTCTTATCTCCAAGGAAACAACTAGGTTTGTAACCGTAAAAATACAGTAAAGTACTTTGGGTTTGTAATTAAATTTCCATTTTACATTATGATAACATGGATCTGTTTTTCCATTAACCTTTTTTCATACTTATTAAGTAGTTTTAAAAAAAATCAATAACATGTTGAATTAATGTTATTGAAAGAAATCGAGTGTTATTATAGAAAAATGGATAAGGGATGTAAGTAGTAGGTACTTACTAAGTACAAAAATTAAGATAGTATCAACTTAGGACCCGAGTCTAAAATGGTCAATTTAAGGGCGGGACTGTGAAACAATTATAATTACATGATATTTCTATGTAAGTATATTAATTAAAAACAAATACTATGCCCCAATCAAAAATTGGTACCTACCATGAATGCTGTCGGTCATAAAATATTGACCGAATTATGTGACATCTGGAGCCGCCTACACTAAAATTGTAGTTTAAGAAATAGCTACATTAGATTGCAAGCTATAAATAGGTCAGTATACGTCTTAATTCTAGAAGGTAAATATTGGAATACTTACGATTTCTGCTCCCGAAGGTTGATGGCCAGGTTCTGGAGCGCCCAGCACGGTCTTTAGACCGCTCTTCAGAAAATCCATTTTCCCAAAGTTTCTAATTAATAATGAATACACAATAAAATCTTATTTATTAGGAATTCATTGCAATAAGTAGATTATCTCACACACAAAAATTCTATTTTATTTCATCCATACACGACACGTCAAAGCATTTTTGACATAAAGAAATACGTTTTGTTGTTTCGTCAGTTTAACCATACCAAAAATCAAGTTCAAGTTTTCCCGACTTTATGTATTATTATAAATATGGAAATCATTAATTTAAATGTATTGTAAAAGAAATATTAATAAACGTGCCAATTTAATTTCCTATTTCCATTTCCATATCTCCGAAGGACGGTGGACCCAGTGTTACCATACTTAGGTCATTTTACTGATTTTAACAAAATTGACATTTACTAGTGTCAGACTGTAAGTAAACTTAAGAAAAAAAAGCGCGGGAACACCCGAAATACAAAGGCGCCTTTTTTGAAATCGGGGGGCACGGCAGTGCCCCCGCCAAGTCAAGCGCGAAGCAAACACTGCCGTACCATCCTTTACTGGAACCATTTCGCCGCATTTTCAGGCCACTCTATTAACACTCTATTAAGAAGTTTTGTCGTAACGTGAATCGGGCCCCAGACATGGCGTTAGCCTTTTGGATTTGAGAAATCAGACTTGGCCTTTGGCCTTTATATTTTGATTGACATGCAGAAAGAAAATAAAAACAAGACAAGGCTGTATGGTTTAAACTTTTGCCTGCCTTTTGGCGAACTATATTAACAACAAGTAAACTTGACAGTCTTGACAAATGACAGGAGTAAATATTATTCTTTACTGCCGTAATTTACTGTAGATTGTAGAAGAATTTCTTAAAAAATAAGGATTACTTAATTTACGTTTGCTCTTGTGATATTTGTATAAATACACATACAGAAATAATGTCGACAGACCTGAGTTCCAGTTTCAACGAGCAGTATATGAACATCAATACTAAAATGAAAAAGTATGTTTTGTAGTTTATAATAACTTATTTTAAACCGTCCCGTCCCTAAAACGACACTCTGATCAGTTTTATTTTAAATCAATCACTCTTTCTTCTTATGGTGCAGACGTTTTATGCGGAAGCCAAATATTTCGGAAGCGACGAACGAATTTATAGCTTTGGCGATTCAATGTGAGCACTCTGACCAGCCAGCATTCGCGGGGCACGCCTATGTTGGTGCGGCCAAGTGTGAAGCCTCCGTGGGTCAGTTCCTCGGCGAGGCGGAACACTTCTTGGCAGCCGCCAGGCAATTCATGAAGGCAGAGAAGAAACTGAAATCTCTTAAATTTTATAGTGCTGACAGAGAAAACTTGGAGGTAAATGTCATTAAGGCTTACTGATATTATTAATACATTAGAAAGAATTACTTTTAATTTTCTGCCCTCCTAAGTCATAGGGCTTAGGTTGGCAGTGTTATGTTATTTGCAAAAAAAAGTAAAATTTTGGTTTTACATGAAAGAATCATGATTGTGTATAAATTCTAATAATAGAATAGTAAAAAAACCAGATAATTCTTGAATGATTTATCTATTTAGTATATAATGTATTTATTTATATTGTAAGACATTACTGTACTTATTACGTTAGTTTATTGGTGAACTTTTTTCTAAACCTAAATCCACATTCATAAACATTATTACGGTTATTTTCAGGCAGCTATAGGCTGTTTTATTCAAGCCTTGAACAAATATCCAGAGAAGTCCCCAATAAGAACGTCCATACTGATGGAGCTGGCCAATGACCTAATAGAATTGAACCACAAGTTAGAAGCATCAGCTTACTACAAACAGGCGCTTGAGAATGTTACAGAAAGCACTATGAAGGTTTTGTGCTTGAATAAGCTGCTCAATTTGAGGATTGACTGTGGTTAGTATTTGTGTATTTGCTAACAATACAGCTCACGTAATTATTATGTCCAGTACAACTACAGACAGTACAGGAAATATAAAAATGGGGGTCTAAAGTTAGGCTTTCTAGTGAGAATATAGTAGCATGCAAGTAAGCATGAATGATTATTAGTGAAGATGCAGCAGTGAGCTTGTATGCCATTTCAGGCTTTCATTGTTATTATACATTGTATATTTCCTATTTCTCTTGTGTGTCACTTGTCGGTGTGCGGCATACTTCAAGATCCTTGAGTTGTTACGCATTTATTAAGCCTGTGCTGCTTAAATGATGCTCCTAATAAATGGTTAAAATGATTCTGTTACAGGAAAATTAGATATTGCTTTAGAAATAGCCAACCAAATAGCTGATTGTAATCTAAATGTGCCGGAGGATGTTTTTGCAGAGTGAGTTATTTATGTTTCTTTGTATACCTGCCTATCAAAATTTAAAAAAAAATGAAAATGGAACCATGTGTCCCACTCATCTGATGATATACCTACTTGACATACTTGACTATGCACCAAAAAGTTAGAATTTAAATTTCGACTCACAGTTATATTGGCGCAATTACAGCACATGAGCTTCTTAAAGTGGCATCTGTTATTATTGTGATGGTTATCTATCAGGTTATGCCAAAAATATGGTGAAAGAAGGGATTAACAGTAAATCACTATGTTCACTAGACAAACAACAATCTATGTATTGCTTTTGCTTTCATACGAAATTCAGCGTCATAGATTTGTAGCTCCCTCCCAGAGCTTGACATCAAAACTATTTCACAGCTTTATGTGCCGCGTGCTGCGCGGCGGCAACACTGACAATGATTAATTATTATTATTGTGTTTCAGGGTGCAAGTGAGTAGAATACTGCTGACCCTTCTAGTGAAGCCACCAGAAGATAGCAAACCTCCTTCATTGAAGCAGCTCCTGATAGATTTGATGAATGATAATGAAAGTGAGGGTAGGTTGATATTTTTAATAATCTGATTATTCTATCACATAAGTTATGATGGTTTCTCAGTTGTGGCTCACACCTAATAATCCATACAAACAAATTTGTATAACTGTGTACTTTAATACAAGTGCACGCGGCCTGACCGCACACGTTTTCTAACACGAACTCACTGAGAGTCAAAACAATCTTTACTGCGATACTACCTCGCCTCGCTTACTATTTCTATAGGGGAGACGATAAATTAGCGGGGGGCGTTAAGTGTCGCCTCTGCGTAGTCGTACTTAGATAATATTCTTTGGTTGTGCTATTATAAAACACAAGCAGTAAATGATGACAATCTGATGAGTTGCTATAATGAATTTCATTGTTAATTTTCATACAATTAATATGGTTAGACGCATATTATTGTGGTGCATTGTTTCAGGGCGCTGGTATGAATCTAACTATACTTAATGCATGTAACCAAGCGCCAAGACAAACCCCGACATAACAATATGGACTTATAGGTTATCGTAAAAGTGTGTTGTTCCTAAAGTATATTATTTTTACTTTTTCAGTAATTCCTCTGAACACTGATTTGCGGCTCAAACTCCAGTCGATAGTAATCTGTCACACAACAGGCGACGTACTTTCTCTCATCAGCGTGGCTGCAAATACCAAACAGTTCCTGTCCATGCAGCAAACTGAACTGCTACACCAGTTGATATTGGAAGGAAAAAGTTAGAAGTGAAGTGTAGAAAGATACCCTATCTAGAAGTATCATTGTAGTCATTGTGTTAAGTAAAATTGTGATAAAATGCTATTTATTTATGTAAAGATTATTACTAGTTGTATAATTTCTGTCTACCATCATTTTGTAGACTTTTCTGTTTCTGCTAGAATTTGTATAATATTGAATTGAAGTGCTTATGTAGTAAAAGAAAAAGTATCAAATGTCTTATATCCTGTTTTATATAGTAAAAACACTTCCAACCACAATATCCACGTTTGGATAAGTGACCAATCAGCCATTTTGAATTATCTTCCTGCAATTCAGCTCATAGCCGTTTTGTCAAATGTCTAAATTCATGAATTGGATGAACCACTGTATGGGTAATAACTACATTCCATTGATATTGTAATTTTGTACTTTGTGTTTGACTAAAATGTATGACATATAAATCTAAACATTGTTTTGATTTAGTAAAGAAATAAATACAAAAGAAAAATGCTTGATCTACAACTTTTTCTGACCCCAACTGATTTTTACGATAATAGTTTCTGTTTATAAATAATCATTCAATGTAAAGACTTTTCGACCTTTCTAATATCCTTCTGACCGAATTTCGGTCACAGCGGCCAATTCAATGGAGATTAGCTAACTACGCCGGAGATATTATAGAGCATAAGTGTGTGCGCAAACAGGTGCATTCTCTATTCCCTCACTCTCATAGTCCGACGGGACGGCATTCTTACACGAACGGAGAGATATATGGCGCAGGACTAACGGCTTTACGTGGTTTTCGCTTTTATAATACGCACATTACTTACGAAAAGTCAGAGATGCCTTAGTTTCAAACCTGAGACCTCTGACTTGCCAATCAACGGTCATACCACTAGGCTATCACGACTATACCTCAATTCACCTTCGACCTCTATGATTTTATTATAAGTTTCAACAGGTGCAATCTCAGTTTGCAAAGTTACTGGCTTTCTGTCGACTACACGTCTTGTGCTATATCAGATTAATTAGCTGTAAGTCTTCCGTGTCACAAATAAATAAATAGTTTATAGATAATTTAATTAATACCTGCATCAATTATTTTCTGCTTACTTTGTTTCGTCTATTTTGACTGGACTTTATGTAATCAAAACCTATAACTTTGGTATAAATTATGTTTTGGGTTGGAAGTCATTGGGGGAGGCCTATGTTCAGCAGTGGACGTTTTATGGCTGAAATGATGATGATGATGATGATGAGTAGATAATTGCAATATTGTAATTAATAGATTAAACAAATCTTTTTTAACATCCAATTTTATTGCATCAAAACCTTAAAGGTATAGTCTAATAGTAATGCAATGCAGATTAAAAGGGTTATACAAATGTATACTTCATTTTTTTGTGTTTCCCATAAACACATTTAAAAAAACTTTTTCTTAGTCTTTCTTGACCACAATGAACACAAATATTTCATAATATTATCATTAAGACTTTTTGTCCGTACTACTTAGATCATCTAACTTAGGTTTGACAACCTCTAGATCATTTGCAAAATTGACTTTATCATCCACAATTTGCATGACCTTCTGTTTAGAGGTACTCTCTTGGACAGGGATCTCATTACCAAAGTCAGTGGCAGTGTCTAATGATTTGTTCTTGACGGAATGAGTCCACATCTCTTCGAACTCATCCTCCTCATTATCAACGTCTTCTTCAGCACTCTTGTCGCTTTTGGCTCTTCCTTCATTTGTTTTCTGCCAACAGTACTCAAATGGATAGCTGACATTTCTGTTATCATCAGGTGCAATCTCAAAGCGGGATGACAAGGCATTATAGGTGGTGTGAACACCTTCAAGTAGGTTCACATCAATTTCATCAAAGCCAGTGATGGACGTAAATAGCTCCTCCCCTGATTTCATGTCTGCCACACCTTTCTTCTCAAAGAACTGGAAATATAAATTTCACAATATTAAATAAAGGATAAATATATTCTCAAGTATTAGCAGAAATATGTTGCACAACTATTAGTCACCTATTTATAACATAAACATTATGAAATATTATTAAAATTTTGTATACACGTAATATGGGGTAATAAATTCCATGTAATAAGGGGAATTCCCATTAACCAAGCTCCAATGTATTTATATTCCCCTCAGGACCAGGACCATATGTTTGTAACTGCTAGACAAATGAAGCAGGCGGTATTTTAGGTTTTCAAGCAATTAAAGTCTAACTACTTACATTGGCAATATTGCGGCAATCCCTCAACAAGAACTCCAAACCATTAGGGTGATCAGGCTGAACTGACTGAGATACATCAATGAACCAGCATTTGTTGTCAAACCATAGAATGTTGTACTCTGAGAGATCAGCGTGGATCATATGACCAGTGTTATACAACTTGTGTACGGCCTCCACAACCTCGTTGTACACACTCTGCCATTTTTCAGGTTTCAAAATAACATCCCTCAGCTTTGGGGCAGGTTTATTGTCTTTCCCGATGAAAGACATCACTAAAATATGCTTCTTCAAACAAACCATATCAGGACAATTCATTCCAATCTTTTTCATCCTAATCATATTATGCATCTCCTTCTCAGCCCACATGTGGACAATCTTGCGGGGATTCTGCTTTGAGAACCGGTCCTTGAAACGGTAATCAGCTTCAATATATTTATCACGAGTTTTGAACTCATTCAGTGTAGTCTTAAATACTTTGATTGCACATTCTTTAGGAACTGTCAGATCAGGGAATTTGGTATTCCCATTAGCATGTAACACAACTGACTCTTTACCAGTTGAAATAACTCCATTGATATCCTCCAACAATTCATTGTTAATCAGTTTAAACAAAATAAGTCTTGTAGGCTCATCTAGACCCATTTCAGCAGTAGCATGACTCTCTTTACGATCTAACATTTTATGCTTACGGGATTGATGATGTCTTGTTTGTTCCTTTAAATGATTGAACACAGAATTGGATAGCTTCATGTCAAACCCTGCTCCATCACCAGTGCACACCTCTGGAGGGAAGGCCATTACACGACAGGCATTCCTTCTGCCGTTGATTACACTGTCATGTTTTGTGACCATCTCTCCATCTTTCATTACATACCCCCGTTTGGGCAAGCTCGCAAACTCCTTCTCATTAGTCTCAAAGCGATCCCAGTCTTTTTTTCCCACGTCGGCATCATCGTCGTCAGAATCAGAATCGTAAATCAAATGTTTTGGTACATTGAAGTAATTATCGTACGAAATCGATACTTTAGCATTTCCATTGCGTTTCTTCTCCACCAACTTGAGTTCATCGTCATATTCTCTGTCAAACTGACATTGCAACACTTTCGCAATGATTGCATCTGAATCATAATATTCCTTGGCATTCGATTGTTCGATTTCTTGCAATAATTCTGGTGGTATATCGTTAGACGTACTCACATGCTGATCAGAAAGCTGTTCAGCAAACTTTATTTCCTCCTTTACTTGGAGACCTCGTGCGAATTCTTCGGACATTATGTCAGACAAGTCTTGTACTTCTGCAGGTGCAGCGATTTTCTTCCAGGGATTCGACATTTTGTTGTAATAAATTATAATATTAACTATATCACAGATGTTCGATTTAAAATAATTATCCTACAATGATCCTGTTAGAGCGTGTTTATTACACAATATGATAAAATCAGACGTATAGTTAAGGACGTACACAAACCTTACACCTCTGCCTGACAGAACTCTTTAAAATAATCAAAGAAGTGAAGTCAGTGTTTTGCTTTTGTTTTAATAATCTACAGGCGTAACAGAGATGGATATGGAGCTTATGTGAAAGTTAGAAGTAAATGGTTAAACTTTAATGCTTAAAATGTGCTAATTTTGAAATTTTGAGTGGTCCTGTACTTGATGAAAAGTGAAAGATGTCAAGTCATTGATAGTTGACATTGACATGATTGACAGATATATTTTTTTTCTAATTTACCCCGAAGGGAGGCTATAGTTATAGTCTTTCAACAGTTGTCGTTTTTTTGAAAATAAATAACAGCTTGGCAAAAAAGAGTCTGGAAAAATTGGGGGCGCCGCTGGCGCACTTTTCACACTACAATTCAAAATTACAAGTTATTTAGTGCTTACTTATTTCTATAACGAGTTTTTTGTCATTAATTATAATCAAATGTCAATCAATTTTTGTTATTTAGTACTCACAAACTTAGTTTTTAAGAGGCAAAAAAGAGTCTGAGGCGGTGACAGCTGGAACTAAAAATAAAAATCTAAGTTGAGTACTAAATTGAAAAGTGATTCATTTGATGACAAAGAATTATAATTCTGAGTTTCAGTATGAGAAGTGCGCCAGTGGCGCCCCCAATTTTTCCACTCTTTTTTGCCAAACTGTACATTCCTTAAGTCACGAACCGAAATTCTTGATATTATGGTACGAACTCGAAACAAAAAATATTAAAAAGTATGTATAACTAAGGTAGTAATCTGTTTAATGTGGAAGGAGGTAAGGTAAGGTTGCCCTGCAGTGTGATGATACAGGTTAAAATAATAATGCGTCCTCATTCCTCACAGTATTTTCTGATATTGTTTATAAAATACCACATACACAAAAATAAAGTGTCGTCTTTTCTCTGTGAAATACCGGTTTAGTTGATTTAGATTGTGTAATTATAAGCTTATGACATATTTGTAGGATGGAGGAGCTAGCCTTGGCATATTTACCTAAGGAATTGAAGAAGGAACAAAATAAAACCATACCATGAGTTTTCCTTTATATTTTATACCTTAACATTTACTTTGTCTTAGTCTTGCCGCCACTCTTTACGCTCGCCTGTTGCGCTTTCAAGACCTTGACGATCTTCTGTTCCTCAATAAGGAAAGCTCTGACGATGCGCTGCTTGACGCACTTGTGGCAAAGAACACCTCCGTAAACGCGCTTGACGGTCTTCTTGCGGTAGCAAAGGCGGGAACGCTCAGCGGGCCTGGCGGGCTGGATACCGCGCAGTTTGCTCTTGCACTGCCCACACCTTGGGATCTTCTTGGGTTTCTTGACGTACTGGTAGACCAGACGACCACCTGGAGTTCTTACTCTGAAAAATCGCAAAAATTTGGCTGTACATAGTTCGAAATCAGTGATTTGGGTAAGCTAATATTTCTCATGATAATTCAGTTACATTCTTGAGGTAGGAGCTGCCATGTCCTTGTGATTAAAAGATTTAAAAAAATAATGTTTTAAAATTTTTGTGAAAATTCGCAACCTACTGAGTAAAACCTTAACCACTCCAACAACAAAGCTTTTCGTAACACTGCCCATGCTATCCAAATTACCTTCTACATTCAATGTCTACTACTACTTTAATGTCACTAGCCCTCTAACTACAATCTGAGATGGTGGAGTATAGAAGATAATTTCAAGACAATGTTGCAGGTTCAAATCATGAAAGAAACAACTGATTACAAGCATGATTTGAACCTGTATTAAGGTGATTTTATACCGACAGAGCGTGACAGAGCAGAGAGTGAAATCACGCTGACCCTTTTACACCGCGGAGCAGACCCGCGCCGACCATCGCGTGATTTGTGTCCGTTTTAAAAGTAAATACATACTCTATTCTTTGAGTAACAGAGTTCAATCTCTCTCTCTATTCTTAGAATAATAAAGTTCAATATTGTACTAACAAATATTTCAATTCTCGCCACGCACATCCACGCGCATCGAGACCTTTTACACCAAAGATGGGCACTGGGCAGGGAGTGGATTGAAATTTTGCCATACAAATTTCACTCTCTGCTCTGCCACGCTCGGCCGGTATAAAACCACCTTTAGTCTCATTGTAATCAGTTTTTTCTTTATAAAAAAAATTTTTGAACTTTCAAGGTTTGCATAATTTCAATTCAATTTTTGTCGAAACATTTAAGCATAAAATGCTTTATAACTTTTATTATTTTTTACAATAATTAAGGCAAAGAAATATTATTGAATACCTAGAATGGGGAACAAACAGGCAGGTACTTATCTGGAGATAAGTGATTAATACCATAGGAACTCTTAAGCGCCTATAAAGGAGCATAGGATTGGGCTTCTGGTGCTCTCATTGACTTTTGTGAGAGACGACCCTGGTGGCAGACCGACACTTAATTTATCATCTTTACAGTCCATTGGTGACATTAGCTATCACTGTTACCTTTGAAAAGTTCTATGCATATCAGCAGAACATAAAAATGGATTTCTTATTGAGTAATTCTTGAACTATGTGTAATAATTGCCTAAGCCTCATCAAACCATAATAAATGTATGATGAGGCTACAATAATATACATACAATATAAATTTTACAATCTTTATTCATTTTTACAATATTAATTATTATATCCTTTAATTATTCCATTCAATTAGTCCAGAGACCAACACACACACAAACCTTTCATTTAAATTATTGTATTGCCCAAGAAGTTTAGTTTAATAAGCTTTAATTTAATTCATCGCTAATAGAGTGACAAATGGACATATAACTACGGCCAAATTGATAGTAGGTTTAGGAGAATTTTGAGAAATAGAATTAAGATAAATTGTTACTAAGAATTTATAAAATTAGGATGTTGGAATCAAAACCTCGTCCATGAATGGTAATGGTGACTGCTGGAGAATTTGTAGTGAAGTATGAATTATTCATGCAGCCGTTTTCGAACCACATATTGTCTACCACTACTTTAAAAATTACTGTACAGAAACATTTTGAGGTTAACCAAGTAAATAAAAATACAAACTGTTATAACTGATAATTCAGAATACATAAAGGCTTAGCACTTTAGAATTAAGTAGTTGTATTATTACTGTTATTTACGTGTAAAATTAAATTTAATTACTCACATTCTCCTTTGGTTTGACTTTGTATTGTACGACAAACGTCGCCTGAACGTAAGCCGCTGCACCATTTTCTAGCTGAAATATCAAAGTAATTATAAGTAACACGTCTCCCACCTCTTGAATCACTAATTTTATTTCAATTTTCCTTCAAATTATGTATGATTGAGATAGATTTCATAAAATTATTTTTGAAACACACAAATCCCAACCTTTTTGACAGCTATTCACAGGAAAAGAAAAACATACGTTTTTCGTGTTGGTTGGCAACATTAACCACCACAGAGTATTATTTACAGTATTTACTATTTACAACCTGCCAAAAATCAATTCATGAAATATCTTGGAAGAATGATCCGGCAAAATTTTTCCTCTAAGGGAAATACATATATTTTGCATTCTTCCAAGAGTTCATGAATGAGCTTTAGTATTGAAATTATTAATCTAAGGTTGCGTTGTATCCCTCTAATAAGTCTGTTAGCTTATTTTATCTTTGGTAAGAGCCAGTTAAGCAATACATCTTCATAGATTTCTACAATATTTTTTCAATTTTCAAGCCAAATTAGTGCGAATTGAAATAATTGGAAATAGTTCTAATTAAAAATCAAGACAATACAAAGTTCTAATTATTAAATATTTAAGCGCCTTTCCTTCAGGGATACTACGGATAACTATGTACTGCCTTTTGTTGGCAAAAAGAAAATTAATTTATTCGTTGCTAACAAACTGAAAGTCTAGTTTGAGTTTGACATTGAAATATCAGGTGTGAAAACAAAACGCGTAATTATTTTTGTGGCAACATTTTGTGTCAAAAAAAAAAACCAATCCAAAATGGCTACGGATGTGTAATGTTTGGGGTGATGTTTTTCTGTGTCTAAAGTTATTGGAAGTGATTTTTGAGTGAATTCTTGATAAAATGGGTAAGTTAACACATTAGCTTAATAATTATTACCGTTATTATGCTATACAGTTAAAATGTGTCATAAATATGCTGTCTAAGCGGTGCTGAAAGTCAGATGTTTATGAAGCTCGATGAATTCCAAAACTGGACAAGTTTTTATTTCTTGAAATAATGTGTTGATGATTTCATAAGACAAAAAGTTTAATCTTTAATTATTGTACGCTGCTCGATTTATCATATTTATTGTTTTGTAAAGGAATCTAATATTATTTGGTCTGTAAACTCCAGTTATGCATTTCGCTAAGACTTTTTCGTATTTTTATTGATAAAGTACATAGTTTTACTTCATCTTTCACCATTCTAAATAAAACAGATATAACCATTAAGGCATTAATCATGACTGGATTGCACGTAGTTATACGAGTAAATTATTCGTATTTGTAAAATAAAGAGTTCCAAATAGTTTTCAATAGATGCCACTACCGCTGCAAAATACTATGAGAAATCACTCAATTGCTTGTATCTGCCGAGTCTTGTATCTTGTTATTAATTTATTATTATCATGTTTGAGGAATAACCTAGGCCTAGAGTCACGAGTAATGACGGCCTGTAGGCCTCCGTCAATGTTTAACTCACTTCACCCACAATGTTCTCACGATGTTTTATTGCATTACCTACTGTTTTGGCAAATTTCTAAAACTCACATAATTTCTAAAAATCAGTGGTCTTGGGTTTGAACCTATGACATTTGGCTTGGCAATGTAATGGTAATCCATCAGTACAGCTACGAGTTTGCAAACTACCTACATAAATATTTTTTATCTTCGGAATATGTTTTAGAACACCACTGTATCACCATTAAAATACGACAGCATCAATTTTAGAGTCGATCCGACAGCAGACTCAATAGAAGAATGAGTGCATTGACCATATTAGGTATTCGCTGGACATAAAATCTATATGTTGTTTCTATACACGGTTTTGTATAAAAAAATATCTCTCCATTACCTACTCCTTACAGTGGCGGACTGAGTCTGTCGGGGGCTACTGGTCTCCTCAAAAATTGACGTTTTTGTATACTTAACATTTTGTTTGTAAAAAAAAGTTAATACCCTCGGCGGGCGCTAATCAAGATTTGGGGCTCCCTTGGGTGGAGGGCCCGGGGCAGACCGGCCGCCCTCCCCCGTAGTCCGCTAGAGCTCCTCACATCACATTGCGAAGATGGCGATGGTGGCACGAATTTCAAACACACGGTACCTACACGGTGTTTTCGTAGTCGGATTTGTCGTGTCGGTCAAAATTCTTCTTATTTCATTGCAAGAAACGCAGTCGCACTCTCGATTTCACGATGCGTTCTCCTGAATTAATCAACTCAGTAGGTATATCGCAATGAGATGCTGGGCACAAGTCCCTAGACTTCTTCCGAGTTGCGCTATTACTATATTATCAGAGCCTTAGCATTCCGCATCAAATTTAGGTTTCCTAATTTTTTATAAACTTTGGTTGTGTGAGTGGTGCGACTGCGCCGGGCACTATTGCAGGAAGGGCGCCCACATAAAAGTTCCCGCACGGCAACAGCATTCTCATCCTCATATCAGCTTAGCGTTACCTGGAGTACCTACTTGCACATTTAAAAATTAATCTTGGACTGCTACTGAGCGGATGCGGGAAATTTTACATAAGGATGCCATTCAACCAGTTTATATGTATAGTTTTTAAAACATTAAAATATATCGGATTTATAGATATGGAATCAATTTTACTGATTTAATTAATTGCTTATCAATTTTCGGAGAGGCGCCAACGTCAATAAAACGGCTTAGCCTTTGCCCTGATTGGGGCACCTCTTACAATGATTATTCCATTAAGCTAATGTCCAAGATTACGGATTTTTTCGTCCATTTTGAATGTAAGCACGTTAATTATATCGATATGTAGGTATTTAGAAACGGTACCTCTATAAGCACATTTAATTTTAGAGACATGTTTAGATAATTATTTGTAACTGAATTTCCATAATGATTTTATTCAAGCGCATAAAATGGAGTAAATGCTTAACGTTCCGCTCAAGTTATTATGAAAATAGGCTGCATTAGAGTTTGTATAAATATTTAAAAGTGCTATCACAGAGCGATGTGAACGTGTCTTCTGAGTACATGCACTTATGTAAAATGTAATTTTAAAAGAATCTAGTCTGATTTTTACGGCTTAGCTTAACGATAATAATGTAGCTAGCAATCAAGGTTTTTTCACAATACAACCAATTTAATCCTGCTTTACATAGTCGGATATATGTAAACATATGACCGACTACGTGGAAAATTTGTATACCCAATACTTGAATTTTAACACCTCAAAAATGATTCCCAAAATCATATACATATAAATTAGGGTCGTACGTAAACCATTTAACTTAATACCCATATATAAATCGTCGTAACCAATTTAGTATCCCATTCTGTGAGGTACCTTTATGGGCTCATCCCGTCGATGCGCGTACGCATTCGTTATGCGCCATGTTTCATCGGAGGTGTCAGAAATAAGCCTTTATAAAATGCTCAAAGGCGCTTACGTTATACATAATTTCAACCGCGAAGAACTTGGTTCCGAGAACCGTCCGACATTGAGATGGGTCATTTTGTAATAACAATACAATAGCTCGGGTTTAGCATAGGGTTGCCTCTAAATCACTACTATGAAATAAAACACTAAATATTTTATGAATCATGAAGTATCTGTACTGTAGTACCTACTCTAATACCTACTCTTCTGTTGTTTTCCTCAAAATATACAAAACAATTTGTCACGTGTTGTGGACCACTTAATGAATGGAAAGTTATTTTGCTATGTGACTCACAGAAATTTATTATAATGGTGTCAAAGTTCAATTTAAGCTGTTAACTTTTAAGTCTTTGAATAATTATGGACGTTAACTTTTCTGTAATATTTGTGTTATTCTAATTAATTTTGTTTTGTGGCACTATCCGGCCATATATTTTAATTAAAATAAACTGTATTTTCTAATTCAGAGATAAGTTTAAAGAGTCCATGCGTACAACGATGGATTATTACCTTTTTAACGACACGATTGGCTTACCGATAAGCGTATAGCCTTCTGCTTTTGGTGTCGTGGGTTTCGATTCCCGTACCTACTGGAGAAATATTTATGTGATCGACAGTTTCAGTGTTTGTTATAATAATACAGGAAAAAATCCTTGACATTCCAAGTAAGTTAAAAACGTAGACCCATGGGGTCTACCTGTAGTACCTAGAAAAGCGCATGCTCAAACTTTACTTTGTTTTTAATTATGAAAAAGGCAAAGTGTCTGACAACAAATCCACGAACACACATGATGGTAAGCGGTGTTAAACGACGATGGAGCACACCTGCCTTTAAATTGGAAGGACGGAGGTTAGACGGTACGATGCACTCCCAAAAGTCCCTTAGATAGGTAGGTAGGATAGGATAGATAGGAGGTTTTACCGTTCCGGAACACGACAAAGCCGGTGGTAACCAGCCACGACCGAAGCCTCCTGCTAGACGCAGGTTTGGTGTTGATAGCGCTTCTTTATGACCTTTGTCCCATTGTTAGTCGACTTTTACGACACGCAGAGGAAAAGCGTTGATGCTGTCCTCCAACACCACAGTTCTAAAAATATTTTTTGCTTGCTATATTCCTGTCTCATAAGAATCTCAGTATAAGTTTATTGTCATTTTATCCAGCTTCATTAAAGCGAATGCATCAATCCTTGAAAATAAAAGTTGGTATAGAAAATTACAATAACATACATGGCGTGCAAGAATAGTCTCATCTCTATTTTAAATTAGGCAATAAATGAGACTTTTAACCCTATAACTGAAAAGGTAAAACTCTTTCGAACTGACAACCCTAACTGGAGACGAAAGTTGTTACTTTTACGTTTTTTCCCTGTCAGGATTCGGTGCCCGACACCTCGTGACAATGGCGCTAGAGCGCACGTCAAGCTGACGGGACTGTTGTTGCTGTAAGCTCATTGAACCTTGGCTTACCATCCTAGTTACCCAGTTCTTAAAAAGGATCAACAAGCAATCATTTGGACTGCCTAACCTTACAAATTTACAATCATCAGGACTTTTTAATAGAACATTCCTTCATTGTAACTTACTGAAACTCTGTATGAGAAATTTGGTTGGGTACTTAGCTACATTATCGTAGTTTAACGAAAGTTCGCTTTATCGGGAATTACGACGGGTCATTTCATGTAGCTTTTTTATTAAATTTTCGCGCAGACCAACAAGTCGTACCTAGTCGAGTTTCACGAAAATAAACTAAAAAGTTAAGAATCTCATTCGTGTCAACGCGTAATTAAGACAGAAAGTCTATTTTTTTCAGGTTAGATCTATTATAGAATCGTAAATATTATCAAATCAACTTGGTATAGATGATGGCTGTCAATCAATCTTTGAAATGTCTAATACTTTCCTACCAATAAGAATATGTAGAATAGAAGTTCATATTCTGAGATTATTCTCAGAAAAATTAAAAAGTTTTAATAAGCTTATAACGATATAAATTACCTTTGAATAAAAATCGCCTATTTACAATAACTATGTTACTAATAACAGTCTTGATATGGAAATCCTACCTTACAGATCATTATCTACTCACGTTTCAGTCGGAAAAATGTGTTTATTTTATACAAAAAATACTGTCGGCTCAGGGATGTAATCACTATAACTATTCCACTCATTACCCATTAGTCCAGTGCACTTAGCTCATCGGAACACAGTTATTAGGAATTAATTTAAATGATTCTAGGTTTCGTATCTCGAGATGAAATAAAACCCTTTAGTCACATTAACAGTCAGAATGAAGTAGACATTTCTTCGCAAATGATGTTTATTCACTAATTAATATTATTATTATTTGATAATTAATTAATTTATTATTATGTCAAGTAGGGAAGTTCTTCCTGCATGCGCGTAATTTCATGTGGGCGACAATAGCGGAATTAGCACTACATATTGCTTTTTATAATTATAAACATATTAATTATTATAATGTACAACCAAGTACCAAGTAAGAATATTCTACTATTTTTCTTTAGAGAATCCTACCAGGACTTATGACTAGGGACTAGGTACTTATTATTCCGTTATTGCTTATTATTCTGATGATCAGCATTCCTATTTATACCATGCATTATTATAATAATAAGTAGAAGACTTTTTCTACGTCCTTCACAGACGACAATGACGGCACATCCCGCCCACTCACGTCATGATTGTCATGATGCCTCTATTGTTGTACTTACGACGTCAAATGACGATTCTAAATATCATTCAAATATCCTCCGTTTTGCTATAGGTAAATGTAATATTCATTCATCCAGAATATTCTCGAATTACATTGTCTATTATGTAATTTAAATTATGTATGTACATTTTAAGTATCTGATATCAAGTTTAGTGTCCTTATGTGAACCTAGTGCCTTGTTGTTGTTCATCTACGTAATTATCATCGTTTACTACTTAAATATTTAAAATACTTAATATGGTTTTAGATGTGATGCATTTTATGGCCGCCAAAGTTTATAGTTGCTTTCTGACCTCGACCTCTCAAATATTGATTGGGAACCAATAAAAAATCTTCAGTAACAAATCTCCATGTTTCTCCATCTAATCTTAAAGATTAATATTCACACTTGATGTGGGCCATTAACTCCAGCATTTGACCGGTAGATTAATGTACACAAATAGCAAAAAATAACACACAATTAAATAAAAATTAAGAGGTGAACACGAACGAAACAAAAACTGAAATTGAATAGGTTATTGTCGGCTGGATGCACGAGAAAAACATTCATAGCTACAGCAATATCGTTCATTCTAATGTCCTGATGCTGCATGACAAATCGGAAACTCGTTTTGATGCGATCACGTATTAAACTGATTCTCTTCCAAGTGGTCATAATCATAACAGCAATTTACTCGTATTTTTACACCGGGGAGAAGTTTTGAGCTCTC
Organism: Protodeltote pygarga; assembly: GCA_936450705.2. Classification (NCBI taxonomy): domain Eukaryota; kingdom Metazoa; phylum Arthropoda; class Insecta; order Lepidoptera; family Noctuidae; genus Protodeltote; species Protodeltote pygarga. The sequence continues at coordinate 1,126,127 of OW388264.2, read as the reverse complement.
ACAACAGCGATTGGATAACGCTTCGAATGGCATTCGAGAAAAGATGAAGTATATCCTGAAGGCAAAACATATCAAATGTTTATCAAGTTTCTCATCTTACAAATTTTGGATTTGGACCTGGGAGACGATTAATAAATATCATACGTAGTATTATGTAAAACCGATCAATTTGATACCTATGCATTTTGAAACTCCCTATTTTTTTATTTCGATCGATGACTTAACAAGTGGTCATTATCATTACTATTGAATTCATTTTTTAGTTTTACGTTCTGTCACACGCTGCACCTTCAGTTTTTCATTGCTACGTTTTTTGCGTGAAATTACTTTTCCTATCTTGTATTCGGATCACAAAAAATAATGTAAGAAGAGTGCCACTATGGACGTAAAAACTAACTAATAGTTGCTATCACGAGTTGTTGACAACAAGGGCACGTTCGTACGGGGGTAAAAAGCTGTGTTACAATATCACTGACGTTAACGAAACCATTTTGATATAACTTGTGATTAAGGTACTGTAAATTTTGGTCTCTTCTCATGGACCTCTGAAATCGTCTTGGATTCCGTCTTATAGTTTCTATAAGTCTTCGTTGAGCTCAAAAGTCCTTCCCATTGCTTATCTTTCATTATTTATTTATTTATTTATTATTATCATATCATATTCTCTGACTTTTTATTTATAGTGTTATGGACTTCACAGCCAAAGTTAACAATGACTTAATCATTAGAAATCACCACTTAACAGACCTTTTCTCATGTGATTAACGATGCCGACTTCGCTGTTTTCCCGATGGAACGTTGGAAGTCCACAAACAGACACCCGTCGCCGCAGGCTGGCTGAAAAACTTGGATATAGAGGTTTTGATCCACACAGGATGAATGCCATACGCAATGATGATGATTAGAAATCACGTTGCTTGTAATGATAATGAAAAATTGCTATCATAAGTTGAAATTCGCAATCGATCACGTAAGTTTGATATTATTCTAAACCAAGCTTGTTACCAAAAGAGAAACAGAAATCGATTTTGAGAAAGAGCTCAATTGTATCGCAGTTGCGCTTGCTCAGTCATCGCTTTTTTCGTGGCTCACACAGAGCATTAAGCACAATGAATCGTCGAGCAGATCGATCGTTGCTTCTATCTCGGTATCAATAGAAAATCAATGCTATTGTGGGCGCTAAAAGCCTGACTTGTGACTCTATTCTATCTAATAATCCAAATCTACCACTTGGAAATTCATTTATGGTTCTCAAAATGCTCCGGTATCGTTTCATCTTTCACTTAGTATTATTACTTGAATCTTAACATAATGGTCTGTTTCGGGCCGGTTTTTGATCTTGAGATTAACTTGAAGACGTTAGGAGTTGGTTTTATCGTGTCATTGCTCGGTCGTTGAAGCAAATATAGTCGGGGGATAAAAATGCAGCAAGTTTCCACATCAATCTCATCGTACGTCACAGATTTCTTACGAGTTTGATGCACATTATTTCTGTACAAATCCACGCACACGTTTGTTTACAAGTCGCTGACCTGAACAGAAAATACGTTCTTAGTATTGTTGTAAGTATAACACAGTTTACAATCTAGAGCGTTACCCCTCTAAAATGAGCTATTTGTTTAACAACAAGCTTTGTTTGGATTATAACAATGTATCGCATTCCGATGTATTTCCTTACTGGCACCACTTGCAACTTGGTCATTGTAGACGCCGTTTTTGTCGGTTTAGTCTACTTCGACTATTTCGAGGCTGTGTTTGACATGTTCTTTGCAGTTGGCTGTAAGATAATTAGCTTTATATACTTGTGAGACCAAACAAAACTATTCATCAAAAGACCTCATCTGCTGACTTGACATGATACAATCCCTCCTGGTTACAAGTTTAGTACATTAAAGAATCTGTTTCCTCTCATAACACATGTAGCATAGATTCAAAGAGTATTTACAAGCGGCTCTTATCGTTGAATTTAAATCAGGGACGGATAATGTAGGCGTTGCACTCCCCGATGGAATTAAATATCAACGGTAAGATGTGGCGATAATACGGTCGAACGTAATGTGAGCACCGATCTCTTCGCCCCAGCATTATTAACGTTAGTTTAGAGATTATCCGACTCGCATAGGACTATCGAGTTACACGCGCGACCGATTCACGCGCTAACTTATTGCTTGCGATTAGATTAATAATAAAGTTTTGCTGTAACTAGTCTGGAATTTAATTTATCGTTTACATAATCAGGTCTGGTTTGTATGCTTCCATTTCTATTCTCATGGGTGTTATATTTATCTTACAGTGCTATAACGCATTGATTCTGTGCAGAGCCTGTGTTTATACAGTTTCAGGATATCCTTTGTGTTATCTAACTGTCCTCTGGTCAGTACTGCCTCACGCCTACGAATGTCTTACATAACTGAAAACAAACCGTAAATCTTGTCTCGTTGAAGGATGTTTGGATCACATGTGCGATGGTACGATAATCCTGTTATTTATTCATCCTGTCCATGCCCTTAATTAAACGTGGGCTTAGCATACAATAATACTGATACATTAGATGGTATTTATTTCGGGTACAACCCCATGGATTCCTTTAGAAACGTTAAGCTCTACTTAATGACCTCTTTTTGTCCTTAAATCGAGTTTGGGGCATTTAAATGTTTTCTTAAGAATTTGTGCTGTTTTATTTATTATGTTACGTTTGATCGCTGGAGCATGTCTCTACGTAGCTTAATAGTTTTTTGTTGGACACCGCCGCACGAATCGTATCAAACCCTTCTTAATAATGACGCCTTCAATCATTGAGATGTAGTTACATTTCTTTTACCAGTACAAAATGGAGTAGTTGATGGCATTTCTATATTCCCGCAGCATTACGCGGATGGTGTGTGATTAGCGATATAGCCGAAGGGGTATTTCTCAAGCGTCACTTTACTTCTCACATTGCTCTGTGTATGCTGTATATATGAAGTTTTTGCGGTCGAGCGACCAGCCCCGCTGCAATTTGTTCGTACGTGAGAAGAGGAATTGCTTACCCTAATTGCAGTTTGCGCGCACTGCATCGACCATTTTATTTACTTCGCATTACCTCTCACGTCGAATTTACTTCTCGGAAGTGGTCAATTTGTCAGTCGAGCCTGGAAATGTTTAATGAGACTTGATTACCCCTCCATTTTCTTCGGTAATCTATAGTCGAACACTCGAGGTTGAATGTACCGAAGACCGAAGTCCTTTTGGTTTTATATTGTTTATCTTGACAATCAACTTAACACCTATTGAAACTCGAGATTCGCTTGCATTTTTTTTTGTCGCAGGCTGTTTTAAATGGTATCTGTTCTTATAAGGATCCTCCGTCAAAGGCACGTGGGAGTTACGGCCGCGCTTATAAGGTATTAAAATAGACGCCGGCAAAGCGTGCGGATTGACTCTGAATGGCGAATATTGGCGATGTGCAGGGCTCGTGGTTAACTCGATGGTACATGTCGTTTTTTGTTGGGCCAGGCGTTGCGAACGAAATTACTGCTCGTTCGGCGCCGCGCGGCCGCTCAGACTCGTCTTTTTAACGTGGTCCGCGTCGAATTTTATTATTTTTATTTAACACCTGCGCCCGGTAATCTGTATTCGACGATCTCCCGAACGCTTAACTCTTTTTGGGCGTGTTTTTGTGTCGGGGAAGGTCGATTTATAGCGTTCATGTTTTGTCCATCCAAAAGTGTCGTTTAATTTTCGTTGTCGCACCGTGCACCGTTCATAATCAATGATGTGTGCCCTTGATTAAATTCTTTTGTGTCATCTTTTCAAAGTGTCGTTTAATCATTTTTATTAATTAGAGCTTTGGTAACAAGCAAGTAAAGTTATTTTATCGATAATAATCTCAAACCTCGACACAACACTGACGTATTCGTGCAACGCCGCTACTTATTTCGTAATTGGATATCCATTCATAAATAGAATCTCAAGTTGAATCGCTAGAAATGGGTTTCACATTTTTTGTTCCCATGTTCAATTACATCGATTTGTAGCAATAATTGTATGGGTCTAAACGCTAATTGCTACCGGCACGCGGACGCGCGGTGGGCGAAGCTGCGCCCGCGCCACTTACCCCTGTTATTATCTAAATACACTGCTGTGTTCCTGCCAAGTTCCCAGCGCTCGAATACAATCATATTTTTATACTAAGAATAAATTTAAGTGCAACTTTATTTATATTGTTTCTTTTAATTGGATTTTTTATTTTATTTTCTTCACAGTACTTTTTGATTTAGTTGTGGAAATGCGGTACCTACAGGAAAAATGCACCAATTAAAATATCTTTATAATTAAAACTGTTTGAGATAGCGTGATTTTAAGCCATTAACTGACGAAAACCATCTTGATGCCTTTAAAATGTTACACTAGCATATTGCGTGAGGTGATATCATAGTCAAGAAAAAACGTCCATTTATCAATGTTCTAAGAAAACCATATTAATTAATACCTACTCGTTGCTACCACACACTAATTGAAACTAACACTAATCGTGACCTCTGCATTATCTAAAACAGTTTAATACCCCACTTTATTAATTAAGTTATCAAATAACTTGTTAATTATGGATGCATTACTCGTGTTAGTTTTCGTAAACATGAGGGTAGTAAATTAAAAAGGGTTCATATTTATGTAGAGTTCCTGCAACCCTATCTGAAACAGTAGAACTAGAGTCGTATGTCATTTACGACGTAACTTTTGATTAATTACAAAAATACAGCTATTAATTATTCAGTAATTGTGTCTTTTGAATTATGTGATAAACTTTCTGATATTTAATGATTTATGTGGCAAATATTCGTTTTTAGACGATTCCAAAAACATGTTTGTATACTATACGAGTATTTACGCTAGATAGAGCTTAAGATTGATACGTTTCGTAATAAGAAACGTGTGCACCCGTACCTGTGGTATTCATCAACCAATCGGTATTCCTATCCGACCTCGGATAATAAAATAAAATCTCCACATGAAAAAACGCGGCACCCCGGCGCCTACGCCGACCTTCGAATACGCACATCAAATAAATACAAGCCTCCTTATAACTGTATGACCAAGGTTCAATTTTCGATATACTTATGGCAAAAATAAGTTTGTGGGCTTATAAATCATATTCGCTGAGCCTGAGTGTGATGTACCCCATGAATACGTGTTTTTACACAAATATACATCTTTAAATAGGATACATGTATGTTTTTTATTTCAATGAATAATGGCTGACGTTTGAGGCGGACCCATCCTAATTGTGATTGCCATTAGGTGTTTCATTAAAATGACGAAGGTTTTCCTTAGGTAACAAAAATGTTATGATTAAGAGCCATTTGTAAAAACATCTTAAGTGTTATCTTTAAGGTTGCTAATAAAATGAATAATGTTGGACTGAGATTACTTTATTGAAAAATTTGGATTAAATTCAGGCCTCCGATATAATTATTGTCATTCTAAAAGTAACCTAGAAACTTAGTTCTACGACTCGCATCCAAACTAACAAGACAGATAAAACATGTTTAATCATAATCACACACTAATATCATAGTCTAAACATCATATAGTCAGTCGACGCGTTTGATGTTTTCGGAAGTGCCGACAACGTCTAGACATTCGTCGCGACGTAAAAAGTGTTAGGGTTGACACAGGACTAAAAACAAAAATATGTTTTTATATAGTGTTTTTTTTTGTAAGTATGTATAACACGTTATCAAAATTGGAAAACGTGGCCGCCATTTTGAAATTTTTATTGACTGGGCCGATTGCTTTCAAAATCGATATCTGAGAGTCCGCATGGTCTCCGAGTACATAACCGTTGTCAGAATTGGAAAAGGTGGCCGCCATTTTGAACTTTTTATTTACTGGACCGATTGCTTTCAAAATCGATATCTGAGAGTCCGCATGGTCTCCAAGTACATAGCCGTTGTCAGAATTGGAAAAGGTGCCCGCCATTTTGAAATTTTTATTTACTGGACCGATTGCTTTCAAAATCGATATCTGAGAGTCCGCATGGTCTCCGAGTACATAACCGTTGTCAGAATTGGAAAAGGTGGCCGCCATTTTGAAATTTTTATTTACTGGACCGATTGCTTTCAAAATCGATATCTGTGAGTCCGCATGGTCTCCAAGTACAAAGCCGTTGTCAGAATTGAAAAAGGTGGCCGCCATTTTGAAATTTTTATTTACTGGACCGATTGCTTTCAAAATCGATATCTGAGAGTCCGCATGGTCTCCAAGTACAAAGCCACCCCTGAAAACCTAGAAAACGATACCCATGTTGATTTTTACTCAAAATTAGCGTTCGCCATCTTGGATCTCAAAATTAATGTCACATTCGTTATCACCGCCCCCGAAAACCTAGAAAACGATACCCATATTGATTTTTACTAAAAATTTGCGTCCGCCATCTTGGATCTCAAAATTAATGTCATATTCGTTATCACCGCCCCCGAAAACCTAGAAAACGATACCCATATTGATTTTTACTAAAAACTTGCGTCCGCCATCTTGGATCTCAAAATTAATGTCATATTCGTTATCATCGCCCCCGAAAACCTAGAAAACGATACCCATATTGATTTTTACTAAAAACTCGCGTCCGCCATCTTGGATCTCAACATAAATGTCATATTCGTTATCACCGACCCCGAAAACCTAGAAAACGATACCCATATTGATTTTTACTAAAAACTCGCGTCCGCCATCTTGGATCTCAAAATAAATGTCATATTCGTTATCACCGCCCCCGAAAACCTAGAAAACGATACCCATATTGATTTTTACTAAAAACTCGCGTCCGCCATCTTGAATCTCAAAATAAATGTCATATTCGTAATCACCTCCCCTGAAAACCTCAAAACAATACCCATATTGATGTTTTTCAAAAACTCGCGTCCGCCATGTTGGATCTCTAAATTAATGTCATAAGTATTCATAATCAACACACCCGTTGAAAAATTGAATCAACATTTAAAATTCAAATAAATAAAATGCGACACCCGCTAATTCCTAGGACCCAACAATTCCATACAAGCTACGGTGCGCCCCCCCCTCCGTCCCCCGCTCCACACACCCCGCACGATTGCTCTGTCTAGACGTGTTCGTTGGACTACTGTAGGGAAAGAGAAGACCTCTTTATACTGTGCTAATATTATGTAACTATTAGTATTATTTTTATTTTATTTTAATTAAATTATTTTGTTTCGCTCAATCATAAACATTAACAATTCTACTAATGTCTTCTGGTCTATCATTCGTCGGCTATATCAAAGTTAAAGCCTTTTTTTGTACCTATCCCGCGCTTTTTTGGGTGTAGCCATTATGCAAAATTATAGAAAAACTTTGGCAATTAAATAGGCGCCGTAGAATTAGAAACGTCTATCTCCGGAAATACCATGACTATAATTGTAATTGCAAATCAACAAAGAAATATTACATTGTTAAAACTTTATGCTAATGAACATATTTTCTTATAGAATTGGAAATTCAAATGTTTACAATAATTTTCATTGGCTGCCACTAAACAAGCTTTTACTATTATCAGCACCGGAAATAAAGTCTGTCGTTCTATTTTAAACGTGTCTAACAGTTATTTAACGATCGCTTTTAAATGATCTTTATCTTTTTAACGTTTCTAAAAAGAATAGTTAGGAATTTAAATTTTATTCATTTTATGTGAAAAATTTCATGTTAAAATCGTTCGTTTGTGATTTTTATTATACGCATATTACGCATTAGCTATTGTGAAACAGAATTCCAAGCGAAATCAACACCAATTTTAATGTTAATCAGCATCATTATCATTAAAAATAACGATGTAGGTGTATCCATGACGGCCTCTGCATTTTTTTAGGAAAAATATAATATCCAGTTCTCTCCGTATAACAATTTCAATACACATTGATTAAAAACGAATGTACTACTCTTCCCTTTAGCTTTAGAAATATATTTCCCATTTAATAAAATCATCAATTTGAGTGGTATTGTCCGCGATACAAACGTTGATTGACGTCCAGAGCTTCGTAGATCCCACTTCAAAAGCGCATTGTGATCTTACACACGACCGCAACCCGTCCCGACACTCCAATCGTAAATAATACGGTCTCCATTTATGACGTGTGATATTTCTTGTGGTCCGACTAAAATAATTTTGTTTGACCCTTTACTGCGCAGGGTATAACACGCACTCTTATTGTTCGGGATCTGAGCTGCATTGAAACTAACTCTTTCTTTTTCGTTGGAACCTTATTCGAGTTCGTGCCTATAAATCGATATTTTTTCCAATTACGGTTTCCTGTTTCTTGGTTCGTAGAGTTTTTCAATGGATTTTATTGTTATGGTTATTAGCGTTTAGGCGTGTTTCAATGTACTGACTGTTTGACACGTTTACTTTTCTCGTTTTTGAACAAACATTCGCATTGTATATAGGCTTTCGTACTTCGATTTTATTTGTTAACGTTTTTGCGTAAAAAGAAATAAATCAAAGAAATTTATCTTGAGTCATGTTTTTCCAAAATATAAATCAACTAACACTATCGTTCGCTGTAAATCCGAGCAGTTTACTCGGCAGATGTTTTATTAGGGAACCCGGGAATGATATGATGTCAGTCAGTTTGATTGACAGCAGGCGCCGTTCCCCGGTCTACTTCTATTGATTTAAGTGATACACGCCGTATGGTGTGGGAGTGCTTTTCATAGGAACTGACCGCTACTTTGTTGCTTTACTATACTCGAATATACTCAAAATCAAGTAGGCCTCATTCTTATGAAAATTCAGTTCAGAATATCCGCCTCGTCGTGCTATGCCTAAATCGGCTCCCAGAAATGCGCAATCTATCATGGCGTAACGGCCACTCATCTTGTTTTAAATGCTTCAGTACATAAATAGGCATCCTACACGACTGTACGGTAGTTTGAAACTAGCTGTGATGGTTCGTGACCAGTTTATTAAGCTTAGAGCGTAGGCGACGACATGATAGCTTAAAAACAAACCCGTAGGACGTTATAAATTAAATAAAAAAAATTTGGAAATGTCAATTGGTTACGGTTAAATAATGGTTTCCGTCGGCCTACGAAGAGAGTCACAAAGGGGTCTCATTAACAACTCCAACACCGGAGCTAATCCTTTCGTTAGAGGTCTATTGTGGTCTAAGATTCACTAAGGCTCTCTTTCCAGCGAGGAAAGTCATTAAACTTATTTGTTGTGTTAATATGTCATTAACACATGCAATGTTTGCTTTCGTTGTGAACGCAGCGGTTTTAACTTCATTATGGCCCTCTTGTTCAATATTATTTGTTTCAAACTTTTAGTGGTCATTAAGTTTTCTTACATAATAACTGGGGGTCACAATTTGTACTACAACAACTACCATTTTCTTAATTACCAGCTTAACTTGTTTGTAAGCATTAATTGCTTACCACGTTAGTCGTTACACAATCATGGTGTATACTTATGACTTCTTAACTATTTGGCATGGGGCTTTGGTCATCTAAATATAGTTATCAGTGGAATGTAATCAAGTGCAAGTGTGAAGGGTCAATTAAGAAATGAGTTACTTATAGCTGTAATTATGAGCATGGTGGATGATTGATCTGTTACATTTCAAATATAACACCACAAATATCTACTGGCAGTCGTATGGTTTATAATAGAAAGTATTTGATACAAAAAATTCAAGCTTTTGTCAAATTTGTCTTTCGACGACATTGAGGCTGTGGTCAAAGTGCACGTTGCTTTTGATCAAGATAAACTTATGTAAAACTTACAAAAAAACAAAACAAATGGATGAGCGTAATGGTTATTAGTTAAAAGTTTTTAGTAAGTCTTAGATTTTGTGAACTTAGGCTTTGCTTAGTACGCACTCAGAAAAACTCAGGTAAAAAAAGGTAATTTTATCAAAATCGATCTTGTAAGTAGAGTCTAGGCAAAGTCAAAATATGTTCTATGATAAATAAGATCTGACTCTCAAATCTTGGAAAAAGCCTAGATTATGCTGATAAGACAGCAAAAACTATCCTAACTCAAAATATAATTACTATAGAACTTGGTATCGCTTCTCTAGACTCCAGTGAACTATCTTCTAAGGATCCAAATTCCAATCGCAAACAAAACACTCAATGAAGAATTCATGTGACCAGACAACATATATGCCACGAATGACGCATTTGCAAATTGTGCATATCGTAGGAAACGAGCGTCAATTGAGACGAATGCTGTCTAATCGAATCGTGCCACGGTCCGAATGTTTGCTTCACAATTGTTATTGCGATATCTATAAATATGATGATCTCATAGTACTACTGGTTCTACTTCAACTATTGTAACGTTAGAATCAGTTTCAGAGTGTTAATTAGTAAGGTTTTCAGTTGATATGGATGTCTCTACAATTATCGTAAGTTCTCACTTGAGTGGATTCTACAACGTTTCTAGGTTAGCCTTTCTGCGAAAATAGTTTTGTAAGTAAACGAGGTAATGGTGCTTTAAAAGATAAGATAATGTCTCGTCACTAATTGTTTACCCGTGCTATCTTTACTCCCATATTTTATGGTAAGGTGGTAAAGCTTATATTGCTCAAGAAGACTCCTTCTCATATTTCTTCAGTTAATTTTTTAAACACATTTTTTATCCGCATACATAAAAATTTGGGGCAGCCTATAAGTGTCATCTCATATTTTAAACCAAATGATTACCATATCAGTAAATCCCGTTGATTTACGTCCGTCCGTCTATCCTGAATAAGCAACTTTTCTCTATAAATAGTTTTAATAACCCCCGATCAACGTTTAATGTGCGACTGAGCGGCGACTTCAAAGCGGGGTTTTATCTCACGTTGACAGCTAACAAAATCCTTTTAATTAGCGAGTGTCTGCGCCCGCGCACCTTGGGTGTCGTCTCTCTCCCACGCGTACACTGGACGTAACCAACCTTTTTATTGACTCATATTCGCTCCGAAACAGATAAAATCGATTATTGACTTTTTAGCAGTTTTTATTTATACGTCTTTATGTTAATCGATATTTAATTGATCGTTCAAAACCTCGTTTTGTACGTATTGTTTGGTATGTGTGGTATGTATGGTAACAAGTTCTGGGAGAGTTCATAGTTAAGTTATATACCAACCACCAGCACACTAAAATAACATAGATGTTTAGGTAGTCGTTTAAACATGCTTGAATAAGATAAATATGTACATAGTCACGGTCCTTACTCTAACCATCCGAGCAGAATTGCTGGCTGCACCTCAATACCGATCTAGGAAACAAGAGAAAACCGTGTCATTAAAAGTTACATGTTTTAGAGAAGAGGAAAACATATGTGAAAGACCTTAATGGCGAAAAAGTTTATCATTCTGAAAACGTTCGTTGAAATTCTATAAATACATACAAAATAACTTTCTCAGAGCCAATTCAGCTTTCGCGCGAATTACACGGTTTCACTGTAAGAGGTATTTACGTTTAAGTTTCTATGAATATTGGAGGATGTGCCATGTCAAGAAGTGGGGTTAAAGCATAATATTTTTCTTGTCTTGATTCTGAGTTACATTCTGCAACATTGTTGTTTGATGCTCTGAAGACGTTAGTCATTATTCAGCGCAATCAACACGCTATTTCTTAAAGATTGACTTGATAGGAATGGTTAAAAGGTTTTGTAATAAGCATGTGCGTCGGACGCAATTATGTTGAGTTTTTTTCCCCAGTCGTGGCTTCCAAATATATTATGGTTACCAATTGGACGTGGAGGGAATTCATTATTCGTGGAAGAAAGAAATTCATTAGGCAAGGATTGTTTTTTTATTTTTTTTAAATATTCTGAGTTATAAAATTGTTATTCAAATGCAAGATGTAGAAGTTTCAGATTTATAGCAAGGATATCAGAATGGTATTCAATATGATATTTGTTCAATAAATTCTCAAGGTTTACGTAGATTTTGTTTTGATTCTACAACAGTTATTGATGAACATAAATCTAGTACTCAGAAGGGCATCCTTATCGACGGCTCTGTCGTAAAAGTCCACATAAACTATATGCTGTGGCCAGTATGAAAACGTTTATTTATATGTTTGTGGAGTTACTGGTGAGGAAGCCTAGTAGCATCCGCCGGACCAAAATACACAGTCGCCTGCTAAATTCCGCGACGTCTAGTGGGTGAACGAACTTGTAATGAGATTCTTCTTTTAATGATAACATTGGATCATGATACCTCCGAGTTTATGGTTGAGGCCTTGTTGAGATTAACATCTTTATTGATCAATGTGTTTTTGTAGAGAGGTAGACAAGGTAAAAATGTTGTTTTTGTGTCCTAAATAAATTTTAGTTATGAGTTCATACAAATAAGGAGCTCCGAATGGACGAGTTTAGCTTTTATTGGACAAGAGACAAGCTTGATAAGTGATAATATATTACATATGAATATGAACTAGTTAGTCGGTACTAGTACTTCTATGTATTTCATTTTCATGGAATGGAAAAATTGTCATATCCAACAAATTCACTTGACCAATTTTATTAATAAATCTTATCACTAGAAGCTGTAGATGTTGAGTCATTCCATCAATATACAATACTAAAATTATACAACATATTTTGGTGAGTTCTGCTCCAGTGAACTGACCAGAAACCAATCTTCTGTGGTTACGTAGTATTGTTATTTGAGAGATGTGAGATTTAGGTTTACTGTCTTTTAACTTAGTCAAGGAGGCTGCTTACACATACATCTAGATTATATCTAAATGCTATGCTTCGTAACCAGTTCCAGCGTTAAAATGCCTCATATCGCACGCACGATCGCTGAAAATTCAAAATTAATCCGTTTAATTACCATCGCGACATCTTGCCTGAGCACATTAATATCATCACAACTCAAAGTTCTTTATCTGTACAAAAACACGCAATAACGAGAAGATGAAAACGTTTCGATTAAACGTCTGCGTCCCCAAATTCCATTCCTGTACCATTTATAACGTTCATTCCAATTCTCCATTCCGAAACTCAAGTGTTCTGAGACAATTTATTTGTGAAATTACGATTCTTATTCGGATTTAATCTGTCTCTTTCTGGTCGAGTTTTGAGCTGCTCATTGTGTATGGTGTGAAGTCCTGTGGTGTCCAATTATTCTGCCGGCGGTGGTCGTCGGGCAGGCGCCTTGCCCCCTATCGCGGCTCGCCATCGATAATACTAACCGGTTCGTTTTTCGTTTATAGGTCGGACCATCTTGATATTCAACTCTGAGAGCTTCATACCGAATTCCTAATCTGGGATGAGACGATTGTTCATTTTAACGTTTGGTCCAAATTAACAATTGGTTACGCGTACGCGTAGGTGTTTTTGTTGATGTTCTGATGCAATGCGTTTATCGGTAATATGTTTTACTTTGAAATCAATAATGAATCGATTAATTAGTCACTTAACTTCCTTTATAATAAATATCGACGTTTGTTTTTCTTGCATTCCTTGTTACTGCATTACTTGTCCGCTAGCGTTTTCACCGTGTCCGCAAGTTTCTAGTATTTATTATTTTCATTCAACATGGGTTTTCCACGTTATGTCCATACCAGTGCTTACTCACACTTGTTTAATCAAATACCTACAATGCCACCTATAAATGAGCAAGTCATACGTCAACAGAGTATATAATACATTTACTGCAAATATACCTTTTTATACACACTTGCCTGTCGATTTTAATTAAATGCTATAATTGGAGCTGTTCCACGCACACTATGCGCAAATTACGTCGCTTACTGTCCTCACTAAGGATATAATTTGTCTCCACTGTACGTAATTACGGTGCTAAGCGACTCAAAACATTCTCTTTATGCAGTACCCACAACTGGTTTTCCCTTAGCTCTCATGTCACATAAATATTATCATCTAGTTTTACTGTTTCCTTCGGTGCGTGCAAAAAAATCTTATCATTTACATCGTACACGACTCAAAAGGATTCCGTGACTCCAAGTTGGAGTTATTTATTTTAAAAGTGGTCATTAAGTACAGAAGCAGCAATTTGGTTCTCACATGACCCCGTTCTGCGCACCGTGAGATAATCGCAAACAGTAGTGTCCAAGCACGTTCTAGGTCCTTATTAGGCAAGTGAGATTTTTTCTGTCGCCGCGCGCCGGCTGGCTCTGAGGCGAGTCGTGTAGTGCCATGGGATTGAGCGCGCATGCACGATTCCCGCAGTTGCGCTACTCCGCACCATTTACAGATATTGGGTTGTGTCGCGCTTCTTCTTATATAACCAGGCCCAGCTACGACATCTGAAGTTGTTACTCCAAAACAAAATCGGCCATAAATTAGATTGATCAACACAATTTATGATTTTAATATTTGACTTTTGACTAATAAGCATAAATTTCCGGCACCTTATTTCTAATGCATTTGAATTTTATTCAACTAGCTATTAAAATCACGAAAGTCGTAAAACTGTTGCTCATAAAATTATTTCTGTCAGCGGTTTCTGGAGTTTATAAGTCTGTAGGTCATTTTCAATTATAATTATTAATAAATTTCTTTGGGATCGCTCTCATACGCGATCCTCATATCCCATAAAAGTCAAGCGCGAGTGCCATAGTGAAATATGATAATTTTCCAGCGTCACTTGTTCGTTGGGTTGAACAACAAAACGTTCGTGCGCCGGCGCCAGCGGTCTTGCCCTCGCCGTGTATAAACGACCAGTTTTTATTCCATTCCAATATGGACCATTAAAGTGGGCAGATTTTCAACTTCGCGCTTCAATGACGGCTCACTGTTATTATACTCTTTGTTGTTTAAAGCCTTCAATTAAACTTCAGGTGGTTTTGTAGTTACTGCTGGCCAAATAGATAAACATTTTGTAATAAAACTAGAAACTGTACGTTCCGAATAGAGAACAAAAGGGTTTGCGTAATTCCTAGACTGTAGCTGTCAACGCCATATCGGGACAATTTAACAAATCTATAGAGAGGTTATAAGTTACCATTTTAGGTGAACAATAAAGTGTTAACAGCAACCCGGAAGAGTGGTTTCCTCCGCGATGGAGTCCGGCTCGCGAAGGAAACTCATGCCCTTATGAATTATCCAAACGTTCTGCGCGTCGCGGCGGCGCGGCGCCGGAGCATGCGCTAGTAACGTACGCAACAGTAAACATCGGCCGAGATAATAAACGAATGAGTCTGTTTGTTTCCTTTGTGTAAATCTTGTCTGTCATAAAGTTGCAACTGTTGCTACATAGTCATTCTGCCTGGTATGTATGCGACGCGCACGCGCGTTGTAAAAATTCTTAACGCATCAAAGGACCATAAGTTAGTAACAATTAAAGCTCAGTTTTATAGCTTTACATTAAACATTAAAAGTTTTTATTTTTATTCTCTTTGATTACACAAACCAGTATAAAACTAAACATTAAAGTTAACTAATTTGTAGTGCCCTGCTTAGTTTATAAATTCTTTATAAATACTGGTCTTGATAACTAGGCGTCAATGGATACACCTTATGTTGTTCATACTTCATTAACAATAATCGAAAACAACCAGTTCATTTGTATAGATAGATAATATCTCGAACACAATCTGTGCCCTTGTTCGAAATGGATTGAAATGTGCAAATTGTCAGCCGTGCGTAATACAAGCAGGTTCCCTTACATGGCAATGTCTTGAAGTCGCTGGGTGGATAATCATTGTACGCGCATAAAGTTTTATTGCTCGTCCACAAGAGTTTGTTTAATTCAATCAAGGGGTAATAACGACTACAGTGACTGCGGCGTCCAACGAGTTCATGTTTGTTTCTTTTCACATGTTAAAAGATGCAGGATCCATATGGACCACTTTACGTTAATGCGTTTCCTCTTTAGCTATTAGCAATGTCTTAACAACGGTATGATACAGGTTGATCTGAAAGATTGTTTATCTGTATACAGCTTTGTAGACAACTTAACCCGAATTAGCCCTTCGTAAAATTAGAAACTATTAGGCGCATCAAAAAGTCGATATCATATTTCACGTTTGGCGATCGCCGATAGAAATGTTAGGGCGGCGTTGTCGTCCCGTCGCGTGTCGTGCGGTCCCATTGCAAACAGGGCCCGCTGTCTGACCGCATTTATCTTTATCTTTAGAATTATAACAGATGCGAGGTGCGCACGCGACGCACTCCCCGATTGACATCGACACAAGCAACTGCAGGACGCCATAGCTGCATAAGACCTTTGATTAATTGCCGAGAGACTTTCATCTTATGACATTTTTATAACCATTTATTAATTACCTCTCTGATTAATATTGCAGCTACTAACCATTTACAACTTGGCTATCGGTGCCTTTCTCTATAAAAACTTGAAAGCTAACGAGCTTAATTATTTATTTTTTGTTGATTTTACAGGGATACTAATTTCTTCACTCCGGATGAGAATACTCAACAGCCGGAAAGAGAGATTTATTATTTGTATTTACAATAAAAATGTTTTTATGAGCTTTCAGAACGTTAATAAAATAATACGACGTCTGTGAATCGCGCGAGAAAATATCGCAAACCGAATGTTTGTGATGCATTACTGGAACACGCTGCCTTGTTTACATGATAAATAATATTTAAAAGACGTTCATTTCGTTCATATATTTTTATGTTGGAGTCGCAGTATGTTGGACTGCATTTAAATAGATATGACCTATTTCTCCGTTCACATTTTCTGTTATCAAGAGATGATCTCAGTTTAGTTTTCAGGACTCAGGGGTCGGATCTCCTAATCGACCTCATTCAAAGACATAATTTTTGGGTTTAGGTTATCTTTAGCAAGGTAACCGACATCCGTGTTAAACAGGATCTGCCACGACTTTTGGTCCCGACTTAAGATGGAACACTTTTTTTCTCATGTTTATCAGGCATGACATGACCATTCTCTGTGCCTTCTCTGGTATTGGCCAGCATCGCCTTTAGACCACCTGAGCAGATCCCCATTTCGGTGACATGCATTTTATCCGTCTGCTGCTTCTTACTAACTCAAGTTACTAAATCGTAAATATCTCCATTGTAGCAATAAAATCCAAGATATACTTTTACTGTGAACTTTCAAAGGTCTGATTGAATGAGTGGCAGCTTGGCAAGCAAAATCATTAACATATAAATGTTATTGATGAGCAATTTGAAATTAATTTGTTCTACTGCCTCAACTTCTTCAGGTGTCGTATCTTGCAATTAGTGAAACCAGTTTGATGATCTGCCATAAAATGATTCGGATTCGGATATGAATGATATTGCCATATGCAAACTAATTACATTTTATCGTTTTAGATTTGGTTTTTTGATTGAGATTGGATAGTTGACTAACAACTACAAGATGCCGACTGTCTAGCGGTTTCAGACCCTCTCATGTAGGTGTAGTTTTATGCGGTGACAACGTTTAATGTATTGAAATCGCTTGAAGGCACATTTACGATTGCACTAAAGGTTAATTGACTATTAAAACAGGCAAACGGAGATTTTAAACTTTTATTTATTTCCTCTAAGTTTATACAAATGTGGGTACCATTTTATTGCGCTGCTATTGCCTGTGCAAATAAATTAGTTATTCACTGAATGTAAATATATTTTAAAACTGTTCAAAAGGCAAGCTCCGAAAACGAAATAACAAATAATACCATTTTAACCAAATTTCGGTCACAGTGGCCAATTTTATCGGAGATTAGCCAACTACGTAAGTTCTAATGCACAAGTGTGATCGCAAACCCCGGTGCATTATCTATGTCGTCACTCATAATCCATTGAGGCACAATCCGGAGAAATATCAGGGCTCAAGACTTCATGTGCTTTATGAGGCAAGTGGTAATTCATTCATAAAACGCACGTAACTTACGAAAAGATAGCTTTACGTGCCTTGGGTTCGAACCGGTCATTAGCCATACCACTTAGGCTATTACTGCACCATCTACATATATTAATATGAGGTAAAGAGTCCTTGGATATAACTATAGACTTGTGTACTGAACAATTAGTCGTGAGCTTGTTTCAACGACACCAATTAGAGTGGAAATCAGGACGCGTCGTCGCTCACTCGTTGATATAATTAATTGTAATGTACACCGCAGTCTCATGAATGGTCCGCTACAATACGCTCCCTACAGAATACGTAATAGACAACGGAGTGGCCACTTTGGATTGTTTGGTGATTTATCGACCGGTTCACTTTTGGCCAGGACGCCGTCAATTCTTAGTACTTACCAAGTTGAGTTGTTCGGTTACAGTTTTTATAAGTTTTATTGATATTACTTATCCGTTGGTTGAACGTGTCTGTTTTATCAAATATCACAGACAACATTGCGAATTCCTAAAATAAAACAGTAAAGAAGGCATATGGCTCCAATGTAGGTACTGTTTTTCTTAACATGTTGTTCATTCATTTATGCGCAGCCATTTGTTTCGGATATCTGATCTGATTCAATGAATGACAATGCCTGATACTCATTTGTGATAACGACAACTGTTTATTATCTTTAATTTTTCTCATTCTGAACTTTTTTGGTTTCGGAACACAATAAATAAAAAAAAAAAGAATATTGTTGAAACATCTTACAAAAGATTTCATGGTATGTATACCATTAAATTATTTTAGTTTTTATCTTGTCACTGTTTTGGATTCTTACATCAGAAACTTAAATCTAGGAAAAATAATTTTATATATTATCAGTACTTACATATTTCAAACTTGATCCTTAAATTTCAGTCCATCCTTCCAGAGGATTTCATGTCCGTATTTATAAAACTGCTATTCACATGGATCTTGGAAATTTTGAAGTCATAATCATCGTCAAAACTTTACACAAAGTGCTGTATGACCTTTTGGCATCTTTTTTTTGCATAAACCAATAATGAAATAGTCGGGTCAGGGTTATTTTTACATTACGTTTTAGGTAACGTTTAAGTGAAAACACTAAATAACTAATTAGTGTTTTCGCTTAAATTTCCTGGTAGAAGCAAATATAAAAAAAAAATGGTTGCCTGTAAAGTCGGTTTTACGGGCGAAGATTTTACGTGACAACGTAACGTTACCGAGCGTTACGTGACTCATCGTAACGTTACCGAGCGTTACACTTTTTCATAAGTGACTCCCAGCCGCAACCTAATTTAAGACGTTGTCACGTCAAAAGTGCTACGGGCGCATACTGAAGGTTCTCAATGTTATGCAACCGAGCGAGTGGACATCCGTATTAATGAAATGAATTATGATCGTCCACTTGCTTTGAATGAATTAATAACTTGTTACCGTATTACGCACACGACAACAAATTTTGTACTTCATTAATTGTATTTATGTCAATATTTATGTTATCATTAGGATCTTTTTTATCATAGAGTTCATTCGTTTCATGACGAAATTCTTCCAATGCATTCAGTTATTGAAATAGAAATGTACCAAAGTTATCGACATATTTCAGGTGTGGTGTTGCAATAAATCTGTCAGAAGTGCGCAAATGAGTGTGGCAACATGATTTAAGGTTCGGATGGATGGTCGTGCCAACGGGCCGGCATGGTGATTAGCGATTCGTCACGGGACGAAATGGTAACGCGTTGTTCCCGTCACACCGTAACCGTGGAACCGACGTGGAATTTAAGGTTTTTTACCGCTGAAATGAGCACGCAAGATTACAGTTTCGAATTTGAGTGGTTGTTGTGACGGAAAGTTTTGATTTAAAGGAATTATGGGCTTCTGTGTAAGTTTAGACTTTTGTGCCCTTTTGTCTCGAAGGTTCGACCCTCGAATAACGTTAAATGCAGTAATTTTTGCAGATAACTTTACGGTTATATGTATTATATCATTAAAACACATTTATATTGCACGTGTATTATGTTTTTATAACATTATTTGACGGGGAAAATTACTACTATTACGACATCCGTTCTATTTCTTTTGCAACAAAATGAGATTAGATGTTAAATAAAATATACACATCACACAAACTATGAATCTCTATAATATATTGGCTCTGGCTGACAATGACGAATGATCGAATAAAGTTTATGTACATAGACCATAAGCTTAGTCTCTCGTGGGGCGAGGTCACATCTGTGTCTTACAGCTAGGATGGAAGAAGCCGGTCGTCGCCAGCGTATTTATTGATATGGACTTTTAAGGACCACATCGCGACCGGTTCTACCCTCCATAAACGTACTTTAGACGTGAGGTCAGTAAATTGTTAGAAATCTTCGACTCGGTATAAGATAAGTTTATTGTGAAATCTTATAATTTATTGTTAGAGAGTAAAAATAAGTCACTCTCGACGTATGATGTCTATAATATAAATGATTTAGTGAGAGGCGAAGATTTTATTGAACAGATACTGAAGGATGATGGACAGACGTCTCGGTTAGGAGCGGCCTTAGATTGATTACACAGGTCAACGTTTCATAACCGACACTAGTTTTGAGGCTTTGATACTTGTAGACGTCGCTTATGGAAGCTCCTTTCATACCTCCAACACTTCAACTGACGTAGTTGACGTTACTACACCTGATCCTCAACAGTCGACGTTTGATTTCTCAAAAATCAAGCTGTGCACGTTTATTTTTTTTATTTTCTCTAATAGCTAGGATAGCAGAATTAAAACAACGGATTAATTTGAGGAAAAGTATTTTTACGAAATTCTTATTTGTTTATAGTAATTTGAATCAAATTAAAATAGGTATGTAATGTATTCCTCGGTGTCATCAAGATTATGTATTATCAACATCATCGATTTATCCTACCACAATATTGTAGCATTGGGCAGTCAACTGTATCATTCAAAATACAATCACAAATAACGTACAAATAAATTCGTGCAGAACTTAGCAAGTTCATGTAAAATACGGTCCACATAAAACTTCGATGGTTTCCGAGATAAGCGCCACAAACGCTGTGTCGCGTTCAAATCAATCGCGATGCGTGTCGAATGCCTAGACACGACGCGTGGACGTATATACTAACTTTATCTCGCACTAATGGTGTTTTTGTTGCTATTTGTTCCGGGTTTGTACTGCTTGTACAGCAATTTAGATAACCTCCTGACTTGCATTCTTGCTGGGGTCTTGCTGAGTCGTTCGAAATCGCGATCTCAGAAATGGCGTTACTACAATATTGGAATCTTAATGGAAGTTCCTTTTGGTCCTATACACCGGGCTTAGCTTCCCTTTGAAATTTAAATAAAATAAACACATTTTTCCAATAGCTTATAGATACGCTTCCACATTCTTCTACCATCAAATGTTCCGCATGCATCGCCTGTACAGCACAGATCACGTATGAGTCACCGTGGGAAACTAGATCTGCACAACGCGATATAATCGATACATCGGCTGAATGACATATCAAATCATGTAATTGTATATCATGACCCATTCGGACAAACTGTGTTTTGAAATCAACACTGCCCGCGCCGAGCTTCAAAACGTGTTCCGCCGGAAATAGTGGTTTATACGTCATTTTATACACGCCATCTCGATTGATAAGTTTCCGGCGATACGTTCTCGTTCAGATGCTATCGGTTCAATGTGGAAGTTGTCATACATCAATCACCCTTTACTTTAACTGTGGTAGGCCATCCGGCTCAGTCAGCTTTCGAATATTATCTCCCCCAAATGGCTTGATCACTTGGATTTGTAACTTCACTATTCGAACATTAAGATTACGATAATGTGTCGATATTTCGCAATCAAATAAAAACGACAAAACAAGTTGCTTTCTTTTGCTCGTTTTAGCTAATTATTATAAATGAAAAACGACATGTCAGATATTAAAATGTATTCTACATGTAACAAAGCATCTTATCCTATTAATCATTGATCAATCCGCAGACATTGTCTCTCAAGCATCTGACATATACAAATCTGGTGTATAAAAGAGCGCAATTTCAACAAGAACGTTTAACTTAATCCATTAATCATTACGCCAGAGGTGTGGACTGTCTAAATGTCGGCTCATGTTCGATTTCGACTGCGATGCGTGTGTGCGCATTTGTGTACACGCGTGATGATTTTTTGAGCCTTTGTGTTTTGGCTATTGGGTAACATAGGTAATTAATTAATGAAGTCTTCTAATAATTATTATTCTGTTTACCACATTTTAACATACTTTAAGCACTTCTGTCGCCTGTGACACATGTTTATCCTAGTACAGGCACCTAACACTGTAATACCTTCATGATTTTTATGATTTATTTTTATATTTTATTGTACTAAATTAGTTTTCGAATAAATGATTTAATTTGATTTATTTGATTTGAATTGTCCGTTATTTTAAGATACAGAATAATCGTGAAGACTTAGCACTTGCTTAAAGAAAGCTGAAATCTACTTGGCTTGGTTCTGACTCCAGAAGATTTAAGTGTTTTAAGGGCAGTCAACATTTATTATACTTATTTGTAAATTTTAACGTCTTTATATCGCGATCGTTGGCTAAAAGCTATTGATTAATCTATAAACCATTTTTATTATAGCTGGGATCAGCTTTATGATTACAAGTATTACAACTCTTTAACTTAATCACAAACATTTATTGTCCAAGGCAGGTTTCATTAAATTTATTCATGCTACGTCGCATTAGATGGCCATAATAATGTCTTATACTATTTCCAACTCCATAGAGATGAGCTTAAAAGGGTTAGACATGTAGACCAGTCCTTTCAAGTTCATTGATTCCTAGTACTAATTGAACGCGCAGCTCGAGATTGAAATAAATGGATTGAATCATTGTTCAATGAAGGAAATCAAAGGACCAAAATAATCAAATCCAATAAATTGAATCACTTCAATTTACAAAGCAAATGAGACCAATTTAGTGGCATCAATTGAGATTGTCTCCGCTGATGATGATGTACGCAGCCACCCCGGCGGCGGATGATCGGTTTCCGGCGATCATTCTATTACATACAACTTTATATGATTGTAAATGCGGGCTGGTCTGGATAGATGGTGTTGTACAAATCGCCAGGGGCCGAGATTACTGTAAATTGATACAACTGGTATCTAGTAGTCAGCATCGCCTCATGTTGCTCATGTACTTAAACCTATGTGTGCGTGTATAATGTTGATGATATTTAAGTCCACAATACAAATTCAATTTTGTGAATAGAGAGATGAATATATTGATAGTGAGATGAATTTGTCTAGGTCAACTGGGTGCAGCCAATTTGGATAACAAGAATCGTTTTTAAAAAGTAATTATTTTCATTAGCGAACCCAGACTAATCCGAAGAGATATATGCCTCGGTAAATCGTTAAAATGTTATTATTTAGCATTGAGAAAGATTAAAACAACCGTTGAAATTGAGGATATTAGTTTAAATCGGCGCAATTACAGTTCTGTTTAATTCGTGGCTTCCGTCGCAGTTTCCCCGGGTATGGCTGAGGTGCGGAGTCGGCCGCGGGCGGTTTGTCATTATGTTCACCTGTAATGAAGTGGTGCCACTCGACAGTTAACTGGTCCGTGCACTGGCTGTGTGGAGTGTCGCATTTGTATCTGGAATTCTGGATTCAGGCCGGTCTTTGGGCTGCCAATGCGAAATTATTCAGTTCAAACATTTTAGAAGTTAGAATATAGAATAGAAATATTCCTGTTAGACCTGCGATTGACGAAACCCAATAAAAACCATCTTGTACTTACTTGATTGAAATAAATTTACCACGTATAATTGTGTTATCCTAACAGCCTTGTTCACTGCCGCCCGAACGGCACCAAACGTTAAATAATGTTCCATACTGACAAGATATTCTAAATTATTGCAATTTGTATGGATTTGCGTGGGTTTCCCGAGCTTGATGCATTACAATTTGTGGACTAATTCTAAAGATTATAACTTCACGGCTGACAGTTCTATCGAGTTGTTCACGTATTTATTAAACTTTATTAGGTGTTGCAATCATTTACATCACAGCTGGTCTTTGATATCGTTTTTAATTCGATAGGTATCGCAGAATTGTAATGTTAGGTAGACTTTGATCATGATTTTCTAATATTTGCGCAGAAAACATGAAGCGAATTGATTCTGCGAAACTTTGGTGTTGTTTTAACAATCGACAGTGCTAATAAATTCAAATTTACGTTTTTTGCGAGGCAGCGAAAAGGAATCTGTGGACGTGCATTTAAGTGGATTATGTATACAGGCGAAAATGTATAAAGCGAACAAGAGTAGCAGCGCTGCAGGACGTGTATAAATCCAATACACCCATTGTCCTGTCGCGCTCACAAAAGTGTACCTACTTTTGTTTCAACCCGATCCAGAACAAACTCCCGTGGAGCTGACCATGCACATTAAACTCTAGAAGTTTTTTTTTGCATTACAGCAACTAGTAACATAAGCAGTAGTATAAATTCTATTAGATACTTATATGGGAATCCGAGAAACTCGGGTGGAATTTATTATGATCAGAAAAAAATAACTGCTCAGAAGCTATTCAGTGAATCCTATTAAATTGTGCTTATGTTAACGTTGAGTGATCTGGTATTAACTTATTTTGCAAAAAAGCATTTTCACGATTGTTCTATTCTAAATCAACAAGAAATATTTCATTTATTAAAACTAAGAGTAGATAATTATTTTTATTCCAAGAAACATTCTACTTTTGAAAACCCTTTAGGAATCGCAAGTTCCTATTCAAAACAGTTGTCCTGGACTCCTGTTTAAACTATTATCTAAATAAACTCAGATAGCACATAATTTGCACACTTCCGTTGGCTAATGAACCTGACACACGATACGTTATCCACGTGTTGAAAGCTCCATGGATTCGTGTTCTTTTTGCCGACAACAGACTTCGCATTAAAGGCGAATGTTTTACAATCCCCCAACGGCAGGTTTTTTATTCGCCTGCGCCGCGGGAAGTGCGAAATTCGCGCCGATTCGAACACAATAAAAATAGAAACTGGCATAGTAACCTCTGTTCACACGAAACTAAACCTCACACAGATCCTATAAAGTTTTCAGAATGTCTCACATCAATAATATGTCTAACAATAAAATTGTTAAAGGCTCTATAATCCGATTTAAATAATATCTCTCGATCGTAAACTAACCAGCGCGAGCGTTCGTAGCAGTCGTGCACCAGGAGGAACATTTTATTACACGTTTCTCAATATTTTTATGGATCATCGTCTATAAATCATGAACTATAAACGTTGGGACTATACTTACAAGGTGCAATGTATCACACCAAAGATTCTTTTACAGATAAATCACGGCGAGGTGGACGCTTATTAAAACACCCCCGCCTGCCACGATGCATCAGGCATTCACGCACCGATCATAAGTATCAAAACATATGAAGAAAATCTAATGCTATATTTAGCTTAAATTTATTACGAAATAAAACTACAGCGACGGAGAAAGCTCTAAGCGTGTTGGGTATCTCAAAAGAGCGAGATTTATCCTTTCTGGGAAGGCGGCCGCGGCCAGCATGTGTGCGGAAATGCCCTGTTTACTTTCCGTTTTCGTATTCGGACAACGCCTTTTAAGTCTCTGCTTTATTGCGCTCTACGTACGGATAACAAGGGATTTTGTAACTTGGCTATTTCTGGTAGACAATGAAATGGTATCTCCTTACGATCGGTGGGGGGATATCTAAATGCGAACCATGCATTTTGTAACTCTGTCCATTTCGGTGCGGTTCTATGACATATTTGTAGTGCTTTGTTGGGTACGCTAGCTAACTGCTGTTATCGGCCGAATAAAGTGAAACTACGTTTAATTTATTTTATATGGTAATACGGCACGCGGTCGGCAGTGCTTCAAAGCGAGCTCTTAATAAGGACGTGTCCCCTTAATTCTCGTCGGTGTGGTCACTAACATTCCTACAAGGGTTTGCTCTCTACATTTTTGTGAGTTCGATGTTCGTTTTTCTCGTCGACCATTTCCCACCTCGGTTTGTCGCCGGGAATTTAAACGAGCGCACCGATTTCAATCGCGCACCTTTGAGACGCGTTTTATTTGTACTCCATGCGGGAAATATTACAAGACTTCCATCCACTTCGACAATTTAAAAAGTACACCGCCATTCCTTTATTTTATTTCTCTTACCGTCGTCGCATTGCCCATGTATTTTATGTGGCATTCTTGTACAATCGTTGAACTTTAATATATTACTACACCTTCCACTATTTTTGCACTATCATTTGTACATTTATCAACACGTAGATAACGTACCAAGTTCAATTGAATTTTATTTGGAATTTAATCTTAATACTTTAAGGATACACCTGTCTTTTGAAAATATTCATGACGACGAGGGCCTTCAGCCCATTGTATTAAATCTGGTTTATAAAAATATGTCCTTGCATTTTTTATTTAATGTGGTGGTCGGTATTGCGTTTGTTTTGTTTTTGTCGCGGGCATTGTGCGATGGACAGCGGATTAACAAGGGCGTCGGCGCCAGGGCGTGCGGCCAATGCGGCGGCTGAATAGCAAATGCGTCTTGCTTGGTGTGCGGTGGTCCTATCTAGATGGAAGTTTGGTGCGCGCGCGCCGTCCGCTCCCGTGCAGATGCGCCCGATTGGACGCATTAACATAGTACGGCGATGCATGTTTTTAAAAATCCACCCATGTATTGTATATTTAATGTTATTCATATTCAAGCTCACCTTAACAGTCAATGTTTTGAACTTGCTACATAGGCTTACATCATTTGATGAAACCTTATACTTAGCAGGATCAGCCCCGTCTCCGTTCGCTGGCTAATTGACACACGGAGAGCGTTGTGCCTTCAAATTGTGTTCAAATATTTGCCGTGTGGACGCGTAAAGCGTACAGTAAACACGGTCCGTCCGTTTGTTTGTTGAGTCGGATGAGCCAGGCGGACTGTTTGCCCCGGTTATCTGCGCCGTGCGTGATCTCGAGACGGACGAGTTTACTTCATCCCATGGGTTTTCTTTTGTCTTCCTTATAAGGTGTGCAATCTGAACGTGAGATCGGCCTGCTTGCTTGTTGACACGTAGCCGCCATTAACGAGATGTCGATACCAATGTCGTAGTTGTTAAGAGCACGTTTTCTTAATCTTAAGATTTCTATATTTCGTGCATAACAAAAACAAACAACTGACCAGGAGTCCAGGACCACTATGCAATTAACTAAAGATATTTCCTTTTTTGTTCCAGGTATGTATACTGTCACTTCAGCAACATTTTCAACGAAGAGAAGGTATCAAATTAAATGTAATTCAACACGAAATATTATAGCCTCCATTAGTAGTACCTACGTTTGCTTGCCATACCTATACCAGTTACAAACGTTTCGGTTCCGGATCTATTAATTTATTCAATTATACAGTAATCAACTAATAAATTTGTTCATAATACATCATTTATACTATTAATCTTTGATTATATATATGTCTAGATAGAGTGTCGCGCTGTAAAAGCATCCAAAAAAATGTGCCAACTTTTTATACTGGTGTGCGTTGACAGCTACGTCTTACACAACACGACTGTCATTCTGTTTTCCTAGTGTGCGTGAATAATGATACCAGTTATTGAAATATCCCCATTGAATTAGAGGAAAAATTCCATAGTGAGAATTTTAATCTAAATAAATATTCTCTAAGACGAAAATAATAAATGAATTAGAATTCAGATAAAATATAAACGTTTGTACGTTACGTTAGTTTATTTCGGAAACTTTTTGCCCAGTTTTGATGAAACTTTGAATGTACTTATATTAACCTCAACTATGTTACGTACATAATTTCTTAATGGAAGACCCATTAATATTTTTCCCAACACACGAATTGAACCCAGGACCGTGTATTCCGTAGTCGCGCTTGCGACCGGTAAACCAACGAGGCAGTTCATTGAAATTTTCAATGGCTGGCGCAATTCGTCTCGCAGCTTGTCATATTCGTCACAAATATTATTTAAGAAATTTAAATTCCCGTAAATAATACCCATCTAATTTAATTTTTTCAAAAAATTACACTTCCGCCATCACTAAGTATGTATTAAACCAGGGCTGTCCAAACCAAGGCCCGCGGGCCGCATGCGGCCCGCGGCTTGTTTCCATGCGGCCCGCGACACACATTTTAATCTAAAAATAGTTTTGGACACAAATAGTTTGGATAATATTATTCGTTGTCAAAACATGTACTCAATACTTGGTATAATTATTTATCTTCAGTCTTGCAACTGAAAATATTTTTCTGGCCCTCCAGCTTTTGTATGAAATTTAATTAGCCCGCGAAGGTGTATAGTTTGGACAGCCCTGTATTAAACTACTGAACCACATGGGAGTTTGAATTCATAAACTGGCAACACGGACGTCAAAGACAAAATGTCGGAAAAAATATTAATTTATTTTCGAAATATTTCAATGGCTTATTTTGCTGAAATGAATACAAAATAATGTTGTTTACCGATGATACGTGACTTTTTTTGTTTTTTTTTATCGATCTTTGTAATTTCTGTATATTTTAATGGCACAAATCGTCATTGTAAAAAAACATTTTTGCGATACAACTCGAGCATATCTCGTGACAGCGCAACTGACACTAAACGCGGCGAAGCGGTTTAGTGGCCAACAGTTGGTTACTAAATTTATCGACGCTTTTACAGCTTTGACTGTCTATCTAGACATATAAATAATCAAAGCTATTAATGTTATTAGCTGTAAACACGCTACCCCAGCATTCAAATACTAATATTATTCAAGCCGGTATTCCTACAAAGTCGACTGGTCTAGCCTTTTCAAAGGAGATTCTTTACTTTAGCAGATTGTTCAGTGCTTAACGATAATGATAATAATAGTGGATCGTAATGTGTAATGAGATTTTTTCCCTGCAAATATTTTCTACGATATCTCCGATTAAAGGAAAAATAAAAAATCCTTGTAGTCCTGCTATTTTTTGCCTCTATAGAATGTTAAGCTGGTGCATGTGCTAATGTACGATAATTGGCAAGCGAGCGAAGTCAGGATGCAAGTTACTGCCAGTACTGCCCAGTTAAGGATGTCGCACATTCAACACGCCGATGCTTAATCAGTACCGCTTCACCTCAGCGGTCGCCTTTACTAATATCTTATATGGAGTTTTATTAAAATAGCTGTACGTAGACTCTTATAAAACAGCAGGGCATCGTTAACGCATAGCAAAGCAGAATACCGTGAGAGCATAGATAAAAAAAAGGTGACAAGATCTTTCATTCATCTCACTGCAGTAAGTGGGTTTGGCTTACTTGCTATAATTTGAATGCTAAAAGCAAACATTAAGTATAATGGTGCGAAAATGGCACTTTTGGGCGAAGAATTTCACACTGCGTTGTCAACTATGTCTTGGCGATGCAGTGAATGAGATAGCCAAAACTTGTCGCGGGAAAATGTGGAAAATGAAGTCAAGTCTTATCCAGATTCTTGTAAACGACTTTATGTATTAAACAAGCTGGACCTATAGCAAGATAAAATCAACCATATATCAAATCGTTGAAATGTTGTTTTAAATCTTAGATCAATATTTCAACAGTTTTTGAATAACTTTTTTAATGAAAACCACCCAAGACAATTACAATCTAGTTCCCAATAATCTACAGATGGTAAAGTGTGCTATATCCTTTAGTTACTTTGAATAGAAAGGCGAACAGGCGGGGTCAGATGTCATTGTAATATGTTGTGGTCGGACGCTAATCTGAATAGACCGCTGCACAAATGTAACTCGACCAGTGAGGGCAGTGAGTCGACAGTATTAAGTGTAGTTGACTTACAGTCATTTATTAAAACCTACTTTAGAGATTTTTTTAAATTATAAGCACTGATAGCCTAGCGGTATGACCGTCGACTGACAAGTCAGAGGTCTCGAGTTCGATCCCAATGCGCAAACCTCGTGACTTTTCGTAAGTTATGTGCGTATTATAAATCAATCATCAGTTGCTAAAACAGTGAGGGAAAACATCGTGATGAAACCAGCACACCTGATAGATTTTTCAACGGGGTGTAAAGCCATGTCAGAGGCCTACGGGCGGTTTAAACTCTGACACCAGTTTGTTCACCAACCACACGATAAAAAAAGAAGGGGGCAAACCTAAAGGCGGGTCAAATAATGGTAAGTGATCACCGCCTTCCTTAGGCACCTGCAATATCCGAAGCATTGGAGATGCGTTGCCGGCCTTTGAGGGGAGATGGACCTCCGGTTCTCTTACTGACAGTAAGAAACAACATTTACGATATTGTTATTATGTGGGAGAGAAATACTCCTGGTGGCGCCGACCCATGCTGAAACCACCATGGCTCTACCTCCATAGAATGATATTGTTTTAAATGGAAAGCAAGATGTATCGTCTCTATCCTTTATCACACAAATTTCAGATTCCATTCTTCACAATAAATTCTACCAAATATAGATCTTTCTGAAGTCGTCGTCCTTCGTAAAAAGTGCTATTACGTCATATTATATTGATTTCTAATATAAATTGAGTAAATTAATGAGGTATATTTATATTTTTTTAGTGCAGACATTTTAAAAATGCGGATGGTAAATCTAAAGATAGTTTAAACAGAGTTTGAATATTCGATTAAAGAATCTTTTATCCATGTAGCTGACAATAATCTTTTTTTAAATCTATTCTCAGCATACGTTAGTTTACACAAAATCCTCCCAACATCGTTTCATGCAAATGTGCATTTTTTCGAACTACATCGGCTCATTAGAGCTCCAGTCACATAGTAATTGTGTCCGGTTCGCCGATACCGTTGTGTACGTAAATAACATTGTTAACGAACCACGCTGAAATGGAGTAGTAATGTGAGGGCAAATGCTAATGGAAAATGTATATGAGACAACTTCTTTCTTTTTACTGATGGTACCTCGCGGATGTATAGACTCCGAGCTTTTTCATTATTAAATTCTCTTGATTGAAATATCGACCCAGTACGTTTGTATTGTGTATGTGTTCAGCAAAAAGTACCGCTTTCCTACAGTCATTGGTAATCAATTGTGATGGGTTCCGTGATCAGTATTGTGTTTAGTAGCAATGCTCCGCTCCAGTAATTCGTAAATGTTAATATTGTAGTTACTTCGTATGTGAATTTCAGTCTTTTCCGTTCATGTAGATCTTGTCTCCTGCTGTAAAACTCTATAGTATACTCAAAGACTCGTATTCTAATCCTAAACCTAACGAATATTATAAATGCGAATGTAGGGTTGTTTGTTTTTTAGTTTTTTACGTGTAAACCACTGAATCTGAAATTTTGAATATACTTTGTCAACTGTTAGCATTCACTCGTCTTCTCATTTTTAATGAGAACTTTCAAACGTCAACATCGGGTATTGTACTATTGTGCTCTGAGTTCGTTTCGCCTTTCCCAGTGGTATTGATAGTACTTTACCAAATACCAAGAACTTTCCGTACCGTACCATGAATAAAGGGGGCAGTAAACATAAGTTTACTAATGAACACACGATACCAGTAAATAAACTGTGCATCTACACAATAATAGAATGTATTAACGTACGATATAAACTCATGAGACTATGAACAAGATCACTAACTACGATTATGTCAGAACCTATTATATCAGAAATACTTCATGTCGCAAGTTTTCATTACAGCTGCAATCTGAAACTATATCAACATGAGACTCTTAATGGTTGTAGACGGTAGTCGTTTTTAAAATAGCAAGGCAGTACTCCTGTTTGTCTTTGAATCATTAAATAACTTGTTCTTCATTTCGTTCTTGACACGCGCGCGGATAAGAACTTATTACCCTTTTTTCTTTAGCTGATGAGCATAGAAAGCAATTTTATCTTGACAGGTATTTAGCATAAACTGCGCCTTGCATAATTCTTAGTCGTCTCGATTGGTTAAAAGTGGAGTTCGTCAGATTCATCTGATGACTAAGGCCACGTTCATAAAGACACGAAGCCTAATTGATTCTGATCTTGATTCTTTAATTGGTGAACCTTTAGTTTTTGGTATAAATACTTTAATGAGCAACAAGGTCTTTTCTAGGCTAAATTCGTATTTATTTCAGAAACAAATCTCTAAATTCATAGTTTAAATAATTTGTGGTATTGGTAAATTAGTTTCAATAAATTACTAGAGCCACTAGGTAAGAGTCACTCTTTATAATAAACAATATTAGAATTATGACTATTCATAAGTGTCTAATGGTCTACATGAATAAAAATATTTTTGAATTTTGATTTGATTTTTGATAACATTATTAGTTACAAGTTGTTATCTGCAACTGTAAATTGGAATTGGATGGATTCGAAAAAATGTGCAAGTATCGTAAAATACAACACGCAGACGGAATCCCAAGGAATCGATAAAATATGACGGGAGATTTTAACTGGCTATTTTTTAAATCTTAAGCTTACATTGGTACTTTAAACTGTCATCGGTGATCTTAACATACGTCACTAAACTGTCTTCTTGAGTATTAAAGTCAAATGTAATCAGCTTAAATTACGCCATGTTAATATTCGAGGTGGTACGAATTTTGTCGCCATTACTGGCCGTTAGAAAGGTGGTATGCCAGGCAAGTCGTGCTGGCCCACTCACGGAACTATTTCAGGCATCCGACCCATTCATACTAATACTACAAGTATTGTTCTTTGACAGAGATTTGAATAGATAAGCTGATTGAAACACGATTGAACACCAGTTGCTGGGACTGGTTTGTGCCGTGTTTGTGTGTTATTGCATGCTTAATGAAATAGGTTTATCTGCAGTTGCAGAGATACAATTCGATGTAGCAGATTTTGCCAGTTTCACTTTGTCTAAAGAAGATCTAGGCATGGTACCTTACTTCCTTTACTGACATTCGTTTCCTAACGAATTTAGCTGTTAATAAACGGAATAACACCTAAAATTACTGATTTATTATAATTGTTGTCGCTTCGATTGATGTATAATATGTATAATCTTTAACACTTCACGCTCATTCTCTTGAATTCGTTCCGAGTTATTAAATTCGGAAACTTTGATAGAATTTGATTGATCATCATCCATGACAAAAGTCATTTCTACATCTATCACAAGCTTATTTTAAGGTTATTGAATTATTTTAAACGCAGAACCCGCAAGAAATAATCTACCTGTTCTTATCTAGACACGCGGCAGCGTGTCAAGCCAAGTTCAAGCATTGGCTAGCCAGCGCCGAGTGTAATATTACACGAACCATTTGGTGCCACTTTTGACCCTTCTATAACTCAAAACCTCTTTAACGTAAACATATAAAACTACGTGTGTTTAATAATATCCATATGGACATGTAGAAGCCCAAATTTCATAAAGCTAGCTCCAACGGTTACAAAAATATGAAGGTCCAAAAATCGTAAATTTTAGTAATGACTGACTTATAGTACCTAATTCTAACCTACTTCCAGATGACCTAGAAGGATGAAATTTGGAATCCAGCTTGGAAATTGCGTGTAAGGGAAGGAAAAAATCAAAAAATAGAAAAACATCAAAAAAAAAAAGTGGTGTCCCCATACAAAAAACTTGTAATACGGGCAAAACAACAATTATACACAGAACAGAAGTAAATCTATATAAAAGCTCTCCCGAGCAACACATAATAAACATAGGCAACGCTTACGAATACCGATTCAGTGTAGTATTTATTGTTTTATTATATTTATATTCATCATGCTTCTTTCTCAACGATGAAATAAGTGTAGTTTTCTTAACAAAAAGTTATGATATCCCATCAAAAACATAAATGTAAAATGAGAGCCAAGTTCAATATATGCCTTGGTTGATGACTTCAACGACAAAAGGAGTGATATCTAAATGGGTGCCAAGTTCAATGGTCAGTTCTGAAATTTATTTACAACATAAAATATTTTATAATAACTTAAAATAATATTGCTTCTTATAACTTAGGATAATATATTGTAGCTTAAAGTCTGACTTGGCTAGTTTTCATATACGATTTTTTGTTAAACTACTCGTGGGGGTTAAAGTTCGGAAAACCCTTTCTTAAACTACTTCTACCTTATAACACATATATATATACCTTTTAACAACATTTCAAAATTTCAACTTTCTAGCTTAAGTGGTTTGGGCTGGGCGGTGAAGCTGATGAGTCAGGCAGTTAGTCGGAACATTGCAGAACGTATAAATACAGATAGATATATAGTAGAATATATTATATAGAAAAAATCGTACATGAAAACTAGTCAGGTCAGACCTTAAGCTACAATATATTATCCTAAGTTATAAGAAGCAATATTATTTTAAGTTATTATAAAATATTTTATGTTGTAAATAAATTTCAGAACTGACCATTGAACTTGGCACCCATTTAGATATCACTCCTTTTGTCGTTGAAGTCATCAACCAAGGCATATATTGAACTTGGCTCTCATTTTACATTTATGTTTTTGATGGGATATAATTAACAATAACTTATAAGAATATATCATTATGCAGTGAACCGAAATTGAATTAGTATTTAACCTCTAATCGTTGAACTGTTAAAGATTTAATAGAGGACGTAGCTGCTCAACATTCAGTAGGTACCGGTTTAAAGGTGTGGACATTTTACTTGAGATAGCGTTTCTGAGTGTTCCCAAGTTTGCTTGTTGGCAACACCAATGTGTTCAGCCGGCATTGCAAATGATCTATCATTTGTGTCGCTTGACCTGTAATAATAAATGTTAACAAAATAATAGTGTTAGTTCCCCTACGAAGTGTTTACCGTAGAATTTTAGCGGTATTTACCAGTTCATGGTAATTATGTCTTCTAATGGTAATGTATTTGACGTATTTTTAAACCTTCTTTTTTGTATATGAACTTTTTAATTTATAACTGTCATGCCACAAAAATCATCGAGTGATAAAGATATAGAACGACTTCTCCGCTCCGGCAATACTGCGGTCCAACCTAAACAGAGGTGCGGTCAGCAAGCTCAGAAGCGGGCGACAGAGCGTGTCGTGATCCGAAGCGATCTAGACTACACCTACCGTGGTCTAGTCGACCGTGGTCTGCCTGCCTCGAGCGTTGAACCTGATGCGCTTCAATGGAGATTTTAGTACCAGACCAAAGGACGTGATTAATCCAACTGTTCTGTTTAATATTTTATTTGATTTTATTCGTTTACTATTTGGGTGAAGCATATTGTTGATAATTATGTAGTTCTTATCAAAAAAAATCGAAAATCAAAGTTTATATAATTAGCCATGTTAGTAGCTGCTGGTAGCTTGCGTATTTGTAAAATTTCAATTTCGCTTAAATTACCTGATTGCTTATTATTGTTTTTTACAGTACATTATTTCTTATTTTAACAAGCCTTGTAGGCGCTTTGGAAAATAATGTTACTTGCCGTGGAAATTTTCGGCAGTGCATTATATTATTGAGTGTCTCTATAGTATTTTACTCACATGTAATGTTAACTATTTAGTTTTGACTGGAGAATCATAAAGAGTAAGATTAATTTGGTGCTATGGAATAGGAAACACATTTTTTGTTTTTGCCGTCTACAACGAACAGTTTCTATTATTCCAATATATGTATAAATCGACTTCATTGTTCAGTTCGATTAAAACCAATCAGGTATCCTTTCACTAGCTCTTGATTTGAATCGATCATTTTTAAAGTACCTATTTGTCTATCTTTTATTTGGATAAAATCCAAGTGTTAATTAAACCTTTCTTTTTTGTTGTCATGTTTCCAGTCTAGATTTCACTGGAACAAACAATTACAAGTCCACATTTCTAAGATGTCTAGACGTAGCACCAATGTGAAATGTCTCCCAAATTGGTGTGAAATAAATTGCCTCGTTTACAGAGAAAACATCGCTCCAACAAAAAGTAAGTTGACAGGGTTGGAATTAACCGCTGCTCTCTGGTACGTGTTCAAAGAATTCAGTCTTTGTTGTCGCTGCTACAAAACGAACCACGGAATTCTTAAAAGTTCTATCGAGGTGAGATCTTCAGGGTCATCGCTTGGACACATCTCAACAGCTAAATAACTAGCTCCGTTTTGTGTTTGTACGTGTTTTTGCCAAAAGTAGTCTTGTGTAAAAACATCCGGGGCACCTTCCAACATCATCATAATTATTCAGTTTAATTTGTGACATTGTTGTAACGGTATTTTTTTTTGTCTATTGCCTTTTCTTCTTAATTGATTTTATTACCTTTTAAATCAATCAAAGACGTTATTTGTAATTAGTTGATTGTTCTGTCCCACATTACATGCTATTATTGAAAATCGATTGGTCATGATTTTTTTTCTTTTATTATGTTTCTGTATTTGTCACGACCTCTAAAACATTCGTTCAAATCCGAGTCGCTCGTGCTCGCGCTTCCACTTTTTGTTTGCCACAACGTTGCCCCGCCATTTTTCTGAGAACTGTCTCTTTACAGAAAAAGAAACAAACCAGAACTCAGTCGCGGTCGACAAAGGTGTGAATATAATTAATGGTTTATCAAAGGATCCGCCTACCTACTAAAGGACTGCTTGTTGCTTGATTTGAACATGAGTTCATTTAAAAACCGACTCCCGAATTTTGATTCCGCAATTTTTTATTGCGTTGGATAAAACATAATGCCATTAGCTGTTCCATATATTATTTTCTCTTACATCAATCAAGATACGGCACCGTCTCAAATTTTAATTGGACTGACTTTAAATCTTGGATATGAGAGTCTGATTTCATCGCTGCACATTGATATCAGTACGAGCAGCAACAACGTCGTTAGTCGACACCAAAGATATTGGAATTTAATATTTCTATGGTCGACACCTTGGCTACATAATTTTATAACCGTCACATTTGTCGCGGTTATCGTCATATTTCTTGTGATAAAACCGGCTGTTTATGTGTACGTACTTATCACGTGTGTATCTAAGTTCTCATGTTGTGACGACGTTAAGGTTAGGTTACATGTCACTTGATCGTTTAGAGGTTTAAAATATGCAACACCTGGAATGAATGCATGGAATTGTAACACTAAACCCTTTATCCATCTGTGCCATATTGCATTGTTTTATGCAATTTGGCATGGGAATTACTCGCAGTTTAATATGTGTAATGTGATCCTACGTAAATCTAAGATAGGTCGACACCTGAGTTTACATTTATACAGAATTTTTGCCTCAGGAATGTAGAAGTTGCTAGGGAATCGCGTTGGCAGACTGTTTTGTGGAATGAGTTCCAGTGTATCCGTTAATGTGTTGGTTGCGACTCAAGTGTCGGTAGAATGAGGCATTGTCTTCCCGGTGTCGGTGTGCAGTTTACCTGGAAGGGGTCATTCCCGTTGGGTAACACCCCCCGTCGTTCACACTGTTGACGAACGGGAATTTTTTTTCCCAGTCGTCAACACTGTTGACGACTGGGACAGAAATTGCCGCTCGTTCACACTTGCTTAGTTTAAGAGTCACAAATGTAGAAAAATATTTCAATTTTTGACCCCGACTTAAAGAAATGGGTGTTTTATTTGATTTAGTTTTTTTTAGAAGTGACTCGATCAAGTGTTCTGAGATAAAAAAAAGAAAAGGCTTTGGCAAGATTGATTTTTAAAATTACGCTCTTAAAATTACTAGGAGAACATAATCATGAAGATAATAAGTCGAATGCAGAATTTGCATCTTCATAATCCTTTTCTCCTAGTTTAATTATCAAATAAATGAAATCTTTGAAACAAATCACTTAAAACTAGAAAAGCCTTGGGAGTAGGGAATGCAATGCTGTTTCTTTGCTCAAAGAAACAGCATTGCTGCCCAGCTTCCTGGTATACATTCGGTGATATGAAGGAACCCCAATTTAGTTGTAAAATTTTCATGGGTGCAGTTTCATCAAGAGGTAAAAAAACTTAGAAAAATTTCACCTAATTTCCAGATTTTTGAGTAAGTAGATAGACGGATTCTTTTTTAATTCCAGACGAAACGGAAACTTAGTTTTAAAAGATTACTAGCTGCCCCGCGCGACTTCGTACGCATCTACAAAATCAAAAACCATGAAAATCGGTTCAGCCGTTCTTAAAAAAAAAAAGTATCCTATGTCCTTCTCCTGCTTCTAAGCTACCTCCCTGCCAATTTTCAGCCAAATCGGTTCAGCCGTTCTTCAGTTATAAGTAGTGTAACTAACACGATTTTCGACTTTCTTTTATATATATAGATATAAGTAAAACTTTTGCAAACTGCCAAGTAAGATTGCTGAAGTAGGTAGGTACCAGGTAAACATAAGCTCAAGGTGTTCCCGCTCCATATATGTATAGAGTAGACAACATAGTTTTTCTATAACTGACAGTTTCAGTAAGAAAGTCGTAATATTGTCTCTGTCCTGCCGGAAGAATAAAAACGAGACATGTACAGCTTGGCAAAAAAGAGTCTGGAAAAATTGGGGGCGCCGCTAGCGCATTTTTCACACTACAATTCAAAATTACAAGTTATTTAGTGCTTACATATTTCTATGACGAGTTTTTTGTCATTAATTATAATCAAATGAATCATTTTTATATTATTTTAGTACTCACAAACTTAGTTTTTAAGATTTTTATTTTTAGTTCCAGCTGTCACCGCCTCAGACTCTTTTTTGCCAAGCTGTATAATAAAATATTATTTCTCACTAAAATATTGTACTCATAGTTTGTAAATATAGGCCCCTAACACTACTAGGAGAACAGAATAATGTAGAAGAGTGCAGAATGGTTGTTACTGTACCATCCATGGAGGAAACAAATTCGTCCTTCATAATTCTGTTGTCCTAGTTTTAATTAGCAAATTCTAGAAAAGCAATTTAATAATAACATGGTTTTTTAAAGTATGACGTACCAGGTAAACATAAGCCTATAGATGTTTCCGCTCCGTAAAGAGACACACTCTTAGCTAAAAACACAAAGTAAGGTAGTGGCACCAAAAAATGAACAACCGCCAAAAGACTCGGTCATAAAATCGTAAAATTAAAAATAATTTCTATTAATGAGGGCCATAATAGTACAAGCGAAATTACATAAGTGTTATATTACCTTACTCAAACAAACATTAATCGATTGACATAGGTACTTATACTTCGCAATAAGTCTTTGTATCTGCGATACGAGAACCGTTTTGCTATAAGTGAATGTGTGTACCGGATTTGAATAACTATAGATATCTCCCGCCTGGACTCCACGCCAAAAATGACAGATTTTTATGGTCGGGACATCCGATTTTTAATAAATTAGGATCTGTAATACATTGTCCGATTTCATCCGATAATTAGGATCGGATGGAATGGGAAGGTGTGAAAACGTACTTTACTAAGAAAATTACTCTAACAACGCATCCAGTTTGAATCTTTCTTATTTCGCCCTAGTCCCGTTAGGGTCGGCGCAAAATATCTTCTTCTTTCATTCCTTCCTCTATCAGCCGTAGCAACTCCATCCATCTTTTCTTTGGTTTCCATCTGCTCCTCCATCCGTTAACACTTAGGTTTGGTATATTCATCACCCTTTTAGCAGTGGGGTAGCGTGGGGTTTCGCTTCCCGAGCAGACTGAAAATTCGCCCCCCCCCCCCACCCCATTTTTTCCAAAGTTTTTTTCAAAGTTCAGTTTTAAAGTCAGTTTTTCCTTAGTTTCATCTTGCCTCCTCTCTTTCGCACCCTTGCGGTTTCGGTAGTCTTTTTCTATGCTCCTTTTTTCGCCTCTTTTTATAAGCCATAAAGTTATGGTTTAATAATTGGTGCTTCTACCCTTTTTGTCTCAAAATGACAATCACAATTCTGTTTTTTATTTGTATTTAACATGGAGGAAAAATTTTGTATTTGATACTTCTTTCAAGTCATAGACCCTTACCACAGACTAAATGACTGTCGTTCACGGCAGAAGGCTTGCCAAAACAGAGATTTTATTTCAATGAACTAGCTTACCGCCCGCGACTTCGCCCACGTAATCTATATGTATATTATAAAGATTTATCGTGCAGATTTCTTTTTACAGGCGTAGTCCGCGTAAACATTAGTGCGCATGGTCGACTGCTCTCGAATTATTGCTAGTTTACAAGCTTTTTCTCCAAAAATGTTATTATTCTTTTATGCATAGAAAATTTTACACGATGCATTCCAATTACTTGATAACCCGAAAATGCACCAAAAGTCTTATTTTCTTTTTCGCCATGTCTAAAAACAAATAAATCCAAGGCCCTACGGAATCCAAAAATATGTTTGAAACATCAGGTTTGATCCGACTGATTCCAACTATAATTTCTAAAGGTATACTTTATTGGTAGGTACTAGGAGAACAGATCCATGAAGGAGATAAGTGCTGGAGGTTGTATTCTCAGTAAGTAGTTCAATTGATAAAAAGTAAAAGTCCAAACCTTCATGGACCAAAATAAAGAAAAAATTATAGATGAAACAAAATTATTGATGTCAAAGAGTGACAAGTGAAATTAGAGAATTTAATTTATTATTTTATCTTTCATTTTAAAAATACAGCTAAAATATATATAAATAAGCTATAATAAATGAGTGTAAAGTGTAGTATTCAGGTGCGAGTGATAATATTAATCAAAGTGATATTCTGGTTAAAAAAAATGAAAGAAATAATGGATCGATTATGAGAACTGTTTGCATAAATTGCGACCTATAGTAAAAGCCACATTGCCAACTGAGCTGTTCGTAATCCTGCTCGTGCTATAGAAATTATTTTCTATATTCATCACAAATATAAAGCCCTTTAATATGCTACAATTGGTAGATGTCACTACAGTTTGAGACAAACAGAATAAGTTGTTGGTTTGTTACCGTTTGTTCTACGTTTGTTGGCAAAGCGGCTGGAGGCTTTTACCAGTTGGTGGCAGGTTCAAATCCTGTTCGTAATTTAAGTTTTTCTCTGTAAATTTCATTTAGAATATCTAAAGATGATAGTAGGATATAAATTTGAAATATATAGGTGGTGGAGCTGTGTAGGAATGGGACGCTCATTATCATACAGGCTGCCACTTCATATTTCCACTGCTGAAAGA
Organism: Protodeltote pygarga; assembly: GCA_936450705.2. Taxonomy (NCBI): domain Eukaryota; kingdom Metazoa; phylum Arthropoda; class Insecta; order Lepidoptera; family Noctuidae; genus Protodeltote; species Protodeltote pygarga. The sequence continues at coordinate 1,085,251 of OW388264.2, read as the reverse complement.
AGACCCATCCCCAAAAGCGCCTACTATCCGCATTTATACGCGGACAGCACACAAGGAACTTTAAGTTTATATACCAACTCTCTTGCAATAAAGTAAATGTACTTAAATCTAATATTATAAACTACAGCTGTGTGTTTGATTTAATAAATGTGAATATGTTTTTATTTTGTTTATTCCTTATTCTCGACAAGCCGGACTCTCGTCCGGCCTAATCAAACGCCTGGTGATTCCACGTGCAGGCAAAGGTCGAACTCCTTCTTCACTCAGTCCACATACACAAATTAATAAGATATTTGATAAAATTTTCTAAGTGTTTTTACCTCTTGATGAATTTGCACCCATGAAAATTTTACAACTACTTTCAGCCCCTTATATAATCATCCAAAAGGTTTCTCCTTCAAGTTTTATGAGATTCTGTAACGCATAGGTACTTCGATAAAAGCGATTTTAAACCATGGCGGCAACGTAAAAATAACCCGCTCCATTCAAAAGTCGGGTTAAAATCAATTTTCTAGGTTTTGACTCTTGTACAATGTCACGTGGGGTGTGAACGATCGGGAAGGATTGTCACCATTTAAATAAAAATCCCACTCGTCAACAGTGTGGACGACGGGGGTGGTGTTACCGAACGGGAATGACTGCCTGGAAGCAGTTGTCGTCGGGTCAATGGCTCTGCGCGCGCTCAGCTCTAATTACAGCGATCATTATGATTTAGTTAATCGTGTTATTGTGGGCAACTTAGCCTGATTGACCACGTATCCGTTACGTTTTAAGTGGCGGCAGAGTTTATAGTCTTTGTCAATGCTGTGATAGAGGTTTCATTCATTCTACATATTCTCTTCTTAGGAATATACGTGATCTCTAGCCAGCCAGTTATGTTTATCGTTAAGTTTCTTCCCTTCTTTTATATGTATAAGTTAAATTGTGTATCAAAATATAAATGAAAAAAATAAATGAAACCGCAACCAAGAATTTTCGAGTAGTATACAAATATACGAGCATTTACGTTTTTTTTAATATAAATTCACCTAACTGCTGCGTTGATAATAAATGTCTAGCATCCCTTCCCATACCTATTGTAGACATGCTCATTAAATTTTGATATAGGTAATATTTTATTTCATTTTATGTTGGTCATTAAAAGGTTCCTTTTATTTACTGATTCGCAGCAGACCGAGCTACACAATACCATCGCAGGTACTACGCAGGTAGTTCTTTGTTAAACGAGGTGATCTCGAAATGGTTGGCCATTGTCACTACCTCAACCTGACGACACCGTGTCTACCAGATGTGATTCTATTGTAAGAATCATGAGAAAAAGTAGATTTTCTAAGAAATTTCTTCGTTGCACATGTGCGCCCGCGCCGTCCAGAGACTTTATACCTGCACCCACAGCTCGTAAAACTCCTTTGTAAAATATTGTATAGAGCTTAATGTTCTTTTGGTCGGTTGCGTTAGGATTGTGAGGTTTTATGACTAGTAATCATTAGTTCACCTTTGTTCGCTAGTTCTTCTGTTACTATTCAATAACAAAGTGAAGTTTCTCCTTTGAACCGTTCAAATACACCTGTATAGAATTTTACATGCACTTGGACTTATTCTTCGAAATATATTTGCTGCGGAAACCTATTTCCTGCCGTAAATGAATATTCATTATTAGAAATCTTCAAACGTGAAATGTCAATAGAGTATTTATTTCTATACAAGAAATAGCACATTTCTTAGTTTAAGTATTAACACGATGGGTTAATTTATCGTCTAGTCTGTATATAGATACCAGTAACAATTATTACTCTGTGCCGCTACTGAGTATATGCCTCTCTTTTCTAATCCTACCTTCTCAGTCCTGTGGTAATCGCATCCATTATTTCTCGCATTTTTAATATGATTGAATAAATCTAAGTCATAGAAATAGCTAGCAAACATCGCCTGAAACTATTTACGTATTTACTAAAGTATACTATATTTAGAAATACGCAGACATCCAATATTTCAGTCTAGCCCACCTGATGTGGAGATAATGCCTATATCGGGCGCATAGCTGCGCGCAGACGGCTCGGCGCGCAAATACACGCGCTTGGCACCGCGGCGCGGATGTATCTCTGTTATGTCTGGCACACCTGCAACTTAACATCATTCTACTATTCATATGTATAACAAATGATGATTACGTACACTATTAACAATTATAGTTATCTAATTGCATAGTGGCCTGCGCCTGCGCTTGCCAAAACATAGTCCGATCGCACGGGTGATTAACATTAGCTATTATTCTGAGAGATTGAACGTATAGCATTATCTTGTTAGTTGATATAACAAGAATAAATCTGTTAGAACACTTTCTCTAGTTAGGACGCTATTATGAGCATCTTTTGTCCAGAATTTTTTAAAATACTTACTACGTACCTTCCAATAAACGATTCTATTAAAATTCTGGAATGGAATCAATTTAACGTGGAAGTATTTCACAAATCTTCCATTTATTTGCCAATCTCACACACATGTTTTAGAATCCGTCATCGTCATAAAGTCTACCTCTTTTAGCATTCACGATTCTTGATTCACCTTTACGTTCAGTACTTCGCATATTTTATGATATGTCCTGATCCCATTGCATACTGTTTCGTGCATTTATTGCGTCAAACTTTAGTAAATGTAAATTGAATACGTTTCTCAGAAGTCGGTAGTCGTCCCACAGATTCATGAGTGGGTAAATAATTGTATGAACTTCTTGAACCGTCCCACACAAGCTGAACTCGGTCAGCCGTGTAACTAGTTTCACAGTTAGTATATTCCCACGACTAATATTTTACTACTAAATGGAAATAATAGTGATAAATGTGATCATAGCCTCGTGGTATCACTGTTGGATTGCCAAGTTTGTATGGTATACGGCTCTGCTGGCTTCAGCACGAATGGATCAGCTTAATTCGCATAGTACCTCACCGAATATCTCTCAGGAAGAGAACCAGAGGTGTTGAGAATTGAAGATATTGAGTAACATTCATTAACAAAAATATACAGTCTAATTGATAACCACCTTTTTTGCATGTCGTAAGTAAGTTAAAAAGAGTGTTGCCTTGCACGGCGCTGATTTCTTACGTTCAGGTGTACACAACAATTCTTGTCCTGGCAGTTCAACGATCATACAATTAGGCTATCGCTACTAATAATGAAGGTTCTATTTCTAAGACCATGTTGGAAGTCAAGTATCGTGATTTGAATTCTGATACTAGGTAATTTATAAGATAAAGCCTAAATGGTACACTGAATTCAGATAAACATTGTTTAGAACATGTTTTGTAAGAGGCATCCAGGGTCTGCAATGAGACACGGCAATTGAGCGACACTGTTCTTAAAACTTGATAGCCGGTCGTTGGCGACTAAAGTGCCGCATAATGTGCGGTCACAATGCTCGTTTGTAGGCTTTACCGCTATCCTGACCGAGTGCATATCTCGGATCTCTTAGATCTGACGCACTTTAGGATTTAGCGAAATTCTGTAAATCGGTATGCGGGAAATGTGGTAATGTTAAAACAGCCATTATTGTGTGCTTAACTTTAATGTGACTATTAAATAGTATTAATTAATTTAGAGTATTTTGTTTCTTGACTACTTAGTGCTGCTTCAGGATTTTCTCATTGCTATAAATTTGCTGTCATTTCATTGGACATTATTAGAAACTTAGATATAACTGAAAGTTAATTAATAATTATATTGTATCTAAAGTTAATCTTATTTTAGAATCCGTTCACATTTGTTTTTTGTACTTGCTTCCTTGCTAAACAAGGAAACTTATTATTTATTTGACATACAATACCGTAATACATATGATTCTGTAACATATCATATGCACGCCGTTTGTTTTCGGAATAAATAAATTAAAAAAGAAAATAAAAAGTTATCCATGTTTCATTATTTTAAAAATATGGAGACTATTGACTTTCATATTTATGTTATAGTCTTCATATTTAAACATATAATGAAACAACTGTTTCAAGTAATTAATCAACCTGAACCAAAAGTTTTTTTTTTAAATGTGACTTAATCCCCACCACGGCTCGTAATCATCGTAATAAATTTATTAATACATCGAAAATAATTCGAAACGAAAATTTTGGGCCTCTATATTTCGCATCAGTTGCATCTGCTCAAATCAAATCTAAGACTATAATATTGATTGAAAGTCTTAAAGCAATTTAACAAAGTCAAACGTAGATAATCAAATCATGAAGAAGAAACAATCATGGTTATCGCAAAAAGCAATCTGCAATCAAACCATGTTTAGTTTGTTATGATGACTAGCAAAAAGTTTTAGCTCAACAGGTGTACAGTTAATAAAACTAATGAACACTCACTTGATTAACTAATATCTAGGTGAGAACCAGTCTAGTAATTTAGCACTCGTTGGAACCAGTTGATGCCGATTAATATCTTAATGCCGCCTCGATCCCACGAGAAGATTTGGGTCTTCAGGAAATTAAAGTGGTCCCGTTCGACGTCGGACACGCGTCGTCGGAAGCCATGCTTGTATCTACGGATGATGTCATCCGCTCTCTATCACCAATCCATCCTTGAGGATCGCCGGATATCAACTGGAGATAATTAACGGTTTCGAATTTAAATGTTTCTGTAATAAGCACTCGCAATTTTGATGTTACACCAAGCCAATTTGGCTGAGGAGTCAACGGACGCGTCTAATGAATGTGTTGTGAAATTGGTTTAATTGCACCTAGATAAATCGAATTAAACTCGATGTATAAAATTAGAACTTGTCTCGAATGTATTTTATAACAAAGCGTGGTAAGGACCTTTAGTGTCAATATGAGTTTAAAGTTACTATTTTAACAGCCATAAAAGTACAGCAAATTTAGAAAACGATGCCGTATTATTTCCTCTTAAAGGAAACTTAATAAGATTTATGGTGTCTGCGTACCAAAGACTAAATTGTTATTTATCTCGGAAGCAGTTAAAATTATCTACAAAATAAATTACCATCGATATAAAGACTGTAATAAATGTTAGTCGTAATAGGCCTGGATGCAACACTGTTGCTCCTAATGTGTTGGTTTACGGTTGCATTAGAATTCCTGTGGTCGAAATTAAAGCGGCGTCCATCATTAAATAGCTGTCGAGAATCAGCTCAGCGCTGACCACAGGAAGGAGGCTTGATTTAAATTCTAGCAATGTATATTTATGGGATATCTACGAGGACATGAATCCTCGATGTTTGTAATAGTAGGCAATTTGCATTTAAATTCATTTCTTTTAAATGATCGGGCGTACATACTTATGTTGATTTAATAAAAATAATATATATTTTGACACAGATACACTCAATAAATTCAAATGTTGAAGCATCAAGTTTGATTCCACTTTATCCATGTTTGTAGGCAGTAGTAATCCACAAATCTATTGAACACTGTGTGTCAAAATCGTAAATATTTAAATTAGCGATGCTTCCGGGTCGTTGATTAAAAATTAATGTATTACCTACAGTAAAGTGCGCAATAGATATGACAACGTCTGAAAAGAATTCAATAAAGATGTACAAAAAGGTCAACGCCAACAGTGTTGGCTCGAGTTCTACAGTCGTGGAAATTGGTATTGTAATGAATGATGACGTAATAGCGAACCGAAATGATCGACAGCCCGCCACAGAGCAGTAGTAAACATGCGTAAGCGTCATTCACAGACGCGGCCGGATATTGAGCATGTGTGAGTTCGCTCTCACGTCACACACTCCCGCAAATGGGTGCGTGTGCGTAGTGAAATTATGAAGTCATTTCTATACTGAATACGTCCGATTCCTTTATATTGTTTAAAGATAGTTGCATCACGTATCGCCTTTGAAGCAAGTGTAGTTTGGTCTATTATGGTCGCATCCAACAGCACTGTGGACTTGCGGAATCCTTGCGTAATAGCTGTAATGATATTCATATCGCCCGATTGTTCTCGGGTGTGCATATTATCAGTGTCCGATGTATGTCATCGAACTATAATACCGACTGTCTGATCTATTTGAACATCTTACGTATAAAAGTATAGCTACTTAAGTATGTAATTAATTCAAATCCACTTTATATATTGTGATTTAATCTTTCATATCAAATCTACATTAGAACATACGATGTGTGTTTCGGTTCTAGTTGATAATACATACATTAATTTATAGCCGTAATATCGTCTACACCAATTAATGAATCCAACAATATACATATATTATTTTCTGCTTGTTTTCCTGTATTTTTATCTCAATATTTACTTCTCATTCATAATTTAATGATTTATGTACCGGATAAGAGGTAGAAATGTCTACATAAGTTATCACAAGCTAAGTTTGGAATCTTGTATGTGATTTGAACGAACAACGACTAAATTAACCGGTATGAAAATGGACGGCTTTTTCCGTTGGTACTTATAAGTAATAGTAGTAATAGTAACGGGTGATTTTTTAAGAGGTATAGGATTTGATTTTCAAAAAAAACACAAAAAATTTGAAAAATTTGATGAAATCTTTATTGGAATCGATAGAACGATCAATATAATTTAATGTTTGAAGATGATTTCATGCAAATGCTGGCCGCGCCTCCGGTTTAGATGGCCCATTCGCAAGGCCCAATTTCGGCACACTCTCTCCAACATATCAGCCGGTATATCACGAATAAATGCTTCAATATTGGCTCCCAGTGCGTCAATCGTTGCTGGTTTATCCCTGTAGACATGAGCCTTAACATGGCCCCACAAGAAATAGTCCAAAGGCGTTAGATCACACGATCTAGGCGTGATCTGTCAAAAACAGTGTTGCCAAAAAGATACCAGCAAAAAAATCACCCGTTATAAGTGATAAATACTTTAAATTATGTTTAGACAGGTAAATAGGATTAGATGATCTAACATGAATCTTATTTGACCACTGTATGTCGCTCAAATTGCCATACCTTTTCAGAATAATGAAGACCTGAAAAGTAAAAATGTGTTTCATTGAATATACTTATGGCCCATCAAGTCTAACATTAATTCAGACTAGGCAGAACTTATTTAACAGGTGGATTGGCAATATCATAAATACACCTTTCATCAAAAAGAAAGTTCCATTAAATCCCGACTAGTCGCGACTCGTCTACGAGTAAGAGGTCACGAGTCATGGCTGACAAAACTAGTTTCGTATATAGCAATTTAAAATCAACACACCCAACATTGGACAAATTAATGTTCTGCCTTACATGGCTCGAGTCTTGTTTTAAAATGGTCTTGGGAATCGTAATTGTACGAGTATTATTGTGATGGTGATTTATGAGCCTCCGCTTGGACTTCTGTTAATAGGCTTGCTAAATGCTTCTCTATAAGCCTACCTTTCTGTTCGACAGTATTATAATACAAACCATAAACCTGCTTTTGCATAGTGCACCAAAAAAATGTTTTCATTCAAAAGTATCGTGTGCAAAATGTAATTTAAATGTTGCGAAACTGTCTATAATATGGCAACATCTCCTTTAAGACGATGACAAAAATCTAATAAAAATAACATAATTTATGCTAAGTTAATTTCTTTTGCAACTTTAGCTAGACGTTTATTGCTTTCGTAAATGACAAGCGAACACCTGTGCTTAATAAATATGTTGATAATTTTGGAAGGATAAATGACTAATATGAAGTTCTTGGAACATTTTGCGAAGCAGTCTTCGGTGATTAGCCTAAACGTTAATACCATATGCCTCGACAAATTTAGAAGTGTATAGCAACATTAGCATGAATTTCGTGGTGAAGAGACAGCTAAAGTCGATTGTGTTCTTAATGATCTTAAAGCATTTAATTTAGACATCATGCCTATTTTAGAAAGTTTCTCCAAAAAAGAAATAATTGGTAATATTTAACATTAAAGTCACTGGTCTCGTTCATTTAATACCTTGCTCTATTCTGAAAGCTAATAATGTTGCTCTTTCTTTTATAATAATTACAGTTGGACCATTAGGTGGAGTTATACTATCTTAAATTGATAAATCAATATGTATATGTGTACGTCTGTGTGGCAACCGGCACGCCAGTGGCACTGTTGCAGACCAGTCTGGGCCCGTTATGTTCTCAATGGGCCCCATCAATGGACCACGGCTATTTGCATAAACTTGTATAGTAACATAATGATCACAGCTTCATTCATCTCCACGAAACTTCGTTATAGCTGTACATTGATTAGCTGACTTGTTTTTTATTTGTTTTAGCTATGCCCTGTTATCTATGATATTAGATTTTTTAAATAGCTTTATTGACTAGGTACTGATTGTTATACTCGACAATCTAAAGAGGATTTTCTAAGAGTATTATGATTGTGTTGTTGTCTTTCGTATCTTGTTTTTCTTTTCACACTGTTTTGGCATGGAGGAGATTTGATTCAAGTATTTGCTATAAATATATTATTATGCTGTCATCGTCATCGTGTGGCATTGCTTCAATGCTTCATGAAGGATCGTTTAAGCCTCTTTCCAAAAAAGATTCAAAATTTTATGATTGGCCGCCGATTACTCTGTGATTAGTAGGACGATTTCAGATTGATGGCAGATTTCAGAGATTTTTTTTTTTTTGTTTGTAACTAAGTACTCTTCGATTCCATATCAATATTGTCATGATTTGACGACGAACTTCGAAAATACAGAACGGAACTCTTCATCGGACGTTAGCCAACCTCGTAACAAATAATCTCACTTTATTTGTAGGTGCAAAAGTGGGGGGGGAGTTAGCTTTCGTTTTAAAGTTGAAGTGTAGCACTTATAAAAAAAAACTTATCAAAAAAATTAATCGCACTCGGAAACATTAAAATGATAGAAGTAAACAAAAAAAACGTTTTGTAGTCGGTGCCAAGACTTAGGATGAGATGATTTAATGAAATCCGGAACCCCTTGCCTTGGCACTAACTCTAAAACGAACATTTTTGTGTTATTTCTAGCTATGTGTTTAGAAGTCGGTTTCATTGATGTTTCGTATCACCTTTGAACCGGTTATAAGGTAGTTTATTAATCGCGAAGTCCACTTATTCGCTACTTATACATATTAACTTTGATTATATATATAATCAAAGCATATTAACTAAGTTCAGCCAATTACCAACTAGCGTGTTTTGTTTCAAAAAACATTTTTACATGTTCACTTTGGCCAATGAATGTCGTTGTGATTTAATTAATTTAATTCTTACATTAACGCGTAGTTTTGAATAAAATCTACATCATTAACGCACTAGTGTGCTATAAGTCGTTTGGTATCTATACAATTCAATATTTTTATAAACAATACATGTAATGATTAATTTAAAATGTTTTAAACTCGTGCAAACCCGTATGAAACGGGGTTGATGGCTATTTGTTGACTAACGAAATAAATGTAAGTAACAAGTTTCTCATCGAACTTTGATACCAGTTAAAAAAGCGACAAAGATCCAATTGTTGTCGAGTTATGGATCGCCGTGGTAGGGTTAATGGTACGTTTAACCTCATCTTATCGACGCTAATATAGCATTACCAGGCTAAATTACTTTATTTTTACAATCGCACTTTTGTTCTACGTTTGATTTATGGGTTCTTCTTGTTGTCTTTAAAACATTCTATAAATAAACGTTGTATCATTATCATGGTACAGTGGATATTATACGAGGTGCATTCAATAAGTACCTAGCCTCATCGCCAGAGGGCGCTGTAGTTTCAAAAGAGTTTTACCACAGTGTAGCACATTCTTTTTTAATTCTTTTTTCAAATTTTCATTCCAATCCCTTCATTTGTTTTAATTTGACAACTTATGGAAGCGAACGTGTCGATCGGTTTTACAAAAATGGAAAAAGAGCAATATCGTTCGGTGATTCGATTCCTATTTTTGGAAGGGAAAACGCGCATCGAAATCAAAGAGCGCTTGGATGCTGTGTACGGTGACTCTTCTCCATCGATGGCCACCGTCAAGAATTGGTTCAACGAGTTTGCACGTGGCCGTACGTCGGTTTTTGATGAACCACGTCCAGGTGCACCAAAAACAGCTGCTACGGAGGAAAACATTAAAAAAATCCATGATTTCGTATTGGCAGATCGCCGATTGAAGGTTCGGGAGCTAGCTGAGACTGTAGGCATTTCAGAAGGAACAGTGCATCATATTCTTCACGAGGAACTCGGCATGAGAAAGCTGTCGGCGCGATGGGTGCCGCGTTTACTCACACCAGAAAACAAGCGCAACCGTGAGACCACATCGGAGACGTGTTTGGCGCTGTTTAAGCGGAATCCAGCGGAGTTTTTGCGTCGTTTTGTGACCGTCGATGAAACCTGGATCCACTGGTACACACCAGAGACCAAGGAGCAATCAAAACAATGGATCCAGACCGGGGAACGTGCTCCAAAGAAGGCGAAAACTGTAAAATCGGCCGGAAAAGTTATGGCCACCGTTTTCTGGGATTCACAAGGTGTGATCTACATCGATTACCTCGAGAAGGGTAAAACAATTACAGGGCTTTATTATGCCGATTTATTGGGCCGATTCGACGCCGAATTAAAGAAAAAACGACCCCATTTGGCGAAGAAAAAAGTACTGTTTCACCACGACAACGCACCGGTTCACACGTCTGCCGTTGCCATGGCCAAATTGGTCGAATTACGCTACGAATTGCTGCCCCATCCACCGTATTCTCCAGATTTGGCCCCTTGTGACTTCTTTCTGTTTCCTAATCTGAAAAAATCACTCGCCGGGAATAGATATGGATCGAATGAGGAGGTCATCGCCGCCACGGAGGCCTATTTTTCAGAGTTTGACAAAAACTATTTTTCGGACGGGTTAAAAAAGTTGGAGCATCGCTAGGCTAAGTGTATCGAACTAAAATGAGACTATGTTGAAAAATAAATTGCCACTTTTCCAAAATTTTCGTTTACTTTTTGTAGGCTAAGTATTTATTGAATGACCCTCGTACTTCGGTTCGCTCGTCGTGTGTTGGTAAGAAATGCTACACTATCTATACCGTGGGTGTGGTAAGAGATGGCTAGTATCTAGTGACAGACAGCAGTGTCCATCATGAAGCTGATACCAGTATAACATGAAAATCTTGCTACAGTGTTTGTCTCTATGGTATTTGCTCTTGACCTTTCAACTACTGCAAGGACGCTGGCGACTCGTAACAATTAATTTCCTTTTTTATTTCATTTATCGTTGTCGATCTCACTAATAACAGTAGTAATAAGTGAAGGTACTCATAATTTAACTAAACAAAAATATGTATATCTTTAAAATACGCTATAACAGCACTTCAAGGTTTGCGTGTGATCTAATTCAATTGACTTCTATAAATCTTAGGTTCACCTGACCACACCGTTAAGTTCTCATTTTCTCTTCGTGTTGTTTATCTGTACAACAATCTTCAATCTACTTTCCCGATACCAGATAACGATCTGACCATCTACGGCCGCTACAAGAATACTAATATACTTACACTAAGTCACATTTAAATAAGAACAAAAGCGAATTATAAATTCTGGCGTCGATTGCAAGCGCATCCGATTTGCACTTGTGATGTTACTCACATCCGTAATTATTACGTACGAGTTTTATTGCAACCAAACGTGATTATTGAGAGCTTTCATCGTATTGCAAATTACTATCTGAATAACACTAATTATGTTTTTGCTCTGTGGCCAAATATCGCAGATACGGCGATAGGCATCAATTTGTTCGAAAATTCGTGCTTTTTGTAATGACTGCAACAGACACGTTTTCAAAATTAGATACACCTTTCATTGGCTAATTACTACACTGAAAAATAAATTTTATTTTGCGAGCGTGTAAGAAAAGGTGTAAGAAAAATATAAAAGTGCTCTTTGAAAGTCGTGGTCTGCGATCACGACTCATGTTTTGCTATTTCTATTTGAATCGGTTTGATGACATTTAAACTGGTAGAACGTGCTTATTTCTTAAATAAAGTGTTCGTACACCTTGGATCATAATGGCAAATACTTGTGCAAAAACTTAAGTATTTGTTCTACTTGATTTAACAGCTAATTTTACTGAACTGTACTTATATATGACATTGATGCATCATCAGTTCCTGTAATGGTATTAACTCAAGAAAAAGCTCGTCACATCCATTAAGTTTGATGTACTACCCACTTTTTTGTTCCGTTATCTTCGAGATCGTGGATCATATTGTTAGCGTTTTATTGGCGTAATCAGTCATGTCTTCAATCCGCCCTCGATCGCATCGCATCGCTAATGGCGCGCGCCCACCGCGCTGTTTCGCAATAATCATCAATTTACGGTAATTGGCCGACGAACACCTCCGAGCTGGAGCTTTGAAGGCTTGTTCTCTTTCTCAATAGTAATCGAGGGGTAGTGTGGGCGGCGGTGACCTCTCGGCACGCGTGGGTGAGCTTTCTACACCGATCCGATGCGCCACGCTTATCTAATGGCTATACGACCACGTATCAGTACGTGAATGCTAGTTTACGACGGCTATTTAGCACCTATGATTGACGTCTTCATACAAATAGCCTTTTATTCTTTCCGCCTTTACCAAAGGTTCTTTAGTGAATTTCTGTTGTATTTCTGTTTGTTGTTCCGAACAGGTTGCAAAGATCATTGTAGTGAATTATTCAACAGGTCAGCCGAGTCGTGAACCGCCCACTGTGCTCAACTACGTGGTTTTCTGTTTTAAAAGACTAAAACAAAGTCGTTCTGCCTATAAAGTCTATGTAAAACGTTGTTTATTTTACAAAGCCGCAGGTTTTTGTTTTTATGATCATTAGTGTCGGTTACAGACTCCACAGCAAGGTTGATTACACCGCAGCTGTCAATACGCCGTATTAAGTTTCATATTAAAAAACTTAAAGTAAACTTAAACTTAAGTATTAGTTGACGAAATTGAATTCTTGCGAACCAAGTTGGAGTCAGATTTGGTGATCCGCATCCAACGTGTATCAGATGTTTTAACCATCAGCCAGTTTTATTTTCTAAATGATTCCCGTAAACTTTTTCGCCCCTTGAGTTCTCAAATTGCAGATAAATATATAATTTATGCTTCCTAGGTTTATCTCAAATTTAAAGTCAAATAGTATTTATTTCTAATAACATGTTACTTTTAAGTTAAGAAAAGAACACAAAACAAATACCGACTCGCACTTAACCATTTTTTGTCCTTCGATTCGGATAGAACGCTCGTTTCTGGTGATAAAATATCGTATTACACATTTGGCCGTAGCTAATCAAGTGTTTTAATGCGTTATATTATTTTACTAAAGGCCGGATTAAGAACATAAAATATTCCACTGAGACAACTTTAATAAATCGTTCAATATGGAAGGCTTAGTCTGAACCAGATGTTTGTAGTATCGCGTATTTGAGAAAAGTCCAAGTGTATTATTAGCTCTACTAATTGCTTTCTGATCTAAAGTAGAAAAGTTTCTCCTCTATTATTGTCAACTGCTAAAACTCATTAATATCTAAAACTGATTGAAAAAATATGGAATTTTAAGCATTTCTATTTTTTCGATCAGTTTTATATGGCGATGTCGCACGAGCCATTATAGAAAATTATAATAATAATAAGTGTATAATGGGTGTCGTGTGTCAGACAGTTCGACATTAATGTGTCTTAGCGTTTATGCCGCGGAAGTCGCCTACGCGGCGCGATTAAAAACGTTCCACGCGACAAAATAGTAGCGATCGCTCTTTACTATAATAGCTTAGATTGGTATATGATAGTCGTAATTATACCCATTATGGGTAGTGGGAAGTTGATCTCTAGACATACATAATAAATTCATTTGCCGTTTTATTGAGGAATATTACTTGTCGTATCGTGGTTTTAATTTACCACCTGAATATCACATTGTAAAATGCATTAAATATTTGAGTATTGAATATCCCTAGCAACTAGCGGGGAAGGTAATGACCACAAACTGTTAACAGTCTAGAGCTATCAGCTTAGACAGTTCATTGTTTAGCTAACAAAATTGGTCTATTTTGTGATTAATTATTAAAACTTCATGTTAGAGTCTGCCCCTTCTGCAAGGTTAACCCGTTACATAATACATAACATACTACATAAGGTAACATAAACCTTTAGCTTGTTATTGTAGAAATGCTACCAAGTCATATTAAAATTCTGCTGCATAGTAACTTACTCAAATATGTAACTTGAGACTTGATAACTTTATAAACTATGCATGCCACAATATATCAAACGAAAACTTGAAATATATTATGCATAAAAGATATAATAAGATATGGAAGGTCTTACAGTTACGTAACACTGACCACACAGTGCGCCTGCGCCGGTCAAAAGTTCGCCTGCATACGCGCCCACGCTAATTCTGGAGCTGTTCCACGACAATTCCTAAAAGAAGGCCCACTTTAACGGAGGGCCTGAAACATTTTGGTTCAAAAGCCGTTGAAAGTCGCTTGGAGAGAAAGAAGGAGATTCTACTCTATTGTAGGTGAAATTTGTGTTGAACATCTTTGCCAGACCTTCTATTAAAATTTGTTTAGTGGATTTCTTATACCGATTTCGGATCGCCACCATCGCGACACCTTATCGTTACTCATTATTAATGAACCATTGCTCCACAACTTTAACTCAAAGCAATAGGGTCCAGATTCCTTGTTCCTTAATTCTTAATTCTATGGTTGTTATAGCTGAATTGTTCATGTATTCTAAGACGTGAGTTACGACAAAATTGTTATTTATTGATATGAACCTTTGTTCGTAGGTGTAGGTGAAATTTTTACATAATCATACATGGCTTTTCTTGATGGATTTTATAGGAGTGGCTTAACTTATGGGTATTTTACACTCGACGAGTTCGAGAACCGTAGATATTGAATTTTATCAAATTTATTTAAGCAATAAATTGTCTGTTATTTTTTCCTGTTTGTCTCAATCTCAAATGTTTTCTGCTCAAGTTTTGATCTTCTGAGTACTGCGTATATAATAATTATAAAGTGCTATTTTAAAATCCTACATTTGATACTAAGTTTATACAGTTCATTAGCTTACAACCAGCTCGACGCTTGTCGAGGAGATAGTCCAATAACTTAGCTACCCCCGAGGCCATGCATCGCCGACCAGACACGACTTTCTCGCTGTGGGCGTCACCTGTCGTGACATACCGTGTCCATCTGGCACACTCGCAACTGCACTGCTTACTACTAAAATATATCTTATACATCAACATTTAAGAACTATATTAAACAAACCTTTGTCAAAATCAGCCTTGCCAGGTTTCGCCCACAAACGCTTATTGGACTCAGATCTAGCTCGTCTAAAGACTCTGAATTCATTATTTTGAGTTTAAAAATCGTTTCGTAACGAAACTTTCTATATGCCTTCCATAACTTTAAATCGTAGGTATATTGTTAATAGCATCGCGTCGCATTAAAAGTATATCTCAATTATTTTCGTGTCACGTATCTAATAAACATGTTGCTATTCTTGAAAATTTACCTTTTGTGCAATATTGTTGCCTAATTGTCTATTACCGCACACTGATGCATTACTGTATAGTTATATTTAAACGTTGCTTCATCTTTTTTCAAAGTATTGTAGCACTTGTTAAGTTTACATACCCGTTTAACATTACTAGTTCGCCTACATGTAGTTTTTGTGTTGCCATTAAACATGATTGTCTGTCAATCAGAGACAAAACATAAAATTGCGACATTGATTCAAGTTGGAGTGACGTTCAATTTGTGTGTATTTGTACAACTATCGCCCACTGTCGAATTTGTATCTTTCAATTGCTATCTTTTCATCCATCTCAATGTTTATTGACAGATCGTTAATTACATCTGTTACTATCAAAACCATTTGTTTTGTAATTTTCTTGTATCGGTGTCGACTTCGTAATCCGTTATTATAATAATCTCTTCGATAAGCGTCCCTGTGTCTAAGCAAATTACTTATCTTTTGTACGCTCATATCTCTACGATATGGTATCGTGTCCAAAATGTAACTGCGTAGTATTTGTATACCCATGAGTGAGGATTTATCGTAGCTACTCAAGAGTCTGTGCAACTACGTCGGGACACGCAGCGCATGACAAATTGACACGTTAAAATTTTGATAAACATGCACCGAGTTAGTTACGATAAATTCTCACTCACCGGTAAACAAATACTACGCAGATACATTTTAGATACGATAGCATAAGATAAAACGTCAGTGTATAAAAGATAATTTGATTAGATACAGAAATCTCCGTTAAGAATCCCGAATCACAGTTATCTTTAAAAATGCTAACCTGAAAGAACGCAGTTAAAATTTTAAAACAAAAATTACGACTAGCAACATAAAATTATCCAGGGGCGTTGATTAAAATTTCAAATGCAACTAAACATAAAGAAAATGACAAGGGCTTGGTTCTAACTCCTAAGTAGGAACTTAGGAGTTAGAACCAAGCCCTTGACCGGGTTGCCTCATAGCAGGATTTCGCAGTAACATTGTTTCCTTCATTCATGCTAATGTGGCATGAAGGAAACAAATGTTGCTTTTGATAACAAATCCAGAAAGGGGAGCCCCTTATAGCGATACGTGATGAAGGTAGAGTTCATAAGGGATCCAGTGATTCGGGGCCTTGAGTTTGCGTCTTTGGGTGTCCCGGTAGCACAACGCGTGCGTGATACACTCAACGAAATACATTGTTTATCAACTGAAGATATGATAATATGTACTCCTGTCTTCCTTCACTGATAACGACCGCGCCCCTACAATTAAGATTATCGCGACATGATTAACAGATTACGTCCGACCTCAAACTGCGCAGTGTTTGGCTTGTACTACTTCTACTTTACAACTTATCAAGGAACACTTTGGCTACCGAATTTACTAACTGGCTTGATTATTTAGGTCACGCTAATCGCTATCTTAAAGGAATTCGTAAAATGTCAAATTAAATGTGAAAAGTTACTCAATGACGTCTGCACCTCTATGTATCAATAGCCGTTATCAAATGCACGTTTGTTGACAATTATACGCGTAATGTGTCGCGAACAAACGCTTTCCATTCATTAGAGATAATGATGTACCAATATGTTGTTGTTTTGTTTCAAATGGGACGAGTCGCGATATCGTGCGGATTACATCCAAACGCTTTGGACCTATGCCCTTCTGTTGCACAATTGTCACAAAAACACGGTTATTCACACATCTATTTTTAACTGTCTCTATTTTGAAACAAGGTAGACAGACCAGTCATCTAAGAAATATACCTAACATTTTTATAGTCGACTGCGATAATATTTACACAATTTACAACGTCGTTTTCGCTATCGTCAAGTTTATTCTGAAAATATACAGGGAATGATAAAAACAAGGTACATTTTATAAGCTGTGATTGGCTTCTATAGAATCTATACCTTGGGGTAAGGCTTATATTATACATTTATAAGGCTAACGTAAGACAGGCGCATCTAGAGATTTTTCAACGGTATGAAAAGCCATGTCAGATTCCTACGGGCGGTTTAATCTCTGACACGAGGTTTTTCATCAACCATACGATGAAGAAGAAGTAAAAGTACCTACACGCATTCGAAATTTAAAATTCGCGTACAATTTGTATCGATGCACATTATTTTTCACAGTGCGTTCTATGCCTAACGGTTTTCGATCAATCGAGTGGGTCGCATAGAAAACGACATTACTTGCAATCACCATACGTACATGAATATGCAGAGATCCATCAGCATGCTAATACATTCACCTGACCGCATCCTCGTGGCGTCAATTACGTACACGACGTATTTACGCCAACAACGCACTATAACTTGATTTTCGTCACAAAGAAGAAAGGCTTAAGTTTATTCAGTGTCATTCTTAACTAGAGAAACTAAAACATGTATGCTAATACCAATTACTATGCCAGCATAAGAAAATATCAATCAAAAAATTTTCACTTGATCTCGCGTTCAAGAAATGCACACGTGCATTTGGGTTTCGGAAAACTAAGTTTAATTAATTAACATCTCTAATGGTGTCTGCTAATGTCACGCACATTTGTATAAGTTTCAATACATCATAAAATGAAATAAACTTCTGCAACATGATCATCGTCCTAAATGTATGAATTTCAAATTGTGTCCATACTATTACTCTTTGTTAAATTCATTTGTAAATATTTGACGAATATGTGCTATATAATAACAGTTGAATATATTCGCCACCGTTTACATTAAATAATAAATCAGCCTTTACTATTCGCTAATCAGGGCGTATTTAAAAAAATGAAGTCATATTATACGTAAAAAAATATCAGATTTTTCAAAATCTCCTTGCCTTAATTTGTAAACTGTAATCTTATAAATGCATTACTTTTAATATTCGAGACCCTTGACTAGCGAGTGTGACACGCACTTGACTTTTTTTTGCCCTTAAAACGTTGGATAATCCCTGGAGATTTCGGGCGCTATTACGCATGTGTTGATCTTAATAAAACTTATCTATAGTTTTAGGGAACTAAGATTGTTTGAATAACATATCTTCCTAAAATACCTTAATTCACGAAACAATCTTAAGCCTGTAATCAAAGCTCATAGGCCGGTGAGCGTGGCCTCTGTCACGTACCTATTGTCCTACTTCTTATTTATTACTATTTCTGTAACCACCCTTATCTTTATTGAACATCAATAAATAGTGATTAGCTTTTGAAATAGGTACATGCCAGTTTAATTATAGATTGATAATATTCGACGCAGTTCTAATAATTATGATACTTCGAAGAATTATAAAGTTTTCCACGCCGCGCGCCGTTCTTGAAATATCTGAGAAAAAATTTTTAGTCAACATTAGTAAAAGGTAATTCTTTACCTCGAAGCTTTTAATTAATGTTTAAACATTGTTATGAAAGTATTAATTATAAGGACGCAATGGTTTTAAAATGAAGTCCACATAACCTCGATATATATAAGTATTTAAAAAAAAGCACAATTTTCATGAAATAATTTTAAGACTAAAAATATACCGGTAATTTCTATAGCAATGTATTTGCTTCAATGCTGTGTACTCTGAATTGATTTAAATACAAATATTCAAAATGCTGTTTAAAAAAATCGCATATTTAGAAACGTTGATGTTAATTTTGCATCTTATCTTACCTTACAACAGGTTAATAAACTTGGGATAGTTGTCAAAGAAGATAAAGAACATACACAAGTAATTCTCACGTCAGGTAACGATAACAGTTCACACTCGTTTCATGTAAATATTGATTTAATGTCAACTTTATCACAGATGCAATACAACAACACTAACAACTACAACTATTCGTTACCATGTAACCAAACTATTAAGAAATTGTTCTACCAGTATCAATGGTCACAAATATGTTAATGATGACAAAAACACAAACGCTTCATAGATGTGGAGAAATTATGCATATTTAACATTCCTGCGTGGGCATCTGTTGGCTAATGTAACAGTTCCGTAAACCACAAAACGTGATCAACTAGATAATTATGAATGGCTATATTATATTAAATTTACTTATTGTCAAATATAATTATTAGTATAATATTTAGATTTGACAAGTAGTGAACCGTTTATCGAAGTAATCGCGACCAAGTGCTTTGCGCTGTGCGCGCGTGCAAATATTGTCAATGTCTCTTATCGTGCAAATGGGTCGTTAACAGGTGATGTTCAAACACGCCAAGCTCTTGAAATATGTTCCTCCCAAACACACATAAATATAATTAGTAATATACGACCTCGTCGAGGCTGCGGAAGATTAAGGGTGTGTAAAAACTATTACGTAACCTACGTTTAAACCTGATACTCCTTAATCCTCGGGCCCACAAAAAATAGTGACGGGATCCTGTTTAGAAAAGAGCCAGGAGATGCGCGGGCGCGGGGAGCGGGCGCGGCACCTCCGAGGCGCGCCACTCTGCCGCCGAATAAATTATGTTCTTTGGCCAGTATCACGCGCCGCGCGCCTCTCGCATACCCCTCGGGACCTTATCGATCGAGTTGGATAATCCTAGAGGTCGCTAGATCGCCGGCGCCTGCGCGCTGTGCGATGACGACCTTTCGCCCCGGCAGCATGATCGGAACCAAATGCCATTTGCAATAGTCACGACAGAATTGTTTTCCGATATCTAGGGGGCGTAGCGCGCGTGCTGTTGCCTGTTTTTGTTAATTACTTTCCCGCTATTCGTCATCTGTATCTAGACGATCTTATTAAATCGCGATTTCCTCATGCTGACGATGTTTCTTATCGTTTAATCCAATTCGGTCGATGGACCTGCCGAGCCGAGTTTATTCATATCTTAAACAAGATTGAGTGCGATCCGATGTTCCACATCGAATTCATCTTGATCGATTGCCCTTTTACTCGTATCTTTAACAAATCGATTTATACGATCGCTTGCAATTGCAGTACTCGCAGGATCAATTCATTCTCGTGTACATTAGCCGATACCAGGAACATCTGCGCACTTGCCGAATCTAAGGAACTAGTTTTGCACGTGCGGAGAACAGACACAGCGACCTATTCCCGTAATATCAACAAATCAGTTAAGTATTACGTGAAAGTAGTTTGTGCTGTTGATGAGGTTCTAATGACATGAACACCAATTTAAATCGATCACCACGAGAGACGCAATGATATCTGAATGTGTTCTGTATGTGTCTAATCGCGATCCGTATTAGACTAATAACTACCATTATTTTCAAATTGATGTCGCATACGGGACACGAGAACAATAGTGTCCTTTTGTGTGTAATTTGAATTCATATCAGTAATTTGCATACGTTTTGGCAATCGACACGTGCCCCTATACGTCATGTTCGGACATCCTTGACGTGCATTAACGGGCAATGGGGCCCACAGTATTTATGACAATTCGCTGTATTGAGAGCACGCCATGTGAACCATGTATGGACAGACAACATGCTGCTCCTGCAACTAGATGCCTTAGACCTATCAGCAAATCTTAATGACGACACGGGACCACCCTATCTATACACAAATGCAATTTGTTCAGTTACAGTACTTAACGACTAGGGAGATGGTTATGAACACTAAAGTCGAAAAGGAAAATAAAATACAAGATGTGTTGGTCGTAAAAGCGTCGGATTAATAGCGTTCCGGTTAGTTAGCTCCGTAAGGGTTTATTGCTTGCGTTTCTCTAATAACATGTGGAAGTAAGAGTATTAGTGCTCCTCGTAAACTATAAAAAGCATTAGCTTCCGACAGATGTTTGATTTTTAGAACTGTCAAAACCAACCCAAAATATCTTTTTCTTTAACTTAATACGATAAACCAGTTACGATATTTGCTGATCTTTTGTTCTTGTCTAAAAGCGTTTAAACTAAATGAAAGGATTCTCTTGATACTTTATCAGCATGTTGTTTCTTCTTTGCCTCATTCCGAAAATAATAATTCTCTTATGAGTATTCAATTGGTTCTTTGTTCTTATTATGTAGTTTACATTATCATATTGGGTGTTGTGATATATTATATTCTTGTTGATCGGGCGCAGTATTTGCTTAATACATTTGTAACTAGATCATAATAAACAATTGCCAATGTAGTGTAGGCGTCAATGAATCGCATCGCGCTCCACATTTGTGTATCTGATGAGTGTTGTGCGATCGCGGCTCTCTGGTCGCCGGCGCGCGTTATCTTGCGGAGCCATGTGGAGGCTGTGCAGCGGTGCATACTGCACGGGGCGGAGGCGGCGCGGGGCACAGGCCCAGAGGGACGCCCGCTCTTGCTCCACCCGTCATTCGCGCCGTGGGCGTCGCTCCGCCGACACGTACTACGCTCAGTACTGTCCACCGGCGGCTCGGTGTCGCGCGTGAACTATAACGTCTCCCGTGAGACAGCGTGCGTTGTGACTGTCCACATATAATCTCGGTGGTGTAAAAATAAAGCCGGCGACAGACGGCGGCGTCCCAAGTTATATTTAAATGATAGCACGGACGCGGGGCCGGGCTCGCCTCGAACGCACTCCGACGGCATGAGACGAAGTACGTGCAACGCCTTAGTTCGACACCTAAACCAGATCGTAAATCAAAGCTGTAGTTGCCACCTGCAAGCCTGAGTATTGCGTTTCCTCCGTCCGACGTTGCAAGTGATCCTACACCCTCCTGACCTCCTACACACACCTGAGGACGATTCTGCTATGTATCTGTTTGTTTGATAAGTGTTTGCATCTTGGGACTGGAGTTGTGATCTCGCTGTGATTTACTTTCCGCCTTTTGAACGGATCTGCAGCTAGTTAAGGATGTGGACGTTGAATCATTCATAGTTTCCTGTCTTTGTTGTATTTATATTATCTGCATCGATGTTTGTGTCTCGTAGTAAGTAAACTGATGTTGATGTAATCATCAACGTATATTTAGAAGTCTATTTGGGATCACTGTTGAACTCCAATGTTTGTGTTACCAATATATAATGTTTGTATAAGTCATTCACGACTCGAGCGCATTGATTCATAGTTGTTACCTCTCGTATGTGTAAGTTTCCGATTTCCTCTTTACCTATCAGTATTTTTTATTTACTGGAAGCAACTTTATAGCTGTCAAGTTAGTCTTATTGTTATTTTGCACAATTCAAATAATAAATTATAACTATTTTTCAATTACTTTTATATTTAGTTTAGTTTAATAATAGGTCCCATTACTTCCCCAAACTATAGAAATATTTTAAAACGTATGAATAAATCAGCCAATAACTATTCCACTACTGGGCAAAGGCCTTTTTCGTCTTTAGAAATCGAGGTTAGATGGAATAAGTTTAATGGAATATACCTACCTAGAGCACCCCTTGGTGCTCTACATATCTATACATTAATATGTAATCTGGTGCTATACATTAATTTGTAAATAAAAATTGAAGTTATACGAAACTATATGTAGAAATACGTAATAAATATTTAATAATTTCACTGACTTCAAAATACTAAAAAGCTAGAATTAAGGCAAACTTTCGTAGTAATAGTATACATTCTTTGCTTTCGTTTTGAAATCGGTACCATAGTAGGTACTATACCAAGATAACCAAAGCATAGGATGACTTAAATAACTTACTAAAATCTGGAACTTTATATGACTTAGCATCGATTCCAAAACGATCTTATGAATTTCTTCTTTAAGTTAATTTTGAAGTTGGTCTAATTTTTTCAAACTACTAGCCAGATTTTCTGCTTTTCGGGCGCCGGGCGTTCCGAAATATCGAAGAAAGGAGATGTTCGCAATGAAAAACTATTTTCTCACCCTGAAATAAATATAAGGGGAGCTTTTAAAGTTTTATACCTGTGTTTATTGTAAAGGCGTTCTGTATCCTTCGGAGCGCGTCGGGTGTCGACCGGGGTAACCTGTTGCTAGCTGCTTGCAAAAAATATATGCTTCGATGCTGGATGAATGTTTAATGCCATTAATATTTATATTTCTGTTCATAATTCTTTTGTGTTCACATTCAGACGTAGCGTATCTTGTTAACATGATCAGATTATACGAACAAGAACCTACCACGGTATATTAATAAATTATTCAAGTTAATTTCACTTACTAACGTCCTTTATGTCGAACGTATGTGCAGTTTAATGTTCTGAGCTTAATCCAATTGCAAATTCATTCTAAACCAGTCGTATAGCCTGAAATATATGCAGTAGGTGGTATGTCACTAGAATTTCCTACTTCAAAAATATTATCAGTAGTTATTTAGTTGATTGAATAAACGATCAGTGATTTTAGGGAGTGGACCAATCGGTACAAACTTGTCGATCGAGATATTAATGAATGTTTGAATGCCAAATATATCAAACACCTGCAGCCAAATTGCCATTACTATTTAAATGCGGAATAATATATTAATGAATCAAGAAATGTTAGGCGCACCTAATAGTTGGAGACTTGGTAGTCATTAGCGCGTCGGGTCACTTGAGTAATTATCTTGTATCTGTCTTGAATCGACTGTCTCCCAGCGTTTTTAATTTCGATTTATTTCAATATTAAGATATTTTTTTGTGTCTAATGTATTCTTAGCTTTTTTTCCTTTAATCCTAGTCTCATTCCAAGTTCTCCTTGATCTAATTTTCACTTCTTAGAAATATCTTTATACGCTAATCTTTTATTGCAAGACGTTCATTAAAATTCTTATCGCCATCAATAACTTTTCTTTTAGCTTATAACGCGTTGTTTTTGCATTTTTTTTTGCAAGAATTAAAAACTAAGATGTCAAAGTATCAATGTCACAGCATTAAAGTGGTCTAAGCATATGGTATATCGATATCTAATGGTCCTGTCCTGTGATAATTATGTAATTTACTATTGTAATTTTCGTCAGTTTGTCTACATACACTTCGGAAGTATCTATCGAGACCAAACTTATCATCCCGGTCTATTTTGGATTTCGTTCAGTACAATAGGTACAAGTACTCGCTTCTACAAAATCATCTAAAAGAGATTGGGTTTTATTTCGTTTTTGTTATTATTGTTTCGTGTTCATGTTTTCAGTCTTCATTTAGATTGCAAGGCATCAATTGATTTCCTACAACACCGTTCTGATCATTATTGAAGATGTCTTCTTTCAGTTCATTGTTTTTATCCAGATCTACAAACATGTCTTTCATTTATTATTTCAATGACTTCAGTTACATCACCTTACAGTTTCAATGTTCAATTCCTGTGGAAAGTTTTCTCACCTGTCAATGTATAAACATCGTTGTGTTACGTGTCCTTCTCATATCTGTTCCTTTTATTATCATTTCATCGCTATGTTATCTGAGATTGCGCACTGGACATAATATTGATAAATTCTGACTTCATTTGTATATCATTAAGGTATCTACGTATCTAGGTAATGATTATAAAATAATTTCTATAAATGGGTCTATGACGCCAAACGTACAAAGGTTTATATTTACTAATATCTAATTCCTAATAATGATGGGTAATAATAAATTATGGGTAATCATTTAGCTTCTTCTTCTACATCGTATGGGTTCAGGAACAACCCGGTGTCAGAGATTAACCCGCCCGTAGGCTTCTGACATGGCTTTACACACCGTTGAAAAATCTCTCAGATGTGCTGGTTCCTCACGATGTTTTTCTTCATCGTTTTAGCAAGTGATAATGATTTTTTAAAACGCACATAAATCCGAAAAGTCAGAGGTGCGCCCCTGGGTTTCGAACCTTAAGACCTTTGACTTGGCAGTTCAACGATCATATCACTAGGCTATCACTGCTTGCTCACTAAGCTTAATCACTTGGCGTGTAGTGTTGTAGTGGCCCTAGGTATTTCCTCAATAGAATAATATCACAGTAGATAAATCATATATTCTGTGATATTATCAAGTGTTGAAAGATTTTTTTCTTCCTTCCATAACCATGGATTCTAATTTGTTAAACGTAGGAACACAATACTCAGCTTGATCTGTAAAGGGCGCAACTTATAAAATCTCTATTTGATATTAGCTTCTCTTATCAGCTATCATTTGAACTAACATAATATATTCTGTTTATATTGTAGGTCGGGGCCTAGTGTGCGAGTGCCTCGGCACGACCTGCCCCGACGGCTCGGCAAACGGCACGTGTGTGACGCAGCCGGGCGGGTACTGCTTCGTGGCGGTTGAAGAGGTGCTCGATGACAATGGACTCGTTGTGCTGGACCGCACTGCCGGTTGTCTTCCTCCTGACGAGTCGGGATTCATGCAAGTAAGTATAGTACAAGTTAATGTGTTGTCAAGATAATTAAACTTTGTCGGTGTCAACCTTAAAAAATCGACATAGATATTTATTGTTTACTTGCTATTTTAAATAGGATGAACCAAAATCACCTCGATCAATTAAAATAACGTAATTATTTAAAAATGACGACACGATTTAATGCTCAAACATTCTTTATGTAAATTTTCAGTGCAAAAGCTCGCAAGTGCCACACCAACATCCTAAGATGATCGAATGTTGCTTCGAGAGCGACCTGTGCAACCGGCGGCTCCAACCGCAGCTGGCCGAGCCGCCGCCCGACGTGACGGAGACGCCCGGCCTGCACGGCGGCGGCGCCGGCTCGCCCACGCTGCTGGTGGCGGCCGCGCTGTGCGTGGCGCTGCTGGCGGCGCTGGCCGCCTTCCTGCTGCTGTTCCGGCGCCGCCGCCGCGCCGGCAAGCGGCCGCCTTCACCGCCCGCGCCGTTGGCCGACGTGTCGTCCGGCTCGGGCTCCGGCCTGCCGCTGCTGGTGCAGCGCACCGTGGCCAAGCAGATACAGATGGTTGAGTCCATCGGTAAGGGCCGCTACGGAGAGGTGTGGCTGGCGCGCTGGCGCGGGGAACGCGTTGCTGTCAAGGTCTTCTTCACCACAGAAGAAGCCTCTTGGTTCCGAGAGACTGAAATCTATCAGACGGTTCTGATGCGACATGAGAACATTCTTGGTTTCATCGCCGCGGACATCAAAGGCACGGGCTCTTGGACGCAGATGCTGCTCATCACGGACTACCATGAGAACGGCTCGCTGCACGACTACCTTCAGACCGTAGTGCTAGACACCCACGGGCTGATGACCATGGCCTACTCCATAGTGAGCGGCCTAGCGCACCTGCACATGGATATATTCGGCACCAAAGGGAAGCCGGCCATCGCGCACCGTGACATAAAGAGCAAGAACATTCTCGTAAAGCGTAACGGCCAGTGCGCCATCGCGGACTTCGGGCTGGCCGTGCGATACGTGGCCGAGCGCAACGAGGTGGACATCGCGCCCAACACGCGAGTGGGCACGCGGCGGTACATGGCGCCCGAGGTGCTGGACGAGAAGCTCGACGTCACCAACTTCGAGGCCTTCAAGATGGCCGACATGTACTCGCTGGGCCTGGTGCTGTGGGAGATGTGCCGGCGCTGCGCCACGGGCGACAAGGCGCAGGACGTGGAGGCCTACGAGCTGCCGTACCACGGCGTGGTGCCGCCCGACCCCAGCTTCGACGACATGCACGCGGCTGTGGTGCGCGCGGGCGTACGGCCGCCGCTGGCGCCGCGCTGGCGGACTCGGGAGCCGCTGGGCGCGCTGGCGCTGCTGATGGCGGAGTGCTGGCACGCCAACCCGCCCGTGCGGCTCACGGCGCTGCGCGTCAAGAAGACGCTGGCTAAGTTCCACACGGAGGCGCACGTGAAGCTCGTGTAGTGATAGTGCGCCGGACGGACGCAGACTGTACCTAGCTTAGGTTGCGAGTTAAGTTCCTCGGTAATGTTCTATTTATTTTACGATTCATGTGAAAATCAATAGCTGTAAAGCCCCATCGATGTAAAATTCAGTTTGACCACCGCTTTTGTTTAAATCTCAGTATTGTTAAGTTTATTCGGATAGCAGTTCACGTCACCAGTGAAATGATACTGTAATTATAATTATGAATAACTTATGAATGTTCCAGATGGAATCTCTCATCAACTCTTATATGATTTTGGTTTTAGTTGTTCTAAAGTAATGTTTTATTTTATAACTGTTACTTAGATTTAATGATGAAATGTTTTTATTGTGAAAAATTTGTTGTCTTCCGTTCGTATAAGCAATCGAAGTGTTCGCGCTGAGGCAGCTATGGGAGTGTAGATATGAAACAATACTCTTTACGTTTCTGTTGTAAATTAGGTCACTATTGTGAAGTACAGGAACGATCGCAGCGAGCCGCGAGCGACGTGTATTGTGATATTTTGACAATAAGACGCCTTTATAATCGTACAAAGTGTTGATTTCAAAATTGTCGACGTAGCCGTACAAAATGCATTTCATATTCACATGTTTGTCGGTACAGGTAGCCAATGTGGATTGTACTTAAACGATGATTAAAAGACTAATAGTAGTGTGTGAGTATTTAAGATAATGAGATGAAATAGCGCAGTGTCTTATGAGATGCCTTCGCAACGATTAGTATTAACAATTGTTTGTAAAGCGACGCACTTGGTCCGATGTGCCTTACGTTACGAGCCGTGCCTTGTGACATGAATAATAAATAACATTTTAAAACTATTGACCGAACAGATTAATGGTCTATTATTTCTGTAAATCTAAGGACCTATGCATACGACGACTTCGTCAAGCGCCGTTCGACGCGTTCCACGGAACCTGTGTTACCTGCACTGTAAAATATGAAAAGTGTTTTTATGATTAAATTATATTTGCAGCGCGTTTTTCACATGTGAAAAAGACGCCGTGTGTCTAGGCCCTAAATTGCTCATAAAATTAAATGTAATATTATAAATATTACATAAAATTACGTATTTTGTATTATTTTTTTATTAATTCAAGTAGCCTATGTTAGTTGAAAATATTTATGTAGACCAAGTGTTCGCGTAGCATTTACAAGTGCGCATCGCACCCTGTATACTGATGTGTAAATATAGGTAGCTGACATTTCATAGGTCTCTAATACATGTTAAGTTACAAATAAAACATTAATGGACATAGAATATGTTTGTTTGTTTACCCACCTCCTCCTACTACTAATCTAGTGTTGATTATCATTGTCACACTCGCCTTACCCAAGAACTACAGACTAGCTATGTTCAGCATCGGCAATTTTACGACTGCATCTATGCTGCATCGTGTTTGGCGATTTTCTGTGTTCGATTACCTACTGTATCGAAATCCCGTGTTTTAGCGATTGTTTCGATGCTTTAGGGTCAGCTCACGCTGCAAGTGATAAATTAATTAATAATACTGCGCCTATTAGAAGTGTATTCGCAATATCGTGTTGTATTACTGAGTAGTTTTGCATATTTTGTTTAGGGGCAATTTAATTCAGAGACTGATGCTGATGAAGCTGATGTATAGCTTGAGAAGAATTCTGTTAAAAATATAAAAAAAAGTTAAATGTGCTATATCCTTTGATTCGAGATGAATTTTAGAGGTACCCGGTGGCGGCGGCGTCTTAGGGTAACGGGCTCAATATTTTTGTTAAGTATCTACAAGCACATTGAGGTAGTAATATTATAGTTACTAAATATCTACTGGCATAACATTTTGAAGAAGTAATCTGTGATCTCGCCAACTGTTGATGTTTATCATTCTCTTGATTGAGAACTCGAGACAGAAATAGGTTAGTGTATCATAGGCAGTTGGGATGCTGAAAAAAAAACAAACTAAACAGCGCGAACAATCCAAATTATTATGTGGGGTGTTCTCCACTGCGGGAATTAGGATTTACCATTAGCGAAATGTGTGGTGGAAGCCGTGGATGTGGACCTTTCGACAAGTCGTGACCGGGATGATGATATAAATATTCTACTTTTACATAAAATCAGGTTTGGTCGCACTAGGCCGGAAGGTTTGGGTGGCTCCCGGGCTCCCACCAAGAAAAGATAACGAGCGTAATGATCAACAGATAAAAAACAATTAAGATGCCAAATATAATTTCTTATAAAAATACTACTTTCTACATAAGGAGGTCATAACGGTACTCGCGCTAATCTGATGCTGCTAAGATCATAGCTGAACCTAGTCTTTAGGAATATAAATGCGTGAAGTGCAAAGGTACATAAAATAAAATAAAATGTATGTACTTAATATGATATTTATTTTACTTATTTACATTCAGTCACAAATTACATTCACAGTGTCCATGCCAATCGCATCTTCGATAACCGCAACAGTCACTCTCACCTAATCTTATACAAATTATATTTATCTTCTATAAATCATAAAACAGTACTAACTATCTGTCAGCCAGTCAGTGGTACAAATAACAATGATTGCAACTGAGGGTTGGACAACTTGGCTAGTCTAGAATTAACCTAGTAAGGCGCATATCTTCTGGAAGGCGATGGTCCTCGCATACCCGGCCTATAAACAAAGAAAATTAACATTAGAACATCATTAATTAATTAATTCCTTCTTTGTCAACAACAATAATTAAATTGTCTTACCTTCTATCATCAAATGTGTCACGGCTGAAGTCTTCATACATTCTGTAATGAGAATAGAAAGATATAGATACCGACTTCAGTTTGTCTTGGTACAAGGTCAGGTCAAATTGTTATTGTTATGATGATGGAGTTGGCAAGTGAGGCTATAGTTTTACTTCTACCTAATAATGAATAGTGTCAGTTGTGTTAATAGAAAACTTACTTGTTATTACTGTTATAATAAGATACAGTAGGTATACATTAAACAACAAACTATAACATCTAGCCAATTGCTACAACATAGAATTGTACAATGCTAGTTATAGAGCAGAAATTAACACAACAACATTGACACAAGTCAGTTCTCACCCCCGGGACATTTGTGGTCCTTGAGGGGGACTTCTCCGGCTGTACATAGCATCATACGACGACCTCATAGATCCCATCCCGCTGCGCATCACTGGCAGGCTCGGCATTGGCGGCATCGGCTCTCGACGCAGCGGCGGAGACACGAAGTCCCCGCGTCCGCCGCGTGATGCTCCCATCTCTAGCCCGCGCGACGCTCCCACTGGGTAGCGGCGCTCGAACAAGTCACGTGGTGACTCGAACCTCGCACGGTCATAGTAACCATCATAAGGATCCTGCACATAACAAAACAGCATTAGTCACGGTCAACTGAGAATCATAAACTGATTGTTATTAGTCCATGTCAACAATGTATTTGTTTTAAGTGTGTAGCGAAGTGAGGAGCGAATGTAGCATCACCGAGCCCGATCATGTTATTTCGGCCCGAGATAGGAACCGCGTGCGAAGACAGACTCCACGCGCTCGGCCTACGTGATGCATCGAAAGCAGTCATATGGAATCCGGCGGTTCGAAAAGAAAGATAACGCGTTACCCCAAATCCTCCCATCATGCGATCGCGAAGGAAGGGCGGCGGCGGCGGCGGAGGGTAGGGGTCGCGGCCGAAAGCTCGATCGCGGAAACCGTTTCGGTCGGGGCCCAGCGCCTTGGGGCACTCCTTGGACCAGTGACCGCCCCGACCGCAGCGATAGCACTGCTCGGGGTCGCCCATGCCCGGCCGCTGGCGGACGCGACTCGTCGACATCTGCACCTTCATGGGCTGTCCGTCCACCATCATACCGTTCAGCTCTTTGATGGCCTCGTTCACGTCGCCCGACGCGTCCAAGTGCACGAAGCCATAGTTACGAACGATATCGCACTCGACGACCGTGCCGAACTTCTGAAACAGCTCGCGGACTTCGGGCGCGCGCGTCTTGTCCGTGAGGTTACCGACGAATATTTTTGTGGTCGGCGTTGACGGTGCCTTTCGGCTCTTGGCCGCTTCTATTTTGATCGCCTGTCCATGAACTATCTCTCCGTTTAAATTCTGAATGGCTTCGCGGCCGACTTGCTCATTTTCCATGTGCACGAAACCGTAATTTCTGACGATATCGCATTCTACGACCGTACCGTACTTTTCGAATAGCGGTCTAAGATCGGCGTCCGTCGTTTTATCGGAAAGATTCCCGACGAAGATTTTGAAAGTACCGGCGCCCGGCATTTTAGATTCTGAAACGCATACATAATTTGACGAAATGAGTTAGCAGCGTCCATGACAATGGAAGTTCGCAATACCGAGAAAAGTATAATAGTCTGACAGCGGGGCCTAACTTTTACCAAAACTTACCTTAGCACTGTTATTACACGTGAAAACACACAATAACGAGAAAATAACACACGGTTATTGAATTACAATATTTCTAATGCCACTTTATCAAGGCTAGGATATCAAGCACAAAATGGCGACATCCGTGACATGAACAATAGAAAGACCGAGAGTTTTTGAGTGTTTGGCGTTGCTTCGTGTTTCGTGATTTCGTCACCATCTGTGTCTATGCCCTTACGTTTCCGGCTGTGTGCAGACTGTGCACCTTAGAATAAACAGCTTGGCAAAAAAGAGTCTGAGGCGGTGACAGCTGGAACTAAAAATAAAAATCTTAAAAACTAAGTTTGTGAGTACTAAAATAACTTTTATGTGATTCATTTGATTGTAATTAATGACAAAAAACTAGTTTTATAAACATGTACAGCTTGGCAAAAAAGAATCTGAGGCGGTGACAGCTGGAACTAAAAATAAAATTTTTATAAACTAAGTTTGTAAGTACTAAAATAACATAAAAATGATTCATTTGATTATAATTATTGACAAAATACTCGTCATAGAAATATGTAAGCACTAAATAACTTGTTAGTAGTGTGAAAAGTGCGCCAGCGGCGCCCCCAATTTTTCCAGACTCTTTTTTGCCAAGCTGTAAGCACCACATAACTTGTAATTTTGAATTGTAGTATAAAAAGTGCGCCAGTGGCGCCCTCAATTTTTCCAGACTCTTTTTTGCCAAGTTGTAGGTACTCTAAGCTGTGCACAGATGAGCTAATAGCTGATGTGAACTTCTTGATCTTGTTTGTGGTCACGAAACAGTGTTTGCACAGACTTACTAGGGATACCGAGTGTTTGTCATTTTGCTTGTCATCTATTGTAAAAATACTATGCTATAATTTAAAGTTAGATAAAGCCAAGTTTAATTGGTAAATTCGTCTTATTTATGTATCAATTTATCTAACTTTAGTTTTATCAAACAATGTCTACAGAAAAATCAACTTCCGGTATAATCCGGTTATCGCACTACTTACGTCCTGAACGTTTTGATGTGGAGCCTGCTACAGCTGGGTCAGACCTGAAATGGACTCACTGGCGGTATTCTTTTGAAAACTTTTTGTCTGTAGAGGCTGCTTCTGCTACTGAAATTATTAAATATAGAATTCTCGTAAATCATATCTCGCCAACTATATTTAATCTTATACGAGAATGTATTGAGTATCGCGATGCCATCAAAATACTAAACGATGCTTACGAGAAGAGGAGAAATATTACTTTAGCTCGCCATCAGTTAACCTCTAGAAAACAGCAGATAGGAGAATCTATTGCTGAATATTCAAGAGCTCTCACAATACTCGCTTATGACTGTCATTTCAAAGCGGTTACTGCTGAAGAACACCAAAAAGAAACTATTCGTGCAACTCTCATTGCGGGACTTAACTCTAAAAGAATTAGGGAACGGTTACTAGAGAAAAGTACAATGACGTTAGAAGAAACTCTGAATTTAGCGATTTCCCTTGAATGCGCTGAAAACACTTCCCGTATTATAGAATCTAACGTGAGCACCGCTGCTGTTAATGTCGTTACTGAAGCAGTAAGTCAAGAAAAGCCACAATTACCAAATTTGTCCGCCGCAAACTATCAAAACAATCGCCGTCGATGCTTCTTTTGTGGTGGCAATGTTCATCAACGGATAAAATGCCCAGCGTTTAAAGCTGATTGTCAGAATTGTTTAAAACGAGGTCATTTTGCAAAAGTTTGTCGCTCCAGTCAACAGAACTCAAGTGCTGTTAACTCAGATTATAACCAAAATCCTCAAATGTCAACAATCTCAGCGGCATCTCCTTCAAGCCTGCGTCAAGCAACTATCCCCGTTACTGTCAACAATCATCATGCTGATGCGTTAGTAGACACAGGAAGCTCTATCAGTTTTATCAACAGCGACTTAGCACAAACTATGAAACTCAAAAGGAAACCTTGTAAGCAAGCCGTAACTCTTGCCTCTCTCAGCCATGTCTCATATGTTGATGGAATTTGCTATGTGACTATACAAATTTATCGTCATATCTATAAAAATCAACCATTGCTTATCGTAAACAATCTCTGTGCTGATATCATTATTGGACACGATCTTCTAAAGAATCATTCTTCTGTTGAACTCCAGTTTGGAGGTGATAAAGAACCACTGAAGATTTGCAATGTGCTGGAAGCCTCCGTTCCATCAGCATCTATCTTTACTAATTTATCACCTGAAATCAGACCTATTGCTATTCGCTCCAGGCGTCACTCGGAGGAAGACAAATCATTTATATCAAACGAAATATCAAACTTACTTAAGGACAACGTTATCGAACCAAGTGTCTCACCATGGAGAGCTCAAGTTCTAGTTGCTGGTGGAGGCAATCACAGAAAACGTCTAGTTATTGATTATTCACAAACTATTAATCGGTTTACTGATTTAGATGCCTACCCTTTACCAAGTATCGATTCTATGGTCACTCAAGTCGCAAAATATAACGTTTTCAGTCAAATAGATCTCAAAAGTGCGTATCATCAAGTACCAATACTTCCAAAAGAAAAGATCTACACAGCATTCGAGGCTTGTGGAAATCTCTATCAATTCACGAGGATTCCTTTTGGCGTGACAAATGGGGTCGCTGCATTTCAAAGGACTCTTAATTTTATTATTAACACAGAGAAGCTGAAAGGAACCTTTGCTTACTTGGATGACGTCACTGTCTGCGGAAGAGATAAGCAAGATCATAGTAATAATTTACGTAAATTCAAGGAAGCGGCTGAAAAGTACAAACTTACCCTGAACACTGATAAGAGCGTATTTGAAACAGAATCAATTAACATTCTGGGTTACACTATTCACCAGAATACAATTAAGCCAGATAAATCTCGACTAGAACCATTAATCAATCTACCTGCTCCAACAGATGCAGCATCCTTAAAAAGAACACTTGGGCTATTCGCTCACTACTCAAAATGGATTGAAAATTTTTCAACTAAAATCAGACCGTTAGTAGAAGTCACATTTCCACTATCGCAGGACGCCGTAAACTGTTTCAATAAACTCAAAGCTGATATTGCCAAATCAGCCCTCGTCGCGATTGATGACAAAGAATTATTTTCTGTCGAAACTGATGCTTCAGAGTATGCAATTGCTGCAACTCTAACACAAAAAGGTCGTCCTGTAGCATTCTTTTCACGTTCACTAAACGATTCCGAACGTCGTCAGCCTTCCATAGAAAAGGAAGCCAGCGCCATTGTAGAAGCCTTGCGAAAATGGCGTCACTATTTAATCGGTAGACACTTCTTGCTAGTTACCGATCAGCGATCCGTCTCATTTATGTTCAATCAGAGGCACTCGAGCAAAATTAAAAATGAAAAGATAGAGAGATGGCGCTTAGAGCTGTCTTGTTATAAATATGACATAATTTACCGACCAGGGAAAGATAATTTAGCTGCTGATGCTCTCTCTCGAGTGTGTGCTCTTATAAATTCTACTTCTATCAGACTGTCAGAACTACATAACTCCTTGTGTCATCCAGGAGTCGCAAGGATGTATCACTGGATTCGAACTAAGAATTTACCGTACTCTATTGATGAAGTTAGAAAGATGACTGCTGCGTGCCCAGTTTGCGCTGAAATAAAGCCTAGATTTGTTAAAAATGAAGGACATCTTATTAAAGCGACAGCCCCTTTTGAAAGACTTAACATGGACTTCAAAGGCCCTCTTCCAAGCAATACTTCCAACAAATATATTTTAACAATTATCGACGAATACAGCAGATTTCCCTTCGCTTTTGCTTGCAAAGATGTTTCATCGGAAACTGTCCAAAAGTGTCTTAAAGAACTATTCTTTTTATTTGGGACTCCAGCTTACATTCATTCTGACAGAGGTGCTTCATTCTTATCTGATGAATTGAAGAAATTTCTGACATCTCTTGGAGTCGCTTGCAGTCGTACGACCCCTTACAACCCCCGGGGAAATGGCTTAGTGGAGCGTCTAAACGGAACACTTTGGCGAACTATTCAATTATATCTCCGCTCCAATAACCGAGACATTGCCGAATGGGAGAAGGCAATACCAGTAGCACTTCACTCTATTAGATCCTTGTTGTCTACTGGTACTAACGCTACACCACACGAAAGAATGTTCAACCATCCCCGTCGCTCTTTAAATGGTCAGTCTATGCCAACTTGGTTATTAACGCCGGGACCTGTATATATGAAAAAGAACGTCAGGAACTCGAAATATGATCCAGCCGTTGAAGAGGTTGAACTTCTTCAGAGCAACCCTGATTACTCTTACGTGAGATTACCAGAGGGACGCGAAACAACCGTTTCAAACAGACGTCTGGCACCAGTTCCAGTTACTGAAGACATTCCATCTGATGATGAGTATCTGACGCCTGACACAGAGGAAGCTCGATCTCCTGAACAAGATCCCTCTCCCGGTTTAATGGTGGAAGACGTCCAGCCCCGTCGTTCTGCTCGACAGCATCGACCGCCGTCTTACCTTCAAGACTACGTCACGTCTTAAAAGAATGGCAGGGTGAATGATGTGAACTTCTTGATCTTGTTTGTGGTCACGAAACAGTGTTTGTCATTTTGCTTGTCATCTATTGTAAAAATACTATGCTATAATTTAAAGTTAGATAAAGCCAAGTTTAATTGGTAAATTCGTCTTATTTATGTATCAATAGCTAAATATATGAAAGTTCTATCTTGTTTTGGGCATTCATGGTTACGAAATAATATTGGTAACTTTCAATATTTATTACATGATAATACATAGATTAAATATTTTTTCCTGATCAATGATTTACAGCTTGTCAAAAGTGTCTGAGGCGGTAACAGCTGGAACTAAGGCTAAAACTAAAAATAAAAATCTTAAAAACTAAGTTTGTGAGAACTAAAATAACCTTAAAAATAACTTACGGAGATTCACTTCATTTTAATTGATGACAAGAAATTCGCCATTGAAATACACATTATTGTACATTGAAATATTTCTCATGTTTTACAAAATAAACTTTATCTTTATCTTTATGAAAAGTACGCCACTGGCGCCCCCAATTTTTGCAGACTCTTTTTTGCCAAACTTTACAGATCTTTTTTTTTGTCTAGCTTGCTTGCTATGCTACTAATATATTAATCTGTGATTTGGTCTCTACCTTAGAATATCTTTACGTTGACTGCCATTGAAAAGCTAAGATTTCTCCGTTGACTGAAACTTCCGTTGTATTGACTGAGACTTATTTCTCCTTAGAGGGAGGAAGTATCTATCTCAGTCATAAAGGAAGTATTGATTTCTCTAAGGATTTCTCAGTCAACGGTTGACTGACTGACTCATTGAGTTAATAAATATTGACTTAAATATTTTCAACCACAGACTACTTAGAGATATTACGTTTTCAACTCTACAGTTTGGCAA
Source organism: Protodeltote pygarga (assembly GCA_936450705.2). Classification (NCBI taxonomy): domain Eukaryota; kingdom Metazoa; phylum Arthropoda; class Insecta; order Lepidoptera; family Noctuidae; genus Protodeltote; species Protodeltote pygarga. Next base: position 1,048,312 of record OW388264.2, on the reverse strand, counting down.
AAAAGAGTCTGGAAAAATGGGGGGCGAATTCAGCATTACAAGTTATTTGGTACTTACATATTATAGGATGATTTTTTTGTCGTCTTATATAATCTAATGAATCACTTTTAAGTTATTTTAGTACTCATAAACTTACCATTTAAGATTTTTATTTTTAGTCCAGCTGTCACCGCCTCAGACTCTTTTTTGCCAAGCTGTATGTTTTTTAAAATGGTAACCAATGGCTTTAATAGCATGGCAATGGCACAATGGAATGTACAGTCAACGGGCATGTAGCATTTTTTTCGTTTTTTATGGCAATACTTTGATTGACAAATAAAGACTGGCAACAAGACATCTTTACTGTCAAATGCGACACTGTCTGTCGACGTTTATTCGTAGAAAAATATTGGTTATTTCAGGTTTAAATCAATTTCTCATTGTGAAAATAGTGTTTATATGGCTACCATTAAATCTTAATTAATTGGTGACACCCGATCTTCTGTTGGTGAGTACAATACTATATCTTCATTTCAGATAACGTGGGATGCGAAAATAGATCAAATGGCATTTTGAATTATTAAATTATTGTGGCTGTCGTTGTTACTAATTGTGTTGTCGGTGATAGTTGTCTGTTGTGGAATGCGGCGGCGGCATCGATGTCTGGCTGTTGCCGACGTAAGTTTAGTGTCAGAAGAGTGATAGGAATTTATATCGTGTACGTAATGTATGTATATTTTGAGATCTATTGATAGCGATACGACGTCGGTGTTATGATACCAAAGTCAACTGAACGAGCCGTAGATTATATGGCTTCTACTTACCTAAATTATACGAGGGGATTTGTGTTTTTAGAATTAATTATCAATCTTATAAATTGCTTACATTGTGTCGACTATTGCATTAATATTCCAAATGATTCTTTGTTTTTATATTAATAAATATTTAAGGGAGTTAGTATAATAATATAAAACCATTTTTGCTGATTAATAGCTTTTAGTCAAAGCCAAGTACCATAATTTTATTATTCTAATCTCTAATAAGAGTGCTGTAAGTTTTAAGCCTACCTTTGTTTTTGTGTCTCTCTATGATGTTAAAACTAAAAGCTGTTTTAATGAGGATGATTCTTAAGTTTTAAGTATCAGAAGTCACGGCAAAATATTTTTTTGTTAACACTTTGAATGCCGTTCAGCAGATATAATGCAAATTCTATTGTTTCGGGTCACAAACTCACTACTTACCAGCAGGAGCATGCAGTTCATATAGGCAAAAAGGCACTGCCTACCCTACCTATACCTGCCTACAGAATTAGTGAAACTAAGCAGGATTTGTTTCTACTGCCTACCCTGTTGTAAATGTCTGTGCACACCCCTACTGACCAGTATGGCTTTTAGAGTCTGTTCTGTAGTATTATTTTAATATTGTGGTACTTATCATCCTTTTGTGAAACAAAAGGTTTAACTGAGAAATGCTTGATTGATTGATTGATGACTTGACACTTGGCAGCAACCACTTGGTTCATGGCAAATCAAAAATTTTGCTAAACAGTTTGTTAAGGCATAGGGATACACTAAGAATAGATGTTTATAACTGAAGCTTATGAGGGTGAAGTCCAGAAGAGTAAATTGTATTTAAAATCTTGTAATTATTGATTTCAAATCAAATGTTGAAACACATAGGTATTTTTTTATAGACTGTCGGATACAAAAAAAATGGGGTGAAGGTTTTTTAATTCTGAAAATTATATTTTACCTATGGTACCTCAACAAACTGAAACACAACCTCATTTACAAATTGAATAGTAGAGCTTAGAAACATTCTATAAAGTTGAAATGTTGTAGAACAAAAAAAAATGTTTATTGCGTGATTTGTTTTATGTATAATATAATCAGAAATACCTATTTGTAAGATAAGGCAATAAAATTGTTTTGTTCATAATTATCAAATTACTTTGTAAATATCTTGAATTACATTAGAAGAACAAGGTGGTAATTTGTGAGATCGTAATACATTAATAGGCATTCCATTATAAGTGTGGGGAAATCTTTTTAGAGAATAGATTTTAAGAAATTTTTGCATAAAAATTGATATTTTTTTCTAACATTAATTGATTTTTTCGATATTCTTTTGTTTTTCCGACATTAATTTGTTTTTCCTTCATTAATTTGTTTTATACAACATTCTTTATTTAGATGTTAAACCATTAAAATTGATTAAACTTCTGAATAAATCCCCATGGAAATTACCAAGGAGCTCAGTGGTCAATTTTTTCCTATTGGACTATTCGCAGTACTACTGGTAATACCACAGCCAATAAAAAATCCATTTGCCCACAAATTAAATGAAACAATAGAAAATCTTTTGTTGCCAAAATGGTTTCTCTGCCAATATCTGTGCATATTAAATCACATATAATTGATCAATGTAAATTATGCTGTTGGAAACTCTCTTCAACAAGAGTAGATTTCAATAATTTATATTGAAATATATTTCTGAACCAAACTGCATAATGTGCTCCATATCATTTCTTACTCAATTGTTATAAGTAGGTTCTTTTTTAACAGGAAAATCCTACAGACCTTGTGTTACAATTCTTTGTCAACTTTAGAATGTAATCTATACAAAACATAAGACATTTTCCTCTGTACTAGAGTCACAATAGCTGTTCGCCGCACGCGGCACTGAAATCAATGTCCTTTCATGAAACACCCCCGGAGTATACAGTACATCGGTGGTTTACCTACATAGGTTTATTATGTTACGCGTTCTGCGGCCGCAATGAATGGCGTCAGTGGATAGGATCGGAGCTGTCATGTCCGGTGTGTTGGTGCGGGGGTGCGAGAGGGAGGCACGGTGCGAGCAGGACGCGCGTCGCTCGATACCGCTCGTATTGTTGGGGCGTCCCTCGCCCCGCGCCGCTTTCAAGAGGGTTATGTAATTTAGGCGAGGCCCCGAAGTTAGCGGGAGTGAGGAGATTCCTACGAGTGTGCGTAGGTAAGGTATCCCGTTTCGTAATGGTTTCACAGGGTACCCTCTCTTAATAGAACTAAGGAGCTAAGATAATAATTGCCGGCTATTTTGTCTAAGGAAACAGTTATTATAATCTCATGTCTCCTCATTATATAAGTTAGAACTTGAATATTTATTTAAATAAATATACAAAAATGTTTCGTCTTTATTAGCCCGTTATGGGCTCTGAGCGTTCTGATTGATATCTGCAACGCAACTTCTGGCGTTTGCTTACGAATACTGTTATATATCGCTCGCTTCAAAGCCAAGCCTTACACCTCCATGGGAAATGGTAGGAATGTATCCCCGCTACTATAGTAATTGGCTCGTGATATTCGCAATTTGAGACACAATATGCCGTATTGTTTTACGTAATGTACTGAGAACAGTATCACCGTCATTACCTTGGTCATCTTCACTGTCTAGGCTACTACATAACACTGCCATGTCTAACTTAAGAAAATTCCCTCAGCTCTAACATTTTAAATAATTAGTCTATCTACGCAGATACCTTCAATTTATTTAATGTAAAGAGTTTGTGTCTAAATGATAAATTTATGCGTAATCTAAAGTTTGCCGAGAAATATAGAATTAAAATCTCGTTGCAGACCTGTACTCCGGCTCCCTGAGGACTCATTACCAGTTCTACCTTCTGTTTTATATCCCACTACGTCATCTAAGTCGCGGCGAATGTAAAAAAGTTAACTTACTCGCAGTTTTTATGTCCATTTTTGTCCGAGGTCTCGTAGTCAGCCGCAGAAAAAATCTCTCTAGCGTCGGTAACATTGTCCATTTGGATTGTTTTGTAAAAAAAGTATAAAAACTTAGATGAATCATGGGTGACAAACATGTAGCTTTTGTTGGTTTCGGCAAAAAATCGATGTGAAATCTAGTGTGATTCATTTGTGACTAGATAGGTGGTAATGGTCCCTGAGCTCGGCGTATCGTTAGGTAATTGTTGTGGAGCGGCGCGCGGCGTGCCTCCGTAGATAATCTTTTTATAGAGCAATCACATGAAATGAGCCTGCGAGGAGCCTAAGAGGTATATTTTGTGGAATTGGAACATGAGTCTATGAATACTGGCATGTATGCGGAGTTAACGTCACGAATAATTCCGGCGGATAAAACAGATCCGAAGTTATTTATTCACAACGTTAAGGAAAGCTTGAAAGGCATCACGGGTGGGTTAAATTGCATCTGTTATAAGTCCTCTTTATTTTACTTTTCTAAATACATAATTTTCCTGTGATGTGTGCATTTTTGAGGACCGAAATTAATTGTTTTAGACGGGTTGGGCTTGGTACATTTAAACAAATCACAATTGAGGTAATTTTAGAACATTACTCAGGTTTAGAAACACCTCGGTGCCCGGAAGTAAAGTTTCACGAACCCTTGTCAGACTTTCATTCTATTCGTTGGCTTGAAACATAACAGAAACATGTTAGATGGAAAAGTTAGGAGTTCGTTCAAGTGAAAGATATGGGTTTGTTCTGACGCATACTAGAATCAGACTTGCAAACTAATCCATAGTTAGAGCCTTATTTAATATTTCTATGGTTAGAGCAGATTTTTTTTTAAATCTGTTTTCTTTTTTTCTGCCCTCCTGACCGCCAAACCTGACGGGCCAAAACTCTGGAACTTTATCAGGAAAATTCCTGGCGTCTTGTAACCTTAGTTGAGACTATCTATTGTCAATTCTGACTTTCAAAGCGGCTGGTCGATAAAACCAGTAGGTCGGTTAAACCGATTTTATCTTTCTATTTTTTTAAATTTCTCATAAACATGTTGAGTTTTTTTTACTAAAACATCAACCACATTAGGATTATTTTCCGTATGGTAGGTACGATTTACAGACATAATTTCATAATGCACTAACACTCAGACTGAAACAAATATAATTATGTAAATCACACAGATATTTGGCTTGGCCGTGCGGAAATCGAACCCGCGACGAATTGGTAAACCGCTGCACCAATAGTGTCGTCAAACAGTTTTCTTAGTTATAATTATGTATTTTTTAATTAGAGGATTTTCGCTGGTCATCGCGTTTTTTTTTTGCGAAAAGCAAGTTATAACATCTTTTATGTTTTTCATAATGAGTTTCCTTCAAGTCGCAAAGATCCTCAGGGCAAGTTTGTTAAAGACTGGTCTAACTTTCGGATCGATGGCCATTGGTCAGTCACCCCTAGATAAGACTACTAGTAGACAAATGTATCGATTAATGCAATTTACTTATTCTATTGTTTGTTTCCGTCATAATATTTTTGAAAGTGAAATTAGAATCATTTAATGTAGAAACAGAAGACAGTAAAAAACTTTTTAGGTTCCTTTTGTCTATTTCAAATGCCCGCGATCAGCTGATAAAGTATGGAAAGGAAATTTATTTTCATCCTTTTACCTTGCTATACCAGCCCATGACCATTTATGTAGCGGAATGGTCATGTTAAGCCACGATAGCGATAATAATACACTACAACATAGTTCAGTACCATTTCCTCCCCTGTTTTTGAATCGATTTTTTTTGTGTAGTGCCTATAACGAGCTTTAGTGTTATGAATAAAAAAAAAAAAAAAAATACGGGGGAATTTTGACCAACAGGCAACCTCTAATATTTATAATTGGCTGACAGCAGTTTTGATACCGCCCGGAAACCGCGTTCATATTTATGCGCTGAATCATCACCTTCTCTACATCAGCCTTATCTGTTACGAAACGTGTCGTGGATTACAATGAAAGTCATTGTAGTTATTTATTTAATTACTAATTATTAAGTCATATTTGCTTGCTTCCTTTCAATATTGTGTGAAGTCTTTATCTTCAAATCTTCCTATTCATGTTAAAATCAAAATCAAAATCAAAATCAAAATATTTTTATTCATGTAGACCAGTTTTAGGCACTTATGAATAGTCATAATTCTAATAGTATTATAGGAGTGACTCTAGTTGCCAGTTCCAAGGGCAGCCTACCCCTCATGGAGAAGAATCTGGCAAGAAACTCCATGGTTGCTCTTTTAAATAATGGCTTACAATATTTTTGGATACATTGTTCTGAGATGTTATGTGAGAACAATGCGAGTCAACTAAACATAGGTACGCGCCTTAGATATACATATACAAAGTTGATACGACAGAGGGGCTTTTCTTTAAACTACATATACTAGGTACCATTTTCAAGCTCTGTACCAAAAATCAATTAAATAGGAGCAGTAGTTTAGTCGCAAATGATTTTTTAAGTTTTTGCTCCGTTTGAACACGATGTATCTTTCCTAACAGCTGATTATGTCTAGACCCACAGGTCATGCACCTTAAAACGACAAATCTACGATACGTTGTTGCCGCTCCGAAGTCACAAGTACAACCAAATATTTCTATTTCAATAAACATCGGTAATGTAAACAAGGAAGCATTAAATACACACACACCTGTACTTTCATTACGAGAGTGACAATGATAGCGAATCATCTCGCGCGTAAAAGAAATAGAAATAGGTCAGTGTGTTCTTATTGGATCCTAGATTTTTGAGATCGGTAAGTAATTGGGTAAGTGGGGCCTCTTAAAAACTTGTTTTTTCAGTGCGCCGACGCTATCCTTTCGGGACATACGTGACGTAATTATTTTGTTTTGCTATTGTGATAGGACACTAAATAAGTTTAAAACAGTATCTTTCTTTTTTTTGTGACAAGACACGTAATTTGGGATTATTATTATTTAGTGTTAGTGTTTTTTTTTTTGTGAGTGACTGTTTTTTATTGTGATAGGAAGGACACGTAATTAAACTTTGGTTGTGTGTAATAATGCCTCGTGTAACTTACACGGCGTCAGAATACACCGATATTATTTTAATTTATGGCGAATGCCGTGAAAACGCAGCTTTAGCATTTCACAAATTAAAGTGTTTAGCGACGGGAAGTGATTTAATTAGAAAAATAAATAACAATATTCTCCGTCGTCGGTATAATTTGTGTACCTATTGATATGAATGGAGGACACATCGAGAATTTAAAAATTTAGTGTTTTTGTTGTGATTGTTGTTCCTTGAAAAACCTTACCTAACATAAAAGAGCGCGAGCGGAGGCCTAAGCCGCCGCCCGCCCGCCTTGATACCTACGAGGCTGCGCGTGCGACGTTGCCACTTTGTTACCTAGTATCTAAGGTCAGTCAAGTTTATTTACACAGGATGTTTGCGTTTCACTCTGATTTGTAAGCTATTTAGTTTGTTTGAAAAAAACAAATTCTCATTTTTAGCGCTATTTATTTTTGTACTGTATCAAATTAATACTAAACACGTATAGCTTACGCAGTGTAATTTAATGCCCCTCTGTCATATCAACTCTGTATACTTTTGATAAAATCACTATAACAGCTATGGGCTGACCAGTCCCAACAGACGGCACCCGTTCACGGGCATGACGCATGCATCAGCCATCGCTCTACTCAACCATATTGTAGGGAATTGGGCGACCCGACACATAACGCCACCGCTATCAGAACATTTCCGTGAGCATGACATACCCAAGCTGCACAGCAATCATCACGTTGATAGTAACTAAAATAGAGGGACTACATGGTGCTCACATAATTACAACCGTGCACATATTATTATTATACAATATAAATATATATCCAAAGATTCAATAAAGTGTCAGAGCATAATTAAAATTGATTTTGAAAAGTGAAATTCAATCAGCGCTAGTGGGTCGCAGTGTGCAGGAGGAAGCAGTACGCCACACATCTTTGTCTTCAATGTAATCCTTTACTTTATAGTAGGCTTTAGACATAAGAATACCTTTGACAACTGTTTTGAACCTAGTATCAGACAAATCCTTAATAATAGAGGGAATTTTGTTATAGAACCTAATGCAATTACCCATAAATGAATTGCTGGTTTTAGAAAGTCTGTAACCAGGTACTACAAGATTGTCCTTGTAACGAGTGTTAAGGTTATGGATATCACTCTTTTTTTGAAAGCAAGCTATGTTTTTGCGAATGTACAATATATTTTGGAATATGTACAGGGATGGTAATGTAAGTATATTTATTTCCTTGAAGAGTTCACGAAGGGAATCTCGCGGACCTATATTATAAATTGCACGTACCGCTCTTTTTTGTAATAAAAAGATGGTATCAAAATCCGCTGCCGATCCCCATAGTAGGATACCATAGGACATAATACTATGAAAGTATGCAAAATATACTAGCCTAGCCGTTGCCTCGTCTGTCACCTGCCGTATTTTTCGTACAGCAAACGCAGCAGAGCTTAGTTTACCTGCAAGTGCCTCTATATGAGGTCCCCATTGCAGTTTAGAGTCTATGGTGACACCAAGAAATTTAGTAAAGGGTACAAGGCTTAACATGTTTCCATCCAACTGTACATTTGTACCTATTTGACGTACATTAGGTGCCGAGAATCTTATACATTTGGTTTTTCCGGCATTAAGCAAAAGATTATTTGCAGAGAACCAATCTGATAACGCATTGAGAGTATTATTTGGTTCCACAATATCCCTATCTTTCCTATTAATTTTAAATATGAGTGATGTGTCATCAGCAAACAGGACTATATTCGTCATGGTGTCATTAATCATGTGGGGGAGATCATTAATATATACAAGGAATAGAAATGGGCCTAAAATTGATCCTTGAGGCACTCCCATTTGAACAACTGAGCCAGTAGAAGTAACGTTGTCGATCGACACCTTTTGCTCCCGATTCGACAGGTAAGAATTTACGAGATCAATAGACTTACCACGAATACCGTAATATTTTAATTTCAAAATAAGGGTGCGGTGATCCACGCAATCAAAGGCCTTTGAAAGATCACAAAACACTCCTAGAGCATCCTGCGCTTCTTCCCAGGCTTCTAAAACAGTTTTGATAAGGGTTGAACCGGCATCTTCAGTAGATCGACCTCTAGTAAATCCAAACTGTTTAGTGTGTAAGATTCTATTTTTATTAAAATAAGTTAACATTTGGCCTAGTATTAATTTTTCAAAGATTTTGCTTAGGGCCGGTAACACAGATATTGGCCTATAGTTCGAGGCATCATTTTGACACCCTGCTTTAAAAATTGGAACAAGTTTACTATGTTTCATAAGATCGGGAAAGATTCCGTCTATAATACATTTGTTAAAGATCAATGCCAGCATTGGCGCAATATTTTTTATTATAGGTGCAATGGCTTTAGTTGACAATCCCCATAAGTCTTCTGTACTTTTAGCAGCTATAGTTTGAAATGATTTTATGATGTCAGTGTATGTCACGGAAGTAAATTCAAAACTAGATAAGCTATTAAATTCAAAGTTTTTCTTTAAAAGTAATTCAGCTGCTATTGGAGACGATTGAAGACCTTTAGTAGTCTCAATGGGTATATTGGTAAAAAAGTGCTCAAAGTAGGCAGCAACCTCCGCTTTATCGGAAACTAATTTATCGTTAATTTTTAATGCCGCTATACTATTAGTAGCCCTACGATTACCAGTTTCGGTGTTTATTATTTTCCATGTGGTTTTTATCTTATTATCAGATTTTTTTATTTGACGACTTATGTAAATAGCTTTAGCTTGTACGCATACTTTTTTGAAAATTCTAGAATAGTTTCGTACGTAAATATGAAAATCATTGTTAGGTGTATAAGATTTTTTATCGTATAAGTCGTACATAATGTCTCTACTGCGCCTTATACCTGGAGTTGCCCAGGCACTAAAAGCTACCTTATTTCTAATATTAATTTTTTTGACTTTACAAGCTTTCTGGAACTCTATATTTATGGCATCAAATAAAGAACTGTACATCATATTAGGATTGTCATAGTGAGGATCTAATGTATATAGTTGTGACTCTAAATTGGTCTTAAAATTTTCTAAACATTTGGTTGTTAGTGACCTACATTGTATCGACTTGTGCCCATTGACAGCTTTATGATTTAATTTAATAATTAGGCACTTATGATCAGAGCGAATTCCCGATATAAGGTTTTTACCTTTTATTTTAAAGTTGGTTAAAATGTTGTCTATACATGTAGCAGAATCTAATGTCACTCTAGTGGGCTCAAAAAAATTACAATTTAAACTAAAAGATTCAAATAAAGATATAAAGTCTAGTTTATGACTGGTATCTACTAACATGTCAACATTAAAATCACCACATACTATAATATTTTTGTTCATTTTTATCCTTCGGAGGGCATCCTCCATAACGTCAAAAAATTGTAAGATATTAGAGTTAGGAGGCCTGTATACACACAAGATTACGTACTCCTCCGTCTCTGCACACGCGAGCTCGCAAACTCGTTCAACAGAGAGGTCGCGAATATCTCGTCGTTCCTTATGGACATATTGGTTATTTAACAAAATCATAGTGCCTCCACCTTCTGCTGACACTCTCTGGAACGAACTAGCGACATGATAGTCATTAATACTAAACAACATTGTGTCTGGCGTAAGCCATGTTTCGGTAAAACATAAAATGTCAACATTAAATTTCTCAATAAATAATTCTACATCTAAAATTTTGCCAGAGAAGTGATTAATATTTTGGTGTGACAGTAGTAAAAACTTAGCTTTCTTCTCTGTTGTCGAACAAGTCAGTTTAAATTACAATTAACCACATCATTATTAGTATCACTACTAACTACAGTGGAGGAAGAGAACTTCGTCATATTACCTATGACTGTGTAAATATTAAATGCTAGTAATCTAGCTATTTCGCGCTTATATCTAGTTGGCAGGTATTCATTACCTCTTGTCATTTTTAAGGTTCCAACAAAACTGTTGGTGTCAAAATATAAAAATTTATCACTGTGGTGATTTGCTAAAAACTGCATATGATTATTCATCATATGAATATGCTTATTTTGCGTATCAGCTGACTGATGGTCATAATAGGGAAAGGCACACAATATAATTCTATGACATTCCAATCTCAACAATTGAGATACTGTTTTTGTAATGTCATTTTTTTTTACATTCGAGCTATTACCTACAAATACAATCAAATTTGTATTTGAACTAAAGTTTTCTAATAAAATTGATTCAATTATCTGATTATAGGATAACCCTGGTATGCAGTAATTTGTCACAGAATGACCCAGGCCATTATTGAGTAATTCTCCAAAACCTTTTCCTATATTATCTGAGAACATTATGGTTTTTTTAAAACATGTGTTAGTACTAAGATCTGTTCTTGATGGTGTGGGTGTGGTTATATTTGTGTCAATGTCATTACAAGGGATGGAGCTATTTGCACCCCCTGACAAGCCCTGTGAGATCTCTAAGATGGGACCAAGATTGTTATTTTTTGAAATGCAACTACATGGAGCGGTGTTGAGTGTTAATGAATCCACTCTGTCTGCATTATAATTACATAAATCAATCAAACTATTTGCTGCAAGTATATGCTCATCTATTTGTTTTTGAGAAGTCATATATTTTGAGTAAAGTGAGTTTAATGACTCCTCTAATATTTTAATCTCAGCCTGTAAGTGCTGAGTGTCAATTTCATAAATTTTTTTACTGTCTTCAAGTTTGATTTGATAATTATTTAATTTATTCAATAAGTCAATACGTTCTTTCCTAAAATTATTACACTTAACCCATTTTTTTTGTTTATTTTTGAGCATATTACACTTTTTTATTATTTTATTTAATTTCAAGTGCTTTTTTATTTTATTATGACTTACTTTATGAGAATGAGTATGTTTGATAAAGGAGTCTTGTTTTGTAATGTCAATAGATTTTATTGGGGTTCCTAGCTCAAAATCACTGTTACTACACATTAATTCATCAAATAGATGATTGGACTCTACAGCCTGGGTACATTGCCTATCTTTTTGTAACCTAGTTAATTTTAAATTTGCACATAATAATTCTTCCTCTAGATCCCTAACTTTCCGCAGAGTCTGCTCATATACAGAACTACATTGACTGAACGAGTTGATTTCATCTTGTAGTTTGTCCCGTTGACCGATGACCTCTAGGTATTGTTGGTGTAGGTCTACAAGCTGCTTTTTCAGGTTGGTGGTTTGGTCAATAATTTTCTTGACCTCTTCTTCGCTGTCATCACGTTCTTGAATTAATTTTTGACAATAGTCATTGGCAGCTTTGAGTTCGGAGAGGGCCATATTTAGTTTGACCTCCTGTTCCTGGGATGCAGCTTTACGGGTCATGATTGGCATGGTATCAGTCAGATATAGTTAGGTACTGGAAATGGAAAGTAAAGAAGGTGAGTGCGGGTACAGAACAAAGAAAAGAGAGGGTGGAATAGTAATGGATAGTTAGAAGATATTTAAGTAAGTTATTTATACTTTAATGAGAGACTACAATACAGAAAGTACAATGAGATTTCTTTTACAATTGTTTATTTTAGATGTGGGTACATAGAACTAGATTTAATGTAAAAATATAGTCAATTGTTGAGTATGAACATGGTAAATAAGTTTGTAAGGGGACAACGACTTTTATTTAAGTAATAGGTTTTGCAATTATACCTATAATTCAGAATTATATGCTATTGCTTTTAATTACTTATGTAAACAACTAAACAGTAGTTGGCTCTGGAATGTCATTACAGAGCAAGATATCTATATAGTGGGCAGATATAATGGTTATTGGGTCTAAATAACAGTATAATATCTTATTATCTATCGTGTGTTAATGTTAAATTATGAAAGTAAACAATACTCCCCGTTAAATTGAAGATTTCGAATTTGAACAACTGCCGTTGACAGGTCGAATTTTCTGTAGCACTAAATCTGCAGATATAGTGCAAATATTTTCCTGAAAACTGTAATCCTGGATATTTTCCGTGTGTAGATTTGTTTTATATCACTTTTAGTATATTTACTACACTTAAAATATTAAAATTGAAATTTACAAAATACATGAACTTTTTTTTCACGTTATGAATCACACTTTGCTTAGGTACATTGCTAATGGTTTTATGAAAAGGCATCTTATCCATGTCACGTCACGGTCGTTGAGTCTACAATATTAAAACCGTGAGGCAGAAAAATCTGAAGGATTTTTAATTTTAAAGTTTAAGAAGTGAAAACAATCACGTTTTTGTCTTATAATATTTTTAAATTTTTTGGTGTGAGTATGTTATTGTTAAACTGGTATTTTGTGCCATAATTCCAGCGTCAATACCTTGCCAATGCACATTGTAAAAAATACTGAGGTTATTAAATCTATCCAAACATACCTCAGTTAAACAGCGAATATAAACTTCTATGCAAGATTGAGCAATGCCTTAAGTGAAAGCGTAAAACGCCTGCCAGAGCCACGTGAAGCTACCTAATAAGGGGGAAAAGGGAGGCAAAGGGAAGTTCTCATTATACAAACGCAAATTGTATGACGCTTTAATTCTAGGAAACGAGACACTGTTTCTTTCTCTGAAATTTCGGACGCTCCGGGACTCGACACCCTATAATTCAACTAAGGTTTAGTTTGGGACGGATTTGTTAAATATTTGGTGTTCTGACAGCAAACGGAGGTTTTGTTTGATATGGATCTGAAGTTAACCTTTTTTTGGGTCCAATAAGGATGTCGCAAATGTTTTCAAATGTTTCCTGTTGCCTTTAAGGCATTTGCTGTTTTATTGAACACAAGAATTGCTAAGGTTTGAGTATATTTTTATTGTATTGCAATTTGTAATTTTGAACTTAAATTTTCAAAGTTAATTATTGTGACAACTGAATTTTACTTTTAAATATGCGGGGGATCGTTTTTCAGCGTGGCTCGCATCAATTGCCTTTTGTCGTTAAGTCCTTTTTAAAATGCTGATGACTTTGATATTATTCCGGTCATTAACATTGGTATGATTATAATAAGTCTGATGAAAAGGGAATATTACAATTATATCATGAAGCTGTAAATAATGTAGTACAGTTTATTACGTGTAATACTCGGTATTGGGTCTTAATTGAATTCGGGAGCGATTAATGAAAATCAAATATTTAATAACTACAGGGATTATGGTAATATTTTGAAACAGCTATAATTTTCGGTACAGGCATAACAATAAGCAGCGCGAGGGTTGAGATGGTAATTCGCATGAAATATTAATGTGTACGCAGGTAAAGGTAATCTACAAATACCTCCCCAATTAAGTTGTAACGAGTGTCGCACCCAGATTAACCTCACCCGTCGCCGGCTTTAAATACCCGCAACTACCCTCGTGTATTACGTAACTATGCAAGCTGAATAAAAACGAAACTAAAACTTATATTAATTACTGGTCGAGTGCGAAGTTTTGAAATACTCTCTATCAATAAACTTAATTAACAGTACAATAAATTCCTGTCGTGTCCCATCCGCGGCAGGCCTGGCATAGTGGAGGGGTGCGCCCGGGCCGGCGGGGTGCGGGGAGGAATTCTTCGACGTCAGTTCCATTGATCGTGCGTGACGTCACGCCTCCGCCGCCACTGCAGCGGTTGCGTGGCCGCCCGGGGGCTACAATGGCTCGTTGTAAATGAGGCTGTTTGGTTTTCTGCCCTTGCCAGGTTGCGGCATGCTAAAATAGATTTGTCTATGGTTTTGGTGTCAATGCCTTTTATTTAAAGTACTGCAATGGCATTGTTAGTTACTGAAACCTTGACTAAATAAAGCTGAACTATGGTTCAGCTTTATATAGCATAGACCTACAGAGAGTCAGGGTTCATATTGAGTAGTTATTAGTTAAAGTACCGAGTATCACTCAGATTTAGCAGAAATTGTTTATTGTTACCAAAAAGAGGAGGAAATAAAAGAAACGCTTACATGTAGAGACAGTTTGAACTTTAATAGTCTCATGAAACAAATAATAACACAGGTTGAAGAGATTTAGAGATTGTAGTGAATAGGCACCATTAAGGCAGATGTGCTTCACCCTATATCGTATCACCGCTTACCGTCAGGTGGGTTTGTGGTAAACAGACCTACCTGACACTTATATTTTCTACAATATAACAAGAAAAAGAAACACATTGAATTGAGACCCTCCTTCTTTTTGGATGTTGGTTAAAAAAGCTCCTGAACGTTCGGCAATAAAATTAAAACTTTGGTAGTGGGAAAGTATGTTTAATTAGGAAATAGTATGTTATAGGTAAAATTAACTCTGCAAGCTTGCCGGTCCACAAGTGCGGCAAAGTTGCTTAATGTTTGAGTTGAGAACTTTGCGCCGTACTCAGTGACGTTTTCATCGCGAGTTTTAGAGCGAAATTTATTTTTTCTACGTTTTATTTTTAATAATGCGCTTCAGTGAATATTACTTTTAGGTTTTACTGGTTTTTTGGATTGAAATTGATATCCATCGCTAGGTATGCAATCAAGTTCTCTCAAAACGCAAATACTAAACCCGTAGTGCGAGCACAGATGTTTTTAACGACGTTTTATCGAACATTAATCAATTTTAAATGTGAAATTTGACATAAAATTTATTGATTTATGTCAAGTTAACATTTAAAATTGACCAATGTTTTATAAAATATCCGTGCACTACAGACAAGTCATACTGTTATTACGTCAAGATTATGTCATGACATTTTTAGGCTGTTTTTCCACAGTATCGCAAAATCAATTTAACAGTTCAATCTTATAAATATATTGTGGCACATTACGAGACGGACCAACAATATAAAAATCTAATTAAAACGTATTCTATACTATCACTTATATGCCTGCTATGTACTGCACGAATTCTGGTATGAAGAAGGTATTCATGTAGTTTATAAATCTTATAATATCATATAACATTATCGTTTTTAATATTATATTCATAAATCAGTAAAGAAAACTATTTAGGCAGATGGTGGTTCTTTCTCGCTTCGGTTTATAAGACGTCTGTGCCTAGTAGTATAATGAATCCAATTTCAAATATAGGTACTCTTTTTTCCAACATTACCCCCAAGAGTAACAAATTTTATCAACTTCAAACTTCAATTTGGCTTCTTCGTATATTTTTTAAAACGTTAATTTCCGGCGAAGCTTCCAGATTAATAAAATGATGAAGGTAGAGTAAATTACTTTATTTAGGTCGTAAAATGTTTTAAACGTTGTCGGGTAGTTACATTTTTTTTTGGAAATTGGTAGGTATTCGCATGCGCGTTTGTGCCTCAGGAGGGTTCATGAATTTTTTAACACTAAATATTATAGGAATCAGGTTTTTACAAACGAGTTATCGTTGGAGACCTATGGCGTGGCGTGTTGTCTATAAGCCGAAGCATCCAAAGCGTATAAACACCGATGGCACGCACTGGCATGTCACTTTCTCAGATTTTACGCCCCTTATGGTAAGCGGTTACCGTAACCTATGATCGCTTGCAACTTTTGCGCGCTGATGACCCTGTAATAATCTTTTCACGTTCTTTTTGAAGAATATTATGTCATCTTTTGACACCAATACACCAATAGTAGTATGACCGTTGGACTGCCAAGTCTAAGATAGTAGGTTTGAAACCCAGGCACGCACCTCTGACTTCGCATTCATGTGCGTTTTAGAAATGAACACACACTTGCTTAAACGGCGATGGAAAGAAAAATTTGTGAGGAAATCAGAACACCTGAGAGATCATGTTTTAACAGTTGTAATAACCTGAGAGATTTTTCAAAGAGGCCTACGGGCGGTTTAAACTCTGATATCAGGTTGTTCATCACCCAGACGATAAAAGGAACCAATCACCCTTTTTGAAAAATAGCTTTTCATCTAAACGTGTGTCATCGAACGAACTTTAAATGTCGCAAACCTTGTCCACCACAAAGGGTGGTTAGAGATCATTACTCACCCCAAGTCAGGGTAAAAATATAGCTTTAAATAAAACGGGACGAATTTAGTTACGAATTTAAGATTGCTTTTTATATAAAACGCTTCATAAATTACATAAATATTACCTACTATTCGTATTCAAAAGCGTTAAGCTAAAATAGCAGTTTGATTTTAAATTTTATCTGATGTCAGATTATTTTTCTCCCTTTTATCGGTTTAAGGAAAAAAGGGCAAAGTTGATTACTGATTGTGACACTGGCTGTCAAACATTTTTATAGATTTATTATAAGCCTCTTTCAATAAAGGTTAATTTCGTGTTTTCTTACAGCCAATTTCATTAAATTACCTATCTATACTCGTACATCTCTCTCCATTTCTTAATTTGATTTACTGTAGGTACCTACAGTAAATCAAATTATTATTTATTACAGTTCGATAAGTTTGTATGTCCTCAGTGTCTTATATGACGTCAGTTTATCTTTATGTAGAGTTACTTTCTATTAACTGACCTCCCACCACTGGGTTAATGTCTTCCTGACAGAATTAGCCAACTATGCAAAGGATGTTACAGTCCACAAGTGTGTGCGCAAACACAGGCATGCTCTAAGAGAAAATGCAAGTATAATCGATTTTTATTGGTAAACTGAAATCGAATCCACGTCGTAGCTTGGAAAGCTTTGGCGCCCAACGTGGGGCTTAATTCATATTCGATTTACTTTTTTCTTCTTCTTTCTTTGCCGTATGGTTGATGAACAACCGGGTGTCTTTACACACGGTTGAAAAATCTCTCAGGAGTACTGGTTTCCTCACGATGTTTTCCCTCACCGTAATTTCTAATACGCACATAAATCGGAAAAATCAGAGGTGCGTATAACCTTTGACTTGGCAATCTAACGGTATATACCACTAAGCTATCACTGATTTTCGGATTACTAAATCAACGATTAAGTGTTGCAAACTTTAAGTTCTAAATCTGGATCTTTGGAAAATATTTTTTTATAAAAATCGCGCTTTGCCATTTATTATGACCGAGTCGCCTCCTGGCCAGGCGTAAGTTATTAAACTTATGGAAAGCAGCTGAGACAGACAGGATGCAAGGGCAGAAGATCGTTATGTTGTGGTGTAACATTGGAAGAGGTCTATGTACAGTAGTCTTCTTCTTGTCAATGGGTAATAAACAACCTGGTGTCGGAGTTTAAACCGCCAATCAGAGAACATCTCTCAGGTGTCATCATGATATTTTTCTTCACCGTTGTAATGTAATTTTCGAAAACAATGAGAAATAGAATTTTATTTTTTTAGGAGTTATATCCATGCCAGTATCTTTTCCCTGTACCCCTACCAATTTGATATCTCAATAAAGTTCGGATATAAATCTATCTGTCAGCGTACCCCGACAATGTTGAGCTCCGCTGGTTTTCACGTACGCAGATAATTTGATGAAACGCCCGCCGCACCCGCTACCTGTTTTTGCCCTGCGGCGGGGTCAGTGACCGATGCAAATAATGTTATTATCACCGGGGGTTTAACCCTCTTATCAATATTATAATTATTATGATAGGTACTTTTATCTTACAGTTTTGGTGGGATTTTTATGTTTTAATTTTGCCTGACGAGAAAAATGTATTTATTAAAGGTTGAGAAATTGGACACAATAGGAAAAGGATCAGGAGGATACCGCTGGGGTTCAAACGATTTTTCATAGATTAAGAGTCATACTCACAGTAATAAAAACTCAATTTAAATAATAAACTCTTTAGATTAAATTCTAGTTTGACTTAAAATATCTGAAATATCCTTGTTAAAGTGCGATTCTTAAAAGTTAAAAAATTATCGGCTACATCTCGGCATATAGTTCGATTTACTAGGAGTTAGGAAAACAATTGATTTTATTCTATTTTTAACTAGCTTTTGCCCGCAGCTTCGCCCGCGTGGATGTTGAACCAGGATAAAATTTATATTTTTTGTTAATCCAGGAAATATGGTTTTTATGTTTACCGAGTTCTATTCAAATCAAAAGTGTTTAGGTAACAAACATCTTCACAAACTTTTATTAGTGCAGATTAGTAATGTTATGATATGACAGTTCAAGTCCGCCCAAGTCAGTTGTTTTTGCGAGTTTCTTATTAAGCAAAACATGTACATAAACATTTAAATTATCCAAAATATTTATTATTGAAAACATTATATATTGCCATTAAACATTATCCAGGACGATGCAATGGATAGAGCGAAGGGGAAGCGAAAAACCCGAAAAGCAGACCCCACTATCATGTGGGAATAATTATTGCACAGGAGAGAATGAGAGAATTTTTTAAATATACCTATTGTATTGTATATGTTTTGCACATTTGAGAGCAATTATTCCAACAAAGATTAGTTTTATATTTAAGTCTTACTAATGTATAGGGCAAAAGAAAAAGTTATAAGTGCGCTTCGCATATTTTATTGCATAATTTCTGACCTAATAAAGCGAAAAACCTATGTAAAAGAACAAAAGTTTCGTATCAATATCAAATCCGAACCAGGATATTTAGAAAAACATACAGGTTACTTTGTTTGTAGTTTTGCTCTCGGGAGCTAAAATGTACAGAGAGTCAGGACTGGTGACCCGAGAGCAAACGACATACAGTCTATGTGAGGAGAAGCTGGTCCTGAGATCGACACTCGCAGACTTCTCATGGCGAAACAAACGCCCACAGGAAACTACACTCGCTTAAATTGAAAGGGATAAATGTGGAGAATTAGTGGTACATGGTGTAAACACTGTCTCGCCAATACCGAAACCCGTTAGAATTTGCGCCTTGATGATTTGCAGATAATTTACATTAAGCCATCAGGCCATCATTTTCTGGGTCCCTTTACACAATTTCAAAGGCGTTAAGTTCCGAAGAAGCATAATCGGGACACCGACCTTCAACTTAATGACGTCCGTCGGAAGTCCACTTGCAGTGAGGGAATTCAGGAATTTTACAGAATAATGAGTGGCGTCATCTTGATTGACAACAGTGTTTATAAATGTGTAAAACACTTCATTCCCTTTCATTTATAAAAGAATGCATTCGTTGATTGCTGCAGCTTGATTATTTTTGGGCGTTTTGAGTTGGAAAATTCTTGAGCATGTGGATTCCTACTCAGCCGCCCATAATTATTGTCAAGCTCAACTTATGAATACAGGATCATAAAAATAATCGTTTCAAAGAACCATTCACCTCATCAGCCCCAGTTCCTCGCGTCACCACAGGCAGCGTTCAGTGGAAATTGCCGCTGAACATAACTGTGACACCACCCATTATGTGTTGGTTCCTACGGATGTCTTTTAGAGTTCTGTGTACCGCATCAACTGCTTTTCTGTTTGCCATTATACATTCATCCCATCATACGATCAAAGAACAATTCTTAAGCAAATGCCTGCCTTGTCACTATTTCGTGACACATCACAAACAGGTGTTTCGTTGCTCTGTAAATTGATGGGAATCCTAAACATGGTGTGCGCTGTTTTGTCACCAGAAAACAACGTGGCAGTAATCGCCGAAGACGCTACTGCAATTGTAATTTTGCCCTGCCTCCCTGCAAGGATGCCAGTGGTTATAAATATTTTTCCTGTCCCATCAGGAGTATCCAAGAAAATTATTTTTCCTCAGATTTAAATCGACTCCTAACGCCATCTAGTTAAGAAAAAGGAAACATTATGTTTTAAATAATAATAATTTTAATGCTTCAATTTAAAGCGGATTTTTTTTATAAGAAGAAATTTTTAAAAGTATAATCCCACACGATGCGCGTTGCTTCCTTCGGGTTTCAAATTGAAATATTTAAAAAAGAATTCCGCTGATCTAAATAGATTCTAACGCCATCTAGAACACTATGTTTTAAATAATATAAATTTTATAAATGTTTCAAATTAAAGTGGTGACATTTTTTACATACATACATAGACTCACGCCTGTTTCCCAGAGGGGTAGGCAGAGACAACGGATTTCCACTTGCTACGATCCTTGCATACCTCGTTGCATATACGTTTTTTATAAGTTGAAAAATTATTAAAAAGCATGTTTCGTTCGGGTTAGTCATTAAGAATGAAATACCACAAAAATACATATTAATTTCAATGACAAAAAAAAATACAAAAGAATCCACAAAAAGTTTGCGGAACTGGGGATCGAACCCAAAGATTTACACTTCCAAGGCGTTCGCCCGACCGGAAGGCTATGAAGTCTGTTGACATGTTGACAAAATAATCGTTCCTAAAAGATATTATTATGTTATGTTATGTAATGTTTAGCTCCTTGTGGATATAGCGTGATAATATTTTGTAAATTGAAATTTAATAATATTTTTCCCAACAACAACAACAATTCTGCAGCAAATTCTAGAAATACGCTGCTTACTACAATACTGCTCATCCCCCATAATTATAAACGTAATAATTTATACCCTATAAGTTGACTAAGAATTTAAAAAGTATATTTGCCGAATTTCAACTAAATCTGTCCAGTAGTTTTCGCGCCAATCAATTACATACATACTTCGTTACGATTTTATTATATGTATAGATTATTCAAATTTGTTCTAATTCAATGTTCTGTAGTTTTTCCTTATTAATTTGTAATTTTAATTTATCTGTATAATTTGTAATTTTATTTTGTTTTGGTTGTCTGTAATTTTAATTAACTGCATAATGTTAATAGTGATAAGTGTACAAATGAATACTGTGTAAAATTTGCACGCCAGTCCTGGTAGAATATGGCGGATTCTACTATGTTTTTGTCCATCTCTAATATACCTACTCATATTCCCGCAAATAAAATTGTCTTATTCTTATTTGCAAACTCAATACTGAGGATTGAACTAATTTTGCCTCAACATCTGCTTAGCCGTTAACAAGATGTCGGTTACAATGTTACATAATAAAAATGCTAGGAAAATTTTATGATTGAACAAGATAATATGGCTGGCAACTTTGTGGATACCTCCCACGTGCTCAGCTCTGTGCCACCTACGTGGTAAAATAAATGTTTTGACTACTCTACGTTTCTAGAAGCTTCGGTGAAGATTTAGCTGTTTATATAGAAAAATCCTACCAATTATTTTTTATGCGAAACGTTACGACACGAACGTACGAGCAGGAGAAACGATACCTACACATTTAAAAATCAATTGTTTTCGGATTCCCATATCTCTCTTCTTCAACCCATATTACCCAATGCTGAGTGTAGGTCGTGTGCCTTTAGCATCCAGTTCTTTCCCACTACCAGTATCACTTATTACTTTATTGATCAGATCGTCAATTTTTGCGTGGTCTGTCCACGCTTCTTTTACCAGTATTATGGGTAACCATTCCGTATCCTTCTACTGGATGTCTGCTCATCATACTATGTGCATAAGATTTTAAAAAGCGTTTTTTCGATATTACATTCGAGTATTTAAGGTTTGTCAATACATCATTTGGTATATATAGTAGTTTATAACTTTAGAAGTAATCTTCGAATTCCTGTTTATATGTAGGTATAATTTCGGCTCTATTCGCGCACAGATAATTTAAAATATGTAATATCACTTATTCTCTCCTAATATCGTGTCAAAAGCGATATCGACATTGAATTATTGATTTACTATTTCTATACTTAATAGTCCAGTCATTTGGTAGTTTTACCTGGAAAGTTTTTAGGGAGTCATGAAAATTGGTATCTTTATAGATTTTGATGTGCTCTTTCCGAATTTTGACTTTGCCACCTCGTAACTTTTGCGCATACGCCGCCATCTTGGAAAAATGGCGCCTAATTGCAATTTTTCGACAATATCTCATTTCCTACTCATTTTACGATAAAAATACTTTAGACAACATTAAAGCTGAGAAAATGTACTACAATTTATGCCTTAACATTATTTTTCTACAATCAATAGTTTTGGCGTACGAGCGCCGCAAAATGCACTAATGAATTTCAACTTGTCGCTTGCAATTTGCATCCAGCGGTTACCTACGACTCTAATGATGTCGTCGGTCTACCTGGTGGGGGGGCTTAATCGGTTATCGGTTAGGCCTACCCCACCATAGAGTATAATAGCACCCACTTATAACATCCCAAGGGTGACATAGAAAGCGACTAAGGGAACAACTGCAACAACTACTCTGCGATCCCCAAGATCCCCTGCCCCAAGCGTTGGGAGAGACTTTTTTTTTTTTTTTTTGCAAATAGTCCACGGCCCCAAGCAGCAGTGTCGTAAAAAAAACGCGCCGTGTACCGTTAGTTATAAATAAAAAAAATATGGAAATACGTTTTTTAGCCTAAACGCATGGTTAAGTACACTTTGCGGCGCTCGTATGCCAAAACGATTGATCGTAGAAAAATATTGTTTAGGCATAAATTGTAGGAAATTTTCTCAGCTTTAATGTTGTCTAAAGTATTTTTATCGTAAAATGAGTAGGAAATGAGATATTGTCGAAAAACTGCAATTTGGCGCCATTTTTCCAAGATGGCGGCGTATGCGCAAAAGTTACGAGGTGGCAAAGTCGAAATTCGGAAAGAGCACATCAAAATCTATAAAGATACCAATTTTCAAGACTCCCTAAAAACTTTCCAGGTAAACCCCTTTTTTCGTACCAAATGACTGGGGTATTAACTTCAACTAAAAATCTATAGTCAACAAGATTCATCAACACAAAACTAATAAAATAATCCTTTAACAATATTTGCGGTGTCAAGATTTTGTTGCTCATAAAAAGGTAGCGATCCCGAAATTAATTAGCGTAGTAATATGAAGTTGATCGTAAATAAAGATCCACCCTCGTTATTCATTTACTTGTTACTCGTTACTCAGTCTTGACGAAACTTGGTGCTGTTACCTTACTGGGTCAATGACACTAGATCCTTTGAAAAATTGTGTTAGGATTTGCCAAAATAAATTCGATAAGGCTTTGGATAAAAGGGTCTGGAAAGAAAATGTTTTAAGGCATTACTGTTTTTTCGCAAGACTAGGTAATTTGTCTAGAGAAAATGAATTATTTTTGAGGGTTAGCAACGAAAGACGGTGAAAGTAATAATTTTCGTTGTTACATTTGTTTTATTGATTCAATGTAAGGCAGATGAAAAACTGGACCAAAATTTTTGTTAAGAGATTTGCTATTTATGTATAATTTTTTATGACTTTTGGGAGTTATGAAAGCTCTATCCAGGACCAAAATAAAGCATTTCTAGTCCGAGGTGATTCTGCTGTAAGCATGTCTCCAACAAATCTTTGTACTTAAAGCATTTGTGTTATTAGCAACTTCGCAGTTATTACTCTAACTTCGGTAACTAAAAGTGATTTAATTATACTACGTTAATTGAGCTAGGATTACTCAATTCAATGATGATCAATCATCCTTTAGACAGCGACCTATTAAACTATAAACTTGATTTACAGTTTTGGCATTTTGTGACTGTCAATTAACATTATATTTTTTTTCACACTTCTACATTTCTACGTAAATTTTGTGTCTCATTATTGTTCGTATTGGAAAAAGTTTTCAGGATTACTTATCCTACTATAAACGAAGTTTTCAACTGTAAATCAGCATTTGGTTTAACGTCGTGTGTGTTGATTTATATAATTAAGTGTTGTCCATTTTCGTATTGGGTACGTCGAGGTCGCGTCGTCTGTACTAGGCCTGAAAGATAAATTCTGTTCGAGTTGCTGAAAAAGAATTTAGTTAAACTTTCTTTTGTATCGTAACAAATCGCTTTTCCCTAACGCGAAATAGTGACAGATAATACCTACTTCTTAACTTTAACCATTAGTGAAAAAAGGATTAGTAGTTTTGGAAGAAGCTAAAACAGAGGCGCGAATCCACTTTTGTGTTTATTTATTTGAGTGTCGTGACAGCCTAGCGGTATGATGGTTGACTGGAAAGTCAGAGGTCTCAAATTTGAACCTAAGGAGGTGCGCGATAGTTTAATTATTACTTGCTCCGTGTCTCGAAAGCACATAAAGCTGTTGGTCCTGCGCCTGATCTATCTCGGGTGGTATTGGATTGAACCTGCGTTTGCTCATACACTTGTGTACTATAATAATATCTCTTGCGTATTTGGCTTTTCTCCGTTGAGACTGATCGCTGCAACCGAAATTCGGTCAGGAGAATAATGCCCTCATGATATGTTTATTAAAGAAATAAGGTTATAAATAAGGTTCGTTAGCCTCCATGGCGTGAATGAATGTAGCGTGTGCCTGGTAACCTATGGTGTGCAAAAATGTCATTTAAATCGGCAGGTCTGATGATATACATGTAAGTGTAGGCGTCGCGTTTTGTTTTAAAGCAGTTCTTTAGAAGTAGGTTAATGTGGTAGAAATGCTATTGTTTTTAAACCATTGGGTGTCAATGGTTTATTCATTTTTGTGTCAAATTTCACAGTCGTGGCTCCGGGGCTCTACTCCGAAATTCAAACGCCGAAGCTTCGACTGACGGATAGGACGTGTGTTCGTTTTTTTGTTTGTTAAATCGCCTTTTATTCGATTATTTTTTTATGGATTTGAATCGAAGCCACAATGAAAGCACTACGTACAATTAAACAGTAGTAATTTAGTGGTAATGTTTGCGTTTAATGATCTTTGTTTCGAACGTTTCGATTAAATTAATCGACTCTCGACTAAGAAGAGTCTGTAGAGTAGGAGGATATTATTATTATGGTCCCAATGTTTAGGCATTTAGACTGCTTCAATTGTAACGTTAATAAAAGCGCTAATACTAAGCCAGCCACGGAGTAGGTCTTTGAAATAATTAATAAAATTTGATCTCATTGGCAGCCTTGATGAGACGAAAATTCTCACGAAGTGCTCTTATATTTTTTTTTTGACAAGAAACTGTTAGAGCACTTATTAACTCGATCATAATTAGATGACAAGTATTATCTTATTTGAACTGTAATTAGGCTTCCGGATATGCATGAAAACCTTCGCTTTTTGAGATGAAAAGTCCTTTACACATTTTAATGTATTCATAATAAGTTTTATCAAACTCTTGTGTGATTTAGTTACAAATGTAAAAGGTTTTCCAAACTGAAGTTATTTTTATTCGATTGTACACGATTCATATTTCTCTATCCGATGTGTTATAATGAATTTCAAATATCCGCACTTCACATATATTTTCTGGGTTATCGGATTTCCTAAATGGCAATATAGAATTGGGTTTCGAGTCGAATCTATCCGGAATTGATTCGAATATGAAAGAAATGATAAGGGCTTGAGTACTTGTCATATTGTATGTCCAATTTGATCAACATTGACTATTGTGGTCAAAGAATGTCCACTCTTGGGGTACGTTTTATCTTGCAAGGAATTTAAATAAGATATTATTTGTGGTTGTAAGCTTTTACAACACTAACGTTGAATAGGCTGAATATACTTCCTGAATGTATGAAAGAACAATTCTAATGAATATACCGACAGGCCCACCGCATTCCGTTCAGATATGAATGTAGAAAATATTGCGTGCTTTTATCTAAGGTCGAGAAATGAAACAATAGAAACCCCACTGTTATGTGCTGGAAGGATCCAAAAGGTTGTTTATATTACTAAAGAATATTAGTTAAATCAATTCTTCGCGAAGCTTTTACAATAAACGATACAAAGATTGCTATCTAGTAGATAGTATCTACTGCTGTATTATGTACTAATATTGTACGTGTACAGTTTGCTAGATATTGTTAGTAATGTACAGGTGCAACTGCACATTCTACGACTCTTATACTATAGTTACGTTCTTGGTTGAATATTATCTCCTCTAACCACTTAATGAAATAACTGATGAATTAGTAGAATGAGGGTAGTTGAAGATAATTATAATGACAATTAGAATTACACTAGCATTGAATATTGGATTGTCAAAGTTACTTCATAAACAACTATCGCAACTGATGTATTCGTCTGTAGCAAGTATTCTCAGAGCTCTAATGGAGAAACTTCGACGATTTGTGATAGACTTAGATGCAGTGTGGCTTTTGTTTATCAGAATTTAAAGTTCCTTGCGATCAAATTCAATTGACGCAAAATATAACGCATTATATTATTTTTAAGACTAACTCATTGGTCTAGTAGAGCAAGCGTGACTTTTAAAAAAGAGATCGGGCAGTGTTTTTGGGTTTTTCCATTAGAAAATTTTCAGTATCAGCACGGAGTCTGGTATTGTGCCCGGTTCATAGCAATAGGCTCAGCCCCTATTAGATGGTACTTATAATATAACTAATAAAACGTGGGTGTGCTGCATATACGTCTTCCTATCCCCTCTGGGGAATACAGGTGTGAGTCTGTTTTTTTTTAAATGTAACATTTTTGCAATCCTATGTCGTTTATAAATAATCAAGTAAAAGGTCGGACGACTTAAAAGAGTTTATTTGCAAGAAAAATAGATTTCTTCATCTTTACTGCTACAATAATTGAAATAGCTGATAATGGCTTGTAGCTATTTCAAGGCAAATTAATTTTAAATACAGCAGGTCGTTAAGAGCTAAGGTTCTCATTAGGTCCTCCAAAACTTCTTAAATATCTTATTGTCTATCTAGTTGTTCGATGTTTATAAACCTTTTTAAGGAAACTTCGTTTTGCTTCGTTACGCGTAAAACATTAAAGATTTTAAATTTCATTTTCTCTTTATAAGTCAGTACATAGGTTGTTTGTTGCTTCTAGGTAGATTCAATTAGATGAAATGAAAACTTTACCTTGGCTGCAGATAAAAATAAAAATACTAAAGAGTCATCCGGGCTCTTTGAACCCGTCTCATGGGAGATGCGACGCAAATTGATATCTTAAGTTCTTTTCGATAAGTGTCATATTCGTGTAAGAGATAATTACGGCTAGCCTTATGGCAGTGGACTAGAAAGTTTCACTTGTCGTTCTCTAGTCCGGCCATAAAACTGTAAAACTTAGAGGCTTTGAAGTCGGACCGACGGAAATTGAACTATTTTTAAATTTCTTTGCTAAGAAGTTTGCTTTACATGATCCAAACGAAATTGTATTTCCGTCGCAATTGATTAATTTGTTTTAAATAAAGTAGGTACTTTTTCTTCTGCTGCAAATTTAAATTTCCTGTTACTGTATACAAAATCTGTAGTTATGCTTATTGCAAGATTTTATTGCAGTGGTATTAAGTACCAAGCAGGACATTGTTACAAGACTTACTATCAAAACATTTGTTCGATAAAATGTCTAAATAAATGAAGTTAGGAGTCTTGTGAACAATGAAAGAATTTACAGCGCTTTGTCGACTGTTTATTTAGATTACCGTCATGATTATCTTTCCGCTTTCTTTCTGTACATCGGCGATGACAAGGGGCAAACTCAAATCTTCTTTATACCCCTCATTTTCATCCTTATCGCTTTCAGTGTCACCAAGAAAAATATCCGTTTTATTGTACTTAATAATTTTTATAAGGGGTCTTATGAAGCGTTTCTTCGAATCACATAACTTAGTTCTTAGTTATTCTTTCATAAAAACGTAGGTTCTTTCAGTTTCCTAAGTTACAAACAGATCGAAACTCGTATACAGTGTGTTTCATAAGAACGTGACCGGCAAAAAAAATATTTTTTTAGTGATTTTTGCAAAACAAAAATTACCAACAGGTAGCCCTATATTTTGCCTAAGATGCTACTGAAACACAATATAAGGTTTTGCGTTCGTTTCGTTCAGAGCGCAAGTTTCCCGAGATGAGTACCGCGCATCCTTCCAGTTTCGATGCAGTGTTTCTTTGTATGCATACCCCTTTGGTCCTACAACTCAAAATGTCGCGTGATCGGGCTGCAATGTATTTGAAGAAATCTAAGACGTTCCTAATCAAGTTGGTTAACCGATATTTAGAAGCTTAACACGCCGATAACTTACCAGAACGAGGTGAAACGTGGAAAACGACACTCATCAAGAAAAAACGGATTCTGCAACTGTTTTAAAAAAATCTACGTCTATTTTTGCGATCTGCACATGAAGAATTGATCAAAAAAGAATAAACTATATCTCTAGCTATAATTATAAGATCTTTAGCTGAGATCAAGTTGAAAAACCGAAGCATAGTGAAGAAACCGCTCCTTTCAAAAAAGCACGTGGAAAAAATGATGGCCTGGGCGCGACACAACAAAGACCATGACTGGACCAAGATTATATTTTCAGACGAAGCTTCATTTTGGGCAAGTAGTATCTTACCTCGTGTTTGGTCTACTAGTGATACCAAACTGGTCGAACGTACTGTCGAACACCCAATAAAGGTGCATTTTTGAAGATGCTACTCAAAAAGGAGATTTGGCAATTTGTGGTTGTTTACTGAGTCTCCGAATGCTTTGAAGATAAACCTAATATACCTAAAAGCATCATTGCTCTCTGCCAAAAGGCTGTTTCCAAGGCCAAATGAATCATGGCTATTATAAGATGATAACGACCCCAAACACTGATGAAGTCTGGGCACCGCCTAAAACCAAGAAAATGGCACGCAGGTCTTGGACTGTCCCTCACAATCGCCTAAAGCAAACCCAATTAAAAACATTTGGGCGTTGATGTAGCTTAAACTTCAAAGGAAAAAACCGCCTTACCCCCGCCGAGCTTACTCGCAATATAAAATTCATATGAAGGTCATTATCCCCTGATTACACTAAAAAATAGTCAAAAATAATCATCGAAGAAGCTAGGCCATTATTAATAACAGAGAAGACTGGACAAATTATTTATAATAAAGCATCTAAGTACACATGATGAACTACGTGTTAAATTATTTATCAAGCCATAGACTTAATTTTTTTTATTAATTTTGCCGGTCACGCTCTTATGTTACATAGTGTATATTGAAACAGAAATGGACATTAGGCGGCAGGTGTCGTTCCGCTCTGAACAAAAACTCTAATAGCTACTCTTACCCCAGTATTTTATTACAATTTTTAAAGGTTAAGTGCTGCAACGTAAAAGATTGTTTCTGCAACTTTATTTACGATGTTTGCAAAATTGAAACATAACGTGAAGAGTAATCCCTTCCGTCCTTCGTAATGCGTATTTTATGGCACAGATGATCATCTTGTTTGGGCCCTGGTTGTAAATGTGTTTGCCGCGTTTTGTGTTAGCATTATGCATATGTATTTTGGTGTTTCTCGGCATGTGTATTGATGGATGTGATAAACTTTGACGTAAGCACGTGAGTGGAAAGTTTCGTTGAGTTGTCACGTATTTCGAAAAAAAAATACTGCCTTATCTAATAATTCATTTATGAATAAATTCTGTTAAGACATGTTTATGATAAAAAAAAGGTTTTGGATGAAACTCTTGAAATATCTATTTGTATTCTTATTTCAAAATGAACTAGACGAAAACGTTCTCATGCAATGTAACCGATATCTAAATCCTTACGGACGGTACATCTAACACATTGACAGGTCAGTTCGACGCGCGCTCAGTCCCCGTCGCGCTAACGCTACCATCATTTATCTTGTCTACAGCTCGATGCAACTGCAATGTGTCTGCCGTCTCACCAACCACTTCATCGCGCCATAACTCATCATAAATCACTACTAACTTTGATTTAGATAACTTTTTCACAACAGAATTTATAGTCCCAATTTTAGTCCATGAGGACGTTACTTGTGCAGTTTTGCCAAAATGTAAAAGTTGTATGGAACTGCAACTGGGACAACTGCAATCTATTTGAATATTTTAAACTGCTACTGTTGGACAAGTTTCGAGAGAACAGTTACCGATTTCCCCGCGGTATAGTCTGCCATGAACAATAACATCTCTTCCCGGCATTTCGTGTTTGACTTCCTAAGTTTGACGTGGGCTTTGATGAGTCAGCCAATTAGGATAATCGGTTCCGTATGCGTTGCTAAAGGTTTGGTTTATTGAGTAGGTAGTTCTGGCTAATGTTTTAACATTAGATACAAGTTTTCGTAATCGATTTTGTCCGTGTACAAAATTTTCCCTATTTTTTTTATCATAGTAAAGTAATATCATAGCATAGTAAAGTAATAGTTTATCGGGAAGTGTGTATTGTTGTGTGTGTTGTTCAGTATCAGTAATCAGTGATAGCCTACTGGTATGACGTTGGACTGCCAAGTCAAAGATCGTAGGTTCAAAATCCAGGCATGCAGCTTTGATTTTCGAATTCATGTACATATTAGAAATAAATTATATTTTGCCAAAATAGTGAATGATAACATTGTAAGGAAACCAGCACAATTGAGTTCAAAATTATTTTCGGAATCGCACTGTTTAGCAATGTCTTCTATTTAAACAACTGTAATATCTTTGAGATTTAATTATTATCTGTAAAATGAGTCCAACATTTTTGTCTCAACACGTTTATTATTAAAGTTCTAGACGAATGAAAATGTCTAAGACAGGTGGCTCCTAGATGCTCCCTAGTGTACGTAGCTATTTATAAGTTTGCAAAATCTCCGACCGACATTCAACTGAGTCAACTGAACGAACGTATTTGAATGTCCCTAACAGAGGGTAGGAATAATAAAATAAGTCTAGCGGTTTTTTCGCGCTTTTTCTCCGCCCCATCGAGGGACGCGATGTTTTATCGTAGGAAGATGCTGAAAATCCAATTTCTCTTGGGGCCTATTCTCAAACTGGCCAACATCAAAGCGATGACGTTGAAGGGCCTAATATGTTGGACATCAATATTTTTCGTTCAGTTTTACGACAATAGTCCTTTCTTTGATAACATTGATTTCCTTTTTATAGCTCAAATATTTTACTTATGCATCTGTGTATTAGAAAAATGATATTCGTTGGTTATCTTTGGATGTTGCCAATATTAAAATATGTTATTTATAGAGGGTTATAAGGGATTGTATAACATTACTAAAGTAAGACAGAGACAGCATTATCAAAGAGAATAATGAACACGTAAGTTTATCCTGTACTCTTGACGTCTAGAGCTCAGTCAAGGAACACAGTGTCATTTTCAGCCCATGAAAATCGGACATATTCTGATCTGAAAGTAGTAGAGTACCCATTAGAGTTTTTGCATAAACAGTTATCCTCCTGACCGACTTACGCTCACAGCGGCCAATCACAAAGGAGATTAGACAACTACGCAGGAGATATTATAGTGCACAAGTGTGTGCGCAAACACAGGTGCACTCTCTATTCCCTCACTCTCATAGTCCGATGTGACGGCAATCCGACACGACCAGAGAGAGATCAGGCGCAGGGCCAACGGCTTTACGTGCCTTCCGGGGCACGGAGTAAGTGATAATTAATTTATAATACGCACACAACTTACCAAAAAATATGTATTTCTTATTTAATGTAGGCAATCTTACTCTGTTTCACACCAACGATAAGATTATTACAGCAGGCGCCGCGGACTCATGAATTCTAACAACAACTCGGAATACATTTCTACAGCTCTAATATTACCATTTGAGGCTTTCAAATCTGAGATGAACAATTTTCGTTTACTAAAATAATTTCGTTGTTAGCGAGTGATGAAATTTTAAACATTGCTCGCGTTTTAATTTGTTGAAATAACATCAGTGTCTTCTTTCGCAGATTTGATACAATAAATGAATAAAATTTAAAACCTATATGTGCCTAGCAAAAGATAGTTTTTATTATATTTATATTTATATATTTTATAGTTATATTTTTCAAAACATTGTTCATTACTATTTCCTTTGTAGTTAGTTAAAAAGATATTTACTGAATGTACCAGGTATATAGTGAAGAGGAAACGATATCTATACAAACTTAAGTTATGTAGAATCTGCATAGAAAGTTCTCAGTACTTTAGGCGTAGCTGGTATTGTTCAGCAGATAGGATGAAATGGTATTTACATGTAGCAATGTTGCCTGAACAGGCGTCGGGGAAATTTAAGGTTTAAGTGGAAAAGTCTGGCACTCCGCCAGATGAGGCTGTAGGACATATGTTAATGGTTATTATAGTTTATGGTGATGGTACCTACTTGAAAATTGTTATAGTTTTTAATATTTCTTGTAAATGCACAGAGTAGTTACTCCAAACTTAATATAATGAACCAGCATACAACTGTCCCACTGCAGGCTGGATAGTATGAGGCTGGATGTATTTAATGCGCTCTTTTTAACATGAATCTTAACAAGTACGTACAAAAACGTTCAGATAACCCGTCGCTATTTAATAAGCTTTAATTTTTACAAAAGCAAAAACTATTGTCAAAAAAAAAGGAAAAGTAAAGTAAGCACTAAGGGTTCCACCGTATAATATTACAATAACATTTTAATCAATTAATAGCATTTTGTATGAATAGGAGAATAGAAAGATATAAATTTTACAGTTATTTTTTTTTTCACGAAAAGTGTAATTCTAGTTTTCGTGGAAAGATTAACGTCTACTATTATTGAGAATTATTTAAAAAAATTTGGCTCGCTCAGACAGACAGACGAACAGGCAGACGGACGTAACGAACCGATAAGGGTTTCGGGTTTTCATACGGGACCCTAAAAATTGAAGATAGTTATATCACTGAGTCATACGTATCGTTGCGTAGAAGGGATAATGTCTACTGATAACCTCTCTCAGGAAGGGATAACAGTCCGTTGGTCCATAAATAACACCCGACTTGGGGCGTCGCCATTTTAACTTGGTGTAAGGAGTTTTATAATGTGGCGAGATATTTGCCGTTAGGCTTACAAGATGTGCTTTTAGTTAAATCATAGATTTATTATTATTAGGCCTTAGTTCAAAAGAGGAGATTAGTAATTTATAATAGGTATACACATAACTTACGAAAAGTCAGAGGTGCCTTAAGGCACGGTAAGCAATTATAAATAATTGATAACAAATTGTCGAAAATATAATGTTTCGACAAACATGTTAATTTTAAAAAATGCAATAAATTTTATTGATTACAAATGTGGTACTTATACATATATCTACTTATTGGTCATTTTCACAAATATTTTATATCAATTTGCAGTAAATACCAACGTGAGTCGAATGCGTCGGGGTGTCTTGCAAAGAAGTATTGATAACCATTTATATTGAAAGGATGGACTTTCGTAAACCCATAAATTGTGTTCTTCTGTTCCACAACGTCGCCCAAAGCATGACGAATAGTCGAAAACTTGTAGACGGGATCATGTTCAAAGATATATGTTTTACCGCCTAATGAAAAAGGAAAAAACACCGAGTACGAATGAGTTAACGTGACCCAAACATTAGGTTTACCCATGGTCTGAAGATTATTTACACTGATATCACGAATATAATGCTCCCTCGAATGAGTATTATACCCACTGATATATTGATTATCACCTTTGTTGAACGTAAACTGTATATCGTAGAATGACGCCCATTCACCATTAGAGACTTCGCGTCCTAAAGTGCCATCAGAGTTCAAGATCTGTAAAAACCAATTATTGTTTTGCTTGGTCTGTCCGTACAAATAATGCTGGCCGTTTAAGCTAATATGAAACAGCGTATAGTAACCATACGCAAAGCAACCATTGGCAGTTTCTCTTCCCATAGTTCCATCAGCTTTCAGCTCACGAATGGACCAATCATTGCTGAACAAATAGTGGCCGAAAAAATAATGTTTTCCATTGATTTCGAATGGAATTTGAACATTGTAGTAAAACTTCCAAGAGCCTTGATCCGTCAACGTTCCCACTTTTCCATCATGTTCTAGTTTCTTAATGAACCAACTGTTTGTTTTTTCATTTTGACCGTATACGAAATGTTTGTTATTAATTGAGTACACAAATAGAAGCCCCACGTCGTTGTCTATATCAACATGAGTGAAACTATTATTGACTGCCGGAATCAAATGGTTCGCGTATTCTACGCACACTTGTTGAGCTGCATTCAAGAAGTCCTCAAGCAGTGCCACACCAACCGCCCGTATCTTCCTTAAATAGCGGTCGCAATTATACGCTGTTGTTAAAACAATTTCCATGCGTTTAAGTATACCAAACAACTTTTTTCCCGTAACGCTACAGCTGACTGGAAACCAATCTTCCTGGTTAAATTGGTATGGTGTATTCCTCTGTGCAGCAATTTCATTCAAATCGTTCAATATTGCGTCAAAGTTATGAGTCGTACGTTCACTAGGATTGTTAATATAATTTTGCATATTAATGTATATGCGCTGTAGGATGGCAAATGCTTGACTACCGACAATTCGTTCTGCATATGTATCTATATTATTACCTGGGTCACGTGCGCGTCTATTAGAAGGTGGTCCATAAAAAATGTTGCCCGGCATCCAGGTAAAAGCAGCGAGCATTGTATTGTCCACATTGAATGTTGCACTTCTTCCTGTGAAAGTGATGGGTCTTTCGCTGTGCAACGGAGTTGGTCCTCTTTCAGGTGGAAAAGCACCAACATTCTCGTTCTCCTCGAAGAAATCGTATATTTCACGAACGCGCCTCGCCAGGTACGCACCGAGTGTGCTCGGTAAGGGATCTTCTCTCAGTATTAAGTTGAAAAATGTTGATAAAGTGCTGTATGGTATCACATGGTGGCGTGTCGCTTCTAAAATCTCACCTTCTAGCTGTATAGTCTGGCTAGGTTGAACCGTGGTACGATGCGAACGAAGGCACGTATGATAATCGTCTACGTTCACAGAAATCACTTTCTGTTGGCTTCCAAACACTGATGTCGTTGTCGTCACTAATATTAGTAAAGCAAATATTGAATTGTTGTTTAAATCCATTTTTTATGTCTATCTCTACCCAATGAAGAAGTGGTTATGATGATGAGCAGTGTATCTGAGAAATAAGAGCTGCTATCAATGCACCTATACATCATTTCACCTTTTGCACTTTGATGATAACCTTCTTTGATTGATTTATAGTGGAATTCTAGGTATTATTATAAATTAAAAAGTATTGTATTAAAAAATAAAATTGCGAACGAAGATATTTAACTGCTGCTGTAATCAACATATTATTATGTTATTGACAGAGTCACGTGGCCGTGTCGTGTTGAATAAAATCCTACCGACCGGCCCTTTCGCGACTTACGCTACGTTAAGGTGTACACTGTTAAAATTGTGTAGATTAACTCTTTTAGGACTCAAAACCAGCACCAAAAACACACACACACAACTTTTTCACCACCGCTTCGGAACGTTTTACGTTAGGTTAGTTTATTAGCGTTACGTGGTTTCAGAATCTTGTGGCCTTTGAACCAAAAATGAGAAGAGAATGTCAATCCAGCAATCGAAAGACATGATGCTACGTTTCTTTATAAATTGAAAAAAAAAAGTAGGTATTAGTGCTATTTAAGTAGTTTAGTAGTAGTATTAGTTAGCCTACAACAGTGGTTGTATAAAATAAAATAATGTCTTTGCTGTGTACAAACAAATAATCACAATCGAACAAGCAGTCTATTGAAGTTTCAAGTACCGTGAGTGCAATTACATTCATAATTATAATTTCCCAATAACACCTAGACGGGAACAAATACATGAGTGTATAACTATTTATAATAACATGGTAACTGTTTTTCACCTAGAACCATTAAGAAATTCTATAGTTGATTGCATATAAGGTTTCGTGCCAAATATGCTTCAGATAGTTGGCTGGCTTGCCATTGGTCCCAATACGTAAAAACATTTTCCAAAATGGCTGGCGTTCTATAATTGTAAAATACATTCTAGTCACAATAGATTCGCGTTTGATTTCCATTAACGAATTTCTATGCAAAGTAATTGAGGTAATCTATATACACAAGGTGATGTAAAAGTAATCAGCTTGAGAACGCTTTTCGTGCGCACAGCCCTTAATTATATTAAAATGTTATCTATTTAAATACTGCGTTGTATGTAAACAACTCTGTCAGTAGTCGTGTGTTATGTGGCTGTACATTAATAGAATCACTTATGAGGTTTCTCTTAATGTCATGACTTGCAGCTTGCGTACTAGCGATAGTAGTAATGTTACGCTAGAATTTAAATATTAGGATAGTTGCCTACTTTTAAACAAAAAAAGCAATCGAATTGAGAACCTTCTCCTTAATGAAACAACACTCTTCAACGGATATAATTCGTGTTTTTATTTTGATAATACAATCCTAGTACTACAAGTCTGCCTGCGACCACGAGTGCTGCAAAGCACTCGAAACGTCAGGATTGTATTATCAAAATAAAAACGCGAATTATATCCGTTGAAGAGTTGTTTCATTATGTTGAGTGTTCGCGAAAGTTTGAGACTAAACCTTCTCCTTTTCTGAAGTCGGTTAAAAGAGGAAACACACCACATAAGGAAGGAAATAAAAAAAGAAACCAATTGAAATCAGTAAATAAATACAAAGTAATGAGCTTTCAACGTTTCTGGAGGTTATGATTTGAATAGAGAGACAATTCTTCGAATTCGGCTGAAAATTATGTCACTTACGGTAGTCCTCCTGGATAGAATGTTCAAACCTCTATCATTTTGTATTTTTTTAGATTGTATTTTGTTGAGATTTAATTACTGTATTCGTATATTAACAAAAAAAAATACTTGTCGAATTGAGAACGTCCATCTTGTTTCGTGGGTCATCGAAACTTCCGAACGAATAATAGACATGTAAATATTGTAGACATTGCAAATCTACACCGGTGGCCCTTTATTCGTGACTCGCAGGCGTAGCTCCTGGCCACAAGGTCTCGGCGACAACCGGCCGAAGTAAATACTTTAAGCAGGTTGTATGGGCGCTCTTACGGTTTACGATAGATAGGTGCAATTTAGGCGACTTCAGATAGTAAATAGGTTATTTATTCTATGCAAGGATGCGTCAATTGCATTTTCGCTTAGAATTGGATAAGACTTCGGCCAAAAGTAAGTCTTCATCTATAATATAAAAATGAATCGCTGGATGTGTTGCTAAGCGCAAATCTCGAGAACAGCTCAACCGATTTCGCTAATTCTTTTTTTGTTGTGTTTGTTATTGTCAGGAGAAGGTTCTTATGAAAAACAAATAAGGTAGAGTTAGGTAGAGTAGGGGTAGGATAGAGTAGGGTAGGAGTAGGGTAGGGGTAGAGGTAGCTATTAAATAAAACCGAACAATATTCCTGGCAAATGGTACCTACTTATCATTACAGTACACCTCGAAAGCCTTTAAAATTTACAATCGTAATGTAATGCTGTACTAGTCTCATACATCAATCTTAAGCCTCCCTAATTCCAGCCCAATGTCGTTTTCGGAAAGTTCTACCAACTTTAGAATACTTGTAAATAGCGCCATAACTGGTACTTAGCCTATTCTAGTCTAAGTCTAAGGCCTAAGTAAGCCCCACAGTTGGTAACTAAAGCCATTAGGACGTACCCCCGGCCTATATCGTAAGTGTTGGAGCTTTCTGGGTCAATGACGGCTTCTGTTAGCTGTCCAACATATATCGATGTGGTATCTAAACGTTTTTTGTACTGCGGTTGATAAAAAGTTCGAGGTCTTCTAATTTTAGAACCTGAAGTCGTAAAAATGTTCTTTTTAAAT
Organism: Protodeltote pygarga; assembly: GCA_936450705.2. NCBI lineage: Eukaryota > Metazoa > Arthropoda > Insecta > Lepidoptera > Noctuidae > Protodeltote > Protodeltote pygarga. Next base: position 1,010,171 of record OW388264.2, on the reverse strand, counting down.
TACTTGAGGGACTGCACGCTCATTTTATGAATATGGACAAAGTTACTCACATTTGGTATAACATTTTGGCAGTTGCTGATGATGGATTCACAACAGTCACAGAAAATTAACAACATTGATCTCATCTCATATTATTAATATTATAAATGTGAAAGTATGTACGTTTGTAAGTTTGTGAATTAGGTTGTTTGTTAAACAATCCCGTCTTAGCGGCTGAACAGATTAAGATGAAATTTATCACACAGGTGGACCACGACCTGTATTAGGACTACTTAGAATAGATACTTATTTTATCTTGGTCCGACCTCCACTTTTGTTAAATTTGTTTAATAAGTGTGTCTCTATTTCATATTTATTTTATTACCTAATAATATTTCACTCGTGATAGATATCCAGTTTTGATTTTGTAGGATAAGTCAGTTAACACCTTTGAAATATATTGTATTTAATATATTGTATAATTGTTTCTCAATTTGATAAATAACAACACGCATAAGGTAAACGTTTCAATAAACAAACTTGAACTTAGCAGCATTCGTTTGAAGTTTGATGGATTTAGCTTCACAGCTAGTATTATGAAAGTTAAATCGCGTGTCATATCTTAGCGGTCGTATATTCTTTGTCTCGGAAAACTTGGAACGGGGTTAGGTTATGGCGCGCATGCCGGGGGCGCAACGCGGGGCGCGCCGCGGCAGTCCGCCCGCGTCGCCGGCTCGCCCCGCACGACCACCACGCACCCTTCGCTCAACATCACTACACCAAATAGTGCTAACAAGTACACTCGTTCGCAGAAACAGTGAAATCAGTGCTCATTTGTGAACAACTTGACGAAATCCTGTGAGTGGTGTCAGAAAACATTTCTTTGAAATTAGACGCTGCCTAAATTTGCCGGTTCATAGATTTTCGGTAAGTTTTAACAAAATAAGGTTTGCGGCGTGCTCGGGGGAATGTTTGTCGGTCACTAGATGGCGTTAGTTTCGCGCCCGTATTGCAGTTGTAATGGTTTTGTAACTTTTCAGTGGAAAAAAGTTGTTTATTATGTAACTTTAGAACCGTATTATAAATACTTGAGTTAGTCAACGTATATACTTCTAAAATGGACTAATTGACTTCTAAATTCACTAGATTTTCTTTTCAAAGTTATTTTATACAAAAAGTTTAAGCGATAGTATTTTTAAAATGTAGATGAAAGATTTTATATGAAGTAGATTTTATATGAAGTAGATTTTATATTTTTGTAATGTTTAATAATCTGTAAATAATTATTGTTTCTTAAGATAAAAAGCTAGTTTTACGGTTAAACAGGTACAGTATTCTTAAAATCTTAGCTATTCATTCAAAACGGTACCATCTATTATTTATTAATAAAAAAAAAGAAACATAACTTTTGAAAAGCTTTTGTAGCTTAAATTATAAGTATAAAAAACTTCATTAGCGTGTCGCAATCGTAAAAATATTGAAATTTTAATTAGTCTTTTGTAATCGACTCGTTATTGTGCATATAAATTTAAAAAAAGCAAGTTGATTATATTGCTGTGAAAGTCAAAACTGAACCAAACCACTGAAAAACAGTATTATTGTAAATGAATTGTCCTGAAAACAAGTCCATTTATAAAAGTCACCGTAAACAAAGCATAAACATTTGCCTCTTTTTTAAATAATTAATCCCTATGAATTCATTATTCTGTCACTAAATTGCGCGTTCAACGTTAACTTTCTTGGAAACCCCTGAAAGCTCTTAAATTTAATGGCTAGCTTTTTAAATGGTCGTTTCATGCAGGCCATGGCAACGAGCCGCGATTCAGTTTTTATTTTGGTTAAATTGTTGTTGAATATTGTTGTTTAACAAAAAAAAAACTCAGTAGCAACTGAGTCAGATTGAGAGAGAGAGGCAGATTGCTATTTATGTAATCTGCTGTAAAAAATTTGCTATGTGAACTGATCTATGTGCTATCTGGTGCTACGTGATCTTTCCGCCGCGCGCCCGCGCCGGTAGCTAGAGTCAACATTGATGGTGCTACATTGAAAAGTTAAGGTCATAACAAAACCGGCCAAGGCTTTCCTATAGCCTTGTTGGTGGCGGAAGACTTGGTAGGCTCTGTCAAACTGGATTCCATACTTGTCAGTCATGTTGGAATACACCTGCAGCCCCATCCGTCGGCGTCGGTCACGGCATATGCTTTCGGACGCTGCGCACGTTCTTAGTCTGACGTCCCTGGACGTTCTCTGGTTGGATGTAATTTTGTAATTTCTCCTTTTCTCGACATTTCTGCTGTCTCTCCACATCTGTAAAAAGTGTTGGACGTTATTGGAATTTTATTCTGGTTCGGTTTTGGAGTTGACATGTCTCGTCTCGATGTCGATCGAATATTGCTTTGAAAGTTGTATTGCGATCTTCATAAACAAATGTCCAAATAAAAATGCGTGTACCTTAGAATTTATTCGCCTTAAAACCTTGCCGGGGTGATAGTGCTTATTAATGTGAAGAACTTTTAATTTAGCTGACTAACTTAAAAAATAAAAGGGCAAGTTTTTAAGACGTCTAAAATTCCACGACTTCCTCCATTTTTTCTTACCGGTCAACAATAGTGGCTAATCGTTTATTTGAAAAAAAAAAAAAAAACAAAAAGGTTTTTTAAACAGTAATATTACCCAAATAGAGTTAAGGGTAAAATTGATTTTGATGTTACCTTATTATAATTTAAATGCATTTCTAATTAAAAATATGTGCCAACATTGTTTACCTCTTAAGAATAGTAAAAAAGATGGATTCTTCATTGGCAAATCGTAAGAAATGTTTATAAGACTATTCATGAGTTCTAGAAGTTGTTTATTTTGTTTACCTGTTAGTTAAAAGTTAAGTTCCTGTTAGTCTCAGTTCGTATGTTACTATAAATAGATCGACTGCTATGGATCAAGGCGACGCAGTGACGGCAACCTACTGATAAGCAAACAATGTTTATTTCTACGACTGTCATTGATTTTTATTTCCTCTCGCCGCCATTTTCTGTGCTTAAAATACATGTAAGCCAAAAACAGCCTACACGACTACCCTCAATATTTGCCCTGAACAGTAAATATTGAGGGCAGTCGTGTGGGCTGATTTTGTGTAGGTAATTATTTAGAGTATTTGAATAATTATATTTTTTGATACGATTGGCGTAGTGGTTAAGCGATTCGCTTTTTGAGATTGATGTCTCAGACTTGTTTCCCAGATGGGATAAATAATTGTATTATCGACATATATTTTTTGCGGTCTGAGAGTTTTTGCATTGTGAAATTAAAAGTACCCACAAGAATAAAATCAGACTATTTAGTTGTGTTACTAACGTTGTAAGCCTTCCAGCAGTCAATTTGCAGACACAATTAAAATATATTGTTTCCTGACGGCTCGAGCCTTATGCAAGCCGTTTAAAATGGGAGGGTACGTCAACATAAATCGAATTAACCCTACATCCATACTAACGTACATGTTTTCACCTAAAATCCTCCGCTTGGAACGCGCTGTGTTTAAAAATCGCGCGCGATCGGTCCGTCACAAAGGGCTGCAGGTACCCTCGTTAAAGCCCCTCCTAAACACTGTGCCATTAACCTTGTTTACAGTCACCCCTCGGTCCTGCATTCCGGATGTATGTTTATTCCTTGCGGATTTTCAGATCTGTACGCTAAATAGAACTTGCATGAGCAAATTCTGGGACTTATTGTCGAGATTCGTGCTGATAGAGGGAGTCTACCGTTTAAAAAAATAATTGTTTCGTGTAGGGGGACTTTATTGACTAAAACACTACCTTTTACCTAATAAAAGGGGTACTCGATGGACAGATAAAGATCTGAGAACGGATAAAGTTCCAAAAAAACATGGTAGAACCATTCTTCCGATCTCGTTTCGGGTCTTGGCACTCGTGTGCCCCTAAATACTAAGAACAGCAGTACCAATAAAAAACGAAATACTAGGTCCAACATTCCGACTCAAACTCCAATAACTTATTTATCGATGTATTTACACCATTAATTAATGCTATGATCAACCCTAACTTTCTTCTATAAAAGATGCTTCAAAGTTTAAAGTAGGAGGTTGGGGGTTAGAGGAGAAAGAATTGTTGTTATTCGTGTATTCAAAGATCTAGAGAATAATTATCAAAGAACTAAAAAAAAAGAAAATAAAGTCAAACGCTTCCTAATGGTCCATAAAATGGTAGTTACTCTTAGTAATTACGACAAACAAGTTAAAGTTTTATGTGTTAAAAGTAACAGTTGTTACCAACGAGATGACCGCTCGCTCGCTTGTCGAAGCTCTATGACTAATTACTTTGGACGTAAAACTGAATGGAACCGTTTTTGTTCGAAAGGCCTCGTTTGATATTGCTTTTGCGTCCACCTCCCTTGGGTTATAAAGATGTATTATGCTGCCGCGCCGTTAGCGGCAGATTTAGCCCCTTGTCAAGGCCTTTCTTGTGTATCTCTACTTAGATTACGTATCTTGTATCGTTTTTTATCAATTTTCAAAGTTACACAGTTTTTTTTCGAAATAAGTGGACCAAGTGATAATTATTTTTTGTTTGATGATGTTGAGATGAATCAGATATTGTCATGATCTGATGGTCTATTTCTGAGATAGAGAAGGGAACTCCTCAACGGTGATAGCATATCTATATTATTATAATACTAAAGCTTTGTTTTTGGATGTTTCAATGTGTTAAAATTCTCACACATACTCGTACATAGTGTTTGTTTTGGACTTGGTCCTATAGTTTAGAATATTGAATATGGTTGGTTTATTGAAATCGATTTGGCAGCAACCCACAATATAAGTTATATGTAGTTTCCAACTAAATGAGTTAAGTTAGCTTTAATATTAAATGTCAATCCGACCGATTGATTGACAATTAACACCTAAAATATCAATTTACTTCGCGACTTGAGTCGAACCAATCAGCGCCTTTATTTACACATGATTAGGTAAAATCAAACGTTCATCGCGAAGCTCTAATTAATAAGGCATTTTGCGTACCTACTCAGATAGTAAGTTAACATTCCTGTCTTTGACTATTGGGCGATTACTCCTTGCTTGTAAGGTTCAATTTATTACGTAATGTTATTTAGTGTTTGCGTTAGCGCAAACAGATGTGCTCTGTCTATTCCCTCATTCTCAAAGTCCGATGTATCCGATATGACCGGAGAGAGTTCTAACGCAGCCCTACCCCAAAATTCAAACGATGAAGCTTCGGCTGACTTATTTATAGGAAAAAAAAGAGAGGAAAATTCTTTGCAATTTTATATTCGACTACAAAAAAGAAGGTTATGATAAGGTGATGTAATGACGGAAAGATCCTTCCATTATTATTGTAATACTTAATTCACCTACTTATAGCAGACAATTACAACATCCGACAAGCCCTAAAGAGATTCTCAAAGAGATATCTTAACTTAGAATTCATTTGATCTTCCCACGCTTCGCAAATGATTCGCTCCGCCTTTGTGAAAATATATTTTCATTACAGCGCTCCAAAGGATTTTACTAATTTTAGGATTATCTCGTTATATTTTTCGTCACTTCAAATTTATGGCAACTCGCTTTTTATACCTGAAATATGATTAATATTTTTGAGCATATAAATGATCGAACAGGTATTTGATATTATAAATATTTTCCTACTAGTTTTCTCCGCGGCTTCGCTCCCATTTTCCATGTTTCGGGGATAAAAAGTAATCTGTCATTTTCTTGTTTCCATAAACTATCTCTATGCAAAAGATCACGTTGATCGCTTGGTACATTGTCATGTTTATATTAAAATGCTCCGTACCTCAAAACAGCACGTAAACGGGCGCCCTGCGCCTGATCTCTCTCCGGTCGTGTCGGATTGCCGTCCCATCGGACTTTGAGAGTGAGAAAATATGAGTACACCTGTGTTTGTGCACACATGTGTGCACTATTATATCTCCGGTGTAGTTGGCTTATCTCCGTTGCTGCGTGAAATAATGACAAATCCAATTTCGCATATTAGTAGGATAATATCGCAACATTAGAGTGATTACAGCTTAGAGTAATATAGCTAGAGGGATGAAGCCTTTGGAACAGTTTATTTTTTTATTTTTCTATGATAATATTGACAGTTATGACGTCACAAAATGGCGATCACAGTTGCAGAATCTTATTTAAATGCAGAACTAGTGGTTTTAGAGATCGTATAACGTTAAGTAGAGGCTATTTAGACAGCACTAACACTTTTATATCGCAGAATATCTTTTAGAAGAATTGGCGACGAGAATCTGAGGCATTGCTTTCTTTGTTCTAAATTATGCTGCGGACATCCCGAGGTCAGTAGCCAAGCCAAGGACAAGCCTACCGCAGGCCGACTAATGGAGATGTGTCAAATGTATCCGCTGTTTTATTTTATTTGTCGACAAATCGAGGCCTGACGTATTGTTAGCTAGTTATTTATCATTAACTAAAAGTTTATGATGGCGCGTCGGTTATAAACCCGCTTCATAAGCACGTGGGTGTGACTTTTGACATTTTCAATGTCATAAATGTACTTTCTTTGTTAATCTAAGACACCACTGACTAACAGTTAAGGAAAACATTGTGTGGAAACCTAAAATCACCAATACGCAGTGAGCTAGCGTGGTGATCGATCCTTGTCTGTGCGTGAAGAGTCCTTTGCCCTGCAGTGGGACAGTCTGGTTCATTTATATTATATTTTAAATCCAAGGCGCTCACCTCTGACTTTTCCTAAGTTATGTGCGTATTATAAATTAAATATAACTTCGTGCCTCGGAAAGCACGTAAAGCCGCTGGCCCTGCGCCTAATCTCTTTCCGGTCACGTCGGATTGCCGTCCCATTGGACAATAAGAGTGAGGGAATAGAGAGTGCACCTCTTGTGCATCTCTGCGTAGATGGCTAATCTCCGTTGAGATTTTCCGCTGTGACTGAAATTCGGTTTGTACGACATTACATTACGATAGATACTACTATACTAGTTCCATTTAGTTTCCTTTCATTAGCAATAACAAAACATGCAACTAGCAATGATCGACATTAGCTATCTCACAAACAATCCAGTACTATAAGGATCCTCTTTTCATTGAACGCATCCGATAGTGAACAAAGCGCGCAGTTTGTTCCCAGCTCGAGCTTGGTCGATAGGACCATTCAATGAGCCATTTCTTTTAAAGCTGAACCACAGCGGCTGACGAGCGCCCGTTTGATCGCTTTTACATTGATGATCGAGAAACCCTTTGTTGGCGCAAACGCTGCTCGGTTTTTAAAACGTTTTCATTATTTTAGTGATCGATCTCTGTAGTAGGGTAGTTTGATATTTTTGTGAAATTTTGACATGTTTTAGCACATGTTAGCTTATTAAATATTTATAGTTTGATATTTTTGATTTGAAGTGTTTTGCATTGAATAGAATAAAAGTAAAAAAGTGTTAATTCTTCGTAGTCGTGCTACGAGAAAGTGAAGCGTAGCGGATTCTACGACGTAGACTTTGCTACGATATTTTGTTGTAGCAATTAAATGAGGGCTAATTTAAACTGTGTACAGCTGCGTACTTTGTTTCTACCCTTAATACATTTCAAAACTTATTTATTTAAGCTTGAAAATAGGATTACTTAATAGAAAATTCTCAAATATTCTTGAAAGAATTTTATGTTAGGTGAATATTTATTACTTACATTTTAAAAAATTGTAAAAAAGAAAATAAATCTACGTGAGTACAGTGGTCCACATACGCAATTTTTAGGGTTCCGTATTAAAAAGGAACTTTTATAGTTTCGTCATGTCCATGTCATGTCTTTGTGTTAGCTAGTTTGATATACTTTCAAGGAAAATAAAAATCAAGTTTCAGGTATTTACAGATTTTGTAAAAAAACTGTAAAATTTGTATTTGCCTTACTCCTATACGTCAAATTCTTTTATAATAATATACGGGTTTTTTATCTTAGGTATTTCGCTTCGCATGCGATAAATACCAAACCTATGGTTGAGTAATTTACTTACATTAACTTAAAATATTTTTATCAATTGTTAGAATCTTTTCATAGGTAATGACAAAATCGTTCTAATGACTGTTTTACTTTGTTTGATATTTACAAATGGAATACTGATTGGGTTTTCTCCATTAATATCAAGGTTATATTAATATGAATAATGTAATTGTAGTTACATGGTTTTATTATCATAACTTGTATTCAAATAAAACAAAATTCATTAGGCATTCATGTGGTGATTACACATTACTTTTTCCACATGTTAAAGTTCTTCTTTTCGTATGGTTGATGAACAACCTGGTGTCAGAGTTTAAACCGCCCGTAGGCCTCTGACATGGCATTACACACCATTGAAAAATCTCTCAGGTGTGCTGGTTTCATCACGATGTTTTCCCTCACCGTTTTAGCAACTGATAATTAATTTTTAATACGCACATACCTCACGAAAAGTCAGAAGTGTCCACTTGTCAGTCGACGGTCATACCACTAGGCTATTAGGTTAAAGAATCCAGCAAAGATGGCGCCAAAAGATCACCGACACACACAGTGAACCGATGTTTAACAACATTAGTTGGTATTAGTTGGCTTCCGCTACTAATGACCTGAGGATTTAGCTGCTTCTATCCCGTGGTTCATTTTTCCCGGGATATAAAAGCACGCTATCTTACTTTCCGGCCCATAAACTATTTCTATGACAAAAATCACGTCAATTTTCTGCTCCGTTGCTGCGTGGAAAGACAAACCAACAAAAACTGTTTTGTATTTATGTAATGTGTTGGTTCGATTATTGTGCTATTTAATTGTTTATATTTTTATTTCTGTGTTAGGATTTATTTTATAGTTTAAAAATACTTATAGCAACTAGTATCGCCAGTGTTTTGATTTACTGTTTGTATTTCTGTCCCCTCTCTGTATGTGTATATGCGGCTATCATCAATATGGCTTATATTATTTAAACATTTATATATTATTTCGGCTTTACTCACGGCTTGATTTTGGAGTTGCCCAATTCGTTTCAAACTCAAACGGAATCAATTTCAAGAGCGTACTCATGCAAACTTCGCGCTTGAGTACGCTCATGAAAATACACTTAGTTACATTAAAGCTACGTGTCACACAACAAATAAAGTAATTAGCTGCACGTTAAGCTCTAGAGTAACTTAGATACCGAAGCCCAACCAGTAGTTAAATAAAGCTCGATACAAGTGTAGAGCAAACGGACGCAACGTTATTTAATTAGAACGGGCGACCGCCTGCACTCCAACTTTATTAGTAGAAAATACTAGTGCAAGGCGCAAATCAAAAGAAACTTTATTGGCTTTTAACTAAATAAAATAATAATGTCCTGGTCGAATTTCAGTCGTAGCGGCCAAGAAGAGAAGGTTGTGCCACTACAGTGGACCCCCGGTAATCCGTCAAACGTTTTGCAGGGTAGTATAGGATTATCAAATATGTCGGATTTTAGAGTACCTATTGTAACCCGATAAATTACAGATCAACATGATAAGGTTCTATCTGAAATAATATTTGTGTTTCTGTATTTAACAGTGATAGGTATGTCGGATTAAGGGGATTTATTAACGCCGGATTAGACAGGGGCCGGACTACCGGGACTCTACAGTATTGCAATTTTGCAAGTCTTACATGACTTCAGACCAGGTTTTTAGAAATTGTTTTCAACAGCTTTTCATTTTGATTAAAAACATCTAATAATTTGACCTATCTAATTTCACTGGCATTCTCTGTTACTGCCCGTTCTTGGTATAGTCATCAACATTTTAAAGCAAGCAAGCATTTGTGCAAGCCATATTGAGTAAAACAAAATACATAAATAATAACAATACTTAGCTAATGATAAATACGAGTATACAATACGCTCAAGATTGGGAAAGCTGACATCAATATCGCATTAGTGAATAGTGCTAAGTTAGACAGTTAGTGTCACCAGCCGGTCCTGCAAGTCAGCGTCGGAGTCTACGACCTTGCAGTAATTAATGATCGAGAGACGATGAAGTGGTTTCTCTAGTTCATTATTTAGTAAAAGTTCGTTCTCGTGTGAGTGTATCGCTGTAGGTACTCGATAGTATTGCGTTTTTAACACTTATGAATAGTCAAAATTCTAATTGTTAGTCCCAAAATGGTAATCATCATTATCATCATCATTTCAGCCTTATTGTGTCTTATTTCTCGTCTTTGATAAATTAAAATTTCAATTTTAAACTTTGTTTTCATTGTAAATTTATTGTTTGTCGGCCATTAGCAATTGTAGCAGTGTTGTTGTTGTTAATACTTTTCATGTTAATTGTGTATGATAAATTAGTATCTCTCATTTATTTTATTCTTATACGTTCGAATAAAATGGTTTCTTTATATAATATCTAAGTGGAGCGCAATTTGTCTTCAATAATAGAGTTAAAAGTAAAATTTCAATATCGCAGTTATTTACGGAAACACTTAACTTTATACTTATTGAGCGACGGAACCCTGTTCGTTTATTAATTACTCTAACTTTGTTCACACGAGTTTAAGCGCGCGCTATATTCATAATAAACTATGTTGAAATAGTGTTACGATGTTTTAATGGCACGCTTATAATAGAATTACTTTTTCCTATCTATGTAAACTAACTTGAAAAATTGCGCACCTGGGGGCAAGCTTTTCGTATCGAATCATTGATTCGATTTGATATAAAAAGCACGCGTTCAGCTGCGCAATTTTAAAATTTGTGTAAAGCTATGCCAGAGGCCTACGGTGCAGGTGGTTTTAACTCTGACACCGGGTTGCTCATCAACCGTACAATAAAGGAAGAAAGATGAGAGCCCCCAGACAGTCTGCCACTAAGCTATTCGATACCCCGCCCGTATTATCGAACATAGGCAATTAGAGTCACTCTTACAATAAACAATATTAGAATTATGACTATTCTTGAGTGCATGGTCTACATCTACATGAATAACAATATTTTGAGTTTGATTTTGAAACTCTCTTTTACATACAACCTTCTCAGATAGTAGAAAAATCCACTCCTTGTATGTAGTACTTAGAAAGCTCGCATGTAAAAAAAAATGTAAAACGTTCTTTCCAACTTTTTTGACACAATTTTGCTCAACAAAGGGTAGTTAGTTACTAACTTATTACTGATTGTCGAAGCGATATGAAGCCTTTATTACCAGTCGGTAATGAACAGGCTAACTAACTTTACTAACTTTGTTTATGCGCTCGAGATGGCCTGAATTGTGTCGCTAAATATATTTACTGGATACTGTTGGCGTTCGTGCTTTACTTGGCTGTAAATTTATTTATCTTGGCTCGTGAAAAGAGGGGATAATGAATTGTGTCCTGAAATTTTTGCCTAAATATCCCTGTTTTAATTTTTCTCATATTACAATGTTTTTCATATAAGTAGAAATATGTTTACAATATTAGTAGTACTAAAAGTAATACTAGTAATAATTTTTATTGGTGTACTACCGTTGTATTTCTATTCTATTCTATTACTGTCTCACTCTCTCGCTATCTTTCGAAAAACAAAATTATCATCATTCACAAAAGTTATTATTCTAAAACTTTGATTTATGTTAATATGTGTTATTTAGTATGTTGTTATATTTATCCACATTTTCTTTTCCAGGTAAGTCACAACTTCAGAACTCCACAGTCCAAGCCAACGTAAGAGTTTAAAACTTTATTTCCATACTTCGCCATTTTAATCTCGTAAAAATAAACATTTTAAAGTTTTTGCCGCACGAGTGTCACGGTAGAAACTGCTAGAAATATAACAAAGTTCCTTGCGGTATGCTGACACGTAGCACTTTGCTACGGTGACACGTAGCACTTTGCTACGGCGTAGATGTTTATCGTAGCAACTTTTGGCGTTAGTAGTCTATTGGTATTGAAGTTTGTTGTTGACGCGTCCATGTATTTATTAGCTTTAGTTAATCAATTTAGTTAATACTTGTAAATTATATTAAAAGATTTAAGACCAGTTTCGCAGGTCTATCCGTAAATTTACTACTTCTAAAATGGAACAGAATTCGTACGAATTTTTTTTTCGTGGCCTTACTAATTCATAACGTTTTCTGTGTGAAATAATTTCGTTATATTATTAGTCGAAATTTATAATTAAGGCTTTCAAAAAGAAATCAGCAATCGTAAAGGAACCTGACTCCCGACACATACATCTATATCCTGATAATGTCGTTTTAAGTGTCAATAAAATAGCTCTTTTACGAAAACGTATTAAATTCCCATTTGCTTTATGGCGTCTACCATAGGGTTGGCATAAAGCTGTAGCCCTACTAAGCCCAATAGCCAAGAAGGTAGCAGGTTGGAATCCTGCTCACAGTAAGTTTTTTTTTGCATTAATTTGTAACTAGTTGTGGGGGCTCACGGGGCTTCACTTACCGGGTCCAATTGTAAATATAAACCATCCAGGGACTCATAATATAGGTCCAGCCCTTTTATATAATAAATAAAGCATTTGTTTTATCACGAAACTCCTTAAAAATGATGCGATTTATATAAAAAAATCCTTAAATGAGAGTTCAGCTCATCCCGCCACCTATATCTATGGGCCTGCCACGCGCTGTCGTTTTCTAAACAGGATTCACAGTGTGGTTCCCAGATATTTTTTATCCATAGCTCTTCCGGCATACAGCTGATATGACCAACGTATCTAATACCACACAATAAAATATTAAAATTAAATCTGTTCACAGAGAATTTACAGAATTTTTTTTTCCTTTTCTCATACTGTCAACGGTAAATTAGTTCTAGTTGACACCTTAAGGCGCTTATCGCACTTATCTGTTATCATACTCGCACGAAGATATAAAATCACTAAACATATTTATGAAAAATCCCAAAAAACCAAGTTAAGGTAAATAACATCACTAAGTTTCAACAAAAATATCAGTTTGATCGGAACAACATTTCATTGATAACAATTGCTTAAACAAAAATTCATTTTAAGAAATTTTTATGTATAAAAGCTACTGATTTTATATCTATTCTGTGTGACCGGTTTAGCGCAATAACAGCCTTAACGTTACAGTAATAAGTACAATTTTCCAATAACACAACAAAACAGAATTGTCAACATTCTACCAGTCGTCGTCCCTTCCTCTCCTAAATGGAAATAGTTAAAAGTAACCTAAGGCTATGTTCACCAGACTTGAAGGGACATCCCCTTGTTCCAAAAGTCATTCACGGAGACGCTTTGTTTGCATTTGAACACAATAGGGCTAACCGTACTTAAAAAAAATCTGTATTTGATTATTAGCGCTTTGCGATCTTTGTTCGGGAATTACTCAGGGATAGGGTAGTTTTATATTTGTAAAAGATATTATAGATTCAAAGATATTTCAAATCAGTTCAATACTTCTAGAGGTTCTAGAACCTTCTACGTACAAACATAAATAAAAAAATTATCTATGGTATATTGCATATATTTGCAGTAAAAATCTGGTAGCTACATAAGTTTTTACAAATAGTAATAGAGATCAACTACACACCTTTATCAGATTATTGATAACACACAAACACACACACATAATTCCTTACCAGAAAACTTGCTTCTTATTTATATAAAATCAGAAAGTTCATGACAAAAAGAATATGACATGATCACATTCGAAAAATAATATGATATGATCATTGATCATATTAACATAATGTAATTATGATCATATCGCTGTCATCTTGTATCTCGCGTCCATTTAAAATTGAAGACAAAATATTTGTCTCCCATCCCTAACAGGACAGTTTACCGACAGCTTTAGAACACATTAAGTTAATGGCCACGGACGAGTGTCGTGTTACAATCGCTGCCGGAATATGTACAGAATATATACACAGAAGCTCCACTGCAAACAAAACGGGAATTAGTACGGATTTAGATTCTGTATATAGTATCTGAGTACACCTTATCTAAGCTTATCTTGCTTAGGTGTAAGGCCACCTTGTTTTCAATCAGCATTTGTTCCCTCGATTAAATTGAGTCTCGCAGATACCTTAACAAATAGATTTTAGTTATTTATAGCACTCAAAAGTCCGTAATTAGTAGCATGTAATTGTTTAATGATGTTTTTCAGTATGATGTGACATTTAGGCCTTTATTATTAAAGTAAGGATTTAAAAAATAATAAATGTGACGCGACGAAAATTAGTAAAAAAAAGTAGTTTTGTTATGTGTAGTGCTCACGAAAACCTGAGACTTTTCTATGACAAAATTTCGAACTTCAATGTGCGCATAGTATGCATATTTTTTTATAAAACTGTAGATGTATTTAAAACTTAAGACATAAACACTTATGATGAAGAAACAATCCAATTTTTCTGTTTTTGCCGCACACAAACAAACACAATACGAATATAACAGAAAAATCCATAATTCCCAATTTATTAAATCGCAAGGTTCTTTCGCAAGGTACAATTCAGATTGACCTGTTTTCATTGGTGGTTAATATTTATAAATCATTTATCACCTATTATAAGCCATGAAACACTAAAGATTATGAGTATTATTGAGATGGATATCTGAAGCATTGTTTCGTACATATGATGTTAATTTTCTGCACATTTTTCTTCTGTTGATACTTAGCAGACGTGTACCATATTATTCCGCGCATAATTACTGTACCAGTGCATTAGGACTGCACCTTAATGGCCGCCAAGATGGCTGCCTTCATGATGAATGTGGAGATTTCATGTCAATTGTTGTGCATTGTGTTACGAGTCTTAAATTATTAAATATAGCTTTATATATTTGTAATGTGTAGCATTTATGACACATTTTACAAAAATGGCTACCGGATCGTTTTTTCAGTTCAGCAACTTCAAAAACAAACAAAAACCATCTTTAGTATAATTCTTTTGATATTTACCATGGTTTTTATGTTGTTTGATTTTTCGATGAAATAGTAAATAATTTTTAGACCTAGTAAATATCCCGAGAATTGTTTTAAAGTTAGTGTTACTTGTGTGTATTTTTTAAAAGTAATGATACTCAAATAAAACGTATCTACATCGCCCGGATTACTATGGATTAATATTGGTAATTTACTCTAGGTATTTATCCAGACTCATTAAATCTAAAATATATATATATTAGATAGTTAATCACAACTAAACAAAATAGCAGTAATTTAAAAGATAATAACAACATAATGTCTGATGTTTAATGGTCGGTGCGGTCCGAGAGCGAAACTATTAGCAATTCAGACGTGACATGACTTAAAAATTATGTTTGTGGACCTTCAGCTGATGGGTTCATGTTTGAACGCGATGGTAATAGTGTTTGCAGTCAGCAAGGTTAAAGTGAAATTGTGTTAAATCTTTCTGAATTTAATATTTAACATGCACAACACACCTTTAACTCTAAGCCTTTAGCCTTTCAGACTATGTAGATGGAAATATATACATTCGTATAGATATGTAAGATTTCCACTTAAGAAATTTCTTCTTGTTAAAGTTTCAAGCAAAGAGAGGATATTATAACTCAAAAACTATTTAAAACTAGCTTCTGCCCAGGATTTTGCTTGAAGACATAATCACATACTTATATTACAAAGTTTAATATAAATTCTTTCTTCCGTTAGATCGTATAAAATAAGACAGTAGGATAAAACTAAGTAGGTATTAGTTTCATTTTAGCCATTTTATTGGTAACAGATAGATTACACGCCAAGATTACAAGGGTGGTAAGTACATAATTACTACCGAAGGGCAAATCAAAGCGCGATCCGCATGCGAGAGATATAACGGCCCGACTTTAGTAACTGTCATACCAACCGACTAACTGACAAACAATGTTTTTTATCTAACTTGCTCGTAAACAGTGCTATTACATGTAGGAAAAGCGGGCGGTAATGCGCGGTACCCGCATAATGTGTATTATGTATACTGCGACCAAATAATGTGTCTTACTTCTAAAATGATGCCATCTACAAACAATAAATCGGCCTTACAACGTGAGGTTAAAGCTATCAATTTACAATGTATTCTAAGCTAAGAGCACACATCCGCATATCACGGCACCTTACTAAATAAAGCCTAGTTTACAAGGTATGATCGATGGGGCCGCCTAGTCAGCTCACAGAATATTATATTGAAGTCGACTGTACAAATATTTGGCGACGACGTCCCCGAAACTTAATAACTAGATACTTTGAAGCACTTGGTCCTGATCTTGTTGGAAATGTTCAGCGATTTAGTAAAAGGCAATAAAGGTTTATAGGAATACTAGCCTTCCCCTGCGTGGTATGTTAATATATTGGACCCTATATGTTTTTCTGATGTATGACCTATATTCGTGTGACGTAATTTATGAATGGGTCCTAAGCCAGATTAGACGTATTAAATCAAAAATATTGTCGATACAACTTATAGATAAGACGACAATTACAAAGTTTTGGCCTTACTGGAATGTTAAATAACAACATGTTGAGATTTAATGAGATTTCAATTAATTATTAAATTAATATATGAAACTTACTCTAGAATTTAATATATAAAATTTTTAGGTGTCGTTTTTTGTCTTTAACCAAAGCAGTTTTATAACTTAGATCCGATTTCTCCATTCAGTTTAAAAACCGAGTTTAATAAAACTAAGTCCAACCCTATGGAAATAGCAGTTCTAAACTCAGTTAAACGCTTGAACCGAGTGGTGAAATCGGCTCTAAGTCTTCCTGCGTAAGTGATACTGAAAAAAAAAAAAACATACAGAAACAATGTTTAATAGCATCGTCAATATTTATTCAATTCCAAACGATCAATATCTACTAGCGCATGTCACGGAATGATGACGTGCCGTTGACATTGAAACTTCATGACTTCGTGCAGTTATATAAACAATACGGTGTCTATACATACCAACCAGTAGCCTATCCCAGCTTGGAATGAATTGGGTAAACTCCTATTAAACATTAGATTTGTTTTAATGTCCTTGCGCAGATTTGAGTTATTATGATTATGATAACTTATATTTGGTTTTCTTAATATCCCCGGTTCGTTTCTACCCTTCTCATGAGCAGAGCCAAGTAGAATAACCTTCTAATCTGTATTTCCGAATAGACCACAGCATTGTTTACCATCAGGTGGATTCGTGTTATAAACTACCCATTTAATAATGCCTTTTCATAAGAAAAAATAAACCGCAACGTGTCACTCCAACGACTAAAGGTTATCAATCAGCTTCTTTTATATGATGGGGCTGTAATCAGCGCAAAAATTATATACAATCATCCTAAATGTGTCGAAATTGCTTCGCTCGAATCAAACAACGAAGTATATCACGAAAAGCTAACTTTTATCGACAACTTCGAGGTTTTCTTTCAAAGTATGTTACGAGAAAGTTTAAAACTTTACACTAAAAGTTTCCGATTAGTCTGTAAAGTGTTTATTGAATGGAGATATTTTAACTAATACGACTAATTAATCGATCAAAGAAAAAGTGAAGGTTGCGACTTATAAGCAGGTCAAGGAATTGGCTCTTGATTCTTCATTTCATAATTCTTGATTCCGCTCTTGCTGGAAGAAGAGCTGAGCAGAGAAGAAGCTGCATCGACAAAACGGCAAGCTCTTAAATTGATGATGATGATGAGAGGATATCGAAATAGGACAAAATAAGAACGGGGCTTGAACCCGCAACACATGCCGTACCAACACTGCCCGTAACCATCACATTTCAAATACCCTTTCTAAATCGTTTTAATTAATGAGACGATGTAGATTAGGAGAGCCTTGGCAATATTTATTGACAATTTTTAACAAACTACTAAGTACTACTCAGTGCTGTTGCCGATAATTTTTATTTTTCGTCGCCAAAACATTCAGTCTAATTCTATTTCTTTGTCTGTGTTTCTAGAATCTAAAACGAATGAAACCAAACTAAGTAAACCCGTGTGTCTAATAGCCCGTCAGTCCGTACACCACAACCTGCCCCAACATTTACACTATTAGTTCCGAGAATAGCCGCCACTATGTCTGTGGTAACAGTTTTCATAGAAAATCATTCCTACTTCTATTGAAACAAGGTTCTATTTACTACTGCTGTGTAGTGCAACAGAACTTGAAGATATCTGTTCATTCAAAAGCGATTTGTATTTTCAGATTTGCTCGCAGATGACTCAGTCTAGAAAATTTTGAGGGAATTCTTCTCATTTAATATAAATTCAAAAGAGACTTCTTAGACTGAGACTTAGCCTATCTCCAAATCTTTCTTTTCACATACGTATCCATAACACCCCTTCTACGTAGGAGTATAATGTCGGAACAAAACACAAATATACACTCACAATAGTTAAAAGTAAACCCCAATTTCCGACACAGCAGTTACCCGCTCACCTCAGGCAATGAAGTGTAAGACTACCCTCAAAGCCCTCCGCCAGCCCTCCGGGAGGGTTGTCATCAAATTAGTGCCACAGCTCCCACCAGGGTGCGTGGTTAATACGTAAAATATTGTTATTAGGCAATATGTTCTGCTAGACTACCTGTATAGACTAGAGGGTAGAAAGAGAAAGTTTCAGTCAGCTTTGTCAAGGGGAGAGTGAATGTTAAAACGTTAACTACTTCATTCCGTGAGGCAGTATAGTCTCGAAAAATATTGCGAGGGGTGTAAGAGGGTTCCTCGTTTCCCTAGACAGCTGTCTAAGTGTCTATAGACTTTATCTTAAAATAGAAAGCAATTACTAGCTCTATTGAATAGCTAGATAGCCGACCGCAACCGCATTCGTACTGGAGTAGCGATTGAGTGGTCTATTAAATTAGTATACAGGTGTAGGAACTTGTTCGCCTTGCCAAAGTCCGCTATTTTTGTATTACAGAAATGTTATCAAGGTGGAATTGGGCTGGTTAAGTCTCCCGCATGTTAGAACTATGGACCAAAATAATGACATGGTAAAAAGACATTGCAGCAGACGTACGTGATGGCGTGACAAGCTTGATTCTTTATTTAGGGGACTGCATTGCACTCGATAGAGAGAGGAGGTAAGGCATTCATAATAACAATCGCCCTTTAGACCTTTCGCCTAATTAACATACCATGTGGTAAAATGTTAGTGACAAATGTCTAATTATGTCAATCAAATCACATTACAACAACAATTATGATTTGTTGTTGTAATGTGTACCAGTAGAGAAGAGTAAATATTTTAAGGAGATTAGCCGGAGCGAAGCCAAAGATAAATTAATGGCGCATTCAGTAGACACTATAAACTGTGCCATTTTTACTAAAAAAACCTGTAAAAATCGAGTTGTATGGAGCCTTCGCCACATTGCATCACCTAACTAGCATTTTAGAGAATTTTCTGTTGGTGTGTCATACCAGCGGCCTACGGGCGGCTTAAACACTGACATTAAGTTGTCATACGATAAAGAAAGTACTTTGTAAATGTAAATTAATATTTAATCAGGGCTTCTCTTAATGAGGAACCTGGCGTTGTAACGCTTTTAGACTTATGAAGAGTTTTCATTACAGTAAGTGCCGAAATGGAGGGTAGTAATAAAACTGATGAAAAGCGTTAAGAACACCTTGATGAACTTCTAGTACTCAAGAATGGAATAAGATGGACAACTCCGGACTACGAAAGTCCGACGGCTTCAACATATTTAAATTATATCCAAAAAATAATATGTTCTGTTCAATGACTAGTCAGTAGTGGTCTTAGGTTTGAACCCACTACTGACTTTTCAAAAGTCCTATGCCTCGGAGAATACGTAAAATCTCTCCGATCGTGGCGCATTACCGTCGCATCAGACTACCAGATTTAGAGAAAAGAGAGTGCACCTGTTTTTAAGAAATACTTATGCATTATAGCATTTTCTCAGTATTTGGCTAGTTTCCATTGAGTTTGTCCGCTGTTACCGGAATTAGGTTAGTACAGTTACTCTTTTGATCATATTTGACTAACTCCGGGTCTTAGATAGATGAATAGGAATCAATGAATCTATCGGTTCTGATAATATTTTTCATTATTATTATTTATTTACCTCGTTTTTATTCAATTTTGCTTCAATAAGAGGTATAACGATAAAGTTACATCGACAATCATAACTTT
This sequence comes from Protodeltote pygarga, assembly GCA_936450705.2. Lineage (NCBI taxonomy): Eukaryota > Metazoa > Arthropoda > Insecta > Lepidoptera > Noctuidae > Protodeltote > Protodeltote pygarga. Next base: position 990,122 of record OW388264.2, on the reverse strand, counting down.
CCCTTTTCCATCTTCGTCTGTATTTCTAAATGGCTATAAAACCTTGGATGTAATAAAACAATATCTTCCGCTATCTTTAGGTTCAATAAGAATGTAATCTCGTAGATCCGATTACGAAGACGACCGACAATTTCATTTCACTAATCTTTTTATATTAAATTCATAAAATTTTAATGTTACCGTTTTATTAAAATGAAAGTTTATAGGTAGGTGTAATTTGGAAATGAAAAATGTAAATGTTTTAATTAGTTTTATCGTGCTGACGTAGAATCCTAAATCCATGTTATTAGAGGACCGGAATTCGTATCACATTTACTCAAATTTGGCTGCTTTACAATTTACGGTATTCCGCAGAAGTATTAGTCGTTGCATATTTTTGTAAATTACAATGTTAAAAACCTAAGTTTTACAGTCCTAATCGTGGATTATAAATTTTGCTAGCTTCCGCTCGCGATTTCACCCGCTTTATTTCTTAATAAGAAGTACTTTATGTACTCTCCCGTTCATAAAATATCGCTACGCTGCTCTTTTTATATCACGTTGATCTTTTGCTGCACGAAAGCATTTATAAAACAAATCGAAAAGGCAGACAGCTCGCCGCTAGGATTTTTTATTATTAATTTCTTTCTATACCTTTGTGTTAATTTGAGAACTAAATTGATTTCTACTCGTTTAAAAGGCAAGTCAACTATATTTATGCGTTATTTTTCAGCGGAGTCTCTGCTTTGATTCAATCTCATTGGAATTTTTCAATCTGATTTCTTTTTTTTTAAGAGCTTTGAAAACGGTTGCGTTCGGAAAACGTATATGCCGTGAATTACGGTTTTTAAATAAGGGTGCTCAAATAGGAGTAGAGCGTAATTTTTTTTGTGTGCTTGAGTTTCTGTTTGTGCCGAATAAAGCACGTTTTCTTTCTTTTTTTCGTTGTAATTTTTTAAATGGAATCTTTCATTCGAGGTTATATATATAACCTTTCACACTACTCAACCTTCTACTACCGCTCATCACTACATATTTTTATTTCTGGAACTCTTAAAATATACCTTTAAATAATTAAATATGTTTCGTAGATTCCTGCAAACAGTTGTTGTACCAGGCCAACGTACCTAACGTCCTCTCGCGACTTTGGCACTGGGAGCACGTAATGGCGAATCGATTCCTTACCTTACTGCAGACACCGCTCAAATTCCTTTAAACTTAGCTTTGAAACATATTCTTAAATTTCGTTCATGTCAAGTTATGTGTAGTCTAGTCTAGGACAGTCATTGATGTAACTACTCAAGTATTTTAGAGATTAAATGATTTGCGATATTTGATGATTTGCGATTTATAAAAAGGGTGATTCAATGAAAATTCAACGGTAGTAACCAAGACGTATTAACGATAAAGTGCGAAATTAAGTTTCATAACTGAAATAGCTTCCAAGTCATACGATGCATGAATCTATTAATTCCAATTGAAACCATTTGCAATACTCACTATAGCAGCGTTGAACTGACGATAAACCCAGGAGATAAGGGGCAATACATTAAATATTCAGAGAGCATAAAAACAAGGGTTCATCAGTCACACTGCTATGACAACCACGTCGTTTGGGTGACAGCAACGACGGACCTTGAATCACAAAACGTTGAAGGACGTTAGGCTCGTGTTTGTGACATGGTTCGATACACTTGGAACGATAAACTTAATCAATCAATCAATCAATCATTTATTGCCAAACTAAGTGTTTACAAGATGGTACAGTATTTAAATGGTGCTATGAACTTAGTAGCCCTTTTCGGACATTGCAATGTTATGTAATAAAATTTTAAACGTTATAACAATAGTAATAGAAAATTACACAGTTATTTATTTATTATTATTAAATATTTATAATATTTTATATAAACTTACTGACTTAAAAACTAGTATTCAATCTATCTAAATATATATATAGGTAAGTAATGTACTATGTTAGTTATTTATTAATTAGTTAAATATGCATTTATTTATTATATAGTGTTTTAGTTATTATTAAATATAGTTTGTTCACCATATTTATTTAATTAATTATTTTATTCGTTTTTGTAGTTTATTTATTTATTGTGTAAGTGCTACCATTTTTAATATTATTTAACAAGTAGGTATTTATAATTTTATACATATGTTTTATATATTAGTTAATATATTAGTTATTTATTAATTAGTTAAATATGTATTTATTTATTTTATAGTATTTTATTATTATTTAGGCAATTTATTATTTGTTTTTAGTTATATGGGTTTAGATATTCTTCGACTGTGTGGAAACATTTTTTAGTTAGGAATGATTTTAATTTTTTGTTAAACGTTGAGAGTTTTGTTTCGTGTTTGATATCCTTGGGTAGTTTATTAAAAATTTTAATTGCCATATATTGCGGACTTTGATTTAGCATGTTGATTCTTGACGATGGTAAGTAGAGTCTATTTTTATAGCGCGTGTTAATATTATGAGTGTCGCTTACTTTGGTAAATTTGTGCCTGTTTTTAAATACATAGTTACTTATATCGTGTATATATATACAAGGTAGTGTAAGTATATTGTATTTAATAAAGTAAGGTTTGCAACTTTCTCTATTCGTTATATGGGCTAAGTAAAGCTTACTCCTTGGTAAAGTTTAAACTACGCAGGAGATATTATAATAGTGCACAAGTGAGTGTACAAATACAAGTGTTACTCTGTTCCCTCATTTTCATAATCTGATGGGACGGCAGTCCGTGAAAGAAAAAAGCGATTTCGATCTGTCTGATTTAGATCGATTTGAACCTGTGACTTATGGTGAAAACTACCAGTCGCTCTGCCACTAAGCTATTCCTAACTATTTACAAATAGTCAATAATGGTTTATATGTATTTAGTATTTGGTCATTTTTGGGGTCGAAGAAAGTCGGAGTTCTTGGATTGAAAATAATATGATAAATAGTGTGTAAAGTCTATGGGTGGGTTAGAGATTGACACTGGTTCATCAACTACACGATGAAAAGATTGATTTGGGCAACAGATTACAGATCTAACTACAGGAAGGTTAATCGGATGCATATTTACCTCAATTCAACTATCATAAGGATGCAGGCTTTCGTTTTGTGTCTTATTTCTGGTCGTTTCATAGGTTTAAACTACTTTTTTTTTCCTAAAAATAAAAGCAATAAGAACATTCGCTTTTGAATAATTTTACATATTCATGAAAATCTCTGAGATCGAACAAATATCAAACAAAATTTTATCTATTATTTGCAAATAAGTGAAGTTTCCACAATCCGATTTCAACACCCGATTACCTGATCTATAATAATAACTCTTTTTTCATTTAAAAAAATACTGATATTATGCTCGTTACATTGTATTAAAATCTACTTTCTAACGCTGGATTGTAAGATTTTTGTACTGAGTTCACAACAAAACCAAATCAAGTTTTACATAAGCTACTCAAGTTTTATCTTAAAATGAATAAAATGTATTTTATTCACAAAAGCGTAAATATATTACGAGTGTTTTATGACTCGGAGAGCCGTTTACGAGATTATAGCCTATGATAGCCGAGCTGAACGCGGCTTTTTTGTTCAACCCTGTAATACGTTCCCAATATAAATCAACGTTACAATTTAGCATACAGATTTAGATAAACAATTTATTCGGTTTATTATCAATTTATTTTGTACCTTTCCATTATAATACTTTTTATAGGCCGAAATGTCTTAATGTACGTTTGATTATATTGTTTTTCATCTTGTAAAAAGGGCTATCGCATGCTAAGATAGTGTAAGGTAAATCTAGATCTATAAATTTAGATATTCTGGAGTTTGTCATATCTTGCTGTTGTATGTTTCTGATTTTGTGGTTTGTGTTCGTGTCGCGAAAGTTTGAAAAATACTACTGGTACAGTTCGATCCAATCTTTATGGCGGCTGAGAACATCGTTCGTATCGCTGCGCAGAACACAAAATTAGGTATTTAAAAAAAATATATACTTTCACATATAAAAAATAATATTATAAATTGAAATGGAGCGTAATTATTGTCTATTTGACAGTACCTGCGCACACCTGCGCTCGCAGCTGACATCCGAGCCGCCATAAAGATTGGACCGAACTATACATTGTAGTATAAAAATTATGGGACATATTTTTACCAGAGTTTTAGTTTAGTCTGCTTCGTTGGTGTAGTGGTAGCAAGTGCAACTGCAAAGCGCTAAGTTCTGGGTGCTAGGTCGGAAAAAAAGCTTTTCCAAATTATTACTTGAAGCATGGTTTCTTAAAGTTACGCCCTACTGGGAATTATAATTAGCGAAATGTGGGTGTACTTCGCCTATCTATTTAGGGATATAACAGGCGTGTTGTTATGTGTAGGTTTAAGTTTAGTTTTGTGACAAAAATCTATTGTTAATACATTGTGTGACGTTTCTATTTATAAAAAGTATTATACCAAAAAGTACACAATTAAAGGTTGTGCTTGTTTAGCATCTCTAAAATAGAAATGAGCAAGTTATTTTACAGCAACATTACATGCTAATAAAAATATAAAGTTCAAGCGGTGTACTGGCAACACATTAAACATTCAACCCTGTCGGTGTAGCGGCAACACATGACTTCTGTGTGTACATATAACTCGCGAGTTGTGTGGACCAAGCTTTACTTAATGCTGGCTGCAAGCTGTGTCGTTGAAACTAAATCATTTATTCATCACAGTCCACTCTGTGTCGCTAACATTATACAACTAAATAAGTCTGGCTTTTATACTGCTACTGTCGGTCTAAGGCGTTTTCCTGACCGGTTCTGAGTTTTTGTATCGTTATCTTTTCTGTACGAATCTGTACAGATTCTTTACCGAGTGCATGTAATTAAATGAGAACGAAACGAGAAACGAAAACGCACAAATCCGGTCAGGAAAGCGCCTTAGGAGAGAACGCTGATCAAACCAAGTTCCATAACAAGCCAGGAAACCATGCGTGTACTTGCATGCGCTTTTGAACCAACACGGTGCAATGAGTTTATAATATAAATTAGTATTGGGATTGGTTCGTAATCCAAGTACGATACCTAAACTGGCTATCCTTTTTCCTTATTACTTCTGTTCCCATAGTACAGTTTTAGTGGAATAACTAATATAACTATATCGATTTACGAAACAGCTAAGGCTATTTGACATTCATTAAAAAAGTATACTATAGTCGGGGTGCCGAATTGCTTACAAATACCTTGAATAAAACATTTATCTGTACAGTTAAGTTGTCAATAGCTGTGTCTGAAAGTCAACATGAATCACGTGAGTCAAGTGTCAAAAAAATAACAAAATGAAAGTTTGGCATCTCAAAAAAAGTTTTGATGACAAGTATTATAAAACTACGGTTTAACGATAATCCTTTTTATTCTTAAAACGTCTTAATACAGAATCAAAGATCCTTTTTCAAGTTATTTATCGGGCGCCGCCGGTCTAGACGGTGGTGTACTGGTGTGAGATCACCTTGACTCTGCGAACTTGCCAAATGTTTATCGATAATACCTTCTGACAAGGGGCACTGAAGGACCTCATAGAATAGCTTTTGCAATTTCATAACATGTCAATAGAAAAATAAGTAAATCTAGATAGGTACTTACCTAGTTGCGAAAAGAAAATTGGTCTAATTTTCGTTTCAGCGTTATCGGAAATCTAATTTTGGCAAATGTGATTTGGATTTTTTTTTGTCGTTGGAGTTGAGTTGTTAACATTTATAAAACACATTAATAAAAGAGTAGTCCCACAACTTGCGAATGTTTCTCAATTTAAATAAAACTAAGGCAATTTAAGCGCATTGCCTGGAGTCGTTTCTCCGTATCACAAAATTCCAGCGCGCCATAAGGAAACATTCTCCCTTACATCCCCTATTACTGACAATCTGTATATTTGTCCCCGGGGGCACGTTCGCCATATATTTCAGGTGGTTGCCGGTGTTATAGCTGTCTAGTCTACTCGGTCTAGACGCCTTGTGTGATATTAATAACAGTAACTGGTCGAGACTTGGACGGTTGAACTCCGTGACTCGCTTCGATGGCTCTTAAATTCGATTGAGACTTTGATAGCACTTACAACTTGTTGGTATTACTTAGCAACTAATAATGTTTCTAGTATATTGATATAGATTTTTTCTACGCTTCTAAGACTAAGTTATGTATGTTTTATTAAATTTTTTGCTTGTGTAGTTTAGACCCATTTTGTAACTATACTAATAAAACTTTGCCTTTTATCAACAGTACAGTTACAAAACTTTACTTAAGTTTTGTAATATTTATAATACAACATCCAAACTCTGTAGTTACTCTGTGAGCTTAAAGTTAAATTCCCATCGCCCACAGTCATTTCCCCGCAAAATAAATAGCAAACACAGTGGCATTCAGTGCACACCGTGAACCAGCACCGGGGCTCCGTCGTGAATTATTGATTACCGCGATTCAGCGCACGTGGGTAGCTTGACGTCACTTCTAATGTAGCCAGTCTGTCCGCGGCTTTACTGCCTACGTTCCACGGCTTCTCAGTGTTTAATTTTTAACATGAATTTTTTTTTGATGGAATTTTTCCGGCCGGCCATCCAGAATTTTTTGCATTGTTTATTTTTTTTATATGAACGCTTTGAGCGAAATAGCTGGCTGTTTTAATTGGTATTATTGTTGAAGGCCGGTATGAATTTTTGAGTTAGTAAGTTTTTTTGATAAACAACGCTGTCTTGTTTATTTTAGCTATATTTTTATTTCATTGTTTTAGTTTGTATATTTGCAAAGTACGTTTGACGATTGGAAGATTTGGACCACACTTTTTAGCCTTTTTCTTTCGCAATGCTTTGCAACTTAACAACTAATTAAAAAATTAATACAGGCGATTACACCTGTTTAAAAAAGTCGTTTTATTATGTGAAATGATCACGAAAACCTAAGACATTATAAAATACCTTTATTACTAGTTTGACCTCAAAACCTGTCGAAAATCAAAGCGTTAAATTGCCTTTAACCATTTCGCTTGGCGCAGTATTCCCCTGGTAACACAGGCGGACTATTTGCCTTAGAACGCACGCCATTGACCTTTAGCGCGGCGGCCAGGTGAAGTTTATTTAATAATAATGTTTGCATTGACTTAATCGATAGTTGCCAGGAGGTAAGTTAATTGAGCAAACTACACGGAACTCGCTATTCGTATATAATTCATTACATAGTTAGTATTTATTGCTTTTGATGAACCTTTGACCGCCCATTGTACCTACCTGTTTTTCTGTATTTATTCTTATTTGTTGAATGGTATACAATAAAGATTATTCTATTTATTTTTGTAAATATTTGTGTAAGGATTTTAACAATAAATATTATTCTATCTATCGATCTTCGTTAATTGTGTAAAGATTTTATTTGTTCTGTAATTCTTAGATGTATCTAAAATCTGGTTTAGTTCAGAAGTTTCAGAACTGGAAAATTGTGGTTAAAATGATACCACATTCATATATGATATAACTGCCAGCCTTACTACCAGCATATCTGTCAGATGGTCACAAGTCAAGCCTTCAAGGTTGCTCGGCTTGGCAACAGGCCGAATAAAAATATTATAGCCAAGTTTATGAGGTCGTAATGATCGCATACCGCCAGCAATCTCCAGGAATTGCGTCATATCTGACGTCACAGAGACTGAAACACGACATGCGGGTAGTTTTGGGAATGATAGTACTAAAGTTATTTTTGGAGGACGATTCGTGACGGAGCGCGACGCCCTCAAGAAGATTTATAGATGGCAAATCAGACGAACGCATTCAAACTTATTGAACGTTTTTAAATAGTGGTCGGTAACTAACTAAACAGACTCACTGGGTCGGTTCGACCCGGGTAGTCCACTCTCACACAGAATACTGACGTGAAATAGATTCGTAGACCCAATCTCCGCCCTTCCATAATCCCCCATCCAAATCCCCCCTTCTCTTCCATAAACCTGCACAGGGTTGCCAACGTGCAAGTGATATTCCTGATGTTACATGAGCCAATATGTCACAGTGTCCGCTTAGGTACCATCAGACATTGTAAAAAAAACAACATCTTCCAAGCAATCTTTTAGTCCTATTCTAATCCTCATATGAGCATCAAAGTAGGTCAGTGGTCGGTACAAAACCAATTCAGTTCAATGGCTTTGTAACTATATTATACTTACCGCAGAACCATTGCGAATGACAGTTCATAAAATACAATGAAAACCGTCGAATAGTTTACACAAAGCGGTTGACGGTTATTTCAATACTCAGGGGTATTACAATTAGTTTTACTGCGGCATTTAGATTGGCATGAAATGGAACTACCTGATATTTGAAATAACGATGGTATTTGATTAATAAAATAAGCTTGAAATACAATGAGTAAAAGTTGAAAGTAATTTTTAACTGATTTCAAAAAGTCGCATCAAGAAAGGTAACACGAAGAATATGTATGTAAATTGTGATGATAGAAAAAACATTTAATTCTACTGCAACAAGCTTGAAAACATATAAGGAAAAATCAAGAAAATAATAAATAACACCTAATGTAAAACTTAAAGATTCATTCTAGACACGGCGTGGCGGCCAAAAGAACTTAAGTCATTCGAAAGTCAATATGACTTTATCCTTCTAAGTCTAATTTATGAGTACCTCACATTGTACTAAAAAGGTATCTTGTTTAGCATGTACCGGTAAGTAGTACCTGGTGCTGAATTTCAGCTAGACCCTTATTTTTCTACCTTATATATGTCATGTCACTAATTACCTCGTCCTATTTATTTCAACCCCAAAAAGTATAATGTTCCCTAAATATACGTTACCCACAAATTATTTTATCAGACATAATATTTACTTAATTGATACATTCAACCGTTCGTTCCATAACAAACAAAACAAACATTGGTTGTAGTTTATTTTTACAAAATCCCGGGGGCTGTCCTGTGCATACGCAATGTTATTTCAGAGGGTGGGCTTCGAAGGGCGAGGGGTCACCAACTTTTACCAACTAGCTTTAATTCTACGGTCTTGTTAAGTTGTTCGGAAATGTTTTAGAAAAATGTTGCTAGAAGCATAAACTCTTAAAGATAAACTTAGGGACTTGTTTATGTGCTGACGTTCAATCTTCAAATGATACATTACGCTTTAGGAATAAATACATTTAGCCCCAGTTTTACCAAATTCTGAAATCTTTTCCCTTTCTAATATTAGTTTAGACAAATAATTATATAACAGTAGGTAGCGTTCATCAGAAACGCTTAGCTTGTAACTGCGTCATTAGAGACCTGACGAAGCAACTTTTTTAAATACTTTTTTACTCATACAAGATATTCTGTCAGACCTCTTTTAACCATTTTAAGACTGACATGTTGAGTATTAAAAACTATAATTAATATAAAAAAATGCTAACTTATAAAACTGTTGCATAAATAATAAAATTTTGTATTTTGTAGACGAGCATAGTACACACGGCTACACATTAAGCTATACATTTCCAGTATAAGCTGACACCTTGTTGTACGAAGAGCCTATACAATGCCAGGTCAGTTCATACTGGTCGTATAGCCTGTGTAGCCGGTGTGTACCCAAGTTCTCGTACATATTCCAGTAAAAGTTCTAACACTTTTGACCGTTTTCTAATGTGTTTCTGATCGGTATTTGATGAGTTGCCAAATCTAGAGTAATGATATTTTCAGAGGATTTGTGACGCCAGGTAGGTATGTTAGTTGAGAATAGGTCTCAAATCTCAACATTTCTATTTTTGATTTATTGATTTTATTATGAGAAAGGAAAGTGTGCCCACGAACCCACCCGGTAAGCGGTATTTAAGCATTTAAATCGCATCAAATAATTTTTTAACATATCTTTGAGAACTGTTGTGAGACATTTAGGTACCGCTATTTTAAATTGGGTTTTCACAGTATACAGAAGATCAGTCGGTAACCGACAAAGTCTCGTAGGTCTCGTTGCGGTAAGGCTTTCTGTGGTTATGGACCACAGGTGCTCTCACGAACCGTCCGAAACACAACATGGGACCAGGGTAGGCGAAAAAAGATTATATGTGAGGGTGGTACTACCCCGATCGACCCGGCCCATTCTTGGTGATGGCTCAACTAACGAGAGATATGCTAAATTATGTTAAATATTTAATAAATTAATAAACTCTGTCTATAGCAAATTAATTCCACTACAATCTGAAACAAGCAATTAATATTATCTAAATAAGCCGACTAATCGGTATTAACCTCTAGAGAATACTCTCGGTTATGTACTCTATGCGCTAATTGACACAGAGATTAATCAGAAAGCGTTGAACGAATTAATTAGTATTGCAACGTCTACGCCGTAGCCGCGTAGAGGTCGTAGACCTTCGTCTACATCTCGTAGCACCTGATGTTAACATTGATGTTATTTAAAGATATTTTTTCTTTTTATATTTTCACATTTGCTTCTCAACTGAGTATAATTAATATTATATGATGAAGGTGAATGTATTTTCAACGAGTTCAATGTCCTTTGTGTAGGACAGACACGCTCTAGCGGTAAATATCAAAACATATTTATAGTGAACAGGTTATTTTATTTATGTGGAAGATGTGGCATTCGTTATATGAAATACTTGTAATGCTCAAAATCCTTTTTGATTTGATTTGACTAAAAAAACCGCCTATCCCATTTCATATAACATTGTTTAACAAAATAATGTTATACAACATAATATGGCTAATACATATAAGAAATTGGTTTTCAGTATGGGAGCTTTAACTTTACGTAAATTAACACTTTGACTGCCACGCCGCAGACACAATGCAATTTTTATTGTTTGCCGGTCACCAATGACCGGCGTGGCGTTCAAAGTATTAAAAAATGATATCGTGTAATTTTTTTTTTAATAGGACAATATTGTTATGTCTAAAAAAATTACTAACACTAATTAATAACACTGTCGTGTTAAAAACATAAACACACAACACAGTGATAAAAATTGAGATAAGGCCCGGTTTTCACCAAAGCAAAGAGACGTTGTCCATACTAAAGAATGATGCTTTAGATGAAATTTTAATGGATTGAATGGTCTCTCCGCTTTGGTGGACCAGCCTTAACTTTCCATCAATTATAACAAAAAAGAAACACATTTGTAATTCTGGAAGGGTTGCGGCTCGGTTTTCGGGTAGCTATTTATCTCGGTGCGTGGTTTTACACAAAAGGTCAGTCCGGTCCGTGGACGGGTATTTCTATTTCGGACGTTCGACGTCCGGCGAAGGTTGACCTTTGAAATTGTTGTTCAAAACGGTTGTTGTTTTAATAAAAGTTCGGGGTTGTTTTTAGAAGATGAAACAATTGGGTTGTGTTATGAATTCACCCGGGTCGAGCATTTTTCACTATTCTTTAGACATTTTCTTTTATAGTACTTCAAAAAATCTTAAGCAAGTTTACTAAAACCTTTTGAAAAAATTGTTTTCTATATATCTATAAATAAGCAAACACAAAATAGACCATTAACTCCTCTGTTGTGAATAGAATTTTTTATTTTTTTAGTTTAGTAGCCAGTAAAGAGCTGTAGTGTAATTTCTGTAATAGTCTGATTTCAACCAATAGGCTACCTCTAGTTTCAATCTTTGTGAATTAATTGAGTTTTTAAATACCTACGTAACAAATAAACATAGAGGAAGCTCGGAAATTGCCGAGACGCATCCTTAACATTGCAATTTTTTGTCTAATTGAACTTTTAATACTTCCACAACCTTTCGTTGATCTATGAACACTTTCCATAGACATACATACATCGTTTATCCACATAAACCGTCTAATTATGCGCAGTCATGCGCCAGATCTGAATAGACACCAATTTGCTGCCACTACCTCTACGCGTCTACGTGCTACGACGCTACGCCGTAGGGGCTACGGAGCTACGCATTTGTAGCGATGATTTATGACCCTCTTTGCCTTCCCAGCAAGCCTTGGAGGCTGTATATTTTATTATACATATAATAATATAAAGATTTCTCAAAGGAAAAGTAACGACTTGTATAAAAGAATTGAACGTACTTACGTGAAATAGGATTAGTTATTTTATTGTGTATAAGTGTTTTGTATTTTTGTAGAAATCTGTCACGTTTTGTATTTTATTATGTATCTGAAGACGAATTTGTTTTTATTTATGAAATAATAAAAGAAAATTTTCTTTCGTTCCAGATTGATCGGTCTGACAAGTTTCTTGGTGAGTTCTTGCACAGCTTTTAAAGAAAAATATTTAATAGATTGTTTAAGAATGCTCAAAACATTTATCTTTTACTTCAATCTTCTTTGTGTTCGTTTCCGAGACAATTTAACTTAGTTTGGAAGTTGTCAAGCGTGACGATTTTGTTGATCTCCCAACGTTTGGAGGTGACAGGGTGGCGGACAATTAATGAGCTTACTTACAATACTGAATAGGTATTTATGTTATGTATTCAGTGCTCGTGATGTTGTGGTAGTACCGAGGTTAAATATTACCCAATTAAAATCAGTAAAATTTTGTAAAAAGTGTCTGCTTGTGGTATGTTAGATATTGATTATAATATTTATTTATTTCGATTTTTATTGAAATATTAGATAAATGAAATTCTGACAAACTACGGACACAGGTGTTAGTTCTTATGCACTGAGCCTGTCGTCTATTATATCTATTAAGGTGCGGGTACTCGCTTATCTGCTATCTCGCTCGTACATTGAAGATATAAAATCAATTAAAAGTTACGAAAAATCGAATTAAACCATTTGAAGGAGAACGACTTTACAATGTTTTAATAATAATTTCAGCTTGATCGAAACATGTTTCATGCATAAAAATGGCATAAAATAAAAATTCATATAAAGCTATTTTCTTATTTGAAAACCTGTTTCGATCAAGCTGAAATTTTTGCTAAAACATTGTAAAGTTATTCTCCTTCAAATGGTTTAGTTCGATTTTTTATAACTGTATTCATTGGTTTTATATTTAAATTTATATTTAATCAACTTCAATGTGCGAGCGAGACAGCAGATTAGTGAAAAGAGGCGCCCTAAATGGTAGACACAACGCTGGAGTGACCTGGGTACTGCCACCCTCTTACAGCATATCCTAAAGATTCCTATAGTATATTCTCCCCTATTTCTATAAAAATAAAATAACATCCCATAAGCTTACCACTTATGCTGTAGTAAGTCTACTCTCAATATACCTCTATTATCCACCTAGCCCTATCATTTCCAAACTTAGTTTGGAACGGCTTCTAATCTAATCAGAAGCAGCTGAATATCAGTATTCTTAAAATCGATTGGTTATCGGACTCCTTCAACGATATTCTAAAGTTAGATCAGTTGTCAGGATTTTTAACGGTACTGACTCCTTATATTTACTGTCAAAGATCTTCATGATAGCCGGGACCGACGACTTACCGTACTTTCCGAGGCACAGACCAGGAGCGAATAATTAATTTATAATGTGTACCTATAACTTACCCCCACGATAATTTCCGAACGAAAAATCAAGTGCATGGCGTGGGTTATTTTTCCAAGACTTGCCAATCAATGTTCATACCACTACTACACTAGATATACAAGATGAAAATCAAGAGAATCCTTGTAAGAAATCATTGAACTCATCATTATAAACAACTTTTACTATGGGACAAACCCTAAAATCGCGAAAAAAAATCAGCTGTTTCATACATTTGTGATTACATAATTCAACAAAATGTATGGAACAGCTGAATTTTTTTTAGCAATGGGATGGGATGGGATCTTTTCGGGATGCTCATGATTTAGATTTAGAATTTCACCCTGTATATACAGTAAAATGTTGCCAGTAGTTCTGCTAATCCCACAGAATATATTAAAATTTTGTTAATATTTTGTCGTTGTCATAAAACGTATCATAATAAAACTCCCTTCATCTCAGCTTTACAGCCTTATGAATAATTCCTTTTATTTTGCACCTTTGATGTCGCAGCGTGACGATAACGACCCTTTTATAAATAAAACATGCATCTTTTGTCTCTTTCATAATTATATACACTATGTTTTTGTTTCATGTGTACTTTGTTAATTAATTTTCTTTGAGGATTAAGGAGTTTAATGTCATGATGTAAATTCGTGCGTCTTGGAATTCAACGGACCCGCTTTACAAGCACGTCGGTTTGAGTTCTAACCTGGCATGTGACTTTTTCAATGTCAGTTTTAGTTCTTAGTTAATCTAAGACACTACTAACTAACGGTGAAAGAAAACATTGTGAAGAAACCGGGACTCAAGCCCAAAATCGTCAACACGCAGTGAGTTATCATGGTGATTAATGCTCGATCCTTCTCTGTACGAGAAGAGGCCATTGCCCTGTAGTGAGACAGTTACAGGCTGTCTTATTTATTTATTACTAACTCATATTTAAATGAAATTATTACTTTATTATATTTATTTATAACTTAAACAAGCGAAGAAAAAACAAACTTAGAAATTGCCCTTAAGTGGTTTTATTACTACTTTATTTTTATAGGTCTCCAGTGTATCTTTAACTAGATTAGAAAGTTTTTTTTATAAAAATTGCTTCATTAACTTAATGCAAAAACAAAATATATAACGTAACGAAATATTTAATCAATCAAGTATATAAAACAACCCTTTGAATGGTTTTGATGAATTGAATCGCTACCTCGACGATGTAAAGCCGATCAATCATGTTACGACCACAAGGGATTCACTATTTACTTCAACTACCAACCTAAATTCTATTGAATAAGGTTTCAATTCAATTGTACATCATAAAGGTTTCAGCAGAATGTGTGTAAAAGAGATAGAAGATGGTTGAAAGCTTGCTCAATTTGAAGGTGTCAGGGTTTGGGGAAAGTGATTTGATGTGATTGTGTGTTTGATAAACAGTCCCGGAGTTTAAACCGCCCGTAATCTTCTAACAAGGCTGGACACACCATTGAAAATCATTAGGTGTGATGGTTTCCTGATATGTAATTTAATGGACAAACGTCCGAATAATATTGATTACTTATCCATAGAGTATCCTACCCGTCATTAAAACTCTTTGCTAAGAAAAAGTCTGGCTTTATCTGTTGACTTATTTTAATGTGAGAAATGGTTACAAATAAGAAATATGTCCTTTATGTAGACATCCATTTCTGAACTCAATGCTTATATTCCCTTACGTTGTTATTTCTGTTAAATCTCAAAGAAATCTCGCGTTCCTACTGTTTCAATCGCGATGCGAGTGCGACTGTAGCGAAACAAATAAAATATGAGAAACAGAACAACGGGAAATAATCATAAAAATGGGAATAACAGCTCTTTTAAAGTTTACAAAGACTTTGTGAAAACATACAAACGGACAAGCCTAATGAGACAACAAATAAGTATCCTTGTATCTTGTATACTTTTTAACCCCGACGAAAAAAGAGGGGTGTTATAAGGTGTATATCTGTTTATCTATATGTCTGTGGCATCGTAGCTGTCAAACGGACGAACCAATTTTAATTTAGTTTTTTTTTATTTGAAATGTGATTGATCGAGTATGTAAATATTAGCTAAAAAATAACATCTAGAGGGCTTTTTTACAAGTTTTTAATTTATACTTGACTTTAAAAATAACAGTCTATTATATACACTTAAAAATGTCTTTGGGTGAAATTTTAAACATATACAATACATCCAGAAAAAGGGTCATAGAATTATAAACAACTTTACGATGGGACCAAATCTAAAGTCGCGAAAAAAAAACAGCTGTTCCACACATTTTGTTAGTATTTCTTTCTTCACTGGAAACTGAAATCTTAAAATAAACTAACTACACTTTAAACACGCAGAAGACAACACAAAATCTATTGTTCGGGGACACCTGGCCGGCGCCGTTTAGTGTCAACTGCGAGTAAACAATTTTAAACTAACATTACGGCTTTCGAGTCGCCTGGTACCGGCCTGTACGCCGTACGGTCGCTTGTCCACATAATGTTGGCGAACCAATTTAGACGCGCTGTTTCTGATTGCGCTGGTACTCGACGGGCACATACTAAATTACTCGACCGGTGACGTCGAATTACATTTTGTACTAAGTCTCGTTGAGTTACCAAAAGTTCTGCCAACTGACGGAAAACATATAAGTATTAATTTGGCTTTGACGAAATAGAAAGGGAACTTGAAATTAGGGTTATTTGGTTGGTAGTATTGGTGTGGGCGATAGCTTAGTTGGTTCGTTCGGCAGTGGGTTCAAACGTCGTGTTGGTAAAAGAATTCCGAGTACTTATATTAAATAATAGTTTTCTTTTGAAACTATAATTTTATCTACGTTATAGAAAGAATGAAATGCAATGCAATGCTTCTGGTGGTGCCTAAAGGCGGTGTCGATCTCTACATCATCAGGAGGCCTGTTCATTTACCCCATTTTTCATTTTTTAAAAATCAGGGTAAAAATCCGCTTAAAGTATTACAACTTGAATTTTTACCCGGAATTTTTATATATACCCGGTAAAAATGGGTATTTTAATTTTTTCCCTTTATTACCATTTTCTTCCAATTTTTACTTACCCATTTTTCACCCACTGCCCATCTCTAAGTATAACCAATGTTTATTCATAAAGGATCGTTAAGTTTCGCAATATAAAAGTTTGGTAAGAACTCGAAATATTCTTTTTTTTTACCTGTTTGTTCTCAGTGTTTGTCTGATTCTTATTTTTGTTATAGCAGTTTTTTTTAATATTATCCTTGTTGTAAGATAAATATTTATGTTACTTTAGAAGGAGATCAGAAAGTTACAATAACCTTCATACCCACACAATATTACTTGTCTTTAGTATGTTTTTTTTGTAAGTACATATTAATATAATATCTTCAATGTGCTTATTTAATTTATATACCTAGGTATGCACATATTTTTCAAAGAAGAAGACTTAATTAAATTATGGTTACGTATATAATAGTTTTCAATTTAAAATACACATTAAATAAATTGAATGATAAAGTAAAAGACATTTCTTTTAACAATTATTTTTTAGGAATAACTTACAAGTCCTAAAATAGTGAGTACTCTCAGCAGTTGCGCTGCTGACCAAAATCTATTATTTTCCTAGCCAATCGGGCCTTATACGAGTCAAACGTTTAAGTCCCCCGTTACCTTACGCAGACTGCGGAAAACTCGGATGTATTTAGCGATTAAATAATTGCCACATTCTGTCCGTCGTTTACCGAGAGCCTAAAACTTTCTTAATTATGCGCGTGATAATCAGTACTCAAGTAATCCGCATTTTAAATTAAAATCTCTTTAAGTTACATTAAAGGTCGGAAATTAAATCCTGAGGATTCATAAATATTCATACTATTCTTTTGTCGCCGCATTACTCTGAGCTGAACCTTAAGCGGAGTACGAATAAATGCTGTCTGGTGTAAAAAAGGTGAATATTTTATGAACTTGGTGTCTTTATTTCATTTTTAAATGTTTTTATTTAAAAAATGTAATCTACACTATGCTGTGAGCATGTTAAAGTATTATTATGAACTAGCGACCCGCCCCGGCTTCGCACGGTTACGCTAATATGCATGTATCATTCATATAAACCTTCCTCTTGAATCACTCTATCTATTAAAAAAACCGCATCAAAATCCGTTGCGTAGTTTTAAAGATCTAAGCATACATAGGGACAGACAGACGCGGGAAGCGACTTTGTTTTATACTATGTAGTGATAATGAATGTTCATAGTATACATATAATTTAAACAAAAAAAAATCTTGAATTAGTTACGCCATTTGTAACTCAAGAACGGCTGGATCGAGTTGGACACTGTCCTGATTATGTCGACAACTACAAAAACTTTATCTCAATACTTGATGCTATTAAAAAAACAGATTGCCTACCTACCCATTGCACTCGCTGTCCAGTGTCCACTGAACCACGAAATTACGACTAATTGCAAACGCATCAAAAAGTCGCGTAATGAACATGGAAAACGACTCAGTTTAGCTTGAATATTTACGTTGCAGCCTGACGACTAATTTATGAACTGCGCTAACATGAACAGTTTGAATGCTAGTCGGGTCGCGTTTCGCCGCTAATTGTGCGGTCGGAATACAATTTGCGGTTTTATCATGTGCACTTTGTGGCTGTTCGTTTATTTCCATTAGAAACAATGAAACAATCAATTGAATTAGAAACAGAAATTCTTCTAGCCCTCGTTCCTTCATTAGCGGTATATTCGTGTAAGTATATTTTATGATTATCATCTTCATTTCAGCTGGAAGACCATTGCTGGGCATAGGCTGCTGCTCCAAATTACATAATGTTTTTTTCAAATTATTAGAGCTTGAACTTATTTTTCTGTTATGTTGTATGTTTTCGAAAGTTGCGGTTTATTTTAGGGGAGACCGGGGTTGATTGGCTTCAGCTGAAAACTGGAAAAAGTTACATATCAAATTCCCAAGTAGCATGCTCTCAAATTTTGCACTGATCTAGATTTGGTTATACTGAACTGATATTGATAAGACTGAACTGATCTAAATTTTGAGTTATGCCTGCTGCACACTATTACTCTTACTTATAAAAACTTATCATTCTTACTCACTGATTAATTGACAATAGACTTTAGTAACGTTTATGTTAAATAACTTTTAATCATCGTTTTATAAGTAAAGGGTTATCACACGCATACGTTTTGGCACCCCGACATTGATGCAGGCACGTACCTACAACCCGAAATTACGACGTGACGGCATTATGTGTAGGAGCCATAAGTCTACCTATCCCTATACCCAATCAGCCCCGATCTCCCTTCAATGTATGCAATTACGTAAACCAAAACAAAACTTTAATTAGTAAGTGCATGTTCCATATTGTGAAGCAGTCGTACTAATCTGTACAGTTACAAGCTTAGCCGGCAAAAGTCACGCCAACTTTGTGCCTCACAAATGTCACGGACTTGGCAAGCACTATGCAGGATGAAACTTTGCAACAGCCACTGAATCTTGAAATATTGCTTTTGCTATTCAAGTGGCTTATGTTTGTAGTGTTTAAGTCAAGAGAGGAGGTACGTGATAAAATATGAAAGTAATTCTGATTTTGTGACCTTCTCTTATTATGGAAACGTTGACCTGCCTACTGATTGATGCTGGGTTCATGAAATACAAAAATTAATTTGCATGATTGTATACATATATTTGTATAATGATGGGTTCTGTGCATGGGACATTAATATGACCGGAGATGTAAATATTAAAATAGTCTCAACGTCGTTATTAATTTATCTTTTACATTAAAAAAGAAAATTACAGAGCACATAACATGACTAATATAAATGTCTAGCTATTTTTTTGTCAAACTTTGATTTTTAGCATTTAAACTTTGTTTTACAATATTGATGTGAGTTTGAAAATGTCTGACTTATTAAGAGCAAGTTCTTCGCCAGTTGGAGGTAAAACAACAAATAACACAACAAGCGCACTCCCTCACAACTTGCGCAGAATAACAAGCAGCTGATTCTATTGTTTTCATTTCGTCAGATCAATACGGCGATTTTTATGAGCATTTTCAGACAGTTTTCAACATTTTAAACATAAGTCGGCATTGTGTTAAAAGTCCGCTGGTAGAAACTATTTGGTACTACAAAACTTAATGGTATAACTGCAAAGTTTATTTTATATATATTAACAACTACTCAGAAGATATTATAGCGCACAAGTGTATGCGCAAACAACTGCACACAGGTGCACTCTCTATTCTCTCACACTTCTAGTCCGATGGAACCTGACCAGTAAGACCAACGGCTTTACGAGGCACAGAGCAAGTGATAATTATTAACTTACGAAAAGTCAGAAGTGCACGCCTTGGGTTTGAATTTGAGATCTCTGACTTGCATTGGTTGGCACTGTGGTCATACCACTAAGCTAGCACGGCTCACGATGTCTCTTCATAAACTGGACATGACTCGGACTAATTTACAGAAGCGTCGCGAGTAATTCAGACCGACAAAGGGGTCCAGTGTTGACGTAATTGAATCGCTGCTACATGCACCAGTCGTGTTGTCCAAATCTAGTTACACACTCCATTTTGTAGTCAGTGTGCACTAACTTTGTTATTGTTTTTACAATTGGCTTTTGGCTGTTAAATTGAACTGGTAATTGACTTGACTACGGGACTAGAATTCTTTTGTTTATTTTGTAAATTAAAACGATTTAAGTTTTTTAAAATTGAATATTTGTTTTTTTTTAGATTTAATTTCTTAATAGAAGTGTCTGCATATACAAAGTGTATTTTCAACCATTCAAGAAATATTTATAGCAGTTATTGAACTGGTTTTTAAAGTGCAAAATATAAAAATAAAACAACCTACCACAAATACTGTTCAAGTGCATAAAGTTTTAAGCAATTATTATACCTAATATGTCCTAAGTTCCTGCAAAAACAAGACACTATTTTCTTTCTCACATCAAGCCCATAACCACACAAACTTCTCCAGAAAATTAACCACATGTACATCTAAAATGGCTTTAAAATCCCCCAATAAATTGTAAATTCTCTCCGGAACATTGCTGGCTCAGCGAGGGGGTAGTCGTATAAATCCGGTCGTACGTCATAAAAACTAATTTTGTATACTGCCGGGACGCACTAGCTGGTAGGGATTCGAATCATACGCCATGAGCTTGGAGATCGCCTGAGAACCGTGGGGAGCCAATGTGAGCGAGTTAAAAATCAGAATACCGAAACGATATTTTACATGGTAGGCACACCTAAATCTGTGACTTGCGTAATAGGGAAGATGCACTATTTTTATTTTTGTTTTCATTTTAAAGAATTCCATGTAGAATAGACCACAAATATATTTAAAAAATTAAAACATTGCAATTTATCCGAAAAAATGCTGTTTTAAATTGACAGTTTGACAGTTCGCGGGAAAACGGGCTTATGGTGCTGATGACGTCACTCTTGTCTTTTACTGGTTCGCCGTTGGCTTTCATACTTTTGCATATTTATTTAAATCGAATAAAAAATAGTATTTAAAAAGCATAGAATTTTATTTTATAAATTTACAAAAAAGAATAACTTAAATTTTATATAGTTATTACATTTTAATTTTAATTTTTTTTAAAAATACAGCATCTATCCAGAATTTCTATGCAGCATTCATAACAGATAAAATGCTTTTATCGTATATACAAATATACTTCTTTTAATTTTTCAAAGTTTGTGTGTGCTATACAGAAAAGTGATATTTTCCTTTTGCTGAAAAACATTTGAAGTTGTACTTGTGCCCAATATTTTGGTGTTATTTTATTGTCTTTCACATAGGAAAGTATGGTAGGTAGCTTCTGTTAAGGATATTTCACCTCTACTGTGTAATTTTCAGCCGTCAGGTGTTGCACCAAAAAACTCGGCATTACGAAGAAATCCAGCTTCTTCAATTTTAATCTAAAATGCTGATTAAAATAATATAAACAATATTTATTACTACAAAGGCCTGGAACTAAACATACCTAACTAATTATTTTATTCAAAATATTTAAACTAGAGAAAAACTAATGATGTTATGTCAATACTAACTCTAGGTAAACACCTGGAGTCTTCTTTGATAAACCCAACTCCCATTTTTATTAAAAAAACGCAATTAATATTCCCATAAAATAATATTCACCTTTACAACCATAACCTCAAATAAGTTGTCAAAACAAGTGTGACGTCACGAAACGCTAATTCGTGTTTTAGAATACGTTATTGTTTCAAGTCATTTTTAAGTCGTAATTATTGTAAAAAAAACAACAATATGTAAAATAAAAACGTTGCAGTGGCCTTTCTTTTATATTTTTTTAACGTTTTAATCATACAAATTCCATAAATATTACATCTGCATCTTCCCTATTTAGTAGAATTAACTTTGAGACCAACTATAAATTTCTATAAGTGGAATTCAGGTAGTTAAAAAGTTAATGCTACCAAATTAAGAGTGTCATGGAATTAGATGAGTTTGCTATAAGGAAATCATTACTTAATACAACTGGTTTCAAGAAAATTTCTTATTTATTTCCAGTCTTTAAAATGTTTCAATGAATAAAAAATTACGATTTCTAAATTCATCATAAAAATAAAATTGTGTTCCAGAGGAGTTCTGCGAAATCAGTGTTGTTATCGTTTAACAAATGTAGCCCTCCACACTCTATCATTAAATCTCAATGTAGAAACAGCTCGCACTGACATCCTACCTTAAATTGCCCGTGTCCCCACCTGGAGGCTGCAGGCATTAGATTATTTTATTGCGACCGCTTTTTACTTCGTTTTCCGCAAGGTAACCATATATTACGATAAACTTTCATTTTCGTTCGCCTGGGCTGGTATTTGTGATCGTCGTGGTATTTGTGATTTTCGACATTATCAATGATAAACATTTTGTATTAGTTTGTTATTAGCTTTAGACCTTTTAGTGAAGGAAATACTCGACTAGACTATAATTGTACTAAGCCCTAATGAATAGTAACTCACGGCAAAATAGAAAAAATAGAAGTAAACGGTAATAGTACATACTCGTATATAAATAAAAATCTATTGTAGCGATCCTAAATGAAATTAGTACGAGATCAGGAAGATGATGATCATGAAATAGTTAAAAATAGAGAAACCCCAGTGATTCAAATTTGACCGAAAGGGTTGGCGTTGCTAGAAGATTAACCTGTTACGTTAATGCGTTAATGGTCGCAGATTTGACGATTTCGTAAAAAAAAATGTTATTTTTTGGTCAAACCATCGTCCATCAGTGACATACTTTTTCGCCTAAAAAAACAACGGAAAGTAAACAACTCAACAAAACATTTTAATTATTTTTAAAGCTTCGGTGACGAGGAACAAAATAATAAATTTGCTTTTATTTTTATAGGCAGCTTTCTGACACTTTTAGTTTATTTCTGTCCGGGTGTCTGTCGATATCACTTAACGTTTTATTAACTGGCAACACCCAAGAGGTTTTATCTTGGAAGCGTGGCTAAATAAAACAGGTAGCTTTTAAAAATGCTTTAAAATTATACATTTTAAACAAATGAAAAAAGTCTCTCCCGAGTTGTAAATGAAGAAGACTTATGTTTGTTTTTCTTAGTCTGGTGAACTACAGCCATTAAAATAATGAGTTAGAATTTTTGTTTGTTGAAAACACAGATTTTTAGCCATAAAAAAATCTAAACATGAAGAGTTATTTCGAACTCTTGTTCAGTCAAGTTACCACCCATTTCCAGGAAAAAACTTTTTCTTTCTTTTTTTTGTTCTTTTTGGCATCTTTGGCGTTAATAATGTAACAACTGGCCATTTCTTTTCGCTTTTTAAAAAACGTAGCAAATACCGTAAACACATCAATCCTGTATTTAGTGCTGGATATTAGATTTAAATATTGAATCAATGTAAATCCCTTTTATGTAAACCTTTAAAACAAAATTATATTTAAAACTAGCTGACCCTCACGCGGCTTTGCCCCTGTGGTTAAATTTTTACCCGATCGCAGCGCCACCTATCGGGTCCAGTTGTTTTTATATATCCAGGGACCGCCGCTTTTAAGTGATGCGCGGACAAACATTTGCGGCAATTTACTTTTATTTACATAGATGTTGAGTGCCTCGTTGGTCTAGTGGTAGCAAGCTCGACTGCTGAGCACGAGGTCCTGGGTTCGATCCCCGGGTCGGGCAAAGTGTTATTGGGTTTTTCCACTAGGAAATTCTCAGTAGCAGCACGGAGTCTGGAATTGTACCCGGTTAATGGCAATAGGCTCGCCCCCTATTACATGGGACTTATAACATAGCCGGCGAAACGTGGGTGTACTGCACACTTCTGCCTACCCCCTATGGGGAATACAGACGTGAGTCTATAAAAAATAAATAAAAATAAAGATGTAATTTGGGACAAATGCGATAATACCAACTGAATAACATTAAAGTGCTCTAACCGTTCCATAAAGCAAATATCTAAACAAGATGTAGAAAATCCCCTTAAACACCATTATCTAGATGTAACAGTTTTCACTAGGAAAGTCTTGGGCCATCCATCTTCTTAATTGACCTATTAATGCCAAATATTTAATGGGGCGTGCGTTGTGTATACTTTATGTACTACCAACGTTATCCGAACAAATGGATCGCTATAATTGCCTACAAACGTCAACGTAAATTTTAAAGAATGTATTTATAGAGTTATTTTTGTAATATATTATTTAAGTATTATTACATATTGGCTATAATGTGTATTGGTAATGCTAGTCGTTTTCAATATGGCCGCTGTTCTCTGTACGAAATTCTACAGCATGAAAATAACATAAAAGATTTTAAGATATTTTAACAAATATATCTTCCAAAGTTTCGCAAAATTCAGTCTTCAACTTGAGTCCTTCAACAGCGATCTTCTTCACGTGATAAATAAACTTAATACCACTTCTAGACGTAACAAATCTACTTTATGATTGAACAAAGTTAAATCCGCCATGACATATAATCCTATTTATATTGCATTTTTCTCCGCCAGAGGGCGGCTAAGCGTGTAAAGTTAACCCTCCCGCGCCGACGGATTTTCAATATTCTATCAAGTAAATATAATTTTGACGCGGCGCACTCAGGCCTGCATTTTGCGGTGGCGTCAACGAATTTAAGAAAATTTGATTTCCAAGAAAAGAGTTTTTTAAACCGAATTTTCTTAAATCTTATGACTTAAAAGTTAGAAATGTAGAAGAGAATTTCGTTAGCACCAGCAGAATTACGTCAGGCCGCACGTTTGAGTTCTTCCAGTAATTGTTTTTTTTTAAACTAAATATTTTATCTGTAATTTACGCTTCTCTTGCGCGTTATTGCATTAAACACGTTATAAGATTGTCTTCAATTCATGACATCGAAATGTTGAAACTTTGTATTTCTTAAATTGATAAGGTATATTTAACTTTCAAAGGATACATCATTAAACAGAGCTAAGTACTACAAAGTGCTATATTAATAGATCCATATATTAATAGATTCATATATTAATAGATTCGATAAAAATAAACGATATTTCGCATTTAATTTTCGATTAAAGGACATCGCTTTATTTCTCTGAATAGCCGCTTACTAATTTAATACAGTTACGAAAGTGTTAATTAACTAAGTAAGCGTAATTAGGTGAGTAGCACAAAGTTTTACCGCAATTCAATTAGCAAAGATAACGAGTTCAATCGTTGAGAGTAAAACAATCATATTTAATGGCATGCATCCATTGACACCTATCATTATTAACCAGTTAGACCTACATCTTTATTAGCCGACTTCAAAAAAGGAGGAGGTTCTCAATTCAATTGTACGTTTTAAATTTACAGTAGTCCTGCATTTGCCGGGGACAATTCAAGACTGCATTTATACAGTGCAGCCTAAGGGAGTTCCCAGCGGGAGCCCCATCTCATTTTAAATTAAACTTCTCAAAGGCTTCTCAACCTCTGCGTGTTGGACCTGTGTCCCTCGACAAGCCTGTCAAAGGACCAGTTTTCTTTTGAATATAAAAAGATGTTTCGTGAGTTAGATAATAATATCCTCCTAATTAAAGTTTAAAATTTAAACTAAAGCGAGAAATATACTGCACAAGTTTTGTGTGCATATCCTTAGAGTATATAAGAAAAAAATAGAGCAACCCTATAGAAGTATGAACCGTGAGCACGGGTATGAACAACGCGGCCGCGACACGAGCTCCGTTTGCGATCATACCTCGATCGACTGCGGTTCAACTAGGCTCCACGAGCGAAAAAGTTACATTTTAATCATGGTTAACTGCTGAGTAAAATTTTGAAAAACGTCTAGAAAACTTAATTTGAAAAAATGACATTTTAACATTTGTATGGCGAGACCTGCTTTCGCTCCGCACAAGGCAATGTGGTTGACGTTATCACTCTATATTTTCTTGAATACTCTATGTGCATATCTCTATTTAGAGAGAAAATACACAGTACACGATTACTGAATTGTTAGACACGATAAGTCTTGTGTAAAATTGATAGAAGCCAAGAAAATAATAAAATATATTTATTCAGCAGAAAAGATAACACAAAATAACATATATTTCGGTGAAAACTAGATTACCTACTACATGTTCTCAAATTAATATTTTCTGCTCACTCAAATAAAACGTAAGCGAAACATTTCTGAATCGCATCTCAACGAGATCACGACTCAAGTTTATCCCGAGAAACCCTTCTACTAGAATAAATCGAGGTGGATCAGACTATCGGTTTAATAAATAACTTAGTTGAAGGTTAGAAGTCTAGCTTATTGATTATTTTAGGATTTAGGTACATATTATAATTAATTAGGAGCTTAGACCAATCTGAAAAAAGCCGGTTGGTGGCTCCTTGATTACGGATTCGCTTCGGCAAGCACGGGTGGGTTCGGACCTGGCATGTACAGTCGACTGCACGTCAGTGGTAACAAATTTGACATTGCCAGCTACTTTATTGCGTAGAAGCAAAGGTTCTTTTCGTAGAGCAAGTGTTGCCACTGTCATGCGGTTGACTGTACCAATGTGACTTTTTCTCAGTTAATCTTAGACATTTCTAACTAACGGTAAAGGAAAACATCGAGAGTGAATGCTCGATTCTTTGAAAATATTTATATACTCACACAATATTTACCTTACAATATCGTCCTCATCTTCCACTAACAGTAAGCAATATTCAATTCTACTTCACCAGTAAACATTCATAATATTGATAGCTCATTTATGTGCAAATACTGCAGTATTTATTACGTCACAAAGACGCAGCAGCACCAGACGTTTGTTTACAAGTACTGTGTTTGTTCTATGTTACGTGTTCGTAGTTGCGTTGCAGCAACTCTGCCATCTTGGAGTGTTGACTTAGTTCTAGAAACACTGCATATAAAGTTAATTGCTTAGGTGCTGTTAGCAATGAGAGTGTTTGTATACACACTTACTTAACACATTCTCGTTTAATGATCATAAGTAATAATAATAAAATAAACCAGCTGTATCTTTCCCACTGCAGGGCAAAGGTCTCTTCTCATACAGAGAAGGATTGAGCATTAATCTCCACGCGAACTTACTGCGTATTTGCGATTTCAGATCATTAAATCCAGGTATCCTCACGATCTTTTCCTTCACAATTAGTCAATAGTGTCTTAGATTAACTAAGAAAGTACATATGACATTAAATGTTATTTCGAAATTATCTAAAGCATTTTGGAGACGATTTAATGTGTGACCCAGGGTTAAAGTTACTTTTTAACTAACTAAATTAAAAGGCTGAATGCCTTGAACCTTATTGTAGCCAAAGACAGGAAAACAACAGAAACTGGCTTTTTTGTAGTAATGGATACCATGTTTGTAAAAACAAACTATGGGAAAAACGAGACAAAATATCATTATATTATATTCGATACTCAGACCCGGAACAAATACCTCCAGGCTAAACCAATATTTATCCCTTGCGGAAATTAACTCGCGATCATAGCAGAAAATCAATACACACACCCTTAACCTGTATTATTACCATTTACTATCAGTATGATTAAGTCAGCTAACGTTCGAACTTAAAGCTTGCAGTACCTATCTAACCAACTTCAAAAACAGAGAAATAAAGTACCATATCTCAATCTCCAATTAGTAAAACAAAACTTTTCCTGTTTTTTAAAGCTCGATACAACGAGCTTGTAAAGTACAAATAAAAATGTATGTGTAAGTTATAGTACGGTCGCTCTGCAGTCACTAAAATAATTTCAACTCTCCAACAAATATAAAATGTAATATTTCTACGCAAATACACGAGCTCCACATTATTTATTATGCATTATTACTGCACTTTAAATTGAAAATAATGTTCAGTAAACAGGAAGCCTTCAACAATTTACTTCTGCTTGCATGGACCACACAAAATGACACAACTAGTTGCCAAAATGCGGTACAAATTTCAACTCTGCTTACGTGTTCATTAAGTAGATTTTAGAATGACGGTAGCTATTGACATGGCCTTAAAACATTTAAGTTGCAAAGGAAGCTAAGCTTTGTGCATGAGTATTAAAGTTTCGTTTCCCAAATCACAAAAATAATAAAATTCTATTGAATATTGTAAATGGCAAAAGATTATTTTGTGACTTGGTCTCAATCTCAAATACTTATGAATATATTAACAAATACTTTGATAGATTCTCGTATGGCATCAAATTCAATACTATCTATACAAGGCCGCATTTTCAGGCTGACGATCGATACGTCTCGAGTACTTTTGACAAGTATAATGTCGAAACTATCGTCCGTCAAGATAATCTCTTAGGTTTAGGGTACAATAATTCCTATAAGTAACTCAACGGCCTTCAAGTTTGGTTCAAATATTGTTGTGTCTTAAAACTTGAATCAAACAAGCCACGAAAGGTGTACAAAATACTAAAAATACAAACTTCAGCACTGTTATTACAATTATTTTCAGTTTGAATTTCTTTTTTTATGTTTTATACAAAGCGTTTCCGCCGAAGTATTCAGAAAATTTATGCAGAGTTCCCAGTATGACGGCACTGGCCGTTGGAGCTGTTTTGTGTAGCGAGGTCTCAATGACCCATTGTAGCAGGTCAAGGGTTACGACCGGGTATCGGACTTTATAGTATTTTTATTTTTTTTATTGTCCTGACGCGTGTTTAGGGTTGATTTATCAAATGCGATATTATTTTTTAGATATTGAGATATTGAAAACTTTTCCTGACATTCCTGTTTTTAAATATAGTTTGTATTACAAAATTTCCTAATTATAATTTTATGTAACTAAAGGTAAACAATATGAGCCTACTATATGTATACGGAGTGTTGCATTGTAAACAAAAGTGAATCACGTGACAGTCACTTTACATGAAAAGTCAATTTTCGATTTTCTAATTTAGACTGATGTTGCTTGGAGAAAGTTTTTCAGTTTTATGGATTTTATTACAAAGCTACACCCTGTACATGCTACTACTATATCTTCATCTTGCATTGCTGTGATATACATCGCACACAACCGCTGCGCGCTGGTCTCAACGACCCATTATCGCAGCGCCAGCGTGACGTTTGAATGTTGCCTCGTTTATACTACATTTTGTATTTTTCGTTTCTTTGGTTGAAATGTGTACCTACCTATATTTTTAATTAGGTATATAAGCTGGTTTTTATCGATTTTGATCATAAAGTCAGTCATATTGTAAAGGGGCCACTGACGATGCTTCCATGCGTCCAAATTGCTTATAATGTGACCGTGAATGACAAAAACGCCCTGACCATGATTACCATTCGGATACATCCACCTGGATGTATTTTTATCGTACATTAAATTCAACTAACATAAGGCAGGAATTTATATCAATCATTTAATATTTTATGTTTATTATATTATATTTTATTTTATATTTTATGCATAGAAAGAGAAAGAAAGAAACATGTTTTATTCCCTCTGGACAGAGGAAGACAGAACATACTCAAACAAAAAAAAATGATAAAATAACAAACAAAAAAAAAACAAATAATAAACAAGAATAATAATCCCACTTCTGGGAACATGCAGTTTGGTAAAAGAAAAATCTGCAATCGTATTTGCTACTCCTCTACAATTTTATCTCGGTCGACAATATTCGCTTACATTGAGCTGTGTACTTGGCTCGCGGTCTCAACGACCGAATGTAGTACTCGGCACGCGGTCTCAACGACCACGGTCGCAATGTAACGAGCCCCAAGTGTTTGGTAAACAATTTTTTGTTAATATTTGTGCTAATTACAAAATTTTCTTCCATATTAGCTCAGTTATTGAAACTCGGGGAACTTAAATGGAGAAACTAAATTATTAAAAATGTTCTTTCTTCTTTTTTAACCGACTTCAAAAAGGAGGAGGTTTTATGTTCGACTGCATGTATGTTTTTTATATGTATATTTTATACAGATGTAACTTATAGTTAATATAATAAACATTTTTCTATAGCACCTATGCATACGATGCGAACAGAGTTCTGAATTCTGGTACTAACAAAAAATCATGCAATAACTAATTATGGTTCATATAAATGTAACTTATTATTGAATAATTTCATAAAATTTTTAAAACGTATGCGTTAATGTATCTATTTATTAACATACATACTTATTATACCTATATTGAGTAGGTATAAAGCATAACAAAATCCATGCGGTATTATATTGAATGGTACTTCGCTCCGGAAACCCATCCCATTAACATTTTACATAAAATATTCTGTATACCACTTGGAAATTCAAAATATGGAAATCTCTGTACATTTTACGTTTTATATGTTCTCTTAAAATGTTATTGAAAGAGATGGTAAGTACTATATAATGGCGTTCATTCTAATGGTGTGGTTTACACAATAATAGAAAGAATTTGTTTATACAATGAAATATGTTTGTTCATTGGGGTTTTTGATGTGTTTTATTTTGTTTAAACAAACATGAGATCTACACCAGTCGCTCTGCTTACTTAGCTATTCATCAATCCTTTTTTTACGTGTGGAAAACCCTTTATTGGTGCCCAATCACCGAAGGCGGTTGTGCCCCACTCGCACGGACTAAAAACCACACGGTGTCCCGCCACGAATCTCTAGACGGAAGTATGAGTTTCACTAGCGCATATTACCGAACTCCCGCCAGGTTTTAACCCGCCAATGCGGGCAGGACACGGCGTTACAATCTCTACAAGGTAAGGTAGGCTCTCTGACTATTCTGTAGTACTCGTCTACATTTGACCTTACCGAAAATGAAATAACTAAGATTGTAGATAAGTAATTGAGCTGCGGCCCTCAAATGACTCCCTATCGTTAAATACTTTCCCATCGCTGACGCAACCACGTACGTCACTTACCTTGAACCCTAACTAAATTGTGGGCGGTCTAATTTGTTCCAAAAACTTGTCGATCTAAATCACAACTTACATAAATTACTTTTTATTTAGCCTTCGAACGCTGTAATAGGTCGTTAAGACCGTACATTTGGGGTTTTTTTTTACATTTTGTAGAGTAATGTTTTAAGGGCCAATTTGGTTTAAAAAAAAACACCTAACCCTGATTGAGTAGTAAGTAATTGAATTAGTAATGAAACAACTAAATAACTACACAACGCTTTACTAATGGAGTAAATCTTTAGGTTACATTGATCTCAATAAAGTCTGTGATTTTGAATAAATGGATTGTGAATACGATCCTCTTGAAAAAAAATTCAGTCACGATATTTTTAAATACGGATCTGGCAACACTACCCATATTTCTATCAAGTTTTGCCGAATGCTATAAAATACAGCCGAGGGCAACGGATCATTTCAGTTCACTCAAGATTGAAAATTACCCCATTGTAAGCAACCAAGTCAAATCGGAAAATTGTGTATACACGGAATATCCCTATTTTTAACGGCTTTTTTATGGCTTTGTGCAATGCTGGAAATCACTAGGATTTTTAGATTAAAACGCACTTGATATTTTATTTTATTATTTATATGTTTTTTTCGTTGTTTTATTATTTTAACATATTCTATTAAACAAATGTCGAACTTAGTTTTAGTGTATTATTTTAGAGACAAAAAAAATGCTTTAAACTTGTCTTTATCAGTCTCTGTCCGTTATAATAATATTGTAACCACAATCTTAGAACGACTAGACAAAATAAAAATATCATCATCATCCTAGCCTTATTATTCCCAAACTTTGTTGGGGTCGGCTTCTAATCTAACCGGATGCAGCTGAATATAATCCATTTATCTCAGTCTTAAGTGTTTTATTTTAGCGTTCCCAAAATTCACTACACACAAATGGTAAAATCCGTTATTTAACAAAATAACATGTACATTATCCCGTAAAAAATGAACGTCACGCGCTTGTTAAAATATGTCACTAAGGTCGGGTCGCTCAGCGTTGATGGGTTAATTCTTTTTGACAGAGCCGGGGCTCGTCCCGACGTGTTGCAGTCACGATTGCAGCACGCCGGTTAATTGTCAATTTACATACAGATGGTCCTATGGACCGCTTGGAAGGGGGGTTAATATATCCCGAAGCGAATACAACAGCGGGATCAGACAATTAAATAATGCGTATTTGGGTATTTGTGGTTATGTTTTGCTGTGGTTTGTTATTGTAATTTTGTTATTTAATCACGACGCTAATAAAATCGAGATGATTTATTTCATAATGTTATTTACATTTTATATACTTTGACTTTCACGATGTGTTTTATACACGTGTCAGACAATTCAGGACAGACAATCCGACCGTTAATACATATTCGTATATACTCCACTCTTATTGTTAACTTTATGTATTAAAAGGACCCACAGAGTGCCTTCCTAAGGCTGCTTTGCCACCAGAGATGTGCTATGCAACTATGCTACGAGGATGTAATAGCTATGCTGTATATCTATGTGACCGTTTCCACTGATACTAAGCTCTGTAGCGGTGCAAGTAAGATGTGCTATGAAGATGCGCGGTCGCAAAATAGGTGCGCGAGGAAGATGCGCAGCTCGAGCTATGCGATGTATCGATAGTAAGGAAGCAGCGAGGGCGAGTTAAAAGATGAACAACAATTCATCTTCCTCCATGAGTTCTTCTTGGTGGCACACAGTGGCTCATCAATTAAAGTCCGTGACTGTACCTATAATAATTTTGTTAAACGGCCACCATCGCAACGATTGGTACCTCTACTCACTATTCATGGCCGTTTATCTCGCTTGTGTGGTCCTCCGATACGCTGAACAGTAGCCATGATGGCCGCCAGCCAGCCATTATTCCGGCTCACTACACTGCCTTTATTAAAAGCCTAATCTTCTGATCTTATAGCCGATATTGAATTTACCAAATTATTCGAAAAATAGTGTTTCATTTCGATAAACTGCAGTGTACGATTAAAAAACGTAATTTATGTTGTTTTATTGTGCGCTAGTTATTATTAGATATGCTTCATAAAAAAGTTCCACTTTTAAGTAAATAGCAATGCGTGACGAATATAAATTGTTGCTAAAATTATAATATTTTGATGTAATTATATTGCTATGCTATTAGCATTAAGATTTAGATTTTTTTTTATACAAAAAGAAGATTATTTAAATAACCCATCCATTAAATACAACATTTAAATACTACCCATAAATACCCAGCCTGTTACTGTCTCACTGCAAAGGCCTCTTTTCATACATAAAAGGATCGCCACGCTAGCTCACTGCGTGTTGGAGATTTGAGATTTTTTTTCTAACGATGTTTTTTTTTACTGTTAGCCAGTGTTATCTTGAATTGACTAAGAAAGTACATAATTATTTTTATTTAAAAAGTCACATTGGTGCTAAAAAGTTTTGGGAAAAGTATGTTACTAAGTTCTAAACATGTATGTAAAGTAATTAAGGCGTTATTTATATAAACTCCAAGGTTCAAAGTTAACTGCTTCGCTTTGACAAAGAAACCCCACTAAATTGGGTGCGCGAAGGCAGTCGAGTGTAAAAATTGGGTGCATCTTAAATGAGCCGGATAGCTCTGGAAATAGCCAACGTTGAAAGCCTTGGCCGAGAGGGGAGACAACGTTTAGTGTAAAAACTATGTATGTGTTATACTGGCCTTATTTAAGCAATCAGGCCAAATAGCCTCCAAAGGGTCGCACTCGCTCATTGCGATATTTACACGAAGTACGACCCCTTCACTCTTCGAAGCTAGTTGCGTTACGACGTTTGTAACGTTATACAATGCTTTATTGAACTATATTCGCTGCTTTGCTTTCAACGCGGAGTCAATTCAGTATTCACGAGGCGCAAACGCGATACGAATATTGTGGTCCAGTGCCATATATTAGCAGGGATCGCCAATTACTTTGATAATTTGATCTATCGGGGTCCGCTTGGTAGATGATGGTTGACATCCAAGTTAGAAAATGTCAAATTCTTCTTTGAGTTACTTTCCTGCCGACAATTTAAATGTAAAATGTACTAATACTTTAAGACATAAATAAATAATAACAGTTTTGTAACAATTCACATTTTCAATTCATTTTTATTTTATGTTCGTCATAAAAAAATCTTTACCGATAACTAAACATTGAACACTACACCATAAATTTAATTCAACACTGTATATATAGCGTACTTATCAAAGCTTACCAGCTCAGTTAGAAAAACAAGAATAAAACAATGAGTTACGTAATGTGTAGTTCATTCTTATTTATCATCATGCATCTTGATATTATACCAATAATAACAAGCGAGCGATCGGCGTTAAGGATCTATGGCGGTGAAGATGCTGATGAAGCAAAATATCCATACGTTGTAAGAGTGGCTCACCAAATGTTTCAACAAGAGTTGATGATGATTGGTATTATAACAACATTTTGTACAGGCTCTGTTTTGACACCAACTTGGACATTAACAGCAGCGCACTGCACAGACTTTTATAAGGATAATATTACAAAAGAATTTATTTTTGTACACAAATACATAGTCACTCAGAATTTTATCGTAACATACGGACATCTGAACGATTCTGACAAAGTAGCAAAAGTGCTGTCTATTGTCATACATCCAGCATACAAAAACATAGTACAAAAAATCTTGTATAATGATATAGCCTTACTTGAAACTGAAAAAGTTACATTAAATGAATACGGTCGTGTGAGTGCATTAGAATTAACCGCTTTTTTTGGCCAAGAAGTAATTTTGTTCGGGCACGGGTACACAGATAATAATGAGACCTACGGCCGCCCAGGTATCTCGCCTTTAAAGATGTTAAAGACTATTGCTGTACGGTGTGTTCATCCTACTACAGGGACAAGATTTTGCCTAGCAGGAAAGTGCGGTGGGTATTCTTTTGGTCGCAAAGGCGACTCCGGCGGACCCACGATCCACCCCTCAGGAATCGTCGGGGTTCTTAGCTACGTGGACGATAGAGACCTCATGTCACAAAGTAGAAAAAAGTTTCCCGATTTTCTAGTTGCGATAATAACACCAACAAGTCCATTTATCGATTGGATCTCACGCACCATTAACAAGCCAAGCATACGAGGCAAGTCTACGAATCGAAGTTGATATAACGATATATTCAGCGGGCGGAATTTGTTCTAAGATAGCGTATGTACTAATGAAATAATGTATTCAGGTTTTAATAACTATAAATGCAGAATATCAGTTTTCAACGGTGCGACTATCTGACCCCCGCAACCCAAAGGTATACGATATTGTAAGGTTGGATCAGCTGTCAGGATTTTATGAGGGTACTGTACTGACTTCCTATATCACTGTCAAAGATCTTCATGACAGCGGAGGCCAATAGCTTAACGTGCTTTCAAATAATAAATACCTACAAGTGATAATTTTGCGAAATTGTCCGCACTTAATTACTAGACTACGCTGCATTTTGGAGTAACTTGTACTACGAGGGTGGTCCCAGAACTACCTGACCTGGCCTATTAGGTGGCGGTTGTGGTAAAAAAAATTATAGTGTTTGAAAGTAGAATTCAAATTAAATTTAAAAAAAGAAGACACTACATTCATTTGTTTTTGTTTGTGAGGCATCAATAGCGAACACTCTTAGTGAAGTTTCAAACATGGTTAAAATTGGTCACCGGTATGTGATTCAATACTTTCATTTGAAAGGTCTGACTCCAACTAATTAACTAGTTTACGACAATAAAATATTGGGTGGAAGAGTTTAAACGAGGTCGTACGAGCTGTCAAGACGAACATCGTAGTAATCGACCAAATCAAGTGACCACGCTAGAAATGGTGAATAAAATCTATAAATTATTATTGAATGACTGTCGATTGAAAGTGCGGGAGCTAGTTGATTTAGTAGGCTGATTTCAAAAAGTGCTATACTTTGCATATTGACTGAAAATTTGGACATGAGAAAGCTGTATGCAAGATGGGTGCCGCGGTTACTCACAATAGAGCAAAAACACATCGTGAGGACGTTTCAGTCGAATGTTTAGCGAAGTTCTACAATAAT
The DNA here is from genome assembly GCA_936450705.2 of Protodeltote pygarga. Classification (NCBI taxonomy): domain Eukaryota; kingdom Metazoa; phylum Arthropoda; class Insecta; order Lepidoptera; family Noctuidae; genus Protodeltote; species Protodeltote pygarga. Next base: position 954,192 of record OW388264.2, on the reverse strand, counting down.
AAAGCTGAATTTTTGCGTCGATTTGTTACCATGGATGAAACATTGGTCCATCATTTCACGTCTGAGACTAAAGAACAGTTAAAACATTGGAATCAAAGGGGAGAACCAGCTCCAAAGAAGGCTAATACAGTTTAATCTACTGGCAAGGTCATGGCGTCAGTTTTTTGGGATGCACGTGGAAAAATTTTAATTGATTAACTTCAAAAAGGCATAACAATCAACGGCGTGTATTATGCGAACTTATTGCAGCGTTTGAGTGATGAAATCAAGAAAAAGCGGCTATATTTGTCAAAAAACAAAGTTTTGTTTCATCCAGACAACGCACCAGTTCACACAGCTGTAATTGCGATGGCCAAAATCAATGAATTGAAGTTTGAACTGCTTCCTCACGCACCTATTCACTAGATTTGGCCCCCTTGGATTATTTTCTCTTTCCAAATTTGAAAAAATGGCTCGGAGGTAGAAGATTTTTCAACAATGAAGAAGTAGAGTCGGCGGTTTCCACTATAAACAGGGTATCAAAGCCATCGCTGGCAAAAATTTATTGAGCTACAAGGGGACTATGTAGAGAAATAAAAAAAAATATTCGAAAAAAAAATTGTTTTTTCATTGTCAGGTCGGGTACTTTTGGGACTACCCTCGTATGATGTTTTTATGTGTTATTTATGTAACTTAAAAGTACAGAAATAATTTTACGAATTATATTGACGACTGCAGCTTTACGAACTTCTTATTTTTTATTTCACTGAATAGAATATAAACTAAATTGAAATGAAAGCGATTCCTGCCAAGCGAAAAAATAACGATTAACTGGTAAAAATTAACCAAATCTCTTGAATAGTTCTGTGTTGGTAGTTCTATGTTCGGCTGTATGTATTTTTTTTTTCTTTTATATGTTCCCCGATTTCTCAGTTAAATATTCAAATATTACTCTCACAAAAGTCTGGGGGGGTTATTTTTAGGCACCAATAAAAATCGTTCGGTTAAAGTCGGTAGCAAGTCAAGTTTTTAATGAGAAAGTTAAAGAGATTTATGAGAAGGAGAGAGACTCCAAAACGTCTCTAACTCAATCTCTCTTCCGCCAATATACAACTTTACATTATAATCTAGAGTTGTTTCTTACTACATCTGTCGTTTCGTTTTCAAAGACGTTTTCATAGTATATAATTTTAAACGATATTTCTACCCATTTAAGTCAAGAAGGCTTCGAAGAATTTTAATTTAATTAATTGCTCCCATTTCTTTACGTAATCCATGCTACGTTAAAAGCAATCGAATAAATTACGACGACAGATGGCGCTGTTAACAGGGAATTATAAATGAGGTTGAATAACTTTAGCTATAAAAACGTTTTTCATTTAGAAATTGACCATAAATTGTTGAAAGTAAGAGAGAAAGTTTAGTTTGCGTCTAGCTAGCTCGTTTTTTTTTTACCTGAATATTTTTACTTTTTTTTTATTCATTTACGCCTCCTGTGCGTTTTAAAAATTAATTATAAATACTTGCTTAGAACAAAGAGGGAAAATGTAATAAGGAAATCAGCACACCTTAAAGATATTCTTGACGGGTGTGAAAAGCCAATTCAGTTTGAACTCTGACAAAGTGGGAGCACGAATCTTTTAACGAACGTTTGTCAATTTAAAACGATAAGTTTGACATAAAGAATTAATTTTGTCAAATTTGACGTTTCAAAATCGACACTTTTTCGATAAAATATACATATAATAATATACATACATATGTAATACAGGTTTCAGATCCTGCTCGCAATGGATTTTTGCTTTATACGTTTTTTTGTAATTATTTGCTATAAAGATTCAAATTTACAAATTGTTGACTAATACTAAGAAAAATTTAAATAAAGTTGAAAGAATATATCAATAACCTTAGTCATTTTTAATAAGATTAAGCTGTTTATTTTGTCAAGTTTCTTAATATTCAGAAATTGATATACTGCTTTCCATCGCTCGTTGGCAGTCGATTTTTATGAGACTCCTTGAGCGAACAGACACAAAGCCAATATTTTTCAAAATCGATTTCAAATTTAGTACCTCTAGTAAGAAAGCTACTTAGCAAGTAAAAATAACATGGTAAAATGTTTTGAATTTTAAAACCAATTTTAAATTTAGTACCATCTGGTAACAAATCTTCAGCTTCATAAAAACTTATCGCTTTACTACACGCCTTGAGCAATCAACTTTTGCTGTAAAACAATAGTTCCTTCGCAGCCGTCTCAATGTTGAACCAAATCTCGTAAACTCCTAAGAGAACTTAAATACTTGAAGCGTTAGAGATATTTCATAGGCAAAGAACTAAGTTAAAGAACAAACTTGCTAGATCACATAGGACAATTTTGCTATATTTTTAAGCACATTATTTAGATAGACCTTAGAGCAGAGCGATATAAGTAAGATAGGACTGATTTGGCTCAACTTCTTTTTTTGTGGGCAAAATCTCCTCATTGTTTTAGAATGTTTTTCCATTTTAACGTTCCCGCTTCTGGGTCTTAACTTCTCAGAAATTAGAATCTCATGTATTGTCACCAGCATATCCCATTAGTATATTCTAGATTTAACAACTGCCCGTGGCTTCGCGTGGATGTCGGTTATCGCGACCAAAAGTAATCATAAAATTTTGATCCCGTTCCCGCAACTCGGCTTATTTTTTTCCGATACTCCCAACAAATATCATTATACTTTAGCCAATGTGCACAAAACTTGACAAATTATATACTAAAACCTTCCTCGAGAACCACTTTATCTATTTGTGAAAACAACATGAAGATCGGTGCAGTAGTATTGAGTTTAAGAACAGACAGACGCGGCGGAAGACTTTGTTTTATATTATTTAGTGATGCAAGTCGCTAAAATAAAGTTAATGTGGAACATCACACATTGTTCATGGCGATGCTTACTTACTAAAATCTTGCTTTGGTTTTCTAAATGTTTTTCTAGCATTGTATTATTTTGTATTAACATATTTCGTTTGTTGTTCCAGAGGCTGACAATCACAGCCGCCGCCATTCTGACACAACATGAGCACGAGAGGTTTATGGTGAGTTCACTCGCAATACTTAACCTGCCACAGAATGGGTAATAAAAGGGTAAATTTGTCCGTGATAGTCCTGGGGAGATGTTTAGGTAAATGTATTCACGGTGTAGTAATTATATCTAGCAATGCAATGGTGTAATAGCTCTAACGCTACGTAAAACCAACATAACTGATATTTAACTTTTACAAATGCAAACAGCTTTTTAATTTATTGTATACATTGTATAACTTAAGCCTAATTTATACACCGCCCACTTTTTAATGGAACTCATAAATCGCAATATATCAGCAAAATTTTCAAAACACGAAATCGCTGGCCATAAATAAATATATGTCAAAAAGAGGCCGTATTCCCCACTGCGGGTTCCGATTATCATCGATAATTCAGAAAGTCAGATAGCATTAGAATAGACGCCTGAAAAGGGAAAATAAATTACCACAGCGGGCTGTGATAAATGTTACACCTATTTTCAGTTTCTAGAGAATTTGGTTGAGAAAATATTTTTAGGGCACGTTTTCTTTTGAAAGTGGCTATTTGTGAGAGTAGTTAGGTCTCAGAGGGTTTTGTAATAATGGACTTATTGTTTGTACGCTTTTGATTAAAGATTTTGTTTAGCTCGTTTAGGCGCAGAATGTGTAGTAATTCGCAAAATTTCCAGCGGACGCAGGCTTTCAAGTATATTTTCGACTCAAGTACCTACTTTTATTGTAAATCTATAACACAAATTCCAAATTTCAGTTGTCAACTTGATCTGATTTAAAAAAAATATTTCAATCAATATGTCAATAAATTTTCCTCACTCAGTAAGGTGCTCGACGCTGCCGCGTAACTAATTCGCTCTTGAAAATGAACTCCGTTTGAGTTCGAAAGTAGTCAGGCATTCCCGAAATTAATACGTGAGTAAAAATGTAATTATATTTTAATTAAGTAAATGTCGAATATATTATAGTTAACATAAAATTAACCCATAGGCCAGAGTCTCCAATAGGCCGACAAGCCAGTAGGTAACTAGTCAGGCTATCAAATTTAGTGTCTGATTTAATTACTTTTATAGTTATTTAATATTGTTTAAAAGCTCTGTAATTACGTGGAATGTAGCGACTAATTAGACCTTAAGTTATCAAAGTCGCTTCGCTAAGAAATTGTCACGCAGGCGGTAGTTATGCTTAGTTAACTTGAAATCTTAATTTGTTAAAACAACTCTTTAACAGCTTTTCTAAGTATCTAAGCTTAAAAATTTGAATAATTTACATTAAATTCATGTTTAAGACGCAGAGGACTCGTTAATTTCGCTCGCACTTTAAAGTTATAAAATCAATGAATAAAGTTATGGAAAATCACAACAAACCAAGTTATGGATTACATTACAAAGGTTCAGCAAAAATATCAGTTTGATCGTAAAAGTTTTCATACATAAAAATCGCTTCAACTGAAAAAAATAAGCACTACACACAACAAACCACAATCGCGGATCCAAGGTTTATAAACTACGACGAATAACCTTAAATTAATCGTTGTAAGAATGTTATACCTATAAGTTTACGTCAGATCGTAATCTCCGTTCCTCGCGGTAACAAATAGCTTTGCATTTATTTGAAGGTCGTGACGTCACAGCATCCTACAACACGAACAGGGACAGCTACCCTTATTCGTTATGTGTCACTGGACTCTGACAGCCTAGATTAAAAAAGGATTTTTACTTGCCTTAAATAATGGGCCTACAAAGGAAAATAAAAAATGTTTTTCAAAGCTCTCTAAGGAGTATTTTAATTAGTTAATTGTAAAAAGCTTTTAATGTACATTTGGATGAAGGATGAATACTAATTATCAGTTTCAGGTTTTTAATAAACATTGTTCTTTTTAGGTAACGTAAATCTAGCAGCAAAATGTCGTAGGATCGAATCAACCGAACGACCTTTGTTAAAAAATTATAATAATAATTACGCTTTTTTAGCTCATCTTCATCTATCGATTAAGTGAATATTTATACACTAAAGTAACTAAAAAAGTAACTACATATAACTTATAATTTAATCATACAAACAAGAAATATACATAGATATACTTTTAAACATAGCCCCACAGGCCTCGCTAGTATTTTGAGGTATTTTCCCTGAAATGAGGGTACAGTTATAAGTATGACATAATTTTACAACCGGACACCCGGACCGTTACAAATACCTGTCTATCACACAAATAACATCATATAAGAAAGGGTTTGAAAATAATTGGGTATAAAAATTTGAAAATTCAGATCTGCAGAACGAAGGGTTCGCTTTTTAAATATTTCAGAATTTATAGTTGAAGATAATAAATACTCTTTTGATTGTGACGTGCGAATTTGTTTTGTGACACCAAACGCAGCAGACGAATCGATTTACCAATTAATATAATATCACACAACACTTTTTTCATTAGTACTATTAAAAAATTAATCATTCCCACTGTGGTCGCAATCCAATAAAAAAATCACCAGCATATTACGTATTAAACTTTTAATGGAACATAAACCGTGAATTTATAGCTGTAAAGTCCAAGTTCCTCTGTGCGAATGTGTTCTGGTTTACACTGCATTTTCCATTCATTTCCCTGGACACGTTCTGTTGAAACTAGGACGGTGGTTTACAGCTCAGAAATTAGGAATTAGGACCATATAGTGGACTATTACATGTTGAATATCCCCTGGACGACAGTTTGTTTTAGAGTTTAGTTTTAATGATGCGCGTTTATGCATCTGTTTTAGAATAAATGGAAGAGGAAAATGTTAGAAAATTTAATGAGGCATAGACGAAAATTTTAATCATCATCATAATCAGCCTGTATTAGTCCACTGCTGAACATAAACCTCTCCCACTGCGCGCCACTATTGTAAGCTCATTGGAGGTATTTGCCCAGATAATCGCCATGCTGGGCAAGCGGGTTGGCGATCGCAATAGCAGATGATTGCTATTACACAAAAGGATGCTGCCCATCCTCTGGATCTTTCCCTTTGTCGCTTCTTACGACACCCGCGGGACGAATAGGGGTTGTTCTATTCTTAGGCCGGAAACCTCACGCACGGAGTTATAATACAAGGATTTTAATTTTAAAATATATTACTATACTATTACTAACATATGTAGAAGAAGAAAGAAAGAATTTGCTTTTGACACACACAAAAAATTTAAGTATACAAAAGAGAAAACATCAAAAAATATTGAAATTTTACCCAGGAGATAAGAAGCATACGTCTATAGCACGACATTTCAAAAGCTTCAAGACGTTTTACACATATTATACTTTCATAAACGTGTAACTTTAAACCCAACATTTACCGAGAGATCCTGTAAATGTAAATACAACATCCATCGTGTAAGCAGAGCCCAAGCTTGGCGAGCTGCCAACCTGTCTCACCTCTATTTTACTCCTTAGGGCTGCCTCGCATTTGAAATATCGAGTGCAAAAGAACTTTAACGAACGTGAAACCTCTATTCATTCTTCTAAAACCATTCATACGGTATGAGAAGTACCGGGAAATCGATTGGTTATAGAGATATTAAAGATCCAAGTTACTTATTTTTACGTTTTGGTCGACGGGGAGAATCTGTAAGGCACAGAAAAATTGTTAGTTACAATTTTTGTTACTTGTTTTGATGTACTTTATGCTGCAAAAGCATACAATTTGCTAATCCTTATCGCATATCATTAATTAGTTCTTTTGCTGTAGTACTGGTTACGGATTCGTGAAAAGTCTTTCTGTACCCTCACTTTACAACTTAGTCATTTATAAAGTCAAATAGAGACTATGATTTTTTTAGTTCTGGCAACCCTAGTCGTAATGTTCGTAACAATCGCGTTAGGCGTCACTCGATGTCGAGTTTAAATCGATTGTTATATAAAACGAGTGCGTCTTTCTCATTGATCGGTATTCTGTAGTTAGTGAGTGGTTGTATAAGGTTTACTTGGAAATATGACTCCTAATCTAGAAGTTAGTCTAAATTTGGTCTTGGATTGGTTATAATAGTTGTCTGATATACCATGAACATCTTAACTAACAGAAGACCATGATGACAGAAGTCTAACATAATTCGCAGTAAATAAATAGAAGTCGCAGATGTAGGATAAGAGTTGCTTGAGTAACTTGGACTTTAATTAATTGTACTACTTACTTATGTGTTTAAATTAAAATGTTGTATTCTCGTTACGTACAGTAGGTTGCAAAAGTGCATGGACAGGAGGAAAGAATGTATTTGGTCCTATCTTTTGTGTCTTAGCTTAAAATAGTACAATCTGTTTATCTCTATCGTATATCATTGATTTCGTAAGTATTTAGATCAAGACACAAGAGACAGGATCAAATACATTCTTTCCTCCTGTCTATGCACTTTTGCAGCCTACTGTAACCCAAAAAATATAAATTAACAGAATGAAAAGCTCCTACAGACAAACTGAGAATACAGTTTTGTGGCGCTTTGCTTAGCTTTAAGAACTTTGTAAACTTTTGTATTTTCAAAATAAAAACGCGAATTATATCCGTTAAAAAGTTGTTTCATTATGTTGAGTGTTCGCGAAAGTTTGAGACTATATTAAATAAAAATATCACTCATCCTCTGTTAAATATATAGTTATTGAAATCAATCCCATACATTTTTGCTGTGGTTGTTGTTTAAATAGCTATAGAACCTATCCACCTATCCCATTTCGCATCAATAAAACTTTTATTCAGCAAATTGTTACCCAATAAATCCATCAATTCAGTCTAACCGCTCCTGGTGCACCAATCACCACGTAGTTAAATATCCGACGTGATTTCATTCATTCCCTTGGGCCCGTTCACTTCGCTCGCTCGTAATGGCGGCGAACGAATGAACTATTCCACTTCACGCTCCGCCGGGATCGGTCGAAGTAATTATTTATTCGGAATACCACCGCGTTTTTGCGCCTTTAGATAGAATGTGGTTATTTATTTCACCAATTTACTGGATCTACGTGATGGGAAAGATGGAGAGGGGGGGTTATAATACTTCGTGTTCCTGAGAATAGTGATCTAAGAAATAGTGAATAGAATAGTGAATTTTCTATTATTTTTTTTCAAGTTTTTTCGACTGGCAACACTGCCAAGTAAACATCAAAAAAGTTCATGTATTTTGTAAATTTCAATTTTAATATTTTAAGTGTAGTAAATATACTAAAAGTGATATAAAACAAATCTACACACGGAAAATATCCAGGATTACAGTTTTCAGGAAAATATTTGCACTATATCTGCAGATTTAGTGCTACAGAAAATTCGACCTGTCAACGGCAGTTGTTCAAATTCGAAATCTTCAATTTAACGGGGAGTATTGTTTACTTTCATAATTTAACATTAACACACGATAGATAATAAGATATTATACTGTTATTTAGACCCAATAACCATTATATCTGCCCACTATATAGATATCTTGCTCTGTAATGACATTCCAGAGCCAACTACTGTTTAGTTGTTTACATAAGTACCTAATTAAAAGCAATAGCATATAATTCTGAATTATAGGTATAATTGCAAAACCTATTACTTAAATAAAAGTCGTTGTCCCCTTACAAACTTATTTACCATGTTCATACTCAACAATTGACTATATTTTTACATTAAATCTAGTTCTATGTACCCACATCTAAAATAAACAATTGTAAAAGAGATCTCATTGTACTTTCTGTATTGTAGTCTCTCATTAAAGTATAAATAACTTACTTAAATATCTTCTAACTATCCATTACTATTCCACCCTCTCTTTTCTTTGTTCTGTACCCGCACTCACCTTCTTTACTTTCCATTTCCAGTACCTAACTATATCTGACTGATACCATGCCAATCATGACCCGTAAAGCTGCATCCCAGGAACAGGAGGTCAAACTAAATATGGCCCTCTCCGAACTCAAAGCTGCCAATGACTATTGTCAAAAATTAATTCAAGAACGTGATGACAGCGAAGAAGAGGTCAAGAAAATTATTGACCAAACCACCAACCTGAAAAAGCAGCTTGTAGACCTACACCAACAATACCTAGAGGTCATCGGTCAACGGGACAAACTACAAGATGAAATCAACTCGTTCAGTCAATGTAGTTCTGTATATGAGCAGACTCTGCGGAAAGTTAGGGATCTAGAGGAAGAATTATTATGTGCAAATTTAAAATTAACTAGGTTACAAAAAGATAGGCAATGTACCCAGGCTGTAGAGTCCAATCATCTATTTGATGAATTAATGTGTAGTAACAGTGATTTTGAGCTAGGAACCCCAATAAAATCTATTGACATTACAAAACAAGACTCCTTTATCAAACATACTCATTCTCATAAAGTAAGTCATAATAAAATAAAAAAGCACTTGAAATTAAATAAAATAATAAAAAAGTGTAATATGCTCAAAAATAAACAAAAAAAATGCGTTAAGTGTAATAATTTTAGGAAAGAACATATTGACTTATTGAATAAATTAAATAATTATCAAATCAAACTTGAAGACAGTAAAAAAATTTATGAAATTGACACTCAGCACTTACAGGCTGAGATTAAAATATTAGAGGAGTCATTAAACTCACTTTACTCAAAATATATGACTTCTCAAAAACAAATAGATGAGCATATACTTGCAGCAAATAGTTTGATTGATTTATGTAATTATAATGCAGACAGAGTGGATTCATTAACACTCAACACCGCTCCATGTAGTTGCATTTCAAAAAATAACAATCTTGGTCCCATCTTAGAGATCTCACAGGGCTTGTCAGGGGGTGCAAATAGCTCCATCCCTTGTAATGACATTGACACAAATATAACCACACCCACACCATCAAGAACAGATCTTAGTACTAACACATGTTTTAAAAAAACCATAATGTTCTCAGATAATATAGGAAAAGGTTTTGGAGAATTACTCAATAATGGCCTGGGTCATTCTGTGACAAATTACTGCATGCCAGGGTTATCCTATAATCAGATAATTGAATCAATTTTATTAGAAAACTTTAGTTCAAATACAAATTTGATTGTATTTGTAGGTAATAGCTCGAATGTAAAAAAAAATGACATTACAAAAACAGTATCTCAATTGTTGAGATTGGAATGTCATAGAATTATATTGTGTGCCTTTCCCTATTATGACCATCAGTCAGCTGATACGCAAAATAAGCATATTCATATGATGAATAATCATATGCAGTTTTTAGCAAATCACCACAGTGATAAATTTTTATATTTTGACACCAACAGTTTTGTTGGAACCTTAAAAATGACAAGAGGTAATGAATACCTGCCAACTAGATATAAGCGCGAAATAGCTAGATTACTAGCATTTAATATTTACACAGTCATAGGTAATATGACGAAGTTCTCTTCCTCCACTGTAGTTAGTAGTGATACTAATAATGATGTGGTTAATTGTAATTTAAACTGACTTGTTCGACAACAGAGAAGAAAGCTAAGTTTTTACTACTGTCACACCAAAATATTAATCACTTCTCTGGCAAAATTTTAGATGTAGAATTATTTATTGAGAAATTTAATGTTGACATTTTATGTTTTACCGAAACATGGCTTACGCCAGACACAATGTTGTTTAGTATTAATGACTATCATGTCGCTAGTTCGTTCCAGAGAGTGTCAGCAGAAGGTGGAGGCACTATGATTTTGTTAAATAACCAATATGTCCATAAGGAACGACGAGATATTCGCGACCTCTCTGTTGAACGAGTTTGCGAGCTCGCGTGTGCAGAGACGGAGGAGTACGTAATCTTGTGTGTATACAGGCCTCCTAACTCTAATATCTTACAATTTTTTGACGTTATGGAGGATGCCCTCCGAAGGATAAAAATGAACAAAAATATTATAGTATGTGGTGATTTTAATGTTGACATGTTAGTAGATACCAGTCATAAACTAGACTTTATATCTTTATTTGAATCTTTTAGTTTAAATTGTAATTTTTTTGAGCCCACTAGAGTGACATTAGATTCTGCTACATGTATAGACAACATTTTAACCAACTTTAAAATAAAAGGTAAAAACCTTATATCGGGAATTCGCTCTGATCATAAGTGCCTAATTATTAAATTAAATCATAAAGCTGTCAATGGGCACAAGTCGATACAATGTAGGTCACTAACAACCAAATGTTTAGAAAATTTTAAGACCAATTTAGAGTCACAACTATATACATTAGATCCTCACTATGACAATCCTAATATGATGTACAGTTCTTTATTTGATGCCATAAATATAGAGTTCCAGAAAGCTTGTAAAGTCAAAAAAATTAATATTAGAAATAAGGTAGCTTTTAGTGCCTGGGCAACTCCAGGTATAAGGCGCAGTAGAGACATTATGTACGACTTATACGATAAAAAATCTTATACACCTAACAATGATTTTCATATTTACGTACGAAACTATTCTAGAATTTTCAAAAAAGTATGCGTACAAGCTAAAGCTATTTACATAAGTCGTCAAATAAAAAAATCTGATAATAAGATAAAAACCACATGGAAAATAATAAACACCGAAACTGGTAATCGTAGGGCTACTAATAGTATAGCGGCATTAAAAATTAACGATAAATTAGTTTCCGATAAAGCGGAGGTTGCTGCCTACTTTGAGCACTTTTTTACCAATATACCCATTGAGACTACTAAAGGTCTTCAATCGTCTCCAATAGCAGCTGAATTACTTTTAAAGAAAAACTTTGAATTTAATAGCTTATCTAGTTTTGAATTTACTTCCGTGACATACACTGACATCATAAAATCATTTCAAACTATAGCTGCTAAAAGTACAGAAGACTTATGGGGATTGTCAACTAAAGCCATTGCACCTATAATAAAAAATATTGCGCCAATGCTGGCATTGATCTTTAACAAATGTATTATAGACGGAATCTTTCCCGATCTTATGAAACATAGTAAACTTGTTCCAATTTTTAAAGCAGGGTGTCAAAATGATGCCTCGAACTATAGGCCAATATCTGTGTTACCTGCCCTAAGCAAAATCTTTGAAAAATTAATACTAGGCCAAATGTTAACTTATTTTAATAAAAATAGAATCTTACACACTAAACAGTTTGGATTTACTAGAGGTCGATCTACTGAAGATGCCGGTTCAACCCTTATCAAAACTGTTTTAGAAGCCTGGGAAGAAGCGCAGGATGCTCTAGGAGTGTTTTGTGATCTTTCAAAGGCCTTTGATTGCGTGGATCACCGCACCCTTATTTTGAAATTAAAATATTACGGTATTCGTGGTAAGTCTATTGATCTCGTAAATTCTTACCTGTCGAATCGGGAGCAAAAGGTGTCGATCGACAACGTTACTTCTACTGGCTCAGTTGTTCAAATGGGAGTGCCTCAAGGATCAATTTTAGGCCCATTTCTATTCCTTGTATATATTAATGATCTCCCCCACATGATTAATGACACCATGACGAATATAGTCCTGTTTGCTGATGACACATCACTCATATTTAAAATTAATAGGAAAGATAGGGATATTGTGGAACCAAATAATACTCTCAATGCGTTATCAGATTGGTTCTCTGCAAATAATCTTTTGCTTAATGCCGGAAAAACCAAATGTATAAGATTCTCGGCACCTAATGTACGTCAAATAGGTACAAATGTACAGTTGGATGGAAACATGTTAAGCCTTGTACCCTTTACTAAATTTCTTGGTGTCACCATAGACTCTAAACTGCAATGGGGACCTCATATAGAGGCACTTGCAGGTAAACTAAGCTCTGCTGCGTTTGCTGTACGAAAAATACGGCAGGTGACAGACGAGGCAACGGCTAGGCTAGTATATTTTGCATACTTTCATAGTATTATGTCCTATGGTATCCTACTATGGGGATCGGCAGCGGATTTTGATACCATCTTTTTATTACAAAAAAGAGCGGTACGTGCAATTTATAATATAGGTCCGCGAGATTCCCTTCGTGAACTCTTCAAGGAAATAAATATACTTACATTACCATCCCTGTACATATTCCAAAATATATTGTACATTCGCAAAAACATAGCTTGCTTTCAAAAAAAGAGTGATATCCATAACCTTAACACTCGTTACAAGGACAATCTTGTAGTACCTGGTTACAGACTTTCTAAAACCAGCAATTCATTTATGGGTAATTGCATTAGGTTCTATAACAAAATTCCCTCTATTATTAAGGATTTGTCTGATACTAGGTTCAAAACAGTTGTCAAAGGTATTCTTATGTCTAAAGCCTACTATAAAGTAAAGGATTACATTGAAGACAAAGATGTGTGGCGTACTGCTTCCTCCTGCACACTGCGACCCACTAGCGCTGATTGAATTTCACTTTTCAAAATCAATTTTAATTATGCTCTGACACTTTATTGAATCTTTGGATATATATTTATATTGTATAATAATAATATGTGCACGGTTGTAATTATGTGAGCACCATGTAGTCCCTCTATTTTAGTTACTATCAACGTGATGATTGCTGTGCAGCTTGGGTATGTCATGCTCACGGAAATGTTCTGATAGCGGTGGCGTTATGTGTCGGGTCGCCCAATTCCCTACAATATGGTTGAGTAGAGCGATGGCTGATGCATGCGTCATGCCCGTGAACGGGTGCCGTCTGTTGGGACTGGTCAGCCCATAGCTGTTATAGTGATTTTATCAAAAGTATATATGTATATCTAAGGCGCGTACCTATGTTTAGTTGACTCGCATTGTTCTCACATAACATCTCAGAACAATGTATCCAAAAATATTGTAAGCCATTATTTAAAAGAGCAACCATGGAGTTTCTTGCCAGATTCTTCTCCATGAGGGGTAGGCTGCCCTTGGAACTGGCAACTAGAGTCACTCCTATAATACTATTAGAATTATGACTATTCATAAGTGCCTAAAACTGGTCTACATGAATAAAAATATTTTGATTTTGGTTTTGATTTGAATCTATATACATATATACTAGTTGTAGCCCGCGACTTCGTATGCGTAAAGTTTTACTATCCCAGTTACTTAATGATACCTTTCTATTAGTGAATCACTTTTAGAATTCGTTTAGGCGTTTCAGGCGGGATTACAAACGGTTAATTTTAATGTATACTTGTTATAATGCTGATTTTCCTTAATTTAATATTCCCAATACATATTGATTCAAACGTCTTTTTACATGAATTATGTAGATATTTCGACCACAGTTTTATTCTAGTAATATATTGAGTTGTTAAATGTATGGAGCATTATAAATGATCATGTCAAGAATGAACAATAATAAATTAAGACATGAACTCGGGTGCGAACTTTTCTTAGCGAACAAAATATAACGGGCTTTGTACCATTAATCATTTGTTTCGATTTCTGTAACAAAAGATTTTCTTCAAATAGGAATAATGTCTACGTGACCTATATAACGACGGATTATAATTTTTTATGTTAAGAAAGATTAATAACATTTCTAAAACGCTTTAATTAACGTGTAAAAGTGAGCAGTCTAGTACACTGTACCACGTTGAATGTAGAAAAGTATTTCGCTGGCACGAACAGGATTACGAATAGTTTTGTTGACCAGTCGCAGGTTAAAACGCTGCAGGTTAAGATTTTAAAGTTTAATTAAAAGACTCAAAATAAGCCTTAAATATGGTTTCAACATCTCTCAGTTAGCTAGTTTCCTCACAATGATTATCGTTTCAGCAAGTGATAATTAATTTCAATGCTGATAATTTCGATATTTTCTATCATTCCGATACTCATATATAAAGTTTATAAAAAAGTTTAACAAAACCTATTTAAGTGGTATTATTTCCTTTTCTACATAGTGGTATTTTATTTCCTTACGTAAATTGATCTAGTGACAATACCCACGCGTGCGTCAATGTAGGTACCGTAAATTAATAAGATCGATCGTCTTGGCGAGACAATTGCAATGAATTGAATAATGAATTTGACCGTCAATTTTAATCCAACAGCTGACACTTCGAACATATCTAGTAACTGACTCTATTTTCCTGTTTCGTAAGAACTTCAGTTGAGGGTGTCGCTAGTGGTGAGTATAATATTGTCGTTAAAAGAAATGTATAATGGAAATCAGTTAGTTCCAATTTCATCCGTCTAAAATGATAAGTTGGTAGTATTGTATGAAAGAATAGGTTTATCCAGAGAAAAAATATTTCAGTTGATATTTTTTCTCTGGATAAACCTATTCTTCAAAATGTCAGGTCACAATTTAGAACCCGGTATATGGTAACTGTTTCGCGCTTTGTAGACAACGTAGTGATACTCTAGTCATCTAGTGATAGTGATTAATTACCACTTTCTATAATTATCTATCACCTGTAAAGAAAATTAAAGTGAAGAAACCAGTGAGAGAATTTTCAACAGTGAGTAAAGCGATGTCACAGTTTAAACTCTGCAGAAAGAACAGAGCAGATGTCAAACACAGCTTTACTTGGTGAAAACAAGCGTGCATGTATATTTCAAAGTAGCCGTTTCCTACGGAGCGAGCTACTCGCCCCCTGGCGGGCTGGAGTGGCCGCAACTATGTCGAGTGTAAGACGAGTGCTGAGTAATTGGAGCGAGCCTCGCCTCGCGTCGGAGTTACATTATATCGTATTTTTATGTTAGATAACTGTCACTTCGCCTTTATTTTTAGCTTGAGACATTTGTGAAATAGAAAGTACGTCTTCCTATACAATTTTGGTGAAAAGAAGTGAAGAGTACAATTATTAGAAGTGAGATATGACAAATGACATGTCTGGATTTGTAATATTATAACGAGGGGAGGCGTCTTTGTTAGGTTACCGACACAAGTACTCGTGCAGGTATTTTTAACGACTAAACCCCTCCATAACATAGGTACTTGACATATACCACACTCATCTAAACTAATATAATAAAGAGATATATTTATTTGTGATGGACAAACTGAAAAACTATATAATCGATTTTTAAAATATTTTCAAATATATAAACTGGTATTTTTACATTTCTGCCGGTCCCTAATCGAAAAATTCGTAGCGGTATCGCTTCAAACCTATAGTAATAAGACGTATAATATAATTATGTACTAATAAATTGCTTAATTAATTAACCGAAGTAATTTTATTAGTTTTCATGTTCAAATCGTCAAACATCGAAAAATGAGACGCAAAAGGAAATCAATTGTTACGCGTCGCCGGCGTCCTTGCTATAGATTAAGCATAAGTAAAAAAACCTAACTTCCGACAAAAAATCCTGGATAATATTTTTCCCTTTATCTATAAACATTATCACACTGCAAAGTTTCACAGAGGAATTACAACGTAGTCAAACCCTTCAGTGATTGGACTAATATAGACTTTTACGGTTTCACGGGACATATACTCGTAAGAAAATTCAATTTCACGTGGATGAAGTCGCGGGCCATGTGGCCACCCCTACTCGTCCCACGCACGGGTGTCGTAAGAAGCGACAAAGGGAAAGATTTGGAGGATGGGCAGGAGCATCTTTCTGTGTAACAGCAATCATCTGCTACTGTGATCGCCAATCCGCTTGCAGAGCGTGGCGATTATGAGTATATAAAATGAGTATACAAAAGTGGCGCGCATTGGGATATAGGTAACGGAGTTTCCTACACGATCCCACCTGTTACTAAATGGTATTACAGAACACCTGCTGCAGCAAGATACTAATGTGTCCTCTATGTGAAGATCCCCAAATTGTAGTTTTTGGAAATACCGACTCTGGCGCATGAAAAAAGTAGTCCATGCAAACCGTTTAACCTGTAAAATACAGAAATATTTTATAGTCTTCTAGAATTATTTGCCAAAAATAGTTTAGTAGGTCTAAATTGTATTATACTAGTATAATAATTACTTAGGGTTGTTAAATAAAAATATGAATTACAATATTGCAGTACGACTTTAAAAGGCTAAACTTTTGTGGTAAACGACACTTGCTTAAACTTTGCAAATGCATCTCTTTTTTTCTTAAATTAAAATTATTCGGCAAGGAAGTCTTTTCTGCCTTTAAGGCGTCAAGAAAGAGATTCGTAATTTCAACTAAAGCGGGCACGACTCGGTGGTAAAGCGATGGCACGGCACGCCAGGTATCGCGGGTTCAAGTCCCGCCCGAATCAGTTGTTTTTGCGAGTTTTTTATTAAATAATATTATTCTGCAAGGATATTTATATTATGAACCTTACGTAAAATTTCTTGCACATTATAATCTAACACGTAACAATATAAAACGTTAGAACATGTGGTTCGTGTGTCTCGTGACATTTATATGACGTCTGTGGTTCAGGCCCCGGGGTGGCGCATGGCGGAGTGTAAGCGACGTCTGACAATTGGCTTTTAAATTAAATTCCGTCGCATTTGCGTTGTACAGTTGCGTTATGTCAATAATGTGTTGTACTTTAATAAAGCTTCCTTTTGGATTAAGAATAATTTTATTATAACTAATATCAATCTTTTTTATTAAAAAAAAGTTTTAAAAAATGTCTGGATTGTTTGTTACTCAATCACGTATAAACCGTTGAACAGATTTGAATGACAATGAAAATGAATAGTTAATTGTCATGAAGTTCGGTGAAACCTATCTGAGGATCGGGGATAGGTCAATCTATAGCAACTAAGTTCCGTCCTTCTGATTTAAAGGCAGGTGTGCTTCATAGTAGAGCACAACTGCCAACACTGCTTACTACCAGATGGGTTCATTGCGATGTGGTACTCTTACATTTTTCATGATTAAAAAATAATTAATTAATGCTTGTTTCTGTTCACTTTGTAATTAGAGAGCGTATCCAATTACTTTATATAAATAGGACTAATTAGTCAAACATTTGTTTCTTTGAATACTTACATCACGTTTTCAAAGAAATACAAGTGAAGTCAAACAAAACGCTTGTGCAGCGCCGTAGCAGACTACGATACTGCTACGAATTACTATACTGCTAGGGACGTGCTACGCTAAGCTACTTGCTTTGCCTTGGGCTACGGACTATGCTACGCAACGCTACGTACTTTGCTACGTAACGCTACATTCTTTGCTACGTTATACACTCTTACTGCAACATTTTTTCTTTTGCTCAAGTAAAGTTATCCATCCAAAAGGTTACCACATAAATTGAAAGGCGGGACTGCCACTGCTTAACGTGTCTTCCAAAGTACAGACACGCTTAAAATTTAATAAATGGTGACCCATCCATAGACTAATTTCGCCAAGCCCTGCTTAACGTCGACGATCACCACGATACCAGAACGCCACAAGTGACTGGGTATATGTACATTTGTACAAATTATTTAGACTGCGCAAATGTTTTCTAGATTTAATAGGAAAATTAATTGATCTAAAATTGTCATCTAGTGCCGTTGTTGTTTGTATGTCATCCATACATTTGCCAATTAAGTGACGTGATTGAACATTGTTAATTGTACCCACTGAAAGGGTGTATACCTAGCTATTATTACAGCCTGCGTGCTGGAGTGAATAATGCGATTACCTCCACACAATCTAGCTTGCGTACGCGTTCGTGAACACATTCAAAAGATAATGATGTGAAAAGCAATCGTGTACCATTTTATATTATGTTTTAAATAGATAGACTCTAGAAGAAAAATATCCTCAACACGATTTTTTTTTCTCGATAACGTCACTTATGAGTAATGTTCACAGATAACAGTAAAAATATGTTTTTTTTGTCGGAATAAGCATTAAAATTTCTGATAGCCTAGCTCTCTCTATAAAACTTACTTTATCACACTGCAAAGGTTCAGCTACAGAGGAATTAGTAAATGGGAGTCCATACAAGCATTTCCTAGTTGATTGAACTATAAATTAAAAGGCCAAACTCATTTTGCAAATCCTACTAAATTCTTACTTTGCAGTTACCATACAACTATTCGTATCTTAAGCACATTATTTCAATGACTTCGACGGAGCCCTTTCTCTAGAACATTTGAAACATTTCTCATTTAAACTTGTGTATTGTTGTTTAGATGTTCTTAATAATTTAAGTGTAGATTGGTCCAGACATGATCGTCCGTTGTGTGAACGCCCGCAGCACTATCGTCGCTTTGTGGGCGTGTTGTCTGGGTGTTTAGCATTTGTACTGTTATGTTGGTAGTAAAACGCCATCTTGAATTTCTTGGTAGGAACAAAGTTGGTAGATACAAACTAATTGATCTATTCATCAATCAAATCCAATTTACAATGTCAGGCGTTAAAATAAAACGATTGATAGTAACTTCTTAATATTCTTTGATTACATATAATGTATTACGTAATATTTTAACACATTCCCGCAGTCACAGTCCCGAGACTTCGCTCCTGTGCCGTATGATTTTTCAGGACAAAATGTACCTTATGCCACTCTTTGGTCCATAAAGTACGCATAATGTCAATCCGTTGCCCCGTTGCTGCACAAAAAAAATGATAAATCAATACGCTCTAGCATTTGTAAGACTATACAACTAAATTGACAAAACCCAAATAAGAGAAATCATTGCACCGCGATTGCTAATGCTAAATACCTATTTCTATTTCACCTTAGAATCTGATATCTATACACAAATACCTATCTATAAATGAGCTGCTATGAAAGCGATGCAAATTTCATGTGAATAGATTCACAGTTCACTGGGCACCCTTCACAAAGCCTGAGGTGAACCTTCTCACCTTCAACAACCTATTATAAACAAGATACCTTTCAAACTAATTTACAAAAAGTTTTTATGTATTCAAATTGTTAAATCGTGAACTTGATCTGATTTTTGTGGGCGTCACTAAAGCTTTGTAGCATTAAATAATGAGGCTGTTTTTCTACATCAAAGGAGAAACGAAATTCTTATTAGATTATTTTTGCACCTAAATGTATGTCTATAAAAGAGATTTTCTCTAAAACTTCGCGACTCACAAATTTTGCATAGTCCTATTATTTAATTTGATGCGTATGTCTGACTCGTACTTACCCGGTTTTTGTAAACTTTAAACAGTTTTTCTTTTGTTCACAGACGTAATTGTATATCTCCTAGCCGCCGCGGTACGAAGACTGAGCGAGTGAAGCCGCGTGCGCCGACGTGTGGACATAACGTGGCGCAATATATGGACTGCGCCCGCGCACTCTGTACACACATTCACGTAAAGTAAGTCATCGCCATCATTTGCCAAAGCCTCTTGTGACATGTATCGAATTTTGTTGTTGTATTTTGGATAGCGATAGAGTATACGACACCTTCACAATGTGCTCCGTGCCTCGGAGAGCACGCATAGCCGGCGAACCTGCGTCCCATCAGACTATGAAAGTCACGGAATGAGAATGCAACTATATTTGCGCACAGTTTTACGCACTTTATCTTCTGCGAAGTTGACTAATCTCGTTGTGATTGAAATTCGTTTAAGAGCATTGAAATATGTTAATAGAAGTTATCGATACGAAAAAAAAACAAGTAAATCAGTCATAAAAATTTATAATGTATCGAGCTAAAAAATCCTGTGGTTGTGTTGTGAAATACCTCCACATTTCCGCATCCCCCTTACATTTGATATTGATTCAGAATTCATCGAGTTAATACTCAAATCCCTCGGATTATGTACTGTAGCCGGCTAATACTGGCATTAGCAGCCGAGGGATTCAAACCTCAGTTCCTGTGCATTCACTTTGAAAACAAACATTCAATGGTGTATGTATTTATGTAAGGGTAAAACTAAATGCAAGTGATCCTTTGATGAGCGCGAGGGTGTGGCGTTACTTCTATCTTTGAATATTAATATCCCATGAGTGTTGAAGAGGGCTATGAATGATGGATTATGGTATGAATGATGCATCGTACTGATAGGAATTTTTTAGCACTGGTTGTCGATGGACAATTTTATCGACACTCATAGCAATGATAGGCCTGTAGTAGATATGACCGTTGAACCGCCAACACTTTTTCATACAATTATAATTATGACTTGCTTAAAAACTGTAAGTAAAGCCATATCAGAAGACTACGAGCGGTTTAAACTCTAACACTAGGTTATTTATTAATCTTACGATAAGGAAAGTAAGAAGAACGACTGTTTTGGCGCAGTGGCTACGCATTGGCCTGCCGCTAACAAGAATCGCGATTTCGACCATTTGGGGACTAATATTTGTTACGGTCTAGAATACTAGAGGCTTCTGTCTGTAAATCGCACCCACGATAGAGGGCGGTCCTAGTGTGTAGGGCAATGTTTAAAAATCTTTCAGTTGTTTAAAAAGGCACTTAAACAGCGAACAAGAATCGCACTGTGTTTGCGCACACAATACGATATCTTCTGCTATCTATTGCTAGTCTCCTTTAAGATTAGCCGCTGTGAACGAAATTCAGTTAAGTAGATATTAATGTTTTATGAAACAATCTAGTTGTTTTCTCACAGATGAATATGCAGTTATAAGGCTAATACTTAATTACCACTGTGTTCACCAGGTAGGGGTGGTCCATGCCCCACGCGGCGCCTCCAGCCTCCGCCATGTCGGCCCCGCCGCGCCACCCTCACTTCTACACCGTCGAGGTCGGCGACACCCGCTTCACCATCCTCAAGCGCTACCAGAATCTTAAACCTATCGGCTCAGGAGCACAGGGAATAGTATGGTAAGTCCACAACTATATTAATAACGTTTTTATGTTTGTTAGAGAATCTAATAGTTTTTATAAGAGAAAGTTTTAGCTTGATTTACTATGTTGAAAACTTTTATCTTGTCAATTAGTGCTCTTCTGTAGAGACAGTTGAATGGTACAGAAATCATGGCAAATATTGTCACTGATGATGATGATCCACCATTTTTTTTTAAATAAATTTTCAAGTATTTTTTTCGTTAAAAGCTCCAAAGTTGGGACTTTTTCCTGTATTCACTGTGCAAATATATGTGTAGTTCACACAAATTTTTACTCGGTGTGGAACTAGCGAAATGTATACTGAATATAATTATATATACTTAATATAAAGCTTGGTCATTAAGTAAAAACGTACAAACCTATAATAAAGGATAGATAGATGTTGATTTATTATGATGAGAAAACAAAACCTTATTGTGGTTTTAAGGATTAGTCCAGCGAACATAATAAGTTAATAAGTTCCTATTAAAAGCGTCAAAGGACTTTCTCAAATATTTAGACAGATTTTGTGAGTTCGAGAGTTTGAAACTGTCTTACAGAATCAATTAAATCAAGCTTATCACAATTCTGAAGTCTGCTGATTTAGTTTATTTTAATTTATTAAGCAACAATCTCACTTTCAATCACAAATTAATTCCCTCGGAAAATCTTGTGTACTTGAAAAGATTGACAGCTCTTCAAAAGTTGTGAAATTTTGTAAAACCTCGCCTCTAAGGTACGGAGTACTAAGTTTTCTCATTAAACAGCTACACATTTCTCATACTTTAGAACTTAGAAATTAGCGGGCTAATTATTTCTTTAAGTTCCTCGCCCGCATTTTCACCAGATGTTATTTTTGGTGTTAAATGTACGCACTGTAATTCTCATAGAGCTTCTCCTGTCATTTGTATAAAACATTTTTGCTTTATATTGTTATGTTATACTCGAAACTGGGAAATTTAACTTATGATCTTTCTAAGCATGCAAGTTAAACCTGTACATTATTTCATTTCACGAAATTTTTCTACCCTTAAATATGTCTATTTCACCATTTCGTGTTGGATTCTGAAAATTTTCCTCTATAAACTATTCACCATACACGGCAACTTTATGACGAGCGCCATCAAATTATTTCTCACCAAAGCACGCACTATCATCGCGTGCAAATCAACACGACTCCACTGCATCCCTGTTCGCACGCACACAAGCATGTTTCGCACATATAAACTGTTACCGATATACTTTTACGCACTGTAGCGGCTTCAATGTGGGCGTAGCCAGAACGAGGGACGGTAGAGAGGGCAAGGTCGAAATATTTTTGGGCCTGAAATGTACAGTCTAAAAGTATACAATGGTATAATGAATAAATATAATTTGAAGATCACTTTTTTCGTGCTTTATTTCGCACTATTGCCTTGTGTCTTATCTACGTATTTTACATGACTTCTTTTCATTAATTTCTGGTCTATGGAAGCCGTTTCGCTCTAGCTACACCCACATTCACCAATGTAATATGTTTCTTTTATAGCTGATCCAGTAGTGTACGTTAGCCGGTTAGAGATGGTTCAGTTTTACTCAGTCACACTCGGTGACACTGTGTTCACGATACCTACCCGGTACACTGAGCTAGTGAGCCGCGGGGCTGGCGCCCAAGGGATGGTGTGGTAAGACAGGCGCCATCTTGGCAATATGGCCGCCGCTTTACATGTTTTCGTCTGCTTTGGTTTTAGGATTAATACTAATATCGTCACATGATCCAGTTTCGTTCGAATGGCTTGAGAACGACACACAATAAACAATTGAAAGCATTTTATTTTTATTAGGATGTGAAACCTAGCCTTTACAGAAAAAATTAGGCTGCGTTTATGAAAATAAAAACGCCGCTTTTTGCACAAAACACTTATTAATATTAATAGATGTCTCATCACAAATTATTAAAGAAACGCCACAATGAATGAACCCCTGTCCGAATAATTGTCATGTTTCGATTATTACATTTTCTTTTTCATTGTAAATTTTCATTATGTTGGTGGATTTTCGTATTTTAATACTTTTTTATTATCTTGTGGGATCATTGGTTCATTAAGCCATACAATATTCATCAGGAGTAGTTAATTACTTGGACATAGGCTAAATTAATAATACTTAACTTGCATAGTGGATACTAATAATAACCTTTCATAATGATTATCAATTTTCCCAAGTATTTGATTGTATCTAACAACCAAACTAACTTTGCAATAACTAACGTGAAGGGTGTTCGCGAATTGGTGAAGTTACATTTTCTATTTCTTTTTTATGGATTTAAATAATATTCTCATTCAGGTATGGCGTCTTTTACACATAATAATAAATGAAAACAGCCTGCCTGTAACAGTCACCTTACTGTCCTATCCGGCACTTGTAAAACTTGCGAATTTCAAGTATGTGTCGTACACCATGAAAACGAAAAAACTGATGCCTAGATTGACAGAAGTAATAGGTATGAGCATTGAAGTGACTTAAGCTGTCCAGGCTGAGCACTTTGCTACCTCAAGCCTGGAATAGATGAGAAAGAGACAACAGGTGATAAAACCTCAAAAATCCCATTCGCACACCCTGACTTAATATGACATATAAAGCATGGCTTTTTGCATCAAAGGTTATATTATTTAATCATCTTTTGGTGTTCCCTATATCCGAGTGATGAAAAAATTGTTTCATGAAAAATGTCTTAATTATGTATCTTTATTTATAATCGACTTATTCTCTCGTTCATTGTCCATTGCGCGTTTTCTTCGGTGACGGTATTTACGTTTGGTTGCAGCGCTGCCTACGACACAGTGACGCAACAGAATGTAGCCATCAAGAAGTTATCGCGGCCCTTCCAGAATGTCACACACGCGAAGCGGGCATACCGCGAGTTTAAACTTATGAAGCTTGTCAATCATAAAAATGTAAGTTGATTCCGATTCGCGAAAGTTTAAAAACTCCTATTGCTGTTGTTGCCGATTCCAAATTCGTGTTGACTCAAAATGTACCTTTTTTCAGAAGGTCTCTTTCAAAGAGAACCTCTCTCACATAATATATCCCTTTACCAAAATGTCCTGTTTCTAAAATATGCCTCTCTCCTTTTACCAGATTATATTATCCAATAAATCTAGGCTTACATTATTCCCAGGGTACACATTAGTACTAAAATCTTTACGATCCTTCCAGATAATCGGTCTTCTAAACGCCTTCACGCCTCAAAAGAGCCTGGAGGAGTTCCAGGACGTGTACCTAGTCATGGAGCTGATGGACGCCAACCTGTGCCAGGTCATCCAAATGGATCTTGACCATGAGCGCATGAGCTACCTGCTGTACCAGATGCTCTGCGGCATCAAACACTTGCATCTCGCTGGGATTATACATCGGGTAAGATGGAACATTAAAAACTCTTTAGATTAAAGTGAAGGTATTCTATAAACACAGGGGAGCTGATATTTCCCGGCAAAAAGGTCAAAGGTTAGCAACAGCGTAAAGCAAATTTTCAAGGATACATTTAGGAGGATATAATTTAAGAGTTGACACGACAGCTTAGTTATCAGTCATTGCACTAAGGCAAGTATCCCAGTTCAAGCAAGTTATTAAGTACATTGCCACAGTACATCTCGTGCGGGACACGAGCTGTACTGTGGCAATGTTCAAGCTGCTACCTCATTTTCAATTTCCTTCACCTTCATTGAAGTCGGTTAATAAATGTTTGGTTGCAGGACCTGAAGCCGTCCAACATAGTGGTGAAGAGCGACTGCACGCTGAAGATCCTGGACTTCGGGCTGGCGCGCACGGCCGGCACCACGTTCATGATGACGCCCTACGTCGTGACGCGCTACTACCGCGCGCCCGAGGTGACCACCGCCCTCCTAGCGCAGCCCATAGTACGCCCACACTCCACGCGATACTCACACCTTAGTGACACTTATATGCTGTCTCTGTCACAATTATGCAGGGTTATTTGTAAAACACCAGCGTCCTTAAAAGGGGTTATTAAACTCATCGTTATGAACAACTTTTACTATGGGACCAACCCTAAAATCGCAAAAAAAAAATCAGCTGTTCCATACATTTATGATCACATGACTCAACAAAATGTATGGAACAGTTGATTTTTTTTTACGATTTCAGGGTTGGTCCCATAGTAAAAGTTGTTCATAAGGATGAGTTTAATGACCCCTTTTAAAGATGCTGGTGTTTTACAAATAACCCTGTATAATGATTTGCTTTACAATATTACGGCCATCTCATTAATTTAAAGAAAATTGTAATCTGTAAAAAAAATACCAACAGGCGTTAAAAGGCGTCAACCTAAACATAATAAGGGTTTAAGACCATGGTGTGTCTTATTACTCAATTTCCTTAAAATTAATGCTGTCTTTGTCTTTCCGTGGAATAAAAACGAGACGAGTTATATTTCGTCTCACCGAAATTGTTGGTATTCGCGTGGTATGTCAGCTTGTACTCGGCGTGCTTATAAAGACTTAGTTAATAATTTCGATTACCAAATTTGAATATGCTAAATAATACCGTTTAAAAAACCCCAATACGGAAAAAGACTTTCAATTTAAAATAACTAAATCAAAATCGGTTCATCCGTTTCCAGGGATCGCGGGTTCAAGTCCCGCCCGTGTCAGTTGTTTTAGCGAGTTTCTTATTAAATAATATAATTTAATAAAAAACGTCGAAGATCTTGGGTTCGAATCCCATCCGTATCAGTTGTTTTTTCAAATTTTCTTATTAAATAATTATATTTAATAAGCTATCATGTGCTATAACATGTAAAAATATTCACAAAAATATTAATAAAAAACTTGCCAAACAAAACTGTTCAACACAAAAATGATCGTTTTGGAATCGGTGCCAATGCTTAAAATTATAAAGTTTAATATAATCTGGAATCCACTTGGCTTAGCATCGGCTCCGGTACCAATGCTTAAAATTATATAGTTTTATATAATCTGGAACCAACTTGGCTTGGCAGTTGGCACCGACTCCAAAACGATCATTTTTGTGTTATTTCATTTTAGTGTTCTAAAGTAGGGTTCTATCAAATGAAAGTGGAATGTTATGAAAGTGGAATGTAATGAAAGTGGAATGTAATGAATGTGTGAATAGAAACTATGAATATGGTTATGTTGTCAGGTAATCCTGGGCATGGGCTACACAGAGAACGTGGACATCTGGTCGGTGGGCTGCATCATGGGCGAGATGATCCGCGGCGGCGTACTGTTCCCGGGAACTGATCACATCGACCAGTGGAACAAGATCATCGGTTAGTTCATTATACTAGCGCTTGGCCCGCGATTTCTCCGCTATTTACATGAATGATAAGTGATAACCCTCTTCATATAGTTAGGATACAAACAAAATTTATCTTTTTATAATATTAATAGTGTAAACATGAATAAAATTTGAAAGTCAGAAATCAGGCTATCAGTACCATATTCTGTAAATATATTTACGGAAAATAAACTATTAAATTGCCACGTCAAATCAAATCAAATAATTTATTTCCAAACTAAGTGTACACAAGATGGTACAATATTTATAATAGACAAGCAAATAAAAATATGTATTTCTTTATCCAGAGCAACTGGGCACGCCATCAGCAGCGTTCATGGCTCGCCTGCAGCCCACGGTGCGCAACTACGTGGAGAACAGGCCGCGGTACACCGGCTACAGCTTCGAGAGACTCTTCCCGGACATACTGTTCCCCTCCGATAGCAATGAGCATAATAGGCTCAAGGTAATACAACATCTTTAGCGGTCAACCTAGTATAAAAAATATACCAATTTTTTTGTTGAATTGATTTTTTATGGAAAACACTATTAGATCTAATTAAAACTTAAAACAAAATGTAAGCTATAACGTAGTACAATATTCCCACTTCTCAGGCGTCTCAAGCTCGCGACCTGCTGTCGCGTATGTTGGTGATCGACCCCGAGCGACGCATCTCAGTGGACGAGGCGCTGCTGCATCCGTACATCAACGTGTGGTACGACGAGGGGGAAGTCAACGCGGTAAGTAGATACAACGACTGCTTATTCGTTGTGTTTCGACGAGAATATTGCCTAACTTTCGAGGAAATCAATGGCCAAATCTTGAGGTAAATGTTGCCAACCTCTCAAGAATAATGTTGCCCATGTCATAAAGAAAATATTGCTTATATCAAAAGAATTAACCTAGGCCTAGCTAGAGATTCGACAACTATTGTCATTCCATTCAATTGTTTACAAATAAGCAGACTAATAATCTGATCTCGGAATAATTTGAACTCGAATATTGATTCAAATATATGATTTCTAGCCTGCGCCGGCGGCGTACGACCACTCGGTGGACGAGCGGGAGCACACAGTGGACCAGTGGAAGCAGCTCATCTACCAGGAGGTCGTGGAGTACGCCGCGCCCCCGCCCCCCGCCACGCACCAGCCCCCGCCCGACCACCCGCAGCCCGCGCTCACCACATAGGTATGTACTTGTGCCCGCCCCTTTTCTTCAACGCACCGACCGCCCCTTTTCTGCTACGCACCAGCCGCCCCTTTTCTGCTACGCACCAACCGCCCCTTTTCTTCAACGCACCGACCGCCCCTTTTCTGCTACGCACCAACCGCCCCTTTTCTTCAACGCACCGACCGCCCCTTTTCTGCTACGCACCAACCGCCCCTTTTCTTCAACGCACCAACCGCCCCTTTTCTGCCACGCACCAACCGCCCCTTTCCTGCTACGCACCAGCCGCTCCTTTCTTACCACGCACCAGTCGCCCTTTGAAATTGTTGTCGGCATCTATTTTTAAATTTCTACTAAAATTAATTAATTGCTGTTGTAAACTTTGGCTACACATCGAGCATTTCCAGTATAAGCTGACATCTTGTTGTCGGTATAAAGAGCTTAATATGTGGCCGTGTGTACGAGTACCTTTATAATAATACCTATCCAGTAATTATATATAAATATCTTTAATATATAATTACTGCATTTTTTTTTTAAGGAGTGCTAAAATTTTAAAGGATTACCGACATGATCCTGAACATATATTTTACTTATTTCCATCCTATATTTAAGTTGGAAATTCAACCTTCCATTCAATTCGACATTTTATAATGGTGCGGTTTGTTGGGAAAGTAAATTTTCATCATGTTCAGGGTCAGCTATCAGAATTTCCGCACCCATTAAAAATTACCCTGTATACAAAATAATCGATTCATAAAATTTACAAAAAGGTAAAAAAACAATTACAAATAGAAATGAAATCACAAATAAAAATTAATTAAATTGTTGCAGGTATCAGCAGAGCTGACCGCCGAGATCTAATCCACGACACAGTGCAAGGACAATTTTCAACGCATAATACCGAGACATGTGTCGTGCGACTGATGGCTACCCGGAGTAGCTGGCCGGCGGGGCAGACCTACAAGTGATCTTACGTTATACATACAATAACTAACTGATGTATATATTTATCGTGGAAATGTTATGTGCAATACTCGACGGAATGAAAACAAGTGCAAAGTATAGAAAAAAGTAATTTGACTCGTTCATTTTCTTGTGTACAGAGAGTGAATGTCTCAGAGACTACGATTAAAATAGGCAGCATAACAGAGAATAACCCGTAGCGTATGTAGCTGAAGTAAATTTGTACTCTATTATGTACTGGTTTGTTTGTATTATTTTAAATACCGTTATCAACTTGTCTATTTGTAGTTTCTTCCTGTTTCTTATGATATAAATAGTAGTAAGCTGTAATTTTAATTTTACCAATATGGGACGCTTTTAAAATAAGCTCAACAGTTTGAATGATCGGATCCTACACGCCCCATCCGTGTCTCACGACTTAGGACAATTAATTTGCATTAAGGAGTGCCTTTTGCGAATTGCTAATAAAAAGTTGGTGATTTCAGCATATGGACTGACTTTGGTATGTTTGAATATTTTTGTAAAGATGAAAATGATACATTAATGAATTACTTCATTCTAAATAATGAATTCCCTGTTTAATGATGCAATATTTTATCTTTGAACTTTTGTTTTAATTTATATTATACTTGTATAATTTATTCGTAATAATTATTAATAATAATGAAGAGTTGAGCTTATACTGTTTTATTGTGAATATTATGTTCAATTTAATTGTGCAATTATGAACTTTTATTATATTATTAGTTAATTAAATAATCACTTTTGCAAATTTCTCCTATTATCCCTAATTGCCAATAACATAAACTTTAAAGATTCGAGGTGCAGTGCCATTCACAACCATTTTGCCATAGGTACCTACTTGTGAACTATGAATTTGTAAAATTTGCAACAGTGAAATAAATTTAATAATGAGTGATTCGTGAACGTGTATAATAATTTGTTAGCCATACGCATCGTCTGATAGTTACTCGGGATTTTGTGATGTTCATAGTTTTTTCGTAAGTAGAACCTAGTTACGTTGTTGATAATATTGTATTGAGTGTACGAGAGTAGATCATTAAGTACATTTCTACCTAATTAGTCTCTTATATGTCACCTCACACGTTGCTGAAGAGAACTGAAATCGAAATACGTAATAGACATCGAGTTCTCATAGTAATAGTTCAAGATCACATTTACAAATACCTGCGCAGTCGGCGGCGCCGGCTGTTTATTGAGGTTGTTACTCCCACTCGCGGGAACTAGTTATATAGTGAACATACGTTGAATTCTTGCCTGGAAAGGTTCGCTTTTGTAGATACCAAATAAGTCTTGTTAGGAGTTATAATGATAAAGTCGTGAAATAATTCTGGTCTCTTCTACATTTTAGGGTTTTCATAGTACAGAATTTAATTTATAAAACGCTAACTACAAGTTTTGTTCTCCTCTTCGTCAACGGCTTAACGTGTGAGGGATTCGTAGGTTATTGTTTGAAACCTCACTAGGTGATATAATTATGAATAAGGATAATAAAGAATGATGATAGTCTAACGGATGGTTTCAGCAAATAGCACAATTTATTAGCTATAGAAATAAAGAGCTGGACGGTAACAGTCGTGTTTGTGATGCGCGCATCATTTTGTATAATCGTTGATAATGTTATTAGGAAAGCAATATTACATCGTTTCCATTCGCCTTCGTGAGCGATCATACATCGATGTTCATATTTTTTAATGATTTCGGCTAAAACATATCACGGACGACACAATAGATTTAATTTTTGACAAGGTTTTTCATTGAAAGATGAATTGATCGCTCGAACATTAAAAGTGTTGCTTTACTTTTGTTCCATGACGTTATAGGTACACAAGAATAAAAGTGCTATTCAATAAATGTATGCTCATAGTTTATAACTGCCCTCTTGGTATAAAATGAAAATGTATGACCATCAAGAAACTTGTCAAAAATGTATGAGAATGATATTTACATATTAATACGGGAACTTTTGATAGCTATACATAATTCTCATACATTTTTGTGCATAGCTAAGCTATTGTATTTTTTCATGTTGTAGAACAGGGCTGCTTAGCTATAACATCCCATGAGCATAACATAACAGTTATTATCGTACCTTCAAAACGTTGAAATTATTATGTCTTCGAAAGTATACAATAATATTTAATACTTTAGGTCTAGTATAAAATCTGTAAATATTAACACTTAATACCTGTGGAACGAAAGTGAAGAGAACATCTGTGTAACCTTAGGACATTCTGTTTATCACTATAGTAAATATAAAACCACAACTGTACGTCCAAATTGTCCATTTATATGTTAATGTACCTAATACAAATTACAATAATATAATCATTAGAATGTATTTTAGTACACTTGGTAAACAAGGTGTTAAGGTAGTCGCAACGTTGAGATGCAAGCCGCGCGGCTTCTAGCGGTATACATACTTGAGTTAACTCTTCAATGACTATCTAAAAACAACTTATTTTTACTGTACACGTAAGTTATTTCATATTTTAACTGAATAAAATCGAAATGGTTATTATATTAAGTGTTTTGAATTCAGTATTTTAAAACCTTCCTGATAAACTAAAATTATTTGAATCATTTACTTAGATGGACGACTTGTTCTCAACTCCTGCAGCAGAACCATGATCTTTTTAGCCACTGATAGCACAGATATTTAGGCCCTATTCCATCGGTTTCTGGTAAGTTCAGGATACGTTACCTGACAGATCATTCCAAATTTTAATTCAAAGGGTCCTAATGAAGTCAAGCACACTTCGGCAGAACTACCGCATCAGACAGAGACAAAGGGGCTTTCTACAAACATTCCAAAAATATTATAAAAGATTTGTCTAAAATCAAAACAATACTTCTTGAGAAGTTTTAAGTTTTGCTGCTGTTACTCGCACAGTAGACCCACTTGCTCACCACGTTCTAGATGACCTACGCATTCTACGGTACGATCTCCACGAAAGTAAAGCGTCGCGAACTCGCGAGTTACCGAATTTGACACCTTTATCCTTTACCACCTAAGATACCACATGTAAGCAATAAATAAATGAATAAATGAAATATGGTTTCATTTATTATGGTTGGCAATACTGCTGAAACTGTCAAGCTTTCCATCCATCTTGTCTTGCTGTCAATGTCAAAGCAAATAATAACGCGAATGTCGCTCGCGTCGCGACTCGTTAAAAATCACGTAAAAATATTGTAAATGAAAGTGTTACTGAAGTAAAAGTTTAATACATAAGAGCTCTGATATTAATTCATAACTCAAATAATTCATTAGCAGTGTAGTCTTAAGCAAAACCACAAAAATGTCGGAGAAAGACAAATCGAAAGCGAACGCGCAAGCAAAACATATTCCTAAAGACGCGCAAGTTATCATGTCGATCATGAAGGAGGTCGGCATCACAGACTACGAGCCTCGGGTGGTAAACCAGCTTCTTGAGTTCACCTACAGATACGTGACATCAGTATTAGACGACGCGCGAGTTTTCGCAACTCACGCCAAGAAGAAGACGATAGATCTTGATGATGTGAGACTGGCAGTCCAGATGCAGTTGGATAAGTCGTTTACTAGCCCGCCACCAAGAGAGGTGTTGTTAGAAATATCGCGCGTGAAGAACGTTAATCCTTTGCCGATGATTAAGCCACATTGTGGACTGCGGTTGCCGCCAGACCGGTACGAAATTGTTTTGTTGTTGTTTATTAACGTATAACGTTTAGTTGAGTTTTCATTTCGATCTTT
Source organism: Protodeltote pygarga (assembly GCA_936450705.2). Classification (NCBI taxonomy): domain Eukaryota; kingdom Metazoa; phylum Arthropoda; class Insecta; order Lepidoptera; family Noctuidae; genus Protodeltote; species Protodeltote pygarga. Next base: position 921,370 of record OW388264.2, on the reverse strand, counting down.
TTGAAATTCCTCATTCATAACTTTAATAAACCGAAAGAATATAAAGTTCAGTTCTAACATGGAATCTGTAGAAGGATTGCCTATTATTGCTTTGTAGTTCTTTTTTTTTTTAAAATACCTTTCCAGTTATTGCCTGTCAGCCTGCAACTACCGCCTGAAGCCAGCTACAAAGAAGGCTGTGGCTAAGACCACTATATCAGCGGTGCCAGCTCTGAAAACTGTCACCACTTCCAAGCCCCCGCCCACACAGAATGTAGTGGTTAAAAGGCCGCCTAGTGCTATTGTCAATGTGGCAACACCCAAACCTACTGTGGTTCCTAAACCTGTTCTCAAATTCACATCAGCTAGCAAGGTAAGACTACTCGACATTAGCAGACTACTGCTAGACATAAATAAGACTAAAGTTCCAATGCAACATAAGCAAAAATCTATTATAAGCCGGATTTGAACCTGCAGTTTACTAGTTTAAGCTACCAGCTGCTCTGCCTAGTGAACTATTCATAATAAGAGACTTACGTCTACCCCTAGGTTGATAGGTAATCAGAGTTACCTGCCACCTGAGATGGTTGAATTGAATGTACTAATAGAGAATTTCAATTGTATGGCATAGTCACTAATAGTGACGGTTGAGCAAATTGAAACAAATACATATTTTGGTTTCTTGTTTTTTTTTTACATTAGTTCATATATTTTCATCTCAAGCAAATTAACTAAAAACGCCTGAAGAATGATAATATTAAACATTTTTATCTTTAGATAATACTTAATGTTTCACTTCTACTTAATGTTTAATAAATGAAATAAGAGTCTGCAGGCCTTTGCCCTGCAGTCTCTTATTTCATTTATTTTATATTAAAAACATTTATCTGTAACCTATTTCCATTTCCAGGTGGTTGCCAAACCTGCCGTGAGGGTAACAGCTGGTCCATCAGCGCACACATCTGTTAAAATGGAGCTTGACGAGCAATCCGCGCTAAAACGGAAACGTGACGACGATGACTATGATACGTAATTTAAGTTCTTTTGGTATTGCAATAAGGTTAATTCTTGTGTATTTTTATTATCTGTAACAGTATAGCTCTATTATATTTACGTATTGTTTGATTTCCTTCAACATAAAGAATTGTACTGAATTATTCAACTAGTATAGGTTCACTAATTTGATTGACTCAACAAGATACATTTTAAATATGAAGACCTTGCATCCTATGATAAAATCCACCGTTGAGCAATAATGGACACTGATTACAGTGATTACTATCAACCACAGATCTTTATTGAAATAAAAAGTCTGTGCTATCAACACTCTTCGCGCGAAGAAGATAATTTTAAATTTGCCAGATGTACCTTATTACGTAAATGTTTTTATAAAGTACTAGCTTTCTGGCGCGACTTCGTACGCGTGATTATCCTATATAAACGCTTACTCTACCCCTACCCTACTCTACTCCACCTCTTTTTCTCAAACCTTCCCTGAAGTTTCACACAAACAAAACCAAAATTATCTAAATTGGTCAAGTCGTTCTCGAGTTTTAGCGAAACTTACGAAGAGCAATTAATTTTTATATATATGATATAGCGTTGCTAACTGCAAGGTTAGACAGGCTAGGCCTCTACTAGTCTGTCTAGAGGGCCTCTAGTACTCCTACTCCATACTATGTGGATGTTGAATTGACCTGAGATAGTTGAATTGAATCGAGAAGAGAATTTCGATATCACAATTACGAATAGAGCTTAGTGGCAGAGCAACTGGGGGCTTTAGCCAGTAAGTCGCGGGTTCAAATCACGCTCGTAACTAATTATTCTTTTCACAAAATTTCGAACTTTAGATGTATCTTTTTTTGATGTTTGATGAGAAAGAGAATAGAACAATAAATACTAATCCAGCTACCTAGGTATGTGAGAGTTGTACTCGTGCCATTACTGGAGGTACGAACTTACGAAGCCCTCTCAAACATCGCCAGCCAACATTCTACAGATTCCAAAGCATTGAGCTTGTAGGCGTACTAAGCAGAAGGCGTCTCAGATGCAGTAGGTACTCCTAACGGGATCCTAGGTTATGTAGGTAGTGGCTCCAGCTTGGAATACCGCTTCCCTTCGAGAATATAGAAGCTAAATAATTTAAGAGAAGAATCCTTTTAGCATCCAAAAAAGTTTACTACACATTTCATCGAACTGCGTAACAGGATACGCGCATTGCACCTTTTCGATTTTAGTGTTGTGAATCATACAGTATGGTAACTATGTACAAACGCTCGAAAACAGCACACTCGCACAAATATGCGCAACGACGCGGCGTCGTTAATACTGCGAGTACCGCGACGTTCGCTTAGGAGTCTCGTCGTTACGCAATATTACGCATGTTTGTGTGAGTGTGCCGTTTCGAGCGTTTGTACGTAGTTACCACACTGTATGATTATTATACTGTGCCCTTATATTCAGATCAGTATTTTCCATGCAACTATTCAAAAAACAGGTGCATGAAGGAACAAAATAGAAGAAAGGATGGCAAAGATAAATAAATAAAACGGTTTTTGGATTTTCTTATACTTTAATGTAAACCACTTCACTTCCTTTGCACATTCTGTGGGCGCTGCATGTCCCTGGGGAAGTTGCTCTTGGGCGGCGTACGGATCCTCCTGTCCTTCTTAGACCTGTTGCGCACAACTTTGCTGTGGATAGCGCAGGAGACGCAGTAGTGGAGCTTAGCATACAACTTTGGCAGTTGGAATGCTGAAAATAAGAAAATTATCAATATTATATTTTGGATAAGGATGAACTTAGATTACACTACTGAAGTGAATCTGGATCGTAATATGAATTGATATGATTTTCTTACGCTTATACTAGTCTCAATTAGGATTAGCTAAGTATTTACGTCAATGCTTCAAATCATGCTGTTTTTGACACAAGTCTTTTTCTCAACATTGCCATAAATATGCCCTCCGCATCACATTAATTTAATACCCACCAAGGGCCAACCCACTGTTAGCTTTATAACAAAGTTATTTTGTTTTCTTTGTCTGCTTTTATTGAATAAGATTAAGGACTTAACTACCACAATGCATAACAACTGTTTTCTTGTCTCAAATTTCAGTTTGATGAAAAATTGAACTGAAAAATGAAACTGAATGGAATGTAAGGGAATTACAAAATGATGTGAGGCTGTCTGCTTGATGATAGTAATGATTGGATACTTAAAATAATATAAAAATTCTGAAATTATTAGGTTTAGTTACAGTAGCAGGAAAAAATAAGGCTCTCATTTATTCCCTTGACCTGAGCTGTGCCCCTGAATATCTGATGTTACTGACAGGGTCCAAGATGATTTCATAGCTTTAATTTACCAGCTTAGTATCACATAGAGGAATGCATTAAGAAAGTATGTTCTGCATTACCGTTTATGTTATAATTGGAATAGTAGTTGAATATTAGTTCCGAGTGTCGTTTAAGGGGCGGAGTTATTGATAATAAAAAAAAGTGAACTGTAAATGTCCACCATGAAGGGAAGAGGTTAGAAATGTTGTTTTGTTGACCATCACTGTTCTGAAAATTGATGTAAAGATCTTAATTAACGAAAATGTAGAAATACACTAATGCTTACAGGCATAAACGGAGGCTTCATTGATATCTCTGACGGCGGCCGCTTCGACAATGTTCCTGATCACGAATTTTTTGATAGCTTTGTCCTTAGGTACGCATCGCGCGCAGTTAGTGCACCTCACAGCCTTGACGTGGCCACGGCCGTGCTTGGCACGTCCTCCATTACGGCGTTTGCGAGTCTGGAATTAGAAATCAGGCGTTCCTGAAGCCACATGTTCGGATCGGATTGAAGTGATAGACGCGTGCATTTCGAACGGCATCAAATTCGTACACATTGGTTAAAAAAATATTATTTATTGCACTTGAAGCTTGATTGCTGTCAAATAATAGTAATTGAGTTGATTTTGGTCATATTTATCTCAAAAAGTTTACGCACCATGTTTCTAACCTCCGAATCAGTGAACGAAACTCGACGGAAAAGAAATTTATTGCATAGACAATTGATTGAGTCAGTGACACGAATGACATTGAACGGTTTCCGTTCATTCCATAAAAATGTTACCATATCAAAAAATAAAAAGAAACCAAAAGTTTAGAATAAATTGACACTCAACAAAACACAACAATTACCGTGTAATAATTTATTATCATAGAATACAATTTAAGCCATAAATTTCCATTATTGGCTTTTATTAATGCTGGCTGAAACTTATTTTTGTTCGATTAAAAATAAACCAGCATAGATCATAGACAATACAAGGTTCCACGTTCCGAATGGTCAAAAATGACTCATTCATTCCATTCACCATCAATCAACAGAAAAAAAATAATCGTCTGTCACGAAGAATTTATTTCACTGTAATATTATTTTTGTTGCAAAATAATAATAGATTAGTAAAAAATTCCTTTGTTTTCTATTTCGCGTAATTCAAACAATAATTGCAATCATGTTCAATGTCTGTCCGTAGCTGTGATTTTAACTTTACTCCGTCATCGTGCGATTGTCCTAAGTGCTCCGTGTCCTATTCAACTTTTGTAAAAACATTTCTGTGAATTGCGATGTTGTGCGCTAGATAGCCAATTGTTGTGTACCGCGTGTGAAATGTCACAACATGGATGCCCAGAGAGACTGTCGAATAGATCCAAAGGGTTCCAGGATGATGGACCTAGTCAGTCAACGATGGAGGTTCTTGTGGAGACCCTCACTGGAACTGCATTTGAAATGACCGTGTTGCCCACGGATACCATATTTGCCATTAAATCGAAAATATTCAGGGTCGAAGGTAAGTCGTATGTATGATTGTGTATTACACAACTATTTAATATTTTGACAAGGTATGCTTGATCGTGCGTCATCCACGCTCCACAAAGGATGTTGTGGTGTTAATGCGTCGTAAAACAAGTTACTGAGCTGATAACCTATGTTGGGTAATGAATCTCTAACAAAACATCACAAAAGAAAAGGAAGGAAGGTTGAAAATGTAGAAATGTAAGTAATTTAATTATAGTATTGTATAAGGAGCTAAGTCCAATGACATTGTAAACACTGTTGTATATACCTAGATAAATGGTAGGTAGCTGTGTTGTTGATTCAAGCCTGGAGTTAGTACTTGTGTACCTATCAAAGTGAATAACCTCAACTGTATTGGTCATTCATTTGCTTATGATCATAAACAAACCTGGATTGATAAATTACTTACAATTCCATTTTTAAATCAATCAATAAATTTTCTCTTTTTTTGTGGGAATAATGTAATGATGATTTAATATTTTTATGCCTGGCTAAACTCCAAAATGTCTAAAACTTCTGAAAAACTATTGGGGTTTTATGGCTACACTTAAGAATTTTTAAATCAGTTATTGACCTAAATTATCTTCTGAATCTGATAGACATTTTAAAGCAAAATTGAACATTTATTTACATTAGTATCCAAGTACCTATTTACAAACTAAATATAACTATTGTAGACATTTGTCTCCATAAAACAATAAAAAAAAATACATCTATAAAGCAGTCCCCTGTTTCTCTATGAATTAAAAAATGGAATAAGTCAAGCCATCTAAAAAGAAAAAAACTCTTTTCTTAATTTTTTTAAAGTTATTTTTAATTCAGCCAGCCATTTATCTTAAACTGTAATCTTGTTTTTATTAAGATTCATTGTTATTGCACTATTTATAGGTCTAATAATTCTTATGGACAATAAATACTGTTGTTTATCTTTAGTTTTCAAGGTCCTGATAAAATGGGATCCACAGGGTGTGGTACAACAAAAGAAAAAACTCAATTATTAAGATTTTAAAAGTAGATTGAGCTCTATAACTTGATTTATAAAGTTCAATTTTAAATTGGCAATCTAAATCTGAGTTAGCCAATAAAGTATACATTGAATTAACCTTGGTAGAAGCATTTGACCTTGAACCATTAACTAAATTAGGTCAAGATGGAGATGGTTTTATTGGGATTGTACTGATTTTATCTTTAAGTTTATGGTCATATTCTTAATATTCTCCGATAATATTTCAGCTAATTTGCACAAGTTTCTGCTAAAATTTCAGATATTCACTTTCTTTCCATCTTTTCTATAGTCAATGTTTGGTCAAAATTTTTAAGTCTCAATAAATCATAGCATTTTCCCCGATACCAACCACCAAACTACATTTTAGTAATATTGCCCAGTTAGAGATTCACTATTTCTTATAACTTAGTATCAAGAAAATAAAGATTGCTTTCTACGTAGTTGTCTCGTTTTGAATATAGCTGTTATCTCTGATTCATACATTTATGTTGTCTTAAAATGTTTCTGTAACTGTTTCAAGTTGTATGAGTCATCCATTGAAGTTATTTATTGGACTTTGTACATTACTTGAGTACTGCATAAACAAATCAATGTTTTTAAGGTTTTACATAAGAGCTATTTTCACTAGGCAGTAATGGCGTGCCACATGTGATATTGCCTAGCAGAAGCATGCTGCCGCCCATCCTGTACAGCAATGTGTACCAGGCAAGACTTAAATAAGGCGGCGGATAGGGCTATTATCAGCAGGTTGCTACATATTGGTCATATATAATTTAAATTGGGTCTTGAATAGTCTTGATTCGACTAGAAGAAGCAGCAAGTAAATCATCAAAAATCCACCAATAAAAAATCGCGTTATGCGAGGCTAGGAGAATGAAACAATCTCATTGGTGGAATACCATAGTTCAAATTTCCATAGTTCAAAGCTTAGCTATCTCGCACATCTCTAGTGGAAATCACCCTTAGAAAGTATTTTCGGGAAATCCGCGGGTACAAGTGAAGATTATTGATTTAATATTTAATACACCGACAATGGCAGGTGAAAGCATAAAGAGTGAAAGTCCCATCAAAATCCACCTACACGTTTATACATAGTGATACAAAACAGACAAATACTAGCTTATTTTCGCGGCGTTAGTTTTTAACTCTAATCCACCACTCTCCGACTCGGTAAACTATCGCTATCAGTGGCGAAGACTTCGTACAGTCGAAACCTATCAGCCTGCCATTGAAAAATTGGTACAGTTTGAAGTATCTACCGATTGTTCCAATAGTTTTTCTCTTGGATATAGTTTTTGTGTAGGAATCGAATTGAGCGGAGCCTTCGCCACTATTACATAGGCATGATAGGCACAATATCGTCGTTGTCAAACCAATATCTGCTATGTGCAAAAAGTATAACTTTGACATACTTAATTAATTTAAACGCAGTTTTTTTTTGACAATATTTTGGCTGATGCACATAGCATGTTTTTTTTAGCGTTTACAGTTCACCGTATAATGCTTAGAATCACATAGCAGTCTTTTTATACGAAACTTTGATTAGTAAACTAGTCATAATAGTCAATCATGTCGAAATATCCAAAAGGTGCACATAGCAGATATTAGTTTGACAACGACGATATGCAAATGAGTAGCTAATTGGTAATCCTTGCCCTTTCATTACGTTTCCGCATTCCAATATCTTATCTTTTATAATTGAATGCCATGAGCCTGACGACAAGATAGCGATTCACCGTTGCGCTTTTTTCGCAGATCAGATATTCGTTCCGGTCTAGGTTTTTGTGCATTGTGAAATAATAATTGTAACAATACCCTCGATAAAGTAGAAAATAATATAGTGGCTTTCTGGTTTTGTTTGAAAAAATAACTTTAGTTTAACAATTCTCAATGATTAATAAATGAGGCGTACGCAACACTCAACATGTTTGGAAACCTTGCAAAACAGTATGCAACGTTGCCTTAAGCTGTTGCATCATATGGAACTATGGATGCATGGACTGGCACATCATCATCATCCTAGCCATATTATTCTGAAACTTTCGTCAATTTCCACGGAGCCTGTCTGACTCCGCAATAAAAAAGATACGATATCTTTATGTCGTTTTCAAGCCATGGAACTGGTGAGCCGAAAAATCAGAGGTGCGTGCCTTAGGTTTGAATCTGAGACCTCACGACTTGCCAGTCAATGGTCATACACTTAGACTGTCAACGCTGTGGATGCATGGACAGTCAAGTTATTCCACGTCATCCTGTCGAGTAACATGGCTAAAATGGACAAAATTGTCGAGCGGTTGGCTTTCTGTCTTAGCACTCATATTTTTTTCCATGAGAACTTAATTCTTTCGGTATGCTCTAGTAACCCAAAATGCTACAAAAAACCGGCAGTACACCTCATCGGTATCACTTTTGAAGTATATGACAAGGGTATGAAAGCATACAAGTTATTCAATGGCATTTCTTTGTATCGTTCTCTTCCTTCCTTATTATAACGAGGACAGGTTGTGTCTTCATTGTTATTTACGTGTATTGAAATGTGTCAGTCATGTGTTCTACATAGCGTTTTGGTTTTACTTTAAATTTTATTCATCATCATCATCATCATCATTTCAGCCGGAAGACTGCTGGGCAAAGGCCTCCCCCAAGTATTTCATTACATAAATTTTATTGGACTAAGACAGACAGTCAGTGACGAGAACGGTCTTTTGGGGTCTCATAGATTTTTTTTTGCTAATACCGATTTCGGACATGGATCGGACACCTTTTACACAAACCATCTAACTTCACTTTTTACTTTCTACCTTTTACTTTAACCCATTTCCACTCATATTTACAACAATTTCTTCTTCACTCCGCGACCATGACCTTTCCTAAATTGGTGGCAATTTCAAACTTCCTCTTATTTTAACTGTAGGTCCTACTATTGTTTATTTGATTGTTGCTTTTATACAAAAAGTTTTAAGGCTAAATTAGTCCCAACATGTAGTTCATTGAAGTTGAAGAACTTTTTTGCTATGCCCAGTAAGGACATAGCAAAAAAGGTCATTTTAATTACAGTCAGAAAAAATAAATTAATGTAATTAGTGTTTTAAACACCATCTAACTAGTTAGTATTTTGGTTGTCTGTCGGCTGAACTTATGTCTTGAGAATATACATTTTTATCCCAAAATATTGCGGACAAAGCGCTGGCATCAGCAAGTGTACATAGGCAAAATAGGTCTATTATTTGTCGCGTGTAGGAATCTGCGAGCCCATAGGAATCCAACTGCTACGTTGCACGACACAACTCAAGTGGTGTCTACGTATGGCGATCTATTGTTATTTAATAGGACTAGTTGACTTTGTGTAGATGCTATAAATAAATAATTAATTGACACTGATCGACATGACTACTGTCAACTGTAGCATCACACACAAGCAACTTTGCCGATAAATATTTGATGTTCTATTGCACTGAAATCTAAGTACCTATGGTAAGTGTAAGTGTGTTTGGGTGTATGTTAATTAATCACCACGCCTTAACGGCTTTACGGATTTTGATAAAATTTGGCTCACAGGTAGACCATGATCTGGGATCAGCACCCAGGTTACTTTTTTCCTGGTCTGAACTTCGTGCGTAAGAGCTAGTTATTAAACTTTGTTACATTTTTGCAAAAAAATAAAACTATACTATTAACCCAAATGATAAATGAAGGTATTAATATTTTGATATAGTAATATCTGGTCTTTTTTGATAAATTTTCTAGTTACTAGAATCTAGTAAAAAGTTGGATAGTTAAGATGATTATTCACAGTTTACCGCTAAACTGGAAATTCCCTGACGGAAACACCCAGCGTCATTTGACCTTATTCACGATATCCACGTATGAGATTAGATGAACTGTTAAATTTAATTTCTATTGTATAGTATTCATAAAGTATTCATTTTTAGTTAACATTCATTCATAATCAACAGCGAAAAGTTGTAAAATATTCTCCAATCGTATCTTTCAGAAGAAAATGTCTGGTCATATTCACTGCCTGTTGGAATTTTTAAATATTTATTTTTACTTGAAAATACACAGATAAGGAAGAAAGAGATAAACATACTTTCCATCCATTATACGTGACAAGGACAGTGAATTTGTTCCGTCAGACGTGTTTACAAGATTTATAAATGTTTAATGTCAATCACAATTAACATCAATCTTTACGCCAACACGAGACAAAGTCATGAGCACAAGTTTACTAAATAACTCAAAGACAATAGTAGTTTTGGTCTGTTTTATTCAATTTCATATTCTTTAACTATTGTTGATAAATGCTAGATCCATTTCTCCTAATACCAGATAAATGATAGATCCGTTTCTTCTAATATCGGGACGGAAAAATGCATTTATGTAGGTACCTACGCAATTAAGTAGGTACAATCCTTAAATTCACAGAACTTTCAGATTTAACTCCATAATATAATATTTACTTTTAGATTGGTTGTATTTTTAAATCTTTTTTTAGTATTATTACGCCAATTCTGTTTGGAGGAATAAGCAGAATTTTAGGTCCCGCTCAAGGCTGGCGAGACGAGTCCTGAGACAGCTGAAAAGAGGGATATCTGGCAACAAAATGGGGTATCAATACTTAGCACTTTTCAAGAGGCACTCCATAACGGCATGGCGTTACGATGGCCTAGTAAATTATATTAAAATTATATAAACATCAAAGTTCTGTTCACCTTCATTTTTTTGATAGTCAATTTAAAAAAAAATGTTCTTTGGCCATTTCTCGAAAGCTGGTCACTTATCGAATCAGTTTGTATTTGCTTCGTAAGTCTCGATCAACATAACCTAGACATCTAGATTATATGCGAAGGTATAGGCTGTAGGTACAGGTCATTCGGACATTTTGGCGTCGGTCCAGCAGCGAGCGATCTAGAGTTCAGGGTTTAGCGTTCCGCTATATTATTGTTGACATCCTCAATAGCATGGAACTCAGAACTCTACCTGGTCGTTCGATGTGACCGCGAGGATACGTCTTTTGAAAAGTACCGTTTACAACTTCGTACGGATTAAAAGAAGGATATTTTGTGTAATTAACGTTTATTTTCTACACTATTTATTTAACTAAGACCCTGTTTCACCTGTTACTGGTAGTGATGTTTAGTAACCTGGCAGATAATTTGATATAAATACGATTCTATTTTTAAATTTACCTAGTATAGTTAATGCTTTTCCGTAGACTGAAACAGGCCCAGTCTTTGTTTTACTAAATCTTAAAAAAAAAAAATATTAACCGTCCAATTATTTGACGAACATAGTACCCATTTATTTGTTATCGCTGTTACCCTTTAAATTTCAAGTTACCTTTTAATATTAAATCTTCAAACACCGAGAAATGAGACAAACGGAAATCAATTGTTACTCGACGCGGAAGTCTCAGGTAAAAAGACTACTTTACCTGTCGGATAACTCAAACAGCTGATGTTATTCTATTCTTAGTTCTAAAGGTGTGTTCACATCGGTTTCGCTCAGGTCAACGAGGTTTACGTTAGGAGTTATGACTTTGAAGTCGTGCCAGGAAACAGCTTTAGAATCTACCTATGTTAGTATGTTATGTTTTATCACTATTGATTTATTGCTGTGCTTTCAGAATTCAAATGGAATCGGTTTAATGGTAGTTGATACGAAAATAATATTTGTTTGCATTTCGGCGTTTAGTGACGTGAATATATTATAGATCTGGGATTCCCAATCGGGGTTCAGCAAGGCACTAGCGGCCCGCAAGAGCATAACCTCGGTCCGCGAAACTAAATTTGATTTATAATAAAATAATAACGAAATGAATTACGAATGCGGGAGCGGGGAGGATAAGAGAGTGTGCAGCTTACTTCGCATCCCTTTTTCAAAAGCATAGAAACCAATAGATTGATTATATTATTATATCTTTCACCCGCAACTTTGTCCTCCGTGAGTTATCACGAATTACCCGCATTTCCTTTCACATTGTTTACAAATTCTTCCCTAAAAAACTGACTTCTCATAAAGGTCCGATTGGCCAATTAAATAGAAGACATAGTTACCTGCTATCGAAGCCAAAATCAGCTTAGTTGCCTTCACTACTAAACCATCATTATCGTAAATATACGTCTACATAATTCTTTTCACAGCGATCGATGCGTAACAAATTCCTAGCCAGCACGTGTACAAAATCTATGACGCGACTGATGTCGTTGATCAAATGACGATTAATCAACGCTATTTCGTTTATATTTTACTACACTTGCAACTCTTGCTTGGGACTTGCACGTGTCAGATATCTAGCAGACGGAAAAACCATACTTACTAACATATTGATAATTTAAACATAGTCGTTTCGTAACATTTGTCAATTTTAAGCCATCTGGCTACATAGCCATAAAACTATTTTATTTCTGGAGGAACCTTCAAAAGTCACGACCTCCGGGAGAAGAGAACGAGGAATGCGGGATTCTTCCTAAAAACACAACGGTGATCACCATCAGCTCATGGAAGGAGGTCCCGGGATTAAGAGGCTAGCTACGGAACCTCCTTATGCAACTCCTGTTAGTCACATCCCCGGGGAGACTATAAAAGGGTCCCTGATCCTCGCTGTACACGATATCACGTGATGACGTGACCACTTATGTGCATTACACTCACGTAATAAGCGATTATGACGACAAAATACAGATATAGTATATAGATATAGGATATGGGGTGTAGTGAGGAAGTAGCGTCTGCGTTATGCCAGCCGGCTTAATAGCGGCTAATGTCAGTTTAAATTCGTTATTCCTCACAATCTCTCTCCAGTGGCTCCAAGTAGCTGCTATGCACGCAGCGGCCACACCCCGGCAAACCGCGTCGGCTCGCGGGCGAATCCTGGAAGAGGGGACTTACCACTTTGTGGACAAGTTTACAGCGGAATCCTCCCGCATAGTGCATAAAGTCTGTTTCGGTGAAGAAGGCAACCCTCCGCAGATATGCAAAGGGTTTGGCGGATTCGGCGATTCAGCAAGGCAATGTGGATGGCCTAGGGCGACGGTAGAGGACAACAGAAACCGTCGGTCAGACACATCATCTGACTCTATCTCCGGTCGTAGCGGTTCTCCGTTCCACTGGGCACAGACAGGGAAAGACGAGTGCGTGCATCTGCGTTTGCGCAAACGTTTATGCACCTTAATATCTCCTGCGCACCTGACAGCTTCCGAATTTTGGACTTCGATTAAGAAAAGTCCTACGGCGATAGGATGAAGTAGAGAGGTCTGGTGTGATGCTCACCAGACTTTGTCTGACTCCTGCACGTAGGCGGCCCTGGGGGTGTGGTAGAAACACCGTGGTCGCTTTTGCACTGCATTGGGGTGACAGTGTAAATTCGGCAGCACCTGGGGTGGCAAAGCAGCCCTATTTAGGGAGGCACTGCTTTCCCCGCTCAGCCGGGGACGGGGCTAGAAAAGGTGCCCTAAAGAAAGGCTCACCCTACACCATCAGGACGGTAGTAACCACGGCTGCCTCCGCATCTTTTAACACGTGGTCGACGTCACTATAAAAAAGATTGTACGGTACCTAAAATGACCTTTGGCGCGTGGAATGTGCGAACACTTCTTGATCGCGATGGTAATGCCTGCCCGGAAAGGAAAACTGCTATTGTTGCCCGGGAACTTCGTCGTTATAATATAGATGTAGCTGCCCTCAGCGAAACACATCTCGCCGACGAAGGGGAATTGGTGGAATACGGTGGTGGATACACTTTCTATTGGAAAGGTACTGCCTCAACTGAACCTAGAAGGTCAGGTGTGGGATTCGCGGTCAAAAATAGTATCTCAAGGCGTATGGCAGAGTACCCCATTCACATTTCCGATCGCCTAACTACGTTACGCCTACACCTTGATAATGATAACTTTTTAAATGTCCTAAGTGTTTACGCACCTACACTAGACAAGTCCGATGATATCAAGGACAAATTTTATGAGGAGATTTCACGTTGTCTCGAAAGCGTTCGTCCCAATGAACAGGTTTTAGTACTGGGGGATTTTAATGCCAGAGTTGGGCGTGACTATGAAGCCTGGCCCAGGGTCCTCGGCAGACATGGCATTGGCAATATGAATAGCAACGGACAGCTGTTGCTCAGTCTTTGTGCACAATTCGACCTTGCAGTTACAAATACCATGTTTAGGCTTGCCGCGAAGCACAAAACCACGTGGATGCATCCGAGATCCAGACACTGGCATCTCATTGACTACGCAATTGTCAGACAGCGTGACGTATCCCAGGTACAAGTCACCCGCGTTATGCGTGGCGCAAACTGCTGGACTGACCACCGCCTAGTAGTCATCAAATTAAAACTCCGCCTTCGCTCGCCTCGAAGATCTCAAAATAAAAAGCCTACGTGCTTAAACGTGGACAGGCTGAAAAGTCTCGAGATGAGGGAGAAATACATTGAGACCCTTGCCAGGTCGCAACAGACGGGAGAGATGGGTGAAATCGATGATGCATGGCGGGAATTTACTTCTCATCTTTTAGATTCCGCTACATCTACTTTAGGGCTAAAAGTCCGTAAAAACGAAGACTGGTTTGATGAGAATGACTCAATCCTGTCAGCAGCTATCGGAAAACACCGAGAACTCTTGCGTCGTTGCAGACAGCGAGATGGTACAGACGCGGAGGTTAGAGCAAGCGGTCGGGATCTGCGCAGACTGTGCCGGGATATGAAAGACAAGTGGTGGTCGGAGAAAGCCCGTCAAATGCAGTGGCTCTCAGATACCAATCAGCTCGGGGAGTTCTATTGTGAGATCCGAAAACTAATCGGCCCTACTTACCATGCTAAGGTTCCGCTTAAATCAGTGGACGGTGAGTGCCTCCTGACAAGCAAGGAGGACGTGTTGAGTAGATGGGCTGAGCATTTCAATCACCTATTAAATGTAGACCATGCTGTGGATTTACAATACATCGGATCTATATCTGAGCTCCCGATCGATCATGAGCTGGATAAACCACTGACGTTGGGTGAGGTTGTAACGGCCATCAAGCAACAACAGAACCATCGAGCGGTTGGCAGTGATTTTATTCCAGGCGAGCTTCTTAAATATGGCGGCGAGGAATTGCACGCTCTTGTGTGGAGGCTTTTTGTTCGTATGTGGGACGAAGAACAAGTGCCAGCTGAGTTTAAAGTGTCCCGTATCAGCGCTTTATATAAGAATAAGGGTGATCGTTCCAATTGCAATTCCTACAGAGGTATCTCGCTTCTATCTGCCCCTGGAAAAGTCTTTGCCCGCGTAATCCTTAACCGCCTAAAGCCTCTGTCCGAGAGGATTCTTCCGGAAACCCAGTTTGGCTTCCGGCCTGACCGAGGCACTTGTGAAGCTATATTTTCGATACGACAACTTCAGGAAAAGAGTCGAGAACAAGGTCGACATTTATACATGTCCTTCGTTGACCTTGAGAAGGCGTTTGACAGCGTGCCTCGAGAAGCTCTGTGGATAGTATTGGAGAAACTGGGATGTACGGCAAAATTTGTTAGGCTTGTGAGACTTCTGCATGATGACATGAGGTGTTGTGTTGCAGTCGACAGCGAGCAGTCAAGCATCTTTCCCGTCACCTGTGGGGTGAAGCAAGGGTGTGTCCTTGCACCAACACTATTTGCATTGTACTTCTCTGTCGTAGTCCGCGAAGTAACACAAGCAGTCCCTGAAGGAGTTCGAATTCGTTTTCGGACAGATGGCGAGTTATTTAATTTGGGCAGACTCCGGGCCCGAACCAAAGTGTCGTACGCTTTAGTTACGGAAATCATGTATGCGGATGATTTGTGTTTCGTAACAGATTCCCCAGACAGCCTGCAGCAGCTCATGTCCGTTTTCACCGAGTCTTGTCAAAAGTTTGGCTTGAAGATCAATGCTAAGAAGACGGAAGTGGTGTCTTTAGACGTTCTTGGCCACGAACACATTGTAATTAAAGTTGGTGAGGATCTCTTGAAGCAGGTTGATAAGTTTCGATATCTGGGGAGCACTATTACATCCAAGTGCGATCTCGATGCGGAGATCAATAGCAGGATCAGCGCCGCTGCCTCAGCATTTGGTAAGCTGAATTGCAAGGTCTTTTGCTCCCACGATCTGCAGCTAAGAACTAAGATCTCCGTATACATGGCAATAGTCCTGCCCAACCTTCTATACTCCGCTGAGACGTGGTGCTTGTATCGTCATCATATTCACGCACTCGACCGATTCCATCTTAAGTGCTTGCGCAAGATTCTGAACATACGATGGTCAGATCATGTGCGGAATACTGAAGTGCTGCGACGAGCCAATGTGAGCGGCATCGAGGCATATGTTATGCGGCGACAACTTCGGTCATGTGTCACGAATGGCGGAGGAGCGAGTGGCAAAGCGCATCTTCTTTTCAGAACTCCAGTACGGTAAGCGAAAACGTGGTGGCCAGTATCTGAGGTATAAAGATGTTCTGAAAAGACATTTAAAAAGATGCAACATTAAACCTTCGCAGTGGGAGGAGTTGGCAGGTCGGCGGTCAGAGTGGCGAAAAATTGTTCACAATAGTGTGAACGAGTTTGAAATGGCGCGAAAGTCCGATCTTGATCGGAAAAGGGACGAACTTAAGTCCCGCCCACCTGCAGCCATCCCTTACAATTATATAAACGGTGTGCTAACGTGCGCTCAATGCGGGCGTACGTTCACAGCTAAAATAGGCTTTGCGAGCCATTGGAGAGCACACTTACGAGCTATACCATCTAGCTCCTCCATTTAAAACAAGTCCCTGAAAGCTGTCGCTGTAGCCGAATACGGCTGTGAGGCTATATATATAGTATATTCTGGAAATATAGCACAATTGTTTTATTCACATATGTATTACTAATCGATTTATCAGTAAACCTGACAACCTACTGAAATTTTTGATCGTATCATTTATAACGCCATAAATCTCAAACATTTATTTCGTAAAAGAAGTCTGATAATAAATACGATATTTTACTAACTCTAAGTCGCAAATTTTGGTGTATGAGATAATTATTTAGTTTTGAAGCTTTTAGATATTTTTGTCGGCTATCTAGGTCTGTCGTCGATCTAGGTGTCCGTTCATGGCATAAAATTTGGTATAATGTGACTGCATCTGAGATAGAATATTAGCCTAATAAGTATTAGTTCAATGGTGAAAACTTACTCAACCAATTCTTTATTCAGCGAATGCAATAAAACCTTCAATATAGTAACAGCAGCTCTGCAAATGTCAAATGTCTCATTTCTAAAAGAAAGTCTAGATTCTGCTCACCATGGTGACAGGATGATTTTCGCTTGGCCGTCCTCCAGGCAAATGATTCACGCAGCCGGCGCACGCTTCGATGACTTATCAGATGTTTTACTTCTATAAACTCATTGCCAAATTCGTTATACTACTATTATGTAGTACACTCACACGTGTAGGTTTTTACGTATTTATTACGAAATAGCTTCGAAATAAATTGTTACGTGGAATGTGTATAATATATTACTACGGTAACTATTTTAAACCTAACTTAAAGTTTTTACTATCGGTAAAAGTTTATACTGATTCACTTCTGAGAAAAGATCTTCTCACACAAATAGGGGCAAGAAAGAATAGGTCATCAAGATCTTGAGTTCCTCTGGTAATGCCTCCGTTCATAGCGATATGAGTTAAATTCTATCGAGGTTCTAATGACAACTTTTTGCATTTTCCATAGTTTAAAAACTGGCTCCCAATTAGAACTCACATTGACCTCTGATTATTTTTGGCCACTTTGGTAATGAGTAATCCACATTACAGGTATCCCAGTGTCCCAACAGCACTTGCTGTACAACCTGAAAGAGCTGGACGATGCGTCGTCGCTCCGCGAGCATGCCATCGCGGACGGCGCGCGCCTGCGCCTGGTGCTGGGCATGCGCGGCGGGCCCATCTCCACGCGCCGCCTGCCGCCGCCGCCCAGCGCCGAGCCCTGGAGGGACATCGAGAGGCTGCTTGATACTAATAGGTACGGTCATGTACAGGCCGGTCGCGCACTGAGCATGAGTCGAGGCGAATTTGCAGTTTCTTTTTGTAAAATATATATGTGTAGTATCGCGCCTCAATTCTGCCCGTACTTTTGAAATAACCATCTAGCAGGTCACCAATCAAACCAAAATAGACGCTAACATTGATAGACTGCTTCAATCAAATATAAATAGAAGGATATCCTTCCCTATTATGGATATATATCCCTATTATGTTTTACAGAGACGACGTGGAATGGGGGGGCAGCGGCTGCAAGGTGACAGTGCTGGTGTTTCGTGATGGCGAGCGAGTCAACATGCTACGCGTCAAGGAGAACAATGACGGCACTTACTCACCGCTCGAACATAACAAATGTAAGTACCTCGTAGATGTTACACGACGTAACGCGAGATATGAGAATGTAGATAGGGTCTTTGCCGAGCATTGGGTATCGTTGGCTCTCGCACTGCAAGTTTGAACGAACACTTTTTTTCTTCGCCTTGTGTTAATTCGCCTCGCCTCATCAAGGTCTTGACGAGTGAGAAGAGGTGGCATTACAATATCCGCGTTTGTGGATAGGTCTTCACTCTCCACCTACTATCCTTTGCCGTCACTGGACCGTACCGTTCTTTGAGACACTATCTTCTTATTTTTGTGAAATTTTTACATGTTTTAGCACATGTTAGCTTATTAAATATTTATACACTATCTTCTGCCTGTGATTGCATCCATGAATTTGAATATTAAAGTATTCCATATTAACCAGAAATAAGGTCACTTTCAATTATATAGTATGTACTGTAAGTAAGATTTATGGTTGGCGGTGTAAGCCGGTGTATGAAGTCAGTATGTCTGTACACAGCTCAAAATTATGGACAAACGATACCTTTCATTCGCGACACAAGCACAACATTATTGTATATATCTTGTTTCCTAACCTTGTATAAATTGACTATCAGACAGTGGAACATGCATGTCTCCGCGCACGCTGGTGGAGCGAGCGCCCGGGGGCCCAAGCTCCGGGGGCACAGGCTCGGGGGGCTCAGGCTCCGGGGGCGCGGGCTCTGGGGGCGCGGGGGGCGCAGGCTCGCTGCACGACAACGCGGTGACGATGGGCAAGATGCTCGAGCTCCGGCGACGCATGGAGTCGCTCTCTGTACAGCGCACCGCGCACACGCACACAACTAACGGTACGTAATATTATAGTAATGAACAACTCTTTTTGTAGTGTTTATGTCAACGCATTGAACTTTATACCTATTTTATTTATGGTGTAACTAGTACCGTCTAGTCGTGGTAGTACTAGTCGTGATAGCCTAGTGGTTGTGACCGTTGACTAGTAAGTCAGAGGTCTCGGGTTCGAACCCAAGGCGCGCACCTCTGACTTTTCGTAAGTTATGTGCGTTTTATAAATTAATTATCACTTACTCCGTGCCTCGGAAAGCACGTAAAGCCGTTGGCCCTGCGCCTGATCTCTCTCCGATCGTGTCGGAAGGCCGTCCCATCGGACTATGAGAGTGACGGAATAGAGAGTGCACCTGTGTTTGCGCACACACTTGTGCACTATAATATCTCCTGCGTAGTTGGCTAGTCTCCGTTGAGATTGGCCGCCGTGACCGAAATTCGGTCAGGAGAATATTATTATTATTATTATAACTAGTACCACCACGGACAATGAAAATTTTCATACAGAAGCATCCAATAATACTATGATCACGAAGCAAATACTAAGAGGAGATGGCTTATAGGAATTTTGCAACAATAAAATGCGTGACAGTTTACGGGGTGAGGGGGCTTTACACTCCGCTGACTCCACCCACTATGCTCCCGAACACCTAGCGGACAAATAGCTGAACTAAAACCTTTCGCAAATGTCTAAACTACAAAATGTTTTCGCTATTTGCGTTGTACACTAATAATAATAATATTTTAGTAAGCAACATGGTAGAGGTCAAATAGATTGATAACAACGTCAATCATTCATTTTTATACCAATCAGCGAAATACTAGTAAAAGCGACATTTATGTCGCTTTTACTAGTATTTCACGTTTTTAAATAATGAATTTAAACCCTGATACGATATTTTTCGTAACTAAAAAAGGTTTATTATATTATATTACAAAATCAATACGTTAATAGGTAAAGATTTAAATAATATTTATGTATTTTTCAGCAATTTGTATATTACATGTAATTAATATGTGTGCAATAAATAATAATAATACGTTAATGCCATCTTCTGTCGAGCGAAAAAACTAAAATCTTAAGGAAACTAATGAGTCAGACATAGAAATCTCTTCATAAATTACGTTTAGAAATACTTATTTTTCAGATAAAGTAGAAATTCAAAAAACTCGTAGCGAAGAAACACTATCCGTCCCTAAGCTGTTAGACGACAGCCCGCTGCCGGTGGGGCAGGTGTTCGACGGGCACTACACGCGCTACGACTACGGCTGCGCCTTCTCGCCGCGGTACGCGCTGCTGCCGCCGCTGGCCGCGCCCGCGCCGCCCGGCGCGCACATCCTGGAGGAGTGCCTCGACGACCACGAGCCGCGCCCCAACAACCTGGCGCCCATACAGGCCGACTATGGTGAGTGCCTCGACCCCGACCACGAGCCGCGCCCCAACAACCTGGCGCCCATACAGGCCGACTATGGTGAGTGCCTCGACCCCGACCACGAGCCGCGCCCCAACAACCTGGCGCCCATACAGGCCGACTATGGTGAGTGCCTCGACCCCGACCACGAGCCGCGCCCCAACAACCTGGCGCCCATACAGGCCGACTATGGTGAGTGCCTCGACCCCGACCACGAGCCGCGCCCCAACAACCTGGCGCCCATACAGGCCGACTATGGTGAGTGCCTCGACCCCGACCACGAGCCGCGCCCCAACAACAACCTGGCGCCCATACAGGCTGACTATGGTGAGTGTCTGGACCCCGACGACTGCAAAATAAAGGTTTCGCAGCGTATGATTACGGTTTCAAAAGGAACTTCTGCATTTCATCCGCAATTCTACTTGTAAAATCGTCTCCCCACCAAGATTTTCTTGAGATACTGTCATCACAGTATAAAGAGGTCTTTTCTTTCCCTACAGTAATCCAACGAACACGTCTAGACAGAGAAATCGTGCGGGGTGTGGGGGCGCGGCCGGCAGTACCATTTTCCATACTCCATTCTGGTACAACACCGTTATTTGTTTTTAGGGGGTGGCACATTTTATTTATTTGAATTTTGATTCAATTTTTCATCGGTTGTGTTGATTATGAATAGTTATTATGACATTAATTTTGAGATCCAAGATGGCGGATACAAGTTTATGAAAAAATTCAATATGGGTACCTATCGTTTTCGAGGTTTTCGGGGGTGGTGATTACGAATTTGACATTAATTTTGAAATCCAAGATGGCGGATACGAGTTTAAAAAAAAACAATATGGGTATCGTTTTCGAGGTTTTTGGGGGTGGTGATTACGAATTTGACATTAATTTTGAGATCCAAGATGGCGGACGTGAGTTTTTGGTAAAAATTAATATGGGTATCGTTTTCTAGGTTTTCGGGGGTGGTGATTACGACTACGACAATAATTTTGAGATCATCGGTACACAAAAACGTTAATATTGTTGTGCAGGTCCATTAGTATGCGGGTCGGCGCGATCTTGGGTATCTCTAGCGGGCGGCGCAGTGGGCGCACCCGCGTGCGGCGCAGTGGGCGGCGGGACTCGCGCGGTAGCTGGCGGGACTCGTGCGGTGGCGGGCGGGACCCGCGCGGTGCCGGGAGTGGCGGGAGTGGCGGGCGGCGCGCAGTCAGCGTCAGCGTCGTCGCTGCACGTGCGCGGGCCGCCCATGCGCCGCACTCAGCCGCTGTCCGACGCACTGTTCTCCTCTTCCACCTCTGACCTAGAGAACCTCAAGAGGAACACGTGAGTATATTGTATCAATGTATATAAAAGCTACAAGAAGTTTTAATTTTGTCAGGGTGCCGGAAATGTATGGAACATGGCCAAAATTTAGAATTTATGTAAAACTAGTTCTTTGGTTATTTTTTTACGTAATTTAAGTAATCATTTTGTATTACCCCCTTAGGGAAGATTTTCAGAAGGTTGAAACAATTATTTCTTAAATTTTAATTGAACATCTTAAATAACCAAGTTTCATAAACCTCATAAATAATAGATTTTTGTACAAATTTTTATCCCCTAATTTTTTTTCTTTTGGGGGGAAATTTTCAAAAAATTTTGTAAGAAGGCTATTGATATGTAAGTCAATCAGTAAGTTAGCTTTTTTTATATTTAAAGATTGATCTAAGGCTTTCATTGTGTTAATGGTAGGATTTTAGTTATGAAACATATGTTTTTTACGATTTTGGCCAGTCTTCTATCAAAGTTTCGGTGCTGTCTAAAATAACATTAATGTATTTGGAAAATTATGATTCTTACCAAAGCTTAAATTTTCTGAAATCAACAAGAGTTCTTCATGGGTCAATTCTGAGTCCATTCTTTTTTGAACTGTATGGTAAACAAATAGCGACAGTTGAGCGGTACAGTAACGATACTCAGTCGTGAATATTTCCATGGCAGGCGCATCCTGCCCGCGCTGTCGCGCCACCGGCCACGTGAACACTTGCACCTGAGCGACGAGCGCCTGGACGCGTGCCTGGCGCGGCCCGTGTCCCCGCCGGCGTCGCCCCCGCTGTCCCCGCCCGCGTCCCCGCCGCTGTCCCCGCCGGCGGCGCCGGGCGCGGGGCGGGGCCGCGTGCGCTGCGGCTGGTGCCGCAAGCGGCTGAGCGTGGCGACGCTGCACCGCTGCCGCTGCGGGGGCCACTACTGCGCGCCGCACCGCTACGCCGAGGTGCACGGCTGCTGCTACGACTACCGCGGGGCCGCCCGCGCCGCCGCCGCCGCGCTGCTGGCGCCCAAGCTGCCGCGCATCTAGCGCCCCCGAGTACGTTAAGATAAAAATGTTCAAAAATCCTCCGCCATGTGTTGTGTGTTTGTTTTCTTTTTCTAATGAAATCGTTGTGAAAAAATTCGCAAAAAAAAATGTAATAATTATTCGCTCTAAAAATAACGCCCCTAGGTGACATCGAGGTGCTTTCTTACTTAGTGCTACTCGCGCGTATATCATTGGCATAATTATTGCCGTAACACTCACGCATATTCACGGTTGACATGGTTGCCGTAATACCTGCGCGTACTCATGGTTGCTATACTACCCGCGCGTACTCACGGTTGGCATGGTTACCGTAGTACCTAGTACGCGTTGGCATGGTTACCGTAGTACCCGTAGTGCGTAGTACCGCGCGCTCGCCGGCCACCCGCGACGGGTCTGACGTCATCGCTCGGCGGCAACTATCGGAAGTTATATTTTTTTATTACTAAAAACCGATTCCGCGCCCCGAACTGTCGACTTCCAAATGAGAACACCAAGTAATTCAGTACAAATGAATAATAGAAAATGTAGAAAACAATATTAGTAATAAATAACTCCAGTACAATGATGTACAAAGCCTCGCCGATATGATCCTTCCCTTGTTGTTATAATGAGGATTCTTTTGAATCCCTTGTTACGTGTCTTTTGTAAATACTTTCACTACCTAGTACTGTTAGTACAGGAAAGTATCTATATTGTAAACAAAAGACTGCGATATGTAAAATAATACGATGTTATAATAATTGACAGGTGAAACAATTGTAATGGAGTTATACAAATGTTAATAATTGTGTCCGGTGAGCACTCGGCCTAATTTGTTGTTGTATAATACATTGTATAACATTAGATTAATTAATGCTTAAAACATATTATTTTTTATGGATTATAATACTTGCCTGTCTGGTAAAATGCCACTATATTCGGTGTCTAAACAATCGTGTCGAACACTCGCGGACAGTCGTCGAGAATGTCAGTTTGTTTGTAGAGAAATGTGGGTGATTCGTGATCGTCGTAACGTTAATGTTCCAAATTAACTATTAAGTAACATGTATTAGTAGAATTTACTAACCATTAATAAAATCTAACTGCATTATAAATCGAGTTACGTCACCATATGTTTGTCTGCAAACAGGCGTATTGTTAAAGGCCTATTGTAAATATTCGAGTTCTAATATAGTTACGAACTGTGCCTCTACCCAGCGACTAACTATAGCCTACGGGTTAACGAATACATACAGTAATTACATGTACTCGTATATTCTATAGAAACATTACGTTATTTATTCTGATTAATTCAAATCAATCAATTAAACGAAAGTGTCAAAGTTAAATCTAATTATACACTATTTGGTCATGATTTTGTATTTAATTCATAATATGTATATGTTTCGGATAGAACAAATACAGATTGAATTACCCTATGTAGTCGTTATCCCGTAAGATATGGTCACTCGCTGTAGAGACACTTGCGAACTATTAAATAGGTATATTTTGTTTCCATATGTTAGTGTACAGTAGACGTGACGTGGTTCCTGTGCTGTGCGATGTCCCGTCCTGTGGCCTCGGTCCGCGGCCTGTGACGGAGGTCCGCGCGGCACAGATATGTTACTTGTATAGTTCACAGTACTGGTGCGACACGTCACTCCACTCATTAATCATTTATTGTCGGCTCGGTTTGCCTATTTTTCGAATTTGATTGTATTATTTAAGTTTATAGTTAATGTTTATTTGGGAGAAATAATTTTGGCTGATTTCGATAATAAATATTTATAACGCGAAAGCGTAAAACAATTTATTTACATTTTCACACTTATTATAACAAATATAAAACTATTATTTGGAATAATAAAATCTATTTAAGTACTACAATATTTTGAATTAGCTTGTCCTGGAGTTACACCTAGAACTACTGTTTATAAATTGAGCATTAGGTCTGAGTAACACGAGTCTGGACTAATGTACGATAAATAACATTATAACATCGAAGATTAATAACGTGGTAACATTAGTCGGATATAATCATAGAAAACTATATTTATTTTCAGTTTTTAAATATGAATTTGATACATAAAATCAGATAATATTTGTTTACAAATACTTTACAATTTCTACAATTACATAATAAAATTTTGACACATTATAAATACTTAAGGAGAGACTTTTGAGGAATACCCCCGTTTTAACATTAGTTGAAGCAGTCCATTGAATTAAGTACATGACATTAGGTAAGAGATCAACGTACAGCACATGGAATAGTACTTAACATTCAAAAAACAACGACATTTATGTAAATTGTACGTAATTATTCGATAATAATCTCCCTCCCCCCAATTCTGAACACTGCCATCTGTTGGCTGTAGTCAAAAACTCACTTAGGTATCAAATAACTTGATCATCAGTTTCTCTCAGGAAACACTCGAAGATCTCAACAAAATTGTCTATGCCTTCTCTGAAATTCTCATCGAGTGCCCTTTCGTCATCTTCATTGAAGAAAGCGTGCGCAAAGTCTATGATTTTGACTGTACCCCATGGATTGGGAGTAGGAGAGTCGTAAGAAAGCTGGTCTAACGTAGCTCTATAGTTCATTTTAATCTTTGAGAGCTTATCTTCATAATTGTGTTCAAAGGAATGGTTTGTACTGAAGCTCGCTAGCGCGTCGCTCCAAGGAGAACTTATAGGGGGTGGGGGGGAGAAGCTAGTACGTGCTAAGGTCATGGAGGTGATGGGTACGGAAGTAAGCTTCTTGTAGACGGGACCCTTGGCTCCTAGTTGGCCGCTTAAGGTGGAGTCCGGTCCTATGCTGTGCATGGAGTGCCGGCGACGAGGTACAGTTATCGAGCGACAGTTTACGCGGGACCTGGAGGCAAAAAGTATATGTTTAAGGTAATGCGAGCCTAAAGTATCTCGGCTCCATGGCGAGGGCGCGATGCTGCGCACTCCGCGGCATTAACGATCATCGCGCGGCATCTGCGCGTGCGCATAGCGCAGAACACGGTACTGGGGCTGTGCAACACTTTGTTTGTGCGGAACTTAACGTGCACTGGCGACACTTATATAATATTATTCAAGCAGCTATACTAACGCCATATTGTCGACGTTCTGGCAGCACTCGCGCAGCCTGGCGGCGTCGTACACGAGCAGTACAGACGCAGAGTACAGGCGCACGACACACTGGCGCCGCGACCACTTCTGAATCTTCCACAGTTCTGATAGAAACTGCAGCAGTAACGCCCGACACAGGCTGCTGGAGAAACCGTTCAGATAGTTTCTTATAGCTGGAAATAAAAATAAAAGCTCAATCACAATAAAACAGACCGAAGGAGACTGTAAAGTATAGGTAAATTGTATCACAAGAGCGGTAAATACAGAACTACTATCAGGGCGAGAGATTTAGGTAATGGCCAGACGTTAGTAACTGTCCCACCGCCAAAGTGAAATACATTTCAGAACAAGTTTTAGAAGACAAGACGAATAAAAGTTGATATGTCAAAATTTAAGTAAATTAATGTCAAAATCAAAGAAAATTATGCCGTAGATACAAAGAGTAGGTACCTATATCAGTTTAGTAAGATAAGTCAGAATCACGGTTAGGAATAGTCACGGTGCACGGTGGCATCACTCACCGTCCTTAACCTCTTGTCCCTGCAGCCTCTTGCCGTAGTCCTTGTTATACTTGAGCAGCTTGCCCGTCGTCAGCCTGTACACCTGGAACCCTGGTATACAGAAGTTGTACTGCTGCTTGCTCGCTGCATACTTGGTCTGTTCGTTCTTTATCTTCTCCTCCGTGGCTAAGGGGTCCCACGTTCTTTTGCCTAAAGAAAAAAGTTCAGAAATTAAATAGCGCGTCAAATAGTTTGGTCAAAAATCTATTCATTTTTGTAAACAAGTCCTGACTGAATTTCAGTCACAGCTGTCAATGTCAACGAAGATTAGCCAAGCACGCAGATTTATTTATTTATTTAAATGAAAGTTTACAGCTTAAAGCCAAAACACTTACATTTCAGAGATATTTACAAAATCTCAAAATTACTAAATACAATAATCTTAAAGTTAATACATCTATATCTATTATCTGCTATTAAAAACAAATTAAACACTAACAACTAAGTAGGTATTTTTTTTTCTTTTATTGTTATATTATAGTGCACAAGTGACAAGTGCTATCTCGATTCCCTCACTCTCGTAGTCCGATGGGATGGCAATCCGACACGACCGAAGAGGTCAGGCGCAGAGCCAACAGCTTTACGTGTTTTCCGAGGCACTTTAGTTGTCAGATTTCCATTGGTAATAAAATATATTTTTAAATAAAAAAATCGTTAAATATTATTATATATATCGTTATTATTATATATATCGTTAAATATTAATTTCAAAAAATCTGACAAAAGTGAAGACATAGATTAAATAGGCGGAAACTGCGTGTATCAAAAACTAAAGAAGTCAGGTGTGCTGATATTTCCTTCACTGTTTAGGTAAAGTATTTAATTAATTTCTAATAAGAACATGATTCCCAAAAGTCAGAGGTGCCTGTTTCGACTTGACTCGCCAGCCCTCACTGCTAACGAAACCTAATCGAATTGTAACTCACAACTCACCAATCTTAACGTCCATAATACAGGGCTCTAGCATCCGTTCCGTGAGGTCTTCTAATATAATATAGTCTTGTTCGAAGCCATTGTACGTGAACTTCCTGCAGCCGAAGTACTTAGCAGTTAGAGTACGTAGCTCTATTAGATCTTCGTCTGTGGTGGTCGACAGGCGCGTGTAGAAGTCTATCTCTCGCTTCTGAGCTTCTTTGATGATCGGTTTTAATATTGTACCGTTGTTGCATTGGAGTAAGCCTGGAGAAGTTATTTTAATAATTTACAAATCTATCAAATGGAATCCCAATCCAGAGATCACTTTTCTATTTATTTTACTTTTTTAAACTGTATGGTACTCAGGAGCGTGCAGTACATATAAGCAAACAGGCATTGCCTACCCTGACGAAAATGTCTGTGCACGCCCCTGATGGTACTCGTATAATTTTGGCTTCAACCAACCTAAATACTTAGTGTCTTCAGTCTTCCTGTGTCCCGCGACCTGCTTGGAATACGCCTGGATCTCCAGCGCGCTGGCCATGCCAATCGGCTTGGCCGTCATCTCCTCGCGTCGCTTGATGTTGTAGTGCACCTGGACGATCGACCGCGCGCGACGGACGCTACGCTTGCTCTTCTGCGATACATCGCTCATTTATTTGTATGCCTGGAAAGAAATGTTTAAATTAGGGTTACTGTCCCATTTATTGAGCAAAGAAAGGCTTTCTTTCACAATGACGTGAGAAAGACACGTGGAAGAATGGAATGGGTCTAGATAATTTTGCCGTTCTAAAGTAGCCATTTGGATAAAGTTTCGGTTTGTGTATCATTTCTTTTTTGATTTTTTTTTTCACAAAATTCAAACATTTTTTGCTAAACCAAGTAAATATAGTTATATTGGTCCACAGATTACCCCCTAATTGGCCGTACCTACTCACTGTAGGCATGGGTTTTACCCACCTTTATTTCCGGGAATGTCTGTATGGTTTCTGATTTAGTTGTTTACGAGGCGAGGTCGCAAACCGAACTAGGACATTCCCCAAAATGACTGAATAACCGGAAAACAAACAAAGCTTAACAAAAACAAAAGCGTATCATACAATGTTGAAAACAGTTGACTAAGCTCATTGTTTTAATCTGACATATCACACAAATATACCTAGGTAGGTACCTACTTAAATATCGTTGGGTAATTTAGATACCTACTTTAAAAATACCTTTATGATGCTAAGGGGGTATAACACACATCTTAGATCATTTATTAGTGTCGTTTATTCGTTTAGTCGATCATGTATTAGTGTGTAATAGTCATTTTGTCTTTGAATTTAATATAGGATTAGAGATATGATCCTCTATATGTAGGTAGGTATATGATCCTAGATGATAGTATAATACTAATAATACACCACTAATTGTATTGTTATTGTACCTATTCTATGTATGAACTAGATAGGTACTTACCTCTCAATATTTTAATGCAAAATTAATATATTTCTGATTAGAAAACATTAACCGCATTTAATCTTATCAATAAATTCGAATCGAAAACTGTAAAATTTTCCTGATAAGTACCTAATTAAATATATAATTTTATAATTTGCATTCATATTTAATTACTTAATATCCAATTTTTCAACGAGTAAAAATATTTTGTAGTAATTAATACCTATTATGGTCTCGAACATGTTTAAAAATAACTTGTGAATGACGTCGCATGGGTCATGCGGCAAGACAAATATTCTCTTTATCCTACGTCACTGGTCTAGTGGCCGCACTGGCTACGAGAGCGACTCCTCATTTATGGCTATGGGGCCTTCCATAAAGACCTGCTCTTTCTAAACGCCTAGCCAAAAAGTGAACGATGAAAATTGACGATGATGTAAACTTTAAACTCCTCAGATAATAGAATACTGGCTAATACGTATTTTAAAATTCTAATACTAAACCAGGCAACACACACCAAGGAGGCTTTTTTAAAAGTACCTAAACGGCTTTCACAGGCTTTCTTATTTTTCTAACAAATCTAATTCAAAAGAAGTTAGGTACTGACCGACTTCCCGGCATTGGACTCCTGAATGACTAGATTAAACTCTGAATTAATTGACCACATAAGAATTCCCGGTAGAAATGCCCAGCAATCAACGTATTTCAAGAATAAATAAAATTAAAATAACTACACTTACTGACTTGCCCAACCTACAGTTTTAAAACAGTTATTTCACTACAAAATATATCTTCAATAATATCGTTTATATAATAATTATCGTTTCCTTACTTTGAATCACTCAAAACAGATAAGAATACTGCACGTATAGGTATACCTACATGAGAATTATTTTGTATGACACGACTGTATTGTACGCTAAACTTCTGGGCAAATGCGGGTGTTTCGAAATTCATAATGTAGTTATGAGGTATTGTTGAAACTGAACTAAATTCATATTTTTGCAACTACATCCATTGAAAATACAATCCAATCCTAAAAACAACTTCCTATTAAACTAACCGCTTTCCTGTTTACTATAGGTACCTACTACAAAAACTGAAGTTGGTGGGCAGAATAATGTAACATCAAAATTTAATATAAAAAAAATTCAATGCTCTCACATTACCTCAATCCATTATAGAACGAAAAAAAACAATACACAACTGTCACCTTCACAAAAAAAAATGTATACCCACAACTTTAGAGTTTACACAAAAAATGAGACGGATTTGTATAAGTATGTATAACTCAGATGATTTAATACTGACGGACAGTTAACAACTTATATGAATGACGTAGGTAGGTATCACAAAATGACCACAAGCGACTTGAAAATGACTAAACAAATTACCAATTAGTGGCGAATGAATCAGTGTTGAGAAATTATTGACAACTGAAAAGAATTGGCGAAGTTTCACGCGCTAGTGGTTATTGCGTTTATCTAATCAATACAATAAATCAAGATTGTCTGGCTTTATCAATGATATTTCTACCATATCCGTGGTTTTGCGATGTTGATAATATTGTAAAATTAAAGTTATTATTGACTTATCTGTTTTGTTTTGTCGTATTTTTCCTGGTTAATCTAGTCACATTTAGACCTTATATAAATCCTCAGCGCTGTCGAGCGGATAAACAGTTTTATTAACTCCCTACATATACATAAAAAGAGGGGTGTTATAACAACTGAAGGTCTAAGTTTATGTCTGTCTGTCTGTGGAACCGTGTAGGTCTCACAGACAGTTAAATTTAAATATTCCAATGCCTACATATCTATTCCCTAAATTAGGGGATATTTATTCATTTTATTTACAGTAATGCGTTACATAATACTTAAGTATATCAATGGCATTATCTTCAAAAATTAATTGAACTTCCCACAGCAACTGTTTTCTTCCTCATAAAAGGATCTTTCGATCGAAGATTCTGCCTTGTTAAATAAAACTTTTTTGACAAATTCTATGCGAGAATCGAATACCACCACACTTATAAGCAATATTTTCAGATGATCTATAGGTATCAGTGATTCATCATAACAGCTAGTATCATACTTAGTAAGTAAGTATATTATAGGTACCCACTAAACTTGTTCATGATAAAATACATTGATGTAGATTAGATTATATTTATGTTTTAACTTTTAAAGTGTATACCCGAATTAGGACAGCCTAATGATTCAGTTAGTTTCCAGATTTTAGAAGCAATATAATGTATCTAGAGACAATCCCCAATAATGTCATAAGTCAGGTGTACAGAAACGGACAAAGTATGTACCTATCAACCCCTGAAATCATCCTGAAAAAAATAACTGTACCTGAAGAAAACAACAATAACGTTCTCATGATAATAGATGGCGCCACGTGTTTATCAAACCATGATTGAATTTTAAATTATAAATTAACGCAAGGAAGGAAGCCGCGCGCTAGTGCTAGTGTAAGAATAAAACCAAGAAATATCATCTAAAAACTATAATTCGATCTTTTTAACACACACGATCTAACTTAAAATTTACTTATTATATTTATAAAATCCTTCCCCACTTTTTCTGCCGTACTTTCCCTCATTAACTAACTTGTCCAACAGTGGTATTGGTTTAAACACTGGGTTTCCAGTCTTCCTAAGCATGATACCTAAAATAAACGTCTTGGTATCCAGTCCAGTCATGTCTGACAGCTCCAGTGGACCCATCGGATAGCCGGCACCCAGTTTCATGGCTATGTCGATGTCTTCCGCAGTTGCATCACCTGGCAAAATTAGGGCACCGTTAGAACTTCAAAATGATAAATTATAGACATACATTTCATATAGGTACATTAGGTACAGTCAACCGCATGGCAGTGGTAACACTTGCTCTACGAAAAGCACCTTTACAGAATTAGCAATACATGTTATGTAGAGCTAATTCTGTAAAATCAATATAGGCAATTTAAAACCAGTGGTCTACAGAATAGGTAATTCCCCAAACTGCGCACTATAATATAGTGGCACGCATTGGGAGAGGCCTATGTTCAACAGAGGACTAATACAGGCTGGTGATGATGATGATGAAGGCAGCTTTTACAATTATAAAAAAAAGTGTTCTAAAAATAGTAGGTATTTACAAAAAATCACGGTCAAAAACACATAACATACAAAAAGCGAGTAGATATGTACTTACATTTTACTTTATCGACGCTAGATAACACGTTACATAAACAATACCTACTGCAGTATAAATACTGCTTAGTAAATATTTTAAAAGTACTGGCTACTATTTTTTTCTTTTTCCAAAGATTTGAAATCTTATCTATTTGCTGAATATGATCACAATTGGGCTTCGATTTTGAGGCTGAATTCTGATTATTATTTATATTATTTTTTCTTTCGAACTAATTCATAAAATCACTCGTCGCGCAACAACATCGACACGATGACGATAACAATCAACAAGGTTAAGCATTATTGGGTAAGGTCAATCTATGGTTGAGTGACCACTGGTGTTATCTTAAAAGAACGAATAACCAATACAGCGACAGCTTCTGCAAGCAGTAGGATCTCATAGAAAAGTGGTCTCTTAAAAATGTATAGGAAACACACTAGTGTTTATATAATATATGTATAGAAAACCACTGGGTTCCTTAAAAATTTATAGTAGGAATCACTAATGGTTTCTTGAAAATATATAGGAAACACTAGTGGTTCCTTGAAAATGTATAGGAAACACTAGTGGTTCCTTGAAAATGTATAGGAAACACTAGTGGTTCCTTGAAAATGTATAGGAAACACTAGTGGTTCTATGAAAATGTATAAGAAACACTAGTGATTTTATGAAAATGTATAGGAAACACTAGTGATTCTATGAAAATGTATAGGAAACACTAGTGATTTCTTAAAAATTTGTAAGAAACACTAGTGATTCCTTAAAAATTTGTAAGAAACACAATTGGTTCTATGCAAATGTATAGGAAACACTAGTGATTCCTTAAAAATGTGTAAGAAACACTAGTAGTTCCTTGACAATAAATAGGAAACTTGGTTAGTCTAGTAAACATATGTAATAGGGGAAGATGTCATCGTTGGCAAATTTATCTATGACGTGAAAGACTCGGAAAATATCCTTATTTATCACTATCGCCAGATAATGGAGCTATCAGTTAAGTTCATAGATATGTTTCTTTTTTTTATTGATATTATTTAATACTTTATTACGTGAAGATTCAGTGTAAGCATAACAATAAATGATTTATTACTAGTCGATCACATGATAGGATTAAAATGGAAATGAATGATCAATAATTGTCATATTCAGGGTGAAATAATAAAAAACACAAAATGTATAAGAAATCAATATTTATAAGAATGTAACTATAGTTTCATCTGTACCCACGGAAAAATCATTGCGTACAGCTTGGCAAAAAAGAGTCTGGAAAAATTGGGGGCGCTGCTGGCGCACTTTTCACACTACAATTCAAAATTACAAGTTATTTAGTGCTTACATATTTCTATGACGAGCTTTTTGTCATTAATTATAATCAAATGAATCTTTTTTATGTTATTTAAGTACTCACAAACTTAATTTTTAAGATTTTTATTTTTAGTTCCAGCTGTCACCGCCTCAGACTCTTTTTTGCCAAGCTGTATTTACTTTGTGAATCGGTACTTGACTGATATCGTCTATGACAGCGAACACGTGACGCGTCGTCGCTGTCATAGACGTCAAGCATGAGTTGAACTATGGGGGCGCCACTTTCTATACATTTGATAAAATTTTCTCTAAATAAATTGTTTTTAGTTATAATTAACTAAAAAATCATATGGATCCTTTTATTTCCGCTGACTAACTTATAAGTATTTTAAAATCTATAAAAAGTCATTACAATCTCCTTTATTTTATAAAAAGAAATAATAAAAAAATACAATAAACGAGTATACCTATTAAAAAAGTAGGTACTTAT
Organism: Protodeltote pygarga; assembly: GCA_936450705.2. Classification (NCBI taxonomy): domain Eukaryota; kingdom Metazoa; phylum Arthropoda; class Insecta; order Lepidoptera; family Noctuidae; genus Protodeltote; species Protodeltote pygarga. Next base: position 887,613 of record OW388264.2, on the reverse strand, counting down.
TATACATTTTTACAACAATACTCAAATCCATATTACAATTTGTTCTTTTTATTATACTTGTAGAAACCTTCGCCAGTTTTAATGCCAAGTTTGCCTTCGGCGACCATTTTGTCGACTAACGGTATTGGCGCAAACAGTGGGTCGTTGGTCTTCTCATATAAGGCTTGTTGGGCCAACTTGTTGGTGTCCATTCCCGTGTAGTCGGCCAACTCGAAGGGACCCATTGGATAGCCAGCGCCAAGCTTCATACCAATGTCTATATCCTCCTTTGTGGCGTCACCTGGTAAAATTACGTTGTTAATAATACTAGAAGTGACTTTTAAAGGTGACTTTGATAAGAATTAAAGCGAGACTGCAGAAGGCTATACTGGCTATAAAATGTAAGTTTTAGCGTAGCATCTCAATCAGTATTGCCCCCTTGACGACTTGCCAATCAATATTGCCCTGGATCAATATTGCCTGTATTACTAATAGGTACTAAAATACAAATAAAGACCTTTTTTATTTTATATAAACAGCTAAAAATGGTCGGTTGAGCAATAGTTTAATATCTGGCCCCCCTCCTCCCCTAAATAAAAAATAATAAATAATAGATATAAATACTTACACAGTATAAATAAATACATACTCAAGCCAAACCTTATACATGCATACATACACCAAGAATAAAACTTAAATAACTAAGTGAATGATAATAATATGAGTCAATAATAACATTGATTATTCCACAATAGTATTGCACAGAAAGATATGGAAACCATGGGAGGCTTTTGCCCAGAAGTTGGATGATACTAAGTGAAAACCTGAAAATCCAGGCATGAAAAAAAAAGTCTTATTTTAGTTGCCACTGATTGGAAGTGTGAGTTTGTACAATTTAGTGGACATAAATAAAATAAAATCTGAATCGTGATTAAAAGGTGAAATTTATATTCCAAAAACGGTTCAATATACTTATTTAAACCCAGGAACTTTCGTGGAGTGATAAAGACGGGACGCATCGCGTTTTACACAGCACAATTCAAAAATGTACAAATAAGGCACGTCCATCTACATCATCATCAACAAAAACGGAATTTCACGCGGTGAGGTTGCGCTCCAGGTGCTAGTCACGCCCGCCTCACATAATAGTAATTACATGTCGTATGTGGTACTAGAAAATATTAGATAGAATACTAGAAAATACCTGTGGCTTCGGTCGCAGTATATCGATATCATCCTACCTATCCTTATCCAATATCGTTTTTACTTCTACGAGTTATGTTTAAGCACTGTGCCACCTTAATTCAGTAATTGAGGCGTCAAGAACGAACAAACAAGCAGACACACAGACAAAATTTCGAACTTGTAATATGAGTATAGATGCTGACCTCTTTCAAACATCCTGATGGCCTCAGCAGAGTAGGGAGCAAGCAGTCTGTTGACCACAAACCCGGGCGTGTCCTTGCACGTGATGCAGGTCTTGCCCACGGCCTTGCCCCACTCCATCATGGCTTGGTACGTTTCTTCGGAAGTCTCGGCACCCTTCACTACTTCCAGCAGACGCATCACTGGTACCGGATTGAAGAAGTGGAGACCACCATATCTGAAATTGAAAGGGTGATTTTAGAATTAGAAAAGATTACCAGGAAATTAATTTAAGTTTTATTAAAGGTACAACTTGTTTGTTTGTATGCAGGTCATAATCTTTGGAACTACTAAACTGATTCTAAAAAATATTTGTCTAATAAAAAGCTACACTATCGCTGAGTAATATAGGCTTTAATTATATAGGATACCGACATTTCAAACATACGTAGTCAGGGGCGACATGTCGCTTACGGTGAGATTTATACAGAATGCAAACAAGTGTTAATTAATAATATTTGTAAGTTTTTTCAAAAATCACTTGTTTAAAATATTTCTAAATTCAAGTGAGGTAAGACTATCAACTTACTTGTCTTTCCTTTTGATACCGCTACCGATCTCATTGACTGATATACATGACGTGTTGGTCGCGAAGATTGTGTGCGGAGGAGATAACTGGAAGGAAACAACAACTTTACATTAAAATAACATTACAATCTGTGTTCCCTGAAAGAATAGGCTCTGTTGACTGATATCAGAGCTGATCCATATTCTATGCTACTGGCAGTGCCGCAGTGACTGCTGGCCGGCATTTTGTCTATCGTCTAAGTAAAATAACCTGTGCACACAACAATCAGTTGCGGTAATAATTTTGCAGGTTACGTTATAAACTAAAGCTTGCTTATTAAACTTTCTAGAAATAAATTCATAATGTTGAGTGTTACAAGTTGAACTAAATATAATTAATAATATATTATGTTCTCTTGTACCTGATCTAGCTTATTGAACAGCTCCTGCTTAGCATCCAACTTCTCCACAATAGCTTCAACAATCAAGTCTACAGCAGCTCCATCTTCCAGCTTGGTAGACACCCTGATCCTTTCTAAGGAACCCTTGACAAACTCCTCCAGCTTTCCGGCATCATCTTTGTACAACTTTTTGCCAACTCTGGTCAGGTTTGTTTGGATAGACTTCTGGGCTTTTTCCAGAAGCTCAGCATTTATATCAATAATGGTGACATTTTGGCCAGCCTGTGCTGCAATCTGAATTGTAAATTTATGTTACTTAATAATTAAATCAATATTTAAATTTATGCAGTTTCCTAATGTTAGTAAAGCATGACTATTGTTATACAGTAAAATAAGGTAAGTTAATACTAAGAGGCAATTTTCTTGACAAATAAAATAAATATTTAATACATTTTTAATTTAATCAATTAAACCTGTTTCTGGCATTTCAACTTATTTCAAGAAAAACAATAGGTAGGTATATTATTTAGTATGCATTTTTAATAATGTTTAAAATACACACAGATTATCATGCATGATAGAGGAAACATACAGAATATTAACACAGTATTGCATTATCTTGACTATGGTCATTAGTAGTCACAATTAATCATTATTTAATTTTGTATTTAAGTATCACTATCTTGTTCTACAGCAAGAAAATATGTAATTAACACATAACCGATTAAGTAACCAATTAATTACCAGTTCATTGTGCGAAAACAATGCAATATGAGAGGGTAAAAGTGTGAATCTTATTAAATTATGCACCTATAACTAAAAGTGAATAAACATGGCTTACCTGAGCGATTCCTGATCCCATAAGCCCCCCGCCAACAACGGTTACTGTTTTAATAGCATTTAAAGATGTCGAAGACGAGAAATTTCTCGTTAAACCAATTAATTTGTTCATATTGAACTATTTTTACACGTGTTATCCGAGTAAAAGCCGGCCGCAAATGATGTGGTCGGAGTAAACAACTTCGCCTCGGACTTTGAACTCAGTTACAGGCTAGGTCTAACACGAAACGGTACGTTTATAGCACAACCGGTTTATCAAAATATGCGAACATCGTCGAATTATCGGGTAAACAGTATCAAAATGATCTTATCTAAGTTACTAGTTATATCTACGAGCACATAAACTTACCTGCCATAAAAGGATTTGTAGTTTGTTAAGATAACACAACACATTTTGATGAAATTAAATAAAACCAATATGATTTGATAAAAACTGACGATTTTACACAAAACCGTAAAGCATGTTTATTTATGAGTATGACATGACACAACGTTTCTTTTCACTCGGCATTAAAATATACTAATAAATTAATAACAAGGAATACCGCTTAATTTATTGCGAAAAAATCGTAGTTATGTAGTTAAATCAATATTACATTATTATGATGTTAGTAACAATCAAACATTAATCTTTTGTTAGGTGATTAGAAAATAACGCGTTTGTTGTAAACATAAAACTGATTTCATGTGAAACGACAAAACCCACATCACATGTTGAATTTGACATTGACAAAATTTGACAGACTTACCTAGTTCTGAAATTAAAACCCCTTTTGTAGAGATCCCAGTAATCGCATATTTTCACATGGAACCATGGAACTACAAAACATGTCGAAGTTTTAAAAAAATATTTCTAAATATAAGCAGAGTGTTGAATGCAATTTAAGTTAAGTACAAAAAGATAATTTTGTACTTAAATTCCAAATAGGTATTTATGGTTGAACACGCAATGCAATTTCTAAACGATATTTTTTTCGTACCACTGTTTCGCAATTTTGTTTCTCACATTCGTACACGCACGAACGAAACTCGAACTCGCTTCTGGCTGTTAAATTTCTCTCACTAAAATAAAGTCACTTCCATCAAGATCAAGACCCAACTTTATCATCATCATCATTAGGGCCCGGATTAATATGTAAATACATATTTTTAATTTACACGATTTTCGGTCTAGAATGTGTTCTCTACATCGATTATCATATTTACAATGTGAAAAACTAATTTTTATTTTCCATATTTTTCCATATTTTAAGGTATTTCAAGGTTAAGTCCATATTTTACAAAAATATATCACAATCCTCCATATTTTCCATTTTTATATCATAGAACAAGTGTTAGTTCACAAAAATTGATATAATTTTACTTGTTTACATTCTCGCCACCATGACCGGCCGCGCGTATTTCATTTCTCTCGCGTTTTATTCGTCGTATTTTGATATTTGATTCTAAGTTCATTCCACATTATGCTCTCATTACGTCATGTCACGTGGAAAGATTTTTCAGCCAATATAAAGCTATACCACATATACCACATGTATGCAATAAATGAATGAATTAATAAATAAATCTATAAATATTTAGACCAAATCGTCAGATTTAATTTTGATCATTTAAAAAAAGCACTTGATTGTCTACTGCAACCATGTAGTGTAGTGTAGTGGCTGATGTAGTGGAAGTTGATAAATGCAAAGCAAATAAATGATTCCTATTCTTGAATAGAACTTATTTTTTTTATTTGTATTACATAAAATAAATAGTTCAACATCTTTTTATATTTTTTTTAAAGTATGTGTTAAGTACTTTACTCATTTCAATGTCTTTAATGCAAAAAGGCAATGAAAAAGGCAAAGTACCTCCCTTTAAAGGTACCTACTGTTATTTTTTACTCCATATTTATTCCATATTTTATATTTTTACTCCATATTTTTTCCATATTTTACATTTTTTCGTCCATATTATATGTACATATTTTGAATTTTTTAATACATATTTTTCCGGGCCCTAATCATCATCATTATTTTAGCCGGCCCGGAAGACGAAGACGCCCATAGCTGGGCATAGGCTTCCCTCAAGGTTTCAAATGTACCTACGGTCCTCATGCGATGTTCTCATCCAGTGACTTCCCATACTCTAGCTGTATTTATTAGTAGAAAGTTATTCTATTTTCTTTGGTAAAGAAAAGTCAGCAGGACAGGTACAAAAAGTAATTTTATAGTCGAGAATTATTTGAGATAACTTTGAGTTATGAAACAGACATTAGTAGAGGTAGAGGCCTGTTTTTTTTTTTAGCCAGCCCACTAGGTTCACAGGTTGAACTTTGGAGTTAACTTTTGATAAAGTTTACAGAACACAAACTGTGATACAAAATTAATAATTTATTATTGTAGTATTGTAAATAGGTAGCTAACAATATGAAGAAAATGGTGCAATTCGGCGTTATTGCTAGGAACTTCTCAAATTCCTCTGCTATGCAAAGTGCTATCAAGAATGTAACAGTTATTGGAGGAGGGTTGATGGGTTCCGGCATAGCACAGGTTGGTTTTTTATACAATTATTTACTGACTATTTAATAATTTGTAATTATTTAATACAATTAATTCAGATCTAAAAAATAATAAAATTCTAATTAAGATCATATTGAATAACAGTAGCACTTTAGGGTTTACATTTTAGCTGTACCAATTGTATTTTAATAAGTGCCTATAAGTTATGTATTAGAGATATGCAGGAATGCCTAGATCTAAGGTGGAGACGGAGAAGACTACCCGGTACCTACCCACATAATGCCAACCCTACCCACCATTACCTAATCAATTTAATTGGTATCAATTGGGTTCAATGACTCTTCCAAAGATCAATGTAGTGTTTGCTCCTATTTATTTACATACAATTGTATCTTTGTCTACGATTGTGTTGACAGTGAAGTCATTATAACTTTGCCACAGAAGTGAACTGGACTAAAATAAGCATTCATGAACAATATTAAGCAACAGAGATAGGAGATACTGATCCTCTTTCAAAAGCAAAGGTAAATTGGTAGTTTTGTTCCATCATATTTCCATTTCTGACATACCTAATTAAACATCTTTATACAAACAGTATGTTCTCGTGAACTGTGAACACTTTTCAACCAAATAAAACCTATTTCCACAGGTGTCAGCCCAAGCTGGTCAAAATGTGATCCTTGTAGATGTCAGCCCTGATGTCTTGGCCAAATCCCAGAAGTCTATTGGTGCCAATCTAGGCCGAGTTGCCAAGAAGTTGTACAAAGACAAGCCTCAAGATGGCGAGAAGCTTGTGGCAGATTCCATGGCCAGGATCAAGACTAGTACCAACCCTGCTGAGGCTGCAAAGTCTGCTGACTTAGTTGTTGAGGCCATTGTCGAGAACATGAGTGTAAAACATAAGTTATTCAAGGAACTGGATGGGGTAAAGTCTCATGATTAACTTAGTTTTATAGATTACTTTGTATTCATTCATTAGCCAAATAAAAAATTGTTTGCTATTGAAACAATAAGAAGAAGAAGCCAAATAAAGCAAAAAAAAAACTGAAGGGGCAAAAAATTCATGTTTAGACCTCTCGTTGAGCTAGGTGCAGAATATAAACTTCTAAACAATAGTACATTTCTTCCTGGCCCCTAAAAACTTATATTTATTTTCTATTGCAGGTAGCTCCTGAACACACAATCTTTGCTTCTAACACCTCTTCTTTGTCAATCAACGAGATTTGCTCTGTGTTAAAGAGGAAAGACAGGTACCTACCTATGTATTTTAATAAACACACGGCAAACATCTGGAACATAAAGAGGTGTAGAGGGGGAAAGTTCGCGCAGGTTCACGACTGAACACCATTCGCGTCGCATGCACCTGCGCAGTAGACATTTTCTCAACTCCCTTTGGTCCACCAGAGACCTAAAGACAAATATATTTTTACTAGATCATATTATCTCAGTATTGCCAATCAAGTCTTCAGATGTTAATGAGAAGCACAAAGCTGATCCAAATTAAGTAGGTATTTTAGAATACAATTTTATTTACCTACAATTCTTCATTATTAGATTTGGTGGTCTCCACTTCTTCAACCCAGTTCCTGTGATGCGTCTGCTCGAGGTAGTGCGTGGCGCCGACACATCCGAAGCTACCTACAAGACCATGATGGAGTGGGGCAAGGCCGTGGGCAAGACCTGCATCACGTGCAAGGACACGCCCGGGTTCGTGGTCAACAGACTGCTGGTGCCATACATCTGTGAGGCTATCAGGCTGTATGAAAGAGGTGAGACAGTTGTTTCATGTTATTAGACTATTTTGAGGGTTTTTTTACAAGAGAATTCCACTTGTTGCCTTATCATTTCGTCCTCTTACTTCGTCGCACAGTCGTGACTACCATACATTTTTCCGAAGCTCATCATGCAAATGTAGTAATGAATCAATATTACGTAAAAAGGGTTGTCGGGCTTGCACTGTTATGTACATTCTAGGTACGACACTGTGTACAAGGAAACAGGTGGTTTTGTTGTAATGTAGACCGAGGTCGTGATCTAACCGGGGTTAAAACGGCCATTTTACCGGTTTATAGATGAATTTTATTTATAATTGATCAATAATTATTATTTTCATATCTGGCAAATTGCAATTAGGTTTCGTTTTTGATCTTTCTGGAGCATCACAATTGACTTTTCCATAATTATGTGAATTGTTTCAGGAGACGCATCAGCCCGCGATATCGATACCGCGATGAAGCTCGGTGCCGGCTACCCCATGGGTCCGTTAGAATTAGCAGACTATGTAGGACTTGACACCAACAAGTTTATCCTCGACGGCTGGCACAAGAAGTTCCCTGACCAGCCACTCTTCAATCCCATCCCATTGTTAGATAAACTAGTATCTGAAGGAAAGTTAGGAGTTAAGGCAGGAGAGGGCTTCTACAAGTATGACAAGAAATAAACGTTTTATAATCAATATTGTTGTTACGAGTAAGAATCATGTTTAGTGAAGTTATATCCTTATGTAATTAAATAATCATTTATTACTTTTATATTTGCTTTTCTTTTGGTAAACCCAGTTTGTATGTTCAAGAACTTGAAATAAAAAATCTTCCAATTCAGTATATTATTTATTTATCTATGAATACAAATTAAAATGATACTCGTATTAGATGAAAATTTCATTTTCAATGTAAATAAAACTGAACCATTTTAATAATATAAGCCGATTCTTCTATAATGAGCCGCTTGGGATTTATAATATACTAATAGACTAATAGATAAATTTATGCTTGATTAAATACACTCAAATGTTTTTAGCTCTATATAAAACAAGTTTTTATGTATATTTTTACATGTTTTGCATTGAAACCAGTGCTTCACATCAAACCATCATCATTACACCATTCAGTTAATTTTAAATCAAATGTGTATTAAAAAGAAGTCGTAAAACATTTCATACCTCTATAGTTAATGAATTCTGAAATTCAGGATAGAAATAGTAAGGCAAATATTTAATCTATTGCTAACTATATGGAATTAATGCTAGTGCATGACACCCTAGGCATAATTTAATGCTATGCAGTTAATTACAAGTTCTAGTTTCTGTGTAATGAATTGTTGAATGTAATTATTAACACCACCCAACACAGGCTAAGTGAAAATTCTACTATTAAAATATTCCCAATCAATTCCAAGATTTGAACTGCAAATTCAACATACATATACATAGGCAAGTCAGTTAATTCAAGTTATATTAATTACAAGATTGAACAACAAAACTATGCTAAACTACATTTTTTGTTAAAAAGGATTGCAAACAGGATACTGGAGACACAGATATATTATATTTATAGGGAAACTTATTAGAGACAGCATTGGCTTGTACATCTAGGTGCCCTGAGAAAAATAGTTTAGCATCCTCCATTACTTTGCTACATTATCCTCATAAACCAGTAAGTGAATGAAAATTATAGAGCAAATTCTGTCTCCAGTATCTATTGCAATTACTTCCCCATTATATCTGTACATCAAGGACCCTTAATCTTGTAGATGGTTTGTGGCAGTTTTGGTGCGCCTGGCTTGTCAGCCATCTCAAGGGCTTGCTTCAAGTTTTTCTCAAATACTTTCTTGGCATCACAGAAACCTTGCTTTGTTTTTCCGAATGAGTTAGGTCCTGCTGACGTTGGTGTTTCTCTGTAAAGTAAAATATTCTAATGAGATTTAAAGACATCACAAGCTTTTACTTTTTTTACGAAATAGGCATGTGTTTGAGTAACCTGATCTGATGGTAAGGGGTATTGTCTAGGATGATTGACCTGCTTTTTAATAAAAGGACTTGTCCTTCAGATAAGTTTTTTTACATTTGAACAAGACTAAGTGGCCTGATCAATAATAATCAGTCACAGATGAAGCCTCCCACCAAATTCAACATGGGTACTAATTGCTGCTGATTTGTGACCTTTGTCTCATCATTAGCAGACTGACAACTGACAATGTGGAGAGAGTGGTTTTGGTGTTACTCTTCTCTAACACCACCCAGTAAAAGAAAGAATAAAAATAACAAAGGAAAGTAAACAAGACACTTAGAAAGGTAAAAAAGAAAATGTCATAAAGTTTTTACCTGCCAATATTCCTCATCCTCATTCGAGCTTCAGCAGGCATCTCTTCTGGCTCATCATCATCATCAGCATTGAACACAGAAGCCACAGAAGGCTTGGGCGCTGGCTTGGCAGGACCACCAATATTCATTTTTATTGGAGGTTTAGGTTTGTTGAACCCAATAGAGATCTTTGTTATGCGAGGAGGCGGAGGCGGCGCCGGCACTTCCTCCGGTCCATCTTCCCATTCTAATGCATGTTTATGACTCATACCTGCAGAATTAAAACAATAATTTAGATTTTTTTTAAAGGCATCAACTTCTTTGCTCAATGTAATATGGGTACCTAGAAATTTTGGTAGTCTCAGGGTTGATACGCAACTGCGCAAATAAGGCTATATTTTAGGCATTTATGTTAGGCATCGTAGTGAGTATATAATTCTTAAGATGTGTAGTTATGTTAGTTTGAGTACGTGAGTTCTTACGATCATAATCTCTTCTGTCGCGCTCCCTGCTGTTCGAAGATCTGTCTGTATCTCTACTACTGGACGGCGACCATCGCTTCGGAGACCGCGACCGTGAGCGTCGCCTCTCAGTCCGCTCCCGACTCTCGCGTCTTTCCTTGAACGGCCTAGAATCATCGCGCGTGGATCGAGACGACCCTGCCAATGCGAAAACACTGGCAAAGATAAATAAAAATACATATTTGAGTATACTATTACTAAATATGTCAAGTTGCTAGAGGTGGTCTATCAGCAAGATGTTACTAAATATCTATTTACTTCATGCCATTCTAATACCTTTATCGTAATCCCGATATCGGCCGCTCATCGTTGTTGTGTTAATAACTCACAGTCATTAAATTTGTAGCTAGAACGCTAGAATAAAATGTTTCTTTTCCACAAGGTAAATCTCCACGACAATTAAAAGTCGGCCATTTTATTTCTTCTTTTTTAATTTTTATTGATTGGAACGTTTCGTTATTCGTATCATAATCATTTTATGTACGTGTTTTAAAACCGAATTCTTACAAGTAAAACAATGATAAATATTAAAATATACATTTGCAGTACAGTTTACTGGTAATCAATAAAAAATACCTTTCATTTTGTGAACAAAGATAGCTATTTGATCTATTTACTGCAAAATAAATAATGACCTGAAGATACGTTTAGTAACTAAACGCACTGTGATTATAGTTTTGACGTTTTGACTGCTGATCGTGCTGACCATAGATAATATTGTAGACTGTAGACTGTAGTGTTGCTGACGCTGTGCAATTTCTCTGAGTTCTACTCAATTTCTCGTAATAACTTTGTAGCTGAATTGAAATTACCCAATATGCCAAGAATCAAGCAAGACAGAAAGCCTCTTTTTCTGTTTCATTATTTTGCAATTTGACTGAATTTATCTCTACCCTCCATAGACTGAATGAATTTGAAAATGTCAAATGTCACTTGTCACTGACAGGTGTCAATCAAATGTCACTTCAATTTTCAATGTTTACTTTTAGGTTATTTTTTCCTAATATTTAGTTTTCTTTATTTTTTTAATGAAATTAATTACTAAAAATTCATAAAATGATTCTTATACGACATGTACAGCGATTATCTAGACTTATCAAGAAGGCCTCTTCAAATAATTGCCAATGTTATTCGACTACAGATCGCGTAACTTCACTGAAAGAAAAAATCAAACAAGGGCCTGGTATAAAAGAATTTATATCTGAAAGTTCTGAGCCAGTTCTCATAGATCGCCCTTACATACCTTATCTCTTAGAAGATGCTAGAATAAAGACTAAAAGGAAAGTTTTCTTCGATGTTTATGGTTGTCAAATGAACCTCAATGACACCGATATTGTATGGTCTATTTTGAAGAATGAGGGGTTTGAGAAGACAGAAAAAGAACAGGAAGCAGATATATTCTTAGTAATGACGTGTGCTATACGAGAAGGCGCGGAAACTAAAATCTGGCATCGTTTAGACCATCTTCGAGGATACAAAAGGCGAGCAAAGGATAGAATTGTAAAAATTGGTATTTTGGGATGTATGGCAGAGAGGCTGAAAGAGAAATTGATTGAGAAAGAGAAGGCTGTTGATGTTGGTAAGCAATTATTATGGGTGTTGTTGTGCCTTGAGTCAAGCTTGAAACTTTTATTGAAAACTATTTGTAAACTTGTAGAAAAAAAATGACACTGGCAGGAATTTGAATCTGCTACAGAAACACACATCAATCATTCTGCCAATTTAGTAATCCCACATGTTGTCGAAGTTTTCTTGTAAATTCAACTGACTAAGGCCCTACATTATACATAGGAATAATATGAACTAATAGTTTCTACATGCAAAACATCAAACACCTTCACATACACCTTATATTAATAATATAATAGTGGTAGGATAGTAGGGTCTTAATTTTTTTTGTTAGCCTACTGTGCCCCACTGCTGAGCAAAGGCCTTACCCATGTCTTTCCAAGTACCTACTTTTTTCCCACGCTACCTTTGACCAGCCCTCGTCTTAATTTTACCACAATTTTTTCATGCAATTAGTTTGTTCTACTTAAAGATGTGATGTACTTCAAGTGACTTATCAAGATCTCCCTATAGAAATGTCACTGTATTGTGTTACATGCAGCTGTCTACTTCTAGAATGTGTCACCTTTTCAGTCAGCATATCGCTTTTGGAATTGTCAATTGTACAGCTAATAAAATTCAGTATGTTATTTTTGTATCAAACAGTAGCTGGTCCAGATAGCTACAGAGATTTGCCACGCTTGCTAGCGCTCACAGAGAACGGACAAACAGCAGTCAATGTGCTTTTGTCTTTGGATGAAACATATGCAGATGTTGTTCCTGTCAGGCTGAACCAGGACAGTGTGTCTGCATTTATGTAAGTTAATTTTGTTTATGTACTTCAATTTGATTAGTTCAAAAATATTAGATTATTTAAGTCTTAATTTGAAGAGTCCACAACTAATATTATCCTTCTTATCTTATATATTTTAAAGTTTCTGAGTGAATCAGAACTAAATGCCTTAATGATTGTAGATAATATAGAAAGTCATTATATTGACAAAGAATAAGAATGGGCCTACAATTGACCCCTAAGGGACACCTAACTGTACAGTGAAATATTCTCAAAGATAATGCATCAATAAGTCGATACTTTTTACTTTTCCGCCTTAGTAAGATATTTTAACTATCAGGGCCATGTTTTTGATATTGTTAAAACTTATTTTACATAAAAGTGTGTTATGGTAATCACAATCGAAAGCCTTTGAAAAATCGCTAAACACACCAATTGCATTCTGTGATTTTTGAGATGTGTTTCAATAAGTCAACCCCTGTGGTAGAGTAGTGTTTATTATGTAAAATAATATTACCTAATTATACCTAATTTTTCTTTCAGTTCTATAATGCGTGGTTGCGACAACATGTGTACGTACTGCATCGTGCCATTCACTCGTGGGCGGGAACGTTCGCGGCCGGTGGCGTCTATCGAGGAGGAAGTTAGACTGCTTTCTGAACAGGGAGTGAAGGAGGTCACGCTGCTGGGACAGAATGTTAATAGTTATAGGGATATCACCCAGGTCACGGAGAAGTTCGATACCCATATGGCGGAAGGTAACTTTTTCAATTCAGTTGGAACCCTAAAATCTATATATCAGCGTTTGCTCCGAAACAAGCAGGAAAACTTGCAGGCTTCCATTTGCGTCTATCTGGCTGGTCAATAGATTTGTTTGCTCAGTGGCATACGGCTGTTGTGATAACATTTCGATTAGAATTTGAGCTCACAGATGTTGCCACAAATAATTGACAAGATTCAGTGGCGTTTGTTGTCTTCTGCTTCCACTCTGTCGAATGCATCGTCTATGAGCATTGCAGATGATGTTAAAACAAATATTTTATTATCGATAGGTTTCAAAACTGTGTACAAAACTAAGAAGGGTGGGATGAGATTTGCTGATCTACTGGATAAAGTGTCGGCTGTGGACCCTGAGATGAGGATAAGGTTTACTGCTGCACATCCCAAAGACTTCCCTGACGAGGTGAGCTAACGAGATACAACTGGATTAATGACTAAGAATTATTTCTAGACTAGAATTATTGTATTACACTCCATTAGACACTAATTCTTGTAGCAATGAATCAATGTGTCAATTAAGTTGTAACCTTATAGTATACATGTCGTGCAGGTATTACAAATAGTGTCGGAGCGTCCGAACATCTGCAAGTTGTTACACTTGCCCGCACAGTCGGGCTCCACGGCGGTGCTGCAGCGCATGCGCCGCGGGTACTCGCGCGAGGCGTACCTGCGGCTGGTGGAACATGTCCAGAGGACTATACCTGGAGGTATGGTATTTGCTATTGCTAACTTAGGGCTCTACCCCTATAGTAATACCTGAAAAAAAAGTGTGGCACAGCGAAATAGAAAAATATTAATTTCGACCGCAAGCAAACTAGCAATCTAATTATCTAAAACTAAACATTGAGTACAGACAATAAAGTTTATTTTACAAAATTACGTAATTATTATATAAAAACACGTATTATACATAATTAATTCAATTGAAATACCTATATTGACTGTTTCTAGTGGGATTATCAACGGACATGATTTGCGGGTTCTGCGGTGAGACGGATGAGGAGTTTGAAGAAACGCTCTCTCTGATGGAGCTAGTGGACTACAACATTGCGTTCTTATTCCCGTACAGTATGAGAGAGGTAAGACGAAGTTACAAGTACCTATGGCTTAGTGGTGCAACTAGTAAGAATTCTTTTACCAGACATCGTGTCGTAGCTTGGTAGCTATATTGATGACGTAAATGTCGCTAAACCTTACTTTTATTTTTTTAAACTAAAAAGTAGGTATATAATTATTATCTATTTGTTCAAGCAGAAGTAATATCTAACAGATAAAAATAGTTCATTATGTTAAACGTTGTTAAACGGAAGTTTGAGACTATATTAGATAAAAATAGTTTTTTAACTAATATATTTCCTCTGCAAAATTTTTAATTGATATTTACACGTTATCGTATTAATTTGTTTATAAGTGGCGGTCGAACGCAACTTGCCTTAATCTCGGTAGATGGCGCTGACTTCATCGTAATGCGATCAAAATTGTTATACTGCGAGCAAGATTGCGAATAGCCCAGTACTAAAGCGACTGGTGTATCAAACCAGAATATTGGAGATTCGAATACTGCTTGGATTACTTGATTTTATTTTTTTGTTATTTTTGGAGTGGCCAAAAAGCTTGCACTCAGCCAGTGATAAGTGAACAATAAAAATGACTGAGAAAGTAGCTATATCAGCAGCTGTTTTGTAGTAGACTTCACTTGCAAAGTTAATTATGCGCACTGTCATCATTAATTTAAGAGTATGCTCTTATCGATACAGCTTTTTCCAGCTCTCCCTATCAAGAGCCAATTCCTTGACCTCCTCATACGTCTCGACCTTCACTTTCTCTTTGATCTGCGCTACATAACTTTGTCTTGGCCTACCTCTTCCTCTCTTTCCATTGACTTTTCGTTCTATAATGTTATCTATGAATGCGTCGAAGCGTACAAGGTGACCTACCATCTTGCCGCTTTTTGCGAACTGTATTCTAACTAAATTTCAATTTTAAACAGAAAACTACAGCTTACCGTCGCTATCAAGACGACGTTCCCGAGCACGTAAAGAAAGAACGCCACAGTCGAATGTTGGACATATACAGGCGCAAATGTCAAATACTAAACGAAGCTGAAATTGGCAACACTCACTTAGTACTAGTCGAAGGGACGGCGAGGAAATCCGGCAAAATCCTAGGACGTAACGAACTCTACCTACGAGTAGTATTTGCTCAAGAAGAGATTTTGACAGAAGACGGAGGGAGAAGGCAGGCGAAACCAGGGGATTATGTAGCGGTGAAGATCGTTGGAGCTAAGTCAGCGACTTTGCATGGGGTTCCTTTGTATCATACTAGTTTGAGTGATTTCTATAGAGATCATCAATGGGGCGTTAGACGCGCTGTCAATTAAGTAAATTAGTTTGAATTAGTAAGTTGTAAATAGAATTTAACGTTGTGAATAAAAATGTTGATTATTATTGGTACGATTTTTTTTTCGGTGATACTTCTTTATCTAGATAGTTATAAACAGAGTGACTGACTGGTAACGCACAGCCAAAGCTAATTGAAAAGATTTTGGAAATTCCATATTTTGAAGTAAAATAAAGGAATGAAATTCATGCGGACAGAATCGCGGGCGAACATATATGAGGTTTTGCAACTGTGAATGTTGGAATAATTTTTGTATGTATAACAATCAGTATTTAATTCCTATTAAAACAAAAATATGATGTGAATTAGAAAAATATGGGTACCTATAGGTGTTGTTCATAATTAGTTCCATGACCACTTTACAAGTTTTCCGTTAATTTAATTATACTGTTATATTTATCGACTGGGACTTGGGAGCTTACGCCTCCAGAATTTAGAGACACCAATGGCGTTTTCGTTGACTGCGCAGACGCAGAAGTCGCTCATATTCAGGGCACAGTGAGGAGACTAGCTAAGATTATTTAGCAGATATAAAGAAACTTTAAAATAACCCTAAATTTATTTCTATAAAAATGGTGATAATTAAAATAGCCAAAATTAGTTGTGTCACTTCAAAAGTGCATTTTATTAGATTCAATCAATCAGTACAAAATTATCAATCATTCAAATACAAAATGCAACACAATAAATATAGATTATATTACATAGACTACAAAACTTGTGACTTTATTTCTATAT
Source organism: Protodeltote pygarga (assembly GCA_936450705.2). NCBI lineage: Eukaryota > Metazoa > Arthropoda > Insecta > Lepidoptera > Noctuidae > Protodeltote > Protodeltote pygarga. The sequence goes on along the minus strand of OW388264.2, from coordinate 871,096 downwards.
AAAATAAGGCTCAATTTAATATTATGCTTAATTTACATTATAATATTGTTCATATTCAGCACGCGAAAATAGGGTGGAACCTTGGTGGAACGTAATAAATACTCGTAGATAATAGTTTTGACAGAACTTTTTTTTTAAGGTCTCCAACTTAAGGGTGCTTATACACCAGGGATGTGCTAATAACTATGAGCGAGGAAAAAATCGACCAATAGGATTGCTTTATTCTTCAAGCCTCGCACAGAGTAGTAGCGCAAAAAAAAACCCACCAAGAAGAGAACTACATATCTCATTTTGGTGGGTTTTTTCCTTGCTCAACGCTTAGCTACCCTCGCGCAACCCTGGTGGAAAGGCAGCCTAATTCTAGTTTTCCTAGTAATCGTAGCAGAACGGTGTAAATTTTATTAAATTAAATTTTATTCTTGCGATCTCCAATTCAGAGAGAATTCTCGCTCGTCTCCACTTCTGATCTGTTGAATAAGTGTCTTGTTACCACATAATAATGGCCTTTGTTTATTCCGTATTTCCACCCTACAATATGTAATAACCACACAAAAACCTGACTTCACGCTATAGCAGAAAGAAATGAGTATTTTTACAAATTACAAAATAAAATACAAAAACAACAAGACTTATTAATAATTAAAATTAAAATACAATTACTGTGATACATGGCATCGTTAATACCTAAATTAAATTTGTACTTTTTGCATTTTTTAATATTTTGTATTAAGTATTTTATTGGCTGTTTACGTGAAGGTGACTTAGAATATCACGGTTAACGTGCATGTGTTAGCACCCCTAATAAGTCTGTGTGCATGTGATTGTATTTTGTTATTCTTTTTTCGAATACATTGTTTTGTTTTTTAAATATTAAAATTGAACACAATACAAAAAAGTGAAATTGGGTAATTAGTCAGCATAAAGCCTATTCCACACCATATGATTTTGTTTGTGTGTAATGTCAGTTTGGTGGACATTTATTTAATTACCAACTGATTTTGTATGGTGTGGAATACACTTCATATGACAAAGCAGTTTTCCCATTTGATCTCGAAAAGACTAACAAGTACCAACTTCACTCTTTTTTTAACGACTCACAGCGGACCTAAATTTGTTGGGATAGCTGCTGACCCTAATTGCGAAAAGACCTTAGGTATCTTTTTTATAAAACATGGCAATATTTAACCAATTTATATTTTAACAAGAATTTACTCTAAGGCAGGTATTTATATAACATGTGTAAAGTTGAAACTATCACTTTTAATGCTCGTGATCACCAATGAGATACAAAACCCACATTCAATAGGGAAGGACTTTCTCAACGCTCATCTCCCCCATTTTTTCTTCTCAAACTAAGCTCGACGCCCCAATCTGGCCACCGATCACTTTCCCGTTGGGGACAATATTGACTCTTTGCCCAGACAAGTTATCTGAGCCTTCCGCATGGCCTGACAAACTCGGTGATGGACCCTGTGAACTCCCATACACCTTTGTACTATACCCCGAGTCGTTATGCGACTCCCTGTCCGTTTGACTCTGGATTTCAGTCAGATGAGTGTTGATCGCTAACGACTGTAATCGACTATGAAGCAAACTGTGATCCGGGTTTGGCTTCCTGGTCATTCCATGCGGGTTCCCCCTAAAATTCGGGTACATCGGGTCGTAACACATCCGAAAGTCATTTTGGTTTGCGATTTCCACCTCTGTGTTTTGATCCAGGTGGTCGCTGTAACAATGAGGTATGCGCTCCATTTCCCGCATTATGTGATCCTGCATCATCGCATCAAATACTCCAGTTTGATGATGGTATAAAGGATTCCTATTTCGAGGCTGTATTTGGTTCGGTAACCCTGACTGGTTGTAATCGTACTGGGGACAAGGGAACTGAGGTACTGGTAGACCGTTATCGATGTACGGCATTTGTCTATTAGATATGTCGTGGAAGTAAGCGTCTTTGGGTATCATGGACCGTAAGTCGTGAGGATAAGGGTTCTGTGTAGCTATCGGCGCCGGCGAAGGAGATTTTGACATCGTCTCGAAATTAGGCATCGGTAATGTTTGCAGTAAGTTGGTGTTCCTCATTGGTCCCGGCTGCATGGAACTTCTTATTGGATTGTCTTCTTCGTCGCTACTTTCCGAGTTGTTCCCGTTGTCTTTCGGTGTGTTTTGAAATGTTTTTCTTGTTGGAAATGGTATGAGGTTATGTAAGCTGAACCGTTTACTTTTCGGTGGTTTCTCTTTCAAAACTGGAGCTGGTCTTTGGGGTTGTTGTGGCATCTTCAAAATACCAGGGTTCTGTTGGCTTGTTGATGGTATAGTTTCTATATTTTCGGTGGGTTGTATTTTTCTCATCATAGGTTCTGGTGACGCGCATTTCTGTTGTTCTACTTGCGCTACTAGTTCTTGCACAGATTTTCTGGGTTCCCTATCTATTTCATCTTTATTTTGATAGCTGCCTTGTTTTCTTAATTTTACATAGCCATCTTGTGATATGTCTAAGGATTTGTTAGTTCTAGACATAACGTCAGCCATTTCTTTCTCAAAAGCAACTCTTTTTCTAATGTCATCCGTAGTTCTTTGTAACACTTGGCTTTTCCATAAAGGCACATTCTGGTCATTCGGACTTCTAACGTCTTCTTCTAAATCACTAGGTTGTTTGTGACTACTGCTCGGTGACTTGGCGTCAGAATGTCGACTAGGAGGACGATATCTTTGATTGTAACTCTCTACTTCCATAGACATCGGTGATTGCGATACCGACACTTTATTCGCTTTGACATGGATTTCTGCTGTGACATTCTGTAAATGTCCATCCTGATTTTGCTTATTGAAGGGAGGTACAGTAAGTCTACTAGATCCAGCATCTAACTGATCGCTGCTCTTAGAATTCTTTAGAAGATACCTTCGCCTCGGACTAGCTGATTGTCTATTGTCCAAGATCTCAGTACTTTTAGATGTGGCTTTGCTATCGTTCAGGTCTTTGGCATTACTTTCATAATGTTCAGCGTTTTTATTGAAGCTCTTTATTATTCTGTGCACTCTGTTCCATTCTTCAGTATCAGCATCTAATAGCTCCAGACTTCTAGTCCTCTTAAGCGGTGGTATATCTAAAGAACCTTTAGGACTAAAGTCCAACTTCTTAACTCTCTCTGATGCTCTGAACATCATTCCTCGCGTCAACCAATGCTCTAAGTGTTTATGCCTTTCTTTACACATTGCTCTTTCAGCTGCAACGAATCTCGTTAATTCTGATATTTGACCTTGTGTTTTCATTTCCAAATCTGTTACTTTTTGATCTAGCCTCTCGTGAGCTCTGTCTATGTGCTTCTTCAGGTCCTTCTTATCTGTGTTCAACTTATCTTCCATATGTTTGAAGAACGGAGCACAATAGCAGGTGTATCCAGCTCCTATTGGGCCCTTTTTAATGTTCCCAGCTAAATCTAAGTAGTATTGCTCGCCTTTTCTAAGAGGTTCGGTGGGTAGCGAGCTTAGTTTTGGTTTAGGAAAGAATTTAGGATCAGGGTAATAATGACAACCATATGGTGACCATTGTACTTGAGGAGCAGTTTCGAAATGCACATTTTTCTTCCGTTTATCTTTATCCTTGGGTTTGTCTTTCTCTTTCTTTTTGCCTTCATCAGGTTCATCTAATGTTCTCTCTTTACTTTTATCTCTATGTTTCTTCTTGGCCTGTTTCGCAACTGGAGTATTGAGGATACTGATGATTTCTTCTAAACCTTTTCTCGTGGCAATATCTCTTGCAGTTTCTCCCTGGTGATTTCGTATAGACTTGTCGCAGCCGGCTTCAAGGAGTATCCTGGTTAGTTTCCGACGGCCCATTGCGCCGGCGATATGAAGTGCCGTGTCCCCGTTCTTGTTTTGTTCGGAGACCCTGCACTGCGCAGAGATGAGGATGCGGGTGACACCAGCGTGGCCATACCGAGCTGCCGTGTGGAGTGATGTGTCGCCGTACTGAAAAATTAAATTATTGTATTGGTTTTCTAAGTCTGAAATTTTAATTCGTGTGTAAGTAGGTACCTACCTAATAAGTACATTGGAAGATATCAAAAACTTACATTGTTCTGCAAGTCCGGCGGTGTTCCAGCCAGTAGTATCTCCCGGCAGGACTGGTTGTGTCCGTTCTGGCAGGCGAGGTGGAGCGCCGCAAAGCCTGCGGCGTTGCGCGCGCGCAGGTCGGCGCCCGCGTGCGCCAGAAGCGACACGCAGCGAGAGTAGCCCTTCCATGCCGCCTCGTGTGCCGCTGTGTTGCCATGCTAAAAATTCAAGTGGTTATTTTGTATCAATAAAATGTATTTCAATAATACATTTAAGGTAAAAAAAATGCACTGTGAGTTCTTGAAAAAATGCTATTAGTTCGTAATAGGTACAAACTTACCACATTATCCTGCTTGTTAGGATCGCCACCGTGTTGCAGTAACAGTTGCACGACTTCGACGTGACCATCAGCTGCTGCGCGCTGCAACGCTGTGCATCCATTCTGTAACAAGACGCGTTACATTGAGCAAACAGACAATAAACCTAGCTGCGCAGTAGGTTTCTTGTAGCGGACGCGTCAAACTTAGAACACCACTCTTTTTGCGTCGGGGGTTAATAAAAATAAGTTTCTTTCTCATCACAAATTAGTAAATTAAAGGAATATAGATAGGTTACGTTAGCAAATACCAACTAGCCCTAACATCCTTTGGCACCATAAGTTTATCTAGATCAATCAATATTCAATATTTAAACTGTGCCGCAGACCGGCGCGGGATTGGCCGCCTGCATCCCCGAAATATATGGTTAGAATGCCAGGAGTGCCGGGACCGAAAAGCCGAGACTCAACATCTTACACAATTTGGCAATTATTTGGTGGTTGAGGTAAGTAAGTTATGTTAGACCCTATCTCCGGAACTGCATAAAGAATGTTCAGAATGGTTGTCTAGGTCAATCATCACTCAAAATATTTAGTAGGTACTACGCTCTCTACGATACAGTCGGTACAGAAAATGATGCTATTGCAACCAATATAAGCTATTCATTATTGTAAATAGTACTTAGAACTGGGTTTACGTTTGACCCCGCAGACCTATCGATATTATTTATGTGTGAAAGTTCATATTTTAACAAAGCTCTCGCCATATTCACGATTTGCTCCAGGCCTCAGACAAATGACGACGAAACGAATAAAACAACTATGAACTAAGTTGTTAAACTTAACAGTTGGTCAAAGAGTTAGTACCAGTCTACTATAGAATTTGTTGAACTCAAGTTTTACATAACAGTAAGTCCTTTTGTAAAACTAATTCAAGCAGGGCCTTATTTAACTTAAGTATTGCGAGACCCTAGACACTAGGATAATGGTACCCCATCATGACTAGTGTTGCCTGAAGAGCGGGATCTCCTGCTGGTCCCGCTCTTTAGCCCACCCAGCACCCTGAGCAGTACACCTAAAGTCCCACTTTATCATCTAAGCAGCCGATTTGGCGTAATGGGTACCTAATAAAAAAAAAAACCAACCCTAACTGTATTCAATAAAATCTGTGAATCATAAAGTTTGTGATTTTGAAAAAAGAATGTTATGATTTTTTTTTACAATATTCAAAACAGCGATGCTATAAGATTATATGATGATAAGATGATAAGCTGATAGCAACAATGCCCATCATCCTCCTAGCCTTATCATCATGCTTATCAACTATGTTAATTAACTAGGAAAAGGAGTAGAAACTAGGTGGCCCCATGGATGTCGGGGTCCTAGGTCCTTGTTCAGAGTGGCAAATGGATAAAAAAAGCCAATATTACGCGTATATACATAGCGCGTCGGTACACTCTCGGTACTAAGTGCAATGTCTCCTTCATTATCTATACCTATAAAAACTTGAATCAAAATTAATAATTCATAAGCGTTAGACCAAACAGAGTTTAGAAATTATCACTAACATAGCGCGGACCAATTAGGCCTGTCTAAGGTCCAGCTATTTTAATTAACGCGTTACTTGTGTTACAACATTTTTAATAACGAGTGAGGTGAACTAACGGCCGGCGGCCATAATGGGAAACAGATAATTTTCCACTCCAATAGACAAGGTGCGTAATTTTTATATTAAGTATAAAGTTGAACTGGCAACACTGCAGGAAGTTGCGCAGTTGTGTAGCGATAAATTGGCGCGTAAAGGAGACAATGGCCTGGTGTAATGTTCTAATACAAATTAATTTGAATATTTTTCTGGTCCATTGATAACAATCTCTATACGCTATATCATTATTCTACTCAGGGCAAAGGAACATTTCGAAATATCAACAGTCAACTTATAAGGAATTTATTTTATCAACCGTGTTCCTTATAAAATGCGCAATATAAAATATAAAAGCGCAAAATGCTAAGGGAACTATTTTTATTCACGTCAACATACTTTTTAGGTCGGAGGCACGGACCCAACCTATTAAATGCGACCTAAATGGATATATTATTGTCATTTATCGGTAAACAGGTACAGATCCAAACTCCTGGTTCTATTGAGTTAATTGACAGAAATATCTCAAGCCAGACTGCTTGAACGCGGCATGTGTGGGAATGAAAAGTACCTTTAATATTAGATCTATATGTATCTACATGTCGATAGCAATTAAGTAAGTATACTTAATGTTGGATTACCGAAAAAATTCCGTGGAAGTCAAAAAACACATCACAAACATCGTGACGTAACCAAACTTTTATATTGGATTGTCAAAACTAAACATTTAAATGCTAAGTTTCATATCTGTGCTATATCTGTATTCAGAATTCCCCTTGTGAGGAGTCAATCCCGGATGCAGCATTAGGTTATTTCTATCATTTTGAGAATTGTCATCAGAACTGAACAAGCATCAAAATTTCAACGTAAATTAAAAAGTAAAAAGTTTAAACTTTTAAGTGGAAAGTGGAAGTGGTACAAAGACTTGCAAGATTTGACTTAATCACACGTACGCTCGCACTCACAATATTGAAGCTTGTAAAATCGTTTGTTCCATGCTTTAGCTCCTGAACTACTCCACCGATTTCGATAGGTATACTGGGTATGATTAGGAGCCATAGACATCGTGCGAGTGTCAAAGGTTATTTTAGAATTACAAGGGTTTTAGTTCATAGCTAGGTTAATCTCCTAAACGATCCAATACGATTCAAACTTCCCTTTCTATAATAAGTAGGTACTTAGATATTGTTTTTAATTTGAAATATAAATCTAGCCTTTCAAAGGTTGTAATAGTAAAATACGATTTAAGCCTCCAGTCCTTAGTTAAAATAATATTTATGTTTCCTATTCATAAGATTTGTGACCAAAGTAATTGGGTACTAAATCGGTCTAAACCGTTTCGCTCTGTATATGAATGACTTTATTAAAAGAATTTAGCTTAGAAATAAACCTGAAAGCCTTATTTGTTCATTTATAAGGTTTAGAATACAAGAATTGTGGGTAAGATTTCGATATTTACCTGTAAATTATGAGGAAACTGACAAAGAGATATACGATCGTGGTTTGAGTCCGCGACGCTACGACGTCGAACCTGGCATTCGAAAACTCTAACCAACTGAACTGTGATAGCACTGCTATTCAATTTTTGTTTCCCTCTCTTATATCCTCTTAAAGGAGACTCTTCACAAATTACTGTTTAAAACTTCACAAATTACCAATTTAATGTATAACTGTTGGCGATTTCAGACTAATGAGTCCAGCTTACCTTACATATTTCCTTCACCGTTAGTCAGTGGTGTCTTAGATTATCTAAGAAAGAAATTAAAGTATGATATGACATTGAAAATGTTACATCGGTATACGTCAGGTTCGAACCCACACCCACGTGTTTGCGTGCCTGTGAGTCCGTAACCCATGCGCCACCACGACATTTGATATACTTATGCTATACTCGCGCAAAAATATGATACTTACTATATTAGTTTTTTAAGTTGATTTTTGTGTGAATCGTAAAACCTAATGGTTTTTGACGCTCTGACTAGCCCTCATGGGTACAGCAGGTTATAATTTACTATCAACCCGTAATTATCTGTCAACGTAATCAATCTCCCACAAGTATTTCAGTTTAAATAATAATTGCAATTCAAAATGGCCGCGATGACATTTTTATAACCGCGGACGATAGTTTTAATTAAAAACATTATACGTACTCGGCCAGTTTATGAGAAATTAATCGTATAAGTTAGCAAGTTTAGTCACTTAGCTTATTCATTAATCTTTTTTTTTTTGCTTCTTAGGGTTCCGTAAGGGTCAAAGGGAGCAAAATATAAGAGACCGATGTGTCGGCTGTAGATACTCGAAACTATACAAAGTGTTGTACACGAGTACAACGATTTTTTTTTCTTAATATATGTTGATCTTGCTAAAACTGATGCAGCGGTGTTGTAAAATTTGTACACCCCCCTCCCCACTTAATCTCTAAATGGAATAAAGCAAATTGTAAAGAAGGTATCCTCGATTCAGGTAAAAACCCGGGAAAAAGTGTGAGGTAAAGTTTAAAAAAAACTCAGAGAAGCAAATTACATATTCAGATAAGATGTTCTGTAATAAGTATCTAAGTATTATTTTGAATTGAAATAACAAACCCACCCACTGCCGAACCGATGGGATCTATACAATATAGTTGCATACGATACACTTGATTTTGCTATGCAGCAATTTCTCGGTAAAATCGTGATTTTACAACACTGCGAGTACCTTAGTACCTGTCACAGGATTAAATCTAGTCCAATAAGATTAATATCTTATATCGGATTTCATTATAAGTTACTAGTTGGTACTATAAACCTACTGGTATAGTAATAATGACACTTGTAAATGCTGTTAGTAGTACATTTTGTCGTAGAGAATTTTATGGCCCTAAAAATAATTAAGAAATTAGAATTAGGTAGATTATAATCTTGTCTTGTTGCAATGTTACAAGTGAGAGCTTCTAGTTTTTATGAAAATTAATCAAATAAACGTGGATGTCTTAAGTGGGCAAGTGTCTAACTGACTGGTGTTTTTACCGGCGCCATTTTCAATTTTCTGTAATATCAGTTTATACGAATAATTAGCGACCCGCCCCGGCTTCGCACGGGTGCAATATACATATAAACCTTCACTCTATCTATTTAAAAAAACCGCATCAAAATCCGTTGCGTAGTTTTATAGATTGAAGCATACATAGGGGTATAGGGACAGCCACTTTGTTTTATACTAGTTATGTAGTGATAACTTAATTAAAATTAAACACTTTCAGGCTATCATGTCCTAAACACCTACCAAGAAGTTCCCAGATCCCAAGAAAAAAGTGCATTTATTTTTCTTTTTCTACCTTTATATACGAAAACATTATATTTCCTGCAACTCATAGACGCATAATCATACCAGGAAATCATAACGTGTCGGAGATGCGCTCAAAGTCATCAAACTCCGTTATGAAAGGCGACAATCATGCAATCACATTTGCAATGAAATGGTAGTTCTGTGGTGTTGGAGAAATATTACCATAGTGTGATTGAAAATCATCACGAGCTGAAAGATTTGAATAGTTATAATATCGCTCTAAACAGCTATGATGTATGTAGTTATGAAAAATAGTAAGAAACCAGGTTAAGGAGAATAACTAACATTATAAAGTTTTAGTAAAGAGAAGATTTCTTTATACTGTGGTTTTAGCATAAAATTCAGTTTTCATACAAAAATTTGCCTAAAAAGAAATTCATCCAAACTAGTTCCGATCAAACTGATACTTTTGTAAGAACCTTGGATCATTTAATCAGTAGGTTCTAGTAACCCAGGCCACAGTTTTAGTATCTTTGTCAGAAAGCTCAGTCATTCTCATTATAGACCTTTTTTTACACAACTTATAGGTATTTTTCAAATACGTCTAATGTTTATTTCTTACAGCAAAAGAGCTGATATTTCGAAATAATATTTTGTATTGATATTTTGGCAATCATTGTTAAATCTTTTGAAAGTACCATGTTGCAAAGACCAAAGTCTAAATTACACATTGTTTTAGAGAATATAAGTAGTTCATAAGATTTAGAGCCTAAGTTTCATATATTTATGGTACGATTCCTAGTTTATTTCCTTTCAACGAGCTTAAACTTTTGCATTTCGATTCACGTTGTTTGTTTTCGCGATCCCGGCTATTTACAGCCAATCGCGCCGCGTCTGAACTGCGACTGCGACTCCACACCAACGAATAATGAAGACTGCCCAAACGAAACTAAATTTTATTGTCTTCACAGCACTGCTCATTATACATTGCAGTTCTTTCAAAGCAATTGTCTCAGAACGCGGTGTATAGAGCCAAATGGACACGACAGAATGGTCGGGAGTCGTGCGCGGTGGAATGCCCGGACAAGGGACGATTGTTACGCAAACGATTCTCGGCCCGAGGCGTCGTGCTAGCGATACAACTCTACCTGGTGATGTGAAAATGTCGATAAATAGTCGATGTCTGACTTTCGATTTATAGGTATTGTTGCTTCAGGGTTTTGGTCGTATTTCACTGCGGGAGTGCTAGACGCTTGGTTTGAATAAGAGGAAATCTGTAACTAAAGGCGCGCTTTACACTTTAGGTAGGCTGTTAAATTAATTTACAATGTATACATATTCATGAGCTGTTATAAGCATTCAGTGTCTTATTATAGTAAAAGCCCTGCATTGTATATTGGCAGATATCCTAAGCTCAAAATCTTATAAAAGTCTCATCAAGCGATACAAACATAACTATCTACAAACATGACATAGTCTGTTTATTATCTAACTTTAGTTCAGAAGGAGTAACTATCGTATAGGTACCTAGGTACATTGAATGTACAAATTATCGATCCAAGAGGTCTGCGATAAACCATAATTTTCATCGATATTCCGAATACACTTATGAAGTTATTAGAAGACATTATTTTTATCACGTACAGCATCGGTAGCTTCATTGGTATTACCGCGGTCGTCTTTGCCTCATCACTAACAAAATGGCCGCTTTCGCGCGCTCTTTTTTTCGCGGTTAAATGTCCTGTAAGTGACACTGTCAGTGTTTAATTAAATGGCCATACAAAAACAGAGAATGTATTTAATGTTACAAAAAGACGTTGTTTGTGGCTTGTAACTATTTGGAGCGTATTTAAAACGTTTATAATCGTCTTTCGTTTTCCAAATTAAAAAGCTCTAAATAAATTTGTAATCGTAAGATTAAAATTTAACAGTTTTATAGTTACTTTTTTAAATCGTTAACTTCAAGTTAAACTATGTTAAGTGTTATTTACTCAATAATAAATCATATAACATTTAAAATTATCGTCGTAACACGAGTGAATGCTACCAGTCGTACGTATTTAATTACATCGTAAACTTACAAACGCTTCCTCTTAACAAATCGTAAGGTAACGGAAATGGGCATAGACAAGTTATAAACAAGATATTACAAATGACAACATCAGTGTGAAAAGCTAAAATGATATTAACTAGGTCAATCTTCGATTTTTTTGTAAAAATTAAGTATAGTTTAGGCACGCACGGGGCTTGGCCAGAAACATACAAAACTTTGTCATATTGCGAAAAACAATTGAATTTATTTATTAATATTAATTACCAAACTTAGTTCTGTATGCAATGTACGAGCCGAAAAGTTCTTATTGCTTCCCTTTCAATATAAATTAGCTGTAATGTGCATAAAGTTAGTAGCTAAGAGATAATGAGAGAGACCTATGAGATAATTAGATAAACTCTCCATATCTATAGATATACTAACTTTATTGTTGCAATTAAAAATCCCAGATAGCGCCCTTAAATAAGGAGTTTTAATTTTCTCATTAAGCACGTTTTTCTCGCCCTTAATATTTTCGCCTCGAAGTTTAAACAAAAAAAAAATATATCTATTCCTTGTTCTAAAGAAACGTGTGTCAAACTTGTTAGTCCAACAGTTCGATAGGAAAGTCAAAAAATATTTATTAAAATATCTTTCATAGAGGTATCAATTAGTCTATAATTATATTCTATCGCTTTCTTTTGTTTATTAAAAATGTAGAGCATTTGCCCTATCCCAGCAATCAATTTACCATTAATTCTCAATCAAGTTTTCTACTTGTCTCGGGATTAATGTTCTGACACCTACAGCCATCAGTCTACCTGTCAGATATGTGCCTCACATTCCAACGGTTGACCTCCATACAACGGTTTCAATCGTAAGCGTCTTAGCTATAAATCTTGCCAAATAACTAAAATTAAAGCTAAGCCAGCATGTAGATTGTATCAAAATTATAGCTTCCTCTTACTTTTTAACGAGCCACCAAAAATAATAGGTAATTCAATCAATTTCAACAGTGTAGGTACGTGGTTGTGTCCGGCTGATTAGGTTGTGGTTGTAAAATAAATAAACAAGTTAATCAATTGGGGATTTTATTACGATTAAGAACGCGTCGATAGTTATGGAACGCGTTCTTGTTATATTATTTTTGGCATTAGGTTTGACTTTCGAAAATAATAAGATACAGACCTAATAAATTTTATAGAAAATTTATGGTAGTGTTTTACGTTCAGTTTCAAAACCATAACTCCAATTAGAAGTAGGTTGTCAAGTAACAGTTACCTGTTACTGGCGACGTATTTGTCACCGAGGGTAGATAAAAGTGTCACTGAAATGCAAAAGCTTATAAAACTATAAAATAGTAGGTATATTTTTCAATTTTCGCAACTCGAACACATGAGATTAATTTATTTTGAAACGGGTATTAATCATGTCATTATCTTAGTAAGCTTAAGTTTAATTTTATTGGTCGATGCACTCGATGCTTATTAATATAAATTCGTATAAGTACATAAGTAATTTAAATCTAAACAAACTGTAACTGACTTGTATTGCTATCAAGATACTTAAAGTACTTATACAACGAGTTCCAAATGAGTGTCCATTGTAGGCCGATCAGCATTCTACAGGTGGATTATACGAGTTGATTGTATACTCTTAACAAATATAAGTTGGTCTGTGGCAAAAAAACGTACTACGGGAGTTTTAATTTATTATGGTCGATATTGGTCCACGATCGAATAAAAATGTATGGAAAGTAGCGCCACCGCGTCAACTGGATCATGGACATGGATAGTTTAAGTAGTTTTTTCTATCTAGATACAAGCTTACAATGTATTAGATAAAGTAGATAGTTTGGAGAAAAAGAGTGCAAGAATTGGGGGCGCCACTGGTGCACTTCATAAACTACAATTTAAAATTTAATGTTATTTGGTATTTACATATATTTCTATGTCAAATTTTGTCATCAAATATAATCATATGAATCACTTTTAAGTTATAGATTTTTATTTTTAGTTCAAGCTGTCACCGCCTCAGACTCTTTTTTGCCAAGCTGTCCGGGAATTAAAAATTTGCGTGAAGAATTTTTATAGCATACTTAATGCATGACTATGTAGTTTAGTCCTTTTTTGTCTTTTGTTATCCACTTTTTCTTAACAGATAATACAAGAAAACAGGTAGTTTAACCGGACAAACTTGCGCGGATCCTCAAGCGATTGTTTATGGGATAGTATCACAGAGTACTAAAACTCTACGGTTACTCTATGTTCAATTTTAAATGTTAGCTAACGGCCGACTTACATTATGCCCGATCTGCTAGAAAAGCAAAAGATATTATTCATGTTTTTTTATAATTTATGTAATAGATACTTGTGTGTGTTCAACTCCAGAATTTTTGTGTTGTGTCCGCTAATGATAATGTAAAGAAAAAATAACTAAATACCTTATTAAATATGAGCTATTAAAGTCAATAAGTTAGGAAATAATTCGTTAAAATTTTATCATCTTTTTAATTAATGATGGAAGTAAATTTTGTATTTAAATTTTTCTTTAATAACTTTATTAAGACAGAATTCAAGTGACATAATCTTATAAACTTAACATTCTTATAAGTCATAAAAAATACTGGTTTTCAGTCAGTTGTTTGTATAAAAACATTAAATTAAACATAATTATTAGGTACCTAGTTACCTAATCTAAATTATTCCAATTTATGGTTCATAAAATTGCGGTATTTTTAAAGGGTTTTTAAAAGGATGTAGGTAGGTACAGTCAACCATAAAATTGTTTTACCATCCTTAGAGTGAATGCCGTTTGCGTATCACAAAACAACAGTCTATTTTTGCTTACAAGACTAAGCGGCAGATAACGTTGTCAGTTTTAGTGACATTTAATTTTTGATGGAAGTTTGATGGAAGTTTTTGTTATGGTAAACTAATTTTATGTTCGACTATACATACTTTGACATGCGGCTGAACATTTTAATAAAAAATAATTCATGGCAAATCAACGACTTAAATATCCTACTAGCCTACTCCTACTTACCTATATTAAAAATCTAAAAGTTTGGATGTTTGTCTTTAAATTACGATCTAAAAGCATGAATGAATTTGGATGCAACTTGGCAATTGGAACTCCGAGGTAAGTTTGGTCCTGGATTACAGTAATTTTTAGTCCAGAAATGACACGCCACGGATGTTTAGTAGGTCTGTAGGTAGTTTCTATTTCTATAGTACAGATGCATAGTAGGTGTTAGAATCACCTCATTTGAACTACAACATCTGAATCGAATACATATTGTAACCAGTTAATGCAGGTAATTTTTGGATAAACCGATATTTTCAGACCGGGAAGAGTGAGATTTTTACCTCACTGAAATAACCCCGTTGATTACTAAGAGCACATATGGGAGGTCCCGAATCCTCTGAGACCAGCAACGGAACATCCTTGTGCAGGGTGATAGGTATATCAAACTCTCCTCTACAACAATTTTTATTCTAACTTTAGTAGATAAAAACAATATAATTTGTTGCAACATGGAGTTTCTAAACAAAGCATGGTCGGATATTTTAGCAAAAAGAATTAGTTTTTTATCTACTCAACTAACCCACAAATTAATGAGCTATTAATGGCCACCTACTGGTAAGTTGGACTGTGTGTAAATCTTATTCTAGCATCACACGTCAATTTAAACGAGTTATGTCGGTCTGGAAGTCGGAACGTGAGTGCGCATGTCAAGCAGATGTCAAATAGGTATCTTAGACCCTAGTGTCTGCTGCAGAGGACTGTTGACTTTAAATAAATTCGTAATAAAAAGAAATTCGATTAGTAGATAATTATAAAAATTACGTTTCGTACATTTTTAATTCCCTATTATACCTACAATTATTCACATTTCGTGCTGATGCCCAGTATAAATTGGCCATAGCTGCTGCGCTTCCGGCTACAAGAGCAACGAGATAATTCATAATAGAATTTAAAGTTTATCAATGATCACGAAATCAATAGAAGCTAATATTAACTAATAAATATTGGCGATTGTGTATTCAACCGTTTAATTTATACAAACACGTCGAAACGTTTAGTACAAAGTTATTCTGACACCATAGATGCAATAGATAAAGAGTGAAGTCCAACAAATAAAATGTAGTGTGCGTAACAAGAGGGACCGGTCCACGAACGAACTAGTTTTTTAATGAACTCAAGCACCCAGTGAGGGAGGCTCGGCTGCTCATAGATGACAGGAGATAACGACCCAGATTGTGAATACATTAATTGTTTGGAAACTTTAAAGACGACCACTTTTTTTTTAGATCAGAAATCACAAGAACGCCGCAACAGAACTGGTTAGTAAACCACTGGGAAACAAATTTATCTTTGAGCTTTACTTTTTTTACCACTGCGTGAATGTGACAGCGTCGGTTTGTCTACGGAGTTAAATTTACGGTTTCGTTTTAATTGACTTGGAAGAGTTCATTTCTTTAATTCTTTAACCTTCAGCTTGGGGACCAGCTTATTTTATTTAAATAAAATCGGATTTTTGATTCAGCAATTTTTTAAGTCATTAATAATACCATATTAATTGGTTAAGCTAACTTACTTGAACTAGTTTCTAATAGTTGCTGACTGTACTTATATTTCCTGAAAATACCTGTAATGTTGTAATATCTAAGCTAGTCTCTAGTCATAATCTCCCTGCCCTTTTCCCAATTTATTTTGGGTCGGCGCAGTAAGCTAGTCTCTAGTCTGGCTAAGTATCACTGAAATAACTTAAAAGAAAAAACAAGAGTTTCGTTAATGAATTCAAAGCTTCCAGTCAATAATGTCATAAAATGTATAGCGCTATTGGAATAATAAGATATGGCATTGGCTTTTATTTTCATTGATGAGGATAATAAAATTACCATAGTAAGTAGTATTCAAGTTCACTAAGGTCAAGCGGCGTTTGACGAGGTCAGTCTGTCAGTGCGTGGACGATCGCCATTATGAATTTTAAGAAACTGAAATCTATTAGTATTTAATTCTTTTGTATCTATTTATCATAAACAATATAAATAAGCATTATGTAGCATAGCATAGCAATTATTTTCAAACGTCGCTTTGAAAGGCACCTAAAGCACTTAGCTCCCGTTAATGTTGTCACTATAAGTCGAGTTGAGAGACTAAAAGGCGGAATAAATAAGTACTAAAATGGCAGTAATATCAAGATCCACGATGAAGTCAGTTTTACTAAACTATACAAGACTGAATAATGGACGAATGGCTGAGTAAACACATGCCGTGATCAATCATTTTGTTAACAGAACACGAAATGATTAGTTTCCGCACGAATCGTGTTATGTCAACAATTTGAAATGGCGGGCGCGGAAGCTGGATTTGTTATAAAACGAGAGTTGACTTGACACACCTGTATCTTTGAAAGTTGTAAAGTTATTTATGATAACAAACTTAATAATGTAACATCCTGTTGCGTGAGTTTCTATAAAAATACAGGCTTCGAATTAGTTTAGGTGCCAATCCACAAACAAAATCTTTTTCCCATGTTTTTCTCTTAAATGTCTCATTTAAACTTTATTTGTGGAAGAGACAAACAAATTTTTATTTTGTTATTTCAAAACGAATTTATTTCTTCAATGTTTCAAGTAAATTAGTTAAGGCTTACAAACGCAGCGATGGAGATATGATGTGGAGGCAAGGAGGTCAATCGCGATTATTCGCAAAGCAGTAGCTGACCTTTGCCACCAGGCTTGTAAGAACAATGATTCAGTATTGTTCCTGCAGTATAAAATAACATTACGTTGTATAGATGCAGTTTAACATTGATAGAATCACCTTTCAGTAAGATATCGTTTTCTACTGAGATTTAAACACGGATAAACAGCTGAGATATTCACATTGCAGATTGATAGATTGAGATAAGTAGGTATTCGTTTACACAGATTAGGATTTACACATTTGCAACTTTATATTCTATGAAACGGTACTTATTCTAATTTTAACTAATTTTATTGGAGAAATAGGTAGGTTCGGAAAATATTTAAGTACATACCTAATTATTTTTATACAAGCTTCTTTTGTAAGCTGGATTTTTAATACATTTTAAGCAATCCGGGACATCTTTGGGCATTTTAAGACCTGGAACATTGACATTGGATAATTCCGACCCCGGTCGTCAAGTAATTCTACATGAGACCCTGAACTTTAGGGTCTTAAGGCAAACTGTGGACGACAAGAGGAGCCGTTAATTACATTGTGTATTTCCATAATCGTTAGTCAGCTTTTATTTAAAAACAAATGAGACAAATGTTCTAAAATTAAACGTTGTTACTTCGTTCTATAATTTAATTATCTGCACGCTATTTTCTCAACCATATTTTTTAAATAGCATAAAAAATAATGGTTGCGTTAGAAGAACTGGGCCTAGCTTATTTTGATTGATGCTGTGCACCGTGGGAGCCAATTACTTAGTTGTCTTGTAAAAGCTAATTACCTACCTACGGACAAACACGAACACGATTGTTGTTTTAATCAATGAAGTTATTGCAGGCATTTTGAGATAATAGTGGCAGGAAAAAAAATATCGAGAGCGAAAGTAACTACTCGGAAGCATTTACTACATTTCGGACTACGTCACGACTAGTGTTGTCTTTGATGGACACTAAATAGACTTCACAGCCGATGACGTAGTTTTTGGACAAGGCGTAAAAATAAGACTCGAAAACGAGAGACTGGCACGTCAGAGAACTCAGGTTCAAACTCAAGGCGCACAACTGACTTTTCATAAGTTATGTGCGTATTATAAATTTATTATTACTTGCTTCGTGCCTCGAAAAGCTTGTAAACCCCTCGCAGCGTCCGTCGGTCTTGTGACTGATCTCTCTTCGGTCGTGTCGTATTGCTATCCCATCGGACTATGAGAGTTCACCTGTGTTTGATACGCTGTGCACTAAAATATCTCTTGCGTAAATCGCTAATGGCCGCGCTGTGTACAAAATTTAGATAGGAGAACATTATTATACCATTCCTAGTGCGTCAAAATCTCTATAACACACAGATGGCGTGGTAGTGTAGTTGCAATCTTTTTTTCTTTACAAACCAAGACCGAGCATACAAATTAAAATATTCAATCAGCCTGTAGCGACACTAGTAGATAAATCGATAGCAACTCCACAATATATCGGTGCATTTTAATTATTTATTAATCGATTCCGAAAGGGACAACTATGTGGACGATGGGAACACACTGGTCATAAATAAAATACTTTATAGAATCACTTAAGAGCCTTTTGAATGTAATCTTTATTATAAAGTGTTAAGGTTAAAAATGGTCTGCGTTATTAATCCATTAATTTCGCGAAGTATTAATTTGTTCGCAGTTGGGTGCCGATTCGATGTTGAACGATGCTACTGCGTGGAATGGACCGCGTCTGACATTGTTGGGTGAAATAGCGCGCTAACATTTATTATCTTACCACCATTTATCATAATTGCGATTCCTTTTGTATAAAATATAAATCCTTTTCTACAGAACAATAAAATTGTGAGGTTATTTGTTTTTATTTTTGTTATGGTAACACTGTCATTGTGTTGCTTGTTCTCATAAAAATAATATTAAAAGTAAAGCTCTTCGTGCTCTTTATTCCTATTAGCGTGGGCGTTGCCCATCTGATGGTAGTGAGAAAAAAAACCTAGAAACATGTTTTATGTTTCTCGAAACAGCTAATCCATTTATTTATTTTGACAAAGACGATAAATCTCGGTCAGAAATCTTTTTATTACCGTTTCCTGTTATATTTGAGTAAAGTGATCTATCTAAGTCATGCTCTACATTTAACTAAGAGGATCATAAATAAAGAAGGTGTGATGATAACGCGTGTTTAATGGAGGCCTTAGCGGGAGGTAATAAGATTTACACTAGCTCCAATAGATTTAAAATATCTGCTACCTCCAAGGCGATAAAACTTCCCACAATATTGTTACATCAATCGAAACCAGTTAGTGAAGCAAAAGACGCCGTACCTCCAATCTCAGAAGTATTATATTATCTATCAGTAAAAAAAGACTGAAAAAGCACTCATCTTTTTAGGTTAGAACTCTACTCAACTCTAGAAATAGAAGTGTGTTTAGTTTTTCCTTAGGGTCAGGGGCTAAGTAATAGGAGATAATAGAAGAAAAAGTAAGAACTATCGATTGATATAGGATGTAGGTAGGTTCTTGTTCTCATAATCATAAGTCAATCCCGTCTCAATCGGCGACAGCGTCAATGCATACCTATTTATTTTTATTTTTTATTATGAAAAAGGCAAGTGTTTGACCACGAAACCACTTGGTAGTAAGCGGTGTGTGAGCATATTTTCACCTATTGTATGAGTATCTATCTACACATGTGCCTATTCTTCACACCTAAATACAATATCGTCTCTTGAAAGTTGAAAACCGAATGTGCATGAGTCTACCTATTTTGGAGGAGGGATAAAAAACTGTGTTATGTTTGAAAGGAATTTTATTAAGTTAAAATTCTAAAAATAATAAGAATACTTGGATTTTATAAGATTTTATGTCCGATTAAAATTCTTGTATTTAGAAAGAAATCCCGACACATTCTAACTTAGAATATGTCGGGAATAAATCACACAAAGTATTTTGTTAAAAATGTGACGAGGTTTAGTCTCATGTACTTTCGCGGACACGAATGGTGCACCACTTTGCGATCAAAATGCTTTGAACGATGCTACGGCAGGGCTAGCGCTACGTTCGGCCGCCGGGTGCAAGCGATTCTAAACTTAAGAGTGCACCGGCTTTGTCCACGATAGTACACTTAGCTCGTACTTAAATATTTGGGCTATAAACCCTGTGGCACACTCACCTCATCAGTGACATTGATGTCTCTTGCGTCAGCGGCCAGCAGGCTCGCCAGCCGGGCCGCATCGCCGCGCGCAGCCGCCTCCAGCAGCGCCGCGGCCAGACCCATGCGGTCTCACACCATCACTGAAACAACAGCGAGACTGTTAATCTTCGTACTTACATAAACTTACGCTTATTTGCCAGAAGGATAGGCAGAAGGTGAATAGAACACCCAAGCCAGTCTCTTCTTCTTCCGAAGCCTATTCTAAGTTATTCAGGGTAATTAAAAAAATACCAGAAACTGGCTCTTTGACAGTCGTCAAAGGAAGTCGGTACTCTTATAAAATCCTGACAACTAATTTAACATCAGAATATCGTATCTCTTTGAGTTGCGGAGGTCAGATAGGCAGTCGCTCAAGTCGCGCACAAAATTGATATTCAGCTGCATCAAGTTAGTTTAGAAGCCGACCCCAACAAAAATGAGTTTGGGAAATAAGGCTAGGAGGATGATCTAGTCAATATTGATAAATTTCAAAGGTTCTAAACGGTACTAAAAAAGATTACAGTAATTCAGCGAGCTCCCATTTGGAGCTAACCATGGCGTTTTCATAAATGAGAATCATTAAGGAGAGTCGACTTAAATAACGTATCATGGTACCGTTTAGGCGTCCTCCATTTACTGGCTACTAAACGAAAACCATAAAAATACACATTAAAAGTCTTAGCCATCAAAATGTAAAGCTGAAAATTGAATGTAGAGGATTAATATTTATGGCATTGTAGTTTGTGCTGTCTGTGTCCCGTAATTCGAGGCTAGCTGCCTATTTGAGTGGAGGAGCCGCCCGCGCCGGGGTATTTTGTGTAACTGCTGCAATGCAACGTGATTACGTGAGGGTTAAACTGGGCTGCAATTTTATAAAGTCAATAGAAATAAGTGCTGAGTAGATAGAGTAGAGAGGTTTTATTGATATTTCTTTCGTGATCATTTTGAAAAAGTTATTTAGAGATCTTTAGTTTGTTGTTTAAAATATTTGGAGATTTGATTACAAAATAAATACTTACTATGGTATTGCAGTTGTAAGTTTACAAACAGTTGTGTTTACGCAAATCAGTAGTTTTTCCTGAGCTGTTTTGAGACTGACTCAATGTTGTTAATGTCTGACTGAATGTTATTATGCAAAAAAAAAACATTGGGCTGGCTGTTATAAATTTTGTAACGAAGGCCATAAAAATAAAAACACAAAAAAAAGAAATCACTTTTAAATTACTTCTTAAAATATCGGCCAGATAAATCAATTGAATGCATTCGGTGTTTTATGTCATATTAAAAGTAGAATGTGTACGTAGTACCTACCTCTATGGTTTTATTCGTCTACTTTTGTCTTAAAGCTCTAAGACTTGGGGTATTGAGTAACATTAAAATATACAATTTTAATCGATATTACAGGACAGGAGGAGCCTTTTACGGGCTCCATTTTATTATAATATTATGGCGACAGGGAAGGCTATCTATATCGCTTCAATTAACTGCATGTTTAGCATTCTATCATTATGCATGGACTATTCAATGCAGTTCTGTTAACGATGAGCTTCAGAGAATTGAAAATAAAAAGGTGTGAAACATACATAGTAATGAATGCACGTCTCATAGCAAGCGCCCGCGCATCGCCGCCGCTCTTCATAAATATTCTGTGGTTTGCAATGGAAACTGTTGATGTGTAAATGTTCCTTTTTTATAATAACTAGTGGGCCAGTGGTCGAAATTCAGCCGTAATTTATATAAATTATTTGAATATAATTAAATAAAATCGCCTTGATGTGATAAGACCGCCAAATTGTAGTTTTCTGTAGTAATAAGTATTGTGATCTGTAAATTATTTTGGTGTACAATAAAGAAGATTTATATTGTATTGTATTATACCTTTATCAATTTTAGCTTTCTGCACTTCTCCATATAAATTTTACGAGGATAAATCTCACACTCCTCGGTGCAAGCAATATACTTACAAAGTATATTGCTTACTCTTCACATGTAACTTGATCATTTAATTATTTAATTGTTTAGTATTCCCAAAATGAACCTCTGGTAAACCACAGGTTTATTTTGGGGGTTACACGACTGGTTTCGAACTCAATCGGTGTTCATTTCAGCGCGGATAAAACTCACATGAGAAAAGCCTAATAAAGTTATTTTCCTAAGTATTATTAGATACAATATTAATGTCGTAAAATTCTCCTCACAAGACATTTACCATAATTTGAACCATCCATGCATTGGATTACCCGCGAATTGGACTAACCACGAATTGGACCATCCGTTCATTGGACACTGTGGAAAATGGAGGAAATAAGAATTGGACCAACCAAAGTAAACGAGTCTCACGACTAAGATATCAGAACTTTCAAATTATTTATTAATTTTACTTTTAAGTTTAAATAATGACCGGACATTATTAATTAACGATATTTTATAAAGTAGTTTTAAAATTAAATATGAATTAATTTTACAACATAATTAATTTTGTTTACCTGCTTAAACATTATTTATTTAAATTTTAACATCTAATTTTTCATTTCACAAATTCACATTGGTTCTAAGAAGCAGAAGAAAATTATTAATTGGCTTCGAACAGGTTGCTGAAGTTAATGAATATTAAAAATTATAAATATTACACGTTTTTGTCGTTTTTATTCGATAAAACATATTTTTATAGGAAACGCGTGATTGGTTCTATGACTCCATGTGATTATAAATAGTATCACAGATAGGTTGTCGTTTCCCTTTCCCATGACTCACATTAGCTCATGAATTAAAAATTATCTAGTAGTGGTTGTAGTATGATAGTAGGTAAACAACCTAACGTAGTAATAATAACTATTTAGCAACTGTTTGTAAATCATACTTATTAATTAATTATTATCACGAAGTAAAAACTCTTTATGAAATAAAAAAAAATCTGGCCATAAAATCTTGATGAGCCATTTGGGTTTTTTTATTCCTTTTATATTTTTCTTTTTAGATGTTCAAATGTTTTGTGCCAGCCTGAACAGTTCGTCAAGTTAATAAAGAGTTTAACTTACTTAAAATTTTTCTCTAACAAGTTTTGTGACCATAAAATTATGAAACAAAGATAAATTAATTAAATACTTTTTTCTGGACTAAAAGTATGGATTTTCTACAAATATTGAAGCAATGAAAATTTACACACAGCTATATTTGTTAAAACTGTTATTTTTTTTTGTTATAGATATTAGACACTTACGTAGGTAGGTATATTGCGAATAGACCAACAACTTTTAGATAATGTAAACATGTAATTTATTCACTGGCAACACTTTGATAGCACGCGTAACTTCGTGTGCGTTTAAACGGTCACTAATACATGGCAATCAAACTATGTTGTAAAACATAGATATGTCAATGGTTATAGATACCATCGGCAGAGGATATAGTGTGGGCGGAGAGCGGAAAAGGTGTGCTCACATTCCTTTAAAAAAATACGTAAGTAAATATATCACTTTAGTGGTTTCTTTTAATTATTTTACTAAATATAGTATATTTACTGACTAAATTTGTCCTGGCCACCACGTT
Source organism: Protodeltote pygarga (assembly GCA_936450705.2). Lineage (NCBI taxonomy): Eukaryota > Metazoa > Arthropoda > Insecta > Lepidoptera > Noctuidae > Protodeltote > Protodeltote pygarga. The sequence continues at coordinate 847,347 of OW388264.2, read as the reverse complement.
ATGTTCTTGAATAACAACATAACGTGATAGCCAGGACGAATTTATTTCAAATCGAATTAAAAATAGTCAATTTTAAAATCTAATTTTGTAAACTCTCAAACTATAAGTCCTGACTTATTGCGGAACCTTAAAAAAGGACAAAAAAAAAGGATTTACTTAATTTTTAATACAGCCTATATTAGGATATGTGTTAAGGAGTTTAGGAACTCCTTAACACTTTGACTGCCAGACAGCAGACACAATGCAAATTCTATTGTTTGTCGGACACCATATTGTGTCCGTCATGGCGTGCTCGCGCTGGTAACAATAATATTTCTTTATAGCAAAAAGATATAGAATCGAATACAAACTATAATAGGTCTGCTAATAAGGTTTATTACTGTATAATGTTTAATAGATAAGACAAATAATTATGTGTATCATAGAGTAACTGCCGGTATGTTTTACAATTAATGTGGCAAAGATAATGTCAATAATACTAAGTAGAGTAGCTTTTAAACGTGTTTATTGAAAGATTGTAAGTATCTCTTTGAAGGTAGGGAGAAATAAACTATTGATAGTGTCTATGTCCTGTCCATTTATGTTGTTGTTAGAAGTATTATTAATTACCCATTAATATATTATATTACTGGAAATTAAAGTGATTTTAAAATTAGTTCAACAAAGACCTGTAATCACGCATTAGGTACTTAATGTAAAGTAAACTTAACCTTAAAACAGTTAAGATTATACCTAGTACCTACAGTGAGACTAATGATTTAAAAAATCAGATGGTTATGATTTTATCTTCTTTTGGAATGAGAAAACTAAACAACTTACCTACACCTTTGCTTACTTCCTGCTTTGTGAAGATCTTTGGCTCATATTATTTTTGACACAAGAAAAATTTATTCACTTGACATTTTAGAGGACCACACATATAACCTCTTTATGTTTTCGGCCTTGCAATCATGATTATTATTAATCATAAAAAAAATGTCACTCGAATTTAAAAACAAACAAGTAAGTACTTTTGTTTAATTTACAAACGGTCTTATATTTTGATTTGGTTAATTTATTTTTAATTAAAGAAACGTAGCACACATTAGGATTTTATCTGTATTGTAAATGCACTTATAGGTACACAATGTCACAATATACAAACATTAAATAATTATTTTGAGATTTAAATACAGCTGCACAGCAGCAGTAGTAACATTTTAACTTGTTGTTTCACTTGTGTATAGCTAGTTGCTATGGTAACTATCACACGATAATGACACGAAGAAAAAATATTTGACCAACTTGACCAACTAACTTTTTCTGGATTATTTTAATCATTATCATCGAACAGAATCGTTATTCACCCTATTTTAATACGATGTCACTGACAGATTAGTTAAACTTTAGAATATCGTATCCCTTTGGATTGCGGAGGTCAGTTAGGTAGTCGCTCCGTAGAAAACTTATATTCAGCTGCATCTGGTTATATTAGAAGCCGACCCCAACAAAGTTTGGGAATAATAAGGCTACGAGGATGGTACTATCAGATTAGTTAATTAAGTAAACTGATATAAACAATGTTGTTTAAAAAAATCTTCAGTTCAAGTCAGAGCGACTATCATAAGCAAAAGGATAGTGTTTATAATGTTCATTATATTTTAATTACCCAAGTAATTTGTTTTTACATTTAGGGTAAGAGAAGGTAGTGGAAATGTGACAAAGACAGATAATATTCAATACCCAAGTTATTCTTCTGAAAACAGTTACGTAAAAACGCTACCCGCTACCTCTCAACATTGTCCATTCCTTACATTGTAAACAATCAGCAATTATGTCCGCTCCAGTGGCTCTGCCCAGCCCTTCCGCTGCTAAACGTCTTGAGGATACGCTAATAAGTCAACCACTTTATTGTCTTGTACTTGATACTGTGAACATGCAGGTTTTAATGCTTGGTTACAGTAATAGCGTGCAGCGTGCGTTTGCGCAGCATGCTATTGTTTTTACCAGACAAAAAAATTGGCTGAGAATAAAATCAAAAATTTAGCACAAATAACAATCAGTGGAATTATGCATTTTTTTAAACGTGTGGAAAACCCTTTGACCGAGGACTGGTAAGGGGGTTAATTCGACTCGCACGGACTAAAAACCACACGGAGTTCCTCCACGAACCTCTGGGCTTTTCATTTGCTCTAAAATTAATTTAAAGGTCAAGGAAAAAAGTTTTTTACGTAAAATTTACCATCAGTAATAATTTTAGCTTTTTTGCAGACCTCTTAACTTTACTAATGTTATGATATATTACAATAACGTCATTGGTCTCACAGGTTGCTCAGCAAGTGGTTCACTTTTCGATTTGCAGGTTGGAAAATAAATTACATTCATCAACAACTAAAAGCTGAGGTTAAGATTTCGTGCCGCCTTAGGATTTTACTTCATTTTTATTGGCAATATAATAATGGTTAAAAAATACAACCATGTGACAGATAGACGGACATATATCCAGTTAGCACCCTAAACCCAAAGTTAGGTACAGAACAAAAAGGAAGCTTTCTGAAGTTCTTATACTAACCGTATCTCAACAAGTTGAGAGCAATAAATACTAATGTTTATGTGGTCTGTTCTTCCGTCCGTCGCACCCACCGCGCCTCACCTACATTCGCACATCTGTCGCTGAGTTACAACCTTAATGCTGTGTATGTACTGACACCGAAAAGCGGAAAAGTATATCATTAGACACCGGACTATATGCAACATAAAAAGATTGAAATATGTAAAAAAATGCTTAAGACATGCATGAAAAGTGAAAAAATATGCAACATAATTTCGATAGTAAGATTGTGACATGATGGTGTCTCTCCTGACCGCGATATTATAGTGCACACGTGTGCAAACACTGGTGCACTCTCTATTCCTTCAGTCTCGTAATCCGATGAGATGGCTATCCGACACGATCGGAGAAAGATCAGGCGTAAGACCAACGGCTTTACGTGATTTTAAGGCACGGAGCAAGTGATAAATTATTTATAATATATAATGCACATAACTTACGAAAAGTCAGAGGTGCGTGTCACGGGTTCACCTTTAAGACCTCTGACTCGGCAGTCAATGCCCATAGCACTAGGATGTGACGACGATAGTGAATTAACTCATAAGCATATAATAATTATATATATGCTAGTGTATATAATCCGGTCTTTATTATTTACATGACACATATGGATTTTCTTCTACTTTCCTAAAAATTTCGTCACAATCGATGGCTAGCTGAGTTATAAGGCTCTAGCTATGGCTTACGGCCATTGTAAAATTATAAGATCCGGTTTTGCCAAAAGGCTACTAGCCCTAAAAACCGTTAGACTTGTAGTTCTTCCATTTGTGGACCAGGTGTCACTATGGTATGCTACACAAATAGAGAGATGAACGTAAAAGTATAAATAACAGGTATTTTATAGGTCCAGTTGTAGCGAACAGGGCACCATGGTTCCTGGATATCATACGACCGGAATGCTTAGGTATGTACTTGGTTTTTTTATTACACTTTACAGACTTCTAAAAGAAGATTTTTTGTAGTTCGAAGTTTTTTTTTACCCGACTGCCAGGAAGGGTTGTTTTTCGCGCGTATCTTGTATGTATATTTCTTTACTTAGAAATTAGTAAGGACTGCGATTTTTCTTTAGAGGGCTGATTTGAAAAATTAATTTTTTGGTTTGATTGTAGTGGTACACATGTTGGTCCCATAATATAAATATTGACATGATCTGATGATGTACTTCGGTGATTTTACAAAAACCCTAGTTAAGTTTGCAATTTAGTTTGTATGCTTTGATGTTTAATAAAATAGGTTAACCATAAAGAAATAAATATGTCCTTCTGCCTTCTCGATCAGGCACGGAGCCAACGTCTTTACGTGCTCACTGAGGTACGGAGCAGGTGATAATTAATTAATATGAAGTGAAAAGTCAGAGGACCTCTGACAGTCAGTCATACTTCCTACCACTGCATAAAAAGTTAACACTATCAATATTGCTATTATAGTTTCAGGGGCTCTACTCCGAAAATCGAACAACGATGTTTCGGATCGGAACGTAATAATGAAGGCCATCAAACACAATCCTTACCAAATTACCACTGTTTAATTGTACTTAGTGCTTTCATCTGTCGTTTCGTTACAAATCCATAAAAAAAACCAATCTATTAGAAGGTAATTTAACGAACAAACATGCAATCCGACAATCGAAGCTTCGTTTGAATTTCGGAGTAGACCCCCTGTAGGTACCGCTCAAACATACGCGTTCTGTGTGTGGGGCGAAAATGTGCATCTATGGTTAAAGAAAGTACCATCCTGTCGGGAACAATCCCGCATTCTTCTCCGGTTAATTGTCACAGATACATTATTCATGACATCTAGGCAGCTATGGGTTCCGGATAACGACAGCCTACACCGCTACCTTTTAAAGATTCCTAGGATAACTGCGTGTCCGGTCTAGATTTCCTTTTTCCTTTATCTAGCTTAATGGTTATTGTGGTTATAATTCGAAATGAACTGTTACTTTCCTGGTTGGTTGGTTGCTGAGTGGTTGTAACTACAGTCAATAAACGGTAGTTGTTGGACACATCTTTATTTTAACTATACAGGGTTATTAGTAAAACACCAGCATCCTTAAAAAGGGTTAATAAACTCATCATTATGAACAACTTTTACTATGGGACCAACCCTGAAATCACAAAAAAAATCAGCTGTTCAATACATTTTGTTGAGTCATGTGAACATAAATGAATGGAACAGCTGATTTTTTTTTTGCGATTTCAGGGTCGGTCCCATAGTAAAAGTTGTTCATAATTTTTATGATTAATAACCCCTTTTAAGGATGCCTGTGTTTTACAAATAACCCTGTATAATCCTTCAGACGGATTTCAGCCACAGCAGCCAATCTTAACGAAAGCAAGCTAACTCTTCTTCTACTTCATCGAATGGTTGATGAACAATATGGTGTCAGAGTTTAAACCCTTAGGCCCCTGACACCGACCGACCAACTGACCGTTGTACACTTTCAAGTATGCTGGTTTCCTCACATTGTTTTTCCTCACCGATTTAGCAAATGATAAATAATTTTATCGCTTGCTAAATGGCCGAGGCTCATCCCAGCCGACTGTTGATAATTAAGATTTTGCTAGCAATTATTTTGAATGAGCTAAGAAGCATGCAAAATAACACTTGGATCTATTGAATGCGGCTCTACAAAGGCAACAGGTCACAAATGGCCTATTTAAAACTTGACCTTTTCATAATTATACCGAGAGTTTCTCGGTTTATCTTATACGTCAGTTCCATAGACAATCCGTAAACCGACATGTGAAACATAAATCACATACCATAAACCTAACAGGAATTTCAAAACTCTCGTCTCTAAGAGACAATTTAAATATCGCATCATTGTTTTTACCTATCATATTCATAGACAAGTCTTCCGCATAGGTACGCATGCGCTCGCACAGGTATTTTAATGAGTTTTTTTACGCCACATTGTAAGAATGGGTTTCTTTGACGCGTATGCGTTGCGTAAATCGATCATTCGATGATCTATTTGTCATTGTTCTAAGATCTATTGGTGTTATGGTATGAACTGACAGAAAAAAATATTGACTTACCCTTGCTATTTTCATTAACCACAAAAAATTACAAATTTCACTTTCACAATACACTTGTTTTAGTAAAAAGTGTGTGTGTATTTACAGCCACTGTGTAATCATTATCATCAACTAATTAACTTCGTGTGTGGTTTGTAACTGATAATTATTAGAGTGAAACATTGCGAGAAACAACGAAGAATTTAAATTAATTGCTGTTTGGTTCACAGACACCTAGTTGTACAGTCAACCGCAAATCAGTGGTAACAATTTGACATTAACAGCACCCTTATTACGTAGCAGTAAAGGCCATTTTTGTAGTTCAGTGTCACTACTGTCATACGGTTGACTGTACCTAACTACTTACTATTGCGCGACCTTTGTATAGAGTGTACTTGCGTATTCATACCAAAATCATTGACATTGATCTACCTGATTAAAGTAGCAACAATATTGTAATATTAGGTGCTTCTAAATTATCTGCCACGGCTGCAATGGGAGATAATGGTGCTGATTCTCTTGTATATCTAGCTAAACTAATTTTAGTCTATCTATATCTCTTTCTAATAAACACCATCGAAAAAGGACAGCAAATAATTAGAGCTGTCAAATTAGTCTACGTCCTTGCAATTAGACTAGACCTCTATGACATGCCAACTAAATTCTCGTTGATATCACGCAAATGGACTAGTTTGACAGTTCTAAAAATCTTCTATTCTTTTCTAATTATCTCTGTTAGAACGAGAGATGGTGAGTCTAGTTTAGAGCGTGTGCAAGAGAATTAGCACCATTATTGGTTATTTATATTACAATAGTGAAGTATTTTTTTTTATCTAACGTCTATTTTTTTTTCTTTTGCCTGCGTTTTATTGCGTAGGTCTTATTCTGCTCCACGCTCCAATTTTTTTTTACTGTTCCGGGGTACGAAATTTCTTCACTATTGTAATCTATATACCCAATACTTTCTCCCATTGCAACCGTGGCAGATAATTTAGAAGCACATTATATAACTCATCCGTGAAGCAACTTGAACGCAACATGGCCTGGCAGATTCTTTGAAAATTATCTATACTGTTTAAAAAAAAGTTACCAACTCAAACTTGCCTGCATAAATGTGACGTAAACTGACAGTTATCATAATAACCGTTGTCTAATGGTTCGGTTAATTCCATTGGTTCTCGTCGTTTATGGGAACTGTGTCTAAGAACAATGGGAACTTATGAGAGAGTCACCGTTACATCTTAAAATACTTACTTTTGGTTAACATAACAATGTAAAGCCAGGACCGTATAGTTTCTAAGGTAAAACAGATCATAGAGGTGTCTATAACAGGAGGAGGAGCCGATAATAAATAAAATAATCTGCATCAGGCTTCCCCCCCCCCCTCCCGCTACGCCCACGGTCAGTTACAACACAAAGTTGCTCAGACACATGTAATTGATCCCCAGTATTTTAAGACAGACCACAGATTACAGAATGCAAGTTATTAATCTGTGCATATGATATCTATACAGGTTTTAAGTATTTAGAAAGCGAAAGGGTAAGTGTGTCGTATACTTGTCGTATAAGTAAAAGTCATGTAGGAATCGGATCAAATGAGGCTGAAAACTTTTATGAGAAGAATTTTATTTGTTTTAGAAATTTTATATAATCTTTCTTTTAAAACGTAGCCTTGCACTCAGATTTTTATTTTTGATTGCCTTGTTGCGATTAGACCACCAAATTGTATTTTTCTGTAGTACCTAATAATAAGTACCTATTGTAATTTGTACATTGTTTTGGTGTACAATGAAGAAGATTTGTAGGTATTGTATTTTTTCCTGTATCATGGACGCAGTAACCTAATAATATATTTTTATTTTAATAATGCACAAACACCCAGACCGGAACAAATTACATCTCAAAATTTAAAATAAACTTTAAAAAAGAGCCAATCTTAATAAACTCTTACTTTTATCGCATGTTTTTTCATCTTGTTTAAAACACGAATTTCATCTAATTAATTACAGCATTTGCTGCATTCAAAACACCAAGTATACGATCAAACTATTATCCATAAAAAACGTTTTAACAAATTAATATTTATAGCATATATTTCATACGTTGAATCTTAAAGAACTGCGCTAACTTTACGATTTGAAATACTTATGCAAAATAACTTTTTGTTAGTCAGAGCGCGAATGGAATGCGTGTGTGAATGAATAATTTATCTTTATATATAATATAAATAAATTATTACTATACAATATCTACTGCAACATTACCTATTGTTTCCTTTCTTGTTCTTGAGCATAACATACGCCCTGATAGCCTGCATGACCGTCGACTGACAAGTCAGAGGTCTCGAATTCGATCCAAAGGCGCGCAAATCTGACTTTTCGTAAGTTAATTTTAAGTTAAGTTAAAATTTTAAAACGGTGAGGAAAAACATCGTGATGAAACCAGCACACCTGAGAGATTTTTCAATGGTGTGTAAAGCCATGTCAGCGGCCTACGGGCGGTTTAAACTCTGACACCAGGTTGTTCATTAACCACTCAGTTAATTTCTAATTTTAGAAATTAAATACGTTGTAGACTGACAATTATAACCACACCTATTCTTTCAAAATACAATATGGCTACAAAATTTTATTACATTTTATAATAGCTATAGACCATACCTAAACAAACAATTTGAAAATAACACTTAATTTGAGATGTCTATAAATTAGTTTAATAGCGAAATCTGACACGAAACATTAAGATTAGTTCGAACTACACAATAAAACCGGCGAGCCTTGAGAGTTGAGACTCGTGTGCTCTTAGCCGAAACAAATAAATGTTTAAAATGTTAAATTTACAACTTAATTGGTTTTACGGCCCGATATCAGTTACGGTGTGTTTAAATTATACTTAATTTATAGCTTAACTTACGTGTTTAAAAATATATATTTATGTCAATTAAAAATTATTGGTTAAATTGAAGGTGGATCCCGGAAGCGAGTTGGGCTCTTTATACCTATGTAAGAAATTCAAAAATCAGTAAAAAAAACTTAATGTTTTCATGAATTATTAAAGTCAAGTCACGCATTTATGCAAAAGGTCGTTGAAAATAAAATAGAAACTCATTGAAAATTCAATTAGGTGAAACTAATTTTTGTAACTGCACAAACCAACTAATGTCAAAAGACATCAACGCATGAAACTACACCTTTTAAATTTATTATTTTTTGTAAAAATTGTCATTGCCTGAATTTCCCACCCTGGTAATTTCCAACCAGTAAAAAAAACTGGAGAGTTTCTGCGACTTACAAACCAATTTTTTCTCTTAGAAGAATACAGATTGTATTGCTTAAATCACAGTCTTTTTATTATGAAAAAGTCAAGTAACTATTATGAAAATCTATGTATGCAATGTAATGCACTGTGGATAGCCAAAGATTTTTTTTTAAACACTATTTAAGTAATTTTACCAGTCTTACCAAGGGGTATCGTGTAACCCAGTATAGGTTGTGGAGGTCTGATAGGCAGTCTCTCCATGTAAAACAATGATATTCAGCTGCATCCGGTAAGACTGGGAGCCGACCCCAACATAGTTGGGAAAAGGCTAGGCAGATGATGATTTAAGTAATTTTAAATTACCGTAGACTTTTTAAGGGCTTATACAACACCATTTAGCTATCACATAAAAGATCTGCATCTGTCTGATTTCGACTATTAATAAGTGCCGTTATTAATGGTCTATAAGAAAAAAAAATGTTGAGTTTGAACGCACACAAATAAGGTACTATGTTTTATAATAATGTTGGTCTTAAGAGTCACGACATGACCGACGCGACGGACTCACGTAGAGTATTAGTTCGTCCGCTCGATGATCCGACTCGTTAATTACTGGCTGGTGCATTTGTTATTACTAGGGCTGTCACAAATAGGAAAAAAGGGTTGAAAATCTAAAGTTATTAAATGTACCAAAATATTATAACATTTAGTATTTAGATCTGCACTTGCGGTACAGGAGAAAATTCTTGAGTCTTTGAGATTTATTTAAAACTAGCTGATCTTCGCCCCGTGAATGTAATTTTACCTGACCGCAGCGCAACCTAACGAGTCCAGTTGTAAATATAAACCATCCAAGGACCCACTCAAACCCCCACCCAGATATCCATTCAATTGGAAAAAGATTTTTCCAAATCAGTTCATAAATGAGCGAGTTCTGTGGTCTTCATCTTAGCGTGTCGATGACAATCTAAATTGTGTCAGCCCAGAACTGGGCTACCTTCAGTAGCGTCCATCAGTTCCTGTAATGGTCCAGTTTCTGTGGTAACAAACAAAAAAAAATGCAATCGAATTGAGCACCTCCTCCTTTTTTGAGTCGGTTAAAAATCAATCCAGCCACTTTTAGTCATGCGCGAACAGACATTTTTGGTAATTGTCTTAATCTTAATTAAAAGGTTAAATTTGCTTCACTAGCCTTATTGCAATGCGTTGGACTTACAACCCTAGCTTGTTCTTAGATGAGAAAATATTTTTAAGCATGTCCAAAGGAATGTGGTCCAGTTATTAATGACCTTAATATTTTATAATTATTACAAAGCTTAATGTCTGTTTTGATCGTTCATTATGAAATAACATTAGATTTGACTCCCATAGTCTCATACCATGGTTATGGTGGGTTGGGAAAAATATCTATATATCGTTATGAATATTTTGTTAGTTTTTTTATTTATTTATTTTTAAACTTTATTGAGTAGGTAATAATAGCCTTTAATAAGTTTTTATAACAATTGATTTCCTTTTATTATATCGGATTTACTTTTGTAAGTTTAAATCATAACCCTCCTTTCCTTCCTTTTTGTAGTTGGTTAACATTTTTCGTATCGATGACACAAATATGCAATCGCTTTACCGCTATGCGAAACATGTGGTCAAAATTAATATTGTATGTTGTAAAAAGCATCAATCTGAAGATTTTACCCATGATAACAGCAATGTTTTCAACAGCTCCAATTACAATCTATAAACCTGAGTTATTATGCTAATCATTAATTTTATGCAAGTGCTAAAACACATTATTATACAATGCTAAAGTGGATCTGATTACCCTTTTTGCTATGGTTTGAGAATTTATAACGGCAGAAAAGTCTCTAATCTCTTATGGCACATCACATAGATTGCGACCTATTCGCTTTCATAAAAATAAATTACATAATGGCCTATTAGGTCGAGCCTCGAAAAACATCTTAGGGGTCTCTCGTTAGGCAGCTGGATTGCCTGGCGCAGAAGGCAGCAGACATGGCGTAAATTGAGGAGGTTCGTCTCTCTGGAGTCCTAACCACCGGTAGCTTGGAGCCTGTTTTCGTTGATAAAAATATAATAGTGTGATGAATGAGAAATAAATATAGATGATAAATATAAAAGCCTTTAATATATCTTGCGTTAGATATTATGTATAGGTACAGTAAAGAAAAAAAAATGGTTAATCATTTTGTCGCGATACTCCAAAAATACATACTTATTTTGTTATTTTTCTTATATTTTGGATATTAACTAATAGCTATATTAATTCAATATTATTGAAAGGACTCAAAAAACATAAACAAATACCTATTTAATCATTGAAAATAGTACCAAATACAAGGTATATCTATACATATAATAAAATCGTAACGAAGTATGTATGTAATTGATTGGCGCGAAAACTACTGGACAGATTTAGTTGAAATTCGGCAAATATACTTTTTAAATTCTTGGTCAACTTATAGGGTATAAATTATCACGTTTATAATTATGGGGGATGAGCAGTATTGTAGTAAGCAGCGTATTTCTAGAATTTGCTGCAGAATTGTTGTTGTTGTTGGGAAAAATATTATTAAATTTCAATTTACAAAATATTATCACGCTATATCCACAAGGAGCTAAACATTACATAACATAACATAATAATATCTTTTAGGAACGATTATTTTGTCTACATGTCAACAGACTTCATAGTCTTCCGGTCGGGCGAACGCCTTGGAAGTGTAAGGCTTTGGGTTCGATCCCCAGTTCCGCAAACTTTTTGTGGATTCTTTTGTATTTTTTTTGTCATTTAAATTAATATGTATTTTTGTGGTATTTCATTCTTAATGACTTTTATTACTTACCGGCTGAAACCCGAAGGAAACATGCTTTTTAATAATTTTTCAACTTATAAAAAACGTATATGCAACGAGGTATGGAAGGATCGTAGCAAGTGGAAATCCGTTGTCTCTGCCTACCCCTCTGGGAAACAGGCGTGAGTCTATGTATGTACGTATGTAAAAAACGTCACCACTTTAATTTGAAACATTTATAAAATTTATATTATTTAAAACATAGTGTTCTAGATGGCGTTAGAGTGTATTTAGATCAGCGGAATTCTTTTTTAAATATTTCAATTTGAAACCCGAAGGAAGCAACGCGCATCGTGTGGGATTATACTTTAAAAAATTTCAGCTTATAAAAAAAATCCGCTTTAATTTGAAGCATTAAAATTATTATTATTTAAAACATAATGTTTCCTTTTTCTTAACTAGATGGCGTTAGGAGTCGATTTAAATCTGAGGAAAAATATTTTTCTTGGATACTCCTGATGGGACAGGAAAAATATTTATAACCACTGGCATCCTTGCAGGGAGGCAGGGCAAAATTACAATTGCAGTAGCGTCTTCGGCGATTACTGCCACGTTGTTTTCTGGTGACAAAACAGCGCACACCATGTTTAGGATTCCCATCAATTTACAGAGCAACGAAACACCTGTTTGTGATGTGTCACGAAATAGTGACAAGGCAGGCATTTGCTTAAGAATTGTTCTTTGATCGTATGATGGGATGAATGTATAATGGCAAACAGAAAAGCAGTTGATGCGGTACACAGAACTCTAAAAGACATCCGTAGGAACCAACACATAATGGGTGGTGTCACAGTTATGTTCAGCGGCAATTTCCACTGAACGCTGCCTGTGGTGACGCGAGGAACTGGGGCTGATGAGGTGAATGGTTCTTTGAAACGATTATTTTTATGATCCTGTATTCATAAGTTGAGCTTGCCAATAATTATGGGCGGCTGAGTAGGAATCCACATGCTCAAGAATTTTCCAACTCAAAACGCCCAAAAATAATCAAGCTGCAGCAATCAACGAATGCATTCTTTTATAAATGAAAGGGAATGAAGTGTATTACACATTTATAAACACTGTTGTCAATCAAGATGACGCCACTCATTATTCTGTAAAATTCCTGAATTCCCTCACTGCAAGTGGACTTCCGACGGACGTCATTAAGTTGAAGGTCGGTGTCCCGATTATGCTTCTTCGGAACTTAACGCCTTTGAAATTGTGTAAAGGGACCCAGAAAATGATGGCCTGATGGCTTAATGTAAATTATCTGCAAATCATCAAGGCGCAAATTCTAACGGGTTTCGGTATTGGCGAGACAGTGTTTACACCATGTACCACTAATTCTCCACATTTATCCCTTTCAATTTAAGCGAGTGTAGTTTCCTGTGGCCGTTTGTTTCGCCATGAGAAGTCTGCGAGTGTCGATCTCAGGACTAGCTTCTCCTCACATAGACTGTATGTCGTTTGCTCTCGGGTCACCAGTCCTGACTCTCTGTACATTTTAGCTCCCGAGAGCAAAACTACAAACAAAGTAATCTGTATGTTTTTCTAAATATCCTGGTTCGGATTTGATATTGATACGAAACTTTTGTTCTTTTACATAGGTTTTTCGCTTTATTAGGTCAGAAATTATGCAATAAAATATGCGAAGCGCACTTATAACTTTTTCTTTTGCCCTATACATTAGTAAGACTTAAATATAAAACTAATCTTTGTTGGAATAATTGCTCTCAAATGTGCAAAACATACACAATACAATAGGTATATTTAAAAAAATCTCTCATTCTCTCCTGTACAATAATTATTCCCACATGATAGTGGGGTCTGCTTTTCGGGTTTTTCGCTTCCCCTTCGCTCTATCCATTGCATCGTCCTGGATAATGTTTAATGGCAATATATAATGTTTTCAATAATAAATATTTTGGATAATTTAAATGTTTATGCACATGTTTTGCTTAATAAGAAACTCGCAAAAACAACTGACTTGGGCGGACTTGAACTGTCATATCATAACATTACTAATCTGCACTAATAAAAGTTTGTGAAGATGTTTGTTACCTAAACATTTTTGATTTGAATAGAACTCGGTAAACATAAAAACCATATTTCCTGGATTAACAAAAAATATAAATTTTATCCTGGTTCAACATCCACGCGGGCGAAGCTGCGGGCAAAAGCTAGTTATATATAAAATAATAATAATAATAAAAATAATAAAATATATAATTCAAACGCCACATTATCAACTTCAATGACATTTACCTACAGTTTAAGAGAATACGTGGAACATTAATGTTTAGTTCCGACCACACGCGATCACATAACCACATGTTGTATAGTCACACTCGGTAACGGTAAACCATCGTACCGTCAACCTACCTACTATGAGCTATGGTAACGTATGGTAAGCCCGTGGGCGAACACCATTATATCTAGGGTTGTAACATTTTTGGTAAAGTAAGAGTACTACATTTACGTAGTAGTAGTAAGCATTACATTTGAATACTACATTCGTGTTTTGGGAGTGTGTGAAGTGTTAATTTATTTTTTATTCTTGATTATGTACTTTCTTTTTAATTGATGATTTAAACAATGTTTCTGTGTTCAGCTTTGCAGTCGATGTTTTTAAGTTGAAATAGACGATCAGCTCGTTCTTTACTAAGCCAATGACCATGAATAGGTAGAGAGAAATAAAAGTATACAACTAATTTGAAAAGACCTACTACCTAACGTTTATTATTAAAGTACATATTATGTGGCAACCCTAATTGTAACACTCAGATTTATCGCAACTCGCAACACCGATTTCGGATAGAAACTTAGAATTCGTGATGTTTGTCTAAAATGTATTTATGACATAAATAGAAACACGTTTTATGTTATTGTTATGTTATTAGTGTTGTTGGAAGTAACAGTTTCTTGGAAGATTCTCTTGATTAGGTTTTCGACAAATTATTACAAAATTGCAGATCTTATAGGAAAAATATCTTTACCATCTTTGTTCCTTGGACATTATAGGGTTGTCCTTGTCACAACAGCTATCTCTACAATCATTATATTTTCTATTAATTCTACATCGAAAACCAAACTTTTTACGGTCTTGTTTTTTTGTATGTAAAATAAGCAGGTCTCTGAGTTATTTTTTATTTCTTTTGTACACAATAATGGCATTTTCATTATTTAAAAAACTTCCTAAATGAATATAGAGAAAAAAAAATTCTGCTAATTTCCAAGTTGTATTGGGCGGAAATTATAGAGAGTGACATTATGGCCATAATTATTGTAAATTCTGAATCCGTGTTCGTCAAGCGGTCTGATATTTGAGACAACAACTGACATTATAATATTACAGAAACACGTCACATAGGGACCAAATTTTAAATTTAACTAAAAATATGGGATTAATAAAAATACCTTTTAACGAAACAGAAGGCCTTACCCACTTTTTCCGCTGTCCCAACTATAGACACAATAGAAAGAACAATAGCATGAATTAAATGTGATTCACGGAACAGGGAAAAGTTTAATTGGAACCAATCGAGAGTACACGTCGGCGGACAAACAAAAAAAAAGCATCGGATTGATAACAACCTTCTTTTTGGAAAGCGATAAAAATGGCCGCGAGTTTAAGATAATATAAGCTAGATTCCAAATATTTTAAAAATAATTAACTCAGGTTTAGATAGGAATTCCTTTTAATCATCTTTTAAACTCCAAAAGCCTGCGTACCCGTTAAATTAATCTATTGTTTTTATACACACAAAACTAAACGGATGTTACGTCCGAGTTCCGACCGCCTCTGTTGTATAATGTTGACTTTCTATTCTCCATGTGTTATGTATAAGGCTATTTAATCTACATCCAACATAGAATATCTACAAATATTTTCACGGCCCTTTTAAATAATTAAAAAAAAATAGGTACACATTTTTATTAAGTATTTATGCATACTATGCGAATACTTAAGTTTGATATTTACTGGAAAAGTAACAAACTTAGCAAAGTTGGACTTGCTAGCCTTCTAAGTATTCTCTACAAGGGGTGGTTTTAACTACTGTCTGAGATGGTTTGACCATTGAATGTGGAAGAGAATTTCGACAGCACAGACAGGGTTAAGCATAGCTTAGTGTCAGAACGTCTGGAGGCTTTATCACGGGTTCAAATCTCGCTTGTAATCAATTTGAATTTTCTCAGAATTCGATACGACACAGGATACGAGAATATCTATACGAGGGTACTATGGCTTGAGGTAGAAAGTAACTAAAGATTTTTACCAGCAATCTGCAGTAATAACAATAAAAACATTTAATGATACTCAACGTAATAGTTTCATACTACAACAAAAAGTAAATTACGTAAGAATGTATTGAAATTTAAATTCAATTACCTACATGGCCACCGGATGTTCAGTTGCAAGTTTTATTTAATTAAAATGGAGTCCCTGCTAACTCCGAACTCATTTTGTTGGAGTTTTTGTACCGAAACTAATTGTAATTTGAATAGAATCCCAGTAATGATTGATATTAGAGGTACTAAACAAATATGGTGTTGTAATTTGTGTTTAGATTGACTCCGAGGTCGTGGCGAGGTCATATTTTTTGTGTGCTACTGTGAGATGGTAATATTATGGTGGCTTTGTGTTGTAGAACTTTATTTTTTCTATTTGCATGCGATACTAGTAACATTTTCGAGTACAAAACACAACAATACGAACATACTTTTACATTGCGCTGATCTAGATAATGCTTTCAATTAAAAGTGACCACACTACCACAGCGTGCTCAAAAATTATATAAATTAGATAAGTAAAACTAAGCGAATATACTCGTAGTAATGACTAATCTAAAAAGGTCCTATCTTCTGGTAGCTTCAGCCAGAACTGGTTACTACCTACTACCTATCCACTGGATAAAGCCTTGCTACCAAGCGACATTATATTTTCTGGCATATTGTTCGGTGAAACCTGCTACTGCTGCCTACTGCGTATACTGCCACTGCTGCTGCGGGATGGGACTGGATGTTACCGTAAGTTCCGTTATCCTGATTTAAAGGCAGATATGCACTATCGTAGACCACATCATTGCTTACCAGTCCGTGTTCCAAAACTTGCCATTTTTTTTAATTAAAAAAATTAGAGCAATAAAAGGTAATGAGTCCAATATTATAAAGTTATTTAATCATTGGTAGTGTCCACAAAGCTTAAAAATACTTAAAAGGACTACTTAAAAATATCCCAACCCTATATCGCTATCGCAAAGCCTAGGTTGCTTCATAAAGCCTGATCGGCATTGTCTGATGGTCGATAGCCCGGAGCCCTGGGGTCACGGGTTAATTGCCCCCACGGCTATCTACCCATCGCTGTATGGGAACATTACTTATGATCGATTGTTCTTCAAGAATGTGGATGATCGTGTGAAATTGGGGAAAAACTTTATGGACATTTCATATGTAATTGAAGGTAGCTTTCTACTTAATGCTTTGCGTTTTCGATTCTCATATATTTTATGAACAAATTTTATGATGCAGGTAAGGATGCAGCTTAATGAATCGCAATGTTTTTGCATCTAGCAGGTATATTTTACTGTTCTCAGGTTATAAAAAGCCATCCATTATTTCCAATATTTAAGAGGAACTACATTATCGAGCTCTTCATTTCGTGTAAAAATTTTGCCGTTTGCCGCTTTGATTCACGTTCCGTTGCATGCAGCGAGTAGTAGTAGTAGTACGTACGTACGTTTTTTTTATCACAATCTGTTGTCAACATGGCTTTAGTTACATTCGTAACTATCCGGATACAAAATACAAGAAAACACGCCTACTGACATCTAGTACTAGAATTACTTATCTTTTCTTGTGTAAAAGTGTTTCGTAAACGAATTTGAAAAGCCATTGGAGTAATTAAAAAAATTAACTGCCTACCTCCCTGAAAGTCATTAAATATGTGGTACTCTTAGACCTTACATATTTCACGCAACAAAAGTATAAGTAATTCTAGTCTTTTTAGTCAATACTGTAAATGGTTGGCTAAATAAAAGTGTTTTGTACATTACTGTGTACATACACATCTTATCTTCATCAAGACCATAAAATTATCCTCAACAGGTATTTCTTTTCAGCGCGAACAAATACGGGGGACATAACGACCTTACTTGTAAACTACACCACACCGCACCGCAGTCAGTAATAACAATCAATTGAACTTAAGTACAAATAACTTAAGTCACACTTGAGACGGTATGGAGGATCCCCGACATCCTTGCTGAGTAATAAAAATGCGATAAAACAAAATAGACTACTGCGATTCATTTAAGTTTATTATAAGTTAAGCTAAGTTATTGGGGACCTATTACATATACATTTATTATATTACATACATAAATAGTGCACTTAAACTGAGATCTGAAATGACTATTCTTAGTTACTTTACTTAGATTTAACTTATGTAAAACTTAACATACTCACGCCTGTATTCTGTGTAGTACAGTCACCTACGTTTCGCCGACTATAAGTCCCATGTAACAGGGAGCGAGCCTATTGCCAAACGGGGACAATGCCAGACTCCGAGCTGCTACTGAGAATTTCCTAATAGAAAAACCCAATAACACTTTGTCCGACCCGGGGATCGAAACCAGGACTTCGTGCTTAGCAGTCGCGCTTCTACAACACCAACGAGGTAGACACGTAAAACTTGTGAAAATAATATAAAAATTGATAGGTTTATGGTTATTAGTATTAGGATTTTTGTTTATCCTTTTAAATAAAGTTAAGTTACATTACGAGAAGTATGATAAGGGCATGACACCTATAACTTGGGACCATAAACAACATTAAAGTTGTCAAAACGGCCCACTACTTTGGGAAGTGGGTAAAAAAAAATTCTCGTCGTTATTTATACACCACCTTCGCAGTGTCAAACAAAGTCAAAGCATAATGAAACCCTACAAAAGTCAGGAACAAGCCAACAACAAGTCTGAATACAAAACGCCGCGCCTGCGCCTACGTCGGCTTTATTCTAGTTTTAATTAATTGCATGCACAATGCCACGATCTGATCGCTACCGCAGCGGGAAATGTACTTTGATTGGAGAAACAAATGATTGCTTCCATGGAGTTTTGGAAGTAATTGGGGCCTGGGGTTAAAGGGCTTTTGTTGTGGAGTAATGAATAAAGAGGAAGGAAGTTAATTCAGAGCTCCCGACTACAATATTTTTAGACTATTGTTTTACTCGCGAATTCATCTGCCATATATCAGATTTTACCTCAGCTCAATTTTCAACTGTATTACTCAGGAGGAGTCAGGGATAGTGTAGTTTTTTAAGAGATTACTTCAATTACTGCCGCCTATTGTATGTTCGGTGAAACATGTCTAAAGGATGGGGCTGTATCATACCGTTCAACTTCCGTCCTCTCCTTCCGTTTTAAAGGCAGGTGTGCTTCATCATAGACCACATCGCTTACCATCAGGTAGGCGAGTGATCAAACACATCATTGAATATAATTGAAAAATATAATTAAAAAAATTAAAAATCCGATTCAGAAATGTTCATTTTCTTTTAGTTCTAACACTCGTACAAGTCACCTTTCAAATAAAAAAAAATCAAAATCGGTTTATCCATTTGGGAACTATTTTATGCCACAGGAACTCAGATACACAGATACATACCTTAAACTTGTAAGTATTATCCCTTTTTTTCGTCGGAGGATAAAAAATACCTAATACGTACTATAAAAAAGCGATCAAAGATAATTCTAAGCAAGCTCGCGCGATCTTAGACCAAATTTCTAGTCTCTACGCTCTATTATTTCGTCGATACCCTCAGCTTATTTACCTACGATTATTTACACACATAATGTATGTAAGTAGACTCGTGAAGCCGAAGCTCTCTCCAAAACAAACACGGGGCACACGACCGGCCTTCTTTAATACAATGGCTCTTTCAAATGATTGAGCTAATACAACCTTAATTACACAACTTTCAACCTTAGGGCGTGAATTTAAGCTTCAGTTTTACAATTGAAATTGAATCTTGAAAGTTTAAGGTGATATTACACACGGAGTGAGTAGTAAATGGAGTGGAGTGTTCAAGTGTGGGTGTTGTAATAGCAGTTGTGATTAGCTGAAACATTGTCTAATTGTTTTTAATTAGAATAATGGTATTGGTATGATAGACAATCCGGTTTCAGCAGTGTACCAGTCTTAGCCGGTTAAGCTATTGGTGCTGATTCTCTTGTACGACCCGCTAAACTAATTTTAGTCTAACTATATCTCATTCTAATAAACACCATAAAAAAAGGACAGCAAATTGAACTATAAAATTAGAGCTGTCAAATTAGTCTGCGTCCTTCCAATTGACGTAAAATTAGGCGAAACCTCTATGACATGCCGACTAAATTCTCGTTGATGTCACGCAAATGGACTAGTTTGACAGCTCTAAAAATCTTTTATCCTTCTCTAATGATCTCTGTTAGAAAGAGAGATAGTGAGTCTAAATTAGTTAAGAGCGTGTGCAAGAGAATTGGCACTAATGTCACAAATTCGTAAAACTAAAGCCCGCTAATTGCACTAGATACAATACATTGATTTAAAAAAAATCATTTTGATTCTAAAAATGTGTCAGCTGACACGATTGTTGTCATTTATCTTACTACAAATTGAAAGCATAACTTGCCAAATGCTAGAATAAAGTTATGTTTAATAAAATATGAAAAGACATGTCATTTTGTATACACAATCACATCACAATATGTCAAGTTTAAACATATACATAAAAATTAAAATGTTAATGTTAAAAATTCAGGATAAAAAAGACGCAATTATGCTAGGTAGTTTAAAATATACTATAGCACATTTGAGGTCTTCAAGCAAACTCCTAACACTGCAAAACCGATTTCTTATTTCACTCCATATGCTATCTATTCTACAAAAGAAACCTATCGCCTTAAGAAGCTGGGTAAACAATGGTCGTCTGTAGTCGACTATCAGGAGATCAGAAAATTGAGTTACAGTCAACAGCCTTA
This sequence comes from Protodeltote pygarga, assembly GCA_936450705.2. Taxonomy (NCBI): domain Eukaryota; kingdom Metazoa; phylum Arthropoda; class Insecta; order Lepidoptera; family Noctuidae; genus Protodeltote; species Protodeltote pygarga. Next base: position 826,604 of record OW388264.2, on the reverse strand, counting down.
AAAGTAACGCTACATTTGATGAAGATTTATCTTTTAATTGAACTTATGTAACCAAGTTATGTTTCTACAAGAGATACCTACTCTAGATACTAGATAAGATACGAGATACATATGAAAACGCGAAAGAAGAGGCTTACCTTGTCAATCGACACATAAACCGGACTGGACAGATACTGGTTAGCTGCAGATTTAAGAGACCAAACTGTTCGGATGGCGGGTCGATTTTACTATTTTGTTTCCTTGCAGAAAAAAGAGATAGAAGAGAGAAACGATAGATGTACAGAGATGAATTTAATCGTAGAAAAATTGAGATAGACTATTAAAATGACGATTAATTATTTTACATAAGAACAAAATGTATTTTTATACGACAAGTAGGTACTACCCTGCAGTTTGTTGAAAAAGTAATTATGTAACATTTAATAATATCCTTGGAGCAATAGAGCGGGCAATTTTCAATCAGAGTCAAAAACTATTTTTTGCTGTCCTATATACATAACAATCAAATCTCGAGTTCTACACATTTCTGCTCACTCCAAGCGAGACAGGCTTGAACATAACCGTGGGTACGATTCTCAGGCAGGTGCATTCGTCAGCCGGCATCGCAGTGCCCTTTGCATCCCCATCGCATTGTAGGTATACGTTGTTATAGCGAACATTCCATTGAACGGCAGAAAAACTACCATTTATGTAGCTTGAAACATATTTTATAGTTTTATACTAGAAAATTAACGTGTTTTAATGTTAATAACAATTCATTAGGGAGCAACGTATAACCATATAATTTTATTAAATAAATTTACACGATAAATGCTTTAAGTCAATTGATTATTTTAATTTTAAATAGAACTTTGTGACTGTATCATGGTCTCCTGGATGCAGTTACATACTACCTACATAAAATATAATTTCACACGATTTGTACATTAAGTTACAACAAACATCTGTATTGTCTATCTTCGAGGAGTGCGAGTACGCATCTTTTTGTTGACTTTTTATCAATTTTAAACGTCAAGTTTGACATATAGTTCATAAGATGGTGTCAAATTTGACGTTTTAAATTGATAATTTAATATAAGAATTGGATAAAAAGATCCGATCTCGCAATATTTTCTGCAAGTTATGGGAATAGCAAATCGCTCAAAACTGGCGACCGGTTGTCGTTACTACTTAAAATGTCATTAAGCGACGACGCAGGGGCTTGCTGGAAACTTAATAATAAAAATGCATGCGCTTCTATCATTTATCTATCTGGCATTTTACCTTCCTCATATTTTGCGTATCGTTGAGCGTCATTTTGACATATCTGCCAATTCACGAGTCTGTGATTTTGCTTTTCCAAAAACTGAAATACACAACACTTTCCCATGAAGATCAGAATAAACCGGAAATCGAACCCAAACAAGATATTACGTAATACGTAAGTATTTAAATACTACTGATATATGTCGTATGTGATATGTAAATGACAGAAGGCGGACGTCGTGGGCGGTAGCAGGCGGTAGCTTAGAGATTACGCAGTACATTTGATTGGTTCGAATTTTAAAGTTTTGATTATTTACGCCTGAACTATGGACTTATAGAATTAACTATGGAAGTTCTTGTGATATGGAGATGAAGTTATGGTGTAAATCAAGGTCTAAGAATTGGCCGTCTGGTCATTTCTGCGCTTCTCCAGAACCCTGTGCGCACTGTGGCTGGACCACGAAGCAACCCCCCTAGTTACGACAACTGTGGTATGGTTCGCTGGTTCGCATGTACCACATTTGCACCATTGCATTCTGGTGGTGCTATTGTGGTGTGGAACTCGCAATGATGTCGATGTCGACACCATTTTTATATTACAAAAAAGAGCTATCCGAGCAATTTACAACTTAGGCCCAAGGGATTCACTTCGTGAATTTTTTAAGAAGATAAATATACTTACATTCCCATCCTTGTATATATTTCAAAACATCTTATACACTCGCAAAAATATAACTTCCTTCCAAAAAAAGAGTGATATTCACAAACATAACACTCGTCATAAGGACAATCTTGTGGTACCTGGTTATAGACTTTCTAAAACTAAAAACTCATTCATGGGTAACTGCATTAAGTTTTACAACAAAATACCCTCTATAATTAAGGATCTACCGGATGCTAGGTTTAAAACAGTTATTAAAGGTATCCTAATATCAAAGGCTTACTATAAGTTGAAGGATTACATTGAAGATAAAGATGTGTGGCATACTACTCCCTCCTGCACACTGCGACCCACTAGCGCTGATTGAACTTTACTAATATTCAAAATCAATTTTATTGTGCTTTGACATCATATTGAATACTTATTATAGAATAGGTACTTAATATTTTTGAATACTCCGACATGTATTTGTATTGCTTACTATGTAAGTATGTTTGTAATTATGTGAGCACCATGTAGTCCTTCCAACTTAGTTTTTATTAACGTGATGATTGCTGTACGGCTTGGGTATGTCATGCTCACAGAAATGTTCTGATAGCGGTGGCGTTGTGTGTCGGGTCGTTTGATTCCCTACAATATGGTTGAGTTAGGCGATGGCTGATGCATGCGTCATACTCGTGAACGGGTGCCGTCTGTTGGGACTGGTCAGCTCATAGCTGTTACGGTAATTCTATCAAAAGCATAAATATATTTAAGATGTACTTGTGTTTAGTCGACTGACATTGTTCTCACATAAGACCTCAGAACAATGTAACCTAAAATATTATAAGCCATTTATTTAAAAGAGCAACCATGGAGTTTCTTGCCAGGTTCTTCTCCATGAAGGGTAGGCTGCCCTAGGAACTGGCAACTAGAGTCACTCTTATAACAAACAATATTAGAATTATGACTATTCATAAGTGCCTAATGGTCTACATGAATAAAAATATTTTGATTTTGATTTTGATTTGATGTAAGCTACAACCACCCTGGATAGCTTATGATAACTTTGAATTCTAGTTCAATTCCATCTGTATGTACACAATTTCTAGCATTAACTATTGAGACAACACAAGATAGATCATCTCAGATACGATCATACGCAGCTTTTGTTTAATAAAAAATAAAAAATACTTCGCGCAAACTATTAAAAAATATATTAATAAATTTTAAACCCTAATAGTGCGACCACAAAGTCTAAATTACAATGATTTAAAAATTAAATATCAATTTCGCTGCAACTGACTTGCATACGAATGCTATCATGACACACGTTATTAGATTTTCAACTTTGTCGTCTAAGTTACAAGGTTGATAATAGCTTATGTAGACAAAAAAGGTTGTATTCGTATCGTTATCGCATTTATTGGCGACATTGACGTTTTCATGGCTTCATGAAACGCCTGAGGTATGCTAATAACAAGTTTAAAATATTCTTGTGCTTAAAATAAGTTGTTTGAGAGCTTATCTTGGGATTAAGTAAAAAAAAAGCTTCGGAATCAAATAATTTTGAGATAATTTAGGAAAGCTTAATTTTAGTGGTTAAAAGGTTTTGATACAATTTATGTCTTTATTTAGTAATGAATACATGAATGTGTAGGGGTAAAAACGGAAGCCATTATTAACATAATATGTAAATTAGGTTTGTGTGTCACGAGTCACAATCTACAGCATGTTGTAGATGCTCTACAGATCAGGCTCCACAAAACAAAACCAAAACACTATCGCCCGAGCTACTCTGCATGATATAGTGATAGTGTATACGAGGTAGTGTGTTATTTTGACCCTAAAGTCTAGGGTTCAACTACAAAAAGACCCTTTTTTTCGGGGGGAAATCCTCTTGTACTTTCCTTAATCAGTTAAAAATACTATATATATAACTTATCGCCTATAGTCTAGTATACTTTTAACTTCAACTTATTATTCGTAGTATAGTTTCAAGCAATGTTATCCTAGTGGTATGATCACGCACCTCTGACTTTTCGGATTCATGTGCGTTTTAGAAATTAATTATCACTTGCTAAAACGGTGAACGAAAACATCGTGAAGAAACCAGCACACCTGAGAGATTTTCAACGGAATATAGAGCCATGTCAGTGGCCTACGGGTGTTTTAAACTCTGACACCGGGTTGTTTATCAACCTTACTAGAAAGAAGAAGAGCCTATAGTAGTAAGTCACGGAAACTGTCATTCTTTCGTAAAAGAATCCCTGTACTAGAGTAACCGCAATCAGAGGACAAGTGTCATCATAAAACCAATCATTACCATGTCAATTTAGTCAATTATGAATGTGTCTCAGTAGGTATTCTCAGGAACAAGTGGCTCCAGAATATTTCTCTGTATTTTCTTAAACGTACAAATTGCTACAAAATAACTCTGCTCCACTTAATCACGACAACCTTTATTTAAAAGATAAAAACGATAAACTTTCTATCGGATCGGACCACAATAGACGCTTAGAAATATTGAACCAATACATGCGCGCGCGTTGATGTCTTTTCTACGATAAGATCTAAAGATATACGTCTTGCATATTTCTACTAGGTATATAAAGTACATATTTCTTTTATATTTCGAACGACTTAACGACCTATTGTCGGTAACGATTTTATCGTAACAACAATTTATTTATGATTAATGATCTATATTATTCATACAACGTTGATGTGTGAGAGTTTTTCGCTACGAATATTTCGGCTGTCTGACCTCAAAGCGGGATTGTTTATGTATAAACGTAGTTTAGTCTATTATTTTAAGTTTCTCTAGAATAGTTTTAAAGGTTTTATTTTATTTGGTAGAGCATGAAATAGAATAATAAGTAAATAAAGTTTTGATTTTGATGATTTTGATTCTTAAAAAGCATTGAAAAGATATTGGTAGAGCGATTTTAAGTCGATTTTCCTGTCATCGTTAAAGAATAGTAAAAAATATACTGTTTATATCTACTGCCATAAAAATATAAACAATAAAACGAAACTATACCTCGGGCAAATCCAATAATCATCAGCGAAGCGACACGACAGATGAAACACAATAAAACACAACACTGCACTTTTAGTACACAACACAAACACACACAGTATTCTATAACAACACACACACTTTATACCTAATAAAGTAGAGCCACTTATTAGAAAGAATTGTTAGTTAAAAAAAAAATTCAACGCGTCTGGTCTCACTGTGAAGTTTTCATTTACTGACGCGGCTTGGCGTTGCGGGCGCGCACCTCTGATAATACCCGTCTTGCTCCCACGCATACGATCCTCCGTAAGCAGCTGAAACAGAAATACAGGTATGATTAATGTATACAACTTTGATGACGGGCGAAAGCTTTCGGTAAAAAAGTTGATTTGTAATTTTATGAAGGTTTTGCAATGGAGACAATCGAGTCTTGCTAGTTCCAGACTTATGTGTGTTGTATGAGATGAAACACATAAACACTTGTTTTTGTGAACAGAACTTAATTACAAGTATAACTGATATAATCTACGCAATTGTATAGTTGCCAGAATTAGTCGGTGGGATTCTTATTAGATGTTATCTACATATAGGTTTCGAGTTCTATTCCTAGGTCGGGTGTAATGGGTTAGATGCTTTTCATTTTAATACGAAATCGAAAGAAAATTTTCTCAAAACTTACACTGGACTTATGTTCAAAGTAAAGTGGAAAGGTTTTTTTAAAGGAGTGACTGCCGATCTGATACCCGCAACCCAAAGGGATACGATATTCTGAAGTTAAGTTATGAAGCATATGATTATTATTTATTTTTTCATAGGTATATAGTGCGCACATAACTTACGAAAAGTCAGAGGTACCTTGGGTTCGGACCTGAGACCTCTTATTTGCTCAACATCCATACCACTAGGCTATCACATCTCGTTCCTCTTTTTATGTGAACAATAAATATATCAAGCTCAACTCCAATTTCCAATAAGTAAAGATCCAAAACAAAACCGATTCCTAATTACAGCTGTCACCCGCAGCCATTTTAAGATTAATAGTCTCAAACCTGCGCACCCGCAGCCAACAACGGTAATAGCCACCATCTACCATTACATTACGGACGGTAAAAAGTCACCACAAACTGTTATGATAATGGCAACTCTGTCACTGGTAAATCACTCACTGTTAAACTGCTGTGACGGTGTGGTGTTAGCTTTTTTCGTTTTACGCCATATTTGAATAAATTGTTGAGAAAACGGTGCGGAGGTAATTTGTGTAGTTCTATACAATATGGTTAGTTCTTCTTCTTCTTATCGTGTGGTTGATGAACAACCTGGTGTCAGAGTTTAAACTGCCCATAGGCCTCTGACATAGCTTTATACATCATTGAAAAATCTCTCAGGTGTGCTGGTTTCATCACGATGTTTTCCCTCACTGTTTTAGCAACTGATAATTAATTTATAATACGCACATAACTTACGAAAAGTCAGAGATGTGCCTTGGGATCGAACTCGAGACCTCTGACTTGTCAATCGACGGTCATACCACCAGGCTATCAGTAATATGGTCTGTTGAGATAAGTAGTAGTAATATTAGATTCATGCAAGCAGGATTTGAACTCAGCGGAGTAGTGGGTTCAAATACCGCTCGTATTTTATCATCTTTTTTAATTTCCTCTCATTTTTATAACGTAAGATTACATGACCACCACTACATAGTATAAAACAAAATCGCTCCCTGCGTCTGTCTGTCCCTATGTATGCTTAGATCTTTAAAACTACGCAACGGATTTTGATGCGGTTTTTTTAATAGATAGAGTGATTCAAGAGGAAGGTTTATATGTATAAAACATGCATATTAGCGTAACCGTGCGAAGCCGGGGCGGGTCGCTAGTAACATATATAATAATAAATATATGATTAGTAGTGAGTGATATTTTAATAGAATTATCAGCAGCGGCGTGCCTAACAAAAACTTTTTTTAAATTTTAGCTTTCTGAACTTCTCGATATAAACTTTTACTAGGTATGTCAAGTTTCACACTCCTCCGTGCGCGCAATATTCTTGAAAAACTATCCACAGTTTTCGCTTCACGTATGAATACAAGATGAGTAAGTACGCAGATACATCGTAAAATCTAACATGAATAAATAAGATTAAATTAGCTTTTATATCTAATATTTTACCGATATAATAATAAAAGTACTTTTCGAGTCTCTGGCTCGTACATGACGTGGTTTTATGATAAAAAACATTGTTTAGATAGTTACGCCACCACACGCTTGCGCTTCCTAAGTGTCAGATAACTGCACATAACATTCAAACCACGATCGCTTTTAACTGCTTAACTCATTATTCAAATAACTATTCAATAAATGTCGCACAATTGCATTTAACTATTCATAAGCCTGTTCCTGCCAATAAAATGATTCATTCACTGAACATATTCGACAATAACACAATGTAAAAAAATTAGAAAATAATGACATAATATAAATATTTAATAAGAAATTTGAAAAAACAACTGATACGGATGGGATTTTCAAATTTCTTATTAAATATTTATATTTAATAAGCTAACATGTGCTAAAACATGTAAAAAATTCACAAAAATATTAAGACAATTGGTAATATCGCATCTGTGCCTTCTAAAACTGCAAAGTTTGGAACACTGAGTCGGATACGTAATGTATTCCGATAGATATTACCACACGCCCTAGGCGTATAAAGAGATTTGAAATTTCGACTGATTCTGATGGGATACGGTGGCTCAGCGGTTAGAGCGTCGGCACGGTAAGCCGAAGATCGTGGGTTCGAATCCCGTCCGTATCAGTTGTTTTTTCAAATTTCTTATTAAATATTTATATTTAATAAGCTAACATGTGCTAAAACATGTAAAAAATTCACAAAAATAATAAAAAAATGACTTCCATGTAAACCAATTTTGTTTGAGAATAGATCAAAGTTTAGCTATTTTTACATATACACAACTGGTTTTGATATCCTATTTTTTGAGTGTTGGTACTCGTAAAAATAAAATTGATCCAAGGCATCCAAGCCGTCAAGTAGCAAAAACAAAACAATGTTTCTCTACATTTAATCTAAAACCTTTAACCACATGTTCATTTCGTCTATAACCATAAAATACGATGAGAGCTTTTATAACATTATGCGGGCAAAACCGCAGGGCAGTCGTATTCATAGTACGTCTTATTATAAGCTGTATGTATGCGTGGTGTGTCTAGCAGTGGGGCGGCGAGCTTTTAACTCCGCTTAAAGTAAATCTTTAGACGTTTATTGTTTGAGGAAACCTGGTACCGGTCGTTGTGTTGTTCTTGGAATTATAGATGTATAGATAACTTAAGACGGTATAGGTTGACTATTTGCCGTCTTTTGGGACTGGTCAGCACATAGCTGTTATAGTAATGTTATCAAAAGTATAAAAAATAAGGGGCGTACCTATGTTTAGTTGACTCGCATTATTCTCACTTAACACCTCAGAACAATGTATCAAAAAATATTGTAAGCCATTATTTAAAAGAGCAACCAAGGGGTTTCTTGCCAGATTCTTCTCCATAAGGGGTTGGATGCCTTCGGAACTGGCAACTAGAGTCATTCTTATAATAATATTAGAATTAAGACTATTCATAAGTGCCTAAAATGGTCTACAATGGGTAAAAATATTTTGATTATTGATTTTAGTGGTGAATTGGTGATTAATACTCGATCCCTTCAGTAGATACCTTTGCCTTTCAGAGGGATAGTTACAGGCTGGATTATTTAATGCGAGAAATGTCTGGATTCTGGAAAAGACAATTATACTGGGCTAGATATAAGGAAAACGCTCTCAAGATAGAACGCCAGCAAGATGGTCAGATGCTATAAAGAAGGAACCTGGAGAAGAGTTACGGCACGATCTCCAGCAGTGAGGAAACGAAGAAGAATCCCTGTCTCTCTGATCCGTGCTTTTAATATTATTTCGAGTACCTATTTAAGGACCTCTGTCTATTTTACATAAATGAACACAAACATTGGTGACCATTAGTCAAACCGGTAATAATTTACAGCCCTTTATAGGTGTGAAGGTGACAGATATTTACCGGTTGATAGGATTGACAAGTGTTGTAAGCCAAGTTCATTAGATATGACAAAATTATAAAGCCAAAAACTGTCTAATTGACATACTTGCATATTGATTGATAAACTGGCCAAACATGCCGAATGCAAAAAAAAAACTGGAGCCATCAAAGTCAATATTTCCTCATTTCTGTAGATAAAAGGTCTTTTATATAACGTTTTTGAAACGCAAATAACGTATTAAAAGTGAACTCAGAAAAAAAAGATTTAACTAGTAAGTACCATGATCACTGGTTCACACTTTAGAAATAGTACTTAGTTTGTTTAGAAGCTTTCATTAGATGGGCTTGTAACACCATTTCTCTGATATATGATTCTGATTTGTCTAAATTATGCTGTATTTTATGCTTACAGTCTACATATTCTCAATCCATATATACGTTGACGGGATAGGTATTTGAAATACAGTCAGCAAAAAAAATGCAGTAAATACATAATTATATGTGTAATGTGTATACGACATTTTACATTAGTTTTAAACTTGATAATAAGCACGTGGGTGTGGATTCGAACCTGGCATGTACCAAAATGTGACTTTTTCAATTTCATATGTACTTTCTTATTTAATCTAAGACACCACTGACTAACATTAAAAGAATACATTGTAAAGGAACTTAATAGTCTGAAATCGTCAACATGCAGTGAGCTAGTGTGGTAATTAATGCTTGATCCGACTCTGTATGAGAAGAGGCCTTTGCCCTGCTGTGGGAAAGTTACAGGCTGGTGTATATATAAGTTTGGTCATAATAATGTCCAAAATGACTCTTTGCAGACAAAAATTAAAACTCCTGTTTTTTTGTCGCTGGGTTCTATTTCTGACAGTTTAGTCACACATTGTTGCCGACCGTAGCACGGCTCAGTTCAAGTCTAATGGTCTCAGGTCACCATTGATGGTCATTCCCAGAACACGGCGACAGGCTTCATTGCGAACGTGTCGCCACGAAGCCACGATGCTTTCCTCTCCTTTTACAGAAATATGTGGTATACAGCACGTCTCTGATAACTGACTTATTGGAAATTCGTACTTATTGTTATTGGGAAAAGGTTCATGATAGGTAGATGTCATTGATATGTGGGCTGCGCTTCCGGCGTGGGTTTTAGTGCGCCGGTAATCGTACAAATGCGCATTGCCATTTTGATAGTCACATCTTGTGCTTTATGTAATAAAGTATTAACAAACAAGCTGTTGCCCGCGTCTTCGTCCATGTGAAATAAAACTATTCCGTATAAGTATAGAGTATAGGTACCACCAGACCACACCGTGTAGTTTTACCCTATAAACTTCTAGAGGGTAAGGTCAACTATTATAAGTCCAACTATGGAATCTGAACTAAAAATACTGCCGCTAAATATTTCAATACTTAGAAACTATCTGATACCTAAGTAAGTATTTTATATCAAACAAAAGAGGGAGAAGACGTAATAGCCTAGTGGTATGGTCATTAACTAGCAAGATAGAGGTCTCAGGTATACACAAGGCCTTTTTGAGTTTCTGACTTTTTAGAAAGCATGTAAAGCCATTGGTCCTGGGCATAATATCTTTCCGGTCGTGCACTCGTGTCGGATTGCCGTCCCATCGGATTATGTGTGAGGGAATAGAGAGTGTACCTGTATACGCACACATTTGTGCTCTATAATATCTTCTGCGTAGTTGACTAATATCCGTTGAGATTGGCCACGTGACTGAAATTTGGTCTAGAAGAATATCAAACAAAAAGTTTATTTACATCCAAGTTACAATTAGTTAGTAAACATCACTTCTATTCTAATATGTAGTATAGGTACTGAAGCTTCTGTACATAATGTTTGTTATCAGATTACAGTGCAAGTGCAGGATGTAAGTCCTCAAGTCCTCGGTACATCGATAGTATATCGCTCTCATCGTCACGTGTGAGGAAGTTTACCTACGTGCTTAAGTGGCTCGTATCGCGGCTACCGCCATACGCCACAGAGAGCATTCGCTTTAAAATTTATTTAATATAAGTTTTAAACAAATAAACAAATATAGTATAGCGACCAAAGATATTGGAAGATTTCTATGATGCCGACGGATATCGAAGTATGTAAAGTTGGCTGACATTTGCGCTTAGAATACTTGCGTCTAAATATTCCTACATGTTCATACATACTCTTTATTTGATCTCGGTTAATTAACAATTATTTTTGTAAACTCGTTTTCCGACTTAAGACGAGTTAAAATATACAGCTGGACATATCTGAAGATGAGTAGCGTTGGACAGAGCCCAAAGGAGTGAGCTAGAGGAAGCCTTTGCCGAGAGTCATAATTTAGTATAGGTAACTTAAGAAATTGTAGGTTAAGATAACCTTTAAACTGGCTTGAAAATATCCTTTACTTTGTATAATAGTATTACCTTAAAATTAAAATTCGATGTGATAATGAATTGTCCTCTACTGTGCGTGATCAAGTACTATGTCAACGTTACACAAAAAGTCACAAAAAGATTTGTATCGATCCGTAGTAACACTTGTTGCGTGATGCGGTTACCAAGCGTGTGCGCAGTTGCGCACGCTTCGGAATTGAAATTGTTTGTTTGGTTAAGTTTACGGTGGATATGAGACGAGTCATTCTGTGTGAAAGTCAGACTGTGGAATTGTGTAAATTAGTTTGGTTAAAATCATCATCAGCATTGAGTTGACATTTTTTATCGAAAAGTAACAATATCTACTTACAATAAACATGACAAAATAAGCTAGTTCTATGTTATAGTAATATTTTTAAACGAAGGGGGTTACACAACATACAAACTACTGACCCTGTCTGTACTTGTATGTAAACTAAAAAAATACAATTAGTAGAAACTATTATACAACATGAGTTGCCATGGCTGACCTGGAAGTCTTTAAATAGACTCCGGACCCAGGTTGGCCGAAGCAAAGAAAACCTGCTCAGGTGGAGATTTATTGATGACTCTTCTCTGGAGTGTAAATGTGGTGCTGTCCCACAAACGATGGAGCACTTAATATCGTGCCCTGCATGCCCTGTCGTTTGTACATTACAGGACCTGATGGACGCTACTGGAGGTGCCAATCTCGTAGCCCAGTTCTGGGCTGACACAATTTAGACTGCCATCGACACGGTAAGAAGAAGAACAATTTGTTGTAAAAAAAACATTTCACACATAGAACCTTTAAGTTAAACTGTTGGGCTCGACGACCTCAAACAATTAACTCAATAAAGCATAGTTCTCACGTTCGAATCTCGTGTCACAACAAAGTTGTACACCTACATTGTATGTTCACGGCTTAACGCCACAGAGTAATTTAGCAGAACAGTTATGGCACGTGTAAGCACCGAGCTTGGTAAATAATGAGCGATTATTAAGAGCTTAATGGTTCGCTCCCGATACTCTTGTTTTCAATTAAATTTAAACCTGGTTTTATGTAGTGCATGTCAAAACTGACGTTTTTAATAATATTCTGAGGGAGCAAAGTTTTTTTTTGTAAACGCCTTGGTCTGCCGGTCTTAAGCGTTTTGGGCAAGTAATTGTTTTTCTTTAGCATTTCGTAATTCGAAGGTGAAGGAAAACCTTTAGCTCTGTTTCCCCGTTTACTGGTAAAGTGACGTTTATTAACCTGACAGATAATTTCATATCAATTTTGTTCTATTTTTTTAATTTATCTAGTAGTTTATTAATTATCCGTAGACTTTGTGAAACAGGCCCTTAATAAGTACAAAGGGTTTGTCATTTACTCACGAAGTCCCGCAGCAAAGAGGTAATGACGTAATTTTTCGCACAGAGATAGTTTATGGGCCAGAGAGTGACTAAAGAGTGCTTTTTATCTAAAAAAAAATAGATCTATTTTATAAATATATTAGTTATTATTAAAAAATAGAATAATATAATTATTTTTCCAAAATAGTTAAAGCAAAAAAGTTATATTTTTTAAAAAATGGAGTATCAACAACACAAGCTTTAGGATTTTTTTAATACTACGATTATTTTACCAACGTTTCATTATGAAAACATAAATTTTCAGATGCATGTTGAAACATTACCTAATATAATTACTAAACCGATATAATGAGATGTAAAAGATCGCAAGGCTACGGAATAAAGCCGTCGACTCCCGCTGCGAGGGTACTACGATAATCTGCGTACTAATTATCTAATTAATATGAACGTTCAATTAAGACATAAGCCACGTTATTTTAATTAGTGGCGCTACCTGCGGTGGAGTTGCACCAATCTGTTTCAAGTGGAGTTTTTTTTTAAAAAAAAAGCAATCTTTGGACCACGATCGTGGCCACGACCTACCATCGACCTACGGACGGTCGCACCTCCCAAGCCGGTCCATAATCGAACCCGGAACGTTGCTAAACGATAACTAGAGTCACAAAGTTTAACTCCAGCTGTGAATTTTAAATATTGGTCGTTTCTAAGCGGAATATCATGCTGATATTGCTGTCGGTACGTAATATTAATATGGGATCATTCGAAAAATAACATGTTTTTTTTTTTCATCGCATTATCTATAGTATTTTGTTTTAGTCAATTAAAGTAAATTATATCCCAGCAAACACATTACACACAAAAAGTTATCAGGTCTTATGTAGAGCCTTTACATGAGATTTGATACAGTACGAGCCATATGGTCTCGTATTGGCAACATTTTACATGATTCATGTGTTTGATGGGATATTTTTTAATGATTTTCTTTTTAAAAAAAATAAAACCGACTTCAAAAGGAACTAAAAAGATTGAAATAACTTTAAAACGAGTTGGAGTCGGTTCCAAGTCAAGTTCTTAATGAGAAGGTTAAAGAGGCTAGAACTTGACTTGGAACCGACTCCGAATTCAATTTTTGAATACTCCTCTTTCAAATATAGAATGTAAAGCCTGTGTTTACTCTTCAAGTACACAGAGGGCGTTATTCTAACCCTTCCATCTCAACCCTGCAATTTGCATGCAGAAGCAGAAGTCAATTTAATTTATACGCTACAACCGCGCAGGGTTGTAATTGTTAGTAATAATAACGGATTGCCTAGGATATCTGTAATCTGTCTGTGATCACAAGCCGCTCGTTTGTCAATTATAATGTTTGTTTATTAATGTGGTTGGGTTAGTTTTGTGGTTGGAGCGTGAGGCGTTTCTATATTAATAAATAATAACAAGTAAGCAAAAAACGTTACTATTAGAATTACATAAACGCCAGTATTTTGTGACGACTCTGTGATGAAAGCACCAAGTTTTGAGTCGAATGAAGTATATGACTTAAAGATAGAACTATAAAGAAAGAAAGAGAAAGGAAAGATATTTATTTAACGCGATACAAGCGCGATCGGCTTGTATCGCGTTAAATAAATATCTATTTAAAAAAAAAAAAACACAGACAAGAGGAAATTACCTTTTCCTATAGACTATAGACTAATAGTTCTTTGTAAGTTCTCTGGCTTTTCATATTTAGTCCAAATTCGAGCTTATAATAGACTCACACCTGATCATCTCAAATAGGGTTTATTAATTTTATACAAAGTATTATCAACCCCAATAAAAGCACAAAGGATTAGTAACACATTTCCTTATTTTAAATATCAACACGACGATCATGGCGAACCATAAATATACTATTAAAACCTGCTCGGAATCGCTTTTTATGTCTACAAAAGTTAACTTAATAACTTAACGGATATTTTGAGCTCGTAAATATTCGGATAGGATAAAAACGCTTGTCACCACAAATTTTTCATTCCTTAATCTCTAAACATATAGTACATTAGTTATGGGCCCAATAAATTTGACAACGTTCACACAGTGGCCAAGAAGCTCACAAAAATGTTAGTAATTTGAGATTTAATTGACGAACAGACCACCCGGGAACCAGATTAGTAATTTGATAACCAAATAAACAGCTTTTTTTCTCTTTTTAAGAGATTAGGTGTCTAAATAATGTGCTGTTTTATTTAATTATGTGATGGTTTTCTCGGTTTTAGGGGAAGTATCGTCTTTGATTAGGATCTTTATGCTTTTTTTAGTTATTTAATAAGTTTTTAATCGGATAAACCGCTCTCTCTTCCCATAGCCTTAATTCAATTAGTAGTTCAATTTATTTCTACAATTTATTTATATTTATTAAGGTAGAATCGTTGATTTTACTGATTTCTGTTCAGATAAGTTTAAATTATAATTATTTTCTTCAAAGGTCAGAGAGGTTAACATTGGAAGAAATTTATTGTTGTTTATGGCTAAACTTAACATTATATTTATTTCTTAAAAATAGCTTAAACATAGACACATGCCTGTATTTCCCAGAGGGGGTAGAGCAGAGGTGTATGCAGTGCAGTACACACCCACTTCACGCCGGCTATGTTATAAGTCCCTTGTACATGTACCTAATAGGGGGCGAGCCTATTGCTATTGCTTCCTTATACAGGCCACGATTCCAGACTCCGTGTTGCTACTAAGAATTTCCTAATGGAAAAAACCAACATCACTTTGCTCGACCAGGAAATCAAACCCAGGACCTCATGCTCACCAATCCCGCTTGCTACCACTAGAATCTAGACCAATGAGGTAGTCTTTTTCTTAAAAATCTTTTATTAAAAATCAAATGTAAAAATAGTTCTTAGAATATTTAAATGTTTATTATAATGTATAGAAATTCGTTAGCTTTTTAAACCTCTATTAAAAATCATAATTTATTGTTATTCAACACCCACCTACATTATTGACCGTCTATAAAAATACATTTTTATGTGATGAGAATCAGAAAGTATCTATTATTATACTAAATTATTGTCATTTGTATAAAAATATGCATCGATTATGAATGGAAATGAAAAAAAAATCAAGAAAATTATTTATTATGATAAATTAATGATACAGTCATCGTGGTGATTTAAAAAATTACGTCTTAATTTTTCAAAGCGAAGATTTAACTATACGTCTTTCAACAAAATACCATAGTATAACAATCATACAGTACGGAAACTAAGTACAAACTCTTGAAACGGCACACTCACACAAACATGCGTAATATTGCGTGACGACGACACTTTCTAAGCTAACGTCGTGGTACTCGCAGTCGCTGTATCACCGCAGTATCAATGACGCGTGTCGTTGCGCAGATTTGTATGAGTCACGTGCTGTTTTCGAGATTTGTACGTAGTTTCCTTACTGTTTATTATACTGTGAAAATACGCCGCATTTTTCAACAATACGTTTCTTCGTGTTAATCCTATGACAGCTCACTTGATTCATGGTTACTTGTAAGTTAAATCTTTCAATAATTTACTCCAAGAAGTGTGAACAGGGCTTTTTATCTCAACATTTTGCATATTAAAGTGGGCTAATCTGTAAGACGTATTGAGTGAGAGACTTCACGCCGACGACCGAGGGTGGGCGCCTGCGCCGGTTATTAATGACCAAGTACTTAAAGCACTTACGATAAAATTAATCGCAACACGATATAATCTGTTTTTGGAGCTTTTTATTTAGGAGACTCGATAAATCTTAAACTGCGTAAAGATTTGGGTACTTTATATGTTAATTTTGGATTTGGAACAACATGAAAGCTGTTTGTCAAATGTGTATTCTCTGTAAGAAAAAATAAACTGTCATTTGAATGATTGTATGAGGGATTTTTGGCGGGAATTCAAAAAGAAAAGACATGTAATAATTGATTTTTATTCGCGAAAATATGTTATTTTGATCTAAATTTGGATAATTTCGGTAGATTATTATTGATTAAAGTGCATTTGTTTAATTAATAGTGCAAAATGTGTTTTGAAACGGTTTTACTTAGCTTGACCTGTTTATTATTTGGTTCAAATTTAGTAATCGATATTTCACCCCCTTCCTGTTGACAGATTGATCTGATATTTGGTACACAGCTTTAGTGTTGATGACAAAACCGTATTACGTATAAAAAAAGTTTTTACTTATATTATTTATTCCGGGTTGATACAAACTATCTAATTAGTAAAGTATCCACCACTTTACTTTGACATGAATCATCATCACCAATCATCATCATGACCGTCAAATGTGATAGACAGGCAGACAGTGGAGTATAAATATTTTATAAGAAATTTGAAAAAACAACTGATACGGATGGGATTCGAACCCACAATCTTCGGCGTACCGTGCCGTGCGTTGAAATTTCGACTGATTCCGATGGGATACGGTGGCTCAGCGGTTAGAACGTCGGCACGGTACGCCGAAGATCGTGGGTTCGAATCCCATACGTAACAGTTGTTTTTTCAAATTTCTTATAAAATATTTATATTTAATAAGCTAACATGTGCTAAAACATGTAAAAATTTCACAAAATATAGACAGTGGAGTCTTAGTAACAGGGTACCGTTTTTACCCTCGGGTACGTACGGTACCTTAAAAACAATAACTAGGTACATAGCTCAGCGATTATTAACTCGTTTGTTTTCCTTCAATTCTAAAAACCTGTTAACGGACCCGGAACGGATACCAATATTTTATTTTACTATAAAAGTCATAATTATTTATTATTTCTATAAACCGTAGTTATTGATATATCGTCGGAACGGTTGTTTAACGGTATTTGCTTGTCTGTACACGAGCAATATCTATCAAAATAATTTGTTTCTATTCACGCCGACTATAAAATCTAATAGAATTACTTAGTGTGGTTTGAAGATTTACTATTTGACAGCTGAAATGTAAAATACAAGTCTATGGTCTAGCCTACACTTACTTAGAATGTCGAGTAAAATTATTAACATTTGGATGAATTTCCACAACTTGATTTTGTGCCTAATTTTGGACTTTGGTAGTACATTTTATTGATTGACTGCCTCGTTAGTCTAGTGGTAGCAAGCGCGAGTCGCGACTGCTGAGCACGAGGTCCTGGGTTCGATTCCCGGGTTGGGCATAGTGTTATTGGGTTTTTCCATTAGGAAATTCTCAGTAGCAGCACGGAGTCTGGAATTGTGCCCGGTTAATGGCAATAGGCTCGCCCCCTATTACATGGGACTTATTACACAGCCGGCGAAACGTGGGTGTACTACACACCTCTGCCTACCCCCTCTGGGGAATACAGGCGTGAGTCTATAAATAAATAAAATAAATAAAAATAAATTTTATTGATATACAGAGTTACTAGTACCTCGACGTAGTACCTATTCCTTGCACTTTGCAGGATGTCATAGTCATAGTAGAACCACCAAATAGTTTAATACCCAAATTCAGTAGTTTTTGAGTTAGTTACATTTTTAGTGTTTTTATGGAGAAACCTAGATTAAAACATTTGAATCCAATTTAAAAATGATTTACGGCACAACTGTATTGAAATTTAAGTAATTATCATAGTGCCGTAGCAGACTTTTGTTAATTACTTAATTAAAAGTTCAAAAATGACTAAAACTTTAACACTACCCAAACAAAAATTACAAAAAAAACTGGCGAAGATCACTACTCAAACAAAAATCACAAAAAAAACTGGCGAAGATCACTACTCAAACAAAAATTACAAAAAAAACTGGCGACGATCACTACTCAAACAAAAATCACAAAAAAAACTGGCGAACATCACTACTCAAACAAAAATCACAAAAAAAAACTGGCGAAGATCACTACTCAAACAAAAATTACAAAAAAAACTGGCGAAGATCACTACTCAAACAAAAATCACAAAAAAAACTGGCGAAGATCACTACTCAAACAAAAATTACAAAAAAAAAACTGGAGAAGATCACTACTCAAACAAAAATCACAAAAAAAACGTTGTCGTACTGTATATCATATATCATCATCATCATCAGTCTGTAATAGTCCACTGCTGAACATAGGCCTCTCCCAAAACGTTCCACTATTATGCGCTCATTGGAGATATTCGAGGCTCATAATCGTCACGCTGCGCAAGCGGGTTGGCGATCGTAGTGGCAGGTGATTAGTGTTACACAGTAGGATGCTGCTGCCCTTCCTCCGGATCTTTCCCTTTGTCGCTTCTTACTACACCCGCGGGACGAGTTGGGGTGGTTGTATTCTTAACCACACTCTGTATCCTTACTTCTTCTACTTTGTGTTAATTTAGTTAGGTATGTATGCGTCGTATTAATCTATAGTAGGTACCCAAGTTTGCCATTCAGAATCATTTATTACTGCAATTATGTAGTACATAGAGATGTTAATTTTTTTTGTTAATGGTTAATTGTCTTTACTTCATCCACATAAAAGAAAACTAATATCTCGCGTATAGATTTCGCCGATGACATCGATCTCTTGTTCACATAACCTTAGGTACGACACGCTTTCAAATTGAAATTGTTGTAAATGTTTGTAGTACAATGGTCGTAACTAAATGTGTGAATTTTTTGATTGTTAAGATAATTGTTTTCGGCTAAGTGGCCAAGCGATTGGTTTTGTGATGTTGTAGATTAATCATAGATTCTAGGTTTGTAAAAAGTTCCTTATCTTGGAGAACTCGATGTTTTTCTTTTTTTTTTCGATGCCTATGCCCGATATTATGTCCGTCTTGTTCAGGTCTTTTCGACAAGCTTAATGATACTTTCCACCTGTCTTCGGTCTTTCCTGGCATTGATTTCGTTATATTATTCACAAGAGCCACAACTGATAAATTCCTCCATTTCTTTCCAAATAAACATGGAAAAAATATTCGCATTGGCATTTCACAGGTTAAGATACGACGTACCTTACTGAAGTATTCCCATAACGCAAGAGCATACAAACTCAAAGTATGTGCAGGCGCATTTATCACAAACCAAATAAAACAACACCGCCTCTGCATCGCCATGCAAAACTATAGAGTTGTCAGCGCAGACGCAGACCGTACCGTCGCGAAATTTGAATAACACCACAAAAACATTATTAAGTACCCAATTTCTTTAATATACGACCTTATTGTCACGATATAAGGTTCTTAACGAACGCAAAATTATGGCTGCTTTTACACAATGGCATGTTCAAGGACTAAAACATGGATTTTTTTGATATATTCAAAATTAGACTTTAAGCATGCTATTTAAAGTCAGATGTCAAACAACAGCATTATCATGGGTACATAGAATTATGCATTATACGTATTTATACTACTGTGGGGTCATAAGAATTTAGACATTCGAACTATAGGCCATATATTACTAGACGTGGGTCCATCCTGTACGGTCTAAGACCACCCATTTTCAAAGTTATTCTGAAATAAACTGGACTTCCCGGGGTCGTCTTTTATGTTAATGTGAACAGAACAGATAGGAATATCTTAATGAATGTTGAAATAACCTATAACGCAGGAAGTTATCTCAGCTTTGTTTTAATAAAATATCTTGAAGCGCATGTAAAGGGACATTTTGACATTACAAGCAGGATTGTAAATGGCTCCCATGGCCCCGACTCGACCTGTCTGAACATTTAATTGGTTAATAATATACCAACATTCAAAATCTGATTTCCCCCGTTGCTCCCCGACCAAAATTTTCTGAATTTCCCCTCTGGTTCCCCCTCTAAGCCAAAAGCTGGGTACTCCCATGAAAGGCTCAGTTTATGTATACCTTAAAACCTCATAAATTTAAACATGATTTTAGTTTCTATATCATCAATTTGCTATGGCGCGACCAAAAGTAGTTAGGCCGGGATACCCTCCGATTACCAGATCTCCGAGTCATAACTTGGTGCTTATCTGAAGAAAAAAGCAATGTAGATCTTATTTACAAACAATTTACAGTAGTTGCATTGACAGCTGATGGTGGAACAACAGGATAAGAATAGAAATATTATGCATTGAATATGTATATAAGGTGATACATACTCGTACATAGACTCATGCCTGTTTCCCAGAGGGGTAGGCAGAGACAACGGATTTCCACTTGCTACGATCCTTGCATATAAGGTGATATTATTAATAAAAGCGCAGGAATATTCAGCCCTCAATAAAAGCTTTTCAAGTTTTCACCAAGAATAGCCCCGTCCAAACTACAGCAAGAAAACTTTCGAATTTCGTGTGAATAACGGTCGACGCGTGCGCACTTTTTGTTAAACGGCCATCAAACAAGTACGTGTTTTATACTGTCGTATGATTGCATTTTGAAAATTTGTCCTTATTACTACTACGAGAAGGTTCATAGTTGTTTGGTAGTTAACGTGATGTGCTATTGACAGTTATCGTGGCGAAGCGAGACGTGTGAAAATAGCACTCAACTGCAAGTAAAACCAGTGTTATTGATTTGAGATGAAACTAAGTATTCATTAAGTGTATGTGATTTGTGTGTATGTTGCATCAAGTCTAAAAACTACATCTCAACATGGATCAAAATGTAGAGCTGTTTAAATTGATAGCAAAGAGCATTAAAGTCGATATGGTAGTTATGGTACAAATTAACTGAAGAGAAGAACTAGGAGCTGCTGTAATAAAATCGATTATTTTATTGTCCCCAATTTAGCACTAAACTCTAACTCTGACTTTTCGTAAGTTATGTGCGTATTATAAATTAATTATCAGTTGCTAAAACGGTGAGGGAAAACATCGTGATGAAACCAGCACACCTGCGAGATTTTTCAACGGTGTGTAAAGCCATGTCAGAGGCCTACTAGGTACTACTACTACTACTACTACTAGGGCGGTTTAAACTCTGACACCAGGTTGTTCATCAACCATACGATAAGAAGAAGAAGCACTAAACTAAAATATTGGATCTAGTCTCTGATATTATGGAGCCAAGATGACTAGCCATCACATTTTGAGCAGTACCGAATAAATAGTACGTTTTCCACCTTAAACTGCCGGATTCGTGAAAATTACCGTAAGATAAACGAGCATGCATAATGATAGTATAAGTAGGTTAACTGTAGGTTCATGCATAGAATAGTTTAGTTACAAACTGAATACAGTAGCGTAAACTAAGGTCAGAGATCATAAACGTACAGGTATTTAGAGCTATCGCGTTTTAACATCGCTAGCTGCTGTTAAACGGCTAACCAACGGTTCTATTTTAAACTTCCCAGCTTAACACAATATTCAGTTCACGAAGTACATTTTATAATAAACTAAATAGTTCCATTTCTTCTTTTTTGGGATTCTCGATTTGCTAATTGACTCGAAAAGGGAGAGGCCTATGGATGTCATATAAATATAAATTTAAAAATGTAAGAACCCTCGACTTAAAAAAGCTTTTTTTTATCTGAGAACATTCTTGCCACCTTTCTAATAAAAAAAACTATATCAAAATCGGTCTATTCGTTTAGGAGCTATGATACCACACGTCAAACTTATAACACTCCTCTTTTTGCGTGGGGGGTTAAAAGTAGCGATCAAGTGATCAACAACACCTAAGCTGCTTCTGCTGGGAGGCTTCGGCAGTGGCTGGTTACCACCCACCGGACAAGCCTTGCTGTTTAACGACTTTGTCGTGTGCCAGCATGATTTTCAGTGAAACCTACCTGAGCCGTCCCCCAGATGTCTGGAGTCTGGACGATAACGTCCAACTTGCGTGAAACACTCGCCATTCTGGTAATAAAAAAAAAAGGAGTCTACACCAATTTTGGGAATCGAGTCATTTTCAGTCAATGCTCGGAGTTTCAAAATGAACTATTTTCGTTTTATTTTTTTGTGAATTTTTTAAATGTTATAGCACATGATAGCTTATTAAGCCATAGGCGTAGAAAAAAAGATTTGAAATTTAGACTGCTGCTGGTGGGATACGATGGCTCAGCGGTTAGAGCGTCGACACGGTACGTCGAAGATCGTGCGTTCGAATCCCATTCGTATCAGTTGTTTTTTCAAATTTTCTTATTAAATAATTATATTTTCGTTTTTTTTTTATATGGAACGCTAACGTCTTCATTCGCAATAAAAGGCTAAAATAAAGTCCACGAGTAGCTTGAAACCAATTAACCGTAAATACAGAATCAAATATGCATGTGATAACGCACGACTGGTTCCTAATAAAATTTCCCTGTACGTAAATATTTTCTACAATCTTTACAAAACAAAAGTAACAACTATGTTATAAAACCTGCGCGGGCGCACTCGTAGATGTGTCGATCCCGATAGCGAGCGCCGTTGATATCAACGACCGCCACTCCAAAGGCGATTACAGAAGATATGCTACGAGA
Organism: Protodeltote pygarga; assembly: GCA_936450705.2. Taxonomy (NCBI): domain Eukaryota; kingdom Metazoa; phylum Arthropoda; class Insecta; order Lepidoptera; family Noctuidae; genus Protodeltote; species Protodeltote pygarga. The sequence continues at coordinate 803,515 of OW388264.2, read as the reverse complement.
GATGTAGCCATCAACCAATAAATAAGGAATCACTCTGGGTGTCTGCGAAATGTAATTACCTACGACCAAACGTTAAGAGTTATTAAAGGCCAAGAGACAAATGGATCCCGTGAAATTGTTGGATTAAGGGGTACCTACACACTAAGCCACGGTGGCAGCAGGCAAGACTTGCCTACCATTCATATTACGAAACATCAAAATTAAGTAATAGATAAAACAATATTTCGTTATACATTTTTTTTTACTTTTTATAGGGCTTGTAGAGTACTAGGCACGACACTGGAGAAGCAATATTATGTCACTAAAAAAAGTTACACCTTTACCAGATTCCTATAAATCTTAACCTAATTCTATAAGTATCTTCTCTTTGAGTCGTATTTAGGGCACGATATACACACAGTTCACTTACAACCACTTGTGAAGCCGTGACTGTCGTGACCTGACAAAGGATGAAAAACAAAACACCATGGAAAATATTGGAATCATGTTTATATTATTTCGGTTCTATTTGCGCACAGACATTTCAAAATAATCATTATTTTACCTCGAAGTTAGGTTAAGACTCAATTTGCATTGACCGTGGTTACTAGAAGACGTCGAGGTTAGTTCTACAATGATTATTTCGAATTATCTGTGCCGTGTGCGCGAATAGTGCCGTGTGGTTTCCGGAATAAGAATAGAACCACCCCTACTCATCCCGCGGGTGTCGTAAGAAGCGACAAAGGGAAAGATCCGGAGGATGGGCAGCAGCATCCTTCAGCAATCATCTGCTACTGCGATCGCCAACCCGCTTGCCCAGCGTGGCTATTATGGGCTAAGGCTAATTAATACCTCCAATGGCGACGACGAGTTGAACCGTTTTGAGTTAAACACTCGAATAATTCAGGATATTTTAAATGGAACTTCTACACTTCTTAGTGGGCAGTGAAGTAGTCAGATCTGCCGATAAACGGAGCACGTCGATCGTGTAACAGATATATGTTGGCGATTTATCTAGACCACTGGTCTGCTGAAATGCTTTAGATATTTATGGAATAGTTAAATGTTAGTAGAAAGGACAAACACAACACTATATCTAATATATACAGGATTTTTTAAATATGAGGGATAATATTTTTGTTTCACATGTTTTAGCACATGTTAGCTTATTAAATATAAATATTTAATAAGAAATTTGAAAAAACATCCCATCCGTATCAGTTGTTTTTTCAAATTTCTTATTAAATATTTATATGAGGGATAACTTTGTAATTCTGAATAATAACTTGGACGTAATTGGAAAGAACAATGTGGTTTGTGTATGAAGGTAAAAAAATGTAGCCCTAGTAGGTTTAAACTTGTCTTAGATTACTACTAGTGGCTAGAACATCGATCACATCATTTACTTTCGACTATGGGGCTAAGTCCCAGGTCTTAGGAGCATAATATTAAGTTGCAAATCAAATTACTGCTCCTATGATAGTCCTATCTAAAATAAAATTATTTTGTTTTTGAGGAATCAATCTAAGTACATTGAAAGTTACAATTTTATTTGAACTCGGTGAAGATGCGATAAAGTTTGAAGCACAAATGCCAGCGAAGACTTTGGGATTTTTTTCTCTGTGTGTAAAACAAAGTAGATTTATGCTAAGTCAAGTGACCAACATGGGTAAACAACATAGAAGCACGAATTTTTGTAAAAATATTAATGAAAAATTAAATTTAACTGGCCTACAAACGTTTGTCAACATTTCAAACGATTTGGTACATAGATCCTTTATATTTCAGCCCTTTAATTACGACGCATTTGCATGGCAAAAAAAAGCAGTTAACAACATAATAGGAGTTTGAAACCACGGTCATAATGAGGTTCGGCATTACCTTCAAAGCATAAACCACAAAACCAGTCAGCTATACTATTGAAGTAATATCTACGTACCTAATAACTAACACTTTCCACGCTCAGCAATCAAACCGTGACCGCCGCGGCAACGACCAAAACCAACAGAATTGGTTTTATTATAACATTTATCTAATTGGCTGTTTAAACGTAATGACTGCACGTCTATTAAGGCAGTACGTTAATGGCCGCGGCCCGTTTGTTCTGACGATTAAAAACCGTGTGATATCTTATTTATTTAGTTATTTATTTGTTTTATTATAGATTGCGTTGGAAGTTAATTCGGATGGCAATTAAACAATATGTGAAATGGATGTTGTTGGTACGTCAGAATGTTATCACGTGAAGGATATTAAAACTGACACCACAAATCTGTATAGAAAATGTAGATAATTATATTTATTTATTTATATTTTGAGGCAGAGCCGTATGAATGGGGTTGATTCGACCGAATATAACCGGCCTTAGTTTCTAAATACACAAACTTAATTTAAAATAAGTAAGTTATGAGTACTCAATTGCCTTTTACAATCATAAGGAAAAATTAAATCTAGAATTACTCTCTAGTAATATAACGAAATTTACAAAAACAACAAAAAATAGTCATACTGCGCCTGCGTCTAATCTCGTTTACTGTTTCAACTTTTCAAGCACCGTTTACTTGCATTTAAATTAGTTTGCGGAGAAACTGTGTGATGTTCACACGTTTATGTTAGAAATACACGAAGTCATAAGCGTAAGTTAACATAACTATGACTTGTAAAAACCGTATCAAACTTCAGACCTAATTAACATTAAAATCATAACACAAACCTATTTCCTAATCTCAACCACTTAGTAAATCCATAAATCGAATTATACAAGCTTTAATAGTTTAAAAAACATGTTTCGTCGCGATATACCAAAAATTACCTAGATTACGATAGGTTGTAGGATCATCTGTGTCACCAAGGGGATCATGACCTATTCCTGGTCTAGGACTATTGTCTATTAGGTCGGTTTATTATTAAAATAGTCCATATAACTCTAATTAATAATCTCTAATCAATGATAGAGCGAGCCAAACACAGAATGCAGGTAATTCAAGCTTTTGTTAACATCAGGTATCTAAGACGTTTGCGCATGCGCCTAAAGCTATAATTATGCGCTTACATGGCGCCCCTACCCCGGGGGATAGGCAGAGCTGACAGCACGCATATTTGTCAGCATTTCTACAAATTACGATAAATGCCACGTTTCATCGGATCTTGTTTATAATAGTAAAATTGTCGTGATAGCCTAGTAGTATGACTATTGACTGGCAAGTCAAAGGTCTCAGGTTTGAGCGCCGTGAGTGCCAGAGATGACAGTTTTGCTGCTGTGCATAGTGAGGTTAGGAGGCTTTAAGGTCTCTCTAGGGATGTGTTAAATAGGCGTTGCACAAGGGATTTTTCATAGCTGGTCTCTTAAGAGGCCCAGGACTGCGCTGATGGTAGTTTGCACTGGTACTGGAGCTGGTGTAGGTTTCATTGGGGTAGTTAAGTGAGGTAAGTATCCCACGCACCATGGTTTCTTCCCCGGAAACTGGGTGCCTTTTAAAGGTTTCCCCCGTAATAAAAAAAAAACTATCATACACACATGCTCAAGCATGCTTACACAATGATTCTTCATACTGCCTTTTCAAGCTTGCAGTTACGTGTTACGCACTTCATCACTAACAGGAACTAATAATAAGACAGTTGATCTATAGCCGCGTGTCTACCAGTACGACAAATCATACGCGCTAGGCTCTAAATCACTAAAGCGGTGTAATTGACGGGGCTTTCTAACGACACGTCACACGGGTCGCTGCGCCTGCGCATTTCACTGGCACCGCGACGCGTGCGCTAACATAACATTAATAATGCATTAAGAGCTCGACATATGGACGACTTCAAATGTTAATAAATAAACTTAAAAATGTTATTACCTATTCTTCAAAGGGAGCTTCCAGAGCTGAAAGAGACTGCATCGGCATGAGTTTAGTAGCCTTCATGACATGACAACAGTCATAATTTCGAAAAGTCAGAGGTGTGCCGCCTTGGGTTCGAAGCTGAGACCTCTGACTTGCGAGTCTACGGTCATAGCACTAGGCTATCACGACTCATAACAGAAAATATAATATTAGTATCACAAGAAAATCCTTCATCAGCAGAAACTTTTCAGGTCTTGGGTTCGAATCTGAGACCTTTGAATTTCCACTAACACTTATACCACTTAAGCTATCACACCGTAATAAATATATAAGATACATATTTGTTAGATCATCCATTTCGATAACCCTTTTCAAAAAAATACATACCACAGTAATAAGTGATAATAACACAACTTAGTAACGGCACGGGAATAGAACCCGTAATTTGTAACCAATTACGTAATAACCCCCACTTTGGGCGACAGGAGAATGTCCAATAGTGGACAGTCATCCCATTTAATATGGGAATTCAATGTACCGCTAACACTTTTACTTAATTATTCAATTAAATACAATTGTTGGATGAGATGAGATACTTTTAGTTTTTTACCTATGTATATTAAGAGTTTTCCTTGTTCATAGATGACTGTTTCTTGGGTGTGCTGTCTTATGAGCATTCTATCATGTTAAATAAACCAGCCTACAACTCTCCTATTACAGGGCAAAGGCTTCTTTTCCTACAGAGAAGGATCGAGCATTAATCACCACGCTAGCTCGCTGCGGATTTCAGACTATTAGGCCAGGGTTCCTTACGATGTTTTCTTCACCGTTAGTCAGTGGTATCTTTGATTAACTAAGAAAATACATATGAGATGACATTGAAAAATGACAAATTGGTACATTCCAGGTTCAAACCCACTACTACGAGTTTGCATAGCGGCAAATCCGTTACCAAAGCGCAACCACGACAACATAAAATAAAAAAAATACAAAAATAATAATATAGAGTTCAAAGCACTAAAAAGCTAGAAATAACATAATATATATAAAAACGTTCATTTTGGTATCAGTGCCAAGTTGCTGGGTTCTAGATCAAAACACCTCATCAGCCTTAGCGCCGCCTCCGAAATGAAGGTTTTTGGGTTATTTTGAAGTAAGAAGTCGGTATTATATTTGTAAATTAGGGTGCAGGCTTCCTCCATCTGTTTCCATATCTCTCTTTCTTGGGCTGTTCTGGTCCATAATTTTTCTGTTACGGCGACCATATCATCTCGCCATAGTGTTTGACCGTATATGTTCACACAATAGAGAAATACTCGCAGAATAGAAGTTATTTAGGAATATAAAATTAAATATTTTATTTTTCTTCTTTGAGATAATGTTTTTTTTACAAAAGCAATTAAGGCATTGAAAAGAAGGTAGAGAATGAAAGGAGGTAGGAAATGTCTGATAAATAAAAAATGCCGTCTTCTTCCTCAATCATCTGTATCCCAGTCAATGTCAATCATCACAACATAAGACATTAGCTATCAAGGTAATTTTTGGGTAATTCTAAAGAAATAAAACATACATTCATATTATCAGACGTACAAGTATCGTAAATAAAGCACAGCGACGGCCGGGCGTGGCCACCATTAATAAAATTATACTATATCACCGCTTTCTTAATCGGACCACGATTACCATATTAATTGATAATGCGGCAGTGGCGCCATCTAGCACTAACGAGTCGTGAGATTGCGGTACAGACAAAATACATTCAAAATATTATGTAATATAATTACTTTATTTAGAACTATTTCTACGCTAGATAGTGTTTCTAGGCAGTTATCTGTTATTAAAATTGGAAACAAAAATAATTTACTTAAACCAGCAAAATTAAACAGCACTGGTAATCACTCTATGCCGTTTCTTTAAGCTAATAATTGAGGGCAAAAAAATAGCTCAGCGCAAAAGAACTTGCCAGTATTTTTCGATGCATGTTGTACTTAACAAATTCAATTTAAAAAAACAAAATTACAGAAAAGGTTAAATCGCTTAATGTTAAACAATGTTATGACCAAAAGTAACTTAACCATACCATACAAAACAAGTATAGAGACTTCTTCAAGTAACAATAGCAAAAACAAAGGTAATAAAACTAAACATTGTAAGACAATATAAAATAGAGTTGACATGGCGAGATGGACGTTACGCCTGCGCTTGCGTCCTTGCTGGCTATAGAAAATTAATACATTCTTGGACCCGCGACCGGCCGCGGCTAACCATCGGGAAATATCCCAGGAACGTCCTTAATAAGCTATTAGGGTAGGTCCATGGAATGAGCGAGAGCGAAAAATAGTCAAGTTTTTTTTTGTAAAACGTTGCCCCACACACTAGGACTTTCTCCTGTATCATAGGTACAGTAAAGATTGCTATCGAAATGATAAGAAGGAGCAGATGGGATGAAGCAGACATATAATTTCAAAATGCACAAACGTCCAGGTCGAAACAAATGTTTGTGGATTCCACAAATAGATATTTGTCCCATGCGAGAATCAAAACACTAAGCAAAGGCGAATTGCTTGAGACACTTAACAACCGCTACGTCAAACATATCGTCTTATGGCACAACGTATATGTACGTATGTAAGACACTAATCCAAAATGGCAGAAATAGTTTTGCCTAGAATAATAAAAAGGCACCTACGCAACAGCTCGTATGATACTAAAATTAGGTGAAATACCATAACGTTCACCATTAAGACCAAAGTATATGGAAAGAAACAAAGAGAAGAAGAGCGAGCAAATCTCATTTCGACCTGGCGACATACTGAAGCCATGTAGAGAACGTTCTGGAAGTTCTGGAAGTGGAACCAACGATGGAAATTGAGGAATTATCGAAAAGCACGACGGTAAAACTTACCGAAGTACAGAATTTCAGTATGCATCATGCTGGTTGGATCAAAAACAGCACACAAGTACTTATACCATTGCAAGATTTGAATGATTACATAAACAAAGAACTTGGAAATCTTATCGTGTACCACAGAAAATCGAACCGGAAAGCTCTAAATGAAGCCAAAGTGTGCTCTAACCTTAATTAACAAGATTGGGTATGCGAGCCACCAGAGAGCACACCAAAGAGTAGATCAACTACACCCTTAACCTCTCAAAGTTAGATAAGTCTGTGCACACATCCAGTATAAACAGTCGCTGTGGTCGAAACCGGTTAGATAGACATCAACATCATCATCTTATATGTCAGGATTGAAAAGAAATATTCAGGCCTTTGCCACTAATAGGAATAATCCAGGGGCGTGCATAGACATCTTTGACAGGGTAGGCATACATACAAGAACTACTTAGTTTCACTCATTCATATAGCTTGTCAGGGTAGGCAGTGCCTTTTTGCCTATATGAACTGCACGCCACTGGAATAATCACACTACACAGATGCTATTAAGAAGACTACAGCCGGAGGTTGCAGAAAGAAATCCAATATTATACTTATAACAATTGAATAAATGTAAAATTACAATTTAATACTTATTAACTTTCTGGCTTCTATCAAATTTATTGAAGCAATTAAAGAATAACAACAAAAAACGCTAATACCTCATAACTTAGACCAAATCCAGCCTTGTCTCAGGTACTACGGACCAGACTACGTACCCTCAGGCTACCACTTACACCACAATTCAATACAACAACTTCGTATCATCTAAAATTCCATACATTACTTGCTAACTACCAGCAGAACATTCAACCGACAACACTTTACCAGCAATGAACATTCCAATAACTGAAATTACCGAAAGTATTGAAAGTTGGAAACGTTTAGTGGAGGGTGTATATAAGGTAGGAAAGTAAAACAATAGGAGGCGGTGTAACAGGTTTTATCAAAAACTAACTTTTGCCCGTGGCTTTGCTCGTGTTAATTTAGAACAAGTGGCGCCATCTATTATCGTAAGAACGTTATTGTTGATTTTCCCGAGAACAGTACTTTTTTCGAAATGACCGTTTCTGTACACTTGACAACGTGTATGCAGAATTTCAGGATGATCGATTCAGTGGTTTAGGCGTGAAAAGGTGACAAACACACAAACTTCCTTTCGCATTAATAGATGTTTAAATTCGTGAAGCCGTGTATACATCATCTAGGTTTTGCTGCAATTTTCAGAAGTTTTGTAAAGTGTAAATGACATGCCACCTTAGTTTCAGAATATTCAGGCTAAACATTCTTCAAGCAAATTTTCGTGACCTTTACTTGAATGTCAAACGCCCTGGCTTCAAGCCTGTAACGACTCTTACTCGGTACAGAGGTGATTCGAAATAAAGAATTACAAAACCTCCTAATTTACGTGACTGAAGTTTCTTGTCGCACACATTCAGGTTGTAGGATAAGCTCCCCAATGAGATTTTCCGAAGGGACTTCAGCATGAAGTTCTTTAAAAAATGCGTAAAAGAGATTTGTACACAACGACAACGCGCAACTGATACGTAGTGTTCCAAAGACAAGTGTTGTTGGCAGTGGCGTATCGTGGAGGGGAAGCAGGTCATGGCCTCGGGCGACATATGAAAGCCCTCACCCCCTAATTGGAAATAAAAAAAAAATTTTTAATAAAAAATAAAACCGACTTCAAAGGGAACTAAAAAGCTTGAAATAACTTTAAAACGTTTTGGAGTTGGTTCCAAGTCAAGTTCTTAATGAGAAGGTTAAAGAGGCTAGAACTTGACTTGGAACCGACTCCAAAACGTTTTAAAGTTATTTCAAGCTTTTTAGTTCCTTTTGAAGTCGGTTTTATTTTTTATTAAAAATTTTTTTTCACGATTTTTAGTGGTGCCTAAAATTAATCCCCCTCCCAGACTTTTGTAAGGCTAATATTTGAAATCCTTATGAAAAGCCCATTCAAACGATACCTCACACGATATTTTTTATCTTGGATGATTATAGGAGGGAGGGGGGTGACCACGTATCCCCCCTCTTCCTCTTTACTCGTCAGCCATCGACTGCACGTATAAACAAAGCAATATTACTTGTTACGACAATTCTGCTATAATCCTACGAGGAGTTCCGTTTCATATCTCGTAAGTTCATGATCAGATCACGATAATATTTCTATGGGACCACCTCGGTAGTATACCCTTTTGATTACAAAAAGAATTTTGAAAATCGGCCCACAACTGAATGAGTAATCGCGTAACAAACATACAAAAAAAAAAAACATACAGTCGAATTGAGAACCTCCTCCTTTTTGGAAGTCGGATAAAAATAACTCTAAATCGCATACGTATGTAATGTGCTAAGCGAAACCGCAAGGGTGCGAAAGAGAGGAGGCGAGTTGAAGTCTTTGTTATGGAATGATGTGATGAAACTTTAAATGCACTGGAAAGTAATGAAAATGAGAGGGGGGTGAATTTTGAGTCTGGCGTAGCGTGTCATCTTAGTGCTACAAATAAAACGATATTCTTCCTACCTTCCTACCGCTTAGTTTCATCATAGAAATAATAGTAGTATATATAGCGATTGGGTACTTAAAAAGCGATACTATAAAAACGGCTTCGTTCCGTGTACAGCCACTAATTGCGGTACATTATTACTTAATCAACTTTTAAATGCGGATACACGACGGCATGCAGTGGCTGTTCAATACTAACTTCTGAGAAACGATCGGCCATTTTTGTTTTCACATTTGGAGACAGATCTCAACGGTAATTATATCATTGATTTTGGAAAGCGGTATGGAAACTTGTTTTAATAGAATAATGAAACGATTTTTGGTATTGATGGAGAAGTTTGCTGAAAAAATTGTGCACACATCAGAAATCACTTCATTCAATTCACGGTTCAAACTTCGCAACAGCACAATACAACGTTTTTAGTTTACAGATTACGTAGTTTAATGAGAGATTCTTAAAAAGTATTAAAGTTCAACATTTTTGTAGAAAGAAAACATCAATTACGAGCTGGATTTGAACCCGCCACCTACTGGATAAAGCCCCCAGACGCTAAGCTATTCGTAACCCCAACCGTGTTAGCGAAATTCTCTCCTACATTCGACTGCGGGCTTTACCTAGTAGGTCGCTGGGCCGCTGCCGCTCGCTGGTTTAAATCCCATTCTTAATCGATATTTTTTTCTACAAAAATATCGAACCTTAGTGTTCGCATATTTATAAGCATCAATACTTTATAAAAGTGTTTAAGTATTTATGGTTTAATAGCCAAAAGAATTCATACCTACTGTTAATATCATGTTCTTTACATCAAGCGCAAATGCAGTAGTTAAATAATTCCATAGACAACATTAAAAGACTTTCAGTGTATAAAGATTATTATAATTATGATTTAAAAAGGAAATGAACGGGACTGAATTGAATCGTTAACGTAATAGCAGTTCTGAATTAAATGGGTATTATGGAACACAATCCTCCATGGTTTATCCTGAGACTTTATAACTGATCACGTAGTCTTTTCTATCGAATATCACACGTGCATCGAACCAGGAAACACTCAGTAAGTGTAATTATAATTACACAAATACGGTCTTACGGCATTAGTTTCATTGGTTTATATAATCAAGCTGATATTTAAGATTTCCCTTGGTGTCCTAGAAGAACTTTTCTATCTGAAAGTACCTACTTAGAAATGTTTAAACTTTGTAATCATGTAACTTAAATTTTTTGTTTACATCTACCGAAATTATTATTGCAATATATGAGTGAAAGGTATGTAAATATCTATTACCTACTCTTTTTTTTTACAATTTGTTCGCCTTGCTCTACGCTGACAACACAACTCCTGGAATTCAAGATCTCAATTTTTTTTCAGAAAGCTCGAGCAGTGAAACTTGATGCGTCATGGAATAAGATTTTAACTGTCTTGTGCAACAAAATTATTTAGAAAACAAGGAGACAAGTAGTGTGTGTAGTATTTTTTAAAATAAACTAAAAAAAAGTATGTCATGCAAAAACACCCCGACCCAAAAAACAACTATGTACCTCATAGTGACCAGAGGTCGTTTCGTTTAGTATAATTACTTAGATCCCGACTCTGGCAAAGTGTTATTGAGTTTTTCCACGAGAAAATTCTTAATAACAGCACGGAATATGGAATTGTGCCCGCTTAATGACCTCTACCCAATGAAAGTTAAAACATAATTGGCGAAATGTCAGTGTACTATACAGTATAGACTTCTGCCTCTGCCTACCCCTCTGGGACACAACCATTTTCAGCATTCGAGTAATGTCAGTAATGTCACTCCTTTTCCTTATCGTTTGGTTATCGAATTGAATGGATTTATACAGCATCTTTAATAATTTTTATTTTTACAGTGATATTTATTGCACAAAATCTTATTCGACAAAATAAAACTGTTATTCAATAACCGTTCCGCATTTTCGCGAAGGCGCGCGGGGTGCAGTGACATCGCGTTGACGAATTGCACACGGCCGTTGACCCCTGCGTCTGCGCAACTCTTGCACCCATTCAGACCAAACCAGACATACGGCTAAATAATTTTATGTATAGGTTTTTATGATACATTCCTACAAAGGCTTGTTTTGTGAAAAGTTTTACTGCAATGTATTTGTGTTGTGTTATTTGTGTTGTCGAAGGGTCGCAGGTTCAATTTCTGCAAGCGACTATTATCGCATGACTTGCAGATATTTGAGGAAGTTAAGATGTTTATTGATATACCCGCGCTGCAAGCAAAAAGCTTGTGTTTTATAGAGTAAAAAATTTAAAATAAGGCGGAAGGCAAAAACTGAACTTATAGATTGGAATTTAAAGATATATTATTTATCTCGAGTCTCTCTAGCTCAACCCATTAACTAATACTTCTAACTACCTAAACATAAAACAAATACATATATCTGTGAATCATACGTAGAAAGTGGTCAGAGGTACATCCACATTTCGCCCGTTAAGTCCCAAATAATAAAGCGAGCCTATTGCTATTAAGTGGGCATAATTCTATACTCCGTACTAATACTGAAAATTTCCTATTAACACTTTGCCCAACTCGGGAATCGAATCGAAGACCGCACGTTTAGCAGTCCCAAACGCTACCGCTAGCCCAACGAAGGAGCCTAAAAGCAATTAAAATATAATTAAGCAACAACAAATGGACGCGAGCATCCTTTTTATGTGCAATAAGCTATTGGTGACATAAATCTAAGATCTCCGTCGCCTTGGGCTTAGAATCAATTTAATTAAGAACTAATTAAAACCTACACTGGAATGCAGACTCGATACATCTAGTTTACAGGCAGACCCCACATAAACAGGCATCACTACAACATACTATCTGACACGCTTTCTTTGATTTCTACTATTCCTCATTGGAACTGACAACGAAGCTTCACTCTAGAGATTTATAAGTATACTTAGCAGAGTTTGCTTCAAGTATTAAAAAAAAATAGAAGTCCTTTACGAGATTGATTTAAAAACCTGCAATCTACTGCAATCAACCTGTAATAGGCTTAAAACATTTAGGTGGCTAATTTTATTAAACCAACAGAAGATTACTGATTAATTCAGATTGACTGAATACTTTGCAACGGTGATCGGTCAATATTATTGTCACCACTAAAATTATCGGTTTGTAAATTATAATTATTATTATTTTGGCCGAGAGGTGTAAAGGTGTACCTAATATTTCAACACCTACCGCAACAGCTACCGGACACCGTGCGACATCACTTACGAGGACGGACGCCCTGACACTTCGGTTAGAATCATACTAATTCTATATTTTTATTTATGAGCTTTTGGCTCGATACAAATAAATCGTTCGGAGACCCAGCATCGAAAAACTCAGTACTCATCGTCCAAGTCCGTTACTCTTTTTTATCTTTTTATATTTCTAAAGCAGAATATACATAGATAATACAATAATTAATGTATTCAAGTAGTTCATTTCTCCTTGCAACAGGTACATGCTTGTCTGAGCTGGGTCAGCAGGTTTGTGAAGCCAGTTCAGCCGCAGTAGTCGACGCAGTTTTTTGTCTTGTGTCTAGAACTCTAGATAATTAACTAATAGGTGTTCCATTCCAACATTTGTGGCACATATTGCTATATATGTATTTGCATTTCTATGATTCTGACCTTCTTAATAAAATTATATTCTGGGCCTGTTACGAAGCCTTTTACTGTTTTTTGGGATCCCCTGCATGGTTATTTTCACCTGGTCTCAGATAGCAGAAGGCAGAGATATATGGAAAGGAGGCCTATTCCCTACAGTAGGAAGCTAAAGGCTAAATATAAAATAAGTAAATTATGATAGTTACCTACTATTTAAGTGGTCAGAAAGATTCGGTATCGTAGCAAAAAGTGTTTTACCAGTTTGTAAAGACCTATCACAGCGTATGCGTCTGTTTGAAGCAACAAACATGGGAAACTGGCCTATACCTAGCTCAAAGACTTTCAATGCAATGCAAAACATTTCCTACTGGTAGTTGTCTCTGGAACACAGAAACAACAACCAGAGTATATAAAGGGATGGCGGGGGTACGGTGAATGCGCAAGCGAAAGCCGTATTTCCGCCTAGAGGTTCATGGAGGAACACCGTGTGGTTTTTAGTCCGTGCGAGTCGGACATAACCCCATCACCAGCCCTTAGCGGTGGGGTACCCATAAAGAGTTTTCCACACGACAAAAAAAAAATAGTACACAAAGGGATTCATTTACTGTTTATTGATAAAGAAAAGCTAGTTTCATGTTTTAGCAATCAATTAATGTTTCAGAATTTTTGTTTTTAAAAGGATAATACCTTAACTAATAAAAGGAATAATTAGAAATTAATTCTGACACATCCATTTCATCTTAAGGGCAGCATTAGTAATAAATCTTCGATTGCTAGCCGTTTTTGAATTAATCTTAAACTAATTCCGTAGTGCCATAAAATAACTCATCCTAGGTGCTGCATTCTGTAAAAGATATTACCATTTTTGGTAAATTCTCGTTGGGTTCCTCGTAACACTATTTTGAATTCCTTTCTTTATTACGGAATCAGTTGCTTGTAGCTAATCTAAATCCTATTAATTGAATACCATATCATAATGTGAACATGATATAATAAGATGGATATATAAAAATGGGTTTGGATATTTGGCGCCCGGGTATATCATGACCTGGATTAGGACTTTTGATACGTTTTACGAGTACCAGGCTAAACCGTAGGTAAAAGCTAGTTACATATCTGTAGTCACTTACAAAAATATCACTAGGGATCGATCCAGGATTCCCATGGAAGCCATGGTATGGAAGGAGCCATGGTATACAGGGTTATTTGTAAAACACCAGCATTCTTAAAAGCGGTCATTAAACTCATCATTATGAACAACTTTTACTATGGGACCAACCCTGAAATCGCAAAAAAAATCAGCTGTTCCATACATTTTGTTAAGTCATGTGAACACAAATGTATGGAACATCTGATTTTTTTTGTTGTTTTGTTTTACAAATAACCCTGTATACAAACTATACTTAATACGTAGGTATGTAATATTATCTACTTGTACATAAATGCAGGTTTGAGCTTATTAAACTTTTAAGACGTATGGCTTCCCGGCTTAAGTTTCGTCGCTTCTATCAAAATCAATAACCTGACTAAGAAAGATTAAAGATTTATAAGTCCCCAACGAAGACTTAAAAGTGTTTAAGGATAGTGTAAGTTTTAAAGTTTCCTTTACTTGGTCTTTTGATTTGTGACAACGTGTATTATTAGGATTTATTTTTTACAGATTATTGTCATCAATGAAAACGCTGTTTTTATCAAAAACTACATAGTATTTTGAGTTGTAATTTCAAGTATTTGGATATAGTATTTACAATTCGATAGCGTTCGTATTCCAAGTGCCTAAAATAAATTGTATGTATGTTTATCAATAATATAATATCAAGAAGAAAAGCACCTAGTAAAATCCTGAAATTATCTAGAATAACGGATACCCCTATTCACAAGCAAATATTTTGCGAAAGGAGACTCCTTTAAATGTATCCATTTATATTAAAATAAGCTTTATTTCTTTTATTAAACTTTTAATATAAATGCTTAAAAAACGGTTCTAAATTTTTGTAGATAGAAATAATCGATTACGAATTTACGACTCTAGTTTGATTTGAACCTACCACCTACTAATTAAAGCCACTATAAGTCGCTAGCATTAATTTACTTATCTGAAAAGTAATTAATCCAATCCTGGATTACAGCTGTAGTCCATAATCCAAAAAGACAATTAACAGGACCACACCAATACAACTCACATTATTCGCTGGTTTAAACCCGGCTCCATTAAAGGCGAGCCACGCCCGGGTAAGCTGGTTTTCCGTAAAAAGATATATTTGCCGATACCGATCAACTTACCGAACGATTTATGTCTGCAGAGAATTATTGGTTGCGGACTTACGAATACGTTGCTGCTTGCTTTACGTAAAGGTACTGCGACTTTGGTGTATTTTTGCTTATTTATTTATGCACACACACAAAAAATACAAAAGAAAACATGTATGATAATTATGTACAAAGGTACTGCTTATTTCTAAGGAAATTTCTGCCGCAGACCTGCGATGATTAATAAAAATAAACAACAGTGAGTAAAATTTAAAATAGGAAATATGACCTGAACAATATACATAGTAGGTACTAAATTAAACTAAACATAAACAAATAGGTATACCAAATACGAATATATAAACATATACTTATATTAATATATACCTACTTAAATAAATAGATATATTATTATAGCTTAAGGTAGACATGGAACATTTCACAAGTAGCAGTGAAATTTCATAATGAAATGCAATTTCATATATCGCATCTCCTACCTCTCGTCAATTGATTAAATTTAATATTTTTTAGACTTGAATTCTACTTATATTGTTTATTTTGAATTATCTGTACGCGAATGATCCGAAATAATATTTAAAAAAGGACACAAGAAAGGACAGACATGAGCTCCTAAAAATAAGGTATGGCATACTACTGTATTCCGTAAAACAGTTAGGTACCTAGAGCTATTAGCAGTGAATGAATAGGATGCACCTAAGTTTAACTAATAGCGGGTGCACCTAGTTGTAGCCGGCTACTCTTTTTTTTTTTAGATATACCTTACCGTATTTCGGCTTTTAGCCGTATCGGTAAACCGAGAACCGAACTCAACACAAATCCATCACGCACGATCAAAACAACGAAGTAACTCCTAATTCCACATAACACAACCTTATCCACGATATCGTTTTCAACATAATATCACAAACTTTTAAATTGTATTTGATATAACATAACCAACCCTCCATCTATTTATAGGCAAATAATTCCACAGGAATGCCAGCAACGTCAGTCCCCTGGCAGTAATTTAAGGGCGGCGCACACTCACGACTATTAGGCCAATTACACACGTAACGATTGCGACTGTCGGCACTGGGCGCCACACTTTTATTTTCTACTAGACCTTTATTTATAGATCTAGTCGACGTGGGTCTTTAAACTGTGTTTTCCCTTTCGAGGTAGACAGAGTTAGTTGGAAATGTAGTATTAAATAAATCAAGCACTTGAATTAATGCAATATTTTGTGATTGAAATATTATTAAAAAACCCTACCCTTACCCTTACCCGTACCCTTGAATACTCTCAATAATTAATTGATAATTTATTAATATTAAGTTTTAATGGACTATCCCGAAATACTTATCATTATCAGTCCCTGGTTTGTTTCCTACAAGCCGAATACTACGCCGTTTATCACTGAATCTTAGCAGCGGTCACGCGACAACCAGCGATTGTACATTGTTACTTTAAATTACTTCATTATTCGATTTTCAAAACGATTTCTTTTTGACATTAACAGTTTCAAGTTTTTTTTTAAGAATAAGACATAATTTTTTGTCTCTGAACTGAGCAGCGTCGGTGACAGCTTAATTATCAACCTTCCATCAATCAACATGAAGATTCAAGAAATCGAAATCTTTTGCACCATACTAAAAATATCATTAGCTATTCTAAACCTCGAGTGTATGGCAATATACGTTTACAATATGATGTGAGAATTATTTTACATTTAACCCTTGAATATAGGCTTACAATATTCGCCTGTACGTAGTCAGGACGAACAAGGACTATTTATACCATAGAGTAAACTAGATATTTTATGACTACAAAACAGCAGCTAAAAATGCTATTTTATACAGTAACTGCATGTTACTGCAACGCTTGGTAGGTAAAAAAAAAAAACTTTGGCAAAACATATTGCGTCTATGGTCTAGCAAAAAAAGTTCCATGTCTTCAAATGATTAATTGACGTTACAGTGCAATAGCAGATATTTTAAACATGACATGATTGATTGCAATGTTACGGAATTAGGGCACAGAACCGAATGAAAACAACATAAAAATAAGCTCGAATAATTCGCAAAATTACGTTCGTTTTCTACCTTACATAACTCAGGGAACGCGGCCCGAACCGAGTAAAGTACGATGGTACTACACGGTACCACGCGGTACCGGTAGTCATAAATTCGCGAGGTAGGTACCCGCGGTCCATTCACTTTTGTTATGACAAAGAAAGACTACAAATTTTAAAACAATAGAACAGCATGATTTTGACTGTGGGTGGTTAATGATGTGAAATTTAGATAGGTAGGTACTCCTTTCACTATAGCCGTGAAATATGATTTTCCAACGTCAAAAATACTTAATACAGCTGGAGCAATGAAATGTCGATGAAAAACTGTTTGATTTTAGCTTAAATTAGATATTGAGTTGGCATTCGGAATCCTGTAAAGAGTCGTGATAGCCTAGTGGTAATGACCGTTGACTGGCAAGTCAGAGGTCTCGAGTTCGAACCCAAGGCGCGCACCTCTGACTTTTCGTAAGTTATGTGCGTTTTATATATTAATTATCACTCTCCGTGCCTCGGATAGCACGTTAAGCTGTTGGCCCCGGCTGTCAATTGTAGATCTTTGACAGTCGTTACGGGTAGTCAGAAACCCGAAAGTCTGACAACCAGTCTTACCAAGGGGTATCGTGTAACCCAGTATCTGGGTTGTGGAGGTCTGATAGGCAGTCGCTCCATGTAAAACACTGGTATTCAGCTGCATCCGGTAAGACTGGAAGCCGACCCCAACACAGTAGGGAAAAGGCTAGGCAGATGATTCGGAATCCTGTAATTATGTGAGGTTTGAAACTTTCTACTTACTACTTTCTTATATAGGAAAAGACTAATATCTCTGCTAAGCCTAAGCTCCAGTCAAAATGATTCCTTTATTGAGGAAAAGCTGCCAATGCATCCATTGCAATGTAGAGACTTCTATAGGGCAAAGGTGTCCAAGATTAGTGCCGTCTGCCATAGCTAATAGTTTTACCACAACATGTTTTTTTTCTGAGAGCATGTCACACGCCTTACGGTATTATTTGGTACTGATGCCGAAAACTAATTAAATAAATCCGCGACGCACGTCGTGACGTGACCTTTGCATCGTGACCCTTCAGCATCAGTTGGAAACACGAACATTATGGGGAATAGTAGCGGTATACCTGTTAGATTTGGCTATTCTTTTTAATTTTTAAAAACTTCATGCATTTTGACCCTTTCACCTAATGGTTTGAGCGTTTAATTCTGAATACTAATCAATGTTCGTGGTCGATCGGTCGATACGCGAGCCAACCATCATATTATTAAACGGCATGAACTTTATGTAGGTACCTTCTTTTTTCTTGTAAAGGGTATTCCCCGAATGAGGCAGCTACTGCTCCGAGTATTCGATAGAAACAGGTTAAAATATTAGGACAGGGAAAAGCAAACATATCATTCTCTATCTTTCCTTTACAAATCGTCCGCACGTACAGACGCCAGCAGGTCAAGCTACCCAAAACTGTCAAATTTTCCCAATCAACCTTGAACATTATGCTGTAGCTATAAAGTTGAAAATCTATTCAAGAAATCTGACAGATTGTAGTAGCTTGATGTGCTGGCGTCTGTACAAGGAAAATTTAAAGAGACTAAAATGCGCGGTTATAAAAAAAACTTATTGATGTATTTGTGTTAAATACTAGATTTCACAGCTCTATATACTATTATCGCTATTACCAACTATCAATTGACACAGAATGCCTATTACTTATACCGAGCACTTGCCGAGTAATGTCGAGAATTGCCGAGTCTCTCAAATGACAGCTCTCTCTATAATCGATGGATGACACCAGTCATTACAGAAGTTATTGTTCCGTAAAATTGCCAACAAAAAGCTTCGGAAGGCAGTAATAAAGTAATTTATATTCAAATTGTAGAGAAAATCTGTGAGAAAATAGGTTATGATTTCACAAACATGCAGATGTTTTTTTTAACAAAACTAGTGACCGTTCGTTCAGAAATACGTCCTAAAGATTTTAATATGTCACATGGGTGACTATCTAATTCTGTAAATATTTCTCCATCTCCCAAATGTCTATTCTCATTAACACTTTTTAATCTTCGACTGGGCCTTAATGTACTTACAAACTAATTTAATTAAAACAAAAAAAAAACAACATTCCCCATTTAAAACATCCAATCCCAGCAGATTAATGTTTAAAGGACCATAAACAAGTAACGTGAAACATTTGTGTTTAACCATAAACTATCCCGCGCTTTGAAGATCATAATCCGCGATGATTTCTTAATACCAACCAGTGCTCGATAATGGTTTTTATGGTTTAAGACCCCCATAAAACGTGGTAAGAGTGAAATATCGCCGCTAAAGATCATGTGGTATTCACTAATGAAGCCTTCGAGATTAACTCAACTATAAATATGTTTGTTTTCGGTTAAATAATGTTAAGAATCGTGGGATTTTTATGGAGAACAAGATATAATGAGTCGTGAGGCATGTGTGCCTTTTGTGGATTGTGGGACCCTTTGAGAGGTGTAAATAAAATTACTTGAGTTTAAACAGGTAAAAGTAAGAAAATTCTTTAATAAATGTCGAACTAATGAAATACTTTACATATTAGCGATACGTATTTTGTGAATGGGCATCATGGAGCAGATACAAAGATGGGCATTTACCTACACATTCAAATGTAGATGAAGTTTTTGACGAGTGATTTTTGACAATTTTTTCATACAGAAATGTCAAATGAGCTTAATTTGGCATTTAGGACGAACTAACAACTGATGGGCATCCAATATGACTCGCTAAAGGCTTAGATAAAGAGAAAACTAATCAAGTGCAAGTCAGCCTTCTGCACCGAGAGTTCTTTAATTTAAAAACAAAAGTAAAATTAAGATACAGATAAACCTTTTTTCAAACTACGGGTTTCATTATCATGATCTTAATTTTTTTTCCTGTAAAATATAACGCACGCGAATCTGTTAGACAGTCAGATTTTTTCAAATTTTTCACTTTTTGTAGGCTTGCCTACTTTGTACCTAATCAATATTTGCGGCAAAAACTTCAGAGACATAGTATCATCTGATCTTTTGAATTCGATACCCTAAAAATGAATGTATTGATTGAAAGTACACAGCTTACACAAATGAGCGTAGCAACCGCGTTACCGCGTGGTTCTGCGTGATCAGGTATTACATGATGGTGTCAGTTCCGCGGTTACTTGCACTGGCTTCCCTCGCCGTGGCTGTTGTAATGTACACCTTGGCTTGTACACTTATACTGTAATACTAGTGGGGACATCGATCTTGAGTATAAGCCTGTCTGATTTATTAGCGATCAAAATAAAATAATTATACTTACATTTTTCATTGATTCAGATTTCGACTTATGTTCTTTACGGAAAGTTGTTCAATTTCAAGGTCCTGATTACTTCCTATTTGGCTGGTCTTTAAAACAACAGGTTGTACACTAACTACCTCTCCCAGGTACTATACTAGTACCTCTCCCAAGGTATATTTCCCGCACTCCTGATGAATAAATGTGAAATCATTTTACTAAACACAAAAAAAGATTTCCAAAATATCCTTGAAAGTGGCCTGGCAAGGCCATTAGGATTAAACTTCAAAACATTACTTCATGTTCAAGATTTATATCATAATTATGTGAACTAACTGATGTGTTGCAATTAAACGTGTCTGGTAGGTGATTGGCGCATCTCGAATGTAATTTACCTTACAAATAGCTATCTTAGGGCTGTCGGTTTAGTTATTCTACTCGACATCATCAGTGCCGTGTGGTTTCCGGCATAAGAATAGAACCACCCCTACTCGTCCCGCGGGTGTCGTAAGAAGCGACAAAGGGAAAGATCCGGAGGATGGGCAGCAGCATCCTTCTGTGAAACAGCATCTGCTACTACGATCGCCAACCCGCTTGCCCAGCGTGGAGATTATGGGCAAATAGGTTCCTCCAATGAACGCACGATAGTGGCGCGCATTGGGAGAGGCCTATGTTCAGCAGTGGACTAATACAAGCTAATAATGATGATGATGATGACTCGATATCACCATCCCAGCCTTATTATTGCCAAACTTTGAGGTCGGCTTCTAATCTAACCAAATACCTACAGTTGAATATCAGATTACTATACGAGTATGATCCCTGCAACTGAGAGGTATATTCTAAAGCTAGATCAGTTGTCAAGATTTTATGAGGGTATCGACTCCCTATATCGACTATCAAAGATCGGGGCCAACAGCTCAACATGCTTTCCGAGGCACGAAGCAAGTGATAATTAATTTATAATACGCACATAACACCCGAAAACTATGATCTCATGGCTTGGGTTAGAAGCTAAGACATTTGACTTGTCATTAATATACCAAAATAGCAAATATCTGTACTAATGAAACTACGTTTGCGTGTCTACAAGTTTGTGATTTTAGTTTAGTTTCAGAAATAGGGCAAGTGACCCGGTTGTGGCCACCGACCCCTTTGTGGCCATTTAGAACTTCAAATCGTTATAACTAAGGCAAAGACAAATATATTACTGTATGGTTTACGGGAATAAAAATATCTATTATTAGCAACACTGATAGCGTTAACAGCTTTGATGTGTCAAACTTCACTTCAGTCCAACAAGTCATTATTCTTTGACGAGCGTAAATTGTTTTAAGTCTTAGCAAAAAGGCTAAGGCGAGCGGGTGAGTTATCAATCATTATTTTTTAAATGCTTCTTATTTTTTTAATGTGTATGTTAATCCTTCATTAAGAATACACTGTCTAAGTGGTACTAATGATATTTTATCGCTATTTGTTTATTAAGTGAGGATAGGAGAGGTGGCCACTAATGGAGCCAAAATGTATGAATTTTCCCATCTTTGGCCACATGACTGGCCAAAAGTGGTGCACGTAGAACCCCACTTTTGGCCATTTAGTTTTTAGTGATTTTTCAACTTAATTACTTAGCTATTTTGATATAAGTAATCTATTAATTTTCAGAGTTACGATTATAATGCCTCCATCGAAACCAAATACTAAAAAAATCGGTGTCGTGAAAAGAAAATTGTTCCAGTACAGTTCCAGCTGAGATATTATATTTCATATTTGTCGTCAATATTATGTTAGCTATTATTCTCTAAATAAAGACTTGGTCGTAAAATATGCGATTTTCGAATAAATTTTTTATTTTTTTAGAATTATCTGCTTTTTATTTTTGATGAATTTTGATGGCCAGAACTGGCACATGACTGTGGCCAGAAATGGGGTAAATCTGGCCAAAAATGGCACAAATTCCCATTTTTTTTTCTTTTCTACAGGATTATTTTTCCATTGAATCATAATGAAAAAAAATGTATCCTTAGGCTAGATTTATATATATTTAATCACTTTTTACAAGAAATATGTCCGTGATAACAAAGACTGTAAAATGATATAGCCTCAAAGTCTAAAAAATTCTTAAAATGGCCAAAACCGGGTCACCTGCCCTAAGTAATGATGACGTCAGCATAGTATAACGAGGTAAGACTGAACTCGTGACCTGAGTATCGATTGGCCTTATAGTCATTAGACAGGAAGGCTAAACTTCATCGTAAGTATTACTGTAGATCGGAAATATTATGATTAGTTAATTTTGAAGGCAACCTCATTACGTTTAGAGGCCAACAGTGCATGCAAGGTCCCCTCATTTTGTAAGTCAGGCCATCAAACTGTATTTTACATCTGCCAACCCTACCCAAGGCTGATGGCACTCAACAAGAGTCCCGGCACCATTCATCTAATTCGCGCCGCGGGCGCAGAACAACTCCAACAACTCAACTGCGTGCGCGCACAGCCTCACGCACCGACATTTGTTTTAATAGTACTGCCGATGGACATTCATATCTTTTAGTTTTCAATAATCCATATGAAGAAAAAATTGGGTTATTAACAAAAAGGGCTGTATTAATAATTAATAATAATGTCCTCCTGGCCGAATTTCGGTCACAGCGGCCAATCTCATAGTAGATTGGCCATCATTAGAGGGTACTGACTCCCTATACTAACTATCAGAGATTTTCTTGACAAGCGGTGCTAACAGCTTAACGTCCGAGGCACGGAGAAGCTAATAATTATTTTAAAATATGCACATAACTTACGAAAAATCAGAGGTGCGCACCTTGGGTTCAAACCTGAGACCTCAGAATTGCCAGTCAACGGTCATACCAATCAATCAACCACAGTTACTAGTATACCTACTAGTCGTATCATAACTGTCACGGACAATGTCAGCGCGGCAGTCAAGTGGTTCTTTTTATCGTATGGTTCCTTCGAAGAGGTGGAATTTTTGTCTTGCCAATGACTACTTTCTATACCAGGGTAAAAGGATTTTGAAAAGATATAGCCAAAACCTCTCACATCCCTAACTCAGTAGGTACCTGTATTCACAACGACGCCTCCAGGCGGTGGTCAGGACTGATTGCCGTCAAATTAGCTGCTTCCACAACTGTGTCTGTTATTATTGGGAAAATGAGTAATACACGCGGACCGCGGTACCACAGCATAGGTAATAGTGTATGGAATGTGTAGAATTATTTCCAAGCAGGCCAGCTTCTATGAACCGTATTGATTAGTCTTGGACGTCTCGACTAGACTAGTATATTTGAAACCTGAGAGTGCTGGATTCGAGTTTTTAAGGGTAGCAAATGATTTTATCTGGGTTTGATGCCTGTCTGTATTCTCTGCATTGCAGGGTAAAGGCCTTTTCTTAGTTAAACAGATTCGAGTTTTTAAATGTTTTTATCTGGGTTTGATGCCTGTCTGTATCTAGATCAGCTTGTAACTGTCCCACTGCAGGGCAATAGTCTGTTCTCATACAAAGAAGGTTCGAGCATTAATCACTACGCAAGCTCACTGCTTTCTGTCTTCAACGTTAGTCAATGGCATCTTAGGTTAACCAAGAAAATACATAATGACATTGTAAAAACAGATTTTTACATGCCAGGTTCCATCCCACACCCACGTGCTTACAAAGCACCCATAACCAATAAGCTACCACGACTTAATACGATAATTATCATAATAATCTTGACATGCAGCAGCAATAAAATTGCGCTGATAATAAAGGCCATGGCACCTGCTTCGTAAAACCATTGCCATTACCACCTCACGTTCGAATTTCAAACACGGTTCGAAATATAAAAACACAATGACAGATCACGAGCGTAACCTTAGGGATCCATTTAAGGCGCATTCCGGTTTTTGTTTATCAATGGTGCAATCTGATTTGTTGGAGTAATGGTCGCAAGCGCAGAACTTGCTTCTTTAATATTTCTATGGATAAGGTATAACTGGGATTTTCTGCCCTGCTTTCTGCAAAGCTATGTTTATATATTTAGTTTCATAGTTAAATTATTTAAGTTTTTTTTATACATACATACATAGACTCACGCCTGTTTCCCAGAGGAGTAGGCAGAGACAATTTTTATATTACAAAAAAAGAAAGAAACGCATTACATTAAATACTGCTTTGTGCAATGTAACTTTAAATGTGTCCTAACACACAGTCACGAGCAAAATTATATATCTACATTTGGTGGAATTCAAGTGATTATCTTCTGACTGTAGCTCAGAAGATAGTTTAGTTACTTAATAGAAAAATATACAACCTGAATATTGATAAATATCTATCAATACCATAAATACAATATTTTTGTAGTATGCGCGCTTCCATAATTATTATTGGCTTTAATATTTCTATGGGCGGGACCCTTGGAGAATATAAATAATAATAAATGTTATGATAATAATTTGAACAATGAAAACTCAATAATGGCTAACCTAAGGGACCCATAAGGATTTTGTATATCAATGATGCAATCTCATATTTCGTAAAATAAAGTTATAAACAGCGGTGTCGTGATCGCTTGTGCCCTAAATAGACATTCGTGACATTACCGACGTCTGTATCGATCTTGTGCCTTAAGCTTTATGGGTGTTTATGAGCTTTCCCTTCATTTTTGAGGTACCTTGAAACAAATAAACAGGGTCGCAGAATCTTTTGGTAAGGGAAAAACTATCCGCATTCATTAAAATAGGTACTGCGCAGAATCATTAATAAACAAACTTATATTTGCGGTTTATTTCAAACGGTACTAACGAACGTAAACGTAACTATCTTTTCCTCATACTTGCTCGTAAACAGTGTTATTACATCTAGGAAAAGCGGGCGGTAATGCGCGGTTACCCGCCATTTATGTATTTTATTAATATACATTATTTTACGTTGTTTTGTTGTTTATTTCTTTACAAGTATGATGAGAAACATTGCATGTTACTCAAACGGTACGACAATTACTAAGGTTAGGCCATTATACCTTTCCCTCGCCTGCGACTCGAGCTTCGAATGTCCCTTTAATAGTAATTGAGTATTTACCGCTCTTGCTAACACAATGTGCTATTTCCTAAGTCACTAGCCGAAAAAAAAAGAAAATATTTAAAAATAGAATACCTAGTTTTCGAAAAAAACCAATTCAAGTTCAAATTCTGTACTGTGTCTGTCTGTTTGAAACTCTCTATTGAATCTAACTCGCACTTCACCGGGTTGTTATTTTATTTGTGCTCGTTAGTTTTATTGGGTGAGCAGGGTTATTTTACGCACCCCATGATTTGAGTAGACAAGCATTTGTTGTTGATTTTAAAGGTCTCCATTTAAATGTTATTAAAGAGAAAATTGTTGTAAAAGCTAGCTGAAGAAGTAGTAAAAGTCTAGCTCATTCACCCAAAGCGTGACTGCTGAACATGTCATCTCAGGATCGATTCTTAAGTCTGGTAAATAACCCTTCCTGTTTACATAGGCGTGATTGGAATTGTGTAATTTGAGAATTCAATTATTTTTTATACTGACCTGCCTAAATATGTAAGCAGGAGAATTTAGGGGTGAAAATTAGTATCTAAACTTACACCGCATATCTAAACGTAGTAACGTAATTAGTTTCATAGCATCTGTCCCACTCTAACACAATTCTAACAAAATCTTCGCATAGGTATAATAGCATAAGTGTCGATGGCATTAGTACTTAGTAAAATACTATTATTTCAATCTTTAGTTTCTGAATTACACACTCATCTTATATTGTATTCGATCACATAATTCGATAACACAAAAAAATTAATAGCTCTACACTACACGCATAAAAAAAACAACTTACTTCGAGTTTTTACACGACGAGATGTTTATCACCTTAACACACTATTTCACACCACTACACCGAACTGGCCACAAACACAAGCACTGTTTTTTTTTACCGAAAACTATAACGTGTCATTTTTGAAAATCGAACAAAAAATTAAACGAAGTTCTTACGTACGCGTTCGTGCGTCTCCGGCGAACACCGCGGGAATACAAACTTGGAGGCTTCACGCCGGGAAGGTTCCTATCCTTTTCCTTCTTCAGAAAATTATTGTGACGTAGAAAGGGAGAGGTAATTTATACTTCCAAGCTCTGTTAGGTCTACAAAAAAGCAGCTTTTCGTGTTTCTCGGCGCTTTTCCACGACTATAATTTGAACTCAGGTTGATTATTATACCATACTTACATAACTTCATGCCTATATTTCCCCAAAAGGGTTAGAAATGGTGTTTAACACCCACTTCTCGCTAGATTTATGTTATAAGTCCTGAGTAACTAAGGGTTTTGAGGGAATTCAAATACCGCAGCTGCCCTTATGAGCACTACACGAACGAAGCTGACCTTACTTTGATTGTAAAGAAAGGGGAATTTTGCTTTAATTAGATTTTCACCCTTTTAGGGTTCTGTACCAAAATGTTAAAAGGATTAGAATGCGACTTTGTCTGTCTGATGTTCTACTAATGATAAAGACTTGGAATTCAGAACTGTTCCAAATATTACTTGCGCACCTCCATTGCATACAAAATAACTATAAAATTTCGACAGGGGTCGAAATAAGGCCATGTAATTTTCAAATTTCTCTTGATCAAATAGGTATCATACGAAAATTCTAAAGTAAGTAGTTTTGTTTTATCCATATATTAGTAGGACATAGTAACACCTACCTATTTTATTTTCCGTCACATCATTGTAAACCTATGTTGACAAATAAAGAATTTGATTTGATTTCATTTATTTAATAATAAATTAGTACCTATGACTCACATAAGATATTATTCTAAAATACTTCTATGTTACCTTAAAAGTTATTGGGCTAGCCCTGTGCTGGGCACACCACAGATACACTTAAAACTTCAGAGCCTCCGCACTTAGTAGTACCGCTGTTTGCAGATATAAATAAAATGTTAAAACCTCCATCACTTCGTAAAACGTAAACTTTTAATAAAATACGTGCCTTGTCAGTCGCTGTCAACTAACAGAATGCACTTATTGTATTATATTTTTGGAACGGAACGATAAAAACGATTGTGTAGCAACTCTAGATTGAACCTTATTGTTTTGAGAAGAAAATAGAAATAGTTTTTTTTTCTCTTTATTTCAGGAGTTTAGTCAATCCATGACTATGTAACTCCATTGGAACATCACTTATTTCCACTAGGTACATTATTACATACATACAAACTTTACCTCTTTATAATATTAGTATAAAGTATAAATTAGTATAAATTTCGGTTGGAAAGCATAGACGTCAATAATTATTGTTTTTTTTTCTTCTTGTGATGTAGGTACCTACATCACAAGATGGTATGTTAGGGGTAATCTCTGGAACTACCGATCCGATCCTAAAAATTCTTTCACCAATAGGAAGCTACTTTATCCCTGAGTGCTATAGGCTACTTTTTAATTCTGAAAAAAAGTTCAGTTTTCAGTAAAAAATAACAGTACTTATCTGTGATTCAAGTAAGAAAAAAAAAACAGGCAATCTGGCTGGTTTATAAACGTGTGTTTAACGCGGACAAAGTCGCGGGGAACAGCTAGTAGTAACATTATAAAGGGTTTTACCGTGATTAAAATATAGATTACGTATAGTATACATGGTTATTTGTAAAACACCGACAACCTGAAAAGCGGTCATTAAACTCATCATTATAAACAACTTTTACTATGGGACCAACCCTGAAATTGCAAAAAAAAAGTCAGCTGTTCCATACATTTTGTCGAGTTATGTGAACTTAATGTATGGAACATCTGATTTTTTTTTCATCGATCGTTTCTTACGATGTTTCAGTCGCGTGGTTGGAAACTGACCTCTACATGATTATTAAACGATAATATTATCATGTATTTGGTCCAAAATCGCGTTTTATAAACGTTTATAGTTACATTGACGTTTACATGACCATTAAGCCATTATAATAAAAAAATATGAAAAGGTATTTATTGAATTACAAAATAGGACTAGTCCAGGCTGTTTACCTGAGGTACCTAATGGCCAGTGGTCAGACCGTTTAACACCATGGGTAGAGCAACTCTATACTTAGTACCACTTTTAATTTACTTAATCGTACCCCTGCATGGTATAGCTTTTAATTAAATATACTTACTGAAACGTACAGTACACAATATTAAAAGTTAGTATGTTTGATAGTAAACTGCTGAGAGGATTATGATGCAAATTATGTCTAGGTAGGTAGGTACTAAAGTAAAAGTAGTCTTTATCCCAAAATAATACGGACAAAGCAGCGGTCGCAGGCAGAAGCTAAAAAATATAAATCAACTACTGAACCTATTGTAACGAGATTTTGCAAAAAGCTTAGATACAGTGTCATGATAAAACACCGACAAAAATATCTTTGTTTTCCATGGAGAGCTATCTTGCTAAGGAAATTGAACAAGCTGCGCGGGATAGGTATATAGGTTTATTCCTGCTGTGGTCCAGTCAGTGTTCGAAATTCGTCCGTAATTTTTTTTATAAATTTTAGCTTTCTGCACTTCTTCTCCATATAAACGTTTACTATACCAAGTTTCACACTCCTCCGTGCGCGCAATATTCTTAAAAAGGGATCCACAGTTTTCGCTTCACTTATTAATATACCTACCTAAGTATAGACACCCAGAACCATTTACTAACTGTACCAGCCAGAAGTGTTTTCTAAAACTACACAAATTGCTACAAATAAAGAAATAAACTTAAATTCAATTCGTAACCAAGTTGTAACTACAGCGGCTTAACCAACAAATTGATCGTTAGTATGAAGTTGTCCACGTCAAACGAGATCGCCAGAATGTTTGTATTTATTACACTATATCAAATACTGTTTGTGCAACTGATAGCGAAGGTAAAAGGAGTTGAGGTGCTGTCACACTAGGACTAGTGTGTATACCAGCATTATGCTTACGCTGCTCAATTGTCGCGATTAATATTTACTTGTTATATTAATCGCTTCGAATAGAGCAGCCCGCATAATTATGATAGAACTTCACGTACAGGTAAGTTCGTTTCATTATTAATTATAGTAATTATCAATTACATTTTAATTTTAAATAATGGCTTTATCAAATCATATTAGTTATCTACGTTTGAGATATTTTTCTATCCGCAAATGTCATGGAATGGAAATTCCAAAAAATATCTCTACTCACAGCAATAAAAATCATAGACTATTTTTAACAAAGCTAGTAACAACAAAATTTAATTAACCATCTAGACTAGGTATCTACAATAGCGCGTAGTCTAGGAACCGATATTCCGGAGAAGGTATTCAATCGGGTCCACATTATTCCCATACAAACTGCAATGATTCATATTCTACCAGTTCACAAGCACCTTTATACTTGACAACAGCTCTGACAAGTTATAATAACAAGTTATTTCAATATCGGGAGTCTCTATAAATAACGTGTAACCTGGAGTTAGAGCTCATTACGCGGGATCGATGCAGTTGAACAGGTTCTTTATTTTGGGAACTGACAACCAATCATTTCTCAGGGTACTCATCACTAGAGATTGCGGTAATGCATAAATTATAGCTTGCATTCGTATCGCTAACTCGGAATATCATTTATCTGAATATGGATTTACTGTATAGAAGTCTTTACCTATCTAAATATTGATTTACTGAGTATAGAACTCTTTCAGAAACAATATCTTAGCGAATAGTTTCAGCGTTCGTTTCGGTGTCGGTGCCAAGCGAAGCGGGTTCTATATTAAACCACCTCATCCTAAGTTCTGTTTTTGCTATTTGAAGTCGATTTCTTTTTTTCTTTTTTTTAACCCAACCCAACCCCTACCCTCTTAACCAATCGGAAAGAACTCTCTTTCGAACAAGAAAATAATTATTCAAATCGGCCAACTAATGACGGAATAATCGGTGTAGAAATCCTTCTCTGATTTTGTAAGATATCTAACTACCAACTAATAGCGCTCTTTGCTTTGCTCCATTGTAAATTTAATTTGTTTTAGCGCTTAATTAAATAAGTACAATAAATTAATAGCATTATAAACTTATGCTCTCAAACAAACAAGGTAGGTACAAATTATCTTAAAAACCAGACGCCGCCAATTGAATCCGTTTTTATTTTATTCTTTAAATTGTTAAATAAAAGAATTGCAAGATCAGCAAGATATTGTGTGTCGGACATTAACATGGGTAGGTATCGGCGGCGAAGTAAGAAGGCGGCCATCTTGGAAAATGACCGCGGTCCGTGTGATGCACAAAGGAAATAATGAGAAATGAATCAGGGATAAAGATGTAGTGCCACCATAAAAAATCATGATGAATTCAATAATCAGGACAATCTACTTGCAAATACAATAAACATCAATAAGCACACTGCAGGAAGATAGTTTTCCGAACGAGATTAGAATACCAAATATAATTGCGCCTGCGCCAACAAAATTTGACAGTCTAAAATAACTTGCGAGTACATAGACAATTTGTACAGGAACTGCGTTGTACGAATAGCAACCCAGCTGAATGAACATCACTTTTTTTTACTTTTTTGTATACTTAAGCATAAAAAAACAAGCTAAAATAGGCTAGCTAGGGTCAATGCTAGTGTGTAATGAACAGGTGACACAATTAAGTTTTCTTCCTAAGTATAAATTAGATATGAAAAAACATTTCTCGTCACATACCGTTCCTCGTGAGTTTTACATTCCTACTCGCTGTTTATTATAAAAGTTCCATTCATGTAGTCACCCTACAAGGTGTTGAGATAAAGGCTACACCTTCGATTTGCATGCATGTAATATTATATTCATACGAACATCAACACTGCACTAACTCGCATGACGCATACCTTATTACTTGTTCCCTTTACAGATTCACGATGATAACGCCTTTCGCTCAAGGGCCGTCATTATAAAAGCTCATGAAAGTTTCTACTGGCTTTTATTTTATTTAATGATCCAGATATTAATAAAAGCGTATTAATTGTACTAGTGGTGGACGTTTATAGCTAATGTTATCGTGAAGGGAGTGATTACATGCGGTCTGCTGTGGACCATACCATCCAATATCCGTCATCCTGATTTAAAATCAATCAAACAATTTCCTTTTTCATACATAATTTTTAAAAAACTTACAAATGAAGATTTAAATTAAGTATGACGATTTAAATGTTAACATGTTTTGCAACCCTTGTTATTTTTAGATAGGTACTTATATTAGCCACGTTATATGACCATATGAAGACTGGAAAACCTCCGAAACGTAAGGATAAAAATATATAAGTAGGTATAAGAAATAACAACAAAGTTTAATCCGGTAAAAAAGTTGTTTCATTTTCTTCTTCTTATGGTTGATGAACAACCTGCTGTCAGAGATTAAACCGCCCGTAGGCCTTTGACATGGCTTTACACGCCGTTGAAAAATTTATCAGCTGTGCTAGTTCCCTCATGATGTCTTAGCAAGTGATAATTAAATTTCTAAAACGCACTTAAATCCGAAAATCAGAGGTGCGTGGCTGGGTATCGAACTTACGATCTTTAACTTGGCAATTCAACGGTCATACCATTAGGCTATCTCTCTTTATAATCACTACATAGTATAAAACAAAAGCCGCTTCCCGCGTCTGTCTGTCCCTATGGACCTATGCTTAGATCTTTAAAACTACGCAACGGATTTTGATGCGGTTTTTTTTTAATAGATAGAGTGATTCAAGAGAAAGGTTAATATGTATCATACATACATATTAGGGTAACCGTGCGAAGCCGGGGCGGGTCGCTAGTTGTTTCAATAAAACCGTATTATAACCCGTTATTAAATAAGGATATTAATTCAATGTACTTGAAGATATTTAAAAAATATAGTTGATGACGTAAGAGAATCATATTCCTTCACATTCCTCATCTACTTACGCCGTTCAACCAACACTACAAGACTACGAGCCGTGATATTAATCCGACAGCCGGTCAAACTGACCACGCGAACAGGTTGGCTTAAGTACCACTAATACTCGGATTATTCCAAATAAGTCTGTGTGGAAATCCTCGCTTGTTTATTAAATCACATTAGTGTTACAAATAATGCGGATTAAGTCGGTCAGAAGATTGACAGGCCGCCCACACAGCTTGCTGGTCCCGGAGTTAAAAAGAAAGAATGTGCGTGTGACCGACGACTTGCCGTATTGTTTGAAGCTGGATTAAACGTTGAAAAATCACCCCATGTTCAGATGGGTAACTTCTTGTAGCTTATAATGTTCATCTTCAATTATAGGTAGCTTTTTTTTTCATATAACTTTGCTCCTATTTCGATAGAACATTTAGGCGGACTACAAATTGCAGTCGAGAGCACTCAACTGCGTAATGTCCAATTTTTTACCCATCTATCAGAGATGAAATGAAAATGAAATGAGTTGAAAAAATCAAAAATCAAAATCAAAATATTTTTATTCATGTAGACCATTAGGCACTTATGAATAGTCGTAATTCTAATATTTTTAATAAAAGAGTGACTCTAGTTGCCAGTTCCTAGGGCAGCCTACCCTTCATGGAGAAGAATCTGGCAAGAAACTCCATGGTTGCTCTTTTAAATATAGTGGCTTACAATATTTTAGGTTACATTGTTCTGAGGTCTTATGTGAGAACAATGTCAGTCGGCTAAACACAAGTACACCTTAAATATATTTATGCTTTTGATAAAATTACCGCAGCAGCTATGAGCTGACCAGTCCCAACAGACGGCACCCGTTCACGAGTATGACGCATGCATCAGCCATCGCCTAACTCGACCATATTGTAGGGAATCAAACGACCCGACACACAACGCCACCGCTATCAGAACATTTCTGAGAGCATGACATACCCAAGCCGTACAGCAATCATCACGTTAATAAAAACTAAGTTGGAAGGACTACATGGTGCTCACATAATTACAAACATACATAGTAAGCAATACAAATACATGTCGGAGTATTCAAAAATATTAAGTATTCTATAATAAGTATTCAATATGATGTCAAAGCACAATAAAAATTGATTTTGAATATTAGTAAAGTTCAATCAGCGCTAGTGGGTCGCAGTGTGCAGGAGGGAGTAGTATGCCACACATCTTTATCTTCAATGTAATCCTTCAACTTATAGTAAGCTTTTGATATAAGGATACCTTTAATAACTGTTTTAAACCTAGCATCAGGCAGATCCTTAATTATAGAGGGTATTTTGTTGTAAAACTTAATACAGTTACCCATGAATGAGTTTTTGGTTTTAGAAAGTCTATAACCAGGTACCACAAGATTGTCCTTATGACGAGTGTTATAATTGTGAATATCACTCTTTTTTTGGAAGCAAGTTATATTTTTGCGAGTGTATAAGAGGTTTTGAAATATATACAAGGATGGTAATGTTAGTATATTTATCTGAAAATTTGTAGGTAACCTCTAGAACTACGGAACCTATTACGGAATATTATTTAATAGGACTGCCTCGTTGGTCTAGTGGTAGCAAGCGCGACTGCTGAGCACGAGGTCCTGGGTTCGATCCCCGGGTCGGGCAAAGTGTTATTGGGTTTTTCCATTAGGAAATTCTCAGTAGCAGCACGGAGTCTGGAATTGTGCCCGGTTAATGGCAATAGGCTCGCCCCCTATTACATGGGACTTATTACATAGCCGGCGAAACGTGGGTGTACTACACACCTCTGCCTACCCCCTCAGGGGAATACAGGCGTGAGTCTATAAAAAAAAAAAAAAAAAAATATTTAATATATTTTTCGAGTCACTGATTATCTGAAATCCATATAGATACCTAAAAGAAGTCTCAGGCAAAGCACACGCCATATCGCTAGCCTGAAAGTATAGATCGAGTAACTTATAAACAGTTCTAATTGGATCGTTCGTTACAGACTTAAAAATACGGACCTTATATTTAGCTATAACAACATCTACTATTGTAGTGTACAATCAGATCTCACGTGAAGCCGCACATAATAATGAAAAGAACTTCATATGAAGATCTGAACCGCACCTAACGGCATTGACAAAAAGCCACATACCTACGCATCGCAGTTACACCAGTAATATGTAACAATGCATAAATTGGACGCGTGGGAAATGCTCCATGACACGACCCATGTGTTGCCAATTACAAGGTGTTCACGTAATTATAAATTAAAAAATTCAAGCATTTCTTGAATTTTTTTTCATCCAGCTTAGCTTAGAAACATTACTTAAATCTTCTTTCAAAAAATACCCATTGATATCTGACATTGCTACAAGAACACATTTCATCATCAGCATCTCAGCTTTTAGTCATGACCGGCAACGCGCAAAGGGAAGAGTGAAATAGAGGTATGTGACACGACAATATAATAATAGCTCACAGACAACTCCGAATTTTAAGACTTCGAGACTCCGGAGTTGGCTCTCTTTATTTTTTTTGCACCAGAACCTGGAATGAGAATGAAGAATTAGGAGAGCCTACTGCACTTTAAACAGCCTGATCAACCAGAAAATTTTCGGAAATAATTAGGATTAATGAGAAAAGTAATAAAAAATTATAAGAACAGCCTGTATATTACACGTACAGACCGAATTGTACATTGTTAACATAATTACATTATGTGATATGCAAAACGTTTTTGGCAGATGATTGGAAGCATTGTACTAGTCTAGATATTCATGATAAACTTGCACCAAGGTCGTGCAGTGTAGCAACATGGCCAACTGAGTCAAAGCATAGAGTACCTAAGTATAAGAAAGGTAAATATTGGTACTAAATTGTCACGCATGCGTGCATATACACTTTAAACTAATTTAGAATCTCTAACTAACAGAGAAAATGAGTTTAACTATAAAAAATAGACCTATCAAATTAGTCCATTAATGAGATAACAGGTATTTAGGACATGTATAATATATTCCAAAATAATTATCGTAGTCACTACATAGTATAAAACAAAGTGGCTTCCCGCGTCTGTCTGTCCCTATGTAGGTATGCTTAGATCTTTAAAACTAAGCAGCGGTTTTTTTAATAGATAGAGTGATTCAAGAGGAAGGTTTATATGTATAATACATGCATATTAGCGTAACCGTGCGAAGCCGGAGCGGGTCGCTAGTTTAATATAATCCCTAATTCACGAGAGGCTAATTTAGAAGTAAAATTGCAAGTTTTAACCTCCTACGGTTTTAAGAGTAGATACCCAACCGCGTTTAGCGTTTGTGCCAGAGAATCAAGTTTTACGTCACCGCTCTACATCTTATAATTATGGTGAATCTATTATGTATGACCCATCTGCGATCAAAAGTGACTATAAGAAATAACACCTATAAAGTACCATACTCGAGTAAATCTTTGAAACCCAACCACGATCCCCCTTTGTAACAACTAGGCCAGGCAGTTAGAAATCACAACACATTAATAAAACTACACAACCAATAAATAACGTTACAGCAACATATTTAAATACAATTATAATTAGATGTCTCGGTAAAATCAACTTGTCCTTAGCGGGGCGGCCTCATACAACTGTCTTTTATGTCTTGCACACGCTAGACAAGAAAATCACCGCGTTCGACCGCGCCCGACCACAGATAGCGTAAGATACATTACACTACCGTTTATCTGGACATTCTAGGCTAACTGTTAACTGGATTTTTATATCGACTTCGTTTTCAACGATAATTAATTATGTTAATATAGCACAGGATATAATGCGATAGCCTTGAACAAGAGATCAGGCCTCGATCGATTCTCACAGGCATAGCGGCACGCCGCGACAGTATTCAAGATTATCATATATTCTGAGTACCATAATCAAGGATTTTTATAAATACATTTTGTTTGACTACTTAGGACTTAATATGGAGGTACCTACTTAACATTGTAACAAACAGGGTGGTACTAATCATCAAGATACTTAAGTTAATACATACTAGACGAGATAGGGAAAAACATGATGCGGTAATTAATTACTTTATATCTATCGTAGCAGATCGCGGCTTTAAATCTTCATAACACGTACTAATAAAATAATGAAAGTATTATAGTAAATCAATCTAGGCTTAATTTATGGAATCTTTCTGTGGATCAGCATCAGATAAGCCGTGATACGTAAGACCTGGACACGAGACACGCGACTATGGGGCATGTTCTCGGTGTCAAATAGCGGCCATAAACATACAGACACGCAACACGGTGAATCTACATAATTCTGTATCTACATATTACATAGGTAACGTTACAAAATACAGTTTAAGCGAGTGCAAAGGATTTGTGTACCTACCTTTCTAGAAAGTTTTTACAGATTAAATTAGGTAGATAGGTACTATGTTTATAGACACACGACAACAATTTATTTACTTTTTTCAAAGAAATTTCGAGAATTCAACACTTTCCCTCTTTGTGGAACGTACCACAAATAATCATAATTTACGAAGTTTTTTTTACACTTAACCGACTTCATTTTCGAAACACCTCTTTCAACAGGCGCTCAATACTACACCTTTAAAACCATTGTGTAAATTCAAAAACAATCTCTCAGGCTCCCACATCACTAATTTTCACATTTTCATGGCATTTTACTTTACAGGAATTTTACAAGCCAATTATGTTAGAGCCGGAGTTCCACAGGGCTTAGCACTAGGACCAGCGAGTATTTCCCGCGACTTCATCAGCATTATTTTGGGATAAAAAGTACCCATCACAGTCTACCAAATTTCACCTGTTCGTCGTCTAACAACTGTCGTCTAGCAATCTGTTCAACTTGCTAATTTATAATAATGAAGTAGGAAGGATTTTTACAGGCAGTCTAACAAAAAATCTAAATTATCCTTGACACGTGAAAAGGTAAGACATCATGAAAGGTAAGCTCCTATGTTGCATGGATTACAAGTGTAGGTGTGTAAATGTGAAATGAAATGAGTAACGAAAACCAGCCTACCGAAGTCTATCCATTTGTAAGAGCGCATTTGCACTGCGCAAGACTGATTATGGATCAGCCTTATAAAAAATAAGCAATACCGAGCGGACTTTGAGTTCGATTTATCGAGGATTATAATTATAGATTCAACTATAGAGTACCTACAGGTCCTAAATACTACATAGGGTACACTAAAAGCAAAAAAAAAGATTACGGAACATTATTATAACTTTTATTTTTTATTAAACTTTTTAGCACCATACGTCAACCAACATACGTCTGTACAACATCGGTTAAAGCGCTTATAATAGTACTCTTATAATTACCACCAAAGTCAGCGCTCATATTACAGCTTTTTAAGACAACAGCATCATTAGCCAGTAACGCTTTAGTCAATAACCTTATCACTTCACTTTCTTTTACTTTATCGTTTATTTTGTTTACCAAACTTAACATTTGCTTCTTAGACAAACTCTTAATAGTCCTTTTCGACATCAACCTACATATCTTTACATACTCAGCAACATCTTCCACTTCCAAATCATCGAAATGTTTCGATAAATCGTAGTGCATCACTAAAATTTCTTGCTCTACATCTTTATTAGTTCTTAATTCAATAAATTCATTTACTTTTCCATTCTTAGCTGCTATATTTCTAGAGAAAGCTGCGATATTCATACTGTAAATCATGTTGTTGATAAGTCCAAAAATTCCTTTTATTAAAACTTTATCATTAGTCTGACGTACAACAGAATGCAGCCAAGACAAAAGTCCATATCCTTCAACTAAAATCTCAAAAGCTCTTGGAATAGCAACTACAGAACGCAATACACTTAAAATCCTTTCCTTAACTTTCTTATCACTCAACACCGAAGAATAGAAGTCCATAATCATTTTTAAACACATCGTTTTGAATACAACATCAATATCTGTCATAGTTTTTGTCCCATCTCTAATGATATCAAGTATCCAAAGTCTTCTGTCTATGGATTCGACATCACTGTCGTGGAAGAGGCTGAGGAAGTCAGGGACTACGGTGCAGTCGACGAAATTTTTGGCTATGAAGAAATTGTTGACTGGTTTATACAGAGGGTCGTGAGGTGCCGTGGAAACCATGAGGGCTCTTGCAAGGTACAGAGCATCTATGGCCGGGAGCCTAGGGTTCTTTATGTGCTGGCCATCAAAGTGCTCAGTAGTGTTGATGGCGGATGTTAGACTTCGACGCAATGTGTTAATGAAGTCTGTCAGGAACAACTTGTCGTTTTTGTGGTGTCTGGAATAGGAAATTCAAATAATTATATTCTTTATGGAGGAGCTATAATATTTTAACTAAAATATACATACAATGTGTGGAGTGTGTAATGGTGACGTATTGGTTATGGACCTGCTTTGTAAGCACTAGGGTGCGGGTTCAAACCTGGGATATACCAATGTGACTTTTTCAATGTCATTTGTACTTTCTTAGTTAATCTAAGACCACTGACTAAAGGTGAAGGAAAACATCTGAGGAAACCTTCAGTTAATGGTACGAAATCGACAACACGCAGTGAGCTATCATGGTGATTAATGCTCAATCCTTCTCTGTATGAGAAGAGGCCTTTACCCTACGGTGGGACAGTATTAATATTTATTATTTATACAAACAATGACAGAAAAGTCACAACTCAACAGAGTCTATAGTTAATAATTTATTTGAATACGTCGGACTTAAGCAAATAGTTACTCATGAAATTAAAAATAACGTTAACAAATATTGAATCCAACTCACGTCTCAGTCTCCAGCAGCATGCAGAATCTATGGAGCACGTGGTAAGCAGCAGCCCTCATCGCAGGACAATGCGAGCTAAGTGCCATCACTGGTACCGACAGCAGACCAGTCCTCAACATCTTGAAACACGACGCCACCGACCCAGGAGCTAGCAGGTGGCTCAACAGCGGAAACACAAACAGAGGATCGTAAATACCTTCATCCTCATCAACATTTGAAATAACTAATAAATCTCCTCCAACAAATTTAGATAGTACTACCTCATATTTCCCTTTAACTACCAAATTCTTCACTTCTCCTTCACTATCTTTTCTCACGCAAGGCTTTAATACACCATCAACAAACATCTCATCTAAAACTGATCGAACTGAATCTGTTACTTTTATCGCGACACCGATATTTGGTTTCAATTCGTAATGGTATTCAAATTTTTGTGTCACCGGGAAATTTCTTACAGTCCGTTCAATAACTTCTCTGTCGAATAAATTTAGGACTTGATTTGGAGTTGGTTGAGACCATAAAGAAGATGAACGGTTTTTTCGGACAGCGTAGTAGTTAGCAGCTGAGTCACCCCACACGTAAGGCTTGTATTCATTGACGGCTAGTTCGTTTGCTTCGTAATAATGTAAGATTGCCACAAGAAGTCTATCACAAGGACTTCTAGTCGCGTGATAAGCGCTCAAATAAACAGGGATCTGTTGCATTTTCATCACAGATTTGTTTTTCAGTATCAACGTGTACAAGAATTCTAACAGCCTAGATTTGATATCCGAACTATGAAGACTAAGCATAACATTCAAAAATTCTGAATGCGATGTTACCATGTCGAATAATGTAGGTATGTCGTCATGATTGTCAGGATAAAAGAGCTTGACTAATTCAGTGAGTAGTGCTAGGAGTTTAGGTCCTATAGTGAACCCTTGATCAGCCGTTTTTACTTTTAAAGAATCTTTTAATGTTGCCTTACAAAAGTTCTGCCATATTGCACTTTCGGTAACTTTAATAAAGTCGTCTTTCTGTTGAGTATTTATTCCTTCGACTGTGTTACAAACTTGAACAACGTTATGTATGCTTAAGACAATGTCGTTGTACGCCTCCACTTTTGATTCCTTTAGTGCAATTGTTGTCAAATTTAACATAGAGAGTAAATAGTTAATAAGATGTTCCTTCTTGGCCAGATTTTCACAATTTTTTAAGAAGATACTTTGTAATATTTGTATGTGGCTTAACTCGACAGTTTCGAACTTGTGAATTTTATTGAACAATTTCAAGCAGTCTTGTACGTCCATGCATTCTATTACCAACTTTCTAATAAATTTCCAACATGAAACATAAATTTGACCAGCCTTATGTGGCTTCTCAAGCATTTTTATTATATTTGATTTATATTCGTTGTAAACAGTTACCAGAAAATCTTTATTATCAATCAAGAACTGATTGTGATTTATAACTGCATTGCCTAAAGGCAACGTCAATTCCCTTTGGGCTAATATTTCAGGGCGAGAGATTTCCGTTTTGAAAATGTTACAGAATTTCAGATTATACTTCAGTAACACAGCTGCAAGATAGGCTGAAGACTTCCTCAAATTGTTGAAATGGAAAAACTTTTTAAAATCTTCATCCAAGACTCGTAATGCTTGGTGCGGTTTATTTTCAAAATATTTAGCGAATGCAGTCTCTAAGTTTGTTAGATTGGGATTTACCTCTTTGTTTGAAAGTAAATTCGTGTAAAGAGCCATACTCTTCTTTAAAACATTTTGTGGTAACTCCAAACTGATTGTCTCTGAATATTTGTCTATTAGATATCTCAGCAATTCTAGTACCAAACTAGGTTCTTTGTCATCTTTTAAACAGGAGTCAGCATCTGCTTCAAAAATATGATTGAATAACTTTGTGTCATCATCTGGGCATAATCCCACAACTTCTAGCACTTGAATTGTGTATTCACTATCAACATTTTTTCTTTTATTGATCTTAATAAACGCTTTAACGATTTCATTGTAATTCTTCAGTTGATAAGATTTTAACAATTTGTGTTTAGCATTTAAATAGTTCACAATATCTTTGTGCTGTTTAAATACTTGTAAGAAAAAAATTGTGGCGTGTAAACTTGACGGATCTTTGCCTACATTTAGTGGCTTATAAATTTTAAGGAATTGTGGGTTTTTAAACAGTGTCAGTATTATTGTTCGAGATACGTCAACCCAAAGATGCTTCTTAGCTATTGCTATAATACATTGAAAGTAATCCGTTATTTTCTTTTGCTGTTCCTCATTCAACAGTCCCATGTTAGTTAGCCTAATAGTGCAAAATATCAAATATTTGGCCCATATCAATAATTCGGAACCATCTGCCATCTTTGTAATATCAATTCTGTAATTAACGTTATTAATAATAAAATCACTTTCTTCAGTCACTTCTTCCAAAAATGGCAATACATTTGTTAAAGGTATATCTTCATTGTCAATAATTGAATTTGATATCGATTTTAGTACATCATCTTGGCCTACAATGGTTTCTGGTAGCGACACAGGTTGTCCAGTCCAACTAGCGACATAATTCCTTGCGTCCAATTTACAATCTCCTATTAACACTTCTGTTAACTCAGGGGAATAATTACTGTGAAGTAAATTAGCGATGTACAATGACAGGAAATGTTTTAGACTCTTCTTAGCATCCTTATGCAACTGTAAATACTGCATGCATCCTACAATAAAAGGCGATGGCGTCTTACTTTCCAAAAATACATTATCCTCAGTATTCTTATTTTCCAGCAGGTCATTAAAAAGTTTATTCAAACTTTCCTCACTGTTCTCTGATGAAATCTCAAAATGTACTAACTGATTTCTCACATATTCGGTCAATTCTGATATATTTTCTAGTACATATTCTATAATATCACCTATTAGTGATGGTGGGCTCACTTTAGCGTTCCTCAAGGTATACAATATTAAATGTATTTCATCTTCATCACCTTCAAATATGGATGTGTTTTTGAAGAAAATGCGTAAAGTATCTTTAACATCGATCCAAGTATTGTCATCATTACTCATGTACACATCTAACATAATTAGGAACAGTTCTTTGAACATTGGATTTTTTAATGATATGGCCGAGCTGTCCAATGTAAGCCAAAGAGAAACCACTTTAAATCTCAAGAGTGCCACATTGCTTGAAGTCAAAGTTTTAGAGAAATCCAATACTGGTTTCATTTCGATAGTCCCTTCGAGAGTTTCGAAATACGCTGGATGGATGTCATTATAAAGTAGCAGTAAATCAATAAGAGATATCAGAGCATCTGTATCATTTATTT
The DNA here is from genome assembly GCA_936450705.2 of Protodeltote pygarga. Classification (NCBI taxonomy): domain Eukaryota; kingdom Metazoa; phylum Arthropoda; class Insecta; order Lepidoptera; family Noctuidae; genus Protodeltote; species Protodeltote pygarga. The sequence continues at coordinate 761,026 of OW388264.2, read as the reverse complement.
TTGGAAGTGAGTAATCTTTAGTGTTCTCAACATCTGCTTTATTTGACACCACACTTTCAATCAACGACACTACGAAAGCGGGCGTAGGCAAGTGTTTTGGAATAAAATATTCAAGTTTATTTTTCAAATCGGATATTTGAGCGGTCTCTTTTATCTCCAAAATCTGTATGTAGCGTTTCAAAGACTGTAACATTTTTACTAAAACCTTAACACAGTATAAAGAAATTGTTAGGTCTTTTCCTAGATTTAAATTAATAAATTTCAATATAGGAACTGGCAGAGTTATAAATCTAACAAAGTTAGCAATTTGGATTGCATTTAGATGAGTCATTCTTGAAACCATTTCTTCTGGTTTTAATTTATTCAGTAATTTTATGGTAAAGTTTGTAGTTCTTTCCCATATTGGAGAATGTTGCGGTTCAAAGCTTTGTTCTACCACACTAAATATAGCCCTGTGTAAATCAGGACACTTATAGATAATATTCAAAATAACTTCACATTCATGATCATTCTCCCAAGGTCTCTTCAAAGTGAGAAGTGCCTTATACAGATTTTGATTTTTATGTGCATCAACAGTGCCTAGAGAATTATCAACAAAGTATAGACCTAGCCTGTGTGACGTAAATAGTGTTAGAATTATATCACTTAGTAAATTCATAATGTCAGGACGCATTTCATTCCTGATATCCTGTTTTAACTCCGGAGGTCCTTTCCATGAGAATACTTTGAACAAATTATGAAGAACTTGATGACTGAAAGTCTTCAATTTTAGACTTTTTGAAATCAATGCATTATCAACAACATTCTTTTTCAATATGTTTAAAAACATTAACACTGCTTCTGGTTCATCATTAATCAAGCCAGGAATAACAATAGCAAGCAGGCCTTGCTTTTCTAACAAAGCCTTAATGAGCGGAAGATGGCCATCTATCAAAAATGATGTCATGAAATGAACAAAAGATGTTCTAACATTGTCCTTCTCTTTAAAATTTGGTTTTTCAACAACATGTTGTAAATGTTTAGGAGTTAGCGGAGCCTGGTTAAGCACTTCAACTCCTAAGTCTGAATTTAATGTGACCATTGACGTCAAGAGTTTAAGGACTATTTTTCTGTGACGAGGTCCGGAGCTTTCACTAATCATAATCTCGACCGTTGACATGAAGGTGTTTAAGAAGTAACGGCACGCTTCTTCAGTGATGGCTATTGCATGAGGAAGTGAAGACTGCACTTTGATTATGATGAGGTGAAAGATGTGAAAAACTGGTGTTGCTAGAGTGAGATTTTTCTTTTGCTCCTGTGTTATCTGTCTTAAGATCTCATGGGAGTTGCCTCCAGATTTGAGGTACTCTAGTAGGTAGTCAGCAGGACTGTCAGGATTCAAACATACTTGCAGGAATTGAGTGAGAGCTGGAATGAGAAAGAAGAATAAGGTTAGAGCTGCAGATGTTATGATGTTTTAAATGTCTCTACACCACCAAACAACACTTGATATTTTTTTTATTCATATGAAGGAAATTTAAATCGTGTTTTTCCTAATTCGAGTTTTTTATATTTAAATTAACAAGTGGTCCAGTTAGCAGTTGAAAATCGACCATGATTCAAAATAATTGCTTTTTTTTCTCCAACTAAACTTTAACTATGCCAAATCTCACACTCCTATGTGCTTGCAATGCTCTTAAAAAGACCACTCACTTCATATCAGATAGATTTATATACCCTCTACCTCTGCATGTCTCTCTGTCGACATTTTAAATTTGAGTATTATCACAATATAATAAGCTTACTAACTTACAGAATGCGCAAACTAACTAGACCAGACTGAAGTTGTCATGAACAGCGTCGCAGTACACATTTCAGAGAGTAAAGGAGGTTGTTACTGACCTAAATAGGCCGAGAAAAGAGGATACGAGAGCCTAACTTCAGCCCGGCTGAGCAAGCCTGCGCCTACTGTACCTACTTGCTGTATTTTTACACAAAGCCGAAAAAGCACACTAATGATATCAATTAAGAATTATCTTACCCATAGTTTGCCCTTGTTTCGCCGCCAGCTCTTTCCGAAAGTATTTAACATCAAATCCATCTGATTTAGAAGAAAATGTTTGTATTTTCTCAGTATTTGTTTCATTTTGAGGTTGTTTTTCTTCAACCTCTTCAAACTTTTTATCGACGTCCTCTGAATCATTGTTTTTCACCTTTTTGGGTGATTTACCCTTCTCATTAATATTATATTTACGCTTTCCCATCGTATGATAAAATAATTTACTTAATTTTTTACATACAAACTTTTAATATTACACCGCGCACGTGAAAATGTTTTGATTTTTGACGTTGAGTCGTTGACGTCTCTCTGTCAATTCAATGGTCAATTCATGAAATTGACATTGACAGATTGATGTTTTTTTTCCCTCTCTGTGCTTGTGCCCCTTGAGTCCGGCTTTTTCTTGCGCATTTGTTTAGTTTATTTTTGCGTTTGAATGCGTTTATCACAATGTCATAATATTTGTATGAGACTTCATTATTGTTCATATAGTTTCGCCCGAGCCTTACATATTCCGTGTCAAGGCGTGCTGTGGCCTGTGCTCGTTAAATGGAAAACATAACATTTGATCGGAATAACTTTTAACATAAAAATTGTTTCAAATGATTTTTTGTCGAGGCAATTTCTCTCCAACAGGATAGTCGATCAAACTGGAAATTTCTGCTCAGTGCGAGATTATTTTAATTTTCGGAACTAATTATTTTTTATTATGAGAAAGGCATGCCTTCGAACAGTAGAGCATATCTTGCAGGAGGACGAAGTTGAACTACCTATATCGTCCAGAAACCTCCCCCGTACAATACAACTGTGTTGGGGTTTATAGCAGATACAGTTAGTGAATAAAAAAGCCTTTATAAAAAAATATTTAATTATCTTCACTATAAAAGTAAAGACACTATCATAATCGTCATAATATTTATAAAGAAACAAAGTAAAGTGATCAAAAATGTTGATATAAGTAGTATTAAAAATATAATAATTGGACTCTACTTGTTGCATATAGGATAACAATTATATTGTATAATATGTACTATAATTATATAAAAACAGTAAGTATTATATATAATTATGTATTTAACATTATACTATTATCATGTTGAATTATGTCATTAATAAACTTATGTAAAATATATTTTATAACGTTTCATTAAATCCTAATCATCACAAATCGCTTACGTTGCTTCCAGTCTTACTTGCTACAGACTATTTTGTCTAACGCGACATTATTTTTAAACGATATTGTTAATCAACATTACAAAATTCTTATAAAGCAGCAAGGCACTAATATAAATGCTGTATAGAAGTCTGATTTATATTATTTTATCATGATTTAGGTAAAGAATATTTATTTTAATAGATATTTTATAACAATACAATATTAATTATAATTAATATTTTTGTTTATAAAGTCTTACATAATATTTAACAAAATTATCTTAATAGCAATGTCATCTTGACTAGATTTTATATCTACATAGATACTAATCTAATTAGTCATTCATAATAAAAAAATATCAACAGGTTGTCATTAATTCCCAATTCGTTCGAAAATTTTTATACTCGTAAGTTGTACAAACAAAAATTTTTTTCTCTTAGGTTGGTACCTTAGACTAATACCTATAAAAAAATTAAGTGGGTGGTAACTAGAGATGGAATGACATTCGGGTCCTTTTTTTACTCACCAAGTATTCGAACGAAGTCCGATATAGGTATAAACGAAGTCCGATATAGGTATACACGAAGTCCGTTATAGGTATATCTTATATGTAAGGTTACATTACGAACTTTGATTATTCTACGTACAACGGAAAACTTGAAAAAAGAACGCCAATATTTACGTCTTCTAAGCACAGAGTGTTATACAACAGCATCAAATAAAGTTTAAGCCATCTGATTTGAAATTTGGCCAAATATCGATTTCGGCACATGCTTATAATTATGATCCGCCAAACTCGCTTTCGGACTATCACTAGTAATAAACCCCATGATGCTTCATATACTTAACTTAGAAAAAAATAAGTAGGAAAATCCTACCCCCACATAATGAGTCCTTAACAATTATGACTGATTGTTTTTAAGTAAACACCAAAACGACAACCTGACAACTGTGATGATATACAGCTTGGCAAAAAAGAGTCTGAGGCGGTGACAGCTGGAACTAAAAATAAAAATCTTAAAAACTTAGTTTGTGAGTACTAAACTAACATAAAAATGATTCATTTGATTATAATTAATGACAAAGAACCCGTCATAGAAATATGTAAGTTATACTAAATAACTTGTAATTTTGAATTGTAGCGTGGAAAGTGCGCCAGCGGCGCCCCCAATTTTTCCAGACTCTTTTTTGCCAAGCTGTACAGTGTACATATACCGCTGAATGAGTTACATACATCATTATTTAAAGTAATTTATATTAAGTATATGTCAGTTCCTCGAGACGAGAGGTTAGAGACAAAAGAAATTGCATTACATCTGCAATCTTTCAAAGTGTTAATTTTGGGCGCGCCTTAATTAAAGTCTTTAAGTCTGCAGCTAAATTTACGTGACCATATCAATTTTTGTCTGATTATGATCAGAAATTGGTTAACTATGAAAGCTCTCAAAGAGCTCTTGTCATCGTCTTTGGTACTGATATAATACCTCTAACTTACCTAGTACCCTGAATTTAACATCTAAAGGTACTATAAGTCTTACTCATCAAATTTCTACCTCCTTTTCTTAATCAACTCTTCAAAGTTAGGCTCAAGTTCACGAATTCTGTCCAGTAACACGTCCGCTAGGTTTAAACTCTGATCTGTGTCTGAAAAAAAAATATTACGTCGCTACAAATATTTGTAATAATATGTGTACGAAGGTCTTTTTTTTATGCAACAGGGTGTATCAATGCTAAGCGGAATTCCAAAATTAATCTTGGTGTTGTTTTAAAGTACTAAGCAGTACAAATTAGTATTAACTAGGTGTTTAGACTCGTCAAATTAGTAAATTCAATAAAAGTTTACTCATATTAAGATAATAAATTGCATTATATAGTTCATTCGATTTCATTCATTCTATTTTGACATATGATATGATTTCAAACTGAGTTAAAAGCTTGGGTTAAAAGTATGCCTTACCATCAATGTATATCAGCTCGCATTTGTTCCTACACTCGGGGCTTTTGGCTAAAATAGTTCGTAGTGTGTTCACGAAGTCGGTCACTATGTCGTCAGGGTTCACACCATCCAATACTGTAAAATAAACATTTGTCAGAATTAAAAATTTTTCAAAGGCAAAATTTTTCCTCCATGATAATTTTAGTAGTTTGTATAAGTTTTGACATAAAGTCAAAAGTAACAATTAATTTGACATAAAATTAAAAAGTTACAAAATTGACATAAAATTAAAAAGTTACAAAATGACATAAAATTAAAAGTTACAAATTTGACATTAAATTCAAGAGTTACAAATTTGACATTGTATTCATTAATTTGATATCCCTGCTGGCACAACTGTTCCCATTTATTTATTTATTTAATCTTTATGTACAGGAACAGTGTAGGCATTGTCTACCAGTCAAGCCATGCCAGGTACAGTGTGGCCTAGCGACTGGCTGCGTTACCTTCGTACAGGTCCCTGTTCTTCATGACGCGGTACAGCGTGTGCAGCGGGCCGGCGCACTCGGCCGCGGCGCACACGGGCGGGCGGCGCGGCCCGCGGTAGATCTTGTACGCCGTGTTCCTGTAGATGCGGTTCTTGACTCCCGCCACGTCTTTTATGAGGTTTTCTAATGACTGGAACAAAAAAACAGGCAGTGCTTTATATTAATGAAATAGCGATATTCCCAAATTAGCCTAGAGCACATAAATTCACGCCTTTTTCCCATTAGGATAGGCAGAAACTACAGAACGCCACCTGCTACAGTTCTTACGTATTCCTGTTGCTCGTCCACTATCATACATCTAGTCATACTCACGCGCCGGTTAAGAATACTGCGCACCTGACCACTGACAATGAGGCCGCTGTTTAAAGGCGTCTCGTCTCTGCGCTTCCCCTAATATCCGTACGAAAGATACTTTTTGTTAATCTTTTTACTTTTTTAACAATAAGTATAATAGCCTAGAACTTTCTACTTTAAACGAAAACCTAAAACATGATTATCTTATACATTTTGAGCAAAGGGCTATACTTACCTGACATGCTTCCAACTTGGCTGCATCATCTTTATTAGACCTATTAAACTGTTTCAGATCCGGCGGGCAAAACAGTGACTTAGTAATAATTATAAACATTTTCTTCACTGGGAACACCACGCCCTCTCGGTTCTCGAATATGGTGATGTTTTCTTCGAAGCCTACGAACCTGGCCCCATCAGATGGCAAAATATGGGTTAAGTAACCTTCGAAGTAACTGCAAGCCATACCAACGCCATAGTTTACTGTTGATTTTAGCTCTTTCGTCTGAAAAAAATAATACTATTTTAGTGGTAAACAAGAATAATGAAATAATAATAAATTGATGGGTACCATAATCTTTTTTTTTTTCACAAAAATAATAGGTAGACCCAACAATTATAAACTTTAATTTACTCTAAAAGAGACATTGTTGACATTCACAAAAAAATCATGGTTCTAGCCTGAATAGCAGAAAATAAAAAATAAAAATTTTTTTTTTCAGGGAATATAAGAAAAATGCTAAAATAGGCATATTCGCGGAACGTATAACATGGGATTCCCGTGAGTAGCCCATGGACCCCTCTATCGATGATTTGCGTTTGGACAAGGATATTTTTTTTTAAAACACGTCACTCTCAGTTCTCACGAATAAAAACAAGCAGCTAAAATAGATTTAAAGAAAATCACTTACAATTTCCGAATACTTTACGATCAAGCTAGCAGTAAAGATGAGAGGAAAATCTTCTAAGAACATCTTCTGATCGTTGAGGAACAAGAAGGCTGTCGAACCTATGTACATCATGATGTGATGCCGGTTAACATTCTTCAAGAAACGGGTGTCTAAAGCTCGTTTGTTTACGAATGTATTGTAGGTCACTGAATATATGCCTTTCACGCCATCTATCGTTAGGACGTATAGGATATATCGCGCTGAAAATAATAAAAAATAAAACATTTATTAAGTATTTTGCACAACTAAGTTCATCATTAACAGAAATAAGTATAATCCGCCCTAATAGGTCAGGACTAGGACTTTCTCGTGTGTTGTAATTGCATGTAGGTACTATAATTTTACAAACAACCGGACCTTTGGATCACACAGACATTCGATTTCGTTTTCGTTGTATATGTTACCGGATAAACCCGATTTCAGGACAAACTAGTTTTGACTAGGATAAACTAATTCTTCCTATACGCGATAGGATTAACTAGTATAACCTAGTCTAAACTAATTTGTCCTAAGCCCGATAGGATAAACCAGTTTAGCCTAGGCCAAACTAGTCGATCCTGATATTATTACGCACATTCTAGGATAAACTAGTACGGCCTAGTAGTAGTAGTAGTAGAGAAAAAGGGGTAGACCCCTTTTTCTCACCTTTTAAACCTTCCCTGGACTTTCACACATATTTGAAAAACTATAATTATCCAAATCGGTCAAGCCATTCTCGAGTTTCAGCGAGACTAACGAACAGCAATTCATTTTTATACATATAATACGATAACAAAATAAATTAATTAGTAAAGTATTTTTCACTCACCTATAATAATCGCCCATTGATGCTTATTCTTCAAATCCAAGCAGTTTGACCCTAAAAATAAGAACAAAGTTATTGTAGAGCAGGTTATTAATATTTTAAGCAGCATGTTTGGTCGCAGGCGCAGGCTTTAAAACAATGCTGTGTTTCTTCTAAAGTACCTACGGGCTTTTTTTATCGGTTGTACAGTCAATACAACAAGGCTATTTTTATTCATGAATGAGGCTATTGTATTTATATATAGGTCAACCAAAAATAATGCGTTACTACATTATTTGGTTATCGGTATTATTTGATTGGTTCGTTTGAAGCTATTTACTCTTTAAATAAATAAATATTGTGAAATAAAAAACAAGAAAAAGAAATTGCAACAATTGAATACAACATGGGAAAAAACAGCATTTGGAATAAATGGAAAAGAAATATTTTTAAACTAGTCACTTGTCCCGTTGTGTGAAGGTAAGTACTTGTAGGACTTTGTTATTGTTTTTCTTACAATGTAATAGGTATGATAAGTCTGGTTGACATCATAAGCACATTTGGTGCAGTCTACAGCTAAAATTACAAAATGAGTAAGAAGTTGTTACTTTGTTGCATTGCGCTGAGAAGGTGCGTTTGTTTATTATAAGTACAAAATATTCTCAGAAACTATTGAGCTTTCAATTTGTAATCATTAAGTGCTGGGCCTAAGATAATGGACTCAATTTAAGCAAACACAATTAAAGTTAATTGATTGGTGGTGCACTCATTAGTATTAATACTATTAATGTAAGTAATTAACAAAATTAAACAAAAAAGTATACATACCAAATGTGATCCCCCCGGCAAATAAAATTTGCATTACATAAATATGTGTTTGATCCATTTTAGGTATTCTATAAACAAATACAAAACGTAATAATATTATCAAATTCAAATATTTATTGCATTCCACAATGTGATATTTAGCCGATACCTTATAACGATGAGATCATCGTGGACCCTGTTGGGCACAGCAAAAGTCGGAGAGAGGAAGAGAGCTTAAAATTACATTATATTTGCATATACACATTATAGTTATAGATATTATATTAGGAATTACAATTATTTATTGTAATCTTTAATTAATTATCTAAATATTATTTTGTTGTATATTACATTTATTAATATTATCATCTTCTGTTTACATATTTTACAATTGACTGAACAAATACAAATATCCTTGCCCAGAAACTGGCTACAGTGGCTCGGCCACAGTTTTGTCTTTACATTATAGCTTATGTAGTGCAAAATCTGCATGCCTGAGTAGTGAGTGTATTATAAAGTTGTGTATACAATAATTTTCTAGGAATAGTATTGATGACTCAATAGAGTCAATAGTATTAGTTCAGTAGGTAGTAATTTGCACAGAATATTAATTAAATTGTGGATATTGTATTCTTCTTTGAGGTTGTGATATGTTTTATACCCAACAGTCAGCTGGTTTTGCATGACCATGTGTAATGTTTGAAGAGTGTAAATGTACCTAATATATTTTTTATGGCAGAAAGAAGTTTGAGAAAAAATTGTTTTAACAATAGGTAGGTATGCATTAGTTTTCATTTAGTAGGTGTGTTTAATTGGGCAGGGGATTCATTGCTATTAAATGATGGTAGCACTAACCTTAAAGATCAAGTTCACTTCAAGATAAAACAGCGCACTGTACGAAATGATAACATAGAATGCAATTGCATTTTACTGTACTCATATAAAAAAAAACAAAAGTAATACGACTACTGGCTAGCGGAAGAGATCATGTTATTATCTCTATCTAATTGTTTCGAGACTTGATTAGAAAAACAAAAGTTACGCCGCGACGAATTTGTAAACAAATGCAGTACCTAACATAACATCACTTTGACATTTTTGTTTGACATGTGAAGGATAAGTGAGTGAGATGTGAGATGGATGAGACTCACGTGAAGAGAGACGAGAAGAACGAACGAAATCGAAATGATTCACTGAATAATGACCCATGACCTAAGATAAAGTATATCCTTTATCTTAGCCCATGACCCTGATCACCTATTCTTTATCTTAGGATCACCTGGTGAGCATTGATTGAGCAGTATACGGCAACTTAAGTCAATGTTGTCATATTAAAAATGTTTCAGACTTTATTGTACAAAAAATCAACATGGGTCGGTCGGTAGAGAAAATGTCATGCATGCAGTTGCAGTCTGCTCGCGTAGGTGAGCGATACGATGTGCCAATGTTTTTTTTAAATGCATTCCTAGAAAAAAACATAACCGGAAAATAGATGAATTGAAACAAACATACTTACTTTTTATTTTATTTATTAGCACAAAAAGGTAACATTATAAAAATCAACATCTTAGAATATACAATATGACTGATCTTCATAGTAATTAATGAAGATCAGTCATATTGATATATTTATTAATTAATATTATCGTATTGTAATTTGGAAAGACAGAGTATGGAAAAATTGAGGAAGCATTTAACTCCATATAATAATGTAGATACCGGCAAACATCTTAACGCGTACGCTGTCCACCCAAGAGACCTAAAAATGTAGGCTATTGCGCTAACAAGGTAAATTTTCAAGATGTTACCGGTATCTGTACCTATAGGTACTCCGAATAATACCACGACACGACACGACTCAAAGTAAAAGATTCGATCCGAAAAGAAGACTTACTCTTGGAAGAATCATCATACAAAGGTAAAAAAAAATTCCTCCAAGCTTTTACTCACTTTCAAGATAAAGACCGTTTCACGAAAAAAGTCCCGTGTATTTTATTGTACGTGGCGCTAGCGTCTATGAAATGTTGTCAAATGTCATACTTATTTATTTTAGTTCTAATTAAAATTCGGATCGGATATATAGAATCGGATTTAAATCCACGGGACTTCTTTCGTGAAACGGTCTATAATTGATAACTCCAGTCGTTTTTTTATTTATTTATTTTTAGGTTTTAATGTCCTCGCATTATACTCTTATATGCCAAGCTTTATCAAAAATTATAAAAAAGTTAAAAAACTAAGAAGTAGGTATCTTACCTACTGCGATGCGTTTAACGCATACCTATAAACAAAAAGTTACAAAAGATTATGTAGTAATGACTACCTACTACTTTTTGATACTAATTAACTCTTCGAAGTTTGGTTCCAGTTCACGAATTCTGTTTAGTAATAGGTCTGCAAGGTTGACTTTAGGGTCGGTATCTGAAAAAATAAACCAAAATATCATAACATAATACTGGAACATTTGCAAACTGATAATTGCGACTAATAATTGCGAACTGGGTGGGCCAATTGGATATTTTGCGAATTGGACATAATGCAACTAAATGATATTAGGAAATTGATTGTAGTTTACTGATAAGTTCACAGAACAAAAACTATTTCAATTTTTAATTTACTACCCGTGCGGATGAAGAATTGGATTGAAAATGGCGCCAGAACTATTTGCTTCTCGCTCGCATATTATGTCTTTGATGTATCTTGTGTCTACTCGCACCTACAGGGTATATGAGAGGGAGACGCCATTTTCAATCCCATTCTTTATCCGCACGGGTAATAATTTTATACCCTTAGCAATCTTTCTAGTCGCTTCGAATAACATTCAATTTACACGGCTATAGAATTGGTGTTTCACTAATTTATGTAAGTCTAACGAAGTATATTTTTCGACTTACAAAAAAGGAGGAGGATCTCAATTTGATGCGGAACTCCTCATAGAATTTTAGACCACCTCACAATTAAATATTACTAATATTACACAATAATATATTGCACTTTGTTATTAAAATAAACTCACCATCATAATGGACTATTTCTATTTTGTCTCTGCATTCGGAACTTTTAGACATAATCGTCGTCAAAGTACTGCAGAAATCATTGACAACGTCCTCTGCATTCACTGACAGCTCTGAAAAATAAATATGGCAATAAAATGGTGCACTCATCGTATTGATGTTCATAGAAGTATAAAAATATTTTGCCAAACTGGGAGCAAATTGATTAATTAATCAATTTGCTTTAATGCTCAATCGTTCTCTGTATGAGAAGAGGCCTTTGCCCTGCAGTGGGACAATTACTGGCTGATTTATTTGGGAGCGCACGAGCCGGAACCTCACAAGATAGATAACTGCCCCAGTAGCACAAAGATGCAGTCATTCTCCACAGATTTTTAACAAAATAGAAAATGCTAGTTCCAGCTCCCACCTTCGTACAGTTCCCGGTTCTCCATGACTCGCTGCAGCGTGTGCAGCGGCGTGGCGCACTCGGCCACCAGGCACACGGGCGGCGCGCCCGGCCTGTGTATCTTGTACGTAGAGTTCTTGTAGATGCGGTTCTTGACACCTGCCACGTCTTTCTCCACGTTCTCTAGTGACTGGAACATAGCATCATCAACTGGCTGCTCACAGGGAGCTTGCTGAGAATCAAATGTGAGCCGATCTTTGAGTTCTAACAACTCGATGAGGGACTTTCTTCACAGATTATTAATGATTTCCAAGCGAAGCGATTAAAGAACGTGATCTTATAAAAAAATAATGCGCTTAACATTTAATAATAATAGATAGAAAAAATAGGAAGTTATGATTGGTAAAACTAGCCAGCGGGAAAAGTAAAACCAGCGAATCAAAATCAAAATCTCACCTTACAAGCTTCCAGTTTAGGTAGATCATTTCTACCAGACTTGTTAAACTGTTTAAGGTCTGGAGGACTGCGCAAAGATTTCGTTATAACAAGGAACAGCTTTTTTACTGGCACCACAATGCCCTGGGCTGACTCAAAAGCGTGGATATTTTGCTCAAAGCCCCCGAATGTACTCCCATCAGAAGGTATAACTTGCATCAAGTAACCTTCGTAGAAACTGCAAGCCATTCCCAAACCATAGTTTGCGGGTGATACTGGTATTTTGTCCTAAATCAAAGAAAATGTTGAGTACGATATAGTCACAAACACAGATAGAGTATTTTGGACACGAGATAAGGTTTCATTTTCAGGTCAGGCAGTTTCTTTATATCAACAGATTTGACGAAAAACACAGAACAAAATTAAAATAAACTTACTATTTCCGGATACTTGACAACCAAGCAAGCAATAAAAATAAAAGGAAAATCTTCATCGAAAAACTTCTGTTTGTTGGTAATCAAAATGGCGATTGAAGAAAGATACAACATGAATTGAATTCTGTTAATATCTTTCAGGAGCTGGACATTTAACTCTCGCTTTTTATGCAACACATTATAGACTACTTCACTTAAGCCTTTAGTTGCTTTTATTGTTAAGATGTAGACTATGTATCGCACTGAAAATGAAACATATAAGTTGAAAATTGGTACCTAGGTCTATATTATCAAAAGTTACAGTGCACACAAACATTGAAAACTGTGTACAAACTAATATGAATTTACTCACCTATAGAAACTGCCCATTTATACTTATCATCTAAATCCACGTTTTGAGATCCTGTAGCAAATAAAGAAGCCATTGTGAAACTAAGCCAATAACTTTATCGGGGACATGTTTTCTTGTGGACTCAGTCTCAACAACAACAAATTCATTCTTCTACATATGTTCCTTATATTTCTCTTTGTTTTAAACAGTTAGTATACACATTTCACTAGTTTTAAGATTCTTCTAGTGTAAGCCTGATACCTATCATATATTTAATTTTTAAGCTGCAGCTGTCAGTATTTGGTTGTACAATCTTTACATAGGAAAATTTAAAAAAAACTTACCAAGTGTGATACCTATGGCCATTAAGATTGGCATGATAAAAATATGTGTTTGATCCATTTTGGGTCTATCTGCAAGAAACATATTATTATTATTATTATTTTAGCCTGTATTGTCCCACTGCAGGGCAAAGGCCTCCCTTCCCTCCTTCCACTTTTCTCGGTCCAATGCTGTCTGAAACATACCTACATGTAATTAATTATAGTCTACAAAGTTATGTTACAAAATTGCATAGGCTATATAATATTGTGAGAGACCAGTGCAGTGACCAAAATAGGTTTAAAATGAAATGTGATTAGTTTGCAATACTTCCAAGTTGAGAAACTAAGTAGGTATAACAAAAATTGGTATACTTATTTCCCGAAAAAGCTTGCGTTAACTATTTTCGAGATACAATAGAGCACTTAAAAATTCCAAAACAGTGCAATCGTTGTTTCTATAAAAATAAAATTTAAAAAAACCCGGCCCTTCGATTAAAAGGCTACACACAAACCTTATTATTAAAAAATTGTATGTGCATTTGTAATATGTATGTGTAATTGTTTAACTATTTGTTACAACTTACAGGTTACAGCGTTACATTTCGGATAATCCAATAAACATAATTATAAACTTTATCTAAAAACAAATTACAAAACACAACAGACCATTGACTTAACCATACCAAATGAACTTTGAATGAACATAAACATGACATCAATGACATGATGAATGAAAGTATTTATGAAAGACATTTTTATGCAAGTTGTCCAACTGTGAGAAGGGCATAGATTTAGTTCAGTATTATTATATTAGAGAGCTTACTGAATTTAAAAGAAACTACTAAAAATAAACCTTATTTCTTGGAAATACGGTACTTCTGTGATATCAAAAATATACGAGAAATATGGTCTAGAAAGAGACTGCATTGTCAACCACGGTGTCTCTCTACTTCCGAATAAAAAATAATTTTAATAATAATATAGTATTAATACTCTTTATTTCAGAAAATTATCCATACAAACTGACAATTAATATTTAAGAAAATAAAGTACGTACATAGACATATAGAGACATATAGAGTAGACAACATACTCAATGTGTAGTGTGCAGACATATCCAATGCCTCAACAGCTGAGAGTCCCATCTATCTACGAAAAGGTTTATTATGCTGTTGCGACTAGTTCTTATACGTTTGAGCAGTGACGCGCATTGCTTACGTATCAGTGCATGAAACCCGTCCGTGTGAGCTTCTGTGGTATGCGATGCACTACAAAATCGCGGCATTCGCAACAGCACCCTAAACGCATTATTATATTGGACACGTAAGGCGTAGTATGTCCCAAGTGTGTAGTCTACCCACAGGCTGCATGTATAGATGGACTGACAGTAAGATTTAAATAATGAAATCTTCACCTGGTTACTGCAATATGCGAATCTGCGGGCCAACATATTACACCTGACAGCCAACGCCCTACGTGCCCTTTCCACGTCAATATTGTCCTTGAGGTCTTCAGAGATCCAGTGGCCCAGATACTTGAATCGTGTAACTCTATTTAAGGGTATATCTGCTAAGGTTATTGCAGGAACAGATTCATAACTTTTACCTCGTGCCTTAAATATTAACAATTCGCTTTTCTTTGCATTGTACCTGAGCCCATGGACCTCCGCATAAGACTCGCATATCCGTAACAGTTTACGCAACGCCCCAATCGACGGACTTAGCAGCACCATGTCATCGGCGTAACTAATATTATTGACACACACGCCATCTATGGAGCACCCTACATTGGTGCTGCTAAGTTCATCGATAAGCCCGTTCATGTACAGATTGAAGAGCATAGGTGAGGTCAAGCCACCTTGCCTCACCCCACACTGCAACCTGCATATCCGAGTAAGAGCCTACCCATCTAACACTGTTTGTTTGATTGCTGTACCAATACCTAAAAATTGATGTTACCTCTGGACTGCACTCTGTCTCCCCCCGTAGCTTTTGCCAAAGTTTGCTATATGAAACCAGGTCAAAGGCCTTGGAGAGATCCAGAAAGCATGCATATACAGGTGTTTTACGCTCACTGTAATACTGGACAGTCTGCTTGAGACACAAGATAGCGCTCTCTGTGGATAAACCCGATCTAAAGCCAAACTGTGCGTCATGTAGTCTGATGTTCATGCCTAGATGTTGGTCAAGCAGCCTGTCCAATACCTTAGCCACCACAGTGGCTAGTGAGATTGGTCTATAGTTTGACAGATCAGAAGTATCCCCAGTTCTATTTTTTATTATTGGTACAACAATCGTGTGCATCATTTTATCTGGTAAGTAGGAATGACTTACACAAAGATTAAAAAACAACGATAATACTCTCGGCAAGTGACAGCCCGCATGTTGCAGATGTTCGATGCTGAGGTTGTCATGTCCGGGAGATTTCCCCTTTTTCATGGATCTAATTACAGCTTGGCAAAAAAGAGTCTGAGGCGGTGACAGCTGGAACTAAAAATAAAAATCTTAAAAACTAAGTTTGTGAGTACTAAAATAACATAAAAATGATTCATTTGATTATAATTAATGACAAAAAACTCGTCATAGAAATATGTAAGCACTAAATAACTTGTAATTTTGAATTGTAGAGTGAAAAGTGCGCCAGCGGCGCCCCCAATTTTTCCAGACTCTTTTTTGCCAAGCTGTACCTGCGCCACATCTTTGGCAGAGTATCTGACTTTAAGATCTCCCTCATAAAAAGTAATAAAATAATTTACTTATTATTTTACGTGCAAGAGCATGGCAAGAGCTCTACGATTTTTTTTTACCCCATATTCCATCCCCCTACCTCCCAATTTTTTTAAAATTAATTTTCGTCCAGAAATACGTCTGCAATCGTATGTACTTGATTTCTTTTAATTCAAATTCAAATTCAAAAATCATTTAATTCAATCCAAGATCATAATACTTTAAAATACAATTCAAGTCAATTACATTACAAAATAAAAATAATTTAAAATAAAAATCACGAAATCACAACTATAAAATTAATTAATTTTAAATTAAATTAATTAATTAATTATTAGGATTAAACGTTTTTATTTTCTCCGGTAAAGTTGACGTTTTTCACTTGCACGTTTATTTGATGCGGCCATCGATTTGTATTTAGGATTTTAGGAAAGTTAAATTAATCTTATTTCACTATTACAATTCACTTATTTTTTTGTAAATTATTAAACATAAAAAAACATCGAACTATAAAAATGTAATTACCATAGACCATAAATAAACTATCTTTTCTATTTGACGTTTGATGTTAAAAGTCATCAAAAGTCATTCAATTTGTCATTCAAATTTTTTGTAAAAATTGGAAGCAAAAATTCAAAAAATTGGAAACTAATATTCGAAATCAATTTTATTACTACGAGCACATTTAAAATTATTCAAAAATGGTTGTTTGTAAATTTTTTCAGGCAGGGTACTGTCGATATGGAAAGAACTGTAGATTTGATCATATCTACGGCTCCAAATACACGTACCACGGTAAGTAACGTGCGTTTAGTCACTAAAATGATTTTCCGCACCTAAGACAACACTGACCATTTATTGATGTATCAAATTATTAAATAGCATGTCTAATTTTCTATGACTGTGCAACGATTGTGTCTCATAGGCAACTTTAGTTTTGCCCCCAAAATGTTTTTTTTAAACAGTACATTTGTCAAATAAAACTCGTATCTGATATCAAAAATATGTTTATCTTATGTTAGACAAATTTTTGGAATTAAGTTTATGTGTGTTATGTGGATCACTTAATTCAAACAATTTATAAAATGACTATGTTTATCCAAATATCAAGCAATAACTTGTTGTTTGACAAATTTATGTTTAGGTTAGGTTTTTTCAAGAAATAAAAAAGACTACTCAATCCAGATGCACATAAATGAATCAGTGCTTATATTAAAATGTTACAGCCAATCCCCAACAACAACAACAACATCATCAGCAACAACAACAACAGCCCACACAACCTGTAGCAGTGCCAGCACAGCCTGGATTAGTAACTGATGAACAGCTAGTTAATCAAGTACAGACAGACATCCAAGCTGCTCTCCGAGGTGGCCAATGGATTCTTTCATGTTACTCACCCTTTAAAGAAAAGCCAATCTTCCCAGGACTGGCAGACCTATCACCAGAAGAAGCTAGACTCTTCATATATGAAGCTAAAAATAACAATAATGTTGATCAAGCCGTAAGTAAAAATTCTTATTTGCCACATTGTATTAATAATGTTATTGAATGTATGAAATAATGTGATGATGTGATATGGGTAGATTATTTATAAAATGAGTTAAATATCATTTGCAGGTTAACTACATGAACAACCTGTACAAAGAAGCTAGACAAAAATATGAAATGCTCCTGCAACCTAATGTCAATGTAATCAAAACATTAAGAAGTCTCTACAAAGGAGAGACGGGCCAGTCACCATTCTCAAATGCACAACAGAATAATTTTAGTAATTCTAATAACTTTAGTAATAATGCGTCATCCATATTCCGTAGTGCAATGCAAAATGCTCCTGTTATAACAAGTTTAAACCCTCAGTCGGTATTTAGGCAAGCTCAAAACAACACCATCTTTAATACCCCAGCTGCAGACCTAGCCAAACAATGCTTTTCACAAGCTAATACAAATGTCTTCGGACCTAGTCAACCTCCAGGAGTATTCAGTCCTCCACAAATTCAAAATGCTTCTGCAAAATCTATCTTTGCAACAGCTAATCAGAGTAATAACAGCAGCATAGTACCAGCACCAAACCAAAGCAATCCTTCTAATATATTTGCAGCTGCTAATAGACAACATAATCAAAACAGTTCCCCATTTAGTCAAGGAAATGTTTTCCAGACATCTCCAAATCCTGCTTCTGTTTTTGCACAAGCAAACAATAAGCCACAGGCTGAGCATGACCCAGCCATTTATAGCACATTGGCAGAGCTCTCTGAATGTGACAAGAAAGCATTTGAAAATGATAGTTTTCAATTAGGATTAATTCCTGAAATCCCACCATCAGTGGAGTTGTGTATAGCTCCAATGGGAAAATCATACTTTGGTTAAAAATTAAACATTTCCAAAGATACACTGAACTGTCTCTTCAGGAATAATGCCAATCATTAGTCCTTATACTAATATTCCTTACAGACACAATTTGTTACTGGCTCTGGCATTATTTGGTAAAAAGTTTTAAAACTAACATTGTTGGCGATTTTCGCGAATTTTTAGTTTGTAATTTGATTGCAAACAAAATAGATTATAGAAATAGTCGACGTGTTACATCTTCATAATATTATGTACAGAAAAAGAAGAAAGCTGAAGTTTGCTATATGAAGTAGACTTGTCAGCCCCAAGTAAAGAAGGTAGAGATAAACTAATTATTGCGACTGTAAAGATCTAAAATGAATTGGTTTATTATTGTAAAAGTTTTTTATAAGGACACATAACTAACATGAATGACCTCTATTTTAGACTTTATATCTTTCCATAGCATTGTGACCTATTTATGTCTATTGTCTACCTCTATCTTCTACATCAATGATGGTAGGTATGAAAACTGACTGATTTTGTAATTTATGGTTAAGTTCAAAGTTTTAGATTCCTAATAATTTATTTCCTGTTTTGCAATATTTTGAATCTTTTCTTCTAATCTTAGCTTCTCAACTTACAATAAATAGTTCGGTACATTTATCTCCATTTTTAAGAAAACAATAGTTGTGTTGATTCAGAAATTGTAAATTACTGTCATTAATTTTTACATATTATATTTTCGTACTACATAAATAATATTTTTAGCAACACTATTACATTAGCAAGTATTAATATGGGACCTCATTCGTAATAACTTGACTGTGATAAATTGGAGTTAAAATAAAAGTCTAATATCTATGTTAAATTGTTTTATTACATAACTTATAAACTATCACCAACATAATAATATCTCTGACATTGGGCATAGACTGCATTTTGCTATGTACAAAATATTGTTTTCTAAACATAATGTAGATTGTTTGCATGGTAATGGCTTTACTTAGGGGAATTAAAATAATTAAATTTACACAAGATAGTCAATCTTTACAGACATGATAATTGCGGTTTGAGCATGTACTGGCATAGTAATAGCTTTTACCCGCGATTTCGCTCGTGTTAATTTAGAATTGAAATTATTTCGAATTCAATCATGATTCGAAAGGCACGCTGCGCCATCTATTATCTTTCCGGGTGTTAATCTATTGTTAAATATTATAGATTTAAAAATACCACCTTGTGGGTTAGGTAAGGTGAAAATTCTAGCATGTGGCAATATTTTTTTAAAGCGTGCTCACTGAGCTAGTTTGGCAACCCTGAAATTGTCCCTTGAGTATGAGTAAAGCAAGTATCATGTGTAATAATTTAGTTTGACTTACTTCAGAGATGCTTTGTACAAGACGCAAATACAGTATGGTCACATTCACACTAATTGTCAATTTCTCCAAGGTATAGCTGTTTATCGCTGGAGGCGGAGAGCACGATGGGCTCGCTGCGGTGGAAGTCCACGTCGTTGACGGAGCCGTTGTGTCCCGGCAGCTTGTACAGCACGCGCCGCGACGTCGTGTCCCACACGCACACGAAGCGGTCCGACGACCCCGCCGCCACCTGCGCCAACAGTACTGTGACGTCAACAGTACGTGCCTATGCCAGCCCCATGGAAGGCTCTCTTTCATCTTTCACTCATTTGTTCCTTTCATTCATTCACATTCTTACCAAGTTTACTAGATGTTCAAGCCGGTTTCACAGCCGTGGGGACACCCACGGCTGTGAATCCGGCCTTGACAGGATTATGTATATCGCTTATAAGGAGCTGTAGGTTGGACCGTAATCGGCGTCAAGTTCACGATACTGGTCACTTTCCACATTGTTTTTTGGTAAATTTAACTGCTACTAGATGGTAAAACTTGTTAAGTGGAACATGACCAGAACGCAACCTGAAAACCGTAGCCAACGCTTTCCTAGAGATGCTGGCGCCATAAAACCATGACGTCAAGCTTGGTGTTTTGGATGGTAGGTATAATATTGGTGCACCTCAGAGCCCCGACTCATACCGTTAATACAATCTTAATGCAAAATAACAGTTCCAACTGACCTTAGATCCATCTTGTGACCAAGCACACCTAAGGAGGTTCTTCTCAAAGTTATGTTGATGACCAGACATGAGCTTGACGCAGCGCTCCGATGGCGCGAAAGGTCGCACGTCCCATATCCTCAATGTGTTGTCCATAGAATTCGTAAGGAGGTAGGAGCCGTCGTAAGACAAAGACATGCCTGTGAAATTGATTAAATAATAATAATAAACAAACAGCTACATAGCTCAGCTGAATAGGTACCCTTTGGACAGAAAAAAATATCCCTGAAAATGATGGTTTATACCTGTAATTGTATCTGTATGACCCTTGATTTTGTATGCAATCTGATTATTCCTGATGTCCCAGACTTTGACAACATTGTCAATGCCTCCAGAGATGATTTTCTCAGCGGTATCATTAAACAGAACCGAAGTGACAGGGTATGTGCTGTCAAAGGATGCTATGGGGTTACGTTTTCTGGCATCCCACAGTTTTATTGTGTTGTCATCAGATGCTGATACCAGTAGCTCTGGACCTCTTCTAGCACCTGAAAAATTCCATATGATATTATTTTAGAATTTTCAACTGATGTGATAGTGTTACGGAAACAACTGTTTAAAATATCAACAAGATGTTTTGTTTCCCATTCATGCAATGTGATAACTTTATGGGACATGTTATGAAATACAATAAAAGTTTTATTGTTATCACGTCGAGAGACAGCCAGTGTGACAGAAAGTGTTAGAGGATAAGCTCAGTAACTGCTGGAGCACATTTGGTGCCTGTCAGGTTAATAAATCAGGTCTCTGATTGATGGCAAATTAAACTCATTTACTAAATTATTTTGTGTAACTATTTAAGGTGCCAGGGCATAGACTTGTAATTTAGCTAGACACAATGTTGGTAATATCAGTTTAGTATCATAAAAGCACTCTATTACATATTTTGTAATTGCAGACCTTTACAGTGAAAGTAGGGTACATCAGCCATATCAATATATCACAAGCAGCAAAACTACCAAATTCTTAAAATTTAGAAGCCATTGTAGTCAAAACCAGCATGAAGAGAGAGATAGAAATTCTTCTACAATGTTTTTAGAATAAAAATCAAACCTGAAACTGAGTTAACAAAACTAGCATGTCCTTTAAGTTTCTTAATCCTGGTGCCAGTTGGTACGTCCCACACAGCCACAGTGTTGTCAGTTGCGCATGAGTACAGATGGGAACCGTCCGGGGAGAAGCACAGCTCCATAATGGCACCAGTGTGGCCTTTCATTACCATCACATTTTCACATTGTCCATACACATTCCATAAGACTGAAAAATACATAAATTTAAATTTTTAGTCTAAATATAAGTACATAATATAGGTAGGTAATTCATTACAATGTTAGTGTAGAATTAAACAATAACTTATAGACATTTATCATTCGAAAAAAAAAATATAACAGTTCGAGCGCTAGAATATATAACAGGGAACTGAATAATAATTTATACTTACATATTTGACGGTCGAAACCACCAGAAGCCAAGTGTTTACCTTCGGGATGAAACTTGGCTGAAAATATCTCACCCTGGTGTCCTTCTAGCAACATTATAGGCGCATATAGGTTCGATGTCCGAGGCACCTGTAGTAATCACAAATATTATCGTGATCTTATGAATATCAATCAAGGAAATACCACTGGTAACAACTTACCGTAGAAGTAACAACAGCTTTTTCTCTAGTACCGACAACGGAAATCTCATGGCGAGTTCGTTTTGCTGGAACTATTGATAAATCGTCCGCTTTTCGCTTTACTTCCATGTCAGGCATGTTCGTTTCTCCAAAAATTGAGCTAATTTTGTAATATTAAAAATAACCTACAAAGTACAATGTTTTTATTTATCAAGCCGTGTTACTTTACGTCATAGACATTTATTTTTTCTTCATTTCGTCCAACATCTTTCGTCATAGACAGTATTTTTTTTTATTTGGTGGTTGCCATTGCCATAGCACACCACACCACACTATGACCAATGACCACTCAAGGAAAACCCGGAATGAAAAAAAAAATATTGAGTTTGACAGATCGTGTGAAAAACGGTCAATCAACAGGAAAATCGAAAATGTTAATTTTATGATAGAAACTCTGAAAGTCTGAAATACAGCTAATATTGACAATGGAAAAGCTGCAACTAACTTTAGCGATAATAAAACCGCATGCGGTGAAAAACCCGATTGCACTTTCATTCATCAGAAATATTTTGAAGCTTAATTTCGTAATAGTAAAATCTAGAAGAGCTACGTTAGACACAGAAGATGCTAGTAGATTTTACAAAGAACATGTAGGAAAGTTCTTTTATAACCGTTTGATTACTTTCATGGCTAGGTAAGTCTTGTGCTAACTTTGAATATTATTTATAATACCTATCATCTTGCCTGGTGGTTGGTGCATATAAATCGTGATAGACTATCTACTCAGTCATCTGTGATTAACCAGTTTGCGACTCGGAAAATAGTTACAAAACATACATGGGCTTGTACCCCCTTGATATCAATAATTGCAATGTCCAGGTTAAAGACTGCAAAGACAGCTGAATAGTCCGATAGCGGAACGTCGTATTTTGATCGTAACTTATAATTTTATTAAAGTCATCATTTATTTTTGCACAGGAGATTAATTACGTATATTTAGAGCTTCTATTAAAAAGTTAGAAAATTTGGACCGTTGCTTTAAGTACAATTTAGGTTTTTGCAAAACTGCATGACAAACCGTGAATATAAAATTTAAGTCAAAAATTCTAGTCCTGTGTGATTAAGGACAATGTTATCTTATAGTTATTAAGTTATTAGAAAGATTGGATACATGAAACTGATGGAACCGATGTTTTATGTCCAAAAATTGTAAAACTAAATATTACAATTGTGTCCTCAATAAATTATTATAGTGTCTGAAAATAATTTTAATGAATTGGTATTGTATATTTTTACGTACTGTAAAAAGTTTAGAAAATTATCTAAAGAACTTTCCGAGTTATTTGAGTTTTCAGTTTCATAGTTTTATGGTCTGAGTAAGTGAGTAACATAAAATTTGAGTTCAGAAATTGGTGGTTATTTGACCATAACAATATACTCTATCATCATTCAAAAGATTATAAAGATTGGATACATGGAACCTATGTTATAAGAGGCCAAACATTTAAAAACTAAATATTACAATTGTGTCTTCAATAAATTATTCTAGTGTCTGGAAATAATTTTAATGAATTGGTATTGTATATTTTTACCTACTACAAAAAGTTTAGAAAATTATCTAAAGAGCTTTCCAAATTATTTGAGTTTTCAGTTTCAAAGTTTTATGGTCTGAGTAAGTGAGTAATATAAAATTTGAGTTCAGAAGTTGGTGACTATTTGACCATAACTATGTACTCTATCATCATACAAAAGATTAGAAAAATTGGTCCATGGAATTGTCAGAAAACTTAAGATTTGTTAGCACGGCATACGAAAATAATACGAGGGGTTGTGCGGGGCGTAGGGGGTTTTATCGCACTCACTTCGTAGCCGGCCGCCGTGCTTTCGAATCGCTGACAGCAACATCATAAAAAAATGTAGTTTTAAAAATTATAATATTAATGAGTTTATGTTCTTAGTCTGTATAATATAAAAAAAATTGTTTCAAAGTTAGAGGCTAGTAAAGATAATAATATAATATACAAAATATATCGATATAAAACCGGTTTTTTTATTTTGTTCAATCAATACCGGTTTTTATCAAAATCTTGTATGCATTCAAACCTTGATTGAAATTATAAACAAATATATAATTTAGGGGTAATATTCTTAGTTAAAAATTAGGGTATATTTGAGTATTATTATAGATATTTGAATCCAGAATATTCTTGTGTAAAAAACAAAAGGAACGAGTAATATAAAGAAAGACAAACAACAACAGATAAAAATCAAAAATAAATTTTAAGAAATATTTATTTAGGAATTAAATATTTTTTTATAAAGTTTTCTAATTACAAGAAGAAAAGATCTCCTTTAAGAAGAATTATTAGCGTAATTAATTAATTATTTATAATTATTCAAAGAGAAAGAAGTCAAGAAAGAGGTCGTGGTAACAACGTGATTTTTTCAATGTCATATATGTATAGCTAATCTAAGACACCACTGACTAACAGTAAAGAAAAACATCGTGAGGAAACCTGGATTTAATAGTCTGAAATTGCATTGCACCCGCATTGAGCTAGCGTGGTGATAAATGCATTCAATTAATTCAATGTATTCTTTGTATGAGAATAGACTTTCGCCCTAAAATGGGACAGTTACAGGCTAATAAATTAATAATATATTAATTATTTCCGAAATTTTATAAACTTAATCCAAATGTATCAGGCAGAAGTGCATAATATACCTAACAATATCAAAACATGACAGTGACACTGTCATGTGACAACATTTTCTATAAGATCAGTTAAAGATACATCATCCAGTACGGCCTATAAAATCACTTATAACTTAATGAAAATTAGTTTTTTTTTAAATCTGAATAATTGTGTAATTTTTTCTAAGTAACTAGCAGTTTTGGTTTATTGGTATGGCCAATTAAAATGAATTAATTAACTAAGCTTTATCCTTTTTTTATAAATGACGTGAATTTTAAATTATTTTCGTCTGAGTAATATTATTATTTGAGTTCCGAAATTAGAGGCTACTTAACAATTTTGTGTGAGAAAAGTTATTTATTATAAAAACATGGTTTCTATAATAAGAAAAGCCACGCGGAATTCAAGGATAAGGAATGAAAAATTGGTGTGATATAAAAAACCGGTTTTTATATTCAGTGTACTTCCAATTAAACCTTTAAAATTAAGCTCTGCCCGAATTAGTTTTTTTTGTCCTATGGTTGATGAACAACCTGGTACCCGAATAGTAATAAATATTTACTATTAATTTTGAACAACTGTGTTTGGGATTAATTGTACGTTAGTTATGTACGAATCACCTTGTTCATCTTCAAAATAAAACCCACAAAAAATATTTTTTATAAATACATATAAACAAAACCGTAACACTCTCACAGTATTGTACATAGAGTCTACAAAATTAGGTGATCGTCAATATTCGTCAAGAGGGCTGGTCGGACAATTGGCGTTGAAACATATTAGAAAACTTGTAAAGTCTATTGAATAAAAAAGCAATTTTAAAAATATATATACCTAGGTACAAGTCAAATTGAGAACCTCCTCCTTTTTTCCGTCGTTGGTTAATAAAGAGATTTTATAGGTTTTATAATTTTATGTAGTTCACATGGAAATCAAAAACAAAAGAACAATAAAGTATGTAGTTCTAAATTTAAATAATTAAAGATTTGAGTACAAATAAATATAAAAATTACTAGACATGGAGATAATACATTCGGGTGAATACGGAAACCCGAAGACTACCGATGTGTTCACCGTTTGTAATGGATTTTGCAGAAACCTAAATTATACCTAAAGCATTGGTCTAAATTTTCTAACTTTTTAAACGAAGCTTTAAATACACGTAACTAATCTCCTGTGCAAAAATAAATGACTTTAATGAAATTAAAGGATAGAATCTTACTTCTACTGGGCTAGAAGTCTATTATTGTATCGGATCTAAAGAAATATCATGGCGACAAGAAAAAAATATTTACCAAATCCTTTTTTTTTAATTCCAGTGGTCCCATAGACCTGCATATCTTAGGCCATTCAGATGCAATACAATTTTGGAGAAGAATTTTAGGCCCCACCAGTGTGTATAAGGGACAATTTCAAGAACCATACTGTTTGCGAGGCATATTTGGTATCTCGGATACAAGAAATGTGGCACATGGGTCTGGTATGAATGTGTTATACTTTAATTTAGTAGGTAGTGTGATAACATCTAACACTACATTCAATGTGTGTCATAGACAATAAAGGCTCCTAACCGCATGCAATTTATTTAAAATATTATTCTTTAATTTCAGATTCTCCAGAATCAGCTGAGAGGGAGATAAAATTCTTCTTCCCAGAGTTTTCCTTATACCGATGGCATAACATGGACGAAGAGTATTACAGAAAGGGACCAAAATTATTCAACAATCATATGTTTCAACATGTTAAAACACTATAGATGATTATTGTTTCAAGACTTGAAGTGTTATTCTGTTATATTTAGCAATCAGAAATGTGATACTCTTTTTAATTTCAATAATTAGTGTCATTCAAAACTATTAGTTAATTCCAAAATAGTCAGGATAAATGCAACAAATGTTTTATGGGGTTATTACTCTATCATATAATATTTTCATCATCATCATCATATAACATTTTAGTCATGGATATAATGACAATGTAATGTCAAATATAAATTTCGACTTTCAAATTAATATAGGTTACGGCATATGATCCTAGATCTGGCTGCCTTTAGGCTTTTACATTATGCAGTTAATGCAGTAGTGGTGCTATGCCAGTGATTTCACGATCGCTAACAACTTGTCCACACTATGCGGTTTACCAAAATACTTTTCTTATTTGGTTTACAGTGGCGTATGCTATGACTACTAATTAAATATGTAATTAGAACCAGCAAATACATAGCTTATTAGAATTATGATAATCATGTACTAAAGAACAAAATATATTTTTAACTTTTGTTCATGTCTAGTTGTTGGTAGTACAAAGAGTACTACAATGAGCGTTTGAATGAAGTTAGTGTGCGCATAGTTCACTCACTGCAAAGCTTAACTTTGGTTTGCATTGTTATATTATTCCTGTACATAAATTCAGTTCAGGGCCTTAATTGGGCGGTGCCCAGGCACAGGGCATGGCGCAAAAATTACAAGACCAGGACTAAGTTTTGGGTCATGCATGGGCGCAGTAATAGAAGCGCGCAACGGCCGCGTAATATACTGTGTACAGTTTGGTAAAAAAGAGTTTGTAAAAATTGGGGGCGCCACTGGCGCATTTATCATGTTACAACTTCAGTTATTAGTTATTTTAGTACTTACAAACTTAGTTTTTAAGATTTTTATTTTTAATTCCAGCTGTCGCCACTTCTCTTATTTGCCAAGCTGTACCTACATCTTCTAAAATTTTGGTTGTCTGAAAAAGCTTTTAGCGTAGACACATTTTAGCAATTTAGTAAATTTTATTAGTGTGTATTGTAAGTAGGTATTTAAGTGTTTTAAGATCAAAACTTTGTAGTCATGTTTATGTTATTAATAACAATTGGCTAGCCTGGAAATAAACTGGTCTATGTAACATATTTGGCAAATCCACCCTTATGAATAGTATTACTTCTTATTCCATAAACAATTACTGCTTAACTTTCAGTCAATTTCCAACTCCCCCCTATACAATTCATCCCTTATCTTGTCCATTCTTATTGCACCACACATCCATCTCAACATTCTTATCTCTTTCTGAAAATAAAAAATAATAATGAATCCGGCCAAAAGTGGTCTATGTGTCATTCCCAAAGTGGGTAACTTTTACCACCAAAAAACCACATTTATTATTATTTTCCTTTGTTTTTATTTTTAAAGTTTAGTTTCCAGGCTACCCAATTCTGTATCCTCCCTACCAACAGTTTTAGTATCAAGGGAGAAAAAACGAGACAGGTTTAAAACGTCTCACTAAAGTCTAAAATGCTGTTGGTACAGACGTCGCGGCTAACTCTTGACAAATCTGTCTGCCTGGTTTTCAAACTTGATGTACGGGTCGTTTGTAGACGCATCATGTAATCCAGTCTAGTAATTTAAATTAAGCAGACACTGCATAGTGGTAGAGGGGGCACAAACATGCAATTCATATTGGAACTTTTGGACGTTTGTGCTTTGTGAAGTTACGTTTGGTACCACAATACAGAAGATCCTAGTGTGAGGGCAATGTATTAATAAATAAAAAAATAAATAATGTGGCTATGTCGTCTAATTGTCTGTTGTTGCAAATGATAGGAATAAAATTTCTATTTAAAACCAAAACCTATTTCATTTATCAAAGAAATGGAACCAAATACATGAATAATTGTATTTAAATCTCGAAAAAAAAGTTATAGAAACACTGTAAATCATACAAACGTATCTAATTATATTAGTTACAACAACGAATAACATACAATAATATAATTAATACTAACATACGATAAAGTCGGATTATCTTAACAGAGCGATATCACAACAATTTTTAGACATCATACACCAAACAAGACATAGACATACAATTTAGATTTAAATTGGACAGAATACATCACCAGGCTTGTGCAGTCAGATCTATCAATATTCCAAAAATATAAACTCAATAAAATATATCCTCTTCAATTTACTAGATCTCCAATAAAAATAAAGAAGAAAATACCTTAAAAATAATTAATGTGATAATATCCTCCAGACCAGATTTCGGTCAGTGGCTAATCTTACCGGAGATTGGCCAACTACGCAGGAGACTATAGTGAAACACAGGTACACTCTCTATTCCCTCACTCTCAAGGGACGGCAATCCGACACGACCAGAGTGTCAGGCGCAGGACTGATGGCCTTACGTGCACTCCGAGGCACAGAGCAAGTGATAATTCATTTATAATACGCACATAACACGAAACGTAAGAGGTGCGCGCCTTGGGTTCGAATATGAGACCTCTGATTTGCCATTCAATGGTCATAACATTAGGCTATCACTGCATGTTCACTAATAGGATTTTTTAGATTATCAATAGCAATATATTAATAATACATCTATGGATTAGTTCTAGACATAATTTCTACTGCTATCAATTTTTCCTTATTAAAAAAATATTACAACTACTAAAATTAATCAGCAGTTTTGTATACCTAAATACATTATTGGGTGCTGTGTATTTACAAATCTGACTGCATCACACCGCCCAGTAGATCACCACGAATTTATACTTCTTACACTTAAAAGGGTTTGGTAGCTCACTCCCCTATTTTAACAAACACCTTGGGTCGGGAAAACACTTTGATTCCTTCCTCAAGCTTAGCTAACTGCTTTTCTAACTCCATTTTTCTGTTCCGCATTTTAAGTGTGTCCGTTTTCACGGGCAATTTGTTCAGTTCACTTACTAATTCTGCAAAACCTGGAAAATAATTATCTTTATTTAAAAAGAGTTTCTAATAAATTAATGAACAAGAAATATAAATTTAGTTTGCCGTTATTATAGTCAGCATTAAGCAAGGTGCATTTTACGAACGTCTTTATTAGTCTACTCCTCCATAAAGAGTATAGGTACATAATAATATTGTAGATTGGTTATTTTATGAAGATTATATTTTTAAGATTATAATATAATGTTACATACTATTCCTAAGCATCCGCAGCGTCTCTTTGCGCTCGGTTTCGGGCAGAGTGACGTGACCGGGCGGACATACAGTGTGATCGTCGTCCTTGAACCCCTCCATCTCCCTGGCCCCTTGTTCCTTGCGTTCGCGCAGGTATTTAGGTAACACGCCTTTTTGGTAACCTGGAAATCAAATTTTATTTATCAATTGCATTGGTCTAAGCAATGTTCTTGGTTTCATGACTTAATAAAATTCTCATATTAAATAGTGTAGGATTTTTATTACTAGAAATTATCAGTGGCAGTTTGAATTTGTTTTTGCAAAATTACGCATGTTCCTACCACAAAATGCCTTTTTAAACTTTGAGCTGTAGTATTGTTGCCCGTATCCATCCAATTTCAAGTCCTCTGACTACACCATCTTAAAAGTACCTTCCTATAAATTGCTAATAAACAATTCCAAGACATTTCCATAAAGATGATGTAGAAAGGGAACTTGAAATAAGATGGGTAGGTATGCAACAATAAAAATCGGTAAGACATTAACAGTCCCACTACATACTTCTTTATCTGTTCTTGTTCTGAACTAAACAAAATTAAAAAAAAATTCAAGGCCCACAAACTTGCTTGGGATAAAAATCTAGAAGGCAGTGGTTTATCTTCAAAAACCTATGTCATTGACTACAAAAAAATTACCAAAAATTGATTAACTAGTCTATGGGATTAGCCAGTCTCAGTTAACATAATACATATGTGGGGAGGGGCATCTAAGATCCTTATGTTATTACTAGAATGTACCTTAAGAGCAGTAATTTACTTCACCTTTTTAGCACCCCACATGCCACAATTTATCATACAAATAACCATTCTAATCTACCTTTTAACTAACATTCTCTAAACAGGCAGTATGTGTTGATCTAGTCTCTAACACAGCAGCATACCTAATAATTCTTACTAATAGCAGCTCAGATACGTTTTACAAGATATTAGTATTTGTTTATAAATATTCACCTGAAGGTAAGTAAGGATCTTTAATATCTTTCCTCTCTAAAATAGAATTTAGCCGGCTGCGATTTCTCTCAACGTCTATTAGGTCATCACCAGCTCGGCGGGGTGTCTGTGATGGGGGTGGACTTTTGTGTAGTCCGGTATCTCCACTTGCTTTCATCTTTGCTTCTGCATCGTCAGTCTCCTTCTTAGGATATAACATTGTTAACTTCGCACTTTCAGCTAATTTTTGGGCAAGATTAGACTCTATAGTTTGACATCCAATATCCCGGAGGCGACCCGATGACTCTGTTGACTTCACTTCATCTTCAACATAGTCTTCCACTGGTTTTATCTGTCTTAACTCTTTCCTTTTTAAAAACTCTGCCATGTCACCTTTTTTGATTCGTACATCTGTCATTTTTTTACGTGTGTTTGTTGAGCTAGTCTTTGCAATGTTGAGTGATGTCTTCCCACTTTTGTTTGACGGTGATGACTTCACTTGGCCGAGTGAGCTTCCAGCTGCGATAGGGTTGGTCAACCGCGGTGGGTGGACATTTTTCGTTGTATATTTTGGTTCCTTGGGTGATTTGCTCTGAATATATTTTAGCTGTTTCATGTTTTCTCTGATAAAGTTCTTTTTTTGTTCTTTCTCTGAAAAATAATAACTATAGAAGCCACCCTCCCTTGCACAGTGATTTGTGAGTAAATTGAATTCAAAGTAAATGCTTGTTTTAATGTAAGTAATTATAATTAAAATTTCGAGAAGTTATTAATATACCAATAAATTATATTTAAAATGCGCAAAGTATCATTTATTGCCACACTACATTTGTTTCAGAAACTTATGAAAAGATGTAATGATGCCTTAATTATCACCTGAGACCTGTGTCCATGTTGTGATAGCCATGACATTTAGATTCACGATAAAATCACTCACAAAATAACACAATCATGTTAGGACTGGCCTAGTTAGGACGTCACAAACAATAAAACTGATGGTCATGACAACAGTCGTATGTATGTATTGTATGTAAAAATCAAATATAACGGAACTCACTTGGTTCGGGAAAGATACCCTTCAAAGTATACATTATTATTAGCAAACGTTAACAAAATCTAAATAAAGAAAATATGCACTCATTATTTAGCGTTCGATATAAAGTACACTTTTCTAATTGATGTAGATGTTCATCATTCTGCACTTTAAATATTTTCAAGTTAAAAAATAATTCGGTGATTTTTTGTAATTTGCGCTCGGTTTTTGTCACTTTTTCAAAAAACTGTCATAAATATTGTCTATGCTTGAGTTTTGTTTCTGGCCGCTTTTTGTTTTCAATTACATTTAATGAATAATCATCATGATTCGATATAAAACAAAGTATGGAAATAAATACATTATTTAATATTGTATTCTTATCTGATTTTCCTGATATTATTACCTAGGTGAATAATCCCTGAAGTGGTACACCGACGTAATTAAATAACAAGAGTCTTAAAATACTCGTATGCCGAAGATAAAATATGATAACGTTTGATGAATGGTTTAATAAATCTAATAAATAGAATAAATCTAATATGTATGCGTGTGTACTTAATAAGAACTGGATTCTAAAATCGCAAAGGAATTTTGAACTAATTACAAAGATCATTGGCTAATTATCTGATTTAAACTTTTTATCGATATAAACTCGACAAAAGTTGAAAGGTTTGAATGATGTAAGCGAGAAAGTTAAACAATGTTCTCCAAAAAGCGAGTATTCCGAAGCAACAAGCAATAGACAAAAAATGACTACTTTATTTTTGAAGTCTTTATGTCTGAGACGACGACGTGACGTCCGTTATTTCGAAAAACAATTTAAAAATTTGATATTTTTCATTTTAGCAAAATCAAGCAACATTCGATATTTTGCTTCTAACGCTAATCATAATAAGTTAATTTTATTATGGCTGCCCCGACACCATCGATAAGCAAGTATAAAATATCTAGAAGAGGACGGAAGCTCCAAGTATCTGATGACCAAAGAATCCTTATCGCTTTGCCAAAAGATGTTCCTGAACGAACTTGGTAAATTTAGTACCTAATGGAATGGACAAAGCTGGTTTATTTTTTCACTACAATTTATCTAGCTGTGTGCTTTAGTTATGTTATTCCCATATATTAAAAAGCCGGTCAGTGTCGTTTTGGGGGCGAAGTAACCAGTTCTATTATTGTACGTCGTATCCAGTGGGCAGCTCTTTTGATTTGTTATCTTATTGCAGTTATTATTATTCATTTATTAGGAACACCAGTACCTAGGTGTTAAAATCAATCAGCAAATATAAATGTACAATCACAATGATCACATGTACCTACCTATTGCACAACTTTTGAGGTGGACTACATGTACAAAACAAGTAGGTACCTACTCGCCTAGCTAAAGTTGGACAAAATGGAAATAATCCGATTTTCCTAAAAAATAAGATTTACTTCTACATATGAGGTCTCATACCTATTCTTTTCTAGAGTAAGTAGTAGGTCCGACTGGAAACACTCTAAGTAATCATTATACTGTTTGGCTCGATAATGGATCATCACACGTACCTACCAGCGAAAGACAAGCAGGTCAACGAGCCAAAAAGGAACTTTAATTCAGCGGCTCATCACTGTATCAGGGTC
Organism: Protodeltote pygarga; assembly: GCA_936450705.2. Classification (NCBI taxonomy): domain Eukaryota; kingdom Metazoa; phylum Arthropoda; class Insecta; order Lepidoptera; family Noctuidae; genus Protodeltote; species Protodeltote pygarga. The sequence continues at coordinate 727,516 of OW388264.2, read as the reverse complement.
CTTTATGGTTGGTGATAGCGCAGCGTCTGTAGCTGAACTTACTTACAGATTGACTGACATAACAACGCAGCGTCTGTAGCCTACAAATTGACTTGCATAATGACGAAGCGTCATAGTAGCTAAAAACTTTTAATGAGCGTAGGTACTTTTATTTTAAGACGTACCAGCAAAAGTATCTACATAAAGCTACAAATCTCCTTATAAGGAATTTCCAAAAAGTGGATGTGGATGGATATCCATATCGACTTTTTGGAAATTCCATCCATGATGGCGGCAAAATGTCTATCTATTGTAAATGATGATTATTTGGATTTCGCTTTTTGTGTTCACGGACGATGTAGCATCGTGTCATAAAATATGTTGTCGACGTTGTCGTGTCGAGCACATGTGTTTTGGTCTTATCGGGATTTCCCCATTACAGTGAAAGGTGGAAAGCCTTAGCTGTGAATATCATGGTGCTCCTGACTATCATGGTGCTATCATCCTAAGGTCAAGCTCACCCTTGACCTATATAAATATTTGGGTAATGAAATACATTTAATTAGTCTTAAATCTGCTGTCTTAAATGTCATAAAGCTGGTGCGTTTTCAGGGCGGAAATACTTCAAAAAGAGGAAAACGACTTAGTTGTATTTGATATCAGAGAAGAGATTTTGGAGAGGGCTCTAATGATTGGATATGAACATTATATGGAGAAACAGACAGCCATATTTACGGTTCACTGTGCTGCCCAAGCCTGGCTGAAGCTTATTGATTGGTAATAGATAATCAAGTTTCATTTAATATGTATTTAGGTCCCAACTCCCACCTCCAATAACTACTAAAACCGTCAATTTATTATAGGTATTTAACTTTTTTTTCACATTAAATGGTTGTATTATTGCGCATCTTTAGGCATTTCTACCGCCACGATCCTGGGGAGGAACCTACCGCTTATCCTCCCTGCTACATACCTAGACGGGTGGAATCTTGGATTCCGGATGAACGCCCCGAACCATCTCCAAAAGATACATGGGGAAAACAGGAAGTAATTGTGGCAGAAGAAACGCAAGAAGAAACTCTTCAGAAATGGCCAAGTTCATCGTCCTTGGATCTTCCAGTAGTTGAGGAAATTCCTTCGGAATATTGGTAATATTTTCATAAAATAATCTAATCTCGAAACAACACGTACAGTTTAGCAAAAAAGTGAGCGCAAATTGAGGGCGCCACTAGCGCACTTCACACACTACAACTCAAAATTACAAGTATATTTCTAGATTAATTGTTTTTTATCAAATAAAATCAAAAGAATCACTTTTAAGATAATTTATTAGGTACTTACAAAACTTATTTTTTAAGGTTTTTATTTTTAGTTCCAGCCGTCGCCGCATCAGATTCTTTTTTGCAAAGCAGTACTTAGAAGAATTAAATTCTTTAAAATTTTTAATTCAAATTAATAAATTTTATTAATTTAGGTAATGTGACTGAAGTGAAAAAATATAGTGTGAGCCTTGTAAAATCAATTTCAGTTCTAGCTGTAGGCCGTGCCTAGCTGAAAAATAATCTATAATGTTAAACGAGTTTTTTTTTTCAAGGTTCCCGGGAAAAATTAATGTACCAGACTACCTGCGGCCGAGTCATAAAGTTGATACAACTGAAATCTACGTAAGTAGAAACATATGAGGCTAGGACCTTTGTCGAAAATAGATTTAACATTATTTCATTCGTTTTTTATTAGTAACATTCTCTTGATCTATCCCGTTTTATGTATTTTTTATTTGAAAATTAAAAAGCGTTGTCCATAACGGTAATAATATAATCTTCACACTCTTCGTCGGTTGTGTTAAAAATTACTATTTATGCGATGATATAGTTTATTTTGCGAATATAAACTGCATCATCGTCGCGCCTGTAGCTGAACCCGGTTCCTCGTACATGGTTTCGTCATGAAGTTCTCGGCCGCTATCAAGAGCACAAAGCACTTGTTTTGAAAAATCCTGATTAAAAGTGATTTGAGTTACAGCAATCTACATCCGTTTTGGCTCTTGCAATGAATTACATTTCGGAGGAACTGGATTTGGTTAGTCAGGCTGGTTCAAACGCACCAAAGTAAATGGTCCTTATGAAAAGAGCGGTGTTTCGCAACTTGTGCAGGATACCAGTAGTGACAGTCAGCCGACGACGGCAACGGAGGAGTACCTCGCCACTGAGAGCGAGGTGCTGCAGAAGGTTACAGATTACAGCACCGATGGAATGTCAGGCAAGGTATATAAGTAATCGGTTTCCTTCTAAGATTGAGTTCCCTGACAAACCAATGTCGCCCTGCTTATAATCCTTAAGCTGCACCGTAAATGTCCTTAGAGAAGTTTCGTGGTGTAGGTATAAGCTGCTTTTTGTTACTACAAATGAGAATGTATAACTTTTTTGGGTTCTGATTAGATTTTTCCTTGAACTTATATCTTAGTTAGATTATCCGACTATGCTGGATATTTATAAGAAAGTGTGTTTCGTTTAAAGTTGGCTGTGATCGGTAGGAATCGTCTGTGGACGCGATGAAGACTACAACTTCCGTGGATGGCTCGCTGCATGGTGCTGGTGATTCCACGGTGGTGCGCACTAAAAAGCGCTTAACGGACAAGAGCAAGAGTTTACTCAAGTCTACGTAAGGCTTATTTACCTCCTTTTTTATCCAAATTAGATTAGTTATTATTCTTTTTAAGTAATTGAGAATGCTTTGGCTTGATGTAAGAAATTAGCAAACTGGAATTAGTTCAATAATAAACAATGTTTATCAATTTATTATATTTTAAACAAATAGTTTTTATCTGTCAGCTTTATTTCATCAATATCTTACTAATAAGATAGTCTTTCTCGCCAAGCTACCTTATGTATGTATACATCTCACAAGGTATAATAAAATTATTTGCAGTAGCAAATCGAAGGCGACGCTACCACCTCTTGATATCGCAGGCTCACGGTCTCGGATTAGCATCATATCGGACTGCCGGCTAAGGAATCTAAGGTTTGTTACGTACCTACTACTTTCGTAAGTTTAAGGTAAGTGTAGTGAAAGAAAATCGCTTAGGAAGTCAGGATTAATACCCTACCTTTTCATAGGTATTTACCGCGATTATAATTCAAAGTCGTCGTGGAAATGTGGAAGTTGTTGAAAGCCTTAGGTTTAAGCCAGAAACTCGTGTCCACATAACAAGCACTGGTCGTGTATGCGTAGTGGAGTGGGACTTATTCTTTTCCACCAAGATTTGTGAGACAGGGACAGGGCCCCCAACATTGTAGGCTGATTTGATTTATCATATTTTGATTTATACTCCTCCGCGCATTGTCTCTTAAATCGTAATCCTCTATTAATATATTCTGGACATTTCTCGTCCTAAAATCATCGATAGCTGTGTCAATTATCTTGCCTACTGTTCTTTACGAGTGAGTCAAAACGCAATCGTCTTGAGTGCGCAAGGCATTTGTGCTGAGGTGCCTTTGAGTATCGACAAAATCCGATAACGCTTGGGTCGGATTGCGGCACGGTTAGCAGAAGGCACCGTCCTGGATCATTTGCCTTGGGTGGTAGCCTCGCGAGGATGTTCGCCTAGTCAGCACTAATTAGATTTAAAATAAGCCACTTGCACAAATGTCAAATAAAAATGGTTATCCAAGTTATCGTAATGTGTGTGATTGACTAAAATCAAATCAATTACTAAGATACCTATTATAAAATAGTCTACCTTGCAACCACGGGTTCTGCAAAGATTTCGAAACGTAGGGATTAAAACTTTTATAAGAAATACACGAAGATTATCCGGTTAAAGAGTGGTTTCATTAGGAAAACTTAAGACATTATTAATATATATTATATATGTATATTATTATAATTAGGTATATAAAACATAATATTATTATATTACTTACATTATTAATTTTAAATAAAGATATTTATTCATTGGACTAACCTATTTACTGGAGCACTTTCATTCCGTTTAACATTTTAATAAAACGCAAAAAAGAAACAATTACAATAGCGAGTGTATTATTAAGTTAGCATGTAATTATTCCATTTGAAATACTTTTAATAGCTTACCAACCGGGCTAAAAATAAAGGGCTGCCATGGGAAAAAAGTGTTGTGTTGCCACGTGCAAAATAACAATAGGATTTCTGTCAATAGGTTCACGTTTACGGAGTGAATTCTATTCGAAATGAGGGTAGATTGTATGAACTTTTGACAAGTGTGGGTTGTCGTCTTTTTATGGGATTCTTTTATGTTGACCTATGGTTGACGTTTATGTTATTCAAGTGATTCACGAAAAAAGCTATGAGGATTAAATACAAGCTTCCTTTATGCTGCAACCGTGATAATTATAAACGGTCAAAGGTATATTTTAAATTTAAGTTACTTCTACCCATATAATAAAAATAGAAAACAGCCTGTTACTGTTTTACTGTAGGGAAAATGCCTCTTCTCATACAGAGAATATAGAGAATACTTGTAAGTCAAAAAAATTGATGATTCACTTCATTTCGAAAAAAGTCATGCTGGGTTTTCATGAAGATCCTGAGGGAGGTTGTGTGACAGCATTGTAGCTTCTACTCACCTAAATCATCCCGAAAAATAGAACTAGATTTATTATAGTAACCTCCATAACTTCAAAGTTTAGGTACTTACAGCATTTACGTTGACATAACACAGTTAACTTTTTACACAATGTAAACTTAACTGTTAAGTTGAATAAAGTCGGTGAACTGCGAGCAAGTGAAGACCCTTTTGTCTTGATACAAAGCGGTCCAATTTGAATGAGTGAATCGCTTTGAATTATTTCTGAGGGGAGTGAAACTAGTTGATAATCAATGCGTTTTATTATAAACACGATTTGTTTATAACGTGGACACTTGTGAGCTGAAGGTAGGGTTGGCGAAGATTTTGAGAGTAGAATGAATATCCAAGCAGTTCTATAAATTCTTTCGCAAAGATTTTTCGGTTACCAGATAGATTCTGCGTTGTTTATTGAATAATCTAATGTCAGAGTTTAAACCACCAATAGGCTTCTAAAAAGGATTTACACACGATTGAAAATCCTTTAGATGCGATGATTTCTTCATGAGGTTTCCTTTACCCTTTTAAAAATCAAGTGGTAATGAATTGCCTGCCTGTTGAGTTGGGTTGCGACCTGACTTGCTAGTCCATCGTCATCACTAAGCTGTAGCTGTAAAATGTTATTTGTACTATTTTATAAACTGTATGTTTTGTTCAGGCGTCCTAAGTTCGCAGTTTCTTATCACACTCGAGTTACTCTCCCTGCATTAAACTTATGTTATCTATCTCAATTTACTCTACTTTCTCAACATTTTTTTTTAACAATAAATAGAAAAGGCAGGCTTTTGACCACGAACCCAGGGTTAAGTTCACGGTGGAGTATACCTTAGGCAGACCCTGCTTAAAGCTGGGTATCCACAATGTTTGCAAACCTCTTCCGCTCAGTAGTGGAAACGTTCACGCTCCAGGAGCGCTAACGTATCCACTATGTGGAGCAAGAGGTTCGCGAACGAACATAGTGGATACGTGGCTTAAAATGGCGAATATACTAAACGGTAGTGCAGTAAGAAATAACAAAAGATTCGTTTTAGTGCTTCAACCTCAAGTGCCTGGCTGGCTGGATGGAATATTTCTAAAATTATTCTATTTACTGATAAGTGTCAGCCCTATCAAAGGGCGAGTGGCCCAGGTGCGCGCGGGTCAACGTTCGCTCCTCACCGCAGTGTACAACAACCTATAGCTTAGCATGTACATGTACGTACATTATGTGCTGTGTCAATGCAGTTTATAGCTCATTGTCCTTCTCTTTATGTGTACTGGATTAGCGGCCTGATTTATAACCTGGACCATGGATGCGGAACTTGTTTTCTTTTTTGTAATGTTTATTATTAAATAATAGCAGTGATAGTGATAGATAGTGATAGTGAGTCGTGATAGCCTAGTGGTGGTGACCGTTGACTGGCAAGTCAGAGGTCTCGGGTTCGAACCCAAGGCGCGCACCTCTGACTTTTCGTAAGTTATGTGCGTTTTATAAATTAATTATCACTCTCCGTGCCTCGGATAGCACGTTAAGCTGTTGGCCCCGGCTGTCAATTGTAGATCTTTGACAGTCGTTACGGGTAGTCAGAAGCCCGAAAGTCTGACATCCAGTCTTACCAAGGGGTATCGTGTAACCCAGTATGTGGGTTGTGGAGGTCTGATAGGCAGTCGCTCCATGTAAAACACTGGTATTCAGCTGCATCCGGTAAGACTGGAAGCCGACCCCAACCTAGTTGGGAAAAGGCTAGGCAGATGATGAATAGCAGTGATAGCTTAGTGGTATGACCATCGGACTGCCAAGTCAAAGGTCTCATGTTCGAACCCAAGGCGCGCACCTCTGACTTTTCGTTAGTTATGAGTTTAATATAAATTAATTATCACCGGCTCCGTGCCTCGTAAAGCACGTTAAGCCGTTGGCCCCGGTTGTCATGAAGATCTTTGACAGTCGATATAGGGAGTCAGTACCCTCATAAAATCTTGACAACTGATCTAACCTTAGAATATCGTATCCCTTTGGGTTGCGGGGGTCAGATAGGCAGTCGCTCCGTATAAAACTGATATTCAGCTGCATCTAGTTAGATTAAAAGCAAACCCCAACAAAGTTTGGGAATAATAAGGCTAGGAGGATATATTATTAAATAATAAAACTACCTCCTATACGTACCGTAAACCATAATCATTATATTATTATTCATCTTTGTGAAGGTGATAGGTACATAATCTATTTGTCAAGATAGGTCATAATCTATTTTTCGGGTTGAAAGGTACCCTATGTTTGTTTCTGTACACCTGACAATGTACCTATATGCAAAATTTCAGGATGATCTTTTGCATTTATAATTATTGTGTATTGTAAATTTAAAAAAATGCTAAATTGCTGAAGGTCTTTAACAAACTGAAATTATTTCTGTGGTTGTTCGTACAATACCTGTTAAAGGGAATAATTAATGTTGCCTGTCACGTCTGTTTTCTTTGTTATTTTAAGTACGCATTCTCCTACTTGCAAGGATAGATAACACTAGAAAGAGTTCAGTAGTTTAAATACTACACAAAAAAAAAGAAAATAATTCAGGAATTTGATCTAGGTTCGACCTAACTCCAATTTTTTTGTAAATTTTCCATTGAATTGTAGATTTGTAAATTTAGTCCACGTAGTTTAGCAGCATAGTGGTACCGTCGGATTGGCAATTCAAAAGTCACAGGTTTAAATCCAGGCACGTATTACAAACATAAAATCGGAAAAATATGGAATCTATTATGGAAATAGAGAGAATATAAATTACTTACTTAAATTAAACGGCGAAGGAAAACAGTGAGGAAAGTAATACTTGATATATTTTGTTTTATTCTGGAAGGTTTGTAAAGCCATTACGGAGGCCTACTAGTGGTTTAGACCTGGCACTAACTTATACAATAATGATAACGGATTCGGAACTAATTGGTAGTACTAATATTCATTACACCATCCCCAATTATACCGGGTCGGCAGTTCCTAACTTGATTAATTTTCCCCAAAATGACTACCACAATCCTATCCCCACTACACTGCCTACCTATTTCACCGCATTTAATTATCCAGCGATGGTATTTGTTAATTAATTACTTGGTCGACTGATGAGGGCTTTGTAATCGTAATTGTATAGCTATTGAATAGCTTTGATGTTTAGGAGCTGAAATTAATTAAATTTATAGTACGTAATTAAAGCACTCTTGAACATGGTTTTGTGTGTATTGGTAAATATAATATAATGTCATTGTAAAGCACAAGACGGTGAAGAACCACAACGTGAGGAAACCATCACCTGGGAGTGTGTGATGTATAGCTAGCTAGCATACGGCTTTGATAGGTACTATACTAGATTATTTATTAATCTGATGAAGGAGAAGAATTTAAATATCTATTGTACAAAACAGCATCTTCGTAAATGATAATTATTTTTGCGTGACTCGGTTTTTGCATCCTTTCAGAGCGTTTGTGGCACGGACGCTGTCAGTTATGTTTTATCTCCGTGACCATTAGGGATTTTTAACCAGCTTAGCCGACAGGGGGACACCCTAATTGCGTTATGGGGGACCGTGGTTGAAACAGAAAAGGTACCACACCCTCTAACGTACCTAAGCATTATTGACGGAATGTGTTTAAAAAATAATATGAAATTGTGTACTCGCGTACAGTTGAAGAACAAGGTTTTTGTGAGGAGTTTAATCTTGATGCTTACGACATTCCAGTGCTTAATATTTTACTGAAATCAGCTTACAACATACTCGTGTTTTAAATTCCTCCATGATCCCGTGACACAATGTGGAGCATGCAATAAGGGTGATTGCATACATGTCGTCGAGGTCCCGCTCGGCGCGGCGCTCGGCGGCAGCGGTGCGGCGCGACACGCGACTCGCCCGCTTTGTACACCTAAAAGCTTTTGTTCGTTACAGGCATGATGGATGGTCGTCGAGAGACTTTTTTTCATTTGCTAACATGTATCGCGAAATTATTTCCTTTTGCTGCTATTTTCGTTGGCGAAATGGCGACAATACCAAATGTGCTCAGAGTGAATTTGTGAGGATTTCGTGAAGGTATTGTTGTAGACTCTTACGTTGATGTGATTCTTTGAAGAGTGGAATTAATGGAAATAATGTTATGCAACATGTTTATAGCGCTGTTTTGAGCGTTATTGCTATGATTCACTTTACGTGTAAGAGTCCTATTAGGTTATCTGCTACTCACATTTAATGCATAGGCAATAAAATTTCGCTACTTACGTATTCCGCTGAGAACAATTTCGTTTTACTTTTTGAGTTGTTAAATCCCCCTTCAGGATTGTACGTTTTATCTGAAAGCTTGCGTGGCATTGCACTCCAGGGACGAGGGACCATCTATCTGATAAAGCCCAAGAGCTATAGACGTCTCTTTTTAGAGGTATCTCAACAAAATACCATAAACGACTGACTGGGATATGTCAATGAATGAATGAAGCTACAGGAATCGCTGACTGCAAATTAGCTTTCAGTAATCGCACTTGGACACCGAATGCTGAAAGTATTTACCGAATACATTAATTTTAATTTACCAATTACTTGAGAGACAAAGGTGTTGCGGAACGTCACAAAAGGAATGTTTTGTAACACATTGTCGCGATGGGGAGGTCTATTAAATTATCGCGAACAATCCGAAGAGGCTCACAATGCCTCGAGTCCCACTTGAGTCCACGATTGCAAACGCGTTTTAATCAAAAGGGGGAAGGCGCGACAATGAAAGCCATTCACTCCCTGCCCTAATTTCCGAATAGCTACCATCTTGGACACTTGAAAAGCTCCGTTTTACGTAATACATTTATTGATTATAAGGTCGTAAATTGCTTGTTTGTGGGTAACTTTATTTTGTTCGAGACACGTGTATTGCTAAATGCGCTTGTGATTGTCTCTTAGAAGATAAATAGGATTTTGATTGGCAGTTTGAAAAATACATTTTTCATTGCTAGCGCGTCATTATAACAGTAAGTTACCTACTTACCCTTTGCTTTTTATCATTATCAGTAAGGCTACGCTTTTTTAGCAATAGGTACTAGGGTTTTTTCACCGCACGGTGAAAATGTATTTATTATTTATTTTGCAGTTTACTAGTTTGAGAATATTATTATCCTGTGTTTCAAATAGAGTTTCTCCATCATTGTGGTCTACGTGATGTCATCTTTCCAGGATTTTAAAACACCCAGGAGGATGGATGGGGTTTTCATAAAGTTATAATATAATCACATATCGTCGTACAAATTATAATATTACGATGACATCAGTATTATGAAGATTTCTACTCTGTTGTGTGGAAAAAATGGTATCCACGTACTTACATATTTGTTCCACAATAATTTGTTTTTCCGGCTCCTTGATTCTTAATTTTTGAAGTTCCCAAGAGGCTCGTACGTTGTTGTCATGGCATTAAATTGTATGAGCATATACGAAGTACTTGTTTACTTAACAACACGATCAAAAATATTATACCTACCCGCAAAAGATTAGGCTTAGATGAATTCAGACTTTGGTAGAACTCCTCAATGTTTTCAACTGATATTAAAGAAGCTTGCAGTTTTAAGTGAGATTAGTGAATACAAGGTCTCAAGTTTGATGTCAAGAAATGTTTTAAGGTTGTAAAATGGAGTCTAGAACTGTACGTGTAGGTACAGTTGACAACAGGCTTCCCTTTGATACAGGAGATTGCGGCTGTATAAACTATGATCGACTGGTTCTCCTAGTTCGACACACCCTGGGGTAATGGTCTGGACAGTACCGTCCGACTTCATCCTCTTCCATTAAAGACAGATAAGGTGCTGGTGCTGCACAACACCGCTTACTACTACACCTTCGTACACCACGTTCGTGGTCAAAATAACTATGACACTTCCCCATCTTCACCATCTCCACGAGTAATTTATGATACCCCATTTTATCATTTATCGGTAGAATACTTTAGTAGATTTTTTGAAAGTTACGTGCGTAATATAAAATAATTGATCACGTGTATCAGAGAGCACGTAAAGCAATCGCGTCGGTCCTGTGACTGATCTCTCTCTGGTCGTTCCATCTGACAAAGAGTGAAGAAGTAGAGATTGCACCTGCAATCTAATTTGACCATTAAATTTACTGTCACTTTTCGAAGGTGTTGGAAAGTGGTGTTCATGAGTACCACGAATTTATTTTTGCTCGTGTTAATACTAGTAGAACAACTGACAATAAACAAAAATTTAGAAGTGTTTTAGATTGGTTAGTACTTTATAAGGTCCTTCTTTATTAATCCAAAATATTTTAGGAGGTCACGGTCGCTAAGATGCTTCTTGACAAAAATTTTATTTTTTACAACTGATCCAAAATTGTTGTTTTAATTTGCAACAAGCAATAATTTCGGCCACCATGCGTCAGGTAACACATAATTACAATATTTATATTTATGCTCCTAGTAGGTAAATTATGAGATTATCCATCTACATGAATTTGCATCGACATCATCTGAATCTGCTATTTAGTCACAAATTGTAAGTAGTTGCCTTTTCTTTGAACGGTGACTACTGGTCATAATGATAATATGCCTGATGACGTCAACGAACATATTTCCCTACCATAAATTTTAATGCCCTATCCATTTTAAAACGTTTCCAGAATAATTACCTTAGAAGTCAATGTCATAGGTAATCAACCTCTCACCTCGCGGGCCCAGGTTCGATTCCCGTATAAAATCACGCAAATTATACTATAAAATTATGTAGGTATATTCGAATGGTTTTTCATGTAGTATCGTTTGGAACTTGATTTTTTGAATTTTGAGCAGTGTTTGATGGTGGTCACTGAATATTGCATGGGTGATGGGTCGCTACGTCTGTCTGCCTTTGCCGTAGACTGACCGGGGTAGTGAACTCCGTCCCATCGCTTTATAATGTCGGAGTTCAATGTATTTTTTGTCATCTACGTGACGAATGTGTTTTAGTAACACGTTGTGTTTCCCAAGTAATCGAAAAATATATAATACCTATATTATTTTTGATTTCGTTAATTATTTTTGAGGGGTAGTCCGAAGACTAGGTAGATGGATGTGGTGGATAATACTTCAGCTTCTAAAACGTTATTCGGGACGTTGCGTTGGACATAGTTTAATAAAAGCGGATTATGAAACGCAGCCGTCACCAATACCATGTAGAGATATTAATGTCACGGGAGAGAGAGAGATAACTTATCATTGATTTAAGGTAAAACAATCTGGTTATTTAGATAACACGAAAGTTTATTTTAACATAACATAGACTCACGCCTGTATTCCCAAGAGGAGGTTGTACACCCGCGTTTCACCAGCTATGTTATAAGTCCCATGTAATAGAAAGCGAGTCTATTGCCATTAACCGAGCTTAATCCCAGACTACGTGCTGCTACTGAGAAATACGAAAACCTAATAACACTTTGGCCAACTCGGAGATCGAACTCAGGACCTCGTGCTTAGCAGTCGAGCTTGCTAGCACTAGACCAACAAGGCGGTCTAAGTTTATTTTATTATTATAAAAAGATATTATAGTGTTTCACCACAAAACCTGGTGTTAAGTGGTATTGTGGTCTGGATTTGTAGATCCCAAATTGTAATGTTCTGGAAATACAGATGCCCAGGTATTAAAATGTATAGGTATATTCAACTCTTTAGCTGTGCACATGAGGAAAGTGTATGCGCAGTAGAGAGAATTATAATCTACCAGATTAGGCCGGTCTAGCCGTAATGGAGCTGTATTTGTAGACAGAAAGTCATCTAGTCAGTACAATAATAGTCAAACTATAAATTCTCTACCTTATAAACGGGAATAGTAAGAAAATAGATATTTATCTACGTTACACGGAAACAATTTGCCATTAAAGTCAATAATAACATCACAAAACACTAGTCACTGGCAACCATTTTGTCGTCACCCCTATATTAAATCCATACACCGAAAACTGCGGTAATAACGACTCTTATTCCGTTGACATAAGGTTCAAAAAACCTGTATGGTAGTCAGGTTGTGTAAATACAGAATTAAGATAAATATTGTACGTTTTTAGGCAGCGAGACCCTTTAAAAGTGACGATACGATCTGGTTGGAAGATGTTCTATTTAAATAAGAAGTTGCTGGGTTTAGGATTTTCACCATCCTGTCTTCTGAGGTCTTACGTAGATTTTGGGGATTGGAATTAATCGTTCTAATCGAGAGAAATCTAATCACGGCTTCACAATACCGCTTATCATCCACATGCTTTATCCAAAAATAAATAATAAGAGATACGCCCATTACTTTGCTAAGTATGGGTTTGGTTAAATTCCAATCCATTTCATTCCTATTCCAATTGAACGATTCTGCAAAATGTGCGATGTTTGGCTTGCATGTTGTTAAGTAATCCTTGTTAGACTCTTCTGATGATACAGCAGAACCTTCATTTTTTTCAACTGAAACGAAAAAATAATGTTTTCTTGTCTGATGTCGGTTGCGTATCGTCTTCGCATCGTCACCTCTAAAAAATTTTAACAGTACCTTACCTAAGCATTCTAAATGTGCTTTTTATTGGATTAACTAACCATTAGCCTACTTCATGTTGTTGTTTCCAAAAAACAATTACAGTCGTATCGTATTAGTAGGTGTACGCCCATCCTTCGTATCATGTCCTAAATGGTGATATTAGATTAACTGGTCATTAGGGTCATGGAGAAAGAACGTCAGTAGGATTGACACTACGGAATCGTGAATTCGTGAGTGGTATTGCAACTGGATGAATAATAGATTAATTGTAAACTATAGTTGTGCAGACTGCAGACGGTCTCGACAATGCATTTGCATAGAAAGCGTCGTCTGACCGTGCAGTTACGTTGTCAACTACTGAGACAGCCTACAATTGCTGGAATTGCATGCGGACAGCAAAACCACCAACCAGCGATTTTTTTAACAGCTTTAGCTGATATAAATATTTAATAAGAAATTTGAAAAATTTGAGCTTTAGCTGAGTTACTCGCAATAAAAAAAACATTACTTAATCATTAATTAAATGTTCTGCGACTGGCCATGAGTTTACTAAATATAATTTGGGTTAAAGGCAAATCATGCTGGCATCTTTGAAGTTGCTTAGGTACTTACAGACTGACCGATTCATTCAGACAACGCTTTAAACAAATTGATACAAGAATGACATATCTTACCTCAGCCCTGACAAATTTGCGGTTGATGCAAAACCACTTTGGATTAGTTTTTTTTTTCAGGTATCCATAAATGACACTGCAATGCGGTGCGGTGAGTTATAGATCTGAGAACTCTTATTATGCTGAATTTAATTTTGTGCATTTCTAAAGTGGATCGGACTATACCTTCTGCTATGATTATATAGAGTCAGCGTGTCTTGTGTGTAAGACACTCGACACTGACGAGACACACCTATTGTTGTTTTTCACCAAGGGTGGCGATAATGTTTATAGGTAGATCTTTTTGTTTTTCAGAAAAATCGTTAAATGATATTGTGGGTAAGTATGAATCACATTGTCTCATTAGATTTTTCTTTTGTGTCAATTTGATAACGTATTGTAAGTAATCTATTTGGTACTGTGAAGTAACCATGTGTTTCTAATGTTGCTTAGTCTTTTTGAGTGGACAACAACAGGTTGACTTGGTTGACTGATATAACCAAGGTTTTTATAATACAAAGACCTCATTAAATTCTTAATCTTCCTACCTATCTTCTTTATACCTATACCTACCTTCCTTCCTATTTACCTATCTTGATAACACATATTGTAGTATTAAAACATAATTATTTTGTTACGGGTTGTGTGCCACCCGTGACAAAACTTATTGATACGAAATGTACTTTGGGGTCATGTTCCTATAGGGTACCAAACACAATGGAAGCACCAGCATATAGGGTCAACATTTTGCAGCTTTTGTTGTCAGTTGTCACCATGCTGGGTAGTATAGCAGTCAATATCCGGCCCATCACGTGGAAGACTGGGGCTTAATTCCTTGTTAGGGGTTCCTTTATAGATTTTTGTTTTATTTATTTATCTATTTTAAGACATGTGGAAAGAGGCGTCTCATTCCTCGTACCGTCTTAAAATCATTCGCTGTCAGTAACCACCGACATAATCATTTGTTAATATACGCACTGGAACGTATAAATAAGCTATTTACTTATACATACGAGTAGTCATGAATAAGTGATATGAACATTTTCCTTACGGCCCGCATAGATATGCAGATGGCGCTATTATGCATGCAGTTTCTAAATCGACTTTACAAATCACCTTCGAATTTGGAGGTTATTAACTTGTGGATGGTGTAGAATATACCCCACCTTCTTGATCACAATAGCCTAGATGAATATCTAAACATATAATAAAACTAAAGAGTTTGTTTGAACGCGTTTATTTTAATCTCAAGAACAATTATTGTGTAAATATATTTTTGCGTAAGATAGCCCGTATATTGAAGAAGGTATATGGATATGGTCAGGGGCGTGCACAGACATTTTCAACAGGGTAGGCAGGCATAGGTACATGATACAAAACTTTGGGACAAATACCACTTTTTATGTTATAATACCTACTACCATTACGTCGCGTCGGCGATGTACCCTTTAAATATAGTTGTGTAAGTACGTGCGCGCATATTTCCAGGCCAAAAACACACACAAACATCAACGCATCATCGACCGGCAAGAAAATAATCATAAGAACAAATATAGAATATCTATCTTTGTACTGTGAAGTGTAATTTCATTAATAAAGACATACCTGAGCAGATAGTTATAGTCTTTATAAAAAAATAAGGATATTGATTGCATAAACATATAACAATGATGCAACAAATAGGTACCTACTGCGTGCGGCGCGACTCGCGCGCGGCCTTTGATTATATATATAAATAATCAAAGCGCGCGGCATTCACCGGCCAAAAAATAATACAACAATAAAACTCCACCACTTATCTTCGTTCTGTAAACTGTATGTTGTTTATAAATACTTTATCTAAGTCAACTATGTTGATCGAATTGACTTACCAATATTAATTTTTGTATAATTTGGATTTTAACGCAATTTAACAAACGACAAACACAGAAACACTGTAGATTTTAACCTCTGCAAACAAACAGCCAGCACTCCTCTCAGTATTTTGATATAATTTAGTATTATCCATATATAAAGGTAAATTAACAGACTCAACAAGTAATTAAAATCAATGAAAATTATACTAAATAAAACTTCAATTGAAAACTTTTGACATTTCGCATTGTAAACAGCTGGTTTCACAGAAGCGATGTGATTGGTTCTCCGCGCACGAACTTGAAAGTAATTCAACCAATCACATGTCAGAGTCAGTCATAGAAAGACCCACGTGACTTACTGCGCGCATGCGCGTTATAGGATTTGGTCTACGAGACGATAGGCAAAAGAAGTTGTGCCGGACTTGCAAGTAGCAACGTTTCTTTGAAGGCGACCAGCGCGGGATTCGGTGTTTACGTGCGTAATGTGCCAACAGATGGCGTTAGGGTTACGAATTGATATTATTGAGCGTTATAATCGTGTAATTCTGTGTAATTATATTGCGATTTTAACAATTAGATACATTAAATAGAATATATTATAATAATATTAATTAGAATTTTATTAGGGTAGGCAGTGCCTTTTTGCCTATATGAAGTGCACGCCCCTGGATATGGTATAATTAAATTTTTTGTAGGTAATAACTAGTACCACCTAGTACATGAAATATTTGCATCATCGTCCACTGCTGAGTATAGTGCAGATCTCTCTTTGCTTTTGCCAGTTCCCGGTACTGCGCTTATTGTTATTGCGCCCCTAATCTTTGTCCTCAACCAATCGACAAATCTTTAATTAGATACCTACTTAGTTAACTACCTACTATATGATTGTGAAAAAATATGCACATTGTTTTTTATTTTTTTTTTCATCATCGTAGATTTTTTTTACCTGTGGTGACTCCTAAGTTTTATCAACTGAACTTTACAATCTCGTAAACAAGACTATGAAAATCTAATGGGTTCTTTGCAATTTAAATAATGCTCAAGGTTTTTCGCCTTGGGTTCATTGACAAATATTGCCATGCTTCAGGAGCCACGTGATTCACCTGAGAATCTGTTTGTGATAGATTTTGAGGGTCAAAGATCAAAAACATTTTATATTTATAGAAAATCAAAATCTATTTCGTATTGCCTTCTGTTTTAATTGGGTTAAATAATTGATGGAAATACGGCAGCTGATAACCGTCCTAACAGATATCTTGCTTGATGGCTTTTAACCGTAGACCCATAACTATATTATGTAACTATTTCACTCCTGTAGTTCTAATTTATCTCAGATAAATATTATCCTATGTTACTACAAACTAAAATTATGCAAAAGTTACAACAAACACACTTTCGCATTTATAATAGGGTTCCATGAATCAAAATTGAGATTTTATAATATTTGATCTGTACAACCCTTCATGGCTTGCTTACACTAGGTCGATTCGACGATTTCAGTCATCCAACGACCCAGTGTAAAAGCAAAGTCGTCTGACGACTGCCGCAGTCGATCATGTTTGACGACGAGCGACACGGACGCTTGCAAGAAGCAACCCTTCCAGATCAAGTAGTCATGACCGTAATTTACAGAGGAATAAGTATTTTTTTTAAGAAATCAAGTTTGAAAGAAAAAATAATTTCATAGAATAATTATAATTTAATTTTACAAACAATATAAATCTACTTCCTAAAAAAATGCATTAATAGAGCTGGACCTTATAGTTAGGAATAACATTTTTGTGTTTTTTTTTTGCAGACTGGACACTAATTACGAAGTAACTTCGGAAAAGATGGACACTCCACCAGGAGAGGTGGTTAAACGAAAAAATATATGATTTCTATTGTCGTAAAATGAGTCATTGTGGTTTATACTCAGGTTTATACTCATTACACTCAGGTAAAGCGTGTAATTTAATTATAATGCAATTTCAATAAATACTATTCAATCGCGTACAGTTTTTGCCAAATTTTCCAAACTTTTCGGCAACATTTCTAATTCACTTTTTTTTCATTAAGAACCTTATTTGGACGATTCATTTTAAAAAAATCCATTTCGGCTAAGCTCCCGAGTGCCTCTCAAGTGATGCCGATTACATTAGGTACTAATGAACAGTATTTATATGTTATTTGTATTGATTATACTATTTAAAATTATAAATATTTGTTAATCGGTTTTTTAAAAATGTGGGTTTTATTTTTAGTCTAGTAAAGTCTCTTGCACATGCGCTAAACTAATTTAGTGTTGCGCTTTTTCTTTATGACAGAAATTATTAAAAAATGATGGAAGATTCTTAGAGCTGACAAATTAGTCCATTGAATTTGTGTCACTATGTCCTAATTATGCCGTTTATTTTCACGTCAGTTACGAGTACATTGGCATAGACTAATTTGACAGCTTTTATTTGACATTTTTTTTTTTTAATTTTTCGATGGTGTATAATAGAAAGATATAGTAATATGAGGCTAAAATGATAATAGTGCGACGTGCAACATAATTAGCATCAGTTCCTAATTATCTTATTAAAATTACACGTTTTTAAGTACATGTACTGAAACACGTGTAATTTTTATCCTATAGCCTAGTGCCTATCTTGGTCCCTTCTAAAACCCACTTAAACTTCACATAGACGAGACGTTATTACTTAAAGACGTCAGTCAACAAAGGGTTAAGCAGTGTCCGGGGCTATCGATCACTGCACTGTCCGGTGTCTAAACAGGCCATCCGTCTTTCTGACGGACGGACGGTATTTTAGGATAATTCACGCTTGCTGATTCAATGGGGTTGTTAGAGAGGGTGGTCGGATGATGTTATATTGCGCAGGTTCGGTGTTTTCCCCCAAGGGTGTCGTTTGGGGTGAAGGATCGAAGGATTGGTTGCATGGAAATTTGCACGATTAGTATACGTGACTGCGATGTTGGTATACTTCAATGTAATGATTGTTAATGCGGCTGAGCGTGAACCGAGAGCCTCTCTCTTCAAAGTTTCATATTTCTGTTGAAAGAGTAATGCTACCCCGGTCGAGTTAATACAGACAGACAGACTTTACCAAAACGTCTCCGAACTTCCTCAATTTTTTCTAAGGCAACATTGTATTAAATATCAATATACTAGATTGGGCGCAGTTTCCTTAAAGCCAACTTTTCTTTCTAATATTCAGACAACATCATGACATAGTTAGAAACGTGCTCAGTTTTAGCTTAACAGAGATATCGTCGTATATTTACAGTAGTAATATTTCTGTAGATAGCATCTCTCTCTGCTGTTACCGTTTGGACGTCGGTCGCCGTGAGGCAAATGCGCTTGTTTTGATTATAATATTTGTGTCTGTATTTGCGGCTGTAATATGCCTACTATGCTGTAGTAATATGGATGGAAAAAAGATATAATAGATTTTGTTAGTAACATTTTACTATACTTGTGTAGCATGTAGCATGGCGCAGGTGACAGCAGTTATTATTGCTTTTTCAGCTTGTTTGCTGTATTGTATGCTGTAGATGCCAGTGTCAATATAAGATGTTAGGGTGCAGCAAAATTGACACTGACAGCTACAGCACACAACAGCAAATAAGCGCAAACAGCGATAACCACTGCTGTTACCTGCACCATGCTACAACGCACCTAATATTAGTAACAAAAACCACTTTTTGAAACTCACGGTTATTGAACGGCTATAGCCGTAATAATATTCTCAAGATGTTTGCTTGAACACAAGGATAAGTTCAAATGTCTTTAACCATTGACTTCGTAGACTAAATGACTAACAGTTTACCACTAACGCTTTCGTGCAAGAGTCATATCTAATAATTATCACAAAAATAAAATGTTAATAAAATTAATAATTTGGGCTAGGCCGATCACTCGGCTAAAGAATTAATGGTCTTGGACCTTACAATTCAACAATTTTCCCCAAATTATGTAAGGCATCAGTTTAACGAGCGATCGTAAAAGCTAAGCACCGAGATAATTGCGCAGGCGCAGTCGTAAGCAACTTATCTACTACCAGACATGGAAAACTGCAAAATTACACAGTGCGTATGCGATTAAGTTGTTACCTAGATGTTAGACAGCACCGGTACTACTCTCTTTTCCTAGTGAAATTAATGTGTAACTAGCTAACGTTTATGCACACACCTATTAGATTTAACACTTTATTGATCTCAAGAACTGATAAGTATAATCTAGATAAAGTATAGGAAAGTATGTCTGGAACCTTATTTGATACAGCCGGTAGGAAGACTTCATTTAACTATCTTTTAGGTAATATGTTTTTTTTTAATATTTATTTTATTGTGTGCCTCACGTGTGCCTAGAACCATTATTTGGTACGATATTTCTCTTTGTTTCAAATCATGACCTATTTTATTAGTAAAATTATTCGTTTAGTAAGTTTGTTCAATTTATATTAGTTATATTCTTATTTAAATGACTTAATCATTTTAGAATAACAACTTTCGTAGTCAATCATAAATATTATATAGGTACGAACTCACGGGGTGAAATCCGCGACGCTGACACGTGGCTACACGAGGTCTTGAAAATAGATTCCGTTTGAGTTCCAAACTAATCAAGGCAATCCCGAGATTGACGACGAGAGTGACGATTGTGACTGTGGTCGTAGTGTGTGTAGCATCTCCTCCTTATATGTATGCATGTAGCTTGTAAGATTAGTACATTATACGTTCATACTCCAACCTAAAGACACGTCTTTTATTATACTTTAACGCCCGTCACCGCATGGCGACCCTGCCAGAGCTGCCACGTCGGCAGCACTGGGCATCGGATTTAAAGTGAAATAGATCATTTTTGGGCTTGGCCTTGGAACGCGAGGCAAAATGGATTTTTTTATAAGAAGAAATTTTAAGAGACGTTTATAAACGAGATGCGATGTGGCCCGCCTGGTTAAGACTTTGGCGCCGGGACCCACGCTCAAAATGCTGGTGCTGGTGCTGGATCGCCGCCCGTAGCAAATGTGATGACCCCTACCCGATCTGCGTAACGGTTGGTTTAATGCTCTAAGGCGTAACGTGATGTGGCCTGTGATGTGTTTTGTTATGTGGTCCTACAATATTATGCGATGTGATCATGTGATGACTATGTGTTTTCTTTTCTTTTTTTTCCATAAATAACTATGGACTAGGTATATTTTATGTAGCCTTAAAGTAATTATATTTGAGAAGGTAGGTTTCCGATAACTTAAAAAAAAAAATTCCAATGCATTATTTTATTACATTCTATCCGAGTTATGTAAACATAATCTAAATAAGTAGTGTTACCGAGAAGTATGCATAACATGATAATATGCTCAGGTGCTGTTGTTATTTGAGCCGAACTTGCAGCACACCAAATTAGGAATGATGGTATGTCAATATGTTACGTTGATAGGTACTTTACGAATCGTTTTATTTGGTTTGATGATCAGTTATGATAAATCATTAAAAAGAATGTTTTGAATTGAATGAAAAATTATAATGGCAACAAATTGTAATGATATAAGGTAAATGAATAGTTATGTAAAATTAAGAGATGGATTATGAGTTGAATGTTAATTGTTAGGAATGTTGCGATTGTGTAATGAAGCAAGGAATGACTTGGTACATAAGGTTTGACATAAAGACGGGCTGATCACTCATTTAATGCAAACTCTTATAGACCAAGGAATTCAATTTGAATGAGCGGTTGATATTATGTTATTGATTGAATGGTGAGTATTTAACAGGTACACAAGGTAAGGTACAATTTAGGGTTAATGTCCTTCATATTTGATCATGGTGTAGACGAGATCTCTCAGTGAGAATTGTTGGAGGCCACATGGTGCCTTAAATATGACCCTAAAATAAAAGAATATGAAAGAATAAAGGAATAATAATGTTGTGCACAACAAAATAATAATAACAGGTACCAAGAGTCCTGATAAATGATATATAATGTAGTACCTTACCCAAGTATAAAAGATTTTTTGAAATCATAATAATTAAGTTGTGTACCTGAATATTAAATAAAGAATGTGGGAAATATAAAAGAAGGTAAATCAGAAGGTTTGGTGAATAAAAGTGATTACTTGAAGAAAGGCGATTACTTGAATAATTGTGTTGCATTTAGATAAAATGAGCAGTAATGAATAAAACAATAAAATTTTGTTTAACAGTTGTCAAAGATCAATTTAGTAAAAACAAATATGATAAGTTTTAAAATAATATTGCAAATTTACCAAATTATTGAAAAAAGGGACCTACCTACCCAATGTCTTTTATGTTAATTTTAATTATGTTTGTATTTGAAGTGCATGTAGACAAGTAAGTATATTAATTACTTACTAATTGTATTCGATTTTGATTTTATTATTGTGTTAAATGTTTTTTTTTTTAAATTTTATATCTAATGTTCCTTTACTTCTGTGTGTAGGTTCAAAATAATATCATTTGAATGAGATTTAAAATTTAGGTGGGTGATGTTTTAACTGTACTTTTGGAATTTAAATCGACAACAATTTTGCGACCAGATTTGGATAAAATTATTAGTATTTTGTGTTTTTAATCTAATTGGACTTTTTATGTATAAGTTAAAAAAAAAAAATTTTTCGTGTATTTTTTTTTTCTCAATAAGCCGGGGAGGTGTAGTGTGTGTAGCATCTCCTCCTTATATGTATGCATGTAGCTTGTAAGATTAGACATTATACGTTCATACTCCAACCTAAAGACACGTCTTTTATTATACTTTAACGCCCGTCACCGCACAACCCGTGACTCGTGAGTAAACCCGTAATCACTACATAGTATAAAACAAAGTCGTTATCCGCCGTCTGTCTGTCCCTATGTATGCTTAGATCTTTAAAACTACGCAACGGATTTTGATGCGGGTTTTTTTAATAGATAGAGTGATTTTTAAGGAAGGTTTATATGTATATTGCACCCGTGCGAAGCCGGGGCGGGTCGCTAGTAATATATAAAACAAAATCATTTATTTATTGTCCGGATTTGGATAAGACATTTTCATAATTTCGCATGTTTGTAAAGGAATAGTAGACAAGAGGGAAACGATTGTTATCATAATTATAGTGCTTAGCACAAAAGCTTCGAGCAACTATTGAATTTCAAAAGTTTAGTATAATAAGTAAAAGAGTTTTGACAGTTCCTCTAGTGTCTATGATAAATGAACGCTAACAACTAGTCTCATCAATCTAAAATTTAAGAAGTAACTGTAGTTTAGTTTACAGGGTCTGCACAAAAATATTTGACAGGTCTTTATTGCAAATAAATTAAATAAACCAGCCTGTAACTGCACCACTGCTGGGCAAAGGCACACTGGGAAGGATCAGCGCGCTCTAGCTCAATAGTGAGCTCACATGCAGCTGTTGGCGATTTCAGATTATTAAGTTCAGCTTTCCATATGCTGTTTTCTTTTACTTTATCTTACTAATCACTATCAGTGGTGTCTTAGATTAACAAAGAAAGTACATATGATATTGAAAAGGTCACATTGGTACAAGCCAGGTTAGGACCCACACCCACTTGCAAAGCGGGTTCGTAACCAATGCGCTACCACGACGATAACTTTTATTCTCAGGTGAATTATTCAGGGAATTTGACGACCTTTAGCTCAGAACAATTACTTACTACCCACTCTATTTGAGGAGCGCGGTTCAATCCAAGTTAATTAGACCTCCTAAGCACTTCAAAATAAGCTCTGATTTTAATTTTTTTTTAGGTTTTTGTGTAGGGATAAAGTAGCATTGTTGGCTGAGAGCTTGTTTGTATTATCTAAGGCCGGTAGTGGTTTACTTTTATTATAATTGTTTTGTTCCAGTAAATATTATAGACACAAGACATTTACCCACTGGGTAATTCTTAGAAAAACGTTAACATTTTTCTTAATTAATCATTGTTCTCCCAGAGATTTAAAACACAAAAGTTCTTTCGGACGGTTTTTATACTATCGCAACACCTGACAACAGGTGTTTATTTTTAAATAATAATAATAAGCAATATAATTGATTAATTAACTGAGGATAATGACACGCTTCATCATCATCATAATCATTTCAGCCATAAGACGTCCACTGCTGAACATGGCCTCCCCCAATGATTTTCAGATCGGCCGGTTGGAAGCAACCTGCATCCAGCAGCTTCCTGCGACCTTTATTAGGTCGTCTGTCCACCTTGTGGGAGACGCTTAATTTTTGACAATTTTTTTATAAGAATCACCCCATTACAATCTCATTTGTGCAACATCGCTTCATGCCATTCGTGGTGGCAAAATGTGTTTCTCGATTTTGCAATTTTACGGGTGCTAGATAAAATAAAAATAAACGTCATCCCCATTGCGAGTTGATAGCGTGTAGGTACGTGTACAGTAAACGTCAGAATATGACAGTTAACAACAGGGGGCGCCACCGTTCTACTTACGTTTTAGTGCAACGATGTCTGATTGTATTACCGACTTGGATTGTAGCACCTAAGATAGAAATAAAAAGGATGTATTTATTTACCTCTCGCCATCGCCACTAAGGAATCATTTTACGGAAATAAAATACAATATACCAAAAATTTAATTCTAAAAGAATCAGTATGTAAGTTTGGCTACGAAATTTTTGAGTAATCATTGATTGATTGCCTACACGTTAACACGCCTTTCACGTGGCAGACACGATTAAACAGTCACTATTAAAAATTATTATTTGCTGCTGCTGCAGCTGGGGGCGGACGCGCGACGATTGTCTTCTTTGTCTTAAAGACATATTATCTTGACTGATTTAAAAAAAAATAAAGACGGAAGCCATATACTTACAAAAAAAGCAACAAAAGAACTAAATATGGCTATTATTATGTTACTTATTAATCAAGAGTTCTACAAAATAATTTTTTGGCTGTAGAAGGAAAAAAAAAGTGTCACAATAAAGAATTTTGTAAAGGGTCGAAAATGCTATTATAAAATGTAATAAATAACTAATAGTTTCTTACGAGAATTTTAACCTTGCTTATCCATAACTGTTAAATCTAAGATCAGCAAGTAGGGGAACATTGTAATAACATATTTATTTTTACTGTATGTCCGCGAGGGTCGCGTAAATTGCGTAATTACATTCCTTATGTAATAGTGACTGAATCTAATCCATATGAGACATATTATATGCTAATCGAACTAGAAATACAAATAAATATATCTTGGGGGTTTTACCTACATTAGTAGGTATGTACGTACACTACGTACATTATAATTTGAAATTATTTAGAATGCAATCATGATTCGTTAGACTCGCGGCACAAGGTTATTGTTGTTTCCTCGGGATTAGTACTTTTTTTCAGGACCAAAGGTATCCTATAACCGTTTCTGTTCACCTGACAACGTTTGTGCAAAATTTCAGGATGATCTGTTCAGTGGTTTAGGCGTGAAAAACTTACTTATTTTTGCATTTATAATATTAGTTAGGATATACATTTTTTTTGTGCTCGTGAATTTTAATACCTTTATTACGATGGAGCAATAAAACATGTTTCTCAATTCAGAGTTCCTTGTAGGTATTTTTAATGTTTGGTATTTTATTATCTTTTTGGATATCCGCTGTAATACGACATTTTCCGACTTCCCTGATCCCATATTACTTGAGGTTTGTGCAAAAATGTCTTCACCTCCCCATTCTCCTCTACCAGCCAAATTAAAAAAGTATTTGTAAAAAATTCTGTCGGCTACTTGTCACAGTTTCAAAGAAAACTCTTTAGAAGACAGACAGACAAACGGCGTTGGTTTAGTAATAGGGTCCCAAGATACACAAATCGAAAAGCCTACACCTTTCTATTTTATACAATAAACTACCTATTTTAAACCATGCCTAACAAGCAACAACAAATTACAGACATCAAGGCCGAAAAACACATAAAATATGATTGATATTGAGCGTCACAAAAATTAATTCTCCTGTTTAATAACAATGTATTATCTGCACGTGAACGTGTATTATTATATTGTTTTGATTGATAAACAAATGAAGACTCACTAGGTATAATAATTCACGAGATAATGAACTTCGTTTACTGTTTTTCTATGATTACAAGATGATCGAAGTTGACCCGGCACAACTGCAAAATTAGCAGTCTTCTTCTTAGCGTGTCGATGACAATCTAAATTGTATCAGCCCAGAACTGGGCTTTGAAATTGGCGCCTCCAGTAGGTAGTAGTAGTAGGAATTAGCAGTAAGAGACCCAGTTGTTTTAAAGACCTACCAGATTTTAGGAGGTAATAAGGTATATGAAACTGAACAACTTTCTCCAAGGAAGGTAGATTGAATCTGAAAACGAAAATTTAACTTCTCCTAGAATAGCGAGTCAAGTGACCAGACACTATCGATTTTCAGATTTCGACCTATGTTCCTTGGAGAAAGTTGTTCACTTTCATAGACCTTATTACTTCCTAAAAGGCAGGTCTTTAAAACAATAGGGTTACCCATATGATCTTATTCCAAATGATAGTTGTACGAAACCATTATTTCATTAGGTACTATCTTACTAGGGATATAACGAAATCCCTAAACTAATCTAGTGAAATAAATCACGAGCGATTGAGAGATCATGTAATGAGTGTTTCACTTTTAAGACTCATGTACCTATTTATTTATGCACAAAAACAAGTATTTTAGCTACAATTTAATTACATTTTTAATTACAAACAGAAGTCCGTCACTCATAATAATTCATCTATAACACCCACTATTCATTATTATAATTACCAAATCCTTCACACGCGGAAAGTTATTAAACTGCAAATAAATTGCGCCCAACAGAGCCATAGAGCCTCCGCTTAATTAAAGTAAGGAATTGAGTTCAATTCCAAGCCAAATTACGAGTGAAATGGCCACAATATGGGCTACACGTTAAATAATAGCCTCTATTAATTACGAACCAGACCAGAAACTAGCCAATAACACGAATCTTCTGGTGTGGATACACGGGAGGGAAGGTGGGACGGACAAGTGGGCAAACCACAATGAAACTGCGAACGCGAACATTTACTTAGGTGGTCAATATCACGCAGCACTGTTAC
Organism: Protodeltote pygarga; assembly: GCA_936450705.2. NCBI lineage: Eukaryota > Metazoa > Arthropoda > Insecta > Lepidoptera > Noctuidae > Protodeltote > Protodeltote pygarga. The sequence continues at coordinate 700,850 of OW388264.2, read as the reverse complement.
CTACACTTACGTAAAGCTTAAAGTATGTGACCTATGACGAGTAATTGTTTTTGCAGGTTTAATCTGAAAAAATAATCTATTAATGTCGATTTTTTTATTTCAGAGTTTTACAATTCGGAGTGAAAAGTTCATAGGTCTCGGCATAATTAACGAAAATACCTGTTGTACCCACTGCCCACTTCGATTTTTTAGCAAACACCGTGGACTGCCAAAAATAGTTAATCCCGAGTAGAAATTCTCAGCGACCGCACTTACGATTTGCTTTATTTAATTTGAACATCAAAAAGCACTAACCCGCATACATTTTCTATCCGTATATTTCCAGAAAAAGCGATCAGCCTTTTCACCCCATCGCTTTCAGCATAAGCGACCATTTCTCGATTCTACCATGCAACATCCAACGCTGTGTACAATACTGTCCGAAAGCTGTTAACCGAACAAAACGCGCAATGTGAATAATGTAAAAGAATATTGTTGCTAAAAGGAAACCTTCAGTAACGATGTAAATTACGTTGTAATTTGACAAATGGCGGGCGAATTCCTAATGGTTAACAATTTATTAAATTCCGGTATCCCCAAGCTTCGGCGTTCCCATAATAACTTCCTACTTCGATGATCTGTTTGAAAATAACGTACATATTTTGTTAGTTTCAGGCCGGTTACTAATTGGAAGATGAATTAGATTACAATTCGGATGGTATTAGTTGGATACTGGTTGTTTATCTGACCAATTTGGGTTTATTATCGTTACCCAATTTGTTTAATCATGAGGTGAACTGAATTTCTAATAAACCCTGATATACTCAAAGGTCAGGTAGTTATGGTATTCGCAATAGACGCGCGTGTTTCATGGGATCAAAGGTGAAATGGGAGATGACAAAAAAATATTAAGGATGGTAGCAAACTGTAATTTTTCAGGTTTTATAATTCTTAAATTCAAAGCTTCTTCGTTATTTAAATAATTGCTTCAAAACAAAAATAGGTAGTATATTTATATCAACTTAGATGCTACCTATTTGTAATATTAAGTATGTACGAGTATAAATAATATGTTTATCTAACCTACTCGTATATCTTATCAACTATAATGTTTTCTTTTCCCAGGTTTCCTATCAATTCTCTAATTTTTGGTTATAATTCAAAAGAATAAATCTATGGAGAGTTTTTGTAATGTGTAGAGTTTATACCAACGATCTACTGTGTGCTTATCTCTTTCAATCATAGGAGTTGGATGAAACATACTTTTATTCAAAAATACTACATACTAAAGTGTCGGGCAGAAGCTTGTATAATCCAAAAATGACATGCGTTAGTTATGTCGAAAAGCAATTTGAGCGGCTAACTTATTTAGCGGGAGGGGCAGCCATCATTACTAAAGGGCCAGAGGGCCGGACAGCCGCTCATATACCTATTCATGAATGAAATTCCCGGCTTAATAACACCCTCCAAAGTGGTGTCCAGCTTTTAATTACTCTGTGTTGTGCGTGGGACGAATTTTTCAAAGTTTGTTTAGGTTTTAGAAGTCAATTTGTTAATGAACGTGGTTGTTGAATAGACTGGACTCCCGGGGGTATACCATGTTCGTTTTGTTGGTTACCAGAACATTTTTTTATAATTGACAGGCGTTTGGTTCACTTAATGGTAAAGGCAGTCGACGACTGTACACGCTTACATATATATATATCATTAAATAAATAACATAGTAGCTTATACTTAACCTATTACTCTAGACTTGAAGGCTTCAAGGTTATCAAAGCCATCAGAATACTAGACTCCGGCAGATAAAACCTCTCCTTGCTTGTCCTTTACTCCCTCTAAGTCGTTTACCCGACTGGTGCAGTTCTAATTGGTTTATTAGTTTATAATTATGGCGTGTAGGTACACATAGTTAGCAAGCAATACAATACACATACACACAAAACAATAAAATACATGCGTGTAATTTATTTCTATTTACCCAAACGGTAAAACATTATTCGTCTTCATAGTTTTAATTCTGCAATACATAGTGGTCTCTGCATGGTCTCTGCAGAGTCCCCTCCGTAACAGTTGATCTGAAAAGGCATTTGCCATAATCAAACAAAATTGAAAATAATGATAAAGTATTAGGTTTCGAACAAGTCATCGAACTTCCCCTCGCCCCGGTTCGCCCTATTTTCCTTTCCATTTTTCCCAATTTTTCCAATGCTCTGGTAAATTACAAAACCTTGTTTCGAATTCAACTTTTGTACTTACTTTTATAAGTTTGTTTGGAGGCAGTTGAGGGAACGAACTTCTGGCTCGTTTAAATTAGTTAAATGTAAAGAAATGTATTTAAAAATCAAGAACATAGTAAACAAAAGTATCGATGGACAAATTAGACTGCAATAATTATTAAATGAAATTATTTAATAAGAAACTCGCAAAAAAACCTGACTCGGGCGGGACTTGAACCCGCGATGGCATGCCGTGCAATCGCTTTACCAATTAAGCTACCGAGTCCTAAACGAGAGACGAGGAAACATTTAAATAGATACATTTTTGAGAATGTAGTACCTACATAAATATGTAGCTAACACCTATATTCGTTATTCCTCTTTAACCTATTGGAGGTTCTGGGCACTTTAGCATAATGGGACCCTTGAGACGTGCTTGAGACTATGCTACGTATATGGCAGAGGCCTTTCTAATATTAATAATTAACAACATGCAAAAGAAATCGGTAATTATTCTTTAATTTGTGGATTTTTTTTTATATTTTATCGGCTTTTGGTTGGTGATCTGGCAGTAACGAGGCTCCATTGATCTCGGGGTCTTGGGCATAGAGGCCATTGGATTAGAAGGGCCTGAGTTTTAAAACTATTTAATTAGAGTTACTTAATAAAGTGGTGTTGTACTTTAAAATAAGGAAATTATGAATTGAACACGCAATGAAGATGTAGATATACTATCGACACGAAAAGGTACAGGTAAAGTTCGTTTCTTTGTTCGCATTTACCGGATTATTTTAGGAAACCTGTTATCTTACATAACCGATTCAAAAACCTACACTATCCAGTAAAATATTGGATACTTTTTACTTTATAATTTTCCAGAAGAAGCCGCGGACAGAAGGTAGTTTCGTGCCAAAACTTCAATATAACCAACAATCGGTGCCCACAATAACCCAGAAATCCCTGTAAGGCTGTAACCATGAACGGTATGTCATCTTATATCACAAATGTTCAATTCATTTCGAGCACCCTTGGACTAACATGAAAAGAATGCATTCCTTTTATTAACTTTAACCTCCGAGAGCCCACTACACCACGGCCCACGGGGTCACTTCAAAGAACCCAGGACCAAAGAAATAAATGGCTATTGAAAATATAAAATATCCTTTCAAATAAATAGCTTTTTATCATACATTTTCTTTCGCTTTGTGGGGCAGATGGATGCCTTGCCGTCTTTACTTATTGTATATTTAGAGTTATCCAGAAATTGTCAAAGAATAAATTTATAATAGCAAAAATCCTTAGAACACTGAGTCGGATACGTAATATATTCCGATAGATATTACCAAACGCCCTAGGCGTATAAAGAGATTTGAAATTTCGACTGATTCTGATGGGATACGGTGGCTCAGCGGTTAGAGCGTCGGCACGGTACGCCGAAGATCGTGGGTTCGAATCCCATCCGTATCAGTTGTTTTTTCAAATTTCTTATTAAATATTTATATTTAATAAGCTAACATGTGCTAAAACATGTAAAAATTTCACAAAAAGTATCCTTGAATAATTTTTGTAGGTATAAATAATTTTAAAAGTACTTAAGCCTTAATTTTACAATAATAAGCGTGATTTCGACTATAAATAGAATGCGTGACCAGTCATAATCTAGAGTAACTAACTAACTATAGTTATTACTGTAAGCGTTATTACACTCTGTGATATCACACGATCTTAATCACAGGCAACCATAGAGAGTTATTTATACCTATTAGCTGATACCCGTAGTTTCGCTCGCGTTGTATAACATAAAGAGTATCCTATGTACATTTCCGGGTCGCGTATGAGTTTTGTGCCAAATTTCGTTGGAATCTATTCAGTAATTGCGTGATTGAGTAACAAACATCAAAATTAATAATGCGTGATGCTTTTGCCCACCGCTTTGCCTGTTTTGTGGAAGTCGGACTGGGTATAAAGGATCCTACGTGTAAAACCATGAAATAAACCACTATCTGTGTGGCAATTTTGACTCAAATTCATTCCACGGTTTACGCCATAGGATACCTATTTGACTCTTCTTACACATACCTAAAGAAAACACAAACACATTTAAACTGCCCTCCCAAGATAAACACGCAAATTTCCCTTAAAACGGTCAATAAACAGCGAAGGTCCATCACATCAAAAGGACAAAATACAACTTGAAAGCAAAAAAAAAGAAAAATCTCGCTAAAAATAGAATCGTATCCCCATAGAAACGGTAGCTATGGGCGGCCATTTTCTCTCCCTCTATCAATCGCGAACGTTTTCTCCTTTTTCTTTTAACGAGTAACACTTGAAATGTTTCCCAAAGCGTCTCTCGGCGGATATTTATTTATCGATTTACGAATAAACGAGCCTCTTTCGTTGACGTGTTATTTTTTAATTTCATTGTTTGTTTTTTTTTTGTATTGAGTGATGTTTTGCTGTCGATTGTTGCGATTTATTCTTTTTATGTTTATTTGATTGTATGGGTCATGTAGTGCCACCACACCCTTTATCATGGAGCTCTCTAGCCATGGAGTACAGTTATATTCAGCCTAACGACTAACTACATAATATACTCGAGTATGTTGTAATTCAAACATAAAAGGTAGCTATGTACTTCGATTAGTCTATATTAAGTTAGGTATATCATTTATTATTCGCGAGAGTGAGTGAATAATAAAACGACCTTTGAATACGAAAAAAAATAATCAAATAACGATGAACTTAGCTCTACTTCGAAATAGGTATACTGTATTCTAGACTTAATCTTTTGTGCGGGATCAGTCAATCAACTTTTGTTGAAGACTCTAGATTTTTGATATTTTTTTCTAATAAAATTCCCTACAAAAACCAAACATACAAGTTGGTACTAGCCACCCGAGTTCACACCTATCAAGGTAACGGTTCTTTTAAACAAAAACAACACAAATCTCTCACGAAAAACAAACAAAGATGAATAAATTCCTGTTCTTTCATGTCGCTTCCCCGTACAAAGGGATAAACGCCTATTTATTATGGAATAACGCCATCAAAGATGGGTCAGTTCAAAACAAATTGATCCATCTAAAGACGGGAAGAGACAGGATTTTAAAAACAGGATATGACAATAGCAACCGAATTACTTACGTAATCGTAATCAAATCTTGTCGTTATCTCATAAAATGTGATGAAAAGATCCTCACATTTATTGACGTACTGTGTACCTACTAATTACTCCTATTAGATTTTTTTATCCTACTAATATTATAAAGGCGAAAGTTTGTAAGTATGGATGTATGGATGTATGGATGTATGGATGTATGGATGTTTGTTACTCTTTCACGTAAAAACTACTGAATGGATTTGAATGAAACTTCACCACAATATAGCTTATACATCAGAAGCCGCGGGCGGAAGCTAGTAATTAATAAAGGACTATTGCAAGAAATATAAAATCTGACATACGAGTAGGAGTCTGACATACCTACTAATATAAAACTTTAATAAAGCTTGTAACTTATTACAGGTAGCTAGCCTAGCTTTTCTTTACATTTTTAACATCGTAATATTTTGTGATATCCATGACAGTTAACCTGCAGATATTTAATGATAATATCTAATTAAATGAAGCTATTTTATACGCTACGCAATAAAACAAAATAAGGTGCTACGGTTAAGATTTATGCTAGGAACAAAATCTATAATAAATAGACGTCCTATCCTTAAGGTTACATTAGTTTTTCGGGCGCCTATAATACTATTCCATTTTTTTCAAATCCGGGTAAGTCTTACCAATAACATTTGTAATTTTATTTATTTCAGTTCAGCAGCTGACAGGCGTTATTTATAACTACACTTCGTATCCGGGAGCCCATTCGGCCATGATCGTCTTCAAACAAAATGTTTAACATGATTATTTTACTTACAATTCGGAGATTAGAGGCAGTCTCACTTGCATTTATCAATGGTCCTTGGTGGAATAGGTATTCTGGAAAAGTATACGCAATACCCAAAAATCAAAAGTAGTAAAAGCAATACCGTAATATTGAAATTTTGTATCGGTCAAAACAACACAAACAACACCTACCTACTTATGTCGAAATTAGGCGTCTATAATTTTTTTCAAATATTGAAAGCTGATACTAGCATTGTGGCAACGTTCTCTGTAGTATTTCAAGTCATGTCAAGGGCCTACAGGCGATTACTAGCTCGTAAACACCCATTAACCATATGACAAGCAAGTAAAAGTAAAGGAACCCATCAGCAACATTTTCAGTCGCATGTAAATAACGTAATCCTTCGACATTTGACTGACAAACGCTTACGTATCTCTTCCCTGGAAATCTCCATATAAATAACTTTTCTGAACCAAATCGACAAACACATTGATTCCTTGAATTCTATTCATTGATATTCTACAAGAGTTTTCTCAGCCGACGACATATTGAAAACAGGATTCCATCAGATTTCCGTCGCCTATGTAATGCGTTCGTTTTCGTCTTTTCGTAAATACTTATACATATGAAAAGACTATTTCATTCGACATTGACAAACGTTTGGAGCTTCGAGGAAACCAATATGTGTGAAACCTATGTATTATTTACACACGCGCACGTAGTGTATGGAAAATCATTATTCTTATTTTGATTGATGATTGGTAGCAACTTGGCAGTGGCTACACAATGCAAGGTAAGAAACAAAGAAAGAAAAGACATTTATTTTGGACACGTACAAGTAGGTACAACAGATGAGTAACAATTAATAAAAAAAACGGAAGAATACCTGTAAAAGGCTAAAAAAGGGCCCTATCTCAGCATTATGCTGAATGCAGCAGAATTTTTAAATTATGCAGTAATCATTATAAGCTTTTGGTTACCTAACTAAAACCCACGAAACTTTGTAACTTTTTTAACCAAAGACCGTACGAAACGTTATAGTACGAATAGGTACCTACCATTATTTCACGCCAATATTTTGTGAGTACCCGGCGACCCATTTGTACTGAAACGAGCATGGCTCTACCACAATAAAAAGTCAAGTCAAGATGGGTTCCAGTTTTCAATTCATCAGCGGTCTGACTCGACGATATGCAAGTATCCCCACAATATTCTGTGACGTCATATTTTTATATGTTAGTCACATCAAATTCTAACCCTTTCATGCCACCACCCTTATAAAGCATCCCTTTAATCGTAAAAAACATAAATATCTTGTGATCCATCGTTCGTAATCCAAGGCAACGTGCTGGCACCCACGCACCCCAGTCAGGTGTGTGCGATGACATCACGCGCGGACCACCATCAACCCCGGACGTGACGTCATAGCGCGCGCCGCCGGCTTATGATTTGGAACGTACTACGTAGTATGTAGTACGCCTCAGTTTGATGTACTCTGCATAAAGAGGAAGGGGGATTACTGATGCGTAGTAAGGATGACAATATAATTTAGAGCTCTCGCTGTTTCAGAAGATTTTGAAGTTCTGATCACTCTCTGATTTCCTGATATCCTTATTCCTTATTAATAAGTATAATATTTATTTGTATCTATTAGCGACCTTCAAGAACTGAGCACGGCTGGCCTCAGGGTGGGACTCGCGATGAATCGGTCTAAGACCAAAACAATGACCAACAGCACTAAACGTAGGGTCGAGGTAGATGGACAGGAGATACACTATGTTGATGAGTATCTCTACTTGGGCCAGTTAGTTTCTTTCGAAAACAGACAGGAGAAGGAAATCGATCGCCGAATTGAAAACGCCTGGAAAAGCTACTGGTCCATGAAGACGCTAATGAAGGGAGAACTGCCTATCTCCCTGAAGCGAAAGCTCGTCGACATGTGCATTCTGCCCATCCTAACCTACGGTGCCCAGACATGGTCGCTCACCGAGTCGCAAAAGTTCCGCCTTGGAGTCTGTCAAAGAGCAATGGAGCGCAGCATATTGGGCGTTAAAAGAATAGACAGGGTACGAAATGCCACGCTGCGCTCCAAAACGGGGATAGAAGATGTAGGCAAAAAGGCTGCTAGGCTCAAATGGAATTGGGCGGGTCACGTCAGCCGTATGCATGACGACCGCTGGGCAAAAGTTGCCACACTATGGATGCCTGAGGACGGACAGAGACGCCGAGGCCGGCCCAGAAAGAGGTGGCGAGATGATTTAGACGCCTATCACGAGGGCTGGTCCGAGGTAGCGCGGGAGAAGGATACTTGGAAGGACATGGGGGAGGCCTTTGCTCAGCAGTGGGACACAGTAGGCTAAAGAAGAAAAAAAATTAGCGACCCAAGAAAATCTGCATCTAACCGACTTTTTAATCTAAATGCGCGTCTTTTACTATTCTGGGACGATGTTAGCTTTACACACAGATTACAGAACATAGCCTACGCAGGAGATAATATAGTGCAAATATGCGCAAACAGGCTATTCCCTCACTCGCATTGTCCGATGGGATGGTAATCCGACACGGAGAGAGATCAGGCGTCCTGGCGGCGATTGGTCCTGACCAAGGGCTTTATGTACTTCCAAGGTACGGAGCAAGTTACTTAGCGCGTTGGTGCGAAAAATCAGAGGTGCGCGCCTAGGGTTCCAACCCGAGACCTCCGACCCGCCTGCCACTAGGCTAGCATATTATTACTCAAGAGGTTATGTAATTAACCTAGGTACTTAGGTGCCGAATTATGTTACTCAAAGGTACTATTATTATAAAAGGCAAAATAATTTTCTCCTCGCGGTATTAGATTACAGAAACTACAGAAAGTTAATTACTCCGATCTGGTTTAACTTAAGTATAACTAACTAGTTACCGAGAAATACTGCCGGGGTCCTAACTGTTATCAGACAATTTCAGCTGACAGACCTAGCTAGTAACTATAAAGAACAGATTTAACCTGTCCAGGTCGGCGGCCATTTTTCTCATAAAACTCCGTTAGTTTAATAGTCTATGGTGTCCGTTATGTATAGGAGTTGGAACTCATAAGTCGGGCCGGGAAGCAGGAATATAATGCGAGAGCTAGGGCGAACTTTCATAATTTCAAATTTTTGTTAAAAAAAATTCTAACAGTCACGCCTATGGCCTCAACTAGAATAAAAAAAATGCGAATCTTAACTGAGTATTGCCGGATTTTCATTTAATAATTTTGTAAATTAAATGATAATAACAGATTAGCAAAGGTACGGAACGGTAAGTATACTAATTTTAAACAACTAATCAGATGCTATTATTAGTCAAAGTTAGAAATGACTTAGTTACTTAGATTAATAATTATAATATCTATTGAATTGTCAATTTTACATAAGACACACAATACCTATATAGCCATACCTTATACCTAAACAGTGCTATTCCTACTATTATTACTAAAAACGTAATTACTGAAACGGCACAACAAACACCCTAGAAGTATGCGGTCAAAATTCTCTGAGGCGACATGACATGTCTCATCTATTTAGTCTCTATCAATTTATGGTGATGTTCCTAGATGTAGTCGTGAGCTCTCCGCCTATAATCCATAATTGAGCCGGTAAGGCGATCGGTATCGCGGCCGAGTTACTGTAGCCTAACACGATTGAAGTACGTTCCCGTTTGCACACGGCAAAGGTCTAGATTTCTAGAATGTAATTGTATAGATAATAATTTACAGAATAATACAATGAAACTAAACTAGCAGTAATAACTATAATACTTATATTATTATGTGTGTTACACAGTCTGGGAAAAGTAAAACGACTAACTCGCATGAGGTCCAATTGGACAGGAAATCAATGTATTTGAATTGTGTTTACAATGAGATTTCAACAAAATATTGTTTTTTTGCAAGACGTGAAATATAACTGGTTATCTTGGTCTCAGGATTGTGTCTCATTAATGGGTCCGAGATGGATATCTTAAGAGTTTTAAGGATGAGCTACAGTCTCCACTCTGGCCAAGCATGGAACACGAACACCTGACTTAAAATCCCATAACTTTTGGACATCTTTTTGGAGAGTAATTGGTTTTTAAACGCTTTTACGAGTACTTGGCTTGACCTGTTTATTATTTGGTTCAAATTTAGTAATCGATATTTCACCCCCTTCCTGTTGACAGATTGGTCTAATATTTGGTACACAGTTTTAGTTTTGATGACAAAACCCTTTTACGTAAAAAAAAATTTTACTTACTTATATTATTTCTTTCTACAACAATTTGTAACTTGTTTAATCTTCCTTAGATTCTATACGATCGTGGTAGTGATACAATGCACACAAACCGAGCATCGTACCCACTAGCGTTTTCCTAAAACTCAGTAGCAATTACTGCACGGCCAATTATCTATAAACGTGCTACCGACTTATACCTGGGACTCTGCCTACCCATTGATGCGAGCACTGATAGTAAACCAATGATAATTACTTTTGTAAACGACCGGTACAAGATAACAGTGATTTAACTGTGGCAGGTTAGTTGTATACGGTTATATAGAACAACTAAACGACTGCTATTTTAGAGGTCTTAGGTTCAAATCTATAGAATTAAACTCTAACACAGAAGTTTAGCGATGAGTCGTGATAGCCTAGTGGTGGTGACCGTTGACTGGCAAGTCAGAGGTCTCGGGTTCGAACCCAAGGCGCGCACCTCTGACTTTTCGTAAGTTATGTGCGTTTTATAAATTGATTATCACTCTCCGTGCCTCGGATAGCACGTTAAGCTGTTGGCCCCGGATGTCAATTGTAGATCTTTGACATTCGTTACGGGTAGTCAGAAGCCCGAAATCTGACAACCAGTCTTACCAAGGGGTATCGTGTAACCCAGTATCTGGGTTGTGGAGGTCTGATAGGCAGTCGCTCCATGTAAAACACTGGTATTCAGCTGCATCCGGTAAGACTGGAAGCTGACCCCAACATAGTTGGGAAAAGGCTAGGCAGATGATGACAGAAGTTTAGCGATGTAGAAAGTATCAAAATCTATTAACGTATCGATATTTTTAAATTATATTATCGACTTTGATCTCGAAATATTGCTGATTGAAACCTATATTGCTGAGAACTCCAGCGAAAACTATTATGTTATAGATACATATTGATAGATTGTCGTATATTCGAATTAATAATTAGTTAGTCGAAACTAAATTTGTTAGATCATTTATGAAACGCTTTTAATGGACAAACTTTTGATCGAATGAATTTTTGTGATTGTGTCCTCTCTGCCATACTGCTGCGGGGAAACTCAAATTTTAGGCACCCCGACTCAGTTAGGTTAGGGTATGAAGAGAGCTCGTAAGCGGATCAAGGTTCCATCATTTTCTTCACGTTAGGTTACCTTTTGATCACAAATTCAGAAATAGGAGTCCCACGAAGCGGAATTCATCCGATCAAACGTTTGCCGATGAATGGTGTTTAGAAATTAATACTCTCCGAAAAAAGGATTCGATAAATTCATTTGAAAATTTGTCAATCGAGTTACTCCAAATTGCTCCAAATAAAGACTGATCCGATTATAATTTATTAATAGAGGACTGTTGATTTACTTATTTATGTTAATTATAATGTTGGAAAATTACCAGTGCTTTAAGCTCTGTCTGACTGTCAGTTACCTATCGCCATCGATCGTTGACTGGCGACTCAGAGGTCTCAGGTTCAAATCCAAGGCCAAATCTCTGATTTTTCGGAAGTTATGTCTTAGGTATGTACAGGTAATTATCTACTCCGTGCATTGAAAAGCACGACGTTGGCCAAGGCTGTCATGAAGATCTTTGACAGTCGACATAGACTCATAAAATCCTGACAAATGATCTAACTTAGAGTATCGTATCCTTTTGGTTTGCGAGACAGCTCTGTAGAAAACTGACGTTCATTTGCTGTTGGTTAGATTAGAAGCCGACCCAACAAAGTTTGGGAATATAAAAAGGAGGATAATATTTACATATTTGAAAACAGGTAACAATGCCACCGTCTGTAAATACAAATACAATTTTGTACCTCTACCGACGTACCTAAGATTGTGTTTTGTTTATTTTTATAGCTCAGGTTTTTATTTGCCCGGAACCTGAGACCCAATCATCTAATTTCGTGTATCTACGCCTAAAACTTGTGTTTTTCCGTGACCCAGAAAAACAAAATTTAATATTTTGATGGATATTCTCGGAAAATTTTGCGAAGTACAAAGTAAGTAGGTACCTAACCTAATATTAGGAGTCGTTTTATCCCTGGGCTTACGAACTAAGCCCGAAGTATGAATTACGTGGAATTTGTTTTGTAAAGGAAAAGTAAGGCGAATTAATCCTCTTGCGACAGAACTTTTTTTCCATTTATCTTTTTAATAATAATATTTACTTTTCTTAAATTCTGCTGTAGGTAGTGGTACTCTAATTATTCAGTTCACACATAATAAATAAAATGAACTAAACAAAGCACATAAAATAGTAACTTACCTATCACCGTGTTATACCTATTTATGTGTAGTCTCAAGCTACAATGATTAATCTTCCTGTTGAGTTATGTAATTAGGACAAGATCTTGACAGAACGGTGTATTTTGACACGTCAGCATCTATCCCACTTACCTTATATCTTATTAATCCTACCAAACTATATTTCGCCATAATCTTAAATGAAATAAAGCGCCTAACACAATTATAAATAAAACATCTAAAAAAGTTTACGTTATGCCAATTTTTGCTCTAACAATTTTGTCAGGCGTACAACATGATTCCATTATTCCCAGAGCTGGCTTTTCGGAAATTGTTCGCTTTAGCTAACGCCGGAACAAATACAATTAGCTGAACATTCGTACTGGAAGGATACATTTTTTGTGTACATGGGGTGGGTAAAAATATTAGAAAAAAATATTTTATGTGTATGAATAGGTACACTTCAAGATATCACAACGATAAGCGTAGCTTCTCTTATACCTCCTACTTAGCACCTACTGATTTATGTAGTTAGCACAAGATAGTCAATTTTAATACACAGTAAGTTGTTGCTTCACGTCATTCAAATGATGGTGTCATGTAATCTTTATTCATACTACTGATCAACCAAATAGAGCTGCAAATTGTTTTTTTTTAAGAATAAACTGGTACATGCTTCTCTTCTTTATTACGATAATATTGTTTAGGCACGCGCGAATTAATGGCTTTACGTGCTTTTTGAGACTAAAAAGCTATTGGTCCTGTGACTGAGCGCTCTTCGGTCGTGTCGGATTGCTGTCCCATCGGACTATGAGAGTATAGTGGTAAACACAATGAAAGTCCTTTGAGTTTACACAGTTTAGTTATTACTTGTATTTAGGTTCCAACAACTGGTTAATCAATAAGAAAGGCGACAAGGCGTATCAACAACAACGTGAAGCGCTTCTCTGATCTGCTCCGAGTGAAGTGAGTGAATGCGTTCACTTCACTCGGACGCGTTCATATTTTATACGCCACAAGAGTGATGGAATAGAGTGCACAAGCACATGTATAGTAACTTATGTTGTGTAGTATAAATGTTTGAGTTAAGTTAAACTTAGAAATAGTAACGTCAAAGGTTTGAAGACAGAGTACCGGTTGTTAATCTCGGATCTTGAGCAGGGCGCAGAGCCGCAGGGCGCCCGCGCCGCCCGCTTCTAACTGTACACACTTGAAAAGGTCACGGCGAGAGTATCTACTATCTAGGTACTTACTTGATGTAGGTACTATTGTGTTTAAACGTCCAATCACTGGAACTTTGATAACCGTAGCTTTTATTCTCTGTATCTTGGTTAATTGATCATTCGATTTGACGCAGTGGATAAGTTATTGACTTGCTACTGCGCTGTGGTGGCTTCAATAACCGCTTGAGATAAATATTTATGCGACCTACCTACTTATTGAGTAAAACATGTCAGACGTTTAAACACTAGATTAATTATTATCAACCATACGATAAAGACAAAAAACGAGGTCAATATATCGGATATACAGGAGAAAAAAGACAGCATCACCAATAATTATATATCTTTAGAGCAGTGATAGCTTAGTGGTAAGACCGTTGGATTGCCAAGTCAAAGATCGTAGGTTCGGAACCGAGCCACGAACCTCTGACTTTTCAGATTCATGTGCGTTTTAGAAATTAATCATCACTTGTTAAAATGTAAATGAAAACATCGTGAGGCAACCAGCACACCCGAGAGATTTTCAACGGTGTTTAAAGTCATGTCAGAGGCCCACGGGCGGTATTAAACTCTGACACCAGGTTGTTCATCAACCATACGACAAAGAAAGAAAGAAAATCTTTACATCATACATACTCGTATGTAGTACTATGTGATTCAATTAAGAATGGGTTACTAAGAGCGCCATTTTGTGGCGTATTAGCCAAAAAGTACAGTCAACTAAAACTATAGCCTTTTCGTACTATGAAATCATAAAATGGCGACCAGTGTGGCACATTCTGCTTCCTTCTAACATATTTGTCGAGTTCGGGAATCGCGACCTTTATACGACAAGACGGTCATAGCCGACACCAATAAAAAGCCAATTTATATTATTTAAGTGGCTCACAATATCCCCCTGAAGGTTAGGTATATAGTATACATCCAAGTTTGTAGGCGACGTGTTTGGCCGCAATGCAAATGTTATAGGAGCCTATTCTATGCTCTTACTGCTATTGACGTTTATCGTGAATAAATTCGAATCCCAACTACGGGCTAGTTTTCGCTTGTTTTGGACATTCGCTAAGAGAAATGCTCAATAAGATTTTCCCCGGATAAGCGTTATAAGGAACAATTGGTGTGCAACATATTATAGGAATGTTTTTCTAATATAAAGAGACACAGGAAAATTGTTTTAAGAACTATTTGCTCTATTTTTTAAGATAACTTTGCCATAGGTATTTTTTTAATGAACCATGAGTTGTCCATTAAAATCATGAAATCAGTATGAAAAACAAAAAACGTGAAGCGATTCGGTATCATTTTCGTTATATCGTGGCGAAAAAAGCGGGAAACCGGTGCTATTTCTCTTGCTAATTTAGAAACCTAATTTAGACTTACTATCTCTCTCTATAACAGAGATCATTAGAAACGGACAGAAGGTTTAGAGCTGTCAAACTAGTCTATTTGCGTGATATCAACGAGAATTTGAGTCGGCTTGTCATAGATCTTGTCTAGGGTGAAGACTAATTTGATCACGCCATTTTAAAGAAGTGAAGTGACTAATTTGACAGCTCTAATTTGGCAGCTTAATTTGCTGTCTTTTTTAGATGTTAAAGTTTAAGTTAGTTAGACTAAAGTTATGATGTGCAGCAGAATCAATACCACTTACGGCGTAACATAAATTATACGTTAACATACTTATTAGCCTATCAAACTATCTAATTAATAGCTACTCGTTCTTGTACATGAAGAGGTATAAATTAAAGTTTCGTAAAAGAACACTTATTTTATTAAGATATGATTTCTCGCAATATTCCTACCTTTAACAGGTAAAAACATAGATTGGAAATCTAATGATTGTAGAACAACATAATATGAACGCACAATTTAAGTGTCGGCCTGTCTCGGGCTCTGTCGGCTTTCTTCGGCGCCGGCGCCAGTCATTAGAAAGGTTCTGATGTATTGCCCAACGGCAATCCCCCCTAGCCCAATCTGCGCGTGCGCTGCAAGAGCTCTTATCTAACATACATAACTACAGAAAGTATATTTAGCATTGTAATGATTAATTGAATTTTATTCGTGGGGTTCTTAGTAAAAAAATAATGTGGTATTGGGGAAGACATTGCCTTTGTCTTTTTGGAGGGTATATCGAATCAGCGCAGTGAATCCCATATCGCACGTAGACTTCCGTCGAGAAACATCATGTGGTTTTTGGTCCATGCAAATCGGACATAACCCCATCCCAACCCATGGTGGAGCGGTGGTATATAGGGGGTTATCCACTCGTAAAAAAGGGACATCGAATCATGCTTATTGATTTGATAATAAGATGTCCCTTCCCTGCTGTACTGAATCTTAAATATGAGTGTTTGATTTTGGTCAAAAATGTTCATTGAGTTTGCTGATCAGAGATGTTGTTTTGTATACCTATTATGTGTATTTTTTTAGGATTCCCATACCCAAGATGGTTAAAAAGGATCTCTTGTGGTGCAACTTTGTCCGTTAGTCTGTAATTTGAAATAGTCAAAAATAATGCTTGACCAACTTGTAGAAAAAAATTACGTATTAGAACAATATTTTAATTTAATTGCAAATGGTGCCGAAATGGATAGTCTAAATTTTACAGTAAGGCAAAATATGACAAAATTTCAAAAAAATAAAATAGGGGTGGATGTAAGGGTGAATTTCCCAAATGATTTTTTTTTGTCTTCGTTGAAATTCGTATTTGAAAAAAAGAATATCGAATTGAAATTTTTTTTCAGTATTCATTAGATAGTTATTGGGTTGAGGCAAAAATATCATTTGACTAGGACTATATACATGTACTGGAGTACGGATAGGGTTGATATACTCAGATCTCACTTTAGCATACCTTACTACATTTTGTCTGATTTAGGAAACGAATCTAAGATCTTGGAGCCACATTTTACAACTAAACCAAAAGGCTTCTGTATAACACTACAGATGTAAGTACAAACTCAATAAAAACATTCTAAATACGAGCAAACCCGTGCTATTTTAATAGTTAAAAGTAATCCTATAAACTCACCCTTTCTGGGCCCCTTATTTATTGTATAAACACGCCATCATAACAAACAGAGGGTAAGCAAACATTGCGCTCCGGGAGATTAATATTTACATCCGAAGACGATATAACATGTTATTACTCAATATTCATTAAGAAGTAAAAGAGGAAGAAACGATGGAAATCGAGGAAAGAGAGATCGCGTCTTAGAATACGTAATAGCAACATTTTTCCTCCAAAGATCGCTTGCTGGCTGCTTTCAAAGGAGATTTTTTGAAAAAAAAAACGTGTGGGGGACTGCCGCGGTAAAGTTATTGCTTAGCATTTGTTATCAACTTATGTAATTTATAATTATTTATTTATGCAATCAATAGCTTAAAACTTAATACAAAATCACGTCTTGAAAAATAAGGAAATAGGTAATAAGTTTTCGAAATTCGAATGTTTATTCTAAATGTTTTGTTTTTTAAAGTGTCACCATAAAATATACCTATTTGTTAGTTAATAAGGTTTTAAACACTCAATTAGATTATTCTGCAATAAAGGGTGTTGGGTTTTATTTTCGTTACGGAATTTCTTGATTCCGTCGCCGCGCTGGAAGCCCGTGATAAAAGCTATGCAATAGATTAAAAATAAATTTTACCTGCCTTTATGTTAAGTAGAGTTATGCACTTGGTCGAGTGACAAAGTGACCTATCCAAGTTAGAGTACTAAGTAATCAGGTACTCAATACTCATACTCCTACTCACTCATACTCTACAAATTGATTAGACGATATTTATTTCAATAATTAAGTTGATAAATCAAGTTAAAACTCACCTCCTCATACAAATCGCATTGTTCTTAGTTATAGAATCTGAGAAGGTGAATTTTCAAGTTGTAGAATTGAACTGAATAAAGCCCACGTTATTGCCCAGGATTTCGATGGGAGTCGATTTCTCAAAGTTTGGGCTCTTTGTAATAGCAGTAATTTTCCTAGCATATCTATAGACCTGTATATAAGCCATTTAACTTCAAGTTTGTATCTACCTATAAAATTACTTCGATTGCGAATTGCAGCCTATAAACTTTCCTTTAGAAACCGCGTCAATTTAGAAACTTTTTATAACCTTTCTCTCCAAGGTAAAATAGCTAAAATATCGTAAAATAAAATCCCAAGTGGATCTTACAATTTCAGGTTGAAACAAAGTTTTTACACAAAAAACTTTCTAACAATCTTCCGTGAAAAATATCGTAAAGTTAGCGAAGACAGTGGCTCCCTCTAGCGCTCAAAAATTACGGACAATAATAAAAATAAACAAGTAAGTGTATAAATTACGAAGTCTGAACAAAAAATCGTTTGTTTCTTACAAAGACATAAAAACTTATCCCGGGTACTTTTCTCTTATTTTCCTTAGGGTTGTCACACACAAGAAAATACTTTATAGAAAATAATAGTAAACAATATTCTTCGTAATTAAAGTAAGTAGGGAGATTAATAAAAAAGCCTAAATGATTTAGTGGACTGGTAAGAAAATATTTTTTGATTCAACTTAACAGTAGGTCCATACATTTCCTTTCATCGTGTCAATTCGTGTCCTCTACATTTATCCGTTTGCTTAACATAAGACTAGAAAATTCAATTTTCAGGTGCACAATGCTCTGTGACAGTCCAACTGCGATTGGTTAAACAAGTCAGAAGTGGCTTCAGTTTGAACTACAGGTTCAGGAACACATCAATGACTAAAACACTCTGAGACAACCCTACGACTTCATTACTTAAAGGGCGAAACAGGAGACGCAAAGTATCCCACAGGATAATTTGGGTTGTCGTCACTCCCCCCCAAGTTATGTGCTTGCTTACTCCTGACTGATAACCAGTTCAGGCCTTCAGGCGGTTTGTAATGTGCCTTGTTTTGTAGTTTAACTTACGACTTGGTATTTTTGTTGAAATTAAAAAGTTTCGGATTTACAAACTAGATTATTTTCTTGTTTTATGTATTTTCTGACGAACGAAGCTATCATGCCTGGGGCTTGAATCAGACAATAGTAGATTATACTTACAAGAGAATAAAATCTAGAAAGCCGCGAATTCTGAGCAGCGGTGTTTGGAGCGTGCAGCGAGCGTGCAGCGAGCGTGGCTAACGCCATTGTTTTACAAATAACCCTGTATGTAACCATATACAGGGTTATTTGTAAAACACCAGCATCCTTAAAAGGGGTCATTAAACTCATCATTATGAATAACTTTTACTATGGGACCAACCCTGAAATCGCAAAAAATATCAGCTGTTCCATACGTTTATGTTCACGTGACTCAACAAAATGTATGGAACAGCTGATTTTTTCTTTGCGATTTCAGGGTTGGTCCCATAGTAAAAGTTGTTCATAATGATGATGGTGTTTTACAAATAACCCTGTTGGCAACTTATAACTATGTCCGCGCGACAAAAAGTCTTCGCTATTGATCTACGACATTTAAGTATTAAAAATACCTAAATATAGAAGCATATTAGGTTTTATGAGTACGACGTTATTTTAATTACAATTTCTAATATCATAACACAATAGGCTAAGTAAGCATTATATCGATAAGATATGACGAAGATATTGACTTACACTTTGTCCAACACGTTTGCCAAGATGGCCACTGACTCGCATTATGACGTAGTGCCCATTCGGCCGCTCGAGCTCCACCGGAGGACATAAACCTATCACACGATGTTTGGTAAGCACACATCTAACACATCCAACGAAACAGTTACGAGGTGTATTTATTTTCTGACACCATAAAAACATTTCCATAGATGCAGCGACCAACTTGGTGTCGGAGTACAGTTGGTGACTAAAGTGTTTGTATACGAGTAGTTTAAATTCGTGCATGACAAATAATATCTTATCTTCGTAATCAAATTTCAGTTACAGTGGCCAATCTCAACGGAGACTAATCAATTATGCAACTTAATACAGGGGAATTTTCTTCCCTTTCACTTAATTTTCATAGTTCGATGCAATTCGACACGATCCGAGAGATTAGGCGCAGGATCTACATCAGACAGTTCTGACTAACGTGGTACGGAAAAACACTAAAGAATTGTTATCATTGATATTATCATGGAAAAGGACTAGCAATGAGTTATAAAACATGGCTTTGAGTCTAATTATCATCTTTGAAATAAAAAATAACAGGAAGGAAAAAAAACACCAGTATTAAAAAGTATAACATCAATCAAGACACGCTTTATTTCAATGAAACGTCAAACAAAATACAGTACAGTTTGATAAATGACTAAACAAAAAAGATTAATGAAATAAAATCAATCACTTTTGTGCTTGACTGTCCGGCAACACGCATCATAACTTTCAGTTGACACGCCCGCCCACAACAGTGTGTTTATTTTCCATACACACACACATACACACCCTTACTTCATACATGCACACACATACGTGCACCGGTCGGGGTGGTGGTCGTCTTTGTAAATATAACCAATTAGGAAACGGCTACTTTTGGAATATTTGCTTCATGGCAGTTAAAAATCAGTCATGCCACAATCTTCATTAGAAGTTTATTTTTTAATATTACCCGTCAAAATTATACAGTTTAAACTACTTTTATTTGTTGCAGCTGTCTGTAATTGCAACAAAATGGACTAAAAAATATAGTATAAAAACTAAAACCCGACTACTTAAAATCTAAAAACAAGCTTCTTAGATTTGAAATAAAATTCTGTAGTCGGAGGCCACCAAATTACAAAGTATTTACCCTTGGAAGATTATCTAGTACCTATTTACCTATAATACATTAAGGCCTCCGACTACAGAATTTTATTTCAAATCTAAGAAGCTTGTTTTTAGATTTTAAGTAGTCGGGTTTTAGTTTTTATACTATATTTTTTTTCAATGATTTTTAGTGGTAAAGAAACCAATAAAATTCATTTTAATCACAATTTTTTAGAATGTGGTAGTTCTTAAATAGGTAGATTTCTTTAACTGTCAACTTCGGTTCAAACCTTTAGTCAATGTCATGTATTTTTTAAATTAAATTTATTTCAAAGGTGTCGTCCGCGACTTCGAGCTATTAAAACATGGCCTCATATATTTCTAGAAGTATACATGAAACGTAGTAAGAAGTACAGCTTGGCAAAAAAGAGTCTGGAAAAATTGGGGGCGCCGCTGTCGCACTTTTCACACTACAATTCAAAATTACAAGTTATTAAGTGCTTACATATTTCTATAACGAGTTTTTTGTCATTAATTCTAATCAAATGAATCATTTTTATGTTATTTTAGTACTCACAAACGTAGTTATTTAAGATTTTTATTTTTAGTTCCAGCTGTCACCGCCTCAGACTCTTTTTTGCCAAGCTGTATAAGTACACATGAAACCTTTTTTGTGGGCTATCATCATAGATAGAGTACATTTACCTAAAGTTCGAGGAAGTAAGTAACATGGAGTTGATAATACCTGCTCTAAAATCCCGAAATCATAAACATTACAATTAATTCCCGGGAAATAAGAAATTAATTTTACGTATAATTATTTAATAAGAAATTTGAAAAAACAACTGATACGGATGGGATTCGAATCCACGATCTCCGGTGTACCGTGCCGACGCTCTAACCGCTAAGCTACCGTATCCCATCAGAATCAGTCGAAATTTCAAATCTCTTTCTACGCCTTAGGCGTGTGGTAATATCGAACGGAATACATTAATTATCCGACTCAGTGTTCTAAACTTTGCAGTTTTTAGAAGGCACCGATAGATATTACCACACGCCCTAGGCGTAGAAAGAGATTTGAAATTTCGACTGATTTTGATGGGATACGGTGGCTCAGCGGTTAGAGCGTCGGCACGGTACGTCGGAGATCGTGGGTTCGAATCCCTTCCGTATCAGTTGTTTTTCAAATTTCTTATTATTTATTTTTTTATATATAATAAGCAAACATGTGTTAAAACATGTAATAAATTCTCCAAAATATTAATTTAACGTTTTAAATACATATGGACTAAATTATTACAATAAAAAGTCTTTATTATGTTTTTAGACATCGGTAACAGATAATGTAATACTTAAGTAGTTTGGTACTAAAACTGTTAAATTAATGAGTTTTATTTTACATACAAAATTAATTTTAATAAAAACTATAGGTCAAAATCCAGTCCATATTAATAAAATCCCGGGATTTAATTGTTATGTTTACGATTCCAGGATTTTTGAGGAGGTATTTTTAACTCTATGTTACTTACTTCCACAAAACCGCAAACCAACGCCATCTAGTTACGAAAAAGAAATCTCAATTTAATTAACATTATTTTAAAATATAATCATAATTTAATAGACAGTGATGTGTAGAAACTTTAATTTAATTAGTAAATATTTATTGTTATCACGTTTTCACATTGTATGCAGTGTTATAATCACATATATTTATGATAGTCGTAACGGGTAGTTAGAAGCCTGATATTCTAAGAAGTGGTCCAGAATATATAGATAATATATACATATTCTGAATGTGCTCATCAAGACCTTCCATTTGATATCAAACACGATAAATTTACCTTAATTTATTTTTTTCGAGCTGACTAATTTATTTTTAAAATCCACCTTATTTGATTTTACGAAATTTCATAAATCCTATAACCCGCAGACTATTAAGACGCATCGATAGACACCTTATTTATTGAATTACAACAAATAGTTTAGGAGTTACGAGGGAACAGATGAACAAACTTACATACATACAAACATACATACATACATAGACTGCTAAAATCATAACCCTCCTTTTTTTTGTAGTCGGGTAAAAATAGAGGGAAATTGTTGTTGTACTATCACAAAACGATCTACTATTTAAATAACTTTGCTGTCATAGTCTAAAATAGTACAAAACAGAGACATTTTGAAAAAAGTAAGGCTAGGTTAGAGCTAGACTAAGCTCTCCAAAGACATTCTCTTACAAATTGTAATGAGAGAGATTAGGTCTGTGTACTTTTCGTTATCGTATAGTATTATACTATGGTTGAACAACCTGGTATCAGTGTTTAAACCATCCGAACTTAGGCCTCTGATATGGCTTTACACACAGATGAAAAATCTCTCAGGTATGCTGGTTTCTAAAATGTTTTCCTTCACCGTTTTAGAAAGTTATAATTATTAATTTCAAATACGAACATTAATTCAAAAAAATATAGTATAAAAACTAAAACCCGACTACTTAAAATCTAAAAACAAGCTTCTTAGATTTTAAATAAAATTCTGTAGTCGGAGGCCACCAAATTACAAAGTATTTACCCTTGGAAGATTATCTAGTACCTATTTACCTATAATACATTAAGGCCTCCGACTACAGAATTTTATTTAAAATCTAAGAAGCTTGTTTTTAGATTTTAAGTAGTCGGGTTTTAGTTTTTATACTATATTTTTTTTCAATGATTTTTAGTGGTAAAGAAACCAATAAAATTCATTTTAATCACAACTTTTTAGAATGTGGTAGTTCTTAAATAGGTAGATTTCTTTAACTGTCAACTTCGGTTCAAACCTTTAGTCAATGTCATGTATTTTTTAAATTAAATTTATTTCAAAGGTGTCGTCCGCGACTTCGAGCTATTAAAACATGGCCTCATATATTTCTTAGAAGTATACATGAAAAGTAGTAAGAAGTACAGCTTGGCAAAAAAGAGTCTGGAAAAATTGGGGGCGCCGCTGTCGCACTTTTCACACTACAATTCAAATTACAAGTTATTAAGTGCTTACATATTTCTATGACGAGTTTTTTGTCATTAATTTTAATCAAATGAATCATTTTTATGTTATTTTAGTACTCACAAACGTAGTTATTTAAGATTTTTATTTTTAGTTCCAGCTGTCACCGCCTCAGACTCTTTTTTGCCAAGCTGTATAAGTACACATGAAACCTTTTTTGTGGGCTATCATCATAGATAGAGTACATTTACCTAAAGTTCGAGGAAGTAAGTAACATGGAGTTGATAATACCTGCTCTAAAATCCCGAAATCATAAACATTACAATTAATTCCCGGGAAATAAGAAATTAATTTTACGTATAATTATTTAATAAGAAATTTGAAAAAAAAAAACTGATACGGATGGGATTCGAATCCAAGATCTCCGGTGTACCGTGCCGACGCTCTAACCGCTAAGCTACCGTATCCCATCAGAATCAGTCGAAATTTCAAATCTCTTTCTACGCCTTAGGCGTGTGGTAATATCGAACGGAATACATTAATTATCCGACTCAGTGTTCTAAACTTTGCAGTTTTTAGAAGGCACCGATAGATATTACCACACGCCCTAGGCGTAGAAAGAGATTTGAAATTTCGACTGATTTTGATGGGATACGGTGGCTCAGCGGTTAGAGCGTCGGCACGGTACGTCGGAGATCGTGGGTTCGAATCCCTTCCGTATCAGTTGTTTTTCAAATTTCTTATTAAATAATTTATTATATTTAATAAGCAAACATGTGTTAAAACATGTAATAAATTCTCCAAAATATTATTTTAACGTTTTAAATACATATGAACTAAATTATTATAATAAAAAGTCTTTATTATGTTTTTAGACATCGGTAACAGATAATGTAATACTTAAGTAGTTCGGTACTAAAACTGTTAAATTAATGAGTTTTATTTTACATACAAAATTAATTCTAATAAAAACTATAGGTCAAAATCCAGTCCATATTAATAAAATCCCGAGATTTAATTGTTATGTTTACGATTCCGGGATTTTTGAGGAGGTATTTTTAACTCTATGTTACTTACTTCCACAAAACCGCAAACCAACGCCATCTAGTTACGAAAAAGAAATCTCAATTTAATTAACATTATTTTAAAATATAATCATAATTTAATAGGCAGTGATGTGTAGAAACTTTAATTTAATTAGTATATATTTATTGTTATCACTTTTTCACATTGTATGCAGTGTTATAATCACATATATTTATGATAGTCGTAATGGGTAGTTAGAAGCCTGATATTCTAAGAAGTGGTCCAGAATATATAGATAATATATACATATTCTGAATGTGCTCATCAAGACCTTCCATTTGATATCAAACACGATAAATTTACCTTAACTTTATTTTTTTCGAGCTGACTAATTTATTTTTAAAATCCACCTTATTTGATTTTACGAAATTTCATAAATCCTATAACCCGCAGACTATTAAGACGCATCGATAGACACCTTATTTATTGAATTACAACAAATAGTTTAGGAGCTAGGAGGGAACAGATGAACAAACTTACATACATACATACATACATACATACATACATACATACATACATACATAGACTGCTAAAATCATAACCCTCCTTTTTTTTGTAGTCGGGTAAAAATCAGAGGTACTTACGTGTCTGGGTAATGGTCTTTTTACTACGGTAATGGTCCTTTTACTAGGTCCTTTTACGACTAGGTGTGTAACAATTATATTACGGACCACTCGCAAAAAGCCCGACCTGTTATGTAAACAACAGATTTTACGTCCGCAGACGTCCGCATTTTTATAAACTCGTGTAAGAAATTATTCTCACAGAGCTCGTGCAAGCTAAAATAGTTTGGTATGATACCCTGACCGATCATACTATCTATTCAAAAGTGAGAAAATCTACTACGAAACTACACGTGAATCTAGCATCCCATGCGATTAGTGCATGTCTTTACTACGATGTAGCATTTGCGTAGTAAATTAGACTAACAATTAATAAGTGTTTATATTATCGGTTCTATTACATCAATTATTGCGCATCGTGCGTTATTTTATTAACTTATGTGTCATTGTTGTGACTGTGGGAGGGCTAGATCGTGTATCTTTTGAAAACGCAATAGGTAAGCCTAAGCGTATACAAGGGCTTGTAGTCGGACAGGATTGGTTTTTGCAATTTGTAAGGTAAAGGTACAATTTTTTGGAGAAAGAAAAATTGGACTTTAGTATTACGCATCACATAAAATGTGTAAAGGCTAATTTTAAGTTGATTTGCTTGTATATTGATAATAATTATGTATATTATGTAACGTTCATTTATATATGTACGCTACATAATCTACATATACTGATGGACCGGAACTCTATTAGAGTCGTGAGCCTAATGGTAAGACCATTGACTGGCAAATTAGAGGTCTCAGGTTCGAACCCAAGGCGCGCACCTCTGACTTTTCAGAAGTTATGTGCGTATTATAAATTAATTATCACTTACTCCGTGCCTCGGATAGCACGTAAAGCCGTTGCCCCTGCGCCTGATCTCTCTCCGGATTTGTAGCAATTAATTTTTATTTATACTTTGATTAAAATAGATTGTCGTTAGTCTTCTATAAACATACGCGTGTCGTTGCTTGCTATATGTACTGCTGTCAACTGTTGTGCACTGTTGACACGCGCCCGCTGACGTTGTTACTGACATTAGTCGTCGACTGCGACGTTTACGCTGACGTCATACGTCACTATAGCGTTTAGGAAACCAAAGCTAAAGAAGCCGAGTGAGAGCTGCTGGCAATAATATGATTACTTCCGACAATGGTAGTTACAATTTACAAACCTGTTTCCACCAACAGCGTGGTGAAGTATGACCTCTCTCAGTTCAATTTGTGAGCACACGCCTACTGCTGGGCATTGGTGTGCCTAGTGCATAACTAATTTAGTTACTCAAAAAAAAATTGCAGGTACTTAGATAATAAAACAATATTACAAAATCGGAATTACATAACATAGAGTCACGCCTGTATTCCTCAAAAGGGGTAGGCAGAGGTGGTATGCACTATAATTATGTCGGCTATTATAAGTCCCCCATATAATTAGGCGTGAGCCTATTGCTATTAACCGGGCACAATTTCAGACTCCGTGCTGCTACTGAGAATGTCCTAATAAGAAAAACCCAATAACACCTTCTTACCTCCTCTCCTCTACCTCTAGCTTAGCAGTCGTACTTGCTACTACTAGAGCAAAGAGGCAGTCGTTGATCTAGTGGTAATATATTGTTTAATTATCTACTAAATTAGGTAAGGTAAGGTAGGTAAGAAGGGACAACTTCGAGCGTCATTGATTTTTACAACTTCCTCGAAATAGTCTAGAAACAGTTACAATGTGGTTTCTCTCGTAGCTGTTGCAGTTATGACACCGTGGTCTTTTACAAATGATTGGTATTTGTTATTGGGGCTTTTTCGTCGTTGCATAACACTACTCTTGTACCCTGCAAGAGGTTTGGTAGAGCCACATTGCGCCTTTTATATTAAAGGTTCCATAACAGACTTCTTCTATTGACAGTATTATCAGATGATATATTATAGACTAAATAACATTTTGTACGATCTGAGAAACCCAAGATCCTTGATCCGCAGCCTTGCTGGCGACCACAAGAGCAATGAGGCACTGTAATATGCGTATGGGTAGCTTCTACTACCATAGTATTACTACCACTACTCTTGAGGTATTACCCCAGTCTTAGATACTAGATGATTATATAGTCTTGCCATACCGTCTTACTCTGTTACAAATCGGCAAACATCGGCAAACATCTTGATCATTGTCGAGTTTTAGGTCTATTTACTGCGACGAAGGAGGGACTCGAAAATTTGTACGGCGCCGTGTCGGTCGATTGGTTGTTCAGTCGTGAACATGAGCGAACATTCTTCCACTACGTCTCTTTATGTTCAAGATGATTGCCGATATCTATAAAAACTACATCGCTTCATTGCCTTTTGCGTGAAACATGTATAAACTAACAAACAATCTTTCACATTTATATTATTAGTATCAGTATGTTGTTGTAGTATCAGTATGTTGTTGTATGATTAAACAAACCAGTCTCCAGACATAGGCAATATTTACCGTTTATTTCTGTACATAAGGCGTGTTTTATTTAGCAGAGCTCGTCCAAGGCTATCACTATGTACGTCGGCAGGGTTATCTTTGTCACCTACTTATCAGCCGGGCCCCCACCAAACATGTATGTGATGTGATGCAGAGGAATGAGGAAAATGTACGAAAGGTTATGTAAATATATTAACAAAAACCCTGTTGTTTCTTGTAGGGACGTAGAGATATATGGTATAGACATTCATAAAAATAATAATAAAAAATAAAAAATGTCAGTATTTGTTTTTCATTCTTATAGTAAAGATTTTGGTACTTACAGTAGTTCGTGGCTGCACCTGCAGCACTTTTAATACAACTTGCTGTCTCTCTCTGGCTTCGTTCAACCGATCCATGCAGAATATACAATTATAGTTAGAAAAGTAAATTAAAATACCTACGGCTAAAATGTCAACGTTCAAAACATCGAAAATTTAAATATCGATTCATGACTTGAGATAATGATTAAAAAAAAAATATTGGCGCTATTTTCAAAATGACATTCTACATTTAAATATCGATTTTGACAGCGTTATCAGAAGCAATATTCAAACTAACAGGAACAAGAGGGTATTTTTTAACATTTATGGTATACCTACGTACAGCAAGATTATTTATAGTAAGACAGACAGACGTTCACGTGATCTATATTATTTAAAGTCTGCGCTAACTGTGATGGATGACTCTTTGAGATCTTGTACTTGGGCTTATTTCAATATTAAGATCGAATTGAATTCGCTGTTCAAACAATTCGGTAACTAAGGATTTATGTAATGATGATTGAAAGAATTAATTTTTAATTTTAGCGAACCAACTACGAAAGTTACTGAACAACCTAGTACGTAAGTGTATAGGTAGATGTCGCTACCTGTCTGGACTGGTAGCGTGTAAAGGTATATTATTTTGATAGTTCTAGCGGGATTACAAATAGCTCAATATGCAGATTGACTGATGCGTCTCACCAGAAGTTCGCAAGTTCAAATCTTGCTCGTATTAGATTTTTTCTTTTCTCTCACACTCTCACGCCTGTATTCCCCAGAGGGGGTAGGCAGAGGTGTGTAGTACACACCCACGTTTCGCCGGCTATGTTATAAGTCCCATGTAATAGGGGGCGAGCCTATTGCCATTAACCGGGCACAATTCCAGACTCCGTGCTGCTACTGAGAATTTCCTTATGGAAAAACCCACTAACACTTTGCCTGACCCGGGGATCGAACCCAGGACCTCGTGCTCAGCAGTCGCGCTTGCTACCGCTAGACCAACGAGGCAGCATTAAGAAAACATAATTGTAATAGGAATTGGCTCTTGATAGGGAGAGCTAGAAGAGGCTGCATCGACAAGAGCGTAGCTCTTAAATAAATGATGATGAAGAAAACATAAGTACGCCAACTCCTAATAAAATTTTAAAAAAGAAGGAGAAGGATTTTTGATAGAGTTTAAGAGTTTTCCAACCTGGTTTAAGGTATCAGCTGCGTTTCTAGGATGTACCCAAATAGTGCCAACTAGACCTGTTTCCTAAGCTTACTTCGTCTGTTTCTAATAGATTACCAAGTCTACTCCGTCTTATTTCTAATAAGCGAACAAATAAATAAAATAAGCGCACAATAGTGGCGCGCAGTGGGAGAGGCCTATATTCAGCAGTGGAGTAATACAGGCTGATGATGATGATGAAGGAGAGTTTTTCTTTATTTTTTATTATTTAACTTAATTTATACATAGTATTTTAAAAATTGCCATTTTCATAAAAAAAACAGTACAGTTTCTAGATGGACCTAAAAAAGAACCTAGAACAAGTACGGGGAGATCAAGTTAGCCAATAGGTATCGAGAAGAAGGCTCTTGGCTGCAAATATACGCAGTTGACGATCAGCTAGGACCGCTGAGTAACATGGGTTCAAGTCCATAAGTATCGAATGGAAAAAATACCCATTTGAAGTTTTAAAGAAATTGTGCATCAAAACACAAGCCACAGATAATATAATGCACAAGCGAAATGGAGTAGAGTACATGTTTGCACAGCGAACCCTTGGTCTTCATAGAATCCGCTGACATCGCTCCTCGCCACGCGGGATCCGAGCTTAATCAGAGTACCTATGTACCCCACTCCATCTCGCTTCTGTCCGATGCACAATTTCTTTAGTAAAACTTTACTTTTTTAGTAAAACTTTATTTAGGTACATACAGGTTCTAAAAAATACTAGGTACTTACTTTTTTTCATTAAGTTCTCCTTTAACCATACCACAACATGTTTCTCAAGCTCGACTAGCCACGATTAAAACTAATCCTGCACATAAACGGAATCTCGAATATTCTATTTACTAAATGAGTAGTATTTACGCGCTTGCGCACGTGGATCAACACTAATGTAATTCTAGCCTGTGTATTATCTGTGTTTGTATGTATGTTTGTGTGGTATATACTTGTGTATATAGCGATATATCGTTCAAGGCCACACGTGCTCGCGTTATGCAATACCCGAGGATGCTTTGTTTATGTACTTTGTTTATCATTACGCTTTACTCAATGAAGCAGCGGCAGTTGTAATGGTGGTAAAGCATATTAAATAATACTAGTAGTCCAGCCAGTGGATAAAAAAAATAGCTTTCTGCACTTCTTCTCCATATAAACTTTTATAATGCCAAGTTTCACTCTCCTCCGTGCGCGCAATATTCTTAAAAAGGGATCCACAGTTTTCGCTTTACGTATTAATATTATTTTGAGCACCTATTGAAAAACCATACATCAGATTAGCTTAATCAACTAACTATAAGTAGTTTGTTATACACCTGCGAAGACATGATAGATAAAGTCTGTATAGAACATGTTACTTGAGACTTATTTAGGATTTTTATGTTCAAATGATGTCTTGTTGTTGCGTCGGAGTGCTCAAACGTTTCTCCTCCAATAATACGTACATAAACTATCATATCACATAGAACCCTCTATTCCATCCATAGAAAAAAAATGAAATGCTGTTTTGATCTTAACATCACTTGAGGAGGCTGGACAGATTTGTCTAATTTATTTTTTTAATGTTTGTAATAATCTGACTAAGGTTATGGGGCAAGGAAAAATGTAAATGTTGCCCGGACAATTGAATGGAAAATGTGCTTTTTTCTAAGGATTTTTTATAGGACAAAGTCTCAACTTTTTAACCGAATAACTTTAATATTCATAAACAAGAAAAAAACTTTCATATTTTATTTCTATAAAGTTTTAGCCTGACGTTTCAAAGGCTTCGCAGACCCCGTGGTCGCTGTGTTAACTAAAATGTCAAACGTCAGAATATGAAAAAGAAGTTGACCTGAAATTATTTAGTCAAGTAATTAATTAAGATGTTATTTTAATGTTATCTGTTTACAAATTAGTTTCATTTTATACAATGATCGTGAAAACCTAAAACATTATTACTGGATTAAGTCTGTCGGGTCAACGATTATAAATTTAAAAAATGACCAGCCTGTAACTGTCCCACTGCAGGGCAAAGGCCTCTTTTTATTCAGATAATTAAACACCACGCTAGCTCACTACGTATTAGCGATTTCAGACTATTAAGTCCAGGTTTTCTCACGTTTTCCTTCACCGTCAGTCAGTGGTGTCTTCGATTAACTACATATGATAGGAACTATATGATAAGAAAGTATACATATGACATTGAAAAGTCACATAGGTAGGTACTGTACGGTCGAATCTCACTTGTCGGGTTTGAATCCTCACCCACGTGCTTGCAAAGCGGGTCCGTAACCAATGCGCCACCACGACAACTAGGTACTATTATAGTAGAAAATAAATCTCAATGTGCATTATGGTTTTATTTTTTTAATTAAACAGAAATCATAAGCAATCGATCTGTATTCCGGCCTCACAAGCAATTAGTGAAGCATCCAATGAATCATGGTGTTTGTATGGGGGGCAGGGGTGGGGCAACTTATGTTCATTATGTAAACACGACACATGTGTTATGTTTTATATATTATATAGTTGTTATGTAAGTATCGTGTGCTGGTTTTGTTGTTTGTGAGTCATATACAAGTAAATATTTTTCTGTGTCAGTGTTGCTAGGAGACATTGTAAATTGTTTTTTCCTGAATCTTTTTCTATCCTGACCTAGATTAAGGATTAGTCTTATTCTTGTACTATGGGGGATGGCTTAACTAAAGTCAGAGTTTAAACTGCCTGTAGACTAGATGTAATGGTTACAAACTTACAATCAAGATCTACCTTAAAAAGGTTCATTTGCACAATTTTTTTTCCTGTAATTTTCTCCTGTATCGTGTGTGCGGTTACAGGCATTTATTACAAACTCCAAAAACACCATGGCTACAATAAATATTTCGCTTTCACAAGTATTTATCTCGTACGGGAATCGAACCTACGACACCAAGCTCAGAAGGCAAATCCCTTAACCTATACGCTCTAATCGACTACTCATTAGAATCAAAGTAAACCACCCCATGCAAAGTGGTTGTGGTCACGTGCCTCCATATTATAAAACGTGACGGTCGTAGGGGACCATCCTGTGCTCCGTGGGACATACAATGTGCGAACCATTCACTAAACTTGGGAGCTCTACTCATTTATTAAATGGAAATACTGTGATTTGTGTTTACTGAAGTACTTAATTGCAACCAATTTATCATGTACGATCGTTCCCATACAACCATTTTGGATGCTTGTTACTCTTTCACGCAAAAACTGAACGGATTTTGATGAAATTTTACAGTCATATAGCTGCAATATAACACATAGGCTACAATTTATCAACATACCACGCGGTCGAAGCTGCGAGTGGAAGCTATTACTTATATAAATAATAATAATCATAATGAAACAACTTTTAAACGGATAAACTCGCGTATATTGTATTTTATAAAACCACCTGACTGGTTTGGTCTCTGCCTGCGACCACGAGATCTGCAAAGATCTCGAATTTTTGAAAAATACAATATACACGAGTTTATCCGTTTAAAAGTTGTTTCATTATGTTAAATGTTCGCGAAAGTTTGAGACTATAATATTATAATACATAATCGTTCCATTTGTAGTCGCTGCCAAGGCTTAGAATTAGATGGTTTAATGAAATCTGGAAACCAATTTTTGTGCCGAATCCAAGACGAACTTTTGTGTGTTATTACAGCTTTTTAGTGTTTTAAAATCGGTTTATATTCTCCTCGAACCGGACAGCATCCTATAAATTTCCCGACTACAAAAGATCCGTTTATTTGATGATATTTTACGTTGTAATAATTCTGTCAGCTATCTCCAAAATAAGTTTGTGCATGGTTTCAGTAAAGTTTATGCAGGAAACCACACGGGAGACCGCGGTATCCTGCTATCGTGGGAGTGTGACACGGTGTCGCGACATCCCTGTCTCCTGTCAACTTGCGGTCACGACTTACGAGTTTATTACAAGCTTTTATTTGCAATTTAGCTTGTTGAAATGGTGTACAAAAAAGAATATTCTGTGTATCTATCTATGTCTGTTCGGGTCAAATCTTGCAAGCTGAATTAGAACCACTTCCTCTTAACCTATGGAGTTGAATTACACGTCACGTTGGTTCAGTTCAGATGACAATGGATTTATTTAATAAACATGACCTGTATCAACATCCATGGTAAGCTCCAGATTAACTCTTCAACGGTCAACAGCACCACGGTTTAGATTTTATTACCGTGACAGCACAGACCCAAACTTTTGCATTTATGCTTAGTTTTGGTATTCTAATCCAATATAAAGGCTTGGTTAAAAAAGATTTTTTTTTAATAAAAACTTATAGCATCTAATGACATTGCAAATTTTTTTTTCCATAGAATAGTTACTTAAAGGATATTACTATTTTATTGTAGGTTCGTTTATTTTAACCTATGAAAGGTGTTTAAACTTAGAAGTTTCAGCCTAGTTTAGATTGTAAATCTTTACTGGGGTTTGTAATAAACCCATCTCGTGTAATTGTTAATCGATTTTTAAAATTTTTGTGGTTTAATAGATAGTGAAGAGAATAAAAAAATATTGGAAAAGCAAAATAAAATGACGGTCGTATTTTAACCAATAGGAGCCCAAATTCGAGTAAAGATATTCGATAATCTGAACACGGGTTAACGACCAATCGTACTTACGCCATAAGTGTGAAACTTTTAAGTAGAATTAATAAACTGCAACCAGATGCAATCAATTAAAATAAAATCAACAGTTTATGAGGATGCAGCCATCGCCGTCGTTATAAATCCATCGTTACATATTTACATGATAAGTAATTATAACAATAACAAATTGTTCTCTCTAAAATGTTATTTATTTGTTATTTTACCGACATGTGGCGTATGTCTACATTTAAGTATGGTAAACAAAGGAAACTGGTTATGGTCATCTTATGGGAAGTTTAGATACAATTCTGATGTTAATTTTGATATCTATCTTTACGATTTATAAAAAATATCTAGAATCAAAATGCTGCCAGCCTCCTGGGCAGTGTCCAGTGGGCACGCTACTGCCTGCAGAAGACCTAGGGAGGAATTCTTTGACGCCCTCTCGTGACTTTGTATATAACTCCTTACTTAATTTTTACTTTTATTTGTATTTAGTACCTAAGTAGTATAAATTAAATAATATTTATTTTGTTAATCATTTAATTCGCTCAATCCCATTTCACTGCCATAGGCCTCTCCCTATTTTCCAGTAACACGACACGTATATTATGATATAAATATATAAAATAAAGTTCAACAACAAGATATTCCGACATTTTTATTTCTTCCTCAAACAACATAAAATATTTATTAAATACTGTCAACTTTGAATAATTTCACTCAACCTTGGACCTTCCTTATCAACGGATTAATGGAAGTTCGGTGTAAACTCAACAGAGGGCGCCACTGACCTTACTAAGTAACCAAGGTTCACGAAATAATTAATTAATTTGATAAGCCTACTTAGATAACTTACATTGAAGACAGATATTTGCTTAATGGATGGAACGTTAAGAGGTAGGCAGAGGGTTAAGGTAAAAGGTCTTCCTTAAACCACAAACTATATAAGATTGCGTCTGATTATAACGATAGGTACTAACTTTTTTCCGCGGCTTCGCTTCAATAGTTCATAATTCCAACCTTTTCCTAAATCATCTCTGTAAAAAAAAATACGTCGATCCGTTGCTGTGTGAAATAAGACAGACAGAAGAACGACAAATTAAAAAACATATGTATCTACCTAATTTTCAGTGGCGGAGGGTGGATTTTTCCAAGAGGTAAGCCGGAGCCAACTCGAAGAAAAACCAATAGCACATACTATGTAGGCATATACTATGACGGTGACAGTTCTTCGACTTCGTCATTAAAACACATGACGTCATGACTCTGTCTAACAAAGTTTTTTTTGGAATAAAAATATTTCTTTAATATATTATTTATATTTTTTTAAAACAAATTAAGTAGTAATTTAAAAAAAAGGTCAAAATTCCTATTAGGGTTTTGCTCTTGTAAACGAATTTATTATTACTTTTATATCGTGGTTTTAAATCTCTCACCAATTTCTAATCCATCCTATACAAAGAACTGCTCTAAAACCCGGTTTAGTTAAAAAAACAAACACTTAAACTACACTCTCAAAACCAAACTAATCTAAACTAAATCAAATCATGGTGTGCGTGAACCATCACCCATGGGAGGGCTCCCCTAACAACCTTGGGTCTCTATGGTCAACTAATTAATTCAAGTGGCCATCAGTCCCTAGATCAACTTATAAGTTCTGAGTGCATGGGGTATGATTTACATGGGGATGTTTGGGGGCAGAAAATTTAATGGATTCTGAAAAGTGTTGCGCATACAAATCGTTTGTTATTATAAGTTTAGAAGGTAAATATCGATGGGTCCTATGTATAAGGGCTAAAATGCAAAATCATATCTTTTCAGTAGAGGCTCTCAAAGTTTCAATTTGATAAAATTATTATGTATTTTTAACATGATAAAACTGAAATTTATGAACCTTGCATATTTTCTATGACACTTATATCCGATGTTTCTGTTATTTATTTTATGTCTCAATTATCTGTTTGGCCCTTGTACGCTTATAAGTATGTTACTTAAGTTCTTTTACTGCAACAAAAAAACTTTTTTTAGTGCTCAATATTAATTGTGATAAAAGGAATCACTTACCTACCATCAAAAAGCGCAAAATTGTCAATTATCGCAGAAATAGTGGACCTTGTGTCGCTACAGTACATACCTAAGAAGTAGCTTAGAACAACGTTGCATCCCCTTTGTATAAACCGCAACTCAGCAATTCTTTTTTATTCTAAAAAAAATAAAATATCCACTACGACAAGAAACCGGGCTGAAGCTAGTCACGAACAACGTCGCATTATTCATTTTAGGGACTAAATAAGGGAGGGGGGTGTAACTGAGCTAGTGAGGAGAAATAGAGACGCGAATACGCATTAAACTATTGCGCGAACCAAGAGTCTAACTTCACCCTGGCCGAGTAAGTTAGCGCCTACCTATGCGCTTGTCTAGGGATACCGCATTCTGCATCAAGCCCTTGATCTAGCTATACAACGAGAGCCTGGTGTTCATCGAGATTCTGGGATAGGGCAGCCACATAGCGTTTTGCGCTAGGTACCTATTATTTAATGTACTAATGGTAGTACACGCGATATTCAAGGAGCTATTGACTAGGACGATTATTGGCACATCGCATAATGTCGACACTATTGCGCGCCATGTCTAGGTATTTAATCAGTTAACGATAATTTAAGAAAATAAGTTCAAGTTTATGTGAGATGCGGCTCCAAAATGGCAACTTTGACCAAGAATCTTTAATCAACTAGCTACAACTCTACTTAACTCTCAAATTAACACCTAATCAAATACCTATAAATTCCTTAAACGTACGTACCTACGTATAATAATAAAATTAAAACGTGTATTGTTCTTCTCCGAGTCAAACCTGCTCGGTCCATATATCCAATGACAAAACAAAACGTTTCTCACCGATCGCGATGGCTACCACATAATTACGAATACAAAAACAACAATTAATGTATTTTTATCACGACCTATTAACTACCTATATGATGGGTACCTACATTTTAAATATAGCTATACTTTATATATTTGTTGTTATTTCAAACCAGGAAGCACGGCCTTCGAATATTCGCGAATATCTGGTTTACTAAACTACTACAACTTGAATATAAACCTTGTGTTTAATTAAATAAGGTTTGAATTAAACTAGCGAGTCCCCCGCCTCATTGAGCATGGCAAAATAGCCACTATTTAACGGTATTAAGAACAGAATTTGAATTTTTAAAACTGAATTCCATTTTTTAAATGGTTGACACGTGTTTCGGATTACCAACTGTCAATACCGCTTTCTTTCTTATTTTAGTCCTTATTGCAAGGTTTATAAGGATTATTATTATGGTTTTAAATAGTTTGGTGGATGATGTTATTCAGTGGGGCTGAAGGCCATGCGATATGGGAGCGATTCGCGTGTTGGTAGTTAGTGTTATATCAATGGTATATAGTCATTATGGGTTGTTTAATGCATCATTGCGCGTGGCGATACCCGATAGTATGGGTATTAAGTGATCCATGACACATGTATTCAACATTGTTTTGGTATAGGATGCGCCAATGTTGGCCGTAGGTGTTATTATAGGTAGGTCATAGTTTGGCCAATAATTTGTATATGTTACAACTGTCCATCAAATTAATT
The DNA here is from genome assembly GCA_936450705.2 of Protodeltote pygarga. Classification (NCBI taxonomy): domain Eukaryota; kingdom Metazoa; phylum Arthropoda; class Insecta; order Lepidoptera; family Noctuidae; genus Protodeltote; species Protodeltote pygarga. Next base: position 663,481 of record OW388264.2, on the reverse strand, counting down.
TCTTAATTAAAAAGCAGTAATAGCCTAGTGGTACGACCGTTGGACCAAACCTAGGTGTTTGTCACTCTAAGAAATCCACTTAAAATTCAAAGTTATTTATAACCCCAGCATTGTTATCCCACACCACAATATTAATAAATTAATAATAATGAGATTTATAATTTGACGTAAACAAATGGTGGCGGCGCGGGCGCGGAATTCGATTTAAACAATGTTTTATGTATAACTTGTTGATTTGTCTTTGTTTACAGATGGTTGATTTGTAATTAGACTGTGTAATTTTTTGAGCCGATTTCACCACTGACACTAAACGCGATCAATTCAAGTTAAAGTCGGTTCAAGCGTTTAACTGAGTTCAAAACTGCAATTTGCGTAACTTAGTTTTATTTAACTCGGTTTTAAAGTGAATAGTGAAATTGAGCCTAAGAAAGCACTTTGTGGCATTATAATTTAGTAGCTGTGTGCTAAACACGTGGATTGGGATTCGATGTCCACTCGGGCAAAGTAGAAATAAGGGAAATGATTACGGATGGTATTGTTTTTTTTATAGAGATTTTTTATTGTAAATAATTCTAAATGGGTGCCCCTGGCCTCATCAACAAGGGGGGATTATGCCCGCCTTGCACTGACTTAAAACCACCACAACGGACCTCTTGGCAGGGGTACGAGTACGAGATGTACTTGCATCGTTCAAAGCATTTTTATGACAAAGTGGTGCACCATTCGTGTCCGCGGTGGTACATGTGTCAATTGTTATTTACTGCATAATGTGTGGGGCTCTGTTATCGAACCTATACTTATCCTGTTTGTACCAAACAATGCGATTTACCACAAATAAGTTTCATAAAATAAAATAAAATAATTATACCATTATTCTTTGATAGCGAAACACGTGTTGGTGTTTATTTTTATTTACAATATATATCAATCAAATATTGTTTATGCTACGTGTAACGACAACGTTGACCACTAGGCTACTAGTGGTATGACCGATAACTGGCGAGTCAGAGGTCTCAGGTTCGACTCGGTACCATTTTGTAAATCCCACATCAACAAAACTATTCTCTAACACCAGCTACAACGTTTCAGTTTTAAAAAATATTGTGACACGTCTCTTATTACGACCATAAATTACAAGAAAGTCTTTAATCCCGAAATAACGAGTCTCACTCTCTTTGTAGTCTGTCACTAAACATTTATTAGTCGTAAAACTTCTATACTCTATGGCATACTGATGGTGTGTCTATTTCCGTGTGTGTGGTCACTATCTGTTTAGAATGGTTCCACCAGTAATAGGGAAATCTATGGCTTTTTATTATCATGGACCCATTTGTAAGGTGAATTTTTTTTTCTCTGGCAACATTTTGAATTTTGTATGGAAATGATTTTACAAGCTTTTATTTAACTTGCAATGTATGTTCGGGTCAAATCTTGCAAGCTGAATTAGAACCATTTCCTTTTATCCTACGAAGTTGAATTTTTACATGTTGCTTCAGTTCTGATAACAATGTATTTTTATAATAAGCAAGACCTGAATCGTAATCCAGGATTGGCTTCAGGTAAAGGAACTCTTCAGCGGTCAACAGCACAGACACTATTTTTTGCATATACATATAGTTTTGATATTACAATATAATATATATGTATATAGCTTAATTAAAAACGTAGTTTTTAAAAACCTTATTTTATTTGGGACGCTTCACAAACCTATACCTACACTTTTTGTTCCCAACACTGGGCCAACAACTACACAAACAATTACTATTCCCAGCTGTCATTTCTTACTAACATTATTCGTATTTATGAACTTTATAAATACAGTGCATGGATATTTTAAACTTCGAAGTTCAGAATGACAGTCGTCTTACTCGGATACTGCAACCACGGATTCGTATATAAATGTATAATTTTTGTTTATGGATATAGGTACCAAAGGAAATAACACTTTTCAGGTTTGCAGAGCACCTATCTATTTAGATTTAGACATTTCGATGTGTGTATTTTTATCCAAATTTTTTAATTCCACAGTCATTAACTGAGACATTGTGTACCTACTTATCAGTAGCAGTTAGACCCTTCACGATGTGCTCATGATACCCAAAGGCACAATTAATCCGCATATAACACTCTACGAACACTTCTACACTATAAAACACATTCTCTTCACCAACCAAAAATACATGTTGAGCATCGTAAAATCTTCAACCAATCAAATACCAATACTTAAGTCAGACAGCCGTAAAAATGTCAGTCAAAAATACACTTAATTCCTTGAAGTTCATAATGGCGTAAAACAGGACATTTGTTTCAAATAAACATACAAATTTACTGACTACTACAGCGTAGGACATTCAATCGTTAAACTAAAAGTGTCAAACTGTTCGCTGAAGTCTTTATTTCACCCCTCGTGTTCAACCCCTGGAAATAGATTGGGTTGCTGTGAATTAGGGGTGAGTTTGGATGTTATCGAGGTAAGCATTTTTGTAGAGTAGGTACGTATACTGAACAGTAAAACACAGCTTAATTATAGAGTGTATGTTACAAATCCTCACAAGTTTTGATAAGTATGGTTTTAGAATTTTATTGGAAGTCGTTATAAATGTTAGAGGTTTACCTTAGAGTACATAAGAAAATATAGAGCAACCCTACAGAAGTATAAACCGTAAGCACGGGTATGAACAACGCGGCCGTGACACGAGTCCCTCCGCGATCATACCTCGATCTGCTTTGGTTCAACTAATCTCCAAGTCTAGTCTTCAAAGTTACATTTTAGTTTACATCATGGTTAACTGCTGTGTTAAATTGTGCAAAAAGGACTAGAAAACTTAATTTAAAAAACGATATTTTAACATTTAAATGCTGAGACCTGCTTACGCTCCGCACAAGGCAATGTTGTTGACATTATCACTCTATATTTTCTTATATACTCTAAGAGGTTTACTCTTAAATTACTAATTCCAATCCCAATTAATATTGAAACTAATTGCAACGTTAGTGCTGCGACGCGTGATAAAATGCGCATTGTTTCCTGCAGCAATTAGAAATGTAGCAAAAATAGGATTGGGATTATGGAAACACAAATATCATAAATTCTGATTCAATTGAGCCAAAGAGGGTCCGCTAAAATAGTTTAGTAAATTCGCCCATAAAATACAGCTGATGAATAATCCAGTATACCTATTCAATTTTAGAACGAAACAATTAAAAAAGAAATTACGTCTCTAAAATATTAAAAAGGATAGCTCCCTTGTCAATTTATCTCTAGAGCAATTTTCCATTCGCCCCAAGCCGGGACGAAAGAAGGATAGCTTAATTTCCTACTTGACCCCTTCTTCGTACTTAGCAAAGAACTTGTTCAAGTTATTTAATTAAGTTTCTCTTAATTAACGTCGACTCGTTGCCTACAAGTTTTCACTTAAACGAGAAATAAGTCAATACGTACTATTTTCATGCCGTTGGTTTATTAAGTGTGTGTATTATAAGTAACTTGATATCTTGCAGCTAAATTATCAAATTGCCATTCTGTGTGCAAAGCTTTGGATGTCAACTGTATCGAAGCGAGTGTACTTTCATCTATGTATGTCTGTGGCTGTGGCATCGTAGCCCAAAACAGATCAACCGATTTTGATTTAGTTTGTTTGAAAGGAGATTTGATCAAGTGTTATTAGATAAAAAAAAATTAAAGGTTTTTAGTATCTTGGTTTTTTTTAAATGTTAATTTATACTTGTATAATATTTGATACAACCACAAAACCTACACAACAGAAGGAGATTAATTATTTTTTTTTATGAATTGCTATAACTATTATCATGGTTTAATGATATTATTTGATGATGAAGAGAGAACGGAACAAACCTCTAGCAACGACTAATTATCTAAACCGACAATAGAAAATGGGTAACCTTATACCTTAACTTAGGCACCTTAAGTGATGTTAATAAATCTGTTTCATAAGTTTTTTACATTGTCTACATAATATCCCGCATGGCATCGTAATCAATAAAAAAAATCTATTATTATAGCACGTCTATTTCAAAAGAGAGTGCCCCGGGAATCAAACAGAAGAACTCCTAGTTCAACATACAACAAACAAACATACACTCCATAATGATTTTTCAATTTTAATTAAAGTGTATCAAACAGGCTAGTCCGGTCGCAGCACGTGATTGGATTCACATGTGCCAGTAATTATCATAATTAAGATAGTAATGCCAATATACCTATATATAATAACACATAATGTATGTTAGCGATACAGAATTAAAAAATGTCGGCTGACCATAACACCGACGCCGTCACGTGCGAAAAATTAATTGCTGATACCAATTTTATTTAAATTGGAGCTGTTCAAGATCGGTGCTATTATTTTTATTTGATTGCCATATTTTGTTTTTGTTTTGTTTTGTTTCATTTTGTTTGATTAGAATATCGTATCCCTTTGGGTTGTGGCAATCGCTCCGTGGAAAACTGATATTCAGCTGCATTTGGTTAGATAAGAAGCCAACCCCAACAAAGTATGGGAATAATAGGGTTAGGAGGATGATGATATTTTTTTAAATTAAAGATTTAAAATGTTAGAAACCACCATGTTCATGTTTGAGAAATGTCTCCCTCGCATTCATCTTACCAATGAGTGCTAAATTTCTACGTAAAACGACGAATATCAAGTTCCTCTGAGTAATTTGAATCTACCCAACTTCAGCTATCAAGTTCTGTTACAACACGCCAAGTAGAGCGAAAATCAGAATCTATTCAATTAAAATTCTCAGCAGACAATTCAACAACTGTTCAAACTCAAAGTTTGAAACGTATCCGTATATCCTCATCCGCATTAATATTTCGTCGCCCGCAGAACACAAACATGCCAGTAATTAAGCAACTTAAACGAGATAACGCTTCAGATTAAAAGTTTTAACTCCTTCCGAATATCCGAGAAGAGAGGGAGTTACCATTTACGCGCCAAGTTACCCGTGTTTGTAACATGTGGTGCTAAATGAGCTGCGTCTTTGTTACGTTGCGGTGTGAGTGACGGCCGGCCGCGGGTGCTGATAAAAAAATACGTACATACTTGATTATGCATGTTAATTTAAGTACTTGTGACTGGATTTGGCTGGTTTGGTTCGTAGGTCGTAGCTGAAGAACAGCCAGATCAGTGTGTGTGAATCAGAATTGAGATGATACTTCTTTGCTTGATCTACGACACTTCGGCTTTCGACGGCTTTCCCTGGCGGAGGTTCGGAGGGCGGGAGGGATTGCCGCACAGGACAAAAATTAGTGTGTTTGTGCATTACGATTTTTATTTGGACCTACATATATCTTTACTGCACCCAGGATATTAGATAGGAAAGTCCTAGTATTGGTTGAAAAAGATGAACAGGTATTGGTTGAAAAATGGGTCTATAAAGTAGTTCATAAACAGATTACCGCAAAAAAAAGCAAAAACCAAAAAGATTTGATTTTATGTAAGTATGTTTATTTGAATAGATACACGCGGACAAAGTCGCTGGCGACATTTATGGGTATGTATGTTTAGAGAGTGCTAGCTGATTTTATCCGGCTGTTTGATTTATTTGGTTATTACATAAAAACCAAACAGTACCAATAGACGTATCGTCTAACATTAGTTAGGACATAAAGACATTTTTTGTGACATTTAGTGCTTAGACTTGCCATAGACTAAGCTGGTGATGTCATTTTCTATAAAAAGGTATTGCTTAATGAATGATTTATCTTGCAGATATCTTATTATTAATCTAGAAATAGGTATTACTCACATAAATCATTAATTTTGCAAATAACTATATCATAATTGGCATGTATTTAAATGGTTGAATGGATTTAGATGAACTTGGTATTTATTCCGAAATGCAGACAGAAGCTATTATTTTATATACCTACTCAATATATTTAAGATACAAAAATATTAGCCACTAGAATAACAGTAGCCTCTCTCTATTACCAAGAACCAACTTGGACCTAACTCAAGATCTCTTCTTAGCTAAGCCAAGATGATGCTATGCAGACTCAGAAGAGTATAACCATCAAAGACCACATGTGTTGGTTATATGCCATACTTCATTCGTGGACAAACAGAGAGTGAAATGGCTATATGTACTTTTTTTTTGATAATAAAAAAATATAACCCTCCGTCACTCTTTTAACTTGTACCACATGACATGTAGAGCAAAACTTTCGCCGAATCATAATTTGTAATAAATGTTGAGAGCTAGAGACATGTCTCTAAACAGTGGTACTTTTGGCACTTCTCGGTACTTTCTGGTACTTTCAGTGGCACCAGGTAACTTTGTCGAATGTGCTCAGAATTAATAATGAGGATGGCGTTTAATAAATTACTGCAATTGGTTATTTAGTTCATAGTAGTCAAGATATGCATATAATATTTATAATAATTTTTTTAATACTCAGTTCTACTTTTAGCAGTAATGATAACCTATATGAACGTTGAATAGCCAAGTCAAAGGTCGTAGATTCGAAACCCAGGCATGCACCTCGGACTTTACAGATTCATTTTCATGGACATACATTTATTACTTCTATCCAAATCAAATATCAATTTATTGTTCAAGTGTGTACATATTTATACTGGTGACTGTGAATATAGGCCGTGATCCGAAAATACAGATTTATTTAATTATTTAAATACCCACATTATGTGTGGAGAAACTCAAACAAAGGTATAATAGTTCGTGACGATCCTACCAAAACGGGTTCGTACCGAAATAGCTGTGTTTAAACTAAAGGCCGTGCACACAAAAACAAGTCGAATAATAAGTAAAACCTGAAACGTGACTCAAGTCAAGGAAGTCGTACAAGTGGACTCGATCCTGTGTAATTAAAGCTTACCTATATATTTTTAATTAATTATTTATTTAAGCTAGGCCGCGGTAATCGATCAAACTGTCGTTAGGGTGTCATTGGTTCGGTCTTGTTGTGATAGATATATAAAACTGTTATCGTCTACAGACTGTCAAGTCAGAGCTTCGGGTTCCATAATGCATATTAAAAATTAGTTACTCATTACTTAGAGAAATGGTAAAAGAAAACATCGTAAGAAAACTTGCCTAAAAATTTTCTTGATATAGTTAAAACCAAATTAAAAAGCATACGAACTAATAATAGTAATCTCCTAATTGAATTTCGGGCAGCCAATCTTAACGGAGACTAATTAACTACGCTGCAGATATAGTGCACAAGTATGTGCGCAAACTGGAGTGTACATTCTTTTTCTTACCCATAAAGTCTGACGTACCGTTCGCATAATTACGTTCGAAAAATATTATGCTACGGCTTACGTGCTACGCGTGTAGCAGCATGAACGCCCGTGCTACGCGGGTAGCTGTATAAACGCTTGTGCTACGTGCGTAGCTGCATAAAAACAAGTGCTACGCGAGTAGCTGCAAGAACGCTTGTGCTACGCGCGTAGCTGCATAACCGCTTGTGCTACGTGCGTAGCTGCATGAACGCAAGAGCTAAGCGCGTAACTGCATGAACGCACTTATAAATAGTACAATAATTTCAGCTCATTATAGTACATTGTTACAAACATCTATTGTTACTACCTCTCCCAAGTTGCCACAAAGTATAAATTGATAATTCAATAAGATTAATTTGACCTGTAACAAATTGTCAGTCACAAAAACACCTTTTGACAATCGTGATAATGATTAAGTATATTTGCGCAAAAAAACAGATACTAAACTATACGTTATCTAAACCTGCTTGGCCAGCTGGAGTGGCCTTGGCACATATTTAACATATATTATCGTGACATAACATACAAATAATATTTGCCATAATAGTCACTGTATCAACTGTGTACATATGGTTTAAATACATACAACGGGTTATATTTTGAAAAAAATATTTTTATAGCAAAAATATGGCGTCCTCAAGGTTATCTTGATAATTTAATGGCATACATAATGGGACAATAATATTAATTGTTAGATTGAAGTAATTTAAAATAGTTAAGTATTTTATATAAAAAAAAATTAAAACATATGAAGCTAATATTAAAGTTTAGTGTTCTTATTCTATAAATGAGTAAGTATTTAAGTTGGAAAAGTATCTGGTGGATGTTACTAGAGGGTCGCAGGTTCAAATCCTGGTCGTAATAGAATCTTTCTACTAAACTTTAAAAAATGTAATTTTATTCTATAATTGAACGTATTTCTTATACGTATTTAAATTCACGATTTGGTTTAATTTATCACTTAACAATCGAACCTTAAGCTTTACAATGATACAAAGATCATTTTTTGTGTGCGTCTACTAAGATAGATTTTAGTGCATAGATAAGCTATATAGTTTTTACAACTTGTCAGCACACAATCTTTATTACATGATATCAATTGCTATTAATTTTATCGACCGCAAACCCTTGGTGGCAAAAAATATAGTGTTTATCAATTAGTATCATTGTTAGACATGAATCTACAAAACATACTTTATATACTACTTTATTTGTACTATATTTATGTAATTTGAATCTTTGTGATTATTATTCTAGTAGACATTAAGACGGGTATTGAAAAACCAGTCTTCAAGACTTTAATAAGATCAAATCTGGAAATATATCTATCGTATTTTCCACTAGATCAATTTATACGTTGAACCACCTCTCATAGAACGTATAGAACTCATACATAACACGGTATCTACCATCAAGATAGCTATTAATTACCCCATAAGTTCTCCCTCACGACGGAGTTATCAATTAATACAATCGGCGCGTAATAACATTCTTCACCAAAACCATATTTCGCGAGGAAAAGGACCCCGGGACCCCGTTATATCTAAGGCATGAACATTTCGGATTTCCCATATGAAGCCATTAGGTATATCATAAAATTCTATGTAGTAATTTGTATAATTTCGCCGCGTTCGCAGGGGGCAGGCAGGGATGGAATTACACTCCGCATTAATTTGAGTTGTAATATCCATAGGATTGTGTTATTTATATGGTAATTGATTGTAATCTGTTTATTTTGCTCGAATACGGCCATTTCATTTGGAAAATGTTTGTTTGTGAGCTGTTCTTTTGTTTGGTTAAGGAGCTTATATGCATAATTGGGGCGAATTGAATGTGAAATGATTGTGTGAATCGGCTTATAAAATGTTATCTCTTTTTTTTCGAGATTGTATATTTAAGGTATAATCTCTTTTGCTCATTATTTTGTTCTTAATTACTCATTATCCTATGGAATAGGAGGCGACTGTACTGCCATATACTTGTATGTAGGCAGGTTTTTAAAAACAACAAATGAAATATATTTTTTTGATTTTATTTATTTGAAAGTGTATATTTGTTAAAAATTCGTTGGCGAACTATAAATACAATTACGCGAATAATTTCGCGAAAGAATTTCGACTAATAATGTTTGAGAGTCAAATACGCTTTATAAGAGTAATTTAATTTAATTAGTTTATTTCCAAGAACGTGGTACATCGAAGTCTTAAAAAAACATTTTTAGAACAATAAAGGGTATGCCCAAGCTGTATTTACTCTTTTTGGGGCTTATCTATAATTTTCTGGACTCAAATTTTGTTTTGTAAGCAGTTAAAAATGAGTCAAATAAAAGTGTTTTGACGGAAAACCCGACCATTGTTTATTTATATATATTTCTTATTATTGGCTTAGATATAACCTTGGGTTTTTTCAATAGATCGTTAATTTATTTGCTTCATCGGTATCTTTATAAGGTAGCTCTACGACTTTTGATTTGTTTTTATTGTCGTATAATTTATGATAGCTTTAAAATATATTCACATTATGGTTGATGTTGTTTTAAGCAACTATTTTTGAATAATTGGGTTTCTACTTTAGTTGTTAGACTTAGAAATAAACATTTCGTAATCATTTATTTACGGCCTCTCTAAATAAGGATTGCAGTTTTAACGCAACGCAAAGCAAACAGTTTTAAGAGCTTTACTTAATTTACTTACTAAAGTTATCAATAATATAGAAATATATATTTTTTTGTATTAAACATAATATGTTTATATAAATGAGCACACAATAGTGATAATGATGATGATGATATAAAACAAAACTATACAATTTAAAAAAAATACTAACACAGTTTTTAAGATTAATGTTACTTATAATAATATGGATAATGTATTCATATGCAAAAATCCGAAATAAACCTATTTGAATTTGAATTGCCCAGCGGTATCGGGAACAAAGTCTAAGCTAGCGGTGGTAAGGGTTCCAGAGAGAGGAACCTTCTGACGAGAATGCCATGTCAGAGGCCTATGGACGGTTTAAACTCTGACACCAGGCTATTTATTAACCATACACTACAAGTTCTGTTACCTTACAGGAACTTATCAGTAACCTATGAAACAAGTCCTATAAATTACTTAAAATAAGTATTTTAAATCCCAATTTTCTGTTTAAAAAGAAACATCAACCATAAATTGTTATTGATATCCCTACATAACCGATGTTATTGGCTTTTTTGAACAAAACTGTTATTTATAAACCTGTGTGAGTATTACAGCATACTTGGAGATCTGCTTACGCCCCAGGAGAATAGCAACTGATACATTGACGAACTGAATAATATGGAAATGTTTCCTGCTGTGCCCCACGGGGGTAGGCAGGTGTATGTTATATTGGCGTAATATTTGAATAATATTATGATTTTTTGTAGGAAGAGTTCGTGGCACGTGGTATTGACTGTCTATCCTCAAGGGAAGTAGGCGTGAATATACGTTTTTGTTTTGGCTACATCGCAGAAAATGTTTTTTTTTTATTAAAATATAAAAAATTGAAAGATACCTTTGCTACAGTTTTTAGTTCTCTTCTATTTTATTAGGCGCCTATTTTTTTCAAAATAAATAATTCTTCTTATGATCCCTTCCTTGTGCGTTTTAATGATCGCCAAGCCAATTCTCGTCATACCCTCAAATCAGTACAGACCATAAACTATAACATTTTTCTTCTTTTTTCCATAAAACATAAAAATGTGAAAAAGATTACTTTACTTTTAACTCAAAGTCATTTAAAAAAACAATTTGGCCGTCCCGTTAATGCTGGGATCTAATTAAAAGCGCCTGTGACCAAAATCACGAGATTTCCCCGGGGCTATGAAATGGTAATATTAGGGTGGGCACAGACAAGTGTCATGTAATGGATGGTAATGTCCACTGTTTGGTTTAAAATAATATGAGTTTTTTTCTCTATATCTATACACCCACTGCCTACACACGGTCATAGTGGCGCATGGTGGTTACGAACCCGCTTTGCAAGCACGTGGATGTGGGTTCGAACCTGACTTGTGACTTGGCATAATGACCGTCTAAGTCAGAGATACATACTCTTTGCCCTAACGATAAAAATACGTGCACAGTTGTAAATGTAGGATGTAATTGACGACTTGATTGGCGTAGCGTTTTGTTTTCTGCACTCGGTGTCGTTTGATTCTCGCAAGAGGCAAATATTTCAGGCGACATAAAAATTTGTCCCGGTGTGGGTGTATGTAGGTGACATTTATATCTGTGTTTATGTGTTTGTATTGCATCTACAACATAGGTGAAAATTCTAGTGCGGGGCTAATTTTAAATATCATCATCATCATTTATTTAAGAGCTACGCTCTTGTCGATGCAGCTTCTTCCAGCTCTCCCTATCAAGAGCCAATTCCTTGACCTTGAAAGAGGTAGGCCAAGACAAAGTTATGTAGCGCAGATCAAAGAGAAAGTAAAGGTTGAGACGTATAATTTTAAATATAGAAAAAACAAAAATAACTAAATTTTTCATAAATTGAAAATAAAGACAATTATCTTATTTTCTTTTTTCTCAAACAGCCAGTTGCTTAAATTGGTTGCAATAAACTCCTTACATAACAAGTCTGTAACCACCATTAAATGCATAATTTAATGAATGCTCATAAATCTAGGGATGTTTTCAACTCGGGATCTTTTATGGGGTTTTCACTCAGTCCGGTAAGTTCCCCATAGCTTTGGTTTTATGTCGGACGAACATTTAGATCGAGTGGCGTTTTATGAAGAAAAACTTGGGTGAGGTATGGGGTAGAAATTAATAATTTTATAGGTTTTTAATGTTGAAAACCGACGAACGAATTTAATACTTTAAGTATGAAGTTATTAATGGTCTTCGAGGTAACAGATCCGGTGGCCATTTGCTTAATTATTTCTTAAGTTTTTATCGCGAATTAATGGAATTAAAAGAGATTTGATGTAAGTGTATTTCTGTTGAGAATATCTCACAAATCTCGAATTTTGGCTCGACGACAAAATGTTAAATCGCTATCCATATACAAAGATTGCCCTAGGGCTTCTGCGCCTGAAGTCACGGATTCGATTCCTGCACGAGACAAATATTTGAGTGGTCGACAGGACAGGAGTGGTTGAGGAGTTATATGTACTGTAACAGCAGAATCTTGATAGCCTAGTGGTATGATATGACTACTTTTTTACTCCGTGCCTCGAAAAGCACGTAAAGCCGTTGGCCGTGCCCCTGATCTCTCTTTGATCGTGTCGGATTATAAAGTGCACCTGTGTTTGCGCACACACACACACACACTATGATATCTCCTGCGTAAATGGCTAATCTCCGTTGACATTGATCGCCGTGATAGAAATTTGGTCAGGAGCACACAATCGCAGAGGTCGAAAGGATCAGTCCTCATAAAAGTTAAAGGCTTAAGGCTAGAATTCTGACAAAAATCTGACTACATCCAAAAATAATGTATATTCCACAGGCAGACCACGTAAGTTGAAGACCTTTCGCTAATATGGTCATCTACCAATAAACAATGTTTTTGTTACCAAAGCGCTTGTTACCTAACTTAAGTTAATTTCAATTGTTTGATAATCAGTTAATTTATAAGTAATCCATTGTGAGTCTCAGTATAGCCTGCATATTTATTAATTATTATCATTTAAGTTATTCCTGTGAGGTTCCATTTATCGATCGGTTTTGTATTCGACGCGTGTGCGCGCGTCATATTGTTTGAATATTGAGTTGGGCCGGGAGCTGGGTATTGTTTTTTGTAGTTATCAAGGATATTTAGTATTTTTAGCTGTAGTTTAAAGAAGGTTTTAGATAAGGAAAATTAAGCCATTTTGTTTGTGTGAGTACTTAAATTTTATTCTGGCAACATTTGTTCTGCCTGCGAAAATTATTGAAGGTATACTACCGACAGCTGTTAGGTATAATGTATTTAAGGTAACTATATTTTATGATAGATTTTTCGTTTTAAAACGCAAATTTTGTTTTCCAAACCAAACTCCCGGTCTAAGCTTATCACTTCGCCGCTATTAGATCAAACTTTCAATGCGTATGCGCGGCGCGATCATCAAAACAATAGCCTTCATTACTATGCCGCTCCCGTTAGTAGCTACCTGATCAGTTAGTATAATAACCACGGTTAAATCGATAACTGAAGTTGACATAATGACTGTTCTTATTTCAAACTTTAAACAAACCCATAAAAAAAAATTGTGGCTATTTGCTTTTTTTAAAAAAACTTTTCGCCACAATATAATTTTCTGCTGTGTTGAGTACTTATACGATTTATAGTCTGAATTTATTATATCATACGACTTAGAGCCGATTTCACCACTGACACTAAACCTAAACGCGATCCACTCAAGTTAAACTCGGTTCAAGCGTTAAACTGAGTTCAGAACTGCAATTTGTGTAGGGCTGAACTTATTTTTTTTTGTTTTATTAAACTTGGTTTTTAAAGTAAATGGTGAATTTAGACCTTAAACAGATAAGAGAAAATATCTATGAATTTCACTTTTTTTCCCCCGTGGGGCTCGAACTCGCAACACTTTGCGAGAAAGGCCGATTATCCACTGCGTTAATCGTACCATTACGTGTCACATTGTCATTAGTAACTTCTTTTCCACTTAAATCGTAATGACTGTTGTTTTGTGTTTAACATTTGGTTTGATTGAAGGTAAATATTGTGTTTAAGGAACGGCTTAAATCTCTACTCTTTTTCAAACTGCAGTTACAACTTTAATATTTTAATAACAGAACTTACCTGTACGATATTCAGGTATAAAAAAGTAAAGGTTTTCTGAATAAATATCTCTTTAAACATTACCATTCATAATTCGAATCCTTTTATATCGACCCTAAAAGTAGTGAATTTCTAAATTCAAACTGATTCTAGATATAAGAAAATCTAATATTTTTTTCATCCAGCGCTCGCGCTGTCTTTCTGTTTCGCCTCTATTCGCCGGTTGATGCGTATGCGCACCGCGCTCATGTAAACAATGGTCTACATTAGTATGCCACCGTCGTCACTACCACCTGATTGGTTTGTGCAACTGAGCTGACAGTTGCCAACTGCTTGTTTTATTTCAACAGAATTAGGTGTTTTGGTCTCTTATGAGGATCTCTGGGCATGTGAAATTCGACGTCTGTAAGCTAAAGGTACAAGACTACACTAGAATGGAAAAAATCCAATCCAATAATATGTCCCAGTGATTGCCCAGTGAATTGGGTGGTTGTGTTTTAAATTAATGTAAAAAATAAATAAAAAAAATATTGCCTTTGAAAATATTGTTAGTTCCTGATTTACATTATATTGTAGCTAAAAAAAAAGGTACTATTGTTCATCGAAAGAATTCATTAGAACCAAAAGAAATGAGCATAGGCACATAGGTGGAACCAAGCTATCCCAAGCTCCGTATAGCTGTAATTTTTTTCAGTGGATGTGTAATCTTTGGACTACATTTTTGGAAGCTAAATGGACTAGCAAAGTAAGAAGGTAGCTTAAATTGACCGCTTATGTCACTAATACCATTGGACTACAAGCATTTATGATTCAATTTGTAGTCCGAAGCAAGAGACACGTACAAACTGACCAAGCAATCCTAATATAGCATTAGCATGAAGCGAGCTGATCGGCTGGTAGGAGGTATAGGTAACCCATCACCATACAATACTGATAATGTGTTTGTGTGTGTGGAGTAGGGTTGGCAATATTGCCATTCATTTGTTTATTACCTATTTCCAAGGTTATTTTGTTTTTTTAACCTCCGACACAAAAAGAGGGGTGTTATAAGTTTGACTTGTCTATGTATTTGTGTGTCCGTCTGTAGTATCGTAGGTCCCAAACGGATGAACCAATTTTTATTTAGTTTTTTTATTTGAAAGGTAACTTGATTGAGAGTGAGGTTTTTTTGTGTTGGGTAAAAAGCACATGACTCCGGGTGGTCAGAGGTGCGTGCCTGGGTTTCGAACCTACGACCTTTTACTTGGCAGTCCAAAGGTTACACCACTTAGCTATCACTGTTTAAGTTGCGAGAGTGTAATGGCAATGTGCTACGTGTAAAACTTTATTGCCTTTCCCACACAAAGCAGACACTAAACAAGTCATAGTAAGCTAGGATATTTATGAAATAGGCAGAGAATAGCCATCAGGCTTTTCCACTGTGTGGTGTGGCGTGTCATAAAAGTCGATGAATGATGGGCCAAAGTCACAAATTAGCAGCGATCAACACCTGAGCTTCTTTTGGTGAGAAGTAACGGCTGTGGCTAGTGGGTGGTATCACTGGTATCCACCGCACAGAGCCTCGCCACCAAACTTCTTTCTTTACGTTTTCTAGCACGTTGTTCGGTAAAACCTAAATAGGTCTGGAAAATACCATTCAACTACCTTCCCTACTGCTGTAAAGGCAGGTGTGCTATATCGTAGACTAAACCACCACATGGTATACCACGTGGTTCAAATCAAGAAAAAAAAATTAGGTAATACGTATTTGAAAAACAACTTGAAGGTCGAAAGAGTTCTTAATTTAAATTTATGAACTAGAACTGTTTTGTTAATTTAAGTTGTTTTTTTATTTTTAAGCTAGCCTATATAACTAGGCTACGCAAGCCTATCAAATGATAAATTATTCATCTAATTCGCTCAGGGTTCTGTATTGGGAATCAGTGTGAGAAATAATTCCCACTAGCGATACCACTTGGGTCCCACTGCTGGGTTTGGTCATTTTCTCACACATGTGATGGCGAATAGGCAAGCTAAATAGAATACTGGTTTAATATGAATAAACCATTTAAGAACTTAATATTTTATTCAAAATGATATCGAGCGAGACAGCCCTACCACACTTTCACGTAGACATTAGTATGCTGATCCATTACTAAGCGCATACGCAGTTCGGATTAATAAGTCCTAGCCGTGCATGGACGCTATAAAATCTGAAAGTGGACCTGAAAGCTGAGAGAAATGTTATAAATTTACGAGATTTTAAAGATCTATTGTTGTAAGAAAATAGTGCTGTATAAATTTATTATTTTAAAGCAAGTAAAGCTAGGTAGGCTAGGCTAGTAAGGCTAGTAAGGCTAGGTATAAGGAATAACATCAGCGTGCGATTATTTTCCAATTCACAACAATATGCAAGTAGCGGATATTAGCTAAAATCTTTTTTATGGATCGGCTCGAATGACCCTTAGAGTATATAACAAAATATAGAGCGATAACGTCAACGACATTGCCTTGTGCGGAGCGTAAGCAGGTCTCATCATTAAAACTAGAGTAGCCATGTAAGAAAAAAAACTATACCTATAGTCTATGAGTATTGGCTACTGGTTACCAATAGATCCACCAAACTTCAAGGCTATCAATTTGATACTTCAACAAATTAACATATAAACAAAAAAAAAGTGGTTAGTTGGTTAGTGAGACCACTTTTTTGTTTACAACGTTAATTTATACGCACGACTTACAATTTTACTTGCTCTACCAGATAATATACTAGTCGTAAAGTAATAATACAAAGCAACACATATAATTATGTGGAAACAGATAATATAAAATTTTATTAAAAACAAAAGAAAAAAAAATAGGTATTCTCCTAAGGCAAGTCGTGTCCGACTGTGGAATGTTAGGCAAATCAAATCCTCAGAAAGCACGTTAAGTCGTTGGCTTCAGCTATTATGAAGATCCTTGACAGTCAATAGTCAATAGTCAATCAGGGTTTCAGTACCCTCATATAATCCTGACAACTGTTCTTACTTCAGAATATCGGATACCTTTGGTTGCGGGGTTCAGATAGGCAGTCACTCCGTAGAAAACTGATATTCAGCTGCATCTGGTTAGGAGCCGACCCCGTCAAAGTTGGGGATTATTCCCAGGTTAGGAGGTTGATGAAGTTACAGGTCAAAAGCCAAATAAGCGGAATTTAAAAAAATTGTTTGCGCATGCGCTTAAAAGCGATATTACTTAAAAGCCAGGTCTACTTTGTATACTAAATGATTCTTACATAACCTATTATCTCATCATAACAAAAGTTTTCTTTGAATTCTGAGCACGTTTCTAAGAATGATCTTATCGGGTGACGTCAGCGTTGTCAAGCGTGCCCGAACATTGGCGAAGGCCGCCGAACTTAGCCGAATGCGCTCAAACAAAGAACCCGAACAAGTTTTTACGTGATCCTGTAGCTTGAGAAGGTTAAGTGTTAAACTCTCCTTCTGATAAATTACCTGTCCCGTTAATGAATGTATCTAGTAGGTAAATGCCTATCAATAGACCGAAATAGGTGCTAAAATAGCGTATTGTATGATTGGTGAAGGTACCAAACTAAGGAATGTTATGATGGAAAAATATTGAATAATTTAGCTTTTTGAAGATGGAGGGACATCTTAAAAAAGTCAAAGCAATATTTCTCTTAGAGTCAAGATGTTTTTGGTCGATTTCGTACAAGTTCTATTATCAAATATTATTAAAAGTGGATTTTCTGTGCCTAAACTTGTGGCTGGCGCAGTGCGCTTGCGCCTCTGATCAAGCACGCCCACTATACTGGTTTTCTAATAACCATAACGCGTTTAATGGTGCTCGTCTCCATTGGTGATGTAGCTAATGACGTGACAGATAAAAAATAATCATGCATTTTTGTCGGTGCAAGAAATAAATTTAATACTTAAGTAGGTACCTACTTGAAGTATATAATGTGATAGGTTTCACAGACATTCAATTATGTGAAAGAAAGAGACAAATACATTTATGTTCTGTCTCAGCAACAGACTGTTGACTGGTGAGAGAGGTCTCTTGTAAGAGTATTCGAAGCACACACCTCTGAACTTTCGTAAGCTCTTTGTGTCTGTGTATAAAACGTGCATGTGCACGCTCCATGTCTTAGAAAGCACATAAAGTCGTTGATCCTGCGCAGCCTGCGCTTAATCAATCTCAAGTGTGTCAGATTGCCGCGGCCATCATCCGACTATAAAAGTGAGAGAGAGTGCACCTTGACGGACACATTTGTGCTCTTTAATATCTCTTGTGTAGTTGGCTAGACACCCTTTGGCCCCTGATTCCCTCACCAGAACTGTCGTCCCTTACGCAGTTTGCTAAGTAGACAATTAACGCTAAAAGTAATCTAATAACTTACTTCTAGAAGCAATTGTCGTGGTCCATTGCGAACGCACACATATTACCAGTTATAATTTGTTTTGTATGTATCGGATCGTGCGGCGAGCGTTGTAAATCGAAAGGTCGCAGATTCGACTCTCTGCAGTGAAAGCAGCTGTTATGAACCTATGGTTTGATAGAGTGTTATTGTATCATTATAATTAAGGCGGTAATGAGAGAGATTATTGTGTATTTTGTTGTGTCGGGCCTTTGAACATTACATCATAAAATTAATGATTTTGAGTTGAATATTGTGGTGCAAGCCGTTGGACGCGCGGCACCTCAACATTGATGGACATTGTTAAGGGCGGCCGTTTTTCAGCAATGGACGTCTATTGGCTGATATGATGATAATTGTTTAGCAATATTCTTCTTACTATTAACGTTAACCACAAGCTTATGACCAGTCTGATGTTAAGCGGTTAACGTAACCTATAGACAGATGTATTGAACACCAAAGGTATCAGCAAAATTATGGGAGAGGGGTTTAAATTAGTGGGATTATGAAAGGGGGGATTGAGGCTCCGGATTTCTTCACTGACCGTGCGAAATACAACAGTACGAATAAATTTTTCTGATGAGGGTGGCACTACCCCGTTCGATTCATAAACGTCTACGCCACTTAAGAAATACTTACTGACTGACTTAATTTGGGAAACTGATATTGCAGTACCATCTTTGAATTCTAGATGGCGCTGTAGTGTTCATAGGCAAAGCTACAAAACTATTAATTAATGCTATTATGACGATACATGTAATCGCAGTTCTGTTTCTAGAGGATGACGATGAACAAGACATAATCCTCGTCTTCGATGGCGTCCCAGAAGAAGAAAGTACTTTCTAGTGTGAGCCCAAATGACATGCTAGACTGACCTTAGTTTTAAATATACCATCGAAACAGAAGTTTGCAGAGTTTAAAGTATATTGTCTTTTTATTTTTTGTCGTAATTAGCGCCTTTCTTTCAATGTCACGCGCTCGCTGTACGATATACCTACTGTTTATCTTAGAGCGACCGCCCTGTGGCCATAACTCTCTCGTGAGTCACTCACGTTTACTCATTAAACAACAGACTGAGGATGACCAAATCGTTTCATATTCAAAATTAAAAAGAAAACATCCTTTTTAAGGCGTCAAGTATGTCTGGTAAACAGTTAGATGTACCTTCTAATTGCGTTCACATGCTACCGATACCATCGACTTGTATCTCCATTACTGTGTGCCCCTGGACTCGCTAATTGAAGCATTAGTTCTACAAACAAACTGACTAATGCATATCTCTCAATAGTTATGATTGGTAACTGTTTGTGTTGGCATGCTTTCTGGTTTATTGGGTGCAAGCTACTGGGTTTCAAATGGATTCCCTGTGTTGGAAGTATTTTGTAGAGTATCTTAAATTCATCATATTCAGTTTTGTTTATATTATTTTTTATTTCATATTTGGTTTATATGGCTGAGATTAATAAAGATAGTGAGGGAAATAATGGTTGGTGTACTATAAGGGAAAAAAGTCAAGGAGTCTATAGCTATATAGCCTTAGTTGAAAATTCTTTTTTAACCTTTTTATTAACATTATAAATATTAAATGTAGAATATAGATCTTATTACTGTTCTTATAGTTTCTATTTGAAGTCAGGTCGGGAGGACATTATTATTTTATTCACCTATATTTATAAGCTCCATGGAAAAGGTCAAAATGTTCATGTTTGTCTGTAAATAATAACAATAAGATTATCTAAGATAATTTAGCAGGAATTTTCATTTGATAATAAAACGTTTGATAACTATCTACTAACAATAATATGGATTTTGTCTGATATAAATAAATTAAATTAAATTAAATAAACAAAACGTTTTATTCTCACCACTGGTCTCTATTACAAAGTCCAATGGGTAATGACTGCTCAGCTCAAAACTGAAACGACTTTTTTCTCAGAAGGCCATTGACATCTGACACCATCGACTTTAACAGATTATCAGATTGGAAAATTCTGCTTTTCCCCAAGCTAAAAAACTTTTAAAATTAAATAAAAAAGATTTACCTGCTCACAAAAATAACCCCTAACATATAAATACTAATTTTAGTACATAACCAAAGCTCTAAATAAAAATATGGCCAGAGTTTGTTCATAAAGCCCCCATGCTGACTTGACCAATGATACGGTATAAAAGGAAGTTTAATTAAAATACAAATAAAGATTAGTTCTACGGATATTTGTCCTGGATGTTTGTCTGTTTGAGCATGGTGTGAGTTATGTTTGTAAATACACCTACGGGATAAATATAGGATATTGGTGTGGGGCCGTGACTTGAGGCATGTGTTTTGATAGTCATAATAACTCCTTGAAAGAGTCAAATAAAAAGATCACACATGGATGTGATTAAGGCTTGCCTGGCCGAAGTGGCTCAGCTATTATATTGATGCCTACAACTTAGCGGTGGAAAAAATCGAATGAGAGATCTCATGATAAGATAATTAGATACAAGTTGAATGCCTTAATGTGTTATCAGTCAAGTGGTCTTTGTACTACTACAACATAAAATGAAACAAAACTAGTCAGTGGTCAAAAATCGTTTTTTTTTTTACAATTTTGCTTTTTGCATTTTATCGCCATATAAACTACATAGTTATATATCATATAATAAACTATAATATACTATAATAATAAATATATCATATAACTCAAAAAGGGATATCCACAGTTATCGATTCAAGGATTGATATCTATATAGTTTTATACGTTCTTCATTAATGATGATGGTGATGGGCTGGTGGCCACAAAGACACTTATGATGGAGTATATGACCTTTGATCATCAATAGGTCTGTCCCAAGGCTGAGTATTTATAACAAGTCGAGCAATGCTCAAAATAAACATAAAATAAATATTTCATAGACAGTTGCTGTCACTGTCACCATATCACGCGATCGTTAACGTTACATCAATATAATTATTTCTTTTGCGTTTTATAAGGATTGACGTTTGAAGGGAATATCCTACTTATATTACAATTGTGAATGTTTGTATCATCTTTCAGTCTTTCAGTCACTGAACGGTTCCAAGCCAAAGCTGAGTGAAGGACCATAGTTTATAGTCCCCAATTCTTCTTCTTCTTATCGTATGGTCGATGAACAACCTGGTGTCAGAGTTTAAACCACCCGTAGGCCTCTGGCTTTACACACCATTGAAAAATCTCTCAGGTGTGCTGATTTTATCACGATGTTTTCCGTCACCGTTTTAGCTACTGATAATTAATTCATAATACGCACATAAGTTACAAAAAGTCAGAGGTGCGCGCCTTGGGATCGAACTCGAGATCTCTGACTTGTCAGTCGACGGTCATACCACTAGGCTATCAGTGCCTTATAGTATTATTATAGAAATATCGTCCCCAATAAAACGCATAGAAAAATAAAATACAGAATTATTTATAACCCAAAGTTTATCACACTCTACGTTTTATCTCGCCATCGATGAAAACCAGTTGCGACCGGTCCGACACTTATAATAAATATAATAACGAAGCTGTTATTAAATATGCTAACTGTCTTGTTTGTGTCGCTGACGTACTCTCATCTTTATGTAAGATATTCACATTTCTTGCACAATGTCCCACGTGGGTGATGCGATGCGAAAATTATTAAACTTTGGACCAAAGGCAACCTGTAAAGCTGATAAGTTCGTTTGCAGTCACTCCTACTGGTTTCCTATACATTTTCTAGCAGTTCCAGTCGCAGTCGTTAGCTTTCGCTGGTGTCGGAATTGTATCTTAATCATTATCATTTAATCGAAGATTTTCCATGACTTTTCCGTTATTGATAAAGGTTTCAATTTCATGAAAAATGTTTATATATCAAACTAGCGACCCGCCCCGGCTTCGCACGGGTGCAATATACATATAAACCTTCCTTAAGAATCTCTCTATCTATTAAAAAAAACCGCATCAAAATCCGTTGCGTAGTTTTAAAGATCTAAGCATACATAGGGACAGACAAACGGCGGATAGCGACTTTGTTTTATACTATGTAGTGATAGTGATGAGATACAATAGAAAAATCATTGTTACGTAGGTTGCTTTGTATCGGTCAGAATTATATTCTTTTCCTTTTCCTTAGAAGTTCAAATTCCAAACAGTAAACCTCTGAATTTACGTTTCAAATGCTTTTGGTATTGCATGTTTTCAGTATTTTCACGAGAATCTTATATGCATAGAATTAATGAATAGTATATGCCATAAAATGTGTGTGTGTTATTTTAAAAACGGGGGCCATTTTGCCCCCTATAAAACTGGCCTGGAGGAGATTAGCATTAGGATTAGCTATGTCACTGCTGTCACTCGTAACCTTGCTTTAGTATAGCTAAGGTTCTCTTCTATTATAGCTTCGCTTCAGTCTTCTACCTAGGACTGCAACTTATATACCTCACTTTGAATGTTAATATAGTACCATAAGGGCCGGTGGGCGTTCGTTAAGGACGGACTCTGAGTACAAATGAGGTACAATCGATGTGATCTACTTTGTACTGTATCTTATTATCTATTCTTTGACTATTGATGAATATTAATCATAATGATTGGCTTCGTAAATTTTTTCAAAAGTCTAATAAAAACTTGGCTTTATTTGTTTAAAATGCACATTTTTATGGAAGTTTCTAGTGAAAAGAAAATGCTTGATTGGCACTAGCTAGTTAGTCCTGCGCTCTAAGTGTCATGGGTTCAATCCCACACCGAGACCATAAATCTTTCTTTATTGATTTTGTGGAAAGCTAAATTTGATTACGACTTGATCCTGCAACTAGTTGTAAAGCAACCAGCCGCTCTGCCACTAAGCAATTCAACCATCTCAGACAGCAGTTACATCCATCCCTTGTACAGAGTACTAGGATGATTACTTTTCAAAATAAACAGCAAAAGAAAAAAGATATATTTTTTCTGGACTCGGACAAGATTTTTTAAATTTATAAACAAAACACAAAAAAATATCTGCGCGAGGCCAAAAAAGACCCCTATAATAAAAAAAAATATAAGCTGTAAAAGATAATAAAAGACTAAAACACAAGTAAATGTTTAATCAGACAGAACAAAACAATATTTACGTCCTTATCCTTCGTTTGTTATAACTGAAATAAGATAAAAAATCTTATTTGCGGTAGAATTAACCTACAATTGTGTTTAAAAATAACTAAAGGTTTTATCACGATTTGTAAAGGCCAGCTGTAGGTCAGATAACTAGAAGACTTATCTATTTTTTGATACTTCACGTACAGAGATGATACATAAGGCGGACTTAATGCCTTAAGGCATTATCTTCGCGGGGCTCCTACTTCAGGGTGGTTTATAAAAAAATAACCACGAAGGGGATGGCGGGGTCGAATAGACCCTTCTAACCTAACCTGTCCGAGTCGGGGTGCCTTAAAGTCCAGATTGCATCCAGTTTCTCCTGGTAACAATAGTTTGCTAGCACCATAAAGTAGTCTGGGATCAAAAGTTCCTTGCTTGATCGCTAACTCTGTATTTATGTTCGCACCCATTAACAGTCGCAAATTATTTTTTTATTCCTCGATTAATAATATCCCATAATAATGCCACCGGGATGCAAAAGGTAGTTCAAAATTAACTATCACAGTTACCTCTAAACCAATTTGGTAAGGCGATGATATGTTTATTCTAAAAGATAAATGGTAATTACTTAATTACTTCCCTAGCCGTATCGGTGATCATAGAAACGTTTCTGAGAACATTATATTATATGAAAGTTTACCGTGAATTTGAGTTCAAAGCTTACGGGACAGGGGTACTCAATCTTTGGTTGATGTAAGTAATAATTATTATGATAGTAAGATCGGCAAGCTTTATGTTTTAAGTTTAAATTCAAGGCACGGACCTTTGACTTTTTGTAAGTATATTATAATTATGAAAATAAAATTTTTTTCGTGCTTAGCAGAACACAAAGCCTTCTCATCGGACTTTATAAGATGTTCTGTGTTTGCCCACGTACTTCTGCACTATTAATCTCCTAGGTAATTGGCTAGTCTTCGGGCAGATCAGCTTAAAACATTACTCAAATTAAAACAGTGGCTAAGACATCGTGAGGAAACCAGTACACTTGACAGACGCTCTCGATGATGTGAAAGCCATGTCAGAAGCCCTCGGGTTACATTACTTATTAACCATACGAAGATGTGTGTAAGAGAAATCGGTGTTAGAGTAATGGGATTGTCACAGCTGATAAATTTTGCGACTTCCAGTCAGGTAATAAAAACTTTGTGATTTTTAGCAAAGATAAGTTTTTAGAAAGCTAATTTGGTAATCTGTATGTTCATATTCTGTTATCATCTTGCGTACCAGGTTGTAAGTTAGGATATTGTATGATCCCTTTGTTGGCGTAGTTGCTAGAAAACTGTTACTTTGGAATATACGGCTAGTAGGAGTAATCCTGCGTACTGTAATGAATTTGAAAGAAAGAAAGGTTGAGTATCTCTGTTACAGCATGTTACAAACCTGCCGTTTGAACGACTTTCCAAAAACCAAGCTTTAGTTATATTTATTTTTGGGTTACGAATTACAGACCGCGTTTAAACCGTACTGTAACATTGTACCTAACACAACTTTTTTTTTAATAGCCTAGGTCTGTCTCCCAAACCTATCTTTTGCAATTTCATGCCACGCCTGTCCCGCAAACTAATCCAGATAGTCACTCCACTTTCGCCGCGGTCGAACGCAACTACGTAGGTAAATACAGATTATTTTTAATATTATTAAAAAAAAACAAGATGAAAATAATAACTAAGTTTTTTCCTATATATAGGTGATCTTTAACATAGGAAACTATTTCTTTAATATATTCATATGCTCTCATTAAAATTAATTGCTTTTGCTCGGAATATGATTAAGATAATTAAGAGGTAACTATAAAAATATGCGAAATCTATTTTTATAAATTAGTAATGCAAAAAACAACATAATAATATTTAAGACAATCCAAACAAAAAACATATTTTTTAACAAAAACATATTTTGTATGCAAATGTCAATTATTAATGTTCTGATTTTAAATCAGAATATTATGATAATTGCTTATTATTGTTTTGTTATTTTACACTATGGATACTTGTAAAATATATTTTTTAAACGCTTGATTTATGGTGGTATATTATCTCACTTGCACAACACATCGCCCAGGTATGTATGACATCAGCTATTTTTGCCCAGCAAAGATTTTTTCAGTGTAAGTAGGTATTAATACTTTTTATTATTTGCTGTAGGTAAACAATTGACAGGGTAAGATAGGGTGATATTTTTTTTAAATATTAATTCCTTCATTAAAGCCTTCCCTAACAAATAACAATAAAACTCAAAGGAGGTCGGTAAAGCAAAAATCAAGGAACTGCATAAATATTTATTTACAGTTACACTACAGTGTGACAGGCGGCCAAACAAGACACCAGTATTTTCAGAGTCGCTGACATTAATTACTTGATTTATTTATATTTATCTATGTAACGTTACCGTTTTACCGTCCCTTTTGAAACGCGCTTTTTAATGTTTTCTATAAATAGCATATTTTATGTATATGCTATTTACTGGAATAACGACCTACTTTGAAAGGTTTCAATTAACTACGGTGTAAGTGCAGTAATTGGTGCAAAACCAGACTTTTTGGTGGAACAAGGCGTTGTGGCACCGCGACGATTGGTTGATGTTTAAGGTTAAGCAGCGCATGACGCGGCCAGTTCGTGGATGGGTGACCATTTGTGGCATTTATTGTTAGGCACGTTAAGCAGTGGATCCTGGTGACCATTTCATGTGGTTTACCAACACGCACTGGGTCAGCGTGGTGACCTAAGCTCTGTCACTCCTAGTGAAAGAAAGGGTTTGCCCAATTTCGGGAAGCTTCGGGAGAGTTCGGTATAGTACAGTTTGATACTAATATTTTTATTTATTTAGTGTAGCTGCCTTTAGGATGTCCTTCATATTGTATTAATTAGCATATTGTTAAAATATCTGATCTAAATACTGCCACTGAGAATTGCCAATAAGCTTCGGGGTACTATGTCAATTCAAAGGGTTCTTATTTCCCTGAGAGAGAGGGATGGCGCTATGGATCTTGTACAATTTTATAATCTTTACTTGTCCGAAACTGGACTTCTTTTATACAGTCGTAGGTTCGAAACCCAGGCACGCACCTCTGACTTTTCTATGTTATAATGCGCAAATGCCACCCGCAGCTTTCTTCACAAATTTGGAGATTCCTGGTGCATACTGAACTGAAAAAAAAAATCAACAAAATTACTAGTATAATAAAGTAACTCCACGCGCACACAATATACAAAATATTATTAAGTAAAGCCACTTACCTATCACACAATAATTTAATTCATGTTGATTTAATATCTCACAATGATGGCGTAAGTGGTAGAAAATTATACATTATTTCTAAGTATATAATAGAGGCAATTATATACAACTTAAGTGCATGAATCAGGTGGCATATATGAGTATTTACTTGTTTGTGTTGTTTGTTTGTTACTGTAAACTTGTTCCAAAGAGTTTTTAGATATTTTTGTATATTTTGTAAGTATACAATATGACTGCCTCGTTGGTCTAGTGGTAGCAAGTGCGACTGCTGAGCACGAGGTCCTGGGTTCGATCCCCGGGTCGGGCAAAGTGTTATTGGGTTTTTCCATTAGGAAATTCTCAGTAGCAGCACGGAGTCTGGAATTGTGCCCGGTTAATGGCAATAGGCTCGCCCCCTATTACATGGGACTTATTACATAGCCGGCGAAACGTGGGTGTACTACACACCTCTGCCTACCCCCTCTGGGGAATACAGGCGTGAGTCTATAAATAAATAAATAAATAAACAATATAATTTTGTAAGAATTAAAATGAATAAATGAGGTAATTTATGTAAAATGCCGATATAGCACATCCAGCATTATCCTAGTTAGGTATTTTACATCCGTTGACTGACGAGTCAGATGCCTCAAGATTTGAACCCAATATCGCAAAAACTTAAGAAATATTTAATATCTTTGCCGTAATTTCAGAAAACACAAAAGCCATTAGTTTCTTTTTAAAATGCGTAAGCGAAGTCGCCATTAAAACCCAGTAAGTAATAATATAGACGATAGTTCGCGTGTCCATTATGAGTGGTTGTATTAGCTATGCAAATCAACTGGATGGCCTTGTAACTATGGTAGCGTTTGTTTTCCATCGCCTTTTTGTGGCATGGTGTTATGGTGTTTATTGTACAGGCTGGTTTTGAATCGTGGGCTAATAGCCACGCGATTAATGGCGGCCAGGATTTCAATTAAAAAATGAAAAAAATATTTTGAAAAAATAAATCTTCTTGTGAATTGCGTAAGTGTTCTGTAGCTTTAATATAAATGCAAAGGAATTTTAATTATAATTAAATCAAAGATAAAAAAAAATATAAAATTCAGACATCCTAACATAAACACACACACCCACACCCTCACTAACAACCATTAAAAATAAATTCAGTACTTATTTGTGCCTACACGGTACAAATAAGTACTGAATTTATTTTAACATTATTTTAACATAAATATGGGTTAGTAAACATCAAAATAACAGGGATTTAGTCCTATTAAAATTATAAATGTAAAAGTTTGTGAGGATGTACGGAAGGATGGATGTTTGTTACTCTTTCACGCAAAAACGTACTAAATGGCATTTGATAAAACTTAACAACTTATATAGCTTACACATCATCAGAATCACGCATAGGCTACAACTTATCAACATACCACGCAGCCTAACCCCTGATTGGAATAAAAAAAAACCATATCAAAGTTCACACCTGAATGCCCCGTAACTTTCCTTTTTAAACAATTATAAAACATTTGCTAGTGTAATTTATATTACTTAGTTATTAATTTATTAATGTATACAAATCGCACTTTAAAGAAATACAGAAGCATCCTGTACTATAAGATATTGATTTACTAATTTTATTGAACGCAGCTTTTGTTTTTGGATAATATCAAGGTTGTTTATTCAAGTAGTCTTTGGTTTTTAAGGCTGTGCTGCTGATGGGAATTCTATATTTTTTAAAGGAATTAATTTGTTTTTAAAAACAATAAACATATACCTACTAGATGAATTTAATTGACATTATTAAACTCGCACATGTCTTTGATTCTTTTTTATTGTGTACCTGATCCATGAAACAGGTTTTACTAAACATGAGCTCCTAACTAAGTGTGTATTGGTAGAAAACATTACATTTTGATTTCATTTTATTCTTGTAATAGATGAATATAAAATAGTTAAAAGTTTTATTACCTTTTTTTTAAACTTCACTGGAATCTCTCCAAGGCACTTCAAATAGAGTACTGTGAAACTATATTACGTATACTTACGAATAGTAGTAGGTCTTATTATTAATATAAATTATTATAATCTAGTCTTAAAATTATTACAGTTCTAATATAATATTAAACAGTACATTCGTTTTGTTGACTGCCAACTTTAAAAACACCAAATTATCATATCACATATTCACATAATCAAACAATATCCATAACCTAACATTTACAGATTTTATCTTCTAAATTAGAAATTTAAAAAAATAACACTACGAACATAGACTAAAAATTCAATTTCACATTCTAATTTGAAAACAAAAGATGTTCCAAATGCGAATGTTTTAACATCTGAACGAACTTGTGTGTACACAAAGGGCTTGTTTGTGTGTGTGTTCTCTAAACAAAGTGATGTGTGTGTTGGTGCAATGCTCAGCTGTTTGTTGGTATCGCTAGGCCTCGAGTGCGGGGTCGATGAACCGGCCACAGAGTGTGAACACAGAAAGGTCGCGTTATTTAGGCCACAGAGTTTGGTTGCAGTAGTGGTTTAAGTTCCTTTGTTGAGTAAAATTAATATTTATGTATTAATATAAGCAAAGCCTCTTTTATCTTCAAGTTTGTAAATAAGCTTATTGAAGATATAAAGATTACGATAATTTTTTTAAACGTCAAACAATAACCAAAATTTTTAATCACGTTTGCAAAGAAAGATGCAGATGACCTTATTTCTATGAGCTTTATTTACATTATGATACAATTATTTATAAAATAAATACAACTTATAAATACACTTGCCTCATTTCTTAGTCTCATCTCATGTAGAGTCAGTGAAAGTCCAGTGGTGTGACCGTTGGACTGTCAAGCCATTGAAGCCATAGATCGCTGGTTCTAATCCAGACACGCATCTCTGACTTTTCACATTCACGAGCGTATTACAAATGAATTATCACTTGCTTAAAAAGGGTGTGATAATTAATTTCTTCCTTCAGGAAAACATTGCGAGGAAACCAGCACAACTGAGAGATATATTTGATAGAGTGTGATGATGAAAGGTATGTCAAAGACCTACAGGTGGTTTAAACTTGACTGATTTCACGTTGTTCATCAACTATACGATAAGATGTAGGCATAAAACTTAAGCTACGGTAGTTCCCTATCTAGCGTGGCTATTCTATGTCCCTTAGCAACAGCGGCACTAGCTAGCTACATCGATAGTTGCGCAAGTGGGTTCGAGTCCGCTCAAGGCCTGTTAAACGTAAACAAGGCATTGTGTGCTGCCGGTGCCCCACCGCGTTATATACTAGCGCAATGTTTTACTTAAGGCGAAGAGGTTTCATCTATTAATTTATGGTCCACCGGTGGGCAAAAGTTTCTTATAAATTGAGATGAGAGAGGGATGTTGTACTTGCACTGTGTGGTTTATTAGTATTAAATATTTCCATCTTGTGAACCTCCTAAAAACTTCAAACTCCGAATAACTATTATAAAATTTCTTCAGAAAAACACAAATCTTCTCTAAACTCTAGATTTTTGACTTCAAATCGATTACAATGAGAAATACAAAAACATTTTTTATAAAGTTTTTATTTATGCAAAGCGAACACAAAAATTTGAAATTTTGTAGAAAAAAAAACTTTACAAACGTGATTTGAACTCGCGACCTACTGGGTAAAGCCCCGAGTCGCTCTGCCACTAAGCTATTCGTAACCTCGTCCGTGATATGCAATTTTTTATCTATCAACCATCTCATATTTATGGACATCCACCCCTTTAAACGGCGTACTACAGGGCTAGCAGGAACTTAACAGTCCCAAATCCCGTTCGTAACGATTTTTATTCTACAAAATTTAGAACTTTAAGATGAGAAATACTTAGCTGATGCACTTAGAATCCAAGAGAGATCAGATTTTACTGAATGTCAGACTGACTTGACTCAAAATCTCAAAAACTATACATCCAGACTTGTACAAAGTATGTCCCCTACTCCCCCTTTGTTTGATTTGTTTACTAAAAATGTCGTGAGTATCACAGTGGTGATGGTGTGGGAATGGGTGTATTCCCCTTAAATTAGTTACGATTTGTGCAACCTTCGACGGTTTGGGATTTTATTAGTACTTAAACTTGCTAGGTTAAGTACCTGTTTGTTATTGGTATAACAATATAACTATGAGAAATAGATATAATAATATTTATATTAGGTCAAAAACATCATCTTTAGAATGTTTACAACACGTCATAAATTAGGCACGTAGGCGCACGACCGACGTCTGACCTACGGACCTATACCTAGTCTTTGACGACTAATCATTAAAAATATTTAGTGTTATTACTAAGATAATATTCTTGTTAGAGAGAGATATAGATATAGATAGGCAAGTCAAACACAAGGCCTCTGACTTATAAACAAATTAGCAAAACCGTTGGTTCTGCGCCTGATCTCTTTCCGGTTGTGTTGGTTTGCCGTCCCATCGGATTATGAGAGTGTGGGAATAGAGAGCCTCTGTGTACACTTGGTTAATCTCTGTTGAGATTGGCCGCTGTGACCGAAAATTGGTCAGGAGGACATTATTATTATTCCCTACATTCTCTATTTTGAATGTCAAAGACATTCATGACAGTCAAGGCGGCTTAACGTGCTTTCCAAGGCACGGAGCCGTTGATAATTTATATAAGTAGATAACTTGCAATCAGTCAGAGGTACGTGCCTTGGGTTTAAACCTAAGACCTCTTGGTTGCTAGTCAGCGATCTATCCGCACGATGCAAGTTATTATTTAGACCCCATTTGTTTACAAACAGTGTAATGTTTTAGCACGTAGTCGCGTCGACGCCTGCAGTAGTCCATATTACTTAGCACTCCATATTTGTCCCTGTGGACACTTACGGAATAATAAGTAGAATTTATATACTCTTTTATTTTGTTTCAAAGCTTCTTCGAAGTTAGTATATCGTTTTGTATCTTTACTATACATACTCGTAGGTACGTTGATTTTATGTGAATAGGATTTCACGAAAGCTTTTGGCGGGACGTCCCGATTTTAGCCCTCTCAAGACTTGTTCCACCAGCAAATTGAGCGAAACCGATTACCGAATCGAAGGGATTATGTATCATAGGTTTCAGTGAACATTTCGCTGGAAGTGTAACACGACAAAGTCTCTCGGCTTTGGTGTGTGGTAACTACAGCCACGGTCGCAGTCTCCCACCAGAAGCAGATTAGGTGTTGATCGCTGCTAGTTTGTGACCTTTGTACCACAATTAGTCGACTTTTATGACCATGTCGTAAAAGTGGACTTCAGACTCGTTGACAGAGATACAGGCCAATGCAATAAGGGTCGCAAGTTTAAGAGGAGACTATTGAGAAACTTGGTCCAACTAGAAGTTAGAGGTTTATCAATTCACCAATAAATTAAAAATCCCAGGTAATTTTGAAAAATAACATTGATGGTTGACAACAACTTTAGACGACGTCGCGGCAGACCTAGAAGGAGATGGTGGGACGAGCTGGGGGATAGCCAAGTTGACTATCTACAATCGCTAACGCTATAGAAAACGAAAGAAATGTATAGGATGACATTACCTTTATTGTTATGTCACGTGACATATCGATCGAAGCTAATGTCATCCTATACATTTCTTTCGTTTTCTATAGCGTTAGCGATTGTAGATAGTCAACTTGGCTAAGCCCCCTGGATGCTTATTGGGAGGATTGGCCGCAGAAAGTGCAGAACCGGGATGAATAGAAGGAGTGTAGGGAGGCCTTTGCCCTGCAGTGGGACGATAACGGCTGAAAATAAATAATAAGACTGATGGTTTCCTTAATTCTCTACAAAATGACTGTCACAATCAAACGATCATCCAAAACATAGTATTATATGAAGACACGCGATTTTCCCATAACAACGAGCTATTTTAGCCATCGAACGCCCTCGGGTAATATCAATATCGGTTAATAGTCAACAATAACAGTAAAGATCACCCTTTATGCTCAGTAATGGGTCGGTTACCGCATTCTGAACGTTATTACTATCATCAGTATATTATAGCGCAGTTTTTTATTGAAAATTATTAGTTCTGAAAATTAACTTCTCGAATCATTCAGGTAAATTACGAATTATTAAGTTTAGTTTGGCAACATTTTTTTTGACAGATTGACGTAGTTTTGTAATTCAGTAAGCTTTTTTTAAAAATCTTAATTATTTATTTACGGAATTCATGGTGTACATTAGAAATTTTTATTAGTAACTATCCCGTCAGTGTAATAGAAGTTCACAGAAGTTTTTTATTATTAGCGCCAAAAAGGTACCCATCTCAGCATTATGCTGCAGCAAAAATATCAAATGCTGCAGCCCTGGTATTCTGATGAGTCCTGTAACTAAACCTAACTAGACAAGCAGCTTATCAGTTGAGCTCTGCTTAGAGTGTTATTCCCCATGTCCTATTATTATTCTAGTTTAGCTAGGAATTACAAACTCTCAGAGCGAAAAAAAAAATTTGTTCATATAATATATTGCCTACAAGCTATTAAAATACCATATCAATTAGTAGAGTTTTGTTATCGCTTCAATATAAGTAGGTATTTCTTTTTTATTTACTTCTACTTAACTAAATAGCACCTTGACTCGATAGCAATAAGTACGATTTTCCAATAAAACTGGTATCTGTGATGTACTGTCGCTTATACCTAGTTGGTCGGCGCAGGCGCAGGTCACGATAACCGCGCCCTGACCCCTGACAACCCGCGACTTTTCACCTTTGGCCGCAGTATCGCAGCTTGTTACAACCTATAATGGTTTTGTGACATTTTTAATTATGGTAATATTATGTAGGTAGGTATATATTTCATTTCCTAACTTAACGAACTATTTTTCGGTACCAAATTGAATTAATGGAATAGGAATAGAAGATCATGTCGCTGTGAAGGTGTCTTTAGATGGAACACAGCGATTATCAACTTTTTTTTCATCTATCATCTGGCCTTTTTTAATTATATTTTTTTTAAGTAAAGAGTACAGGTTACCTTATAGTAATCAATCAATCAAAAGTTTATTTGCAAGAAATACATACATAGTTAATAAGGGATAAGAGGTAAGGGATTGCCAGCGTCCATAAGGCATCTGCAGCACCAGGGGAATGCGTTGACAGCCGTTGAGGAGAAGGCAATCCTCCCGATCCTTTAGAAATACAACAGAACAATAATGCGCAATAGCAAATTTTTATCTCTTTGGTGAACAGAAGGAGGGGCGAGGACATTTCTACCGCGCAGGTGCATGCGATGGGTTGTTCAATCTTAAACCTGCGCAAACTCTCTCCCACTGCGCCGCTCAAGACGTTTGCCGGCCATCTGTATGAATGCTGTTGTTTACGTCGATCATTAACAGGGTGATGTTATCCTGGTAGAGCTGAGCTGGCTCATTTGTGCTGAAACCATGGCTCTACCACTATTACGAACAATGGTCTAATTGACCCCTGCAACCGAAAGTCCTCAAAGTGATATATCAATTTTAAGGTTAGATTAGTTGTAAGGATTTTATGAGGATACTGACCCTTTATACCGACCGTCAAAGATCTTCATGACTGCTGCCGTGGCCGACAGCTTAGCGTTGATAACTCATGAATAGAAATTAAAATTGATTTATGCTACCGTCCTGAAGACGTCCGTTTTTCCGCAGGATATTATGTGAATACATCTAGAATCCAAAGTACATAAGCGTGATAATATATAATTCAAACAAAAAAAATCGTAACCTTTTTTTAATGCAAAGTAAAAAATACTGCTCTACTTAACCATAGCTTCATTACAAGGTCACTTTATTTCCACATAAACAAAAAGTCCTAATACTTATCATACCAACAGTAAACAATATAATACAAAATGTCGTGACAAAAGCTTTTTTATGTCCTGCCGTTGCCACAAATCATGGCGTAACGTTTTCATTTCATCCATGTTTTGCCCTCACGGAATAAAAACTGCCCTTTGTTTCGGCTCTATTGCGGGCGATAGTTTTAATCGATTTGCTGGTGTAGGACATAAATCGCGGAGCTTAGTCGATGCCTACTTTTAGCAGATATTTGTTAGTATAAATTACTATTTGGAAATAGTTTTGTCTCTATAAGAAATAGAGACAACATTTCCAAATAGTAATTTTAGCAGCGCTGTTTTACATAATCCAATCATCCACCAATAAATTAACATTTTTATAAAACTAATTATGCTTGCGAATGCTCATAGAGATGGTTTAATGTAAAGGAGAATTTCGGAAACACGAGGATTATGAAATGCTTAACCAGGACACAGATTCGAATCCTTCTCAAAATCGATTTTTACTTTCTACGAAATTTTTGACTGTATGACTGTCGAGCAAAAATTACTTAGTCTTATAAATTGAGATGAGAAAGAAATAATATTTGAAGTCCACCATGCTGACGCTTGATGGAGGCAGTGACTAGCTGCTGTTGCTATTTATCAAGTCACACCACGTGAACTAGTAACCAGGGTCCACTGCTTCCAAGGAAACATCCTCGAAGATACGTTTATAGTTCCAGAAGCAAGCCTCGCCCATCTTCCACAGACAACCTCAGTAAATAGAGCTTTATTTTCCTGAATCGACTATTTATAAACTAAACTCTGAGGTTGCTTATAAATAACTTCATTAAGTTATATTCAATGAAGATGCTTGTCGTGAATAGACCGACTATTTTATAAAAGGTCACGTCGTTTGGCTATTTATACTTGGTATAATAAGACTTCGTTATTTTGAAATAGGTAATCAGATATATTAAGAGTTTTCCTTATCTCTTGCTAACAATATCTTTCTTAGTTCCTTACTTTAAGACTCCTTTGGGAGGAAACTTTGTGATAGTCGCTGGTAGCTTGAGTAAAATATCCTACTTCACTACATAGTATAAAAACAAAGTCGCTTTCTCTGTCCCTATCTCTATGTATGCTTAAATCTTTAAAACTACGCAACGGATTTTGATGCGGTTTTTTTTAATAGACAGAGTGATTGAAGAGGAAGTTTTATATTATGTATATTGCACCCGTGTGAAGCCGGGGCGGGTCGCTAGTATATTATAAAACTGACAATTAGTGACAATGTTTTTTACTCTTTCACGCAAAAACTACTGAACGGATTTTGATGAAACTTAACAGTAATAAAGTTTATACATCAGATTAACACTTTAAGTATAATTTATCAACTTACAATGCGGGTGAAGCCGCAGGCGGAAGCTAGTTTATAAAGCAAGTACCGTAAGTAAGTGATACCGCAGTCATTTTTAGTTTTACGACCACTAACGTAGCGCTTACTGCGGCCAGTCCGTGATGGGTGACCATTTGTAGCATTTCATTTGACCATCTCTGAGTTTACGAAGACACATCAAGCAGTGGTTTCAGGTTATTACTTCATATGAGGTACAATTAATTTGTTTATATATATGTACGAGGGTAACTAATCTCTGGAAATACTGAACCGATTTCAAACAATATTTTTCTAATAGAAGTTTTTACTAGATGAATTATAATTCACAGGTAAAGTCGTGAGTGACAACAGGCATTATGTTTTTTTTACACTGACATAAAAACCATAAAAATATAAACTTCAGAAACACATAGGTGACGTGACTGACGTGCAAGTATGCATTCTGGGTTTAACTTTAATTTACGATGGCATAGGCTTTTCATGGGTTTATCACCCTCGACAAGCCGCGCCCTGTAATACACCTACACCATGGGAGAGGCTACCGTAAACTATGGAATTTGTTATATTAATTACATTAAAATGTAAATGGCTATATCCATCGGATATCGTTTCATATGTATACCATACCATGCTTTGCTTGGACCAATAGTGGTAGTTTATTTTAATCTACAGTTAAAACTGTTTAACAATGACAGCCTAGTGGTTTACCATTGGACTGCCAATTCAAAGGTTGTAGGTTCGACGCCCAGGCACGTGTACCTCTAACTTTTCGAATTCATGTGTGTATAATTTATTATGACTTGCTAAAACTGTAAGGGAAAACATCATGAGGAAACCAGCACACCTGAGAGATTTTTCAATGGTGTGTAAAGCTATTTCAAAGGCCTTCGGGTGGTTTAAACTCTGATACCAGGTTGTTCATCAACCATACGATAAAGCAAGAAGACATTTGACAGATTCTTCTTTTGACACCCTTAAACTAATAACATATAGACAGTAAGTTCCTTGTAAAGTGACGTTTTAAAAGTGTCTCAATCACGCACACATAGAAACAGCGTTGACGTTTCGGTGACGTATAGGTAGTGTTGCAACAGTAGGAATTTTTCCCCAAATTTCAATTTATATTTACTTGGAAAAATAAAATAGCAAGGGTTTTTATTGTAAATATTAGTATGATGGTAATCTTTTTATATGAATAATTTTATTTTCAAATGGTTTTTTATGCAAAAACATGCAATACATGTGCTTTAGCCATTTGGTTTCACTTTACATTTTTTACAATATTATTATGCAAGTTTGCTATATTTTAGAATACCTACTCATATTAATGTTGTATACATACTAAAACTAATATTATATAATGAGTTTCAAAAATTACCACAATTATTGGGTAATAATTTTGGTAAACTATTTTTCCCTACTTGGCAACATTACAACATCATGGCGTCTTTTTAAATTGTGTTTGAAATAATTTGTTTTGATTAAAGATTGAAGTAAAATATTTTAGTAAAACGTAACACTTACCTGTGGTATGATACATTATCACATTTTTTAATATTTTTTGATTCGTTTGGGCAAAATTTCACTGCGCAAGGCGGCATTTTTTTTTTTTTTTGCGGAGCTGTGTTCTATAACTTACGTCACCAAGCACTGAGACGGCGTCACCGCGCAGAGCGGTCCTCCACCAGTACTCCACCAATTGAAGTGCTACATTTTCGGTGCGCGGATTGCACTTCTATATGTTATTATTCTAAGTTGACACCATTGTCTACTATTGACAGATTCTACATAATTGACGGGTTCTACATTTGACGGATTCTACATTTGAAATATTCTATATTTGAAGGATTCTGTCAGCTTGATACAAAACACACTTCACAAATCAATATTAACGACAAAAAAAAAACATAAGATCTATAGTCTAAAAATAAGTCGATATAATCGACTAAAGTTCTCTAAAACTTTTTTCATTCGATATTCAAATTTCAAAGTGGCCAGGTACTTTTACGATCGCACAAACGTCATCTGATTGGTAATTTACTGTTTACCACGACTTTGCTGTTCAGAAACCACAACACACAGCAATTTAGCTTTTATGTACATAAAGATAGGGATGAAAATATAATGCATGATTATTTTCAGATAGTAAGCTTTTTGTAAGGCCAAAGTGAACCGCCCTAGGGAAATGAGTTTAGATAGATATAAAAAAAGATGGAGTTATAAGATAAAACGTGAAAGTTAGGGGAGGGGCACACGATGCGATAAGCGATAGCCAGCGCTTGTGATAACGTGTGTTACTTACCTAATAATTATTGTTTGTGTGTTTATGAATATTTAAAATGTTGGTTGGTAAAACAGGGGTAAGAAACCTATGGTTTACGTAAAAATTAATTAAAAATATTGTGTCAGGAAAAATCATTATTAAGCCAAACAATTTGTTTAAGATTATGTTGATATAATTAATAGGAGCTAATGTAATATGTTGGAAGCTGCTGGATGCAGGTTGCTTCCAACCAGCCGATCTTGAAATCGTTGGGGGAGGCCTATGTTCAGCAGTGGACGTCTTATGGCTGAAATGATGAATGTAATATCTGTTCAATAATTGCTATTGTATATGCAAGAGGCAAAAACATTAAATCTAAATTTTGTTTTTGTGTCAAATCCTGCTACCATACGAGAAGTTACAAAAAAATCTTCTACTTCTCAGACTCTCTCAACAGAGATTAGCCA
The DNA here is from genome assembly GCA_936450705.2 of Protodeltote pygarga. Lineage (NCBI taxonomy): Eukaryota > Metazoa > Arthropoda > Insecta > Lepidoptera > Noctuidae > Protodeltote > Protodeltote pygarga. Next base: position 624,800 of record OW388264.2, on the reverse strand, counting down.
ACAACGCAGGAGATATTATACTGCACAAGTGTGTGCGCAAACGTAGGTCCACTCTCTATTCCCTCACTCTCATAATCCGATGGGACGGCAATCCGACACAACCGGAAAGAGATCAGGCGCAGAACCATTTTTTACGGCTTCACAGATAAGAAGTATTTCGTATTATTATTTATATTTATTATTATATTATTATGACTTGCATATATTATTATATTTAAAACTTTAGTTTACATGACGTATGTAGGTACCTACTACCAATTTTTATGTAGTGAGGTAAACGTCAAAAGGTTGGTTATCTCTGTCGTAGAACTGAAGAGAGTCGGTTAATAACGAAGTTGGGTAAAATATGAGCAGTAAATAATAATGGTGGATACCTTTGTGACTCCTGTTCGTGTCGTAGCACATTTTGTGGCACTATTAATAATAACCTGGTGTTTCCATTATTATCAGGTTACTTGTCCAATTATATTTGTTTTAATTGTACGTCATTTAACTGGCAAGTTAGAAGTCTCAGGTTCGAACTCGAGACACGCATCTCTTATTATTCGTGGGTATTATAAATTAACTAGCGCTTCGCCCGCGACTTTGTCCGCGTGGGTACTTCGTCCGTAGTCCAACGGTCACTATGCTATCACTGCTTAATACATGTTAAGGTCTAATAATGCCTTAGAAAGATTGCCACGAGCGGGACTTGAACCCACGATACTGCCACAGCAAGTGATGCGGGTTCAAGTCCCATAAAGTGATCGCGAAGACTCTACAGAGTTGAAATATTAATGTATACCAGCTCATTCCTACCCCACTGCAACATCTCCTCAGAGGGTATAGGCTATAGCCTATAACTTTAATTAATTAGACAAAATATCCACCAAATTGCGAAACAACGGATTTTCTCTAATTAATGGGAAAATGTAATCCTGATATTAATTGGTGTTTCTGAAATATTATGTTGTTTTTCTTGGCAACCAATTCAAATGTTATTAATGGGGCATTTCGTTTTATTTTGTAATATTAATGTAATAGATACACTTTATCATTAGTATTTTAATTGATTTTAATGTGAACACTTATGTGTGAGTCAGTGTTTAATGTACGATGGCGTTTGACTGTTTATATGGTAATTTATGGGGAAGTATTTTGTAGAGATTTTTTTAAAACAGATTATATGCCTCTACCATCGTTCGTGGTAAGTGGTAACCACCAGGTGGTTTTCTGAAAACCAGAAAATTATTATTTGATTTTACGGTTAAGAAACTTCTAGGTGTAAAAGTTTAGAAAAACAGTTAACTAACTGGTGTGTAGATACCTAGCCCAAAGGCTGAGTATAGCTATTCAGCGAGGCAATGCAGCCAGCATTTTGGGAACGTTGCCTACTGGCAGCGGTCTTTTAGATTAAGGTTTTATTTTTCAGGTTGCTAGATTTGTATTTCTAGATAGATTTATTTAATTTTGATAATAATGTATGTAAATATTTTTGGAAAATAAATATTATAAATATTACAGTTTGTTAAAATAGATATTACTTACAGTTTTTACGTTTAAAAAACAACTCAAGGAGCATTTTCTTTCAACATCAACATAAGTAAGTTGGAATATACATAGTATGATATATTTTATGTATTTGTATAACTTATATGTATGTAACTTATTATATATATGTATATATTTATAATTTGTAGGTATGTATTGTTAGAGTAGGTATATGTGTAGGTATTCGTATGTAGGTATATTTATACACACTGTATCTACTTGTCCTTTTTTAAATTTCTCCTCTCGCAGGTCTGCTGGAAGAAATTTCTTAAAGAAATAAGCAGTAGATACCTTTGTACATTAATTCCTATTATGTGTTTGTAATCTGTTGTTTCTGTGTGTGTACATAAATAAATAAATAAATAAATTATTGACTAAAAAGCAGTGACAGCCTGAAACCGTTGGACTGTCAAGTCAAAGGTTGAATGTTCGAACCCCAGGCACGCACCTCTGCCTTTTCGGATCCATGTGCGTTTTAGAAATTAATTATCACTTGCGTATTATCACATAAAACGGTGAACGAAAACAACGTGAGGAAACCAGTACACCTAAGAGATTTTTCAACGGGGTGTAAAGCCATGTCAGAGGCCTATGGGTGGTTTAAACTCTGACACTAGGTTGTTCATCAACCACATGTTCACATATTTTTAGTTACTGTACATAGTAAACTTCTCCAAGACAAGCGTTACATTACAAAAAATATAGTATAAAAACTAAAACCCGACTACTTAAAATCTAAAAACAAGCTTCTTAGATTTGAAATAAAATTCTGTAGTCGGAGGCCACCAAATTACAAAATATTTACCCTTGGAAGATTATCTAGTACCTATTTACCTATAATACATTAAGGCCTCCGACTACAGAATTTTATTTCAAATCTAAGAAGCTTGTTTTTAGATTTTAAGTAGTCGGGTTTTAGTTTTTATACTATATTTTTTTTCAATGATTTTTAGTGGTAAAGAAACCAATAAAATTCATTTAAATCACAGATTTCTTTAACTGTCAACTTCGGTTCAAACCTTTAGTCAATGTCATGTATTTTTTAAATTAAATTTATTTCAAAGGTGTCGTCCGCGACTTCGAGCTATTAAAACATGGCCTCATATATTTCTTAGAAGTATACATGAAAAGTAGTAAGAAGTACAGCTTGGCAAAAAAGAGCCTGGAAAAATTGGGGGCGCCGCTGTCGCACTTTTCACACTACAATTCAAATTACAAGTTATTAAGTGCTTACATATTTCTATGACGAGTTTTTTGTCATTAATTATAATCAAATGAATCATTTTTATGTTATTTTAGTACTCACAAACGTAGTTATTTAAGATTTTTATTTTTAGTTCCAGCTGTCACCGCCTCAGACTCTTTTTTGCCAAGCTGTATAAGTACACATGAAACCTTTTTTGTGGGATATCATCATAGATAGAGTACATTTACCTAAAGTTCGAGGAAGTAAGTAACATGGAGCTGATAATACCTGCTCTAAAATCCCGAAATCATAAACATTACAATTAATTCCCGGGAAATAAGAAATTAATTTTACGTAGGTATAATTATTTAATAAGAAATTTGAAAAAACAACTGATACGGATGGGATTCGAATCCACGATCTCCGGTGTACCGTGCCGACGCTTTAACCCCTAAGCTACCGTATCCCATCAGAATCAGTCGAAATTTCAAATCTCTTTCTACGCCTTAGGCGTGTGGTAATATCGAACGGAATACATTAATTATCCGACTCAGTGTTCTAAACTTTGCAGTGTTTAGAAGGCGCCGATAGATATTACCACACGCCCTAGGCGTAGAAAGAGATTTGAAATTTCGACTGATTTTGATGGGATACGGTGGCTCAGCGGTTAGAGCGTCGGCACGGTACGTCGGAGATCGTGGGTTCGAATCCCTTCCGTATCAGTTGTTTTTCAAATTTCTTATTAAATAATTTATTATATTTAATAAGCAAACATGTGTTAAAACATGTAATAAATTCTCCAAAATATTAATTTTACGTTTTAAATACATATGAACTAAATTATTATAATAAAAAGTCTTTATTATGTTTTTAGACATCGGTAACAGATACTGTAATACTTAAGTAGTTCGGTACTAAAACTGTTAAATTAATGAGTTTTATTTTACATACAAAATTAATTCTAATAAAAACTATAGGTCAAAATCCAGTCCATATTAATAAAATCCCGGGATTTAATTGTTATGTTTATGATTCCGGGATTTTTGAGGAGGTATTTTCAACTCTATGTTACTTACTTCCACAAAACCGCAAACCAACACCATCTAGTTACCAAAAAGAAATCTCAATTTAATTAACATTATTTTAAAATATAATCATAATTTAATAGGCAGTGATGTGTAGAAACTTTAATTTAATTAGTCAATATTTATTGTTATCACGTTTTCACATTGTATGCAGTGTTATAATCACATATATTTATGATAGTCGTAACGGGTAGTTAGAAGCCTGATATTCTAAGAAGTGGTCCAGAATATATAGATAATATATACATATTCTGAATGTACTCATCAAGACCTTCCATTTGATATCAAACACGATAAATTTACCTTAACTTTATTTTTTTCGAGCTGACTAATTTATTTTTAAAATCCACCATATTTGATTTTACGAAATTTCATATATCCTATAACCCGCAGACCATTAAGACGCATCGCTAGACACCTCATTTATTGAATTACAACAAATAGTTTAGGAGCTAGGAGGGAACAGATGAACAAACTTACATACATACATACATACATACATAGACTGCTTAAATCATAACCCTCCTTTTTTTTGTAGTCGGGTAAAAATATATTCTAACAAATAAGTAAACAACACATAATATGAATGCTTACGACTCCCTAAACCAAGTCTAACTAACAAACATTTTCACACAAAATAACAACTTCACCACAAAATTTATGATAACCCATCGCGTTAATAAACCAGTATATCTTAAACTTTATCCTAAATTAATTAAAACGGTTACAAAGTTCAACTTACATTGGTGTTTAACTTCCGCGTACCAAGTGTTTATTTATAATGTCCCATCTTGAAGTGGGACGAGGTTGCCCACATTTGAGCTTCTGCCAGATATTGCATTTTTTTTCTCGATAATCTGTGGATTCTTGATTATTACACTCTGTTATAGTAGGTACGGTTGGCAGAAAAAGTGTATTTAATTAATAAAAAGGAAATTGAGGAAGAAATAGAAGCCCTGCTTGTATCCTACCTTTTCTTCAATTTACTCAAATTTTTAGCCGTAGCCGTAACATATATACTGTGGCCAAGTGCGAGTCGGACTCACGCACGAAGGGTTCCGTACCAATTAAATATTCTGTAAATATTTCAAGTGTTTACTTGTTACTGTTATTAATATCAAGCATAAAACGGCAAAAAAATCAAGTTTGTTGTATGGGAGCCCCTCTTAAATATTTATTTTATTCTGGTTTTAATATTTCTTGGTATAGCGGCAATAAAAATATGTAGGTACATCATCTGTGAAAATTTTAACTGTCTAGTTATCACGGTTCATGAGATACAACCTTGTGACAGACAGACGGACAGTCGTGTCTTAGTAGGTAATAGGTTTTTACTATTTGGGTACGGAACCGTAAAAATCAATATAATATAATTAGTATTTTCCTACGTAATTTGATTTTCTGGACTAAACAATTTCAAATGTAGTTTTTACTAACACAGTGGAGTTTTACTATTCGAAAATAATAAATATAATTTGTTGTCAACCCTTAAACGGACCCAAAACTAAGTATACTCAATATTAATGTCTAATGTTTTTGCGAACGCTACATTTATATTATGTAAAACAAATTTTTAATCTGATTTTCGTCGCCGCACCTTTATTAACTAGTCTAATCCTAACGTTTCGAGAACTTTGCAAAAAAAAACAACGTTATTTCATTATTATTTTATTTTGATACACTCGGAACAGTATCCTTGAGATGATTGTCGACAGACCGGACTATCCTATCCAAAAACATTGGGTGGAGTTGGCTTTAGGTACTATCGCGGACATGAACGGTGCACTACTTTGCGATCAAAATGCTTTGAACGATACTACGTGCGTAGGGACGGGACTAGCGTTACATCCGGGCGCCGGGTGCAAACGATTCTAACCTTAAGAGTGGTTCACCGGCTTTGTCCACGATAGTACCTGTAATTAAAGCTCACAAAACTAAGATCTAACACACAAACATGACATTAATTACAATCTGTTACTAACTTATGACTAACAACACCTATGGATTTTTATGACTGAAAAGAAAAATTAAAAAAAAAAATATTGTAAGTATACTCAAATTCGCAAAAAAATAATTATGTTAACTTTGCCGACTGTACTGTAATACTTAAAATAATTTAAATGATGTGTTTATTAATTTTGCGGTTCGTAACGAAACTGCTTAGATTTAATGGCTTACAAATAGTTGTTATGATTATAATGTGATCTGCTTTCAGATGCGCGAGAGTTTCTGTTTGCTGTTGGATTTACGATCTGGAAAATACTATAGAAATGTTTTCTGATAAGCTTTATTGTATAATACTTGTAAAACAAACTTTTAGCTTGCTTTTTAAAAAAATATTTCTTGGTTATGTTAACTTAGATGTAAACAACCTGTTTGTTGAATATCTCAATGTCTTAGCAGACATTTCTTTGCTAGTCTTCTTCTTCTTATCGTGTGGTTGGTGAACAACCTAGTGTCAGAGTTTAAACCGCCCGTAGGACTTTGACAAGGCTTTACACACCTTTGAGAAATCTCTCAGGTGTTCTGGTTTCATCACGATGTTTTCCCTCACCGTTTTAGCAACTGATAATTAATTTAGAATACGCACATAACTTACGAAAAGTTGGAAGTACGTGCCTTGGGATCGAGCTCGAGACCTCTAACTTGTCAGTCGACGGTCATACCACTAGGCTATCAGTGTTCTTTGCCAAGTGATGCGAGCACGGCACATAGTCTTGGTTTTTCGTGCGGGAACCGGCAACACCAAGCTTAGAAGGCGAATCGCTTACGCGACGCCAATTATAGTGTAGTACTATAATAAAAAATAGAACCAAAATCTACAAAAATGTTTTACAAATCATTAAAGAGTAAACATTTGCTGATTATCTTATGAAGTTATGATATTTGTCATTTATCTCAAACATGACTCGTTGGCGCCGATAATTATTAAAATTATTACAAGGTTAGCCATGTTTGTAGATTTGAACAAACATACATAGTGTGTTATGTATGTAAATGACTTACCGCGGATTAACTCTACCTTTACCAAAGAGTATGGAATGATGTTCAGATTGCCCATGGACGTGGAATGTGCCTACCTAAGATATAATAATTTATATTATTGTGGAATAGCGATTGATGAAAATATGCAAAGTTATTTATACAGAATTAGAGTAAAATCATCTTCGATGCATCGAATTTTGGATTCCATGTATGTAGGTTCCATAATTTATAGGTAAATTGAAAAAATACCTGAAACCTTTTAGTATTCACTTCGTATAATGATTCTTAACAACGATTATTCTAGGACTTGGACCAAAACTCTAAAAATATATTTTTAGTTTATTTGAAGAGTGTGTTAAATTTGCGTATACTAATTAGTTTATCCTACTAGCTCGATGGCTGTCTCAGTTTGTATGTGCAAACTACAGAATATTTTCATGTTTTTGAATTCAAAAAGTTTCAAATTTTGATAAGTCGTAGAACATCATGTTATTTAGGGTTCTCCTAAAATAGACAGTTTAAATTTAAGAGTTTAAATTTCTGTGTACATATATCGGGTACAGCACATAACTCTAAAGGCTCTTGAGTCGTATCTGCGCACAAATCTTTGCCTTCAGTGTCTCGACCTCGGTGAACAAACTTGTGCATTATTGTGTAACGCGAGCCGTGTGCCCGCGCCTTTATGTTCAGTGGCACGTGTGCGCGATACCTTATAATTCTGTGTGACTTTACGTACCTACATAATAAAACTTGGATGTTTGTTATCAAAGTAGATTCCTTATACTTTATTGTTTGTTGCAACGAATTATTGGGGTTTTCATTTTAACTTGTGTTTGGATTTATGCTCAATAAATGTTAGTTGTAGATAATAAGGTATTTATCAATCATTCGCGTAAGTCTTGATTGCTCAGGAAAATATAATAAGATTTTAATGTGGCCTGCAATTTGACAGAGAAATAAAAAATATATGAGTTTTTTTATATCAGACAAAGAGGTCGTTATAACACACAACTGCAGTTTTGGCAACAACTTTTTTTACATTTTTAGGGACAACCTTCTTCTCGGCTATTCAAAACAGAGTTGTCTCTAACCTATTGGAGGCCCTGGGCGCTTTAGGATAATAGGATATAGAATATGACCATGATTTATGATAGAGGCTTTTTATTATTAACAACATGCAAAAGGAGTTAGCAATTAGTATTAATAATATACTATATTATCGGTAATAATTCGTTATCGGTTGGTGATCTAGCAGGAACTATGGAGCCCCTATACTATGGGTCTCGGGGCCCTGGGCACGTCGTCTTCAAACTTGACTTGCATTTGTGTTTTGCTAAGTTCAACAAATCCTATCTCTTTTTGAGAAGACTTAATACGTAAGTTAATTAAGTGAAATATACAAGACCCTTGCCCTATCATAAGCCTCCGAAACGTTCGGTCGTAAAGTTTACGTAAAGCCAACTCTATCAAAACCAGTATCTAAATACAACTTATTCTAGTTTCCGAGATGGTGAAATAAAAATTGTAACAAATTATGCAATGTTGTGCTCGTTATGGTGTATTGGCCCATAGCCGACTGTGGCTATGCTCTATGGTATAATTTGTACATAATTCTATAATGTTTATGACAATTATGACTTTTATGGGGGCTTGCGCAAACCGACTTAGATTGACGATAAAATTAAAATGCGCTTGAAAAATATAATGACTTGATTATTGTATTAGCGTGCAGTCAAACATTATGTTACAATCATTTGCTGTTTATGTTTATCGCCGTGCTTATAAGCAACCAACAACAACCTATTTGAAGCATACTTCAAATAGGTTTTTTTTAACACACTATAGGTATATTAGCTTTAGTTATAACGTGTAACTAACTAGTTATTGTGTACTTGTGTACTTTTAAGGTGCGCGTGCACCGCATCCTCATCGCAGCGGTCGCAGCGGACGGATTTGTAAGCATGTACTGAATCCTATAGAACTGCGTGCACTGCATCAGCAAATCCGAATAGGGACTGAACAAAAATGGCCCGTGACGTCACCCGGAATGAACGTGGGTCTCAGAGTTGCCACTTTAACGATTTAGCTGCTAGATATGGTGTTTTTTTTATTATTGTAATGAGTTGTAGTTTGTAGTACTTATCAAAAGTGCGCTAGTGGCGCCTACAATTTTGCAGATTCTTTTTAGTCAAACTGTAATAGTGGAGTGCCGTAAGACATAAAAATGGTAAAACCTCGGAATCCAGGGCCAGTCGATGAATCTTTATAAAACCTTTGGAAATGTGTTTTTAATAGTGTACAGACTAAAGTTAAAAAACAAAATTTCACCGATCTCGATTACAACAATTATTTTTAACCAATTTTAAAAAGGAGGAAGTTCTATGTTCAGCTGTATGTATTTTGATTTATATGTTCACCGATATCTCAGTCAATTGTGAACCGATTTTGAATATTTTTTTTTTCTTTGAAAGAGTATATTTCCAAGTTGGTTTTAAAAAAATATTGTCATGATCTGATCATGGACTTAGGAGATATGGAACGGAACTCCTCGTAGGATAATAGCAGAATGGTCATAACAAGTAATATTGGTTAGTTAATAAGCGCAGTCGATGGCTGACAAGTAATGAGTAAGAGGGGGGAGACGTGGTAACCCCCCCCCCCGCCTTACCTATATTACTATCGAATATTAAAAATATCGCGTGAGGTATCGTTTGAAAAGTCTTCTCATAAGGATTTCAAATATGAGCCTCTCTGGGGGGGGGGGGGGGTAAATTACGAGGGATAAACACCACTTAATATCGTGATATCGTGAAAAAAAAAATATATTTAATACCTACTTTCAAAAAATAAACCGACGTGGAGTCGGTTCCAAGGCAAGTTCTTAATGAAAAGGTAAAAGAAGTTAGAACTTGACTTGGAACTGACTCCAAAACTTTTTAAAGTTATTTCAAGCTTTTTAGTTCCTTTTGATGTCGTTTGTGAGGCTAATATTTGAAATCCTTATGAAAAGCCTTTAAACGATATCTTTTTTTGTGGCCTATGCCTTACCGGAAGCCCACTCACGTACGACCGTAACACACGTACGGTACGAGACGACCTCCTCGCTATCGGCTACAGCTCGCATTACGGCCGACAGCGAGATGCTCTGTTGGTGGATTGTCGCGCCGAGGGCACGCCGTTGGACCTTCCAAGCCGGACACTGCTCGAGACTGTGCTATGCCGTGTCTACAGCGAATCCGCAGTGGTGGCAAACAGGGATTTCTACCTTTTCAAACGATACCTCACGCGATATTTTTAATCTTCGATAGTGATATAGGTAAGGCAGGGGGGGGGGGGTTACCACGTCTCCCCCCTCTTCCTCATTACTTGTCAGCCATCGACTGCGCTTATTAACTAACCAATATTACTTGTTAGGACCATTCTGCTATTATCCTACGAGGAGTTCCGTTCCATATCTCCTAAGTCCATGATCAGATCATGACAATATTTTTATGGAACCAACTTGGGAATATACTCTTTTAAAAAAAAAAAGAATTTTCAAAATCGGTTCACAATTGACTGAGAAATCGGTGAACATACAAAACAAAATATATAGAGCTGAACATAGAACCTCCTCCTTTTTAAAATTGGTTAAAAATAATTGTTGTAATCGAGATCGGTGAAATTTTGTTTTTTAACTTTTTTCTGTACACTATTAAAAACACATTTCCAAAGGTTTTATAAAGATTCATCGACTGGCCCTGGATTCCGAGGTTTTACCATTTTGATGTCTTACGGCACTCCACTAAATATAAATGGAAATTCCAAAGGAAAATTCCGAAAAAAAAAAAAATTGAGATCGGTGAATTTTTTTTTTTTAACTTTAATCTGTAGACTATTAAAAACACATTCCCAAAGTTTTTATAAAGATTCATTGACTGGCCCTGGATTCCGAGGTATAAAGCTTACGGCACTCCACTATAAAATATTATTTTCTTTTTGTCTATCGTGTCTATTTAAAAACTATACTTTTACTTTAAATAATTCATTGATAAATTCTTAAAAATATTTATGTAAATTTACACATTATTTGCTTTGTAAGATATTGAATTTAGACTTATATATTAATTTATTCTAATACGGCAATTTTAGGCCATCCATTATTGGACTTATCTACTGTATTCTTGGTCTTGGGTGACAACACTATTGTTAACGGTCATTCGTATTCAGATTGCTGCGACCGCGGTCGCCAAGGTATAGCTGGAATTTGTTTAAAAAGAAGTAAATTAAAAAAACATCTATAATATTTAACCTTTAATAATAATAACAGACTTAACAATTAGGCGTATTGTACGGGGCTTAAAAAATTATTATTTAAGTTTTAGTTTTTTTTCTTGGAAGCTATAGGTATGATAGTGGTACGACCGTTGGACTGTCAAGTCAAACCCAGGCACTTTCAAACTCTGATTTTTCTACGCTGTGTAAAGCCATATCAGAGACCTAAAGCCGATTTAAACTCTGACTTCAACCATACGATAAAGAGAGAAGAAGAAAGAAAGAAGACCTGTAAAAGACCATAAGTACCAGCTTAGTGGCTATAACAAAACGTAAGTAACTTATATCGTGCAAGGAGTATAAACCTGGTCAAGCCTTGGAGGAAAGGTTTTGGCCTTCGTAATTTTTTCAAGGGTCAAGCTCAGAGAAATAATTATAAACTTCTTGGTCAAATGTCATTTTAGACTTAATTAAAAAACCCGAGCATAATGCATTTTGAACTAATATTATCCATACTGTTCTAGACCTTCAGGGCTTCTTATTACATTTTATAAGCTGAATATATGTTTTCTTATATTGTTAGTATTTTGTGGGTGACCTACAACCTGACTTACAATTTTTAGATAACTATAGGTATATTTAAAAAAAAAAACCCGCGACAAAAGGTAAACCTCAATTTTGTTTTTAATTTTTTTGTAAAATCTGTTTACAAAAAAAGTAGTAGTAGGTACTATCCGAAACATAAATTACGCACTTTGAAATATAAAAACAGATAAAAACGTTTAAAAATAATTATGTTAAGTATATAAATCGCAATTATTTTACACAAATAGGTCGTGTAGGTACCATAAAGTGATGACATAAAAAAAGTAAAGTATGCAATGTCATAGTCGTCATAGTAACACAATTTTGACAAATTAAACAAGTTGTGTCCACAGACTTAATAGTGATATACTACGCAAACTGGAAGAATTTGTTGATAAAATTATCATTTGCGAGATTGAATATTAAGTAAATTACTACTATATCAAAAATGAGAAATATGTGGTGAAATGTCTTTGATAACTGGTATAAGCTACATAATTTTTGATACTCGCTAGAGCGAGTAGACCTTATAAGGTATAATTGTTTTTTCCAAGTTAGCTTCCTTATCGTATAGTTGGTGACCTGGTGTTCGAGTTTAAACCTACTAATAGTATGATTTATTTACAGGAGTGTCTAGTCGTAACTGAATACATGTGAACCACGGTTAATTTTTCGCGCCTGGTTAGAGAAGGAACTAGGATAAAAGAAAATCCATTTGGAGAGTTTTGTGATTTATTTGTGAAAATATGTGATTCGAAATACTACTACCTAAACCTCCTTTCTTCCTCCAATCCTCTTCATCCGATGAGGAGCAAGAAATAGAGGCAGAGTTTTTAGAATCATTTTCTAGCTTTGCATAATAAAATACATGACTGGTACATTATTGTTTTATTTTTATAATAGAAGCCACCAGCTGTAACTCTTTCAACTGGTACTTATTTTTATTATTAGAAGCCACCACCTTAAGCTGTGTGTACTCTTTCAACAGTAACTGTCTAAGTAAAAAAATTGAACAATGCGCAATTGGTCAATAACACAATTATGATTTTGAAGACGTCTAAAACACTATTGCAAATGGTTATTTTAAGGTCGGTATGTAGAATTGTCAGTCCAATAAGTAAAGCGAAGTCGCAAACGTTAATAACAATCGTTTATTTATTTGATTCAGGTAACAAAATCATAATTATAAACATTATGCTAATTAATGATGTAGCGTAACCTTTCACAAAATGGAAATCCTCCGGCTAGAACTCTTGGTTAAGGAGAGTTTTCAGATAGTACATGAAACACAAACGACTGTTGCGGTTCTAGAAACATAATACAGCTGTGTCACAAGTGTTGCAGGACACAACAGCGTGTTGGGTGAATACGGCAAGGCTTCCTCTTCTTCTTGTGGTCTACCTTAACGAATCTCTTTACATCGAGCTGTTCTAAGCGTGATGCCGTTGTAGGCATTGCGTTCTGAACAGGTTGGAACAGAACCTTGGTCTTTTTTCGGAAATCTTTATTTTTACTTGCTGTTGTTACACGATGAGAGACGAATAGATGGATGGAAGCTGCGTAAACACGATTTAGTTAATATCTATATTAGAAAAATCGGCAATCCACTTCGGAGCTGATTTAATATTTATCCAACACTGTCAATTTGACTCAATCACGTCATCTAAGTCTGTGATATAATTACACATAGTGGCAACACATAAGTACCAATCTCATTCACAGTTTACGCTGACATTCGTATGTATCGCTCATACGTATAGCGCTATTTCACTTAACGTACTGTGGTTCCCAAATATAACATTCCGTTCAGCAAAATCACATTATTATTTTCATTTTTTTACGGCTAATTTGAAATTTGAAACTTAACACAAAACTTGAAGTTAATGATCCGAGTTATAAATGTAAGTCTAAACCGGTAACAATTGATGGTAGAATTTATTAAATTTTTGCTGAATATTTGCTAATTTACAAATATAATGAATCAATGTCATAGCGAGGGTTCTCTTGCCTAGCATATTCGAACATGCTACGTACGAATGTGCAGTAAAATATCTTCGAGCTCTTTTCTAATTATTATTATTATTTTTGCCTATATTATCCCACTGCAGGGCAAAGGCCTCCCTTTCCTCCTTCCACTTGTCTCGGTCCAATGCAATCTGAGACCAACCCTAAAGAATTTTCTAATGAAAGACAAAATTTCGTAAACCAATAAAAGTGTGCATAGTTAAAAATGTGGTGTATGTGTGTGCATAGTTAGACATGTGGTTATTTTTATTATAAATATAATTATATATTACATATATAATATATTATAATTTCTAACTGTTAACGGGTGGACTTCAAACATTTCAGCAAATTGACTTGTCGGCGTAAAGCCATCCAATATGTATTGCCTTTGCATCATGCGGCACTGCTCTTCGGATATAGCATGCGGGCGATGCTTATTTATCCGTAAGTCATTAAGGTTTCCTTCGTCACTGTATCTCACTTCGTCGTCGAACCCATCGGCAAACTGTGTTTCTAGTCACTTTTAACTGTCGTGATATCTCGTGAATCCCTACTCCTTGTTCGTGTAACTCAACAATTTGAACTCTTAATTGCTCACGATTAGCTGCAAGCATATTTGTTATTCTATTCTATTGAATGGCAATTGGAATTGTATTTTATACAGACTTGTAATTTTCTTGCCTGACACTGACTGTCAGTGACTGACAAATTCGTAATTAGAAAACCGTGGTACAGCTTTGTGCAAAGAGGTTATCAATGCTAATAAAAGAATAATAAAAGGTTAATTCAATATTTACATGACTTAATTTGACAACTTCAGTGTTCACCACTATTATTGAACTGACATTTTCGACCTTATTGCAATTTGAACATTCAAATAAGATTTTAAGCAAATGGGTCCCAAATTAAAGTTCATGACTGTATAATCTTATAAAATTTGCCTGTCAATAGAATCAAAGTTGCCTATTGCCTATTGGCTACATAAGTAATTATTACTTTACGGTTTGTGAGCATTCCTGCACCTTCTAAAATCCAGAGATGACAACTGCATCGTAGCGAATCTACTTTTATGACTATCTGCTTTGCAGTTAACTAAGTGAGACCAAAAATTGGTTGAAAAAATAGCACTGCCCGCTTTATGAACTTAAAGTACAAAATTATTTCAGACCGTGCGTAAAGACAAAATACTATAAATGATATAATTATTTAATAAGAAAATTTGAAAAAAACAACTGATACGGATGGGATTCGAACCCGATCGACGATCGACCGACGATCTTCGACTCGATTCGATTAATTTCAAATTTTCTTATTAAATAATTATATTCAATAAGCTATCATGTGCTCATCATGTAAAAAATTCATAAAAATAAATGATTCAATATTTTTATTTTATAAGAATAATGTGTTTGCTTTGAACAACTGAGCAATAATTTTGAGTAACAAAACCAACTTTGGCTTTGGTGCCTTACTAAAGAAAAATAATATATAAGAATATAAAAAAATATTTAGCTGATGGAATGTTTGGGAACCACAGTAGGGGAAGATGGGTGTTTTCGGACAATATTTACTCCTCATCCTTGTAAAATTAAAACTAACAGCACTTTTTCAACTTTATTTCTTTCTTCTTTATCTTTTCTGCTATTTTTAGATTTTTTTAACTTTGGAATTTTTGAATATTATTTTTTAATTTTCAAGATTCATAATTTCTTAAAACCTTTTTTAGGTTCTTTTGGAAATATTTTAAGGTGATATTTTTGAAGCCATCAATTCTGACAGGTCAGGTGTTTATTTATTTACAAAGCACCCAGAAGTAGGAGCGAGCGAAGTTTTTGGTGGTAATTTCGAATATTTTAATTGAAAAAAAGGGGATTTACAGTTAAAGTATTAAATACCACTCAAAAATAAAAGCTAATAATATCTAAGCTTCTGTATGAAAACCTGAAAACACCAATGAGATTTTATAGGTTTTTATGTTTTAATGATTTTTTTAGGTTTTAATGCCATGTCAGAGGCCTACGGATGGTTTAAATTCTGACACCAGGTTGGTTGTCAACCATACGATTAAGAAATAATGAAGAAGATGTAAGATAAGATCTAGGTATCTTAACTACACCGCCGCTTTATTTTAAAGCTACTTTCGTCGCTTTTTTATCTATCTCTTCTGACGTAATCCCTTTTTATAATAAATACACGCGAAATTTATCTGAAATAATATTACTGTAGGTGAACCAACCATTACTTACAACACATTATGTACACATTATGAATAAGCCCTAATAACCCAAATAATTAATAATAGTCTAGAGCCGCGGGCGAGGAATATACTGGCCTGACGCGTCGGGACGTTAGTGATTGTTGTCTTATTTTTTATTTTTCACATTAACACTTTATAATACAGACTGCCTCTTGCATAAATTTTAGTAGCTCTTTCAATATAAAAATGTTATGAAAGAGCCAAAATTCTCATTTTTTTAAACTGACTATTCTGTTGATATTTTTATACTGTTTAAGGTTTTTCATATATTTTTATTACCTCCTTTAATAAATAAATAATAAATGAAGAGATAAAAACATCATTTATTTCATTAAAAGTACCTACATTTTTTTTTTGCTCCGTTTAGTAAACTGGCTCTTTCATGCCACCTCTTCCCTAATACCGATGTCAATTGAAAAAGCGAATAGGGACCCAAAGTGAATGAACCAAACCTATCCCTAACCGCATGCGGCCGGTGCGTCCGGTGCGATGCGACTCATGTCCACGCGTACCTTTACTAGTACTTTACTTTAGTGTACTTTTGTGCTGGTTCAATAAATGTTAATTTCTTCTTTCTTTCTTTCTAATTTACTCATCATTTAAGAGCTATGCTCTTGTCGATGCAGCTTCTTACAGCTTTCCCTATCAAGAGCCAATTATAAAATAAAACTATGAAAACAAATTTTGAAAGTCGTTAATTGTCATATCGATTTGAAACTTAGAAGTCCAATAAATGAAATCCGGATGACAATACAATCATTCACAATAATCGAGCTGATCTGATGATGTAGCCAGAAGGTGGGTAGTGGCACTTCTTAGGACCAATTTCACCATTCACTTCAATAACCGAGTTTAATTAAACTAAGTTCACCCATACACAAACTGCAGTTCTTAGCTCAGTTAAACGCTTGAACCGAGTTTAACTCGATTGATCGCGTTTAGTGTCAGTGGTGAAATCGGGTCTTAATAGCTACTACTAAACCCATCGAGTTTGGATGCATTTGATTTTGATAAGTCTCATACATTACATTTGGACACGAAAGTCTGAATTGTTTTTTAGTTTTATTAAAATCTCTTAATTATTCTGTAGCATTCACATCTGCAATATAATTGTCTATTTAGAGTGAGCTATAAAGAGAGCTGATGAGCTGTTATTAACGTCTTCATAAAATAGCGTTCGTCCTGTGGGAAACTCACGTCTAGATTGTATTCCTAGATTAAATTAGAATGAGTGCATTTCCATAATTACAGTGGACTGCGCTAAAACACTTTCCAACCTTCGCCATCGTCGCGCAAGGTAATAAAATAAATGTAAAGTTCTCATATTACACAAGACCTATCATATTATAAGATAGCTACAGATAGCGGCTTTCTTTTACATATATTTATCAACTTATCTCTAAACTTTAAAGTGTACCGAATGGGACAAAATATCTATGGCGCAATGTAAATATTGCAACCAGGATTGTATAGAAGTGGAGTTTGTAAAACATTTTTGTAGTTTGTAGAAGTAAGTCAAGCAGTTTTTGGTGGCCCGCTGCACAAATGCAAGAGAAACGAAGCCAGAGAGGAATCGCCCGGCTGGTAAACCATGTTTTTCTATCAGGAAATTCTCAGTAGTAGCATGAAGTTTGGAACTGTGCTCGATATTTTAATATTAAGCCCGTGTGGTGTCGGGCAAGTACAGCATTAGCTAACGCCTATTTAGCACTAGCACAGAAACAGTTTATTTAGGTACCGGAGAATGACACAAGGTACTTTTTAACCTAAAAATTTTCGCGGGAAAGAGTAGTCCTAGAACCTAGCTGTTACAGGAAGAGAATACCAGGTGAAGTATATTAAAATTATTCCGATCTGATCCGCAATTATTACACCATGCAGTAAATCATGCATAAGATACACAATGATCTTCTAAAATGTCGGTATAACTACGCTATTAGTTACGGGGCACCGACAGAGCAATAATAATAAATATCTATCATTCATTGCACACAACTACACAAGGTTGCATTAGCTTCGGTTGGTGTTAAAATACTTTGCCCTTTGCAACTCGTAAAATTGTTGAAATTAAGGGCTATGTGAGAAGGAACCAAAGGGAAATGTTTTGCGTAAACATAAATAAATAAGTCTATACATTATACTAGGTACTATACATACATTCCCATTGCTGGGCAAAGACCTTCTCTCCAATGGCATTCCTACTATACCTTTTTAGGCAAGCCCGGCTAGCAAACCTTTCAATAGGTTGTTGGGCTTGTCTTGTTGTTAAGCGTTTGCAACGCCACTGTCTCTCACAAGTCGATTTAATTGAGATTATGTCTTACTCTACCTCTCTCTTTCTAGTGTGTGCTGATGGAAGCAGTTTTGTGGTCACCCGCCAGTACAATATATCAACGGTAGCTTGATTGTAACTCATACAACATTTCGGTCGCTGTGTAGTGTGGTACGATGGACCTCTGGACGGTCCGGAGTTACCCCACTGTTTACTATTATACAATGAAACACCGATCTGGGTCGTAGCTGACTGAAGACTGACTATTTATTTTTTATTATCACTGCAGAATACAATACAATTTTAAAAAAGGTGACGCACGTCATTAATAAAATAAGAAAAGATGAAGCCGCTTATTGCACTATGTTCAGCGCAAGTAGGGACCTACTTGTCGTAGCCGATAAAGTAGGTCGAATAGTTAGGTACTTCAGTAGGAACTGTTATTCTCGTGGTAACAGTTCCTATACAGCGATCAACTCGGCTTAACGACTACATGAAGGTGATAACAGAGGTCCATTGCTGCTTTCCAAAGCACAGAGACGCTTGACGCCGTATTCTATCTCAATTCAATTTGTGAGAAAAACCCTTTGCCCATCAGTGGTAAAGCAAAAGCTGATTTGTTAGAATATCCCGACTGGTTTCATACCACATAACTCATCCATGATCGCTTATTCCCAGTGCGTTTGCGCAATGCGTTTATTGTGCTATGAATTGCACTGAAAACTTAGCAATTAATGTGCGCTGAGTCTTATGTAAACATGTGGGCGTGGTATTGGTAGTATGTGAAGATCTTATGTGTAAAACAATAGAGTTTTATTTTTGCATTTTATACAAGATGAAACATAAATAGTGCGAGACCCTACAGGAGGTCAAATATATACCCATGAATCTGAACAACTTGAAGAACACCAGTTTGCGAAATTCACAAGTAAATATTAGAATATAAAATTAATTTATGAGAGTCAGCTGATCGTTAAGTTTGTATGGGAATTGAATTTTTTGTTTCATTTACGCAAACTGATATTCTAAAAGTTGTTTAGTTTCATGTGTAACCTCCTATAGGGTCCCTATTTATGTTACCTACGCGTTGAATTTATCTTCCATATCTTTAATGGCAAAGGCATTATGAATCCGCTTTTGATCGGATTTTATCACTTTTATTTAATTAAACTAATACAATAATTATAACGAATAAAGGTGACGCGACGAAAATTAAAAAGTCGTTTTATTAAGTGTAGTGCTCACAAAAATAATAGGACATTATTAATTAAAAGCGTTATATTTTGTGTAAAGACGGTTTTACATTACAACTCAATTAATACAACAATGGATGCAGATAGTAATTTAAACAAAGAGATCTCACACTCCCATACAGACCACCATCAACTCACACTTAAATTAGCGAGTCAGTATCTCCCCTCATCAACACCATACAATATAATAATTAAAATAACACGGAAACGGATATTAAGCCCTTCGTGTAAACAATTGATAAGGTCGAGTGCACACTGACGAGACCTTGGGGCCCTCGTATTATGTGAACAAGGCCTTATTTTGGTACCTATGGTAAATGTTTGTTGTGAACTATTTAGTTGGTACTTTGTAGGGAAGTGAAAAACACCCAAGGGCATACGTTTTTTATTTATGAGTCACGTAATGAAGTACTATGAACTAGTAGCCCGTTGGCTTGGAGGTCACATGAAATCCTAGAGTCGATTTCCAGGTTAAAAAAGGTGATGTTTTTTACTGACTGATTCTGACAAAACTCTCTGGTCAAGTGGTCGCAAGAGTGGCTGATAACCACGAGATCCGATGTTCAATTCCCTGGTTAGAGTTACTGTTTCATTTCAATAGCATAAGTGACGTGAGTAGAATGGGAGGTTTCCTGTTGAGCCGGGACTTGGTGGTGCACATCGTGGCAGGACAGCCACCAACATTTTGCACCATCAACAGGGAGTCCAACATTGACCTCTCGAGATCAATGTTATTGATTAAGAGATTCCTAATTACAAAGCATACTTGATTACAAAACGACAAGTTCAAATAATACTTATACATAATAAATATATAAACATTACATTACATTATCATTTCCATATTTATGTTTCCTTTCTCATTTCCATCTGCACTACTTAAAAAAAATAACATAATAAGTACTTTATCTTCCCTCTGATCCTCGAAAATCCTCGGAATTTTCCTCAAACAACATCTGCAAATGATATTAAATAGATACGGGGATATAATTGGTGTCCACTTACTAGGATTTATGTAATCATATTCTTCCGTGATTGCTCCTTTGGAGGAATGGCGGCCATTTTGATAATGTCCCTGGGCCCTGATGACATTTTTAAGGTAAAGATGCATATTACATTAGGTAATATGCATCTTTACCTTAAAAATGTCAACAACTTGAAATTTTTAGTAGCAGTTAAAAAGCGATGGTGGGTGATGAAAGTTATCAGTCGAGGTTTGGGTTTATAGGCTGGAAAATAGGTCAGATGAAATTTATTAAAAGTGGTTTTTGTTGGTATTATTTTAGATATGCTGACATTTGATGAAAGATATTTTTTATTCGAGCTATCACAGTGCCGGAATTTAGAATAATGTACGTACTATCGCGGACACGAACGGTGCACCACTTTGCGATCAAAATGCTTTGAACGATGCTACGTGCGTGGAGGCGGGGCTAGCGCTACGTTCGCACGCTGGGTGCAGGCGATTCTAACCTTAAGAATGGTGCACCGGCTTTGTCCACGATAGTACGTACAGGTAAGGTTGCCAGATGCGTAAATGTTTAGGTACTCATTTAGTCTTTTAGTTTAGGTATTTACTTGTTTCCTTCCATCTCGCCCATGATATATGTATTTCTGTGAAAAACGAATAGTTTTTTTTAAGATTTTTTTTTTCAAAATTTCTTATTATATTTAATAAGCTAACATGTGCTAAAAAAAATCACAAAAATGTAAAGAATAAATAATTATTAACTTTTATTTAACGACCGCAAAACTAACTTTCTCTTAAAGCATATTTTCTGATTTCCGTGGGAATTCATAGGTTTTTCTATTAACTATAAGTAAGAACCTGATTATTTCGCTTCGGGGAGATGTTTTACAAATATGATTTAAAAAAATACTAACATATCTGAAAATTTTCAGTGGTCCTAAAAGGGTTTCGTGTTAATGATGTGGGATTCTATCTTCTTAAACTTAACCCTTACTTGGGAAGCAAGCATTAATTATGACTCATGAAATTCTAACCGTTTAATAAAAATCTGCTAAATTTAAGCTACAAAAATTACCTATCTGCCTTAACTGTATTTTACCCTACACCGGAATGAGAGTGCTCCCCTTCACTGGAAAAGTTGTCCGTATCTTTAATTAGTGAAATATGCTAAATAGTCCCTATTGACCCCATTCGACCTTTATAAAGCCTCTAAAACTCCAAAGTGCTCACTTTACGGGAATCCAAATAAACTTTTACGAAGTTTTTTTTAATGATATTTTTTTTACAATTTGTTTTTTTACAACTTCGTAGCTACGTGTCGTGATAAAGAATTCTTGGATTTCAGAGCTTTTATTTTTAATAAAAGAAGGGTGTTTTTGTAATTAGTGTAGGGTTAGCAGTGTAAGTGGTGTTAGGGTTGATTTTAGAAATATGAAGACAACCACCAGGCTTTATCCAATGTATATGAAATATACATTCTAGATTTTCGTTTGCACAAGGTGGAAAAGTTTGCACAAGCAGTAAATCTGCTGAATCTGTCACATTTTAATTGTTGTCAATATAGGCCGCCAAAGCAACTGTATTGCTTTGGCGGCCTTGTAATGGGAGGAGAGGAGAGGCGAAGGGTGTACAATAAAGTGGGAGAGAGGAGGAGCCTCTTGCTGACCGTACGAATAAATCAGTATCGCATATACCTGCTATTTCACGGTGATATAGGTAGAGAGTATTACCGCGCTCGAGCCGGCGTATTGGAGCTGATATCAGCAGGACTCACACAGTGAAAAAGAAAAAAAAAAGTTAGAAAACTCTTATTATGTAGGCACGTTTTTGTATTCAATACTCATTGGCTACGAAAATATGCCAGAAACATTAAATACTGCCACCAATCTCATTATAAGCAGACAGCCAGGCAGACGGTGGTTTTATTGTCTGAATAAAAGTTTTGGCCTAAAAACAAGTCTAGATTTACATTGCAGATGACAGCTGAATTACTGAACTAGATAGTTTACTGAATGGGGAGAGTGGGGCGGGGTAAAATGAACTGAGTGTCATGTTTCAGGCAAAAATTTAATCATAATTTTTGTGAGTTACGCAATTCTTCTAATTCTTTTGACAATTTATTCACACACACATTCGGTACATACCTTTTGTTGTAATCTGTAGTAGTATTTTAAAACGATATTACGTTAACACTACTTTTTTTTTTACATAAATATAAGCATTTATAAGGTAGTTGGGCTTGTACTGATGTTAGGTACTGGGCACAACGCTGGGTGCCTCGTTAGTAATTTTCATGAAAAACAGTTTCTAATAAATATCTGCACCACCACAAGAGTCGTTCAGGCGTTCTCTCCAAGCCGCTGCAGTGTGTGTAAATAATTGTCAGGGTTTTCGTTCCAATGTCGACAATCCGACACGTGAGTTCAACGTTCTCTGACATAAAGCATTATTAATGGATCTTTTGTACAACAATGTAAACCTTGAATTGCGTCCAATCTCAAATGCACGCATTGTTACGCTGAGAAATCTTTATGATGTTAAATTAAAAGGTTTGTTTCACAATGTATTCTGTCACCGACCATTATGTAGAAATACATTTCTTCATAATTTAATGAAGTGAGAATAAGACTAAGTAATCAATTAATTGTCACCTTCTCCGTGCTTTAGGCCGGCCTCGTCTTGTTGGAAAGCAGCAGTGTGGCTAACTACCGGGAAAAATACCTCAGATCGTTGGAAACGCTCCGAAAAGCCACCACCAACATAAGGACCCTGGGGGAATTTATGACGGATCTGAGCTGGACGCAAAACAGGTGCAAAAAGACGTCAATTTGTGGAGACTGCCAACGATGGGAGAGGATGATAATGAGGATAAAACAAGTGGAGGGATCAGGAAGATTTAGTCATCCGTCGATTGAGTTGAAGTGATCAGTATTAGAATATTTTTTCTTTGTTGTATGGTAGATCAACAATCTAGTTCCAGAGTTTAAACCCCCGGGCCTCTGATGAAGTTGAAATATTTCTTATGTATGTAGCCTTCCCTACGATATTATTTGTTTCTTAAACTCGGTACAGAAAATCGAATGAACAAAACCCCGATACCTACACTTTGGGCCAAAATCTATAGCATTGACAATTATTATTTAAATAAAACTTAAACTCTCACTAGACATTTTAAAAATGTTTAAAAAGCGTTATTTAGTAAGTCATATCTAAATAAATGCTCTATTTATTAATCTATGAAAATAACGAACAAATTACTTTTTAAGAAATATGAACACTATTCAAACAACCCCGCTCTACTCTTTACTCACGTACGGTCAGCTACAAATATCTGTGATATAAAAATTCTAGGTCGTTGCGTGTACCGTCTGCAGAAACATCGCTACTTATTGTTACAACTGTACACGTGTGATATCATAGACTAAACTGCGAAGTTGTAGAGCTACAGTTTGGAGGTTTTATGCCTAATTTGTGGATTCCTCTGTGAATGAATCGTAAATCTGTTTTATAACAAAATCAATGTTACTGTGGGGAATTGTCGATAGAAATAACGATAAAATCCTGTAAAAATGTTTTTAACCGACTTCAAAAAAGGAGGAGGTTCTCAATTCGATTGAATGTTTTGTACAATCCGTTGTTTTTTTAAATCCTGTGATTTTATTTTGATATGAGGATGTGAATTATGATTTTATAGGTTGTTTTCGTCCATTTTGTCCTGTAGTCTGAAATGTACTAGTATTATCTTTAAAAATATCTTTATGCCATCTCAATATCGCTCCAAGGTTTGCTGGTAAAAAACTCAGATTTGAGTTAAGCTCACCTTTGTACATGTACAGTAATAATTCTCTATGTGTTTTTCTGTGTACAATAAAGAATTCAGAATAATATAAAAATAAAGTTTAATTAAGCCTAATTTGGTTAAAAAAGAAGAAAATATAATTATTTAATAAGAAAATTTGAATTTTTTTTTTTCAAATTTTCTTATTAAATAATTATATTTAATAAGCTATCATGTGCTATAACATGTAAAAAATTCACAAAAAAATATTAAGAAAATATACTTAAAATAGCACCTAGATACTTATTATAATGAAAGTTATCTTTTAACAAGATTGCAGTTAACCAATTAACCTTTACATCTAACTTAATTACCTATCTCCTATTAATTAATTAAGCTATTAAATCAAGTAGTCAACTAACATTTTCCCAATATCACTTATAAAGTAGCCACAGGAAATGACGACAGATAAACTTTCAAACATAGGTAGCTAGTCTGTCTGTTTGTCAATAAAACATAAATCTTGTTTAGTAAAAGGTTTCAAGTACCATTTAATGACACAGTGTAGAAAATGTAGCTGAACCAGTCTCTACAACACTAGTTGTGACGTAAACACACACATCTATATGACTCTGACAGTGGTTCTAAGCAGAATTTGTGCTTATTCCAACTCTACGAGTATATTCAAGTTAAAAAAACATCTTACTATAGAAACCCCATTGTTTATAGTTACCGTTCCCATCAATTCATTTTTTCACAGTTTACCTTTCCTTACAGTTCTTCTCATTCAGTATGGGAAGGTGAATTTTGTCATCGTCAAACAAATTAATAAACCAGCCTGTTACTGTCCCAGTGTAGAGCAAAGGCCTCTTCTCATACAGAGAAGGATTAAACATTAATAATTATTATCATAAACTTGAATTAAACCTAAATTCTTCTTCTTCTTCTTATCGTATGGTTGATGAACAACCTGGTGTCAGAGTTTAAACCACCCGAAGATCTCTGGCATGGCTTTACACACCATTAAAAAATCTCTCAGGTGTGCTGGTTTCATCACGACGTTTTCCTTCACCATTTTTAGCAACTGATAATTAATTTATAATAAGCAAATAACTTACGAAAAGTCAGAAGTGATCAAACTTTGGGATCGAACTCGAGACCTCCGACTTGTCAGTCGACGTTCATACCACTAGGTATAATCCATATTGTTGAGGGATATGAACAAAGTCATCCTGAAAGTTTGTGCACATTTAAAAAAAAAACAATCTAAGATAACTGTCCCTGGTACCTACCAAATAATAAATTAATATTTTACACATACAACGTGTTGAGTTACCAAAACAAGAAGAAACATGTTCAAGTCATAATCAATATTTAATAAAAATGCAAATGTAGGACATAATCCGACAATTTATTGTATAAGTATGTTAATAATTGTGTGCAACCGTTGGCAAACATGGACCACAGAAGAGAAAAGTATAAAAAGTCCACGGAATAATATAAGATACAAGTTTAAAGACTTGTTTCCTTAAGGTTTAATGTCCTATCTCTACGGAGATTAGCCAACTATGCAGAAGATATTAAAGTGACTAAAGTGCACAAGTCAACTGTGCAAACACAAGTGCACTCTCCATTCTTTCACTCTCATAGTCCGATGGGAGAGAGTGCACCTGTGTTTGCGCTTACACTTGTGGACTATAATATCTCCTGCGTCGGGCTTATCTCTGTTGAGATTGGCCGTTGTGACCGAAATTCGGTCAGTAGGTGATTATTAGTAGGTCTTTTTACCTGTGAACCTTCTTTCTCAACTGTCTGTAGTCATACGACCGGTATGGACATGGGGCTTCCTACATTATATTTTGGGACCATAGAATTAATTGTGGTATATTTAGACAAACCTGTTATTTTTATGGTCGCTCGTGGCGCCTGTTGGTGTGGTCCCAACTGGGTTAACTATTCTTCGACAGCGCTGCCGAAGACGGGAAGGTGTTCATAACTGTCAATGTACTTTTTTAAAATTTTCCATTTGAAAATGAGCGATCGAGCGATCTGTCAAACCTCTAAAATGTTTCAGCGATTAAAATTAAAATTGCGAGAGAAAAATAAATATTGATTAAAAGATGTAATTTAAAAATATTATGGAATTTTGAATGCATTAATTTAATTAATATTTCTAGTATTGGGCAAATTTGAACGCAGCTTAGGTGCGCTCATACGGAGACTTGTTTGTTTCTTTTCTTCTTTATCGTATGGTCTCCCTATGCCTCTGACATGGCTTTACACACGATGTTTTCCCCTCACCGTTTTATCAAGCGATAATTAATTTCTAAAGCGCTCATGAATCCCAAAAGTCAGAGGTTTGCAGCCTGCTTGGATTGGTCGAAATGAACCGTTCGAAGCCAAGCATACTACCAGGAACCCAAAGAATTGAATTGAGAGAAAATCAATAAACATTTTTATAGCTTTATTGGATATTGTAGAGAATGGACAGATATTGTTGGGTCGATAATATGTTTCAGCTTGGTTCACATGCTGCTTAAAGAATTTTGTGATAATTGTATCGAAAAAAATTAAAATCCGTTCAAATCCGGCAAAATATCCAGGCTTACGTAAGGTTCAGACATATACACAGTATAATTTAGATTAATAATTCAAAATGTTATAGTGTCCTAGCAGACTTTATGTTTGAAAACATACCAAAACAATTTGAACATGACTGATAAATATGAATATTAATAAGATTTAACAGGTACATTTTTATAATTATCATCTTATCGTGAACAAAGATGTAAGATTGATTTAGTACGAGTATGTATCTGGCAAAATTCTAAATGTAGCCCGTGGACTATAAGATTCTGGAAATTGACATAGTACCTAATTGTGTTTACATACCAAGTTGATAATAATATGATTTAAAATAAGCGGTTGCTTAATGATAGTTTTGCTTAAACAGATTATTCGAGTTTCCGAAGTGAATGTATCAAAGAACTAACTCCTTTTTATTTTGTTGTCCCATATTATTAATAATAAGTATCTCTATACCAGGCGATTGACCATATCCTATGTATATCGCTTAGTATAAAAAATTAATCACTAGAGAATATAAACAATAGACACTACGGTCTACTGGAATAGTCTACCGATATGCAGGTACAGGTAGAACTAGCAAAAAGACCGGAGCGTGTATGGCTATAATAGGGACTTAATATTTCTCAAGATTGGATTTGTTTAGACCATAGATAAGAAAAAAAGCCAACCTTTATTAATAGAGGGGCTCTAGAAGAAAAATCTCAGTTTAATTATAGCGGCATATAAACCCCGCTTAACATCTACACGTAAAAAGTGGTTTAAGCAGTCCGTAGGTAAAAATGTCATAAAGTTTTACGACTCCGTGTCTCGTAGGCTTTCTAATGGCGGAAACTACATTAAGATTGTCTCTATGGCGGTCGTGATAAATCAAATATAGAAGTATGTTTCATATGATAATAATGTTTTGATAGAGAGACTGGCCGCTACCTGAGATCGTTGATAAAGTGGAATTTCTCGAACTGTGGTTAGATTTTTGATCGGTGTTCTTTGAAAAAGGTAGGAGTTAAGTGTTTTGATACAGGGAGAGAATATTGAGATGTATAAAATATCTAGAAAACACCAATAGATATAGTTCTAATTGTATTTTGGAATAATAATTGTATTTGCGGAGATATTCTAACTCTCTAACCCTTTTTTTTGTGTCCGGGGGGAGTAAAAATGCGTACCGCATACCGCATGCGAGGACGTACGGTTATGTGGGGCTCGCACCCACTAATAACGTCTCCCCCTGCGTGTTCCTCGCACTGTATCGGACGGGGCTGGGTACTGCTAGCGCGCTTCGCATCCCAGTGCCTGAATGAAAAGGAGTAAGGAGAATGCCAGACAAGTAAAAAAATATATGAATTTAGTGAACGAAAAAGATCTATATTAAAAAATAAATATTAGGTAAAATACTTGTATCTCTTCTCTGTTAATCTTTGATCTGATTTGATCCAGATCACCGCATCGATATAGGTCAGTCTCGCGCGCGTGCGCATCCGATATTACACTTACGATGCCCCACTTGGAACGAAGCGAAACGTATTATTTCTATTTTATAATAACTAATGGGTTCCGTTAAAATCAGCTTTTTCCTCTGAGCTTTGAATTAAATGAAAAATTAAATGCTATTAATTCGTGCTATAAGTATTATCTTCTCGTTGACATGTCAAATAGTTTTACAAGTCTTTACTGACAGGCGCAATATTTTTTAACCTGAACATAGATAATTATATTGATTTGTAATATGTATGTTACGGTCTTGTAATGTTTTAGAAAAAAAATTAAGATATTGAAAAAGAGATAGGACTCGAGCGGGATACAAGACCCGCGACACTTGCCATAGTTTGGCAATTGCTCTTACTAGCTATTGTATCGCTGCTAGCACCAAGTCCCTTTTTTACATCGACACAATAAAACTTTAAATTTTATTTGTTCTACAATTACACATTTAATTGTATTTAGCAAACAAGCTGAAGGATTATAGCAGTTTCTTTCCACTCACCTCATGTTTAAAAAAAGTGGTTCCGAGCTAAGATTTTTTCCTGAATCATGGACACCATTTACAGAAATTATTTCAGATGCACAACAGAGCAGCACAAATGATGGTTGCAGCACAGATGGACCGGCTCAACTGCAGAAGTACCATTCTCCCACAGAACATAATAACGACTAAAACATGAAGTGATAACCAGGATATATAACTATAAACTCATCATCATCATTATCAGCCTGTATTTGTCCACTACTGAACATAAACCTCTCCCAATGCGCGCCACTGTTGTGCGCTCATAGTGGCGATCGCAGTAGCAGAAAATTGCTTTACACAGAAGGATGCTGCTGCCCATCCTCCGAATCTTTTCCTTTGTTTTCGCTACTTACAGCACCCGTGTGACGACTAGGGGTGGTTCTATTCTTAGGCTGGTTGCCATTTTGTGACGTCATAGCCTGAATGCATAAACTGAATGTTGCGGATATATTCGAAAGAACTAAATCCTCAAATGAAGACATGCCCACTAACGAATAGGTGTTGTTCATTTTAGATCTTTTCCTGATATTCTAGGTTAGGCAAAATTATATAACTGTTAAAATGCCTAAAAATACGTACGTACGTTTGTTTTTCCCCAATACAAGGCTATGACGCATTCCTCATGACTACCGGTGACAACCAGGAATTGACCGTGAACATATTTTTACAGTTCGGTTAAAAATAATCGAGAAAATTCGATGAAAGTTTAGATGATCGTTTCACCTGTGATGTAATAATTAAAATGGTTTCGGGATTAATATTGACAAACTTTCGCTAAAGTTTCTGTTAGAGTTTATTTTTTAACAGGAGGGTGTTAGCGTGTGTATCTGTGCATGTTTTTCGTGGCATCGGCTCCCAAACTGATGTACCGATTTTGATTTATTATTTATTTATATAGACTCACGCCTGTATTCCCCAGAGGCATTAGGCAGAGGTGTGCAGTACACCCACATTTCACCGGCTATGTTATAAGTCCCATGTAATAGGGGCGAGCCTATTGCCATTAACCGGGCACAGTTCCAGACTCCATGCTGCTACGATTTTGATTTAGTTTTTATTATTTGAAAGGTGACTTGATCATGTGTTCTTAGCTTATTTTTTTTGTGTCAGGCGTTTTTACTGCAATAAGTGGCTTTACCAGTAGTAGTTTAGTTTACGCCTCTATATGTAGTTTTTCTAAATCCATCTGAGACCTCTGAATTGACAGTCGAATGGTCATAATATCCTAGGAGGTTACATCAATACCAAAGTCAGGAAGATTACATTCATTTTTAAATGAATTCACCTTTTATTTCAGACATACAACATTTCTTTATAGATATGTCCATTATTCATTGATTTTATATCTTCAATGTGCGAGAGCGAGTTCGAGCCTTAATCGAAATATACCTAGAACCTTCCAACTGGATAAACTGTCAGATAAAAATAGAATAAATGAATTTGCATGCAAAACTGCGCTTTCAACTACTTTATTGGAGGAAAACTGATCGTATTTAAATAAGATTAGCATATTCTCATTGAGTCTAAGTTACGTGAAGACTGAGACTAGAATTCTCGATCTTAATATAAAGATATATCAAGTTGTTAATCCAACAAATTAAATTAGCTTATGCGCCCTTTAAAAGCTTTTTTAATGATTGCATATTGTTAAAAAAAATAGGTACGTGATTGATTTTTGTAAAAGATTTTTAAATACATGACACGACAAAAATAATTGATAAAGCTGAAATTAAGAGCATTAGAAATGTAAAAAGAAAGAGATAAAAGCTAATATAGTCTCAAACTCGCGAACACTCAACATATTGAAACAACTTTTTAACGGATATAATTCGCGTTTTTATTTTGATAATACAATCCTGACGTTTCGAGTACTTTGCAGCACTCGTGGTCGCAGGCAGACTATCCTCTTCTCTCTCATCTTATCCTCTTCTCTTCTCAGGATAATAACTATCCTCTTCTCGTAAAGTGAATCACTAAGATTTATATGAAGTGTTAACAATAATTCAAATTCGATGTTACACAACAATGACGTAATTTTTTGATAGTGCATGCCGTCTCTGTCTAGAAGGGAATGTCAAAGATAAGAGAGTATCAGTGTAACTATTACAAATTAATTTTCACTTGCTCCGTGCTCCGGAAAGCTCGTTAAGCTGTTGGCACGGTTGTCATGAACATCTTTGACAGTAGATATGGCGTCAGTACCTATAAGTTAATATTTTTTAATATATCAGTAAATCATAATAACTAAAACAATTTTTTAACGGATTTTCATCTCGTCACTTAGTCAAGCTCTCAAACGTTTGTATTTGACGAAAATCCGTTAAAAATTGTTTTATTATGTGCAGTGCTCGCGAAAACCTAAAACATTATCAGTAAATCATTTTTGATTCATATTTGTTGACGGATTGGTTAACTTTCAAGTCTTTCAACAACCTTTGATAAAAGTGTGGTCTATTCTACGAAACAATTTATATTCTAGAAACATCTTTGATCTGATAGAGTGAGAACTATCTATTTTATGGACGTTGTACAGATACTCGTAGATATAAGTGTTTAGTACGGCTGACGTAGAAAGTGTGAATAATTTATATGTTTTGTATGTAGCACTTTTCCTGCTTTTTATTATTAGATGAGACACAGAGTAGGCGGGAATGGAGTGCACATGTTTCAATGATTCTTTGTATCGTGCTGGCTGTCACCAGAGAATTCATCTTGACTCAGCGAAAGGGCTTTCTATAAATGTTTTTTTTAGGATCGGTTCAGTTATTACTTTGTTACAGATATTACAGAGAAAAAAAGCAAACAAATTTTACCTCTTTTATTATAAAAGATGACTGTATGACAAACGAGTTCGTTAGTTTTTTGGAAATAGTAAACGTTATTATTTTAGGGAATTGTTTTTCTTATGAAATAAATACTTCGATCTAAAAGCTAGTATTTAAAATAGTAATTTTGTAGTAGGTACTACATTAGGTATTTCATAAATTTTACAAGCATTGGGTATTCAGGAAATATTGAAGCATGTTATGAAGGAGATATTGAAATATTGGTGCAGACAGTTATAAAACCGTCTTAACTGAAGTAAAATAATCCTTACCGTCAAACTCAACGTTAGTTTGTGATGGATCTTTGATTTATTAACTAAAAGCCAGTAACATTCCATTTCTTACTTCTCCATGGAACTGACCTGCTGTGACACTCTCCTTCAAGGCTGTTTTAAATATAATGGTAAGATTGTATCTATCCGCAATCCAGAGCAGGACATTGGCCCTTCTTAAATCTGTTGAAAACATCGTTGAAATGTTTTAATTTTACGGTCTGAGATTTCATAACAGAATAATATAATGTGATCTTCGTAGATAGATATATATTTGTCATTGTCTTCATAGATGTCTTGTGTAGTCTTAAGATAGTCTAGTCTATTTGCCAGGCTTTTCCTGCAACTGTATCTACAATATTTCGAGTTATTTAGGTAGTAGCCTACGTAAAAAAAGGTACCAGCATCACTTTGTGGAAATTTAGTTAATTAGTTTTTGCAGCGATATTTTAGCGATAATTAATACTACTTGTTTTTTGTACTTTCAAGTAGATTTTGTTGTAATCCGGGCTATTAACTTTCTTTATGTCAAGTTTCATTTAAATCCGTTCAGCTGTAATTGAAAGAGAAACATAATTAATTAACTCTAATAAAAAAAACTGAAAAGAAAAAAACTCATAAACTACTCCAAACTCTGAACTTCATAAATTATAAATCTCAATCTTGTTAATTGTCAATTAAGTAATTAAGTAATTGTCAATTAAGTAATTTTGAAGTTCAAGTAATAAAATAAAGTGAAATAATAATTAAAATTGTAATCAACGTTATTAAATAAAGTTTCACTGTAAATCAATAATTATATTAAATTAGTAAGATTATAATTATGGAAACCTCTAAAAGTACCATCAATAACAAGTTGTCGTCAATAGTCTTACTAATTACCCATTCATAGACAACACACATATAAACAACATACGCATGTCGATCACTTAGAAAAAGTTACAATAAAGGCTGATTTAAAAAGACAGTTCTACAATTAAAGGTGCGCCCACACAAATGTTATTTATTTCTGGTAAATTAAAAAAACTAGCAATGATAATGGCCGAGAAATATGCTGACGATATAAAACGATAGTTTTGACAGAACTACTACCAGTTGCAAAGTTGGATTAAGATCTGTGTTAACGTGTAATACGTGTCGAAGGTTTTACGATTTGATGACTGATAATCAGAATATCGACGGTACCTATGGCCTGGAATATTCAAATTGGCCGTAGACCTATGTGAGCTTGCCTTAAATTCTTTAGCTTCTAGGTCTGTCTGTTTGTTTGTTATTTAAAACCTTTGAAACCATAACTTAACATTTGGCTTGCAGAGATTTTTTTCCAAAAATATTTTTTTGCTCTATCACTAATCTACAAAATGTATATTATCTGAAAATATGTATCGAAGGGGTTATCTCAAGATTTACTAAACTGATTTAAAAATATATAGGTACATCACTAGTAGAAAGTTATACTATTCATGATCATGAGTAATATTAATTCCAAATACATGCGGGTGAAGTCGCGGGCGGCAGTAGTATAAAACTATCGACAAAATAGTTACTTAATAGAAAGTTCCTAAAAGTGCGTTACCCATATTTAAAAGTTAAATTGTTTTTGTGTGTCGTTGTCTGTAACAGATGAATAAATTACGATAGAACTTTTTGTACGAAATAAAGTATTAGTGCCTGAATTTCCTCTATGGAAATAAAAATAAAAAGCAAGGTGGAAATAACAGCTAAACCTTTATTTATTTTACTCTTTATTGTACACCAAAAGTAAACAAAAAGAACATATATTATCTAAAATGAAACCTTTATGATATAAGGTGACCCTGTGGTCATTATGGAGCTTTGATTCTGTGATTATTCACAGATAATGAAACACAAAATTACATATTGGTTAACCTGGAATTCAAACTAGTCTTTGGGCTCAGACAAAAAGTCATAACGACTAGACAAACAAACTTTGACTATTCTCAAACTCATTAAGAAATTAATAAATTGTACAAAGTTATTCCATAAAAGTCTCCGAGGTGATGTATAAGCGCCCTTACTCGCGTTAATGGTTGTCAAGTGTGTAATGCTCGTAAATGAGGTAGTTTGGTTGTTTCAGTTGTTCCAGTGTTTAAGTGTTGTCTCAGCTGTCGGAGTGAACCGCGAACGAGGAGTTTACGAGCTCTCTATATCTGTGTCAATCTCAAAATAGGAATACTGACATAAGTGTACGTATTAAAGTTTTGATACATTGTGTTCTAGTACGTACAGAAGATTTTAGAGAGAAAAAAAAAAAAATTGTGAAAAATAATATCTTTGAAACATGACACGATACATACATGACGTTTGTTAACTATACGATAAAGAAAGAATACTATGTAATTACTCAATTACAATAAAATTTCCTTTAAATTTATTACGAGCATAAGATGGCCGTAATGTGTTTCTTAAAAGCAATTTTAAGTATAACATAGAATATTCTGTATTGTCTATGCCAGAGAGCCCTTGATTCCCAAACATTTCCTTTTATTAAAAAGCACCTCTCATTAAAAATATATCGTCTAAAAGCGTCCGTTGAAATTCTTAAAAGGTATTTCTTCAGTTTATTTTGCGTGGGAGGGTAGGCAGCTGTCATGAAACGTTACAGATAAAAAATTCTTACATTCTTAAATATTATAAGCTTTGAAATAACCTTCTGTATTAATAACTTCATTGATATCTTTGAGTATTTTAAGATACAGTTTTATTTTCTAGTATTTATTTAATTGTATACTGAATAGTTTTTGACGTAATCATGAAAAAAACACGTCGGTTTCACAGTGATTAAGAAAGTTGAGTGATTAAAAATTTGTGAAGTGAAACTTTCACTTTTTTTTACTTCAACAGTATCTAGGTACTACTTACATTTTTTAAGCAAGGATTATAATGTTTCAGATTAGCACAGTGGTACGACACTCATCGAGACTCAAGAAAGTTATTTTAGTTATAAATGTCTTGAATACTGAAGGTAAGTTAACTAGAAAATTATTGAAAGGGTAGCAAAATTCATTTCAAAGCAAAAGGAAAACAGAATAATGCTGCGATAGCAAAAGTGCAACAAAAGGATTTCCAATCAATCATTTAATTCAATTTTAGTTAGAATAGGTTATTTGATATATATACCTATGGCGGGTGGTGCCAGCAGTGGCCAGACACAGGGTGCAAACCCTGGAGGAGCGCAGATTTGAGCAGACCAGTACCGAGTTTCGGGTCAAACATTGGCACAGTTATAGAATCTCGCATCGGAAGCATAAAAGCTACTAATGGCGGGGGGTGAGTTTATCCAAGAGGTAAGCCGCAGCCAACTTGCTGACTGACTCGTTGGTCTAGTGGAACGCGGCTGCTGAGCTCGAGGTCCTGCAATGGGTTCGATCCCCGCATCGGGTAGGTGTTGTTGGATTTTCCCATTAGGAAATTCTCAGTAGTAGCATGGAGTCTGGAATTGTGACCGGTTAATGGCAATAGGCTCAACCCCTATTACATTGGACTTGTAACATAGCCGGTGAAGCGTGGGTGTACTGCCTACCCTCTTTGTTGTGTTGTGTCTTGTTATGTTATAACAATAAAAAAAAATGTCAATTGGTTGTGCCTTCCTACCTCGTAGTTATCATTGGCTATCTATATTACTGGCATAAAATTACCTATGTTGGATTTTTTTTTTAAATCCTTGCCTACTTTTAATCGTTTATTTATGTTTTTTTTTTCGTTTTAAAAAATTGAATGTGATAAAGTTACTTCAGGTACACTTTGAAATTGGAACTCAAGTTTTCTCAACATATTTTTTTCAGCATTTTCTTGACCATCCGTGCCGCGCCGCTCAATACGAAGGGGTTGTTGACCCTAGCTAATGACGTCAGCAGTCCACGTGAGCGCCCCATTACTGACTCTGTCGGTGACATTTCACGATATTGTCCACTACGCTTTGTATATTATTCAGACGTTTTTATGAAAGTAGAACGTTTCGTAATCGTGTTTTTTTTAACATAGTAAAAGTAATGAAGCTTTGGTTTGTTTCAGTTTAGGTTTTAGTTGGGTGTAAAGCACTGATAGCCTAGATGTATGACCGTCGACTGACAAGTCAGAGGTCTCGAATTCGATTCCAAGGCGCGCACCTCTGTCTTTTCGTAAGTTATGTGCGTATTATAAATTAATTATTAGTTGCTAAAACGGAGAGGCAAAACATCGCGACGAAACCAGCACACCTGAGAGATATTTCAAGGGTGTGTAAAGCCGTATCATAGGCCTAAGGGCGGTTTAAACTCTGACACCAGGTTGTTCATCAACCATACGATAAGAAGAAGAAGTTGGGTTTAAGTTTTTTAAGTTATAAGAGACGGTTATTGGGAGGATTGGCTGCAGAAAGCTAACAAAGGAGAGGAGTGGAAGGAAGTTAGACTTTTGTCCTGGGACGATAGCGTATAATAATAATAAGTACCGGTAGCTTGGCCCCTGTTCCCGATACTGTTCGATAATACCCTATATGTATTTGTTATTCATGTAGTGTATTTAAAAATGTACTTTATGATGTCTTTTAAAGAAGTAAATGGAATTAAAATAATAGCTATATATCAGGAGAACTGGTGTCCTATCTCACATAGTAAGATTAAATTCTCAAAGAGGCCTTTGTCTGTTTGACCAGTGTCCCCAGGTAAGCCCTCCAAAGGACCGGGCCTCTTTTGTAGAGAGCCGATAGGTAAGTACTTATAATAATAAACTAGAGGTTGCCTAGTGGCCGAAATTCAACCGTTTTTGTAAATAATAACTAAAGCTATATTATTAAATATAAATAGCTATTAAAAAAAACAAATCGATTCACAAACAAAAGAAAAAATGGTAATCTTCGATATTTGAAAAAAGAAATGTCCTGACTCATCACTGCCCAGTCCAAACCGCTTGAGCAGTTGAAATTTTGACATGTTATGACACATGACAATGATTTTGTGAAACTTAACCTCCAAGGGGAGATAGAAGGTGGCAAAGTTTGTAGGTGATTTTTATATTTTTTATTGGATTTACTTGAAACTTGGTTTAAATAATATTCCATAAAATTTATGAAACACGTATTTTAGGGTTTTTCAAAATTCAAACTCTAAGGGAAGATATGGGTTGATAACATTTGTATGGGATTTTTTTCCCCTGAAGTCTATGCAGACAAGTCGTGGGAGAAGCTAGTAAACTATATTGATGATATAAGAGATTTGAACAACTCATCAGTTTTAAGATAGATGGCACCCGACGTCTTTTATTTTGAAGACACCTGTTACTCTTTGTATAAATAGTTATATCTCTTGACTATGTTAAATAACCCATAACTTTATGGTGCTCCGCATGGGATGGGACAGAAACTATTTAATTTCATATTATGTGCCGTGTCAAATTATTCTAAGAACTATCTATTAAAATAATCTGTTGACGAACGTCTTAATGTTTGTTATTTCTTATTTCAAAAACAAAAAACTGTTTTAAAAAGAAAATAATGTTCTTAAAAATATATGAAGTTTTATCTTTCTTAAATTGCATAACGAACAACAGTTAAATATTATTATAATAGTCTAAAGGTGCTTTTACACCGGCGAAACAAGACGAGGTTTAGATGGGACAGAATTGAAATTTGGCCCGTTCATGTCCTCCACAAATTCCCGACTCGCACATCCTCGCCAATCCAAACATTTGCGCTGTAAATAGATGTGTTAGGAGAGAACTAAAATTTTAGTACTAAAAGTATAATTATTGTCAATTCCCGCTTCGCCTTGTTTTGCTGGTGAAAAATCACCTTGATTTCCAACTGACACAAGTAAAATTGTGAAGATTGTGGTCCTAGGCTTAATTTCAAAATTGTAGATGTTATTATCCTAAATCAACAGAAATAAAAATCAATTGGCACAAATGTTTATCCGCGCATTTCTTCAAAGCGGCTGGACAGATTTTGATAAAATTTATTTTATGTTTGAGTGGTTCTCTGAATGGTTTATATTTACAATTGGACTCAGTAGGTGGCGCTGGGATCGGATGAAATTAGGTCAGCTAGGATATAATAAAAATCTACTATTAGCCTGGTCAAGTTATTTAATCTTAAATCTAGATTTAAAATAATTCAGCTTATTATTTGAATCTAGGAAAAAAGAACCAGTTTAGTAGTGTAACCATATACATTTCATCACTTCTTATTCCAGAATCTTCTCCACAATAAGATCCAACCAGAAATTAATCGATTTTTTTACCCACTTTCTAACATTCTTGGATATCAGCTGTGAATACATCTGCTTATACCTCATCGTGCAAGCGTGACGATACAGATAAATGTACTAATAATAAATCCTATTAGTGTTTTTTACTTGAAGCAATCTGATAGTACGTAGTACGTGAGATACCGACTTTTTGTGGCTATTCTCGGCCATTGTGGTGACTACAAAGAATCATGTTGTATTTAACTATTGGGTTTAGTTCCTAGTGAATGTGGAAGCAGTAAGATAAGTTTTTTAATAAGTATTAAAATAACGGATTGAATTTAATATTTTGTAGCCGATGGACACCAATAGATTGGTCCAGCAATTTGTTTATAGCTCAGATTGTTTACAATTTGTTTTAGCTCTATCTTATTTAATTGTGTCTTCATTTGTGTCTTTGTCTTAGTTATTGATTTCTTCTTACTTGGTTTCAAGATGTGTGTCAAAAGGCCGTCCAGCTAAATTGGGTTTTTCTGGAGATGTCTGCCAGATGTGGTTTGAGCTGTGATCCTGAAATTCTCTGAACTATTGCCCCAAGGCAAGATGATTCCTAACAACTAAATGAATTGAGAGGAAGGCCATGGCTCAAGAATAGGACTGTCATAAAGAACTGTCTTTGACAGTATAGGGAGGCAGTACCCTCATAATATTCTGACAGCTGATCTTTCTTTACAAAATCGTATCTCTTTCACTTGCGGGGGTGAGATAGGCAGTTGCTCCGTGATATTTAACTTCGTCAATATGGATTTGAAGGCGACCTTTACAAAATTTAAGAATAGTAAGGCTAGGTTAATGATGAGGAACATAATTATAACTTCAGGAGCAAAAGTTGACCACTTGATCTACTGTTATTCCTTCGCTATGTATTCAGCAAGTCACGCCGGGTCCCTTACATCGTGGTCACGTCCTCCCCCCCACCGTGCCACACTAGTGCCCTCAGATGTGGCGCACGCGCCTCTTGGTCCAGTTGACAGCACGTCATCAGAAGTAATATTCTTTTTTGGAAAGGCGCACTTATTACTTACTATTGAAATAATGATACATGATAGCTACCGTGTGCTGTTTGCTGTTTAGCCTTACGACATTGCTACTTCGAATCAATTGATACTTTTGCATTGGTTTGTTTATACCTATGTTTTTGGAAAATTACGTCAGACCCGGTTTGGGAAATAATTCGGTACCTACGTAAAAATTTACAGAAGAAAGGTTCAGAATCTATTTATAACTAAGTTTAATTATTATTGATAGTAATTTAACAGGGGTGTAAAGAAAAAATGTTACGTAATAATTGATATTGAATTGATACGTAGTACGTACACGTCAAGCTATATAGGTAAGACCAGTATGAACTGACCTCGTATTCTATAGGCTCTTTGTACAACAAGATGTCAGCTTATACTGGAAATTTAGCTTGATGTTGTAGCCGTATGTACTCAATGAATTCTGAGAATCTAACTTCACTACAGACTCTTCCCAAATGACATTAATTATAATTTCTAGACACCTTTTTCAATTGCTTACGATTTATTTCTCTTTATAAAAGTTATTAGATAACTTTTACCTTTTAAATTTGACGTTAGAATATTTCTTTTTAAACGTCTATAGCTATGTTAAAATATGTTAGTTTGTGTAAAAGGAAAATTAATTTGATTTACGATCCAGAGATCAACTTATTAATTCAATATTAAAATTATTAAATTTATAAGCCAAAACCACAAGCAATAGCTATTAAAGATATCAATTACAATTAATATATTATATTAATGTAAAGGAAATTTAAATGTATTCATAATTATATAAATGGTAGTTAATTTCAGTGGGGGTCATGATTTACGTGGACTTCGTAATTAAGTTGAAAGGTAAGGAGGTGTGTCGTAATATCTCGTTGAGTGCAAGCGGGAATTAATGCTGTAATTAATTGATATGCCTGTTTTAATAGCGTTTTATACCATGGCGTATGAGGATTGGGATATATTAATGTTATTGGAGAAGAATATACGTAGTTTTAACATAATTGGTTCGTTTTGTGTTAGTTTTTAAGCGGTACTGTTGTCACGAAAAAATAATTCTGAAACTGTTCTCCGACGCGTCCGTTATTAGAGGCCTCTTTGAGTTTTTTTTTTGTTTGAAAAGTATACTCTTCTGGTTCCATATTATTGTCATGATCTGATGATGAACTTCAGAGATCTTTATCGAATGATAGAAAACCTCTCCTCGTAACAACTGATATGTATAATTACTGTAAGCTTGTATGAAGTAGGATGAAGGATGAAGGAAGCAGCAGTAGGAAGGGATTTTCGTACCCGTAACAATTAATTTCTATTTAATAAATTATGTATTTTTAGTAACCGGATTCCAAAAAGTTTAGATCTCTTAATAATAACAGTGAGGAACTCAAAATAAAAATAAAATATCTTTTAACAAAAAAAAAACAAACCAAAGGAGTAGGTATAAGTTTTTTGTTAAAAGATATAATATATTTTTTTTAAACATTTATTTATTAAAAAATAGCAGGATCTTTTGTAGACATGACAATCTCTGAAAAGTCATCGTTTTAAAAGATACCCACAGTGTCCAAACGTTTATTTTACAGCTTGTTTATTTAAATGGCCTCGCATCATACAAGTTAGCTAATGGGAGTTATATGTCGGCAGGGGTACCACCTGCTAGGAAATAATGAATGCACGCGTGTTCCCGTAATGATGGTACAAGGCTACTTTATACTGGTGTTATGCTCGTAAGAATAGCTCGTAGTGCTGTAACTATGTTGTTTTTAATTAAAATGAATTTGGAAGTCTGTTTGTCTTTACAAATAGGGTAGGAAACAAGCA
This sequence comes from Protodeltote pygarga, assembly GCA_936450705.2. Lineage (NCBI taxonomy): Eukaryota > Metazoa > Arthropoda > Insecta > Lepidoptera > Noctuidae > Protodeltote > Protodeltote pygarga. Next base: position 583,868 of record OW388264.2, on the reverse strand, counting down.
TAAGATCCGCCTGATGGTTATAAGTGGTTGTAGTGACCCATAGACGCTTGTAATACCAGGAGTTTGTGTATAACTAATTGCGCGATGCCGACCCTGCGCGAGATGACAATTATCAAGGGACGGTTTATTAAAGAAGGGGGTGGGGAGTGGGGTGGTGTGGCAAACGCTTTGATGTCCTTGGATGCGGATGATGTCTTATAATTTTATTAATTTTTGTCAAAGTTGTTCATTCGCTTATCGTTTGTGGTGTAACTTAGCCACTACGAAAACTCTGTGCATGCGGCCGACTATGAGTTATCTTACTAGGAAACTTACAAAATACCATCAACAAAGCGCTAAACGCAAATCTAGAGACTAATTATGTGTCAGAGACACTTGCAAGATTTCTGTTAAATTATTTTTTTTGACTAAATTGCATTTCAATATTATTTTTTGTCAAACCATTAAATATTTGTTTTTTTCAAATTACCATTAAAATATTTTTTTTTTCAAATTTCCATTAAAATATTATTTTTTTTCAAATTTCCATTAAAATATTTTTTTTAGGAAATCCGACAAGACCAGTCTTTAGAGCTTGTTTACATTATTTAAGTGGAAACCAAATTATGATCAAACTTCATTTGCTTTAATAGCGCACTCCTCGCGCTCAGAGGACACTCCACACTGCTGTGAATCACCCAGTCCTGCGTGAAGCAGTCTCGCCCAGTTATAAATCTTATTAGTAGATTTATAACTGGCTGGGACTAATTTAATAATCACATACGAACAGGTTATGAAAAAAGTATGAGAAAGTCTTAAACTTTAAGCTCGGAGTTTTAATAGCTTAGTTAATGCGCTCAGTTTGTACTATTTCCAACATTTATATTTTATTACATCCAGGATGCGTTGGTTAAATGTCAAGATGAATCAACCATTAATCAAATAGAAAGCCAGCTTAACAACAAACATGGTGTTTATTTTTGCGTGTGCGCCGCCATTTTCTACTTTGTTATGGTCATAAAAAGAGCCTTTTACAACCAGTTATGTGTAATTTTATAACAAACTAAACACGAACACGCAACGCTCCACAATTTAACACAAATAATAGAATAAACGCGCGGTTAGCAACAGTGGCTCTGCGCGGGCGCACCCGATCTAGGTCGGAGCGATGACCCGTGCCAAGCAAACCCGAACATACTCGAACTCGCTCGAACTCTCCCGAACGTTCCAGAATTTCAATTTTTAAATCCTTTTCAGCAATTTATTATACGATTTTGTTTGACAAATTAATTCAGCCTAATGGGACGTATGTAGGTAAATGGTAGTTTTGATTGGTTGCCACACGAACAACGAAAATAGTCTCTTGCGCAACCCACCGCACCGGTAAGTGCGATCGACACAAACAAACAAATAATTGTTTTCTTTATTATATGTCAGAGCGAAATCAACTTTCGTCTTACATACGAGTACAGTTAGAAACGAAATGTTAAAACGAAAATTGTGTTTTAATTAAAAACCAATTTTATCTGGAAACGTGTGAGAACAAAAAAAAAGATCTCTATTTGATTAATGGGAGGGTGGCGAAATCCTATTACAGTCGTGACGTAGGTTATGGTGTTATTTAAATATTGTTTTTTTTACAATTTGACATGGTCATTCTCTTGGGTTTCATTGGTATGGCCTCAAACCAGTTGTTTCTTAACTAATTCGCCATTGTTTTGGTGATGTTGAGCAATTATTTCTGTGGTAAGTTTTGATTCTGAGACTGGACGGATATTTGCATCACCAGTTATTTATTCTTGGTCTGTGGTTTCGGACATTTTGACGTTTCCTGATTTTTTCATTTGTCATTTTATTTTTCTTGTCTGTGGTACGCCTGATGAGGTGTGGGTCAAGTCACTACCAATTGAGCTGAGATAGCGAGAACAGACTGAGATGGCGCATAGCATCGCGACAGATCACGTAAAGGATGGCATAATAAATTAGACTAAATGAATGACCAATATTCCTAAATAGCTTCAGAAATATAGATATGAAAATCATGAAGGGAGTTTTTGTCCAGCAGAGGGATTGAAGCAAAACAGTGAAGTATCTATGATCCATTATATTTTTTCATCAATGTATTATATTATCATACATTTTTTCAGACACTACAGCGATAAAATAATATTTTTTTTGTACCTCTTGTAAAACATACAATATTTTACTCTTCAACATTTGAACGACCAGACAAACAAACAAGCACACAAAAGAAATATAACTTACAAACTGTGTTGCTAACTGTACCCACAGTACGGTCTACAAAAACAGTACGTCGTACGAAGCGAAAATGTCAGTAAGTCTGTTTTGACGGACAGACCGACAGCGTGTTTACATGTAGTTGTACAAACAACCTCTGGGTTTCTATGTGAGCTATTTATGGGTAAATACAAACATTATTATATGGTAAATTTCACGCTGAATAGGCTGTTGAATTAGTAAGTAGGAAGAAGCGTGACTTGGTCAGCCATATTTAAACTTTGCTCAACATTTATGTAGTACATCGCAAGTGCTGATACCAAAATTAGGGTTCTGTAACCAAAGGGTGGCTACAGAACCTTATTAATTAGGCTCTCCTGTCTGTCCGTTTAACCGTCTGTCCCAGGATTGTATCATTTGAACCATACTAGGTAGATCTTTGACATTTTCATAGAGTGTGTATTATTTTGGCCGCTGTAATAAAGAACCAATTATCATGGTATTTCTTGCCAAGTTGTTTTATTTAACCTGAACGAAGGAAACAGCAAAAAAACGTTTTAAAGTTATTTCAAGCTTTTTAGTTCCTTTTGAAGTCGGTTTTATTCTTTATTAAAAATTTTTTTTTCACGATTTTTAGTGGTGCCTAAAATTAATCCCCCTCCTAGACTTTTGTGAGGCTAATATTTGAAATCCTTATGAAAAGCCCATTCAAACGATACCTCACACGATATTTTTTATCTTGGATGATTATAGGAGGGAGGGGGGGGCTGACCACGTATCCCCCCTCTTCCTCTTTGCTCGTCAGCCATCGATTGCACGTATAAACAAAGCAATATTACTTGTTACGACAATTCAGCTATAATCCTACGAGGAGTTCCGTTTCATATCTCGTAAGTTCATGATCAGATCACGATAATTTTTCTATGGGACCACCTCGGGAGTATACCCTTTCGATTAGAAAAAGAATTCTGAAAATCGGCCCACAACTGAAGGAGTAATCGCGTAACAAACATACAAAAAAAAAAAAAAACATACAGTCGAATTGAGAACCTCCTCCTTTTTGGAAGTCGGTTAAAAAGGCATAGCGATATCGATAGATGACTGCTGTTTAAACTGAATAAAAAAAGTTAAAATAAATGAATCAAACGAAATTAAAATTAATTATTCTGTAACATCAAGTTATTAGTTTTTTTTATAATGTAAGTAAGCAAACCCGGGTGTACAGTATAGTGTAGAGCTTTTAGCAAACAGACAACTTTCATATATTTGTGCCAGTACAATTAAAGCGAGGAGACGGCGCCGGCGCCACCTCGCTTTCTAATATCGACTGTGAGTACAGGTGAGTACAGAGGTGTTCACACTTCATAATTATATTGAAAATTGATTGAATAAATATGGCCTATTTGGAGTCCAAACTAAATTCATGAGTTTTAGAAGGAAGTTTTTTACTTGATCTAAATCTACCCAAAACGTTAGTAATTTACAAAACAGATTAAATTATTATAGGTAAGTGGCTCTACATTAAGTTGACATAGAGACTAAAAGATTAAATTCCAATCTTCAAAACAAAAAGAAAAAAAAATGATTTTTGGGAAAAATCGGTGTTGTGTATCTGTGGGATAAGTATAATTATGTATAGTAGTTCGTAATCGGGCAATAAAAATAAATAATATAATATATAGAAGCTAAATTATTTAATTTAACACTTTGATGATTAATATAAACTACTTTTGTGCAGTTTTGTGGAACATTGTTTTTAGTTCATATGTATTTATAATTTTATTGTACTCTAACTAAATAAGTAAATAAATATAACACTTTATTAATTGTTTTTAATTTTTACCCGACTACAAAAAAGAGGAGGGTTATGATTTTAGCAGTCTATGTATGTATGTATGTATGTATGTTTGTATGTATGTAAGTTTGTTCATCTGTTCCCTCGTAGCTCCTAAACTATTTATTGTAATTCAATAAATAAGGTGTCTATCGATGCGTCTTAATGGTCTGCGGGTTATAGGATTTATGAAATTTCGTAAAATCAAATAAGGTGGATTTTAAAAATAAATTAGTCAGCTCGAAAAAAATAAAGTTAAGGTAAATTTATCGTGTTTGATATCAAATGGAAGGTCTTGATGAGCACATTCAGAATATGTATATATTATCTATATATTCTGGACCACTTCTTAGAATATCAGGCTTCTAACTACCCGTTACGACTATCATAAATATATGTGATTGTAACACTGCATACAATGTGAAAAAGTGATAACAATAAATATTTACTAATTAAATTAAAGTTTCTACACATCACTGCCTATTAAATTATGATTATATTTTAAAATAATGTTAATTAAATTGAGATTTCTTTTTCGTAACTAGATGGCGTTGGTTTGCGGTTTTGTGGAAGTAAGTAACATAGAGTTAAAAATACCTCCTCAAAAATCCTGGAATCGTAAACATAACAATTAAATCCCGGGATTTTATTAATATGGACTGGATTTTGACCTATAGTTTTTATTAGAATTAATTTTGTATGTAAAATAAAACTCATTAATTTAACAGTTTTAGTACCGAACTACTTAAGTATTACATTATCTGTTACCGATGTTTAAAAACATAATAAAGACTTTTTATTGTAATAATTTAGTTCATATGTATTTAAAACGTTAAATTAATATTTTGGAGAATTTATTACATGTTTTAACACATGTTTGCTTATTAAATATAATAAATTATTTAATAAGAAATTTGAAAAACAACTGATACGAAAGGGATTCGAACCCACGATCTCCGACGTACCGTGCCGACGCTCTAACCGCTGAGCCACCGTATCCCATCAAAATCAGTCGAAATTTCAAATCTCTTTCTACGCCTAGGGCGTGTGGTAATATCTATCGGTGCCTTCTAAAAACTGCAAAGTTTAGAATACTGAGTCGGATAATTAATGTATTCCGTTCGATATTACCACACGCCTAAGGCGTTGAAAGAGATTTGAAATTTCGACTGATTCTGATGGGATACGGTAGCTTAGCGGTTAGAGCGTCGGCACGGTACACCGGAGATCGTGGATTCGAATCCCATCCGTATCAGTGGTTTTTTCAAAATTCTTATTAAATAATTATACGTAAAATTAATTTCTTATTTCCCGGGAATTAATTGTAATGTTTATGATTTCGGGATTTTAGAGCAGGTATTATCAACTCCATGTTACTTACTTCCTCGAACTTTAGGTAAATGTACTCTATCTATGATGATATCCCACAAAAAAGGTTTCATGTGTACTTATACAGCTTGGCAAAAAAGAGTCTGAGGCGGTGACAGCTGGAACTAAAAATAAAAATCTTAAATAACTACGTTTGTGACTACTAAAATAACATAAAAATGATTCATTTGATTAAAATTAATGACAAAAAACTCGTCATAGAAATATGTAAGCACTTAATAACTTGTAATTTGAATTGTAGTGTGAAAAGTGCGACAGCGGCGCCCCCAATTTTTCCAGACTCTTTTTTGCCAAGCTGTACTTCTTACTACTTTTCATGTATACTTCTAAGAAATATAATATTATGAGGCCATGTTTTAATAGCTCGAAGTCGCGGACGACACCTTTGAAATAAATTTAATTTAAAAAATACATGACATTGACTAAAGGCTAAAGGTTTGAACCGAAGTTGACAGTTAAAGAAATTTACCTATTTAAGAACTACCACATTCTAAAAACAAGCTTCTTAGATTTTAAATAAAATTCTGTAGTCGGGGGCCTTAATGTATTATAGGTAAATAGGTACTAGATAATCTTCCAAGGGTAAATACTTTGTAATTTGGTGGCCTCCGACTACAGAATTTTATTTAAAATCTAAGAAGCTTGTTTTTAGATTTTAAGTAGTCGGGTTTTAGTTTTTATACTATATTTTTTATTTACTTTACTTATTCTTATTTACTTTATTTAATATCTTGTTCTAACTTATTTTAAATACATTTTAAATCACTTGTGCTGTTGTCTGTACTACCTAGTAGAACAAGAGGTCTCTTAGCAACCGCACCGGTTCCATAGATCCGTGGAACCAGTCCCACCTCTAGCGCTGTGTCCCAGCACACCTCTACTGTACCACTTCGTGTACCGTTGTGTACTCCAATCACGAAGAAAAACGTATATACTACATAATATATATACCTATATGCTTATTGTATTTGTGGTTGACAATTTGATGAAGGTTGATTTCAATTTAAAATATTATATTGAATAAGTATATAAAATGGTATTTTGATTAAAAAATATTAATTGGTATTTTGTGGCTCCGTGGAAAACTGATATTAAGCTGCATCTGGTTAGATTAGCAGCCCCAACAAGTTTGGGAATTATATTTTGATTGAAAAATATACTTAGCTGTGCTTAGAATACAAGGCATTCTATTTATTCAATTATATGCATACAATTTTATATTTTTAAATACATTATATCTAAATAAAAAAACACATATTTTAAATATGCAAAGTAGGAGCCCACCAGTATCGGGAACAGGGTCCAAGCTACCTGCGGTCAGGGCTCCAGAGAGAAGAATCTTCTGACTATGCGAGCCGTGTCCAGGAGTACCGCCTTCTGCATCAAGCCCTTGATCCAGTTATCTAACGAGAGCCTCTTAAGGTGTTGATCTGGATGAGGTGTGGCTCTGGATATGAATCCATGGATTGAAACGACTATCGGCACAATGACAGCTGAGTCCACATCCCACATGTCGACAACCTCGCGGGCCAAGTCTAGATATGGCTTTTATTAATAGTGTTGTCGATTCGATAATAAACTACGCGGTGGTATTCTCTCCCCGTAGCAGCTAGGCCACATGATAGTCTAAAGATTACGTCATAGTATCATCATCTGCCTAGCCTTTTCCCAACTATGTTGAGGTCGGCTTCCAGTCTTACCGGATGCAGCTGAATACCAGTATTTTACATGGAGCGACTGCCTATCAGACCTCCAAAACCCACATACTGGGTTACACGACACCCTTTGGTAAGACTGGTTGTCAGACTTTTGGGCGTCTGACTACCCGTAACGACTGTCAAAGATCTACAATTGACAGCCGGGGCCAACAGCTTAACGTGCTATCCGAGGCACGGAGAGTGATAATAAATTTATAAAACGCACATAACTTACGAAAAGTCAGAGGTGCGCGCCTTGGGTTCGAACCCGAGACCTCTGACTTGCCAGTCAACGGTCACCACCACTAGGCTATCACGACTCACAGTATGTAATAAGATATATAAACCAGCCTATATCTGTCCCCTTGCAGGACAGATATAGGCTGGTTTATATATCTTATTTATATAATTAATTTCTAAAACGCATGCCTGGGTTTCAAACATATAACCTTTTACTTGGTAGTTCAACGATCGTACCACTAGGCTATCACTGCTTTCCCAAAGATACTATTCATAGACATACACGTTGTTTTCTACTACCAAAAACAAAGTTCCTTACGCAATATGAGCGAAACTAATACAACAAATAAGTACGTTCAGAACGTTCTCTTTATTTAGGGATGCCATTTATATTTAACCGACTTCGAAAAAGGCGGATATTATTAATAAGAAGTGTATTTGTAGGTGTAAGAGGTTTTTTCATCAAAATTATAAAATAAATGCCTATATTTAGTAAAAAATATTTCATGAGCTTGATGGTGTTGAAATAGTACTATATGTAATAAACATGTCTAAAATAACGAATACTTGTATATTATGTCATGTAGCATAAATTCATAATAATGATTAATCATAGACTACATCATATCGAATCATAGACACTAAATAGACTTTCTAAAATGACACATTAAATTTTTTTTATTTGATTTAGTTAACTTTTCATAACTAAGGATATTATCATGTTCTTTACTATTTTTGATCTCATATGGATATCTAAATTTTTTAGGAAGTTAAAAAAAAGTTATTCTATGAAGTACAATAAATCGCGTTATCAACAATTTACGAAAAGAAAATTTAAATGGTGCCCAAGAAGGCCCAGCCCAGTGAGACCAACACATACCTTTAACTAGTAAAGTTTTTTTTAAATAATTAAAAATGAAGTTGAAAACTTCTTAAGGCGCACTAGACACGCTTTTTCTGCGCAGTGAACGAAACTAAGCCATGACGCTCGCGTCAGTGACGCTGGATCGGGTAAACTCGGCTCTAGTCGAGGGCGAAGGGCGACGCCGCGGCGCCGTCGAGAGTGAATGTAGTATCTACTTATATCAACCGTTGCCAGGATACGGGATTGTTACCTAGTTGTCCCTTTTTAAATTACATTCATCAGAATAAAAAAAAATCCAGAAACCGTCAAATCGCAAAAAAGTGAAGCACTCAAGTTTTTTTTTTTAAATTTTATTAACCGTTTTGCGTCTCGTTGTATTGCGTGACAACCTTATAGTCAGCAGAGTTACAGCCTGAGTGCAATAGTAAATAACAATAGTTTAAGAGCAAAGGGCGCGGCCATTTATCTCGCGAAGGGCATCCAGCCACAATGTTGCTACAACTCGCTGCTTTAGCTTTTATGAGGCCATGAAAAAGTAAACAACATTATTAAGGTACCTACTGCTGTTTCCTAAAGCTTTGTCTGACATCACTAACATTATTTTATTTGTCTATTTTTCTGTCCTATCCTACACAGATTATACTGCAGAAAATGTGCAGAGGAACTTCGCTTCTAGCTATATCATCCCACTGTTGGGCAAAAGCCTCCCCCCATGATTTCCATACCTTTCTGCCCAAGGCTATTGTGGACTATAGATCGTTTGTCATATCTAATTCACCACGCCATCTATTACATAGTCTGCCGTCATTTGAACATTGGTGCGTATATCGAAATAAAATTCGTCCCAAGTTTTGCACATGATATTTCTGTTTGTCCAATTGCGATGGACATAATTGAAAAGAGGAAAAAAAAGTGAACATGTCGGTTATAAACACGAACATAATTTATATTCAAGAGAATCCATTCAGGGTGTGTTTCAAAAACATACAGTGACGTCACATCTTCCTACTCACTACCGAACGCATCAAAATTCAATTCTAAAATAAATAAATTTAAATAAACACTCGTTCGTAAATAAATAAAATACATTCGAAATTCGATTTCACAATTCAAACAAATTTATATTTCGAACGCACCAAGAGCCAGTCCATAAAAGTTTAGTTTTTCCAAGTTTAGTACGGAACGCGAGCGTAGACCACAGGTTATGGGCCATCCACTTATAATTTTGGTCATTGGACCGGACCGATGGAATAAAAATGCAATAAAGATACCCATACAAGATTAGACGAGTCGTTTATTCGATGGACATACGTAAAGGTAAGTTATAGGAAATAATGTAGTATCGAATTGGTAGAGCCTACTAAAAATAGGCTTTTTTTCGTGGGTGCTAACATACTTTGCCGAGGTCTAGGTATTTATTGTAAGGAAATAACATAATTTCTGTGATTTTCAAATAAAATTATGATAGTTTCGTTAAGAGGCTAACAATTCCAAACTATATTTTACTAATAAATAAATCAGCCTGTACTGTGTCCCACTGAAGGTTTGCCCTTCTCATACAGAGAAGAATCGAGCACGCTAGCTCACTGCGTGTTGGCGATTTCAGACTATTAAGTTCACATTTCCTTACGATGTTATCCTTCCCCGTTAGTCAGTGATGTCTTGGATTAATTAAGAAAGTGCATATGACATTAAAAAAGTCACATTGGTACATGCCAGGTTCGAACCCACACCTACGTGTTTGCAAAGTGGGTCCGTAACCCTATTTTACTAAGTTTCTCACAAAATCACGGTCGCACTGGCACATAGCTCATAGCTCTTTGCTCACTGCTCTACTTGGGATACAAATCTAGTACTCAACACTCTGTAGTCAAACTGGTGACATTTACACTAATGAGACAGTTATTTTTCACTTTTACTTTTCCACTCGATATCGCAATATTTACTAAGTTCTAAATGTCAGATTAATATTTCACGTAAAACATTGCACGGCCAAGTTTGGACAGTAATTGTTTCGTATATAATAAGTACCAAACCTATTGACAGTTATTGGGCACAGTTCCAAATGAAAAATCATGTTTATAGAGAATATTAGACTTGGATACTTACTCAAACGTAAAACATCGATAAATCGGAACATCACTGTGAACAAAAAAAAAATTTTATCCTCCTAATCATTCAGAAAATATGATATAATTTTAGAAAGTAGAGCATACATTGACAGATGAATACTAAACTAGTCACCTCTCGGAAATACTTATATTTTTCGCGTTGGGGTAGGTTCGCCCGAGATACGGGTCGATGACTCTGCAAGTCTGCACATAACACACACAACACCAAAATACGTCACTTTTATACACATACAAATTCATTTCAACATTCCCTTAATAACCTCGGAACCTTTTCGCCTTACCAATAAGATCTATATTCATTTGAGTTTCAGTTTTCGAACGGCAAAATCTAAACTTGCTTTTTCTTCATAATCGAATGCAGTTTGTGCATGTGTGCGTACCGCTCGAAAGATAATAATAGTGTTGTGAAAGAATTGCGAAATTTTTTGTCGAAACTGATTATAAGACATTAGGTGTAGCGCCGATTGTCTTAGATTGCGTATAAACGGTTAATTATGAAACTATAGGTAATTGGTTTGTTTTATAATTGTTTCATAAATTGAAGGTGGATTCGTTTTCTGATTAATGCCTTTTAGGGCCAAAAAACCAATATGTTTTGGAAATAAGATTGCTAGTCTTGCATAAGTTTAGATTAATTTGTGGTAGAGCTTTGTGTTACCTAGTTTTCATTTAATGAAGATTAAATAATTATTTCGATAGTATATAAAGTGCATATTAGATATAATTAACTATTTCGAATCCTGTCTAGATTTTATACTGAACAAAAACTATTGAAGTAGTCTAATGGTCACTTCACAATATGATCATTTGATCATATTGTGAAGTGACCATTAGAGTTAGAGAGACCATTGTGATTTCACAGTAGTTACTTACTGGTCGTTATTAAGTTATTTTTAAAAGCCATACACGTTTCCTTTCGTAACACTGTAGGTACAACATCGATAAGCAACACAGTCGATAACATCGAGGGCACGTCACTACAGCCTCGGGCACTGCACTCACTCACACTAACAAACCTCTCGCTTAGCAACCGAAGTGAAGGCAGAAAGATCTACTACATCTACAGCACCTAGCACCAGCGTACAAAACGATACCTTTCGCATCAAACACTGTTAGAAACCATTGCTGGCTTTATATAGGATTCTAAAAGTACACAGCGTGTTTAGCAAGTAATGGTTATAGAGTTAGGTGAAGGATTGTGATAGGTGTTTCTCGATGCCACTTCACAGAACTACGATCTATTTTCTAGGTTATAGAGTTTAAAGTAAAAACAAGTTGGCACATGGACTTATTTTAAATAGCGGATGCATTGGCCATGTAGGACGGGACTAGGTTTTCTAAAAGAGTCTAGAAATGCATTCGCGAGTAAAAAAACGATGTTGCAACCTAAGTAGGTTTCTCTTAGCGCTAAATTTGCATTTTTATATGGTGATAAGTAATTTGTTAGTTTTTAGACATGTTTGACTAGGTTTCATAAAAGTGTATAAGTGGTTTTAGTTGTTTGAATGCCGCGGTGATCTAGTGGTAGCGAGCGCAGATGTTGAACGTTTGGTCCCGAGTTGGAATAAGGCCGGGCCAAACGTTCTTTTAACATCGCTCTCAATGTTTCTTTGAATTTTGTGTTAGCAACTTAAAATAGGTACTGAAATGTTTGTGTTAGTTTGTAAGTCTTCTCAAATGTTCGCAACAAACAAAAAGAAGTAAACAAAAAGGAAAACATATAACTTAGTACTTTTTAATACTAGCTTTGAAACAATTTTTCTCTACAACTCGGGTTAAAAAGGAAAGTATTCTAAGTCACCCTTATATAGCTCCATAAACTCTTCTTCGGCCTGCCCTGGTCCTATGTTACTTGGGGCCGTCGCAAATTATCTTTTTCTTTCATTCTTCTTTATCAGTCGTCGCATTTACTCTTGTTTCAGTCATATCATTCCTTACACACCTCATCCATCTTTACTTTGGTCTCCCTCTGCCCCTCCATTTATCAAGGCTTATCAAATAATCACATCGATCCGTTGCTGCGGGAAAAACAAACCAACAAATACACTTTTGCATTTGTAATATTAGTATAACTAGATCGCCTATTGGTCTAATACGACCTAATTTAAAAAAAATACTAAATCTATAGTCAATGGCTACTAAACTGCTTTTATTGACAAGCAGAGTAGGTTTAAGTCAGAAGGAGTCGACACATCCCTTACTATCTTATCCAAGAGGCCATTTGAGGATCTTACTAAAAAAACCTACCCAAAATGAATAACAAAAACGCCTCTGCCTATCCTTTCAACAAAGTCGTAATATTGTTTTAAAAGTTACGAAATAATTTAGCAAACTGTTGTGAACACATAATAAACAGAGAGGGCCTATCCTTTGTTTATCCGAACATGGTGTGATGGGCTTTCACGGTTTATGTAACCGTCACAGATGTGGAGCCCATAGCGGAACAAAACCATGCTCTATGGTTCGTCGCTCATTAGAATATGTTATGAAGAGAGAGATATTGCTGTCGGATAAAAGAGACGTAGGTCATCATCTGCCTAGCCTTTTCCCAACTATGTTGGGGTCGGGTTCCAGTCTTACTGGATGCAGCTGAATACCAGTGTTTTACATGAAGCGACTGCCTATTAGACCTCTACAATCCAGATACTGGGTTACACGCTACCCCTTGGTAAGACTGGTTGCCAGACTTTTGGGCTTCTGACTACCCGTAACGATTGTCAAAGATTTACAATTGACACGAGACACAAGAGGCACGGAGAGTGATAATTAATTTAAAGCGTAAAACAGGCGTAAAAGTCAGAGGTGCGCGACTTGGGTTCGAACCAGAGACCTCTGACTTGCCAGTCAACGATCACCACCACTAGGTTATCACGACGATAAAAAAAACGTAGGTATTGTATTAAAAATAATTAGTCAGCCTATAATGTCTTACTGCTGGGCAAAGGTCTTCAAGCGTCTCCGTGACGCTCAAAATTGAATGCCACAGATGATCATCCATCCATGGACTGGCCACGTCCAGCGCTGCTCAACCTTAGCGATAGTGACTATCTCCGCGCTATCACACGCACAAGCGCCTCCAAAAGAAGACATTATAATTATTCTTACGCACACACCCATAGAGAAAATACTAGAGTCCTTGCGTTCTTTTTTTAAGATACTGTCAAATTGTCGATTACTATGGATTGTCGGAGCTCCATTAAATCAAACCGATAAATCGCCATCTTCCTTATCGATAGTAATTTTATTCGCACGTACTTAATCGATAAAAAATCGAGCAAAATTGTAGGACGTTTACTAATCTTCGTGTACTTAGTTCCATCTACGTGAGGGCTACCAGTTTACTTCAAAAACTTTTGCCGAGTTATTAGTTCTGCTTGAACCGAATTATCGAATCGATTATGGTGTGAACGTGTGGTTTTTAGACCGATGCCTATAGAAAGGGCTCGCCACACGATTTAACGGAACTTTAACCAATCGATTGGACACGAGTTAATCGTCCAAATGTTAATTAGATAAACTAGGCTTTTTTGTTTATTTTTATTTGTAAACTAGTTTGCATCATGATAGGCAATTTGAGCTCATTAGCTATGATGTCCTTTGGCCGAATTTTGGTGTCGGAGGGCAAATTTTTGCGGTAGGAATATTCTTTACTCTCCCAGGCTACAAAAAAGGGAAAATTTGTAAAACATTTTGTAAGATCGGCAGATATTTCTTTCGATCTGGGTGTAAGTAAGCGCATTGTGAAATTATTTATAAATTTATTATATGCTACAGAATAAAATTCTAATGCAGATTTATTATAGTTATCCTGTTTTAGTATCCTGTAAAATTTTGCACCCGCAAGTAATTTTAGATTGCAAATGTTTGTTCAGATTGCAAATATATTGGCGAGTATAACGCTCACCTCGGCCCAAAGGCATCGTCTGTCAAAGGAGTGCTCAGGGAGGATTTCCGCCCATTTCTCCATCCTTCAGGCTCCTATTCAAGATTTCATAACATTAAATCACGTTTGCATTGGTGTTGGACCCATTTGCCGGATTTCTTAGTATCCGGATACCGTCTGTAACTCAATATCCCAAAATAAAAAAAAATGAGAATGAAATTTTGATTACTAGATTTGAACCTGCGACCCTCTGATTAAAGCTACCAGGCGCTCCTAGCTGAGCTACTCGTAATTTTACTCATGCTACCGATTTCTACAAAAATTTTTAGCTTTAGAATTCGCTTCGTAGAAATAAGTACGACGCGTTAAAAAAAAAAAACTATCAATTTCAAATTCCAAACTTTAAGATATACAGTCCTATCCGTTCTTGTTTCTAACCAAGACCAAAGCCAATCCTGTTTTTATTATTTTGAAATAACAGACGCTTGCAAAACAATATCGTCACATTTTCCTTCGTTTCTCAACCAACTGTTTTTTGCACAACTTTTCCATAACTTTACTCTCTGTTAAAAAAACATACTATTTGAAATCTCTGAAGCCCTAGTCACGTGTACCTCCGCGAGATCAAAACGATGACAAACTCATGTTGCTTACTCAAGAATAGTCAGCTTTACGTAAAGCACGATTTCTTGTCGCTGACCAAGATACTTCTGACCTAAAAGTTAAGCAAAATCTGCTACTGATAGTCTGCTTCAGCAATATGGTAAAGATTATAATTATGCATACGTTATCTTATTAGGTACCTACCTATCTATCTTACACGTGCGAACCAAAATTTAGCCCAATATCAAGACACAAGTAGCCCGTCAATGGTTTTATTGGAAAATCGCATTTATTTATATTGATATAAGGCATACAATAGTTCACTACTATTGACAGTTCATGTTAGTTATATGATATTGATCAACGACTAGCTTTGAGCCAAGACTTTTATCGTAGCTAAGAATTACAAGTTCTGGATTAAAGTCCAGTATAAGAAGATCTCTGTTTTGGTTGTGGGTAGTATTTGATGTGAGGTGAAGTTATGCTGGGGCTGAGTAATAGCCTTTGTAATATTTGACAAAGATGGTTTTTGGACCACAAGAAATTTTGTATTTTTACAAAAACTCTATCCTTCTAGAAGAGTTGTTTGTATTTTACTTTTGACTTTACCCGCTATCGAAAATATCTGAGTATAAGTTGCTATCATCATTTAATTTTTATATGTTATTATCTCATTTTAATACGGCAAAGATTACTAAACATCAGTGGTAGGTATCTTGTGTTCGAACCTGCTGTCTTCCAATCAAATCAAAATATTTTTATTCATGTAGACCATTAGGCACTTATGAATAGTCATAATTCTAATATTGTTTGTTGTAAGAGTGACTCTAGTTGCCAGTTCCAAGGGCAGCCTACCCTTCATGGAGAAGAATCTGGCAAGAAATCTTTGTGTAAGGAGTCCTGGTCATAGAACTAGGCATATTTCACTCACTGACAGTCTCCATTGAAACCCTTAAACAGCACCGGTGTTATTTCTCCAAATATTACCGACATGGCCAAGTTGACAACAAGGAAAGAATCATCCACATCGCGCTGGTAAACATGTGACAAATTAAACAATTATGGAAGTCGCTGAATACAAGTAGGTACGACAGAAGACTCAGTCTTTCATATGTCTATCTATTATTATGTAGTATTAATACGATTATACCATACATACGTACTATAGCAGACAGCAAAGTTTTGGATTGAAATCCAGGTCAATTAATATAATCATGCTACGAGTCCCATACACGAATTTGGTGTTATAATAGTAAGTATATAGACGTCTTAAAGGTAGGTGTGCCCCATTGCAGACCACAGCGTCGCTTACCATTAGGTGGGTTCGTGGTTAACAAACAAGCCTTTTTCATTCAACCTTTGGTTTCCGCAAGGACCCCGGCGCGGCGTGGCGGCGTCGAATAACAATTGATTTCCTTTTCTATATCATTTCTTGGTTTGAAGTTTTAAAAAAAATATATAGAGAAAAATTACATGGAAAAGTTACAGACTCCGTGCTGTTACTTAGAATTTTTAACTTTGTACCTTGGAAATCAAATCCGGGAGCCCTAACAATTTGACAACGCGTCGGCAACACCCCTAATGTCGTGGAGGTTCATGGGTTGCGATGATGACTCAGATGTTCTCTTTTGCCCATATAAAACAAGTCCAGGTACTAATTTGTTCTATTCAAAAGTATGTAATATTATATAAGTAGGTATAACTACCACACATCTATAATTAGAAATTGAGCCTTACATTATAACGTTGATTTGAAAACCAAGGTTAAGCAGTATCGGTCTCTTATCAGCGCAGCAAGTTATAAAAATCGACTGATGAAAACAGCTACTATTGTACTTGGTCACAGAATAAACATTCAGTTAAAAACAGTAGGCTCACTTGGAATTTCTTTTTCACATTTTATTTATAGGTACAAATTTTTCAGACTTTTAGTACCATTTAGGCAGTATGATAGCCTTGGTATGACCAAGAAATAATGAATGAAAATATGAAATGAAATGATGAAAAAGAAAACTTGGAATGACAATTGCCAAGTCAAAGGTTCAAAATCCAGGCACCTCTGACTTTTCGGATTCATGTGCGTTTTAGAAATTAATTATCACTTGCTGAAGGAAAATCAGCAAACCTGAGAGATTTTTTAACGGTGTGTAAAGCCATGTCAGAGACCTACGGGCGAATTAAACTCTGACAACAGGTTGTTCATCAACCATAAAATAAAGAAAAATAAAGCAATTTTTAACCGACTTCAAAAAGGAGGGATTTATGTTTGTATCCCGATTTCTCCGTGATTAGTGTGTCGATTTAAGTAAATTTCTTTGTTTGAAAGTGTTACTCTCCGATTGGCCTTCAGAGATATGGAAAGCAACGATGAAAGATACGGAAACAGACGATAGCAAATCTCTCGTAACACTAACTTTACTTTCTTAGTAAGAGTGAGGGAGAGAGAGAGGGTAGAGAGCATCGGGTCTCCGATGCTCTCTCTACCGAATATACCATTCTACTTTAATCCCTCTTTCTTAATTGTCCCTCCCTTTTTATAATCTAGCATAGGATCGGCAACGGACAAGATAGACGTACCAGTGTAAAAAAAAACAACTATGTATTTGATAATTGCTAAAAATATGTGTAAGTATAATATTATTTCTTACCTCTGTGGTACAACCTTGAAGATTGCAGATAAATTCAAGGGCACATTCTAGTTTCACTACTGCTGGAACTGTTGCAGTGCAGTTGTTCAGGATGGCAACTGTTATCTCTGTTTGGTTAGCTCTATCAGCTGTGGGCAACACGTTCGGCCACACGTGACCTGTCAGCCCGAAACACTGCACTGCACATAAAGGCTATCGCCTAGTGGTATGACCGTTGACTGACAAGTCAGAGGGCTCGAGTTCGATCGCTTGGCGGACCTGACTTTTCGTAAGTTATGTGCGTATTATAAATTAATTATCAGTTGCTAAAACGATGAGGGAAAACGTGATGAAACCAGCACACCTGAGAGATTTTTCAATGGTGTGTAAAGCCATGTCAGAGGCCTACGGGCGGTTTAAACTCTGACACCAGGTTGTTCAACAACTTACGAAAAGTCAGAGGTGCGCGTCTTGGAATCAAACTCGAGACCTCTGACTTGTCAGTCGACGGTCACACCACTAGGCTATTAGTGCTGTATTATTATAATCATTATAATTATATTATATTCATTATAGTGGGTATGATTGATTAGCATCACTTACATAAAACCGGATTCCAAATAATTATTGATTTGGATTTAAATCGTGAAAGAAAGGCTAATTCCATATGGAAGTTGTTTATTCCTTAAAGCTTAAACCACAATTTACAGCAGGTATATAATTATATATTGCTACAAATATCTATATTTGTCTCGTGCGGGAATCAAACCTTCATGCTTATATTTCAGTATTGTTAATCACCCACTGAAACAGCAGTTCAAAATAATATTGAACACAAATTAGTTTTATACAAACAGCAAAATCCAATCATCAATATCAAGTAATGATGATTGTACAAATACATACACACCACGCTACCAGTAACCAAGCATGTGATTATTTTCTATTTATAAGTGAAATATAACCCCAAAGTAACTCGTCGCTAAATATAACAATGTTTAATAAGTAAATGTTCAATTTTCAATGACAATGAGAAAAATTTGCAACGGCAGACATTGAGCTGGTCATGGCAAGCTTACATTTGATATGGTTAAGCACTTTACATTAAACACAGGAAATTAACCTCTATACATTTGCTACTAAGTTCGAGAATTGTGTGCGGTGATTATTGTCAACAAAACACTAAAATATAGTCAGATAAGGAGTTCTATGATGGAAACGTATAAAGGAATGTTTTCTGAAACTACATTAATGTAGCATAACACATTGTAATATTTACGCCTTGAAAATGACATTCTGTTATATTGAATAGGTAGTTTGGGAAGTAAACAAGTTATATAACGACGACTGATACTGTGGCGTCACGGTCATTGGGTGCTTTTACAGGGAAATTTCTGCGCACGCACTCTGCGAACCCACCTTGATGGCAAGCAATGTTGATGTCTATGGTAGTGGAGTATATCTTCTTTTAAGTCCAGATGGACGTTATTTTTCAGACCCGACCCCCAAATAGGTTTCACAGAAACGTGGATTTCAATGGGAGAATACCGCCTGGTAGGAATTGAGTTATATGGATTCTCTATTTCTTTTTCTTTCTCTTTTTCAGGCTTGGGTTCTACTAACTTCTTCCAGGTTTCTACTGGAATTTTACTGTATCTCGCTAGCTCACTGCGTGTTATCGATTTCAGACATTAGCCTAGGTTTCCTCACGATGTTTTTCTTCACTGTTAGTCAGTGATGGTGTCTTATATTATGTAAGAAAGTACATGACATTGAAAAAATCACATTGGTTCGAACCCAGTGTGGGTACATGCATGCAAAGTGGGTCCATAATCAATGCGCAACCGCGACTTACGGCAGACATTATTATTATTCTTTATTAATTATAGAGGGTTTTTTTTTTTTAAAAATGCCACCCTCATCGTGACACTCCCAAATACTCACCCTTACAAAAACAAAATAATAAAAAGAACTAAACTACCTTACTACTAATTCCTAAACTAACTATACTATATAATTTTTTTGCATCGTC
The DNA here is from genome assembly GCA_936450705.2 of Protodeltote pygarga. Lineage (NCBI taxonomy): Eukaryota > Metazoa > Arthropoda > Insecta > Lepidoptera > Noctuidae > Protodeltote > Protodeltote pygarga. The sequence goes on along the minus strand of OW388264.2, from coordinate 564,349 downwards.
GGAATCAGGAGAGGCCAGGATTAACAGACAGACAGACATTAACTGACATCAAATCAACCTCAAATGAAAGTCACTTTTTTAATTTCAATTCAGCCTATTGTAAATGTAGGTAGATACCTACTTCTAAGTAAGTAAACAGCACCTACATACTACATAGTAACCAAGGTACATAAAGAGGCATGTTTCCCATGGCTGATAACGAACAAAGAGAGCCATTTATACGAGGCGCGAGTCGGTCGCGTGGCAACCAAGGATTGAGAAATACTGTGTCAGGTTCGGTGCTAGAGGTAGGCTGAAGCGGGTGAGTGTTTGTAACTACAGCGAAAGCTAAATAATTGCCAATGCAAAGTGCGAGGTTCAATTTAAATAATTCGAAATTTATTTTTAAGATTAACTATGGTACTGATAATCTTACTCTGTCTCCAACTTTTGAATACTGTGGAAAAAGGATAGAAGATGAAACTGTCCAATTAGTTTTAGTCCTCGCAATTAAAGTAATTTAACTACTAACTAAAGAATCCATAAAATTATTCAAATCAAATCAAATCAAATCAATTTATTGTCTTCATTATTATTTTTATTTATTTATTCATGAAACAAAAAAATTTACAGTAATTATACATAGCCCCACAAAACCGTGCAATCGGTTTGACTGTGGGACCTCAATTCTTGTTATATTATACGTTGTTTGAGAAAGCCGTGTAAATTAATGACTGCTCAGAATCCAGAGATATTCTTGCAAATGGTATCGACTTAGAAAGGGCAAGCAGTTTAAAGTCTAATTGGTTCCAATGGGCTTACTATTTCCCCTTTCTTCTGAATATCATAATTTTCTCCTGGATTTAGATCACAGAGGCAATTCTCAAAGGAGATTAGCCAACTACGTAGGACATATACCTTCTAGCAGAATACTTCTGCCCGCGTCTCCGTCCACATTCACCCGGGAGGGTTAGGTTAGGTTAGGTTAGGTTCTGTACTTTTACTTTGAATTTTTTTAGTTTTATTTTTAGGGGATCTGATAAACTATGAGGTAGGATTTTTTTGTAAATTAGTTAAAAATCGCTAGATCTCAACATTGGTACCATCAGAGATCGTCAGTAACAACAGACCATGTAGAATATTGGCCAACTACTTCCACACCACACATCAGGGCCCCTACTATTTATACTGCGCTATTTTAGAACTCCAAGTAGGTACTAGTACAAGCTTTTTACTAAATGTTAAATGTGTGTTTAATCTGTGTACATTCGAGTTTCAAATAATTATAATTTTGCATGGCGTGAAAACTCCACATGTCGTTTTCATGGTTTTGAGAACATTATTATGGGGTCTATTTTTAAATCCAAGATGGCGGAGGTGAATATTTGTCATGGTCACCCATATCATGATAATGATATTGTGGGCTACACACAGCGAGATAATGGTTTAAAAGGTGACGTCATTGTTTTATTTTCTTTGTCGTGTATTTACGACTAAACTTTTGAATTAATTTGATGTTTGAGGAAGATGAAAATGACGTAGGTACGTTTGTGGATCATGGATTTGTTATTTAGAAACAAATTAATTTTGAACAAAAACATTATGTAGCAGACACAATTAAAATTGTATTATTTGGGTCACCGGTGACCCAGAAGGCGTTTAAAGTACCTACCTACATCTCATACATCTGTGTATTGGATATTTCATTTCATATTAGATATTTCATTTCATCTGTGTATTCATAATGATTCAGAGGGTTAATTTAGACTGAAACATGTAGATTTTATTTCAGTTATGCTGGTTTTTACTGAAAAAAAGAATCAAGAATATTTCAAACACATTTAATATTTAAACTCGTCATTTTCGAAAAACATCGCAAGTAAACAGTTCATCTGCCTAGTCTTTTCGCAACTATGTTGGGGTTGGCTTCCAGTCTTACCGGATGCAGCTGAATACCAGTGTTTTACATGGAGCGACTGCTTATCAGACCTCCACAACCCACATACTGGGTTACACGATACCCCTTGGTAAGACTGGTTGTCAGACTTTCGGGCTTCTGACTACCAGTAACGACTGTCAAAGATCTACAATTGACAGCCGGGGCCAACAAGCAAATGTGCTATCCGAGGCACGGAGAGTGATAATTAATTTATAAAACGCACATAACTTACGAAAAGTCAAAGGTGCGCGCCTTGGGTTTGAACCCGAGACCTCTGACTTGCCAGTCAACGGTCACCACCACTAGGCTATCACGACTCTCTTACTTACTACTACTTACTTATTTAACGCAGGTAAACAGTTCATTAGAAAAAATCAGCTTCATCTTTTTTTTCAGCTAAAAGTATTGACAGCTTTACTCACATACACATCCCTGACAACCCTCCACTACCCACCACTTAGCCACCACTCCACAACACGCAGGAACTTTAATGACAGCTGTCAAGAGAGTCGCAGTTGATGGGGGCGCTTGAGAGAAGGCAATTAGCACGGAGCCTGCGGGTCACTTCAGCCTACCCGTTGAAAGGAAGGGGCCGGTGGAGCACCTGTTTAAACTTGTGTGGAGGGTTGGAGGGCACGTTTGAAGGTCAACTTATATTTAGCATTACTGTAGTTACTTTGAAAACGAATAGAGATAGTTAAAATAAGTAGGTAGTTACGTAGTAAATTAGGTAGTTATATGGTTTCAAACTTTCGCGCAAATTTAACATAATGATACAACTTTTAAACGGATTACTCGCGTATATTGTATTTTCAAAACACCTGAAAAAGCTGAAAAAGAGCTGCAAAGATCTCGATACGTCAGGTGTTTTGAAAAATACACAATTCGCGAGTAATCCGTTTAAAAGTTGTTTCATTAGGTACTTAGTTATAAATTTGAAAAATTAAACAAGCGTATTCGTAATATTATCAAGCCTTTAACAATTTTCATGTAACTAGCTTTTGCCCACGGTTTTGAAATTAAAATTAAATCATGATTCGAAAGGCACGTGGCCCAACTATTATTATAAGAACGTTCTTGTTATTTTCCTGGGCAACAGTATTTTTTTCGGGATGAAATCCTATATCCGTTTCTGTACGCCTGTCAACGTATAATATTCAAAATTTCAGATTGATCCGTTCAGTGGCTTAGGCGTGACAAGGTCTGGATGGGGCACTCAGCCCCTTCAAATACAGTGCGAAGAACACGCAGGGGGGAGATGTTTTTAGTGAGTACGAGCCCCACATAACCGTACGTCCTCGGACTACAGTATGCGGTAGGAACATTTTTTTACTCCCCGCGGCCACAAAAAAAGGCGTGAAAAGGTAACAAACCAACTTACTCTCGCATTCTTAATATTAAATATAGTTAGGTCTTAATAATACCGTTACTTATTAATAAGTTAGGACTGCCTCGTTGGTCTAGTGGTAGCAAGCGCAACTGCTGAACACGAGGTCCTGGGTTCGATCCCCGGGTCGGGCAAAGTGTTTTGGGGTTTTTCCATTAGGAAAATTCTCAGTAGCAGCACGGTGTCTGGAATTGTGCCCTATTAATGGCAATAGGCTCGCCCCCTATTACATGGGACCTTAACATAGCCGGCGAAACGTGGGTGTACTGCACACCTCTGCCTACCCCCTCTGGGGAATACAGGCGTGAGTCTATTAATAAATAAAAAATAAATAAGGTCTTAATGAACTATGTTTTTAGCGCTTATAAAACAAACGAAGCTCTAACGCGCAAACTTCATGGAAACATACAGATGTGGTCACGGCATGTGTCCTAACTACGCTGTACAATGTACTGTAATCTATTTTAAACCCATACTTGTGAACTATAATAGGCTTAGAAGAGATTGAAGTAAAAATAAAACCTTACTGTAGTGTACTCGTGTTTACATTGTCAAGCGAAGAGGCGCGTCGCCTAGCAACAACGTTAAATCATCACCAAGGTTTATGAGAGCGGCATATAGTGACGAAACTGACTACCTACCAAATCGAGATGGGTTTAATGTCTAAGTTGCAAAGATTTTTTATTTTTTTTTTATTTATTTAACACACACTTACATCTATCCTTACGGAAACCTAATGCGATGCAGAAGTTAACAACATATTCTTTATAATCATTCAAGTTTCGTGCCCTGCCCACAGTCCTCAATGGAAAAAGAGGATCTAGATATCAATAATATTTTCTATTTCAAAATTTTGGGCTTTATACACCCCAAACAAAATAAATATTTGAGTAACTGAAGGCCAATTGTGTCGTCGAAACTTACACAAAAGTAAGATTGTATCAGACAAGTGCTCCTAGTAAGGGTCGCAGATGTAGTTTACGATGATCAGGCAGAATGGGGCACGCCTTTGCCTCGTACGAATTTCCAGATAAACTATACTGGCCACTAGTGGCCACTATTATAGTGGTACTTGTTTTTATTATCTCTGCGTAGAATGGTTTGTGAACGCATCGGTAGTCTGTAGTCCTGTTCTATCTGATGTATCTAAGTGTGTATCTAAGTTAATAAATGTAACGGATATTTACATTACACTACAGAACTGTCTTTTTTACAATTTAATATACTATCGGATACGTAATGTATTCCGATAGATATTACCACACGCCCTAGGCGTAGAAAGATAATTAAAATTTCGACTGATTCTGATGGGATACGGTGGTTCAGCGGTTTGAACCCCATCCGTATCAGTAGTTTTTTCAAATTTCTTCACTACATAGTACAAAACAAAGTCGCTTTCTCTGTCCCTATATCCCTATGTATGCTTAAATCTTTAAAACTACGCAACGGATTTTGATGCGGTTTTGTTTAATAGATAGAGTGATTGAAGAGGAAGGTTTATATTATGTATATTGCACCCGTGCGAAGCCGGGGCGGGTCGCTAGTATTAAATAATTATATTTAATAAGCTATCATGTGCTGTATAAAATGTAAAAATTCTCAAAAGTATTTATACTAACTATTGAATTAAAGCTTAATTTAGTTTTATCTTCTCATTTAAATTCATCAAACAGTAGAACACACACAACTAAATTCTTTTTCAAAATTCATATCTAATGTTCTCCTGACCAAATTTCGATCACAGCTGCCAATCTCAACGGAGATTAGCCAGATTACAAAAATATTATGAGCACAAGTGCGTGCGCAAACTCAGATACACTCTATTCCCTGATCTCTCACTCTCATAATGCGATGGGACGGCAATCCAATATGGCCGGAGAGATACATGGCCGGAGAGAGATCTAGCGCAGGACCAACGGCTTTACGTGATTTTCGTGGCACGGAGCAAGTGATAATTAATTTAGAATACGCACATACCTAACATACGAAAAGTCATAGGTGGTCAGTGTGAGTGTCAGTCAGAGACCTTTGGTGAAACTTTGAGACCTCTAAACTCGTCTCTCAGCGATCATACCAATAGAATACAGGGCTCAACGACCTACCATAAACTATCTACCTTCTATTTTATCTTTCATTTCCATTTCATATAAAGTTCATCTTTACTGATAACTCATTTAATTTCAATCCCACAAAAATATACAAAATATTACCAGTTTAAAATATCACTGATTCTGATTTACAGTCGGCTCGAAGACGTGCGCTTACGCAAGCCGAGGTGGTTTTTAAACGTCGGTTTTTGGTTTATGGCCTACCGTGTATGGTAGGTATGGTATAAATTATTACGAAACAGAATTTTATGATGTTTGTATGGCAATAATTTACGAATTTACGTGTTCGGTGTACGGTGCGTGATCAGTTTATGTCTAGTCTGTAGTATATTTGTGGTCTTTTACTATTTGGGTAAGGTGTTTGTTATGGAAAAACTTTACTTAGTTAGTGTTCCTATAAACTGCTGTATTTTTTTAATGTCACAGATAATAAATACAATCTACATATATAAAAATGAATTGTTTTTCGTTAATCTCGATAAAACTCGAGAACGGTTGGAGTGATTGTGCAGGTAAAGCGTAAATGTCTCACCATTTTAACTCCAAATATGGGAATATTACGGAGAAAATAGTAAAATGTAGGATTTTAATAATTATACAGCTTATAAAATTAAATCGGCATTTGTGTAACCAAATAAATGATTGATTTAATTGTTAACACAAAAGTGGTGGCCATACCATATTCCATTGTAAGTATTAGGAAGTTAATTTAAAAAAATTAGAGGCCGAAGCTCTAAGTTACGTCTCCATACCTACTAAACAGAGTATCAGAGGCATAGTTCAACGTCATACCACTATGCAACCTATTACAATCCACCACAAAACATGTCCATGTCACATTTACACGTCATTGACATTCTGTGACAGGTCAGGACAGTGTCACGTACTCACACAAGTATGTCACCCTACCGCAGGTGTCCCGTGTCCTGCCATGACCCGGGAATTATATACACATTAATTCTAATGCATTCGTCTACGGCAAGCATTGTGACGAGTTGTGCGAAGGTCATAGAGAAATCTTTATTTTTCATTGTTGTTATGTTTCTGTTGCTAAGGTCTAATCAAAGCCGAGTAGGATTCCATGTGTTTGAAGAATTGATGCTCCATTGGTTTATGCCGTGTGGTTTCGGCCTAAGAATAGAACCACCCCTATTCGTCCCGCGGGTGTCGTAAGAAGTGACAAAGGAAAAGATCCGGAGGATAGGCAGCAGCACCCTTCTGTGTAACAGTAATCACCTGCTACTGCAATCAAAAACCCGCTTGCCCAACTTGGCGATTATGGGCAAATACCTCCAATGAGCGCACAAAAGTGGCCTGCATTGGGAGAGGCCTATGTTCAGTAGTGGACTAATACAGGCTGATAATGATTATGATGGTTTGGCGAGTTCAGCAGCCAGAGTTTGAGACCATGTAGATGTAGAGATCCTGGGTTCGACATCTAAGTATAAAACTATGGAAAATCTTTCAGTAGGTATAGCAGACTCGATTCCTCGGCAACGCCAGCCATCCAGATACCTACAGCGCTTTAGGATTTTTTTTCTTAATTAAGAATTAAATCTTCAACCATAATCAATCATAATATTACTAGTGAAATAATAATATCACGTTGTTAATAGTCAACATCGCTGCCACATAGGTAAAACAAGACAGGTCTTAATTGAGAGCCCTGTGGAACACTGTTTTAAAAGGTAAAAGAGAGACCATATTTGATTTCTCTTTGGCCTTGTTAACTATAAAATCGATGCGACCTATTTACGTATTCAATGAGGTACTAAGATTTAAATCTAGGGAATAAAAATGGAAATAAAAATATAAATAATAATGACAGTCTTCTGCAACTTTTTCATTTGCAAATACATTATTCTACACAGCGCATGTGTCGCAAATGTCTGGTTGTTTGCGCGTGATTCTAATACCACAACACATTTTGCTTAGGTTTGTTTATTAAACACATCTATTTGGATTATAGTATGTTGGAATATGTCTGCCTTAGTAGTTAGGTGTGGTTAGGAATCTTAAGAGCTTGGTGACTGATCAGATTTTGGTCTTTTACAATACTAATACATCCTCCCCCTTGAATCTTCTTCCTTAATGCTTAATGTCGTGGTATCTATGTTCTTAGCATTTTCTTGTGGACTAAATTTCGTCATTTGGATCTGCCTTCTGCAGTATGGACAGCGTTGCTATCATTGGATGTGAGTTCTAGCTAATCTTTTATCCTCTAAACTTTTTTCTCTCCATCGCGATCGCATTTTTTAACGTGTCTAAAGAACTCGAGTATACTGTATAGACATGAGGTGTTTCTTTTTTCATAGTGTAGAGTTCCTCTTGTATGTATGCATTGATTCGATAGATATTCATTAAATTCGAAGCACCCTTGTCTAACACATGTTGAACGCGTCGATGCGAATGCGATACATATCACAATCATATAACAAAACTTAAAGTAAGTGGCGAATCAAGTTGAGTTGTTTATTCTAAGCAAATATTGAAGATTTCTGTTTCAGACATTTTCAGAGTATGTAACTTTTTTTTATGTTGTAAGTTACAAATATTAATGTAAAATATTAATGTTGTAGTACCTACTACAGTTGTATCACACTTCTTCACATTATTCATGCTTAAAATGTATAATTAGCGTAATGCAGTTAATTTCATTGTTGTAGTTAGCTCAGTTTACATTGCATGTCGTGTTTACCTTTAATTAATAGATACAATTAGCAGTTAAATGTTTCTTATTGTTATTTTTAATAAGTATTCTTGTACTGGTTGGTACGTGTAATAAAATTAAAATAAAATCACTACTTGGGTATGGTCTTCCATTTAAATTAAAGTTTGTTGTTTATTTATACAAAATGATGTCATGTACCAATGCGAGCGGAGCTATAGGCAACTGCTAGTTATTCAGACATAGAAGGTAAACATGGACATAACTTAGTTTTTTATTTTACAACAAAACAAGCATAGGATGTAACAGCGACTTGTTTTTGTGTTATTTTAAACAATGAGATCATCCTGTCTAGTGCACTCATGGGTAATTGTGAAGTCTGAAATATACAAAATAACTGCATCATCCTTGTTTTTCGCAAAGGCTATAGCAGAGGTGTTAAGCACCCTTTTTTTTGTGGCCGGGGGCAGTAAAAAATGCCTTCCGCATACGTTATATGGGGCTCGCACCCACTAAAAACGTCTCCTCCCTGCGTGTTCCTCGCACTGTATCATACGGGTTCGGGTACCGCAATCGCGCCTCGCAGCCCCGTCCAGCGCCTGCCTGTAGGCCCGCTCAGAAATGTGACTGGGGGCAATGTCATGGCGTAAGTGTCTAGCACCCTCATTTTATCTATTTATAACTAAATTATAAGTAATAGGGAATCGTCATTATCGGGCAAACAGCCAGTCTCCGCGGTAATACAAAAAATTTGCGAATAAAAAATCTACCCGTATCCGTAACGGCAAGGTAGGTGATGTATCTACCGTCGGGGATGGTTGAATGTAGAAGAGAATTTTTAAGAACAGGGTTACGAAGAGCTCAGTAATGGAAGAGCGGTTGATGGATTTACCCAGTGAGTCGCAGGTTCGTGTAGGTTTTTGCAATTTGGATGCTAAAATGCTTTATGAAATGTTACAATTTTCATAAAATTTAGGTAAAAATATAACTGGATACTATATAATATCTGAGTATTAAATTAAGCCGGAAACGTGGATTTACTGCCTACACCTCTGCCTAACCTTCTCCCTCTGGGGAAAACTGGCGTGAGTCTATGTTATGTTATTAAATACTGCCTATCCTTACACGATCATACTGCGTGATGTTACGAATTATAATTATTATAAAATAAAATTGGTAATCAATTTCACAGTACAAACTTACTATGACGCAAACAAAAAAAAAATATCACGACAATATTTTTTTTTACATGTTTTAGTTTTTATAAACCTTTTTGTGTATATTTATACTAATAAAACCCAACTCTATCGCAAAAAAAAATAAAAAAAGTTGTAACACCATAAAATTTTATGAAACAAAAAAATTAAAACATTGTTTTTCTGTGCCCAGTGGTACAATTACAATGGCATGGTAGATAATGCTGCAAAAAAAACTACACAGTGTATCGAGGTCGCTGAGACTAGGAAAAAACAGATAAAGTATTGAATAATTTTGTATTTAAATGTACACAATGGTGTGTTCTTAATTGTTTTGTAATTTAAATTGTCTTGTGGCACGCGGGGTCCGGGAGCGTTTGTTTGCACAGTGGTCAGAGTACGTGCATTTTTATGTAACACAGAATAGATCCATTCCAGTCATTGTCATTTACATGTGCGCCAAATTTCATCAAAATCTTTTCAGCCGTCAAAATTGATTGATTAACATACATCTGTAGCAGTGATAGTCTAGCGGTATTACCGTTGGACTTCCAAGTCAAAGGTCGTAGGTTCAAAACCGAGTTTTCGGAGTTATGTGTGTTTTAAAATTAATTATCATTTGCTAAAACGGTAAAGGAAAACTTCCGCTGTTGCAGGAAACGACGTCCACCAGCCAGACTCAAGCGATCAAAAGTTAAAAACCTAGATATAAATTTAGGCCTGCTATTTTTTATTAACGTTGGAAGTTCTTACATTTGTCTAGAAATTGTCTATGGCAACGTGAATTTCGAATTTTTTTAAAAAATGGGCTTGTTACTTACAGTAATATTTATGGCGTCTAGTTTATTAGTGTTTGTTCAGGGTGCGGTCTAGACTTTGTCAATATTAGATGTCATTAAAATGACGAAATGACGAACTGATGTTTGAGGAACCAAAACGTAAACAAATAACTCAGCAGGTTGATCGCTGTGTTACCAGTAGGTCACAGGTTCAAATCCTGTAAATTTTTAATAAACAGTAAGAATTTAATAAATAAATAAAAAAATCATCTCTGTAACTGATCCTTTGCAGGGCAAAGGCCTCTTCATATACAGAGAAGGATAGAGTATTAATCACAACGCTAACTCACGGCGTGTTGGCAATTTCAGACTTTGAAAGTCCAGGTTTCCTCACGATATTTTCCTTCACCAGTTAGTCAGTGGTGTCTTAGAATAACTAAGAAAGTGTACAAATAACTTTGAAAATGTCACATTACTACATGCTAGGTTCGAACCTACACCCACGTGCTTGCAAAGCGGGTCCATCACCAATGCGGCCTTTATTTGATACCTGGAGATCTGCCAGCCACTTTTGACTAAGGTGGCAAGTTTATGAAGTTAGGGCTTGTAGTGTTAGAAGCTTGGCTCTACATGAGATCTGAAAATTTTTTTATAGTGCGAGCCGACGTGACGTGACGTCTTGGCAACATTTTACATGAAAATGTGTTTGGTGGGATTAGATAAGTCAAAAAAATAACTTTTATTACAAAAAAAAAACATTCCCGGCACGCCGCGTTCCAGGTATTTTTTTATTTCAAGAAGATTTGAAACCAAAATGTATTCTAAAATAAGTAATATAGAGCTTTGAATTGCAAAACAGAATTTCAAATTCAAAACAGCGCTTTATTTTAACGTAATCAGTATAAGAAGGCATGTTTAATAAATAGCTCGATGGTGTTTTGACTACAAATCTATTTTGTATGTAATTTTATTACATATCTTTATTAAAATTATTGAGAAAGCTGTTTATTTGTTCCACTTTCGTGGCGAGTACTGGCTGACTCGATTATGGTTTCGATATCGAGCCTTATTTACTTGATCTTATTTAAATTGTACTCGTGATCAGAATGACGATTTTTCTTTTTTGTTTTTGCTGAAAAAATAATTTAATTACCATCTATAGTCCTTAAAATATAGCTTGATCTCTGTGACAGATGTCAAATACGAACATTTCTAACCTTTAACGTATTTTGACATTATTTGTACGTATTTGACATCTGTCACAGAGATCAAGCTATATTAAAAGGACTATAGTACCTATACGGTGTATGAACACAATAAAATACAAAAGTCATCCTGTGCCTTATGGTTCTTGTTGCAGGCAAGGCTATGATGTCCAAAGCTGTCCATAAATTTACCATAGAGACAACGATACTTGGGACTCCACACGTAGCGAGTTGTAAGCCGAAATGTTGTGTCGTCCATCAAAAAGCATATTTATTACTTATGTATACGAAAGTATGTATTTGCTAACCCTATATTCGTTTTGTTCGTATACTCCATCAAATGCCTTCTCTGACGTCACGCACAGACCTCTAACAACCCTTAACCGACTTTGAAGAAGCGATGTTATTCAGATTGGCGCTACTTCGTGGCTCTGGATAATGGCGGTACTCTGTAATTTGTACTGAGGGGAATTGTGGGTAATTGTTACTCATGTTGAGGGTAATTTTCATGTGTATGTTTATAGTACAAATGGTAATTTGAGGAAGAGTATGAAATTAATGTAATTAGCTTTGAAATTAGGCATGGGTGTGATGTGAATATATTTAGAAGAAGAAAATTACTTCTTTATATCTTACAAGCGATATTGTGCATCGTGGTCCTGGTTTCCTTTTTCGGGTCGGAAAAGTGGGCTTTTCATATGGAAATCTTTAGTAGTAGCATAGAATCGATACTCCTTAAAAGTATCCTTTTATTTACCGTACAATAATTACATAACAAACCCAACCATTGTGAAATTGATGAAGATACATAGGTATTCCCCGGAGACATTGATCAATTAGTTGCATACATGGCTTAATTATCATTACAGTGATTAATGAGAGAAATAATATAGAGCTTTAGTAAATCATTAATTCTATCTTTTCCCTGTGTAGTGTCGGGGAAGAATTTCAACGCCTCTCTCTCTGCTAGTCAACACCCAAGCTGCGACTGGTGGGCTTCGGCCATGGCTAGTTACCATCCACCGGATAAAGCATTGTCGCCAAGCGACTCTGTCGTGTTCCAGCATGATGTTCGGTCAAACCTACCTGGGGCACGGTTCTGGGCAATACCGTCCATCTTCCATCTTCCTGCTTTAACGGTTACCATTAGGTGGAATCGTGTTCAAACACATTTCTTTTTAAGCGACACATAACCCTTATGGAGTAGCCATGGTGTCTGTTAGTGTATGTATAACTCCGTATTGTGCAGTACCTACATGTTATCTCTCGTCTCGATAATCCTTACTTTTATAAATACGAAAGTGTATTTGTTCATGTCTTCTTCTTTCAAACAACAATGGAGCTACGCATCGACTTGATTTTTTGCAAGGAGATCGTTTTTGGGGCGGAAAGTATTTTTATCTCAGGAAAATTTAATTCCACGGGAATTAAACTGCGGGAAGACTAGTTTTCAATTTATGACGATATAAAATACTCTCAGAACAAGTAAACCTCGAAGGTTTACTTTAAGATCACGTGTAGAGGTCCTTGATCCCGCTTATATTTGCTAATGCGTCAGGAAAGCACCGCCGAGAGCATCTCAATATTCAATGGAGTGTGGTGCGCGTGCGCCGTCCATTATACATGACACCATTTGATTACATTATACGCGATACTGTGTTGTTTTCTTGCCACCATTGGTTGCTAAACATGTTCTGTTATTTAAATGTCTTATTTGTATGAATTAAGTTTCTGCTCTTTAGGTCTTGGGTTACTTGGTAAATTGGAAATAAATCATCCATTCATGATTTATTTCACTAAAATACAGTAGAAAATACTAAAGAAAATGACAATCAAAGGGTTGAAAATGACTGACATAAACGTAGGTTTGATACACATACAAATAAGAATTCCTAGACCCTTTACGACGTCACTAAGCAATGGACTTCTGCCTGTAAAATCAAAATCAAAATCAAAATATTTTTATTCATGTAGACCATTAGGCACTTATGAATAGTCGTAATTCTAATATTTTTAATAAAAGACTGAAATAACAGACTCTAGTTGCCAGTTCCTAGGGCAGCCTACCCTTCATGGAGAAGAATCTGGCAAGAAACTCCATGGTTGCTCTTTTAAATATAGTGGCTTACAATATTTTAGGTTACATTGTTCTGAGGTCTTATGTGAGAACAATGTCAGTCGGCTAAACACAAGTACACCTTTAATATATTTATGCTTTTGATAAAATTACCGCAGCAGCTATGAGCTGACCAGTCCCAACAGACGGCACCCGTTCACGAGTATGACGCATGCATCAGCCATCGCCTAACTCAACCATATTGTAGGGAATCAAACGACCCGACACACAACGCCACCGCTATCAGAACATTTCTGAGAGCATGACATACCCAAGCCGTACAGCAATCATCACGTTAATAAAAACTAAGTTGGAAGGACTACATGGTGCTCACATAATTACAAACATACATATTAAGCAATACAAATACATGTCGGAGTATTCAAAAATATTAAGTATTCTATAATAAGTATTCAATATGATGTCAAAGCACAATAAAAATTGATTTTGAATATTAGTAAAGTTCAATCAGCGCTAGTGGGTCGCAGTGTGCAGGAGGGAGTAGTATGCCACACATCTTTATCTTCAATGTAATCCTTCAACTTATAGTAAGCTTTTGATATAAGGATACCTTTAATAACTGTTTTAAACCTAGCATCAGGCAGATCCTTAATTATAGAGGGTATTTTGTTGTAAAACTTAATACAGTTACCCATGAATGAGTTTTTGGTTTTAGAAAGTCTATAACCAGGTACCACAAAATTGTCCTTATGACGAGTGTTATAATTGTGAATATCACTCTTTTTTTGGAAGCAAGTTATATTTTTGCGAGTGTATAAGAGGTTTTGAAATATATACAAGGATGGTAATGTTAGTATATTTATCTTCTTAAAAAGTTCACGAAGTGAATCTCTTGGGCCTAAGTTGTAAATTGCTCGAATAGCTCTCTTTTGTAATATAAAGATGGTGTCAACATCCGCTGCCGATCCCCATAGTAAAATACCATACGACATAATACTATGAAAGTATGCAAAATATACTAGCCTAGCCGTTGCCTCATCTTTCACCTGTCGTATTTTCCGAACAGCAAACGCAGCCGAACTCAGTTTACCTGCAAGTACCTCTATATGAGGTCCCCATTGCAGTCCACAGTCTACAGTGACACCGAGAAATAAGGTAGAGGGAACTAGGCTTAGCATTTTCCCATCTAGTTTTATATTTGTACCTATTTGGGTTACGTTAGGTGCCGAGAATCTGATACATTTAGTTTTTCCGGCATTAAGTAAAAGATTATTTGCAGAGAACCAATCTGATAATGCATTAAGTGTAATATTTGGTTCAACAATATTCCTATCTTTCCTATTAATTTTAAATATGAGTGATGTATCATCAGCAAACAGGACTATATTTGTCATGGTATCATTAATCATGTGAGGGAGATCATTTACAAGTAAGGCGAGGATGCATAAGTACATCATTGACTCCACTATAGGTTTCTTTTCGTATCATAATAATTATCATTATTATGTAAGTATGCCAAAATGTAAAACAGTTTGTCGGCAGTACCAGTTACAGATCCAGTGCGTCCTGGCGGAGTGCGGATACGTGGCCACCGGCCAGGAAATGAAAATTATCAATAGTTATTAAATCAAAATTAAATATGAAAGAAATGTTAAATAAACATTTTCTGAAAGAAAAGTTAAATTTTTCTAAAAAAAAAGTTGAATAAAATTTTCTGAATTTTGATTGTAAAGTCATAAATAATTGTTTTGCACGCCATCAATATGGCAAACGTGCAAATAAATAAAAAATCTTACATCTTTAAAGCAATTATTTAATTACTTTTTATGCAAATACGAGTAAATATCTTTTTTTTAAACAAAACTAAATTAAAGCAATTATTTAATAAGCAAATCATGTGACACATGTAAAAAACATACATAAAACTATAAATTAAAGCAGTAGCTTCGTCTACTATAAGTATTAAAGCTTAAAATGATAAAGAAAGATTCGTTTATATGTTAAATATTCAACATATTTATTCAGCAACTGTAGTAACTAGTAGAAGTTACGAGAAGTATTGTACCGTCCGATATTCTATGATCAGTTGCCAAAAACTTCAGGTTTCACAGCTTCAAATAACGACTTTGTTTCTTCACAATTATGACAACATGGAGCAATGAACTGATGAGGTAAATTGGGAAAAGGTTCTCGGGTTCTTGATATTCTTAGACTTAATATATTATATTATTCATCTGTATTTTTCAATATATTATAATCTTTTTCCTCATCCCCTAATTTGTAAGTTAAGTAACATGAAAGTTTCTAAGGACATTCGAGAATTCTCTTTTATGAGTTATTTTTTGATGCTTAAATATACACCATGAAAAGTACTTAAGAATTATTGGATTTCGTATGAATATAAATAAATGTTTACGTTATTTTGTGTAAATGATCTGAATTAATACAGTACGTCATTCAAATAAGCCTTGAGTAATGTTATAATTATAATTTTGATATATTATAAGATTCTTGATTTATTTAGATTTTTCTATTGAGAGTTTGTAGAAACTTGTAGTAACTCTCTGCTGGGTTGGTAACAGTAGGGCAAGGGTCTTTTTGGCAGTCAGGACTCTACAGGACACTTAAGGCTTAATAGACACCTTATGGGATATTCTGTCACAGATATCTGCTGATTCTGCAATGATTTGCGTCTTCTCCTTATCGTATGATTGATGAACAACCTGGTATCAGAGTTTAAACCGCCCGTAGGCCTCTGACATGGCTTTACACACCATTGAAAATCTCTCAGGAGTGCTGGTTTCGTCACGATGTTTTCCCTCACCGTTTTAGCAACTGTTAATTAATTTATAATACGCACATAACTTACGAAAAGTCAAAGGTGCATGCGTTGGGTTCGAACTCACACTTTCTGCGTATTGAACGAACTTAAACTGTTACGCTCGGGTCGGACGTTGAATCGGCTAAACTCGACTCTACTCGACTTCAGCCAAGCCCAAGCGAGATTCACTTATGATTAGGTACTTTTTAAGGGATAAATAATATAAATATCCATAGCAACCGTTGTCTGGATACGGGATATACGGATAAACAAATATTACACGTAAAAATACGTGTAATATTTGTTTCTTATATATTATATTCTTATAATTATAATTTCAGAATTAAAAAAAAAAATTATTTCTAAGTCTACACATCCACAACTTTTAATGAAAGTTAAATGTTAAATATTTTGTAAGTCGAAACCTACTTTTTACAAAATAGTAAGTACAAATATTTCAGGTCTATTTTCAGGATAAATGTATTAACAATTTTAACATTAATGTGACTTTAAAGTCATTCAATTAACTTTGACAGTGTAAAGACGTGGGCTGAAAGAGTTCTAGCTGTAACTTTTTCTCAAATTACTGGCTATAAAAATATTATTTACCACTGAAAAACAAGAAAATAGACAAATTAACTTCATAAACATAAAAAAAATACTGAATTTTACCACCAATAACCATTATTATTTAGTAAACATCGTGTTTGTCTTTAATCAACCAATTATTTGAATCTAAAACACATTACGTCAGTTGTTTTCGGAGGGGATTGGCGTAATAAATTCCGAACGTAACGCGAGCTGTCATAATTGTCAAGAAAACAAGATGGCTGCTAGCGGTGACAGCGCGCGTGTATGCAACACGCGGATCAAAATAAATACTACTATGCTAAACACGTGTCGATTATAATTAAGAAACTATTTTCAGAGACCTATAAATAAATGGTTGATATAAATTCGAGCTTTCTTTTTAGAAAAGTCGTTTTGTTCGCGTTTTAATAATGATGTCGGTTGAGCTATCGTTTCCTGGTTTTCTTGGCTCGGGTGCCGTTACTTTTTGAGTTAGCTGCCTTCAAATAAATTAAGTATTTTAGTGACTTTTTCCTTACTTTTATTATTTTCATATACCTACAATTTTCTCATCAACTTATTTATTTACTACTTCATCAATTTATATTTATATTTCTTCACTACACAACACTTAATATTTGTTTCACTCAAGTCGGCCTCTCACTGTAGAAGATCGCGGCACCCTGACAACATCAATTTAATATTTATGGTATCATACATCAATTTTCTCTGACATGTATATTGATATTTTATTATATTTTTGTAGTACCTATATATAACACGTTGACCGTGCCAGATGGATAACAATTGAATGACCCACATAGGTATAGGGCACTGCACTGTCAAAGAGTTTAACCCTTTGGCCCAATGGCATATTTTTTGTACTATGCCATGTGAAATGTGCCATTAGGATTGAGCTGAAGCAAGATATTCTTATTCAGTTTGGATTGTACTCTAGTCCCTCTCTCAGTTTGAAAGTCAGCCCAAGTGCGGGCACTCGGTCAGTAATAAATTATTTTACGTCAGCGTATCGTACTATGAATTCCGTCGCCTACTGCTTGCCCTTTGCCTATCAAAGATGTCAGAGATACAAGACACGTGCCAAAATAAACAAGCTTTGCGTCATTGAATAGTAAACTCTCTGATAAATTGTAAATTTGTTTTTTCTTCAAATCTAACAACCTGATTGATTTACCTCAAGTATCCGCTCATCTCCTCTGACCACTAATTACATTATATTTTATAGCTAAACAAAAAATGTTAACAAGCCCTATAATGTTACTTAAATATCTTTTCAAATTTATTATTTCCCTAGCAATAATCATAAACAATTCCATAATACCCAAGGCTTCCTCAAGATTACATAAAAATATAAAATAAAAACCTCTTTATTGATTGACAACCATTTTCTTTTTCCTCTATAATTTCAATTAAAACCTAAAAAAAACACCAAATGAACATAACCCGTGTTAACCAAATTAATTAACCATTAGGAGATCGTAAATCTCCGTCAGTTTTCGGAGCACGTTCGGGCGTTCGCCATTTAAAAATAGTTCAGGAAAGCTGCGTGTTCGGCGATGGACGCAAAACAGCGCGTTGGACGGTTGCCAAAGATATGGATGGATAGGTGTACCTACTTGTGGCAATAATCGGGTTGAGATGTCGACAATTAGTCCTTGTCAGAACTTCGCTTTAGATCTTGTAATGTATCCAAATTAATGATTTCTGGTTGCCATGTTACAGTGGAACTTAATCTAAGAATACTACTCATCGGTAAACGTGAATAATATAAGGGATTATAGGTAGAAAGAGAAACATTTCAGGACGCCCAACTCCTTTCCATATTATCCTTATCCTTTCCATAAGTGTCATAATATACCTAAGCAAACTTTGTACATGTTATCATATTCTGTAATGCAAGAAGTTTTTGAATAAATTATTCTTATATTATCTTGTTATTATATTATTCTAATATGCATATGAATCTGAAACTCAAACGTTTTGAATCTATGACTCTTGACTTGGCATTCTAACGGATTCACTCCGCTGAGCTATCACTGTCTCCATAATTATTGTCCCATAGAGTCAGCATAGTGCAACAAATACGCTGGAATTCAAACGTCTATAGGTTATGGTGAATTAGTGACCGCTTACCATCAGCCAGACCACCTATGCTTGTGTGCCACCTATAAGTCTAAATAAAAAAAGGCCAAGAACTGATAGAGACTCAAGCTGAATTTGTTGAAGATTTCTGCTGAATTTGTTAAAAAATTCTGCTGAATTTGTTGAGATAAATAAAGCAATGTAATACTTCGATAGTTATTTAGCTCTCCCGAATTCCCTTGTGAATGAAAACGAAGTATTTTACTGAACAAACAAATAATACTAAATCCCAAGCATTTCATCTACTTCAACGCTACTAAATAAATTACAGAATTCTTATAAACGATACTTCAATCGACGAATGGAGTTATTTTCTTCGATTCATAAGAAATAGTTGTTTTTCAATGAAAATAGGAAGTTTCCGAGCTGGATTTAACAAAAATAAACAAAGTGTGTTGTAATGGTATAGCGATAGTGTTTTTGTTAACCTTTCTCAAAAGTTTATTTTTATTTATCTAAAGCTTTGCGCAGTGATACGGTACTTTATTGATAATCCATAAATTGGGATCATAATGTGGGCTTCAATAGAAAGGTTTCCAGAACGATACTCTAGTAAAAATTAAGACTAAAATCTGTAGTAATGGCACTTTGAAGGAAAGTGCCGTTACAAATTAAAAACAAAATAAATAAAATTCCAAAATTTAAAAAAAATACTTTTTTTTCAACAATTATGTATAGCTAACCAAATTATTACATCAAATTTCTCCATATTCATTAAAAAAACAAAATTTCACTACAATAATAAATATTCACAAATTTCACGCCAATCAAATTTAATTTTCTACGAAAATATTAAAATTTTCTTCGCCATTCCTAATCTTCTCATCTCAACTTTAAAGTATTCAAATGTAACAACCGAATTGCGCCACTTCCATGATTGTTGAGCTTCAAGGACCTCTTTGAATATCCTGAACAACTGCTTATACTCCGACACGTTTTATAGCGAGATAGGACATGTCTCTTCACTCGATAGAGGTGGCAATTAAGGAGATGCTGCTGTATTTTCGAGTTGTATTGTTGATATAGAAACGGTTTGAAGGTTTATTTATAGCCTGCTTTCTCGTGCTTGGATTAACTATATCTAGTTATCTATTTTTAGCTCTACGTGTATAATTACCAGTATCATAAATGTAGTTTAGATAAAATATTTAAAGGTTAATATTGAAATATCAAGACAAGACTGATTTGCCCCTCAACACATTTAGCTAAGGGAGGGGGAGAAGATCCTTAGCCATATACTGAGTACGCCCATGGGTACCTAAATGGTATTTTTTTGCTTGGTCTTCTTAGTTATAGCTCTAGAGAGCTCAGACTGATTAACCGAACTTCTAGCGAGACCTAAAAGTCTTCAAGCTAAAACAATATTAAACTAAACCTAAAACTGAGCTAAGGGCGCCCCCTGATGGAACTTGGGCCTCGGCTTAGGGCGTTGCTTGGAACTAGCTGGGTCTGATTTTGATTATTTAGAGGCATGATTATGGTTACAGACTCAGCGCGGGCCTGCATAAGCAAGGGGGGCTTCGCTAGACCTCATAGACCATCGAGGACGAAATATCGGCCGGTTGATAGGTGAGCAGCATAATTAAATAAAGCTTTGACTTAGCAACAAGCAGGCATTTACAGGCATCTACTGCTCAGAATATCATAGTGTTAGATCGTAAACAAACAATATAACACAACTGGAACGAAAACATCTTCTTATCAATACACCTCAGTTTCCTGGATAGTCGCCAGCACTTATAAACCGACAAAATTTAACACCTATTTATTTGATGACATGATTATGACAGATTTTGTGATCATTTGGCTAGGTGTCATGGATTCGATTTCCGTATTTGATAATAATATTTACGTGGTCCATTATTATGTAATTGTATATATCTTCAAACGTATTGTCGTGGAACATTAAATTTTGTTTAAATTTCGGCGTGATCCATAGATATTAGTTTAAGATTCGGTGTGATCCATTGATAGAGATGTTGTTTGACTTTTGTTATGGTACATAGATGTTTGTTCTGTTTAGGTATGATCCATAGATATATTGTGTTCCATTTTTTTTTGGTATGGGATAAAGATATTTGATCAAGTAGGTATCGATGTCGTCCATAGACATTTTGTTTAAGTTTCATTGTGGTCCTCATCACTGGTGATTATCACAATCAAGTTCTAAAAATGTCATATACCGATCACTTTTTTATTGGTGTCAAAGTTGGTAAGTATTTCTTATTGCTGCCGTCCTCACTTGACACTGGCAGAGTTGTTTAGGGCATGAATATCGGAATCTCGTAATATCGGAATCTCGGACCACAAAACCGCATATTTCAATTCCGATATTGAATGAATATCCAATATCGAATAAATTCCAATATCGGAATATTGGAATATCAGACAAATTTTTATATTTAAGTTTTCAACTAAACTTATATGTTCGCTTCTTGCGTAGCACCAATGCGATAGCGCGCTTAACAGTATTCCTGTTGACAGCTCGCTGAACATGCGACAGAAGAGCTATAATATTGTTGCTTATCTCGCTCACTCTTATGACTCTCTGTATGTCTTGGTTATTCACCAAGTATCCTGTCAAACAATTGCGCACATGGACTGTGTAATTTAAGACGAATTTGACAACAAAGTTGAAGAAACTGAAACAATGCATGAATGCTTCAGGTCTTCAGAATCAATGGAAGCTATTGTTTCTCAAATGACCGCTTTAAATGGTGCAAGTTTCAGTTTTTTTTTTAAAGTCAAGATCTCCGAAAACTCTTCAAAAAAAGTGGAAACAATTTACCAAAAACGCCAAATTCAATAGACATAGTTAAAAATCTTTACCAATTTTTGAGCCAAATTAAAGAATACGTTTAAAAATGTTTTTTATAGTACTCATTCATATCCATATCCAACATTATACCTAATTTATACAATACAAAAATAAAATGTGTAACGAAATTCCGACATTAATATCGGAATTCCGATATTAGGACGAAATATCGGAACTCAGTATCGGAATTGAAAACCTTCCGATATTACATGCCCTAGTTGTTGACAAGAATCAGCTCGAAGGCCAATAAACAAAGAAGAAGAATTAATTCAAGTTACTGCGAGCTGTTGTTTTGTGGAAACTTTAAAGTATGATAAATGAGATGAATTTATAAAACCACAAAGCACGTAAGTAAAACTTCCCCTCTTATCATAAATAAATAAATTAAAGACACTCACCGGCTGTCTGGGTGTGACACCCAGTTATTTGCATACCATCACAACATGTTTATCCTAAACCCAGCCAAAATGTGCAATGTTTTCTTTTTAACTCATGAAAAAGTAATGTGCTCCGATTCCCGAATGTCACCGAGTGACATCACGGGCACGGAGACATGGGTGCGCTGGCGCATTGAAATAACACGTGTCTGCTCTTATGCGGAGTTGAACACATGGTTGTATAATGTTTTGTAGTGGTAATGAGAATCTCGTGTAGACATCTAGACCTGTTTTATTTTATGACTATATTTTTATAACTTTTTAATTTTATTTGATACCAGATTAGAAACGGTATAATTATTATGACGGCATAATTATTGACCTTTTGGTACAGTAGCTAGGCGATTGACACCGCGTTGTTACAGGTTTGATTCCCGCACGGGACAAATACTTGAGTGATCCTATCAACAATATTTTTTAGGTGTATGTGCATGTTAAATTGTATGTCTACAAACCTTACCTACGATACAAAAGAAAATTTTTGTTACTCAACATTTTTTTTTTAGAAAAATAAGTAGAAATTCAGATTCGTCTAGCGGAGCGGTCACGCCACTAGGCATCAATCACTTGTTACCAATTAGCACAAAACACCGAGAGTACAGAAGTAAAGCTCATGTATGTACTGCGTTTTTTATGCCTACTCTCGGCGGTTGCGCTAGGGATGCCGCGCTCGCCGCTCCATCATCTTTCCGTGGCGAGCGGGTCGAGCGTAGGTAGGTTATATTATTATTTAGATTGATTGTACCTACATATAATATTGTAAAACTGATATCATCGAGTATACATATTGAGTAAACGGTTTATTGGTTCACTAGCGTAAGAGTAATTTGCACTAAATACCTAAGTAGATAGTAGATACGAGTAGGAACATTATTTCCTAGCGACCCACACAAAAAAGCTAAATAGTTACGTAAAAAGATGTGCGACTCTTTCTCGATAACAGTACCTATTATGATAAACACTTCTTTTCATTTTGGGTGATACCTAATACAATACAATGCAAATAGATTATAGGCAAATAGGTAGGTACACACCTATAAAAATCATAAACACTTAGGTACCTACCGTGTTTTGTGTTACTCACATATCTAATCATAAAATTACAAACCTACTAACGTCTCTAAAACAACTGGTAGTTTAAAAAACGAAAATTGACTATTTAAAGTCGAATTTAAACATTTCAACACACAACAATTGTAATAACTTTTTTTTCGGTGCTCCATTTTTGCACAAAAAATATTACGATGCGTATAGTGCTGCGCGTGCCAAGTTGTGGCGCAGTACTCCGAGTCAGTCTGAGATTTCGTGTCCGTGAACGATGTCTATGTGTGCGTTGCTCGCGCGCCCAATGTACGTAGCTTTACTTCTGTACTCTCGGTGTTTTGTGCAATTAGGGACCGTCAAATAAATAGATGCACGATAGTCTTCACTATAGTTTTGGGTAAGTATTATCAACATTGTCCGGTCAATTGTGTTGCGTTGGTTAATGTATATTTATCTCGATCCCTGATCGGCGAACAAATACCGCAACCACTCCACGTGTGTTTACTATGTACTCAAGCAGAGGTACGCAACGTTTTCACTATTTTTTTTTTTTTAAAAGTAGTACGGGATTGGCTTAGTTCTGTAGTTTAGCTGATTAAAGTCTAACGTACCCATCCGAAGAAAGTCTATGATGGTTTCCCCCAAAAATAAAAAAGAGTATTTTTGTGAATTTTTTACATGTTATAGCACATGATAGCTTATTAAATATAATTATTTAATAAGAAAATTTGAAAAAACAACTGATACGGATGGGATTTTTTTTTTTTTTTTTCAAATTTTCTTATTAAATAATTATATTTAATAAGCTATCATGTGCTATAACATGTAAAAAATTCACAAAAATATTAAGAAAATTGGTAATATCGCATCGGTGTCTTCTAAAACTGCAAAGTTTAGAGCACTGAGTCGGGATACGTAATGTATTCCGATAGATGTCGCCACACGCCTTAGGCGTGTTAAAGAGATTTGAAATTTCGATTGGTACCGATGGGATACGGTGGCTCAGCGGTTAGAGCGTCGACACGGTATGTCGAAGATCGTGGGTTCGGATCCCATCCGTATCAGTTGTTTTTTCAAATTTTCTTATTAAATAATTAAAAAAGAGTAGTTCATTTGATTACTTAATTAGATTTTATAAAGTTCAAACATTTATTTAATTTTTAAATTACACATCAAGCTAGTTCCAGTATAAGCTGACATCTTGTACGAAGAGCCTATGTTGTATATGCGAGGTCAGTTCACACTGGTTTTCTATAGCTTGATGTGTAGCCGTGTATACACGTGTCACTCATGAATGCAATTTGCTATGTTTCTTTGGTTGCAAACATAACATCAGTAAATAAAAAAAACCTTTCATTTTGGGTGCAAGGGCAATCAAAAAT
The DNA here is from genome assembly GCA_936450705.2 of Protodeltote pygarga. Lineage (NCBI taxonomy): Eukaryota > Metazoa > Arthropoda > Insecta > Lepidoptera > Noctuidae > Protodeltote > Protodeltote pygarga. The sequence goes on along the minus strand of OW388264.2, from coordinate 539,776 downwards.
TATCATAATATATTAATTAAGCAGTAACGTGTACAACTCCCGATCGGCAAAGGAAATTTAAAAAAAATATTTTTATGGTAGCATTAAAAGCGCAAAATTTTGGTACAATTGATTTTTCTTTCTACCGAACCGTTTAGTATTTTGTTTTTTAGATTAACAGCTCAGATTTTTCTTAAAAAGTTAGATTAGAGCGCCAAATCCCTGAACCTATATAAAAACACCCCTTTATACAATCACGTTCCAAGCGCGTGGGCAAACACCATAGGTTGGCGAACCCAGCAATAAGCTGCGCGCACGCATTCAACGCGTGAGCATCAGAATTACGCGCGAACAATTTATGTGTTTACCACGTTTGATCTCACCCGGAATCAAACCCACATTACACAAGCATGGAACATGCGAAGGGTTTTTGAAGTTTTATTTTTTCGTCAAGGATATTTATTTTTAAGGGCGCGAGCTGCTATGTTTCATGAAGTGTTGATTTCATTTTTGTTTGTAATACTTACCTACTTACGTACTTTTAGAAGATTTTTAGGTCAATGATGCGAGTGCAGAAACTGACATGATGGAATTACAAACATTGTTTATAATAAGAAATCAAAAGACTCATGCCTGTATTCCCCAGAGGGGGTAGGCAGAGGTGTATGCAGTACACCCACGTTTCCCCGACTATGAGCCCCATATAATAAGGGGTGAGCCTACTGCTATTAACCGGGCAATTTCGGACTTCGTGCTGTCAAGATTTCCTAATGGAAAAACTCAATTACACTTTGCCCGATCCGGGGATAGAACCCAGGACTTCATGCTCAGCAGTCGCCCTTGCTACCACTAGACTAACGAGGTAGTCAAATATGGTCCCACTGCTGGGCAAGTCTTTTGAAACAAATGGAGGTGTGAAGAAAAAAGGTCATACTCCACCACGCTAACCCAGTGCATTTTTGACATAACTGGTTCCTAGTGTTCCTTAATATTTTATCTTTATTTTATTTTTATTATTTGTTGTTATAGCGGCCATAGTATCACACTCCGTGAAAATTTCAAGTGTCTCCCTCTTATAGTTCAAAAGTGACAGCACTGGGACAGACGAACTGACAGCGGAGCTTTAGTAATAAGTACTTAGGTTCACGTTGCCTCCCTTTGGATACGGTACCTTAAAAATAATTTGTGTGCTCTCAACAACAATAAAGATATTGTATTGTAAAAATCATCTCTTTTTATTTTTAACCCGATCACCTAATTTAGCTTTAATCGTCTCAATGATTAAGCTAATAGGTTATTAAGTTTCATCATGCATGTTTACGAAGATGATGTAATTTTGAAGTCAATTATATCAGTTAGTTATTTTTGACTAAATTACTAACTGAAGGAGATAGGCCCCCACTCCGCAGATATGTTTTACCGAACATGACAAAATCGCTAGGCGGCTATGCCTCGCCCAGTGGGTGGTTACCAGCCGATTTAGCTAGCTAGCTAAGTCCAGAAGTAGCTTAGGTGTGAATAATAAAACACATAACATAAAAACATACCACAACATACATTTATATTATATTAAGTCAATGACGAAAAAAAACGTACAAGATGGCGTAAAAAGCAATAATTCATAAGATATCAGCAGGACGCAGCCGCTCGGAAACATCTGATAGGAACAGGTATCAATGTCCGGGGTTCTAGTACAGGCGGCGTAAAAAGTGTATGTTTTACAATTAAATTAGGTGAATAATTTTCTTCATTTACTTTTGATAATAATAATTATATGATTGACTTTTTTTGTTTTGATAATGGGGAATATAATATAATCTTTTTTTATATAATGGAAAAAGCATGACGTGTTGATGTGTTTAACCACGAACCCCCTTTATGAACCCCCTTTACGCGGTATTGTAGTCTACGGTGTGGAAACATCTGATGCTTTGCTCTCGATTTGATGATATCTAAATTGCAGTAGGTATTCTAGAAATATATACCTACTCCGAAAAGATCAATCTATAGCTTTGCGTATGAGGATAGTAGATGCGAGTCGTTTGTCTTAGTGAATATGTGTCAGGTAAGGATTGGTCAGCTAGACTCTGCGTTACCGAGTGCAAATTGTCCAGGGTGCGCCCCGGACGTTTCGAGTAAACGCCGCTCAGAGAGGCTCCTTTCATGCACCCCAATCTATCAGGTAATTATGGTAGTTAGGCTAACGACGCAATTTCCGGCAGAAGAATGGACATATTTGTTTAATTTTGATTATTATTAAAATAATATGTTCAAGAAATGATAGCCAAATGATAGCCGGGTGTACAAATATATATTTTTGACTATTTACAAAACATTTTCTTACTATTTTAGCGTTAAATAAAAAATGGACGACTCTTCAGTAAAGGATCTTGAATGAAGCTCATTACTTATTTATGCTTTGTAGTGCTCAGTTGAAAAAGCTCGTCTTTTCTCTCACGTGGGTGTCGACAAATTTCACGATATTTTTTTCTTTCAGAAAGAAAAATGTCTGTTTAAAAGAAACCTTGACATTTGTGCTTTTTACGGCGTTTTATCTAAGTTAATATTTGTCATATTTTAGGAAATAGCGATGCTTTGATATAATTTTTTTTAAATTTATAAGTTTTATTGAGTACCTAAGTGACCCGTAAGAAAAAAAGTATTTACATAAAATAATAAACCAAAAAAAAATTTTTTTGTTAGCCTGAAGATATTTTTGCTGGCATATTTTTTTCCACGACTACGTCATCTTTGTGACTGGCTGTACCAAAGTTACGATACAACAAATCTTATTTCGACCGAATCATAATTAAAACTTTTCTTGTCAACGGTACAGTCGCGAAGAGCCACCATTTTTGAAGAAACCGGACCCTTCCTATCGTTGTCCTAAATTTACATTCTTACCTCACAGGGAAATGAAAAATTATATAACAAAATTCTTTATATATTTTTTTCTGCCTTTGTAATTTTGTTTGGGTATAATCCCTATTTATTTATTTTAAGTTGCCACTTGAAGCTTGGATATCATTTTGGGATCAGTTGACATGTAAGTGGGGTAGACTCATACGGGTATAAATTTTCCCAATTTGTTTTGATGGTTCATTGTAGTGGAAATAAAGTTTCTTTTCTTTCTGTAGTGGTTAACTACAAAAAGAATAGAAACTTCTCTTAAAATTGTAATAAAAACCATTATATCTCTTGGCTTTTACCTTTTTGAGTGCGGTTGCTTTTTTCCTCGGAGGTCTACTTGAACATATTTTTTTCAACAATGAGGAGAGACTTGGGTAGGAATACTGTGTTTGTGGCAAGTTTGCAAGTATGTTGTTGTGATCTACAAGTATATAGGTAACTAAAAAACCTACTTACGAAAGTAATGTTTAATTAGTTAATGCTTATAAGATACTTATGGTACATTGACTTCAAAGGGGGAGGCGAATCCCTCCACTTTTTGGAAGTCGGATATCAATAACACATAACAAAATGAAGTTAGTTGTTACGAGAGGAAGAGTTCCGTTCTACGAAGTTCCTCATCAGATCACGACAATATTAATTATATGGGACGAAACAGAGAAGAATATATTCTTTTAAACAAAAAAATTATCTTTCGGCATACTATTCACGGAGTAATCGGTTCTCAAACAAAAAAACACGTATCAAATTGAGAACCTCCTCCTTTTTTGGAATTAGTTAAATATACTCTGCCCTTTTTGATCGATAGTCGTGACGTGAGTAAGTAAGTAAGATGAAAACACCATTTTAAACATTATTATTGTCAACATTACATATTTATGTTAATTTATCAACGTTTGCTCTGATTGTTATTATTAATAATTATTATATACGGACCGTTTGCGTCAATGAATAAACGATTTACATTTTTTATAATATGCTGTATATTATTAGTTGAGTAAACAGAGGGTTAAGGTTCTAGAGGTTAAGAAAACTGGGTTTGTAGTGTTCAAAATAAAACGTTTTTAATTCACGTTTTTTGCTTATCTTTCAAGATTGTTGCTAATACATATTAGATTATGTAATATAATTATTTAAAATTAGTAGTTGTTGTGTTGGTATTCTTGGTTTAATGAGTAGTCCCAATATATACAGAGGACGGATAGACAGTGGCCTTTTCAGGAAATTTTGGAGCCTTTTCAGGAAAGCAGCACGGAGTCTGGAATTGTACCTGGCTTGCTCCTTATTACATGGGACTTATACCAGATCCAGAAAATGTGGGTGTACTGCATACACCTCTGCATACTACCTCTGGGCAATAAAGCTGTGAGTCTATGTTATAGGTATAATAACTTTATAATACTAGCTTTTTCTTCCGATTTCACTCTACAGTTCATAAACTATCTATATACAAAAATCATGTCGATTCCTCGCACCGTTAATGTGTGAAAGATGAACAAACAAAAAGCCACGTTGTCGCATAAATTATAATATTAAATATAGATAACAGTTTAATTACGCTACCGTGACACCAACACAAAGTAGATAATAGAACTGCTAAACTATTACAATCAAACAAAAAAATACAATTAATTCACATATTTATACTATTTTTTACTTCACGCAACACAATTTTAGATCAACACAGTACAATGATTGTAGTAATTAATGAAAATTGTCTGATAAGTGGTTAATAACTACCACTGAACAATGATTTAATCGAAATTGGTTTAATTGTTTAAATGTGATGGAAATACACCAAGAGTTGCGTCAGACAAGGCTGTGGTCAAGTATAGTTTGATAAAAGATCTGAATTATGTGACGAAAATTAATTTGATTTGATTTGACTGCATTTTGGTCATAGCGGCCAATCTCAAAATAGACTCGCCGACGATACAGGTGATATTACAGGGTGTTTGCGCAATTACAGGTGCACTTTCTACTCTTTCACTCTTACATGTATCCGATGGGACGGGAATTCGTCATATCATGACCGGAGAGTTATCAGGCGCAAGACCGACGCGAAGGCTTTACGTGCTCTCCGAGACAAGGTGCAAATTATACCTAATTAATTTTATAATACGTATATAATATAATTATCTAAACAGTAGTGCCCTTAGAGCGGGCGTACAGGCAGGCACTAGACGGGGTTGCCCCCTCCGACACAGTGCGAGGAATACGCAGGGGGAGTTGTATTTTCGTGGGTGTGAGCCCCACATAACCGTACGTCCTCCGATGTACGTATGCGGTAGGACATTTTTGACTCCCCCCGGCCCCAAAAAAAAGGTTGAACCCGAGACCGATTTTCATCCCATTTCAATACTAATCAATCGATTTTAATCTAATGAACGATCCTAATGCATTCCGGTAGCATATAATTGCAATAGATTTCCTATTGTGTCTCAATTCTCGACCTTTAATAAATTAATTCCAACGTAAGGTTTTGAAAGCGTAACTAACAAACATTTAAATCCGTCATTCACAAGCGTATTATTAAATAATAAATGTATTAACTTATCGTAAACAGCATCTCTATAACACTGTAAAAACAAAAGGCACTAGAATTAGTTACAAAAGATGTTCATCTTGCATCATAATTAACTTAATATAATCCGACCAAATTGCATAGTGGGTAGGGTCGTAAAGTTTTACGATATCGCGCAGTGTCGTGTACCCTTGTTAATATCGCCATGGAGCTGCGCCACACCGGGATAAAGTAATAGCTAATTTGCACTTATTATTTATTTATTTGTACGGCTGCTGCCTCGGTTTGGTATAAATGCGGCTAGTAATCGTCTTAGGATGGTTCTTTCGGCGCGCTAGATATTACTTATTACTTATATAGGTATAGATTTTCTTCTAAAATTACCTTCTTTCTGCATAAAGTAATAATTGAAGGGTTCAAGATCCAAAGTTGTGAATATTAATAATTTATTGAATGATTTTCAATGGAATTTCAACGAAGGCATAGAAGATTTTTTATTGAAACCTTTTGCTATTTAGACTTATTACTCAATGGACGTTTTGCGCTTTTGGACATTTTGCTACTTAGACCTTCTGATCAGGAGCGAAATAAAGAGAATCAACTGATTGGTAGATCTTAATACAAACACGAAACATGGTTACCACACAAGTACATATTATAAGTTCATACCATTATTTGATCTACGTTCTAAACGAAGTTATTAAAATAAACCGCTTATTATTCGCTTATCTAATAAATCTATAAGCGATGAACTGAAATCTTTAACGTGAGACTTAAATTAACGGTGCTTAGATTATAATTACAACTTATTTGCATAATGTTCTATAAATAGTGATATTTCATGTTTTAATGAGATGCAGTATCCGTCTCTTAATCAGTTTGAATTTAATTCTTATCATGATTTATGTTTATAAATACATAAACATTTTTTATAAAACATTTATACATACTATGCGAGCACTAACGTTCAAAATTTTTTTGGAAAGAAAGAATGATTTATGTTATTGGCCTGAAAAATAGTATAGCAATATTCGTGCGTAATGAACAATTAGCTTCGAGCATTCGGAATGTCATGTCGTAAGAAGCGACAAAGGGAAAGGTCCGGAGGATGGGCAGCAGCATCCTTCTGTGTAACAGCAATCATCTGCTACTGCGATCACCAACCCGCTTGCCCAGCGTGGCGATTACGGGCAAATACCTCCAATGAGCGCACAATAGTGGCGCGCATTGGGAGAAGTAGACTAATACAGGCTCATGATGATGATGATTCGGACTGTGTATAACCTAGCTTAGGTAAGTTTATACGCAGAAGTTCCAACGCCCTCAAACTTTTGTTCTGTAACGAATGTTTGGCTATCATTAGAATTTGAATTTGGTAACACATAATCGATCAGTAGATATTAAATGCTCGCTATAGACTGGTTGTACATCAAATCCCGAAACTTGGAGCACAAGCAGTGTATATTCAGTGACATATTCGACATTATAATTTTTAGCGTGATGGTTATTATGCTTTATTTAATTTCCTGTACTAGCATTTTTCAGCAGCTTTGCTTATATGTTCCTAATTTTGCAGGATAGTAAGTAGGTATCTCTTCAGCCCATAAACTATTTGCGTCATAGAATATTAAATGGTACAGGTTTCTAAGCAAAAAATTAATACCAACATTCTTACAACACTTTTTTAAACCTGTTGTTCATTGCAAATCCCGAAAATGCGCCTAAATTTTTTATATACTGAGATGTTAAAAATCAAAATCGTATATTGCTCATATCATGCTGCCTATAAGAGATGATTGAACTTAAGACTTCACGATCAATACCAATTGAGACTGCTCCAGACACTTCAAAAACAATAAAAATTAAATAGTTAAACAGTCAAGTGTTGTACCGTAAATTGGTGCATTAGCATAGAGATGGTGTTGATAAATTGAATTATTCGGGCCAGTGGCAACGCACAAAGGTGTGAGGAAAGTGGTCAGCCGACTGTATCTCCTGGCCGACTGCCGACTACCGACTACCTATTGCCGACCGGCGGCGGCTGGCGACAGTTCTACTGGACTTCATAGTTTTGTAGTAATGGAATTGTTATATGTTTCGAAATTTCAGTAGTTGGATGGGCTTTAGATTCAAAACTAAGACACAATTGACCAAAGAGCACACCGATAATCATCATCATTGCGTATGGCATTAATTTGCGTATAAATCCAAGTTTTTCAGCCAGCTTGCAGTGGCAGGTGTCAGTTCGTGGACTTCCGACATTCCACCGGGAAAACAGCGAAGTGGGCATTCGTTTACCAATGGGAAAGGGTCTGGTAAGGGGCTCCACAATCGCACTGCGGTGACTCCCTTAATCCCCATTTATGAAGGTGGTGATTAGTTTTTCCGTGGTTGGAACGGAATGCATACCGATAATGAAAGCACTGTACCTACATAATACTCTTGAAACTTTAGGCTTTGACAAACTTATAAAAGTGACGCGACGAAAATCCTCTAAAATGTTGTTTTATAGTATACGTACGATAAGCTAATACTAAGATTGTTAGCCATAATATCAACTATTCAACTAAAACTACTACTACTCTTTTGTCCGAGTGAATCAAAACTGTGGACCCTTTAGTCCACATTTTTCTATAAAAAGTGGCGATAGTAAAGAAATGGACACGCATACTGCCACCAGATGTTATCTGTGTAACAAATGGACGTGCCTGCTGATGCCTGTCGAGATTACACGTCACGGTGATAGCGAGTTGAGCTGAGTTCACATGTGTCTGGGTTACGAGGACACTATTGAAGCTTAGTAAAGGTGCCTTAGCTTTGATATTGCTTATTAAGTGCAGTTTCTAAAAGCAGTATAAAGACTAAAAATTAAAATTCTAGAACCCTTAAGTCTGTTTTTATTGTAAATATCAAAAAACTTAGACTTAACTGGGTATAATGTATGACAATACTAAATCATTTATTGAATTGTGCATAGATATAAGTGGTACCTAAAAGTATCTATGCTATGAGTTGCTAATATGTGATGGATAAGTAGAACGTAATTAATACGTATATTAATTACGTTTTATTTTATTTATTATATTATTATTTATATATATTTATATATATATTTATATTTATTTATTATTTATTGTTTTATTTATTTAGATCGTAAATAATTTTAATTAACTTATTAATTAAAATTATTTACGATCTAAATCTCTGACGAGTAGTAGCACTTTATACCACTCCAGTATTTTTCAAATAGCAGGTGCAGGTTTCTAGTAAGAAGTTCTGGGCTAAATGTCTTGTAAAATAATTGAATTTTAAATCAGAATTGTCTTATTACAACTGCATGGTAAAAGGTCAAGCAAGTTTACCTAGATTTTCAACAGTCATTTTCACTCATTAAATCCCATGGACGTAATAAGTAAAAATGACTGTCCAAAATGTACGCGGCTACAATTTCTAAACCCGACTGGTTAAACCACAAGAAGTGCCCAATTAGGCGAGCTCGTGTTCATTAGGGTACACAACCAGAAGATAAGGTCGTTAAAAACTTTTTCGCTTCATAAACCATCCAATGTTAAACAAACAACTTTAATAATAGTTCTGAAGATATTATCAAAATTAGTTTTGTTTTTGCTCGATTAAACACACAAGCAATCCAAGTCTTACTTAACAGGAAACTGTTGGACAAAGACAGAGATATACATTTGAATTAAGAGAGAAAGAGTGGGGTATATTCTTTGTTTTTTGGTAACAATAGTTAGGTGGATTTATGAGCTTTGACTTCGGCTATTGTTTTGGGGTTCAGTGAGACAATGTTGGTAACATAGCGAAATTATTCGGAAAATATTCTAGTTGGCCGATGTGCGCGATGTGGCCATTTGTCTTAGAGGTTTTTGTGTTATATTATATGGCTGTGGGGGAGGTAATAAAGTTTCTGGAGACATATGGAGACCTCCTTTTGGAGAAAGTTATATAAGGAAGTGAATATAATATCTGTTCCATCATCAAAATTGCTGGCGTCACTGAAAAAGTTGATATGCTAAAATGAAACTGGGTCGGACATGTCTGCAGAATGCCAGATGTCTTATAAGCCAAAATAATATCCGATTGAGTCCTAAGAATCCCGGCAGACTTAGACGGTAATGGACTCTTTCCAAAAGACTTTGACTGACAGAGAATAGTAGAAAGAGAGTAGGCCTTTGGTCGAGGTGGGATACAGCAGCTCGGAAGTTATGTACTGAGTAGAGCTGAATTATTTAAATGAACGATTTCTTTGTATACAACGTTATGTCGTAACATGTGGTTTTCTGGCTAGCCAAGTTTTAAATTAATCTAGAAAGTAATTTTATAAAGTAGAAATGAAACTGCGTTGAAGGTAGGATGTGCCAATATTATCCAAACTCCTTACTAATATTATAAATGCGTAAATAGGTTTTTTTTTGTTATCTTTTCACACCTAAACCACTAAATCGATCAGCCTGAAATTTTGCGTATACCTACCTAAGTTGTCAGGGGTACAGAAACCCGAAATAAAAATCCTGTTCCCGAAAATAACTGCAATAGCATTCTTATGATAATAGATGGAGCCACGTGTTAGCTAGAACTTATCGTTGTTGTTCGTCGTTAAATAATTTTGGTTTTTTAAACCGATAGACTACAAAAGCTAGATATTATTTAATCTAAAATAAACATCAAGCCTACACAGCCATATTTAAAAGAACTACTTTCTCTAATTTACAACATAACCAATATTTTCCCCTAAAATAAAAACACCATTAAAAAAATAAAAATACACCGCCTACCAATGAAAAAGATTATACACATAATAATAAATATGTCTGTCAGTTGAGTAGACATTAACGCCAGTTAAAAGAACCACGGTTAAAATTGTGGTTAAAATTAACATCAAAAGTGACACATAGTTTAGGAACACGCGATATTGCGACTCACAGGTTACAGAAGTACCATTTAGAGGGTCATGGGGTCACTTCTATCGACTTATCTTCACAGTTAACTTAGATTTGGGTTTAAGTAGAATATAAGGCTGTTTAGAAACATATCAACCTTTCTATTTGCGTGGGTATCCAAGCTTAAACTATTATTTAGCATTAGGACGAGTAGGCGATTTGAAAATGCTGTATAATAAATAATAATCGTAATAATGAGGCAAGTCAAAGGTTTTAGGTTCGAAATCCAGGAAATTAATTTATCAGTTGCTAAAACGGTGAAGGAAAACATTGTGAAGAAAACCAACACACCTGAGAGATTTTTCGACGGTGTGTAAAGCCATGTCAGAGGCCTACGGGTGGTTTAAACTCTGACACCAGGTTGTTCATCAGCCATACGATGATGAAGAAGAAGCATATGCCTTGTTTGGATATAGTTTACCACACAAGCGACAATCTATCTCTAAAATAGGATGAAGTTAGACTCTTTAGGCACATATACTCGTATTTCTTCGTAAGCTGAACCAAACGGTGGAATAAATAGTACAATAAGATGATATTCTTTTTATTCCTCACTAATTTCTCTAGAGAAACCTAATCAATTGCTAATATATTTACAAATAAGAGGCGAGCGTGTGAGACGCTGAGATACACGCTCACAGTTGCGCGCGCATAGCAACTGTGATGCAACTGCAGCGATGCAATTGTTTCGATGCCTAGCATGACAACCGACAGTTAGCTTCTGAGAGTTGTGTGGTCAAAGTTATAAGCGGTGACGATTTCGAATGGATTATAGGTACTTTCTTCGCATTGGAAATATTGTGTGCAACACTTAGACGATAAAAGCTAGGACCGCGATCAGGTGATTACGTTGTATGAGGAGTCCAATTTTTGCTACGAATTTCGAAAACTTGTAGAACAAAATAATGTTGTTTAGTTTCATGGGTTGACTCAGCTCACGAGGTCTTGTGTTTAATTTGTTACAACCTGTATAAGTAAATGACGATAATTTCGAGTCTATCGTCTTTTTTTGCGATCTCGAAATAGCAATACGATATATTTAATTAGGTAAGTAATATCGTTAACTCAGAGTCGGGAATTCGGGATAGTCTAGTGGTATGACAGTATGACCGTTGACTGGCAAGTCAAGACATTACGTAAGATTGTGCGTGTTATAAATTAATTATCTCTTCCTCCGTACCTCGGAGAGCACGTTAAGCCGTTGGCCCTGCACCTGATCTCTTTCCGGTCGAGACGAGAGACGAGAGAGAGGTCTTGACGTCCCATCGAACTATGAGAGTGAGGGAATAGAGAGTGCACCTGTGTTTGCGCACACATTTGTGCACTATAATATTTCCTGCGTAGGCTAATCTCCGTTGAGATTGCTCCTGGACAATCATTCATTATCATTAATTTATTTTCTTTCAGTTTGTAAGTCGCTGCACACCATTCTCGCTCCCTCTCACATCTAGACCAACTCCTAGGTTGATTACAATTTATTACCTGTTTACGTGAACTTAGACAACAATCGTTGTAATTTTGCGTGTATTTAACTTGCAAATGTGTTGAGAAACTCCACTTAGAACCGTTTGTTTTTGTTGGCTATTAATAGCGGCATTAGCGGCCGGTGGGCGCGGTCGATTTCATTATGACGTGTATATTTCATTACTGTTGAGATTTTCCATTTTTTTTTCTGTTGTTCACGATTTTTTAACATGTTCCTTTGCTACCCTGTGAGCAGAATTTTTCTTGGCAAATCGGACCCTATTCGAGTTGACTATTTTATTTTCAATATAAGCCGTTGTCAATTGTAATCAATTGTACACGCTATCAATTGTAATCTTTGAAAGTCGTTACGGGTAGTCAGAAGCCCGAAAGTCTGACAACCTGTCTTACCAAGGGGTATCGTGTAACCCGGTATCTGGGTTGTGGAGATCTGATAGGCAGTCGCTCCATGTAAAACACTGGTAAAAACTGCATCCAGTAAGACTGAAAGCCGACCTCAACATAGTTGAAAATTGACCACGCGTGAGAAAATTGTGTGATCATCATATTCATAGATAAATAATGTTATTATGTGGTTGTTGGTCTAGGTGTTAATGCATTTTTAATCTCTGTAAATCGTAGCTACAATTAAAATGCGTTTTTAATTACGATTTATCTTTATCTTTACATAGTTTTCTTCAAGCGTGTTTTTCGCGAGAGTTTTTCTCATTAAGGCGCTGTGCACAGTCAAGTTTGGTATTACAAAGGGGGTGAAGCAGGATGAAGTGGGAACGAGCCGCCCCGCCCATGGGTCCCGCCCCTTCCGTCTATTGCAAGCTTGAAGCAAAATAATAGATTGCGAGGCATCGCGCAAAACTCGCCATTGCGTAACGTCCATTATAAATAAAAGCGTAATTTCGTCAGTAATATCACAAGTGCATTTGACCTATCGTGGCAATGACCCGCTTGAAATGAGCGTGCCCGCGGCAACCTCTAGGTTCGAACCCTATCAGACATCGTATATTTTTGAATTTTTATAATACGCAATATAATAATTAGTAATTACCTACATATCTTCTTTTTGTTATTTTTTAAAATATTTATGTTCATAATTTTGTTTTCTTATTTTTAAAATAATGAAACAATAATTGTTATTTTCTAGAAAAGATTACATCAAAAATGTGCAAAATTGAAAAAAAAACTGTAAAATTTTAAAAATAATTATTTATGTACATATATTATATTTATATCAAACAAAAAAATAGACAAAAAGTAAAAAAACAATTTATTTAAAAAAGAAATCTTTTTACTCCAAAGAAAAACCATTAAAATTGCATTATAATTGTTTAAAAAATAAGAAAATCAACAAAAATAAAAAAAAATAAATAAAAAAAAGTAAAATAACAAATAAGAAAATCAGCAAAAAGTAATGCTCGATGCAGGATCGAACTCTACTCATACACTATTAGTAGTTGACTACATCAACATTCTAGTCCGCTAAACCATTTAGACAGTAATGGTAGTGACCAAATTACATTTCTCCTTGATGGTCAGAAGCTTGAATAAGGTAGATGTCTGATTTAGATGTCAGACATCGTACATTTTTGTATTTTTATAATACACAATATAATAATAAGTTGGTACTTACACCTACATATTTTCTTTTTGTTATTTTTTAAAATATTTATGTTAATAATTTTTTTTTCTTATTTTTAAAATAATGAAACAATAATTGTTATTTTCTAGAAAAGATTATATCAAAATTGTGCAAAATTAAAAAAAATGTAAAATTGTATAAACAATCATTTTATGTACCTATATTATATTTATCAAACTAAAAATAGACAAAAAGTAAAAAACTATTTATTTAAAAAAAAACTTTTTAGGTACTCTAAAGAAAAGCCATTAAAATTGCATTATAATTGTTTAAAAATAAGAAAATCAACAAAAATAAATACTGAACATTTATTTCAGACAAGAAAATAGAAAAAAAAGTAAAATAATAATTAATAACAATTATTTCAAATAAGATAATCAACAAAAAGTATCGCTCGATGCGGGGACGGAACTCCCAACCGGTCGCTCTCGTAGGTCACATGTGCAACGTTCAAGACCACTAAACCAATTGGACGGTATTGGTGGTGACGAAATTACATTTCCCAATATACAGCTTTCAACAACAAACAAGATACGTAAATAATTTCTGAGCGGGGGCGGAACAAAATGACATAGGTCCATCTAGCAGCGCGCCTCAGCGGTCACTGTCGCTCCGCGTAGAAATGAAAGAGAAGGGATAATGGCGTGACGTTTGGTTCGACTCGTCCGAATTATTTATCAGTAAATATATTAATTCCTACTAATATCTTATTTCAATCGATAAATACAAGTGAGGGCTCCCTTTATTATTATTTATTACGTAACTGTTATAAATTTCATCAAGATTGGTTTATAAATAATAGAGATAAAATTGCAGGAATGTTAATTTTAATGGTTGTTTTATGATTTTTTTTTATCGAAAAAAAATACCAAAAACGTGTTTTGAAGCCGTGAGTTCTCTCATAAATATGATCGAGAATAACATATATTTTTTTTGCTACTCTAAAATGTATACATTAGGCTAAAAAACTGTTTAATTAAGCCTATTTTGACTGTGCACAGCGCCTTAAGCAGAGGCAAAGAATATAATAATTACTATACTATATTATACTATACTATACTATTACTATTAGTAATTCAGCATTACCATTATACGCCCAATATACAGATTATGGGCAGCATTTGTCATTGTTCCTTGCAGATAGGTACCTATTGGTACAAAAAAATCTGATATAGAAACCCAATAACACATTACCAGTCTTAATTTAATTTATTCAAGTGAATGACAATTTGTTAGCAACAATTTTTCTTATAAACTATGTTATGTTAATTTGAAATTTTTAAAAAATGCTGCTTATTCAAACCCCGCTAGATAATCACCACTTAAGAGTCTACAGCAGCAGTTTACTTAGGCACAATCTAGTTACCTCGTTATACATCATCTGCCTTGCCTTTTCCCAACTATGTTGGGGTCAGCTTCCAATCTTACCGGATGCAGCTGAATACCAGTGTTTTACATGGAGTGACTGCCTATCAGACCTCCCCAACCCAGATACTGGGTTACATGATACCCCTTAATAAGACTGGTTATCAGACTTTCGGGCTTCTGACTACCCGTAACGACTGTCAAATATCTACAATTGACAGTCGGGGCCAACAGCTTAACGTGCTATCCGAGGCACGGAGATAATTAATTTATAATACGCACATAACTTACGAAAAATTAGAGGTGCGCTTTGGGTTCGAACCAGAGACTTCTGACTTGCCAGTCTAACGGTCATACCATTAGGCTATCACGACTCGGTCTCCTCGTTTTACAACGAGTAATAAATAATAAACAAACGTTCCTACTCGTAGGTCTTTTGATATTTTTTTTATCAACAAACGCATTTCATATAAATAATTAAATACAACATAACAAAACACATTTTTTATCTGCACACGGTATAATTACCGTTACAAAAGTACCAGGGAAGCATACATTAGTTGGAATAGGAACGTACAGCACCGCGGGACTCTGCGTAGTTTCCTTTATCGTTTGTTTGTCTGCGCTGTGCTGTTTACAACCTCTGTAGTTGTACACTGGCGGACAAAGAAGAGGTACACGTATGGGAACATTTTTTATCATGGTCAAAATTATCTATCATTTTATATTAGGTAGGTAATTGTCAAAAGCATTCATTGCTGATTAAAAACCTCTGAATACGATATTTTTTTTGTAGATTCACGCCTGTATTCCGCAGAGAGGGTAGGCAGTGGTGTGCAGTGCACCCACGTTTTGCCGGCTATGTTATAAGTCCCATGTGGTGGCGAGCCTATTGCCTAATGGCACAATTCCAGACTCCGTACTGCTACTGAGAATTTCCTATTGGAAAAACCCATTAACACTTTGCCCGACCCGGGGATCGAACCCAGGACCTCATGCTCAGCAGTCGCCCTTGCTACCACTAGACCAACGAGGCAGTCAATATATTGAATACGATACACTATTAAATAAAATATATTTATTTTAAAATTTAAAATGTATGCCTTAATGCATTAAATATGTTGTATAAAACAACCAATCTACTATTTGTACAATACGTGAATCGAACCTCAAAAGCCAGTCACGTAGCCCAAGCGCCAATCGTCGTAATGAGCACAATAAATGGAAAAAGAGACAATTACCATTTAAAATACAACTCATCTGCTCTACCAAAAAAGGAGTAAATTCTTTTTAAGATTTATTGTAGATGTGGTGTATGAATCTTATAAATAACGTCATACGGCACTCCTTGACACTTTATTATCATTAATACGCTACGTGTTGCAGGAACTTGTTCTTATATTTATTCACAGCCTTACAAAGTTACAATGATCAAGACCTTTTACTTCCGGCCGGAAACTTTTGAGTGATATTTTGTTCGTCTTATTAATATTTTGATTACTTAATCACTTTGAAGTGTTTGTGGTGCTTGTACTGTATTTTTCTTTTTTTCATTTAAATTGGTTCTCGATTACTAATGAATGGAGACATTTTATGGACATTTCATTGCTGAACAAACATAAATCAAAGGCTTGAACTTACACATTTAACATAAATGAATAAATTATGGTGCATAAACCACCTTATAGTAAGGTGACGTACCACAAATTTCTGCTCAAATACACCTTTTATGAGTCTTGATACAAGTGTTACTCTAAAATGAATCAAACCCTTTACTCGAAACGAGTTCTATTCCAGATTAGACTAAACTTGTTTTAAAGTAAAGGTTATTTACATTCAATGACTCTGGATCGCCATTGGACCAATGACACAACTGAATCCAGACTAAAAGATGATTATTATAATATTTTATGAGTTAATTAGTCTTAGATTAATACAAATATTTTTTTAACTTCACCCTTTTTGATTTTTGGATTTCCTGATTTAAAACAAAAGTGCAAGAATTTAAATAAAATCTGCAAACGGAATTCCTCAAAGTTCTCAATCCTAAAACATTGTGGCAATATAGTAACATTGTACCAATAATTCTAGCGAACATCCAATGTATCATTTATCTAGCGTTTGACAGCCAAAACCGAAATGTATCCACTATCATGTCCGCCACTGTTCACAGTTACGTCCGGGGAGCACGCAAAGGGAACGTGTATTTTTTTCAGCCAACTTCCGGCAGTAGTTAATAACTTTCATAATGTTTGTCTGAAGGCTTTTGGTTGTTTTTGTGCATTCGTGGCAAAGTTTGGACTTCAGTAATGAATGTATGTTGGTAGGGGGAACGCGGTGGGTTTTTTAGGGATGGGAACAGTTTGATGTCGTGTAAACTAAGGTTTTTTATGGGGGTACCAATTCTCTATCCAAATAATATCACGGAATGGTCAGCTTGATTATACCATTTCTTGATGGCTGATATCATTCTCATTAGATAAGTTAGCATATAAAATTCCCGGGCCCAATTCCCACCCATCCTTAATATTGCATAGGGTCGGCAACACCAGGGGGATCACTTGCCCTCCCTGGTGTTGCGAGTATAGGTTACGGTAGTTAACCGTATAGGTATGGTAATTTTCTTTTCTCTGGAGGAAAAGGACAACTATACGTCCGTGTATCGGAATAGGTAGATATATCCATAAATAGGGGGGTGAAAAGTGAATCTGGTTTTAAATAATTTCAGCTTAAAATCATGTAGTTATCAGTTAACGAATCTCCGCACTTGATATGTATATACCCTTCCGTTATACGCTATATAATAATAGAAAAGGTCTTTTATAAAACTTATATTCACTCTCGTCACTCATTGTACCAACATAATACAAAAATGTTTAAAATGTTTTCTTGAAAATCTATCTCCACAATGCTGATCCCACGACACAATCTCAACCCTTTTTCATTATTCGTTCTTACTTATATACATTCTAATATAATCCCATTTCTTCAACACCCACGCATCTGGAGTGAACCCTCAAGCGCTCACGTCATATCTACAGAGATAAGTCGGCGTAAAAATGGCTGCCATCCAAAACAAGGTTGAAGGAATCGGTCATAACACATTTATATGAATAAATAACATATTTTCGTGATTTTTACCATTTACTTCAATATCCGAATGCTTTTATTGATGATTTCAGTTACCTGTACGACAATTGGATTGACGGATGCCCTTGTGGAAAATTGAAGGGATGACGTGAAATGTGGAAGCAGCGGGAGCGGTTTTGAAATGGGAAAATATTTTTGTTGTCGCGTTGTTTGTGCGCTCGAAATGATTATATATCCATATATTTTTTTTAATTTGCTGACACTGTATTCAATTGTTCATTCATTCAATATTGTTATTTGTAGAGTGCGATTTCCAGGCCATATTCTGGAAATTCTCAATGGGTAGGTACTGAACTTGTAACATAGAGTTTAGTTTTTCTTGGTATGTAACAAAAGGCTTCCCTTCTTTCACATGGGACTTATGATCAAGTGTAGGCGCCCCCTGTATAACGATAACCCTTTAGTGAAGTATATCAAATGATATACAAAATGATCAAATGATGTTCGATGTTATTTTTATGAATGTAGACTTATTTGTAGTTTAGTGATTCGTATATAAAATTTGCTATCTGTTTTAGGTAAAACAGGTTTTAATCCTAGTTACATAAGGTGCTAAGGCTAGTAAACCTATGGATACCGTAAATGACTTTTAGAAGGCCGTGTGCAACAGTGTCACTGCGCTCGTTGAGCTGAAGTTATGCTTAGATTTAGGTTCCTGCAAGACGCCGCCTGCAGCGGCTACAGTGACAGCCTAGCGAGAGTTTCAACACCTGCACCACGCTACCGACAGGATCACGAGTCCAGCCTAGCATATCACTGCGCTTATCGTGTTCCCCTCTAACGTCACTTTGTATCGTACTCTCGATGCGCCACTTACAGGTTAGGGTTGTTCCCTATTCCCCAGACACGTTTTCCATGCTCCGCCGCATGTGCATTGAAGTGGTCCACTGACAAGGTGAACAGAACTGACGTCCCATCCTAGGGCGTGTCATTGTAATAATAGTGCGATTGTTCCCTGGCAAGTAAACACTACAATAAATAATATAACGACGCTATCTATAAAGTAGTCTACCAACCATAATATAACCCTTGTATATTCGCGCCCGCTACTGTCGCCACCTTATCATGGGGCATGTCGTAGCCGGCGGCAAAGGAGGGTTATCCCATCAACCACGGATTGATTTGACTAAGATTCGACAAACGTGGAATAACAGACAGTATTTTCACAGCATTTTTAGTATTACAATTGACAAGGGGTTTTGATGTACAGTCACGTCTTTTGTTATATTTAATTAGAATTTTTTTCTGAGTCTCATGAAGGAAGGCGGGCCTGAGGTCGAGCGTCCATCAGATGGAGCGACACTGTGAAGAGTATGTTTGACGGCAACAAATAACATCATGCATATAAATGGGACGAGGAAGAAAAATAAATTATTTTTGTTTAAAAAAAAATTAATAGATGCGTCATCTGCGGTGTCACTATCGTGGGATATCATTATAAACTATACTATATAATCATTTTCCAGGTCATCATGAAGCTATGTGTCAAACTATCAGACAATGTTGTTATTTTTGTGCGAAAATTTATCACATCGCAACTATTCATTTGTAGTTTTCATGCATGGAACAGAGCTATTTTGACGTATCAAAATGTAAGAAAAAAATAACAAAAAAAATTGTTTAATTCTTATCCATATTTCTCAATTCCTTGCATGTCAAGTAACAAGGTTTACGTGTCTGTGAGGTGCGTCAAACTTTCACGCTATCACAGAATCACAGAGGGGCTCGGCAGATCAATACTATCAGAGGGACTGAGTTAGTCGTTTGTTCGTTAATTAACTATCGCTCTTGAAGTGAACTAACTATTTATAACAAGATAAGTTGATAGAAAAAGGTACTCGATTTTGCCAATTAATTATAATATAATACCTACATAAACATTTGCCACCCGTATAGGCCTCTGAAATGGTTCTGTACATCGCTGGAAAAACTCAGGTGTGCTGGTATCGATAATTCATTTTTAAAACGCACATGAATTTGAAAAGGCAGAGGTTATGAATCTACGATTTTTGACTCGACAGTCCAACGTTCATACCACTAGGCTATCATCACTGTTGTATGATGAATGAGAAATAATAACACCAAAATTGCCCAAAAAAGCGCCCTTAAGAACACTCTCCTCATCATCCTAATGTTTCATAATCTACTGAATGATCTGTACTGTTTGATATGGCCGCCGTTAGTCGAGCGGTTAATTTAAACCGGCCGGTAGTTAACTAATGAACCAAGGATGGTGGTTCGCTTATCTGAGTAGGGTGACTGTGGTTTTGAGTAACTTAGCGGTTTCTTAAAAAGTTTTCATTGTCAAGAATATAGAAATGAAAGTTTAGTTAGGGGTAAGGTCGGATAAATAGTGAATTTTAATCAGAAATATTATAATTTTGTCTATAAATACTTGGCTGCTAACGATCAATATCAGGACACAGGTTTTCTGTGCAAATTTATTTATAAATAAACTATTTTTTGGAAAGTAAAAAACGACCACGCGAATTTATAAATAAATAAAAAATGTTTTGGTAAGTAAAAGAAAATAACGACCATGAGACGACCATTCAAACCTGTAATATCCTGGCTATGAGGCACTCTTTTTTAGTTTGACAACACAACTTGCCTTATTGCATCAGAAATACCTACACACATCAAAAGTGTCTAGGGATCAAGCATTTTTATGCGGATTTCTTGAGATTGAGATGTGGCTTTGTAATAAATTTATGATTTTATAAATTTATATGGATCCTTTTTGGTGCATTTCATAATTTGAATCAGGAACTGTGAATCAAATTCGAGTAAAAGATGAAAATCAGCTGTCAATATTTTCCCTATAAAAACATACAACGCATTGAAGACATTATTAGTGCTACTGTTTCCCTACTACTGATTAAAACCAACGTTATTATGGAGCGGCGACGTCATTTAAGCAGGGAAGAAATGCTCAGAGCCGTGGGAATGATAGATGCTGGTTCCCGGCAACCTACTGTGGCTTTAGCTCTGAATACAAGTCAGAGTATTATCAGTCGACTTTGGACACGTTACCGAAGCACTGGTACCGTGGCTGAGCGCCATGGAGGACGGTATCGCTGCACCACACGGAGACAAGACCGATACATTCAAATCTTAACTCGAAGAGCTCCAACAATAACCGCCATGATGTTAGCCGTGAGGCTTCATCACTCTTCAGGGAACTTAATTAGCGACCAAACAGTCAGAAACCGCTTGCATGAAGTGAACCTTCATTCCCGAAGACCGCTACGGGTACCACCTATAGCAATGCACAATCGTAGGATTCGATATCAATGGGCTCTTGAACACAGAAATTGGGCAGAAGAACAATGGCGTTTCGTGTGCTTTTCTGATGAGTCTCGTTTTGGTATGAGACCGGATACAAGACGTATACGACACTGGAGAACCCCTGGACGCCAACAGCGATTAAAATCCTGCCAGGAAGTCCATCCTTATAGTGGTGGAACCATCATGGTATGGGCGGGTATTTGGATCGGCGGAAGAACTGAGTTGATTTGGATCAGAGGCAACCTCAACGCTCAAATTTATGCTGAGACGATTGTATCAGACGTCATCGTTCCTCTACAAGTGCAAATCGGTCCCTTATTTCAGTTAATGCATGATAATGCACGACCGCACACCGCAAGAGTTGTAAGACATACTCTCGCCGCAGCTAACATCAATGTCCTGCCCTGGCCTGCTCAGTCGCCAGACTTGAACCCGATTGAGCATGCATGGGATATGCTACAGAGAAGAGCTCTGCCGAATATGGAGGGTATCCCGTCGCAAGAAGACCTTTTTTTGTTGTTGCAACGAACATGGGCGGCCATTCCACAGCGTGATTTGGATGAACTCATTTTGAGTATGCCAAACCGATGTTCTTGTGTTGTTAGTGTTCGCGGTAGAAACACGGATTATTAATTGTTTAAGTTACCCAATAAAATTTTAAAGAAAACTGTTATTTCAGTCTTTTTTTTGAACTTTAATGTTAGTGGTTCAAATGTCAAAAATCCCTTTATTAGGAAAATGGCAAATTTCTTTATTAATGCAAAGGTGACTTGGTTTATCGTTACTGTGACAAACGAAAACACTTTATTTGATGAATCCTTAAAGAAAATTTTAATTAATATCAATCAGGAGAAAAGTTATTGCAAAAATATATGTTGATCCCTAGACACTTTTGATGTGTGTATTTCAAAATTATTAATTATTGATCTCTATATAAAGTTTTATAATTTTGTACTTCTAAGTCTAAAACCAATAGAAAATACGACCTCCTTTAATTCGGGGTAAAAACGTATTAAAAAAAATACCGAATCCTGCATTTCTCATAATCGCAGTAACCCTACGTTCAGTATTCGGTACATTAGACCCCCGAACATTACGCGACTTATCTCGCGGCCATTCCGACCGATGTTTAAACTAGATGACAATCCTTTCAGCTGGTTCTAAATAGTTAGAAGGGTTAGATAACGGATAAGATTATTTGGTCTATTTTGAAGATGGTGAATATAATTTTTGAGGTTATATTTAGCAATAAGTACGTGGGTGTGGGTTGGAACCTGGTATGTACCAATGTGACTTTTTCAATGTCATATTATGTACTTTCTTAGTTATAATCTAAGATACACTTGACTAAGACCTGAGTTAAGAAACCTGGACTTTAATAGTCTGAAATAGCTAACACTCGGTGAGCTAGCGTGGTGATTAATGCTCGATCCTTCTCTGAATGAGAAGAGGCCTTTTTTCCTCCAGAGGGACAGTTACAGGCTGATTTAATATTATTATTATTATATCCTTTCTTTGCATTAGAAATATTGTGTGATACTTGATATTAGCTACAGGAAAAAAATGGACTTACTCTAGAGAGTATGAGAAGTGGTCATAGAGTATTCAAGAAAATATAGAGTGATAGCGTCAACCATATTGCCTTGTGCGGAGCGAAAGCAGGTCTCACCATACAAATGTTAAAATGTCATTTTTTTCAAATGAGCTCGTGTCGCGGCCGTGTTGTTCATACCCGTGCTCACGGTTCATACTTCTATAGGGTTACTCTATATTTTCTTATATGTATACTCTAAGGAAGTGGTCTTCCCTGAGTGGCAGGCTTGCTTATCTTTTTATTAGCATTCGCTAACGTGTATACTGCTATTTTACGACAGGTCTAGTATAGTAATAAACACCATAAATGACATAAAGTGTTTTGAAGTTCAATACACAAGTACAAAGGTTGCGTAAATACAAAGTGCAACGATAACATTAGCAGATTTAGCAATGAGAACAACTGTTACTACGAGCACGAGCTCTGCTGACCTTTTCGTCACATGGCACCAGTCGTGATGGTGATATTGTTTCTCAAGTTTTAATGTATTGTTTTAAATTATCGTAGTAGCTATTATCTTCAAACAAAAGCCAGTAAAACGCAAGGGAAATTGATCGGAAAACTTTGATTTGACAGTACAAATGTCATACCAGTACTATAGCTAATTAAATAGTTAAATACTGAAAATTTATACACAAAACCGGGCAGTAAATTTCAATTAACGAACATGTTGTAGCTGACATTTGAACAATGCCCTTAAAGAAATGTCGTACCAAATTATAAATAAGAAATTTCCTTGCATACAACTGTAATAAAATTAATTAAACCTGTAGTTAATTCTTAATTATGTACCAAATGTTTCAAGTTCATATTCGAGCTGTAATAGCTTAGTGGTATAACAGTTGGACTGCTAAGAGGAAGGTAGCTGGTTCAAATCCAAACGGCACTGACTTTAAGGAGTGCAACGTATTTGAAATTAATCAACTTGCTTATAACGATGCGTTAGAAAATATCGTAATGAAACCAGGATACTTACAGAATAATCTTATGGTATGGAATGGTTGCGTGTGCCATTTCTGAGAATTTGCAATTTTTGCATGCTGTAATAGAATAGGGATGAGGTTCGAGGTTCAAGCCCCTTGGGCTAGAGTTGAATGAAGTAATTAATCACTTACTAATTACCCAGGGAGCTCTTTCTAATTTCCCTTGTGCTGTTGAAAGTTATTTCTTCATACATCTTGTTTAAGGATATGCTGCAGCTCTATCGCTCAGCTAAGGCTTTCAGTCAGAAACCGAAGCGAAGAGGAAGATCAAATACCTATAAATAGTTGTGCATATTTGTAGGGTAGTTTTAAATAGTTTTTAAGTTTTAATCTTACGATGCCTCTCCATTATCTACTGAAGATTAGTTGTCATAAGTCTACAATAAAATAATCCTCCTTCCTGCTTATCGTATGGTTGCTGAACAACCTGGTTTCAGAGCTTAAACCGCCCGTAAGCCTCTGACATGGCTCTACATACCGTTGAAAAATCTCTCAGGTGTGCTGGTTTCCTCACGATGTTTTCGTTTATCGTTTTAGCAAGTGATAATTAATTTCTTAAACGCACATGAGTCCGAAAATTCTAAAGTCGTTTTGAACCAAAGACCTTTGACTAGGCAGTCCAACGGTCATACCACTAGGCTATTACCGCTTAATTAAATCAATAAACGACAATTAAAAAATCGTTCATTTGAGTATTTACTGAACCAGGAATGGCTGTTAATGGGTACTTATAAATAATGTATTTTCAATCAAATCCGATATAAATAAATTTAATATCGAGTAAATTATCGTGACCGCATCGTAAATACAAAATAATAAAAGCAGCTGAACAAATTTAATTGCTAAGAGCCTTCGTATGTAGGGCGGCCCGACATTTGCTAAGGTTGCACTGAACTTTTGATGTTGCGTAAACACTAGTGTTGTACCCCACCCGGGATCCATCCTAAATAACGGGATTCGTTATCGCAGACTTATAAGTCTTATAACCAAGTCGATTTAATGGAAGGCTTGGCAAGTAACTCCCCTCTTTTGCTGTGGTAGGGGGAATAATCCCCCATTTGACTTAAGTAAGCGTGAATAAGGGGCAGCTTAAGTTTGTGTTTATGTTTGTTTGTAGTAAAGATAGCGCGCGAGGATTAATTATATTAATTTCTAATTAGTAAGTGATTGCAGTACTTCGTAGACAGAAGCAGATGCGGTAATTGAGCATCTATTTATTATTCAAAAGCGTTTATCGTGGATTTTAATCAGATTTTCTTTTGAATTTTTATTTTAGTGTTTGAATTATTGTAGAAATTAATGAATAGACTTATACTAGAATACATTGACTGAGCAAAACCTTATTAGTCGGCTTAGGGTATTTCCCTTGTGAAACTATTGAACCTTATCTATTAAACCCTATGGTACTTATGTTTTTTTTATGGAGAAAGCCGAAATCTGCAACATTGAGTCTTCCTTTCAAAAATGTATTTTATTTTATTTTAGGTAGATACTATTACTGTTGCAACCGGGAAGCGAAAGGAAACTTAGAAGATAAATTAATAATTAGCAGTGGACTGACGTTGTAAGCTGATTTCAATATTTGATTATAACCAGCTAAGTTTTTCGTGACCATTTTAATTATTTCCCCGGGAAAGAAAGTCGTAGTTCCGTGTGTTTTAAGAAAATGGTACATCACTAACAACCTATGCTCCTCAGGAAATTATTCGGGAGGGTAGTAATAAATCAGCTGTATGGCTCCCGAACGTTTCCACTACATTGGAGGGGGCAGGCGAGGCGAATGCAATGTATACCTACCCTAATAATTCTAGTATAATGTGTAATTATTATTTATTATAGACATCGTGTATAATTGTAATGGTTTTATTTGTTGTTTATCTTATTTGCTGGTATGGTGGTAGTAAGTGAGGTCCTAAGTTTGATTATTGGGTTCAGCAACGGGTACCTATTGGTTTTATTTCATTCTTAATACGTAATCTAAAATATGAACTAACTTTTTGATCTTCGTTTTTTTTCTCTTCCTTTGGTTTTTTTTTATTAGGCTATGCTTTTAATATAGCATATGGTTTTATTTTTTTTCATTACTGCCGCACAAATTGACTCCAAGCTGCCTGATACTGTACATGTAAATACTGTAAATAACCTACCAAACCAATTTTCATTATTGTTTATCATGCTCTACGAGCGATCTTTGTGTCATTTTGCCATTAGACACTAGGTATTTGATTTTCTTTAACAACTCAAATATTCGCGAAAATGGCAACACATTCTTATAGTAACTCGAACCTGGAACTGTCTGTTTGATTTGTGACTACATTAAACTCATCCCTATTACGAGGCAGTAAGGGCTAAATTGCATTGTACTCGCTACCACTGATTTGTAGTCGAACTAACTGTTCTGCTTACCCAGAATGCAGCAAGATGTATGAACGTAGGTATAATGTTTACCATTATTAACAAAGTTGTTTACTTAGGTACAGCGATCGATGTTTAGGTCTCATTTCCGATCTAGATTAGTTCCAAGTGGAGCCTTGGACGTCTAATTAATTTGCTAACTATGTAACTTAGGTGTAGGTATATTGTTGTTATTGATAGGTATATTGGTTTAAGTAAAATGCTGGTGCAAAGGCAATTTTGGTATTTAAATTTGTTGATACACATTACACATGTCTTGCTTGAAGAAATACTTTATACTCAACTAGCGACCCGCCCCGGCTTTGCACGGGTGCAATATACATATAAACCTTCCTTAAGAATCACTATCTATTTAAAAAAAACCGCATCAAAATCCGTTGCGTAGTTTTAAAGATCTAAGCATACATAGGGACAGACAGACGGCGGATAGCGACTTTGTTTTATACTATGTAGTGATACTTTATTGCTTTTACATTATATTTTTACAGGTCTTACTAATATATTTAAAGTTCACATGGGGCATAACAATTTTAAAATCTAATTAATTTTGACAATAATAGTTGTAATTATTATAAAATAAGTAACGAGTCAAATTACTAGTTGCTGTTATTCTAAACTTCAAATCATTCTATTTCGATGCTATCCAACATCGAGACCTTAGTTAGACAGAATTTATTTATTTATTTATTTATTTATTTACATTAAATACTGAATAAGAATACTGCTTTAACAGAATACCTAAAACTTCAACGGCCATTTTTTTTTTGTTTAGACCTAGACTTAATTGTTCACCGTCTCAGCAAGTGATAATTAATTTCTAATACGCAAATAAATTCGAAAAGTCAGAGGTGCGTGCCTGGGTTTAAAATGACTAAATTACACTAGGCTTTCACTGTATTTCGGAGATGAACATACAGGATAACAGCAAGCCGTCATATAAAACCACAGACTATATCATGTTCATGTTACAATATAAAATAACATGACATCAATGGCCGCTTATCCTTAAACAGCAAAAAGGCGTGTCGAACGCGCACCGCTCAGTTACATGTCATTAATAATAAGACTTACAAAATCACTTCATCATTACCTTGTGTATCTTACCAATGGCACTGTATAAGATAT
This sequence comes from Protodeltote pygarga, assembly GCA_936450705.2. Taxonomy (NCBI): domain Eukaryota; kingdom Metazoa; phylum Arthropoda; class Insecta; order Lepidoptera; family Noctuidae; genus Protodeltote; species Protodeltote pygarga. The sequence goes on along the minus strand of OW388264.2, from coordinate 512,361 downwards.
TATAATACAGTAATTTCACTTATACTTAGTATTAATATCATTTAGCTGCATGTAAGCTAACTGACATCCATGAAGCACAAGGGTTCCAAATGAAAATTAGCGTCAAGCGTCAATACATGCCTGACACTTGCTCAAGATCACATTCTGTGTTAGACTATTTTACTTTATTTTAAGTTTAGATTTTTAAGTTTTTATATATGTTTGTGTCTCAAATTAATTATCACTCTCCGTGCCTCGGATGCCGGCTGTCAATTGTAGATCTTCGACAATCGTTACGAGTAGTCAGAAGCCCGAAAGTCTGACAACCAGTCTTACCAAGGGGTATCGTGTAACCCAGTATCTGGGTTGTGGAGGTCTGATAGGCAGTCGCTCCATGTAAAACACTGGTATTCAGCTGCATCCGGTAAGACTGAAAGCCGACCCCAACATAGTCGGGAAAAGGCTAGGCAGATGATGATATATGTATGTTTGTGTTTCTAAATGCTGTCCAAATAAACGTTTTTCTTTCTAGCTCTTTTGAATCGTCATTGTACGTACAACCAAGGTGTATTTTGGAATCTTTCCCGTGTTTGTTGCATCTCGTATGTTCGTTTGTCAGTTGTGCCCTTTTTTCTAAAAAAAAGTAGATATATCTTACTGGGATTTAGGACATAAAACCAATGTTGCCAAAATCAAAAAATCGCGCTAACTTAAATTTCTGTGGATATTCTGTATGTATCCTAACTAATTGCATAACCCAGTCACACAATACACGTAATAAACAATGTCAAACTCCGATTATGTAATGTTTATTATTAATAATGTACACTTTCATCGTTAATTCATTGAAGTATCAGCCGATTTGACAGTAATATGAGTAACTTTTTAATCAAGGGCAGGAAATGAGTGCAGTACAAAGTTTTGTTGACATTTAAGTGCTGGCTACCTTACCTTTTGTAAGGTCAAAGACACAGATTAATTGTCCATTTGACAAAATAATGTTCGGGAAAATAGTCTATCTTCAACTTAAGACAGTTGTGATTTTTTAATTATAGGTATTATAAATTGTAGCCCAGATTTTCTCACACAAGGATTTTTCCTGGGTCATAGGCACATTTAAATATTGTACGAGTACTTTTACAATAGATTTTTTTAAATTTATTTAAATAATAATAATAATAAAAATATTTGGGCACAGATATTTTTATTATTATTATTATTTAAATAAATTTAAAAAAATCAAAATATCTAATCTAAATTACGAATTTTGATTACAATTGAAAATTATTTATCTAACAGAAAATGTCATGACGATACGATTTGCAGCGCAGATGAGATAGTTATGAAATTGGCTTACTACATATACGCTAGGTAACGAGTTTTAGTCCCGGTGAAGGTACATGATAATGAAATACACGACTGCATTAAGATTTAGGAGAAATACTTTGGGGAAAATTCTAGGTTTTCTCGAACAATAAAATCAAACTCGCATGACATTTTTTTTTACTAAACGTAATGCTATCATTAAGTGCTTTATTTTCTTCATCATTCTCCTAGCCTTATTATTCCCAAACTTTGTCGAAGTCGGCTTCTAATCTAACCAAATGCAGCTGAATATCAGCTTTCTATGTAGTGACTGCCTATCTGACCTCCGCAACGGGATACGATATTCTAAGGTTAGATCAGTTGTAAGGATTTTATGGGGGTATTGACTCCCTATATCGACTGTCAATAATCTTTATAACAACCGGGGCCAACTTTCCGAGGCACGGAGCTAGTGATAATTCCGGTAGTGCTTTATTTCCTTATATAAATAAATTAGCTTGATACAACAGCATGCTAAATCTAAGACGAAATCTTTACAAATTGTTTGTTCGCCGTTTCGGTCCCACTGCAGGGCGAATGTGCAGGTAAATGCCCTGCACGCAGCATCCTCTTTCGAATCTTCGCAATTAAAGTTAAAAATACCGAAATAAATGTTTACGACACAAGTTAATGTTTAAATCTGATAGTGACGCGAACACAATATTGTATTTTCACTTACATTATTATTAATAATACTGACCTCCTCCTTACTGAGGTCGAGCGTAAATAAAGCTTGCTGTTCATGCTAATTCATATTCGTTCATTGTCTATTTTTTAAAAGTCAAAGTCAAATAATTTATTCGATTTACGAATATAATTCCAGCGTTGTGACGTTTAAATCTCATGCAATAATGTTTCTTTAAGATATTCCTATAGAAATGTTTTCGATGGCTTGAAAACCACGAGACTGTGTTGAAAGACAATAGACCCACATAAGGATTTCTATTCTAGATCTAATTTACATACAAACTCCTTGAACGATGATGGCGAAAGCGCGTGCCAATGTATGCTGTTTCTTTCAATGTCATAGGCCTACGGGCGGTTTAAACCTTGACACCATGTTGTTTATCAACCATACGATGAAGAAGTAGAGAAGAATATGTAGTAGGTACGTTAGGATAATTGGACACTGGTGCCAATTCTCTTGCACACGCTCTAAACTAATTTAGACTCACTATCTCTCTTTCTGAGATCATAAGAAAAGGATATACGATTTTTAGAGCTGTCAAACTAGTCCATTTGCGTGATATCAATTTAGTCGGCATGACATAGAAGTCTCGTTTATTTTTACGTCAATTACAAGGACGTAGACTAATTTGACAGCTCTAATTTTATATTTCAATTTTCTCTCTGTTTTATAATGTTTATTAGAAAGCGGGTTGTACGAGAGAATCGGCACCACTGTCGCGTAGTGAACAGTTGACTTTAGAGAGTATTTGCATATATTTAAGGTAGGTGTGGTGTGTTCGTTAAAGGTATCGCCTTGGCGAGTAATAATTTGTTTAAGTTTAATATTATAGGTTTCCTTTGAACCGAAGAAGGTAAACAATGCCTTCGCTTTAGTATTATTTTAAAAATTAAACTCTTTGTTGTATTATTTTTAAATTTTTTAATGAAGGTATATCTTTTTTTTAAATTTAAGCAATTTGATGAGTTCTGGGCCATAGCAACCATCTATGTAACAGAAAGTTTGTTTGTTATAAAAACTCATAACATAACTCCACAGTCGTTATCGTTCTATGAGCGGTTTAAGCTCTGACACCCAGGTTGTTTATCAACCATACGATAAAGAAAAGAAAATTCGAATAAATTATAGTATTACAATGCGCAAAAACCATCAAAATCGTAGCAGTAATTCTGTCCTTCTTCAAGAAAAATAAACAGGCCCCGCCCCGTCCCTCACTCTAATGTATCATCGTAATTATTTCCGACATTTTAGCATATAAGGTGGTTGTAAATCAGGTGATGTACACCCAGGTCCCAAGTACCCAACCCTTCGCGCGGACATTGAAATAAATTTCCATCGAGTGTCGGTACAATTGGGTTAGCGAGACATCTCGGAACTTTCTCAAATGTCTTTATTCTTTACGGGTTGAGTTGAATTTTATTATTATATTTAAACATATTATATAAAGTTCATCATAAATACACATTGAGTATATTATCTACTCTAATTTCACGTATTTTATCGTTTTAAATAAATTGTCGTAAATTGAATAAAAAATGTTTGTGAGTTTGTATTAATATTTTCTAAATAAAGAGTATTATTATTATAAAATAAATAAAAAAATATGAAATATTGAGTACAGGGTCCAAAATAGCCGTATCTAAGAGAACTGTCTCTGAGTCAGGTTAGTTAGTCCTTGAGCCCCGAGTTAGGTTCTGTAACACGATCTTTATTGATGATAAGGATGGAACTATGTAAATGAACATTAAGAAATGAGAGGATAGAAGTTACCGAGTGTATTAGAGTAGCACTTATCACATAATTATAACTTCTAGCGCAAGTTAGAAATCAAACCTAACACATTATTTTCGGTAGCCAAGCCAGTGGCCACAAGCCATAAGGATCCACATCTGCCTAAACATAACATCTTTATTATTTCAACGCTCAAACAGGACGCCATCCATCGATGCGTAAAGCAATAAATTTGCAAGGCAGGCACGCTTGTCAGCCAGTAATGTATTGCAACCAGCGGAGGGAAAAGCCTTTCATTGCGTTACGTCGGGGTTAGCTCACATGAGTTATAGTCCGCCGGTATTTGCATTAATGAAGGGACCGAGTGATTGGTTAGAAAGAGATGCACATATACAATTTGGCAAGAAAGAGCGAGTTGGATAATAGATAATGCATTTGAGTCTAACAAGAATTGGATCTTTATGCAAATATCGGATATAGAGACGATTTCCTCGACAGAGTGATATCACAATTTAGTTTTAGAGCCTTCTTGGAATTAGTTTCAGTGGCCTTCTGGTAAGGCTTGGGACAATGAGGGCTGAGTTGTGTGATAGCTGCGTACCTTCGACCCGACCTGGCTAATATTAAATTTGTGTTTCTGGAGTAAAGTTCTTAAGTTCGTTCTTGTATTCTGAGTGCAAAGTTTCGTCCTAATTCCTTGATGTTTAGCAGATAGAAACCGAGATTTAGATATAATGTAGGTACGTATTATAAATTGATAAATATTTACTAACAACGCTGTGGCAAAACCATGTTAAGAACTACGTTTAGTTTCAACTTTGACACCAAGTTGTTCGTCAACCATAATAGCCCGGCTTACAGTTCACTCCTTACTTCATATTTTTGATATCATCTTATAGAAGATTTCGAATTAATCGATAATAAGTAGTAATAGGTACCTATGTAGAGGAAAGTATGATAATGATATGATGAAATGAATGAATAGATATAGAATGAATGATAATATGGCTTAAGAGATCACAAAAAGTAATATCAATGAAACGAAAACCATCGCCGACACCGCTCAAACTTGTGCTTCTCAAGCGCTATTAACCGCTGACTTTGCTTAAAAACTGGGCTGCGTATAATTATATTTAAGGACCACGCCACCGGCATTTTCTTCAGAATACGCGAAATAGGAGCCTGAACGTCACGGTTAGGTAACTGACCCAATTGCTTGTTATTGTCAAACAATAGTAATTCTACACTATTGTCGTCTTTTTCCTTTGCTACAACAAGGTTGTTGCTGTCTCTTTCCTTATTTCATGGTCTCCATTGTTGGTATAATTAGATTTGTTGCTAATGTCGAAAATAGACTTTGTTTTCTTTACTTTATTATTTTGATAATCTTAGCGGATATTAGTTAGATAGTAGTTAGTAAATAACAACCTACTTACCTACACAGCCCGTATCAGTCCACTGCTGGACATAGGCCTCTTCTCATACGCGTTTAGTGCGCTCATTAGGTGTTTGGTCTTAATCGCCTCGCTGAGCACGCGGGTTGGCGATCACAGTAGCAGATGGTTGCTATAACACAGCAGGATGCTGCTGCCTATCCTCCAGATTTGCCGTGCCCTGTGGTTTTCGGCCTAAGAATAGAACCACCTCTACTCATCCCGCGGGTGTCGTAAGAAGCGACAAAGGGAAAAATCTCAAAATAACAACAAGTGCATTAGAATGCATAAGTTTGTCTATATAACCATTGATTGCCCCGTTGATCTAATGGTCCCCGGATCGAGCAAAACTACGATTCCAACGTTCATACCACTAAGTTACCTGCCTTTATGACTTCTGTAACTGCCTGTAAGCTTGCAGATAAAAAATCACTAGCGACACTGGAAACTTGTGTCCCACAACGCAATCTTATCATAAATCTTGAATTTAAATGTACGTGAACACTTAAGAACCTAGGAAGGATATCTATCGCCTGCACTATGGTATTGATACAAGACCTATTTACAATTAATTAATGAGAAATTTGAAAAAAGTATTGTGCTTTAACATTGTATAAAAAAATCACAAGACGTATGTAGGTATTGATAAAAAGTATTTTAAAGTGATTATTATAACGTGCAGTATTTTTGCCCTGATGAGAAAAACCTTGCTACAGATAATAATATTATTATCTTGATTTCATCATTTAAACCAAGTCCCCATTTCATAAAGTTTCCAATTAGTAGGTAAGTAATCCCCTAAGCGCTGTATAAACTTTGCAGTCCGTCCCTATTCCCGATACTCTAAACTAACCTTCCGATATTTCATAAGTGTTGGGGTGTGGGGTGGGATGGACACTGGGGATGGTTGACACAATCTTACTAAGTGCCTGTGGGACTCGACAAGACGGTAAATATAGGTGAAATAGTTCAGGGTTAAGTGCTTTTGAAGATTGGTTTCGGATTTAGCGGTTGTTTTATAAATTGGTGTTTTAATATCAGGTTTGTTGTGTCTAAATGGCGAATGTCAATGCATTACAACAGGGTATAATTTTAGGTTTCGTTTTTATTATTAACTAGCGAACTCTTCAATCAATCATATTTAAAAAGCTAACATGTGCTATAACATGTAAAAAAATCACAAAAACATTCTTACATAAATTGTACAACAAATTCATAATGAATAAGTAGGTATAAGTAACATTAGTACCTACAATATGTATTACGTTAGCCGCAATAATAAATAAGTACCTACTCATTACAGTTATAATTATTACATTAAGCAAACATGACCATTTAGGAACATAAACATTGAAATTATCCGCCACCATTGTTATTTGAACCGATATCATGTCATACGAGGTAATAAAAACAAGAAAAGCAGGGGTCGCAAACATTTGAACCATACGTCATTGAATTAAAAGATATATGCAATGAATAGACCGTTGGACTGCCAAGTTAAAGGTCTTCGAAACCGAGGTACGCAACTCTGACTTATCAGATGCACGTGCATATTTAGAAATTAATTATCACTTGCTAAAACGGAGAAAACCAGCTCGTCTGAGAAATTTTTCAACGGTGTGTAAAGCCGCCGCCCATAGGCGGGCCTATATGGGCGGCGGTTTACTTTCTTCTTTTTCTTTCGGTTTCTTTCTTTCCTTACACTAGGTTGTTCATCAACCATACGATAAAAAGAAAAAAGAATTTAAAGTTATATATTTTTTTTAATGGATGACTGAAAGCCATGTTAGTCGAGAGTTTGGCAAAAGATAATAGGCGTTTCTGTATGAAATTTCGTAGTCTGGTCGATATAGCATCAGACTAAAAAACAAAACCAATTTTAAAACTGGGTGTAAAAGACCTCTTCTAAAGAGTTTCCAGACCAATACAGGTGTGAGATATGTTCTAAAATTACACAAGCCAAGTGTTTGTCATCCCTGAGTTGTAGTAACTTAGCGGAAGTCTGCGCGAGCGCATGGCGTAGCAACCGTAAAGGAAAGAGCTATAAAAGTTGATCGACTTCCTGATGATGTATTTCCTATATCGAAGGAAATGCAGCAGTCTAGCGAGAAGTCTTAGGTTTTAGTCAAATTATTACCTAAGTATTATTTTGAATGGCTAAATGGTCGATGACGTGGCTAATTTATTTATTTATTAATATTTACTCATTAGTTTAGGACCCGCTTTGAAAGTATGAGGGTGTAGGTTCGGTCGAGCTTGGCATGTATCAATGTGACTGTCTCAATGTCGGTTAAGCCTGGCATGTTTATCAATATTTGTAACTGTTACAATATCATAATGTACTTTCTTGGTTAATCTACACCACACACCAGGTTGTTCGCCAACCAACGGGGCCAGGAACTGCAACCGCGCCTCGCACCCGTCCAGTGCCTGCCAGTAGGCCCGCTCAAAATTGCACTCGGGGGGGCAATGTCCTGGCGTGCCTTTGTCTGGCCTGTCCAGCGCTCATACCATTAAGCTAGAGCTGCATTGTAATATTAATTAGGTATACCTTCCTAATCATTTATTTTTATCTACCTACAATACATGCTAAGCTTCCGGTCTACTTGGTTAGCACCTAATTATGTTCTAATTAACCCCATTAGATAAATTTAGGAAAACAAAAGAGTTAATAATCAACTAACAAACAGATTAACTTCCGTTGCACAGTAATTTAGTAAGCCAGTGAAACAAACACATCGGTTTAATTGAGAGGACAAAGTTAACTATAAAGCTGTTTATACATGAGTAACTATATATCAACTTTTTGTCGGTCAACTTATACAACGTTAAGAGGAATATATTATACATTTTAAGAGTAGATATTATTCGACCATAAAAGCGAATCGAAAGGTTTTGCTTTGTGAATTCACAAAGAAAATGGCTTTGGCTTGCTATTTCCTCAAAAAAGAAAGTGATAGGTGTCACGTCATTGACACCTATCACAGTGAGAGAGACACAGAGTGACATTAGGCTTAAATAAATCAATATTATTATTGGCAGTGGTCATCATCATCTTGTTAGATTTTAACTTGTTGTCATAAAACGCAAGCTTTTAAACAACGTACAGTAAGTACCATCAACTTATGTATCTGTGCAGGTGAACAAAATAGGAACTAACCGATGGATCGAGCTCTTGCAAGTCAGTTCTGACAATAATAGGAATAGTTGCTGGAAACCATATCACCTTTTCAAAGAAAATTGTTTAACCCTTAAATCGTCCTAATTCGACTCCCTGAACAGACCAACGAGGTAGTCGCAAAATGAAACATAATGCTAAATAGTTGCTTATTAATAATTGTTGCTAATAAAGACTTATTAATTCCATTGTATGTAGTAGCCCTTAGTTCAACTAGATTAAAAAATAATGTTATTATTAACTTGATAAGTAAAGGAAGCATTTATGATACAGTTGTTGGTAATTAATTTGTTGTGGAGTTTGTATGTGTGCGTGTTTCCTGTCCGGCCTAGCGCCGATAGTGAACATTGTTTGTTAGCTCTATTTATATCCAATTTGTGATATATTTTTTATACTTACTGCAAAGTTTTTTATTGTTATTTTTTCTGCCTATATTTTTCATAACGGTTTTATATTCCGATTTTAAGGCCGTATGGACCATAGATTTTAAGATTTGCTAAATAAAGTTACTTACGTAAAGAAAGATAAGTATAAGGCCCCTAGAATGAAAAAGTAACATAAATAAACTCACGCCTGTATTCCCCAGAGGGAGTAGGCAGAGGTGTTTGCAGTACACCCACGTTTCGCCGGCTATGTTATAAGTCCCATGTAATAGTGGGCGAGCCTATTGCCATTAACCGGGCACAATTCCAGACTCCGTGTTGCTACTGAGAATTTCCTACTAAACCCAATCACACTGCCCGGCCCGGCGATCGAACCCTGCAGGACCTCGTGCTCAGCAGTCGCGCTTGCTACCGATAGACCAATTTTTGGTGCTACCCCGGTCCCATTCTTGCTGATAGCAAATTTAATATTTGTATTGGTTCATCGAAAGGTCCTGAAGGTCTATAAACAAGGATTAAACGGTAAACTTGCCAATTTAATCTGGAAAGTTCTAGAAACAGAATTTATCAGCATTTACTGTATTATTATTATCCAAAAGTAAACATAAAACACTTCACCGCAACTATTGTTTATAATAACATTGTTATTCTTGCAATAATAATTATTTATTATCAATGTAGGTGGCGTATCGTGGCGCGGCAATTAGAATACAAAATAATAAAGAAATATTATTACATTATAATTTAATATTTCAGTATGTTTTGTTGTGTAATTAGGTCAGTTTATCCATTGTTTTGGGTGTGAGCGTAATGCTATGTTATTATATTATGTATGTTATTATCACCTATGATATAATAACACCTATAGATCCTTACTACCTAATATTATAAATGTGAAAGTAAGTTTGTTACCTTTTCACGCCTAAACTAAAGAGATAGCCGTACTTTTAGTAACTATCGCCAAGAAGGCTGATTCAGTATTTGATGTGTGTAGGACTCTCTTCTGATGAAAATAGTGACGGTCTGTCTGCATGCAGTCACGCCGCTCAAAGATGAGTTATGGTTACACAAAGACAACCAGAAAGTCCCACCTTCTGAGCTCCCTAGAGCTTTGGTTGAGAGAGACCACGTAGAAAAAAAAGAAATACGATTAAATATCTATCTTATTTGTTAGATTAGGCCTCCTCCAAATATGAGGCAATAAAGGCTGATTGATATTTGTTTGCTATGTAGATTCTGGCCCCAGAATAGAACCACCCCTACTCGCCCCGCGGGTGTCGTAAGAAGCAATCCAGAGCATGAGCAGCAGCATCCTTCTGTGTAACAGTAAATATCTGCTACTGCGATCACCAACCCGCTTGCCCAGCGTGGCGTTTATGGGCAAATTCCTCCAATGAGCGCACAATAGTGGCGCGCATTGGGAAAAACCTATGTTCAGCAGTGGACTAATACAGGCTGATGATGATGATTTAGATTAGCTGGTACTAGCAAGTGCAATAGTACAACTCCTCAGCAACACAGGGTGTCACATAATGTTCAAAGATTATTGGCAAATAACATCGCCAGGCTCGCAAGTGACATTCAGATGGGCAGGCGCAGTATTTTATATGCATTTTGGCAAGCGTACAGCTGTCGAGTTGTTATTGAAGCAACTTTCACGTTTCGTAATACATTAGATCATATAGTTTAGTTTGTAACTGATTCGATGGTATAGTGGTTGCAAAGTCGGCTGCCAAGCACTAGATACCTACCTATTGGCTTTTCATATCTGGTTTTTTTTTGGATAACAGCATTAATGGAGATTAGATTAGCTCTCTGTTCCCTCACACTCGTAGTCTGATTGAACGGTATGTGGCTATCAGACACAGCCGTCGAGAGATCAGGCTCAGGTCCAACGGCTTTATGTGTCCTCTGTTTGAAGGTACTGGGATACATCTGAAACATATTATCGTTTAAATTTCATCTTTTTTCTTTATAAAAAAAAATATGGAAATAGACGCGTTCCTTTTTAAAAATTAGAGACCTCGGACTTCATTCAACAGTTATAACTGCTCGATGTAAGGTAATAGATTCGCCTTCATGGGACTTATACCTGTGTAATATTAATGTTACACACCCCTACCTATCCCGACAAGGTAATACAGGCGTATCGTTAATAATTTACGTCATAGTAATTTAAACTGGACAAATACTACACTCTTCGGCTTAAGCTTTAAGAAATGATTCAGTAAATTCAAACGAATACCCGACTATTTGTTACTGCACTATTTCAGAGTTTATTGATTGTTACTGACTAGCTTCCGCCCGCAACTTCGTTTACATTATTTCGTGATGAAAGCCGTCACTCTCCGGCTCATAATCTACATCTAAGCAAAATATTTCTTCGATTTGAAGCTCTGTTGTTGAGTATTAAGTTTTTCTAAAAACAACGTTTTTAACTAAGCTTTTATAGCTTTTGTATGGGAATATCATAACTAAACGTTTATGCAAAAAATTGTAAGTATCTAGTACTGTTGAACGTTGAAGAGTTCCTTTATCTGGAGCTAATTCTGGATGTTGTTCAGGTCATGCTTACCATAAAAATGCATTGTCATCGGATTTGAACTAACATACAAAAAATCAGCTCCATAGGATAAGAGAAAGTGGTTCAAATTCAGCTTGCAAGATTCCACCCTAACAAAAATACATTGCAAGTTAAATAAAAGCTTGTAAAAAGACGCATTAATGATATTGATAAGGATTACAAAACTACGCCGAGATTAATGAGTAAATTAGTAGAATTACACTTCAGTATCCAATCTGTAATAAAACCTAACACCGTACGCTTCGCAGTCGCGCTTGGCACGACTAGAACAGCGAGAGTTTACGACTGTACGTCTAAAGTATTCCAAGTCGAAAACAAATTATTAGGTAGGTAGTACCTATATTTATAATCAAAATCATAAATATTCCAAACAACACCTCATGACAATACTAGTGTCGTGTGTAATCGCAAGGTATTGACCTGCCTCAACACGCATGCTCCTGCGCACGTACGCCGCGCGCCGATAATTATCCCGCGCTGGCCTCGTCACGGGTTCCGGATTCGACCACCAGGTGTTGATGATTTTTGTGTGTTAATGTTCTATGAAATTAGGAGAAAATGTTTTAAGAAAGAGCTATTATAGAAGCTATTGTTTTTTAATTATGATATTTTTAGGAAAAAGTACCTAAACTACTTATAGAATTTTGTGTTAGCGGCCACATATGGGGTATATTTTGTGCAGTGTTTTAAAAAAACACTTAAAAAGTTTTGAATAGGTATATTGTTTAAAAAGCCATACCTAAGTTATGAATAATTTCATGTTATATCATGAGGTAGCGCATAAATTATTAAACCTGAATCTTAATATAAATAGATACCTAGTATATGTATGTAGGTATATTAAATACATATATTATCTTTTATTTTAATACCATAGATAAAACAATTAACAACAAACCAAACAATTGATAGAGCTCAATGTTGAGTTGTTGACTATTGTTTTAAAATAATTAAATGATTATTTTATGATAATTTTATTGATTATTTTCCGGGAAAAGGATAGCGATAACTTCTCCAGAATTTTAGAAAGCTTAAAACATTATACGGCTGATTGTATTCTTTTTTTTAATTGTCATATTTTTTTTAATCCTATTCCTTATTGTACATATATTATTATTTGGTATTGGTGATATGATATCAAACTTTCGATACAAGGAAATTTGTTTTAACATATTTTCGGTCATACTTACTTACATGCAGATTAAAACATTCAAACGAAGATTTTTCGGTGATTTTTTTTTTGTCTTCCGCACTTTGATCTTCAAAATTTACGATTTACGTCCAGGATTTCAAAATTCTACATTTCGAAAGACAGTCCTTTTTTAATAGTAATAGTAAGCAACTATCCTATTGAATAGTGTTAGTGGATTGTAAATAAATAAATAGCATATTAATTGTTATTGTGCTTTGTTTAAAAAAAATAACATAAATTATTGTGACAACTATATTCACGACTTAAACATGTTTTTAAATTACAACCATATGTTACAATAGGGAAGTGGCTATAACACAACTGTTTTGGCATTCGGCCAAACGCACTCGGCCTCGGCCTAATGCATTTTTAAAGTGTCATTGAACTATAATTACCTAATCGTCACCTAAGACGTAAGAAAAGACAATTACTAATTAAAATATATTTTTTAAAGTCTTCAAGAGAAATGCAAAACTCTTTGAAGTTTAAAGAAAATTATTTTTAGACACGTTTTATTGTATTGTTCGGAGAAATGTTGCAAAATAAGATGGCGGAGCGTTTTATAAATTTATGACAATAATTTATGTGCGCTGAAATGTAAAAAACGTAGGTATATGATCTTTTCATTAATACGCGAACTTTATACTCCTTTTTAAGCATATTGCTTGTATGCAGAGATGTGAGATTTGGCATACTTAATAAATAAAAATGTATATTCAAATTCAAAATTCAAAATTCAAAATTATTTATTTCCAAAAAGCATTGGTAATTGGTTTTGACTGTGACCCCCAAACTAGGCGCAGCCTGTATCTTGGGGATCAGAGTTGCATCGTGGTTACAATTTAATCAGAGATTGTTGACATTATATGTTGACAGTAATTAACATAATTATTTTAAGTGGTAAAATTAAAATCAAGTTCTTATAAGTAGGTAAAATTAAAATCAAAAATCAAAAATTTAGTTAAATTTGGTTTGTGTTTTGTGTTGTGTTGTGTACTTGTATGGTGTTTGTGTAAGGGTATGTATGTGTATGTTGTATGGAGTGGAGGAGTGTATGCTGGTTTTAGAGTGGATGTAAGCAGAATGCTATTTAATGATTTCCTCAGTCTCTTCGTAATTGAGTGAAAGAAGCCATTTCTTTATGACCCTTTTGCACAAAGTTGTTCTGAGATCTTTTATATTGCAATGCTTGATAGCTTCATTGTATACCCGTGGGTAAGAGTAGTCGGGGCAGCGTCTTGCCAAAAGGGAGTATTTATTAGGAAGGGGTATTCTGAATATGCGTTTTGATGCAATAGCTTGATAATCTGATCGGCATTTTAATTTTCGGTGAGTGTAGAGTACTGCGGAGAGGATAAAGAGCTGTCGTACTCGGAGGACAGGGAAGTCTTTGTAGAGTCGATCAGTTGGAAATAGGAGTGGCTTCTTAAGCATTACCTTGATGACAGCTCTTTGTGCCCTCTCGACTTGAATGAATGTAGTTTTACAAGCGCTTCCCCAGATAGAGATTCCATATTGAAGAACGGACTGGCAAAGACCCAAATAGATAGTACGGAGTATGGGAGCAGGAGTGCAATCGCGTAGTTTTTTCATTACATATATAAGTTTTCTTACTCGGCCAGATAATAGGTTTATGTGAGGTTGGAAGGAGAAATTTTCATCTAAAGTAATACCTAAGTATTTGATGGAGTGCGTGCGCTCAATGATGGAGCAAGAACAGCCAGCAATACTAGAATTCGGATCTTCGGAGCATGTGTGAAAAGTGAGTTCTAGGTACGAGGGAGGGCTTGATACTTTGGTTTTATGAAATGTTATGAACTTCGTTTTTTTCACGTTTAATGTTAGTAGATTAGTGTCAAGAGCTTTGGCTACTGCCTTGAGTCCTTCTTCTGCGAAGCTGTAGACCTGTTTCCAAGTTTTACCGTTAAATATGATTGCTGTATCGTCTGCATAGGCTATCATTTCAGAGTGAGCGAGTGTAAGATGTAGTATGTCATTGATATAAAGATTAAATAGAGTTGGGCCGAGTGTACTGCCTTGTGGAATACCAAAGTTGATGGCGAGTGGGTTGCTTGAAAGTTCGCCTATTTTTACAAACTGACTTCGATTTGACAGATAACTTCTGAACCAATCCAGGGGGATGCCTCGTATACCTGTTGCTTCCAACTTTTTTAAAAGGAGGTTTGTTGATATAGTATCAAAGGCTTTTGCCAGGTCTAAAAAAACACACAAAGAGCGTTCTCCTTTTTCTATGGTTGAGGACACAGTGTTTGCCAGTAGCATGGCTGCATCTTCGGTTGACCTACCCCTCCTAAAGCCGAATTGCCTGTTGGAAATTATGTCATGTTTTTCTAGGAAACTTGTTAGGCGAATGTTCACAATTTTTTCAAGGATCTTTGAGAGTATGCATAGGAGAGCAATTGGTCGGTAATTGTCGGGGGAATCGGTTGGGCCACTTTTGTGGATTGGTCTGACAGATGCAACTTTCCACTTGTCTGGAAATATACCAGTCTCTAGGCTTACGTTAAATATATGGGTAAGAGGTTCAATAATAGCATTTTTGATTTTTTTAATTAGTCTGACATTGAGTCTATCAGGCCCTGGAGCACTGTCGTTGTTGAGTTGGGATATTAGTTTGGTTATTTCAATTTCGTCAGTGGGATAGAAGAAAAATGTTTGTGGACAAGTTTTGATTGGAATGTACTTATTACTTAAAGAGGTTTGCGTTTCTGAGAGTCTTCTAAGAATTCGATCGGAAAGGTTTTTGCCTAATGATGTAAAATATTCGTTACATTTATTCAATGATTCTAAGGGATCGTTTGTAGATTCGACTAACTTGGAAGAATTATTAGTTTTGTGATCGCTATTGTAAATTGATTTAATTGTCTTCCAGAGGCGTTTGGGGTCAGTTTGGTTATCCTCTAATAATTTACTGTGGTATTCTGTTTTTAATCTATGCAACAAATTGTTACAGAAGTTTCTGTATCTGGTATAGATGAGGCTCTTATATTGATCATCAGGATGAGTACGTGAGGCTAAGTGCAGTTTATCGCGTTGCCGCATGCATCTTATTAAGCCTGGAGTAATCCAGGGCTTAATATTGTATTTAGTTCGGCTTACTTGGATTTTATGGGAGTGCTTTTGTATTATATTAGAAATAATGTCGTAGAATATGTTGAAGGCGGAGTCGGTGTCGTGTAGGCTTAAAACGTCGGACCATGCGTGATTGCTTAATTCGGCAAGAACAGCTTCCTCGTCTATTTTAATTTTCCATCTGGATTTAGAGGGCTTAGTTTGCTTCTTGTTGAGGGACGTTGTGAATATAGATATGTCATGATCCGTGATAGAGCTTTTACATATTGCACCTGTTAATTTATTGTTAGTTTTAATAAAAAAGGATTTTACAAAAATATGGTCCAAACAAGCATTTGCTCTGGTTGGCTTTGTTATTGCTGGTAGGAGGCCGTGTGAGGCCATTACAGACAGATAATCCGCATTTTTATTATTTATTTGTTTGCATATATCAATGTTGATGTCTCCAGCTACAAATACTGTGGAATAATTGTTTAAGTTATTTAAAGTGGTGTCTAAAGAGATGACGAAGTTATCGGGGTTAGTAAACAATGGTGATCGATATATTCCTAAAATTGCTATATCGTTACCACTTTTTATAAGAAGACTATCTGCGTCAGCTATATCTGGTTCACACGCTGTAAAGTTCCATGAGGATTTGGTGTAGATGACGACACCACCATTTTTGTTTATTTGCGATTCTGTTTTGTACCCTGTGTAGCCTGGTAATATTTCTATTATATACCCTTCGCTTAACCAGCACTCTGTTAAAACGATTATATCAAAATGAGTATCGAGGCGCTTTAGTGCACAGGTAAAATTATCGAAATTCTTCTGGTAACTTCTGATATTAAATGTGAGTATTTTAAATTCGTGATTGGTGTGTAGTAGTTGTTTCCTGCAATTTTCTAGTGAATCATAAGTGTGACATTCTATTTGTAAGTTTTCATCAATATCCTGAATTACGTTATATAAAGCCATTTGTATAGTAGATAAAAACTAGGGTAATATTATTAAATATCGTAAAGTGGCATGTCACTGATTGATAAATAAGGATTTCTAGCAGGAATTTTTTTGTTACCTTGGGTGATTGTGTCAGCAGGGTAAGGTGATTGTAGGTGCATGAGATTGTGTGAGTATGTGGTTTTTTTGTATTGTTGTCGTGATGTATATAAAATTGAAAATTGTGTTTAAACTGGTGATTGAGTAATAAAGAACAGATGCGGAGAGGAGTATGGTATTGAGTGCAATATTTAGTTTTTAAGGAATATGTTAGTGTCTGAATAATAGATATGATGTATATTTGTGTTCTGTGTGATACATATTTGACAAACACTTCCACAGAGATGTTAAGAAATGTTTTAGTTAGTGACGTGACTAGTTTTACATACACATTTATAAAAACATTAATTAGAGTGTAAGAACAATAGAAAAGATAAAAAGTAAAATAACATAGTAAGAAAAAATACTGCTCTTCAGCTATTCTAGTCGTTAGCAGCTCAATACGAAAATCAAGCAAGAGGACTGGGCGAAGATGTTGTAGAGTTTGATGGATTGCCCTCGAGGTTGACCAAACGAGGCGCACAAACCAGCAGGCGATCCAGGTCGTCAGTACTTCTAATGTGGACAGAAGGGTTTCCTTCCTGTTTACGGATGAAGATTGATCCATTTTTGATCCAGCAGAACCTGTAGCCGCGTTCTTTTGCTGTTTGTCTGGCAGCACGAAATAACTGCCGGTTTTCACGTGTCAGCCGTTCACTGCAGTATAATTTCCTAGAGATACCTTCTATTTCGATGTCTGAGGAAGTAAGATTACGCCTTGTTTTTACAGCCTGCATAAATTCGTCTCGTTTGTATCGGCGTACGAACCTGACTACGAGTTGTCTTGGAGAGGTTTCGGTGTAATTAGAAGACTGTTGTCGCCGTGGGCCTACTCTTGATGCGTAGTCAAGGTCTTGCTCTGCTAAAGAGACGCCAATTTTTTGGGCCATGACCCGTATAATATGTTGTGGGTTTTCGTTGCTGAGCTCATTGATTCCAGAAATTTCTATTTCATTTTTTAGTGACGTCTGCGCTTGGGTGCTTATTTGTTCACGTAGTTCCGATATGGTTTTGTTTAGAGAGATTATCTCTTCTTCACGTTTTTCTAATATTTTTATTCTGGATTCGTTGTTGTCAAGCCGATCGTTACATTGTGTAAGATGGATGGTTAATATTTTAATGTGTTCTTTTAACTCTCCTACGTCCTCTCTTAGTAATTTAATTTCAGAGGTAAGTGTAAGTAGGGATTCTGACTCGTTAATCGAGGATGATTGTAACTGTGGGCGGTTATCACGTTTGTCGTAGGCAAGGGTTTGTTGTTGTGACGATATTTTATCAGTCTTAGTAGTACCGTTAGGTTGGCATAAGGGGCATATCCAGTCATTTCTTGACTCAGCAGTTGACTTTGTAAGGTTCACGCACATGTAATGATAAACATGGTCACATGAAGAACATTTTATGTGGGCTGCTTTCACAGGTTTATTGCAATTAAAACAATTATTTGCCATGTTGTACCTACTTGTATACTAGCGTTTTGTTATTATCTTGAATCAAATTATCTACCTATTTGCAACTTCATACACAACGGATTCAAATTTTTGTGTTATGAGTATTCATCACTTGAAGCGGTGAGCAGGAGATAGGCGTTTAACATGTAGAAAATATGAAGCGATGTTTATGCTTGAAGCTCACGCAGTGTTTGCCGTGTGATGTTCGCGGCACAAACGTCGTAACGCCGTGAAATACGCGTCGCTTACGCGTTTTTGTCAATAAGGTTCACGAGACACGAAGACACTTGAATTTTGTAACGAACTATTGTTGTAAATGTTATTTTATAGTAATAATCTGATGAAGTATCACTTAATACTTTTACACAATGTATAAAGAAGGCTTATAAATAGTTTTTTGACAAAGTCCACTGTTAAATTGCACTTTGAATTCAATATTTTGATTTAACTGTGGAGCAATCAACTGTACGTTGCTTCCTTATCGGGCGCGGCCCAGAAAGAATGCAAAAAGCTTGTATTAATGTGTTATTTAATATCTCTAAATAGTGTAAAGCAAAATCTGTTCAAAATTAAAATTTTTGTGTGTCCATTTTTTCGCTTAGGTACTTCTAAACCACGCAACTGTTTTTGATACGGTTTTCACTATCATGTAGAAAATGTCTTGTGGAAAGTTTACAATTCTATAATATACATGTAATATATTTAATAAAATGGCATTTGGTTCTGCGTGGTTGTAGTGCAGCTTTACGGTAAAGATGAGTAGGAATATTGTTTTGTTATTGTAATGAAATCCATATCCGCCATGACATTGCAAATGTAATTTTACGTTAATCTTGACATAAAAGTCACAATTTCGTAAAATACTTTGCAACAAAGTAAGCATAATTTATGTTTTCATTAAAAGCAGTGTTTTGGCTTATTCCTAGAAATTCTGTTAGAACAAAACAAATGACGTCAGACTTGTTTCTAAAACAGTGAGTTATTTAATGCACTTAATTTACATATGTTTTAATTATAAAAAAGGCATCTGTTTGATCACTTCCTTACCTGATGGTAAGCAGTGTTGCAGGTCTACGATGGAGCACACCTGCCTTTAAAGCAGGAGGACGGGAGTTGACCTATTCCTTAGATAGGTTTACTGAATATCATGTAGGAAAACGACAAAGTGGCAAAGCGGCAAAGCTTTTCCGGTAAAGCCTCCCCTCCTCCACTTCGGTTATGAACTCGCTTTGCTAGCAAGGGGGTGTGGGTTCTAACCTGGTATGTACTAATGTTACTTTTTCAGTGTCATATGTATTTTCTTACTAAGACTACTACTATTCATCTATAAAACCTCTGACACTGAAGGAAAACATCGTGGTGATTGATGCTCGATCGTTCTCTGGGTGAGAAAAGGCCTTTGCCCTGCAGTGGGACCGTTACAGGCTGGTTTATTATTCATTATTACAGCCACAAAGCATTTTTGTACCTTTTAATAATTCTTATAAATAAAAAACTATAAATAACAATTGCGAATGCAACATTTACAGCACTATAGTAAATCATGAGGAATTTAATTTCATCTAGACTGTAGGAGGAGCAATCATTATGTAATGCATATCTCATACATCTTAACGATGAATTATTATCGTTTGAATTACTTGATTGATAGTACTATTGTTTATAAATAATTGATCATTTTAAGTTACAATTTTTCTAGAAAGAAAAGGTGTCTTTACCACCTAACCTACCTAACTTTACACGACCACCTTTAGTTTAGATGCACATTATAGCCACACTGCTAACTAAGCTATTCGTAATTTCATTCGTCATCCTCCTTTTTCTTTTTTCTTTTTTCGCAGAAGGGGAAATGCGCCTTATGCATACCGTCCCGCTCGGGGATGCGAGACGGTTATGTCGGGCTCTCCGGCCTAGAGATGGTGGGCGGCCGGCATAGGCCTAGCCTTATTATTCCCAATCTTGGGGTCATAAACTGTAGGTTTCGAAGCTGCAAAGCCTTTTAAAATGCCAGGAAAAACTTGATGTATGAATTACGCGATTTGACGCGATTTTCAAATATAGAGATATAAAGTCATACATATATTCTTTTTATAATTCTTAGTTCAAAAGCTCTATTGAAAAAAAAATCTGTAAAGAATTACATACAATTAAATAGGTATTATAAAATAAAATATTTATACACTAAATATTTATAGAATATTAGAATATTTTGTTTTTTTTTGTGTCTTGATTTCTGTAGAAATTTAAATGTCATCAAAATAATGAACTGGTGATTTATTGTCTTCCTTCCTTCCTTGACATAAAACCTGTGTTCTGCGTTTTCTTATAGGAAAATCGCAAAATCTTAATAAATCCTAATCCTGTGCACTTCATAATCTATAAGTATACTTATTCACGATTAGCAAATATCGTGAGTATGATCAATTTTAAAATGTAGTACCAATGGGTTATTAAACGAAGTAAACAACATTAAACCTGAACAATTAATAGCGCAATAAACAATAATTAAAATAATCGTCTAACTTTATGTCTTTGTTTGTTTTAGCGAGCGTCTAACAATCTAGACAAAAGTATTTTTTTTCTAGAAGTACCTAAGATTCTAATACAAATACCTATCAGTCTAAAAAAATCTCATCTTGAACTGCCTCGTTCGTTGCGTGGGCAAGATTTTGAATTCCACAATGACTTTTTCAAATTTGAATTAAGCAGCGAGTAGTCGTGTTTACCTGTATTTTTAAATCATTCAAAACTAAGTTGGCGACAAAATCAAATATATTTTATTTTATTTATTTTATGCGAAAAAGCTCGAAAGGGGTAGGCAATGAACAACCGATAGATCGGAACGTAAAACGAATAAAATAATGTCTGTGGAGTGACAGTGACTGAATAGAATTGGAGTGGAAAGCCATATAAGATTAATATTTAAAAAAAAGATAAGAATAAATAGTCCAACTTTGCGTGATGCTTCGGCTAAAAATTTCAATCAAGAACTGACTATAGCCCAGAATATTGCTGCCCTTTATTAATTGATTAACGGAATCACAACCACCCCTAACAGATCGGCAACGCATTGATAACACCCCTTGTGGATGAATTTTCATGGCCTACAACCTCAGATGGCCCACAAGATTCGTTAGCCACCTCTCTCAAAAACTCTCTCTCGAAGTATCAAGGGCTCTGACTTGGCTAAAATGCCAGCTATGACCTGCAACTGTTCATAAGCCCAGGTTCTTGAAAGGCTTTAAGCCTCAGACCTTTTTAGGCAGTAAAAAGAAAATTGCGTCTTGCGTATTGCGATATTGCGTCTAACTAAAACAGTTGGTACCTATTCGCGTTGGCATAAAGGTACTAAGGGTACAATAAGTACCCACCTGAGTGCGATAAGTCGAATTTACTGCGGCCTTCAATGGTTTTTTCTTATCTAGATATGTAACAAGCGTGACTTCAGCATGTAGGTACTCCTAGTAATTCTAGAAGTGCATGGAAATATTGGTCGTAAAACGTCGTGACGGCCATTAAAAACCAAGGCTAAGTGACCTACCGCAATCTATTTTAACGTGGGCCATAAAATGAGAGGAAACAATGTGCAAATAAACTAGGAAGGTATAGTAAATAAAATTACTTTGTGGGTAAATTGTAAGGACTATCGTCAGGGCAATAAGTTGCATAAAATATATCTATTCCTGAGCACACTACTAAGTGTCTTCCATTCAATTCATAAGTATTTGACGAGCAAATACGAATATGGCAGTTTTTTTTTAAGCTAAAGAGGAATGAGCACAAGTAATCTGCAGGTTTCTTTGATTAAAGACAAAGTAATTACTTTTAGATACAGACGCCAGCACATCAAGCTACAGTAGCTTAGCTACGACAATCTGTCAAATTTCTTTAATAGATTTTCAACTTTCTCGATAACACATTAGATTCAAAGTTGATTGGGAAAATTTGACAGTTTCAGGTAGCTTGATGTGCAGGCGTCTGTAGATTAAAGTCCGTATTTCAAAAAATGGCGTTCATTAAGAAAACAAATGAAAACTACAATTAATTTTTGTATTTAAAACGTCATGTTTCCTACTGTATTTGCGCGATTTACAATAATATAATGTTTTTATTTATTTCACCTGCCACCACCACGTGTTTCCGGGCTGACGATCGGACAAAAACTGATTTCCCCCTCAATCTGAAACCCTGTATGTGTGCGACAAAAATAATCCGTGTACCCACATTTATACTACATTTCCTTCGTAGAGCCGTTTAAAATTCAATACCTAAGCATGGTATTGGAATACAGACCTCAAATTCAGAAACCAAGGACCTTTGGAAACATAGGTAGGGTCAAAATTAAAAATGTAAGACTTACCTACTTGTTCAGTAAATAATCTTCTGGGATCTCTTGTTTCGACTAAAATTTCCACTGATTTGTAATCAACCTGGTAGTAACAGTTCCCGTTTGATTCTGTGCCTCTTATTTAGCAATATTGATGATGCAAATCATCTCTATCTCTTACTATTTCCTTCTTGTCATCTTAAGTGACAGCTGTTCAAAACTCGGGCAAACATAAAAGAATGATTAGATAATCTCTCTGTACCTTTTGTGTAAAGGTGTCTTTTGTGAAAGGTCATAGTTCAAACCTAAGCTATCCTTCTAACTGCACTGGCTTGTCGTAGTTCCACAATTATCACAGGGACATCATTTATGAGTTCCATCGTGTCGTAAAAGTATCTGTTGAAAATAGTTTGTCAATGTTAAGTTTTTGAGCGATATTTATGTTCATGTAGCTACAGCCAACAAGAGATTGAAGTAAAACTTCTGTAGCTATGATCCTGAATGCGCGCGCGTCACTTAATAGGTTTTTTCCGTACCTGATCGATTGTGTCGGTGGTACAGGCATATCGATAAAGCTGCAAGTACCTTAGAATTGCGTTATGTAAGCCGCCATGTTTTGGTTTGTTTCTTAAAACATCGATAAGTATAGCCAAGGCTAACTGACCTACCGCACTCTATTCCCGCGTACATACTCATGTTTGAAAATAATGAGCAAAGATGGCGGCTTTATGTACTCATAAATTACAATGTATTAATACTACGTTCAAATAATTTGCTGTATTTCTACAAATTTCTCACTTTAGTGATGGTTGAGTGTGGCGAATTTTAAGGTCATAGATATAATTTTTATGTGGTACTTCATGCCTAGTAACTTACAAGTATGATTGGTGGGTTGCTAAGTTAAGAGTTACCAACATTTGATAAGCAAGTATCATTCGACTTTGAAGGTCTCTACAGAAAAAAATATTTGTCTGAATTAAATCCTCCTAGCCTAGCAGCCTTCCAAACATTTTTGTGGTCTGCTTATAGACTATCCAGATGAAGTTAAATACATATCAGTTATTTTATAAAGCGACTGCCGATCTGACTTAACATTTTAAAATTAGACCAATTTATTGTCAAGATATTAATAGAATACTGTTATACTACCAAATATCTTCATTACAAATAACATAATTAATACGTCATATATTAAGATAAAATAGCATAGTTGGGAAAAGGCTAGGCCAATGATAATGATGATGATATTAAGATAAAATAAATTGCTTAAGTTGCAATATTAATAATATAAATTTGTAGGTTTGATAATGGAAGTCGAGCAGAAACTATACCTAATAGAAAGTATGTAGAGATGGCGAAATGAACTGAACTTATATGGAAGACATGGTATTAGAATGATGGCATAGACTATCCGATTTTGTCGATTCAATGGAGAAGAACTATAAAAATCTCCATGTCGCTATGCCATCGCCCATCACTAGTTCACAAGTAAACAACTATAAATATGAAGGCTGACCTTCGACAAAATATTTCTACGCGATTTTCTCGTAAATTCATTTGAAAATGATATGCCACGAACGCGGAAGCCATTAAATTATAACCTAAGTGTTACTGATGCCTAGTGTCTGTAAAATGTTATATGAGAGGTCACCATGCTCGTAAATAATGATGGAAAAACCTCGCATAGAAACTTGCAGACATAGTTCTCCGTAGACATAATATCTATATCACTTAATGAAACAACTTTTTAACGGATATAATTCGCGTTTTTATTTTGATAATATAATCCTAAGGTTTCGAGTACTTTCAGGATTATATTATCAAAATAAAAACGCGAATTATATCCGTTAAAAAGTTGTTTCATTATGTTGAGTGTTCGCGAAAGTTTGAGTTTATATCACTTTTTCTATTATATCATTGAAAGTCATAAATCACACAACCTTTTTTGACGTTGGGGTTAAAAAAAACCTAAATGACCTCAAGACTTTTCTGTAGAAGTTACTACGCAGCTACGCCATGAAAACTACGCTCTATCACCGTAGCAGGCTACGAGATTTGAATTCACCTTCCCATACAAACGGCATGGCGATTTTAAAAGCTTTTTGCTATTTTATTTACTTTTTAATTGCTATTTTATTACGTTACGATCCGAAACATCGATGTTCGAGGACCTCTAAGACTGTAGAAGAGAACTTATCGCTTGAAACTCTCTTTGTAAAATGAAATTAATCTAATAATTTATTATCGTAGGCTATTTTTCCATACGACAAAAACAAAATTTAGGGTTCGCTTCGCAGAAGTTCATACCTTTGAAACTTTCTAACTTCGTCCTTCAAAAATATTCCTGATTCGTTGTTTGCTCCGCAGCAGGACAATGCAGGCTTATGCTGATCATATTATTATAGTCATTTGTGATAAGATACAAGCGGGACGTAGATGCAAAACATCTCTGTCTAACATAGGAGTACATTATGTACCTATCAGTAAACTATTAGTCGATGTATTGCTTCAAGGCTGACCTACCGCAAACTATTTTAATGTAGGTACCTCATAAAACAAAACACTGCTTTGTTTAATAGGACTAGGAACGTAAACAAATGTTACCGAGAATTTATTATAACAACCAATATATTTATCCGTCTGCAGGTTTCCAATTTCATAATACTTATTACGTCTTAGTTTCGCAATGGTTTTGGCAGAAGAAATTTAAAGTTTTGTGCAAAGAAAAGTCGTAAGCAGTGATAGCCTAATGGTAGGTTCAAACGCAAGGCGCGTACTTCTGACTTTTCGTTAGTTATGTGCTTATTAAAGATTAATTATCACCTGCTCCGTGCCTCGAAAAGCGTTAAGCTGTTGTCATGAAGATCTTTGACAGTCGATATAGGGGGTCAGTACCTTCATAAAGTCCTGACAACTGATCTAGGTCAACACAACTAGGTCTAGATCTAGATAACTGAGGTCAGATAGGCAGTTGCAACGTTGGAAACATTACGTTAGATACTTCACGTATCGTAGTAAGGGAGTAGAGAGCATCTGTGTTTACGCACACACTTGTGCTATTATTGTCCTGATTACTTAACTATATCTCCTCTAAGATTGATCACTGATTAAATTCGGTGAAATAAAATAATAATAAAAGTTAAAAAAAATATATTCTTTCAGTTTATTTTTCAGTCTTTCTCTCACGGTCACGGAGCAACGGAGAGTACCACTGAATACTTATAGTTTTTGCAGTGGTATAATGGTTTTGTTAACCGGAAAAATTGGTAAGTATCAAGAAATGAAAGAACAGCTGCTAGTATTTACAATAAGTAGAAGTTTGCTTTTTGATTATTGATAGAGCACTTTTATGATATTTAGACTGTGGTACTAGTATTTATGACTTTAGGATAAAATATTAGATACTTATTCGGTTTTGAGTTTGCTTGCAATTCAGGTCTGGCGAGAGAGCGATGAATGAGCGCACCAAAGTGGCGCGCATTGGAAGAAGCCTATTTTCAGCAGTGGACTAATACAGGCTGATGATGATGATGATGAGAGCGCGATGAATACGCAGTGAAGTGAACCACGTACTACCGCCAGAGGTACTTGGTACCCTAAAAGGTTTTCTAGTGAAAAACTCAAAAGAAAATTGAAGTTTAGATTAATTAATTTATATAATCTGTGACCCTGAGAGTATCTGTCACTTACGTCACTTGTTTTCCCCGATCATTGCTGATTATCATTAGAAAATATCGTCACTACGAGGTAAGCAGAATTCCTACAGTGACGCGGTTTTATTGGCGAGTGGGCTCATCGGTAGGTATGTTGTTATGCTGATAAATATACATCTTCTTACGTATGTTGTGTTTTGAAAAACATCGGTGTACAGTCGAAAGCACAAACATGTTAATACAATCTTTTAAACAAACTTAATGAAAATGTAAATTAATAAGAAAATTTGAAAAAACAACTGATACGATTCGAACCCACGATTGATTGGTTGATTGATTTATTGAATCCAGTCTACGAACAGATTTCTATTTATTCCTTCTATACTACTGTCAGCGAGCCGTGATAGCCTAGTGGTACGAACTAATAGTTATATGAGTGGTGTGACTGGCAAGTCAAACCGAAGACGCGTATCTCTAACTTTGTAAGTTATGTGCTTATTATAAATTAATTACCACTTGCTCCGTGCCTAAATCAGCACGCAAAGCCATTGGTTCTGCGCCTTGGCGCATAAGCTCTCTCCGGTCAAGTCGGATTGCCGTCTCATCGGATTATGAGAGTATGGGAAAAAAGAGTGCGCCTGTGTTTGCGCAAGCACTCATATACCATAATATCTCCTGCATAAGTATGCAGGAGAGATTGCCAAGTGGCAAATCTCCGTTGAGAATGGTCGCTGTGACCGAAAGGCGGTCAGGTATTACTAATTACTTAATTACTAATTAATTTTAATAATTAATTAATTACTAATTAGATAAAAATTTAATACTCAAGCGTGTACATATTTGTGCTCACGACTGTACGCATAAGTTTTAATATTAGTTTTGTTTTTGTTCACACTATCAGATGCGTATCTGTAAATAGGTATATATATATATATTCTATCCTCGCTTCTCTTTCCGCATGACGTAAAAGTCTATTAGGATAAAGGTCATGAACTAGCAGTGATCAACACCCAAGCTGCTTCAGAAGTGGGAGGCTCCAGCCGTGGCTGATTACCCACTGCCTGGTTACCAAAGCCTTGCTGCCAAGCGACTTTGTTTCGTTCCAGCATAATGGTTGGTGAAACTTTCCTAGGGGATGGGTAATTCATCAACCATACGATAAAAAAGGAGAATTTTAGTACTTCAATAGTTTTCTTTTTGATTTTAAATCATTTCATCGAAACGCGTCAAGTGTCACGTACGATGTTTATCTAACTAAAAAAATATATTATATAGATACTCATAGTGCGTCTATTACGCCAATCAATAACAGAAGTTTATAAATTATGACATTGCTGTAACGAAAAATAAGTCAAACTTAGAGGCAAATATCGGCCAATATCAGCGGAAGACTGGTCATCGACGTTAAAAATATTATAGTAGGTACTAAAGGTTCAATCTCATAGACGGTAATTCGACACGACCAGAGGCAGTGATGTTAAATTCACATCAATTAAATTTAAAATTCAATTATGATTCGAAAGACACGTAGCGCCATCTATTAACGTAATTATTGTTTTACTCGGGAACAGTACTTTTTTCCGGGATGAAAAGTACTCTATGTCTGTTTCTGTACACCTGACAACGTTTATGCAAGATTCCAGGATAATTGGTTCAGTAGTTTAGACGTGAAAAGCAAGCAAACAAACAACTTTCGCATTTGTAATAGGTATTAGTAAGGATTGCTATCTATATGAAAACAATATAATCATGTCCTACGATAACATACACTATATATATGTTGAAAGGCATTAATAGCCTGTTACTGGTACATATCATGCATGTCTGCGCATACTCTTTTATGTGCGCCTGTATTGCACAGATATTGCATATGTTAGGTCAGTAACCGTAGTCAAGGATACAAGAAACCATGCGACTACACACTTTAACCCATTAAAATAGGGTTTAATTTCAATTGAGATGAAGTAGTTTTATAAATTAGACATACATAGTATGGTACAATTGAAGATAATTTCCCTTTTGTGACTAATAATAATTGTAGTGTTATACCTAATTGATTTTTTCAATTTAATAATGTTTTGTTTCGCTTCGATGTTGGTATAAAGGTATAATAGTTGGGTATAGCAGGTAGATGTTTCTAGAATTTTTGTAAGAAAAATGTAGTAAAAGTTGTAATGTATTTTTTTTATTTTAAGATATAGTCAAAACAACAGGTTTTCATTGTTATTCAGTCTGAAGTATATTGCGTGTTGTTTTTCGTAAATTATATAAATTAACTTAGCGATGACATACTACAGACAGACGTTATCGATAATTTTATCGAATTTATCGAAGACATAGGCCTAATTATGCTGGAGCCGATCTTATTCTTTCTTTTTTAGCAAGGCACAAATTGAGGTGCGTTCCCAAACCAACAACCTAATACACAACGTGCGTTCCGAATCGTTTACGATTGAACAATATTTTTTTAAATCTGCAACACTTGACAAGAGGTTTGGCAAAACTAATTAGTAATCTTAGGCCTCTGAACGCAATTACTTCACCACAAACCGTCACCAATTTTCCAAAATGGCCGTGGAAATGGGGAGCATAACAAACATCAACCTTAATTATAAACAATAATAACATATTAGTTATTAACATAAACATTATTTAACGTGCGATGTTTATTGGTGTACTGACCTGAAAGTGGGTGAGGGTCGGCCATGTTGACTTGTACAATCTCTTTGTTGATTCGATATCAGTTGGATCTGGGGGCTCGCGACTTGTTCTAATAAAATAATAATAATTATTATGCTTAGATATCTATTTATGGTAGTTATTTCAGTCAACTGTCTGTGGTTTTAATGGGTGTGAGCCTTTGACTCCAGCACTTGTAGCCTGGTGGTATGATCGTCGACTGACAATCCAGTGGTCTCGAGTTCGATCCCAAGGTGCGCACCTACTTTTCACAGACAATCCCCAATACCCAATATGAAAATCGTCATCAATTAATTTAAGTATTTGGGACTATAATAAAAGAATATAATATCTTTGCCGCTTCACAAGAGGGACTAACTAAAATTCTACGGAACATCCCTAGGTACTATCCATAGTCGATAATTTTAAAAGTAATATAGGTACTATACTTATATTTTACAATTAAATTACCATTTTCCATATATAAACATGCAAACAACCTAATACTTAGTTTCATGGAAACAATTTGAATAAAAGAAATCGTATAAATCATTTTATCGATAATATCGATCTTTGATTTATAAGAATTGTATGCTAATAGCAACATAATTATAACAATAATCAATATTCGTTTATTATGCATAATGATTCCATATCCCACCCGCTACCGGCAGTAGATCATTGTACCTAATATTTATGGATTCTACGAAATTATAGTGAAACTCATATTTTGAAATATTACATAGCTTATGTAGTGATAGCACATTAGATTTGCAGTTGTCCTTGATTCGAACCCAATGCATTATAAATCACTATTTTTTGTAGACATAAAAAATATCTACAAGCAGGCTTCGAAGCTGCGATCTTCTGGTTAAACACCTCTGTCTATTTTCTTATAATCTTAGTTTAGATAAACGGTAGGTAGGTATACCACATTATAATATTTAAAAAGCAGTGAATGTGAAATCTCGGAACTTTACTAAGAATCACGAAGGATCTAATAATATAAAAAAGCGTTTCATCATCATCATCATTTCAGCCATAAGACGTCCACAGCTGAACATAGAAAAAAAAAGCTTTTAAAACAAGAAAATGATCTTCTCTATTTATCATCAATCCATAATTATATTGCATCCTCTTCTAATTAGCTACTCTACCTACCGGACTGCTTGCTCTATGAATACAACTACCTACACTGTAATTACGATAGCGCAAAGATACACCTATTTAGCCTAGCCGATAGTAAGGTCTACGACCTGCCCTAAAGCGTCGCACACGTCAGATAACGCAATGATTTATAATGCGCCTGCGCCTGCTGATAGCGCTAGGCTAGGAGATATGAAGATGAAAACTATAACTATAATAAATATTAAATCTTGTTTGTACAGTGATTGTTTAATCACGTTTTGTGTACATTAAGATTGTTTAAGATTAATCATGTGTAAGAGCTAATCCTCGGGACACGTTTAGATAAGTATTTTTTTAGGTTATTTCAAAATCTTTATTCGATCTCTAAGGATTGGTGATCATTTACAGTTAGGTCTTCTTCTTATCGTTTCGATAGCAAACAATTTTTTATTTTTTAGTATTATATTGAAGCGGCCCAGAAAGTAGCGACGCTGACTGCGTTATCGGAAGCAGCCATTAAATCCTCCTGCGTGCAGGTTTTAGGGCATGCAGGGCACGATGCTAGGTGAGACATAGTTTGCGTTACCTCACCGCACGAACAGCTAAGGTTAGTGCCGTCTGTGAATCCCGTTAGGTGATCAGAGTGATCATTTGCTCCCTTTTTTTTCATAAAAAAAGTTCAAGTTATTAATAAAATTTATACAATATACTACGAGCTGAAAATTCTCCTCTTCTAATATAATCCGATTGCAGCGCAAGCTACTGAATCCAATTAAAAAAAACATCTAGAGACCCACTCTAATACATTACATTACAATTCATCAGAATCAGTCCAGCCAGCCGCTTTATAATGATGCGCGGACAAACATCACCAGCTTTTAATAATTTATGTATCGATAAGAATTTTCTAGAATTATCTTTGTTCCACTTTTTATAGAATCACTTCTATGTCTTTCTGTAGTTTATTATAAATTCTTGATACTTTTGAATGTATTTACAAGTTTTCCATAACTTTACGTTAAACTTAATGTTAGTGTGCGTAGATTAACTGGAATATTATCCTTACTTACGGGTAATAAGTGTAAGGGATTCAGTTTGTATATTTTATTAAAAATCTTCGTTTTTTAAGCTAACTTATTTAAAGAATTTGATAAAAAAATACTGATTTATACAGCTTGTGACTATTAACTTTTCACTTGTGACATTCAATTCTCAAAATTCAGATTATTTTTTTTTAAGTATTACTATTATTATTTAGATTTATGTGAAACAGGTGTTTCACATAGACAATCTACTATCAATATTATCATACAAAGACCTTCAAGTAAAATCTTTGAGCTCTGAAATACAATTTTTCCAATAGAGTTTCTCTCCAAATGACTTCCACTACAGAATTATCATTATCATCATCATTTCAGCCATAAGACATTCAACAATGACTTCCAGATCGGCCGGTGCAGAATACTAGTAGAGAAACAGCTATTATCAACCACATGATAAGAGAGACAGCTATTGGATTATATTTTAAATGTTATGTGAACTTTACAGTTACAATTATTGCAGAACGAAAAATCAATTAAGTAAGAGTGAGTTTGAACCTACGACCTTCTAGTTAAACAAACCAATTACTCTGCCAACTGAGTTTTTCGTAACCTCCTTAATGTTATATTATTAAAATTTAATCCTCGATGTGTAATTCTCTTCTACCTCTGAATGTTATTAAACAACAAAAGCCATGTCTATTTTCATCCGTTAGCTGCAAATGTTCCAGTCTCACGGCTAGATAAATTATTATTTTAATCATAATAGTAATAATTATGCTAAAACAACACGAAGTTATGGCAGTGTACCCGAACTCCTAAACTACAATGCTATTTCCATAATGTTGCAACTTTACGCATTAATAATAATTGGCGCATAATGAGCGGCACAACAAAACAGAATCTCAGAAGAACAACCTTAACAAGTATAATATATTAATAATTTAAAAAAACATCTGATACAAAAACCTTTTTTTTAGTTAAGAACACTCTTGATAAAGTCTGCTTCCATATAGAAAAACCTAATTGAAATCGGTTCACCCGTTTGGGAGCTACGATGCTAAAGACACAGATAAACACATTAATTAAACTTATAACACCCCCCTTTTTTCGGGGGTTAAAAAAAAATCTTTCTGGCCACTAAACCGCCCGCTATAAGCTATTGCCGAGGCTTAACACATCAATAACAACGATCAAATGTGGTTATGAGGACTGAAGTTTCAAAACATAACCATAGTTGTCAGGAACATAAAGAGTTAATCTCACATGCCATGACGCGTAAATCACAGACAATAGACAAATAATAAGAAAGAAATGAAAACAATGTTTGGCTAGTGACCTCCACACTAGGTCCAGCCTGTCTCGTGGAGGCCTAGGAATATTTTTCCAGGCTATTTTTATCTAAAGTTCGATAACGTACGAGTACGACAATTTAATATTATTAAAAACTAATTTTATGAAATATAAAATTTTAAAAGAATAACAAATCTTAATCCAAATAACAGACAATGTAGAAAAAAAAAAGTGACGAGATATGGGTATTTTAGAATGGTGCTGCGTCCAGTGTATAAGTTTTGTCAATTGTGAACCTTCTGATTCTTTCTTCATTGTGATTACACAACACACCTCACGCGTATTTGTCCGGAATAATAGAAACCATATTTGAAACTGACATCAGAGGTCACTTTAAAGAGATATCAAATTATATTTGTTAGAAAGTCCGAAAACGTTCGGCCATATTTAAGTAATTATTATTGTAATTTAGATTCTCGTTCTGTGCAAAATGTACGCTTAAATGGACATACTCGTATGTCATGGTCATTAAAATGTGAACTGTAATTTTCGTGTTATTTACAATACGTTTTTTTAAAGTTAATTTGATATTTATCCTTTATTTATTATTTGCAAAAAGTCCTTGTTTTTTTTTGAGCTTATACGAAGCTTTGTTTCGTATTGTTGAGTTTATACTATACAAATTGAAGACTAACAAGTATCAAAATGCAGTGATCACTTGGCGATATGTTGGGATCAAATCAAAGTAGTCACATCTCATTAAAAAAAAATGCTTACAAATGGGAAATATTACTTACGTAGTAACTATTTATTAATCTGAGATATTACGAAGGAACTGCTAAATTTCTGTAAAAAGTTGTAAACGGCGTTTATAATTTCAACTGTCAAATTTGTGTGTTCAAATGAAACCTACCCTTTTGGGTATTATTTATTTTATTTTATTAGTCCAATTTGTTTACTTATTCAGAGGCTTATCAAACAACTGTAACCACAACATACTTATCTATTAAGTAAGCCTGACGTAGGTAGATGAATATGTCTCTATGTACGTGTTTATCTGAAGTCTTGTTTATGCATTCCCACTGGCTATTAACTAGTGTATTCACATGACACATATAATAATGTGCGATGACACCATGACCTGCCTCACTGGCACTCCTCCACTGCACCACAACAATCGTAAAATCAATTGCCAACAGGAAGATAATCGTAAAACGTGCGTTTTACAGACCAGCAGTCATTGGAACGGTAATAATGGTCGTAAAACTAGATGCAAGTTGACACTGGAGCTCATTCTCTTCCACACCCTCTAAACTTATTTAGACTCCCTATCTCTCTTTCTAACAGAGACCATTAGAAAAGGTTAATAGATTTTTAGCGCTGTCAAACTAGTCCATTTGCGTGTTATCAACTAAAATTCAACTTATTTCACGTCAATTACAAGAGCGTAATCCAATTTGACAGTAATTTAATAGTTCAATTTGCTGTTCTTTTTATATAAAAGAGATATAGTTAAATTTATACTAGTTTAGCGTGATGTTCAAGAGAATCAGCACCAATGTCATAAGATTAATACTATACTAATAAAATAAACACACAAATACTAAGAGTTATTTATTTCAATTTGATATTTACTATAGCGTATTATTATATTTTTTTAAAATTGGGGCCGTGGTAGTACCATCCTCTCACAGGAATTTTCTGTGTAAATTAAGAGTATTCGTACTGGTATATCTGGAAGCAATACCTTCCATTATGCCCCTTTGTTAATCTCCCCTCATCTCTCATAATCCCGCACACGGTCAGTAACGCGTAAGCAATAATTCAGGAGTTGCAAGCATCTATAGGTTACTGTTACTATCATTCGGGTTGGCTGGCATCACTTGTTTGTATCTTAAGTGGTATACAAAAAAAAGGAAAATAAAAAAAATATTATTGCTCACGAATGTTGTGTATTTCATCATCTTTATTCACTGTTGTTTTAATCCACTGCATGATGATAGACCTCATTTTATCGTCCCCTATTTTTTGCTGGAAGACGTGACATAATTCTAATGATCCACAGAAAATTTATTACTCACGTGACCACACCCCACAAAGCAAAAATACTATTAGAGATTCTAGTTTTTTAAGTTTAAAAAACTGTACTAACTTGAGAATATCGTATCATTTTGAATTGCGGGTATCAAGTAAGCAGTCGCTCCACATAAAACTGATGTTCAGCTACATCTGGTGACATTAGAAGCCGACCGCAACAAAATTTGGGAATAATAAGACTAGGAAAACAATTATCATTAATAGTAAAAAAAAAACACTCTTGATTTGATGATACTCAAATCGTGAAGTTCTGGAAATACAGCCGTTGATGAGGAAAATTAATGTAAACCTGCTTGCCGGCGAGTATCAGGTAACTGAACGTAGTACCTAGCAACCAAATACCAATATCACACGTGACTCTCAGTCTATAATAATAATCATATTCTTTTTTCTTTTCAGAACATTTTTCCTGCTGTTCGATTATTTAAAACCGATCGATAAATATAGCCTTATTGTATCTTACCTCATTTATTTGACAAAAACAGGCTCATCTGGCACACATTTGTCTTTGCTCAAGTGTCCAAGCCCAAAGGTCGGAGCAAACATTGGTGAATTGAAATTGATTACAGAACCAACATTGTTCAGCTGGCCAACGTTTGTAAAGACAGATGGTTTGTTCAGCAGTGTTTGGGGGTTAGTCATACGTGTTTTTGTGAAGAATGTGGAGGTGATAACAGGAGGTAGAAGAATTACCGAATAGGTATGAAGACAACGGCAATTAAGACCACCATCGGAAGATTTCTACACGTCATGTTTTTATTCTGACAAAGGCAAATGATTGTCTGTGAAACCACCATGGTAAGCGGTGATGTGGTCTACCGAGATGCATACCTACTTCTAGGTTAGGAGGATGAAGTCGGATGGAGTCATACCTCCAATACGAACACGACAAAGTCACTTGGTGCCAACTTGGTGGTGGTGGTTCGGATTTTTTCTCTTTTAGGGTTTAAAGATTACGTTTGTGAAATAACGTGACATAAATAATATAACGATGATCTTCGGATACACTTCGGAGATAGCAAAAGGGAATCGAAAATAGATCCATAATATGACAGACAAACACAGATACTGTTGCTTCATTTTTGTGTTTCTGGTAATTAAATCCAGAAAGCAGAGTGTGAACAAGAAGAGTTCCTCTTTCCCTCAGTTATGCAACTTGGTTCGGGGCTAACTTCAAAACGAAATAATAATATAATATTATTGTGACCGGTCACTTGACTGGCAAGTCAGAGGTAGCAAGGTCAAACCTCCTGACCTCTGACTTTTCGTAAGTTATGTGCGTATTCTAAATTAATTATCACGCTCCGTGCCTCGGATAGCACGTTAAGCTGTTGGCCCCGACTGTCAATTGTAGATCTTTGACAGTCGTTACGGGTAGTCAGAAGGCCGAAAGTCTGAAAACCCCAGCAGGTATCTGGGTTGTGGTGGTCTGATAGGCAGTCGCTCCATGTATTACTTTTGTACACTGGTATTCAGCTGCAGCAGCTGGTAAGATTGGAAGCCGACCCCAACATAGTTGGGAAAAAGGCTAGGCAGATGAATATTGTCTTTAAATAACAAAATATTCTACAACATTTTTTTCAATTTGAAGTTAGTTTTCGCTGTATTTTTAAGTTTAAAAAAAATATCCATTGTTCCAGCATGACTCAATTTATTTTCATTTTCTTTACCAAACCGATACAGTATGTAAAGTACATAACATTAATTGCAACAACACACAAAGACGCTAGTAATAAGCAAGTGTTCCGTATTGTTTGTACGTCTTTGTCATTTCGCCTTGACTGAGTCATTCCTCAGGAAACTTCAGCTGCAGGTATTGTTTTTACTTTATATGCATATTATATGTAAGTGTTGAATAGGTAATGTTACCTTAAGTACCTCACTGTATTACCTATATTGTATTATATTCGATTCTCACTAAAGCCGGGTCCAGACGAGTGTAAGATGTACCATGTAATGTATTGCTAATTTGTACCTACTTCGTTTGGGAGCTCAAATTTATGTTCATACGAACGATAGCAATATATTAATTGTGACACTGGTCTGGACCCGGCTTAAATGAGAATCGAATATAATACAATATAGGTAATACAGTTAGGTACTTAAGGTAACATTACCTATTCAACGCTTCAATATAATATGCAACATATAAGTGTAACTGCGTTGACGTTGACGTTTAACTATTATTTGGCTGACCGCAGATTGGCTGGCACAGAGCTGGCACTTACCAAAAAAAAATCCGATTTTTGTAAATATTTAAATAAATGATACCTACCTAAATGTGTTAAACCTCCTTAGTTAAAAATTATTTATTAATTATTTTTTACTTTTTTGTTCCTTTTTTGTCAGTTTTTTTTTTTATTAAAAAGTTTTTCTATTACTGTAGGTACGAGTGCTGAAAGGCAATGAACTTAGTCATCATTATGGTAATGTAGGTGTTTTTATTTAATTCATTGCGTGACAATTACTAATTATTAATTAATTGCTAATTGTTATTTTAATTATTAGCACTGATAGCCTAGTAGTATGACCATCGACTGACAAGATAGAGGTCTCGAGTTCGATTCCAAGACACGCACCTCTGACTTTTCGGATTCATGTGTGTATTAAAACAGTGTGTAGGAAAACATCGTGAGGAAACCAGCACACCTGAGAGATTTTTCAACGGCGTTTAAAGCCATGTCAGAGACCTATGCGCGGTTTAAACTGACACCCGGTTGTTTATTAACCAACTGATAAAGGAAAGAAAGAATTTGTTTATAATCTTTTTAATTCTGTTACAAGTGGTATTTTGATCCAAAGTCTTATCATTTCATAGTTTACTGCTCTCCCCACCTGAAAAGAAGCGTGAAGGTATAAAAACACAGGGATATTCATAGCAACAACAATTGAAATCTATTTCTTACGCGCTGTTAATCGGCCTGACCTATTTGCTGAGCGTATATATTGCGTGTGGCTATAGGAATAAGGCAATAGAGTTCGGTTCACTTTCTATAGAAAACAATTGAAAGTAAAAAAATGTGTTTATTAAATAAAAGTTTGTTTTATCATCTAGGAATGGGATTTAATTAAAAATCTTATGATGACACGACTGGCGTAGCAGTTAAGTGTAAGCTGCCATTTACGCTTCGTGTCGAAGTTTCGATTTGGTTGTGTGATCGATACATATTATTTGTTTGGGTTCGGTTGTGTATATCTGTTACTGCACAGTGCCTCCTTGATTTAAAAGAATATCCTTATAGAGGGCTGCTTTGAAAAAAAAATTTGTAATTATTACGAAAATGTAATTTTTAGTATATATATGATACTATATCACACATGTTTCCTACACACAGTACGCTACAAGCTAAATATTTATGAACTTGTTTTGTTTCCTCGACATTAATTTATAAAATACGTCACCTTTGAATTAAATTAAATATTCTTTAATTAGTTACTCCCGAAAGTTATCAAGTCAAACATTAACTTTCTTAACAACTTAATATAATTATAAGAGTTTAATTTTCAGAAACTGTCGACTTGTCAGGTGACTTGCACTAAAGTTAAATTAGTCAATAAAACGAGTTTGCAAACAAAACTCTAGAGATACGCCATTCTGGCAAATAAATTATTTATTAACGTATTTAGCAATTATAACTTGTTATCCGAATTAATTGTATCTAATAGCAATTAAAGTATGGTAAAATTAATAGTGTGTTATTTTTTTTTTCTTCTGTAGTGGGAAACTTTTGTTACTGTTTGTGGCCAGAATAGCGGTTTTACAACAATTATCTAAATTTATTCAAAAAGGTTTTAAAAATAGTTTGAATGATTCGTTTGTTGGAAATTATATTTTTTTTTAAACCACGATCTTCTTTAATTATTTCGCGTTAAAAAAATATTCTTTACGTTCACTTTTACTCTACTTTACATACTTGCGATTATTTTTAAATTGTGATTTGACTGATATAATGATATAAATATATGACTAAGCGTAGACTGGATTGTCCAACTATTTCTGTTACTTAATTATCTTAGTTACTATGGCCTTATAAATATTTTCGTTAAGTTTTGCTCTGTTTTCTCCAATAATAATTATTTATTGATTACTTATAAGCAATGCATGCATTATCATGTCCTTGAATTAGTTTCTCATTAAAGCAATCTTGTTGTATATTAATTAGATAACAAAAACAAAAAAGGCACGTAATTATTTAACTGTCCCTTTCGCAGTAAACATCGTAATAGCAGTTGGGTGTGGTAATTTTCTAAAAATGCAAATTTGGCATGTAGGTAACGTTAACGTAATTCTACAAATATCACATAACAGTTAAATGGTAATAAATCTCACAAACTCTATTATGTAATAGTACCTTTGGCCGCCACCGACACTACACGTAATTGAGCACATGTGCCTAAAACCGGTCCAATCCAGTT
Source organism: Protodeltote pygarga (assembly GCA_936450705.2). NCBI lineage: Eukaryota > Metazoa > Arthropoda > Insecta > Lepidoptera > Noctuidae > Protodeltote > Protodeltote pygarga. The sequence continues at coordinate 473,574 of OW388264.2, read as the reverse complement.
TTATCAACCTAGTTTATTATCTTCCTTTTTGCAAATCGCTCGCACTATCAACTATTCAATTCAATCAAATATCCACCTTATCATAAAAACAAAATGTTGATTTTTAAATGTACATGGAAGTAGTGTTGGGACGTTTAGTATTTGAATATTAATCTATTCAAATAATATTTTAGTTCTCGTGATAATATAAATTCAGTATGGAGGCCAGTTCACTGATAACTCGTCCGTCTGTTTATTGTTTTATTAATATAATTTAATGTTTATAGTGTGTTGGAGAGCTCATCCTGACTGTCCTTGAAGATCTGCCAATATTTTTCGTCCATCAAAATATTATTGATTGATTTTTATATGATATAATAGATGGATATAAAAATAACGAATAGTTCAGACTTCAGACTAAACTTATAATATGATTTGAGGAGGAATTGATTGATTGATTGTAAATCCTGGCAAGAATATGCTTCTCAAAGAAAATGTTCGTATTCCCAGCTACTAAACACATATCACTGTCAATTGCTGAAAGGAATACCTAAGTGGTTGATAAATTATGATCAAAATAATGTTATTAAGAAAATATGTATTTTTATGGTAACGATTATATTTTTGTAGTGTTAATAAAAATGTTGTTAGTTACGTAGTTTACGAATGAAACAAACAGGCACTGGAATTGATTAAAAGCCACAATTTATTTTAAAATACTCTTTTACCAAAGGTGATCCCTAGTTTTACAAACTGTCAGTACTTTTTGAATTTAGAATACAAAATAGAAATACAAAAAGGTTATCCAAAAAGGTGATGTTCAATGAGTTCGTAAAAAATATCATCCTCGAGTCCTGACCAAATTTCGGTCATAGCAGCCAATCTTAACGGAGATTAGCCCACAGGAGAGTATAGTGTACAAATGTGTGCGCAAACACAGGTGCACTCCCGATTCCCTTACTGTCAAAGACCGATAGGACAGCAATTCGACACGACCGGAGAAAGATGAGGCGCAGAGCCAACAGCTTAACAGCTTAACCTGCTTTCTGAGGCACGGAGTAAGTGATAATTAATTTATAATACGCACCTAACTTACTATTCTAATTCAGAGGAGCGTGCCTTAGGTTCGAACCTGAGACCTCTAACTTGCCAGTCAATACCACTACCACTAGGCTATCACGATTCATTTGACTCATTATAGTGATACAAGTTTAATATTGCTAAGGTTCGTTGTTAAATTGCAACGCAGCGAAAACTTCCGACTTACAATAATTTCCTTTCTCGAAATTGCTTTTGCTTTTTACTAAACTTAGAACATCGCGCTTTTCAAAAACAACCGTCACACACACCTACACAAATAAAATAATCCGAAAATAACAAAAATAAGAATATTGAAGTTTTATATTTACACCAAACTTGTTCAAATATGGCGGCTTACGTCAAATATGACTTTGAAACGAACAAACATACACACCTGCGACCTAAATTTGGCAATTATTAGTTACGAGATGTGCAAAGACCTTGCTTTAAGTAAAATTAGTATCTTCCTAAAATGGCTGATTGCTGAGTGTTTGATTACCTACTCATTAGTCTAAGTCGTGAGCGGCGATTCATGATATAGCTTAGGATTTATCAGGAACTAGGTTTGCGCGCGACTTTGGCCGCCTTCGCGATAATCTGCTATCTCGCTCGCACATTGAAGTTCATTGAAGATATAAAATCATTTAAGCAGGTATAATCATTGAAGGAGAACAACCTGAACAACATTACTAATTTTATTAAGTTTCAGCAAAACTTTTTAGCTTGATCGAAACATGTTTTCAAATAAAAAAATAGTTATGCCATTACACTACAACAAACATAATTTCGCATTTGTAATATGTATTAAGTTAGGATTAGCTGTTCTAAGTTTTTATTTCATTTTTAAATAGGCAAACAGAAAATAGTTCAGTAAAAAAAAAGATACTAATTATTTTCTACTATTTTTAAATTATGTTGTTGTTATATTTGTGAATTTTTGATTAGATAGGTACCTAAGTATTATTTTTTGTTTAATAGGTTTTGACGAGCTTTAATGTTATCTTAAAAAAAACCAGACAAGTGCGAGTCGGACTCCACCACCCAGGGTTCCGCACAAAGTAGTAGATCATCAAATCGGAAATCGAAATCATACAAATAATTAAAAATCTTATTTCAAAATTTGAACTCCCGTTGCATAAAGACGTTTTTTGTGATTTAATTAAAAATATACGGCTAATAGATTTTACTATTGGGCACAGCGAAAGTAAGAACTTTCATGCGGTCCAATTTTTATTTGTTCCAGGAACGTGCAAAACCCTCGCTTCGCGCAACTCGCACTTGACCGGTTTTTTTGAAAACCAACTTATGACAAACATGTCGTTTTCAATGCTATTCTTTCACCACGACCACGTCTGCTTAGTAACAACTTAGAATGTCAAAATAACACACGGATGCGACCTCGGCGCGGTGACGTCACCCGCTGCTATAATAATATAATCTTATTCTTTACACAATGTTATTAGCGGATTGAATTCAATCGAGAGATATGGGTTATCTTACAATGGTTTGACGTCGTGTTGCTTAGCTGTGGGAGTGGTTGCTAGAGGTCACAGGTTTGAATACTGTAAAAAAGGTGTAGGTTTTAAAAGACTCACGCTTTTATTTCCCAGATGGGGTAGGTAGAGGTGTGCAGTACACCCACTTTTCGCCGGCTATGTTATAAGTACCATGTAATTAGCGGCGAGCCTATTGCAAATTGGACACAATTCCAGACTCCGTGCTGCTACTGAGAATTTACTAATGGAAAACCCAATAACACTTTGCCCGACCCAGGGATTGAACCCAGGACCTCAAGCTCAGCAGTCGCGCATGCTACCACTAAACCAACGAGGCATGTAGGTATTTAATGTAGGAATATAAATGTAACCAAGCGTGTGCCTGCTGGGTACATGCTTTCTGTCATGAACCGAGGTCTAAAATATTAAGCCATACTCCATCATGCTGACCCAGTGCTTGTTGCTAGAGTTGGGTTTGTAGCTTGCTGTTGGAATTAATTCAGACACCATATAGCCATATGAAATGGTAACCAGGGACCACGAAGACGCTCGAAATAAAATTTCCATATATGATCACCCATCCACAAATTGACCGAGTTATGTGTTGCTTAACCTTGTCAATCGTGGCAACAATCGCTGCCACCACCGTGAAGGTCTCAAAGTGAATTCAAACCTAATTAGTTACTTTGCGGCAACAATCTCGACTGTGTCAAAATGGTGGGTTGCTCTACTCAACCCCTCGCGGTACAGGCGTGAAGTGATGATTATACTTAATTGTTAAGTGCTGACAAACTGGCTGGTTGTGTAGAAAGTTGTCGCAAAACAAACGAACGCGACGCCGCCGGCCCAAAAGGAGACAAACACACCAAAGATACGGTAACAGGGTGACCATGATTCTCCTTATACGATTGGATAGAGTTCACCAATCCTCAAAGTCTTCTTTCCTCTTTATCGTATGGTTCATAATCAACCTGGTGTCAGATTTCAACCGCCCGTAGGCCTCTGACGTGTCTTTACACATCGTTAAAAAATCTCTCAGGTCTGCTGGTTTCCTCACAATGTTTTCCTTCACCGTTTTAGCAAGTGATAAATAATTTGTAAAACGCACATGAACGTAATAAGACAGAGGTGCGTGCCTGGATTTCGAACCTACGACCTTTGACTTACCAGTCCAAACGGTCAAGCCACTAGACTATCACTGCTGAGATATATTTGTGTATCAATTATCAATCTTAAAGTAACAGTAAGTGAAAACTCTTTCTATAGTGCGTCATTATTAAAGCATTAATTTATTTATAAAAACAAGAATGGTTTTAATAGCCTGTTACACTGATAGTTAATAATATGGATACTATTATAATAATTATCGGATTATAATTATCAAGTTGCTGCAAGCATGTGCATTCTTTCATGATGCCTACCGTCTTGTGTCATTCATGTTACAACTTAATTCTTTTTTAAAATATCTTTAAAAGAAAAATATATTAATTAATGATGGTTACGTGTTTAACAAAAACAGGAAGCTGAAACATTGTTTTTGCAAACTAACCCTGGCCCGAAATCGGAGGTACATACGGCCACAACGGCCGCTAGTCAGACGGTGGAGCAACAGGTTGCACCGCTTCGTACCAATGACGCCTTCTCCTCAGCTTGGCAATTGGTGAGCCGCAAGGGCAAGGGCAAAAGTCCCAAAGTGCCTCCGCAACCCTCTGGGGACGCAGCCACCGCTCCCAAAGCCAAGAAGAAGAGGAAGAGGCTGCAACGTAGAGCCCGGAGAGAGTGTCTGCAGCCGGGCTACGTTGCACCTACACGGGCTGGGGACGGCCAACTCAGTTTCAGCGCCGGCAAGCGCGCACAGGACGGTGAAAACTGCTCCACAGTGCCGCCGACTGGAGCAGAGACAAGGGCCCCCACCAACAAGCCCAGCGAACAGGGGGACGGTAAGGGTCAGGCATCAGCCAAGCGAGGTCTCAATGAGACCATATCGCCACGGGGTGATCATAAAAAATCTAAGCTAGACCCAAACCGTAGCTACGCGCAGGCAGCGCAATCCCCACTACACGTCGCCATCACTTGCAGCCGAACAGGCTACATCAGCAAGGAGGTGGCCGACATCCTACTAAGGGAGCTGCCTAAAAAGATTTTGACCGAGGCATGGACGACGACTCCCAAACCGGACAAATCAGGACCGACCTTCAGCGGCAAGCCCCTGTACGTTGACGGGGTCATTAAGGTTTGGTGTGCCAACGAATACTCCCTTAGTTGGCTAAAACGAACGATTTCCGAGCTGGCGCTCCCATCCAGTGTCTCGCTGGCTGTGAAGAGCCAATCGGAAATCGCGAAAAAGACTCGCTGTGGAATCCTCATCCCCGATGAACCGGGAATATTTGAGGACACACGCGATATTGGACGCTCCCTGGCTTACCAAAACCCATGGGTCGAAATAAACAAATGGGTTTTGCTAAACAGCGTGAAGCAAACGGCAGGATGGTTCGTGATGGTCGGGGTACCAGAAGACCAAATCGCGACCCTCCTGGATGCTGGACGCCGTCTCTCAATGGGTTTGGGGACGGTGTACATAAAATTTCAGGGTCGGAACGGTAAATTCACCGACGTCCCTCAAGGATGGGACCCTATAACGGGTACCATCAAAGAACTGAGGTCTGACTTGGAACCGGCTGAAGAAGTCGGGACCTCGTCAAACACCCAGGGAGTCGGTAAGGATAACCCCGACCCTGGAAATCAAGACCCAACTGCAACCACGGCAATGGACGCAGACCAGACACCGGGGGAGGATCAGGAAGAGACCCTCCTGAGATCGGACCCGGTGGATGATGAACTGGTGCCGGGCGTCCTGTTCGCCGGGCTGCAGCTAGGAGGGGAGAAGGGTACGAACGATGATGTCGTCCCCTTCGTACCCTCTTAGAATTATACAGGCCAACCTCCACCACAGTCAAACCGCGACGGCTCAGCTGCGGAAGTGGTTGGAGGGTCAACAAACGGCCATTGCGCTGATCCAAGAGCCGTGGGTCAGAGATGGCCGCATTCAGGGTCTTTCCAGTCTTGGAGGTAAGATTCTAAAGACAACCGACCACGACCTTCCGAGATCGTGCATATACGTTACCAAAAATCTCAATACACAGCTTCTAATAGATTTCTGTTGCAGAGACCTATCTGCCGTGAGGCTTCAAGTACAGCAGGGCGATTCTGACATGGCGATTGTCCTAGCGTCTGCCTATATGCATGAAGACGAGGAGATACCCCCATTCGACCTCTCCCGATTGGTCAGCCATTGCGAGAGGACAGGGATTGAGATCATCATCGGGACAGACTCCAACGCACACCACTCGCTGTGGGGCATGACAGAAGAGAACAAAAGGGGTAAGGATTTAGTTGAATACCTTTTCTCTACTAACCTCTCATTACTAAACGTAGGTTCCGAACCAACTTTCGTTACTCGCAGAAGCAGAACAATCATAGACCTAACTCTTGCGTCGGAGGGAACTATGGAGATCATTAAAAACTGGCATGTTTCAAATGAAGCATCTTGCTCAGACCACAGGTGGATTCGCTTCGACCTTCAGGTCCTCACACCACAAACTCCACCTCGCAGGAACCCCCGCAACACGGACAAGGTAAAGTACGCAAGTACCCTTGAAACCAAACTTGCGGGGACAGCCGCTCCTATAGAGATCATGGACACGACTCAAATCGACAAACAGGTAAACTTTTTAACAGAATCTATGCTGGAAAGCTACCAAATGGCGTGCCCAGAGACCGTCCCACCCAAAACACCAGGCAAGCAGTCATGGTGGGGTCCGGAACTGGAACGCAAACGCAAAAAGGTGAGAAAATCCCTAAATAGAGCAATGAACACACGTGCAGACAAAGACTGGGACGAATACCGTCTAGCCAAATCAAACTACAAAAAATGTATTAGGTACAGGAGCACCAAAGGATGGCGTAAGTTCTGTGGTAGCATCGAATCCTGTCAACAGGCTAACAGGATAAGGAAAATCCTGGCTCAACAACAGTCCACAGACATTGCAGCCCTACGCAAAGCTGACAATACACTTACAACATCTCCAGAAGAGACTAGACGCGTCCTCATAGAAACCCATTTCCCAGGATGCGTCTTCACTCAACTCATAACCTGGCAAGATGATCATTACAAACCTTCAGCAAATGAATGGTACTATGCGCAAAGGATGATCACAATGGAGAAACTCCAGTGGGCCATCCGCAGCTTTCACCCCTTCAAGGCGGCGGGTCCGGATGGCATTTTTCCTGCCCTCCTTCAATGGGGGGAGAAGCCAATTGCAACCTGCCTGCTTCCCATCATGAGGGCATCTCTAGCACTTAGATATGTCCCCAAGGGATGGAGGGAAGTGAAAGTTATTTTCATCCCTAAACCGGGAAAGAGTGACTACACGAACGCCAAATCCTACAGACCGATCAGCCTAACATCGTTCATGCTTAAAACCATGGAAAGGCTATGTGAACGAGAGCTAAGGGATGGGGCGTTAAAACACATACCACTGCATGCCAATCAACATGCATACAGTTCAGGTAAATCAACCGAATCAGCCCTCCATCTAGTAGTCGGTCAGATAGAGGATGCTATTCATCAAAAAGAAATATGTATGGGCACCTTCATAGACATCGAAGGCGCCTTTGACAAAACAAACTTCTGCAGTATAAGTGCTGCCCTGTCGAAACATGGTGCAGAGCAGACACTCATAGACTGGATAACAAACATGTTAAGCAAACGAGTAGTTCGCCTGGAGGATGATGAGCAGTCGGCCATTATAGCTAGAGGATGCCCCCAGGGAGGGGTACTGTCTCCTCTCCTGTGGAACCTCGTTATTAACGACCTCATCACCAAACTCAATGCCAGACGCGACTACACCATAGGCTATGCAGATGACCTTGCAATTCTAATCTCAGGCAAGGTAATGGGCACCATCTGTAACCTTACCCAACAAGCGCTACGTATCGTAGAAAGATGGTGCAATGACTTTGACTTGTCGGTCAATCCCGCCAAAACCGAGCTGGTCATTTTCACCCAGAAACGAACATTGGGACCTCATCGTCTCCCAAAGCTGTTCAATACGGAACTCCAACTGTCCCGGGAAGTCAAATACCTAGGTGTCACCCTGGACAGTAAACTAAACTGGAGCAACCACATAGAAAGTAAAGTACAAAGAGCAAGCATCATCTTCTGGCAGTGCAAAAGAATGATAGGAAAAAGATGGGGTATTTCCCCCAAAATAATCCTCTGGCTCTTTAACACAGTCATACGACCTATGATATCTTACGCTGCTGTAGTCTGGTGGCCCAAAACCAACATTGACACAGCATCAAAGAAGCTTCAAAGAATTCAAAGACTGGCCCTTATGGCAGTCACAGGCTGCATGAAAACCACTCCAACCGCAGCGATGGAAGCCATACTAGATCTCCCACCGCTTAACCTGTTTATACAACAGGAAGCAGCCATGGCGGCAATACGCCTAAAAACCCTAGGTCTCTGGAGATCCCGTAGAACCAAGCACACATCCATACTAGACGAACTCACAGCTGATTTCCCTATAACACTAGCAAGTAACGATCGCACACCAAAGACTTTTATCTTTGATAAAAAATACAAGATCCAGCTTCATGAAGACCACCGTGAGGAGGGACTAGACCCCTCGGACTTATGTGTCTTCACAGACGGGTCTAAAACAGACATGGGTACCGGATCGGGGGTCTTCTCAGAGGACCTCAACATACACTTATCCTACCCTTTAGGGGCCCACAATACAGTGTTCCAGGCAGAGTGCATAGGTATCTCCTTAGCAGCCTCGGCTATCCTGGCTAGAAAGGTAAAAGAACACAAAATTCGAATACTGTCAGACAGTATGTCAGTACTACAGGCCCTCAACAGCCATTCGGTGACGTCGGGACTGATATACGAGTGCCATCAAATATTAAATAAGGTGGGTAATCTCAACAAATTAACTATCCAATGGATCAAAGGACACAGCGACTCTCGAGGCAACGATGCAGCAGATGAGCTCGCTAGAAGGGGATCGAGTATGATCGTGATGGGACCTGAACCCATAGCACCTCTCCCCTTTGGACACATACGAACCTTGGTAAGGCAACGCACAAGGGATCGTCACTGCATGCTTTGGACTAACCACGAAGAGTGCAGACAGGCCAGAGAAGCGGTGCCGGTCATAAACGGTCGACTCACCAAGCAGCTGCTCCGTTTAACCAAGCAGCAACTACGAACAGTCACGGCTGCTCTTACGGGCCATGGCACTTTCAATAAACACCTCTTTGTTTTAGGAGTTACAAACAGCCCTCTGTGCAGAGCATGCATGGAGGAGGACGAGACGGCGGCGCATGTGCTACTAAAATGCCCAGGCGTCGCCTCATACAGGGCTAAGTACTTCGGCAACCCAGGTACTCTCCGCGAGGCGGTTAGCAACATTAAGAAGCTGCTGGCCTTTCTCGAGGAGCTAGGGTGGCTGGAATGAGAAAAACTTCTTATTTCCCACCATCACGCAGAATACGCACTAGGACGTGGACCTGCGGAAAACAGCCCGCCATACCAATACCAATACCAAAACATTGTTTTTTTAATTAAAGTATCTACACTAATAGCCAAATATTGAAAGCAATTAAACTTCTTTTGGAGAAGCTGGTCCAATTTGTTCAAGTAATTGCGTGAATTGTGGCATCACGTGCAAATGTATGTGTTAATTTATTAATGACAAGGTGAATGAAAATGTATTTTATGTGTGGGTGGACTAAATAAATGAAATATACTTAATTTTTTTTTATTGACTCTGTCGTTGTTCACAGAAAAAAAACATTCTAATTATGGATTCATAAATGTCTAAATAAGCATGGTTTTATTTATATTATTAAGAATTACATTTTTGATCGATAAAATTTTATCTGAAAATTGTATTCAGCACCCTTACTATTCTTGCCACAACTACTACACCAGGAAGTCAGAGTAAGGAGTCTAGGGTTTTAGTTGACATATTTTATAGTGGCCTACTCCTGCCCTTTTAATGAATACATGGTTATACTACCCACTATCAGCTGTAAGATTTGTCAGATAAAGCGATGTTTTCAACCGCTTCTAAGCAAATACTAACCTGTAACACATACATACATAAGCTCGCACATGCAAACACACACATAGATCACGAGACACTTAGGGTTGTCAATCTTACTTTTTGGAAGAATTAAATATTTGAAAGGTTCTTCCCTATTCTAATACTTATTTGGAATTCGTCTGATTAGCTTAATAATCATTAAGATTTGACAAAAAAAAACTATTTATTTTATAAATATTTAAAGATATTATGCAGAAATTAAAAGGTTTTTAGAGTTCCATACTCAAAGGATAGAGCCAAACGGGACTACTGGCTCCTAGGGCTGCATCTTTTGTTTTTTTACATGTTTAAATATTTTTTCTTTTTGTGTTCTTTTTTTTCAAAAATTAGGTATTCTTTTAAATTATAAAATATAATCATCTACTCTATTTTCAGCTAAAAAAAATATATTAAATATCAGTAAAATATTATTATTGGTAGCCCTTCCACATGCACAAATATAAATATGCGTGCACACTGTGTGTTCGTTTGTGTCTTAATGTCTTACGTAAATGCGTGTCGAAGTGACGGAATTGAGTGTTACCTATTGTGTTGGTAAGCTAGAACATATTGTCTTTATGGAGAAATATCATAGTTTTAAAGATGAAAATATAACAATAGAATTGTTGCTTTATGATGACTGTATGACGTCATAGCAGTTTTCTTTTGTTCTAAAATACATTAAACCTATTTAGACATACAGCATTTAGATAAGACAAATATTAATATACAGTTTGGCTAATTCGATTTTTTTTTTACTTCTATTGACTTGTATTTTATTTGATTTAATGTGTTATGTGACACAGCGGGCAAAAGAATTGCGAGAAAGTACTTTTAATCAAATTTTATTTTAGTACAAGCAAAGTACCCATACCGACAGTTTTAGTAAACAGTTCTATACGTTTTTCGTTTTTATTCCTCGGTAAGATCTCATTAAATGGCAGTACTTGCGTGATTTGAGTAAGTTAAATACTCCTCCTTTACAAAAAATAATTGAAATCCTTTCAGACGTCTTAATCGATTAAATTACAGTAAAATTATATTAAAGTAGCATTTGTATCATAACATATTACGTAATCGGGACATGTCTCCGAAAGACAGAAATTATGCGCAACCTATTCAGTTGGAAAATTTGCATAGGTCACATTGTTACTGTCCTGTGTGTACTCGTACATCACGCCCGCATTTGGAAAAGAGGTGTACTTGTACACCTACAGTATAAATTGTATCGCTATCACACTTTTTTCGTAATAGCGAAAAAAACAGGGATTAATCTTAGCGATATCTTCAGGATTATTAATAATAATGTCCTTCTACTGACATTCGGTATTTCGGTCACAGCGGCCTATCTCAACGGAGATTATCCAAGCAGGAGACAATATAGCGCATAAGTGTGTGCGCAAACACAGGTGCATTCTTTATTTCTTTACTCTCATTGTATAAAAGGAAAAGCAATCCAAAACGACTGGAGAGAGATCATGAAGGACGGGTTTAGGTGTTTTCCGAGGCACGGAAAAAGTGATAACTACAAAAGGTCTTGGGTTCGAATCTGAGACTGATTTTCCATTCAACTTTCATAGCACTAGGGCTTAGAAAAGTAGAAGTCAAATAAAGCTATAATTTCTTACTTAAAGGCTTTTACGCCTATCAACAGATCTGCCTTGTTGTCAGGCCAGTAATTGTTAATAGCGATAATTTATCGTTTATATTTGTTTAGTGCCAAATATTATCGCTATAATCGCGATCGATACGGTCCGCAGTCACGTTTTAGTAAATATTTATATAAAATATTTTTTGTATTAAAATAGTGTTATTTTTTTTTCTTATGAGAATGTGTTTGACCACAATGGCACCTGGTCCCTGAAGTCTACTGTTCAGCACATCTGCCTTTAAGATACCTATTTAATTTAATTTTTGAAAGTCCCCAAATTATAGTTTTGTAAATACTGACGCCAAAAGGGGTGACGTACAATCATCTCTATTGTGCGATCATTGATGGTATTTGCCCATAATCGCTACGCTGAGCAAGCGGGTTGGCGATCGCAGTACCAGATGATTACTGTTACACAAAAGGATACTGCTACCCATTTCTCCTGATCTTTCCCTTTGTCGTTTCTTACGACACCCGCGGGACGAGTAGGGGTGGTTCTATCCTTAGGCCGGAAGCCACACGGTACAACAAATAAGATGTTTTAATTGCTCATTTTAATGAAACAGCAAGGAAACTTTATCACAAAAAATCATCCGGGGTCGAACCTGAGTCGATAACATGCTCAGTCAAAACAATGTAAAGGTTATCAATACATAACCTTGAAACCATCAACTAAAATAACGAAAAACAATTCATTTTTAATTAACTACAAACTTTCAAACCGTGGTCTACATACTGCGTAATGGGGGCAGCTGTGCCGCAGCCGGGCCTCGAACTCACGACCCCATTGTATGCTAACCACTGAGTCACTCGTTGATAATAATAACGTAGACTCCACGTCGCCTATGATAACGACTCTATTTATTCTTGTAAAACAAATGCTTGTTAGTTGATCTAAAATACTCTAACTATGTAAGTATGTAGTACATACAATTATATAGTTGAGATAATATGTCTCTTAAGTCAACTAGGTACTTTTTGGGATTCGAAAGACAGTATGTGGGATTGATTGAGTGTATTTCAGTCTTTCAGAACGTATGTAAGAATTTTGACAGTTAGCGAGCTGTCAAAATTCGCTTTAGGTGATGAAAAAGCTAGCACACAACAATTTATAAAGGTGAAACGCTCAAATCATAATCTTAGATTATTCTTAAACTTTAAAGCAGACGAGAGATGGCTTGAATTATGCAACTCTTAAAATATCTTTTAAATTATTGCAGTGCAGTTTTTTTTAAAGATAAATGAGCATCGTGTCCTCTACTCTTCGTTAAAACACTATCAAATAAATAAAATTCGCTTGTCGCATCGAGAGTCCGAAGTGCATTTTATAAATAAAATCTTCCGCATGATAAGTATTTTATTGCATGAGATACCTACGTAAATCAAAAATAGCTCCTTTTTATGAGTTCGGTCATAATTATCTGTCCTTTAATAAGTATTATAATTAGGCCATACTTAAAACCATAATAAAAGTCCCAAAATGATTGAATAAATCTTTCAAAGCTTGGAAATGTAATAAATTAATGTTCAGAGATGATTTTGAAATAAAATGTATTAAAATTTGGAATTAAAAAAAGTCATTTTAAATCTAATTAATTATATTTCTTTCATTTCTCCGTCTTTTTCTCTCAATCATTTAAAAAAGAAGCCACAATAGATAATTCGCTAAAACAACTAAACTTAAAATTCTAGAATTCTGACGCATACTCATTTTTATTCAAAATATAGAACTTAGTAACAAAATATAAATTAGCGTTCGATTTTTGAAAACAGCAACATGGCGGATGTATTAAAATAACCGTTATGAAACGAAATGTTGCAAAGTTAGCCTTCTATCCGATATTCTATATACATAATTACATTTATTATACATACTGGATGTATTTGTGAGTCATCTTATATAGCCTTGTTATTTTCGGTTGGCAACAGCCTCTAGGTACTATTACGTGGTGTTAATGTATACGGTAAATACTTGTTTTTGTAAGTTATAATTAATACATAATTACATTACATAACAACTGTTGGGGATAGTATTACAAATTAGAATTATTAGTGTTTAATAAACCAGGAAAGTTATGGAACAAAATCTACATAGTAGGTATTCTATCTTTTTATTATGTAAAAAATATAATTATCGCGTGTTATTTCTTACTCTCAATTACCGCTAAATTAAGGTTTTTCTTTATCTTTATCAACGTCTATTTGGAGGAAAGTCATTATTCTAAAGTTAAATATTATGTAAAGAATTACGTCAGAAGTAGCTCATCGGAACAGCACGCGGTACTGCACCGCTTGCCGCAGCGGTGCGCGGTAGAGCGGATCAAATATACCCATCTATAGGTAATCCGACGAGAACATGCGGCATGTTGTGTAATTCCTGGCATAATTGCATTATCGGGCCAATGTATTTTTTTTTATTATTACGAAAAAGTCTTCTAAATATGGTGCTGGAAGAGTATGGAAGCAATCAGCTGGACGGAAAGGATGACCAACGCAAAGGTTTTAGAAAAGGTAAAAGAGAAGAGAACACTGATAACTTGTATAGAAAACAGAAGAGGAAAGATGGAAGGCCACCTTATACGCCACGACGCATTTATAAATAACATTATAGAAGGAAAAGTCAATGGAAAGAGAGGAAGAGGTAGGCCAAGGCAGAGTTATGTAGCGCAGATCAAAGAAAAAGTAAAGGTCGACACGTATAAGGAGGTCAAGGAATTGGCTCTTGATAGGGAGAGCTGGAAGAGGCTGCATCGACAAGAGCATAGCTCTTAAATAAATGATGATTACGAAAAAGGTATTGGACGAGTCCACCGGTGGTAAGCGGTGTTGTGGACGATGGAGCGCACCTACCTTTAATTCAGGAAGACAGAAGTTGAACGGTATGGTTCAGACCCATTCCGCCGATAGGTTTCTCTGCACATAATGCCGGAACATGACAGAGTCTCTTGGCGCCAGTACCAGAAACAGCTTGGGTGCTGATCGCTGCTAGTTTGTGGCATTATTCCAAAAAATTTGATTACAAACAAGATAACAAATAGGTAAATTGAGCGGCTGGTGGCTTTAACCAGTGGGTCACAGGTTCAAATCCTGCTCACACCTAATACAATTTTTCTTTTTACAACACTTAGAACACTTGAATCTTGACCTTTGAATCTGACATCTTTAGTGTTTGTAATGATTAAGTAACGTTACTTAGTGACAATGTCTAATACTTATTACCCAAGCTGTTATAATTAGTACAATATGTGAGTCATATTCCATGTACAGTCGGCAACGGTGTTAGGTTGGCAGGGCCACTAGTTTGGGATAAAGTTATTCATAGAAGTATGCATGTGGCTGTGTAAAATTGTTAAGTTTTGTATAGGTTTCAGTCATGCCTTTTCATAAAATAAAATGAAATGAAGTTATATTAATAACTTTTTGAAAAAATGACAACTTTAGCTAGCGTCCCTGCCAACCTAACTCCTTTGTCGACTGTACCTACACCTTGTACTTGTCTGTATTCTAAAGTTAAACTTCTGTCATTTAAACGAGGAACAATAAATTAACGTTGTTTTTCAAATACGTTGACTTATGGCACAGACGACTAGGAATTCTCTCGGCGTTAGGTCTTGAATGCTTAAGTAGGAAAAAAAATACAGAAGTCCCATTGGTATGAGCAGCAAATAAATAATACTAAAATTAGCCTACTGCTAGGCTAAGGCCTAGTAAGTGTTGATGGCGGGAAGTGCTAACCAAGGTTCCAGGTTCCTTCCAAAGCAAGGAGATGAAATAATACCATAAATGGTCACCAATCCGCGCACTAACCGCGTCTAGCGCTGCTTGAGCATATGAATCGTTCAGAACCACAACGCCACGAGCCACAAAAAAAACGCATACATAATAAAAATAAATAAATCAGCCTGTAACTTTCCCACTGCAGGGATAAGACCTCTCTCATGCTAAGAAAAAGCGAGCATTAATCACCACGCTAGCTCACTGCGATTTCAGACTCCATGTACCCTCAAGATATTTCACTACACCGTTAATCAGTGGTGTTTTAGTTTAACTAAGAAAGTACATAGGTATACATATAATATAGAAAAAGTCACAGTGGTACAATCCAGATTCGAACTCACCCACGTGCTTGCAAAGCGGGTTTCGTAGGCAATGCGCCACCACGACAAAAGACATAACATCAATAGTTTTTTCCGGGTTTGTCCCCGACAGAATGGACCTTTTGAATTTCTCTTTTCAAAGTCATAGGTAAGAAAATTTTAATGCTGACCTTGAAGCCTTCAATGTTGACCATTCTATAAATACATAATCATTCAAAACACGCTCTTATTCCTACAGTAATAAGGCGGTAGGTAGAGGCCAGATTAAACTGGTGTTTTAGTGTTATCGAATAATATGTGCATCTAAAAAACATGTTTACAAGTTCGTGCTTACGTAACTCTATATTTTTTTAATTCATCCTTGAGATATGTTATCTGCAGTACGTCTGTTTATGCCAGGGTTCAATAGAAATGTACCTCATTGGTGTATAATTGTGTATTTTAATGTAAGTAGGATGTTGAAATGAAACAAAAATAGTTTTCTCTCTGAAGTGAAATGCTGTTTTTTTTTTAACATTTTTTTAATACGTTAGGGACGGTTGAATATAGAAGAGGATTTTGATATCACGGGCGGGATTATAAATGGTTTAGTTTGCAGAGCGGCTGGTGGTGGATCTAGTTTGCAGATTGGAACATTATAATCTGGGGATCTTCAAATCAAGAATGATTGGCATCTCAAAGGCAGGTGTGTTCCATCCTTCCATCGTACCACCACGCTTCAAAAGCTGTTACATTAATGATGATGAATAGAGAGGGCTATTACCTAAGTCAAGGTGCGTTATCATCGCCATGATGTCTCTATTTGCTCGACTTATTATCGATTCGTTAGAAATATTTATTTCTTTTGCTTTCTCTATAGTTTGGCGTGAGTATTCTTTACTATCATTTTCTTACACCCAAAAAAAACTTTAAATTCAACTTTAATACAGAACCCCTAAATGTACTGCAAATTCGCGAGTGCTCAGCGTCCGGCGATAATTGCGAATACTCGATAACATATCAGTATTATTGTTGAAACGTGAACGTGCTGCGGTCTGGGTCAAAGGTTACACTTCCTCGAACATGGCGGCTGATCGGCCGTGGTAGGTGGGGAAGCCGCAGGTGGGGCACGAATCAGTTTGAGAGAGATGACATCACGCCGCCACACGAAGGGTAGGTAGCGTCTGTCTTCAGTGTTAGACTGGAATTAAAACATTAAAGTAATTAAACTAGGTATCAGCGACTATTAAATTCTTCACTAAATAAACAAAAAAAAATGTGGAAAAAATTCCATGTTATAAAATAAATACCTACCTAGGACATATTGAACATAGGTATGATTATTTTTGTGAATCTTTAATCAAATATGGCCGTTCCAAATAAATGTAATTAATAAATTCAAATAATAGATCTAGAGAGGAAGGATAAAAAAACTTACCAAGGCTTCTCGGGTTGCCCTTCCATCCGATTAAGACATGGACGAAAAAGAGAATGCATTTGTGTTTGCGTATACACCATGTGCACTATAATATCTCCTGTATCGATGACCAAAATACAGTCAGGAGGTCATTATTACGTGTTTTAAGTAAAGTAGCAAGGAACTTCTGCTTTAGGTACATGCTGTCCAAACGCAGACCATCGAAATTAAATACTATTAACGGTCATCCATCCAGTTGTTGACCGCGTCCAGCGCGGCTTCATCGTGATCGAGTCTCAGCAAGCTCCTAGTTCGTATGAGTATAATATTTTCAATATTCACAATAGCAGTGATAGCCTAGTGGTATGACCGTTGGACTGCCAATTCAAAGGTCGTAGATTCGAAACCCAGGCACGCACCTTTGACTTTTCGGATTTATGTGCGTAACCTACTAGAAACTAATAATCCCTTGCTGAAACGGTGAGGGAAAACATCATGATGACACCAGAACACCTGAGAGATTTTTCAATCGTGTGTCAAGCCATGTCAGAGGCCTACGGGCGGTTTAAACTCTGACAACGAGTTGTACATCAACCATACGAGTACTAGTAACATTCACAAAGTACTTAGGTATAATAAAAGCCAAAAAAACATGTTGATTCAGTCACTCGATGACTTTCAAAGTTAAGCAAATGATAAGTGGTATAATTTGATAGTGTCACCTAATGTTATTCTTACTCTTTCAGATAAGTAACTGTCTGTACCTAATGTGAGGGGTAATGACCACGGATGTACACGTGACAAAATATTTGACTGTAGTTCACTTATCACTGGACATTTGGCCAAATTTGCGACCACATTGCCTATGTATTACTAACTCAAATGACTGTCCGATGCGGCGAATGGGTCAGGGGCTCTACTCCGAAAATCGAACAACGATGTTTCGGATCGGAACGTAATAATGAAGACCATCAAGTACAATCCTTACCACCAAATTACCACTGTTTAATTGTACTTAGTACTTTCTATCGTTTTGTTACAAATTCATAAAAAAAAATCAATCTATTAGAACTTAGAAGGTAAAGTAACGAACAAACATGCGATCCAACAATCGAAGCTTCGTTGTTAAAATTTCGGAGTAGGCCCCCAGAGTCGTGAAGCTCTCTGCAATATAGTTAGAATGCGCGATTACTGATTTATCTGGCTCAGACTACTACTATCTCGAGATAGTACTTGTACTATCTTCTTTAATGAAGTATTTTTATAAAAAAGGGCACCTCTGGTCATGCATAAATTTTAATCTGCGAATAATGCGATATCAAGATATCTTTAATCTGCGATATCTATAAAGACTTTGAACTTGATTTGTTTTGGCGTTTTTAAAAGGTAGTCATTTTAGACAAAGGCGCTTAATATACCTTGTAAAAAAAAACAACTGGGAAAGATCAACTTACACTAATTAATTTCAAACAAAACAAAGGTTAGTGCTAGATTGCTACATTTTTTTTTATCGTACGGTTAAGTAACAACCTAGTGTCAGAGTTTAAACCGCCCGTAAGCCTCAGACATGGCTTCTACCCTTGAAAAAACTCTGAGGTGTGGTCTAGTCTGTCGCTAGTGGTTCTAGTTTTTTAGTAATAAAAAGTGTCTGGCACATAAACTATCTTTATGCAAAAAAACATGTCGATCTGTTGCTCCGTTGTAGCGTAAAAGATGGACAAGCTAACAAATATACTTTTTATTCCGGAGTTTGTTTTATGCTACCTTTTATCACAGTTAAATACTCTAATTTCGGCTTCTTTTTAATATTATTTCTAATTCTTCTTCTCTTCTTCTTAACTATATATTTTATAATAATTATATTTGATTAGTTATAGTTAGAGCTGTTTCAGAGATTTCGTATATTACTACATATTTCTCTATTATATTTCGACCTCTTATCTTGTAAATAGACACAGAATTACTTATTTATACAATGCTATAATTCTATTATTACCTACAATGAACACATCACATCACATCAGCATATTTTCTTCAATGAACCTTTGACATCAAACAAGTCCCCTCTGTCTGAAATCATACACCTTATCACATTATAATGACCGACGTCACAACGTCACACATAATCAGGTTTTCGAAAAGGAGGGTAATTATTAACACGAGCAACTTAATATAAAGCCAACATTGTCTTTGATAATTATAGACGCATTAAGAATGTGGATCGCCATCTCCATTAGCTATGTATGTCGGCTTATCAGCCAGTTAAATATAATGTGTCGTTGCGAAGCTTTACTTTATGGTCAGCAGGATTCTATAGTGATTTGATTATTCTTGTTCTCAATATAAAAAAAAAATTACCTATAGTAATAAATAAACCAGCCTGTCCAACTGTAGGGCGAAGGATCGAACATTAATCACCACGCTAGCTCACTGCGGGTTGGCGATATCAAACGATGAAGACCAGGTTTCCTTACTATGTTTTCCTTCACCGTTAATCAGTTTCTTAGATTAACTAAGAAAGTACATAATTATGACAATGAAAAGGACACATTGGTAAATGCCAGGATCGTACAACTCCTACCTACACCCACGTGCTAGCAAAGCGTAGTGCAAAGAAGTTCTAACTTAAGGTTTTTCTATCAATCTCCATATCTCAGAGAACACATAAACCGGCTATAAAAATAAATATTCGAAACTTGGTAAATTTTCCTTTCGAAGTACTCAAATAATTAATTATGTTAGTTACTTAGATTCTGTATTAAAAAGGAAGGCAGAAAAGATTTTCTTTCTTACTGTTACTGTTAGCCCATATCATCCCACATATATATCATTTTCTTTCTTATGTTAAAATAATAATACAAGTATGTAAGTGACATCTCATGTTAAGCTGAGTCTGTCATACATGTATACCCTTGACTCCCCTCTTACTAAATATTAATAAACAAGTTTAAATATAAATATAATTCGTTAATTCGCATAGCAACTACTAAAACGTGTTTCGTAACTATTTGATTATAAAAACGACAAAAAAAGAACAAAGCAAACATTATGATAATGTAACTATCAGCTGCCAATAAATATTGTCGAAAACGTCAATAATAAAATATGATATTATTTTTCACAAAAATAATCTTATCGACTGTGTTTATTTTCCATATTTGCACAACTTAAAATATGAGTTTTATTTTTTTTGTAATTTTAGCAACTTATATTGTGTAAATAGGTACTTCTTCAAGTAGTCAATCTTATCATCGACAAAGTATCTACAACAGCATATTGGCCAACGCGTTTCGATGCTCGTTTTTTTTAAATGCCTTCAGCTGTCAATTAATTAATGGCAATTAATTTATTGTTCCTGGCCGCTAGATCTAATTCAAAACTCTTAAATATGTTTTTTTAAGCTTTTCTACAAACACGTTTATTTGCACGATCTACTTTATTTTTTAAAGTTTTAATTAGTAGTTTATGTTTTTATTTTGGTGCACAATAAAGACTATAATAAAAATATAAATTTACATAATATTTACTTTGAAGCAAAAACGGTTTTTCATATCGTTGTATTTTTCCAAAACTTTACTAGCAAGTAAAGTGCAGCTTATTAATTTACATAAATTATACAGTAAATTAACACAAAGTTTGTAATACGTTTAAATTAATTTCAATGGTTATTTAGCTCCTTTTATTTAAAATTATTCGTTCCAATTTAACTAAATAGAACTGTCGAAAGTACCAGGGTAGCAGACGGACAAGGACGTAACTATTTACTTTTAAAACAAGATAGCACATGTATCAAGTCATTATGCCAATATTTAGTTTTGGTGCTTGGCTTTTTAATATTTTTTTCAGTCGTAATGGATATTTTTTTACAGAATTAGCGTGGTCGTTGGTCAAGTCAATCGATCGATCGAATCTAGGACATCACTGAATATTTTAAAAGTTTAGAAATACAGAATCCTTTGTTGTACACCAGAGAATTTTTTTTACGAGTGGTTTAAACTCTGACACTAGATTGTCCTAGTCTATAACCTATCACACGAAATGAACCAGATAAACAAACTTGGTTTTTATTTTGAGATATTTTGTTTGATATCAAATTTGTAAAGGGTACTTATCAGAATATTTCACTCTAACCACTAGTTTTACCTCAAAAGCATTCTATGAGCATCATCTGCCTAGCCTTTTCCCAACTACGTATGGGTCCGCTTCCAGTCTTACCGGATGCAGCTGAATACCAGTGTTTTACATGGAGCGACTGCCTATCAGACCTCCACAACCCACATACTGGGTTACACGATACCCCTTGGTAAGACTGGTTGTCAGATTTCGGGCTTCTGACTACCCGTAACGACTGTCAAAGATCTACAATTGACAGCCAGGGCCAACAGCTTAACGTGCTATCCGAGGCACGGAGAGTGATAATTAATTTATAAAACGCACATAACTTACGAAAAGTAAGAGGTGCGCCTTGGGTTCGAACCAAAAACCAACCAATTAATTTAATTTATTTATAAGACAATAAGTACTTAGATTATGATACTAACAATGTTTAACAAACTAAGTACTTTATACATCCACGAGGAAATAAACAATTGTTTATTGAGTGTATAATAAATAAACATAAATTAAATAGGTAGATACCTACATGATTATAAATAGTTGTTTTTCAAAAGATAACTACCTATTTATAATTTATATCAACGTACGTATAGCTTTGCCATTTTATGCTTCTTTCTAATATAAATTTTAAAATCGAATGTGTGTCTCTCAGGTAGGGTTCCTCCTCCATCCTCCACCTCCCTCCATGTGCTGATGATCACCGGGGACGTTTCACTAATCGTCAAGTAAAAAGTTCCACAGTCCTCAGTCTTTTTCTGGATTTTTTAAGAGTTCCCATCGCAATAAATAAAATAAATAAAAAAGGATTCTAGTACATTTTAGCTGTTATCTTTTATCCAGACTATTAGCATCCTATAATAAATATTCATTTGTTAAATAGCACTTAAAATATAAAAAGATGATGGAGTAGTTTATGAGTAATACATTTTTTAAGACTCAAAAATAATTCAAAATCATTTTTTTTTAATTCATGTAGACCATTTTAGGCTCTTATGAATAGTCATAATTTTAATATTATTATAAGAGTGACTCTAGTTGCCAGATCCACGGGCAGCCTACCCTTCATGGAGAAGAATCTGGCAAGAAACTCCATGGTTGCTCTTTTAGATAATGGCTTACAAAAGTAAATTATATTGCTAAAACTTATTAATGGAAGCGTATTCTGTTGGTTTTCTCGATTTTTTTTAATTCAGAGATATTATTAAGGTTAAAAAAATATAATATCTAAGAGGGCGAAGCCACAAACGGAAGCTACAGTTTAAACTAAACCCACACAAGAATGTGTCTAAAAAAGTTAAATGATCCAAGTGTCAATGACATTCAGCGTCATTGCTAGATTTTCAACACGTTCTAAATATTGGTATAACCATAAATTAAGAAAAAAAAGCTAGACTTTTTAAAAAAAAAATAGCGCATATGCCTAGTCAATAAATTTTATAAATCTTGGGAATTTAAAATACGAATATATTTTAGGTTTTTAACAAATTGTTGCTAAAACATTTTGTGACGTTAATACTAACAGGTTGGTAATAAAAATAAATAGCATTACGTTCTTGAAAATAAAATTAAAACTCCGACCGGCCGCATTTCTGATCAGGAAATTAATAAAGGAAGAAATTTACAAAATTTAAAGCAAAATCTTTCTTCAAATTTGTTTAAATATTATAATTAAGAAATTTTTATTAACGTTTAAAAGCAATTTAAGATTGTACAAATTTTAAACTGAAAAGAATTAAAAGTACTTATGTGAATAAATATAATATATTATATAAATTTAATATATCGATTTCGATTATGTAAAGACAAAATCATACCAAATTTCACTTATATTGTAATAGATATTAGCATTTGCCAGTAGGTACCTTTCCTGTAGGACTGTAGGTTCACCATTTTATAAGCGTTAGAGCACCAAGCTGGATTCAACACGGATGAGTCGTCTCGGCCGGGGTAATAGCGCCCTCTCACACAATATCGTCATAACGTGCTGTTGTATTTTATTCAATCAGTGAAAGCAGGTGGCCCAATTCCTTGGCCGCCTACCATCTCTAGGCCGGAGAGCCCGACATAACCGTCTCGCATCCCCGAGCGGGACGGTATGCATAAGGCGCACTTCCCCTTCTGCAAAAAAAAAAATAAAATAAAAAAAAAAAAGGTGGCCCAATTCCTTCCCCTCTCCTCCCCACTCTTCTTCTCCCTCTACTTTCTCACTCCCCCTTTGACCTCCTGTTTTATACAATCAGTTAAGAGAACTAAGGCCAAACCACGTCCTTTCCTCCCCCACCTAGTCTCCTCCTTACATCTCCTCTTCTCCTTCCCATTCAAAGGCCTACAACGCGCCAGCAATCCCCCGGTGCTACAACTAGCAGGTGCACATAGCCGGCGGTGATCACTAATCTTCAGGAGACACGCTTCTTCGTTTGCCCGCAATTCTATAAAGAAAAACACTCTATAAACCAACTGTTACACTTATACACGATGACATCTCCTATCTACGCATTATTTCGTGACAATTTTTTTTCTAATTTTACGTGACCGAATTATTCAGTAACGTAAAACACAATACTGCGTAATACACGCAAATATTCGATGTCTAGTGTTTTAATGGGGTTAATGGATTTGTGGGGTAATTCTGGTTATTGAGACAATGAACTCCCTTTTGAATTAATAAGTTTTATTTAGAAGCTAGATTTTTATGGATTGTACAATGTATTGTTATATTTTTTTAAATTATTGTCTTTAATAATAATCATTAAAAATACTATTTAAATACCTACTCCAAAAAATTACAAACTTATTATAAACGGATTTAACACTCTTTGTTGGACAGAGACGGCACTTCGAGCAGATTACGTCATTGTTCTAATGTCAAAGTCAGAGAACTGTCACTCCAGACATACCTATAAATTCTGCTTAATATCTAATTTTGCGTGAAAAGGAACAATAATTCCTCCAAAATTTTAGAAATCATATAATTATGGTAATAAGTGATTGATTTTGTATTTTTTTCACATTGTGTTATTTTGAAACTTTTTAATATCAAACTGATATGAAATGTATATTTTTATAACAGATGGCAACATCCCTATTATGCTGAAAATCTATCAACATAAGTACATCAAACATAATGCCCTTTACATAAAAAAAAACAATAAGTGGTATTTTCACGTACATACGTAGACGTATGCACGTAACCTCTCCATTTTCCTGAAGGCTCAAGGCTGTGTTCTTTAATGTGAGGTTACACTGTCGCAAATCTATATACAGCTCTTGAATATATTAGCAACACCTTTGTATATTATCCTTTAAGCTTGACAGCTACCATATTAACATAGCGACATCTAAAATAAAAATTTAAATCTGATATTCTCATTGAATTTTAAATTTAGAAACAGCATTCTTATTTTGTTTTCCAAATCTCATCATCTCCCATTCGATATTCAAAACTGACCATGAACGGTCTTGATAACAATACAATTTGAAATAAATTATATGATTTACATGTTATTTTGTATTACATAAAAGAAAATACATACTCCTCGTTTAAGTGTATTGTCATTCAAAACATACCTTCCATACAAGAATACAATAAATGTGTCACCAAGAAAATACATGAAAATAGAATCTTGAGAATAACAACATACGCCTACCGAGTCATTGACTCTTCTATACAAAAGGTTCATACCATTTGTATAGCTGAAAACTATTTGTATTGTTGACTTTATCGTATAGAAAATATATCCGTATTATAAATTAATTATTAACTACCTTCAGCCTACCAATTTGTCCGCATAATTCCGGCATAAAAAATATTTATGACATAATTATGCCAAAAATTCAAATCTGATTGGTGATAGCGTGCAGTTGAGGACTCTACGGAGTTTCTTCTTTTCAACAAGAGGACCAGTAAGAGCTTACCTAGTGTATAATTGGTAATGTCTATGTAAAATTAACAATTTAAAATTTTTGTTTATTATAAACATTTTTTTACCTTTGATTTTGAGGCACACAGTTCACCGTACCACGTAAAGCATGTTAAGATGTTGGCTAGCTGTCGATTTTTGACAGTCAATATAGGGAATCGGTATGATCTGACAACTAATTAGGTCTACATTTGGATAGTTATAAGACCTACGCATAGACCCCCTGATCTAACTTTAGAAAACCGTCGTCGTAATATCCCTCTGGATTGCGGGAGTCAGATAGACAGTCGTTCCGTGAAAAACTGACATTCAGTTGTATTTGGTTAGATTAGAAGCCGACCTCAACAAAGTTTGGATTTTTTTTGGCTAGGAGGATGGTAAGTAGTCGGTACAATAGTTCAATTATTATTTAATTTTCACATAAATTTTATTACAATTATTCTAATATTACGTCATAAATTACAATTATAATAACAAAATGGGAGCTTCATTTTGTTTAACAGAGGAAATACATTGTAAAGGACTTCAGTTGTAAAGTCAAAGACAAATAGTTATTAATAAGTTATTATGTCAAAGGATTTACATAACGAATCGTGCGCATCTTAACACGTGGCGCATGTTGTGGCGCATGTATCTGATATATACTTACAACTCGACGGTAGCTGCGTAAAAAGAGACGTCTATAAAAATTTAAACTTAGTGTTCTAAATTCAATTTAGTTCACTAAAAAGCAACCAGCGTTTTTGAATTCGTTATTTTTTTTAAATAATTTCTATTTTACTAAATAGATATTTAATAAAATGTTGCTCATCTAATTAAATACAAATAATCTAGTTCTTGGATGGTTTGTAATCACAATTGAACCCGATAGGTGGCGCTGCGATTAGGTTAAATTACCCCGTGAGTTATGAATTTAAAAAATATTAGGTAAAAAAATTATGTCTATATTTTTAGGGTTTAAATTTACTTTTACAATAAGGGTATAAATTGGTCCGTAACTAAGCCCACGTTTTGTCCGTGTAAACGTCATCAAGACTATATTAATAACGAATTAATTAATTTAAATTGAAAAATTGTTACTATAGCTACTTTCATGACAATTAAGAAACGCAGCAGTAGTAAGGAATAGTACGGGTCCCTTACAGAACGTATCCAACTCACACTTTGCCGGTTATCACATAGCTACCGTCGATCCGTGCGTGTGCACAGCGCTCACTAAATTTCATTGAACGTAATCATGTCAAGGTCTTGTGTGAATGAACTCGGTGTGTATGTGTGTGTCTTGTATGTGTGTGAGTGTACATTCAATTACATAATACTTTTTTCAAATTGTGATTTTTTCGTTTCAGCCAGACGTTTTGCTGTTTTTGTGAAAATTATTACGTTAAGGTGGTGTTTATCGATGTTTTAGATGATATTGTATTCATTTTTTTTCTCTTTTTTTTTCGCGTCTCTCTTAAAATGTCAGATGTAGAGACGTTGGTGCATATAAGAAACAGATTCACGTGTCGATTGCATCGACGTCAGTGCTTATGACGTCTGCATATATGCAGATGCCTATATCTGCAGTCTTAAGCTCTTAGGGCATTTAAGGAACGCGATAGAGAGGCACATTCCGTAAGCGACAGAGAGGGTTAATATCATATTTTGAGAGCAATCAGTCAAATAAAATATACAGGGTGGGCGGAGAATAGAGGCTCAAAATTTTTTTTTAGATGCCCCTCTCCAATAGCTATTCGAATAACCCCCATGTATGTTCAGCGATTATTTATAGTTTAAGAGCTAGATTTTTTAACCAATTTTTGGGAAAGTATCACCTGACTTTAGATTTTATTTTTTTTCTTCTTCTGCATTGTAATTCTTGAAAATATTTTTTGTTATATTAAGTCCTTATAGTATATTTTATGATCCATAAAAAATCTGTCAGTCTAATCATCTCATAAGGTACCTAAAACTTTGCTCAATAGGAAAAAAAGTGCAAAATAAAATTTGTTCCAGATTTTCATTTACCTACTCAAAAAAAAAATACAAAAAATGGTGGCGATGACCCTAAAGTAGTTTTAAAAACTCCCTCGGACTTTCAGCATTTCAAAACAATAAAAATATTTTCTACTTTTCGGGACATTATTTTGTACAATCGTAGTTCAAAGATGGTAAAGAGAAAAAATCTCAATTATTTTTTTCATTTACTTGATAGTTCAAAAGATTGTTTTAATACATTTTTATCATGAAAAGTTCATTATAATACGAACATAACTTATCCCTTGCTGATACTATGAAGGAAACATCTAGAATCATCATGAGGACTGAGGAAATCAGCAAAACAATCGAACAAGCGAACAATTGAAACAAATGCTTCAAACGATCACCCATTCAGATACTAACCGCGTGAAATTCTGCTTAACGCTGCCACATGTGATCTAAAAAACATGTTTTACAAAACACTGAAACCCGTAACTAATACAGTCGTGAGCAAAAGTGTTGTCATTACAGTGTAATATTTTAAATCTAATTTTATGTAACCAATGTTTCTATTTCATATGCAATGTATTTTTAAACTGTTTTGTAATTTATTTTTTATGTTATTGTTTTATAATGTTATGTTTTATCATAAGGATACTAACTATAAATGTTATATAACAGCATTTTTATTGTTTTTAGCTATCTAAATATTATCGTTTGATGATAATCGATCGATGTTTTTGCTATAGTTTTTTTTTAATTAGTTTCAACTCAACATCAAAGGTCGTAGGTTCAATCCCAGGCACCTCTCATATTTCTTGTGCGTATTAGAATTGTATCATTTAAAATATCATGAAATAGCCCACACCTGAGAGATTTGTCAACGGTGTGTAAAGTCATATCAGAGGCCTACAGGCTAGGCGGTTTAATCTCAGACAGGTTGTTTATAAATTATACGGTAAAAAAAGAACGTGTTTTTGAAATATTTTTAAAAGTGAATGTCCTCATATCTGCTTATCATCTTCCTACAACTATTGTAAATATGAAATAATTTTCACAAAAAAAAAACAAGATATTTTTACTCGTGTAGGAACACCAATATAGGCACCCATGAATAGTCTTCTTATATTATATGAGATTGATACTGATTGTTTATGATTATAAGAGTGACACTGATTGCCAGTTGCGAGGGTAGCATATTTACAGCAGTAAGAAAATTATGGCTAAAAAGAATAGGCGTGTGACCTGGGTGAGTGATCAATGCAGCCCATAGACTGGCAACACCAGGACAATTGCACGTGCATTCTGCCGGTTTTGTAGATGATATCCTCCTGGTGAGAGGATTGGGCCTCCAGTTCTAGGTTATACCGCAATCATAGCACAAATCATAGACATAGTCGACTAGAGCCGATTTTGTCCGATTCAGCGTCACCGACCCCGAGCGTGAGGAAATTTTCAATTCAAAGATCTCAAATCTACTTTATCTCCTAATTGTACTCACGTGTAATCAAATAATCAATATAATTACACTTCAGTCACGTGTGCAACTTGCATTTAATCATATTTCTAATCTATTTACAGAATCATTTACTTTATTGCTTACAAACCAGTTTCGAAGTCGCCTGACTGAGTTACCTAAAAAAACTACACGTGATTTTCTTAATGATTATGTAAATAGCGATCGTTGTCTTTGGCTTCGGAAATTTGTCTCTCTTGTAGTACCTAATTAATTTTAATTATCTTGCAGATTAATAGAATACACAAACATTTTTATAAAATATTTATGCATACTATGCGAACAATTAAGTTTGAAATTTTTGTAGTAAGAAAGTTAATTACGAGCTGGATTTGAATCCGCGACCTAGGTACTAGGTATAGCCCCTAGCTACTCTGCCACTAAGTTATTCTTCACCCCGCCTATACGTATTTTCAAAATTATCTTCTCCATTCAACCATCTCAGATGGTAGTTACATCTACCCCCTCTACGTAATGTAAGTAGTACGTAAATTTAATGTTTTTTTTATCATGCTTCTTATAACACGTTTCATGTAACTGTACCATGCACTTAAACCTATAATGAACTAAGGGAGTTCCTTCATGATCATGATGTAACTCACACATGCGTAAGAGTGGCGTGAACATGACAACGTGGACACCACAAAACAGATAATAAAGAAGTATCAATATTACACAACTTTTTCTTACCTGTTTTCTGGCTATGGGGTTATGTCACACGGACCAAAAACCCCACGGTGTTCCTCCACGAACCTCTTGGCGACAGTACCTACGGGTTTCACTGTAGCAAAATATATTTATAACTATTCTTACAAGGACCTATATTTATTTGTCAAAAACACAATCGTGGCTGCCATAACCAATAAAGACCTGTTCAGAGTTCAGTCAGTAATTATTCTATCTAGACTACTATCTCTTTCTGACAGAGATCATTGGAAAAGGATAAAACATTTTTAGAGCTGCCAATTTAGTCTATTTAAGTCGCGCCATGTAATAATTATGACATAAGTTTCAAGGACTAATTAGACCAAGGATCAAGTACCAATTTGTATTTGGGAGAAAAAGACATGAGATAGTGTTTCAAGCAATTTAGAATGAAGATGATGAAAAAGAGAAAAATAAAAAGATGGCAGGATGAGCTGGACACTTATATGGAGGATTGGCCCGTTAAAGCTACGAACAGAGAGGAGTGGAAAGTGGGAAAGGAGGCCTTGCCCTGCAGTGGGAAAATTTTGGCTAATAATAATAATGATGAAGAGTAAATGTGTTACCGACCTTTATCAGACAGTCTGATAATTTCAGTGGTCAGTGGGTGTGGTACCTTTTCTGCCAATCAAATTAGAAGTAAGATTGAAAAATTTATTTGTTTAATAAAAATAATTTTCTAGTGTAACTTCTGCACCCATATCTTTTACGTTGTGCACCGATGCGTGCCCCTGCCAAGATCTATTTGTGCATGCGTTTGCACACCCCCTCCTTCTTCCCCCTTTCCTCGCCACCTGCGTACGATCACCTCATCGATTAAATAGTTTTCGATATGAAAAATATCCAGGGGAAATTGTGAAAATAGGTACTACTTATGATAATTATAATCTTAATGTGATAATTGTAACGTATGGAATGGATCCTAGAAGGGAAATAAAATAAAACTTTATGAACTGTGCAAGAGATGGATGTAATACCACAGAAATATTCTGTGGTAATACTCTCTGTTAGGGTTGAATATAGAAGAGAATAAGCATATCATATCATAATGAGAAATGAATAGCATAGGTGGCAGACTGGCTGGTGACTATAGTGACTATACCCAGTAGGTCGCGGCTTCGAAATAATTGTTTTATTCTTTCTACAAAAATTTGGAACACTTAAGTGTTAGCAATCAGCATCATGCATAAAAGTTTATAAAAAATGACAATACAAATACATAATTATATAAATTTTGGCTAACTTTTCACCCTCCCCTTAGTTAAATTACAACATTCAACTTTATTGTATTTGTATTCTTGCAAATAAATGATATTCTGATTCTGAACATTTTAACTGAATTCCTTAAGCAAAAAAACAAAACCGACTTCAAAATGATATTTTTTGTCATATGATGATGATGATGAATGATACTTTTAGCTTTTTAGTTTTTTAAAGTCGGTTTTTTTGATTATAGGTATCTTTATATCTATAGATACTGGCAAACATCTTAATCGCAATAATCGATTTTTATGACTTTTAGGTGGATTGAAGGATTTTCTGATTGTCAGTCGTCGTGACTCGTGGACCTGCGCGTACTTTCTCCTACTACGCTGCTTAATGCTCAAGAGTTTTGCTAGAGGTATCTGTAATACCTAAAATAGATTATCTCAAGCACCCGCCTCCGCTTCGCTTTTAATATGACACTCACTTAACACGCTTTAAACACTAAAGTAGATGAATGGTCTCAATTGAACAATAGCAGTAGATTGGCTAATTATCTTCGTTGTTTGTAGTAGACGCAGGCACAGCTCACTACACAGTTACACGTGCTTTCTATTATAAGGTAAACGCGTGTGAGGTCAACGGCTTATCAGTGGTAATATCACTTTGCCTGCAGTGTTAATGGTAGAAGGTTTTTAGGGGGTAGAGAGGGGCAAGAAAGGGCCGGATCGGCCGAAGTAGTACCATTCTCCGGAAGAGAATTAGAGGCCTAATTTCCCCCTCTTCTTTCATATTAACATACAGGGTTGTTAACGTGATGATACCATTGGGGTCCCAGGCGTCTTCTATTATAGGTTACGGTATGCTTGTCAGGCGATCCATATGCTTGTTTGCCTCCTTGTTTTTCAAACAAAATTTAGAAAATTAAATACTTATTTATTTGGTTTTTTTTTTTGTATAGCCTCTTCTTTTTAAGTTAAAAGCCACTAAATTCTAAAAGTTGCTAATGAAAAACTTTCAAACAAAAAATTAAACCGACTTTAAAAAACTAGAAATAGCAAAAAAAACGTTCATTTTGAAGTCGGTGCTAACTTAATCTTAGGATTAGATAGTTTAATGAAATCTGGAACCTACTTGGCTTGGCACCGATTCTAAAACTAACGTTTAATTTGTGTTTTTCTATCTTTGTAGAGTTTTGAAGTCGGTTTTATTTTTAAGTAAGTAAGTTTAACTTAAATAAATTAAAATTAACTCGTGTTTATCAAAGTTGTTACTCTCTTATGCAAATGGCTGCTAATTTTAGACCAACGCCTACAAACCGTGACTCCGCACATTTTGTTCAATTAAAATATAACTAAGAGCTCTTAGAATACAATTATAACATTTAGAAATCTTCTGTGCCCCGTGGGCGTCGTAGCAAGGAGCTCACTTAGCAACGTACCGTACGTGCGGTCATTATTA
Source organism: Protodeltote pygarga (assembly GCA_936450705.2). NCBI lineage: Eukaryota > Metazoa > Arthropoda > Insecta > Lepidoptera > Noctuidae > Protodeltote > Protodeltote pygarga. The sequence continues at coordinate 441,838 of OW388264.2, read as the reverse complement.
CCACAGTATAATAATCACTGCTGCCTAGTGGTAGCAAGCACGACTGCTGAGCACGAGGTCCTGGGTTCGATCCCCGGGTCGGGCAAAAGTTATTTGGTTTTTCCATTACAAAATTATCAGTAGCAGCACGGAGTCTGGAATTGTGCCCGGTTAATGACAATAGGCTCGCCCCCTATGACATGGGACTTATAACATAGCCGGCGAAACGTGGGTGTACTGCACACCTCTGCCTACCCCCTCTGGGGAATACAGGCGTGAGTTTATAAAAAATAAATAATATAATAATCATACAGTACCTACAAAAACTACGTGGAAACGCTCGAAACGGCACACTCACACAAACATGCCTATTATTGCGTAACGACAAGACTCCTAAGCGAACGTCGCGGTACTCGCAGTATCAAAGACGCGTCGTTGCGCATGTTTGTGTGAGTGTGCCCTTTTCGAGCGTTTGTACGTAGTTACCATACTGTTATTATACTGTGTTATTACTTTGCCTCTGAACCCTGAAGTTAGGCTTTCTACTGAGAAGGACGCAAGTTGGTATATTCATACTGAGTGACAGAGACCACGATATGCCTTTAGCTCACTTCAAAAGAGCATAAATATAACAGTTGTAGGTAAGATCTAGTTACCACTAGTGCAGATATCAAGTGCAGATGTTAAGCATGAAGTTCCTTTTATTTACTTACTCATGTGGTCCTAGGTTATATTTCCAAGTCGAATACAGCGTCTTTATATTTATATAATGGAGTTTCTTAGTGTTTATGGCAACAGTCAGCTCCATGGGATTCTCACATGACTTTCGAAATGTGGGATTTTACCGTTGTTTATCCTAGGCACAGGCGCAATATGTTATATTACCTATAACTAACAACATAACATGATACGTTAATAACAATAACACTCACTTCTTTCGTTACCGACGCTTCCTGTTATTTCCACATCAACACTTCAATCTAAATATCAATTAGTCGGAGAGCTAGTGAAAAAAATACTCCACAACATCCCACTTATAGTATAAAACTACTACATGCATAATACTATACACTACAGGCCCACTAATTCAATTTGATGGTCATACACGCACACACGCAAAAATGTACGCACCTAAAAATAACGCCTAACATGAAGGGCCATTTACGGAACTTACAAATTTATTTTTTACATGCAAATAATACGAAAACATGGCTTATTATCTGTGTTATAAGGTTGAAATTCAGTCTGTCGGATTGTTTTATTAAGTTTGTGTACATGGATGATTTTATTACGGTCGGTTAATTTATTTGTTTGTTAGTTTGATGTTGTCACAAAGACGTGCCTGTGTGTATGATAGTTAGCTAGATGAATATATTTTATACTGAAATTATTGTTAGAAATATAATTATATACCTATCTAACAATTACATAAAAGAAAAGTCGGGTTATTTACATCATTTGTAACTCGAGAACTGATGGACCGATTTTCATGGTTTTTGATTTGTTGGATTTGTCTCTGCTTAAAATAGCAAAATAGAACAAAAAAATGGAATTATACCCCTAGGGTATGGGTAGGGTAGGACAGAATAGATGTTAACTAAGTCTTGTCATTAACTTAGGCTGTACGAAGTTCGTCAGGACTAAATATATATATTTTTTTAATAATAAATATGTATTATGTTTATTATAAGAAAAGTTAAATTAAAACCAGTATTTTAGGGTTTTGTTCCTCTAAATTAAAAAACGAAATCCAGACTCTCTTCGTAGGTTTGTCTGTCTATTTGTCAGTCCATTCCAACACGGCCTGTTTTTGGAAACTCAAATCGAATATTCTCAATTCGAATGCAATATATTTGTAATACAAGTGTTGTAATACAACTGACAGATGTTGTTTCAATGTTTTGTGTCAGTTTGATAGTATTTTAATAACTCGACGTTACAGTTTAAAAGGTATAGTTAAGTTTAGTTTGCCGTGCGGTTTCCGGCCTAAAAATGGAACCACCCCTACTCATCCCGCGGGTGTCGTAAGAAGCGACAAAGGGAAAAATCTGGAGGATGGGTATCAGCATCCTACTGTTTAATAGCAACAATCTGCTACTCTGTCAACCCGCTTGCCCAGTGTGGCGATTAAAGGCAAATACTATCTAATGAGTGCATAAAATATGTGATGCGTATGAAAGGAGGCCTACCATGTACAGTTTAAACTTTAGTTCCTATATGAAAGAGCATAGTTTGAACTTGAAAGTGACTACTTCAAATTCTTATGTTCTTTTTTTAAAAGTAGTTACCTACTTTTAAATATGGGGTTCTAAATGTAATGGTATAGAAGTCAGTCATTAGCATCAGTCTCCCTGCCTACCCTTATGGAAAATTTCCTGCCTAATTCTCAACAGGTCTCCTTAGCAACAAAGGTTTATTTGTTTTTAATGTTCCACTCATTCAGCTTCTAATCATCTTAGCCTTAATGACTCAGTAATACTCGTGACAATTATAAGCGTCGTGTAAACACTTGTTTATTAATTAAATCATGTTTTTTCCTTCACTTAGAGAGATCTTAGTTAATTTGTGAATCACGAATGATTGCATGTTTATATGTGCATTATGGAGGGACAAATAATATGCATGACACCAGTCCTTCCCAGAACAAGTTATAACGGGTAAAACTTTAATTTAAAACGAGCAGCCAGATGGTTTCCTGCCAGATTCTACTCCAGGAAGGTAGGCTGCCCTTGGAACTGGCGACTATATATATCATGATAATTAATTTAAATTAAACTATGCTTCATCATCATCAGCCTGTATTAGTCCACAGCTGAACATAGGCTTCTCTCAATGCGCACCACTATTGTGTGCTCATTGGAGGTATTTGCCTATCGCCACGCTGGGCAAGCAGGTTGGCAATCGCAGTACCAGATGATTACTGTTACACAGAAGGATGCTGCTGCCCATCCTCCGGATCTTTCTCTTTGTCGCTTTTTGTGACACCCGCGGGAAGAGTAGGGGTGGTTCTATTCTTAGGCCGGAAACCACAAGGCTCAAACTATGCTTTAGTACGTGTAAATACATAGTAAAGACATAGGTTTGACTCTATAAAAAAGAGCCTTTACAAGATCCGTAGATTTACAAGAATGTAAAATTTTCTCATAAAACCGATACAAATGCGAATACATTTCACTTCAAATCACCTATCGCTGACCTGTCCGACGAAACAACTTCGAAAAATAATCGATAGACTCGTAAAATAAACTAACCACATAAAAAACTCCACCAATCCGCTAAAGAAACCATCGAAAAACATTCAATTTGGAAAACCAGTTGCATTTTCTAAACAAGCTTTACGAAACAACATCGGTCTCTGTCGAATTTACATTAATATTACAGAATTAGAAATAAGACCCCATTCGGAGAGATTTTATACTGAAAATAACTGAATAAACATTGTAAAATTTAATGGTAACAGACTGTCTTACCGTTTCATTACACCGCACTGTTTTAAAATACAATTATTTTAACCCTTTCTGTCAAACATCCATTGAAGGTCTTTAAGCAACATCAATTGTAGCTCTTGAAACAGAATCGTCAATGTAAAACAAAGTCATCGAATACATCGCTTTAAAAGTAAAGGATTTCGCACACGATACAAGAGCATGGAGTAAATCCAGACTGCTGTCAGTTGGCTGTGGTAAACAACACAATTAAGGCCGGAGTTTCAATTGACGACGATGCGTTTTCCAACAGCGCTCGCACTCGAACACGGTGCCTCTAAAACTTCGGTGCGGACGAACACAGTGCTCGTTTTATTGGGAATCGTGTATGGACGGGTAACATGTGGACTTATTTAGATCTCGTTGCTATGCGAGCATGTCCAATTTGCTTTTCCTATTTAGAAAAACAAGTGAGCTTGTTATGTTCTTTGTGGCTTATAAAAATCTCCATGTCGGTGGATTGAGGCAAAATGTTGTACCTAGCTATATTATTTATTTATAAGACATGTTGACATTATAAATATCTAAAGAAGCTTTGAAGGTTCTACCACTCTCATCATTTCCATATCTTACACACAAAATTGATTTGAAAATTCTCAACTCAACACTATTCTCATCACCGTCACCCATCGGTGGACCTGACTGAAGAGTGACAACACCAGCACAGAGGACACAATTAAACCTTGCTTTTCTGTTTTGTAATTTTATTAAGGGCTTGTTTCATAGATAAATTCCTGTTTTACCTTACCTAATAGAAAATTTCATATGAATTTTATTTCATTTGTAAATATACTCTTCCTTGTTCCCGGAATTTACCCGTGCTTGTTTCACCTCTAACTGGTAAAGTGACATGAGTAATTTCATAATTATATATTCTGTTTTATTTTAAATTTACCTGGTAGGTTACCTATCCGTAGACTGCAAAATCGGCTCTTAGTTTGGAACTATTTTTATTAGAGGCAATTGAAAAAAAGATAGGATACCTAGAACCCGCGACTCTTGCCGTACTACCGTAGAATCAATCGGACAAAATCACGAAGCCATTATTTACTTTAGACCGAATAACATCTGTACCGAAATGTACATAAGTTAGGTTTACTTCAGGCTATCTCTCCGCACAAACTGTCGCTGACATTATCTTAATAGCCTAAACTTGTGCCTAACCTTATTCTCTTGACTTGTCTTAATGAAGTTTATACTTAACCTCAATTTGGATCTGTTCCAAGTCCTAGTGACATTATCATTAAATCAATAGAGTTTTTAAAGGCGGAGACACACGTTACTCCATACTTGACCGTATGATAATTTTGTGCAAGCAATCATCTTGATTGTACTAGGCCTAGCACAAAATGATCGAACACACGGCCAAGCACATGCGCAAGCATGGTTGTTCATTCGTAACTAATTTTACATTTAATCTACTAAGACTTAATATCATATATTATTTAGTTGGTATGTCATGTTCTATGTTTTTCTCGCTTATCAAAAATTATGATATCATCCTAAATAGTATAATTAAAATATTTGATTACCCAGAGTAAACCGTAATAGCAACGCTATCAAACGTTGTTATTTTTTGTAGCAGTACCTACCACAGATCCGGTTTGGACTCGAATTGTTTTTTTATATTCAGATGTTAATTAAAGAATACATCTTTGTGGTCCCGTTAGCTTAATATCGAAACCATTTCCGTGCCTGCACCAATCATAATCAAATGAGTCTAAATTATAGACCTAAATTCGTGTATGGCTAGAACACTAATATCCGTACGCGATATCTTATGTAATTTTTGGTATTTAACCAGCTCTCAGTTGGAGCTCCCAATATTTCGTCGCTGTTACAAAATCTCTAAATATTGGGATCTCAATTTTAAAATTACAAGTTTTAAACGTTGTTCTTAACACAGACAAACTTAGGAGACACCTTAATTCGTCTCCAATCAACATCTGATGATTTTCTGTTGCGAGCCTGCGAGTAAACTACCAGTTACCTAGAGGGCTTGAAATATGGCCTCTCTTATAAAATGCTCACTCTTACTACAAAATAGGATTTTGCCAGCCAGATATAGCTATTCATACCTTTGAGAATATCTCTCAAACGTTTCGTCGTATTAAGTGAGTGATAATTAATTTAAAATGTGAGGATGATTGCTTTCCATTAGGTGACCTTGCTTCGTTAAAGCTCATTTTGTCTATGATAAAAATAGCTCCAAAAATAGGTGCCTACATTTAGTAGGTATGTATTTGTTAAACATTCGATGACTAAGGTAATTAAGTATTCATGTAAAAGTATCGATTGGTCGGTTATCTGCCTGGCCGGAAATAAGTTTAAAAATAAACTTTGTTCTATAATTGACTTAGTTTTCCTTTTTTCGCCGATTGTTTTTTTTTAACCTTTTTTTTATGTAAAGGTGAGGTTTTTTATGTTTCCAACCGACTAATCTGGAAGTCATTGGTCAGGCCTATCATGTTCAGCAGTGGACGTCTTATGGCTGAAATGATGATGATGATGAGAGGTGAGTTGAACATTGTTGTTGAGTTTTTCATCTAGAGAGTATGTGTGCTTCCTTTAAGACCGACTAAGCTGCTAAACCTTGGTACTTTTATAGAATGCCCAATTTTTAATTAATTACGTCTGACATTTCAAGGAAATGACTACGCTCTAACTAATGAAATTTCTATAGAAGTAATTTAACAACTTGTAGATAGGGACTTGGTTCATGATGAAATAACGTTAGTAACTTAAAGTTATTAGAGTTAATTAGAAAAGTTAAAGTTAGCCTACTTTGGAATGTAACTACTTGTTTCTTATTATTTTGTATAATTATAACTAATTCCATTATTGTATGACAAAGGAGAAGGTTCTCAAGTAAATTTTTTATTATGTAATTTTTTTGATGACTGCCTCGTTGGTCTAGTGGTAGCAAGCGCGACTGCTAAGCACGAGGTCCTGGATTCGATCCCCGGATCGGGCAAAGTGTTATTGGGATAAGGAAATTCTCAGTAGCAGCACGAAGTCTGGAATTGTGCCCGGTTAATGGCAATAGGCTCGCTCCCTATTACATGGGACTTATAACATAGCCGGCGAAACGTGAGTGTATTGCACACCTCTGCCCCCTCTGGGGAATACAGGCGCAATTTTTTTTTTTATAATGTAATGGCATGGGTTTGGGCACTGCCCCACCTGATGGTTAGCGACTCTGTGGTCTTCGATGGAGCACACCAGGCTTTTAGAAGCGTACCTATTCTATAGGGTTTTTGGTTATTGAAGTTAACAATTATGCAAAATATTTTTATTAACCCTAATAAGCAGGTACTTACTATAATATTGGGTTGAAATAAGATTGAATTGCAATAAATTCATGTTTTCTCGTCATAAGACTCGTCGTCGATTTATAATAGGACTGAACACAAATTGATGTCTAACAGAACAGTGGATATAGCTTTAAATCTGTTTGAAAAGATGAATAACTGTGCTCTTAATGTTTAGAAAACATAGGTCTTCGTAGATTAAATCCACAGCGCAGGCGCCACATCGAAACCATACCTAGACAGAAAACACTCATAACATCCAACAGTCTGTTACCAATAACATAATAGGTAACTATAGCAACTCAACCTAGGAGTATGAAGAGCTACAGAGTTACAGAACATTTTTAAACATATTGAACGTTAAGTAGCTCGTGTCTATTTCTACACGGCCTGTATCAGTCCACTGCTGGACATAGGCCTCTTCTCATATCGCATCATTTGTTGTGCTCTCATTAGAAGGTGTTTGCCCTTAATCATTAGTTTGTGTCTATTGATACTTTTAAATTAAATAGATGAGAAACTAAGAGAGCTCAAAGTTCTTGCCTAAGGCCGCCAAAAAGTTATAGATTCATACAGGCCATTTATTTAGACCTAACAAGATCAACAAGAAACAAATGACAACCCTCAAAATAAACAGTGAGAAAATTCTCAATCTATGGTTGGTTTCGTGCACGATACGTGCCAGCTATAAGAGAATTTTACAGGACAACAGATTATTTAGAAGGCTTAGGTAGTCTAGATAAGAAAGGCCAGTGGCCGTTTTGTAGCACGAAAAAAAACATGAGACGAGCAAGTATATGGTTTGACAATACAGAAAAGAGAGAGAGAGAGAGAGATACAGATACGAATACTGTTGTCACGTTCAAATGTCTTGAACTTTGTTTAATTCATACTCCAAGAGCATCATATCGGTAGGTACTTAGCAACGGTTAACCTAATCTTTAGGGACATTTCACCCCATAGCCGATGGGAACAGATGGGCCCCAAATCTATGACATGCTCAAATAGAGCCTTATCTTTTTATGTATTAGGGGAAAGGGTTAATGTTATTGGCTAGGGACATTGCGATTACCGATAGGTTTTACTTGTATTTGCGTAGTTTAATAATATGTAATCGAACATTATCGTGTGTTTCTGTAAAGCCAGTATTTACATGGAAGGTTAGAAAAGATTCTAACAATTTTGGGTTGGTACCAATCTGAATTAAAAGGAAAGAATCTCGATGTTTAATATTATTAAAAAAGTACCGTGACTGAATGAAAACCTAAATCGGTGGACTGAGAGACCTGAAATTTGGAGAAAAATTCTTTGTATACCTTAGAGGTGTACTAAGGAAAGGTTTTTGGAAATTGGGGTATATACTCGTAGAAGGCACATTTTTTTTTTACTATAATTTAATAGTTCCAAAGTGAATAAATGTGTGTGTGTGTGTTTGTGTCTAACCATCATTGACATAAAAGGAATTAGAAACTGCTAGAATATTCGAATTAGTTTGAAATTGATTAGGTACAAATAAGTTAACAAATAACAATTAAAATACATATAATTGTCTCATATTCTGCAATAAATGTTAAGCTACGTAATTAATTTCTAACATTACTAACATTCTAATTTCTAACATTATAACGATTAATTCACGTGGTGCCGCGACCAGCCATATTTGGTTCCACTGGAACAAGAAGACAATTATTTGTTTTCTAAAAATAGTTTCCTTTATTACGATGCATCCAAACAATTAAGAGATGGGCAGTTATTAATGCACAATCCCATAAATACAAACGATCAGCTCTGTACAATAAGATAAAAAAACAGTTTTAGATATAAATATACATAATTCTAACAATATCATGAATGCAAAAATACTTTAAAAGAACGTAATAGAAAATAATATTGATCAACTGGAGTCTGGATGTGTGAAACAACTCAAGTATTTGAGGAAACTGAAGAACTGAGTTACTTAAAATATCACACAAAACTTACTTACATACTATCCACTCTTTTCTTTCCTTATTAGTTTCTTACATAGTCATTATTAAAAGTATCGAGATCGTCTCGCCATCGCTCTCGCTTCTGGTTACCAAGAATTTTGTTTATTTTTTTGTAACATGTAATTTTATGAATTTATGATACTTAAATCAAAAACTGGAAGTAAAATAGGTACTTACTTGATAAAGAAAATATACTACCTATTCTCTATTTCGATTTTGTTATTGACAATAATATGATTGAGAAAGAAAGAAAAAAATACATTGATCAGCTGTTGTTCGTAGGACCAACCCCATTCCAAATATACCATCATCACTTCTTAGCATTCAATTATTTTAACATTTAGAATATCGATTCGTTAAACCAATACCAAAATCCAACCAAGAAAATGAATATATTTTTGTCTATTATATTATTAGTACCTACAATATAATAATATATCTAACAAATGACATTCATAAGAGAATAATTAGGTATTATGATGACCCTCGCGATGATAAATATACTATACATAGATACAGTTTTTGTTTCGATAAACATTATTTCCATCTCTATGAGCCTTTCAAATCAGTATAATTTCATACGATTCTACCACGATTATAATTTAAAAGAAGTTTTGAAAAATCCGGAATAGGTGACTATTTATCATTTATCTACATGATCGTATCGACATAAATAGCCAGCCTTAGCAACACTTGGGTCAATACTGTACGAGTTAAGCAAATAACTAAACCGCACAACATGTACACTGACTAACGAAAATACACCTAAATTGGAAGATATAGTGTTGAAATTTTATTGGAACGGCTATATCTATTTGGAAAACTTATTTTTGTAATGAAACAACTTTTTTGTCGGATAACTTTTGTGTATTTGTATAGAATTTAGCTTGATATTTCAGAGACTTTACCAGTTTCCGTGGTCATAGGTAAGCTCACAACAGTTGTTTTTTTAATTATTTTGAATTACCGCCAATTTTATTTTAGGAATTCAAGCCCATTCTAAGAAATATTTACTTTAAGTAATTAATTAAATTATTATATTAAGAATCTATCTGTAAAAATACATACATCTATATCTGTAAATAAGTCATTTCATTATGATTGAATATACGTGATCGTAAAAATTTAAGATACCTAATATTTTTGTAATAATAATAATTTAAAGATTTTTTTCAGTGTTCTGTAAAAATAGCACTTCAGTTATAGGTTCATAAAGAAGTTTTATTAGTTTCACAAAGCTTTTAGTTCCACAAAGCGATAAGAGATGGCGCTAGGAGTAACGTTCGCGTAACAAAAGCTGCATAGCAACAAGAAATAATCAATGCTTTCCAGTTCTTTCTAAATTGATTTTAGTTTAGTGCTTGTAATTTTCATTTGATATACCAAATGGGTTGAGTGTAATTATTCAATAACATTAACTTATGAATATTGATAGGTACCCACTGCATAAATATTGGTAGACTTTATATAGATTTATACCTACTTATTTGTGAAACGTCTAATCTGTTTAGCATTTAATTTGTCATCTAGATTTATTTTACAATAATTTTCTTTGCTTAGTGATGTGCCACGTTCGTTGGTAGTTGAGTGTCGATAATTGTAACGATGTCGATGGTTGGCTTCGTCACGATCGTTGCTACAATCATGTCGTTTGCGGTTAGAAAGTGAAATAGCCCTTGTTTTGGTACAAAATTAAATATTGCACAAATTGCGAGATTTCGTTGTGACTTTAATGTTATGAGGCTCATTATTTTAAGTACCTAGTTAAGATGAATAAGATTTCATACTATGTACTTTGGTGCTACTTATTAAAGGAAATTTTGTGATAATAGTTATAAAACCAAAGTGAAAACCAGGCAAGTGCGAATCGGACTCGCGCACGAAGGATTCTATATAATATTGCTTGATTGGATTATTAAGAGGGGAAGAGGGAAACTCTTCACACTTATTTAGGTATACATCGAAAAGTAATGATTTAAATGTTTTCCTTAATAGAATTCTTAAAATTTTCCCTTATAAATGATATCCATCATACCATCATACATCATTTTATGTGTATGAGAGGCCCCCTCAAATTAATCAGTTTTATTTCATAATAACTTTCTATTTTCTAGAATCAATAGACAATTAACAAGTATAACGGCCGTGACATTCGAACAGACGGTTCCTGGTTTTACTACGGAACCCCAAAAAGTAATATGTAAGAAAAACACTTTTTACATCTTTCAAACAGAACTGAACAAATCAATTCATAAGCCAAAAAGTAAACTGGAAACTACAAGACTTATTTATTTAAACACACAACTTACATATTCGGAAGTGGTTCTAGCGGATTAATGGCGATATTTCATGCTGTCAGAATCTGTCCAGTTATATCCCTTACTACCTTAAACATAACGGCAATAATCGCTTGAAAGTCGTCTCCGAAACGTGTTGCTACGTCCGCTGGTCCAATTTCCTTAGAATCGATACAAAGACCTCCAATGTTAATTTGTTTACTTCGAATGGAGCGAATTTATTTGTGTGTTTTCGCATATGTATACATAAAAACTACACATTCAAGTCGTCAAAAATTAAAGCGAAAATAACAACCGAATGAAAAACTATGAAATTTCTGGTATCAAGAAGAACAATTTATTCTTATACATATTGTTGTAATAGCCTCTAACCTTTTGTATATATAAAAGACCGAGTTGTTTATAAAACAGTGATCTAAAGACCTGATAATAAAAACATGGAGTCTACGATAGAGCGGAATCATAAAAAGCGATGCCAAGTTACTGCAAACTAACTCAGCATTCGAGGGTACGGGTGTTATGGACCTATATTTTATCCATATAGCCGTTCTTGCATTACCGAGGCACATCAAAGCTATTTGGCACCATCCACCGACACGAGCAAGCAATGCAATTTATCTCATATTGCTATCTTAACTATACCTAGTCAGCATTTAGATTCCTTCTCCATTCGTGCAGTGAACATGTAGCAACATGGCTATAAACGAAACATATGTAGAAAACTGTACCAACTCGTTTATACTTACTAATTATACAAAAAATATACGAGGATGGGGTTGCACCAATCTCTAGCGAGGCTGGTCGAGAACCGGTCCCGACCGGTTCCAACCGGTCTTATTAAAATATTACTTCAACTCTTTAGTTGTTTTTGCCTAGCTTAAATTTATGATAATGTATGGAAACGATGTTCTTCGTTCTCTTTGTTTTTTTAATGTCATCTATGTGGAATATTAAATCTCCTTAGTGGAGTCTTAACGTGTATTGTTTGTGGGTAAGATAACCACGGTGGTGAGGTAATTGTGGGTGTGTTCGTGTCCATTGTGTTTGTGCTGTTCTAGCACTTCTTATTACTTATATTGAGGGAGAGGGATAGGTATTGAAACAATAAATTTCCATTTTGAAACTATGTATTTTTTTTTCTTCAATATTTCTACATTTTCATTTTTACGGTCTATCAAATAAATATCAATTATAAACAATTGATACATTTATTATTATTGTTAGTTTTTGTATAATTGTCGACATTCAAGTTTTAGAAGTAAAATGTTTTTGTAGCTTTTTAAAATCTTTTTATTTATCGATGAAAGTGAACTCTAGTACTATGATATTGTGCGTTTAAAACACTGGACCCTACAAACATTTAGATTTCGTTTAAAAACGGTTAGTCTATTGATTTACATTTAATGTAGTAATTACACTGGATGAAGAAAATGCAAACTGCAATATTAACATCTCGTCAATGTATTATGTACTGTTAGTACAAAGTATATCCTATCACCCACTGGACTATAGTAACGCAGCTTTGCGCGGCGATAGAAAATAATCTTACAAAAAATTTCATTTTATATTAACTTAAATAACTTAATACTTTTAATAACTATCAATAATATAACCTGAGATCTTTTGCCTAGCATGCGGGGAGCGTGGGGGCGGGCGGGGGCGGGCGCGCGCGCGCGGCCTGCGCTCCCGCCCCGACTCACCCCTAATGCCTCTCTACTCACCACTCTATGATACACATCTCTAATATTTATAAATCTGCATTCATGTTTTCACATTCATAAAAAGTAATATTTTTTCTCGCATTTAAATTTTATACATTACAAAAGTAGTATCACAAACAAATGTACAAACTAGTACAATTACGAAAAACGTACACATATCGGACCTCCACAGAGATCGGACGCATATCGGACCTCCACAGAGATCGCCTCTAATAAATACAGTTACGATACATGAAAATACGAACTCTACGCAACTTCAGAATAGAATCGAACTCGAAACAAAAAATAATACCTAAGACTATATCGTTCAGGGTATCAGTATCACACGCGCGGCGGCGGCTGAGATCAGGGTGCGCACGAACGCCGCCACGCCACTCACGCGACCAACCAGCACGACTCACAATCATTAAAATATCCAAAATACGAACAATGATCATACAATGATTAACATAAGTACGAGCGGCGCGGGGGGGCGAGCGCAGCGGTGGGCAGACAAGACAACCGACGTCCAGGAGAGGGGGGGGAGCGAGATCGACGCTCGCCGCCGCGCGCCGGCGCACGCGCTGCTCGCTGCCGCCGGCTCGCTCGACCAGCGACCGAATATCGACACTTTATCGATAACAAAGTGCAATTCGCATCACTATCGACCGTGCCCGCGGCCTACGAGCGAGCGCAACTAAAATCTGCGCTCTTCCGCGCGCTTATACTACAACTATACGTTACATATCACGCTGTGCTTTTTTTTCTCTTATTAAAAATATATAATAATTAATATAATATATAATAATATGATATTTGTTAAAATAACGATACGTAGATATCGAGGAGGGCTGTCAGTCGGCTCGCTCGCATCACGCGCATATCACAGGCTGGTTCACTCTGCCTGGCTCCTGAACAATTTCTTCTTTTCTATCGTGAACTGGGGGCTGATGATGATGGTGCCGCCTCGCGTTAAGTTTCTGCAACAAAGAAAGATGCCGTTAGTTCTGCTGTAGCTGTTGCTAGGATGACGCAAGTTCATTAATGAATCGTTCGGTGTATCGATCCGCGATAAGCGAGCTCAACTTACTTCAAGAATTGCGGCAACAGGCTGGTCCAGTTCGTTGCATCGTGTTCCAGATGTAAGTGTATCTCGTGCGTGGTTAACGTGTTGGGGTCTATTTTGAAAGCTGCTAGTCTTCTCCCCGCAACGTCGACTATTACAGCGGCCCCCCGGGAGCCGCAAGGCTCACCCTCGGCTAGCGCGAGGGTTTGTCTGGAGGCCCTGGCGAGTAGCTCGGCGGGTACCAGCACCTCGGCTGTGGCTAGTTCGCTGGCTCCTTTGGCCGCTCGTAATTCTCTCTCAAGCCTCTGAGCCAGCGCCGCTTCCGTCGGCACCGGCACCGGCGCTTCCCGCCATGTTGGCCCATTCCAAGCTATAACAAAAGAAAAAACAGTTTAGATTTTTTGTCTTAAAATTTAAAAAACTTAAAGATCTAATGTGAACAACTGAAATTATTCAAAATTAAGTATGTTTGAAGTAAAGTTAACATTATTAGAATTGGAACAAACTATGAAGTTAATGCAAATGTGTATCGAGCCAGTGCGCACCAAGGGCGAGGGACGCGGCGCAGCGGAACAGCTGACACGTCAGCTGACAATGACGTTTGGGCCCCGGCCGATGCCATAACACAAGTAACCGACCAGAAGTTAATAAATCATTAAACTAGGCCACTATTACAACTAATGATGCAGAAAACTAAGTAGTTGCCATCCCAGAGTGAGGGGCTCAGCGCGCTGAGCAGTGCGCGCGCCGCTTAGCAACAACAGTCAGCCGGTTAGAAAGCCACTTCCCTCCCTCGCTTCACCACTCCAAATAGAAAGTCAACTCACCTTTTTCGCTATTGAATCCGACAAACTGATTCGTGACCGGCAGGATCTCCATATTTTCCAAATTTTTACTTATATTGTACACTTTTAAAAACGACAAAAAATTAAAGCGTTCCGCTACGGAACTTAAATATTACTAGAAAAATATCACAAGTCTCTTTTGTACTGCGAATGCGCACTGAACGAACCGATTCCACTACCGGCGACTAGTTATCGTGAAGAGATCGATAGGAAAATGATAAAACGTCCGAAGCTCACGACCGCATCAGATCTGATCTCGTAACCATAGGGCTTCGTCACTTGCCCCCGGCTCACTATTCGACCCACCCAACCCTGTCGCTTTCTGTGACGGACTGGCGATATCGGGAAACGCCGCATGTTATATAGAGGGCCGCGGCGGGGGTGCGGGGGGACGCTCCGCGGGCCGCAGAGGGGGCCCCGCACGCCAGTTGAGCCGGGTATCGGTAGACGGAGGTCGTCTCCACGCCGCTCCGTGCCGGCGTCCGGGTACAAGCCGGCCGGCTTCTTTGTTCGCGACCCACCGATGGGGCTCTCGGTTTTAGCCAATGACAAAGTGTTCTCTTTTTAAATTCTCGTGTGTTACTTTATGTTTTCATTATTATTGTCAGTATTAGTTTCATTGTTCGCTGTACCGGTAGTTAAGAAACTGCTAGAATTCATATCATGTATGTTGTAACTATGTCTTTGTAAAATAGGTTCATTATGGAAATCGTAGCTATATGCTGTGTAATCTTCCAGTCTGAAACTTTTCTTTATGATTAAGATAAAGACATTAAGATAGATAAGTAAACGGTTTTCATTGTTCTTTTATTGTGAATCTTTGCGTACCTGTCTATTGTTATTAATTGTATCATAAAAAACTATAATATAGTTTTTTATTATGTATTAAAACTAGGTAAGTAAATATGGTTTTTGCTAGTTCAGTAAAATTGTATCGTGATGTTTATTTCATAAGTAGTTCTAATTCCAAAATCAGTTAGAATTTCTTCAGAGTCTGTTTTCTTATAGAAGACAATTCAAAAAAATTATAACTAGCAAATTGTTCCATTTAAAAAAAAATACAAAAAAGATTTTTCTATAAGTCTAAGCCTTTGAAACATAGCTCATATTCAGTAATAATTCTGTTCAGATAAAGGTTAAAAGTAATTGTATATTTGTTTAGTCATCGAAAATTATAAACTGCTTATATTTTTTATCAAAGTAATAAACCCAGAAAGTAAAACGGAAAGAGAAATATAAATTTTATTTGATCATCATGAAAAACCAACGATCAAATTTCAATCCTGTCCAACGAAATAAAATCAAAAGTTAAATCCTTTTTTTCTAATTATGAAACAGATACTAAATGGATTTTTAAATGAATTGCCGAGATCAGTATTAATACCAATTAACACAACAAATTAAAAATCAATATAAAACTCGATATAATTGTATGCTACTGTCAATAACATTAGCATGTAAAAATGATCCCACAAAAACTCAAATAAAATAATGAGTATGACTAATGTATGTAAATTGCAGTTAACGAATTGTCTCGAAATTTTAACGCATCAATAGTCTATTTAAAAATCCAATGGGTGTAAAAAATGGCCTACGTGACAATTCGGACGCAAGACAATAGCACATGATTTACTTCTAATAATAATGAAAATTAAATAAAAAGGATGAGAACACTATAAATTAAAATAAAATCAGAGCAGCAGATATAGTTAAAGCTAAAACTGTATTCCAAGACAAAATTAATGCAGTAAGAACCTTCGTTAAAATCATTTGGGAAATAATAGTGCAACTGTTAACTAAGTTGCATCAGCCATCTCGAAATTTCTCTCACAAAAAAGAACACTTGAGCATACAAAAAAAATTAACCCACCAGGAGCACCATTTCCAATTGGTTAAATAAAATTCTGCCAGAAAGTTTTTCTAATGTTTCTTTAAAATTTCTACATTCAGAAAATTTCAAGTTCATTTGTACTAAAAGTAGTATATAAAAATGTGAATGTTTACATGAAAAAATGTTGTTTAATGTAAATAAAGATTGGCTTCATTATCGCGTGTCTTATCGCGCGACAAATGTTTTGCATAAATGGAAACACATTCTTTTTCTAACAATCATCGATATAAACGTCTTTTTGCAAAATGGCAGTAAAAGCAGTCATTGTACAAAAAACTAACTTTGAAATACAAGCAAAGAAAGATCGATTTCAGATATAATAACTGGAAAGCCACAAAAACAATTGAACAAAAAGAAATGGAGAAAAAAATTGGTTTTGTTGGCAAGCGGTGCCGGCCGGCGTTTCGGCCTTGGACGAACATGAGTCACGTCAGACAAGCAAGTCGAATCGCTCATGCCACTAGTCCATGTTCGTGACTATAACTCTATGCTTCTAATGTTAATGCCAATTTATATCTAATCAAAGTTCACGGGTCGATTTGCAGTTTATGTTGGTGTTAAAATCTCTTTCTGCTACCTATTTTTACGGCTTTCATCTCTAGGTGTTTATTGGGCAATTTCATCATCGTCTTTCTTGTGTGCATTTACCATTAATAAAATTAGCGGTTTATGCATATGGCTATAAATTGTATATTAAGTATCTATTCCAAGAAAACTTAAAATTTTCTTTTTCAAGGTTTCCGAATTTGGAAAGTTCATTGTGGTAATAAAATCATCGTTATCACGACTGCTTCCGCAGACAGTTTATCGTTAAACACACTTTATTAAAGTAAATAAATGATAATACTATAAAGAGTTGGCTTCATTATGATACCGGTGTATCTTTGTTTTATTAATGACAATGATGTAATTGTTTAAACAAACCTACCTAGTGATTATTATCATTGTATACAGTTTCATTGTGTATCGATGGTTTCGTGAATAAACTCATGTTTATGATATGTGTCGGTGATAAGTTTGTCTAGTTTGTGCAGCAGAAACCTTGGGTTAATTTTATCAGTTACATTGATATTTACTCTAGACAAATCTTAACGACTGTCAAACACATTAATATTATTGTATAATCATTTAGTTTATTGAAATTTCGTTTCCTTTCATTGAACATGTTTTAATTCGTTTACAGTTACAACAATGGTTTTTGAAACGATAAAACATGACTTTGGTTGATTGAATTGGAGTTCTGATATTAATCAGTATTTGAACTCCTCTTATCCAATTTTTTTAATATCTCACTATTTATTAATATTTTTTTGTCAATTTTCACAATACCCGGAATAATTTCCAATTCTTACTTATATTTTAAAATAACAGAAATGATATCAAAAGAAATAGATATTATAAACTCAAGAAAAAAAAGATGAAGGGAAAATTTGAGGTTGAAAGGAAGATTAAATAAAATCCAACGGAAATTAAAAGGGCGACCAACCTGTCGCCGTATTCCCGTTCCCCACACAATACATCCCCGAGTCCCTTCTTACAAGCCCTTCACAAAGGGACAATGGAACCTAACAACGCACTGTACCCAAGCAACATGTCTCAACCTGTTCCTACTAGAATAATCTCGTCCTTTCATTTTCTTTTTAACTTTCGCACAATTCGAAAAAATAAATTTATACAACTAATGAAAAATTTGAATTTTGTGATAAAGTCAACTCAAAATTTTCACTAGGTTAAATTTCGTTTACAAAAACTAAATGTAATTAGAATGATAATAAAATATTATGAAACTAAAATAGAACATTACAATTACAATAAAACCACAATTGTACATTTATTGTTCTCAGTATTACAAACATTTCTTCCAACGTTGGTATACCACGGCCAGTATTGTACAGCGCGGTTTGTAAATAAATTGCTTCGCATCAACAACATTTTCATTTGGCAGGGTTTTAGGTGATTTATACGTCCAATATTTGCTGTAATCAGTATTCAACGCTCGTGCATACTTTATGCCAAGTTTAGGCAACGATTCATTAGCAATTTTAATATGTTTCTGTTTATGTCTCCTGTTGACACGTGTATACCTATTGTACCTAACACATTCTACATATACTGTAGTACCTTCAACATTTTGGATGGCCTTGTATGCTTTTAAAGTTATCTAAACACCAATATTGTCTCATTTAGATAAGCATCGTAACTTGACATGAATTATGTTTTTTTATTTACATTCGCAAATGGTTCTTTATCTACATTTCTGTTTTTAAATTTAAAAATAAAAACTGGATTTCATTAATAGGATTATACAACAATTATGGTTTCTACTGAAATAAAATTGTTTTTGTAAAAAAGGTTTTGAATTGAAATAAACGTTGTATAACTGAATTTTGCATTTTTATTTCTCCAATTAAACCAACCTTGTTAAGTAAAAAAACAATGACTACAATTTGGTAGCAGTTTTTTAAGACAATAAAAACTGAAAAGTTAAATGGTCCAACTGAGTACCTACTCAGCTTATAATAAGACTTCTCAAGATTGTTATCATATTTGAATAGGCAAGTTTATGAAGGGGCTTAATAATTTTGAGAGAATTTAACTTTATTCCTAAGGCTTAAGTTTGATATTTAAATATGGTTTGGGTTAGGACTTAGGAATTACTATTTAAATATTCACTACAAAAGTTTTAGGAGAAGTTAAATCTAGAAAACTAATCAAATTGAAATTCAGAAGTCTGTTTATCTAAATCTCTAACTAGATTAAATTAATTTCTATTGTATATTTCTTATAGCCAAAGCATAACTACGCTTTGGAATCAAGACCTCCAGTTTGGCAGTTCAGTAATCATACCAAGATCTAACTGGTGATTATTATAATCATTTACTAAATTAAATTTAAACAAAGGACACATAAATTAGTTCACACGCTCCTTTACACAAGATTAAAAGAATATACACTAGATAATTAATTATAAATTATATATAGGTTATCTTTCCCTCTTATCTGGGGTCATTATGGCACTTCGTGACACAGAATTTGGCAATTTATACATGTGAGTGGACGATAATGATAAAAATATTGAAATCAGTTAGAAATTATTTGAGTTCATGGAGAAATTATGGAAAAGTAATGAGTATCTTAAATATGTTAGGTACATAATTGGTGACGAGAAGATTCTGGACTAAATTTACCCGCAGTCGAAAATCATCAGAAAGCGAACCCGAAGAAAGTAAGTATGTAAGTATTTGTGAATAAAAACTGGAATCTAAATTGAATTAAACTTTATTGAAGGAATTAAAAGATAAATGTGCTGTACATTAAAGAATAAAAGAAGCAATAAATGGCAAACATAAGATAGCCAAGGTAATGACAATGGTAATAAGTAATCAACGTCGCAATCTATAATAAACAAACAGCTATCCACAATCTCGATAGTTGTAACTAGAAATAAAATTTCGAATCTAATAAGTAGGTACTTAAGTGGGCAATCGGCCAAATGTTCGAAACCGAAAATCCTTTGTTTAACAAAATACCTAATGTACAACATCATCAGTCAACTCTGATAACATACCTATACATTAGAATACATTATTTAACTCTATGTTTGTCAAAATAACTCTGACGATATGGCATTGAGTCTTAGTCAAATAAGGTTTATTATGTGCCATGGCGTCTCCACCCACGAATACGATACAGGAAGACATAACTAAAATGTTTAATTCAACTATATTTCATAATTTTGTTTTTCTCAAAATTTGTTATTGTAAAACGTGGTTTGAAGAAGTAATAAATATCATAGTATTTTTTTTTATGTGTACTATTTGTCAAGATTCCAATAAAAAGATAATTCGCTTTAGAAAATAAATAATCTGTATTGTCTTTGCAATCAACACAAGCTACTGGTTTAAGAATAAAACAATTTATATCCAATAAAGTTTCATTTTTGCTCAGAAAAGCAATCAGAAAGCAATAAAATTGTGTTGAGCGTCTACAGCTAGAAAGTTGGCAATGAACCGACACGGAAGGGGTGAAAACGATTATACTGGCAATAAGCCGACCCTTTCACCCCCTGAATGAGTCGTAAAAGTGCTTATTGATTCGTTTTATTTAGAAAATGGTTTAGGACCAAGTTTTTCTTTTTATTTCAAGGGTAAACTGATTGGTGATTTACAAAAGGGTAAGGTTTTTGACGAGGTGTTTTGACTTTGAATTTTTAGTTTACCAAATTAGATTCAATGCTCGTATATTTTGTCAAACAGTTATTTGGTACCGAAAAAGTTAGGAAAAACACGCTTGCATTAAAAAAAGGGTCTGTTTTATTTAACAAAATAAGCTTTGCTAACCCAATCCCATTTAAATGTAAACGAAACAAAGTTTATTTTTAGATCACGTTGCTTACCTACAAAATGGCCGACTCCAACCCTACACAAACCCCACGTACAGAGAGACCCGAAATTACCAACGTTTTTGGTTATTTCATATGATTTACGATTCAAATTATATCCTTTACAGCCATTAAGGTATTGGAGTTAAGCGATTTATAATTATGGCTACACGTCGAATGGTTCGATTTGGTTGTTTTATGGACGTACGAGTAGGTAAGCAGTGATTGTGTTATGAAAATACATTTTTGGTCACCCCACTCGGGAAAGCATGGGGAGAAATTTACCATATTACTTTAGTCAAATGTGTCAATTTTTAGGTGTTATTTTTGTTTACGATTTGGTTGTTTTAAACTACATCCTTAATCCTAATTCGATGATAAAGCGCGTGACGATGCGTGCATTGTTAAAATAGCACAAATTTTGCATTTTTAAGACTGGGATAGTTCGTTAGTTGTATGTAAGGCCTAGGTGACTAGGGAGTCTATATTATATAGGTAAGTAATACTGCTTTAAGTTAAAAATAACCTTAATCTAAAAGAGAGTTACAAGTCTGAAGGCAAAGTTCCCAAAATGCTGGCTGCATTGTTTTCCTAAATTAGGGAAGGCTTAGGCTAAGTACTGACCAGCATACTGGTCACGCTCGTAAGTTGCCTCAACCAGACGCCCAGCTAGCTCCTTGATTATGTAATTTATAAAACATTTAGGCCAGTAAATCACTGTAGCCATTTTTTATCCCCCATTTTATTGTAACTAAATCAAAAGTAAAATCAATTCGATTTAAAATTCAAAGTCTGTTCTTAGAAGCATGATTTTCAAAATGTAACGTAAAAAAAATTACCTACCGAAAAATCTACATACCGTTCCGACGGTATACCTCGGTTAAAATGGTCCGCGATTATCACAAAGCAATTTCTGTCACGCACGAGTGACTTACAAAAAATCAGGCAAACTGTTTTATTATTGTCACAGTACGGTAGCTGTTGCTAAGCGACCCCTACCGCTGGTATTGTTACCAACAATCTCACTCGTAGCCGTGAGTCCGTGACTGAATGACAAATGGTAGGGGAAAAGGTGTTTCTATAAAAATTGCGAATTGTTGATACAAATAATAATGTTAGTTGAGTTCAGGCTAATTGTTGTGATTGCAGCTTTAGTAGATGATCGATGAACACACCTTTTAGAGTCAGATGTTGAGCCTTTTATACAATATCCAATCGAATATTGAAAAGAAATGCAAAGGATTTAGTGAAAAATTGTGCAAAGTGAAAGATGTAGCTCAGAATACATAAAAAGCCAGAAGCCGTCAAACTCTTTAATCTTAATAGAACGAAGATTAATCTTCTATATCGCGCCCATTGTATAGACGTTCGTCACGCTGTAAATCTTAAATTCTATTTACCATCGTGTGTCGTTGGGAACCTGCAAAAATGCCGTTGCGTTTGCGTTTTGTTTCAGTAAAGTGCACGCAAGTAAATACAAGCCGTGATAGCTTAGTGGTAAGATCGTTGACTGGCAAGTCAGAGCGAAAGTCAGATCCAAATTCGAACCCAAAGCGCGCACTTCTGATTTTTCGTAAGTTATTTGCCTATTATAAATTAATGATCACTTGCTCCGTGCCTCGGAAAGCACGTTAAGCTGGCCCCGGCTGTCATGAAGATCTTTGATATAGGGAGTTAGTACCCTCATAAAATCCTGACAACTGATCTCACTTTAGAATATCGTATCCCTTTGGGTTGCGGGAGTCAGATATGCCGTTGTTCCTTAGAAAACTGATATTCAGCTGCATCTAGTTAAATTAGAAGCCGACCCCAACACAGTTTGGGAATAATAAGGCTAGGAGGATGATGCGCGCTAGTAAATACAATTGAACGCGTGTTCTGTATTATTATAATATATATTTGTATTGTATTCTGAGTGGTATAGGTACTATAGAATAGGTGTCTGTGGCATCTGGCTGTGTACCCAGTTAGAATCAAAGTCGCATAATTATTGTCGTTTAAAGAAAACCTAAAATTATTATATTTCCTTCTTTGATGTTAAAAAATCATGTGTTTTGGAGTAGGTAGCGAAGTCGCGTGTATAGTAAACGATAAATCACCGCAACATAGGCAATTGTCTACGAGCTATTAAAGATCCCATTTCCCTTAGCATTTCAATGTCAATACCGAAGCACGCCATCTATAAGAAGCGTGGTGAAACTAATGACATTAAGTGTTGCCATGCCGATAAACTTAATGGAAATGGTACCATTAAGTGCCCCTTCTGTCATAAAACTCTGAATACATTTATGACAAAAGAGGTACTATTGTTCTTTGTTCAATTGTTCACCCTAATCTCTGAAACTGCTGAACCGATTCACGTACAGTTTAAAACTTTGACGTTCTGAATTGTATTAATGCGCTAAGTCCGTGGATTGGCAGGAAGTTACATTATTTTGTTCTTTAGACGTAGATTAAATAAGTTTTTAAGCTATTTTGGAATAATGAAAGCTACCAGCTTATTGACTTTGTCGTCTAGTTCAGCTAATATCAATTTATGTTCATAATAATTTATGTATATTTTGGAAAAGGCCTTTTCTATATCCATTATCTATCAGATAGTAGTATAATATTCTTCAGATACGTGTACATTAATAACTAGTGCAGACAGTAATTTGATAAGGTTTGTTTTCTCAGTTCTTAACAATGTTTGTATAGAACAATGCATCTATCTGCATCCATATCATCGCCTGCTTTATCTATTAGGTAAGTAAATATAACATGCGTACAATGACAATGAAAAATATATTATAATATACCCACCATGTTTATTTTTTCCACAAAATAAAGCACGCTCACAACAATCATTTAAATATTCAAAGCAATCTCGTTTGAAATGTGACGTAAAAAAGGAACTGGCATCTGTCCCCACCGTCCCCAGTCTCCCCTCAATCAACTATTAGAGGAGGAGGGGGATCGGCACAAAGTATCGTCAGCCATAATTTGATTCAACATTACGTTTTGGACTTCAATTTGCGACTTCGAAATTGATTTTGGAATGTAAGTCAGTGTTGCAAGTTCGAAAAAACCTGCCAACTCCATTGTGTTCCGCTGAATGGTACCGAAAATTAATTTTGCTTGTTATTGTACGGAATATGGAAAGTAATGATGACTTTCAGATCCCAAGCGTAGCTTATGGGTTCATTTCCTGACTGAGGTGTCTCCTTCATATTTTGTAGGTATTGTAGCTTGTGATGAGCTCGTAGTTTGATTGGTGAGGATTCTAATATTGTCGCCTGTCAGGGAATATCGCCGAACAATTCTCTTCATGCATGGTTAATTTCCATTGTTATAATCGAAGCATAAGTGTCTTTGTTCATCAATGAAATCTCATACAACAGGGCAAGCATATTTACATTTGTCGGTCATAAACACTGGTGTACTGCATGGTCTTCCAAATAGGAAACCTGATTAATAATATCCCGACTCAGGAATCTAACCCGCTGTATCCTACTGGGTTCAAAGCATCATCACACGATAAAATACAGAATGCTCAAGTAGGCGCTGCACGCTAAAGCAACAACCCTCAAATTTCATTAGAAAGTTGTTATACGACACTTATTTTTACATAAATTCTCCCTCGAATAAGGATAAAATAAAAGAGGAACATTTTTTACGGTTATTGTCTCCCCTTCAAAGAAAGTAGCAGCCCTACTTCACGAACAATACAGATACAAGAGCACCGTTTAAACAGTATAGCAACAAAGTGCTCACATCTAACCAGCATTAATCCAGTAATTTTCCTAAGTCAGCCAAGCATTAAGCGTCATTAACTGTGCACGGCGTAACGAGTTATTATACGGTTGCCAAGGATAGCTGGCAAGGTCACAATACTCCGGTGACAACCCTAGGGTAGGGGCAGCTGACGCACAATACAATTTGTATTAATAATAGTAATGCATGTTGGCACCCGATCGATTCGGAAGGGACATTGATTCGAAATTTGAACAGCGAAAAATATTGTTGCTAGCATAGAATAAAAAAAACATTTATTTTCTAAAAAGTTTGTCGTCAATTAAATATTATTCTAAAATTCTCGAGCCTTGGTTATATAATTTACATTTATTTTAAGACTGTTGCTGTCGGTTGTCTAATTGTTTCGTTGTTCAATCAATCATCTGGCAATTGATTGATAGATTCGACGTGATTGACAAAAAAACGAATATGCTAACGACAATTTATTGGTTGAGAATAGAAACTCAATAGTATATGGTACAGATTTAATAATTCTGTAGGTGTAGCATCCGCGTTTATTTTGGATTTTAACTTAGGTAGGTACCTACATTACTTACAGATTTTTTAACTTTTTATTCTTCTTCTTCTTATTACTTTGTATTGGAATATTTAAAATCGATTCAGTAGTTTCAGAGATCAAAAATACCCTACATACCTACAATAAAAAAAAAATTAAACTTTTTTATGTAATAGATAATAGTGTCAATTAAAGCTTAAGTAATGAAAATAAAGATGCTGACTTTTCGATTTAGTATTAACTTATTAACACAAGTTATGTTTTAACAGAGGGGTTTATAATTATGACCTACACATGTCAAGAGTCTTAACTCAAGACTGGATCAATGTCGATACTGGATTATCGATACTAGGTCAATTAAATCAGCCAATCCTTGTTTTATTGCTCTGGTTTAAAAAAAAAAGAGCGGCTCTGTTGGAAAAATTAGCGGATACTGAATGCTGAAGTGGATTGTAAATTGTAATGTGTTTACATTGGTCAAGTATACTTTCTACACAACGCGGACGGTACATAGATTGCCTATTGGCGAAATTAATTATAACTTACTCCGTGCCTCGGACAGCACGTAAAGCTGTTGGCCCTGCGCCTGATCTCTCTCCGATCATGTCGGAAGGCCGTCCCATCGGACTATGAGAGTGAGGGAATAGAGAGTGCACCTGTATTTGCGCACACACTTGTGCACTATAATATCTCCTGCGTAATTGGCAAGCCTCCGTTGAGATTGGCCGCTGTGACCGGAATTCGGTCAGGAGATATTATTGATGAAATGTTGTACAATGTAATTTATACTTCTGTGTTACTATTAGCGGTATTCATAGTCATGCTTGGCAATATATATTTATTTTTACGTAATATGCAGGTATAAAATTACATCATAGCCATAATAAATCGAGTTTAGCAAGTTAAATATTCATAATAATTAAACCATTGTGACAGTAATTAAAATTCACCTAAACCAACAAATTACCTAGGTAACTTATACTTAACTTACACGAACTAAGTTAAAAATAAGTTATGTTCACAACGGTGTGGTAACTAACTGTACCTACTATTTAGAAACAGTTTAAGTTAACCTTAAGTTACATCTGTTGTACGTGTTACAGGAGGTCTAAGTTAACTGGATTTTACTTATGTAGAACTAAATGCATTTTATTTTGGGTCTTCGTTGTGGTTTTTATACTTACTTTGTTCGGTTCTATTTTTTGCTTAAGATTCGTTCACAGATAAGCAAATGAAATAATTGGTTGCGCATATCCGACTATTGTTTAAGTAATTTTTATGGGAATAAAATTAAGTGCTTACCTGATTTATGTTATTAGTGGAAGTGTGATATAGTGTAGTGATAGCCAAATGGTATAAACGTTAGGTGGCAAGTCAAAGATGTTAGGTTCGAACTCAAGGCAAGCACTTCTGACTTTTCGGAAGTTTAGTGTGTAATTAGCACATGCATCATGCCTCGGAGATCATAATTATATAAAGCTTTTTGTCCTACGCTTTATTTCTTACCGGTCAATGGTACTATGAGAGTCGGCAAAACGGCTTCTGGTTTAACCAGTCACAGGTTCAAATCCTGTTTGAAATATTTGTTTTCTATTTAAATAAATTTCTTCTTCTTCTTTTTGTATCAATGGTATTTCGAGACTGGAATGAATCAATTCTAAATAGTTTGGGCTCAGTAGGTTGCCATTTTGATCATGGCCTTAAATAATAGGGATCCGGTTTATAACTACAAGCACTCCCATGGTCCTCTACTTTCATAAGAGTTACACTCTTGTCTATGGACGGAATAAAAGCCACTGCCCTCTATGTATATATCTTCTCTATTTGTCTTTTGATACGTCACAATTTCCTCTCGTTAATCTCTCGTTGTAAACATTTTTTTTGAATAAATTCTTCCTTCTATGTTGTTTTAAAGAAGTGAAGTGGTCAAGCTCTAATCTCATGAAAAAAATCTGATGTTAATTTTTTAAACCCTCTAAAACTTTTTCCAACCCTTTGGGAAATTCAGGAATGAAGTCATGTTATGTAAAATACAGTATGAAAGTTTGTCTGGTCGCGTCATGTTGGGAACTTTTGGCGATGTCCCTTCATTTCCCTGAAGGTATGCCGTGGAGGTCCCACATTCAAACTTGTGTAATTAACTGAGGCTGAAGCGGTGGCACTCCAACTATAGAAATACATGAAAGTCCAAGGTTACAGTGACAGCGGATAATCAAACAGTTACACTTCGGTGACAGACGTAAGGCTGTAGGAGTAAGCGTTATCACTATCACTATCACTACATAGTACGAGTACCTATAAAACAAAGTCGCTTCCCGCGTCTGTCTGTCCCTATGTATGCTTAGATCTTTAAAGCTACGCAACGGATTTTGATGCGGTTTTTTTAATAGATAGAGTGATTCAAGAGGAAGGTTTATATGTATAATACATGCATATTAGCGTAACCGTGCGAAGCTGGGGGGGGGGGGGTCGCTAGTTTTAAATATAATTAATTATTATGCTTCTTTTAGATTATAACTGAAGTCAGAAGTCACAGGTTCGTACCTAAAGCGCCACTCTGACTTTTTGTAAATTTATGTAGATACGTATTATCACCTGCTCCGTGCCTCGGAAAGCACGTTAAAACGTCGTTGGCTCCAATATAAGTAGTTAGTACCGTCATACAATTCTGACAACTGATCTAACTTTAGAATATCGTAGACGTATGGGGGGGTCAGATAGGCGGTCGCTCCTTAGAAAACTGATATTTATCTGCAACTATGTAGTTAGATTAGAAGCCGACCCCAACAAAGTTTGGGAATAATAAGGCTAGGAGAATGAACTGCTGAACCCTTGTATACCCCATAGGTGACAGAACTGTCTAAACTTTCAACTTCCGCAAGGACGCCGGCAACGTGTAACAATGATTTCCGTTTGTGTCTCATTTCCTGGTGTTTGACAGTTTACAAAAAATGTTTATCAATATCCTACTTATGGCCTACCTGTTACACAGTGTTACCTGACAGAATTAGGGTACTTACCTAGTAGATAGTGACTATCTGTAGACTGTGAGGCCAACCTAAGAGTCTAAGAAACGAAATTAGTAATTTTAATTGGATTCGCCAAGTCATATTTCGTAAAATCATTGATTACTTGATCCGTGACTCACTGCATGGCATTCCAAGACTTATGGGAATATTGGGAATCGAAGCTAGGTCTGACCACAAATCCATAATAGGGCTGACCCTACCGATTGTAGCTAGGTACCAAGAATTTTCTACCTTCTGGGAATCAAACAACATGCGCTTAAAACCACTGAATCTAAGTTAGTCTGAGACATTATATTTTAATCGTTTATTCATACATCTGCCTAGCCTTTTCCCAACTATGTTGGGGTCGGCTTCCAGTCTTACCGGATTCAGCTGAATACCAGTGTTTTACATGGAGCGACTGCCTATCAGACCTCCACAACCCAGGTACTAGGTTACACGGTACCCCTTGGTAAGACTGGTTGTCAGACTTTCGGGCTTCTGACTACCCGTAACGACTGTCAAAGATCTACAATTGACAGCCGGGGCCAACAGCTTTACGTGCTATCCGAGGCACGGAGAGTGATAATTCATTTATAAAACGCACATAACTTACGAAAAGTCAGAGGTGCGCGCCTTGGGTTTGAACCCGAGACCTCTGACTTACCAGTCAACGGTCACCACCACAGGGCTATCACGACTCAGTCGTTTATTCATACAATCTATATTTTTAAATAGATATATATATTATAATATTATATTATAATATATAAAAACATGTTTAAAATAAATATAAAAAGTAGGAACCCACCGGAATCGGGACATGGTCCAAGCTACCGGTGGTCAGGGCTCCAGAGAGAGGAATCCCACGACTATGCGAGCCATGTATATTTTTTATTATTATTAAATAAGTAATATTAACATATCATTCTCAAGTCATTTTAAACGATAAAGTTAGTGTTATTATAGCTGTTATAATAATTACTTAAATCATTATTGATTCCTTGCGTACGTGACCGATGACTAGTAGCTCCACAGAACTTTTAAACTGATATTTTGAAAGTATAATTTGCAATACATGACGAAATTAGATGTTATTTTATGACATAATTATGTGGCTATAGGTAGCTTTGGACAATTAATTTTGCATGTCCAAAAATACAGAGTGATTCTTGTTTTTTTTTCCTAGTATGAATATCCAATAATATGTGTTAAAAATAACTTAATTACTACACGATTTTGGAAAGACCACACGCAGCCATAAGCGACTAGATGAGTTCGCTAATTGAAATAAAAAAAAAATTGCAACAATTATTTTTAGAAACTAGCATTTATAATCAAAGCAACGGGTAAAAACTATTCGAAATAGATAACTATTCATTAAAAGAGTCTAAAAAAAATATTTCACACACATTTTTTGTTAATTACACATACTTCAGCGGTTATTTCAACAAAAAAGCAATACGTCATGCTCGCAGTTAAAAAATGTTTCACAATTTGAGTTGCTGAGGTGCGTCTGCGCATGGCAACAGTCACACAGTCTGCAGTGAGTCAGTCATACGTCACGCGCACGTGGATAGAAAGAGAAGTTTGTGCGCCTTCTAGAAACGTGGCCCAACTGGACTATAATTATATTTATTACTAATAATTTATATAATGACGATGTGACGTCATATATGAGTATCGTTTTTGTTGTAACGAACACCATAAGTATGTTTTTTGTATCTCTTCACTGGTACTCGTTAGGGGAAAATACCTTTGTACCTCTTCACTGGTACCTAGTTTGTAGAGGAAAATGCCTTTAGAAGAAATCTCTTAATTTTTTTAGGTGGTAGATCCATAGATCCATGTATGAATAGACGCTGCTTCGACTGAGTGAAACTTAGAACCATAATATCCTCTCACATAATATCGTCGTAAAGTAATAGTATTCGTATTGTTCTCTCGAACGGCCAGTGTAGAGAGAGGGCTAACCCAAGGGGGGTTTAGCTATATTCAACTTTCCTTAATAGGGGAGATTTTCCCTCCTTTCATAATCTTGATCAGTAACGTGCAAGTGTCGGCTTCTAATCTAACTAGATGCAGCTGAATATCAATTTTCTAGCGACTACATATCTGACCTCCGCAACCTAAATGGATACGATATTCTAAGGTTAGATCAGTTGTCAGGATTTTATGAGGGTACTGTGTCCCTATATCGACTGTCAAAGATCTTTATGACAACCGGGGCCAACGGTTAAACGCGCTTTCCGAAACACGGAGCAGTCGATACCTAATTTATAATACGCACATAACTTACGAAAAGTCAGAGGTGCGCGCTTTGGGTTCGAACCTGGGACATCATTATAATAGCGGTAGTTTAGAAGGATTACCTTCTCCGTCGGGTCAGCAGGTCTCCGAAAGTGTCTTGGCCTTCAAGAGATTTCGCCACTTTTCTAGGTTCTACGTGTTTTTCAGTACAATTTTAACAGCATTCTGAAAGTGCAGCTGTAAGGCAGGTTTTAGTACCATGTCTCGTGGTTTTTTAAATATTACATCCTGTTGGTTTGTTTTGTGTCTAAAATTTAATCTGTGGATGTATTCATATTTAAAAAAAAACTGTTTCAAATCAGAAGTTGATCATTAAGGAAGCAACACCCCGCATTAAGTGCAATTAGATCATTTGCGTCTTTCCAATAAAAACCTTTTCAAAACATGGCCTCCCATTTCTCCAACCAAGTCTCTCCAGTTCGTCACCCAACACCGGTTGTTGTAGCACTCAACTGCCCGACTCCTACGACCGCAAGCGTGACGGCGAACCATTAAATTGCCTTGCAGTGCATGGTTCTGTTGCTACCACGCGCATGCGCACGCACAACGTGATGTCGCCACTTAGCAACACGCTTGCGTCACCTTCTTTGTCTAGATTGACGAACGTGATCGAGATACATTTAATTTATTGTACTTAATACATCACTTATTGTAATTCTTGTTTGATTGTAAAATAACTATAAGTACTAAAATGATTTTGATTGTTAGAGGAAAAATCAAACAAATAGGTATCTATGTAGTACTGAAAAGTCTCCAATGCCACTGTCATCTCCCACTGTTCTGTCCAATTGTCCTGTCCTACTGCCCCTGGAACGTTATGCTCATGTCAGCGTGCTGCTGGAGTGCTAGTTACTCTATGGCTGGCCGCTTTATTTCTTTTCAAAAATAGCCTTTAAAAAGCGGTTACCCTCAGGGATTTAGTGGGTGCTATTTATGAAAAAATCAATTCAACATATCTAAATTTCAAGACTTACCTACAGAACTATAAACTACTTACGAATACTTCGCGCAACCACTCCAAAAAGTCTTATATATTTTTAATACCAGTAAAAAAACTGCGTAGTCATCACCAATTGACCGCATAGCAACAGATCGTTACGTCATCATCTTTATTTCTACGTGACTGAACTAACTAAGGAAGTAGATTAATCACTTAATTACGGCCGAGCCTTTACTTATCATAGATGTAACATCACGCCTCTATTTCCTCGGAAAGGGTGTATTGCACCCACATTTCATTAGGTTCATTAAGTGTTATGAGTCCTACGTGTTTCCGACCGTTTTGCCAGATACTGGACATAGACTGCTTTCTGACTGAAAATTTCAGACCGGAAAATGGAAAAGCGAATGAGTCCAAAAGTATAAAACCTAGGTAAACTTTTACTAAGCCTATGCCTATGCCTAAACCTAACAGTGCGCCTTCCGAAATTAAATTTTAATATGATGGTGTGGTGGCGCATTATATATGTATATTCATGCTTTGCAAGCACATGGATGTGGGTTCTAACCTGGTAGGTATGTATCAATGTGACTTTTTCAATGTCATAATTATGTACTTTATTAATTCATCTAAAACACCACTTAGGTATTAACGATGAAGGGAACCTGGATTTAATGGTATGAAATCGACAACACGTGTTATTTAATGTTCAATCCTTCTGTGTGAGAAGATTCCTTTGCCCTGCAGTGGGACAGTTACAGGCTGGTAAAAAGAATACTGGTAGGTAAATAAAAAGTACTTAGGTACATCCCTTTCTCTGAACTCAAACAAAGAATTCACTACTCTAATACCTACACTATTAAGTGGGTTATTCATCATTATAAAATTCACATCCGTTAGCATACGCACACATTATGATGAAATAACTATAATATATGAAAAGAAAATCAGTTATTGTGTAATTTTGTGAATCATATACATAGACTGGTTGAGACAAGTCTGTTAATATTCACGTAAAGTCCACGCTTCGACACCTGGGTCGGTCAATGAGTCATAGATAAAGAATATTTATTGCTAATAAAAATGATAAAGTTAATAGTAAAAATTATGGCAGTTATGAATTATATAGATACTCGTACCTTCCTATCTCTGGGTAAAACCGAATTTAATCTTTGGAACTGAAGATACACACGGCTACACACCCAGCTATACATAAGGTCCAGTATAAACTGACATCTTGTTGTACGAAGAGACTATACAATGCGAGGTCAGCTCATACTGGTTTTGTATAAGCTTGATGTGAAACCGCGTGTACATGTATTGAAGCATGACTGCATGGTATTACATGTTTGACCCTAACAATGCATTTATGACAACAGCTGTCATTTTTATGTAGGTAGGTAGTTATTAATGTCAGTCGAAGAACAGGTGCAAGGATGCAGGGTTACAAAAAGTTTTTATTTATTCACTTACCTACTTCTGCTAGATTCAGTGATAGCCTAGTGTTATGTATTTGCTTCGTGGTTATGACCGTTTTCCGGCAAGTCTCAGGTTCTCAAAGCACGCACCTCTGATCTGACTTTTCAAAAGTCATGTGCGTATTATAAATTAAATACCACATGCTCCATGCCTCGGAAAGCACTGTAAGCCGTTGGCCCTGGTCGTCATGAAAATCTTTGATAGTAAAGGGAGTCGTACCCTCATAAAATCCTGACAACTGATCTTATTTAAAAAATATCGTATCCCTTTGGATTGCGGTGGTCAATTAGACTGTTAGAAAACTGATATTCAGATGCATTTGGTCCTATCAATTAGTAGCCGACCCCAACAAAGTTTAAGTCAAACTCACATCTTACCCAATTACTATAATTTTAATTGTGTCTTAACATTATCACTGCGAGAAAGTGAAAAGTTTTGTCAATTTCAGAGTTTCGTATAATATTTATTTACATCAATTAATTTTTTACAAGCTTTTATTTAACTTGCAATGTATGTTATATAGGGTGAAATCTTGTAAGCTGAATTAGAACCACTTCCTCTCATCCTATGGAGTTGAATTTTTGCATTTCAGTTCAGTTCCGATGACAATAAATTTTTATGGTAAGCATGACCTGAATCGACATCCAGGATTAGACCTAGATAAAGGAACTCTTCAACTGTCAACAGCACAGAAAAAAAATTTTGCTTATAGGTACCTAGGTAGGTACTTTTAGTTTTAATATTCCAATGTAAAAGCTTGGGTAAGAACGTTGCTTTTATAAAAAGTTATTAACTGAAACTGTTACCTACAACAATGATGAAAACAAAATGTAGTTACCTAATTATTTATCAGCTATTTTAATTATCTTTAGTCAAGCGTGAAGTGTGATTGGGTTTTCCTGTTGGAAAAATTCCAAGGCTTGGCAATGTGCCCGGACGATGTTCATAAACATATCTTCTATAGCAGGGAGTTACCATCGGCGGAAGTGTTTTAGAGATATAACCCAATTAATAAATACCTACTTTCGAAAACGCGAAGTAGTACCCACCTAGTTAATATATTTTGCATTAATTTTTCGTATCATCAACAGCCTGTATTAGTCCACTGCTGAACATAGACCTCTCCCAATGCGTACCACCACTATATTTTGCGTTCATTGGAGGTATTTGCCCACAATCACTACGCTGGGCATACGGGTTGGCGATCGCAATTGCAGATGATTACTGTTACACAGAAGGATGCTGCTGCCCATCCTCAGGATCATTCCTTTTGTTGCTTCTTACGACACCCGCGGGACGAGTAGGGGTGGTTCTACTCTTAGGCTGGATACCACACGTTAACAATTAACGCTTCAGAAACCTATAAACTCTTGCAACACAGCAATGTCGCTGCCATAATTATGCGGGATTATGGTTACTTGGATCATGGATCATGTGCATACAGAAGAACCACATAACTTGAACCACCCAAAATGAACTACATGGAAAACATGACGCAATATTAGAACGACCGATAACAGCCCGTCAAAGATAACTGTTGCTATCGTAGATTGCAGTCAAGTAGTGACTGGTTGGCCTATTTCACAACAGTAACTAACATCACGTCATTTTAACTAAGGTTTACTGAAACCACATGACTAAACCCTTTGTGTTAGTCATCTGGAAGATTTTTAGTTGAGTGAGTATAAATGAGCCACGTGGTTATTGATTATACAAAATTCTTGTTACTACAAGTTTGCCGATGTATATTTTACTCTGAGGAAATAATCAAATGATCCACAGATATTTGTTCCGGGCGTTTAACATTGTATCTAATTAAGTTTTTATTAAAATCCAGTTTTTAATTAATCTTTTAGGTACTATATTGGAATATCGAAATAATACGTATTAAGCGTATCTTTTGTGTCTGGGCCACAGATTAATAAATAGTTACCCTGGGCTTTCGATCGTTTGAGTTCCTTTATCTGGAGCTAATCCTGGATGTCGACTCAGGTCATGCTTATCGTAAAAAAGCATTGCCCTTGAAACTGATACGACATGTCAACTTCGTAGGATAAAAGGAAGTGGTTTTAATTTAGCTTGCAAGATTTGACCTAAACCAATTGATAATCCAATATTGCCAGATAAATAAAAGCTTGTAAAAATAGGGTCCTACTTTTTTGGCTCGTAGGCAAATCCGTAGTCGTTCAAATGTCTTTGTCATATACAATATGCTCCTTTTTTTGTGAGTCGTGATAGCCTAGTGGTGGTGACCGTTGACTGGCAAGTCAGTGGTCTCGAGTTCGAACCCAAGGCGCACATCTCTGACTTTTCGTAAGTTATGTGCGTTTTATAAATTAATTATCACTTACTCCGTGCCTCGGAAAGCACGTAAAGCCGTTCCTGCGCCTGATCTCTCTCCGGTCGTGTCGGATTTCCGTCCCATCGGACTATGAGAGTGAGGGAATAGAGAGTGCACCTGTGTTTGCGCACACACTTGTGCACTATAATATCTCCTGCGTAGTTGGCTATTCTCCGTTGAGATTGGCCGTTGTGACCGAAATTCAGTCAGGAAGATTTATTCCATTTATTTATTTTCTATACTTACATATAAAATACATTTTTAAATATATATAAAAAAAATAAAAATATACATTTAAAAATATAAAATATAGTAGCCCACCGGTATCGGGAACAGGGTCCAACCTACCGGTGGTTAGGGGTCCTGAGAGAGAAACCTCCTCACTATTCGCGCCGTGTCCAGCAATACTGCCTTCTGCGCCAGGCTCCCAATCCAGCTGCCTAACGAGAGCCTCTTCAGATGTTTGTCGAGGCTCTTGGCTATCAAGCCATGGGCCGATATAACTATCGGCACAATGATTGCAGAGTCAATATCCCACATGTCGACAATCTCACGTGCCAAGTCAAGATATTTATTATTATTATTATGCTCCTTTTAATAAACCACCAGTTTTCCTAACTAACCTACAGGCAAAGGAATGGGATCCCTCGTGCATTCTTCACTCACATCACATCTCCAAAGTGTTGTAGTGTCCTTCTCTTATGTTCATTAAAAAAGAATCGACTGTTTGAATTGAAATTCTTACCATTCAACAATGGAGGAATCTCCCTATTCAATGCCGATGCTCAGACTGGCTGTGTTGCACACAACTGTAATAGAAATTGTAATACACATATCATCTTTCCAGCCTTATTATTCCCAAACTTGTGTTGCGGTCGGCTTATCTGGGGGCTTAGCCAAGTTGACTATCTACAATCGCTAACGCTATAGAAAACGAAAGAAATGTATAGGATTTGATTCTATTCGTTTGTTTTGACCACGTGACATAACGATAATCCTATACATTTCTTTCCTTTTCTATAGCTTTAGCGATTGTGGATAGTCAACTTGGCTAAGCCCCCGGACCAGATGCAGCAGAATATGAGTTTTCTGCAGAACGACTGCCTGTGGGGACCCCAGCAACCCAAAAGGATATGATTATCTTAAGTTAGATCAGTTGTCAGGATTTTATGAGGATAGGTACTGACTCTCTAAATCGACTGTCAAAGATCTTCTTTGACAGTCGATTTAGAGCAAAACAAAACACGGAGCAGTTGATAATTAATTTATATTAGGTACCTACGCACTTAACTTACGAAAAGTCGGTAGTGCGTGCCTTGGGTTCAAACCTGAGTCCTCTGCCTAGCCAGTCATTGGGTACCACTAGACCATCATTGCTATAAACAAATAAAATAGAAACACATTATTCTCACAGCCTCTTTTAAAAAAAAAATTGACCCCTTGACATTCTCAAGAAATCTAGAAAAATCGTTTGCATTGTTTTAACATTCTAGAAAATTTCTCTTTTATACCAGCATAGCAACATGGAGTACCGAATAATGGACACAATCATGATGCAGCCTCATTCGACGGTTGTTACAAAACATCCGATTCTCAGAACAAGTGTTTAGTAAATTTTGTGACGACGAGACGATCGTACTTGCATTTCTGAGTAAAACCTCGTATTGTTGCTAAGCCGATGTTAAATTAAATTTTTCTCGCTTTTAGACATTGCCCGATCGGCCGTGAAGACAATAGTTTTTAATTGTATCTGCAAAATGACAACTCAGAGGGTTAAAATGGTTTGAATTAAGAATAAAATATATAAACCGCGAAAAATAATTTTATAAACAAATTCGAATAAAGTATCCTCATATCCTAACTGGATCAGGGGCAATATCGACGTTTTTCATGCTCGCCGAGGTACGGAGCGATTTGTTTAGTTGTTGTCCATGAATAAAAACACGTAGTACTCTACTTACCTTACTCTTCAACTTCAATTTTGCTTTCAAACTTGAGATCATACCACTTGCCAGTCATACATTTTGTAAATATTTTAACTAAGATACTTACCGACTAGTTAATAACTTAGTGTCAAATTCAAGCAATTGATCCAATGTGGCTATTGTTAAGAATATAATATGTTATGTTATATGACAGATACTGATCTAGACTTGGAACTAACTTCTAGCGCCCTGGTCCTATGTTACTTGGGGTTCGGCGCAAATTGTCTTCTTCCATTCTCCTCTATCAGCAGTCATCTAAGCACAAACTCATTTTCTCTCTCCTTTCATTATATCCTCTCCCCTGCATCCATCAATCAACACTTGTCTCATAATAATAATCATCGCACTCACTCACTCAATTTTCACTCCAGTCACCTAGGGGCCGGTGGGGCTAAGTAAGAGAAGTCATAAGCGTGCGAAGTTAGATGTTCGCAGTAGCACGTAGTAGCTCCCTGATGAAGGCAGTCCAACGATTATAAAGATTACAAAGAAACAGTAGGTATAAATTATATGATTTGAAGTCCAAAACGTATAAATACTTCTTGACGCAAATATGACACAAATTTTCATTACAACAAAATAAAAAAGTGCCTCGGGGTAATTACGATATACGGGGATATTCCGAACAAATTCACGCCCTATTTTTTTGTTCTGGCTACATTTATCTAGACGCATCGCTAGATGGCGTTTGATTAAAAAAAGAAGACTTATTGAAACAAATTAAGTTAAAATGTTAAACTTGAGCTAAGCTGCCATAAAGTTTTTAGATAGTTTTTAATTCGAAGAAAACTTACCATTTTGTCAATGTTAGCGCTAATCAGATTACCGCGAACTTCAACTCAACGTCTTTTAAAATAGTGGTTTAATTACAATAAAACAAGCAGATAAACTTTGTGTTACAAATCTGGAAAGGTTTCTGCAAGGAAATGTTAGATAAAACAGCGATAATGAATTAAAATCAAGGTTTAGGATAAAACAACTCTATATGTATAAGCATTTTCCTTTATGTCAGCATTTAGAGATAGCTAATTTATAGTACGTTATTATTATGAATCGCAAGTATTTCCAGATCGATACGATTTGGAGACCTTCAGAACCAAGCCGGCACAATCGAGGTAGTGCCACCTTCTCACAGAATATCAGAGTGAAGTACCGTGTTTCAAGCAGTCAGTGAAGAGAACCGAAGGCCATTATCCTCTTCCCTCTCTTTAATAATTCTTCTTTCTTAAACTTTCCTCCCCTCCCATAACCTGCATGTTTACCAATTACCATGCAATAGGTAAAGTTCGTTGGTCATGTATATTCTGCAGGACTTCATCATTAGTGACCTGGTCCACCTTAACGCCCCTAAGCCGTAGTACGGACCGTATGCCCACATTTTATAAACCTCTTTATACATATTAAACCAGCGCCGGGTGTTACCACGCCCTGCATATGCTGAGATGGTAACCGTTTTGATGTGGTCGTGTTGGTGGCACTTTCTTTATCTGTCCTTTTTTTTTTTTTTTTTTTTTGTTTCTTGTTATTTCCTCTTGTCTGTGTTTTTTATTTTATATTTATTATAAGTTAATGTAAGTGTCATCAGCTTGTATCGCGTCAAATAAATGTATTTTCTTTCTTTCTTTCTTTCTTTCTTTCATATTGATGATAAAAAATATTCTGCAATTTTTCTTTTGCTTTGTATATTCTATTGTTTAATAAATCCTGTCGTCAGTAAACGTCATTGAAAGCATCTATCAGTTTTACGTCAGTTCTGATATCAATAAAAAAGTGTTATTATACAAACAGGCACGTATTACCACTAGATAATTTACGTAAGAAAATATTAAATGAAAATTGTCTTCGTAACTGTCTGAATGATAACAAATAACAAGAACTTACTTGTATTTCGTTTATAGGATTTAGAGGTATGGAGTTTTTGATTGAGGTTCGTAAAAAAAAGGAGGATCAATGGTCAGTGGATTGATGAATTGACTCGTACTTACTATACGTTCCAAAAAGGTATAATTTACCGCCATTTTGTTAAAAACATGGAATTATATTTAAAACCAATAAAAAATTTAATAGATTTTGTATTATTAAGACTTAGTTAAATGTTGTAGAAATAAATAGTATATTTGCTTATTATCCTACTTCAAATCTCTTCTTATTTTAAACGCAAAGTAATCTAATTTCAGCAAGCATTTTCAAAGTATTCCAATGCAGGGAGTACTTTTGTGGAGCTTACGTAACTTTTTTATTTGGAGAGAAGATACCTATGAACCTTAGGAAAATAGCAGATTATGTCGTAGACTCATTTGCTCAGTTGATTGAAATATACTTAAAATAAAGATTTGTGTAAGTTAGTTTCGTAAGATATTAATTTTAGTTTTTATTACTACTTTCAATGTTGTCAGATGCCAATATTTGGCCTACTTTTTATTTTTATTTATAATTTTTAGGCTCCTTACTTTAAATGGTTTTTTTATTTATTTTTTTCTAATTATCACTACTGCCTATTCGTCTAGCAATTATAAGCGTGAAGTTTATCTATATAACATTTACACTTGAGTTACGCCATGTAAGCCACTTTCCATTTCTCTAGGCAGGCTTCTAGACTGATATAAAACAAGTCAGACAGGATACTTTCTAGGCAAAACTTGCTAGGTCATGCCTGTTAGCATTAGTGGCTAGTCTAGGTCTAAGTACGGTTAAGTCCCAATGGTACAATTGATGAGAATTAAGTCGAAGTGTTTGGGGTTTGTTGACTAAAATGTTTGTGGCCGTCAGAGATTTGAGGCAAGATATTATAATATTATTATATAGATACTATATTCGAGTACAAATATACTATCATAATTTATAAATAGGTTCGAGTACTATTGTTATATTTTGCCATTGTATTTAATTTCTCTTTAATATCAATGGTTACTGCTTCACTGCTACTGGTACTGTCAGCCCATAGCATCCTACTACTGGGCAAAGGCTCTCCCTCTGATTTCCACGTATTTCGTTCCAGATCTTGTGTGGACCAGTCCCTATTGGTTCTGGCCAATTCATCCCGTCATCTTATTCGTGATTTACCGCGACGTCATCTTGCTGCTTTACTACTTAATAAGATACCCTTTACTAGGAACGCCATCTTTAATTCAAATTAAATATTTCCGCAAAACCTTACCAAAACTATTTCATCTGAGTAATATGTCAGAGCCAAACTTCGGGCAACCATTGGCAGGAATTCCTCCAGTTACGACGCCATCTTGCCAAGTATTGCACCATCATCCAGCGATGAGTAGGTATTGAAGGGTCTGCTACCTTCGGGGGAGCGACAGACGAGCGTGGAGAAAGTTGCGGTTTTGTGGTTTTTGTTATTGAGCACAATGCCTTGCTAACAATTACAATAGCTGACAGAACATCGTTTGATGGTGAACTCTTTTAGCTGTCAATTTGTGGATACAATGGAAAACTATCATTTTTGTTTCCAAGTCAAAAGTTTTTGCCTAACCCATCACGTAATAATTGAAAGTTTACTCTGTGCCTTAGAATCCTATAGCTTAGAATCTTCAATTCCATTTTGAGGATATGAAATTTCGTTTGTCCAAATTTCATTACCTTACCCGACTAATTTGCATTCGGTGTGAATTGAAATAAACTAACTGTGCCCTGTTAGAAACCTGTAACAGAAACCGCTCGTCTGCACAGATTTATACAACAATCACACAAATGATTTGAGAATTTACGAGTGTGCGCAGGTGGCACCGCCCTGGTTTTATTGCGAGACTGGAGCACCCTGTATATCATATACTAGTAATATACAACCTGTTTGTGACGTTGACTTATATACCAGTATACTGAAATTGGAATTATTATATACCAGCTGAGGCATTTGTAGCTTTATTAAAACCGCGACTTTGTTTTCGTGCATTTTGGATTATTCCATATTACTCAGGAATGCTGTAGCTGCCTGTTGAAAGAATTTTCAAAATTGGTTCAGTAGTTCTAGCAATAACTCCCTACAAAAAAAAAATCTTAATTATTTCATGACATTTTTTGATGATATGAGATACTTGAGAAATATCCCATGGATTTGTAAGGACAATATGATTATCAAGAGTCTATTCAATCGTTAAAACAGACCCCAACAGAGAATCGACCCAGTCAACACATTCGATGGTCCATCTAATGTGATTTATTGGCCATAGTTCATGCGAGGGGAACCCCCCAAATGTTACTATATCATAGTTAATGGTTCCGCGGTGACATTTCGTTATAAATTGTCATCACTTATAATTTTTTCTGTGTAAACAAATATAAAAATCAATAGTTTACAACAATACCTATCTGCAAAATACTTATTGATGATTTAAGAATAGATTATCATGGGTTCGATTTCCTGGCCGGCCAAAAGTACGAGACGCAGTCAGAGTAGTAGTAGGTACCTACAGAGTCTAGAACTATGCCCAAAACATTTATGTAATAGCAGGCAAAATGTAGGTGCTATACAACCCAGCCTAATACTTTATGAAAAAACAAACTAAGAAACATCACTGTCGCATAATTTTCCTCTTTTGTTGTAAACTGGAAGAGACAGACCCTATTATTTTCAGAGGAGACTCATGTTTTAGACTGGGGAAGTAATGACCGTCCATTTTACCCCAATGTTATGGTAGGGCTACAATATCAGACACTACTTCTACTTCTTGATTTACTGTATAGATTTATTACTGTTTTTTTACAGGTATATTAGGAAGGTGGGGTAAAATGGAACAACTGCTAAAGAACTACGGTAGACTTCTGGTAATAGCTCTAGTCGCATCATTATCTTTCCTCTCGCACATCTCATTTTATGAATACCTACGCCACAATTGTAAATGGGGTATATTCATAACAGCACATTAAGTCTGTGTTTAATTAACATGAACTTTACGAGTGCGAGAGTTAACGGGAGATCTCGTAAAATGTACCCCAGATGAAGTATCACAGCTGAATAGAAATAGCAGAAGGATTACTCTGGGAATGTCGCGGTGGCTAATTGATTCCTTACACAAGGGCGAGATTATTGGAAGTTAGATTTTCATGTTTCTAAGTAGTCTTAGTGCGGTCTGTAATCCTCGCGTTGGGAGTCGTGGTTTCGATTCCAGCACGAAAAACAAATTAATGTTTTTAATAATTTCAATATTTTTTTTTAAATGTATTGGTAAGAAAATAAATACACAGAGAAATTAAATTACCTATTTCACATAATTCATGTGTATTGAAATTTCAAGTCGAATTTCTACTTACTATTCCACTGATTATGATAGTGTAATAATTATAAATTATATGACTGCTGACCAATTAATATATTGGTTAGGTAAATAGTGAATTATACATATACAGAAAACTGATAAAATCTGTTGCACCAATTCTCTTTTCAGACACAGCAATAAGGAAGCCGCTGTTTTGATAGGAAGTTCATCACAAACTCCAGCAGCAATCAAATTCCTGCTGCTTAACACCGACCGGACAATTGCCGCCAACCGACTGTGTCGTCTTCAGGCACATCTTTTTCAGGCGCAGCACGGCTGTCACAAGCACGGAGCCATAAATAATAATAATAAATAAATCAGCCTGTAACTGTCCCAATATAGGGCGAAGGCCTCTTCTCATGCACGGAGCAAGTGATAAAAATTTATAATACGCACACAACTTACAAAAAGTTCGGAAGCCTTGGGTTCGAACTTGACACCAAATATTTACATGACGAAATATCTAACAATTTTTTTTTCTTTGTTAAGGACTAGGATGCTTGTGAACCTTCTGTTTCCCTTACACCATGGGATAAGGAAGTAATACCCATCTTAAGATAAGTAACCCCAAATTTCGGGGATAAGACTTATTGCGTTTAGTATCGCGATGAGTTATAGCCTTAAAGGCTATATAGCCGTTACGTCTTCCGTAGTTAGTAAACGAGTGTTCCTGTATAATCATTTGGTGGGTTATGGTGGAGATGGATATAGGATTAAGGGTTATCACTGAAATGGAGAAAACTGCGTAATGAAGGGATGAAAGTATTTTGAAGCGGTTCGAAGGAAGTTTGTGAATTAGTTTTAAAATTGGAGAAGCTTCTGGAGGTTTGTGAAATTTTTTTCAGACATTTCGTAAGTTTCACGTGCGAATTATAAATGAATTATCACTAGCTCCGTGCCTTGGGGAGAATGTAAAATGTTGGTCCTGCGTCCGACCTCTCAGATCGTGTCGTATTGTCGACCCATCGGATTATGAAAGTCAAGGAATAGAGAGAGCACCTGTGTTTGCGCACACACGCTCTGCACTATAATATCTCCTGCATGACCTGCACAGATGGCAAATCTCC
Organism: Protodeltote pygarga; assembly: GCA_936450705.2. Lineage (NCBI taxonomy): Eukaryota > Metazoa > Arthropoda > Insecta > Lepidoptera > Noctuidae > Protodeltote > Protodeltote pygarga. The sequence goes on along the minus strand of OW388264.2, from coordinate 398,207 downwards.
GCTGAGATTGGCCAAGAGATTTAATTTAATTATTTTCCATCCAATTCTCTTCTCGCTTTGCCGGTGGAAAAGCACTTTTACTTAGGGAAATAAAGCTTTCATATATTAATTAAATAACTAACGAAATAGCAGCTATTATTAGAAATATTCCAGTATTTTTTAGAGTATTTTTAAAAATATTAGTGCAGATATCTACCAGATCACTCACAATACTAAATACACTTCCTTACTATATTATTATCATTAAAATCATTGAAATGACAGCTAACAGATCAAAGTTCACAACCCCGTCTAGACAGTTACAATAAAGTGCATTGTTAACTAAAATATCGCTACACATCGCTCACGAACAAATGGTGTATTGTCACGCACACATATACAAACATGCACGTGCATGTTAGTCATGCGCATACGCTTATTGTGGTGCAACATAATTATCTGAAGGCACCGCTCTGTCTGGCGATTCTGTGATAGTAGACGAGACGACAATATTATGTCAGGCATTTTAGAAGGTAAGCCATATAAATAACGTTTAGACTAATCTTCGCCTGGGATGAACGCCTCGCAATGAATTGCCTATTTATTTCTATCTCGTTCTATCGGGAATTTTTGACATAATGTTTGTACACTATTTTTTTCATGGCCGATTGGACTTCTTCTTAGGTCAACCATTTACCTATGTGACTGTTTAACGTGCCTTCCAAAGCAATCTACGCTCTATAATGAAGAGAACTGAGGCGCGCGGAAAACTGTGACTTTTAATCGCATTTCTAATTTATTGAAATCTAAATAATCACCGATTCTTCCTCATCGCATGTTGGTGAACCACCTATTGCCATTATTTAAACCGGCTGTAGGCCTCCGACATGATTAAATATAAAGGAGGATAAAAAATATGGAGAAAAGTTTTAACCTATGTCAAAATTGCCTATCTACACACATCCGTGCCACAACTTTGCCTGTCTAAATTGAGTTACAACTTACAAGCGTATAGCTGTTTCTGTCACTCGCTATTATTCATCCTAATTGGCATTCGTACGGCACTAGCCGTGGTTTAAGGCCTAAGAATAGAACCACCCCTACTCATCTCACGTGTATCATACGAAACGACTTTAGGGAAAGATCCGGAGGATGCTACTGCAATCGCAAACTATTTGCCCAGCGTGGCGATTATGGGCAAATACCTCCAATTAACGTATAATAGTGACACGCATTGGGAGAGGCCTATGTTCAGCAGTGGACGAATACAGGCTGATAATGATGATGATAAATGATTGGCATCCCACTTACTCAGTAGAAAGTCTATCACAGGCAAAGTTAAAGCGCCTGTATTGTATCCCGTGTGTTCGTAACAAACATCATGATATCAAAGTGATTCAGATGTAACGGTTATCGATATAAATAATATCAACAATCAAACCTTGGACCATTTGGTAAAAGAAAGTGTTTATCAATTTTATCGCGACCTTTTTAAATATTCAGAACTGGGTTTTAATGAAATTTTATCTAGATTTTGATAAAATTGTGTCCACGTAAAGTACTTGACTTTTAGTGATTATATTGTTGATGTGACATTGTTATGACAAGCAAAGCTTTGTAACCATGTTATAAGAGGTGGGGGACGTATGGCTACCAAGGCACCATTTCTAGTGCTATGGTTGCTGGAGGTGAAGAAGCCATGAAGTAAGTAATTTTCATTAAAACAACATTAGGGCGAAGTGGAAGCGAAAAACCCGAAAAGCAGACCCGACTATCATGTGGGAATAATAATTGCACAGGAGAGAGAGAAAGAGAGGGCTAGCACTCAACAAATTTCCATACAGATTAAGGATAGCACTGAAAAGGTGGTAGCTAACTAGTTACCTACCTACTGCCTGACAAAAAATCAAATTTATTTGTCATCATCATTTCAGCCGGAAGATGCCCATTGCTGGGCATAGGCTTCCCCCAAGGTTTTCTATACATTTGTCATTCACAGATATAATAATAGGTTCCTAAATAAATACGTTGAAGTGCGGTCTGTTTTTAAAACAGAGCGCAAGCGCAAATGGAGCAATATCGTAAGAAAAAGGAACATGGGAAGAGATGGTCACGACTCAACCCTCAGGTCAGGGTCCCGAGTGCGAGATATTTTACCTATTCGATCGCGTTAACGTTAACTTCGATTTGTCGATGGAAATGGCGCCATCTAGTAGCAATAATGAGAAATAAAAATTTGGATTTAAAGACGCACGTGATTTGTTGTTTCAAATTCATCATCATCATCAATTCGAGAGCTACGTTCTTGCCGATGTAGCTTCTTATCAAGAGTCAATTCCTTGACCTCTTTAGACGTCAAATTAAAAAAAATATAATTACCTATATCAATTTATTCGAAACATTTTGTGTACCTACTCAGCGAGGAACACGCCTCAGGAAGAAAAATATAACCATTATTATTAATAACTATAACTAGATATCATTTAAAATTTTAAACGGTCACATGTTAATTTTAATACCTATTATTATGACTCATAGTATTTTAAATACTTTCGCCAACTGTGATAGTAGATATGACTCAACTTGGAATAGGTATGTTGCTGATTTTACATTAGTAGACAATAAACCATCGCTACCCGTCGTTTTGATTAAATTATAGCTGACGTCACGATAGGTACCATGTGTAGGCAACTGGCTAAGTGACGTGGGTTCGATACCAACGAGTGGAATCCATTTTTTTCAGTCCAGGTTTTTATGCAAGAAAAGTATTAGGTAATGCTTTACTTGATATCGTTTATAAAAGCCGTGAAATTAAAAAATATTAATTACCTAGGTATATCTTTTTCAATGTCATATGTACTTTCTTAGTTAATCTAAGACACTACTGACTAACGGTGAAGAAAACATCGTAAGGAAACCTGGAGTTAATAGTCTGAAATCGCCAACACGCAGTGAGCTAGCGTGGTGATTAGCTCGATCCTGCTCTGTATGAAAAGAGGCCTTTTCCTTGCAGTGGGATAGTTACAGGCTGGTTTATTTATTTATTGAAGTCTGATTAAATACGTAAACATTATAAAAAGTATTAATTTATGCATACTATAGAACACTAAAATTCTGTTTTATTTTTGTAGAAAGAAGAAATAAATTACGAGCGGGATTTTAACTCGAGACCTTTTCAGTTATACCTACTAAGTTTTAGTTTTTAATAAGTTTTCTATTAATATTAATATTTATTTATAGGTCAATAATTTATCAACACATGTCCACTTAGCATTACCTAGCTCAAAAGCTCATCAATATTACCTACTTACTTCAGTATCAAAATATACTAAATGCTGAAAGTTGCGCATATATTATATTATTTAATATTACGAAATAGGTAACACATTAATAACCATACATTTCATGAATATTAGAGGGTATAAGGAAATCAATACACAACATAATTCGAATAACCAGAAATTAATTATGAGTAATTCCACTAAAATTGCACGTTCGACCAAATTAGGTTTATTCGTTTATGGTATTAATGAAGCAAATACTCCTAATTATTACGAATTGCGGCAGGAAACAGCCAACAGGATACTTTACCGTGGTGAAAATACCTCTGCCTCTCCGTTTAGGGAGATATAGATAGGTGTAGTATATTACCTACGAGCTTAGTAAACACCTACTTTCTGTTGCTAATGGTCTATTTCACAGTTTACCTTAGGTCCTGTTACCTACCTTACCTAACAGAAAATTTCATACACATTCTGTTCCATTGTTTAATTTACCTAGTAGGCAATGCTTGTTAGTTAACTGTGAGCGCCTAAATCTCTTGCGCACGCGCCCTTAACTATCTCTATTTCTAAAAAGTATATAGGAATAAAAGTATATTACTGTTAAATAACATGAAGTCGAATATACCTAGGAACATACGCAGGGTAGGAAAAGCGCGGCGGCAGAATCTGCTGAGACCCTTAAAAGGCACAAATATACCAGTACCCTAGATAGTGGTTATTTCTTTGTACCTTTTGGGGTCGAGACGCTGGGACCGTGAGGACCGGGGGCCCGGAACACTTACAAAGACCTATCGTGGCGTCTGGTCGAGGGAACTCGTGACCAAAATGCTGGTCTGTACCTGGCCCAAAGGCTGAGTATAGCTATTCAGCGAGGTAATGCGGCCAGCATTTTGGGAACGTTGCCTACTGGTCTGGTCTTTTAGATTAAGGTTTTATTTTTCTTTATTTATTTATTTTTATGGTATTATATTACTTTAAATAGATAGTTTTGTTTAGTTTTGCTTAATATTTGTAATATATTTAATGAAATAAAGAATTTCTTAACCTAAAATGATTATGATGATTTGCTTGTTGGGAAAAATCTCAGCTTGTATTTCGTCACCCGGAAAATATATAAACCTACAAATTAATTTTCCCTGACCGACATAATAACAGGAGATAGGTATTCTTGCATCATGCATTCGTCACCAATATGGTGCGATGTGACGTCACAGCGTAAGCGCATGACAAATGGTGCCTCTCTGTCTGCGCGGTCTAAAGATGTTGTTATTTCCTTATAGGTAGGTATTGACTTGTTTTGTAGTACCTAATAAGATAAGATAACTATGGCATATCTGTGGCTTATGTAGCTGGATTATAATTCAATGACAGGTAGGTAGCAAGGTATCTACCTATTCAGCAAACTTTTTTTTTAAATCGGTAAATAACATTCACTTATTATTCAAATCGGTAGAGTACGTATTAATGTCGTCCTGACCGAATTTCGGTCACAGCGACCAATTTCAACAGAGGCCATCGACGCAGGGCATACCTTATAGCCACAAGTATGTGCGCAAACACATGTATACTTTATTCTTTCATTGTCATAATCCGATGGGACGGTAATCCGACGCGCCCGGTTACATTTCAGGCGCAGGACCAACGGCTTTACGTTCATTCTGAGGCATCGTGCATTCGTGCCTTATACATGTAGGTACAACCTGGTGACAGAGTTTAAAGATCCCTTAGGCCTCTGACATGGCTTTACGCACTGTAGAATAATCTCTCAAGTGTGTTAGTTTCCTCAGGATGTTTTCTCTTACCATTTTAGCAAGTGATAATTAATTTATATTACGCACATAACTTACGAAAAGTCAATGTTTAGTCTTGGGTTCGAACTTCTTTTCAATATCTTTGGATTTCAACCTGAGATCTCTGACTTGCCAGCCAACGGTCATACCACTAGGTCATATCACTGTTCTAAACACAGTATTACCATAAGTAATCATGTAGGTATGGATGTTTTGTAAAAAAGGAAGAGGTTATCAATTTGATGCGCATTTTTTGGTTTATACTCCGTGATTGGGCTGATTTGAGTACTTAATTATTTTTTACCTAAATTAATTCTTTATTGACACTAAAACATAATTTAAAAAATATGTTAGGGTCGCTAACCCAACGTACTAAATTTGTAAAACTGTGCCGGATGTTAATTACTAATAAGAAAATAACAAAATTTAACCGACTATCAATAAAATATGCTAGAAATAACACAAAAACGAAGTCAAATAAACGTTGCAAACGCATTTCGTGCGAACTGACCAATAACCCCAATAAGTAATGAAGCTAATATCAAGTGGCTTCCTTTCCAGATAAGTAAGAATCCTGACTTAGCACCGACTCAGGACTCCAAAACAATTGTAGTTTTGAGCTTGAGTATAAGAGTATAAGCTGTAAAGCTCTACTACTACTAAGCTGTGCCTCTAGTACAGAGGTCCCCAAACTTTTTAGTCTCGTAGATAGGCGAGGAGATTAGGCGTATTTTGTTTTGTGTAGACCTTCAAGTTTTGGGGCTCAGACGGAAAAACTGGCCCACGGACGGAAATTACCGCTCCTCTCTTCGCCATTTTTGATGATATTATTAAATACCTAAATAGAATCCTTTCTTGTAGACGTCCATTTAGTGCATGAGATGATGAACTCTCAATTTTTTTATCTACGTCGACCCCTTGCAGTTCGGTATCGACCCCTAGGGGTCAATATAGACCACTTTCAAAATCACTGCTCTAGTCCTTTGTACAAGGGATGAGTATATACAATATAGCCATCTGAGATGGTTGAATGTAGAATAAGAATTTCGATAGCATGGGCAGGGTTGCAAATAGCTCAGTTGAAGGAGCGGCTGGGGGCTGTACCCGGTAGGTCGTGGGTTAACATCCTGCTCGTAATCGATTATTTTTCTTCAAATATTTTGAACTTTAGTGTTTATGTCACATCCATAAATACATTATAAAAATGTTTATGTATTTAAACGCATTCGAATTAGGAACCTCCATCTTTTAAAAGTCGGTTAATAATTAATAAGTATTAAAACTACAGTCTAGCAAAGATTCAATGTATGTCAGTATAATCTTCGAATATTATTATGTACTTATATAAATAAACTGTCGCACGGTGTTATCAGCGACTCTATCTGACAAATAGCATCGTACGACACTGTATGCGGTAGATAACGGAGAAACCGTGTCATTGTTCCTGCTACAATAGTATGCCAAGTGACGTCATAGCCTTCTTGTATCCCTATAATCATGATAGGAAACTAGGTATTACCATTCAAGCAGCAGACACGAGGATGCGAGGGTGCGAGACACAATGAAATAAAATTATTTTTAGAGGAAAAATCTGCTGCAAAAAGGATTTGAACCTACAACCTCCTGTTTGAATGTAATTAGGAAGGGTAAGGAACACTTATCGTCATTGAATTGCCGAACCTTGCGTTGTCGATTGAATGAAAATCATCATTATCTCGATAGATGGCGCTGAATTCATCCCAAGAAGTAGTCAAAATAGAAGAAATTTCGACACAACGAGCCATGATTGCGGATAGCTCGTTTGACAGAGCGACTATAGTGTATTTAACCAGGTTCAATTCCTGCTTTCGTCCTTTTCTTTAAAACTGACAATTTTCAATTTTGTCGAATCAATTTTATACCATCTGTTGTTTAAAATATGAAAGCGGCTTAGAACTGCCTCGTTGGTCTCGTGGTAGCTAGCGCCACTGCTGAGCACGACGACGTCCTGGGTTCGATCTCCGGGTCGAGAAAAGTAGTATTGGGTTTTTCCATTAGGAAAACCTCAGTAGCAGCACGGACTCTGTGCCCGGTTCATGATAATAATCTCGCCCCCTATAACATAGGACTTATAACATAGCAGACGAAACGTGGGTGTACTGCATACCTATCTCAACAACTCCCATCCATATCAGTTGTTTTTTTTTAAATTTCTTATTAAATTATTATATTTAATAAGTTACATGTGCACATGCACATGTAAAAAATTTACAAAAATATTACAAAATTTTATAAATTTTAATAGGTTAGTAATATTCAAATGAAGATTAATGTTTGTATGGATCGCACTCGGGGAAAATTGCTCTTTAAAAAAAATTAAGGTGTGAAGTTATTTATGCGGGTGCGTACATATTCGTACAATTACCTAGCCCACAGACGCCCACAGTTACTTCGACTGTTATCAAAAATTCGTTACTATTTTCGTCCTCATTTATCGTTAATTCAAAGTAGTATAGATAGATGTTAATTTAAAGCCACGCGCTCATACTCATCGACCTACATCGGTACATGTATTTGTGTAGATAATATTTATTTACGTACTGAACCTAGAATATAAATAAGTGGTTCTATCTATAGATACACGTTACTTAATGGCTTCACAGAAATCTTTTTTAAATAGACTAAGTTAATTGAGTTTTTATGTATAATGCTTCAAAATGATTAAGAAATTTATTCAGTTATCTGATTTGGTCGGTAAACCACGAATCACAGGCCCGGGTGCGTCTCTTCGGCCCCTTGGGTACGTCTCTTTCGCCCCATGAGTGTGGCACTTTGGCCCCTTAGGTACAACTCTTTGGCCCCATGAGTGCGTCTCTTTGGCCCCATGAGTGCGTCTCTTTGGTCCCATGAGTGTGGCACTTAGGCTCCTTAGGTGCCACGAATTAGTTTCTGTGCCGTGAGCTTCTAAATTCACAAACACAAACTTAGACAAATATCCGTCTGTTTTTCTTTCTAATTTTTTTTAAATAGTTTGAGTCTTTTAAGGCCTGTATTACAGGTTATTGCTAAGTTCCTGTTACCTTTACAGAAAATTTCATACAAATTCTGTTCCATTTTTAAATTTGCCTGCTAGTTAGAGCCTATCTGTAGGCTGTCAAACTGAGCCTAAACTTCTATCCTATCCTTGATGAGCAACCCGTTGTCGTAGTCTGAGATTAGCCTTGGTTTTATACCCCATTGAAGATATATCTCAAGCGTGCTACTACTAGTTCGTTTCTACGCGATCCGGATGCCTTAACTCGCAAAAACAACATAATATGACGTGGACGTGAATTGATTTATGCTGTTACTAACAGAAATCAATATATAAAGTACCTAAAGATAAAAGTATTTATTAAAGACATCTCTTTAGATAAATAACGTTATTATGATAAATAACCGGTTCCAATCAGTTATTTATCGGCCACAAACCAGATATGGAGCAACGAGGACTGTGCCAACGAAAACATTAATAATTATGTTTTTTAATCTTTTTTTTTAAGTAAGTTATCAACTGTATTCTAGAGATAAGCGATGCTTATTAATTTTATATAAATATTATAGTTCATGTCGGTGTCATGGTAAAGTATTGTTTACGGACCTGTTTTGCAAGCACGTGGATAGGGGTTCGAATCTGGCATGTAACAATGTGGCTTTTTTAATGTCATATCTACTTTCTTCTTTAATTTAAGACACCACTGACTAACGGTGAAGGAAAACATCGTAAGGAAACCTGGACTTAATAGTCTGAAATCGCCAACACGCAGTGAGCTGGCGTGGTGATTAATGCTCAATCCTTCTATCAGAAGAGGCCTATGCCCTAAATTGGGACAGTAGCAGTAGCAGCCTGTAGCTAATTTATTTATTTATTATAGTTCATGTCAGAATCATGGTAAAGCCTTAGACTAATAACAATTTAATGGGTAAAGCATTGTTTACGGACCCGCTTCGTAAACACGTGGTTATAGATTCGAACCAATGTGATTTTTTCAATGTCATAATTCTACTTTCTTTCTTAGTTAATCTAAGACACCATTGACTAACGGTGAAGAAAAACATCGCAAGAAAACAGTCTGGAACCTTCATTCACCTCTTTTAAATGTCTTTTTAAAATTGTTTACAATAAAACTTATTCATGTAATAGGTACACTGTAATTAATGAGTGTAGTTAATGAGTTTATAACTAAAAGTATCGATTCGTTATACTTTTAATTAGTTCCATTCATGGTCGTCTTGATAAATATATGAATAATACAAGTAGGTACTAACATATCAAGTAAACAAGTATACTTAGTAACTATTTCTGGTCTCAAGAATTTGTAAATAGAAAAAAAAAACAATTAATAAACCAGCCTGTAACTGTCCCACTGCAGGGCAAAGGCCTCTTCTCATACCAGAGAAGGATCGAGCATTAAGTTTAATTTTATTGGTGAGGTTGGTATTATATTTCTGAGTATCAAAATATACATTGTATTTGTATATAATCTTTGTAGACTAGCGATATTTATTTATTACTACAAATAAAAAGAAACCCAGAAAAATATACAGAAAAACCTTAATTTCTCTTTAGCTAAAGAGCACTCTCGATCAAAAAAACTAAATCAAAATCGGTTCTTCCATTTGTGAGCTACGATGCCACAGAAGACACACTGACACGTCAATATTTTTAACACTCCTATTTTTGCGTCGGGGGTTAAAAAGACAAAAAAAAATGTTTTTATTTAATAAGAAAATGTAAGAATGGTTTTTTTTGTACCTATATTTTTTGTAATTACAATATCTACTCATCTGATTTTAAAAATTCATTCTTAAAATAAGTTACATTACCCGCAAATAAGATAGGCTGCTTTATTTTTAATTAAAAAACCATACGAAAATTGCAATAATTGTAACCCATGGTATCCAAAACTTAAGGAATAGGTAATACCTATTACCTACCTATTGTCTCAAACTTTTGCGAACGTTTAAAACATAATGCAACAACCTAGAAATCAGTTAAAAAAGGATGTTTCGTTAACTTAAGGAACAGACAAACATATAATTTTAAGGAATATACAGGAGAATTCAATTAAAGTTGCGAAGATGCCTTCCTAAGCATCTTTGAAGCCACTTTGCTGTTTCTGCATTTCTATAAATAGTCGGCGGAACTACAAAAACATTATCCCATGGTGTTTGGGAGATTCCCGGACGGAAGGCCGCCGTAAAATTCCTGGAATTATGTACGCCGTTACCATGGGCCCCTTTACAAAATACTCCAAACAGCTGATCTAGGGGAAAAAAAACAACGTCAGCTGTTCATAGGACTATTCACAAAGAAACTTGCAGTGTGTTACGAATCATTATAAAGTGGAATATTCTTAACTAAATAACTAGGTAATAAGGATTATTTTTGCTATGTAGGGTAAACTCTGAGCTCTGAGAACTTTTTAATAATCATTGGAACTAAAACAGTCGAAGTTGCAATCTGCGTAATTTAAAAATATAAGTTCTTATAACGAAATACTTATTAAGTAATTAATATTTTACATAATGAAGCAACTTTTAAACAGATTACTCGCGTACCTATACTTATTTTATTTTCAAAACAACTGACGTTTCGAGTGAACGCCTGTGTGTGTGTCTGCCTGCGACCGTCTGAGTGCTGTAAAGCATCCGTTCCGAAAGTTTGAGACTAAAATTAATATTTCTTTAACGCAATTGTGATTTTTAAACACAAACATATTCGCATATAGCTAAAAATCCTGTCCACGCCTCAAAATACCAACATAACAAAATAAAAACATTACCCGTTATAATACCACGCTAAAGTACCACGACTGGGTGACGTTACGCGCGGATCACGACGGCGTCAGTAAGGCGTGGTCACGCCGAGCGAATAGACGGGCAAGTCACGCGCGCGCAGCTTGAGTTCCCCCTCCCGTGCTTCACCTCACCACGCGCCCTGCGCCGCGCATCGCGCGCGTACTACACCATGCGTGGGAGCACGAACAAATCGCTTGAAATCACACAAAACTCAATACTTCGAATCAGTGACAAGAAAACCTTACAACTTATACGAGAATATAAAAAGGAAGAATGTTTGTGGAACTCCAACCTTCATGACTACCCGAACAGAGAGAAAAGGATTGCGGCCGCGGACAAAATAGCAGGAATACTTAACATACCCAACTTTGACGGGAAACATGTCATGATTAAGTTCAAGAACTTGAGGAATTCTTACTCGCAGGAGATGAAGAAGATTGCGCAGAGTGTGACTGCGTTAGAAGCTGGGATCGTGACTGAGTTGTACAGGCCCAAAGTGCAGTGGTTCTCTCTCATCGACTCCTTCATCCGTCCACACTTGCAGACGTCCCGGCCGGTTGTCGCGCAAGTAAGTACATACATTATCTAAATTCAAGCTTTATTCACAATATAACATACAGTACAGAAACTGCGTGCAAACACTCTAAAACGGCACACTCATACAAACATGCGCAACGACGCGTCATGACTGCGATGATACTGCCAGTACCGCGACGTTCGCTTAGGAGCCTCGTCGTTACGCGATTATTACACACGTTTGAGTGAGTGTCCCGATGGCGTTTCGAGCGTTTGTACATAGTTTCCATACTGTGCTTTAATGTATGATTCTTAAGAGTCATTTTGTGTATTACACATACTATTTTGTTCTTGCAGATACAACCAGACGATATCGTGCCCGATGTCAAAATAGAATTCTACGAGACTGATGGACAAGCAGACTGGTCTATACCATTGAGAGATAGGCCAGAGACAAGCAGTGCATTCTCCGAACGTAGTCAAAGTGACAGTGGCGAGTTATCCAATGATTCCCGAACGAAGAAGCGAAGACTGTCTACATGTACAAACGAACCCAGCAATCAAGATGTTCTGGTCATCCCGGGCGACTTTCCATCCGTGGAGTCAAGATTGGAAGATACTTACGACAATTTTGGTAAATATATAGCGTCGTTACTCAGGAATTTGCCACCAGAGAAAGCTTTGAAACTTCAGCCAATGATTGTTAATATGATCGTGGACGTAGGATTCAATAGAAGTAATATATCTAGGCAAGTAGACGTCAAAGTGGAAAGACTAAACGATACTGACTCAGACTGATCAATGTCTTAAGTATTTTATATTTGATTAGTTGTGTGACCTTTAATTCAGTGATAAAGTTGACGACGACCTTTAGTAGTTTGCAAATTGAGCGAATAACGACAGTTTTGGTGTAACGACAGTTTGGATAGAGACATTATTACGTCCTACCAACTGTCAGTATTCGCGTGGTGTGCTAAGTCGTACTAGGGGTGGTGTTTCATTTGCAGAATTCTATTGCAACTGTGTACTACCTATGTACTAATAAATTGATAATTTTTTGACAAGTGTTATTTTTCATCACTTTATTTGATTTATAAGAGTAGTGAGTGATAAATTAAGCTGAATTGTTAACATTTTCCATTTTTTTTTTGTTCGCTGGTTATAATCGCGTAGTTTTTTTTTGGTAGTGTTGCCGAGTTAGCCAAGTTGCAAGCTACCTATCACGTACGAGTCGTGCGTGAATTAATAATACTCTTGTGATTTGGAAGTTTAGTATAGTATTCGAGTAGTATAAGTTTAGTATAAGTATTGAGTGTAATAAGTAATATTCTTATACGATCACAAATTACCTATTTTTTAAAGTTCAAGTTTTGGATAAAGGGAATAAGTAATATTACCATCTAATTTGTATTACCATGGTATAAAAATATTGAATTAATAAGTACCTAATACTAAAAATATATTTTTCAAAAGAATATTATGGTATTTTATTAAACCATGGTAGGTAGGTCTGTGTCAAGTATGTGATTTAAAAAAGACATGTTATAATTAACTAAGCCAAGGAAACATTGTTGATTATTGTAATATTTATAAATTACATTCCTATAAATTATATTTTTAAATTTGAGTTTTTTATTTACGTAGGTACGTATATTTATTTTTTATTTTATAAGGTCCCATAAATATTACCTATTTGGTTCCTAACTTTTCTAGTGTAAGTATACCTACCCGTTTGTGCACAGAGAACTTTGTCTGATTTGTCCTGAATTCGATTCTCAGGCGAATATAATGTGGATGTGTTTTCTGCTTTAAAGATATTCTCATAACAGCTACGCAGTAGGTATCTACAAGTTACAATAATATAAATAAATCACTTGTACTTGTCCCACTGCAGGGCAAAGGCCTCTTCTCATACACAGAAGGATTGAGTATTAATCACTACGCGAGCTCACTGCGTGTTGGCGGTTTCAGACTATAAAGTCCAGGTTCCCTCACGATATTTTCCTTCACCGTTAGTCAGTGGTGTCTTAGATTAACTAAGAAAGTACGTAGGTATTACATTAAAAATGTCACATTGGTACCTACATGCCAGGTTCGAACCCACACCCACGCGCTTGCAAAGCGAGTTCATAATCAATGCGCCATCACGACCTACTAAATATTATAATTGGCGAATTATAGCTGGATCTGTAGATCTCGCCTGACCCCTGGGAAAAACAAGACTGAACATTGACAGAAATTACTGACGACATTAACATAAAAGTCCCGGGTTCCCATCCGTGTTTTGTACGTCAAAGTAAGAAGCTGATATACTTATTTATTACAATCCCCGCTGAGAATAGACACAATAATACCCAAATAGCCAAACAACCCACTAACAGTAATAAAATTATAAAAGTTAACAAAGACAGGTAGGTACCCTTACCTTCTGTCTTCCATCTCGCTCCCTCATCTAGTAAAGTTTACCATCTCGTTCACACAGATCTGACTATCGTCAGTTCGTCACGTAGGCATTTTGGCTAGATAGTTTTCCTTATAGCGTAATTTTAGAATTTCTCAGAGGGAGAGAGATAATTATTTTGATTTTTTACGATGTTTTCGCATTTGTGACATCTTGGACGAAGTAATCTAAGTTTGTTCTTTGTCTGAGATGCCGTAAGTGACCCAGGTCAGTGTTTTTATCTATGTGGTAACCGTATTATGTAAGGACTATGTTTTTCCAGCGGCTTCCCCTACGTGGATGTTGGACCAGAATAAAAAGTAAGTAGGTATAGTCCAGGACATAATCTACGTGCCAACTTCCATCTGAATACGGTCAGCGGTTTACGCTTGATTGAGTAACAAACATCTGATCAAATAAAAAAAAATATAACGTTAATATCTACTTTGAAAAACATTATTCGTAAATTCCCAATAAATTAATTATCTAAGAATGTTTTTAGATTCTAGATTGCCCAAAATATTGTGACCCTATGGTCACTATATTATGGGCAATGCAGTGCTATCACTATCACTGGTCACACTGTCAGTAAAGATATGAATTTTAAAATAAACTCAACATAAAATTCCACCAAACATCATAAAATATTATTCAGCTAAACTTTGCAAAACTCTGGGGAACGTGCAAAATTAAAAAAATAGCATCCTACTACCTACCGCCTGCCCTGCCGGGCCCGTTTTTTACTCAGATTCGTTATAATGACCGGCTGTCGCCGAAATCGTCCCCATCCCTCACTTTTTCAATTATATAAGGAAGGACGCAGATATTTCAGCATGGCAACTTTTTGCGGACAACATTTGGTACATTACGCAATTAAATTATTTCGGGAGAAATTTTGACAGCATGGCGAGTTTGCCAGTAAAAGAAATGTATTAAATTATCTCGAGGACACGTTTGTAGAGAGGTAGGTATACCTTATATTTATTTTTCCTTTCAAATAGGTACAACTCCTGTACTACACTGTCATTCGTTATTTAAATTATATTTTGACTTGGATCGTTCATTTTAATCACTTTTTACCTTAGTTAGGTACCTTATTAATTATTATCTTTTGTAATTTAATATGTTAACTAACTAATTTACCTTCTACAGACGGTTTTACCTATGTCAAATGTATTCTTCAGAAAAAGCTGTCGACCAATAAAACAATTAAAAAGTTTACGAACCAACCAACCATTTACGTTCACCCAGAGTTCCAGACTGCGTCTTCCTTACTACAAACATCCTTTCTACAATAAACGAGTCGTGAAGATGCTATCAGTATGCTAACATGTTCGGACACGTCAAACTGGTCCTGACAGTCGCCCCGCACGACCGGTCCCGTGACATGTCGACCAAATGTCAATTGTATTGGGTTTGTTGGGAATATCAGAATAGAAATGGATGTTTTTTGTCCTTTAGAGTAAAGAAATATTCTGCTTAAAGAAATAAATATAGGGTCTAAAGATATTACATCTTTAGTTAAAGAATATGAAACAAAAAACCAATATGGAATTCAAACATCCATAATTAAAAACTTATCAATATTAAAGAAATACCAATGCACAGGAAAAAGAATACCATTAAAAGTTTACGACCACCTTAAATACATAATATGTACTTTAAAAAGAAAGAAAGACGGAAACAATTAGCTCCAAAAGGGATCATTAGCTAAACGCTAAACAAAACGTTGCACAAAGAGCGTCAACCTTTTGTTTGTCAAGTCAGTCATCTCCAAAAATACTCGGATACAATAATATCTTCACAGTAACGAGTACCGTGGCTCTCTGCACGTACGCAAAATGTGAACTCAATTATAAATTCCTTGAACACGTACAGCTTGCAAGCATATACAAACTTAATATTTATTAAGTTTAAAACAAGGCTGAAATAAATTACTTTAATGTTAATCTATAGAAAATAGTTCATTTTAAAAGATAGAAGGAAGAAATCAATAGGGACTAGCTAGATGACGATGAAATGCAAAATGAATTAGCTGGTCCGTTGGGATTCGAAGAGGACAAATATTTGAATGCTCGCCACTTAGGACATGGTTTACAAATTTTATTCGTCATCAAATAAGTGCAATAACACCAACATTCTTGAATAATAAACTATGCAACTTAATGATGAATTTTAATTTCAACTGAGCGGTATATTTTTATCTTATCATTGTTTTTTTTTTTCCAATCTCACTTCTAAGAGGTATGATGCAATGAGGAGTTTTTAGACATTTCTTGTACGTTTCTTATCATCATATGCCGGATATTATGTAGATGAATAATTTAAGTGATTCATAAAACAGTTTTATGAGAAACTTATCACTATAATTGAAGAATGTTTTTAAGCAGTTTTTACTGAAGATTTTTTGTGTGGTCGCGCTGAAGTAATAGAGTTTGGCCAAGTATTTAGCGATTATAATCTAAATAATTATTTGGTAGATAAAAAATATTCTTTATTAATTATCTTTATCATTGCTTCATTGTAAATGTAAACCAATGGCGTTGACCAAATGTAGCTCTTCTGCAACTCCAAAAACAATATCGTAACCAACAATTTTACTAATTTTTCCATGGGTACTTTAACTGTCATCATTTCTAGTACATTTACATAAGTAGGTACTTACTTACCTTTTACTTTTAGGAACAGACAATTGCCACGTGCTTATGAAGTACGGAAAAATGGCTTTGAGTGTAGGTACGTACTCGTAGGCACCTACTTATTATTACACGTCGTCGTAAAGAAGTATTTTTCGTCAAATGTTTTTTATTTTTCCTTCAGCTATCAACGCTTTTATCATCAATTGATATCAGGAACATCACCACAACAAAAAACTGCCTCAAAAGATTTTCACTTCAAAGTGACACTCGAGTAATTACATTTTGCCATCAAAACTGTACCACTGAACCCTCGCAAATTGCCACAAATCATTCAAAATGTACAAAGAATTTTCACCGTTGAGAAATAAATTTTAAGGTTGAATATTCTATGTGGGAAAGTGACGTGTGGCATAATTTATAGCGGTAGGGTGTTCGTGACGTACTGCTCGACCTCCATACAAAAATATCAACGGAAAACATGTGTTGTTTACTTCATCTTTAGATCTTTTTAACCTTTCTCTAGCGTGACACTACGATACGACGGTCACGGTTATATTGTTCTCGAACTTTTGGTCATTATCTAGAAGTATTGTTTAATTATTTTATTTGGCGATGCCTTGTTCTTTACCTACACTAATGAATATAAAGTTTTTATGATTTTCTCTTCGATGTAGGAGTGAAACCTTATCGTCTCCGCTTCCAATATTTATTTAGCAGGTAAGTATTCAATTATCTTCCTTGCATTGGTCACTTATTCCGGATGTGTCAAATTTATTTTCCAACATGTTAATGTTTTAAAATTTTTGTAGAAAGATCATCAAAAAATCGATTACCAGCAGGATTTGAACCAGCTATTCGTAACCCTGCCCTTCATATAGAAATTTTCTGATATTATAAAATGAATATAGTCATTGATATTCAACCATCTCGGATGGATAAATACAGATCAAAATTTAAATATAAAGTTTATAATTAGATCAAAATTGCCTCTTGAATGTAAAAACAAGCTTATACTTATTATAATGTTCCGAACTTCGGATATAAGGACCAATAAAAAATCTATACTGAATATAGAATAGCAAATTATATCAAATTGCCACAAAGTCTAGCTAATATTATATAAAACTACTTGAACAGTCAGACAGTACAATCTGTGACTTCACTACCCTTGATACAAGTGCTCTCAAGTACCAAGTCACTTATAGCTCAGACTGTCAGACATACTTGAGCAGAAATATCAAGATTGTTATAATTGTCTTTTATTAATAACACACTTTTGCACTTACTGTAGTGTTCTTGATATGTCGATACTATTTATTAGAAGTGGTCTGGTCTTTGTTCTATCATTTTCTATGACTATGAGAAATAACTTCTTAATAATTCTAACTTTTTACATATAAAAAATCAGAAAGTAAAGTTAAAATACTAACATTTAACAGCATAATTGGTGTAATTTGTCCAGTAAGTCAGTTACGCAAAATTGTAGTTTTTAAAGCCGGCATCGGCATGAGTAAGGCTTCGAATGCTGCTGATGTAACCAGAATTAAATCCGCTTGCAATTATGCTGGCCTAGTACCTACTCACTGATTAAATGATTCCGGTATTTGATCATCGGCATATTTAACACACATTTAAACGCTTTTACGTATTTTTTTTTTATTCCAATTGATCCTTATCGCTTACTAAGATCCTGGTCTTTTGATTCAGGTCAAGTAAAATGGTTAGATTAATTATTATCTAAATGTAGCTTATAGTTGAAATAGGAGGTATAGTAAAAACAAAAAATACATTGGGATTTAAAAATATAATGTTTGTGAATGTTACGGTAGGCTTGGGATCATTCTTTGCCGACTGAGGATAGCAACTACCTTATATAAATTACTATTTCAGCGCTCCATATGCTTGTCAGTATTTTCGCTGATGAAGAGCCTTCTGGAGGTTACGGTGGAAGTCTTTACACATCTGATCATCATGCTGGCGCAGAAGTTTTCTCCGGGATCATTATGGAATAAAATAATTTAGATCAATTTGTAAACTCTTCTAATGAATGACCTGTAATTTATTTGCTGCATAATTTTATTATAGGTAATGGACTAGAGAGACTAATGGTCAGTTGTGAAAATGGAGCGGAAAAAGATGTCAAGGTAGCAGCCCAATGAGTTGGTCCGACCAGTTCCGCTTCACAATTCCTCCTGACAGTACCTGATGGACTTCCTGTAAGTACATGGGCAATAGTTGCAAATGGCGCTTAATTATAAACAACTCAATTTTTGGTAGTTGACGCCACGACCGACCCTCGGTAATACGAAGAAGGCGGTGTAAAACAAATGAGTTGGTTATCAACCCGCTTTGCAAGAACGTGGATGTGGGTTCGAACCTGGCATGTTTCCTAGTAATTAATCTAAGACACCAATGACAAACGGTGAAGGAAAACATTGTGAGGATACCTAGACATAGGTACATAATAGTCTGAAATCGTCAACACGCAGTGAGCTAGCGTGGTGATTAATTCTCGATCCTTCTCTGTATAAGAAGAGGCCTTTGCCCTGCAGTAGGACTGTTCCAAGGTGGTTTATTTATAACATTGACCCTTTAACAAAACTCTAGGTATCGTTAATATTGTAAACCTACTCTCAAAATAAGTCACAATGATTTTTTTTGTCTACAGAAAGGACTACAACGTAAGTTCTGGTCTACTCGTATATATCCTGGTGTTCACGGCCATAAGCAGCTGTTTGTCACCCTCAGATATCTTCAGATAACTAAAGACTATCATATCAATAAAAAACACGAGCATTGACGTCTGCCGATAACGCGAGGTCGCACCTTATCTACGAGCCAACATTGAACAATGTACTCTATTTCTTGGGCAAGAAAGTTGAATTTTGTGTTGTGAAATAATGTTTCAGTAGTTCAGTGTATCGGTGTGTTGCTGAAAGTTACGTAAGGTCCTATATTTAGATGGTGGCGACAATATGTCTGCTAACGATTGCAAGATGGTTAAACCACTTGTAAGATTATGCGTTATTTTATCTTAATAGCAGTCTTGTGTTTTCGAGAAGACGACATTTTATTTTGTTTGATTCAGAGTGATACAAGTATCTGTAGATCACAAATTATTTTATGTCCCATGTGGGAATCAACCCAGGATACCAGCGGCAGAAGACGAATTGCTTAACCCCAATCTAAATTTACATTTTACCAGTTATTATAGTGTGAGCCTATTTACTTATATATTGGCGACTACTATTTAATTCAAGTTCCGTGCTACATTTTTACTTGGGAATCAAACCCAGATTTCATCTTACCAGCCTTAGTATCAACCGCCACACCATCGTTCTACGAAATCATTATTACAACAAAGTAATTGCGGTAATTATGGAAACTTTGTACAATATTAATGGAAAATATACTTGTTCACTTTTTTAATAATTACCGGTGATTATATCATTGGTATAATGATCGTATGACCGCTGCTGGACCTAATGAGTTCTATTCTCGAGCGAGGAAAAATTGCACGATTAGCGTTACGTAATTTAATAAAGCAAGCTCACTTTATATACCTAATATATCATCATGCTTGTGTTTCTCCAACAAATAGTGTTTTTTTAAGCCCATATTTTGCCATTTCAGCCGAGTTGCCATATGCCGGGCGCAATACCGCTATATCCAAAAGAAACCCAATAACAGTGTTTCCGAAACCTTGTAGGTAAGTGCTCAGTCAGGACTTCAGGAGTCGTGCCCGAGTTTAGAAGAAGACGAACGGGGAAGTATCAAACAAACAGAGATTAAATATAAATATTTAATAAGAAATTTGAAAAAAAAAAAACAACTGATACGGATGGGATTCGAACCCACGATCTTCGGCTTACCGTGCCGACGCTCTAACCGCTGAGCCACCGTATCCCATCAGAATCAGTCGAAATTTCAAATCTCTTTAAATACGCCTAGGACGTCTGGTAATATCTATCGGAATACATTACGTATCTGATGGAATACGGTGGCTCAGCGGTTAGAGCGTCGGCACGGTAAGCCGAAGATCGTGGGTTCGAATCCCATCCGTATCAGTTGTTTTTTCAAATTTCTTATTAAATATTTATATTTAATAAGCTAACATGTGCTAAAACATGTAAAAATTTCACAAAAAGTAAACAGAGATTAGGTACAAAATTTTTGTTCAATATAGTTTTCAAAAATTACATTTTTCAATGTCATATTGCTTTCTTAGTTAATCTAAGACACCACTGACTAACGATGAAGGTATAAACATCATCGTAAGAAAACCAAGACATAATAGTCTGAAATCGTCAACACGCAGTGAGCTAGCGTGGTGGTTAATGCTCGATCCTTTTCTATAAGAGAAGAGGCCTTTGCCCTGCAGTGGGACAGTTACAGGCTGGTTTATTATAATGTTATTAACATGTAATTACCGTCTAAGATGGCTGAATGTAGAAAATAATTCCAATAGCTTCAGCAGGGTTACGAAAGGCTATTATAACCAGTAGGTCGGTCGCACATTCAAACTGGCTTGTAAATTTCTTTATATGACCAATTTAAACTACTAGGTGGATAATACATAATTTCTATTTCTATAGTTTTTTAGACTGTACTAATAGTATGAAGAGTGGCTCCATCTAAAAATTGCGTCACTCAAATGAGACTTCTGTAAGACTTGATTGTGTTTGCAAGGCTATCTCTAGGAGTCATTTAATTTTATAATTCACGTTAACATTATCTTTATCAAGCAATTATGTACTGTAGTATTTCCCCAGACACTGTCATAAATTTTTTGAATAAATTTCCTTAATACCTAAAATTTCCAAATTATTTGAAATGATAATGACAGGACCGGTTCCACAAAATTAATTATTACCAGGATATTTTTTATTACAAGGAATTATGTGACTTACAATTAATTATGTAACTTACAATTTTACTCGAATGCCGCCCCATTTAACTCCACTAAACCAACAAAAATGTCAACATAACCGAGAAAGTTAAATAGTCGCTTGATTATTCATATTATTGTACTAAATTCCCCCACTAGCAGAAATTTTCTTTATATCGACCATGTTGATTGGCTAAACTTAGACAGTATTTAATCATCTGACGCAATTTCGTCATACTCGAAGCGAGACTGAAATGACGCAACAAGAGGGCAAGAACTTGCACTACTTTGTCAAGGAAATGATACTAACGGATGGAGATAAACTTTGAAGACGTGTGTCAGATGTAGATTGTTGTCAGGAGAAATTTCTTTCGGTACCTATATAGTTACCTATATAATATAAATATAAATCAGCCTGTAACTGTCTCACTGCAGGGCAAAGGCCTCTTCTCATACAGAAAATCTAAGACACCACTGACTCATCTGCCTAGCCTTTTCCCAACTATGTTGGGGTCGGCTTCCAGTCTTACCGGATGCAGCTGAATACCAGTGTTTTACATGGAGCGACTGCCTATCAGACCTCCACAATATTGTTAGCTAATTATAATGACGATGACGAATTTGCTGTGATTGTAGCTTTATCTTGGATTTTGTCCAGTCTTGCCTCTTGTTACATGAGACCTACTTAACTGGCGAAATGAAAAGATAAACACGGAGGCAATACTTATGTCATACAATATATTCTACATAAATAATGCTACAATTAAGAATTACCAACTTACAGAAAATAGGATGATAGGTATAAAAGAAAATAATGGAGGTAAAAGTAAAGAACTAAGTGGCCCATCATTTAGCAATATGAAGGTTCCACCGTACATTGCCCGCAGCTACGCATTACGCATGCGCGGGACGATAGCTACTGCCACACCCACTTGGCAACAATGCCTTCTATATTATTTATTGCATGCATTTTATTTTCAACCTTCACTCCTCATTCTCAATAATGATATACATGAATACTGTTTTTCGTGTCGTGAATCATCGCATTAAATTAAAATGGGGTTAAATAGTACGACAGAGGTCAAAACCGTATTGTTTATTACAAATCTAAAGGGTCGTGTTTCGTGCCTTTGGAACTTGATAGTATTAAAAAATCTGGCTGTAGTAAACGTTTATTGTGCCTATTTCAAAGCATAGTAACCTACTTTAAAAAAAATCCAATTCCATTTCTCCGCGGCTATTTTGTATTTTCCAATTTACTTTCTTTATTGAAGGAGTACCTTTACAGTATAGTAACTATACTCAAAATGGCCTCACACAATTATATGTTGTCATGATCTGATGATACCTTTCAGATACAGAGAAGGACATTCCTCAACATATTACCTAAATCACAATCGCTTGGTTTTATCGTGCCTTATGTTTTAAAAAATTAATCTTTGTTAGACTGGAATTTGTTGTTGCTCACTGTGTAAAAAAATTCAGAAAATCGCACGTAATCGTAATATTCGGATGACTAATTTCACACCAACGGACTCGGGGGGCACAGCTAAGTTTATAAAGACATTCATGAACATTTATTTATTCATTACACTTTGCACACAAAAATATTTTGATTAATGTTAATAATACGTAACACGTGTGAACAATTTCTTTAAAAAAAGTTAATGACAAACCTTCATAAATATTCATCTTTAGTAATACATAACAAATGAATCATTCACAAACAATTATAAGACATAAACTAAAATAATAAGACACATAAAAGCAATTGAAATGAAAAATGATTTAACTAGTTTGCTATGAGCAAAAATTTCTTGTTACTGAAGGCAATTAAATGCTAATGCAACGCTAGATTGCACGCGAAAAAACAAACATACATACACACACCTCATGACGTAGATGGCGTGATGCACCGCACCAAGAACCCGAGAAATAATCTTCTAATATCGTTGACCACGATATACATTAAACTACATCTTACGAAAGACCATGATACCTGCGATTCAAAAGCATCGATGAATGTAACGCACAAACTGTCTCGGTTAAAGAAACTACTAGACCTGCAATAGACAACGCTTACCAAGAATCAAGTTTATATAAGCAATAATAGATAACTGTCAATTGCATTGCCGATCTACTTTAAGACTACTTCAATGTGGAAGAGTCAAAACGGCAATGGAAATGAAACAAAAGGGATGATTGCGATCGTTAAGGATAAAGGTGATAACGTAATTAAAGCCTTGAGTCGGTCGTGTGAGCAGGCACGTAGACAAGCTGCTCTAAATAATTGATTGATGGATGTAAAAAATAAAGAAAAAACGTAAGGCGAGCACAATGCAGTTGTTTCAATGCTGTTGACGATACATGTGTTAATAAGGCCGTTTTTATTGATACCATATTTTTTCTCTATAATTATAGTTCGCCGAACGGCACGGTTTTCCTGTTAATTGTAAATGTTTCAGTTAATTTAGATAGTAACCGGTGTGAGAGTCATGCAGGTAACGGTGTTATCGTGTGTAATGGAAATATTGGAAGGTTGTCGATGATGAGTTTATTGTGTTTGGGCACATAGAATATTAGAGAGTTCTAAAATTTTGGAAATAATTTTAATTACTTAACATTACTTTGATCAAAGTTATTTCTAACTGGTTTAAATTAATACACATAATATTATTATTAAGCAATATAATATGAACATCGTAACGAACAAAAATGCTGTTTAAAAATGATATATTTTACGTTTACATAAGGGATTAAAATAAGCAACAATAACAGAAGTTTCAAAAAACTTTAATTCCAATTCCGTAAATTTAAATACAATGAACGATGATATAGGTAGGTAGCTATTTTCGAAACTTAAAACTCATTTTGAGGCAAGAGTTCAAGAATTGTACATAATAATATTTAAAAATAAATAAAAGTACTTGTTTAGATTAAAATTTTAATAATAGTAGAGTATAAACCCTGAGCTTTGAGAAAAACACAATTTGACTCTTAGGAAAATTCTAAACAGAAAGAGGAAAATATGAACAAAATTTACATCACAAAAGAATATTAAATAAACTTACGAGACAATTGTACTACATCGCAAGAATAAAACTACATGCAAGTACACAATAGAACAAAAGTTAGGTACTATAAAAACACACATACATTCACACACGCACAGATTCATGATTTTTTGTATAAAAAAATACACATTCTAAAAAAAGGTTTTAAAAAATTACCACATTGCTTTGAATTCAAAATTATTCTTACTCGTAAAGAGTGATATCAGTCTTGCAGCTCCCACAATCCTCAGAGATATTACTTCTCCTCGGTATCCGCAAGTACCAAGGGGTTCTCATCAACGCCCGATATCATCACGGTGTACTGTCCAGTACTGTACTTCTTCATTTCTTGTTCAAACAATATATTATTTATCGCCTGCTTGATCATACTCTGCGTTCTTTCATCGTGTTTCCTTAAAGATATCGCTATGTACTCTCCAAAACTGTCACATTCATCTTTTTTTCTCGATAAATCAGATTTCCTTAATAACCGTAAAGTCTCCAATAGTCTGTTATCAAGAGTGTCCGACTGATTATTATCTTTTATAATTTTTCGTTTGAGTAACGGCCTAGTAAGCCTGTTCTTCCTCAGAGGTTCACAGAGTCTTTTTTTAGATAAAATTTTTTTAGCTTGTCTGGGGCTTGTCTCCCTGATGCAGTATGTTTCCACTACAGGCTCTTGTTTAATAATGATTTCTGTTTCTTCTTTGTCGTCATCATCATCATCATCGTCATCATGATCGTCATCGTCATCTTCTGA
The DNA here is from genome assembly GCA_936450705.2 of Protodeltote pygarga. Taxonomy (NCBI): domain Eukaryota; kingdom Metazoa; phylum Arthropoda; class Insecta; order Lepidoptera; family Noctuidae; genus Protodeltote; species Protodeltote pygarga. The sequence continues at coordinate 373,038 of OW388264.2, read as the reverse complement.
AGAGTGATTTGATTTCTCATTATTTGCGTTAGAGATTTGTGAGTGAGAGAATTCTGAATGGGAGATTTGTGAGTCGTGAGCTGTGCCCTGTGGAAATAAAGATGTGGTTAGTTCGATGGAAGTAATAGTATAATTTCACGGATCATTTTTGGATTTGTTACGCTTTTCTGTTGGGACTTTGGGAGGGTTCAGACTGTTCACTATGAATCATATTATTTCAAACGAAATTTGTTGTGAATTATCAAATATCATATAATATTTTTGTGGCAACTCTTTAAAAGTACGATTTCACCTTTCGGTAACTTAATTGGATCAGTGATTTGCTTTTGGAGCTCAGGATCATGAAATTAAATGCAATTTGTTATTCACAGGTATTGTTTCTATGAATCAAGCTATTTGAAATCCAAAATTGGTTAGTTTCTTTTAAAACAACACTACTTTAAAGTCCAAATATGTTTATAGAAATCAAATATCACATAAAAGCAGGATTTCAACCCGCGCCATGCTGGGTAAAGCTCCTAGCTGCTCTACCAACAAAATCCTGCTCCTAATCGATTTTTTTTCTTTCTACAAATATTTGAACCAGTATTCGCATCGCATGTGTAAATGTTTTATAAAAATGTACCTATCTATATTTGTAACTCGACTTTAGTCTACCAATACCTATTAAGTCACAAACAATGAAGTCATTCCCTAATTTCAATACAGGAAGAGACCTCAACCTTGACACCGACCAGGAAACTTAACGTTCACAAACACGTGGATATATATTCACTATTATTAATTAAATTGTTTAAGCCCGTGCTTGATTAACCTACATTTGATGTTATTGTTGGCAAATCTAATTATATTAAATTTATTATATTTAGCAGTATCGGCTGGCTGTGGTTATTATTGTATAAAAACAGGATAATACTAAAATCTTATAATAATTATAAATTATAATATTATGCGCATAATTATTTCCAATTGCGTTCTCGAAAATGACTAAAGAATTCGATGAAATTTGCAAAATACGGGTCAAGAAATCGCGCTAACTACAATCAAATTTCTGAGAAAACAGAAAATTTGTTATATCCGTGTTTTACATCTGTCCTGAGCAGAGCTGTCATCCAGGTACTATTGCTGTAACAATTCCTTCTTATAATAAAATAATGTCCTCCTGACCGAATTTCGGTCACAGCGGCCAATCTTAACGAAGATTAGCCATCGACGCAGGAGATATCATAATGCACAAGTGTACGCAAACACCGGTGCACTCTCTATTCCCTCATTCATAATCCAATGGGATGGCAATCCGACACGATTGAAGAGAGATCAGGCGCTGGGCTAACGGCTCTACATGTTTTCCGAGGCACGGAGCAAATGATAATTTACAGATTTGCTGTCCTGACTACAGAAACAATAAAAACATAACCCTTCCTGGCAGGTCGGGTAAAAAGAACAACAGCATGAATCACATTTGATTCAAGAGACATAACTTACGAAAAATCAGAGGTGGCTTTGGTTCGAACCTGACACCTCTGACTTGCCCGTCAACGGTCACACTACTAGGCTATCACGACTCATAAACCTTGATATAACTACAATGCCAAAGGTGAAGCCTTTTATTTCCATTATTTTACAAGCAATGTTAACTTAGTAGTTATACTTATGTATAAACATTCATGCTTACTAAGCAGTAGGAAGTATTCTAATAGTTTATTAGTTAGACGGTAGGAAGGATAAAAAAAAGCGCATACTTTAGACTTTTAGTTCATTTTACAATATACGGGAGTCAAACCGACGACACCAAACCCAGAAGACAAATTACTTGACTACGCAAATTGTGACATCGTGTGATCAATCGTAAATGTTAAAAATCGTACACTCGAACATTAGTCATCAAAGGAAATAATCGATGTAAGTAATAACAATCCTGGCTTAGCTTGTATAGAAATTGGATCCCCATGTGTTAGAGTATAATATCATGGCAAAGGATTATCTCAAGTTCATTGAATAAGAAAATTGAATCAAGTGAATGAGCAATATCACCCACAGGTGTATGCTAATCTTTAATAAAACTTGTCGCAAATCTAATGGCTACGGCAATATCAATTTTTATGCTAAATTCGAGAATCATCTAGATAGTGTCGTAATGTCTATTTCCTTTAATGATAAAATTATTATTGTGAACAATAATGTTATCTGTGTTATTATAAGTATTATGATCGTTGTGTAATAATACCTACAGTGCTTATTTATGATTATTTTCGTCGCGCCATATTGTCTCATTGCAAAGGCCTTCTCATACTAATTGAGGCAATACAGATTGATCGTTTTCAACCACGTTGATCCAGAGTATGTTACAATTTTTTTCAACCTCATAATTATATGGTATTCCACCACCAAGGGCCATTGATGGAGTTATATCCGACTCGCACGGACTAAAAACCGCATGGTGTTCCTCCACGGATCTCTGAACGGAAGAACAGGGTTCACTTCTGTATTCACCACCCTCCCACCAGGTCAGAATATGTTACCTAGTGTACCTAAATTAACCTTGGAATTTATCAAGCAATCTTTACCTACCCATCCTATCTAAAGCTATCTTAAAAATCAATTTCTAATCATAAGTTAAATCAAGTCGGTGTTGCTAATTACTTATTCAGGTCGTCAATAATATTTTGTTCAGTTGTTCGATAACAGCAAATTCAGATGCCCTTGTGTTTTGCAATAAAAGAGTCAATTATTTCCGTAATTTAATTTTGTTACGTGATAAGCCGTGGCCTTGGTGATTACACGTTGCTATGAAGTTGGGCTTCGCACTCGAATTCGTTTCGAATACTTTCGTGAAACTAACATTGGAATCTACTTTTCTATGCTCTAGGATTGTTCTAAGATATAAATTAACAGAAGAAAGGAAATCTTCTGAAGGGACAGATGTATTTTGAACACTGTTGAATTTTGCTCACTTATAAAATTGGTACCTATGTATTATTGAAGAAGGCTCCAATATTGTTACACAACATAGGATAAAGCCAACGCAGATGAAGTCGAAAGCTCTGGTAATATAACCACAAGTAATTGGTTCATAAAAATATACACGGAAGGATTATCTACGAATAGTAATCCATTATCCAATTCAATTAATAAAGATAAAATTTCTATTTCATGTTTTCTTGCATGATGTTTCTTTTTCATATAGGTAGGTACCTAACTAATATTAATACATTATTTTTAATTCAATTCGACTTCAAGTTGCCCGATGCTCTCGACTTGCATCCTTATAAAGTATATTCCAAAAGTTTTGTAGAATGTCTGAAGAAACAATTTGTTACTAGAAAACTCGGAGAAAATTTTGCAGAAAAAGAATGTAAATTATGTACAAGTATATGGCATTAAGTCCGCTTTTGTATACTGTTTTTGTACATAAAGATTAAATAAATAAATGTAAATTAACATTATTAAAATGCAAATTTTGAAACATGAATTGGATGGGGCTTAATAAGAAGGCAACCTCAATAATATTGGGAATAATAAGGCTAGGAGGACGGCAAACTGTGTTAAATCAACTTTGCCCGGGCAATGTCAACTCCACGCTCTGCAAACTTTGCCCGCAAAATAAATAAATAGGTACAAAAACAATCCAAGCAGAGAATACAATGATATATTATAATATACCAGTGAATAAATATAATAGTTGGCAACTGTTTATCAAGGCTGCACGAGTTACACTGACCGATTTTTTAAGACAAATTACAACTTGCGACCATATTTTATAAAAACGATTTGTCTAGCCAGACTGAAAATTTGACCTTGAATGTAGTGGAATAGAATTTAAATTGCAATTAGGCGTTCCTTCTGGGTTATCGATATTTATATTGTTGATGCTTTTGGATGTGTTAAGGGCATTAATAGGACCTACCTACCTAGACCTGTCTAAGTCATTAAAGTAGGCAATGCCAAGGATGTGCATATGCTATAATACTAAAATAATTCTCCATCATTTTAACTAACATTATACCTATGTAAATATAGTTAAATCTGGGGAATATTGGAGACAGACCACTGAATGCCAGACGTGACTCGCCAGATTTCTTCTGGTCATTAATATTGAACCTACAACTACAATAATGATCATTTTGAATTTCAGTACAGTACCTACGTACTATGTAAATTGTTTTCGAGTGGTGATAGCCTAGTGGTATGACCGTTGACTGGCAAGTCAGAGGTCTCAGGTTCGAATCCAAGGCGCGCTCCACTGACTTTTCGTAAGTGCGCATTTTCGTAAATGTGCGTATTATAATTACGAGTAATTATCACTTGCCCCGTGCCTCTCTCGAGTCGTGTCGGATTGCCGTCCCATCAGACTATGAGAGTGAGGGAATATAAAAGGGGAGTGCACCTGTGTTTGCGCACACAATTATTGTGCACTATTATATCAATCGTCGTTGAGATTGGCCACTGTGACCGAAATTCAGTCAGGAGGACGTTACCTTATAGTCCTATTTGATTTGACCGATTCAGAACTTTTCGGCAACTAACCAATTCAATTCTGAATCACTCTGGGTTTGACATAAGATCTGCATCATGATACGTTGGGACGAAATTTACGATTCACTTCTACGCATCCCTAGATTGCAGTCTGTAACATGCGTGATGTTACAAACTGCTTGTTATTTCTACATTAGGTTCAGTTTCCTTCAATTATTTACTTAATTATATAATTACCACAATAACTTCAGGGTAGGCCGGCTTCTCCAAATGGTTCGGCAAGAAACTCAAGTACGGATAGAGAAACCATGTCGAGCGACCACCGTTACGAATCTTCGCCTTCTCGCGGCGATGCGACGCGAATACAGAATTCAACTTCTTTCGTAAATCCGCTATGTCGCATTCAAAAATTCTCGCCATTTCCGACCAAGCTTCGTACTTCGCTGTCTGCACCCTATATAACTCATTCCTACTATCCCATAGTTCCGGACGCTGTCGGTACTCCTCCACCAAGCGTATCGCCGTGTCCCCCGTCCAATCGACATCGGCCATCTTCCCTCTCACTTACACACAATGTCAAGGTCGATAACGCACGAAGCGATCACACCGAACGCGCGGATACTTAATTCAAAACAAGTAGCAATCTATTTTTAAATGAAGCGAGCGGCGAGCGTATATTCGGCAGGCGTTCGCTCGTGCGCGGTGCGAGCGGGGACTGCGGGTGGGAGCACGGTTCGCGCAGTGTACAATGCGCTCGGGGAGGGTCGGCTTTGTTCGTTCGCCCGCTTCATTGCGCTCGGGATCGAGCGGCTCGCACGACGACGCCGCGCGCCGCAGTCTGGTACATATCTATGTAAATACATACGCCCACCTATCGCCATGACCGTTTTAACCTTTTCTATTTACTTTAGAAATAAGGTATTGCCGTATAAGTATTGTAGCTCAAGTGTAGTTTAAGTCCGAGGTCCTGTTTGATGGCCAGGTTTACGAACAAAGGATCGTCGTAAAGATTGTTTGGTTCAACAAGAGGGTGGTTACCCAGGGAAAGTTAAATGCGTACAACGAGTTTCGCCATAGAACAATAAAAAGTGTAGAAGTCCGCAAGGGATAATTATTACGCTCGCCGAATTATCAGGGCTGTCACTTTGATATGTAGGTAATTAATAAAAAGTGTTTAAAAATATTTGGTTTTTAAACAATGACAGAAAGTATGAGAAGTTAGTGTAAATTTCCTTAAGTATTTTACTTATGTATGTATTCATGTTTTCTTTGTAGTTACACACTTAGGTGCATATTAGATTATTGATTTTTATGTTATATTTTCTAATATGTACGTATTTAAATGTATGTTTATGTGACCCACTAACTCATTTATTTAATTATCTTAGTAACTAAGGCCCAATTTTTTTTTTAGTTTTCGACTGTACAAAAAATTCTGTGTCATTATCCATAATCCTCTCCCTTCCACGTTCATGCATCTTTTCACTTTCATATTCCCCTAGTACCCTGTCCGTACCCTACTTCTATTCTACGATTTTACGAGCGGCTCTCACAGCGGGTGGAAGGGATCAGTATTCTTTCTCTGTCCCCTCGTAAAATTTACTACAATAGTTGATCTCCTTTTATACAATTTAAAACAAAATTCCCAAATAAAACTTAATACTTTGGTAACAAAGAATCTGGGTATAAAAGTACACCCATTTAGATTGACCCATGATTTAGGAATGAATCTTTAAAGCATGGGACCTTATTATGCTGGTACTTTTTAGATGTTTAAGTCCAATGTGAGTTGAGCTGTTGTCAATGTTGTCATAGTTGATTTTAGAAGAGGGTTGTTGGTTTTGATGGGTCAAGGTGTTCTGGTCCTTAGATCCATTGAGCGGAGTTCTCAATGAGGGGGTGTTTGCTGAAGCGGTTGGGTTGTCGAAGGGTGATTAAATTAATGAAATTCTATTTTCTCCGTGGACAATGTTAATTTTGTCGTTATTTATGTTTGCACATAAATCTGTAGGTTTGTGTGTAATTAAATGAAAATAATCCGTAGTCATCGTTTTATCTAGTTTATGGGAGATTCTGAGGTTATTGAATTAGATGCTGGTTAGTTACCGTTGAATTATGTAGTCATTCATTAAGTAAGTACTGATATTTATGCGCCATTCTCCTTTGTGAGAATGGCGCATAGATTATATTGATTATGCATATTTTTGCAATCAATTTTGCTAGGTAGGTTATTTGATCAAGTAATTAACAAAATGACAGAATTTTAGTTTTCTGACTGTCATGCCGGTTCCTAAGTAGGTAGTATTTTTCTTTATCAAAACTATGGGATTTTAGAACAGTATCAAATCAAATCAGTATTTATACACTCACAGAAAACATCAAAAATATCCATAACTTATTGCTTAAAAAAAATTAGGGTTGCCTCATAACCAAAACACAAACCATCTAAAATACAATAAAAAATAAAATATCTACACATTACAAACCGCGCGGAAAAAATATCTATAAAACATCTTTACGCTATAATAAATATACAATATATACAGGGTGTAAAAAAATCAATTTCTTTTCATCATACTCGGGTGCACTGCAAGCGAAGCGTGGGGAGCCACTGCGGATTTCCGAGCCATTGTCCAAAACTGTCGTAACTTAAAAACAATATGGAAGAGAAACGAAAGATTATGCCAAATACGTAGTGCTGGTTGGATGTCGATGTTTTTTTTCTTTTTTAGTCGAAAAAAGTTAAGGCTTTTTGTGTTGGTAAAATGTATCTAGGTTTATGAATCTATATAGTTTTTTGTAAAGACTATTTGAAAAACTTCCATTTCCAAGGTATTTTGCATAAACATTTAGCATTATTTTAAATTTTATGTTAGATTTACCAGTATCAATCATAACACGTTCCGAATAAATCTCTAAGCATTTACAAGACACGCTATTTTTCTTACGTGGAGGAAAAACTTGACGCGTTGCCAATTTGAATTATTTTATACCTAATGCTTAAAGAAACTACGTTTTTATTATAAAATAATGAATAACTTCATTGTAATGATGCGATTACGGAACAAAGTGATAAATGTTATGATAAACTTTAGACGAATTAACCTTTGTATTTCATTACTATTGTGAATGATTAAGGCATCTCTAAAACTACCAATATGGTCAACAGCAACATTTGACATATAACAGCTGTTATAAAATTATGGACTTGTCAGTTAAACATGTTTTTATTTCCTATTTAACAAAAGATCCTAATTAATTTGTCCTTGTTTCTGTGCTAATCACTAAAGTATAAAGTTTATTTACCACATATATCGTGACAATCTGTCACTGGACATAGTTCACAGGTGTGACATTAGAGCAGGTGCATGGAATAAGGGTCGTTATATTTGCATAATTTGTTATACAACAGCCAGCTAATTTGGTTCGTCAGCACGCAACACGAAACCGTGAAAATGTGGCTCCGTGTCATGGAATGATGTAGTTAAAAAATACTTTTTGTGATTGTGGAATGTTGCTGTGAATATTTTTGCCTGATTGTAACTGAATTTGCATAGGAATTCATTGTGTGCCACGAAACATCACGCGTTTATTATAATTATCTTTAACAATGAACTGGATTTTGAAGAATAGTGTTGTATTTGTGAAAAAAAGACAAAGCTATGGTAGGAACGTAATGATGTGACAGTTTATCCGAAATAAAAAGTGACATCACGAGATAAATATTGGACGAAGAATACCTACCTAAAAATTACACTTAAGAATTTGAAAATTAAAAAAGATCTTTTGTATTGAAATTTGAACTACACAAAATGTATGCATATGTGAGCTTAGTATCAAACACAATGTACTTACGTGAAGTGGTAAATCTCTTAGTAATATTTAATACTTGTTTTAGTATAATTAGGCCTAAGTGTAGTCTTATCTTCCCACAGATTATGTCGTAAGCTTTTTACAAGGGATTTCTCAAGAGATAGGCAAGTTTACCGACTGCTTTAGGCATTAAAGGCTGACATGGCTTAACGAAACGCCAGCTTTACAAACACGCGCCAGAAATCATGTAGATTCTATTTAACTTTGAATCCTCTCTTATCTAGGGTAAGTACAATATGTGTAGGCTTTTGATTTCAAAATCCATAGTTTAATATTACGATAGCGAGGATTTCATTCATCCGTTGACTAAAGAATGCCTATATTAATATTCTTCTTATATTTAAGAACTAGGGTCTTGTCGGTGGAGCAATCGCCGCCCCTCTCTATCCTCCGCTTGTCTTTTGTAGTTTTATCTAGGAAGAAATATTCAAATTATTCAATAATAAGTATCGGTTTTTGTATATTCACTCGTATTATAAAAACGGTGTTTGTCCAAAAGTGTAAGACACTTTTGTAAAGAATTTACTTAATCAAGACTCAAATATTATCACTTTCAACTTAAACATATCGATAGTTCGATACTACTCTCCGACATCGAGTATCGACAGCCGAACGATCAAGGATGCACGACTTATCGTGAAGCTCAGATTATTCGATGGGCCTCGATCCCTGCCTATCTCCACTCCCAGAGTCCCAGCAACAATGAGTCGCATTTGTGACGTAAAATTTACGAGCACTTTTACGAGTGCAAAATAGGTGGGACCATTTTATGACCCACCCTGTATAATAAGGGAGCGATGTAGTACATGCAAAGTTTAAAGATAAAAGAATAAATATTTGTTGATGAGATTTCTTTTAAATTGTACTTTATTTAACTGTACTCTTTATGCTGTGCGTCTGTAACTCATATGAATCCTGTCTTGTTTAATGTCTGTACATAAATTGTTAGATAAATAAAAGTTCTTTGTGTTGAAATTGCGAGGATTAACGACAGATGTATTTGTTTGATAATAACATAAATATGTAATAAAATGTTAAGTTTATTAGAAAGTGTCAGAGTAGCCACGCCTTCTGAGGTGACAATAAAGGTGCATACTACGGAACAAAGAAACCATCATATTCGTAATGTCCAACGGTATTCTGTTGTACTTTCATCTTTAAAAAACCGTTTTAGTTATTAATCCGAATACTATCTTCTTTATTTTTTCAAGAAATGGCAACATTTAAAAATATTTAAGAACGGATGGGCATGAACCACTCTGACAACTACCAAATCAAACCGATATTTTTATCCAAATTCCAAATTCGAATAATCTATCTTCTTTTGTTTTACACACATTTCGCTTCTGCATTTCTGTAATATACTGTAAAAAACTAAATAATACTAGGCATAGTATTACGGCATTCGATAAGACCAAGTATTACGCCGCCGGCGATGGGGGCTCGGCAGTAAGGTCATTACGTCAATTGTAACTTGACAGGAGCTGCACTAATTTTCGTTTATAGGCTCCAAGCCAATGTGATGAATTTGTGTGGAATTCTCAACGGAATAAATGTGTTGACAATTATTATCTTGTGGATAAATAATGTTGTTTGGTTTGAATTGTAATTGTTTTTCTGTAACGTAATCGATTGAATTTTATCTTGTATCGTTATAGAAACGTAGGATATAAACTTTTGTTTTCTCAATGTAATCCTAGGTACCTATTGCGGGTATCTCAGACCCCAAATAAATATCTGTGTCTTATAAATATTTGTCCCGTCCGGGGACTTAACCCGAGACCGATACCATTTGCTTAGCTCAGTAATAAAAGTTTGCAATGTAATTGCAAGAATTACCTATAATTGTATTTTTTTTAACAACTTCATAACATACGGGATTAAACCCAGCTTGCCTGTACCCCAGCCATCACATATCAATCACAAATCCAGTAATTTACGACAGCCATAAAACCCTACAAAAAGCTCTTAAATACTACATTAGCATTAGCAACAATGCCTCGGCCGGGAATCAAACACAATACCTCGCGGTAATAATATTTAATTACACGGTGTTACAAAGCGTTCTTTGTTACGCTTCGAATAGTTACTGTTGTTGGTTTAGTTATGGACAAGAAAGTTACTGAATACATAATATTAACCCATATGGTCCCACGGCTGGGCTAATATCTCTTTTCTCTTTTCACCACAGTTTTTGGTGATGGATCAATTACCATAGATTATAGCAATCCATAGCTGGAATCTCCCAAGTCTCGATGTTACAAAGATACTTTACTTCGGGTCTTCGGCATGTTTGGCCTACCGTCCTAAATGGAGAATTTGCAAATCTCCTCGTCTATACTATAGACGGATACCATAGGTATTCCGTGTGGTTAGCTGGTAAAAGTCTCATATTTCCTTTGCCTTTCGCGGGGAGGAAAAAAATGGCCGGTAAAAGATCACACCGTCGACCACGAAGTTTTGATTCCAATTCTCTGGTCAGATCTAATAATTGAAAAAGTCAATCAATGTAAACTATTTCATTGCGGACATTAGGACTTCAAATTACGTTTAGTCCACTTTGGCTTCCCTTCATCAGATAGCTGAAGAAAGTCGTTTGTCCTATTGAAAATGATGTTCTTGATTCAATTATCTCTCGAAACATTGTTGTTATTGGATTTTTGGTCTCGAAATCCTTAGCAGCAGCAGCAAGCAGCATATACCATACATAAACAAATTCTTTTTAAATTAATTACCTTGACTTAGGAAATGTGACAGATATTTCTAAGAAAAGACTTTGAGAGCCTACATAGGGACAACATTAAGTGTTCGCATAAATCCTCCTTCACAACGGAACTCTAAATTACACATCAAGGGTATTGGCCAAAGATATTGGAAAGAATATTTCTATGGTATTGGCCCTTGATACTAACGGTGATCCAGCAACAAAAGTTCATGTTTTTCGTCGGTATTTGCATTCAATTCCCGAGTCGTACGTTGTACGGTATTTGAATCATTGTTGTATTTTCTTCAAATTACTCGCGAGTAAGAAGTGTGGCGAGATAAGGATGGCAATTAAAAAGATTAATTATTCTGATAATCAACTATTTTAAATAGCATTGTGTGTGGTAAAGATATGCCCTTTTCCTGTGATAATTTTAACTTTCTGTGTCACATAGTTTTGGAGAAAATCGTGTTCTTGAAAAGCGAATATACCGTTTAATAATTTACTATTGACCGATCAAAGGGTTAGGCTAGGCTTTCACCAAATTAGAGAGAGAGAGGAGATTAGTTTATATAAAAATATTTATTCTCCCCTACTCTTTATTTTGGCGGAAACCGGTCCTAAAGCATTCTTACCTAAACTTTTTCTCCATGCGTACAGAAACAAAGCCAATACTAATACTAACTTGTGGCACTTGGTATGTTTGTACGTATACACAGTAATCCACTTAGCCGAGTCTGGTGGTGGCTCAGACTGCACTCGGCGGCTTCTTTGCAATTATGCATTTTGCGCATTTCAATGCTTCTCAATTACTTTAGTAGTTACGTAAGCTTATTTAAGTATTAAATTGTATAAGTCTTCTTGATTAGGGTTAGGCAAGGGTTTTATTTCATAAGACGGTAAAGTGATCATAGAAAACCTTGTTACGGGAATTAGCTGCACTTCTTGAGGAAGTAGAATTATTATTATGGTCAACTGAAAACCGAGTAACCTAAACAATTTCGTTCGTCGATCTCATTTTTCCTATATGCGGAGACTCCAGACTAGTTCTCAGAAGAGTTTCCACACTTGTTTTGTATTGGAGAATTTGTAGCTAGATCACTCGAGCCAGATCATTTCTTCCAGAAATAGTCCCGGCGTCCTTACGTTAGAGATTGTTTCCACTAGATGTACCCTCAGAATATACTGCGTACAGGTATTATACTGTGGAAATAACTCGATCATTATTAGGTACAATAAGGGCTAAATTATTAATCCTTGAATCAGCTATTTTTCTGCCAGCCCAATTTATTTAGGATAGTGACTGTTTTGTCTCAAAAATTACCTACCTATTAGTCTAAATATTAAACCAACCTTGAAACATTTCAGAAACACTGATCGAACTGAGCCATTCTAGATTATTCTCAAACCGTCACTAATGACTTAGAAACAGTTTTTTCTCCAGTCTAGATTAGACTTTTTGTCGCTGTTGCTATATGAGGCAAGATGGCGGCGGCCTGCGTATGCGCAGTGCAAAATATTGACATAATAATTTAACACCTAGTTCTCGCCAGTTAGAAGTTTTGTCAAGCACCTGCTAAAGTGTCCATTTACTTTGAGGCATCTGTTTATGTTTTAGCACTTGAAATTAAATATGGCTACTTATTTTACATTTTGGTTAACGATTTTTTTTTTAATATTAGGCAAGGACACATCAGATGTTGCTAATAGATAACCTCTTTTATTTGATGATTTAAACACAGGGCAAATCGGACTTCGTAATAACGTCCTATCGAAGTGGTAAAAGGATTTTTAATACAAAATAACGATATAGGTATTCTGAATGTTCGTGTCAAATTCATTTTCACCAAAATTCCTCCGACTATCTGATTTATCCGAAAAGTCTAAATGACTGGTTTTAGCCAAGTAGGTATACAAAATACAACAGTTTCATGACTTTCTGATTTATTCCAAAAGTTTGGACGCCTGTAAAGCTAAAATTGAAATATTTTCATAATATGAAGATAATTCTGGAAGGATTTAGTAAATATGACAACAAAAGGACTTTAAGAGCTGCAGTGAAAAGGCTTTAACCAATAGATCGCTGATTCAAATCCTGCTCGTAATATTTTTTTTGTTTTTACATTAACTTTGTACTTTACTATTAGGACTGTTTAAAAAAAGCACGTGCCTTGTGGTTTCCGGCCTCAGAATAGAACTACCCCTACTCGTCCCGTGGGTGTCGTAAGAAGCGACAAAGGGAAAAATGCGGAGGATGAGCAGCAGCATCCTTCTGTACAACAGCAATCATCTGCAACAGCGATCGCCAACCTAGTTTGCCCAGTGTGGCGATTTTGGGCAAATATCTCCAATGGGCGCACAGAAGTGACGCGCAATGGGAGAGGCCCTATGTTCAGCAGTAGACTAATACAGGCTGATGATGATGATGAAAAAAAAAACACGTGAATTACGTAGCAAGTGTACAGAAACACCTTAAAACAAATCCCACATATAAAAAGTTTTAATAGTACTACCTAACGGATACAATTTGTAACTCTTTTCAATTTCAAATCCTGACCTTAAACAAAAGCTTACAAAAACTTTATTCAATTATTTTCTATATTAACATGATCTAATTGGTGCAGATAATTTATTGAGCTGTAGATCGGTCAAGCGTGAGCGACAAAAAATTAATAGATCATTGTGTTTACTTTGATATTAATGGTTTTTTAAGTGTAATAGCTGTTGAAATCATACATCCTGTTTTGAGCATAGATTACGTATTAGGTACCTCACTAAAATTTTAAATCTATGGTTTTGAGTTTATTCCCAATTCGATTTTAAATTGTAGATTTGACTTTTTCGTTTCTAAGTTTCATGTGGTGCTTACCTATTTATTTTTTTATTTCAATAAATTTGTAACTTTGTCATCTTAATCATCATCAGCCTGTATCAGTGCACTGCTGAACATAGGCCTCTCTCAATGCTTGCCACTTTGTGTGCTCATTGGAGGTATTTGCCCATAATCGCTACGCTGGGAAAGCGGGTTGGCGATCGCAGTAGCAGATGATTGCTGGATCTTTCCCTTTGTCGCTTCTTCCGACACCCGCGGGACGAGTAGGAGTGGTTCTATTCTTAGGCGAACTTTTTGTAATTTCGTACTGTATGTTATTTTTCTTTTTTCTAATACAAGCCTTAGCTAACTTCAGGTAGTACTTAGTTACAGCCAGTTGTAGTTTTGCCGTTACATGTCATTGATCGGCTGTTGAAACTAACTGTAAAATGTAAATTATAACAGCGACTTAACTCTTAGTTCAGCAGCGTGCTGACTCGCATGGTAGTGTTAATTACTTACATAGAAACTAGAATTATTCTCGTAAACATGAGTTTTGGACGGCAAAATAATATTGGGCGTAATGTTTGATGTTTTTTAAGTTTAAATTCAGCACTTAAATTCTGTGCTTCCGTGTATACATCATAAGATCCAACATTGTAAAGTAAAGTAAAGAAAACTTTATTGTTTTTAATTATTTAATAAGAAAATTTAAAAAAAAAAAACTGATACGGATGGGATTCGAACCCACGATCTTCGACGTACCGTGTACGGAAATTTTCTTATTAAATAATTATATTTAATAAGCTATCATGTGCTATAACATGTAAAAAATTCACAAAAAATATTTATTGTTTTTGATTGAGAAAGGTACAAATGTTATTTATACTTATGATAGTGTTACATCAATCAGCCCATTTTGAGCATACAACAATTTTTAGAAGAAACTTATGGGAATTTATACCTACTATTAACAATAAAACCAAAATATGTAGTATGTAACCAGGTCACAATCAAAATTATCAAGGTTTATTTTTGATTCCAGAAATTCCTTAATAATGTAAAAACATTTTTCAATTAGCCATCTTTTTAAACGTAGTCTAAATACCCATTGTAATACCAACCACAACCACCCATAAAAAATCTATATATTTTATCTGTTCTGATATTATTTCATGTGTAAGCAATAAACCCGAAAACAAACAGACAGACATTTTCTTACAATATTAGTTAGGTTTATTTAATCAGGTGTAGATTGCAGTATTTAGCATAAATTGCTGATAACAATACAGTTTCTAGAATAACTTTAAATGTTAGCGTCTCTTTCATAATAAAATATTGGTTATTTAGAGGTGTTATTTATTAATGTAAGTGTTGTTTCTCTTACCTAATGTGGTCGTTTTGTTTATTGACAATCTTTACGAAGGTATAAGATTTATAGGTAATGTATCTACAATTCAGGATCAATTTCAAGGAGTGCGCTAATTTCGATAGATGACTCCATGATTCTGAAAACTATATTCATGTCAAAAGTTTACCTTTAGTGTACGAGTAGACCTTATTGTTTTTAGTGTGTGTCTCATTTTTTTATTTTCTTTTAAGAATGCATCGAATCGAGAACTTCCTTATTCCTAATCTTAAAAGAAATATTTAATTATTTCTCTGTGGTCAACGGGCTGATTTGGTGAGATTCTTTATTCTTTGACAGATTGATTAATCCGATTGATCCCATAACCTATTTTCATGATGATGATGTTTGGAGATACAAAAACGGAACTTCTCGTCAAATTATAGCATACTTTTTGTAACAGATTGCCGGTTGAGTGGAAGTTAGGACTTACTCACACCGACACCAAAAAGGACGTATGTTGTTTATATCTGCCTTTTTGTCAAAGGCGTGACTCATATTATTTTTAATACCTAAGAATAAAATAAATTTCATCATTGATTGTACGACTAGTCACTGACTATTAATTAAATTAATTGTCGCACGTAAATGAAATACAAATAAATACATCGTTTACAGCGTTTTGTTATTTGCAAAAAACAACCAATTCAAGGAAAATAAGTGTTTTCGTTTACTCTTCAATGAAATTTAAATGTGTATTATATCAATATTGTCCCAATTGTCCCTTGTTTCTTTAAAGAATTTTTACTGCTTATGTATTAAATGTACCTAACTATTTGGTTGTTGGAAGAACATTAGGTAGTGTAGATTCGAACCCCGCATGTACGGCTTCACATCAAGCTATATATTTCCAGTATAAACTGATATCTTGTTGTACAAAGAGCCTATACAATGCGAGGTCAGTTCAAACTGGAAATGTATAGCTTGATATGTAGCTGTGTGTACTTTGACTTTTTCAATGTCAATTATGTATTTTCTTAGTTAATCTAAGACACCACTGAATAACGGGAAAATATCGTGAGAAAACCTGGACTTAACTGTCTAAAATCGCCAACACGCTGTGAGCTAGCGTGGTGATTAATGCTCGATCCTTCTCTGTATGAAAAGAGCCGTTTGCCCAACAGTGGGACAATTTCAGGCTGGTTTATTATTTATTTGTCGCTTACGTCCATAGTGTGCTTAGCATCTTTTCCACCGTAATGGTTATAAACGGTTTTTGCATGTTTTAAAGGCATTGTTCTAACAGCCAATTAATGTAAGTTTCCATTTCAAACGTTCAAATGAGTCATGTACGATTACAGAACATGCAATGGCCTGCCATTCTCGGAATACCATCATGATATGATGTAGTTACACCCTTGAAAATACTGAAGGTTGAATGAGGAAAATGGAATAAAAAGTAGTAATTAAGTCAAATAACTGAGCCTGACAATGGTTTGTTGTAGATTGGATCGGATTCGGGTTTTCCATGATAAAGTTTTAGAAGTGTAGAGGAAATGACAGCTGTGGAATCATCATTGCTTCAATTCCTGAAGACGAAGAAGCTATATGAGGTTTGTATCTTGCTCATTGCTCTAATGGGGTCATGGTTTACTTTGGGGTTCACTAATCTATCCCATAGTAATCAATGTCACGAGAGCTAGAATTTTAGAATTCTTCTACAGTCTCCGATGGTACGTATGCAGGTTCAGGCCCTGAAAGGCCCCATGGACCCTCGTAGTTCCTGCCAGATCACCAATTCCAATACATACCCTAAATTGCGTTTTATTTCGGTACATTTTGTATGAATTTCAATTGAAATAGGAAGCCGCCCGTGCCTTGTCCGGGCCCAACACCATTCATACGTGGCCTGCGCCATAGAGGCCTATTTAATTTCAGTTAAAAAAAGCCCTGTATGTATGTTATTTTCTATCGCTCGATCATTGTAAGTAAGTTGATCTTGCAAAGATTTACTCTCTCCATTCCAATAAACGAAGGTACACTTTACATATCATATCAAACGACAATGTCGCATTTCGCAGTGACGTTTTTCGGTTGGAAGAGTCAGACAATCAAGCATAAGGTATCCATTACCTTAATTTACCAGAGAATAACGTATTATAATTATGTGACATTGTGAAACGTCTTTCCTGCTCGATGTTAGGCAGTGTCAGGATGTCAGGCTATAAAGGCAAATGTAATCACTTTCTACCAGACTGGATTAGATACTATTTGAGAACAGTGTCATCATAGTGTAAGCTAAGTCCTTACACTATGATCATGACTATGTTAAAGAGCTAGAAATGACACTTTTAAAGGTACTCCTCTTTTTAACCTACCTACTTCAAAAAAAGAGAAGGTTCTCAATTCGATTGTATGTTTTTTTTTTTTAATTTAACCTGTTCGCATTGTAAGTGTAGGTGCTTCAGTGCGAGCGACGCAAAATCAACACTTTACGTGTTTTCCGAGGTACCTACGAAGCAAGTGACAGCAGAGTATTTTACGCACATAACTTACGAAACGTCAGTGTACGAAATTCATAGCAGGTGCCTTTGCCTGAAGATTAGTTGTGGCCTTATTATTCGCAGCTGTCATAAACAGTCTAGCTGGTAGTGACCAACATAGATGGCTAAAATGGACGCAAACTTAGACCGTTATTTTCCGGAAAATAATATAATTATATCGCTGACGAGGGACGTCCCATGACGTTTTGTTACGCGAGCAAACATTATCCTTTAACTAAGAATTGTGACGTAACACTGACATACTACTACCACATACTACCGTACTACCGGTAGGTATAGGTACTACTACAATGATAAAACTAGCGGTTTGTAGGCAGTTCCTCAAAATATTATGATTCAGGGCTTCATATAGTAAGATGTGGTTTTACCATTAAACAATTTAGAACCGTAGAGGTTAGCAAAGAAGCGTTTCATTTTTTTACCATAATAATGGTCTAGTCTTGATATTAATGGAAAAAATAGAAGGATATTCACTAGTAGAAAAATACGCAATTCGTATTTTTTTAATATAATTATTTATTTACCACGCATGACTCTTTCAGGGTAGATAATACAATTTTGATAGTTTTTTTTTGTTCAATATTTTTTTATTTTTCTTATGTTTTTAAACTTGTAATAAAGTCTGTTGTGAACTATTGTTAGTAAATACCTACTGTTTGAGTGTCACTACCATAGAGCTTACCTCCTCCACGAATGTTGATTGCAAAAAAGAAACTCATTCTCTCTTACCTTTTTTTTTCGTGGTATATTAGAGCCTAGCTGTAGGTAACCAGCAGTTGTTTATAGGCCGTAAATGGGCTGGCTGGACTCGGGAAGAACCATGTCGTCATGGAATATCAGCATAAAGAAGCAACACTATATTGCTGCGTTTTATACGGTGAGTGACGATTACTGATCCCTAAAAGGGACGTTCATAGCCGATGGTCGAAACTTACCCTCCAAAACAAGATCATTTGTGTCCTTTAAAAAAAGAACAGTTATAAAAGGTCTCGTTTGCAGCACTATTATTCATACTTTCATTTGTAACAATGCAAGATTTTCTTTAACGTCATACTTTATGAAAATGCGCCATGCTTTGCCCAGTTACTCACCATAAACTCTTGCGCATGTCGACGTGTTTTTTAGACCATCTTGTTTTCGTTACGTGTGATGACGTCACTGACATAGATGTTTAACAAGCCATAATTAACCGGATTTTAAGATTTAATGGCTTTTTGTGCGTCATTTTATTGCTTCTTTGTAGAAGTTGGCGAAAACATTATTAATATTCATAATTGGTAATAACAGCTAAAAAATTCAACGGTATAAAACATATATTAAGTCAACCACTTTAGTAGCCTTTTTATAAGTATATATCGCTAATAAAACAAAAATAGTGACTAGATCATTCTTTGAAAACGTAATTTTCTTAAAAATAATTTTCCTCCCACAAATGTAGAATTAATATAAAATTAATTTAACAGGAGTGTAGTTTAATTATGTTTCAATTATAATAATAAGCAATATGTATAATTGATTCCATTCTTAACTTTAAGTGAAGGATAATGATACGCTAATTTTTAATAAAAACATTTTAGATTTGGGCATGCGCTTTGCCAATTGAGCTTCTCGAAATCCTGTGCGTGTTACGAAATTCCCTTTTACATTCAACTGTCCCAGATGGTAGCGACATCTAACCCATATACGACATACCAGAGTTCTACTTCTAGTCTTGCAAAATATCGTAAAATTTGTGGGATTAAGACATGACGGCTAAGTTTTCGTTGATAACATGCAAATGATCTAATTTTATTTGTTTATACTAGTAAGGGGTCAAATAGGCATACCTACATCCTGCCTGCGGATATTGCCAGCCTATTGCTTGGTAATAAGCGTTTACCGTAACCCATAGATGCTTACAACACCGTCCAGGGGTATCACTTGGGGATATTTCTGCCTCAAGGAACACCGTGTGGTTTTTAGTCCGTGCGAGTCGGACATAACCCCATCGCCAGGTTTTAATGGTGGGGTACTCATAAGGAGTTTTCCACACGACAAAAAAAAAAGGGGTATCACTTGGGGTAGCCGACCCTGTGCGATAAGAATACCGTAAAGAGCGGAGATTATGATAGAGAAGATTGGGCGTCCGGTGCTCTCATACACCGTACGAAACACCACAGTACGAACACTCCCTGTTTCGCTCCCGGAGCTAGCTCATTCTTGTTGATAGCTCACATTGAAGAATATTCTCTATCCTTTTCTAACGAACACTGTTATTGTTATAAAAAGAATCATTGAATTGAAATTAGATCAGAATGTGTCCATGAGAATTAACCCTATTTAATATTTTAAAATCCTTTATAAACAAATCTTTTAATAGGTTAATGCCTATGCTAATGATATCCACAGTTAGCAGACTAGTAAATATGACGTCACAGAGGCACGTGTATCATCAAAGATACACATTAATCTAATAGAACAGTGTATTAACAAGTAGTAAGAGATAAACTATAACCTGACTTGAGTTAACTCGCGCTGATAACGAGGCACGCTTCTATATCAAATTGTTTCTAGAATTTCAGCCACCTGCACATTACGTCGTACTACGTACTGTCGTGATAGCTAGTGGTATAAGTGGTATGACCGTTGACTAGCAAATCAGAGTCTCAGGCGTATCTACGCAGGAGACGCCATTATACAACGAACAACGATGGGCGGACGAATGGACGACGAACTATACAACGGAGTTTAGCCAATCATCATCATCATCATCAGCCTGTATTAGTCCACTGCTGGACATAGGCCTCTCCCAATACGCGTCACTATTGTGCGCTCATTTGTGCGCGAGATATTTGCCGATAAACTTCACGCTGCACTGGGCAAGCGGGTTGGCGATCGCAGTAGCAAATGATTACCGTTACAAAGAAGTATGCTACTGCCTATCCTCCGGATCTTTCGACGACACCCGCGGGATTAGATTCGTCATCTATATATAATTTCGCAATGCACAAACACCCAGACTAATGAAAATATCTATCGTTCGCACATACTTTGTCCCGTGCTAATCGGTCCCGCGCCAAGCAGACAGCGATACGCGTACGTTATGCTAGTGGTGTCCTCAGTCTTTATCTTTAATATTGGTGTAGACAAAACAATAGATAATAATATAACTTCATGACTATTTTATTGCGGGTAAGGCAGAGGAGTCGTTTCCCTAGCTATCTTTCTCTTTATATTTAAGAGATAGGCTCTTATCGGTGGAGCAATTGCCATCTCTCTTTATCCTCCGCTTGTCTTTTGACTTCCTGATAGGTCACAACTCCTACTTTGTCCATCATTTGATTTAAAAAAAAGTATTTCTCGGCTGTCCCCTACCTCTTTTAGCTACATATCTTTAAAGTACTATAAATGATAGGGCCAAGCTGTTGTAAGTAGATATTCCTTTTGCCTCTGACTAAACAGCTCGCATCTATTTGGCTTCTGGCAAAATTGTGACTAGACTCACTCAACAGTTAAGAATGATCCTGAAATTTAGAGACTGTTCCCGTTCGTCTGGCCAATGTGGATGACCACACGGTTCTGAACGACTGTGGTGTTTAGACCTTAGCTCCTCAGCCATAAAACAGTGTGACCAGACTTTTTGACAAGACTTATAAATAAAATATCTTTACTAATTAAGGTTTATGAGATTAGTTCAAGCTTCTATTAACCAATGCGTTCCATTCCCTTGATCAAATCGTGGTGTCGCTGTACCAGTGCGAGTTGGTCGAGGTAGATTTGTGGCCACACGCTTTTGTAATTCATCAAACTGTCTTAAACATCTCCAATTTGCCTCAATGGGTCCACTACTTAACGTGGCTTCTGGACCTGACCTATGTTGAAAAGTCCAAGTATAAACAGATAAATAATAATACACGAGGAAATGATGAGCAGTGATAATAATTAATAGTGAAATGATAGTGGCTCAGGTCAACATGGGTTAGTGCGACATGCACAGGCACACACCTCCCATGAGAGTGATTGCATCTATTACGCAAAATAATAACATCTTTGTGAAATAGATAGTCAACTACATAGATTTTTTAACTTCATAGAAGCAGAGAAAAACAATAATTTCAAAATTAGCACAAAAACTCAGGCTGGAGGAAATAAACAAATATTTGTTAATTGCGCAAATACAACCCACGATACCAAACGTAGAAGGCAAATCGCTTAACCGCTACGCTAATGGTGTTGCTATCAGTTTACATTATAACAAACACAATCTGCCTTATTGTTCATTGTCCACTTTTATACGGAAATAGGAGGAAAACGAACAGACAGGTCACCTGATTAGGTTACTGATCATCGCCGCCCATCAGGATGTGAGTGAACTTAGCAGATCATTGTCCAGCACAACACCAAAGGCATTGCAGAAGCGTTGACGACCTTTGACAACTGGGCCCATATTGGCCTTGGTACCATTTTCTTTTCTATCGTGGATGCATTAACAGATGACAGACTTGTATAAAACTACGCGATAGAAACAAAATTTTGAATCACAAGAGAAATCACGAACTGACATCGAACCTGCGATACTTAACGTGGCAGACCAAAAGATAGCCACCAATCGTCTTGGAAATAATTCAATTTAACTTATAGCTTACGACTTTACTCACGGGTTAATATCGGAAATGTCCGACTAGTTTCAAACTTAAACGGAGTCCATTTTCAAGAGCGAGTGACCTCGCCAGGAGACTTCGATTTAAGTTCGAAACTAGTTGGACATTCCCGATATTAATCCGTCAGTAAAGTCGTAATAATATTTAATAATGTATACACACAAAATTACACTACAAAATCTCTCTAGATTTAGCATCTGGAGAGATTTTGTAGTGTATTTTTTTTACAAATAATTAATCTAACGATCGCGATCGGTGTAGATATTCCCAAGTGAGTTGTATTTTCTTAGCGTTTTCTAAGAATAATGAATAGTAGATTATAATATCGACAATTAGTTCCGATAATGAGTAATTAGAGTTGTTAGTTCGTTACGGGTTACACTACACATACTTACCTACAATATGTTGTGTATTGCATCAGTCATTGCTCATGAATCTGTGAAGCTATCAGTCGCACGCGCATCGTGCTACTTCAAAACTATTATTACCTAACAGATAATAATATAAAGGAGCAATAGAGTTTAATTGTGCATGTCTTAAACTTAAACTTGCTGCATTTGATTTTGTAGTCATCATTAGATCACATTAAGACAGTTTGATCGAGATTGACCTCACTAAGTCACAGCAAACGAAAGTAACGAATTCTTACGTAGTCATAGTTAGACCACAATGTTACACAAGTTTAACTTCAGTTTGAACACACTCTCACAAAGTTTGACCACACTAAGTCGCAGTTTGAGCGCACTAAGTTACTATTTGACCACATTTTTATGCTTTTTGGGACACATTTGACACACTATGTCACAGATTGACCACATTTTTGTCACAATGGTAACGGTATAAACCTTTATATATGACTATGGTTGTAATAGAAATGTAATCGATTCTATTTATTAGCTACGATTGTCTATTGCATACACAACCCTCAATTTGGTTTGATCGCATCTAGTGCTACGCCACTACCTCGTTCATCTGCATGTTGAAGGATAAATCATAAGTAGTTCCACGTGCTATGTGGTCATACCTACAGTTCTATATAACTAGCTTATAAGGTCCCACAGCTGGACTTATCTCACTAATCAAGGAAGAGAGGTCATCACTACCTGGAGTACGGTGAGACTGTGATCTTTCGTTGGAACTTTTTAGACATTTTCCAGCTATTGCTTAGTAGTTAGCATTCGCCTTCTGCCCTTGGCGTGGGTTTGATTCGCACGGGACAATGTGTGATCGACAGTTCGGTCTGGGTGTATTGCCAAATTATATGTACCTAGCTTATGTATAACAGTATCCACAATAAAGGAGACCTACTCAGGAGATTTGATTTAAAAATATTGTGCACAATCTACTAGAAATATTTAGGCTTGTACCAATTTTTTATTAATATTTTTTGGTTATCGAGCAACAAGATTTTCCCTCGAAGGTCTTGTATAGCCTACAGGTACCTACTCTATTGGGAACATCTCTCAAGCATGCTGGTTATCTCACGTCATCTTACCATTTTATGGAAGCGTGAATTATATATTATACACAGATGATATTCGAAACTAGATCGAAAAGTCAGAGGTTTCTTTTAGATTTGAACTTGTGATCTTCGACCTAGTAGTCCAACGTATAATCGTTATAGATTGGGTTATCACTGCTTATACTAGCACAGCTTGAAAAGGTTTACCCCAATCATTACAATAAAACAATTACATAAGTCTGTTACAATACAATTCATCATTATCATTAATGTCTTAAAAAGTGTTCTTTCTGTGACAAACCTGTTGTAGCAAGGTTGAACTTGTAATATCTCCTTTATTTATAAAATAATTGCCCAACAGTGGGCCACACTGATTATAACATCAATCAAATTATATCAGAAAAATGTCTGGAACAGCGCATATCCGCTATTTATTTGCTGTTGTCCGAGTTGTTTGAGAAAACGTTCCGATTCGTTTACAAAACATGCGTACGCGCGTCCGCTGGGAAAAATTCTCACGGAATATGTACTTGATGACGTCACAACGTTGTTTCTATGCCGAGAGGGAAGGAAGGAAGGTTTTGTTGACCTGTTAATCAAGTTGAGTGCAGATAAGTACCTATGGGGTTCGGTCTTCATAATTTTTCCATTGTTTTAGGAAAGGGAAATTGATTATGACTAAGAATATCGGAACTATGTAAAACATATAGGTATTTAATATAGTATCATAAACATATCAATTTTTTCAGTATCAGCAGAGTTTTTTCACATTATGAACCATAAGAATACTAGAGTTCGATTGACGCATAGGTACCTACAGATTTTTTTTATTGGTTTAGGGATTCTCTATTGATACATTCGTCTCTTTTCCAGCACCATATACCGAAAATCGTAATTCATTCAAAATAGGTACTATCTTATGGACACGAAAAAAATATTAATAAGTATTTAATAAAAAGAAAATTCATCCTTACCTATTATTTTTCTGAGCAGAATTTTATCACATATATTATACACCCTGTTGCTTTAAAAACCTGTCAAATTTTAGAACGTAATAAGGTCCATAAAACTAAACAACTTTCCCCAAGGAACATAGGTCGAAATCTGAAAATGAAAATTTAAACTTCTCATACAAAATTGAGTCACGTGACCAGTCAATTTGTATGAAAAGTAAATCGATTTTCAGATTTCGACTTATGTTCGGGAAAGTTGTTTTGTTTCAAGGACCTAATTACCTCCTAAAATTTGACGGATTTTTAAAGCAACAGGGTGTATAATATCTTCTTTCTGCTAAACTTCTTTAACAATTTCGCAATTAATTTCTTTTTAAAGTAAGACTACCTTTAATAAACTTGAAATAAGCCAACTTAAAAAAAAATGTGCTAATGAACTACCTTGATCTTGATTCAATATAGTATGACGTAATTTTTATATATCTTACTCATACACTACATATCTCACAATTTTAAATCTTATGCTAGTACAACATAAGGTTCCAAATCTTTTTTATATTATAAATTCTTCTAAATAAATTTCGACTTTATTCTGGTGTACTAGGGTTCAATTTGAGTTGTTAAAACGCTTATATGTTTACATATAATTTAACAATAAATTAAGACACTGATGGATAATATTTGAGTTCCACAAAAAAACATGTTTTCATGAAAACGTGACAGAAATGATAATTTAAAGTGAAAAATATAGTTTTTATCACATTTTTCGGTAAACAATGGTGTTATTGTTAATTCATTAGCAATTCAGATAGTTTGTTATTGTGTTGTTGTAATGTTCTCATCCGGAACTATGATAGCTATGGAAAATGTTGTGTATTGTAATGTGACAGCAGGTAAATGGTAATATTAATTACGGGTGCCCTCTATCTGGCAGAAACTTGTTTCTCCGAAACCTATTTGGCATAACTCACTTGACATAAACTTTTTTAAACAAACATTATTAAGGTAGAAAAAATATTTAATTCTATAATTGTTTTTTGGCCTAATGTTTTTATGTCCGAATTTAAAATGGGATACTTTTAAGATGGCAGAATTGTATTGGGCATAATTACCTTTGTCAGAGTTACAATTTTGTATAATTTCGTTTAGCATAACGTTTATTTAGAGCGCCGATTATTTGGCATAATTTGACTTAGCATACTACGAAGATCACAGAATTTCAATAGATAGATAGATAGATAGATTTCAATTCTATCGTATAGAACACCTAAATTTAAGACTAAAAGCATCTAGGTAATTTTTGTCTCCAATCATCGGTTCGTTGTAAAACTGATGAAAAAGTTTAATTGCTAAAAGCTGCGGAGGCGAGCGTCATAATATGGTTAACACCCCGACTCAGAGTACCCCGACTCGGATAGGTTAGGTTAGAAGGGGATGGCGGGGTCGAATAGACCCCGCCGTCCCCTTCGTGGTTATTTTTTTATAAACCACCCAGAAGTAGGAGCCCCGCGAAGCGGGGCTCCGTCGACCAAGCCCACCCGAAAAAAAAAAAAAAAAAAAAGAAAAAAAAAAAAAAAAAAAAGGGTCCCGAAGGCTTGATAAGGCAATATAAAATATATGCCAAAAAATGATTCTGGTTGTGAACTTTCTACGATATGATGGTTATACTTATTGATTATTATGGATATGAAATTTATACCTAAAGATGATTCTGACTTACAAAATTATGGGTTTCGGTGTATGGTAAATGAGTGTATGCCAAACGATTTTCTGCGAAAAGAGGTTTATGCTATCCGTGGCTATGCGAAATAAAATTATGACGTAAAAAGTTCTGCTATAAAGGGTGGACCCATTAATTACACTACGTTTATCATGATGTTCCACTCAGATTCACCTTATTCGCCATTTCTTGCGGGTTTGGACAAACAAAGGTATCATACCCAAACACCATGCCTTACTACAAGAAAGTTAGACAGTTATCCAATTAATAGATAAATAATGTAATGAGGCGTTATTTTGCGGAAATGCATTTTCAAATTACGAAACCAATATGAAAAGAAAAAAAGAAAGAAATCTTTATTAATTTTTTCTTCCTGCTTTTAAGACTTTGACTGCCAAACAGCAGACACAATGAAAATTCTATTGTTTGTCGGACACCATGTGTCCGTCATGGCGTTTAATGAATTAAGGGTTGAATAAAATCAATTTTTGGGGA
This sequence comes from Protodeltote pygarga, assembly GCA_936450705.2. Classification (NCBI taxonomy): domain Eukaryota; kingdom Metazoa; phylum Arthropoda; class Insecta; order Lepidoptera; family Noctuidae; genus Protodeltote; species Protodeltote pygarga. The sequence continues at coordinate 345,991 of OW388264.2, read as the reverse complement.
GGTTACATAAGTATTTCAATTTATATTTTTATCACTGGCTAACCTAGTATTAATATTATACCTATAGGTATATTAATATCTTGTCTACTTTTACATTCCCATGTAAGAGGGCTAGCCGGTTGATTGATTGCTTTAAGTAAAAAGTACCTACTACTGCCACTCACCCCTGTTTAGCTGTTCATCTTTAAATGTTTGGTTTCTTATTCTTTCTTATCAGAAAGAAGAGAAGAAGACTGTATAATTTTGGCACCGTATTAAAGTACGACGGTTATGGTCGAAGACCAGTCTCAAGAACAGTTCTGCCAAGTATAATACACATTAATATATCAAATCAAAATCTCAAGGGCAGTAACTGGGCCTGTTACCACACTTACCACTATCTCTTACCATAGAGGTAAATAATCCAAATTGGTAAGATCTGATTCTGATGTGATGCAACACAAGCCATGAGCTGACGCAACACTGCCCGCACACCCATCACTTACACGCCTCGGTAACGGAAAAGTACGCAAAGGAAACGTGGAAACAACATACCTACCGATAACACTTGTATACATTATGTTTTATCTGTTTTATTGTAGAGCTGTATTTGTTTTTTTAAAGGATTATTCCATTAAAAGTTATTCTATAGAGCGTTTACTGCGAAAACTGGATAAAAACAAGATGTGACAGCTATATTAGAATTATTAAGATAATCTTCTAATGTTAAAATTTTTAGAAAAAATCGACAATGAAATTGATGAGATCATTTCTACTTGGATTGCTATCTATGCCAGTCGCTATACCAAATTAGCTATTCTAAAAAAAACATAAGTATCTAGATTTTTGATCGATTTTAGAGATTCGTAATCCCACTTGCACTTGCTGATCTGGAGAACTATTTGGTGCAGCCGTGGGACACCAGTTTCGTGATTTGGAATTTTAATTGTTATTTTATTTTATTTTTATTTGTTTATTTTTTTCCCTATAATTGTTTTATTTGTGTTATCGTGTGCTGTATCAAAGAAATCAATGAAATTCATTCACTGTCAGAATTATCTTCAAAATTCAATCATCAGTCTCTTAGATGGACCTACTATGCCATCAAGTATCCCTAGAGTGACAAGTAAAAATCCTTTTTACAGTCAAATTGTTTTTCTTAATATTTTTGCGAATTTTTTACATGTTAGCTTATTAAATATAATTATTTAACAAGAAATTTGTAAAAACAACTGATACGGATGGGATTTGAACCCACGATCTTTAGCGTACCGTGTCGACGCTCTAACCGCTGAGCCATTGTATCCCATCAGAATCAGTCGAAATTTCAAATTGGAATACATTACGTATCATTTTACATGTTATAGCACATGTGAGCTTTTTACAAAAATTTGTAGGTGAGTTTGTTTTCCATATCGCAAAATTATTATAAATTTTACGTTTTTTAAGGGACGTTTGTGAACTTTAAGAAGCTGTGAAGGACCAGGACATCTAAGTAGAGGAATCTCGATCTCTATCGAAAACCTGAATGCCCTAAGGAAAATGCGAGAATTAATAAGTAATCTTTATATAAAGAGCTACAAGATGCTGAGATGTAATTAAGAAGATCATTCTATTAGTCTTAATGATTTGTGTGTCACATTAATTGACTATTGTTTTAAGAGTCAAAATTGCGGCCATATTTAATAGTAGCTAATTAATATGTCGTTAAGAATGTCTATTTTTGGTATAGGTAGGTATCTAAGTATGACTGTGTCGTATTAGTAAAGTATGACTTTGTCGTAACGTATTTGTAGTTAATACCTTCTGACAGATTATTAAGAAGGCAATTGATCTTCTGGAGCAAGCTGTAATAAAGAGGTTTTTATTTACTGGATTGCACCCAGGTTCTTACTACTTAGAAGCTGAAAAACCAGAAATAAGTTTACAAAGACACAATTGCAATAATGAAGCAAATTGTGTTATATTTTTTTTACATTTTATCAAGCAAACTCCAAAGTTACTAAATTCTTCCCAAATCCTGCTACTAATCGAACAATTTTAAGCAGTGATGATAGCCCAGTGGTATGATCGTCGGACTGCCAAGTCAAATGTCGTGGGTTCAAAACCCAAGCAGACTCTTCTGACTTTTCAGATTCATGTGCATTTTACGTGAGGAATCCAGTACACCTGACAGATTTTTGTTAGTGAAGCCATGTCAGGGGCCTACGGGCTGTTTAAACTCTGACACCAGGTTTTTCATCAACCATACGGTAAAAAGAAGACCGTAAAATAATGATATTCATTTTGCATAAACATTATGTGACTTAGGTACAAAAATGAACATGTTGAATTAATTATCTAATACACGTCAATCAGAAAATACCTATTCATTTTTAATATTTCTGTTATGTAAGGATAGGTAGGTACATCTGTTTAGTAAATAAAAAAGAAATAAAGAAAAGAGTTTCTTAAAGATAAATTGAAAAATCAATCAAATTGTGCAACTCAGAGTTATGGACTCTGAGTTGCACAATTTGATTGATTTGAATGGTTTGCGGCTAACCAGATCATCATTGACTTAATTACAAAAAACTTTCTCCTACTCTAGGCTCAATTTGCTCATTAAGAAAAATCATCAAATAGCGTCATCTTTTCTCCAATGAATACTACAATTTTGTGCATCATAACCAAATCAATATATGCTAGTCATTAGTTAGGCGTGTCGATCGGCACGCGAGCGCAGCCGAACCTGCCCGAAGTGTAACCAGCTCAAACCGCCTCGAACTGGTTATGAACCGGTTCAATCCAGTTTGTTCTACACGTTTGTGATAAGTTTCTCTGGACAGGTACTATAAATGCATTAAAAGGATACACGAATGGAAAAGGAAACTTGTATGTATATGTCAATTGACAGCAGTGATACTCAGATGTTAAAGCGTTGAGCCAAAATCTTGAGCTAAGTAGGTATGTGTGCATTGGAAATTAATAGCATTCCCACTCATTAAATGGTTAAAGAAATCATCAATAATAAATCAGCACACCATGGTAAGAAGAATTACAGGTGCACGTACCGTACATAGGTACATACAACTGCCTATACCTATAGTCTGTGTGAGGCTCTAGAATTCTAGATCGAGTGCCATATCGGTTGGATTTGAAGGAAATAAGAATCCTAGTCTGTTTGAGGTTGTGCAATAGGCACGTTTCTTATTGCAAAGGACTGTATTTAACTCAATCTAGTATGAACAACCATGAGTACGTATCGTTATCGTAGCTATTTCTTTCGAACATATGAGCTCAACTAGAAGCTACCCGAAAGAAGCTCCAGGCTCTGAATGTTTTACAGCAGACATAACCATTGATACGGATAAACAAGTACCTATTCCTAGCAATATTTTATTCCCTTCGTAAATAGTCTGTCAAAGCCAAAATAAAGGAATGCGCCAAAGATTTCTTCTAATAGAACGTCAAGAAACCTCCAAAAGAACTAAACGTTTAACAAAAGAGAGGATTGTCCCACAAGGCTGCACAATTTCATAATATGAAAGGTATTATATTTATAACGAAAAGATCTACCCCAAGATACTTAACAATTTTATTTATAACGCCACGAACGGTCGCAAAAAATGGTATTCACCCGATGACATAAGATCCGATCCCCAAAAAAACATGGGATATCCCACCTTGCCAGTCGTTTGCCGGAAAAAAAATATCGCTACCTGTCTGTCTATCAAATCTGCGGGTGTACTAAGTATTTCAAAAGACAGAATAGTTCGAAATGAAGTGGCAAATTGCGCACAAATAAAATGCAGAGAAATATTCCACTTTGCCACTTTCAAACTTAAAACCTAAAGGACTTCAACCTATGACTTAGAACTTCACCCTAGCGGCATGTAACAAAAGGTTTCCGATTGTATCTGATTTCTCATCCTTTCATAAATGAATGAACAATATAACGTCAAGCGTAAGTATCAGAATGTATAACGAATCAAGAATTTAACCTCGCCTATCAATCCTTAACACTCTATCGCGTACAATTGCTTGTGACAAGCCACCTAGCAACCACTAGAGGCTAAACAAAGAGCCATTGAATAGGATTAGCCAATACTGTGAGAATATGTGGCCGTTGACCCGCCTCACAAATGGCTTTCAATTATGGCGGCTACACAGTATTATTTATTTGCACATTTTCTTACTGAAGTAAAATGAAATCGCTAACCAGCATACATGTTATAGAATAAGCACGAGGTCAAGTCGACCAGAATTATGAGGCTTTTCATTTGACCTGGATTAAACCCAGCCGAATGTGGCGAAATGAACTTGAGAAAGAAGTCCAGCAATTATTGTAGAGTATCAATCTTTTATCCAGGAATTCTGATTCTGGAACTGTATCCAGTATTTGCCTGTATTTGGGATATTTATCATAGTAACACCTCAGCCTACATTTAGGCGAAAAACATGCGTGAATCTATGTTAGTTAAAGCAGAATGATTAGTCTCTAAAACTTGCTGATACTTAGCTTACTATGCGTGAAAACAAGACTGTTATCGGGGGCTAATCTCTGACGTCACCAACCATAAAGTAAGAAAGTTATATTCATTGAAGTTAATATTATGCTGTTCTTAGGAAAACAGGCTGTAAATGACTATTGGAAACTATAAAGTATGACTTGAACATAAACGTCCAGGTATTGCTTTCCTAATCAGCCGCGCATAGAGTGCAATTCACTCGCGAACGGAAGACGTGCACGCACACACTGACACATTTATAACACATACACGTGTAACTGTCAACTGACATTAAGAGGAAGTCAGCCATGCAAATTTATTTTTATACGTAACTAACGACAAAAGGATATCTCAGTGTCAAATTAAAAGAGTCGGAACTGCAAGGTGATGAGTGTGGGTGTCATCCATAGTGAATTAATTACTTAATAACAATTTGAAGTACTTCTCTTTTTAGTTTACATACATTTTGTTGTCCAAAGACGCTAAAGGAAAGATGGGGATTCAATTTTATTATGGACTCTCTCTTCTTCTCTATTCATACTTCTCCTATTCTCTGACCTCGTCCACCTACAAGCCTCTACTCAGCTGCTGCTATTAAGATTATTCCGATCGAAACCTCTAAAAACACTACGTCCAATTCGTATATCAATCCGTAACGCAGACGCGCATGTATCAAATACATACCTAAACATAAAATGAAATAAAATAAGCGCTTGTCCTTATCGGCGCGAGCGCAGCGCTGCCACAATGTCTGCGTTGTCTGTTACCTCACACAGATAAGCGCAGAAGGACAAACAGCGCGATAAGCGACTCACGCAAACGATAACATCACGCGAGTACACAACTGATACATACATTGAAAAGGCTTTTCTACAAAAAAAAAACTAAAAACCAGAAAGGATTCTTCAGCAAACGTTTATGGTGTAAGGGACATCGTATCGCAAACTTAAACTGAGGATTTAGCTCTGGGGAGTCTAGAATCTTGTACCATGTGCCTTTCATCTTATACCTAGAATATATTTGTGTGCCCCCATACCTACCTTGCACAAGATCAGCGCGGTGGAGGATTAGAGAAGCCTTCTCATATAGTGTTCAGATTAAAAGATCCGCGACAGGTCGACATGGCAATCTTCTAGTGATTGAGAGTGAGTGAGTAATCAAAACTAGTGAGTGGTAAGTACCTGTACTACCTGCAGTGTATGTACAGGTACACGTAGTTCCATCGCTTACGTTGTTGCTTGTATTTCTAAAATAAAAGTCACTCGTACATTGCCATGTCAAGATAGGTAGAGGTAGATAGGATAAGTAAAGGTTAATTACTAAGTAGGTTTAGCGTTTTATAATTATACTCTTTTATAAAATTAATTCGTAACCTTCTCTGAGCTTTTCTCTATTGTTTTCTAGGGCTATCGGACATTATGTGACTCTGTAGTCTGATATGTCGCGTCGTGGTGTCGCATTGGTTACGGATCCGCTTTGCAAGCACTCTGGCATGTACCAATGTGACTTTTCAATGTCATATTATGTCCTTTTTTAGTTAATCTTAGATACCACTGACTAACGGTGAAGGAAAACATCGTAAAAAAACCTGGACTTAATCTGAAATCGCCGACACGCAGTGACCCTTCTCTGTATAAAAAAAGGCCTTTTCCCTGCAGTGGGACAGTTACTTGCTGATTTATTATTATTTTTATTTATTTTGTAGTTTGATACGATTATTTTATTTTTGCCAACCTCCATTGTGAAATTGTGATCACCTTGCGCACTGCTCGATTCTCTGAACAATTTCTGTCTGTCAAACTCTCAATGGCAAACCGTAACTCATTAAATATGAGTGATATTGTTTTGTGTGAAGTTGAATGTTGTCATTGTTAAGAGTGGAAATTCTGATACAAAGTTTTAGTGGAGTTAGCCAATGATCTAGCAACACCGCACCATCGTCCTTGCGCGCTCTGTGGTTAACCGACAATATAGAGAAACATACTAATAGGTATTATAAAGTATTGTTATACCTACCTGTCTTTAACGATAAATATTCCACCATCAATATGATGATGAATTGGCTTTATTGATGGCCAATTAAACCTTTGTGGCTTTTCCTATTAAACAAGATGAGTGACTATTGGCGTGTGGTGAACTGGTGAATGATAAAGTTATAGCCTGTAGGTAGTTTTTGTTTTAATTAATTTGCAATAAACTAGGGTTTGAATAAATTGAAAAATAGCAACGATTTGAACAACAATTTTCTGATGATTGATATTATCAACCAACGCAGAGCAAATAGATGCCAAGGTAGGGGTATGTCTATGTTTTCTACTAGAAATATTGTTATAGATCTGATTTAATCTGATCTGTTCTGAATTATGATTAACGTTGAGACTGATATTTTATAGATTTCCAACTAAATGAACAAACCTAATATATTATATAAAAATGTGTTATATATAACCACTAATAATTATGTTGTATAAAAGTTAGGTACTTACCTACTTTTAATAAAAAAAGAAACTTATGTTGTTACGATTTTATCAATTTGATTTCTTAGTTGTACTTATATAAAATTAAGTTTCATAATAATATTCTCTTACTAGTAATAAACAAGAATAAATTGCTCACATTATCAAGTGTGAAATAGAAAATTGAGCCAGCAAAGATGATGAGAGAACGAGAACACTTAAGATTAGATTTGGTCGCAAGGCCGAGATGATTTACGATCAGATCGGTCTAAATAACATAGAGGTCATGATCCTAAAGCTAATGTATCGCATAATTGCATATTGGAGTCAAAAACCTTAATGTCAAACAATCACTGATAATCCCTGACTGGCGAACTTACAATCACTAGCAAATTGAAATTATGTTTGGCCCAAAACGTACCTATAATTAGATGAAACAATATCAGGTACCTATAGTAGATTCTACTGATATTACAAACTAGAATTTATGGATTAGTGTATTGATAACTTATCATTTAGCTCGTAAATTCGTAATCCACGAAATACGCCGTGAATACAGGGAACGAGCCTGTTGACAAACATTATATTATGACAAATATTGACATTTACTTTTCGCAGATTCAAACTTAGCCCTCTAACTAAAAATATTTGAATAGGTAAACTAACACACTTATAACCGACAGCCGCTATTGCGACCACCAAACTATAACCTATAAATCGAAGGATTCTAGTCAAAGTCAAAGACTTGTGAAGAAAGATGTCACATATTGGTATAAGATGAATATAAAATATTTACGCGAACTTTAGGTGTCACTCTTTTAACGATTCCACTGGCCTGTTAGCCATCGACAGCCACTTTCTTGATGCAACAACAGTACCAAAAAACAATTCGTTGCAGATTTATTAATTATCTTGTCTAATCATTAAACAATTCCTGCGCCATGGATTAGACAGATTGATGGACTGTACTCTCTTTGTCCAAAACAAGCTTCGTCTTAATCAAAAACTTCACTGAGAGTATTTCGAGCCCCTTTTCAAAACAGACAGTTGTGCAACATTAATGAGACTTCAAAGTATTCAAGCTGTTTCCCCAACAATTCTTCCCAGCGATACGCAACTTCTAAAGTTTGAAGTCCATCAAGGCAAACAACTTGGCAGATCCTTTCACTCATTTTGTTTACTTACGAAGCTGTTTTTTACGACAATTTTCCCTTTTCTTTTAGTATGGGCTTAGCAGGATGGCTTACGCACAATCCTCCATCTCTATGCCAAATGACGTTACTCCCACCACTTTATGTAGATTAGTTATTTGTTTACCAAACTTGTTTATTTACTTTTTTATATTAATGAACTAAACATAAAGTGTCAGCTTTCATTGCGTTATTTTTACGACGTCCCGATAAAAATATTGGTAGTAAAATGTTTTGGAATCCATAGAAATTTTATCTTAACAGTGATTGGACATTCTTTTAGCTCCATGGGGTTTCAATGTCGTTACTCCGACAATTATTAATGAAGTTCGAGGCAGGATTTTTGTTGGTTTACATCCTTTGCAAAAGTACTAAAGGTCACAATAATAACAAGGGTGAATGGCAGCCGCCACGAATTAAGAAGATCTGCCAAAATTGGACGAATATTTTGAGTTTGTGATCCATTTATCCTTTGTGTGCCCGATTTCATTGTACGGCAATATGCCAGGATCTCGGCCTTGAGTTACAAAATTAACAAAATGCTCGCATTTTTGATGTGCCACCGAAATGGAATTTAATGGGCCGCCCTTTACTTAAGGATGTATGTAGTTAGAGTAATTACGTTTTTTTTTACAGATAAATTCTTTTCCTTACTTCTCATACTTGTTTAAGTTGGATACACCACAATTACATTGACATTTAAAATACTTGAATATAAAGATGCCATTGCTTGCAGATTGACTAAAGGTACAGATCGCAAATTTTTATCATCATTGGTATAATAAGATATGAATTTGGCTACCCGATAATGATCATTGGATTAGATGTAGGTACGCTATCATCATAATGACAACGTCAAATAAATATTATAATTATGACTGATCTTATCTTAATTTCGGCTTAAAATGATAAATTTACTTGCAACAATATTACTTTATTACCGGACAGAGAATTATTAAGACAACGCAATCTACAAATTAATATAAATTACTGTCCATAAAATTATAGCTGACTTGCATTCAGCTTTATTATAAGCATCATACTATATTATGTTTATAAAATGTAATGTAAATTAACTGCGATAAATTCAACTGTATAGTTTTTGTAATGTAAATGTAAGACGGGTTTAGTAAAACAGTTCACAAACCACTCACTATCGGGTGGGTTGTGGTATAGTTTGATACCAAAAACCTACTCGTAATAAAAAAGAGGATGCTATCCTCTTGACTTATTTCACCTTTTTATGAGTCTCGGAAATACGGTCCTATTTTTTGTATTTGCCAAAAAGTGGCACGTGTAGCAACCAAACTAGAAACATTTTCCTCAATGCCAAAAATACAATCAAATGAAATAGGGCAAACGCCGAAGTGTTGATTGGTCTTATTCAAGGATACTGTCGCCAATAAAATGGAAAAGTATGAAGCCTAAACCAATCAATAGGAAGCCATGAAACGTCTATCGGGTGATCCAATCGTTCAAGGAAACTGTTGCAGAGAAAGCCAGATTCCATCAAAGAAATGAATGAACTACGTCTTGATTTAGGTGAACAGGGTCGTAAACATGTTTACATTGTCATTCCTCTCGTTGCAGCACATAGATTGCGGATGGGAGATCAGTTCGACGCCGATACTAAAGGAAGTTATCTCGCAAAACATTGTTTTTTGTTTTGCTTTGCAGATTTTAGGGGAGTTGTCTGATGGATGGCGGATTATTGGAGTAATAACGTTTATTGTACTAAGTTTTTTATGTTTTAACTTCCGATCAATAATGTTGATTAAAGGTTTTAATGGTAAAGTTAGGTAATTAGTTAAACAATCAAGTGTTTATCATATACGTTTGCTTTGGGATATTGAGAGATCATTAAATATGACAAGTTCAATTTGAACCACTAACACTTCTATTTCAATCCTAAACTTTCCTTGTTATAAAACTGCCATTCTTGCTGTTCGTATAACAATGGTTTGTTTGATTCCCAGATTATTTAACGTAGAAACTTTCTGTCTATTTCAATTGGTAAGTAACCACAGCTTGGCCAGTAAATTCCCCCTCATTACGTCCGTACAGCCTAAAATTTAAATTTTTATTTGCAGAAAACATTATGTATGAACCCAGCAACAGTCATCAACAGTCCACTAATAAGCTATTCGGGTTCGTTTTAATATAAACACAAAGGAACTGCTTTGATAATGTGAAAATACTTAACCAACTTAACTTTGCTTGTACAAAAAACGGTTATCATTGAAATATGAGTCTTATTCCCAAGTTTCAAAGGCGAATAATCTTGGCGTAATTGTTTTCAGAGCGAAGGTTTTCATTGGTATAATATGAATAAGTAGTAATTTGGTTTTGACGGATAATTTAATAATCTAGTTCATGAACTGTATAAAAACATGGCAGAGGCTTCACTTGTCAGTCTGAGTACAGTAAAAAATATTTCTATTATTTTTTATTGTAGGAGAATAATTGAAGTATGAGCTCATACTCGATGCTTGGACTGAAACAAAATGTCAGTGGTAGGTATAATACTTTTTTTTAGTTGGTGTTGTAACTAAGCTGGCAAAAAAGTTTGACATATACATAATATGTATACACATTAATATTATTATATGGCAAAGGGACTTAAATACATAATGATTTTTGTGTTACATTATATTTGTGTTTGCCCGGCAGTATTAGGTACATACTCTTATTTATTATTTCGATAACAGTCTAGAGATCGGCGCTTTGATTGTAATGATCAGGTTAAGCAGAGCTTGTGGTCAGTCCGCGCATAGGTGACTATTTGTGGATATAAAAATCATCAAAAGTGCAGCTTACAATGGTCTATTGACTGGCAAGTTAAAAGTCTCAGAATCGAACCCCATACCACGCATCTCAGACATTTCATAAGTTTTGCTTATTATAAAAAAAAATAACCTGTTCCAGGTCTCAGAGAGCACGTAAAGCCATCAGTCCTGCAAACGTTAATTTCTCTCCGGTCATGTCGGATTGCCGTCTCATTACAATTAATAATAATTCATACAAACATTCTACGTTATCTGTGTTACTATACAACATACATAATATACATATTTAACTATTTTTATTTACATACCTAATAATACTGATGTTTATTTTGTGGTTTTCCGACGCCATGTAACCAATATTTTATAGAGGTAAATTGTTTTATTAAACAACAAGCGGTTAGTATGTGAAATACTAAACCGATTCTAAAAATAATAACAGATCATTGAGGAACATAGACTATCTGTAAAATAGTATAGTATCGATAGTATTATTTATACATAATCTTATGTATAAATAGCATAGTATACTAGACGGTATAACTAAATTACACGCAGATAAAGTCGCGGGGACCGATAGTAACTAAGTCCTATTTTTGCTTACTTTGTTTCTTTTTACAATTGCTACTTTTAGTACTATCTGAAAGTAGTAGAATATTCATATTATATCCATTAGAGAAATGAGGTGGCCTATTTCTCTAACCAATACTTAGCCAAACAAGTTTAACACAACAAAAAGCAGGCTATGGGTTCCAACTCCCATAAAACCTTCCTATACACCCCCTAAATCAGTCCACAATACGTAACTACTGCTACTTCCCATATATTAACGCCATGGACTTAGGGAACAATACAGAAAGACGGCCATTAATTCCATTGTGGCGAACTTCAGCGGTTCAAAGTATTCTATGTTTTTTGTTCGGTAAATGACGTCAGAAAACTTTATGTGGTGTGGGTTAAATAAAAGGGAATGATATGGGATATATTTTACTATGTTTACGGGGAAGATAGAGACGTAGGAATAGGTTCATTAGCTTCCACACACCTACCTACTGCGCATGTACTGAACGACAACTCTGACCATAATCCTGATTGTCCAATAACATTCAAGTTGAAAATGTATCTTCAGAATCATGGTGAGAGACAACCCTTAAAACCATACTCTTAAAATATGATCTTTTGGACACTAATGGTCCTAAACTAAACTTCTAAATTGCGCAGATCTTTGCCAAGTCTTCTCGACTCTTATCGAGTTAGCAGGCTGATGGTCTGGTTAGGGAACTTTTTACACTCTCTTTATCCATACGATTTAGGCGGCATGTAGCATAGATCTTGACCAGGTTCAGGACATAGGATTATTTTTATCCTGGTTCGGCCTCCGCAAGCGAAGCCGCGAGCATAATGTCTAATAGTGTTTATGATCATCTAGTTTTTATACGAAATGTGATTTATTGCTTAGTGTCTAGCAAGAGGCTATAAATATAAGACTCATATAGTTTCTCATAGGTCAAATATAAACTGAGCTGAATTCACATTGTACATAATTATAATTATCTTAAATAATATTCAAAACGTTACTTCATTTCAAAACTATTTAATTTAGTTAATAATAATAAATAAACACGATGATCATTGTTCAGTAAAAAAGTTGAATAATAGTCAACATGTTTTTGCTCCAGTGACAAAAAACTAAACAATACGCTTTTATGGACCGCTAGGTAGGTAAAAAATATATTGAGTTGCTATGTAAATAATAAAATGTTGATTTGAAAATATGTAAATAAATAGTTATTAGTCAGGAGAAGTTAGGTAAGTGATCACTAAACATAATGTATTATTTATCAGAATGCCCCTTCATCTTAACTATAAAGACATACTTACATAATATTTTTGTAATTGGTTTATGTCCACAATTTAAAAAAAAAATGTTTATCCTGAATGTTTTATAATAGCATGGTCGCTTCGCATGCAATTAGTAGGGTGACAACGTATTTATGACTTAAATAAAAAAAAACCCTTTTTTATCCGGAAAAAAAAGGAAAAATAATAATTGGTACCTAAATCTAAGGTATTATTCTTCCCGCCAGTCTCCACTATCTTGCACCGTCCACGATCGCAGTGCCTCGGTCGCGATAACTTGCGTATTTTATTGCCCAATCCCGGGCTTGTGCGTGCCCCATTATTACTAATATCACGGTGAACACACGATGTTGGGGAGACGGCAGGAATGTTGCCCGGAAATTTGATGGAATGCAAATAATGGCATATGGTTATCTTCCAATAGTAAATACATAAAGGGGAAGTTAGTTTGGTTGTTAAAACTGTTGAAAATTTATTTCTATTTATTTTTAACTAACTTGGAATAATAAGTGAATATTATAGGGTCTACTTTAATTTATTTTTTAATAAGAAACAAGACATAATAAAGAAATCTTTGTTACCTTACCGTTATTTAAGCAGCTATCAAGAAGATAATATAGACATAAGAAAATCAATACCCTCATTTCATCCTTTTTTTTGTGCCCGGGGGGGAGGTCAACAGCTTATCTAACTTTATATGAATTCACGTATCCTTTTGTGTAACCGCTAAAAACAACAGGATATCTTAACGCCTGCTAATGGTTGTTTGTGTCCAACAGCGAAACAGAAATATTATGACATATTTTGCCATTGAAAAAACCAGAAATTGCTTAAAAAGATGCTCGAATATAGGTATTGTTTTTTTAACCCTGAAAATAAAGATATAATAAAATCATTCTATTAATTTCCTGCTAATTAGACTATAAAACAGCTGATCCATATTTATAGTATTTTTTACGAGATTTTAATCACATCATTATGCAATTTTTATCTTAACTTACTCAGAAATTCGGAAATATCCTAATTTTCCATTATAACATGGTCCCTCCAATATAGTATGATTACGTGGTATACAGGCCATACACAAAGTCTTCACGTTTCATAGAAAGTTTCCGTTAATTGTAGCTCGGCTTAGCGCCAGGTATAATGCTGAGAATTACGCCTTAATAGACCAAGTTGAATTAGTAGCCATTGTTCCTGGTTTTATGGCGTTTTATGAAGTTCAGCGTGATGGTTTGATAACTATAGGGTGTGTTGAACACCGTTCATTAGGCCGCGCTGTATCAAGCGGTAGTATGCCTACAAAATATGAAGTAATTTCACGATAATCACTGAGTAGTACATGGAAATTTCTTAAAACGAAGCGATGAACAAAAAAAAACATTTTCAGATACATCTTTCTGCTAAATGAGACCATTTGGCAGGATGAAAAGCAGTCATGATCTTCAGCAATGAGGGAATGATTAAGGAGAAACGCATCCGCATTTCCTATCTGTCTACCCTTGAAAAGAAACGCCGAAATAAACACAAGGTTCAACTCTTTTGAAAGTCCGGACAAGAAAAAAAAATGACAATATAGATGTTCGGTGCGGCCTTATCAAGGAAGAACTAGAAACTTTAATTATTATCCAATTAGCTACTTTTTTTTCCAAAATAATTGGAACTCAGGTTTTTCAATAAAACTTTCGTAAAATCCGAACTATGTAATGAGACAAATGAATATTTAAATAAGTAATAATTTTACGCAGTGGACAAAATGTTTGTAGGTACATAGCCCCTTTTTTTATTATTTTTAAAAACAAAAACTCCTTGAACAAGAGGGTTCTTCCTCAAACCCGATCAAGTCTCCACGTACTCCGCAATACCCCAACGTGATAAGGCAAGCAGATCACTAATGCATTGTAAGTGGAAGTACCACATCTCTGGGGCGCTGAGAACCGGAAGCTTTTAGTTCCATGTTATGGGGTAATGGTCCCTACGGTATGCTTTTGATTAGAAATCGTTTTGAGATATTGCCAATTCAGGTATTAATGGGAACAACTCGCGTTATGTCCGATCGGCCAGGATATCAATTAATTTTACACAATTTAGTCGTGTAATAATATAATTGATTTTTCGTACGAACGTTTTATAGATGTAGGTAAGGTGCTGTTGTGCTGAATAAAAAATGCAATAATCGTATGATGTACAATTTTCTAAACTAAAATTATGTAAACATATTAAAACCATTACGAAATGTACTTATCTTCTATTTTACAATGAATATACCCGAAATAATATAATTTTAATTACATCAAAATGTCATATACCCTACATTGACACACATTGGTACAAGCGTTTACACAAATAAAGCCCCATAAAACATAAATAACATAACAATGGCTCTAACACCCATTCTATAATGAAACAAAAAGTTATTTAAAATAAATTTTACATAATCTGTATGCGCCATCAAAAGGTGTCAATTTTTAACTAGATACCCCCACGCGAGTGCAGTCCACGGTTTTGTAAAATAAAAGGACATGGCTGCCTCCACTCCGGGCCAATTACTAGAATTTATGGACATTAAAATATGGCCATGGAGTATAGGGATGGTCTACACAAAGAAAATATCCGCAAGCGTTTTTAATGTAGGATATTTTATGTGAAATTCTGTTATGTATTTGCTTTATCTTACCGTAGTCTCAATATTTAGAAAATATGACGTAGTAAAACCAGATAATATTTTTTGCACTTTATTTTTTTGTGTTCCATCTCCCTGCTACATTATTTTCACATTACAAGCATATCGTCTTCTTAAGGTAATGTACATTTACATCTTAGTATAATGTTTAGCCATATATTTTGATAGGCATTTATCGCCCTAGCCGTTAACTTCCTCTCAGATATTAAAATACGCCCCATACATGTCCCGAAATATGCTGATCTTGGGTATAAAAACATAACGTAACAGATGTTTATAATCTCACAGGTCGTAACCATAAATTGCAGGGGCGGTTGTGAAATCTGCGAATTTGTGTACGCTAGTTTATGCATTTTTACGGCATACCGTTTTTACACAATTACTTAAGTGGACTAATGTTAATAATATTTTAAGTAAATGATATCAAGCTCAAAATTAAATAAAAACTAAAAGGATTAGGTATAAGTTTTCGGATACTTTCATATAACTGAGTCACATCACTAATGGAAAGATAAAACCCATGCCCTGTCCGGTGTAATAGCACTGTTGCCATGGGATATGACAAAATTAAAAAGTATACGTAGTTATGTCGCAATTAATTTGTTTCGGACAAATGTTATGATTTGGGCTTCGTGATTGTCAAAATGGCGGCCGAACAAACGGAGGCCCGGAATGTTTAATTCTGTTTTATTATCAATTTGAACAGAGTTTGTGTAATTAAGTGACTCATATTGGACAAAAGGTAACAATAAACATGTTAATAAGTTACCTGTTGTTAATTACTCTAATGTGTGTAGTTATCGGCTTTTTAATATGAAGTGTTAAATACTGGTCATTTTTTTTTATTCGCCAGCCATTGTTTTCATAGTTTTTAAAATAAATTTTCTTGCAAACATGTTTTGATGACACTTAAATTCGAATTTCTAAGACATATTTAGTTGATAATATATTATCACGTTGTGCCCATGTAAACATCACGCTACATAATATCCGATGACACGTCTCTAAATAAGTGCCTATCACAAATAGTATAAATTTGTCTAGTTCGCTAGAAAAACAAAAAAACATTATCTACAAGCTATAAACACTATCTGACAATTTAGATAAGATTTAGAAAATCCATGAAATCCGTTCTAGTATTTTTAAATTCGCAAGTTGATAATGTCTGCTATATCTGTAACGAAACATCACTACAACATAATTATTAAAGCTTTGCACATACAGTTGTCATTTGAATATAATGCCAGCCGTCTGCCGAGGTGTCGCTGTGCTCATGTTGCTGGATCGAAAGTTCAATACGAACCAACCTTTTACCTTTTAGTTATTGTTTGATCACTTGATAAAATTCGATCAACTACAAAATAAACATTGGGTATATTAATACCCAGTCTCCAAGCTTTTACACAAAAACAAGGCGACGTACAGACAGTTGCGACGAAAGAACTTAAAAACTTCCTTTCTTGACCTCCACTTTTTACAAAAACACTCTTTGTCCCGCTGTCAAAGCGTCCATTATCTCATAGACCCCCGAGCCTGTGGATTAGTATTAAACAATATCAGCAATGTATAGGGCATTAGGGACATTGTCGTAAGTGAAGCGACAGAGCGTCGCCTGATCACTTAGCGGTGTCATTTAATAGAAAATATAGAAGGGCTTTTCTACATTAGAGGGTCACGTAAGACAATGTCGTATTTTGCCATACATGTTAACACATGGCTGTGGATAATGGCGTATTTTGCGGTGTATGTGTTGGTTTACGTTATATGGGTCTTCTGCGTTTAAATATTTAATTTTTTGGTGTAGGGACTACCACAGAATATAAAGTGATGAATCACTTCAATTAAAACCTTAATAAGAGATTTTAACTTAAGCCCATTTTCGGAATCAAATTATTTTTAATTTTATGAAAGTCGAGTCGTGAGATTAGACTGGAAAAAACCACATGTTTAGCGAGCTTTGGTCTAATAGAACTACTTTATTTGATAAATGACGAAAAAGACAAGACAATATAAAGTCTATTTTAAAGGACTGGTATTTTGAAATTTTGATTGGAGCAAATGGAAAGAATGGCCTATTGCCTGGAGTGAGATACAATGGGCTGATACAAGAAATTCATTAACGATTACACAAATCGTGCGACTACTTATTATTACCATTAAGAACCTAGAGTTACTTGTATAAACGGAGTGGACCTTCTGACTAGTATCCGGCACTGAGTGGTACGTTTAGTGAGTTAGTACCAGCTGATGTTTTCGTTATATTCAACTGTTTACTTTCTCCTTTGTTATCGTCGCGATAAACATGTTGTTTTTCTTTTATTAAAATGATAGCGCGGCCAAAATAAAATTGTTTCCTGAAGTAATCTGTGAGTGACTGTACTTATGAATTTGAAGATATTTTTTTGGTTTTCGATATGTTCATTATATCTCGGTTGTTTTTGCTGAAGGGCTAGGCAGAGCAGTTTTAGAACTACATGTTTCTAGTTATATTATAAGTCCCACCCTGCATGCAGCCAGGTAGATAGATATTATAATTATTATACTCGCCACAATTCCACCAATCTTTGTCAAGTTCTGCGCGACCTGTAATAGGATACGAGTCTCCCAACACCGGTCATAGTTCGTGATGCTTAGATTTTTTTAAATCAAATATTGCATTGCCCGACTTAGGAATGAAACCAGGAACTATGCTAAGCAGTCACATAAACCACGATCGGCCAGGAAAACAACAGAGCTTAATTTGTCAAGGTTTAGCCACGTGTAATGTAACCAAAGACCTTTATTGAAATAATGATTTATTAGGACGCCATGTTTGGGGCTAGGCCAGGGGAGAGGGCTTCTCTACAGAATAAAGTTGACGAATAGATAGATTAGTAATGAGGCTGCTGAGCTTGTCTACTAGATTCGAATCCCAGGACCAGGTTACTGTGTATTCCTTTAAAAATAAACATTGCTATTAATAAACGCTTCATAGTTTTCCTTTTGTCCTGAACTGAAATAATTAATATGAATAAGCTGGAAGTATTCTACGTAAACAAAATATATTTTTTAATTTGTCTGTCGCCTCCCATTCACGGACCCACCCACCGTTTCGATCACCAATTACCCAACTTCCTTCATTTTACAAACATTAATGTTATCTCAATTGTAATAAATTAATTAAAGGAAATGATAACCCTCGTTTGGCTACCCAGCGGAGTACAAAAATGGTTTCATTTTTATCATTACGCACAGATACAACATCAGAACCCTTTTATTATTAAAACACAATAATAGCGGACCCCGCACTTCAATGAAGCTACTTATTTCGGGTAGCCGGACCATAGTGTAAGAACAATCAGTAGAACAAAACTGATATGTTACAAACAATAGGTACAGGTAGGTACAAGTTTGCCTAATAATTCTTGCTTTTTAAATAAATTTAAATCAGAACTTTTTTTAACATTCTATATTATTATGTAAGTGAATTTGATTTTTATTTTCTGAAGGCAGCAAGCGGCTTTTAGTTAGTAGATAAAGCTGTTCAAGTTCATTTGATTTCAATGTCATGTTCTTTTGATAGATCTCGAAGGATAATAATTCTAATAATCATGGTTCTGAATAGAAAATTAAATTACTCACGTAGGCATATTGCGTAGTTCCGGATACAAAATAAATAAATTATTATGTTACCTGTCAGTCACGACGATATTTATTATTAAATGTATTTAAAAACTTAATTTCATTCTATTGGTAAACAGAGGCAAACCAAAGCGGAGACGACGGGACAAACTTGAAGGCTTTGGCGAAGTCTAGGTTACAAAAACTTTATGTAGATAAGAATCTAAACAGGAGGAATTTACCCTGAAATTAGGCAGTTTCGACTAATATAAATTTTAGACTTCGTGCTTGTTCTACTGAACCAACCACAACTGTGGCACACGTGTACGCACATTGGTAACTTGCACAAAGGTCGGTAATTCATGCTAACGCGGCTTTGTCGCCCGTTCCAGCGACTGACCCCAACAGGGGCCGGGGGTCGGGGGCAGGGGGCTCGAATTAGTGCACTTTGCCGCTCCAATTGTTTGGGTCACTCTTTTGAAAATTCAAATTGGCTGGCCGCGTGGAAAGAAAGATTTTTTGGCTGAATCTTTGTTTGGTTTAATTATTTATGTGCTTTACTGCTTTAATTGTGCGTGTCGGTAATATGCTAAGCTACAAAGGCGTGCCGTTTATCATATAGGCAAAAAGACACTGCCTACCCTGA
The DNA here is from genome assembly GCA_936450705.2 of Protodeltote pygarga. Classification (NCBI taxonomy): domain Eukaryota; kingdom Metazoa; phylum Arthropoda; class Insecta; order Lepidoptera; family Noctuidae; genus Protodeltote; species Protodeltote pygarga. The sequence goes on along the minus strand of OW388264.2, from coordinate 326,304 downwards.
CAGATACGACGCATGCGACGAATTGGTAACACTAAGACGTAAGATATGTAGAAAAAAAAACAGTTGTTCCATACATTTATGTTCACATGACTCAACAAAATGTATGGAACAGCTGATTTTTTTGCGATTTCAGGGTTGGTGAGTTTAATGATCCCTTTTAAGGATGCTGGTGTTTTACAAATAACCCTGTAACCCTGTCGAAACTGTTTGTGCACTTCCCTAAGCTATGGCTATTTTGAAAGCACAACAAGTCAGCAATCATTCTCTAACATTCATCTCACAACTTCGTTTTAAAATCCTGAAATATCTTCTTTGTCAATTCTCAAACTGCTTTTTAAGAGACTTTTATAGGTAGGTACTAGGTATCTAAGCCGAATTACTTCAATTTAAAAATTAGGTTCGTATTTTTCTGTTATACTGTGGCTTAATATAAATGAATGGCATAATACAAGTAACCTACTACTTGTAGGTAACAATCTAACGACAACATTATGTCATTTTCAGATCAACAATAATAAATGGCTGCCTGTTTTTTACAAGGAAAAACCTTCGTACATTTTCCGGAGTTCTTAGAACATAAACAAGGAACTTGATCATTCAGAATACAATGTATTGATAAGTATTATGTCAGGAAAGTTACATTATTTAGTAGATAATTTATACAGTGTTACCGGTGAATACTTTATCTACCGGTACACAGTACCTTTAACCCTATATTAACCGCGCGAAGCAAAAGTACCTAAACATTTGTAAAACACTAATAGGCTTTATTAACTCTTTTTTCCTAAATATTAATAAATTACCAGAGGCTATTGGGTCAAAATTACACCGGGTTTAGTATTGTCGTATAATAATTACAATACAATACAAACAATACAATAATTTAGTTTTAGTGTCAACAGTCCTAAAAATCCTAAGTTAATTGATATAAGAAATGTGAAAGTAAGTTTGTTTGTTACCTTTTCACACCTAAACCACTGAACCTATCATCCTGAAATTTTGCATACCGTTATATGTGTCGGTAAGGAACTCGTCAGAGCCAGAAGGACGGCAATTAAAATGCGTGTTCTTACTATGAGGTTTATTGAACGACTGGTTACAAAAGGTTTTAGTTTTAAGAGGACCTACCTCTACACACACACTATAATACATATTATAATTAAGCTTATCTGTTAAGGCCAAAGACTATAAATAAACAACTTACAACAAAGACTAAGACTATGTTTTATGACTACGCGCCTTATACCGTCAGGTATACAGGAACCGTATCCTGACCATAGCCACCTTTCATCTCGAAAAAAAATATTATTCCCGAAGAAAACATAAAAAATGTTCTTATGATAAGATGGCGCCACGTGTTCTAAATTAACGCGAGCTAAGCTTCGGGTAAAAACCAGTAATAAAAAAATTAATTAGCCTGTAATTGTCCCACTGCAATCAATCTTTGTAATCAAATGCTGTAGCTCAAATGATGTTAAATTACAAAGTTCTATCTACCGACTGTAATACCGACCAATAAAGTACCAACATAATTTAATCAAGCTAAACGCAAGGACTTAATCCGGAATACACAACTCAACAGTAAATTACTCCGAAGAACACAATATACGCGGGTTGTACCCGGCAATCAATACTATCCTTGTCCAATAGCCCAAATACGCCATCTAACCTCACAAAGGGCCTATCTCCAAACATTAACGTCGGTGGCAGGTACGGTACTATTGACCATGCTTATTTATCGCCTCAGGACGTAACAAAAGATCGGCTGACCTCACCGGTCGAAGGGACCCCTAAATTTTGCGCTACAGAAAAAGGAGGCAATATTTTAGGGTTAAAATTTGTTGGTGAATTGGATTATGAAGATGTATTGAGATTTCTCGGGGCTCGGCGGTTATAAATGTGTTTGTTTTTATGTAATAAGATACCTACAGTTCTTAGTAACTTGATTCCCTGGAATTGTTTTTGCATTATTTTGAATTGTAGCAGTGTGTGAGAGGTAGTCCAGTGGTAAAACCATTGGATTAGCAAGATAAAGATTGCAAATTTGACCGTGGTTTTTAGCCGTATTAAAAATTGTAACCTCCTGACCAAATTTCGGTCACAGATCTCTACAAAGATAGGTCATTGATGCAGATATTTATAGTTCATAAGTGTGCGCGCAAACACAGGGGCGTTTTTAATTCAATCTCATTGTCCGATGGTACGGCAATCCAAAACGACACCGGAGAGAGATCCTAGTGCAAGACCGACTCTTTCACGTGCTCATAATTATTTTATAATACGCACATAACTTACGAACAGACAGAGGTGCGTGAATTGCGTGTGTGCGATGCCTTGAGTTCGAACCTGAGACCTCTGACTTGCCAGTCACGGTTAGCCTAAGTGGTTAGGCTATCTCTTACTACCTACTTGTTTAAAACGAAAACATCACTATTATGAGGAAACCAGATTCACTCTTGAGAGATGGTGTTATGGGGTGATAAATCGTATAAACCTATACGTGGTTGTTTTGTTACAGTCGATTTTAAATTGAAGATTCATTTAGATTCAAGGTCAATCATTAAGGCTTTTAGAAAATATCAGACAAATGGAAAAGTATACCTATTAATTTTGAAAATGCCGTTTAAAAAAATCTTCATAATTTGTTCCACAGTTTCGAAGCCGGAAAGGAAAGTGCTATAATTTTGGATTATGACTAATTACGTTTGCTAATTGGATTATGAAGATATACGAGGTACTTTTTGCGGTTTAGGGTTCCTTCGCCAACTGGCAAAAACGGAATACTTATGGTTTCATGTGCGTGTGTCTGTCCGTCTGTCTGAGTCAAGCGAAAATACTGAATATAAATCCATTACTGCTGGCTGAATGAAAATCATGAAGTTTCAATTATTATAAAATAATAATAGTACCTAATACCTACCTATAAAACTGTAGAATGTTAATTAAATTAACTATTAAAATTCTATTATAATAATATACGGAACTCTTCGTTCGCGAGTTCGATTCGATCTTGCCCTACTTTTTCAAATAGGATTAAGAAATATAATCTCAGGGATGATCCGAGGTTAAAGCGACTACTGCAAAAAGCCTACTGTCCGCATTAACCATCTTACCAAGTTCTGATAGCCTGGTGGTATGACCATTGGACTAACAAGTCAATGGTTGCAGGTTCGAACCCAGGCACAAATCTCTGACTTTCTAATTTATATGCGTCTTATAAATTAATTATCACTTGAACAGTGATTGAAAACATTGTAAAGAAACAAGCACGCTTAAGAGGTACTCTATCACAACAGTGTAAAAAGCCATACCAGAGGCCTACGAGTGGTTTAAACTCTGGAAAGTACATAGTACTAGATTGTTTATCAACCAAACGTTAAGGTACCAATTTCGTGCATCAATCCGTAACTAATCCAATTACTATCAATATTTCTATTGTGGCAGAAATACCTGGTCAATGGATCTTTTGATTCAATCCAAAGCATGAAGCTTAGCTCGATACCCCCGCATTAGCTCTGCAGCTGCAGACTTTATTACTGACTTCCAAAATTGAAAAATGTTCACCGAGAAAATCCGATGGTTCCGTAAAAAGAGGACCAATTAAGTAGGTACTTAATCCTTTTTTTGTTCTTTTGTCTTACTAACCGTAGCCCTCATGGTATCATGCAAGCGTCTTGCCCTGCCCTGCTTGTATTTTTCTAAAGTATTACATGCAAAGATGTTGAATATAAAATCTAAAAAATCATTTATTGAAAGGTGTAAGTAAAGCTTTACCTTTACTTACACCTTTCAATAAATGATTTTTTTTAAAGGTGTAAAAAGATGTAAGTGAATTAAAATTATTTAAATTCTAAATCTACTTACTATAAATACACTAAACCAAATAAATAAAAGAAATAAAATTAAAGAATAATTTTATACAAAAGTCACGCGAAGACGTCAAAAAATTCCAAAGAATTGTTGAATATTGATCATTCAACTTAGAAATGCCTCCTTTGATCCAAATCATAAGAAAATCTTCAACAAAAGTATTTCTACTTAAATTATACATTTATATCTGAATCAGTGACCTAGATAAAATATAATATAGATATTACATAAGACAATAAACCCTGTCTGATACCGTTATCAATATCCAGCGCTATCTAATCTGATATTCAATAATTTGCTAACTTTCCACTAATAAGTAGGTATGATGTTTACATTGCATTGTACTTTATTATTTTATTTTTAGATATATACAAATATGATATCTTCGCATGATACCGATCAGTAAATGTCAATGATTTAAAATAAAGATAGAGAATAGTAAATACATAGCGAAGATATTAAATAGTAAGAAGTAGGTATATGTATAACGATGGGCAATTCCGAATATACTTCTAATAATCAAGAGAAGTCATCGATTTTTAATCGAGACAATAATCGATTCGGTTTCCGATAAAATGATTGAGAGATTTTTCGTTTTTTCTACGACTGAACTCTGGTTCTATGATTGATTGATATATTCCGTGGATTCATAATTTATTTCTCGAGTTGACTGCGACGCGATGTGCCGAGTCATATATAAATTGTTTCGATTAATTCAATACCTAACTACTTAATTTAGTCGAATCCAGAAGAAAACCATTGAGGATCATCAAGATGTTGGAACAATCGGGACAATTCTCAATCGGGTATTGGTATATTTTTGATAACTGCCCACGTAGGTGCGTTACGTTTTAAACTTCTAAAGCCTGATTTCTTCGTACGCTAGTTTGGTCGGACACCAGGGGGCTTAGCCAAGTTGACTATCTACAATCGCTAACGAATAGAAAACGAAAGAAATGTATAGGATTAGATTCTATTCGTTTGTTTTGACCACGTGACGTGACATAACGATAAAAGTAATGTCATCCTGTACATTTCTTTCGTTTTCTATTCGTTAGCGATTGTAGATAGTCAACTTGGCTAACCCCCCATGTCCATCCACGTCTTCGGGGCGTCGCGGTCGGTTGGTATTCTTAGACGTGGTTCTATTTCAATATGACGTGTTAGGTTGAGGCCTGTTGCTATGAGCCTCCTTACTCTGTATCTAAGTTAGCTACTACGTATTGATCCGCGCTCCACTTGCTCACAGAGGAGAAACAAAGGTCTTCCACAAATTAAACTAGAGATATTTTTATTTAGACCAACTTTTAACTAAAGGTATTTAATTTAGAATACACAAAATAAAGATTAAAACATTACAATAACGATTTTTTTCGGCATAATGAGTGTTAAACGACGCGAACGCGATGGTTTTTATCCGTTTTAGCTTCGGCTTACCATCGCTACTGATGGACTGTTCAAGCCTGCAGGCTTTCATATTAAATCATCTAGAACAAAAAACAAAAATTATGAATAATTATGCTCCGGAGTCCGGTAGTAAAGCTTTTACAACGGAAATGGAAAAAAAACTGTCTAATTTAAAAGTGTAAGGGGGTTATTTCACAGTTTGTAAAAAAAATCTATTTAGTTTAAAAGAGAATTTACAATATGAAAATGTCGATAATTGACCAATTGAAATTATTTCTTCAGATGTTGTATGAGTATTGTAATCTTCATAGTGATAATTAATTTAGTATTAATTTTAGATACTTAGAATTTGACATTCCAGTTTTGGATACAGTCATGGAAATACAGTATTTAGACTGTGTTAGTATAAGAATCACATTGGGTTTCCTGTAAGGATAGATGTAAGTGTGTGTTAAATAAATAAATAAGTAATGTTAAATAATACTCTCATACCAAATTTACCACAAACAATGGGACCTATTTAATTGCAAATCAGTTATAATAATTGCTCAGAACCAAACAAGAAACTGATTTACTCAAAATTCTTAAGATTTTCAAAGAATTTTAAGTTGACGAAGGGATACGAAATAAGTAGTCTCTGAAGCCTAAAATAACTTAAATAACCTAACGTATAAGCCGAGGGGCAAACTGGCAGTCATTAAAAATAATCCCACCCATCCCTGATTACTGAGGAACACATTAGCTGTCATTACGTAAGCTTTGTAGAAATGTTTGTTTGTGTGGACGACTGTTTTAATTACTACCACTTTGCCTGCGACTTGGTGGGATTAAGATTTTAGCATAATATTAGTCGGAGTTAGTTTAGCTTCCTATTTAGTGAAAGAATTTTTAGAACCAATTTAGTATTTCTAGATAATTATTACTATCTACAAACAAATTTTATCTGTTTTAATATTTGTGGCTTTAATAAATTTATTATTAATATTTATTGTAGTTTTTAGCAGTCGTTAAAGGAAAATGAGTTTCAAATATGAATAATTATTTTGGTAAAGATCGTTCGCGATGCAAACCTTTTTAGAATTTAGTCTTTATTACTTAATTGCTTCCAAAAGGTTGCTAATTTCATATTTTTGGGTACAATTTGTTTTTTTAGAGCTAACAAGTTAGGGTCAGCCCACACCGACACGCAACACTTTATTTTATTTATTTTACTAAAAGGTTAAATAAACCAGTAATAGGAACTAAGTAAAATTCTATATTTTGCTCGCGTCTCGGTGTGAGCTGACCCTTAGTCAACTTCTTAGACTCCACTTAGACTTTAATAATTCAAGTCACCATATCATAGACCCCGTCTAACTTCACCCCAAATACTAGAATAATAGTCTAATTAAAGTTTTCTGTCCTTTTAACGGTATCAGAAAGTATTATTATGTGATTAAAAGTAATTAGTATGTGTTGATGAGACCACTTTATGTCCCGTGCTACAATTAAACACACCAGGCCTTCAAAGACTTAAAATATTAATTACTATAATCAAGCTTTTCATTAGACGTCCAAAACATATTTTGTTTCAAATATCAAAGTGTAATCACGTTATTGATTGCTCACTGATCCGACTTAAAACGTGAAAAGGTAAAAAATAAACCCAAAAATAGATACCCAGGTCGCTTTTCTAGTAACAGAGTACAGTCAACAGCAAAAATCAATAAACATCCAAATCAAATATAATAATGAGCCAAATCACAGCAGCGCCTCGAGCTATCGAGGCCCTAGGATTCCTCCCTCTTGAATATCTCTTCAGGCTTCTGCTTAACAAGTACATACATACAACTAAAATAACAGGCCGACCAACCAGGCAACATCGAAACAAAGAAAAAATCGGAACATAGGTACCTATTCGTTCTATATTTATAAATATTACCGTCGACAAAATGACAGTGGTGAGAGTTTCGTTTGAAAACCGTTAGGTATTAAGTATTTCTTTTTTTTTCAAGATGTTGAAACAGTAGGTATTTGAAATACTATTTTACTTTTGCTGACAAGCATTAATAAGTGTCGCACTGCTCAGCTTTATTGCAAAGAGCCCAATAGATGCGATATTATATTAATTAAATTAAAGAAAGTATTTATCCCATGGTAATGGTGACAATTTTGTGTAGAACAATTTTTTTTATTATACTTTTCTAGATAAATTGCCGTTGAGTGTACGATCTCCTTGTTAGAGCAGTTTTAAGCTGTTTTCATGCAAATGTTATTAGTCCAAAGTTTTGGCAAAGTTGAAGTTAACAATAGAAATAAGTACTCTTTCGAGTTATTTTATTGTGATCAGAATAATGGAGAGGGGACGAAGTTACTTTATGTTTTGAGGAAAGTATTCAAATAGAAATAATGATGGTAATATAAACGCCATGTTTTCTAGAAGGGTTAGGCAGAGGAATCATGTTTAGGAATACATTTCGACTGTGAATAACTTAGTTAGATTTGGTTTCTGGCTAGGTACAGAGCACAAAAAGAAACTGCAAAGAAGTTAAGACCTATTTTCCTATGACCTCTTTATTTTTGTTTTATTTATTTAAAAATCAACAAAACTTTTGTGTAAAATACTTTGTTCACAATTTTGCCATTATTCCATCGCTCGCTACCTACCTATAGTTTATTCTTATTTGCGACCTGCTCATTGGAAAGCCTGACGACAGAAGGGTAAAGTTATATTGAAATCGTTGTCTACTAGTATACCTACTTAAAAGCTGAAAACCTACAAGATACAAGCTGGTCACGCATAGATTCTACCTACCTACAACGTTCCCCAGCGGAACGACAGTAGCCTCAAAAAAGGCCCCAATCTTCTCAAGTTACAACATGTTACCCAAAAATAGAAACGCGTAAACACTTAACCCATTTTTTGCCAAGTTGGATAAACATAAATCTTCACTTTTTTTCCTTGTCGTTTTTTTTCCACTGAGTGTACCTGCACCAGTGATAATGCATCTGATGCTGTTGAAAATGGAATTAAAACTCTATTGTTGATAAAATATACGGTGTAATTTTGAATGAAGACTGCATTCATAGAATTGACATTGAATTCGATGCATTGAAAAAAAAGTTTAACTGAAAAGTGACTTTAGGTCTCTAAAATAAGGTTGCAATTTCTTTGCGATATTTTACCCTCAGCTTAGTAACAGAAAATCAGTCGTCACTAAACGAAATAAAGTTGTTTTTTAAATAGCTTGTGTAATAAAGTAGGGCCGGTTCGCAAGGGCGAGGGGGCTTGGGTTGCTATGCAAACACTGGTGTGCTCCACTTGGGTCCGTCTTGTATTTTAAATCTTGGTGAAAGCGTCCGTAGGTGTGCATAATGCCTTATTTAATCGATTGATGCGCTATTCCATTTACAAAACTAAGTCATAGACTCACAATATACATACTGTGACTAAGTGTACTTAACTACTTACCTATATTTATTTTTTATGATTTAATTTAAAAAGCTTTCCATTTTTAAATTGCTTGTTATGTTATGGCAATGACAGTTATTAAATAACTTTGTTTGATTTGATATATGTAAGTATTATACTTTGTAGGAGCCATGCGTAGGAGCCTATAATACAATACTCGTCTTAAGTCTCGTAGTTTGACAATCTTAGCGATCTAGCGCATCGTATTTTTCATACAAAAATATTGATAAGTTGGTAAGTATAAAAATTGAAATGAAAATTTTTTGGAAAAGCAAAGTTTAATTAAGTTTATGAAAGTGTATTTTTATTTACTTAACTTACATCACAGAAACGCAAAAAAAACTATGAAAAAACTTAAAAGTACCTACTAAAATAATACTGAAATCAAAGCGACTTAATGACCATTAAATTTGACTAAGTTTGACCAATTTGACCGTAAAAACGGTCGGTCAAATTCAGTCACTTTAGCCATTTTTACACTAGTCATTATGTTTCTATTTCTTTCCTAATGGTTGTCTGGAAGAAATTGCTATTAGCGATAAGACCGCAAATTGTATATTTTTGAATAAATATTAGGTATTTGTTTTACAAATTATTTTACCAGCTAACCATAATTATTTCTATGTTAGATGAATGTTATCACAAAATATATTACCTATGTGCTACACAAAATTGTCGCCTTCAAATTAATTAATTAATTTAATATAATATCGCATCTATTGGGCTCTTTGTAATATTAGCTAAGCAGTGCGACACTCACTGCTGCTTGTAAATTATTTACAACTTAAGTATTTCTTTGGTGTGCAATATAGTATAACCATATCTATTTAAGATTACAACTTACAGTACCTAGGCGCAAACTTACGAGGCCAGGGCTGAAGTTAGCCGCGAACAACGTCGCAGTACCCATTTTAGGAACTCAATGGTGACAAAAGGCGAGGGTTTTGTAACTTAGCTAGTGAGAAGGAAAGAGACGTGAGAAGTTACTAAAAACAATAGGTATTATATAGTTTGTATTTGTGACATGGATTTAGCTGAGCAGACAATCCCGGATCCTCCGTGTATTAGCAAACCATAAGGCGCTGAGCAGGCGATGAACTATTTGTTCGCGGACAGAAATTATTGCTTTTCCGGTCAAATTGACCGGAACCAGGACCGCGACTGCGTCTCTTTCCTAGTCTTTTTTGCTTGAAATTGACAACTGTGAAAAACAGCGGCCAATCTCAACAAAGATTGAGACAAGAGCAATTAAGATATTAGTAGGAGGAGAGTTGTGGTTGACCGAATTTCGGTCACGCCTGACGACACACATGTCGGTCACAGTCGTCAAAAATATTAAGGAATGAATGACACAAATATCAGTCCCGTGTGGAATCAAACCCGCGACGCTTGTCGCGGCTGACCAATTGCTTACAATAGCCACTGCACAAACGTTCGTCTGACTTTGTTAAACATGTTCAAACAACACTTCAGTGATCGTAAATGCCTAAACAGATGACTTTTAAGTCCTTGAAACTGAAATATTGATGTGTACACCGGTAGGTAGGTGGTACCTATTAGTAAATTGGTATTTTGTAACGTACTAGGTATTTCTTTTTCACAAAATAAAATTAGGTAGCCTCGAATCCGAAATACTTAGGTACCTACTTAAAAAATTTAAATAGGTAGGTACTACCTACTAGGTAGGTACTTACTAACTATTGGAACCATATTTAATATTTCTATCATTGGAATTAACATGAAATCTCTTTGAAATGAAACAAGCGTTAAAGTGTAGATAGGTACATAACTACCTCTCTATTACTGGTAAGAACAGTATTTTGTTGATTTTATCTAGGATTAGAAATCTCAAATTTAGCAAAAGTTAAAATACCTAAATACCTTGTATAATTTTACCGGTTACCTCATTACCTACCTGTTATAATAATTATTAGTATTTATGAAAATTTCGAGAGTAGTGCACGTGGTAGCCGGGCCCGCTATGCCGTGTTCCCCGTCCCGCCCTGCCCCGCAGTCAGTCGCCAGCCGCCGCGACGTTCGAACGTGGGGCCGCGCGCGCTCGCTTGCCTCTCTTGACCTTGAACACGAGATTACTGTGAACAACATTACGTTCGTGTGTGTGGCCGCACTGCTCTGTGATCAGACATTTTAAGTGAAGGTAAGCAAGTGACGAATCATGATCATCTCCTTTTTTGTTGTTGAGAAAAATGACATAGAATACCTAAGTAGGTATTAAGAAAATGTGAAATTTTTAAAAAACATTTATTTTATTATACCTTGGTAGGTAAAATAAGTATTCGCATCTCTTTCCTTCACACTAGTTCAGTTAAAACCCCCACACACCCCGCCTCTTATCACCATTTAGCCCCTAAAATATGTACCTACTGCGACGACGCGCGCCTTGCGTAACTAACAGCCCGGCCTAGTAAGTTTGCTTTTACGGTAGGTGCAAACTTACTAGGCCGAGCTAAAGTTAGTCACGCTATATTAATAACTAGCTGTTCCTCGCGACTTGTCCGCGTTAAATTATTTTTTCCCGTAAACACGTTTATAAAGCAGCCAGATTGCCTGTTTTTTTTTTCTTACTTGAATCACAGATATTGTTATTTTTTACTGAAAACCAACCTTTTTTTTAGAATAAAAAATAGCCCATAGCACTCAGGGATAAAGTAGCTTCCTATTGGTGAAAGAATTTTTAGGATCGGATCGGTAGTTCCAGAGATTACCCCTAACATACATACATACAAACTTTACCTCTTTATAATATTAGTATAGAAGTATAGATAACTCCTGCACACATAAATATGTACCTACGCACATTGCGCGAACATTCGGAAAGCCTAACTTCAGCCCCGCGCCGGCCGAGTAAGTTTGCGAGTAGGTACCTACCGTACATCCTCTTCGCGCTAATCTGCTATCTCGCTCGCACATTGAAGTTGACTGAAGATATAAAATCAATGAAAATATTTATGAAATATCGAAATAAACTAGTTGAAGGAAAAGAACATTATTAAGTTTCAACAAAAATTTCAAGTTGATTGAAACAATGTTTTTAAATATAAAAATAGCTTTGAATGAATTTAATTTTTTATTGCCATTTTTATGTTTCGATCAAGCTGAAATTTTTGCTGATAAGTACTTTATACCTAATTGTAACTCGCAATTGGTTTATTTCGAATTTTCATAACTATATTCGTTGATTTTATAGCAGATTGAGATAGCAGATTAGCGAGTACCGGGGCCTTAAGTGGTACACTTATCGGCCGGACATGTTCAAATGTTCAGCCTCTTCATACTGGCTCGCACTTGGACAGTTTTTATTTTAATATGTTTGCGGAGTTATTCTGCTATACCAGTATTGCTATGTATTTTGTGGCGTAATATTATTTTAGCTTTTTAATCTATCTTAATTAAGCTTTATCGCATTTTCAATACACAAGCGTTATCGTGAATCGTAATTCGAATCGTAAGTATTGCAAAGTATCATTAATCGGATTCGATATTTATTTTTTAAGTATATACCCATACACAGTTTCATAATTTAGGTAATTTACAGTAGGTATAGGTCTATAATAACAATAAAAAAAAATCTCCCAATTCCATGGAATACAATAAAAAATGTTTCTAAACATTTAAATCCATGGCGCCTGTAATCTTGAATAATATTTTTATTCTAAGGCGTAAAAAATATTTCTTTTCGTGACAAAACTAAACAATATCCTGGTTTTGCTGTCCCTTAACCATAGATATTATTTATATTTTAAATGTCCACGCATCTTACCTATTTGCAAACTCACTCGTGAGTGTTGCTTCAACAAAATCACACGCTTCTTGAAATTAAAATCTTTAGGAACCCATTATCTTAGCTATTCTGCGGAATAAGAAGCGGATTTAAATTATTATTATCAAAGTATATTATTAATTATTAAATAAAATTGTGTAAAGGTGCTACAAATAAACCAAAACAGACCTATTTATATTTTTACTTTCGATACGCTTGAGTTTCGGAAATGCAACTAAACTGGACCATTATTATTTATTTATTATTTATTTATTTTACATTAAATAGTACGGCCTAGGCCAATTACACTATTCAATCACAATATCAGAAAAAGAAGATCATTCATTATCATTGTGAAGATGCTTTGTAGCATTACGCTAAAAAACTTGCAGCATATTTTTTTTCCGCGAAAATGTTTATATTTTTTTTTTTTTTTATAGACTCACGCCTGTATTCCCCAGAGGGGGTAGGCAGAGGTGTGTAGTACACCCACGTTTCGCCGGCTATGTAATAAGTCCCATGTAATAGGGGGCGAGCCTATTGCCATTAAACGGGCACAATTCCAGACTCCGTGCTGCTACTGAGAATTTCCTAATGGAAAAACCCAATAACACTTTGCCCGACCCGGGGATCGAACCCAGGACCTCGTGCTCAGCAGTCGCGCTTGCTACCACTAGACCAACGAGGCAGTCGAAAATGCGAAAATGCGAAAGGCGAAAATGTAATTTTTAAATTACTGTTTCTACTATATATCCCAAGTTTATAAAATTTGAAGTCATTTTTCTCAACAACCACAAAGGGTTGACTCGCAGGTTTTTAGAATAATATGACGTATCACTTGCTTAACTTCACTCCAAATCAACCAAGGGATTTTTGAACACAGTACGCTGTTTATCCGTTATCGTGTAGACGCTGAAGTCATACCGTAACCAGAAGTGCATTTCTGTGAGTCACCACCATATGGATCAACCTATAATAAAAACGGAGGAAGTCGAGATCGACTGCGAGAATGAAACCATTAAATTGGAGGTTTCCGAAATCGGTGAACCAGTTGCATATGAAATTATTCAATTTGGTGAGTCGCTACTTACCACTATAGAAGACACATTGCCTTTAATGAAAGAAGAGGTTGAAACGAAAAATGTAATCGACACTACACCTTCAAATATAGATCTACCTGGACCTTCCAATCAGAACTCCAAACGACCTCATAAATGCCCCATAATATTTGAAGAGACAGAACCAAAAAAAGTTAAGACTATTGAAGATATATCTGACATAAACCCAAGAAGTAGTGACGAAGAATTCTCCAGCAGTAGCGATATAGAGTTAGATAACAACAGCGAGTCGGAAATAGAATGCACATACCCCAGTGAGACTGGTGATGACTCAAATAGTGCCGATGATTGCTCAGACAGCGAAGAACTCGCGGCTCTCCAGGCAGGTCACTTTCCGAAAAGCCCGACTTATTGTCGTTCACCAAGCCCAGCGTGGGCAAATGAATGTAAGCTTAACCAAAATCTGGAGTTCACAAAAGAGCGAGAATTGCTTATACCTCCCCCTGAAACTCCTTTCGATGCTTTTCGTTTGTTGCTTGATGATGAACTATTAAATGTAATAATCTTAGAAACGAATAAATACATGGATGAAAGGTGTAGTGATCCAAATATGGTCCAACAAACTAGGAATAAATATTGTAAAAGAATGAGTCGCGAGGAATTATTGATATTCATCGGATTGTTTCTGCACACTGGGACCATAAGAATGGATAGACTCGATGATTACTGGAGATCAGATTATCTGTTCAAACTGACGTGTTTCTCTAGATATATGTCACGAGCCCGCTTTGTACTATTACTCGAATGTCTGAGTTTTAGATCATGCAAGTCCGATGATCAGCTAGAACAACTCACTCCAGTTATAGATAGCTTTAATAATAAAATGAATGCCATATATTACCCAGGTAAAGAGCTTTTTATTGGAAGGCCTATGGTCTACTATCGTGGAATACTAGAGCCTGTGGGAGATACGCATAAAAGATTTATAAGAAATGGAATAAACTTTTACATGCTAGCGGAACCAACCGGTATAGTTCTTAAATGCAAAATATATGGTCATCACAATCGCAGGAGCATTAAATCCCCACCGTCACGTGTCGTCATGGATCTGTTAGAGGAAAAGCTTGGCAATGGTCATTCGTTGTATATTGATAAATACTTCAGCTCATGCAAATTGGCAGTCCATTTAATGGATCAAAAAACTTATTGCACTGGGATTTTTCACAAGAATAGAAAAGATAATCCCTTCAGAAGCAAAACATCCATCACACAGACATCATTTTTCTTAGAAAACATTCATGCTGGAAAGTGGACAGATACCAATAAAAATTCTATTCACTTTATTTCAACGGAGTTCGATGATGAGTATGTGCAGGTGATGAAAACTGGTTGTTTAATGGGGAAACCTAAGGTTCTTATGAACTATCAACAATTCATGACAGCTCAACAATTGCAAGATCAGCTGGCGACATGCCATCCAGGCAGCTGGAAAAGAATGCGTTGGCACAAGAAGATGTTTATCCATATGCTGCAGGTCTTTATGAATAACGCTTTCCAAATATATAAAAAATACTCTGGTCAGAAAAAAATTGCCTTTTACGATTTCAGATTGTGTGTAATAAAGGAATTATTGCCAGATCGAACACCCGTGGCCGAAGTTGAAATACCGCAGAAAATGCTCGAACCAAATCATAACTTGACGAAGATAACGAATACAACACTTCGAAAAAGTCAGGGCAAGGACACCTCAAAACTAGTGCCAAAAATAGTGAAGAAACCATGTAAGTTGTGTAAAATTAAAAAAAAGCGAGTTAATACGGTGTTTGAGTGCCTCGGGTGTGAAGGGGCGCCAGGGTACTGCCCGAGTTGCTTCTGTGACGCACATATTACCAAGTTTACATAAATACTATCATATACATTTAGTCTCAGAGTACAGAATTTGTTCCGAAGAAGCCAAAAGCTGTCAAATCGAAAAAAGTGAGGCAGCATAAATCACTCTGAAATACAGTGATTTCACGTTGGGACGGTCAGTCACTACACCGCGCGTGTCATATTAACATTTATCACGCTGTAAATCTTTAATTCTTAATTCGATTCTGCCACCGTGTGTCTTTCTCACTTATAAAAATGCTGTCATGCCTACTTAAAAAAAATTGATTATTTTGTTATGTTAAGGCACAGAAATACGACCGAACACGGGTTCTGGTTTGTTATGTACTCTGAGAATCTATCAAACAGATTCTGATTTGAATCTACAGCTACGCGATGAAAAGGTGTATGTACTCGTATTACTTAAAATAGGTATATACCCTATCCATGTCTACCTGCGATTATTTTAATAATATTACTAATGTTTAACTATGATTGCTGAATATTTGATTAAAAAGCATGTCACTTTACCAAATACTGTTGTGTTTCTTTTCTTATGCCCAACGATACAACGGATACAACACATGCATGCATACATTGTGTGTATTGTATTGTATGTATTGTAGATGGGATGATCGCACATAAATTTACAACATAGGACTGTTTTGTAACGTAGTTAGTTCTACACTTGGATTTTCTCCTGTAAATCATCCGTGGATGCTGTTACAGACATTCAATTCTGTGGCTTACAAATATTTGCCTTGTGCGGGAATAGAACCCACAAATCGTTGCGCCAATCGCCTAATCGCTGCGCCAATCATGTAATCGTGTTGTCAATTTCATTACATATTAGACATACAAGCCCAAATGTTTCTTCTCCCTGTATAATTTGAATATCTTTTCTTTTCGACCCTTCCTTCTACTACAGTTTTATGTTGTTTTACCATCTTTACGTGTAATTCAGTCGCGGGTTCGATTCCTGCTCTGGAAAAATATTTGTGTGATTGACAGTTTGTTTTGTTGTTCCGGTCTGTGTGTTTGTGTATTGTGAAATTGTATGTCTGTTAGTGCAGCCACGATTGGCCCGCGATACAAGAAAACATCCTGTTGCGGGGCAATGAGGCTACGTTTAAAATAATCTTGTAGGTATTGATAATATCAAGCTGAGGCCTTTGTGCAACAGTGGAACCCTTCAGGCTGATGATGATGATGCGCTCTGCTGGTATACACTGGCCTTGCAATGCTAAATGAATAATCACCTGCTCCGTGCCTCTGAGAGCACTCTACTCATCGATCCTGCGTCTGATCTCTCTCCGGTCGTGTGGGATAGCCGTCCCATCGGACTACAAAAGTGAGTATAGAGATTGCGCACACACTTGTGCACTATACCTAATCATCTTCTTATCGTATGGTTGATGAACAACCTGGTGTCAGGGGATTAAACCGCTCGTAGGCCTCTGACATGGCTTTACACACCATTGAAAAATCTCTCAAGTGTGCTAGTTTCATCACGATGTTTTCCCTCACCGTTTAGCGACTGATAATCAATTTTTAATACGCATATAACTTACGAAGAGTTAGAGGTGGGGATCGAATTCGAGACCTCTGACTTGTTAGTCGATGGTCATACGCTTTTTTCCAATATCTTTGGTCATACAATACCACTAGGCTATCCGTCCTTAAATACTAACTATACTCAAACTGTTTGCTTACACTTACAATTTACTGCGAGCTGTATGGATTAAAAAAAAAAATAGAACAGGAACATGATGGTTTATTTATTAATAATAATATAATTGGCCCGTATTTCATTTATTATTAATCAATAATAATCAGCAATAATATAATTAATGTGCGTTGAGCTAGACAAAACTTGACAAACTCTTTTATGATCTTAGTATCTTCGTCAGTCGTACTAAACTTGAATGAATTTGTATAATAAGAAATTTGAAAAAAGACATAGAAAGAGATTTGATATTTCGACTGATTCAGATGGGATCCGGTAGCTCAGCGGTGGAGGGTCGGCACGGTACGCCGAAAATCGTGGGTTCGAATCCCATACGTATCAGTTGTTTTTTTTTTTTTTATTAAATAATTATATAATAAGCTAAAATGTGCTAAAACATGTAAAAAAATCACAAAAATATTGTAAACTAGGTGTTTAATTCCATAGGTTTATAATTACAGGAGTGACAGAAACAGCTGGGGCAGTACTCTGCTTCACATCCTATGCACTCAAACAAAGAAGCATGACGCTGCTCTTTACTTCTGCAAATCTGACATTTTTTTTTTGCTATTTCAGTTACCAGTTTTATCCGATTCCTGCCCTTCTCGTGTGTGGTTCTCGTGGTTCTCGTTGTCTTCGATAAAAAAGGTTTCGGTACAAGCATTGCCGTTATTCTTCCTCGGGTAACCATTCTGGCAATAATTCCTTTATTACACTCAACCTGAAATCGTGGAACGTAAGTTTCTTCTGATCAGAATATTGGTCATATATGTGGAAGGCGTTGTTCATAAAGATCTGCAACATGTGGATGAATAACCTCTTGTGCCAGCGCGTCTTGTTGCTGATTGCCGGAGTGTTTGCCGCCAGCTGATTTTGCAATCGTTGAGCTTTCATGAATTGTTGATAGTTCACAATAACCTTAGGTTTCGCCACCGAACAACCCATTTTCATCACCTGCACATACTCATCATCGAACTCCGTCGAAATAAAATGAATAGAATTATTTGATTTATTGGTCCACTTTCCAATATGAATATTTTTTAAGAAATATGATCTGTGTTCGGTTTTGCGTCTGAAGGGATTATCTTTTCTATTCTTGTGGATAATCCCAGTGCAATAAGTTTTTTGATCCATTAGATGGACTGCCAATTTGCATGAGCTGAAGTATTCATCAATATACAATGAATGACCATTGCCAAGCTTTTCCGTTAACAGATCCATGACGACACGTAACGGAGGGGTGTAACTGTGAAAGTCATAGATTTTGCAATTAAGAACCATGCCGGATGGTTCCGCTAGCATGAACAATTTTATTCCATATCTTCTGTTTCTGTCACGTGTCTTCGAACGCTCTGTCAGAGGCTCCAGGACTCCATTACGGGAGCAGACCATAGGCAAACCAGTACAAAGCTCTTTTCCGGGGTGATATATGGCATTCATTTTATTATTAAAGCTATCTATAACTGGAGCAAGTTTTGCTAGTTCGCCTTCAGACACACTTGATCCAAAACTTAGACCACCTAGTAATGCTAGGAAGCGAGATTGCGATATGTATCTAGAGAAACACGTCAATCTAAACAGATGATCTGATCTCCAGTAATCATCGAGTCTATCCAACCTTATAGTCCCAGTGTGCAATATCAATCCAATGAACATCAATAATTCATCACGGGTCATTTTTTTACGTCTTTTAAGTTTTGGGACCGAGTATTTACTTGTTTCTAAGAATATTCTATCTAACAGTTCATCATCAAGCAACAAACGAAAGGCTTCGATAGGACTGTTAGGGGGAGGTATAAGTAATTCTCGCTGTTTTGTGAACTTCAGATTTTTGTTAAGTTTACATTCAGTATCCCACACTGGGCTTGGTGAACGGCAATAAATCTGAACCTTCAGAAGGCGGCCTGTCTGACGAGCCGCCAGTTCGTCGCTGTCCGAGCAATCATCGGCACTGTTTGAGTCATCACCAGTCTCACTGAGGTATGTGCATTCTGTTTCCGACTCTGCATCGTTACTGCTGGAGAATTTTTCGTCACTACTTCTTGAGTTTATGTCAGATATATCTTCAATAGTCTTAAATTTTTTTGGTTCTGTCTCTTCAAATATTATGGGGCATTTATGAGGTCTTTTGGAGTTCTGATTAGAAGGTCCAGGTAGATTTATATTTGTTGTTTCAACCTCTCCTTTCAATAAAGGCATTGTACCTTCTATGGCAGTAAGTTGCGACTCGTTAATTTGTTTATTTTCACATGACACCGGTTCACCGATTTCTGAATACTCCAATTTATTAGTTGAAACCTTACCACAGGAGTCGGAGTTCTCCAATTTTATAACAGACACGTTCTGTTGGTCCATAATGACGGTGTAGAAGTTATTCTCAGAAATGCACTTCTCCAAATTTCAATATAACAAATAACTTGGCATAATCCGTCAGGCTTGGTATGACGTAGAACGGGCACTGCGCGGCAATACATCGAGCGATCAAGGTCAGTGGCCGAGGCAAACGCGCGCAGTTCTACGTGTGAACGTCGCGATATCTAGCGGCTGACTGCGGGGCAGGGGACGGGCATCGCTGCTGCCCGCGCGTCGGGCGGAGTGCCGTCGCGCCGAGCGGGGCGGAGTGCCGTCGCGCCGAGCGGGGCGGGGTTCACGTCGTAACAGGGTCGGCTGCGACGTCCTCTACTACCCTCGAATGACTATATTTTATTACATGATTGTCCAAGTAAAACAGATATTTCTTTAGGAGGCAAAGAATAAATGCACGGATTGCAATGCAAATATTATATATTTAAATTAAATATGTGTTGTTTTGATATACCTACTTATGCCAAACGTTAATTAACATAGGTACAAATGGAAATAGTAAAGTTAACACAATAACACGCGACTTTACTCTTTCGCTAACTTACATAACTACATATACATAGATACAACCATGTACAAAGTGTCAACGCTGAATCGTTACTGTACTAATTTAAACACATTTAAAACCAGTAATCAGCGCTGGATACTGGACTGAAATGTGTTTACATTGGTCCAGTATAGCTTGAACTCAACATTGGATTAAAATACTGGCTCAAAGTTATAATTTAATATTATACATATTAAATATTATAATTTTAGCAACAATTAATGTTCCTGTCGCATTGCTATTTATTTAAACGTGGAGCTTTTGGGGGGGGGGTACTACCCCCCCTAAAAGGAAAATATCCGAAACCCCTCCTTTTCGAGATTTTTTATTTTTTTTATCCTAACCTTGGCTAGCCCCAAGTCGTTTTGTGTGGTTAAAAAAAACCTTACTTCCCGTTTTTTTAAACTAGTAAGAACTTTGGCAAGGTAAGGTCAAAAGTCTAACCTAACCGAACCTAATTAGTCTAAATAAATATCGGGAGTTGTTTTTATTGCGGGGGGCTTCGCCCCCCGAGCCCCCTTTATGGGGCTCCGCCCTCTGCCCTAACTTCTATCTAGTATATTATTCTCTCCGGTTCAAACACAAAACAAAAACCAAGCTATGTAGGTACGCTTGGGTAAATTTGCTGTGCAATCAGTATATAATATACTTATTTGATGTGAATAATATTTAATTGATGAATACATATAAATTGAAGGGCGATAAGTTTTTTTTAATGTGCATTTAAAAATATCCTTTATTGATACTATTACTGAGTAGTAAGTACCTATGTTTTTACATGTTTATGCATATTTTGCTTAAAAAATAATTATTTAAAAAGAAATTTGCAAAAACAACTGACTCGGGCGGGATTTGAACCTGCAATCTTTTGCGTGCCGTGCGGCCGTGCCATAGATGCCAAAGATCGTTGGTTCAAGTCCCGCCCGAGTCAGTTGTTTTAGCGAGTTTCTTATTTAAATAATTATTTTCATTCTCATGTCTTTAATCTAAAAACAAATAAAGAAATAAGATAAATCTAATTAATATAAATAAGTAAAAT
Source organism: Protodeltote pygarga (assembly GCA_936450705.2). NCBI lineage: Eukaryota > Metazoa > Arthropoda > Insecta > Lepidoptera > Noctuidae > Protodeltote > Protodeltote pygarga. Next base: position 305,192 of record OW388264.2, on the reverse strand, counting down.
GAATATCAATAGAAATGAATAATACCTATCTGAAAAACAATACTAATCCATATTATTATATTACATATAATATTTATACTATTACCACCATTCTATATAATATCTATACTTACATATAACATATAATAAACAAATACATTCAAATTAGTGAATTTAGTGTACCTATGAATGTTATGCAACATTCATACAAAACTAGGAGATTAGGAGAGAGGAAGAGGGGCTAGGCATGTGCATATACACTCTTCCTCTCTCCAATTCTTTTTTTTTTCTTGATTTTTTTTTTTTTATTATTATAGACTCACGCCTATATTCCCCAGAGGGGGTAGGCAGAGGTGTGCAGTACACCCACGTTTCGCCGGCTATATTATAAGTCCCATGTAATAGGGGGCGAGCCTATTGCCATTAACCGGGCACAATCCCAGACTCCGTGCTGCTACTGAGAATTTCCTAATGGAAAAACCCAATAACACTTTGCCCGACCCGGGGATCGAACCCAGGACCTCGTGCTCAGCAGTCGCGCTTGCTACCACTAGACCAACGAGGCAGTTTTTCTTGATGATTTAGAATAATAATGTAGGTAATGAAAAGAATATTTTTAATAAGGTACCTACTTACCGTACATTTTCGCTTGCCTGTCTTGAATTGCAAACGATCTTGGCACATCGATTTTAACCGAAAAGTGTAATAAAAAGTTAAAATACATCTAGTTTGGCTAGGTAGTACTTACCTACTTAAATAGGTATATCAAACACAAACTTTATTTCGTTTAAAAGATCTTACTTACCAAGATTTTTCTTTATAAAAGTTTAACTATGTAAATACATAATAAACCAATTTGTATTTTTACCTATTTCATTTTGATACTCATAGTGTAATATCACTACATAGTATAAAACAAAGTCGCTTCCCGCGTCTGTCTGTCCCTATGTAGGTATGCTTAGATCTTTAAAACTACGCAACGGATTTTGATGCGGTTTTTAATAGATAGAATGATTCAAGAGGAAGGTTTATATGTCTGATACATGCATATTAGCGTAACCGTGCGAAGCCGGGGCGGGTCGCTAGTTGATTATAATTTATTGTCATCGAGCGAATTAATTTCGAGAGTCGAGCGCTTGGTAGCCGACCCCACTATGCCGTGTACCCCGCCCGCAGTCAGTCGCCAGCCGACGCAACGTTCAGTCGCGTGTCCGCGCGCGCTCGCCTCGCCTCTGACCTTGAACGGACAGTATTGTAAACAACATTGTACGTTATCGCGCCGCGCGCTTTTGTCATTTGGATGATATTTTGTGCCCGACGAATTAAATTAATAGCGAAGTAGTGCGTTTCTGAGTGAAACTTGCATAGTTGCTTACGTCATTATGGATCAACAAGACGCTTCTGAAATAAAGAGCTTTGTCGTTGATGGTATGGATACTACTATAAAATTGGAGATTTTGGAAGTTGGTGACCCGGTGCCCTATAATTTTTTTCAAATTGGTGAATCGCCATTGACCACCACGGAAGATGGAACGACAAATCAAATTGACACTGCACCTTCAAATATAGACTTACCTGGTCCTTCCAAACAGAACACTAAACGGCCTTCCAAATGTCCCATAATATTTGAAGATACTGAACAAAAAAAAAAGAAAACCATTAAAGATAAACCCAAGAAGAACCCAACGACCAACGACCCAACGAGTAGTGACGAGGAATTCTCAAGTGGCAGTGAAGCAGAGTTAGACAATAACCATGAGTCGGATATAGATTGCACATACCCCAGTGAAAGTGGAGACGACTCAAACAGTGAAGATGAATGCTCGGACAGCGAAGAGCTCGCGACTGTTCCTCAGGCTGGTCGCCGTCCGAAGGATTGCACTTATAGCTATCCATGGGCTACTGAATGTAAGTTAATAAGAAATATGAAGTTTACAAAGGAAAGAGAATTATTTATACCTCCCCCTCAAACTCCTTTCGAAGCTTTTCGTTTGTTCCTTGACGATAAACTATTAGATATAATAGTCACAGAAACCAATAAAAACGTCGATGACTACAGTAACGATCCTAGCATAGGCCCAGCGTCGAGATTTAAAAACTGTAAAAAAATAAACCGTGACGAATTATTGATATTCATTGGATTGTTTCTTCACACTGGTACCCTAAGGATGGACAGGCTCGATGCGTACTGGAGAACTGATCATTTGTTCAGATTGCCGTGTTTCTCTCAGTTTATGTCGCGACTCCGCTTCACGGTGTTACTACAATGTTTCAGCTGTGGACCCAGCGGGACTGCTGACCAGCTAAGAAAACTATCTCCAGTTATAGATAGCTTTAATACAACAATGAATAACATATATCAACCCGGCAAAGAGCTTTGCGTCGGCGTGCCTATGGTGTACTCCCGTGGAATGCTGGTGCCTCAGGGAAATACAGTTAAAAGATTTATAAAAGATGGAATAAAATTGTATATGCTAGCGGAACCATACGGTATGGTTCTTAAATGCAAAATTTATCGTAATCACAGTCACAGCAGCATTAAAACCTCACCATCTCGTATCGTCATGGAACTGATGACCGAAAGGCTGGGCTATGGCCACTCGTTGTACATCGATAAATACTTCAGCTCGTGCAAATTAGCAATTCATTTAATGGACCAAAAAACATATTGCACCGGGATTTTTCACAAAAATAGAAGCGACAATCCGTTCAGACTCAAAATTACCGATCAGACATCAGTTTTCGTAGAAAATATTCATGTTGGAAAGTGGAAAGACACTTATAAAAATTCTATTCATTTTATTTCGTCGGAGTTCGATGATGAGTATGTGAAGGTGATGAAAACTGGTTGTTTGGTGGGGAAACCTAAAGTTATTGTGAACTATCAACAATTCATGAGAGCTCAAAAGTTGCAAAATCGGCTGGCGTCAAACTCTCCGGTAACCAGGAAAAGAATGCGTTGGCACAAGAAGATGTTCATCCACATGTTACAGATCTTTATAAACAACGCCTTCCACATATATAACAACTATTCTGGTCAGAAGAAACTTACGTTTCACGATTTCAGATTGTGTATAATAAAGGAATTATTGCCAAACCCCTTAATCGAAAAACCAGCAACGTCAGCGAAGCTTGTACCCAACCATTACTTGACGAAAATAACGAATACAAGACTTCGACAAAAAAAAGACTTGGAAAGGGGGGGGATAAGACTAGCGACCGAAGTAGTGAGGAAACAATGTATAGTGTGCCGAACTCTGGGGCAGCGTCGTGCGTCGTTGTACGAGTGCCTCGGGTGTCCCAACGCGCCAGGGTACTGCCCGAGCTGCTTCTGTGACGCACACATCAACACACGTTTGGAAGAAACCCCCACAAGTAACTAGGTACCGTTTTAAAACATTCGACTTAAGAGTATTGTATTAAGAGTTTGTTATGTAAAATCCATGTCTGTATAACATCCATGTATTATTTTTACAAATACAGTGTAATAAACAATAATATTGTAGACTATTTGATAAAAAAGCATGTTTCTTTGCAAATACTGTTGTATTTTATTTCTTAATATCCTTAACTATCAACTAAAATACACGAATATCGAATAGTACCTACAGGTGTTGCCACCTAAACTACCCCTACCCTACCCTACTATACCGCTACCCTACCCTACACTACCCCTACCCTACCATACCGCTACCCTACCCTACTCTACCCCTACCCTACTCTACCCCTACCCTACCCTACTCTACCCCTTTTTCTCGCCGTAAAAACCATCCTTGAGCTCCAACAAACATTTTTTAAAAAAAATTGGCCAAATTGGTCCAGGCGTTGTTGAGTTATGCGCTTACCAACACATTTTGCGATTCATTTTTATAATTGTTATAGATTATATTTTCTATGTTTTTCTATACTTATGTTGTGCTTATGTGATCTTAGTGCTGCTTAAAATAAGTGTAACTGGTGTAAATCGCTTTTATTAAGAAATATAAATAAATAAATGGCAAACGACAATAGGCACGTCATTTGTTAGGGTCCGTACTTACTTATCTGGTGAAATGTGAGTGTTTACTAAACACACCTCTGCCTAATCCCTTTAAGGTAAAACAGGCATGATGATAACCCTAACTTTGATATTTCGATTAATTATTATCTAGGTAACTTGTATAAAAATAATAATGTATATTGTACGGGGCAGGGGTCAAAAGGACCTGTTAAAGGATTAACGCTTGGCCAGTTTCTTCAACAAAACGGTTGGGTCTCCGCCACCCAATCGCTTTGATTTTCCAAAAGGCCACCTTCAGAAGACTGGGATGTTCCAGACCGAAACACAAGGGTATTCATTCAATCTCGGATTCTCACCACTGAAGCTATCACCGATCAACCCAAGATAAGTTAACTACTTTGATTTCCTCGGGTATCGAACTTGGGACCTTAGCGGTAAGTATATCGGGATTGCTTTCGTTTGAGTGGGTAAGGGTGAGTTCCTGATGTAACTTATTAATTAAAGTTCACTCTTGGAACAGAGGTTAAAAGCACAGTATAATAATCATACAGTATGGTAACTACGTACAAACGCTCGAAAACGGCACACTCACACAAACATGCGCAACGACGCGTCATTGATACTGCGAGTACCGCGACGTTCGCTTTGGAGTCTCGTCGTTCGTTACGCAATATTACGCGTGTTTATATGAGTGTGCCGTTTCGAGCATTTGTACGTAGTTACCATACTGTATGATTATTATACTGTGTTAAGAGGTTATCGCTTCAGTTCTTGGTAGGTATCGTGGAGTTAGATTTCTGTTGCGATGTTACACATCTTAGGTAAGTATCCTCTTCGTTCGTATAATACCTATTGATTGTCCTAATTTCGATTGTCATAACAATTAGTAGGAATAATTATTATGTAGTCATCTATTTAATTGTTTTAAATTTTACTTGTCATATTTTTGGCATAATTTCAGTAAACATAAATTTATGTAACAGTCAATTGATTTTACAATCTGTCCAAAGCTGAACGTGTTTTTTGAACACAATTTTATACTTCTACTTAATATTATCACAGTATAAAGAGGTCTTCTCTTTCCCTACAGTAGTCCAACGAACACGTCTAGACAGAGCAATCGTGCGGGGTGTGTGGAGCGGGGGACGGAGGGGGGGGCGCACCGTAGGTTGTATAGAATTGTTGGGTCCTAGGAATTAGCGGGTGTCGCATTTTATTTATTTGAATTTTAAATGTTGATTCAATTTTTCAACGGGTGTGTTGATTATGAATACTTATGACATTAATTTAGAGATCCAACATGGCGGACGCGAGTTTTTGAAAAACATCAATATGGGTATTGATTTGAGGTTTTCAGGGGAGGTGGTTACGATTATAACCTTTATTTTGAGATCCAAGATGGCGGACGCGAGTTTTTAGTAAAAGTCAATATGGGTATCGTTTTCTAGGTTTTCGGGGGCGGTGATTACGAATATGACATTAATTTTGAGATCCAAGATGGCGGACGCAAGTTTTTAGTAAAAATCAATATGGGTATCGTTTTCTAGGTTTTCGGGGGCGGTGATAACGAATATGACATTAATTTTGAGATCCAAGATGGCGAACGCTAATTTTGAGTAAAAATCAATATGGGTATCGTTTTCTAGGTTTTCAGGGGTGGCTTTGTACTTGGAGACCATGCGGACTCTCAGATATCGATTTTGAAAGCAATCGGTCCAGTAAATAAAAATTTCAAAATGGCGGCCACCTTTTTCAATTCTGACAACGGCTTTGTACTTGGAGACCATGCGGACTCTCAGATATCGATTTTGAAAGCAATCGGTCCAGTAAATAAAAATTTCAAAATGGCGGCCACCTTTTCCAATTCTGACAACGGTTATGTACTCGGAGACCATGCGGACTCTCAGATATCGATTTTGAAAGCAATCGGTCCAGTAAATAAAAATTTCAAAATGGCGGCCACGTTTTCCAATTTTGATAACGTGTTATACATACTTACAAAAAAAACACTATAAAAACATATTTTTGTTTTTAGTCCTGTGTCAACCCTAACACTTTTTACGTCGTGTCGAATGTCTAGACGTTGTCGGCATTTCCGAAAACATCAAACGCGTCGACTGACTATATGATGTTTAGACTATGATATTATTATTTGTACATTGTGTATAAGGCAGGCCAGAGCTACTACGCTGACCAGAGATTGCCACATACCTACAGGGCTGAGTACTTCGATGACACAGGCACTCTCCGCGAGATTGCTGGCAGCATCAAAGGGCTGCTGGCATTCCTCGAGGAGCTGGAGTGGCTCAAATTAGTTTTGATCCCACCCTCACGCAGAAGAGTTTGCTACGACGTGGACTTAATATTTCTACGAAAACAGCCGTCCATACCGATACTAATACCTGTGAACAATAACTATTATTTAGGTTCCGAAGACGCGATAATCTGTGAATTGCTTGGCGATATCTTTTTCAGGGTAAGTAAGTTTTCATAAGGTGAACCGAGGCTATTGTGACTATCAACTTTGAAATTTAAACTTTATCTTTTGCCATAACCGTCCACTTAGTTTAAATTGACATTCTAATAATCTCACATGGTTAAGCATATATCTATGAATGTTATCACTTTAAAATAACGTTGAATAATTGTAATCTTAACATAAAATAATTAATATAATCATTTTAAAAACGAAAAAGTTACATTCACCTCATTTTGGGGTGAATGTGACTTTATAGTATAACTTGTTTGCTCTTATTGGTTTATAGCTTATATTTGCATAGCACTTACTTTGAACAATTATTTACGCATAAATGATTTCAAAAAGTTCTAAAACACAGTTCTATAACCTAAAAAAATGCTTTTAGTTTTTTTTGGGGTGAATGCAACTACGCCTCTTAGTGTTAGTGTTGGGACTGAATTCATCGATAACTTTTCCTATGTGCCCGATGAACCGGTTGTGATGAGTATAAAAAATAAAACATACTTAGCACATTTTTTATATATTTTTTAATATTATTAAAAACTTAACTAAAAACTATTCAAAAAAATATAAAAGTCTGTATAAAACCAACTGAAAACTTTATGTGAACCAACATAACTTTGGATTAAATTAGTGGCACTTACTTACAAATACTTTAAATAGCACTTAAGTACTTTAAATTGCATCTTATATATTCGCTGCCTCCAACAAAATACTTAATTTTATTTATAAAATATCGACATGCTTTTCTATCAACACAAAACATCGATTCTGAACATCACTAGCGATTCACATTTTCCATATAAAAACAAAGGGGATAATGCAACTACCACAAATATTTCAAAATAGTTACAAACACCCCGCAATACAGAAAAATGAGGCCAAAGTAACTATAAGAATATCATACAAAATATACGACATAGGATTATAAATAGTATAGTAAAAGAAACTTACGATTAATATTTCTACTTTCCTTCTTCCAAAACTGCACAAAAACAACTTTTTCTATTTTTAAGGCCAAAAACTTGTGCGCGGGATGTCAACTTACTTTATTTCAAAATGGCGACTATCAGAAAAAACGCTGTTGTTCAAACAGTTTCACAGGTACTAGTGACACCTGTTATTATTTGGGAAAAATACGAAATTCCCTGTTCAGTAATAGATGGCGTGCTCATCAATAACTGTTAGTTTAATAGAAAAATCGATTAGTCGCATACACCCATAGTCACAAAAGCCCCGGTTCACCTTATTAAGAATAATGGTGGTAATCTTGGACAAAGCCGATGCACCACTCTTAAGGTTAGAATCGCTTGCACCTAGCGCTAGTCACGCTCCTACGCACGTAGCATCGTTCAAAGCATTTTGATCGCAAAGTGGTACACCGTTAGTGTCCGCGATAGTACCTACTGACCATGATCCTGGACAACTGGTAAGTTCGATTTGTACGGGATAGGAAGTTGAACTTTTTAGTTGATTTAATACCTTTAATCTCTAAGTTTGCGCACTATTATATTTTTTTTGTTTGAATGTAGCAGCATTGGAATCTTCTCAATGGAGCGCAGTTACACACATAATAACACAACGCTACACTCACAAACACCAGACCGAAACCAATATAGCTATCGATTACATAAAGACCTAAATTTGTCCCATGAGGCAATCAAATCTGTGACACCAAGCGCAGAACCCGAATGGCTTAACAACTACGGCAATGGTCGTCTTGTAATGTACAGATTTTTCAAGCGTGTTGTAAACCCTAATATAGGTACCTAAATAATTCTACATGAAAGAAAATAGGCAAAAGAGGTATGCAAGGATCGAAGCAAGTGGAAATCCATAGTCTCTGCCTACCCCTCTGGAAAACAGGCGTGGGTCTATATACGTACATGTATGTAAATTCTACATCTATGGTGGTACCAAACAACAAAGAACACTCCACAAAAATCTAAATGTATACAAAAACCGACCCATCACGAACAAAGAAAGTCAGTACCGTGTTTAAAGTGAGATAGAAATACAAACCGCCCTCGCTCTCGCTTCCCAAAAAGGGGCAAAATGATGACGTAATAGCTAAGCACCCCTGCAGTAATGCAATTACTTCGTGCACCCTAATACGCAGATTTTAGAGATCATAACTGATCGTCGTTGCATCGGAGATGGATGATGAAATTGTAGGGCGTTTGTAGTGTAAGAGACAGAGATCAAATAATAATAAATAGATTATTATTGATGTTTTGATAAAAAAAAAACTTGCAAACAAATATTTATAATAGTCCACGACTATGTTTTTCTTAAATGAATGTGGATATGGTTGTTCTCTCACCGTTTGTTTGTGTGCCCCTGTCAACTATTTCCGACACATGTTGGCAAAATGAAATGCAGTAATTTTTTCATCACTTCAAAAGACGGGAAGCTTATAATTTAGCGCTATCTCTCAGTTTTATGCCACGATGCTAAAAGGCGGCGGAAAAAGCTTATTAATTAATTAAGCTATCAAACGTTTACAATGCAGTATACTTTTAAATATACGTCACACTGATATATTAACCAGAGATGAAGCACGATAATCATTATTTTTTTACACTTTTAGGTGATAAAAGTATAAATCTATTTAACATAGGTACTGCTTTAAGTCTTCTGTTTAAAAAAAAATATAATACAATACAGTTCTGGTCTCAAAAAATCTTGGAGAGTCTCCAAATCTCTCGTCCTCCTTATGTTAATATGTATACTTACTTATATTTGAAGTTATTAAATTAGATACAATACAACATCAATCTCTTTTTAAAGAACTTATCTTCTGCAAAGCAATAATTGTTATTTGTTTATTGTATTAGCTCGAACTCTACTAACTGTATCCAATAATATATTTTCATTTTTTGTTTATAAAATGCATTCAAATATCGGCATCGGGGTCAGAATCCAAGCTTAGGTTTTATTTATTATTCGACAAATGAATGAATGTAAAATTTTATAATAGTATTATGAAAATTCAGTATTTTACTAAAAATCATGCAACAATTATTTTGTTAAATACAACAACTATATTGCTTATAAAATAGTAGTATTATCTCCTAGACAATCACAAAGACAATACTTGGACTTCGGGCCCTTTACCGAGTAGTACCTATGTGAGATTTATTTTATTTACCGTCGCTCTCTGGCCGGGCCCATCGCAACGTGGGTTGAATATACACCATAAACTTTTATACGAACCAGTCCAGATAACAGCCTTACATACTTTTTGTGGCTCCTAAGAGTTATGTGACGCATGTGAAGATATTTATATGGGATCGTGTGGGTGTTGGATTTTTAGATTATTCTATGGCGTGGTATGGTATGGTATTCTTTCGTGGCTACTGTGTAATAATATTCAACCCAACTTCTTATGGATTTTTTTTTCTCATTTTGTTAAAAAGGTCGCTGTAGAAAGTAATAAAAAACTTGAAATTTTTTATTTGATTAATTTGGAATATTGCAACAATTCTAGGAGGTAGATCTGTAAATTTATAAATTGTAAAGATGCTTTGCTTATTTAAAAAACCATAGTTATCATCAAATATTCTTTGTAACTATTCTAAATTGATACTTTAAAAATTTACGATTCATTTTATGCGATAGAAAACATACAACATTTTTTTTTAAGTTACTTTAGAAAAAATCTTTACAAAATTATATTAATCTTTGCAACCTAAACAAATATACCTATTACCTATCAACTTTACATTATGTTACATATAAAAAGGTAGTTAAATTGTGTTAATTAATCAATTATGTTATAGGTACCTATTTGTATATAGTTTCATATTTATTAATTGATGGTCGGTTTCGGTGTTCTATGGTGTTTTCTATTCGTTTTCGCTATTGTTTAGATGTCGAGTGAAAGCTGTAGGATATTGTTCCACTTAATTTAGAGAACAATACTTCGTGATTTACGACCTTTGTTTGTAAAGTTTTATCTTACTTTGAAATCTAGCGCTGAAAAATTTACAGCTGACCTTTTTCATTTGTTTTATTGAGGTTAGCTGGTTTTGTGCAACATGCATCAAGTTAACATAATACTGCTCCTGTGCAGGAATATAAGAAATAACTTTATCAGAAAACAGTTCCCCATCCCCCCTGGTTTATGATGCTATGATAAATTGTTATAATTGTATTATGTAGCTATCTATTACTCAGTGAACAGTTCATGCATAAATATTGATAACATTTGATCCAAGCAGAAATTGAACACATTACAGGAAACTTGTACCATCGATACATAATAAAAGCCATCTACACGTGTACAACTTAAACTGACAGTTGTAACTTTTCAATTAGACGGTTTAGTCAAATCATTAGTTGAGTTGGTTGTCTGCTTAACTTCAGTTAGTTTTTAGAACACTCAACGAACTGAACAGTTAAAACTTTGCGGGTATAGACTGCCTAATAATTAGTGTGTGTCATTAATTATGTTAATTGTCCATTAGCATTGCAAATGCAATGAGAAGGCAATAATTAAATTTATATTAGAACGTTGCGTTTGCATTGGTAAGGCCAAGCTTGTAGCCAAAAATTGACAACTGTCGTTAACCCGTGAGAAGGCGCGCTATGAGTATTTCTCTCACACAAAAAAATATTGTGATAATTTTCTATGTTACCGACACCTTAGCGCGGAGAGCTTCTCAGTACCTTCCTAAGTATTCGTCCCCTTTCCCCTCAATACATCCCCGATCGCGTCAGTAGCACTGCGACTGCGCAGCGAGCAGGTTGTGCAACCGCGCCGTGAATTGCGGCATTTTTCTCATCGCGCGCCTATCCACGTAAGTATTTTTTTTCGTTATGTAAATATTAATTTCTTGTTTTATTGTATATTAAAAGGCCAAAACCTATTTTATCGTTATTGATTATATTGTTTATTCATTATAGCATTCAAAAGTAGTCATGGATGACCGGTTAACACACCAAATATCTGCTTGGCTTGAAGATTCTGATCCATATGAAGAACCTTTATTGGATCCGGAGGATACAGTTGCTAGTCGTGTCGATGATTTGGAGAGTAATGATTCCGTTATTATCAGTTTCCATGAAATTCAGAATGAAGCGGTTTGTACCTAATTCTGACGTAGAAATTGAGCCTGGACCTGTGCATTCTGTCCAAGGCGATAAAATAGACGCTCTAAAAAAGCATGTACTTTATGTCAAAAATCACTCTGCACTGAACACGTCACGTTTATGTGCAGTACGTGTTTCGAAGGACGTATATCTTCGAATTACATGGAAGACTGAAAAAAATTAATTTTTGTTGTTTTTATTTTTTTATGATTTTTTTTTGTTATGTGTGCCAGAAGTTGAGGCCAAAGAATAGAATACTTTTAATTTAAGCATAAGAATGCTTTTTTTGTTAAATAGTTTTAATTAAATACTCTAAATACATAAATGATGGTCTATTATTTATTATTATACATTTATAATCTCATTATAATATAACTCTCTCTCAGAAATTATGATTTAATAAGTGTGAGAGTTTTGCTCCCGCGCGCCTATCCGTGTATTTTTTTAAGGCGCGCCTTCTCACGGGTTAATGGGTGGTATGACACCACTACACATTACGGATACGTGCGTATCTAACATAATTCAAAACACTGGAATAGCAATTTTATTTTGCTGTGTTTAGTGACAGACGATTACTAGGAGCTCAGGTTGGGTTAGCAGTAGCTATTTGAGTTAATGTGACCTCTGCCAGGAATCCCCTAGCAGCAATATCTTCATCTTATTATTAGGATTATTAATTTCATTTAAAAAAACAATAGTATTACAAAATAAGAAATAGGTACTTAAACCATTTATATTACCAGCAAAAAGTAAGATCACCATTAATACTGGTATAACGACAAATTAATGGTTAGTTAATTGAATTTCTTTCATTAAACGAGTTTTTATTGAGATCAATATCATGATGTATGGTTCACCGTCATTTACGAAGTTATCTATAGGAACACAGAGCACAGGACTACCAGCGGCCGTGCCCAAACCGGTTCTGAATCTTGTACACGCACGCCCGGTAGCCCCAGCCCGGTAGCTGTAGCTACTAGAACACTTAATATTTATTGTGTACAAAAAATATTTATTAGTCAAGACAGCCTAGTGGTATTAACGATAACCAGTAAGTCAGAGGTCCCAGGTTCGAACCAAGGCGCGCAGCTCGGACTTTTCGTAAGATAAAATACCAATATCAATCATATCAATACTCATTTGTATGTAATGCTTGTTGTTGTCCACTATTTCTGTGTGTATGTGTACATAAATAAAATAAATATCGTATTATAAATTAATTATCACTGTGTGCCTCGGGACACAATTAAAGCCGTTGGTCCGTGCTGGATCTCTCTCTATTATAATTAGGTACTATTATTTGAAGATAAGAAAGGAAATATAAAAAGTGAATATAATTTAAGTCTATGGTTCATGGTCCATGGTTTGCCCTTGACCGTATTACACATCCATGTTGTATTCACCAGCGAAGACTTATCAGATCCAATATAATTCATGTGTACATTTAAATACACGCCTGTAATTAAAAAACTACGTCAAAAAAAACTATACTTACTAATTGCAGTTCCATTCGTCCGGTGGCGGTCGTCCCGCAGGCTACTGGCGGCGCACGCGCAAGTGCACGACTGTGAGTCTCTGAACAGGTTTGGGAGGAAGTTAGCTCGCTATAGTTGCTGTACTACTGTTCATTATAGCTTATAGCCTCACTGGTGATTTTGTATGGTTATTCCATTTGGTTGTAATTTTGTTTTAATAAAGTGTAGGTAATAAGGATGTAGTCACAGCTTGAAAGGTAATCTTAGTTATAAAAAAAAAATAGATTTAACATAATATAGTAAGTACTTACTTCGTAGTAAGTAAACTCTCTTCTTGAAGATCTAGTAATTGAAGTCTTCACGTAAGGTCTAACTTTATTAGATTACAGAATCTACTTCCTAAAATATTTAGTACTAATAAAGATTTTTGTTCCAAGGCATCTTGGGCAATCTTAGTGGCCTAAGGACTAAGATGCCTTGGAACAAAAAATAAATTAAATTATCAAAATATTTTTTAACTTTTCTAAAACTATTTAATTAATTGTTATCACAAGATTTACGGATACTTACCGGTCATAAAGTCATGACCACGTGCCAAGTCACGTTAGGTAAAAACAATTTTATTAATTTTTTTTTTTTAAATATAGTCAGACAATTATTTTTTAAAGGTATCTCACCTACCTCCTAAGATCTACCTCCTAGATCTACTTCCTAAAATATAATGTGTAAGAAATAATATTTAACATTATTAATCCTGTAAAAAAACCTTGAACAAAATAATAAAACAAAATTTAAATGGGACCAATGGGATAGGTAATAATAATATACACCTTTAAACAAAACAATATGAATAAATTATAAAAAATAATAATAATAAATTGTTTATTCAATAAATCGGGCTACCTAATCACGGTGTACAAACATGAAAAAAATAGGTGCGCATTAAATTGTTAACCTCCTCTTATTTTGAAGTAGGTATGTATTCATTACATTATCACAATTCATCGCAGTTTCTTTGTTTTAAAGCAGATCTTTCACCGTGTACCATTGTTATCTAAAACTAATCCATCACTCGCACTATATTACAGTCAGCTCCTCCCCGTCGAGCAAATCCCTGCAAATCTATCCCGCCATCAACTTTACATACAAATGCCCTTCACCCCCGTGGCCCATCCTTCTACCATGCAACGATCAAGGCCCAATAAGATCTTTAGATTATACCAAATGAGTTCACCTTTGTGAGTCACTCGATATATAATCGAATTATTTATTCGAATCGAACTTGACTTATCGAGGTTCGAATAAAGATGCTTGGCTCTTAGACTATTTTGGTCCACCGAGCCACCGACTACATATTGTACCTACTTATAAATAAAGTAAAAATTATTGACATAATAACTAGGTATACACAAAGGCAACACCTCAAACTGCTATAGAGCGCACCTCTTTGAAAATTTCGACATTACATAAACCAGAAATCGAACCTAGGAATTTACGCAGCCAAAATTTCAACCACTAAGCAATTAGGTAATATTATGTAAGTATTACAATTAGAATGTTCTACACAATACAAACCAGAGAGAGACTATCTAAAACCGTTATCATGACCGTGACCGCTCTTACGACATGAGTTTCGGTGTTCAAACTACGATTAATCCAAAGACTGACCGCGGTAAGCTCAGCTTAACCCCGCTTAACTACCGACCCGCGCCGTAAGCCACCCAACTCTCACTTAACGACCGTAGCGGCGCGCGCTGTGCCACCGTGGCACAGTTTGCGTGGCGACTCCGGCCACTACGGACGCGGGGGGCTGCGTCGCGTCGCGTCGCCCGGTGACAACAATCACGTGTTATTAAAATGACGAATCGCCATTACTGTTGTGTGAACGGGTGTTATAATAACAAGAGACATAAGAAATACTCGTTTTTCTTTCTGCCGAAAGACAGTGAAAGGTACGTTTTTGTCTTTATTATTTTCATCTAGTTGTATCACAGAGTGATGTTGTTAGTAGCTCTTGGTACCGCAGCACACGTAGTTTCATAATTCCGTATTATTATTAACTGAAGGGGCGTTTCTCGGGGACGGGGATTCGTTTCTGTCTATATTCCTCCTCTCACATTTACTATTTGGAAATCAAAATACATTCATAACTTAAACTAGAACGAATTCAAACCCAAACAGGTACAGTTGACAACAGAAATGTTAACACATTCGCTACCTATTATATTTTTGGTCGATTCCTGTAAATAAATTAAATTAAATTACAAAGAATACCATTATTTTTAGCTGGATTACTGACAAGCCTGCGAAATGTATTTGGTTTTCTTTTATAAATATCTTCAAATGGTATTTTAATGCCGTAGGTAGGTATTTGTTAATGCAATTGGCTCGTTCCCTATTGGCGTTTCGTTGTTGTGTGCAATATCAACATGTCGGACAATTACATTATGTTGGTATACTGACTCTAAACAGTGTAGGTACCTACGACGCGCGACGCAACTAACAATAGTTTTATTGAGTTTCCTTGTCTCGTTTTTATTTATCGGAAATGATTGAAACGGATAAATTACGTGTCAGCAAACTGTCTGTTCTGTAGACTGTGGGATACACTCGTGTGAGTGTGACAAGCTCGTAAACAAATGACCAGTGCATTGCTTATTGGAATAATTTATGTAAAATTAAGTTTCATTTGAGGTTCTACTTCATGTTAGGTATAGGTAGGTATGTAGTTGATAGGTAAGTAGCTCTGTCTAATTCCCTGCGAACACAGGCGAGTCCGTGTGACAGGTATAAGTTAATAAGTAGGTAGGTACTTCGCTTATGTTATGTTAATCAGGTTTCCGTTTATACCAACCAAGGTCACGTTTGGTTACATTTAGATAATAAAAACGCACTGTTCTGTGTTGAATTCTTAATTCTGTAGTGCACACAAAGTTGAATCCATAATATAACGTACAGTCGCGAGCATAAACATTATACATTTGCACTTATAAAGCTCCATAATATTATAAATAGTTAAGTATCTGAATAATATAGTATGGATGTCTATGTGTTGTAGGATACCGATTTACATGTTAGTGCTCGTAAACTCGGTAACTTTAACCTACAAAGACAAAGACTCACAAATCAATATTAAGCTCTCTACGAGTTAGATAAGGACAAATGTATGTGTGTGGTACCTACTTAATTATCATAAGTAAATGTAGTTTTTTCATCTTTTCAGACGCAACGAATGGCTCAAAGTGATGGGGAGGCCCGACCTACTCAGCAAAGCTGACATTAAATTCAACAGCTACCAAGTGTGCTCGGCTCACTTCGACAAGTCGGTGATGTCCGAGGTGCTGGTCCGCAAGCTCACGCAGGACGCGGTGCCCACCAAGTACCTGCCAAACGACGACCCGCAGCCGTATGACGACGAGGAGGAGAGGAGGATCCAGGCGGAGGCCAAGAGAATTAAAACTGAGGCGAATGCCAGCCACGATACCAAGAACCCGTGGCACGTCACCTTGCGGAGAGAAATATCGACACAAACACACTGTTCTTTTGTAAAGAAATTTTCTGGAGACAAACCTACTTCTGGAGCTGGAGCCAAAAAACCGACGCCTCCTAGAATACCTAGCATATTAATCAAAAAAACGTCTGTCGGCGCACCATCAGGTAAAGCGACGAAAAGAAAACTTCGAGCCAGTGAGGTGCCAGAAAATAATGTGGAGGAGAAGCAGGAATCTTATGAGGTTCATCAGGTCCAGGAGGTCCAGGAGGGCCCGGAGGTTCATGAGGTGCAGACAGTTCTTATAAAAGTAGAACCGATGGATATGAGTGACTACGAATGAATCAATGTTTTTAATTAATTAAAGTTTTGTTTATCTGTGTACTTGGTAGTTTTTTTATAAGCTAATTAAAAGATTTATTACATAAGATAAAGCAACATAGATTCACGCATTAATTCCCCCGAGAGTGAAGACAGAGGTTGCCACTGAGAATTTTCTAATGGAAAAACCCAATAACACTGCCCGTCCCGGGGATCGAACAAGTATTAATAATGTACTCTGTGAATCGAGCCCAGGATCTCTTGGTCAGCGGTTGCGCTTGCTACCACTAGACCAACGAGGCAGTCAAGAAGATTTATTACGAATATACGAAAATAGTAGGTAGGTAACTTTTTCAAAGAATAAATAGGTATTGTACCTTTTTGTGAATTTTTTACATGTTTTAGCACATGATTGCTTATTAAATATTTATAGTACCTACCTACTAACTTAGTTTTTCTTGATGAGTCATTCAGGTCAACTCTTTCAAGAAAAAATAAGCCTAGCCTACACAAATAATATCCTGGATTCCTGAAATTTCAGAAAGGATTCATTAAGTAAATGTACCTATTTTACCTTTGCACGAAGATCTTTTTCATTCAAAGAAAGTAGGTACTTAAGTACATACATAATACTAAAACCCTTTAGCAAACTATAGCTAGCCTTTTAGAAACTATACACAGGTATTAGGTACCCAGGTATACCTAGCGTGCTGCAATAGGTGTATTATGTTCTCACCTAGGTACCTTAATACACTCGCCAGCAATTGTTATAGTGTCTACAACAGAATTTATTTTCTGTGTTGTCTACTGAGTTCAGAAACCAAACATTAAAGTCTAACATAATTAGCACTAAGTATTATCTAATGAATTTAAAATCCAGACAGATAGGTATTGCCTGTAGCTGTCTCTGTGTAGTTCAAAACAGTGAGGTTTAGTAGGTTTCTAGCAATAGATTGGAGATGCTGGTTCAACTCAAATCACAGTTAATCTATAGGTAGGTATAGGTTATTGACACGTAGAACTGCATCCTAATTTCGAGTCACCTTTTCTTTTTAATAATTAAATTTAAATAAGGAACGCTGCCATAGAGAAAGCGATCATTAGACGATAAGTATGGAAATAAAATACCTATTTACCTATGCTTTGAGCACTTGAAAAATTACCTTGTCAAAGGTACCTAACTTTTTTCCTTTAAGGGGTAGGTACCCTAACCTAGTGTCTAAAGAGAATGATGAATAATAATAGCAACCTCAAACAATAAACTCTTTGCTACTTATTTCAGTTTTATATTTTTAAAAAACAAAGCAGTTTTGAAGAGCAGTAGCTAACGCCAGTCTACTTATACAATTAAATGTTACCAAACCATAACTAACAATACATAATGAATAAATAAGCCATCGAATTCGGTCCTAGCTTCACAAGTAAACATTACTTTCACGGGGTATCGGCCAATCAATCGTGCGCGCTCGGCTATCTCCGCCAGCGCTCGGTAAACTCCGCCACAGCTGACGCGAACTGTTGCTATGTGCATTTCACAAGAGCAAAGCGGACATGTTTGATAGAAATTGAAGTGAGTTTTTTAAAGGTTTGGGTGTTAATAGTGATTTGTTAGGTAATTTACAGTTTGTGGTATCATAGTTTTCATTGTGAGACGATTTTCATAATCAATTTCTTTTATCTTAATTTTACAGATTTAAGCATACAATATGCTAAAATATACTCAAACTAAATAATTAATGTATTAAGCAATTTAATATAACTATAAAATCCAAAGAAACACGCTAAAGATTGGTTAGCCAAACAAAGAAAAGCAGAATACACACAATAATGTCCTAAAAACTCCTTGGTAGGAGCTCACTAAACGAGCCTACGTGACCGAAGCAGTGTACCGACGCACACATACCCAGTCGACAGCACACCGACACGAGTATTCACTCACACAGTCGCACGTGCGGTTAAGTCCTCGCTCGGCAACGAAACGACGCAACCGCCGTCGACCTTCACAAAGAAATATACACATCCGTCGCCCTTACTGCTTACGTAATAAGGTTGAATTTGAAAATGTCTGTTCGATGGATGATAAGTTAATTTGGTTTCAATTCAAATAATAGCCCCGTTGCGCTAGCGAGTGCATTTATGGCAGCGTTCGCGAGTTGCCAACCTTTTTACTTTATTTTTTCTATTATTTATGTGAGAATAACTGTTACGATGTTTATAATACAATGTTGATTGAAATGATATAAATGCGATTGTTGTGTACTAAATTATCTTGGTTTGATTGGTTTTTGTTTGATAAATTAAAGCGTTTTATCTTTGTATTGTCTGGCTGTAGAAAGTTTGTATTGTTTACAATTACGACAGTTTGTTCGAGAACATTTTAAGAACAGAATAATATCATAGGTTCTAGTTCACAGAGAAAATAATATTTCAGTAAACTGAAATGTAACTTAGCCCAATTACATGAATTTCGTAGAATATTTATTCGCCGGGAGCTATCTCGTGGAGGTGAAAGTCCTAGACCAGGATGGCCTAAAAAAAGGTTGACGATCCCTCGCAACTCGTCCCGTACCGCGCTTGGCAACAACCGAATGAAAGCACTGGACGGCACACAAGAGAAAACCAACCTTATTGAAACCACATAAAGTTGATTTTCCTTTATACTAAACAAGTTATTGATCGCAGCTTACGCGAAAAACTTTAGTACTTATCGCTATACAATCGATACATGTGCTATTTTATTAATTGGCCTAAGTGACACGACTAATGGATATACGTCCATACTGCTAGTACTTAAGGTTCATAATTGTATGAGTTTTTAAAGCTTTTTTTGTGAAGACTATTAATCATTAAGGATTTATAGAAAATCTATTATGTAGGAATGGCCATCATCATTAATTTGTCATTCATTTGAATTAGGAACATGTTGTATATTACAATATTCAATTTTTTTATTAATACATATTATACCTAGGTATAATATACACGTTATTAACAAAAGCGATCAAAGATAATGAATATTATTATAATATTATTATTTGTTTGTCCGTTGTTATTGATTTTGTTTAATACGTAGAGCTGCTCTAATGTAGACATTGAAGCCTGCATCATAATCAAATAGTTCAAATAATGTAACAATAGGTTAACAGAATTTGAACGAACTCAAAGCAAGTTTTTTCCCAGCAGTGGGAAGATTTATAAATAACAACATTACCATTCTATCTTAAATTAAGGATTCAGTATACCTACCTGCCTAACTAAAATGGCTGAACTAGTAACAGCTTAGCCTAATTACCTACCTACAGGATTTTCGGGGAATATAATTCTATTCGCCGCAAGCTATCTTGAAGAAGTTGTTAGATATTCTGGATAACATACATCGAACTAATGTTCTTACCTACATCTACAAACTTAAAATTTACCATACAATGTGGGCTCTTCTAGATGGAGGCAGTCGCTTGAAAAAAAATTAAATGATTTATTGTAAATCCTAATTCCCAATAGACTGGGAATTACGATAATTATGGGAATCAAATTTAAAGTGAATCCGCTTTACTACATTCATTTTATTATTTGTTTTTATATTACTTAAAAAGTTAGGTACTTACCTATTTTTTCTGGGTTTTTGTAGTCTTGAAGTAATAGACTGACAATAAGCTTACATTCAGGTCTTTTGAGTTGCCAATCCAACGATTACACGCTGTCCCCGCTGAGAGCAAGTAGGTACAGTACCTACGCGAATTTCCAACGTGTCGTAGGTATTACAGATCCTATAAACTCAGACTGCCTCGTTAGTCTAGTGGTAGCAAGCGCGACTGCTGAGCACGAGGTCCTGGGTTCGATCCCCGGGTCGGGCAAAGTGTTATTGGGTTTTTCCATTAGGAAATTCTCAGTAGCAGCACGGAGTCTGGAATTGTGCCCGGTTAATGGCAATAGGCTCGCCCCCTATTACATGGGACTTATAACATAGCCGGCGAAACGTGGGTGTACTGTACAGTGTACACCTCTGCCTACCCCCTCTGGGGAATAGAGGCGTGAGTCTATAAAAAATAAAATAAAACTCAGAACTGGAGACTAGTTTAGTCGAACAAAAACTAGAATCATTATTTGATGCTTGAGTCTTGATTTAGGTTCTGCCGTGTTAAAGTGTTGTATTAACTGTTAGGCCATTTAAAGCAGGTTCGAATCCGCCGCTGATTTCCGCCTTGTAAAATAATTATAAAATTAAAAAGTCTAAAGTATCAGAACGTTTTTCCCTAATCCTCCTGGCTCCTTCTAACGTCATCGGTATCCTTTTACCGAGGGTCAGAGTCATTTTATTGGGAAAAAATATTTTTCTTTTGTGATAGATACATAGGTAGGTACCTACTTCGTCACTTGTTCCTGTGTGGCGGTTTCATAGGCAGCAAAGATCTGGTCAGTCAGCGCAATACCTAGCTTATTAATTTTAATCGTTTCCCTTTGTTGCCAAATCTAATTCTTTAATATTAAAATTAGGTTACAATGTATACAAAGGATTTTTTTCTATGCAGCAAAAAAATCCTATTAATTTACAACCTGTAATTAACAACCGATCAACAAACATAATGAAATCACCTATCAAAAGGTACATCAGAAAATCAATCATTTTTGTACCATAAGCTAAAAACATACCTCCTTTGTTCACATGAGTTTAATAATAGTACCCGAACAGGTTCGGGAAAAAGTGACGAGGGAATAGGGACCTTCGTACGGTCGACGACAAAAGTTAACAAACACGACAAAAAAAAAAGATAACAGAAAATATAACTTTAGAGTAAAGACACATTGGCATCCAATGTTTATGTATCTAAAAATAATGTGTTTTATTTATTTTTGTTCACAAATCACAAATTCACAGCAAATTCTACAAAGTTAAACAAAACAGCTGTCTTTCCGTTTTAGTAAATTAATAAATTGTGTGTAAAGCTATTGTTGCTGACCGTACGGTAGGCTAGAGTTTTTATGTTTTTATATTTGGAACGAGTTATGTTCTGCTTGTCAGTTTGACAGCTGTCAGAAATACTTCATGGAGTGGTGTGGTGTGGGTTAGGAATACGGTAGGTTTGCGGTACAGTCTCATGGGGGTTGGTAAGCATTGATCTCGAAAATGGGACAAGGAGAGGGAAAGGCGATTACTTAAAAACGCTATTTGAATTTATGCAAAAATTTCACTGTATTATGAAAGTGTTCTAGGTACCTAGTATTAATGCAATGGATCTGGGTTGGATTCCTAGTAAGACAAAATATTTAATATTTTACATTAAATTGTAATTCATTAAACATTCTCGCCTGGGATTCAGCATCACATTTCCATAAAAAATAACATTGAAACAAAAAATTAAATTCTCGTTCTCAATTTGGAACATCCCGCAGAGTTCACAATAACCTCAAAGTATAATTTATATTATACAAATAATATTTAGTTATCATTATAACGCTACGAACTGTGGACAATGGCTCTGCAGTTTCGTGATGACATCATAATATCATGATGGAGCGTTATTTGTATCACGGTACAAATGTAGCCCACTCACGTTTGATCACGTCATATTAGAACTGGTTTACTAAGTGTTTCCTGTGTCGTTGCCTGCAATAATGGGCAATTTTAACAATAATTTCTCCAAAAGTTAATTAATTAATTTAGGTTTTTAGGATCACGGACATTCATCTCTCAAAGTTAGCGTCAACTTGTATACAAGGCAGTTCCGAACTCGGTATCGTACCCGGGAACTCACCACAGCAAGGTAACTTACCAGCTACACAACAAGGCATACTGTGGTGTTACTGTATTAATTGGAGTAGTTAATTTGATCACATAATTAGATTTGATGACTGATTAGCGGAAAGGCTAAGCAATTCGCCTTCTGCGCTTGGTGTCGCAGGTTCGATTCTCGCATAGGCCAAATAGGTAGGTATATTTTGAGTGATCGACAGTTATTTGTTGCGCACTAGGGCGTCTCACACAGAGAAAAAATCTAAAAAGTAAAGAAATAGTCCGAATCCGAATAAATGAGCCGCTTATAAGAAAAGTCAGGTGAAACTCTAGTGTATGGAGTACAGTTAGTGTTTATGTTGTAATAATGATTGGATGTATTGTTAGTGTATTGTGTACAGCTGTGAGTGGCCCTGACTCGGCTCAAGGCCAGAGAATGTTCGCGAGTCGCGACTCAATAACAGACGTTACTATGCAACTTGTTCTGCTACGCTTATCAATACCAACTCAATTATATAACATCGCTTTTGTGTGTACACAGGGACATTTTTTAATATTTTTTTTTACAATAATTCTGTGCATCTACCATGGTTTTATCTCTGCATCACCCTAAGGTCAACTGGGAGAGAATGCATACGGCATTAAGTCCGCCTTTATACACTGATTTTTGTACATAAAGTTTAAATAAATAAATAAACCTTTACCTTATCTAGGAAGTGAACCCAGAAACGCATGTTCAACGATTATTTCCATCTTCTAATCAAGCTAGTCTTGTTGGACAAAGGGACAAAATTAAGTACCACGTGGCTATCTTCCCATGGGCTATCAAGGGTGTGAAGTGTAGTACAATGGTGTTCTATAGCACGTCGGACAAGTGAATTCATAAATAATGCATTTTATTTTAATTCCAACTTTGGTGGACTAAAGATAAAGAAAGAAACATTTATTTGGCTCAACAAACACTCATAACTATAAGCTCATAACAAAAAATAGTATAATAATAAAATAAAATGCAGGTGTGTGCGGTGGCAAGCGGCTATTAAAGCCAGAAAGCTAGTGCCTGGCGCTGGTTTTCAGTTGATTTCAGCATGGCAAAAAAAGTTGAAAGTAATTTCATTTGAAATTATTCTGTGTGAAATTAAATTATTGTCTTTCTGACCACTGATCTCTCACACTGGTCAATCGCAACGAATCTCCGTTGAGAGTTAACTTTACAGAAGATATTATAATGCACAAGTGCACAAGTGTGTGCGCTAACACTGTCCAATGTGATGTTAAGAAGTGTCTTGCCAGTTGCCACACAGTAATGGTAATATCTCTAGATAATCTATCTAGGTAATATCTTGTCATATTGCAAAATATTATTGAAAGTTAGTCTCAGTAATCCACGCCTGTAAGTAATTGGATAATGACTATTTAATGATATTGATAAATCCCGAGATTTTCCTTAAATGATTTATAATAAGACGGATAGAGATTATTTATCCAGAAAGCCCGAAGTTGGGCAAGCAGAGCCTTTTGTTTCCGCTCCTTAAAGCCGGAAATCGAGTTTCCTTCGATGTTCCCTTTGTGTGGGAGTTGCTTTGTCCTGTCTTATTTATTGGAGCAAATAATCTGTTTAATTAATGTGCTTACAATCACGCTCGTTGTTTGTTGAGGGGAGCACTTTCACGTGTTCTTTGATATTTATCCTGAAGATGATATTAAACGAGCACTCTTATAAAAATAGTTTGCGCCTTCGGGATCAAAAATAATTCTTGGAATAATCTATCAGAATCTATCTATGACAATTTTTTGTTCTTTTAGCAATTCAGGATATCTCATTCAGTACCTAATATCACGTGTACATTAGCATTCAGTGTCTACATTAATAATCCTTCTGAGTCTCCTGACAAAAAGTCATCCTGACTAAAAGAGATTGTAATGTAATGTTGTTAATGTGTCCTGCATAAATGTCTAATTAACATTTATGCAGGACACATTAAATAGGAAACGCACTTATAACTTACGAAACGCCAGAAGGCAGGAAGTCAACGATCATACTACAATAACATAAAAATACAAACAGATACCCAGTCAAATTAAAAACAATCATCTTAATATTTTTGTGAATTTTTTACATGTTATAGCACATGATAGCTTATTAAATATAATTATTTAATAAGAAAATTTGAAAAAACAACTGATACGGATGGGATTCGAACCCACGATCTTCGACATACCGTGTCGACGCTCTAACCGCTGAGCCACCGTATCCCATCGGCATCAATCGAAATTTCAAATCTCTTTTACACGCCTAAGGCGTGTGGCGACATCTATCGAAATACATTACGTATCCCGACCCAGTGCTCTAAACTTTGCAGTTTTAGTAGACACCGATGCGATATCACCAATTTTCTTAATATTTTTGTGAATTTTTTACATGTTATAGCACATGATAGCTTATTAAATATAATTATTTAATAAGAACACACGCCTTACGCCTTACGCCTTACGCCTTAGGCGTGTAAAAGAGATTTGAAATTTCGATTGATGCCGATGGGATACGGTGGCTCAGCGGTTAGAGCGTCGACACGGTATGTCGAAGATCGTGGGTTCGAATCCCATCCGTATCAGTTGTTTATTCAAATTTTCTTATTAAATAATTATAACAACCATCTTATTAATCAGAATTGTAAATTAATCTCATATCAGCTATCCTACTTATGTACCAGGCAAATAACGCTTTTTCTCTTCATACATTTCTATCTACATCCTCTTTTACGTCATCAGAGATGGGGTCAAAGTACAATAAAAAAACATACATAATCACATTACCATACATAAAAACTAAACTATCATAAGCCCGCACGCTTACATTATTTCATACTTACAATTTTTTCCTTCATTTTTTTTCTTCACTAGCAACTTTAGGCTGGCCAGTTTTTTGTTGTCAATTTTTTGCTCGACTTTTTTCGCCTGGCAACGTTGTGGTGGTTACGTCATTGCGTCATACTTTTTTTTTATCGGTAATAGTCGCTGGGCGCAGTCCTAATGAGAGATTATATTTCCACCCACAGCATCTCGAATCAATTGAAAACAATCAATGTATTGGACAGCGGGAGAGTTTTAGGGTACCGTGTTATGTAATAAAGTATTCTTATTGTATTTTTTGTGTGATAATTAAAGTGATAATTCATTAATAATACCTAAGTTTGTAATCTTTAGCGAATTGGATTCATGTTTTCATTCTTATTTCGGGCCTATCAAATAATCTTTCTTTCTTATCGTATGGTTGATGAACAACCTGGTGTCAGAGTTTAAACCGCCCGTAGGCCTCTGACATGGCTTTACACACCATTGAAAAATATCTCAGGTGTGCTGGTTTCATCGCGATGTTTTCCCTCACCGTTTTAGCAACTGATAATTAATTTATAATAGGCACATAACTTACGAAAAGTCAGAGGTGCGCGCCTTGGGATCGAACTCGAGAACTCTGACTTGTCAGTCGACGGTCATACCACTAGGCTATCAGTGCTATATCAAATAATAATAATCATCAACTTATCTGCGCAAGAATAGACTATTTAAAATACGCACATAACTTACGAAAACTCCTTTGACCTGGGTTTGAATTTGATACCTCCGACTTGCCAGTCAACAGTCATACTAGGCTATCACCTATCACCCCTTAATCAAGTAGTGAAGACAAGTAAACATGAAAAATGTTTCTGACACATTTCTACGGCCTACGGGCTACGACATAGAAATACTTCTTTCCAATATCTTTGGCCTACGGCTTCTGCCTTGGCACCATGTCTCAAGAAGTCTATAATAGGCGACATAAATATTGACTGGGCCATTTTCCATTGAGAAGTCGGCCGGAATCGAGTTGTATGGAGCCTTCGCCACTGGTAGTGGAGCTAGCCTAGTCTCAAAATTTTGATGTTCAACAGCGCATGGTCGCGCTTTTCATCTTGCAATAGTTCTTATACCATTTTCCTCATATCCACCATTAACCTAGTTACAAAAAGGTTATAGAACAAAGATATATTGTTCAATCCACAAGAGATCAAGTCATAGTTACATAAAAACCTTCCACTAAAGGTACCCAACAGTCCCAAAGAAAAAAAAACTCAAATACGGGTCCCTTAACTAAATTCAAACTGAACTTAAGCTTTTTTATTTGATCGGTTCGCGTGGGGTGTGCGCTTCGATTCCCAGCTCGTTTATTACGGATTACGACTGGCTCGCCATTGAATTATGTATGTACCTATTATCCTTTTTATATAAACATTCGTACCCTAATTGATTGGCTATGAAGTTTCACGGGGTATTTAATCACAGAATTTTTGTTTATTATTATAATTATTGATTTTGATGATAAATTGTATACCTATCGACTGCCTCGTTGGTCTAGTGGTAGAAAGCGCGACTGCTGAGCACGAGGTCCTGGGTTCGATCCCCGGGTCGGGCAAAGTGTTATTGGGTTTTTCCATTAGGAAATTCTCAGTAGCAGCACGGAGTCTGGAATTGTGCCCGGTTAATGGCAATAGGCTCGCCCCCTATTACATGGGACTAATAAAATAGCCGGCGAAACGTGGGTGTACTGCATACACCTCTGCCTACCCCCTCTGGAGAATACAGGCGTGAGACTATAAAAAAAAATTGTATATCCTTAATAATATTACAAATGCGAAAGTAAGTTATTTTGTTTACTTGCTTTTCACGTCTAAACTACTAAACAAATCGTCCTGAAATTTTGCATATTGTTGTCAGGTGTACAGAAACGGACATAGGTACCTTTCATCCTGAAAAAAAGTACTGTTCTCGAGGAAAACAACAATTACCTTACTAGATGGCGCCACGTGTCTGTCGAATCATAATTAAATTTTAAAGTTAATGGATGTGAATTTAATTAATGATGAAATTTGATGTAGGTAGTCTGAAGCCTGGGCAAGGATATAGGCTACTTTTTTATCAACAAACCACGCGAAGCCGCGGGCGGAGGCTAGTTACCTATATTATTACCAAAATTATCTAAATGACAAGTCTCCTAACGTTATGCTATCTCGTAGGACTTACCGACTGCTGACTAGAAGGTCCCAGGATCACTACACAGATGGGACAAGTATTGTTTTTCTGTATAAAACATGAATGACGTCACAAAGCTAATTAGATCAGAACCTTCTCGTTTGGCGAACCAGGCCAAGGCTGCGATACGACCTCACAGCTTATAAATCTGTTATATAAACATACTGGGTACTTAGTTTTCATGAGTTTTCCTTAGTGAGGCGTTTTGTTGGAAATATCCGATGGAACGGTTCGCCTTCTGAGCTTGGTGTGCGGGGTTCGTTTCCCACACAGGATAAATGTTTATTTTGGTCTGGACATTTGTGCATTCTAAAAAGTGGGGCAATGTTTAAAAAAAACGATTGGATAAAAGGTGTGCGCGGTTCAAAAATGTTTTTGAAGTTAAAACTGCCTACAAAATCAGCTACCTACCTGCTAGTAATAGTCCCATCAAAATCTGTATACAAAAATTCATAAGCAAT
Organism: Protodeltote pygarga; assembly: GCA_936450705.2. Taxonomy (NCBI): domain Eukaryota; kingdom Metazoa; phylum Arthropoda; class Insecta; order Lepidoptera; family Noctuidae; genus Protodeltote; species Protodeltote pygarga. The sequence continues at coordinate 277,089 of OW388264.2, read as the reverse complement.
CATTGTACAAGTCCATCTGTCATTTGATTGTCAATCAACCATCAAATTTCGAAATGGGTCGTTATCAACCCCAATGTTTATAACTGCGCACTCTTACCGCACAGGATAAAACACAACTGCAACAACAAACAGTGCAATACAATTAATCGTACAACTCTGCCTAGGAGCGGAAGCGACGTAAAATTTTTAGTTTCAATCAGTGGAAGTCGTAACTCCTTGTGGGTGTTCCTTCGTCGTAAACAGTTAAGTGCACAGAGATACATGTGTTGTGCACTACAAAACACAGAATAGAAGGTCCAGCGCGCACACTTCAATTGACAATACGATTGAAGCAGTGGCTTCAATGATCAGAGGGATTAGATTGGTGCGGTCTGAGCGTTTGTACATGTACCTATTATTACATACCCTATTATAAATAGTAAGTATTCAATATCTTTGAATACATTTGTGCCGTGTGGTTACCGGCCTAAGAATAGAACCACCCCTAGTCGTCCCGCGGGTGTCGTAAGAAGCGACAAAGAGAAAGTTCCGGAGGATGGGCAGCAGCATCCTTCTCTGTAACAGCAATCATCTGCTACTGCGATCGCCAACCCGCTTGCCCAGCGAGGCGATAGTGGTCAAATGCCTCCGATGAGCGCACAATGCGAGAGGCTTATGTTCAACAGTGGATTAATACAGGCTGATGATGATTCAAAATGTTATATAAAAAAAAATCGCTTGGCAATCTGTCGTCATATTGCCTTGACCATTCGTAAGTATACATGTGAATGATCAATAATAAATAAGTACATGAATTTGGCCTTGGATTCGATTCATTGTCGCTACATCAGCGTCATATCGAGGACTTTTTTTCCTTGTCTTTACACCTCCAGATTACTGCACATTTTATACCATTAACCAACTTCCAAAATTGAAGAGGTTCTCAATTTGATTTGTTTCTAGCTAAAAGTTTTAGGGTGTATGAAAAATCAGAAAGTATCAGCTCCTGCTTTCAGATCTATTTTTTTCCTTCTGTAACTTAATGCGCTGCACACACTTAACCTTCTCCTCTTTCTTATCGTATGTCTCCAAGCATTCAACGGTCGATTGTTTCGTTCCAGGGGGAGATCGCTTCCGAATTGGTTTATTCCCGTTTGTTTAGATAAGGCTCAATATCGTGATGGCTGATCGCAGAATGATGGAACAAACGATGCTAATAAGTCTGCAGTTTTCTCCAGATCTCCACAGAATGGCTTTACCTAACAGTAGACGGTTGACGCTAGATTTTTAACTTTAATTTATTTAAAAAGTCAACCAGTCTTCTTTCTATCTCAATCAAGTCTATCTTATAGGCGAGCAATTTACTTTGCCATGAGACAAATTGGTTTATGAGGCGATTTTATCTTTACCTATTTTCACAGAAACTTTTTCTTCAGTTTCTGAGAGACTATATTTTGGACTAGCTGCGGATAGCCTAAACTCATCTCATAGAAAGTACACATAAGTGGGCAATGAGACACAGCTAAAATGTAAAAAGATAAATGAGTTCACAAACATACATACAACTCGTGGTTATCATAAGCCATTACCGTCCAACGGCTCCGTCCGGTGCCGTCCCCTGGACCGCGATAAACCAGACCGGTCTGGGGCGCCGGACACCTATCTTGAGTTATGGGTGTTGCCTAAACTATGAGCGTTATGTGATTTATTTAATGTGATATTTTTGCGTGGTTGAGGAGTACCTACCTAGGTATCATGAGTTCATGACCAACAGCAGCCTCGCCTTCATCAACAAGACAAGTTCTATTTTTTGGAAAGTGGGTGCATTAAACTATGACTGACTATAACTCCAATCTTGTAGATCGACGCCACGTTACATTATCACTGAGTAGAAGCTTACTCCATAGCTCTCGATATTGAAATTCAGCGCACAGATTGTTCCCTCCAAACGATGCGGCGTCGGCGCTGACATAAATTAAAATCAGGGCGACGAGAAGATTGCATACTTAAACCACGCTTATATTATACATACAATAACGTGCTACATTTTGCACAATGCACTAGTAGCTCTGGCTTTTCATCCCTCGGCCCCCATATCGCCCCTCACCTCCCGCCTGTCCTCACATTATAATCTCCCCTCCGCGTCATCCTCCGCTGAACACTAGGGGATAACAACCAGCTGATGCAACGCTCCTGTCATCCACAAATCGAATTGTTGCCGTAATTTACCAAAATTGTAGTTCTCACTTCCTCGCCATTCCTTCTACGTCGTAAAAATACAAATTACTTTTTATGTTACAGAACTTTTTGATTTTATCACTAGTTTTGTTAGAAAATTATAGCATTTAGAGTGTTGCTTTCGATGGCAATAATCGGTGTAAAACTATAAAGACGAGTTATAGGGCGCCCGGTGCGCGCCGTGCGGGCGCGGTGCTCTGCTCCAGTCCCAATAGGGTCGACAACATTTTATTGTATCGTTAGGAATATAAATTTCTCATAATGGACTATAACCTTTTACACGTTTTTAATATGAATGCATTCATGATGACCGAAAACTATATTTTTATAACTGAATCGTAAAAGAAGTCGTTAATATACTGTTTTATAATAGTTTCCAATATTCACGCTTTTAGTTTTTATCGAAGAGACAAAATAGGCAGTGTTCCTTTGAAAGCTTCTGAGGCTCGTAGAAAGTAGTTTCGAATTTAACTGAATTGATGTCGCATCACGATGACTTGCAAGAACAAATCGCTATCAATCATCACGAAAATACTTACTATACATATATTTCCCAAAAAAAGATTGAAGCTCATTTATTCCCAGATTGTATCTGTCACATATTCCATCATTCACCGGAATACGAACTGGAGAACGCGCGATAAATAACATTTGGCACTCGCATAGTCCGCAATGTCACAGTGTCGCAGTGTCGCAGTGACGGTTGACAGCTGCAATTTTTTAACCCCGCACTTCAACTGGCAAGTTTTATGTTTGCCACATAAAAATTGTACGTTTACGAGTTTCTGCGGGGGGTGAAAAAATAACGAAGGGCGAATGCCGCTTTATCGTGCCCGATATTAAGACTGCGTAAGTGTCATAAAATAGGTTGTGCAGATATACCTACCCTACCCAGTACCCAGTACCCGGCGCCCGCACTAGTGTTTTGTATGTTAACGCTTCGACGTAAAAGGCTTCCTTTTTATGGTCGCTCTCTTTATTGTTTTATCAACATACATTTGGAATGCCAGAGACGTACACCTAGGGTTCATCGCCTTCGTATAGGATATTTCTCGACGCTTATTTCGTGCAAAAATGCGTAATTTAACCCTTTTATATAAATATTATACAGGATTATTTGAATTTTCCGCCATATCGTAATATTTTTATTTGGGTATAGAGGCGATTTGGAAAGATTTACGTCCGAATTTTATGTACCAACGTCGATAAGTATCTTTTTAGTTCATAAAAACCGAAACTGAATAACAAACCGAAAACTCGCTATGCTTCCACCCAACGCGGACGTGAGATACACAATGGACATAGGTACTCCTGTGGTTTTTGCACCAATTGTTAATTCGTTCTCGCTCACAGTAAAACAATAACATATTAGTGTGAATTGAAATCTTATCGCTAAATTGCTTTTGTCGTGGAACAAATTACGTACGTAATTAATTATTAAAAAATCCGCTCTCTCCCTCCGAAGTCTAAAATTGCGTGGCGAACAGCTGATTCCTTTATTGTTCCCGGAACACCCTTGAGATGGGTTCTTACCAAGCAAGATGGAACCTTAGTACAGAGTATCAAGGTTTGTTTTGTCGTGGATATGGCTAATGATAGGGTGGTCGGAAGTCAGCTGACTGCATCGCTCAGAACTTATTAGAAACGAAAATTCGTTAAGGTACGTACAACACAGCGGTAGACAAGTCAAAGTTTTGAATAGCTCAAGAATTTAATGGCCGAAATTCGAATACCTTTTAGTAACTTCGGTCTCGTTGTTACAATAATTTGAATTAATAATTTGGTGGAGGAAACGAGCAGTGGCTACAATGTGGAACGGAACAATGTTGAAATAAGTTGTCAGACGAAACAAGCCATATTATTGTACAAAAATAACATAATTATACCTAATGTATTTGTTTTGTAATTTAGTATTGTTCAGATAAAAATATTTCATTTTATTTTCTATAATATTACGTAACTCGACTACTACTGTTAGTTTAGACAGTTAAGTACTTGATAGCAATTCTAAACATATGGATTCAAAAAAATAGTCAAGTATTTTTTCTAAAGGAATACAATAGAAGGCCCTGCCTCTGCCTGAGTGTCTTAATGAGCTACATTTTACTCATGGTATGTTGCATCCCAGCATTTAACAATAGATTTCTCTTCGTGTCATTTTTCCACCTTTGATATTATTAAAGAAGATAGCATCAGTAATTACAAATGACCTAATTCGAAGTAAATCCTTCCGCACAAAAACAACTGAACAACGATTGATATCATACATTATGTAGGAACTAGTACACATTATAATAAGGATAAAAGCTTTGACGTCACGGTATCTGAGTTGTGACTTATGACATACAAACAAATACAGAATAATCAGTATTTCTAACGCCCGCTCATCAAGCTTACCCCGAACTTCATTACTAACCCCAAATTACTCGAGCTTATATTAACTGGGAGCTTAATCCAAAAATAGCTTTGACGTTTTATAAATAGGCCATTATACCTCCTAAATCTGCGTATGAGACCCTTGAATTTATGTGGAATATTTAGTGGGACATGGGTACCTCATGACATTAATTGACATTTGGATGGCTCGGAATCCCTCAGGGGGTTCCAGGGGGTTATATGTGCGCGTAAAGACATAAATATTACGGGCGCAGTTTGTAATGTCAGAATCGGAAGGATTCGTGTGGAATCGTAAGGAATCGGGAACGGTTAAGAATACAGTTTTTAGGGGAAACTAGGTTGAGAAGATTGATGATCGCCGATTTTATGGTAGCTTTGAGTTTTATACTTTTATACAAAAAAATATAGTATAAAAACTAAAACCCGACTACTTAAAATCTAAAAACAAGCTTCTTAGATTTTAAATAAAATTCTGTAGTCGGAGGCCACCAAATTACAAAGTATTTACCCTTGGAAGATTATCTAGTACCTATTTACCTATAATACATTAAGGCCTCCGACTACAGAATTTTATTTAAAATCTAAGAAGCTTGTTTTTAGATTTTAAGTAGTCGGGTTTTAGTTTTTATACTATATTTTTTTTCAATGATTTTTAGTGGTAAAGAAACCAATAAAATTCATTTTAATCACAATTTTTTAGAATGTGGTAGTTCTGAAATAGGTAGATTTCTTTAACTGTCAACTTCGGTTCAAACCTTTAGTCAATGTCATGTATTTTTTAAATTAAATTTATTTCAAAGGTGTCGTCCGCGACTTCGAGCTATTAAAACATGGCCTCATATATTTCTTAGAAGTATACATGAAAAGTAGTAAGAAGTACAGCTTGGCAAAAAAGAGTCTGGAAAAATTGGGGGCGCCGCTGTCGCACTTTTTACACTACAATTCAAATTACAAGTTATTAAGTGCTTACATATTTCTATGACGAGTTTTTTGTCATTAATTTTAATCAAATGAATCATTTTTATGTTATTTTAGTACTCACAAACGTAGTTATTTAAGATTTTTATTTTTAGTTCCAGCTGTCACCGCCTCAGACTCTTTTTTGCCAAGCTGTATAAGTACACATGAAACCTTTTTTGTGGGATATCATCATAGATAGAGTACATTTACCTAAAGTTCGAGGAAGTAAGTAACATGGAGTTGATAATACCTGCTCTAAAATTCCGAAATCATAAACATTACAATTAATTCCCGGGAAATAAGAAATTAATTTTACGTATAATTATTTAATAAGAAATTTGAAAAAACAACTGATACGGATGGGATTCGAATCCACGATCTCTGGTGTACCGTGCCGACGCTCTAACCGCTAAGCTACCGTATCCCATCAGAATCAGTCGAAATTTCAAATCTCTTTCTACGCCTTAGGCGTGTGGTAATATCGAACGGAATACATTAATTATCCGACTCAGTGTTCTAAACTTTGCAGTTTTTAGAAGGCACCGATAGATATTACCACACGCCCTAGGCGTAGAAAGAGATTTGAAATTTCGACTGATTTTGATGGGATACGGCGGCTCAGCGGTTAGAGCGTCGGCACGGTACGTCGGAGATCGTGGGTTCGAATCCCTTCCGTAACAGTTGTTTTTCAAATTTCTTATTAAATAATTAATTATATTTAATAAGCAAACATGTGTTAAAACATGTAATAAATTCTCCAAAATATTAATTTAACGTTTTAAATACATATGGACTAAATTATTACAATAAAAAGTCTTTATTATGTTTTTAGACCATCGGTAACAGATAATGTAATACTTAAGTAGTTCGGTACTAAAACTGTTAAATTAATGAGTTTTATTTTACATACAAAATTAATTCTAATAAAAACTATAGGTCAAAGTCCAGTCCATATTAATAAAATCCCGGGATTTAATTGTTATGTTTACGATTCCGGGATTTTTGAGGAGGTATTTTTAACTCTATGTTACTTACTTCCACAAAACCGCAAACCAACGCCATCTAGTTACGAAAAAGGAATCTCAATTTAATTAACATTATTTTAAAATATAATCATAATTTAATAGGCAGTGATGTGTAGAAACTTTAATTTAATTAGTAAATATTTATTGTTATCACGTTTTCACATTGTATGCAGTGTTATAATCACATATATTTATGATAGTCGTAACGGGTAGTTAGAAGCCTGATATTCTAAGAAGTGGTCCAGAATATATAGATAATATATACATATTCTGAATGTGCTCATCAAGACCTTCCATTTGATATCAAACACGATAAATTTACCTTAACTTTATTTTTTTCGAGCTGACTAATTTATTTTTTAAATCTACCTTATTTGATTTTACGAAATTTCATAAATCCTATAACCCGCAGACCATTAAGACGCATCGATAGACACCTTATTTATTGAATTACAACAAATAGTTTAGGAGCTACGAGGGAACAGATGAACAAACTTACATACATACAAACATACATACATACATACATACATAGACTGCTAAAATCATAACCCTCCTTTTTTTGTAGTCGGGTAAAAAAGGGTTTTAAGAGCAAAGTATTGTTAACTATTTCAAATGAACATCACTGTTAAGATCTTACGACCAATACTCATACGGCTTATTAGAATGATTTATCTATCGTCTCTTTTGTAGTCTTTTGACGAGAATTATTCTTTTTCTGCAGCTAACCTAGTTGGCCGAAGCGCCGAAGCCGAAGTTTAATATATATTCAATGAAAAAAGATTGGTTATTATATTCTTAATTTAATAATATGTAGATATTTCCTTCTAAAAATAACATATTTTTAAAAATTAAAATGAATTCATCTTAGGAACAACCTCTATTCGAACTTTCAAAGATAGGTTAATCCAACCTTCTAATATACTGCATATTGAAGTATGACGTAAAAATATTGATGAAAAAATTCCGTCCCTTGAAACACAGCGATAGCATTCCTTCACGCTACCCCCGGGTGGGTTGAGCAGAGTCCAAATGTTTACAATTCTTCGTGCGTCATGACTATTTTAGATTTTTTTGTCACGTCTGCACCATCCGAAGGGTTAAGTTTGTCGGTGCAGATTTTGGAACAAAGGGTGAGTATTTTACTTATTGGACACAAATATACTTACGAGAAATCCTATCTCAATAAAACTTTGGGGGTTGAAGCCCAATCCAAGAATCGAACTTGAAATGTTGATGTAAGTAGTTCAATTCAATTCAATTCAATAGCGAAAATGGGTTTTACATGAACATGTTAAATAAGTGTGAGTTACAGAATATCACCATAATCAGCCTTTTAGCATGCAAAGTTTTATAAATTTTGTACATACAAGATCATTAGATTCGAATTCAGATTTCAACTACACAATATTACATAAGTACTACTTACATTAGGTAATAATAATTACGATGTCACAATTTTGACAATTTCCTTGTAAGTCTACCTTTTAATATAAATATGTCAGTATCATAATTATACACACAAACTTAAATTAGAGCTTCAGCAGACCGATGTTATTTCTATTTAAACCATAAAAATATGAATGTCAGAAACACAAATTTATTAAAGTATTATAATTATTTGATATCTTTATTGATTTTCTACAATAAGTTAAGTAAATACAATAAGTTAAGTAAATTGACCACTTTCATATTTATACCACAGTATAAAGAACTCATTCTATTTAGACTGTGACTATAGGCATCCAAAATATTAATTTATCTGAATCTCCAATACCTACAGTTTGCATTGCAGCATTGGGCTATCCAAACAATAAACTGGTTTATGAATTACCCTCACCCACGAGCACGACACTCACACACCAAACCTGTCAAAAATGGAATTCAACCAGCCATCGAACATAATCAATACGAAGCACGCTACGTATGCAGATGCGTGCTTATAGACCCGGGATAATGGCTGTGCGTACTATACGTCGTGGGGATAATGTGCGGGCAGAGTGCGCACCCCGCGGCCCGCAGTCCCGCACCCCAGTGAAGGGCATCAATTGATTTGTGCGTCATATGGATTACGGGGATGGTGTGCGTATTTAAAGTTATGTGGATGGGTTTATGGGATCGCGTATGAATTTTGATGGTTCATTCGATCAAAACTCAAGACATAGATAAAGCAGGGTTAAGTAGGAATTGGATAGGAAGGGTTAATAGGTATCTATGGAGTATTTTATATTAAGTCAGATAACTTCACGATTTACATTGTTTAAACCTAAGTTTCATTTAGAAATATCATCCTTAAAGCAGGTTCATAATATTGAAAATTCTATAGGTAGGTAGGTACTTAACTTTGTCAGTTATCATCAAATGGTGTATGATGTGGCACCCGTTACTCAGGAAACGGAACGTGTTAGGAGCGGCAACAGATCATGAGCCCTCTTTAGGTACATCAGTCAAAACAGACATACATAACGCACCCACGATAAGAAACATAAAGTTATTTATGTAAAGGAAGTCACATGCTCTCCCAACAACATAAGTACCTTATCAGTCACATTTAAAAACGTATTCACAATTAAATACGTGATTTAGTAACCCTTCTCTCCCCTTGAAGTAAGGAAACATGTTGTAGGCAATCAACAGACGTCGGCGACGCGTCTCCCTGACATATTCTATGAATATCATGCGAGTTGCTACTACAGCTGACAACCCTAAAGATACCAACTTACTCTCAGAGGAAAACACTTCCTTATTCAACCGCCAACTTCGTTCTGCGAATAACTACCCCCGAATTCTACGTATTCCCGAAAAATAAGGTTCAAAGTCCCATGTCAAAAATGTTCTTACTAGTGAAAATATGAAGAGGCAATCTCACGCTCAATGTCGCTTTATCGTTCTAATGGAGATTGAGTGTGAGCGAGATAGCAGCATATGTTAGAGGGAGAGAAGGTCTTGATGAAATTCATGAAGTCGGGCAAGTTACAAGAATATTTCGTCCATGTCAGAATTTGTCGGCCTGTGTTATGAACTCTGTGTTATTTTTGAATTTTTATGTAGTACATTGTTTATGTTGTGCGCCATGCCGGGTCAGGCATCGCATTGGCTCAGCCGCGGGTGTTTCTATAAGTATATTGTATATTATTAAGTTTTTCTGACAAGGCTCCGAGCTCCGAGCTCCGTGGCCGTGTACAGCCTCGCCCGTGTTCCCATTTCTTTGTTTTGCCTTCGTCTAATATTTTTGTAAATCTCGTCGGCTATGTAACAAAGAAACGCGCGTTACTACCTACTTATTATAAATTATTTGATAAACATGTATAAGGTTGTTTCTGGAAGATTTTTTTCTAGAACCTGACTGGGAATTGCCTTTATCTTGCGTCTTCTGGAATTAAACACAAGAACTCAAAGTTATTGGCTGACAATTAAACACACTGCCGACATTTTCAATGTGATTCCCAACTAATTATCTATTTAAAAAGAAATTGACTTAACAATAGAACGGAAGATATAAATAGCATTCCCTCCCCACGGACAGGAGCGGCGAAGCAAAACTAAAACATCCCTTACACACAAGTAGGAACACAACTTAGTAATTCTTTGAAGCGATCCTTTAGGCACTGAGCCATAGGACTGGGCGTGCAGTGCGAAACGAATGCCATTTTGTAACTTGATGATAAATGTATGTAGGTATTATATTCATTAGTTAGAAGTAGAAGGAGGTATTTTATTAATATCTTTATCTATTTTTAAATTCAGTTAAGACAAAATTCAGCGCCTCTCGCTATCAAACGTAAAAGTTTGGTGAGTGTAAGTGAAAGCGAGGATTAGATACATTGCTATAACTAATTTGATAAAAGTTTTGAAAAAATTAAGAAGTCTTTGAAGGTTTAAGAAGAAAAAATAAGATTCCTATCTTAGAATCTTATTTTTTCGAAATTAATCGCATACTCTGTAGCAAGCAAGTAAAGACAGGACAGAAACTATGATGTCACAGTCAAAGTATTTTTTTTTTCGTTAATTACAAACCTTCTACAAACTGACTTTTAGAGCTGGATCCGAGCTGGATTTGAGTCGGGTCTGAGCTGGGTCCGAGCTGGGTCTGAGCTGGGTCCGGGCCGGGACCCAGCCGAGTAATTACTCTCCATCTTCTTTCTCTCTAACCACCCCTGAGAAATACTGAAACAAAAACAAAACCATCGCAAAATTTTAACTTATTGTCTTCTCACAAGAGGCTGGGTTAATATCTCAGAAGAAAGGTTTGCTCCCAAGTTTTGAAGGTTATGCAGCCGCCCAATCGATATTTGTCGGGCGGCTGCGTTGGGCGTAGGTACTGATGTGCGTTTTATTCAGGCACTACCTATGAACGAAAAAAAAACAAATATGACCAAGACGATGCCGATGACACTAAATAACACTTAGGTACATTGACTTACGAACAAGAAAACAAAACAAAAGTGAACATTACATAAACATTACATTTAAGTTGGTAACTTAGCTTCCTCTCCTAAGTATACGTTTATTTTACAAAATGCATTATTTTTATCTTGTTGTATGAAAAAATGTTGGCTTAGACTGTTGTGTAATATTGGTAATGATCAATGTTCTGTTCGAACTGAATGCTGAAGGAAGCCTGGCCCTGCCGTGATCCGGACCTGATGCCGGACCTAAATCCATCAATCATCATCTGCCTAGCCTTTTCCCAACTATATTGGAGTCGGCTTCCAGTCTTACCGGATGCAGCTGAATACCAGTGTTTTACATGTAGCGACTGCCTATCAGAACTCCACAACCCAGATACTGGGTTACACGATACCCCTCGGTAAGACTGGTTGTCAGACTTTCGGGCTTCTGACGACTGTCAAAGATCTACAATTGACAGCCGGGGCCAACAGCTTAACGTGCTATCCGAGGCATGCAGAGTGATAATTAATTTAATCGCCTTGGGTTCGAACCCGAGGCCTCTGACTTGCCAGTCAACGGTCACCACTACTAGGCTATCACGACTCTTTTCACCTAAATCCATCAATATTGTTGTAAATTATCTCTGGCTCAAAAAATCCATCAATATTGTTGAAGTAATTATCCCTGGCTCAAACCTTCCGGCGCTCGTGGTCTGCATGCGGAGCGGATCCGGCACTTACGGACGTTTACACACTGGCTCAGACAGTGCCCCAGGATATAAGGCGTTTAAATTAAGCGTGTTTCATGTCACGCCTGGAGAACGAAGGAAGGGTTATGTAAACATGTACTATGTGCATACCAGGGTTAGTTATGTATAGATCCTTAGCTAGCTACTTAGCTTAGCTGCCTAAAATGGTCTAGGTACATGAATAAAAATATTTTGATTTTGAATTTGATTTTATTCACGTCAGACTGCCATCCGATTGGACTATGAGAGTGCACCAGACGTGTTTGTGCACATACTTTTGCACTAAGTACTTACTTATACTATTTCCTGCGTTGAGATTAGCCGCTGTGACCAAAATTTGGTCAGGAGTGCATTACCTAGGTACTTATAGTATAGGAGTTCCTGTTTTATTCTGTTATTTTAACTTATAATTATTTTTAACAACACGTCTAATGACCATCTCACACCAAGATACCATCAAAATACCATACATATTCAATAGTTTCCATACTTTATTATTTAACCCTTCAAATGACAAGCGTGTACAATCGAAATTCACACCACAAGGGGCCATAAAGACCCTTATGGATCGAACATTTGAGAGCCTGTATGCCAAGCCCACATAAAAAAAGAAAATAATAAAAATTAAGGATCCTTTTGTCAGTGAGTAGTTAAGATCGGGTTACGGGTCGAAAAGACCACGGGGTCCTAAAATATATATTTAAGGGTTAGTATTTTAAAGGATTTAATATTCCGATTTGTGGATATATTATGTAAATATTTTACTACAATGAAAATAAACATTGAATTAGAACAACATAAAATGCATTAATTTTATCAGTTTATTTTAGTCCAATAGATTTTGCCTAACCTGCGAATCGAAATCAGTACTTGGAGCTACACAGCCAAGCCAGTAATATTGTATTATTTGTACTGTTATACAGCAAAAAAACTATGGTCCGCCATTACACGGAGGTACGCATATTAATAGTGTATTTTTAGTGCGAGTTAATTTATCGCTACTGCTGTTCCCCTTACAACCGCGGCGTGATGGACGAATGGGGCCACAAGGAACACTGTGTTTTTATATGGATGAACTAAGAATCGAAAATACTGGACAAGAAATCAAAATTACAATATTTCCTGATTAAAACTTGGACTTGTAATGTACTTTGACTATTTTTTGCAATGTATGTAAACAATTAAAATTTCGATTAGAATTACGTTGGGCTAGCAAAAGCCATTTTGTTATGCTATGACGTAAAGAATGTGTGATAATGACACAGCAAAGTTGTGATATTTACATGTTTATCGTTTTTGTATAGAGGATGAACAACAATGTAAAATTTGTAGTGTATCAAAGATAATTTGCATCTATCGATATTTTTAGGTGATAAAAAAACATGAAATTCGTCCGTGACGTAAGTTGCCTGTTAAATGCATGGTGCGTGATCGATGACATGTTTGTTTACGAAATACTTTATTTTCCATTAGTTTTCCTTTAAAAAACGTATTATTTATTTCTAAGTACCACGACCGTCCATTGCTTAGTTATAAAAATTAAAAATCACTATACCCGGATATAGTTATAATAGTGGAATTCATGATTCTGGGTATTTTAAGTTTCTTATGTTATAAGTTATAAACTTATAAGTTTACCCATTTTTTTGCACTATTGTTTCACTATTATTAACGATATTACAGGTTTAAGTAAATATACTGTTTAAGTAAGAAAATTATAATATTCATAAGAGATTTTTTTTTTTTACAAAATTTACATTTTCCAAAGATATTATTTAAGTCTATGGATGATAATCTGATGGATTATTCAAATTGTAAACATTTTAAATCTATGATTATGATATTATATGAAATTTGAAAAACAAAGATCATTGAAATTCATTGATAATAAAAAAAAAATTGAGGTAGGTAGATAGTATCTACGTGCACTAGAATAATATGTAGTAGAAACCTGTTAAATATAACGCAACATAGAACAAAATATAATTAAGTATTTTTAAAGAATAGATGTTATTATTGTTTAAAAAAGATGCAGTAGGTACCTAACCACTGCCCTAATCTTAATATATTATATAATTTATTGCATAAAATAAAAATGTAGAAAATAATAATCATTACTTTATAGTAATTCCTCTACTCTAAAGTAATGATTATTAGTTTAGTGTAAGTACCTACTGTGTTCGTGTGATCGTGTCAATTCCAACTTTGTCTAATCCAAGTAGTGGTTCGGTACTAGTATGGGATGACCTTGTTCCAACAACCGGTTCTATACTGTTTACATGTAGGTATTTGTTTTGTAATATTTTTGTCGTTTTTTTAACCTTGCCAGCACAGGACTATACTCTTATCTCAGGATTATATTCATTTTCACAATTCAATAACACGTAGGCTAGAACATGTATTATTCGTCTGTGGATCATACAAATATTTGTGTCGTACGGGGATCAAACCTTAGCCAAATCTTTCGTCGAACTAATATTTAGTTTTTTTCACACTAGCGAATAATTTGTTTTACCCACGCCCCACGCCCGCACCACGCACCCCCCGCCCCGCGCCCCCCACGTACAATTAGCTAATTGTTCTGCTGTCATAAAAAACCCATTAAAGCGCAATGATTTCAGTTGACAACACCACACCCGTTCTTTGTAGTAAGTACTCGAAAAAAAATAACAATGGGTACTCCTCAGTTGAATCGTAAGCGACTTTCGCTAAATAACAGATGAGGTAATACACGTACTAGTACGCATAGTAAATTATTTTAAACAACTGCAGGTCAAAGACCTTTAAATCAAATACCGTGTATTCAGTCTACCCCAGCTGCCTTTTCCAGATCTGAGGTCCTCCTGCCTGGGCTACATTTTACCGGTTCACGGCCTTCACAAAATCAAAATAATCGTATTCATGTAGACTATTTATATTGTGGCTCTAGTTGCCAAGTTCTAAGGCAGTCATAAAGAAAAACCTGGCAACAAATTCCATGGTTATCCTCTGATATAAAAGAGTAGCAGTAGACAGGCTGAAGACTGAGTAAATGTTTGGGAGAAGGCTGTTATGTATGCTCAGTACAAGACTACTAATAGACTACAACTGTCTGAACCAGGTAGCCGAACGAAAGAAGAAAAAAAATGGCTATTCACACGTCTGTCGCACGGGCAATCTAGAGTGTAGGGGTAAGGATAATTCCTTAACAAATTACCAATAAACAGATTTGATTTGATTTAATTTCTCCCGAAATAACGCCTGCTTGGCTACAAATCAAACTTAGAAGGCAGTTAAGGGTCATCTTCACCTCTTTTTTTTGCGGCAGGAATGTGAGTAGGTTCCCGGTACTATAAGTTAAGAATGGATGGTAGAAGAAAACGAAATATTCTAGCGTGGGGTGATTGCTTCTGCCTGCCTCACTTTAGCTATGACCTAGCCTGTTAGTGCTAGTTCTGCCGAACAAGAATTACGATTTAAAAAACAGTCTCCTTCCTGGCAGTCGGGTAAAAAGTTATTAATTATACGGCCCAGATTTTCATTGAGCCCTAAAGGTAATTAAAAAGTTTCTAAATTACGAACAAGTACAATTCTTCCGTAGTTCTCTGTATGGATATGGCGGCTATATTGGTGATTACTACTAAGTCTTACGTAATGACTTCCGCATGTCCACTGCCTCCGTGTTTGGAAGAAGAACGTGATCATGACTACAAAGAATCCTTGATTCTAAGTTTTAAGTCATTATGTTATTGTCTGCTTTATTAGGCTTGTAAAAAAGCGATGGGCTAGCAATGATTTTAAAAAAAGATGTACCTACATACATTTTGCGCGTTCCGCAAATCTTTATAAGTAGGTACAATACAGCTCAAACAATATATCAAGGAAAACTCAGTTGAACAAGGAATCGAACCCATAACTTCGATGAATTACCACGCTAACAACCATTTGCGCATTAGACAATTGACCTTTTTATTTGGTATTTATTCGACTAAACAATGTGAGTTTATTTCTGTACCTAACTGTACCTACGTACTATTTAAACTGTAAAAAAAAAATTGCAAAAATAATACCGATTACTAAACTCTAAAACACTAGAAATAACAAAACAATTCTCCTTGCAGATTAAGATTTAGCTCATGCATTTCCCGATCTATCACAGAAATAACTATGCTTAGATAAATAAATTTATTTATTTCTTATGTAACGTGATGCAGTGATAAAAATAACGAAAACAAGTCTATGTTATGTTATCTTTAGAAAGTCAAGTGAAGGTAAGTCAACAACAGTATTATGTCTACATAGATAGATTATGACATGAGTATTATGTCTTCGATGAAAATATTTAATAAGAAACTCGCAAAAACAACTATTTCAGGCGGGACTTGAACCCGCGATCTTTGGCGTGCCTTGACATCGCTACAGGTACTGAACCCTGCCTGCTTCAGTTGAAATTACTAATTTATTTTCCTTATAGAAACGATATCAATCATTTTTCATAATATATGTATTTTTGGGAGGCCTTTGTTCAGCAGTGGACGTCTTCCGGCTGATGATGATGATGATGATGATGATGATGCAAAACCTGTGCATACACATGTAAAAAACATTTGAAAAAAAAGTGTTCAATTTAGTCTTGAAGATTAGGGACTATCTAGAAATCGACATATTTATTCAAAGTTCATAGGGTTTTAACTATCCCATACCATCAGCCAAGAAGAGATCGAGACAAAGATTCCATCAGCCATAAAATACATAAAACCAAATGAGAAATAATAAATTTAGGTAAGTAAAATTTCATGACGAATTTACCTTCAGCAGTTGAGAAGCCTATCAAATGACTATTAGGAACTCTGAACGTTCCCGAGACGCACCACCCATCAATCATAGGGAAACTTGGAGACCACCGACCAATCTACAAAGACACCTGTCAATCAACTAATCCCCTACACTGTGGTACACTTTGAGGAACGTGTTTGGGGGCCGAGGGTCTGGCACGGCTGGTTTTGCCGACGCATCGCAGATAGCAATTTCGCGCAAGATCTCCCATCCGCTCCGACTCAATGTTTGAAGTAAGTGTACTCTTTTGGATATCGAAATGTTGGTGAAATGTTAAATTCAGTTGGAAATTTGATTGATACAGTAGATCATGAGTCGTTTTGACTGCTTTTTGGTGGGATCACTTTGACAAGCTTTCAGCATTTTGTGCACTCAGTTCCATAAATGAACGAAGGCTATTTTTGTAAAAAATACCTTGCCTGCCAAGAATTTCCTGATCGTGGTTGCAATTAATTATTATGTTTGTAACATAATCATTTCACAATGCATCTGCTGTCATCGGCTTAATACATTCGTAACTAATACCTAAACGTAATAATATATATAATTATACGTAATAATATTATAACTGTTGTCAAGGGTATACCGGACGCACACTTTCTTCGACCCCGCGTTATCGGGCGATGCTAAGCGATAGCTGCACAGCAACAGTTCTGTTTACCTTGCGACGAACACCTCGGCGATGACAACAGGTAACAGACGTTAAAATTGTTAAACAGAAGGTTCAAATCTATCAAATAATGTTCGTAAGCTAAACAACACCAAAAAATACTAAATAAAGACTGCGACTTGCCTAATATGACCTCCATCCGGACATTAGGACTTTATTCAATTTCATCATTTTTCGTCGTCCCTTTTCAAACGGGCTTTTTGCCCTTTTATCAGGACTTCCCAACCCTATTGTAGTTGTACTTATTGAAGTAATTAAATTAATGACACCCGTATTACTAGCTATGTATTTCTTTGTGAATTAAGTTCTCATGTAAGTCAATGTTGGTCTTTTTGAGTGAATGTTTTTTGAAGAATCAGACTATATTTTAATAATATCATTTGTTAATCTATGAATACGGGGCTAATGTACATCTAATTTGTAAGTTACTCTAACAGCTAACTAGCATTGAGCCAAGCGAAAAAGTAACCATTATAATTATTGTGTCTAAAAATGGCAACTGAACGGGTTCAACTTCTGTAACATTATATTTGTACCGGCTCCACGTGCACGTGAATCATAATAAAAATATAAATTTATCTTTTAAAAACAAGTTGATCCATCAGCTCTTATCTTTGTTGTTATCACAAAAGATAATCAGATCTACGTCAACCGGAACAAAGTTTAATTTCCAATAGCACGCCGAATCGCGTCGAAAACCGGTTGGATGCAGTTTTCAGTTTTAAAAGTAAATTTAATGGATGCAATACGATATAAGAATAATAAAATTTACATAAATACAATTTATTATTGTGTTGTTTTCGTACGTTTGTGGCGTGGTCAGTGACACTCGCTGCAGTCTGGTAGATTGTGGACGCCATTAAGACCTTTCCAAAATAAAACCGGTTTTATATGAAAATAAACATCGGCCTTATTTGGTGTTCAATGATGCAGGCTTTATGGATTTAAGCCGAGTAAATATAACTATTATAAGTGTAAGAAGTTACCAGATAGAAACATAACTAGATTCACCTAGATAGAATAATCTAGAAGTAGGTACCTACATTGTATATTCCTGAAATGCTTAATGATGACTTAAATACTAGCAAAACTTTAGGCTACGGGATCTTATTATTAAACACAAAGCGATTATATTATGTATTAGAATAATTCATGATCTCCAAATTTCCGAGCTATCCATCATCGTTACCTTAATTTTTAATTCTTCAGTAATTCACAATGGTTTCTTGAAAGGTCCTTAGACAACGTAAGTGCATTAAGGGAAAATTTGACGGGCTGTCAGCGCGGGCGCCGCCGCCTCAACCGACTCATTAGCTAATTCCCTTGGTCGGTAATGACGCCAAACAGAGCAGGAAGGGTTGTGAGATTTAATAAAGAAACTTTGCCGGCTGGTTAAACTTCTTAATGTATTAGAGTACTTTTCTTTAAGTTTGATGGCATCAGGTGTTATTGGATTAAGGTCCCTTTTACTTCATCTGGTTTGATAAAAGTTCTTGAGTTCTGGTTGAGTAGCGGTAAGCCGGTAACGCTGTGATTTCATTGTTATTCTCATTGGAGCTGTCGCATTGGTACTAGGTGTACGCAGGCGCAGTAGCGAAGGGTACATATTTGTAAAAGTCCGGTCAAAACCAGAGAAAAACCAATTGCACAGTTAGTATTAGTAGACATTTTAGAGTCTACAGTCTACACCTTATAAAAAAAACCTCTTACTCATGAAAAAAAAGCTTAGTCTAGAGTCTTGAATAAGCTTTTTTTTCATGAGTGAGTAAGCCGGTAGTCATTGAGTTGTATGGAGGGACATATGGAGCCTTCGACATTAGTTGTTTTTAGCAGTTCTTCGAAAATACCCACCATCTTTGTATTTTATGGTGTGTGGTGACACGACAAGCCTCTTTCTTTTTCATTATCGTATGGTTAATTAACAAAATAACAACCTGGTATCAGAGTTTAAGGTCACTCATAAGTCTCTAACATGACTTAACACACAGTAGAAAAATCTTACAAATTTGCTAGTCGAGGCTACGATAGTTTTCCTTCACTGTTTGTTAAATATTTACCTACCTACTTTCTTTCACGCACATGATATTGATAGAATAGTAGTACGTGCTTGGGGTTTATCTTACGATTGATTTCCTAGTCCACAAGGCAGTGGCGTGCCTGGCACATAACAACAGGACAAGCCTAACATTTCTAAAGGTTACAATAAAGTAAAGAAAAATACATTATTGTTATATGAATATTAATGTACTGTTTAGTCAAGTCGGGCTTGCCAACGCTACTTGATCTTATATACTGAAATTTTGTTCATTGTACCTAAATATAAAAAAAACTATTTGTAAATTCACAAACGACCCAGCTATTAAAATAAAAAATGTATCCAAGTTAAAAATTCCAACAAAGTTAAACTGAAACTATGTACCTACCCTATAAATAAGTGCCTACGTAATTCTAAAAAATGTTTTACAAAGAATCCAAGTTGATATTTTAAAGAATGCAGACGCCAACGCTCGCCCTACAACAAGAGTAGGTACCTAGGTACATGGTAATGGTACAAGTTTCGGGAGAAATGTTTTAAAACTATTTGAATTTTAAGTGCTCCAGTGGTCTAGCTAGTTTTACCAAGTCAAAAGTTCGACTCAGATGGTCATAATTAGCTTTTAGAACAGTTTTTATTATCATTCATCATCAATCATTTTTGACTCGGTGCGAAAAATGTTAATACAACAATCTGGATTTGTTAGGTGGTTAGGCACTTAAAAAAAGAATACTAAAGTATCTAAACTATATGATGTCATACTATAATTTAATTGATCGAGATATTAATTAACGATTACGAGCTAACTACACAACTTACGTCACAACTAAAGAGAGTACTCATCGACAGATAATGCACACGTGTGCCGACCTCCCTTAACAACAACTTGAAGGTACCACCAAAACTAAAACCAACTCTTAACACTGCTAAATATGATTCAAAATCAATTGTACTATAATTCTATTTATAGATAACAGAGACAAGTGGATGGTTTTATTATCAAAGTGCGGGGCATTAATTAAAATGAAATTATAGCTGTTAGCAATCCAAACCAAATTATTTCCAATCTTATTTATACTGAATTAAGTTTGAAATTGGTCTGGGCCCTGGGCGGTTGTTTTTGTAAAAAAAAATAGAGTTGCAGTGGTAACATTAACTGATTTTCAACCTTAGTTAACGCAGTATAAGATTGATATTTGCTTGGTTGGTTGTTTTGTTAAAAAAATGAGTCTCGGTAAGATTATGGAGTACGTGACGTGAGGACATGTGTTGAGCTTCAGTCGTTGCTCAACATTTGTGTTCAGTTTGTTGTAAGGACAGCTTTGTGTCCTACTGACTCATGCTCCAATGTAAGGAGATTAATGTTCCTACCTATTAATACACACATCAAAAGTGTCTAGGGATCAACATATATTTTTGCAATAACTTTTCTCCTGATTGATATTAATTAAAATTTTCTTTAAGGATTCATCAAATAAAGTGTTTTCGTTTGTCACAGTAACGATAAACCAAGTCACCTTTGCATTAATAAAGAAATTTGCCATTTTCCTAATAAAGGGATTTTTGACATTTGAACCACTAACATTAAAGTTCAAAAAAAAGACTGAAATAACAGTTTTCTTTAAAATTTTATTGGGTAACTTAAACAATTAATAATCCGTGTTTCTACCGCGAACACTAACAACACAAGAACATCGGTTTGGCATACTCAAAATGAGTTCATCCAAATCACGCTGTGGAATGGCCGCCCATGTTCGTTGCAACAACAAAAAAAGGTCTTCTTGCGACGGGATACCCTCCATATTCGGCAGAGCTCTTCTCTGTAGCATATCCCATGCATGCTCAATCGGGTTCAAGTCTGGCGACTGAGCAGGCCAGGGCAGGACATTGATGTTAGCTGCGGCGAGAGTATGTCTTACAACTCTTGCGGTGTGCGGTCGTGCATTATCATGCATTAACTGAAATAAGGGACCGATTTGCACTTGTAGAGGAACGATGACGTCTGATACAATCGTCTCAGCATAAATTTGAGCGTTGAGGTTGCCTCTGATCCAAATCAACTCAGTTCTTCCGCCGATCCAAATACCCGCCCATACCATGATGGTTCCACCACTATAAGGATGGACTTCCTGGCAGGATTTTAATCGCTGTTGGCGTCCAGGGGTTCTCCAGTGTCGTATACGTCTTGTATCCGGTCTCATACCAAAACGAGACTCATCAGAAAAGCACACGAAACGCCATTGTTCTTCTGCCCAATTTCTGTGTTCAAGAGCCCATTGATATCGAATCCTACGATTGTGCATTGCTATAGGTGGTACCCGTAGCGGTCTTCGGGAATGAAGGTTCACTTCATGCAAGCGGTTTCTGACTGTTTGGTCGCTAATTAAGTTCCCTGAAGAGTGATGAAGCCTCACGGCTAACATCATGGCGGTTATTGTTGGAGCTCTTCGAGTTAAGATTTGAATGTATCGGTCTTGTCTCCGTGTGGTGCAGCGATACCGTCCTCCATGGCGCTCAGCCAGTGCTTCGGTAACGTGTCCAAAGTCGACTGATAACACTCTGACTTGTATTCAGAACTAAAGCCACAGTACGTTGCCGGGAACCAGCTTCTATCATTCCCACGGCTCTGAGCATTTCTTCCCTGCTTAAATGACGTCGCCGCTCCATAATAACGTTGGTTTTAATCAGTAGTAGGGAAACAGTAGCACTAATAATGTCTTCAATGCGTTGTATGTTTTTATAGGGAAAATATTGACAGCTGATTTTCATCTTTTACTCGAATTTGATTCACAGTTCTTGATTCAAATTATGAAATGCACCAAAAAGGATCCATATAAATTTATAAAATCATAAATTTATTACAAAGCCACATCTCAATCTCAAGAAATCCGCATAAAAATGCTTGATCCCTAGACACTTTTGATGTGTGTAGTTTCTTTCTGTTAGCTTATTCAGACGTAACACTACATAAACGGCTGTATTCTCCGAAAGAGGCAAAGATGTGTGTGTAGTACCTACAGCTATAAATACAACTCTGTGTACTTTACATAGATAAAGGTGTGTACATATTTCTCCATGTATGTTCCAAGTCCTATGTAATAAGGTGGTGAGACTAAATAGTCCACAATTCCGGAGTCCGTGCAGCTAATGAGAATTTTCTCAAAATCAAAATCAAAGCATTACATAATTGTAATCAAGCATTATTTAGACTTATTCTTTATCGTATAGTAAATAGGTAGTCTATAAAGAACGTAATATAATTATATTTCTGAATTAAAATGGCTTTACGCGCTCCATGGATATTTCGCCGTGGAGAATATCTGAGTGCTTCATGCTGGTTTCATTTTAATGGTTTACAAGCGATAATTCATTTCTAAAAGTCAGCCAATAGTCTCATTCGTAGGTCAAGACAAGGTTGGACCTTGTCTTGACAGTATACTAATCACTTCTTCACTAGTATACAGAACGAGGCTCGAGCGTCCACATCAACAATTCATACATTACATATTCTAAGCCAACAGCAAACATGTACCTATGTAACTAAGCCAAGCCGGCATTATCAGGCTTAGGTGCTTCAGACACTAGTTGCAAATTGAACAGTAAGCCTCTAACACCTCTGCCCTCACCCGGAGATAACCCTTGAAGGTCGAGGGTACAAGAACAAGGAAACTACATGCGGTATTACTTAACTTGGAATACATTAATTCGGATTTCTTGAAGGGACTTACCTAATCTACTTGACACTTGATCTACGTATCCTTAGTACAAGTTTGCACGACACGCGAACACAAAACGAAATTGTTGCTATTATATGCAGTTTCTGATTTCTTGCTACTATTAAGACTTTTCAGGTAACAAAACCCAACTTTGCCTGACTAGGAAACTGGGGTTACCTCCTCGGAAGCAGTTGCGATGACTAACGATGCCAAAAGATACAGAATACAGTCGCTGTAAAAATGCAGTGCAGTATGCAAGAACGGTCTTGTCTCTTGATTGTTGATACTTATAAAATCAATGTTAAGCGATACAATCTCTTAATCGCACGGTGACTGTATAGTACCTATTTATTATCTACACAATTAAATTGTTTCTGTCGAAAAACAAATGGTTTGATAATGGCCAATTGTAAGTGCTAATTACAAATAAATTCATTAATGTAATGATTATATTTCAATGGATGTGTTAGACTGTGTTATTGTGTGATCATAAAGTACAGATAATTATTTTTCATTTAATGTATAACCTCATTATTCTTCACAGATTTTTCAATTACTGAAATAAGTAGCGAGGTATCAAGTAGATATCTTCAATATACACAAGTGTTCACATTCCATTTAGTGAGTGAGTGTGCAAGAATTTGAATAAAAATAATTATGTTTACATTTTTTACAAAATGGATTGACACAAGGTATTGTATGTATAGGTCGCACAATACATGCGACTGTCACTGATGGCATTTGGACACGACGCGCCGACGAGCCATCGACACTACTCACATATCGATACTATTTTAGCTTCGACACAACCTACTCCGATAACAAAACTCAAGTGTGGACACTGCTCAGGTATCGATACTGCTCTGGTGTCAACACTACTCAGAACATTGATGGAGCTAACGAGTAGGTACGAGTACTTACTAAAGACCGCGAACTGGCAAACCTAGTACGGGGCGCTTCCCGGCCTGGTTGTAGACCGGGTGCTGCATGCAACAAAGTCCGCTCCGCTACCTTCAGCGCATCTTGCGCATTAAATAAAACAGCTTTTTTTTTATAAAAAAAAAACATTAAACAAAAAACTGTTAAAGTACACTACAATGTACGTTCATATGTATAACTGTGCCCCGAGTAGGAATTGAACCCGTGACACTAAATACAAAAGGCGAATTGCGACATCAAAATAATTAAGTATCTACCATGATTTTGATTACTCACAAGTTTACAACACGTAACTCTCAATATTTCGTAAAATCTTCAAACGATACCTTTAATATTAAACTTGCTAAAGTTTCCTAACAAATATAGCTTAATTATGAAAGATGTTGTTTTATATTTCTACGGTAATTGTTGTGAAAATTGTTTGGAAATTCCTCTCATTATGTGTCAAAGCGTTCAAAACAAAAATAACTCAACGAAGTTTCAAAGATGTGACGTCACAGGGCAGTAAGCAGTGAGCTTTCATCGTATTAATTAATAGCAACACTAATTAGAAGAACAACTGCTCAATGTTTACTTTGAACCAATTGCCAATAATCCTATCTTAATAATAAAAATGCGAAAGTAAGTTTTATTGCTTCCTGTTCACGCCCACACCACTGAACCGATCATCCTGATCTGTTGCATACTTTTTCAGGTATACAGAAACGGATATGGGTACCTTTCATCCTGAAACAGAACTGTACCCGAGGAAAACAAGCGTTCTTATGATAATAGATGGCGCCACGTGTCTTTTGAATATTTCCTCAAGTAACGCAAGCGGAGTCGCGAGCAAAAGCTAGTAAAAAATAAAGTCCGTTCCTTCGCATCGAAGTCCTCAATGTTGAGGACTTGAGCCAGGTCACGCCGGTCACTTTCTTGGAAATCAAATGTTTGTGGCTCTTTGGGCATAGGTGCCTAAATTTTTCTCTGATCTGGGAAGGGAACACTAGGTCACTAGGTCGGTCAGGTCTTTTCCAGATTAAATCAATCAAATAAAATCTACTAGGTACCTACTTTGAAAGAAAAACAAAATAATATTATAGACATGGAGATTCATGAATTCTCAATTTATGTTTTTTTTTTCAGTAAAGTTATTAAAACCGAAATTGCTGAATAAATTGGTTGCGCTCCATTGCTTATTGGTTTTATAACGTACTCGTGGCTCGCAGGACTCGTATGGCTTCGGGGGCCGAGGCTGGAGGCCTGGAGCCAAACGATGTCATGTAGGATTGCAAATTAATGCTTTCAAATTAATTTTAATTTGACAGAATTCGTTTTTTTAGGCGTTTTCAGCTTATTTGAAAAACTCTCCCTAAAAAAAGAGTTGAAAATTAGTGTAGAAAATTTTTTTTACTTTTGAAGTTATAAACGTGAAAATAGATTACATTGCTAGATATAAGAAAAAATATCAAAGGGGTTACAATAGGGAATAAAAAAATTTACTTGGTCAAAGTTGAAGCGCTTTACAAGTTACAAGAAACATTACAAGTCAAAACTCCTCTACCTAACCCCTTGAAGAAATGTCGGAGTGATGTGTGTCGTACATGTTGTTCATATATAATGAGTAGGTTCAACGTCCCTGTACATGATGTAGGTATGACGCAACGATAATATTATAATACCGGCACGTGTAATCATGACTGACAACACCATGGAGTGATGGTGATCAATCTTCATAATCATATACTAGCTAATGATTCAGTGCTTTCACACGAATTTGGATAATTATGTGCGTAATTAATATATTGCGGTTGGTCTTTCTTTATCGAATGGTTAAAAAACAACCTGGTTTCAGAGTTTAAACCACTCGAAGGCTTCTGACATGGCTCACACACTGAAAAATCGTTTCCTGTTTTAGGAAAATAATTAATTCTAAAACGCACATGAATCCGTAAAGTCAGTGCGTGCCTGGGTTTTGAACCTACCACCTGTGACTTGGCAATCTAGCGATTGTGTTTGGTTTAGATAGCATACTTTGTTTTTATATTAATAACTGACTTTTCGTAAGTTATGTGTGTAGTAGATATCCCTAAATAAGTAACCCTTGCACCATTGGACACCATTATTATGAGAGTAAGGAAATACAGTGTGCACTTGTACTTGCGCACATACAGGTTGTGCACTATAATTAACTCCTGCATCGACGGCCTATCTCCGTTGAGATTAGCCGCTGTGCTGTGAGGCTGTGACAGAAAATTTGGTCTGGAAGACATTGACAAAGCAGCACCAAGGCTGGAGCTGTTCCTGGGACATGGCTCCTGTATGGATTTGTAGGTAAATAAATAAAAAAATTTAATTGAAAAACACTTTTTCCTTAGAAAAATGCTGGCGTGAAGTTAGTTTAATTACAATGACGAATTCTATCAGCTCAGTGATAAATAATTAACATTGTATCTTAGATACTGGCGGTCTGCCATTTGCTAACTGACCATCCATCGCACTTGTCGCTATCACTAAATAAATATAAAAAACCTTTCAGAATAGCATAACACGGCCGAGTTCTCACGTTAGTGTTATCGTACACCGGGATAGGCAGTCACACTCACGACTCACGTAGGCGATCGGCATTCTGGATACGTATAGATTACTGACGATATCCAACATGAGTTACTGGAATACTATAAATTACTGACTGATTCTGGCATCAGCAAGATTACTCTGTGGATAGATGATCTTTTGTGGCAATTATGTATAGGTCATTGTTTAAGTAGGTACCAAATTACCTGGACATAGAAAGTCATATCTTTATAATCATAACATCTACTTATCTCTAAGAGCTCCCCTTAAGAGCGTCTACCATCCTGGTGCTGGGCAGCCCGCATCCATCGGCTGCCAGCCACCTGCTTCCATCGTGCCGCGGTCTCCACTCTACAAGTCTGCTCCATCGACCGTCTGTGTGAATATTACCGCATAAATTTGCTGAACATTTCTTTACAAGATCACCGGAAGCTAGAATATCGCTTACGTACGGCTACTACATAATATCGCTTATACGCACGGTTACTACATAATACTGCTTAATTACTTACGGTTACTAAATAATACCGCTATACGTTACGTTTGTAATGTGGTAGCAGTAAAGCCAAGCTGTCCACTTTAGAGAAGATTTAAAAGAAAAATTATAAACTGATATAAACTTACCGCTGAACTCATGAACTGGTAAAAGATGCCGAAGTCTTCTCATTAATTAAATAAGAAGACAATTTCTACAGCATCTGTTATATCGTTCTGAAACATGTAAAAAATAAAGCGTAAATTTTATGAGTAATAAAGTGAGCGTTCATCTTAACAAGCATCAGATTCTTCCTGAGGGAGAGATAATCGTAAAAACGTAACGAAGAAGTTTGTTCTCCGCGGGCTTGTAGCCATGGTAACCGGTTGAAGACTAGTAGTAGTTTGACTCCTCTCTCTGGAGAGTAGGTACACAGTGCGGGTAGAATAGCTGGCGCACTTTATACAACGTTTGAGTATTCAAGTATCAAAATAATTGTTTTCTCTATGTTGTAAGCTTTTCAATAGCTGTACAAAAAATCTTTATTCTGCACATGTGGAAAAAATAGTTTTAGTAAGTTAAGTTAAAATTAGATCTACAAGACGTAGATCTAGATGTCACTAGATTACCTACAAATAGCTCAGTTGGCAGTGCAGCTGGTGCGTCTAACCAGAAAGTCGCACTTTCTGTATTATTTACAAAAAAAAATAAGTAAAAAAAACTGTGACGGCCAAAATGAAATCCGTTATTCACGACCAGACGCAGGTACCATGCGACATAATCCAAGCGGGCATTTTATTGCAAATCGCGTATCTTATTATAACAACAATAATAATCTCAGTTGTAAAACTAACAATCGACTAATAATAAAATGTTCCTACTTAACACAAAAAGCTCCATAAAACTGACTTCACAAAGGAAAGGTGACGATTTCAGAAAATATAAAGGCGCTTAACATTTTACTCTACTACCTTACAAACCCTAATTTCTAAATGATAAGGTTCAAATTCTGTCAGCAACCGGTTTGATAGTAGTAAAAATATTCGTGTACTACCAAAAACCTTTTTGATCCATAAAAGCGTGTATGATTACATATATTTTACAGCTGTTTAATAAAATTCACCATTGTAAGGCACGGTTTACGATCGGTTGGAATCGTAAAACGCGTAATTACCTAACATCTGTTACTAGGCTATGGCCATCATGTTTCATATAGAAGTCCCACTACCAGCCGATTAAAAATATGTAAATATACCTAGGTATTGTCGAATGTCGGGTAACAGTGAACTGTTACTAAAATATTATATGGCACTGAATATAGTTAAAGTATTATACCGCAATAAAGCCTATCGAATATTATGATAATCCTCATTTCTCGTTAACATGGATTAGCCAACTTCGTAGGAGTCATGGGACACATTAGTGTCTACGCAAAGCGTAAAAAAAATATTATTTTCCCTTAACTGGTTGACAAGTTTCGAACTGAAAATGCATTCCATTTCAGATCGAAATAATTGTCGAACAAACATTTCCCGTAGTAATCCTGAGTAGAGCCGAATACCTACGACCATAATATGAGTCAGAAGTATAAAGAAAAGTATTCCTGCCGTGTGCCTTCTGCATTCGTTACGTGTTGGACGCCTCGCGCCTGTGCCGTATCTCACCCAACTTTGTTTATTTTATAGTAAGCAATAAAATCGCGAATCAAAGAGTATGGATATTACGCTGTGTACTGGCTGTTTTGCTCACAATGTTTACAAAAACGGAATCGCCTAGGTCTTAGAGTCTGAATTATCTAAGGTACACGTCTACACAGCTCCGTTAATTGACCAGCGTGTTCTGAGATTTTGGAATAATTTTATTTATTTAGTGTAATTATATGACTGTTATGTTAAGGATTCTATTCAATGCCGGGTATGTCTAGATAATCGAAATACCTATTACCTAGACTAAAATAGTACAGAAAATTTTGAGTGATGACTTGGTCCGTGATCGTAAACACTAACTTGACCTCTTTTATTCAATAAATATTCTTCATAGATTCAAGATGAAAATCCACCTTCACAAAATGTGCAGCTAAGCACAAACTGTAGAATACAGAAGTTATAACTTCGATTGCAATAACCCCAGAGAACAATAATGCTCAGGATTATGACCTGGGTCCTTCCTCAGAGATTGCGTTCTTCTTATTCAATGAAATAAAGCTGTTACTACTTGTCATGTTGGCTACAATAATCCATTGTCAAAATAAAGAGAATGTTGCAGAGTTGTAGACTTGTGATAATGAACCATGTTGTACACTTGGACGTGCGTGACCAAAACAAAGCGTTTGAATACTGTTTTAGCATAATTAATATAAATACAAGTATAGTAGGTACTACTTACACAATTAATGAACATTATATTTCTCATTTACATTTACATCACGTTCATTTTCACAGAAACGAAACTTCAAACGATCCAAATAATGACAAAATTATCATTTTACTAAATTCTAGCGAAATTATCACCATGAAAATGTGTTTAACGAGCGACGATTACTCGCTATTATCATTAATTAAGGCTGGCCTAAATAAAAATATACCGCGTTTACGACCAAATTAATTGCGCAAAAAAATATAAAATTAATCCACCTTTCATCTATTGTGGCCCTGCCGGGGCCTCGAAGGAAACCCTCTGTGGAGTTTAATTATCGCATAAAAATGCAAATGTCTTCAGGACCTGCGAGCTGCGTAGCCCCAGGGATGCAATTTAAAAAAGTCGGTGTCAAAAAATAAGAATATTCCCTTCTCTCGTTGATTTTAATAAAATCGCAATCCTCAATTTTGTTGCGAATACAGATTTCCGATTTGGAAATCCTTCGTGTGGAAAATTGAAGATTTTCACTTTGTTTTGATTGTAGATGGTGTTGGTTTGTTCGCATAGCGATGAGCTTACATTGTAACATCTTCCTATTTCCTGCCACATTCCCATGCCAACTTCGTGTCGTGGCAGAAAAAGGAATTTGATTAGCGCAACTACTTATACAGGCAACTTACAAGCAGCATATGGTGACAAGCAGCCAATAAATAACAGGGAAGTCCGTTATACAAATTACCGTTTGTGGCATTTCCATTTTGGGATAGACTGTTGTTCGAAACACGATCACGTTTAGTCGTTTTAATGAGGTTGTAGTTAAGACAAGGCGTTATAAGGGCTGTTTGATAACATACTATATTAATAAGCCCATAAATCGCTGCAAGTCTTCACTGAGTCTGAGTAGCACACAGCAATTCTCTCTATAATATTAATGGGTTTTGGTCTGGAATGGGTCATTTACCAGATGTTTCATGGGATGTCCTGACCATGGTTACATGCAGCGAGTTTACTTCGTGTATCGGGTACTTAGATACTTAAGGCACTACCTCAATCTATCTGGAGTAAAGGTTTCCTCCTCCAATAAGCCATTTTATATGAATTATTGAGAGAGGTGTAGGTGAGGCAAGTCGATTTGCAGTTTAAAGTAAATATAATCAGATAAAGTTACTATTAAAATAACAACATAAGGCATTGCAATTACAATAATCATGATTGAGACAGCACCAACCTAATCATAAATTAGCATTGAGTTATTTTTATTCTTATTGGATTTTATAATTTGTTTTGTTTGTGAAAAGTCTTAATGATTGACCTCGTGTGAATACTGTTGCGAGTTCATGACGTGAGTGGTTTGTTATCACCTTTAGAGTTTGTATCAATTAATTACTATAATCTAAGATCCCGACGTTTAAGATAGATGTAGCTAGTGATAAGAATGACTTTATGATCACTTGGTGATCGCGTGATGGATGATATCACTCATCACTAAGATAATCTTGAGAACAATATTGATGAAAACAACATGTTTTTTCGTTATGTTGGTTTAGTTATGGTGGCTCGTAAGCGTGTGCACGTAGCCAATAGCTTTTGTATGAATTGATTGTATTTATTTGATCTATCTATTGCTATTGCATATGCTGATGGCCTCGTTCAAAATCATATTCTTCGAGTTGTTAGAGAAAGATAACTCTAATGCGTTGTCCACGGCTCCACATACATTGTACACGGCTCCACATGCATTGTCCATGACTCCACATCCAAGGAACTAGAATAAAGGCGTCCCAAATATGGACCCAGTATAAGATAATATTTAACGCAAACATTCATTGGACGTCCAAACTGAGAGCGGTAGAAATGTTTTGTGCGAATACTACCCAAGTGCGAACGTTCGGTGAGTTTGGATGCAGCTTAAGAGAAGTAATTAGCTAATTCTTGCGCACGCGCTGAACTAATTAAAAACAAACAGAGATATAGTGATTAAAGAATCATATGAAGATATTCTTCTGTCAAACTAGTGCATTAGGTTTAACATCGTAGAATGGTAGACTGGCAGTTTATGTGTTGCATTACTGTACCGTACTGTAATGTACTGGCATTTTCGAAGGTATTTTAAGTGATTCAATTCTACAAGAGATTCAGCACCGATATCAATTTGTCTGAACCTAACACCTTTAGCTCTACATCCGCGGCAAACATTACCTACTAAACCAATGAATGAGGCAAACTTATCAGGTTTTATAATACCTGTCAACTTATTGACCACATTGTTTTCGCACGTTGCCATTATTTTGTTTACTTGGTGTGATGCTAACGCGCACGCGCACGGTGCGAGCACGCCGCGCGCCGCGCGCCGCGCCACGCAGTCTCCGCGTGGAGCGCGAATAGTTACGATACTACGCCGCCCCCGAGGTTCGCTCACCGAGCTATTTAAGATGTGGGTTTAGGTTTAGCACACAATTGTTACGAAAAATATTTTTTTCAGATGAAAACCTTCAATTATTCGGCTTAACGACTTTAACTGAAAATAGTACTTAGTTGGGCCCGTTGATTAGCAAATTTAGCGGTAGATTTTGGTTCAAACAATTCCTTAAGCGTGACTTGTTCTGTCGAGACTGGCCTCCTAATGCCAGAGGGTGGCCCAATCCTGACTATAGTTGGAAGAGGCACCAGTTGCCTTGTTCTTATCTTCAAGATAATTGCTTTGCCACCGCGCCAAACGTGTCGAATGGTAGACATCCAGTGAAAGCTATTCACAATTAAACTAAATCAATGTATCGCATCTAACTCGCGGGTAAATCTCTATAGTAACTATCATGAACCCTGGCACAAATTATGAGGACTATATTCCCGGACGTGTTGAATCAAACGCTTAATGATATGATTAGCTAAGCCCAAACTATATATTATCTACGATAAACACACGCGGTCATTTTGACATCGGTTTATTTAAAAAAATGTCAAGTCCATGACATCATTATACATGGGTTCCATACTGGATGATATATGCTGTTGGAACCCCACCAAAAGAGGTAGACTAGTGATAATGTGTTATGCATTAAGTAATAAACTAATAACACATTCTAATTGTAGTCACCCAAAGAGTAGTAGGTTGTTTAGACAAGTGTGTGCGCAAACACAGGTTCACTCTTATTTCCCGGGTCAGTTCAGCACTTCACGACGCATCTTACATTAAAAAAATACTACAAAACTGCGAAATATGTCTGAAATTCAGAATGCTACATTTTAAGCAGGTAGCAAAAAAACATTTTAACTAATTTTTTAAAGTTAGGTATATGCAAACGTAAGCCACAATCTCAAAGCAATAACATTCTTTTTGTAAAGGTACCGCACGCGAAACTAACAGTTAACAATGTTAGGTAAGTACTAAATAATAAATTATTAAGCTCTAAAATGATTACTAGCTAGTTTTTGTAAAATAAACATAGAAAACGTTGCCTAGCAACAACAAACTTTAGAACAATCTCGAAGCGATGATCATTTGATCATCGGAGCGTGAACCAATGTTTGTAAATGAATCGCAGCCAAAACACCGTGATAACGACATTGAACTTGATCTGATGATGCGATCCAACTCACAATGGAATGACATCATCGCTTAATGGAAGAAAGGAAGCGGCATTTGTTGGCGGTACAGTTTTTGTTGAATACCTACTTTAGAAAAGTGGTGGGTGATGGCTGATACAAGTTTGATTTAAATGTTTTTTCACGCACTTTCGTAAGTAAATTGCTTGTCGGTCAAGTAGGTATGTTGACGCGCAGCTAGTAGCTACTGACTCTGAGCAGGTAAATCTTATGTTCGAGTTGTAAAATCTCTTTTGAAATTTGAAAGATAGACTATTGCCTAGCTCCCATTGTTATGAGGGTTATGAACCGGGTCCAATTTGTCCGCTGCCGCTGCCAACAGTTACAGAAAAGACAGATTCCTTGCAAATCTCTCACCGGAAGTTATTCTTGGAGGTTATTATGTGGATTATCAGATTCGAGGAGCATTCGAGAAAAACTTGGAGTCGAGATGGAGTAGAGTTGTTTTAGGAACGACTCTAACGTTATTTTCAGCGTATGAAAAAAGTATACAATACAATACAATACAGGTATATTACATATTTTACGATAAGTAACAGCTGCAAACGACAGCGCGGCCGGCGGTACGTTGAGGTGCGGTGTGTTGTGTACATAAGATGTCCTTGTTGCTATCTTGTACCAACAGGGAAAGGATAGTGATAATATTTGCACACCCATCGTGTTTGAGGTTCACACAAGCGCATGTCTGTAGATATTATTTATCTTGCATCCATGTTACCTTATGGGTTCTACAGAGGACGCGGTCTGTTCTCAAAGGGTTTTAATCCTTTTGAACCGTTCTGTCGGATAATATAATACTTTGCTTTACGGAATCGAACACACTACCTCGTTTTTCAGGAACTTGTACGTACGCTTAGCATTTTAGTTATGAATTAATTACACCGGGTGAATTGATTGTCAAAATTCAAGGATTTACGGGAAAGTATATCTGCCTTTATGATGCCTTCACTGTAGTGGACGTTCCCCGACATGTTGTGTACCTACTGAAATTGGTAGGTACGTAGTAGGTAATAGGGAGGGACTTGGGTTGGGAGGGGTATTTCACTCCTTAGCTGTGAAAGTGCGGAAAGTAGAATATCTAAACATAGCAGCTCGCCGGAGCGATGTTCTGTGAAAGAATAGAGATTTCACAAGATTTTTCAAGACAGCCTATATAACCTATTAGCAGTCCAGCGTAGACTAAAGTAACTTAATATTCAGACAACTCATTATCATTATAATAGTTGGGTTTATAAATCTTTGTTCAATATAGCGCACGTCTCCAATGTTTCAGGTGTTCAGTAGGTAACCATCATGTTATCTTCAGCTTCAGGTAGTTGAACCTAAAGGTATTAGAACCCCCCACAATAGTAACAGTCATTTCTTGACAAACAGTAGGTAATTGTAGGTATTATTTTGTTACTATCTTCGATCTAGTAGTATCTCAAGCGCACCTGTTAACGACGAGCTCTTGGGTTCAATTTCCTGGTTACGCTAAATGTTATTGAATTTTTTTATTTAGATAATAATGTCAGTCATGAATAGCACAGTTTGGATTTGAGTCCGATAGATGGCGAGGCTCGCCCCTTGGAATCTAGATGAGTTGTTATTTTAAAGGCCTTATTAAAATGCATTTCTTTTTTTTTCCTTTTAATCTATTAACTGACTGTCTCGTTGGTCTAGTGATAGCAAGCGCGACTGCTGAGCACGAGTTCCTGGGTTCGATCCCCGGGTCGGGCAAAGTGTTATTGGGTTTTTCCATTAGGAAATTCTCAGTAGCAGAACGGAGTCTGGAACTGTGCCCGGTTCATGACAATAGGCTCGCCCCCTATTACATAAGTCTTATAATATAGCCAGCAAAACGTGGGTGTACTGCACACCTCTGCCTACCCCCTCTGGGGAATACAGGCGTGAGTTTATAAATATATTAACTTGGTACTTAAATATACTAGAACTGACTAGAAGCACAGCCCAAGTTTAATAAAAAAGCTTTTAAAAATTCATCCAATTATCCCTTTCCCTCACCCACCTAATCAGATCAATAATTAGATTCTGGCATAAATGACTGGAACATAAATAATGCATGCGTGATCCCGTGCCCGTGGAGGAATCGACTTAAAAAACGGGTGAGTTAGTGGAACAAACAGGTCCGCCCACCACGCAGGTACAGGCCCTAATCTCATGCTCTGTTTAAAACACTTGTCTAGGTTACTAGCGCGATAATGAGATAGTAAATAATCCTAATAAAATGTGTTTTATGTGAAAAACAACTCTTATTAATACACTTGTCAGTTGTCACAACATAAGATATCTAAAGCCCACACGTCTATTTCTCGTTTTTATTTAACCTGACTTAGTTGTGACGGTGTGAGCAATATTGGCACATCTTTTTAACGATACTTGCATTAAAAATATACGACATGGATATATCAAAAGTAATTTTAAGCTTAAACTCTATTTACTTAGCAATTGTTGCATCTTTGATAACTTTTTAATCGTGTTCCTAATTTTAATACTTGTACTTAATAACAAGATATCATTTGTGATGTGTGTGTGTGTGTAAGGGGGGCAAGGGTTATCTCATCCCCACCCCTACACCCTAGATTGCTTCTGCGGCAGGCTTGTGAGTAGACGGCTTAACTCTTGCTAAAATCTTGCATCCTTCTTTTAGAACTCGCACATAGATACGCTGCGCGTTGAAATATGATTGTTTGTGTGTGTAAACTGCGTCACAAGTTCAAAACTGAAAATAAATACAAATTTATAGATATTATTAAATTCACAATTCATTCATTGATGTTTTAGAACATATTACTTACTTGATTCTAACGACAATAAACAATTGTCGTTAGAATTGCGGGTAACCGGTGGATGGCGGTGGCGTTCAATGGGGGGAGGTCTTTGTTCAACCGTGGACGCCTTCCGGCTGATGATGATGATGATGATAATTGTACGTTTCTATTTTTTTGTTTTACACAAGTGTTATTTACATTCTGTTCGACTCCAGCAGAGGGTGTAATCAAGAAGGAGGAAAGCATCGAGGGAAACAATACACCTGAGAGATTTTATTTATTGGATGTAGTATGAGCCATCCACGATAGAATATGAAGAAGAAGAATACCGAGAAAAGAGACATCAAATATCACTACAGAGCCGACATAAATGTTAAATGTTAACAGTGCAAGCTTTAAAACACTGGATATCCGCGCAATAAAATGTTCCCAACAATAGTGCACAGTTCGAAATACACGGTAACTAACAAAAACAACTAACGGTTGCATTTAACGTGCGTGAAACTCGGCGAACATTTCCTTTTACACTGATCCATCAAAGGAAGCTCGACGCTCGTAAAAGTGACGAGTTATTGGCGAGATACTGGCGCAAGTGACTCGCTCGTTTCACCGCCCATTTCCTCGACCACTTAGAGAGTCGGCCAATAAATTTACATCGAATGAACATAGGATGTCTCTAAGTTTATGATTATTGCCGCAATGTCTGATGTTCGACGCGAATTTGATTTTAAATTTCGAATGGTTGCACATTTTTTAAATCCCTATTTTTCTGAGGAAAATATGAGATATTTTCTTTTCATTTTTATTGATGAATGTAGAAATATCTAAGTTCAGGCTCTTGTATAATATTATAATCTTCTCTTCAAGTTCCAATTGTACAAACCAGCTCTGATAGCTGTCACAAACGAGACGCCAATATACATACCTCTATGTTAGACTGAGAAAAACATAGGTAGGTATATTTTATTATTCTACTTTTTAACGTTTTATCTAAATATTGTTACTTAGTAACTTGCATTTAAATTTTAAAGTCCATTTTAAATTGATCGTACTGAACATAGTTTGGTTTATGCGACCTTTTAACTGACGCTAGAAAAACTGGTCATATTTGGAGGCTTGGCTTCAGGGTAATCAAGGAAAAAGTGACTCAAGTAATTATACGGCCGGTTTCTGGAAGGCGGATCTAATCTCGAATCAGCTAACACAGTGTCACATTTTGATCTAGGATTAACTCCGTGTTACATCGATTGGGTTTCTGAAACGCGAATCAGCTGAGGATTAGATGATCTCGTGTTAACTCTAGATATTTTATTTGTCTGGTTACCCTGGCTTATTACATTCTTTTTAGTTCGCAGACATATTTATTTTCCCATATTTTGTTACCATCTAACGTAGGTAACTATATCGTTATCTTTTTCGTAAGACAATAAACATCTAAGTTAAGTCTTTATCTGCCGGCAATTCAGGTTGTCAAAACTCGATATACCTACCTACTTAAACATTTTACTTTTCTTGTTATGCTTTTACGTTTACTATTCCTAAATAGTACCTATTGTATAATGTCTTCTTGAAATAACTTCTTAAAATAAAACAAAAAAAAAAGATAACAGGTGAAATAAATACCTAATCAAATGAAAATCTTCAATTTGTCATCGTATCGCCGCCGCGCCGCATCCGTCGCACATATTGGGATATTCGGTGCAGCCTTCATGAGACCAGCGCGAGCGTTCATAAATACTGCAATGCGGATATTCATCTTGACGCCACTTTTCTTCTTTTCTCTTAAATCTTAAAGGCATATTACATGCAAAAGAAGAGAATAACTCGGAAAAAATGTCTAGATCATACTCGTAAATAAATAGCAACTAATAATCTAAAACCACTTTTTTTTTAATATTTTACTATTGGTCCATCTCATACAATGACATATCAAGTCTTTCGAAAGACATTGATATCTTCCATAATTCCCCAGCAAAATTTAAATCTCTTATCTTAGCACAACTTAATACATTAATTTAATTATGATCTGATCTCATTATGATCTCATTAAGGATAAGTTATTTAGTTCATAATTCAAAATTATATAACTAAGTACATGCAACTTTGTTTATGTTTAATTTAAATAGAATAAAAAATACATTATTTTAAGTTACTATAGTTTGTTAATTTCAATTGTATTATTATAGTGCGTGCTGTGGTCTTCTATAATTGAAGGAACACAGGAACTTTTGTAATTGTTACTTTTTTAAGACGAATGTATAGTGTATTCTTTGTTGAAGATGTTGAAGATCCTTAATTAATAAATAAATCTCACCTCTACACAACTTGTACAAATGGTCCATCTTTCCTAAATTGCTTTGAGAGACGTACTACTTTCTCATATTAAAAGTACACACAGTAAATAAACAAAAACTTGGCGTTAGTTTATCATTTCATGAACATACTAACACGGAAAAGACGGAAACATCAATTCATATTTTACTAACACAAAATGTTATACGCTTTGATTATTTATATCAAAGGTTATACGTATCTTCATTTTTAAAACACCTACACAAAGAAAAAACACGCTTCCGAAACCTTTTAATATGTATTTTTTTAATTTTACAAGTCAAAAACGAACGGTGTTGCTTTAAGCATAGAGCAAACAAGTTGACAAGTACGCGTAATTGTTGCTAGCTTAAATAAATTTAATAGTATGATAGAAATTAGTCGTGATAGCCTAGTGGTGGTGACCGTTGACTGGCATGTCAGAGGTCGCGGGTTCGAACCCAAGGCGCGCACCTCTGGACTTTTCGTAAGTTATGTGCGTTTTATAAATTAATTATCACTCTCCGTGCCTCGGATAGCACGTTAAGCTGTTGGCCCCGGCTGTCAATTGTAGATCTTTGACATTCGTTACGGGTAGTCAGAAACCCGAAAGTCTGACAACCAGTCTTACCCAGGGGTAGGTATCGTGTAACCCAGTATCTGGGTTGTGGAGGTCTGATAGGCAGTCGCTCCATGTAAGACACTGGTATTCAGCTGCATCCGGTAAGACTGGAAGCCGACCCCAACATAGTTGGAAAAAGGCTAGGCAGATGATGAGATGAGTATGATAAAAATTACGATGGTCCTTCTCACCCGCTGGTCCATCTCTCCAGGTTTTACCTATGTATAAAAAATTTTCCTCGATACTAACGATTTTAGACGATAGGTTCCCTAACCAAACTATATTCCTGTTTCCATTCTAGAGATTCTGAGGTCATTGGTTGCCCTCCGGCGCCCGGTGCGTCTCCTGCGAGACAGATTTGTGGTCATTCTTTCCCTCTCTCGCTCCGCCGCATCCTTTGCGGACATCACGTCCTCGCAAAAGGCGGCGACGGCATTCCACGCTGTCTCGCTCCGGACCATGATTTGAATGATGTTCGAGAGCGAGAGGCCACCAACTGCTGCATTGAGTACACAGCGCTGTTCCGCCCAAGCTGGGCACGCCTCCAATGTGTGTTGCGCCGTGTCCTCGAGGTATTCCTCGCAGTGGTGATTGATGAACCACCTGGTGTCAGTAAACCATTCGTAGGCCTCTGACGTGACTTTACACACCATTGAAAAATCTTTTAGGTGTGCTGGTTCCATCACGATGTTTTCGCTCCCCTACTAGTGGGATAACATACATTCCACTACAAGGCAAAGGTTAATAAGTTATCCTTAATTAAGTATTAATAAGCCAATATAGGATTGCGAATTTACAACCAGCCATTCGGTTTACTGTCAGCTGCCAGCGCAACCGACGACGTGCTGCCCTCGACACGCCTTATTAATATTATACTTAAAGGTATTATAATAATAAAAACATATAAGTATTACATAATACATATATTGAATTATCAAATATTATTACATATTGTACATTATTACGTTTAAAAATAAGGATATTAAAATAGAAGCAGCCTCTATATTGTTCGAAGTAGCTTTGTTACAATAACTTTTAAAACATATACACACATGGAACCGCGCGAACAATGAGATGGAGCGATGCAACGGAACTAGAGACGCGTGCGCACTCTGCACGCATTTGTCCGCATTAGTTCCATTCAGGAGCATTTCTAGTCGTCGATATCTGTGCGTCAGAAGATGATTTTGAGATAGAGATTGCCAAGACTCCCGACAGCCCCGCGTGGTATATACGGGACTAATATCTATAAATCTTTTGAAACATCCTCCAATGTACCTCCCCGCAAGCTGTGTTTTCAAACCCCTATCTGACGTATGGTCATAATGATAATATAGGTGCTTAAAAGAATGACCTTCATTGAAATGTTTTTTTCGTTCAAGCCATTCGTTGTCATTCCAAATACATTCTGTTTGGAAGTATCTGGCCAAAGTTCTAGCCTTCCAGTCGTTCGACGAGAAGATCTCGCCACAGACTGCATTATCCGGTATGTCTTTGTTTATTTTGTGGTTACATGTATAACATTTACCCATTACCGTTCCGCCATATGGATCATTAAAAACAGTTCCATTCAAGAATTTTTCGCTGATATTGGGCGGCATATTCCCAAGTTTCAGGAATGGTAGCATGTGCGAGAAGTTGTAAGTAGTTGTAGTTGGCTCTTCGGTGGTAGTAGTATCCGGTGGTATGTAACTATGTTTTGGGGTGTGAGTAGGCACTTGTAGGTCGGCGCTCTCAGAGCCATCGCCACGCAGGTTTTGACTGTCTGGATAGTCATCATCACTATCGTAATTATCATTATCGTCGTTATCTCCGACTTCTAGAACCCTGGCAAGCTGTTCCTTGGTGTCTCTGTGAATCGGTTTGGCCTCTTGTCTATACTCATATTCATCGTCAGACTGGTTATCGGCGACGCGGACTTGAGTAATTCGCTTGATGTAGGGCATCTTGGAGTGGTTAGCTTTTCTTACCAGTCCTAACATAGGCGCTAGTTCTGGCCGCTCGCGTATCAAACCATCGTACCAGTCCTGAGGGAGGTCGGCCACTTCCACTACCGATGGATCGGTGACGTACTCATTAGGATACCTGAATCTCGACAATAGAGAACTGTTACTCCATTGTAGAAATATTATAAACATAAAACATGTAAAAAATCTAAAAACACTCATCTTTCAGAACTATCAAATATTGACAAACACTATTAAGTCTGTTGTTGTTGTTAATAAAGTTCGCCAAATGGCAGGCAAAGGTTAAAACCATACAGCCTTGTCATATTTGATTTTCTTTCTATATTTTCAAAATATAATGGCCAAGTCTGATTTCTCAATTCCAAAAGGCTAACGCCATGTCTGTTTTTTTCAAGATAATAGGCTAATGCCATGTCCGTTGTTTATAATGAGGTCAAATCCAAGTAGTGTCAAAGCCAAGTCATTTCCGTTATATCCATTATTCGTTATATAGTCATATCTTTTCTTATCGTATAAAATCTTAAATTTCCTTTACACTCCTGAGTATAAATTTGTACAGGGGTTTGTAAGTGTTAACATTACGTAGAATATCCTGAAGGGCACGCGGGACGCTCTCAGATTCTCCATAAATATTAATTAAACTATTAAGTCTGTGTTGACAAATCATAAAAACAAATGAAAGCATCGTACTTTTTTAATTTTCCTTGAATTTGAATAGTTGGAAGTTGAGTTGAACGCAAATATCCGCATACGCGCAAGGCACATGTGATTGATATAGATCTTAAGGTGCGTCTACGCTGGACGAGCCAAGCGCGAGTGGAGCACGAGCCGAGCACAAATTCATGTAGTGTGGACCGTCTTACGAGCCTCGAACGAGCGCGCTTCGAGCGCTTGGTTCATGCTCCACTGTGCTCCACCTATTGTCGGTTTTTTGACAAACACAAAGGGATTTGCATTCGAGGCTTGTTGCACCACGTCCAAACTTGACGCCGCCAACAACGACGAGCAGAGCGGCTGCGTGTTCTCGTGCTCTCGTGTTCGGCTCGTCTAGCGTTTACTCGTTCAACCGACTTCAAAAGGAACTAAAAAGCTTGAAATAACTTTAAAACGGGTTGGAGTCGGTTCCAAGTCAAGTTCTTAATGAGAAAGTTAAAGAGGCTAGAACTTGACTTAGAACCGACTCCAAAACGTTTAAAGTTATTTCAAGCTTTTTAATTCCTTTTGAAGTTGGTTTTATTTTTTATAAAAAAACATTTTTTCACGATTTTTAGTGGTGCCTAAAATTAATCCACCCTCCCAGACTCTTGTGGGGTTAATATTTGAAATCCTTATGAAAAGCGTTTTCAAACGATATTTCACACGATATTTTTAACCTTGGATGATTATAGAAGGGAGGGGGATGACCATGTATACCCCTCTTCCTGTTTACTCTTCAGTCATCGACTGCACGTATAAACAAAGCAATATTACTTATTACGACAATTCTGCTATTATCCTACGAGGAGATTCGTCCCATATCTCGTAAGTCTATGATCAGATCAAAACAATACTTCTATGGGACCAACTTGGGAATATGTTTTTTCAAATGAAAAAAGAATTTTCAAAATCGGTCCACAATTGACTGAGAAATCGGTGAACATACAAAAAAAAATACATACAGCCGAAAATAGAACCTCCTCCTTTTTGAAGTCGGTTAAAAACACATAACACATAGCACATGAATCAAAATAACGGTATATTATTTCGGTATATTTATTCTTGTAGTCATGGGGCATTGGTCAAAGACTAGTCAACGCTAGCCTCTTTGCTTCAGATTGACACTGAGATATCAATATTTGATGATTTGTGCCTTTATTAAATTTATTAGCTCTAACATCATTAATTATCTCAAAATATCGACAAAATCTTTAAATAAATTTTTATTTATATTTTATTTTTACCCATGTGCGCCCACTACACAACACTGGCAGATATTGCTGAAGTCATCAGCAGATTGCCATAAACAAGAAAAAAAATATTTGATAGTTCCACAGACATATTAGGGATTACTACGCTTAACGTCATCCACAGACTTACTAGGGATACTAACGCATACGTCATCCCTAGTAAGTCTGTGGCTTAACTGTTTTCTGTGCTATTATGAGGGATCTTAGTATTTTAATATTTTTTGTACTTTTACAATGGAGTGGCGGATCACTATTGTCGAGGTTCAGGTCTCCTAATGAGTATGCCAGCGACCCCTGGTTACTGAACGCAGCAGCGCTCCCTCAGAATTGGTATGAAAGTCTGATAAGCGAGCGGCCAGATCTTGAGCCTATTATAGGGCCCATAAGACAACAAAACCAGATGCCTTACCTGAGGCAACGCCAAGCCGATGCGAGCGATGCCGAGGCCTTAAGAGAAATTGCATTTAATGAGGAGTTACCGATACACAGAGACTTCGACGACGACTATGACGGAGAGCCACCCGCCGAGTCCGGTGACGACGAGGTTAGCAGTTTCACCAACAAACAATGGCCCTTACGTACTGATGCGCCGCAAAGGAACGCTACTGTTACACAACAACTAAGTGGCAACTTGTCTGACTACATGTTGCCATTCATCAAACTTCGCGCCTTGTATTATAACAGGAGCGCAAGCGATGTTGAGATAGTTGCTTATAATTTGGATAATTTTCGAGGAGGAATAACGGCAAAGTGTTACATTTGTAACCTTTACCAGGATGGCAATGATGGCATACCCAGGGACCCAAGTTGTCACGACGATTTCATTCCAGGCGGCACCGGAGTACGAGTACACCAAAGCAATAAAAGGAAAGTAAAATGTTTCTGGAATCCAGTTCTATCCGCTGAGAGATTGCGCAAGGGGAAATGGGAGTACGCGGGTTTATATATAGGAGGATGTGTGAAGAGATTTCTGGATATTGGTGAGGTATATACATCGCGGGGTTGTCGAAATGCCTGGCCATACCATGAGAAACACCTCATCTCGCACAGGTTCCGGCGGCTGGAAGGTTTGTTGCTAAAAGAGAAGAAAGATATGTGCATTTCAAGTCACCACGCGTCTCTCGTACCGTTCGCTCGCTCCATCTCACTGTTCTCACGTTTCCACGTATGCATCTGCTTTAGTCCATATTGTAACAGAGCCTCCACAAACCATCATGTTTTTCTAATATATTTATTGTTACTATATTATGTAATTTATTTTATATCTTTAATTTAATGTGTATTTTATAAGTATCTTTAATTTAATGTGTATTTTATATCTTTAATTTAATGTGTATTTTATATCTTTAATTTAATTTATTTAACTTCTGAAATGTTAATGAGAATAAACATTATTTAAACCAAAATGAAAAGGGGTTCGAACATTTTTGTATCGGAGCTGGCATAGCGAACCGTCGCGTCGCCACGTTGATTTTTTTTCAAAGTGGCGGCGCAAACTAGTATATTTGGGTATAAGACATCTTAACAAACTAAAAA
Organism: Protodeltote pygarga; assembly: GCA_936450705.2. NCBI lineage: Eukaryota > Metazoa > Arthropoda > Insecta > Lepidoptera > Noctuidae > Protodeltote > Protodeltote pygarga. The sequence continues at coordinate 233,031 of OW388264.2, read as the reverse complement.
TGTTAGCATCATGCATGATGTCTTCAAGTGTCACGTTTCTAAGATATTTGAAGTTAAAGATCGTCATATTATGAAAACAATGGCAATCATGCAAAATGAACTATTTACCTACGTGTTTATATGCCTTAGATCGGATTCAAATGATTTACCTATAAGCAATTAATATATTGGAAATTGGTACGCCTAGGAGCGCGAGAACACAACTTTAATTAATTTATCAAAACACTGAAAGTTGGTAACACACACTGATTGTAGACATTCGTCTGTAGGCACTGAGGTATGTTGGACGAGAAGATGTTGTGTAGTTTCCCGAACGCTGCCCAGCCGAGTTGGATTCGACGATTGTCCTCCATCTCGAAACTGGACCTACCCAACTGGATCACTTGTCCCAGGTAGACATATTTGTCAACAGTTTCGAGAGTAGCGCACCCAACTGATACTGGGTAGGGCGCAACATGGACGTTCGACATTCGTTTTGTCCCGGTTCATCCGTTCATCTTACTTTTTATATTTCTTACTTTGAAATAACGGGTCTCTTAAACAAATTTTCACCCCCTTTTTACCCCTTAAGGGAAGAACTTTTTTAAAAACTGAAAGATGTTAGTAGGTAGCTACTTCTTACCTTTTAACCCTAAATACTAAGTTTCAAGTCTATAACTTCAAAAATAATGCATTTCCCACACTAATTTCACCCCCCACACTAATTTCACCCCCCACCTATTTTTACCCTTTAGAGAATATTAAAAAATATATGAAGCACAGTCATTTTTAACCGACTATTTTTGTACATTTAACAAAACAAATGACTGATTTTCATATAACGTAAACGCACCTAATAACGACCCGTTAAAATCCGCGCTCATTACCGACCTATTCAGAAAACTATCATTTTTATGTTAAGTATTAAAGCTACACAATTGGTTGCTTTAAAAAAAATGTAGAAGTATTTGTATTGCAAATGTTCATCTCTTGTTTGTGTGCGTAACTCGACGATTTAAGTAATAATTGGTAAGTTCGTCCGTGGACGCCGACTTTAGTGCATTTTCCATAGTGTGGCATTCCCGATGGCGTAAGTATTCTTGTTTCTTTTTTAGCAGAAGATTATATCGTCAAGCATTTTAATGTCACTTCTAGTTCTTTTGATGCATTTTTGATACTTGCAGGAACACAAGTAATGATTCATTTTAATGAGATACTATTTTATTTTGCTTAAAATTCAATATTAAAAATAGGCGGTAATAGGAACAAAAATTACAATTTTATTCCTATTACCGACCCATGTCGCTGATAAGTACTTGTCGTATATTTTGTGTGCCATGATTTTTGTTAAAATGCATAAATTAATAGGCAGGAGGCAATACTAACTCAGTTTCTTAGTATGTTAACTTATATTTGAGCTATTAACGCCATATATTCAAGAGCTTTAGTAGCCGTATACACTAACTTTGTTCTTATGTAAATATTTTGATGATTAAAGGAGGTATAATTTTTAAATAGTGTATTTTGATAGTTGAAATATCATTATTATTAAATATTTTTAGCAACCGCACCTCTTAAAATCATACATGTACAAAAATCACATGTATTTACACAATTCATACACATTCCCTTGGGTCGGTAATAGGTTATACGATTTCCTTTAAGAAAACCTATTACCGATCTACTTGTACATTTACGACATGTTTTTTTATTTGGTATTTATTATACATATATTCAAGTTATTTAATAGACATTATAGTATTCCATAATAAACATACAGATTTAACATAAGCTTTATTATATTATAGTAATACTTAGCTAACATTTATATGTGGAAGTCATATGGTAATTTTAATTACTATTTGCTATCCGTTTATAGTATATCCTAGACCTAGTAAATAAATTTTGTTTCAGAAACATAAATCGTTTAAAACGTAAACAATATACAGTTAATCAACTTGACGCTGCACTGATGGCTATCACTAATGGAGCAAGTATCTATGAAACCTCTTTGTCAATCTTAATCCAAGATTTTATTTTTGATTTGACATGACTACTAAACTTAAGAGGCGGTTTACAGTCAAATGCCTTTTCTACTGTTTTAATAGACCACATTTTGTATTTTTTATTCTATTTACGAGTTAATTTCAATATAGTTCAATTAGCGGCGCTAGTAGACGGTGAACCGCCTCATAAATGTTATTGTAATTTTATATGACTATGTTAAATTTTTACTAAGATTCTATAATGCCATTTACTCTTGTATAATACCAAATTACCATTGGTTATATTATTATAGTAGTTATAATAATCAATGCTGGCCTTTGGTAATTTGTTATACATAATTCGTATAAATATGATATTTTTTATTGATTTAACGCTGTTAAGAATATACTATTATAAGAATACATATAATTGTTCAGTGTGGATAGCATTCTGTACTGTGTTGGAGCATTTATATAAACAGTTTAATATACACAAGCATTTTTATTTAACTTTAACGGTTCCATTTATTTAGTGGTCGGTATTAGGTGTCACATAAACGGTATTAGGCAAACACCCGATATATTGAGTCGGTAATAGGGACATGACCCTTTTTCCTTTTATTTAATTTTTACTTTTTTAAGTAACTCTTTGATTATTGTTCTCATACATAACTAAAAAAATTGATTATTTCAGTACTTGAAAAAAAATTTTTATTGAAGTCACATATTAAGAATGTGCTTATTTTTTGGATATCAATCTGAACTACGCTTAAACTGGCGGTAATGGGTGCGTTTACGTTAACTTATTTACTTACCACCTTTGGAGGAGCGTTTCCAAAAATCCTTCCTTAGTAGGTAGGTACCTAGATGCCTAAGTTTAAAATTACTAGTTTGTGGGATCAACGGTTTAGAGTCTAAACCGAACTAGTATTCTTAATAGTCTAAACTTTAGACTGTGTGAGGATAATAATTATGTCAGCTTCTTAAAAATTACGGGTAATTATTATAAACACGCCACGAAAACTTGTCACGTTAACACACAAATAGACACAACGCAAAAAAATATAATTTTAATATTTCCTAGAATGTTACCGACCGAATGTGAAGCCTCGCCCTTACAATGGCATAACGACAACACTGGCGACAGTCTGTCTAGCGTGGCTATCGACAGAGACAGACATAGACGCCAGTGGCACGAGAGACAAGCACAGCAAACACAGCAACAGAGGTCTGCCGTCTCTCTTGAACTAGGCCATTGTAACATGAAAGAAAGAGATGCAGATAGTCTCCAATGAGTGCCCTTCGAACAGCGACTGTTTACATTGTAATTATTTTGCAATTTGTGAGTGGATATAGTTACATCATTATTATTTACTAATTATTTTCGAGATTTCAATAAGTCATCTAAAACTTTGGACACTAGACCAACCAACCGACCGATCAGAATAGCGGACCGTTTAGGTAAGTAGGTAGGTACCTACCTAGTAGGTAATTGTTTTGTATGTCTGGTATAACTGCTATATTTAAGTTCACTGACTAACTATTCAACCTTCAAATGGTTAAATTCATAAATTGGTTCAGCCATTCCGACGGTTAATGAATAAAGATAGTAATGTTTCAATAATTAATATTATTATATTTTATTAAGAAAACAAATATACTTTTATGAATTCTTCGTTTTTTTTTTCGTAACGGTGGTGGTGTTCTGTTTATGGAAGTCTAGTTTCGCTTCGTTGGATACTTCGTTCCTTACAATTTTGCTATTTTATTAAATCTCCCATCATCATAATTTATATAAACTCCTGTTTTTTTTTATATTTTTGGATTGTGATCGTGAGTCAAGTTAGCGCAACTTTGAAATTTCTAATAGGTACTGAAATAAAAAAGAATAATAGGAAAGTATCCCTCCGTCGCGACTCGCGTTTTTAAGCATGTCAGAACATTTAAACACGAGTACCTAGGTATTTATTGCGCAGCACCACACGATGTCACCCACAGTGCGCCAGCGCCACACAGCCCACAAGCCACAGAGAAGCTAACTTCACTGTGAGACCAACATGCAACATCCGTGGCGAGGGCGACTCGAGTTCTGACTACTGTGCGCGTGGCATTTGTTATTTTGTTGCGTACTTTATACTTTATCTATACATATAATAAAATCGTAACGAAGTAAAAACTGTACATTGAAAATTTTTGGAAAAAAGTAAATGCTACGTGTTCGGGGAACGATACTGAAGCCGAATATGAAGAAAAAAAAAACTTTGTCTGTCTGTTTGTATGTAAAGGGTTGGCGTGAAAACTACTGGGCAGATTTAGTTGAAATTCGGCAAATATACTTTTTAAATTCTTGGTCAACTTATAGGGTATAAATTATCACGTTTATAATTATGGGGGATGAGCAGCATTGTAGTAAGCAGCGTATTTCTAGAATTTGCTCCAGAATTGTAATTGTTGTTGAGAAAAATGTTATTAAATTGCAATTTACAAAATATTATCACGCTATATCCACAAGGAGCTAAACATTACATAACATAACATAATAATATCTTTTAGGAACGATTATTTTGACTATATGTCAACAGACTTCATAGCCTTCCGGTCGGGCGTACGCCTAGGAAGTGTAAGGCTTTGGGTTCGATCCTCAGTTCCGCAAACTTTTTGTGGATTCTTTAGTATTTTTTTTTATCATTGAAATTATGTATTTTTGTGGTATTTCATTCTTAATGACTTTTATTACTTACCGGCTGGAACCCGAAGGAAACATGTTTTTTAATATTTCTTCAACTTATACGTTACCACTTTAATTTGAAACATTTACCATATTATAATTATATTATTTAAAACATAGTGTTCTAGATGGCGTTAAGTCTATTTAGATCAGCGAAATTCTTTTTTAAATATTTCAATTTCAACCCCGAAGGAAACAACGCGCATCGTGTGGAATTATACTTTTAAAAATTTCAGCTTATAAAAAATACCGCTTTAATTTGAAGCATTAAAATTATTATTATTTAAAACATAATGTTTCCTTTTTCTTAACTAGATGGCGTTAAGTCTATTTAGATCAGCGAAATTCTTTTTTAAATATTTCAATTTGAACCCCGAAGGAAACAACGCGCATCGTGTGGAATTATACTTTTAAAAATTTTAGCTTAAAAAAAATACCGCTTTAATTTGAAGCGTTAAAATTATTATTATTTAAAACATAATGTTTCCTTTTTCTTAACTAGATTGCGTTAGGAGTCAATTTAGATCTGAGAAAAAATGATTTTTTTGGATACTCCTGATGGAACAGGATAAATATTTATAACCAGTGGCATCCTTGCAGTGATCAGTAGGCAGGGCAAAATTACAATTGCAGTAGCGTCTTCGGGGATTACTGCCACGTTGTTTTCTGGTGACAAAACAGCGCACACCATGTTTAGGATTCCCATCAATTTACAGAGCAACGAAACACTTGTTTGTGATGTGTCACGGAACAGTGACAAGGCAGGCACTTGCTCAGGAATTGTTCTTTGATCGTATGATGGGATGAATGTATAATGGCAAACAGAAAAGCAGTTGATGTGGTACACAGAACTCTACAAGACATCCGTAGGAACCAACACATAATGGGTGGTGTCACAGTTATGTTCAGCGGCAATTTCCGCTGAACGCTGCCTGTGGTGACGCGAGGAACTGGGGCTGATGAGGTGAATGGTTTGTTAAAACGATTATTTTTATGATCCCGTATTCATAGGTTGAGCTTGACAATAATTATAGGTGGCTGAATAGGAATCCACATGCTCAAGAATTCTCCAACTTAAAACGCCCAAAAATAATCAAGCTGCATCAATCAACGAATGCATTCTTTTAAAAATGGAAGGGAATGAAGTGTTTTACACATTTATTAGGTAACACTGTTGTCAATCAAGATGACGCCACTCATTATCCTGTAAAATTTCTCAATTCCCTCACTGCAAGTGGACTTCCGACGGACGTCATCAAGTTGAAGGTCGGTGTCCCGATTATGCTTCTTCGTAACTTAACGCCTTCAAAATTCTGTAAAGGGACCAAGGGCTTAATGTAATTTATCTGCAGAGAAACATCATCATTGGGTTTCGGTATTGGCGAGCCAGTGTTTAATAATAATAATACCGCGTACCACTAATTCTCCCCAATATTATCCCTTTCAATTTAAGCGAGTGTAGTTTCCTGTGGACGTTTGTTTCGCCATGATAATCAATAAGTCACAGAGGTAGACACAGAAGTCTGCGGGTATCGACATCAGGACCAGCTTCTCCTCACATAGACTGTATGTCGTTTGCTCTCGGGTCACCAGTCCTGATTCTCTGTACATTTCAGCTACCGAGAGCAAAACTACAAACAAAGTAATCTGTATCTTTTTCTAAATATCCTGGAAACTGAAACCTTTGTTCTTTTACATAGGTTTTTCACTTTATTTGGTCAGACATTATGCAATAAAATATGCGAAGCGCACTCTTAACTTTTTCTTTTGCCCTATAAATTAGTTAGACTTAAATGTAAAACTAATCTTTGTTAGAATAATTGCTCTTAAATGTGCATAAAGATATATTTTAAAGAATACCTCATAATATTACAAATTTACCATAACAAAAATGTAGGTAAGTTCTGTATATCTAGCTGACAGAGAAATGTTTCTACATAATGTAGTAAGTAAATTCTTAAATGAAAGCTTAATAATGAAAGGAAAAATTAATATATTTGATTAATTATAATTATAGGGAGTAACGAGTTAATGTAATGGCAATATATAATGTTTTCAATAATAAATATTTTGGATAATTTAAATGTTTATGCACATGTTTTGCTTATTAAATGAAAATAAGAAACTCGCAAAAACAACTGACTTGGGCGGGACTTGAACTGTCATATCATATCATTACTAATCTGCACTAATAAAAGTTTGTGAAGATGTTTGTTACCTAACCACTTTGGATTTGAATAAAACTCGGTAAACATAAAAACCATATATCCTGGATTAACAAAAAATATAAATTTTATCCTGGTCCGACATCCACGCGGGCGAAGCTGCGGGCAAAAGCTAGTTATTCATAAAAATTACAAAGTTATACAATATATCATAAATTTACAGTTAAAAAGCATAATACATGTTCCCGAACTAGGTAATCCTGTGTTTCGGGTGAAAAGGGCTGTCATATTCCTTCGTGACCGTGATCGCGTGACCTTCAATACAACGAGGCGTGAGAGCCTAGTGGTATAACCCAGTATAACCATTGACTGGTAAGACAGAAGTCTCAGGTTCGAAACCAAGGCGCAGTTCGTAAGTTATGTGCGTACTTAATACAAATTAATTATCACTTACTCCGAGCCTCGGAAAACACGTTAGGCTATTTTCCATGCGCCTGATCTCTCTCCGGTCGTGTCGGATTGCCATACAATCGGATCGGAGTGAGGATATAGAGAGTGCAACTGAGTTTACGCACACACTTGTGCACTATAATATTAATATCTCCTGCGTAGTTGACTAACCTCCGTTGAGACTGGCCGCTGCAGCTGTGGCCGAAATGGGTTAGAGGCAAATCGTCCCAATTCAAAACTGGGATCAGGGACCAACTCCACCTTTTCTAGGTAATTTGATAACGGTCAACTGGGCCCACGTTAGTTTAGATACTGGGACGATTGCATTAGACAGGTTAGAAATAATGGAGTAACCTAGGCATGTTACGTTATACAAGCTAATTAAGTTTAATTAAGGTGTTAGTTTTACATAAATATAATTATAGTGAGGCCCGGTACCACCGCTTACTGGTAAAAAGTGTCTTATAGTATTCGGATAGATAATTTCAAATTCTGTTCTCCTTTCCGAAGACTAGTGAAACGTAGGTACCTACCTAATAGTCTGTTCCGGAGCTGGTCTCTTAAGAGGACCTGGGACCTCCCTTCATGCGCTGATGGTGATCACCGGGGTGGTTTTAGTGAGGTAAGAATCCCACACTACCCGGTTTCTTCCCCGGAGGCAGGGTGTCTTTTGAAGGTTTCCCCCCGAAAAAAAAGAAAAAAAAAGGTACCTAATAGTCTAAATATGATCCGTTAATGCATTGACTGGCTACTGGTCTATCAAGTTAGAAGTTTAAGGTTTATTTGCGTAGGTTCGTTAATGATCACCTGTCTCGTGCCTCGGAGAGCACGAGTTTCAGACGCGTGTGATGGAACAGGAGAGCACTAGAGCACTAGAGGTTGCCTCTAGCTTTGCTTATAACATAGCTTGAACTCGATCCCAAACATTTCGTAGGCAGTCGTAGGTCACTCGTAGCGGGTCTACGATCGTAGTAGCGGGTCGGCTTCTAATCTAACTGGATGCAGCTAATTACCTATCAGTTTTCTATGGAACGACTGTCTCTACTTTACTTTACTACTTTTAAATGGTTTTTCGAAATGACAAGGTTCTAAAAACGTTGTGTGAGTGAGTGAGAGTGACAAATGTTGTACCTAATAAGAGTTGTTAATAAATTATTAGCATGTAACAGGCTATATGCTATATCTATTATGGAAATAATACGAGACTTGTTTAACGTGAGTTGTGATAACCCTAAATCTATTTGTTTACCTGCATTCGCTATCGAATTTGGCGCAAGTATAGGTAGGTACCTACTTAGTAAAATAAATTATACTTGTGTGGCGCGCGCGATTTGCGGTCGGTTGCGAGTTCGCGTCGACTCATTATCTCAAAGCAAAGCATACAGAGCACTCGGCGGCACGCACACACTCTCACTGGCTTCGTGTAGCACGCGCGCACACACACAGCGGCTATAAGCCGGCTACAAACCTCCGCAGTTGGGCAGCTGCCGCGCCGCGCCGCTGACGGCTCGCGATCACCGTGACGTCACATTCTGTCCCTCTTTTTCTAGTTTTGAACTAAAAACATTATTTAAATGTAATTATTAAAGAAGTTAAAGTGCTACATTGGAATTTCTAAGCGATTGGCGAACTATCTTTGTTTCGCTGGCTAACACGTGATCGTGATCGTGCGCGAGCGAGACCAGCATAAACAATACGATGAAGGACAAACAGAAGAACTACTGCGGAGTGTTGAACTGTTTAAACAATTCAACTAACAGCCCCGGCCTGTCATATTTCAGAATACCAAAAGATTCTCAAAGGTAATACCTATTTATGTCATACGCATGTCTGTATTTCGAGGTATACCTACCTACCTACCATTGGGTTGAGTTTTAAGCCATTGTAAATTGACCCATGACCACAGATATGAACATTTTAAATTGTAAATCAGATTCATACAGCTTTAGTTCATATTAAAATATAGGGTAGGTTAACCTAAGACTAATATTATTCAATGGTAGGTAGGTACCTACCTACTTTTATTTTTAAATTATTTAGCGAGCATTTAAGTTTAGGTAGGTAGGTACTTACTTGTCGTTTGCAATGTAAGCAGATTCATTTATTTGATTCTAATTTACTGTGGACCATGACTCCATTGCATCAGTATAATGTAGGTACCTACCTACTAATCTATTTCAATTTCTAAAAAGCTAAACAATAACACGTTGTCATTGAATTATAACTACATTGAATTATAACAAATGCAAAAAGCATTCGTCTGATTAAGGATACTGGGATTCTAAGTATAAGTAATAAAATAGACCTTACAGATACGTACAATTTATTATAAAAATACTAACAAACTAGCAGAGTTATTAATTGCGATTACGTTTCGCCGACCGACGACGCCCGACTAATGCCGACTACTGCCGACGACGCGCCGAGGCTCCGAGCGGCGCGGCGGGCAAGTCGATGTAATATTTTGATAATAATTTATAGACATGTTCCGTCGCGTCCGCGTCGTTGTCGTCAGTCATTAATGACTCATTAGATCATGCCACTACCACAGAATAAGCATTAATACTAATTCGGTTATTCTGTGCCACTAGTGCACTGATAAAGCCAGCACAGCCTCGCACATCGAGGTCTCCCTGCGTGATAAGTACCGCTATACCGTAGTGGTGTGGCTACAGATACCTATTTATTAAAAAGATATCTGTGTGGCCATTAAATGTCGCAGGGTTGAATCTAGTATAGTAGTCAACACCACTGACTTTTCGAATTCCTTATGTGCGAATTTAAAATTAATTATCATTATTTTGTAAACGGTGAAAGAAAACATCGCGAGGTAACCAGCACAACTGTCGAAAAGCCGCGTCAGTTAAAAGGAATTTCAATGTTTATGTTGAAAACATGCAAAGTGCACCCTATTCATTAATAAACATGAATATAATAATACTTATAATTAGGTAGGTAATATCTAAATGCACAGGAGTAAGTGAAATATGTAATATAAAATCTGCGACAATCTCGTCTTCCCAATGGCCTAGACAAGATTTTATCTTTTAATTTGGCCTGGGTTTCATTCCTGAGATTTACATTACAATAATGTTTTATTACCCCTAAGTCGTTGTAAATAGTTGTAAATAAAACCCTACACAATGATGGAATTAATATCTGCAGATTGGTAGGCTTCCACTAAAGTGGGTGGGCGTTAGGAATAGGTAATACTCGATTCTAAGACTAGGCTAGGCTCATCTAATTCAGTGACTTTCGTAATTTGGTAGTATTAACATTGAGATTGAGACCTACTATAAATTTCTGTAAATGGAATTCAGGTAGTAGAAAAGTATATGATAACAAATTAAGAGGGTCACGGAATTAGATGAGTTATCTATACTACTTTACTAAATGTCTTATTCATATAATTAAATACCTTATACTATGCTTTTATTTCAGAGCTGCAGTATGGTTGGAAAAAATACACAAAGTCAAAAACAATACGAAGAAGATTTTGGTGTGTGAGGTCCACTTCGAAAAGCGCTTTGTGAACGAGAACGATACCAGAAAGCGTCTGGTAGGGCATGCCGTACCCACGTTATTATTACCAGAGAAAGTAGACCTGGAGTGCACGCCAGACCTCGAAGATGACTGCTCTGATGACGACTTTGACGAAAGTGACAACACTCCAATAGTTAGAGCACCCAAACGTAAAAAAACTGTAAAAAAGAAAACTACGGAAGACCAAGACCGAAGCCATGAAGAAACTATTACGAAACGACAAAAGCCTAATGATGAAGACGATCTTGTAGAAATTCTGTACCTACACAATAGACTAAGAGAACGATCAAATAAAGAAAAATATACTGATGAATTCAAATTCTACGCGTTGAAACTATATTTTAAAAATCCGGCAACATACAAAGTAATGCAATCTCTTTTGAATTTACCTTCTATTTCAACGCTGTACAGATTATTCATACCTTCAACAGCCGAGGTGTACGAAAATTTAATGATAGCTTTAAAGATCAAAGTTGAGATGATGTCTGATATACAGAAAGAATGCGCTGTGTGTATCGGCTCTATAGAGTTGAAACCAAGTCTTCAATACAACAGCAAAGCAGATGAACTAATTGGTTTACACGATGTTGATGGCGTACAAGGACTTAATACAGCCAACACAGCTCTTGTCATTATGGTACGCGGACTAATCGTTGATTGGAAACAAGCAGTTGCAGTTGCATTTATATCACGTCAGCATGACAACGAAGACGTCAGAATGTATATTATCAAAACAATAGAAAAACTGTTCGATATAGGGCTCAACGTGCGTGTGTTTATATCTGATCCTAAGTCAGATATTGACGGTATAACCAAAGAGAGGAAAATAAATGTTAATAATCCATTTTTCTTGGTGGACGGCAAGAAAGTTTATTACATGTATGAGCCTCGATATTTATTTTCAGAAATTCTTGATAACTTAATGACATATGACATTCATTTTAAAGGTTCGGTCGCTAAATGGAAACACATCGTAGATTGTTATGATTATGATTGTAAAAAAGCTTTAAGACTGGCCCCAAATCTAACTGCGCAAGTTATAAACGGCGATCACAAGAAAAATAAAGAAAGAATAAAGTCAGCTGCTGAAGTGTTCAATATGACAACAGCTAATGCGATCTCGGCGTATGCAGACTTTAAAGTGATTGAGCCGTCTTCCAAATTAACAGTAGAGTTCATTGTCATGATGAATAACATGTTCAAAATACTTACATACGAGGAACAAAATTCCTCTGGGCATACAAATATCAAATTCCTGAAAGAAATTATGTCTTCATTGGGTAGCCTGCGTTTTACTTACTCAGAGAAAGAGGAGTTTGTTCCATATAATGCCCAATTCATAAAGAGAATGGAAATTATATTAAGCGGTTTTGTATCACTAAATGAAGATCTGAAACAAAGTTTTATCTATCCCGTCATAAAAGGACTAAACCGAGACTGTCTTCAAACGTTTTTTGATAAAGTTCGGAATAACTACCGCCCACTACCCACGTGTGAACAAGTCTTATCATCTTTGACTAAATTACCCATATTCAATGTATTTCAGTTTACTAAGAAGCAAAGCTCAGACAATTTACATTCTTTCCTGACCGAATTAAAAAAATTCAGTGACGTCGAAATGTATTGCGATAGCGCACCTAAAGTTGACACGGAGTTCACGGACATCGACCTCAATGTATTGGAGCTGCCTCGAGAGAACGCTTTGCAGTACCTGGCTGCATATTTACTGTATGAAGGCTACCAGCAGCACATTGATTGTGAAGCGATGAAAGCTTACGTGTTCGAAAATAGCGATACTACTGATACTGATAACACTGTAATTCTACCAATAAAGACAAAAGATACAAAAAATATCAAACCAGAATATGGTAATGCTATTATAGTAGTAGTTCCTCCATGCTTTCGTGAATTCATAGAATCCTTGGAACTGATATTGAAGCTTTACTTCGAGACAGAGTTCCAACGCCATCCAGTGACGGGCCTGCGTCAGCATCTACTGCAAGATAAAATAACCTTCTCAATGCCCTGCACTTGTTTCCCTTTAGACTTTATAAAAGGACTGTACATAAAATACAGGTTTCATGTAATTTTCAAATACAACAAACTGAATATAGACACGGAAACGAATTCCGATCGCAGAACATCCTTTGTGGTAAACGACCTGTGAACAAAAATTACAATTTTAATTAAATTATCCTAGTTTTCTTACCTGCCAGAGTAGGTACCCAAACACCTTAGATGTTATTAGAGGCGCATTGAATGATGAATGCCGCTAGTTTGGTACTACACATCTACCTGACATTGTAAATGTACAAAAGATACTCAAAAGATACTTATTACTTTACTTACTTATGTCCGATCAAATAAATATATATGTAGGTTACCTATTTATTAAATATGAATAAAAGTTGAAGTTATAAATAGGTAGGTACTTACTTTTTACGTTTTTGAGAACATGTCAATATGAGGAAACTGTCGTAAACCATGATATCTAGGTGTATTTGAGAATGTCATTTCAGATAGTCCAGGTTTCTAAGAAAGCAATAATATGTTTCTTTGCACAATACCTACTCGTATTATACACTACAATAATTTTCTTGGAACTCTCACAATAAGTGCCAACATGTATAAAATTATAATTTATTGTTCAGTGTCCGGTTTGGAACTCGGAACGCATTAGACGAGGCCGCTAGCTTGCCTTGCCTGTGTCACCGTGTCCAATCAGTTTCTTAGAGGAAACAGTAATAGTTATTAAAGTTTTGAAACAATTTTTATCATTCATTCTTATCTCAAATTCTTTCACCACCCCAAGACTACTGGGACCTGGGTGGTTTTAGTGGTGTCCCTTTGTTTTGCAGACAGAAATAATAGAATTTCGTTTCGAATATTACCTATTGTCTTAACGGATATTTACTTGAATGAAACATTGTTTCACAGAAATACAGTTCAATGAATTTTTTATCACATTTTTATTTAACCAACTTATAAATTCGTCAAACATTGAGAAATGAGACACAAAGGGTAATCAATTGTTATGCGACATCCATAGATATTTGTGATAATTAAAAGGTACCTACCTACCATACCATACCTACTTACAATATAATTAATTTTTGACGAATATTATTTGTTCGGTGTATTTTTTCATAGTATTTTATGTCAACAAAAATGAAAAATAACAGGTAGGTTTATGATAAAAAAAATGTGAAACGAAATTCAATGAAACAAGGTATTGCTCTATACCTACATATACTCGTAGGTAGGTTACGTAGGTACCTAGACCTACAATAAGGTTTTAATATGGTATCATTATAAGTACCTACTTCTGCATAAATTTCAAAGTCGAAGTATAATTCAATGTACCTAATCGGCATGCTTGGGGCATACATAGCGGCAGAGGCAGAGCACCGCGTGCCGGGGCACCGGCCGGCCAATCGCGACGGCTCACAACATCGCACGGAATGGCATCGACGCGCTCCGCGTCGCGCCGCGCGTGTGGCGGCGCCCGGCGCGGCGTACCGCGTGTCCCGTGATCCTGTGATTCCGTCCCAATCCCAACTGGCCGAGTCGGCCGACACTCACACATCACTCGACACTCGCAGGCAACACCAACGACAGGTACTGGGGTAGGTAGAGCTACAGACAAAGAATAACTGCCTACGGTATTGCCTTTGAGAGAGGGTCGTTCTTTAGTTATTCATTTATTTTTTTATAAACATTAGGACTTTCCACAGAACAAATAAAAGATAGAATCTAATTAATTAGGTAGGTAAACATTTCGGAATTGTTTAATTAATAATTGACTTAATAAAGAAGTAACCTACTTATTTCTTACCAACTTATCTTTGACTAGTAACAACTTCAATGTCTACCACCTACCTACTAGGTATACATGTAGTAGGTAGACAAGAAATGGTGGTCAGAATTTAAAAAAATGAAGAAATTCGTTACATTGACATACCTACACACCTAGTATAGATAGATAGTAACTTATTCTGCTGCAAAAATATACAATACCTACCTAGTACGTAAGTATATATTTTTACCTACTTACAACATTACCTACATAACCGAGGTAACCTCTATCTCGCACAGCATTAACATTTACCTATTTACCTACCTACTTATTTGTATTAAGTAGGTAGGTAGGTACCTACACTGCTTTGATAGAGATTAATTTAGATCTTATGGGTCCTATAGGTAGGTAGGTTCTCACCTACTTATACCTACCTACGTGGGTAGGTACTTAAGTAAGTAAAAAAAACCTAGTTATACAAATACAAAGTAAATATATAATAATATACCTAATAATCTACTATCTACTTAACTATCAATTATTATGAGTAGGTAGGTATGAATTAAATTTACAACAAATAAGCATAGGTAATATTTCTAATAAATAAGTAGGAAAGTACCTACTTATGTTTTTTGCCTCTGTAGTTACCTACCTATCTGCTTTTATCGCATTTGATACGAGGTCGCGCTGAACTATGAAATAGCCACGCGCACACCGAGCGCGATGGATGAGCGATACCTACGCCAGTCTAACTTGGACGGAGCGGCAACGTCGCGTATCGCTTTCTCTCTCTCAGTATAGCTTCGGCGTCGCTTTGGGAGGCCGCGTTTATCGCTCAGTGAGATGAACTCGAGAAACTATAGGGAGCGTTTGATTGACGAAGTGAAGAAATATCCGGTGTTGTACGACACGCAGCATGAGAACCACAGGGACATCGACGTGCGCGACCGCTGCTGGCTGGAGATATCCGAACGACTCGGCGCTAACAGTACGTACATGCCTAATACATTATTAGGTATTATGTTTATTAAATCACTACCTATACCTACCTAATAGGTATGCGTTGCGTTGTGAACTTGTGATTTAGTAGTTGTCGTTGTTGCGTTGCATTGTAGGTACCTATCTACCTATTGTGATTTGTATGTAAGTCGGGTCACGAGTACGACACGACACGACACGACACGACGCCAGTGTCTCTTCGAACCAGTTTGAATGTAATTAGCTACTATTGTAATTTATTAAATTGCCATTTTGCTAAATACCTAAGTAGGTAGGTACCTACTCAATATTCATACCTATGTAGTACCTATATGCTCTAAAAGTGATAAATTTATGATGCTAACTTAGTAGGTATTTATAAATAGGTATCTTACTTACAAGTTACTTATGGCGATGGCGGTGTGGTGGAGAATGGGTTTAATAATTATCCTAGTTTATGTTAGTAAACTAGCTGTTGCCTGCGACTTCGTTCGTGTAATTTAATGATAGACGTATGTACCTAACCTAGGTACTTATACCGTTTATCCTACCCGTTTTCATAAAAGTGGTATGTAGGTGGTAGGTACCTACCTACTCCCGACTCCCCGTTTATCTCGTAGGTACCTAGTAGGTAGGTAGGTACCTACTGCCACACACAGGGATCACTTAGGTATTTATTAGATTTAGATTGTGTTTTGTGCTGGCCCAAGGTAATAAGTACCTTGGGCCAGCACAAAACACAATCTATAAGTCAAATCATATAAGTAGGTACCTACTTATCCTATACAATAATTTTAGGCTAGTGCAGCTTTTTGGAAGCAGGATAGGTTTATATTTATTTTGATGCTGGCTGAAATCATACCTATAAAATCAATTTTAATCCCTAATTTTAAAGGTTTTTTTTGCTTGGAACCCCAAATAGGTATGTTTGAAGTATAAAGTAGCCTAGGTACATTAGGCCAGTCGGCTACCTGCTAATGAAAAACAGGTGGGTACTTACCTAGTAGTGCACCTAGCTTGTACTTAGGTATTTTGCCGCTCCCAAATTCCTCAAAAAAATCCTGAATACATACAAAGATATTTAGGTATAACCCCATCGCCAGCCTTTGGTGACGGGCTAGGTACTTACTCATAAAGAGTTTTCCAAACGACAAAAAAAACTGCTAAACTGAAGCTAAGGTTTGTGTTCGTTTTGAAGGCGAGGTGTTGAAGCGCGAGTGGAAGATCCTGCGCGACTCCATGCGACAAGCGCTGAAGAGGAGCAAGACCGGAGCCACCACCAAGTCGGGGCTGCCGTGCAAAAAATGGCGGTTTCAGAGCCGCATGGCCTTCGTACTGCCTTACATGACCATCAGACGGTAATCTTATCATCAGTATGGTACCTACCTACCTAGATGCTGGTTAACATATTTTAAGATTGGTATTCAGTCGACAAAAAGGTACTTACTTAAAAGACTTATCGAACAACAAAGTAAGTATTCTTATAGTCTTTAAATAAGAAAGAAGCATACAGTCGTCAATTAGCCATGCGTAGGCAAGGACAAGATATAATAAATGGTCGCTTAACATGGGAGTGGCTTCACTGGCGACTGATCGTAACCAGTTCAGCGGCAGATTCAAAGTTAGCCTCTAACTAAGAAAATAGACTTAGCCTAGTGAGCAATGAGTGATAGCCTACTGCCAAGTCAAAGGTCGTGGAATCGAAATCCAGGCACGCACCTCTGACTTTTCGGAGTTACGTGCGTTTTAGAACTTAATTACCTATCACTTGCTAAAACGGTGAGGAATAACATCGTGAGGAAACCAGCACAACTAAGAGATTTTTGTACGGTATGTAAAGTCATGGCAGAGGTCTGCGGGTGGTTTAAAGATACCAGGTTTTTCCTCAACCACACGATAAAGAATTTTTCAAAGTAAACAACTCATTTCTCGGAGCTTATTCCGAGCATGAGAAGATATTGTTTTGGTGTTTGGAAGGATCATTTCGAGGTTGTTACTGCAGCGAAAAGATTGTGGTATAGGACTATCCAAGGGGGGTTATATCTAAGTCCTTGGTTCGATTGTGCTAGACTTCCCACAGACATTTTAGTATCTGCTTTCAGGACTAGATCTGACCATGTTCCTTCCAATAAATTTCTTCATTTAGTAGTATTAGAACAATCTCCTTTTTGTAATTTGTTTAATTCCGAGATTGATGATATTTATCATATTATAATTGAGTGTCAATTGTAGGTATTTAACACATAGGTTTTGATATTTACAATTTTAAAATTAATTATGTTTTTTGAGTCAGCCACTTTCTATCCAATCTGTAGCTATTTATAAAAAAAATATAAAATCTGTTTTTTTCTAATCTTTAATATTGATGAAGTAAGAATTTGTATTGTGAGGATTTTTTTGTGAGTGTTCCTATGAGGCTGGCATATCCACCTTGTGGACAAAAGCCTCAATAATAGATTGAAAAAAAAAACATCTCATTACAACTTTTTTCTAAATTTGATGTATATTTACTGATTTTTATTATTTGTTTCTGTTGTAGTCTCATAATAGTTAATCGCAAAGTTGTTAAAAGACGGGAATCTCCTCCTAATACAAGTATTGTTTGCTTAGAATCTTCAATCACTGATAGCCGTACAGCAGAGCTTGTTTATAAAATACTATACATAAACACAATACATAACAATGGAGTCATACCGATGGAAGGAGAGGAAGAGGTAGGCCAAGACAAAATTATGTGGCGCAGATAAAAGAAAATAAAAAAGTAAAGGTTTTTTTAAAATCTTTATTTATGTTTAGGGGCTTTTATATCCGATAGATATGTCAACCCCATCGTACCTTATTACAGAATTAACTCTAACTAATACAACAAAATTAATTATAATTAATTCTTAATTTAAGAATCACGAATCACTACTGAACGATCATTAGTAATTCATTACCAAACGACATAGTTTTTTAGCTGCCTCTGATCTCGGCTTTGATAAGACGCTTTGAATTAAACCTATATCCAACTTATTTAGTTTTAATTCGTTCAGAACCGAGTCGCGTTCATTCTTATTTCGGACACATTCCATCAGCAAATGTTGGACGTCTTCAATTTTATTGCAAACGACACAGTTAGGCGAGTCAGCTTTTTTCATTAAGTATGAAGTAAAGGTTGAGACGTAAAAGATTTAGAAAGAAATTAAGAAATTGGCCCTTGATGGGACGAGCTGGAAGAAGCGCATCAAGAAATGCGCGCTCTGAATGGAGGCAGAGTTTACTTTCGTAATAGATAGAGTTTAATAGCAGCAAATACTTTAATTTGTAGTGTTCCAAATCCAGAATAAATAATATTAATATTAATTATTAATAATAATAAAAGTATACCTACATTTTTAAAATACCTACAAGTATATCTTAAATGTGTCTTTTGTTGCAGAAGTCAACGCCAAGTGAAACACGATATTAAGCTAGACGATATCGAAGGGACGTCAGACCAGGAACGCGAGCCCGAATTGTGGGACCCTGGCCATGATCCCAACACCGATCACGACTCCTTGGATTTGTTCTTCGCCAGTGTCTGTCAAAGCACCAAGCGGTTACCTAGGAAATTCCAATCGTCCGTCAAAAGACAAGTCCTGGACGCTCTCCTTAGGGTGGAAGAGGAATGGGAAGCGGAGCAGACTGACTCCAAGACTTTAGTTGATATTCCAATTTAAATAAGTATTAAGGTTGTCAGTGTCACAATTACTGAGAGTAATTTGAATTGAATTCCATTTTAAGGTGTTCTTACTCCGGCGTGGCGGCGTGGCGGCCGGCGTGGCGAGGCGATGGGACGGCGTGAATTACATTAACGCTTAGCCTTTTGTAGGCGATGTCACGCGCCGGCCGGCCATCGCTATCTCGCATGGCCCGCGCTATCACTAATGTGACCATTTAATATTGACACAAAACGAGACTAACAGAATTTTTTTTTGTGAGTTTTTTACATTTTATACCTAGCACATGTTGGCTTATTAAATATAATTAATTAATTATACTGCGTGCTTCGTTCGCGATATACTTATGTAATTGTAATTAACCATGCCGCTTCCTCCCCGAACGCAATTTCAGAGCTAAAACTAAACGTAAGTATTAATGTCTACCTACCTATAAGTCGTAAACTTTTGTCTTTTATTAAATAAAATAACGTTGATTTCCTAACAAATATTATATTTGATTTATTACATCTTTTTTGCAATAATCTTCATGGGTTAGCTCCCACAAACAGGGAAAGTCTTAGTTCTAATATAATATAATATTTACCGGTTAACTCTTATTTTTTATATTTATATATATATATATATATATATATGACTGCCTCGTTGGTCTAGTGGTAGCAAGCGCGACTGCTGAGCACGAGGTCCTGGGTTCGATCCCCGGGTCGGGCAAAGTGTTATTGGGTTTTTCCATTAGGAAATTCTCAGTAGCAGCACGGAGTCTGGATTTGTGCCCGGTTAATGGCAATAGGCTCGCCCCCTATTACATGGGACTTATTACATAGCCGGCGAAACGTGGGTGTACTACACACCTCTGCCTACCCCCTCTGGGGAATACAGGCGTGAGTCTATAAATAAAAATAAAAATATAAATAAATATATATATATATATGTGTGTATACATATATATATATATATATATATATATTTATATATGTGTGTGTATACATTATATATATGTATATTTAAAAATATAATTGTAAGAATATAAATAAATAAATGGAATAATAATATTTCGCGTTTTGAGATTGTTCCGTAGTCATTAATGTTGGCGTCCTACGTCGGCGCCCCGCCGCCGCGCCGCGCGAATGCGACTGACTGAGCTGCATTTGGTCGGAACGAAGTATCCACACGTACCTATGTATGTACCAACTTGATTGGGTGGTCGTCGGCCGGACTTGGTCGGCGAGCCGACCATGTCCAACCAGTAATAATAATAATTATGTCGGACCAACCACCGTATAAAAGTTCTGATTTGGTCGTGGTCGGGTGGTTGGCGCCAGCCAAATCGGAACGTCTGTTAACACTTTTAGGGGAGCAGCTGCTCGGCGCGTACGGGTCCTTGGATCTGCCTTGAAGTGCTCTAAAATCGAGTCTTCAACCACAGGATTCAGTGCAGACGGGTGGCCTTCACGGCGAAATCCATTAAAAGAACCGCTCTGTTGTAACCGTAAAGCTATCTTCCTGAAGCCATTCATGTTATGGATACTAACAGCGTTTGATTGAGGTTCCGTTGGATCACAAATCGGTCCTTTCCGAAGGTTATCCAATCCGTTCGGGAACTTGTGGGAACGGTTTAGAATAGCTATCCTGCGCAAGTGCGCATGCGCATGCGCATGGCGCGCCATGATCACTTCGATTAACTCTTTTTTTTATTTTTTTTTATTTTATAATTTTAGGGAAACTTACAGCTAGGCAGATACAATGGTTTACAATAATAGTAACAAAAATATGGCCAATTACAAGTTTCCACAAGTAACTATATAATATTACATATTTTAGGAGCATGTGGACAGTAAAACAAGAAGTCAAGATCGCGCACTCGTAATGTGGTTGGATAAGATATTAAAATTAAATTAACAATTAAACTTTTTCAAAAAAGTGATTAGGTACAGAAGTTCTTTTTACCCGACTACAAAAAAGGAGGGTTATGATTTTAGCAGTCTATGTATGTATGTATGTATGTATGTATGTAAGTTTGTTCATCTGTTCCCTCGTAGCTCCTAAACTATTTGTTGTAATTCAATAAATAAGGTGTCTATCGATGCGTCTTAATGGTCTGCGGGTTATAGGATTTATGAAATTTCGTAAAATCAAATAAGATGGATTTTAAAAATAAATTAGTCAGCTCGAAAAAAATAAAGTTAAGGTAAATTTATCGTGTTTGATATCAAATGGAAGGTCTTGATGAGCACATTCAGAATATGTATATATTATCTATATATTCTGGACCACTTCTTAGAATATCAGGCTTCTAACTACCCGTTACGACTATCATAAATATATGTGATTATAACACTGCATACAATGTGAAAACGTGATAACAATAAATATTTACTAATTAAATTAAAGTTTCTACACATCACTGCCTATTAAATTATGATTATATTTTAAAATAATGTTAATTAAATTGAGATTTCTTTTTCGTAACTAGATGGCGTTGGTTTGCGGTTTTGTGGAAGTAAGTAACATAGAGTTAAAAATACCTCCTCAAAAATCCCGGAATCGTAAACATAACAATTAAATCCCGGGATTTTATTAATATGGACTGGATTTTGACCTATAGTTTTTATTAGAATTAATTTTGTATGTAAAATAAAACTCATTAATTTAACAGTTTTAGTACCGAACTATTTAAGTATTACATTATCTGTTACCGATGTCTAAAAACACAATAAAGACTTTTTATTGTAATAATTTAGTCCATATGTATTTAAAACGTTAAATTAATATTTTGGAGAATTTATTACATGTTTTAACACATGTTTGCTTATTAAATATAATAAATTATTTAATAAGAAATTTGAAAAACAACTGATACGGAAGGGATTCGAACCCACGATCTCCGACGTACCGTGCCGACGCTCTAACCGCTGAGCCACCGTATCCCATCAAAATCAGTCGAAATTTCAAATCTCTTTCTACGCCTAGGGCGTGTGGTAATATCTATCGGTGCCTTCTAAAAACTGCAAAGTTTAGAACACTAAGTCGGATAATTAATGTATTCCGTTCGATATTACCACACGCCTAAGGCGTAGAAAGAGATTTGAAATTTCGACTGATTCTGATGGGATACGGTAGCCTAGCGGTTAGAGCGTCGGCACGGTACACCGGAGATCGTGGATTCGAATCCCATCCGTATCAGTTGTTTTTTCAAATTTCTTATTAAATAATTATACGTAAAATGAATTTCTTATTTCCCGGGAATTAATTGTAATGTTTATGATTTCGGGATTTTAGAGCAGGTATTATCAACTCCATGTTACTTACTTCCTCAAACTTTAGGTAAATGTACTCTATCTATGATGATATCCCACAAAAAAGGTTTCATGTGTACTTATACAGCTTGGCAAAAAAGAGTCTGAGGCGGTGACAGCTGGAACTAAAAATAAAAATCTTAAATAACTACGTTTGTGAGTACTAAAATAACATAAAAATGATTCATTTGATTATAATTAATGACAAAAAACTCGTCATAGAAATATGTAAGCACTTAATAACTTGTAATTTGAATTGTAGTGTGAAAAGTGCGACAGCGGCGCCCCCAATTTTTCCAGACTCTTTTTTGCCAAGCTGTACTTCTTACTACTTTTCATGTATACTTCAAAGAAATATATGAGGCCATGTTTTAATAACTCGAAGTCGCGGACGACACCTTTGAAATAAATTTAATTTAAAAAATACATGACATTGACTAAAGGTTTGAACCGAAGTTGACAGTTAAAGAAATCTACCTATTTAAGAACTACCACATTCTAAAAAATTGTGATTAAAATGAATTTTATTGGTTTCTTTACGACTAAAAATCATTGAAAAAAAATATAGTATAAAAACTAAAACCCGACTACTTAAAATCTAAAAACAAGCTTCTTAGATTTTAAATAAAATTCTGTAGTCGGAGGCCTTAATGTATTATAGGTAAATAGGTACTAGATAATCTTCCAAGGGTAAATACTTTGTAATTTGGTGGCCTCCGACTACAGAATTTTATTTAAAATCTAAGAAGCTTGTTTTTAGATTTTAAGTAGTCGGGTTTTAGTTTTTATACTATATTTTTTTTAACTTAGAGACACTAGTGAAAGAAACGTCGACATCAACTTCCCGGCAGGTTGCATTATACACAAGGCTCGCCCTAATCAAGTAACAGTTTTGCCTGTATGTACCTACTTCTAAACTCTGAAACATACAGCAGATTAGATCTACGCAAAAACGCAGAAGGTACTCGCAGTCCTACTTCGCCAACCAACTCGGAAATATTGGATGACCCATCTGCAATTTTAAACAGAAACACTAAAGGTACGCGTCCATTGGCCCGCGCCGGACGCACCGCACGCAACGGATTATAGTTTGCTTTGTATGATTTTACATAGCGCTCTGCGTCCATTACCTATCCGCGCCGCCCGCACCGAACGCATTTATGAGCAAAAAAAGCGTGCGGTGCGTCCGGCGCCGGCCAATGGACGCGTAGGGTTATTTGTAAAACACCAGCATCTTTAAAAGGGGTCAATATGAATAACTTTTACTATGGGACGAACCCTGAGATCGCAAAAAAATCAACTGTTCCATACATTTATGTTTACATGACTTAACAAAATGTATGGAACAGCTGATTTTTTTTTGTCCTCAATGGTTGACTGCTTGAGCCCGACTGGTACATATTTGCATTAGTTCAGTGATTATAATATATACGCACATAACTTACGAAAACTCAGAGGTGCGCGCCTTGGTCGAATTCGAGACCTCTGATAAGTCGACGCGGTCATACCACTAGCCTATCAGTGCTATAAATTATGCGCATATAAATGACCGTATCTTTTTTTAGGTTAACTTAGAAGTTTGGTTTTTTCAAGGAAGTGTAGACCTGTGTATATGGTTTAAATTTAAACTCGATACCTCTACGCGTTCCTGAGATAAAGGGTATACAGACAAACGGACAACAACGTGATCCTATAAGGGTTCCGTTTTTTCTTTTTGAGATACGGAACCCTTAAAACAAACATAACATAACATAGACTCACGCCTGTATTCCCCAGAGGGGTAGGCAGAGGTGTATGCAGTACACCCACGTTATGCCGGCAGGAAAGGCTTATATCTACCTTAAATATTTTTTTTAAAAATTAATAAAACCGACTTCAAAAGGAACTAAAAAGCTCGAAATAACTTTAAAACGTTTTAGAGTCGGTTCCAAGTCCAGTTCTTAATGAGAAGGTTAAAGAGGCTAGAACTTGATTTGGAACCGACTCCAAAACGTTTTAAAGTTATTTGGAGCTTTTTAGTTCTGAATAACCGCGGGTCACTTGGCGAGGGTAATTGAATGAAACCACTTTATTAGTATAAAGACTGTATTAAGGTTTATCAACAACAAAAACAATAGAAACCGAATTTGGTAGGTAAAATTGCGAACACACAACGATAGCGCCATCTAACTCGATCCGCACGCCATCTATCGAGGCAGTCGACAACTTTACTACCCTTAACACCATAAACAAGTTCCTTTTGAAGTCGGTTAAACTTTATGTTAAAAAAAATTTCGCGATTTTTAGTGGTCATCATCATCATCATCATTTCAGTCATAAGACGTCCACTGCTTAACATAGGCCTCCCCCAATGACTTCCAGATTGGCCGGTTGGAAGCAACCTGCATCCAGCAGCTTCTTGCGACCTTTATTAGGTCGTCTGTCTACCTTGTGGGTGGACGTCGTACGCTGCGCTTGCCGATACGTCCTCCATTCTAGAACCTTCGTAGAAGCCCCATCGTAGTCATTTTTAGTGGTACCTAACATTAATCCTCTGAAAATTTTGTGAGGCTCATATTTGAAATCCTTATGAAAAGCCCTTTCAAACGATACCTTACACGATATTTTTAAACTTGGTGGTTACCGAGGGGGGGGAGGGGGGATGACCACGTATCCCTCTTCTTCCTCATTACTCGTCAGCCATCGACTGCAAGTATAAACAAAGCAATATTACTTGTTACGACAATTCTGCTATTATCCTACGAGGAGTTCCGTTCCATATCTCGTAAGTCCATGATCAGATCATGACATTTCTATGGGACCAACTTGGGAATATGTTCTTTCAAACATAAAAAGAATTTTTAAAATCGATCCACAATTGACTAAGAAATCGGTGAACATACCTACAAAAAAAAAGACAGTCGAACATAGAACCTAATCCTTTTTGAAGTCGGTTAAAAATCCCAACAATAACCGATACACTCTACAGTATTACATTTATTAGGAAAATAAGTACATTTTTTTACTTCATCCATGATAATCTGCAGCAGACTTGTTCAGGCCCTTCAGGTCCTTTAGGTCCTTCAGGTCCTTCAGGTGCTTCAGGTTCTTCAGGCCCTCCAGGTCCTTCAGGTCCGTCAGGCCCTTCATGTCCTTCATGTCCTTCATCTTCTGCATGTCCTTTTGCATCTGCCTCAGCTTCGCCATCTCCTTGATTTGAGCGCTCGGTATGATCGATTCCATGTTCCTCGTGAACGTGGCATGGAGGTGCTGGAGGAACTCGATGCTGTACGTGATGTCGATGTGTTTGCGCGTCGCGTGCCTGAATCCAACAATGACCGTCATTAAGCGCGTACTTCTATTTCTTATATGGTACGCTATGTTCTTCAAGTCCATCAGCCATTTGTAAATTTTCTCATAGAGGTAAGCGATGCGGAAGCGCACGTCGGACTGGTATTTTTTGACAGTTGATTGTACTTCTTCCATCCTTCTTTGGACACTGTATATATTTTGTTTCATTATATTTAAGATCTTTCTGGATAAAGCTTCATTATTGATATCAGTAGGATACGATCTGCCATGGCGGAATCGACGGCCACCGGCGGTGCGGTTGGGCTCGACGCCTTCCATCACCTCAAGCGCTGTCTCGACGTCCGTCTGGCTGATATTCATCATCTCGCCGTAGTCCATGCTGATGTTGAACCTGTATCATGCTCGTGTTGTATATGTTACAGTCAAAACCCTTAACCGGTCAAAACTACTTTTGTCTGGCAAAATCAGTCAAAAGTACTTTTGACCATAGGCTTTCGTCAATAGTACTTTTGACTGAAATAACAGTCAAAAGTGCTATTGCCCAATGAAGCTGGTCAAAAGTACTTTTGACCAACTGATTCCGTCAAAAGTACTTTTGACCAACTGATTCCGTCAAAAGTACTTTTGACCAACTGATTCCGTCAAAAGTACTTTTGACCAACTGATTCCGTCAAAAGTAGTTTTGACTGGTCGTGTCAGTCAGTCGTGTCAGTCGGTTATTTTATCATACAAAGTCAATTCTAAAAATAATTGAGCAATCCAATAACTGAATGAGCGGTAAAAATGATGGGATGAGTTCGATAAATAGTTCGGATAAATAATTCTGTGTATGGACTTTAGGGCACCCCGAATCGGACAGGTTAGGTTAGAAGGGGATGGCGGGGTCGTGTGAGCGAGCGAAGCGAGCGAATAGACCTCGCCTTCCCCTTCGTTGTTACTTTTTTTAAAACCACCCAGAAGTAGGAGCCCGTCAATTATATGATAAAGATTATTTTTATTATTTTATTTATTTAGATTATTAGCAAATAAAATCAATTTTATAGCTTACCAAAATTATCGTTTAAATGATAGCCTATCACAAAAACTATTTTACCACACGTAACTGCTCATTCAATATTTTGTACTGCCTCTTTAAATGAGTGCCCTTTAATTTCCACTCCTAACGATTAAAAGTAATTTTGACTGACTATCTAGCGGTTAAAAGTAGTTTTGACCAGGAGCGTCAGTCAAATCCACTTTTGACCGCAAATTTACAGTTAAAAGCACTATTAACCAATGATTTACCGGCAAAACTACTATTGACCGACCTGTGCAGTCAAAAGTACTTTTGCCTGATTTTGCCAGTCAAAAGTACTTTTGACCGGCTAAGAGTTTTGACTGCAACATATACAGGATGGCCCATTTATAGTGGTCCAAAAATTTTTTTTACATCTAGGACATACTAATGATTAATCTAAACGCAACATATGTTCCGCGAAAATCAGTAGTTTAGAAGTTATGATTTTTTAAATTTAATTTCTTAAAATTTCTACTTTAGTCATGCAAACCTCTTTAGATTGAAAGTGATTGCACTAAATCGAATCAAATTTGGTGTGTAAGTGCTATAGACATGTAGCAAGCAAGCAATGAGCTATTTTTAAGGTTAACCTTAAATCGTAACATGGTTTTAGACCTTTCGGTGAATTATTTGTAATTTTCGATTGATTAAGCACATTTTTCAAAAAATTCTAAAGACAAAAAAATGTACTACACGAATTTTGCTTATGGTTGTAAAAACTACCTTAAAGTGTGAGGATAACATAAATAAAAAAATGCTGCGGTGTAACTACAGTAAGTTCTTCAGAAATGAACATTGTATGCACTAGGTCATTAAAAACTTAAAATTTTAATTTTTGCCTAAAACATCATTTGAATAAATCCAGCTTTATTATGAAAATAAAAACACTGGAATTAGTTAAATAAGGATATTTATTTAAAATAACAACCCACAATGACAAAATAAACGCTATTACAATAAGTTTTCGAAATGTCTGCCTCTATTTTCAATGCATAAACATTAAACAGCAACGTCGCAAAATAATCCTTTTATGCCTGTTGAAAAGCTGTCTATTTGCTTTCGTCGTGAGAGCCTAGTGGTAGTGACCGTTGACAGGCAAATCAGAGGTCTCGGGTTCGAACCCAAGGTGCGCACTTCTGACTTTTCGTAAGGTCTGTGCGTTTTATAAATTAATTATCACTCTCTGTGCCTCGGATAGCACGTTAAGCTGTTGGCCCCGGCTGTCAATTGTAGATCTTTGACAATCGTTACGGTTATCGTTAGAAGCCCGAAAGACATTTCGCAAACTTAAGTATTGTAATAGCGTTTATTTTGTCATTGTGGGTAGTTATTTTAAATAAATATCCTTATTTAACTAATTCCAGTGTTTTTATTTTCATAATAAAGCTGGATTTATTCAAATGATGTTTTAGGCAAAAATTAAAATTTTAAGTTTTTAATGACCTAGTGCATACAATGTTCATTTTTGAAGAACTTACTGTAGTTACACCGCAGCATTTTTTTATTTATGTTATCCTCACACTTTAAGGTAGTTTTTACAACCATAAGCAAAATTCGTGTAGTACATTTTTTTGTCTTTAGAATTTTTTGAAAAATGTGCTTAATCAATCGAAAATTACAAATAATTCACCGAAAGGTCTAAAACCATGTTACGATTTAAGGTTAACCTTAAAAATAGCTCATTGCTTGCTTGCTACATGCCTATAGTACTTACACACCAAATTTGATTCGATTTAGTGCAATCACTTTCAATCTAAAGAGGTTTACATGACTAAAGTAGAAATTTTAAGAAATTAAATTTAAAAAATCATAACTTCTAAACTACTGATTTTCGCGGAACATATGTTGCGTTTAGATTAATCATTGGGATGTCCTAGATGTAAAAAAAATTTTTGGACCACTATAAATGGGCCACCCTATATAATGAGTTAAGAAAACATGAATAGGTATAGAGAGTTGTACATTTTCAAATTGTCTGTAGAGATGTTTCTAGTGTCTCACTAAACTGTTTCTTCTTATATTTAAGAGCTAGGCTCTTGTCGGTGGAGCAATCGCCACCTCTGTTTATAGACCACAAATTTTACTAGTAGATAGTTTATAGATAAAGTTGACACCTTAAAAGATGTCTTTACTCGTCAAATTTTTAAACCAAAATTAACTCTAAGTTACACTTTACTAACAACTTTAAGTTAGATTTGATTTATAATAGACAACGACCCATAACGGCGCAGAACTTACAAGAATTATGCAACTGTTGTATAACAAGGGGTATTAAAACAGGAGGCGAAGCCGAGTGTGATAATAGTATCACATGAGTGTTCTGCTTTAATGCTAGCAGAACACTCATAAATAAAATAAATTTATTTATTTTATTATACATTAAAACAACCAGCGATCCAAAAACAAACAACGGAGTGTTATAATGAAATTCAGTACAACATTTTAACATCCGTTTGGGTGATAAATGGTCATTATGACATTCGGTGTTTTAATGTTGGCAATAAGCTAACTGCTTCCGAATCTTTCAGAGATATCTTTTATAGAGGATTTAAAGCTTAAGGTGGGTACTGACCAACGTTACGAGGTGTAATGTAACATTCGCATCAAGCGTGTACGCATCGAGCATGTTACGCTGTGTTTTAAAATCGGCGTAACATGCTCGTCAAAACCCTGTGCTCCGCTTTCGCCGTTAGTTCACTCAAGATGCAAGTGCGTACTGACTGAACCGCGTAACACTCAAAGGATTCGCCAAAAAACCGACAGCCGGGTGGAGCACTCAAAGCGAGCAACGAGCGGCTCGTTGCTCGCTGGTTTCCCCGTAACACGACGTACTGACTGCTCGAATGCTCGCGGTGTAACACGTTACATTACGCCCCGTAACGCCGGTCAGTACCCACCTTTAGATTTAAAGCATGGAAGTTGATAAAGTTACTATTTTATTGCATCATGGCGTAATAAATTTCTTATTTCTTACACTTATTTGAGTTTTAGTTAGTTAATAATGGGTAAACAAGCAAATCTATATGCGATTGAAATTCTATCTTCGAATACCTATTAATAAAACTTTCTTAAAATAAGAGCGCCCGCTGTACCTAAATGTTAGATTAATTATTTTTTTACCAAATATAAATATTATTTATTATAAGCTAATTTTTTAAATTGCATTTTTATGTTTAAATATTTAAAATACTAATTTTATTTAAATATAGTATCTAATTTAAAACGTATTACCTAAATGTTTAATTTGACAAACTTTAATGATAAAACAAAAATAAACATTAAAATATTGTAATGAAAATTATTTGAAGCAAAAATAGACAATAAAAATAGCGTTAAGATAAAATTTACTAGAAAAATGACTTAATAGAACAAACACTACCTAGAGAATTTTCTGTAGTAGTATGTGTGTAAGATAAAAATAATGGAGAATCAGCGCATTCAGAACAACTAGTGTCTTGTTTGTGCGTCCGTTCGTTCGTCCATTGTTGCAGGATGTTTTTGGATGTCAGATATTAAAATGTGGTATAGTAACCTTTTGGTCTCAAGTTGGTCAGGTTGGAAGTTGAACTCCGTGGGGTAGCTGCGGCTGGGCTTGGGCTGCGGCATGGGCTGGTGTTGTGTGAGCAGTTCGTCGTCGGTGTAGTTAATTCTTGGCATGCGGCTCTGCAGAGCGGCCACCAGAGCCTTGTCTTCTCCCACGAAATCGTAATCTCTGTATGTGATGAACGTCGCCAGCATGTTCGCCGGCACACCTACTACTGCATGTAATCAAAATATACAATAATATTATATTCGGTTGATGATTAGACTGAACCACGCACATCTACAAATATCCTAATTGTTCTACAATAAATGAATACCTAGGTAACTCATTTATCTATGTAATAATATTTATTTCTCTTTCCTGTTCTCCCAATAGCTGTAATATGTGCAATATGCTTGCTGTGCAATATGATTACCATGTAGGTATTTATAACTTGCTAGCATCAAGACTCGCGGGCTTCAGGTACTGGTCAAGGTGACCATGCTGAGGCAAGCGCGACTCAGTAGAAGCATGGAGTCTGGAATTGTGCCCAGTTAATGGCAATGGCTCGCCCCTATTACATGAGACTTATTGTATAGCCGGCCAAATGTGGGTGTATGTACTGTATACCTAGACCTGTCCCCTCTGGGGAATACAATATAAAATAAAAAAAAATATTTTTTGATCTGTCAGATAAGGTTTAATGCTTTTATTTAAATAGATAAAAGGTCGAGCACAATAATAATAACTAACTAGATATAGGTACACCTAGAAATAAACTACCTACATATATGTATACATACATATACAGTTTTACAAATAACCCTGTAGGTACCTATATAAACTAATTAAAAAGATAAACTTAATCTAAATTGTTTTATATTTCGATATGTACATTAGTAAATAATACACATAGGATGTTTATTATATCGATAGGCTATATACCTAAGAGGTTTCCAACCTAAGAATAGAACCACCTACTCGTCCCGCGGGTGTCGTAAGAAGCGACTAAGGGAAAGATCCAGAGGATGGGCAGCAGCATCCATCAGTGTAAAAGCAATCATCTGCTGCTGCGATCGCCAACCCAGGCTGGTTTAATTTATTGAGTAGCTACTTTACGAATATTTATGTATAATATTTATGTTATGTTATGTAAGATCTATTTTGTTTCGGTTGTGTTGCTGATGGGACTTTAGATGAGAGAACTGCCACCGTTTATGTAATACATTACCAACTTGCAGCTCGAGACAATCCACAACCTCTAGAAGCAGATACAGAAGCCAGCAGCTTATGACAACAGTACCTGCTGTGTAGTTGTGTGCGCACTGCGCAGGACATAACAGAACAGACGACTTATTCTCAGTTGAAACTTACACATCAATACTAATGTTAACATTCTCTTCTGAGCGTCAATTGCTGCGCCCGCGCCTGACTGCAAACAGAAACACACACATACATCAGAATAATATATAATCATTTAATAAGAAATTTGAAAAAACAACTGATACGGATGGGATTCGAACCCACGATCTTCGGCGTACCGTGCCGACGCTCTAACCGCTGAGCCACCGTATCCCATCAGAATCAGTCCAAATTTCAAATCTCTTTCTACGCCTAGTGCGTCTGGTATCTATCGGGATAGAATAGTGGTGATCTATCGGAATACATTACCTATCCGAAGCAGTAAAAACTGCTTAACAACTGCTTCTTGCAGTAAAAACTAGACTTTTCCTCGTTTTATAGTTGCTACAAAAGTAGCAACTAGAAGCAAAAGTCTAGGTTGAATGTAGACAAGAGTTCCGACCACAGAAATATTAAATGACAGCGCAGTAGTACTTATTACATATAGCTCAAAGTACAGACAGCGGCAGATGTATTGAGTCGCACAATTGCGCATTAAATCGAAAATTCCTGAGAAATTCTGATAGATCCTTTCCACATGTCTAATATTTAATTGAATAATTTAGGAAACTTGTAAATCTTTACTAAAACATGTATCTAGGTAACGGTTTTGTAAAGTCCATTAATTAATATGATTTACCTACTTCTAACACTGAACGTGTAACCACTACTGCCTACTTGCTGCAACTCAGTGAAACCATAAGAATAAAACATTTACTGGATTGCATTTAATTGACTGTGTAATTAGTAAATACTTATTAATTATTGTGATAAATATTTTATTACTGTTGTGTGCATTGTTCACGTTTTTATACACGAATTTAAAGAGCTACTCGTAGATAACAAGTTGCTAACAGTTAGGTAGGTAGAGGTACCCATGAAAAGGTTTACGTGTCGCTCACTTACTGTATGGATGAATAGCACCACCGCCTTGCCATCGCTTGTACCACCTACTGGCAAAGCCTCTCAGCAGCTTTGTTCCGCCATGTTCTGTGAAACCGTAATAGAATCGACGCAGTAAAGAGCAGTTTCATTATTCTGATTTTACTGCAATATGTAGCTTAGTAGTCACCTATATGAAAAGTGAAAACAAAATGTATGAGTGACTGAAATACGCCATACAAAAAATATAGTATAAAAAACTAAAACCCAACTACTTAAAATCTAAAAACAAGCTTCTTAGATTTGAAATAAAATTCTGTAGTCGGAGGCCACCAAATTACAAAGTATTTACCCTTGGAAGATTATCTAGTACCTATTTACCTATAATACATTAAGGCCTCCGACTACAGAATTTTATTTCAAATCTAAGAAGCTTGTGTTTAGATTTTAAGTAGTTGGGTTTTAGTTTTTATACTATATTTTTTTTTCAATGATTTTTAGTGGTAAAGAAACCAATAAAATTAATTTAAATCACAATTTTTTAGAATGTGGTAGTTCTTAAATAGGTAGATTTCTTTAACTGTCAACTTGGGTTCAAACCTTTAGTCAATGTCATGTATTTTTTAAATTAAATTTATTTCAAAGGTGTCGTCCGCGACTTCGAGCTATTAAAACATGGCCTCATATATTTCTTAGAAGTATACATGAAAAGTAGTAAGAAGTACAGCTTGGCAAAAAAGAGTCTGGAAAAATTGGGGGCGCCGCTGTCGCACTTTTCACACTACAATTCAAAATTACAAGTTATTAAGTGCTTACATATTTCTACGACGAGTTTTTTGTCATTAATTATAATCAAATGAATCATTTTTATGTTATTTTAGTACTCACAAACGTAGTTATTTAAGATTTTTATTTTTAGTTCCAGCTGTCACCGCATCAGACTCTTTTTTGCCAAGCTGTATAAGTACACATGAAACCTTTTTTGTGGGATATCATCATAGATAGAGTACATTTACCTAAAGTTCGAGGAAGTAACATGGAGTTGATAATACCTGCTCTAAAATCCCGAAATCATAAACATTAGGCGTGTGGTAATATCGATCGGAATACATTAATTATCCGACTCAGTATTCTAAACTTTGCAGTTTTTAGAAGGCACCGATAGATATTACCACACGCCCTAGGCGTAGAAAGAGATTTGAAATTTTGACTGATTTTGATGGGATACGGTGGCTCAGCGGTTAGAGCGTCGGCACGGTACGTCGGAGATCATGGGTTCAAATCCCTTCCGTATCAGTTGTTTTTCAAATTTCTTATTAAATAATTTATTATATTTAATAAGCAAACATGTGTTAAAACATGTATTAAATTCTCCAAAATATTAATTTAACGTTTTAAATACATATGAACTAAATTATTATAATAAAAAGTCTTTATTATGTTTTTAGACATCGGTAACAGATAATGTAATACTTAAGTAGTTCGGTACTAAAACTGTTAAATTAATGAGTTTTATTTTACATACAAAATTAATTCTAATAAAAACTATAGGTCAAAATCCAGTCCATATTAATAAAATCCCGGGATTTAATTGTTATGTTTACGATTCCGGGATTTTTGAGGAGGTATTTTTAACTCTATGTTACTTACTTCCACAAAACCGCAAACCAACGCCATCTAGTTACGAAAAAGAAATCTCAATTTAATTAACATTATTTTAAAATATAATCATAATTTAATAGGCAGTGATGTGTAGAAACTTTAATTTAATTAGTAAATATTTATTGTTATCACGTTTTCACATTGTATGCAGTGTTATAATCACATATATTTATGATAGTCG
This sequence comes from Protodeltote pygarga, assembly GCA_936450705.2. Classification (NCBI taxonomy): domain Eukaryota; kingdom Metazoa; phylum Arthropoda; class Insecta; order Lepidoptera; family Noctuidae; genus Protodeltote; species Protodeltote pygarga. Next base: position 198,413 of record OW388264.2, on the reverse strand, counting down.
TAACGGGTAGTTAGAAGCCTGATATTCTAAGAAGTGGTCCAGAATATATAGATAATATATACATATTCTGAATGTGCTCATCAAGACCTTCCATTTGATATCAAACACGATAAATTTACCTTAACTTTATTTTTTTCGAGCTGACTAATTTATTTTTAAAATCCATCTTATTTGATTTTACGAAATTTCATAAATCCTATAACCCGCAGACCATTAAGACGCATCGATAGACACCTTATTTATTGAATTACAACAAATAGTTTAGGAGCTACGAGGGAACAGATGAACAAACTTACATACATACATACATAGACTGCTAAAATCATAACCCTCCTTTTTTTTGTAGTCGGGTAAAAATCGGAGTTATTCTTAGATAGAGAAGGATGTACTGTACAAGGAATCATCCAAACTGCATTTCAGCCGGGATACATACATTTGTAAACTCTATGTATTTATTATGAACTATATTACTATTACTATTACTACTCTAAATATTTATTATGGACTGTATATGAACTTTGCATAAAAACTACTACTTACAAGTGTAATTTATGGAATTAATTCTTCAAAGACTAAACAATAAAATAAAACCAAACTTTATTGCACTTTGTACTTAAAACCATTAAATTAACTGCAACATACGAAACGCATCGGAGGGTACTAGATGATACTAGAGAAAAAAACTTAGTGTAATTATTCTGGCCTGATTATCTCTAGTGATAGTTTGAAGGTATAATTATATTGATTTTCAACAAAATTAAGCTAAGCTAAGCTAAAGTTAAGCTAGATCTGTAAAATTACCCAGTGTGCGTTGCTTTCATACTAAAAAAGCCCTAAAACCATTCAGTATTCACGTCACGTTACAAAAATTAAAAATAAATCTCTTTCTTCGCATTCACAGTTTGGAAATATTCATAATGGCGGGTTGTGCAAGGGGGGAAAGCGGCTGAACAACCACCCTCCCCACCCGAGGTCCACCCCTCAGGTGGCATCGATCGCTCCCCGCCCAGCAACAACTAGTGGGTTGTCTATTTTCGTTCCATTTCATATTTGACAGGATTCAGTGGTAATAGCAAAATAAAAAGTTTTTACGTCCGTACGAATACGATATCCTCATATTATTTTGTATAATTATTACAACAACGCACATTATTATATTGCTCCAAGAAGGACAGACTCTTCACTACTGCAGTCACTTTTCTGTCGTTTCATGGAGCTATTAGATGGTTAGTCTCCTAGATAACCTCGTATTGCCCAAGCTATTTGGACACAGATGAGCTGAACGCTCAGAGTGCATCACAATGTACAGTTTCTTCTCATTCAGTTACCGTACCGCACAGCCGCACTACCGCCTATGCACATTTGACGTTTAATTTTCGTGAACAACTGAACCAGTATTTTTATTGGGAACTATATTTATTATAACTATGTATCTGTATCTCTTAGGATTTCATGGCATTTTTATCTTTCAAAAGAAATCCGGTCCTTTGGAAGGCTTGCCTGGGGACACACGGCCAACACGAGAGGGGCCTCTGCCACTTTGAGAAAATTAATCTAAAATGAGATGGGACACTTGTCAGGAACTTCCCACGGCTGCACTACAGGAATGTATTCATGGATTGTCCCCGGCAAGTGCATTTGCTGGAAGAAAACGGCACCTGCCTATGAAAACTAAAATTAAAATAAGATGGTGACTCGCCAACTCACTAAATGCCCCCTCCCCCCCAAAAGCTGCCTTGATAACAGGCAACAAGAGGGCAACATTGGTGTGTGAGTGGCTAGGGGTGTCGAGAGGAGCGGTCCCGGTTTCAACATCGCGCATCATCGCACTGGGTATCCCCGTTATTACGCTATTGCACTTCCATCCCCGAGCACATAGCTCTTACGGCCCCTCCCTGACCGGCCAATGAAGAATAGACAGCACTACGGGCGTACTTGGGGTTCAACTCCAGCTATCCAATGAGGGCAAACAGGAGACGAGGCCCTGACCGACACTCTGGAGCATTCGGGAACGCAGTGTCACCAATCACAATCAGACCGCCACAAGCTGCCCTGCGTTTTGTGCGCCCTCTATTTTACACCCTATGACACAGTTTTTATTTATGTCAAAAAAAATAATTAAGCTTATCAATCTACCCTCTAGTTTTACGGGGTTATGAGGTTAAAGGCTATCTATTAAAAAAAACCGCATCAAAATCCGTTGCGTAGTTTAAAAGATTTAAGCATACATAGGGACAGACAGACGCGGGAAGCGACTTTGTTTTATACTATGTAATGATTATCACTTACTACGTGCCTCGGAAGTCGGAAAGCACGTAAAGCCGTTGGCCCTGCGCCTGATCTCTCTCCGGTCGTGTCGGATTTCCGCCCCATCGGACTATGAGAGTGAGGGAATAGAGAGTACACCTGTGTTTGCGCACCACTTGTGCACTATAATATCTCCTGCGTAGTTGGCTATTCTCCGTTGAGACTGGCCGCTGTGACCGAAATTCGGTCAGGAAGATAATATATGCATATGCATACCTATTGTACCTATTCGATTACAATAAAGGCTATGCGGTGCATTATTATGTGCACGATACACAACTTGCAAACAAACTATATGTATAGCATACATCACTACGTATACTGGGTTATTTGTAACACACCAGCATCCTTTAAAGGGATCATTAAACTCATCATTATGAACCACTTTTACTATGGGACCAACCCTGAAAACTCAAAAAAAAAATCAGCTGTGCCATAGATTTTGTTGAGTTATGTGAACGTAAATGTATGGAACAGCTGATTTTTTTTGCGATTTCAGGGTTGGTCCCATAGTAAAAGTTGTTCATAATGATGAGTTTAATGATCCCTTTAAAGGATGCGGGTGTGTTACAAATAACCCTGTATATAGGTAGGTACTTAGTGTTTTACAAATGATTGAACATCATAGATTGAAGTCATTTCATTCAAAACTCACGGATTTATGCAACAAAAATGAATCTTCATGAGAGCGCTTAATCATGTTTTATAAAGCTTTCATAATTACTATCACCCAACCCCGCCCCACCCCACCCAATAAGCGCTATAACGACCCCCAGCGGGGGCAGAGGACGGTTGGCGGGGTGCAACTGTACGTACAAGTTGGTGCGTTATAAATAGAAGTCCTCCGTCAGTGCCAAGGTCGGGGCGGATCGATAGCGCCCGGGACTGGGGCCCGCGCGGGGGGAGAGCACAGCGCACTAATCACTGCACTGCTACAAGATGTTGTAATCAGATGAAGGCTTAGGTATGTAGGATGTACACTTACACTAGAGATTTAATTTCTCCATTGATTATTGTTAAGAAATGGGGGTTATTGGTCAATTCGCACGAAAGGCGTTCGCACGAAACTAACTTAACCTAACTTAAACCTATGTCCTACATAACTTAAGCTCATGAGCAGCTTAGTTAAAATATGCTTAAGCTGATGTAGCACCGACTCCAAAAAAATCGGATTTTTTGTAAATATTTAAATCAATAAAAAATATTAAGTAATTATTTTTTTACTTTTTAGTCCCCTTTTTTATGTCGGTATTTTTTTTATTTTAATCAAACGAGATTTTACTCCTATATTTAAATTTTAAATGTTATACAGTAGGTGTTGTAGAAAAAAAAGTTGTTGTAGGTGTTGTTCGTGCGAATTGACCAATAACCCAAAAAATGCATTATTAAGCAATATAAAGTGTTAAGTAATATTTTAGTGCTCAGTCTGACACTCATAGGCCTAATAACTGTAACTTCCTGTAGCGTCCTCGAACTAACAACAAAATTCTTTCTTGTGGCGAGCTAGCAGGTGTCTAAATGCACATTGTAAAAAACATAACATTGATGTATTGAATGCAAAGATTGAACCGGTTTACCGGTGAAACGGGTACTGAGTCTTGATTTTTTCTTGAAACACAAATGAAATTAAAAAGTGATTTTGTGTTTCTTAGTGGATCATATTTAAATTCTCCTACATTGTTAGCATTCGGAATGTAATTTTTTCTATTTTTACCCGACTACAAAAAAAAGGAGGGTTATAATTTTAGCAGTCTATGTATGTATGTATGTATGTATGTATGTATGTATGTATGTATGTATGTATGTATGTAAGTTTGTTCATCTGTTCCCTCGTAGCACCTAAACTATTTGTTGTAATTCAATAAATAAGGTGTCTATCGATGTGTCTTAATGGTCTGCGGGTTATAGGATTTATGAAATTTCGTAAAATCAAATAAGGTGGATTTTAAAAACAAACAAGTCAGCTCGAAAAAAATAAAGTTAAGGTAAATTTATCGTGTTTGATATCAAATGGAAGGTCTTGATGAGCACATTCAGAATATGTATATATTATCTATATATTCTGGACCACTTCTTAGAATATCAGGCTTCTAACTACCCGTTACGACTATCATAAATATATGTGATTATAACACTGCATACAGTGTGAAAACGTGATAACAATAAATATTTACTAATTAAATTAAAGTTTCTACACATCACTGCCTATTAAATTATGATTATATTTTAAAATAATGTTAATTAAATTGAGATTTCTTTTTCGTAACTAGATGGCGTTGGTTTGCGGTTTTGTGGAAGTAAGTAACATAGAGTTAAAAATACCTCCTCAAAAATCCCGGAATCGTAAACATAACAATTAAATCCCGGGATTTTATTAATATGGACTGGACTTTGACCTATAGTTTTAATTAGAATTAATTTTGTATGTAAAATAAAACTCATTAGTTTAACAGTTTTAGTACCGAACTATTTAAGTATTACATTATCTGTTACCGATGTCTAAAAACATAATAAAGACTTTTTATTATAATAATTTAGTTCATATGTATTTAAAACGTAAAATTAATATTTTGGAGAATTTATTACATGTTTTAACACAAGTTTGCTTATTAAATACCTATAATAAAGTATTTAATAAGAAATTTGAAAAACAACTGATACGGAAGGGATTCGAACCCACGATCTTCGACGTACCGTGCCGACGCTCTAACCGCTGAGCCACCGTATCCCATCAAAATCAGTCGAAATTTCAAATCTCTTTCTACGCCTAGGGCGTGTGGTAATATCTATCGGTGCCTTCTAAAAACTGCAAAGTTTAGAACACTGAGTCGGATAATTAATGTATTCCGATCGATATTACCACACGCCTAAGGCGTAGAAAGAGATTTGAAATTTCGACTGATTCTGATGGGATACGGTAGCTTAGCGGTTAGAGCGTCGGCACGGTACACCGGAGATCATGGATTCGAATCCCATCCGTATCAGTTGTTTTTTCAAATTTCTTATTAAATATTTATACGTAAAATTAATTTCTTATTTCCCGGGAATTAATTGTAATGTTTATGATTTCGGGATTTTAGAGCAGGTATTATCAACTCCATGTTACTTACTTACTTACTTACTTCCTCGAACTTTAGGTAAATGTACTCTATCTATGATGATATCCCACAAAAAAGGTTTCATGTGTACTTATACAGCTTGGCAAAAAAGAGTCTGAGGCGGTGACAGCTGGAACTAAAAATAAAAATCTTAAAAACTACGTTTGTGAGTACTAAAATGATTCATTTCATTATAATTAATGACAAAAAACTCGTCATAGAAATATGTAAGCACTTAATAACTTGTAATTTTGAATAATTGTAGTGTGAAAAGTGCGACAGCGGCGCCCCCAATTTTTCCAGACTCTTTTTTGCCAAGCTGTACTTCTTACTACTTTTCATGTATACTTCTAAGAAACATATGAGGCCATGTTTTAATAGCTCGAAGTCGCGGACGACACCTTTGAAATAAATTTAATTTAAAAAATACATGACATTGACTAAAGGTTTGAACCGAAGTTGACAGTTAAAGAAATCTACCTATTTAAGAACTACCACATTCTAAAAAATTGTGATTAAAATGAATTTTATTGGTTTCTTTACCACTAAAAATCATTGAAAAAAATATAGTATAAAAACTAAAACCCGACTACTTAAAATCTAAAAACAAGCTTCTTAGATTTGAAATAAAATTCTGTAGTCGGAGGCCTTAATATATTATAGGTAAATAGGTACTAGATAATCTTTCAAGGGTAAATACTTTGTAAATTTGGTGGCCTCCGACTACAGAAATTTATTTCAAATCTAAGAAGCTTGTTTTTAGATTTTAAGTAGTCGGGTTTTAGTTTTTACCCGACTACAAAAAAAAGGAGGGTTATGATTTTAGCAGTCTATGTATGTATGTATGTATGTATGTTTGTATGTATGTAAGTTTGTTCATCTGTTCCCTCGTAGCTCCTAAACTATTTGTTGTAATTCAATAAATAAGGTGTCTATCGATGCGTCTTAATGGTCTGCGGGTTATAGGATTTATGAAATTTCGTAAAATCAAATAAGGTGGATTTTAAAAATAAATTAGTCAGCTCGAAAAAAATAAAGTTAAGGTAAATCTATCGTGTTTGATATCAAATGGAAGGTCTTGATGAGCACATTCAGAATATGTATATTTTATCTATATATTCTGGACCACTTCTTAGAATATCAGGCTTCTAACTACCCGTTACGACTATCATAAATATATGTGATTATAACACTGCATACAATGTGAAAACGTGATAACAATAAATATTTACTAATTAAATTAAAGTTTCTACACATCACTGCCTACTAAATTATGATTATATTTTAAAATAATGTTAATTAAATTGAGATTTCTTTTTCGTAACTAGATGGCGTTGGTTTGCGGTTTTGTGGAAGTAAGTAACATAGAGTTAAAAATACCTCCTCAAAAATCCCGGAATCGTAAACATAACAATTCAATCCCGGGATTTTATTAATATGGACTGGATTTTGACCTATAGTTTTTATTAGAATTAATTTTGTATGTAAAATAAAACTCATTAATTTAACAGTTTTAGTACCGAACTACTTAAGTATTACATTATCTGTTACCGATGTCTAAAAACATAATAAAGACTTTTTATTATAATAATTTAGTCCATATGTATTTAAAACGTTAAATTAATATTTTGGAGAATTTATTACATGTTTTAACACATGTTTGCTTATTAAATATAATAAATTATTTAATAAGAAATTTGAAAAACAACTGATACGGAAGGGATTCGAACCCACGATCGCCGACGTACCGTGCCGACGCCCTAACCGCTGAGCCACCGTATCCCATCAAAATCAGTCGAAATTTCAAATTTCTTTCTACGCCTAGGGCGTGTGGTAATATCTATCGGTGCCTTCTAAAAACTGCTAAGTTTAGAACACTGAGTCGGATAATTAATGTATTCCGTTCGATATTACCACACGCCTAAGGCGTAGAAAGAGATTTGAAATTTCGACTGATTCTGATGGGATACGGTAGCTTAGCGGTTAGAGCGTCGGCACGGTACACCGGAGATCGTGGATTCGAATCCCATTCGTATCAGTTGTTTTTTCAAATTTCTTATTAAATAATAATACGTAAAATTAATTTCTAATTTCCCGGGAATTAATTGTTATGTTTATGATTTCGGGATTTTAGAGCAGGTATTATCAACTCCATGTTACTTACTTCCTCGAACTTTAGGTAAATGTACTCTATCTATGATGATATCCCACAAAAAAGGTTTCATGTGTACTTATACAGCTTGGCAAAAAAGAGTCTGAGGCGGTGACAGCTGGAACTAAAAATAAAAATCTTAAATAACTACGTTTGTGAGTACTAAAATAACATAAAAATGATTCATTTGATTATAATTAATGACAAAAAACTCGTCATAGAAATATGTAAGCACTTAATAACTTGTAATTTGAATTGTAGTGTGAAAAGTGCGACAGCGGCGCCCCCAATTTTTCCAGACTCTTTTTTGCCAAGCTGTACTTCTTACTACTTTTCATGTATACTTCTAAGAAATATATGAGGCCATGTTTTAATAGCTCGAAGTCGCGGACGACACCTTTGAAATAAATTTAATTTAAAAAATACATGACATTGACTAAAGGTTTGAACCGAAGTTGACAGTTAAAGAAATCTACCTATTTAAGAACTACCACATTCTAAAAAATTGTGATTAAAATGAATTTTATTGGTTTCTTTACCACTAAAAATCATTGAAAAAAAATATAGTATAAAAACTAAAACCCGACTACTTAAAATCTAAAAACAAGCTTCTTAGATTTGAAATAAAATTCTGTAGTCGGAGGCCTTAATGTATGATAGGTAAATAGGTACTAGATAATCTTCCAAGGGTAAATACTTTGTAATTTGGTGGCCTCCGACTACAGAATTTTATTTCAAATCTAAGAAGCTTGTTTTTAGATTTTAAGTAGTCGGGTTTTAGTTTTTATACTATATTTTTTATACTATATTTTTTCTTTTATATGTAAATATATACGTTAAAGAGTTGTATGTTTAGGTCCTAAGAGGTTTATTAATGTATATACAAAAACATATTCGTGAAGACCTGTAATTGGCTCTATGTCACCTATACTAAGTTCTATATTGTAACTTATACTTTTTATATATATTTTTTGACGGCCTTCAGAGAAGCTTTTTCACGCCCCGCTTAAAGGACCCAGAATCATAAGTGATACGTGAGTTCAAGCGCAAGGCCAACGGCTTTTTGTGCTTACCGAGGCACGGAGTAAGTGATAATTAATTTTATAATACGCACATAACTTACCGAAAAGTCAGAGGTTCGCGCCTTGGGTTCGAACCTGAGTGACCTCTCTGACTTGTCAGTCGACGGTCATACCACTAGGATATCACGATACTCAACTATTTATAAATTTAAGTATTTATTAAAAAAAACATTTGTTTATAAAGTACCTACCTAATTGGAAGAAGGTAGGTATGTTTCTATGAAAAGTTATTACTTATGAAAAAGACTGTCATGCGTGCCAGTGGCGAAGGCTCGATACAACTCGATTCCGTCTTCCAGTCAGATTCGTTGGAAAATTGCCTTTCTCCGGGTTGGCTGGCTTACCTCGTTTTATTTTAATTTAATCATGAGTTCGAGTCGCAAAAGTTTGAAGAATACTACTGGCCTGTACCGATTTAGGTATTTAACAAAAATGTAACGTGCCCACGATGACTTAGTGACTACTTTTATTGCAAAGAAAGTAAATAAGAACTGCTAATTATTGATTACATTGTCAACAGAAGTGGCATGTGTAGTTGTGTACCTATCATAAAAAGTAACCCTCGTTAACTCTCTAGAAATGGTGTTGTATCGCATCATTTGGATCATACATCTGATTGTTGCTAGGGGAAGCGCACGAAAGCCGAGTGGCATGGCGAGTGGCGACCAGTCGCGAGCCCGAGACTTCGGTTATTCTGTGCCGAGACACCGCCTCTACTGCGCATGTAGCTGTATCGACCACCGACTGATTTTACAATAACAAATCAACCCTGAAATGATAGCATTAAGGTTCATTTTCGTATGAAAGGGTTCGTTAATCCAGTTGTATACCAATGTAGTTTGGTAATTCAGGTAAGCGAAAATAGCCTGTAAGATAAGGAAATACGTATGACAAGGAATTTGAATTTGATGTTGCTATGCTCCGTCTAATTATAAACCGATGGGTATTTTACGTAAGCCCTACCAAGTGAGTGCCGATACCACAGATGATCCAGGTAGAGCGCTCTGTACCTAATCAAAATGACAAGTCACCTATTTATTAGTTAGGTACGTAGGTACGTGAGATCTGTTTTGGTACCGGTAAGTACAGTAAGTAGGTACAGTATGTATAGTACCTAGGGTAGGTACCTACAGTATGTATTCGAGCTAAGCGTTTAGTAGCGACACAGAGCCTAGGACAACTGACTGGCTGGATCTGTTCCATGAGGCTCAAAATACCTACACCACTGCCACACGCTAGTGGAACCCTATAATAAGTAGTCTTTATACATATAAATTAGCTGTATTGGCTAGATTATATTTAAACTCACTATCTCTTTCTAATATAGAACATAGAATAATAAGACTTTTCATCAATAATATTTTTATTAAGTATTTTGCATGCATGAATAATTCAGAAGTAAGGCAGAGATAAAAAAAAATAGTTTTACTTAGGTACTACATATATTCTTTCATGAAACGTGCAAATATCTGAGACTTTGTTATAGTTTTCCTTCAAAGTTTTGCAAATTAGCAAAATTCTCAATGAAAATTAAGAATTATTTCAGATTTTTTTGCACATTTTTAGGTCTAACTCCTTAAGATGTAGGTACCTACTGCACCTTCACCATTCACGAAAAAAATGGGTAATGGTTTCTATCATTCTACCGCTTGTCTTAGATTTAGATCACACAACAAGTGGCTGCTTGCTACATGAGTGATACAGAGAAATAGCGTGTTAATCAATATTACTTTTTTTTAAACAAGTAGGTAGTAGTTAGGATGTAGTTAAGATCTGCATCTGATATTAGCGCGGTATAATAATAATTGATGTGCTCGTAATGAATACAGACACGGCGAGCGGAGGCCGAGGGGCGACCCGGCACCCGCGCCGGCCGGCATCCCCAACAAATTAAGTTTAAAATTAATTTATCTGGAGCCTGCAGTGAATGATGGAGTCTGAGGGACTCCAGAACATTGCGCCACGATTAATGGCTCGCCACATAAGTCTGAAACTCCAAATAGAATCGGCTTCGTTTATTGTTTTTGAGGAAAACGTTAGAAAATTAAAAAAAATACTTTGCTGTCTTAGACTAAACAACGTATTGTTGTAATTGTAATTACAAATGAATGCCCACATATAGATACTACCTATTGCGCAGACAGCTAAGCGTTGAGCGAATATTGGTAATATTTGTTTAATACACATACATAATGATCCTAATAACGTAGTAGGTAACTCAGAACAATGGTGTTCAGTACATTTCCACTGAGTATTAATGACAACAGATGTTACTGTTGACGTGGACGCGGGACGCCTGTCTTTTTAAAACTTCTGACAAATGTTTTACTGAGCTTCATGTAGGTATTATGTCCATTAGTTGTCACCGAGTCATTGTACAATTTACCTCATAGAGAAGGCTTACTCTTCTCAACTCAACTATTCAATGCAATTGTCGTCAAAACTAACATACCTACTTTAATTAAATATTGTTACTAACCCTTTCAGACCTTGTTACTCGTAAAATAAGTATTTTAATTTAAATTTAATCTAATACCTATAGATATCCAATACTAATTACCCTATTTCCAATAGGTAGGTGCTATACCTATTATTAAAAAACGTAAATATAACAAACATTGAATACCTAAGTACCTTATATATTACATTAAAAGGTAAATTTGTTGACTTTAAGGGTGGGTATTCTTATTTTTACTATTAGGTACTTTCTGTTGCGTCCACGGTGTGTTAAAAATCGAAGTAAATCACACTGTAGAACATAATTCTGTTGAAATTAAGAGAAAAATTAAGTCAGAAAATGTTTAGACGTTTTAAATTGCACTATTTGTATTTGTTACAAGTTTAGTTTACTGTGTATTTTGTATAGTCCCGTTGTTAGCCTCGTCCGCATCGCGCTTGGCAGTGGCCCTGAACTTGTCACTTGTCACACACGACAGTTTCGCCGAACTGCTATAAATAACCATCAGTACGTCTGTCCTATTAGTGATGCCGCTTAACGAACGTGAAAAATAATAGGATACATGTAATAGGTACGTAACAATGAAGATGAAAGGTTTGGTCGTGTTCGTGTCGAGCTCGAGAAGATGTTTAGCATGTCATTAGGGTTTTACTTTGAATCGTTGTTTTTGCACAACTTAGCAGTCAGTAGCGTAGGCTCTCGTTATTTCAGAATCACGTTGTTAGATATTATGGTATATCTCATAGTCTCCAGTTAAGAAATGTTATTAGGTAATTAAAGACAAAAACTTTCCGACGTAATTTGTGTCTCCGTGTTCGAAATATTTTCCAGCATAAACTAAACATTTTGTGATATTGTGTAACATTTCTTATTAAATAATTATTATATTGCCTCCCGCGTGACTTTGTACCTACGCGTGATTATTCTACCTCTACGCTTTTTCTACTCTACCCTTCACAACACTATGCTACTCTACCCTACTATCCTACCCTACCCTATCCTACTCTACCACTACCCTACCCTACACTTAACCCTACACATACCTTTGAATACCCTAGGGATAGGTATAATTCCACATTTTTTGGTGAACCAAAAACCATGAAAATCGGTCCAGCAGTTCTCGAATATACCTATTAATTTTCGTGACTTCACTTTAAAAATGCCAGAATTTCATTCAAACTTTTATCTCCTATATTTTCTCCCCATAGGTACTGATTGAATATCGACATATCCGTTCATTAATTATGCCACTTTGATGTCTCTTACTTATAATATTGAATTTCCTACATCAACTTTCTTTCCTAATGGTTAGAGGTTTTGAAAAGCTGAAACACGTCTTATTTATTAACCGAAAGGTAAACACCAAGTTAAATTGATTTAACTTAAAAACGACCGATTTTCATACAAACTTTAATCCTTTATTATTTCTTCTTAGGGGAAAAACCCGAACATTTTTATATGTAGGTATATTATTTTTTAACGCATAAGCTTAATACTCATTTTGACACCTGTAACTTAAATTTCCATACAAACTTTCACCCTCTTTTTTATCCACACTAGGATAGATTTGAAAAAAACCTATGCTCGTCTCTTAGAATAATAACATATAGAAGTGCAATCCGCGCACCGAAAATGTAGCACTTCAATTGGTGGAGTACTGGTGGAGGACCGCTCTGCGCGATGACGCCGTCTCAGTGCTTGGTGACGTAAGTTTCAGAACACAGCTCCGCAAAAAAAAAAAATGCCGCCTTGCGCAGTGAAATTTTGCCCAAACGAATCAAAAAAATATTAAAAAATGTGATAATGTATCATACCACAGGCAAGTGTTACGTTTTACTAAAATATTTGTACTTAAATCTTTAATCAAAACAAATTATTTCAAACACAATTTAAAAAGACGCCATGATGTCGTAGTGTTGCCAAGTAGGGAAAAATAGTTTACCAAAATTATTACCCAATAATTGTGGTAATTTTTGAAACTCATTATATCATATTAGTTTTAGTATGTATACAACATTAATATGAGTAGGTATTCTAAAATATAGCAAACTTGCATAATAATATTGTAAAAAATGTAAAGTAAAACCAAATGGTTAAAGCATAAATGTATTGCATGTTTTTGCATAAAAAAACATTTAAAAATAAAATTATTCATATAAAAAGATTAGCATCATACTAATATTTACAATAAAAACCCTTGCTATTTTATTTTTCCAAGTAAATATAAATTGAAATTTGGGGAAAAATTCCTACTGTTGCAACACTACCTATACGTCACCGAAACGTCAACGCTGTTTCGATGTGTGCGTGATTGAGACACTTTTACAACGTCACTTTGCAAGGAACTTACTGTCTATTTGTTATTAGTTTAAGGCTCGTCTTTCATTTATCAAACTAAAAGCTGAATACCAACTTTCGTACATTTAACTTTAAGAACGACGGACTTTCATACAAACCCCTATCTCGTTTTTAACCCACTTAGGGGAGGAATTTCCAAAAATCTTTCCTTAGGGTACTGAATATCGTCTAAAAATTTCAAGTTTCTAGGTCCAGCGGTTTAGGCTACTGCGTTGTCTGTCAGTCAGTCAGTCACGGTACTGTTTTATAAGTAGGTAATTGGGTATAGAAAAGCTAACATGTGCTATAACATGTAAAAAATTCACAAAAATATTTCGTGATATTCTTTGTGCTAGACGAGAATGTCGGTGACAAACAAAAGCGGTGCAGGTCAGGCAATGCCAGCGGTGGACGCCAGTGTAATGGTTACTGTTATAGGGCTGGCAGAATTCCCGAAACACAACGTAGAATACGAAGAAAACCCAGTCCTATCCGAACCCAACTTGCAGTGTTTGATATTTATCACAGTATTAACATTCGCAGCAGCCCTCATCACATCAGAAAAAAGTAGACTCATGCGGTAAGTCTGGTTATGGAAAATATCTTTTGTTATGACCCTTGAATAAGGAGATAATTTCTACTTCTTTGATGAGTTTTGTGCTCAAGAAAATATACCACAGGGTTATTGATCTCTCGAACAATGGCTTCGATCCTCTATTGGTTCTTAATATTAGTCATAATTACTTATGCCACATCGTAAGATTAGCAGTAATGCCTACTAGTATTCTCCTGCCTATACTGTGAGTACCGCGACGTTCGCTTTGGAGTCTCGTCGTTACGCAATATTACGAATGTTTGTGTGAGTGTGCCGTTTCGAGCGTTTGTACGTAGTTACCATACTGTATGATTATTATACTGTGTATTTACACTTCTATACATCGAGGTTACTTGCAGAGTGTAGTGGACGATCCTACATTTTCACTTGTTAGGCAAAGCAACAATGATGCGCGCCTTACAATACACTTAATGGCGTCGCGGACAGGATTGATTTCTTTGCGCGCTCTCTGAGTGAATTAAAAAAATAAATAATGCAATGTATGTTGTGTTATGTAGAAACGTGTAATGTTGGGTTATATCCTGTAAAGATAGCACAACTATCATACAGGATATACTTGTGATACATAAATATTATAGTAAGAATGAACCTTCTCATTCCTATTTGCTATGCGTCACCGCAGCGCGCGCCGCGGCATGGCAGCATATTGCAACATTATGTATGTATAATGTTCCTCGTTCTTTCAGTAGTAGGTTCCACTTGTCGGATTTTTATATCAGTTCTGTTCCTTCATTTGAAAATTTTAAAATTCAAGCAAACAGTGTTGGTCTGCGAAATATTCTGGGATGTAATAATATAATGTAGGTGTAGGTACTAGGTACCTAGATAAAGTTAGGTATAGTAAACATCATAGGATTATTCGGTAAAGTTGTAAAAATCACACTGCTACAGAAAATCTCTATCTATATTCGATTCTAGTGGGAGATGAGAGATTTTAAATTATTCATTTTGAAAATAAATCTCACCCTGTTCCGCAAAATGACATTGATACGTTCAAACGTTGTTCAAATCGAATGTTTGTTATCACGTTGGCGTGCCGCAGCGAGTGGCCCACAAATGCCCAGATGTCAAACATCCGTTCAAAATTATGATCCCATTCCAACCGTGCAAATGGAGTCCGCCTCAGTTGCTCAAGTTTTTCGCAGGTGACGGCCCTCGGCGCTAATGAACGAGAGCCGGGGACGTAATTATGCAGATTTTAAGCTCTCCTATACACCGGCCTCTAAATTAGAACGTAGAGATTAGATACCGCTATCTGGGGGATGGACGTTAATCCGTAGTTCATTACAGCCGATAGTTAAGGTGAATAACGTGACCAACCCTTCTCAAATTGGAGGGAACTTTATTGTAGACTTCAAAGGAGGATTACGTCAAGGAAAGTTGTGTGTTGGAGAAAGAGTGTGGTAATATCGAACGTTTCCTTGGTAGTGAGAAGCGGAGTCAATGTGCGGCGAGCGCGGCCGCGCGGGGGCGACGCGTGGCCGCGAGCCAGCGCCCAGCTGTCTGCCGGTTCGCGTACACCGACCAGCGCCAGCGCACACCGGCGGACATATTATCTACTAGGTACTTATTATTCGGAAATTAAATCCTACTATTGAGGGTACGGAGCGCATCTGAGATACAAAAATGTGTTTCCTACTGTTTGCAGCGCGCGCGCGTCTATCGTCTACTGTCAGAGCGAGACTCATTGACATGACATGATTGGTATCTACTTTTTATTTTATTGGTAGCGTCTACAACATAGAAATATTAAAGAATCCTTTCTAATATCTTTGGTCTACAATGTCGATAGTTTCCTTATTATGACTGTGCTAAATGGTTTTGATAAGCTTTTACGAGGGTTTTGATATTTTCCAACATGACAATATTACTATTCATTATTATAAATGATACTATCTACACAGCTCCTAAAATTCTCTTTGAAGGTGCCAACGCCAAAGTAATTGTGACTTTAAAACCTGTTAAATTGATTTTATTTTAGGATGGTTGGTTGCAAAGGATGATGCAACTACTGATAATATCCGAAGCACAAACGAAGTGTGACAAAGATCGTGCGCGGACGCACGTGTGCCGAATATGTTCGTGTCACTCGGACATACACGTAATGTAAAGTAAATTTATTGAGATAAGTGTTTATGCCAGGTCACTCAGGAAATTATGTCGCGTATGCAGAAAAACATTAAAAAACTATATTTATACTTACATAGGTATAGCTTTTTAAGACTAGAACAGGAATTCAGGATATATCGTGGAAATCTTGCAAAAGTCACTCTATTTCTTGATAAATTAATGTCTTTAGAAACATTGGAATTAAATGCTGGTCTCCTCATTTAATTCCAATGTTTCTAAAGAGAAAATCATTAGTAATTACCTATAATAAAAACAATATCATTACTCGTCAAGTGCCAGTTGTTGGAAAATTAACAGGTGTATTGCATTCCTCGAGTTTATGGTTTACCTACTTCAATGTGTTTATGTTTACCATATCATGGCTATCATCGCGAACGTCGAGCGCGCGAGCGCGGTGGTGGCAGTTCTAAGAACGATTTCAACAGCGAACGATCTGGCAGCGCGGTTTATTTGCCAGATGTCAGATTGTGATCTCTTGGCAGAAGTTGGCAGGGACTAATCTCAGTTTAATGTATAGCGACGTTAATTCTGCTGTGACCGGTGATCATTCGTTAGCTTAGCATATAAACATGTCAAAGTCCTACACCATAATATTAATCGAGTGCTTACAAAATATACACATTTTGTGGGAATCATCTGCGGCAGATTTACGTTCTATGTTTGCACATAAATTTGAGAATAAAGTCAAATAAAGAGATCACCGAGACTCTTAAAGATCGCCAGATGTTGAAAGTGGATCAACCAGTTCATCGGCCATCACTGTTTGCCACGAATTGTTCATTATATTCGTTATTTTATCTAAAGTTCTACTGACACGGAAGCTGTGACAGAATTATTGGTCCGTTGAGAAATTGAACTAATTCTGTATTTAGATGCTTGTCCTAAATTCATATTAATAGATTACAAAATTGAGCAAAAAAATATGATCAATAGCTCGACGTAGTATCTACATTAACAATCGTCTGTACTTGTGTAGCGGTGGCGCGGGCGCATGGCGGTGCTACAGAAAGAACATTTTGTGAGCACAAAAAATTGCAAATACAATTGGCCATTACTGTTGAGATGTGCATAACGTCTACGATGGATCGTCCAATTAGTCTGGGCTCGTCAGAAGCTGTACATCATAAGTCTTACCCTCGTGCTACACGCTCAGTGATGTTAGTATTGTTGTTGCACTATAGTTTTTATTCTAGCAAACAAATAGCCGTGATATAATTAATATACACTACTAAATTACTCATATCTAAAGCAATTATGTTCAATTTAAAACGAAACATTCATTTCGTCGTTTTTGTGATTTTGTTAACTTTAATTAGGTATAAGGTTTCTTTGTGTTGTCTGTTTCACGTTTAGTTTTCTTTGTCTGTGCGCTCGTTTGTGTCCGTTTTTGTTCTGAGATTTAACGAGCGTTGAGTATTCTAGAACTTTTCAACTAAAAAACTAGTAAGTACCTATTTGGCAATTTGACGGTTTATTTACCTCTTACTGTTAATAAGTACCAATTAAATGGATCAAAACACAATAAGCCCCAAATAGAAGCTCTTGTTAGTAGCTCAATGACATAGGAGCATGTCTAATATAGTTCAATGAATCGTCATCAGTCACTGATTGGTCGTAATTGCGAGCAATAACATTGACTATTCGTTCGTACTTATGAAGTAAATGAATAGAATAGATATGATAGTAGAATACCTTCAATGTTAATGTTGTACAGGCAAAGCGTGCATGGTGACGAGAGATACAGAAGATCTTGTACTCAGCACACTTTACGGATTATCGCGAGAAATAGTCGTCTTACACGATCTAAAAGTTACGTTAACCCTCTTATCGTTGGCTTTGTAACTACGGTAGGTATTTTTTTCTGAATGTTCAACATCTCTCTCGTACCAACTCTGTGGGAGCAAATGACCAAATTAACGAGGTGTATTCAGAAAATAAACGATAAAATGTTTTTCATATATCATTCTACTTAACAGTCTCCTATTTCATGCAAATGCGAGATACAAATCACGTTTTCGTGAAAACACCAAGCTAGTGTCGATCGAATCAGTTAAGACTGTTTGACGATAATTTTTCGCGAAACCCCTCGAATTCCATCGTCAAAACATGATTAACGGGATCACACTGCTACTGCAAATTTTTAGATGTAAAAGTCAGTACAACTTTACCTGACTGAAGCTTCAAGTCTTTGGACATCTTGTGGTCGCAACCGCGCTAGCGACCACTTACTCCAATGCGGGATACAGGCAAGGAAAGCCATATATCAATAACAATAGAGTCCAGGTTTTTCGAAGGGTTTGGAATTGTGGCAACAAATTGTGTACAGGAAACAACGCCATTTCTGGCAAATCGAACCGTATTTTTTCGAATTCAGATTCAGAAGCTCTCTCAACCACGTAGTTATCATAAACTGTACAGAATGCACCTTCTGTCGCCATATAGCGTACTCGTGTTTGGTTCACGGGCGGACGGTGTCATGGCTGCGCTATTCCCGGCGCGGCGCAGGGCGGCGCGTGCGCACGTTGCGCAAGCGTTGATTTACTCGCACCCGTTTATTACTGCCTGCTCGCTGTGTTCCATAAACACTGATGCTGCTAACAATACGCAGGATTTATTGAACAAATAAAATGTCCTGACCAGCTTGGTCGACAGGGCGCGTTAACAATGAGATGATGACACGAGGAGTGGTTTACTGACTGCTATCTCAGTATATCAAGGGCATGAATGCCAATCAACGTGAAGTGTAGACGACTCGAATAGAATATCTGGATATAACATGCTACACGAGGCATGGAACACAAATGATAGGTGCTGAGAGACGAGTACTAAGTACTTTATCCCTGTTACCTTCACACACGTCATAGTACAACTATAGATTAATAAAAACATTACTTTAATTAAATACCAGTATCTATAATGCGAGATAGTTATCAACCATAGCTACTACAATTGTTTAGCTGTTCCCGCATATCAGCTTCTAAGTCACTATGTTATCGGGTGGACAGCTTCGTTCTCAACAACGTTATTATTACCATTTCGTTTGTGAAGCCATGTTTGTATTCTACATAAAGTTCTATTAGAAAATCTTCACAAATCGCATTGATGAAACACTATACACGAATACCTACTAGGTACCTAGTGACTACGATTAGTTGCAGAAAAAAATTGAAATGTATTAACACCGTCTGAGACTTAAGAGGCATGCCTGATAGGTGACAGGTGAGGTGAATCTCATCAACTCACCTGTGAAGGGCCTGGACACGTTTCTCAACAATTCCTATCAATCGAGTGGCTTGATTAACTATTCGCTTAATAATATTATGGACTAGCATTCTGGACTGTCTTGGGTGTAGATTCCGCCTAACTATAAGGTACTAGGGCAACGAGTGTTTATCCTCAGTCGGGCGATCATCGGCCAGCGGCAACTATTTCTCACATAGTAATTGGAATCGTGCCTTTTGCGTCAATCACAACGCGCCGGTCAGTCTGGTTAAGCCAAGACAAATGTGTACGAAACAATATTGCACTGTACCTGACAGACTTAAGGTTTGTTTTACAGTGCATTCAGACAAACCACTGGCGTGCGTTCGTGCCATAAGTAGATATTATGACGCAAGCAACAATTTAAGGATGTTCTGTCTTCTGTATGATGAAGTTTTATATAATATAATATCGCCAAATCAAAAAACCGCCTTAGGTACTATTATTTATTTCGTACTGTCTGGCTTTGCCGTAAGGTGAGCTATTGTAGCCTTATACTACTTTAGTAGTCTTTATTTGCCTTATTAGTACCTACTACTAGAGTTAGTAAACTTGTTGACAACCGATTAGGTACACGGAGCTTGTTTAGGAAAGAAATTCTGTAATTATACGGGTTAGAGGTCTTTTTAAAATGTCAAGAGGGTTTTCCCCTCGCCCTCTAGCAACCTGATATTCAACTGCCTCGGAGCAGATCAGAAGACGACTCCCCCAATCACACGTTGGGAAATAATAATAAGAATACTATTACGTTTGAGTCGTGGCAACCTAGTGGTATGACCGTTAAGTAGCAAGTCAGAGATATCAGGTTTGAACATAAGGTCGAACTGATTGGTTGCAAGTTATGTGCTTATTACAAATATTAATTAGATATCACTTGCTCCGTGCCCCGAAAATGTGTGTGACCGAAATTTGATCAGGAGGACGTTATTATTGGCTTAAGAATCGTGCAGTTGAAACAATTGTCTTAAAGCAGTATTCTGTATCTGTGAGTGCGCTGATGTTGGCCTCCTTGGCTCCAACGTGCACCATTCTGTAATGTACGCCGGAATGTTCTGGATCGCAGCGACTTGCCATGCCTACCTGTATAATCTAGTTTGGGATGAATTGCGGCGGATTCAATAAACATAACAACTTTTAACAAATGCTACAAAGCGATCGATGAGAGGACGCGTGTGTGCATTTGTATCTGATTACGTGAGGATTAATAAGATACATATTATACGCCTGAAAGTTTGTTATATGCTACATTGTTGCCACGTTACCGATATAATATAGCAATATCAAGGACATCCCGAGGAGCGCACTAATTGCTAGTCATCATGAACAAAGCCCACTAAGTATGCTCAGGGGACAGACAGGCCGACAGATTACATGTTATCTCTCATCACTATTCTCGAGGCTCGCTAAATATAGTGTGCTTAGTTTTTGTATAGTATTGTATTAGCACACAATACAAGACAAGCCGCGCACGCGCACTCCATGATGCGCGGTTATCTGATGGTGGATGGTGGAGACCTGTCGCGCATTTCTTTAATGTATGGAAATTTTTGATTGTACTGTACTAAGTAGTTATGAAAGTACATACCTTCTACTAAATATATTATGTTATGCGATGTGGTGCCGTGTGGTTTCCGGCCTGAGAATAGAACCACCCCTAGGTACTCACCCCGCAGGTGTCGTAAGAAGCGACAAAGGGAAAAATCTGGAGGATGGGCAGCAGCATCCTTCTGAGCAATGCATTAGCAGCCATCTGCTTCTGCGATCGCCAATCTGCGATGTAAATTTATTTGTGAAGTTGTAAAAAAACGCGAACCCACATAATTTATCATGCCTTTAAATTTAAATACTCAGAAAACATTGCAACGTAGAGGGATCGAACCTTTGACACTAAGAGCAGAAGACCACTGTAAGTAATCGTGTCGTTGACGACAGATAGCAGCACCTATCTGTGAGGTTGCGTATTTTATTAAGTAACTAGTATTTGTGGTATACAATGAGCAAAGAATGGAGGAATCTCGTGTTCAGATGTTGAAACTGTACTGAATCTTTAATAATATAATTTATATAATGTACATAATTATAACATAGATACTTATACATATAATTAAGCACTGAATAGGTGCCAAAAGAGACCATTTGTTGCAATAAAAATAATAATTATTTTCAATATTCTCGGTACCATAGTTACCTTGCCAATAACAATGTTAAAAATAGATACTTCTCAATAAATTAGAAATGAGCTCAGCGACTAATGAATCAATTACACATATTGTTCCATTACAATGTCGTTTTTTGCTCTTGCCGCCAATATAATACGCCATCGGCACCGGCATCAGCAGGGGGCTGGCCAGTGGCCACACTGCCGCGGCCGTGTAGGCGGAACACATCAAGTAATACAAAGCGCAGACGGATTATAGTGACACTAGAGCAAGACGCTCTAGTGATCTAGAGACAGGACTTCATCAAGAGTCCAGGATCAGGACGCGACCCTGCCTGCTGAACCTACTGAACTACATATCAACTAACAGGTTACACACGTGTATCAAGGCATGTTGTACGTAAGGTCACTCCCCCCTCTCCGGTCACCCATCGCCATGCGAAACAGTTGGCGATTGATCAATCATTCACTCACACCATATTGCTAGTCTCATAGTTATGGTCATACCTCGTCTAAAACCGGTGAGGTCTAATTAGATTTGGGAATTCGCACAGAACGCTCTTATCGTCAGATAGAGCGTTGCGGGTAGTTGCGTGCGACCCTTAAATATATCTATCTGTTTCTTTTCGTAACAGTTATAGTCGAGATCTAGGTCTCTGGAGACTGGAGCATGACGAGGGGTAGTAGGGAACCCTTTCAGACCCATGTTACAGTTGGCGGCGGAACCAAGCGGCCGGGGAATACCACTCTGACCTCTGGCTACACTCGCCTCGGCTGCGATCGACGCACAGATAACACTTCTTTGTAGTGTAAAGCGTCGCTATAGCATCTGCATTAACTTAAAATCATAATAACCAGCTCTGACAGTTTTCACTCGCGACTTCGTCCTGGATTCGTCCAGCTTTTTATTTGTGAAATATTATTGGAAATCGATTCTGTAATTAGTTTCAAAGATTACTCGCCACGAACAAACAAATTAAATACCTATTTATTATTTTAAATGTACATGTTGTTTTTAGATCGATTAGTATGGAATCTGGTGGAGAATGCCAAATATTTGTTTGAGCTTAAATTTTGTTTTAATCATGATGCCTCAACAAATCGAGGTGTACTTCTTACATTATAATTGTACTGCTTACCCCCGCAGTACCGATCGAGTTGACGTCAGCTAATGTTCCCCGGAGTGTGACTGACGCAGGCTCTGTCAGCTTGCCAAACTGATACGCTGTCATTCGGACAAGATCACAAGACATTAGTTATGTGCTAGTGGTTATCTGTCCCTATCATCTGCTACTGCGATCTCCAACCCGCTTGCCCAGAACGTGGCGATTAACGCACAATAGTGGTGAGCATTGAGAGAGGCTTATCTTCAGTAGTGGTTTTGCTTATAGGTTTACCTATTTGCTTCTAAAATAATATAGATTTGTATGGCTTACCTACAACTTGCTCTATAAATAAATAAAACTTTAATTTGTACAGACATGTAACTGCCATGTCTCGTCCAGCTCCGAATGTTTTCCGTCAGAAATAAACTCGAGATACCTACACAATCTGAATTCAAGATAAATATACGATCTAAAAATAATGGTTGTTTTTCATTTTCTCGGCAGTTAATAACGCGCTTCTTGGCAGGAGGAATGATTACTTAACGTCAAAGTACACAAACAAAACTCCAAATGGATCTGATGAAAGTGTTACACTATCCGATCTAAATTGGTAGGATTAATCGTCCGACAACTTTCTGCATCAATCACCACGCAAAACTGAACCTTGTTGTGTTACTGATGAGGTTTAATTCGCTGTGGAAAGTTGTCATAACATCAGCTAAGGGTTTTGACAAGGTACCGCGACCGAGAGCCGGGAGCCAAGTTAGTTGAACGTTAATTTGTGTTGCCGACGATTTGTAACGCATTGCTCACCACAACTCCTGAGTCCTGACTACAACCTCACGATATAGCCGGCTCACTGCGCTTGTACATGATGTTTATTCAAGTGTAGGTAGGTATGTAACGACACTTGACCTTATTAATACTATGAAGCTATTTCATTCGCTGTTTCATTAAAATCCATATTTGTCTGTTTGAACTGTTCCTATCAGACGATTGATTTGATGCTTGTTAAATTTATAAAAACTTGCTTTCTACCCAAAACCTACATCCTACATTTGCACTACAACCTACACCTGCAGCTCAGTGTTCATTACAAGTGTAATCCCTTCGACCGTGGAGCGCTCTGTCTATCAACCAACAGTATTTTTGTTCTTCATTTCTTTGTGCCGACGTGGAGCTTTGTAATCGTCTCATTTGTACAAGGAACAACGTGTACGAGGATACGAGAGGCAGCTAAAGCGCCCTTTGTACAGGTAATCTGGGATTAGCCGCCGATCGCCGCGCCGTGAGCGGTGAGCCTGCTTATATTGCGAGGCGAGCGATGGGTGTTGGGTGCCGTGTGCCAGAGAAAGGCAAAGCAACGGTCTGTTTCGTTCTTGAAATGTGGTTCATAACAGTCTTTGTCTACTTATCATCTTCCATATTCGTCTCTAACTGAAATGTCGGTAATACTATTTCAGACTAATGATCTAACTAAATAGAGCAATTTTCCATGCTCAAATAAATTATCTTTATCTCGTTTGGCACTGGACCTTAGCAAAGGAAAACTCCCTGATATTAAGATTGCGTTTTGCATCCGTTGGCACACCGTGTCTTCCTGTTATAATAATATTATGTACTTACACAAATGTAATAAATACTGATGTTCCGCGCCTTGTTTCACGGCATTGGATGCTGTGATGACCCAAATATTTAATCGTTTTTGTATAATGAAAGGTCATGTCAGTACTATTCACCGGCCACTAAGTTGTATTTCTGAGGGTAGTTCTTGCTGGTTGGACCCCTGGGAGGCTCGGGTGTGGCCCTCGGCTCCGGGTGTCAGCCCCTTGAGGTCCGCGCGAATGCCTCTTTTATGAGCTTTGAAAGGTCCGAACCCCGGCTTAAAGCTTTTGGGGATCCTCATTTTTCTTATGTTCACCTGTTGTGTTTTCTTTACACAAATAGATCCGTCGGTATTCGGGTCGCGGTGGCGCAGTGGCCGGGCCGGTGGGCGGTGATCGTCAATATCAATATTGTATATTTTGTATCCATATGCAAAATAGAAAAAGGTGTTGTATTTTCATAAATGCTCGTGTATCCCATAAATCTTGCTGTTTTTTTGTTGAATTTATTATTATTGAGTGTAACTGTATCTGTGTATCTGTGGTATGATGATCTATATATTCTACAGTGTGCAAACTTTACATACAGTTCACATATTTGTGGAAAATATTTGGCACAGTTCATGCTCCCACTGTGACTTGTGAGCACTGTGACTTGTGAGTAGCTACACCAGTGAACTAATACCTACTAATGTGTCAATATGTCATATGAATCTTCTGGCAGGTGTGCGTGTGTGCGTGTCCCACTTCCAAGAAACTCAAGCTGTGAAAACAATAATTAATTCTTCAATTTATTTTTATAAACCGAATTGACTGTAGCGAAGGATTGGTTATTGGCAACACTTGCGTAGTTATGTTGTTGTTAGGAACATTCAATGTGTAAGATCGTCAGCCTGCGCGAGTATGAGTTTCGCTAGAAACCATTGTTGTACCGTAACTACACTCTACTCTATCAGGATGTTAGTTCTCTGTTTCATGCGATCATCGCCACCTGCAGACCACTAATTACTTTCTCAGCGCGTCACAAACACTAAACCACTCAATTACATCAGTTCTAAAATATAATTGGAGTCAGTTCAAACATCTTCTAACAAAAAACATTGAATATGTAATATGTATGTAAGTCGCTCGTCGTTTTTGCTCAACTGTTTGTCATTTTAAAACATTTTCCTCAAATTGTAATTATCGGACATTTCCGTAATTATTCCCAGCTGTCAACGACACTTGTATACTGTACATACCTATTATTATATATGATGTTGGTACCATATGAGTAGGTAATGTATATAATTAGCTCGATTTACGTCACAACTACACTATGCAAGTATATAAAGAAAAGTGCCGAATGCGTTTCCAACAGAGAGTTCGCTAATGAATCTAATGACATAAGTCATACAACTCGATACACACGAGATTCCTGCGTGTCCACATAATGCATTAATTGCTTAAGGCACGTTTACACGTTCTTATATGAAGTGTACCTTCTGTTCCTAACTATGTATGCCTACTTACTATAAATAATAGTAGACAATCAGCGCAGAAGCGAACAAGCGATGATTTACGGATATCTACGCGCGCGCGCACCTTGAACTTGCAGGTTCAGGACAAACTATCGCGGACCTTGATACATTAGTAATAAGTACGATTTTCAAACAAAACGGATGTGCTGATTATTTACTTGTATGATTTACTGGCACCAGCGGACGGGACACTTGAAAACTGACGTCCAGGCCATTGCCAACTCAATGTCAGGTCAGTGTCACAAAAAAATCCATTAATTTTTGTGTTTTCTCGACTCGGAGCTATTATGTGAGTTGTTTTAATTAGTTTGTAGAAAAGTCTCAAGTCATTTGGAATCACTATCGACTTATCGCGAGAGCGAGATCAGCTCTCACTACGTGTACAAGTAGGGAAGCTTTTACGCATGCGCAGAGAGCGACAGAAACTCTTGCTAAGCAATTGCCAAATTGTTGGTATGTACCTTAGAGTATATATAGAATAGAGCAAGCCTACACGAGTATGAACCGTGAGCACGGGTATGAACAACGCGGCCGCGATACGAACTCCGCGATCATACCTCGATTGACTGCGGTAGAAGTACCATTCAGGAGCGAAAAACTCAAATTAAAGCAATAAAATGGTTAACTGCAGTGTGAAAGATAGCAAAAATGATTCAAGATAACATACCAAAAAAAAAGGTAATATAACATTCCACCGGTGAGTAACTTTTCCTAATTATTTTGATTATTTTTAATCCAAAGAGCGGGGGAGAAGAAGGCGTAAGGGGTGGGCATGCAGCGAGGGGCCGGCACACGGGGCCAGCGACGAATATACTTCACGAACCTGAGGCATTGACAGTATCGATAGATGTATCGATAATTTTATTTCACCTATTTATTAAATTATGATGATGATTTAACAGTGAAAGATTATTTTATTTATTTGATAATTTTTAAATCTAAATGAATTATTATTATTTAATTTTTATGTTTATTTATTAGGTTTATTGTAAATAGTAGATATAGAATTTATTATAAAGTAGTTTAATAAGTATGTATAATATATTAATTATTGTTTAGTTATATGAATATAAATAAATAAAACAAAGTCGGATTAGTAACACCATTATTAACTCAAGAACGGCTGGACCGATTTTGATGATCTTTGATTTGTCTCCGTCCCGAACAGCAGAATAATAATAACAGTAGTTAGTGAATTTGTAATATAGTGTAGTGTGAATAGTGTGATATAGCGTACGTAGGGTAGGGTAGTGTAGTTAAAGGTATTGTAGTGTGATTTAAAATAAATTATTTTTATTTTTATCGATACTTTTACAGACAACTATTACGACGATAACTTATATCGATAAATAAATTTGTATACGGTAAGTCACTAGTGAACCATAAATTATAGACGCATCTGTATGCTACCTGCTTTCGTTCGGCACAAGGCAATGTTGTTAACGTTATTACTCTACTATATATATACTCTAAGGTATGTACACACCAAAGATATTAGATATTTCTATGCTACACACGCATCACACATCTATGACACTCGTCCACCTCTTCTCGCGGTGGAGTCATCCTGTGCACACAGGATCTACGATGGTGGTGTCGGTGGGCAGTTAGAGTCGTTGATTATGCGCTGTAGGTTAAGCAGATTGTATTGTGGCCAGTTTATTATTCCGAAAGAATATGTAAGAATGGGAACGGCATAGCTATTGATTATTATTATTATAATAGCTCAGAATGCAACCTTACATTGTCTATCTACGTAGTTATGCAGTTTGGGGAAGTCGCCACCACATGCGGGCGATGTGGGTCACCGGCACCTGCAACATCAGCTGCTGATGTGTTATTAGACACACGTTTTTAAACGTTCTTGTGGATTGATAAAAAAAACCGTTGATAATGTTCGTTGAGTTGGGTGTTTGGGATTCTGGTGTTCTTCGGATTTCATAACGTACCTAGTACTATTATTATAATGACGGTAGGTAGGTAAATTATGATCATGTAAACCTTCGTAGCTAATATTCATCAAAAAGATAAATGTGTGAGTTACGACGTCATACATACAAACAAAGGGAGCCATACAAATACCATGTCGCCATCAATCATTCTCACGTCCACGAGGGGGCCGCTGGCCGGCCGCGCCAGGAGGAGCTCCGGGCAGCTACCTAGCTGCCTATCAACTAGCCGACAGAGGTATGTAAGCTGCTACAAGATTTTTGTAATACACATTCAAATAATTTTTCATTAGTATTTAAGTAGCTCAGCATAATTGGAAGTACAACACTTGTAGGTACAGTAGGAATAGGAAGTGAACCTTAGCATTGTGTTCACATTTCTACGTACATTAAAATCGGAGAACCTTATTTTACCAATATTACAATAAGACTCTACCTACCCTATCAGCCAAGAAGCGGGTAACTTGGTCCTGTTTTAGAATTACTAGTGTATCTTGTATTTCTTAGAAGATTAGTATTCATTTGTCGTCCCGAATGAACCATCAGAGACGTGCGCGCCGCGTTATGAATGTTTGTGTCAGAACTGGGCTAATGCGCTGATCAGGAAACGAAGTGTACGCATTAGAAATGTTGTAAATTAATCATCAAGCTTCCTGCTGCCCGATACATGTGTTTTCCTGTTGCGTAACACTTTGTGACGATGTTTGATTTTGAAGAGTGTTGACAACAGGAAAGCTTCGTCTGAGTTTGGCCAATGACGGTACAGGTATTGAGATTAAGATCACAAGGTTACAATTAATGTATTTGAAATCAGTCATTATAACCACTGTTGATAGATCCTGATGACACACTAGGCTGTGGTACTTCTTGGTTCATTTCAGTCAACTGTGGCTCACTAAGATAATGACATAGCTACGGTGGCACGATTGAGTGCAGTGGCGGCAGTGGCAGTGGGGCGCAGCTAATAGGACACATTTCGGAAATTTCAATAGCTTTGATTCATTGTGGGGAGAAATAAATAGTCCTCATTTGCATGATGTACGAAGTTTTAAAAAACGTTAAATGGGTGTTCATTTAGACTACCGCGACCCGCGGCCCGCGACCCGCGGCCCGCGACCCGCGGCCCGCGACCAGCGAAGGGCGTGTTTTCGTTAACTTAATAACATTAAGAAAAGACATAAATCTTGTCGTTTTGTTAATGGCCGTTATTTCTTTCTCTCTGGCTTGGAAATGGAAAGCATCATCTCTCACTAATGTACTAACGTAACATAAATCAAACATTTATATTTCATTTCAGCGGCGCGGGCGCCATAACACAGCTCTATGACCAGCAGGGACAAGACTTGACGTTAATAACTGCCATACTTCCGTATTAAAAACCAATCGTAGTAGTTAATTTATAAAAGTATTAATATGTGATATCCAGCCAGTATCCGTCCAGTAAACATGCCAGCGTGTGCAGGCCACACGCGCCAGAAGGTCCATTTATCAGGACGCGCTTTATCAAATCATACAGATAGTCGAGGGTTTGCCGAGAGCGATGAGCGACTGAATCGAGGATGGAAATACGCTTTTTCAATATAGGTACGCGTTTTGTAAAAAAAAAATTAAGATTAAATTATTGATCAAAAGTAACATATTAAATACCTTTTGGACACACACAACCTAACATAGTCGGGTACGTTATATCAGGTAATCAGGGTAAATGCAAATCTTAGAGTAGAAATACTCTAAGGTGCAAATTAACTAAGAAAATGCAAAGATTTTTGTTTAGTAGACTTTTACATTTGCCAACTATTATAACTAGATAGGTATTCTACCTAGTTTCAACACATTTTAACAACCATTTTCATTGCTATTATTCGCTACCTAACCATTGATCCAGTTTCCATAAAAAGAGATCGGAAGCCGCTCTCGTATTTAGAACGTAAGTACTTATGTAGGGTTCGCATAAGTATGTTATAATATGTAGGTGTAAATCATGCTTGTCCTGCGTGTTATAGTGCTGTATTCGAGTAGAGTTTCATCATTTCATGGGATGCGTCTTGTAACAAAACATACGGATGGAAATTTAAGATGTCACAGGCACGGTTTTCTAGTGATTCTAAGAATAAATTACTACTAGTGATTCTATTCTAAAAATTCTAAGCTCTTCCTTTTCATCTTACGATTTTGTGTCATAATCTTGTTATTGGATTGAGACAACCTAATTTATTAATCTTCTTTCATCGCGCACGTCCTATATGTATACTTTCTAACACGCCCTAGGCGTAGAAAGAGATTTGGGATACGGTAGCTCAGCGGTTACAGCGTCCGAAGATCGTGGGTTCGAATCCCATCCGTATCAGTTGTTTTTTCAAATTTCTTAATAAATAATTATATTCTTTCATAATCTTTGATTAACATTTTATTATTGATTAATTAACTGTTTCGTGGAATTGTCTGTCAACATTATTAGGACCTCCCTTATTGAATAACACGAACTAAATATTCGGACAGTTATAATCGGAAGTTACTCCTAACCTAAAACTTTCCGGTACACGAGATAAAATGTGTATGTTTCCACGTAGTACGTACCTATCGGTTCGGTCCGGTCCGGTGGACATTCAGAGAGTGATGCGCACACGTTGTGGATATGTGTGTGACAGCCAGCAGCGGGGGGTGGCAGGCGGAGGGCGGGGGGCGAGGGTGTGGCCGAACTATTATGAAGGTATTCCGTGCCCGAATGTTGTTATTCAATATACCTACCTAGGTGCCTTAACGCACTCCACTCGGTATACCGCGTAACTTCCAAAATTGCAATTTGCAAGCTAGGTACCTATGTCGTTTGATGAACTAGTTTGAATTCAATTAAATACAATTTTCACATATTGACGTCTCTAAAGGAATAATAATGAACATTGCATTCGTCTTGTTAGACAGACACTTGTTAGACACTTGTTAGCATGGTAACAACAAAGATCCTTAATTTTCGTTTATATTGTCATCTGATCCATAAACAAAGCATTCGCTACAAGTGACAGCATTTTCTTTTTTCTTTAAGTTTTCTCTGCGATAAAGTATTAAGTAAAAGTCAGTCAACAGAATGAACAAGCTAAAAATAACACCAATTTACGTGCGCAACACGAAACCAGTTTGAAAGGAATTGTTCTAGGTAGTAGGTACATATTGTGTATCGCGACTCGTGCTCGGACGATACCTAACCTACATTACGTGTTATCAAACCGAGATAGTGTTTTAAAGCCGGCCCATAAAACTCAATCAGTAGCCGATAGCGCGCTCGTAAAACGAGTGACCGGCCGGGCTGCTGCTGCGCCACTATCGCACCACAATCGCACCTCGATCGCGCCGCAATCGTTGCGTTTCGGCACTAAATTGAATTATCGCTGGCTCCCCTGGCTATAAAAGCGTCGCGGCCCACCTCGCTTCAAAGGAAAAGCGGGCACCTCGCGTAGATGACATAACATCAATGGCGTCACTGTGTCTGAGATATCTACATTAAATAATAAATAGCATTAATTGTTTTAAAATCCCCTAAAGATTTACAACGTCAATTAATCTGTTTGTAGATGGTGGGGGAATGAACTACATGATGGTCTAATACAAATAGATTGGATAAATACACGCTTGCGTCAGAAGATTATGAGATTTGGCAAAAACACAGGATAGTAGGAGAGAATTATGATTGTTTACTTGTAGTACGTCAAAACTGAATGGTGTTTTGTTTAGTTGCTTGCATAACAAATCAGAATCTGTCAACAACTAATCATTCGGCAGTAACTGTATCAGACAACAGGGCCGCGTGTGACTTCGGCCGCGGCAGCCCGCTACCTCAGGGACCTCGCCTTGCACCTCGTATCCCACTGTCGTTTGTTGATCGTCTATTTATTTGACACTTTATTGTTACGTTAATTGCAGATAAATTAATCAATTTAATATCGTATTGTCATATCATATTATGTATATTAAAATAATGTTTGCAGCATATAAGAGCAGTTTCGACAGTGGTAAATACGGGAAGAGCCAACGTTCCGTGGTATGTACAGAAGACCTGTAAAAAAAAAGAAGTACACTACCGACTCGTTACTGACTAGATGTTACCTAACTAATAAAATATTTAAAAAAATAAACTGAAACTCAAAAAACTTAACTAAAAGCTGAAGAATAAGCTGTATAATCTAGAATTTTGCATAATTATGCAAATATAAAACATTAAATCATTTCCCGAATAAAGTGTTTTCACGTGTTGTGATTGTGGTGAGTTCGACTCAGCTAGTTCTCCGTTGGCTCGGCGCTCGGCGAGAGCGACACAACTATAAAATTAGGGTATGTACATTAGTTAGTTAGTCGGAATCTCTTTTTTATTATTTTTGATACTGACGTTGTGTAGTAATTATAATGATTGCATCATTATCATCATTACGAGCAGTTTGCACTATTGTGAGAGGTCGGCTGTAGGTGTCGGAAAATCCCTGCGTTTTTGTTCGCTCGTTATAATACAGATATAATTGATGTCGGGCTGCTGTTACCAAGACGTATTGATATGATTCAGACTCACCATCAATCTTAAACAACATGGGAGTATAGATACATCCTACATACATAATAATAATATATATTATTATCTCTTTATTGTACACCAAAAGTAAGAATTTTGAAATAAGTTTTAAGAAGATTGTACAATGGATGGTCTTATCGTAAACAACGATCTCTTACACCTTTTTGTCATAAATGTCTGTCACGATAATGTCAATATCACACTTATAGGTACTCTGACTTGGATTCAAACCCGGTACCGTGTGCTGGGCAGTCGTGCTGAGGCGACTCGGGTGGAGCGCAAGTTAAGTAAGTTACTTATTAGCCACAAACTGATGAAGCCCCATTCCCATCCCTTCCCATCCCAGGCACCGCATTATGTCAGACACGACATGACACAGCACAGAGATGTCAATCCATTTCCAACCTCAGGTGATGTTGACAGTTTGGACAATGATGGCCCGTGGTCCGTCAGTCCGTGGCGCGCGGACGTTCCGCTCACGTCCGCTTGATATGAATACGATAGATAACGTATGTAAAGGTATTTTTATGCCTGCCGTGAGCCGTCACGTGTCCGCCTCATTCGTTGTAGCCTCATAGATTTACATGATACTGACTACACTGCCTGCACACACCAAGGCCAAGAATATCATTGATGTTACAAAGTTCTAACTCCTAAACCTTGACTTTGTGCTAAAAATATAGGCATGTGCTGTACCTTACCATATTTTTTTCCTGTCTCTCGGCGCGCGCGCATCCCGAGTATAGTCGCGCGCACAAGTAGAGCGACAACATAGCACATGTCCGCCTACGAGTACACGCGAGTCGTGAGCCGCGACACTTGTCAAACTACGTGTAATTAAAGTATTAAAGTCGAAGCACTTCACATGTCATGCTGATTGTATTTTTTTTTGTTGCCAGACTTGCTAGTTATGGCCGCGCGAGTTCTCTCGATAAAAAATTAAATATATTTATATTTTTCGAAGGGGCTAAAAGTTTCGTTGTCTTGTATAGGTATAGTCGTTCCTCCTGGATAATGACTGGATTAAATACTATATGCTTGTATAAATAAAATACTGAAGCAGTCTTCAACAGATTCTAATGTAGATTTGTAGACATTAAATTAGAGTTGGAAAATATTCAGCTTAAACAACATTAGCCGGTAGAACAGACACTTAGCTCGGATTGGTTGTGTTCGCTGATGTCGTTGCTCTGTTTGGTTTCGTGCTATACCTACCTATGTTAGGTATTTCAGAAGGATCTCGGTAACACTAACAACGGACAGGTTAATATGGTAACTGTGCCGAACCGACGACACTACACAGTAGTCGCCACAAGTTTTATCGGTTAATCTAAATTAAAGCTCAATTTACAGATACTCGTGTATCCGTTGCACATTGGTATTTTATGTATATAAAGTAGTCTCTATAGGAAATCTTATTTAGCAATTTAGAGTAACACTGTGAAATGAGAAATTATTCTGCCAATCAGCGTGTTTGTAGCCAGTGACGCAATCCCTCACTAATCATTTTTCATCAAGAAGGCAAGAAGGCGTGCCAAGCGGCACGGGCGCTGGCAGGCATGCCGGCTACTGGCGACGCGCCACGCGGCCTGGCTTCTACTGGCACCCAGTAAGTGCAGACGGAATGACCACTTCTCACATCTTACCAGTATAATCTCCTCGATAATACTAGGTAACAGTTTAAAGCTCCATAGACAAACAAGAAAGACAAGACAAAAGTCTTGACTTTCCTTCGATCATTGCCTAATTTGTATAGGTCAATATTTTGGGATCATCCGGGGATCGAACCCGCGACACTGTCAATCATGTCAATCTGTCGTTATGAAGAACATTTAGTAGTAAGAGATGAACCTACTTAAGTATTCAAAGTAAGCATTTATTAGTTAAAAGTTCGAACACCTATAATATGCCTGATATAATATGTCCGATACTTCTGTATTGTCACTGTGGTGTACCTGTGAGAGATATGCGATGTACACGGTACAGGTGACGCGCGTCAGGCGCGCGCGGTGAGCGCGTGGGCTACTTAGTTACTTACACGCTCTTACACAAATACTACTAGAGGTAACCGACTGTCTCCTAACTTCTTCAACGTATCTGCTTTCAGAACGGTCAATTCGTAAAAACACGTCAATCACGATACCAACGCGAAGTCGCGAAGCGGTAAACTGTTACATATTTATAAACAAATCCGTTGTTGCATTCCTAAGAACATTTCCAAAGATATTAGAACAGACAAACAAAATGCATTTCCTATCGGTGTAAAGATTATTACGGGCTGCCCGCAGCGCTGAAGCGCTGCAGCGGCTGCGGAGCGCGGACATCGGGTTACAAGAAGGTGACCTATTCCTAATGTACTGGAGCTATTTATCTTATAAAGCGTTGCGTTTGTGCCAAATATTCTGACACTAAACATACGGCTAGATCATCGGTACCTACTAGTTCTATGCACACAGTATAAGGTGACCCTTACATACAGCTCGCTCCGTATCTGTTTACTCGCAGGCGCAGGCGCAGCTAAACACTTTAGACGATAAAATGAGTTTTCAAATACATTAGGTACGTCACACGTGGCTGTTTAAAAGGTAAGAGATACCCAGTGTACAAAATGAATACATATTATTTGATATCACCATAAAGATGGCTTAAAATTAAAATAGGTAACTAAATTAATTTAGGAAATAGTACCTAGTTATGATGACATTACAGATACCGCCCTTATTTTATTTATTTGTATAGCTGGTAGGTATACAACCATTAAGTATACAACCTATCCACAAAATACTTTCATAATGTATTTCCTTCCTCACGGTCATCTCCACCTGATATATGTCCGTTAATACAAAAATTGGAATGTGCAATCTGTGTGTCATCGAGATGAATCTGTTCGTCTCCCCCCACCCCCGCTCCGGGGCACAGCGTCCCCCCGGAGCAATACTGAGCGCCGGCCATGATGGATGTGTCGGAGGAAATTGAGCAGGCATCGGAAATGGGCGCGATCAGGCCCCATGGCCGCGATAATTCATTTCTGTTCCACTCACCAACAGATAATTCATTTTTATTCATGGGGTGGGGGGGGGGTGATTCGGGAGGCGGTGGCGACTGGCGGTGGTTGCTGAACGATCATATTGCGTTTCGCTATTTCATAAGCGTCGTCATTTCCCGTCGGTTACATCTTGTCCACTTCGTGACTCCTGTCAGTTGCGTTACTTCCATTTTGTCACACAGCTGACAAGTTATTAACACTTGCTTTATAATACCAATATCATAAGTATGGGAGTGGGAGTGGGAGTGTGGCGGCAAATCAAGTCACATGATTCATTTATTTAGATGGTGTTTACACGCTTCTATGTTATAGTTGATAATGCTAATTTCTATGGTGCTTATGTATTGTTACTTATGTAAATAGGTACATATATAAATAAATTTTCTTTTTCATTTTATTATGTAATAATTGAAACCAAAGATGTTGGAAGGAATTTGGAATTGTTTAATATTTCTATGGTTGAAACAGGTTAAAAGCAATTTTATTAATATAAATCTCACCCAGCTCACCAACACGACAGTACAATGACTTGTCTTGGCCAGCCACTGCAGGGCTGCTCGCTGCTCACTGCTAGGAAGTAACTCGGGTGTAGCATTATGATAAGTCCCAAAGCCATTAGGCGAGCAGCCGACATCGACAGTGAGATTATAACATGCAGATCAGTCAGACATCAGCATAATGTCTCGAGTTTAGAAATAATGCGCCATTGTTACTAAGAGGACATTATTCCGCCATGTTGAGAACCATTTGTATAAAAGGCGAGTAAATAAGGAATCATTTGCAAAATACTTGTGCATTTCAGCGCGCAAGTGACAAGCACACACAGAAGTACCACTGGGTACATCCTAGTATATGTATTGTTGAAAATATGTGATCCAAAAAAAAAAATAATAATCTAGGTTATTTTTTTTTTAGACTCAAAAAAAATTGAATCGACCACAAATCACAAATAAATCTGTGCACACACAAACCTAACAATAAATAATGGCGCATTGGTTACGGACCCGCTTTGGAATCGCGTGGGTGTGGGTTCGAACCTGGCCTTACCAATGTGCCTTTTTTAATGTCATAGGTATGTACTTTCTTAGTTAATCTAAGACACCACTGACTAACGGTGAAGGAAAACATCGTAAGGAAACCTGGATTTAATAGTCTGAAATCGCCAACACGCAGTGAGCTAGCGCGGTGATTGCTTCTTGATCCTTCTCTGTATGAGAAGAGGCATACCGACGGTCCCTACGTATAAACCCGTAACTAAAAATGACAAATTTTACAGGAGAGCGTTTTGAAGTTTCAAACACGTGTATATTGAGTTCTATTAAACATAGAGTCATGAAATTTTGTATAAAGGTTTTTTATAATAAGTAGTTTATAAAAAATAATAAAGTAGGACGTAAAAGTCCTTTTAAGTGTATGAATTGTCACCTACTTACTTATACATTGGAATCGCCTCTGTAGCTAATAGCTTACGTGGTACTTATTGACTTTTACGGGGTAGTCTTTAAATTACTTATAGTCGTAATTGCCATTTATGAAATTGTACGTGGAATATATGAAATTAAAAATATTACAATCAGTATTTAAGTTGTTTACGTAGTGTTCACTAATGCGCTTTTTATTATTATTATTATTTATTTAAATACATCGCAATGTATAAAACTTACTTTTACTTTTTTTTGGGCTTAGTGTATTTATAGTAAGTAGATTTAGAATTTAAAATAATTATAATTAATAATATAACATACGAAATATATTTTTAAACAATTATAATTATAAAAAAATTTTTAAACCTATAAAATTTAGTAGTAGCTCACCGGTATCGGGGAGAGGGTTTAAGATGCTGGTGGTCTGGGCTCCAGAGAGAGGAATCTCTTGACTTTGCGAACTATTTCCAGGAGTACCGCCTTCTGCATCAAACCCTTGTCCCATATATTCACTGAGAACCTCTTAAGGTATTTAATCAACACTTTAAGAGGCTTTTAGATATTAATCCATTGACTGTTATTTACATTATATTGACTGAATTACTATTGGCACAATGACAACTTCTAATCTTTCTCGGCCTTCACGAGGTTCCTGTTATACCTAAATAGTGACAGCAACAATCATTACGCGGTGCTCTGCTCGATCTTTTACCACTATATCAGGCTTATTAGCTATAATAATCCTGTCAGTGATGATAGACCTATCCCAGTATAAAGTGACATGTTCATTTTCAAGAACTGGGTCGGGTGTATACCGGTAATATGCTAATATAGTACCTTTGAATCCATAAGATGGTATCCCAAAGCGAGTTGTTGGTGAATTACTTTATACCCGACATATGTCGGTATAATTGCATAGACAAAACCGTCAGTTTCCCCAAATAGATCACCAAAGCGTAGCCAGGCCACAGACGCTTAGAAATTTACAACTGGGCCGTGGAGGACCTGATAATAGCGTCTGTGGAGCTCCTTGCTTTCTCATACTCAATGTGATTCTTTGTATCTAATATAACAAGCATACACCAATTCTCTTTAGCTAGATGCAACGGGGTACCTAAGTCTTTTATTAACTGTGACAACATCTCGATGCATTCCCTAGTAGTTCTTGAGAAAAAACTCCCTGCTATTGGACACCACACGATTATGGAGGGTTAAGTTAGGTGCATTAAAAAATCCTCGACGCCCACACTTTTGTGAGATGCACAATCTCATTACAGACGATCGAGGGTGGTGCAACCGGGATAAAGTTAACAGTATGCGGACTCGTCCATCCAGAGCTTAGTCTTCAGTCATTTCGGTATGCCAAACAAGTACATTAAGACTGGCATAGCCCAACTATTGAAGGCCCGTATGTTATTCCCACCTGACAAAGAGCTTTTAAAAACCCTTGTCAGGCGTACAAAGAAGTGTTCCCTCAACGATTGCTTCTTGTAAACGGGACGTGACTCCGACATACCCAAATCTTTGTAAGTCTAGGTTGGGGAGTGCAATTGATGGTAAATGAAATCCGAGTTGAATTCCTTCGGATTCTATTATCTCACCTCGTATTACATGAATGACTGCACACTTGTCTACACTAAGGCGTAGGCCTCAGACATGGCTTTAAACACCGTTGAAAAATCTGTCTGGTGTCTTGGTTTTCTCACTATCTTTTGCTTCACTATTTTAGCAACTGATAATTAATTTCTAAAACGCATCCAAAAAGTCAAAGGTGGTCGTATCTGGATTTCAAACCTACGACCTTTGACATGGCAGTCCATCAATCATACACTAGGCTTTCGTAGATAATTTACTTTCTAGTAGCCTTATTATTCTCAAAGTTTATTATTACGGAGCGATTGCGATATAAATATTGGAGCAAAAGTGGTTTTGACATTTAGATATACAACAAATTCTTGAGCAATATCTATAGTAACTGACCAGATCGGAATAACATTTCGAAGTAAACATACGTATGTAGCAGTTAGAAATAAAATCTATTTTTATATTTCGGCGTAAAATCACTTATTTGCCACTCATTGCATTTTACTTTTAATTTATCCAATGTAAAACAAAGTAACTACCACATATAAACTATTACGCATATCCCGAAAATGGCAGTTGCGGGGAAGGCGCAAAGGTATACAATGGATTGTTCAACGTAAACTTACCGGACTACCACTTTTGTTACTCTACGATGGAACTTTTAGTCAATTTTGTAGTTATGGGAAATGTCGTGTGTAGATTTAAGGTTCAATTTGACAACTTGGACTGATTTTTATTAAACTAAACGATAGTCCTGAAGGTCCTGAAGGTCCCGGTAACAAAACATGCAAATCACGTATCTACCACTTCGGTGAATGTACGTAGGGACCGTCGATACGTTACAGGCTCATTTATTTATTACAAGATGTGGTCTTAAATTTATAAACACTAAATAATGGAACTTTCTGCTTTTTTTGAAAAATGAGTTGCTATTGTGAAAATTAGTTGTAAAATGAATAATCGTTTTACCGTATCAATAAGCTGCATATCTCGTTGCCGCGGCTCTGCTCGCGCGGCTAATGTCTGGTAATGTTCTCGCGCCGGTAACGTCGCGCGGTCGTCGGACGTCGGTCGTTGCGCTAAGCGATCCTCTCGTTAATTATTATTTGGCTATCGAAATTTATTCCCCCGGACTACCGGCAGCGGCAGTAAGCGGGTATAGTCGCTATTCAGATGTTAGGTATGTATAAAATGAAAAAAAAAATAGTTGCAACGGTTATTGTATAAAAATTAATCTGGAAATATATGGGTAGGCGGATAACTGGGACTAAATACCTATTAGTTTTATTTTTTATTTATTATGTTGTATACTGTGTTGTCCAATAAACTATTTACTATTCTATTCCATATGTTAAATGAATGACGATTTACTTTCTGGCAAATTGTCATAATTTGATAACGTTAATTCAATTATTAGAAAAAAAATCTTTTTCTTTCTTGATTTAAAGTTCCCACAAAGCACAACCCTTTTTTATGTTCACTCGCAGCGGGATGCTACTCCGGGAGAACTACAGAAGTACAGATAACAAAAAAAAAGAAATAAGTGACGTAATGGCGCGCAAGCATTAACTGTAATTGTTTTGTAAATGCGCGCGCGCGGCTCGAGGGGCGTCGTTATAGCCAGACCATTAAGTCTCAAGCGATGCGCTTATCCTTGGGACACAGTCGCGTGCACACAGAAAGTACACTTCGAATTAAAAAAATATTCTAACTTGGGAATAGCTAAGTACCTACTTAACATAAAATTAATACAAGTAAGTGTACGAACGTTTTCCAAGCAAAACTATAGACTCTCACGCCTATATTCCCCAGAGGGGGTAGGCAGAGGTGCAGTACACCCACGTTTCGCCGGCTATGTTATCAGTCCCATGTAATAGGGGGCGAGCCTATTGCCATTAACCGGGCACAATTCCAGACTCCGTGCTGCTAATGAGAATTTCTAAATGGAAAAACCCAATAACACTTTGCCCGACCCGGGGATCGAACCTCGTGCTCAGTAGTCGCGCTTGCTACCACTAGACCAACGAGGCAGTCGACCAAGCAAAACTATTCTACTTTATCTATTCAGCATCAAGTAATGTATCGTCAATATCTTAAGATTGATATAGGACTCTTTTGTTGATCGAAGGAGGGGCGATGAATTTTGTACCGCGCCTTCGCACTTGATTGGTGCGCAGACGTTTGACGTTATACCCAGTCCCATACATACGAATGTTTTGCGAATTCGTTCATTGTGCGTACAGCCGCATCAAACTCGTACCTACATCGAATTCCCTGCCGATGTTTGCGTTTCTAGACGGGCAAAACCTGGGACGGGCAAAAAGTGTGTACCTACTTTCGTCGAGCGCATCGTTAAGTAAGATAGTGGATCTTCCTATTATGTTCTGTCTTGTGCCACCACGCAGCTCTTTCCGCGAGGTTAGAGGGTTCAGAAAAATGTAGCGCGCTCTATAAACTTAACTACTCGCTCGTTGACTGAGCAGTCACGAGCAATTATTCCAGTCATTAATCATTGTATTGATCGCAGACAACTCATCCGAACTTAAGTTGGTTTGCGCGGAAATCGTTTTTATGATGAGTAATTTAGTGGGTCATTTCATAACTAGGTTGAAGGTATTGTGCATTGGGCAGAGCCAAGCCAGTCAACTGAACAACAAAAAGCCACTATGGTGTAGAGTAGTTCCAGAGCTTATAGCCTTTTTTTAAAATTTCTGCTGCTGATCAACAAGGGTATTTTCACAGTAGTAACTAAAAACAAATTCAGTGATTTAATAACTTGAAAAAAGTAACCAATTGAGTTTTACTAAACAACATTTATTACACACAAAACAGAGTAAGCACAGAATTGTACACTACCTACACCCTAAATAAATAACCGAAGCAAGCGCTGGGACCCCAAAATATTGAAATCATCGTGACCATCCCCCGGTGGAAGCGTGTTCGTGATCGGCCAAGTGACGTCATTCGCTGCAGAGTACCAGAGTACCTACCCTCCGGCTTCCAGTGATCACATACAACGTAACACACGCAGAAGTACCAC
This sequence comes from Protodeltote pygarga, assembly GCA_936450705.2. Lineage (NCBI taxonomy): Eukaryota > Metazoa > Arthropoda > Insecta > Lepidoptera > Noctuidae > Protodeltote > Protodeltote pygarga. The sequence continues at coordinate 156,983 of OW388264.2, read as the reverse complement.
TCGATACAGTCGTACAGAACTACATTTTTTTTTTACTTAGGTTTGTTTACATTACAGGATTTGAATCCAAAGAAACGCATTTGTGACACCCGAGTTTCAGAAATGCAATTTTTTTAAGCAAACATTAACTCGATACGCAGTGACCACTCACTGCACGTAAATTATTTACTTATTATTCGTGGTGACGCCACGGCCATACCCCTTCATAGCCATACATTGGAAATTGTAAGATTTGTGTCGTGATAATGGTTTTTCTGTGTTTGCTTACTTTACGGCGCGGCTGTGGATGACGGCTCGATGGTCTGCGAAGGACTTGACGACGTTCCCGATCAGCTTCCGAGGGCCAGAGCTGTGCCAGGCAGTGTCCGGGACTAGTGACGACTCTGAATGTGGTTTAAAATTTTAAAACAAGTTTCACTCCTTGACTGAAACAAATAATATTGTGTAGATGTGTTTTGATCTATGCGCTTCTAGGTATAACCAAACCACAGTATAAAAACCTCTTCTCTTTCCCGCTTCCTTGATATTTAGACTGTGGTATAATATAACATGCATTGCCGTGGGCAAGGCAGATGTGTAAGAATCAAAACACATGGTAAGAAATTTGTTGGTGGCGCGGCTGTTGCCATATACCGGCCAGTTTCGGAATCCGTGCTGCCACTGAGAATTTTGAGATGGAAAAGTAAAACCAAACAACACTTGCCTGACCTGAGATTCGAACACAGAATCTCATGCTTAGTATTTGTAATTACAACCACTACACACAGAGATTAAAAGATGCACAGAGTTCCATTGAAATATGTTGCTGTAACGTAACGCGCTCTTAACTAATTAAGATTTGTTATCTCTCTCTTACATAGATCAAGAGAAAAAGATTGCAGAATTCAGAGCTGTCAAATTAGTCCATTTCATAAAAACGATTAAGTAATTAGGTTTCCGTCTTTCAAGCCTGGAGCTACATGGCCGTAGATAGCTTTAATTTGGCAGGTTAATTCTTTGTTTTCCCTGGCAGTGTTTCGAAGATGTGCCATAAATAAAGAATCAGGAGAAGAAGAATGGCGTTTAGTAAGAACAGAATAATGGTGCGACTAAGGAAGGATTTACAGTCTACGGGCATTACACATCAACTACAAGGTAAATAGAAAAATAGAACAACATCTATATCAAATTATCTGCCAGGTAACTAAACGCTTTATCAGAATGTGATAAAGCAAGGCCTTGAAATAAAAGTGATAAAAGTTTAGTGCGATGTGCAAGAAAACTAATGAGTTCAGTTGTAGGAACATTATATGCGTGCCCTTCGCGCGATAACATGGTCCCCCGTATTTATGAAGGGGGCTGCTGAGCGGGGCTTAATGGCGCAAGTCGCAACTACTGCAAGTACAAGTGTCCACCATTAAAATGTAATTAGAGTACCTAAGTAGTCAGTTCTGCGATAAGCTGGCTGCTGGCTTCAATGTCTTGTACCTCTTTGGTAATGTTGTGATTGTTGTGAACAGCTCAACGCGCAATGGTTAGATTTGTTTAATTTGCACAAGAGCGTTCACGTCTATTACGTACTTACGTTCGATTTTTTTATTAAAAGCAGGATGCAGACTACTGTGTATGAGTTACCTACTTACTTTAAATACCTTCCTGTCTGTATAGAGGCTTGAGATACAAGGGGGGCTGCATGTAGTACTTTTATAATTCTTATAAAAACATCTTCTAGTTTAATTTTACGAAGAGAGATAGAATATTATTTTCATTGGCTTTGGGAATGGCAGATCTATCGCTAAAGTTCTAAATGTTATTCTTATAATAACTATTTGTACAATCTATTACGAGTAAGGACTTTACGACTGACTGTATGCTGCAATGCGTGAACATTACAAACAAAACATTCTAATATAAAGCGGCCATTGTACTGAAGACGTGACCTGACGTATCTGTGCTCTCGTCAATAGAAAGTGGCCACAATAGTCTGCATTATGATTGTATGATGGCCTACGTCTGACTGTGTGACCTGTGCCTTCCCGAGGTCGTAACGAGGATGGATGGCACGCGCTGCACGCAACGCCGCGGGCTAACGTGTGTCGTGATACTTCAATTGTTCAACAACAGGGCCATTTACTTTCTTGGATATTTCAATTGATATTAGTGAGGTGAATGATATTATCTGCATTGTTGGCTCGTTGTGTCGGCGCTGCTCGTTTGTCAGGGTTCGTGTTGGAGAGAGCGTTGCAGCTGTTGTTGTCTGTAAGGTTAAGTAAGGTCAGATTAGTTTCGCATATATCCTGGAGATAGGTACCTAGGTAACCGAGAAGTTCCTGGAATTGCTAGACATAAAAACGTGTTGTTCTGTCAATCGAAATGATTGTACCTACTGTAAATTAATTTTAGTTACAATTAAGTACTAAGTACCTATACAATCTAGCGTACTGATCCCCCTGGCATACCTACTTATCCCTTTAGTGTGATGTTCTCCTGATGTGCTGGTCCCCCTGGCGTGCTGTTCTCCTAGTGTGCTGGTCCCCAAAATGCCGTGCTGTTTTTCTACAGTAAATATAAAATTATATCTATCTGCTGCTAGTGATGCAGTGCTTAACAGTATCTAGTGGCACCGTCCAAACCTTGTTCGTAATAAAAAAATGATATTTAGAATTTTATTATCAATAGGTAGCTACATATTGGGTGAATAAACCTTGAATTACCCGACATTACAGGTAGGTAGGTATTACACGACAAGAAAAAAATTATAAATTTTTCCTCTCTGCTCTATTATATGGATATGGATTCAAATCAATCCGAGTAAGTATCCGAATATCCGAGACTCAATCATTAATAGACTGCAATAACATTTCACAAAATAAAATATTTATATCAGTCATCCGCATGCAACAGTTGCAGTTTTAGTGCGAAATTTGCGGAACAAAGTTATAGGTATATATGTATTAGGTATATTAATATAGTGGGAGGTACCTATTATCCAAGTGTTCCGTCAAATGTTCAGAGCAGTACGTAGACTCTACACGAAGTGCTCCGAGCTCAGCTCCAGTTCATTGCTCCTCCGCCACATCACACATGTCACTTGGACTCTTCGCTGATTCCCCAACAGCAACATCACATTCATCTCGCTTCAATAACCAGTGCAGTGCGAATTGGACCCTAACACGTTGACATAAAAACAATTTGCGAATGATATGTTGGTTTGCAGGCAGCAAAAACAAATTGCACAGATTCGACTCCAAAAAAGTGACGAAGGTGAACTTTTTATATTCATTTTAATTTTTATCTTCAAGTAACAGAGTTCAATTTCCCTTAGAATTCTTTCTCCACAATATCTATAACTCATCCTCTTTAACTTTCTCGCTTCTTATTAGAATATAAATTTTATGTGTTTGTAATAAAGTTTGTTTTAATATGACAAGTTGATGCCCTGCGGCTTTTTTTGTTTGCCATTGGTAAAGTGAAACACGTCTATCTCGCGTTACATTGAAAAACAGCTTGTTTTGATCTAATGAAGTGAAATGCTCAGTTAATTTAAGCGTGTTGCTGGTGTTGCTACGTGCGGGTCGGGTATACATCTACCTACTATCTACTAGGTAGGTACCTGCTAGTTCGTGTATGTTTGTGTGCGTGGGGTCGATGCACCGTTGTGTAACGAGTTCGGATGTAGCCGCCGCCGGCTGATGGCAGCCAGCCCGGCCGGCGGCCGCGCGGCCTGCGCTCCGCTCCGCACTATTCTGTGCTAAAGCTCAACACGAACTTAGAAGACAATAGGCACAATACCTACCAATAAGGAACACAAAACGATATCCGAGCTCAGATGTCGAACCGTAGGAAATTAACATTAGTTTATTTACAAGGGACCCACTAGTACACATAGGTACCTACTGCTCGATGCTCAAGGAATAAATTCTACCTATTTAGATAATAACAGTAACTTGGGTCTGAGCGCGGTACCTACCTAGTTGGTTCAGTTGTTTGTTTCCGAGCCCCCTGCAGGTCGCTATAAATAGATCAGTCAGCAATAATAGGTTCTCGTTATAGTGAGTGGTGTCAGTGCTGCATCGGTTGCTACTGTTGCTAGGTGCCATCAGCTGTTCTTTGTTTGTTAGTTTTAGTTCGACGAGACTAACAGCGCCATCTAGTTTAAAACGTGGAAAACATACCGGTTACTAAGCTAAGGAAATGTTCTCATGACGGGTACCTAACTCTACTAAACTGTTCTTTATTTTAGATATAAGTAGGTAGGTAGGTACCTGCAGGAGCTTAAATATTATGAATAGAAAAGCGTATAGGCTTGAAATCAAAGATATTGGAAATTTCTATGCTTGAAATTGTATAAATTGTGTAAGTTATTATTGTTGAAAAATAAGTTTATAAAGTTGTTAGGTGGTCTATGTAATGACGTTGCGTTCGAATAAATATTGTGTTATAAGAATTCTATAAAGGTTTTAAGTAAACAGAGTTTCTGGTCGTTTGGTTCGAAGAATAAATAAAATTGATGTCACATTTGTTTTTACGAAATGTCGTGTGTATAACTGTTTTAATACATTAAATAATACAGAAATCTTACTTGGTTTATATATATACATATTCCACTAAAACCCAACAGGTTATGGGCCCAGGGCACGAATAAATAAATCAAGTAAAGAGCAAATATAATTGTAGAAAATATTTCACGTGACGTGTAGTGAAAATTTTCAATATGGAAGTAACAAATTCAATGAAAATTGAAAAGTTTAATGGTCGAGACTTCAGACAATGGAAGTTTCAGGTCAAATGTGCGTTAAGAGCAAAAGGTTTGAACATTTATACACCAAAACCTACAGATATCCCGGCGCAAGTGCAATGGAACAAAGACGATGGTATGGCGATGTTCATTTTGACGTCGTCTATGGACCTGAATCAGATTTCTCTGATAGAAAACTGCGATACAGCGATAGATGTAATGAGTAAGTTGGAAGCCATATATGAGCAAAAATCTGAATTCAATAAAATGATGGTGCACGAAAAGTTCTACCAATACGCATACTGCTCAAGTGACACAATGGCACAACATGTTGCAAAGGTTGAAGGATTAGCGAAACAACTGAGAGAATGTGGTGAAAAGTTGAGCGACACGGCAGTGATGACTAAAATTTTGAGTTCACTACCACCCACATATCGCTCGCTGCGACAAGCGTGGCTATCTCTCGACGAAGACAAACAAACAATTCAAAATTTAACTTCACGATTGGTAGATGAAGAAGCGAGCTTAGTGAACGAAACAAACAATGAAGAGACTGCTTTAGTAACCTACAAGAAAAAATTTAAGCAATTTAAGCCACGGGAGGCAAGTAGTCAAGCCAAGTCAAGCCAAGGGAAGCCAAGTACTTCTACAGGCAATGAAGGTTATGTGAGTCATCGATTCGTTTGCTACAACTGTAACAAAAGAGGTCATTTCGCGAAAGAATGCCGAGCACCGAAGAAATCTTTTCGAAAGAATAAAGAGCAACAAAATGAGTTAGCATTTCACGTAGAAAAAAGGTTGTCATCTGACAACGAAGAAACTATATGGTTACTGGACAGTGGTGCGTCAGTGCATATGACCTATTTACGTCAATATTTTTTTGAATTTAAAGAATATAATGACAATAGAAGAACTGTCACTCTAGGAAATAAGAAAAATATTGAAGTCCTTGGTGAAGGGAAAATTTTAATTAAAAGGAAGATTAAAGGGCAGTGGAAAGAAAGTATTTTAGAGGATGTATTATATGTACCTGAGTTGCGAAGAAACTTATTTTCCGAAGGAGCGGTAACGAGAAAAGGTTACACGATAATTAAAAATAATGAAATTGCTCAAATTATGAAGGACAACGTAGTAGTTATGATCGCAAAACTTACGGAAAATAATCTTTATGAGTTGGATATAAAGATAGTTGTACAAGATAGCTGCAATATTGTTCAGTCGGACATTAAAGTTTGGCATGAACGTTTGGGGCATTTAAATGTTAAAGAGCTTCAAAACATGAGTAAGGCCGGAATAATTCCTGTAACATTGACTGGTGATGAAAGTTTTATATGTGAAGCATGTCAGTACGGTAAACAAGCCAGATTGCCGTTTAAGAAATCAATGAGAGGTGCAACTCGGCCAGGTGATGTAGTCTACAGTGATGTTTGTGGGCCAATTGAAGAGTTATCAGTATCGGGCAAGCGATATTTTGTTCTGTTTAAGGATAGCGCTACAAGTTATCGCCAAGTTTATTTCATAAAACACAAAGACGAGGTTTTTGAGTGTTTTGTTAAATATAATGCTATAGTAAGCAATCAATTTCAGCATGATGTGCGCATTTTACACACAGATAATGGTCGTGAGTATGTGAACCATGAGTTCAAGAATTTCCTTGAAAGTAAGGGGATAAGCCATGAGTGTACTGCCCCCTATACCCCACAGCAGAATGGGAGGGCTGAAAGAGAAATGCGTACAATAATGGAAAAAGCGAGATCAATGCTTTATTCAAAAGACATTTCCATGAATTTGTGGGCAGAAGCTGTTAATTGTGCTGTCTATTTATTAAATAGAAGCTCTTCTAGTCAAACTGTTGAAATGACACCTTATGAACTTTGGTTTAATCAAAAACCAAATTTAAAACATATAAGGATTTTTGGGTCAGTAGGGTATGTATATGTCCCAAAAGTGAAGAGGAAGAAATTAGACAAGAAGAGTACTAAAATGATATTAGTTGGATATGAGCATGAAAATTATAGAATGTTTGACCAACATACTAAGAAGGTAGTTGTGTCAAGAGACGTGAAATTTGATGAGAGTAGTGTTACAGAACATAAACAGAATTTTGTTAAGGTGAATATTGATGGAGAGGATGCGAAGGATCAGCTCATGATGTCTTCACAAGAAACTACATCAAGTGAACTTGATAATGTAGAAGAATCATCAGATGATAGTATGAAAAGTACTGAGGATGATAGTGATGTTACTTATCGTCCAACTAGGAACATAGTGATGGAAGAACCTAGTAATATGAATCTAAGACCTCGACAAAATAGAAACATAGAAGTTAATCTAACTGAGTTGGATATACCAAGTACCTATCACGAAGCAGTAACTGGTGTTGAACAACATAAATGGAAAAATGCCATACAAGAAGAATTAGAATCTCATAAAGAGAATCAAACCTGGACCTTAGTTGATAAAAAGAACCAGCGGACCATTACTACGAAGTGGGTTTTCACCCTTAAGCGAAATAAGTGTGGTGAAATTGAGAGATATAAGGCTCGATTGTGTGCTAGAGGGTTTACCCAAGTTCATGGCATTGACTATAATGAAACTTTTTCCCCCACTAGCAGGTACGACTCTATCCGAGTGCTGCTCAGCATTGCTGCGAGAGATGGTCTGCAAATTGAACAATTTGATGTGAAGACGGCTTTTCTGTATGGTGAGCTCTCTAAGGAAATTTTATGGCTTAGGCAATTTCTTTGTGATATTAAGGAGTCACAAGGCTCAATTACTTTAAATATTGATAATCAGAGCGCAATTAAATTGATTAACAACCCTGTGTTCCATAGAAGAAGCAAACATATAGATATAAAATATAATTTTATTAGAGAAAATGTTGCAAAGGCAATCATTGATATTAAATATGTTGAGACTTCTAATCAACTGGCTGATTTCTTAACTAAAGCATTGCCAGTAATTAAGTTTAATTCAATTAGAGATAAGCTCATGAAGAATATTTAATTTAATTGTAGAAGTGGTCAAGTATTATTTATACTTTGTAATGGATAAAAGAATGTTTGTTTTCTTAAGTGAATTGTATGTCTACTTTATAAATTTAAGTGGGAGTGTTGAAAAATAAGTTTATAAAGTTGTTAGGTGGTCTTCTATGTAATGACGTTGCGTTCGAATAAATATTGTGTTATAAGAATTCTATAAAGGTTTTAAGTAAACAGAGTTTCTGGTCGTTTGGTTCGAAGAATAAATAAAATTGATGTCACATTTGTTTTTACGAAATGTCGTGTGTATAACTGTTTTAATACATTAAATAATACAGAAATCTTACTTGGTTTATATATATACATATTCCACTAAAACCCAACAATTATTTTCAGTTGGTTGGTGACGATTAGTTGCCAATGCTCTACGTTTCTCGTTTCATTGGTTGTGTTCGGAAAGACTCAGGTTTCCAGGCAAAATTAGTATTAATAGATGGTAAGTACCTACTAAGAATTATTATGCAGTAAGCACTAGTTAGCTTATTATAGATAACATTAACAAGTAACCTAATTCAGAAGTTTTTTTTATTGAAGTTTTATGCTAATGATGACAGGGTTGTTACTCGTAACTTGTAGATACATTTAATAGGTACCTATCTGTTTGTTTGTCCAATTCTGATGCAATGTTGTTGTGAGATTGCAATGTATGTATAAATGTACCTATTAGTATGTATAACTCCTATGTATGCTATCTACTAGGTACCTATACAATGTAGTACGACGGATGACAAGCGACGGGCGCGCGGCAAAGGATTCAGTCATTGACTTCCATTTTCGAGGGATACAGTGGGCTTTCATTGCATCAAACATTGCTGAAACACCTATACATAGTTATGACATTTGTATGACACGAACTGTACCTACAGTTTGGCAAAAAATAGTCTGAGGAGGTGACAAAAAACTCGTCACAGATATATGTAAGTACCAAATAACTTGTAGAGCCAAATTGTATTTACAAAATTAATATTTACCGGACAACATTAAGAAGCTCTTCCAAAAACAATGAGCTTATACACGAAACGAAATGATCCTTGTAACACAAAACAATTAGAGTCGTCCTAATGCGGCATTACGTCAGCTTTACTTAATTACACCTATGGTTTGTGCCTATGGTACACACACAGGCCGACACGCACACACACATGACATGTCATGACGTACAACAACGGAGCGGAGCCAAGCATTCAATTAACCATCGCCCTTTTATCTCGACGAGCATTTTTCCAAAACAATTTGGTTTGGATGGCCGCGGAGCTGCCGAGTGCCGAGGTAGGTATCTCTGAGAACACATTACTTAAGTATTACGAGCAAAAACGCGTTATTTACTACCTTAAACAAATAATGAGCCGGTTCACTTAGCGGGGTGGTGAGGGGCACGCGGGGGCACGCAGGAGGGAGGGGGAGGGAGGAAGAGGATCCATCAAATTAGCGAACAAATCATCCTCCGTGTAAGAGTAACCGAAACGTTACAAAAAGGAATGTTGTAGTGGTGTTCAGCAACTTGTCGATGATACTTTATAACCTCCCACAACTTAACTCGATTCAAGGAATTAGATATATAAGTATCTAACATACCTATACGTGCCTATACTGTTTGTCCATTCATTTGATGTAGATTATTTTACACAGTTTAGACGCAGAGGGCCTTTAAGGTACACATACTAACATACTATTGCTGAACAATGATTTTGAGTTTGTTATGTAAGTTCGTCAGGGTAAGTCAATTAAAATTAAATAATTGGCAAAGGACTAATAATCGGTTTTTGAAACAAGTTTACATTTCTATCGATACTTCCTTCCACTGCATCCCATCACTCCACACACTATATTAAACGAAAAAAATATAGTATAAAAACTAAAACCCGACTACTTAAAATCTAAAAACAAGCTTCTTAGATTTGAAATAAAATTCTGTAGTCGGAGGCCACCAAATTACAAAGTATTTACCCTTGGAAGATTATCTAGTACCTATTTACCTATAATACATTAAGGCCTCCGACTACAGAATTTTATTTCAAATCTAAGAAGCTTGTTTTTAGATTTTAAGTAGTCGGGTTTTAGTTTTTATACTATATTTTTTTTCAATGATTTTTAGTGGTAAAGAAACCAATAAAATTCATTTTAATCACAATTTTTTAGAATGTGGTAGTTCTTAAATAGGTAGATTTCTTTAACTGTCAACTTCGGTTCAAACCTTTAGTCAATGTCATGTATTTTTTAAATTAAATTTATTTCAAAGGTGTCGTCCGCGACTTCGAGCTATTAAAACATGGCCTCATATATTTCTTAGAAGTATACATGAAAAGTAGTAAGAAGTACAGCTTGGCAAAAAAGAGTCTGGAAAATTTGGGGGCGCCGCTGTCGCACTTTTCACACTACAATTATTCAAAATTACAAGTTATTAAGTGCTTACATATGTCTATGACGAGTTTTTTGTCATTAATTATAATCAAATGAATCATTTTTATGTTATTTTAGTACTCACAAACGTAGTTATTTAAGATTTTTATTTTTAGTTCCAGCTGTCACCGCGTCAGACTCTTTTTTGCCAAGCTGTATAAGTACACATGAAACCTTTTTTGTGGGATATCATCATAGATAGAGTACATTTACCTAAAGTTCGAGGAAGTAAGTAACATGGAGTTGATAATACCTGCTCTAAAATCCCGAAATCATAAACATTACAATTAATTCCCGGGAAATAAGAAATTAATTTTACGTATAATTATTTAATAGGAAATTTGAAAAAAACAACTGATACGGATGGGATTCGAATCTACGATCTCCGGTGTACCGTGCCGACGCTCTAACCGCTAAGCTACCGTATCCCATCAGAATCAGTCGAATTTTCAAATCTCTTTCTACGCCTTAGGAGTGTGGTAATATCGATCGGAATACATTAATTATCCGACTCAGTGTTCTAAACTTTGCAGTTTTTAGAAGGCACCGATAGATATTACCACACGCCCTAGGCGTAGAAAGAGATTTGAAATTTCGACTGATTTTGATAGGATACGGTGGCTCAGCGGTTAGAGCGTCGGCACGGTACGTTGGAGATCGTGGGTTCGAATCCCTTCCGTATCAGTTGTTTTTCAAATTTCTTATTAAATAATTTATTATATTTAATAAGCAAACATGTGTTAAAACATGTAATAAATTCTCCAAAATATTAATTTAACGTTTTAAATACATATGAACTATATTATTATAATAAAAAGTCTTTATTATGTTTTAGACATCGGTAACAGATAATGTAATACTTAAGTAGTTCGGTACTAAAACTGTTAAATTAATGAGTTTTATTTTACATACAAAATTAATTCTAATAAAAACTATAGGTCAAAATCCAGTCCATATTAATAAAATCCCGGGATTTAATTGTTATGTTTACGATTCCGGGATTTTTGAGGAGGTATTTTTAACTCTATGTTACTTACTTCCACAAAACCGCAAACCAACGCCATCTAGTTCCGAAAAAGAAATCTCAATTTAATTAACATTATTTTAAAATATAATCATAATTTAATAGGCAGTGATGTGTAGAAACTTTAATTTAATTAGTAAATATTTATTGTTATCACGTTTTCACATTGTATGCGGTGTTATAATCACATATATTTATGATAGTCGTAACGGGTAGTTAGAAGCCTGATATTCTAAGAAGTGGTCCAGAATATATAGATAATATATACATATTCTGAATGTGCTCATCAAGACCTTCCATTTGATATCAAACACGATAAATTTACCTTAACTTTATTTTTTTCGAGCTGACTAATTTATTTTTAAAATCCACTTTATTTGATTTTACGAAATTTCATATATCCTATAACCCGCAGACCATTAAGACGCATCGATAGACACCTTATTTATTGAATTACAACAAATAGTTTAGGAGCTACGAGGGAACAGATGAACAAACTTACATACATACATACATACATACATAGACTGCTAAAATCATAACCCTCCTTTTTTTTGTAGTCGGGTAAAAATGGTAAGTAGGTTCGTGCACACGCAAGAAGTCAATTACTGAACATCGCGCCCGCGCCGACACACGGGGGGGGGGGGGCTGGCAGGGAGGCTACGTCATGTTATGGTAATGTGTGCTGAGGCGAACACCTTGGGATATTGTTCTTGCTCGGTAGTTCGCCTCGGTATTATTATTTTCTACTTTCCACGTCAAGAAATGATGAAAGGCTCCCTTTGGCTCGCTATGGAGTAATATTGTAGACTAACTCTAAACGCCATTCTGTCTCGGGGCGAGTGTCGTGGCAGCTACGCCACTGAACTAGTGGCCTCGTCGCTGGACACAAGCTACAAGTCAACGCAAGTGGTACCTACGCTCATGAAGGACGCCACTCCTTCCAAGGGTACGATGGCTCGTAACATCTGTTGATTGTCAGCTTGACAAATGTCCAAACTCAAGTTCTCATTTTTTTAATGTGCCGGTCGAGTGGTAGGTAGGTACCTGCTCTACCTGCTATATTTGTGTTTAAATCAACCTTGCGCACGCCTTAGATAGGGAAAAGCGGAGATTAGAAGGTCCTAACCCCCCAACTTTATCAATTACTAGCTTCCGCCCGCGGCTTCGCCCGCATGATATGTTGATAAATTGTAGCCTATGTGTTATTCTGATGTATAAGCTATATTGTGGTGAAGTTTCATTCAAATCCATTCAGTAGTTTTTACGTGAAAGAGTAACAAACATCCATACATCCATACATCCATACTTACAAACTTTCGCCTTTATAATAGTAGTAGGATTACAATCCTTATAGTCGGTATTAGTTATAGCAAAGTCAAATGAATTGCCACGAGCGGTTTGCTATCGTCCGTTGCGGAGTTCCGTCCTGTATCTTTGAAGTTCATCGTTAGATCATGACAATATTTAAATGAGACCAATCGGAAAGTACCTATTATGTAGACATTCGAACAAAAAAAATCGGAGCAATTGGCGGACTTACAAAAAAACCCGTATCGAATGAAGAACCTCTCCACCTTTTTAGAAGTTAGTTGAAAACTAATAAGATGATAAGAGTTTGGTATTAGATAAAGGCAGATGGTTACCAGTTACCAGTTTGGTGTGCATCTGGATTGAGGGCCCATTTTTTAAATCTTTGCCAAACGAAATAAGACTTATAGGGCAAGCACTTAGAAATAAGTAAAATTTAGGGCAAGGGGCCACGAATTTCTAAAACGCGAATTAAAACTATTATGACTAAATAGCTTGGGCCCTCAGTCCAGACGCTTGCATAAAGTGGCATATGTTCAATCTCAGAAAGTACTATCTCTGGGTTCATATTTTTTATTTAAGAATCTACTTAGGAATATGTAACATATTTTCAGAAATTTCTAGATCTGTAGAATATGACATTACAGATTTATGGCGGTTTGCCTTGGGCCCTCAGTTCAAATATGTTTGAACTGAGAAATCTGCAAAACATGAATTTATCTGAAGAAATACATAAATACGACTTTAATATATGTTACTTGGATGCCTCTGTGAATTTGTAATAAAGAAATAATGACACAAAAGTTCATTGTTAAAAAGTAAATACAAGTTGAAAATTCCTAAAACGTCTGAACTGAGGGCCCAAAACTTTTGCCTATATTGACTAAGCTTAACCTCATAGACTAACGCAAATTGGTATAAGTTTTCTTACAAATTACTATCTAAAAGGTTACGTACCGTCCGTTCTTCTAAATGCCATTCTCTAAAAGAAACTTTCATTTTTACATTTTCTGTATGTAATAATTATGTAGGGTGACCATAATTTTCGTCATAAGTAAGTACTGTGGGAAGCCTATACGACCTTCATGAAGAGCTACGAACCTGCTTGCGCTAAGACATAGTGCGATGAGCAGCTCCATTTCTTCTTTTTTATTCAAGTGACGGACGTCATCTTTTTTAAATCAAAAATATGTGTTCTTTTGTTAAATTTAAATAATTTAAATAATAATTTTATAATAATAAATATTGAACAGTCTACAATCAGCTCGCAGATGAATCACTAGTTTTATTTAACCTAGGCCAATCTTAGTGTAACTACTTCTGGATCAGTATAGTCCTAGAGTGTTAACAGTACCTTTCTTTTTACCCTCGGCGCAAAAAGAGAGTGGTTTTGTAAGTTTAACGTGTCTGTCTGTGTATCTGTCTGTGGTATCGTAACTCCCAAACGGATGAACCGATTTTCGTTTAGTTTGTTTTTTGCGTCATAGATAATTTTTATCCCGAGTGTTCTTTGCCAGGTTTCATGAAAATCTATTCAGACGTTTGAAGATCATCAGCTCTTTTCTAGTTGATGAGACTGTTGTTGTGAGTTGATCTGACTAACTTCCATATTATTATGTACTATCAATTCGAAATTTTGTACCGTGTTACTTCAATGATATTATTGCACCAGTCGTCGCAATTCGCAAATCAATCAAATTCATTTCGATAAATAAAACGATCGGTACAATTAAAAGAAACTTATTCGCAAAAAAAAACAGCTGTTTCATACATTTTGTAGAGTCACGTGAACATAAATGTATGGAACAGCTGATTTTTTTTTGCGATTTCAGTGTTGGTCCCATAGTAAGTTGTTCATAATGATGAGTTTAATGACCCCTTTTAAGGATGCTGGTGTTTTACAAATAACCCTGTATTACATGTATACCTATTGTATATAACTATTATATAGTACTAGCGGCCCGTCGCGACTATGTACGCCTGATTATACTACTTCTACACCTACTCTACCCCTACCCTATTCTACCCTACACTACTCTACCCCTACCCTACCTTACCCTACTCTACCCCTACCCTACCCTACTCTACCCCTACCCTACCCTACCCCTTTTTCTCACCTTTTTAATCTTCCCTGGACCTCTACAAATAATTCAAGATCAAAATTTGCCATATCAGTCCAGCCGTTCTCGAGTTTTAGCGAGACTAAAAACAGCATTTTTATATAATATAGATATAATAATTATGTAGATATGTACTATCGTGGACAAAGCCGGTGCACCACTCTTAAGCATTTTGATCGCAAAGTGGTGCACCGTTCGTGTCCGCGATAGTACCTACTGCCTTATTGCAATGATGAATAATTTTATCATGGTCACCCTACATAATTATTACATATAGAAAATGTAAAAATGAAATTTTCTTTTAAAGTATGGCATTTAGAAGAACGGACGGTACGTAACCTTTTAGATAGTAATTTGTAAGAAAACTTATACCAATTTGCGTTAGTCTATGAGGTTAAGCTTAGTCAATATAGGCAAAAGTTTTGGGCCCTCAGTTCAGACGTTTTAGGAATTTTCAACTTGTATTTACTTTTTAACAATGAACTTTTGTGTCATTATTTCTTTATTACAAATTCACAGAGGCATCCAAGTAACATATATTAAAGTCGTATTTATGTATTTCTTCAGATAAATTCATGTTTTGCAGATTTCTCAGTTCAAACATATTTGAACTGAGGGCCCAAGGCAAACCGCCATAAATCTGTAATGTCATATTCTACAGATCTAGAAATTTCTGAAAATATGTAACATATTCCTAAGTAGATTCTTAAATAAAAAATATGAACCCAGAGATAGTACTTTCTGAGATTGAACATATGCCACTTTATGCAAGCGTCTGGACTGAGGGCCCAAGCTATTTAGTCATAATAGTTTTAATTCGCGTTTTAGAAATTCGTGGCCCCTTGCCCTAAGTTTTACTTATTTCTAAGTGCTTGCCCTATAAGTCTTATTTCGTTTGGCAAAGATTTAAAAAATGGGCCCTCAATCCAGATGCACACACCAGTTTGGGGATTGACTCACTCAAAATGAAGAAGTTGAGTAAGCGAGTAAATGTATGAGACCAAAGGAAAGGACTCTCGGTCTGGTCCTGGTCTGGAGATCCTCGTTGCAGGTCGTCAATATTCCTCTCGTGTAACTGCGGCTGCGCGCTTGCACCTATGCCAGTTAGACAAAGTGTCAGTTCAGTTAGTTCAGTCATGTCTGACAATTCCCAAAAGTAATTCGAAGTTTTTGTGTTAAACATATGTGTAAAACCTTCTCTGCCTTACCCCTTGAGGGCGGGCGCTGAGCCGCTGACGTCACAGTAATTCTATAGGTATACGTGAATGTTTACACTGATCCTTGTAAGGTTGCCACGTGTTTATATTCCGATGTGATAACAACGGCGCTGATAGTACTTACCTAGCGATAAGCGCGGCGTAGCAACAGCGTCGAACAATGGCGCATTGTCGTAGGTCGAGTCGAGTGCCGCAGGCGCACCCTCCGCGATCAACTTATTGTTTACCATTATAAGCTACACTACACCTCATAAACACACGTAGAAATAATTCTTCCAACAAAGTGTGAAAACGATCGGATACCATAACTTATTAAATATGATATTAATCAATACCTACCATAACACTTGTTTCTTTGTTAATTAGGTATCTACTTTATTTTCATCATAATATTTTCATAATTGAAAAAGGGTGTTTACGGGTTCATTAAACCTTAAGCTTATTAGATTGGCAATACTTTCCTTAGTAAAATATTACATTAGGCAATATGGCAATAGCCATCATGTTCCTGTTGCTTGTGTTTAAACCTTTTGTTGTATCTCCATGTTGGCACAACCTGCATGTTTACTGTTTAGTTCACAGTTAGGTAACACAACTATGTCCGACTTTATGACCATGTTTATATTTTTACGAGTTAACACCGCTAATTATGCGAATGACGCCGTGTTAATAAACACGCCGTATAACAGATATATTGTTCAATTGATACGACATGTTTATGTTCAGCTTCCTTCAGTGGAACGCGGGACGACATCCACATAACGCCATGACATGACCGCGGCTCGGAGATGCATTGACGAGCGTCGAGCGCCACTCAAACCGATCCGGTGGACGGTCGACGCGACGGTCGCATCTGGTCCGCGGAGAACCGCCCCCGGTCGCGGTGTAGCTGTTGTTGCCAGCCAAGTGAGTTTGTTGCTTTAGTATAATAATGTAGTTTGCATTAACATTGTTTCAATGTGGACCTTTTAATGCATTGGAGTATACCGTCTATTGTATTGGTATGATGTCAACAACGCGACGTCATGTCGGTTTAAAGTTAGTAGTAACACTGTGGATTTAAAGGAGCAAGTGAAAGCGTTTGAGGCGTCCGGAACTAAAATAGGAATCAGGTTTATTACAGTAGGTGCCGTGTCACTAAGTCTCCTGCACACAGATGTACCTACCTAGGTATGTATTTTCAATAACGACCTGTGCTCCTGCATATCGACTAAGTTATGAATAAGAGGCGAGCAGCGCGAGCGGTCACATACAACCATTACCTACTTACAAATTATAAAGTATAGGTACCTACTTAATATTTTAATTGTTTTCTCATTACTGTGCGCCGTTACATAAATCGTTTGAGTCGAAGCAAATTGTGCCCAAATAATAGCACCATGAAAATCTGTTACTGCTGAATCCCTTTGTGTTTTACACACAAGCTATTGTGCACCAAATCTTCCTGACTTACAGTACAATTCAGAATAACGTAGTTGTAAACAAAGTCGAAACTGTTGCGTTTCATTCAGAACTGTAATTATATCAAGTTAGAGTAGAATATCGTCTGTGTGAATTATTGATGGTAATTGGTGAAAGTTGCCCTTTGTTCAGAATCGTACCGGTGCCGGTGCCGCCGTGCCGCCGTGCACAGTGAGCACTGAGCACTGAGCGGTGACCGATAGTCCAAGTTCGTAGAAATGCTCAGAATTTGCACTACCCTATGTATGTTTAATTTGATATTAGTAGGTACACTAGGTAGTACACTACAGTACAGTGTGTCGTTCTGTTGTAGTTGTTCATTTGATAACTTTGTTTTGTGCACACGTAATGACGTAACGTTACGTAATGACAATGACGTTCATGTAACGTAACTCGTAACGCAAAAGTTTTGGAACACTTGCTTCATTGTAAATTGGTCTTTTTATATTAGGTACCTATTTGTGATTTTATATTATTTGTCATCATTCTAATTGACTCTGATTTCAGTAATTAAGATTTGTATGATATACCTATTATTACTAATATTAAGGGGTGTATTCATATCCAATATCTTTGGGTGTATTGTTCTTTGAAAGCATTGGGTAGTACCTACCTATTTCAGTAAAATTCTATCCTGTAGATAGTTATACAAGTAGATGTGTGGTACAAGTAGGTACTTATATGTCGTGTTATGTTTATTAATATCACAGAGATCGTCTTCGCAGTACATTTAACTTGCATCACGCGCCACTCAAAATTTTTGCACAATTAAGTCTCACCCCATGAGCGCAGCGGTTAGCAGGCGCTCCACAATACCGACGACATCCCGAGCAGTCACTACTGCGTCCCCACACTCAATTATACATTATTTCACATTTATTGTTATGTTTTCCGGCGAACCATCGCGCATCTCCGCAATAATTTCCTTAACGTCTCCATTTCTGTTTAAAACTCAAATTATAGCCATTAAACAGAGTAAATATAACCACCGAAAACGATACCACAGAATATATCCAATCAGAGTTAACTACCACTAAATATATAGTACAAAATTATGATACGTAACGTAACGGATGATCTCGCCTCGTATGTTGTGGTATTATTTGAGCGATTATGGTCGTTACAGCGAGCGGGATAAGTAATGAAGTTGCGTGTGGAAGTTTGCGGTGACATTTGGTAATGCAATATATCGTTTGATGTTACGAAGACTCGGCCGCGCGGCTGGTCGATAAACGGGACGCTTCATGCTCGACGCTCGCGCGCTCGGCTGGTCGCCGCCGCCCGCTGCCGCGCTCCGCACTCCTGAATACCTGACTCCTGCAGCTGGACGCTCGTCATTACTAACTGCTCAGTCTCACTAACACTACTGTGCAACTGTTATGTCTACACGATCACTCTATAAGATTGGTTTAATGTAATTTGTCTCCCTCCGCGAACATCCGCAGGTGCGCACATGTGATAGGTACATGTTATAAAGCGCAGATTATATCTCAACATTACCTTGCCTATTGACAAAGCTACATCTATACAATACCTATAATGTATAATGGTTTCCGAGTCAATTCCGTAGCCTTACACGAGCGAACACTGACTGTACATACGTAACGTGACCCGCACCGTGTATAGCACAGGCCACAGCTCTTTCCCCCTGGTGGCTGGTTGTATACTGATGGTGAACCAACTTTCTACATCGTCAAATCTATAAGAAGGTAAACCATTGGTTTGGTTCTATTTTTAATCCCTAATGTGTAATTGTGTATCTAAATTAAATTTTAATTTACGATTACATTTCAGTCTCTGCGCGCCTGACGACGAAGCCGCGCATTCTGTGCTTCGGCCGCTGCACCTCCATGCGCCAGTCGCCACATAAAACTTCGAAGTCAAACAGTGTTAAAAAAAATATTCTTCTATTAATAATATTAATATTGTTATTGTGTAGAAGGATGCGACTCGCGCGGTATCGCGAAATCGAGCGCCTACCAACAGTAACATCAAACAAGAGAGTCGCGTGTTTCTTCACAATTCGTAAACGAGTCAAATTAAACGTGACAGTCGCCATTTCTATAAACTCTGCAGAAGAGTATTGAAATAATGTTCAATACATTGCGCCCTTTGAAGTTGTCGCCTTTGCCATTAAAAATTCCATTTTCTTTTAAATAAAACTTCATCGTTACGTGTATAGCGACACTCACAAACCTTTGTGTGTGATAATACTCAATAATACACCTTGGTGATTCTACGTAGAAGTGAATTTCGGATGCATCGTATTTACGGGCTGAAAGAAAGCTTTTAAAGCTTCGTAAAATTTTGCTTATTATAATGGGCCTGCCACACACTCGACGAGTGGCGTGGGCATTAGCGAGGAAATGAGGCAGAGACGTCGTGTGGCCACGTACTCGTCATGCTGCACATCATGCTCCTCGTCGTGCCCACCGCTCCCTATTTTGTCGGTTTGAGCACGATTAAAAGGGCCGGCAATATGAGCGCGAGTGGTTGGCCAGTTGGCCACATAATCGCGCGGTCGCAGCCCGCATTTCTAATATTATAATATTTCTTCGCATTATATCAATATATTAATATTATGTTTCTTTGTATTACATTGATATAATTACCTATACCTACTAAAGATGCATGCCGTGTGGTTTCCGGCCTATGAATAGAACCACCCCTACTCGTCCCGCGTGTCGTCGCGGATGTCGTAAGAAGCGACTAAGGGAAATATCCAGATGATGGGCAGCAGCATCATTCTGTGCAACAGTAATCATCTGCTATTGTGATCGCCAACCCGCTTGCCCAGCGTGGCGATTATGGGCAATTACCTCCAAAGAACGCACAATAGTGGCGCGCATTGGGAGAAGCAGTGGACTAATATAGGCTGTTAGCCTGTTCCCTAATGATGATGATGAAAGATGCATAGCGCGCACGCAGTCACAGTCCATTCACGTCGTCCATTGTATATCAAAAACCAATGACAAATGCGGAGCGTCGCGATTAATCGCACACACTGCGAGTAGAGCAGTGTGCGACGGTGGTGGGCACTGGGCAGATAGGGCAACATATCGCGGCAGCTCGAGGAGCAGCGCAGGGAGCATAGTATAGCGTCAAAGTCACCTTAATTCCGGACAATCCCATTCAAAAGATTATAAATTAATGAAAAATACTTAATTGGCAGTAGGTATTACCAAACGGGACAATGTATTACTTATAAACAAATGAATTAGATCATTTGATTACCTACTTGTTACTTGATAGGCAATGATTCCATATGCCTTTGATCTTGACCGAGTAGTTATGTCTACAAGTTCTTTTCTTTAAAGTTTAGCTCCCCAACAATGTATTAATTTGTTCAAATGAATACATTGTTGTGTGGCGCCCCTTTCCGCTTGCTAGACCTCCCGAAGCTCCTTGTTTCGTAAGAGAGCCCGTAATTCAAGATAAATACTTTGACGTTCTCACGATCCTAACATTGCACATGTGGTAACATGCACAAACAACTACAAGTTCAGCTGTGGATCTTAATTCCTCAGCTTCATCTTAATACTGACTGACTACAGGTTTATATTTATCCCATAAATATAAACCAGTAGCCGCCACTCGCCACTCGCCACACAACCTTAGTTTAATGTCCCAATATTACAACAACATAAACATCAGCCGCGAACAACAACAGTTACTGCGTTACATTACATTACAGCCGCCACTCGCTGTGATTGAAAACGGTTATGTTACCCTTCCCTCTCTCCCCTCCGAGGTAAAATATGATTAACATAGATATAGGCTGCGTCAGCATGAACGGGGTGCTCAGCAGGCGCGCTCCGAACAACGCTTGATCACTGCCGCCAGTGTTCAGTCATGCAATGCCGCAGAACGGGCGCTACCACTTCGCTTCTGCTTGTATAAGCTTTCCTCTGCTAAACTGAATGAGACAAAGTTCTAGCAACCTGTAAACGAAGCTATTCCACGCGTGTTAACCACTGCGTGGGTCTTCTGTGTTCGCTGTGGGAGTGGTGCCGTGTGCTGACTGCTGTGGCGGAGGCGCGCGGTTATCTGTCAACACGCGATTACATTACCGTACAGACTGTGCGACGTGTTCGCCGCGTACTTCCACTGTCACACGCGTGACGCGCCACGGCACCGTGTCGCGGACGTCTCCTCGCAACTCAGTAAATAATAATAAATAATAAAATATATTTATTCAGAAAAAATAATTTACAATTTACAGTTGTTTTCTTATAACTAACATAGAACACAGTTAAATAATTTCCTGAACTAGGTTAAACCTGTGTCTCAGGCACAAAAGTGCATACTTAGCTAATAACTTATAACAATAACAAAACAAAAATTATGTAAAAGTGAGCATCAACAGAAATCAAGTAATGTGTTAGATATATGCTGAGCAATATTATTGTTCCACTTTAAGTAATTCTTCTGTTTGGTCATAGGTAATAGTTTGCAAATAATTACGTAATATTTTTTTACATCTAAAATAATCTAACTTATAAATACTTAGTATTCTATTTAGTTTATTGTACAAAAATGGGCCTAGAAATGTAAAAAATCTATTTGTAAAGGCATGTTTCGAGTTCGAGTTTGAGGAGCAGACAATATCGTTCCGTCTCTTATTAGTGATGTCAGCATTGTAAGTAAGCGTTGTGTGTTGTTTTAACATGATGTGCATAATGAAAAGTTGACGTACAGTCAGCACTTTGCAGGATTTATATAACTCAACTGTAGGGAAGTAAAATGGGTGAAAGTTAGCTACTTTTAAAATTATTCTCTGTGCTCGTTCTAGTGGAAGAATCGTTGTTTTTGGAGCACCACCCCACGAAGTAATGCAATATTGAATTATTGATTGGGCTAAGGCTAGATAAATTTGTGAGATTAAATTCGAATTTGCTATATTTCGTAGTTTTTTAAATACAAAAATTAACTTATGTAATCTTTTAATCAAACTTTCAATATGTTGTTTAAAAGAGAGAGTATCATCAAGGATGATACCGAGATATTTTAAATTGTCAGTTTGTAGTAAAGTAGGACAGTTGCAAGTGTTGACTGATGGGACTTGACATTGATGTGCGTATAAATGAGGGTTAGTACGGTTTTGTTTACGCATGGAAAAATGAATATATTTTGTCTTATCAGTATTTAATGTTAGTAAGTGATTTTGAAGCCAATTATTTACACAATTAAAACCCATTTGTGCCCTCTCGTACAGCTCACTGCTAGTTTTAGCGGTAAATAATAACGCCGTATCATCAGCGTAAGATATGATTTTGCCATGTTTTAAATTAAGATTACACAGATCGTTTATATAAATCAGGAATAAAGTAGGACCAATTATACTACCCTGAGGTACGCCAAAACTAGTATTCTTCTGGTCAATGCTCATGATATTATCTATTTTAGTACATTGAACCCGACCATCTAAGTAATCTGCAAAAAGCTTTAGCTGTGGACCCCTAATACCTAGAGCCTGTAACTTGTTTAAAAGTATAGGAATAGATACCGTGTCGAAAGCTTTTGCTAAGTCCAGGAAAATTCCCAGGGTCTGGTTTCCTTTGCCTAGTTCCTGTGTTATATAATCTGTCAAGCCATGTACTGCGTCGGCCGTCGATAATTTTGCTCTAAAACCAAATTGCATAGGCGAGAGATAATTATGTTTTTCGAGGTAATTGATAAGCCTTGTGTTAATAATTTTTTCCAATATTTTCGATAAAGAGGGAAGTAGCGATATAGGTCTATAATTACTCGGTAGATCTTTGTTGCCAGATTTAAAAATAGGGATAACCACTGCCTTTTTTAGACAGTTAGGGAAAATCCCTTCAGAGAGGCAGATTTGAAATATATATGTTATGGGGGGAACTAAAATATTTTTAAAACGTTTAAGGATCTTATTGCTTATGTTGTCCCAGCCAACTGCACAGTCATCCTTTAATCCTGAAATAATTTTTGCTATTTCGTTCTCATCCGTATCTAGCATAACAAAAGATTTTACGTTAGGGTTATGGTTCGATTTGCGGATAAGTGCAGTTGATTGTGCACGTTATATCTTGTTTGCTCATAATCATATTATTATCACCGTTGGACTGCCAGGTCAAAGGTCGCGGGTTTGAACCCAGGCACATTTAATATTTAAAATGGTCAAGGAAACCATCGTGTGGTAATAAAACACTGTTTCCACCAAATATCAAAAATAAGAGCGTATGAAAATAAAATCCAAATGCATTTAGTATGGTACAAACGTCGCTATCACCTCTACATCATTGGCAGACCGGGGAAACGCGCAGATACGATGTAACAATATAAATATGCAGCATGTGGCGCGCCGGCGCACCGTGCACAGCAGCGCAGATATGAAACGTGATACACAGGAATGTAATCACCTCTCGCATGCCGCAACGCTGCCGTGACCGTGCCGCTACCGCGCTGCTGCTGCTGCCGAGATGTTGTGAAGCCTAAAATAGACCAAAATTTTGAATCAAATACCGACCTGTTACTAGGCATCAAATTATTAATGTTTTGTGATGATGCCATGACGCGATATCTATTGTCGAGATATTCTGCTATCATTTTATGTTCGCCGTTTCCGGCGCGCGCAAGTCAGTATCTTGTATACGAAAACGACCATTGCTGTACAGTCATTATTGCTATGGCATTCATCCTGCGTGGATCAGATCTCTATATCCAAGTTTTTCAGCCAGCCTACGGTTGTACAGTGGGAGTTAAGTTTGCGCGGCTTCCGTCCTCGGCTCCTGGCTCCGCATGCCGGTGCAGGTGGAGTGGCACTGTAGTACATTACAAAGGGCGACCGGCGACGCTCCGTGTTCGGTGCTCGGCGGGCCGTAAGGCGTACATCCGAACCTTTTGATGTCACCTCGGTTCTAGCCTCGTATAATATATTCTGATATTGTGATTGAATAGTGTAATTGGCCTAGGCCGTACTATTTAATGTAAATAAATAAATAAAATAAATAAATAATAATCCACACAAAATTTAATGCTGCAAACTTTTGACATTTACGATGCGTACTATAGGTATTTATATTTGTAGTCATTTTTCCTTTGAGGGGAGTCTTCTGTAAGTTATAGCTTAAAGCTATGCATCGATGGCACAGCTAGAGCCGAGGGTGCGTCAGTCTCACTTCTACAATATTGATTACCTACAATTACTCAGAAACGCAAACGTAACCGATGATAATGGTACCGTACGTTTTGTTGACACAAGCAGCGTACAGGACTACGGATAACCCAGCTGACACCTCGTGGAGGACATGACAGAAAAACCTGGAGGAAAACCTTTATGAACAAAAGAAAAACCATCAAAATCAGATGACCCGGAGACCCTGTAAGGAGTCATGCGTGCTCATATAACGAGTTCCCTTTGACTTGTTAAAGTTTGCAAAACCTTTGGCTACTTTCATCCTCACATTTGAAACTAAACATTTCAAACAACTAGACAAGTAGTTATAAGTTTGGGAATAATAAGGCTAGGAGGATTGATGATTCACCTTTACCCCTTTCTTAACATTTGAACAAAAGGCACATATTATTATGATACGCCAAAACTTCCTACTTTAAGTTACTTTAAGGTTTAAAGTAATAATCAAGTCTAGTTCTATAATAACTACGAGGGATAATTCCCTCGTAGTTAGCAGCAAAGTGCCCTTATTAGTGTATGGCCCTTATTGGGTAATAAGTTCATATTACCTTCCTGTACTTAAACTCACTATCTCTCTTTCTAGAAGAGACATAAGAGACAATTAGAAAACGATAGATTATTTTGTGAGCCGTCAAATGTTCATTTGCATGACAACGACGAGAACATTGATGAGGTAAGTCACCATTACCCTAGTTGCCATCTACTTCCATATCAGTAAACAAGAGCATTACACCAATATTCGACTTTCATTTTCTGAATACTTTTGATGGTGTTCTTAAACTTATTTTAAGAGATCTTTCATTCTCTAGTACTTCGTACAAGGGGTCAATGTAACAACCATATGAGATTGTTAAATGTAGAAGGGAATTTTTATAACATGTTTAGTGGCAAGAAAAGAGGCAGACCTAGGAAGAGATGGATGGATTGTGTGAAGGATGATATGGCGAGAAAGGAAGTGACTACTGAGATGACGGGTGATAGAGATGTGTGGAGAAAGAGGACATACTGCGACGATCCCAAATTGTGACCCCACAAAGTGACTTTAGACAGAAGGTTACAGGTTCGTAATCAATTTCTTTTTTTGTACAAAACAATACTTAAGAGATTTATTGAGTCTGAATTTAATTTAGTGCGAGAATCAGCTCTACATTATATTTGTTTTAATTTGAGTTGTATCTCTATCCGGTAACGATGCCAATATCGCAGATAGTACAGCAGATGTACACAGTACTAGTTCTAATACCTATTCTATGAAACTTAGTCGATCGTGAGTTGTTTCTTTTGCGGTGCAGCGGTGGTTGATTGCGAACAGCCGAGTTACTACGACAGTGTCATGTCATGTCCCGCTCATAACAGATAACCGTCACGTCACCTTGATGCCTTGTAAACTGAGCAAATACAGTAAATAAAAAGGTATCTCCTTTATTTACTGTTTACGTCGGGAATATTTTGGGGAACGTGTCGCAACAGGCACATTAGCATGGGGCCAGTCTGCTTGCATTGTTGTGAGCCAGGTATACTTGCTTACCTACATGGTGCATGTGATAGTGCACATTGTGCATGTGCATGTGTGCGTCGGATGCGGCAGACGGAGCGGCGGCCGGCGCGGGCGCCGCGACTTCACACTCTCGTAGACGTGACTTGTATTACACTTTGTCCTGTCACCTGTGCGTACCTCGTAGTTACCTACTGAATCAGTTGTGTATGAACATGGAAGTAAAGTTTCATTAATTGTTTACAATATTGAATCAATTTATTGGAAGGAGTTTTTGATAATTTCCTTCAAAAACAACTGCATTCACTTACATTGGTAACGGGTCTCAAGGTCTGAGAGAAAAACAAGTGACACGAACACGATCAATCGATTGGCTGAGCTCGAGCTCGTCCTCGCGGCCGGGCTCCGGGCTCCGGACCAAGCAAAAAGTGTTTCAATATACAGTTTACAGTTGCTCCTAGTCATACAACACGCGGGCCGCGGCGCAGGTTCGACGTCACAACCGAAGTAGGCACGAGACGGCAACACTGCGAGCAGCGCCTGCACACTGCTGCCGGTACTGACAGACCCACCACAGCCAGCATTACACGAGACGAAGGTAGGTGTTCCATGTAGGTATACCGCAGAGGTGTGCAGTTCATATAGGCAAAAAGGCACTGCCTACCCTGACAGATACGACGCAGACGATAAACTAGTGCTATTAAGTAGGATTTGTATGTCCTGCCTACCCTGTCAGAAATGTCTGTGCATGCCCCTGGTATACCGGTATGTGTCAGATGATTACGTCAGGCGGGTCTATATGTACGTGCGTCTGCGTAGTCGCGGCCGGGCGCGCGGTGTCACCTTGCTGCCCCCCCCCCCGCGCGCGCGGGTCCGTGCGGCCGCGGTCAGGTGCACACGTGGGCTGCACTCCCCCCGACCCAGCCCCCACTGTTGCTAGCCGAGCACCGCTGCAGCGCTGGCGAGGACACGGTTCTCTGCATGTTTGTGGATATAGATGCAAGAATGATTATGAATTACAGACATTCAGCACGCCTTTATAACGCAGTACCTACATCATAATAAATTGCACGGTAATTATCTCTCTCTCTCTCCACTCTCTCTTTTTCTAAATACAGAAGATTACTCCGACTGCGTTTGTGAACACTGTGTGAACTTGATCTTCCCATACCTTGTTTCTATTTATTGTAGTTAGCATATTTATTAATTAGGTACTTAATAAAGTTAATTTCATGTTAACAATCACGCAGTCGGATATTTATTTTTTTAATTTATATATCCTGACCAACATGGTTTTCAGCCGTCTTAAAGGCATCGTTACATACAGTTCAAGCAGTAATAATAAAAAATAAAACCGACTTCAAAAGGAACTAAAAAGCTTGAAATAACTTTAAAACGATTTGGAGTCGGTTCCAAGTCAAGTTCTTAATGAGAAGGTTAAAGATGCTAGAACTTGACTTGGAACCGACTCCAAAACGTTTTATTTTTGGGAAGTCGGTTAAACAGACAATAAAATCAATTGTTGCTCTAGAGACATTAGGAAGTGACATGTATGTATGTACAGAGGCAGTCCTAGTCGGGTGGTGCCGCGGAGCTGCCCGCGGCGAGCACGCCTCGCGTGTGCGGCTCCTCACCAGCTTCTATAATGATGACAGCTCTCCGCAGCACGTCTTCTCCGTCACTTATGAGATCCTTTGTGTGCTGCGCCACGCCCGCCGCCCGCGCCGCCGCCGCGGGCGATTGAAATTATTTTATGTTCTAATCGAAGCGCCTCATTGTGTGCGGCTGTCGATATGAAATACTAGCTTCCGCCCGTGGCTTCGCCCAATCGCCCGCATGGTATGATGTTAAATTGTAGCCTATGTGTTATTTTAATGTATAAGCTACATATTAAAGTTTCATCCGTTCAGTAGTGCTTGCGTGAAAGAGTAACAAACATCCATCCATCCTCACAAACTATCATATATTTATAATATTAGTAGGATATTCATGTTACAGCTTTTGTTCAAACAGTAGGTACTGGCTTGTCACTTCTCGCTGAATATGATATTTTAACAAATTTCTTTCAACTTTCCTTAGAGTATTTATATACATAGAACTCTTAATACTCTAAGCAACTTTCAGACTTTAATGTTGTTACGCATAGTACCTACGCATATAAACATTTCATAAAAATGTTTATGTATTTATGACACCTTCATATTTTACTAAAGCAACCAGCTTTATATTCTGTGGATATTGTACGCAAGCTACTCAGGTATAATTTGAGGTGTCCCTCGTAGCCCCTGGCGATATGCGGCGCGATGGCGATGGCGGTCGTTAAGGGTGCCGATAAATGCGGACATTTCAGCAGTCACTCGTTTAGTGAGTTGATTAGTATGCTGTGGAGTGTAAAGATTAGAGTATTTGCGCGCAGGTAGCGACGCGCGGCGCTAATCCGCTCGTTAACGCGTCGACTGCGCCTGTTTACGACGTACGCTCGCGCTACGGGGGCGCACCAACATCTATACAACTGGCCGCGATCTCGGAGAATGAAAGTACAAATAATGATGAGCGAGCAGATCAGTTACCGGCGGCGGCGTAATGTTCGTCAAGTGCTCGCCGTGTCATCTGAAGCCATGGATGGCGGCGCGGGCGCGGCGGCGGGCGGCGGGCGCGAGCCTCATTACGTAAGAGTATTGTCACCTCGGGATCAGCTCCCCTTCTCAAGTTTACTCGCTTCGAAAGTATTTGTTTACTAAGTCCGCGGAGGCTCTTGATAATGGCCCACGAGCCTATCGCCACAGTTCCGGCACCAAGTCTGTGAACACAATGAGGAAAGCCGCTTTACTCAAATACATTGTGCGATGGAGGAAACGCGATATTCTTGTAAAATATTCACGAGCACTCTTGTTAATACTCTGACTCACTGACTTTGTGAATTCTAAAGTATCTACCATGGTATTAAAATAGGAACTAATTCTGATGCTCTTTACATCCTCTGAGCCAGCTTTAAACAATCATTTACTAATGCGCTACAACTCGTGTCAGCGCACGAGCGCTCTGCCGCGTGCTGTGACTGTGACTGGGGGGTAAACAGCAAACATTTGGAATTCAAAGTCTTTGTTAAGATTGTTTCCTCACACCTATCTATGTCATACAATATTGTAATCTGACTCAGTGTAAAGAGGTTCTTCGACTTCTTGCATATATGACTGAGAGTACGAATGCACAACAGTACATGAGTAGAGTAACACACACACAACCTAGCGTGCAGGTGTCGGCGCGGGCGCCGCGCGCAGGGTGCACCGCGGCTCGCATCAGTACTGGACTGCTGCCCACCCCGGGAAAGTGGAAGCAGAGGGTGTGACGTCACGTATAATCCTATAACCATCATTTAGCCATCACTTTCAAAGAATTTATGTGATGCGAGAACCTGTCTCCGATTTTTTTTAAATTCTATAGTAAGTAGGTATATTAATATCATCGGCGGGCGCGGTAGGATTTTAGCATGTCTGCCACATCTTAATTAATATAATACTGAATATCATTACACTAATCTCACATACATTACACTTATTTCACTTATTATTGGTGATATATCAGGGGTGTATCTATGTATAGTCACAAACTCACAAACGGTACACTCACTTTATTATTATTTTTTATTATTATTTATTAATAATAATGTAATAATCATCACTGTCCCCGATATCGGTTCCTACTTTTAGTATTTTTATTGTGTGTTTTTAAAATTATATGATTGTATGTATTTAAATGAATAAATGGAATCATAGTGATATCAATATAGAATTACTGAATAATACATAAGTATGTACCTAAATAATTAAATATCCTACTACTATTATAAAGGCGAAAGTTTGTAAGTATGGATGTATGGATGTATGGATGTTTGTTACTCTTTCACGTAAAAACTACTGAATGGATTTGAATGAAACTTCACCACAATATAGCTTATACATCAGAATAACACATAGGCTACAATTTATCAACATATCATGCGGGCGAAGCCGCGGGCGGAAGCTAGTGAATATATAATCTTGCCGGCTTACTTGTAGGTTATTATTAGGTTCTACGCAGTCGTAGCTGCGTAGCGCGCAGCGTAGCAACGCCTACGAAACATTATTATTATTTATAATTTTGAGATTACGATATTATACAGAACTACTTAATATTTATAATTATTTAATAAGAAAATTTGAAAAAAAATAATTTAAAAAACAATTGATACGGATGGGATTTAATAAGCTATCATGTGCTATAAACATGTAAAAAATTCACAAAAATACTTAATATTTTTCTGATCAGTTCAGTAAATTTTCATAAAAAATTGCTTTCACAAAAAATAATATAAATATAATATATGTATGTAGGTATGTACCTAAGTACATTGGTATAATTATGTTGTTCCACGCGAACTGGTATTTTTGCTGAAACTTAGTTATATTATTCTCCCTATTTTGCAATTCTTCATTTTTAAATAAATGTACATTTATTTAAACATATATTTAGAGATTTATATCCCCAATGTGCGAGCAAGTTAGCATGTGCCGAAGTACTAGTGCTGCTCAATACCCTGATGCTGAATGTTTGAGCAATGCGTTGACATATGACACATTGTCACAGTCAAGTAGGCGTTCAACACCACATTTCTAACGGATATATTTGAAGGGCTGTGAGTGTGTGTGACACTACCACCACCGCTGCACCGCTGCACCGCTGCCCCGCCCGCGCCCCGGGCCACTGTGTCACGATATATAAGAGCCCATAAACCCATTGGATCGGTAACAACACTAACAACGCGAACAAAACGTTCCATAATAGCAGTAGGGAAGTAAATCACTTGTTACTGAAAACCATCAGCAATCAATACTCAGTTCATTAGGACGTGACGTCACGTCAATTTGTCACTCTGTCGCCCGACAAACAATGAACTCGACATCAAGTTGATTTGGTATTTGATTAATTATTATTTGATCTTCATACATTAGTCAAACGCCTGTTGTAAATTATATATTATGTGATGTCCATAGTAGTCTGGCTATAAGTATCGCAGGCGTACGTACGTACGATGTAAGTACCCAAAATGTTATGAGATCTTCTTCTTCTTATCGTATGGTTGATGAACAACCTGGTGTCAGAGTTTAAACCGCCCGTAGGCCTCTGACATGGCTTTACACACCATTGAAAAATATCTCAGGTGTGCTGGTTTCATCACGATGTTTTCCCTCACCGTTTTAGCAACTGATAATTAATTTATAATAGGCACATAACTTACGAAAAGTCAGAGGTGCGCGCCTTGGGATCGAACTCGAGACCTCTGACTTGTCAGTCGACGGTCATACCACTAGGCTATCAGTGCTATAATGTTATGAGATGATTTGAATGTAAACAAACTCTTTCCCTTGTTTCCCTGGCTGCCTGCAGGCTGTATATATTATTATGATGAATAGGATGATGTAGTTGTAGTATACACATAGCTACTTGTTGATTAGTTAGTAGAATGCATTATCAGGGTAATACAATATTTTCAAGTGCAACTTGAATCTGTGTGAGTTGTGCAGTCGTCCGTGCGGCGCGCGCGGCGCATGTCGCATCCCCAGGCCTCCGCGCTGGGGGCACGCCACAATAGCGGCGGTAAGGCCCACCATGGAGGATTGGCTGGGGCGCCAGCACGGCGCCCTAACCTTCCGGCTGACGCAGGTGCTAACCGGACACGGCTGTTTTGGAAAGTACCTGTGCCGAATAGGCCGGGAGCAATCGTCTGGTTGCCATCACTGCAATAACAGCCTCGAGGACACGGCGCAGCATACACTAGAGGAGTGCCCAGCCTGGGCGGATCAGCGCCGTGAACTCGAGGCAGCAGTCGGTGGCCTCTCGCTCCCGAACATCATCCAATCGATGGTCGAGAGCGAGACAGCGTGGAACGCCGTCGCCTCCTTTTGCGAAGAGGTGATGTCCACAAAGGAGGCGGCAGAGCGAGAGAGGGAAATGACAACCACACTTCCCTCTCGCAGGAGACGCACCAGACGCCGGAGGGCGACTAACGACCTCCGGCCTCCATGAGTTGCCGGCCTGTGGGCGTCGGACCTAGGGGCAGTCTGACGCCCAACCACTAACAGGCCCAAGAGGACGACGCGTCGTGTTCCACGCGCGCCTCTCAAGAGGATTCGGCGGCGGCCAGGGCGCCGACAACGGCGGGACCTGCCATTGGCGGGTCAAGACCAGGGCAGGAGGGCGGTGAATACACAAGTGATCCCCTTCTCCCGTCCAGAGGTCCGTTGAGGAACACCGTGTGGTTTTTAGTCCGTGCGAGTCGGACATAACTCCATCACTGGCCCTTTGGTGGTGGAGTACCCATAAGGGGTTTTCCACACGAAAAAAAAAAAAAAAAAAAAAAAAGGCCTCCGCGCTGGCGCCGCGCCGGCGACTAAATCACTCTGGGAGCTCTGCACGTCCGACCACGCATGACACAATATCTTTGCATGACACACATCTAAACATGCAAATTCACTCTGTAGTCTCATTTAAACATACTATTGGGAGGGTTTTTCTATTTGATTTATCGGGTCGCGCCTCGCACCCCGCACCCCGCACCGGCACCCCGCACCCCGCACCCCGCACCGGCACCCGGACATTATTATCGCTTAACAAGCATCCAAATGAAAACTCACCTTAAGTAATGCACCGTAAAGTCGACGTTGCCGTCACTTCCGTGTCGATGAGCTCGAGTATGGTAAGCGAGTGGGCATTTCCTCGGAGTAAGTGAGTTTGGTCCTCCCGAGGCCCAAGGGACAACAAGGTCCGCCCGACAATAGATTCTTTAAACAGGCCAAATGACGTCACGTTTCAATTTATCTCAACTGTGTCCCTGGGCTGGCGGCAGGGTTCGCGATGGGGCTGGCGGAGGGTTTTGGGTGTAAGTAACCAATTTGCGTTTTTTTTTCGCACCGCTCTCGGGTTGACGAAGTTTTTTACAAATTATAAGAAGTTTCGTTCTTTTGACTAAGTGAACTGCTACTTGTGATAGGAGCCCCAGTTAGTTATCCTGAAAGTTGCGAGTTTTCAACGGAATGCTATTGTTATTAACGGATATTATTCAGCAATAGGTAAACCTTCGTAAAGTTCTGACATTTCACAGGTTTGGTGGCAACGCGAACGATCGACTTTACCTTTAGCTAAGACTTTAACTTTAACTGAGAACTTTTGAAGCTAAATGATATGGCTAAAGCAAATGACATGACCGTAATATGTGATAAAAATCAATATACATAGGTAGTATGATTACAATTATAAGGATTGGTCACATCGTTTGGGTGCCCTTACAGCTGCGTCTCCTCAAGATGATGTAGAAAGGGAACTTGAAATGTTGTAGGTGCTGGAAGCCGACCCCGACATAGTTGGGAAAAGGCTAGGCAGGTGAGGTGCGAGCCGCGATAGCTCAGTTGGTGACAGCGCTGCCACGCCGGCGCCACGCCGCGCCACCGCGCCAGTCCCGCCCGTATCCTGTCTCTTTTTCACTTACTCTAATTTTTGACGAAGGTATGTTCCATAGAAATATCTTTCCAATATCTTTGGTATGTTCACAAATTGTTGGCTAGACAAAGATTGCAGTGGCTACTAATGACGTCACCACTCCGTAATGTACTACTAAGGTACCTACTGTTTGAGTATATGATATTCATAAAGGAAGATTTTTGAATAGGGAACAAAAAACCCAGACGAAGCCGAGGGTAAAGCGCTAGTCTTCAATAAAACAAATTAAGTAGTCATTACAATAAATATATTATATTAGTGCTGCGGCCTGCAGTCACAGAGCGGTCAGCGCGGTGTAGTCACTAATCCTCAATTTTCTCTTAAAATAATTTAATGGCAAAACAATCAAACTGTTGGGTTTAGTCCGACAACACGTGAATATATTGTTCACCCGATTTTATTATACATGTCAATCTTAGCACATCTGTTAGTCGGAAAATGAGTTTTACCTAAAACAATTTTAAAAGCTTAAACTTAATTTGGTTAGCTTTTAAAAATATTTGTTTAAATAAAATATTTGTTTAATTTTTTACAACCATTTTTCGTTTAAAAGTTGTGCTAGGATTGTTTACAACTTAAGAAAAGTATAAAAATAATCGGGTGTATACCTGTGTGGACGGCATCTATGCTTACAAAAAGTGCAAATGTTTTCCTCCAAGATGACATAAATTATTGTGTATGGCGATATGTCACGTGATTGACAGACGTCATTTTACTGCTTGGACGATTGCTGTCACTTTGTTCGATAATCACACAGATCGCAACGTGTCGTCACCTTCATCGGCCCTCGTGGTTTATATCGTCAAGGCGCAGTCAAAAGTTGCAGTTGGTGAATCGGAGATATCTAAAGTCACATATCAATATCACAATATACAAAGTTTAAGTGGACAATAAAAGGTAGGTATACGTACAGGGTTACTTTTAAAACACCGGCAACCTGAAAAGGCGTCATTAAACTCATAAAATAAATCAGCTGTATACATTTCCATACATACAGCAGCTTCCATACATTTTGTTG
Source organism: Protodeltote pygarga (assembly GCA_936450705.2). Lineage (NCBI taxonomy): Eukaryota > Metazoa > Arthropoda > Insecta > Lepidoptera > Noctuidae > Protodeltote > Protodeltote pygarga. The sequence goes on along the minus strand of OW388264.2, from coordinate 122,484 downwards.
AGATACGTGAACATAAATGTGTGGAACAGCTGTTTTTTTTTTGCGATTTCAGGGTTTGTCCCATAGTATAAGTTACGTAGTAGGTAACTATTTATTAATCTGTGGTATAAGTTGTTTATAATGATGAGTTTAATGACCCCTTTTCAGGTTGCACGTGTTTCAAAAATAACCCTGTATAAATTGTGACTAGGCAACTTGAGCGAAAAAAAGTCTAAATCAATCTAAAATAAAAATAAATTATTTCTCTACTTATTTATAAAGTGGAAGAATGATAGTCACATCACAGCCACGCCACAGGTGCATCGCCATGCGATGCCTCACAATCACAAATGACATAACTAATATTACTAGTAGGAACATCAAACCTGTCACCACCTAACTGCAAGTACACCCTTATCAGTAAATGTTCATCACTATGAGGAGCTTGGTATCACGGCAGGAACCGGAGGAGTGTAGGCATTCACACTCCAGAGTCCAGGTCTTAGTGCGAGGAGCGCCGGAGAGTGCTCTCCAGCTCGGCCATGCTGGGCTTCTGGTCGTGCTCGTCGTCGTGGCTGAGGTCGATGTCGGCGTCGTGGCTGAGGTTGATGGCGTCTTCCTGCTCGCACTCGTCGTGTTGCTCTCTGGCACTGTCCCCCTCCTGGTCCAGCAAGCGGTGCAGGTAAGTGAGGCACTCGCGCCGGAACTCCCTCTGCTTAGTCGGCGGTAGCTCCTGGTAGTCGTTGTGGATGCCGCGGAAGAACTGGAAGTATGCCGAGTTCTCGTCGGGGTCGAAGGAGTGCGGGCTGCAGGAGTCGTCGACGCGCGCCGGCGACGGAGTGGCGGGCACCGCAGGGGGCACGGGGGCGCCTGGCATGAACCACGGGCTGGCAATGAGTGGCTTCATCTCGATGTGTTCGGAGCCCTCGGCCGGCGGCGGCGGCTTCATGTCCTCCAGGAACAGCGGCGCGCTGTACGAGTACCGCGACGGCCTCCTGCAAACAATCACCCACGTGGTCACTTAGTTATCACGATGCTCTCGAGCACAGGAGCATGAGACGTCGTTGTATGTTCGTGTGGCTCTGCTTGGTGCTAACTCACTGGATGTACTCGTACAAAGCTACCCGACGTCGTCGTCGCACCTGCTACAGTATTTAGACTAGGTACCCTATTTTAACTTCCGACACAAAAAGAGGGGTGTTATTAGTTTAACGTGTCTGTGTGTCAGTTTGTCCGTATGCCTGTCTGTGGGATCGTAGCTCCTAAACGAATGGACCGATTTTGATTTAGTTTTTTTAGCCCTTTCATACTTTACCCCACATGACACAGTTAACTCACTTCAAAATTAGGACCCCCGTTCCTTGCATAAAGACCCCTCTTTTTCTTTTCTACGACGATTTTTCTCTTCTATACAAATAAGTTAGAGGTTAGGTTACCCGCGCATACTTGATTACCTACTTTAAACAAAGACTATTTTTTTTATGACTTTAATACAAATGTACATATAGTTTCAGACGTTTCCCTGTAGGTACTTGTAGTATGGGACGATATTACTTGTCAAATGTCATAGTATCAATACGCAATACGGGAAGTTATAATGCATTCTTACATTTATTGCGGCAAAACGGCCGTATCTTATTTTACGTTAACTTAGAAGTTTGATTTTTTTACAATTTCAAGGGACTGTAGACTTGAGTACTTATATGGTTTTAATTTCAACTCGATATCTCTTCCCGTTCCTGAGATAAAGGATCTTGACAGATAGACAGACTGACAGACGGACAACAAAGTGATCCTATAAGGGTTCAGTTTTTTTCTTTGAGGTACAGAACTCCAAAAATGAGGTTTACCTAATCGTATCGCTTTAAAATTGATATTATTATTTGATTAAACTTTAAATACTTATATGTAATTTGTATAATCATATACTTACACAACAACACTTACTTAATACAACTTACACGTTAACAACATGTGACATCACAATTTTCAAAATTATTTTAAATCTAATATTACAAAACGAAATTTAAACTACACACCTACTAAAGAATAACATAAAAATACTTGCAACTCTGTTTGCTTAACTATAAAGCATTGATTATATGGTTAAATTTGTTTTGTTGGCAAATTTGCACTCGCTGTACTATTGTCATGAAATCATGACATGTACGATACGAGTATGTATCATGCCGCCACAATTAAAAAATAATTTCGGAACACTGCTGTTTTAATTTCATACTAAAAGTAAAATTGCAAAATATGTGACATCACATCACACTAGGTAAGGGGGGGGGGAGGGTTTCACAAATGGGGGAGAAGTCAAAACATCATGTTATGCGTGTGAAGTAATTTATAAATGGAATAAGCGATACAATACGATAGCTCAGTTGGCATTGCCGCGGTACGGTACGGCAAGTATCGCGGGTTCGAATCCCGCTCGTATCTTTTTCAGTTTCCTCTAAAACTTTATACATATTTTAGCGCTAATAACGGTGCCAGTAATTCTGTTAATTAAAACACTTAAACGTAGTATAAATGTTGACTATAACGGTAGAGTGACTGACTGACAAAGCACAGCCTGAGCAGATGCACTTATAGAGACACGAAATTTGGAGGACATATCCCTTGCGTAACCTAGAGCCACTAGCCAGGTGCAGAACACTAGAGAGAGGGGCACTAAGGAAGAATAATTGTTGTTCATGCCGGTCAAGTAAAAGCACCGGACACTCACTGAAACCGCCCCCTAAACTAGGACACATCCGGAGAAGCGCGGACGGGTAGCAGTCCGGTTTACAACGATCATTACAACTTTGCCTACCGTACAAGTGGCAGGCTTTCCGGCGGGAACCGTGCGGGCCTTGGACCAACGACACCAAGCTCAGGAAGCGATCAATGAACGGGGCCAGCGCTGGAGTATGGGCAGGTTGTGCTCGGGTACTCACGTGTCGGTAGCCATGTGCTCTCTGAGGAACTGCAGCTCGTCGGCGAGGTACCACTTGGAGACCATGCGGCCGCGGCCCGTGCGCACGCCGTACATCTCGTTGCGCAGGTGCCGCGAGTACGAGTTGCGCACGTGCGACCACTTGCGCCGCACGTCCGCTACTGGAACGTACACACATCACTACATTTTACATTTTCATATTTCATTCATATACATTTTACAAAAAGTAGAAAAGCATCAAACATTTCATAATTATGTACTTATACTGACTTGAACGACCATCGTTCGATTCCTAGGTTGGGTTAACCTTTGTATTTGCTTCATGGGTATAACAGCCCCATTTAAATGAGAAAAACGTTGCGAGGAAACCAGTACACCTAAGAGATTTTTCAAAGGTGTGTCGTGTGCCCGAACAGAAGCCAAGGCAGAGGCCCACGGACGGGCTACGGCAGATAGTACATTGCGTTGCTAGGGTGTGGGGTGTGGGGTGGTCTGTAAACAATTACTATCGAGGGGACTCTTTCGTGTATGGGTGTTATGCATGTATGTGCTCCATGGTATTATGGTACAAATTAAATTTTGTTGTAGGTATTCTCCAATGTCTTATTCATCTGCCTAGCCTTTTCCCAACTATGATGGGGTCGGCTTCCAGTCTTACCGGATGCAGCTGAATACCAGTGTTTTACATGGAGCGACTGCCTATCAGACCTCCACAAGGCACAACCCCATACTGGGTTACACGATACCCCTTGGTAAGACTGGTTGTCAGACTTTCGGGCTTCTGACTACCCGTAACGACTGTCAAAGAACTACAATTGACAGCCGGGGCCAACAGCTTAACGTGCTATCCGAGGCACGGAGAGTGATAATTAATTTATAAAACGCACAACTTACGAAAGGTCAGAGGTGGGTTCGAACCCGAGACCTCTGACTTGCCAGTCAACGGTCACCATCACTAGCTTATAGCACTGATAGCCTAGTGGTATGACCGTCGACTGACAAGTCAGAGGTCTCAAGTTCGATCCCAAGGCGCGCATCTCTGACTTTTCGTAAGTTATGTGCGTATTATAAATTAATTATCAGTTGCTAAAACGGTGAAGGAAAACATCGTGATGAAACCGGCACACCTGAGATTTTTCAATGGTGTGTAAAGCCATGTCAGAGGCCTACGGGCGGTTTAAACTCTGACACCAGGTTGTTCATCAACCACACGATAAGAAGATCACTAAGCTATCACGACTCTCCAATGTCTTATTTATCTAAATAAATACCTAATTATTTCATACGTTATTGACTAAAATCTTATTTATAATAATATTTATGTATAAGTACCTAAAAGAAGCTAACATGTAAAAAATTCACAAATAATTTCTTATTTGCTTCCAAAAAAAAAATCAGCTGTTCCATACATTTTGTTGAGTCATATGAACATAAATGTATGGAACAGCTGATTTTTTTTTTGCGATTTCAGGATTGGTCCCATAGTAAAAGTAGGTATATTTAAGGACGCTGGTGTTTTACAAATAACCCTGTATAAAAACGTGTCTGCCTCGTTGGTCTAGTGGCAGCAAGCGCGACTGCTGAAGCACGAGGTCCTGGGTGCGATCAAAGTGTTATTGGGTTTTACCATTTAAAAAATTCTCAGTAGCAGCACATTCTGACCGCGAAGCCACTGTACCCTACCCTACCCTAGGCGTAGAAATAGATTTGAAATGTCGTCTGGTGCTGGTAGGATATGGTGGCGATGGCGTAGCGATCAGAGCGTCGACATGGTACGTCGAAGATCGTGGGTTCGAATCTCATCCGTATTAGTTGATTTTTCATATTTTAATTTTTTTACCGAGATCAAATAAAGAGCCCGAAAAGCATTCCACGTGTTTTTGTGCAAGTAGGAACTCCGAGAGTATTCTACCTACGGGTTCATGTATGTATTCACTATAATTATCATCCTCTACTCCTTCGGTTAAACCTGCACCAATTGTTTGCAACAAACTAAACTATTTTTTACATTTGGCTAACAATTAAAAATATAAGTAGGATGTCTCAAATATTTTTATACAAAAACACCAAACTAAAAAGGTACCTATAAATTATGTTGTGTTTATCTGTGTGTTTTTCGTACCGGTCCATCCCATCTCGTTGGCGACCTCTTGCCAGAGCTGCTTGACTTGCGTGTAGTAGCTGGCGACGGGCATGTTGTTCCGCGCGTAAAGCAGCCGGCGCTCACGCACCAGGCGGATCATGCGCCGGTCGTCGGCCTGGCTGCAGTCCACCAGCCGCCCCACCTCCCCCTCCCCGGCCTCGCTCCCGCTCCCGCTCTCGCCGCCGCTTACGGCCGCGCGCCGGCCACGCGCCCGCTTGCCGCTCGACATTACTTACTACCTACCTATGCACTATGCACTCCAAACTACCTAACTAGTTCACAGAAATCACAATGCAACTCGTATTTTAAATACTATGCCTACCCGTAAGTTGTACCTGTTGATTTTGATTCAACAACAGTAGGTAGGTAAGGTGAACCTATCTTACTTATAAATATCTCAAATGAGTACACGTCACACCACAACGAGGGCACGGAGCAAACACGTCGACGCGCACAGCGGCAGACAGACACGCGCAGCGGGAAGCAAGCGCGCAAACAAGTCGGTCTCGCTCGCACGCGCGGCAGCGGCGGTAGCGTGAGCGGGGCAGACATGGAAACACGTGAAAAAGCAAGAGCGCAGACGCTCCGCGGCCGCGGCCGCCGCCCGTCGCCGGACACTTTTATAAATTCCACATGGTTGGTTATCGATTCACCTCGGCGCGGCGGGCGCTGCGGCTCGGCTCCGCTCGGACGCGCCGCGCCGTCCGTCCGTTGCCTACTTTTCTATCCACTTTTATTTCGGGCTAGTTCCATTGATGCTCCATTTTCCACGTAGCACATCATTCTAAAGTAGGTACTACCTACCTAGGCACTAGTGATATCATCCTATAATCGTGATTGCTCATTGTTGTGTGTTAATTCCTACTTATTAAGTACCTACCTGTATTAATTCTGTAGATAAGTATGTTTGAAACAGCAAACTACCTAATCTTTTTGAGCAGTGATCGTTGTTTTGCGAAGGGAGCGCGGTGCGTGACGTCATCCTCCGCTCCGCGCTCGATCATTCGGGCCGGGAGTCCGGGACAGCTTGCCGGCTTGCAGCATGGGCATTTTGTTTACCTGCGATGAGACGCGTCGCTCTCACCCACTAGTCTACCTGCTATGCTATACATATTATGGATATAACAACTGACCCGAGAGACTAACTCTTCTTTTTTTATACACTTACTTATCGGGTTCAATTTATTAGGCAGGTACCTAATTTAAACTATTTAAATCCTTACCGTTAAAATAGAGTGCGTAAGTACCTAGGTACCTACGTGTGGTCCACAGTCAGAGTGTCATTATAGTTTCCATGTTCTCTACATTTCAAATGTGAACGCTCAATTGCCACCTCAATTATTTATCTGGATGTTGACTTCCATCAAACAAAATGAATCGTTCAACAAATCACTAAAAGTCCCCCCCTCACCCCCCGGGCCGGGTGAAGCACCCCGGGTGCCCCCCCGGCCCTCGCGCGTCGCTATTTTAGAACCCCTCTCATTATAATTGCTACCTACCTACTGCATTTATACCGTTTTTATGATCAATTAAAGAAAAATAATTTTATTATTTATTGGAAATTAATATTTATTCATACGATCAATAGCTTAGCTTACAAGATCTTACATCTATTAAATGCATACAAAACTGAAACTTACAGCGGCGTACGTGTCCTTACAAATACTTAAAATGCTAAATTTTATTTAACTAATAATACTTAGACATTTGCCACAACGCGAACGGCGTTAAGAAAGTGGCACAATTTGTTTGTGAATACAATTATGTTAATTAGGTACACCTATAACTTCTGAACAAAACAAATCAGTCCAAAACCTCTAAGAAATCGTAGGTGCCTATTACAGCACATCGTACGTATGTATTAAAGCACAGCCACAGGTGCCATTCGGTCACATTAATCATTGTAGTGATAAACTAATCAGGGCATGCACACTGCAATACAGTCGCCAGTCGGTAATACAAATAACAGCGAGTAAGGTTCGCACACTTCACAACTGCTACCAACAGTTCACTAAAAGTATAACGTTAGCACTCGGCAGTCGGCGCGCACGGAGCGCATCGCTCGCGCACTGCGCGCGGTGCTCGGTGGCGCTGTGCCGCGGCCCGCGAGCCGTGCGCGTCTACTCGCTGTCGTGCCCGTCCTCGTCTGCATCGTCGTCGTCGGCGTCGTCCTCGTCATCGGAGAGCTCTTTCTTCACCTTGGTTCGCGTGGCCTTGGCGGGCTTGGCCTTGGCGACGCGCTTCTGCCCCTTCTTGGGAGTGGGTGCGCCGCCGTTCGCGTTGTAGTGCTCCAGGTCGCGCGCGTACTGCTCCTTGGCGACGGCCGCCTTCTCCTCCCACGTGCTCTTGTCGTCCATGGAGCGCCAGATTTCTCCCGCCTTCTTCGCCACCTCCGTCACCTTGAGCCCGGGATGGTCTGCCTTTATCTTCGCGCGCTCGCTGTTTAGCCACAGCAAATATGCTGACATCGGTCTTTTCGGTTTTTCCATCATTTCCTGGTGGCAAAAGATTGAAATTATTTCTGAAGTACATAAACTAACATAACATAAACAAAAATTAATACCTACGTAGATTTGTAAATACGCGAAAATATGCGACATTCATTGTCACGATAAAAATTATAGCAAAGAGCATAATATACAGAACGGGTATCAACATAACTTTGAGAGCTAGTTAAAACAATAATAAGTAGGTATAAATGATACTTACGATAAGAAAACAGTGGTTATGCTCAACAAAAACAAAAATAACAAAGTGTTGCGCGTCGCACGGGCCCTGCTTGTTCGAGGCTCGCAGCCGCACTGGGGCTGGGGCGGGGGCCCGGGGCACCGCGCCCGCACTCGCCGCGCCGAGCCCGCGTGCCCGCGCCCCACGCGTCACCGTGCCACAGAATACCGAGCTCCCTAGCGACGCGACGCGACGCCGCGCCGTGACCGCGCGGGCCGCTCTCGTAAACAAGTTCTTTAAACGATTGACGATTCCAATTTTATTCGGCTTGTAACGTTGTGTTAATACCAAATTGTTTGGTCCCTTATTTTAAATATTACTAAATGAATAATTAATTACAATAAAATTACTATTATGCTGGAATGCTGGATAGCATACTCACTTAGGTATTTGTTTTTTTGTATTAGTAGGTACCTACTAATACAATTACCTACAGACCTATCGTACCTAATCAGGTTTTGTAGTAGGTAGGTTTCAGTCGGACGAACAATAACATTCAGAAAATGTACAAGCCTAGACTTCCTATGAATTTTATTTAGAAAGAAACTGATGCTAAGTAGGTATATGCAACTAGAGTCACTCTTACAATAAACAATAATAGAATTATAAGTATTCATAAGTGCCTAATGGTCTAGGTACATGAATACAATATTTTGATTTATTTTATTTAGGTATTTTATTTATTTTCTACTTGTTTATTTTCTATAAAGAATAAGTTTTCCTCTTAACATTAATGAAATGTACAACTTTTCACGTAGTATGAGAAGTTTAATAATTAATTACAGTGAGAAGTTGTACGTTATAGGTGTTTTACGGCAGTTTTTAAAAAGCTCTTATCTTTACGGCGATCTAGAAACTTGGACGATAAATTCGCACTTCCAGACAGGAAGCTAGCTGGGACAGTGTGGAGCGCAGGTGAGGGTGGGGGGTGCGGGGAGGAGGAAGGGGGAGGCGAGAAGGAGACTACTAAAACATCGGTCGTATGATTCCTGCAATCCTGCCAGAATGAAAGAATCAGCTCGTAAAGCTGCTGCTGATAAGCAGCGCCATCAGCCTCCGAGTAGGTACCGAACTACCGGCGACGCCGGCAGCACGGTGCTGCCACAGGTGCTGCGCCGCGCGGCGGCTCCGGACTCCAGCTCCGTCCAACCCACATGTAGGTACCTAAGCGTTACAATAAGCTACATGTGGACCGCATATTGGGTAGCCATTTATGTGTAGATAATAATTATGTTATGGATATGTGATAAAATTAGGCATAACATTTGAATTTCTTATTTAAGGCAAAAACCGAGCCTCGGTATAATTTGAGCCGGACGATATGGACGATGATAGAGAAGCGTGTGTTTTCAACAAGAAAAAATTAAACCTGCGTTACTCTTTAAGCCCAAAGCCCACAAATATCAGACAGAAGGCAAGTGACTACTTTGGAAAAATATATTTATTTCGCTAATAACAATTAAATAATTATACTTATTTATTTTCCCTAGAGGCACTTTAGTATTTTCGCTTGAATGTTTTCTAAAGGAACAGTCGCGTTTCCAAATCCAAAGATACGATGCAGGCCGCCGAGGTGCGCATGAGCCGCAACGCGGACATAGAGTTCGAGAGACGCGGGACTCAGGACGGGAGATGGGGGAGATGTAACTCAGGAAAGTCGCACCTCATTCCTCCCTGATTGTAGCTAAACATAGATCAAGATGTGAACGACGCGGACGCTGGCTTATTATTTAACCTCATTCAACTAGAAAGGCACCATATCGTGTTCGCGGATGGACATCTTCAGAGATCACCAAAACATTCAAATTAATTATTAGCTCAGACGGTGTACGTAGGTACATACCTAGTAAATAAGTCGAACACATCCCCGCTACCTGCAGAGTACCTGTGGCTCATATGAATAATCTTGACAGTGACTTGCCTAACACTATGCCGATGCCGTTTACACTCTAATACCTAATAACAACGCTACATTTACGACACCATTTCCAATTCCCTCTCAAGTCTCATCTCAACCCTTTGCCATCTGCTTTTGAAATATGAATATAGAACATTTATAATAGGTACACTCAAAGATATTAGAAAGAATTAGAAGAGAATTAGACTCGGGCAGGACTTGAACCCGCGATTTCTGGCGAGCCGTGCCATCGTTTTCTCAACTAAGCCACCAAGTCCAAATGATTTTCATTAGGCTAGGGTTGGTAGAGTACATTTTTAAATAGTATTTTTTTCAATGCCGTAAAGGACATCTCTTCCAAAGTTTAAATGTGTACGGACATCATCTTCATCAGTTTGTCAGGTATTAATAAATTAATAGTTAGCTAAAGTTAAATTAATATTAAAACAATCTGTCTAGAAAGTATATTATTAGGAGAAAAATTATTATTATATCGACAGGCCTACGGGCGGTTTAAACTCTGACACCAGGTTGTTCATCAATCATACGATAAGAAGAAGGACAAAAATTGAAAAATTTGTAATGTAATGTTTTTAAAAGTTATATTTAGTTCTTTGGCTCTCCTGTAAAGTCAGGGTTTATCCCATAAGACATTTGAAGTTTCCACCGTCCCCGTCGATATTCTAATTGTTTTTATTAAAAAAAAACGCGAACTGACAAAAATATACCAATGTACGAAGTACTTATGTCAAAGTTTCTGCGAATCCATTCTTAGTTGTTTACGGAAACACAAACGCATTGAAACACAAGAAACATAATGATGTGTTCTTTTGACAGTAAACAGCTGTTGCACGGTCCAGGGATGCGATGCGTAAGTACAGGAGAGACACACCCTGAGATCAGCTGCCGGGCGCGGGCGCGGGCGCGGGCGCGGGCGCGGCGGCGCGACATGATGCACGCACACACGCACTTACACACTATATTTACTTGGCACACAAGTTGGATGCTTAGTTTGCATTCCATAGGGACGCCCGCGCCCACGTCCGCTAGTACAAACCGCATATTTAGAAACGTGTTCCGAGTCGTTATACTCCCTTACACTATACTAACATAACATTACTATTTATTTGTATCAGTGTATGACGAATTTTGAGTCAAGTATGTACAGGCGGGAATAGCTGATGTAGGAAGACAAGAGGATGCGCGTGAGTCGGCCCCTGGATAGAGGCGCTACCTGCGTGTTTACAGACGTCATCGCCGCGCACCGTCCCGTCGGCTCCGCTTCGTACATGAGCATGAGGTACCCGTACTGCTTCCAAAAAATCAATGTTTCAGATGGTATAATAACGAAGATCACCAAACTCTATTGTGTCTGTTGCTGTTGTTGTCTCTATATAGTGTTTGGTGATCTTGTTCATTGTACTTACCGTTTTCTTTTTTTGTGAGTTCCCGATGGGGTACTCATAAAGAGTGTTCCACTAAGTTGAGTGTGTGTGTAGTGATCACTAAGTCTAAGTAGTCTAAGGTAAAGGTAAAGGTAAGGTAAACAGTCTAAGGCCTGGCGATGGGGTTATGTCCGACTCGACTAAAAACGAGGATACGAGGAACGTTTTCTACCTACAAGTGCTGAGCAGATACATGATATTTATTTATAAGCTTACAGTTATTATACGAGTTATTCTTGCAAAATAAAAGACCACGAGTTATTCTTACAAAATTATTTTATTTGACATGTAATAGAGATCTTTGCAATTATTTTAAAGTTATACCTATCTACCCAATCAGTTACGTCATTCCTTCACTTCAGGATATTTATACAAATCTACAGATAATAATTAATCACTATCATAATTTCAGTCGTTTTTCTAGTAATTAATACTAAGAATATTATTACTTAGTATACAATCGATGCCTAATAACTACTTTTGTGTTAACGTGATGCGCTGAGTCTCGTCTGGTCGGCGCGGCGCGAGCGCATAGATATTGGAAAGAATTTCATATTTCTATGGCGCGAGCGCATAGATAGAATATGTGTTTTAAAGGTAAGTAGGTTACGATACGCCCCTCATCCATACTAGGCTCAGTGCAACCACTGATATTTTAACGTGTGCGTGAAATCAAACACAGTATTATGGTTAGAATAGAATACAGAATAAAAATGTATTTTCTGTGCGATTTTTGATTTAGCGATAGCACTAAAAAGTGTCAGAAAATATAAATACTGGACCATCTATAACCGTACTATAATCTTACCAACGTATTTTTTATAATTTGTAAAAGTTCTACTTAAAGTTGAATCAGTTTTGTCCGTGTTTGTGCAGCGGTCGGCGCGGGCGGCGGTGATGTCGCCTAATAAAATGCCATGATTATGATTATGGTCCACATAATTATCACTTCACTCGTTGCACTTGCACTCGATCGTCCGAGCCACGACGCGGCGACGTCACGACCCTCCACTACACGTCCAATACACGCCACAGTCCACTTGTCATTATACATTATTTAATTATTATGTTATTACTAAGTATATAGTGTCCGACAGCTCCCTCATCCTGCGTACCTCACACTGACTGAACCTCCACAGCTCGTCTCCACGAGCTGCGCGCGGCGCGCCGCCTCGGTCGCCGTAGGTACCTACGTCCACAACTTACAGTAGTGAGCACGTGTTGCAATCAAATTAATGTGGAGTGTCAATCGACCAGTAGCACTAGCATTTATACACTAAAGATTTTCGAATTCAACTATGTCGGAACGGAACATATACGAGTATCTGGGCGATTTACACAAATACTGAAATTACTGACCATTTATCCAAAAAAAACGGACTTTATCTAAGCATAATTGTAAAAACTGGTTTGTTTGACCAGTTCCGACTGATTGTAGAACACTTAGCAGATCGAACCATAAACAGCGCATGTTACCAATACTTGTAGACGTCTACGTCGCGCGTAGCTTCACAGCTACGAGCGTAGCTTACAGAGCTACGCGCGTAGGTTACAGACCTACGCCGCGCGTAGGAGTTCTCTTAACTCGTACATAGTGTTGTAGTACGTGTGTCTCAGGTGGAGGCTTCCGTGAGCTGCGGGTGCTCGTCGGCGGAGGCGGAGCTGGCGGTGGAGTGGGCGGCAGAGTGAGTGGCGAGAGCGGCGCGCGCGGCGGCCAGGCAGGCTTGCGCGGCGTACAGGCGGCGCAGGCGACGTTGTGCTCAGGAAGGCTTGCGCTCGTCGTCGCTGGGCTCGGAGCTGGACGAGGAGCCAGCACCCGCCGCCCACAAGCTGGCGTAGCTTGCCTGCTCTGCCAGCAGAGCTTCCTCCGCCTCAATGACCGCATTGAACAACGTCTTCTTTATCTGCACACACAAACTGTAAGGTAGACATTATGGGGGGTAATACAAGTGGCGGGCCACGGTTCTCTGGCATAGTGAAGTGAGCGGCGACCGTGCCCATACACCATACACCGTGTATAGAACACCACATCCCTAGTACTACACGCCATAATGATAAAGGAAATAAATGAGATGCATAGGTACCTTGATCTGCGTGGGGAAGGGGAAGCGCTTGGTGGACTGGCACATGCTGTTGAAGAAGATGTCGAGCGGGTCGGGTAGCGCGGGCGCGTCGCGCTTGTAGGCGTCGGGACAGGCGCGCTTGGTGGCCTGCGCCTGCGCCGCGCACACCTGCTCCAGCTTGCGCTCCAGCGCGCCCAGCTGCGCCCAGCCCTTGCGCTTGGGCGCGGGAGGCGCAGACTCCTCCTCGGACGAAGAGGACGACGACGAGTGGTCGGCGCCGTTGTGTCCGTTTTCCGACACCTGCTGCGGCGCGGGGTACGTCGGCGAGCCCGTCGGCTTCTTCCTGTTGCTCATGTAGGGCTGCAGGAACTGCATGAGCCCCATGTACTTCCAGGGGTACGTCTTCTTGGCGGGGTTGGCGGGGTCCTTGGCCAGCATCTCACTCTGCCTCTTCAGCGCGTCGCGGTAGCTGTCGCGGAGCTTCTTCCACTTCAGCTTCACTTCCTTCACTGAGGGAGGGGCATGTGGTTAATACCAACACGAGTACGACGGCAATCTAGTATGTGTAGCACTTGTGTGCGCGCGCAGTGGAATGGCGCCTCGCGCTATAATGTTTACGCGAAGGCAGGCCAGTGTGAAAACAGACAAAATACCTCTGTGACCGACAAACTTGCAATTCATAGTTGTGTCGTAGATCAACGTCAGTACCGGTTGCATGCATGCCATGCCCCGCTACTAATATTGAGCTAATACGTAGTTGTATAGTTTGAGCGCCCTGAGCTTGTTGGTACCCATCCCCACTACCTTCCGTGATGATGAATGATGTTCCAGTATGATTCCTAGATGGATGTCTAGCAAGCTAGTCTGTCAGTCAGTGATATGAATGTGGCCAACGTTACGTACAGCGAACTACTCAATTAATTAACAAATGCTATCGCACCCCGTGTAACCGAGTTTTCGAATTCTTGAGCGTTTTACAAATTTATTTTCACTTGCGATGTGAAAGGGGCACACCTGAGAGTCCGACACTAATAAAATCATATTTTTATAAAGGATTTAATAATTAATATAATAACTGACAGGACTGTTGGACAGAACAGGGCTGACAGTATTGCTAGTAAGCCTGATATAGTGGTGATAGGTCGAGCAGAGCGCCGCGCATTGATTATGACGGGAGCCTCGTAAAGGCCGAGAAAGATAAACAGCTATCTAGACTTGGCCCGCGAGGTTGTTGACATGTGGGATGTGGGGACCACATAAACAAACCGACTAGCCAGGGAACTGTAGATGACGTCACAACATTGAAACGCCCCGCGCCGGCAAATATTAAAGTTACACCAAAGGGGGTACACAACACCCTTGTTGGGGTCCATTCAAGTTTTTGAGCCTGCCCTTTTCACGGTTCCCAAGCTAGTTTGTCCGCGGATCATCGTATTTGTAATCGTATTGGTTTTTAAGGAGCGAAAAAACTAGGTTCCCGTTTATTTTGCGATCTGGAACTGAAAACCCGCTAATCTAATCTAATTAGCTCCTTAGATGAGCCCTGTGCTGTAAGCACGTGTTATTCTCTTACATCGCAGACTAATCAAATTCAAACTATACGTAAACTAGCTTTGCCCCATAGCTTCGCTCGAGTGGTTCGGTTTTTTCTGGTACAAAAAGTGCAGATACCTAATTAATTAATATGTACTGCATTACATCACGTGTTCACGTCCAACCGTTGCGTTAGATGCCTATCTAAACCTACCTGCGCATAATAAAATAATAAAACCGACTTTAAAAGGAACTTCTTCTTGTCGTATGGTTGATGAACAACCTGGAGTCAGAGTTTAAACCGCCCGTAGGCCTTCCGCCCAGAGGTTCTTGGAGGAACACCTTGTGGTTTTTATTCCGTGCGAGTCGGACTCGGACATAACCCCATCGCCAGCCCTTGGTGATGGGGTACTCATAAAGAATTTCCACACGACAAAAAAAAGGCCTCTGACATGGGTAAATTGAATTCCTTATGAAAAGCCCTTCAAACGATACCACACGATATTTTAAATCTTGGATCTTGGAGGTGGGGGGGGACCACGTATCCCCCCGCCTCCTAACTTTTCTCGCTACCATCGACTGCACGTATAAACAAAGCAATATTACTTGTTACGACAATTCTGCTATTATCCTACAAGGAATTCCGTTTCATATCTCCTAAGTACATGATCAGATCATGACAATATTTCTGTGGGACCATATCGGGAGTACCTATACCTACTCGTTGGATTACAAAAAGAATTTTGAAAATCAGCCTAAAATTAAAGGAGTAATCGCGCAACAAATAGGTACCTATACAAAAAAAACATACAGTCGAATTGAGAACCTCCTTCTTTTTGGAAGTTGGTTAATAAACGAAGTAAGGTTGCTGAGAGAATCACAAGGTTAAAATACAAGAAAAGGACTTATACCTACTTAATGTGAATGTGACTTACATTTATAATTAGATCCCTAGCAAAGATATTGGGAAGTTCTATGATCATAGTACCTACCTAGCTACCTACCTAGTACTTACTTAGTATTGTCTGCTCCTACGGGTGCCTGTGATTTTAAGTAGGTAGGTACCTACAAGTAGTACAAAGTTACACGCGGTCGAATTGTCTGTTCTGTAGGTACTCGTACCTACCTAAGTCAATAACTTTGACATAATGTTAATAATATAAATAATCGAAGGTCAATAATATAATTATGATGTCTCGTCCTATTTAATGATTTTATGCAAACATTAGTCAGTCGTAATGGTTACAATTACCTACCATTACCAGTACCTACCTAACTGACTTGGAAGAAATTAGTAGGTAGGTACATCAACATAACATTTGTAAGAATAGGTACCTAGTGTACATAAATATGCGTAATGTGATATACATATGTGTGTAGTCCTTCAATGGTGGGGAGTCATAATTACTAAGCATAATACGTATCGCATGCCCCACTTAGAACAGCAAGCCAGCACGCGTTGACGTTGCGCTGACTTAAGTAATAAATAATGTTCCTGCGAGCCTCTTTACAACAACAATGGCGCGCTGCAGTGTGCGCGCGCAACGGGCGGCGTGCGGGGCGTGCGGGGCGAGCGGGGCATGCGGAGGGGACGCACGCAACCGAGCGGCGCGGGCCTCGGGCTCACCTGACGACAGGTCCGTCTCCTTCATGACCTCGGCCCACGCCGCGTCCTTCAGCTCCTGGTCGCGGTACTCGATGGCAGTGGTGTTCCACAGGCACGGGTACTTGCGCACGGTCTCGATGAAGTGCTCCATGGCGCGTGCGGGCTCGGCGCGGGCGGTGCGGCGGCGGCGGCGGGCTCGCGCGCGATACTGAGCCCGACGCGGCGCCGGCGGGGGGCAGCTCGCCGCTGTGCCCGCTCCGCCCGGCCGCGCCGCTCCGCGCCCAGCGACGCCGCCGCGCCGCCGCTCGCGCCCGCACCCCAGTGACCGGCCGCCAGCGCGACCACTCACCCGCGGCCCACGCTCGCCGTGTCAACTCTATATCTACCTACCTAATACCTAGTACTTACACGAAATTGACTAGGCAGCGCTTCATTCATTATGTACTATCATTTGATACACAAATATTCTTGATCGACAAAGTTTCCACTCATTGGAAACTCTGGAACTCACGCGTTACACAGAAGTGCATAAGCTTCTAGCAGCTGAGACGGTACGCCGAGTGCAGCCTGCCACCACCCGCTGTCGCCGCCGCGCCGCCGCCACCTAACCGTCTGCTTGACACATCCTTGCCAGAGTTTACGTCCCCCGCAGGCCTCTGTGTCTTACTGTATACCATAATATAATAACAAATGAGGTTTCACAGTTTCGTAGTCTATAATGTTATTATGTTATCGCATTATTTTGTTAATTTCCTGTTTTTATTATTAAACTTGGGTGTATAATTTATAGACTATAATTATATTGGATTGATAGTGCACGTGCGGTGCGGTGCGACACGGCCCAGGGTGCGGGCTGCGCCGTCGCGGTGCACAAAAACTGCAAGTGTCTGCTTTTTCAAACAGCGTGCTGCGGGCGTATGCTGAGAAATCAAAATTTAAAAGTAACGTTCTTTTCTTAGAATTTTCAAAAAAAGAACACTACATTTACATTACATTAGGAGAGCTCCGCATACACCATTACACCCCCTGCTTATGACAACGGTCGACACCGGTTCTGACGATCCCGTCGCACGTTTATGATTTGGACCAAATACGTGTCGATTCGTTACTACTAATCCACACGAGACACATGAAACACATGTTCCGACCAGGACTTGAACTCGTGACACTCGCCGACCGCCGCGCCGTGGCCGTACCCGGTACCGTGGCTGCGCTCGCGCTCTAACCAACTAGGCTATCGTATCGCTGCTCGCACTATCAAATTTCAGTTCGTCGTCTTTACCTTCTTTAATATTTCTATGTCTTTACCAGACGTTTTAAATCTTTATGTCTATTGGCAATTTCTATAAATTACTCGACTTAGTAGTGTTAGTTGTTACAACTTACAATGAGACGTGACCATTCTGACTTTTTGACGGGAATTCGAAAAGACATGTAGTGCTATTGATTTTTTTCGCGAAAATATGTTATTTCGATCTAAATTTATATAATTTCGGTGGAATCAGATTTAGTTTGACTAAAGTGCATTTGTTATAGTGAATATTAATTAATACTTAGTGCGAAATTTGTTTTTCCGGGTTGACACAAATAAAATTGTCCAATAGTTAAGTCTTAGTCGCTTTACTTCGACATGAATCATCATTATCATTTATAATTTACTAGCGACCCGCCGCGGCTTCGCACGGTTACGCTAATATGCATGTATTATACATATAAACCTTCCTCTTGAATCACTCTATCTATTAAAAAAAAACCGCATCAAAATCCGTTGCGTAGTTTTTTCTAAGCATACATAGGGACAGACAGACGCGGGAAGCGACTTTGTTTTATACTATGTAGTGATCATCATACTTGAACGTCCATTACGTGCGCAGGCTATCGGTAATAATAGAACCACCCCTACTCGGGTGTCGTAAGAAGCGACAAAGGGAAATATATCAGGAGGATAGGCAGCAGCATCCTTCTATGATTCAGCAATCATCTGCTACTGCGTTCGCTAACCTGCTTGCCCAGCGTGGCGATTATGGGCAAATGTCTGCAAGTGACGCGCCTTGGGAGAAGCCTTGTCCAGCAATGGACTAATACAAGCTGATGATGATGATGATGATGAAATCGAAACTTCATCCTCCTAGCTTTATTATTCCCAAACTTTGTAGGGGTCGGCATCTAATGTAATCAGATGCAGCTGATTAGGTATCAGATTTCCACGGCGCGAATGCCATCTGCCCAAAGGGACATGGGGATTTTCTACAGTTAGGCCAGCTGTTAGGATTTTATGAGGGTACTGACTCCCTACATCGACAGTCAAAGATCTTTATGACAACGGGGGCTTGACGTGCTTTCCGAGGCACGGATTTTTTTTATGAACTTGCAAAACTTAAATGTGTAATTATTAAGGAAGGGCGCTGATGTCTGAAATACAGATATTCAGTTATCTAGTTCAGGCACAGATGTCTTGTCAGCTAGTGCTTTATTATGCTTTAACTGAATAATGAATTTCTGTATTAATAGTAATATAAGTGTTTGCTTGAAATAAATGAATTACGCGTTGGCAAACCCTGAGTCTGCTAATTACACCCAGGATACTGCTAACACTTGGTTTTTGACATGTTCATCCTCATTCCAGACTTGCATTACTTACTTCTTCTTCTTCTCGTGTCACTGACTCATACTCTTATAGTTTTTTGGACCAGTATCTTGCAACCTCGACGGCCCTTTCTGTTGCCTCATTCAAGTCCTATTGCATTACTAAATTGTTACAACATTAGCTCCAGTTTTGGACGTGTTGAAAAATATGTTGTCAGCAGAGATCAAAAAATCGTACATGGTTAATCGCCCTCCGCCAACTTTAATGCCTCTAGCTGTCTTCTCAAATAAGTTTGGGTGAAAGCAATGTTGTAAAACGCTAGTAACTAGTAATGTTGTACCTACGACACTTTTAATTTCGAGAGTATGTCGTAGTACATTAATATCTTGGCGACACTTGTATAGATGCAACAACTCCAAAAATGTCAGCTTTTATACCGACATATTCATAGCATCGCAACTTCCAGCCCTCGCTTGTATCCACCCCTCAATCTCCGGCACCTCTCATCCCTCTCCAGTCTCCATTGACAGCCAAGCGCGCGCTTAGCAACAGTCAAAATCAGCTGGAGCCCCCGACGTCCCGCGCCCGCCGCACCCCTCCCCGGGCCCTGTGTGCCTCTTGCTCATACTCAAACAACCCTCGCTATTTAGCTCTTTTGCTACATCAAACAGCCACGCCCACTGTTCATTCTTTATTCTTAAAATGAAACTAGTTTTGTTTAACATAAACTTAAACTACCTACAAATAATATAGATAAAGACGTTCTGGTGACAAACCGTTATGTAGAGTGGCAATGTACCATTATGTGCAGGTTGCAGTACCTACATATCAAAGTATCACATGTGTTGTGTTGCCGGCCGGCGGGGGCCGCGCGGGGCGCGGGGCGCGCACAGCTGTTCTCAGATCGATGCGCCCCGCGCGTGGCCTTGCACCGCCCCGCCCGCACTGCACCGCACCCACCTTGGTCGGTACAGATTATTTACTCGTGCTCTCATGTGGTACAGAGGCCGGTGTGTGCATCTGTAGTACTGAGTACAGATGATGCACACACAGAATATTGGTTATTCTGTGCCGGCGGCGGGCGGACCGCGGACCCCGGTTAAGCTCGCTTCTGCCACAGAATAAATAATAATAGTAGGTTTATGTACTTACATGTAGAGACACTAAAAACATTTAGGTACCTACCTAGTACCTACTACAGAAAGTAGAATATAGTAGGTACAGAAAGTACCTACAGAAAGTAGGTGTGGTCACCATAACAGGGTTTCTATCCATTGATATCAGTGCCTAGATTCCCATTGCATTGCTTAGTACCTACACGCGTCTTTTCGTCTATGCCACTATAAAAACTTGTAAACTTTATCAGAGCCCACACAAATAGGTACTAGTATATATAAGTCTCTTTTTGGTGTTTCCACTTCTTGATCATACTCCATGTCCTGCGTTTGGCAGTTTGACCGACCGGCCGACGCGCGACGTTGTTAATTTGTAGTTCGTAATGAATAATTAAACCCAATTTTTTTATAGCTAAAAACACTCTAGATCAAGTCATCTTTCATCATCTTCAAAAAACTAAATCAAAATCGGTCCATTCGTTTTTAAGAAGCTACGATGCCACAGACAGACACACAGATACAGACACGTTAAACTTATTAACATAATTACATATTAACACTTCTTTATATGTCGGGGGCTAAAAATGTCAATAAAAAAATTTAGAAACCTCGCCACTTCATGCGCCAATCACTAAGCAGATTGGCAGAGTTCAAGTGGTTCATGAAGGTACCTACCTACTGTACCTACGTGGGGATATAGTCTACCTACTGAAAGAACGTAAGCAGCGTATAACCATTAAAATGATAAAATATCATTTTTTAAATAATATAGTCTCAAACTTTCGTGAACACTCAACATAATGAAACAACTTTTTAACGGATGTTTTTATTTTGATAATACAATCCTGACGTTTCGTGTGCTTTGCAGCACTCGTGGTCGCAGGCAAAAGTTGTTTCATTATATAATTTTTTAAATTATGTTTTCTAGTCATTTTTGCAAACACAGCAGTTAACCTTGATATTAATTAAAATGTAACTTTTTCGCTCGTGGAGCCTAGTTGAACCGCAGTCGATCGAGTTAGGATCGCGTAGGTCTTAAGGAGCTCGTGTCACGGCCGCGTTGTTCATACCCGTGATAACCCGTGCTTACGGTTCATACCTAAAGTGACTTCTGGTTGCTCCGTCTTTATTTTCTTTTATACTCTAAGAGTAACTATTTAGTAATCTGTGGTAATATCCAAACAAGCGCCATCTACCATCTTGTGATTGTACCAATTCACTAACCTTTTTTTTCGAAGATATCCATAGACTTATTATTTAATAAGAAGATCTGAGAATGCTGTTTGTGACTTGGATATTACAAATTTAGAGAGTTTCTGATGATAATATTAATATATTACTCATTGTAAAAAAAAAAAATGTGTTTTCCTCGGAACATTTTCTTGGAATATAATTATTTTACCACAATGCGTTTGTTTACCTGACAGATTTTTCAAAGGTGTGTAAAGCCATGTCAGAGGCCCACGGGCGGTTTAATCCACATGAGTAATTTACTATGTGGTTTAAACTCTGGCACCTCATCAACCACACGATAAGAAGAAGAAGAAGTTATTTTATTATGTTAGTTACAAACTTAGTTTAGAATTTCGTACACCTTTGTACCCAATGATCTTTGAAACTGAGAGGGTAGTACAACTACTGCTTGGCAAAAAAGAGTCTGGAAAAATTGAGGGCGCCACTGGCGCCAAAATTACAAGTTATTTGGTGCTTACATATATATAAAACTAGTTTTTTTTTTATTAATTATAATCAAATGAATCACATAAAAGTTATTTTAGTGCTCACAAACTTAGTTTTTATGATTTTTGTTTTTAGTTCCAGCTGTCACCGCCTCAGACTCTTTTTTGCCAAGCTGTTTGTAAATATGCTTTAATGAATGATGAACATGCAAAAATATCATCGAGTAAACAAAAAAAATTTGAAATTTTATAATGTCCTTTTTACAATTTTATGATGTTTGATGCTACGACGCGTGGTCCCTTTTCTTTACATGTTTACGGTATTTACAATTTATTTTATATATTATGTCTTTAGATGCACGGTCATGATCACGGTATCTCTTGTCTATTTCCCACCGAAAATTTGGCTCTGGCAATAATGTTTGACATTTGAGTTTGACAAATTATTTTATTTACTTGTCAAAATTTGACATCAGTTTATTATCAAATTTTGTCTTGTCAATAAACCAATAAACTATCTGAAACTATCGCTGAATATAATTAGGAAGAGACTTTAATTACATTATTAGTGAAGAAGAGCTGTGGGATATACTTGTACTGTTCGTGTAGAAAAGTTGGGATACCAAAGTAGTGAAATAATTTTGGGGATTGTAGCTTTTGTGTATCGATGAAGTAGTGTTGGTGATTGTTGCGCGGTGGGCAGTGGTGGGCAGTGGCGCAGCGGACAGCAGACAACAAACAGCAGCCAGGTGTCATGGAGGGCCATGCCGACACCGAGCGCGACAGAGCCCTGTGAGTATGCAGTGCTGCAGCAGGTCTGTTACACTGCTAGCAGTCAGAGCATGGCTAGTCAGAGGTCAAGGTGCTCATGTGAGGCTTCTGTAGGGTGCACATTATCCACTAGCCTGGCAATACAGCCCGCCCCTAAAACGACACTTGTACTTATCTACCTATGTTGCTGTACTATTTGCAGTTGTACACAACTCAACTAAGTTTAGATAATCATTCTAGATTTTAGAAAAACTCGAGGAAATTGAAAGGAGATAAAATACAAGCATTAAAATTAAACCCGTGACTGAACTGAGCTGTCATAACAATGCTTGCACCTATGAAATTTCAAGTTACCTGTCTACATTGTCTTGAGAATATCCATTAACCGCACAAAAGTGGTGCGCATTGAGAGAGGCCTTTGTTCAGCAGTGGACTAATACATACATGATGATGATGATGATTGTCTTGAGAAGACCTTTTTTATTTTCATCATCATATCAGCGGAAAGACACCCACTGCTGGGCATAGGCCTACTCCAAGGTTTTCCATATATGTCAGTCCTTTTCTTTTTTTTTTACGCTACAGCATATCTTTTATCGCGGCCTTTGATTATTATTGACTGCATAAATAAAAAATAAATAAATAATTATAATTACATAAGTTGATAAAAAATGCTATGTAATAGCTTTACAGTGGCAGTCCCCAAGTGCCACATGTCTTTTTACATTTTGTATATAAGTAATTAGTACCTACTAAAGAACCACCATACCACACATTATACTGATATGTACTGAACTTGTATAGCAGTTGTTGATTGTCATCCTGGTGTGGTGTTCTAGGTCTGGAGTAGACAACAGTGCTGCCGAGGGAGATGGTGACAGGGGACGATACAGGTTGGCCACTTTCAGACACTTGAGATTACAATTAATAAATTAGCAAGACTAAGCCAGCTAAAGCCAGTTTGTATATGTGGGTTTGTAACGAGTCTTTTTTAAGGTTTTATCTAATTACTTTATTTTCACTGTGTATATTTGGATAATGTATTATGAGTTGTGGTAGCCGAGTGGTATGACCGTTGCCGTTGGCATCAACAGACTGGCTACGCAGAGGGCTCGTGTTGACCTATGACTTGACTTTTGTAAGTTATGTGTGTATTATAAATTAATTATCACTTCATTAGCTAGTCTCTCTCCAGACGTGTCAGATTGCCGCCGTATCGGACAATGAGAGTGAGGGAAAGAGATTGCAGCTGTGTTTCCGCACACACTTGTGCACTGTAATATCTCCAGAGTAGTTGGCTAATCTCTGTTGAGATTGGCTGCTGTGACGGAAATTTGGTCAGGAGGACATTATTTATGTTTAAGTTCAGTTTTTACTAAACATGTATCCTACTGATTGTATGTCACATGTAGCAGCTGTTAGTATCAACCAACCAGCGCTGATAACATCAACATAGTTGTAATGTTATGCAAAAATACTTCGGACTTATTTACACTTGTGTGATAATTATCTGTTTACTAAATATGGCAAGTGTACTGACAGCGTCATTAATTGGTGACCCCTGCCGATTATAACCTCCTTCAAATCTGTGTCAATATAATTAACTAATTTTTATGTTGTATATCAAAAGTTTATTATACCTATTCTATTGAAGAGCGACAATATCTATGAATGAACATTAATATATCAACAACGAAAGGGGTCACTAATTAGTGATGCTGTCTGTACATAATAAACATCTGTAATCACTAATCATCAGACAGCAACAGAACTCACTGAACATAATAAGGTTCCTGTTCAACATGCTTTGTTAGATGGAAGTTTTTTTCTAGTTATGACAATATATTGGTGTTCAGTTATGACTAGTTATGACATCAGTGTTTTTTGTTGCTTTAAAGTAACAAGCTGGATTCGTAGTACTCAGGTAAGTGATTTATGGCTAGTTTTGGCGTAGTAACAGTTCATTGACTTTTGTTGCCGACTGTACCTACTTGCTAACCGGTCACAACAAACTATATAATCCTAGATCAGTTGTTGATTTGCCAGGACCTTATGGTTATCCAAAGGCATTTAGCGCGCGCTAGTTGTAACTAGTGAGTGTGTGCGGCAGTATGATGGTGCGGTGCGCGTCGCAGTCGTCGCTGGACGAGTCGTCGCAGCGGCCGCGCGGCGCCGACGCGGGCGACGCGGGCGGCGCCGTGCACGCCTCGCGCGTGCTGGACGCGCTGGCGCGGCTGCGGCGCAGCGCCGCGCTGTGCGACGTGCGCCTGCACGCGCTCGCGCCGCCCGAGCCCGGCGAGCCGCCCGCGCCGCCCGCGCCCCCCGCGCCCCCCGCGCCCCCCGCGCCCGCCGGCGACGCGCCCCCCTCGCCCCCCGCGCCTGACGCGGCCGGCGTGCCCGCGCACCGCGCCGTGCTGGCCGCCGCGTCGCCGTACTTCCACGCCATGTTCACGCAGTTCGATGAGAGCACGCAGTCCTCCGTCACCATACAAGTACTTACACACTTCATATATTTGCCATAGTGCAGGGTTGTTAATCTCAGTTGGATGTACGGTGTTTTATAGACAATAGTTGCATAGAATTTCGTCTCACTTTTTTTTTCTCATATTATAATCATTTCTAGAATAAACAATACGCAGAATACTTACTTCGACCACAACATCATAGATTTTTCGAAATCAAATATTCTTTATCCTCGTATTGTTCAGTTAATATGAATCTTATTACCAATAAAAACATTTACATAATTTAAATCTCTTTCTACGCTCAGGGTGTGTGGAATCATCTATCGAAATACAAACTTACCTTTTTATAATATTAGTATAGATAATAATTATTTGACAAGAAGTTTGAAAAAGTAAGAAAAAACGTAGTAGGGAAAGAGAAGACCTCTTTATACTGTGGTAGAACCCCTATACTCTAGGCGTAGAAAAAGGTTTGAAATTTCAATGATTCTGGTGGGATACGGTGGCTTAGCGGTCAGAGCGTAGGCACGGTACGCCGAAGATCGTGGGTTCGAGTCCCGCCGGTACCAGTTGTTTTTTAAAATTTTAATTAAATATCAAACATACATAAATTATAAAATTCATTGATTTGGCCCTCGAGATTGTCGACATGTGACGTGGACTGCAATCATTGTGCCGATAGTTATATCGGCCAATGGTTTATAACAGCTAAAAGTTTCGAAAAACAATGCAAGAAATTCTCGTTAGGCAGCTGGATTAGGCGGCTGGCGCAGAAGGCAGTATTGCCAGACACGGCGCGAATTATGAAGTTTCTCTCTGTCTGGACTACCGGTAGCTGGGACCCTGCTCCCGATGCCGGTCGGTTCCTACATTTCATAATTTTAAGTGTTTGTGTATTTAAAAACATAAAAGATGAGTTTGTCGTTCCAGAACGTGGAGCCTGCGGCCCTGGAGAGCATAGTGGAGTACATCTACAACCCGGCGTCGCTGGTGATCTCGGAGCACAACGTGCAGGCGCTGCTGTCGGCCGCGTCGCTGCTGCAGGTGGGCGGCGTGCGCGACGCCAGCTGCGCCTTCCTGGCCGCCGCGCTGCAGCCCGACAACGCGCTCGGCATCCGCGCCTTCGCCGAGCTGCACGCCTGCGCCGACCTGGCCGCCGCCGCCGCGCGCTACGTGGACGCGCACGCCGTCGACGTGCTGGCGGCCGACGAGTTCCTGGCGCTGGCGCCCGACGCGCTGGCCGCGCTGCTGGACAGCGACCGCCTCACCGTGCCCGGCGAGCACGTGGTGCTGGACGCCGTGCTGCGCTGGATGCAGCACGCGCCCGCCGCGCGCCGCGCCGCGCTGGGCGCGCTGCTGGAGCACGTGCGCCTGCCGCTGCTGGCGCAGGACGCGCTGGTGGCGCGCGCGCAGGCCGAGCCGCTGGCCAGCGCCGAGCTGCGCGTCAAGGACCTGCTCATCGAGGCGCTGGCCTTCCACCTCATGCGGCCCGAGCGGCGCGCGCTGGCCGCCGCGGCCTGCGTGCGCGCGCGGCCGCGCCAGCCGCCGCGCGAGCCGCGCCTGCTGCTGGTGGTGGGCGGCCAGGCGCCCAAGGCCATCCGCGACGTGGAGGCCTACGACCTGGGCGCCGAGCAGTGGCGCCCGGCCGCCGACCTGCTGACGCGCCGCTGCCGCGCCGGCCTGGCGCACCTCAACGGGAAGGTGTACGCCGTCGGCGGCTTCAACGGTGCGACACTTTGTATTGTACAGCTCCCGCGTCCCGCGCCGGCCCACGGGGCCTGACGCACCTCAGCGAGGAGGTCTATGGGCAGTTGGGCACCGGTATTCACCGTTCTAATCTTAATAATATATAGTGTTGTACATAAAGGCGGTATGTATGCAACTATTATCATCATATTTGCTTCAAAACAACGTTCAATTTATCTTACCGAGAGCTATGCGCATGCGTATAAATTTTTCTAAAAATAATTTTGACACATTTGATGCGCAGTCAACCTTTTTTCTTTTGTCGTGTGGAAAACCCTTAATGAGTACCTCATCACCAAGGACTGGCGATGAAATTATGGTCAGGTTTGGTTAAAAATAAACATTTACGCTAATTATCCGTTAAAAGTTGATGTTAAACGTTCGCGAAAGTTTGAGACTATACAGGGTTATTTGTAAAACACCAGCAACCTTAAAACTTTTACCACTTTACAACTTTTACCAATCCTGAAATCGCAAAAAAAAATCAGCTGTTCCATATATTTTCTTGTCATATGAACATAAATGTATAAAACAGCTGTTTTTTTTTGCGAGTTCAGGGTTGGTCCTGTAGTAAAAGTTTTTCATAATGATGAGTTTAATGATCCCTTTTAAGGATACTGGTGTTTTACAAATAACCCTGTATAATGTTAATTGATTTTTCACTAAAATCTGTAGATTTAGTTAGAATTGTTTTTAAAACATAACTTCAAAGGTGCGGAATCCTGCGGATCCCGCGCGGGATTCAGTAATCCCGCATATCAATTCCGCGGGATTTAATACGGGCAACTCATGGAGGCCGGAAGTCATTGGTTGCTCTCCAGTGCGAGAGGGATTCGTTGTCGTTATTTCCCTCTTTCATGCGCAAACAGCCTGCCTGCTAGCAACAATATTATCCACGGCACGCTTCGCCACGGCAAATGGCACGGCATGCCAAAGATCGCGGTGCAGTTGTTTTTGCGAGTTTTTATTAAATATTTTCATTCAAGTATTTATTTATATTATGCAAACATTAAAGTTCGGAATTTTGTAGAAAGATAAAATCAATTACGAGCGGGATTTGATTCATCTCAATTCCACTCATCGCATGTCATAGTAATAATTGAATGCAAGAATGCAAGTGATAGTGTGGGCGTGTGGCAGGCACCCTGCGCGTGCGCAGCGTGGACGTGTACGACGTGGCCACGGACACGTGGAGCCCCGGGCCGCAGCTGTGCGCGCGCCGCTCCACGCTGGGCGTGGCCGTGGTGGGCCCCGTCATCTACGCCGTGGGCGGCTTCGACGGCGCCACGGGGCTGAGCTCGGCCGAGGCGCTGGACACGCGCGAGGGCGTGTGGCGCCCCGTGGCCTCCATGTCCACGCGGCGCTCGTCCGTGGGCGTGGCCGTGCTGCACGGCAAGCTGTACGCCGTGGGCGGCTACGACGGCGCGTCGCGCCAGTGCCTGGCGTCCGTGGAGCGCTACGAGCCGGCCGCCGACGCCTGGGAGCCCGTGGAGGACATGGGCGCGCGCCGCTCGGGCTGCGGCGTGGGCGTGCTGGACGGCGCGCTGTACGCCGTGGGCGGCCACGACGGGCCCGCCGTGCGCCGCAGCGTGGAGCGCTGGGCGGGCCGCGGCTGGGCCGCCGCGCCGCCCATGCGCACGGCGCGCCGCAACGCCGCCGTCACGCAGCACCGCGGCCGCCTGTACGTGGTGGGCGGCGACGACGGCGCCGCCAACCTGGCGTCCGTCGAGGTGTTCGACCCGGCCGCCGACACCTGGACGCTGCTGGGCGCCGCCATGGCCGTGGGCCGCTCCTACGCCGGCGTGTGCGTGGTGGAGCGCGCGTGACGCGAGGCGGGGGCCCCGCGCACGCCGCCGCGCGCCCCCGCCCCCGCCCCCGCCCCCGCGCCCGCCCCCGCCGCCGCCCCCGAGCCGGGCTACGCCAACGTGGCCGCGTACTCGCAGGCCGCCCAGCCGCGCTGGCGGCCGCTCTACGTCCAGCGGCAAGAATCTGACCAGGTACGCACACCCTATTACGTATATAAACAACTAAGGGCGGTACAGTAAGTACCCACACAATTATTATGAAGGGATATTCATAGCCGCAGGCGAGGCGTCGGCGTCGTGACAAACAATGTATCTGAAATAAACGGTGAATGACACGAGCGCTACTGAACACGAGCTTCGACCGAACATTACTCTGGCAATAACATAACTTCGGTAAGAACACTGCTTCGTAATGCCATGAACCGTCCTAAAGATGTAAACCGAGCGAGATGGCGACTCTGTGTCGGGCCCGATTTCCCATTCCAAAATGGTCCTACCATTTGCTTGAAAATTTTTAGACATAATATAAGATGGCATGATGGCATACTTTTTTTCCTAATTACGCATAACATTATTTGCGCATAATTTTCAAGCATAATTTCTCTAGTCATAATAATGCTTAAGCATAACAATCTAAAGCATTAATCTATTTCCGCATAATGATTTTTTAAAGGCATAACAAAAACGCATAATAATGAACTAAAATATTAGACATAATACACGATGCACTTAGAGAACAGGTCCGCCGCACCTTCACCTATTGATATACTGTGATTAGACACAGTGGTGTCATCAGAGGGCGCCAGTGGGCGGCCGCTGCTGTGCTACCCCTCGCTTGTGACGTTGGAACGGACGGACGTTCACACTATCGCGTTTTTCCTTTGTTTAACAGTTCCTTTGTTTGGTATAAATTGTTACTAAAATACTCTTAGAAATAAAAAGTATTTAGATTGTTTTGAATTTATTTCAAGTTCTTTTCATAAATAGCTTTCCAAAAATCTAAATCTACATTATAACTTGTTACCTACCGTTATTCCTATAGTTTTTTATGCCTTACTATTATGCTAATAGTCATTAGGCCATAATAACATAATGCAAATTAAAATTATGCTAAAATAAATTATAATATTTTTTTTTTAAATATTTTTAATACCTATCTTAGTTACGGCAAAATGAACTGTACCTATGCCAGAAAACAATTATGGCAAAATATTATTTATTATACAAAAAAAAAGCCAAAATAGTTGTGCCAAAGTAGGTATATTAGTATTTAAAAAAAGTTCATGCAAATAGAATTAGGGGTCCAAAGTCCAAGGCCAAAATCGCCTCCCCTTATACAGTATGTTTGGCGCATGGACCTACACATTTTTTGCAGGGATTTGGGGGATCATAGGTAATTTTTTTTTTTGTATTATTCAGTGTCTTATAAATATAAATAGTTCACACAGTATTCACAAACGCAGTCGGAGGCATCCTTCTGTATTTAGAGAAAGAAAGTGAATAGTATCTATGTTTGATTTATGATGCCTAGTATGATGCGTTTGTGAATACTGTGTGATCAGTGATCCATTTATAACTTGTTTCTTTCTTTTTAGTTCGCTGTCGGGTTTTTTTATTTAATTTTTTATTTAAATCTTTTTTGAAGCTATATTTTTTTCAGTGATTATTTGGTCTCTGAAAAAATTGTGGCGGTCCATGTACCTTTCCTTCCTTATTTAAAATTCTCGCGCTCTTCCAAAATCCCCTTTCACCTTCCAAAATCCTTCCTACCCCTTCTATAATACTCTTCATTTTCTATGATATCCCTTCCCATCTATAATCACCCTTTTCCTTCTAGAATTTTTAATACCACAACACAGCGAAAATTGAAAAAGAGTAACTTCGGGCTCGGTTGAGTATAGTAAAGTTTAGCAAGTGGCTGATGCGGGGTGTGTGCAGGAGGACGCCTACGAGGCGGTGAGCGCGCCCGCCTGGTGCGTGCGCGTGCGCGGCGCGCGCGGCTGCCGGCGCCACGCGCGCGCCTCGCAGACGCTGGAGTTCAACTCGCGGCGCGGGGGCGGGGGGGGCAGTGGGGGCGCCACCGTGCCCCGCGTGCGCGTGTGCGGCGTGCGGCTGGGCGCGCGGCTGTCGGCGTCGTGCGCGGACGTGGCGCTGCCCGTGCTGCTGCTGCCGCGCGTGCTGCCGCCCGCGCTGTACTCGTCCGACGAGGACGACGCGCCCGAGCCGCGCCGCGACTGACGCGCCATGTGAATCTCCTGTCGCGGGACGACTTGTAGCTACCTAGTGATGCGAATACTCTTCTTGTTGTTATTACTTCTATCTCTCGTATACTCACGTGCTAGAGTTTAAGTAAATAAATATTAATTTAATATTCAAGCATTACATTTTATTTACGTAACCTATCTAATCACATACCTATAGCTGAGTATGACTCACTGTCTGCTCAGGGATAAACTAACGGACTACGAAACCAAGTGAACTCCAGCAACGATTTGTAATAAATAGCGACTCGGCGCAATGCGTCAGTCAGTAGCATTGATATACAAAAGTCAGTAGTCATTGAGCTAGTTCGCGCACTCACGCACTCGGGCACTCGCATCGTCGGCAGCAGTTGACGAGTGCGACAGTGCAGTTACATTGTTCATTGTTCAATTAATGCGAATGAATATTTTACCTAGATACAATCATACCTTTGAGTAACATACATGAATGCTCTACTGAGTCGGCTCAGCCGGGGTAGTCCTAGATAATATTTATGATTATCTTTGATCTATTCATTTATTGGTTTACCTAATGTTGTTGATGTTTTGAGTGAGTTTTGTTCTACCGTAGGTACCTATCCCGTCGTATATATATCATGAGCGTGGAATAACAGTATTCGTACTGCTGTGTTTCGTTCGGACAATAAAGAGAGCCGGCCGCCGCGCGCCGCGCGCCCGAGCTGCGGAGGCCCAATTCCTCCTCTTCGCCCTTTCCATAACCCGCACGTGGTACACCTGCTCCTGGTGCCAAGCGTTTACAGGTTACGGTAACTGCTTACTATTATCTGGCGCGCGACATCATAGTAATATTAAAAAAAAATTACAGCAAGGTAAGTTACCCCGAGTCATTATTGTTGGTTTTAGAGTGAAATTATAACCGGCTAATTGTTTTCTGTGCGTGGAGTGGAAAATAGGTGTCGCCGCGGTAACACATGGTGCAGTGCTCGCAGTGTGCACTGAACACGCACAGTGCGCAGTACACTACAGTAGCACAGTAGGCAGCTCAGCAGTACCACGTACAGTACAGTTACACGGCAACCACGCCGGCACAGTGCGCGCCGGACCGCCGCGCGCGCCGCTCGTGCCTCGCCGTGACGTCACGAGTGTAGTGAGTGCCAGTGCCGTGTGCTACGTCCGTTACACGTACAGATACACGTCCGCTTCATATTTGTTAGCTCTACATTGGGCACTAGGTAGGTACGTTCCTTGATATTACACGTGTGTTCCTAGCTATGCTGTCCAGTGTCCACTAGGCAGCGGGTACGGCGCGGGCGCGGTACATGTTGACGGATACTTTGTCTCTACTTACTTTTGTAGCTCACCGTTATCGTGAACAGAAGTTACCTCTCTAAATGTAATCACCGCTACTGAGGGTTAGCTCTTACTTCACCCACCTAATGTAAAAACAAGTTAATTAACTAACTTAATATTTTGTCCTCTTAGCTTAACAGTTCTGAATGAGAAGTTATGATATTATTATGTGTAAGTAAGTAGGTACCTAGTAAAAGTATGGCGGCACAGGTTGGTACCTAAACTTGGTAGTATAATATTTACTTAGGCAGTTGTAATATTATGTTTTATTGGTAGATACAGCTTGACAAAAAAGAGTCTGGAAAAATTGGGGGCACCGCTGGCGCACTTTTCACACTACAATTCGAAATTACAAGTTATTTAGTGCTTACATATTTTTATGACGAGTTTTTTGTAATTATATATAATCAAATGAATCATTTATAAGTTATTTTAGTACTCACAAACTTAGTTTTTACGATTGTTATTTTTAGTTCCAGCTGTCACCGCCTCAGACTCTTTTTTGCCAAGCTGTACTTAGGTACCGCTCGCGGCCGCGCTGCACGTAAAGATGCCTGGCCAGTGTTGCTACATAATGCTGGTGAAGGTCATTCGATTCGTCGCACGATTCACACGCACTAACATGCACTCTGGATCTGAGCGGGAAGTACCTACCTACCTACAAACAGGCCGCTCGACTTACACTTTCCTACCCCATAGGTACTTAATACTTGTTAGAATTTGATTTAAAAAAAACTCATATTATTTTTACATTTTTGTTGAAATAAAATACTATGAAAAAATACACCGAACATACATTATTATAAGTACTAAAAAAATAATATGTAATAATTCATAAGCAAAACATGTAAAAACAATTAAAAAATTTAAAGTTTGATAAATAAAAAAATATGAATAAGAAGTCAGTGAAATGTGTTTCTGTGTCAATGTGTGAGTCGTGATAGCCTAGTGGTGGTGACCGTTGACTGGCAAGTCAGAGGTCTCGGGTTCGAACCCAAGGCGTGCACCTCTGACTTTTCGTAAGTTATGTGCGTTTTATAAATTAATTATTATTCTCCGTGCCTCGGATAGCACGTTAAGCTGTTGGCCCCGGCTGTCAATTGTAGATCTTTGACAGTCGCCATTCGTTACGGGTAGTCAGTAGCCCGAAAGTCTGACAACCAGTCTTACCAAGGGGTATCGTGTAACCCAGCATCTGGGTTGTGGAGGTCTGATAGGCAGTCGCTCCATGTAAAACACTAGTATTCAGCTGCATCCAGTAAGACTGGAAGCCGACCCCAACATAATTGGGAAAAGGCTAGGCAGATGTGAAATGTGTTTCTGTGAAATAATGTGATATAAATAGTTCACACAGCGACAGCACTCACAAACGCAGTCGGAACTCGGAGGCATCCTTCTTTATTTAGAAATGAGAGAGTGAATAGTTGATGCCCCCGACTGCGTTTTTTTTTTTATTTGAATCTTTTTAGTTTTCGTGATTGAATTTAAATAAATTTCCACAAAAATGAATTAATTATTTTTGCATTCCAATTTTTTTATACAACATTAAATTCAAACATACATATATAATTATTTAATAAGAAAATTATGTGCTATAAACATGTAAAAAATTCACAAAAAAAAATTTCAAACATATAATTTATGTATACAGGGCTATTTACAGGGTTATTTGTAAAACACCAGCATCCTTAAAAGGGGTCATTAAACTCATCATTATGAATAACTTTTACTATGGGACCAACTCTGACATCGCAAAAAAAAATAAAGCTGTTCCATACATTTTGTCGAGTCATGTGAACATAAATGTATGCAACAGCTGGTTTTTTTGTCAATCTCACGAATAAGACGAATCTAACGACACCTCTTAAGTTAAAATGCAACAAGTACGAGTAGTTTAGGCTGTAGGCCGTGCCAAAGAAATACCTATACCTAAATAAGTACCTACACTCGAGAAACTTAGGTAACCTTCCTTCTGGCGCAGTCGGGTAAAAACCACTGATTCTGAGAAATGAGTATGCCAACTTTATTTTACGGTACTTAGATTTAAAAAATCTATTACGCTCTAGGGTAGTATTTTTTAAAACATGTGCTTTAAACATGTAAAAAACATACTAAAATATAGGCTCTAATAATAGAAATTAATGGGACTTTTTTTACCTAAATACACGGTGATTCTTTGATGCATGAATAAATAAAGATCGTTCGTGCTTAGGTAGGTACCTGGTGCCTGTATCCCGCTCGCTTAGTGGAGAGCTTTACTTCAGAGAACACCAAGTTGAAGCATAAAAAAGTGGTTTACACCTGTCACCTTGACCTGACCAACTACAACGGTGTTGGACTTGGCGAAGGCCCGGGCGCGAGGGTGCGTGCCATGCGGCCCGTGCCATGAGGAAGTTCATGCGCACGCGCGAGGCGCCCCCGCCGCCTGACGTCTGCGCGAGACTCAACGGTGACGCCACCAAGACCAATGGACACGCGAGTAAGTACCTGGCTTCTGCCAGACTGTCATTCAAATTCCTTACTAAACCCCAAATTGATTTGTCTCTGGTTGTGCCTACATCCAAACAGCAAATGCAATACTTACCTACTACCAATATTTACTTTTATCTCTCTCAAAACCAGAATGCAGCAATGGAATGTCTTTTTTTCATAATGTCCTTAGCCCCAATATCGTATTCAGTAGTAGGTACCTAATTATTAAACCCCTTGGACTAATATTTACTCTAACCCCTGGATACTCAACTGGACAACTCCTGACCTTCTGAGGCCTTCTTCGCTGCTCATTGGGATAATCTACCGTACCAATTCTTCCTCACCACACCCGGTGGCCTCGTGGTGAGTGCGTGTATTGCGGTGGAAATTGTAATTCTTAGCACGAAAGACAATTGTGCTCCCTGGTTTGAGACTCTATTTCCGACTTCCACTTCAGACTCTAAGGAGCCAGTCGAGCGTGTCCATCCCGATGCTGTTCCAAGCGGCAGGCCTATCCTGATTGTCTGTTTAGCACCAACTAATTTTTGGCTAAGGCCTAATCTTCCCTAATCTTCGAAAACGCAATAAACACCAGACTAGTAA
The DNA here is from genome assembly GCA_936450705.2 of Protodeltote pygarga. Lineage (NCBI taxonomy): Eukaryota > Metazoa > Arthropoda > Insecta > Lepidoptera > Noctuidae > Protodeltote > Protodeltote pygarga. The sequence goes on along the minus strand of OW388264.2, from coordinate 87,335 downwards.
AATACCTTATTAATTCAAAGCCTTTTGCGAAGGTTTTGGTATTGGCGGTGTCCAAGCGAGAGTTATCTGACGGCCTGACGAACGGGTCATAGACAGACATAAACATTTTCATAAAATGCGAACTTCAATGACTTCAGATTGAGATCAGAGGTGGAAGGATTGAAGATTGAATTGGTGATCAATTAGCATGCGGGCTATGTGGTCACCTTCTGTCTGCTATCATTAAATGCTATCTGCTGACACTCTGTAACTCAGACTTGGAAAAGGCTTTTGAATGGATTTGGTACCGTGTGATACTTTCGAAGTTATATAGATAGGCAGAGCCTCCACAGTACCAACTTGTTCCTTGCAAGCGATATCATCATATTTCCGGCTTGATCCTTTCGTCCTTTGGAGGGGCGTGTCGTATTAATATCGTATTTATCACGAGGAGTATTCCGCATGCTTATGTTTGTTGTTGAAGTAATTACTTCATATATTCAATTACGATATGGTGTCTTTTAATTTTCATATTAATATTGCTTAAAGTATTTCAAATAGGTACCTACTTTGATTGACATAGGGCCTTATTTTAAAACATAAAATCTGACTATTTTTTTTGATTTTGAGCCATAAAGTCCAATCAACTTACTTAGCTTCTAAAAAAATTACAATTCCTGAACTTTGCACATTCACCCGTGTATTTCACCTGTATTTAAAATTGCTTAGAAGCATAACAACCTGTCCTGTGTATAGGCCAGAATGCTATTATTTTATACTGAAGCATGGTATAGTACCTATGTCGGGTTAGACCTAGAATTTTAGAAAGCGATTAGAACAATTATAGTACCTAGTAGTAGTAGCATGTGGTCTTATTAAATGGGCCCCTAAAATCATAAAAATGTTGTTGATTATTTTGCTGGATTTGATTATCCTGCTGTCCATTGTGTCACCTAGGTACTGTCTGCAGCAACGATCGCAGCCTGCAGCCGAGGGCCCAGGGTCACAGATTGCCAAAACAATAGTTCAGTAGTAACGGTCCACCTACCTATGTGTTAACGACAACTGAGTCTGAAGTCATATTGAAGTGTGTAGGGTAATTACACTACTACATCGCGATCGTGGGCTTGTACCACCTACTTAGATGTGTTCGGGACAAAACCGAAAGTTAGAACACGCACCCACACCGATCACCCCTTCTGTGCGCGTGCGCACGCACGACTCGATGCTATAGGGCTTACTAGCGACGATGACGATGCTACTACGAAATAAGATGTTATGGAAAACATCATAATATAATTTCACATTACATTCATTGAGCTTATGTGATGAACTGATTAGAGGTAGGTAGGAATTAAGACTAATCAGAATAGGTACCTTTAAAGTAAGAACTTAGTATCTATTGTGAATATTATTAATAGGTAGCAAATAGCTACATGTTGTACGTCGTTACGTTATCATTGTGGTGCACTGTGCGGGCTGTACGGCATGCTATGCGGTGCGATGCGGGCACTGGTGACGGCGAGTGGTGGACACAGCAGCCGCACTGGTGCTCGCCGCTCGCCGCGCATTCCTGCGCGTGCTTCATACCGTTGTGTGTGCGCACTGCGCACCGCTCAATTAACTGTTCTTTATAAGCCCATCATAATCATACCAGGTATCATATCGATAACTTGTTGAATATTTTACTAAAGAAAGAACTTTATGAACAAAATCCAAATTGAAAAATTAGAGGAAATTGAAAGAGAGATAGATAGGATACGAGCGGAGCGGGACTTGAACCCGCGATTAATGTTTCTAAGGCATTTCAGAATATAATTAACTAGCTGCCCCGCGCGACTTTGTACGCGTGATTATTCTACCTCTACGCTTTTTCTACTCTACCCTACGCTACTTTACCCTACATTACCCTACCCTTCTCTACCCCTACCCTACCCAACCCCTACTCTACCCCTACCCTACCCTAGGATACCCCTACCCTACCCTACTCTTTCCCTACCCTATCCTACTCTACCCCTACCCTACCCTAATCTACCTCTACCCTACCCTACCCATACTCTTCTATTCTAGGCGGAGGCGGCTAACACTACTAATTTTCATGACTTCAACTTTAAAATTGGCAGAATTTAATTTAAACTTTGATCTCCTATATTTTCTCCCCATAGTGATTGAATATCTCGATATTATATTATACCGTTAATTAATTATGCCACTTTATATTTTCTTTATAATATTGAATTTCCTACTCAAACTTTCACCCCCGCCCCCCTTTCCCCCTAATAGATAGTTTTCATAAAGCTGAAACACGTCTTATTTGTTAAGCAAAAAACTAAATACTAAGTTTAATGACGGATTTTTATCCCTACAAACTTTTGTCCCCTTTTAAATCTCTTTAGGGGGAAAAAATGTAAAATTTTTGATACACGTCTTTCTTAGTTTTAGCGCATAAGCTTAATACTTATTTTTATACCTGTTACTTAAAAAATATCGAATTTTCTATACAAACTTTCACCCCCTTTTTTATCCACTCAATGGTAGATTTGAAAAAAATAAACTATGCTCGTCTTTTACCTAACAACCGAAGAGCTGAATACCAAGTTTCGTACATATAACTTTAAAAATGACGGACTTTTATAGAAACTCTTATCCCCCTTTATACCCACTTAGGGGTGGAATTTCCAAAAATCCTTCCTTAGTGCACCCCTAGGGTACTTAAAGAATATTGTCTCAAAATTTCAAGTCTCTAGGTCCACCGGTTTAGGCTGTGCGTTGTCTGTCAGTCAGTCAGTCACGGTACTGTTTTATAAGTATAGATAAATGTGATTAAAAATTAAGTTTAACTTATTATAATGTCCTCCTGACCGAATTTTCGGTCACAGCGGCCAATCTCAACGGAGATTAGCCATCTACACAGTACACAGTCTACACAGTAGATATTATATAGTGCACAAGTGTGTGCGTAAACATAGGTGCACCCTCTATTCCCTCACTCTCATAGTCCGATGGGACGGCAATTCGACACGACCGGAGAGAGATCAGGCCCAAGGCCAACGGCTTGACGTGCTTTCCGAGGCACGGAGTAAGTGATACATTGTGAAATGCAATAAATGTTTGAGTTTGATAATTAATTTTTAATACGCACATAACTTACTAAAAGTCAGCGGTGCGCGCCTTGGGTTCGAACCTGAGACCTCTGACTTGGCAGTCAACGGTCACCACCACTAGCACTAGGCTATCACGACTTAACTTATTACATCATGAACTGACTGAATTAACAATAGGTAAGTTAAAATTGTAATGATTTAGTGTTTGGTGTGCAGATGGCGTGGGCGCGTCCCGGGATGACCGCGACCATCACTCCACGCTCTCCAGGTGAGTCACACACCCTCACACACACACCGAACCATTCTCTGCCTAGCCTTTTCCCAACTATGTTGGGGTCGGCTTCCAGTCTTACCTGATGCAGCTGGAAACCAGTGTTTTACATGGAGCGACTGCCTATCAGACCTCCCCAACCCAGATACTGGGTTACACGATACCCCTTGGTAAGACTGGTTGTCAGACTTTCGGGCTTCTGACTACCCGTAACGACTGTCAAAGATCTACATGACAGCCGGGGCCAACAGCTTAACGTGCTATCCGAGGCACGGAGAGTGATAATTAATTTATAAAACGTACATAACTTACGAAAAGTCAGAGGTGCGCGCCTTGGGTTCGAACCCGAGCGAGACCTCTGACTTGCCAGTCAACGGTCACCACCACTAGGCTATCACGACCCACACACACACACACCCTTTCTACATACTATAAAATTCCTCAGAGCGATTGAGATCACTCAAAATAATTTCTAGATCATGTACAGTTAACGAACAAATGAAACTGTTATTTTTGCGCTGGGAACGTTGTTTTTAGTGGCACACTTAGTGGTGTAGATACAACCTCGCGCCGCGGTGTGTATTATCATGTTAATTTTAACGAAACAAATTCACTTGACACGTATTGTTGTAAGCATTGTAAGTAGCGCGCGATGCAGCGATGTAGTGACTAGTGGTAGTGACCTTTCACATGTGCTCCGTAGACATGCAATGATTTGAATGTCATTACATGATGTCTGAGCCTGTTCTCCCGTCTCCGCCCGCGCCCGTGGTTCTTACTGATCTATGGCTTCTAGTTTCTACGAGGTACCTACGACCAGTACGACCACTGCTGCGCTGCGAGAGCGAGCATTGACACTGCAACATGTGCTATTGTGTGACCCAAGATGGAGGCGAATTGAGGGTTCAGGAAATTCTCAGGCTAGGCTCGCCTCATGGACAGTGTTGCCAGACGCTTTCAGCCCTCTCGAATACCTCACCTTCTTTTGCCTTGTGGCTCTGTCCAGATGGTCACCCTTTTGGTCCACCTCTGGTCTCGTAGGCGCGCCACATGTCCGGCCCAGTTCTCTATCATGTTAGGTACTGGATTTCTGGACCTGTTTCTAATAAAAGAACCAGGTCGTCTGCAAACCTTAGGTGACTTAGGTAGGTTTTAGGAGTTAGTTACAGAACTTTAAAGCAGAGCTGTAGGTAACCACGGCATGGTTTTAATAAAATAGGTTGAGCTGCATCTCCTAGTAGCTACTTTTTATGAAGGTATCTGCCCTTCAATTGAGTAAATCATTAATTTCTTAATTTGTGCCTAAACTAGTTTATGGAAAATGATAAAGTGTTGTGTTCCATGCTGTCCCGGGTTGACTTGGCAGTGGGTGTAGTGTGTAACTGTGTACCCGTGCGCAGGTACTGGAGCGGCTCGGAGGGCTCGGGCGCGCTGTTCGAGGACGCCGCCTTCCCGGCCACGTGGCGCGCGCTGGGCGACAAGCGCCTGGCGCCCGCGCTGCGCTGGTGCCGCCCGCACGTGAGTGCCGCACTACACCTGCGCAAACACCGCACACTGAAGCACATGCACATCGCACATCTTATACTTGACACAAATATGTTTTTGCCTCACTGGTTTAGGCTGCCATCGAGCCAGGTGGTGCCAGCCAGCGGTGGTGGGCTTGGACCGCTTTCGGAGTGTTATAATTATCTGATTACCTACCTAAATACTTTATTTTTACCAATCTTAAAACTAATCCAAGTACTCTTATTGTCCAAAAAAATGTTGCAATATACCTAACCCTACTTACACTTAACCCGTGATCTATCTGTAGCTAAAGAGAGGGAAAGGCGTCATGTTCTCATAATATTTACAATATAGGTAGGTACCTTCCCTTAGCGGTGGGGTACTCATAAAGAGTTTTCCACACGACAAAAAAAAAAAAGGTAGGTACACGTAAAACATTAACATAGTAGCCTACAAGGTCCAAGCTAGCTGTGGTCGGGCTCCAGAGACAGGAACTACATGTGCCGTGTTCAGCAGTTAGGTACACCTACCTATGTTACTTATGTTATAGTTATTATTGATTTTATGGGAAACCAATAGCTATACTTACTTGGAGAACTAGTACCTATAAGCTATATGTATACATATGTACTAGATGCCCCGCGCGACTTTGTACGAGTGATTATCCTACCTCTACGCTTTTTCTACCCTACACTACACTACACGCTACTCTACCCTACACTACCCTACCCTATCCAACCCCTACTCCCCTACTCTACTCTAACCAAAAAGCTAACACCAAGTTTAATTTATTTAACTTAAAAAATGACGTATTTTCATGCAAACTTTCATCCCCTTTTATTTTTCCTTAAGGGGAAAAAACCAAATATTTATATACACATCTTTCTTATTTTTAACACCTCTAACTTAAAAAATAATGAATTTTCCATACAAACTTTCATCCCCTTTTTACCGACTGAAGGGTAGATTTAAAAAATACAATGCTCGTCCTTTCATTTATCAACCGAAAAGCTGAATACCAAGTTTCGTACATTTAACGTTAAGAACGACGGATTTACAAACAAAGCGTTACCCCCTTTTTTACCTATTTAGGGGGGTAATTTCATAAAATCCTTCCTTAGTGCACCCCTACGGTACGTACGGTAGAATATTGTCTCCAAATTACAAGTCTCTAGGTTCACCGGTTTAGGCTGTGCGTTGTCTGTCAGTCAGTCAGTCACGTTACCGTTTTATAAGTATAAATTATGTATAATTATAAATGCTTGATGATGCACAATGATATTAGCACCACACACGTGAGTACGGGACACAGTGACACTACCGGTTTGGTTTCAGAACGTCCCATTCCCAAACTCGTCACTCTGTTTCAGATGGTCCCATTCCCAGTTTGTCCTATTCCCAGATCGTCCCATTCCCAGTTTGTCCTATTCCCAGATTGTCCCTTTCCCAGTTTGTCCTATTCCCAGATTGTCCCATTCCCAATTGGTCCCAGGAATGGCAACGCATGACGCAGTTTTAATGATAGGGGTGTGAATAAAAAATACTACTTTAATTAACATACAAATTAACTTTTATTAACAAATTTTAATTACAATAAAGTATGGAAAATAAACTGAATCAAAATCTTTGGCACGGCCTACAGCCTAAACGACTTGTTGCATTTTAACTTAAGATTGGTGTCGTTAGATTCGTCTTAATTATTGTGAGAGTGACACTAGGTACTTACTTTAAAAATTTAAAAAATTACAATGGCGGAGGTTTGGCGCCAAAATATGTTTTGAAAAAAAAAATCTTCAAAATCTATCGAGTGGGGTATCAAAACAAAGGATTTTAAAAGGTTATCAGGAATATATATTCATAAATTATATGTTTGAATTTAATTTTGTATAAAAAAATTGAATAGCAAAAATATTTAAGTCGGTTTCGTGGGAATTTCTTTAAATTCAATCACGAAAACTAAAAAGATTTAAATAAAAAATACTATTAAAAAAGAAAAACCCGACTGCTAACTAAAAAGATAGAAACAAGTTATAGAAATATATAGTTTACACAGTATTCACGAACGCAGTCGGTTTATATAACTATAATTATATAACTTATATATATATTATTATAAAGTTATATATATATTATTATAAAGTTATGTATATATTATAATTTGCATGTTAATTAAAGTACTATTTTTTATTCATACCCCTATCATTAAAAACTGCGTCATGCGTTACCATCCCTGGGACCATCTGGGAATGGGACAATCTGGGAATAGGACAAACTGGGAATGGGACAATCTGGGAATATGACAAACTGGGAATGGGACGATCTGGGAATAGAACAAACTGGGAATGGGACCATCTGAAACAGAGTGACGAGTTTGGGAATGGGACGTTCTGAAACCAAACCACTATTAATTGCGATGTTATTGCCACATGCCATGTTTGGCTCCGATGCGATGGATATCTACACGCTACACGCGCTCCCCGGACGGAGACGGACGGTACGCCCCGCGCCCGCCGACGAGTGCTGTGCACTTGCTGGACATGCTCATGCGTAGGTACCTATAGTCTTCTCTGTGACGTAACGTCTTGTAACTTAGATCAGCCAGTGATGCGAGCGTCACACTCGGTCCGGCAGTCACGCACTGCTGCAGCTGGCGAGCGGTGCACGGTGGGTGCGCAGGCGCAACTGAGTGAGTAGTCGCAAACTCGCAACGGGATCGGGATCCGATCCGTCCGTTCCACCGTAACATTAGGTAGGTAAGTAGGTGCCTACACAAACAATAAAAATATTATGTAGTTAGTGTAAACCGTACAAGTTCATGAAATTGTGTCGATATAGCAACGAGGTCACGACACGGCGCGGCGGCGCGGCGCGGCGTGAGACACTCCACTAGGTCACTGGTCGTGACATCAATCATTGATGTCATGGGCTCATGGCTTCTTGCCACAGAACACAATACAATTATTGTATTCTATTCTGAGGGGCGCGGAAGTCGAACCTTCCTGTTTTTTTTAAATATCAATTGAGGAAGGTAGGTACGAGATCTGGCTTGTCTCATACACAGTAGGGGGTGAGTGTGATATTGAGCGTCGGTGTGATGGCAGGTACAAGGTCGTACAAATGCGAACTCACTCGTCACAAGAAGATATGAACGCGCCTCTCCCCTCTCGCGAGTCGCTTCACTAGCCACTGCGCAGGCGCCGCAGCCGCGTCGCGCGCCCGCCGCCGGCCGAGCCGTGGATAATGACCGCCACGTCTCGCCATGAATACCAATTGTTACATACACACACTTAGTGGCACACGCCACACGCCACTCGTCACGCGCCTCTGCTCAGTACCCCAAGGACTTCATTCAATATTGCCGAGCGAAGGCGACATCCGCTCAGATCCCTGGCTAAATGCTCAACTGTAATTATGATAGTTGCGAACCAAACTAACGGCAAGTACCTAACCTACCCATCCCATCGCCGCATTATCGTCCACTCCGAGCGTCATCAACGTTGACAGCTTAAGACGCCAACGCGTGACGTCACCGTACATAACCCACCCACGCCTTCGCATAGACAAGGACATCAAATATACCTACTCAAGCACTGTACCTAGAACCTTTGCTTTGCTTCTACAACGGGAGCGCATGGCGAAGGTTAACTATGTATGTATATTAAATTAGTTTTAGGATGGACATCCCGGAAATGGAAGCGTTCCTCTTCCTCATAATAAAATACAACGCGCACAATACCTACTTAAAGAAACTTAGCTACATTTTGTAGCGGCATTATTCATGCCTGTCAGTTGACATGTATAATATTGAGGTAGTTTAGTTGTCGTCAGCCTGGACTCCTGGAGCCCCAATTAAATAGGTGATCTTAGCATTGAAATCACCTCCTAAGACAAAGCTGTTTCCAAGGCGAGATAAAAGGCTATGTTCTGATCTTTTTTTGTCATATGCTGAGGAGGGCAGTAGATAGCAGATACTATCATGGGATACCTATTTTTTGGTTTGTAAACATTGCCACTGCTTGTATGGCTGACATCAGACGGACTGCATCGTAGCAACCGCGCGCGGTCGATATATGTATTTAACTGCAGTTGTACCTTCGACTTCGTGCAGTCATGATATTAACTGAACGCTGTCGGCTGCAGTTTTGGAGTCGGTTCAAGTTAAGTTCTAGCCTCTTTAACCTTCTCATTAAGAACTTGACTTGGAACCGACTCCAAAACGTCTTAAAGTTGTTTCAGGCTTCTTAGTTTTTTTAACGATGACCTCTGAAACAAATAGGAATGCTTCCCGAGTTGACAACGTCGTACTACGTACGTAATATGGACAAATAGTCAACATCATTGTATGATGACTTAGACCTATGTAACATACGGCAAGAAAGCAGCAATGGAATCGGTAGGAAAAGGCTTTTGATGACAAGCCAAGTTTAAATAGCGCGTGTAACTGTTCCTAAACTAAAACTAGGTTACACCTGACACAACAGTAGACCGTAGCCGTAGCCGTGGCCGTACGCGGATGTACGACGAAGGTGCGCGTGCGCACGTACGGCTACGAACGAGTGTACGACTGGAAACATTGTGTATCTGTAAACACAAGAGATCGGATTTTTATATAGTGCGAGTGGGACTCGCGCAGTATAAGCAAAGGTTTTATAGACTAAGTAGGCTAGGTAGGTGGGCTAAGTCGGTATTTCTTATGATATAAGTACTTTTTGAAATGCCATAGCTAGGTAGGTAATTATAATTAGGCATATAGGTATCTCTAGTTGATGACCCCAGCACCTGTAGCATGGCCGGAGACATTTTATTCACGGGGAGAGGATAAAACACTATTCCCCTCTGTCAATTTTGTCCACCCTCCGAGCATGGCGACATGGGATAAACTAGTCACGGTGGACAAACCAGGAGAAACGCTTGTCCCCGAAATTATTGCCATTATAAGAAAACTTTTATTCAATTACAAAATAGTCGAGAATATCGTCGTAAACCAAAAGTACCTAGGTACTTTCTTCGTTTTATTACATCTGTGTCTATTATTATTATTGTGTGATTTGCTACATCAAAATATCAGTAATTTTTCTCTACCACTAGTCGCCATGCTATAGGCGGGGGGTGAGTATCCACGTCTAATGTCAAAAATTGATATAATTCTCTTTCCCCCTGTTGCCGTGCTTTGGCAGGTGGAAAAAATAATTTTATCTCTTGTCAGTGGGAATAACCGGTGGACATAAGTTTTATCGCCAGCCCATGCTAGGGTTGCAGCAATATATATAATCTTATTCAAAAGCGATATTCAAAAGAGAATAGGTAGGTACCTACTTACTTATTACAAGTTTTAAAATAATAGAGCCCAGTTTTTTTTTTCTTTGCCTGTGCCCAACTGCCTAGTGGGTTTTATTAGCAGTTAGGTACTTAACATTATGAGCAACTGACAAGTAAGTTTACTCTTGTAGGTACGAATCAAAGGTAAAATGACATTGGGTTCCCCGTGTATACACAGTGACAGGTGGTGACAGTAACAATTGTGTGTGCAGGAGCTGTGCGCGCGGCCCCGGTTCCGCGGCGACGAGGACGCGTGCGCCAGCGACGACGGCTCCGAGCCGCCGGGCGAGCTGGCCGCCAGGTAGGCCGCCACGTGCGCGCTGCCATGGTACTGTTACATGTACTGATACTGACGCCACCTGCGCAGGTGGAGCGTGGCGGCCGGCGAGGCGGGCGACGCGCACGTGTGCTGCGCGGCCGCGGCGCTGGCGCTGACGCCGCGCCTGCTGGACCGCGTGGCGCCGCCCCAGAGCTTCCGCAAGCGGTACACCGGCGCCTTCAGGTCAGCTCTGAGCATTGACGCTAATTTAACCAAAATTAAATCAACTTATTATCTAGGTAGTACTTGTATCACGTATCACCCACTACAACTGACTGAGAGCTGCACAAATCCTGTCAAATATGAATTGGGAGTCTTGGGACTGAACACTTGGGGACTAACTAACAAAAAAATTCACTCTAATTTTGTTCCATTTTTACCTAGTAGCTAGAGCCTGTGAAACTGGGCCTTGAAAATACGAGTGCCGCATGCCGGTAGTCGCTCGTGTTTGTAATAGTGTCGCTCACTCGCTGAGTCGCTGGACGGCGGCGCGCGCGCACCTGTGTAGTGCGCCACTTCCCACGACACACTTGTTGCGCTCACCGGAACATTACTATCTACTGCTCTCGGTGCAGCGGCAGCGGTTGCACGTCAAGCAAGATGACGCGTGACTAGGGAAATACTAGGGCACGTCATGCACTTCAGCGCGACTGCTGGTGCAGGCACTGTGTGTCGAGGAGTCGTGCGCATGCGCTGTGCAGTGTGCAGTGTGTTGTGAATCTGGGATTGTGACATGACAACATTGTGTCATTCTTGTAGATAGGTAGGTAGGTACATGACGCGACGGTGGCGACTGGCGGCGCGTCGTGACGACTGACGATGCGACCTCGTTTGTCGTACGATACGGTTCAACAGTCCTCACTCACTACTGCTCGACTGCGCTTTCCAAATACATACAAACACTTATGAAATGGTCACGAACCGTGGCTAACAGCTACGGCATTATTGTGTTGTGCTTGTGGCCGCTCCTCCCGGCTAACATACCTACTCGTACAACTCTAAGGTTCCTACTTACTATACCTTCAATGTGCTTTAAAAATAGTAGGTAGGTACCTAAGTATTTGCGGTTTTTAATGTAACAATCATAAATTCATTAAGCTTTTTTGTCCCTGTGTGGCGCATGGCGAGATGGCGTCGCGACTCGCGGTAGGGTTATTCTGCCATCTCCCGATGAGTAATGATGACACAGCTAAGCTGCTTGGTGGGGCTGTCAGGCCCCAGGCGTGGCTGGTCACCGTACCACGCACCGGACAAAAGCTTGGCGTTAGGCGACTTTGCCCATCTTAGCGGCATGCGGCATGCTGTTCAGATATTTGTAAGGGTGAAACCTAACTGGGGTATGGGTTTGGACTATCCGTCTAATTTCCATTCCGCCATCCTTTCTTTCTTGGGGGCAATTCCGCTATTTTACCAAAAATGTCCATTCTGACACCATACTATTGCCATTGTGTCACTGGCCTCAAAAAGTACTTGCGGAATACCATAAGACGTAAAATAATGCCATTGTCATTACACTGCCACTGTATTAAGACGTTTTGTCGTTACGTAAATCGGGCCCCTTATCACTTGCGCCGTGCCTCGGAAGCACGTTAAGTCGTTGGCGCCGGCTTAGTACCCTCATCAAATCCTGATAACAGACTGACTGACTGATCTAAATAGAAATATACAAAAAATAAAACCGACTTCAAAATTAACTATGCTAAACTAGGAAACTATAATTCATGCCTAGTTAAAGTCAGGCAATGTACAGTCCATAGTATTTTCACAGTATAAGAGGTCTTCTCTTTACCTAGTATTTTGATTTTCTTGTATCTCATACCACAGTATAAACATCATACTCATACTATGAATTACTGTACATTGTTATTTTTTTATTTTATTTTAAAGCATTATCCCAGTATAGATTAATCAAACAACTTTGCTGGGTGGTGGTCTCTGAGCGTCTGAGCTCCCACCAGGCAGGTGCCGCGCGTACGTTGTCAGCCGTGGTGTGTGCAGGTTCCGATTCTGGGTGTTCGGCACGTGGCGCGACGTGGTGGTGGACGACCGCCTGCCCGTGCGCGGCACTCGCCTGCTGTGCTCGCGCGGCGGCCTGCCCGACGACTTCACTCTGCCGCTGCTCGAGAAGGCCTACGCCAAGTGAGTGCACCGAGTGCGTGCCCCGTGTCCGCGCGCGGCGCGCTGTGCCGGCACTGAGCGGCGTGTGTTGCAGGCTGTACGGCTCGTACGCGGCGCTGCGCGGCGGCAGCGTGGCGCGCGCGCTGCAGGACCTGTCGGGCGGCATCGTGCAGAGCTTCTCGCTGCGCGCGCAGCCTCGCGCGCTCACGTTCCAGGTGCTGAACTCCGCCGTGCCGCGCTCCACGCTGCTGGTGTGCGGCGTGGCGCCCGAGCGCGCGCGCTGCGGGCTGCTGGCGGGGCAGGCCTACAGCGTCACGGGGCTGGCGCGCGTGCGCCCGGCCGACGCGGCGGGCGAGGCGGGCGCGCTGGTGCGCCTGCGCGCGGTGGGCGGGCGCGGCGCCTGGACGGGGCCCTGGGCGCCCGACAGCGCAGAGTTGCGGGCCCTGGCGCCCCCTGACCAGGAGTTGCTGGCGCACCGCTCCACCGAGGTGGGGGACTTCTGGTCGGTACCGTCACTGCCATCTCGCGTACATACCTACTAGAGCAAGATCCCAGGGCCGCCAGACGTCACGTATTTTCTGTCGGACGAAATGTGGATGATCGAGTAGTGTTCTTACTACACGATCGTTTGCCTACCTGCTAGCTTGGTCAAATGGCCAATTTCCAGGTGATCAAGGTACATAAAAACATTACTTATACAGGGTTATTTGTTAAACACCAGCATCTTTAAAAGGGGTCATTAAACTCATCATTATGAACAACTTTTACTATGGGACCAACCCTGACATCGCAAAAAAAAGTCAGCTGTTCCATTATGTTCACATGACTCAACAAAATGTATGGAACAGCTGATTTTTTGAAATTGCATGTAATCATGATTTCAAGAGCTTTAACGCGTCTGTAAAGCAATATGGCCCACGGAAAGTGTCTGGGAGTATTGACAACTTATTTTTAAATATACTTACTCTAAAACATATGTGAAAATCAGGCATGAGAAAATACGTGAAGTAAGTATTGTATGTTTTTATCTTTGATTATTTCATATATATAATCAAAGGTTTTTATGTACCTTGATCAATGAATACCAGGAAATTGGCCGATTGACCAAGCTAGCAGGTAGGCGTACCACCGTAGTACATACTAACACTACTCGATCGTCCACATTTCATCCGTCAGAAAAAACGTGACGTCCGGCGGGCCTGGGATCTTGGACCATACATACATTATTCTTCTATAACTTCCAATTCCTGGGTCTGCACACTGGCAGATTACTTGTGAGTCGTGAGTCATAATAGAATAGATTATAATCGTTCCTAGTTTGTATTAAGTACATAGATGGTAATTAGTGTAATTACAAAGCAAAGAAACCTTAGGGGAACCCCGAGCCTCCCCACTGGGAACAACAGCAACACGAATACAAATTTGATGTAGTTATTGATAACGACAGCTTGTGACCAATCCTCAAGCTACGAGGAAAATCTGAGTACCCACATAAAGCTCCACAGAAAGCCAGTGCAGCAAGGATCCTGTGGTCAAATTAGTCGGAAGCCTTGCTGTTGCTGTCCTAAACAAATGACGTTGATCCCCACTCCATTGTTTGTACGGCTGTACGTCTACTGTGAGTGGAAGCCGCTCGCTACACGTGTAGTGTCGTATTTGTGATCGTTAACTGACCTTCCTCAAACCAGTACTGCAGTACCTTCCACGAAAGAAAACGCATGGATTGACGCATGATGCTTTTAATTATGTATCAGTGTATGTATGGTTGAGTTGCAGGATGGCATTCGGCGACTTCGCGCGGTCGTTCAGCACTCTGGAACTGGTGCACGTGGGGCCGGACGACTGGCTGGCGGAGCGAGCGCTGCACGCCAAGCGGCCCTGGCGCGCCGTGCTCGCGCGCAGGCGCTGGCGCTGCGGGTACAACGCCGGCGGCCCGCCCAGTGCCGGTAGGTGCCTCCGCGGCGGCCTCGCACCCGGTGCCGGCCCGCCGCTCTCACTCGCGCGCTCCGCAGAGACCACGGGCAGCAACCCGCAGTTCCACGTGCAAGTGCCGCGCTGCGAGGCGGGCGGCGCGCGCAAGTGCCACCTGGTGGTGTCCGTCACGCAGCAGTACGACGCGCGCGCCGAGCGCCTGCGCGCCATCGGCTTCTGCGTGTACGAGCTGGCGGGCGCGCGCCGCGCCGCGGCCGGGCTGGCGGGGCTGCGCGCGCTGGACGTGACGCACGAGTCGCGCGCGCGCGAGGTGGTGACGTTCTTCACGCTGCCGCCGGGCCGCTACCTGGTGGTGCCGCACACGCGCCGCGCGCACACCGACGCCGCCTTCCTGCTGCGCATCCTCACGGACGAGCACAGCGACGTGTGGGAGGTCAACGAGGACAACGTCATCGTGCGCGACGTGGCCAAGGAGTTCCTGGACGAGCCGCACAGCATCCCGGGCGCCGTGCGCGCGGCGCTGGCGCGGCTGGGCGCGGGCGCGGACGCCGAGCTGGACGCGCTGGGGCTGCGCGCGGCGCTGCGGCGCGTGTGGCGCGCGTGCCTGTCGGCGCGCCCGTCGCTGGAGCTGTGTCGCGCGCTGGTGCCGCTGCGCGACTCGGCGCTGGCGGGCGCCATGCGCGCGCGCGAGCTGCCGGCGCTGGTGGCGCTGCTGGCGTACTGGCGGCACGCGTTCCGCTCGGTGGCGGCGCGGCGCTGCGGCGCGGCGTGCTCGTCGTACCGCCTGCGCGCGCTGCTGTGGGCGGCGGGGGTGACGGCCTCCAACAAGGTGCTGGAGTGCCTCGTGCTGCGCTACGCGCGCCGCGCCACGCTCACCGAGGAGGCTTACGTCATGGCGCTGGCTCGCCTGCACCTCGCGCACGGTGCGTTCAGGGCTGTGGGGTGTGTGTCACAGAAAGAAACAGGAGGACTGACTTGTCATGTTCATGTTTCAGAGCGGTACCGCAACCTGGACACCAAGATGAAGTCCAACCCTCTGTCCCTGGAGGAGGTATGTGCCGTCACTCAAAACTACCTACCTACTCCGCTAGCTCATCCGATACAATTGTTCCGACATTGTTCTGTCACTGACTAGCAGCTTCCGAAAGTCCCTCTCAAGCATCGCTCCAGCGATATCTAGAATAACCAATAGGCTTGCTGTACAGCGACCTTGTCCCATTCTTTGAACCTAGTTGTTCTTCCCATTCGTTATACAATGTTTAATTACAAGAAATCCTTATTTTAGTGCAAGTAGGTATAACACCAGCACACTCAGAAACTATTAAAAAAGAACAGTTTTATGTATAAGAGACTGGCCAGTTAGAAATTGAATTGAAAGTTTAACTTAATTTTTTTTTACTATTAATATCAATGATAAATTCTAATGGTTAATAATCAGCACGTTATTCAAGGCTTGTATTATTAATCACCTCGAGTTCAGGCCGATGTAAAGTCAATTAATGTTAAATTTTACAAAATTTCGTTCTTATAGTCACCGAACCTTCCTCCCCCCCCTCCCCCATAGATGTCACTCATTCTGAAAACGCAACAATAATGAGTTATCTAAATCAGCTACATATGCCCTTTGGCTACAATAGCCCCGCGTGACCTTAATTAAAGTAAAAAATAAAGGAATAGGTATTGTACACTTTATATTGTAACAGGGGCGGGTTTACTAGCTCTTGGGTTCAATCCAATTTTTTTTTCTGCAAATATTTCGAACACTGCAACTTGTTTCATATCCATGGGTGTTGCAACTACGTATGCGATGTTTTGTTTGCAGATGATCCTGATGACGATCTACTCGTGAGCCAGGCTCGCAGCTCTCCCAGCACGTTGTTATTTATTTGTTTTTGTTGTCTAATATATAATTAACGGATCACTTTATGGTTTCAAAGTGATATGCAGTTAATTTGAAATCTATTTAATATTATTTATTAAGGCCTCGATGCGGAAATATTAACATACAAGAAATGGGACGAAGTAAGTGTACCTAGGCGGACGTGCGCGAAGTGTGTGAAGTGAAGTCCTAGGTGCACGTTGTGTAGTACAGTAACCAAAGATATAACCGATCCAAATGAGTGAGGCGAGCGGCGAGCGGCGAGCGGCCTCACAGTACAAAGAGTAGCGTGAGACGAACGGTGTGTTACGTTCAACTTGTGATATTGTTGTAACTAGCTACAGACGCCCCACTGCACCGCCACGGTGCATCTGCGTCGCGGCAAGTGCCTCGGTGCAATTTCCCCGGTGTACGTGCCCTGGTCTAGGTACCTAATCTACGTACGTGGCACGATGTAGGTGTCCCGGTGTAAGCGCCACGGTGTAGGTGCCCCGGTATTCTTGCCTCGATGCAAGTGCCCCGTGGCACTTCGGTGCGAGTGCCCCGGTGCTGGGCAGGTGCTATTTATTGTTATGTTCGTGTGCAATCATCTGCTAGTTATTTAAGTGTTATTTATCTATGCAGTGCATCGCACAATCGGTGATGTCTCGGTCACACAGCTGGGTACTTTATCAATTTATTTCAAATATTTAAAATGAACGTTCGTTTTTTTTTTCAAGTTAGGGAAACGTGAAACTTGGTATGAAGCTTTACGGTATAAAATGAACAAATCGTAATTCTTTGTTTGAAGCTCTTTCCATGAGAGGGTGAAAGTTTGTGTGGAAAACCCGTCATTTTAGAAGTTACAGATTTTAGATTTGCAGTTTACCTACAAACTCTCATCAACTTTTTGAAAAATAATCCATCATGGGGTAAAAAGGGGGTGTGAAATGTGGCGAAACGACGAACTGACCTTAAAACTGGTCTAATCTCGTTACACGCGTAAAGCAATTCAGTCATCCCCACCTAAACTAGTAAACGCCCTAGATAACTAGATCGCCCCCTTCCACAGCCGCAGGCGCGTAAGTATAGTTTAGTAGGTATCTAATAATAAACACTAAATTTATACATATATGGCTCGGTATGAGCAGCCGCTTTTAGAATCAAACAAAGTGAACTAATTCTTAGTTAAACTAATCATTAAATTAGTTAATCGATTCGTTTATGTATTCAAGTTGATTAGTGATGGTTGTCATTTTTAATATTGAAACTAAGTAGGTACCACACGCCCCCGGCCCCGCTATTATGAACACGCCCGCGCCATGCGCTGATGCGCCATGTTCAAACAAACATCTGTTAATGTGTTGTATGTTCACATAATAATTATTTAGTGATTGCTAATGTCTAGTGGCTGTGTCAATGTGATTACAATGACAATGTTATCGTCAGCGAGTCGTGTGTACCTACAGACAGTGCTTGTGGTAGTTTCACACCCGATTGGGCCCTGCTCTGCTCTGTAAGAAATCTTTAAATAAATGTATTACATTTATTATGATGGTGTTGTTGTTTTATTTATTATCTAATTGTAGGTACTCGTAGGTATACTTCCAGGTAATCCCGGAACCAGGTTATATCGAAATTTCTCCTAAATTTTGCTTTCAAAACCAAAGCACTTTTGGTGAACAAGGTTTTGGTGGCAAGAAACATGTGCATAAACATGTAAAAACATACATAAAAAAACAATTATCACCCTCGACGCCCAATAATTAAGTGTCTACTGGACCCCTGACTATAGTTTTATCTCGACTTTCCACCCAATTTTTAGTTTCCTCTTGACCCCCAAAGTACAGTTGCGATGATAAACGATATCAGTCTACCCTATGCTTACTATACTATTTAACTAAAATACCCTCAATATAATTTCTGTAATACTTACCTACTTAAATCATTTGCGTTTTAGTTAGTAGTTATCAAGTGATTGTTGCAGCCACAGAAATAATTTTCGGTTCAGTGGTTGCAGCCCAAGTTTTTTTTACCTACTACTATCATCAGCATCATCATCAGCCTATATTAGTCCACTGCTGAACATAGGCCTCTCCCAATGCGCGCCACTATTGTGCGCTCATTGGAGGTAGGTATTTGCCCATAATCGCCACGTTGGTCAACCGGATTGGCGATCTCAGTAGCAGATGATTGCTGTTACACAGAAAGATACTGCTGGCCATTTGCCGGATCTTTCCCTTTGTCACTTTTCACGACACTCGCGGGACTAGTAGGAGTGGTTCTATTCTTACGCTGGAAACCACATGGAATGTGCAATGTACCCAACTGTACCAAAATATTAATTTTAGTACTTACCGAGCTAGGGGTTGAAAGTGGACGAGGTGTGCCTGTCTTTTGTATGAAAATTAAATCTCGCCCCCTAGGGGTCGAGTGTGGAATAGTCCACGTCCAGTTTAAGGGTTGAGAGGAGACACATCTTTTTTTAAGGGGTCGAGGGGGTAATAGTGGACTAAACGAATAATAGTAGGTACCTACCTGTAGTGTGTGCACCTCTTCCCTATATTAATGTATCTATTGTCTGTAATCTTAGTCATTATACGTTAGTACGTCAAGGCAATCACTTGTTTCATTGAGTACCCTAACGCCCGTCAGTTCATGGCGACCCTGCCAGAGCTGCTTTCTTTATGAGTATGAAGAGATGCCTTTGCCCTGCGCAGTGGGACAGTTACAGGAAGTTACATAAGGTATTTTTTATTTATTCATAATAGTAGGTACAATAAATTGACTAAATTATAATAGTACGTACGGTAATTACCTAGTGCTACGATCACTAAGGTAGGCAATACCTACAGGTTTACAGGTATACATTTTAGTATCGCTGTAAAGCTGTAGGTATTAGTAGTGGTAGTCTGTGGTACACCAATAAATGAATAAAATAAAGGAGACGCCTGGTAATGTCTGCTAGAAATCTTTTCAAATTATTTAACTCATTGCATAGCATTGCAGTTGTAATAGATACATTCAGAGGACAGTTAGTAGGGGAGGACACAGACAGAGTAGATAAGATAGCAAGCGTCACCGCCTGCGCTCACGCATTAGCTGTCACTTGGCAAACGTCAGTGTCATGTCGGCACGTCAGTTAACTCAGTCGGTCACAGTCAGTCGTCGTACATGGCGGCGATGTGGCGCTGGTGCTGCGTGCTGCTGTGCGCGGGCTGCGCGCGCGCGGCCGGGCCGCTGTGGGGCGCGCCGGCCGCCTTCGCGCTGGAGAGCACGCTGCAGCTGGGCGAGCGCGCGCAGGCGGGCCGCGAGCTGGGCTACAAGCTGCGCGCCACGCTGCAGCTCGCGCCGCTGTGGGCGCGCGCCCACCAGGCGCTGCTGCAGTTCCGAGTCAGTACACAAGAGATACACGTTACACGTCCTACAGTTTACCCGAGTCTACCACGTACTACCAACTATTCTTATAATTTTAGTTACTCTCTCCAAAACTGTACCTGAGGGGTAAGCATGTGAATGCAGACTTTATGCCATACGACTCGGTGTGGGACTCGTACAGCGACACCACATTCTACGCAGAGTTGAAGGATGGCTTGATTGAGAAGGCATACCTCGACCCCAACGAGCTGCCAGATGTGCTCAACTATAAGAAGTCATTGATCAGTCTGTTTCAGGTAATAATGTTAGTCACCAATCATATAATTGCTAGTTTGGTAATTAATAACAAAAGTTTACAGGATTTGAACCTGTGACCTACCACTACACACCTACTTGTAGTTAAAGCTGCCTGGCGTTCTGCCAATTGAGGTATTCGTTATCCTGTTTACATGTTATTGGATTGATTTCCAGTTTCAAGTGTTGGACGGAGAACACAATGAGACGGATGTGTCTGGACAGTGTCTTGTGCACTATGAGACCATGTCCACGCAGGAGTTTAGAAAAGTCAAGGTGTGTATTATGTTTATATTATGTAAGTTATCATTTGATAACTATTCAATTCTCACACCGTTATCATGTTCCATAATGTCACATTTATGTTGGGGGATGTAAGATAAGCTATCAGTTATGGACCCTGTGGGGCAGCTCAGGGTATAGTTCAGTAGGAGACAACAAAAGCTCTAAATGTTTACAATGTAGGTAATGAAATTACTTTACTTTTTATTACAGTTCAATTCAATTAAATTACCTACCTATCTAAAAAATCCTGTACAGTTCAGGACATACTAACTATTTAGTAATCTGTGGTTCAGGTAATGATGCTCGTGTTTAATTATTATTTATAAACATAAAAAGATAATATTTAAAGTTAATTTGTGCAGTGCATCTGTTTGCAGTGCACCTACTTAGTGCTCTAGTTGTTCATAGCTGTATTTTATTGTCTTTGTATATTGTTATTGTTTTGCTGTACTTTGCACTGTTGCTGTCACTGCTTCTTATGGAACAATGTTTTCTAGTAAAATTTGAATGTCTTTGTTTCTATTCTTATAATTATATTTTATAGGTAAATATTTTAATAAGTAGGTAAGTACCTAATTTATTAAGTAGGTACTTTAAAAAGGTATTGATAACAAGTCATCATCTACTTATAGGTACTGGGAGGAATCCACACACATACACGACAATGAAATTATTTAAATGTTTCAAGACACTTTGAGATTGAGTGTTGGTAGAGAGTGGTTGTAAGCCACTCGAGTACATATGAGTACATAAATTCAAATTTATGTATGATTAGGTACCTACAGCTATATGCTTCAATGTAGGTATTAACAGCAGTGATAGCCTAGTCGTGGTATGACCGCTGACTCAGAATCAGAGGTCTCAAGTTTAAACTGGCACGCACAACTTTTCGGATGTTTTAAGTGCATAACTATTGTGCAAATTACCTAATTATTTCCTGTTCCATATCTTGAAAAGTACTTTAAGCTGTTGGCTCCGTTAAGGGGTTGGTCAATATAGGAGCTAAAAAATTGTTGGTCAGAATCCTCATAGAGTCCTGATAACAGATCTAACTTGGGTCAGAAAGGCAGATTTTATTATTATTGGTGGCGTATACAGTAGGTACTCATAAAGTGGTGGTGTCACAGTCGTGGTGCGCGGCGGACGGGGACGCCGTGGCCGAGGCGCGGCGCGTGGCGCGCTACTCGCTGAGCGCGGCGGCCGACGCGCTGCAGGCGCTGCACGCCGAGGAGCTGCTGCTGCTGGCGCCGCGCGCGCTCGGGCTCAAGGCGCGCAGCTGGCACCGCCTCGCCGCCGCGCCCGCGCCGCCCGCGCCGCCGCCCGCCGCCGACCTGGACGAGGCGCGCCGCGCGCTGCCCGCCTCGCACCGCGCGCTCCCGCTCGCGCTGGAGCTGCCGGACGAGCCGGACGAGGTGAGCCAGATAGCGCGGGTCGCGGCGGTCACGGCCGCCTGCCGTCGCCGATAAGATAGGCGCCACGTGGGGCACGATCACACGACCCGAGTCGACTAACTATTATATTATTACTTGACACTAGGATCTAGTGAAATTAATATGTCGACTGAAAGTAACGAGAGAGGTGCACACTCTTTTGGGAAGAAAAGGAAAGGCCATTTGCACATCAGACATTTAGCGATGTTAACTGCGCGGCTACGTTTCAACACGACATTTTTGTTATATGAACCTTCTCCTTTTTCTAGTCATTTAAAAATATCAAAACAAGCAATGACTTTGCTGACGCAACGTATACGTCACTTAATATTGATATCTAGTTAAAATAGTGTGTATTGTGCAGACCGAGGAGCTGAGCGCGGCGCTGGTTACGCACGGCGCCGCGCTGTGGGGGGCAGGGACGCAGGGGGGTGAAGGGGCGCAGGGAGACGAGGGAGCGCAGGGAGACGAGGGAGCTCAAGGGGACGAGGGGGCGCAGGACGGAGGCACGCCGGAGCATGCGCACGCCGTGCTGCAGCTGCTGCCCGCGCTGCAAAGTGCCAACAAGTCCGCGCTGCTGCAGCTTTTGCACCAGGAACACATGCACCCGCATCTGTACGTACTTACTGAACTCAAGAAAAGAGTTGAGGCGTGTTAGGGCGCGGTTGATGTTTTCGGTTGAAAGAAAATGCGTTTTAGCTTGGACTACTGCTTGTGTGTGCGCAGGGCGGAGCTGTGCGCGCTGCTGGGGCTGGCGGGCACGCGCGCGGCGCACGCGGCGGCGCGGGACTTCCTGCAGCTGCACGCCGACGACGCGCTGCACGGCCTGGCGCAGCGCTACCTGGCCGCGCTCGCGCACGCGCACGCGCCCCACGTACGTATCCGCCCCGCGCCCCCGCCCGGCCGCGACTGCCACTAACCCCCCCGCGGCGCAGGACGCGGTGCTGCTGGACGTGCTGCGCCTGGGCGACGAGGCGCGCGCGCCCGGCGTGCGGCTGGACGCGCTGCTGGCCGCTGCCGCCGCCGCGCCGCCCGCGCTGCACGACGCCGTGCGCGACGCGCTGGCCCGCGGCCTGGCGCGCTGCCGCGACCCCGCCTGCCGCCTCGAGCGCCTGCTGGCGCTGCACAACCTGCGCCGCGCCGACACGGCCGACCTGCTGCTGCAGCACGCGGCGGCCGCGGAGGGCGCGCCCCACGCGGCGCTGGCGGCCGTGGAGGCTCTGCGCGCGCTGGCGCCCCACGCGCTGACGTTCGCGCGCCTGGAGCGGCTGCAGGAGCTGGCGCTGGACGCGGGCGCGCCACTGGAGCTGCGCGCGGCGGCGCTGGAGCTGCTGACGACGCGGCGCGCAGAGCTGGCGGCGCCGCTGGCGCGAGTGGCGCACGTGCTGTACACGCGCGGCGAGCATGAACTGCAGCGCGTGCTGTGGGGACGCATGGCGTCTCTGGCTCCGCGCCACGAGTCACTGCGGGCGCTGCCGGGGCTGCTGCCGCCGGTGTTACGCGGCTGGGACGCGGCGGCACACGGGGGCTCGTCCTCGGTGCTGGAGCGGGCGCCAGGGTGGTCCGGCGGGGGCTGGCACGCCGTGCTGACGTCGGTGCAGGTGGCTCGCGGCGGTTTGCTGCGGCGGGGGCTGGTGCGGCTACACGCTGAGAACGAACAACGCGATATCTTCGACGCTCTCACGGTCAGTGTACTACTTGACTTACTCAGTGTCAGATTCTTCGTCTCTATTAATTTTATCTATTTCATGTAACTTACAGGTAGAAGTGTGGACTCGAGGTCTCGAGGCTTTCGGTGGAGACAGCAGCTCCGACACGCCAGCCTCGGAGGCGGACTCGGACGTCGCTGGGGGCCTCGCGCTCACCGTGGGCGGTGTGCGCATGCGGCCCGTGTCGCTGTTCCAGGGCCAGGCCGAGTTGCTGGGCCACGTGTGGGCCGGCACGGCCAGCGCGCGCACGCCCGTGCTGCGCGCGCTGCGCGTGCTGGACGCGGCGCACAGCACGCTGCCGCTGCTGGGCGGCGTGGCGCTGCGCGTGTCGCGCGGCGCGGCGCTGAGCCTGGCGCTGGACGCGGCGGCGCAGGCGTCGCTGTGGTGGCGCAGCGCGCGCGCCGAGCTGTGGCTGCGCGGCGGCGTGGCGGCGCGGGCCGAGGCGCGCGTGCGCACGGCGTGGGGCTCGCTGCGGGCGCGCGCGCAGGCCGGCGCGGCGCCGCGGCTGCACATCGGCGCGGAGCTGGACTTCTACGGCGCGGTGGCGCTGTGCGTGCGCGTGCGCTCGGAGGAGCTGGCGCTGCGCCGCGCCGTGGAGCTGCGCTCGGAGCAGGGCGTGCGGCGGCTGCGCGTGGCGCGGCGCCGACGCGAGGCGCTGCGGCTGCCGGGCCGCACGCTGGCGCTGGGCCGCCCCAATGACGTCACGTGCTGCACGCTGCGCTCCGCCGACCAGGCCGAGGGCGCCTAGCGAGTGACCCGCATGTGCTGCTCCAATCATGTATAATAACAACGCGCGAGAACAAGATATTTATATTGTAATAATATTGAACATTGTACAAAGTGGAGACAACAACACGACAGTCATAATCAAAGATTTCACAAAAGTATCACAGTCGGCTTAGAAAAGTTCAATATTTAACCAAATTACGCGCATGTTTCACAGGACAATCCGTTACATTGATTACCAATGTTCTACATAATGTTCTACATGCAACACTAATGGCAATAGATCGCACCTGGCACATTTAAAATGGAGCGGAGAGTCGTATCGTACCGCTGGTGGCAGTGATGGCGCTGGTGGTGGGCAGTGGACTCCCTTGAGCCGAGCTCGTGTTGCAGGCCACGGCGTCGTGGCGCGGGTGTCGTGTCGTTGTCTCGTGGAAGTATAATGACATAATTGACTGCATTTAACTAAAGATCTGATAGTTGGTAATTTTCTTGTAAGTAAATATAATTTTGTAATAAATATAATAATATATATTGTTGTTGATGTTATTTGGCAACTTTGTCAACTGTATTTTGTATTCTGTATTTTAATTATCGCCCCGGACCTCCATTCCTATTAAAATGAAATACAAAGCAACTTAATATTTCAAAGTAGGTACGTTTGTGTTTCGGATAGTACCCGACAGACAACTAACTACAAAAAATAAATACCTACAGCAGCTCCTTTTATGTGTACCTATACAAATAGTCGAAAAGCCTTTTCTCACCCTTTCGAGAATCGTTTCCAAATTTTATTCATAAAAAAAATTATTTCAACTATGTTTCTGGCAGTCTCTTCAATTTAAATTGACATTATGACAAACCTTCAAAACGACAGTTATGCAGCATTAATTAGGTACGCATCCGATGATCCTTACATAAAATAACGACCTTTTTGGAATCTGGTAAAAATTAGGCAGAAAGGTAGTACTTACAACCTGGATGTATTCCCGCCAACCTACACACTAATCTAAGCACAACCCAGTCTAGTCGTCTGTATTAAGTATTAATTTATTCGCTTAAAATGTAATACAATAAGGTGATAAAATATAATGAGCGAAACACATTCCGCCATAATACTCGTACAATGGCATGCAAACATGCAAACTTATGATAGGATAGGACATAACTAGGTAAGGATAATGGAAATTAAATGAACACCATTCTAACAACATATTTTTTTGTTTTAAATTTTTTTTTAAAAAGTTCAGTTCTAAAATAGGTGGTAGGAATGTGAAGAATATTTTTTAAGAAACTCGCCCGTAGTAATAGGTATAGAAACTCTTTTATCAACAATTTCTTTAGAGTCAATCGGAACTCGTTGTAGGGTAGGTCGACTATAGCACAAAACACCGAGAGTACAGAAGTAAAGCTACTATTAGAAGAATAATTCAGAGGGTAGGCAAGTATTTAATATTTGGAAGCTACTGTTCGGAATCTAAAGGAATGTTGATATTAAATAAAACTTTGATATCTTAAGTACACATTTATTATTAAGATTCATATAAATTGGTTAACGGTTATCTTCTATTTTACATCATTTTATAATAAACAATATTACTAATTTGAACATACAGAAAGACTTTTATAAGAATAAAATAATGGTCGCAATCATATTAAACAGTTACAAAATAATTTCTACTTACAGTAATTCGGCTTCTTAACACTATCACAAGATATAATAATGGTTTCCTGTACCACGACTTCACCCTTAGATGCTCCTTGCTCGAATGCCCGTCCTCGCAAATGAACGCCATCATCAAAGATTGGAATGAATGGAGAATGAATTGAGCAGTGAACGTTAAAGTGACTGAACGATTTGGTGAACAAATGTTGCCAATATAAAATTATCTAACAGACGGCCGTCCTGAGGGAGGAATGACCCCATTCCTTTTCGGCCATTCGAGCATGTTTGTATGTCTCTATACAATTCATTATCTACAGGATTCTATCCTAGTAGTAGCAAATTTACAACATCTTTTATTTATTACAGATACTTTTACTTAGGGCTTATTAATTAATACAGTAATCATCTGAATACCTACATTTCGATTCGTAACAAAAATAAACACAATAAATTAACTATAACACGATAATAAATTATTAAACAGCTTACATCTCTAGACAGATACTACTAATACATTTATTTACTACCAATACACACCAAATCCGAGACTTTACAAAAGTTATTATACAATTTACTATGATTTTGATCTTACGTGACAGCTTCGAAAGGTTGCATCGCCTGCGTGTCGTGTGTGGCCACGACCAACATCTAGTGACTCCTTATCTCATGTAGTGAATACCTGAAAACAAACATTGATTATGTTCTTATACATCAAAGTAGGCGTCAATTAGGATACTTCTCTTTTATACTAATTGTTAGTATAGTTAAATACACAACTACCGCTTGCACTTTGGTATCTGTCATTATTACTGACTACCGCTTGTGCTTCGGTCTTAGACAACTTTATACATAAACGAACACCGCTTGTACTTCGGCATTTGTCATTGTTACTGACTTGTCATTGTTACTGACTACCGCTTGTACTTCGGCCTCGGTCGTTGTTATCTATAAACGAACACCGCTTGCACGTCGGCATCTGTCATTGTTACTGACATGTCACTGTTACTGACTACCGCTTGTGCTTCGGCCTCGGTCGTTTTAAATTATAAACGAACACCGCTTGTACTTCGGCATCTGTCATTGTTACTGACATGTCACTGTTACTGACTACCGCTTGTACTTCGGCCTCGGTCGTCCTTATCTGTAAACGAACACCGCTTGCACGTCGGCATCTGTCATTGTTACTGACATGTCACTGTTACTGACTACCGCTTGTGCTTCGGCCTCGGTCGTTTTAAATTATATAAACGAACACCGCTTGTACTTCGGCATCTGTCATTGTTACTGACATGTCACTGTTACTGACTACCGCTTGTACTTCGGCCTCGGTCGTCCTTATCTGTAAACGAACACCGCTTGTACTTCGGCATCTGTCATTGTTACTGACATGTCACTGTTACTGACTACCGCTTGTACTTCGGCATCGGCCGTTTTAATTAATTTAATAAACATCACTTACTGACAGGCGACTTCAGAACAATAGGTACAATGTGATTCGGTATCCCAGACAGGTTAATTCTGTAATAATGGGTCAAAAAAGGAAAGAGAGGAATTGAGTCATTGTCTGTACAAGTAAATTTAAGTTCGTATTTGCGATTTGTGTTTAGGTATTTAGATTGATTAGTCGTTATTTGTCAGAGTCAGAGTCGTCGTCGTTTTTGTCAGTCAGGCTATTAGTGCTATTATTTTCAATGTCGGTCTCTTTGCTGGGAGCAAAAGTTATCCATCGTTTTAGATGGTCTGCCGGGTAAATACTTTTATATTTGTGCTTCGAGTGACCTCTAATAGTCTAAACCTTATAACGATCATTTTCTAGAACCGCGGTTATTTTAAAGGGACCTTTAAATTTTGAACACAACTTTTTACTTTTGCCATTCGCTGGAATGTGATGATTAGGAATCATCACTAGATCTCCCAAGTCAAAGATTTTTGTCGGTGCTCTGCAACTATCGAAATGTTTCTTCATGTATTATTGCGACTTTTTAGTATTTTCCTGAGCCATTGCACGAATCTCGTTTGTTGACGGACCCGATTCAACTGCGCTACTTTGATTTGCTAGTTCATTTAAGATAGGACCCTCCCCAGGACAAATTGTTCGATTCCCAAAAACAATTTCGGAGGGACATTGACCGGTTGTTTTATTTGATATGTTATTTAAGTTCCATTGTAATTTCCCTATGTCAACATCCCAAACAAGTTCATCTTGATTATGATTTGTTGCAGCTAGCGACTCAAGAATAGTCCGATTGTATCGTTCGATCTGCCCGTTGGCACGAGGCGTTGCAACGGCATTTAAAATGTGTTTAGCCCCTATTGATTTTACAAATTTTCCAAATGCCGCAGATGTAAAACTAGTACCACGATCTATGACAACAATACTTTGACTACCTACTACGTCAAATATTTCCTGGAGTGTTTTTATGGTAGTTTTTGTTTTTAAGTCATTTACGTGTTTAATAAAAATGAATTTACTGAAGCCGTCGATAATACCGATTATGTAAGAATTGCCCTTTTTACTAGCCTGTATATCTTATCATCTTGCACTACAAAATTTGTAAAAATGTCTTTAATTTCTCTCTCATTACTTAATAATATTGATTTTATAAAATTTAATTTAGGATCTGACATTTGAACTGTTTGTAACCAATCGGAAGTATTTATAGTTAGTATTATCTCATACTCTATTGAGTCTAGTAACTCTTGAGGCTCTCGACTTGTAATTGGGTTTCTGCTTAAGGCATCAACGTGTTTCATGTTGTCCTCTGGTCGATATTCAATGCTAAAATTGTATTCTTGTAATATGAGCCACCATCGCGCGATCCGAGGTATCAAATCGCGCTTTGTAAGGGTCGTTCTACTAATTTAGTTTTAATTATATTAAACGCATCTGTTTGAGAATCGGTCCAGTTAAATGGAACGTTAGCTTTTGTTAATAAAGTCAAAGGTTTTGCAATACTGTTGCAATACAAAGTTGGGGACAAATCGTCTAAAGAAACTTACCAGACCAATAAATTGGCGGACTTGGTGGACATTATTTGGAGTGGGAAATAAAGCAGCCGCCTCTGTCTTTTCATGGCCGGGCTTAAGCCCATCGCGAGAAATCTCGAATCCTAACTAGTTTAGTTTCAAAGGAACACAACTACAACTACAATTGGAAGGTTGTCATTGGGTCTGTCACTTATTACCATATTAACTTCTACATCTTTAACATCTTGTAAGGGACTATATATGTCAATTGGAATCGGCAATAAGTTTGCCCGCGCAAGAAGCTTTCCCTTTTTTTAATGTATTAACACCGTCCGAAATACTGACGACTAATATTTTTCCTAACCCGTCCCTGACTACATAGACCCCTTGAAGGGTAATAACTTCTTCCCCTTTTTTTTAAAATTAGTATTTCCGGGTAAGTAAATAAGACCTGTGTAATTGGTCTCTAAATAAATATCTACTGCGATTAGTCCTATATTTTCTATGTCTGTTTTTACATACACTATGATTTTGTTCCACTTTGGCCATTTCAAAGTACAGCGTCAAACAACTATTTGTTTTATAAACTAAAACCTCCGGTAGCTCGGTTAAATTCTGACCAATAAGTACATCAGTTGTAAGAAACTCGTCCGGTACGATCAATGCATCCGCTACAGCGGTAACAAAATCCACGCCTATCTCAACAGATACTTTGCCTAGTGGTCTCATTACCCCGGCTGCGAAACCTTTTAGTACTGGTAGTTCTTCTGTTGTGATATCTAGAACTAATTCTGCTGCAGTACTCTGTTTGATAAGCGTGCACTCGCTACCGAAATCTACAAATGCCGTTTTAAGCAAGTTATTTAGTTTAATTGATTTCTTGTAAATATTTTTAACTTTGTTGTTAATTTCTATCAACTACCTTTTTCATAGAATTAGTAGTATTTTTCTCTAAATCACGCTTACAATGTTCTGCTATATGACCCATCCTGCTGCAATTCGAGCATTTTTGCATTTCTTTGGGACATTTAGGGACAGCATGTCCAAGCTCTGAGCAATTATAACAGCGGATTTTGAATGACGTACTATTATTATTATTACTCCGTACGATCTCTGAACTATAACTTTTAGTGTAGGAAATATTTTTCTTTGTATCTTTTACATTTTTAAAACAAATGCTACGTAAATACTCAAGTAATCTGCTTGGCCTTTTAAAACTAGAGCCCTGTGCGTTAAGACGAATGTTATGATCATATATGCCTTGTATAATACAGTCTACCGCATCTTTTCCCTTGATTTTACAATGATTGACTAGCTTGATCTTATCGTAAAAATACTCTTCTAATGTCTCGTCTCTCTTGCTCTTCCTTTCTAACATTTCGGCGAGTCTATCAGCATAGTTTCGATTATCGGGGAAACTTTTCAATAACTTAGCTTGCCATTCCCTCCAGTTAAGTTTAACAGACGATAAGCCTTCATACCATTTACGTGCAAGACCGGAGAGTTTAGGCAGGGCATTATAAATTATTTCCTTATTCCTCCAATTATAGATATAGGCAGTTTCGTTAACTTTCTTTAACCAGGACCGCATTGTCTGGTTATTTTTTCCCGGGTCAAAGTTAGGTATAACATCTTTTGCCCCTATTAAGGAGCCTTGATCGCGTTTATTAAGCGCTTTTACTAATTGTTGCATCACACTGTTGTCTTCACTATTAGACCTGTTATTTCGGTGTCTAACAGAATGCTTTGTCCTAGCCTTTCGTGTAAAGCTGCGCGACCTAAGACTGTAGCTATCAGATGTGGAAGAAACGGATGTAGATTTGGATGTACTGGTTTCAGAGTTATGGTTACTAATCAATCTCTTAGCCTGCGTGCGATTCCGTCGCGAGCGTTTATATTTACGTGTATGAGATCGAGATCTCCGAGATGTTTGAGATAAAGTATCTGAACTATTTGAGCAATTACTGGATAGAGAAATGCGTGTATAGCTTTTTCTGCGCGTTGTTCTATGTCTCTTCCGTGAACGTCTAGGATTTGAACGCACCGACATCGATTTTTCAGATGTGCTACTACAAACAGTTGAGCGTGTGCGTGCCCTTTTAGCTTTTCTAGATTTAATCGTAGTTTTCCGCTTTCTAGACCGGCTACTACGTTCTACCCTACGTGGTGGTGGCGTATGATTTTCGCGATCAGACATTATCTCAACTAATTGTCATTGTCAGTCAAGTAAAGAGGTAAAGTCATGTAAGGATAGGAAAAGGATAGTAAACCATTATTATAATAACGTTCATGAAATCGTTAAAACACAAGCTTTATACACAAAATCACATCAGAGATAAAAGAATAAAGAACATAAAAATTCATGCAAGAGTAAATTTGCAAAGTAATGATTAAGTTAAGTATTGATTTTCATATGAATTATCAAATGAGAAAAAAAATTATATAAAAATAATATCATAGTTTTATTCACTGCGTATTTATGAGTGTCTCATCAGATCAAACATAATGTAGGTAACACCACATGCCTGCGTCCCCATAATAGTCATGAAAGATGCATGCACGTATTCCCTTCATTATTATACAGATTCGGGTGCACAAGTACCTCCAGAGAGTAGCCCCGGCAAGGTCCACACACCCAAAATCTTTACAAATCGACCAACGCTGACCACACACAAACATACTCAGTAAATTACTAGGAAAAGTAATATCATGGTTTCATTCACTGCGCATTTATTAATGTCTCCACAGATCAAACATAATGTAGGTAACACCACATGCCTGCATCCGCACAATAGTCATGAAAGATGCATGCACGTATTCCCTTCATTATTATACAGATTCGGGTGCACAAGTACCTCCAGAGAGTAGCCCCGGCAAGGTCCGCACACCCAAAATCTATACAAATTGACCAACGCTGACCACACACAAACATACTCAGTAAATTACTAGGAAAAGTAATATCATGGTTTTATTCACTGCGCATTTATGAATGTCTCCACAGATCAAACATAATGTAGGTAACACCACATGCCTGCATCCGCACAATAGTCATGAAAGATGCATGCACGTATTCCCTTCATTATTATACAGATTCGGGTGCACAAGTACCTCCAGAGAGTAGCCCCGGCAAGGTCCGCACACCCAAAATCTATACAAATCGACCAACGCTGACCACACACAAACATACTCAGTAAATTTATTACTAGCAAAAATAAATAGTCTTTTACATTACTTTACTAAAAAAAATAATTGCGACCGCCGTTTTATTCCCCTAAATAGTATTAAGAAGTAATTGTAAAATATTTGTGGGCGTTTTATGACATCCCACTTCTGAATTATTAGAAGAATAATTCAGAGGGTAGGCAAGTATTTAATATTTGGAAGCTACTGTTCGGAATCTAAAGGAATGTTGATATTAAATAAAACTTTGATATCTTAAGTACACATTTATTATTAAGATTCATATAAATTGGTTAACGGTTATCTTCTATTTTACATCATTTTATAATAAACAATATTACTAATTTGAACATACAGAAAGACTTTTATAAGAATAAAATAATGGTCGCAATCATATTAAACAGTTACAAAATAATTTCTACTTACAGTAATTCGGCTTCTTAACACTATCACAAGATATAATAATGGTTTCCTGTACCACGACTTCACCCTTAGATGCTCCTTGCTCGAATGCCCGTCCTCGCAAATGAACGCCATCATCAAAGATTGGAATGAATGGAGAATGAATTGAGCAGTGAACGTTAAAGTGACTGAACGATTTGGTGAACAAATGTTGCCAATATAAAATTATCTAACACTACGTACATTGGGCGCGCGAGCCACGCACACATAGACATCGTTCACGGACACGAAAACTCAGACTGATTCGGAGTTCTGCACCAAAACTTGGCACGCGCTGCACTATACGCATCGTAATATTTTTTGTGCAAAAATGGAGCACCGAAAAAAAAGTTATTACAATTGTTGTGTGTTGAAATGTTTAAATTCGACTTTAAATAGTCAATTTTCGTTTTTTAAACTACCAGTTGTTTTAGAGACGTTAGTAGGTTTGTAATTTTATGATTAGATACGTGAGTAACACAAAACACGGTAGGTACCTAAGTGTTTATGATTTTTATAGGTGGGTACCTACCTATTTGCCTATAATCTATTTGCATTGTATTGTATTAGGTATCTACAAAATGAAAAGAAGTGTTTATCATAATAGGTACTGTTATCGAGAAAGAGTCGCACATCTTTTTACGTAACTATTTTTTTTTGTGTGGGTCGCTAGGAAATAATGTACCTACTCGTATCTACTATCTACCTAGGTATTTAGTGCAAATTACTCTTACGCTAGTGAACCAATAAACCTTTGCTCAATATGTATACTCGATGATATCAGTTTTACAATATTATATCTACCTACAATCAATCTAAATAATAATATACCTACCTACGCTCGACCCGCTCGCCACGGAAAGATGATGGAGCGGCGAGCGCGGCATCCCTAGCGCGACCGCCGAGAGTAGGCATAAAAAACGCAGTACATACATGAGCTTTACTTCTGTACTCTCGGTGTTTTGTGACTATAGGCAACTAATTATTATAAATGAACGGCGGGCGCCATAAACACGCAGAGTCGTGGCACTAGTATTTGTAGAAATTTTGGTAAGTACTTAATTGACTTTACTCTTGTTAAGATATTTTTTTTTGTAGGATTGCATCTCACAAATATGTATACCAGTGACTGTTAAAAGTTTTTGTGAATGAATACAGGTCTCTTGTAGACCTGTATTCATATCACAAAAACTTTATACCAGTATATATTATTATATATATATACAGTATATATTAGTATATAATACCAGTTTATATTATTAAATTGCACGGATACCTACATTTCTTTTGTGCTAAGAAAATCTGCGTTACTTTTGAAGAGAATCCCTATACAACTACACCGTATCGAGATGTTCGACAGATTGATAATTATTGTTAGTAATATCACAATCTAGATATCATACAGTCAGTCAACGCGTTTGATGTTTTCGGCAATGCCGACAACGTCTAGACATTCGTCTCGACGTAAAAAGTGTTAGGGTTGACACAGGACCAAAAACAAAAAAATATCAATTATTTTCTTAACTCGGAATAAACAATTACCTAATCTATACGGAGTTCAAGCCCTATGACTAGACTGTTGCCCGTGACTTCGTCCGCATGTAATTTTTTTTTCTATATGTACTTATATCCCATGAAAATCGATGTTTATCTTCTATTGGTCCCATGCTGTCTATGTCAAATTTAATTACCTTTGGTTCAGACATTCCTGTTCGGGTTACGGGAATTTTACGGGAATCACGGGAATTTTACAGAATTACGGGATTCCACAGGAATTACGATAACTTTACGTAACTGTAGGGGCTTTCGTGAATCTTACGGAATTTTGCGAGACCGCGGTTTTGACTTTATTTTATGTGAATGAAGGTAATTTTACGGGGTCTAGGAAGAGTTGCCAATATTACGGGATAAACGTTAATTTTGAAATCCAAGATGGCGGACGCGAGTTTTTAGTAAAAATCAATATGGGTATAGTTTTATAGGTTTTCGGGGGCGGTGATTACGAATATGACATTAATTCGCCCTCCCCGGCGAATAATATGGTAATCGCAAATTCCAAATTTTACAGGAGAAGCAAATAACTGTTTTTTGCTTATATCTCAGTACGGGTAGATTGTATGGAAATGATTTATATGTCAAAAGAAAGCTAATTTTTATACCGACTAGTTTGTATGTTTATTTTATTTTAATATTATATTGGAATAAAGTAATCTAAGAAAATCATTTTACTGAAATTTTAGGTCAAAAGTATAGTACGCAATGTATCATTACCATATTATTCGCGAGAAACACATTGCTGCATTGCCCAGTAATAATGCATTACAATTTTGTTCAACGAAATATGGAGCTAAAAATGTTTACGGCAAACAAACATTACGATTTTGTTCGGGGAAATTCATGTGATACTGTCTACAGTAATATTACTTTGGAATACTATTCGTCGATATATAGTGTCAACTGATTATTAGTAACATCATATTGCAAATACAACATTTCATCAAATAATACTGTAGGTACTAACTAATTTACTTTATTTAAAATATACAATATTAGAAGTACTTGATAATCATACTGCATGGTTTATTTAAATAATAATTATAAAACTTATGAAATAAAATGCTGATTTTATTGTTTAAAAAATCTTTTATTTCTTAAAAATCAACTATAATTTTTTTTTTACTCTTTATTAATTAAAGTTTTAAAAAAAAAATGCTACTCTCATCGTGACACTCA
Organism: Protodeltote pygarga; assembly: GCA_936450705.2. Classification (NCBI taxonomy): domain Eukaryota; kingdom Metazoa; phylum Arthropoda; class Insecta; order Lepidoptera; family Noctuidae; genus Protodeltote; species Protodeltote pygarga. The sequence goes on along the minus strand of OW388264.2, from coordinate 52,120 downwards.
CGAATACTAACCCTTACAAAAACAAAAATATAAAAATAACTAAACTACCTTACTACTAATTCCTAAACTAACTATACTATATAATTTCTTAGCATCGTTGGAATCAGGAGAAGATACCGACTTGACAGTTTCATCGAAAGAGTTGACGGCGCAGAGCATCGTTCCTTCTAAATTCTATTGTAATATGATAAACATCTTCTATTACGTTACAGTCGTGACATATAGGTGAAGTAATTTAGCGTATCATAAATCCAAACTTGTTCAATGGAATGTGGCCAGAACGGAGTCGCAATGCCATCACCACTTCCGATCGACACATTGCACTAGAAAAAATCCACGGGGCTCGAGGAAGCGTAGGTTGGATGGTCTTGTACCAAATACCTTTTGTAAGAGATCGTTCATCAAAATACTCCGATCAAAATTCTAAACAATTTTCTTTAACTTTATGAAGAACATCAGTGAACCATGAAATATAATTAAATAAACTACCGTCTGACACAGCCTCTTTCGCCAGTCGATCTACCTCCTCGTTCCCCGTGATGCCGATATGTGAAGGTATCCATTGGATGATAACCTTTTAACAAGCTGAATTAAGTTTCCTCATCAACTTAATGACATCATAAGCCAATGGAATGCCCCGAAATATATAAGTACAACGTTTTAAATGCTGAATAGTACTTTTGGAATCTGTAAAGATAACAAAGTTGACCGAATTAATACTCTCAATGTATGACATCGCCTCCAAGATTGCAATCATTTCTGTTGCCATTATTGAAATTTTGGCTTTGACGCGAAATTTAATAAAATCTTGAGTTTGCCAGTCTAAGAAGGCTAATCCATTCTCATGCTGACATTTTGATCCATCTGTAATTTTTTTATAAAAAGCAGAGTACTTCTTGTTCAACATCTTTGTGCACAACGATTGCAATTGATGATGACTGTATTCACGTTTTGCTTTATCAATCTCATCTATATTTGATTTTAAGGAATTCGACAAATCTATATTAGTTACCCAAGTGTCAAGTGAATACATTTCAAGCTTTTTACTACAATATAAAGGACATGACTCTAGAAAGTTATGAGTGCTAACAAGTAATGGTATCTTTCTGTTTCGCCAATAAGCCCCATTACATTGTTCTGACAATTCATTTAAAAGGTCATTTAAAATATATCTATAAGGGATCTAGATTTTTATCCAGAATTTTCCTGCAAGATATCGCCTACAGACTGATAAAAGAGGTAAAGCCAGTTCCACCTTTTTTTTTTTTTTTTTTTTGTGGCCGGGGGGAGTAAATAATGCCTTCCGCATACCGCACGTCCGAGGACATACGGTTATGTGGGGCTCGCACCCACTAAAAACGTCTCCCCCCTGCGTGTTCCTAGCACTGTATCGGACGGGTCCGGGTACCGCAAACGCGCCTTGCAGCCCCGTCCAGTGCCTGCCTGTAGGCCCGCTCAAAAATGCACTCGGGGGGGGGGCAATGTCCCTGGCATCCAGGTCCAGGACATCGCCCCAACACGCTCAAAGGCCTTCGCCCCTACATCGGGCAAGGCGGGCGGCATACCGGAATCAGCCGCCCGCCAGCTCTTGTCAGGGTGGGTGCAAGGCGGCATACTGCCGCCTGCGCCTGCCCCTTCGCGCGCGACGGATCGGATCAGCCCGCGCATCGCGCTCCCTGACCCGCTCCGCCGCTTCCTTCTGCGAGATGACCTCCTCGCAGAAGGACGCGAACGCCTCCCAATACTCCTCGCTGTCGGCTGCAGCTCGCACTATGGCCGACAGCGAGACGCCCTGTTGGCGGATGGCCGCGCTGAGGGCACGCCGTTGCACCTCCCAAGCCGGACACTGCTCGAGAGTGTGCTGGGCTGTGTCCACAGCGAAACCGCAGTGGTGGCAGACAGGGGTCTCCTCCCGCCTCGCCACTCGATGCAGGTATTCCCCAAAACAACCATGCCCGGACAACACCTGCACCAAGCGGAAAGAGAGCCGGCCGTGCCGTCTCCCTAGCCAAGCCTCAAAATGCGGACGGATGGCCTCAATGGTCCAGAGACCGTGATTCGGCACCGCCAGCCGTGCCTTCCACTGACGCAGCACCGCCTCCTGGGCCTCGCTGCGCCAATGCCGCACCACCTCCAGAGGAGGGTCTCTGGCACCATCCGCCCAAGCCAGTTCCACCTCCATGACATGTATTGACGTGCTTTTTATAAAACCTCTAATCACGCGAAAACAGATATTTAGCGCCCTATCAAGTTTTGCTAGCTAGCTTTGTTTAGCTAGCTCCCCTTGAGCTGAAGATCTTGCAGCAGCAGATTGATTCTCTGAAAAATAATTAAACATTTTTGGGTAAAATAGTGATGGAATCTAAAAGGGTTTATGCTACACTGTATGTGTATACGTTTGTATTTGTGTATGATGTGTATTAATAATTTAAAAAACCGGATAATAATTATCAGCACCAGAGTATTTTCTAATAAAAATGAACGCAAACGCTATGGGTCTATATTGATTAGTTTTACAGTTCATAATATATGACCACCTACCGTCTCCATCATCAGTACCATGGTATCATATTATTGCATTGTCAATATACCAAATTTGAATCAAACAGAACTTAAAGAAGTGGTTCTAATACTATAATATAATAGTGGTGGCTTCGGTATCGAAGAATTAACCCAAACAAATATAAATGCATGCAAATAAAACTTAGTAAAAATGCACTAGTTATCGCTAACCGAAATCAAAACAAAGTTTTATCATTAGGCACTTATGCTCTGAATAGTAGGTAGAAGCAGAACCCCTAAACATTACGAGGGCAGGTAGATATTACTTACATGACATGTACCTACCTACGTGTATGACTATGAACAACTCACATAATTATTATAAATATTAATTAAACCCTTATTTCATATATATTTTAAACACATTTATGGGTCACCATGACTCACCTTCAACATTATCCAATAAAAAGTCCTTTTCATATTTGTAATATGATAAGGAATATGGAAACAAAATGCGCTAAGCGCTATTACTCCGCTAATACTCACGATAATAATATTGTGTTATTGCATTGCGTTCCAACATAATTGCAATATTTCAATGTAAAACCCGTTACTTTAAGAAGTTCAGCTATATGATACAGTAAACAACGTTACCTTTTTTATTATAATCTGTTATTTATTGTAAAAAGCATTACCGATACTTATCGAAAAAATCTACTTTGCATTAGCTAGTACATGATTATTAGGGGAAAAATTGTTATTCTAATTTTACTGAATAAAACTGTTATGTTCATTATGGAGCTATGGGAATTTTTGTATTTTCATAAATATCCACTGAAAAATTATAAAAAAAATTTACAATGTGTATTCGATGCTCTAATAACGGAAAATGCAATAAAACGTAAACTGTCGTAATAGCATATTACCATAATATTCGCTGGGGAGGGCGAATTTTGAGATCCAAGATGGCGGACCCGAGTTTTTGGTAAATATCAATATGGCTGTCTTTTTCAAGGTTTTCGGGGGTGGTGATCACGAATATGACATTAATTTTGAGATCCAAGATGGCGGACGCGAGTTTTTGGTAAAAATCAATATGGGTATCGTTTTATAGGTTTTCGAGGGTGGTGATTACGAAAATGACATTTAATTTGAGATCCAAGATGGCGGTTGCGAGGTTTTGGTAAAAATGAATATGGTTATCGTTTTATACGTTTTCGGAGGCGGTGATTACGAATACGACATTGATTTTAAGTTTCGAGATGAAACTTTTTTTTTTTTGGTATGATTTATATCAAAAACTCGCGTCTGCCATCTTGGATCTCAAAATTATTGTCATATTCGTAATCACCGCCCCCGAAAACCTATAAAACGATACCCATATTGATTTTTACTAAAAATTCGCGTCCGCCATCTTGGATTTCAAAATAAATGTCATATTCGTTATCACCGCCCCCGAAAACCTAGAAAACGATACCCATATTGATTTTTACTAAAAATTTGCGTCCGCCATCTTAGATCTCAAAATAAATGTCTTATTCGTTATCACCGCCCCCAAAAACCTAGAAAACGATACCCATATTGATTTTTACTGAAAACTCGCGTCCGCCATCTTGGATCTCAAAATTAATGTCATATTCGTAATCACCGCCCCCGAAAACCTATAAAACGATACCCATATTGATTTTTACTAAAAACTCGCGCCCGCCATCTTGGATCTCAAAATAAGTGTCATATTCGTAATCACCGCCCCCGAAAACCTATAAAACGATACCCATATTGATTTTTACCAAAAACTCGCGTCCGCCATCTTGGATCTCGAAATAAATGTCATAATCGTAACCACCTCCCCTGAAAACCTCAAAAACAATACCCATATTGATGCTTTTCAAAAACTCGCGTCCGCCATCTTGGATCTCTAAATTAATGTCATAAGTATTCATAATCAACACACCCGTTGAAAAATTGAATCAACATTTAAAATTCAAATAAATAAAAAGCGACACCCGCTAATTCCTAGGACCCAACAATTCTATACAATCTACGGTGCGCCCCCCCCTCCGTCCCCCGCTCCACACACCCCGCACGATTGCTCTGTCTAGACGTGTTCGTTGGAATACTGTAGGGAAAGAAAAGACCTCTTTATACTGTGGTAATATTAAGATAAGAAGTTTTAATTGTTTTGAAATTAAGTAATTTAGTTCCTCCTATGTTTATTTTTACATCATTATTATTTACCCATTAATTTACTTCTTTTAACGATTTATTCACTTCAGCCGTATAATTTTTTCCATCTCTATTTTCTATTACAATTTTATTGAGGTAGGTATCATCCGCAAACATCACACAATTTATTGTGTTTGCGTAATAGGCCTACCTACCTACTTGCGGCAGGTCATTAATATAAATGAGAAAAAACAGCGGTCCAAAAATTTTTAGAGCTGTACTTACCTCGTATTCCAGTTTTTTTTTTATTTATCAATAAGTTTGGCGTGGTCAACATAATCAAAGGCTTTGCTAAGATCTAGAAAGAAAGTGGTGGATGGAATTTTATTATTTATATTATTAAGTAAGTACCTACTGGTTTCACTAGGTTAAGGCGCTGTGCACAGTCAAAATAGGCTTAAACAGTTTTTTAGCCTAATGTAGGTATACATTTTAGAGTAGCAAAAAAAAAAAAATTCTTGATCATATTTGTGAGGGAACTCTTGTCTTCAAAAAACGTTTTTGGTAATTTTCACATTTAGCATCGTGGCTTCCCCTACTATTTTGTTCCGCCCCCGCTCAGTAATCTAATCATTTACGTATCTTCGTTTGTTGTTGAAAGCTATATATTTATTTTATGTTTTTCTAAGTTATATTTTTGTTTAGGTACAACAAAAATAATTGTTATTTTCTAGAAAAGATTACCTACTTATCAAAATTGTAAAAAAATTTGTTCAATTTTGGTTGTAGTCATAAGTTGTGTAAATAAACAATTTTATTAGTATAGATTATAAAAATGGGAAACAAAAAAAAATAAGCGGAGGGCAATTATAAAGAGATTCAAACTTTCAAACTTTCGCGAACATTCAACATAATGAAACAACTTTTTAAACGGATAACACTCGCGTATTTATTTTTATAAAACAAGCTTGTCGTTTCTGAAGTAATATCTTTTTGTACGTACACCTTATTTTTACCCGACTACAAAAAAAAGGAGGGTTATGATTTTAGCAGTCTATGTATGTATGTATGTATGTATGTATGTATGTATGTAAGTTTGTTCATCTGTACCCTCGTAGCTCCTAAACTATTTGTTGTAATTCAATAAATAAGGTGTCTATCGATGCGTCTTAATGGTCTGCGGGTTATAGGATATATGAAATTTCGTAAAATCAAATAAGGTGGATTTTAAAAATAAATTAGTCAGCTCGAAAAAAATAAAGTTAAGGTAAATTTATCGTGTTTGATATCAAATGGAAGGTCTTGACACAAAACACCGAGAGTACAGAAGTAAAGCTACGTACATTGGGCGCGCGAGCCACGCACACATAGACATCGTTCACGGACACGAAAACTCAGACTGATTCGGAGTTCTGCACCAAAACTTGGCACGCGCTGCACTATACGCATCGTAATATTTTTTGTGCAAAAATGGAGCACCGAAAAAAAAGTTATTACAATTGTTGTGTGTTGAAATGTTTAAATTCGACTTTAAATAGTCAATTTTCGTTTTTTAAACTACCAGTTGTTTTAGAGACGTTAGTAGGTTTGTAATTTTATGATTAGATACGTGAGTAACACAAAACACGGTAGGTACCTAAGTGTTTATGATTTTTATAGGTGGGTACCTACCTATTTGCCTATAATCTATTTGCATTGTATTGTATTAGGTATCTACAAAATGAAAAGAAGTGTTTATCATAATAGGTACTGTTATCGAGAAAGAGTCGCACATCTTTTTACGTAACTATTTTTTTTTGTGTGGGTCGCTAGGAAATAATGTACCTACTCGTATCTACTATCTACCTAGGTATTTAGTGCAAATTACTCTTACGCTAGTGAACCAATAAACCTTTGCTCAATATGTATACTCGATGATATCAGTTTTACAATATTATATCTACCTACAATCAATCTAAATAATAATATACCTACCTACGCTCGACCCGCTCGCCACGGAAAGATGATGGAGCGGCGAGCGCGGCATCCCTAGCGCGACCGCCGAGAGTAGGCATAAAAAACGCAGTACATACATGAGCTTTACTTCTGTACTCTCGGTGTTTTGTGGTCTTGATGAGCCCATTCAGAATATGTATATATTATCTATATATTCTGGACCACTTCTTAGAATATCAGGCTTCTAACTACCCGTTACGACTATCATAAATATATGTGATTATAACACTGCATACAATGTGAAAACGTGATAACAATAAATATTTACTAATTAAATTAAAGTTTCTAGACATCACTGCCTATTAAATTATGATTATATTTTAAAATAATGTTAATTAAATTGAGATTTCTTTTTCGTAACTAGATGGTGTTGGTTTGCGGTTTTGTGGAAGTAAGTAACATAGAGTTAAAAATACCTCCTAAAAAATCCCGGAATCGTAAACATAACAATTAAATCCCGGGATTTTATTAATATGGACTGGATTTTGACCTATAGTTTTTATTAGAATTAATTTTGTATGTAAAATAAAACTCATTAATTTAACAGTTTTAGTACCGAACTACTTAAGTATTACATTATCTGTTACCGATGTCTAAAAACATAATAAAGTTTTTTTATTAAAATAATTTAGTTCATATGTATTTAAAACGTTAAATTAATATTTTGGAGAATTTATTACATGTTTCAACACATGTTTGCTTATTAAATATAATAAATTATTTAATTAGAAATTTGAAAAACAACTGATACGGAAGGGATTCGAACCCACGATCTCCGACGTACCGTGCCGACGCTCTAACCGCTGAGCCACCGTATCCCATCAAAATCAGTCGAAATTTCAAATCTCTTTCTACGCCTAGGGCGTATATTTTAAAGGTTTGAACCGAAGTTGACAGTTAAAGAAATCTACCTATTTAAGATCTACCACATTCTTAAAAAATTGTAATTTAAATGAATTTTATTGGTTTCTTTACCACTAAAAATCATTGAAAAAAAAATATAGTATAAAAACTAAAACCCGACTACTTAAAATCTAAAAACAAGCTTCTTAGATTTGAAATAAAATTCTGTAGTCGGAGGCCTTAATGTATTATAGGTAGGTAAATAGGTACTAGATAATCTTCCAAGGGTAAATACTTTGTAATTTGGTGGCCTCCGACTACAGAATTTTATTTCAAATCTAAGAAGCTTGTTTTTAGATTTTAAGTAGTCGGGTTTTAGTTTTTATACTATATTTTTTGTTTATAAAAAGCGACATCTTATTCAAGCTTCTGACAGTCAAGGGGAAATGTAATTTGGTCACCACCGTTACATTTACAGTCCAATTGGTTTAGCGATCTTGTACATTGCATTAGTGAACTACTATAGTGATCGTTTGGGAGTTCTAACCCCGCATCAAGCGATACTTTTTTGATAATCTCATTTGAAATAATTGTAAGTAATTAATTATTATTTTACTTTTTTTTTTCTTTTTCTAATTTCTAAAAATGTCGGAGCCGACCTCTGACATAATCTGACTCTGAAATAATCCTTTCCATTTCCATCTATTTCCGTCTGTCTCATATGTTTGCTCAAGTTAGGTTTGCTCAAGTTAGGTTTGCTCGAGGTTAGGTTTGCTCAATTTAGGTTTGCACAAGTAATATTTGCTCAAGTAATGTTTGATGTTAAGATTATCAACAAAAACCGATACTTTTTGTTGATAATCTTATTTGAAATAATCTTTTTCTTTATCTTGCTCACTAAAAAAATATCAAATTAACAAACTATGTACTCGACTAAAACACCAATTATTTAACGAAAAACCTAAATAACTTACTAAAATAGCGACTAACCTAAAAATTAAAAACCAATTTAAGTAGTTGCCCGGGGAAATCGTGTCGAGGATGCTAGCGGCGTTACCCCGTTGTATAGCTAGACTGAAGCGTTGACCGAGGTAACTTCCGGCCTTCCGGACACCAGTGGTATCCACCAGCCAGGTATGTTTGCTCAAGTTAGGTTCTCTCAAGTTAGGTTTGCTAAAGTAATGTTTGCTCAAGTAATGTTTGATGTTAAGATTATCAACAAAAACCGATACTTTTCGTTGATAATCTTATTTGAAATAATTTATTGTTTTTAATTATAACTTAACTTTTTTTTTTTCTATTTTCTATAAATGTCGGAAAGCCGACCTCTGACAAGTTCAAGTTCAAGTTCATTTATTCAATAACAATTTTTACATCGTATTTGAAATTCATTTAGGATATAATATAATTAAAAAATTAAACTAATACAAATATTTTAACACATTCCAATTAGGTGCATAATTAATTAACATTATTGCCGTATAATCAATTTAAATAGTTTACATGTCAAAAATACAATTATTGTCAAACCTTAGTATCTACATATTATACAATTCGTCCTTTGAATAAAAACATTGATTCAACAAGAACAGTTTGAGTCTATTATGAAAATCTCTTGTATAGACCAAAGTCTTAATATTTATTGGCAGTTTATTAAATATTTTTACTGACATAAATCTGGCACTATGTTTAACGACTTCAAGGTGAGGTATATTATTTGTCTGTAAATCCTTTCTCCTTGAGCTCTCCCTATTGTGTCTTTCTTCTGCAGTCTCGTATTCGTGAATATACTTAGACAAGTGAGTAAGCAGGACCAATACGTATAAGCTCGGCACTGTCAGAATGTTTAATTCTTTAAAATGTGGACTACATGATTCTTGTTGTTGAATTCTGACTATGGTTCTAATGGCTCTTTTCTGTGATACAAAAGCTTTTTGAACATTGTAATTATGGCTACCTCCCCAGAAGAGAATACTGTATCTTAATTTAGATTCTACTAGAGCGTAGTAGACCATTTTTAAGTGTTTTAGGCTTACCTCATTTCTGAGACTCCTAAGCACGTAACAAGCCGAGCTAATTGCTTTTTCTAAGTGTGAAAGCTCATCTTTCCAATTCAGTTGGCTGTCTATATGTACGCCTAGAAATTTTACTACTTGAGTCTGGTTCACAATTTCCTTGTTTATAACGCACTTAAGTTTTGAAGATGTTTTAGTAGTAGACCGAAAAAGCATAATATTAGTTTTACTGGCATTAACTTTAAGGCAATTTACTGTAAACCAATTATAAAATATTTCTAATGTGTGGTTTGCTACATCATTCAAATCGTTAATATTATCTGCCGATACAATTGCATTAGTATCGTCTGCAAATACCACCAGCTGAATGGCTCCTGGGGCTGTTTCAGTCACGTGTTGAATAAGGTCATTAATAAATATAATAAAAAAGATTGGACCTAGTATGGAGCCTTGTGGTACACCAGTGTGAACTGATGACAACTTAGATTTACAAGTTTTTTCATACAGGCAACAATTACGATTTTGAGGGTTATCCATATTTAATATAGTTTTAATTTCCACAAACATTTTTCTATTTTTTAAATAAAAAGTGAGAAGCTCCAGAGCTTTACCTCTAACCCCATAGTGCTCAAATTTTTCTAACAGTAATAAATGGTTCACTGTATCAAAGGCAGAACTCAGGTCAAGGAAAAGTCCAGCTACCTTTTGCTTTTCGTTTAGTCTACTTACTACATCGTTCACAAGAGTGTAAATTGCATCTTGTGTCCCAACACTTTTTTGGTACCCAAACTGTCTTCTACTTAGCACTCCGTTTCTATTTAGATGCCTAAGTAATCTGGTTTTGTAAGTAAGTAATTTGATTTTTGGGTCCGTTTTTGATCCTTTTTTATGTATGGGTATTATTTTCGCTATCTTAAACTGATCTGGAAAAATTCCTTCGTCAAAACATTTATTATAAAAGATACTTAACGGCTCTGCAAGGATGTCGATATTATCTTTGAAAACTGATATAGGTATGTCATCATAGCCGCAAGATTTTTTATCTTCCATATTTTTGACTATTTTAAATATTTCCACAGGAGTGGCTGGGTCTAGAACAAGATTATTGGTCACTCTTTTTGCACTTTTACGGAGAATATCCATTGCCACTTTTGTGTGGGTAGGAGTTTTAAACGAGCTAAATTCGAACTGGTCCGCAAAAATACTTACAATTTCTGATGGATTATTTATAATCTTGTCATTCAATTTTAAAGTAAAATCTATTTTGTTTTTGTCTTTCTTATTTCTGTGTTGGTTTATGACTTTCCACACATCTTTTGCAACGTTCTTTGACTTAGTTAATTTGTCTTGTACAGTTAACTTTTTGGCCATATTTATTACTTTTCTGTAAAGTGCAACATATTTTTGTCGATAATATATTACTGTGTCATCTTGTTTATTGCTTTTACTAACACATAGGAATCGTTTCATTTTACTGGAAACCTTTATTCCTTTTGTCACCCAGCGCAACTGTTTGTTTCGCGTCAGGTGAATTTCTAGTTTTCTTTTTCTGAAACTGCCTGAAAATAGGTCTTCAAATTGCTTGATGAAAGCATTTATTCCAATATCGTGCCAACTATTATTTAGAAGTAAATTTCTGAATATAGTTTTGCTTTTGTGGTTGAAAATTCTCTTTGTAATTTGTACCTTAGAGTTATTTTGAGCTTTAATCGCTACATCGCTTTTGAATATTGTATTACATATTAATCCCGCATGCCCATCTGCCAGACCATTGTGATCTACTTCACAATTTTTTATATAGTCATCTGTTAGATTAGTGAGAAAGTTGTCCAAACATGAGCGTATGTCGTTACGAATAAATGTAATCGAGTGAATTAGTGGTCTAAAGTTATAATGAGTCAACAAATTTAAAAACTCATTCCTTTCATCATCATCAGTCAAAAGATTAACATTAAAATCACCACAAATTATACAGTTCTTGTTGAAAAAATGGTCCAGTAGTTTTTCAAGACTCTCAATAAATATTTTAAAATTACTAGTATAAGGAGTACGATAACAGCAACACACATACAGACCTGTCAAAACATCTCTTACACAACATATTTCAAAGCTATCTCTTTTATATAATTTTTGAGCTATTGTCAAATCTTCATACTCCCTGTCCCTTTCTACCAGAATTATAGACCCACCTCTTGATTTGTTTACTCTAACGTTATACGATGCTACTTTATAATTAGAAATATTTAATAGGAAGACAAGTTCGTCGTTAAGAAAATGTTCAGTAATGCAAATGTAATGCATTTTGTTCTGTATGTTGTCTAAGTAGATCTCCAATATATCCTTCTTATTATTTAATCCGCAAATGTTCTGGTGAAATATGTTAAGTTTATTCAACCGTGGATAATTAACCGAGTCATTCGGCTGTGTTATATTTGATTCAATTTGGTTAACGAAAACATTTTACATTTTGTTTCTGGCTTGTACATTTCTTAAAGTAATAAGGAATAGTACCGGGTTTCTCCACTAAACCTTCATCACTTAACGTAAAGTTTTCTTTGCATGCTATGTTTTCAATATAACAATTTTTTTGAAAGGATGTCTTAAGAAAATGTAAATACATAATCATACAGACATAATCTGATTCTGAAATAATCATTTCCATTTCCGTCTATTACCATGTTTTTTTTTTTTTTTCAAGTTAGGTTTGCTCAGGTTAGGTTTGCTCAGGTTAGGTTTGCTCAGGTTAGGTTTGCTCAGGTTAGGTTTTTTTTTTTTTTTTTTTTTTTTTTTTTTTTAATACTCCTACCTCCAACATTATCGGAGCCTGTTCTAACTAATTCTCTTTCATACCAGTTCTCGCTAATATGCTTCTCGTACTTTCATTCTTCATACTGTGTTCTTTCTAGCATTCATCATCTTTCTTTCTTATTATGGGTAGGACTCCCATATTTAACTCTACTCTATGCTATTTATTTCTTATGATGGGTGGGACTCCCATATTTCACTCTCTATGCTATTTATTTCTTATTCTTATACTATCCTTGTTCGGGGATCAGACGACACAGGTTCATTTATTTACATCTTATAGGTTGTTCTTACATTTTAATTACAGTTTTTCTTATTTTCTACAATCTTAATCTCTTAAACTCTAAAAATCTTAAGCTCTATACATTGTAACACTTTCTTATATTATACTTATCAATAACATTTCTTTCTTAATCTATTTATTTTAGTGTACTACTTCTTCCTATTCTATTTAACATATTTGTATTCAGACTACTTACTTAAATGCTTAACAACAAATATTCCACATGATATTGTGTAAGCATTAATTAATTGGCTTTTTTATTTCTTTCAATTACCTTAGAACATATTTCTACGCAGTAGTTCAAAAATAGACTTCTATGTTTACTGGTCATTATTTTTGCAATGTTTTGTAAACTGAGTTCTACTTATATCAAGTTGTCTCTGCAAGTTGTATCTGTGGACTCCATATACAGGACAATCGACCAATACATGCGGCACCGTCTCCTCCTTAGCGGGGTCACAGATGCATGACGGGCTCTCACTACACTTGAAGCGATTCAAGTATCCTAAGAACCCGCCATGTCCAGACAGGATCTGGGTTGTAATCCCGTCAAGTCGGATTTTCCTAACGGTTCTGTACGCCGACACCGCGTCCGGGAAGAACAATTTCGTAACTGCCGCCGTTTCACCGTTCCTGTACCTTTGGTTCCATTCGTCAAGCGAAGCAGATCGAATGCTTCGCTTGACGAATGAGACCGGGCACAGATCGTAATCTGGCGCACGTTTCAGCTTCATGGCGGCTCCCTTTGCCAACTCATCGGCCCTCTCGTTCCCCTGCAGTCCTACGTGGGCCTTCACCCAGGACAAGGTAATAACTTTGCCCTGGAGTGACGCTGTTTTTATATTGTGTCTTGCTTGGACTGCTAGGGGATGGAGACAGCCGTGATTTGTAACGGTTTGGAGAGCCGCCATGGAGTCGCTATAAACTCCGAATGTCGCAGCCCTATGTTTCGCGATTTCCCCGGTTGCCCTTGATATTGCCAGGAGCTCGGCCTGATAAACTGTGCAGTATTGTGGGAGAGCGAGCTTGATGGCCTTGGTCTCAGATGTGTTGTTCCAAATTGATAGTGCTGCACCCACTTTGCCTTCAATTTTGCTGCCATCTGTGAATATGCGAATGTCTGGCTGCTCGGTAGGTTGTTCTTGGTTTATCAGACCGAGCTCAAGGTTTACGCGCTCGGCGGGATGTGGGGCCTCCAGTGCTGATGCCATCTTTTCTATCTCTCTATCCGCGATGATTGACAGGGGTACCCCCCGCTTGGCCTCGTAAAGCGAAGCCGCTTCGCGTATTCGAAGATCAAGTGGGAGTATCCCTGCCAATACTAGTGCTGCGTTCAAGGAGACTGTGCGGTACGCCTTGCACAGTTTTTGTGCTATACCGCGTTGGACAGATTCTAACTGTTTTCTGACCCCCAGTTTTTGCGCCGAAGGAGCCCATGCACTGGCGGCGTACATAATCACTGGTTCCACAGTTGCCACATATATTACCCGTATTACTTCTGGATGTAGCCCCCAGCTTACTTTTGCTGTCCGAGACAACTGTTTATAGATACCTATGGCTTTTTTGCAGACGTTAGCTATGTGTGTGTTGAATGTTAGTTGGTTGTCTATAGTGAGACCCAGGATCTTGATCTCCTTGGACATACCAATGCCTATCCCGCCCATGCTCAAGCGAGGTGTGTCGTACTTCAGCTTCCGCGTGATTACCGTCGCACAAGTTTTGTGCGGTGCGAATTTTAGCTTATTTCGGACACCCCACGCCCGGACATGCTCGAGAGCGGCATTGGCACGTCCCTCGATCTCCTGAGCAGTCTTACCCGCGAAGACCAGCACCACATCATCTGCAAACGCCTGACTGTAGTCGCCCCGCTCTTCCAGGCTTCTAAGAAGTGGGTCTAACAATAAATTCCACAGAATTGGACCTCCAATCGAGCCCTGGACGCAACCTTTATTGGTCTCCCTTCTGTGCTCCTCTCCCGCGTACCTCACCCCGACTGATCTCTCGCTGAGGTAGCTGTCCATCACACGTCTCAGGTTCACGGGACACTTTTCCTCAGCCAACCGGACTCTAATAGCTGGCCACCACGCGCTGTCGAAGGCTCCCTCTATGTCCAGAGATATAACTGTAATGATTTTCTTTTTGTCCAGGTTATCTCGGATGTGTTGCATAAGGTCATAGAGGGAATCTTCGGTGCTCTTCTGGGGCATGAATCCGTATTGGCGCGTACTCATCCTCGGTAGTAGGTGAAACTTGAGGCGTGCGACCAGCATCTTCTCATACACCTTTCCGAGCACCGGCAAGAGGCCTATCGGCCTGTAGGATTTCGGGTTGGTGTAGCTCTCCTTACCCGGCTTTCTCAGTACAACCACCGTCGCTTCCTTCCAGGACTTCGGGAAGAGGTGGTGCGCCAGGCATTTATTGAGAAGCGCGAGGAACAGCACGGGGTCGCTGCCAATGGCATGAGCACAGATGTCGGACGTGAGTCCGTCAGCTCCCGGCGCCTTCTTCGGGTTGAATGACTTCAACGCGATCTTCAGCTCGTTCAGTGTAAGCGGTGGGTCATGCCGTTCAAGATGACTCTCGCAGTTTACCCTGTCGGCTTCTTCTCGCGTTCTTCGGTGTTCCTCCCCATCGTTCTCTCCGCCGTCTTTCGGGGGTAGAACGTTTCGGCTAAGAGCCTAACCGAACTCTTGGCGTCCAGAGGCGTACCATTTAGCTCAAGTAATTGGTCCTCTTCTCTTTTAGAGCTTCTCCCTATTACCCTGTATATCCCTTCCCAAAGGCCCTCTCTGTCCTGCTTACAGCAGAACTCCTTCCAACTTTTGGTCTGGGCTGCTTTTGCTTGTGTCTCATACTTTTCTTTCTGTTTCAGGTACAGGATAACCACCATCTCTCTCCGGGCCGGCGCTGCGTTCCTGATCCTGCGCTTCCTGGTGGCGACTTCCCTCTTCAGCTCTGCGAGTTCCTCGGACCACCACGGCAAGGTGAGTAGTGTGCTTTGTTTTTTGTTTGGTATTGTTTGTGTACAAGTTTGTGTGATGAGTTGTGTGTACCGATCTATTGCCCCCTCCAAGTCTTCTTTGGTGTGTACGTCATTTATTGCCGAGATGTTAAAGTTATTTTCTTGGGTCAATTGGGTCAGTTTCTTACGAAACTGATCCCAATTGGCCTTTTTTGTGTTGTACACCCGTGTGGTCCTATTTATATGGATGCCTTTGGATTTTTGGAGCAATAGCCGGTATGTGATGCCGTTGTGGTCCGAGCACGTGAGCCCTTCATCAACGCGCCAGTCCTCCACCAGGTCCAGCAGGTCAGTTGAACAGGCCGTGACATCCACGTGACTCCTGTACCTTACTCCACCACGGATATAATCGAAAGTTGGGGTGTTGCCCGTGTTGAGTACATGCAGACCCAGCTCCCCAAGAGTTCCACTCATGTCC
This sequence comes from Protodeltote pygarga, assembly GCA_936450705.2. Taxonomy (NCBI): domain Eukaryota; kingdom Metazoa; phylum Arthropoda; class Insecta; order Lepidoptera; family Noctuidae; genus Protodeltote; species Protodeltote pygarga. The sequence continues at coordinate 36,071 of OW388264.2, read as the reverse complement.
GTGCCTCTTTCATCCTCTTCTAAACTACTCCACCAGGCGCTCTTTGCGTTGGCGTCACCCCCCAGTAATAGCCCTTTAGGTCCCGTCTTGCTCTCGACCTTTTTGATGTGCTCCAGGTATGGCCCTATGGGCTTAGTCGGCTCGAAGTAATAGGACACCAGCGTGATCGTCCAGGCCCTGGTTCGGACTCCCACCACGACAATATTGTCTGTGGTGAGTTGCGGGTGCTGAATTATATCCAGTTCCGGATCAAAGACGGCTATTGCCGCTTTGGTCGTCCCTCCTCCTATCCCAGAGTTCTGGAAGACCCTTACGCCCTGGTAACTCCTCATTCTTGTCGCTCCACCCACATAGGGCTCCTGGAGAAGGGCTATGGCCGTTTTTCGCTTCGCGGCTTCTATTAGGAGTTCTTGCGTTGCGAGCTGGTTCTTCTGGAGATTGGCCTGTATTATTTTATACTGAGAGGTATCCGCTGGGGTGCCCTTAGCAGTAGGCAACTGCCTCTCTCGCCAGCGCATCCCACCTTCTTCTTACGCTGCAGTCACTGCTAAAGGCGTTGTGACTTTTTTGGTCAATTTTGGCCCTCTCGCAATTTTTGCACGCTGGTGGCAGTCTGGCGTGGAAATCCTCGCAGTCTTTTTTCAGATGGAGGCCTCCGCAGTGGCTGCAGATATCTTCTGTCTCCTTGCAGTACCTCCTGCTATGGCCGTATGCGAGGCACCTTGAGCACTGCACCAGCGGGGATTGGTCGGCCACTTGAATTCTCTGGAGGTCAATTTGGACTACCCCTATGTCAATTGCTCTGCTCCAGATAGTCGGGGATACGCTAAGAACGATGTGACAGGTGTGGGGGTTTCGGGCGGTCTTTTTGAACTTAACCAGGACTCTGTCCTCCTCATCGTTGAGGTTGTGAAAAACACTCCGGTTCTGGTTCCTCAGTCCTTTTATTACATCTTCGTCACTATGTATCTTCAGGACATCTTTCAGAACCAGAAGCGGGTCCTTGTTCTTCACCTCCTCAACGACGAGGTGGCCTCCTACCGATTCAAGCTTCTCCTTGAGCTTCGCCCGGTCCTCTCTTGTGCTGCAACCCATCACTATCTTTCTGTCTCGGGCCTTTCTGACGCGCTCCACCCGGATCCAGCCTTCCTTGGCGTCGACTGCATCGCGCACTCTGTTCAGCACCTCTTCCCCAGTCTCTGCCTCATCTGTTGAGGTGACTATTACCGAGTGGAGCGGTTCTTGTACCCGTTGCCGCTGGACATTTCTTGTCGCCATTTGAGCGAACGTCGGGCTATGTCCCGGGACATATTTAGGGGCCTGCTTCAGCTGATCCGCCAGGGCCTCGGACTGCTGTTTGCATTCCTCCAGGACCCGCTTGTGGTCCTGAAGGTTCGCAACCAGCAGCTTCATTAGCTCTGTCGATTCAGCCGCAGCAGGCTCTGGTTGTTGTGCGTGGGCATTCCCGCATTCGTCCTTGTGTTGTTGGTCCACTTCCTTTTCCTTTCCCTTCTCAGCCTCCTTTACTAGCAGAAAAAGGCGATCGAGCGATTGCAACACTCCCGTTTTTATCTCTGCTTTTATATTTCTTGAGTTTTTTAGGTGCAGTTTTGCAACGCTCAGGCAATGTTTAGCTTCCGCCGTTCTGTTTGGGAATTTGGTCGGGGGTTTCGGGCTTTGATCGTCCGTCGAGGTCCTTCTCACGGCTCCTGTTGTCGTTTTGGTTACGGTGACAGGTGCCGGTTTGGCTCTAGATGGTCCTGCCACTGATGTCGAACTCGATTTTGTCGGAGTACGCGGGGGTGTAGTCGCTCTGCCCGCTTCCCATTCCCCTATGCTCTTTCTCACGCTGGGTATTGGCGTTGGAGGTTTCCTTGGGGACTTTTCGGAGTCCTTTTCCTGAGATTTTGCTGGCGTCCTTATCCCAAGATACATGTCGTTGGAGGTATGCGTCAAAATATAAAAAGTTATGTAGATGTATAATACGTCTTGAGCGGCACAATAACCTCAACCACTTTATTTCTTTTCAGATCCTGCTTGTTGGTGATGGTGTCCTCGGGCGAGACGACACAGGATCGAGCAGGTAAGTGTAGTGTTGTAGTTTGTGTGTATTGTGGTGACTGTTTGGTTGGTGTGTGTATGATTGGTGTATATTTGTGTGATTGTTTGTGTGTGTGGTTGGTGAGAGTTGTGTGTTGTAAGTGTGTGTGGTTGGTATGTGTGAGCCGCTAACGTCTGCTTAGACTATGGCCGCGCTCAAAAAAGCTACGGGCCGTCAATATAATTATCTCGTAAAAGAAAGAAATAAAAATAGAAGATAGAAAAAATTTTAAAGAGATAGAGTTTGACTCTACCTTGGTCTTATGCACAAAAACAGTCAATAGTACTTTAGAGGACCTTAAAAGTAGGATCCTGAATCAAAAAAATTTCTTCTAGGTCCACTAGAAGCGTTATAGACACAAAAAATATTTGTGGCTCTATGTAGAGCCGATCTGGCAGCTCCACGAGGAGGCTCTCCCCAAGACCTCTTCGGCAACCCCAAACACGGCTAATCTAGCCCAAGCGGTTCCCGAGATAACCGGCTTCAAAGATCTTGGTTTTCGTAAACAAGATGGCCGCCAAGATGGTTAACGGGTAATATCTCAGGAACCACTGGTCCGATTTTTGCCGCGTTTCCTTTGCCGCGAAGGGCCCGGTGAGGTCCAACCCGCGAGGCCGCTTTCAGCCTGACGATTTTCAGAATCCTGAAAATTCCTGAAAACAGGTTTCAGGTGTGGAGCCGATCAAGCCACTATCCCCAGCGGAAACCCGGTCGCGATACGACCCCTGGTTCAGCAGATACAGGCGTCCAAACCTCGACTTTGACAGTTGAGAACTGTCAAAATCGAAATTCAACTGGCCGTAAAAGCCGCCCCAGTCGTCGCAGAACGCTCGGGTTTCCGCCTTTACAATTGGCCCGAGCTTCTCCACCACTGAAAAAGTTTTCAGGGTCCTGAAAATCAATGAGCTGAAAACGCCTGAAAGCCAGTGCGCGGGTTTCTGCAGGTCCTCCAGGGGACAATGTCAAAAACCGGAGTTTTCCGGAGCAAATAGGCGCAGAGTTATATGCGGTTGAAGTCCGACTTTGACAGTTTGCAGCTGTCAAATCCAAACTTCAAAGGCCCACAACTCGGCTTCCAGGCGTCGTAGGAACTTCGGGTTTGGAACCCACAGGCTGGCTTTACAAACTACACTATTAAAAAGTGGTTTCAGGCTGGAAAAATTTTCAGGCCTGAAAATTCCTGAAAACTAAAATTTGGAAACAAAACCAAATGCCAAAGCCTGTGTTCAAAACCCGAAGCTTCTAGTATGGACGGTTCCGAAGATATAAGTCTTTGAAATTCAAAACCACCAAAACCAAAATGGCTGAAAATCACAAAATAGCCAAATTACAAGATTTCAGGCCCGAGTTTGGGCTTGATTTGGTCGAGAACTATATGTTAGACGTGATTCTAAAGGAATATTTCATTAATTCCTATTTATTTTGGAATAATTAAGAAAAATCACTAAAAATTTTATATCTTCGCAACCATACGACCTAAAAATCTAGAAAAAACACCAAAATTCTTGATAAATAATGCGTTATCAGATACAATAAAAATACTTTTGAAAAAGGAAAATTTGTAAAGGAAAATTTTTGGAAAACTAAATTTTTTATAAAAACTATTACAACTAGAAAACTACTCTTTCTAAAAATCTAAGATCTTCGTAGGCTGTAGTCTGCTGAAGCGCGCCAAGGATAGCAGTTGAAGATTTTTAAATTTTTGTTTGGTTCCAAAGTTATTAAATGTCAAAGTTTGAAGATAAAAACTGTAATAAAAAAATTTTCTTAACTGCTAAAATTCTGGTGATTGGTGTTTAAGGTCTGTTGATGTGATGCCTTCCTCTCTGCAAAATTTCAGCTTCCTGGCTCGAACGGTATGGTTTTTCAGGTGCACGGGGTCGTCGGTTTTTTCAGAATTACTCTGAAACGCACGCAGTTTCGGAATCCCAAGTGGTGCTGGAGTGTGGTCCGCTGTGAGTTTCACCCGGCCGCCCAGAAACTAACTGGGGGCCAAGGTCGAGTAAGCCGCAAAACTGTTAAAACTATAAAAGCACGTGCACTTAACCTCAAAATGTAGAGGTTTTTTCACAATTTTCAGCACTGCGCACTTAATGGTGTTTGCACTCAATAAAAGGGACAAAGGGCTCGATTTTGCCTATCTGCTGATACCACTCGCGTCGAAATTGGTCTAGAAAAACCCACAACTTTGAATTTAAAAAGGCGGAGTACGGGTAAATTGCTGCCGTTCGCGGTGAGAGGTGGATAGCAACTGCTCAGGTTAGGTTTGCTCAGGTTAGGTTTGCTCAGGTTAGGTTTGCTCAGGTTAGGTTTGCTCAGGTTAGGTTTGCTCAGGTTAGGTTTGCTCAGGTTAGGTTTGCTCAGGTTAGGTTTGCTCAGGTTAGGTTTGCTCAGGTTAGGTTTGCTCAGGTTAGGTTTGCTCAGGTTAGGTTTGCTCAGGTTAGGTTTGCTCAGGTTAGGTTTGCTCAGGTTAGGTTTGCTCAGGTTAGGTTTGCTCAGGTTAGGTTTGCTCAGGTTAGGTTTGCTCAGGTTAGGTTAGGTTAGGTTAGGTTTTTTTCTTTCTTTTGCTGCTGGAAGGAGTGGGAAATCCCTGACGGACACCCAAGCTACCTCACGTATGAGACAGCTTGGGTAGTGTCGGACTTGCACCGACTAAAACCCACTCCTGCCAAAGGGTTACGCACACCACTCCCTACCATGAGCAGGGTTGTTATTATTACATTAGGTCTTACTTATTTCTATTTTTACTTTATAAAATTAATGATATGAACTTTGTTTACTTACATAGTGTTAGCCAAATTATTATTTAAATTTTTAGTTGCTCTTATACTAATAGGTAGCCTGTAATTATTTAATTGCTGTTTGTTAATACATGTTTTTTTTTTTTTTTTTTTTTTTTTCCGGCTTCCTTTACAAATCTTTCCTACTGTCAAGGGTCTTATAATCAAAATTACAATTGCTTGACGGCCAACCTTATACTAAATACATTCCAACAGATTTATTTTTCGATACACGTACTAACTAACATATACTGACAAAGTTTACCTAAATTATGCGAGTTTACTTGTTTCTTCCTATTACTACATTTACTACTTTTTTGCAATATTCTAAAAATATGTTTCTATTTTTATTACAGGCCATAATAGAATTAATAGTGTGTCTGCTTATTACCTCTCCCATCAGCTGTTCCGTGTCATATCGTTTTCTAATAAATACTGGACAGTCTATCAGAACGTGCAGAGCGGTCTCCTCAACCCCGGGGTCGCATGTGCACGATGGGTTCTCCTTACATTTGAATCTTGTCAGATATTCGGAGAACCCACCGTGCCCTGTCAATATCTGTGCTGTTATGTTATCAAACTTAATTTTTCTTATGATATTATATGCTTCAATCGCATCCGGGAAGAACACTTTAGTTGTCGCGGCAGTATCTCCAGACTTGTACCTCCGATTCCACACACCCATAGACTCCTTCCGGATTTGTCTCTTGGCGAACGAGACCGGACACCTATCATAGTCGGGAGCCGTCTTTAGACGGAGGGCAGCTAGTTTTGCCAAGTGGTCTGCGCGCTCGTTACCCGCAAGCCCTGCGTGAGCCTTTATCCAGAACAAGGACACAGCTTTGCGCTGGGTAAAGGCCGTTCGCAGGTTGCTGCGGGCTTCTACCGCAAGGGGGTGCTGGGAGCCATTATTAGTTAGCGTCTCCAGTGCAGACCTGGAGTCACTATAGATGGCAAAGCTTTGTTGGGCACTTTTGAGAATGTCCCCCGTGGCCCTACATATGGCCAGGAGTTCTGCTTGATAGACAGAGCCGTATGATGGCAGTTTTAATTTGACGGCTTTAGTCTCGGCTTCGCCCTCCCAATAGGAGAGTGCAGCTCCGACTTTACCGTCAATTTTGCTGCCATCGGTGTAAATTTTTACGGCAAAGTTACTGTTGGCATTTAGCTCTGCCTGGTCTATCAAGCTTATGAACTCCAGGTTCATATGTGTTGCCGGGTGCCCATTCTCTCTGTACCCGGCCCTTCGCTCTATCTCCCTGTCCGCCATTTCGGGTCGGGGTACTCCCCTCTTATACTCATAAAGGGCGGCAGCCTCTTTTATTCTAAGATCGAGTGGGAGTATCCCGGCCAGAAGCAAGGCCGCGTCCAGGGAGACGGTGCGATAGGCTTTACATAGCTTTTGTGCAAATCCCCGCTGGATTGCATTTAGTTGCTTTTGGACCCCCAGCTTTCCCACAGCCGGTGCCCAGGCGCTTGCCGCGTACATAATCACCGGCTCAACGACCGCGTGATAAATAACCCTTATAACATCTGCATGGAGGCCCCAACTAACCCTTGCTGCCCTCGACAACTGCTTATATATATTAACAGTTTTTTTACATACATTAAATATGTGGCTGTTAAATGTTAAGCAATTGTCGACGGTCAGACCAAGGATCTTAATCTCCTTTGACATACCAATGCCGACCCCACCCATGGTCAGGAGCGGTGTGTCATACTTAAGCTTATTAGTAATCAGCATGGCCAGGGTTTTGTGCGGCGCAAACTTCAGCTTATTTTTAACACCCCACTCCTGCACATTGGCAAGAGCGGCATTGGCCTGTCTCTGGACCTCCATCGCAGTGTCCCCGTCTATCACGAGGACTATGTCATCGGCAAACGCCTGACAATAGTCACCCCTGTCCATCAGTCCCTTGAGTAGTGGGTCGAGGAGCAGATTCCATAGAATGGGGCCTCCTATGGAGCCTTGAACACACCCCTTATTCGTTCTTATGGAGTGTGTCTCCCCACCATATCTAACCTCCACGCACCTGTCCTGGAGGTAGCTACTCATTACCTTTCTAATATTGCCGGGACAACCCTCCTCCGCAAGTCTGACCTTAATGGCTGGCCACCAGGCGCTGTCGAAGGCTCCCTCTATATCCAGTGAAATCATGGTTATCAACTTTTTAAGTTTTAGTTTACCTCTTATGTGTTTCACTAGGTCATAGAGGGAGTCTTCGGTGCTTCTCTGGGGCATAAAGCCGTATTGGCAGGCACTCATCGTAGGGAGAAGGTGCCATTTCAACCTCCCCACAATCATTTTTTCAAAAATTTTGCCAAGGACTGGGAGAAGACCTATTGGCCTGTAGGACTTAGGCTGGTAGTAGTCTTCTTTGCCGGGCTTTCTAAGGACAACTACTGTTGCTTGTTTCCAGGGCTTCGGGAAGTGGCCTAGCTGCAGGCATTTATTAAGAATGGCCAAGAAAGTTTCTGGGTCCTGTGAAATCACCTGTGCACAGATGTCTGCCGTAAATCCGTCGGCACCAGGGGCTTTTTTGGGGTTAAAGCTTTCCACCGCCGTCTTCAGCTCTTGGTCAGTGAACGGGGGATCACGATTATCATCGTATCCGTTTTCCCGATCGGCCAATTGACGGATCGCGTGGTGGTCGGCATTTTCCCCACTCTCCCGATCCTCCGGGTAAAAAGTTTCGGCAAGGAGCCTTACTGATTCTTTTGGACCCAGAAACTCTCCATTCTTCTTCAGGGGAAGATCTTCCTGCCTTTTCGCGGTTCTACCTATCACCCTGTATATTCCTTCCCAAGGTCCCTCCTTATCCTGCCTCTCGCAGAACTCCTTCCAGCTCCGAGTCTGTGCCTCCCTAGTCCTGGTCTCATATTCGAGCTTTTTTTGCAGGTACTTGTCTACCACCGCGGCTTTCCTGGAGGGGGCGGCGCACCGTATTCTTCTTTTCCTGGTGGCGACTTCTTTCTTCAGGAGTGCCAGTTCCTCGGACCACCATGGTAAGGTGAGTTTTTGTGTGTTCTTTGTGGGAGGTATGTGTTCTGTGCATGTTTTGTGTATAATGTGTGTGTATTCATGTATTGTGTTTTCTAGTTGTTGCGTGTTAGTGATTGTGTCAACATTATTTGGGCAGATTTTACCATTCACCATTAATTGAGCCAGTTTCTCACGAAATTGACTCCAATTTGCCTTTTTTGTGTAAAACTGCCTAGTTGTGCGTTGTGTGACTGTACTCTCACCCCTTCTCAATTTCACGTTGAAAAAGATGGTGTTGTGGTCCGAACTGGTGGCCCCTTGGTCAATTCTCCATTTATGCACCAGGTCGAAGACTTCCGCGGTACACGCTGTAACATCGACGTGACTGGTATACGTCCTTCCCCCTCTTACCGTCTCAAATGTTGGGGTATTTCCGACATTAAGTACCTGCAAGCTCTTTTGGTCCAAGAAGCTTGCAAATTCTTCCCCCCTCGAGTTTGAGCTTGTACTCCCCCACCATATGCTTTGGGCGTTGGAGTCCCCCCCAATCAATAAGTTCGCGTGTTCTGCCTTTCTTAGATGCTCCAGGTATGGTTCAATGGGCCGGTCCGGCTCAAAATAGTAGGAAACCAGCATCATTTCCCAGACACTTGATCGGAGCCTCACAACCACGATGTTGTCGGTCGTGAGTTCTGGGCACTGTATGACTTCCAAGTCATTATCAAAGATGGCAATAGCCGCCTTTACAGTGCCTTCCCCATGAACAGTATTCTGGAAGATTCTCACTCCCCTATACTGTTTCATGCATCTAATCCTACCTACGTAGGGTTCCTGGAGCAGAGCTACGGCTACCCTCTTGTTGCAGGCCACCTGCATCAATTCGTTTGTGGCGAGCTGCTTTCGTTGCAGGTTGGCCTGCACAAAAGTATATAATTTGTCGCTAATGGGAGGAGGCTCAACTACCAAATTTACCGCAGCGGAGCCCTTAGCAGTACGCGACGGTGGAACGCGCTATCGCGTCCCACCGCCTCCGCACTGGACACTCGGTGCTGAAGGCGTTGTGGTCGGTGCGGTCGTGTTTAGTAGTGCAGCAATTACTGCATTTTGGAGGCTCTCCATTTTGCCGGCTCTGGCAGTCCACCCGGAGATGCTTGCCGCCGCAATGCGAGCATATATCCTCCCCCTCGGTGCACAGCTTTCGACCATGGCCGAAGCGGAGACATCTGGTGCACTGTAACAATGGGGTCTGGTCGAGTACTCGTACCCTCTGCAGATCCACATGTGCACGGCCCGCCTCGGTCAGTCGCTGCCACACCAGAGGGGAGACTTGCATCACCACATGGTTTTCATGGGGGTTCCTCGCTCGCCTGCGGTATTTTACGGCGACTCTTATATCCGTTTGCTGTAGGCCGTCCAGGAGGTGGGAATTTTGATGACGGATCGCCTTTACGATGTCGTCGTCCGTGTTGTAAGACAAAACGTCCGGCAACATCACTAAAGGATCCTTATTCACTGCCTCCTCGATTTTAAATCCGTTGGAAGAGCCTCTTAACCTACTTTTCACTGCTTCTAGTTCAGTTTTATTCTGACAACCAACAACTACCTTTTGGTCCTTCGCCTTTCGAACCTTGTCTATGCGGATTTTGGTCTCCTTTGCGTCCACTGCGGCCCTAATTTTTTCGACCAAAGTGTTGCTAGTATCCTCTCCATTCTCAGAACTTATTATTAACGAATGCATAGGCCGGGGTACGGTGGGTGATATTCCAGCCGCAACCCGTGCATATGTTATATCTTCTAAGCGGCCAGCTGGGGGAGACGTGGAAATAGGGAGCATTCTTTCTTCCAGTTTTTTAAGTTGTTCTGAGAGTGTGCGTGTATAGAGCGCACACTCCGCGATCTCTTTCCTAGTGTTCCCCATCTCGCCCAACAGACCCTCTATTGCAGTCGGACTTTCGCTCAGGCAGGGCAGCGCGGTTTCCTCGCGCTGCTTCGTCCGTGCGACGGTCTCATTGAGATTTACGGGACTGCTAATAACGAGGGTTGCTAAGGCGCTCACTACTTGGAGCATGTCCCTCAGGCTTTTCTCTATGGTCTCCTTTATCTCCCTTTTTAGGTTGCCAGACTTCTTCATTGACTCGCGCGCTTCATTATGACTCGTCTGCGCCCAAGCGGTAAGCTTTTCTACCTGCTTCGCTGGGCTCCCTTCGACGAGTGGAAGCTGCGGTTGCGTAGGTGTTAAGGCTTTGCTTTTAGAAGTCTGGTTTTTAATCTGCTTTCCGGCTCCGTCTTTTGTGCCCACCTTCCCTCTTGCAGTAGGGGCGCTGGTCTTGGTAGTGGGGGGGGAGTACTGCAGTACGGTATACGCGGGTTTCTTATTTATGGTTTCTTCTTCGCCGCCCGCAGGGAAAGCGGCACCCGCTTGGATGTTTTCCGCAGCGCCGCCGGTCCCGTCGGTAGGCGAAGAAGAAAGGTCCAGCCTCATTGGTTTAAGTGGCTCTTTGTCAGGGGCACCGCGATTCAGAGTAAGAGGGTTAGTGGGTTGTAGGGGCTTTTTCTCCCTAACGAAGGTGCTAGGTCCGTCTTGGGTCCCCGCCATTGGTTTGGTATCTTTGGGTGTGTGGTACAGAGATGACATTTTATAGTTAAATGAGTAGTCAAAAATTTAAATTTAAGTATATGATTAAAGCAAAAACTAGAATTACGGTTCTTTAGTGAGGGAAGAGACGCGCTTGGCACCTCTGTGTCTTAAAGTATAACTAGAAACAGCCGTTGGGTCCTAAATATTATATTGGAAGTGGTGTGCGTAACTTAAAGTTGCTAAATCAATAATATTTTATGTGTGGGACCAACAGTATGTTAATTTAATTGTTGTTTTATTTTCAAAAGCCACTAGTTTACCGTTTTGGCACCCAAAAGAGGTTGTCACACACACAAATCTAAGTACAAAGCTGTGTCAATAGACAGAATAATAATTGATAAAATTAAGGTCGAATAAAAACGCTTCGTAGCAGTGTCAATAGACAACGAATAAAATTAAATCAGAATATAGATAAAATTAAGTACAATAAAACGCTTCAAAGCGGTGTCAATATAATACAATACAAGGGATGAATAATTAATAGTTATTAAGTAAATGCAAAGCTAAATTTTTCAAAAGGAATATCAGTGATTGTGTCCTCCCGAAACGTCTCCCTCAAAGTTGCCACAATTATCAATAATAATAATAGACCCCAGACGGTGAAAGGGGGTTAAGTAGGGTTAGTCCGGTAACTCAGAAGACGTTTCTGAAAGCCGCAGTACAATCGATTATCGTCTATGTCTTAATTTACAAAATTTGTGATGTAAAAAGTTTTTGTCCGGTTTTGGTGGATCCTGATTTTTTATATAAGTCCCGTATCTTAAGAAAATTAGGGGGTACAATTCTAAATTTTTATACACGCACTAACAAGAGGTGTAGCTTGTATTATCAGAGATTACAGGTCCAACAACCCCAAGGTCTCTGAGATAACATTCACGAAAGTTAAGGTGTAAGTTTGTTGGAGCGGCCAAAAGGCTCGTGTGCCTAAACAATTCAACTAAAATTTTTTCAAAAGATTCCAGTATATTCCGCTATACCCAATGAGTAATTTTATAAATAAAGGAACGATTTCAGCTATGTATAATTAAATGAATAATAATAATAAAAATTTAAATTTAAATTAGTTAACAATGAAAAATTTCTAGAAGGCGTTGCCGATAGCCGCAATACAGTCAGTTATCGTCTTAAGCCTTAGTTTCCAAAAATGAGATGTAAATTTTTTTGTCCGGTTTTGGTAGGTCCTTGTTCTGTATGTATGTCCGTATCTTCGGAAAACTAGGGAGTACAGTTCTACTATTCCATACACGTATTGACAAGTGGTACAGCTTGTATTAACAGAGATCACAGGTCCAACAACCCCAAGGTCTCTGAGATAAAATTCCCGAAAGTCAAGGTGTGGGTTCGTTGGGGCGGCCAAAAGGCTCCTGTGTTTAAACTATTCAACGAAAAATTTTGAAAAAATTTGAGTATATACCTTATCTGATAAGTTATTGTATGAATTTAAAATTCGAACAGATTCTTCACAATTTCTATATAATATTTTTGTTTTTATTAAACACATAAAGTTAAGATACGGTTGATGTCATGGGCCTTAATAGACTACCCGTGTACAATATTTTAAATATTTACTTTTAGTAAAAGTATATCAATAGACTTTCCAATAGAATAAGATATCATGTAAATATAAACTCGCGAAAATATAGTGTATATATAAAGTCTTGGTTAGGTTAGGTTAGGTTAGGTTAGGTTAGGTTAGGTTAGGTTAGGTTAGGTTAGGTTAGGTTAGGTTAGGTTAGGTTAGGTTAGGTTAGGTTAGGTTAGGTTAGGTTAGGTTAGGTTAGGTTAGGTTAGGTTTTTTTTTTTTTTTTTTTTTTTTTTTTTTTTTTTTTTATGGGAACCTAGTAGGCCTACCCGTCTACCCGCTCTCTGAGGGGTAGCCCGCGAAAATCTATCTAGTCCCTATCAAAGTTTTCCCCCTGACAGCAGTCAGAGTCCTTGTGCATCTTTCATACTTTCTATCTTTGTCATACTGTTCTATCTTTCATACAATCCTCATTTATTGCTTCGACGGGAAGGTTTATTTATTTATTTATTTTTACAAAAATTTCTTAAAATAATACAGCATTCCTTAAGGTATAGGATACAATTTTAACACTAATTTACTTAATTTCTACACTATATTATTTGTCGTTTTCAAACATGTTACGACAAAGGAGGGTTTTATTAATGTACAGTTTTTCTTAAATTTAATACAAAGCTTTCAATATTTACAGGTTGCTTTAGTTCTTACTCTATTACATTCAACATAGCTCTTAACATCTTTCTTCCAGATTTTAATTTTTATATCTATTTATTCTATAACATTATTCTTGCATTTAATTACGAGTATACTTGACATTTCCTATTGCCATTTAGCCAACCGATCACGTGTCCGTTTGCTGAACAAGTATATACTCAGTATATATTGATAGCAACAATTTTAAATCCTTAAGTTTTATTCCTACCGATAACTTGATTTGCTGTCTCCACGCAATAATCCAAGAATACTTTCCTATCGTCCTCGTTCATTAAAATCTGTGGAACGTTTGCGACGTTAAGGCATATCTCCATCTTCTGTTGCAAATCGTAGCGTTTTCTTGCGTGCACGGGGCATTCAAAAAGGATGTGTGTTATGCCTTCTGACTTATTTGGGTCGCATATGCACGATGGACTCCCCTTGCACTTGAACCTATGCAAGTACTCGGAGAATCCACCGTGCCCCGTCATTATCTGAGTGAGCACTCCTTCCATCTTTATCCTTTTGGCTGTTTTGTGGGCGGCAGTCACATCTGGGAAAAACATTTTCGTTATGGCCCCAGTATCAGCCGACTTGTATCTCCGGTTCCATTTGTCAAGCGTGTCCGTACGGATCTGTCGCTTGACAAATGAGACCGGGCATGCGTCGTAGTCCGGCTTCCTTTTAATTTTTGATGCGGCTTCTTTGGCCAGTGTGTCAGCTCGTTCATTACCGGCGAGCCCCGCATGCGCCTTTATCCAAAAAAGTGCCACCTCTTTATTCCGCGCTTTGCACTCTTTGAGATTTTTACGGATCTCGACAGCTAGGGGATGCACAGTGCCTCGATTTCCGATCGCCTGTAATGACGATCTCGAGTCACTGTAGATCCCGAAACTGTTCGCAGAGCTCTTCAGCGCTATGCGGGTGGCCTCTCGAATGGCGAGCATCTCCGCCTGGTAAACAGTGCAGTATGACGACAGCTTCAATTTCCGGGTTCCGGTTTCCACGACGTCATCCCATATGGACAGCGCCGCACCTACTCCCCCGTCGATTTTGCTGCCGTCAGTGAATATCCTCACTGTCTGCCTGTTACTCTCGGTAACTTGCTCGTCATTCTCGAGATTTCGGAACTGCAGCTCCGGCTGGTCCACTGGGTGTGGTGCGCAGTTGTAGGCTGTCATTCGTTCCACCTCCCTGTCGGCCAGTACCGCCGGTCGCGACACCCCCTTTCTGGCCTCATACAGGGCGGCTGCCTCCTGTATTCTGAGGTCTAGAGGGAGTATCCCGGTCAGCGCTAGGGCCGAGTTCAGGGAAACGGTCCTGTATGCTTTACAGAGCCTTTGCGCAAATCCTCTCTGTACGACATTTAGCTGCCTCTGCACACCCAGTTTATCAGCTGCAGGGGCCCATACACTGGCCGCATACATCACCACCGGCTCTACGCAGGCAGTATAAATCACCCTTATGATCTCCGGGTGGAGACCCCAGCTAGTCCTGGCCGCTCGCGACAGCTGCTTATAGATGTTCAGTGCCTTTTTGCAAGTATTTGCAACGTGGCTGTTGAACGTCAACTTGTCATCTATCACGAGCCCCAGGACCTTGATCTCTCTGGACATGCAAATGCCGATCCCGCCCATGCTTAGACGCGGAGTGTCATATTTTAGCTTTTTTGTAAGCAACATCGCGTTTGTTTTTTGCGGAGCAAATTTTAACTTATTCCGGACACCCCACGCCCGAACATGCTCGAGTGCAGCATTTGCCCGTCCCTGGATCCCGGCTGCGGTATCTCCGTCGAAAATAAGGACGACATCGTCAGCGAAGGCTTGGCAGTAGTCTCCCCTGTCCTCCAATTCCTTCAGCAGGGGGTCGAGGAGGAGGTTCCACAGTATTGGACCGCCTATTGACCCCTGAATACATCCTTTAGATGTATCCTTCGCAACTTCCTCTCCTGCGTACCTCACCCTCACTCCCCTGTCTTCCAGATATGAGTCCAATAGCCTCCTGATGTTGATGGGGCATTTAGTCTCCGCCAATCGGACTCTTATGGCTGGCCACCAGGCGCTATCGAAGGCGCCCTCTATGTCAAGTGATATTACCACTACGAGTTTTTTCTCGGCAATTTTTTGTCTTACGTGGTTGATCATGGCATAGAGGGCGTCTTCGGTGCTTCTCTGGGGCATGAAGCCATACTGGCGGGTGCTAAGCTTTGGGACTAGATGCCATTTCAGCCTGGCCACTACCATCTTCTCCAAGATTTTTCCCATCACTGGCAACAGTCCGATAGGTCTATATGATTTGGGGACTGTGTAGTCCTCCCTGCCCGGTTTTCGAAGCACTATTACAGTTGCCTCCTTCCAGATCTTAGGGAAGTGGCTTAACTCCAGACATTTGTTTGCCAGTGATAGAAAGAGTCCCGGATCCGCGTACACTGCCTGCTTGCAGATGTCAGCTGTGAGACCATCCGACCCCGGAGCCTTCTTGGGGTTGAAGCTATCAACGGCAGCTCTCAACTCAGCCAGGGTAAACGGCGGATCATGATCATTATCATGGTCCGTTGCGTTTACTTGTTCGGCTCGTTCCCTTATCCGCCGATGCTCCTCGTTGTCTTCCTCCATTTTGTCCTCCGGGTAGAAAGTGCGGGCGAGTACTTCGACCGATTCTTTCTCACTCAGCACCTTTCCATTTGCCGTTAGCGGTAGATCTTCCTGCCTTTTCCCTGTGCATCTTATGACCCGGTATATTCCTTCCCACATTCCTTCTCTGTCCTGTTTTTCACAGAAGCTTTTCCAGCTGTCTATCGCGTCCTTCTTTGCCTTTCGTTCATACTCTTCTTTTGCTTCCAGGTACTCATCGATGACCTTCTGCTTCCGTCTCGGCGCTGCGCATCGGATTCTCCTCTTCATGGTAAGTACTTTCCTTTTCAGGTTCACCAGATCTTCTGACCACCATGGTAGGCCCAGCTTCTCAACGCTCTTCTTTTTGGTGAGTATTTGATCACAATTTTTTATAATTACTTCTATAAATGACTCTACTGTATTTTCTAAACTGATTTTACTTGTTAATTTGTTGATTTCCTCTATTGTTAAGTTTCTAGCTATTTTCAACTCGGCCAATTTCTCATGAAATTGGACCCAGTTCACCTTTTTAGTATTGTATTTTCTTGTAGTTCTTTTAATGCAAATTCCTTTTGATTTTTCCAGATTGATTTTGAATAGAATCGCGTTGTGATCTGAGCTCACTACCATGGAGTCATCAACTCTCCAGTCTTCCAATATGTCGAGTATCTCCACCTTGCAGGCCGTCACGTCGACGTGGCTTGTGTAAAGTCGGCCGCCTCGCACGACTTCGAACGTTGGCGTGTCCCCCTCGTTGAGTACCTGGAAACCCATCTCTTCCAGAGCACCAGCCATATCTTCTCCCCTGTCGTCAACTATGGGGCTGCCCCACCATGGGCTCTTCGCATTGGCGTCACCTCCGATAAGTATCCGCGACGTGTTCAGGTTTTGGGCTATAGACTTGAGCTGGTCCAGGTATGGCACAATCGGCTTTGGTTCAGGCTCGAAGTAGTACGAGATGAAGGCGATTTCCCAGGCCCCAGTCCTGATCTTAACTACTACTACATTGTTAGTAGTGAGGTTCGGGTATTGTATGATATCGAGGTCCGGGTCAAAGACCGCTATTGCTGCCTTGACCGGGCCCCCGACCTGACTGTGGCTCTGAAAGATTCTAGCCCCCGAATACCCCTTCATCCGGCCGATGGCACCGACGTATGGCTCCTGGAGCAGTGCGAGTGTCAGCTTGCGCTTTCCTGCCTCCTCTATCGCCTCCGTCGTCGCCAGTTCCCCCCTGCGCAAGTTAACCTGGGCTACCTGGTATGATTTGGGCTGTTTTGATGCGCCTGGGACGCCCTTAGCAGTATGCTATGGATGCCCTAGCTAAGGCCTCCCACTTCCGTCTAACTGGGCATACTTCATCGAAGGCGTTGTGCTCTTTATTGTGGAAGCCAGCTTTAGAGCAGTTACAGCAGGATGGCGGCGTGTCCGTGAGGAAGTCTTCGCACCGGTCCTTTTTGTGCGGGCCTCCGCAGTGGCTACACTTCTCCAGCGCCTCAGTGCAGAACCGCCTACCATGGCCGTACCCAAGGCAAAGTGAGCACTGTACCAATGGCGACTGATCTGCTGCCCTGACGCGCTGGAGATCAATGTGCACGTAGCCTGCGTCCGTCATCTTCCTCCAAGTCTCGGATGACACCCTCAACACGACATGGTGGGTAAGCGGGTTTCGTGCTCTCCTCTTGTACGCAATTTCTATCTTCCCGTCCTGCTTTATGAGGTCCCTGTTCTGGTTTCTGATGGCCGTAATGATGTCATTGTCAGTGTTGTATTTCATTACGTCCATCAGGACGACCAGAGGGTCCTTGTTCTTTACATCCTCTACTTTCAGTTCTTTCCCGTCCCTCTTCAGCCTTTCTTTTACAAGGTTCCTATCTCTCTCTGTCTTGCAGCCCATTATTATTTTCCCATCCTTAGCTTTTCTCACTTTTTCTACATTTAGTCCTCCTTCCTTCGCATTTACTACCTTCCTAATTCTTTCCAGGATCTGCTCACCCGTCTCTGTCTCATCCTGGGCGGTCACAACTACGGAGTGAAGCGCCGGCTTCACCCAAGACTGATTCCTAGATGTCACCGCCGCCACGCTCGCGTAGCTGCGTTCCGCTTGGACCTCCTTATGTTGTTCGAACGCCTGCTGCAATTTATCCATCCTTTCATTATTCTCTTCCAGCTTCTTTGTGTGTTCCTGTAATTTTCGGATGAGCTCTCCTTCCTTACTTCCTCTTTCCTCTTTTTCCTTGTCTTCGGCAAGCTCGACTGTCAGTTTCTCTGATTGGCTGCTCGCTTTACTTGCTTTACTCGGCTCTTTCTGCATCTTGCGGTTCGTCAAATCCATCTCTTTTAGGAGCTCGTAAAGTCTCTCGGCTGCCCGCGTGATGTCCGTGACTAGTTCCTTTTTGGTGTTTCTGGAACTCCCTAAGCTAGTTTTAATTTTTGCGAGGCAGTTCCTACCCTCGGCTACTTTGTCGAGGGGTCGGGGTTGCCTCCTTGGAGGGCTTATTTCCAGCCTTTGTGGCTCTGTCGATCTTCTCGCTACTGTACCCCCTTGGGGTGGTGTTCGAGGTATCGACCTCGAAGAGCCAGCTGGTGGGTCCCTCTTCTCTATCACCACGGTCTTGTTTGCCTGCCTCTCCTCTGGCGAAATCTCCTTCCCGCCCGGGGAGTTGTCTGGAGTCGCGTTGGGGTTCGGAGTCCTCGGGCAGCACGACATCTTTTCAGTTACTGCTGTCGGTAGCAACAAGTCGGGGGAAAACGGAGTCAATTGACTGTTATAGTTATTTATATAATTGTGTCAAACAGACACGCAATCAGTTTCGGTGTAAATGGCCGATGTCAGTAATATAAGTGTATAAAGAGAAGGAAAAAATAAAATAAAAGTATAAAAATTTAAAAGGATAGAGTTTGACTCTATCTAAGTCTAATACACAGGATTTGTCAACAATACCTTAGGTGACCTTAAGAGAAGGTTCCTAACTCAAACAATTTTCTTCTAGGTCCACTAGATCCGTTAAAATTACAAAAAATAATTTTGACTCTAGGTAGAGTCAGTTTAGCAGCACCGCGGGAAAGCTCTCCCCGAGACCTTTTCAGCAACCCCAAACACGGCTAATCTAGCCCTAGCGGTTCCTGAGAAAACCCGCTTCAAAAATCCTGGTTTTCCAAAACAAGATGGCCGCCGAGGTGGTTAACAGGTAATATCTCAGGAACTACTGGTCTGATTTTTGCCGCGTTTTCTTTGCCGCGAAGGGCCCGGTAAGGTCCAACCCGCGAAGCCGCTTTCAGCCGTGCGATTTTCAGGATCCTGAAAAGTCCTGAAAACAGGATCCAGGTGTAGAGCCGATCAAGCCACTATCCCCAGAGGAAACCCGGTCGCGATACGACCCCTGGTTCGGCAGATACTGGCGTCCAAACTTCGACTTTGACAGTTGGGAACTGTCAAAATCAAAGTTCAACTGGCCGTAGAAGCCGCCCCAGTCGTCGCAGAACGCTCGGGTTTTCACCTTTACAGTTGGCCCGAGCTTCTCCACCACTGAAAAAGTTTTCAGGGTCCTGAAAATCGATGAGCTGAAAACGCCTGAAAACCGTTGCGCAGGTTTCTATAGGTCCTTAAAAGGACGAAATTGGAAACTAGAGTTTCCTAGCGCAATAAGGAGCAGAGTTACTGGCGGTTGAAATTCGTCTTTGACAGTTCGCAGCTGTCAAATCCAAGTTTCAAACGCCTACAACTTGGCTTCCAGGCGTCGTAGGAACTTCGGGTTTGGAACCCACAGGCTGGCTTTAAAAACTACACAATTTAAAATTGGTTTCAGGCTGAAAAAATTTTCAGGCCTGAAAAATCCTGAAAACCAAATTTTTAGAAAGAATGCAAAATGCCAGAGCCTGTATTCAAAACCCGAAATTCCTAGTGTATGCGGTTCCGAAGATATAAGCTTTCGAAATCCTCAACCACCAAAACCAAGATGGCTGAAAATTCCAAATTTGCCAAATTAGGAGATTTCACGCCCGAGTTTGGGCTTGATTTGGTCGAAAACTATATGTTGAACGTAATTCTAAAGAAAAATTTAATTAATTTCTATTTATTTCGGAATAAAAAGGAAAAAACACTTAAAAATCTATATCTTCGCAACCGGTAAACATAAAAATCCAGAAAAAACACCAAAATTCTTGTAAAGTAACAGGCTATCAGATAAAATAAAATTATTTATGAAAAAGAAAAATTCTTAAAGGAAAATTTGTGAAAAACAAAATTTTTTATAAAAACAATTATAATTAAAAATCTACTTCATCTAAAAATCTTGTATCTTCCTGCTCTGTAGTCTGCTGAAGCGCGCCAAAGATAGCAGTTGAAGATTTCAAAATTTTGCTTTGGTTCCAAAGTTATTGGAGGTCAAAGTTTGAAGTTATAAAGTGTAATAAAAAATTTCTCTTAACTGATAAAAATCCGCTGATTGGTGTATAAGGTCTGTCAATGTGTTGCCTTCCTCTCTGCAAAATTTCAGCTTCCTGGCTCAAACGGTGTGGTTTTTCAGGTACACGTGGTCGTCTGTTTTTTCAGGATAACTCTGAAACGCACGTAGTTTCGGGCTCCCAGGTGGTGCTGGAGTGTGGTCCGCTGTGAGTCTCACCCGGCCGCCCAGAAACTAACTGGGGGCCAAGGTCGAGTAGGCCGCAAAACTGTTAAAACTGTTGAAACACGTGCACTTAACCTCAAAAAGTAGAGGTTTTTCCACTATTTTCAGCACTGCGCACTTGATGGTGTTTGCACTTAGTAACAGGGACAAAGGGCTTGATTTTCCCTATCTGCTGATACCACTCGCGTCGAAATCGGTCAAGAAAAACCCACAACTTTGAATTTTAAAAGGCGGAGCACGGGTAAATTGCTGCCGTTCGCGGTGAGAGGTGGATGGCAACTGGTTAGGTTAGGTTAGGTTAGGTTAGGTTAGGTTAGGTTAGGTTAGGTTAGGTTAGGTTAGGTTAGGTTAGGTTAGGTTAGGTTAGGTTAGGTTAGGTTAGGTTAGGTTAGGTTAGGTTAGGTTAGGTTAGGTTAGGTTAGGTTAGGTTAGGTTAGGTTAGGTTAGGTTAGGTTAGGTTAGGTTAGGTTAGGTTAGGTTAGGTTAGGTTAGGTTAGGTTAGGTTAGGTTAGGTTAGGTTAGGTTAGGTTAGGTTAGGTTAGGTTAGGTTAGGTTAGGTTAGGTTAGGTTAGGTTAGGTTAGGTTAGGTTAGGTTAGGTTAGGTTAGGTTAGGTTAGGTTAGGTTAGGTTAGGTTAGGTTAGGTTAGGTTAGGTTAGGTTAGGTTAGGTTAGGTTAGGTTAGGTTAGGTTAGGTTAGGTTAGGTTAGGTTAGGTTAGGTTAGGTTAGGTTAGGTTAGGTTAGGTTAGGTTAGGTTAGGTTAGGTTAGGTTAGGTTAGGTTAGGTTAGGTTAGGTTAGGTTAGGTTAGGTTAGGTTAGGTTAGGTTAGGTTAGGTTAGGTTAGGTTAGGTTAGGTTAGGTTAGGTTAGGTTAGGTTAGGTTAGGTTAGGTTAGGTTAGGTTAGGTTAGGTTAGGTTAGGTTAGGTTAGGTTAGGTTAGGTTAGGTTAGGTTAGGTTAGGTTAGGTTAGGTTAGGTTAGGTTAGGTTAGGTTAGGTTAGGTTAGGTTAGGTTAGGTTAGGTTAGGTTAGGTTAGGTTAGGTTAGGTTAGGTTAGGTTAGGTTAGGTTAGGTTAGGTTAGGTTAGGTTAGGTTAGGTTAGGTTAGGTTAGGTTAGGTTAGGTTAGGTTAGGTTAGGTTAGGTTAGGTTAGGTTAGGTTAGGTTAGGTTAGGTTAGGTTAGGTTAGGTTAGGTTAGGTTAGGTTAGGTTAGGTTAGGTTAGGTTAGGTTAGGTTAGGTTAGGTTAGGTTAGGTTAGGTTAGGTTAGGTTAGGTTAGGTTAGGTTAGGTTAGGTTAGGTTAGGTTAGGTTAGGTTAGGTTAGGTTAGGTTAGGTTAGGTTAGGTTAGGTTAGGTTAGGTTAGGTTAGGTTAGGTTAGGTTAGGTTAGGTTAGGTTAGGTTAGGTTAGGTTAGGTTAGGTTAGGTTAGGTTAGGTTAGGTTAGGTTAGGTTAGGTTAGGTTAGGTTAGGTTAGGTTAGGTTAGGTTAGGTTAGGTTAGGTTAGGTTAGGTTAGGTTAGGTTAGGTTAGGTTAGGTTAGGTTAGGTTAGGTTAGGTTAGGTTAGGTTAGGTTAGGTTAGGTTAGGTTAGGTTAGGTTAGGTTAGGTTAGGTTAGGTTAGGTTAGGTTAGGTTAGGTTAGGTTAGGTTAGGTTAGGTTAGGTTAGGTTAGGTTAGGTTAGGTTAGGTTAGGTTAGGTTAGGTTAGGTTAGGTTAGGTTAGGTTAGGTTAGGTTAGGTTAGGTTAGGTTAGGTTAGGTTAGGTTAGGTTAGGTTAGGTTAGGTTAGGTTAGGTTAGGTTAGGTTAGGTTAGGTTAGGTTAGGTTAGGTTAGGTTAGGTTAGGTTAGGTTAGGTTAGGTTAGGTTAGGTTAGGTTAGGTTAGGTTAGGTTAGGTTAGGTTAGGTTAGGTTAGGTTAGGTTAGGTTAGGTTAGGTTAGGTTAGGTTAGGTTAGGTTAGGTTAGGTTAGGTTAGGTTAGGTTAGGTTAGGTTAGGTTAGGTTAGGTTAGGTTAGGTTAGGTTAGGTTAGGTTAGGTTAGGTTAGGTTAGGTTAGGTTAGGTTAGGTTAGGTTAGGTTAGGTTAGGTTAGGTTAGGTTAGGTTAGGTTAGGTTAGGTTAGGTTAGGTTAGGTTAGGTTAGGTTAGGTTAGGTTAGGTTAGGTTAGGTTAGGTTAGGTTAGGTTAGGTTAGGTTAGGTTAGGTTAGGTTAGGTTAGGTTAGGTTAGGTTAGGTTAGGTTAGGTTAGGTTAGGTTAGGTTAGGTTAGGTTAGGTTAGGTTAGGTTAGGTTAGGTTAGGTTAGGTTAGGTTAGGTTAGGTTAGGTTAGGTTAGGTTAGGTTAGGTTAGGTTAGGTTAGGTTAGGTTAGGTTAGGTTAGGTTAGGTTAGGTTAGGTTAGGTTAGGTTAGGTTAGGTTAGGTTAGGTTAGGTTAGGTTAGGTTAGGTTAGGTTAGGTTAGGTTAGGTTAGGTTAGGTTAGGTTAGGTTAGGTTAGGTTAGGTTAGGTTAGGTTAGGTTAGGTTAGGTTAGGTTAGGTTAGGTTAGGTTAGGTTAGGTTAGGTTAGGTTAGGTTAGGTTAGGTTAGGTTAGGTTAGGTTAGGTTAGGTTAGGTTAGGTTAGGTTAGGTTAGGTTAGGTTAGGTTAGGTTAGGTTAGGTTAGGTTAGGTTAGGTTAGGTTAGGTTAGGTTAGGTTAGGTTAGGTTAGGTTAGGTTAGGTTAGGTTAGGTTAGGTTAGGTTAGGTTAGGTTAGGTTAGGTTAGGTTAGGTTAGGTTAGGTTAGGTTAGGTTAGGTTAGGTTAGGTTAGGTTAGGTTAGGTTAGGTTAGGTTAGGTTAGGTTAGGTTAGGTTAGGTTAGGTTAGGTTAGGTTAGGTTAGGTTAGGTTAGGTTAGGTTAGGTTAGGTTAGGTTAGGTTAGGTTAGGTTAGGTTAGGTTAGGTTAGGTTAGGTTAGGTTAGGTTAGGTTAGGTTAGGTTAGGTTAGGTTAGGTTAGGTTAGGTTAGGTTAGGTTAGGTTAGGTTAGGTTAGGTTAGGTTAGGTTAGGTTAGGTTAGGTTAGGTTAGGTTAGGTTAGGTTAGGTTAGGTTAGGTTAGGTTAGGTTAGGTTAGGTTAGGTTAGGTTAGGTTAGGTTAGGTTAGGTTAGGTTAGGTTAGGTTAGGTTAGGTTAGGTTAGGTTAGGTTAGGTTAGGTTAGGTTAGGTTAGGTTAGGTTAGGTTAGGTTAGGTTAGGTTAGGTTAGGTTAGGTTAGGTTAGGTTAGGTTAGGTTAGGTTAGGTTAGGTTAGGTTAGGTTAGGTTAGGTTAGGTTAGGTTAGGTTAGGTTAGGTTAGGTTAGGTTAGGTTAGGTTAGGTTAGGTTAGGTTAGGTTAGGTTAGGTTAGGTTAGGTTAGGTTAGGTTAGGTTAGGTTAGGTTAGGTTAGGTTAGGTTAGGTTAGGTTAGGTTAGGTTAGGTTAGGTTAGGTTAGGTTAGGTTAGGTTAGGTTAGGTTAGGTTAGGTTAGGTTAGGTTAGGTTAGGTTAGGTTAGGTTAGGTTAGGTTAGGTTAGGTTAGGTTAGGTTAGGTTAGGTTAGGTTAGGTTAGGTTAGGTTAGGTTAGGTTAGGTTAGGTTAGGTTAGGTTAGGTTAGGTTAGGTTA